>CM057344.1:208960240-213960240 GCA_030015575.1 Agapanthus africanus
TGGAGTTCATTTATGAACTAGGTCCCATCAGATATCCAGACATATTCTAAGACAGGTATTGCTCATTTCGGGAGATGGCTTTCTCCGCGAACTTGAGGAAAAGAGAGACATAGAAAGAAACATCAGAGCGGATCCACTCACTGAGGCTATTCCTCGAACGCAATAGTTTCGCAAACGGGCTTTGTGAGACTGATTAGTATAGGAGTTGGGTGTTCGGTATCACACGGGCTGTGAGTAACGACATCGCAATAATTAACCTTGAGTGCAAGTGGGAGATTGTTGGATATAGTGCCCTCAGAGTCAATTATTGGATCACAAGCACGTGATTGCAATAATTGAGGGAGGACCTATACCGGTAGGACAGCCTTACTCAAGTTGATAGTATGCTATCTAGTTTATCTTTATCATCGTGTACAGCTTTAGGTGACCTTACAGATCACTATTGCACGTTGATAGAGCCCTTAAGATTCTTGCTTGACGGCCAGCAGTATGATGGCGATCATATACGTAGGAGCTGAGGTCTATAAGCACATCCTTAAAGTGGTCCCTAGTCATGGGAGTTTCGAGACTGGGCATCGATACTCCATTAGTAGACTAGTGTATACAGTCGAGACCCTGACGAGGGGCGGTGGCCGGTCTCACAAGCCATTGGTGTCAGTTGGTTCACCTAAGCTATATATAGATGCTCATTGGGTTATGAGTACACCGGACAGGACTCGCCGGGAACATGCTAGTTGGTATTATACCTGACGTCAGATAGCAGTTCCCTGGTGACATGTATACAGGTTAGTTCATTGACCTGAGATCGTCATTTGTCTCGTGTGAGTTCCCACTGTGCTTTGATTACTACCCTACCACGGCTCAAAGGAGTCGTGCAAACAGGTTTTAGTTGGGTACAGTCCCGAGCCACATGGAGGCAGTGAGCGGATCGGTAGGGGTTTCGTCTCTCCCGATATTGGGGGTGAGATCGCGATGTGTCTAGGAGAGCCATTACACGAAGTCCATGGCCAAGGCAGGAGATTTACTGGTAGGTATTCCAGTAGTATCTCAGGGTGTTCTGGGCTACACTCCGACACGACTTGTACCGCTTTTGGGGGTCTGACTTTTACCAACCCCCTAGGCCCGCCATGCGATGCTCATAGACGAACGGACCAGACTGTACGGATATTGTCACTGACAGGCTCAGTAGGGTGTCAGGATGAGTTCGCTCATCAACCTCCCTTTTGGTCAATACCTGGTGGCCCGTTACGTACGGCTAGTACCTCTGACGTGCTAGTGGTTAAATCCACAGCCAATGTATTGACGGGTCTTTAGAGTCCCCCACAGACAGTTTTCAAGTTTCGGACGGAACGTTGTAGTGGCCGTATGATATATGGCAGGGTTCGATCAAATACGTGCGGTAGTGCACGGATCATGATCGGATGGATCATACTAGTGGGCTTTGTGTCACGACCCGAAAGTACGGAATGTGAACGGCACTTAAATTACGAAGCGTCTAGAGGCGCAACGTAATCTGAGTAAGCTGAAGCCCAGAAATCTAAACCATATAAAAGAAGAAGTAAAGGAAAACATGTAAAAAAACAAGTTTAAAAGCAACATCCAATTTTCTCAAAAATTTCGGCAGAGCTCCTTTGTAAAAACTGGCCCCAAACGGGTACAAACAAGAGTAATATATATACAAACAATAAAAAGGCATATCCAAGCGGGAGCTAGCTCTACGCCAACAGGCGGAAACAACCACACCAAGCACAATAATATACAGCGCCAAAGGGCGAGGCTCAAAACTCAAAAGAAAACAAATCCACCAGATACCATAATAATACAAGCGCGACTCTAAGGTCGAAATAAATAACTGGTCCTTTAAACTTATCAAGTAATACAAGTTTGGTTGATGGAGCTTACTAGATACCAATGACATAATAAAAGTACAACGGCGGTCCTGATACAAGTGAACCAACCTACCATGCAAATCACCCTAAATGAAATGATGTGCTAGCAAGCTGCCAAGGAAACCTGTACATCGAACCTGTAATAAAATTTGGCACAACGGGGGTGAGTTGCCAACTCGTGAGTAGAAGACATCTACGATAAGAAATCGAATGCACGACGTTGTCCTAGGTCATAATAATATACTAATATATCACTAGTCATCTAGTAATGGCAGGGTAATAAACTACGCGTAAGTACAAATGCTCCGTGCTCGTGTCAGTGCCTCAAATAGTAATATGTCATGTGAATGAGTATGCATGCACCATGAATGTAAAACAATCAACCCTGAAATCTGGATATATCTGTATAAGTAGTCTTTAACTTTCATCATAGTAAAATTTGTATAGAAATCTGAAACATCATCGATGAAATCCCTGGAAATCCGTGTCAAGTATCGACACAAAACATGTAAATCTCAAGTCTCAATATCTCATAGTCTCAATATCTCGGGCTCCGTCATTCCGGATCGGCCCATATCATCAAATCTCACGACAACGGTCGGTATCCTCCGGATATCCGCCGCGCCAGACATCATCGGTAGGTAGTCTTCCCCTACCAGGCTCATCGTCTACAATTCGATCTTCTTACCCCGGGGTACCATACCGGGCCCAACATGTACCCGAGACGGTTCATCCACTCCTCGAATCGGGTCTCGAAATCCAACAGAAAACATGAAATCTCATGGTGGACGATACATACATCACGAGAAAACCGCAACTTATATTTTAAAAAGAGAGGGAGAGAGAAGTTTTTATATATATTCTTACGGTTTTCCCCAAAATCCAAAAATCTCATAGAAATCCAAAATCCCAAAATCATGAGTAAGTAAATAATAAGTATCGGCATAAGCCCCACAATACTGCATGATAACGTAAAAATGTGAATGCATGAAGTGTCTAAGTAATAAATGCAATGTCTAGACTAACACCTGAGAGTAATCACAATATTATATTGATCTAGCCTTTAGCTGATTCTACCAATAAAAGATAATATGTTCTAAATTGTACGTGACATAGCAATTACCGATGATGATGTGTGTGAGCCGGAAAATAAGTGTACGTGGAATATGCGCATCATCGGTAATGGTGCTGGTGTCCTAACAGACAGAGTTTCAAACTGACTAAACAAACATATGTATGAACATGCAACATGATGATTACGATCTGAATGTAAAGATGGATGTGTATTAACCACTCATTTGTAATATATATGTCTAACTACAACTATATGACTCGAGCCTAAACTAGTATCTATCTAACCCCCTAAGGAACTAAACTAAAGAAACTAGTCGATAAGAAATAAGAATCCACCTAAGGTCTGAGTCCACATCTCTAATAGTCGGCGATCCAGCCTCAATAGCGTCACGTACGTAGTACGACTTTCTCGAATCAAGAGTGCGGATCAATCATCACATCTATGCCTCGTAGGGTAAAATCCATCGTACGGCATCCCAATATCGGGGTATGGGTCAAGTATCACTTACGTACATCATCATTCGTATAATATCATCATCAAATAATGTCATGATCAAAGGTACTGTACTGTATTCGCATACATCCCAATATCATCAATCATATATCATTGTCTGCGTACATATACATCGTCAATTGTTCCTCAGAAATATCATGACATATATATCATATCGTAATCAGGTCACAAATATATCATATCGTAATCAAGTCACACATATATCATATCGTAACCAAGTCACACATATCTCATATCGTAATCAAGTTATAGGTTACAGTCCGGGTTCTATTCTAGAGTTTCGTATATCTTAATGTCATTATCATCTATTATCGTTTATTTATACATATCCATTTTCTCATTTCCAACGATCCGCTAACATCATAACACGACTGTATAGCCAAGAGATCACGGCATCAAGCCCAGTTATATTGTCCCATCCCCAGTATCATATTACATCCTTATCTCACATATACATGTTGTGTATATATATATACCTACACACATTCCTATATATATATACACATACACATATACACCAAGTCAAGTTTCTGTGTCTGCGTGTGTGTGTGTCTACCTGAAACCTACGAATCCCCTCCAAAACATTCACCCTCTGGTAAAGTCCTTCTAAATCCGTCTAGTCCAACCTAAAGTCTTTAATAGGGTCCTACTCGCCAAGAATCTAAGGTCACGTCCGACTTCCTAATGACAATAAGTAATATTCCTATTCTACGTTTGCGGGGGTGCTAAACGCCATCCACCCGACTTTCCCCGTTGATATACATCTACTCACCTGGTCCTTGTCTGCCGAAGACGATGTCACCCTCCTCTTCTTCTTCGTCCGAAGTCCACGTGAGGGGTACCTATACGCAAACATATATAATATCGTAAACTGAATCACGGACAAAACCAAAACACGCATGAAACGCGCATAGGTTAAAACCTATGACCCGCTCATGCAAAAGAACCAAATATCGTTCGATATCGGCGTACAAACGCCAATTGATCGAGATAAAACACCAACAAACAACTCGTAGTTCCAAAACTCATTATTTATAATATATTATATGGTTTAAATCATCGAAACCTTAAAATCGATCAAATCGTCCTATTTCGCAAAACCTTGAAAACGTCAATTTACCGTTTTACTTCAAAACTTGATGTTTAAATGAAACTAATGGTCATAATATTCATTAAATAACATAACTAGATTATATAAACCATTACTATATTTTTATCACACCATTTTGTCTTAAATTGAAATTTCTAGTTTGCAATTTTAGCCAAATTTAACACTTTTTAAGCCAAAATTCACAATTCCACTACTAAACTTGATTTTGCATATTTTAAAGTGTTAAACACTCCATGAAACTTTAAGGATGTGCTAAAACCCTAACTAGATTTTTAATCCTACATCTTAAATGAATTTCAAAAACCTAGTTTAATAAAATAGCAATTTTGTGAAAATTTGAAAGTGAAAGCTAGCAAATTGTAACTAGATTATGTTTCACACTCAAATAACATGTTAATCTCCTCATTAACACCACATTCTAATGATAAAAACCTTAATTAGAATTTTATCACATTAATATATATAATTTATAAAAATCTAGTTTGCAAAATTGTTTAATTTAAACAATTTTGAAAGAACAATTTACAATACATCAACCATACTAGATTTTCCATTTATAAAAATATTAAACTATTTATTATAACCCCACTTAATTAATAAAAACCCTAACTTGATTTTAGAAACCCTATCTTGAATTTTAAATTTGCAAATAGAATTAATTAAGAAAATCTAAATATGCTAGATAAAAGTATTTAACAACAATTAATCATAGGAATAAAAATTATACCTCCAAAACATGAGATCCAAACATGAAATTATGCTTCAAAAATAATGGTTTCCAACTCCAAAATCCATGCTAAATAGGTCAAAGGAAAATGGTAGAGATTGAATATTGATTTTGAGGTTTATTTTTTGAATTTTGTTGAATTTTTTATGATTTTTGAAGGGAAAACGAGCTTGGAAAATGGGGGGGCTGCTATGGGGTGAGGAGGCCGGCCACTAGCATGGGAGAGAGGAAAAAAAGAGAGGAGTTTGTGGATTTGTCTAGAAACATCACAAATAAATGTCATCTTTTCACTTAAAAGCTTAATTATATAAACTTTTCTAATTTAAACCTTTTCCTAGAAAAGTCTAGAACCATGGAAAAATTTGAGAAACTATTTTGCATATTACACACTTGATTCTAATATGCCATGGCTCATTTTATAAAATTAACCCATTTCAAATTTGTAATTTACACTAATTTAATGTATAATTAAAGCTTATGTTAATATTAAAAATAATTAATTTAGGAAAAATTTATAAGTCACTAAATAAACACTATTTACTAGTAATTATATAATTAAAATAGGTCTTTTTAAATTTATGATGAAAATAATTATGGTTAAGTTTTACGAAAAATACGGTTTATTTTACCGAAAATCAGAAAATTCGCCTAAAGGATTTTTATTTATTTAATTATTTATTTATTTATTTTTAAAACGTTACAATCTTCCCCCCTTTAAGAAATTCGGTCCCCGAATTTAAATTAAAACTCCCCCCAATTACTAAAACATTCAGCCAAAACACTCAAATCGTCGGGGCTTCGAAATCATCAATACGTAAAACACATCTTAGCGCAATGCATGCGCATGAAAAACGAGTACATAACTCAAACTCAAAACTTCTTCAAACATAACGCAATCATCGGAGTTATGGTGAGAATAAAATATCAAAGCCAATACGAAAACCAACATGATATACATCAAAACTATAACTTATATATAGTGCGCATCGTAGTAAAATCGTCCAAATATCTGAATAAAGAAGTATGCAAAAACCCCTTTTTAAAATCGCCGTGCGATACGCGTGTCACGGCATAAGCAGCGGATGTTTATTTTTCTTTTAAAAAAAACAGCTATACATATATATCTTTTATTTAATATACACGTCCCACCTGGTTACTAAATGAAATAGCAATGATTATAAAAAAACATACTGCTCATAATGAAATCATTCCTAATCACATCATAAAAATATCATATGCGTCCGGTGCACACTGAAATCGAAACCAAATACAGATGCCACGAATACGCACAGAAACAAAACTGAGTACAACGGGTGTGCGCCAAAAACATCTGTCAAGTGCAACGGGCGTGCACGACACTAATATCAGGTGCATCTAATCTGCACAAAACCCCGATTTAGTGCATCTGGTGTGCACAAAATAGCATCAAGTGCACCAAGTGTGCGCGAGAATCTCAGTCACGTGCACATGGTGTATGAAAAACATACACCGAATATCAAAATCGAAATCACGGTACGAAAAAATGCATGAAAACTATGTCGAAGCATACGTCAAAATCATGTGCAACCCATATGCACGAAATCAAATCAATATCTCAAAAGGTATAAAACCAAATCGAGTGCACTGGGTATGTACAAAACAACATCTACAACTGATATATGAAACACAAATAGAGTGTAATGAATGTACACATAAGAAATACCAATCGTAGAACAAAATCTTCAAAATACCAAAATCCAAACAACGGAAATATGAAATTCAAATCACCAAATCACAATCGTAAACACTATCGTCAATGTGCGCCTCTTTCCTCTGATGTCGACTGATTCGAACTCGTCTCTTCGTAGCTGTGCTGGCTGCGCTACAAACGGCAATACTCATATCTAGAGTCTCCGACGTAATCTATCCCTTCACCTGATATCCGGACTACATTAAACTTTTCGATCGATTTATCAAAATCCCAAAATTCCCCGAGAGCTCAACACTCAAGTACAGTTTAAAAATATCCAGTACATGCCCCAGCATCTGCGGACCAGCCGTAGAACGGCAAACCCAAGCCTCACTAATGGCACCGCGGAACTGCCGTAAACCCTAAGGTTCAAAGGCGTTCTCGTGGTCATTATGTCGAGTTAGGGTTTCATTCTTCTAGAGGGTCCATAGAAATACCTGCATGTTCTCCCGAATACCTTAAACTTGGGAAAATGGGTTTCTGACAATCGTTCGAACTCTATAACTTCGTCTGGACGACATGTGAATACCCTTCGTCCGCACGCTAAACAATGCTTCAATCCTCAAGAATAAACGATATAATAAGGGTTATCGCATTCGAGCCACAGCTCCCTCTGCCCGTGCGACCATGGTAACAGAAACATCATCCGATATCGACGAAGATAGATCAAAGGAACGAATGAAATACGGTGCAAAGAAATGTACATCCTAAGGCACCTTAAGCAGAGTAGCGTATATAAGTATGCCGCGGATCATACCTACGGTACGTCACTCTACCTAGATCACCTACTCCATCAACCAAGGGTCACCCTAGACTTATACAAAGGTTAAACCTAGCGTTGTGATACCAACTTTGTCACGACCCGAAAGTACGGAACGTGACCGGCACTTAAATTACGAAGCGTCTAGAGGCGCAACGTAATCTAAGTAAGCCGAAGCCCAGAAATCTAAACCAAATAAAAGAAGAAGTAAAGAAAAACATGTAGAAAAACAAGTTTAAAAGCAGCATCCAATTTTCTCAAAAATTTCGACAGAGTCTCCTTTGTAAAAACTGGCCCCAAACGGGTACAAACAAGAGTAATATATATACAAACAATAAAAAGGCATCCCCAAGCGGGAGCTAGCTCTACGCCAACAGGCGGAAACAACCACACCAAGCACAATAATATACAGCGCCAAAGGGCGAGGCTCAAAACTCAAAAGAAAACAAATCCACCAGATACCATAATAATACAAGCGCGACTCTAAGGTCGAAATAAATAACTGGTCCTTTAAACTTATCAAGTAATACAAGTTTGGTTGATGAAGCTTACTAGATACTAATGAAATAATAAAAATACAACGGCGGTCCTGATACAAGTTAACCAACCTACCATGCAAATCACCCTGAATGAAATCATGTGCCAGCAAGCTGCCAAGGAAACCTGTACATCGAACCTGTAATAAAATTTGGCACAACGGGGGTGAGTTGCCAACTCGTGAGTAGAAGACATCTACGAAAAGAAATCGAATGCACGACGTTGTCCTAAGTCATAATAATATACTAATATATCACTAGTCATCTATTAATGGCAGGGTAATAAACTACGCGTAAATGAAAATGCTCCGTGCTCGTGTCAGTGCCTCAAATAGTAATATGTCATGTGAATGAGTATGCATGCACCATGAATGTAAAACAATCAACCCTGAAATCTGGATATATCTGTATAAGTAGTCTTTAACTTTCATCATAGTAAAATTTGTATAGAAATCTGAAACATCATCGATGAAATCCATGGAAATCCGTGTCAAGCATCGACACAAAACATGTAAATCTCAAGTCTCAATATCTCATAGTCTCAATATCTCGGCCTCCGTCAATCCGGATCGGCCCATATCATCAAATCTCACGACAACGGTCAGTATCCTCCGGATATCCGTCGCGCCAGACATCACCGGTAGGTAGTCTTCCCCTGCCAGGCTCATCGTCTACAATTCGATCTTCTTACCCCGGGGTACCATACCGGGCCTACCATGTACCCGAGACGGTTCATCCACTCCTCAAATCGGGTCTCGAAATCCAACAGAAAACATGAAATCTCATGGTGGACGATACATACATTACGAGAAAACCACAACTTATATTTTAAAAAGAGAGGGAGAGAGAGAGAGAAGTTTTTATATATATTCTTACGGTTTTCCCCAAAATCCAAAAATCTCATAGAAATCCAAAATCCTAAAATCATGAGTAAGTAAATAATAAGTATCGGCATAAGCCCCACAATACTGCATGATAACGTAAAAATGTGAATGCATGAAGTGTCTAAGTAATAAATGCAATGTCTAGACTAACACCTGAGAGTAATCACAATATTATATTGATCTAGCCTTTAACTGATTCTACCAATAAAAGATAATATGTTCTAAAGTGTACGTGACATAGCAATTACTGATGATGATGTGTGTGAGCCGGCAAATAAGTGTACGTGGAATATGCGCATCATCAGTAATGGTGCTGGTGTCCTAACAGGCAGAGTTTCAAACTGACTAAACAAACATATGTATGAACATGCAACATGATGATTACGATCTGAATGTAAAGATGGATGTGTATTAACCACTCATTTGTAATATATATGTCTAACTACAACTATATGACTTGAGCCTAAACTAGTATCTATCTAACCCCCTAAGGAACTAAACTAAAGAAACTAGTCGATAAGAAATAAGAATCCACCTAAGGTCTGAGTCCATATCTCTAATAGTCGACGATCCAGCCTCAATAGCGTCACGTACGTAGTACGACTTCCTCGAATCAAGAGTGCAGATCAATCATCACATCTATGCCTCGTACGGTAAAATCCATCGTACGGCATCCCAATATCGGGGTACGGGTCAAGTATCACCTACGTACATCATCATTCGTATAATATCATCATCAAATAATGTCATGATCAATGGTACTGTACTGTAATCGCATACATCCCAATATCATCAATCATATATCATTGTCTGCGTACATATACATCGTCAATTGTTCCTCAGAAATATCATGACATATATATCATATCGTAATCAGGTCATAAATATATCATATCGTAATCAGGTCACAAATATATTATATTGTAACCAAGTCACACATATGTCATATTGTAATCAAGTTACAGGTTACAGTCCGGGTTCTATTCTAGAGTCTCGTATATCTTAATGTCATCATCACCTATTATCGTTTATGTATACATATCCATTTTCTCATTTCCAACGATCCGCTAACATCATAACACGACTGTATAGCCAAGAGATCACGGCATCAAGCCCAGTTATATTGTCTCATCCCCATGTATCATATAACATCCTTATCTCACATATACATGTTGTGTATATATATATACCTACACACATTCCTATATATATATATATACACATACACATATACACCAAGTCAAGTTTCTGTGTGTGCGTGTGTGTGTGTCTACCTGAAACCTACGAATCCCCTCCAAGACATTCATCCTCTGGTAAAGTCCTTCTAAATCTGTCTAGTCCAACCTAAAGTCTTTAATACGGTCCTACTCGCCAAGAATCTAAGGTCACGTCCGACTTCCTAATGACAATAAGTAATATTCCTATTCTACGTTTGCGGGGGTGCTAAAGGCCATCCACCAGACTTCCCCCGTAGATATACATCTACTCACCTGGTCCTTGTCTGCCGAAGACGATGTCGCCCTCCTCTTCTTCCTCGTCCGAAGTCCACGTGAGGGGTACCTATACGCAAACATATATAATATCGTAAACTGAATCACGGACAAAACCAAAACGACACACGAAACGCGCATAGGTTAAAACTTATGACCCGCTCCTGCAAAAGAACCAAATATCGCTCGATGTCGGCGTACAAACGCCGATTGATCGATATAAAACACCAACAAACAACTCGTAGTTCCAAAACTCATTATTTATAATATAATACATGGTTTAAATCATCGAAATCTTAAAATCGATCAAATCGTCCTATTTCGCAAAACCTTGAAAACGTCAATTTACCGATTTACTTCAAAACTTGATATTTAAATGAAACTAATGGTCATAATATTCATTAAATAACATAACTAGATTATATAAACCATTACTATATTTTTATCACACCATTTTGTCTTAAATTGAAATTTCTAGTTTGCAATTTTAGCCAAATTTAACACTTTTTAAGCCAAAATTCACAATTCCACTACTAAACTTGATTTTGCATATTTTAAAGTGTTAAACCACTCCATGAAACCTTAAGGATGTTCTAAAACCCTAACTCAATTTTTAATCCTACATCTTAAATGAATTTCAAAAACCTAGTTTAATAAAATAGCAATTTTGTGAAAATTTGAAAGTGAAAACTGGCAAATTGTAACTAGATTATGTTTCACACTCAAATAACATGTTAATCTCCTCATTAACACCACATTCTAATGATAAATCCCATTAATATATATAATTTATAAAAATCTAGTTTGCAAAATTGTTTAATTTAAACAATTTTGAAAGAACAATTTACAATACATCAACCATACTAGATTTTCCATTTATAAAAATATTAAACTACTTATTATAACCCCACTTAATTAATAAAAACCTAAACCTGATTTTAGAAACCCTATCTTGAATTTTAAACTTGCAAATAGAATTAATTAAGAAAATCTAAATATGCTAGATGAAAGCATTTAACAACAATTAATGATAAGAATAAAAATTATACCTCCAAAACATGAGATCCAAACATGAAATTATGCTTCCAAAATAATGGTTTCCAACTCCAAAATCCATGCTAAATAGGTCAAAGGAAAATGGTAGAGATTGAATATTGATTTTGAGGTTTATTTTTTGAATTTTGTTGAATTTTTGAAGGAAAAATAAGCTTGGAAAATAGGGGCTGCCATGGGGGTGAGGAGGCCGGCCACTAGCATGGAAGAGAGGAAAAAGAGAGAGGAGTGTGTGGATTTGTCTAGAAACATCACAAATAAATGACATCTTTTCACTTAAAAGCTTAATTATATAAACTTTTCTAATTTAAACATTTTCATAGAAAAGTCTAGAACCATGGAAAAATTTGAGAAATGATTTTGCATATTACACACTTGATTCTAATATGCCATGGCTCATTTTATAAAATTAACCCATTTCAAATTTGTAATTTACACTAATTTAATGTATAATTAAAGCTTATGTTAATATTAAAAATAATTAATTTAGGAAAAATATTTAATTAAACTAAAAATTTATAAGTCACTAAATAAACACCATTTACTAGTAATTACATAATTAAAATAGGACTTTTTAAATTTATGATGAAAAATAATTATGGTTAAATTTTACGAAAAATACGGTTTATTTTACCAAAAATCAGAAAATTCGCCTGAAGGATTTTTATTTATTTAATTATATATTTATTTATTTTTAAAACGTTACACTTTGGTTTAAACCGGATCCTAGTATTAGATTTGTTGGATTATTTTAGTCTCATCGCATTCGCATTCGGTCGGAATGCGGATGCAGATATGTATATACAGATGAGTGGTATCCTTGTGATCCTTCATGAGTTTAGTTTAGATGTTGCCGTATCTTTTTATTGTTGTAAACATTTGGATTAATGTTTACAAATGGAAATTGTGAGCTAGAAATCATCATTTTGTGCATTTAATGTGGCATGTGCAAGGTTAGTGATTCATGGTCTCTTTTATTGCGCATATGTCACATTATATGATGGATTTGAGTGATGAAATTTGAGGAAGAGAGAGAAGGGCAGCCATGATAGATATGTCTGATCTTGTATTATTTTCATTCTTGCTCTCATTCTTATCATCTCAACACAAAAGGAAAAAAACTTCTTCTTCCTCCTCTTTCTTCTCTAGCTCATAATCTCCATCAATGGCAACACCTTCAACCTCCATCCATCTCATAAATGCACGAGACAAAGTGATCACAAACATTCTCTACATCACCTTGGACACGTCGGCTAGCGAACTTCATGCCCGAGTTGCTTCGGATGAAGCGGGTGCCCGTAAAAAGACTTGAAGATGTGGTTCCCTTTCCGACGAGGAGATCGAGACCGGAGATGCTGCGAGGAGCTTGGGATGGTGGCTAAAGACCGAAGGACACGGATCGATCGGTATAGCTTTCCAACCCTTTCTCTAGTTGCTAGTTGTAGGTTAATGGTTCGATCTGGGTTTTAAGCATACGATAGCGCCGGTTTCTAGTTTGAAAAAGTTTCGTTTCCGCATTTTGGCCTCGGACAGACGGACGAGGCGCTACCGCAGACTTACAGCTCGGGCTTTCCAATCAAGCACATGTCTCTACTCATGAGCCGGGTGATGACAACCCGAAGCAACCGATGCCTGTCCTCTTGGGTCCAATATTGGGTGAGCCACACGATAGCCGGCAGCATTCCGCTTCTAGGGACGCCTTGGCCCCAGATAGCACTATCCCGCTAACACAAGATCGGATAATGGATTTGGTCACCAGCAAGGTTAAAACATTGGTGGCCGAAGCCGAACCTTAGAAAGAAATTGGCAGTAGTAGGCGGCCATATCCCGCACAATACGATCTGATCGAGTTCCCGACCGGCTACGTCATTCCTAAGTTCGAAAGATTTGACGGGATGGGAAACGTAAATAAGCACGCCGCCAACTTTAAAGTGTCATGCGGAAATATAGGGGGCAATGATACACTCTTTCTTCGTCAGTTTATCAACAGCCTGACTGGTGTCGCTTTCGAATGATACGCAAGTATACCAGACGGGCCCGTCACTACTTTTGCCCAAATGGAGTCTCTATTTCGGCAAAGATTCATGAGTGTTAGTGACAAAATCTCCATTATTGACCTCGTGAGAACCAAGCCGGGGAAAAACAAAAGCAATATGGACTTTATTGCCCAATGGCGCAACTTCATTGTCAAGTGCAAACCGCCGCTAGAGCAGGACCAGTCCGTCAGCCTCCTCATTGGGAACCTCGGCAATTGGATGGTTCCATTCTTATGTACAACAGGCCTCAAGACGTTTCAAGAGCTGACCAAGAGAGTACAAATGTTGGAACGCTCGAAGCAAGAGTTTACCCTGGACTCTCAGGGTGACAAGTCTTGGAAGAGCAGAAAAGACGACAATCGTAAAAGTGGGAGCTCCAACACGACCAATGCTTTCAATGCGTCTAACAGTGAAGATAAGAGAAAGGCGAGCAGGTCAAAAACAGACCGGGCCCGAAAGCCAGTGCTAGGAGGAGAAGGGCTTTCCCTAGAGGAGAAAAAGAACAAAGACTACTCTTTCAGGAGGGACAAGGTCCGCAAGATATTCAAGGATGCCCTGAACAACGGTTTACAATTGCCGGAGTCGAAGAGACCTCACGAAGCAAGAATGACCGACAATCCCCTGTATTGCCCATACCATAGAGTAGTGAGCCATGCGATCGAGGATTGCTACATTTTCAAAGACTGGGTCAAAAAGTAATACAGGACCGGAGAGATCGAGCTATCCAAGAGTGTGTTGGTGAACAACCAAGCAGCAACCACCAACTTTATACAGACAGAAACTGAAGCCTTTTAGGAGCAGACAGCTGAATCCGCTGCCTCGAGAAATGAATCCGACCTGCCGCAACCTCCATGGAGCATGCACATGTCCAAAAAGACAAAGAAGATGCTAAAGCTACTTCAAAAAGGGCCCAGAATAGAATGGGAGGGGCAGAAAGAGTCCACCATTCCAGCTACCACTTCGACTCAAGCAGAAGAAAAGTGTAGCTTAATGCGAAAAAGAGCCTGCAGGGAGATCGACCATTCAAAAATATATCGATTCCCTTGAAGACTATGAACAAAAGGAAAGAACTCTAATTCAATTGAAGGAATTCTTCCCCGTAGAAGCGGCTGAGATTATGGAGGAGCTAGAAGAAGACTCCAATGACGAGATCCCTATAGTGACCTACTATGTCATCCACCTTGGTAGCGACTCTGAGGAAGAACTTTGTTTTCCTGAAGAGGACGAGGAGTTCGCCATGAAGGCCAACCAAATCCAGCTTAGAAGTGGTAAAGATCTACCGCCAAATCAAGACAACGCCCCAAAAGGGAAGGAAAAACAAGTCGCTGATGAAGAAGATGGCAGAGAGCTTGCTCATGAAGACTCGAGTCCTTCCCCAGTGGACTATAATGTCTTGAATCATCTCCGGAAGCTTCCGTCTCTCTTAAGCATCTATGATGCTCTGGTCCTGTCTAAGGATCTCAAAGATATTCTCATTCATGCTCTACAAAACCCCAAGCGGTACTAGGATCGCTTTGCGGAAATTAATATGAAAGAGGCCCAGTACACTCTGCATACTGCCGCAATCATATTTAAGGATGAAGACCTATTACTGGGAACAACTACGCACAACCATCCGCTTTACGTGACAGGGTACAGTGATGGAGATCAGATTAATCACATATTGATTGATCCGGGATCCTAAGTGAACATCATGAAGTTGCAGACTCTATAGAGTTTATCAATGGACGTCTGACACCTGTCAAGGGAGAGGATTGTCATCCAGGGCTTCAATCAAAACTGCCAGCAAGTTCTGGGATCCATAGCTTTGCCGATCAGGTTTGGGGACCTGCAATATGAAGCAAAGATATACGTGATCAACGCCGACATGTCCTATAAGATCCTCCTGGGACGACCATGGCTTCACGATTATGACACCGTTCTGTCAACTCTCCATTAGTGTATGAAGTATACCAAAAATGGCGAAGAAAGACGCATTGACGGGGACATCCAGCCGTTCAGTGTGCATGAAGTCCGATATGAAGATTCTCGGTACTTTGTGAACCTCCAAAGTGCTGAGCCACAGCTGACCAAAGACAGAACGGACCCGAAACTCAAAAGCAAATCTGAGCCGGCTATCACTTTCAAAAGCAAAAAAACCCAGGTGCGTCCGCATTTTGGTAGTGACACGGATGAGTCCGACACTGGAAGTCCGTCCTTCCGTAAAACTCGCCCTCATTTCGGTAGCGATACGGACGAATCTAATATTAAAGGCTCATCCAGTAGCAAAATTCACCCTCATTTAAGCAGCGACACTGAACAATCAGAAGAAGATGATCCGTCTTGCAACAGCTGTGCAAATCGGGATCTCATGCAAAAAGCGAAGAACGACCTTCAAAGTTACGGAAGGTTCCCTAGCCGTCACAAGGGTGCTGGAGCAGATGTGCAAAGAGCTCGATGCATTGTCATTCTCCACCGTAGACCAGCTAAAGACCTTCTACGTTCCAGGAAGAAAGAGTGGACAGAAGGGCATCCTATTTTGTGGGTCAAATCCTGTCGTGCACCCGGACGATTTGTCTGTCACGTGCCTTCCCTATGAAAGAGGTATAAGAGCCGTCCTAAACCCCAGATATTATGCGCCTGAGATGCGGGAATGTTTTAAAAAGTGCAGATGTCGGTTATATCAAACGGACTATGAAGTGAAGTTTTATAAGGGGCTGTGGCACCCGCCTCAGGTCCGAGCACTCATCGATGGACAAATCCCAGATAGACGGGGCATAGGTTTCATTCAACCTGACATCAAGGCATGCTACATGAAGCCAGCGAAGTGTCAAATGATGAAGACAAGCTAGCCGAGCCAGAAGAAGCCCCTCAAGAGTTCGAAGATGGCGGACAAGCAACCTTCGACGAGCTAACCGAGGTTGATTTGGGAACGCCTGATAATCCAAGGCCGACCTACATCAGCTCACTCTTGTCAGAGGAAATGAAAGAGTAGATAATCGCCCTGCTGCATGAGTTCTTCGACTGCTTCGCATGGACGTACAAAGAAATGCCTGGCCTATCCTCTGAAGTGACCGTGCATAAGCTAGCTATATCTCCTGATGTCAAGCCAGTCAAACAAGCTCCTCGAAGAATGAGAAGAGAACTGGAAGAAAAGGTCATCAAGGAAACCAAGAAACTCATCGATGCATGTTTCATCAGAGAAAAGCAATATGCGGACTGGATCGCATGCATCGTCCCAGTGAAAAAGAAGAATAGGCAGATTCGAGTCTGCGTCGATTTCAAAGACCTTAATAAGGCATGCCCTAAAGATGATTTCCCGCTACCGGTCATGGAAATGATGGTCGATGATACCTCAAATTATGAGCTGTTCACTTTCATGGATGGCTCTTCTGGATATAATCAGATCAAGATGTCGCCCGAGGATAAGCCGGAGGATGAGAAACACACAGCGTTTCAAACCCCGATCGAGATATACTGCTACAAGGTGATGCCATTCGGACTGAAGAATGCGAGCGCTACATATCAAAGGGCAATGACCAAAATCTTTGATGACTTAATCCATAAGGTCGTCGAATGTTATGTTGCTGATTTGGTCGTCAAGACAAAAGCCAAGGCCGATCACATCCGAGATTCTAGGACCGTTTTCACCCGACTGAGGGAATGCGATCTGAAGATGAATCCTCTGAAGTGCGCTTTTGGCATGTCGTCGGGAAAATTCTTGAGCTTCATAGTCCGACATCGGGGGATCGAAGTTGACCCATCAAAGATAAAGGCCATCATGGAGATTCCTCCTCCGAAGAATCTGACACAGCTAAGATCTTTTCAAGAAAAACTCGCTTACATACGAAGGTTCATCTCGAACCTATTAAGGAGATGTCGGCCTTTCTCAAAGCTCATGAAGAAGGGAGATCCCTTTGTCTGGGATGTCGAATGTCAAGAAGCGTTCGAAAGTATCAAACGGTACCTGTTGCACCCTCCAGTGCTTGCTGATCCTATTCCAAATAAACCGTTGATTCTCTATACTGCCGCGCTGCTTACCCAGAACAACGAGGAAGGAAAAGAAAATGCCCTTTACTGCCTAAGTCGAACTTTAGTTGGGGCAGAACACAACTATTCCTCGATCGAAAAGCAATTCCTGGCTTTGATATTCGCTGTGAAGAAGCTGAGGCACTATCTACTCGCTCATCGGGTTATGCTAATCTCCAAGGTCGACCCGCTCAAACACTTAATGACCAAAGCAAGCCTAGCTGGTAGAATAGAAAGATGGGATGTCATGCTGCTTGAATTCGACATAATCTATACTCCTCAGAAAGCAGTAAAAGGGCAAGCCCTTGCCGACTTCCTTGCTGCTCATCCCATACCAGAAGGGTCACCACTCAATTGTGAGTTACCTGACGAACATGTGCTGCACCTCGAGAATGACGAGCCATGTTAGGAGCTCTACATCGATGGAGCCTAATCAATAAGGACCTCCAGCAAATCAAGCGTTCCGGAGATAAAAGCAGGGATAGGATTGGTGTTCTTCACACCATCAGGAGGAACCCTACGACATTCCTTTGCTTTTACCAAGCCTCACACAAACAACGAGGCTGAGTATGAAGCTATGATAGCCGGTCTGGAGCTCGCCATAGAAATGAAAATCCTTAGGCTATGGGTTTACAGTGACTCCCAGCTTTTCGTCAACCAGGTGAGCGGTGACTACAAGATATATAAGCTCAAATTAGCTCGATACAGAAGCCGGGTAGTGGAACTCAAGATACAGTTCACTCGCATTGAACTAATGAGAGTCCCTAAGGCGTTGAACGGAAAAGCCGACGTACTCGCTCGCCTAGCTAAAGAGCTGGCTCATCCCGACATGGATGAAATTCTTATCACAGTCAGGATCCGGAAAATTCTTCCCCCGGTCTCTTTACACGAAGAGGAAAGCACAGAACAAAAGAGCAATATTGCCGAAGAAGCTCTGATCATTCAAGACGAGCCCGATTAGAGAGAACCCTTCATAAAGTACCTCCGATACAACAAGCTGCCCGAAGAAAAATCTGCGAAAGTTCAGTTAAAGAAAAGAGCCCTCTGATATGTGTTTGTAAATAATACGCTATATCGCAGATCATATGACCAACTTTGGCTCAGGTGTCTGTCATCGGCCGAAGCCTAAAAAGTCAAGAAATAAGTTCACTCAGGCGTCTGCGGAGCTCACCAATCTGGCCCCAAAATGCGGCTTCAAATCAAACGGCTTGGGTATTACTGGCCTACCATGATAAGGGATTGCAAAGAGCAAGTAAAGAAATGTCATCTCTGCTAAATTCATGGTGACTTCATTCACAAGCACCCCAATCCGTTGCATCCTACGGTGGCATCATGGCTTTTCGAAGTTTGGAGCACCGACATAGTTGGTCCAATTGATCCTCCGTCATCCAAAGGCCACCGGTTCTCATTAGCTGCAACCGAATACTTCTCCAGAAAAGCTGTCCCGCTAAAAGAAGTCAAGACAGAAGATATTCTGACGTTCTTCCGGCATAATATTCTATACCGCTTCGGTACACCTAGAAGAATCCTTTCTGAAAACGGGCCTTCTTTCAAGAGGTTCAACATTTCAAGGTTCGCTACTCAGCATAAGATAGACTGGAGATATTCCTCCATCTATAATCCAAGGGCCAATGGGCTAGCCGAAGCCTTCAATAAAACTCTATGCAAACTCCAGGAGGAAAATGCTTCAGCCAACAAGAGAGACTGAAATCTCAAACTTCACGAGACGTTGTGGGCATATCATACCACGCACCGCACTCCAACTCAGTCCACTCCATACTCATTATTTTTCGGAATGGAGGCGATCCTCCCCCTAGAAGTCGAAGTTCCAAGCCTCGGGATGGCCGTCTAGTATAATTTGACGGAAAAGGAAAACGTTCTCCTTCAGCTCGAAGAACATGACGTTCTCGAAGAAAAGAGGCTCGCAGTACAGCAAAATCTGGAGCTGTACCGAGCCCAAATGTCACGGGCCTATGACATGATAACCCATCTATGTGCTTTCAAGAAGGGTGAATAGGTGTTGGTCCTCAAAAGACCGATCATCCCCAATCGACATGCTAAGGGAAAATTCGAGCCAAATTGGGAAGGGCAACACGTCATCGAGAAAGTGTTCGACGGAAGATCCTACCAAATAATAAGTGCCGATGGAGAAAGGCCCATTCCACCCATCAATGGCCGATATCCCAAGAAATAATATGCATGAATTCTCCAATTTGTAGACGAATTGAGCACACCGGCCCTACGGTCGATCATACATCCTGTAAAACTGTATACAATCTACGGGCATAAACGACCCCAATCTCTCCCAAGTCCTACCGGCGAGACTACATTTAAAATCCTACCGGCGATGAAGCTCCACCAATGTAAAAAAGAAAAGAAAAGAAAGAGAAAAAATGTATGTCCACAAGAAAAATGGGCACGGATGAAAACACGGAAGGGCTCCGTGAGTAACAAACAGCAGGACTGCCGGCAAGTTTGTGAAAACTCAAAAGGGCGCAAACTCGTGAAAAGAGATGAAATACACTCGCAAAGTCCTCTCGACCTTATGAAGAGAAAATCCCGCGTGAGATCCTTACGACTCATAAAGGAGCAACACACTTAGGAATTCCCACGATTCCTACGGAGAAAATACACCTACAAGATCCTCTCGACTTGTGGGGAGAAAATGCTTTTATGAGACCCTTACAGCTCATAAAATTGAAAAGCCTTAGGTGATAGGGATCTAAACCTGTCTCTTAAGCCATCGTTCCCCAACGGGCAACGGCAAATGATGAGTCACTTCTGGCATTACGCTTCAGTGTTAGCGGTGCTGATGCCGACCCAAAACCCAAATCCCAAGTTTTCCCAACGGCAAATGATGAGTCGCTCCTGGCACTACGCTTCAGTGTTAGCGGTGCTGATGTCGACCCAAAACCAAATCACAAGTCCTCCAAGGGAAAATGATGAGTTTCTCCTGGCATTATTCCAAGACAGCAATGTTGATGCTAAAAAACTTCCAAATTCCTCTCAAATTCAAAAGTCCTGCCAAATAAGGCAGAAATCAAACAGATCAAATCAACATCGCACCCGACAGCACTTCTAAGCTCAAAAGTCCCGCTGGGCGAATAGGGAACTCCCAAAACAAATCAAATCAAACAAGTCAACCAATCACCTCATCGGTGGAATCAAGCTCCATCTTGGATACAAATCAATCCCGACACCGCAAGAAACGAAGCAAGTAAACTTCAATCCCGACACCGCAAGAAGGGAAGCAAGACAAATCGAGTATCGAACATCCAAGTCGCAAAAATGGCAGCATCGACCGTCACATCGCAAGAAGGGCAGCACCGACCGTCCAAATCGTGAAAAGGGCAGCACCGACCGTCCACGTCGCAAAAAGGGCAGCACCAACCGTCCAACTCGTAAAAAGGGCAGTATTGACCATCCATGTCGCAAAAAAGGTAGCACCAACCATCCATGTCGCAAAAAAGACAGCACTGACTGTCCACGTCGCAAAAAAGGCAGCACTGACCATCCACATCGCTAAAATAGTAGCACCGACCGTCCACATCGCAAAAATGGAAGCATCGACCGTCTACGTCGTAGAAAGGGCAGCACCGACAGTCCAAGTCGCAAAAAGGGCAACACCGACCGTCCACGTCGTAAAAGGGCAGCACCGACCGTTCACGTCGCAAAAAGGGCAGCACCGACCGTCCACGTCGCTAAAAGGGCAGCATCGACCATCCACGTCGAGCATCGGCCTCCACGTCATCAAAACAGGACCCAAATCAAGTCAACCTCCATGCGAAAGAAAATCCATCAATTTCATGCAGACGACCCATATTTTTTGTGTGCATTTATTGATGGGGGCACTTTTTTGGGGTCAAAAATTACACCCCGGTTGACCAAGTCAAAGTCAGTCAACCCCCAGCCAAGCGGGCCCAGGCTCAAGCGAAGTGGGCCCAAGCCCAAGTCAAGATCAAGGATGGAAGGAGCCGGCTCCATGCTAAGAATGAAGCAATAAATTAGTTCAATGCAATTTTTTAGAAATAAATGTATGAAAAATAGGCAGAAAACCAAAATTTTGTAAACCCCATGGCTTATATGCAAAAAGAAATAAGCACATACGGCATGGGGTGGCACAAGTGCTATTTGGCAAAGCCCAAGGGGCTATATGTAAAATGTGTAGCCTATAAAAGTAAACATGATGAAAAAATCAGGAACAACTTTTATTCACTCCAAAAAAAATTAGGGTTTGTACCTCCATCACCTTTCTCTTAGGTTCTCTCTTTTCTTTTCATTTCTAATTAAGTCAAGAGTTTAACTCTTCTTTTTCCAAAAAGAAATAGTTTTTCACTATAAAACCCTCAAAGGGGGGTTCATATCTCCCATCAAATCCCTAAAAGAGAGATTTTTAATCTCGCCTTCCTTTTTCTCCAAGATCCAACAAAAGGAAAGGAAGAGGAAGAAGACCCACCTCCAAAAATCCCACTTTTGGAAGATCCGATGCTTCAGGGAGAAGAAATGGCCTCCTTTGATCATCTCCGAAGATCTTCGAGGAGTTCAACTCCAAGATCCAAATACTCAAAGGAGTTTAACTTCACATCCAGACTTTTTAAGAGTTTAACTCCAAATCCAAGCCTTTTAGGAGTTTAACTCCAAATCCACGTCCAATTTCTTACATAGGAGTTTAACTCCAAATCCAAATCTTTTAGAAGTTTAACTCCAAATCTATACATGATTCTTGTTTAGGAGTTCAACTACAAAGCCTCTCGGGAGTTCAACCCCCAGCCCAGGGGCTAAGGCCCTTTATCCGCTGGTGTTTCCAGCGGTCGCATACCGCGTACGTGACCGGCTGGCGCCCAGCGGTCGCGTGCCACGCATGTGACCCGCTGGCGCCCATACGCCTAGCACGTGACCCGCGGGCGCCTATGCGCTACGCACGTGACCCGCGGGTGCCTATCGCCTATGTGCCAGGCTCGTGAGGCGCTGGCGTCCACGCGCCCCGCACGTAACCAATAGGCGCCCAGCGCCCACACGCCACACACACATCCACACATCCTTAGGACGCTTCTCACCCTCTTTTTTCTCACGCTCACCACTAAAAATACCTCCCCCGTTAGAACAAATTTCTAACAGGGCGCTGCCCCGCAAGGGGGCTGCTAGCCCTCTTGTCTCCCAGCCCGCTATCTGGATAGCGGGACCCCCGTAAACTCTGCGAGGCCCCCAACATATCCAAAACCCTTCAAAATACAACACACGCACACAGCATATTGAGTTTGCATGACCAGTTTGACCCATCAATCGGAGGTTCCCTCGCTATAAAAACGAGGGATAATTAACGGCAGCTTAGTCCGCGGCCGCCAGAGATTCGGATCCCCACGATCAATAAACCCTGGCCTACCATAAGCAGGGGAATCTGTATACGCCTGACAAGCGCACGCATTCCCATCTCAATAGGGTGATGAAAAACACCCTACACACATTACATCACCATATTGCCCGGGCTAGCACTTTCGTTGCGGGACTCTAAAGACCTGTCAATATGCTGGAAGTAGGTTATATAGGATCATATCTGATTGAATCCGAAACACTTTCAGATCCTATCCCCTGACGGGATAACCAACAAGCACGTCAGTGGCACTAGCTGCACGTAACAGCTACCCAGGTATGAGCAAGATAAAAGCAGGTCGACGAGCAAACTCATCCGGACTTTACAAAGTCTATAAATAACAGTCATAGTATAGTTCGGTCTCTTCGTCTATAAGTATCGTATATCGGCTCTAGGGTTTGGAATCTGTCAGACCCCAATAACTCGATAAGTCGTGCGATAGAAGATTCATAACCAACCGAAGATACAACTGATAACACTTATCAGTTTATCTCCACTACGGTGGCCACCGACTTGTGGTTATGGTAATGTCATGCACAGCGCGACATCAACTCCCTATACTGGGAGAGATGAATCCCCTCGACCGCTCACTGCTTTCACGTGCTTTAGAATAATACCCAAAAAAAACCTGTTTGCACGAGCCGTGGTAGGATAGAAGTCTAAGCATAGTAGGAACAAACATGAAACACTGTGGTGATCTCAGATCCTAAGAACTACCCTGTACTCATGTCACCAGAGAACTGCTATCTGACATTGGTATATTACCAACTAGGAGTTCTCAGTGAGTCCATCCAGTGTAACTCACCCAATGAGCACCTGTATACAATCCTCGGTGTCAAACACCAATTACTATGGGATCGGCTATCGCCCTCCAAGCGGGTTAGGAAACGTATACACAAGTCTAAACTGGAGTACCGATGCCCAGTCTTGATACTCTTACGATTAGAGACCTTTAAGGATATGCTTATCGACTACCTAGGCCCCACTAGCATGATCTGCATTATCGTCCTGGTAGTCAAGTAAAATCCTAAGGGCTTTATCTCATGTATTAGCGATATGTGATAACTAGTAAAACGTGTTCACAAGACAGATAAAGACAAACCAGATACCATACTATCATCTCGAGTAAAATTGTTCTCTCGTATAGATCCTCCTTCAATTACAATAATTGTCTTGAGGGCATCTATATCCAACAATCTCCTACTTGTACTTAAGGACAATTATTGCGGTATCTCATACTCAACTTCTCGTATAGGTCCTCCTTCAATTAAAAAATGAGGCCTTCAACCTGGGTCGGCTCAATCCAAACAGCATGGCATTCTAACCCAGCTCATTCTATTTATTGGAAACATCCAGAAAAACAACTGAAGAAAGATCCAGAAGGTTCTAATAAATTCTGGTCTTTTAGTAAAAACTAACTCTCCAGACTTCCAGAGTCTTCGCTCTCAACTCTATATATGCTCCATTCGCTCTCATCCTTCTCCATCATCCAAAGAAAGAAATCAAGCAAGAAAACCCAATCGTACAACAGAAATCCCAAACTCCATATTTCCCAACTCTACACATTAATTCATCTTACTTAAAAGAAGAAAAGAAAGAATGGCATTGATCCCAAGTATCTTCGGGCAGAGGGGGAGCGGCAGCAGCATCTTCGACCCCTTCTCTTGGGATCCTTTCCAGAGCTGGCCGGCGCTGTTTCCGGACCAGTTTCGGTCTGATAGCAGCAGCGGTGGTGCGCTGAGCGAGACATCAGCGTTTGCGAACACGCGCATCGATTGGAAGGAGACACCGGAGGCGCACATATTCAAGGCGGACATGCCGGGGATAAAGAAGGAAGAGGTGAAGGTGGAGGTGGAGGAAGGCCGGGTTCTCCAGATCAGCGGAGAGCGCAGCAAAGAGAAGGAAGAGAAGGACGACAGGTGGCACAGGGTCGAGAGGAGCAGCGGCAGGTTCCTGAGGAGGTTCAGGCTCCCCGAGAACGCCAAGGTCGATCAGGTGAAGGCGACCATGGAGAACGGGGTGCTCACCGTCACGGTGCCCAAGGAGCAGGTCAAGAACCCCGAGGTGAAGTCCATCCAGATCTCTGGCTAAATTTCTGACTCTGGTTATGGATGTGTGGTTTAAGAAGCTTGTAGTGTTTGTTTGTGTGAGCTTTGAAGCTTGTAATGCAGCTTTTTGTATTGAGCTGATTAAAGAATAAGTGTTGTTGTATAAGCCCTCTGGATTTTCATTGTGTGAGCTTTGAAGCTTGTAATGCAGCTTTTTGTATTGAGCTGATTAAAGAATAAGTGTTGTTGTATAAGCCCTCTGGATTTTCATGCTTAGTGGTTGATCGGTTTGATCTTTGAAGCTTGTAGTGTTGTTGTATAAGCCCTCTGGATTAAACAATCAACAAATGCTTCATTTATCGATAACATCTCTTTACTAAGATCAAGTACTTAGCCTAGAATTTGATCATGCTTGTTAGGCCGTTGAAATCCATTTGAAAGGCAAGGTAAATCCATTTGAATGAGTAATACTTCCTCTATCGGAGCGTTACTTTATCGTGACTCTTAGTGGATACATACAAGGTGCCACCGTACTGGTAGGAAAAATATTACTTGGTTTGAATACGTTTTTGGCATTGATTGGTATAGATTTTACGATCAAAAATATAATTACCGCAATCAAGAAACGGCGTCGCTTCGCAGCTAGCCGGTGAGTGCGGGTCGATCCACAGAGACGGGTAAATTCCTTTAGTGTGTCTTAACGAGTTGATTCTATTTGTCGTTTTGGTTTTATAAAAATCTAGATCTAAAACTTAATTAATCTAATTTAAATTCTTGCTAGGGTTAGGCTTAGAGGAAGTTTTGGAGATTGATGTTTCCTCACCGCTTTCAATGCCGTATTTTAGATCCATTAGGTGTTATAGTAATTATCGATAAAGTGGATACAACTCTTTTGGGAAGAATTTTCTTCCTCTAGATTCATATCCTTCCTTCATCGTTAATTACCCTAACCCCCATGGAAAACGCGCGCAACCGGCCCTTTATACTGCGGTTCACCGTTACCTCGAGGGGTAGGGTGCCGCAGGGAGCGGTTGTGCGCGCATGCATGGAGTTCTTAATGGGTTAGGCATTGAAAGGGGTGAGAGATCTCATCTCTCAACACTTTCCCTAAGGCTAACCCTAACAAGCGAGGAGACTACTCGCTCATTAGGGGATGAAATAACATTAAAAGAATAAAATACTTACTAATGGTGATGGCTCCCTCCAAGCGATAAAGAACAGATCTGAATGTCACTTCCAGAATTTCTGAATTTTATTTATTGAAAAGAGGCATACAATTTTTAGATCTAAAATTACAATTTATAGGAAAATAGGAAACCTAGGGCTACAGACTCTCGCGCATGTGAATTTACAGATTTGACCCCTGAGAATCCCAACACCAGAACCGTCGCAGCAACAGAAGAAGAATCCACCGACACGTGCATCGAATGGCCGCGGATCCGCGGCAAATGTTGGCTTAGGCCGCAGATCCGCGGCCCTTTGGTGGTCTTGGGCTGCCAAAAGTTTGGGCTTGGTTCAGTGGCTCTATGGGCTTCTGTTTCTTCATTTATTTTCTCTTTTGAGCTTCTGGTTTTCCTCCAGATGTTTCAGTGAACACTTGTGAGTATCTTTTGACCGTTTGCATTAACATTTTGGACCTTGCATTGTTCTTCATCTAGGCTAGACTAGGATCCGTCTAATAGTTGGTCAAAAGTCCCTTTTCTGTTGTTTTGTGTCTTTTTCACTGTATTTGCTCCAGAAACCTGTATCCTGTAATATGCAACAAACGTGCGTCAAGAGTATCTGTTTATTTATAAAAAGGATAAGAATAGGGGAATGATAAATGCAATATTATGGTCTGAACAAATACCCCCAAACTTACCTTTTGCTCGTCCTCGAGCAAACTTATTATTTATTCACTAAAATCCTAATCGCACTTTCGCAGGGAAACGCGATTGCACTGAGCACGTGCAACAAGCCGTTAAACCTCTAGGTGTCCCTAGTAGGAGGAGTGTTGTCTTCTGAGGGTTTTCAGCGGATTACACCCACAAAATCCTATCAACTTGGCCCATTGACTTTTGTTCTCCAATTAGGTCTTCTAACAAGGAATTCTATTATCTTTTACTTGTAAATTATCCGCCCATATTCTTCACGCTTCCTCATTATTTAACTTAAGATTATATATGTTATGTAGACCTACTTAGCTTTCGGCATTTCCTAAGTTTTCCTTCTAGGGTTCCATCTCCACTTAGGAATTTTTATCAACTCTACTAAAGATACAAGTTCTATTCTTTATTCCTTTTTCTCATCTAAATTCCAATCACATATCCCTACATGTGTGTATAGATCACCCCTACACTTGGAAATTCAAATTAAGCAATCAACCCCTTGTCCGTTGTCCAAAGTACTAATTAGTTAGTGAATTTAAATGAAATTTGCTTACACATCCTTCATGCGACCGTTAATACTTCTTGAGGTACCAACGACCGATTACAAAATGCGTTTGCACTTTAAAGCATACTTCCTAGTCTTTGCAACACCCAAGGCTTTAGCAGTGACTCCCAAACCAGTTGGTCTAAGGCACTAGGTGATGAAGCACCCTCGCTAAATATTTTTCTATTTTTGCAGCCTTAAGTAATCACAAAAAACCAGTGTCCATTTTTTTTTCTTTATTCACACTTTTTCATACTAAGGACTTTAGACAAGAGCCTTTCAAGGTCTCTTCTACTATTCCAAGTTTCAAGGTGCGTGATTGTGCAATTTTGTAGGGTATACATTTTCAGAATCTAGACTTAAGCTAGGAACTATTTTCAAACTTATACTTTAATTAGAACATCAATACTCTTCCCTTGTTTCGACTTAGCCCAAGAAGTGAACCCAAAATTTGCCTATTTCTAAATAAACTACAAGGCATATACTTTCTACCGTTAAACTTTAAGGAATGTTATTTTTAGGGTTTTTAATTCACTAAGTCTAAGATCTAGTTGTTCCTAACCAGTTAACCTATTAGTCAAACTCAAGTCAATTAGCCAAAATTGAATACAATAATTTTTATAATTTTTGAAATTTTTCAAATTTTTATGGGTTTTCAAATAAATATGCAAATGCAAAAATATGTACAAATGAATGCGAAGGAAGAAGACGTACCGAGCATACCCCCAAACTTGAACTTGACAGTGTCCTCACTGTCATGCTAAACCAAGAGGGTCAAAATACCGATACTCCCCTGTTTATTTATTTATAATTTTTTTAATGTTTTGAATTTTTTTTTATTTTTTTATTTTTTATAGAAAAAGAAAACAAAAGGATATATACATATATACAAAGGTTCCCCCCAAACTTAAGCTTGGCCTTACACAAGCCAAAGGTTAGCACCAACCATTCAAAGATCTTATCGTGGTAATGGTATAGTTGGTGCAAGAATAGGGTGCGGAGGAAAGAAATGAGAAACACGCGAGACCGTGTGGGAAGAGGGGTAGAATACGGTCTCGGTGGAGGAGAAGAATGGCGGAAAGGATAAAGAAGTGGAGTACGATCTTAAGGGTGTAAATCGAGTGAATAAATTAGCGCAATATGTGATGAACGATGTGTTAAAAGCGATTGCGCTAACCTACCAACCCGTCGGGAAATGGGGTCAAATCCCTCAAGATTCGTAAGAAAACATGGGTACGCCGAACTTGGTATAGGAGATGAAAGCGTAACGGTCATTTGTTCGGTCGGAACAATAGGAAGGAGGGAGGGTGATATAACAGTCAAAGGTTCAGGAGGCTGAATTGGAAAATCTGACACATCAAATAAAAATGGTTCAACCTCGATATTATCCTCAAGACTCTCCTCAGTACTATCCTCAATATTTAATTCATCCATGCCATTTTCATCAAAATCTAGACGCATATGAGATTCTGGGGAAACATTTAATAACTCAGGATGATGATTTGAACATAAAATTTCTATTAAATCGACAGGTTCATCATCCGAAATATTCCCGGCGTCTATATCCTCAATCAAGTGAAAATCAGTTTCTTTAGACACTTCATCCACAGCATGGATATTTATCAATGTAGGTTCTAGAGTGGAGGTGTAAAGATCGAAAGGATTAGGTGCGGTTTCACTTGAAAGGGGTTCCTCACAATTTGGCAAATCAAACACTACAAAATCGCACAACTCATTTTTATTTTCAACTGGTGAATCATTTGGAACAATAGATGGAAAACCGGAGTTGTGGGTTTCAATTGGGTAAGGGTAGGTTTGATTTGAAAATCCTCTCTCATTCTCACTCTGTCCAACTGCCGCCTTACACATTGAAAAATTCGGAGCTAGCGGGACACTAGCTACCGGTTCACTAGGTTGCGTAAGGGAGGCCATGGATGCTTCCACTGTGCTCATCATTTTATTTGTTACAGCAATATATGCTTCCAACGACTCTTCCAAACTAGACTTAGGTGGTGAGGGGGTTTCAGTAAAAGATTCAAAATTGGTTGGATATGTGAAACTCCCTAATGGCTGTGTCGAAACAGCGTCTAGTGAAGGTGGAAAGGTCGGGTATGACTGGTAGGAAGTGGGTGGTAAGACAGGAGTAGGGTCAACATATGAATAAGAAGGTGAATAATCGTGCGGATCCCTAAAACTAGATGAGTGGAGAGGGGTGAAAGATCGACCGCGAGATTGAGCAATATGCTCAGCAATGGACATCGGCCTAGGAGTGACAGAAGGACTTGAAGAAGTGGTGTCAACATATGTAGGTTGTAAAGGTTGACTCGGTTGACACGAAGTGGGTTGAAAAGTCAAACTATTTCTCCTAGACGCCTCTATTTGATCTTTCAACGAAATTTTTGGCTGAGGCCCGACAGAGCTTGGGGGGAGATAGCATTCCCCCTCTTCTTTACCCCTGATTATTGCTATATCGGCGATTATGCCGAGAGGTTCGGCTGGTATATAGGGGATGAGAGCCGCCTCGTGAAGAAGTATCCACTTCACGTTGAGTGGGGCGACCAGCACCGGCGCTTATTTGCCCTCTTCTGGGATCAGGCTCGGGTACTAATATATATTTTCATTTGACTTACCCAATATATTTATTATTATTTAACACTTGCAATTTAATAACATTGTTTTTTTTTGTATTTGCAGTTGGATTACGACTTTTAGCCTTACCCGACCCTGATCACCCTGAGAGAGTGCTCGATCTTCACGCTCTGTACCATGGCGTGATGAAGAACATGCAATCAAAGGTCCGATACAATAGGAACGAGCTGAAGATCGACTGCTATTCCGTGTGGATGGCGACCCCCGAGGCAGAGAGAGCGGCTCTCCTACATACTCCGGCTTTTGCGAGAGTCGACGTAGATACATGGCCTCTCTTATGTCAATATTTTGACTCTCAGCGCAAACAAGTTTGTATTTTAAATGTAATTCATTGTTTAGTATATAATTTATTATTTTGTGTTGTTCAATTAGAAAACTAAATCTGAATGTGTTGTGCAGAAACATGCCGATCAAAATAAAGAGAATCGGAAGTGGGCGAAGAGGGGTCGCCCCACTTATATAGGTAGCTCGAGGAATATTACTCGTGCCATGGAGGCATCAGTAAATTACAATAGACCTACTGTGATATAATGTAATATTAAGAGTTATTTTATAATATATGTAATTTTTTTGCGAATTGTAGAGAGCTCAGACCCTGGCGCAGGGTGGTACACTAAGCGTGCTGACCGCGTATCTTGTCGGCCACGGCACCTCGACAGATCTCTCCATGGGCGAGCTTCGATTCCCCGACACCACTACCCAGGAGTATTGCGTAAGTGTTAATATTTATTCTAACAGGTTTGAAATTTTTGTTTTGAAAAGTTCAAATTTAAATGATATACTTATATTTTACTGGTTTATGTGGGTGTAGGAGCGGGTGGTGGAGCAGGCGGAGGCATCAAGAATCGATTTTACTGGACAGAACGATCCGATACTGCTGACCCCAGTCCTAGACGCCACACACGGAGGGCACCACGGAGGTTGGGAGAGAGGCTAGGAACTAGGTCCTAGCAGGGCCCATATGAGGTTGGACTCTACTCTGGCGGTTACTTCCCCTACCTCCCGTGAGTGATGTCTAGAGCAAGATGTTGCCACCTTGAAGACCACCGTGCAGGAGTTGAAGGAGATGATGGTATGTATACTATTTAATAGTAAAATATTATAGATAGTAACATATCCAATATTAGTAGCCTGAGCTTATTTGGTTGTAGACTTAACTTTGATTAATCTTAGATTGGGGTTTCTCAATAAGCTGATAATGATACTAACTCGACTAATACACAGTTCTTACTCGTTTATTACACACAAAATTGAACAGATACGACAGGGTGCTTCGGCTGCGGCTCCACATGCATCTCCTTCGGCTGCGGCTCCGCAAACCACTACCTCGGCTGCAATTGCACAGACCACTCCTGCGGCTCCACAGCCCGCTCAGACTCCCGCACAGTCCGCTCCTTCATTGGTCGAATTTTTGACGACTCAGGGCTGCACCGAGGAGCAGATGCGCCAGATTACGGCGATTGTCAGAGGTGGAGGAGCTGGACCGAGCTAGGATGGCTTTTTTTAAAATATTTTTAGCATGTATGTACTTACATGATACTGTAACGTCTTCAAAATAATAAAATATGATTTTTGGGAAATTTTATAATTTAATATTATTTTAATGAATATTTTAATATTCTGGTATAATTAAATACAGATAAATGGGGAAAAATTATGGAAAATTCTAAAATAAGGTATTTTAAGGAATTGCCTCGTTTTCTGTGCATGCCCCCATTTCCTCTAGTTTTGACCCTGAGTATGTCTAGTTTTGACTGATTCCATCTAGGGTGAAATCTGGGTTGATTTTTCTATGTTGGTGTATAATTTGGGACTTGTTTTAGCATGGATTTTGGTATTTGGTGATTCATTCCTGTCGGGTGGCGTTTGGACGTCAACGACAAGTGGATTTTGATTGTGTTTACATACGAGTCGATAGGTTTTTACCTATGCGGGTAGCGTGTGCTATTTTGGTTTCCGATGTGATTTTCATGTGCTTTAGCATTGTGATATACTTGTAGGTACCCCGCGTGATGTTGAGGCAAAGGAGGTGAAGATAGCGACATCGGCTTTGGCACACGAGAAGCAAGGTGAGTAGATTTATATCTACGGGGAGAAGTCGGGTGGATGGCGTATAGCACCCCCGCAGTCCGTGGTGATGTATACGAATACGTATACACACGAATATTTATTATGTGTTGTTTAGGGTTATTGATGGTGATAATGATATTTTGATGATAAGAATATATTGGTTTAGTATAGTGCGAACCCTAGAGTAGTGGTTGCACTCACACATACATTTACACACATACTTGCATTCATTCTTTCATTTATTAGAGTGCATATGATGGTGCGTATATCTACACATGAGTATGGGACTATGTGTTTATATACGGGATTTGAGGATGATACGTGGTTTGAGATGATACTTGATGTGAGGCCGTAAGATCGGCGATGTGACATAGCTTGTCTTCGAGGTGCGATATGATAGTTTTAGCGAGCCTTTGGACATGTGCTTTACCCGCATTCATATTTTTATAGATGGTATCGATTTGTACTAGACTTAGAGTAGTACCCCAGATTATGCGATCTGATGATAGTGATACCTGATATGTGATGAGGTACTGTGATATTGACCCCTACCCAGCTATTAGGATGCCGTACGACGATCTACCGTACGAGCCGATATTGATGATAGATCCGCACTCATGACTCGAGGATATCTTACGATATGTTATTGAGGCGGGATCACCGACTATCATATCTATATATATTGACTCAGATTAGGTGGTTTCTTACCCCTCCTGTCTAGATTACTTAGTAGACATTAGACTGGACCGAGTCATACCTATTTCAAACTAACGAATCGGGGATATTTTAAAGATAGGCAGAAGGGTCATACGGATATTTTCAAATGATGTATCTTTTCTTAAAACACCGTAGCCCTTGTTTTTCCAAAAGCCCTGATTCGTCTTATTTCAAATAGCACCCCTGCATGACTTGTACAGATTGGTGTAGATTCTTTACTTTTGCGTTGATTATTCGATTCCGCATATTCATGCTATTTGCATTGCATCGCTTGTACTGTGGTTATATTTCAGTCATGCTGCTAGGACACCAGCACCATTATCGATGATGCATATGTTCCACGTACACTCGTTGCCGGCTCACACACTCATCATCGATAATTGCCATGTCACTACACTGTAGTACTATTGCATTCAGTAAATGATCCTTGCATGACATGATGATGTGCATACCTTCCTTTACATGTCGCATACTTCATGCTTTTGACTATACGCATTGAGATATGTTGTTTCTATGATATTTCTGGATTTGGGAACCGAGAGTGTTTCAAAAGAGAATATGTCATTGCTTTAAAAACCCGGTTACCCTTGATATGATATTTCAGTGCGTCCACCATGTGTTTTCTCGGTGCTGAGAGCGACATGTGAAACCCGAATCGAGGAGTGGATGAGCCGATTGCGGGTACATGGTGGACCCGGTATGGTTCCCCTCGGCAAGATGATCGATGAGCTTTGCCGATTGAGCCTGGAGGCGGGCGAGTACCTACCGGTGATTGGTTGGACCTGGCGGTTATCCGGAGGATACTGACCAGAGTCGATGGATAGATTTGGGCGTCCTGCCGGGGCCGAGGGCCGATACCGCAGACAGAGCCCGCGGGCCGATCCGGACTGACGGAGCCCGATATATGAGGATTTATGTGCCGATGCTGGGCACAGTTTTCATGATGTTTTCGAGTGCCGATGCTGGGCACTCCGGTTCCATGATTTTGACGTGTCGCGAGGGACACGGGTGGGTTATATCCTCATATTTCCATGCACAGGTTTCATGATATTTACTTGCATGATGGTTATTGTCATTGGGTGATGAGTGGACGTGATCCACGTGTGTGCAGATTTGATTACATTGATCATACCTCATATTCATGACATGCTATTACCTGAGGCACTAGCACGAGCACATGGCATTACACTCATGTAGAGATTACATTGCCAGTTTAGCATGCTTCAGCTTTATTCATATTGAGGTTTATTTATATCCGATCGTATTGACCTAGGATGGGTCATGCATTCGATCTCTGCTTGTAGATATTTTCTATTCACGAGTTGGCAACTCACCCCCGTTGTGCCCCAGTCCTTGCAGGTTTTTGCCGTACAGATTCCATAGCGGCATTTCTGGCACACTGCTTCCTTATGGGTGACTTGCTTGGATAGGTGGGTTCTTTTGTATCAGAACCGCCATTGTTCATGTATCATTTATTGTATCTAGAATTTCCATCAACCAAAACTTGTGTATTGTTTCAGACTTAGAAAACAGTGTTGTTTTATTTCGACCTTAGAGTCGCGCTAGTAGTATTACGGTTTTCTGGCTGTTTTGAGTTTCTTTTTTTTTGGGTTTTGATCCTCGCCCTTTGGCGTTGTATATTATTATTGCTTGCGTGGTTGTGACCGTCGATGGACGAAGAGCTAGCTCCCGCTTGGGGATGCCTTTTATCATTTCATATATATTATTCTTGTTGTACCCCGTTCGGGGCCAGTTTTTACAAAGGAAACTCTGCCGAAATTTTCAGGAAAGGTTACACATTTTAAAAAGATGCATATTCGGCTTAGTTATTTAAAAACTTTGATTTCCAAACATGATTTCCTTACTTTTCAAAAACAGTTTTTCCTTATTTACTCTTTAAATGGTTTTAGATTGCTGGGCTTTTGGCTTACTTGGATCAGATAGGGTCCTATAGACTTCATATGGTTCAAGGGCCAGTCACGTGCTCTTTCGGGTCGTGACAGATACATATTGTATATATTTTGGACGATATTGGTGGTGTTTGCGTGTTCACGATGATTTAGATTGATATCATATTTTATTTGTTGATTTCTTTTATATATTATGCGTGAGATGTTGATTATGAATACTGCGGTATTTGGTTATATGATGTATATATTATTGTGCACAGGGCGAGGAAAAAACAGGAAGCCCCTTATTTTAAAACCCCCCTGATATTTTGTCCCTACGGATTAATCCGTAGGTCCATCTTTTGCCCCTACGGATTAATCCGTAGGTCTATAGTTTGCCCCTACATATTTATCCGTAGGGACAAAATATCAGGATGCCTGACATTTTCCCTTATGGACTCAGTAAGAGGCGTTACACTTGCCCCTACGACTATATCCATATGGGCTTATTTCTGGACTTACGGCTAACTCCGTAGGGGCATGAAGTTTCCCCTACGGATAACATCGGAGGGGCAAGTATTTTATTTTATAAACCACTACATTAAATAAATATTTTGTCCCTACGAAATACACCGTAGGGACATGAGTCCCTACGGATTAAACTGTAGGAGCAATTATTTATCCGCAGGGGCATGTTCAGGACGAAGACTTGCATCTACGGCCATTGCACCTACGGAATATTTTCGAGCCCCTACGAATATATTCGTAGGGGCAGTGCTTTGTCCCTACGGATAAAACCATAGCGGAAACCCCTTATTGTAGTAGTGATAGAAGAGCGAGGAGCGGACCATAGTCATCATTCGCAACGTAAACAAACACCTAACAAGTGTAAATCCCTTCCTACTTTACACAAAAATATCTTAACGATAGCTCCAAAATAATAACAAACATGAATAATGCCATAATTATTACATATGTCCAACCACAAAAATAAAGATAGAAACAACAGCAACTTTAAGCAGGATAGGAGCATGATAATGAGTACATAATGTTGTTCCTTGTGTGCTCAACCAAAGGGAAGTTTGCATACTCCACTTCATAATTTTCTTCATCCTCTTAATGTTGCAGGACATAGAGTCTGCTGTTAATGCTAAAATTATCCCTTTCATCATCACAGTCGGTTGCCTGAAATCGATCGATGCGTCCTTGTAGCTTCACACCCCTCATTGAGCAAAACCTAGAAAATCTTGTAGTACAGCAACTGAAGCCGTGATTTTTTCCATCTTCTTTGCAGAAGCTGCATCCGCCCATTCCATAAACAGTTTAAATATGATAGCTTGTGTTGGGGATTTTTATCCCCTAAACCACATCAAGAACGCAAGATGCATACTATAATCACGTCATGAAGAAGATCAACACATCGATACTACGTGCTTTGATTATCTTGGCCTACATCCAAGAGGCTGAAAACGATGATCACATTAATACACAAAAGATATTATAAAGAATCGTACCACTCAACAATCTCTCTTTCATCCTCCTCTCTTGTTCTCACACCACAAGAGAGGGGATGCACAAAATATTCAAACACAATTATATCTCTCAAGCCAACCAATCTTTGTTTCCTCCAATCAGAGCAAACCTTTGTTTGAATTTCAAAATTCAAAATTCGAAGCAACGCTTCAATTTCTTTGCGCTGCGCGCAACGCGCCACGTGTCAAAAGCTGATACGTCAGCGCAGCGCCCAAGGCAGCGCGCCCAATCAGAGCAAGGCTCTATTTAAAATAAAAATTAAACGAAGCAACGTTTCAGTTGCGCAAGCGCTGCGCTGTGCGACACGTGTCAGCAAGCGCAGTTGCGCAAGCGCAGTTGCGAAAGCACAGTAGCGCAAGCGCTGCGCTGCGCGACACGTGTCGGCGTAAGCGCACGTGTCAGCGCAGTTGCGCTGCGCTGTGCGCTGCTTGACACGTGTCAAGCGCTGGTGCATTTGCGCCAAACAGAATTAAAATTCCAGAAAGATCTTTCTGTTCTTGTTAAAACAAGAAGATTGTCTTCTATAAAATAGAAGCCCTTGGATCAAAGATCCAACGGTGGGGAAAATTCCCCAAATCACTCAGAGAAGGATCTCTTTAACAAATTTAACAAATTTATGGGCGCTATATAAAGACCCCTAGACCCTAATTCATCAAGATCATCAACATTGTGAAAGATTGAGAACCTCAAAACAAAGAGAACTCTGAAGAAATTTCAAGAAAAAGGTAAAAAAACCTTCATAAAATAGAAGAATTTCTTCTAATAGATCATTGATCTAAGAACAAGATCAATGATCTTCATATAATAAACAGTGCTTTGCACTTTTTTTATGAACCACTGGTTCTCTGAAAACAAGAAAAACTTGTTTTCTTTGATCTAAATTGGATCAAAAAATTAAACAGTGCCCTGCACTTGTAAAATTTGCACTGTTGCGCTCTTGGGTTGGCGCAAGCCACCAGAGAGCGCCACGTGTCAGCACCTGAATCACTTGCGCTATGCGCTTTTAAGAAAGAGCCTTGCTCTCTGAGATTAGTGCAACTCACCAGAGCGCGCCATGTGTCAGCAGCGCAAGAGCAGCGCACTGGCGCAGCGCACTGCGCTTGCGAGATACATGTCATCACCACAGCGCTTGCGCTCATTGATTGGCGCAAAGCGCCTGACAAATGCAATGCATTGTTTACTAAAGGGCCAGGCCCAAATCAAATAGGCCAAAATAAATTGCAACGCAATAAAAGGGCAGAGCCCAAATAAAATTGATGCTCTGCATCTGTTATAAAAGGGTAGAGCCCAAACAAAAATAAAATGCAATAAAAGGACAGAGCCCAAATCAAAAAGGCCTAGCAGGCCAGAATAAATGCAGTGCATTATTAAAAAAGGGGCAAAGCCCTAGCACAGGCCTAATAGGAGAAAGATAAATAAAAACGTTGAACATCCTCAACTGGACTTAGCCCAATCATGGTCGTAAGTTTTCAAATTAAATTGACTGAGCAAGACAGCTCTCCTAAATCAATTTACATCCGGTTCAAAGGTACATCTCCGAACTCTTCTGACACCTATCGTTGTAATCCTTCAACGACGTCAGAGAGGTGACGGGTCCCGACAACCACGCATCGATACGGACAGTGGGGTCCTTAAACTCGTGGACCGAAACGTCCTTAAACTAATATTAGTCCCGAAATGGGAATGTTGGATCGAAACGTCCTTAAACTAATATTCGTCCCAAAATGGGAATGTTGGACCACCATGTTCCTAAACTGGCAACGGACCACTATGTCCCTAAACTGGAACAATAGAGCCCCCAAATGCTCTTTTGTCGGATCCAAACGATCCCGTCAAGTTGATCTTAGTTTCAAATCAGACTAACCTATCCTTAACAAACGTTTAAGTCGATCTTAGCCTAAATATGGATAACGTATCCTTAAACTAAAACACCAAACCCAAATCTAAGAAAATACGGATTTGGACGAATCCACGTCCTACGGGCGACGACATAAATTAGTCTCCGTATACAATCCACGGGCAACCACAAACAAAACAAATACCCATGACACGAAGTGAAATTCTGGAGAAGGAGAAAGTGGTTACCGCGATGCGGTAGCGTAATTAACTGCAGGGGCTTGCGCCTGCAGGGAAGAGCATCCCCACAATCAAAAACCCCTCAAACGAGGGGGAATCTGACGAAGTCTGCTACATCGGCCGCATCCGTCTAAACCTCCGATACACGGTGCCATAAATCAACTTGGCATCTTCGGAGAGGTGGACGGATAAAACCAAATAGCATCTGCCCCGAATCACAGGCAAGATGTCCTCATGTCTTGGCCGCCGTTCGGAGGGGAACAGATTCTGGCACGCCCGGTGGGACCTTTTCCTCTTTCCACTCCACACTTCGTGTGTCGTCTTCGCGAACGAATCGCGGTTTGTTAATGGTTGCCTTTGGATTTCAACTTACTAAGATTTGGTCTTTTGCCTGGGGCAGAAAAAGAAATCAAGCATCGATGTCTCTAACTGCTCAAACTGCTCGAAGTGCCAATGCAACAAACGCTCCACCTCACCTGGAGGTGTAGCATATGGGCCTCAAGCGGCCTCCATCCTTGCCCTGCCGGTAGAACATGTGACCCAGGCCACCACTGGCCTGTTTTTCGGGACCATGATCCCGCCTGCAAGCTTCACCATGCCAATGCCTGCACCGGAAACTTCAAAGAAGTCGGTCTTCGATCGACTTGCTACTCCCACGACCCCTCTCAACGGGTCGTCCAACTCCTCGGTCTTCACCAGACTGAGTCTGAACTCCAAAGGGCCTGCCAAAAAGCCCATGATACCTGAGAAGGCCATCCCAAAGAAGACGGCTGCTCCCGGAGTCGCCAAAGCGGTTTCTCCTGTCAAAGAGTCAGTCTTTTCAAGGCTGACTATTCCTGCTCCTGGCCCTGCTCGAGGATCTGTCTTTGACAGATTGAATATCACCCCTCAAGAGACAACCTCAGTCTTTAAGAGGTTAACACCAGCAGCACCTCATCCGGATAGGGGGCAAAAAGAAGCTGTCTCTATCGCCGAGCCAGTCCCAGTGGCTCGTTATGCTCGACGTCGCCATTGGCGACGAGTGAGGAAGGAAGGGGGTAACTCCCCCTCAGGGCTAACTCCACCTGATCCAGTGGTGGAAGTCAATGCTGTTGTTCCAACTAGGAACAACTTTGAACCGCTGAGGAGGGTACGTAAGAACTCTCCAACTGCTATACTGAAAAGATCTCCTCCACCTGTGGAGAGAGTTCCGGAAACGAAGCTGGAACAGCCCCCTCAACGGCTGTCCTCCAAAATATACAAGGTCTGGCGAAAGGTTCAAGACTCCGTAATTGACCCAGATCATTCTCGTCAACAGAAAAAGGCGAGGGTGCAAGGAGAAAAAGACCGTCCTATTAAACAACAAAGGACAACAATCGCCAGGGTGCCCACTGCAACGGCCCCCTCAACTTTAACGGCCCACAAAAAAAGAAGGCCGGAGAAAATCACCGCGCCCGCGGCAAATGCTAAAGGTGGTGAACCTAAACACCCTAAGTCTGGGGGCATAATAGTTCATACAGTATACATGGCGTCGGGAAAGGAGGACAGCCGTGCATCCACAGGTCATAGACCACTTACACGGTCAGTGACCAAAGCTCAGGAGCAACAGCAAAAGCTCCAGGAGATGATGAACGCGATGCCCGCACTCACTGGGCTAAAAGAAAGCCCTGAAACGTCCTCGGATGAACGCCAGGAGCAAGAAACTGACGCCGAATTTCTTCGTCGGATATTGGAGAAGAAGGATAAAGAGGCTGCTGAACAAGCAGCCAACATAAAGCGAATGGCCCTCCTGTTCCAAGACATGGCGGGGATGATGATCCAACAAGATCCTCCGGCCGAAGATCCCCCGATCGTCCTTGAAGACGATAGGGGAGAAACGTCCAATCCTCCGCCAGCTCTGTCAACAGCTAAGGAGGACACAATCTCCAAAGCTGACTTGGACGAGTACATATCCCAACAAATACGGGTTCATCATGCGACTGAAGCAGCCGGCCAGGTCGTAAAAACATGACGACCATATCCGAGCTGGTACGACCAGATCAAGTACCCGCCGGGCTACACGATTCCCAAGTTCCATGTCTATAAGGGGACAGGCAATCCCCACCAGCATGTTGCCCAGTTCAGGGCACTCTGTGGCAACACCGGCGGTGATGACAAACTGTTGCTTCGCCAGTTCGTTGGATGCTTGTAAGATACAGCGTTCGAGTGGTACTCTGAGCTCCCGAATGACTATCAAGACCTTCGCGGAGATGGAGCTGCTGTTTACCCAGCGTTTTGCAAACGCCAGCGAACGCACCCCGATGACGGCATTGATTAATGCCAGGGTGAAGCCGGGCGAGACATGGGTCCAATATGCTATACGGTGGCGGAACTTATAGTCAAAGTGTGAGTAGCGCATTGAAGAAGCTCCTGCAGTGGGTATGTTTGTGGGAACCCTTGATCCGCAAGCAACCATCTCGCAATTTATGATGTTCTTCAAGCCGACTACCTTCCAGGCCTTGATCGAAAAGTCAGCGCAAATGGATCAGATGGGCCATAGACCTCCTCTTCCAAAGCCAGACTCCCGAAATGAAAAGGGGAAGGGAAAAGCGATCGTTGTCGCTAATGCTCAGCAACAGCCGAGCAACTCGAAGCCGGTTGTTCGTCAAAATAATATGCGTCCGCACGTACCCCTTGAGGAGAGGCTAGGACGCCCTCACTCGTTTCCCCGAGATAAAACGAGAAAATTATTCGAGCTGGCGTTGCGCAACCGACTCATAAATCCGCCGGATCCAAAATGTACGCCGCAACCAAATGATGTCAACGATCCCAACTACTGTCCCTATCACCGAGTATTGGGTCATCCGATCGAAGATTGCTACGTCTTCAAAAATTGGCTTGAAGACCAGTACCAACAGGGAAAGGTCGCGTTATCTGACAGATGGAAGGTGAATCCACCGCAACCCCACACCTCTAAGAGGATGAACACGCCGGGGGCAACATGCTCTCTCGTCGAAGAAGCCCTGTGGGAGGTTGTGCTGTCAGCTAAGACAAAAAGGATGCTGAACGATCTTCAAACATGCCCAGCGATCAAGTGGAAGACAGATCATTGAAGGGATGTTGAAGCCACGTCCAACTCCAAAGACCGATGGTGGTGGCTCCAGCACTCACAACCAGCCATCAAAATCTTCGAAGAAGAAGAACAAGAAATCCAAGAAGCCCGTGAAGCCTGGCGACAAGCGCACGGACTTGCAAAAACAAATTGACGCGCTGGAGGAATACAACCAGAAAGCACGGACTCCCATCACACTCCAAGAATTCCTCAAACATGTCTTTCAAGAGGAAGATGAGGAGGGAGGTTCGTCGGATGAGTCTGAGGAATACGTGGCGAGCTGCCATATGATCTCCCATTCGCTGACGGATGATGAGGAGACTCCTTACATTGAAAAGCTGGGGCAGATCCCGAACCAAAAATTATGGGGCCATCAGATGAAGTAATTGACGCATTCTTCAACGAAGATCTGTTGAAAAGTAGAGCTGATCGAGAACGCGAGACGGCTATATTTGAAAGGGCCAAGCGCCAGCGACTTGACGAAAGAGCTGAGACACTCCCGCTGGAGCAAAATACATCCACCGCGGATAAAAGAAAATTCAAGACGAGAAAAAGGTTCGCCAAGGCCATATCAATGGGCATGAAGCTACCTTCCTCTGAAAGAAGCATTACTGGTGAAGCGGAAATGCACCCCTCCTACTGCTTGTATCATCAGAAGATTTCGCACCCCACTGAAGAGTGCAAAGCTTTCGATAGATGGTGGCAAGAATATGTTTCTCATCGACAACATTTTAGGCGGGAGAAGCGCAAAACTCATCGGGAGCGGAAAAATACGACCGAAGGGCTTAACAGAACTACCGGCGATTGTCGCATGGTTAATGCCGGGGGATCACAAGTGCTTACATTCGGGAGCGATTCTGACGAGGAGCTGGCTCTTAGCCCTTTCTTTAAAGAGTCCACTTCGGGAAAAGAAGAAGAGCAGAAGGTCTATGAAAATATCCTGCTGCGTAATCGCACGCTTTCCGAAAAGAATCTCGGACGCTCAAATAAAAAAGATAAAGGGAAAGAGAAGGTCCCTGAGGAGATCGCCCTGGATGACCAAATTGTGGAGGAGCTAAGCGCCAAAGACCCGCCGAAGAAAAATAAGGTGGATTACAACGTCTTAGCGCATCTGAGGAAACTACCCTCGCAGCTCAGCATTCTTGATGCCCTTGTGCTATCAAAAGAGGCGAGAGATTCGTTAATCAAAGCACTACAGGAGCCAGAACAGTTCCAAGCTTTCCTGGCTGAAGAAAAGATGAAGGATGAATTGGAAGAAGTGCGCACGGCCGATGTCACATTTGGTGATGAAGACCTTCTCCTTGGGACGTGCGAACACAATCGTGCCCTCTATGTCTCGGGATACTGCCATGATATAAAGATAGGCAAAATCCTGGTCGACAATGGATCCTCCGTTAATCTCCTCAATGTGCGGGTGTTAAAGGAAATCTGCATGAGCGTCCAACACCTTGCTCAGGACAAGATCACCATCTCCGGGTTTGACTCCCAATCATCGAGAACTCTTGGGTCTTTGATACTGACGCTACGCTTTGGGCTGCTCGTCACGGATATTAAATTCTACGTCATAGACGCCAAGACATGCTACAATGCCCTGCTCGGCCGACCATGGTTACACGAGTACAACATCATCCTTTCTACACAACATCAGTGTATGAAGTATTTTAAGGATGGTTTTGAGTATACCGTGACGGGAGAACTGAACCCGTTCTCTGTGAACGAGGTCCGCAAATATAAAGATGCCAAATACTTCTTACCGGATTTCGAAGACACGGAGAGGTGTCACAAGCCGGAGAATAAAGCTAATGCCACCATTCCTGTCTTCGGCAGTGATACCGAGGAGGAGGAGGAGATAATTTATTTGGGTCCACCCCAACGCAACAAGCCGGGACAGCCCGCTCCCATGTTGATCTTTGGTAGCGACTCAGAAGACGAGGTCCATGCTGTATTCTCTACTCGACCTTCAATACAAACCTCCGCCGATGAAGAGCAAAGTCTACAAGTCACCATGGTGCCAACTAAACACCATAAAGAATTGGATGCGCTCGATATTTACAGCGTAGAAGAATTGCAGACGTTCTACATCCCTCCCAGGCGAAAAGGCGAAAAAGCAATTCTATTTTACCGCTCTGAGGAAACTAAAGTGGAGAAAGAGATCTGGCATGGTGGGGATCCTATGCTTGACAGGCTTCAACCCATCCGTCTGCCCAGATATTATACAAAAGGCTTGAAAAGGCTATTGAAGCGCCAGGGGATATCTTTTAAACAGACCGCTCGAAAAGCCAAATTCTATGACAGGGTCTGGAACGTTCCCGGGACTCAACACAAGCTGCCTAATGGGAGAATGGAAACAATCGGGCTTGGATACATTCGGTCTAAGAAACGAGGGCTACTCTAGGGTTGCTACGTCATGCATGACTTTGATGAAGAAGCGGATGCTCAATGGGAAGATGCTAATCCTGAACCAGTAAAAGTTCCTGATGCAAAAGTGCCCAGTCTATCGTTCGAAGAGCAAATGAACAAGCTTATAAGGGAAGGTGGTCAAAAAGTCCGAGACGACCACAACCGCGAAATGGCAATCTACGAGAAAACCAAAACACAACGCCTCCTCCAACAGGCTGTGAAAGATGAAAATACCGCTCCCTGTCAACCTGTTATAAAGAAGGCTCGATGCAGAGGCAGAAACAAGTCAAAACGCGAAAAAGGCGCTCAACAGCAACAAAGCGGGACTAAGAGATCACGCAAGCGGGAATCGAACGGTTCCAATCTATCCCTCATAAGAAAAATGAGTCGAGCGTACTCTTTTCCTCGGGACAAGACGAAGAAAATACTTGACCTCGCTCTAAAACATCAGATGCTTACACTGCCGGAGTCCAAGCACCCTGAACAAGCAGGCGAAGTCTCAAACCCAGATTATTGCCCTTATCACCGAGTGATAGGGCACCCTCTCGAGAACTGCTTCACCTTCAAGAATTGGGTTGAAGATTAGTATCAGCTTGGCAAGTTCGCTCTGTCTGACAACTGGAGGGTAACGCCGCCACAGAAGCACGAACCCAAGGCCACGAAAGAAGAACCAGTTCCACATTGGGCCTGGAAGCGAATTCGTACTTGTCACATGATAACAGTATTAAAAGAAGAGCCCGAGAATATGGATGACCTTCCTTGGTGCTTCGAAAACAGCAACGATGAAGTGATCTCAGAATTTCCACCGGCGCCAAAAGAACTGGAAGATGGAATACATACCACTGCAGATAACCTCAAGAAAATTGAGTTGGGGACAGCGAATGACCCGCGACCGACATTTGTCAGCGAGCTGCTGTCTGAAGAAAGGGTGGTTTCATTAAAAGACATGCTTGTGCAACACAAAGATTGCTTCGCATGGAACTATTCCGAAATGCCAGGACTAGATCCAGAAATTGCTATGCATAAATTGGCGATATCCCCGGACGTCAAGCCCGTCAAACAGGCACCGAGAAGAATGCGGCTCAAGCTTGAGATGAGTATCAATGCTGAGGTCAAGAAGCTAATCGACTCCGGCTTTATCCAGGAGGTTCAATATCCTGAATGGATCGCCAACATCGTCCCGGTGATGAAGAAAAATGGGACAGTGCGCATATGCGTGGACTTCCGGGATCTCAATAAAGCCTGCCCGAAGGACGATTTCCCAGTGCCAGTCACCGAACTGATGATAGACAATACGTCCACTCACGAGGTTTTCTCCTTCATGGATGGCACATCAGGGTATAATCAGATAAAGATGCATCCCGAAGAACAGAAGCACACTGCCTTCAGGACTCCTTTGGGTATATTCTGTTATAAAGTGATGCCCTTGTAAGTCCACGTTGCGACCCCCGGTTCTTACGGGGAGGCGGAAACGGTATAAAATCAAAATTTTAACGCAAGAGGCAACATGGACTAAGCTAGGTCGGGATCGTTACCTAAACTAAAACTAGCAAACTTAGCTAAAGGGAGTTAGCTACTCGGATGAAGATGGTTATACCTAGACTTGAACTCCTTCGTCTTCAAACTTTGTAGAGGTTGATGGTTCTACTTTGTCGCCTTCTTCCGTCGAAGATGGATCCACCTCGAAGGCTCGACCTTTGGGCTCTTTCTCGTACTTGGAGTGAACTAGAATCGCCGGCTTGCTAGACCCTTGATCCTAGAGTGAGTAGAGAGTGTCTAAGGGTTGCTTTTGTTTTTCAAGAGAAGGATTCTCAACTCATGAGAAGGTTTCTCTTGACTAGAGGAAGAAGAAGATGAAGTGAAGAGAGAGAGTGAATATGATAGAATGAGCTATCATTTCCTTTCTTGCAACCATAATGCAAAAAGAAAATGAATTATCAAAATAATAATAATCAAAATGAAAAGGTTGATGGAAAGTTTTAGAATGACTAATATCATTACAAGCATTAAATGAAAATGCAAGAATCAAGAGCATCTTTCTCTTGTAATGATAATGGTCAAATGTTCAACCATGGTCAACAAGTCAACCATGGTCAACAAGTCAACAAAAACTAACCATGACACAATTTCATTTTATTATATATTATTAAATGATATAATACAAATCCATTAGGGTTTGGAAAAATACAACTGTCAACTGTGCATACGCACCCGTTCCGAAACCCTAATGAAAAATCATCTTCCTCCTCCTCAAAAAGAACTGTGCATACACACCTGCATTCTTGTTCCGAGGAACATGAATACTGAGAGATAAAAGCAACCCCAAATACTATACCAGTATCCGGCTCAAACCAGAGCCCGCTGGTAAAATCTGTCCGGACTCCAAACGTGCACAAGTGCGCGGATGAGAACGAACCCTGTCGCAAAACCATGCGACCTCTACTCTGTTTTGCCCAGAGGCGAATACCCTCTGTGTGGGACTCTAAAGACTCGACACTACGCTGGCAGTGGGTTTAACCACAGACCGCAAGCGGCACTAGCTGTGCGTAACGGTCCCCAGGTAGATGTCGACAAGAAGGCTGACGAGGTGAAACCCCATCTGTACTCCTACTGAGTCTGAATGTGACAGTCTCCGTACAGTCCGGTCTGTTCGTCTGATACATCGCATGGCGGGCCTAGGGGGCGGTAAACGTCAGTCCCCCAATAGCGGTACAAGTCGTGCCGGAGCGAAGCCCAAAACACCCTGAGATAACACTGGAAACCTACCAGTATATCTCGTTTGCCCTGGCCAGGGACTACTCGTGTAATGGCTCTCCTAGACACAGCGCGATGTCAACCCCCAATACCGGGAGAGACGAATCCTGTCTAACCGTCACTGCCTCCAAGTGCTTCGGGACTGCACCCAACCACCACCTGTTTGCACGACTCCTTTGAGCCGTGGTAGGGTAGTGATCAAAGTGCAGTGGGAACACACTTGAGGCGAAGTGCCAGTGTCAAGTCAGCGGACTAAGCTGTACTCATGTCACCTGGGAACTGATGACTGACGATAGGTATAATACCAACCTGTCAGTTCCCGACGAGTCCTGTCCAGTGTACTCGTAACCCAACGAGCACCCGTATACTATCTCCAGTACGACGTACTGATGGCTGTGGGACAGACCATCTCCCACACTGGGATGAGAAGCGCATACGCTAGTCTACTCCGGAGTATCGATGCCCTGTCTCGATAGTCCTGCGACTAGGGACCTGTATAAGGATGTGCTTATAGATTACCCAGCCCCCACTAGTGTGACTGCCATCACAACGCTGGTAATCAAGCAAAGATCCTAAGGGCTCCACTAATGCGTATAAGTGATATACTGAAATAAACACAAGTACACATTGAAGTAGAAACAAACCAAGTAGCATACTACTATTTTGAGCAAGATTGTATATACAAGGTGAATATCCCAAGCATCCATTAAGTAATATACAAACTAGTATGATACAGTAATGGCCTCTAGGGCATATACACTAACAATCTCCCACTTGCACTAAGGCCATGTACTGGCGTATCGAAGACCTATCATCTCGATCAGCCGCTCGAACTGAGTCTGGGGCAAGGCCTTGGTGAATGGATCTGCAGTGTTGTCTTCTGAAGCGACTCTCCGAACCTCGATCTCCTTGCGATCCACGATCTCCCTGATCAGGTGATACCGCCTCAAGATGTGCCTGGATCTCTGATGGGACCTGGGGTTCCTTCGCTAAAGCTATAGCCCCGTTGTTGTCGCAATACAGAGGTATTGGATCAACAATGGACGGAACCACCTGAAGTTCTTTCAAGAACTTCCTCATCCAGACAGCTTCTTTTGCGGCATCAGATGCAGCGATGTATTCCGCTTCCATCGTCGAGTCTGCAACGGTTTCCTGTTTGGAACTCTTCCAACACACCGCCCCTCCATTGAGGGTGAAGACAAAACCCGACATGGACTTGGAATCATCCTTGTCACTCTGGAAGCTGGAGTCAGCAAAGGCCTCGATCTGGAGGTCTTTTCCGCCATACACCAAGAACATCTCCTTAGTCCTTCTCAGGTACTTGAGAATGTTCTTTACTGCTATCCAGTGTTTCTCCCCAGGGTTAGACTGATACCGGCTTACCACGCTCAGTGCATAAGCTACATCCGGTCTGGTACACAACATCGCATACATTATAGAGCCTACCGCAGAAGCGTAGGGTATAATAGACATGCGATCCCTCTCCAAATCAGTCTTGGGAGACATCTCTTTAGAGAGGGTGATCCCGTGACAAGCCGGTAGGTTACCGCGCTTGGAATCTTCCATAGCGAATCTTTTTACTATGGTGTCGATGTACCTGGACTGAGAAAGTCCCAATATCCTCTTGGATCTATCACGATGGATCCGGATCCCCAGGATGTATGAGGCATCACCCAGGTCTTTCATGGAGAACCTTTGTGACAAGAACCCCTTGACAGATTGTAGCATAGGAATATCATTTCCTATTAAGAGAATGTCATCCACGTATAAAACGAGGAATACTACAGTTCTCGCTACAAATCTACTATAGATGCATGGTTCATCTGGATTTTTGATAAAGCCAAATTCTTTGACCGTCTCATCAAAGCAGATGTTCCAACTCCGCGATGCCTGCTTTAGTCCATAGATGGACTTAAGCAACTTGCACACCTTTCCGCTGCTCCCACTCTGAATGAAACCCTCTGGCTGGTCCATATAGACACACTCCTCTAAATTTCCATTTAGAAAAGCTGTCTTTACGTCCATTTGCCAGATCTCATAATCGTGGAAGGCAGCAATGGCAAGAAGGATCCGAATGGATTTCAGCATGGCTACTGGAGAAAAGGTTTCGTCGTAGTCCAAGCCAGGTCTTTGACGAAAACCCTTTGCTACCAGCCTAGCTTTATAGGTCTCAACCTGTCCATCTACACCAATCTTCCTTTTGAAGATCCACTTGCATCCTACGGGTTTTACCCCGTCTGGAGCAATGTCCAACGTCCATACCTTGTTGGTGTACATGGACTCCATTTCGGTCTGCATTGCATCCAGCCATTTCACCGAGTCAACGCTCTGAACGGCCTGCTGGAAGCTAGTAGGCTCATCATAATCTATGATGCAATCCTCTCTATCCCCGTCTATGAGAAAACCGCAGTATCTCTCGGGCGGATGAGACTGCCTACTACTCCTGCGGAGCGGCGTAGGAATGTCCTGTTCTGTTGAACCCTCTGGTTCCACTAACCTTTCAGTAATAGTCTGTGGTTCTGGAATTTCTTCCAGTTCTACTGCGCTCCCACTAATCTCCTTTTCCAAGAACTGGTGTTCTAGAAAGTGGGCATTACGAGAAACAAGGACTTTTTGTTCCTCTGCGTAGTAGAAAAGATACCCCCTGGTGTTCTTTGGGTATCCCACAAACTTGCACAGTACTGAGCGTGCCTCGAGCTTGTCCGCATGCTGCTTTTTGACAAAAGCCGGACATCCCCAGATCTTCAGATATTGAAGATAGGGTTTCTTCCCACTCCACATCTCATATGGAGTAGTAGGCACAGTTTTAGTAGGAACTCGGTTCAAAAGGTACGCAGCTGATTCTAGCGCATACCCCCAGAATGATCGCGGCAACTCAGCGTTACTCATCATGGACCGCACCATATCCAATAGGGTGCGGTTCCGTCTCTCCGATACACCGTTATGTTGCGGGGTGTATGGAGGAGTAAGCTGAGAGAGAATTCCGTTCTCTTTTAAATAGTCCAGGAATTCGGCACTTAAGTATTCTCCACCTCGATCCGATCTTAGAATCTTAATACTTTTGCCGGTCTGTTTCTCTACTTCATTCTTATACTCCTGGAATTTTCCAAAGGCCTCGGACTTATGTTTCATTAAGAAGACATAACCGTACCTTGAGAAGTCATCCGTAAAAGTAATGAAGTAAGAATGTCCGCTTCGGGCATGTGTAGACATTGGACCGCACACGTCACTGTGTACGAGTCCCAAGAGCTCGCTCGCTCTTACTCCATGTCCAGTAAACGGAGTCTTTGTCATCTTTCCCTTGAGACAGGATTGACAAGTGGCATACGACTGATATTCGAACGCATTCAAATACCCTTCTGTATGTAACTTCGTCAACCTTCTCTCATTGATGTGACCCAATCTACAATGCCATAAGAAAGTCTGATTTATTTCTGGAGACTTTCTTTTGTGTGTATTCTGGACATTAAAAATCTGTGGTTGGTTTAACACGTATATACCATTACTCAGAGTACCTGACCCAATCAATACTTGATTAAGGTGAATGTTTACAACATTACTTACAAACGCAAATTCATAACCTTCTTTAGAAACTAAAGATACAGAAATGATATTACAAGTTGCGTTGGGTACAAAAAAGCAATTACGCAAAACCAAAACATGTCCATCTGACATTCCCAGGTGATAGTCCCCCACGGCTTTAGCATCCATGCTAGCTCCGTTCGCAACTCTGAGGGTCATGTCACCTGCCTTCAAATCCCTACGGTTTCTCAACGCCTGCAAAGAATTACAGATATGAGATCCTGATCCGGTATCCAATACCCAGGAAGTAGAGTTTATTGAAAGGCAGTTTTCAATAACATACACACCTGAAGCTGAAGCTGCAACCTGCTTCAATTCCTGTGTTCTGGCCTTCCAGGCCCTGCAATCATTCTTCCAGTGTCCTTTCTTATGACAAAAGAAGCATTCTTCCTTATCCACAAGCTTCCCCGCTATCTTTGTTGCTTTACCTTTTCCCTTCGTATCCACTTTACCAACACCGCCCCTTGGTTTGGCGGGGGCCTTCTTCTTCTTTCCCTTGGCTTTCGCCTTGGACCTAGAAGAAGATGATCCTCCTACAAACAAAGTGGATGTTTCCCTACCTTTCTGTAGGGTGCCCTCTGCGCTCCTCAGCAGGTTGAGGAGCTCTGAAAGTTCAACCTCCTTTTCTTGTAGGTTGAAGTTCATTATAAACTGGGCGTAAGTGGAAGGAAGGGACTGGAGAACTATATCCGTATATAGCTCACTCTCCAATGTGATCCCTAGGTCAGCGAGCTCCTCAATGTAGCCGATCATCTTTAGCACATGCTCGGCTACTGATGATCCGACGGCCATTCTTGTCGAAAATAACTTTTTCGACGCTTCGTATCTTGCGATACGTGATTGCTCTCCATACAGTTCTTTTGCATGGAGCAATATGGACTCCATGTCCATATTCTCATGCCTCCTCTGATGTTCGTTGTCCATCGAGGCAAGCAGGAGGCACTTGGCCTTCGCGCTATCAATCTCCCAAGTCTTGCGGATTTCCTTATCCGCGATACTGGAAGTTGGACCAGGGACAGGGGGAGCTTTGGTGGTAAGAAGATACCCCAGCTTGTCATAAGTGATTGCTATCTTGACATTCCTGAGCCAATCTTTGTAGTTTGGCCCTGTCAGCTTGTTTTTATCTAGGAGTAACTTAAGTCCAGTCATGTTGATTGGTCGCTGCAATTAGGAGAGAGAAGAAGAAACACTCAGCATGATGCTCTTGCAAGTTTAGAGTGGTTTTTAGTTTGTCTAAACAGGATGGCTCCCACTGTTTCTCGAATCCCTCCTCAAACCATAAAGGAAGAATTAGTCAGGATCAATCCCACCGCACAATACTTGCTTAACCGTTCAGCCAGGCCGGTGTCGGTACTTCGAGGGAGGTTTTCCAACGCTTTCGCGAAGTTCCTTAATTAGAGAACCTCTTTTCCCTGGGGGCGTAACCCCACTAACACCTTTCTAGGCACCTACTAGGTTTATAGCATTGATCGTTTAGTGAGAAATTTCCCGAGGAGTAGCATATACTCACAGTAGGATCGGGATCCAAATATCATCGCGTGATGAAACTGAAGGAATCCTACCAGAATCACCACACTCCAAATGGTATGCAAATCTAGCAAGTTTCAGTACTTATGAAACTCCCGATGTGGATTTTTGCCCCATGCTCTTATGACCTTGGCGTGAGGTCAAAATGTCATAAGTCACATGTCAAGTTCGTCCCATCATTATCCAGGTTAATTTGAATCCACCCGTACATACCCTTGACGTAGGCCAAAATGGCAGTACGACTGTCTCAAACCAACGCATTCTATCTATGCAACAGATAAATATCCGGCAGCTACCAATCACTATGCCTTGGCGTGAGGTCAAAATACATAGCTTGAATACTACCGTACATTTAACTGAAATGATGGAGGGCTACGAATGGTTTTGGCGAAACCGTGAACGTAGTGAACTTGATATAGTCGATGGAACGAGATAGCTTTTAGAAGGAGTGGCTCAAGCTCCGCATTTAAAAGTTATTTTTGAAAAGAACCGAGTGGTTTTTCGAAAGTGTTCCAACGACTTTAACTTGGTTTATTATCTTGCATTAGTTCTTTTAATACGTGATATTCTTGCATTAGTACTTTTAATGCGTCCCATCATTTAACCCTACCATTGCAGAAAACAACCAAAATATGACGTACGCTTATGCCATTCGCATTCGCCACTGGGCCCCGTCATTACCCGTTAGGTTACTTAACTAACGACAGAGCGGGGGCTGGGCTAGCGCGTCTGTAAAACATAAGCAACGCCTAAATAGTAAGCAATGATAGACATTACAGATCACAGATGAATGCATTGGATATACTAGCAATCCGCAATCCTTTCGAGCCTGAAACGAAAAGCGGATAACACGGTCGCGGTGAATAGCCAAATACCCCACCCAAGACCCCTACGGGTGCGGCAAACTACCCGCCAAGTACTCGGTAGTTTGTGCACCCCTCCATGGGTCTATCCTAGGAGCAAAAACAGTAAAAAGAATTATACAATGACGGCTACAACCCCGACCCGGTTGTGCGGCCAAACAAATAATAATTATTACATCAATTTACATTTACAATGAATGAAAGAAAAACAAAAGCTCATCTCACATCCACCCCGGCTATTCACCCGCGACAGTCCAACACATTCATATACACATTCCAGCACATTACAGATCATGTATAACCCCGACTAATCGACTTATAGCGATTAGCCGACGTTCAATACATGCAAGCATCACAGATATAACCATCATAGTCAAAGTGCAGTGAAGTTCGGAAAAAATACGGAATTATAGGACCCCAAAAGGAAATTTCTTTTCTGGAAAATCTGGGCACATATAATATATTTTAAAAATCCCAAAACCAACACACAAACACACTGCACGAAAAACGATGCAGAGAAGACACCAAGTCGCGGCGGTTCCGCGGCGGCTAAGAAGGATCACGCGGCGGAAGCGCGGCACTTTAGGCGAATCACTGTATCGTTTTTCTTGGGTGTTCACACAAAACCCTGAGCCGAATTTACAAGTGTAAAGTTTTTCATTTTGAGCAGAAAAAATTTCAACAGAAACTCAGTTTTTGTGATTATCCGGTTTTGTGATTTTTTTTTCGGTTCCGAACTTCGTTACACTTCACTACTAAGCTAGTTTAAGTTTAGTTAGGCTCTGATACCACTGTAAGTCCACGTTGCGACCCCCGGTTCTTACGGGGAGGCGGAAACGGTATAAAATCAAAATTTTAACGCAAGAGGCAACATGGACTAAGCTAGGTCGGGATCGTTACCTAAACTAAAACTAGCAAACTTAGCTAAAGGGAGTTAGCTACTCGGATGAAGATGGTTATACCTAGACTTGAACTCCTTCGTCTTCAAACTTTGTAGAGGTTGATGGTTCTACTTTGTCGCCTTCTTCCGTCGAAGATGGATCCACCTCGAAGGCTCGACCTTTGGGCTCTTTCTCGTACTTGGAGTGAACTAGAATCGCCGGCTTGCTAGACCCTTGATCCTAGAGTGAGTAGAGAGTGTCTAAGGGTTGCTTTTGTTTTTCAAGAGAAGGATTCTCAACTCATGAGAAGGTTTCTCTTGACTAGAGGAAGAAGAAGATGAAGTGAAGAGAGAGAGTGAATATGATAGAATGAGCTATCATTTCCTTTCTTGCAACCATAATGCAAAAAGAAAATGAATTATCAAAATAATAATAATCAAAATGAAAAGGTTGATGGAAAGTTTTAGAATGACTAATATCATTACAAGCATTAAATGAAAATGCAAGAATCAAGAGCATCTTTCTCATGTAATGATAATGGTCAAATGTTCAACCATGGACAACAAGTCAACCATGGTCAACAAGTCAACAAAAACTAACCATGACACAATTTCATTTTATTATATATTATTAAATGATATAATACAAATCCATTAGGGTTTGGAAAAATACAACTGTCAACTGTGCATACGCACCCGTTCCGAAACCCTAATGAAAAATCATCTTCCTCCTCCTCAAAAAGAACTGTGCATACACACCTGCATTCTTGTTCCGAGGAACATGAATACTGAGAGATAAAAGCAACCCCAAATACTATACCAGTATCCGGCTCAAACCAGAGCCCGCTGGTAAAATCTGTCCGGACTCCAAACGTGCACAAGTGCGCGGATGAGAACGAACCCTGTCGCAAAACCATGCGACCTCTACTCTGTTTTGCCCAGAGGCGAATACCCTCTGTGTGGGACTCTAAAGACTCGACACTACGCTGGCAGTGGGTTTAACCACAGACCGCAAGCGGCACTAGCTGTGCGTAACGGTCCCCAGGTAGATGTCGACAAGAAGGCTGACGAGGTGAAACCCCATCTGTACTCCTACTGAGTCTGAATGTGACAGTCTCCGTACAGTCCGGTCTGTTCGTCTGATACATCGCATGGCGGGCCTAGGGGGCGGTAAACGTCAGTCCCCCAATAGCGGTACAAGTCGTGCCGGAGCGAAGCCCAAAACACCCTGAGATAACACTGGAAACCTACCAGTATATCTCGTTTGCCCTGGCCAGGGACTACTCGTGTAATGGCTCTCCTAGACACAGCGCGATGTCAACCCCCAATACCGGGAGAGACGAATCCTGTCTAACCGTCACTGCCTCCAAGTGCTTCGGGACTGCACCCAACCACCACCTGTTTGCACGACTCCTTTGAGCCGTGGTAGGGTAGTGATCAAAGTGCAGTGGGAACACACTTGAGGCGAAGTGCCAGTGTCAAGTCAGCGGACTAAGCTGTACTCATGTCACCTGGGAACTGATGACTGACGATAGGTATAATACCAACCTGTCAGTTCCCGACGAGTCCTGTCCAGTGTACTCGTAACCCAACGAGCACCCGTATACTATCTCCAGTACGACGTACTGATGGCTGTGGGACAGACCATCTCCCACACTGGGATGAGAAGCGCATACGCTAGTCTACTCCGGAGTATCGATGCCCTGTCTCGATAGTCCTGCGACTAGGGACCTGTATAAGGATGTGCTTATAGATTACCCAGCCCCCACTAGTGTGACTGCCATCACAACGCTGGTAATCAAGCAAAGATCCTAAGGGCTCCACTAATGCGTATAAGTGATATACTGAAATAAACACAAGTACACATTGAAGTAGAAACAAACCAAGTAGCATACTACTATTTTGAGCAAGATTGTATATACAAGGTGAATATCCCAAGCATCCATTAAGTAATATACAAACTAGTATGATACAGTAATGGCCTCTAGGGCATATACACTAACAGCCCTTCGGTCTAAAGAACGCCGATGCCACTTATCAGAGAGCCATGACGCAGATCTTTGATGACCTTATACACAAAATCGTCGAATGCTATATTGATGATCTCGTGGTTAAAAGCAAATCATACGAGGAACATCTTGAGCATCTGAAGACCGTATTTCAACGCCTTCGACAATACAACTTGAAGATGAACCCGCTCAAGTGTGCATTCCGAGTTTCCTCGAGCAAATTCCTGGGATTCATCGTCCGCAACCGAGGTATTGAGATAGATCCGTCAAAGATCAAGGCGATCATGGAAATGCCTCCACCGAGAACTCTCAAACAGCTGCGGTCTCTCTAAGGAAAGCTCACGTACATATGGAGATTTATAGCCAATCTTTCAGGCAAGTGCCGTCCTTACAGCCACCTGATGAAGAAGGGAACCCCGTTCGTCTGGGACCAAAAATGCCAAAGCGCGCTAGACGAAATCAAGCAGTACTTGCAAAACCCGCCAGTGCTGGCTGCTCCGGTTAAGGGAAAACCCCTCATTCTCTATACGACCGCCCTCGAAGGCTCTTTAGGCGCATTATGGGCACAAGAGAACGACCAAGGGAGAGAAAGAGCACTCTACTACTTAAGTCGAGTTCTGCTGGGGGCAGAAAGCAATTATTCTCCCATCGAAAAACACTGCCTAGCGTTGATCTTCGCGGTAACAAAGCTCAGGCACTATGCGTTGGCGCATGAAGTCCGTCTCATTTCGAAGGTGGACCCCCTTAAATATATAATGTCGCAGGCCATATTGACGGGGCGACTCGCTAAATGGGCCCTGCTCTTGATGGAGTTTTCGATAACCTATCAGCCTCTCATGGCAGTGAAAGGCCAGGCCATCGCCGATTTCCTCGCTGAGCATCCGATACCCGCCGATTCTCCTCTGAATTGCGATCTACTAGACGAACATGCGTTTGACGCGATCGACGGTGGTGATACCTGTTGGGAGCTTTATTTCGATGGAGCATCTTCCATGAAGAAGCGCAAACAAAGTACCCCTATAATCAAATCGGGGGTAGGTCTCATCTTCGTAACTCCACAAGGAGGGATAATGCGCTTCGCTTTCTCCTTAACAGAACCGAGGACGAAAAATGAAACCGAATACGAGGCTTTGATCGCGGGCCTCGAGATCGCCATCGACATGGGAATTGAAAACCTCCTCATATATGGAGACTCCCAACTGGTCGTCAGTCAAGTAAACGGCGATTACTAAACATGCAAACCAGAGTTGGTGAAGTACGGCGAAAAGGTGCAACAACTGTTGACCCAAATCCGTTCCTACACTTTGGAGAACATACCGCGTGCGGAAAACAGCAAAGCGGACGCATTAGTCAAGCTTGCTAAATAACTGGCTGACGAGAATCTCGATGACGTCAGAATTGTGGTACAAAACCGTCGGGTGCTTGCCCCAGCAGAGATATCTCTGGAATCATCCGAAGAAAAGGGAGCGACTAAACAGACGACCTTGCAAATAAAAGAACAAGAAAAGGCTGAGGATTGGAGGGAAGTCTTCATAGACTATTTTAAGTCCCATCGAATGCCCGAAGATGCGTCCTCAAGACATCAGCTTATGAAACGAGCTATGTCTTTCGCCTTCGTTAATGATACTCTGTACAAGAGGTCGTTTGATTCTCTGTGGTTGAGATGTCTGGGACTTGACGAAGCGAAAAGAATTGTTCAGGAAGTTCACGACGGACTCTGCGGTTCTCACCAAGCAGGCCCGAAGATGAAGTTAAAGATTAAACGGATGGGTTACTACTGGCCCACGATGATTCAGGACTGCCTCGAATATGCGAAGCAATGCCACTCATGCCAAATTCACGGGGACTTCATCCACCAGCATCCAAATCCACTACATCCAACGGTGGCTAGCTGGCCATTCGAAATGTGGGGAACTGACATAGTCGGCCCCATCGACCCAGCATCATCCAGGGGACATCGTTTCATCCTGGCGATGACTGACTACTTCTCCAAATGGGCAGAGGCAGTACCACTGAGGGAAGTGAAAACGGAGAATATCCTCCATTTCTTCAAGACGCACGTCATATATCGGTTTGGAACTCCGCGACGGATCATCTCCGATAACGGGACAGCTTACAGAAGCCACAAGATCAGTCGCTTCGCGCAACAACACAATATAGACTGAAGATATTCCTCGGTTTATAATCCGCAAGCTAACGGTCTAGCCGAGGCCTTCAATAAGACCTTGACGAAGATCATGAAGAAAACGGTGTCTCGAAATAAAAAGGATTGGCATGAGAGGTTGCAAGAGGCTCTTTGGGCGTATCGAACTACGTTCAAGACGGCTACGAACACAACGCCATATGCGCTGGTATTCGGCACAGAAGCAGTACTCCCCCTCGAGATAGAGTTACTCTCTCTACGAGTGGCAGTCCACTTCGAGCTGATGGACGAAGAAAATGCTCACCTTCGGCTTGAGGAGCTTGATGCCCTTGATTAGACCCGGCTCATAGCGCAACAAAATCTGGAAGCTTATAAAGCAAAGATGACGCGCTCATATGAAAGATTGACCCAGCCGAGGACATTCCGCCAAGGCGAACTCGTGCTAGTGGTTAAAAGGCCTATGATCCCCAATCGCGCCAAGCGGGGCAAATTCAAGCCAAACTATGAAGGCCCGTACATAATAGACAAGGTCTACCAGGGTGGAGCCTATCTACTCATGGATATGCACGGTGAAAGACCCTACAGGCCAATAAATGGTCGATTCTTAAAGAAATACTACGCTTAATAAGCCATAGCCTAGGTCAATGATAGATGACGACGACTATGTCCGCTCGCTATCTTCCTAAGCTCAAACTTTATAAGCAGTAGCCAGCCTTCTCCTGAACGGACCGAAACGTCCTTAAACTACTACCGCAACATCTTCAGGCTGACAAGATGAATAAAAGAAAAAGGAAAAAAAATATAAAAAATATATATATATATATATAAAAACGGTATGTCCATAAGCAAAATGGGCACGGATGAAAACCCGAAAGGGCTCCGTAAGTAAAAACAGCAGGGCTACCGGCGAGTGTTCGTGAAAACCCGAAAGGGCGCGACCTCGTAAAAAAAAAGAATAAAAAGAATTAAAAAAACGGTATGTTCATAAGCAAAATGGGCACGGATGAAAACCCGAAAGGGCTCCGTGAGTAAAAACAGCAGGACCACCGGTGAGTGTTTGTGAAAAGCTGAGAGGGCGCAACCTCGTTAAAAGACACTTACAGGGTCCTCTCGACCTTGTAAGGAGAAACCACCCGCGTGAGATCCTTACGACTCATAAGGGAGCAATACGCTTAGGGATCCTCACGATTACTAAGGAGAAAATACACTTGCGAGATCCTCATGACTCATAAGGAGAACTCTCTTATGGGATCCTCACGGCTCATAAGATTTAAAAGTTTTAAGTTACAGAAACCTAAACCTGTGCTTAAGAAAACCCTCCACAACCTTTGAATATTGCCCTACAAGTGGCTCAGTATTGACCCTTGTATACAATCCACGGGCGCGAATAAACATTTCTCTAACCAAGTCCCATCCGTGACTGGGGATATGTTCGCATGATGAACAACCCTTGTAAGTCCTCTTGACTTACAAGGAGAAAATTCTCTTATAGGATCCTTACGACCTATAAGAGAAAACATACACTTAGGGATCCTCACGATTCCTAAGGAGAAAATACACCTACAAGATCCTCAATACTTGTAGGGAGAAATACCTTTGTGAGACCCTTACGGCTCATGAAGTCAAAAGCCTTAGTTGACAGGACCTTAACCCTGTTCGCTAAGCCACCTTTGTTCGGTATCGACAGAGGCAAATGATGATTCGCTCCTGGCAATATTCCAGTTGTAGCGGTGCTGATGCCGAAATCGGTGTCTAATTTCAGGTTTACGGCGGAAAGCCAGTAGGCCGCACGTGCATACGAAATAGCCGAAATGATAGGGCAACTTGCAATATAAAGAAGCAAGTAAAGAAAACGTATGTACACAAAATAGCCGAAATGATTGGGCAACTCACAATAAAAAGCAGCGAGTAAAAATAAAATAAATAGCCGAAATGATTGGGCACCGCGAAAAATAGCCGAAATAATTGGGCAATCGCGACTTTCGCGATATAAAAGCCGAAATGATAGAGCATCGCGGAAATAAAACAAAATATATATATAACTTTTGCCCTACAGTTAAGATCACATCGACCCCTTTATACAATCCAAGGGCACAAACAAAGAGGGAACCACACCCTCCCAGCAGGCTCCGCCAGAAAGCAAAGCCAAATCTCGACGGTTCACCAGCAACCTAGAGAAAACCGCAACATTCGTCTCAATACAGCAGACGCAGTACCGGAAAACGAAGCGAGGATCAAATTCCTAGTTTCACGGTCTTGACGGTAACTTATATAAAACCAGAAAGACCACCACAGATCAGTTCAACTCAGGGAAACTAGCTTCCTTGATGAGAGCCTCCTGATTCGCGTCGGCTCGCAGAGAAACCAGTGTCTCCGCGGGAAATTCCCGATTCGTCTCAACTCCGAAGAAACCAGTGTCTTCGGCAGAATCCTTCGACTCAGGGAAACAAGTGTCCTTGACGAAGAAAATCTTGATTCGCGTCGACTCGCAGAGAAACCAGTGTCTCCGCGGGAAATTCTCGATTCGTTTCAACACCAGGGAAACAAGTGTCCTTGGCAAACTCCTCAACTCAGGGAAACTAGAGTCCTTGATGAGAGCTTCCTGATTCGTGTCGGCTCGCAGAGAAACCAGTGTCTCCGCGGGAAATTCCCGATTCGTCTCAACTCCGAAGAAACCAGTGTCTTCGGCAAAATCCTTCGACTCAGGGAAACAAGTGTCCTTGATGAAGAAAATCCTGATTCGCGTCGACTCGTAGAGAAACCAGTGTCTCCGCGGGAAATTCTCGATTCGTTTCAACACCAGGGAAACAAGTGTCCTTGGCAAACTCCTCAACTCAGGGAAACTAGCGTCCTTGATGAGAGCCTCCTGATTCGCGTCAGCTCGCAAAGAAACCAGTGTCTCCGCGGGAAATTCTCGATTCGTCTCAACTCCGAAGAAACCAGTGTCTTCGGCAAAATCCTTCGACTCAGGGAAACAAGTGTCCTTGACGAAGAAAATCCTGATTCGTGTCGACTCGCAGAGAAACCAGTGTCTCCGCGGGAAATTCTCGATTCGTTTCAACACCAGGGAAACAAGTGTCCTTGGCAAACTTCTCAACTCAGGGAAACTAGCGTCCTTGATGAGAGCCTCCTGATTCGCGTCGGCTCGCAGAGAAGCCAGTGTCTCTGCGGGAAATTCCCGATTCGTCTCAACTCCGAAGAAACCAGTGTCTTCGGCAAAATCCTTCGACTCAGGGAAACAAGTGTCCTTGACGAAGAAAATCCTGATTCGTGTCGGCTCGCAGAGAAACCAGTGTCTCCGCGGGAAATTCCCGATTCGTTTCAACACCAGGGAAACAAGTGTCCTTGGCAAACTCCTCAACTCAGGGAAACTAGCATCCTTGATGAGAGCCTCCTGATTCGCGTCGGCTCGTAGAGAAACCAGTGTCTCCGCGGGAAATTCCCGATCCATCTCAACTCTGAAGAAACCAGTGTCTTCGGCAAAATCCTTCGACTCAGGGAAACAAGTGTCCTTGACGAAGAAAATCCTGATTCGCGTCGGCTCGCAGAGAAACCAGTGTCTCCGCGAGAAATTCCCGATTCGTCTCAACTTGCAAGATTAAGCCTTAGGTAGCAGGAATTGAGAAATCTTGTTTCCTAAGCCCTGAGACCCTGCAAGTCAGCCTAAAACGGTCTCTTGTATACAATCCACGGGTCTCACTCTCCAAAGTCGAATCTCGACAAGGAGGGAAACAACTGCTTACGGGTCCTCTCGACTCGTAAGAGGGAAAATTTTCTTATAGGATCCTTACGACTTATAAGAGAAGATGCACTTAGGAATTCTCACGATTCCTAAGGAGAAAATCCACCTACGAGATCCTCTCGATCCGTAGGGAGAAAAGTCTCTATGAGACTCTCACGGCTCATAGAGTTGAAAAGTCTTAGGCAGCAGATCTGAACCCGCGGCCTAAGCCATCGCTATCTCGTGAAAGGAGTTAAGATGCTTACTCTATTATTTGTCAATTATGTTCATAAAGACAACATGTTGATAAAGAGAAAGAGCAGGACAACATACAAGACATTGCAAAAAAAAGGTGTATCTTTATTTATTAATTCAATCAAGTACAAGGTGAAGCGTACAAAAGAATAAAGAATGGATACATCTTATTCGAAAATGAAAACTTTTTTACAAGTATATGGATACAAGGAGAACTACTGGGAAGGAAGCGTCTTGCATAGCTCTAGCAATTGTTCGTGCACCTCCTTCCAAGCTTTCTCCTGATCAGCCACTACCGCCAGCTCTGCCTCCACTCGAGCCCGCTGCTGCAAGAAAGATGCAAGTTGTTCCCCAACGGCCTGATGAGCAGCTTCCCGGCTTAGGGTGTCACGCTCAGCGACATCAAGCTTTCGCTTCAAGTTTAGCCCATGAGAGATGCGTTCCAGGAGGCCCTCAAACATAGCCTTCACTTGGGCAGCATTCGCCTCAACCTCAGCACGCAGACGAGCCGTCTCGCTCGAGGTCTCTTGGTATTCTCTCAGCCTTAAAGCCGCTTCTTGTTCCAAGTGGTGGACGTAATAGGCGCTTTGCTCAATCCACGCTGCTCTTTGATTGCTTGCGGCTAAGGTCTCGAGAGCGGGGCGCATAAACTCCAGCTGATGCAGGCGGGCCTCGATCTCCCTGCAGTGGTTAACCCAAGACGCGACGATGTCCTCATTATGAAAGTTCACGAGTATCACCAGCATTGGGTTAACCTTCGTAGCGAAATCTACTGCAGACGTGGGAGTTTCGACGTCAAGCTCCTCGATGTAGTCGCTCACCATGCGCAGACTATTCACGGCACCTTTTGAAGACGGACGTCTCAAGAAAGGGCCTGCCGGCATTGTGACGCGAGGCTCAAAGGGCGCCGAGATCGGAACAACAGCTAAAAAGAAACAAGATACGATTAGATGACACTTTAAGAAAGAAAAAAGGGGGGTCATCAATGCGATAGTTTGCTATACCAGCTGCAGTAGGTGGCAAGGCCGGAAGGGCCGGTGGTGCGACCGATCTTTCATCCCCTCCTTCGATTTGTAGCACTGCAGTCAGGACGAGAAGAAGTTAAAGATAATTCCGTCACTGAAAAGAAAGGCGTCAGTTGGAAACTATACTTACCAGCGCCACTGGAGGAAGAAGCGAGTTCAATTGGGAAGGAGAAGTGTGGGAGCAACACCTGATAAAGATGGTCAAAAAGCACTCCTGAAAAGACACAACAATATGACTTTAGTACATAAATTATGCGTCTGAAGGATGAAACTAGTAAGTTGCAGACCCATACCTTCCAACATCTTCGATGGTACAAGAGAGGGCTGAGAGGTGACCACCGCCAAGGCAGTAGTTGACGACGCTCCCTCGAGCAATGGACCGTCGGCACTAGCCGCACCTGCGTTAAAAACAAGGATAAACTTATCAGAAACGGTTTCAAGATAAAAAAAGGGGACGGTAATCCAAAATTTACCTGATGAGTCTCTAGCCGAGACGGAGGCATCTCCCTCCTCTATCGATATAAGCCCACCACCCGTAGCCTCATCCCCAGACTCCACGGGGGCCGTCGTCGCGCTCGCGAGGCCAGGAGACGGCGGAGGGCCGTACGCGGGGAGAGCAATGATCGGAGCATTGCCAGACTCTTGAGAAAGAGTGGTCGGCTCGTTCTAAGGAATCATGTCCGCCTCACCCGCTACTCCCTTGGGCTCAGCAGTCGCGGCTATCTCGTCTACCTTCGCCACGGGGTCATCGGGCTCAGGCGCTCCGTCCGCTGCTAGCTCGGGCTCGGCATCGGCTACCTGCTCAGGCATAGTGGACGTGACCATTTCGTCAGCCACTAGCTCGGGCCCGGCAGTCCCAGTTGTGTCGTCCGCCATCGGTTCGGGCTCGACCAATACCTCTTCCTCTGGCCCCTCAAGTTCGACAGTCTCCGCCTCCCCTTCGGTTGGATTTGGCCCTGCAGGACAAAATATATAAGAACCGATAGCTTCATAATTCTTACAACAAAATTCTGAAAGAAATACTACCTGAGGTGGACGTATCGATAGCCTCCCTATTAGCGCGCACCGCCTGTCTATGAGCTGTAGACAAGGCGACCGGGGGCTCTTCCGACGGAGTATCGGCACAAGGGACGGTGCTTGGGCCCGCTCCAATGGCCAAGGCAGCCCTGCGTGCCTTCGCTTCGTGCCTCAACCGCTTCCTCTCCACCCAGGCCATCGCGATAGACCTCTTCGACGCTTCCTTAATTAAGGTGTCGTCGTCCTCGTTTAGAGTCACCTCCAGAGCCTTTAAGGCATCTCTCATCGGCTCTTCAAGACGGACCTCCCGCGGTAGCCCCGAGGAAGTAGCAACATTGGCAGCTGGAAGAGTCTCCGCGTCACCTGGCGGGTGTTAGTGTTTATGCCCTAGAAGGCCATTACTGTATCATACTAGTTTGTATATTACTTAATGGAAGCTTGGGATATTCACATGTATATAACAGTCTTGCTAAACATGGTAGTATGCTACTTGGTTTTTCTATCTTAATATATGAGTATACGTATTGATAGAGAACTTAGGATCTTGCTTGACTACCAGCGTTGTGATGGCAGTCACACTAGTAGGGGCTGGGTAATCTACAAGCACATCCTTATTCAGGTCCCTAGTCGTTGGATTATCGAGACAGGGCATCGATACTCCGGAGTAGACTAGTGTGTACGCTTCTCATCCCAGTTGGGGAGATGGTCTGTCCCACAGCCGTCAGTACGTCGTACTGGAGATAGTATGCAGGTGCTCGTTAGGTTACGGGTACACCGGACAGGACTCACAGGGAACTGTTGGTTGGTTTTATACTGGTCGTCAGTGAGCAGTTCCCAGGTGACATGAGTGCAGCATAGTCCGCAGACTTGACACTGCTACTTCTTCTCGAATGTGTCCCACTGTTCTTAGATTGCTACCCTACCACGGCTCAAAGGAGTCGTGCAAACAGGTAGCAGTTGGGTGCAGTCCCGAGCACTTGGAGGCAGTGGCGGTTAGACAGGATTCGTCTCTCCCGGTATTGGGGGTTGATATCGCGCTGTGTCAGAGAGCCATTACGCAAAGTCCCTGGCCAGGGCAAGCGAGATTTGCTGGTAGGTTCCAGTAGTTTCTCAGGGTGTAATGGGCTTCGCTCCGACACGACTTATACCGCTATTAGGGGACTGACGCTTGCCGCCCCCTAGGCCCGATATGCGATAGTCTTAGACGAACGGACCGGACTGTATGGAGATTGTCACATCAGACTCAGTAGGAGTTCGGATGGGTTTCCTCATCGGCCTTCTTATCGACATCTACCTGGGGACCATTACGTACAGCTAGTGCCGCTTGCGGTCTGTGGTTAAACCCACTGCCAGCGTAGTAGTCGAGTCTCTAGAGTCCCATAGAGAGAGAGTCCCTACTCCAGGCAAAACGATATAGAAGTCGTATGGTTTTACGACAAGGGTTCGGACGCATACGTGTGTTTACGCATGTACGACTTTCAGACAGTTTTTACTAGTCGGCTTTGGTTTAAGCCAGTTACTAGTATCCGGTTATTGGATTTATACAGTCTAAAGTTTTTCCGTGTTTTCACGGATAGGAGGGGCATTCTCGTAATTGCGCGAGAAGCTTCTAGAAGATGGTGACTAAGGAGGTTTAGGTGGCATATACATTGAATGAGATTAGTGAGTCATATGGATGATTCATCCATGTCATTAATGCTTCATAATTGCTTAATGACTCATGGAGATGAATCACCATTAGATATTTATCAAGCATGGTTGTAAATTATTTTCTTTTCTTTTCTTGATAAAATAAAATGCTTGATATATATTATGATAACTCATTTTCTCTTCTCATTATTATGTTCATCTTCTCTCTCCTCAAGCTCTCTCTCTTCAAACTCTAATCCTCCCCTCTTATGTGTTGAGTACAAGGATTAGTTAGACTAATTAAACCATAACCCTCACTCTATATCATCTAGGTACTTTGATTAGCACTTAAAGAAACCTAGTTGCCTCAAGTTTAGAGGCAAAGCTTGGAGTAAAGCTCTCGTGGTGGATCGTCTACTACTTGGAGAAGGCCGAAGGGGAGGTGGAGTTCGTAAAGACGAAGGACACGGTTCTTTAGGTATAATCACTTCACATAGTAGTTTAGAACTTCTATGTTTGATTTTAGTTATCGTTTAGCTTCGATTCATGCGGTTAGTCGATGTTTAAGCAAAGAACAAGATCGTTTTTCATATTTCCGCCTCCTCGCAAGTCGTGGGGTGTTGTACATCGACTTACAGTGGTATCAGAGCCTCGCTAAACAATAAATAACTAATTAGCAAAGTCGTAAAGATTTCGAACGCAAAAAGCAACCAGAAACATCGCCGATTATCACACTTGCTGTCGATTTTTAAACTGGCTCCAAAAATTTTTCAGGGTGCTTCAGAATAACAAGCAGTGAAAATTAGGGATACTGAAGAAATTTGGGCCTGTGACTCGACTATCTCACCGCGGAACCGTGGCGGATCCATGGGATCCGCGGCGGATCCACGGCCGAGTTAAGCCCGAGTCAGCCCCAATTTCTTCACTAACTCATAGGTTTTAACAGTGATGTTTCTGGGATGTTTTATTTTCTGCTAAGATCTCAGGTTCACAGAGAAGTATTGGAGTAGAATCTAAAAGCGTTTTTCCGATCGAAATTTTGCGATGTTTGCTAATATGATTATATCTGTGTTTGTATAATGTGTTCGTAAACCTCCCCTAACTGCTAGTATGTCGGTTGGCAGGGGGTTGCACATTTCTTTAATGGATTTTATCTGTTTGTGTATATGAATTGTGTTGGACTGTTGTGATGTATAGCCGGGGTTATGTGATGGGTTATTATTTAATTCATTTGATGTAAATGTAATTTGTTGTAATATTTTTTTTCGGGGCACATCCAGGTTGCGGTTGTAGCCACCGTTGTATTATTTCATTTTACTGTTTTTGCTCCTAGGACAGACCCAAGGTGGGGTGCACAAACTGCCGGGCGGGTAGTTTGCCGTACCCGTTGGGGTCTTGGGTGGGGTAATGGCTATTCATCACAACTGTGTAATCCGTCTTTTGTTGCAGGCTCAAAACAAACACGGATTGCTTGTAAATCCAATAAAGTTCATCTGTGATCTGGAATGCCTATTATTGCGTCTGACGAATGTACAATATCTATATATGATAGCTATTTAGACGTCACTTATGTTTTACACCCGCGCTAGCCCAGCCCCGCTCTGCCGTTAGTTAAGTAACCTAACGGGTGATGACGGGCCCCCGTGGCGAATGCGGATGACATAAGAGGACGTTGTATTTTCGTTGTTTTCTGCAATGATAGGTTAATGATGGGACGCATTATTTATAATGCAAAGAAAATAAACCAAAAGTTGAATCGTTGGAATAATTTAAAAGAAACCACTCGGTTATTTTAATAGAGCAGAATTTTTAATTGCGGAGCTTTAACCACTCCTTTTAAAAAGCTATCAGGTTCCTTCGATTATATCTAGTTCACTACGTTCACGGTTTCGCCAAAACCAGTCGTAGCTCTCCGTCATTTCTTATAGATGGTCAGTAGTATTCAAGCTATGTTTGTTGGCTTTCGTCAAGGCATAGTGTTTAGTAGCTGCTGGGGTATTCATTTGTTGCATAGATAGATGAGTTGGTTTGGGACAGTCGTATAACCTTGTTGGCTTTCGTCAAGGGTATATACGGGTGGGTTCAAATTAACAAGATAATGATGGGCAGAACTTGACATGTGTTTTATGATTTGTTGGCTTTCGTCAAGGTCATAAGAACATGGGGCAAAAATCTATATCGGGAATTTCTAAAGAAACTGAAATTTGCAAAGAGATGCATACCATTTGGAGTTTGATGAATGTTGGTAGGATTCCTTCAACATTATCATACGATGATATTTGGATCCCGATCCTACTGTGAGTATATGCTACTTATCAGGAGATTCGTCACTTAACGATCAATGCTATAAACCAAGTAGGTGTCAAGAAAGGTGTCAGCGGGGTTACGCCCCCAGAGAAAAGAGGTTATTTAATTAAGGAACTTCGCGAAAGCGTTGGAAAACCTCCCTCGAAGTACCGACACTAGCCTGGTTGAACGGTTAAGCAAGTATTGTACAGTGAGAATAGTCCTGGCTAATTCTTCTTTTATGGTTTGAAGAAGGATTCGAGAGACAGTGGGAGCCATCCAGTTTAGATAAATTAAAAACCAATCTAAACTTGCAAGAGCATCATGCTAAAGTGTTTTCTTCTCTCTCTCTCTCATTACAGCGACCTTGTGACCATGACTAGGTTACATCTAGATAACAAGTTGAGTGAATCTAACTTATATGACTGGCAAAGGTCTGTCTAGATGACCATTGCCTATGACAAGCTGGACCACCCTATTACTACTCAAGATCCCGCCGTCCCAGGTCCAGTTTCCACCGTCGCGGATATGGATATCCGTCAGACAAAGGAAAACGATAAAGCGAAAGCCAAGTGCCTCGTGTTAGCTTCAGTTGATGGTATAAACCAGAAGCAGCACGAGAAGATGGACTCAGTTTCCATCTTTCTCCATAACAAAGATTTATATGGAGAGCAATCTCATATCACAAGATATGAGACCTCGAACGAATTAATTCAAGCGAGGTCGGCTGACGGGTCATCTGTAAGGGACGACGTCCTTACGATGACTAGCTATATTGATAAGCTCAAGGACCTGGAGACCACGTTGGGAAACAGGTCATATGCTGACTTATTTCCACAGTCCCTACCCTCTACTTATACCCTGAAAGAAACCAGGGAGACATAAGCTCTGCTTAATGGGGGACCTTCTTCTTCTACATCCAGGGCGAAAGCAAAGGATGAAAAGAAGAAGACCTCTACAAAACCGATATACAGTGTCAGTAAAGTAGAAGGAAAGGGAAGAGCAAAAGTTTTGGGACTTGGTGTAGGCAAGGAGGGATGTTCCTATTGTTATGGGAACGGACATTGGCAGAAAGATTGCAGGGCTTTGGAAGCCAGTAGCCAGGATACGAAGCATGTTGTGGCTTCAGCCTCAAATGTGTTTGTAATTGAGAACTGTTTGTCAATTAACTCTACTTCCTGGGTACTAGATACCTGAGCAGGATCTCATATTTGTAATTCGTTACATGCTTTGAGAAACCGTAAAGTTATAAGGATAGGTGATTTGTCTCTCAGAGTTGCAAACGGAATGAGCGTGGACGCTGAATCCGTGGGAGAATATCGCCTAGGTTTGATAAGTGGGCAGATATTGATTCTACGTAACTGTCTGTATGTACCTAGTTTGACTTGTAATATCATATCAGTGTCCTCACTTTCAAGAGAGGGATATAACTTTACATTCGTAAGCGATGTAGTTCACATCCACCTAAATCAAGTTCTGATTGGGTCCGGTACATTAGATGATGGTATATACGTATTGAATCAAGCTCAGGTTTTCAATGTCCAGAACACACTTAAAAGAAAGTCTCCAGAAATGAATCAGGCTTTCTTATGGCATTATAGACTAGGTCACATCAATGAAACACGATTAACGAAGTTACATAGAGAAGGATATTTGAATCCGTTCGAATATCAATCTTATGCCACTTGTGAATCTTGTCTCATGGGAAAGATGACAAAGACTCCGTTTACTGGACACGGAGTAAGAGCGAGCGAGCTCTTAGGACTCGTACACAGTGACGTGTGCGGTCCAATGTCTACACATGCGCGAGGTGGTTATTCCTACTTCATTACTTTTACGGATGATTTCTCTAGGTAGGCACATGTCTTCTTGATGAAGCATAAATCCGAGGCCTTTGAGAAATTCCAAGAATACAAGAATGAAGTGGAAAACCAAACAGGCAAAAGTATTAAGACACTGAGATCTGATCGAGGTGGTGAATACTTAAGTGCCGAGTTCCTGGGTTACTTAAAAGAGAAAGGAATTCTCTCTCAGCTTACTCCTCCATACACACCACAACACAACGGTGTATCGGAAAGGAGGAATCGAACCCTATTAGATATGGTTCGTTCCATGATGAGTAAGGCTGAGTTACCGCGATCATTTTAGGGTTATGCGCTAGAATCAGCGGCATATCTTTTGAACAAGGTTCCAACCAAGACTGTGCCTACCACGCCATATCAGATGTGGAGTGGGAAGAAACCCTATCTTCAGTACCTGAAGACATGGGGATGTCCAGCTTTTGTAAAAAAGCAGCATCCGGACAAGCTCGAGGCACGCTCAGTAGAGTGTAAGTTTGTGGGATATCCAAAGAACTCAATGGGATATTGCTTCTACTACGCAGAGGAACAAAAGGTTTTTGTTTCTCGTCATGCCCGCTTCTTAGAAACTGAATTTTTAGAAAATCAGAAGAGTGGGAGCGCAGTAGAACTGGAAGAAATTCCAGAACCACAAGCTGTTACTGAAAGTTTGGTAGAACAAGAAGTTTCAGAAGAAAGGGACATACCAGCGTCTATCCGCAGAAGTAGTAGGCAGTCTCATCCGCCCGAGAGATACTACGGTTTTCTCATAGACGGGGATCGAGAAGATTGCGTCATTGATAATGACGACCCTACTAGCTTCCAACAAGCCATTCAGAGCGGCGACTCGGTAAAATGGCTGGATGCAATGCGGACCGAAATGGAGTCCATGTACACTAACAAAGTATGGACTTTGGACACTACTCCAGATGGGGTAAAACCCGTAGGATGCAAGTGGATCTTCAGAAAGAAGATTGGTGTAGATGGACAGGTTGAAACCTATAAGGCTAGACTTGTTGCAAAGGGTTTCCGTCAAAGACCTGGTTTGGACTATGACGAAACCTTTTCTCCAGTGGCTATGCTGAAATCCATTCGGGTCCTTCTTGCTATTGCTGCCTTCCACGATTATGAGATCTGGCAGATGGACGTAAAGACGGCCTTTCTAAATGGAAATTTAGAAGAGAGCGTCTATATAGATCAGCCAGAGGGATTCATTCAGAGTGGGAGCAGCGGTAAAGTATGCAAGCTGCTTAAGTCCATTTATGGACTAAAGCAGGCATCGCGGAGTTGGAACATCTGTTTTGATGATACTGTCAAAGAATTCGACTTTATCAAAAATCCAGATGAACCATGCATATACAGAAAGATTGTAGGGAGAGTTTTTGTATTCCTCGTCTTGTACGTGGATGACATTCTCCTAATAGGAAATGATATTCCTATGCTACAGTCAGTCAAAAGATTCTTGTCACAGAAATTCTTCATGAAGGACCTGGGTGATGCCACCTACATTCTGGGGATCTAGATCTATCGTGATAGATCAAAGAGGATGTTGGGACTTTCACTGTCCAGGTACATAGACACCATATTGAAAAGATTCAGTATGGAAGATTCTAAGCGCGGTAACCTAACGGCTTGTCACGGAATCACCCTCTCCAAAGAGATGTCTCCCAAGACTGATTTGGAAAGGGAACGCATGTCGATTATACCCTACGCTTCTGCGGTAGGCTCTATTATGTATGCGATGTTATGTACCAGACCAGATGTAGCATACGCATTGAGCGTTGTAAGCCGGTATCAGGCAAACCCAGGGGAGAATCACTGGATAGCAGTAAAGAACATTCTCAAGTACCTGAGAAGGACTAAGGAGATGTTCTTGGTTTACGGCGGAAAGGACCTCAAGATGGAGGCCTATGCTGATTCCGGCTTCCAGAGTGACAAGGATGACTCCGAGTCCATGTCGGGTTATGTCTTTACCCTCAATGGAGGGGCGGTCTGTTGGAAGAGTTCCAAGCAGGACACCGTTGCTGACTCAACGATGGAAGCGAAGTACATAGCTGCTTGCGATGCCGCAAAAGAAGCTGTCTGGATGAAGAAGTTCCTCACAGAACTTTAGGTGGTTCCTACCAGTGTTGGTCCAATACCTCTGTATTGCGACAACAACGGCGCTATAGCTTTAGCGAAGGAACCCAGGTCCCATCAGAAGTCCAGACACATCTTAAGGCGGTATCACCTGATCAGGGAGATCGTAGATCGCCGGGAGATCGAGGTAAAGAGAGTAAATACAGAGGATAACATTGCTGATCCATTCACTAAGGCCCTACCTCAGATTTAGTTCGAGAGGCTACTCGAGATCATCGGTCTTCGATATGCCAGTACATGGCCTTAGTGCAAGTGGGAGATTGTTAGTGTTTATGCCCTAGAAGGCCATTACTGTATCATACTAGTTTGTATATTACTTAATGGAAGCTTGGGATATTCACATGTATATAACAGTCTTGCTAAACATGGTAGTATGCTACTTGGTTTTTCTATCTTAATATATGAGTATACGTATTGATAGAGCACTTAGGATCTTGCTTGACTACCAGCGTTGTGATGGCAGTCACACTAGTGGGGGCTGGGTAATCTACAAGCACATCCTTATTCAGGTCCCTAGTCGTTGGATTATCGAGACAGGGCATCGATACTCCGGAGTAGACTAGTGTGTACGCTTCTCATCCCAGTTGGGGAGATGGTCTGTCCCACAGCCGTCAGTACGTCGTACTGGAGATAGTATGCAGGTGCTCGTTGGGTTACGGGTACACCGGACAGGACTCACAGGGAACTGTTGGTTGGTTTTATACCAGTCGTCAGTGATCAGTTCCCAGGTGACATGAGTACAGCATAGTCCGCAGACTTGACACTGCTACTTCTTCTCGAGTGTGTCCCACTGTTCTTAGATTGCTACCCTACCACGGCTCAAAGGAGTCGTGCAAACAGGTAGCAGTTGGGTGCAGTCCCGAGCACTTGGAGGCAGTGGCGGTTAGACAGGATTCGTCTCTCCCGGTATTGGGGGTTGATATCGCGCTGTGTCAGAGAGCCATTACGCAAAGTCCCTGGCCAGGGCAAGCGAGATTTGCTGGTAGGTTCCAGTAGTTTCTCAGGGTGTAATGGGCTTCGCTCCGACACGACTTATACCGCTATTAGGGGACTGACGCTTGCCGCCCCCTAGGCCCGATATGCGATAGTCTTAGACGAACGGACCGGACTGTATGGAGATTGTCACATCAGACTCAGTAGGAGTTCGGATGGGTTTCCTCATCGGCCTTCTTATCGACATCTACCTGGGGACCGTTACGTACAGCTAGTGCCGCTTGCGGTCTGTGGTTAAACCCACTGCCAGCGTAGTAGTCGAGTCTCTAGAGTCCCACAGAGAGAGTTTCCCTACTCCAGGCGAAACGATATAGAGGTCGTATGGTTTTACGACAAGGGTTCGGACGCATACGTGTGTTTACGTAAGTACGACTTTCGGACAGTTTTTACTAGTCGGCTTTGGTTTAAGCCAGTTACTAGTATCCGGTTATTGGATTTATACAGTCTAAAGTTTTTCCGTGTTTTCACGGATAGGAGGGGCGTTCTCGTAATTGCGCGAGAAGCTTCTAGAAGATGGTGACTAAGGAGGTTTAGGTGGCATATACATTGAATGAGATTAGTGAGTCATATGGATGATTCATCCATGTCATTAATGCTTCATAATTGCTTAATGACTCATGGAGATGAATCACCATTAGATATTTATCAAGCATGGTTGTAAATCATTTTCTTTTCTTTTCTTGATAAAATAAAATGCTTGATATATATTATGATAACTCATTTTCTCTTCTCATTAATATGTTCATCTTCTCTCTCCTCAAGCTCTCTCTCTTCAAACCCTAATCCTCCCTTCTCATGTGTTGAGTACAAGGATTAGTTAGACTAATTAAACTATAACCCTCACTCTATATCATCTAGGTACTTTGATTAGCATTTAAAGAAACCTAGTTGCCTCAAGTTTAGAGGCAAAGCTTGGAGTAAAGCTCTCGTGGTGGATCGTCTACTACTTGGAGAAGGCCGAGGAGGAGGTGGAGTTCGTAAAGACGAAGGACACGGTTCTTTAGGTATAATCACTTCATGTAGTAGTTTAGAACTTCTATGTTTGATGTTAGTTATCGTTTAGCTTCGATTCATGCGGTTAGTCGATGTTTAAGCAAAGAACAAGATCGTTTTTCATATTTCCGCCTCCCCGCAAGTCGTGGGGTGTTGTACATCGACTTACAGCGGGATCGGTATTATGGTTCCTGCGATAAAAAGGGGGAGATTAGATGGACCATAACACAAGGAAAATGAAGTCTTGATGAATTGAAATTTACCAAGGCCTAAGGACGCTCTAAGGCGTTCCTCCTCTTGGAAAGTCTTGAGGGAAGCAGCAATGGCTTCTTCAGTGGTGATGCCTATTGAAGAGAAGAGCGAAAAAACGTTAGTCAAGGGAAATAATAAAGATATGATATAATAAAAAATGCGACTAGTGGTTACCTAATTGCGCAAGCTTAGCTAGCCACGCGTCGCGCCTCGCCAACCGCTCTGAAGCTACGAGAGCGGCCTCCAAGTCCGTGTCATCCGGCGGCATGACTAACCCCCTGTTGGTCCCGTATTCACATAGGCCCTCACCATAGGGAGCGTGGGGTTCCTGACCGAACACAACGTCAGCCGCGAAGAGCGACTTCTTTTTCTTCTTCTGCTCACCAGCCCTAGATGCACCCGGGATCGATTTGCGCTTTGCAGGCACCTTGGGGCGGCGGGTCCCGATGTCCGCACCCACACCAGACTCCGGAGAGGCTACAACCACTATTTCCACTGGAGCACAGGGCGCTGGTGGTGCATCCGCAATATCGGGAAGCGGCAATCCGCGTGGAGGACTCTGCGCACGCGGTGGTCCGGCTCTGGCAACTTTTAGAGGGGGAACTACCGGGGTCCTTGGCACCAGAGGAACTTTGCGGTCGCTACCAGGGGGCACACCTTTACGGTCGACCAGCAATCGCCTTTCTTCCTTTATAACGGCTCCCATCGAATGATTGTACCATTCTTTATATACGTTGAGGAGTCGTGGGGCGCAAGCCGGCTCACTGATAAAAAAGTGAGAACCCGTATTCAGACGCATGAAATTATGCAGTGCGTTCTCCATCCCTTCTTCCGTGGCAGTAGGTTCCAGTAGAAAAGCATCCAATGGTACCCCCTGATCGTAGCTCAGTTGTTGGGCGAAACGATGCGGGTTGTATCTCATGAAAATCGCCGCACCGTTCTGCCTAAATACCAGGAAGCCCGGTCTGATGGAATATAGATGGAGGGTCTCCCGGGCCGTCAAAACTGAGGCTCCATCTTTGAAAGTGTTTTGCAATGGCCGCACTGCAGTGGTGGATGCCTTTCCAATAGTCAATACTTTGTCAATGAAATACATCCCCTCTCCAACTGTGCGGGGGCGAAGGAGTAAACCCCTGGCATTTCGTGGCGATGGAGTCACAATTGATGCGCCAATCAACTGTATGATGCGAGGGAAGCTGCACCTGTCGTAGCACGAGGGCCTTTTGTGCATGCCGAAGACATCCGATGTGTGTAGCTCGAGCCATGATACGAAGTAGTGCATCGGGAAGATCACGTGCAGCACCCCAGGCTCATTAGAATCCGCCGCTCGACTGAGGCCGTGATACAAGTGTGCCAAGCCGGCGATCCCAACGGCCACTTTTATCCCGATAGTCATCCGGTGAACTGGGTAAAAGACAGAGGGCCGCATATGGCGAGAATGCATTGGGAGCGCAAACCATCTCAGCCATAGCCCAAGAAATCCTAAAAAGAAGGCCTCCTCGTCCATCCCGGGGGCTGCAACTTCCGCAAAAGACACAGTCGGGGAGTTAGGAAGGAAAAAAGCTTTTTGGTCTATTTCCTTCGCCGGTAGGTTATCCAAACCTAGACCGAAAGGGTCGTCAAGGGTGGAAAACTTGGCAGCTTCTGCCGAAAGGACGCTTTGGTGAAGGAACCGAGCGATGAAATCCTCAAAGCTAACTCCGCGACTCCCACGTTCGATGAAAAGGGCCTCATGGATGTTCAACACTTTGATCAGACTTGGGAATTGGTGTTGAACGGCATTCTCCGAAGTGAGACCCCTTACTACTGGCTTAGCACCGAAGACATACTCATCTGTCGGAAGCAACTCCTCATAGTGCTCCCCTATAACCGGTAAACCGGAGACCTCTGTGAATTCCTCCAGAGAAATTGACACTTCCCGGTCCATTGCAAGGAAAGTGTGAGTAGGAATGTTCCACTGCTCTAAGAAAGCCTTGAACCACCAGGTAGGAAGCGTGGGATACTGGAAAAGGGAGACGTAAACCGCAGTGTACAATCCTAACCTAATCAACCGCGACTTCTTCGACGACAGGATATACCGAGCCCACGGCAGATAGCCGATCGGGTGGCGGAGGATCAGACCTATGTTATATGATTGCCCCTAAGGTCGTGCCTCGCCTTGACAGATACGGCGTCCCAGGATATCCAAAACCATAGGACGCTGAACCGGAATTGCATCTATGGCAGGATGAAGAAACCCCTTCGAAGTCCAATCAACCATCTCCACGGCATACTGCACCGGGGGTGGGCTGGCATAATGGATCGCAGTAATCGGTTCTGACGGCACTGCGCACGTAAAGCTCCGTCGACCCATGATGATTGATTGTACCACGATCCCCAAAGGTGAAGACTCTTATATTCCGGGTCGTGTTCCCTGATCATAGCTAGGACTTCACGGTCCACGGGCGCTTCAGGAAACCCTTCTTCCGAACGAGCGAACGGGAATGAGGTGTCGAAAGACATGGTCACTGCAAGGGAACAAAATTAACCGTCAGTGTTGTAATTCCAACGCTCAACATTTTAAAATTTTACACCACACTGCAATGCAGTGGGTAGGGGACCAAATAGGGATTCACAAAATCTGGATGACAGTGCATCATTTAATAAGACAGCCCCATCATTGGATGAGACTATTAACTAATGAAAAGATCCCCAAGAGAACATTCTCATTAATAATAAAAATACCTAGAGACAAGGAGAAAATCTCCTCTTTTAGAGCAAAGCTCTGTCACAGAGTGACACTTGTCAAACTCTGGTCTCAGGGAAATAAGATTCTTTAAAAAGAGCCTAGCTCTGTAATAATGATAAAAATTCATCAAAGAAAGAAAATCAATTAATTCCTAAAAAAAATATGAAGTTTTGGGATCTTAAAGATCCATATAAAAAAAACACTTAAGAGTTCATCATCAGAAGATCAAAAGATCCATATTCTGTCAATGAGCAAAGCTCTGTTTATGGGTTAAGAAACCCTGAAACAAATTCTTGAGAGCAAAGCTCTTTTTATGAAACCCCAAAGGGGATTTCTTTAGATCAAAAGATCTATGAGAGCAAGGCTCTGTTGGTTAAGATTGATTTAAATTAATTTAAATTAATTTTACCTAAAGTTTTCTAACTTTGGAAATGAGAGCAAAGCTTTGGAGTTCTTGAAACAAGAGCAAAGCTCTGAAGTCTTAAGCAAGAGCAAAGCTCTGAAAATCAAAATCTTGAAAGTTGTAAAGAATTTTCTAAGGACCAAGGGTCCTATATATAGGCGCTTGCGCCCCTTCAACTTATCGGTTGATCCAACGGCTGGGATCTTGCCACCGCTGCATTCACGTGTGCGCCACGTGAGCGCAACGGTGGGGGGGCATTTGTTTCCTCCAATCAGAGCAAAGCTCTGTTTGAATTTCAAAATTCAAAATTCGAAGCAACGCTTCAATTTCTTTGCGCTGCGCGCAACGCGCCACGTGTCAAAAGCTGATACGTCAGCGCAGCGCCCAAGGCAGCGCGCCCAATCAGAGAAAGGCTCTATTTAAAATAAAAATTAAAGGAAGCAACGTTTCAGTTGCGCAAGCGCTGCGCTGTGCGACACGTGTCAGCAAGCGCAGTTGCGCAAGCACAGTAGCGCAAGCGCTGCGCTGCGCGACACGTGTCAGCGCAAGCGCAGTTGCGCTGCGCTGTGCGCTGCGCAAGCGCTGTTGCGCTGCGCTGTGCGTTGCTTGACACGTGTCAAGCGCTGGTGCATTTGCGCCAAATAGAATTAAAATTCCAGAAAGATCTTTCTGTTCTTGTTAAAACAAGAAGATTGTCTTCTGTAAAACAGAAGCGCTTGGATCAAAGATCCAACGTTGGGGAAAATTCCCCAAATCACTCAGAGAAGGATCTCTTTAACAAATTTAACAAATTTATGGGTGCTATATAAAGACCCCTAGACCCCAATTCATCAAGATCATCAACATTGTGAGATTGAGAACCTCAAAACAGAGAGAACCCTGAAGAAATTTCAAGAAAAAGGTAAAAAAACCTTCATAAAATAGAAGAATTTCTTCTAATAGATCATTGATCTAAAAACAAGATCAATGATCTTCATATAATAAACAATGCTTTGCACTTTTTTTATGAACCACTGGTTCTCTGAAAACAAGAAAAACTTGTTTTGTTTGATCTAAATTGGATTAAGAAATTAAACAGTGCCCTGCACTTGTAAAATTTGCACTGTTGCGCTCTTGGGTTGGCGCAAGCCACCAGAGAGCGTCACGTGTCAGCACCTGAATCACTTGCGCTATGCGCTTTTAAGAAAGAGCTTTGCTCTCTGAGATTGGTGCAACTCACCAGAGCGCGCCATGTGTCAGCAGCGCAAGCGCAGCGCACTGGCGCAGCGCACTGCACTTGTGAGACACGTGTCATCACCACAAGAGCTTGCGCTCATTGATTGGCGCAAAGCGCCTGACAAATGCAATGCATTGTTTACTAAAGGGCCAGGCCCAAATCAAATAGGCCAAAATAAATTGCAACGCAATAAAAGGGCAGAGCCCAAATAAAATTGATGCTCTGCATCTGTTATAAAAGGGCAGAGCCCAAACAAAAATAAAATGCAATAAAGGACAGAGCCCAAATCAAAAAGGCCCAGCAGGCCAGAATAAATGCAGTGCATTATTAAAAAAGGGGCAAAGCCCTAGCACATGCCTAATAGGCCAAAGATAAATAAAAACGTTGAATATCCTCAACTGGACTTAGCCCAATCATGGCCGTAAGTCCTCAAATTAAATTGACTGAGCAAGACTGCTCTCCTAAATCAATTTACATCCGGTTCAAGGGTACATCTCCGAACTCCTCTGACACCTATCGTTGTAATCCTTCAACGACGCCAGAGAGGTGACGGGTCCCGACAACCACGCATTGATACGGACAGCGGGGTCCTTAAACTCGTGGACCGAAACGTCCTTAAACTAATATTCGTCCCGAAATGGGAATGTTGGACCGAAACGTCCTTAAACTAATATTCGTCCCTAAATGGGAATGTTGGACCACCATGTCCCTAAACTGGCAACGGACCACTATGTCCCTAAACTGGAACAATAGAGCCCCCAAATGCTCTTTTGTCGGATCCAAACGACCCCGTCAAGTTGATCTTAGTTTCAAATCAGACTAACGTATCCTTAACAAACGTTTAAGTCGATCTTAGACTAAATATGGCTAACGTATCCTTAAATTAAAATACCAAACCCAAATCTAAGAAAATACGGATTTGGACGAATCCACGTCCTACGGGCGACGACATAAATTAGTCTCCGTATACAATCCACGGGCAACCACAAACAAAACAAATACCTACGACACGAAGTGAAATTATGGAGAAGGAGAAAGTGGTTACCGCGATGCGGTAGCGTAATTAACTGCAGGGGCTTGCGCCTGCAGGGAAGAGCGTCCCTACAATCAAAAACCCCTCAAACGAGGGGGAATCTGACGAAGTCTGCTACATCGGCCGCATCCGTCTAAACCTCCGATACACGGTGCCATAAATCAACTTGGCATCTTCGGAGAGGTGGACGGATAAAACCAAATAGCATCTGCCGTGAATCACAGGCAAGACGTCCTCATGTCTTGGCCGCCGTTTGGAGGGGAACAATCTTTTCCCCACAAAGAAATATATATACAAAAACCCTAATATCTTTTGGTAGCCTATGCCAATAGATGACCTAGCCCAAATGGCCCATAAACATATATGCATACGAGACACAATCCTAACAATCTTCACGTTGGCTCAAATCCGTAAACCACATCTCGGAAGATACATCATTTTCATTGTAACCTGCTTCTTAATATACACTGGCACATGCACCATGTTCCACCTGCAGGGAATATCTCACTGTCATTATTGTCTCTAACACGAGCATCATGATCAACTCAACCTGTCCTACACAAACAACCTCCGATCTCTCATAAGCACTCATGATCATTACACCGTACTCTTCCTCTGAGCACTCATGATCATGACACTGCACTCTACATTGTACTCTCCTCAAAAGCAACAAGATCGGGCAACATACCGTGCACCAGGTTCTTATGACCATCTCTCTGATCCACTTCGATCTAACCCTTGAGACCAAATACCGAGACACTGATGACCAACTCACCATGTGCCAACCATGTCTAAACGCACCACGCATTTATGAATCAAAATGACATCTCCCTGCAATACACAATAATGCTTTCATCGACATCGATCACCCCCTGATCTATTCGATCACCGTAATCATATGATCGTCGTCGAACTCGCATCAAATTGTGCAAAATCGGCTCTAAAACAACGAAATTTTACAAATCCAATACCACCACCACATACCGAGTACCACAAAGCATATGGTTGCATACATGGGTTAGAAAATTTTAACACCGGTTACTCGAACCACTCTCAAATTAATCATAATTGTCGATATTTCTGCCTTAACTTTTGTTTTTAGCTACATCAATTGTTATTTGTTGTTTTGACCATCACATAAAATCTCCTAAAGCTATCTTTACAATACCTCTTCACGTGACCAAGCCTGCATGCATTTATTTTCTTTTCTTTTTCAATTTTCCACATGTGCAAATCACGTGTGCTTCAATTTTCTTAATCACATGAGCCCAAGTCAAACTCTCTTTTCTATACACGCAGCAGTCATACTCCCTCAGCACGTGATCTGCACATGCTGCGAACAAAGAAACCCTTGCTTGATCCTGCTTCCTTTCTCAGCGCCGCCATGGCTTGGAGCTCGACAAAAAAACATGTACCGCCGACCACCTCGAATCATACTAGCGCGCACCCATATCATTTGGACATCACGACTACTTCTCATCCAACTCTAGATCTATAGACCACCACCGATGTCCTGAGCACCATAAAAAACACAATTCTTCTCCAACTTGGCCATTTTTTATTTATAAAAACCGACGTGGGCCCATGCCATGTCATAATCTGGCCCTAATCGTGCCAGATTAATATTTTTGCTAACGCTAATTAAAAATAGGTGTTGCCAACCCCGATTTTATGTAATCCAGTTTTTTTAAACAGAGACTCAAAAAGAGAATTGCTATGGGCGGGTTCTATTTAAAACCCTGGGTTTCCAACCCCGGGTTTCCGTTTAATCCATGGGGCCCTGTAAATCTATGTTCATTATTTCAGTCTTAGGGTTTTATTTGTTCTTCTCAAATCGATCTCTCCTAGATCGAACCCCCATGTCTCTTCTTCCCCTCTTATCCTCTCTTCAATCGTTTATCTCCGGCATCCTCTTCTTTCTTTATCAACTTGAAGCATGTTGTTGCTTGTTTACTTTGCATTTGAAAAATCTAAACAACATATCTTGCATTACTTGTTTGTTTTAAATTTGAAAAACCTAAACAACATATTTTGCATTCCTAGGTTGCAACACTAGAGCAGTCATCACTTTGTTTTGGGGTTTGTCCCAACATTATAGTTTTGTACCGACATCTATTTGTGCCTTTCCTTGTAGTTTTCTGATTCAGGACATGCATTTAGGATATGATATTTTTATTTTATGTTATAAGATCCTTTTTTATGCAGTTAATAAAAAGAATGTACTTGCAGAATTAACTAGAAGTCTTTCCATGTTTAGCTTAAAGTGAGGTTCGTCTGGAATAGACCTTCCCTAGGTGCAATCATTTCCTTAAACAATATCAGTAACAACTATATTATTATCTTTTGGGGAGTCTAAACTATAATGTTCTTTTCGACAATGATTAATGATAAGATTGTGCGAATATAGCATCACATGTACAAAATTGTAATCTCTACAGGTTGTATGGGAGTCTTATTTAACTTCAGTTTTAGAGTCACTTCGTCCTGTATGCCGACATGGAGCTCATATATGGAGATCAAGGACGCCCATTATATGCTTCGAAATTGTACAAATTCATGTCCCAGATCGTGTTATGCGTCAATTTGGTCTTAAACAACACATTCCTATAACAGTAGAGCGTGTGGAGCATATCGGACAACAAGGACGACCACAGACTGGTTGGAGCTGTGTTGAGCGTTTGTCACGACCCAAAATATTAGCTCGCAACCAGCACTTAAATCACGCGACGTCTACAGGCGTAACGTAATTCAAGTAAGCTGAAATCCAGAAATCCAAACCTTTTTAAGAAATAAAGATACAATAAATCATATTTTGTCTTTTGAAAAATTGGGCAACACCTCCTTTGTAAAAACTAACCCCGAAAACGGGTACAACACAGAATAATATAAAGCATCCCCAAATAGGAGCAAATCACGTCCAACGGCGGAAACAACCACCACAAGTATAAAAAACAAGTATACGACGCCCAACGGCGAAGATCCACACAAGGAAACAAAGTAAGGTAAGATATCAACCCCAAAAGCGAACATAAAACCCATCGCTCAAGTTTCGCAACTACAAGTCTTCTAAGTCTGCAACATACAATTACTAGTTTCTGAATTGATGGAGTGACTAGATACAATAAGAATAATGAATACAAGAAGGGCATGATCCAATATGTACCACCTACCACAAGCAAGTCACCCGAAAACAGCTGTGTGCCAACGACGCCACAACTGATCCATGCGGACAACCTGCAAGAACTGTAGCACAACGGGGGTGAGTTGCCAACTCATGAATAGAAAAACATCACCAGGTAGAAATCGAAATAAACAACGATTCCAAGGTCAACTATATCATAAAGGTAATACTATGATATTTAGGGTGACCGTAACTGCATATGTGCCAACACATAAAAAAAGCCTATCAGCAAGTGGATATCATCCAACAATATAATCAATGCATGTATGCAAGTAGATCCCGTCCAACAATATAATCAATGTATGTATGCAAGTTGATCCCGACCACGTGTCAACCACTGACACAACAACTCCTGTATGTAAATATCATAAAAGCATATGCAGGTAAATATGAAGATATGAAATAACGTGTGTCCCTCGCGACACAACAAAATCATGGAACCGGAGTGTCCACATCGACACTCGAAACATCATGAAACCCGTGTCTAGCATCGACACGTAAATCCTCATCAGCCAGGCGCCGTCACCATGACCGGCCCTGATGTCAGTACATCTCATGGAACCTGAGTGTCCACATCGACACCCGCAATCCACGTAGCATGTCTGAACATGACTCCGATCGGTATCCCCAAGATATCCGCCGAGTCCAAATACTGTCACCGGTAGGTAGTGGTCTCTCTGCCAGGCTCATCGTCTATACCACGAAACATCTCTTGCCCTGGGGTACCATACCGGGCTCCACCATGTACCCACAGACGGTTCCTCCTTTTTCTCGAATCGGGTGTCATATGCCAATCTCAAAACCGAGAAATCACATGGTGGACGCACTGAAATATCATATCAAGAGAAACCGGGTTTTCAAACAATGCATAAATTTCTTGAAAACTCCCCCACGGTTCTCAAATCCATAAATCATATGAAATCCATATCTCAATGCGAAAATTCATGAAAACTGATATATGCAACATAAAACAGCAATATGAGCATATTAAGGGAAAACCTCTCTTTTAAATGAATCCAGTTTAAAATATATCATGCGGTTTCCAAATCCTCCGAAAATCAAGTGCAGCTTCATATGAAGTGTACATGTAACTATAGCAAGATAAGTGTATCTACATGTAAGCAGGTATGTATGATGCATCTCATAAGCACAATAGCACAATAAGCAACGTCTCAATATCACATGTCAAAACAAAACCACTTAGGGGTATATGCAGCCATAGCAAGATATGTGGGTGTACAAGTCAGTATGTATGCATGATGTGCATGTAGCTGTAGCAAGGTATGCAACATATAACATGATGTAAGCATGTCCGTATATCTCATGCAACGTGGAACAGTGATGTGAACATAGCAAGTATATCATAGCATGATGTAGCAATTCTACTGTGTGAGTGACATAGCAATTATCGTTGATGAAAGTGTGTGAGCCGACAATCTGTGTATGTGCAACATACGCATCATCGATAATGGTATAGGTATACTAGCACAGGTATATGAAAGGCAATGAGAATAACATGAATGCAGCATAATGTACATCGTGAACTAAATGCTATAAGGTATACGTATCTAACATGATCGAGTCGGTGAATCTATCAATCGGCATCCAGCCTCACAACATCACGTACAGTACAATCCATCATACGGCATCCTCTAAACAAGGGTATGGATAAATCAACAGGTAAAACTCATCACGTATGGAAATCTATCGTACGACAGCATTAAACAAATAGGGATTCTATCAACCTATACAACATCGGGGTATGGATTTAAGTCTCGTACGGTATATCACCCAAATGCAAAACATTATCCACATAAATATACCTATCTCTCAGGTCACATCCATGTCAAACTCGTATTAGGGGACCTATAAAGGTACCAAAAATCTCATATCGACTTGAATCCATAAAATGACATATCACACTAAGTCATCATATCACATCGTATACTCGTTCATCACATTAGTATCTCGCATCACATTATATAAACGTCACACTTGTTCTCTTTCAATTTGTAGCCATCATGATTCACTTATCATTCCATATTCTCATATGTCAATATGTCCATTAGCATCAACTTCTATCATATTATCGTTTGTAAATCCTACAATCATGTCCGTCGCATATCATTTATCAGGATAAAATAATCAAACGATATTCCATATCAATGTTTGCGGGGGTGCTATACGCCCACCCGACTTCACCCGTAAATATAAATCTACTCACCTGCTAAACTCCTCGCTTAGCCGTAGTCGATGCGCTTTGTCGTCTCGAAATCCACGCGAAGGTACTTACAATCAATATGAATTCGCAAAGGTATTAACATCAAGTCCCGAAATCCAAATACGGCACGCGGTGCGCTCATAGGTTAGAACCTATAACCTATGCATGCAAAACAACCAAACAACCCTCGTCGTTGATGTAAAAACGTCCAACGCCCAAATACAATATCTAGTCGCAAAACCAAAAAATCCAAATACCGGAAAACGTAGCCAAAACCCTCACTAGGGTCACTATACAAGAAAACTACCACGCCAAAAATCCAATCGCACCAATATTCATTCACAACACAATAATTATTGTAGATAATAATAAATACGTCATCTCCACGTCCATTAAAACCCATGTCAAATTTTACTGGAAAACTAGTAAGCAACTTTTACCGCAATTTAGCACAAGTCTAGAAATTTAACAATTCTAGCAATTTCCAACAACACAAAGTAGCTTAAATTAGTGATCCAAATCAATTGCATAATTTTAATCTTACCCAAAAATGATTTAGAAAAACCTAGTTTGCAATTAAGCTTAAAAGACAATTAGGAAAAATAACAAATATCATTCTCATAATTTGCTTAACTTTTCCAAGTCTACACAACTTGCTTAACCACTTAAACACATCAAAAGTCTAACTTGATTTCATAATAATTATCATGAATTAATTAAACATGAACTTTAAAGCTATAATAACCACTTAGATAGCTAGCTTAAAGAATTAAGCAACAAATTAAAAGATTAGGGTTAGGATTTATACCTCACAAACAAGATCACAAACTCGCAAAAACCTCCAAATTTAACCCTTTAAAATGATGCTTTTCTTGAAGATCCATGCTAGTTTAGAGATGAAGAATAATGGGTATGGATTAATTTATGAGTTTGTGTGAATATTTAAGGATTTGTGATGATTTTTGTGAGCATGATGAAGTGAAAATGAGCAAGGAGCAAGGAATCAAGATAGGGCAGCAAGGAATGGAGTTCGGCCAAGAGGAAAGAAGAAGGGGGGGTTTGTGTAATTTGGGAAAATATCTAGTGTAAAATATCTACAATTATACACTTATGCAAAAAAATCCAAGACACCTCATTTCCTTTTCTTTAAAATTTCAATTTTAATCACAAATATCTACATATTTTTCTATGGATGGATTAAGATTAATCTAGTGATTAGATTAGTATAGATTCATATTAGAAGTAATTAACCCAAACCAAAATTGTAATTACCACTAATTAAGTGCATAGTTAACAACTTAAAATAATATTTTAATTAGGGAAAATTTTCAAAGTGAACCAAAACTTCCAAGTGACCCATGATTTAGATTTGTTTTATCGATCAAAAAATATTTACCGCAATCAAGAACGGCGTCGCTTTGCAGCTAGCCGGTGAATACGGGTCGGTCCACAGGGATGTTGTAAATCTCCTTAAAGTTCTTACGAGCTAATTCCAAATGGTGTTTGGTCTTATAATTAAACCTAAAAATTGAAGTTGTGTTATACTAGGATTAGAAACTTGCTAGGATTAGGTTTAGGGAAAATTTGGTAAACAAAGATCTACACCTCTTTCCAGTGCCTTTAATTAAATATATCATATTAGTGTTATGGTAAATATTAATAAAGGGGATTATGATGATTGGGAAGATGATTCTTCCTCTAGATCCTTGTCCTTCCTTTCTTAATCTTTACCCTAACCTCCATGGAAAACTTTAAAATCCGGGCCTTTAGACTACAGATCACCGTTACCTCGAGGGTAGAGTGCCGTAGGGAGCGGAATAAGAAGGTTTGCATGGAGTTTTAATGTTCATAAAAGATTGGCAAAGAAAAGAGATGGAAGATCTTCATCTCTCAAATCCTTCCCTATTCCTAACCCTAACAAGCGAGGAAACTACTCACTCATTAAGGAATTAAAATACATTTATCTTGGGCAGACAATAAAAGATTAACTAGGGCAAGGAATTAAATTTATCTAGAGCAAGAATAGAAAATTAACCTAAGGCAGAAAATAAAGAACTTACAACTTGATACTCTCCAAAAGAATGATGAAATTTATTAATGAAGGGAGGCATAGCCTTTACAATGATTTAGAGTTCCTATTTATAGAGGATAGGAAACCCTAGGTTACAATTGATTCGCACGTCTGCATTTACCAAAATATCCTTAGGAAGACCTAGTCAAAGTAGACTTCAAGCTTTGGTAAAATTTTATGTCTGGAAATTTTGGAACTAATTCTGGGCTTCTTGGGCTTTTTATTTCTTTGGATCTTTATTCAATTTGGCTTCTCTATTTCTTCCAGATCTCCAGTGAACAATTGCGGTGGACTTTTAACCATTCGCTTTGTAATCTTGGACCTTGCATTGCCTTGTACTTTGTGAATTTTATTTTTGATGTAGGCTTGATCAAGAGTCTTCTGTTTGTTGGTCAAAGTCCACTTTTGCATCGTCTTTTCATCGTTTTCACTGTTTTCTGTCCAAGAACCTGTAACCTGTAATATGTAGCAGACATGCGTCAAAAGTACCTGTTTTATTGTAAAATGCATAAGAATGGGGAATATAATAATGCAATATTATGATATGAACAAATACCCCCAAACTTATCTTTTGCTTGTCCTCGAGCAAACTTATTTTTTTATTCTCTACAAAAACCTAACCGCACTTTCGCAGGGAAACGCGATTGCACTGAGCTCGTGCAACAAGCCGTTAAACCTCTAGGTGTCCCTAGTAGGAGGAGTGTTGTCTCCTGAGGGTTTTCAGCGGATACTACCCACAAAATCCTATCAATTCGGCTTTTCGACTTTTGTTCTCCAATTAGGTTTTCTAATAAGGAATTCTATTATCGTCGACTCATAAATTATCCACCTATATTCTTCACACTTCCTCATTATTTAACTTAAGATTATATATGTTCTGCAGACCTACTTAGCTTTCGGCATCTCTTAAGTTTTCCTTCTAGGGTTCCATCTCCACTTATGAATTTTTATCAATTCTACTAAAGATACAAGTTCTATTCTTCATTCATTTCTCTTATCTAAACTCCAATCACATATCCCTACGTGTGTGTATATATCACCCCTACACTCGGAAATTCAAATCAAGCAATCATACTCTTGTCCGTTGTCCAAAGTACTTATTAGTTGGTGAATTTTTAATTGAATTTTGCTTACACATCCTTCATGCGACCGTTAATACTTCTTGAGGTACCAACAACCGATTACAAGATGCGTTAGCACTTTAAAGCGTACTTCCTAGTTTTGTAACACCCAAGGCTTTAGCAGTGACTCCCAAACCAGTTGGTCTAAGGCACTAGGTGATGAAGCACTCTCGCTAAATATTTTTTTATTTTTACAGCCTTAAGTAATCACAAAAACCAGTGTCCATTTTTTTTAATCTTTATTCACTTTTTTTTTCTTTTATTTTCATTGTACTAAGGACTTTAGACAAGAGCATTTCAAGGTCTCTTCTACTATTCCAAGTTTCAAGGTGCGTGATTGTGCATTTTGTAGGGTATACATTTTCAGAATCTAGACTTAAGCTAGGAATTATTTTTCAAACTTATACTCTAATAAGAACATCAATACTTTTCCTTCGTTTCGACTTAGCCCAAAAAGTGAACTCAAAATTTGCCTATTTCTAAATAAACTACAAAGACATATACTTTCTACCGTTAAACTTTAAGGAAGGTTATTTTTAGGGTTTTTAATTTACTAAGTCTAAAATCTAGTTTTTTCTAGCCGGTTAACCTATTTGTCAAACTCAAGTCAAATATGGCCAAAATTGAATACTATAATTTTTATAATTTTTGAAATTTTTCAATTTTTATGGGTTTTTAAATAAGTATGCAAATGCAAAAATATATACAAATGAATGCGAAGGAAGAAGACTTACCGAGCATACCCCCAAACTGAAACTTGACAGTGTCCTCACTGTCATGCTACACCAAGAGGGTCAAAATGCCGGCACTCCCCTGTTTATTTATTTATTTATTTATTTATTTGAATTTTTTTTAATTTTTTATAGAAAAAGAAAACAAAAAATATCTATACATATATACAATAAGGTTCCCCCCAAACTTAAGCTTGGCCTTACACAAGCCAAAGGTTAGCACCAACCATTCAAAAATCTTATCGTGGTAATGGCCGAGTTGGTGAAATAATGGGGTGTAGAGGAAAGAAATGAGAAACACACGAGACCGTGTGGGAAGAAGGGTTGAATATGGTCTCGGTGGAGGAGAAGAATGGAGGAAAAGAGAAAGAAGTGGAGTACGATCTTGAGGGTGTAAATCGAGTGAATAAATTAGCGTAATTTGTGATGACCGATGTGTTAAAAGCGATTGCGCTAACCTATCAACCCGTCGAGAAATGGGGTCAAATCCCTCAAGATTCGCAAGAAAACATGGGTACGCCGAACTTGGTATTGCAAATAAAAGCGTAACGGTCTTTTGTACGGTCGGAACGATAGGAAGGACGAAAGGGAGTGAATTAGGGATAGTCTCATTCTCACCGTAGTAAACTGTCTCGAATTTAAAAGATTCCATCAATGGTTCGAAACGACTGTAAGCAACCGAGTCTGATGGTTCAACTAACTCATCTGAAAATGTAAATGACTCAAACTCGGACGGTGAGTCATCAACATTGTCCGAAAAAGTGAAACACTCGTAAGTGTTATCGGCTGTGAGAACTGTGTCAGATTCAAAGGAAAAATTTTCAAGCTCACAGTCTTCAAGCGTGATCTTTTGCGTGGTCAGAACGATGGAAAGGAGGGAGGGTGATATAACAGTTAAAGGCTCGGGAGGATGAATTGGAAAATCCGACACATCAAACAAGAATAGTTCAACCTCAATATTATCCTCAATACTCTCCTCAATACTATCCTCAAAATTCTCCTCAATATTCAGCTCATCCATGCCATTATCATCAAAATCAAGACGCATATGAAGTTCGGGAGAAACATCTAATGACTCGGGATGATGAATTGGACATAAAATTTCAAACAAATCGACAGGTTCATCATCCGAAATATTCCCGGCGTCTATATCCTCAATCAAGTGAAAATCATTTTTCTCTGACACCTCATCAAAAGCATGGATATTTATCACTTTTGGTTCTAGAGTGGAGGTGTAAAGGTCAAACGGATTAGGTGTGGTTTCACTCGAAAGGGGTTCTTCACAATTTGGCAAATCAAGTACTACAAAATCACACAACTCGTTTTTATTCTCAACTGGTGAATCATTTGGGACAATCGATGGAAAACTGGAGTTGTGGGCTTCAATTGGGTAAGAGTAGGTTTGATTTGCAAATCCTCTCACATTCTCACTCTGTCCAACCGCCTCCTTATACATTGAAAAATTTGAAGCTAGCGGGAAACTAACTACCAGTTCACTAGGTTGCATAAGGGCGGCCACGGACGCTTCCACATTCCTAGTCATTTTGTTTGTTGCTATGATATAAGCCTCCAACGACTTTTCCAAACTAGACTTGGGTGGTGAGGGGGTTTGGGCAAAAGATTCGAAATTGGTTGGATATGTGAAACTCCCAAAAGGCTGTGTAGAAGCAGTGTCTAGTGAAGGTGGGAAGGTCGGGTAGGACTGGTAGGAAGTGGGTGGGTGGACAGGGGTAGGGTCAACATGTGGATAAAAAGGTGAATAGTCATGTGGATCCCTAGAACTAGATGTGTGGAGAGGGGTGAAAGATCGGCTGCGAGATTGAGCAATATGCTCAGCAATGGACATCGGCTTAGGAGTTACAGCAGGACTTGAAAAAGTGGTATCAACATATGGAGGTGGTAAAGGTTGACTTGGTTGGCACAAAGTGGATTGAAAAGTCGAACTGTTTCTCCTAGACGCTTCTATTTGATCTTTCAAAGATATTTTAGGCATGGAAGGATCGTCTTTAAATTGACCGAACAAATTGACGTACGACGCAAAGTTAGGTTCGGGATACCAAAGTTCGGAAAGTGATTTATGATGTGGTGTACTCATGATAGAAGAAAGAGAAGAGAAAGTAGGTGGTGCAAGGATTTCTTAGCGACAAAAGTTTGCAAGTTTTCTAATAAAATTTTTCCTTTTTTTCTTTTTCTCTCTTTTTTTTATTTGGAACTGTTTGCAAGAAAGATTTTTTTTTTTTGATAAAGGGCTAAGACACACTTTCGATCAACCAAAAATGCACAATCAGGCCTAGATCTAGGGTCACCTAGGTCAGCTAGACAGCTCCTAACTGTTCCAAAGGGCTAGAAATAGGACCTCAAACCGCCTCTTCACCGCCAATTGCGGCCAGGTAAGTGCCAGGTAAGTGGGAAGGAACCACAGTAGTGGGCCTAATTAAAAACCACTAGCCTTGACACACTTGCCTAGTCACTGCAAAGTCAGGTTAGGATAAACGGCCGATGCCTATAACTAGTCCTCTGTCCTATTGAGCGCGACGTCCTTAGAGTTGAGTCTAGTATTTTTTAATTAAGATTGGTCAATGCAAATGCCTTATGTGATTTCTGGGGTCCTGGGAAGGGTGATGAAATCCCCACCCAATCTGAATTGGTCAAAAAGCCCCTTAAAGTCCGATTAAAGATATGCAAAACAATAAATCACTTGCAATCAAAGATTTTTATTCTATGCGCGGCGCAAAGAATCCTGCACAAGATTGTTATTTGGAAGGGGAAAGATTTTTTTAAGCGCAAAGAATCCTGCAGGAGAATTTTCAGAAGATATATCGGAGATTTGCAGAGGAGGAGAGAGAAAACTCACAGAGAATTGCAGTTGCGGAACTGTTTTTTTCTTCTTTTTTAACCGCGCGATCTGGAGAGATCTTCATCTCTCAAATCCTTCCCTATTCCTAACCCTAACAAGCGAGGAAACCACTCACTCATTAGGGAATTAAAATATATTTATCTAGGGCAGAGAATAAATGATTAACTAGGGCAAGGAATTAAATTTATCTAGAGCAAGAATAGAAAATTAACCTAAGGCAGAAAATAAAGAACTTACAACTTGATGCTCTCCAAAAGAATGCTGAAATTTATTAATGAAGGGAGGCATAGCCTTTACAATAATTTAGAGTTCCTATTTATAGAGGATAGGAAACCCTAGGTTACAATTGATTCGCACGTCTGCATTTACCAAAATATCCTTAGGAAGACCTAGTCAAAGTAGACTTCAAGCTTTGGTAAAATTTTATGTCTGGAAATTTTGGAACTAATTCTGGGCTTCTTGGGCTTTTTATTTCTTTGGATCTTTATTCAATTTGGCTTCTCTATTTCTTCCAGATCTCTAGTGAACAATTGCGGTGACTTTTAACCGTTCGCTTTGTAATCTTGGACCTTGCATTGCCTTGTACTTTGTGAATTTTATCTTTGATGTAGGTTTGATCAAGAGTCTTCTGTTTGTTGGTCAAAGTCCACTTTTGCATCGTCTTTTCATCGTTTTCACTGTTTTCTGTCCAAGAACCTGTAACCTGTAATATGTAGCAGACATGCGTCAAAAGTACATGTTTTATTGTAAAATGCATAAGAATGGGGAATATAATAATGCAATATTATGATATAAACAACCCACAAAACCAGCAAACTAGTTTCATTCTAGTAAAACTAGTTGCAAACAAGTCTATACAGAAGTTTGATCACAATCGGGTTAAAACGGAAAATACCGACTATTTTACCCTAAAAAGGAAAAATTTGCATAACGATTTCAGAAATGTTACAGCGTTGTGCATACTTGGATCGATGGACAAACCAACAAAATCATATTCAGTTACAGGTTGATCATGTTATCACCATGACAGCATATCAACGTTGGTATGGGGAATCACTTGGAGATGGATTCAATTTACTACCTAACCACCAATCACTTACACACCGCGGGGGCAATTTGAGAGTGAGCTGGTAATCTCATAATCTGAAATTTGTAATCTATATACTTCAAAATTTTGATTTTCTTTTTATTCTTCAATGCTGAATATATAGGTTGACGGACTATATTATCTAGATCAGATAGCAACTCAAGGTTTGGAAGGTGACGAACAGATGATTACCACGACACATTTTGACATTAGTATATACATTCGTTCTCTTCTAGCACGACACAGATTCACTCGTCTAGATATAGTGGAGAAATATATTATAGTTTATTTGCGTAAACAACATGGAGAAGGTTAATTCAGACAGGAAGAGCTTGAAGCATCTCAGCATGTGATTATCACGACCCACCCCCAAACACAGATGGTATTGTCCGCTCTGGCCGAAACCGCACGGTTTTGTCCCTTTGAATGAACCGGACTCAAGAAGGGGGCTACTTCCCAGTAGGTCACTCATCCCATAATTTCCATAGCTACATCCCCACCTCGATACCGGATAATATCTCACTTCTCACAGGATAGATGGTATTCATCCCAACTCCTTTTGGGGTATTACATTCCCCCCACTTAGAACAATGGTTCGTCCTCCAACCACAGACCTACTTTTGAGGGACTGGCTCTGATACTCAAGGTTTGGAAGGTGACGAACAAATGATTACCACGACACATTTTGACATTAGTATATACATTCGTTCTCTTCTAGCACGACACAGATTCACTCGTCCAGATATAGTAGAGAAATATATTATAGTTTATTTGCATAAACAACATGGAGAAGGTTAATTGAGACAGGGAGAGCTTGAAGCATCTCAGCATGTGATTATCACGACCCACCCCCAAACACAGATGGTATTGTCCGCTCTGGCCGAAACCGCACGGTTTTTTCCCTTTGAATGAACCGGACTCAAGAAGGGGGCTACTTCCAAGTAGGTCACCCATCCCATAATTTCCTTAGCTACATCCCCACCTCGATACTGGATAACATCTCACTTCTCACGGGATAGATGGTATTCATCCCAACTCCTTTTGGGGTATTACATTCCCCCCACTTAGAACAATGGTTCGTCCTCCAACCACAGACCTACTTTTGAGGGACCTGCTCTGATACTATATTTGTCACGACCCACCCCCAAACACAGATGGTATTGTCCATTCTGACCGAAACCGTACAGTTTTGTCCCTTTGAATGAACCGAACTCAAGAAGTGGGCTACTTCCCAGTAGGTCACCCATCCCAGAATTTCCCTAGCTCAAGCACGCTTAACTCCGGAGTTCTTCAAACTCCGGAGTTCCGATTCATCCAAAAGGAGCCTCTGTATTATAGGAGTAGTACCATTCCATTTATAGTTCAGATCATGCCCTTTTCGGAATGGAATTCGATACTCCCCATTGTTCTACAGTGGGTCTCTGTGTGTATCCGTATCGGTTACATCCCCACCTCAATACCGGATAACATCTCACTTCTCACGGGGTAGGTGGTATTCATCCCCAACGCCACCTGGGGTATTACAGTGATAGACGGACCTGGACCTTCCCAACCTAAGCCATTTCAACCATCTCAGCCACATCCACGGGATCGAGAATTACGAGGTCGAGGACGAAAGAGCATTACACGTGACTAGGGGGTGTATGCGTTGTTCTTGTTACATATTGAAACTCAATATACAGGAAACTTGGATATTTTTTGTGACATGGATAAATATTATTTTTGGCTTTATGTTTTTTTCTTTTTGGAGATCATGTTGATAAATTAGAATTGGTTTGAAGCCAATCATAATTTATTCAGTTTTGGATTTAATGAAATGGAGATGATTTTCAAGTCTTTTAATGTGTTATACATATGATTTAACATGTGTCTGTGTGAGAGAGATATTTTATTCTTTAATTTTGTTTATTCTTTAATTTTGTTCACATTTGTGGGATGAGAATGGACGAAACCCGGGTTGACGGCCATAGTTTATATTTTGATTTATTCTCCATCAGTTTAAAATTTAAAGCCGAGGTTGGCGATCATTGATTTCTTATAAAATTTAAAATCCGGAATGCAAACCCTGGTTTTAAAAATAAAGCCATTGATCTGTTTGAGTCTCTGTTTAAAAAAATTGAATTACAGACCCAGCGGGCGAACATGCCGGGCTCTGGCTTCGCCGGGGTTGGCAACCCTGGTTTTTAATTAGCGTTAACAAAAAATTAATCCAGAGCGATTAGCACCAGATTATGACTTGGCATAGGCCCAGGTCAATTTTGATAATATTCTATATATAATGCAAATACTCTTTGGTTAGAGCTCCACCCTTCTTCTTTTTTCTAGAAAAAAGAAAAAAAAGAGAAGAATCCTCTCTTTTCTAGCCTCTACATCATCAACTTAAAAAAAGACAAAACAAAAAATTAAAAGTTCCTTTTATCTTCTTTTTTCAAAATTTAAAGAAAAAGGAGGAAAAAAACTCTCCTCCTAAGGTCTCCACCTCACCTAAGAAAAAGACAAAAATAATAATGCATTCAAATGAAAATTTACACATACACCCTCATTATTTATAAATTTATACATAAATCCTCCTTTAAATGAAAATATACACATAAAACCTCATTATTAATAAATTTTCATTCTCGCTATTGAAATGTTAAATTCAAATGAAAAGAATAAAAACGGAGAAAAATCCTCAATTCTTAGGCCATCCACATCATCTTTCTCATTCTTCTACCAAAAAAAATTTAATTGTTTATATGTAGAATCCTCTACATCTCTCTTCTTCCAAAAAATACTAGAACCCTTCACATCTCTTTCTCTCTCTTCTCCAAAAAAAATTTACTTTTTTAATAATTAGAACCTTTCACATCTCTCTCTTCTCCTAAAAAAATAATTTTTAAATTAACACGTGCAACGCATGTGCACAAATTCTAGTTAAAATAATGCTAGGTCAGTTTCACTAATTAAATATTTAATAAGGATGTTTTTAAAAATTTTCCATTTATATTTGTTGTTTTGACCAGCACATAAAATCTCACAAAGCTATCTTTACAATGCCTCTTCACGTGACCAAGCCTGCATGCATTTATTTTCTTTTCTTTTTCAATCTTCCTCACGTGCAAATCATGTGCCTTTCAATTTTCTTAATCACATGAGTCCAAGACAAACTCTCCTTTCTCTACACGCAGCAGCCATACTCCCTTAGCACGTGATTTGCACGTACTGTGAACAAAGAAACCCTAGCCTAATCCTGCTTTCTCTCTCAGCGCCGCCATGGATTGGAGCTCAACAAAAAGCATGTACCTTCGAGCACTGCGAATCGTGCTAGCGCTCAACCATATCATTTCGACATCACGACTACTTCTCATCCAACTCCAGATCTATAGACCACCGCCGGTGTCCCAAGCACCATCAAAAACACAATTCTTGTCCAACTTCATTTGGATTTGATCGCTCTGGTTGTCCAAATGACAAATCCGACCATCGAAGCACCTCTATCGACTCCACCTCAGCAAATATACCAGACAGCCAAATCCATATTCTTCTTTATCACCCCTTGATCTAATCTTGTGAACTCAGAGCCCGCGACCGATCGCCATCGGCTCTGATACCACTTGTTGGGGATTCTGATCTCCTAAACCACATCAAGAACACAAGATGCATATTATAATCACACCATGAAGAAGATCAACACATCGATATAACCTGGTTCGACCACCTCGGGCTACATCCACGAGGCTAGAAACAAGGATCTCATTAATACAGAAAAGAGATTACAAAGTATTGCACCACTCAACATTCTCTCTTTCATCCTCCTCTCAAGTTCTCACACCACAAGAGAGGGTATGCACAAAATATCCTCAAACAATTAAATCTCTTAAGCCAATCTATCTTTTCCCCAAAAATAGATATATACCAAAATCCTAATTTCTATTGGTAACCCACACCAATAGATGACTCGGCCCAAATGGCCTAAACACATACGGATACGAAACACAATCCTAACAGTTAGGAGCTCATCTTTACCTGCATCAATATCGATCTCGTAACCATGGAAGTGTATCATCATCTCATAGATATATATCATGCATCCATATATAAGCCTATAAAGTAGCCGAAAGATATATGTAAAACCCTTTCAAAATAGCCGTATGATACGTATATCACAGCATAAGAAACAAACGTGGTTTTATGAAATATTATATGTGTTTTGTTTAAAGTATATGTCTTGCTTTTTAGAAATGAGTTTTAAGAGGATTTCCGTTTAAAAGTTTCTTGTGTCGTTCCAGACACGTCAAAATAGTGAGACTATAGCTTATTTGGAAACCTCTTTATGTGCATTAACATGTGAAAATAGTATTCAAGTATTGTCCCATGGATCAGTCCCGTTCGGCTACTATATAGCATAATCTATAACAGTGTATCTCGACGGATCGCGCAACATCCACATATGAGTGTCCAGCATCGACACTCTAAATCACACGAGTGTCCATCATCGGCACTCAAACTCATCATCCACCGAGTGTCCATCACCGACACTCAGAATTATCATAAATCTCGTGTCTATTACTAACAGGTAAATCCAGATATCATAGGCACCGTCTCGTCAGACCAATCCTCTCTCGACATCAATAGTCTCGGTCGGTATCTCCTAGATATCCGCCGTGCTCTAGTCTATCTCCAGTATCGAGTGTCCTCGTTAGGCTCCCCGGCTCAAATGCGGCTTTCCTACCCCTCGGCCTCGACTGGGTCCATCATGTATCCGACTGTATACTCCTCCACTCAGTCTCGATATTACGTGGTTCGACCACCTTGGCCTATATCCAAGAGGCTAAAAACAACGATCTCATTAATACACAAAAGATATTATAAAGAATTGCACCACTCAACAATCTCTCTTTCATTCGCCTCTCTTGTTCTCACACCACAAGAGAGGGGATGCACAAAATATTCTTACACAATTACATCTCTTAAGCCAACCTATGTTTTCCCCAAAAAGAAATATATATACAAAAAACCTAATATCTATTGGTAACCTACACCAATAGATGATCCATCCCAAATAGCCTATAAACACAAATGGATATGAGACACAATCCTAACAATCTCCACGTTGGCTCAAATCCTTAACCCACATCTCGGAAGATACATCATTTTCCTCGTAACCTGCTTCATAATATACACTGGTACATGCACCATGATCCACCTGCAGGGAATATCTCACTGTCCCTATTGTCTCTAACACGGCATCATGATCAACTCAACCTGCCCTACACAAAAAACTTCTGATCTCTCATAAGCACTCATGATCACTACACCGTACTCTTTCTCTAAGCACTCATGATCACAATATCGCACTCTACACTGTACTCTCCTCAAAAGCAATAAGATCGGAAAACATACCGTGCACCAGGTTCTTATGACCATCTCTCTGATCCACCTCGATCTAACCCTTAAGACCAAATACTGAGACACCACTGATGACTAACTCACCACATGCCAACCTTGTCTAAACGCACCACGCATTTATGAATCAAAATGATAGCTCCCTACAACACACAATAATGCTTTCATCGACTTTGATCAACCCCTGATCTATTCGATCACCTTAATCATATGATTGTCGCCGAACTCGCATCAAATTGTGCAAAATCGGCTCTAAAACAACGGAATTTTACTAATTCAATACTACCACTACATACGAAGTACCACAAAGCATATGGTTGCATACATGGGTTAGAAATTTTTAACACCGGTTACTTGAACCACTCTCAAATTAATCATAATTGTCGATATTTCTGCCGTAACTTTTGTTTTTAGCTACATCAATTGTTATTTGCTATTTTGACCATCACATAAAATCTCACAAAGCTATCTTTACAACACTTCTTTACGTGACCAAGCCCGTATGCATTTATTTTATTTTCTTTTTCAATTTTCCACACGTGCAAATCACGTGCGCTTCAATTTTCTTAATCGCATGAGCCCAAGTCAGACTCTCCTTTCTCTGCACGCAGCAGTCATACTCCCTTAGCACGTGATCTGCACGTGCTGCGAATAAAGAAACCCTTGCTTGGTCCTGCTTCCTCTCTCAGCTCCGCCATGGCTTGGAGCTCGACAAAAAAATGTACTGCCGACTACCTCGAATCATACTAGCGCGCACCCATATCAATTTGACATCATGACTACTTCTCATCCAACTCTAGATCTATAGACCACCGCCGATGTCCTGAGCACCATAAAAACACAATTCTTTTCCAACTTGGCCATTTTTTATTTATCAAAACCGACGTGGGCCCATACCATGTCATAATCTGGTGCTAATCACGCTAGATTAATTTTTTTGTTAACGCTAATTAAAAACAAGGGTTGACAACCTCGATTTTATGTAATCCATTTTTTTTAAACAGAGACTCAAAAAGAGAACTGCTATGGGCGGGTTCTATTTAAAACCCCGGGTTTCGATTTAATCCGTGGGGACCTATAAATCTGCATTCATTGTTCAGTCTTAGGGTTTTATTTGTTCTTCTCAAATCGATCTCTCCTGGATCGAACCCACACGTCTCTTTCTCCCCTCTTGTCCTTTCTTCAATCGTTCATCTCCGGCGTCCTCTTCTTTCTTTATCAACTTGAAGCAGGCGCCTCCTCCTTTTTTGTTGCTTATTTACTTTGCATTTGAAAAACCTAACCAACATATCTTGCATTACTTGTTTGCTTTGAATTTGAAAAACCTAAACAACATATTTTGCATTCCTAGGTTACAACACTGGAGCAGCCATCACTTTGTTTTGGGGTTTGTCCCTACATTCTAGTTTTGTACCAACATCTATTTGTGCCTTTCCTTGTAGTTTTCTTATTCAGGACATGAATTTAGGATATGATGTTTTTATTTTATGATATAAGATCCTTTTTTATGCAGTTAATAAAAAGAATGTACTCGCAGAATAAACTAGAAGTCTTTCCATGCTTAGCTTAAAGTGAGATTCATCTGGAATGGACCTTCCCTAGGTGCAATCATTTCCTTAAACAATATCAGTAACAACTATATTATTATCTTTTGGGGAGTCTAAACTATAATGTTCTTTTAGACAATGATTAATGATAAGATTGTGCGAATATAGCATTACATAACTATTAGTTTAATTGTTATATCTACAGGTTGTATGGGAGTCTTATTTACCTTCAGTTTTAGAGTCACTTCCTCCTGTATGCCGACATGGAGCTCATATATAGAAAACTAGGACACCCATTATATGCTTCAAAATTGTACAAATGCATGTAAGTCAATGTCGCGCACCCCGCGTGTTCGCGAGGAGATGGAATACGCAAAAAATGATTTTTACGGGCTTCGCAACACCGACTAAACTCCAGGATCGACCATAAACCCTAGCTAGCAAACTATTTGAGGTTTAACTACTCGGATGAATGTTATACCTTATAGTATCATGTCCTTCGGGTCTTCATTGTTGTCCTCCTCCTCACCACAATCTCCGAGGATCGAAACGGATCGAGCAACCTGATTGATAGATTTTCCTGTTGTGTAGTATGTAGAAAATTTGTAAAGAACTTCACAACCAAAAAATTATTTTGATCGCAATCAAACTACGGTGTCAATTGTAGTTCATGAATGAGTGCGGATCGTCCACAGGGATTGCACGATTCGTTGTATTGATATGCTTGAATTGAAAAGTTAAGCTAAGATAAACGAAAACATGATTCAAGAGTATTGATTTTCAAGTGTCACTATTCTATTCAAGAATCAAGAAAAAGATAAACAGTCAAGCATCGGTGTATCGATGATATTTCCAATCAACAATCAAGAATCTAAAAGAGGCTCGTAGGAATCGATAGGATCAATAGACGTGATGTAATCTAAAGATATCGTGTTCTTGTCCTTCGAAGGATTGATACTAGATCGATGATCATCGACGAGAGTTAGGGCTTTCTTGATGAAACTAGAATTCATCTTTTAACCCTTGTTCTTTCGTCGATATCATTCCTTTTCTAGCCTCTACCAAATTCAAGAAACGATCGTAACTCCCCAATTTCGATCGATGTCAATCAAGAAAGCATCGAAACGAAATGGGTCATCGTTTCTTGAACTTGCTAGGGTTTACAAAAACTCGTAGGACTCAAGAATCGATTAAAGCTATGTTACATCATCATTCTATAGACCGTCTCGACTCCTCGACGAGAGGAGTTTTATTCACACATCACCACACAGAAAAGATTCACAAATTGTAAAGATATCATGATGCAGAATTTAAAGAAAACAAGATAAAAGAATATCACCTTTATTTATTTCAACAATTTTGATTACATTCGCTTCAAGAACTACAAGAGGAAGAATCTAAATCGTTGATCGGGCGTCGCTCGGCTTCATGAGCCGTGGATCGGCTCGGATCGCTTGCTCCGTTGAAGATCGGCTCCGCTCCTAAAGGTTGTAAGGCTTCTTGCTTAATAGGCACTCGGGATCTTGATTTTTAATTGGAATTAGGGTTAGGGTTTCCCTCAAGCCCTCTCACTAGACTTGAGGAGGAAGGAGATGAAGAAGGAGATTGGCTAAAAAACTATAAAATGGGTTGATTTTATCTATCTCCACACTATGATGATTATTAGATCCTCTCTTCCTTGAGTCTAGGGTCTTATTTATAGAACTCCCAAACCCTAGGTTTAGGTTTGAAATGGTAGTTCCCTCCAAAAGTTTGTTGAGTCTTCTAGAAGATAGTTTGTTAGGAGCTAGCTTAGGGTTTAAGCTAGGATTAATTAAGCTTGGAAACCCTTGTTTGCTGATCTGGCAGAAACCCCTGGAGTCTTCTGAAAACTGAGATACATTTCTGAGCAGTGGGCCCTGAGTGAAGCATTGTGGTACAAAATTCAAGAGATGATGTCGTCAAGCCGCCGCGGAACCACGGCCTAAGCCGGCTCTGGCCGCGGTTCCGCGGCCAAGTTGGAGCCTTGGGCTGAGTGGCTTCTGTTGTGGTCTTGTACTGCTATTTGGGGCTTTGTCTGATATGCTGAATTGTGATTGCTCCTTTGGGTTGATACCAGATTTGAAATTAGTGAGTTGGCGTATATTTGAGCGGTGTAAATTTGAGCAAGCTTTCCTTTTCCTGCACAGACTTCGAAACACGGGTTGCGACATATAGAAATATTGCGATGCCATGCAATGCAGTCAATTTCCTTAGAAATGCCGGTTTTAAGGTCTAATACATGTAATCTGATAATCTGTGATAGATTTGCTAATATGTGAAATACAGATACCGAACACTTCTATATGTATGCAGATGATAGGGAAATTGCCGGTTAAAATATGCAATATTTTCGACTGATCAAATACCCCCAAACTTAATTTCGATCGTCTCGAGCGAATGTTTTATTAAAAAGAGAAGGAGAAAATAAATAAAGAGAAAAACTAACTAGCACACTTTCGTAGGCAACACGATTGCACTGAGCACGTGCAACAAGCCTTTAAACCTCTAGGTGTCCCTAGTAGGAGGAGTGTTGTCTCCTGAGGGTTTTCAGCGGATTGCACCCACAAAATCCCATAATAAAAGAAAGATCATGAATATTACATTTAAAGACAAGAATTGTAAAAGAAAAGCCTTGAAAATTAGGGTTTCCAACTAAGCTAGCTTTTCGGTTGTCATGAGCCCTATCTTAATGGTCATGAAAAGATGTTAGAAACCACGTCCTCCCTCAATAAAACATCGTCTTATTCTTCATTCCTATCTGTATTCCAAACATCGATCATATCACCCTGCGTGTGTGTAAAGGACATCCCTACACCCGGAGAATTCAATTCAAGCTATCATACTCTTGTCCGTCAGCCTCAGTACTTTTTAATTAATGAATATTTAGATGAGATTGCTCACACACTTTCATGCGACCGTTAATACTTCTTGAGGTACTAACCGACCGATTACTCATGTGCTTGCTTATTTGGTGTTTTTTCCTCGTCTTGCACCACCTCAGACATAGCAGTGACTCCCAGACCAGTTGGCCTTAGGGCACTAGGTGAAGAGGCACCCTCGCTATACATTTTTATTGCCCTCGGTGATAACAAAACCAGTGTCCATTTTTCTCACCACTTTATATTTTTGTTCATTTTTTTTTTCTTTTCTTTTTTTTTTATTTCCTTCATACTTTTGGCTTTAAGACAAGAGCATTTCAAGGTATCCTCTACTATCCCAGGCTTCAAGACGTGTGTAAGTGCGAATAGCAGGGTATCAACGTTCAAAATGTTTGGCTTCCAGAATAGAAACTATTTTTCAGACTTAGTTTTATCCTCAGATTAGTGACGTCTTTCATCTTACTAACCCTTGGGACAACGGCTCATAACTACTTATTACTAGTTTGTATAAGAAAACTTCTAATTTTCTTAGTTTTCTAAAATTTTTCTAATCTCATGGATGTAATTTTTCACTATCTAAACTTTCATTATCTTATTTATATACAAAAAAGTGTAAATATTAAAATTATTTTTATATTTGAAAATTTTTAAATTTTTATGGGTTTTGAAAATTTTTCAATTTTTATAGATTTTTAAAAAAAATGTTTTGTGCTTATGCAGATGATATGCAAATGATGCAAAAATAAGCACAAACCTCCCCCAAACTTGTTTTCAACGGTTTTCTCACTGTTGCCGACAGCTATATCTACAAAATCTATAAATCTGGGAGGAATTATTAGTGGGGGCAAAATATATAAGTGAAGAACTTCCCCCAAACTTATCTTTCACTCACCGTCATTCAAAAAAAATATGTAATGATATACAGGATATGAAGGTGAGACGGAGGAATTTTAATCTAAATAAACTGGCTCTTGTAAGAACAAGAGCTCCTCCGTGGGGTCAGTGGAATAATACGGCTTTAATCTATGTCCATTTACTTTGAAAACAGTGCCGTTTTTAACATTTTCAACTTCTACCGCCCCGTGCGGGTATACAGACCGCACCACAAAAGGTCCCTTCCATCGAGATCGGAGCTTACCCGCGTGAAGGTGTAATCGTGAATCATAAAGAAGGACTTGTTGACCAGGTAAAAATGTTTTCCTCAAAATGTTTTTATCGTGAAAAACCTTAGTCCTATTCTTTGTGATTACAGCATTATCATAAGCTTCATCGCGGAGTTCGCTTAGCTCGTTAAGTCGCAGCTTCCGAAAGTTGCAAGCAAGGTTTAGATCAAAATTTATTTCCTTTATAGCCCACAATGCTTTATGCTCTATCTCGACAGGTAAATGACATGCTTTTCCAAACACTATCCTATATGGAGACATTCCTAGGTCGGTTTTATATGCAGTTCTGAATGCCCAAAGAGCATCCGTCAATTTGGTCGACCAGTCTTTTCTATTTTTAGCAACAGTTTTCTCCAGGATAAGTTTGATTTGTCTGTTTGAGATTTCAGCCTGCCCGCTTGTTTGGGGGTGATAGGGTGTAGAAAGTCGGTGGTTGATTGGGTATTTTCGCATCAGAGTCTCGAAAGATCTGTTGCAGAAATGTGTCCCATTATCGCTAATAATAGCACGTGGGTGTCCAAATCGCGAGAATATATTCTCTTTCAAGAACTTAATGACAACTTTCTTGTCATTAGTGCGACATGGAATGGCTTCTACCCATTTTGAGACATAATCAACCGCCAGCAATATGTACAAATTCCCAAAGGAGTTGGGAAAAGGACCCATAAAATCTATGCCCCAAACATCGAACATTTCAACAACCAGAATGGGTTGCTGAGGCATTTCATTCCTCTGGGATATTCTACCCGTATACTGACATTGTGTACAGGTTTTGCAATGTTCAAATGCATCCTTGAATAAGGTCGGCCAATAAAATCCACATTACAAAACCTTTTCCGCTGTCTTTCTAGGACCAAAGTGACCCCCACAGGCCTGATCATGACAAAAAGAAAGAACACTCTTGAACTCTTCATTTGGGACGCACCGGCGAATGATCTGATCAGGACAATATTTAAACAAATAGGGCTCATCCCAGTAAAAGTGTTTTACTTGGGATAGAAAACGGTATTTGTCCTGTTTTGACCAATCGCTCGGTATTAGTCCCGTGGCATGATAATTCACAATATCCCTGAACCATGGTTCAGTGGATACGCTCAAGAGTTGTTCATCAGGGAATGAATCAATGATCGGCAGGGTCACAGGAGAAGAAATGATGCGTGAAAGGTGGTCAGCTACTACGTTTTCACATCCTTTCTTATCTTTGATAACAAGATCAAATTCTTGTAACAGTAGGATCCAACGTATTAGTCGACCTTTTGCATCTTTCTTTTCCAGAAGATGTTTTAAAGCGGAATGGTCAGTATACACAACTATAGGTGAGCCAATTAAGTAAGGCCTGAATTTTTCTAATGCAAATACAACCGCTAAAAGTTCTTTCTCGGTGGTTGTATAATTGATTTGCGCATCATTCAGGGTCTTACTAGCATAGTAAATCACGTGTGGTATCTTTTCGATGTGCTGTCCTAAGACTGCACCTACTGCAAAATCAGATGCGTCACACATCAGCTCAAAGGGGTAGTCCCAGTTTGGTGATGATAAAACGGGGGCTGAAGTGAGTGAGTGTTTAAGTGAGTCGAAAGCTGTCTCGCAATCCGAGTCAAAATGGAAGGTCGTATCCTTGGCCAGGAGAAGAGTTAAAGGTCTAGCAATTTTGCTAAAATCCTTAATGAATCTCCTATAAAAGCCCGCATGGCCAAGGAAAGATCGAATATCTTTGACGCTTTTGGGATGAGGGAGGTTTTGAATGACATCTACTTTAGCTCTGTCAACCTCAATACCTTTCTGTGAAATGACATGTCCAAGTACTATTCCTTCTTGGACCATAAAATGGAATTTTTCCCAGTTCAAAGTCAAGTTCTTCTCTTTGCAACGAGTAAGAACAGCGTCAAGATTCGCAAGGCAATCAGAAAAAGAGTCTCCAAAAATCGAGAAATCGTCCATAAAGATCTCCAAAAAATTCTCTACCATATCAGAGAATATCCCCATCATACACCGCTGAAAGGTAGCGGGAGCATTGCATAGCCCAAAGGGCATGCGACTGTAAGCAAAGGTACCAAAAGGACAAGTAAAAGTGGTTTTATCTTGATCCTTTTTGGCGATGGGGACCTGATTGTAGCCTGAGTATCCGTCCATAAAACAATAATACTCTCGTCCCGCTAAGCGTTCCAGCATCTGATCAATGAATGGTAGAGGAAAATGATCTTTCCTCGTAGCAGCGTTGAGTTTTCTATAATCGATGCATACACGTCACCCAGTTTGGCCGCGTGTCTGAATCAACTCATTCGCCTCATTGGTTATAACTGTGATGCCGGATTTCTTAGAACGACATGTATAGGACTCACCCACTGGCTATCGGAGATGGGGTATATAATACCATTATCTAAGCATTTGACGATCTCTTTCATGACAGCTTCCTTCATGACGGGATTCAACCGTCTCTGTGGTTCTCGGGTCGGTCTGGCATCATCCATCACATGTATATGATGTTCAACTATCAAGGGACTAATCCCTTTGATGTCCGCCATACTCCAACCAAACGCCTCTTTGTTAGATCTCAATACCGATAAAAGTGCATTTTCTTGCTCTGATGCAAGAGAAGCGGATATTATAACCGGTAAAGTCTCATTCTCACCTAGATATGCATATTTAAGGTGAGAAGGTAAAATTTTTAGATCTAACTCAGGCGGAGAAATGATAGAAGGAAGGATCATAGATTGATTTTTGGATCTACAAAGAAGCTCAGAGCCTGTGAAAGATACAGACTCGGGTGGAGAAAAGTCAGAAGTGCAGGACTCATGTGTAGGTAAAGTGTCCTCACTAAGATCTTGTTCAAACAGAGATGTGGTAATGTCATCGAGATCAGTAAAGCAAAGATCCTCAGCTCCACAACTATCGGGAGCGATCTCATGGACAGAGCACACATCTAAAATATGAGCAGAGGGTTCTGATGGCTGACTTCCAACTTTGTAGATATTTAGTTCAATGGTCATATTTCCAAATGATAAGTTCATTGAACCATTTCTACAGTTTATAACAGCGTTGGAAGTGGCAAGGAAAGGACGACCCAAAATCACCGGAATTTGGCCCCGGGGGTTTGCTACAGGATGTGTATCGAGCACAATGAAGTCTACAGGGAAAACAAATTCCCCGACCTTTATCAACACATCCTCTAATTCACCCCTTGGTTTGGTGATAGATCGGTCTGCCATCTGGAGAGTGCAGTGAGCAGGTTTCAGCTCTCCAATCCCTAGTTGCTCATAGACAGAATAAGGGAGCAGGTTAACACTTGCGCCAAGGTCTAAAAGAGCACGATTTATGTTTTTACCCCCAATAGAAATCGATATTGTAGGACATCCTGGGTCCTTTCGTTTCTTTGGTAGCTGGGGTATAAAAGCAGTGCTGATATTATTAGACATAAAGACCTTCTTCGGCACTTGAGTCTTCCTCTTCCTAGTGCACAAGTCCTTAAGAATTTTCGCAAAAGCGGGGACTTGTTGAATCGCATCTAGGAGAGGGATATTGATGTTAACCTGTTTGAACATTTCTATAATTTTCTCCATATGAGGACTCGTTCTGTTACCCGTTAACCGGTTCGGGTAAGGAGCTTTCGCAATAAGCGCCGGGTCCATCATAGGAGAAGGAAAAGAGGGTAGACGAGGTCCCAAAAGAGGTGTGGGGACCGTCTGTGGAGAACTATAAGGGTTGGTTGAAGGTGTTGAGCCTAAAGGGAAATGGAGAATAGGCTTGCTAGAAGGTGGTTTGGTAGAAGAAGAAGGATCAGAAGGAGAAGTGTGTGGAAAGGTCTCAGCCGGGGTGTTGATATGATTTTCAGTATTATCAATATCTTCCCCGACATTATTATTCAGCACTCTTCCCGATCTCAACGTTGTGACGGCATTTACATTGTAATGCCCAGGATTCTGTAGGGGTTGAGAGGGAAGTTTCCCTTTTTCTCTCGCACTCATTTCGGCTTTAAGTCGTGCGATTTCAGCTTCCATCGTTCTGATACTCTCAGCTTGGGACGCTGAGTTTTTCTTTATCTCACCGACGGAAGATCTAACCTCAGCCGAAACCTCTATGAAATTTGACAAAAGTGATTTCATGGTTTGAGTGAATTGAGAGAACTCGTCAGAACAGGACTGCATAGGATTAGACTGTGCAGGAGTGTTGCCCTGGTTTTGGAAATTTTGTGACTGATAGGGGTGCTGAGTGAGTTGAAGGGGTTGCTGTTGTGGTGGAGGAAGAGCCCTTTGAAAATTATTCGTGTTTGGAACCGTGTTTTGAGATTGGTTTTGGTTCCAAGCAAAATTCGGGTGGTTCCTCCAACCCTGATTGTACGTGGAAGAATATGGATCGTTTCGTGGTCTTTGAAATGTGGCATTGGAATGCTCGTGACCTTGAAACGCAGAGTTTAATGGACATTCTTCCGTTAAATGAGACGGATCAGAACAGCACCCACAAACAGTTTTGGGGAGTGACACTAGGTTTAGGGAGGCTGCTGCAAATTTGTGTTCCATAGCGTCGAGCTTCTTTTGCATTGCTGCCATTTCAGCTCGAACACCTATGGACACATCTATTTGGTGTACGCCACCCCTATTCAATGGTTGGGTTCCACTCTCCCACTGTAGTGATTTTTCAGCGAACTCTTCTAAGTACCTCCAAGCTTCCCCATCATCCTTAGTCATAAATGTACCTTGACACATGTTTTCAAGGCTCTGTTTAGTTTTAGGGTTACTGCCCTCATATATGATTCGGCAAAGCTCCCATCTCGGGATGCCGTGATGAGGACATTGAACCAATAGATCCTTGAAACGTTCAAAGTATTTAGAGAATGGTTCAGCAGGGAGCTGGGCAAATTGGTTCAGTTCGCTACGGATTCGAGCTGTCTTTTGGTGTGGGTAAAATTTCTTAAGGAATGCAGCGACGAATTCTTCCCAATTTGTAATAGAATGTGCGGTAGTGTTATATAGCCACTTCTCGGCTATATCGCACAATGTAAATGGAAGAATTCGTAGACGCATCGCATCCACTGAAAGTTGTGACGTACCCATCATTGCGCATACGTTTTCAAATTTGGTAATGAAAACGTAAGCGTCCTCAGTCTCGAGTCCGTGGTATTTGGGTAAAAGATTGATATACTGGGGCTTAATTTCAAAGTTATCCCCATTGGCTGGTGGTGTGGATAAGCAGGTCGAAAGAGGACCTCTATGTGGATAGCATCTCTCCTGGATAGAAATGCGGGGTGGATTCTGCGCACCAACGGACGGCGGCAGATTAGGGTTAAAGAAGTTCGATGGATTCGGATCCATCGGTGTGGGTGTGGTAGTGGGTAAAGAAAAGGTAAATGGAGAAATATCGACTTCGGAGTCGATAAAGGGTACGCGGACTAAACGGGCACTAGAATCCCGTGTCCAGCCTATCTTGTACTAAAAAGGGTTAGTACAAGTGGCAGCGTTGACTTATAATTAGGGGTGAATGAATGCGGTGTTTGCTTTTGAAAAAAGGGACGGATTTTTGAAAAAATGATGCGACAAAACAAATGCAGCACACAACCCTAGAATCTAGTGGTCACCTAGGTCCGGCTCTAGACCGCTCCTAACTGCCAAAAGACAAGTCGCAGGATAGAATCCTCCACTGCCTCTTTGTCCCCCTGTGGCCGAATAAGTGCCAGGTAAGTGGGAAGGTACTCCACTACATAAGTAGTGGGCCTAATTAAAAACCACTAGCCTTAGACACACTCGCCTTAGGCACCACAAGAAAACGCGGATAAGCAATGAATTACCCACGGCCTTCTCTTGTCCTAATTGAGCGCGACAGTCCTTAGAGTCTTCTCTAGATTTCTTTTAGTTAATGTGGGTCAATGCGGATGCAAGTTTGGTGGTTTTCGGGGCCTAGGAAGGGTAATGAAATCCCCACCTAATTTGGATTTGGCCGTGCCCCTTAAATTTCCATATTAGAATGTAAACAACCAAGAAATCAAAATCACGCACAATTTTAATTTGCAATTTGCGGCGCTGCGATTATTTGCAAAGAATCTTGCAGCAAAGTGTTAGTTGGAGCTAAAAGAGGAGAGGGGAGAGAGCAAGAAGTTACCTGCAGAAAGTTGGTACAGAGAACCCTCTGTGGGACCGCGGTTCCGCCGCAATTACCACCTATATGCCGCGCTTCCGCGGCTTCTTGATGGGTTCACTTCACAAGATTTCAACAGCTGCTTTCTGTTGCTTCCCTCTGTTCTCTGGTACTCTCCAAAATTTTTTCTCAATTCCCAACAAGCTCCAGATCTCCTTGCAATGAAACACGACAAATTGTTTAGGGTTTGCACGAATTTTGATCTCAAAATAACAATGGAATAATTCTTTCAATTCAAACTATAAAATGTAAACGAATTAGCGCGCGATCCCCGGCAACGGCGCCATTTTGATTGTCAGATTTTCCTGTTGTGTAGTATGTAGAAAATTTGTAAAGAACTTCACAACCAAAAAAATATTTTGACCGCAATCAAACTACGGTGTCAATTGTAGTTCATGAATGAGTGCGGATCGTCCACAGGGATTGCACGATTCGTTGTATTGATATGCTTGAATTGAAAAGTTAAGCTAAGATAAACGAAAACATGATTCAAGAGTATTGATTTTCAAGTGTCACTATTCTATTCAAGAATCAAGAAAAAGATAAACAGTCAAGAATCGGTGTATCGATGATATTTCCAATCAACAATCAAGAATCTAAAAGAGGCTCGTAGGAATCGATAGGATCAATAGACGTGATGTAATCTAAAGATATCGTGTTCTTGTCCTTCGAAGGATTGATACTAGATCGATGATCATCGACGAGAGTTAGGGCTTTCTTGATGAAACTAGGATTCATCTTTTAACCCTTGTTCTTTCGTCAATATCATTCCTTTTCTAGCCTCTACCAAATTCAAGAAACGATCGTAACTCCCCAATTTCGATCGATGTCAATCAAGAAAGCATCGAAACGAAATGGGTCGTCGTTTCTTGAACTTGCTAGGGTTTACAAAAACTCGTAGGACTCAAGAATCGATTAAAACTATATTACATCATCATTCTATAGACCGTCTCGACTCCTCGACGAGCGGAGTTTTATTCACACATCACCACACAGAAAAGATTCACAAATTGTAAAGAAATCATGATGCAGAATTTAAAGAAAACAAGATAAAAGAATATCACCTTTATTTATCTCAACAATTTTGATTACATTCGCTTCAAGAACTACAAGAGGAAGAATCTAAATCGTTGATCGGGCGTCGCTCGGCTTCGTGAGTCGTGGATCGGCTCGGATCGCTTGCTCCGTTGAAGATCGGCTCCGCTCCTAAAGGTTGTAAGGCTTCTTGCTTAATGGGTACTCGGGATCTTGATTTTTAATTGGAATTAGGGTTAGGGTTTCCCTCAAGCCCTCTCACTAGACTTGAGGAGGAAGGAGATGAAGAAGGAGATTGGCTAAAAAACTATAAAATGGGTTGATTCTATCTATCTCCACACTATGATGATTATTAGATCCTCTCTTCCTTGAGTCTAGGGTCTTATTTATAGAACTCCCAAACCCTAGGTTTAGGTTTGAAATGGTAGTTCCCTCCAAAAGTTTGTTGAGTCTTCTAGAAGATAGTTTGTTAGGAGCTAGCTTAGGGTTTAAGCTAGGATTAATTAAGCTTGGAAACCCTTGTTTGCTGATCTGGCAGAAACCCCTGGAGTCTTCTGGAAACTGAGATACATTTCTGAGCAGCGGGCCCTGAGTGAAGCATTATGGTACAAAATTCAAGAGATGATGTCGTCAAGCCGCCGCGGAACCGCGGCCTAAGCCGGCTCTGGCTGCGGTTCCGCGGCCAAGTTGGAGCCTTGGGCTGAGTGGCTTCTGTTGTGGTCTTGTACTGCTATTTGGGGCTTTGTCTGATAAGCTGAATTGTGATTGCTCCTTTGGGTTGATACCAGATTTGAAATTAGTGAGTTGGCGTATATTTGAGCGGTGTAAATTTGAGCAAGCTTTCCTTTTCCTGCACAGACTTCGAAACACGGGTTGCGACATATAGAAATATTGCGATGCCATGCAATGCAGTCAATTTCCTTAGAAATGCCGGTTTTAAGGTCTAATACATGTAATCTGATAATCTGTGATAGATTTGCTAATATGTGAAATACGGATACCGAACACTTCTATATGTATGCAGATGATAGGGAAATTGCCGGTTAAAATATGCAATATTTTCGACTGATCACAACCTCAACGGCTTCCTCGAGTCAAAGACGATCCACCCGAGAGTCTATAGTCCGAGCTCCTACCTCAACCGAGGTAACTACGGTATCTAGTTCGCTAAACTAGATGTCCTAGATGATGTAGAGAATGAAGATTAGTTAATTTGTCTCTAATAGCCTTAGGTTTCTCAACTCATGAGACGTGAAAGGCTTAGAGGAAGAAGAAGGAGTTTAAGGAAAATCTAATGAAGAAAGATGAGCTTATGATAAAGAATGGCTCAAGTGAGAATAGAATAATGAAGCATACAATATTTCATGAGATAAATATCTCACAAATATCTAGCATGCTTCAAAATATCTAAGTGGTGAGTCATGCTTGATCTTTTGTCAACCTCCACCTCATTTCCTCCACCTCATAATGTTTAATCCAAAAAGAAATAAAGCATAATGAGGTGTCTCCTTTTAGAAGCTTTCCCGAGAAAATTACGAGAATGCCCCTCATCCGTATATACATACCCGCATCCGTATTCCGAAGAATAAGAATACAAAAGAGACGAAATAATCCATAAATATAATACTAGGATCCGGCTTAAACCAAAGCCCACTACTATTATCCGCCCGAATATCGTATGTGCACAAGTACACGTAAGTGATCGAAGCCCTGCCGTAAAACCATACGGCCTCTACATCTTTTGCCCGGTGCAGGAAAATCCTCTGTGTGGGACTCTAAAGACTCGACACTATGCTGGCAGTAGGTTTAACCACAAGCCGCAAGCGGTACTAGCAGCACGTAACGGCTACCCAGGTATATGTCGATAAGAAAGCCTATGAGCAAACTCATCCGAACTCTTACTGAGCCTATCTGTGACAGTTTTCGTACAGTCCGGTCTGTTCTTCTAAGAGTATCGCATATCGGGCCTAGGGGGTGGTAATCGTTAGACCCCCAGTAGCATAATAAGTTGTGTCGGAGTGTAGCCCAAAACACCCTGAGAAACTACTGGAGTACCTACCAGTAAATATCGCTTGCCATGGACAAGGACTTTGTGTAATGGCCTTCCGAACACAGCGTGATATCAACCCCTAATACTGAGAGAGACGAATCCTATCTAACCGCCACTGCCTCCAAGTGCTTCAGGACTGCACCCAACTACTACCTGTTTGCATGACTCCTTTGAGCCGTGGTAGGGTAGTAATCAAAGAACAGTGGGAACACACTTGAGGCGAAGTAGCAGTGTCAAGTCGATGGACTAAGCTGTACTCATGTCACCTGGGAACTGCTATCCAACGATAGGTATAATATCCACCAGCAGCTCCCAATAAGTCCTGTCCAATATACTCATAACCCAATGAGCACTTGCATACTATGTCCAGCACGACGTACTAATGGCTGTAGGACAGACCATCTCCCCTGCTGGGATGAGAAGCGTATACACTAGTCTACTCTGGAGTATCGATACCCCGTCTCGATAATCCTACGACTAGGGACCTGTATAGGATGTGCTTATAGACTACCCAGCCCTTACTAGTGTGACTGCCATCACAACGCTGGTAATCAAGCAAAGATCCTAAGGGCTCTACCAACATGTATAAGCGATATGGTAAAAGAAACACATGCACATATTGAAGTAGAAAAAAACCAGGTAGCATACTACCATTTTGAGAAAGATTGTTACTATATCCGTGTATATCCCAAGCTTCCAATATGTAATATACAAACCAGTATGATACAATAATGGCCTCTAGAGCATATCACACTAAAAATCTCCCACTTGCACTAAGGCCATGTATTGGCATATCGCAGACCTAAGATCTCGAATAGCCTCTCGAACTGTGTCTGAGGGATGGCCTCTGTGAGTGGATCTGTAATGTTGTTCTTCGAATCTACTCTCCTCACCTCGATCTCCCGGCGATCAACGATCTCCCTGATCAGGTGGTACCGCCTCAAGATATGTCTGGATCTCTGATGGGACCTGGGTTTCTTCTCTAAAGCTATAGTGCCGTTGTTGTCACAATATTAAGGTATTAGATCAACAATAGAAGGAACCACCTGAAGTTCTGTTAGGAACTTCCTCATCCAGACTGCCTCTTTTGCGGCGTCACATGCAGCGATATACTCCGCTTCTATCGTCGAGTCAGCAACGGTGTCCTGCTTTGAGCTCTTCCAATAGTCCGTCCCTCCACTGAGGGTAAAGATATAACCCGAATGGACTTGGAGTCATCCTTGTCACTCTGGAAGCTGGAGTCAGCAAAGGCCTCGATCTGGAGGTCTTTTCCGCCATAAACCAAGAACATCTCCTTAGTCCTTCTCAAGCACTTGAGATTGTTCTTTACTGCTATCCAGTACTTCTCCCCTGAGTTTGACTGATACCGGCTTACCACGCTGAGTGCGTAAGCAACATTTGGTCCGGTATACAATATCGCATACATTATAGAGCCTACCGCTGAAGCGTAGGGTATAATTGACCTGGAGCCCTTTCCAAATCAGTCTTGGGAGACATCTCTTTGGAGAGGGTGATTCCGTGACAAGCCGGTAGGCTACCGCGCTTTGAATCTTCCATACAAAATCTTTTCAGTGTGGTGTCCATGTACCTTGACTGTGAAAGTCCCACTATCCTCTTTGATGATCCCCAGAATGTAGTTGGCATCACCCAGATCTTTCATGGAGAACCTTTGTGATAAGAATCTTTTGGTTGATTGTAGCATAGGAATGTCATTTCCTATCAAGAGAATGTCATTCATGTTCAAGATGAGGAATACCACAGTTCTCCCTACAATATTACTATAGATGCATGGTTCATCTGGATTTTTGATAAAGTCGAATTCTTTGATCGTCTCATCAAAACAGATGTTCCAACTCCGTGATGCCTGGTTTAATCCATAAATGGACTTAAGCAATTTGCACACTTTCCCGCTGCTCCCATTCTGAATGAAACCCTCTGGCTGATCCATATAGATACCCTCTTCCAAATTACCATTTAGAAAAGTCGTCTTTACGTCTATCTTCCCGATCTCATAATCGTGGAAGGCGGCAATGGTAAGAGAGATCCGAATGGATTTGAGCATAACCACTGGAGAAAAGGTTTCATCATAGTTCAAACCAGGTCTTTGACAAAAACCTTTTGCAACAAGTCTAGCCTTATAGGTTTTGTAGCGCCTTGAAAAGTCATTTTGGTGTTTTCCCGAAAATCGGTGAAAATTCGGTATTTTTCCGTAAACCGTCTTTTTTGTTATTCTGCAGTTTAGGACTAATTATACCTAATTTGGATAGGTAATTGCTACTTTTTAGTAGCTAATGAGTTACTTATTAATTTGTGGTCATTTAAAAAAAATTTCCCTATTTTTCAATTTTTTTTATATTATTTTAAGCCGGTAAGAAAATGCATTAAATTAGCGATAAATACAAATTTCTTTGGACTAATTTAAATCTTTAAAATCATGTTAATTAAAATGTAGTTGTAATATAAATTTTTAGTATTTTATTTTAAGTTTTAACTAATTTTTATTATGGAAAACGAAATTTATTGAATTTAAGCTAAAACTTGCAATTTTGGACTTGTAGGGGGTCTTTTTGCATAGAATTTTTTTTGTAAAACCCCTCTCACTCTTCCCTCACCCCTAGGCCGGCCTACCTTCAGCAGCCTCCTTTGACTTTTAATTAGGTGTTGAAATGAGGTGTTCTGAAAAGGGTTTTGATTTTTTTATGTGGGTATGGGTCTTTAGTTGATTGGTATGGGTTGACCATGACTTTTCCATCATCACCCACACCAATCTCCCTCCCTCCTCTGGCCGAATGCAGCAGCCCTCCCTCTTCATTTTTTTTCTTTTCATTTCCTTCAAAATTCCATCATATTGCACCAAAAATTCCAATTTAAACCTCACAAATTAACCCCCATCCTACATCCCATTCTCCTTAGCCTTTCTTGCTTGGGTCATGGTGCTATGAAGCCATTTTTGGAGGCATCTTGTTCTTTCTAGATTTCTAGTGTGAGGTATAATTTCTAATCTAAGCTTAATTTGTAGTTAAAGTTTTCTAATTAGAACTTGCAAGTTGTGTTAGTGTTAAAATTATAGCTAAATTTTAATCTAGTTTTTTCTAGTTCATGGTTTGAAATTAAACTAGGGTTTTAGAAATCTTTAGTAGGTTAATTAAATCTATTTTGTTATCTAGTTGTTTTGCTAACCTAATCTAAGAGGTTAACTTGCTAATTGGGCTATAAACTAGTGTTAATTTAGGGTTTTTCATGTATAGTTTGGATTAAGATTGCTAGTTATGAAATTCTAGAAAGGGTTTATCTATGGAAAATGTGTTTTGAAGCATGGTAAATGGGTTAAATTGAGTGTTGTGGCTAGCTAGTTGTGTGGATTGTAGGATTGTGTGATGATGTGAGCACTTTATCGCAAATACGCGATGTTTGCACGAATTTGGAATTTTTAGTGCTTACTAGGTTTTTATAAAAATATTGTGATGAATTATTTGCGATATCTTGATGATATTTTTTGGCATATCCTATGACATTTAGGATGTGTGAGTGCGGTTTTTATGAGTGAGCGGGTTTTAGCTTTGCCGGGCGACCAAATCGACGATTTTAGTTAGTTTTTACGATTTTCGCGTGTGTTCCGCGCACCTTGTGCACGTTGTACCTAGCTTGTGAACGTTAGTATTTTCGTTTGGGATTTGCGTCGTTCTTGATAAGTAAGCCTATGTTTGGTATTGATGTAAATTCCATGTTCGGTCGCGGAGACGTCAGACGCGGCACGAAAGGGGAAAGCGGTGATTGGACGTGGCTAGCTAGGGATTCCGGTGAGTAGATTTAATATCTACGGGGGACTATCGTTGGATGGCGCAGGTCGCCCGATAGTTTAAGTAGTTAAAGATTTCTAGTAGTATTAGTAATTTCATCCATGCTTTATTTGACATACATATGCAAACCCATTCTATAGGACACCTGCACCATTGCCAGGGTTTTTATATGCAGCACGAGCACTATTCATGCTTACACACACGCCCTGGTAATTGCCATGCCACCACACTAGATAACCTACAATTTGAAACCTTTTACTATAATTGATACTTAAACCTGTGCTATTATCTTTAATTCCTTAAAATGAAATCGTAGGATTGCTATTCATGTGCATGTACCTCATCATATTATTTGTTCATGCCTAGTCTAGTAATCATACATCGCAACTTGATTATTGACACCATATGCATTCATTATCATTGACATATGCACTTATGAGGATTTCTTGAGATTTTATGATATTTCTGGATTTCGGGGGAAAGCCGCAAAAATTCCCAAACTTATTACTTTTTTAAAATATGTAAATTGCGGTTTTCTAGTGATGTAAGTGTCGTCCACCATGAGTTTGCTGTGGTTTTCGAGACCCGTTTCGAGGAGTTGGATGAACCGTCTCGGGTACATGGTGGGCCCGGTAAGGTACCCCGGTGCAAGAAGATCGTGTTGCTGACGATGAGCCTGGCAGGGGACGGATTACCTACCGGTGACTGTTTGGCACGGCGGATATCCAGAGGATATCGACCGTGGCTGCGAGATGATGAGATATTGATATTGAGATGGGTCAGCCGGATGGCTGAGACCAGAGATATTATGACATGGATATATGAGATTTGTGATAGTTTTGAGGTGTCGTTGCTGGACACAGGTTCTTGTTGATTCTATCGGTATTGTGCTGGTATTTCAAAAGAGATTCCTAAGGGAAAAACATGATTTCTTATACTTACACATTCAGATCATGAGTTGATTCACATTGCATTCATACCTGCTAGTATATTCATATTGCATACATACCTGCTATTATGTCCTGCCATACCTGTATTATAGATGCTAGGATGCTTGTGTTCATACTTGCGATAGCCTCTATAGATGTTATTTATTACTCACGAGTTGGCAACTCACCCCCGTTGTGCCACAGTCTTTTGCAGGTCCGCTCCGTCAGCACAGTAGCGGCGGGCGCACCGCTTCTTTTGCCTCTCTTGCCAGGACTCGAGGTTTTTGCTCGTAGGTGGGTTGTATTATTATTTTTGTACCATCTTGTATATTCTTTGTATCTAGAGTACTCCATCTACTGTATCTACCAGTATTGTTGTATATTGACCTAGAGATGAGACTGTGAGATTTGTGGACTTTTTATGCTGTATTTTGGGGTCGAGCTCACTTGAGTCGACATGCGGTTTTTCTTATGCTTCTTTATGTTTATTTTGCATGTTGTTGTTTTATATTGCGTGGGATTTGTGACCGCCTTGTGGCGAAGAGCTAGCTCCCGCTTGTGGATGCCTTATTTGTTGTATTGATATATATTCTTGTTGTACCCATTTTGGGGGCCAGTATTTACAAAGGAGACTCTGCCGAAATTTTCGGAAAAATTGATATTGTTTTTAAAAGGGGTTGATATGACTTATTTGATAAACTCGCTTTCAATTGATTAGTTTTCCTTCACTCTTTTGCTTATTTGGTTTTGGTTTCTGGGCTTTGGCTTACTTATTTTACGGACGTCTTGATACGTTTCGTAAACTTAAGTGCCAGTCATGTTCCGTACCCTGCGGGTCGTGACAAAGTTGGTATCAGAGTGATAGGTTTTACCTTTTTGAGTGTAGGATGACCCTTGGTAGATGGAGTAAGTGACTTAAGTAGGGTAACATAGCGTGTGTATGTCCGCGGCATACTTGCGATACGGTACTCCGCCTAAGTGACTTTAGGATATACTTGCTTGAAATTCCTTCTTCAATTCCGTGTATCCTATGATTCTATTGCACTGTTCTTATTATCCTTTTTCCTGTACCAGCCACTATGCCGCCGAAGGCTACGAGAGCACAGAGGGCTGCCGCCCGAGACGAGATTCGAGCTGGCTCGTCCGAGACTAGGACTGAGCAGGGTGGTATGCCTACGCCGCAGGGACAGACCGATCCACCTTCCCCAGGCCGTATGGATAGGCTTGAGACTGGTATGGAGGTGTTGCGACAGATGATGGGGAGCATGCAGGAGCTACGTCAGATGGTAGGATCCCTAGTTGCAGCCAGTCGTACACCGAGGCCGGATGACGCACCTACTACATCCCAGACTACTATGATACCTGCTCCTACTACTACCGCCGTGACCATCCCGGTTTCACTACAGGATTTCATGAGGCTGAGACCTCCAGTATTCACCGGTACCGAGGCAGCGGAGGACCCACAGACGTTCCTTGACAGTTTAGCCAGGATCTGCCGTTCGCTGAGATGTTCGGATGATCGATGGGTGGAGCTTGCGAGTTTCCGTCTAGAGGGTCTCGCGCAGATATGGTGGGAGTCAGTCTTGAGAGGTCGAGCTGCAGGTCTACCGTCTATGACTTGGGCAGAGTTTACAGCGGTCTTTCTAGCTCGTTTCCTCCCAGAGAGCGTTCGTGATGCCAGAGCTCGTAGCTTCGAGGCCTTGGTCAAGACACCTGGGATGACGGTGTCTGAGTATGACGTTCAATTTACACAGTTGTCCCGATATGCCCCGTACCTGGTAGATACCGAAGCGAAGAGGGTGAAGAGGTTCATACAGGGACTTGATGCCCAGTTATATCATGCCATTGGCGCCCAGCACTACGACACTTATTCAGCTGCTATGGATACGGCATTACGGATGGAGGCACGCATATCACAGACTTCGGCCGTTTCTGGGCCGAAGAGGATTCGCACCGAGGTGCCGTCTCAGAGGCAGCGTGCCAGATTCTTTCCCAGGGATGGGCCCGGCAGAGGATTTGGACGGGGTCAGTTATATGGTTCATATCCCCAGGGACAACAGCCGTCGCCAGGGTGTTTTGGGTGCGGGAGTCTGCACCATCTTGTCAGAGACTGTCCGGCGAGACGACAGGGAGCGGCGACAGTTCCGCATGTGACCCTACCACCATCACCACCCCCTCCCCAGAGAGCCCTACTTCCTACCACAGGCGATGCTCCACGCCAGTTAGGTGCACCCAGAGGCCGTGGACGCGGCGGTCCTATTCAGAGAGGACGAGGAGGCAGAGGCCGAGGTCGAGGTCAGCCCGCTATCGGTGGAGGACAGGCCCGAGTATTTGCTTTGACACCGCAGGATGCGCAGGCATCCAACGCCGTTGTGACAGGTACCTTGCCAGTTTGTTCTTTCGACGCACGAGTATTGTTCGACCCAGGTTCCACACATTCGTACGTCTCTGCACACTTTGCACCGATGTTGGGCCGTGAGTCGTCGTCGTTAGATCAGCCGCTTGTTGTTATTACCCCGGTAGGCGAGTCGTTTGTCGCTCGTTTTGTGTTTCGATTATGTTCCGTTCGTATCGGGGAGAGGGATTCATCGGTTGATTTGATTCTCCTCGATATGTTGGACTTTGATGTGCTTCTGGGCATGGATTGGCTAGCCACTTGTTATGCTTCGGTGGACTGCCGTGAGAAGGCAGTCAGATTTAGCTTTCCGGGAGAGCCAGTCCTTGTTATTCAGGGAGACCGCAGCGTCACCCTTCCCAGCTTGATTTCGTCTCTTCGCGCTGGTCAGCTCTTGCGGAAGGGATGTCAGGGATTCTTAGCGTATATTTGTGATACTCTAGCTACAGAGGTTCCGTTGGACCAGGTTCCGGTTGTTTGTAAGTTCCCTGATGTTTTCCCTGACGAGCTGCCTGGGCTACCGCCTGAGCGCGACGTTGAGTTCTGCATCGATTTGATTCCCGGCTCGGGGCCTATTTCTATACCGCCTTATCGGATGGCCCCAGCAGAGCTTCGAGAGCTGAAGGATCAGTTGCAAGATTTGTTAGATAAGAGACTTATTCTACCTAGTGTTTCTCCGTGGGGTGCTCCGGTCCTGTTTGTCAAGAAGAAGGATGGAAGTTTGCGCTTATGTATCGACTACCTCTAGCTGAACAAGGTTACCGTGCGGAACAGATATCCGTTGCCACGCATTGATGATTTGTTCGACCAGCTTCAGGGTGCGGGGTATTTTTCGAGGATCGACTTCCGATCAGGATACCATCAGCTGCGAGTTCGACAGGAGGATATACCGAGGACAGCTTTCCGCACGCGCTACGGCCACTATGAGTTTTTGGTGATGTCGTTCGGACTCACCAACGCCCCAGCAGCATTCATGGATTTGATGAACCGTACATTCAGGCCGTATCTTGACTTGTTCATCATCGTGTTTATCGACGATATCTTGGGGTACTCCCGGAGCAGAGAGGAGCACGAGCAGCACTTGCGGATTACGTTACAGACTCTGAGGGAGCACCAGCTGTTCGCAAAGTTCTCCAAGTGTGCATTCTGGCTGGACAGCGTCGGATTCTTGGGTCACGTGATTACGAGAGACGGCATATGTGTGGACCCGAAGAAGATTGAGGCTGTTCAGCAGTGGCCCCGACCTACATCGGTTACTGAGATCCGTAATTTTCTAGGCCTGGCGGGATACTACAGGCGTTTTGTTCAGGACTTCTCCCGTATTGCTGCACCTTTGACCGGTTTGACCCGGAAGGGAGTTCCTTTCGTTTGGACAGAGGAGTGCGAGCGCAGTTTTCAGCAGCTACGGACTTGTTTGACTACGGCGCCGGTATTATCTTTGCCTTCGGGATCAGGAGGATTTGTGGTCTACTGTGATGCTTCGCGAGTAGGGTTAGGATGCGTATTGATGCAGCATGGCCGGGTGATCGCATATGCTTCTCGGCAGTTGAAGAAGCATGAACAGAACTACCCCACTCACGATTTGGAGATGGCTGCAGCGGTCTTTGCACTGAAGATTTGGCGACATTACCTATATGGCGAGTCGTGCCAAATATTCACAGACCACAAGAGCTTAAAATACATATTTCAGCAGCGAGACCTGAACCTCAGACAGCGTCGTTGGATGGAGTTGGTGAAAGACTATGACTGCGAGATCTTATATCACCCAGGCAAGGCGAATGTAGTGGCAGATGCTTTGAGCAGGAGGCCCGGGGGTAGTCTATCCTATTTGCGCGCAGTGCAGAGGCAGTCGTCAGCAGATTGGCAGATTTTATGCAACAGCCGAGTTGAGTTCGAGTTCACTCAGACAGGGGGACAGCTCGCGCATGTTCGTGCATGCCCACAGTTGCTTGACCGTATATATGAGGCACAGCGCAGAGACGACCGTTGCTCAGAGATCATGGCACAGATGGGACAGGGCAGATTTTCCGAGTTCGTGATTGATGATCAGGGGGTTTTACGATATGGATCTAGACTGTGCGTACCAGATGCTGATGGATTGCGGCGTGACATTCTTAAGGAGGCACACCGATCAGTGTATAGTGTCCACCCCGGTTCCACCAAGATGTACCATGATATGAGAGAGACCTACTGGTGGGATGGGATGAAGAGGGACATTGCAGAGTTTGTATTGAGATGCCTGACTTGTCAGCAAGTCAAGGCCGAGCACCAGAGGCCCGCAGGAGAGCTACAGCCGTTACCCATTCCGGAGTGGAAATGGGAGCAGATTTCAATGGATTTCGTTGTGGGTCTACCAAGGACCAGTCGAGGGTACGACTCCATCTGGGTGATCGTAGATCGATTGACGAAAGCGGCTCACTTCTTGCCAGTGAAGACCACTTTCAGCTTCGCTCAGAATGCCCAGCTTTACATCGACGAGATCGTGCGGTTGCATGGTGTACCGACTTGTATCGTGTCAGATCGAGGCACCCAGTTCACCAGCCGACTTTGGCAGAGACTTCAGGAGGCTTTGGGCACTCGTTTGAGCTTCAGCACAGCGTTTCATCCGTAGAACGACGGACAGTCAGAGCGGACCATTCAAACTCTCGAGGACATGCTCAGAGCGTGCGTTTTAGACTTCGGCGGTAGCTGGGATCGTCATTTACCGTTAGTGGAGTTCTCCTACAACAACAGCTTTCAGGATACTATTCAGATGGCACCTTTCGAGGCATTGTATGGGAGGAGATGCAGATCGCCTATTTGTTGGACAGAGCTCAGCGAGAGCATTATATTGGGGCCGCAGCTTGTTGAGGAGACGACAGCGAAGATACAGTTGATTCGAGACCGAATGAGAGCAGCTCAGAGCAGGCAGAAATCGTATGCAGACAGGCGCCGTCGCAGGCTAGAGTTCGCAGTTGGCGATCATGTTTTTCTGAGGGTCTCTCCGATGAAGAGCGTGATGCGATTTGGGCGAAAAGGAAAGCTTAGTCCCAGATTTGTGGGTCCCTTCGAGATTCTTGAGAGTGTCGGTGCAGTTGCATATCGTTTGGCTCTTCCACCCAGCTTTCCCGATGTTCACCCCGTCTTCCATGTTTCGATGCTCCGCAAGTACCTTCACGACCCTTCGCATGCGATTCAGCACCCGACAGTCCAGCTAGAGCGCGACCTTTCTTTTGCAGAGCAGCCGGTGGCCATCCTGGATCGGCAGGTGAAGAAGTTGAGATCGAAAGTTATACCGACCGTCAAGGTCTTTTGGCGTGGCCCGAGCAGCGAGGAGGTCACCTGGGAGACCGAAGGCGAGATGAGGAAGAAATATCCCCATCTCTTTGAAGGTACGCGTAGCTATATTTTTAAATTCGGGGACCGAATTTCTTTAAGGGGGGAAGATTGTAGCGCATTGAAAAGTCGTTTTGGTATTTTCCCGAAAATCGGTGAAAATTCGGTATTTTTCCGTAAACCGTTTTTTTTGTTATTCTGCAGTTTAGGACTAATTATACCTAATTTGGATAGGTAATTGCTAGATTTTAGTAGCTAATGAGTTACTTATTAATTTGTGGTCATTTCAAAAAAATTTCCCTATTTTTCAATTTTTTTTATATTATTTTAAGCCGGTAAGAAAATACATTAAATTAGCGATAAATACAAATTTCTTTGGGCTAATTTTAATCTTTAAAATCATGTTAATTAAAATGTAGTTGTAATATAAATTTTTAGTATTTTATTTTAAGTTTTAACTAATTTTTATTATGGAAAATGAAATTTATTGAATTTAAGCTAAAACTTGCAATTTTGGACTTGTAGGGGGTCTTTTTGCATAGAATTTTTTTTGTAAAACCCCTCTCACTCTTCCCTCACCCCTAAGACGGCCCACCTTTAGCAGCACAAGAAAATTTCCTTGCCTCCTTTGACTTTTAATTAGGTGTTGAAATGAGGTGTTTTGAAAAGGGTTTTGATTTTCTTATGTGGGTATGGGTCTTTAGTTGATTGGTATGGGTTGACCATGACTTTTCCATCATCACCCACACCAATCTCCCTCCCTCCTCTGGCCGAATGCAGCAGCCCTCCCTCTTCATTTTTTTTCTTTTCATTTCCTTCAAAATTCCGTCATATTGCTCCAAAAATTCCAATTTAAACCTCACAAATTAACCCCCATCCTACATCCCATTCTCCTTAGCCTTTCTTGCTTGGGTCATGGTGCTATGAAGCCATCTTTGGAGGCATCTTGTTCTTGCTAGATCTCTAGTGTGAGGTATAATTTCTAATCTAAGGTTAATTTGTAGTTAAAGTGTGCTAATTAGAACTTGCAAGTTGTGTTAGTGTTAAAATTATAGCTAAATTCTAATCTAGTTTTTTCTAGTTCATGGTTTGAAATTAAACTAGGGTTTTAGAAATCTTTAGTAGGTTAATTAAATCTATTTTGTTATCTAGTTATTTTGCTAACCTAATCTAAGAGGTTAACTTGCTAATTGGGCTATAAACTAGTGTTAATTTAGGGTTTTTCATGTATAGTTTGGATTAAGATTGCTAGTTATGAAATTCTACAAAGGGTTTGTTTATGGAAAATGTGTTTTGAAGCATGGTAAATGGGTTAAATTGAGTGTTGTGGCTAGCTAGTTGTGTGGATTGTAGGATTGTGCGATGATGTGAGCACTTTATCGCAAATACGCGATGTTTGCACGAATTTGGAATTTTTAGTGCTTACTAGGTTTTTATAAAAATATTGAGATGAATTATTAGCGATATCTTGATGATATTTTTTGGCATATCCTATGACATTTAGGACGTGTGAGTGCTGTTTTTTTGAGTGAGCGGGTTTTAGCTTTGCCGGGCGACCAAATCGACGATTTTAGTTAGTTTTTGCGATTTTCGCGTGTGTTCCGCGCACCTTGTACACGTTGTACCTAGCTTGTGAACGTTAGTATTTTCGTTTGGGATTTGCGTCGTTCTTGATATGTAACCCTATGTTTGGTATTGATGTAAATTCCAGGTTCGGTCGCGGAGGCGTCAGACGCGGCACGAAAGGGGAAAGCGGTGATTGGACGTGGCTAGCTAGGGATTCCGGTGAGTAGATTTAACATCTACGGGGGACTATCGTTGGATGGCGCAGGTCGCCCGATAGTTTAAGTAGTTAAAGATTTCTAGTAGTATTAGTAATTTCATCCATGCTTTATTTGACATACATATGCAAACCCATTCTATAGGACACCTGCATCATTGCCAGGGTTTTTATATGCAGCACGAGCACTATTCATGCTTACACACACGCCCTGGTAATTTCCATGCCACCACACTAGATAACCTACAATTTGAAACCCTTTACTATAATTGATGCTTAAACCTGTGCTATTGCCTTTAATTCCTTAAAATGAAATCGTAGGATTGCTATTCATGTGCATGTACCTCATCATATTATTTGTTTATGCCTAGTCTAGTAATCTTACATCGCAACTTGATTATTGACACCATATGTATTCATTATCATTGACATATGCACTTATGAGGATTTCTTGAGATTTTATGATATTTCTGGATTTCGGGGGAAACCGCAAAAATTCCTAAACTTATTACTTTTTTAAAATATGTAAATTGCGGGTTTCTAGTGATGTAAGTGTCATCCACCATGAGTTTGCTGTGGTTTTCGGGACCCGTTTCGAGGAGTTGGATGAACCGTCTCGGTACATGGTGGGCCCGGTAAGGTACCCCGGGGCAAGAAGCTCGTGTTGCTGACGATGAGCCTGGCAGGAGACGGATTACCTACCGGTGACTGTTTGGCACGGCGGATATCCAAAGGATACCGACCGTGGCCGCGAGATGATGAGATATTGATATTAAGATGGGTCAGCCGGATGGCTGAGGCCAGAGATATTATGACATGGATATATGAGATTTGTGATTGTTTTGTGGTGTCGTTGCTGGACACAGGTTCTTGTTGATTCTATCAGTATTGTGCTGGTATTTCAAAAGAGATTCCTAAGGGAAAAACATGATTTCTTATACTTACACATTCAGATCACGAGTTGATTCACATTACATTCATACCTGCTAGTATATTCGTATTGCATACATACCTGCTATTATGTCCTGCCATACCTGTATTATAGATGCTAGGATGCTTGTGTGCATACTTGCGATAGACTCTATAGATGTTATTTATTACTCACGAGTTGGCAACTCACCCCCGTTGTGCCACAGTCTTTTGCAGGTCCGCTCCGTCAGCACAGTAGTGGCGGGCGCACCGTTTCTTTTGCCTCTCTTGCCATGACTCGAGGTTTTTACTCGTAGGTGGGTTGTATTATTATTTTTGTACTATCTTGTATATTCTTTATATCTAGAGTACTCTATCTACTGTATCTACCACTATTGTTGTATATTGACCTAGAGATGAGACTGTGAGATTTGTGGACTTTTTATGCTGTATTTTGGGGTCGAGCTCACTTGAGTCGACATGCGGTTTTTCTTATGCTTCTTTATGTTTATTTTGCAAGTTGTTGTTTTATATTGCGTGGGATTTGTGACCGCCTTGTGGCGAAGAGCTAGCTCCCGCTTGGGGATGCCTTATTTGTTGTATTGATATATATTCTTATTGTACCCATTTTGGGGGCCAGTATTTACAAAGGAGACTTTGCCGAAATTTTCGGAAAAATTGATATTGTTTTTAAAAAGGGGTTGATATGACTTATTTGATAAACTCGCTTTCAATTGATTGGTTTTCCTTCACTCTTTTGCTTATTTGGTTTTGGTTTCTGGGCTTTGGCTTACTTATTTTACGGACGTCTTGAGACGTTTCGTAAACTTAAGTGGCAGTCACGTTCCGTACCCTGCGGGTCGTGACAGGTTTTAACCTGTCCATCTACACAAATCTTTTTTCTGAAGATCCATTTGCAGCCTTCGAGTTTTACCCCTTCTGGAGCAAAGTCCAAAGTCCATACTTTGTTGGTGTACATGGACTCCATCTCGGTCCGCATCGCATCCAGCCATTTTACCGAGTCACTGCTTTGAATAGCTTGTTGGAAGCCAGTTGGCTCATCATTGTCAATGATGCAATCCTCTCTATCCCCGTCTATGAGAAAACTGTAGTATCTCTCAGGCGGATGAGACTGCCTACTAGTTCTGCAGAGTGGTGTGGGGATGTCCTGTTCTTTTGAAACTTCTGGTTTTACCATACTTTCAGTAATAGTTTGTGGTTCTGGAATTTCTTCCAGTTCTATTGCGCTCCCACTATTTCCTTTTTCAAAAATAGATTTTCCAAAATGTGGGCATGACGAGAAACAAAAAACCTTTTGTTTCTCTACGTAATAGTAAAGATACCCCCTTGGAGTTCTTTGGGTATCCCACAAACTTACACAGTACTGAGCGTGCCTCGAGCTTGTCCGCATGCTGCTTTTTTACAAAAGCTGGACATCCCCATATCTTCAGATACTGAAGATAGGGTTTCTTCCCACTTCACATCTGATATGGTGTGGTAGGCACAGTCTTGGTAGGAACCTTATTCAAAAGATATGCAGCTGATTCTAGTGCATAACCACAGAAGGATCGCGGTAAATCAGCGTTACTCATCATGGAACGTACCATATCTAATAGGGTTCTGTTCCGTATTTCCGATATACCGTTGTGTTTGTGTGTATATGGAGGAGTAAACTGAGAGAGAATTTTATTCTCTTTTAGGTAATCCAGGAACTCGGCACTTAAGTATTCACTACCTCGATCAGATCTTGGTGTCTTGATACATTTGCCGGTTTGTTTTTCCACTTCATTCTTATATTCTCGGAATTTCTCAAAGGCCTCGGATTTATCTGTCATCAAGAAGACATGTCCATACCTAGAGAAATCATCCGTAAAAGTAATGAAATAGGAATAATCACTTCGTGCATGTATAGACATTGGACCACACACATCACTGTGTATGAGTCCTAAGAGCTCGCTCGGTCTTACTTCGTGTCCAGTGAATGGAGTCTTTGTCATATTTCCTATCAGACAAGATTGACAACTTGCATAAGACTGATATTTGAACGGATCCAAATATCCCTCTCTATGTAACTTCGACAACCGTGTTTCATCGATGTGACCCGGTCTACAATGTCATAAGAAAGCCTTATTTAATTCTGGAGAGTTTCTTTTAAGTGTGTTCTGGACGTTGAAAACCTGATCTTGATTTAACACGTATATACCGTCCTCTAGTGTACCTGACCCAATCAGACCATGATTAAGGTGGATATGGACCACATCGCTTACGAATGTAAAATCATATCTTTCTTTAGAAAGTAAAGATACAGATATGATATTACAAGCTAGACTAGGTACACACATGTTGGGGTCGAAAATTGCACCCCGGTTGACCAAGTCAAGGTCAAGGTCAACCCCAAGCGAGGTGGGCCCAAGCCCAAATCAAATAAGCTCATACCCGAGTTGAGCCCGAATATGAAGCGGCCGGCACCCCTATGCCAAAGTGAAAATTATGTAATAAATAATTTTGATGTAATTTTCATACATGAATGTAAGAAAAATGGGCATAAAGCCAAATTTTTGTAAAGCCCATGGCTCATGTGCAAAAGAAATGAGCACATGAGACATGGGATGGGCAAAATGCCATTTTCTAAAGCCCAAGAGGCTATATGTAAATGTGTAAGCCTATAAAAGGCAACATGATAATAAAATAAAGGATACAATTCATTCCCCTCAAAATCTAGGGCTTTTGTGCCTCCTTCTTCTTCCTCAAGGTTCTAAACCTTCTTCATTTTTTTGAATTAAATCAAGAGTTTAACTCTTCCTTTCTAAAAAATAAATAGTTTTTCACCACAAAACCCACAAAGAGGAACTCAGATCCCATCAGATCTTAAAAAAGAGAGATTTTTAAAATCTCATACTTCTTGTTCTTCAAGATCCGGCCAACAGAGGAGGAAGAAGGAGACCCATCTCCAAAGACCCCATTTTGGGAAAGATCCAAGGCTCAGGGGAGAAGAAAGGGGTTTCCTTGAGCATTTACAAAGATTTCTTGGAGTTTAACACCACAAACCAAAGTTTCTGGGAGTTTAACTCCATAAAAATAAACAAACAATAATAATACATTTTTTTAAGGAGTTTAACTCCAAAAGTCAATTGGAGTACAACTCCCTGTATGGGGGGCTGAGCCCCCCTTTATTTTCCGCTGGCGCCATGCGCCCAGCGCCCGCGTGCCATGCACGTGAGGCGCTGGTGCCTTCTCCCACGCGTCCTTTGGATTCCCTTTCCTTTTTTTTATATATATGTATACACACACACATACACACACACACACACACACCCCACAACACTGTCCCCCGTAAACTCTGCGTGGCTCCCGATATATCCAAGCCCCCTCCAAAACAAAACACACGTACACTGCACATTGAGTTCGCATGACCAGTTTAACCCGTCAATCGGAGGTTCCCTCGCTCCAAAGGCGAGGGGTAATTAACGACAGCTTAGTCCGCGGCTGCCGGAGATTCGGATCCCCATAATCAATAAACCCCCGCCTACCCTAGGCAAGGGGAATCTGTAGTACGCCTGATAAGCGCGTGAATGTTCCCATCTCAATGGGGTGACGAAAAACACCCTACAAATTCTGGCACTCCCGGTAGGACTGATCTCTGTTCCTATATTTCGGGTTAAACATTCATGCGAACTCAATCCATATACATATTGATTGCCTGTATTGAAATCATGCTTCCTTGTACAGGGTTTAACAAATTTCAAATTGCCATCTGTGAACGCAAGTCAGTATTTGAACGACTTTCCTTGGCCCCAGTTGGGGGCAAGGCCATCAACACGAACAAAGCAGCAAGGCGTCTTGAGCAAGCTCCAGTGGTGCCCCTGACAACTGCTCAATCGGGTATCTTCTCTAAGCTCCCCGTCTGATGACCACCACGTCGTTAAATTGGAAACAGATGACCTCCAAGTCGTTAAACTGGAAACAGCTGTTGGAGATAGTGCCCTCAAAGTCAATTATTGGATCGCAGGTACGTGATTGCAATGATTGAGGCAGGACCTATACCGATATGACAGTCTTGCTCGAGATGATAGTATGCTATCTGGTTTGTCTTTATCATCGTATACATGCTTTAGTTCACTATTGCATGATGATAGAGCCCATAGGATTCTTGCTTGACTACCAGCAGTATGATGGCGATCATATACGTGGGAGCTGGGGTCTGTAAGTACATCCTTAAAGTGTCCCTAGTCGTGGGAGTTTCGAGACAGGGCATCGATACTCCAGAGTAGACTAGTGTATACAGTCGAGACCCCGACGAGGGGCGATGGCCGGTCTCACAAGCCATTGGTGTTAGTTGGTTCACCTAAGATGTATACAGGTGCTCATTGGGTTATGAGTACACCGGACAGGACTCGCCGGGAATCTGCTAGTTGGTATTATACCTAGCGTCAGATAGCAATTCCCTGGTGACATGTGTACAGGTTAGTTCATCGACCTGAGGTCGTCATTTGTCTCGTGTGAGTTCCCACTGTGCTTTGATTTCTACCCTACCACGGCTCAAAGGAGTCGTGCAAACAGGTCTTTTTTGGGTACAGTCCCGAGCCACATGGAGGCAAGTGAGCGGATCGGCAGGGGATTCGTCTCTCCCGGTATTGGGGGTGAGATCGCGCTGTGTCTGGGAGAGCCATTACACAAAGCCCTCGGCCGAGGCAGGAGATTTACTGGTACGTACTCCAGTAGTATCTCAGGGTGTTCTGGGCCACTCTCTGACACGACTTATACCGCTATTGGGGGTCTGACGTTACTAGCCCCCTAGGAAGATATGCGATACTCTTAGACGAACGGACCGGACTGTATATATATTTTCACTGTTAGGCTCAGTAGGGTTTATAGATGAGTTCGCTCATCAGCTTCCCTTCCAATCAATACATAGGTAAACCGTTACGTACAGCTTGTACCTCTGACATGCTAGAGGTTATACCCAGTGCCAGTGTGTTGATGAGTCATTAGAGTCCCCCACAGACACTTTCCCAAGTCCGGGCGAAACGTTGTAGAGGCCGTATGGTTTTATGGCAGGGTTCGGAAAATGCACGTGCGTTTTCGCACGTGTCATTTTTCGGGCAGATAATACTGGTCGGCTTTGGTTTAAGCCGGATCCGAGTATTATACTGTGTAGATATAATATCTTTGTCTCAGATGCATTTGTATTCGGTCTTAATACAAATGCGGGTATGTTTATACCAATACGGGGTTATCCTGAAATTCGTTTCAGGATCACTTTTGGAAGTTGCCAGTTTCCAGTTTTCTATCTGTCGTATTTAACATTCGGTTAAATGCGGATTTATCTTTTCTTGATGAGGTGAGTCAGTGTTCTAGAAGGTTCTAGAGAGGGTGACAAGGCTTGTGAGTCATTAGGTCATTAATGGTGCATTTAATGACAAGGTGACTAGGTTAAGTGATTCATTGTTTTCATTAATGCATTCATATAAGGTGTCTTCTGACTCATTCTTTTGGATTAGTGCTAATGGTCACTCTCTTGTTTCTTACACTCACCTCCCTCCCCTTTAAATTGGCCGGCCCCCACCCCTCTTGAGAGAGATGGTTGTTGATTGATTCATTTGGGAAAAGATTATAGTTTAGGTGTATGGAAATTTCATAGCTCATTTTATTCCATCACCCGATTCAAATGGCAACTTCGTTAACCGTTCGTCCATAGCTTTGGACGAAGTGAGACAAAGTGTTCTACTCATTATCTACATCAATCTTGGTCATCTCTTTTAGCAAACTTGATGATCGAGTTGCCTCGGTTAAGAGGCGGGAGCCCGTTTAAAGATCCGTCGACGTGGTGCCACCTGGACGAGAAGACTGGAGATTCAGGAGATCGGAGCAGCCGCAACAAAGTGTGGGATGATGGTTGAAGACCGAAGGACTCGGATCGTTCAGTATAACATTTCTACCCACTTTTTAGTTTGTTAGTTTAGCTTTAATGGCAGATCCGGGTGATAGTTTACGATAGCGCCAGCTAAAAAGTTTTTGTTCCGCATTTGGCGTCTATTAGACGGCCGGGGCGCTACCATGGACTTACAGTGGTATCAGAGCCTCACCATTAAGCTTTACTAACTAATGCTAACACGTTTAAAATATCGATCGAACCGAATTTTGAAAAACTACATTTTTTCAGTTCACAGTTTCTGTCGATTTTAAATGATGTCTAAAAATTATTTTGCATATCACAGAAAATTGTGCAGGCAATTCTAAGCAAACTGGTGAAATTTGGTTACGTGATCCCACAAAACGGCCGCGGATCCGCGGCCCAAACTAGGGTTTGGCCGCGGATCCACCGTGCTTTTGTGGGAACAGTGATCCAAATTTCTACAGTATGTTCTACATAGCAAATTGTGGTTTTTGGAATATTTCTTTTGGGCCCATATTTTGTTACTGTACAGCAGATGTTTGTGGGGCCCACTTCGGGAAGTTTTGTCGATCGAAATTTTAAACTTGTTAGTATGCAGTATTTATATTATATCTCCGACCGGGAATGTCATTTGAGCGGTAAATTGCGTCTAATTGCTATAGTTCTTTTAGACGGATTTGCGAACGTGACATTCGCGTTGATGTTCTGTGTTGTGCTGTGTTGTTGCGGATATGTCGTGGTGGATAGCAGTGTGAAATGGTAGTGCTGTTTGGATTTATTTGTACATTTAATATTGCGGGGCGAGCGTCCAACATGTGGACTGCCGTCACTGCCTGTTTGTATAATATTCTTTTTGGGGCACGACCGGGCTGAGGTCGATGTACCCGTTGTATATATTTTCTTTTATGTACTAGGATTACCCCGCGACGGAGTGCACGGATAGCCGGGGTTCTGGAGGGCAACGGGTCCATATCTCATGTCTTTGAGAGGCAGAGGGGCCTTACTCTAGAATTGGCAGACTATTCACCGCACTCGTAGGGGGTACAGGTTGACCCAAGGAGGGGTGCTCAAGTTACCGGATTCCGTGAAGTGCCGGGTGGTCCATTCACTTTGCTGTAGGGGGCTGCCTCGCTTCAGGTTTTGGCGGGTAACTTGCCGCACCCATAGGGGTCTAGGTTTCATTGCACAGGCTATCCACACGACCAGGGGAACGTCAGGTTTCAGTAGCGGCTCTGTGAAACCCGGGGATCCCAGATTATCTGTATTGTTCTGTGATGCTTATTACTTTTCTGTAATGTTGCATATTATCCCGCCTGGAGGGATTATTGTATATTGGTATATATACTATTAGATGTTGTATATGTTTTACACCCGCGCTAGTCCAGTCCCTGCTCTGTCGTTAGTAAAGTAACCTAACGGGTGATGACGGGACCCAGTGGCGAATGCGGATGGCATATATGTACATTTTATTTTTCGTTCTTTTCTGGTGTGATTAAATGATGGGACTGTGTTGATTCTGATCAATGCAAGGTTAAAACAAACATATATTTGATGTTGTTGGAACAGCTTTAAAAAGTGTTATTACAAAGACGTTTCCTTTTGTTATGCATAGCGGTATTCGGTTGGAATATTCTGCACCTCATTCCACGAGGCAAGGGCCGAGATCCCTTCACCGGGAGTGACCCCTTGGGCAGAAGTTTACGTCAGGGTAATAACTTTACTATAGTCGATTACAAGTTGCTTTGCATCGCGGTATTCAATTAGAATATCCTGCACCTCATTCCACGAGGAAAGAGCCGAGATCCCTTCACCGGGAGTGACCTCTTTAGCAAAACGTTTTCGCCACTATATTTTTATAAAAAGCTATTAGGTTCCTTTAACGAGATCAAGTTCATTACGTTAAACGTTTTTCGCCAAAAACCAGTCGTAGCCCTCCGTCATTTCTTATGGATGGTCGGTAGTATTCAAGCTATGTTTGTTGACCTTCGTCAAGGCATAGTGTTTGGTAGCTGCTGGGTATTCATTTGTTGCATAGATAGATGTGTTGGTTTGGGGCAGTCGTATTGCCTTGTTGACCTTCGTCAAGGGCTTGTATGGGTGGGTTCAAATTAACCTGGACAATGACGGGTAGAACTTGACATGTGACTTATGATTTGTTGACCTTCGTCAAGGTCATAAGAGCATGAGGTAAAAATTATATCGGGAGTTTCAAACAAACAGTAAACTTGCCAGGCATGCGCATACCTTCTGGAGTGTGATAACTTGAGTTGCTTCCATCAAGTTATCATACGATTATAGTTGGATCCCGATTCTCACTGATGAGTTGGTTTACTCTTCGGGTGATCCCGACTAATTCTTCTTTCCGGTTTGGAGGAGAATTTGAGATAACAGTGGGAGGTTTCCTGATTAGATAAAGTGATAACCATTATGATCTAGGTTAGAGTGAATGCAGAGTGTTTCTTCTCTCTCTCTCTTGGGCAGCGACCTTTGACCGACTCTAGACTATGACTCAGTGACCAAGTTGACCGAACCTTCTTAAAATACTGGCTTTTGGATTGTCTTAGTTGCATAAGTCATTGCCGCTCCTTCTTTTACCCTTTGCATTTCTCAGAACACCCCGTATTACTGCGGACATCCACTTCCATTGGATAGATCCATCATATGGTTATATACGAACTCGAAGGGTCTTCTTCGAGGATGGATCCAGGTTCAGGAGAAATAGAATTGGTTTATTCAGTTGTCTTTTATTATCACCTTCTCTCAGGTTGCGAGGGCTCCTTAGTTTAGGAGAGTACACCTATTACGCTTATTGGATAGTCTTATTCCAAACCATAGGCAGGTTCCAAAAAGTGGGGAATGAAGAAAACCAATTAGCCTAAGTAGCGTGTACAGAAGGTAATATGTAAAGACAAAATAAATGGATTAGAAAGAGGGCAAAGTAAATTGCGACTGTTATCATTCACGACCAAACCGCGTACTTCATCGCCACTCCTATTTCACCCTTGCTTTTTTCCCAGTTCGGGAGAAATAGAATAAGGTATTATTCAGTTGTCTTTTATCATCACCTTCTCTCAAGTTGCGAGTACTCCTAGGATAAGGAGAGTACACCTATTATGCTTACTGGATAGTCTTCTTCCAAACCATAGGCTGGTGCCGAACGATAGGGAAGGAAGAAAACCATTTAGCCTAATGATGGTGTACAGAAGGTAATGACTAAAGACAAATAAAGGGATTTGGAGAGAAGGCAAAGAAATATACGGTTATAGTCATGAATTGGTTTATGGAAGAGGCATTACTAAAAATACCAGGATACTCCTACGAAACATTTTTCATGTTTCAGTGCATTGTTAAAAGAAAACTGATTTCCCGATTACATACTTACTCCAAGGTATGTATTTACCAGGTTTCATTCTCATATTTGTATGGTTTTTACAGATGATGAGTGGGAGTAAGTTATTGCGAATTAGGTGATCATTCTCATTATATCGGAATTAGTTGTAATTGGTGATATTTGAGGAAATTGCCTGGGTACAGTTTTCAACCTACGATACACAGGTTTTGAGTTATTCAACTCAGTGGACTTATACAGAGTATTGTATGTTGTCCAGTGTCCGTCAGGACAAGGGGGCAAGTCCTCGTACTATGTTCTGTTTACTTATAACTTCTCTAAGTTTTAGACAAGTGTTTCGTAGAAATACAATGTCTAACTTTTGAGAAGTTGTGAGTATAAGAATAAAGTAGAGAACCAGGTATCGCAAGTATCAAGATTCTTCAAAGAGATCGAAGATGTAGATTCTTGTGATTGGTATTCAGGTAATAGCAATGGTTTTGAGAAACTTGTTTCTCTTTCGGGTTACTCATAATTGGATGGATTCCTAAGTTGAGTAATGCTGATATGCACTGGAGACAGCTGCATGTTTTGAATCTGGTTCCAATTAAATTAGTGCCTCTGTTTCTATATTGGATATAGAATGGTTCATGTCTTAACGATGTTAAGGTAAGGGGAGTTGTCCAGCTTATGCTTAAAATCAGACACTGGATAACTCAAGGCACGTTTCTGTAATGGCAGTTTGTGGGTTGACCCGGGCTTAGTCGAGGGTTAATTTTCTACCATCTGGAAGATCAATAGTGATATTGTTCTTGACTCGCCACGGTTTTATTAAAATGGAATTTTTTCAGAAAACAGTAGTGGGAGTATGGTAGAACTGGAAGTGATTCCAGAACCGTAAACGATTACGGAAAATTTAATAGGTCCAATATATTCAATCAGGTTTGATATTCCAATAGCCACTCCGCAGATATGGTGGGTAACCTCAGACACCCGAGAGGTACTCCGGTGGCCTCAAGGACGGTGACAGGGAGGTTCTTGTTTACCCAGACTTGACACTACTGTTGTTCCAGACTATGAGACCCGGCAAAAGGATAAGTATAGCGTCATTCTAAACTAGTTTTAGAAGTGTACGTATATATTATTCTGCCAGAGGGTTATCGTAGTCAGTGGGAGCAGCGGAAGCATAGTGGGCAAGTAGCTTATGTCTATTTATAGACTTCAGCAGTTATAGCGGAGATAGATCATCTAATTTTGATGTAACAGTCATGGCTTTGACTTCATCAGAATAGGGGCTGGATCTGTTAAAAAGGTAGTAGGATGTGATGTCCTGGTATTAGGATGACATACACAGAGTAGGAAGTAAAATTCCTATACTACGATCGGTTGTACTTTGGTCGTCACACAGTTGTTTCTCCACAAAGGATTTGGATATAATATTAGACATTCTGGTTACTAAATCTATGGTATTAGATCTAGATTTGGGTAGTTTCCCAATGTGGGTACTTTGACAGTATTCTAATGGTATTTTTGAATAGATGACTCCTGGCATGGTGGTGTACCTGCAGGTGATGGAGTCACCCTCTCTAAAGGTGTCTTAGAGACTAAAGAAGAGAGGGATGCGCATGATTGGCAGATCACTTTCTTAGGCAATTGAGTCAATCATGAGATATCAAGTACCACACCAGATGTTGTTTTTGCACAAGATGCAATAAGTTTATATTAATCCAATCCTGAAGAAACATAAGGAAGCAGTTTTAGAATATAAGTGCATGTTCTATGGATTTGATGACAACAGCCTCCTTAAGGGAGACAGTTATCATTCCAGGCTTCAAAGGTGACATGGATGACAGAGTAATTGTCAGAGTTATAGTTTTCCCTAGTCGAGGGTGTAGGGTTCCTAGGCACCCTCAAGAGGTCTTACAAGGCATCGAACATGCCAATTTCAAAAAATGGTGCCGAGAAACCCTAGTGTACGGATCGTTGGCTAGAAATCTAGGCGAATAACAATCTAGTTAACAACTTAACTAACGGGATATCGGAAATACAACCTTTGTAGATCCGGTGCTCCACCTCCATAGCTCCGCAACGAAGTCCTCTCCGCTGTCCAAAAAGAATCCGGGCTCTAGCGTCGACTTCATCGGAGAATAAGCGAGCTAGGTCGTCGATGTCCATGCCGAAGATGATCTACGTCGAGGCATCGCTAAATCAAGCTCCGACTTCACCAAGTCAAGAAACTTGTGAAGAAAACACACTCTACTACTTGGCAAGAGGTAGAGGATGAAGAAATAGGAAGTGGGTAGACTTTAGAATTGGATTTCTCACTCTTAATCATCAATCACCATTGATGGACCTTAGGTTTTCTTCTTGAGTTGAAGGAAGAAGAAGAAGAATATTATGATAAGAATTATATTTAATAAGAAAAAAAAACCATCCTTATCATAATAGTAACCATGGTTTAATGTAGAGAATTGATCATGGTTAGTGAATGGTTAGGTTTCTACAAGATGACAAAATGGTTGCAATGGTCAAAGTATTCATGAAGCTTCATGAATGAAACAAAAATGCCACCATTTTATCATGCAATTTTTTCTTTTCCAAAAAGAAATAAACAAATGAATAAAATGAATAATCAAATTGTAAACCCTAACCATTCATTAACCAAGGTTTAATTCTATACACTTAACAAAAAAGGCATGCACCATCAAACATGATACAAGCAAGTGCACAAATCATATCGCATATGAAATGTGCACACCCGAGTGAGAAAATCCATTTAAAGTGAACCGATACTAGTTAATGCAAAGTAATATATCAAATATATAATTATGCATTAAATCATTAAATCAACACTTGATTTAATGATCCGGTCATATCGCATATAACCGACTAATATCAACAGTAACAACTTATCGAATCAACACTTGATCCGATAACCCGGCTATATCGCATATAACCGATCAATGTCACATATCGCGAGAATCGAATACAGTATCACATACTGGTATCATTCTCGGTCCCGCACATATCTCATATACACTCCTATTTCGTTTCGCTTGAGCCAGGAAACCTCTGTGTAGGACTCTAAAGACTCATCAATACGCCGGCAGCAGGTGATGATCATATCAAACACCCACAAGCCGCAAGCGGTCTTCTAAACGTAACGGCCACCCGGGTATTGAGCGATCTGAAGATCGACAAGCAAGCCCGCTCACACTCCAGTGAATCCGACCAGTAACACTACCGTACAGTCCGGTCTGATCGTCTGATATGTCGCATATCTCGCCTAGGGATGGTAAACGTCAGACCCCAATAGCTCGATAAGTCGTGTCGATATGAGGTCTATAACAATTCGAGAAACTACTGGTAACACTTACCAGTAAATCTCAGCAACCCTGGCCAGGGATTTCCTGTTATAGCCAATCGAACACAGCGCAACATCAACCCCCTATACCGGGAGAGACGAATCCCCTCCTATCGCTCATTGCCTCCATGTGACTCGGGACTGTACCCAAAAACCACCGTTTTGCACGCCCTCTTGGACGTGGTAAGATGGAAATCAAAGCACAGTGGGAACCACACAAGACTCTATGACGATCTCGGGTCAACAGACTACTCTGTACCAGTGTCACCAGAGAACTGCCATCTGACGTGAGGTATAATACCATCTGGGAGTTCTCGGCGAGTCCATCCAGTGTACCCAGTCTCTACTGAGCACCCGTATATCATCTCTGATGTCAAACACTAATGGATATGGGATCATCCATCGCCCATCTGTATGGGTCGAGAAGGTACACGCTAGTCTACTCTGGTATATCGATACCCCGTCTCGATATACCCTCGACTAGGGACTTTGAAGGATGTACTTATGGACTACCATGTCCCCACTAGTATGATCCGCATCATAGTCCAGGTAGTCAAGTTCACATCCTAAGGGCTTTACCAACATGTAACAGAGAGACAATCAGTGAACACGTTAAGGTAAAGATCAACCAGATAGCATACTATCATGTCGAGCAAGAAAGTCCTCCCTATATATGTCCCAGCATCCACTACAATATACATCCTATGTACAGTAATGGCCTCTAGGGCATACATATAACTAACAATCTCCCACTTGCACTAGGGCCATCTGTAGCAGTGGTTGCAGTATCTCATACTCAACCATCCCACATAAAAATCTCTCTTTGGGATCAGGCCTTTGTGAGTGGATCCGCTGTGTTGTCCTCAGAATCTACTCTCCTTACCTCGATCACCCTGGAGATCAACTATCTCCATGATCAGGCGACACTGCCATAGAATATGTCTGGATCACTGATGGGACCGGCGTTCCTTGGCATAAGCCGCAACTCCATTGTCACACAATGGGAGGAACATAGTTCATCTCATGAACCAATATACACCCAGACTGCCTCTTTGGTAGCATCTTAAGTAGCGATGTATCCAGCCTTAATTGTCTAGTATGCCACGGTATCCAGCTTGGAACTCTTCCAACATACCGTCCCTTTACTGAGGGTAAAGACAATGCCTGTGACTGACATTCAGTCGTCTTTATCACCCTGGAACCCTTCCAGTGATTCTCCTCAGGATCGATTGACACCATCTCACTACATCTAGTGAGTATCCTAACATCCATTTAGATCTATCTCATAGATCCAAAATCCAGGATTTAGTAGGTATCACTTTAATCCTATATGGAGAATCTTTGTGATAAGCGGAGATTGATCGAGCGTAGCATAAGAAACTCCTTTCTTATCAAGAGTATGTCATCCACGTACTCTACGAGGATCATCACCATACTCCCTACTACCTTTTTGTATATACAAGGTTCATCTACCATTTTGATGATGTCAAACTCTTTGACCGCTTCATCAAAATAGATGTTCCAACTCCGCGATGCCTGCTTTATCCTATAAAGCATCTTGCACACGTTTCCGCTGCTCCCACTGTCTACGAAGCCCTCTGGCTGTGTACTTATAGACGCTCTCTTCTAAATCATCATTTAGAAAAGCAGTCAAGACACCCAACCACCAGATATCGCAGTCATGGTATGTAGCCGTGGCAAGTAGGATCTGGATGGACTTAAGCATAGTTGCTTGAAAAAAGTTTCATCATTATCCACGCTTGGTTGATGATGAAAACCTTTAACAAGTCTAGCTTTGAAAGTCTCAACCTTTCCATATACACCAAGTAATCTTCTCAAGATATACTTGCTCCTGATGGGGATTTAACCCTTCAGATATAGCAACCAAAGTCCATACTTTGTTGGTGTATATGGATTCCATCTCAGATCGCTAAGCATCCAGCCATTCTTACAGAGTCTTACTCCTGATGGCCAGCTCGAAACTAGTTGGGTCATCATCTCATGATGCAATCCTCGCTCCCACTGTCATAGAGAAACCAAAGTATCTCTCAGGTGGGTGAGGAACCCTACTAGATCGGCGGAGAGGCTGAGGTTCGTTGGTAACTATTGAATCCTTTGGTTCTTTCAAATCATCAGCTGCAGTTTGTATAGCTGGAACCTTTCCAGTTCTACATTACAGACTTTGCCTCGAGCTTGTCCGGATTTTGCTTTCAGACATAGGCCGGTCAACCCCAAATCTTAACTAGCTTAAGACATGGGCTCTTCCCTTTCCATATCACATATGAAATGGTAGGCAATTTGATTTCATTGGAACCCTATTCAATAGGTATGCAGCTTCTCAAGTGCATAACTCCCAAAAAGGAAATAGGTAACTCAGTAGTACTCATCATAGAGCACACCTTATCAAATAGGGTGTCATTGCTCCGCCCTGATATACCATCGTGCTATGGTGTATACAGAGGAGTAATGCTGAGAGAGAATCTCAATCTCCTTTAGAATAGTCCAGTATTTCCGTGCTCAAGTATTCTCCTCCTTGATCTCATCATAGGACATAATACTTATACCCTTATTCTGGTTCTCTACTTCTCGCTTATATTCTGTGAATATCTCAAAAGGTTCGGACTTGTGTTTCAACAGGAACATAGGTCTGAAACTCGAAAGATTATCAGAGAACGTAATGAAGTATAAAGAACCAGTCCTGGCATGTGTAGACAGGGGACCTACATACATCAACATGTATCATCCCAAGAGTTCACTAACTCTTTCTCTGTTTCCATTAAACGGAGCTATGGTCATCTTATCTTTGTGACATGACTGGCGAGTTTCACAAGATGTAAGTTCAAACTAATTTAAATATGCATCTTTATGTAACTCTAGCTAGTCGGGTCACATTGATATGACCTAGTCTACAATGCCTCAAGAAGGATTCGTTCATTTCTGAACTCTTCCTCTTGTGTGTGTTCCGTATACTAAAGAACTGTAGTTTGATTTAGAACATCAACGCTTTTAGATAACGTTCCTGAACCGATCAACTTTTGATATAGGAAATGTTCAAAACATTATCCAACAATACAAAATTATATCATTTCTTTACTGATAAAGAGACTGATATGATTTTGTATATCAGGTTCGGTATCTAATAACATTCATTCAGAATCAATGTATTAGTAATACAGGCTGACAGTGACCAACAGACTTGGCTGCAACACTTGCCCCGTTTTCTGCCTCATGAAACTTATCACCCGTTCTCAGTTCTCTACCTTTCTGTAGCCCTATGTAACATATTACATATCTGGGATCCTGATCTGGTATCACATACCCAGGACGTAAAGGATACTGAGAAACAGTTCTCTGTAATGAACACACCCGAAGATGATGCATCAGCATGCACTCTCTTCGTTTGGGCGGCACGGGAATTCTGGTAATCCCCTATTTCCTGCTCTGTCTTATAACTATTATAAGTTGGAGCGGGACCAACGTTCCCCAGCTCAGTATAACAAGCGGGTTCGGTCAATATTCCGTATTATTATCTTGATTAAGGCGTGATATGGTCGCTACCAGGAGAGAGAGAGAAGAAAACACTCAGCGTGCGCTCTTGCAAAAATAGATTGGTTATTATTTTATCTAATCAGGATGGCTCCCACTGCTTTTTATCAAATCTTCCTTCAAACCCTAAAAGGAAAGACTAGCCGGGATTAATTACACACAACAAGTTCGCCAATCTTTCAGCCAGGCCAGTGTCGGTACTTTGAGGGAGGTCCCCCGTGCTTTCGCACGAACCTAATTAATGTAAACCTCGTTTTCCCAGAGGCGTAACCTCGTTAACACCTTTCTAGACACCTACTTGATCGGCTAATTGTAATGTATAAAACTCTCCCAGGAGTAACTCTTACTCGCAGCGGGTATCGGGATCCAACTATCTCATAGAAGGTATGCAATCTCATTGCAAATTTCAACACTTGAAATTCCCGATAATATTTTGCCCCTAACGTGCTATGACCTTGACGAAAGCCAACAAACCATAGCCCGCTAGTCAAGTTCAACCCGTACATTTCTTGATCGAATTAAACCCACCCGCACGACCCTTGACGAAAGCCAACAAAGCCGCACGACTACCCTAATCCAATCGCATCGTATGCTAGCAGATAAGCAGCATATAACTACCGCACACTGCACCTTGACGAAAGCCAACAAATGCAGCACGAATACTATATACAACTTATCTGAAATGTCGGAGGGCTACGACAGGTTTTTCTGAAAACCTATTGCGTAATGAACTTGATATCGTTGTAGGATCGAATGAATTTTGAAATGGAGTGTTTTTTGAGGCTTTTCTAGTTTTGCTAAAGGAGTCACTCCCGGTGAAGGGATCGTCGGTCCTTTCCTCGTCGAATGAGGTGCGGGATATATCATATATATCACTGTGCAAAGCAGAACTCTTAAAAGCAATCAAAAGACAAACCGAGTGTGTAGCATCTGCCAGTTATTGCTAAAGGAGTCACTCCCGGTGAAGGGATCTCGGTCCTTTCCTCATCGAATAAGGTGCAGGATATATCACATATACCGCTGTGCAAAGTAAGAACTGTAGCTACCTGTTTTATTTTGAAATTCGATTCTACAACATCTTAGGTTTCTTTTATTTCATTAATCACATTAATGAAGTCCCATCATTTAAGTACCTAAACATCACAGATAAATACAACGTACACTTATGCCATCCACATTCGCCTCGATGTCCCCTCGTGCACCGTTAGGTTAGGTAACTAACGGCAGAGCGTGGCAGGGCTAGCGCGGGTGTAAAACATAAGTAACGTCTATATAATATATCATATATACTATATACTGTATCTATCACAGAACATCACATGATCACATCATAGAAATCGCAGCAGAAGAATCATATGAAATATTGGATATACTAGGACGTCCGTGTTTTCAATACGAGCCAGTATAAAACACGGATTCCACGGTCGTGATGAATAGCCAAACCCACACCCCTAGACCCCTACGAGAGCGGCAAGCAACCCTACCAATTCTAGAGTTAGGAGACCCGGACTCGACTCCTCGAGTTGGTCTCCCACTGGACTCCAGAACCCGGTTACTTGTGCCCTCCTCCTTGGGTCTATCCTAGTGCGGAAAAGTAAATAATATACAAACGGTGACAACTTCCGCAACCTGGAAGCATCCCAATAAAAGAATATTACATACAAGTTTTTACATGAATGAAAATAAAAAACACTCATCTCACATAAAAACCCCCCGGCTATTCAAACACGACGATCCAATATAACATATCCAGCAACACATAACATCACATGTCATCAACGTAAGTAAATATGCGCATCCCAATTGTCGTTGACGTATAGCAACGAAACCGGTGATATCACATATTACACTTACGGTCACAGAAAAGAAAGTGTAAAACTACAACAGTTGGAATCCGCAACCATCTCAGACATCGCATGTCTGACCAAATGAATTACTTAGACATCACATGCCTAACAATTATAAACCCCGCATTCTAGTCTCAAAATTGAAAACTCTTTTCAATATCAAGTCGGGCAATTCAACAAGATTCCCGACATCCTGATCGAATACTCGTCGCAAACTTCAGTAGGCGGCCGCACCCCCGATACCGTCGACGAAGTGCACCAAGGCGGAACACCGCCACCGCGAGCACCCGAACGGATGCTTTCGGCGACGGGGTTCTCCTACAGTCACTTGGTCGGGGCTATGGAGTGAAGCTGTCTATTAAGTTTACCCGGCGAGTATCCGCGTACGCTACGTGATTGCGACGGACTTTTGATCACATCAAAATTCCGTGGCAACCAATCAAGTGAGACTAAATTGCTACGTTTATAACATTCATTCAGTTATCTCATAACATATTGTGAATTCCAATTATTGTATCCCATTCCGGATAAATAGAAAATGTCAAACTTTCCGATCGAACAATCGAACACCCAAGTTTTCCCGATACAGATCAACACATGAAATAAGTCAAACAACATTCAGTTCGTGCCTCAGTACCAACGGTCCATTCGTAGAAGGGTCAAGCCAACGCCTCACATGTGGCACGCCGTACTGCCCCAAACCCGAAGGTTCAAAGGGCAGTTCAAGACGGTCACATAATCGAGTTAAGGTTTGTTGTCTTCTAGAGGGTCCATCGTGTTACTTGCACTACTTAGAACGTCGTTAAACTACGGAAAAATCCAACACTTGGAAATTTCCCGACAGGGGAAAAATTGGGTATTTATATCCGGTCGAATTTTTTAACATATTCTAAAAATACCCGGAAAAGCACACCGACAAAATTTAGACAATCCGATCGAATACACCGAGTCCCCAATACAACCCAGAAAATACAACTCTGGAATAAATATTAAAAATATCCAGAACACACAAGAAACACCAACACTTACAACTGAAGAAAACACACATGCTAATCATCACAGATGGCCGCGGAACCGCCGCAAAAGGGGGGTCAACGCCGCGGTTCCGCGGCCGTACTGTTGAATCAGGTTGTCGTTTTCTCCAGTTTGCCTTAGAATTTCCTGCACATTTCTCTGCATATTTTTAATTCCAAAAAATCCACATTTTACAGAAATTTCCAGAGAGCATTTTTCAAGTCGGGGTTTTGGGTCGATCGGACTTCTAACTCCGTCGGGATTTCGCCTAAGGCTCTAGCTAGGCTCTGATACCACTGTAGGGTTCCTAGGCACCCTCAAGAGGTCTCACAAGGCATCGAACATGCCAATTTCAAAAAATGGTGCCGAGAAACCCTAGTGTACGGATCGTTGGCTAGAAATCTAGGCGAATAACAATCTAGTTAACAACTTAACTAACGGGATATCGGAAATACAACCTTTATAGATCCGGTGCTCCACCTCCATAGCTCCGCAACGAAGTCCTCTCCGCTGTCCAAAAAGAATCCGGGCTCTAGCGTCGACTTCATCGGAGAATAAGCGAGCTAGGTCGTCGATGTCCATGCCGAAGATGATATACGTCGAGGCATCGCTAAATCAAGCTCCGACTTCACCAAGTCAAGAAACTTGTGAAGAAAACACACTCTACTACTTGGCAAGAGGTAGAGGATGAAGAAATAGGAAGTGGGTAGACTTTAGAATTGGATTTCTCACTCTTAATCATCAATCACCATTGATGGACCTTAGGTTTTCTTCTTGAGTTGAAGGAAGAAGAAGAAGAATATTATGATAAGAATTATATTTAATAAGAAATAAAGACCATCCTTATCATAATAGTAACCATGGTTTAATGTAGAGAATTGATCATGGTTAGTGAATGGTTAGGTTTCTACAAGATGACAAAATGGTTGCAATGGTCAAAGTATTCATGAAGCTTCATGAATGAAACAAAAATGCCACCATTTTATCATGCAATTTTTTCTTTTCCAAAAAGAAATAAAAAAATGAATAAAATGAATAATCAAATAGTAAACCCTAACCATTCCATTAACCAGGTTTAATTCTATACACTTAACAAAAAGGGCATGCACCATCAAACATGATACAAGCAAGTGCACAAATCATATCGCATATGAAATGTGCACACCCGAGTGAGAAAATCCATTTAAAGTGAACCGATACTAGTTAATGCAAAGTAATATATCAAATATATAATTATGCATTAAATCATTAAATCAACACTTGATTTAATGATCCGGTCATATCGCATATAACCGACTAATATCAACAGTAACAACTTATCGAATCAACACTTGATCCGATAACCCGGCTATATCGCATATAACCGATCAATGTCACATATCGCGAGAATCGAATACAGTATCACATACTGGTATCATTCTCGGTCCCGCACATATCTCATATGCACTCCTATTTCGTTTCACTTGAGCCAGGAAACCTCTGTGTAGGACTCTAAAGACTCGTCAATACGCCGGCAGCAGGTGATGATCATATCAAACACCCACAAGCCGCAAGCGGTCTGCTAAACGTAACGGCCACCCGGGTATTGAGCGATCTGAAGATCGACAAGCAAGCCCGCTCACACTCCAGTGAATCCGACCAGTAACACTACCGTACAGTCCGGTCTGATCGTCTGATATGTCGCATATCTCGCCTAGGGGTGGTAAACGTCAGACCCCAATAGCTCGATAAGTCGTGTCGATATGAGGTCTATAACAATTCGAGAAACTACTGGTAACACTTACCAGTAAATCTCAGCAACCCTGGCCAGGGATTTCCTGTTATAGCCAATCGAACACAGCGCAACATCAACCCCCTATACCGGGAGAGACGAATCCCCTCCTATCGCTCATTGCCTCCATGTGACTCGGGACTGTACCCAAAAATCACCGTTTTGCACGCCCTCTTGGACGTGGTAAGATGGAAATCAAAGCACAGTGGGAACCACACAAGACTCTATGACGATCTCGGGTCAACAGACTACTCTGTACCAGTGTCACCAGAGAACTGCCATCTGACGTGAGGTATAATACCATCTGGGAGTTCTTGCTTGACTACCAGCAGTATGATGGCGATCATATACGTGGGAGCTGGGGTCTATAAGCACGTCCTTAAAGTGTCCCTAGTCATGGGAGTTTCGAGACAGGGCATCGATACTCCAGAGTAGACTAGTGTATACAGTCGAGACCCCAACGAGGGGCGATGGCCTATCTCACAAGCCATTGGTGTTAGTTGGTTCACCTAAGATGTATACAGGTGCTCATTGGGTTATGAGTACACCGGACAGGACTCGCCGGGAATCTGCTAGTTGGTATTATACCTAGCGTCAGATAGCAATTCCCTGGTGACATGTGTACAGGTTAGTTCATCGACCTGAGGTCTTCATTTGTCTCGTGTGAGTTCCCACTGTGCTTTGATTTCTACCCTACCACGGCTCAAAGGAGTCGTGCAAACAGGTCTTTTTTGGGTACAGTCCCGAGCCACATGGAGGCAAGTGAGCGGATCGGCAGGGGATTCGTCTCTCCCGGTATTGGGGGTGAGATCGCGCTGTGTCTGGGAGAGCCATTACACAAAGCCCTCGGCCGAGGCAGGAGATTTACTGGTAGGTACTCCAGTAGTATCTCAGGGTGTTCTGGGCCACTCTCTGACATGACTTATATCGCTATTGGGGGTCTGACGTTACTAGCCCCCTAGGCAGATATGCGATACTCATAGACGAACAGACCGGACTGTATGTATATTGTCACTGTTAGGCTCAGTAGGGTTTATGGATGAGTTCGCTCGTCAGCTTCCCTTCCAATCAATACATAAGCAAACTGTTACGTACAGCTTGTACCTCTGACGTACTAGAGGTTATACCCAGTGCCAGTGTGTTAATGAGTCATTAGAGTCCCCCACAGACACTTTCCCAAGTTCGGACGAAACGTTGTAGAGGCCGTATAGTTTTATGGCAGGGTTCGGAAAATGCACGTGCGTTTTCGCACGTGTCATTTTTCGGGCAGATAATACTGGTCGGCTTTGGTTTAAGCCGGATCCGGGTATTATACTATGTAGATATAATATCATTGTCTCAGATGCATTTGTATTCGGTCGTAATACAAATGCGGGTATGTTTATACCAATACGGGGTTATCCTGAAATTCGTTTCAGGATCACTTTTGGAAGTTGCCAGTTTCCAGTTTTCCATCTGGCGTATTTAACATTCGGTTAAATGCGGATTTATCTTTTCTTGATGAGGTGAGTCAGTGTTCTAGAAGATTCTAGAGAGGGTGACAAGGCTTGTGAGTTTAATGACAAGGTGACTAGGTTAAGTGATTCATTGTTTTCATTAATGCATTCATACAAGATGTCTTGTGACTCATTCTTTTGGATTAGTGCTAATGGTCACTCTCTTGTTTCCTACACTCACCTCCCTCCCCTTTAAATTGGCCGGCCCTCTCCCCTCTTGAGAGAGATGGTTGTTGATTGATTCATTTGGGAAAAGATTATAGTTTAGGTGTATGGAAATTTCATAGCTCATTTTATTCCATCACCCGATTCAAATGGCAACTTCGTTAACCGTTCGTCCATAGCTTTGGACGAAGTGAGACAAAGTGTTCTACTCATTATCTACATCAATCTTGGTCATCTCTTTTAGCAAACTTGATGATCGAGTTGCCTCGGTTCAGAGGCGGGAGCCCGTTTAAAGATCCGTCGACGTGGTGCCACCTGGACGAGAAGACTGGAGATTCAGGAGATCGGAGCAGCCGCAACAAAGCGTGGGATGATGGTTGAAGACCGAAGGACTCGGATCGTTCGGTATAACATTTCTACCCACTTTTTAGTTTGTTAGTTTAGCTTTAATGGCAGATCAGGGTGATAGTTTACGACAACGCTAGCTAAAAAGTTTTTGTTCCGCATTTGGCGTCTATTAGACGGCCGGGGCGCTACCGTGGACTTTTAACAGCTGACCACCACGTCGTTAAACTGGGAGCGACTGACCACCACGTCGTTAAACTGGGAACAGCTGACCACCATGTTGTTAAACTGGGAACAATCGACCTTTAAGTCGTTAAACTGGAGATGTAAAAATGTGTAAATAAAACAAAAAAAAGATAGAAAAAAATATAAAATAAAAAGCCGAAATGATGGGTCAACTCACAATAAAAATCAGCGAGTAAAAATAAAAATAAAAATAAACAGCCGAAATGATGGGGCAACCACGAATAAATAGACGAAATGATAGGGCAATCATGACCTTCGCGATAAGAAAAGCTGAAATGATAAAGTAATCGCAGTAAACAAAAAAAACAAATAAACAAACTCCAAATGGCGAATGATGAGTCGCTCCTGGTACCATATTCCAGTGCAGCGATACAGACACCAACCAAATTCCAAATCCCTAAATTTCCACTGGCGAATGATGAGTCGATCCTGGTACCATATTCCAGTGCAGCGATGCAGATGCCAACCAAAATTTCAAATCTCTGAATGTCCCAATGGCGAATGATGAGTCGCTCCTGGTACCATGTTCCAGTGCAGCGATGCAGACGCCAACAAAGTCCCAAAATTCTCCCAGCCCTACGGTTGATCCCCAAGTTGACTACCGTATACAATCCACGGGCTTAAATAATTCTTATTACACCCATGCCCTACCGCAACCACCAGTCTAGCGGCCGGTCTCCGCCCTTGGAATTATGCTCCATTGGGAAGACCTACTCATATGTCCTCACGATACATGAGGAGAACAAACCTTCGTGGGATCCTTACGACTCACGAAGGAAAAACACACTTGGGAGTCCCCACGACTCCTAAGGAGAAAATACACAAGCGGGATCCTTTCGACTTGTAGGGAGAAAATGCTTTTATAGAACCCTTACGGCCCATAAAATTGAAAAGCCTTAGGTGATAGGGACCTAAACTTGTCTCCTAAGCCATCGCTCCCCAACAGGTAAAGGCAAATGATGAATTGCTCCTGGCACCTGTGCTTCAGTGTTAGCAACGCTGATGCCGACCCTTGCCCCAAAATTCCAAACTTTCGGTCCAATAGACCCCTATGTCGTTAAACTGGGAACAGATGACCTCTAAGTCGTTAAACTGGGCACAATAGACCCCTAAGTCTTTAAACTAGGAACAAATGACCTCTAAGTCGTTAAACTGGAAATAGATGACCCCTAAGTCCTTACACTGGGAACGAGGGAAATCCACTCATGTGTCCTCACGATGCATGAGGAGAACAAAACTTGCGAGATCCTTATGACTCGTAAGAAAACGCCTTCGTGGGATCCTTACGACTCACAAAGGAAAGACACACTTGGGGGTCCTCACGACTCCTAAGTAGAAAATGCACCTACAGGATCCTTACGACTTGTGGGGAGAAAATGCTTTTATGGGACCCTTACGGCCCATAAAATTGAAAAGCCTTAGGTGATAGGGATCTAAACCTGTCTCCTAAGCCATCACTTCCCAATAGGCAAAAGCAAATGATCATTCGCTCCTGATACCATATTCCAATGTAGCGGTGCTGATGCCAACCCAAAAACCAATTCCCAAATCCTCCCGGGGCAAATGATGAGTTGCTCCTGGCATTATTCCAGTGCAGCAATGCAGATGCCGACCAAAACCAAAATCCCTAAATCCACTCATTGCTACCATATTCCAGTGTATCAATGCTGATGTCAACCCAAATCAAACTAACTAATTCCAAAATCGACCTCTACGTCAAACAGCCGACACTCCGTAACGGGGAAACGTCAAGCAGACACTCCGTGCCGGGAGCATGTCGACTACAGACACTCCGCCTCGGGGAAACGTCCACCAGCGACACTCCATGCCGGGGGCATGTCGACCAAATCACTCCGGGCCAGGGAAACGTCTACCACGGACACTCCGTCTCGGAGACGTGTCAAGCGTCGACCGTCCATGTCGTAAAAAGGGCCGTGCAGGCTTCCCACAAAGCGGGAACTAAATCACTCTGGGCCAGGGAAACGTCTACCACGGACACTCCGTCTCGGAGACGTGTTAAGCGTCGACCGTCCATGTCGTAAAAAGGGCAGTGCAGGCTTCCCACAAAGCGGGAAGCAAATTACTCCGTGCCGGGGAAACGTCTACCACAGACACTGTAAGTCCGTGTTGCCCATCCCGGTGCTTACGGGAGGCGGAAAACATAATAAAAAACGGATTTTTAATGACTTAGGCAACATGGACTTTGCTTGTGAGGATCTTTGCTAAACGAAAACTAGCTAAAGTAAACTAACAACTAACTAAGTTGTAGAAAGGTTATACCTTGAGCTCGAACTCCTTCTCTCCTTGCTCGTCGGAATGGTAGAAAGGCCTCACCTTGCTTGTCTTCTTCCGTCAAAGAAAGATCCACTTGAAAGCCACCACCTTTAGCTTCAACTCCAAGCTAGGAGTAACTAGAGTGCAAGAAATGCTAAGACTTGAACCCTAGAAGAGAGTAGAGAGGATCAAGTGAAGGTTTTTCTCAAGCTTTTTGTTTCTCAACACATGAGAGGGAGAGAGCTTGAGGGAGAGGATGAACAAGAGAGAGAAATGATATGAGAGAATATGAGAAAATAATAGAGCTCTTCTTACTAATATGTGTGAATTAATTTAATTGAATAATTAGCTAGATAATTATCATGGTAAATCATGACATGACCATTATCATTTCAAATTGCAAAGATCAAAAAGCATCTTCCAAAAGAAATTATGATGGTCAAAGTGTCAACCTTGGTCAACAAGTCAAAGAAGTTAAAAGGTCAATAACCACAACCATGGATAATTATCAAACTAATTACTAATTAACAATAACACACACATAAATATTAGGGTTAATAAAATGATAATAGCCATTAACCCTAATCAAGGTCCTCTCCCTCAATCTCAAGCAACTGTGCATACGCACCCGCATTCGTGATCCGAGGAACACGAACACAATGAGAAAAACCAATCTCAAAACATATACTAGGATCCGGCTTAAACCAAAGCCCGCTAGTATAAACTGTCCGGACAGCAAACGTGCACAAGTGCGCGAATGTGAACGAACCCTGTCGCAAAACCATGCGACCTCTACTCATTTTGCCTAAAGGCGAATAGCTCTCTGTGTGGGACTCTAAAGACTCGACACTACGCTGGCAGTGGGTTTAACCACAGACCGCAAGCGGCACTAGCTGTACGTAACGGTCCCCAGGTAGATGTCGATAAGAAGACTGACGAGGTGAACCCCATCTGCACTCCTACTGAGCCTGTATGTGACAATCTCCGTACAGTCCGGTCTGTTCGTCTGATACATCGCATGGCGGGCCTAGGGGGGCGGTGAACGTCAGTCCCCTAATAGCGGTACAAGTCGTGTCGGAGTGTAGCCCAGAACACCCTGAGATAACACTGGAAACCTACCAGTATATCTCGCTTGCCCTGGCCAGGGACTACTCGTGTAATGGCTCTCCTAGACACAGCGCGATGTCAACCCCCAATACCGGGAGAGACGAATCCTGTCTAACCGTCACTGCCTCCAAGTGCTTCGGGACTGCACCCAAAAACTACCTGTTTGCACAGCTCCTTTGAGCCGTGGTAGGGTAGTAATCAAAGTGCAGTGGGAACACACTCGAGGCGAAGTGACAGTGTCAAGTCAGCGGACTAAGCTGTACTCATGTCACCTGGGAACTGATAACTGACGATAGGTATATTACCAACCAACAGTTCCCGACGAGTCCTGTCCAGTGTACTCGTAACCTAACGAGCACCCGCATACTATCCCAAGTACGACGTACTAACGGCTGTGGGACAGACCGTCTCCCACACTGGGATGAGAAGCGCATACGCTAGTCTACTCCGGAGTATCGATGCCCTGTCTCGATAGTCCAACGACCAGGGACCTGTATAAGGATGTGCTTATAGATTACCCAGCTCCCACGAGTGCGAGCGCCATCACAATGCTGGTAATCAAGCAAAGATCCTAAGGGCTCTACTAATATGTATACCAGCAATATGCTAAAAGAAACACATGCACATATTAAAGCAGAGACAAACCAAGTAGCATACTACCATTTCGAGCAAGATTGTATATACAACTGTGAATATCCCAAGCTTCCATTAAGTAATATACAAACTAGTATGATACAGTAATGGCCTCTAGGGCATATACACTAACAATCTCCCACTTGCACTAAGGCCATGTACTGGCGTATCGAAGACCTATCATCTCGATCAGCCGCTCGAACTGAGTCTGGGGTAGGGCCTTTGTGAGTGGATCTGCAGTGTTATCCTCTGATGCAACTCTCCGGACCTCGATCTCCTGGCGATCTACGATCTCCCTGATCAGGTGATACCGCCTTAAGATGTGTCTGGATTTCTGATGGGACCTGGGTTCCTTCGCTAAAGCTATAGCCCCGTTGTTGTCGCAATACAGAGGTATTGGGTCAACAATGGACGGAACCACCTGAAGTTCTTTCAAGAACTTCCTCATCCAGACAGCTTCTTTTGCGGCATCAGATGCAGCGATGTATTCCGCTTCCATAGTCGAGTCAGCAACGGTTTCCTGTTTGGAGCTCTTCCAACACACCGCCCCTCCATTGAGGGTAAAGACAAAACCCGACATGGACTTGGAATCATCCTTGTCACTCTGGAAGCTGGAGTCAGCAAAGGCCTCAATCTGCAGGTCTTTTCCGCCATACACCAAGAACATCTCCTTAGTCCTTCTCAGGTACTTGAGAATGTTCTTTACTGCTATCCAATGTTTCTCCCCAGGGTTTGACTGATACCTGCTTACCACACTCAGTGCATAAGCCACATCCGGTCTGGTACACAACATCGCATACATTATAGAGCCTACCGCAGAAGCGTAGGGTATAATAGACGTGCGATCCCTCTCCAAATCAGTCTTGGGAGACATCTCTTTGGAGAGGGTGATCCCGTGACAAGCCGGTAGATTACCGCGCTTGGAATCTTCCATACTGAATCTCTTCAGTATGGTGTCGATGTACCTGGACTGCGAGAGTCCTAATATCCTCTTGGATCTGTCACGGTAGATCCGGATACCCAGAATGTAGGAGGCATCACCCAGGTCTTTCATGGAGAACCTGTGTGACAAGAACCCCTTGACAGATTGTAGCATAGGAATGTCATTTCCTATTAAGAGAATGTCATCCACGTATAAAACGAGGAATACTACAGTTCTCGCTACAAATCTACAATAGATGCATGGTTCATCTGGATTTTTGATAAAGCCAAATTCTTTGACCGTCTCATCAAAACAGATGTTCCAACTCCGCGATGCCTGCTTGAGTCCATAAATGGACTTGAGCAACTTGCACACCTTTCCGCTGCTCCCACCCTGAATGAAACCCTCTGGCTGATCCATATAGACACACTCTTCTAAATGACCATTTAGAAAAGCTGTCTTTACGTCCATCTGCCAAATCTCATAATCGTGGAAAGCAGCAATGGCAAGAAGGATCCGAATGGATTTCAGCATAGCTACTGGAGAAAAGGTTTCGTCATAGTCCAAACCAGGTCGCTGACGAAAACCCTTTGCTACCAGTCTAGCTTTATAGGTCTCAACCTGTCCATCTACACCAATCTTCCTTTTGAAGATCCACTTGCATCCTACGGGTTTTACCCCGTCTGGAGCAATGTCCAACGTCCATACTTTGTTGGTGTACATGGACTCCATCTCGGTCCGCATTGCATCCAGCCATTTTACCGAGTCGACGCTCTGAATGGCTTGCTGGAAGCTAGTAGGTTCATCACAATCCAGGATGCAGTCTTCTCTATCCCCGTCAATGAGAAAACCGTAGTATCTCTCGGGCGGATGAGACTGCCTACTACTCCTGCGGAGTGGCATAGGAATGTCCTGTTCTTTCGAACCTGCTGGTTCCTCTAAGCTTTCAGTAATGGTTTGTGGTTCTGGAATTTCTTCCAGTTCTACTGCGCTCCCGCTTATCTGATTTTCTAAAAACTCAGTTTCCAAGAAGCGGGCATGACGAGAAACAAGGACTTTTTGCTCCTCTGCGTAATAGAAGAGATACCCCTTGGAGTTCTTTGGGTATCCCACAAACTTGCACTGTACTGAGCGTGCCTCGAGCTTGTCCGCATGCTGCTTTTTTACAAAAGCTGGACATCCCCATGTCTTAAAGGATTTAAGACAGGGTTTCTTCCCACTCCACATCTGATATGGTGTGGTAGGCACTGTTTTAGTAGGAACTTGGTTCAAGAGATGTGCAGTTGTTTCCAGTGCATAGCCCCAGAAAGATCGCGGTAACTCAGCCTTACTCATCATGGACCGTACCATATCCAATAGGGTTCGGTTCCGTCTCTCCGATACACCGTTGTGTTGCGGAGTGTATGGAGGAGTAAGCTGAGAGAGAATTCCATTCTCTTTTAAGTAATTCAGGAATTCGGCACTTAAGTATTCTCCTCCTCGATCCGATCTTAGGATCTTGATACTTTTGCCGGTTTGTTTCTCCACTTCACTCTTATATTCCTGGAACTTTTCAAAGGCCTCGGACTTATGTTTCATTAAGAAGACATAACCGTACCTTGAAAAATCATCCGTAAAAGTAATGAAGTAAGAGTAACCGCTTCGCGCATGTGTAGACATTGGACCGCACACGTCGCTGTGTACGAGTCCCAAGAGCTCGCTCGCTCTTTCTCCGTGTCCAGTGAACGGAGCCTTTGTCATCTTTCCCATGAGACAAGATTCACAAGTGGCATAAGACTGATACTCGAACGGATCCAAGTATCCTTCTTTATGTAACTTAGTCAACCGTGTCTCATTGATGTGACCCAGTCTACAATGCCATAAGAAAGCCTGATTAATATCTGGAGACTTTCTTTTGTGTGTATTCTGGATATTGAAAACCTGTGGTTGGTTTAAAACGTAAATACCGTTGTTTAATGTACCTGACCCAATCAAAACTTGATTAAGGTGAATGTTCACTACATTGCTTACAAATGCAAATTCATAACCTTCTTTAGATAATAAAGATACAGAAATGATATTACAGGTTGCATTTGGTACATAATAACAACTACGCAAAACCAAAAAGTGTCCATCAGATAATCCCAGGTGATATTCCCCCACGGCCTCTGCATCCATGCTAGCACCGTTCGCAACTCTGAGGGTCATGTCACCTGCCTTCAAAACTCTACGCTTTCTCAACGCCTGCAAAGAATTACAGATATGAGATCCTGATCCGGTATCCAATACCCAGGAAGTAGAGTTTATTGATAGACAATTTTCAATAACATACACACCTGAAGCTGAAGCTACAACTCGCTTCAAATCCTGTGTTCTGGCTTTCCAAGCCTTGCAATCTTGTTTCCAGTGACCACTTTTGTGACAATAGAAGCATTCTTCCTTCCCCACCAGCTTCCCCGCTACCTTTGTTGCTTTACCCTTTCTCTTCGTATCCACTTTACCGACACCGCCTCTTGGTTTGGCGGGGGCTTTCTTCTTCTTGCCCTTGGCTTTCGCCCTGGACCTAGAAGAGGAAGATCCTCCTACAAACAAAGTGGATGTCTCCCTACCCTTCTGTAGGGTGCCCTCAGCAGTCCTCAACATGTTCAGAAGTTCGGCAAGTTCAACCTCCTTTCCTTGCATGTTGAAGTTAAGAATGAACTGGGCGTAAGTGGAAGGAAGGGACTGGAGAATCAAATCGGTATAGAGTTCATTCTCCAACGTGGTCCCAAGGTCCGCGAGCTCCTCTATGTAGCCGATCATCTTAAGCACGTGGTCCGCTACCGATGATCCGACGGCCAACCTTGCCGAAAAGAGCTTCTTCGACACTTCGTATCTAGCGATACGAGACTGCTCTCCATACAGTTCTTTTGTATGGAGAAATATGAACTCTAGGTCCATATTCTCGTGCCTCCTCTGATGGTCGTTGTCCATCGAGGCTAGTACGAGGCATCTGGCCCTCGCGCAATCTATCTCCCATGTCTTACGGATTTCAACATCCGCGACGCTGGAGGTGGGACCTGGGACAGGGGGAGCTTTGGTGGTAAGTATATACCCCAGCTTGTCATAAGTGATAGCCATCTTGACATTCCTGAGCCAATCTTTGTAGTTTGGCCCTGTCAATATGTTTTTATCTAATAGTAACTTAAGTCCGGTCATCTTGAATGGTCGCTGCAATTAGGAGAGAGAAAAGAAACACTTTAGCATGATGCTCTTGCAAGTTTAGAGTGGTTTTTAGTTTGTCTAAACTGGATGGCTCCCACTGTCTCTCGAATCCCTTCTCAAACCGTAAAGAAAAGGATTAGCCGGGATCATTCTCACCATACAATACTTGCTTAACCGTTCAGCCAGGCCAGTGTCGGTACTTCGAGGGAGGTTTTCCAACGCTTTCGCGAAGTTCCTTAATTAAGTAACCTCTTTTCCCTGTGGGCGTAGCCCCGCTAACACCTTTCTAGGCACCTACTAGGTTTATAGCATTGATCGTTAAGTGAGAGTTTTCCCGAGGAGTAGCATATACTCACAGTAGGATCGGGATCCAAATATCATCGCGTGATAAAACCGAAGGAATCCTACCAGAATCATCACACTCCAAATGGTATGCAAATCTAGCAAGTTTCAGTACTTATGAAACTCCCGATGTGGATTTTTGCCCCATGCTCTTATGACCTTGACTAAGGCCAACAAATCATAAGTCACATGTCAAGTTCTACCCGTCGTTATCCAGGTTAATTTGAACCCACCCGTATCCACCCTTGACTATGGCCAACAAGGCAATACGACTGTCTCAAACCAACGCATTCTATCTATGCAACATATGAATACCCACCAGCTACCAAACACTGTGCCTTGACTAAGGCCAACAAACACAGCTTGAATACCGTTGAATTTTCATATGAAACGACGGAGGGCTACGGATGGTTTTGGCGAAACCGTGAACGTAGTGAACTTGATATAATCGATGGAACGGGATAGCTTTTAAAAGGAGTGGTTCAAGCTCCGCGTTTAAAAGTTTAGTTTTTGAAAAGAACCGAGTGGTTTTCAAAGTGTTCCAATCGACTTTTACTTGGTTTATTTCTTGCATTAGTTCTTTTAATGCGTCCCATCATTTAATCCTACCATTGCAGAAAACAACCAAAATATGACGTACGCTTATGCCATTCGCATTCGCCACGGGGCCCCGTCATCACCCGTTAGGTTACTTAACTAACGACAGAGCGGGGGCTGGGCTAGCGCGGCTGTAAAACATAAGCAACGCCTAAATAGTTATTATATATAAATATATAGCAATGATAGACATTACAGATCACAGATGAATACATTGGATATACTAGGAATCCGCAATGCGTTCGAGCCTGCAACGCAAAGCGGATTACACGGTCGCGGTGAATAGCCAATACCCCACCCAAGACCCCTACGGGTGCGGCAAACTACCCGCCAAGCACCCGAAGCGAAGCAACCTCCCTCACCACCGTGAGTAGGCCACTCGGCGCTTCGAGATACCCGGTAGTTTGTGCACCCCCTCCATGGGTCTATCCTAGGAGCAAAAACAGTAAAAAGAATTATACAATGACGGCTACAACCCCGACCCGGTTGTGCGGCCATACAAAGAATATTATTACATCAATTTACATGTTACAAATGAATGAAAGAAAAACAACGCTCATCTCACATCCACCCCGGCCATTCACCCGCGACAATCCAATTCATTCATATCCACAAACCAATAACAATCACAGATCATGTATAACCCCGACTAATCGTCTTATAGCGATTAGCCGACGTTCAATACATGCAAGCATTACAGATATAACCGATGTAGTTAAAGTGTAGTGAAGTTCCGAAAAATACGGATTTATAGGCCCCCAAAAGTAAATTTTAGTTCTGGAAAATCTGGGCACATATAATATATCCTAAAAATCCCAAAACCAACAACAACACACACTGCACGAAAAACGATGCGCCGATAACGACAAACCGCGGCGCTTCCGCCGCACATGCCTACCTCGTGCGGCGGAAGGGCGGCGGTTTGATGGAATTAGGGTATCGTTTTTCTTGGGTGTATTCAGAAAACCCTGAGACGATTTTACAAGTATAAATATTTTCATTTTGAGCAGAAAAAATTTTAACAGAAACTAGGGTTTTGCAAGTTTGGTTTTTCGATTTTCCGGTTTCGAAACTTCGTTACACTTAACTACTTAGCTAGTTTAGGTTTAGTTAGGCTCTGATACCACTGTAAGTCCGTGTTGCCCATCCCGGTGCTTACGGGAGGCGGAAAACATAATAAAAAACGGATTTTTAATGACTTAGGCAACATGGACTTTGCTTGTGAGGATCTTTGCTAAACGAAAACTAGCTAAAGTAAACTAACAACTAACTAAGTTGTAGAAAGGTTATACCTTGAGCTCGAACTCCTTCTCTCCTTGCTCGTCGGAATGGTAGAAAGGCCTCACCTTGCTTGTCTTCTTCCGTCAAAGAAAGATCCACTTGAAAGCCACCACCTTTAGCTTCAACTCCAAGCTAGGAGTAACTAGAGTGCAAGAAATGCTAAGACTTGAACCCTAGAAGAGAGTAGAGAGGATCAAGTGAAGGTTTTTCTCAAGCTTTTTGTTTCTCAACACATGAGAGGGAGAGAGCTTGAGGGAGAGGATGAACAAGAGAGAGAAATGATATGAGAGAATATGAGAAAATAATAGAGCTCTTCTTACTAATATGTGTGAATTAATTTAATTGAATAATTAGCTAGATAATTATCATGGTAAATCATGACATGACCATTATCATTTCAAATTGCAAAGATCAAAAAGCATCTTCCAAAAGAAATTATGATGGTCAAAGTGTCAACCTTGGTCAACAAGTCAAAGAAGTTAAAAGGTCAATAACCACAACCATGGATAATTATCAAACTAATTACTAATTAACAATAACACACACATAAATATTAGGGTTAATAAAATGATAATAGCCATTAGCCCTAATCAAGGTCCTCTCCCTCAATCTCAAGCAACTGTGCATACGCACCCGCATTCGTGATCCGAGGAACACGAACACAATGAGAAAAACCAATCTCAAAACATATACTAGGATCCGGCTTAAACCAAAGCCCGCTAGTATAAACTGTCCGGACAGCAAACGTGCACAAGTGCGCGAATGTGAACGAACCCTGTCGCAAAACCATGCGACCTCTACTCATTTTGCCTAAAGGCGAATAGCTCTCTGTGTGGGACTCTAAAGACTCGACACTACGCTGGCAGTGGGTTTAACCACAGACCGCAAGCGGCACTAGCTGTACGTAACGGTCCCCAGGTAGATGTCGATAAGAAGACTGACGAGGTGAACCCCATCTGCACTCCTACTGAGCCTGTATGTGACAATCTCCGTACAGTCCGGTCTGTTCGTCTGATACATCGCATGGCGGGCCTAGGGGGGCGGTGAACGTCAGTCCCCTAATAGCGGTACAAGTCGTGTCGGAGTGTAGCCCAGAACACCCTGAGATAACACTGGAAACCTACCAGTATATCTCGCTTGCCCTGGCCAGGGACTACTCGTGTAATGGCTCTCCTAGACACAGCGCGATGTCAACCCCCAATACCGGGAGAGACGAATCCTGTCTAACCGTCACTGCCTCCAAGTGCTTCGGGACTGCACCCAAAAACTACCTGTTTGCACAGCTCCTTTGAGCCGTGGTAGGGTAGTAATCAAAGTGCAGTGGGAACACACTCGAGGCGAAGTGACAGTGTCAAGTCAGCGGACTAAGCTGTACTCATGTCACCTGGGAACTGATAACTGACGATAGGTATATTACCAACCAACAGTTCCCGACGAGTCCTGTCCAGTGTACTCGTAACCTAACGAGCACCCGCATACTATCCCAAGTACGACGTACTAACGGCTGTGGGACAGACCGTCTCCCACACTGGGATGAGAAGCGCATACGCTAGTCTACTCCGGAGTATCGATGCCCTGTCTCGATAGTCCAACGACCAGGGACCTGTATAAGGATGTGCTTATAGATTACCCAGCTCCCACGAGTGCGAGCGCCATCACAACGCTGGTAATCAAGCAAAGATCCTAAGGGCTCTACTAATATGTATACCAGCAATATGCTAAAAGAAACACATGCACATATTAAAGCAGAGACAAACCAAGTAGCATACTACCATTTCGAGCAAGATTGTATATACAACTGTGAATATCCCAAGCTTCCATTAAGTAATATACAAACTAGTATGATACAGTAATGGCCTCTAGGGCATATACACTAACAGACACTCCGCCTCGGAGACGCGTCAAGCATCGTCCGTCCATGTCGTAAAAAGGGCAGTGTAGGCTTCCCATAAAGCGGGAACCAAATCACTCCATGACAGGGAAACGTTTATCACGGACACTCCTCCTCGGAGATGCGTCAAGCATCGACCGTCCATGTCGTAAAAAAGGGCATTGCCAGCTTCCCACAAAGCGGGAACCAAATAACTCCGGGCTAGGGAAACGTCTACCATGGACACTCCGTCTCGGAGACGCGTCAAGCGTTGACCGTCCATGTCGTAAAAAAGGCAATGCAGGCTTCCCACAAAGCGGGAACCAAATTACTCCGTGCCGGGGAAACGTCTACCACGGACACTCCGTCTCGAAGACGCGTCAAGCGTCGACCGTCCATGTCGTAAAAAGGGCAGTGCAGGCTTCCCACAAAGAGGGAACCAAATCACTCCGTGTCGGGGAAACGTCTACCATGGACACTCCGCCTCGGAGACGCGTCAAGCATCGACCGTCCATGTCGTAAAAAGGGCAATGCAGGCTTCCTACAAAGCGGGAACTAAATAACTCCGGGCCGGGGAAACGTCTACTACGGACACTCCACTTCGGAGACGCGTCAAGCATCAACTGTCCATGTCATAAAAAAGACAGTGCAAGCTTCCTACAAAGCGAGAACCAAATCACTCCGTGCCGGGGAAACGTCTACTACGGACACTCCGCCTCGGAGAGGCGTCAAGCGTCGACCGTCTATGTCGTAAAAAGGGCAGTTCAGGCTTTCCACAAAGCGGGAACCAAATCACTCCGGGCCAGGCAAACGTCTATTACGGACACTCTGCCTCGGAGACGCGTCAAGCGTCGACCGTCCATATCGTAAAAAGGGCAGTGCATCCCAAAAAGTGGTAACCAAAGCAAGTTGCCTCCACGCGAAGGAAGATCCATTAATTTCATGCACACGACCCACATATGTGGTGTGCATTTATTGATGGGGGGCACTTTGTTGGCGTCGAAAATTGTACCCCAGTTGACCAAGTCAAAATCAAGGTCAACCCCAAGCCAGGTAGGCCCGAGCCCAGATCAAGTGGGCTCATGCCCGAGTCGAGCCCGAACATGAAGCGGCCGGCCCCCCATATGCCAAAATGAAAATTATGTAATAAATAATTTTGATGTAATTTTCATACATGAATGTAAGAAAAATGGGCATAAAGCCAAATTTTTGTAAAGCCCATGGCTCATGTGCAAAAGAAATGAGCACATGAGACATGGGATGGGCAAAATGCCATTTTGTAAAGCCCAAAGGGCTATATGTAAATGTGTAAGCCTATAAAAGGAAACATGATAATGAAATAAAGGATACAATTCATTCCCCTCAAAATCTAGGGTTTTTGTGCCTCCTTCTCCTTCCTCAAGGATCTAAAACTTTTTTCTTTTTTTTGAATTAAATCAAGAGTTTAACTCTTCCTTTCTAAAAAATAAATAGTTTTTCACACAAAACCCACAAAGGGAAACTCAAATCTCCCATCAGATCTCAAAAAGGAAAGATTTTTAAAATTTCATACTTCTTGTTCTTCAAGATTCGGCCAACAGAGGAGGAAGAAGGAGACTCATCTCCAAAGACCCCATTTTGGGAAAGATCCAAAGCTCAGGGGAGAAGAAAGGGGTTTCCTTGAGCATTTACAAAGATTTCTTGGAGTTTAACTCCACAAACCAAAGTTTTTGGGAGTTTAACTCCATAAAAATAAATAAATAATAATAATACATTTTTTAAAGGAGTTTAGCTCCAAAAGTCAATTGGAGTACAACTCCCAGTATGGGGGGCTGAGCCCCCCTTTATTTTCCGCTGGAGCCTTGCGCCCAGCGCCCGCATGCCATGCATGTGAGGCGCTGGCGCCTTGCACCCAGCGCCCGTGTGCCATGCACGTGAGGCGCTGGTACCTTCTCCCATGCGTCCTTTGGATGCCCTTTCCCTTATATATATATACAGACACACACACACCCCACAACAATGTCTCCGTTAGAAAAAAATTCTAACGGGGCGTTGTCCCGCACCCCGCAAGGGAGCTGCTAGCCCCCTTGACCCCCATCTCGCTATCCGGGTAGCGGGACCCCCGTAAACTCTACGTGGCTCCTGATATATCCAAGCCCCCTTCCAAAACAAAACACACGTACACTGCATATTGAGTTCGCATGACCAGTTTAACCCGTCAATCGGAGGTTCCCTCGCTCCAAAGTTGAGGGATAATTAACGGCAGCTTAGTCCGCGGCTGCCGGAGATTCGGATCCACACAATCAATAAACACCCTTCTACCCTAGGCAGGGGGAATCTGTAGTACACCTGACAAGCGCGAGCATGTTCCCATCTCAATGGGGTGATGAAAAACACCCTACAACACAAACAATTATATAAAATCAATATCTGCCCACTTGTCAATCCTAGGTGATATTCCCCTACGGATACAGCGTCCATGCTCATTCCGTTAGCAACCCTGAGAGTCATATCATCTGCCCTGATAACTCTACGGTTTCTCAAAGCCTGTAAAAAATTACAGGTATGATATCATGATCCGGTATCTAGTACTCAGGAAGTAGAATTAATTGATTGACAGTTTTCAATCACAAACACACCCGAAGTCGAAACCACAACGAGCTTCGGATCCTGGATTCTGGATTTCTGGCTTTCCAAGCCCTGCATTCCTTCTGCCAATGTCCTTTCCCGTGACAATAGGAACATCCCTCCTTCGCTACTGTTAGTCCCGAAATATTTTCCTTGCCCTGTCTCTCTACCTTACTGACACCGCCTATCGGTTTTGTGGAGGCCTTATTCTTCTCACCCTTGTCTTTCGCCTTGGATCCAGAAGAGGAAGATTCCCAAATAAGCAAAGCGGGTGTCTCCCTGGTTTCCTTCAGGGTGTAACTAGAAGGTAGGGACTGTAGAATCAAGTCAGTACATGACTCGCTCTCCAACATGGTCTCCAGGTCCATGAGCTCATCAATATAGCTAGTCATTGTAAGGACGTGGTCCCCTACAGATGACCTGATAGCCAATATCGCTTGAAGCAATTCTTTCGAGGTCTCATATCTTGTAATACGAGATTACTCTCCATATAAAACTTTTTTATGGAAGAAGATGGAAACTAAGTCTATCTTCTCGTGCTGCCTCTGGTTTACACCATCTACTGAGGCCAACACAAGGCATTTGGCATTTGCACTGTTTTTTCTCTTTTCTTACGGATATCAACATCCGCGACGGTGGAAACTGGACCTGGGACGGCGGGGACTTGAGTAGTAAGGAGGTGGCCCGGCTTTTCATAGGTAATGGACATCTGGACAAACCTTTGCCAGTCAATATACTATAACTCAGTCATTGTATTATCTAGATGTAACCTAATCTTGGTCACCTGGTCGCTTCAATTAGGAGTGAGAAAGAAGAAACACTCAGCATGATGCTCTTGCAAGTTTAGATTGGTTTTTAGTTTATCTAAACATGATGGCTCCCATTGTTTCTCAAATCCTTCCTCAAACCATAAAAGAATAATTAGTCAGGATTAATCTCACCCTACAATACTTGCTTAACCTTTCATCCAGGCTAGTGTCGGTACTTCGAGGGAGGTTTTACAACGCTTTCGTGAAGTTCCTTAATTACATAACCTCTTTTCCCTGGAGGCGTAGCCCCGCTAACACCGTTCTAGACACCTACTTGGTTTATAGCATTGATTGTTTTAGTGAAAAATCTTCCCGGGAGTAGCGGATACTCACAGTAGGATCGGGATCCAAATATCATTGTATGATAATCTTGAAGGAATCCTACCAACATTATCACACTCCAAATGGTATGCAGCACTAGCAAGTTTCAGTTTCTTTAGAAACTCCCAATGTGGATTTTTGCCCCATACTCTTATGACCTTGACGAATGCCAACATATCATAAGTCACATGTCAAGTTCTACCCGTCATTGTCCAGGTTAATTTGAACCCACCCGTACATACCCTTGACGAAGGCCAAAATAGTAGTACGACTGTCCCAAACCAATGCATCTATCTATGCTACAGATGAATATTCAGCAGCTACCAATCACTATGCCTTGGCGAAGGTCAAAATACATAGCTTGAATACTACTGAATATTCAACTGAAATGATGGAGGGCTACGGCTGGTTTTGGCAAAACCGTGAACGTAGTGAACTTGATATAATCGAAGGAACCTGATAGCTTTTAAAAGGAGTGGTTTAAGCTCCATATTTAAAAGTCTGCTGTTTCGAAAAAACCGAGTGGTTTTAAAATTTGTTCCAACGATTTAGCTTTGGTTTGTTTGCTATGCTTTAATATTGCAGTCCCATCATTTACACCTATCATCACAGAAATAAACGAAAATACCACGTATGCTTATGCCATCCGCATTCGCCACTGGGCTCCGTCTAACACCGTTAGGTTACTTAACTAACGCCAGAGCAGGGGATGGACTAGCGCGGCTGCAAAACATAAGCAACGTCTACTATATACCATATATATAATAACTATTCATCTCACGCAATAATAGGCATTCGAGATCACAGATGAACATATTGGATATACTAGGAATTCCGTGTTTCGTTTAAGCCTGTAACGAAAGACGGATTCCACGGTCGTGATGAATAGCCAAACCCCACCCCAGACCCCTACGGGTGCGGCAAACTACCAGCCAAATACCCAAAGTGAAGCAACCTCTCTCAGTAAAATGAGCAGGCCACTCGGCACTTCAAAGTACCCGGTAGTTTGTGCACCCCACTTTGGGTCTAACCTAGGAGCAGAAAACAGTAAAAGAAATAATATGACGGTGGCTACAACCTCAACCCGGATGTGCCCTGCAAAAATAATATTACATCACTTTACAATTTTACATTGAATGAAAGATAAAACATTCATCTCACATCCCTGGCTATTCATCCACGACGATCCAACTAAGTTCATATACACAAACCAATATCAACAGCAACACAGATATGTGCAACCCCTTCTAATCGACGTATAGTGATTAGAAGACGTTTAAGAACACATATACACATCACAAAGCTTGTAAAGTAACCTACGATGTTATAAAATCCGTGCACAATTAGCGAACAAAACAAGTTTTTCAAAACCATGAAAAACTGTCCACTAAAGTTACCAAAAAATCGTTTTAAGCCAATCCGGGAGACGAAACGAACTCGAAATCCATCCGAACCTTCGCGGAGGTGACGGGGAAAAAATTAAGTATCGATCCAGGGGCCTCGGTAGGGTACCCACCCCTAGGGTCCACCTCAAGGTGGCCCCAAGGGAAGGTAGACCCGAGAGCACCATTCTGGTGCGCTCTCGGGTCACCAGCCCCCAAGGCCACCTTGTGGTGGTCTTGGGGGTGGGCCCAGCCTTGGGCACCCTGGGGGTATCCTCGGGGTGCCCTTGCTCCACCCCACGGCTTCTCGGTTCAAACCGCGAGCCCGTGGGGTGTGCAAACATCTTAAAACAAATTTTTTGGTTATGTTTTTGTCTGCAATCCGTGCACGACAAAAATGACGGATTTTAAACGTCGCTACAAGCTATCTAAGGTTTATGAGAGTCTATGATACCTCTGTAAGTCGATATCGTGCACCTCGCAGGTTCGCGAGGGGGCAGAATACGCAAAAAATGATTTTCACGGGCTTCGTAACACCGACTAAACTCCCGGATCGACCATAAACCCTAGCTAGCAAACTATTTAAGGTTTAACTACTCGAATGAATGTTATACCTTATAGTATCATGTCCTTCGGATCTTCTTTGCTATCCTCCTCCTCGCCAAAAGCTCCGAGGATCGAAATGGATTGAGCAACCTTGACGGCCTCCTCGAGTCAAAGACGATCCACCCGAGACTCTATAGTCCGAGCTCTTACCTCAACCGAAGTAACTACGGCATCTAGTTCGCTAAACAAGATGTCCTAGATGATGTATAGAATGAAGATGGGTTAATTTTTCTCTAATAGCCTTAGGTTTCTTAACTCATGAGACATGAAATGCTTAGAGGAAGAAGAAGGAGCTTGAGGAAAATCTAGTGAAGAAAGATGAGCTTATGAAAAAGAATGGCTCAAGTGAGAATAGAATAATGAAGCATACAGTATTTTATGAAATAAATATCTCACAAATATCTAGCATGCTTCAAAATATCTAAGTGGTGAGTCATGCTTGATCTTCTGTCAACCTCTACCTCATAATGTTTAATCCAAAAAGAAATAAAGCATAATGAGGTGCTACTTCTAGAAGCTTTCCCGAGGAAATTACGAGAATGCCTCTCATCCGTATATACATACTCGCATCCGTATTCCGAAGAATACGAATACAAAAGAGACGAAAATAATCCATCAATATAATACTAGGATCCGGCTTAAACTAAAGCCCACTAGTATTATCCGCCCGAACATCGTACATGCACAAGTACACGTAAGTGATCAAAGCCCTGCCGTAAAACCATACGGCCTCTACATCTTTTGCCCGGTGCATGGAAATCCTCTGTGTGGGACTCTAAACATTCGACACTATGCTGGCAGTAAGTTTAACCACAAGCCGCAAGCGGTACTAGCTATACGTAACGGCTACCCAGGTATATGTCGATAAGAAGGCCGATGAGCAAACTCATCCGAACTCCTACTGAGCCTATCTGTGACAATCTCCGTACAGTCCGGTCTATTCGTCTAAGAGTATCGCATATTAGGCCTAGGGGGCGGTAATCGTTAGACCCCTGGTAGCGCAATAAGTCGTGTCGGAGTGTAGCCCAAAACACCCTGAGAAACTAATGGAGTACCTACCAGTAAATCTCGCTTGCCTTGGCCAAGGACTTTGTGTAATGTCCTTCCGAACACAGCGCGATATCAACCCCCAATACCAGGAGAGACAAATCCTATCTAACCGCCACTACCTCCAAGTGTTTCGGGACTGCACCCAACTACTACCTGTTTGCATGACTCCTTTGAGCCGTGGTAGGGTAGTAATCAAAGAACAGTGGGAACACACTCGAGGCGAAGTAGCAGTGTCAAGTCGACAGATTAAGCTGTACTCATGTCACCTGGGAACTGCTACCCGACGATAGGTATAATACCCACCAGCAGCTCCCAACGAGTCATGTCCAGTGTACTCATAACCCAATGAGCACTTGCATACTATGTCCAATACGGCGTACTAATGGCTTTGGGACAGACCATCTCCCCTGCTAGGATGAGAAGCGTATACACTAGTCTACTCTGGAGTATCGATGCCCCATCTCGATAATCCTACGACTATGGACCTGTATAGGATGTGCTTATAGACTACCCAGCCCCCACTAGTGTGACTGTCATCACAACGCTGGAAATCAAACAAAGATCCTAAGGGCTCTACCAATATGTATAAGCGATATGCTAAAAGAAACACCTGCACATATTGAGGTAGAAACAAACCAGGTAGCATACTACCATTTTGAGAAAGACTGTTACTATATCCGTGTATATCCCAAGCTTCCAATATGTAATATACAGACCAGTATGATACAATAATGGCCTCCAGGGCATATAACACTAACAATGCACATCCCAGATCGTGTCATGCATCAATTTGGTCTTGAACAACACATTCCTATAACAGTAGAGTGTGTGGAGCATATCGGATGACAAGGACGACCACAGACTGATTGGAGCCGTGTTGAGCGTCTTGCATACTTGGATCGATGGACAGACCAACAAAATCATATTCAGTTATAGGTTGATCATGTTATCACCATGACAGCATATCAACGTTGGTATTGGGGAATCACTCAATGATGGATTCAATTTACTACCGAACAACCAGTCACTTACACACCGCGGGGGCGAATTGAGAGAGAGCTGGTAATCTCATAATCTTAAATTTGTAATCTATATACTTCAAAATTTTGATTTTCCTTTAATTCTTCAATGCTGAATATATAGGTTGACGGACTATATTATCTAGATCAGATTGCAACTCAAGGTTGGAAGGTGACGCACAGATGATCACCATGACACTTTTTGACATTAGTATATACATTCGTTCTCTTCTTGCACGACACAAATTCACTCATCCAGATATAGTGGAGAAAGATGTTATAGTTTATTCGCGTAGACAACATGGAGAAGGTTCATTGAGATTAGAAGAGCTTGAAGCATCTCGGCATGTGATAGACGAACCCGAACCTTCCCAGCCTGAGCCATTTCAACCATCTCAGCCACATCCATGGGGTTGAGAATTATGACGTCGAGGACGAAAGAGGATTACATGTGACTAGGGGTGTATGCGTTGTTCTTGTTACATATTGAAACTCAATATATAGGAAACATGGATATTTTTTGTGACATGGATAAATATTATTTTTGGCTTTATGTTTTTTCCTTTATGGAGATCATGTTGATAAATTAGAATTGGTTTGAAGACTATCATAATTTATTCAGTTTTGGATTTAATGAAATGGAGATGATTTTCAAGTCATTTAATGTGTATTACATATGATTTAGCATGTGTGTGTATGGGAAAGAGATATTTTATTCTTTAATTTTTTTCACGTTTGTCGGATGAGAATGGACGAAACCCGAGTTGACGGCCATGGTTTATATTTTGATTTATTCTCTACCAGTTTAAAATTTAAAGCCGAGGTTGGCGACCAATGATTTCTTATAAAATTTAAAATCGGGAATGCCAACCTAGCTTTTAAAAATAAAGCCTGTGATCTGTTTGAGTCTCTGTTTAAAAAATTTAATTAGCGTTAACAAAAAATTAATCTGGAGCGATTAGCACCAGATTATGACGTGGCATGGGCCCAGGTCGGTTTTGATAATCTTCTATATATAATGCAAATATCCGTTGGTTAGAGATCCACCCCTCCTTTTTTCTAGAATAAAAGAAAAAAAGAAGAAGAATACTCACTTCTCAAGTCTCTACATCATCAACTTCAAAAAAAAAAGACAAAACAAAAGATTAAAAATTTCTCTTATCTTCTTTTTTCAAAATTTAAAGAAAAAATAGAAAAAATATCACCTCTTAAGGCCTCCACCTCACCTAAGAAAAAGACAAAAATAATAATGCATTTAAATGAAAATTTACACATACACCCTCATTATTTATAAATTTATACATAAATCCTCCTTTAAACGAAAATATACACATAAAACCTCATTATTAATAAATTTTCATTCTCACTAATGAAATGTTAAATTCAAATAAAAAGAAGAAAAAAGGAGAAAATCCTCAATTCTTAGGCCATGCACTTCATCTCTCTCTCTTCTACCCAAAAAAATTAATTGTTTATATGTAAAACCCTCTACATCTTTTTCCTCCCAAAAAATACTAGAACCCTCCACATCCCTCTCTCTTCTCCCAAAAAATAATTAATTTTTTAATTATTAGAACCCTCCGCATCTCTCTCATTTTTCTAATTTTTTTAAAAATTAACACGTGCAACGCACATGCAAAAATTCTAGTTAAAATAATGCCATGTCGGTTTCACTAATTAAATATTTAATAAGGATTTTTTTTTATAAAAATGTCCATTTGTATTTGTTGTTTTGACCAGCACATAAAATCTCACAAAACTATCTTTACAATGCCTCTTCACTTGACCAAGCCTGCATGCATTTATTTTCTTTTCTTTTTCAATCTTTCTCACGTGCAAATCATGTGCCTTTCAATTTTCTTAATCACATGAGCCCAAGTCAAACTCACCTTTCTCTGCAGGCAGTAGCCATACTCCCTTAGCACGTGATCTGCACGTAATGTGAACAAAGAAACCCTAGCCTGATCCTGCTTCCTCTCTCAGCGCCGCCATGGCTTGGAGCTCAACAAAAAACATGTACCTTCGACCACCGCAAATCGTGCTAGCGTGCACCCATATCATTTCGACATCACGACTACTTCTCATCCAACTTTAGATTTATAGACCACCGTCGGTGTCCCGAGCACCATCAAAAACACAATTCTTCTCCAACTTCATTTGGATTTGATCGCTCTGGTTGTCCAAATGAAAAATCCGACCATCGAAGCACCTCTATCGGCTCCACCTCAGAAGATATACCAGACAGCCAAATCCATTTTCGTCTTCATCACCCCTTGATCTAATCTTGTGAACTCGGAACCCACGACCGATTTCCATCGGCTTTGATACCACTTGTTGGGGATTCCGATCTCTTAAACACATCAAGAACACAAGATGCATATTATAATCACACCATGAAGAAGATCAACACATCAATATAACCTGGTTCGACCACCTCAGGCTACATCCACGAGGCTAGAAACAAGGATCTCATTAATACAGAAAAGAGATTACAAAGTATTGCACCACTCAACATTCTCTCTTTCATCCTCCTGTCTTGTTCTAATACTACAAGAGAGGGTATGCACAAAATATCCTCAAACAATTACATCGCTCAAGCCAATCTATCTTTTCCCCTAAAAGAGATATATACTAAAACCCTAATTTCTATTGGTAACCCACATCAATAGATGACCCGGCCTAAATGGCCTAAATGCATACGGATACGAAACACAATCCTAACAGTTAGGAGCTCATCTTTACCTGCATCAATATCGATCGCGTAACCATGGAAGTATATCATCATCTCATAGATTTATATCATGCATCCATATATAAGCCTATAAAGTAGCCGAAAGATGTATGTAAAACCCTTTCAAAATAGCTGTATGATACGTATATCACAGCATAAGTAACAGGCGTGGTTTTATGAAATATTATATGTGTTTTGTTTAAAGTATATGTCTTGGTTTTTATAAATGAGTTTTAAGAGGATTTCCGTTTAAAAGTTTCTTGTGTCATTCCAGACACGTCAAAATAGTGAGACTATAGCTCATTTGTAAACCTCTTTATGTGCATCAACATGTGAAAATAGTATTCATGTATTGTCCCATGGATCAGTCATGTTCGGCTACTATATAGCATAATCTATAACAGTGTATCTCAACGGATCGCGCAACATCCACATATGATTGTCCAGTATCGACACTCTAAATCACACGAGTGTCCATCATCGGCACTCAAACTCATCATCCACCGAGTGTCCATTACCGACACTCAAAATTATCATAAATCTCATGTCTATCACCAACAGGTAAATCCAGATATCATAGGCACCATCTCATCAGACCGATCCTCTCTCGATATCAATAGTCCCGGTCGGTATCTCCCGGATATCCGCCGTGCTCTAGTCTATCTCCAGTATCGAGTGTCCTCGTTAGGCTTCCCGCCTCAAATGCGGCTTTCCTGCCCCTCAGCCTTGACCGGATCCACCATGTATCCGACTGTATACTCCCCCCACTCAGTCCGGATAACGTAGCATGTCCGCAACCATATAGCTCCCCCACTCGGTTTGAAATAAAATCAAATTGGAAAACCATTAAGCTCATGGTGGATGCCAACTCATCATATCAAGAGAAAACCGCATTTTTAAAACATACTCAAGTTTTCATAAATCACATCACGGTTTTCAAATCCATGGAAAACATCAAGTTCCGAAGAACAACATTTACATAATTCATTTTGATGATATCACACACACACAGCAGTGTCCCATACCACCGAGATATATCATCGTAAATAAAAACATCATAAAACCCATATCGATCATATACAAATATCCATAGTAATGGTATTCATATCTCAATCAGCAAGTATACTAATGCGTCGTGTATATATATAGCCAACACACGAACAGATGCGGAAGTTCCTACCGCGTCATGGCAATACTAATGATGTGTAGTATAGCATACGAGTCTGTGTTAGTGAAACATAGCAATCATTAGTAGTTGTGCAAGTGTTCTATCAATGTGTTCGTAGAAGAATAGCTTTAAATCCTTATCCACAACATATATATATATATATATATATAAATACTAATCAACCCCCTGTATATAGGGAAGCCATAATAAACCGTATCGATATCTATAGGGACATAACGTAGTATAGCAGTCCTACATTGTCATGGTAGTACCAATGATGTGTAGTGTACCATGTGTGTCTGTGATTTGTGCAACATAGAAAATATTGGTAGTTATGCAGTGTCCTATCAGTGTGTTCGTATGAGAATAATAACGCAACTAATATATATAACAGGTAATCAAATCGTGAGCGTATAAAAGTAACCAAATCGTACATGAATGATCGTTAAATATGAGTAACTATTATGAGCTACACCGTTACAGTTTAAATTAGAACAAAACGTTGTTTTACAAATAAGGAAGCTGCAGTATATTTAAAATATATATCCGTTTTAAAAGTAGGAGCACATCCTTGCCATTTATCATTTAAAAGTGGAAACAAATCGTTGGTTTTTAAAAGAGTATAGCTCAAACAATTGAAAGGTCCCAATTGGGATAAATGCATGACTCCACGAGTCCAAATGAATCTCGATCGTATTCGACACACTATTCTTATCATAATCAGTATGAAATCATTCTTCATACAATATCCTGTTAGTTATATGTATGCCCTAGAGGCCATTACTATACATAGGATGTATATTGTAGTGGATGCTGGGACATATATAGGGAGGACTTTCTTGCTCGACATGATAGTATGCTATCTGGTTGAACTTTACCATAACGTGTATACTCATTGTCTCTCTGTTACATGTTGGTAAAGCCCTTAGGATGTGTGCTTGACTACCTGGACTATGATGCGGATCATACTAGTGGGGACATGGTAGTCCATAAGTACATCCTTCAAAGTCCCTAGTCGTGGGTGTATCGAGACGGGGCATCGATATACCAGAGTAGACTAGCGTATACCTTCTCGACCCATACAGATGGGCGATGGATGATCCTATATCCATTGGTGTTTGACATCGGAGATGATATACGGGTGCTCAGTAGAGACTGGATACACTGGACGGACTCGCCGAGAACTCCCAGATGGTATTATACCTCACGTCAGATGGCAGTTCTCTGGTGACACTGGTACAGAGTAGTCTGTTGACCCGAGATCGTCATAGAGTCTTGTGTGGTTCCCACTGTGCTTTGATTTCCATCTTACCACGTCCAAGAGGGCGTGCAAAACGGTGGTTTTTGGGTACAGTCCCAAGTCACATGGAGGCAATGAGCGATAGGAGGGGATTCGTCTCTCCCGGTATAGGGGGTTGATGTTGCGCTGTGTTCGATTGGCTATAACAGGAAATCCCTGGCCAGGGTTGCTGAGATTTACTGGTAAGTGTTACCAGTAGTTTCTCGAATAGTTATAGACCTCATATCGACACGACTTATCGAGCTATTGGGGTCTGACGTTTACCACCCCTAGGCAAGATATGCGACATATCAGACGATCAGACCGGACTGTACGGTAGTGTTACTGGTTGGATTCACTGGAGTGTGAGCGGGCTTGCTCGTCGATCTTCAGATCGCTCAATACCCGGGTGGCCGTTACGTTTAGCAGACCGCTTGCGGCTTGTGGATGTTTGATATGATCATCATCCGCTGCCGGCGTATTGACGAGTCTTTAGAGTCCTACACAGAGGTTTCCTGGCTCAAGCGAAACGAAATAGGAGCGCATATGAGATATGTGCGGGACCAAGAATAATGCGTGTATGTGATACCGTATTTCATTCTCGCGATCAATGCGTCGAATGGTTGTATGCGATATAACCCAGTTATCGATTCAAGCGTTGATTCGATAAGCCGATACATTGGATACTAGTCGGTTATATGCGATATGACCGGATCGTTAAATCAAGTGTTGATTTAATGATTTAATGCATAATAATATATTTGATATATTACTTTTCATTAATTAGTATCGGTTCACTTTAAATGGATTTTCTCGCTCAGATGTGCGCATTGCATATGCGATATGATTTGTGCACTTGCTTGTATCATATTTGATGGTGCATGCAAAAATGGTTAAGTATAAAGAATTAAACCTTGGTTAAAGGAATGGTTAGGGTTTATTATTTGTTATTCATTTATCTTATTTAATTATCTATTTTTTTTTTGATAAATGAATAAATGAAAAGATAATGAGGAAAATGGTTGCTTTCTTTTGATCATTCATGAATCTTCATGAAGACTTTGACCATTTTGTCTCATGCTTAACCCTAACCACTTCTATTAACTCAAGTTAATTCTCTACACCTAACCATGGTGAGAATTATGATAAGAATGGATTTTTCCTTTTATTTTAAATCTTATCATAATATTTATCTTCTTCTTGCTCTTCTTCTTCTTCATGAAGAAGCTTGTCTTCATCAATGGCATATTGAGCATATGAGTGAGAAATCCAATTCTAAAGTCTACCCACTTCCTATTTCTTCATCCTCTACCTCTTGCCAAGTAGTAGAGTGTGTTTCCTTCACAAGTTTTTAGGGCTTGGTGAAGGTGGAGCTTGATTTAGCGATGCCTCGACGTAGATCATCTTCGGCATGGACATCGACGACCTAGCTCGCTTTTTCTCCGACGAAGCCGACTCTAGAGCCCGGATTCCTTTTAGACAGCGGAGACGACTTCGTTGCGGAGCTATGGAGGTGGAGCACCGGATCTACAAAGGTTGTATTTCCGATATCCCATTAGTTAAGTTGTTAACTAGATTGTCTTTCGCCTAGATTTCTAGCAAACGATCCGTACACTAATGTTTCTCGGCACCATAATTTTTGAAATTGGCATGTTCGATGCCTTGTGAGACCTCTTGAGAGTGCCTAGGAACCCTACAGTGGTATCAGAGCCTAGCTAGAGCCTTAGACGAAGTCTAGACGGAATTTGAAGCCCGAACGAACCCGAAACCAACCCGGCAAATTGCTCTCTGGACGATTTCTAAAATCTGGGATTTTTCCACATTAAAAATATGCAGAGAACACAACACAAATATCTAAGAGTTACTGTGAAGTTTGAAAGCCCAATTCCACTAAACCGCCGCGGTTCCGCGGCATGAGCTAGGCTCATGCGGCGGTTCCGCGGTCGTACGGGCACAGTGTGTAAAATTCTTTGCACAGTAATTCTTATTTTTCAGTGGTGTTTTTCCTGGGTATTTTTGATAATTTTTCCAAAGTTTTAATTTTCAGGGTTGTTTTGGGGGATTCGAATGTTCGATCGGATTATCAAATTTTGTCTGTGTGGCTTTCCGGATAAATTTTAGAATATGTTAAAAAGTTCGACCGGATATAAATACCCACTTTTTCCCCTGCCGGGAAATTTCCAAGTGTTGGATTTTTCCGTAGTTTGACGACGTTCTAAGTAGTGCAAGTAACTCGATGGACCCTCTAGAAGACAACAAACCTTAACTCGATTATGTGACCGTCTTGAACTGCCCTTTGAACCTTCGGGTTTGGGGCAGTACGGCGTGCCACATGTGAGGCGTTGGCTTGACCCTTCTACGGCTGGACCGTCGGTACTGAGGCACGAACTGAATGTTGTTAGACTTATTTCATGTGTTGATCTGTATCGGGAAAACTTGGGTGTTCGATTGTTCGATCGGAAAGTTTAACATTTTCTATTTATCTGGAATGGGATACAATAATTGGAATTCACAAGTAGTTATGAGATAACTAAATGAATGTTATAAACGTAGCAATTTAGTCTCACATGATCGGTTGCCACGGAACTTTGATGTGATCAAAAGTCCGTCGCAATCACGTAGCGTACGCGGATACTCGCCGGGTAAACTTAATAGACAGCCTCGCTACATAGCCCCGACCAAGTGACTGTAGGAGAACCCCGTCGCCGAAAGCATCCGTTCGGGTGCTCGCGGTGGCGGTGTTCCGCCTTGGTGCACTTCGTCGACGGTATCGGGGGTGCGGCCGTCTACTGAAGTTTGCGACGAGCATTCGATCAGGATGTCGGGAATCTTGTTGAATTACCCGACTTGATATTGAAAAGTGTTTTCGATTTTGAGACTAAAATGCGGGGTTTATAATTGTTAGGCATGTGATGTCTAAGGAATTCATTTGGTCAGGCATGCGATGTCTGAGGTGGTTGCGGATTCCAACTGTTGTAGTTTTACACTTTCTTTTCTGTGACCGTAAGTGTAATATGTGATATCGCCAGTTTCGTTGCTATATGTCAACGACAATTGGGATGCGCATATTTACTTACGTTGATGACATGTGATGTTATGTGTTGCTGGATATGTTATATTGGATCGTCGTGTTTGAATAGCCGGGGGTTTTTATGTGAGATGAGTGTTTTTCATTTTCATTCATGTAAAAACTTGTATGTAATATTCTTTTATTGGGGCACTTCCAGGTAGCGGAAGTAGTCACCGTTTGTATATTATTTACTTTTCCGCACTAGGATAGACCCAAGGAGGAGGGCACAAGTAACCGGGTTCTGGAGTCCAGTGGGAGACCAACTCGAGGAGTCGAGTCCGGGTCTCCTAACTCCAGAATTGGTAGGGTTGCTTGCCGCTCTCGTAGGGGTCTAGGGGTGTGGGTTTGGCTATTCATCACGACCATGGAATCCGTGTTTTATACTGGCTCGTATTGAAAATACGGACGTCCTAGTATATCCAATATTTCATATGATTCTTCTGCTGCCTTATCTGTGATGTGATCATGTGATGTTCTGTGATAGATACAATATATAGTATATATGATATATTATATAGGCATTACTTATGTTTTACACCCGCGCTAGCCCTGCCCCGCTCTGTCGTTAGTTACCTAACCTAACGGTGCATGAGGGGACATCGAGACGAATGCGGATGGCATAAGTGTACGTCGTATTTATCTGTGATGTTTAGGTACTTAAATGATGGGACTTCATTAATGTGATTAATGAAATAAAAGAAACCTAAGATGTTGTAGAATCGAATTTCAAAATTAAAACATGTAGCTACAGTTCTTGCTTTGCACAGCGGTATATATGATATATCCTGCACCTTATTCGATAAGGAAAGGACCGAGATCCATTCACCGGGAGTGACTCCTTTAGCAATAACTGGTAGATGCTACACACTCGGTTTGTCTTTTGATTGCTTTTAAGAGTTTCTGCTTTGCACAGTGATATATACGATATATCCCGCACCTCATTCGACGAGGAAAGGACCGACGATCCCTTCACCGGGAGTGACTCCTTTAGCAAAACTAGAAAAGCCTCAAAAACACTCCATTTTAAAAATCATTTGATTCTACAGCGATATCAAGTTCATTACGCAATAGGTTTTCAAGAAAAACCTGTCATAGCCCTCCGTCATTTCAGATAATTCCTGTTTAGTATTCGTGCTGCGTTTGTTGACCTTGTCAAGGCGCAGTGTGCGGTAGCTAACCAGTATTTATCTGCTTATGCATATGATGCAGATTGGGTTAGGGTAGTCGTGCGGCCTTGTTGACCTTGTCAAGGGTCGTGCGGGTGGGTTTGATTCAATCAAGAAATGACGGGTTGAACTTGACTTGCGGTCTATGGTTTGTTGACCTTGTCAAGGTCATAGATCGTTCGGGGCAAAATATTATCGGGAATTTCAAGTGTTGAAATTTGCAATGAGATTGCATACCTTCTATGAGATAGTTGGATCCCGATACCCGCTGCGAGTAAGAGTTACTCCTGGGAGAGTTTTATACATTACAATTAGCCGATCAAGTAGGTGTCTAGAAAGGTGTTAACGAGGTTACGCCTCTGGGAAAACGAGGTTTACATTAATTAGGTTCGTGCGAAAGCACGGGGGACCTCCCTCAAAGTACCGACACTGGCCTGGCTGAAAGATTGGCGAACTTGTAGTGTGTAATTAATCCCGGCTAGTCTTTCCTTTTAGGGTTTGAAGGAAGATTTGATAAAAAGCAGTGGGAACCATCCTGATTAGATAAAATAAAAACCAATCTATTCTTGCAAGAGCGCACGCTGAGTGTTTTCTTCTCTCTCTCTCCAAGGTAGCGACCATATCACGCCTTAATCAAGATAATAATACGGAATTTTGACCGAACCCGCTTGTTATACTGAGCTGGGGAACGTTGGTCCCGCTCCAACTTATAATTGTTGTAAGACCGAGCAGGAAATTGGGGATTACCAGAATTCCCGTGCCGCCCAAACGAAGAGAGTGCATGCTGATGCATCATCTTCGGGTGTGTTCGTTACAAAGAACTGTTTCTCTGTATCCTCTACGTCCTGGGTATGTGATACCAGATCAGGATCCCAGATATGTAATCTGTTACATAGGGCTACAGTGAGGTAGAGAACTGAGAACGGGTGATAAGTTTCATGAGGCAGAAAACGGGGCAAGTGTTGCAGCCAAGTCTGTTGGTCACTGTCACCCTGTATTACAATACATTGATTCTGAATGAATGTTATTAGATACCGAACCTGAAATACAAAATCATATCAGTCTCTTTATCAGTAAAGAAATGATAAAATTTTGTATTGATGGATAATGTTTTGAACATTTCCTATATCAAAAGTTGATCGGATCAGGCACGTTATCTAAAAGCGTTGATGTTCTAAATCAAACTACAGTTCTTTAGTATACTGAACACACACAAGAGGAAGAGTTCAGAATTGAACGATTCCTTCTTGAGGCATTGTAGACTAGGTCATATCAATGCGACCCGACTAGCCGAAGTTACATGTAGATGCATATTTAAATCAGTTTGAATTTACATCTTGTGAAACTCGCCAGTCATGTCACAAAGATAAGATGACCATAGCTCCGTTTATTGGAAACAGAGAAAGAGTTAGTGAACTCTTGGGATGATACATGTTGATGTATGTAGGTCCCCTGTCTACACATGCCAAGAATGGTTCTTTGTACTTCATTACATTCTCTGATAATCTCTCAAGATTCAGACATATGTTCCTGTTGAAACACAAGTCTGAACCTTTTGAGATATTCACAGAATATAAGTTAGAAGTAGAGAACCAAAATACGGGTATAAGTATTATGTCCTATGATGAGATCAGGGAGGAGAATACTTGTGCATGGATCTCCTGGACTATTCTAAAGGAGAATGAGATTCTCTCTCAGCATTACTCCTCTGTATACACCATAGCACGATGGTATATCGGGGCGGAGCAGATACACCCTATTTGATATGGTGTGCTCTATGATGAGTACTACTGAGTTACCTATTTCCTTTTGGGAGTTATGCACTTGAGAAGCTGCATACCTATTGAATAGGGTTCTAATCAAATCAGTTGCCTACCGCTTCATATGTGATATGGAATGGGAAGAACCCATGTCTTAAGTTAGTTAAGATTTGGGGTTGTCCGGCCTTTGTCTAAAAGCAAAATCCGGACAAGCTCGAGGCAAGGTCTGTAATGTAGAACTGGAAATGTTCCAGCCATACAAACTGCAGCTGATGATTTGGTAGAACCAAAGGATTCAGTAGATTCCAACGAACCTCAGCCTCTCCGCCGATCTAGTAGGGTTCCTCACCCACCTGAGAGATACTTCGGTTTCTCTATGACAGTGGGAGCGAGGATTGCATCATGAGATGATGACCCAACTAGTTCCGAGCTGGCCATCAGAAGTGTGACTCTGTAAGAATGGCTGGATGCTTAGCGATCTGAGATGGAATCCTTATACACCAACAAAGTATGGACTTTGGTTGCTATATCTGAAGGGTTAAATCCCCATCAGGAGCAAGTATATCTTGAGAAGATTACTTGGTGTAGATGGAAAAGTTGAGACTTTCAAAGCTAGACTTGTTAAAGGTTTTCTTCATTGACCAGGCGTGGATAATGATGAAACCTTTTCCAGTGGCTATGCTTAAGTCCATCCAGATCCTACTTACCACGGCTGCATACCATGACTACGATCTCTTGTGGTTGGGTGTCTTGACTGCTTTTCTAAATGATGATTTAGAAGAGTGCGTCTATAAGTACACAGCCAGAGGGCCTCGTAGACAGTGGGAGCAGCGGAAACGTGTGCAAGATGCTTTATAGGATAAAGCAGGCATCGCGGAGTTGGAACATCTGTTTTGATGTGTTAGACAAAGAGTTTGACATCATCAAAATGGTAGATGAACCTTGTATAGACAAAAAGGTAGTAGGGAGTATAGTGACGATCCTCGTAGAGTACGTGGATGACATGCTCTTGATAGGGAAGGAGTTTCCTATGCTACGTTCGGTCAATCTCCGCTTATCACAATGATTCTCTATATAGGATCAAAGTGATACCTACTAAATCCTAGGTTTTGGATCTATGAGATAGATCTAAATGGATGTTAGGATTCTCACTAGTTGTAGTGAGAAGGTATCAATCGACCCTGGGGAGAATCACTGGAATGGTTCCAGGGTGATAAAGACGACTGAATGTCAGTCGCAGGCATTGTCTTTACCCTCAGTAAAGGGACGGTATGTTGGAAGAGTTCCAAACTAGATACCGTGGCATACTAGACGATAAAGGCAGGATACATCGCTACTTAAGATGCTACCAAAGAGGCTGTTTGGGTGTATATTAGTTCATGAGATGAACTACGTTCTTACCATTGTGAGACAATGGAGTTGTGGCTCATGCCGAGGAACGCCGGTCCCATCAGTGATCCAGACTTATTCTAAGGCAGCATCGCCTGATCATGGAGATAGTTGATCTCCAGGGTGATCCAGGTTAGGAGAGTAGATTCAGAGGACAACACAGCGGATCCACTCACAAAGGCCTGTTGCCAGAGAGAGATTTTTATGGGATGGTTGAGTATGAGATACTACAACCACTGCTACAGATGGCCCTAGTGCAAGTGGGAGATTGTTAGTTATATGTATGCCCTAGAGGCCATTACTATACATAGGATGTATATTGTAGTGGATGCTGGGATATATATAGGGAGGACTTTCTTGCTCGACATGATAGTATGCTATCTGGTTGAACTTTACCTTAACGTGTATACTCATTGTCTCTCTGTTACATGTTGGTAAAGCCCTTAGGATGTGTGCTTGACTACCTGGACTATGATGCGGATCATACTAGTGGGGACATGGTAGTCCATAAGTACATCCTTCAAAGTCCCTAGTCGTGGGTGTATCGAGACGGGGCATCGATATACCAGAGTAGACTAGCGTATACCTTCTCGACCCATACAGATGGGCGATGGATGATCCCATATCCATTGGTTTTGACATCGGAGATGATATACGGGTGCTCAGTAGAGACTGGGTACACTGGACGGACTCGCCGAGAACTCCCAGATGGTATTATACCTCACGTCAGATGGCAGTTCTCTGGTGACACTGGTACAGAGTAGTCTGTTGACCCGAGATCGTCATAGAGTCTTGTGTGGTTCCCACTGTGCTTTGATTTCCATCTTACCACGTCCAAGAGGGCGTGCAAAACGGTGGTTTTTGGGTACAGTCCCGAGTCACATGGAGGCAATGAGCGATAGGAGGGGATTCGTCTCTCCCGGTATAGGGGGTTGATGTTGCGCTGTGTTCGATTGGCTATAACAGGAAATCCCTGGCCAGGGTTGCTGAGATTTACTGGTAAGTGTTACCAGTAGTTTCTCGAATAGTTATAGACCTCATATCGACACGACTTATCGAGCTATTGGGGTCTGACGTTTACCACCCCTAGGCAAGATATGCGACATATCAGACGATCAGACCGGACTGTACGGTAGTGTTACTGGTTGGATTCACTGGAGTGTGAGCGGGCTTGCTCGTCGATCTTCAGATCGCTCAATACCCGGGTGGCCGTTACGTTTAGCAGACCGCTTGCGGCTTGTGGATGTTTGATATGAGCATCATCCACTGCCGGCGTATTGACGAGTCTTTAGAGTCCTACACAGAGGTTTCCTGGCTCAAGCGAAACGAAATAGGAGCGCATATGAGATATGTGCGGGACCGAGAATAATGCGTGTATGTGATACCGTATTTCATTCTCGCGATCAATGCGTCGAATGGTTGTATGCGATATAACCCAGTTATCGATTCAAGCGTTGATTCGATAAGCCGATACATTGGATACTAGTCGGTTATATGCGATATGACCGGATCGTTAAATCAAGTGTTGATTTAATGATTTAATGCATAATAATATATTTGATATATTACTTTGCATTAACTAGTATCGGTTCACTTTAAATGGATTTTCTCGCTCAGATGTGCGCATTGCATATGCGATATGATTTGTGCACTTGCTTGTATCATATTTGATGGTGCATGCAAAAATGGTTAAGTATAAAGAATTAAACCTTGGTTAAAGGAATGGTTAGGGTTTATTATTTGTTATTCATTTATCTTATTTAATTATCTATTTTTTTTTTGATAAATGAATAAATGAAAAGATAATGAGGAAAATGGTTGCTTTCTTTTGATCATTCATGAATCTTCATGAAGACTTTGACCATTTTGTCTCATGCTTAACCCTAACCACTTCTATTAACTCAAGTTAATTTTCTACACCTAACCATGGTGAGAATTATGATAAGAATGGATTTTTCCTTTTATTTTAAATCTTATCATAATATTTATCTTCTTCTTGCTCTTCTTCTTCTTCATGAAGAAGCTTGTCTTCATCAATGGCATATTGAGCATATGAGTGAGAAATCCAATTCTAAAGTCTACCCACTTCCTATTTCTTCATCCTCTACCTCTTGCCAAGTAGTAGAGTGTGTTTCCTTCACAAGTTTTTAGGGCTTGGTGAAGGTGGAGCTTGATTTAGCGATGCCTCGACGTAGATCATCTTCGGCATGGACATCGACGACCTAGCTCGCTTTTTCTCCGACGAAGCCGACTCTAGAGCCCGGATTCCTTTTGGACAGCGGAGACGACTTCGTTGCGGAGCTATGGAGGTGGAGCACCGGATCTACAAAGGTTGTATTTTCGATATCCCATTAGTTACGTTGTTAACTAGATTGTCTTTCGCCTAGATTTCTAGCAAACGATCCGTACACTAGGGTTTCTCGGCACCATAATTTTTGAAATTGGCATGTTCGATGCCTTGTGAGACCTCTTAAGAGTGCCTAGGAACCCTACATATCCATCCAATGTCCAGTCAATATCGTATGGACCTAAAGTCGTGTACGCATGTCACAATAATCATATATCAAGATATATCTATACATATATGTAACCTACTAGATACCAACTATACACTAATTTAGTTATAAACTAAGTTATCTAACATAACACTAGTCTAGATATATAGTATATATATCCTAGTTAATTGGTTGTGGGGATGCTATATGTCATTCATCCGACTTCCCCCGTAGATATAAATCTACTCACCGACATATCGAGCTAGTCGAAATCTACAACCGCCTTGCTCGTCTTTGCTATCTCGGAAATCTTCGCGATCGCACATATAATCGTACTTAGGACACAACGACATAAATATTCAAATCAAAACGATACAACGAGCGAAGCGCATATAGGTTAGAACCTATAGCCCACTTACTCAAAATACGACCAAATACTCCCGGTGTCGACGTACAGACGTCGAACGATCAAGTCGAGATATAGAAATACAAAAAACCAGGTTTTAAATACCGAAAACATCGCCAAACCCACACTAAAACATTTCCAGATTTCTCTACAAGAAACCTGGAACAAAAACCCCAATACAGTGGCTTAATTACCACAAGATGAAGCTACAGAACAAAAATCAAGACCTAACTCAAAATTTGGGCCGCAAATTGCGGCCATAATGATTAAATCTGCGGCCAATTTAAGGAGTTAGGGGCTCGGGCTTTAGGGGTAGTCTTCTACTAATCTCATCATATTACAATACTCACTAAAAGATTTTCAGAGAAGTCTCCTAGCTCCTGATTCAATTTGAATACCACAAACTTCACAAAAATCCCACTTTTATGATATTTAACAAGGAAATCTGAAATTTGACACTAGGAAACTTGAGTGAAATATGATATATACCTATATGGATGGAGAACAAAGAGAATCTAGCTCTTGAAATGTATGCTTGAAGCTTCTTAAGATTGTGATGGTTTTAGCTTGATGATTTGAACAATTTTCATGAAGGAACCATTAATTTTCCTTTTGGTTTGGTGAAGAACTAGTAAACTCTGGTGATGGAGCTTGAAGGGAAGTATTTTGTTCAGTTTGAGGATATAAGAATAAACCATTAGAATTTTTGGTAAAGTGAAGGAGAAGGTGTAGAAAAAGGTAGAAGTGTAAAGGAAGAAAGAGGGGGTATAAGGAAGAGAGTGTATGTGAGGGTGTGGTGTTTGTGAAGGTTAATATAACCTATCAATTACCAAAACACTCATTTGAATATAAAACCCTATTGCAAGTAAATATTTTTACACATAAATACCACCATCTTACACCAAAATATCATATCATGTTAAAAACATAATACTTATTATTTTTAGGATATCACTTATTTTCATTTTTCCTAAAATAATTACATTTTTACGGATACCAATCCGGAATTCCAAAATCCATACATGATATTATTTTCGTAAACTCATAATATCCATATTTAAATTATACATTAAAATTTATAATTTTTCAAAATGTTACACCATGGAAAAAATAGAGAGGAAGAAGAAGTGTAGAACCCTCTTAAAAAATGAGAAAAGAAAAAGATATAGAGAATTGTGTGCAAAAGAAAAGGTGGGTGTGTGAATATCACACATACACCCCCCCTCTTTCCTTCTCTTCTCTTCTCTTTTTTTCTTATTCTTTTATTTGATATATATCCATGCTCTCTCACCCATATCCTTATGCAAATAGAGTGTGGGACCCACATGCAAATATGTCACCATTTGACAAAGTAAATATATTTGTATCAAAATACGAATACATTTTGTATCAAAATACGAAGCATGTATTATACGTGTCTTATACGTATAAATGAGAGACTGTATACGCATCCATATATATATACATATACATAATAATAATATATAATCATAAAGAGAAGAATGCATATATCAAATACTTACACTTGTTACGTATCGTATGCATAACAATACATCGGTATCAAATACCATTAATTTAGAGAGAGCATGTATCTTATACATAAAACTAGAAACCATATCACATATCCGGTTATTAAATCAACATTTGACTTAATATTCTGGCTTAGGAATAAGCCAGCTAGTATTATCCACCGTTCGATTAAATTACGCGTATCTCATACACGTATTCGATCGAACCCCCGTACGTATCCCTATATGCACGAAACATCATCATTTCAGCTGGGCAGGTACTTTCATTGTGGGACTCTAAAGACCTGACAATACGCCGGCAGTAGGTCAAATAGGATTATATCCGATTGAATCTGAAACACTTTCAGATTCAATCCCTACACGGGTTAACCTACAAGCATGTAGGTGATACTAGTTGTACATAATGGCTACTTAGGTATTGATCAGAGAGCTAGGTCAGCGAACAAACTCATCCGAACCTAACAAAGCCTATCAGTGACATTACCGTACAGTCCGGTCTCTTCGTCTAAGAGTATCGCATATCAGGTCTAGGGTTTGGAATCTATGAGATCCCAATAACTCGATAAGTCGTACGACAGAGGACTCATAACCAACCGAAGATACAACTGATAACACTTATCAGTTTATCTCCACTGCAATAGCCATAAACTTTTGGTTGTAGTCATGTCCTATACAACGCGACATCAACTCCTTATACCGGGAGAGACGAATCCCTTCGACCGCTTACTGTCTCCACGTGCTTCGGGATTATACCCAACAAAAACCCATTTGCACGACTCCTATGAGCCGTGGTATGGTAGAAGTCAAAGTATAATGGGAACACATATGAGACACTATGGCGATCTAAGGTCCTAGGGACTATCCTATACCCATGTCCACAAAAGAACTGCTACATGACGTTGGTATATTACCAACTAGGAGTTCTCAATGAGTCTGTCTAATGTAACTCATCCAATGAGTACATGTATACAATCCTTGATGTCAAACACCAATAGCTGCAGGATCAACTATCGCCCTCCAACCGGGTCAGGAAACATACACACCAGTCTAAACTGGAGTACCGATGCCCAGTCTTGATACTCCTACGACCAGGGACATTTAAGGATGCAATTATCGACTAATCATGCCCTACTAGTATGATCTCCATCATCGTCTTGGTAGTCAAGCAAAATCCTAGGGCTTTATCCCATGTCAAAACGATATGTGATAGTAAATAAAACGCATCATATAAAAGATAAAGACAAACCAGATAATATACTATCATCTCGAGTAAGATTGTTCTCTCATATAGGTCTTCCTTTAATTACAATAATTGCCTTGAGGAAACCTATATCCAACAACATGGAGGCAGTGAGCGATTGTTGGGGATTCGTCTCTTACGGTATAGGGAGTCGATGACATACTATATTCGGTTAGCCAATGATTGATGATATATTTTCTCGTTGTGTATGGTTTTTAGAAAAGAGAATTTAGAAATCACAACCAAAAATATTTTGACCGCAATCAATAACGGTGTCGGATGTAGCGCGTTAGTAAGTGCGGATCGTCCACAGGGAAAGTGAGATCCATTCAATTTCCGAATTAGATGAGTTGAAAATTTAAGGAAAAGAAAAGAAAACAATTCATGATTTGTAATTGAAGATCAAGAATAAGAAAAATCTAGATCTAAAAGAAACATTAAAAAAAACAAGAATTGAGATGTGTGATAATTTCCAACCAACAATCAAAGATTAGAAGTATGGCTCGTAGGAGTAGATCGGATCTATAGATGTGATGAGATCTAATGATTACTCATTCTTATCCATTAACGAATTGATACTAGATCGATGCAAATTCATCGAGGTTTAAGGATCTTGCGAGGAAATTAGGGATTTCGCAACTCATCCTTTGTCCTTTCGATGGATCGCATTCAAATTCTAGCTTCTAGTTAATCAATGGTAAATAGTTGTTCCCTAGTTTCGAGTGAACACGATCAAGAAAGCATCATCTCGAAACTAGGTCATTAATCATTTGATTCACTAGAATTTCCAAACATTATAGGATTTAAGAATTGTAAAAATATCTAAATCATCATCATCTAAAGATCGTCACAACTCCTACACGAGCGGAGATTACTCAAACATCATGATCACAAACACAATCACAAATTGAGATCTAATCATTATACTTGAATTAAAAGATAAGAAAGAATATAGAAAATTCACCTTTATTTATCGACAAATTTCGTTACAACTCTCTTGAATTTACAAAAGGAAAGAACTAGATCGTCGATTTCGGCTTCGCTCGGCTCCTTGAGTCGCGGATCGGCGTGGATCTCTTGCTCCGTTGAAATCCGGCGTCGCTTCTAAAGGTTGAAGGCTCTCTTGCTTGAATTGCTCTCGGGATCTTGATCTTGATTTTGAATTGGATTTTTGAGGCACAAGTTGTGTCACTCAACTTGTGGGTAGAAGATGATGGTGATTCTTGAACAACCTTCATCCTAGATCTAGGCTCTCTTATATAGACCTCAAAATTCTAGATCTAGGATTGAAATTTGAATTTTCCCTCCACAAGTTAGTTAGCACAAGATTTGAATTTCCTTCCAAAAGTTTGTTAAAAGATCCTTCTAGAAATAGTTTGTTAAGCCGAGCCTTCTAGATGCGCCACGTGGAGCTTCTGGGATCTTCTGGAAGCTTTGGCCGTTAGAGGGGACACGTGTACAAAATCTGGACCATAGATCTCATCATCTCACCGCGGATCCGCGGCGCCAAGGGGGTTTGGGCCGCGGATCCGCGGTCCTTTAGTGGCCTTAAGGCTTGAGTTTTCTTCTGTGGACTTGGGCTGACATATGGGCCTTGTTCTGATCATTTGAATTTTGTTTGGCCTTCTGTATTGCTACCAGATCTTTAGCATTTGAGTTGGCTTATCTTTTATCAGTTCTTTTCCCAATTTGGGCTCTGCTTCTGGAATTTCCTGCATTTGACCCCAAGACAAGAGTTGCGCAATACAAGGATGATGCGATGCCATGAAACACAGTCAATTTCCCTAAAAGTACCGGTTTTAAAGTCTAACACATGCAATCTGGTATTTCAGAGATGTTTTGCTAATATGTACAATATGAATACCGAACACTTCTAGATGAGTGCAAATGATAGGGAAATTGCCGTGTTAAAAATGCAGTATTTTCGACTGATCAGCCAACACCATAAGTCCCTGGTCAGGGTAGTTGAGAATTACTGATCGTTAGATCAGTAGATTCTCGGATGGTCTTGACCCACATCGACACGACTTGTCAGGTTATTAGGGGTCTGACGTTTTTCACCCCCTAGACCAGGCATGCGATCCTCTCAGATGAACAGATCAGACTGTTTGGAGATTGTCACGGACTGGCTCAATAGGAGTTCAGATGAGTTACCTCGTCGGCCTTCTTTTCGACATGTTCCTAGGTAGTCGTTACGTATAGCTATTGCTACTGACATGCTTGTGGTTATGGATTTATCCGGTAACTCACTGCCAGCGTACTGTCGAGTCTATAGAGTCCCATAGAGGGTTTCCCCGGTTCAGGCGGAACGATGTAGATGCCGTATATTGATACGTGCTGCGTACCGATTAAATACATGTACTTGATACACTGACTTTAATCAGACGGTTTAATAATACTAGCCGGCTTAGGATTAAGCCGGATTATTAAATAATTTAGTGATTTAATAATTTACATATATGTGCGTGTATATATTGTAAGGTTTCGGTTTTAGGGTCGTGACATTCACGGACCGCGGCAGAAATAGAAAACAATAATTTTTCAAGTATAGAACCAAAACCTAACCAAGATCGTCAAGTAGATGTAATATGCAAAAAACAAAAGAGAGCAAAAGAGGAGTGTTATAACCTTTGTAATATTTTCATATGCTCCAATGGAGAACTTGAACTCTGGTTAGACCTAGAGAGCTCCCGGAGAGTCTAAGACGCCGACTGTCTCGCCGTAGATGATTCGCGTGAAAGTCCCAAACCTAAAGCTCCATCTTCACATTTCTAGTGAAGAAACTCATGCATTGAACTAGTTAGGTTAATATGTGAGGTTATGTGATCAAGAAAAACACTCTCTTTCTAAGAAGTATTACTTCTTTTCTTTTCCTTTTATGTTTAATCTCAACATATTACGTCTCTTCACATTATATATATATATATAAAGAGAAGAAAACATGTATAAAATACATTTCCATTACACGATCGCATACGCAATAATTTATCAGTATCGCATACTAATATAATATAAAGAGAGAGAGAGTGTGTATCCAATACACAATACTAGAAACCATATCAAAATACGATCATGCATTAAGTCAACACTTTACTTAATATTCCGGCTTTTAAACCGGCTAGTATTTTTCGGACATTCGATTAAATCATACATTTAATCGAACTCTTTCACGTATCCTATAGGCACGTTGTTGGGATAAAAAATTATACCTCGGTTGACCAAGTCAAAGTCAGTCAACCCCCAGCCAAGCGGGCCCAAGCACAAGCGAAGTGGGCCTAAACTCAAGTCAAGACCAAGAATGGAAGGGGCCGGCTCCATGCCAAGAATGAAGCAATAAATTAGTTCAATGCAACTTTTTAGAAATAAATGTATGAAAAATAGGAAGAAAGTCAAAATTTTGTAAACCCCATGGCTTATGTGCAAAAAGAAATAAGCACATAAGGCATGGGGTGACACAAGTGCCATTTGGCAAAGCCCAAGGGGCTATATGTAAAATGTGTAGCCTATAAAGGCAAACATGATGAAAAAATCAAGAACAACTTTTATTCTCTCAAAAAAAAATTAGGGTTTGTGCCTCCATCTCTTTTCTCTCAAGTTCTCCCTTTTCTTTTCATTTCCAATTAAATCAAGAGTTTAACTCTTCTTTTTCCAAAAAGAAATAGTTTTTCACCATAAAACCTTCAAAAGGGAGTTCAGATCTCCCATCAAATCCCTAAAAGGGAGATTTTTAATCTCACCTTCTCTTTTCTCCAAGATCCAGCAAAAGGAGAGGAGGAGGAAGAAGTCCCACCTCCAAAAATCCCACTTTGGGATGATCCGATGCTCCAGGAAGAAGAAATGGACCCCCTTTGATCATCTTCGAAGATCTTCAAGGTGTTCAACTCCAAGATCCAAATCCTCAAAGGAGTTTAACTCCAAATCCAGTCCTTTTAGGTGTTTAACTCCAAATCCAGACCTTTTAGGAGTTTAACTCCAAATCCAAACCTTTTAGGAGTTTAACTCCAAATCCACGTCCAATTTCTTACATAGGAGTTTAACTCCAAATCCAAATCATTTGGGAGTTTAACTCCAAATCTATACCTGATTCTTGTTTAGGAGTTCAACTCCAAAGCCTCTCGGGAGTTCAACTCCCAACCCAGGGGCTAAGCCCATTTCTCCGCTGGTGTTTCCAGCGGTCGCGTGCCATGCACGTGACCCGCTGGCGCCCATGCGCTTGGTACGTGACCCGTGGACGCCCGGCGCCCACGCGCCACGCACGTGACCCGCGGACGCCCGGCACCCACACGCCACGCATGTGAATCGTGGGCGCCCGGCGCCCACGTGCCTGGCTCGTGAGGCGCTGGTGCCCATGCGCCCCGCACATGACCCGCAGGCGCCCAGCACCCACGCGCCATGCACGCATCCTTAGGACGCTTCTCACCCATCTTTTTTTCTCACGCTCCCCACTAAAAATACCTCCCTTGTTAGAAAAAATTTCTAACGGGGCGCCGTCAGCCCCCTTGACCCCCAGCCCGCTATCCGGGTAGCGAGACCCCTATAAACTCTGCGAGGCCCCCGACATATCCAAAACCCTTCAAAACACAACACACGCACGCGTCACATTGAGTTTGCAGGACCAGTTTGACACGTTAATCGGAGGTTCCCTCGCTCTAAAAGCGAGGAGTAATTAATGGCAGCTTAGTCCGCGGCAGTCGGAGATTCAGATCCCCATGATCAATAAACCCCAGCCTACCTAAAGCAGGGGGAATCTGTATACGCCTGACAAGAACAGGCATTCCCATCTCAACGGGGAGACAAAAAACACCCTACAGATTTTGGCACGCCCGGTGGGACTATTCTCTCCTCCCATATCTTGGGTCAAGCGTTCATGCAAACTCATTTAACATATATACCAATGTTTGTACTAAAATAATGCTTTTTCGTGCAACAATCAACTTTCTACAACGATGTCTTCTAAGATGAATTCATCTTCTGACGTGACCCCGATCCCGTACGTGGTCAAGATCAATGCTCACGTGATTCTCTCCGCAAGCCTCAGTCGGCAGTGGGCGGAACCGCCCCGCTAATTTGATTCCGTCATCATCTACCCTGCCGGAAGCGCTCATCTGGCAAAAATCCCGGCAAACTAGGTGGCCAAGCTGGTCTTAAGAGGCAAGAGGCTGAACGTTGTGATTGCTAAGGCACCACAACCCAAACTTAAGACGGTGTTGTTTCCCTAATTAGAGCAAAGCTTTGTTAAGAATTCAAAATTTTGAATTAAAGCTGCACTTTTATAAAAGCGCTGCGCTACAATTAGCGCACCCCGTGCAAAGCACATAGGCGCTAGCGCCAGATGTGCTGCGCTCTAAGTAGCACACCACGTGCAAAGCACGTGTGTGCTAGGGCTAAGAGCTCTGCGCTTCATGTAGCACATTATGGGCAGAGATCATAAGCGCTAGCGCTGGAACTAAATGTTCCTCACCGTTGGATCAAATATCCAACGGATATGATTAAATCATCAATTAACAAGAATGAAAATCTGTTGAATCTTTCCAAACAGAAAAGATTGTGCCCTGAATTTGGAACACCGTTGGATCAATGATCCAATGGTGATTAAAAAAATCACCAAAATACAGAATAAATTCTGTTTGGAAAGATTTCCCAATCTTGTTAAAACAAGAAGATTATCTTCTGTAAACCAGAAGCCCATGGATCAAAGATCCGACGGTGGGGAAATTCCCAAATCAATTAGAGAATAAATCTCTTTAACCGATTGAACAAATCAGCCTCCCCTATATAAAGGACCCAAGACTTCAAGTCTTGTACAGAGGAACCTCCCCATAAACTTTGAGAAAATCTCAGGAAGAAGAAGAAGCTCTCGGCAAAAGAAGACAATTCTTTTCAAGGTAAAAAAAAACAGAGAGATGAAATCATCTCGTAATTAAAAGAAGTATTTACTTCTTTCACAGATCTATGATCTGTAAGACAAATTGTCTTTCACAAAAGAGATTATGAACATCTCGTTATAAAGGGGGGGAATTATTCAATTCTCTTAGGATCACAGATCCATAAAGGCAAAGCCTTTCATCAAAAAGAGATTGAAATATCTCCTATAAACTAAGAACTTTGTTCTTAGAATCTCGAGACAAAGTCTCTTATCAAAGAAAAGATAATCTTCAGAGCGCAAAGTTAACCAAAGAAAAGCCTTAGCGCTCCTAATTTAAAAGTGTCTGGTGCTCTTCAAACACAGCGCACTGCATCTAGCGCAAAGCGTTAAGTGCATCAGAGCTCTTCATTTAGCGCAAAGCGCTAAGCGCATCAGCGCTCTTCATCTGGCGCAAAGCGCTAAGCGCATTAGTGCTTTAATCATAGCGCACTGCACTCATCGGCTGGCGCTAGTGCCAAGTGCGCCACATGCTTTTATATGCGCTTGGACAGAACATAAACTGTTCTTTGAATAAGCCTGGATCTATGACAAATGCACGCTATTCAACTAAAGACAAAACATTGTCAGAGACCAAACCAATGCTCAGCATTTTTAAGGGATTGGGCTCAAACAACATCTAACAATTCAAAAACAAATGTTGAACATTGTAATTGAATGGACTTAGCCCAAATTAGTCATAAGTCCTCAATTCAGATTAATTGAGTTCATATGCTCATAAATCGCAGATCTTAGTCCCAATCGGACTACAGATCTCCCAACCAAAATTGGTTCAAGGGTACATCTCTGAACCCCTCTGATATATGTCATTGTAATCCTTCAACGTCTTCAGAGAGGTGACGGGTCCCGACAACCATACATTTCATGGACTATGATGTCCTTAACCTTGACTGTGAGGTCTTTAAACTCACGGACTATGATGTCCTTAATCTCGGACTGTGGGGTCCCTTTAAACCTACGGACTATGATGTCCTTAACCTTGGACCGTAATGTCCTTAAACTAACATTGGACCGAGATGTCCTTAAACTAAATTGGACCGTAATGTCCTTAAACTAATCGACCGCAATGTTTCTAAACTAAACAATAGAGTCCAAATGCTTTTTGTTGGATCTAAATGATCCCGTTAAGTTGATCTTAGTCTAAAACTAGACTAACGTATCCTTAACAAACGTTTAAGTTGATCTTAGTCTCAAATGAGACTAACGTATCCTTAAACCCAACCCCCAAACCCAAATCTAAGAAGATACGGATTTGGACTAATCCACACCCTACGGGCGACAATATAAATTAGTCTCCGTATACAATCCACGGGAAACCAAAAACAAAACAAACGCACACGACATGAAGCGACCATCTGGAGAAGGAGAAAGTGGTTACCGCGATGCGGTAGCGTAATTAACTGCAGGGGCTTGCGCCTGCAGGGAAGAGCGTCCCCCCAACCAAAAACCTCTCAAATGATGGGGAATCTGACGAAGTCTGCTACATCGGCCGCATCCGTTTAAACCTTCGATACATGGTTCCATAAATCAACTTGGCATCTTCGGAGAGGTGGACGGATAGCACCAATTAGCATCTGCCCTCGGAATTCAGGCCTGACGTCCCAACGTCCAGGTCGCGTCTTTCGGCGGGGAACAGGTGTCTGAATGACTCTCTGGTGCTCCAGCAGGGGGCAAGACCGCCGATACAAAGGGCATCATCAAACATCGCGAACGAGCTCAGGCGACGACTCTAACAAGTGCGCAATCAGGCGTATCTCCAAAGCTCTCCATCGCTCAGTCTACGGCGGCTTCCTGAAGAGCCGAAGCCTGCCAAGTGCTTAAAATAGAAAGGTTGAGACAGAAGCTGCTCAAGTATCGAGCCAACAAGAGAGCCAAGACTCCAGCCAAGTGAAATCTTATGAGGTTCTAAGAGCAGGGTTACCTCATAACGACGGCTGAGTCGGCTGTAAAAGTCAGCAATTCTTTCGAACCTTTGAAGTGGGTTCAGAAAAATGCCATGGCCGCCAGAATCAAGAAGACAACAGTCCGAACGATGCTACAAAAAGATGTGTCCCAGCCCCAACAGAGAAAGCATGACACCGTCTCTTCAAGGGTCTATCAGGAAAATCCAGAAAAGAAGCGCCAGCACCACTCAAGAACCCGGTCAGGCCATCCATTTTCAATCGATTGACCGTTACCAAAATAGAAGGGCTACGACAGCGGTCCACGAAATTAGCTGCCAATAATGAAAGGACGACTGGATATGTTATCCACACGGTCTACATGGCGGGCACGCGTCCCAGCGACAACTTTCGTAGCAAAAGTAAGGATGGAACGACCACATCCCAAACCAAATCTGGCTTGAATGTGATTGCCGCTTCCCAAGATCAGCCGCCTCCGCTAGATGAAGAAAACCCTCTCGATGAGGATGATAGGCAGAAAGAGCCCTCAGTCCATGTGGAGTCAAGGTCGAACAGCGAGGAAGAGCCGACTTTCCGCCCTAGGATTGCAGAGCAAAAGCTGCTTCAACAGCTTTGAAAACAGCTCTGGAGCAAAGATAAAGAGATGGCCAAGCTCTACTCAAAAATTGATGACCTGATGCAGCTCACAGCTCAAATTGCTCGGGCCTTCCAATCAAGCACATGTCTCTACTCATGAGTCGGGTGATGACAACCCGAAGCAACCGATGCTTGTCCCCTTAGGTCCAAGATTGGGTGAGCCACATGAAAGCCGGTCGTATTTTGCTTCTCGGCCCCAGATAGCGCTATCCTGCTAACACAAGATCGGATAATGGATTTGGTCACCAGCAATGTTAAAACATTTGTGGCCGAAGCCGAAGCTCAGAAAGAAATTGGCAGTAGTGGGCGGCCATATCCTGCACAATACAATCTGATCGAGTTCCCGAGCGGCTACGTCATTCCTAAGTTCGGAATATTTGATGGAACGGGAAACGCAAATCAGCATGTTGCCCACTTTAAAGCGTTATGCGGAAATACAGGGGGCAATGATACACTCTTTCTTCGTCAGTTTATCAACAGCCTAACTGGTTATGAAAGGTTCCCTATCCGTCACAAGGGTGCTGGAGCAAATGTGCAAAGAGCTCGATGCATTATTAGTCTCCACCGTGGACCAGCTGAAGACCTTCTACGTTACCAGAAGAAAGAGTGGACAGAAGAGCATCCTGTTTTATGGGTCAAATCCTATCGTGCATCCGGACGATTTGTCTGTCATGTGCCTTCCCTATGAAAAAGGCATAAGAGCCGTCCTAAACCTCAGATATTATGCGCCCGAGATGCGGGAATATTTTAAAAAGTGCGGATGTCAGTTATATCAAACGAACTCTGAAGCGAAGTTTTATGAGGGGCTGTGGCACCCACCTCAGATCCGAGCAATCATCGATGGACAAATCCCAGATAGACAGGGAATAGGTTTCATTCAACCTAACGTCAAGGCATACTACATGATCCATATTAGTGAAGCCAGCGAAGAGTCAAATGATGAAGACGAGCTAGCCGAGCCAGAAGAAGACCCTCAAGAGTTCGAAAATGGCGGACAAGCAGCCTTCGACAAGCTAAACGAGGTTGATTTGGGAACGCCCGATAATCCAAGACCGACCTACATCAGCTCACTCTTGTCAGAGGAAATGAAAGAGCAGATAATCGCCCTGCTGCATGAGTTCGCCGACTGCTTCACATGGACGTACAAAGAAATGCCTGGGCTCTCCCCTGAAGTGGCCATGCATAAGCTGGCTATATCTCATGATGCCAAGCCAGTCAAACAAGCTCCTCGAAGAATGAGAAAAGAACTGGAAGAAAAGGTCATCAAGGAAACCAAGAAACTCATTGATGCAGGTTTCATCAGAGAAGAGAAATATGCGGACTGGATTGCATGCATCGTCCCAGTGAAAAAGAATAATGGGCAGATCCGAGTCTGCGTCGATTTCAGAGAGTTTAACAAGGCATGCCCTAAAGATGATTTCCCGCTACCGGTCATGAAAATGATAGTCGGCGATACCTCAAATTATGAGCCGTTCACCTTCTGGATGGCTCATCCGGATATAATCAGATCAGGATGTCACCCGAGGATGAGAAACACACAGCGTTTCGAACCCCGATCGGGATATACTGCTACAAGGTGATACCGTTCGAACTGAAGAATGCGGACGCTACATATCAAAGGTCAATAACCAAAATCTTTGATGACTTAATCCATAAGGTCATCGAATGTTATGTTGATGATTCGGTTGTCAAGACAAAAACCAAGGCCGATCACTTCCGAGATCTCAGGACCGTTTTCACACGACTGAAGGAATATGATCTGAAGATGAATCCTTTGAAGTGCGCTTTTGGCGTGTCGTCGGGAAAATTCTTGGGCTTCATAGTCCGACATCGGGGGATCGATGTTGACCCATCAAAGATATAGGCCATCATGGAAAACCCTCTTACATACGAAGGCACGTGATAAAGGCCATCAAGGAAAACTCGCTTACATATGAAGATTCATCTCAAACCTATCAGTAGATGTTGGCCTTTCTCAAAGCTCATGAAGAAGGGAGCTCCCTTTGTCTGGGATGTCGAATGTCAAGATGCGTTCGAAAGTATCAAACAGTACCTGTTGCACCCTCCAGTGCTTGCTGCTCCTATTCCAAATAAACCGTTGATTCTCTATACTGCCGCACTAGATGAGTCACTCGGTGCGCTCCTTACCCAGAACAATGAGGAAGGAAAAGAAAATGCTCTTTACTACCTCAGTCGAACTTTAGTCGAGGCAGAACACAACTATTCCCCGATCGAAAAGCAATTCCTGGCTCTGATATTCGCTATGTAGAAGCTGAGGCACTATCTGCTCACTCATCGGGTTATGCTGATCTCCAAGGTCAACCCGCTCAAACACTTAATGACCAAAACAAGCCTAGCTGGTAGAATGGAAAGATGGGCTGTCATGCTGCTTGAATTCAACATAATCTATACTCCTCAGAAAGCAGTAAAAGGGTACGCCCTTGCCGACTTCCTTGCTGCTCATCCCATACCATAAGGGTCACCACTCAATTGCGAGTTACCCGATGAACAAGTGTTGCACCTCGAGGATGACGAGCCATGTTGGGAGCTCTACTTTGATGGAGCCTAATCAATAAAGACCTCCAGCAAATCAAGTGTCCCGGAGATAAAAGCAGGGATAGGATTGGTGTTCGTCATGCCATCAGGAGGAACCCTATGACATTCCTTTGCTTTTACCAAGCCTCGCACAAGCAACGAGGCTGAGTACGAAGCTCTGATAGCTAGTCTGGAGCTCGCCACAGAAATCAAAATCCTTCGGCTGCGGGTTTACGGTGACTCCCAGCTTGTCGTCAACCAGATGAGCGGCGACTACAAGATATATAAGCTCGAATTAGCTCAATACAGAAGCCGGGTAGTGGAACTCACAAAACAGTTCACTCGCATTGAACTAATGAGAGTCCCTAGGGCGTTGAACGGAAAAGCCGACGTACTCACTCACCTAGCCAAAGAGTTGGCTAATCCCGACATGAATGAAATTATTATTACAGTCAGGATCCTGTAAATTCTACCCTCAGTCTTTTTACAAGAAGAGGAAAGCGCAGAACAAAAGAGCAATCCTGCCGAAGAAGCTCTGATCATTCAAGACGAGCCCGATTGGAGAGAACCCATCATAGAGTACCTCCGATACAACAAGCTGCCCGAAGAAAAATCTATGAGGGTCCAGTTGAAGAAAAGAGCCTTCCGATATGTGTTTGTAAATAATACGCTATACCGCAGATCATATAACCAACTCTGGCTCAGGTGTCTGTAATCGGCTGAAGCCCAAAAAGTCATGAAAGAAGTTCACTCAGGCGTCTGCGGAGCTCACCAATCTGGCCCTAAAATGCGGCTTCAAATCAAACGGTTTGGGTATTACTGGCTGTCACGACCCGAAAGTACGGAACGTGACTGGCACTTAGATTACGAGACGTCTAAAGGCGTACCGTAACCTAAGTCAGCCAAAGCCCAGAAGAATCTAAACCAAAATCAAAAGAGAGTGAAGGAAAACCTTTAATGAAAATGGTTTTTTCAAATCATTTAAGTTGCATAGAATCCCTTTTTAAAACATCAAAAATTTCCGAAAATTTCGGCAGAGTCTCCCCTGTATTTTCTATCCCCCCAAAATGGGTACAACAAGATAATAAACCTGTAATCATAAAAATGGCATCCCCAAGCGGGAGCTAGCTCTTCGCCCAAGGCGGATCACAACCACATGCAATATAATAGCAATATCAAGAAAAGAGCATAAAAGAAACGCAAAATACCAGAAAACACACGTCGGCTCAAGTGAGCTCGACCCAAAAGAAAACCACAAATATACATATCTCTCAGTCTCATCACTAGGTCGCATATACAATATAAAGTGGTAGATGGAGAATACTAGATACAATGATAAAGCAAAAAGAAATAAAGTATGCTCGCAACCCACCTACGGGCGATGTCGCGAGTCTGAGCAAAAGGAACTGATGATAAGATAGCCCGCCGCTACAAGACTGACGGGTCGGACCTGCAAGACACTGTGGCACAACGGGGGTGAGTTGCCAGCTCGTGAGTAGAATATAACATCTAATAAGGCAATCGTAAGAATGCACGCAATGCACCACAACATGCATGTCCATATATGATATAATATCTCCAGTATGCGGGCACAGGTATGCAATGTCATTATTAAGTCTTTAAGTGTTTTAAATGCTAAGGGTATTGAATTCTTAACTTTTTAAAACATGAATATCTGTATAGTAGCTAAGTACCATCAAGAAATCATCTGAAAACCCGTGTCAAGCATCGACACCAATTAGGAATCATATCTGTCTCAATATCGAGCTCCGTCAGTCCGGATCGGCCCATATCATAAATCTCACGACAACGATCGGTATCCTCCGGATATCCACCGCGCCAGACATCACCGGTAGGTAGTCTTCCCCTGCCAGGCTCATCGTCTACAACTCGATCTTCTTGCCCCGGGGTACCATACCGGGCCCACCATGTACCCGAGACGGTTCATCCACTCCTCGAATCGGGTCTCGAAATCCAACAGAAAACATGAAAACTCATGGTGGACAACACATACATTACGAGAAAACCGCAACTTTGTTTTAAGAAAATGATGAATATAAGCTTTTGTTAAATTCTTGCGGTTTTCCCCAAAAATCCAGAAATCGCAGAAATACTGAAATCCTCAAGAAAATCATAATGTTCACATGTTATATATATAATAAATGTCTATGATATCAATGTATATGATGTGAATTTTAGCTAGAATCTATGTAAATATGATGATGATGCGAGGTATATGCATGCTATGCAATTTCATATATCATGTATGAATGCAAAAGGCGATATTAAGTTAAACAGGTTTTCTAGTGCACGTGGCATGGCAATTACCAAAGGCGTGTGTGTCACATGAGTAGTGCGCGTGCAACAGATGCCAATGGTAATGGTGTTCGTGCCCTACGAAGTGTTATCGCATATGTGCATATGAATATCCATGCAATCTAGCATATTATTAACTATAAGGGTATGCAATGTCAATGAAGGGGTAAGCTAACTAACAACATGAATCTTACAAGAGATAAGAAAATCCTAACTAGGGGGCGCATCGCGCCATCCAGACGATTCCCCCATAGATGAATACATCTACTCACCTGAAATCTCCGCTAATCCGATCCGGCCACCGCCTTGCCTTTTCGCGCCGTGTCCGATGTTACCCCGACCGATCCTATATTTTCACAATACCAAGCATTAAGATTACAAAACCTAACACAATGCAAGTCACAACAAACAATTATCAACGCTCTCGAATTAATCATAGCATGCACTCGGTGCGCGGAAAAACGCACGAAAATCGCTAACCTTTAACTAGAATCGTCATTTCGGGGAAATCGACTAAACTACAACCCGACTAGACGAAACCCCGCGTTCGCGCACTCTAATAGTCCTATACGAACCTAATTATATCGCTAACATAACGCATTTTGATCGCATTCTAATTTTCATAAAAATCTAGCAAGCAATTTTCTAGCCGATTCGATACAAACATCGCAATTTGTCGATTTAGCAAGCATATCATTACCCAATTAACCACTCTAATCAATTAGATAACAAAACCCTAACTTAATTTTTACAACCATGTTTCAAACCCTAACTCAACATCAAAACCCATTCTTGATTTTTCATGAACAAGGATTTACACTAAATTAATACTTCAAAATTAGATTTTAGCACAATTAAACTACTAGTTAGCAAACTAGTTTAGAATTTTTACCTCACCAATTGAATCCTAGCATGATCAAGTCACCAAGAGATCCTCCTTTCATCAAGTTCTCAAACAAATTAGGGTTTGGGAAAGGTTGGATTAGGGTTTTGGTTTGAATAGAGATGGAAATTGTGAATTTTTGTTGAATTTTTAGCAAGAAAAGAAGCAAAAAGAAGTGGGGAGAATGGGGAATTCTGCAGCAAGAGGGGTCGGCCAGCAGCATGGGAGAGGAAATGGGGAAATTTTGAGAAGTTTCTAGGTTCCAAAACACCCCATAATATCATTTAATGCTTTCATGTCAACCTTTTTACCAAAAAAACCCATTTTTACTTCATTTTTTCACAAATTTTCCCACCCTAAAACCAAAAGTTTGCAAGACATCATATAATTTTATTAACACCATATTTTAGCTTATAAAGACTCCTAATTATGAAATTTACCTAATTAAATTTGTATTTATCACTAATTTAATGTATTTAAAAAGGCTTAAAATAATAAAAAAATAATTAATTACGATTTTTTTTTTATTTAACTAGATAATTATAAGTGATATTTTTGTGACAAAATTATGGTAATATCTTATCTAAATTTTGTATAATTAGGTCTACAATGAAAAATACCTATTTTGACTTTTTACGGAAAAAGCCGAAAAATTAGCTGATTACCGAAAAACTGCCTAAACGATTTTCGAAGGGTTACAATCTTCCCCCCTTAAAGAAATTCGGTCCCCGAATTTAGAATTTAACTACGCGTACCTTCAAAAAGATAGGGATAACTCTTCCTCATCTCGACCTCTGTCTCCCAGGTGACCTCCTCGCTGTTCGGGTCACGCCAAAGGACCTTGACAGACGGTATGACCTTCGACCTCAATTTCTTCACCTGCCGATCCAAAATGACCACCGGCTGCTCGGTGAAAGAAATATCATGCTCTAGCTGGATCGTCTGGTGCTGAATCGCCTGGGAAGGATCATGAAGGTACTTGCGGAGCATCGAGACATGGAATACGGGATGAACATCGGGGAAGCTGGGCGGAAGAGCTAACCGATAAGCGACTTGACCAACACGCTCTAGGATCTCGAAAGGACCAACATATCTAGGACTCGGTTTCCCTTTCCGCCCAAATCTCATCACACCTTTCATCGGAGAGACCTTCAGGAAAACATGATCGCCAACAGCGAACTCGAGTCGGCGACGACGCTTGTCAGCATATGATTTCTGCCTGCTCTGTGCCGCTCTCATCCTGTCCCGAATCAGCTGTATCTTCTCGGTCGTCTCCTGTACGATCTGCGGCCCCAAAATACTGCTCTCCCTGAGCTCTGTCCAACATACAGGCGATCGACATCTCCTCCCATATAAAGCCTCAAAATGTGCCATCTGAATCGTCTCCTGGAAGCTATTATTGTACGAAAACTCGATCAAAGGCAAATGACGATCCCAGCTACCACCGAAATCTAAAACACAAGCTCTGAGCATGTCCTCAAGAGTCTGAATCGTACGCTCCGACTGACCGTCAGCCTGCGGATGAAAGGCTGTGCTAAAACTCAATCGGGTGCCCAAAGCTTCCTGTAGTTTCTGCCACAATCGGCTGGTAAACTGGGTGCCACGGTCGGACACGATGCAAGTCGGAACGCCATGCAGTCGCACTATCTCATCAATATAAACCTGGACGTACTGAGAAAATCCAAAAGTGGTCTTCACTGGCAGAAAGTAAGCCTCTTTCGTCAGTCGATCCACAATCACCCAAATAGAGTCGTACCCTCGACTGGTCCTGAGTAGACCCACAACGAAGTCCATGGAGACTTGCTCCCACTTCCACTCAGGGATGGGCAAAGGCTGTAACTCGCCGGCTGGCCTCTGGTACTCGGCCTTGACTTGCTGACAAGTCAGGCATCTCGACAAAAAGTCTGTAATATCCTTCTTCATCCCGTCCCACCAGTAAACCTCTCTCAAATCACGGTACATCTTGGTGGAACCTGGGTGAACACTGTATACTGATCTATGTGCCTCCTCGAGAATATCACGCCTCAGTCCCTCTGAATCTGGCACGCACAGTCGAGTCCCAAATCGAAGTATCCCCTGATCATCAATCACGAACTCAGAAACTCTGCCCTGTCGAATCTGCTCAATAATCTCTAATGTACGGGCATCGCCGGACTGTGCCTCGTGGATACGGTCAAGTAACTGTGGGCGTGCTCTGAAATAGGCCAGCTGTCCCCCTGTAGGAGTAAACTCGAACTGCACTCTGCTATCACATATAACCTGCCAATCCGCCGTCGACTGCATCTGTACTGCGCTCAAACAAGATAAACTACCTCGGGGCCTCCTACTCAAAGCATCTGCCACCACATTCGCCTTGCCCGGATGGTATAGAATCTCGCAGTCATAATCCTTCACCAACTCCATCCAACGGCACTGCCTCAGGTTCAAATCTCGCTGCTAGAAGATATACTTCAAACTCTTGTGGTCAGTGAATATCTGGCACGACTCACCGTATAGGTAATGTCTCCAGATCTTAAGTGCAAATACCACTGCAGCCATCTCTAAATCATGGGTGGGGTAGTTCTGTTCGTGTTTCCTCAGCTGCCGAGAAGCATACGCGATAACTCTGTCGTGCTGCATCAATACACATCCCAGCCCCACTCGAGAAGCATCACAATATACGACGAACCCGCCTGATCCTGAAGGCAATGCTAACACTGGTGCAGTAGTCAGACGGGTCTTCAACTGCTGGAAACTATCCTCACATGCCTGGGTCCAATCAAAAGGAACCCCCTTCCGGGTCAATCCGGTCAAAGGTGCAGCAATGCGGGAGAAATCCTGGACAAAACGTCGATAGTAGCCGGCCAGACCTAGAAAACTGCGAACCTCTGTAACTGATACTGGTCTAGGCCAACGCTGAACTGCCTCGATCTTCTTCGGGTCCACACAAATACCGTCTCTCGTCACCACATGACCCATGAAATCGACACTGTCTAACCAGAATGCGCATTTGGAAAATTTGGCGAACAGCTGATGCTCCCTCAAAGTCTGCAAGGTGATACGTAAGTGCTGCTCATGCTCCTCCCGGCTCCGAGAATAAACCAAGATGTCGTCAATGAACACAATGATGAACTGATCGAGATACGGCCTGAATACGCGGTTCATCAAATCCATAAAAGCTTCCGGGGCATTGGTGAGCCCGAACGACATCACCAAGAACTCATAATGACCATATCGAGTACGGAAAGCGGTCTTCGGAATATCCTCCTTCCGAACCCGCAACTGGTGATAACCTGATCGTAAATCAACCTTCGAGAAGAACCCTGCACCCTGGAGCTGATCGAATAAGTCATCAATGCGGGGTAGGGGATATCTGTTCCGCACAGTAACCCGGTTCAGCTGACGATAATCAATGCATAAACGCATACTTCCGTCCTTCTTCTTAACAAACAGGACGGGAGCACCCCAAGGTGACACACTCGGTCGGATAAGCCCTTTGTCCAGCAAGTCCTGTAACTGATCCTTTAGCTCTCTCAGCTCCGCCGGGGCCATCCGATAAGGCGGTATAGAGATAGGCCCCGTGCCAGGGATCAAGTCAATACAGAACTCAATCTCGCGCTCTGGTGGCAGACCAGGCAGCTCGTCAGGAAATACATTAGGGAACTCTCTCACAACAGGTACCTGGTCCAAAGGAACCTCTGTGGAGCTAGTATCACAAATATAGGCTAAGAATCCCTGACACCCTTTCCTTAAGAGCTGACCAGCGCGAAGAGATGAAATCAAGCTGGGAAGGGTAGCGCTACGATCTCCCTGAATAACAAGAACCGGCTCACCAGGAAAACTGAATCTGACTGCTTTCTCACGGCAGTCCACGGATGCATAACAGGTGGCTAGCCAGTCCATAACAAGAAGAACGTCAAAGTCTAGCATATCGAGGAGAATCAAATCAACTGAAGAATCTCTCTCCCCGATACGAACGGAACACGATCGGTACACAAAACGGGCAACAAAAGACTCGCCTACCGGGGTAATAACGACAAGCGGCTGATCTAACGGAGAAGACTCTCGGCCCAACCTCGGTGCAAAATACGTGGATACATAGGAATGTGTGGAGCCTGGATCAAATAATACCCATGCATCAAAAGAACATACTGGCAGAGTACCTGTCACGACGGCATTGGATGCCTGTGCATCCTGAGGAGTCAACGCGAACACTCGGGCCTGTCCACCACTAATAGCTGGCTGTACTCTGCCTCTACCTCGGCCTCTGCCTCTGCCTCTGTCGCCTCGTCCTCTCTGAACCGGACCGCCACGCCCACGGCCTCTAGAAGCATCTGGCTGGCGTGAAGCATCATCAGGAGTAGGAAGTAAAGCTCTCTGAGAAGGTGGTGAGGGTGGTAAGGTCACATGCAGGACTGTCGCCGCGCCCTGGCGTCCCATGGTACAGTCTCTGACACGGTGGTACTGACTCCCACACCGAAAACATCCTGGAGACGACTGCTGGGTCTGTGGATATGAACCAAATAACTGACCTCGTCTCAATCCTCTGCCTCCACCATCTCCCGGAAATAATCTATCACGATGTCTGCCCATCTGCCGCTGAGCTGGCATATCAGTACGGATCCTCTTCGGCCCAGAAACGACCGGAGTCTCAGAAATACGCTCCTCCAAAAGTAAGGCTGCATCCATCGCGGCTGCGTATGTATCGAAGTGCTGGGTGCCGATGGCAAGGAATAGCTGTGTATCAAGCCCTCGCACAAACTTCTTTATTCTCTTCTCTTCTGTGTCTACTAGGTACGGAGCATATCGAGCTAACTGGGTAAACTGTATATCATACTCCGACACTGTCATCCCAGTAGTCTTGCGCAAAGGCTCAAAACTACGGGCTCGAGCATCTCGGACACTCTCCGGAAGAAAACGGGAAAGAAATGCAGATGTAAACTCATCCCAGGTCAAAGAAGGTAGACCTGCAGCTCGGCCTCTCTCTACTGAATCGTACCATGTCTGGGCAAGACCCTCCAGACGAAAACTCGCAAACTCCACCAATCTATCATCAGAACACCTCAACGAACGGCAAATCTGAGCCATCCTATCAAGAAATGCCTGTGGGTCCTCTGTCGCATCCGTACCGGTAAAAGCTGGAGGTCTCAATCTCATGAACTCCTGTAGTGAAACAGGGATAGTCTCCATAGTAGCAGCAGGAGTGACCATCTGTGCAGCAGGTACGATCGTGGTCTGTGCGGTGGAAGGAACGTCCTCGGATCTCTGTGCCCGGCTGGACTCAACTAAAGATCCCATCATCTGCCGCAACTCTTGCATGCCGGCCTCTAGTCTGGAAATACGGTCAGGATAAGGCGGATCAGTATGACCCTGAGGGACAGACGTATCATCCCGCTCGATCCTCGCCTCAGACGGGCCCGCCCGAATCTCATCCCTAGCGGCAGCCCGCTGAGCTCTCGTAGTCTTTGGCGGCATCGAAGCTGGAATAAGAAACAGGACTGATAAGATCATTGCAATTGAATCAAGGAATGCAAGGAATCAAGAAAGGAAATACAAGCAATTATGTCCTAAGGTCACTTACGGAGTACCGTATCGTAAGTATGACGCGGATCATACCCACGCTACGCCACTCTGCTTAGGTCACCTGCTCCATCTACCAAGGTCGTCCTACACTCAGAAAGGTAAAACCTACGCTCTGATACCAACTTTGTCACGACCCGAAAGTACGGAACGCGACTGGCACTTAGATTACGAGACGTCTAAAGGCGTACCGTAACCTAAGTCAGCCAAAGCCCAGAAGAATCTAAACCAAAATCAAAAGAGAGTGAAGGAAAACCTTTAATGAAAATGGTTTTTTCAAATCATTTAAGTTGCATAGAATCCCTTTTTAAAACATCAAAAATTTCCGAAAATTTCGGCAGAGTCTCCCCTGTATTTTCTATCCCCCCAAAATGGGTACAACAAGATAATAAACCTGTAATCATAAAAATGGCATCCCCAAGCGGGAGCTAGCTCTTCGCCCAAGGCGGATCACAACCACATGCAATATAATAGCAATATCAAGAAAAGAGCATAAAAGAAACGCAAAATACCAGAAAACACACGTCGGCTCAAGTGAGCTCGACCCAAAAGAAAACCATAAATATACATATCTCTCAGTCTCATCACTAGGTCGCATATACAATATAAAGTGGTAGATGGAGAATACTAGATACAATGATAAAGCAAAAAGAAAAAAAGTATGCTCGCAACCCACCTACGGGCGATGTCGCGAGTCTGAGCAAAAAGAACTGATGATAAGATAGCCCGCCGCTACAAGACTGACGGGTCGGACCTGCAAGACACTGTGGCACAACGGGGGTGAGTTGCCAGCTCGTGAGTAGAATATAACATCTAATAAGGCAATCGTAAGAATGCACGCAATGCACCACAACATGCATGTCCATATATGATATAATATCTCCAGTATGCGGGCACAGGTATGCAATGTCATTATTAAGTCTTTAAGTGTTTTAAATGCTAAGGGTATTGAATTCTTAACTTTTTAAAACATGAATATCTGTATAGTAGCTAAGTACCATCAAGAAATCATCTGAAAACCCGTGTCAAGCATCGACACCAATTAGGAATCATATCTGTCTCAATATCGGGCTCCGTCAGTCCGGATCGGCCCATATCATAAATCTCACGACAACGGTCGGTATCCTCCGGATATCCGCCGCGCCAGACATCACCGGTAGGTAGTCTTCCCCTGCCAGGCTCATCGTCTACAACTCGATCTTCTTGCCCCGGGGTACCATACCGGGCCCACCATGTACCCGAGACGGTTCATCCACTCCTCGAATCGGGTCTCGAAATCCAACAGAAAACATGAAAACTCATGGTGGACAACACATACATCACGAGAAAACCGCAACTTTGTGTTAAGAAAATGATGAATATAAGCTTTTGTTAAATTCTTGCGGTTTTCCCCAAAATCCAGAAATCGCAGAAATACTGAAATCCTCAAGAAAATCATAATGTTCACATGTTATATATATAATAAATGTCTATGATATCAATGTATATGATATGAATTTTAGCTAGAATCTATGTAAATATGATGATGATGCGAGGTATATGCATGCTATGCAATTTCATATATCATGTATGAATGCAAAAGGCGATATTAAGTTAAACAGGTTTTCTAGTGCACGTGGCATGGCAATTACCAAAGGCGTGTGTGTCACATGAGTAGTGCGCGTGCAACAGATGCCAATGGTAATGGTGTTCGTGCCCTACGAAGTGTTATCGCATATGTGCATATGAATATCCATGCAATCTAGCATATTATTAACTATAAGGGTATGCAATGTCAATGAAGGGGTAAGCTAACTAACAACATGAATCTTACAAGAGATAAGAAAATCCTAACTAGGGGGCGCATCGCGCCATCCAGACGATTCCCCCATAAATGAATACATGTACTCACCTGAAATCTCCGCTAATCCGATCCGGCCACCGTCTTGCCTTTTCGCGCCGTGTCCGATGTTTCCCCGACCGATCCTATAATTTCACAATACCAAGCATAAGATTACAAAACCTAACACAATGCAAGTCATAACAAACAATTATCAGCGCTCTCGAATTAATCATAGCATGCACTCGGTGCGCGGAAAAACGCACGAAAATCGCTAACCTTTAACTAGAATCGTCATTTCGGGGAAATCGACTGAACTACAACCCGACTAGAAGAAACCCCGCGTTCGCGCACTCTAATAGTCCTATACGGAGCTAATTATATCGCTAACATAACGCATTCTGATCGCATTCTAATTTTCATAAAAATCTAGCAAGCAATTTTCTAGCCGATTCGATACAAACATCGCAATTTGTCGATTTAGCAAGCATATCATTACCCAATTAACCATTCTAATCAATTAGATAACCAAAACCCTAACTTAATTTTTACAACCATGTTTCAAACCCTAACTCAACATCAAAACCCATTCTTGATTTTTCATGAACAAGGATTTACACTAAATTAATACTTCAAAATTAGATTTTAGCACAATTAAACTACTAGTTAGCAAACTAGTTTAGAATTTTTACCTCACCAATTGAATCCTAGCATGATCAAGTCACCAAGAGAGCCTCCTTTCATCAAGTTCTCAAACAAATTAGGGTTTGGGAAAGGTTGGATTAGGGTTTTGGTTTGAATAGAGATGGAAATTGTGAATTTTTGTTGAATTTTTAGCAAGAAAAGAAGCAAAAAGAAGTGGGGAGAATGGGGAATTCTGCAGCAAGAGGGGTCGGACAGCAGCATGGGAGAGGAAATGGGGAAATTTTGAGAAGTTTCTAGGTTCCAAAACACCCCATAATATCATTTAATGCTTTCATGTCAACCTTTTTACAAAAAAAACCCATTTTTACTTCATTTTTTCACAAATTTTCCCACCCTAAAACCAAAAGTTTGCAAGACATCATATAATTTTATTAACACCATATTTTAGCTTATAAAGACTCCTAATTATGAAATTTACCTAATTAAATTTGTATTTATCACTAATTTAATGTATTTAAAAAGGCTTAAAATAATAAAAAAATAATTAATTACGAATTTTTTTTTATTTAACTAGATAATTATAAGTGACATTTTAGTGACAAAATTATGGTAATATCTTATCTAAATTTTGTATAATTAGGTCTACAATGAAAAATATCTATTTTGACTTTTTACGGAAAAAGCCGAAAAATTAGCCGATTACCGAAAAACTGCCTAAACGATTTTCGAAGGGTTACACTGGCCTACCATGATAAGGGATTGCAAAGAGCATGCGAAGAAATGTCATCTCTACCAAATTCATGGTGACTTCATTCACAAGCACCCCAATCCGTTGCATCCTACGGTGGTGTCATGGCTCTTCGAAGTTTGGGGCACCGACATAGTTGGTCCAATTGGTCCTCCATCATCCAAAGGCCACCGGTTCATATTGGCCGCAACCGACTACTTCTCGAGATGGGCTGAAGCTGTCCCTCTAAAAGAAGTCCAGATAGAAGATATTCTGACGTTCTTCCGGCATAATATTCTATATTGCTTCGGTACACCTAGAAGAATCATTTCTGACAACGGGCCTTCTTTTAAGAGCTTCAACGTCTCAAGGTTCGCTACTCAGCACAAGATAGGCTGGAGATATTCCTCCATCTATAATCCAATGGCCAATAGGCTAGCCGAAGCCTTTAATAAAACTCTATGCAAGCTCTTGAGGAAAAATGCTTCAGCCAACAAAAGAGACTGGAATCTCAAACTTCACGAGGCGTTGTGGGCATATCGTACCACGCACTGCACTCTAACTCAGTCCAATTCATACTCATTACTCTTTGAAGTGGAGGCGATCCTCCCCCTTGAAGTCGAAGTTCCAAGCCTCAGGATGTCCGTCCATCATAATTTGATTGAGGAGGAAAATGTTCTCCTTCGGCTCGAAGAACTTGATGCCCTCAAAGAAAAGAGGCTCGCAGTACAGCAAAATCTGGAGCTGTACCGAGCCCAAATGTCACGGGCCTATGACATGACGACCCGTCTACGTGCTTTCAAGAAGGGCGAATTGGTGTTGGTCCTCAAAAGACCGATCATCCCGAATTGAAACGCCAAGGAAAAATTTTAGCCAAATTAGGAAGGGCCATACGTCATCGAGAAAGTGTTCGACGGAGGATCCTACCAACTAATAAGTGCAAAGGGAGAAAGGCCCATGCCACCCATCAATGGCCGATATCTCAAGAAATATTTTGCATGAATGCTCCAAGTCGTAGAAGAATTGAGCACACCGGCCCAACGGTCCGGATCATACATCCTGTAAAACCGTATACAATCCACGGGCATAAACGACCCCTATCTCTCCCAAGTCTTACCGGCGAGACTACATTTAAAGTCCCACTGGTGATGAAGCTCCACCAATGTAAAAAAGAAAAAGAAAAGAAAAGAAAAAAGAGTAAAAGGTATGTCCACAAGAAAAACGGGCACGGATGAAAACCCGGAAGGGCTCCGTGAGTAAAAAATAGTAGAACTGCCGGCGAGTTTGTGAAAACCCGAAAGGGCGCAAACTTGTGAAAAGAGATGAAATACACTCGCAAAGTCCTCTCGACCTTGTGAGGAGAAAATCCCCACGTAAGATCCTTACGACTCACAAAAGAGCAACACACTTAGGAATCCCCACGATTCCTACGGAGAAAATACACCTGCAAGATCCTCTCGACTTGTGGGGAGAAAAAGCTTTTATGAGACCTTTACGGCTCATAAAATTGAAAAGCCTTAGCTGATAGGGATCTAAACCTGTCTCTTAAGCCATCGTTCCCCAACGGGCAACGGCAAATGATGAGTCGCTCCTGGCATTACGCTTCAGTGTTAGCGGTGCTGATGCCGACCCAAAATCCAAACCCTAAGTTTTCCCAACGGCAAATGATGAGTCGCTCCTGGCCTTACGCTTCAGTGTTAGCGGTGCTGATGCCGACCCAAAACCAAATCCTAAGTCCTCCCAGGGAAAATGATGAGGTTCTCCTGGCATTATTCCAGGACAGCAATGCTGATGCTAAACAAATTCTAAATTCCTCTCAAATTCAAAAGTCCCACCAAATAAGGCAGAAATCAAACAAATCAAATCAACAACTCACCCGACAGCACTTCTAAGATCAAAAGTCCCGCTGGCCGAGTAGGGAACTCCCAAAACAAATCAAATCAAACAAGTCAACCAATCACCTCATCGGTGGAATCAAGCTCCATCTCGGAAATAAATCAATCCTGACACCGCAAAAAGTAGAGCAAGTAAACTTCAATCCCTACACTGCAAGAAGCGAAGCAAGACAAATCAAGTATCGAACGTCCAAGTCGCAAAAATAGCAGCATCGACCGTACACATCGCAAGAAGGGCAGCACCGACCGTCCAAGTCGCAAAAATGGCAGCACCGACCGTCCACGTCGCAAAAAGGGTAGCACCGACCGTCCAAGTGCAAAAAGGGCAGCACTGACCATCCACATCGTAAAAAAGGAAGCACTGACTGTCCACGTCACTAAAATGCCAGCACCGACCGTCCACGTTGCAAAAATGGCAGCATAAACCGTCTACATTGCAAAAAGGGCAGCACCGACCGTCCAAGTCGCAAAAAGGGTAGCACCGACCATCCACGTTGCAAAATGGCAGCACCGACCGTACATATCGCAAAAAGGGTAGCACCGACCGTCCACGTCGCTAAGAGGGCAGCATCGACCATCCACATCGAGCATCGACCTCCACGTCGTCAAAATGGGAACCAAATCAAGTCAACCTCCACGCAAAAGAAGATCCATCAATTTCATGCACACGAACCATATTTTTGGTGTGCATTTATTGATGGGGGGCACTTTGTTCTAAGGGATTTATCTCATGTATTAACGATACGTGATAACTAGTAAAACGTGTTCACAAGACAGATAAAGTCAAACCAGATACCATACTATCATCTCGAGTAATATTGTTCTCTCGTATAGGTCCTCTTTCAATTACAATAATTGCCTTGAGGACATCTATATCCAACAATCTCCTACTTGCACTTAAGGCCAATTATTGTGGTATTTCATACCCAACTTCTGTACTAACAGTTTTGCAAATCGTGTTCAAGAACTAGCCTCAATGAATGGACCTGGCACATCGCTTCTCTCTGTTTCTTCTAAATCTCAACTTTGTGGAGATCAAATATCTTCCAAACTGAGCGATACCTGCCTTAGTGTTTTCCTGGACAGACAATGGGATCATGTTCATAAATGAACAATTATATCCAGTGAATTCTCAGGCGGTATCCTTTTCTAATTTATAATCAGTATCTAGTGCCACGACTATCTCAGTATCCTACTTGGAACTTCTTCCAATATACTACTTCTCAAAAGAAGGTAAACTTATAACTCGCGGCAGACGCTCTGTTTTCCATGTTACCTGGGAAGCTAGAATCGGTAACCACCTCCTTCAGGAGGCTGCTATTACCATTTACCAAGAACATCAAATGCTCTTCACTTCTATCCTATATTTCTCTAGGATTGGACTGATATCCATATCCTATATGGAGAAACACATGTGACCACCATTGTTTTATCGATTTGTTATATAGGAACATCACTTCCTATCATGAATATGTCATCCGCATACCATATAAGGAATCTGACAACACAACCTACAACCTTCTTACAAATACCAGGTTCATCTCTCATTTTGATGAGGTCAAACGCTTTGACCATGTCATCAAAACAGATGATCCTTCTCCGCTATGCCTGTTTTAGTCTAAGGATTGATTTAATCAACTTGCATGTTTATCGCTGCTCCCATTGACTAAGATAACCCTCTAGCAGAGTCATATATACGTACACTTTTAAATCCAATTTAGAAAGACGTTATAGTAATCCATATGAAAGATATCATAGTCATGAAAGACAAAAATGGCAAGTTATATTCGTATGGACTTCAGCACAGACACTGAAGCAATAGTTTCATCACAATCCACATCGGGTATTTGATGAAAACCTTTTACTACATGTTTAACCTTATTAGGTTAGTACCTTTCCATTTGCACTGATCTTGTAAGTGAAAGTCGACCTTAGCACCACCATGAGATTCTAGAGGCATCAAGCATGCTAAATTTTAATTTTTAGTAGTGCTAAGCCAGACTAAACAAGATCTTTGCTAGAAATTAGGGTTATGGTTTGATGATGTGAACAACTAGAGAAAGTGAAAGAATGTTATACCCTCGTAGATCGAGTCCTTCTCTTCACATGCTCCGTGAAGTAGTCCCGCGACTCCACTAGGCTCCACTTGAGGCTTTGGACGAGCTTCCTCCGATGACCTTCGTGCCTAAGATGATCCACTCGAAGTCCCTCCACCTCAAGCTACCTCTATACTAAACTCTTTAGCGTAGTAAACACGTTACACTCGATCTCTAATCAAGTGTAAGATCGTGAAGTAGGGGATGTTAAAAGCTTACAAGTTTGTGTTCAAGTTTTATGGTTCACATCATATGTGAGGGTTGAAGATTGAACTATAGCAATTGAGAAAGAAGAAAAAGCTAGAGAGCAACCATGGGAGCAACTCAAGAAAATGGCTAAGTGTCAAGAATGAGCAAAGAATGAATGGCAACCCTTGACCCCCCCACTCATTCAAGCATGGAATTTTGCAATATAAAATTGCAACCATGCTTGAATAATGAGTCGAGATGAATAAACTATGAATAAAGCCCATGCTTGCAACCATGCTCTCATTTTCCACCTCTTTTCTATTTTTCTCAAAAATAGAAACCATATCATGCTTCATTATATATATATATATATATATATATATATCATGTATATAAATATATATATAATGAAGAATAATTAGTGAGCTAATGATATTAGTTAAGATATAATTATATCACATATATTATTTATCACATTATTAAATCAACACTTGATTTAATAATTCGGTTATATCACATATGACCGACTAATATCATTCATCTGTATATCACATTATCAATAACACTTGATTCGACAATCTGGTTATATCACATATAACCGAAACGATAACAGATAACTGCCAAATTACAATACGTTATCACATACCCATATTTAATCAGGCCCACGCACATATCAACATATGTGCTCTATTTCATTTTGCTCGAACCAGGAAACTTCTGTGTGGGACTCTAAAGACTCATCAATACGCCAGCAGTAAGTGATGATCACATCAATCACCTACAAGCCGTCAGCGGTACTAGCTGGACGTAACGGCTACCCGGATATTGAGCGATATGAAAATCAACAAGCAAGCTCGTTCATACTCTCCATGAAGCCTATCAGTAACACTACCGTACAGTCTGGTCTCTTCGTCTGATATGTCGCATATCATGTCTAGGGGTGGTAAACGTCAGGCTCTAGTAACGTGATAAGCCATGCTGATGTCTGGCCTATAACGGTAACTATTGATAACATTTATTAGTAAATCTCATAAGCAGCCCTGGATAGGGACTTCCAGTTATAGCCAATCGAGCATAGCACAACATCAACCCCCAATACCGGGAGAGACGAAACCCCTCCTATCGTTCATTGCCTCCATGCGACTCTGGACTGTACCCAAAATCCACCTGTTTGCACATCTCCTTTGAGCGTAGTAGGGAGGAAATCAAAGCACAGTGGGAGCCGCACAAGACTCTATGAAGATCTCGGGTCTACAGACTAACCTGTACCAATGTCACCAGAGGACCGCTATTTGACGATAGGTATACTACCATATAGGAGTCTTCAGCGAGTCCTGTTCGGTGTACCCATTCTCCAATGAACACCTGTGTACAATCTTTGATGTCACATACCAATGGTTGTGGGATCAACCATCGCCCTCTAAGGGACAAGAAACGTACACACTAGTCTACTCTGAAATATCGATTCCTTGGTCTCGAGATTCCTACGACTAGGAACTGATTAAAGAATGTACTTTTGTACCACTCTGGCCCCACTAGTATGATCTCATCATAATCCTGGTAGTCAAGTACATATCCTAAGGGCTTTATCAACATGTAAGAGACAGACAGTATAAATACCAGTCTACATGTTAAGATAAAGGTTAACCAGATAGCGTACTATCATGTTAAGCAAAAAAGTCCTCTCTATATATGTCTAAGCATCCATTATAATATACATCACATGTACAATAATGGCCTCTGGGGCATACATATTCCTAACAATCTCCCACTTGCACTAAGGCCAGTTGTTGTAGTATCTCATACCCAACGTCCCAAAAGTCTCTCGAATAGCATCTGGGGGATGGCCTCGGTGAGTGGATCCGCTGTGTTATCCTCTGTGTCAACTCTCCTAACCTCGATCTCCCGGAGATCAACTATCTCCCCGATCAAGTGATACTGTCTAAGAATATGTCTGGATAGCTGACAAGACCGGGGTTCCTAGACCAAAGCCACAACTCCATTATCATCACAATACACAGGTATTGGATGCCCGATGGTAGGAACCTAGATCATCTCATGAACTCTATTCATCCAGACAGCTACTTTGGCAGCATCGTTGGCAGCGATGTAATTAGCCTCTATCAACGAGTCTGCTACGGTATATAGCTTGGAACCCTTCCAACATACCGTCCCTCCACTAAGGGTGAAGACAAAACCCGTGACTCACTTTCAGTCGTCCTTATCACTCTTGAAGCTTGAATCGGTAAAGGACTCCATCTGGAGTTCACCGTTACCTAACACCAAGAATATCTCTTTTGTCCTTCTCAAGCACTTAAGAATGTTCTTCAGCTGTCCAGTAGTTTTCCCAGTGATCTTTTCGATACTTATTCACTACACCTAGTGAGTAAGCTACATCTAGTCTGGTACATAACATCACATACATGATTGATCTGTCTGCCAAAGCATAGGGTATCCCTTGTATGCGAGCCATCTCCAAATCAGTCTCGAGAGACATCTCTTTGGAGAGAGTGATTCCTGAACAAGCGGGTACATTACCACGCTTAGAATCATCCATACTAAAACCCTTTTAGCATGGTGTCTATGTACCTGGATTGGGACAATCCCAAATCCATTTAGATCTATCTCTATAGATCTATAACTCAAGGATGTAGGAGGCATCAGTTAGATCTTTCATGGAGAACCTGTGTGATAAAAGGTGCTTGACCGAGGGTAGCATAGGAACACCCTTTCCTATCAAGAGTATGTCATCCGCGTACAATACGAGGAAGACAACCATACTCTCTACAACCTTCTAATTTATACATTGTTCATCTACCTTTTTGATGAAATCAAACTCTTTGATAGCTTCATTAAAACAGATGTTCCATCTCCGTGATGTCTGCATTAACCCATAGATGGATTTAAGCAGCTTGCACATGCTTCTGCTGCTCCCACTATTTACGAAGCCCTCTGGCAGTGTCATATACGCTCTCTTCTAAATCACCATTTAGAAAAGAGATTTTGACGTGCAGTCTGCCAGATTTCGTAGTTGTGGTATGCAGCAATGGCAAGTAGGATCCTGATGGACTTAAGCATAGCTTTGAAAGTCTCAATTTTTCTATCTACACCAAATTATCTTTCTCAAAGATCCTCTTGCTCCCGATGGGTTTTATCCCTTCAGGAGCAACATCCAAAGTCAATACTTTGTTGGAGTACATGGATTCCATCTCAGATCACATAGCATCCAGCCATTTCACATAGTCTCCACTTGTGATGGCCTGCTTGAAACTAGTTGGGCCATCATCTCCATGATGCAATCCTCACTCCCACCGTCTACGAGAAAACCGTAGTATCTCTCAAGTGGATGAGAAACGCAACTAGATCTATGCAGTGGTTGTGGTTTGTCGGGGACTATTGAATCCTCCGGTTCTACCAAATCTTCAGTTATAGTTTGCGTTGCTGGAACTTCTTTCAGTTCTACCTCATTGCCACTTATTTCTTCCACAAGAAATTCCTTTTCTAAAAAGGTGGCATGTCGAGAAACAAAACATCTTTTGTTCCTCGGTGTGGTAGAAGATATACCCTCGTGAATAGTTGAGATATCCTACAAACTTGCACAGAACTGACCTTACATCGAGCTTGTCCGGATTTTGCATTTCAACATAGGCCGGATAACCCCATATCTTAACTAGTTTAAGAGATGGTCTCTTCCCATTCTATATCTCATATGGAGTGGTAGGCAACAGATTTGATCGGAATTCTATTCAATAGGTATGCAGCTTCTCAAATGCATGTCCCTAAAAGGAAATAGGCAACTCAGCAGTACTCATCATAGAGCGCACCATATCTCATAGGGTGTGATTCCTCCACCCCAATATACCGTTGTGCTGTGGTGTATACTGATTGGTGAAGAGGTTTTGCGTGTGCATTTTGAATCAAAGATTAAGAATATACCGCAATCAAGACGGTGTTGCTTGGTAACTAGCCGGTTGAGTACGGGTCGGTCCACAGGGAGATGGATTCCTATTCTTTATGTTCTAACAAGTTAAGTCTAATTATTGTGGGTTTTGTTTTAAAATCTAAGAATGAGATTAAAATTGATTAAAAGTCTTCTTAGGCTTAGAATTAGGTTAGTTTAGAAAAAGAATTCTACTCAATGCTTTATTTGCCCTAATTAAGAATATAGGTGTTAGGGTAATATTCAACAAAGGGGATTAGCACGACTAGGAAGAAACTTAGTTTCTTCCTTTTGGTCCTTGTCCGTCCTTTCTTAACTCTTAGCCCTAAGCTCTATTTAAATCAATCACAACCGGTCTAACTAGGGAATCACCGCTATCTCGTAGGATAGGGTGTCGTAGTGAGCGGTGTGTGGTTAATTTAAATAGAGTCCTATTATAAAAATTATATGGGCAAAGAAAGGAGAGAGAGAGAGAGATTTACTTCTCTCAAACCTTCCCAATCCTAACCCTAACAAGTGAGGAATTACTCACTCATTAGGGAATTTACGATGAGATTCATTTTTATAATTTCTAAAGACTATCTAAGTTGCAGATAATAAAAGACAGATAAAAATTCAGAAATTAAATTCAGATAAAAGAATGCACGACAAAAAAAATACCTTTATTGATGACCTCTTGACGATTACAAGGAAATTAAAATTTAATCTAGAAATTAAAAAAAGCCATCTCAAAAGAGGCACCCAAAAGAGGTACACCTAATTAGGCTTTAGGGTTTCCTATTTATAGATAGGAGAAACCCTAGGGTTTACATATGATCCATATCTAAAATTACAATACTACCCTAAGAAAACCTGGTCAAAGCACCGACACCCACCAACACACGTGCACCGACATGTGCACTGCACGTGCACTATATGGACGCGGAACCGCGGCAAGAAGGCATGTTTGGCCGCGGATCCGCGGCCATATGGTGAGATCTCTGGCTCATTTCTTCAGGGTTGCTTCATGTTTCCTTTTTCTTATGTTTTCTTCACTTGGTTCTTCAGAATCTTTTCTACTTTCTTCCAGATTTCCAACAGTGCAGAATTTGTGGACTTTTACCGTAAGCTTCGCGTTGAAGTCTTGAATCTTGTGCTGCCCTCGTACTTTGTGCATTGAAATGTTCATTGATTGTTGTTTGTTCCTTAAACTGGTAGGTAGCATCATACAGATTCATCTATTTGTTGGTCGTAGTCTCACATTTGTAGCGTTTTTTCCTGAATTTCACTGTGTTGTTCTGAGAACCTGTAACCTGCAACTATTTAGCAGACATGGATCAAATTCACCTATTTATTTGCAATATGATTAAGAATGAGGAATATAATAATGCAAAATTCTGATATGAACAAATACCCCCAAACTTATCTTTTGCTCGTCCCGAGCAAAACCAATTTATTCTCGAAAAAACCTAACCTCACTTTCACAGGGAATCGCGATTGCACTGAGCTCGTGCAACAAGCCGTTAAACCTCTAGGTGTCCCTAGTAGGAGGAGTGTTGTCTCCTGAGGGTTTTCAGCGGATAGTACCCACAAAATCCGATCAATTTGGCCTATTGACTTTCATTCTTCAATTAGGTATTCTAGTAAGAAATTCTTTTATCTTTAACTTAGAAATTATCTACCCATATTTTTCACACTTGCTTATCATTTAACTTAAGATCGTATATGTTCTGTAAATTTATTTAGCTTTTAGCATCTTTTGAATTTTTCTTCTAAGGTTCCATCTCAACTTAGGAATTTTTATCATCTCTACTGAAGATATAAGGTCTATATTTCATTCCTATCTCTCATCCAAACCCCAATCATATACCCCCTACGTGTGTGTATGTATCACCCTTACACTTGGAAATTCAATTCAAGCTATCATTGTCTTGTCCATTGTCCAAAGTACTTTTATTTGGTGAATTTTAGATGAAATTGCCACACATCCTTCATGCGACCGTTAATACTTCTTGAGATACTAACGACCGATTACAAAATGTGTTCGCGCATTAAAACGTAATTCCTCGTTTTGTAATACTTAAGGCTTTAGCAGTGACTCCTAAACCAGTTGGTCTAAGGCACTAGGTGATAAAGCACACTTGCTATATATATATATATTAGCCTCAAGTACTTACAAAACCAGTGTTCATTTTTTTATATCACTTTATTCACACTTGTACTTTTATTTTATTTTCCTTCATACTAAGGATTTTAGACAAGAGCAATTCAAGGTATCCTCTACTATTCCAAGTTTCAAGATGTGTGTTTGTGCCAGTTGTAGGGTATATATTTTCAGAATTTAGATTTAAGGTTCATAATTATTTTTCAAACTTACACTTCAAATAAAAATTTCAATACCCTTCCCTTATTTTGACCTAGCCCAAGAACTGAACTCAAAAATTACCTATTTCTAAATAATCTACAAGGACATATATTTTCTACGGTTAAACTTTAAGAAGGGTTATTTTTAGGGTTTTTAATTTACTAAGTTTAGGATCTAGTTTTTCCTACTATTCAACCGTGAACTTAAATCAAATAAGGCCAAAATTGAATTTTTCAATTTTTATAATTTTATAATTTTTTTTATTTTTATGGATTTTAAAATAAGTATGAAAATGCAAAAATATACACATGAATGCGAAGGAAGAAAGCTTACCGAGCACACCCCCAAACTTAAACTAGACAGTGTCCTCACTGTCAGGCTACACCAAGAAGGTCAAAATTGCCGGCACTCCCCTGTTTGTTTATTTATTTATTTATTTATTTATTTTTTATTGTTATTAACAAAAAAAGAAAACAAAATATATACAAAGAGGTCCCCCCCAAACTTATGTGAAACAGTGTTTCCACTGTTTAAGCGTTAAAGTTCAGAGTTAGGGGAGAGAAAAACACAGTATCAAGCTATACAAGGCCTTACACAGGCCAAAGGTTAGTACCAACCATTCAAAAAATTTATCGTTATAATGGTGTGGTTGGTGAAAGAACGTGTTATATGGAGCCAAGAAGAAGTGGGGAAGAGAGAAGTGGTGGTATGGAAAGGGTTTGCGTGAACGGGAATATGAGGAGATAAGAGGTGATGATAAATAAACACGAGAATGATCAGAAATGAGTGGAATATTGGCATTCTCGTATTTTATAAAAAGAAAGGGTGGTGGTTCAACTTCTATAGGTGGATCTTGATTAATCACAAAATCCATGTCGTTTAGGAATGCGAGTTCGTCGGCGAAAATATCTTCGAAACTTTCATCGATGGTTCGATTGAACATTTCAATGTCAATAAATGTCGCGCCAGAATTCAACACAGTTGATTTGTCAAAAATTATGGAGGTAGGAGACTCGAAAAACTCATCTACCTTATTTTCAAAAGAGTCTAAATCAAGTTGTTTTTCTATAATTATCGAACTCAAAATATTGGATTGTGATTCATTAACACTCGCTATTATTAAAGGAAGATTAGAAGAAGAACCAAAAAAAGTGGGAGAAAGAAGTGGAATACGAACTTGTGGGTAGAAATGGAGTGTATAAATTAGCACAATTTGTGATGACCGATGTGTAAAAAGCGATTGTGCTAATCTATCAACCCACTGAGAAATGAGATTAAATCCCTCAAGATTCGTGAGAAAACATCGGTACGTCGAACTTGGTAAACCAGTCATTGAAAATGAAAGTGTAACGGTTTCTTTCAAAGTCGGAACAAGGATAGAGGGAAGTGATTGAGGAAGGGTATTGGTTAAAGATTCAGGAGGGTGTGCGCAGTCAATGAAAGGGGTAGAATGAATTGGAAAATCTGACTCCTCAAATAAAACTGCTTCATCCTCAATAATTTCTTCACTACTCTCCTCAAAATTTAGCTTATCCATGCCATTCTCATCAAAATCAAGACGCATATGAAGTTCGGGAAAAACATTTAATGACTCGGGATGATGAATTGGAGAGAAAAATTCAGTCAAATCTGCGGGTTCATCATCCAAAATATTCCCAGCGTCGATATCCTCAATCAAGTGAAAATCAATTTTATCAGACACCTCATCACAAGCATGGATATTTATCAATTCAGGTTCTAGAGTGGAGGTGTAGAGGTCAAAAGGATTAGGTGTGGGTTCACTCGAAAGGGACCCTTCACAATTTGGCAAATCAAACACTACAAAGTCGCACAACTCAGTAAACGTTTTATTTTCAACTGGTGAATCATTTGGAATACTTGATAAACATTCAAAACCGGAGTTGTGGAATTCAATTGAGGATTGGTAGGTTTGATTTGGAAGGATGTACAGCTCACTCTCACCACTCAAATTCTCAATCTGTCCAACCGCCTCATCATACATTGGAAATTTTGGAGCTAGTTGGAAACTAACTACTGGGTCACTAGGTTGTATAAGGGCGGCCATGGACGCATTCAAATCCATCATATTTTGTCTTAACGTTACCATAAAATCTTCCAACGACTGTTCCAGACTAGACATGGGTTGTGAAGGGGTTTCAGTAAAAGATTCAAAGTTGTTTGGATACTGGAAACTCCCAAATGGTTGTGTAGAAGCAATGTCTAGGGAAGGTGCGAAAGTTGGGTAGGACTGGTAGGAATTGAATGGTTGGACAGGAGTAGGATCAACATTTGGATAAGAAGGTGAATGGAATTGTTGATCCAAAGAATTCGCAGTGGTGAAAGGAGTGAAAGATCGGTTATGAGATTATTTAATATGTTCAGCAATAGACATGGGTTTCGGAGTTACAACAGGACTCGAAAAAAGAGTATCAACGTAAGAAGGTGGTGAAGGTTGAAATGGTTGATATAAGATAGATTGCGGAGTCCAACTGGATGCCCTAGACGCGTCTATTCGATCTTTCAAAAAAATTTTGGGCATGGAGGGGTCGTCCGAAATTCGACCAAAACAATGAGCGTAGGAAGTAATGTCTGGTTGAGGGTACCAAAGTTCGGCAAGAGTTTTGCGAGATGGGGTACCCATGATGTGATGAGAGAAAGGAGAAGAAAAAGAATGTGAATTTTATTTTATTTTATTTTATTTTTATTTTTTATTTTTAAAAAATTCTTTGTTTTTGAAGTTTTGAAATTTTTGAAAGTGTTTTTCCTTTTTTTTTAAAAAGAGTTTTTGCAAAATTTGTATGGAACTACGCACAATTTCAAGCAAGCACAGTTTAAACTTGCACAATCAAACCTAGAGCTATGGTCTCCTAAGTCAACTAGACTGCTCCTAACTGGTCCAAAGCGACAAGTTGTGAGATATCTCTCAAATCGCCTGGTAAGCACAAATGAAGAAAGGAGGGTTCCGCTCATGAATCACCCTGAGACGGGCCTTTTAAAATTACCTTTCTCACTTGTCTAGTCTAGGCACCACAAAGTCAGGTTTAGATAAACGACTGAATGCCCACAACCTTCCTCTGTCCTAATGAGCGCGACAGTCCTTAATTGGTTTAGTGTAGATATTTTTTAATTAGCTTAAGGGGATGCATATGCTTTTTTTGATTTCTGGGGTCTTAGGAAGGGTAATGAAATCCCCACCCAATTTTGATTGGTGTTATAGCCCCTTAAAATTCCGTATTAATTATGCAAAGCAGTTAACACACCAAAAATCTAAAACACTTCAAAAAAAATTTTATTTGGCAGCGTAAAAAATTCTACACAAAAACAATTTATTGGATAGGAGAAAGATTCTGTTGTGCAAAGAATACCTGCAGGAAAAAAAATTCAGTGGAGCTCAGGGGGTAGGAGAGAAAAAATGAATGCTCACAGAGAAATTTGGAGTGCTGACGTCAGCAAACCGCCGCGGTTCCGCGGCCAATTGCTTGTTAATGCCGCGGTTCCGCGGTAGGTAAGTTGGTTCAGGCCTCCGAGATTTTTCTGTCTTCTGTTGTTGTTCTCCTCTGTCTGTTCAGATCTTCTGTTTCTTGATTTGTTCACTGAGCTTTTTCCAGATCTGAATATGACTGTCTTCCGTTCCTGCGCAATTCACACCAAACCTTTCAAAAATAACAAGATGATTTTTTTTTTTATGTTTTAAAATTTTCTCAATTTTTATAATTTTTAAATTTTTTGATTTTTTTTTATTAACCCGAAATTACACCAAGAAAGAGACTACCGTCTCTCCGGCAACGACGCCATTTGATTGGTGAAGAGGTTTTGCGTGTGCATTTTGAATCAAAGATTAAGAATATACCGCAATCAAGACGATATCGCTTGGTAGCTAGCCGGTTGAGTACGGATGGTCCACAGGGAGATGGATTCCTATTCTTTATGTTCTAACGAGTTAAGTCCAATTATTGTGGGTTTTGTTTTAAAATCTAAGAATGAGATTAAAATTGATTAAAAGTCTTTCTAAGGTTAGGATTTGGTTAGTTTGGAAAAAGAATTCTACTCAATACTTTCTTTGCCCTAATTAAGAATATAGGTGTTAGGGTAATAGTCAACAAAGGGGATTAGCACGATTAGTAAGAAACTTAGTTTCTTCCTTTTGGTCCTTATCCGTCCTTTCTTAACTCTTAGCCCTAACCTCTATTTAAATCAATCACAACCGTTCTAACTAGGGAATCACCGCTATCTCGTAGGATAGGGTGCCGTAGTGAGCGGTGTGGTTAATTTAAATAGAGTCCTATTATAAAAATTATATGGGCAAAGAAAGGAGAGAGAGAGATTTACTTCTCTCAAACCTTCCCAGTCATAACCCTAACAAGTGAGGAATTACTCACTCATTAGGGAATTTACGATGAGATTCATTTTTATAATTTCCAAAGACTATCTAAGTTGCATATAATAAAAGACAGATAAAAATTCAGATAAAAGAATGCACGACAAAAAAAATACCTTTATTGATGACCTCTTGACGATTACAAGGAAATTAAAATTTAATCTAAAAATTAAAAAGAGGCATCTCAAAAGAGGCACCCAAAAGAGGCGCACCTAATTAGGCTTTAGGGTTTCCTATTTATAGATAGGAGAAACCCTAGGGTTTACATCTGATCCATATCTAAAATTACAATACTACCCTAAGAAAACCTGGTCAAAGCACCGACACCCATCGACACACGTGCAACGACACGTGCACTGCACGTGCACTATATGGCCGCGGAACCGCAGCAAGAAGGCATGTTTGGCCGCGGATCCGCGGCCATATGGTGAGATCTCTGGCTCATTTCTTCAGGGTTGCTTCATGTTGCCTTTTTCTTATGTTTTCTTCACTTGGTTCTTCAGAATCTTTTCTACTTTCTTCCAGATTTCCAACAGTGCAGAATTTGTGGACTTTTACCGTAAGCTTCGCGTTGAAATCTTGAATCTTTTGCTGCTCTCGTACTTTGTGCATTGAACTGTTCATTGATCGTTGTTTGTTCCTTAAACTGGTAGGTGGCATCATACAGATTCATCTATTTTTTTGTCGCAGTCTCATATTTGTAGCGTCTTTTCCTGAATTTCACTGTGTTGTTCTGAGAACCTGTAACCTGCAACTATTTAGCAGACATGGATCAAAAGCACCTATTTATTTGCAATATGATTAAGAATGGGGAATATAATAATGCAAAATTCTGATATGAACATATACGGAGGAGTAAACTGAGAGAGAATCTCATTCTCTTTTAAATAGTCTCGGAATTCCGTGCTCAAGAATTCAACTCCCCGATCATATCGAAGGATTTGAATACCTTTACCCATCCGGTTCTCATCTTCGTACTTATATTTCTTGAAATTCTCAAAATATTCAGATTTGTGTTTCAACAAGAACACATGTCCGTATCTTGAGAAACATCGGCGAACGTAATAAAGTACGCGGAACCATCCCTGGCATGTGTAGACATAGGACCGCATACATCACCATGTATCTGTCCAAGAGTTCAGTAGCTCTTTCTGCGTTTCCAGTAAACGGAGATTTGGTCACCTTGGTCTTTGAGACATGACTGGCAAGTTTCATAAGATGTAAATTCGAACGGATTCAAATATACATTCTTATGGAACTTTAGCTAGTCTTGTTTTATCGATATGACCCAGTCTACAATTCCACAAGAAGACTTCATTCATTTCTGAATTGTTCCTCTTGTGTGTGTTCTGTACGTTTAGAACTGTAGTTTGATTCAGAACGTATACACTGTTATACAACATACCTTACCCAATGAACACTTGATTTAAGAAAATATTCATAATATTTATTGGTACGAAATAATAGTCGCTAAGAATCAATGTATTACCAGTTGGTAACACCAGGTGATATCTGCCAATTGCTTTGGCTGCAACAATTGCACCATTCTCTACTACTAGAGACATATCACCCCTTCCCAGTTCTCCACCTGTCTATAGCCCATGTAATAAATTACATGTGTGGGATCCTGATCCGATATCCAATACCCAGGACGTAGAGGTAACCGAGAAACAGTTCTTGGTTACGAACACACCCGAAGGCAATGCATCAACATGCTTATTCTTCGTTTGGGTGGCGTGGGAATCCGAATATTCCCCTATTCCTTGCTCAGACTTATGACAATCATAAGGTAGAGCGGAACCTAGCCCAGTATAATAAGTAGGTTTGGTCAATACATCCATATTATTATCTTGATTAAGGCATTTCATTGGTCGCTACCAGAAGAGAGAGAAGGATAATCACTTTGCATGCGCTCTTTGCAAGATTAGATTGGTTATTTTATCTAATCAGGATGACCCCTACTGTTTTTATCAAATCTTCCTTCAAACCCTAAAAGGTAAGATTAGCCGGGATTAATTACACCCTACAGGTTCGCCAATCGTTCGGCCAGGCAAGTATTGGTACTCCGAAGGAGGTTCCCCGTGCTTTCGCAAGGACCTAATTAAAATAAACTTCATTTCCCTATAGGCATAACCCCGTTGACATCTTTCTAGACACCTACTTGATTAGCTAATTGTAAAGTGTAAAACTCTCCCATGAGTAACTCTTACTCGCGGTGGGTATCGGGATCCAACTATCATATAGAAGGTATGCAATCTCATTGCAAATTTCAACACTTGAAATTCCCGATAATGTTTTACCCCTAGCTTCCTATGACCTTGACGAAGGCCAACAAACCATAGGCCGCTAGTCAAGTTCAACCCGTTCATTTCTTGATTGAATTAAACCCACCCGCACGACCCTTGACGCTGTCCAACAAAGTCGTACGACTACCCTAATCCAATCGCATCTCATGCCACAGATAAGTACTAATCAGCTACTGCATACTACGCCTTGACGCTGGCCAACAAACGTAGCATGAATACTAAATAGTACTTATCTGAAATGATGGAGGGTTACGCTGGTTTTTAAGAAAACCATGAGCGTAATGAACATGATATCGTTGTAGAATCTAGTGATTTAGAAAAGGAGTGTTTTTTAGGATTTTGCTAGCTTTGCTAAAGAGGTCACTCCCGGTGAAGGGATCTCGGCTCTTTCCTCGTCGAATGAGGTGCTGGATATTCATGAATACCACTATGCAAAGAAAGAACTAGAGAAGCAGTCAAAAGACAAAACCGAGTGGGTTATAGCATTTGCTAGTTTCGCTAAAGAGGTCACTCCCGGTGAAGGGATCTCGGCTCTTTCCTCATTGAATGAGGTGCTGGATATTCATCAAGGAATACCACTCAAAAAAAAAACTAGAGCTACCCTTTTTGAAAATTTGATTCTACAACATCTTTTGGTTTCTTTCTTTTCATTAATCTCATTAATAAAGTCCCATCAATTAATATTTCCTAAACATTACAGAAAAATGAAACGAAAATAGAACGTACGCTTATACCATCCGCATTCGCCACGGGGCCCCGTCATTCACCGTTAGGTTACTTAACTATCGGCAGAGCGGGGGCTGGACTAGCACGGGTGCAAAACATAAGCAACGTTTATTATATATCATATGTATAATATTACATTGGTCTCACGCAGTTATATGATCAACATCACAGAATCAAGCAGCAGAAGCAACATATGAAATATTGGATATATTAGGATGTCCGTGTTTTAAATTTAGCCAATAATGTAAAACACGGATTCCACAGTCATGATGAATAGCCAAACCCAAATCTCTAGACCCCTACGAGAGAGGCAAGTAACTCTGCCAATTCTAGAGTTAGGAGACCCAGTCTCAACTCCTTGAGATGGTCTCCCACTGGACTCTAGAACCCGGTTACTTGTGCTTCCCGCCTTGAGTCTATCCTAATGCGGAAAAGTAAATAATATACAACAGTGGTGACATCATCCTCAACCCAGAAGTGCCCCAATAAAAGGATATTACATACAAATTTTACATTATTGAAAATAAAAACCCACATCTCACATAAAAACCCCCGCTATTCTTTCACGACGATCCAATAAATCATATCAACAGCAACACATAACATCTCATGTCATCAATGTAAGTAAATATGCGTATCCTGAAACTCATTGACATATAGCAACCAGATCGGGATACCCTACATATTCCACTTACGGTCGCAGAGAAGAAAACAGAAAACTACAATACTTTGAATCCGCAATATCCTTAGACATCATAAACTCAGAATATCTCATATTCCGGATTTCATATCTAACTTATAAAACTTGCATTTTAGTCTCAAATTGAAAACTCTTTTCAATTAGTTGTCGGATAATTCAAAAAGATTCCCCGCTTAGTGATTGCGTACAATACGCAATTGCGACGGAGATTTGATCCGAATCAAAACTTCGTGGAAATCGATCAATTGAGACTAAACGGCTAAGTTTATAATATACTAACTAGTTTTCATAAAACTAATTAATCCGGATTCTAATAATTGTATCATACACATCACAAAGCTTGTAAAGTAACCATGACATTAGAATTCCGCACGCAACTAGCAAACTAAACCAATTTTTCCAACACTTGAAAAATCCAGTGAGCTAAAGTTCCAAAACCGATTGTTTTAAGCCAATCCGGGAGTCGAAACGAACTCGAAACCCACCCGAATCTTCGAGGGGGTGAAGACCCAAAATAAACTATCGAATGGGGGGCCGAGAGGGGGTACCCTACCCCCGAGTCCACCACGAGATGGCCAGGGGATGAGGCAGACCTGAAACTACCTATGGTGGGGCAGTTTCGGGTCCCCACCGCCAAAACCACCATGTGGTGGTCTTAGGGAGTGGGCCCAGCCATTCGGTCCCCCTCGAGGTGTCCCCGGGGTGCGCACGCTCCACCCCGCGGCTTCTCAGTTCAAACCGTGAGCCCGCGGGGTGTGCAAACAACTCAGAACATCAATTTTGAAACTGTTTTTATCGGCAGTTTTTACGCGACAAAAACGGCGGATTTCTAACGTCGCTACAAGTTATCCTAATGTTCTAGCTTGGCTCTGATACCATGAAAATAGACCTTAGCACCACCATGAGGTTCTAGAGGCATCAAGCATGCCAAATTTTAAATTTTATTAGGTACTAAGGTAGACTAACAAGATCTTTAATTGATTATTAGGGTTTGCCTTTATGATGTGGTGAACTTAAGAGAAGAAAAGAGCATACAACCTTTGTAGTTCGAGTCCTTCTCTTCCCATGCTCCGTGTAGTAGTCCCGCAACTCCACTAGGCTCCACTTGAGGCTTTGGACGAGCTTCTTCCGATGACCTTCGTGCCGAAGATGATCCACGTGAAGTCCCTCCACCTCAAGCTACCTCTACACTAAACTCTTTAGTGTAGTAAACACTCTACACTCGATCGCTAGTCAAGTGTAGGATGGGGAAGTAGGGGATGTTAAAAGCTCACAAGTTTGTGTTCAAGCTTCATGGTTCAAATCACATGTGAGGGTTGAAGCTTGAATTATAGCAATTGAGAAAGAAGAAGTTAGAGAGCAACCATGGGAGCAACTAAAGAAAATGGCTAAGTGTTGAGAATGAGCAAAGAATGAATGGAAACCCTTGACCCCCACTCATTCAAGCATGGAATTTTGCAATATAAAATTGCAACCATGCTTGAATAGTGAGTCAAGATGAATAAACTATGAATAAAGCCCATGCTTGCAACCATACTCTCATTTTCCACCTCTTTTCTATTTTTCTCAAAAATAGAAATCATACCATGCTTCATTATTATATATATATATATATATATATATCATATATATAAATATATATATAATGAAGAATAATTAGTGAGCTAATGATATTAGTTAAGATATAATTATATCACATATAATATATGAAATCAACACTTGAAATTATTCTGCATATCCGGTTATATGAAGAATAATCTGTATATCACATTATGAAATCAACACTTGATTCGACAATCCGGTTATATCACATATAACCGAACCGATAACAAATAACTGCCAGATTACAATACGTTATCACATACTCATATTTAATCAGGCCCACGCACATATCAACATATGTGCTCTACTTCGTTTTGCTCGAACCAGGAAACTTCTGTGTGGGACTCTAAAGACTCGTCAATACGCCAGCAGTAAGTGATGATCACATCAATCACCTACAAGCCGTCAGCGGTACTAGCTGGACGTAACGGCTACCCGGATATTGAGCGATATGAAAATCAACAAGCAAGCTCGTTCATACTCTCCATGAAGCCTATCAGTAACACTACCGTACAGTCTGGTCTCTTCGTCTGATATGTCGCATATCATGTCTAGGGGTGGTAAACGTCAGGCCCTAGTAACGTGATAAGTCATGCTGATGTCTGGCCTATAATGGTTTGAGAAACTATTGATAACACTTATCAGTAAATCTCATAAGCAGCCCTGGCCAGGGACTTCCGGTTATAGCCAATCGAGCATAGCGCAACATCAACCCCCAATACCGGGAGAGACGAAACCCATCCTATCGCTCATTGCCTCCATCCGACTCGGGACTGTATCCAAAATCCACCTGTTTGCATGTCTACTTTGAGCATGGTAGGGAGGAAATCAAAGCACAGTGGGAGCCGCACAAGACTCTACGACGATCTCGGGTCTACAGACTAACCTGTACAAGTGTCACCAGAGGACTGCTATCTGACGATAGGTATACTACCATATAGGAGTCCTCCGCGAGTCCTGTTCGGTGTGCCTATTCTCTAATGAGCACATGTGTACAATCTTTAATGTCACACACCAATAGTTGTGGGATCAACCATCGCCCTCTAAGGGACAAGAAACGTACACACTAGTCTACTCTGGAATATCGACACCCTGGTCTCGATATTCCCACGACTAGGAACTGATTAAAGGATGTACTTTTGGACCACCATGGCCCCACTAGTATGATCTCATCATAATCCTAGTAGTCAAGTATATATCCTAAGGGCTTTATCAACATGTAAGAGACAGACAGTAAATACTAGTCTACATGTTAAGATGAAGGTTAACAGATAGCATACTATCATATTGAGCAAGAAAGTCCTCTATATATATTTTCAAGCTTCAATTATAATATACATCACATGTACAATAATGGCCTCTAGAGCATACATATTCCTAACAGTAAGATCTACTTGCTCCTAATGGGTTTTACCCATTCAGGAGTACCCAACAAAGTTCACACTTTGTTGCAGTGCATGAAGTCCAACTAGGATAACTCGGCATCCAGCCATCAATCGGAAATCACCATTTCCCATGGCCAGTTGATTACTAGTAGGGTCATCATCACATGATACAAGCCTCTCTGTCACCGTCTACGAGAGAACCGAAGTATCTCTCACATGGCTGAGGTCACTTACTAAATCTGCGGAGTAGGCTAAGGTTTGTCAGGGTCAATTGAATCTCCAAGTTCTACTGAATCTTCAGTAACCGTTTGTGATTTTGGAATTACTTTCAGTTCTACCATACTCCCACAAATTTCTTTTGCAAGAAATTCCTTTTCTAAAAAAAGTGGCGTGTCGAGAACAAAACAATTTCTGATCCCGAAAATGTTAAAAAGTTAATCTCTCTTCAATGCCCGGGATAACCCATAAACTGCCATTACTGAAATGTACCTTGAGTTTATTCGGATTCTGGTTTTAAACATAAGCCGGACAACTCAACGTCTTAACAATCTTAAGATGATAACCTATTCTATATTACATATAGAATTTGAGGCACTGATTCAGGTGGAACCAGTATAAATTGATACACATATATTTCTACTGCATCCATTAATTGAAAAAAGCGATTCAGCATTATTCATCATGGAGCGCTCCCGCGGATGAGCAATCTGAGAGAGAATCAAATTTCGATTATATTACTATGAAATGCCTAGCATAAGTATCCACATCTTCGAACACTTCAAAGAATTTTGATACTTCCAATATTTGGTTCTCTACTTTATTACTATATCTTATGAACTTCTCAAAATCTTTGGATTTTGCATTTTAACAAGAATGGATGTCTAAAATCAGAGAACTCAAAGGAAAACGGAACGAAGTATGAGTAACAGTCCCTTGTCCTTGCGGAGATTGGACAACATACATCACTATGTATATGTTCTATAAGTTCACTAACTCATACTCTGTGTGTTGTAATTTGAAAACTGTATTTTGGTTAAGAATGTATATCCCGTTATTCAATGCATCTTACCCAATCATCAAATGATACCGGCAAATGTTCATAACTTAATTTTTGAAAATTTATATCCCACTTTAAATAAAGAGACGGATATATCGGTTTTTAAAAGTTGGTGCATAATAACATATATTCAAAACCAAAAGTTTGCCGAAAGGCAAAACCAGGTGATTTCCCCAATAGCAACAATTGCTCCAATATTCGACATTGAGGATAAAATCACATTTCCAATAATCTAATCCTTCTCAGTATCTGTAACAAATTACAGATGTGGGAAGTTAATCTGGTATCTATATACCCAGGAGTCAAAATTAATTGGAAAATAGTTTTCGATTACTGTCACATAGAAAACATGAAATATCAAAATGTTTCAAGGGATGGCCGGGTATTCTTTGTAATGCCTCTTTCGTTACCCAGGGTCATAACAGTAGTTGCATTTTCATTTCTGCTCATTTTGTCCCCTTTTGTTGTCTCCTTTTTTCCCCTTATTTATACCGAACTTATGCTAATTGGTTTTCTTCTTACCCTTCTTTTCAACTCCAGCATCGGGATTGGAAGAAAACTATCTAACAAACGTAACTGGTATATTCTTCTTATTTAAGAAACTCTTAAACTTGAGATAAGGTAGAGGGAGAGACAAATGAATTGTATTATATATAATTCAATTTCTCCAGAACTAGCGGCCATCCTAGACCGAAAAATTTTCTCCGAGTTCGTATATTACTATATGATGGCCTTCCAGGAATTATGGATCTCTGTATCGGATGCAGAGTGTTCTGGAGGAGTCAAAAAGGGAAGTGGGAGGGGTAAGGATATATGCGACTATGTCGTGAAAATAGGGCAATCATGACATTCCAAACCCGATGATTATAAAATGGTTTAGTTAACTTGGTTTACGAGTTTTTTTTAGTTTAAGGTTAGTCTTAGGTCGCTGCCAGAGAGAGAGAAAAGAAACACTCGTTGTGCACTCTATCAAGATTAGTTGCTATATTTATCTAATCAGGATGGCTCCCACTGTTCCGTCAAATTCTCTTTCAAACCCTAAAAGGAGAATTAGCCAGGGTCATCTGTAAATCTCCCAGGAGTAATAATTACTCACAGTAGGAATTAGGATCCAAACTATTATGGCATGGTAACCTTGATGAAGGCCAACAAGTCACCCCATTCCATAGAAGATATGCAATCTCATTACAAGTTTCAACACTTAAAACTCCTGATATCGGTTTTTACCCCTAACGACCTATGACCTTAACGAAGACCAACAAACTATAGGCCGCTAGTCAAGTTCTACCCATCATTTCATGATTAACTCGAACCCACCCGCACAGGCCCTTGAAGAAGGCAAACAAAGCCGTGTGACTGTCTCAGCTAATCATATCACATACTAACAGGAAGACATCACTTAGCTACCGTACACTACGCCTTGACGAAGGTCAACAAATGCAGCACGAATAATAAGTACTCTACTTCCTGAAATGAAAGAGGGCTACGGCTAGTTTTGAAGAAAACTTTTAACGTAATGAACTTGATCTCATCGTAGGAACTGAGTGATTTTGCATATTTATAGTTACGTAGACTATTGCTTAAGTATGTATTCCTGTGAAGAAATCAGGGCTCTTATCTCATAGAATGAGGTGCAGGATAATCCTAATTGAATACCTCTGTGCAAAGTAATAGGATACGGTGCAAACTTATAGTAACACAAATTTTTGCCAAAGAGGTCACTCCCTGTGAAGGGATCTAGGCCCTTTCTTCGTCGAATGAGGTGCAGGATATTCCTAACTGAATACCTCGATACAAAGCGAAAGAATCGACTATCACTACTACAATATGGGGTTGCCCCTACGGCTACAGGAATCCGTAGGGGCAACTTTTTATTGCTTCTACGGATTAAGCCGTAAGTCCCTATGGTTGTCCCTACGGTGCCCTACGTTTTAATTTAAAAATATTAAGTTGTAATTTGTTGTTTGGCCCTACGGAGCCGCAAACAAATGACCTATGGTTAAGTCCGTAGAGGCATATATATGGATTATTAATAAAAAAAAGGCACAGAAAAGCCTTCGCCATTCCCCAAAATTCTCTTTCCCATCATTCTCTCCCGCGCCTCGATCGATTGTTCCCACACCTCGATTTCGCGCCTCGTCGCCACCGCCCTCCGACCCCGGCCCGCCACCACCCTCGATCGTTCCCAAAACTTCCTCGTCGACTTCCTCATCACCACCGCCTGCGACTCGTCGCCGATTGCGTCGTCGACCACCGGTCTCCTCCGTCATCTCCTCCACCGCCCGCTACAGGTTAGTAAATCTCAAATTATTTATAATTTTGATGATGTGAGGGCTAGGGTTCAGGGTTCAGGGTTCGGGTAGGGGTGAGGGTAGGGTTAGGCATCGGGTTCAGTTAGGGTTAGGGTTAGGGTTCGGTTGGGGTTAGGGTTGGGGTTAGGGTTAAGGTTAGGGTTCGGTTGGGGTTGGGGTTAGGGTTAGTGTTCGGTTGGGGTTGGGATTGGGGTTAGGGTTGGGGTTGGGGTTAGGGTTAGGGTCAATTTCGAATTTTGAGGGCTTCGATGGCGATCTCAGAAATTAGAGGAACTTCGTCAACTTCAACGGTAAGAGAATCTATCCCTTTATGGTATGAAAGTTGAAATCAGTGATTGAAATTTTGCGCATTCATTTAATTTTGGTTTCAGTTACAAAAATTTGGGCATGAATGATTGGGTTGAATTTTGCTCATAATGGGTTTGGAATTAGTATGATGGTTTAGGAGGAAATTCGGGTTAGGGAATTAGGGCTTAAATAAATTCAGTTTCAGCCATATTTTTCAATTTATTTTTTATATTTATGATATGTTAAATTACCTATGTATTATGAAATTTGTTTTATATTATGTATCTTGTTCTACACTTCAAAGTTATATTGATGGGGCTATGTGATGTGAGCCAAGATGCAGGACTTAGAATAAACAAAGCTGCTGGACTTTACAATCTTTTCATTTTCAAACATTGGTTGCCTTGAATAAATTGTTGATGAATAATTGCAAACTTAATCTTAATATTGTTGATGGAGTCTATGTTTCATAAATTTTATGTACTAAATCATGGCTATGTTTAATGATAGTGATGTATTAATTTAAACTTAATACTGTTATGTCTGAGATGATAAGAACTCCTAATGTATTGGCATATCCTAAATACCGCTAATGTGTATTATTATGATTCTGAAATTGTCTGGTTCCTAAATTTGCATCCTCTTTTATTCTGAAATTGTCTGGTTCCTAAATTTGCATCCTTTTTTATTATCCTAAAAGCCTATTCATGTTAAATGTTCAAGTTAAAACCGATATATGATACTCAATGATAATATGAAACTTTCATATTCTCATCGATACTCATATATGAAACTCAAAGCGCCACTTAGTCCCCGTCTATCGGTTAACATACGTTCGATGTTCGTCGTGACATAGAACTATACGAAGGTTGTTAAATATCGGACAGTATAGCTCGGTACTAACAACCGTCGTGTAGTCTATGTGATGAGAAGATTCAATCGTATGATAACCGATAGATTTGTCCCGTATGGACAAGTTAGGAATGTATAAAGCAAACAACTGCATTCACTTGTATTTTCATCCGTTTCGAGATATTTCGTCGGTACTTTTCCGCTGGTTCTCCGTGTACAAAGATAGATTAGATGTTCATTTCAACGTTGTTTCATATCTTTGAAATGATTATCTATTCTATTACAGTGTACTCGGAGAACAGTGGGGAAGTGCTGCCGAAATTTACTCGAAACGGTTGAAAGCGCAAGCGAATGGGTGTCTGCTCTATACATTCTTAATGGGATAGAAGCCTTACCCCCGATAGCCGAAACATATACATACAACACGAATACACAACAAACGCATCATTAGAGAAAGATTCAAGATGTTTAAGTTAAAATCAATATATGATACTCGATGATAATATGAAACTTTCATATTCTCATCGATACTCATATATGAAACTCAAAGCGCCACTTAGTCCCCGTCTATCGATTAACATACGTTCGATGTTCATCGTGACATAGAACTATACGAAGGTTGTTAAATATCGGACGGTATAGCTCGGTACTGACAACCGTCGTGTAGTCTATGTGATGTGAAAATTCAATCGTATGATAACCGATAGATTTTTCCCGTGTGGACAAATTAGGAATGTATAAAGAAAACACCTACATTCATTTGTGTTTTCATCCGTTTCGAGATATTTCGTCGGTACTTTTCCGCTGGTTCTCCGTGTACAAAGATAGATTAGATGTTCATTTCAACGTTTTTTCACAGCTTTGAAATGATTATCTATTCTATTACAGTGTACTCGGAGAACAGCTGAGAGGTGCTGCCGAAATTTACTCGAAACGGTTGAAAGCACAAGCGAATGGGTGTCTGCTCTATACATTCTTAATAGGATAGAAACCTTACACCCGACAGCCGAAACACACACATACAACACGAATACACAACAAACGCACACACGGCACATACACACTAACAACCCTACACTTAAGAGAAATCATAAATTGAAACACACATATATAGAATACAACTCATACATGGGTATCCTCAAATCTAACTTTGATTATCGATAATTTATTCTTTTCAACGACAAACGCACACACAAAACATATACACGGATTTTCTCCTTTATCAGTAACCATCCCGTTCTTAGATTTCTCAATATAGTCATCATAACCTACAATTTATATGTTATACAGTTTAACATGGCCCATGAGTACGTCAGAGTTAAGGACTGGATGTATGCGGACTGGCAACAACGTATGCAACCTAAGTTTGTCGCAGGAGTTGCTGCTTTTATTGAATTTGCACGCGCACATAATAAGATCGTGATAGAGAAGATTCTCTGCCCGTGTGATAGATGTGGGAATAAGTACTGGCAGAAGGTAGAATTTGTAGAGCTTCATATCATTAAACATGGTTTTACTAGACTTTATACAACTTGGCTATATCACGGGAAAGGAGAATAACACAGTAATACGACAGAAGAAGAAGGAGTAGACGATAATGCTTTAGAAGAAGAAGAAGAAGACGGTAATGCGGCAGAAGAAGAAGACGGTAATTTCTTTCCATCAGAAGAAATGGAAGATATGGTAGAGGCTGCCCTACGTGAATCTATTCGTACCGAAGATGACATTCCTCCGGTCAAGGACTGCGTGCGAATAAATATGAAAATTTCATGAATGATACTAGAAAACCAATTTATGAGAATGCAAAGCATTCCACCCTCTCATGGTTCGTCCAACTTTTCCAGATTAAGTGCCTAAATGGATGGAGCAACAAGTCATTCACAATGCTTCTTTCATTCTTGAAAGATTCTATGCCCCCGAAAAATAACGTGCCCGGTAGCTGGTACGGAGCCCAGAAGATGATGTCTGATTTGGGTCTGAAGTGTGAGAAGATTCAAACATGTCCTAAAAATTGCGTGTTGTACTGGAAAGAGAATTCAGATTTGAAAGAGTGTTCAACATGCGGAAAGGCCAGGTATAAGCCAAAAGATTCTGATAAGAAGCCCGATATACCTGTCAAGATAGCACGATACTTTCCCATAACACAGAGGCTGCAGAGGTTATTCAGGTACAAGAAAACAGCCGAGGCAATAATTTGGCATCACCGTGCTACTCCAAGGGAAGATGGAAAAATGAGTCATCTAAGAGATTCACCGGCATGGAAGGATTTCGATAGGAGGCACGCAATATTCAGTAGCGATCCTCGCAATGTCAGGCTCGGACTGGCTAGTGATGGCTTCTGCCCATTCAACTATATGGCTGGAAGCCACAGCACATGGCCCGTTGTAATGATAGTTTATAATCTGTCGCCTTGGTTGGTTATGGACCAATCATATTTTATAATGCCTCTTCTTATCGACGGACCAAACTCACAGGTAAAAAATATCGACGTCTATCTCCGACCTCTGATCGAGGAGTTAAAATCTCTATTCATTGATGGTGTAGAGACTTACGATACAAACACAAATACAACCTTCATATTGCGTGCGGCTTTAATGTGGACAATTAATGACTTTCCTGTGTATGGAATGCTATCAGGTTGGTCCGTACAAGGTCACAAAGCATGTCCTTATTGCCATCATCATACAATATCGAAATTCTTGAATTTTAGTAGGAAGGTTTGTTATTGCGACCATCGACGTTTCCTGCCTCTAGACCACCCCTACAGGTTAGACGTTATTCACTTTGATGGTCATCAGGAGCTTCTTGGACCTCCAGTCCCATTGTCCGGAGAGGACGTGACTGCTCAGTGGGATGGTTACAATAATGTGACCTTCGGGATGGATCCGACAAAATAGGTCAAACCACCTGTTAGTTATATGTATGCCCTAGAGGCCATTACTGTACATACGATGTATATTGTAATGGATGCTTGGACATATATAGGGAGGACTTTCTTGCTCGACAGGATAGTATGCTATCTGGTTGTACTTTATCTTAACATGTACTCTGATTGTCTCTATGTTACATGTTGATAAAGCCCTTAGGATATGTACTCAACTACTGGGACTATGATGAGATCATACTAGTGAGGCCACGGTAGTCGACTAGTATATCCTATAACTGTTCCTAGTCGAGGGTGTATCGAGACAGGGCATCGATACACCAGAGTAGACTAGCGTATACGCATCTTGACCCATATGATGGGCGATGGATGATCCCATATCCATCAGTGTTTGACATCAAGGATGGTGCACGGGTGCTCAGTAGAGACTGGGTACACTGGACGGACTCGCCGAGAACTCCCAGATGGTATTATACCTCACGTCAGATGGCAGTTCTCCGGTGACACTGGTACAGAGTAGTCTGTTGACCCGAGATCGTCATAGAGTTTTGTGTGATTCCCACTGTGCTTTGATTTCCATCATACCACGTCCAAGAGGGCGTGCAAAAAGGTGGCTTTTGGGTACAGTCCCGAATCACATGGAGGCAATGAGCGATAGGAGGGGATTCGTCTCTCCCGGTATAGGGAGTTGATGTTGCGCTGTGTTTGATTGGCTATAACTGGAAATCCCTGGCCAGGGTTGCTGAGATTTACTGGTAAGTGTTATCAGTAGTTTCTAGAACTGTTATAGACCTCATATTGACATGACTTATCAAGCTACTGGGGTATGACGTTTACCACCCTTAGGCGAGATATGCGACATATCTGACGAAGAGACCGGACTGTACGGGAGTGTTACTGACTGGATTCGCAGGAGAAAATACAGGCTTGCTTGTTGATCTTCTGATCGCTCAATACCTGGATGGCTGTTACGTTTAGCTGACCGCTTGCATCTTGTGGGTGTTTGATATGATCATCACATACTGCCGGCGTATTGACGATTCTTTAGAGTCCTACACAGAGTAGGAGCACATATATGATATGTGCGGGACCGAGAACAATACGTGTATGTGATACCGTATTAGATTCTTGCGATATGAGATATCGGCCGGGTATATGAGATATAGCCGGGTCATCGGATCAAGTGTTGATTCGATGAACTGATACAGATTATATTAGTCGGTTATTTGTGAAATAGCCGGATTATCGGATCAAGTGTTGATTTGAAAATTTAATGTATAATTATATATTTGATATATTAAATTACATTAACTAATATTAGCTCACTTATTGATTCATTTTCTCACTCGGGTAATACATTGATATATATGCGATATATGTTAATTGTATTATTTTCTTTTGTTACAAAATATATTATATATGTGATATATAATATTGTAACAAGTTATGATAACTAATGCAACATGATTAGTGGAGGTTAAACAAGATTAGGGTTTGATTTGGGTTAGTCCATTCATGAAGCTTCTAGAAGCTTTTTGTTTTGTTTCTTGCAAAGATATTTTTGTGAGATATTATTAAACCCAACCCAAACCCATAACCCTAGTTAATTCTCTACATTGGTTAGCCTTTTCATTTAGCAACCATGGTTGCATAAGTTATTATTATTACATTTTCATTATTCATCACAAAAGGATTATTGATTATTCATCTTCTTCTTTCTCTTTGCAAAGCTTTCTTGCTTTGATTTTTGTGATGAAAGTGAGTGAGAATGAGAAAACAAATGAGAGCTAAAATCCTACTTCATCATCCTTATCTATCCTTACCATTTAGATGAGGGTGTTCACCTCATTAGTGAGTGAGAGCTTGGGTTGAGGAAGCTTCAAGGTAGATCATTTTTGTTATCGAAGATCGGTAGCAAGCTTGCATCTTTCTCTTCGTGGAGCCTCTCTAGAGTCCGAATGCACGATGATCGCAGCGAAGGGACCTCAACACGGAGCTTTAGAAGTGAAGGACATGATCTACAAAGGTTGTAATCCCTCTCACTTAGTGTTAAAGTGTTTAACATGCTTTGTTTCACCTAAACTCTAGTATAAAGATCTTGGTTAGGGTTGTTCGGCACGGCTAAATTTTAAATCGGGCATGGTTAATACCTTGTAGACCCTTGTGCGTGTGCCTAGCAACCCAACAGTGGTATCAGAACCAAGCTAGAGCTTTAGGCGAAGTCTAGGCGAAGTTTAAAGTCCGATCGAACTCCGAATACCCGGTTTAGACCCCTCTCTGGATATTTTCTAAAAATGTGATTTTTTCTGCATTAAAAATACTCAAAAAAATCAGCAGGGAATTCTAAGGATTTGTGTAAAATATGAGCCATTAATTCGCTTAAAGCGCCGTGGAACTGCGGCCGTACCATGGCTTGCGCGGCGGTTCCGCGGCGCTACAGTGGCATTATGGTTTGAATTTTGTATAGTAAAATCCGTAGCTAATTCCTGATACTTCTGGGTATTTTTGATATTACTCAAGTGTTGAGTTTTCTGGGTTGTATTGGGAGCTCGTTGATTCGATCGAAAAGTATAACTTCGTTTAGTTTGTCCGTGTAATTTTTAGAACGTGTTAAAAAGTTCGAAAGGATATCAATAACTCACTTTTTCCCCTGCGGAAAATTTCTAAGTGTTGGATTTTTCCGTAGTTTAAGAACGTTCTAAGTCGTGCAAGTAACGCGGTGGACCCTCTAGAAGACAACAAACCTTAACTCGATTATGTGACCGTCTTGAACTGCCTCTAAACCTTAGGGTTTATGGCAGTACGGCGTGCCACATGTAAGGCGTTGGCTTGACCCTTCTACGGCTGGACCATTGGTACTGTGGCATGTGATGGATGTTTTTAAACTAATTTCAAGTGTTGAGAACTATTTGGGAAAAACTTGGGTGTTTGATTATTCGATCAGAAAGTTTAACATTGTCTATTTATCTGGAATGTGATACAATATTTGGAATCCACAAGTAGTTATGAGATAACTAATTTGAATGTTATAAATCTAGCAGTTCAGTCTCAGGTGATCGGTTGCCACGGAATTTTGATGTGATCAAAAGTCTGTCGCAATCACGTAGTGTACGCGGATACTCGCCGGGTAAACTTAACAGACAGCCACATCCCATAGCCCCGACCAAGTAACTGTAGGAGAACCCCGTCGCCAAAAGCATCCGTTCGGGTGCTCACGGCAGCGGTGTTCCGCCTTAGTGCACTTCATCGACGGTATCGGGTGTGCGGCCGTCTACTAAAGTTTGCGACGAGCATTCGATCGGGATGTCGGGAATCTTGTTGAATTGCCCGACTTGATATTGAATAGAGTTAATGAGACTAAAATGCGGGGTTTATAATTGTTAGGCATGCGATGTCTAAGGAATTCATTTGGTTAGGCATGCGATGTCTAAGGAGGTTGCGGATTCCAACTATTGTAGTTTTACACTTTCTTTTCTGTGACCGTAAGTGTAGTATGTAGTTGTATCGCCGGTTTTCATTGCTATACATCGACGACAATCGGTGTATGCATACTTACTTATGTTGATGACATATGATGTTATGTGTTGCTGTGATATGTTATATTGGATCGTCGTGTTCTGAATAGCCGGGGGTTTTATGTGAGATGAGGGTTTTTATTTGCATTCATGTAAAATTCATTTGTATGTAATATTCTTTTACTGGGGCACTTCTGGGCTGAGGATGATGTCACCATTGTATATTATTTACTTTTCCGCATTAGGTAGACCCAAGGCGGGGAGCACAAGTAACCGGGTTCTAGGGTCCAGTGGGAGACCATCTCGAGGAGTCGAGACCGGGTATCCTAACCCTAGAATTGGCAGTGTTGCTTGCTGCTCTCGTAGGGGTCTAGGGATGTGGGTTTGGCTATTCATCACGACCGTGGAATCCGTGTTTTATACAGGCTCGTATTAAAACACGGACCTCCTAGTATATCCAATACTTCATATATGTTCTTCTGCTGGAATGTTCTGTGATGAGATCATATTACTGCCTGAGACGAATGTTTATATTATATATATGAGATATATGTTATATTGCAGATTTCGTTTCAAATGTGATGCTTGTGAAGCATAATAAAATGGGACTTCATTAATGAGATTAATGAAATAAAAGAAACCTAAAAATATTGTAGAAACTTGTTTAAAAACTGGTAGCTCTAGTTCTTGCTTTGCATAGCGGTGTTCCTTGTAGAACATCCAGCACCTTATTCGATAAGGAAAGAGCCAAGATCCCTTCACCGGGAGTGACCTCTTTAGCGAAACTAGCAGATGCTACAAACTCGGCTTGTCTTTTTATTGTTTCTATAGTTTTTGCTTTGCATAGTGATATTTGTGAAATATCCTGCACCTTATTCGATGAGGAAAGAGCCGACGATCCCTTCACCGGGAGTGACCTCTTTAGCAAAACTAGAAAAGGCCTCAAAAACATTCCATTAAAAATCACTCGATTCTACAACGATATAAAGTTCATTACGCAAAGGGTTTTCTTAAAAACCTGTCGTAGCCCTCCGTCATTTCAGATAAGTAGTGTTTAGTATTCGTGCTGCGTTTGTTGACTTAGTCAAGGCGTAGTGTGCGGTAGCTGATTAGTGCTTATCTGCAAAGTATATGATGCAATTGAATTAGGGTAGTCGTGCGGCCTTATTGACTTAGTCAAGGGTCGTGCGGGTGGGTTTAATTCAATCAGGAAATGACGGGTTGAACTTTACTTGCGGTCTATGGTTTGTTGACTTAGTCAAGGTCATAGATCGCTTGGGGTAAAATATTATTGGGAATTTCAAGTGTTGAAATTTGCAATGAGATTGCATACCTTCTATGAGATAGTTGGATCCTGATACCCGCTGCGAGTAAGAGTTACTCCTGAGAGAGTTTTACACATTACAATTAGCCGATCAAGTAGGTGTCTAGAAAGGTGTTAACGGGGTTACGCCCCTGGGAGACCGAGGTTTACTTTAATTAGGTCCGTGCGAAAGCGTGGGGAACCTCCCTCAAAGTACCGGCACTGGCCTGGCTGAAAAATTGGCGAACTTGTAGGGTGTAATTAATCCCGGCTAGTCTTTTCTTTTAGGGTTTGAAGGAAGATTTGACTAAAACAGTGGGAGCCATCCTGATTAGATAAATTGATAACCAATCTAATCTTGTAAAAGCGCACGCTGAGTGTTTTCTTCTCTCTCTCTCCTGGTTGCGACTATGTCACGCCTTAATCAAGATAATAATACGGATGTATTGACCGAACCCGCTTGTTATACTGCGCTAGGGAACATTGGTCCCACTCTAACTTATAATTGTTATAAGACAGAGCAGGAAATAGGGGATTACCAGAATTCCCGTGCCACCCAAATGAAGAAAGTACATGTTGATGCATCTTCTTCGGGTGTGTTCATTACACAGAACTGTTTCTCAATATCCTTTACATCCTGGGTATTTGATACCGGATCAGGATCCCACATATGTAATTTGTTACATGGGCTACAGACAGGTAGAGAACTGAGAACGGGTGATAAATTTCATGAGATAGAAACGGTGCAAGTGTTGCAGCCAAGTCTGTTGGTAGTTTTCACCCTGTATTATCAGAATACATTAATTCTGAACGAATGTTATTAGATACCAAACCTGATATACAACATCATATCGGTCTCTTTATTAGTAAAAGAAAGGATATAATTTTGTATTGATGGATAATGTTTTGAACATTTCCTATATCAAGAGTTGATCGGGTCAGGCACGTTATCTAAAAGCATAGACGTTATAAATCAAACCACAGTTCTTAACGTACAGAACACACACAAGAGGAAGAGTTCAGAAATGAACGAATCCTTCTAGAGGTATTGTAGACCAGGTCATATCAATGTGACCCGACTAGCTGAAGTTATATTTAGATGCATATTTAAATGAGTTTGAATTTACATCTTGTGAAACTTGCCGGCCATGTCACAAAGATAAGATGACCATAGCTCTGTTTATTAGAAATAGAGAAAGAGTTAGTGAACTCTTGGGATTAATACATGCTGATGTATGAAGGTCCCCTGTCTACAAATGCCAAGACCGGTTCTTTGTACTTCATTACATTCATTGATGATCTCTCAAGATTTAGACATATGTTCCTGTTGAAACACAAGTCCGAAACTTTTGAGATAATCACAGAATATAAGTTAGAAGTAGAGAACCAAAAACGAGTATGAATATTATGTCCTTTGATGAGATCAAAGAGGAGAATACTTGAGCACGGGATTCCTGGACTATTCTAAAGGAGAATGAGATTCTCTCTCAGTATTACTCCTCCGTATACACCATAGCACGTCGGTGTATCGGGATGGAGCAAACACACCCTATTAGATATGGTGTGCTCTATGATGAGTACTACTGAGTTTCCTATTTCCTTTTGGAAGTTATGCACTTATGAAGCTGCATACATATTGAATAGGGTTCTAATCAAATCAGTTGCCTACCACTTCATATGTGATATGGAATGGGAAGAGCCCATATCTTAAGTATGTTAAGATTTGGGGTTGTCCAGCCTATGTCTAAAAGCATAATCCGGACAAGCTCGAGGCAAAGTCAGTTCTGTAGAAGTTTGTTGGATATCCCAAGCATTCGCAAGGGAATATCTTCTATCTAACTGAGGAACAAAAGATGTTTTGTTTCTCAACATGCCACCTTTGTGAAAGGGTATTTCTTGTGAAGAAATTAGTGGTCATGAGGTAGAACTGGAAAGAGTTCCAGCTATACAAAACTGCAGCTGATGATTTGGTAGAACCATAGCATTCAATAGTAACCAACGAACCTCAGCCTCTCCGCCGATCTAGTAGGGTTCCTCATCCACCTGAGAGATACTTCGGTTTCTCTATGACAGTGGGAGCGAGGATTGCATCATGAGATGATGACCCAACTAGTTTCGAGCTGGCCATCAGGAGTGGGACTCTGTAAGAATGGCTGGATGCTTAGCGATCTGAGATGGAATCCTTATACACCAACAAAGTATGGACTTTGGTTGCTTTATCTGAAGGGTTAAATCCCCATCAGGAGCAAGTATATCTTGAGAAGATTACTTGGTGTACATGGAAAAGTTGAGACTTTCAAAGCTATGCTTAAGTCCATCCAGAACCTACTTGCCACTGCTACATACCATGACTACGATATCTGGTGGTTGGGTGTCATGACTGCTTTTCTAAATGATGTTTCAGAAGAGATCGTCTATAAGTACACGCCAGAGGGCTTTGTAGAACAGTGGGAGCAGCGGAAACGTGTGCAAGATGTTTTATATGATAAAGCAGGCATCGCGGAGTTGGAACGTCTGTTTTGATGTGGTAATCAAAGAGTTTGACTTCACCAAAATGGTAGATGAACCTTGTATATACAAAAGGGTAGTAGAGAGTATGGTGGTGATCCTCGTAGAGTACGTGGATGACATACTCTTGATAGGGGAAGAGTTTCCTATGCTACGCTCGGTCAATCTCCTCTTATCACAATGATTCTCCACATAGGATCAAGATAATACCTCCTAAAGCCTAGGTTTTATATCTATGAGATAGATCGAAATGGATGTTAGGATTCTCACTAGTAGTAGTGAGATGGTATCAATCGATCCTGGGGAGAATCACTGGAAAGGTTCCAGGATGATAAGGACGACTGAATGTCAGTCGCAGACATTGTCTTTACCCTCAGTGGAGGGACGGTATGTTGGAAGAGTTCCAAGCTAGATACCGTGACATACTAGACGATTAAAAGCAAAATACATCGTTACCAAGGATGCTACCAAAGAGGCAGTCTGGATATATATATATATATATATATATATATATATATATGTATGTATGTATGTATGTATGTATATATATATGTATGTATGTATGTATGTATGTATGTATGTATATAAGTTCATGGGATGAACTCCGTTCCTACCATTGTGTGACAATGGAGTTGTGGCTTATGCCAAAGAACCCCCGTCCCATCAGAAATCCAGATATAATTCTTAGGCAGTATCACCTGATCATGGAGATGGTTGATCTCCAGGGAGATCGAGGTTAGGAGAGTAGACACAGAGGACAACAGCGCGGATCCACTCACAAAGGCCTTTTTCCCAGTAGAGACTTTTATGGGATAGTTGAGTATGAGATACTTCAACCACAGCTAATTGTTTGGTATGTGATATCATAACAGATGGCCCTAGTGTAAGTGGGAAATTGTTAGTTATATGTATGCCCTAGAGGCCATTACTGTACATACGATGTATATTGTAATGGATGCTTGGACATATATAGGGAGGACTTTCTTGCTTGACATGATAGTATGCTATCTTGTTGTACTTTATCTTAACATGTACTCTGATTGTCTCTATGTTACATGTTGATAAAGCCCTTAGGATATGTACTCGACTACTGGGACTATGATGAGATCATACTAGTGGGGCCACGGTAGTCGACGGGTACATCCTATAACTGTTTCTAGTCGAGGGTGTATCGAGACAGGGCATCGATACACCAGAGTAGACTAGCGTATACGCATCTTAACCCATATGATGGGCGATGGATGATCCCATATCCATCGGTGTTTGACATCAAGAATGGTGTACGGGTGCTCAGTAGAGACTGGGTACACTGGACGGACTCGCCGAGAACTCCCAGATGGTATTATACCTCACGTCAGATGGCAGTTCTCCGGTGATACTGGTACAGAGTAGTCTGTTGACCCGAGATCGTCATAGAGTCTTGTGTGATTCCCACTGTGCTTTGATTTCCATCATACCACGTCCAAGAGGGCGTGCAAAAAGGTGGCTTTTGGGTACAGTCCCGAATCACATGGAGGCAATGAGCGATAGGAGGGGATTCGTCTCTCCCGGTATAGGGAGTTGATGTTGCGCTGTGTTCGATTGGCTATAACTGGAAATCCCTGACCAGGGTTGCTGAGATTTACTGGTAAGTGTTATCAGTAGTTTCTCGAACTGTTATAGACCTCATATCGACACGACTTATCAAGCTACTGGGGTCTGACGTTTACCACCCGTAGGCGAGATATGCGACATATATGACGAAGAGACCGAACTGTACGGGAGTGTTACTGACTGGATTCGCAGGAGAAAATACAGGCTTGCTTGTTGATCTTCTGATCGCTCAATACCTGAGTGGCTGTTACGTTTAGCTGACCGCTTGCAGTTTGTGGGTGTTTGATATGATCATCACCTACTGCCGACGTATTGACGATTCTTTAGAGTCCTACACAGAGATTTCTTGGCTCAGGCAAAACGGAGTAGGAGCACATATATGATATGTGCGGGACCGAGAACAATACGTGTATGTGATACCGTATTAGATTCTCGCGATATAAGATATCGGCCGGGTATATGAGATATAGCCGGATCATCGGATCAAGTGTTGATTCGATGAACTGATACAGATTATATTAGTCGGTTATTTGTGAAATAGCCGGATTATCGGATCAAGTGTTGATTTGAAAATTTAATGTATAATTATATATTTGATATATTAAATTACATTAACTAATATTAGCTCGCTTATTGATTCATTTTCTCACTCGGGTAATACATTGATATATATGCGATATATGTTAATTGTATTATTTTCTTTTGTTACAAAATATATTATATATGTGATATATAATATTGTAACAAGTTATGATAACTAATGCAACATGATTAGTGGAGATTAAACAAACTTAGGGTTTGATTTGGGTTAGTCCAATCATGAAGCTTCTAGAAGCTTTTTGTTTTGTTTCTTGCAAAGATATTTTTGTGAAATATTATTAAACCCAACCCAAACCCATAACCCTAGTTAATTCTCTACATTGGTTAGGCTTTTCATTTAGCAACCATGGTTGCATAAGTTATTATTATTACATTTTCATTATTCATCACAAAAGGATTATTGATTATTCATCTTCTTCTTCCTCTTTGCAAAGCTTTCTTGCTTTGATTTTTGTGATGAAAGTGAGTGAGAATGAGAAAACAAATGAGAGCTAAAATCCTACTTCATCATCCTCATCTATCCTTACCATTTAGATGAAGGTGTTCACCTCATTAGTGAGTGAGAGCTTGGGTTAAGGAAGCTTCAAGGTAGATCATCTTTGTTATCGAAGATCGGTAGCAAGCTTGCATCTTTCTCTTCGTGGAGCCTCTTTAGAGTCTGGATGCACGATGATCGCAGCGAAGGGACCTCAACACGGAGCTTTAGAAGTGAAGGACAGGATCTACAAAGGTTGTAATCCCTCTCACTTAGTGTTAAAGTGTTTAGCATGCTTTGTTTCACCTAAACTCTAGTATAAAGATCTTGGTTAGGGTTGTTCGGCACGGCTAAATTTTAAATCGGGCATGGTTGATGCCTCGTAGACCCTTGTGCGTGTGCCTAGCAACCCAACACCACCATTCTGGAACATGTTAAGTATTTTCTTCGAGCTTTCGTACTGGTCAACAAATTTAGTGCGTCATTGTCTGGACGTCATGCACATAGAGAATGGAGTATCCGAGTACGTACTCAACTTATTTCTTTGTAAAGACGGAAAATCGAAAGACAGCCTCAATATTCGGATGGATCTATAGGACTGGAAAATTAGTAGTGAATTGCATCCTAAACCGGTAGCGGGTAAACCAGGCAAGTTTGTACTTCCCAATGCCGCTTATCATATGTCACAACCGGAGAAGAAAAGATTTCTGCAGGTGTTGCATGATTTGAAAGTTCCCACAGGTTTCTCAGGATCATTCAGTAAGAAGATAAAAATTGTGAAAGGCAAGATCGATGGGCTGAAAAGTCATGATCACCATGTTATCATGGAGCACCTTCTCCCATTAGCCCTCTGGACTTCCCTCCTCGAATCGGTTGATCTAATAATCAATGACCTATGTTGTTTTTTCAGAGAGTTATGCGCTAAAACACTGGATGTTGTGACGCTGGAGAAACTAGAAAATTCTATTGTGTTGATACTTTGCAAGTTTGAGCGTATTTTCCCACCGTCATTATTCGATATCATAATACATCTGACGGTTCATCTTGCAACTGAGGCTAAGTTAGCCGGACTGGTACAATATCGATGGATGTATCCCGTCGAGAGGTATGTGGAATTTTTTGGTTTAAAGCAATTTGTAAAATTATTGTTGTCCTGTATGCCCGTATTTATTTATTCAACATATATTTTTAGGTACCTCTACACTCTTAAAAAGTATATACGCGATAGAAATCGACCAGAGGGTTCTATCATGCAAGGTTATCTTCTAGATGAAGCAACTACATTTTGTTCCCGCTATCTGGACGAGAACATTGAGATGAGACTTAACCGGCCTCGAAGAATTTAGGACGGGCCATATGGTAAAGCCGATTATAAGAGAGTAGACACTATGTTTATCAACAAGATATACCGGTTTATCTTGCTCAATAGCGCATGTCTTGAAAAAATTAGAGAGTAAGATTTTTTGATTAATTGTTATATTTGTGTTTGTGTGTGTATGAAATGATATAATATTAATGTCATAATTTATTGTCGAGAACAGTATTCATTTTAACGAGGTACGTGAGGGGCATCCTGATTGGAACGATGAACGTTTGGAAAAATATCATCAGGATAATTTTTCCGATTGGGTTGCAGATCATGTAAGTTATTCGAATAACATGTTATTGCTATCAGTTTTAATCTAAACTTATATCGTTATGTATTTATCGTAAAATTTGTTTTGTTAGATCCACGATCCGAACTTGTCTGCATCATTAGAGAGTGATTCAAGATGTTTAGCTCGGTTTCCTAGTATGGAGGTTGCATATTATAAAGGATTCGGTGTCCTTCGATACAAATTCGAAGTTAAGGACATAGAAACATCTAGAACCACTCAGAATAATGGGATTGCGACGGTAGGATCGGATGGTATGATTTATTATGGATATTTAAATTGTATACTTGGCATCCAATATCCCAGACGATCAGAACCCTTTTATATATTTCAGTGTACTTTCTACGATACACGAACCGATACGGATAAGTGGAGAAGCAATCTCGAGACTTGGAATGATGAATATGGATTGACCAGTATGAACACACTTCGATTTTACGGTCAGGAAGATCCATTTATCTTTCCGAACCAAGCGTTCCATGTATACTACTCACAGTGTTTGAAGCATCCGGGATGGAGTGTCGTATGCCGTTGGAAACCCAGGGATGTCTACGATATCCCAGAATTCGAGGACAGCGATGAGGATGAAGAAGAGAGAAGACTTAGAGTGCTCCGACCGTCTGTTTCTAAAGACGGGTTGTCTTCGGCTGATCATGAAGTTACGTGGGTTAGAAATGATATCGATGATGAAATCCAAGTAGATATGTCTAATGCGCCCACGAAACAAAAAAGGTTATCAGTAATGTTATATTATTACTTCACATTTTACGATCTATACATATATAGTCAATGTTTGTAATGATTGTTTAATGTGTCCATGAACCGTTTTATCTAGATTTGATGATGATGACGGGAGCAGCGAGGGGCGGTAGGAGCTCCAGCCGCGGCACCGGCAGAGGCAGAGGCAGAGCGGTTCTGCCGCCCGGAGAGCTGCGTAGGGAGCTTCAGAGGGCCGGTCTTGCACCCCGATCAGAGAACCCTTCTGATGCCTCCTTCCGTGTGTACTTTGCCACACCTCCAGGTATATTGCACGTATATTCATTTTGAATATAATATTATAAATATACATGCATGTTCATGTCAAAATTACTTACATTGTCAATGTTTGATAGTTTAGCTGTTGGTGATGCGTCCACATCAGGGACAGAGGCCACTCCCGCACATCCAGGTATGTTTATATATCATATAGTGCATGTATATTGATTTATAATGCTATAGCATAAATATACATACATTCTTTTTGCTCTTACGTACTTACATCTCAGGCTGTAGGTGGTACCTTCACATCTCCGGCAGAGCCCACCACCACACCTGCGGGTATGTTTATATATCCTATAGTGTATACATGTAGATTTAGAATGTTATATTATTGATATACGCATTCTTTTTGCAATTACTTATATTGTCAATGTTTGATTGTCTAATTATAGGTGGTGTGTCCACGTCTGGTGCAGGGGCCACTCCCGTCACTTCCATACCCTTCGCTCAGTCTGCAGGTTTGTATGAATAAATATAAAATATTTATTCATTTTACAAATCCTTTAAGAATAAACATGAACTTCATGTAATTTTATCGATGTTTATTTTCTAGTTGGAGATGCATCCACGTCCGGGTCACCGGCTGTTCCTTACTGGAGGAACTATCGTCCCGCTCGTGCTGCTGCTCGGGCCCAGGCTCGTGCTTCTGTCGCCGGAGGTATATATCACTCTTCAATTTCCGTTAAACCTTGATTTCTTAATACCACTTTGTCTTAATATTGATTGTCTTGATATTTCTTGTAGACGCGGGGCATCCCCATCCCGAGAGGGGGACTCGAGGCCCGAATCAGTCCCACAGGCTGAGGCCCGACAGAGGTGTAAGTCCACGTTACCTCTCCCGGTACTTACGGGCTTGCGGAAAAGATGAAAAACGATTTTTCTAGAGGTGGTAACATGGACTCAAAATACGGATCTTTGTTAAACAACTACCTAACAACCTAACTAGGAGTTTTACCTACTCGGTTAGGGGGTTATACCTTTCTTGAACTCCTTCGTCTTCGACTCTTTATGGTGTACGGATCGGCTTCACCTCGTCGTCTCCTCGCGCCGAAGATGGATCCACCCGAAAGCTTCTACCTTTTGGCTTCTTCTTCGAACTTGAAGAAACTAGAACACTTGGCTTGCTAGGCCTTGTGAACTAGGATGAGTAGAGGATTGTTTTGGTGTTTTTATCTCTAAGGCAATGGTTCTCAACTCATGAGAGGGGGTTGCCTTGAGCTAGAGAGAGCAAGAGGAAGAGGGAGAGCTTGAGCAAGAGAGAGAAATGAAATGAGAGAATGAGCAAGCCTTTTGCCATCCAAGCTCTCATAATCCAAAATCATGATAACAAGTAATAATAATTGAGTATATTATGATCGTTATTATCATGACAAATGACAATATCATTTCTTGCATTAAATGCAATTTGTGAGCAAAACAAGCAAGCACAAGTCGAGCAAAACAAGCAAGCACAAGTCAATGCAAACAAATGATAGCCATTGTCATGATGGTGGTCAACAAGTCCAACCTAGTCAACCGGTCAACAAAAGTCAACAAGGTCAACCTTTCAACCCTAACCATGTCACCATAATACTAAATTAATATTATTGTTAATCATAATTCTAATTCTCATTAGGGTTTAACAAAAGTCAACAGTCAACAACCCTAATGAGAATCCTCTGCCTCTGCCTCTGTCTCTATCAACTGTGCATACACACCCGCATCCGCGTTCCGGGGAACACGAATACAAACGAGATAAAACCAATCCCAAAACGTATACTAGGATCTGGCTTAAACCAAAGACCGCTAGTAATAACTGCCCGGTCACTAAACGTGCACAAGTGCGCGGATGTGACCGAACCCTGTCGCAAAACCATGCGACCTGTCGCAAAACTATGCGACCTCTACTCTTTTGCCTAAAGGCGAATAGCTCTCTGTGTGGGACTCTAAAGACTCGACACTACGCTGGTAGTGGGTTTAACCACAGACCGCAAGCGGCACTAGCTATGCGTAACGGCCCCCAGGTAGATGCCGATAAGAAGACGGACGAGGTGAAACCCATCTGAACTCCTACTGAGCCTGAATGTGACAATCTCCGTACAGTCCGGTCTGTTCGTCTGAGTACATCGCATGGCGGGCCTAGAGGGCGGTAAACGTCAGTCTCCTAATAGCGGTACAAGTCGTGTCGGAGTGAAGCCCAGAACACCCTGAGATAACACTGGAAACCTACCAGTATATCTCGCTTGCCCTGGCCAGGGACTACTTGTGTAATGGCTCTCCTAGACACAGCGCGATGTCAACCCCCAACACAGGGAGAGACGAATCCTATCTAACCGTCACTTCCTCCAAGTGCTTCAGGACTGCACCCAACTACTACCTGTTTGCACGACTCCTGATTTAGTGTATATTCTCAGATGTGTTTGTAAAAAGCAAGTATCGAATCAATTGTTTCCCGATAACGGTTTCATTTGATCGATAATAGTATCTTGTATCGGTATTTAGAAAATTGTATAAAGAACTCACTATCAAAGAATTATATTTGACCTCAATCAACTACGGTGTCAGTTGTAGATCGTAAGCGAGTGCGGATCGTCCACAGGGATTGTGCGATTCGTTTTTATATTTGCTTTGTTTGAATCGAAAAGTTAATTGAAAAGAAAAGAAAACATGATTCAAGAATTTATCAATTGATTCAGGTGTCACGATATTTAATCAAGAATCAAGAAACTGATAAACAATCAAGAATTGGGTTTCGATAATATTTCCAACCAAAATGCCAAGAATCTAAATGAGGCTCGTAGGAATCGATCGGATCTATAGACGTGATGTAATTTCAAGATTTCGTGTTCTTGTCCTTCGAAGGATTGATACTAGATCGATGATGATCGATGAGAGTTAGGGCTTTCTTGATGAAACTAGGGTTTCATCGTTTAACCCTTGTTCTTTCATCGATATCATTCACATTCTAGCCTCTAACAATTTCAAGAAACGATCGTAACTCCCTAATCTCGAGCGATATCAATCAAGAAAGCATCGCATCGAATTGGGTCGTCGATTCTTGAACTTGCTAGAGTTTACAAAACTCGTAGGATTCAAGAATCGATTTAAGATATATTACATCATCATTCTATTGATCGTCTCGACTCCTCGACGAGCGGAGTATTACTCAAACATCATCACACAGAAAGTATTCACGAATTGAAAAGATATTATGATGCGAGAATTTAAAGAAAACAAGATAAAAGAATATCACCTTTTATTTATATCAACAATTTGATTACAGTCGCTCAAGAACTACAAGAGGAAGAACTAAATTGTTGAATTGGCGTCGCTCGGCTCCGTGAGTCGTGGATCGGCTTGGACCACTTGCTCCGTTGAAGATCGGCTCGGCTCATAAAAGGTTGCAAGGCTTCTTGCTTGATGGGTACTCGGGATCTTGGCTTTTGATTGGAATTAGGGTTAGGGTTTCACACAAATCCACTCACTAGATTTGTGGAAGAAAAAGATGAAGAGAGAGATAGAATGGCTCTAAATTGACTACTAAAATCAACTAATCAAAAGATCAAGTCCTCCTTTTACAAGTGAGCCTAGGGTCTTATTTATAGATCTCCCAAACCCTAAGTCTTTGAGTTCCCTCCAAAAGTTTGTTGAAAGACTTCTAGAAAGAGTTTGTTAGGCTTAGCTTAGGGTTTAAGCTAGGGTTTAGGGAGAAGGTTCTAGAATGATAGGCTAGATCTGGCAGAAGTCTCTGGAGTCTTCTGGAACTTGAGGTATATTTCTGAACTTCAGCCACTATGAGAAGCATTGTGCACTAAAATTTAGAGGGTGACGTGGCAAGATGACCGCGGAACCGCGGCGCAAGCAGGCTCCGGCCGCGGTTCCGCGGCCATGTAGGAGGCTTGGAGCTTGGTTCTTCTGGTGTCGTCTTTTGATGGTATTTGGGGCTTCATCTGATATGTTGATTTGTATTTGTCCCTTTGGATTGATACCAGAACTGAAATCATTGAGTTGGCGTAACGTTTTAGCTGTACCCTGTAAATTTTGGCCCTTCTTCTGGATTTTCCTGCACAGATCTCAAAACAAGTGTTGCGCAATATAGGGATGATGCGATGCCATGAAATGCAGTCAATTTCCTTTATAGTGCCGGTTTTAGAGTCTAACACATGCAATCTGATATTTTGCGACAGTTTTGCTAATATGTGAAATATGAATACCGTACACTTCTAAATGAATGCAAATGATAGGGAAATTGCCGGCTGAAATATGCAATATTTTCGACTAATCAAATTCCCCCAAACTTAATTTCGATCGTCTCGAGCGAACTGTTTTATTAAAAAGAGAAGGAGAAAATAAAGAAAGAAAAAACTATCTAGCACACTTTCGTAGGCAACACGATTGCACTGAGCACGTGCAGCAAGCCTTTAAACCTCTAGGTGTCCCTAGTAGGAGGAGTGTTGTCTCTTAAGGGTTTTCAGCGGATTGCACCCACAAAATCCAATAATAAAAGAAAGATCATGAATATTACATTTAAAGACAAGAATTGTAAAAGAAAAGCTTTGAAAATTAGGGTTTCCAACTAAGCTAGCTTTTCGGTTGTCATGAGCCCTATCTTAATGGTCATGAAAAGATGTTAGAAATCACGTCCTCCCTCAATAAAACATCGTCTTATTTTTCATTCCTATCTTTATTCCAAACATCGATCATATAATCCTGCGTGTGTGTAAAGGACATCCCTACACCCGGAGAATTCAATTCAAGCTATCATACTCTTGCCCATCAGCCTCAGTACTTTTTAATAAATGAATATTTAGATGAGATTGCTCACACACTTTCATGCGACCGTTAATACTTCTTGAGGTACTAACCGACCGATTACTCCTCTGCTTGCTTACTTGGTGTATTTTCCTCGTCTTGCACCACCTCAGGCATAGCAGTGACTCCCAGACCAGTTGGCCTTAGGGCACTAGGTGAAGAAGCACCCTCGCTATACATTTTTTTTATTGCCCTTGGTGATAACAAAACCAGTGTTCATTTTTCTCACCACTTTATATTTTCTTTATTCATTTTTTTTTCTTTTTATTTCCTTCATACAACGGCTTTAAGACAAGAGCATTTCAAGGTATTCTCTACTATCCCAGGATTTAAGACGTGTGTAAGTGCGAATAGCAGGGTAGCAACGTTCAAAATGTTTGGCTTCCAGAATAGAAACTATTTTTCAGACTTATTTTTATCCTCAGATTAGTGACGTCCTTCATCTTACTAACCCTTGGGACAACGGCTCATAACTACTTATTACTAGTTCGTATAAGAAAACTTCTAATTTTCTTAGTTTTCTAAAAATTTTCTAATCTCATGGATGTAATTTTTCACTATCTAAACTTTTATTATCTTATTTATGTACAAAAAGTGTAAATATTAAAAAAATTTAAATTTTTATGGGTTTTGAAATTTTTTCAATTTTTATAGATTTTTAAAGAAATGTTTTGTGCTTATGCAGATGATATGCAAATGATGCGAAAATAAGCACAAACCTCCCCCAAACTTATTTTCAACAGTGTCCTCACTGTTGCCAAATTCTATACCTACAAAAACTGTAAGCCTGGGGGGAATTATTAGTGGGAGCAAAAAATATATAAGTGAAGAACTTCCCCCAAACTTACTCTTTTCACTCACCTTCATTCAAAACATGATGCAGTGATATACAGGACATGAAGGTGAGACGGAGGAATTTTAATCCAAATAAACTGGCTCTTGTAAGAACAAGAGCTCCTCCGTGGGGTCAGTGGAAAAATACGGCTTTAGTCTATGTCCATTCACTTTGAAAAATGTGCCGTTTTTAACATTTTCTACTTCTACTGTCCCGTGCGGATATACAGACCGCACAAAAAAAGGTCCCTTCCATCGAGATCGGAGCTTACCCGCGTGAAGGTGTAATCGTGAATCATAAAGAAGGACTTGTTGACCAGGTGAAAATGTTTTCCTCAAAATGTTTTTATCGTGAAAAACCTTAGTCCTATTCTTTGTGATTACAGCGTTATCATAAGCTTCATCGCGGAGTTCGCTTAGCTCATTTATTTGCAGCTTCCGAAAGTTGCAAGCAAGGTTTAGATCAAAATTTATTTCTTTTATAGCCCACAATGCTTTATGCTCTATCTCGACGGGTAAATGACATGCTTTTCCAAACACTATCCTATATGGAGACATTCCTAGGTCGGTTTTATATGCAGTTCTGAATGCCCAAAGAGCATCCGTCAGTTTGGTCGACCAGTCTTTTCTATTTTTAGCAACAGTTTTCTCCAGGATAAGTTTGATTTGTCTGTTTGAGATTTCAGCCTGCCCGCTTGTTTGGGGATGATAGGGTGTAGAAAGTCGGTAGTTGATTGAGTATTTTCGCATCAGAGTCTCGAAAGATCTGTTGCAGAAATGTGTCCCATTATCGCTAATAATAGCGCGTGGGTGTCCAAATCGCGAAAAGATATTCTCTTTCAAGAAATTAATGACAACTTTCTTGTCATTAGTGCGACATGGAATGGCTTCTACCCACTTTGAGACATAATCAACCGCCAGCAATATGTACAAATTCCCAAAGGAGTTGGGAAAAGGACCCATAAAATCAATGCCCCAAACATCAAATATTTCAACAATCAAGATGGGTTGCTGAGGCATTTCATTCCTCTGGGATATTCTACCCGTGTGCTGAAATTGTGTACAGGTTTTGCAATAGTCAAATACGTCCTTGAATAAGGTCGGCCAATAAAATCCACATTGCAAAACCTTTTCCGCTGTCTTTCTAGGACCAAAGTGACCCCCACAGGCTTGATCATGACAAAATGAAAGAACACTCTTGAACTCTTCATTCGGGACACACCGACGAATGATCTGATCAGGACTATTTAAACAAATAGGGTTCGTCCCAGTAAAAGTGTTTTACTTGGGAAAGAAAACGATATTTGTCCTGTTTTGACCAATCGCTCGGTATTAGTCCCGTGGCATGATAGTTCACAATATTCCTGAACCATGGTTCAGCGGATATGCTCAAGAGTTGTTTGTCAGGGAATGAATCATTGATCGGCAGGGTCACAGGGGAAGAAATGATGCGTGAAAGATGGTCAGCTACTACGTTTTCACATCCTTTCTTATCTTTGATAACAAGATCGAATTCTTGTAACAGAAGGATCCAACGTATTAGTCGACCTTTTGCATCTTTCTTCGCCAGAATATATTTTAAAGTGGAATGGTCAGTATACACAACTATAGGTGAGCCAATTAAGTAAGGCCAGAATTTTTCTAATGCAAATACAACCGCTAAGAGTTCTTTCTCGGTGGTTGTATAATTGATTTGCGCATCATTCAGGGTCTTACTTGCATAGTAAATCACGTATGGCATCTTTTTGATGTGCTGTCCTAAGACTGCACCTACTGCAAAGTCGGATGCGTCACACATCAGCTCAAAGGGGTAGTCCCAGTTTGGTGATGATAAAACGGAGGCTGAAGTGAGTGAGTGTTTAAGTGAGTCGAAAGCTGTCTCGCAGTCCGAGTCAAAATGGAAGGTCGTATCCTTGGCCAGGAGAAGAGTTAAAGGTCTAGCAATTTTTCTAAAGTCCTTAATGAATCTCCTATAAAAGCCCGCATGGCCAAGGAAAGATCGAATATCTTTGACGCTTTTGGGATGAGGTAGGTTTTGAATGACATCTATCTTAGCTCTGTCAACCTCAATGCCTTTCTGTGAAATGACATGTCCAAGGACTATTCCTTCTTGGACCATAAAATGGCATTTTTCCCAGTTCAAAGTCAAGTTCTTCTCTTTGCAACGAGTAAGAACAGCGTCAAGATTCGCTAGGCAATCAGAAAAAGAGTCTCCAAAAATCGAGAAATCGTCCATAAAGATCTCCAGAAAATTCTCCACCATATCAGAGAATATCCCCATCATACACCGCTGAAAGGTAGCGGGAGCATTGCATAGCCCAAAGGGCATGCGGCTGTAAGCTAAAGTACCAAAAGGACAAGTAAAAGTGGTTTTATCTTGATCTTTTTTGGCGATGCCGGCAGCGGATGATGATCATATCAAACACCCACAAGCCGCAAGCGGTCTGCTAAACGTAACGGCCACCCGGGTATTGAGCGATCAGAAGATCGACGAGCAAGCCCGCTCACACTCTTGTGAATCCAACCAGTAACACTACCGTACAGTCCGGTCTGATCGTCTGATATGTCACATATCTCGCCTAGGGGTGGTAAACGTCAGACCCCAATAGCTCGATAAGTCCTGTCGATATGAGGTCTATAACAGTTCGAGAAACTACTGGTAACACTTACCAGTAAATCTCAGCAACCCTGGCCAGGGATTTCCGGTCATAGCCAATCGAACACAGCGCAACATAAACTCCCTATACCGGGAGAGACGAATCCCCTCCTATCGCTCATTGCCTCCATGTGACTCGGGACTGTACCCAAAAACCACCGTTTTGCACGCCCTCTTGGACGTGGTAAGATGGAAATCAAAGCACAGTGGGAACCACACAAGACTCTATGACGATCTCGGGTCAACAGACTACTCTGTACCAGTGTCACCAAAGAACTGTCATCTGACGTAAGGTATAATACCATCTGGGAGTTCTCGGCGAGTCCGTCCAGTGTACCCAGTTTCTACTGAGCACCCGTATATCATCTCTGATGTCAAACACCAATGGATATGGGATCATCCATCGCCCATCTGCATGGGTCGAGAAGGTATACGCTAGTCTACTCTGGTATATCGATGCCCCGTCTCGATACACCCACGACTAGGGACTTTGAAGGATGTACTTATGGACTACCATGTCCCCACTAGTATGATCCGCATCATAGTCCAGGTAGTCAAGTACACATTCTAAGGGCTTTACCAACATGTAACAAAGAGACAATCAGTATACACGTTAAGGTAAAGATCAACCAGATAGCATACTATCATGTCGAGCAAGAAAGTCCTCCCTATATATGTCCCAGCATTCACTACAATATACATCCTATGTATAGTAATGGCCTCTAGGGCATACATATAACTAACAATCTCCCACTTGCACTAGGGCCATCTGATAGCAGTGGTTGTAGTATCTCATACTCAACCATCCCATAAAAGTCTCTCTCTGGGAACAGGCCTTTGTGAGTGGATCCGCTGTATTGTCCTCTGAGTCTACTCTCCTGACCTCGACCCCCTGGAGATCAACTATCTCCATGATCAGGTGATATTGCCTTAGAATATGTCTGGATCACTGATGGGACCTGCGTTCCTTGGCATAAGCCACAACTCATTGTCTCACAATGGTGGGAACGTAGTTCATCTCATGAACCAATATACACCCAAACAGCTTCTTCGGTAGCATCTTAAGTAGCGATGTATCCTGCCTTTATCGTCTAGTATGTCACGGTATCTAGCTTGGAACTTTTCCAACATACCGTCCCTTTACTGAGGGTAAAGACAATGCCTGTGACTGACACTCAGTCATCATTATCACCCTGGAACACTTCCAATGATTCTTCCTAGGATCGATTGATACCATCTCACTACAACTAGTGAGAATCCTAACATCCAGTTAGATCTATCTCATAGATCCATAACCCAGGATTTAGGAGGTATATCTTTGATCCTATATGGAGAATTATTGTAATAAGAGGAGATTGACCGAGCGTAGCATAGGAAACTCCTTCCCTATCAGGAGCATGTCATCCACGTACTCTATGAGGATCACCACCATACTCCCTACTACCTTTTTGTATATACAAGGTTCATCTACCATTTTGATGATGTCAAACTCTTTGACTATTTCACCAAAACAGACGTTCCAACTCCACGATGCCTGCTTTATCCTATAAAACATCTTGCACACGTTTCCGCTGCTCCCACTGTCTACGAGGCCCTCTGGCTGTGTACTTATAGACTCCCTCTTCTAAAACATCATTTAGAAAAGCTGTCATGACACCCAACCACCAGATATCGTAGTCATGGTATGTAGCCGTGGCAAGTAGTATCTGGATGGACTTAAGCATAGGTACTGGAAAAGGTTTCATCATTATCCATGCCTGGTCGATGACGAAGATCTTTAACAAGTCTAGCTTTGAAAGTCTCAACTTTTCCATGTACACCAAGTCATCTTCTCAAGATTTACTTGCTCCTGATGGGGATTTAACCCTTCAGATATAGCAACCAAAGTCCATACTTTGTTGGTGTATGAGGATTCCATCTCAGATCACTAAGCATCCAGCCATTCTTACAGAGTTCTACTCCTGATGGCCAGCTCGAAACTAGTTGGGTCATCATCTCATGATGCAATCCTCGCTCCCACTGTCATAGAGTAACCAAAGTATCTCTCAGGTGGGTGAGAAAACCCTACTAGATCGGCGGAGAGGCTGAGGTTCGTTGGTCTCTACTGAATCCTTTGGTTCTATCAAATCATCAGCTGCAGTTTGTATAGCTGGAACATTTCCAATTCTACATAACAGATCTTGCCTCGAGCTTGTCCGGATGTTGCTTTTAGGCATTAGCCGGACAACCCCAAATCTTAACTAGCTTAAGACATGGGCTCTTCCCTTTCCATATCACATATGAAATGGTAGGCAATTGATTTGATTGGAACCCTATTCAATAGGTATGCAGCTTCTCAAGTGCATAACTCCCAAAAAGGAAAAAGGTAACTCAGTAGTACTCATCATAGAGCACACCATATCAGATAGGGTGTATCTGCTCCGCCCCGACATACCATCGTGCAATGGTGTATACGGAGGAGTAATGCTGAGAGAGAATCTCATTCTCCTTTAGAATAATCCAGGAATTCCGTGCTTAAGTATTCTCCTCCTTGATATCATCAAAGGACATAACACTTTTACCCGTATTGGTTCTCTACTTCTAACTTATATTCTGTGAATATCTTAAAAGGTTCGGACTCATGTTTCAACAGGAACATAGGTCTGAATCTCGAAAGATTATCAGAGAATATAATGAAGTATAAAGAACCAGTCCTGGTATGTGTAGACAGGGGACCTACATACATCAACATGTATCATCCCAAGAGTTCACTAACTCTTTCTCTGTTTTCAGTAAACGGAGCTATGGTCATCTTATCTTTGTGACATGACTGGCAAGTTTCACAAGATATAAATTCAAACAGATTTAAATATACATCTATGTGCAACTTAGCTAGTCGGGTCGCATTGATATGACCTAGTCTACAATACCTCAAGAAGTATTCGTTCATTTCTGAACTCTTCCTCTTGTGTGTGTTTCGTATACTAAAGAACTGTAGTTTGATTTAGAACATCAATGTTTTTAGATAACGTGCCTGAACCGATCAACTTTTGATATAGGAAATGTTCAAAACATTATCCAACAATACAAAATTTTATCATTTCTTTACTAATAAAAAGAGTGATATGATTTTGTATATCAGGTTCGGTATCTAATAACATTCGTTTAGAATCATTGTATTGGTAATACAGGGTGACAGTGACCGACAGACTTGGCTGCAACTCTTGCCCCGTTTTCTGCCTCATGAAACTTATCACCCGTTCTCAGTTCTCTACCTATCTGTAGCCCTATGTAACAGATTACATATCTGGGATCCTGATCTGGTATCACATACCCAGGACGTAAAGGATACTGAGAAACAGTTCTCTGTAATGAACACACCCGAAGATGATGCATCAGCATGCACTCTCTTCGTTTGGGCGGCACGGGAAATCTGGTATTCCCCAATTTCCTGCTCTGTCTTATAACAATTATAAGTTGGAGCGGGACCAACATTCCCCAGCTCAGTATAACAAGCGGGTTCGGTCAATAATCCGTATTATTATCTTGATTAAGGCGTGATATGGTCGCTACCTGGAGAGAGAGAGAAGAAAACACTCAGCGTGCGCTCTGTCAAGAAAATATTGGTTATTATTTTATCTAATCAGGATGGCTCCCACTGCTTTTTATCAAATCTTCCTTCAAACCCTAAAAGGAAAGACTAGCCGGGATTAATTACACACTACAAGTTCGCCAATCTTTCAGCCAGGCCAGTGTCGGTACTTTGAGGGAGGTGCCCCGTGCTTTCGCACGAACCTAATTACAGTAAACCTCGTTTTCCCAGAGGCGTAACCTCGTTAACACCTTTCTAGACACCTACTTGATCGGCTAATTGTAATGTATAAAACTTTCCCAGGAGTAACAATTACTCGCAGCGGGTATCGGGATCCAACTATCTCATAGAAGGTATGCAATCTCATTGCAAATTTCAACACTTGAAATTCCCGATAATTTTGCCCCTAGCACCCTATGACCTTGACGGAGGTCAACAAACCATAGGCTACTAGTCAAGTTCAACCCGTCATTTCTTGATCGAATTAAACCCACCCGCACGACCCTTGACGGAGGTCAACAAGGCCGCACGACTACCCTAATCCAATCTGCATCATATGCATAAACAGATAAATACTAGTTAGCTACCGCACACTACGCCTTGACGGAGGTCAACAAACGTAGCACGAATACTAAATAGGACTTATCTGAAATGACGGAGGGCTACGACAGGTTTTTCTGAAAACCTATTGCGTAATGAACTTGATATCGTTGTAGAATCAAATGATTTTAAAATGGAGTGTTTTTGAGGCTTTTGTAGTTTTGCTAAATGAGTCACTCCCGGTGAAGGGATCGTCGGTCCTTTCCTCGTCGAATGAGGTGCGGGATATATCATATATATCACTGTGCAAAGCAAAAACTCTTAAAAGCAATCAAAAGACAAACCGAGTGTGTAGCATCTGCCAGTTATTGCTAAAGGAGTCACTCCCGGTGAAGGGATCTCGGTTCTTTCCTCATCGAATAAGGTGCAGGATATATCATATATACCGCTGTGCAAAGCAAGAACTGTAGCTACCTGTTTTATTTTGAAATTCGATTCCACAACATCTTTAGGTTTCTTTTATTTCATTAATCTCATTAATGAAGTCCCATCATTTAAATACCTAAACATCACAGATAAATACGACGTACACTTATGCCATCCGCATTCGCCTCGATGTCCCCTCGTGCACCGTTAGGTTAGGTAACTAACGGCAGAGCGGGGCAGGGCTAGCGCGGGTGTAAAACATAAGTAACGTCTATATAATATATCATATATACTATATACTGTATCCATCAGAGAACATCACAGATATCGCAGCAGAAGAAACATATGAAATATTGGATGTACTAGGACGTCCGTATTTTCAATACGAGCCGGTATAAAACACGGATTCCACGGTCGCGATGAATAGCCAAACCCACACCCCAAGACCCCTACGAGAGCGGCAAGCAACCCTACCAATTCTGGAGTTAGGAGACCCGGACTCGACTCCTCGAGTTAGTCTCCCACTGGACTCCAGAACCTGGTTACTTGTGCTCTCCTCCTTGGGTCTATCCTAGTGCGGAAAAGTAAATAATATACAAACGGTGACAACTTCCGCAACCTGGAAGTGCCCCAATAAAAGAATATTACATACAAGTTTTTACATGAATGAAAATGAAAAACACTCATCTCACATAAAAAAAACCCCGGCTATTCAAACACGACGATCCAATATAACATATCCAGCAACACATAACATCACATGTCATCAACGTAAGTAAATATGCGCATCCCAATTGTCGTTGACATATAGCAACGAAACCGGCGATATCACATATTACACTTACGGTCACAGAAAAGAAAGTGTAAAACTACAACAGTTGGAATCCGCAACCTCCTCAGACATCGCATGCCTGATCAAATGAATTCCTTAGACATCGCATGCCTAACAATTATAAACCCCGCATTTTAGTCTCAAAATCGAAAACACTTTTCAATATCAAGTCAGGCAATTCAACAAGATTCCCGACATCCTGATCGAATGCTCGTCGCAAACTTTAGTAGGCGGCCGCACCCCCGACGCCGTCGACGAAGTGCACCAAGGCGGAACACCGCTACCGCGAGCACCCGAAAGGATGCTTTCGGCGACGGGGTTCTCCTACAGTCACTTGGTCGGGGCTATGGAGTGAGGCTGTCTATTAAGTTTACTCGGCCAGTATCCGCGTACGCTACGTGATTGCGACGGACTTTTGATCACATCAAAATTCCGTGGCAACCGATCAAGTGAGACTAAAGTGATATGTTTATAACATTCATTCAGTTATCTCATAACTCATTGTGAATTCCAATTATTATATCACATTCCAGATAATTAGAAAATGTTAAACTTTCCGATCGAACATTCAAACACCCAAGTTTTCCCGATACTGATCAACGCATGAAATAAGTCTAAAAACATTCAGTTCGTGCCTCAGTACCAACGGTCCAGCCGTAGAAGGGTCAAGCCAACGCCTCACATGTGGCACGCCGTACTGCCCCAAACCCGAAGGTTCAAAGGACAGTTCAAGACGGTCACATAATCGAGTTAAGGTTTGTTGTCTTCTAGAGGAACCATCGCGCTACTTGCACTACTTAGAACGTCTTTAAACCACGGAAAAATCCAACACTTGGAAATTTCCCGACAGGGGAAAAGTTGGGTATTTATATCCGGCCGAACTTTTTAACATATTCTAAAATACCCGGAAAGCCACACAGACAAAATTTGATAATCCGATCGAATATACGAATCCCCAAAACAACCCCAGAAAATTCAACTGTTGAATAAAATTTAAAAATTCCCATAAAATCCAGCATCAGAAAAGAGGAGTTACTGTGCAACAATGACAGTGAGATACGACCGTACGGCCGCGGAACCGCGGCGGTTTAGATGAATTAGGATGTCGTTTATCACCATAACTCTTAGATCTTCCTGCTGAATTTTTTACGAATTTTTAATCTGGAAAAATCCCAGTTTTTAGAAAAAGTCCAGAGAGCAAGTTTTGAGTTGGGGTTTCGGGTCGATCGGACTTCAAACTCCGTCTAGACTTCGCCTAAGGCTCTAGCTAGGCTCTGATACCACTGTAGGGTTCCTAGGCACACACTAGAGGTCTCACAAGGTATCAACCATACCAATTTCAAATTTTAACGGTGCCGAGAAACCCTAATACGGATCGTTGGCTAGATGTTTAGGCGAAAAACAAACTAGTTAACACTTAACTACAAGAATACGGAAATACAACCTTTATAGATCCGGTCCTCCACCTTCATAGCTCCATGATGAAGTCCTCTCCGCTGTCCAAATCAAATCCCGGGCTCTAGCGTCGGCTTTATCGGAGAAAGAGCGGGCTTGGTCATCGACGACGTGCCGAAGATGATCTACGTCGAGGCATCGCTAGATCAAGCTCCAACTTCACCAAGTCTAGAAAACTTGTGAAGGAAACACACTCTACTACTTGGCAAGAGGTAGAGGATGAAGAAATAGGAAGTGGGTAGACTTTAGAATTGGATTTCTCACTCTTTTTCATCAATCACCATTGATGAAGTGAAGCTTTCTTCATTGAAGATGAAGAAGAAGAAGAAGATAATGAATATGATAAGTTAATCAAAAAAGAAAAAGAAAAAGAATTCTTCTCATAATTGTAACCTTGGTAAAGTGTAGAGAGCAAACTATAGTTAAATGAATGGTTAGGGTTAATGAGATGAAGACAAAAGGGTTTCTTTGGTCAAAGCTTCATGAAGCTTCAACAAGCTTCATGAAGAAACCCTTTTGTTTTTCTTTTCTCTTTTCATTTCTTTTAATCCAAATTAAAAGATAAATGAAAGAATAAATGAAAACCCTAACCATTAACTAACCATGGTTTAATCTTTACACTTGACCAAGTTAACATGTATCATCAAACATGATACAATCAAGTGCACAAAATATATCACATATACAATGTGCACATCCGAGTGAGAAAATCCATTTAAAGTGAACCAATATTAGTTAATGCAAAGTAATATATCAAATATATAATTATACATTAAATCATTAAATCAACACTTGATTTAACGATCCGGTCATATCGCATATAACCGACTAATATCCAATGTATCGATTTATCGAATCAATTCTTGATTCAATAACTAGGTTATATCGCACACAACCATTCGACACATTCATCGCGAGAATAGAATACGGTATCACATACACGTATTATTCTCGGTCCCGCACATATCTCATATGCGCTCCTATTTCGTTTCGCTTGAGCCAGGAAACCTCTGTGTAGGACTCTAAAGACTCGTCAATACGCCGGCAGCAGATGATGATCATATCAAACACCCACAAGCCGCAAGCGGTCTGCTAAACGTAACGGCCACCCGGGTATTGAGCGATCAGAAGATCGACGAGCAAGCCCGCTCACACTCCTGTGAATCCAACCAGTAACACTACCGTACAGTCCGGTCTGATCGTCTGATATGTCACATATCTCGCCTAGGGGTGGTAAACGTCAGACCCCAATAACTCGATAAGTCGTGTCGATATGAGGTCTATAACAGTTCGAGAAACTACTGGTAACACTTACCAGTAAATCTCAGCAACCCTGGCCAGGAATTTCCGGTCATAGCCAATCGAACACAGCGCAACATCAACTCCCTATACCGGGAGAGACGAATCCCCTCCTATCGCTCATTGCCTCCATGTGACTCGGGACTGTACCCAAAAACCACCGTTTTCCACGCCCTCTTGGACGTGGTAAGATGGAAATCAAAGCACAGTGGGAACCACACAAGACTCTATGACGATCTCGGGTCAACAGACTACTCTGTACCAGTGTCACCAGAGAACTGTCATCTGACGTAAGGTATAATACCATCTGGGAGTTCTCGGCGAGTCCGTCCAGTGTACCCAGTCTCTACTGAGCACCCGTACATCATCTCTGATGTCAAACACCAATGGATATGGGCTCATCCATCACCCATCTGTATGGGTCGAGAAGGTATACGCTAGTCTACTCTGGTATATCGATGCCCCGTCTCGATACACCCACGACTAGGGACTTTGAAGGATGTACTTATGGACTACCATGTCCCCACTAGTATGATCCGCATCATAGTCCAGGTAGTCAAGTACACATCCTAAGGGCTTTACCAACATGTAACAGAGAGACAATCAGTATACACGTTAAGGTAAAGATCAACCAGATAGCATACTATCATGTCGAGCAAGAAAGTCCTCCCTATATATGTCCCAGCATCCACTACAATATACATCCTATGTATAGTAATGGCCTCTAGGGCATACATATAACTAACAAACACTTGCACCAAGGTCTAAAAGAGCACGATTTATGTTTTTACCCCCAATCGAAATCGATATTGTAGGACATCCTGGGTCCTTTCTTTTCTTTGGAAGCTGGGGTATAAAAGCAGTGCTAATATTATTAGACATGAAGACCTTCTTCGGCACTTGAGTCTTCCTCTTCCTAGTGCACAAGTCCTTAAGAATTTTCGCATAAGCGGGGACTTGTTGAATCGCATCTAGGAGAGGGATATTGATGTTAACCTGTTTGAACATTTCCAAAATTTTCTCCATATGAGGACTCGTTCTATTAGCCCTTAACCGGTTCGGGTAAGGAGCTTTCGCAATAAGCGCAGGGTCCATCACAGGAGAAGGAAGAGGGGGCAGACGCGGTCCCAAAAAAGGTGTGGGGACCGTCTGTGGAGAACTATAAGGGTTGGGAGAAGGTGTCGAGCCTAGTGGGAAATGGAGAAGAGGCTCGCGAGAAGATGGTGTGGTAGAAGAAGAAGGATTAGAAGGAGAAGTGTGTGTGTGTGGAAAGGTCTCAGCCGGGGTGTTGATATGGTTTTCAGTATCATCAATACCTTCCCCGACATGATTGTTCAGCACTCTTCCTGATCTCAACGTTGTGACGGCATTTACATTGTAATGCCCAGGATTCTGTAGGGGTTGAGAGGGAAGTTTCCCTTTTTCTCTCGCACTCATTTCGGCTTTTAGGCGTGCGATTTCAGCTTCCATCGATCTAATACTCTCAGCTTGGGACGCTGAGTTTTTCTTTATCTCACTGACGGAAGATCTAATCTCAGTCGAAACCTCTATGAAATTTGACAAAAGTTATTTCATGGTTTGAGTGAATTGAGAGAACTCGTCAGAACAGGACTGCATAGGATTAGACTGTGCAGGAGTGTTGCCCTGGTTTTGGAAATTTTGTGACTGATAGGGGTGCTGAGTAAGTTGAAGGGGTTGCTGTTGTGGTGGAGGAAGAACCCATTGAAATTGATTCGTGTTTGGAACCGTGTTTTGAGATTGGTTTTGGTTCCAAGCAAAATTCGGGTGATTCCTCCAACCCTGATTGTACGTGGAAGAATATGGATCATTTCGAGGTCTTTGAAATGCGGCATTAGAATGCTCGTGACCTTGAAACGCAGAGTTTAATGGACATTCTTCCATTAAATGAGACGGATCAGAACAGCACCCACAAACAGTTTTGGGGAGTGACACTGGGTTTAGGGAGGCTGCTGCAAATTTGTGTTCCATAGCGTCGAGCTTCTTTTGCATTGCTGCCATTTCAGCTCGAACACCTATGGACACATCTATTTGGTGTACGCCACCCCTATTCAATGGTTGGGTTCCACTCTCCCACTGTAGTGATTTTTCAGCGAACTCTTCTAAATACTTCTAAGCTTCCCCATCATCTTTGGTCATAAAAGTACCTTGACACATGTTTTCAAGGCTCTGTTTAGTGTTTGGGTTAATGCCCTCATAAATGATTCGGCACAATTCCCATCTCGGGATGCCGTGATGAGGACACTGAACCAATAGATCCTTGAAACGTTCAAAGCATTTTGAAAATGGTTCAGCAGGGAGCTGGGCAAATTGATTCAATTCGCTACGGATTCGAGCTGTCTTTTGTATTGGGTAAAATTTCTTAAGGAATGCAGCAACGAATTCTTCCCAATTCGTAATAGAGTGTGCGGTAGTGTTATATAGCCACTTCTCGGCTATATCGCACAAAGTAAATGGAAGAAGTCGTAGACGCATAGCATCCACTGAAAGTTGTGACGTATCCATCATTGCGCATACGTTTTCAAATTTGGTAATGAAAACGTAAGCGTCCTCAGTCTCGAGTCCGTGGAATTTGGGTAAAAGATTGATATACTGGGGCTTAATCTCAAAGTTATCCCCATTGGCTGGTGGTGTGGATAAGCAGGTCGAAAGAGGACCTCGAATAGGGTAGCACCTCTCCTGGAGAGAGATGCGGGGTGGATTCTGCGCACCAACGGACGGTGGCAGATTAGGGTTAAAGAAGTTTGATGGATTCGGATCCATCGGTGTGGGTGTGGTAGTGGGTAAAGAAAAGGTAAATGGAGAAATATCGACTTCGGAGTCGATAAAGGGTACGCGGACTAACCGGGCACTAGAATCCCGTGTCCAGCCTATCTTGTACTAAAAAGGGTTAGTACAAGTGGCAGCGTTGACTTATAATTAGGGGTAATGAATGAATGCGGTGCATGCTTTTAAAAATGATACGGATTTTTGAAAAAATGATGCGACAAAACAAATGCAGCACACAAACCCTAGAATCTAGTAGTCACCTAGGTCCGGCTCTAGACCGCTCTTAACTGCCAAAAGACAAGTCGCAGGATAGAATCGTCCACTGCCTCTTTGTCCCCCTGTGGCCGGATAAGTGCCAGGTAAGTGGGAAGGTACTCCACTACGTAAGTAGTGGGCCTAATTAAAAACCACTAGCCTTAGACACACTCGCCTTAGGCACCACAAGAAAACGCGGATAAGCAATGAATTACCCACGGCCTTCTCTTGTCCTAATTGAGCGCGACAGTCCTTAGAGTCTTCTCTAGATTTCTTTTAGTTAATGTGGGTCAATGCGGATGCAAGTTTTGCGGTTTTCGGGGCCTAGGAAGGGTAATGAAATCCCCACCTAATTTGGATTTGGCCGTGCCCCTTAATATCCGTATTTAGAATGCAAACAACCAAGAAATCAAAATCACGCACAAATTTAATTTTGCTTTTGCGGCGCTGCGATTATTTGCAAAGAATCCTGCAGCAAAGTGTTAGTTGGAGCTAAAAAGAGGAGAGAGGAGAAGGTAAGGAATCACCTGAGGAATTTTTGCACAGAGACCTCTTCAGGTAGCCGCGGAACCGCCGCTATTGGGCACTCCCACCGCGGAAACGCGGTTGAATGGTGAGATCACTCCACCAAAATTCTTCAGGGAGCTTCTGTAGACTCCCTCTGCTCTCTGGTATATTCCAAAAATTTTCTTCAATTTCCAAACAGCTCCAGATTTCCTTGCAATGAACAACAGCAAATCGTTTAGGGTTTGCACGAATTTTTATCTCAAAAACAACAATGGAATAATTCTTTCAATTCAAACTATAATATGAAACGAATTAGCGCGCGATCCCCGGCAACGGCGCCATTTGATTTAGTGTATATTCTCGGATGTGTTTGTAAAAAGAAAGTATCGAATCAATTGTTTCCCGATAACGGTTTCATTTGATCGATAATAGTATCTTGTATCGGTATTTAGAAAATTGTATAAAGAACTCACTATCAAAGAATTATATTTGACCGCAATCAACTACGGTGTCAGTTGTAGATCGTAAGCGAGTGCGGATCGTCCATAGGGATTGTGCGATTCGTTTTTATATTTGCTTTGTTTGAATCGAAAAGTTAATTGAAAAGAAAAGAAAACATGATTCAAGAATTTATCAATTGATTCAGGTGTCACGATGTTTAATCAAGAATCAAGAAACTGATAAACGATCAAGAATTGGGTTTCGATAATATTTCCAACCAAAATGCCAAGAATCTAAATGAGGCTCGTAGGAATCGATCGGATCTATAGACGTGATGTAATTTCAAGATTTCGTGTTCTTGTCATTCGAAGGATTGATACTAGATCGATGATGATCGATGAGAGTTAGGGCTTTCTTGATGAAACTAGGGTTTCATCGTTTAACCCTTGTTCTTTCATCGATATCATTCACATTCTAGCCTCTAACAATTTCAAGAAACGATCGTAACTCCCCAATCTCGAGCGATATCAATCAAGAAAGCATCGCATCGAATTGGGTCGTCGATTCTTGAACTTGCTAGGGTTTACAAAACTCGTAGGATTCAAGAATCGATTTAAGATATATTACATCATCATTCTATTGATCGTCTCGACTCCTCGACGAGCGGAGTATTACTCAAACATCATCACACAGAAAGTATTCATGAATTGAAAAGATATTATGATGAGAGAATTTAAAGAAAACAAGATAAAAGAATATCACCTTTTATTTATATCAACAATTTGATTACAGTCGCTCAAGAACTACAAGAGGAAGAACTAAATTGTTGAATTGGCGTCGCTCGGCTCCGTGAGTCGTGGATCGGCTTGGACCACTTGCTCCGTTGAAGATCGGCTCGGCTCATAAAAGGTTGCAAGGCTTCTTGCTTGATGGGTACTCGGGATCTTGGCTTTTGATTGGAATTAGGGTTAGGGTTTCACACAAATCCTCTCACTAGATTTGTGGAAGAAAAAGATGAAAAGAGAGATAGAATGGCTCTAAATTGACTACTAAAATCAACTAATCAAAAGATCAAGTCCTCCTTTTACAAGTGAGCCTAGGGTCTTATTTATAGATCTCCCAAACCCTAAGTCTTTGAGTTCCCTCAAAAAGTTTGTTGAAAGACTTCTAGAAAGAGTTTGTTAGGCTTAGCTTAGGGTTTAAGCTAGGGTTTAGGGAGAAGGTTCTAGAATGATAGGCTAGTTTAGTGTAGATCCCAAAGCTTGCTGATCTGGCAGAAGTCTCTGGAGTCTTCTGGAACTTGAGGTATATTTCTGAACTTCAGCCACTATGAGAAGCATTGTGCACTAAAATTTAGAGGGTGACGTGGCAAGATGGCCGCGGAACCGCGGCGCAAGCAGGCTCCGGCCGCGGTTCCGCGGCCATGTAGGAGGCTTGGAGCTTGGTTCTTCTGGTGTCGTCTTTTGATGGTATTTGGGGCTTCATCTGATATGTTGATTTGTATTTGTCCCTTTGGATTGATACCAGAACTGAAATCATTGAGTTGGCGTAACGTTTTAGCTGTACCCTGTAAATTTTGGCCCTTCTTCTGGATTTTCCTGCACAGATCTCAAAACAAGTGTTGCGCAATATAGGGATGATGCGATACCATGAAATGCAGTCAATTTCCTTTATAGTGCCGGTTTTAGAGTCTAACACATGCAATCTGATATTTTGCGACAGTTTTGCTAATATGTGAAATATGAATACCGTACACTTCTAAATGAATGCAAATGATAGGGAAATTGCCGGCTGAAATATGCAATATTTTCGACTAATCAAATTCCCCCAAACTTAATTTCGATCGTCTCGAGCGAACTGTTTTATTAAAATGAGAAGGAGAAAATAAAGAAAGAAAAAACTATCTAGCACACTTTCGTAGGCAACACGATTGCACTGAGCACGTGCAGCAAGCCTTTAAACCTCTAGGTGTCCCTAGTAGGAGGAGTGTTGTCTCCTGAGGGTTTTTAGCGGATTGCACCCACAAAATCCAATAATAAAAGAAAGATCATGAATATTACATTTAAAGACAAGAATTGTAAAAGAAAAGCTTTGAAAATTAGGGTTTCCAACTAAGCTAGCTTTTCGGTTGTCATGAGCCCTATCTTAATGGTCATGAAAAGATGTTAGAAATCACGTCCTCCCTCAATAAAACATCGTCTTATTTTTCATTCCTATCTTTATTCCAAACATCGATCATATAACCCTGCGTGTGTGTAAAGGACATCCCTACACCCGGAGAATTCAATTCAAGCTATCATACTCTTGCCTATCAGCCTCAGTACTTTTTAATAAATGAATATTTAGATGAGATTGCTCACACACTTTCATGCGACCGTTAATACTTCTTGAGGTACTAACCGACCGATTACTCCTGTGCTTGCTTACTTGGTGTATTTTCCTCGTCTTGCACCACCTCAGGCATAGCAGTGACTTCCAGACCAGTTGGCCTTAGGGCACTAGGTGAAGAAGCACCCTCACTATACATTTTTTTTATTGCCCTTGGTGATAACAAAACCAGTGTCCATTTTTCTCACCACTTTATATTTTCTTTATTCATTTTTTTTTCTTTTTATTTCCTTCATACAACGGCTTTAAGACAAGAGCATTTCAAGGTATTCTCTACTATCCCAGGCTTTAAGACGTGTGTAAGTGCGAATAGCAGGGTAGCAACGTTCAAAATGTTTGGCTTCCAGAATAGAAACTATTTTTCAAACTTATTTTTATCCTCAGATTAGTGACGTCCTTCATCTTACTAACCCTTGGGACAACGGCTCATAACTACTTATTACTAGTTCGTATAAGAAAACTTCTAATTTTCTTAGTTTTCTAAAAATTTTCTAATCTCATGGATGTAATTTTTCACTATCTAAACTTTTATTATCTTATTCATGTACAAAAAGTGTAAATATTAAAAAAATTTAAATTTTTATGGGTTTTGAAATTTTTTCAATTTTTATAGATTTTTAAAGAAATGTTTTGTGCTTATGCAGATGATATGCAAATGATGCGAAAATAAGCATAAACCTCCCCCAAACTTATTTTCAACAGTGTCCTCACTGTTGCCAAATTCTATACCTACAAAAACTGTAAGCCTGGGGGGAATTATTAGTGGGGGCAAAAAATATATAAGTGAAGAACTTCCCCCAAACTTACTCTTTTCACTCACCTTCATTCAAAACATGATGCAGTGATATACAGGACATGAAGGTGAGACGGAGGAATTTTAATCCAAATAAACTGGCTCTTGTAAGAACAAGAACTCCTCCGTGGGGTCAGTGGAAAAATACGGCTTTAGTCTATGTCCATCCACTTTGAAAAATGTGCCGTTTTTAACATTTTCTACTTCTACTGTCCCGTGCGGATATACAGACCGCACAACAAAAGGTCCTTTCCATCGAGATCGGAGCTTACCCGCGTGAAGGTGTAATCGTGAATCATAAAGAAGGACTTGTTGACCAGGTGAAAATGTTTTCCTCAAAATGTTTTTATCGTGAAAAACCTTAGTCCTATTCTTTGTGATTACAGCGTTATCATAAGCTTCATCGCGGAGTTCGCTTAGCTCATTTATTTGCAGCTTCCGAAAGTTGCAAGCAAGGTTTAAATCAAAATTTATTTCTTTTATAGCCCACAATGCTTTATGCTCTATCTAGACGGGTAAATGACATGCTTTTCCAAACACAATCCTATATGGAGACATTCCTAGGTCGGTTTTATATGCAGTTCTGAATGCCCAAAGAGCATCCGTCAGTTTGGTCGACCAGTCTTTTCTATTTTTAGCAACAGTTTTCTCCAGGATAAGTTTGATTTGTCTGTTTGAGATTTCAGCCTGCCCGCTTGTTTGGGGATGATAAGGTGTAGAAAGTCGGTGGTTGATTGAGTATTTTCGCATCAGAGTCTCGAAAGATCTGTTGCAGAAATGTGTCCCATTATCGCTAATAATAGCGCGTGGGTGTCCAAATCGCGAAAAGATATTCTCTTTCAAGAACTTAATGACAACTTTCTTGTCATTAGTACGACATGGAATGGCTTCTACCCACTTTGAGACATAATCAACCGCCAGCAATATGTACAAATTCATAAAGGAGTTGGGAAAAGGACCCATAAAATCAATGCCCCAAACATCAAATATTTCAACAACCAAGATGGGTTGCTGAGGCATTTCATTCCTCTAGGATATTCTACCCGTGTACTGACATTGTGTACAGGTTTTGCAATAGTCAAATGCGTCCTTGAATAAGGTCGGCCAATAAAATCCACATTGCAAAACCTTTTCCGCTGTCTTTCTAGGACCAAAGTGACCCCCACAGGCTTGATCATGACAAAATGAAAGAACACTCTTGAACTCTTCATTCGGGACACACCGGCGAATGATCTGATCAGGACTATTTAAACAAATAGGGCTCGTCCCAGTAAAAGTAAAAGAAAACGATATTTGTCCTGTTTGGACCAATCGCTCGGTATTAGTCCCGTGGCATGATAGTTCACAATATTCCTGAACCATGGTTCAGCGGATATGCTCAAGAGTTGTTCGTCAGGGAATGAATCATTGATCGGCAGGGTCACAGGGGAAGAAATGATGCGTGAAAGATGGTCAGCTACTACGTTTTCACATCCTTTCTTATCTTTGATAACAAGATCGAATTCTTGTAACAGAAGGATCCAACGTATTAGTCGACCTTTTGCATCTTTCTTCGCCAGAAGATGTTTTAAAGCGGAATGGTCAGTATACACAACTATAGGTGAGCCAATTAAGTAAGGCCAGAATTTTTCTAATGCAAATACAACCGCTAAGAGTTCTTTCTCGGTGGTTGTATAATTGATTTGCGCATCATTCAGGGTCTTACTTGCATAGTAAATCACGTGTGGCATCTTTTCGATGTGCTGTCCTAAGACTGCACCTACTGCAAAGTCGGATGCGTCACACATCAGCTCAAAGGGGTAGTCCCAGTTTGGTGATGATAAAACGGAGGCTGAAGTGAGTGAGTGTTTAAGTGAGTCGAAAGCTGTCTCGCAGTCCGAGTCAAAATGGAAGGTCGTATCCTTGGCCAGGAGAAGAGTTAAAGGTCTAGCAATTTTGCTAAAGTCCTTAATGAATCTCCTATAAAAGCCCGCATGGCCAAGGAAAGATCGAATATCTTTGACGCTTTTGGGATGAGGTAGGTTTTGAATGACATCTATCTTACTCTGTCAACCTCAATGCCTTTCTGTGAAATGACATGTCCAAGGACTATTCCTTCTTGGACCATAAAATGTCATTTTTCCCAGTTCAAAGTCAAGTTCTTCTCTTTGCAACGAGTAAGAACAGCGTCAAGATTCGCTAGGCAATCAGAAAAAGAGTCTCCAAAAATCGAGAAATCGTCCATAAAGATCTCCAGAAAATTCTCCACCATATCAGAGAATATCCCCATCATACACCGCTGAAAGGTAGCGGGAGCATTGCATAGCCCAAAGGGCATGCGACTGTAAGCAAAGGTACCAAAAGGACAAGTAAAAGTGGTTTTATCTTGATCCTTTTTGGCGATGGGGACCTGATTATAGCCTGAGTATCCGTCCATAAAACTATAATACTCTCGTCCCGCTAAGCGTTCCAGCATCTGATAAATGAATGGTAGAGGAAAGTGGTCTTTCCTCGTGGCAGCATTGAGTTTTCTATAATCAATACATACACGCCACCCAGTTTGGGCGCGTGTCTGAATCAACTCATTTGCCTCATTGGTTATAACAGTGATGCCGGATTTCTTAGGAACGACATGTATAGGACTCACCCACTGGCTATCGGAGATGGGGTATATAATACCATTATCTAAGCATTTGACGATCTCTTTCATGACAGCTTCCTTCATGACGGGATTTAACCGTCTCTGTGGTTCTCGGGTCGGTCTGGCATCATCCATCACATGTATATGATGTTCAACTATCAAGGGACTAATCCCTTTGATGTCCGTCATACTCCAACCAAACGCCTCTTTGCTAGATCTCAATACCGATAAAAGGGCATTCTCTTGCTCTGATGCAAGAGAAGCGGATATGATAACCGGTAAAGACTCATTCTCACCTAGATATGCATATTTCAGGTGAGAAGGTAAAATTTTGAGATCTAATTCGGGCGGAGAAATGATAGAAGGAGGGATTATTGAGTGATTTTTGGATTTACAAAGAACCTCAGAGCCTGTGAAAGATACAGACTCGGGTAGAGAAAAGTCAGAAGTGCAGGACTCAGGTGTAGAGAAAGTGTCCTCACTAAGATCATGTGTGAAATCAAGCAGAGATGTGTTAATGTCGCCGAGATCTAGCAAGCAAAGATCCTCAGCTCCACAACTATCGGGAGCGATCTCATGGACAGAGCACATATCTAAAATATGAGCAGAGGGTTCTGATGGCTGACTTCCAACTTTGTAGATATTTAGTTCAATGGTCATATTTCCAAATGATAAGTTCATTGAACCATTTCTACAGTTTATAACAGCGTTGGAAGTGGCAAGGAAAGGACGACCCAGAATCACCGGAATTTGGCCCCGGGGGTTTGCTACAGGATGTGTGTCGAGCATAATGAAGTCTACAGGGAAAACAAATTCCCCGACCTTTATCAATACATCCTCTAATTCACCCCTTGGTTTGGTGATAGATCGGTCTGCCATCTGGAGAGTGCAATGAGCAAGTTTCAGCTCTTCAATCCCTAATTGCTCATAGACAGAATAAGGGAGCAGGTTAACACTTGCGCCAAGGTCTAAAAGAGCACGATTTATGTTTTTACCCCCAATCGAAATCGATATTGTAGGACATCCTGGGTCCTTTCTTTTCTTTGGAAGCTGGGGTATAAAAGCAGTGCTAATATTATTAGACATGAAGACCTTCTTCGGCACTTGAGTCTTCCTCTTCCTAGTGCACAAGTCCTTAAGAATTTTCGCATAAGCGGGGACTTGTTGAATCGCATCTAGGAGAGGGATATTGATGTTAACCTGTTTGAACATTTCCAAAATTTTCTCCATATGAGGACTCGTTCTATTAACCCTTAACCGGTTCGGGTAAGGAGCTTTCGCAATAAGCGCAGGGTCCATCACAGGAGAAGGAAGAGGGGGCAGACGCGGTCCCAAAAAAGGTGTGGGGACCGTCTGTGGAGAACTATAAGGGTTGGGAGAAGGTGTCGAGCCTAGTGGGAAATGGAGAAGAGGCTCGCGAGAAGATGGTGTGGTAGAAGAAGAAGGATTAGAAGGAGAAGTGTGTGTGTGTGGAAAGGACTCAGCCGGGGTGTTGATATGGTTTTCAGTATCATCAATACCTTCCCCGACATGATTGTTCAGCACTCTTCCTGATCTCAACGTTGTGACGGCATTTACATTGTAATGCCCAGGATTCTGTAGGGGTTGAGAGGGAAGTTTCCCTTTTTCTCTCGCACTCATTTTGGCTTTTAGGCGTGCGATTTCAGCTTCCATCGATCTGATACTCTCAGCTTGGGACGCTGAGTTTTTCTTTATCTCACTGACGGAAGATCTAACCTCAGTCGAAACCTCTATGAAATTTGACAAAAGTGATTTCATGGTTTGAGTGAATTGAGAGAACTCGACAGAACAGGACTGCATAGGATTAGACTGTGCAGGAGTGTTGCCCTGGTTTTGGAAATTTTGTGACTGATAGGGGTGCTGAGTAAGTTGAAGGGGTTGCTGTTGTGGTGGAGGAAGAACCCTTTGAAATTGATTCGTGTTTGGAACCGTGTTTTGAGATTGGTTTTGGTTCCAAGCAAAATTCGGGTGATTCCTCTAACCCTGATTATACGTGGAAGAATATGGATCGTTTCGAGGTCTTTGAAATGCGGCATTAGAATGCTCGTGACCTTGAAACGCAGAGTTTAATGGACATTCTTCCGTTAAATGAGACGGATCAGAACAGCACCCACAAACAGTTTTGGGGAGTGACACTGGGTTTAGGGAGGCTGCTGCAAATTTGTGTTCCATAGCGTCGAGCTTCTTTTGCATTGCTGTCATTTCAGCTCGAACACCTATGGACACATCTATTCGGTGTACGCCACCCCTATTCAATGGTTGGGTTCCACTCTCCCTCTGTAGTGATTTTTCAGCGAACTCTTCTAAATACTTCTAAGCTTCCCCATCATCTTTGGTCATAAAAGTACCTTGACACATGTTTTCAAGGCTCTGTTTAGTGTTTGGGTTAATGCCCTCATAAATGATTCGGCACAATTCCCATCTCGGGATGCCGTGATGAGGACACTGAACCAATAGATCCTTGAAACGTTCAAAGCATTTTGAAAATGGTTCAGCAGGGAGCTTGGCAAATTGATTCAATTCGCTATGGATTCGAGCTGTCTTTTGTATTGGGTAAAATTTCTTAAGGAATGCAGCAACGAATTCTTCCCAATTCGTAATAGAGTGTGCGGTAGTGTTATATAGCCACTTCTCGGCTATATCGCACAAAGTAAATGGAAGAAGTCGTAGACGCATAGCATCCACTGAAAGTTGTGACGTACCCATCATTGCGCATACGTTTTCAAATTTGGTAATGAAAACGTAAGCGTCCTCTGTCTCGAGTCCGTGGAATTTGGGTAAAAGATTGATATACTGGGGCTTAATCTCAAAGTTATCCCCATTGGCTGGTGGTGTGGATAAGCAGGTCGAAAGAGGACCTCGAATAGGGTAGCACCTCTCCTGGAGAGAGATGCGGGGTGGATTCTGCGCACCAACGAACGGTGGCAGATTAGGGTTAAAGAAGTTTGATGGATTCGGATCCATCGGTGTGGGTGTGGTAGTGGGTAAAGAAAAGGTAAATGGAGAAATATCGACTTCGGAGTCGATAAAGGGTACGCGGACTAACCGGGCACTAGAATCCCGTGTCCAGCCTATCTTGTACTAAAAAGGGTTAGTACAAGTGGCAGCGTTGACTTATAATTAGGGGTAATGAATGAATGCGGTGCATGCTTTTAAAAATGATACGGATTTTTGAAAAAATGATGCGACAAAACAAATGCAGCACACAAACCCTAGAATCTAGTAGTCACCTAGGTCCGGCTCTAGACCGCTCCTAACTGCCAAAAGACAAGTCGCAGGATAGAATCCTCCACTGCCTCTTTGTCCCCCTGTGGCCGGATAAGTGCCAGGTAAGTGGGAAGGTACTCCACTACGTAAGTAGTGGGCCTAATTAAAAACCACTAGCCTTAGACACACTCGCCTTAGGCACCACAAGAAAACGCGGATAAGCAATGAATTACCCACGGCCTTCTCTTGTCCTAATTGAGCGCGACAGTCCTTAGAGTCTTCTCTAGATTTCTTTTAGTTAATGTGGGTCAATGCGGATGCAAGTTTTACGGTTTTCGGGGCCTAGGAAGGGTAATGAAATCCCCACCTAATTTGGATTTGGCCGTGCCCCTTAATATCCGTATTTAGAATGCAAACAACCAAGAAATCAAAATCACGCACAAATTTAATTTTGCTTTTGCGGCGCTGCGATTATTTGCAAAGAATCCTGCAGCAAAGTGTTAGTTGGAGCTAAAAAGAGGAGAGAGGAGAAGGTAAGGAATCACCTAAGGAATTTTTGCACAGAGACCTCTTCAGGTAGCCGCGGAACCGCCGCTATTGGGCACTCCCACCGCGGAAACGCGGTTGAATGGTGAGATCACTCCACCAAAATTCTTCAGGGAGCTTCTGTAGACTCCCTCTGCTCTCTGGTATATTCCAAAAATTTTCTTCAATTTCCAAACAGCTCCAGATTTCCTTGCAATGAACAACAGCAAATCGTTTAGGTTTGCACGAATTTTTATCTCAAAAACAACAATGGAATAATTCTTTCAATTCAAACTATAATATGAAACGAATTAGCGCGCGATCCCCGGCAACGGCGCCATTTGATTTAGTGTATATTCTCGGATGTGTTTGTAAAAAGCAAGTATCGAATCAATTGTTTCCCGATAACGGTTTCATTTGATCGATAATAGTATCTTGTATCGGTATTTAGAAAATTGTATAAAGAACTCACTATCAAAGAATTATATTTGACCGCAATCAACTACGGTGTCAGTTGTAGATCGTAAGCGAGTGCGGATCGTCCATAGGGATTGTGCGATTCATTTTTATATTTGCTTTGTTTGAATCGAAAAGTTAATTGAAAAGAAAAGAAAACATGATTCAAGAATTTATCAATTGATTCAGGTGTCACGATGTTTAATCAAGAATCAAGAAACTGATAAACAATAAAGAATTGGGTTTCGATAATATTTCCAACCAAAATGCCAAGAATCTAAATGAGGCTCGTAGGAATCGATCGGATCTATAGACGTGATGTAATTTCAAGATTTCTTGTTCTTGTCCTTCGAAGGATTGATGCTAGATCGATGATGATCGATGAGAGTTAGGGCTTTCTTGATGAAACTAGGGTTTCATCGTTTAACCCTTGTTCTTTCATCGATATCATTCACATTCTAGCCTCTAACAATTTCAAGAAACGATCGTAACTCCCCAATCTCGAGCGATATCAATCAAGAAAGCATCGCATCGAATTGGGTCATCGATTCTTGAACTTGCTAGGGTTTACAAAACTCGTAGGATTCAAGAATCGATTTAAGATATATTACATCATCATTCTATTGATCGTCTCGACTCCTCGACGAGCGGAGTATTACTCAAACATCATCACACAGAAAGTATTCACGAATTGAAAAGATATTATGATGCGAGAATTTAAAGAAAACAAGATAAAAGAATATCACCTTTTATTTATATCAACAATTTGATTACAGTCGCTCAAGAACTATAAGAGGAAGAACTAAATTGTTGAATTGGCGTCGCTCGGCTCCGTGAGTCGTGGATCGGCTTGGACCACTTGCTCCGTTGAAGATCGGCTCGGCTCATAAAAGGTTGCAAGGCTTCTTGCTTGATGGGTACTCGGGATCTTGGCTTTTGATTGGAATTAGGGTTAGGGTTTCACACAAATCCTCTCACTAGATTTGTGGAAGAAAAAGATGAAGAGAGAGATAGAATGGCTCTAAATTGACTACTAAAATCAACTAATCAAAAGATCAAGTCCTCCTTTTACAAGTGAGCCTAGGGTCTTATTTATAGATCTCCCAAACCCTAAGTCTTTGAGTTCCCTCCAAAAGTTTGTTGAAAGACTTCTAGAAAGAGTTTGTTAGGCTTAGCTTAGGGTTTAAGCTAGGGTTTAGGGAGAAGGTTCTAGAATGATAGGCTAGTTTAGTGTAGATCCCAAAGCTTGCTGATCTGGCAGAAGTCTCTGGAGTCTTCTGGAACTTGAGGTATATTTCTGAACTTCAGCCACTATGAGAAGCATTGTGCACTAAAATTTAGAGGGTGACGTGGCAAGATGGCCGTGGAACCGCGGCGCAAGCAGGCTCCGGCCGCGGTTCCGCGGCCATGTAGGAGGCTTGGAGCTTGGTTCTTCTGGTGTCGTCTTTTGATGGTATTTGGGGCTTCATCTGATATGTTGATTTGTATTTGTCCCTTTGGATTGATACCAGAACTGAAATCATTGAGTTGGCGTAACGTTTTAGCTGTACCCTGTAAATTTTGGCCCTTCTTCTGGATTTTCCTGCACAGATCTCAAAACAAGTGTTGCGCAATATAGGGATGATGCGATGCCATGAAATGCAGTCAATTTCCTTTATAGTGCCGGTTTTAGAGTCTAACACATGCAATCTGATATTTTGCGACAGTTTTGCTAATATGTGAAATATGAATACCGTACACTTCTAAATGAATGCAAATGATAGGGAAATTGCCGGCTGAAATATGCAATATTTTCGACTAATCAAATTCCCCCAAACTTAATTTCGATCGTCTCGAGCGAACTGTTTTATTAAAAAGAGAAGGAGAAAATAAAGAAAGAAAAAACTATCTAGCACACTTTCGTAGGCAACACGATTGCACTGAGCACGTGCAGCAAGCCTTTAAACCTCTAGGTGTCCCTAGTAGGAGGAGTGTTGTCTCCTGAGGGTTTTCAGCGGATTGCACCCACAAAATCCAATAATAAAAGAAAGATCATGAATATTACATTTAAAGACAAGAATTGTAAAAGAAAAGCTTTGAAAATTAGGGTTTCCAACTAAGCTAGCTTTTCGGTTGTCATGAGCCCTATCTTTATGGTCATGAAAAGATGTTAGAAATCACGTCCTCCCTCAATAAAACATCGTCTTATTTTTCATTCCTATCTTTATTCCAAACATCGATCATATAACCCTGCGTGTGTGTAAAGGACATCCCTACACCCGGAGAATTCAATTCAAGCTATCATACTCTTGCCCATCAGCCTCCGTACTTTTTAATAAATGAATATTTAGATGAGATTGCTCACACACTTTCATGCGACCGTTAATACTTCTTGAGGTACTAACCGACCGATTACTCCTGTGCTTGCTTACTTGGTGTATTTTCCTCGTCTTGCACCACCTCAGGCATAGCAGTGACTCCCAGACCAGTTGGCCTTAGGGCACTAGGTGAAGAAGCACCCTCGCTATACATTTTTTTTATTGCCCTTGGTGATAACAAAACCAGTGTCCATTTTTCTCACCACTTTATATTTTCTTTATTCATTTTTTTTTCTTTTTATTTCCTTCATACAACGGCTTTAAGACAAGAGCATTTCAAGGTATTCTCTACTATCCCAGGCTTTAAGACGTGTGTAAGTGCGAATAGCAGGGTAGCAACGTTCAAAATGTTTGGCTTCCAGAATAGAAACTATTTTTCAGACTTATTTTTATCCTCAGATTAGTGACGTCCTTCATCTTACTAACCCTTGGGACAACGGCTCATAACTACTTATTACTAGTTCGTATAATAAAACTTCTAATTTTCTTAGTTTTCTAAAAATTTACTAATCTCATGGATGTAATTTTTCACTATATAAACTTTTATTATCTTATTTATGTACAAAAAGTGTAAATATTAAAAAAATTTAAATTTTTATGGGTTTTGAAATTTTTTAAATTTTATAGATTTTTAAAGAAATGTTTTGTGCATATGCAGATGATATGCAAATGATGCGAAAATAAGCACAAACCTCCCCCAAACTTATTTTCAACAGTGTCCTCACTGTTGCCAAATTCTATACCTACAAAAACTGTAAGCCTGGGGGGAATTATTAGTGGGGGCAAAAAATATGTAAGTGAAGAACTTCCCCCAAACTTACTCTTTTCACTCACCTTCATTCAAAACATGATGCAGTGATATACAGGACATGAAGGTGAGACGGAGGAATTTTAATCCAAATAAATTGGCTCTTGTAAGAACAAGAGCTCCTCCGTGGGGTCAGTGGAAAAATACGGCTTTACTCTATGTCCATTCACTTTGAAAAATGTGCCGTTTTTAACATTTTCTACTTCTACTGTCCCGTGCGGATATACAGACCGCACAACAAAAGGTCCCTTCCATCCAGATCGGAGCTTACCCGTGTGAAGGTGTAATCGTGAATCATAAAGAAGGACTTGTTGACCAGGTGAAAATGTTTTCCTCAAAATGTTTTTATCGTGAAAAACCTTAGTCCTATTCTTTGTGATTACAGCGTTATCATAAGCTTCATCACGGAGTTCGCTTAGCTCATTTATTTGCAGCTTCCGAAAGTTGCAAGCAAGGTTTAAATCAAAATTTATTTCTTTTATAGCCCACAATGCTTTATGCTCTATCTAGACGGGTAAATGACATGCTTTTCCAAACACTATCCTATATGGAGACATTCCTAGGTCGGTTTTATATGCAGTTCTGAATGCCCAAAGAGCATCCGTCAGTTTGGTCGACCAGTCTTTTCTATTTTTAGCAACAGTTTTCTCCAGGATAAGTTTGATTTGTCTGTTTGAGATTTCAGCCTGCCCGCTTGTTTGGGGATGATAGGGTGTAGAAAGTCGGTGGTTGATTGAGTATTTTCGCATCAGAGTCTCGAAAGATCTGTTGCAGAAATGTGTCCCATTATCGCTAATAATAGCGCGTGGGTGTCCAAATCGCGAAAAGATATTCTCTTTCAAGAACTTAATGACAACTTTCTTGTCATTAGTGCGACATGGAATGGCTTCTACCCACTTTGAGACATAATCAACCGCCAGCAATATGTACAAATTCCTAAAGGAGTTAGGAAAAGGACCCATAAAATCAATGCCCCAAACATCAAATATTTCAACAACCAAGATGGGTTGCTGAGACATTTCATTCCTCTCGGATATTCTACCCGTGTACTGACATTGTGTACAGGTTTTGCAATAGTCAAATGCGTCCTTGAATAAGGTCGGCCAATAAAATCCACATTGCAAAACCTTTTCCGCTGTCTTTCTAGGACCAAAGTGACCCCCACAGGCTTGATCATGACAAATTGAAAGAACACTCTTGAACTCTTCATTCGGGACACACCGGCGAATGATCTGATCAGGACTATTTAAACAAATAGGACTCGTCCCAGTAAAAGTGTTTTACTTGGGAAAGAAAACGATATTTGTCCTGTTTGGACCAATCGCTCGGTATTAGTCCCGTGGCATGATAGTTCACAATATCCCTGAACCATGGTTCAGCGGATATGCTCAAGAGTTGTTCGTCAGGGAATGAATCATTGATCAGCAGGGTCACAGGGGAAGAAATGATGCGTGAAAGATGGTCAGCTACTACGTTTTCACATCCTTTCTTATCTTTGATAACAAGATCGAATTCTTGTAACAGAAGGATCCAACGTATTAGTCGACCTTTTGCATCTTTCTTCGCCAGAAGATGTTTTAAAGCGGAATGGTCAGTATACACAACTATAGGTGAGCCAATTAAGTAAGGCCAGAATTTTTCTAATGCAAATACAACCGCTAAGAGTTCTTTCTCGGTGGTTGTATAATTGATTTGCGCATCATTCAGGGTCTTACTTGCATAGTAAATCACGTGTGGCATCTTTTCGATGTGCTGTCCTAAGACTGCACCTACTGCAAAGTCGGATGCGTCACACATCAGCTCAAAGGGGTAGTCCCAGTTTGGTGATGATAAAACGGAGGCTGAAGTGAGTGAGTGTTTAAGTGAGTCGAAAGCTGTCTCGCAGTCCGAGTCAAAATGGAAGGTCGTATCCTTGGCCAGGAGAAGAGTTAAAGGTCTAGCAATTTTGCTAAAGTCCTTAATGAATCTCCTATAAAAGCCCGCATGGCCAAGGAAAGATCGAATATCTTTGACGCTTTTGGGATGAGGTAGGTTTTGAATGACATCTATCTTAGCTCTGTCAAACTCAATGCCTTTCTGTGAAATGACATGTCCAAGGACTATTCCTTCTTGGACCATAAAATGGCATTTTTCCCAGTTCAAAGTCAAGTTCTTCTTTTTGCAACGAGTAAGAACAGCGTCAAGATTCGCTAGGCAATCAGAAAAAGAGTCTCCAAAAATCGAGAAATCGTCCATAAAGATCTCCAGAAAATTCTCCACCATATCAGAGAATATCCCCATCATACACCGCTGAAAGGTAGCGGGAGCATTGCATAGCCCAAAGGGCATGCGACTGTAAGCAAAGGTACCAAAAGGACAAGTAAAAATGGTTTTATCTTGATCCTTTTTGGCGATGGGGACCTGATTATAGCCTGAGTATCCGTCCATAAAACTATAATACTCTCGTCCCGCTAAGCGTTCCAGCATCTGATCAATGAATGGTAGAGGAAAGTGGTCTTTCCTCGTGGCAGCATTGAGTTTTCTATAATCAATACATACACGCCACCCAGTTTGGGCGCGTGTCTGAATCAACTCATTTGCCTCATTGGTTATAACAGTGATGCCGGATTTCTTAGGAACGACATGTATAGGACTCACCCACTGGCTATCGGAGATGGGGTATATAATACCATTATCTAAGCATTTGACGATCTCTTTCATGACAGCTTCCTTCATGACGGGATTTAACCGTCTCTGTGGTTCTCGGGTCGGTCTGGCATCATCCATCACATGTATATGATGTTCAACTATCAAGGGACTAATCCCTTTGATGTCCGCCATACTCCAACCAAACGCCTCTTTGTTAGATCTCAATACCGATAAAAGGGCATTCTCTTGCTCTGATGCAAGAGAAGCAGATATGATAACCGGTAAAGACTCATTCTCACCTAGATATGCATATTTCAGGTGAGAAGGTAAAATTTTGAGATCTAATTCGGGCGGAGAAATGATAGAAGGAGGGATTATTGAGTGATTTTTGGATTTACAAAGAACCTCAGAGCTTGTGAAAGATACAGACTCGGGTGGAGAAAAGTCAGAAGTGCAGGACTCAGGTGTAGAGAAAGTGTCCTCACTAAGATCATGTGTGAAATCAAGCAGAGATGTGTTAATGTCGTCGAGATCTAGCAAGCAAAGATCCTCAGCTCCACAACTATCGGGAGCGATCTCATGGACAGAGCGCACATCTAAAATATGAGCAGAGAGTTTTGATGGCTGACTTCCAAATTTGTGGATATTTAGTTCAATGGTCATATTTCCAAATGATAAGTTCATTGAACCATTTCTACAGTTTATAACAGCGTTGGAAGTGGCAAGGAAAGGACGACCCAGAATCACCGGAATTTGGCCCCGGGGGTTTGCTACAGGATGTGTGTCGAGCACAATGAATTCTACAGGGAAAACAAATTCCCCGACCTTTATCAATACATCCTCTAATTCACCCCTTGGTTTGGTGATAGATCGGTCTGCCATCTGGAGAGTGCAATGAGCAGGTTTCAGCTCTCCAATCCCTAATTGCTCATAGACAGAATAAGGGAGCAGGTTAACACTTGCGCCAAGGTCTAAAAGAGCACGATTTATGTTTTTACCCCCAATCGAAATCGATATTGTAGGACATCCTGGGTCCTTTCTTTTCTTTGGAAGCTGGGGTATAAAAGCAGTGCTAATATTATTAGACATGAAGACCTTCTTCGGCACTTGAGTCTTCCTCTTCCTAGTGCACAAGTCCTTAAGAATTTTCGCATAAGCGGGGACTTGTTGAATCGCATCTAGGAGAGGGATATTGATGTTAACCTGTTTGAACATTTCCAAAATTTTCTCCATATGAGGACTCGTTCTATTAGCCCTTAACCGGTTCGGGTAAGGAGCTTTCGCAATAAGCGCAGGGTCCATCACAGGAGAAGGAAGAGGGGGCAGACGCGGTCCCAAAAAAGGTGTGGGGACCGTCTGTGGAGAACTATAAGGGTTGGGAGAAGGTGTCGAGCCTAGTGGGAAATGGAGAAGAGGCTCGCGAGAAGATGGCGTGGTAGAAGAAGAAGGATTAGAAGGAGAAGTGTGTGTGTGTGGAAAGGTCTCAGCCGGGGTGTTGATATGGTTTTCAGTATCATCAATACCTTCCCCGACATGATTGTTCAGCACTCTTCCTGATCTCAACGTTGTGACGGCATTTACATTGTAATGCCCAGGATTCTGTAGGGGTTGAGAGGGAAGTTTCCCTTTTTCTCTCGCACTCATTTCGGCTTTTAGGCGTGCGATTTCAGCTTCCATCGATCTGATACTCTCAGCTTGGGACGCTGAGTTTTTCTTTATCTCACTGACGGAAGATCTAACCTCAGTCGAAACCTCTATGAAATTTGACAAAAGTGATTTCATGGTTTGAGTGAATTGAGAGAACTCGTCAGAACAGGACTGCATAGGATTAGACTGTGCAGGAGTGTTGCCCTGGTTTTGGAAATTTTGTGACTGATAGGGGTGCTGAGTAAGTTGAAGGGGTTGCTGTTGTAGTGGAGGAAGAACCCTTTGAAATTGATTCATGTTTGGAACCGTGTTTTGAGATTGGTTTTGGTTCCAAGCAAAATTCGGGTGATTCCTCCAACCCTGATTGTACGTGGAAGAATATGGATCGTTTTGAGGTCTTTGAAATGCGGCATTAGAATGCTCGTGACCTTGAAACGCGGAGTTTAATGGACATTCTTCCATTAAATGAGACGGATCAGAACAGCACCCACAAACAGTTTTGGGAAGTGACACTGGGTTTAGGGAGGCTGCTGCAAATTTATGTTCCATAGCGTCGAGCTTCTTTTGCATTGCTGCCATTTCAGCTCGAACACCTATGGACACATCTATTTGGTGTACGCCACCCCTATTCAATGGTTGGGTTCCACTCTCCCACTGTAGTGATTTTTCAGCGAACTCTTCAAAATACTTCTAAGCTTCCCCATCATCTTTGGTCATAAAAGTACCTTGACACATGTTTTCAAGGCTCTGTTTAGTGTTTGGGTTAATGCCCTCATAAATGATTCAGCACAATTCCCATCTCGGGATGCCGTGATGAGGACACTGAACCAATAGATCCTTGAAACGTTCAAAGCATTTTGAAAATGGTTCAGCAGGGAGCTGGGCAAATTGATTCAATTCGCTACGGATTCGAGCTGTCTTTTGTATTGGGTAAAAGTTCTTAAGGAATGCACCAACGAATTCTTTCCAATTCGTAATAGAGTGTGCGGTAGTGTTATATAGCCACTTCTCGGTTATATCGCACAAAGTAAATGGAAGAATTCGTAGACGCATAGCATCCACTGAAAGTTGTGACGTACCCATCATTGCGCATACGTTTTCAAATTTGGTAATGAAAACGTAAGCGTCCTCAGTCTCGAGTCCGTGGAATTTGGGTAAAAGATTGATATACTGGGGCTTAATCTCAAAGTTATCCCCATTGGCTGGTGGTGTGGATAAGCAGGTCGAAAGAGGACCTCGAATAGAGTAGCACCTCTCCTGGAGAGAGATGCGGGGTGGATTCTGCGCACCAACGGACGGTGGCAGATTAGGGTTAAAGAAGTTTGATGGATTCGGATCCATCGGTGTGGGTGTGGTAGTGGGTAAAGAAAAGGTAAATGGAGAAATATCGACTTCGGAGTCGATAAAGGGTACGCGGACTAACCGGGCACTAGAATCCCGTGTCCAGCCTATCTTGTACTAAAAAGGGTTAGTACAAGTGGCAGCGTTGACTTATAATTAGGGGTAATGAATGAATGCGGTGCTTGCTTTTAAAAATGATACGGATTTTTGAAAAAATGATGCGACAAAACAAATGCAGCACACAAACCCTAGAATCTAGTAGTCACCTAGGTCCGGCTCTAGACCGCTCCTAACTGCCAAAAGACAAGTCGCAGGATAGAATCCTCCACTGCCTCTTTGTCCCCCTGTGGCCGGATAAGTGCCAGGTAAGTGGTAAGGTACTCCACTACGTAAGTAGTGGGCCTAATTAAAAACCACTAGCCTTAGACACACTCGCCTTAGGCACCACAAGAAAACGCGGATAAGCAATGAATTACCCACGGCCTTCTCTTGTCCTAATTGAGCGCGACAGTCCTTAGAGTCTTCTCTAGATTTCTTTTAGTTAATGTGGGTCAATGCGGATGCAAGTTTTGCGGTTTTCGGGGCCTAGGAAGGGTAATGAAATCCCCACCTAATTTGGATTTGGCCGTGCCCCTTAATATCCGTATTTAGAATGCAAACAACCAAGAAATCAAAATCACGCACAAATTTAATTTTGCTTTTGCGGCGCTGCGATTATTTGCAAAGAATCCTGCAGCAAAGTGTTAGTTGGAGCTAAAAAGAGGAGAGAGGAGAAGGTAAGGAATCACCTGAGGAATTTTTGCACAGAGACCTCTTCAGGTAGCCGCGGAACCACCGCTATTGGGCACTCCCACCGCGGAAACGCGGTTGAATGGTGAGATCACTCCACCAAAATTCTTCAGGGAGCTTCTGTAGACTCCCTCTGCTCTCTGGTATATTCCAAAAATTTTCTTCAATTTCCAAACAGCTCCAGATTTCCTTGCAATGAACAACAGCAAATCGTTTAGGGTTTGCACGAATTTTTATCTCAAAAACAACAATGGAATAATTCTTTCAATTCAAACTATAATATGAAATGAATTAGCGCGCGATCCCCGGCAACGGCGCCATTTGATTTAGTGTATATTCTCGGATGTGTTTGTAAAAAGCAAGTATCGAATCAATTGTTTCCCGATAACGGTTTCATTTGATAGATAATAGTATCTTGTATCGGTATTTAGAAAATTGTATAAAGAACTCACTATCAAAGAATTATATTTGACCGCAATCAACTACGGTGTCAGTTGTAGATCGTAAGCGAGTGCGGATCGTCCATAGGGATTGTGCGATTCGTTTTTATATTTGCTTTGTTTGAATCGAAAAGTTAATTGAAAAGAAAAGAAAACATGATTCAAGAATTTATCAATTGATTCAGGTGTCACGATGTTTAATCAAGAATCAAGAAACTGATAAACAATCAAGAATTGGGTTTCGATAATATTTCCAACCAAAATGCCAAGAATCTAAATGAGGCTCGTAGGAATCGATCGGATCTATAGGCGTGATGTAATTTCAAGATTTCGTGTTCTTGTCCTTCGAAGGATTGATACTAGATCGATGATGATCGATGAGAGTTAGGGCTTTCTTGATGAAACTAGGGTTTCATCGTTTAACCCTTGTTCTTTCATCGATATCATTCACATTCTAGCCTCTAACAATTTCAAGAAACGATCGTAACTCCCCAATCTCGAGCGATATCAATCAAGAAAGCATCGCATCGAATTGGGTCGTCGATTCTTGAACTTGCTAGGGTTTACAAAACTCGTAGGATTCAAGAATCGATTTAAGATATATTACATCATCATTCTATTGATCGTCTCGACTCCTCGACGAGCGGAGTATTACTCAAACATCATCACACAGAAAGTATTCACGAATTGAAAAGATATTATGATGCGAGAATTTAAAGAAAACAAGATAAATGAATATCACCTTTTATTTATATCAACAATTTGATTACAGTCGCTCAAGAACTACAAGAGGAAGAACTAAATTGTTGAATTGGCGTCGCTCGGCTCCGTGAGTCATGGATCGGCTTGGACCGCTTGCTCCGTTAAAGATCGGCTCGGCTCATAAAAGGTTGCAAGGCTTCTTGCTTGATGGGTACTCGGGATCTTGGCTTTTGATTGGAATTAGGGTTAGGGTTTCACACAAATCCTCTCACTAGATTTGTGGAAGAAAAAGATGAAGAGAGAGATAGAATGGCTCTAAATTGACTACTAAAATCAACTAATCAAAAGATCAAGTCCTCCTTTTACAAGTGAGCCTAGGGTCTTATTTATAGATCTCCCAAACCCTAAGTCTTTGAGTTCCCTCCAAAAGTTTGTTGAAAGACTTCTAGAAAGAGTTTGTTAGGCTTAGCTTAGGGTTTAAGCTAGGGTTTAGGGAGAAGGTTCTAGAATGATAGGCTAGTTTAGTGTAGATCCCAAAGCTTGCTGATCTGGCAGAAGTCTCTGGAGTCTTCTGGAACTTGAGGTATATTTCTGAACTTCAGCCACTATGAGAAGTATTGTGCACTAAAATTTAGAGGGTGACGTGGCAAGATGGCCGCGGAACCGCGGCGCAAGCAGGCTCCGGCCGCGGTTCCGCGGCCATGTAGGAGGCTTGGAGCTTGGTTCTTCTGGTGTCGTCTTTTGATGGTATTTGGGGCTTCATCTGATATGTTGATTTGTATTTGTCCCTTTGGATTGATACCAGAACTGAAATCATTGAGTTGGCGTAACGTTTTAGCTGTACCCTGTAAATTTTAGCCCTTCTTCTGGATTTTCCTGCACAGATCTCAAAACAAGTGTTGCGCAATATAGGGATGATGCGATGCCATGAAATGCAATCAATTTCCTTTATAGTGCCGGTTTTAGAGTCTAACACATGCAATCTGATATTTTGCGACAGTTTTGCTAATATGTGAAATATGAATACCGTACACTTCTAAATGAATGCAAATGATAGGGAAATTGCCGGCTGAAATATGCAATATTTTCGACTAATCAAATTCCCCCAAACTTAATTTCGATCATCTCGAGCGAACTGTTTTATTAAAAAGAGAAGGAGAAAATAAAGAAAGAAAAAACTATCTAGCACACTTTCGTAGGCAACACGATTGCACTGAGCACGTGCAACAAGCCTTTAAACCTCTAGGTGTCCCTAATAGGAGGAGTGTTGTCTCCTGAGGGTTTTCAGCGGATTGCACCCACAAAATCCAATAATAAAAGAAAGATCATGAATATTACATTTAAAGACAAGAATTGTAAAAGAAAAACTTTGAAAATTAGGGTTTCCAACTAAGCTAGCTTTTCGGTTGTCATGAGCCCTATCTTAATGGTCATGAAAAGATGTTAGAAATCACGTCCTCCCTCAATAAAACATCGTCTTATTTTTCATTCCTATCTTTATTCCAAACATCGATCATATAACCCTGCGTGTGTGTAAAGGACATCCCTACACCCGGAGAATTCAATTCAAGCTATCATACTCTTGCCCATCAGCCTCAGTACTTTTTAATAAATGAATATTTAGATGAGATTGCTCACACACTTTCATGCGACCGTTAATACTTCTTGAGGTACTAACCGACCGATTACTCCTGTGCTTGCTTACTTGGTGTATTTTCCTCGTCTTGCACCACCTCAGGTATAGCAGTGACTCCCAGACCAGTTGGCCTTAGGGCACTAGGTGAAGAAGCACCCACGCTATACATTTTTTTTAATGCCCTTGGTGATAACAAAACCAGTGTCCATTTTTCTCACCACTTTATATTTTCTTTATTCATTTTTTTTTCTTTTTATTTCCTTCATACAACGGCTTTAAGACAAGAGCATTTCAAGGTATTCTCTACTATCCCAGGCTTTAAGACGTGTGTAAGTGCGAATAGCACGATAGCAACGTTCAAAATGTTTGGCTTCCAGAATAGAAACTATTTTTCAGACTTATTTTTATCCTCAGATTAGTGACGTCCTTCATCTTACTAACCCTTGGAACAACGGCTCATAACTACTTATTACTAGTTCGTATAAGAAAACTTCTAATTTTCTTGGTTTTCTAAAAAATTTCTAATCTCATGGATGTAATTTTTCACTATCTAAACTTTTATTATCTTATTTATGTACAAAAAGTGTAAATATTAAAAAAATTTAAATTTTTATGGGTTTTGAAATTTTTTCAATTTTTATAGATTTTTAAAGAAATGTTTTGTGCTTATGCAGATGATATGCAAATGATGCGAAAATAAGCACAAACCTCCCCCAAACTTATTTTCAACAGTGTCCTCACTGTTGCCAAATTCTATACCTACAAAAACTGTAAGCCTGGGGGGAATTATTAGTGGAGGCAAAAAATATATAAGTGAAGAACTTCCCCCAAACTTACTCTTTTCACTCACCTTCATTCAAAACATGATGCAGTGATATACAGGACATGAAGGTGAGACGGAGGAATTTTAATCCAAATAAACTGGCTCTTGTAAGAACAAGAGCTCCTCCATGGGGTCAGTGGAAAAATACGGCTTTAGTCTATGTCCATTCACTTTGAAAAATGTGCCGTTTTTAACATTTTCTACTTCTACTGTCCCGTGCGGATATACAGACCGCACAACAAAAGATCCCTTCCATCGAGATCGGAGCTTACCCGTGTGAAGGTGTAATCGTGAATCATAAAGAAGGACTTGTTGACCAGGTGAAAATGTTTTCCTCAAAATGTTTTTATCGTGAAAAACGTTAGTCCTATTCTTTGTGATTACAGCGTTATCATAAGCTTCATCGCGGAGTTCGCTTAGCTCATTTATTTGCAGCTTCCGAAAGTTGCAAGCAAGGTTTAAATCAAAATTTATTTCTTTTATAACCCACAATGCTTTATGCTCTATCTCGACGGGTAAATGACATGCTTTTCTAAACACTATCCTATATGGAGACATTCCTAGGCCGGTTTTATATGCAGTTCTGAATGCCCAAAGAGCATCCGTCAGTTTGGTCGACCAGACTTTTCTATTTTTAGCAACAGTTTTCTCCAGGATAAGTTTGATTTGTCTGTTTGAGATTTCAGCCTGCCCGCTTGTTTGGGGATGATAGGGTGTAGAAAGTCGGTGGTTGATTGAGTATTTTCGCATCAGAGTCTCGAAAGATCTGTTGCAGAAATGTGTCCCATTATCGCTAATAATAGCGCGTGGGTGTCCAAATCGCGAAAAGATATTCTCTTTCAAGAACTTAATGACAACTTTCTTGTCATTAGTGCGACATGGAATGGCTTCTACCCACTTTGAGACATAATCAACCGCCAGCAATATGTACAAATTCCCAAAGGAGTTGGGAAAAGGACCCATAAAATCAATGCCTCAAACATCAAATATTTCAACAACCAAGATGGGTTGCTGAGGCATTTCATTCCTCTGGGATATTCTACCCGTGTACTGACATTGTGTACAGGTTTTGCAATAGTCAAATGCGTCCTTGAATAAGGTCGGCCAATAAAACCCACATTGCAAAACCTTTTCCGCTGTCTTTCTAGGACCAAAGTGACCCCCACAGTCTTGATCATGACAAAATGAAAGAACACTCTTGAACTCTTCATTCGGGACACACCGGCGAATGATCTGATCAGGACTATTTAAACAAATAGGACTCGTCCCAGTAAAAGTGTTTTACTTGGGAAAGAAAACGATATTTGTCCTGTTTGGACCAATCGCTCGGTATTAGTCCCGTGGCATGATAGTTCACAATATCCCTGAACCATGGTTCAGCGGATATGCTCAAGAGTTGTTCGTCAGGGAATGAATCATTGATCAGCAGGGTCACAGGGGAAGAAATGATGCGTGAAAGATGGTCAGCTACTACGTTTTCACATCCTTTCTTATCTTTGATAACAAGATCGAATTCTTGTAACAGAAGGATCCAACGTATTAGTCGACCTTTTGCATCTTTCTTCGCCAGAAGATGTTTTAAAGCGGAATGGTCAGTATACACAACTATAGGTGAGCCAATTAAGTAAGGCCAGAATTTTTCTAATGCAAATACAACCGCTAAGAGCTCTTTCTCGGTGGTTGTATAATTGATTTGCGCATCATTCAGGATCTTACTTGCATAGTAAATCACGTGTGGCATCTTTTCGATGTGCTGTCCTAAGACTGCACCTACTGCAAAGTCGGATGCGTCACACATCAGCTCAAAGGGGTAGTCCCAGTTTGGTGATGATAAAACGGAGGCTGAAGTGAGTGAGTGTTTAAGTGAGTCGAAAGCTGTCTCGCAGTCCGAGTCAAAATGGAAGGTCGTATCCTTGGCCAGGAGAAGAGTTAAAGGTCTAGCAATTTTGCTAAAGTCCTTAATGAATCTCCTATAAAAGCCCGCATGGCCAAGGAAAGATCGAATATCTTTGACGCTTTTGGGATGAGGTAGGTTTTGAATGACATCTATCTTAGCTCTGTCAACCTCAATGCCTTTCTGTGAAATGACATGTCCAAGGACTATTCCTTCTTGGACCATAAAATGGCATTTTTCCCAGTTCAAAGTCAAGTTCTTCTCTTTGCAACGAGTAAGAACAGCGTCAAGATTCGCTAGGCAATCAGAAAAAGAGTCTCCAAAAATTGAGAAATCATCCATAAAGATCTCCAGAAAATTCTCCACCATATCAGAGAATATCCCCATCATACACCGCTGAAAGGTAGCGGGAGCATTGCATAGCCCAAAGGGCATGCGACTGTAAGCAAAGGTACCAAAAGGACAAGTAAAAGTGGTTTTATCTTGATCCTTTTTGGCGATGGGGACCTGATTATAGCCTGAGTATCCGTCCATAAAACTATAATACTCTCGTCCCGCTAAGCGTTCCAGCATCTGATCAATGAATGGTAGAGGAAAGTGGTCTTTCCTCGTGGCAGCATTGAGTTTTCTATAATCAATACATGCACGCCACCCAGTTTGGGCGCATGTCTGAATCAACTCATTTGCCTCATTGGTTATAACAGTGATGCCGGATTTCTTAGGAACGACATGTATAGGACTCACCCACTGGCTATCGGAGATGGGGTATATAATACCATTATCTAAGCATTTGACGATCTCTTTCATGACAGCTTCCTTCATGACGGGATTTAACCGTCTCTGTGGTTCTCGGGTCGGTCTGGCATCATCCATCACATGTATATGATGTTCAACTATCAAGGGACTAATCCCTTTGATGTCCGCCATACTCCAACCAAACGCCTCTTTGTTAGATCTCAATACCGATAAAAGGGCATTCTCTTGCTCTGATGCAAGAGAAGCGGATATGATAACCGGTAAAGACTCATTCTCACCTAGATATGCATATTTCAGGTGAGAATGTAAAATTTTGAGATCTAATTCGGGCGGAGAAATGATAGAAGGAGGGATTATTGAGTGATTTTTGGATTTACAAAGAACCTCAGAGCTTGTGAAAGATACAGACTCGGGTGGAGAAAAGTCAGAAGTGCAGGACTCAGGTGTAGAGAAAGTGTCCTCACTAAGATCATGTGCGAAATCAAGCAGAGATGTGTTAATGTCGTCGAGATCTAGCAAGCAAAGATCCTCAGCTCCACAACTATCGGGAGCGATCTCATGGACAGAGCACACATCTAAAATATGAGCAGAGGGTTCTGATGGCTGACCATTTCTACAGTTTATAACAGCGTTGGAAGTGGCAAGGAAAGGACGACCCAGAATCACCGGAATTTGGCCCCGGGGGTTTGCTACAGGATGTGTGTCGAGCACAATGAAGTCTACAGGGAAATCAAATTCCCCGACCTTTATCAATACATCCTCTAATTCACCCCTTGGTTTGGTGATAGATCGGTCTGCCATCTGGAGAGTGAAATGAGCAGGTTTCAGCTCTCCAATCCCTAATTGCTCATAGACAGAATAAGGGAGCAGGTTAACACTTGCGCCAAGGTCTAAAAGAGCACGATTTATGTTTTTACCCCCAATCGAAATTGATATTGTAGGACATCCTGGGTCCTTTCTTTTCTTTGGAAACTGGGGTATAAAAGCAGTGCTAATATTATTAGACATGAAGACCTTCTTCGGCACTTGAGTCTTCCTCTTCCTAGTGCACAAGTCCTTAAGAATTTTCGCATAAGCGAGGACTTGTTGAATCGCATCTAGGAGAGGGATATTGATGTTAACCTGTTTGAACATTTCCAAAATTTTCTCCATATGAGGACTCGTTCTATTAGCCCTTAACCGGTTCGGGTAAGGAGCTTTCGCAATAAGCGCAGGGTCCATCACAGGAGAAGGAAGAGGGGGCAGACGCGGTCCCAAAAAAGGTGTGGGGACCGTCTGTGGAGAACTATAAGGGTTGGGAGAAGGTGTCGAGCCTAGTGGGAAATGGAGAAGAGGCTCGCGAGAAGATGGTGTGGTAGAAGAAGAAGGATTAGAAGGAGAAGTGTGTGTGTGTGGAAAGGTCTCAGCCGGGGTGTTGATATGGTTTTCAGTATCATCAATACCTTCCCCGACATGATTGTTCAGCACTCTTCCTGATCTCAACGTTGTGACGGCATTAACATTGTAATGCCCAGGATTCTGTAGGGATTGAGAGGGAAGTTTCCCTTTTTCTCTCGCACTCATTTCGGCTTTTAGGCGTGCGATTTCAGCTTCCATCGATCTGATACTCTCAGCTTGTGACGCTGGGTTTTTCTTTATCTCACTGACGGAAGATCTAACCTCAGTCGAAACCTCTTTGAAATTTGACAAAAGTGATTTCATGGTTTGAGTGAATTGAGAGAACTCGTCAGAACAGGACTGCATAGGATTAGACTGTGCAGGAGTGTTGCCCTGGTTTTGGAAATTTTGTGACTGATAGGGGTGCTGAGTAAGTTGAAGGGGTTGCTGTTGTGGTGGAGGAAGAACCCTTTGAAATTGATTCGTGTTTGGAACCGTGTTTTGAGATTGGTTTTGGTTCCAAGCAAAATTCGGGTGATTCCTCCAACCCTGATTGTACGTGGAAGAATATGGATCGTTTCGAGGTCTTTGAAATGCGGCATTAGAATGCTCGTGACCTTGAAACGCGGAGTTTAATGGACATTCTTCCGTTAAATGAGACGGATCAGAACAGCACCCACAAACAGTTTTGGGAAGTGACACTGGGTTTAGGGAGGCTGCTGCAAATTTGTGTTCCATAGCGTCGAGCTTCTTTTGCATTGCTGCCATTTCAGCTCGAACACCTATGGACACATCTATTTGGTGTACGCCACCCCTATTCAATGGTTGGGTTCCACTCTCCCACTGTAGTGATTTTTCAGCGAACTCTTCTAAATACTTCTAAGCTTCCCCATCATCTTTGGTCATAAAAGTACCTTGACACATGTTTTCAAGGCTCTGTTTAGTGTTTGGGTTAATGCCCTCATAAATGATTCGGCACAATTCCCATCTCGGGATGCCGTGATGAGGACACTGAACCAATAGATCCTTGAAACGTTCAAAGCATTTTGAAAATGGTTCAGCAGGGAGCTGGGCAAATTGATTCAATTCGCTACGGATTCGAGCTGTCTTTTGTATTGGGTAAAATTTCTTAAGGAATGCAGCAACGAATTCTTCCCAATTCGTAATAGAGTGTGCGGTAGTGTTATATAGCCACTTCTCGGCTATATCGCACAAAGTAAATGGAAGAAGTCGTAGACGCATAGCATCCACTGAAAGTTGTGACGTACCCATCATTGCGCATACGTTTTCAAATTTGGTAATGAAAACGTAAGCGTCCTCAGTCTCGAGTCCGTGGAATTTGGGTAAAAGATTGATATACTGGGGCTTAATCTCAAAGTTATCCCCATTGGCTGGTGGTGTGGATAAGCAGGTCGAAAGAGGACCTCGAATAGGGTAGCACCTCTCCTGGAGAGAGATGCGGGGTGGATTCTGCGCACCAACGGACGGTGGCAGATTAGGGTTAAAGAAGTTTGATGGATTCGGATCCATCGGTGTGGGTGTGGTAGTGGGTAAAGAAAAGGTAAATGGAGAAATATCGACTTCGGAGTCGATAAAGGGTACGCGGACTAACCGGGCACTAGAATCCCGTGTCCAGCCTATCTTGTACTAAAAAGGGTTAGTACAAGTGGCAGCGTTGACTTATAATTAGGGGTAATGAATGAATGCGGTGCTTGCTTTTAAAAATGATACGGATTTTTGAAAAAATGATGCGACAAAACAAATGCAGCACACAAACCCTAGAATCTAGTAGTCACCTAGGTCCGGCTCTAGACCGCTCCTAACTGCCAAAAGACAAGTCGCAGGATAGAATCCTCCACTGCCTCTTTGTCCCCCTGTGGCCGGATAAGTGCCAGGTAAGTGGGAAGGTACTCCACTACGTAAGTAGTGGGCCTAATTAAAAACCACTAGCCTTAGACACACTCGCCTTAGGCACCACAAGAAAACGCGGATAAGCAATGAATTACCCACGGCCTTCTCTTGTCCTAATTGAGCGCGACAGTCCTTAGAGTCTTCTCTAGATTTCTTTTAGTTAATGTGGGTCAATGCGGATGCAAGTTTTGCGGTTTTCGGGGCCTAGGAAGGGTAATGAAATCCCCACCTAATTTGGATTTGGCCGTGCCCCTTAATATCCGTATTTAGAATGCAAACAACCAAGAAATCAAAATCACGCACAAATTTAATTTTGCTTTTGCGGCGCTGCGATTATTTGCAAAGAATCCTGCAGCAAAGTGTTAGTTGGAGCTAAAAAGAGGAGAGAGGAGAAGGTAAGGAATCACCTGAGGAATTTTTGCACAGAGACCTCTTCAGGTAGCCGCGGAACCGCCGCTATTGGGCACTCCCACCGCGGAAACGCGGTTGAATGGTGAGATCACTCCACCAAAATTCTTCAGGGAGCTTCTGTAGACTCCCTCTGCTCTCTGGTATATTCCAAAAATTTTCTTCAATTTCCAAACAGCTCCAGATTTCCTTGCAATGAACAATAGCAAATCGTTTAGGGTTTGCACGAATTTTTATCTCAAAAACAACAATGGAATAATTCTTTCAATTCTAACTATAATATGAAACGAATTAGCGCGCGATCCCCGGCAACGGCGCCATTTGATTTAGTGTATATTCTCGGATGTGTTTGTAAAAAGCAAGTATCGAATCAATTGTTTCCCGATAACGGTTTCATTTGATCGATAATAGTATCTTGTATCGGTATTTAGAAAATTGTATAAAGAACTCACTATCAAAGAATTATATTTGACCGCAATCAACTACGGTGTCAGTTGTAGATCGTAAGCGAGTGCGGATCGTCCATAGGGATTATGCGATTCGTTTTTATATTTGCTTTGTTTGAATCGAAAAGTTAATTGAAAAGAAAAGAAAACATGATTCAAGAATTTATCAATTGATTCAGGTGTCACGATGTTTAATCAAGAATCAAGAAACTGATAAACAATCAAGAATTGGGTTTCGATAATATTTCCAACCAAAATGCCAAGAATCTAAATGAGGCTCGTAGGAATCGATCGGATCTATAGACGTGATGTAATTTCAAGATTTCGTGGTCTTGTCCTTCGAAGGATTGATACTAGATCGATGATGATCGATGAGAGTTAGGGCTTTCTTGATGAAACTAGGGTTTCATCGTTTAACCCTTGTTCTTTCATCGATATCATTCTCATTCTAGCCTCTAACAATTTCAAGAAACGATCGTAACTCCCCAATCTCGAGCGATATCAATCAACAAAGCATCGCATCGAATTGGGTCGTCGATTCTTGAACTTGCTAGGGTTTACAAAACTCGTAGGATTCAAGAATCGATTTAAGATATATTACATCATCATTCTATTGATCGTCTCGACTCCTCGACGAGCGGAGTATTACTCAAACATCATCACACAGAAAGTATTCACGAATTGAAAAGATATTATAATGCGAGAATTTAAAGATAACAAGATAAAAGAATATCACCTTTTATTTATATCAACAATTTGATTACAGTCGCTCAAGAACTACAAGAGGAAGAACTAAATTGTTGAATTGGCGTCGCTCGGCTCCGTGAGTCGTGGATCGGCTTGGACCACTTGCTCCGTTGAAGATCGGCTCGGCTCATAAAAGGTTGCAAGGCTTCTTGCTTGATGAGTACTCGGGATCTTGGCTTTTGATTGGAATTAGGGTTAGGGTTTCACACAAATCCTCTCACTAGATTTGTGGAAGAAAAAGATAAAGAGAGAGATAGAATGGCTCTAAATTGACTACTAAAATCAACTAATCAAAAGATCAAGTCCTCCTTTTACAAGTGAGCCTAGGGTCTTATTTATAGATCTCCCAAACCCTAAGTCTTTGAGTTCCCTCCAAAAGTTTGTTGAAAGACTTCTAGAAAGAGTTTGTTAGGCTTAGCTTAGGGTTTAAGCTAGGGTTTAGGGAGAAGGTTCTAGAATGATAGGCTAGTTTAGTGTAGATCCCAAAGCTTGCTGATCTGGCAGAAGTCTCTGGAGTCTTCTGGAACTTGAGGTATATTTCTGAACTTCAGCCACTATGAGAAGCATTGTGCACTAAAATTTAGAGGGTGACGTGGCAAGATGGCCGCGGAACCGCGGCGCAAGCAGGCTCCGGCCGCGGTTCCGCGGCCATGTAGGAGGCTTGGAGCTTGGTTCTTCTGGTGTCGTCTTTTGATGGTATTTGGGGCTTCATCTGATATGTTGATTTGTATTTGTCCCTTTGGATTGATACCAGAACTGAAATCATTGAGTTGGCGTAACGTTTTAGCTGTACCCTGTAAATTTTGGCCCTTCTTCTGGATTTTCCTGCACAGATCTCAAAACAAGTGTTGCGCAATATAGGGATGATGCGATGCCATGAAATGCAGTCAATTTTCTTTATAGTCCCAGTTTTAGAGTCTAACACATGCAATCTGATATTTTGCGACAGTTTTGCTAATATGTGAAATATGAATACCGTACACTTCTAAATGAATGCAAATGATAGGGAAATTGCCGGCTGAAATATGCAATATTTTCGACTAATCAACTCCTTTGAGCCGTGGTAGGGTAGTAATCAAAGTACCGTAAGAACACACTCGAGGCGAAGTGACAGTGTCAAGTCAGCGGACTAAGCTGTACTCATGTCACCTGGGAACTGATAACTGACGATAGGTATAGTACCAACCAATCAGTTCCCGATGAGTCCTGTCCAGTGTACTCGTAACCTAACGAGCACCCGCATACTATCTCAAGTACGACGTACTGACGGCTGTGGGACAGACCGTCTCCCCTGCTGGGATGAGAAGCGCATACGCTAGTCTACTCCGGAGTATCGATGCCCTGTCTCGATAGTCCTATGACTAGGGACTTGTATAAGGATGTGCTTGTGGATTACCCAGGCCCCATGAGTGTGACTGCCATCACAACGCTGGTAATCAAGCAAAGATCCTAAGGGCTCTACTAATATGTATGAGCGATATGCTAAAAGAAACACATGCACATATTAAAGTAGAAACAAACCAAGTAGCATACTACCATTTTGAGCAAGATTGTCTATACAACTGTGAATATCCCAAGCTTCCATTAAGTAATATACAAACTAGTATGATACAGTAATGGCCTCTAGGGCATATACACTAACAATCTCCCACTTGCACTAAGGCCATGTACTGGCGTATCGAAGACCTATCATCTCGATCAGCCGCTCGAACTGAGTCTGGGGTAAGGCCTTTGTGAGTGGATCAGCAGTGTTATCTTCCGTAGCAACCCTCCGAACCTCGATCTCCTGGCGATCCACGATCTCCCTGATCAGGTGATACCGCCTCAAGATGTGTCTGGATTTCTGATGGGACCTGGGTTCCTTCGCTAAAGCTATAGCCCCGTTGTTGTCGCAATACAGAGGTATTGGATCAATAATGGACGGAACCACCTGAAGTTCCGTTAAGAACTTCCTTATCCAGACAGCTTCTTTTGCGGCATCAGCAGCAGCGATGTATTCCGCTTCCATCGTCGAGTCAGCAACGGTTTCCTGTTTGGAACTCTTCTAACACACCGCCCCTCTATTGAGGGTAAAGACAAAACCCGACATGGACTTGGAATCATCCTTGTCACTCTGGAAGCTGGAGTCAGCAAAGGCCTCGATCTGGAGGTCTTTTCCGCCGTACACCAAGAACATCTCCTTAGTCTTTCTCAGGTACTTGAGAATGTTCTTTACAGCTATCCAGTGTTTCTCTCCAGGGTTTGACTGATACCGGCTTACCACACTCAGTGCATAAGCTACATCTGGTCTGGTACACAACATCGCATACATTATAGAGCCTACCGCAGAAGCGTAGGGTATAACAGACATGCGATCCCTTTCCAAATCAGTCTTGGGAGACATCTCTTTGGAGAGGGTGATCCCGTGACAAGCCGGTAGGTTAGCGCACTTGGAATCTTCCATACTGAATCTCTTCAGTATGGTGTCGATGTACCTGGACTGCGAAAATCCTAGCATCCTCTTGGATCTATCACGATGGATCCGGATCCCCAGAATGTAAGTGGCATCACCCAGGTCTTTCATGGAGAACCTGTGTGACAAGAACCCCTTGACAGATTGTAGCATAGGAATGTCATTTCCTATCAGAAGAATGTCATCCACGTATAAAACGAGGAATACGACAGTTCATGCTACAAATCTACTATAGATGCATGGTTCATTTGGATTTTTGATAAAGCCAAATTCTTTGATTGTCTCATCAAAGCAGATGTTCCAACTCCGCGATGCCTGCTTTAGTCCATAGATGGACTTAAGAAACTTGCACACCTTTCCGCTGCTCCCACTCTGAATGAAACCCTCTGGCTGGTCCATATAGACACACTCCTCTAAATTTCCATTTAGAAAAGCGGTCTTTACGTCCATCTGCCAAATCTCATAATCGTGGAAAGCAGCAATGGCAAGAAGGATCCGAATGGATTTCAGCATAGCTACTGGAGAAAAGGTTTCATCATAGTCCAAACCAGGTCTTTGACGAAAACCCTTTGCAACAAGTCTAGCCTTATAGGTCTCAACCTGTCCATCTACACCAATCTTCCTTTTGAAGATCCACTTGCATCCTACGGGTTTTACCCCATCTGGAGCAATGTCCAACGTCCATACTTTGTTGGTGTACATGGACTCCATTTCGGTCCGCATTGCATCCAGCCATTTTACCGAGTCAACGCTCTGAACGGCCTGCTGGAAGCTAGTAGGCTCATCATAATCAATGATGCAATCCTCTCTATCCCCGTCTATGAGAAAACCGTAGTATCTCTCGGGCGAATGAGACTGCCTACTACTCCTGCAGAGCGGCGTAGGAATGTCATGTTCTTTCGAACCCTCTGGTTCTACTAAGCTTTCAGTAATAGTCTGTGGTTCTGGAATTTCTTACAGTTCTATTGCGCTCCCACCTATTTCTTTTTCTAAGAACTGGTGTTCCAAGAAGTGGGCATGACGAGAAACAAAAACCTTTTGCTCCTCTTCGCAATAGAAGAAATATCCCTTGGAGTTCTTTGGATATCCCACAAACTTGCACTGTACTGAGCGTGCCTCGAGTTTGTCTGCATGCTGCTTTTTAACAAAAACTGGACATCCCCATGTCTTAATGTGCTTAAGATAGGGTTTCTTCCTACACCACATCTGATATGGTGTGGTAGGCACAGTCTTAGTTGGAACTCGGTTCAAAAGATATGCAGCTGATTCTAGCACATATCCCCAGAATGATCGCGGCAACTCAGCATTACTCATCATGGAACGTACCATATCCAATAGGGTCCTGTTCCGTCTCTCCGATACACCGTTATGTTACGGAGTGTATGGAGGAGTAAGCTGAGAGAGAATACCATTCTCTTTTAGGTAATCCAGGAACTCGGCACTTGATTGTTAGAGTTTCTGCGTGTTCAAGTTTAGTTAATTACCGCAATTAAAACGGTTTTGCTTGTAGCTAGCCGGTTGAGTACGGGTCGTCCGCAGGGAGATGGGAATCTTTTTCTATGTGCTTTAACGAGTTAAGTCCAATTTTCCAGATTTGTTTGTGATTAACAAAGTGTTAAAATGATATGTAAAGAGAGCTTGTTAGGGTTAGGATTAGGTTAGTTTGAGTTAGGAGTCGCTCACTTCATTCATTGCCACTCTTAATATCGGTGTTACGGTAATCGGCAACAATGGGGATTAGCACGACTAGGAAGGAACTTGCGAGTATAAGCTAGACTTTCCAATGCTTAAGTTCTTCTTTTTGGTGCTTGTCCGTCCGTTCTTGGCTCTTAGCCATAACCTCCGGTTAATTCAACCACAACCGGTCTCACTACGGAATCACCGCTATCATGTAGGATAGGGTGCTGTAGGGAGCGGATTGTGGTTCAATTAACAGGAGTTCGATTTAAAATGTTGGGCAAGGAAAGAGTGAGAGATTTTCTTCTCTCAAACTTCCCTTATCCTACCCTAACAAGTATGGAAACTACTCACACATCATAACGAAAAGAAAATAAAACAAAAGAGGAAGATAGAAAGAAGGAGATTAGAAGATAACAACTAGCTATTTACGACCTCACCTTGGTAAGGATCAAGCGTAAGCATCATGGTTGTTTAAGGATAAAGGAAAAGAGAAAAGAAAGAAACAACAAGAAATAACAACAACTAAATTATCAAATAAAGATTACAAGTAATTAACATAACAAGAGCAAGACAAGTATAATAACACAATGAACTTCTTTATTCATCATTCTTCACTCACAAAAGCTCACTACAAGTTTTTCAATGGAGAAGAGATGAGAAAAGGAAGAAGAACAACAAGTATTCTAAAACCTAAAAAAAATACAAGATTAAGCACCCTTGGCTTCACAAGGTTCTGGGCTATTTATAGGCAGGGAGATGGAAACCTAGGGCAAAATTCTGCTTCTATGTAAAAAGACCAAACAACCCCCAAAAATTCTTCACATGCGGCGCCTATATGGCCGCGGAACCGCGGCCTAGACCCCCTATTGGCCGCGGTTCCGCGGCCTTATAGATGAGTTGGACCCTCTGTTTTTTTGTGCTTCCCTGGTCTTTCATGTCCTTTATTCTGGCATATGATTTTTCTCAGATTTGCTTCACGATTTTTCCAGAATTTCTGTTGAGCAATAGATGATTTGATGTGGATCTTTTAGTCATAATTTCCTCGAGCTCCGCATAGATTTCTTGGACTTGGTGATGCCATTGTGCTTTGTGCATGAAGGTGACAATCGATTTGCCATTTTGTCTTTTAAACTGGTGTGTGGCAACATACGGATGGAGAGCGGAGACCGTGTTTTATCTGTGGTTGGCAGGAACCCGGGTTTTGTTGTGTTTTTCCATGAATTTCACCGTTTAGAGCCGAGAACCTATATCCTGCAATTGACTAGCAAACACAGCTCAAGAGTACCTACCGATAAGCAATATGATAAAAATTGGGCGGTATAAAAATGCAAAAATCTGATATGAACAAATACCCCCAAACTTATCATTTGCTCGTCCCGAGCAAAGCCAATTTATTCACAAAAAATTTCCTAACCTCACTTTCGCAGGGAACGCGATTGCACTGAGCATGTGCAACAAGCCGTTAAACCTCTAGGTGTCCCTAGTAGGAGGAGTGTTGTCTCCTGAGGGTTTTCAGCGAATACTATCCACAAAATCCGGTCAAGCTAGTTTTGCAAAATTACTATGATTCAAACCCCTAAAGTTTTGTTTCAGAAAATAACAATTCTATTATCCTAAGTCTAGACTATCGAACCTTTATTTTTCACACCTCGCTTCTTATTTAACTACAGATTTTATATGTCTTTACGTGCAGTGCAAATAGTATCGTTAAGTTTCCAGAAGGATCGATTAAAGTCATTATGTCACACAGTAAAGCCCAGATAAAAATTTTAAAAAGGATCACATAAGTTTTATAAAGATTTAAGCATTTTTCAAGTTTCGTTTTCCAGTAAAGTTTCAACTTCAGAATTTCTATCTTCCTTAACAGGAAACTAGGTCTTATTTTTCACTCCACCTTTTTCTTATTTTCATTTCATACACACCTCTGTGAACGTGCAATAGTCTTTATCATAGAATAAAACCTTCATATCTCCGCTAAATTTTTTATAAAAGCCTGTATTTTATCAAGATTATTCTCATACAAAGAACCGTTAGGAATTTTAACTCGGAGAGAACATTTGCTTGACTTTGTTTTAATCTGGACTTTCTAGGCTTCTTAGCGAGCTTTGGGCCAATGCACCCAAACCAGTTGGCTTTAGGGCATTAGGTGTAGAAACACCCCAACGGACTTAATTACTCAAGTTACCTAGGTCCAAAAACAAAAGACAGTTTGGCGTGAAAATCATGATGATTCAATACGAACGGAGACATAACCGGTAGTTCAATTATTTTTTTGGATAAAAGACGTGTTTAGTGGGTTAGGTGTGTAATCATTCCAATCAAGTTTCAGATGGGTTATTTTTTCAAAACTAGTTCCAATTAAGGCATCAATAACATTCCTTCATATTCACTCACTTCATAAACTATTCTTGATATTACTTATTTCAGAACAAACATATTTGATCCTTAGAAAATCATTTATCCATTTAAAAGTTTTTAGACATAAAAGACTTGTCATCTAATTTCCAAAACTCACGGCACGTGTAATGTGATGTAAAGACGTATATCAGCTATAGTTAACTTCAAAGGAGAGTTATCTTTCAGGTTTTCAAAATCTAAACATAAGATTTAGTTATTCTTATCTTATCAAACAAAACCGTTGAAATATTGAATCAGAGTCCTCCCACTAGCTAACTTGACAGAAAAGTTTTTATGTTTTTAGAAAATTTTCAGATTTTTATGGATTTTATGGATTTTAATATGCAGATGCAAAATATACATATGAATGCGAAGGTTAGATATGCGTACCGAGCGTACCCCCAAACTTAAACTGGACAGTGTCCTCACTGTCATTGTATGAAGAGATCATTTGAAGGGTCAAAATTGTCGGTTAGATATACCCAAAATTTTATTATTTTTTTTTGTTTTTGTTTTTAAAGAAAAGAAAAGAAAAAGAATAAGAATATCCACAAATAAATACAGAAAGGTATATACATACCCCCGAACTTATTTGGAACAGTGTCCACTGTTCTTGGCTGGATAACCGAAGTTTGGTGGTAGGCAGAGGAAGATTATGCAGGGTAAACCGGCTCCTGTAAGAACAGGAGCTCCTCAGTTGGTTCGGCGCTAAGGTACGGTTTTAGTCGGTGTCCGTTCACTTTGAAAAATGAACCGTCCTTTGGATTCTCCAAATCCACAGCGCCATGCGGATACACATTCCGAACAAAATACGGCCCTTTCCAACGAGATCTGAGCTTTCCTGGATGGAAGTGTAGCCGGTTGTCGTAAAGCAGTACCTGTTGACCAGGTACGAAAGTTTTGCGCAAAAGGTGTTTATCGTGAAACACCTTCGTTCGATTCTTAACGACAACCCTGTTTTCGTAAGCCTCATCCCTAAGCTCGCTCAATTCGTTCAACTGCAGCTTCCGATGGCTGCCCGCATCTTCGAGAGACAGATTTAGCTCCTTTATCGCCCAAAATGCGCGATGCTCTATTTCAACAAGTAGATGGTAAGCCTTTCCGTACACAAGCCGATAGGGAGACATGCCAAGATCGGTCTTATAAGCGGTTCGAAATGCCCAAAGGGCATCAGTGAGTTTCAGCGACCAATCTTTTCGGTTCTTGGAAACCGTCTTCTCCAGTATCTGCTTGATTTGCCAATTTGAAACTTCGGCCTGCCCACATGTATGGGGGTGGTAGGGCGTAGATAGCTTATGATTAATGGAATATTTCCGCATCAAGGCCTCGAAAGTCTTGTTGCAGAAATGAGTTCCATTGTCGCTAATGATCGCTCGGGGGTGCCCAAACTGGGAGAAAATGTTTTCTTTAAGAAACCTGACGACAACCTTGTTGTCGTTAGTCCGGCTGGGCACAGCCTCGACCCACTTAGAGACGTAATCAACAGCGAGAAGGATGTACAAGTTCCCGAAAGAGCTGGGAAACGGCCCCATGAAATCTATCCCCCAAATATCGAAAATCTCCACAACCAAGATTGGTTGGAGCGGCATCTCGTTCCTCCGGGATATCCGGCCCAAGTGTTGGCACCGGGAGCAAGTCTTGCAATAGTCATGAGCGTCTTTGAAGAGTTGTGGCCAGTAGAAACCACATTGCAAGATCTTCTCAGCTGTCTTTCTGGGGCCAAAATGCCCGCCACACGCTTGATTGTGGCAAAATGACAGCACACTCTTGAATTCCTCGTCAGGGATACACCGACGAATAATCTGGTCGGGACAGTACTTGAACAGATAGGGTTCGTCCCAGTAAAAGTGTTTCACTTGGGATAAGAAGCGAAGTCTGTCCTGACTTGACCATTCAGTCGGTAGTAATCCTGTGGCCAAATAGTTCACAATATCTGCGAACCAGGGTTCGCAAGATACTGTCAAGAGCTGTTCATCCAGGAAAACGTCGTTGATCGGAATATGAAGCGACGGCGAAGAAGGAAGTCGTGAAAGATGGTTGGCAACTACGTTTTCACATCCTCGTTTGTCCTTAATGACAAGGTCAAACTCTTGAAGCAAGAGAATCCAACGTATTAGCCGAGATTTTGCATCTTTCTTCGCAAAAAGATGGCGCAGAGCAGAATGGTCAGTGTAGACAATGACTGGAGAGCCGATGAGGTAGGGCCTGAACTTTTCTAAAGCAAATACAACAGCTAAGAATTCCTTCTCAGTTGTTGTATAATTGAGTTGGGCGTCGTTCAGGGTTCGGCTCGCATAATAGATTACGTGCGGCGTCTTGTTGATGTGTTGTCCAAGGACAGCACCAATGGCAGAGTCGGATGCATCGTACATAATCTCAAATGGGTGCGTCCAGTCAGGTGAAGAAAGAACGGGAGCAGAAGTGAGTGAGCTTTTCAATGACTCGAACGCAGTCACACAGCTCGAGTTGAAGTCGAATGGCGTGTCCTTGGCCAGCAGAAGAGTCAAGGGCCTAGCAATCTTTCTAAAGTCCTTGATGAACCGTCTATAGAAACCGGCATGGCCAAGGAAGGCTCGGATGTCTCGGACGCATCTGGGAGGAGGTAGATTGGAAATGACCTCAATCTTTGCTTTGTCAACCTCTATGCCATTTTGCGAGATGATATGTCCTAAGAAAATACCTTCGCGCACCATGAAGTGGCACTTCTCCCAATTCAAAGTGAGATTCTTGTCCTTACATCGGGTAAGGACAGAGTCAAGATGCAGCAAACACTCGTTGAAGGAATCGCCGAAGATGGAGAAATCGTCCATGAAGATCTCCAGAAATTTTTCCACCATGTCTGAGAAGATTCCCATCATACACCGCTGGAAGGTAGCGGGCGCATTGCATAACCCAAAGGGCATGCGATGATATGCAAACGTGCCGAAAGGACAAGTGAATGTGGTCTTGTCCTGGTCTTTTTCGGCGATGGGAATTTGATTATAGCCGGAGTAGCCATCAAGAAAGCAGTAGTACTCGTGTCCGGCCAATCGTTCAAGCATTTGGTCAATGAAAGGTAGCGGAAAGTGGTCTTTCCGCGTTGCGGCGTTGAGTTTTCTGTAATCGATGCATACTCGCCACCCAGTTTGGGTGCGAGTAGGGATTAACTCGTTCGCCTCGTTGGTTATGACCGTGATGCCTGATTTCTTGGAGACAACGTGAATGGGGCTAACCCACTGGCTATCAGAGATAGGGTAAATGATACCACTATCCAGACATTTTACGATCTCCTTCTTCACAGCCTCTTTCATGACTGGATTGAGACGTCTTTGTGGATCCCTGGCTAGTTTGGCATCATCCATTAGATGAATGTGATGTTCAACAATCAGGGGACTAATCCCCTTGATGTCCGCCATAGACCAGCCAAAAGCTTGCCTATTGCTGTGCAAGACCGCAAGAAGGGCTTTCTCTTGCTCGGGAGCTAGAGAAGCCGAGATGATAACTGGGAGGGTCTCGTTCTCACCCAAGTAAGCGTACTTAAGGTGAGACGGCAAAGGCTTGAGTTCGAGCGTTGGAGGTGAAACGATGGAAGGCAAGATTGGTGAAGAGGTCTCGAACTCAAAGGACTCCAGCAAAAGTTCAAAACGAGTGTAAGCGATCGAGTTGGATGGTTCAGGTAACTCATCCGGAAATTCGAAGGATTCAAACTCGGGTGGTGAGTGGCTAAGATCGTTCGTGAAAGTGAAACACTCGTAGTCATTGTCGGGCGCAGAAACAGCAGCAGGTTCGAGGAGGAACGCACTAGTGGCGTTAAGGTTATCGTGATCGAACAGAAACTCCTCGAATTCACACTCTTCTGGGGTGATCTCCTGGATTGAGCAAACGTCCAGTATATGAGCATTAGGTTCGGAGGGCTGATTCCCCAACCTAAAAATGTTGAGTTCAATTGTCATGTTTCCAAAAGAGAGGTTCATCGAACCATTGCGTCAATTGATCACAGCATTTGAGGTTGCAAGGAATGGGCGACCGAGTATCACCGGAATTTGATTCCGGGGGTTAGCTACAGGCTGTGTGTCTAATACAATGAAGTCAACGGGGAATATGAAGTCCCCGACTTTGATTAACACATCCTCTAGCTCACCCCTAGGATGGGTGATCGATCGGTCGGCCATTTGGAGAGTACAGTGTGTGGGTTTCAGCTCTCCTACACCTAATTGCTCGTATACTGAGTACGGAAGCAGGTTAACACTGGCACCAAGATCTAATAGTGCGCGGTTGATGTTCTTATCCCCAATGGTAATAGAAATCGTAGGACAGCCAGGGTCCTTCCGTTTTTGTGGTAAAGATTGGGTAAGAGCATCACTCACAGTACTAGCCAAGAAAACTTTCTTTGGTACATGAGACTTCCCCTTTTTCGTGCACAAGTCCTTTAAGATTTTCGCGTAGGACGGAACTTGTTGGACAGCATCTAAAAGAGGAATGTTAATGTTAACCTGCTTAAATAACTCCAGAATCTTCTCCATTTGTGGATTTTGTTTGGTGGACTTCAACCGGTTTGGAAATGGAACGTTTTTAAAATTGGTTGAGTCCAATGTTGGAGGAGGAGATTGTGCAGTTGGAACGGATCCCAGAACTGGTGTTTTCGTGGAGTGAGAAGTGGGTCCGTTCAGAGCAGAAGAAGAAGAAGAGGAGCCTTTTGACGAATGGAGAATAGGCTCAGAAGAAGAAGAGGAAAAAGAATAAGAAGAAGCAGCGGCCGGGGTGTCATCGATGATTCGTGTGCCAATGTTGTTTTGCAGCATCCTTCCCGATCTCAATGTGGTCACGGCACTCACATTATGATTCTGTTGTTCAAGAGCAACATGTACATTGTGTGGGTGACCGGGATTTGGGAGTGGCTGGGACGGGAGCTTCCCCTTCTCTCGCTCGCTTAAGGCCACGTTCAGCTGTGCAATCTGGGCCTCGATGGTCTTGATGCTTTGCCCGTGAGCGGCAGTGTGTTGCACTAAGGACTGAATGGAAGAATGGATGTTGGCGGTGGACTGAGTCGATTGTTTAACGAACGCCTCCAGACTTCGTTCGAGCGAGGAAACCTTATCGTTGCTTAACGGAACAAAGTTGTTTGGTGGAAAAGAATTGTTGGGTGCAAAGTTGTTCATCTGATTTTGAAAAGGTTGGGGTTGGAAGGGCTGCTGAAATTGATGTTGAGTTTGTTGTTGCGCTTGTTGTTGCAGCGGAGGGGGCCTTTGGAAATTGTTGCCTTGGAATTGATGCTGATTCTGATTCCAGGCGAAATTGGGGTGGTTCCTCCAACCAGGATTGTACATGGAAGAGTATGGGTCATTTCTCGGTCTTTGCTGAAATGCAGCATTAACCTGATCCTGTCCTTGAGATGGTGGATTGTAAGGACACTCTTCGGTTAAGTGAGAAGGATCGGAACAACAAGCGCAAATGGTACGAAGGGGGAGAACAGGGGTAGGAGCAGGAGAAGAAAATTTGCTCTCTATCGCTTCAAGCTTTCTCGTTATTGCAGCCATTTCAGCTTTCATCGCAATAGAGACATCAAGTTGGTGAATTCCTACCCTAGACTGACCGGTAGAAGTGGAGGTAGAAGAAGAAGAAGTCGGTCTGGTGCTCTCCCATTGTAGCGTTTGCTCCGCAAGGTCGTCAAAGAATTGCCACGCTTCCTCGTCAGATTTCGATAGGAAGTGGCCCTGACAAATGGTTTCCAACAACTGCTTGGTTGCTGGGTTCAGGCCCTCGTATAAGGTTTGGCAAAGTTGCCATTTCTCTATACCGTGGTGAGGACACTGAACAAGAAGGTCTTTATACCGGTCAAAGCACTTCCAGAAGGGTTCAGAAGGAAGCTGAGAGAATTGGTTGATTTCATTACGGATCCTTGCGGTTTTATGATTCGGATAAAAAAATTTGAGAAACGCTTTTACAAACTCGTCCCAACTGGTTATGGTGTGGGAAGCGGTGCTATACAGCCATTTTTCAGCAAGATCGCATAAAGTGAAAGGAATGACCCGTAGACGTATAGCATCGTCCGACAGCTGGGTGGTTTTCATCATGGCACAAACGTTTTGAAATTTGTTGATGAAGATATAGGCATCTTCAGACTCAAGCCCATGAAATCGCGGAAGCATGTTGATGAAGTGGGGCTTAATTTCAAAATTATCCCCATTGGCCGGTGGAAGAGAAAGACAGGTTGGAAGTGCAGAACGGATGGGATAGAAACGATCCTGGAGCACGATTCGCTGCGGCGCTACAACAGGTGGTGGTGGTGGGTTATTTGTCTCCATAGGAGGTGGAGTCAAACCTGGGGTAGTCAAAGAGATGTTTGGATTAAATCCTGACATCGCGGAAGAAGAGGTTGGTGATGGCGAAGGTGAAGATGTATGAACAGAATTCCGGTCAACGTCGGTGTTGGCCGGCAAAGGTAAGGGTGAAAAAGAAGTGGACGGAGTTTCGGCGTCTGAGTCGATCGCGTAGTCGGTAGCGACTAACGTAACACGGACTAAACGGGCGCTAGTGTCCCGAGTCCAAGCGGATATACACTAAACGAGTTTAGTATAGTCAAAGCGGAGAAGGTGAGGGTAAGAAAATGTCGATGGAGGAGTGCGATGGGTGGTGGGTGAAAAAAAATGGATTTTGGCGACAAAGGGCAAGTTTTTATAAAAGTTTTTTTATTTTTTTCCTTTTTTTCTTTTTTTAGAAAGAGCTTTACAGAAATATGTACGGACTTACGGCTTTAAGCAATCACAAACAAGATATGCACAATCACACCTAGATCTAAGGTCACCTAGGTCAGCTAGACAGCTCCTAACTGTTCCAAAGAACTAGAAACAGGACCTCAAACGGCCTCTTCTCCGCCAATTGCGGCCAGGTAAGTTCCAGGTAAGTGGGAGGCTCCCCACTACGTAAGTAGTGGTCCTAATTAAGTAACCACTTGCCTTCGACACACTTGCCTAGACACCGCAAAGTCAGGATAGGATAAACGGCCGATGCCTGTAATTAGTCCTCTGTCCTATTGAGCGCGAAGTCCTTAGGGCTGAGTCTAGTATTTTCTAATTTAACAATGGTCAATGCATATGCTTTTTGTGATTTCTGGGGTCCTGGGAAGGGTGATGAAATCCCCACCCAATCTGAATTGGTTTCAAGCCCCTTAAGTCCGTATTAATGAATGCAAAGCGGTAACAAATTAACTGCAAACAATTTTTATTTTTTAGCGCGGCGCAAAGAATCCTGCACAAGAACAGTTTATTGGAAGGGGGAAGAGAATTTGCGCAAAGAATGCTGCAGAAAACACAGTTCAGTGGAGTCTAGAGGAGTGGAGAAGAGGAGAGAAAGACTCACAGAGAAAATGGCACCCTGAAGGCTTCAGATGGCCGCGGTTCCGCGGCCTAAGCTAGCTTATGCCGTGGTTCCGCGGCAAGATGGTGGGATTGGGCCTTCAGTTTTCTGTGTTGGGCTGCTTTGGGTGTCCTCTGCTTCCCTGGATTTGCTGAATCTTGATATGCTCACTGTATCTGCTCCAGATTTTTACAGTAGACTGTTTGCTTCGTTTTAATCCGTCGCGGTGTAGCCGCGAAATATGGGTCTATCTTCCCACGTCTTTGGCACTGAACTCAAACTTCGTATTATCCTGCACACTTGCACAAAAACTAAGCAAAAATAACAAGATGGTTTTTTTTTTTACAATGTATTTTTTTTTTTTTGTTTTTCGGTTAGCTTTATATTCACAAATTAACCCGAAATTACACAATAAAATAAATTACCGTCTCCCCGGCAACGGCGCCATTTGATTGTTAGAGTTTCTGCGTGTTCAAGTTTAGTTAATTACCGCAATCAAAACGGTTTCGCTTGTAGCTAGCCGGTTGAGTACGGGTCGTCCGCAGGGAGATGGGAATCTTTTTCTATGTGCTTTAACGAGTTAAGTCCAATTTTCCAGATTTGTTTGTGATTAACAAAGTGTTAAAATGATATGTAAAGAGAGCTTGTTAGGGTTAGGATTAGGTTAGTTTGAGTTAGGAGTCGCTCACTTCTTTCATTGCCACTCTTAATATCGGTGTTACGGTAATCGGCAACAACAGGGATTAGCACGACTAGGAAGGAACTTGCGAGTATAAGCTAGGCTTTCCAACGCTTAAGTTCTTCCTTTTGGTGCTTGTTCGTCCGTTCTTGGCTCTTAGCCATAACCTCCGGTTAATTCAACCACAACCGGTCTCACTACGGAATCACCGCTATCATGTAGGATAGGGTGCCGTAGGGAGCGGATTGTGGTTCAATTAACGGGAGTTCGATTTAAGATGTTGGGCAAGGAAAGAGTGAGAGAGATTTCCTTCTCTCAAACTTCCCTTATCCTATCCTAACAAGTATGGAAACTACTCACACATCATAACGAAAAGAAAATAAAACAAAAGAGGAAGATAGAAAGAAGGAGATTAGAAGATAACAACTAGCTATTTGCGACCTCACCTTGGCAAGGATCAAGCGTAAGCATCATGGTTGTTTAAGGATAAAGGAAAAGAGAAAAGAAAGAAACAACAAGAAATAACAACTAAATTATCAATTAAAGATTACAAGTAATTAACATAACAAGAGCAAGACAAGTATAATAACACAATGAACTTCTTTATTCATCATTCTTCACTCACAAAAGCTCACTACAAGTTTTTCAATGGAGAAGAGATGAGAAGAGGAAGAAGAACAACAAGTATTCTAAAACCTAAAAAAAATACAAGATTAAGCACCCTTGGCTTCACAAGGTTCTGGGCTATTTATAGGCAGGGAGATGGAAACCTAGGGCAAAATTCTGCTTCTATGTAAAAAGACCAAACAACCCCCAAAAATTCTTCACATGCGGTGCCTATATGGCCGCGGAACCGCGGCCTAGACCCCATATTGGCCGCGGTTCCGCGGCCTTATAGATTAGTTGGACCCTCTGTTTTTTTGTGCTTCCCTGGTCTTTCATGTCCTTTATTCTGGCATATGATTTTTCTCAGATTTGCTTCACGATTTTTCCAGAATTTCTGTTGAGCAATAGATGATTTGATGTGGATCTTTTAGTCATGATTTCCTCGAGCTCCGCATAGATTTCTTGGACTTGGTGTTGCCATTGTGCTTTGTGCATGAAGGTGACAATCGATTTGCCATTTTGTCTTTTAAACTGGTGTGTGGCAACATACGGATGGAGAGCGGAGACCGTGTTTTATCTGTGGTTGGCAGGAACCCGGGTTTTGTCGTGTTTTTCCATGAATTTCACCGTTTAAAGCCGAGAACCTGTATCCTGCAATTGACTAGCAAACACGGCTCAAGAGTACCTACCGATAAGCAATATGATAAAAATTGGGCGATATAAAAATGCAAAAATATGATATGAACAGCACTCAAGTATTCTCCACCTCGATCAGATCTCAGTGTCTTGATACTTTTGCCGGTTTGTTTTTCTACTTCATTCTTATATTCCTGGAATTTTCCAAAGGCTTCGGATTTATGTTTCATTAAGAAGACATATCCGTACCTTGAAAAGTCATCCGTAAAAGTAATGAAGTAAGAAAAACCGCTTCGCGCATGTGTAGACATTGGACCGCACACGTCACTGTGTACGAGTCCCAAGAGCTCACTCGCTCTTACTCCGTGTCCAGTGAACGGAGTCTTTGTCATCTTTCCTTTGAGACAGGATTGACAAATTGCATATGATTGATATTGGAATGGATCCAAATATCCTTCTGTATGTAACTTCGTCAACCTTCTCTCATTGGTGTGACCTAGTCTACAATGCCACAAGAAAGCCTGATTAATTTCCGGAGACTTTCTTTTGTGTGTATTCTGGACATTGAAAATCTGTGGTTGGTTTAATACGTATATACCATTGCTTAATGTACATGACCCAATCAGAACTTGATTAAGGTGAATGTTCACAACATTATTTACAAATGCAAATTCATAACCTTCTTTAGATAATAAAGATACAGAAATGATATTACAAGTTGCATTGGGTACAAAATAGCAATTACGCAAAACCAAAACGTGTCCATCTGACAAGCCCAGGTGATAGTCCCCCACGGACTCAGCACCATGCCAGCTCCGTTTGCAACTCTGAGGGTCATATCACCTGCCTTCAAAACCCTACGCTTTCTCAGTGCCTGCAAAGAATTACAGATATGAGATCCTGATCCGGTATCCAATACCCAGGAAGTAGAGTTTATTGAAAGACAGTTTTCAATAACATACACACCTGAAGCCGAAGCCGCAACTTGCTTCGGATCCTGGTTTCTGGCCTTCCAAGCCCTGCAATCTTTCTTCCAGTGTCCCTTCTTATGACAATAGAAGCATTCTTCCTTACCCACAAGCTGCCCCGCTATCTTTGTTGCCTTTGCTTTTCCCATCGTATCCACTTTACTAACACCGCCCCTTGGTTTGGCGGGGGCTTTCTTCTTCTTTCCCTTGGCTTTCGCCTTGGACTTAGAAGAGGAAGATCCTCCAACAAATAAAGTGGATGTTTCCCTACCTTTCTGTAGGGTGCCCTCTGCACTCATCAGCATGTTGAGGAGCTCCGGAAGTTCAACTTCTTTTCCTTACAAGTTGAAGTTCAGGATAAACTGGGCGTAAGTGGAAGGAAGGGACTGGAGAATCAAGTCCGTATAGAGCTCGTTCTCTAACGTGGTCCCAAGGTCCGCGAGCTCCTCAATGAAGCCAATCATCTTAAGCACGTGTTCCACTACCGATGATCCGATGGCCAACCTTGCCGAAAACAACTTCTTCGACACTTCGTATCTTGCGATACGAGATTGCTCTCCATACAGTTCTTTTTCTTTTGTATGGAGAAATATGGATTCGAGGTCCATATTCTCATGCCTCCTCTGATGTTCATTGTCCATAGAGGCAAGCACGAGACACTTGGCCTTCGCGCAATCGATCTCCCAGGTCTTACGGATTTCCTTATCCGCGAAGCTGGAGGTGGGACCTGGGACAGGGGGAGCTTTGGTGGTAAGAAGATACCCCAGCTTGTCATAAGTGATTGCCATTTTGACATTCTTGAGCCAATCTTTGTAGTTTGGCCCTGTCAGTATGTTTTTATCTAGAAGTAACTTAAGTCCGGTCATGTCGATTGGTCACTGCAATTAGGAGAGAGAGAAGAAACACTCAGCATGATGCTCTTGCAAGTTTAGAGTGGTTTTTAGTTTGTCTAAACAGGATGGCTCCCACTGTATCTCGAATTCCTCCTCAAACCAAAAAGGAAGAATTAGTCGGAATCAATCTCACCGTACAATACTTGCTTAACCATTCAGCCAGGCCAGTGTTGGTACTTCGAGGGAGGTTTTCCAACGCTTTTGCGAAGTTCCTTAATTAAATAACCTCTTTTCCCTGGGGGCGTAGCCCCGCTAACACCTTTCTAGACACCTACTTGGTTTATAGCATTGATCGTTAAGTGAGAAATTTTCCGAGGAGTAGCATATACTCACAGTAGGATCGGGATCCAAATATCATCGCGTGACAAAACTGAAGGAATCCTACCAGAATCATCACACTCTAAATGGTATGCAGCACTAGCAAGTTTCTGGTTCTTTAGAAACTCCCGATGTGGATTTTTGCCCAATGCTCTTATGACCTTGACTTTGGCCAAAATATCATAAGTCACATGTCAAGTTCTACCAGTCATTCTTCAGGTTAATTTGAACCCACCCGTACATACCCTTGGCTTTGGCCAACATGGCAGTACGACTGTCCCAAACCAACGCATCTATCTATGCTGCACATGAATACCCAATAGCTACCAATCACTATGCCTTGACTTTGGCCAACATACATAGCTTGAATACTATTGACTATTCATGTGAAACGACGGAGGGCTACGAATGGTTTTGGCAAAACCGTGAACGTAGTGAACTTGACATAATCGATGGAACGAGATAGCTTTTAAAAGGAGTGGCTCAAGCTCCGTATTTAAAAGTTGGTTTTTGAAAAGAACTGAGTGGTTTTGAAAGTGTTCCAACGACTTTACTTTGGTTTATTTTCTTGCATTAATTCTTTTTAATGCGTCCCATCATTTAATCCTACCATTGCAGAAAACAACCAAAATATGACGTACGCTTATACCATCCGCATTCGCCATGGGGCCCCGCCATTACCCGTTAGGTTACTTAACTAACGACAGAGCGGGGGCTGGACTAGCGCGCATGCAAAACATAAGCAACGCCTAAATAGTTATCATATATAGATATATTGCAATGATAGCCAATCTGTAGGGTTCCTATGCACTCTAGAGAGGTCTCACAAGGCATCGAACATGCCAATTTAAAAAATATTGTGCCGAGAAACCCTAGACTACGGATCTTAGACTAGATGTTTAGGCGAAAAGTAAACTAGTTAACACTTAACTACTTGGATATAGAAATTACAACCTTTGTAGATCCAGATATCCACCTCCACGGCTCCGCAACGAAGTCTCCTCGCTGTCCATGTCGAACCCCGGGCTCTAGCGTCGGCTTCATCGGAGAATCGGGTGAGCTAGGTCGCCGACTTCGTGTCAAAGACGATCTACGTCGAGGCATCGCAAGTTCAAGCTCCGACTTCACAAAGTGATGAAACTTGTGAAGAAAACACACTCTACAACTTGGCTAGAGGTAGAGGGTGAAGAAATAGGAGGTGGGTTCTCTTTAGAATTGGATTTCTCACTCTCAAGCTCAAGTTGCCATTAATGGCCTCAAGGTTTCTAATTTGAAGATGAAGAAGAAGATGAACTAGTATTATGATAAGTGGTTTTTAATAATGAAATAAAATTGATACTTATCATAATCTAACATGGGTTAAGTGTAGAGAGCAAACCATGGTAAGTGGGAATAGTTAGGGTTTAGCATAAAGACAAAATGGTCTTTGAGTCAAACCTTCATGAAGCTTCATTAAGCTTCATGACAAAAGAAAACCATTTTGTTTTTATAAAACAATTTAAATAAAAAGGAATGGATAAATAAATGTGTGATAAAATCAAAACCCTAATTATCCTCTTAACCATGGGTTTATTCTTTACACTTAACCAAATAAACATGCATCATCTAATATGATACAAACAAGTGTACAAAAGTATATCACATATACATCATGCACATCAAGTGAGAAAATCCATTTAAAGTGAACCCATATTAGTTAATGTAAAGTAATATATCAAATATATAATTATACATTAAATCATTAAATCAACACTTGATTTAACGACCCGGTCATATCGCATATGACCGACTAATATCAATAGTAACAACTTATCGAATCAACACTTGATCCGATAACCCGGCTATAATGCATATAACCGATCAATGCTACAAATCGCGAGAATCGAATACAGTATCACATACTGGTATTATTCTCGGTCCCGCACATATCTCATATGCGCTCCTATTTCGTTTTGCTTGAGCCAGGAAACCTCTGTGTAGGACTCTAAAGACTCGTCAATACGCCGGTAGCAGATGATGATCATATCAAGCATCCACAAGCCGCAAGCGGTCTGCTAAACGTAACGGCCACCCGGGTATTGAGCGATCCGAAGATCGACGAGCTAGCCCGCTCACACTCCTGCGAATCCGACCAGTAACACTTACCGTACAGTCCGGTCTCTTCGTCTGATATGTCGCATATCAAGTCTAGGGGTGGTAAACGTCAGACCCCAATAACCCGATAAGTCGTGCCGATGTGAGGCTCATAACGGGTCGAGAAACTACTGGTAACACTTACCAGCAAATCTCTGATCAGCCCTGGCCAGGGACTTCCCTGCTACGGCCAATCGAGCACTGCGCAACAACAACCCCCAATACCGGGAGAGACGAAACCCCTCCTATCGCTCATTGCCTCCATGTGACTCGGGACTGTGCCCAAAGACCACCGTTTTGCACGCCCTCATGGACGTGGTAAGGTGGAGATCAAAGCACAGTGGGAATCACACAAGACTCTATGACGATCTCGGGTCTACAGACTAACCTGTACAAGTGTCACCTGAGAACTGCCATCTGACGTGAGGTATAATACCATCTGGGAGTTCTCGGCGAGTCCGTCCAGTGTACTCAGTCTCCACTGAGCACCCGTATACCATCTCTGATGTCAAACACCAATGGATATGGGATCATCCATCGCCCATCACATGGGTCGAGAAGCGTATACGCTAGTCTACTCTGGTATATCGATGCCCCGTCTCGATACACCCACGACTAGGGACCTTGAAGGATGTACTTATGGACTACCATGTCCCCACTAGAATGATCTACATCATAGTCCAGGCAGTCAAGTACAAATCCTAAGGGCTTTACCAACATGTAACTATAAGACAGTATAAAGAGACTAGTGTACATGTTAAGATAAAGAGTAACCAGATAGCATACTATCATATCGAGCAAGAAAGTCATCTCTATATATGTCCAAGCATCCAATATAATATACATCATCTGTACAATACTGGCCTCTAGGGCATACATACAACTAACAATCTCCCACTTGCACTAGGGCCAACTGCTGTAGTATCGCATACCGAGCATCCCGAAGAGTCTCTCAAACTGTATCTGGGGAATGGCCTTCGTGAGTGGATCCGCGGTGTTGTTCTTCGTGTCAACCCTCCTGACCTCGATCTCCCGGCGATCAACTATCTCCCGGATCAGGTGATACCGCCTCAGAATATGCCTGGATCGCTGATGGGACCTGGGTTCCTTGGCCAAAGCCACCGCTCCATTGTTATCGCAATACAAAGGTATTGGATGCTCAACGGATGGAACCACACCAAGTTCAGTAATGAACTTCTTGATCCAGACAGCCTCTTTGGCAGCATCGTTGGCAGCGATATATTCAGCCTCCATCGTCGAGTCTGCCACGGTTTCCTGCTTGGAACTCTTTGTTAGTGTATATGCCCTAGAGGCCATTACTGTATCATACTAGTTTGTATATTACTTAATGGATGCTTGGGATATTCACCTTGTATATACAATCTTGCTCAAAATAGTAGTATGCTACTTGGTTTGTTTCTACTTCAATGTGTACTTGTGTTTATTTCAGTATATCACTTATACGCATTGGTGGAGCCCTTAGGATCTTTGCTTGATTACCAGCGTTGTGATGGCAGTCACACTAGTGGGGGCTGGGTAATCTATAAGCACATCCTTATACAGGTCCCTAGTCGCAGGACTATCGAGATAGGGCATCGATACTCCGGAGTAGACTAGCGTATGCGCTTCTCATCCCAGTGTGGGAGATGGTCTGTCCCACAGCCATCAGTACGTCGTACTGGAGATAGTATACGGGTGCTCGTTGGGTTACGAGTACACTGGACAGGACTCGTCGGGAACTGACAGGTTGGTATTATACCTATCGTCAGTCATCAGTTCCCAGGTGACATGAGTACAGCTTAGTCCGCTGACTTGACACTGGCACTTCGCCTCAAGTGTGTTCCCACTGCACTTTGATCACTACCCTACCACGGCTCAAAGGAGTCGTGCAAACAGGTGGTGGTTGGGTGCAGTCCCGAAGCACTTGGAGGCAGTGACGGTTAGACAGGATTCGTCTCTCCCGGTATTGGGGGTTGACATCGCGCTGTGTCTAGGAGAGCCATTACACGAGTAGTCCCTGGCCAGGGCAAACGAGATATACTGGTAGGTTTCCAGTGTTATCTCAGGGTGTTTTGGGCTTCGCTCCGGCACGACTTGTACCGCTATTGGGGGACTGACGTTTACCGCCCCCTAGGCCCGCCATGCGATGTATCAGACGAACAGACCGGACTGTACGGAGACTGTCACATTCAGACTCAGTAGGAGTACAGATGGGGTTTCACCTCGTCAGCCTTCTTGTCGACATCTACCTGGGGACCGTTACGCACAGCTAGTGCCGCTTGCGGTCTGTGGTTAAACCCACTGCCAGCGTAGTGTCGAGTCTTTAGAGTCCCACACAGAGGGTATTCGCCTCTGGGCAAAACAGAGTAGAGGTCGCATGGTTTTGCGACAGGGTTCGTTCTCATCCGCGCACTTGTGCACGTTTGGAGTCCGGACAGATTTTACCAGCGGGCTCTGGTTTGAGCCGGATACTGGTATAGTATTTGGGGTTGCTTTTATCTCTCAGTATTCATGTTCCTCGGAACAAGAATGCAGGTGTGTATGCACAGTTCTTTTTGAGGAGGAGGAAGATGATTTTTCATTAGGGTTTCGGAACGGGTGCGTATGCACAGTTGACAGTTGTATTTTTCCAAACCCTAATGGATTTGTATTATATCATTTAATAATATATAATAAAATGAAATTGTGTCATGGTTAGTTTTTGTTGACTTGTTGACCATGGTTGACTTGTTGACCATGGTTGAACATTTGACCATTATCATTACAAGAGAAAGATGCTCTTGATTCTTGCATTTTCATTTAATGCTTGTAATGATATTAGTCATTCTAAAACTTTCCATCAACCTTTTCATTTTGATTATTATTATTTTGATAATTCATTTTCTTTTTGCATTATGGTTGCAAGAAAGGAAATGATAGCTCATTCTATCATATTCACTCTCTCTCTTCACTTCATCTTCTTCTTCCTCTAGTCAAGAGAAACCTTCTCATGAGTTGAGAATCCTTCTCTTGAAAAACAAAAGCAACCCTTAGACACTCTCTACTCACTCTAGGATCAAGGGTCTAGCAAGCCGGCGATTCTAGTTCACTCCAAGTACGAGAAAGAGCCCAAAGGTCGAGCCTTCGAGGTGGATCCATCTTCGACGGAAGAAGGCGACAAAGTAGAACCATCAACCTCTACAAAGTTTGAAGACGAAGGAGTTCAAGTCTAGGTATAACCATCTTCATCCGAGTAGCTAACTCCCTTTAGCTAAGTTTGCTAGTTTTAGTTTAGGTAACGATCCCGACCCAGCTTAGTCCATGTTGCCTCTTGCGTTAAAATTTTGATTTTATACCGTTTCCGCCTCCCCGTAAGAACCGGGGGTCGCAACGTAGACTTACAGTGGTATCAGAGCCTAACTAAACTTAAACTAGCTTAGTAGTGAAGTGTAACGAAGTTCGGAACCGAAAAAAAATCACAAAACCGGATAATCACAAAAACTGAGTTTCTGTTGAAATTTTTTCTGCTCAAAATGAAAAACTTTACACTTGTAAATTCGGCTCAGGGTTTTGTGTGAACACCCAAGAAAAACGATACAGTGATTCGCCTAAAGTGTCGCGCTTCCGCCGCGTGATCCTTCTTAGCCGCCGCGGAACCGCCGCGACTTGGTGTCTTCTCTGCATCGTTTTTCGTGCAGTGTGTTTGTGTGTTGGTTTTGGGATTTTTAAAATATATTATATGTGCCCAGATTTTCCAGAAAAGAAATTTCCTTTTGGGGTCCTATAATTCCGTATTTTTTCCGAACTTCACTGCACTTTGACTATGATGGTTATATCTGTGATGCTTGCATGTATTGAACGTCGGCTAATCGCTATAAGTCGATTAGTCGGGGTTATACATGATCTGTAATGTGCTGGAATGTGTATATGAATGTGTTGGACTGTCGCGGGTGAATAGCCGGGGTGGATGTGAGATGAGCTTTTGTTTTTCTTTCATTCATTGTAAATGTAAATTGATGTAATAATTATTATTTGTTTGGCCGCACAACCGGGTCGGGGTTGTAGCCGTCATTGTATAATTCTTTTTACTGTTTTTGCTCCTAGGATAGACCCATGGAGGGGTGCACAAACTACCGAGTACTTGGCGGGTAGTTTGCCGCACCCGTAGGGGTCTTGGGTGGGGTATTTGGCTATTCACCGCGACCGTGTTATCCGCTTTTCGTTTCAGGCTCGAAAGGATTGCGGATTGCTAGTATATCCAATGCATTCATCTGTGATCTGTAATGTCTATCATTGCTTACTATTTAGGCGTTGCTTATGTTTTACAGACGCGCTAGCCCAGCCCCCGCTCTGTCGTTAGTTAAGTAACCTAACGGGTAATGACGGGGCCCAGTGGCGAATGCGAATGGCATAAGCGTACGTCATATTTTGGTTGTTTTCTGCAATGGTAGGGTTAAATGATGGGACGCATTAAAAGTACTAATGCAAGAATATCACGCATTAAAAGAACTAATGCAAGATAATAAACCAAGTTAAAGTCGTTGGAACACTTTCGAAAAACCACTCGGTTCTTTTCAAAAATAACTTTTAAATGCGGAGCTTGAGCCACTCCTTCTAAAAGCTATCTCGTTCCATCGACTATATCAAGTTCACTACGTTCACGGTTTCGCCAAAACCATTCGTAGCCCTCCATCATTTCAGTTAAATGTACGGTAGTATTCAAGCTATGTATTTTGACCTCACGCCAAGGCATAGTGATTGGTAGCTGCCGGATATTTATCTGTTGCATAGATAGAATGCGTTGGTTTGAGACAGTCGTACTGCCATTTTGGCCTACGTCAAGGGTATGTACGGGTGGATTCAAATTAACCTGGATAATGATGGGACGAACTTGACATGTGACTTATGACATTTTGACCTCACGCCAAGGTCATAAGAGCATGGGGCAAAAATCCACATCGGGAGTTTCATAAGTACTGAAACTTGCTAGATTTGCATACCATTTGGAGTGTGATGATTCTGGTAGGATTCCTTCAGTTTCGTCACGCGATGATATTTGGATCCCGATCCTACTGTGAGTATATGCTACTCCTCGGGAAATTTCTCACTTAACGATCAATGCTATAAACCTAGTAGGTGCCTAGAAAGGTGTTAGCGGGGCTACGCCCCCAGGGAAAAGAGGTTCTCTAATTAAGGAACTTCGCGAAAGCGTTGGAAAACCTCCCTCGAAGTACCGACACCGGCCTGGCTGAACGGTTAAGCAAGTATTGTGCGGTGGGATTGATCCTGACTAATTCTTCCTTTATGGTTTGAGGAGGGATTCGAGAAACAGTGGGAGCCATCCTGTTTAGACAAACTAAAAACCACTCTAAACTTGCAAAAGCATCATGCTGAGTGTTTCTTCTTCTCTCTCCTAATTGCAGCGACCAATCAACATGACTGGACTTAAGTTACTCCTAGATAAAAACAAGCTGACAGGGCCAAACTACAAAGATTGGCTCAGGAATGTCAAGATAGCAATCACTTATGACAAGCTGGGGTATCTTCTTACCACCAAAGCTCCCCCTGTCCCTGGTCCAACTTCCAGTATCGCGGATAAGGAAATCCGCAAGACTTGGGAGATTGATAGCGCGAAGGCCAAGTGCCTCCTGCTTGCCTCGATGGACAACGAACATCAGAGGAGGCATGAGAATATGGACATGGAGTCCATATTGCTCCATGCAAAAGAACTGTATGGAGAGCAATCACGTATCGCAAGATACGAAGCGTCGAAAAAGTTATTTTCGACAAGAATGGCCGTCGGATCATCAGTAGCCGAGCATGTGCTAAAGATGATCGGCTACATTGAGGAGCTCGCTGACCTAGGGATCACATTGGAGAGTGAGCTATATACGGATATAGTTCTCCAGTCCCTTCCTTCCACTTACGCCCAGTTTATAATGAACTTCAACCTACAAGAAAAGGAGGTTGAACTTTCAGAGCTCCTCAACCTGCTGAGGAGCGCAGAGGGCACCCTACAGAAAGGTAGGGAAACATCCACTTTGTTTGTAGGAGGATCATCTTCTTCTAGGTCCAAGGCGAAAGCCAAGGGAAAGAAGAAGAAGGCCCCCGCCAAACCAAGGGGCGGTGTTGGTAAAGTGGATACGAAGGGAAAAGGTAAAGCAACAAAGATAGCGGGGAAGCTTGTGGATAAGGAAGAATGCTTCTTTTGTCATAAGAAAGGACACTGGAAGAATGATTGCAGGGCCTGGAAGGCCAGAACACAGGAATTGAAGCAGGTTGCAGCTTCAGCTTCAGGTGTGTATGTTATTGAAAACTGCCTTTCAATAAACTCTACTTCCTGGGTATTGGATACCGGATCAGGATCTCATATCTGTAATTCTTTGCAGGCGTTGAGAAACCGTAGGGATTTGAAGGCAGGTGACATGACCCTCAGAGTTGCGAACGGAGCTAGCATGGATGCTAAAGCCGTGGGGGACTATCACCTGGGAATGTCAGATGGACATGTTTTGGTTTTGCGTAATTGCTTTTTTGTACCCAACGCAACTTGTAATATCATTTCTGTATCTTTAGTTTCTAAAGAAGGTTATGAATTTGCGTTTGTAAGTAATGTTGTAAACATTCACCTTAATCAAGTATTGATTGGGTCAGGTACTCTGAGTAATGGTATATACGTGTTAAACCAACCACAGATTTTTAATGTCCAGAATACACACAAAAGAAAGTCTCCAGAAATAAATCAGACTTTCTTATGGCATTGTAGATTGGGTCACATCAATGAGAGAAGGTTGACGAAGTTACATACAGAAGGGTATTTGAATGCGTTCGAATATCAGTCGTATGCCACTTGTCAATCCTGTCTCAAGGGAAAGATGACAAAGACTCCGTTTACTGGACATGGAGTAAGAGCGAGCGAGCTTTTGGGACTCGTACACAGTGACGTGTGCGGTCCAATGTCTACACATGCCCGAAGCGGACATTCTTACTTCATTACTTTTACGGATGACTTCTCAAGGTACGGTTATGTCTTCTTAATGAAACATAAGTCCGAGGCCTTTGGAAAATTCCAGGAGTATAAGAATGAAGTAGAGAAACAGACCGGCAAAAGTATTAAGATTCTAAGATCGGATCGAGGTGGAGAATACTTAAGTGCCGAGTTCCTGGACTATTTAAAAGAGAACGGAATTCTCTCTCAGCTTACTCCTCCTTACACCCCGCAACATAACGGTGTATCGGAGAGACGGAACCGCACCCTATTGGATATGGTGCGGTCCATGATGAGTAACGCTGAGTTGCCGCGATCATTCTGGGGGTATGCGCTAGAATCAGCTGCGTACCTTTTGAACCGAGTTCCTACTAAAACTGTGCCTACTACTCCATATGAGATGTGGAGTGGGAAGAAACCCTATCTTCAATATCTGAAGATCTGGGGATGTCCGGCTTTTGTCAAAAAGCAGCATGCGGACAAGCTCGAGGCACGCTCAGTACTGTGTAAGTTTGTGGGATACCCAAAGAACACCAGGGGGTATCTTTTCTACTACGCAGAGGAACAAAAAGTCCTTGTTTCTCGTAATGCCCACTTTCTAGAACACCAGTTCTTGGAAAAGGAGATTAGTGGGAGCGCAGTAGAACTGGAAGAAATTCCAGAACCACAGACTATTACTGAAAGGTTAGTGGAACCAGAGGGTTCAACAGAACAGGACATTCCTACGCCGCTCCGCAGGAGTAGTAGGCAGTCTCATCCGCCCGAGAGATACTGCGGTTTTCTCATAGACGGGGATAGAGAGGATTGCATCATAGATTATGATGAGCCTACTAGCTTCCAGCAGGCCGTTCAGAGCGTTGACTCAGTGAAATGGCTGGATGCAATGCGGACCGAAATGGAGTCCATGTACACCAACAAGGTATGGACGTTGGACATTGCTCCAGACGGGGTAAAACCCGTAGGATGCAAGTGGATCTTCAAAAGGAAGATTGGTGTAGATGGACAGGTTGAGACCTATAAAGCTAGGCTGGTAGCAAAGGGTTTTCGTCAAAGACCTGGCTTGGACTACGACGAAACCTTTTCTCCAGTAGCCATGCTGAAATCCATTCGGATCCTTCTTGCCATTGCTGCCTTCCACGATTATGAGATCTGGCAAATGGACGTAAAGACAGCTTTTCTAAATGGAAATTTAGAGGAGTGTGTCTATATGGACCAGCCAGAGGGTTTCATTCAGAGTGGGAGCAGCGGAAAGGTGTGCAAGTTGCTTAAGTCCATCTATGGACTAAAGCAGGCATCGCGGAGTTGGAACATCTGCTTTGATGAGACGGTCAAAGAATTTGGCTTTATCAAAAATCCAGATGAACCATGCATCTATAGTAGATTTGTAGCGAGAACTGTAGTATTCCTCGTTTTATACGTGGATGACATTCTCTTAATAGGAAATGATATTCCTATGCTACAATCTGTCAAGGGGTTCTTGTCACAAAGCTTCTCCATGAAAGACCTGGGTGATGCCTCATACATCCTGGGGATCCGGATCCATCGTGATAGATCCAAGAGGATATTGGGACTTTCTCAGTCCAGGTACATCGACACCATAGTAAAAAGATTCGCTATGGAAGATTCCAAGCGCGGTAACCTACCGGCTTGTCACGGGATCACCCTCTCTAAAGAGATGTCTCCCAAGACTGATTTGGAGAGGGATCGCATGTCTATTATACCCTACGCTTCTGCGGTAGGCTCTATAATGTATGCGATGTTGTGTACCAGACCAGATGTAGCTTATGCACTGAGCGTGGTAAGCCGGTATCAGTCTAACCCTGGGGAGAAACACTGGATAGCAGTAAAGAACATTCTCAAGTACCTGAGAAGGACTAAGGAGATGTTCTTGGTGTATGGCGGAAAAGACCTCCAGATCGAGGCCTTTGCTGACTCCAGCTTCCAGAGTGACAAGGATGATTCCAAGTCCATGTCGGGTTTTGTCTTCACCCTCAATGGAGGGGCGGTGTGTTGGAAGAGTTCCAAACAGGAAACCGTTGCAGACTCGACGATGGAAGCGGAATACATCGCTGCATCTGATGCCGCAAAAGAAGCTGTCTGGATGAGGAAGTTCTTGAAAGAACTTCAGGTGGTTCCGTCCATTGTTGATCCAATACCTCTGTATTGCGACAACAACGGGGCTATAGCTTTAGCGAAGGAACCCAGGTCCCATCAGAGATCCAGGCACATCTTGAGGCGGTATCACCTGATCAGGGAGATCGTGGATCGCAAGGAGATCGAGGTTCGGAGAGTCGCTTCAGAAGACAACACTGCAGATCCATTCACCAAGGCCTTGCCCCAGACTCAGTTCGAGCGGCTGATCGAGATGATAGGTCTTCGATACGCCAGTACATGGCCTTAGTGCAAGTGGGAGATTGTTAGTGTATATGCTCTAGAGGCCATTACTGTATCATACTAGTTTGTATATTACTTAATGGATGCTTGGGATATTCACCTTGTATATACAATCTTGCTCAAAATAGTAGTATGCTACTTGGTTTGTTTCTACTTCAATGTGTACTTGTGTTTATTTCAGTATATCACTTATACGCATTGGTGGAGCCCTTAGGATCTTTGCTTGATTACCAGCGTTGTGATGGCAGTCACACTAGTGGGGGATGGGTAATCTATAAGCACATCCTTATACAGGTCCCTAGTCGCAGGACTATCGAGACAGGGCATCGATACTCCGGAGTAGACTAGCGTATGCGCTTCTCATCCCAGTGTGGGAGATGGTCTGTCCCACAGCCATCAGTACGTCGTACTGGAGATAGTATACGGGTGCTCGTTGGGTTACGAGTACACTGGACAGGACTCGTCGGGAACTGACAGGTTGGTATTATACCTATCGTCAGTCATCAGTTCCCAGGTGACATGAGTACAGCTTAGTCCGCTGACTTGACACTGGCACTTCGCCTCAAGTGTGTTCCCACTGCACTTTGATCACTACCCTACCACGGCTCAAAGGAGTCGTGCAAACAGGTGGTGGTTGGGTGCAGTCCCGAAGCACTTGGAGGCAGTGACGGTTAGACAGGATTCGTCTCTCCCGGTATTGGGGGTTGACATCGCGCTGTGTCTAGGAGAGCCATTACACGAGTAGTCCCTGGCCAGGGCAAACGAGATATACTGGTAGGTTTCCAGTGTTATCTCAGGGTGTTTTGGGCTTCGCTCCGGCACGACTTGTACCGCTATTGGGGGACTGACGTTTACCGCCCCCTAGGCCCGCCATGCGATGTATCAGACGAACAGACCGGACTGTACGGAGACTGTCACATTCAGACTCAGTAGGAGTACAGATGGGGTTTCACCTCGTCAGCCTTCTTGTCGACATCTACCTGGGGACCGTTACGCACAGCTAGTGCCGCTTGCGGTCTGTGGTTAAACCCACTGCCAGCGTAGTGTCGAGTTTTTAGAGTCCCACACAGAGGGTATTCGCCTCTGGGCAAAACAGAGTAGAGGTCGCATGGTTTTGCGACAGGGTTCGTTCTCATCCGCGCACTTGTGCACGTTTGGAGTCCGGACAGATTTTACCAGCGGGCTCTGGTTTGAGCCGGATACTGGTATAGTATTTGGGGTTGCTTTTATCTCTCAGTATTCATGTTTCTCGGAACAAGAATGCAGGTGTGTATGCACAGTTCTTTTTGAGGAGGAGGAAGATGATTTTTCATTAGGGTTTCGGAACGGGTGCGTATGCACAGTTGACAGTTGTATTTTTCCAAACCCTAATGGATTTGTATTATATCATTTAATAATATATAATAAAATGAAATTGTGTCATGGTTAGTTTTTGTTGACTTGTTGACCATGGTTGACTTGTTGACCATGGTTGAACATTTGACCATTATCATTACAAGAGAAAGATGCTCTTGATTCTTGCATTTTCATTTAATGCTTGTAATGATATTAGTCATTCTAAAACTTTCCATCAACCTTTTCATTTTGATTATTATTATTTTGATAATTCATTTTCTTTTTGCATTATGGTTGCAAGAAAGGAAATGATAGCTCATTCTATCATATTCACTCTCTCTCTTCACTTCATCTTCTTCTTCCTCTAGTCAAGAGAAACCTTCTCATGAGTTGAGAATCCTTCTCTTGAAAAACAAAAGCAACCCTTAGACACTCTCTACTCACTCTAGGATCAAGGGTCTAGCAAGCCGGCGATTCTAGTTCACTCCAAGTACGAGAAAGAGCCCAAAGGTCGAGCCTTCGAGGTGGATCCATCTTCGACGGAAGAAGGCGACAAAGTAGAACCATCAACCTCTACAAAGTTTGAAGACGAAGGAGTTCAAGTCTAGGTATAACCATCTTCATCCGAGTAGCTAACTCCCTTTAGCTAAGTTTGCTAGTTTTAGTTTAGGTAACGATCCCGACCCAGCTTAGTCCATGTTGCCTCTTGCGTTAAAATTTTGATTTTATACCGTTTCCGCCTCCCCGTAAGAACCGGGGGTCGCAACGTGGACTTACACTCTTCCAGCTAACCGCCCCTCCGTAAAGGGTAAAGACAAAGCCCGACTGCGACTTAGAGTCGTCCTTATCACTCTGGAAGCTCGAATCGGTAAAGGACTCCACTTGGAGTTCTCTGTTACCATACACCAAGAACATATCTCTAGTCCTTCGTAAGTACTTGAGAATGCTCTTCACAGCTGTCCAGTGACTCTCTCCAGGATCAGCTTGATACCTGCTCACTACACTTAGTGAGTATGCTACATCGGGTCTGGTACATAGCATCGCATACATGATAGAGCCTACTGCCGAAGCATAGGGTATCCCTTGCATGCGAGCTCTCTCCAAATCAGTCTTGGGAGACATCTCTTTGGAGAGAGTGACTCCAGATATCGTGGGCAAGTTCCCACGCTTGGACTCTTCCATACTAAACCACTTTAGTATGGTGTCAATGTACCTGGATTGGGACAATCCCAAAATCCGTTTGGATCTATCTCTATAGATCCTAATTCCCAATATGCAGGAGGCATCACCAAGATCTTTCATCGAGAATCTTTGTGATAAGAAGAGCTTGACCGATTGCAGCATAGGAATATCATTTCCTATCAAGAGTATGCCGTCCATGTACAATACGAGGAAGACAACCTTCCTCTCTGCCACCTTCTTGTAGATACAAGGCTCATCTGGATTTTTGATGAAATCAAACTCTTTGATAACGACGTCAAAGCAGATGTTCCAACTCCGCGATGCTTGCTTTAATCCATAAATGGATTTAAGCAGCTTGCACACCTTCCCGCTGCTCCCACTGTCTACGAAGCCCTCTGGCTGAGTCATGTACACGCACTCTTCTAAATCACCGTTTAGAAAGGCGGTCTTAACATCCATTTGCCAGATTTCGTAATCATGATATGCAGCGATGGCAAGCATGATCCGGATGGATTTAAGCATAGCAACTGGAGAAAAGGTCTCGTCATAGTCCACACCTGGTCTTTGACGAAAACCCTTTGCTACAAGTCTAGCTTTGAAAGTCTCCACTTTCCCATCTACACCAAGTTTCTTCTTGAAGATCCACTTGCTCCCAATGGGTTTTACCCCTTCAGGAGCAACGTCCAAAGTCCATACTTTGTTGGTGTACATGGATTCCATCTCGGACCGCATAGCATCCAGCCATTTCACTGAGTCCCCACTCGTGATGGCCTGCTCGAAGCTAGTTGGGTCATCATCCTTCATGATGCAATCCTCGCTCCCACCGTCCATGAGAAAACCGTAGTATCTCTCAGGTTGGCGAGGAACCCTACTAGATCGGCGGAGTGGCTGGGGTTCATCGGGAACTACGGAATCCTCTGGTTCCACCAGATCTTCTGTTGTAGCTTCTGCAGCTGGAACTTCTTCCAGTTCCACCTCATGACCACTAATCTCTTTTTCAAGAAATTCCATTTCTAAAAAGGTGGCATGCCGAGAAACAAACACTCTTTGTTCCTCAGGATGGTAGAAGATATACCCTCGCGAATGTTTGGGATATCCAATAAACTTACACAGAATGGACCTTGCCGCGAGTTTGTCCGGATTTTGCGTTTTTACATAGGCCGGACAACCCCATATCTTAACATAATTAAGACATGGTCTCTTTCCTTTCCATATCTCATATGGAGTGGTCGGCACGGTTTTGGTGGGAACCATATTCAATAGGTCTGCAGCTGTTTCCAGTGCATATCCCCAGAAGGAAATAGGTAACTCAGCTGTGCTCATCATAGAGCGCACCATATCTAATAGGATGCGGTTCCTCCGTTCTGATACACCGTTGTGCTGTGGTGTATATGGAGGAGTCAGCTGAGAGAGAATCCCATTCTCTTTTAGGAAGTCCAGGAATTCATTGCTTAAGTATTCTCCTCCTCGATCAGATCGTAGGATTTTAATACTTTTTCCGGTTTGGTTCTCAGCTTCTTGTTTATATTCCCTAAATTTCTCAAAAGCTTCTGATTTGTGTTTCATCAGGAACACATACCCGAACCTAGAGAGATCGTCAGTGAATGTAATGAAGTATGAAGAACCATCCCTGGCATGTGTAGACATGGGACCACATACATCACTATGTATAAGTCCCAAGAGTTCGGTAACTCTTTCTCCGTGTCCCGTAAACGGAGTTTTGGTCATCTTGCCTTTGAGACATGACTGGCAAGTGTCATAAGATGAAAATTCAAACGGATTTAAATATCCATCTTTATGCAACTTAGCTAGTCGTGTCGCATTGATGTGACCCAGTCTACAATGCCACAAGAAGGATTCATTGAGTTCAGAACTCTTCCTCTTGTGTGTGTTTGTTATGCTCAGAACTGTTGATTGATTCAGAACATAAATGCCATTGCACAACGTGCCTGATCCAACCAACTTTTGGTTACGGAAAATGTTCATAACATTGTCCTGTAATACAAAATTATATCCCTCTTTACTTAATAAAGAAACCGATATAATGTTGCATATCAGGTTCGGCATGTAATAGCATTCGTTCAGAACCAATGTATTACCAGTTGGTAATACAAGGTGATATTCCCCGACAGTCTTAGCTGCAACAATTGCACCATTTCCAACTCTAATGTCTTTATCACCTTCTCCAAGTTCTCTACCTTTCCTTAGCCCATGTAACTGATTACATATATGGGATCCTGACCCGGTATCTAATACCCAGGACGTAGAGCAAATAGAGAAACAGTTCTCAGTAACAAACACACCCGAAGAAAATGCATCATCATGTACTTTCTTCATTCGGGTGGCATGGGAATCCTGGTATTCCCCTATATCCTGTTCATTCCTATAACTCTTATAAGAAAGAACGGAACCAACGTTCCCCAGCACAGTAAAACATGCGGGTTCGGTCAATACATCCATATTATTATCTTTATTAGGGCATGAAATGGTCGCTACCTGGAGAGAGAGAGAAGAAAACACTTTAGCGTAAGCTCGTGCAAGATCAGATTGGTTATTATCTTATCTAATCAGGATGGCTCCCACTGCTTTTTATCAAATCTTCCTCCAAACCCTAAAAGGAAAGACTAGCCGGGATTAATTACACACTACAAGTTCGCCAATCTTTCAGCCAGGCCAGTGTCGGTACTTTGAGGGAGGTCCCCCGTGCTTTCGCACGAACCTAATTAATGTAAACCTCGTTTTCCCAGAGGCGTAACCCCGTTGACACCTTTCTAGACACCTACTTGATCAGCTAATTGCAATGTGTAAAACTCTCCCAGGAGTAACTCTTACTCGCAGTGGGTATCGGGATCCAACTATCTCATAGAAGGTATGCAATCTCATTGCAAATTTCAACACTTGAAATTCCCGATAATGCTTTTGCCCCTAGCGTGCTATGACCTTGACGCAGGCCAACAAACCATAGTGCGCTAGTCAAGTTCAACCCGTCATTTCCTGATTGAATTAAACCCACCCGTACGACCCTTGACGCAGGCCAACAAAGTCGCACGACTACCCTAATCCAATCTGCATCATATGCATAAGCAGATAAATACTAGTTAGCTACCGCACACTACGCCTTGACGCAGGCCAACAAACGTAGCACGAATACTAACTACTACTCATCTGAAATGACGGAGGGCTACGCCAGGTTTTTCTGAAAACCATGAGCGTAATGAACTTGATATCGTTGTAGAATCAAATGAAGTTTTGAAATAGAGTGATTTTGAGGCTTTTCTAGTTTTGCTAAAGGAGTCACTCCCGGTGAAGGGATCTCGGTCCTTTCCTCATCGAATAAGGTGCAGAGTATGTCATATATACCGCTGTGCAAAGCAAAAACTCTTAAAAGCAATCAAAGCCAAACCGAGTGTGTAGCATCTGCCAGTTATTGCTAAAGGAGTCACTCCCGGTGAAGGGATCTCGGTCCTTTCCTCATCGAATAAGGTGCAGGGTATATCATATATACCGCTGTGCAAAGCAAGAACTGTAGCTACCTGTTTTATTTTAAAATTTGATTCTACAACATCTTAGGTTTCTTATCTTTCATTAATCACATTAATGAAGTCCCATCATTTAAATACCTAAACATCACAGATAGATATGACGTACACTTATGCCATCCGCATTCGCCTCGATGTCCCCTCGTGCACCGTTAGGTTAGGTAACTAACGACAGAGCAGGGCAGGGCTAGCGCGGGTGTAAAACATAAGTAGCGTCTATATAATATATCATATATATTATATACTATATCCATCACAGAATCACAACACAGATATCGCAGCAGAATCAACATATGAAATATTGGATATACTAGGACGTCCGTGTTTTCAATACGAGCCAGTATAAAACACGGATTCCACGGTCGTGATGAATAGCTAATCCAACACCCCTAGACCCCTACGAGAGCGGCAAGCAACCCTGCCAATTCTAGGGTTAGGAGACCCGGACTCGACTCCTCGAGTTGGTCTCCCACTGGACCCCAGAACCCGGTTACTTGTGCTCCCCTCCTTGGGTCTATCCTAATGCGGAAAAGTAAATAATATACAAAGGGTGACAACTTCCGCTACCTGGATGTGCCCCAAATTAAAAGAATATTACATACAAGTTTTTACATAAATGAAAATGAAAAACACTCATCTCACATAAAAACCCCCGGCTATTCGAACACGACGATCCAATATAACATATCCAGCAACACATAACATCACATGTCATCAACGTAAGTAAATATGCGCATCCCAATTGTCGTTGACATATAGCAACGAAACCGGCGATATCACATATTACACTTACGGTCACAGAAAAGAAAGTGTAAAACTACAACAATTGGAATCCGCAACTACTTTAGACATCACATGCCTAATCCAATGAATATCTTAGACATCACATGCCTAATTATTATAAATCCCGCATTTTAGTCTCATTATCGAAAACTCTTTTCAATATCAAATGAAACTAAACCGCTAGATTTATATCATTCATTCAGTTATCACATAACTGTTTGTGAATTCCTATTATTGTATCCTATTCCGGATAAATAGAATATATTAAAATTTCCGATCGAACATTCGAATACCCAAGTTTTCCCGAAACCGTCCAACACATGAAATAGGTTCCAAGACATTCTTTTCATGCCTCAGTACCAACGGTCCAGCCGTAGAAGGGTCAAGCCAACGCCTCACATGTGGCACGCCGTACTGCCCCAAACCCGAAGGTTCAAAGGGCAGTTCAAGATGGTCACATAATCGAGTTAAGGTTTGTTGTCTTCTAGAGGGACCATCGTGTTACTTGCACTACTCAGAACGTCCTTAAACCACATAATAATCCAACACTTGGATATTTTACGACAGGGGAAAAGTTGGGTATTTATATCCGGTCGAAGTTTTTAACATATTCAAAAAATTATCCGGAAAGCACTTAGACAAAGTTCGATAATCCGATCGAATCGACGATTCCCAATACAACCCCAGAATACTCAAACATGGAGTCAAATTAAAATTCCCAGAAAACTCAGAATAATAAATCAGGTATTACTGTGCAAAGAAGTGGGGCTGACGTCATCAACGAGCCGCGGAACCGCCGCAGAAGCCATGCTTCTGCCGCGGTTCCGCCGCCGTTTGTACTGTTCACAGGAAACGATTTGCACAGTAATTCTTAGATTTTATTGCTGATTTTTTTAGGCAATTTTAATTGACAAAAAACCACAAATTTGAAAAATTTCCAGAGAGCTATTTTGGGGTTGGTTTTTCGGTTCGTCCGGGTTTCAAACTCCGTCTAGACTTCGCCTAAGGCTCTAGCTAGGCTCTGATACCACTGTAGGGTTCCTAGGCACTCTAGAGAGGTCTCACAAGGCATCGAACATGCCAATTTAAAAAATATTATGCCGAGAAACCCTAGACTACGGATCTTAGACTAGATGTTTAGGCGAAAAGTAAACTAGTTAACACTTAACTACTTGGATATGGAAATTACAACCTTTGTAGATCCGGATATCCACCTCCACGGCTCCGCAACGAAGTCTCCTCGCTGTCCATGTCGAACCCCGGGCTCTAGCGTCGGCTTCATCGGAGAATCGGGTGAGCTAGGTCGCCGACTTCGTGTCAAAGACGATCTACGTCGAGGCATCGCAAGTTCAAGCTCCGACTTCACAAAGTGATGAAACTTGTGAAGAAAACACACTCTACAACTTGGCTAGAGGTAGAGGGTGAAGAAATAGGAGGTGGGTTCTCTTTAGAATTGGATTTCTCACTCTCAAGCTCAAGTTGCCATTAATGGCCTCAAGGTTTCTAACTTGAAGATGAAGAAGAAGATGAGCTAGTATTATGATAAGTGGTTTTTAATAATGAAATAAAATTGATACTTATCATAATCTAACATGGGTTAAGTGTAGAGAGCAAACCATGGTAAGTGGGAATAGTTAGGGTTTAGCATAAAGACAAAATGGTCTTTGAGTCAAACCTTCATGAAGCTTCATTAAGCTTCATGACAAAAGAAAACCATTTTGTTTTTATAAAACAATTTAAATAAAAAGGAATGGATAAATAAATGTGTGATAAAATCAAAACCCTAATTATCCTCTTAACCATGGGTTTATTCTTTACACTTAACCAAATAAACATGCATCATCTAATATGATACAAACAAGTGTACAAAAGTATATCACATATACATCATGCACATCAAGTGAGAAAATCCATTTAAAGTGAACCCATATTAGTTAATGTAAAGTAATATATCAAATATATAATTATATATTAAATCATTAAATCAACACTTGATTTAACGACCCGGTCATATCGCATATGACCGACTAATATCAATAGTAACAACTTATCGAATCAACACTTGATCCGATAACCCGGCTATAATGCATATAACCGATCAATGCTACAAATCGCGAGAATCGAATACAGTATCACATACTGGTATTATTCTCGCTCCCGCACATATCTCATATGCGCTCCTATTTCGTTTTGCTTGAGCCAGGAAACCTCTGTGTAGGACTCTAAAGACTCGTCAATACGCCGATAGCAGATGATGATCATATCAAGCATCCACAAGCCGCAAGCGGTCTGCTAAACGTAACGGCCACCCGGGTATTGAGCTATCAGAAGATCGACGAGCTAGCCCGCTCACACTCCTGCGAATCCGACCAGTAACACTTACCGTACAGTCCGGTCTCTTCGTCTGATATGTCGCATATCAAGTCTAGGGGTGGTAAACGTCAGACCCCAATAACCCGATAAGTCGTGCCGATGTGAGGCTCATAACGGGTCGAGAAACTACTGGTAACACTTACCAGCAAATCTCTGATCAGCCCTGGCCAGGGACTTCCCTGCTACGGCCAATCGAGCACTGCGCAACAACAACCCCCAATACCGGGAGAGACGAAACCCCTCCTATCGCTCATTGCCTCCATGTGACTCGGGACTGTGCCCAAAGACCACCGTTTTGCACGCCCTCATGGACGTGGTAAGGTGGAGATCAAAGCACAGTGGGAATCACACAAGACTCTATGACGATCTCGGGTCTACAGACTAACCTGTACAAGTGTCACCTGAGAACTGCCATCTGACGTGAGGTATAATACCATCTGGGAGTTCTCGGCGAGTCCGTCCAGTGTACTCAGTCTCCACTGAGCACCCGTATACCATCTCTGATGTCAAACACCAATGGATATGGGATCATCCATCGCCCATCACATGGGTCGAGAAGCGTATACGCTAGTCTACTCTGGTATATCGATGCCCCGTCTCGATACACCCACGACTAGGGACCTTGAAGGATGTACTTATGGACTACCATGTCCCCACTAGTATGATCTACATCATAGTCCAGGCAGTCAAGTATAAATCCTAAGGGCTTTACCAACATGTAACTATAAGACAGTATAAAGAGACTAGTGTACATGTTAAAATAAAGAGTAACCAGATAGCATACTATCATATCGAGCAAGAAAGTCATCTCTATATATGTCCAAGCATCCAATATAATATACATCATCTGTACAATACTGGCATCTAGGGCATACATACAACTAACACAATCTAGATCACAGATGAACACATTGGATATACTAGGAATCCGCAATTCGTACGAGCCTGTAACGAAAAGCGGATTACACGGTCGCTGTGAATAGCCAAAACCCCACCCAAGACCCCTACGGGTGCGGCAAACTACCCGCCAAATACCTGAAGCGAAGCAACCTCCCTCAACTCGTGAGTAGGCCACTCGGCACTTCGAGGTACCCGGTAGTTTGTGCACCCCCTCCATGGGTCTATCTTAGGAGCAAAAATGGTAAAAGAAATTATACAATGACGGCTACAACCTCACCCCGGTTGTGCGGCCAAATAAATAATATTACATAAATTACAAATTTTACATGAATTGAAAGAAAAGAAAACTCTCATCTCACAACCCCCGGCTATTCACCCGCGACAATCCAATGAATTCATATACACATACCATCAACATTACAGAACACAGATATATATAACCCCCACTAATCGACGTATAGCGATTAGCAGACGTTCAATACATATAACACATCACAGATATAAACCCGTCAGCTTTAGTCTTTAGAAACTCGATCAAAATACGGTTTTTTAAGCCCCAAAAACAAATTTTGCTTTCTGAAAAATCTGGGCTGAAAAAACATTCTCCAAAAATCCCAAAATACCCCATAGAGTATACTGCAGTGAAACCGATCCACGGCCGAGTTAACTCGGCCGTGGATCCGCGGCAAGAAGCTGTTCTTGCCGCGGAACCGCGGTGAGTTGGCCGGATCTGTGGATCGTTTTTCTGCAGTATATTATAAAAACCCTGAGTCGATTTTTGGTATATGTCAAATAATTTTTACAGCACTTTAAAAATCGACAGAAAGTTTGAGTTCCGGGTGTATTTCGCGACTTTTTCTCCGATCGAATTTCTAGTTACTTTGCTAACATGTTAGATAGTGTTTAACTAGGCTCTGATACCACTGTAAGTCCACGTTACCTCTCCCGGTACTTACGGGCTTGCGGAAAAGATGAAAAACGATTTTTCTAGAGGTGGTAACATGGACTCAAAATACGGATCTTTGTTAAACAATTACCTAACAACCTAACTAGGAGTTTTACCTACTCGGTTAGGGGGTTATACCTTTCTTGAACTCCTTCTTCTTCGACTCTTTGTGGTGTACGGATCGGCTTCACCTCGTCGTCTCCTCGCGCCGAAGATGGATCCACCAGAAAGCTTATACCTTTTGGCTTCTTCTTCGAACTTGAAGAAACTGAACACTTGGCTTGCTAGGCCTTGTGAACTAGGATGAGTAGAGGATTGTTTTGGTGTTTTTATCTCTAAGGCAATGGTTCTCAACTCATGAGAGGGGTTTGCCTTGAGCTAGAGAGAGCAAGAGGAAGAGGGAGAGCTTGAGCAAGAGAGAGAAATGAAATGACAGAATGAGCAAGCCTTTTGCCATCCAAGCTCTCATAATCCAAAATCATGATAACAAGTAATAATAATTGAGTATATTGTGATCGTTATTATCATGACAAATGACAATATCATTTCTTGCATTAAATGCAATTTGTGAGCAAAACAAGCAAGCACAAGTCAATGCAAACAAATGATAGCCATTGTCATGATGGTGGTCAACAAGTCCAACCTAGTCAACCGGTCAACAAAAGTCAACAAGGTCAACCTTTCAACCCTAACCATGTCACCATAATACTTAATTAATATTATTGTTAATCATAATTCTAATTCTCATTAGGGTTTAACAAAAGTCAACAGTCAACAACCCTAATGAGAATCCTCTGCCTCTGTCTCTGTCAACTATGCATACACACCCGCATCCGCGTTCCGGGGAACACGAATACAAACGAGATAAAACCAATCCCAAAACGTATACTAGGATCTGGCTTAAACCAAAGCCCGCTAGTAATAACTGCCCGGTCACTAAACGTGCACAAGTGCGCGGGTGTGACCGAACCCTGTCGTAAAACCATGTGACCTGTCGCAAAACCATGCGACCTCTACTCTTTTGCCTAAAGGCGAATAGCTCTCTGTGTGGGACTCTAAAGACTCGACACTACGCTGGCAGTGGGTTTAACCACAGACCGCAAGAGGCACTAGCTGTGCGTAACGGCCCCCAGGTAGATGCCGATAAGAAGACGGACGAGGTGAAACCCATCTGAACTCCTACTGAGCCTGAATGTGACAATCTCTGTACAGTCCGGTCTGTTCGTCTGAGTACATCGCATGGCGGGCCTAAGGGGCGGTAAACGTCAGTCCCCTAATAGTGGTATAAGTCGTGTCGGAGTGTAGCCAGAACACCCTGAGATAACACTGGAAACCTACCAGTATATCTCGCTTGCCCTGGCCAGGGACTACTTATGTAATGGCTCTCCTAGACACAGCGCGATGTCAACCCCCAACACCGGGAGAGACGAATCCTATCTAACCGTCACTGCCTCCAAGTGCTTCGGGACTGCACCCAACTACTACCTGTTTGCACGACTCCTTTGAGCCGTGGTAGGGTAGTAATCAAAGTACAGTGGGAATACACTCGAGGCGAAGTGACAGTGTCAAGTCAGCGGACTAAGCTGTACTCATGTCACCTGGGAACTGATAACTGACGATAGGTATAGTACCAACCAATCAGTTCCCGATGAGTCCTGTCCAGTGTACTCGTAACCTAACGAGCACCCGCATACTATCTCAAGTACGACGTACTGACGGCTGTGGGACAGACCGTCTCCCCTGCTGGGATGAGAAGCGCATACGCTAGTCTACTCCGGAGTATCGATGCCCTGTCTCGATTTTCCTACGACTAAGGACCTGTATAAGGATGTACTTGTGGATTACCCAGCCCCCACGAGTGTGACTGCCATCACAACGCTGGTAATCAAGCAAAGATCCTGAGGGCTCTACTAATATGTATGAGCGATATGCTAAAAGAAACACATGCACATATTAAAGTAGAAACAAACCAAGTAGCATACTACCATTTTGAGCAAGATTGTCTATACAATTGTGAATATCCCAAACTTCCATTAAGTAATATACAAACTAGTATGATACAGTAATGGCCTCTAGGGCATATACACTAACAAGAGGTAGGGGGGAGGCAGCATTCCCCCTCTTCATTACCCCTGATTATCGCTATACCGGCGATTATGCCGAGAGGTTCGGCCGGTATATAGGGGATGAGAGCCGCTTCGTGAAGAACTATCCACTTCACGTTGAGTGGGGCGACCAACACCGGCGCTCATTCGCCCTCTTCTGGGATCAGGCACGGTTATTAATATATATTTTCATTTGATTTATCCAATATATTTATTATTAACACTTGCAATTTAATAACATTGTTTTTTTTTTTGTATTTTTAGTTAGATTACGATTTTCAGCCTGTACCCGACCCTGATCACCCTGGGAGGGTGCTCGATCTTCACGCTCTGTACCATGACCTGATGAAAAACATGCAATCGAAGGTCCGATACAATAGGAATGAGCTGAAGATCGACTGCTATTCCCTGTGGATGGCGGCCCCCGAGGCAGAAAGAGCGGCCCTCCTACATACTCTGGCCTTTGCGAGAGTCGACGTAGATCCATGGCCTCTATTGTGCCAATATTTCTACTCTCAGCGCAAACAGGTATGTATTTTAAATGTAATTCATTGTTTAGTATATAATTTATTTTTTTGTGCTTCTTAATTAGAAAACTAAATCTGAATGTGTTGTGCAGAAACAGGCCGATCAAAATAAAGAGAATAGGAAGTCGGCGAAGAGGAGTCGCCCCACTTATACAGGTGGCTCGAGGAATATTACTCGTGCCATGGAGTTATCGATAAATTACAATAGTCCTACTGTGATATAATGTAATATTAAGAGTTATTTTCTAATATATGTAAATTTTTGGCGAATTGCAGAGAGCTCAGACCCTGGCGCAGGGTGGTACACTGAGCGTGCTGTCCGCGTATCTTGCCGTCCACGGCACCTCGACAGATCGGGCGAGCTTTGATACCCCGACACCGCTACCCAGGAGTATTGTGTAAATGTTAATATTTATTCAACCTCTATTTGAAATTTTTGTTTTGAAAGATTCAAATTTAAATGATATACTTATATTTTACTGGTTAATGTGGGTGTAGGAGCGGGTAGTTGAGCAGGCGGAGTCATCGGGGATCGATTTTACTGGACAGAACGATCCGATATTGCTGACCCCGGTCCTAGACGCCGCACACGGAGGGCACCACGGAGGTTGGGAGAGAGGCCGGGGACTGGGTCCTAGCAGGGCCCATATGAGGTTGGACTCCACTCCGGCGGTTACTTCCTCTATCTCCCGTAAGCGACGTCTAGAGCAAGAACTGGACACCTTGAAGGCCACCGTCCAGGAGTTGAAGGAGATGATGGTATGTATACGACTTAATAGTAAAATATTATGTCATATTATAGATAGCAACATATCCAATATTACTACGTAGCCTGAGCTTATTTGGTTGTAAACTTAGTTTTGATTAATCATACATATATAGAACTGTCTAATTAAAATAAACTATGGTTTTCCAAACTAGATATCCAAACGAGACTTAAGTTCCTAAGTATACATAGATTGGGGTTTCGCAATAACCTGGTAATGATACGAATTCGACTAATACACAGTTCTTACTCATTTATTACACACAAAACTGAACAGACGCGACAGGGCACTTCGGCTGAGCCTCCACATGCATCTCATTCGGCTGCGGCTCCGCAAACCACTACCTCGGCTGCGGTTGCGCAGACCACTCCTATAGCTCCATAGCCCGCTCAGACTCCCGCAGCTGCGGCTCCGCAAGCCACTACCTCGGCTGCGGTTGCGCAGACCACTCCCACAGCTCCACAGCCCGTTCAGACTCCCGCACACTCCGCATTGCTCGAGATGTTGACTCAGGGTATATCCGAGGAGCAGGTGCGTCAGATTACGGCGTTTATCAGAGGTGGAGCTGGACTGAGCTAGGGTAGCTTTTTGATTCTTATATTTTAAACATGTATTTACTTATATGATACATATTGTATATATTTTGGACGATATTGGTGGTGTTTGCGTGTTCATATTGATTTAGATTGATATCGTATTCTGCTTGTTGATTTCTTTTATATATTATGCGTGAGATATTGATTATGAATACTGCGGTATATATTCTGCTTGTTGATTAATTTTATATAAGATGTATATTTTATTGTGCACAGGACGAAGAAAAAACAGGCAGCCCTTTTTTTTAAAAAAAACCCTGATAATATGTACCTACGGATTAATCCGTAGGGCCACATGTTGCACCTACCGTGTAATCCGTAGGGTGCAACGTTGCCCCTACACATATATCCGTAGGGACAAAATATCAGGATACCTGATATTTTGCCCCTATAGACTCAGTAAGAGGGGTTAGCCTTGTCCCTACGGTCCAATCCGTAGGGCATAATTTTACCCCTACACAGTTATCCGTAGGGACAAGATATCAGGCTACCTGATATTTTGCCCCTACACATCTAGACCTACGCATGGAGCCGTAGGGGCTGATATTTGTCCCTACGGAGTTATCCGGAGGGGCAACTATTTTATTTTATAAACCGATAAATTAAATAAAAATTTTGTCCCTACAGTGTAATCCGTAGGGTCAGCTGGACCTATGCATTAAGCCGTAGGGGAAATTATTTAACCGTAGGGGCATGTTTAAAGCTAAGAGTTGCACCTGCGGCGTGTGCACCTGCGGCGTATTTTCGTGCCCCTACGAATATAGCCGTAGGGGCAGTGGTTTGCTCCTACGGATTTATCCGTAGGGGCAACCCCTATTTGTAGTAGTGTATAACACCAATATCTAATATTTGGTTTTTACAATGTGTTTTAGGTTTATTATCTTTGTATTAAACCGAATCAATGCAATCCCATCAAATAGATAATCACATTACCCCGCATCTTCTCATACAATCACAGAAAAGCATGAAAACAAAATAAAATGCACATATACACCGTCCGCATTCACCACATGGTCCCGGGTCTTCACCGTAAGATTACTTAACTTATGGTAGGGCGGGAACAAAGCTAGCACGGGTGCAAAACGTATATAGCAGTTATTTATATATCACTATATTTATCATCGCAGATAGATAATCAACATTACAGGCAAACGATAAATATCATCACAGGTAGGTAATCTCATCACAAGCAAGTAATGAAAAATACAGAGATGGAATGGCTGGATTATCTAGGAATTCCGCATTTGGTTCGAGCCATCAAACGAAACGTGACATTCTCCGGTCGAGTGAATAGCCCGTGCGTAGTCAAAATCAGATCCCTACAAGTGCGGCAAGCTACCAGCAAGCCCAAGAAACGCGGCAACCCAACACCATCATCTTGAGGGGGTCACCCGACACTATCTCGAGTCCGGTGATTTGAGCACTTCTCCGCTCATCTGAACATTCAAGGAGGGTATTGGAGCTAAGACATTCAAGTCTTATATACGGGTTGGCCGTGTATAGCACCTTGAATCCTTGGATGTGGCTGTGGGTCATTCCAGGAGGTGCTCGAAGCTCACATGTACCCTCCAATATTTTTATCATCATTACATGTCTAATTATTTTATTATGTCTATTCAATTTTAACATCTTCTTTATTGAGATTTAATAATGCTAAAAATCAAATATGCAACCAACGCATAAAAAGAAAGGGCAACACTATCAAAAACAAATCATCGCAAGCGTTATTAATTTATATGCATGCGTCACAGGTTTAAAAAATATTAATATAAGTACTCCTGTCCAAACTGCATAAGACACTCGTCTAAGTAGATCATAGACGCCTAACTACAAATAATTTCTGCTCTAACCTTGGACTGCAATTGAAACTTGGGCCCAACTCGACCAGGTTCGGCCTACTTCAAATTATCTAGAAAAATCATTTAGAGAAAAATCAAGAGCGTTCTTGAAAAATCTAGCGCTTTCTCCGCACGTTTCTCAAACACTTGCTACAGCTACCAGCTCTCGAGCCTTCCAGAGTACTCCCCTCCAACTCTATATATGCTCCATTCACTCTCGATCCTCCTCCATCATCTGAGAAAAAGAAATCAATCAAGTAAAGCTCAAGCCTACAACAAATCCTATAAACTCTCAATTTCCCAATCTTATTAGAAAAAAAAAAGAAAGAATGGCATTGATCCCAAGTATCTTCGGGCAGAGGGGGAGCGGCAGCAGCATCTTCGACCCCTTCTCTTGGGATCCTTTCCAGAGCTGGCCGGCGCTGTTTCCGGACCAGTTTCGGTCTGATAGCAGCAGCGGTGGTGCGCTGAGCGAGACGTCAGCGTTTGCGAACACGCGCATCGATTGGAAGGAGACACCGGAGGCGCACATATTCAAGGCGGACATGCCGGGGATAAAGAAGGAAGAGGTGAAGGTGGAGGTGGAGGAAGGCAGGGTGCTCCAGATCAGCGGGGAGCGCAGCAAAGAGAAGGAAGAGAAGGACGACAGGTGGCACAGGGTCGAGAGGAGCAGCGGCAGGTTCCTGAGGAGGTTCAGGCTCCCCGAGAACGCCAAGGTCGATCAGGTGAAGGCGAGCATGGAGAACGGGGTGCTCACCGTGACGGTGCCCAAGGAGCAGGTCAAGAACCCCGAGGTGAAGGCCATCCAGATCTCTGGCTAAATTTCTGGCTCTGGTTATGGATGTGTGGTTTAAGAGGCTCGTAGTGTATGTTTGTGTGAGCTTTGAAGCTTGTAATGCAGCTTTTTGTGTTGAGCTGATTAAAGAATAAGTGTTGTTGTATAAGCCCTCTGGATTTTCATGCTTAATGGTTGATCGGTTAGATCTTTGAAGCTTGTAGTGTTGTTGTATAAGCCCTCTGGATTAAACAATCAACAAATGCTTCATTTATCGATAACATTTTTTACTAACATCAAGTACTTAGCCTAGAATTTGATCATGCTTGTTAGGCCCTTTAAATCCATTTGAAAGGCAAGGTAAATCCATTTGAATGAGTAATACTTCCTCCATCGGAGCGTTACTTTATCGTGACTCTTAGTGGATACATAGAAGGTGCCACCGTACTGGTAGGAAAAATATTACTTGGTTTATTTACGTTTTTGGCATCAGTGATGCGAGCCTATATATTAAAGCCTTGTGTTGCCCATACTTGCACTAATTGACCCATATATGGAACTATCTCCATTAAAATTTTATAACGTACTTAACATTAAATCATTTCTTATGTTTTTTCTTTTTTCTTTGTTCTTTTAGGGGAAAAGGGAAATCCTTAACTCATAAAAAAATATATAATAACAAATATGTACAAGAGTATAAATTTACAAGAGCTAAGTTAAGTTTCTACTAGCAGGGTTGGATTAACACTCGGGAGGTAACCCATAGAAGCCATACACTACTACAATTAATAAGGAGTTATCCCTACGGTTGAAGGTATCCGTAGGGGCAATATTTTATTGTCCCTACAAATTAATCCGTAGGTTCCCAAGCTTGTCCCTACGGGGCTTTATGTTTTAATTTAAAAATATTAAAACGTAATTTATTATTTGACCCTACGGGGCCGCAAACGAAGGACCTACGGGGCCGCAAACGAAGGACCTACGGATTAATCCGTAGGGGTATTATTGTTAGTGTATATGCCCTAGAGACCATTACTGTATCATACTGGTTTGTATATTACTTAATGGAAGTTTGGGATATTCACCTTGTATAAACAATCTTGCTCAATATAGTAGTATGGTACTTGGTTTGTTTCTACTTCAATGTGTACTTGTGTTTATTTTAGTATATCACCTATACACATTAGTGGAGCCCTTAGGATCTTTGCTTGATTACCAGCGTTGTGATGGCAGTCACACTAGTGGGGGCTGGGTAATCTATAAGCACATCCTTATACAGGTCCTTAGTCGCAGGACTATCGAGACAGGGCATCGATACTCCGGAGTAGACTAGCGTATGCGCTTCTCATCCCAGTGTGGGAGATGGTCTGTCCCACGGCCATCAGTACGTCGTACTGGAGATAGTATACGGGTGCTCGTTAGGTTACGAGTACACTGGACAGGACTCGTCGGGAACTGACAGGTTGGTATTATACCTATCGTCAGTTATCAGTTCCCAGGTGACGTGAGTACAGCTTAGTCCGCTGACTTGACACTGGCATTTCGCCTCGAGTGTGTTCCCACTGTACTTTGATCACTACCCTACCACGGCTCAAAGGAGTCGTGCAAACGGGTAGTGGTTGGGTGCAGTCCCGAAGCACTTGGAGGCAGTGACGGTTAAACAGGATTCGTCTTTCCCGGTATTGGGGGTTGACATCGCGCTGTGTCTAGGAGAGCCATTACACGAGTAGTCCCTGGCCAGGGCAAGCGAGATATACTGGTAGGCTTCCAGTATTATCTCAGGGTGTTTTGGGCTTCACTCCGACACGACTTGTACCGCTATTAGGGGACTGACGTTTTACCGCCCCCTAGGCCCGACATGCGATGTATTAGACGAACAGACCGGACTGTACGGAGACTGTCACATTCAGACTCGGTAGGAGTTCAGATGGGGTTCACCTCGTCAGCCTTCTTATCGGCATCTACCTGGGGACCGTTACGCACAGCTAGTGTCGCTTGCGGTCTGTGGTTAAACCCACTGCCAGCGTAGTGTCGAGTCTTTAGAGTCCCACACAGAGGGTATTCGCCTCTGGGCAAAACAGAGTAGAGGTCGCATGGTTTTGCGACAGGGTTCGTTCTCATTCGCGCACTTGTGCACGTTTTGGAGTCCGGACGGATATTACTGGCTGTCTCTGGTTTGAGTCAGATACTGGTATATGTTTTGGGGTTGATTTTATCTCTTGGTATTCATGTTCTTCGGAACAAGAATGCGGGTGTGTATGCACAGTTGATTGAGGCGGAGGAAGAGGTTTTTCATTAGGGTTTCGGAACGGGTGCGTATGCACAGTTGACAGTCGTCTTTTTCCAAACCCTAATGGAATTATGATATATCAATTAATAATATTAATAAAATGAAATTGTGTCATGGTTGGTTTTTTGTTGACTTGTTGACCATGGTTGACTTGTTGACCATGGTTGAAGTTTTGACCATCATCATTACAAAAGAAAGATGCTCTTTGATTCTAGCAAATTCATTTAATGTTTGAAATGATAATGGTCATTCCTAAACCTTCCATCAACTATTTCATTTTCATTATTATTATTATTTTGATAATTCTTTTTCTTTTATGATATGGTTGCAAGAAAAAAAAAAGATAGCTCATTCTATCATTTAGCTTCTCTCTCCTCATTTCATCTTCTTCTTCCTCTAGCTCAAGGAGAACCCTTCTCATGAGTTGAGAATCTCTCTCCTTGAAAAGATAAAACCCCAAAAGACACTCTCTACTCACTCTAGGATCAAGGTTTAGCAAGCCGGAGATTCTAGTTCTCTCAAAGTTCGAGAAAGAGCCCGAAGGTTGAACCCTCAGGTGGATCCATCTTCGACGGAAGAAGGCAACGAGGAAAGAACCATCAACCTCTACAAGGATTCAAGAAGAAGGAGTTCAAGCTAGGTATAACCATCTTTCCGAGTAGCTAATTCTCTTTAGCTTGTATGCTAGTTTAGTTTAGAAAAGATCTCGACTTTGTTAGTCCATGTTGCCCCATGCGCTAAAAATTTGATTTTTATACCGTTTCCGCCTCCCCGTAAGAACCGGGGGTCGCAACGTGGACTTACAGTGGTATCAGAGCCTAACTAAACTTAAACTAGCTTGGTAGCGAAGTGTATGGAAGTTCGAAACCGAAAAATCGCAAAACCGGAAAATCCAAAACCCTAAGTTTCTGTTGAAATTTTTTGTGCTCTAAAAGTAAAACTTTTTACTCCTAAAATCGTCTCAGGGTTTTGTAAGAACACCCAAGAAAAACGATCCCCTGATTCCTTCAAACCGCCGCGGATCCGCGGCCTCAGCTATTCTCTTGGCCGCGGATCCGCCGCCGTTTGGGCTCTTCATGTGATCGTGTTTTGTGCAGTGTTCTTCTGGTGGGGTTTTGGGATTTTTCAAATATGTTATATGTGCCCAGATTTTCCAGAAAAGAAATTTACTTTTGGGGTCCTATAAATCCGTATTTTTTTTTCGAACTTCGCTACACTTTGGCTATGTTGGTTATATCTGTGATGTTTGCATGTATTGAACGTCGGCTAATCGCTATAAGTCGATTAGTCGGGGTTATACATCTCTGTGATCTGTGTTTGGTATTGGAATGTGTATATGAATGTGTTGGACTGTCGCGGGTGAATAGCCGGGGTGGATGTGAGATGAGCTTTGTTTTTCTTTCATTCATTGTAAATGTAAATTGATGTAATATTATTATTTGTATGGCCGCACAACCGGGTCGGGGTTGTAGCCGTCATTGTATAATTCTTTTTACTGTTTTTGCTCCTAGGATAGACCCATGGAGGGGTGCACAAACTACCGGGAACTTGGCGGGTAGTTTGCCGCACCCGTAGGGGTCTTGGGTGGGGTTTTGGCTATTCACCGCGACCGTGTAATCCGCTTTTCGTTGCAGGCTCGAACGGATTGCGGATTCCTAGTATATCCAATGTATTCATCTGTGATCTGTAATGTCTATCATTGTTTTATATTTAGGCGTTGCTTATGTTTTACAGCCGCGCTAGCCCAGCCCCCGCTCTGTCGTTAGTTAAGTAACCTAACGGGTGATGACGGGACCCCGTGGCGAATGCGAATGGCATAAGCGTACGTCATATTTTGGTTATTTTCTGCAATGGTAGGATTAAATGATGGGACGCATTAAAAGAACTAATGCAAGAATATCACGCATTAAAAGAACTAATGCAAGATAATAAACCAAGTTAAAATCGTTGGAACACTTTCGAAAAACCACTCGGTTCTTTTCAAAACTAACTTTTAAATGCGGAGCTTGAGCCACTCCTCTTAAAAGCTATCTCGTTCCATCGATTATATCAAGTTCACTACGTTCACGGTTTCGCCAAAACCATCCGTAGCCCTCCGTCGTTTCATATGAATATTCAACAGTATTCAAGCTGTGTTTGTTGGCCTTAGTCAAGGCACAGTGTTTGGTAGCTGGTAGGTATTCATATGTTGCATAGATAGAATGCGTTGGTTTGGGACAGTCGTATTGCCTTGTTGGCCATAGTCAAGGGTATATACGGGTGGGTTCAAATTAACCTGGATAACGACGGGTAGAACTTGACATGTGACTTATGATTTGTTGGCCTTAGTCAAGGTCATAAGAGCATGGGGCAAAAATCCACATCGGGAGTTTCATAAGTACTGAAACTTGCTAGATTTGCATACCATTTGGAGTGTGATGATTCTGGTAGGATTCCTTCAGTTTCGTCACGCGATGATATTTGGATCCCGATCCTACTGTGAGTATATGCTACTCCTCGGGAAATTTCTCACTAAACGATCAATGCTATAAACCTAGTAGGTGCCTAGAAAGGTGTTAGCGGGGCTACGCCCCCAGGGAAAAGAGGTTCTTAAATTAAGGAACTTCGCGAAAGCGTTGGAAAACCTCCCTCGAAGTACCGACACTGGCCTGGCTGAACGGTTAAGCAAGTATTGTGCGGTGGGATTGATCCCGACTAATTCTTCCTTTGTGGTTTGAGGAGGGATTCGAGAAACAGTGGGAGCCATCCTGTTTAGACAAATTAAAAACCATTCTAAACTTGCAAGAGTATCGTGCTAAAGTGTTTCTTCTCTCCCCCCTGCAGCGACCAAATTCGAAATGACTGGACTTAAGTTACTTCTAGATAAAAACATACTGACAGGGCCAAACTACAAAGATTGGCTCAGGAATGTAAAATTGGCAATCACTTACGACAAGCTGGGGTATCTTCTTACCACCAAAGCTCCCCCCATCCCAGGTCCCACCTCCAGCGTCGCGGATAAGGAAATCCGTAAGACTTGGGAGATTGATTGCGCGAAGGCCAGGTGCCTCGTGCTTGCCTCTATGGACAACGAACATCAGAGGAGGCATGAGAATATGGACCTCGAGTCCATATTTCTCCATACAAAAGAACTGTATGGAGAGCAGTCTCGTATCGCAAGATACGAAGTGTCGAAGAAGTTATTTTCGACAAAGTTGGCCGTCGGATCATCGGTAGCGGACCACGTGCTTAAGATGATTGGCTACACTGAGGAGCTCGCGGAACTTGGGACCACGTTGGACAGTAAACTCTATACGGATTTAATTCTCCAGTCCCTTCCATCCACTTACGCCCAGTTTATACTGAACTTCAACTTACAAGAAAAGGAAGTTGAACTTTCAGAACTCCTCAACATACTGAGGAGCGCAGAGGGCACCCTACAGAAGGGTAGGGAAACACCCGCTTTGTTTGTAGGAGGATCTTCTTCCTCTAGGTCCAAGGCGAAAGCCAAGGGAAAGAAGAAGAAAGCCCCCGCCAAACCAAGAGGCGGTGTTAGTAAAGTGGGTACGAAGGGAAAGGAAAAGGCAACAAAGATTGCGGGGAAGCTTGTTGGAAAGGAAGAATGCTTCTATTGTCATAAGAGTGGACACTGGAAGAAAGATTGCAGGGCTTGGAAGGCCAGGACACAGGAACTGAAGCAGGTTGCGGCTTCAGCTTCAGGTGTGTATGTTATTGAAAACTGTCTTTCTATAAACTCTACTTCCTGGGTATTGGATACCGGATCAAGATCTCATATCTGTAATTCTTTGCAGGCGTTGAGAAACCGTAGGGTTTTGAAGGCAGGTGACATGACCCTCAGAGTTGCGAACGGAGCTAGCATGGATGCTAAAGCCGTGGGGGACTATCACCTGGGAATGTCAGATGGACATGTTTTGGTTTTGCGTAATTGCTTTTTTGTACCCAACGCAACTTGTAATATCATTTCTGTATCTTTGGTTTCTAAAGAAGGCTATGAATTTGCGTTTGTAAGTAATGTTGTAAACATTCACCTTAATCAAGTTCTGATTGGGTCAGGTACACTGAGCAATGGTATATACGTATTAAACCAACCACAGATTTTCAATGTCCAGAATACACACAAAAGAAAGTCTCCAGATATCAATCAGGCTTTCTTATGGCATTGTAGACTGGGTCACATCAATGAGACACGGTTGACTAAGTTACATAAAGAAGGATACTTGGATCCGTTCGAGTATCAGTCTTATGCCACTTGTGAATCTTGTCTCATGGGAAAGATGACAAAGACTCCGTTCACTGGACACGGAGAAAGAGCGAGCGAGCTCTTGGGACTCATACACAGTGACGTGTGTGGTCCAATGTCTACACATGCGCGAAGCGGTTATTCATACTTCATTACTTTCACAGACGATTTCTCTAGGTATGGACATGTCTTCTTAATGAAGTACAAATCCGAGGCCTTTGAGAAATTTCGGGATTACAAGAATGAAGTTGAAAAACAAACAGGCAAAAGTATCAAAATCCTAAGATCGGATCGAGGTGGTGAATACTTAAGTGCCGAGTTCCTGAATTATTTAAAAGAGAACGGAATTCTCTCTCAGCTTACTCCTCCATACACTCCGCAACACAACGGTGTATCGGAGAGACGGAACCGAACCCTATTGGATATGGTACGTTCCATGATGAGTAAGGCTGAGTTACCGCGATCTTTCTGGGGTTATGCACTAGAAACAGCTGCACATCTCTTGAACCAAGTTCCTACTAAGACAGTGCCTACCACACCATATCAGATGTGGAGTGGGAAGAAACCCTGTCTTAAATCCTTTAAGACATGGGGATGTCCGGCTTTTGTTAAAAAGCAGCATGCGGACAAGCTCGAGGCACGCTCAGTACAGTGCAAGTTTGTGGGATACCCAAAGAACTCCAAGGGGTATCTATTCTATTACGCAGAGGAGCAAAAAGTCCTTGTTTCTCGTCATGCCCGCTTCTTGGAAACTGAGTTTTTAGAAAATCAGATAAGTGGGAGCGCAGTAGAACTGGATGAAATTCCAGAACCTCAGACTATTACTGAAAGCTTAGTGGAACCAGAGGGTTCAAAAGAACAGGACATTCCTACGCCGCTCCGCAGGAGTAGTAGGCAGTCTCATCCGCCCGAGAGATACTACGGTTTTCTCATAGACGGGGATAGAGAGGATTGCATCATAGATTATGATGAGCCTACTAGCTTCCAACAGGCCGTTCAGAGCGTTGACTCGGTAAAATGGCTGGATGCAATGCGGACCGAAATGGAGTCCATGTACACCAACAAAGTATGGACGTTGGACATTGCTCCAGACGGGGTAAAACCCGTAGGATGCAAGTGGATCTTCAAAATGAAGATTGGTGTAGATGGACAGGTTGAGACCTATAAAGCTAGACTTGTAGCAAAGGGTTTCCGTCAAAGACCTGGCTTGGACTATGACGAAACCTTATCTCCAGTGGCTATGCTGAAATCCATTCGGATCCTTCTTGCCATTGCTGCCTTCCACGATTATGAGATTTGGCAAATGGACGTAAAAACCGCTTTTCTAAATGGAAATTTAGAGGAGTGTGTCTATATGGATCAGCCAGAGGGTTTCATTCAGAGTGGGAGCAGCGGAAAGGTGTGCAAGTTGCTTAAGTCCATCTATGGACTAAAGCAGGCATCGCGGAGTTGGAACATCTGTTTTGATGAAACGGTCAAGGAATTTGGCTTTATCAAAAATCCAGATGAACCATGCATCTATTGTAGATTTGTAGCGAGAACTGTAGTATTCCTCGTTTTATACGTGGATGACATTCTCTTAATAGGAAATGACATTCCTATGCTACAATCTGTCAAGGGATTCTTGTCACACAGGTTCTCCATGAAAGACCTGGGTGATGCCTCCTACATCCTGGGGATCCGGATCCATCGTGATAGATCCAAGAGGATATTAGGACTTTCACAGTCCAGGTACATCGACACTATACTGAAAAGATTCAGTATGGAAGATTCCAAGCGCGGTAACCTACCGGCTTGTCACGGGATCACCCTCTCTAAAGAGATGTCTCCCAAGACTGATTTGGAGAGGGATCGCATGTCTATTATACCCTACGCTTCTGCGGTATGCTCTATAATGTATGCGATGTTGTGTACCAGACCGGATGTAGCTTATGCACTGAGTGTGGTAAGCCGGTATCAGTCAAACCCTGGGGAGAAACACTGGATAGCGGTAAAGAACATTCTCAAGTACCTAAGAAGGACTAAGGAGATGTTCTTGGTGTATGGCGGAAAAGACCTCCAGATCGAGGCCTTTGCTGACTCCAGCTTCCAGAGTGACAAGGATGATTCCAAGTCCATGTCGGGTTTTGTCTTTACCCTCAATGGAGGGGCGGTGTGTTGGAAGAGTTCCAAACAGGAAACCGTTGCAGACTCGACGATGGAAGCGGAATACATCGCTGCATCTGATGCCGCAAAAGAAGCTGTCTGGATGAGGAAGTTCTTGAAAGAACTTCAGGTGGTTACGTCCATTGTTGACCCAATACCTCTGTATTGCGACAACAACGGGGCTATAGCTTTAGCGAAGGAACCCAGGTCCCATCAGAGATCCAGGCACATCTTGAGGCGGTATCACCTGATCAGGGAGATCGTGGATCGCAAGGAGATCGAGGTTCGGAGGGTTGCTTCAGAAGAAAACACTGCAGATCCATTCACCAAGGCCCTACCCCAGACTCAGTTCGAGCGGCTGATCGAGATGATAGGTCTTCGATACGCCAGTACATGGCCTTAGTGCAAGTGGGAGATTGTTAGTGTATATGCCCTAGAGGCCATTACTGTATCATACTGGTTTGTATATTACTTAATGGAAGCTTGGGATATTCACCTTGTATAAACAATCTTGCTCAATATAGTAGTATGCTACTTGGTTTGTTTCTACTTCAATGTGTACTTGTGTTTATTTTAGTATATCACCTATACACATTAGTGGAGCCCTTAGGATCTTTGCTTGATTACCAGCGTTGTGATGGCAGTCACACTAGTGGGGGCTGGGTAATCTATAAGCACATCCTTATACAGGTCCCTAGTCGCAGGACTATCGAGACAGGGCATCGATACTCCGGAGTAGACTAGCGTATGCGCTTCTCATCCCAGTGTGGGAGATGGTCTGTCCCACGGCCATCAGTACGTCGTACTGGAGATAGTATACGGGTGCTCGTTAGGTTACGAGTACACTGGACATGACTCGTCGGGAACTGACAGGTTGGTATTATACCTATCGTCAGTTATCAGTTCCCAGGTGACGTGAGTACAGCTTAGTCCGCTGACTTGACACTGGCACTTCGCCTCGAGTGTGTTCCCACTGCACTTTGATCACTACCCTACCACGGCTCAAAGGAGTCGTGCAAACGGGTAGTGGTTGGGTGCAGTCCCGAAGCACTTGGAGGCAGTGACGGTTAGACAGGATTCGTCTCTCCCGGTATTGGGGGTTGACATCGCGCTGTGTCTAGGAGAGCTATTACACGAGTAGTCCCTGGCCAGGGCAAGCGAGATATACTGGTAGGCTTCCAGTATTATCTCAGGGTGTTTTGGGCTTCACTCCGACACGATTTGTACCGCTATTAGGGGACTGACGTTTTACCGCCCCTTAGGCCCGACATGCGATGTATTAGACGAACAGACCGGACTGTACGGAGACTGTCACATTCAGACTCAGTAGGAGTTCAGATGGGGTTCACCTCGTCAGCCTTCTTATCGGCATCTACCTGGGGACCGTTACGCACAGCTAGTGCCGCTTGCGGTCTGTGGTTAAACCCACTGCCAGCGTAGTGTCGAGTCTTTAGAGTCCCACACAGAGGGTATTCGCCTCTGGGCAAAACAGAGTAGAGGTCGCATGGTTTTGCGACAGGGTTCGTTCTCATTCGCGCACTTGTGCACGTTTTGGAGTCCGGACGGATATTACTGGCTGGCTCTGGTTTGAGTCAGATACTGGTATATGTTTTGGGGTTGATTTTATCTCTTGGTATTCATGTTCCTCGGAACAAGAATGCGGGTGTGTATGCACAGTTGATTGAGGCGGAGGAAGAGGTTTTTCATTAGGGTTTCGGAACGGGTGCGTATGCACAGTTGACAGTCGTCTTTTTCCAAACCCTAATGGAATTATGATATATCAATTAATAATATTAATAAAATGAAATTGTGTCATGGTTGGTTTTTTGTTGACTTGTTGACCATGGTTGACTTGTTGACCATGGTTGAAGTTTTGACCATCATCATTACAAAAGAAAGATGCTCTTTGATTCTAGCAAATTCATTTAATGTTTGAAATGATAATGGTCATTCCTAAACCTTCCATCAACTATTTCATTTTCATTATTATTATTATTTTGATAATTCTTTTTCTTTTGTGATATGGTTGCAAGAAAGAAAAAGATAGCTCATTCTATCATTTAGCTTCTCTCTCCTCATTTCATTTTCTTCTTCCTCTAGCTCAAGGAGAACCCTTCTCATGAGTTGAGAATCTCTCTCCTTGAAAAGATAAAACCCCAAAAGACACTCTCTACTCACTCTAGGATCAAGGTTTAGCAAACCGGAGATTCTAGTTCTCTCAAAGTTCGAGAAAGAGCCCGAAGGTTGAACCCTCAGGTGGATCCATCTTCGACGGAAGAAGGCAACGAGGAAAGAACCATCAACCTCTACAAGGATTCAAGAAGAAGGAGTTCAAGCTAGGTATAACCATCTTTCCGAGTAGCTAATTCTCTTTAGCTTGTATGCTAGTTTAGTTTAGAAAAGATCCCGACTTTGTTAGTCCATGTTGCCCCATGCGCTAAAAATTTGATTTTTATACCGTTTCCGCCTCCCCGTAAGAACCGGGGGTCGCAACGTGGACTTACAATTATATGGGTTATTTTATATAAAAGAAAAGCCCAGAAATTTCCTCTTTCTCACAACTTCCTCGCTCTCATCTCCCGCGCGCGTCTCGTCGCCACCGCCCGCGTCTCTTCGCCATCGCACTCCCGCGCGCGCCTCGTCGTCCCCGACATCACCGTCGACTTCCTCGTCGACGTCAGGAACTCTTTCGTCGCCGATTGCGTCGTAGACCATCTCCAGTCTCCTCCATCGCCGGCCTACAGGTTAGTAAATTTCATATTTTTATTTCTAATTATGCATTTATTTCTGTTTTTGTTGATTATTGGGTTGCTACATGGGCTAGGGTTAGGGTTCGGTTTTCGGTTAGGGTTAGGGTTCGGTTCAGTAGGGTTAGGGTTAGGGTTAATTAGTTGGGGTTAGGCTTAGGGTAGGACTTAGGCTAGGGTTAGGGTTCAGTATATGGTTAGGGTTAGAGTTAGGGTTGGGGTTCAGTGTATGGTTAGGGTTAGGGTTAGGGATTGGTTCAAGGTTAGGGTTAGGGTTTGGTTCAGGGCTAGGGTTAGAGGTTAAGGTTAATTTGGGTTAATTACGTAAAATAGATAGGGTTAATTGTGTTAATTAGAGTCACGACCCGAAATGGCATGTGACTGGCACTTGAATCATATGAAGTCTATAGGACCCCATCTAATTCAAGTAAACCAAAAATCCTAGAAATCTAAACAATTTTAAAGAAGGAAAAATTTAGTTTTAAAGCAAGTAGTTTAACAACATAAGCCGAAATATGAATTTTTTAAATATAAAGTCTTTTCTGAAAATTTCGGCAGAGTTTCCTTTGTAAATACTGGCCCCAACAGGGGTACAACATGAATAATATGAATAAAGATATCCCCAAACGGGAGTTAGCTCTTCGCCAATTGGCGGTCACAACCACGCAAGTAATATAATATACAACGCCGAAGGGCGATAATCAAAACTCAAAAGGAAACTCAAAATTAACATGAAAACCGTAATAATACAAGCGTGACTCTAAGGTCGAATTAATAATACACTGGTCTTCTAAGTCTATAAATAATAAAAATCTAGTTGATGGAGTTTTACTAGATACAACTGAATAAAATAAGGTACAATGGTGGTCACGATGCAAGTGAACCCACCTACCAAAGCAATTACTCGGAATGAAATCAGTGTGCCAGCAAAACCGCAACGAAAGCGGTACGGCAAAAACTGCAAGAACTGTGGCACAACGGGGGTGAGTTGCCAACTCGTGAGTAGAAAACATCACAGAGCAGAAATCGTATGTATGACTCAATTCTAGATCAATACGATAACAAATATATATAACCTCAAAATGATATAGCCTGAAACATCTAATAATGGTATGGGTAAACATCTATACATATGTGTAATACCAAGTGCTCGTGTCAGTGCCGCAGCTAGCAACATATCATAAATATGAGGTATTAATACAATATAATGAAAACAGAATATATCATGAATGAGAAAATTATTTTCTTTAATTTGTGAGATTTCTGTTTATATAAATCGAGATATCATCAATGAGATCAACAGAAAATCAGTGTCTAGCATCGACACAAAATATATATCTCAAAATCCCAGGCTCTGGCTATCCGAACCGGACTGTATCTTCAAATCTCAATACCTCAGGCTCCGGTATCCGGACTGGCCTGTATCATAAATCTCAATATCTCAGGCTCTGGCTGTTAGTTATATGTATGCCCTAGAGGCCATTACTGTACATGGATGTATATTGTAGTGGATGCTGGGACATATATAGGGAGGACTTTCTTGCTCGACATGATAGTATGCTATCTGGTTACCCTTTACCTTAACGTGTATGCTGTTTGTCTCTCTGTTACATGTTGGTAAAGCCCTTAGGATGTGTGCTTGACTACCTGAACTATGATGCGGATCATACTAGTGGGGACATGGTAGTCCATAAGTACATCCTTCAAAGTCCCTAGTCGTGGGTGTATCGAGACGGGGCATCGATATACCAGAGTAGACTAGCGTGTACCTTCTCGACCCATATAGATGGGCGATGGATGATCCCATATCCATCGGTGTTTGACATCAGAGATGATATACGGGTGCTCAGTAGAGACTGGGTACACTGGACGGACTCGCCGAGAACTCCCAGATGGTATTATACCTCACGTCAGATGGCAGTTCTCTGGTGACACTGGTACAGAGTAGTCTGTTGACCCGAGATCGTCATAGAGTCTTGTGTGGTTCCCACTGTGCTTTGATTTCCATCTTACCACGTCCAAGAGGGCGTGCAAAACGGTGGTTTTTGGGTACAGTCCCGAGTCACATGGAGGCAATGAGCGATAGGAGGGGATTCGTCTCTCCCGGTATAGGGGGTTGATGTTGCGCTGTGTTCGATTGGCTATAACAGGAAGTCCCTGGCCAGGGCTGATCAGAGAATTGCTGGTAAGTGTTACCAGTAGTTTCTCGACCCGTTATGAGCCTCATATCGACACGACTTATCGAACTATTGGGGTCTGACGTTTACCACCCCTAGGCGAGATATGCGACATATCAGACGATCAGACCGGACTGTACGGTAGTGTTACTGGTCGGATTCACTGGAGTGTGAGCGGGCTTGCTCGTCGATCTTCAGATCGCTCAATACCCGGGTGGCCGTTACGTTTAGCAGACCGCTTGCGGCTTGTGGGTGTTTGATATGATCATCATCCGCTGCCGGCGTATTGACGAGTCTTTAGAGTCCTACACAGAGGTTTCCTGGCTCAAGCGAAACGAAATAGGAGCGCATATGAGATATGTGCGGGACCGAGAATAATGCGAGTATGTGATACCGTATTCCATTCTCGCGATGAATGTATCGAATGGTTGTATGCGATATAACCTAGTTATCGATTCAAGCGTTGATTCGATAAGCCGATACATTGAATACTAGTCGGTTGTGTACGACATGACCGGATCATTGAATCAAGTGTTGATTTAATGATTTAATGTATAATTATATATTTGATATATTACTTTGCATTAACTAGTATTGGTTCACTTTAAATGGATTTTCTCACTCGGGTGTGCGCATTACATATGCGATATGATTTTGTGCATTTGATTGTATCATGTTTGATGATACATGATTACTTGGTTAAGTGCAAAGAATTAAACCATGGTTAAAAGAATGGTTAGGGTTTCATTTCCTTTATTTATTCATTTATTTATTTGTTTATTCATTTTGGAAAAGAGAAGAAAAGAATGGTGGCTTAATTTGGAGTTTAGTTGAAGCTTCATGAATCTTTGATCAAGTCAACCATTCTTATCTCATCCTTAACCCTAACCATTCCCACTAACCATGATTCATTCTCTACACTTAACTCTAGTTAACATTATGATAAGTTTTGATTTTTCTATTGTTTTTAATTAACTTATCATAATATTCTTCTTCATCTTCTTCATTCTTCAAGTGAAGAAAACCAAGCTCCATCAATGGTGATTGTTGGAAAAGAGTGAGAAATCCAAAACTAAAGTCTACCCACTTCCCATTTCTTCATCCTCTACCTCTTGCCAAGTAGTAGAGTGTGTTTACTTCACAAGTTTCTTGACTTGGTGAAGTTGTGAGCTTGATCTAGCGATGCCTCGACGTAGATCATCTTCGGCATGGACATCGACGACCTAGCTCCCTTTTTCTCCGACGAAGCCGACTCTAGAGCCCGGATTTGATTTGGACAGCGGAGATGACCTCGTTGCGGAGCTATGGAGGTGGAGCACCGGATCTACAAAGGTTGTATTTCCGTTAAACTTTTAGTTAAGTGTTAACTAGTTAGTTTTTCGCCTAGACATCTAGCCGACGATCCGTAGTTTAGGGTTTGTAGGCACCGTAAAATTTGAAATTGGCATGTTCGATGCCTTGTGAGACCTCTTGGGAGTGCCTAGGAACCCTACACCGGCTATCCGGACTGGCCTGAATCATAAATCCCACGACCACATCGGTATTCTCCGGATATCCGGCGTGTCATAATAAAATCACCGGTCAGTAGTGCTCTCCTGTCTCAGGCTCAACGCCATCATCTACGACCTTCTCGTCCAGGGGTACCGCACCGGGTCCACCATGTACCCACAGATGGTTCGTCCTCCTCCTCGAATCGGGTGTATGATATCGCTCAAGAGCCGAGAAAACTCATGGTGGACATATCTTAATAATAACATGAGAAAACCGCACTTTTTATCTTTTGAAATGAAAATGAGTTTATAAATCTTGCGGTTTCTCCAAATTCAGAAATCTCATGGTAAACTCCGAAATCCAAAATGAAGAATCAATAATAATGAATACTGGACTCCGGCAATCCGGACTGGCCCGTAATATTGCATGACAAATGAATATGTAAATATGCATGAAATATCACAATAATAAATGCAACATCTAACCTAGCACAGTGATGATATATCGGAACTATGGACTAGCAAGCGATATCAATGAATTAATATTCTCTAAAGTGTACGTGACATGGCAATTACCGATGATGATGTGTGTGAGCCGGCAAGCAGGTGTATGTGGATCATACGTATCATCGGTAATGGTGCTGGTGTCCTGACAGCATGGTTTCATAATCACTAAAGTACACAATAAATATGCAATGCGATGATAACAACATGGATAAACGGAGAATGAATACTAAACGCAGCAATACCGAATATACCGAAATGAATAGTAAATGCAACAATAAGGAATCTACATTAACATATATGGGTCATATGGTTTTACCGTTTGAAATAACACGAATCGTGGTGTTTAGAAAATAGGGTTACGGTGTTTTTAAGAAAAGGTACGTCTTTTGAAATATCCGTAGAATCTCTTAGCCTGTCTTTAAAATACTCACAATTCGTTAGTTTTGAAATAGGTATGACCCGAGTCTAGTCTAACATCTACAAGTAAACTACTGGACTAAACTAACAGACTGATCGAAAGGGTAAGGAAAACCATCTAAGTCTGAGTCGATATATATATATATATATATATATATATATATATATATATATATATATATATATATATATTAGTCGGTGATTCCGCCTCAATAGTATCACATACGATTTAATATATATAATATGACATTCTCAAGTTAAGAGTGCGGATCTATCATCAATATAGCTCGTACGGTAAATCCATCGTACGACATCCCAAATCTGGGTACGGGTCGAATATCATATTTATCTCATTATTTATCTGGTATCCTTATCATCACATATCGTGAACTGGAGGTACTGATCTAAGTCTAGTACAATACTGATACCATCTACATATATATATGCGTGTGTATGAAAACACATCGCCTAAAAACCCGCTATAACATCATGTCGTATCTTATAATACGAACCAAATCATATCACCAATCCCGTGGCACCATACCCAAACTCATCGACTCATCTCCAAATACCATATACTATTCTCATCATCCATGTATATGTATACGTATATATATACATAGTCCCATACCTATGTGTGTGTGTATATATATATACATATCCCCATATACGCATAAGAAAGTAAAATGTATGCGAGTGTGTGTGTGTGTATGCAAATCATTACACTAGGGCTCGCGACTACTAAACTACTAAAAACGTTCTCTACCAATTACACTATAACTAACACATGCTGTTCTAAAATCTCCTTGCTAATAAGTAACGTTTCATATAACCCGTATTTGTATATATAATTACATATCTATCATAAACTACACTACGAACTGCAGGGGTGCTATACGTCATCCACCCGACTTCCCCCGTTGATATATATCTACCCACCTTGATTTTCGCTTGCCGATGTCGTCACGCGCTTGCTTGTCGTCTCAAAGTCCTCATGATGGTATCTACATATTATAACATATCGTGCTGCATTAAAATCCAATTCAAAACCAAAACGACACACGAATATCACATAGGTCAAAACCTATGGTCTACTCACACAGAAGAGCCCAAAAATACTCGATATCGACATACAAACGTCAAGTGACCGATACAAAACACAAATACCAAAACTTGAATTCATAAACATCTAGGAATTCAAAGCAGCAACCCAATAAAATGGTCCCAGATATTTGTTCAGGTGAAAACAAGGTGCACAAACAGTACTGGGGTGATATATAGGGTGTATATGATCTACAGAAGAAACCTGGACACCAAATTCATCAATGTGGCCGGCCCCAAGCCCCTGAAATCCGTCCAGGTCGGTTAGAATTGCATGGAATGGGTTCGTACTCTCAGGGTGGCCTCCTAGTGGTCCATCTAGGTTAGTGGGGTTGTTTGCTTTTCCTGGAAAACTCTCGGGTCACTCCAGATTCCCAGCACCCACAAATTTACCCTCAAACCGACACGGAAGTTTTTAAATTCTGTATTTTGGGTTTGTTTCAGTTTGGTCTGGGTTTCTAGCACCAAGGGGGGTTTAAGGTCACCGCTAAGCTCAAATTCACCATCTCACTTCAAGGATTCCTCAAAACCTCTTCTAGGAATTTTCAAAGTTCACAAACTACACTAAATCGGTTTTAAACTTAAAATAGAGGCTATAGAAACTTAACTAATACACAAATGGTGAAAAGATTATCTCATTTGGCAACTCAAGAAAATTCTTGAGTTGCCCCAAGTGCTCAAAATCCATCTTCCTTTCTTGGTCCAAAGTGCTTGTTGTGAGCTTGTGCATGTTTTTTTATGAAAGGGAGATGAAGTTTTGAGTTGTTTTAGGGTGTGTTGTGAGGTGATAGAGGATGGGGATGAAGGAGCTCAGCCATGGAGAGAAAGAAGAGAGAAAGATGAAGATGATGAATGAAACAAATGGGTCTTGGTCAATGGAAGACCCCTCACCTCTCTCTCTCTCATGTCCACCCCTCTTTGTTTAATGTTTTTCTTTTTCTTTTCCTTTTTCTTTTCTTCTCCCAATAAATACAAAGCCATGCATGATAAAAAGAAAAGACCATGTAGGAAAATGTAACAAAATGTAATATGACATGGTGCATGTCATGTGCACAAAACAGGATTAATGCAAGATTAGCGATATTTAATCACGATTAGCATTAAAATGGAATATAATTAATCATAAAAATTTATAATTTTTCTAAATCATATAAAACGCCATCATTTCAGTAATTCCTATAATTTTCCAAATATTTCCCAATTTATCGGTATTTAATTATACCGCCATATTAAAATATTCATAATATTTATTATTTAATTATAAAAATTACCAAAAATAATATTTTATTTTTCTGAAATGTTACAATTAGTGATAATTTGAAAGGGTTAGGGTGTTGATTAGGGTTAATTAGGTTAATTTGGGTAAATTGGGTTAAGTTTGGGTTAATTAGGGATAATTTGTGTTAGGGTAACGATTATGGTTAATTGGGGTTAATTAGGTTAATTTGGGTTACTTAGGGTTAGGGTTTAGGGTGCACCAGTTCATTCAGTAGGATACTCGATGATAACGTAAACATACAACTTTACCGTAAACGCAAGAAAAATTTACCCTAAACTAAAAACTTCGAACCCTTAATAACGAAACGTAAACGTAAAACCTATTCAGGTTAAATGTTCAAGTTAAAACCAATATATGATACTCGATGATAATATGAAACTTTCATATTCTCATTGATACTCATATATAAAATCAAAGCGCAACTTATATTGGAGATAGTGCCCTCAAAGTCAATTATTGGTTCACAGGCACGTGATTGCAATGATCATTGAGGGAGGACCTATGCCGGTAGGACAGTCTTACTCAAGATGATAGTATGCTATTTGGTTTACCTTTATCATCGTGTGCTGTTTCAGGTGACCTTGCATGTCACTATTGCACGTTGATAGAGCCCTTAGGATTCTTGCCTGACGGCCTGCAGTATGATGGCGATCATATACGTGGGAGCTGGGGTCTATAAGCACATCCTTAAAAGGTCCCTAGTCGAGAGAGTTTCAAGACAGGGTATCAATACTCCAGAGTAGACTAGTGTATACAGTCGAGACCCCGACGAGGGGCGGTGGCCGGTCTCACAAGCCACTGGTGTCAGTTGGTTCACCTAAGATGTATACAGGTGCTCATTGGGTTATGAGTACACCGGACAGGACTCGCTGGGAGCATGCTAGTTGGTCTTATACCTGACGTCAGATAGGAGTTCCCTGGTGACATGTGTACAGGTTAGTTCATCGACCTGAGATCGTCATTTGTCTCATGTGAGTTCCTGTAGGGATCCTAGGCACACTCAAGAGGTTCCACAACTGATCAACCATGCCAAAATCAAATTTTTCCATGTGCCAAAGAACCCTAATTTAGGCATCATGAAGCTTCTATCAAAGAAAGAAAAGCCACCATTTAGTTTTAATAAAATAAATAAATATAAATAAAACCCTAACCTTTAACTAAACATGGTGTAAATTATACATACACCCAAGTTTGCATGTATCATCAAACATGATACAAACTAGTACACAAACATATATCACATATACAACTTGTGCACATCAAGTGAGAAAATCCATCTTAAGTGAACAAATACTAGTTAATGTAAAGTAATATATCAAATATACAATTATACATTAAATCATTAAATCAACACTTGATTTAATGATCCGGTCATACTGCATATAACCGACTAATATCAAGTGTATCAAGTTATCGAATCAACATTTGATTCGGTAACCCGGCTATATCTTATATAACCATCCGATAATACAAATCGCGAGAATAGAATTCAGTATCACATACTGGTATTATTCTCGGTCCCGCACATATCTCATATGCGCTCCTATTTCGTTTCGCTTGAACCAGGAAATCTCTGTGTAGGACTCTAAAGACTCGTCAATACGCCGGTAGTAGGTGATGATCATATCAAACACCCACAAGCCGCAAGCGGTCTGCTAAACGTAACGGCCACCCGGGTATTGAGCGATCAGAAGATCAACGAGCAAGCCCGCTCACACTCCTGTGAATCCAACCAGTAACATTTACCGCACAGTCCGGTCTGTTTGTCTGATATGTCGCATATCTCGCCTAGGGATGGTAAACGTCAGACCCCAGTAGCTCGATAAGTCGTGTCGATATAAGGTCTATAACAGTTTGAGAAACTACTGGTAACACTTACCAGTAAATCTCAGCAATCCTGGCCAGGGATTTCCGGTTATAGCCAATCGAACACAGCACAACATCAACTCTCTATACCGGAAGAGACGAATCCCCTCCTATCGCTCATTGTCTCCATGTGAATCGGGACTATACCCAAAAACCACCGTTTTGCACGCCCTCTTGGACGTGGTAAGGTGGAAATCAAAGCACAGTGGGAATCACACAAGACTCTATGACGATCTCGGGTCTACAGACTAACCTGTACCAGCGTCACCAGAGAACTGCCATCTGACGTAAGGTATATACCATCTGGGAGTTCTCGGCGAGTCCGTCCAGTGTACCCAGTCTCCACTGAGCACCCGTATATCATCTCTGATGTCAAACACTAATGGATATGGGATCATCCATCGCCCATCTGTATGGGTCGAGAAGGTATATGCTAGTCTACTCTGGTATATCGATGCCCCGTCTTGATACACCCACGACTAGGGACCTTGAAGGATGTACTTATGGACTACCATGTCCCCACTAGTATGATCCGCATCATAGTCCAGATAGTCAAGTACACATCCTAAGGGCTTTACCAACATGTAACAGAGATACAATCAGTGTACACGTTAAGATAAAGAGCAACCATATAGCATACTATCATGTCGAGCAAGAAAGTCCTCCCTATATATGTCCCAGCATCCACTACAATATACATCCTATGTACAGTAATGACCTCTAGGGCATACATATAACTAACAATTTCCACTGTACTTTGATTACTACCCTACCACGGCTCAAAGGAGTCGTGCAAACATGTTTTAGTTGGGTACAGTCCCGAGCCACATGGAGGCAGTGAGCGGATCTGCAGGGGTTCGTCTCTCCCGGTATTGGAGGTGAGGTCGCGCTGTGTATAGGAGAGCCATTATACAAAGCCCTCGGCCGAGACAGGAGATTTACTGGTAGGTATTCCAGTAGTATCTCAGGGTCCAAGCAGCGGGGAGATGGCCCGGGGACACCTCCAAGGTGCAGTCCTCGTCCTGTTTCTGTGTGCATCGGGACACGTTTTCTGCCACGTGTCATGATCTGGAAAGCTCCCACTTACGAGCATCATCATTTTCTATGCATGTCTAATAATTTTCTTATGTTTGTTCTATTTGAACCAGCATATAAAAAGGAAGGGCAACACTGTGTCTATGTTAAAAAGACGAATGATCTCAACATTCTCAATCTATATACACGTGCAGTCATACGTGCAAAAATTCTATTATAAGTATTTTTGTCCAAGCTGCATAAAACACACTAGTCTAAGTAGATCACAGATGCCTGCAAATCATTTCCACTCTTGTCTGGGACAGCCATTGAAAATTGGGCCCAAACTCAACCAGATTCGGCCCAGTTCAAAAACCCTGATACGCTAACCCAGGCCACTATTATCTAGAGAGAGCAATTCAAAGAAAATTCAAGAAGGTTCCCCTAAAATCTACAGCTCTCTACGCAGAAATATCAGACACTTGCTGAAACCACCAGCTCTCGAGACTTCCAGAGTCCTCCCCTCCATCTCTATATATGCTCCATTCACTCTCAATCCTCCTCCATCATCTGAGAAAAAGAAATCAATCAAGTAAAGCTCAAGCCTACAACAAATCCTATAAACTCTCAATTTCCCAATTTAATTAGAAAAAGAAAGAAGGAATGGCATTGATCCCAAGTATCTTCGGGCAGAGGGGGAGCGGCAGCAGCATCTTCGACCCCTTCTCTTGGGATCCTTTCCAGAGCTGGCCGGCGCTGTTTCCGGACCAGTTTCGGTCTGATAGCAGCAGCGGTGGTGCGCTGAGCGAGACGTCAGCGTTTGCGAACACGCGCATCGATTGGAAGGAGACACCGGAGGCGCACATATTCAAGGCGGACATGCCGGGGATAAAGAAGGAAGAGGTGAAGGTGGAGGTGGAGGAAGGCCGGGTTCTCCAGATCAGCGGAGAGCGCAGCAAAGAGAAGGAAGAGAAGGACGACAGGTGGCACAGGGTCGAGAGGAGCAGCGGCAGGTTCCTGAGGAGGTTCAGGCTCCCCGAGAACGCCAAGGTCGATCAGGTGAAGGCGAGCATGGAGAACGGGGTGCTCACCGTGACGGTGCCCAAGGAGCAGGTCAAGAACCCCGAGGTGAAGTCCATCGAGATCTCTGGCTAAATTTCTGGCTCTGGTTATGGATGTGTGGTTTAAGAAGCTTGTAGTGTATGTTTGTGTGAGCTTTGAAGCTTGTAATGCAGCTTTTTGTATTGAGCTGATTAAAGAATAAGTGTTGTTGTATATGCCCTCTGGATTTTCATGCTTAGTGGTTGATCGGTTTGATCTTTGAAGCTTGTAGTGTTGTTGTATAAGCCCTCTGGATTAAACAATCAACAGATGCTTCATTTATCGATAACATATCTTTACTAACATCAAGTACTTAGCCTAGAATTTGATCATGCTTGTTAGGCCGTTGAAATCCATTTGAAAGGCAAGATAAATCCATTTGAATGAGTAATACTTCCTCTATCGGAGCGGTGGAATCCACGTACTTTATCGTGACTCTTAGTGGATACATACAAGGTGAGGTATATGGTACTAGTAACTAGCAAGTTGATAACAGGATACATACTTACACTAATTGACCCATATATAGAACTATCTCCATTAAAATTTTATAACGCAATTAACATTCGTTTTTCTTTCAGGAGAAAAATTGAAGTTGGGAAATCCTTAACTCATAAAAAATTATATAATAACAAATATGTACAAAAGTATAAATTTACAAGAGCTTAGGTTTCTACACTAGTAGGATTGGATCAACACTCAAGAGGTAACCCATAGAAGAGCGAGAAGCAGACCATAGTCATCATTCGCAAGGAAAACAAGCACCTAACAAGGGTAAATCCCTTCCTACTTTACACAAAAATGTCTTAACCTTAGCTCCAAAATAATAACAAACATGAATAATGCCATAATTATTACATATGTCCAACCACAAAAATAAAGATAGAAACAACAGCAACTCTAAGCAGAATAGGAGCATGATATTGAGTGCATAATGTTGTTCCTTGTGTGCTCAACCCAAGGGAAGTTTGCAGACTCCACTTCATAATTTTCATCTTCCTCTTAATGTTGCAGGACATAGAGTCTGATGTTAATGCTAAAATTATCCCTTTCATCATAACAGTCGGTCGCTTGTTGCTTGAAATCGGTCAATGCGTCATTGTAGCTTCGCACCCCTCATTGAGCAAAACCTAGAAAATCTTGTAGTACAGCAACCGAAGCCGTGAATTTTGCCCTCTTCTTTGCAGAAGCTGCATCCCGCCCATTCCATAAACAGTTTAAATATGATAGCTTGTGTTGGGGATTCTGATCCCCTAAACCACATCAAGAACGCAAGATGCATACTATAATCACAACATGAAGAAGATCAACACATCGATATTACGTGGTTTGATCATCTCGACCTACATCCAAGAGGCTGAAAACGATGATCTCATTAATACACAAAAGATATTATAAAGAATCGCACCACTCAATAATCTCTTTTTCATCCTCCTCTCTTGTGGTGTGACAAGAGAGAGAAGCACAAAATATTCTCACACAATTACATCTCTTAAGCCAACCAATCTTTTCCCCACAAAGAAATATATATACAAAAACCTTAATATCTATTGGTAGCCTATACCAATAGATGACCCAGCCCAAAGGATACGAGACACAATCCTAACAATCTCCACGTTGGCTCAAATCCGTAACCCACATCTCGGAAGATACATCATTTTCCTTGTAACCTGCTTCATAATATACACTGGCACATGCACCATGTTCCACCTGCAGGGAATATCTCACTGTCATTATTGTCTCTAACACGAGCATCATGATCAACTCAACCTGCCCTACACAAACAACCTCCGATCTCTCATAAGCACTCATGATCACTACACCATACTCTTCCTCTGAGAACTCATGATCACGATACCGCACTCTACACTGTACTCTCTTCAAAAGCAACAAGATCGGGCAACATACCGTGCACCAGGTTCTTATGACCATCTCTCTGATCCACCTCGATCTAACCCTTGAGACCAAATACCGAGACACCACTGATGACCAACTCACCACGTGCCAACTATGTCTAAACGCATCACGCATTTATGAATCAAAATGACAGCTCCCTGCAACACACAATAATGCTTTCATCGACATTGATCACCCCCTGATCTATTCGATCACCTTAATCATAAGATCGTCGTCGAACCCGCATCAAATTGTGCAAAATGGGATCTAAAACAACGAAATTTTACAAATCCAATACCATCACTGCATACGGAGTACTACAAAGCATATGGTTGCATACATGGGTTGGAAAATTTTAACACCGATTAGTCGAACCACTCTCAAATTAATCATAATTGTCGATATTTCTGCCATAACTTTTGTTTTTAGCTACATCAATTGTTATTTGCTGTTTTGACCATCACATAAAATCTCACAAAACTATCTTTACAATACCTCTTCACGTGACCGAGCCTGCATGCATTTATTTTCTTTTCTTTTTCAATTTTCCACACGTGCAAATCACGTGCGCTTCAATTTTCTTAATCACATGAGCCGAAGTCTGACTCTCCTTTCTCGACACGCAGCAGTCATACTTCCTTAGCATGTGATCTGCACGTGCTGCGAACAAAGAAACCCTTGCTTGATCTTGCTTCCTCTCTCAGCACCGCGCCATGGCTTGGAGCTCGACAAAAAAACATATACCCCCGACCACCTCGAATCATACTAGCGCGCACCCATATCATTTTGACATCACGACTGCTTCTTATCCAACTCTAGATCTATAGACTACCGCCGATATCCTGAGCACCATAAAAAACACAATTCTTTTCCAACTTGGCCATTTTTTATTTATAAAAACCGATGTGGGCCCATGCCATGTCATAATATGGTGCTAATCGTGCCAGATTAATATTTTTGTTAATGCTAATTAAAAATAGGGGTTGCCAACCCCGATTTTATGTAATTCAGTTTTTTTAAACAGATTCTCAAAAAGAGAATTGCTATCGGCGGGTTCTATTTAAAACTCGGGGTTTCTAACCTCGGGTTTCGATTTAATCTGTGGGGCCCTGTAAATCTGCGTTCATTGTTTCAGTCTTAGGGTTTTATTTGTTCTTCTCATATCGATCTCTTCTAGATTGAACCCCAACGTCTCTTCCTCCCCTCTTATCCATCTTCAATAGTTTATCTCCGGCATCCTCTTTTTTCTTTATTAACTTGAAGCAGGTGCCTCCTCCCTTTTTGTTGCTTGTTTGCTTTGCATTTGAAAAATCTAAAAAACATATCTTGCATTACTTGTTTGTTTTAAATTTGAAAAACCTAAACAACATATTTTGCATTCCAAGGTTGCAACACTAGAGCAACCATCACTTTGTTTTGGGGTTTGTCCCTACATTCTAGTTTTGTACCGACATCTATTTGTGCCTTTCCTCATAGTTTTTTGATTCAGGACATGCATTTAGGATATGATATTTTTATTTTATGATATAAAATCCTTTTTTATGCAGTTAATAAAAAGAATGTACTCGCAGAATAAACTAGAAGTCTTTCCATGCTTAGCTTAAAGTGAGGTTCATCTGGAATGGACCTTCCCTAGGTGCAATCATTTCCTTAAACAATATCAGTAACAAATATATTATTATCTTTTGGGGAGTCTAAACTATAATGTTCTTTTAGACAATGATTAATGATAAGATTGTGCGAATATAACATCACATGTACACAATTGTAATCTCTACAGGTTGTATGGGAGTCTTATTTAACTTCAGTTTTAGAGTCACTTCCTCCTGTATGCTGACATGGAGCTCATATATGGAGATCTAGGACGCCCATTATATGCTTCAAAATTGTACAAATGCACGTCCCAGATCGTGTCATGCGTCAATTTGGTCTTGAACAACACATTCCTATAACTGTAAAGCGTGTGGAGCATATCGAACGACAAGGACGACCACAGACTGGTTGGAGCTGTGTTAAGCGTCATGCATACTTGGATCGATGGACAAACCAACAAAATCATATTCAGTTACAGGTTGATCCTGTTATCACCATGACAGCATATCAACATTGGTTTTAGGGAATCACTCGGAGATGGATTCAATTTACTACCCAACCACCAATCACTTGCACACCGCGGGGGCAATTTGAGAGCGAGCTGGTAATCTCATAATCTTAAATTTGTAATCTATATACTTACTTCAAAATTTTGATTTTCTTTTTATTCTTCAATGCTGAATATATAGGTTGACGGACTATATTATCTAGATCAGATAGCAACTCAAGGTTGGGAAGGTGACGAACAGATGATTACCACGACACTTTTTGACATTAATATATACATTCGTTCTCTTCTTGCACGACACAGATTCACTCGTCCAGATATAGTGGAGAAAGGTATTATAGTTTATTCGCGTAGACAACATGGTGAAGGTTCATTGAGTTAAGAAGAGCTTGAAACATCTCAGCATGTGATAGACGGACCAGGACCTTCCCAGCCTAAGCCATTTCAACCATCTCAGCCACATCCACGGGGTCGAGAATTACGAGGTCGAGGACGAAAGAGGATTACACGTGACTAGGGGTGTATGCGTTGTTCTTGTTACATATTGAAACTTAATATGCAGGAAATATGGATATTTTTTGTGACATGGATAAATATTATTTTTGGTTTTATGTTTTTTTCTTTTTGGAGATCATGTTGATAAATTAGAATTGGTTTGAAGCCTATCATAATTTATTCAGTTTTGGATTTAATGAAATGGAGATGATTTTCAAGTCTTTTAATGTGTTATACATATGATATAGCATGTGTCTGTGTGAGAGAGATATTTTATTCTTTAATTTTGTTCACATTTGTGGGATGAGAATGGACGAAACCCGGGTTGACGGCCATGGTTTATGTTTTGATTTATTCTCCACCAGTTTAAAATTTAAAACCGAGGTTGGCGACAATTAATTTCTTATAAAATTTAAAATCCGGAATGCCAACCCCGGTTTTAAAAATAATGCCTGTGATCTGTTTGAGTCTCTGTTTAAAAAAATTGAATTAAAGAAAACCCTAGTTGGCAACCCTGGTTTTTAACTAGCGTTAACAAAAAATTAATCTGGAGCGATTAGCACTATATTATGACGTGGCATGTGCCCTGGTCGGTTTTGATAATCATCTATATATAATGTAAATACTCTTTGGTTAGAGGTCCAACCCTTTACTTTTTTCTAGAAAAAAAAGAGGAGAAGAATCCTCACTTTTCAAGCCTCTACATCATCAACTTCAAACAAAAAGACAAAACAAAAAATTAAAATTTCCTTTTATCTTCTCTTTTCAAAATTTAAAGAAAAAGGAGAAAAAAAACTCACCTCCTAAGGTCTCCACCTCACCTAAGAAAAAGACAAAAATAATAATGCATTCAAATGAAAATTTTCACATACATCCTTATTATTTATAAATTTATACAGAAATCCTCCTTTAAATGAAAATATACACATAAAACCTCATTATTAATAAATTTTCATTCTCACTACTGAAATGTTAAATTCAAATGAAAAGAATAAAAAAGGAGAAAAATCCCCAATTCTTAGGCCATCCAAATCATCTCTCTCTTTCTTCTACCAAAAAAAAATTAATTGTTTATATGTAGAACTCTCTATATCTCTCTCCTCCCAAAAAATACTAGAAACCCTTCACATCTCTTTCTCTCTCTTCTCCCAAAAAATTAATTACTTTTTTAATTATTAGAACCCTCCACATCTCTCTCTTCTCCAAAAAAAATAATTTTTAAATTAACACGTGCAACGCACGTGCAAAAATTCTAGTTAAAATAATGCCAGGTCGGTTTCACTAATTAAATATTTAATAAGGATTTTTTAAAAAAATGTTCATTTATATTTGTTGTTTTGACCAGCACATAAAATCTCACAAAGCTATCTTTACAATGCCTCTTCACGTGACCAAGCCTGCATGCATTTATTTTCTTTTCTTTTTCAATCTTCCTCTTGTGCAAATCATGTGCCTTTCAATTTTCATAATCACATGAACCCAAGTCAAACTCTCCTTTCTCTGCACACAGCAGCCATACTCCCTTAGCACGTGATCTACACGTACTGTGAACAAAGAAACCCTAGCCTGATTCCATTTTCTCTCTCAGCGCCGCCATGGCTTGGAGCTCAACAAAAAACATGTACCTTCGAGCACCGCGAATCGTGCTAGCGCTCACCTATATCATTTCGACATAACGATTACTTCTCATCCAACTCCAGATCTATAGACCACCGCCGGTGTCCCGAGCACCATCAAAAACACAATTCTTCTCCAACTTCATTTGGATTTGATCGCTCTGGTTGTCCAAATGACAAATTCGACCATCGAAGCACCTCTATCGGCTCCAGCTCAGCAGATGTACAAGACAACCAAATCCATCTTCTTCTTCATCACCCCTTGATGTAATCTTGTGAACTCGGAACCCACGACCGATCGCCATCGACTCTGTTACAACTTGTTGGGGATTCCGATCTCCTAAACCACATCAAGAACACAAGATGCATATTATAATCACACCATGAAGAAGATCAACACATCGATATAACCTGGTTCGACCGCCTCGGGCTACATCCATGATGCTAGAAACAAGGATCTTATTAATAGAGAAAAGAGATTACAAAGTATTGCACCACTCAACATTCTCTCTTTCATCCTCCTCTCTTGTTCTCACACCATAAGAGAGGGTATGCACAAAATATCCTCAAACAATTACATCTCTCAAGCCAATCTATCTTTTCCCCAAAAAGAGATATATACCAAAACCCTAATTTCTATTGGTAACCCACACCAATAGATGATCCGGCCCAAATGGCCTAAATGCATACGGATACGAAACACAATCTTAACGGTTAGGAGCTCATCTTTACCTGCATCAATATCGATCGCGTAACCATGGAAGTATATCATCATCTCATAGATATATATCATGCATCCATATATAAGCCTATAGCCGAAAGATATATGTAAAACACTTTCAAAATAGCCGTATGATACATATATCACAGCATAAGAAACAGACGTGGTTTTATGAAATATTATATATGTTTTGTTTAAAGTATATGTCTTGCTTTTTAGAAATGAGTTTTAAGAGGATTTCCGTTTAAAAGTTTCTTGTGTCGTTCCAGACAAGTCAAAATAGTGAGACTATAACTCATTTAGAAAGCTCTTTATGTGCATCAACATATGAAAATAGTATTCAGGTATTGTCCCATGGATCAGTCATGTTCGGCTACTATATACTATAATCTATAATAGTGTATCTCGACGGATCGCGCAACATCTACATATGAGTGTCCAACATCGACACTCTAAATCACACGAGTGTCCATCATCGGCACTCAAACTCATCATCCACCGAGTGTCTATCACCAACACTCAGAATTGTCATAAATATCGTGTCTATCATTGACAGGTAAATCCAGATATCATAGGCACCGTCTCGTCAGACCAATCCTCTCTCAATATCCATAGTTCCGGTTGGTATCTCCCGGATATCCGCCGTGGTCTAGTATATCTCCAGTATCGAGTGTCCTTGTTAGGCTTCCCGCCTCAAATGCGGCTTTCCTGTCCCTTGGCCTCGACCGGCACCATGTATCCGACTGTATACTCCCCCACTCAGTCTCGATATTATATGGTTTGATCATCTCGGCCTACATCCAAGAGGCTAAAAACGATGATCTCATTAATACACAAAAGATATTATAAAGAATTGCACCACTCAACAATCTCTCTTTCATCCTCCTCTCTTGTTCTCACACCATAAGAGAGGGGATGCTCAAAATATTCTCACTTAGTTACATCTCTTAAGCCAACCTATCTTTTCCCTACAAAGAAATATATATACAAAAACCCTAATATCTATTGTTACCCTACACCAATAGATGACCCAGCCTAAATGGCCCATAAACACATATGGATACGAGACACAATCCTAACAATCTCCACGTTGGCTCAAATCCGTAACCCACATCTCGGAAGATACATCATTTTCCTTGTAACCTGCTTCATAATATACACTGGCACATGCACCATGCTCTACCTGCAGGGAATATCTGACTGTCATTATTTTCTATAACACGAGCATCATGATCAACTCAACCTGCCCTACACAAACAACCTCCGATCTCTCATAAGCACTCATGATCACTAGACCGTACTCTTCCTTTGAGCACTCATGATCACGACACCGCACTCTACACTGTACTCTCCTCAAAAGCAACAAGATCAGGCAACATACCGTGCACGAGGTTCTTATGACCATCTTTCTGATCCACCTCGATCTAACCCTTGAGACCAAATACCGAGACACCATTGATGACCAACTCACCACGTGCCAACCATGTATAAATGCACCACGCATTTATGAATCAAAATGATAGCTACCTGCAACACACAATAGTGCTTTCATCGACTTTGATCAACCCCTGATCTATTCGATCACCTTAATCATACGATCATCATCGAACTCGCATCAAATTGTGCAAAATCGGCTTTAAAACAACGGAATTTTACAAATCCAATACCACCACTACATACGAAGTACCACAAAGCATATGGTTGCATACATGGGTTGGAAAATTTTAACACCGGTTACTCGAACCACTCTCAAATTAATCATAATTGTCGATATTTCTGCCATAACTTTTGTTTTTAGCTACATCAATTGTTATTTGCTGTTTTGACCATCACATAAAATCTCACAAAGCTATCTTTACAATACCTCTTTACGTGACCAAGCCTGCATGCATTTATTTTCTTTTTCAATTTTCCACACGTGCAAATCACGTGCGCTTCAATTTTCTTAATCACATGAGCCCAAGTAAGACTCTCCTTTTTCTGCATGCAGCAGTCATACTCCCTTAGCACGTGATCTGCATGTGCTGCGAACAAAGAAATCCTTGCTTGATCCTGCTTCCTCTCTCAGCGCTGCCATGGCTTGGAGCTCGACAAAAAAACATGACCGCCGACCACATCGAATCATACTATAGCGCACCCATATCATTTTTACATCACGACTACTTATCATCTAACTCTAGATCTATAGACCACCACCGATGTCCTGAGCAGCATAAAAAACACAAATTCTTCTCCAACTTGGCCATTTTTTATTTATCAAAACCGACGTGGGCCCATACCATGTCATAATCTGGTGCTAATCACGCTAGATTAATTTTTTTGTTAACGCTAATTAAAAACAGGGATTTCCAACCTCGATTTTTTGTAATCCATTTTTTAAACAGAGACTCAAAAAGAGAATTGCTACGGGCGGTTCTATTTAAAACCCCAGGTTTCCAACCCCGGGTTTCAATTTAATCCGTGGGGCCCTGTAAATCTGCGTTCATTGTTTCAGTCTTAGAGTTTTATTTGTTCTTCTTAAATCGATCTCTCCTAGATCGAACCACTATGTCTCTTCCTCCCCTCTTATCCTCTCTTCAATCGTTTATCTCCGGCATCCTCTTCTTTCTTGTAACATTTCAGAAAAATAAAATATTATTTTTGGGAATTTTTATAATTAAATATTAAATATATGGAATATTTTAATATTGTGGTATAATTAAATACCGATAAATGGGGAAAAATTTGGAAAATTATAGAAATTACTGAAATGAGGGTGCTTTATGTGATTCATGCAAATTATGAAAGTTTATGATTTATTTGACACTATTTTAGTGCTAATCGCGATTAAAAATCGCTAATCGGGCTTTAAGCGTGTTTTGTGCACATGGCACGCACATATCATTTTCACACTTGTTATATTTTTCCTACATGATTCTTATGTGTATGGTTATTTGTTTTGGGTTTCCTATTGCAAAGAGAAGAGAAAAGAAAACTAAAGAAAAGAAAAAGAAAATGGAAAACATTAGAATAATGGGTATGGGCATGAGAGAGAGGGTGAGGGGTCAACCAAGTCATGGCTCATCTCTTAACACTTCATCATCTTCATCTTTTCTTCTTCTTCTCTCACCATGGCAGCACCTCCTCCCCCCTCCACTTCAAACCCCCAAACATTATCAAATTTACACCAAAATTCCATCCCCACTTCACAAAAATTGTGCACAAGCTCTCAAGCTACACTTTGGACTAAGAAAAATTATATTTTGGTGCTGTAGGGGATTCATGAGTGCCAAATGAGGTAATCCCTTCACAAATAGTATAGTATTTCTTTTGCTTATGCATCTATTCAAGTTTAAAATCGATTTGGCGAAGTTTAGTGGACTTTGGAAATCCCTAGAGAGGGTTAGGGTTAATTTGAGTTGTGTTAGTGTAATAAAGCCCTAGTAGTGACCTTTGAACCCCCCAATTGTCCAAAACCCAGACCTAACAAAACCTGAAACCCAAAATATGGAAAAACAGAACTTTTCATGTCGGTTTGTGAGAACTTAGAGTGTGCAGGGGAATCTGGGATGACCTGGGGTATTTTCTAAACTAGCAAACAACTTCAGAGACTTATTTGGACCAATGTGAGACCGCCTTGAACATACGAGACCCCAACTCCATGGCAAAACTGAGCAGGCCAGAATTCTGGGGGGTGTGGCCGGCCATGGGGTGAGGGATAGGGTCTAGGTTGCTTCAGTAAGTCACATACACCCTATATATCACCCTAGTGTTGTTTGTGAACCTTGTTTTTCCCTTAAACAAAATCTGGGACTAAATACTTGATTTACTGTTTTTATTCGAGATATGGTTTTGCGTATTTTGAATTCTGGATTTTCGTGTTTGTGTTTTATCTCGATCACATGACGTTGTACGTCGAAGTCGAGTGTTATTTGGTTAAGTTGCGAGGGCAAACCATAGGTTTTGACCTATGCAAGTTCCACGTGTCATTTTGGTTTCGATTTGGATTTTAATGCGGCACGATACATTATAATGTGTAGCCCCCACGATGATTCGAAACGATGAAGAAGATGATGGCGACATCGACATCGGCAAGTAAGATCAAGGTGAGTAGATATATATCTACGGGGGAAGTCGGGTGGATGGCGTATAGCACCCCCGCAGTTCGATGTATTATATGCTATATATATATATGATATATTTTATGTGAGACATGAATATTCAAGATTTGGTTATGTGTTCATGATTTAGCTTAGGGTAGTTAGAAGTAACTTAGTTTAGCTTCTTAGTCGCGAACCCTAGATTAGAGATTACACCCACACGCACACATACACGTGCATACCTTTATTTTACTTGTGCGTATATGGGGATATGTATATATATATATATCTATACACACACACACACATGGGTATGGGACTATGTATGTATGTATGTATGTATATATATATATATATATATATACTGGATGATGAGGATAGTACTTGGGATTGGAGATGAGTCAATGAGATTGGTCTTGAGGCCGTGAGATCGGTGATGTGACATGGTTTGTATTTGAGATACGACATGATGTTTTAGCGGGTCCTTTTTGACGTGATGTTTTCATACACATGCATGCATACATAGATGGTATCAGTATTGTACTAGACTTAGATCAGTACCCTCGGATCATGAGATATGATGAAAAGATACCAGGCGAATAATGAGATAATGCGACATTGACCCGTACCCAGATTTGGGATGTCGTATGACGGATTTACCTTATGAGTTATATTTATGATAGATCCGCACTCTTGACTTGAGGATGTCATATTTTAGATATTGTATCGTATGGGATACTATTGAGGCGGGATCACCGACTGTTATATATATATATATGTATGTATGTATGTATGTATCGACTCAGATGTTAGGCGGTTTGCTTACCTTTCGATCAGCCTTTTAGTTTAGTCCTGCAGTTTACTTATAAATGATAGATTAGACTCGAGTCATACCTATTTCAAAACTAACGAATTGTGAGTATTTTAAAGACAGACCAAGGGATTCTACGGACATTTCAAAGAACATACATTTTCTACAAAACACCGTAGTCCCTATTTTCTAAACAACACGATTCGTGTTATTTCAAATGAAAAAACTGTATGGCTCATATTTATATAAATGCCGATTAGTTATCTTTGTGTTTATTATTCAGCTCCCGCATAATATTGCTGTTCGCACCGCATCGCATGCTTATATTGTGTTTTCATATGCTATTATTGAGATCATGCTGTCAGGACACCAGCACCATTACCGATGATGCATATGTTCCACATACACTTACTTGCCGGCTCACACACATCATCATCGGTAATTGCCATGCCACGTACACTTTAAAGAATATTAATTGATTGATATCGCCTGTTAGCTAATAGTCTCGACTTATCATTACTGTGCTAGTTTAGACATTGTATTCATTATTGTGATATTTCTTGCATATTATTATTCATTGGTTATGCAGTATTATGGAGTTTTATGCCGATAGTCGTTGTTTACTTGCTTTTGATGATTGGATTTCGTATTTTCATGAGATTTCCGGGATTTGGGGGAAAACCGCAAGAATATATATAAACTTCTCTCCCTCTCTCTCTTTTTAAAATGAAAAGTGCGGTTTTCTCGTGATGTATGAGTCGTCCACCATGATGTTTTCTCGGTTATGAGATGGATTTCGAGACCCGATTCGAGGCGTTGTATGAACCGTCTGTGGATACATGGTGGACCCGGTATGGTACCCCGGGGCAAGAGTGATTTCATGGAGGATGATGAGCCCGACAGGGGCAGATTGCCTACCGGTGATTGTTTGGCGCGTCGGATATCCGGAGGATACCGTTCGTGATCGTGTGATTTATGATACGGGGCGATCCGGACTGACGGAGCCCGAGGTATTGAGACATTGAGATATTGAGACTTGAGACACTGAGATTTCGAGATTTGATGATACAGGCCAGTCCGGGTAGCCGGAGCCTGAGATATTGAGATATTGGGGTTTATGTTTTGTGTCGATACTTGACACGGATTTCTCTGTTGATTTCATTGATGATACTCGATTTATATACATAAAGAAATCTCATTAAATAAAGAAAACAGTTGTCTCACTCATTTCATTACATTACATTCATACCTCATACATATGATATATTGCTACCTGAGGCACTGATACGAGCACATGGGATTACACTTATGTATAGATGTTTACCCTTACCACCTTTTCATGCTTCAGACTTATCATCTTGAGGTTATATATATATATATATATATATTATTGATTGTATTGACCTAGGATTGTGTCATACATACGATTTCTGCTCGGTGATGTTTTCTAGTCACGAGTTGGCAACTCACCCCCGTTGTGCCACAGTTTCTTACAGGTTTTGCCGTACAGGTTTCGTTACGGCTTTGCTGGCACACTGCTTCCTTTCCGGGTGATTGCTTTGGTAGGTGGGTTCACTTGTATCGTGACCACCATTATACTTATTTATATTCAGTTGTATATAGTAAACTCTATCAACCAGACTTGTATATTTATTCCAGACTTAGCAGACCGGCGATTTTTATTCTTTCGACTTTAGAGTCGCGCGTTGTATTATTATGGGTTATCATGTTGATTTGAGTTTCCTTTTGAGTTTTGATCCTCGCCCTTCGGCGTTGTATATTATATGCTTGTGTGTTTGTGGCCGTCGATTGACGAAGAGCTAGCTCCCGCTTGGGGATGCCTTTTATCATTGATGTATATATTTATCATGTTGTACCCCGTTCGGGGCCAGTATTTACAAAGGAAACTCTGCCGAAATTTTCAGAAAAGACTTGTGATTTTAAAATGCATATTCGGCTTATTTTAATTAAATATTTCTTCAAAAATGGTTTTAGATTTCTGGGCTTTTGGCTTACTTAAATTAGATGGGGTCCTATAGACTTCATATGATTCAAGGGCCAGTCACGTGCTATTTCGGGTCATGACAAAGTTAGTATTAGAGCGCTAGGTTAACCTTGGTTCGAGTCTAGGTTTGACTATGCGGAGCCTAGGGCATTTGTTTATATACGGAATCTAGGCTTGATCTTACGGAACTTAGACTTAGTCGAGGGGGTATTTGACCCGAACTTTCGTCGCGTAGGTTGACCTTGGTTGATGGAGTAGGTGACTTAAGGAGAGTGACGTACCGTGTGTATGTTCCGCGGCATACTTACGATACGCTACTCCGCTTAAGAAGCCTTAGGATGTACATTTCCTTGCACAGCATTATATTCATTCCTATGATCTATCCTCATCGATATTGGTTATGCTTTTGCTGCCACGATTACATGGGCAGAGAGAGCTACGGCTAGAGTTGCGGTCAGCATGAGCTTGTCACGGACGAGGACTGACCAAGACGTGATTTCAGGGACATACAATTGCATAGACAGGCGTCGTTTTATTGTGTTTTGCGCCATGAGCGTTTGATGGATCGCTTTTATGAGATTACTCGACGTGCAGATCAGCACCAGAGGATTGAGCCACTGATAAAGGCTAGCCAGAATGTGATGACCATTGATGTATCGCTTATTCATGATGATCGAGGTACTGTTCAACGTGCAGACGAATAAGCCAGTAGTTGCTGCGAACGACGAGATATCGCCCCAGATGTTGGAGCTATTGCAGTACGAGTGGTACTTAGAGATATAATAGATGGTCGCTAGTCACCCGAGGATGAGTGACTAGGACGCGTGGTTCATTCGCTTACCCCGATGCGAGGTCATCAGAATGATTGATTCCAGCTTGAGAGGACTCCACACAGATACGTTGGGAGTCGATAGAGACGATCGTATGTCAAAAACCCATTTTCCAAGTTTAAAGTATTTGAAGAAAATATGCAAGTAACTCTATGGACCCTCTAGAAGAATGAAACCCTAACTTGACATAATGACCATGTGAAAGCCTTTGAACCTTCAGGTTTGCGGCAGTTCCACGGTGCCATTAATGAGGCTTGGGTTTGCCCTTCTACGGTTGGTCCATAGGTGCTGTGGTATGTACTCGATATTATTAAACTATACTCGAGATGTTGATCTCTTGGGGGATTATGAGGTTTTGACGAGTCGATCGGATGGTTCAACATCTTTCGGATATCATGTGATGGGATGCATTACTTGGGAGACTCCAGATACGAGTATAGCCGTTGGAGCGCTGTCCATGCAGCCACGAAGAGACGAGTCCGAAGCAGTTGACATTAGAGAAAAGTGGAGTAAGAGGTTCGTACGAGATCTTGATGAGATGACGTTCCACTCCGCCGACATCAGAGATGTGACACGCATACAGAGGCATTATTTATGGATGTATCTTCCAGAAGGAGTCGTGATGAGTATGCAACTGTTCCAGAACAAGAAGCAGATATAGTAAAGGGTGATAACTTCCGGGCAGTTCGGCAGAAATGAGATTTTTTGGGAGAGACCTCGACAGTACCTTTCTGGAATATTTTACGAGAAGACTTGGACCCAGGAGTGGTCATTAAGCACACTCAGCAGGCCAGAGTTCGACACCGTCGACGAGACATGTTATGAGTGACCATGACAGTTGTCCAGAGATTCTTAGAGGATGTACTTAAGTGGGACTATTCCGCCATACTTGATTTCGGTATTTTGGGCGATTTATTCGCATGATTGAGTTTTGATGACCGAGTTTCATGATATTTGTTTTCGTGTACCATGGTTGCACCTACTGGGTATTTATATTTTGTGCGTAGTTATTGCACTTGATATCATTTTTTGTGCCTTGGTTGCACATGCTTATGATTTCATGGATTTCATACAGTTGGGTTGATTTTGTGCATATGGTACGCACCCGATTTGATTTTTGCACTCGGTATAGTTCACATATGCTTGCAGTGCAGTGATACATAATTTCTTTTGCACTACCGTTGCACTGGACTTCGATTTGATGTTATTTGAGGTATTGATTTTGACTTCATGCCTAGGGCATGCATATGATTTGACTTATGCTTACGGCATAGTTTTCATGCACTTTTAGTGTTTTGATTAGATTTTGTGCACGCTGATGCACATGGTTATGAGATTTGATACCATGGTATACCTGATTTGGATTTGAGATGTGTTGTATACCGTCGATTTCGATTGTGATACTCGATATTTGTTTTGTGCACCTGGTGCACCTGATTGGATTCTTGCGCATATTTGACACGCTCGATTTGGATCTTGCGCATGTTCAGCGCTTGATATTGGATTTCGTGATTCGAGCATGTTGGATGCACATGATTTAGATTTTATTCGTGCATGATGGATGCACCTGATTTGGATTTTTGCGCGTGTTGGGCGCATGAGATGAGATGCGATTTTGGTGCACACCAGATGCACTAAATCGGGATTTTTTGTGCATATCAGATGTACCTGATATTGCTGTCCGGCACACCGTTGCCTCTGACAGGTGTTTCGTGCACACCAGTTACACTTAGATGTTGTTTCTGTGCACATGTATAGCACATTTATGGATTTTGATTTCTGTGTGCACTAGACGCATGTAGCATTCATATGCACATTTTGGGATTGATTTCTTATGGAGCAGTATGTTTTTATGATTTTGCTTTTTGGTATAGTAGCTGGGCAGGACCAGTCCGGGGACAGAACCTGAGTATATTTTTGCATGCATTGATAGATATCGAAGGGATTTCCAAAGAAAGAGTTATAGTCTCAGTATTTACCTACGTGTCTAAGATGACACGAAACTTTTACAAGAGGAAACCCTTTTAAATTGTTTCAAAACGGCAGGACGTGCATATTAAACAAAGGATATATATAGATATCTTTATTTTCTTACTATAGATGCCCGCCACTGTGCAGTGTTATGCGCATCGCACAATGACTTAAAAAGGTTTGGCATGCATTTCCTTCAGATGTTTACATGTATAGATTTGATGTTTACATGTATAGTTTTAATGTATATCATATTGGTTTCGTTTTGGATTTGGCATTTGTGTCTTCACCATGACTCCGATGATTGCAGGATGCTTGACGGAGTTTTGTTTTTAAGTTATCTGCTCATTGTTCATGCGCATGCATTGCGTTACGACGCGTTTTATGTATTGGTGATTTCGGAGCCCCGACGACATGGACTTTTACTGAAATGTTTTAGTATTGGGGAGTTTAAATTTAAATTCGGGGACCAAATTTCTTTAAGGGGGGAAGATTGTAACATTTCAGAAAAATAAAATATTATTTTTGGGAATTTTTATAATTAAATATTAAATATATGAAATATTTTAATATTGTGGTATAATTAAATACCGATAAATGGGGAAAAATTTGGAAAATTATAGAAATTACTGAAATGAGGGTGCTTTATGTGATTCATGCAAATTATGAAAGTTTATGATTTATTTGACACTATTTTAGTGCTAATCGCGATTAAAAATCGCTAATCGGGCTTTAAGCGTGTTTTGTGCACATGGCATGCACATATCATTTTCACACTTGTTACATTTTTCTTACATGATTCTTGTGTGTATGGTTATTTGTTTTGGGTTTCCTATAGCGAAGAGAAGAGAAAAGAAAACTAAAGAAAAGAAAAAGAAAATGGAAAACATTAGAATAATGGGTACGGGCATGAGAGAGAGGGTGAGGGGTCAACCAAGTCATGGCTCATCTCTTAACACTTCATCATCTTCATCTTTTCTTCTTCTTCTCTCACCATGGCAGCACCTCCTCCTCCCTCCACTTCAAACCCCCAAATCATCATCAAATTTACACCAAAAGTCCATCCCCACTTCACAAAAATTGTGCACAAGCTCTCAAGCTACACTTTGGACTAAGAAAAATCATATTTTGGTGCTGTAGGGGATTCATGAGTGCCAAATGAGGTAATCCCTTCACAAATAGTGTAGTATTTCTTTTGCTTATGCATCTATTCAAGTTTAAAATCGATTTGGTGAAGTTTAGTGGACTTTGGAAATCCCTAGAGAGGGTTAGGGTTAATTTGAGTTGTGTTAGTGTAATAAAGCCCCAGTAGTGACCTTGAACCCCCCAATTGTCCAAAACCCAGACCTAACAAAACCTGAAACCCAAAATACGGAAAAACAGAACTTTTCATGTCGGTTTGTGAGAACTTAGAGTGTGCAGGGGAATCTGGGATGACCTGGGGTATTTTCTAGACTAGCTAACAACTTCAGAGACTTATTTGGACCAATGTGAGACCACCCTGACCATACGAGACCCCAACTCCATGGCAATGCCGAGCATGCCGGAATTCTTAGGGGTGTGGCCGGCCATGGGGTGAGGGATAGGGTCCAGGTTGCTTCAGTAGGTCACATACACCCTATATATCACCCTAGTGTTGTTTGTGAACCTTGTTTTTCTCTTAAACAAAATCTAGGACTAAATACTTGATTTACTGTTTTGATTCGGGATATGGTTTTGCGTATTTTGAATTCTGGATTTTCGTGTTTGTGTTTTATCTCGATCACATGACGTTGTACGTCGAAGTCGAGTGTTATTTGGTTAAGTTGCGAGGGCAAACCATAGGTTTTGACCTATGTGAGTTCCACGTGTCGTTTTGGTTTCGATTTGGATTTTAATGCGAAACGATACGTTATAATATGTAGGTACCCGTACGATGATTCGAGATGATGAAGAAGATGATGGCGACGTCGACATCGGCAAGCAAGATCAAGGTGAGTAGATATATTTCTACGGGGGAAGTCGAGTGGATGGCGTATAGCACCCCCGCAGTTCGATGTATTGTATGCTATATATATACTATATATATATGATATATTTTATATGAGACATGGATATTCAAGATTTGGTTATGTGTTCATGGTTTAGCTTAGGGTAGTTAGAAGTAACTTAGTTTTAGCTTCTTAGTCGTGAACCCTAGATTAGAGATTACACCCACACGCGCACACACACATGCATACCTTTATTTTACTTGTGCGTATATGTGGATGTGTATATATCTATACATACACACACACACAGACACATGGGTATGGGACTATGTATATATATATATACACATATACATATACTGGATGATGAGGATAGTACTTGGGATTGGAGATGAGTCGATGAGATTGGGCTTGAGGCCGTGAGATCGGTGATGTGACATGGTTCGTATTTGAGATACGACATGATGTTTTAGCGGGTCCTTTTTGACGTGATGTTTTCATACACATGCATGCATACATAGATGGTATCAGTATTGTACTAGACTTAGATCAGTACCCCAGGATCATGAGATATGATGAAAAGGATACCAGACGAATAATGAGATAATGTGATATTGACCCGTACCCATATTTGGGATGCCGTACGACGGATTTACCGTACGAGCTATATTGATGATAGATTCACACTCTTGACTTGAGAATGTCATATTTTAGATATTGTATCGTATGGGATACTATTGAGGCGGGATCACCGACTGTTATATATATATATATATATATATATATATATATATGTATCGGCTCAGATGTTAGGCGGTTTGCTTACCTTTCGATCAGCCTTTTAGTTTAGTCCTGCAGTTTACTTATAAATGATAGATTAGACTCGAGTCATACCTATTTCAAAACTAACGAATCGTGAGTATTTTAAAGACAGACCAAGGGATTTTACGGACATTTCAAAGGACGTACATTTTCTACAAAACACCGTAGTCCCTATTTTCTAAACAGTACGATTCGTGTTATTTCAAATGGCAAAACTGTATGGCTCATATTTATATAAATGCCGATTAGTTATCTTTGTGTTTATTATTCAGCTCCCGCATAATATTGCTGTTTGCACCGCATCACATGCTTATATTGTGTTTTCATATGCCATTATTGAGATCATGCTGTCAGGACACCAGCACCATTACCGATGATGCATATGTTCCACATACACTTACTTGCCGGCTCACACACATCATCATCGGTAATTGCCATGTCACGTACACTTTAAAGAATATTAATTGATTGATATCGCCTGTTAGCTGATAGTCTCGACTTATCATTACCGTGCTAGTTTAGACATTGTATTCATTATTGTTATATTTCTTGCATATTATTATTCATTGGTTATGCAGTATTATGGAGTTTTATGCCGATATTCGCTGTTTACTTGCTTTTGATGATTGGATTTCGTATTTTCATGAGATTTCCGGGATTTGGGCGAAAACCGCAAGAATATATATAAACTTCTCTCTCTCTCTCTTTAAAATGAAAAGTGCGGTTTTCTCATGATGTATGAGTCGTCCACCATGATATTTTCTCGGTTATGAGATGGATTTCGAGACCCGATTTGAGGAGTCGTAAGAATCTTCCGCGGGTACATGGTGGACCCGGTATGGTACCCCGGGGCAAGAGTGATTTCATGGAGGATGATAAGCCCGGCAGGGGCAGACTGCCTACCGGTGATTGTTTGGCGTGTCGGATATCCGGAGTATACCGTTCGTGGTCGTGTGATTTATGATACGGGCCGATCCGGACTGACGGAGCCCGAGGTATTGAGACATTGAGACATTGAGATTTGAGACACTGAGATTTCGAGATTTGATGATACAGGCCAGTCCGGATAGCCGGAGCCTGAGATATTAAGATATTGGGGTTTATGTTTTGTGTCGATACTTGACACGGATTTCTCTGTTGATTTCATTGATGATACTCGATTTATATACATAAAGAAATCTCATTAAATAAAGAAAACAGTTGTCTCACTCATTTCATTACATTACATTCATACCTCATACATATGATATATTTCTACCTGAGGCACCGACACGAGCACATGGGATTACACTTATGTATAGATGTTTACCCTTGCCACCTTTTCATGCTTTAGATTTATCATCTTGAGGTTATATATATATATTATTGATCGTATTGACCTAGGATTGTGTCATACATACGATTTCTGCTCGGTGATGTTTTCTACTCACGAGTTGGCAACTCACCCCGTTGTGCCACAGTTTCTTGTAGGTTTTGCCGTACAGATTTCGTTACGGCTTTGCTGGCACACTGCTTCCTTTCCGGGTGATTGCTTTGGTCGGTGGGTTCACTTGTATCGTGACCACCATTGTACTTATTTATATTCAGTTGTATCTAGTAAACTTCATCAACCAGACTTGTATATTTATTTCAGACTTAACAGACCAGTGATGTTTATTCTTTCGACCTTAGAGTCGTGCGTTGTTTTATTATTGGTTATCATGTTGATTTGAGTTTTCATTTGAGTTTTGATCCTCGCCCTTCGGCGTTGTATATTATATGTGTAACATTTCAGAAAATATAAAATATTATTTTTGGAATTTAATATTAAAATAATATTTTTCCCGAAAACTGCCGATTTGCGAAATTGGGGTTTTCGAAAAAGGGTATAAATATATACCGATAATTATGAAATAAATGAAAATTAAAATGATTTATTCATTTAAAAATGTATTTAAAGGATTGGCAATTTTAATTTTTATTATATGCAGTTTTGATAAAAGCCCGATTAGTGCACTGCTAATCGCGATTAAGCCAAATCCGTATTTCTACAGCCTTTCATGGTTAGTGCACCATGACATGTTACATGTTATTTCATGGTGTTTTTTTATTTGGGTGTATCTGTTTTGGTGAGAAAAGAGAGAAAAAAAGAGTCATGATGAGTGAAGAGAGAGAGAAAGGTGATAAAATGATGACATGGAAAGGGAGTGGGTGAGAATTATAGTGAGAGAGAGGGGGGCTGCTTCCTTGACCATTTCCCCCATCATTTTCTTTCCCTCTTCATCTCCCTCAACTCCACATCCCTCCATCTTCTACCCTCTTGATCCACCCCAAAAACCTTGCCAAAATCCTATGCACTTTCACAAGAAAATGATCACCTCCTCACCCTCATCGCTATGAACCAAGAAAAGTCGGATTTTGACAACTTGGGGATTTCTAGGGTTTTGTTTGGAAGTAACCATGAGGTATATCTCTTTTCTTTTAGAGTAGTTTTGAATTCCTAGCTTTTTGTTAAGTTTAGACATCGTTTAATAATGGATTGTGAACTTGGAAAATCCCAAGAGAAGCGTTTGGAAAATTAGTGATGTTGTGGCTGTCAATAGGACTTTTGAGATGATTCATGACCTGGACCAAAGCTTAGAAACCCCAAAACACGGATTTAGAAACCCCGACATCGGATAAATGTGTGAATTGTGGGGGTATTTTGGAATCTGGTGCAACCCGGGGACACTAGAAATGATTTGCAATTACTGGGAGTTGTGCAGGCATCTAGGAAGCTACCACTGAGACCCGAGACCAAACCCTAACATCCAGGCCGTAGATTTATTCAATCTGGCTGCAATTTGCGGACAGAGTAGGGTAGAATTGATTCAGTTTGGTTCCACGGCCTTATCTTCAGTAAATTTGACTCTCTATATATGCAGAATTGACCAATTTGGCCTAGGGTAAAATCTGGGAGCACATTGGAGTGTTTTTGGCCATGATTTCCGTATTTTGAAATGTTAATTCTTGATATTTGGATTTGTATTGGGTTGTTGGATATTTGTACATCGACAACAAGGGTTGTTTGATTGTTTTTGCACGTGTAGGCCATAGGTTCTAACCTATGAGCGCACCGTGCGCCGTATCGGTTTTCCGCCTTAATTTTAATACGCATTGCTATGGTTTATTATTGTAGGTACCTTCGCGTGGATTCCGAGGCGATGGAACGTGGCGTCATCGACTTCGGCGAACAAGAACCAAGGTGAGTGGATCTATATCCACGGGGGAAGTCGGGTGGATGGCGTATAGCACCCCCGCAAAGTTTTGGTAGAAACCGATTATAGAATATGGTTAAGGAAACCTAGATTAGGAAACTAGGGTTAGAATGAGATAGCTATGAAACCATATTAGAAACTAGAGGATAGTTAGAAGTGATATGTTACTACTATCATAGTATGACGTTTAGCGATATTGCCGTTTAGGGTACTGTAGGACTAGATAGTCGATGTAGATGCGTCATCCGAACCATACCTTTTTCTAAAATAAAGAGTCGTATGCATCTTTTAAATATATACCTTGAGGGATGTTATGGATTTTCAAATGATATCTTTTTCTTAAAAACACCGTAACCCCTATTTTAAAAACTACGATTCACTTCTTAAAAAATCTGATTGTATGGTTCGGGTGTGTTTGTTAGATTAGATACTTATACTTAGTAGAGATAGAACATTTATGTAAATTCGATTTGATGTGTGATATAAGTGCGATGAAGGAATATAAGACGGATATGATGATATGATGATCTGATGATATGTTGGTTTACGGATGCGAGTCAATCGAGATGATTTATACCCTGCCGGTCCCCTGATATGAGATTATTGCGGATGTGACCTGGGACATATGTGTATATATATATATATATATATATATATATAGAATGTTTTGAATCATGGATGATAGGCCGTATGTGATATTAGGCCGTACCCTCATTTGTCTTATAGGATGATAGGATCTCTATTAGCTTAATGCCGCCGTACGATGATTTTCCGTGCGTGATGAGTTTGACTTGATGATTGATCCTTACCCTTGACTAGAGGTTGCCGTACGATGGATCATACTGTACGCGATGTTGTTAGGCTGGATGCCGATTGATAGATTCCCTGACTCGGTCATATTAGATACGTATACCCGTCAGCATTTGCATATGATTTACCTTATGCTGCATTCATATTATTTCCATTGCATTGCTTATACCTGTGCTAGTACACTTGCACCATTATCGATGATGCGTATGCTACACGTACACAGATTTGCCGGCTCACACACTTCATCATCGATAATTGCCATGTCACTACACAGTAGGATTGCTGCATCATGATATGACTCTTCGCATAACATGCTTACATATACATTGATACATCAATACTTGCGGATATACCTATTTGTATATCCATATTAGTGCACATATACATTGATACATCTATACTTGCGGATATACACATTGTATATCCATATTGATGCACATATACATTGATATATCCATATTTGCGCACATACACATTGTACATCCATATTGGTGCACACATACATTGGTACATCTATACTTGCGCATATACATATTGCACCTACATAGATAACTAGTTTTATTGGGAGATTGGGAACCGCAAGATATATTTTAAAAACTGGAATCATTTAAAAGAGCGGTTTTCCCTTAATATGTCATATCACTGTTCCATGTTGCATGATATATTGATATGCTTACATTTCTGTTATATGTCGCATACATCATGCTCTATAATTTTTACGCATTGAAATATGCTATTTTCATGAGATTTCTGGATTTAAGAACCGTGGATATTTTAAAAGAGATTATGTGTTGTTTTAAAAACCCGGTTTCTCTTGACATGATATTTCAGTGCGTCCACCATGTGTTTTCTCGGTTATGAGAGCGACATGTGAAACCCGATTCGAGGAGGCGGATGAGGCCGATTGCGGGTACATGGTGGACCCGGTATGGTACCCCGGGGCAAGAACGGATCGCTGTGCAGTAGACGGTGAGCCTGGTAGAGGGACTACTACCTACTGGTGATAGTATTTGGGCTCGGTGGATATCCGGAGGATACCGACCGGAGTCGAGAGATGATATGGGCCGATCCGGATTGACGGAGCCCGATATATGAGGATTTACGTGCCGATGCTGGGCACGGTTTTCATGATGTTTTCGGGTGTCGATGCTAGGCATCCAGGTTCCATGATTTTGATGTGTCGCGAGGGACATCGTCGATTTATATCCTCATACCTTCATGCACACTGTTTTATGATATTTACGTGCATACAGACATTGATCATATGGGTGGACGGGATCGCCGTGCATACATACATTGATTATATGGGTGGATGAGATCTACATGCATACATACCTTGATTATGGTTGGACGAGATCCACGTGCATGCATGCATTGATTATTACTGTTGGATGTTATCCGCATGCACATAGGTATTGACTACCTTGTTGGCACACATACAGACCCGGTCACCCTAGATATCATAGTATTATCTTTATCATATAGTTGACCTAGGAGTCGTTGTTTATTCGATTTCTATCTGTTGATATTTTTCTACTCACGAGTTGGCAACTCACACTCGTTGTGCCACAGTTCTTGCAGGTTGACCGCTTGGATCAGTAGCGGCTTTGCTGGCACACAGTTGCATTCGGGTGTTTTGCATTGGTAGGTAGGACATTTGTATCATTCCCACTCTTGTATCTACATTTCATATTGTATCTAGTTAACTCCATCAATCAAATTAGTAAATTGTATAAGTAATAAGACTTAGTGAGATTGTGGTTGCGAGACTTAGAGCGAGGGGTTTTTCGCTACTTGTGGTTTTGTATGTCTTTCTTTTCTTTATCTTTTTGTGGTGAACTTCGCCGTTGGGGCGTCGTATATTTATTTATACTGTATTGCATGGTTGTGATCCGCCGTTTGGCGAAGAGCTAGCTCCTGCTTGGGGATTCCATTATTCTTATTTTGTATTTATGGTTTTGGATCAAAATATACAAAGGAGGCGTTGCCAAAATTTTTAAAAGACGAAACATGTTTTCAAACTAGTAAATTTCACTTGCATCATTCATGTTCCTTTTCTATGCATTAAGAAAACTTGATTTCATATACCTTTATTTCAAAAACCTCACCTCCATTATTTTTCTAAAAGGTTTAGATTTCTGGGTTTCAGCTTACTTGAATTCCGTTACGCCTTTAGACGTTGCGTGATTCAAGTGCTGGTTACGAGCTAATATTTTGGGTCGTGACAATATGCTTGCGTGGTTGTGGCCGTCGATTGACGAAGAGCTAGCTCCCGCTTGGGGATGCCTTTTTATCATTGATGTATATATTTATAATGTTGTACCCCGTTCGGGGTCAGTATTTACAAAGAAAACTCTGCCGAAATTTTCAGAAAAGACTTGTGATTTTAAAATGCATATTCGGCTTATTTTAATTAAACATTTCTTCAAAAATGGTTTTAGATTTCTGGGCTTTTGGCTTACTTGAATTAGATGGGGTTCTATAGACTTCATATGATTCAAGGGCCAGTCACGTGCTATTTCGGGTCGTGACATTTCTTTAGCAACTTGAAGCAGGCGCCTCTTCCCCTTTTGTTGCTTGTTTACTTTGTATTTGAAAAACCTTAACAACATATCTTGCATTACTTGTTTGCTTTGAATTTGAAAAACCTAAACAACATATTTTGCATTCCTAGGTTGCAACACTGGAGCAACCATCACTTTGTTTTAGGGTTTGTCCCTATATTCTAGTTTTATACCAACATCTATTTGTGCCTTTCCTTGTAGTTTTCTTGTTCAGGACATGCATTTAGGATATGATATTTTTATTTTAAGATATAAGATCCTTTTTTATGCAGTTAATAAAAAAAATATACTCGTAGAATAAACTAGAAATCTTTCCATGGTTAGCTTAAAGTGAGGTTCATCTAGAATGGACCTTCCCTAGGTGCAATCATTTCCTTAAACAATATCGGTAACTACTATATTATTATCATTTGGGGAGTCTAAACTATAATGTTCTTTCAGACAATGATTGAAAGTGTATCTTAGCACCACCATGAGGTTAAAACGGGCATCGATCATGCAATTTTCAAAAAATCTTGATGCTAAGCTACACTATCCAAAGATCTTACTAGATTATTAGGGTTTTAGCATGATATATATAAACTATAACACTAAGTGAAGGAGGTAACAACCTTTGAAGACTGAGTCCTTCACTTCAATAGCTCTGGGTAGTAGTCCCTACGACTCCTCTAGGCTCCACTTGACGAAGGTACAAGCTTCCTACGCGATCTTCGTGTCGAAAATGATCCACCCAAAGCTTCTCTAATTCAAGCTACCTCTTCACTAATCTTTCATTAGTGAAGGAAACACCCAAATTCAAATTGCTAGATTAAAGTAGGATGATGAAGTAGGGATTCTAAGCTCACTTAGGATTTATTCAAAACCCTATGGTTCACATCACATATGAGGATTAGGGCTTTGAGGTGGAGGAAGAAGAAGAAGGAAAAATGGTGAGAGCTAAAATGAACTAGCATGAAAAAAATGAGCAAGTCTAAAGAATGGGTCATCCCTCATCTCACTTATTGAAGCATGAAATTAAAAACCAATAATCAAACCAACCATGCTTTAATAGTGTATGCAAATGAATAAAAAAATGAACAAGCCATACTTTACTCCATTCGTCATAAGTCTCCCCATTTTCCACCTCATTTCTATTTTCTCAAAATAGAAAATCCAACCATGCTACATAATATATATATATATATATATATATATATGATATACGTATATCATATATATATATATATATGATATACGTATATATTCATATACATATGATATACGTATATATTCATATACATATGATATACGTATATATTGATATACATATATGATATATGTATATATTGATATATGTATATATATATATATACATATATCAATATATATATACATATATCATATATATACATATATATATATATATATATATATTAAGAGTAGAAAATAATTAGTGAGCAATAATATTAGTTAGTATATAATTATATCAAATATAAATATATATTATATTATTAAATTAACACTTGATTCAATAATCCGGTTATATCACATATAACCGACTAATATCATTTATCTGTATATCAAATCAACACTTGATTCAATAATCCGGTTATATTACATATAACCAAACCGATATCAAATTACCGCCATATTAGAATATGGTATCACATACTCGTATTTAATCAGGCCCCTCCCACACATATCAACATATATGCCCTACTTCGTTTCGCTTGAACTAGGAAACCTCTGTGTGGTGTAGGGTTCCCTAGGTCGGTAGCAAGGTTTCGGAAGGTAGCGTCCATGCCGTTTTCAAATTTTTGCCGTTATAAAGAACCCTAATCTTAGAATCTTAACTAGAAAATTAAACATTACAACATGCAAACAACTTTGCAAACAAAAGTGAATGAGAAATACAACCTTTGTAGACCGGTCCTTCACTTCTAAAGCTCCATGTAATAGTCCCTTCGCTCCAAGTAGTGAACACCCGAACTCTAGTAAGGGTTCACATGAAGAAAAGAATAAGCTTGCTCGAAGTTTTCGAGGCCGAAAATGATCTACGTCGAGGAGACTCAAGCTCATGCTACCTCTTCACTAATGGTAGATTGGTGAAGCAAACATCCTAAACTAAATGGCTAATATAGTAAAGGATAATGAAGTAGGAAACAGGCTCTCTTTAGTTTTCTTTTTCTCACAATATTTTCTCACTATTTCCAAAAGCTAGAAAGCTTTTTCTCAAATGAAGAAGAAGATGAAGTGATGAAGAGAATGAACTCATGAGGTGAGAATAGCAACCATGGGTGAGTTAGTGTCATACACTAACTCATGTAGAGACTTAACCATAGGTGAGGATAATGGTTAGGTTAATAAATATCTACAAGTGAAACAAAATAAGTGGACTTGGTCAATGGTTCTACAAGCTTCTCCAAGCTTCAACCATTAATCCATTTTCCATCTAATTTTGATTTTACTTTAGATAAATAAAACCATTTATTATATCAAGCATGGTGTGAGTCTCATACACCCATGTAGCATGTGGCATCAAGCATGACACAAAGAAAATGTACATTAATATATATCACATATATACTATATGCACACACAAGTGAGAAAAAGAAATGTTTAGTGAGCAAATATTAGTTAATGTAAGTTAATATATCACATATATAATTATACATTAAATAATCAAATCAACACTTCATTTAATAATCCGGCTATATCACATACAACCGACTAATATCAAATGTAACAATTTATCGAATCAACACTTGATCCGATAACCCGGCTATATCTCATATAACCGTTCGATATCACATATCGCGAGAATAGAATACGGTATCAAATATCATATTAATCTTGGTCCCGCACATATCACATATGTTCTCCTACTTCGTTTCGCATGAACCAGGAAACCTCTGTGTAGGACTCTAAAGACTCGTCAATACGCCGGCAGTAGGTGATGATCATATGAAACACCCACAAGCCGCAAGCGGTCTGCTAAAAGTAACGGCCACCCGGGTATTGAGCGATCAGAAGATCAACTAGAAAACCTGTTCATACTCCTGCGAATCCAATCAGTAACACTACAGTACAGTCCGGTCTCTTCGTCAGATATGTCGCATATCGTATCCTGGGGGTGGTATAACGTCAGACCCCAATAGTCTGATAAGTCATGCCGATACAAGGTCCATAACGGTTCGAGAAACTACTGATAACACTTACCAGTAAATCTCAGCAATCTTGGCCAGGGATTTCCTGTTATGGCCAATCGAGCATAGCGCAACATCAACTCCCAATACCGGGAGAGACGAATCCCCTCCTATCGCTCATTGCCTCCATGTGACTCGGGACTGTACCCCAAAACCACCTTTTTGTACAATCTTTTGACCGTGGTATGATAGAAATCAAAGCACAGTGAGAATCACACAAGACTCTATGACGATCTCGGATCGACAGACTAACCTGTACTAGTGTCACCAAAGAACTGCTATCTGACGATAGGTATAATACCATCTAGGAGTTCTCGGCGTGTCCGTTCAGTATACCCAGTCTCCACTGAGCACCCGTATACCTTTTCTGATGTCAAACACCAATGTATATGGGATCATCCATCGCCCATCATATGGGTCAAGAAGTGCATACGCTAGTCTACTCTGGAGTATCGATGCCCTGTCTCGATACTCCCACGACTAGGAACAATCTAAGGATGCACTTACCGACTGCCTCTGCCCTACTAGTATGATCTGCATCATAATCCTGGTAGTCAAGTACTCATCCTAAGGGCTTTATCAACATGTAATAGAAAGACAATAAGTGTACATGTTAAGATAAAGTGCAATCAGATAGTATACTATCATGTCGAGCAAGAAAGTCCTCCCTATATATGTCTAAGCATCCACTACAATATACATCACGTGTACAGTACTGGCCTCTAAGGCATACATATAACTAACAATCTCCCACTTGCACTAAAGCCATTTGTTGCAGTATCTCATATTCAACGTCCTATAAAAGTCTTTCTAGGGTAAGGCATTTGTGAGTGGATCCGCTGTGTTATCCTTCGCGTCTACTCTCCTAACCTTGATCCCTTGGAGATCAACCATCTCCCTGATCAGGTGATACTTGCCTCAGCATATGTCTGGAACGCTGATGGGACCTGCGTTCTTAGGATAAAGCCATAACTCCATTGTTGTCACAATAACAGTTATTGGACGCTCAATGGTAGAAACCTTGTTCATCTCATGAACAAGAAATGTCCAGACAATCTCTTTGGTAGTATCGTTGGCAGCAATGTATTCAGCCTTTATCATTTGGTATGTCACGGTATTTAGCTTGGAACTCTTCCAACATACCGTCCCTCCATATAGGGTAAAGACAATGCCTGTGACCGACTTTCAGTCGACCTTATCACTCTGGAAGCTCGAACCTAGAAAATTCTTTTAGTGCTTCTCAAGTACTTAAGAATGTCCTCCACAGCTGTCCAGTGATTCTCCCAAGATCCGATTGATTCTTGATCACTACACCTAGTGAGTAAGCTACATCTGGTCTGGTACATAACATCGCACACATGATAGAGCCTACTATCGAAGCATAGGGTATCCCTTGCACGCGAGCTCCCTCCATATCAGTCTTGGAAGACATCCTTTTGGAGAGAGTGATTCCTGAGTAAGTGGACGAACCACCACGCTTAGAATCTTCCATACTAAACCCCTTTAGTGTGGTGTTAATGTACCTGGATTTGGGACACTCCCAATATCCACTTAGATCTATCATCATAGATCATAATCCACAAGATATAGTAGGTATCATCTAGATCTTCCATAGAGAATCCTCGTGACAAGAGGAGCTTGACCGAGTGTAGCATAGGAAACTATTTCCTATCAAGAGTATGCCATCTACGTACAATACGTGTAAGACAACCCCACTCTCTACAACCTTTTTGTATATACAAGGTTCATCTACCATTTTGATGAAGTCAAACTCTTTGACTGCCACATCAAAACAAATGTTCCAACTCCGCGATGCTTGCTTTAATTCTGATGGACTTAAGCATAGCTTTGAAAGTCTCAACTTTTCCATTTACACCAACAATCTTCTCAAGATCCATTTGATCCCAATAGGTTTTACCCTTTCAGGTGCAACATGCAAAGTCATACTTTGTTGGTGTACATGGATTCCATCTTTTGTCACGACCTGAAGTTCGACCCATGACCGGCACTTAACCACGTAACGTCTACAGGCGTAACGTGACTAAGTAAGCCGAAACCCAGAAATCAAAACCATTAAAAGTAGTGAGTGTTGAAAACATTTGTTTAAAAACATTTGGAAAACCTTAAGTAGTTTAGTAACATTCTTTAAAGTTTAAGTTATTTTCTTAAAAATTTTGGCAGCATTTCCTTTGTAAAACTAACCCCGAAATCGGGTACAAGACAAGATATGGGTAAAAATGATATACAATAAAATAAAGCATCCAAAACGGGAGCAATCACGCCCCACGGCGGAAACAACTACGCAAGTAATATACGGCGCCGTAGCGAAGAAATGAGCAATAAGTGAAAAACATCACAAATGATAAAAACTGCATGAGTAAAGTCGGCTCACACGAGCTCGACACTAGAATACAAATAATATACATCCTTGTCCTCACACTGGTCTCTAAGTCAAATACATATAAAGTAGATGGAGAGTACTAGATACAAAAGTGAATACAATGGAAATAACCGGATACCATAACCCACCTAACAGCAAAACAGCTCACGCACCAACTGCAGTGGTTTCTGTAGCCAAAAAGATACAAGAAAGCAGCCTGCCGCGACTACTCTGAGGGGCAACCTGCAACACTGTGGCACAACGGGGGTGAGTTGCCAACTCGTGAATAGGAGATAACATATAAAGGTAATCACGAGTATACACGTACTGCGCTACTCTAACATATGCCAGCAGATAATATCTATATGCGATGAGCAGGATGTGCAATAATCATGCATAAGTACTCTATCAGGTAATATGACTACAGGATGAGATGCAAAATAATGAATGCTGAGCATGGGATAAAATAACATCTACACGGAATGTCAACGTGGAAAATATAATCGGTGTCCATCAATGCACCCAAATCCTAATAAAACTCAAGCGCCATCATCCTCATCGGCCCTCAAATCCTGTAAATCTTTGAGAATCGCGAATGCCCAACATCGGCACTCAAAATATCATGAAATAATCGTGTCCAGCATCGACACGCAAATCCTCATATATCGGGCTCCGTCTGCGAAATCGGCCCTCGGCCCTAGCAGTACGGGTCATCCCATATCCATCTATCGACTCTGGTCAGTATCCTCCGGATAACCGCCAGGTCCAACCAATCACCGGTAGGTAGTGGTCCCACTGCCAGGCTCATCGCCTACTGCACGACAGATCCGTTCTCGCCCCGGGGTACCATACCGGGTCCACCATGTACCCGCAATCGGCCTCATCCAGCTCCTCGATTCGGGTCCACAAGTCACACGTCTCAGAACCGAGAAAACGCATGGTGGATGCACTGAAATATCATATCAAGAGAAACCGGGTTTTCAAAACAGTGCATATTTTCTTAAATAACCCCACGATCCTCAAATCCAGAAATCACATGAAATCCAAAGCCAATGCGTAAATCCATGCGATGTAATATATGCATCAGAAGTCGTACTGTAAGTAAAAGGGAGAAACCGCTCCTTAAGTAAATTCAATTTTTAAAAGGTATCATGCGGTCCCCAGTTTTTACCAAAATGAGCTTATCTAGGTAGGTACAGTTTGAATATGCATAAGTATGGATATGCAAATGAGTACGTGCACAAGTAACATAATCATGTCGAATCATATAGGAGTGAGCTACAATATATTGTTCATGGCAATTCTGTAGTGTGAGTGTCATGGCAATTACTAACGGTGTGTGTGTAACATGCAGATTAGTGCTCGTACAACATAAACCGTTAGTAACAGTGCGGTGTGTTATCAATTCTAAGCTCATATAGATATAGCAGGGAATGCGGTATGCAACAAATAGAATCCATGAACAGTCAATGTATGTAAATACAATATGCTTCTACAATGTCCTATCAGCCCTGACGCATAACACCATATGGGCGATTTCCCCGTAGATGTTAAATCTACTCACCGTAGTCTCGTGCTAAGTGTAGCCGACGACTTGTTTCCCCTTCTTCGCGGCGTCCGTCGTACTCGCCTGGGAGCCTAGAATTTCACAAAATAATACACATAAGCTCAAACCTACAAAAACGCGATATTAAAGCCAAATTAGAAACCCGCGTCACGAACCAAACGCGTGGGTGTCCGATACGCTGAAACGTGTGATTACGCGCCTGAAGCTACCCCGACACGTCGTGATACACAGAAAACCCTAAACCCACACACGTATCACACGTGTCGCGAAGGTTAAAAGTATAGGAAATAGGGTAAATGGTTCCAGATTTTTCTACAGATAGAATTTTACAAAATTGCATATACCATAGACCTTAGAAATGTAGTAGACACCAACAGAACAAACCCCAAAACCCAGGTCCCTCATCTGGCCGCAATTTGCGGCCAGAATGAATATTCCGGTGGCCAACCCACGGAGTTGGGCTCCCGTGCTTTGTGTGTGTTCTCTAAACCTAGTGTACATGCACCAGTAAATACAATTTTTGCCTGAAACCATCGGGTCACAAGCAGATCACAACAAAACCCAAAACCTAATTAAAAAGCTATTTTAACACTAAATCGACACATTAAGGTGTTTTGGTGAAACCTAAAGCAAATCTTTGGTCAAAACAACACTAATAACACATAACTAAGCTAAACAAGCCATAAAAATGTTAACTTATCACAAGCTGCACTAATTTCCCTTCAATATCACAAAAATGCACAAAAAATATGATTTTTAGCTAAAATACTACAAGTTATGAACTAAGGTGCTAAGGGTGAGTTTAATACCTCCAAAAGACCCTAGGGAAATGTTCATACCATAATATTGCATTATTATATTCTTCATTCTTATTCGTTTTATAAATAAACAGGTGCTTTTGACGCATGTCTGCTGCATGTTACAGGTTACTGGTTTTTGGATCTAAAACAGTGAAAAAGAAAGAAAATGATGCAAAAGAGGGACTTTGACCAACAAATAGAAGGATCTTAATCAAGCCTACACAAAAGAACAGTACAAGGCAACGCAAGGTCCAAGATTACAAAGCGAACGGTTAAAATCCACTACAAGTATTCACTGGAAGATCTGGAGAATATCTAGAAGCCAAATGAAGAAAAGAACCAAATAAATAGAAAGCCCAAAATTACCAGATGCTACACAAGAATTTATGAGTTGGAAATTTTACCATAATTTGGAGTCTACTTTGACTAGGTCTTCCTAAGGATATTTTGGTAAATGTAGATGTGCGAGTCATTGTAACACTAGGGTTTCCTATCCTCTATAAATAGGAACTCTAAATTATTGTAGAGGCTATGTCTCCCTGTGCCTCTTTTTATCAATAAAATTTAGATTTTTTTGGAGAGCATCGATGCCTCTTTTCATTTCAGAAATTCAGATCTGACAAGTCTTGTGTTGATGTTTGGAGAGAGCCATCTGTAAAGTAAGTAATTAATTTCAATTCTTGCCCTAGGTAATTTTTCATTCTCTGCCCTAGATTAAATTTAATTCCTTTCCCTAGCTAGATCTTTAATTCCTTGCCCTAGTTAAATTTAATTCTTTGCCCTAGATAAATGATAGATTTAATAAGAAATCCGAACACCCATCGGAATTAACTCGTTAGAGCGATTAGGAAATTCACAAAATCCCTGTGGACCGACCCGTACTCACCGGCTAGCTACATGCGACGCCGTTCTTGATTGCGGTTACTAGATAAGTTTTGAGATCAATCAAATGGCGCCGTTGCCGGGGATGGCGTAGAAATTTCCTTTTTGCAATTTCGGGTTAATCTAAAATTAAAAAAATCATAAAAATCTGAAAAATATAAAAAAATATAAAAATATATCAATTGTTATTTTTTGGAAAGGATACTTTGTTGTTTGAATTTTGCAGGATATACAAACTCGGATATGGAAATCTACAGAGAGAGAAACAGAAAACCAAATATCAAAACAGAAGGGGAATTCAAAATCAGAGCAGCAGAATTTTTCCCGAGACCCGAGCCCTCCATTGCGCCGCCTTTCCGCCACGCTAACCCACTTTAGACCGCGGATCCGCCGCGGTCTTGGAGTTTCAGAACATCAGAAAAAATCTTGGGAACCGTTACGGCTTGTTGACCGCGAAAACGCGGCACTAAGGCTCTTTAGCCGCGGAATGGCGGCGCGCTGTTGACATCATCTTCTGAAAATTTTTCTGTAAGATCCTCTGTTCTTTTTCTGCAAAAATTTCCATATATTTTCTGAAAAAATTCCTGCAAGATTTTATGCGCTTTAAAAATCTTCCTCTTTCCAAATAACAATCTTGTGCAGGATTTTTGCGTCTCGTTTAAACTAGAAATTGATTGCAAGTAATCTTTTTTGTTGCATATCTTTTCTCGAATATCTTTTTGCAACAATTTTTCCAAATAAAGATAAAAAGAAAAAGGAAAATTTTATTACAAAACTTGCTAACTTTTGCCGCAAATAAATCTTTGCACCACAAACCTTCTTTCTTTCTTTCCCCCTTTCTTCTAACATGGGTACCCCACAGAATAAATCACTTGCCGAACTTTGGTATCCCGAACCTAACTTTGCGTCGTACGTCAATTTGTTCGGTCAATTTAAAGACGATCCTTCCTTGCCTAAAATATCCTTGAAAGATCAAATAGAGGTGTTTAGGAGAAACGGTTCGACTTTTTAACCCACTTTGTGTCAACCAAGTCAACCTTTACCACCTCCATATGTTGACACCACTTTTTCGAGTCCTTCTGTCACTCCTAAGCCGATGTCCATTGCTGAGCATATTGCTCAATCTCGCAGCCGATCTTTCACCCCTCTTCACTCATCTAGTTCTAGGGGCCCGCACGATTATTCACCTTTTTATTCACATGTTGATCCTACCCCTGCCCAACCATCCACTTCCTACTAGCCCTACCCGACTTTCCCACCGTCACTAGACACTACTTCTACACAGCCTGTTGGGAGTTTTGCATATCCACACGATTTCGAATCTTTTACCGAAACCCCTCACCACCCAAGTCTAGTTTGGAAGAGTCGTTGGAGGCATATATCGCAGCAACAAACAAAATGACTAGGAATGTGGAAGCGTCCGTGGCCGCCCTTATGCAACCTAGTGAACCGGTAGCTAGTTTCCCACTAGCTTCAAATTTTTCAATGTATAAGGAGGCGGTTGGACAGAGTGAGAATGTGAGAGGATTTCCAAATCAAACCTACCCATACCCTATTGAATCCAACAACTCCAATTTTCAAACATGTGTCCAAAATGATGAGTTGTGCGACTTTGTAGTGTTTGATTTGCCAAATTGTGAAGAACCCCTTTCGAGTGAAACCACACCTAATCCTTTCGATCTTTACACCTCCACTCTAGAACCTAAGTTGATAAATTTCCATGCTTTTGATGAGGTGTCTAAAGAAATTGATTTTCACTTGATTGAGGATATAGACGCTGGAAATATTTTGGATAATGAACCTGTCGATTTGAGTGAAATTTTATGTCCAATTCATCCTCCCGAGTCATTAAATGTTTTTCCCGAACTTCATATGCGTCTTGATTTTGATGATAATGGCATGGATGAGTTAAATTTTGAAGAGAATTATGAGGATAGTATTGAGGAGAGTTTTGAGGATCATATTGAGGTTAAACCATTTTTGTTTGATGTGTCCGATTTTCCAATCCATCCTCTTGAACCTTTAACTAAATCACCCTCCCTCCTTTCCATCGTTCCGACCACGCTTGAAGACTGTGAGCTTGAAAAATTTTCCTTTGAATCTGACACAGTTCTCACAGACGACAACACTTACGAGTGTTTCACTTTTTCGGACGATATTGATGACTCACCGCCCGAGTTTGAGTCCTTTACATTTTCAGATAAGTTAGTTGAACCATCAGACTCGGTTGCTTACAGTTGTTTCGAACCATTGATGGAATCTTTCAAGTTCGAGACAGTTTACTACGGTGAGAATGATACTATCCCTAATTCACATCCTTTCGTCCTTCCTATTGTTCTGACCGTACAAGTGACCGTTACGCTTTCATCTCCTATACCTAGTTCGACGTACCCATGTTTTCTTGCGAATCTTGAGGGATTTGACCCCATTTCTCGACGGGTTGATAGGTTAGCGCAATCGCTTTTAACACATCAGTCATCACAAATTGCGCTAATTTATTCACTCGATTTACACCCTCAAGATCGTACTCCACTTCTTTCTCCTTTCCGCCATTCTTCTCCTCCACCGAGACCATATTCCACTCTTCTTCCCATTCGGTCTCGTGTGCTTCTCATTTCTTTTCTTTCCACCCCATTCTTTCACCAACCCTACCATTACCACGATAAGATTTTTGAATGGTTGGTGCTAACTTTTGGCTTGTGTAAGGCCAAGCTTTAGTTTGGGGGGATCCTTGTTGTATATATGTATATATATTTTTGTTTTCTTTTTCTATAAAAAAAATTCAAAAAAAATATTAAAAAAAAAATTATAAATAAATAAATAGGGGAGTACCGGCATTTTTGACCCTCTTGGTGCAGCATGACAGTGAGGACACTGTCAACTTTAAGTTTAGGGGTATACTCGGTACGTCTTCTTCCTTCGCATTCATTTGTACATATTTTTGCATTTGCATACTTATTTTAAAACCCAAAAAAATTGAAAAATTTCAAAAATTATAAAAATTTATGTATTCAATTTTGGCTAATTGACTTGAGTTTGACAAATAGGTTAACTGGCTAGGAACAACTGGATCTTAGACTTAGTAAATTAAAAACCCTAAAAATAACCTTCCTTAAAGTTTAATGGTAGAAAGTATATGGCTTTGTAGTTTATTTAGAAATAGACAAATTTTGAGTTCACTTTTTGGGCTAAGTCAAAGCAAAGGAAAAGTATTGATATCTTTATTAGAGTATAAGTTTGAAAAATAGTTCCTAACTTAAGTCTAGATTCTGAAAATGTATACCCTACAAATTGCACAATCACGCACCTTGAAACTTGGAATAGTAGAAGAGACCTTGAAATGCTCTTGTCTAAAGTCCTTAGTACGAAGAAAATGAAATAAAAAATACAAGTGTGAATAAAGAAGAAAAAAAATGAACACTGGTTTTTGTGATTACTTAAGGCTGCAAAAATAGAAAAATATTTAGCGAGGGTGCTTCATCACCTAGTGCCTTAGACCAACTGGTTTGGGAGTCACTGCTAAAAAACCTTAGGTGTTACAAGACTAGGAAGTACGCTTTAATGTGCAAACACATCTTGTAATCGGTTGTTGGTACCTCAAGAAGTATTAACGGTCGCATGAAGGATGTGTAAGCAAAATTCAATTAAAAATTCACCTACTAATAAGTACTTTGGACAACAGACAAGGGTATGATTGCTTGATTTGAATTTCCAAGTATAGGGGTGATTTATACACACACGTAGGGGTATGTGATTAGGATTTAGATGAGAGAAAGGAGTGAAGAATAGAACTTGTATCTTTAGTAAGAGTTGATAAAAATTCCTAAGTGGAGATGGAACCCTAGAAGGAAAACTTAAGAGATGCCGAAAGCTAAGTAAGTCTACAGAACATATATAATCTTAAGTTAAATGATGAGGAAGTGTGAAGAATATGGGTGGATAATTTGCAAGTCGAAAATAATAGAGTTCCTTGTTAGAAACCCTAATTGGAGAATTAAAGTCGAAAAAGCCAAATTGATAGGATTTTGTGGGTGTAATCCGCTGAAAACCCTCACGAGACAACACTCCTCCTACTAGAGACACCTAGAGATTTAACGGCTTGTTGCACGAGCTCAGTGCAATCGCGTTTCCCTGCGAAAGTGCGGTTAGGTTTTTGTCGAGAATAAAAAATAAGTTTGCTCGAGGACGAGCAAAACATAAGTTTGGGGGTATTTGTTCATACCATAATATTGCATTATTATATTCCCCATTCTTATTCGTTTTATAAATAAACAGGTGCTTTTGACGCATGTCTGCTATATGTTACAGGTTACAGGTTCTTGGATCTAAAACAGTGAAAAAGATAGAAAATGATGCAAAAGAGGGACTTTGACCAACAAATAGAAGGATCTTAATCAAGCCTACACAAAAGAACAGTACAAGGCAACGCAAGGTCCAAGATTACAAAGCGAACGGTTAAAGTCCACTACAAGTATTCACTGGAAGATCTGGAGAATATCTAGAAGCCAAATGAAGAAAAGAACCAAATAAATAGAAAGCCCAAAATTACCAGATGCTACACAAGAATTTATGAGTTGGAAATTTTACCATAATTTGGAGTCTACTTTGACTAGGTCTTCCTAAGGATATTTTGGTAAATGTAGATGTGCGAGTCATTGTAACCCTAGGGTTTCCTATCCTCGATAAATAGGAACTCTAAATTATTGTAAAGGCTATGCCTCCCTGTGCTTCTTTTTATCAATAAAATTTAGATTTTTTTGGAGAGCATCGATGCCTCTTTTCATTTCAGAAATTCAGATCTGACAAGTCTTGTGTTGATGTTTGGAGAGAGCCATCTGTAAAGTAAGTAATTAATTTCAATTCTTGCTCTAGGTAATTTTTCATTCTCTGCCCTAGATTAAATTTAATTCCTTGCCCTAGTTAGATCTTTAATTCCTTGCTCTAGTTAAATTTAATTCTTTGCCCTAGATAAATGATAGATTTAGTTTTTAGATATAATAAGAAATCCGAACACCCATCGGAATTAACTCGTTAGAGCGATTAGGAAATTCACAAAATCCCTGTGGACCGACCCGTACTCACCAGCTAGCTACATGCGACGCCGTTCTTGATTGCGGTTACTAGATAAGTTTTGAGATCAATCAGGGAACCTAATTTCCAACCCTTGCCCTCAAAGCCACTGACTTGCTACCAAACTCCTCAAAAGAGCCATTAAACCAAAGGTTTTTGTGAAGGAGTAATGAGATTTTGTGTAGGGTTTGTATTTGGGTCAAAAGAGAAGCAAGAGAAGAAGAGAATGATGATGATGTTGCTGCAGCTGCTGCTTCTCTCTGCTGGGAGCAGAAATGAGAGGGAGAAAGAAATGAGAGAGAGAGAGAGAGGTGGTCAAAAGTCAAGCCCATCTCACCTAATCCAACCCATACCTCCCATTTCTTAAATTTTATTTTAAAAAGATGGTTTTGACTTGGTTAATGGTGGGGATATTAGAACCATGCAAGAAAATGAAAATGGTTACAAGCCCACACTTAGCTTAGCTTACAAAAAAAAAGATAAGTGTGCATGTTGTACACTAAACCTAGCTTTGGAAAAATAATTAAGAAAAAATTCCCAAGTAAGGTGAACACAAGCTAAATTATAATTAATAAACCCCATATATATATAAAAACACCTCTCATCACAATTAGAACTAGTTTAAAAAAGGAAATAAGATTTACGGGTTTTTATGAAAAACACGCATCATTACTAACTAACGCGAAATTAACCTAAACGAATTTCTAAGCGTTACAATCTACCCCCCTTAAAGAAATTCGGTCCCCGAATTTAAAAATCTAACTACGCGTACCTTCAAAGAGATGGGGATATTTCTTCCTCATCTCGCTCTCGGTCTCCCAAGTGACCTCCTCGCTGCTCGGGCCATGCCAAAGGACCTTGACGGACGGTATATCCTTCGATCTCAATTTCTTCACCTGTCGATCCAAGATGACCACCGGCTGCTCTGCAAAAGAAAGGTCGCGCTCCAGCTGGATCGTCGGGTGCTGAATCACATGCGAAGGATCATGAAGATACTTGCGGAGTATCGAAACATGAAATACGGGGTGCACATCTGGGAAACTAGGCGGAAGGGCTAACCGATACGCAACTGCACCAACACGCTCGAGGCTTTCGAAGGGGCCCACGTATCTGGGACTAAGCTTCCCCTTCTTCCTAAATCTCATCACACCTTTCATTGGGGAGACCCTCAAGAAAACATGATCACCAACAGAAAACTCAAGTCTGCGCCGCTGACGGTCCACATAAGATCTCTGCCTACTCTGGGCTGCTCTCATCCTATCGCGACTCAACTGGATCTTCGCGGTCGTCTCCTCAACAATCTGCGGCCCTAAGATACTGCTCTCGATGAGCTCTGTCCAACAGACGGGCGATCTGCATCTCCTCCCATAAAGAGCCTCGAATGGTGCCATCTGAATAGTCTCCTGGAAACTGTTGTTGTAGGAGAACTCTATTAAGGGTAAATGATGATCCCAGCTACCTCCGAAGTCTAAGATGCACGCTCGGAGCATATCCTCGAGAGTCTGAATAGTCCGCTCTGACTGGCCGTCGGTCTGCGGATGAAATGCTGTGCTGAAACTCAAGCGGGTGCCCAAAACCTCCTGAAGCCTCTGCCATAGTCGGCTGGTAAACTGGGTGCCTCGGTTGGACACGATACACGTCGGGACTCCTTGCAATCATACGATCTCGTCGATGTATATCTGGGCATACTGAGCAAATCCGAAAGTCGTCTTCACCGGCAGGAAGTGAGCCGCTTTCGTCAAACGATCCACGATCACCCAGATGGAGTCATACCCTCGACTAGTCCTGGGTAGAACCACAATAAAGTCCATAGAAATCTACTCCTATTTCCACTCCGGAATGGGTAATGGCTGTAGCTCTCCCGCGGGCCTCTGGTGCTCGGCCTTGACTTGCCGACAAGTCAGGCATCTCGACACGAAATCTGCGATATCCCTCTTCATTCCGTACCACCAGTAAACATCTCTCATATCATGGTACATCTTGGTGGAACCCGGATGAACACTGTACACCGATCGATGTGCCTCCTCAAGAATCTCGCGCCGCAGTCCCTCAGCATCTGGTAAGCACAGTATAGTCCTAAATCGCAGTATCCTCTGATCATCGATCACGAACTCGGAAAATCTGCCCTGTCCAATCTGTGCCATGATCTCTGAACAACGGTCATCACTATACTGTGCCTCATGTATACGGTCAAGCAACTATGGGCATGCACGAACATGCGCAAGCTGTCCCCCGATCGGTGTGAACTCGAACTGCACTCGGCTGTCGCATAAAATCTGCCACTCTGCCGACAACTGCCTCTGTACTGCACTCAAACAAGATAGACTACCCCCGGCCCCCTACTCAAACCATCCGCCACTACATTTGCCTTGCCCGGGTGGTAAAGGATCTCACAGTCCTAGTCCTTCACTAACTCTATCCAATGGCGCTGTCTAAGATTCAGGTCTCGCTGCTGAAATATATACTTTAAGTTCTTGTGATCAGTGGATATCTGGCACGACTCACCGTATAGGTAATGTCGCTAGATCTTAAGTGCAAAGACCACCGCAGCCATCTCTAAATCGTGAGTGGGGTAGTTCTGTTCATGTTTCTTCAACTGTCATGAAGCATACGCGATCACCCTGTTATGCTGCATCAATACGCACCCTAGCCCCAATCGAGAAGCATCACAATAGACCACAAATCCGTCCGATCCTGAAGGCAATGATAACACCGGCGCCGTAGTCAGTCGAGTCCGTAGCTGCTGAAAACTGTGCTCGCACTCCTCCGTCCAATCGAAAGGAACTCCCTTCTAGGTCAACCCGGTCAAAGGTGCAGCAATACGGGAGAAGTCTTGCACAAATCACCTGTAGTAGCCGGCCAGTCCTAGAAAGCTGCGGATCTCCATAACTGATATGGGTCTGGGCCAACGCTGAATGGCCTCAATCTTATTTGGGTGCACACATATACCATCTCGTGTAATCACGTGACCCAAGAAGTCTACGCTGTCCAGCCAGAATGCGCACTTGGAGAATTTTGCGAAAAGCTGGTGTTCCCTCAAGGTCTGCAGTGTGATCCGCAGGTGCTTCCCGTGCTCCTCTCTGCTTTGCGAATACACCAAGATATCGTCAATGAATACGATGATGAACAGATCAAGATACGGCCGGAAAATACGGTTCATCAAGTCCATGAATGCTGCTGGGGCATTGGTGAGTCCGAACGACATCACCAAAAACTCATAATGATCGTAGCGCATGCGGAAAGCTGTCCTCGGAATGTCCTCCTGTCGAACCTGCAGCTGATGGTAGCCTGATCGCAAATCGATCCTCAAAAAGTATCCTGCCCCTGAAGCTGGTCGAATAAATCGTCGATGCGTGGCAAAGAATACCTGTTCCGCACGGTAACCCTGTTCAGCTGGCGGTAGTCGATACACAAACGCAAACTGCCATCCTTCTTCTTGACAAACAGGACTGGAGCACCCCAAGGAGACACACTGGGTCAAATAAGTCCCTTATCCAGCAAATCATGCAACTGACCCTTCAACTCTCTAAGTTCCGCCGGGACCATCCGATAAGGCGGTATAGAAATAGGCCCCGTGCTGGGAATCAAATCAATACAGAAAGAAATATCGCGCTCAGGCGGTAGCCCAGGAAGCTCGTCAGGGAACACATCAGGGAACTCGCTAACAATCGGAACCTGATCCAACGGAAGCTCTGCAGCTCTAGTATCGCAAACATAGGCGAGAAATCCCTGACATCCCTTCCTCAAAAGCTGTCCAGCATGAAAAGAAGAAATCAAACTGTGAGGGGCGGCACCACGATCCCCCTGCACAACAAAAGCTGACTCGCCGGGAAAACAAAACCTAACTGTCTTCTCGCGGCAGTCCACAGACGCATAGCACGTGGCTAACCAATCCATGCCCAAAAGAACGTCGAAGTCCAACATCTCAAGAAGGATCAAGTCGACTGGCAACTCTCTCTCGCCAATACGGACAACACAGGATCGGAACACGTGTCTAGAAATAAACGACTCGCCCATAGGGGTGGTCACAACAAGCGGCTGATCAAGCAAACCGGACTCTCTACCTAAACTCGGCAAGAAGTGTGTGGAAACGTACGAGTGCGTAGATCCCGGATCAAACAACACGTGTGCATCAACAGATCATACTGAAAGGATACCTGAGACCGCCGCATTGGACGCCTGCGTGTCTTGATGCGTCAAAGCAAAAACCCGCGCCTGTCCTCCACCTGCGACTGACTGTCCTCTGCCTCGGTCACCCCGTCCTCTATGAGCAAATCCTCTGCGACCACGACCTCTCTGTGCATGAGTCTGACGCGGAGTAACGGTAGGTACAATAGGCAACGCCCTCTAGGGTATTGAAGGTGGTAAGGTGACATGCGGTACTGCTGCCTCCCTCTGGTGTATCTCAGGACAATCTCGAACACGATGATAAGAACTCCCGCAGCGGAAACATCCCGACGATGACCGCTGACCCTCTTGGGGATAGGAGCCGAACAACCAGCCTCGCCCTAAAACTCTGCCACCTGCAAGACATCTGTCACGGCGCCGAAAATGCTGTCTCTGTGCTGATGTATTCGCACGAACTCTCTTCGGCTCTGGAACTACCGAAGTCTCAGCAAGGCGCTCCTCGACTAATAAGGCTGCATCTACAGCTGCTGCATAGGTCTCGCAATGTTGTATGATCAGTCGAAAATATTGTATATTTTAGCCGGCAATTTCCCCATCTTTTGCATACATTTAGAAGTGTTCGGCATTCATATTCTACATATTAGCAAATCTGTCACAAAATATGAGATTGCATGTGTTAGACTTTTAAACCGACACTTTAAAGGAAATTAACCGCATTTCATGGCATCGCATCATTTCTGTATTTGCGCAACACTTGTCTTGAGTCTATGCAGGAAAAGACGGAAGAAAAATCAAAGAGCTGATCAACATTACACCAACTCCATACTTTCAGATCTGGTAACATTTCAGAAGGAATTATTAAATTCAGCATATAAAATAAAGCCCAATACAAGAGTCCAAGACCACACGAGAGAGCACAAGTCCCAAAGCTCCAAATCTGCCGCCCTTCCGCGGCACAAACCCCTTATCTACGGCGGTTCCGCGCTCAGGTTGCCACGTCAGCATTGCATTTTCAGTGCAGAATTTATTTCTCTGGGCCCACAGTCAATTGTGATGCTTTAAATTCCAGAACTCTCTCGAAGCTACTACCAGATCAGAAAAAGACAATTAAGGAAGGCTAATCCCAATTAAGCTCCTAATTAATCCTCTTCTAGAAGCTCCTCCTAACTAATCACATCTAGAACCTTCTCCCCTAACTAACTTTTGGAGGGAAATTTGAATTTCTCCAACAAACTTTAGGAGGGAAAGTTAGAATTTGAAATCCTAGATCTAGGGTTAGTTATCTATAAATAGGAACCTAGACCTAGGGTTAAAGGCGAATCAATCTTTAATCAATAATCAATAACCATTGGTTCATTCTACACCATTTTCTTCCACAAGTCTCGTGACAAGGCTTGTGCGAAACCCTAACCCTAATTCCACTCCAAATCCAAGATCTTGAGTACCAAATCGAGCAAGAAGTCTTCAACCTTTTAGGAGCCGAGCCGATCTTCAATCGGGCAAGTGATCCAAGCCGATCCGCGATCCACGGAGACGAGCGAAGCCAAGTCGACGATCGAATTCTTCCTCTTGTAGTTCTTGAGCGAATGTAATGGAATTGTTGATATAAATAAAAGGTGAAATTCTTTAATCTTGCTTTCTTTTAATTCTTGCATCATGATTAGATCTCAATTTGTAATTGTTGTTCTTGTTGTGATGTTTGAGTAAAACTCCGCTCGTAAAGGAGTCGAGACGATTGTAGAATGATGATGTAACAAATCTTAATACGATTTTTAAGTCCTACGTGTTTTGTAAACCCTAGCAAGTTCAAGAATCGATGACCTAGTTTCGTAGCGATGCTTTCTTGATTGTGGTCGCTCGAAATTAGGGATCTACGATCGTTTCTTGAATTTACTAGAGGCTAGAATATGAATGGTATCAATGAAAGAACAAGAGATAAGATGAAACCCTAGTTTCACAAGAAGTCTCTAATTCTCATCGATTATCATCGATCTAGTATCAATTCATCGAAGGATAAGAATATGTAATTGTAAGATTACATCACATCTATAGATCCGATCGATTCCTACGAGCCTCATTTCGATTCTTGAGATTTGGTTTGGAAAAATCAACAAACTATCAATTCTTGATTCTATCTTTTTAATGCTTTCTTAGATCTAGATATTTTCTTTTTCTTGAAATACAAAATTTAAATCATGAATTGTTTTGTTTTCTTTTCTTAAAGTTTCGACTCATCTAATTCTAAACACGAACGATTACACTTTCCCTGTGGACGATCCGCACTCACTAACAATCTACATCCGACACCGTAGTTGATTGCGGTCAAATAATTTTTGGTTGTGATTTCTTTACAATTTTCCATTATACACAACAAAAGTAAACAATCAAAATGGCGCCGTTGCCGGGGACTATTTGATTCGATACTTTTACATCCAATCAAGAAAATATTTCAATCAAATGGCGCCGTTGCCGGGGATAGTGCGCTAATAGTTCATATTTTTAAATTTGAGTTGAACAATTTATTCCATTATAATTTTTAGATCAAAATTCGTGCAAACACTAATACGTGTTTTGTGATTTGATTGCGAGGAAATCTGGAATCATTGGAGCTGTGGAAATTTTTTTCTGAAACATCCAGAGAGCAGTGTAGGTGAACAGGAGCTTGTGCACAAATTTCTGTGCACTGATCCCAACAGATCACCGCCCATCCGCGGCATATACCCCTCATCCGCCGCGGAAGCGCCGCAACCTTAGCTCCTCTCCGCATCAATTTTGCTCTGTAACTTTCTCACTTTCTTATCTTCTCCTTTCTCTGCTCCAACTAATATTTTGTGCAGGATTCTTTGCAAATAAATCGCAGCGCCGCAAAGCAAAATAAAAATTTGTGCGTGTTTTGATTCTTTTGGTTGTTTGCATATTAATACGGAAATTAAGGGGCACGACCAAATCCAAATTAGGTGGGGATTTCATTACCCTTCCTAGGCCCCGAAAATCGCAAAACTTGCATCCTCATTTACCCTCATTAATTAAAAGAAATCTAGAGATGACTCTAAGGACCGTCGCGCTCAATTAGGACAAGAGAAGGCCGTGGGTAATTCATTGCTTATCCGCGTTTTCTTGTGGTGCCTAAGGCGAGTGTGTCTAAGGCTAGTGGTTATTAATTAGGCCCACTGTAGTGGTGGTTCCTTCCCACTTACCTGGCACTTATCCGGCCACAGGGGGACAAAGAGGCAGTGGAGGATTCTATCCTGCGACTTGTCTTTTGGCAGTTAGGAGTGGTCTAGAGCTTTGACCTAGGTGACCCCTAGATTTTAGGGTTTTGTGTGTTGCATTTGATTTGTTGCATCATATTTTTTCAAAAATCCGTATTCTTTTCAAAACAAACACCGCATACATCATTTCCCCTAATTATAAATTCACGCTGCCACTTGTACTAACCCTTTTTAGTACAAGATAGGCTGGACAACGGGTTTCTAGTGCCTGTTTAGTCCGCGTTTCCCTCATCGACCCAAAAGTCGGTATTTCTACACTTACCTTTCTTTTACCCACCACCACACCCACATCGATGGATCCACCTCCATCGAACTTCTTTTCCACTACTCTGCCGCCGTCCGTTGGTGTGCAGAATCCACCTCGCATTTCTCTCCAAGAGAGATGTTATCCTACACGAGGCCCACTTTCCACTTGTCTTTCCACACCACCAGCCAACGGGGAAAATTTTCAAATAAAACCCCAATATATCAACCTTCTACCAAAATTTCACGGTCTCGAGTCTGAGGACGCATACGTGTTTATCACGAAATTTGAAAATGTATGCGCAATGATGGGTACTTCACAGCTTTCTGTGGATGCTTTCCGTCTACGTCTTCTCCCATTCACTTTGTGCGATTTAGCCGAGAAGTGGCTATATAACACTACCGCACATTCCATTTCAAATTGGGACGAATTCGTTAAAGCATTCCTTAAGAAATTCTACCCACATCAAAAGACAGCTCGAGTCCGTAGCGAAATCTATCAATTCACCCAGCTTCCAAATGAAACATTTTCAAAATGTCTTGACCGCTTCAAGGATCTATTAATCCAATGTCCACATCACGGCATCCCGAGATGGGAATTGTGCCGAATCATTTATGAGGGCATTACTCCTTACACAAGACAGACCCTTGAATCCATGTGTCAAGGCAACTTTATGACCAAAGATGATGGGGAAGCCTGGAAATTCCTAGAAAATTTCGCAGAAAAATCTTTACAGTGGGAGGGTGTGAGTCAATCGTCTAGGGATGGCAATGATATTTCCATAGGAATTAGAGCTGAAATTTCAGCTTTACACAAGAAATTTGACGCTATGGAAAACAAATTTTTAGCAGCCGCCCTAAGTCAAATATCACTCTCCAAAACTGTATGTGGTTGTTGTTCTGATCCGTCTCACTTGACGGAAGAATGTCCGTTTCAAGGTCCTGAGCATACCAATGCATCATTTCAAAGACCTAGAAACGATCCATCTTCCTCCACATATGATCAGGGTTGGAGGAATCACCCTAACTTTGATTGGAACCAATCCCAATTTCAAAACACGGTTCCAACCCAAAACAATTTCCAAGGAGTCCCTCCACCACAACAGCACCCACAACCACAATTGAGTCAGCACCCCTTTCAAGCACAAAATTTTCAAAATCCGGTCAACACACCCGCACCATCTAGTCCTTTGCAGTTGACCGGAACAGATGAATCCTATTCATTTGCACAATGCATGAATTTGGTCTTAACAAATATCATGCAAGTTTCGGCTGAAATGAAATCTTCTGTCGATTATATAAAGAAAAACTCTGCGTCCCAAAGCGAGAGTATTAAATCGATGGAAGAACAAATTGCACAACTAAAAGCCGAAATGAGTGCACGAGAGAAAGGGAAACTTCCAGCTCAACCTTTACCCAATTCTGGCTATTCACATCATGTGGATGAGATCACGTTGAGATCTGGAAGAGTGCTTGACCATCACCTTGGGGAAGAGTTTGATGATACTAATAAATCAATCAATAACACCCCGGCTGAGACCTTTCCTCACACACACACTTCTGACCCCATTTCTTCTACCCCACCACCTTCTTCCGAGCCTATTCTTCGTTTCCCAAAAGGCTCGCCACTTCAGCCCACCTCTTTTACTCCTCCACGGACGATCCCCACTTCTATTATGGGATCGATTCCACAAACACTTCCTTCTCGTATGATGGACCCAGCGCTTATTGCTAAAGCACCTTATCCTAATCGGTTAAGGGCTAACACACCGAGTCCACATATGGAGAAGATTATGAACATTTTTAAGCAAGTAAACACCAACATCCCTCTCCTAGATGCTATCCAACAAGTTCCGTCCTATGCGAAAACTCTTAAGAACTTGTGCACTAGGAAGAGGAAGACTCATGTGCCCAAGAAGATATTCATGGAAAAAACAATAGACACGGCTTTCCCCCAACAATTACCGAGGAAACGTAAGGATCCAGGATATCCTACTATTTCTGTTTCTATTGGGGAAAAACACATCAACCGTGCTCTACTAGATCTTGGCGCTAGTGTTAACTTGCTTCCTTATTCTGTTTATGAGCAACTAGGGATCGGAGAGTTGAAGCCAACCAATTGCACTCTCCAGATGGCTGACCGATCTATCACCAAACCTAGGGGTGAACTGGAGGATGTGTTAATAAAAATCGGAGAATTTATATTCCCGGTAGATTTTATTGTAATTGATACACAGCCTGTAGCGAACCCACGGAATCAAATTCCGGTGATTTTAGGTCGCCCCTTTTTGGCCACTTCCAATGCAATAATCAACTGTCGTAACGGTTCTATGACCCTATCTTTCGGGAATAGGTCAATAGAACTAAACATTTACAAGTTGGGAAGTGTACCCTCCGAACCTACTGCTCAGGTCTGTTCTGTCGACTTAATGGATGTCGACAGCAGCGAATTTGATGATCCTCCTCATATTGATCTTGACTCTTTTCATATGTTATTGTTTGACCCAACTATGTATCATACACATACGGACTCTTCCACCGAGATGTCCGGGTCAACAAATAACACTGATTATGAACTGCTTTTAGAGTCTGTAGATCACCTCGCACTTTGTGATGACATTATTCACCGGGGTATAGATGGAACTTTCGAGGAGATCTTCGCTGATGAACTCGCATTTTTAAATGACACGGGTGTTGAGATGAATCATCTCCCAATCAATGAAATTGAACCTCCACCCCTTCTTCTGAATTGTAAAAAGAATGCGAGTAATCCATCACATTCACTGCATCGTCTCTCCAAAATGAGACGCACACACACTCTCTTCCACCACTTAATCTTTCCCCACTTCTTCTTCCACCAACCAGAGCACTGCATTGATAAAATTTTTGAATGGTTGGTGTTGATATTCGGTCTTTGCAAAGCTTGGCATCGACCACTGATTTTTGACCCCCTCATATGATTTTCAAAGATAAACATTGCTTAAGTTTGGGGGGGAATAATCGGGCTCTTAAAAAGAAAATTTTTACAAACTTTTGAGCCAAAAATAAGTTTGGGGGAGGTTCTTCACTTAAATATTTTGCCCCCACTAATAAATTTCTCCCAAGCTTACAGGTTTTTTGAGATTTAGCAGAAGGCAACAGTGAGGACACTGTTGAAAACAAGTTTGGGGGAGGTTTGTGCTTATTTACGCATCATTTGCATCATGCATTGCATAAGCACAAAACATTTTTTTTGAAAAACCTATAAAAATTTAAAAATTTTCAAAAATTATAAAAATATTTTTTGTATATAAATAAGATAATAAAAGATTAGATAGTGAAAAATTATATCCATGAGATTAGAAAAATTTAAGAAAACTAAGAAAATTAGAAGTTTTCTTATACGAACTAGTAATAAGTAGTTATGAGCCGTTGTCCCAAGGGTTAGTAAGATGAAGGACGTCACTAATCTGAGGATAAAAATAAGTCTGAAAAATAGTTTCTATTCTGGAAGCCAAACATTTTGAACGTTGATACCCTGCTATTCGCACTTACACACGTCTTAAAGCCTGGGATAGTAGAGGATACCTTGAAATGCTCTTGTCTTAAAACCAAAAGTATGAAGAAGAAAAAAAAAATGGTGAGAAAAATGGACACTGGTTTTGTTATCACCAAGGGAAATAAAAAAATATATAGCAAGGGTGCCTTTTCATCTAGTGCCCTAAGGCCAACTGGTCTGGGAGTCACTGCTATACCTAAGGTGGTGCAAGATTAGGAAAATACACCAAATAAGCAAGCACATGAGTAATCGGTCGGTTAGTACCTCAAGAAGTATTAACGGTCGCATGAAAGTGTGTGAGCTCATCGAAAAAAAAAAATATTGAGGCTGATGGGCAAGAGTATGATAGCTTGAATTGAATTCTCCGGGTGTAGGGATGTCTTTACACACACGCAGGGTGATATGATCGGTGTTTGGAAGAAAGATAGGAATGAAGAATAAGACGATGTTTTATTGAGGGAGGATGTGATTTCTAACATCTTTTCATGACCATTAAGATAGGGCTCATGACAACCGAAAAGCTAGCTTAGTTGGAAACCCTAATTTTCAAAGTTTTTCTTTTACAATTCTTGTCTTTAGATGTAATATTCATGATCTTGCTTTTATTATAGGATTTTGTGGGTGCAATCCGCTGAAAACCTTCAGGAGACAACACTCCTCCTACTAGGGACACCTAGAGGTTTAAAGGCTTGTTGCACGTGCTCAGTGCAATCGTGCTGCTTACGAAAGTGTGCTAGTTAGTTTTTCTCTTTCTTTATTTTCGCCTTCTCTTTTTAATAAAACATTCGCTCGAGACGATCGAAATTAAGTTTGGGGGTATTTGATCAGTCGAAAATATTGTATATTTTAGCCGGCAATTTCCCCATCTTTTGCATACATTTAGAAGTGTTCGGCATTCATATTCTACATATTAGCAAATCTGTCACAAAATATGAGATTGCATGTGTTAGACTTTTAAACCGACACTTTAAAGGAAATTAACCGCATTTCATGGCATCGCATCATTTCTGTATTTGCGCAACACTTGTCTTGAGTCTATGCAGGAAAAGACGGAAGAAAAATCAAAGAGCTGATCAACATTACACCAACTCCATACTTTCAGATCTGGTAACATTTCAGAAGGAATTATTAAATTCAGCATATAAAATAAAGCCCAATACAAGAGTCCAAGACCACACGAGAGAGCACAAGTCCCAAAGCTCCAAATCTGCCGCCCTTCCGCGGCACAAACCCCTTATCTACGGCGGTTCCGCGCTCAGGTTGCCACGTCAGCATTGCATTTTCAGTGCAGAATTTATTTCTCTGGGCCCACAGTCAATTGTGATGCTTTAAATTCCAGAACTCTCTCGAAGCTACTACCAGATCAGAAAAAGACAATTAAGGAAGGCTAATCCCAATTAAGCTCCTAATTAATCCTCTTCTAGAAGCTCCTCCTAACTAATCACATCTAGAACCTTCTCCCCTAACTAACTTTTGGAGGGAAATTTGAATTTCTCCAACAAACTTTAGGAGGGAAAGTTAGAATTTGAAATCCTAGATCTAGGGTTAGTTATCTATAAATAGGAACCTAGACCTAGGGTTAAAGGCGAATCAATCTTTAATCAATAATCAATAACCATTGGTTCATTCTACACCATTTTCTTCCACAAGTCTCGTGACAAGGCTTGTGCGAAACCCTAACCCTAATTCCACTCCAAATCCAAGATCTTGAGTACCAAATCGAGCAAGAAGTCTTCAACCTTTTAGGAGCCGAGCCGATCTTCAATCGGGCAAGTGATCCAAGCCGATCCGCGATCCACGGAGACGAGCGAAGCCAAGTCGACGATCGAATTCTTCCTCTTGTAGTTCTTGAGCGAATGTAATGGAATTGTTGATATAAATAAAAGGTGAAATTCTTTAATCTTGCTTTCTTTTAATTCTTGCATCATGATTAGATCTCAATTTGTAATTGTTGTTCTTGTTGTGATGTTTGAGTAAAACTCCGCTCGTAAAGGAGTCGAGACGATTGTAGAATGATGATGTAACAAATCTTAATACGATTTTTAAGTCCTACGTGTTTTGTAAACCCTAGCAAGTTCAAAAATCGATGACCTAGTTTCGTAGCGATGCTTTCTTGATTGTGGTCGCTCGAAATTAGGGATCTACGATCGTTTCTTGAATTTACTAGAGGCTAGAATATGAATGGTATCAATGAAAGAACAAGAGATAAGATGAAACCCTAGTTTCACAAGAAGTCTCTAATTCTCATCGATTATCATCGATCTAGTATCAATTCATCGAAGGATAAGAATATGTAATTGTAAGATTACATCACATCTATAGATCCGATCGATTCCTACGAGCCTCATTTCGATTCTTGAGATTTGGTTTGGAAAAATCAACAAACTATCAATTCTTGATTCTATCTTTTTAATGCTTTCTTAGATCTAGATATTTTCTTTTTCTTGAAATACAAAATTTAAATCATGAATTGTTTTGTTTTCTTTTCTTAAAGTTTCGACTCATCTAATTCTAAACACGAACGATTACACTTTCCCTGTGGACGATCCGCACTCACTAACAATCTACATCCGACACCGTAGTTGATTGCGGTCAAATAATTTTTGGTTGTGATTTCTTTACAATTTTCCATTATACACAACAAAAGTAAACAATCAAAATGGCGCCGTTGCCGGGGACTATTTGATTCGATACTTTTACATCCAATCAAGAAAATATTTCAATCATTGTACGCTGATCGCAAGAAATAACGGGGTAAGCAAGTCTCGAACAAATCTCTTGACTCCCATCTCCTCAGTAGCCACTAAATATGGGGCATAAACAGATAGCTCTATGAACAGCACGTCGTACTCTGCTACTGTCATCTCCGGAGTCTGACGTAAGGACTCGAACCTACGCGCTCTAGAATCTCTGACACTCAGAGGAAGGAAGCGGGCAAGGAACATCGTCACGAACTCTATCCAGGTCATAGGAGAAAGACCTGCTGCTCTACCCTTCTCGACCGATTCGCACCATTTCTGCGCAAGACCTTCCAGGCGAAAGCTCGCGAACTCTACCTATCTCGCATCTGAGCATTTGAGTGAATGACATATCTGAGCCATCCTATCAATGAAAGACTGTGGGTCCTCGGCTGCATCGGTGCCTGTGAAGATCGGAGGCTTCAGCCTCATGAACTCTGATAGCGATACTGTGATGACCTCTGTAGCTGCAGGGGCAACTTCCTGTACTGTGGGTACCATCACAGTCCCTGCAACGGGTGGAACTACCTCTTGTCGCTGCGCTCGAAGTGTCTCAACTAGCGATCCCATCATCTGTCGCATCTCCTGCATACCGGATCCCATCATTTGGCGCATCTCCTGCATACCGGATCCCATCATCTGGTCTATCGAAGGAGGGACAGTCTGCTCTGGTGAAACGGGTGTACTACCCGGGTCTGTCCTCGTCTCTGACGAATCAACTCTAATCTCGGCTCTCGCGGCCGCTCTCTGCGCCCTCGTAGTCTTTGGCGGCATAATGGCTGAAAAGAAAATAGGATTCGATAAGGATACGGAAATCGAATCGCAAGAATGTATATACTCATGAAGGAATTTAATTCAATAAGTTCTAAGGTCGCTTAGACGGAGTACCGTGTCGTGAGTATGCCGCGGAACATACACACGCTACGCCACTCTGCTTCAGTTACCTACTCCATCATTTTAGGGTCATCCTACACTTCGAAAGGTAAAACCTACGCTCTGATACCAACTTTGTCACGACCCGAAGTTCGACCCGTGACCAGCACTTAACCACGTAACGTCTACAGGCGTAACGCGACTAAGTAAATCGAAACCCAGAAATCAAAACCATTAAAAGTAGTGAGTGTTGAAAACATTTGTTTAAAAATATTTGGAAAACCTTAAGTAGTTTAGTAACATTCTTTAAAGTTTAAGTTATCTTCTTAAAAATTTTGGCAGCATTTCCTTTGTAAAACTAACCCCGAAATCGGGTACAAGACAAGATATGGGTAAAAATGATATACAATGAAATAAAGCATCCCAAACGGGAGCAATCACGCCCCACGGCGGAAACAACCACGCAAGTAATATACGACGCCGTAGCGAAGAAATGAGCAATAAGTGAAAAACATCACAAATGATAAAAACTGCATAAGTAAAGTCGGCTCACACGAGCTCGACACCAGAATACAAATAATATACATCCTCGTCCTCACACTAGTCTCTAAGTCAAATACATATAAAGTAGATGGAGAGTACTAGATACAAAAGTGTATACAATGGAAATAACCGGATACCACAACCCACCTAACAGCAAAACAGCTCACGCACCAACTGCAGTGGTATCCATAGCCAAAAAGATACAAGAAAGCAGCCTGCCGCGACTACTCTGAGGGGCAACCTGCAACACTGTGGCACAACGGGGGTGAGTTGCCAACTTGTGAATAGGAGATAACATATAAAGGTAATCACGAGTATGTACGTACTGCGCTACTCTAACATATGCCAGCAGATAATATCTATATGCGATGAGCAGGATGTGCAATAATCATGCATAAGTACTCTATCAGGTAATATGACTACAGGATGAGATGCAAAATAATGAATGCTGAGCATGGGATAAAATAACATCTACACGGAATGTCAACGTGGAAAATATAATCGGTGTCCATCAATGCACGCAAATCCCAATAAAACTCAGGCGCCGTCATCCTCATCGGCCCTCAAATCCTGTAAATCTCTGAGAATCGTGAATGCCCAACATCGGCACTCAAAATATCATGAAATAATCGTGTCCAGCATCGACACACAAATCCTTATATATCAGGCTCCGTCTGCGGAATCGGCCTTCGGCCCCAGCAGTACGGGTCATCCCATATCCATCTATCGACTCTGGTCAGTATCCTCCGGATAACCGCCAGGTCCAACCAATCACCGGTAGGTAGTGGTCCCACTGCCAGGCTCATCGCCTACTGCACGACAGATCCGTTCTCGCCCCGGGGTACCATACCGGGCCACCATGTACCCGCAATTGGCCTCATCCAGCTCCTCGATTCGGGTTCACAAGTCACACGTCTCAGAACCGAGAAAACGCATGGTGGAAGCACTGAAATATCATATCAAGAGGAACCGGGTTTTCAAAACAGTGCATATTTTCTTAAATAACCCCACGATCCTCAAATCCAGAAATCACATGAAATCCAAAGCCAATGCGTAAATCCATGTGATGTAATATATGCATCAGAAGTCGTACTGTAAGTAAAAGGGAGAAACCGCTCCTTAAGTAAATTCAATTTTTAAAAGGTATCACGCGGTCCCCAGTTTTTACAAAATGAGCTTATCTAGGTAGGTACAATTTGAATATGCATAAGTATGGATATGCAAATGAGTACGTGCACAAGTAACATAATCATGTCGAATCATATAGGAGTGAGCTACAGTATATTGTTCATGGAAATTCTATAGTGTGAGTGTCATGGCAATTACTAACGGTGTGTGTGTAACATGCAGATTAGTGCTCGTGCAACATGAACCGTTAGTAACAGTGCGGTGTGTTATCAATTCTAAGCACATATAGATATAGCAGGGAATGCGGTATGCAACAAATAGAATCCATGAACAGTCAATGTATGTAAATACAATATGCTGCTACAATGTCCTATCAGCCCTGACGCATAACGCCATACAGGCGATTTCCCCGTAGATGTTAAATCTACTCACCGTAGTCTCGTGCTAAGTGTAGCCGACGACTTGTTTTCCCTTCTTCACGGCGTCCGTCGTACTCGCTTGCGAACCTAGAATTTCACAAAATAATACACATAAGCTCAAATCTACAAAAACGCGTCATTAAAGCCAAATTAGAAACCCGCATCGCGAACCAAACGCGTGGGTGTCCGATACGCTGAAACGTGTGATTACGTGCCTGAAGCTACCCTGACACATCGCGATACGCAGAAAACCCTAAACCCACACACGTATCACACGTGTCGCGAAGGTTAAAAGTATAGGAAATAGGATAAATGGTTCCAGATTTTTCTACAGATAGAATTTTACAAAATTGAATATACCATAGACCTTAGAAATGTAGCAGACACCAACAGAACAAACCCCAAAACCCAGGTCCCCCATCTGGCCGCAATTTGCGGACAGAATGAATATTCCGGCGGCCAACCTACGGAGTTGGGCTCCCGTGCTTTGTGTGTGTTCTTTAAACCTAGTGTACATGCACCAGTAAATACAATTTTTTCCTGAAGCCATTGGGTCACAAGCAGATCACAACAGAACCCAAAACCTAGTTAAAAAGCTATTTTAACACTAAATCGATACATTAAGGTGTTTTGGTGAAACCTGAAGCAAATCTTTGGTTAAAACAACACTAATAACACATAACTAAGCTAAACAAGCCATAAAAATGTTAACTTATCACAAGCTTCACTAATTTCCTTTCAATATCACAAAAATGCACAAAAAATATGATTTTTAGCTAAAATACTACAAGTTATGAACTAAGGTGCTAAGGGTGAGTTTAATACCTCCAAAAGACCCTAGGGAAACCCAATTTCCAACTCTTGCCCTCAAAGCCACTGACTTGCTACCAAACTCCTCAAAAGAGCCATTAAACCAAAGGTTTTTGTGAAGGAGTAATGAGATTTTGTGTAGGGTTTGTATTTGGGTCAAAAGAGAAGCAAGAGAAGAAGAGAATGATGATGATGTTGCTGCAGCTGCTGCTTCTTTCTGCTGGGAGCAGAAATGAGAGGGAGAATGAAATGAGAGAGAGAGAGGTGGTCAAAAGTCAAGCCCACCTCGCCTAATCCAACCCATACCTCCCATTTCTTAAATTTTATTTTAAAAAGAGGGTTTTGACTTGGTTAATGGTGGGGATATTAGAACCATGCAAGAAAATGAAAATGGTTACAAGCCAACACTTAGCTTCGGTTATAAAAAAAAAGATAAGTGTGCATGTTGTACACTAAACCTGGCTTTGGAAAATTAATTAAGGAAAAATTCCCAAGTAAGGTGAACACAAGCTAAATTATAATTATTAAACCCCATATATATATATATATATAAACACCTCTCATCATAATTAGAACTAGTTTAAAAAAGGAAATAAGATTTACGGGTTTTTATGAAAAACACGCATCATTACTAACTAACGCGAAATTAACCTAAACGAATTTCGAAGCGTTACATCTTTGATTGCATAGCCTCCAGCCATTTCACAGAGTCCCCACTCGTGATGGCCTGCCTGAACCTAGTTGGGCCATCATATACCATGATGCAATCCTCGCTCCCACTGTCACCGAGAAGACCGTAGTATCTCTCAAGTTGGTGAGGAACCCTACCAGATTCGCGGAGAGGCTGAGATTCGTTGGAGACTATTAAATTCTTTGGTTTCACTAAATCATCAGCTGTTAGTTTGTATAGCTGGAACTCCTTCCAGTTCTAGCTCATGACCAATAATTTCTGTAAGTCCACGTTACCCGTCCCCGGTTCTTTGGGGTTGCAGAAATGGTGAAAATCGATTTTTACGGTGGGGGTAACATGGACTGTAGAAAAGGATCTTTGTTAAACAAACTATCTAACAACCTAACTAAGAGTTTAGCTACTATGTTAGGGGTTATACCTAAACTTGAACTCCTTCTCTTCGACTCCTTGTGGTGGTCGGATTTGCCTCACCTCATCGTCTCCTTGCGCCGAAGATGGATCCACCCGAAAGCTTTTATCTTTGGCTCCAACCTCAATCTAGAGGAAACTAAAATCCATGGCTTGCTAGACCTTGGACTTTAGGATGAGTAGAGAAGTGTTTTAGGGTTTTATCTCTATGGTTCTTGTTTCTCAACACATGAGACAATAGAACCATGAGCTAAAGAGAGAGCAAGAGGAAGAGGGAGAGCTTGAGGATGAGAGAGAATCAATATGATAGAATGAGCAAGACCTTTTTCCACCCATGCTCTCATAACACAAAATAATCATAACAATAACAATAATTAAGCATCTTGTGATGGTTCATGTCAATGGCTTTATCATTTCATGCATTTAATGCATTTTGTGAACAAACAAGCAAGCAAAGGTCAATGCCATGAAATGGTAGCCATTGTCATGATGATGGTCAACAAGTCCAACCTAGTCAACTGGTCAACAAAGTCAACAAGTCAACAAAATCAACCTTTCAACCCAACCATGGCACACTAATACTTAATTAATATTATTATTAATCATATTTCTTATTCTTATTAGGGTTTAGCAAAAGTCAACAGTCAACAACCCTAATGAGAATCCTCTGCCTCTGTCTCTGTCAACCGTGCATACACACCCGCATCTGCGTTCCGAGGAACAAGAATACAAACGAGATAAAACCAATCCCAAAACGTATACTAGGATCTGGCTTAAACCAAAGCCCGCTAGTAATAACTGCCCGGACACCAAACGTGCACAAGTGCGCGGATATGACCGAACCCTGTCGCAAAACCATGCGACCTCTACTCTTTTGCCTAAAGGCGAATAGCTCTCTGTATGGGACTCTAAAGACTCGACACTACGCTGGCAGTGGGTTTAACCACAGACCGCAAGCGGCACTAGCTGTGCATAACGGCCCCCAGGTAGATGCCGATAAGAAGACTGACGAGGTGAAACCCATCTGAACTCCTACTGAACCTGAATGTGACAGTCTCCGTACAGTCCGGTCTGTTCGTCTGAGAATATCGCATGGCGGGCCTAGGGGGCGGTAAACGTCAGTCCCCTAATAGCGGTACAAGTCGTATCGGAGTGTAGCCCAGAACACCCTGAGATAACACTGGAAACCTACCAGTGCATCTCGCTTGCCCTGGCCAGGGACGACTGTGTGTAATGGCTCTCCTAGACACAGCGCGATATCAACTCCCATTACCGGGAGAGATGAATCCTATCTAACCATCACTGCCTCCAAGTGCTTCGGGACTGCACCCAACTACTACCTGTTTGCACGACTCCTTTGAGCCGTGGTAGGGTAGTAATCAAAGTACAGTGGGAACACACTCGAGGCGAAGTGACAGTGTCAAGTCAGCGGACTAAGCTGTACTCATGTCACCTGGGAACTGATAACTGACGATAGATATAGTACCAACCAATCAGTTCCCGATGAGTCCTGTCCAGTGTACTCGTAACCTAACGAGCACCCACATACTATCTCAAGTACGACGTACTGACGGCTGTAGGACAGACCGTCTCCCCTGCTAGGATGAGATGCGCATACGCTAGTCTACTCCGGAGTATCGATGCCCTGTCTCGATAATCCTACGACTAGGGACCTGTATAAGGATGTGCTTATAGATTACCCAGCCCCCACAAGTGTGCCTGCCATCACAACGCTGGTAATCAAGCAAAGATCGTAAGGGCTCCACTAATGTGTATAGGTGATATACTAAAAGAAACACATGTACATATTAAAATAGAAATAAACCAAGTAGCATACTACCATTTTAAGCAAGATTGTCTATACAACTGTGAATATCCCAAGCTTCCATTAAGTAATATACAAACTAGTATGATACAGTAATGGCCTCTAGGGCATATACACTAACAATCTCCCACTTGCACTAAAGCCATGTACTGGCGTATCGAAGACCTATCATCTCGATCAGCCGCTCGAACTGAGTCTGGGGTAAGGCCTTCGTGAGTGGATCTGCTGTGTTATCTTCTGAATTTACTCTCTTCACCTCGATCTCCCGGCGATCTACGATCTCCCTGATCAGGTGGTACCGCCTCAAAATGTGCCTGGATTTCTGATGGGACCTGGGTTCCTTCGCTAAAGCTATAGCGCCGTTGTTGTCACAATACAGCGGTATTGGATCAACAATGGTAAGAACCACCTGAAGCTACGTGAGGAACTTCTTCATCCAGACAGCTTCTTTTACGGCATCGCAAGCAGCTATGTACTCCGCTTCCATAGTCGAGTCAGCAACGGTCTTCTGCTTGGAACTCTTCCAGCAAACCGCCCCTCCATTGAGGGTAAAGACATAACCCGACATGGACTTGGAGTCATCCTTGTCACTCTGGAAGCTGGAGTCAGCAAAGGCCTCGATTTGGAGGTCTTTTCCGCCATACTCCAAGAGCATCTCCTTAGTCCTTCTCAGGTACTTGAGAATGTTCTTTACTGCTATCCAGTGTTTCTCCCCTGGGTCCGACTGATACCAGCTTACAACGCTCAATGCGTATGCTGCATCTAGTCTGGAACACAACATCGCATACATTATAGAGCCTATCGCAGATGCGTAGGGTATTGATGACATGCGAGCCCTTTCCAAATCAGTTTTGGGAGACATCTCTTTGGAGAGGGTGATTCCGTGACAAGCCGGTAAGTTACCGCGCTTGGAATCTTCCATACTGAATCGTCTCAGTATGGTGTCGATGTACCTAAACTGCGAAAGTCCCAACATCCTCTTAGATCTATCACGATAGATCTGGATCCCCAGAATGTAGTTGGCATCGTCCAGGTCCTTCATGGAGAACCTCTGTGACAAGAATCCTTTGACTGACTGTAGCATAGGAATATCATTTCCTATTAGGAGAATGTCATCCACGTACAAGACGAGGAATACCACAGTTCTCCCTACAATCTTGCTGTAAATGCATGGTTCATCTGGGTTTTTTCGAATTCTTTGACAGTATCATCAAAGCAGATGTTTCAACTCCGCGATGCCTACTTCAGTCCATAGATAGACTTGAGCAACTTTCACACCTTCCCGCTGCTCCCACTCTGAATGAAACCCTCTGGCTGGTCCATATAGACACACTCCTCTAAATTTCCATTTAGAAAAGCGGTCTTTACGTCCATCTGCCAAATCTCATAATCATGGAAGGCAGCAATGGAAAGAAGGATCCGAACGGATTTTAGCATAGCCACCGGAGAAAAGGTCTCGTCATAGTCCAAACCAGGTCTTTGACAAAAACCCTTTGCAACTAGCCTAGCTTTATAGGTTTCAACCTGCCCATCTACACCAATCTTCTTTTTGAAGATCCATTTGTAGCCTACGGGTTTTACCCCTTCTGGAGCAAAGTCCAAAGTCCAAACTTTGTTGGTGTACATAGACTCCATCTCGGTCCGCATTGCATCCAGCCATTTTACTGAGTCACCGCTCTGAATGGCTTGCTGGAAGCTAGTAGGCTCATCATAATCAATGACACAATCCTCTCTATCCCCGTCTATGAGAAAACCGTAGTATCTCTCGGGCGGATGAGACTGCCTACTACTCCTGCGGAGCGGCGCAGGGATGTCCGGTTCTCCTGAAACTTCTGGTTCTACCAAGGTTTCAGTAATAGTTTGTGGTTCTGGAATTTCTTCCAGTTCTATTGCGCTCCCACTTATCTGACTTTCTAAAAATTCAGTTTCCAAGAAGTGGGCATGCTGAGAAACAAAAACCTTTTGTTCCTCTGCGGAATAGAAAAGATACCCCCTGGAGTTCTTTGGGTATCCCATAAACTTACACAGTACTGAATGTGCCTCGAGCTTGTCCGCATGTTGCTTCTTTACAAAAGCTGGACATCCCCATGTCTTAAGATACTTAAGACAGGATTTCTTCCCACTCCACATCTGATATGAGGTGGTAGGCACAGTCTTGGTTGGAGCCTTGTTCAAGAGATATGTAGCTGTTTCTAGTGCATAACCCCAGAAAGATCGCGGTAACTCAGCCTTACTCATCATGGAACGAACCATATTCAATAGGGTTCGATTCCGCCTTTCCGATACACCGTTGTGTTATGGTGTGTATGGAGGAGTAAGCTGAGAGAGAATTCCATTCTCTTTTAAGTAGTCCAGAAACGCGGCACTCAAGTATTCACCACCTCGATCAGATCTCAGTGTCTTGATACTTTTGCCTGTTTGTTTTTCAACTTCATTCTTGTATTCCCGAAATTTCTCAAAGGCCTCGGATTTATGCTTCATCAGGAAGACATGTCCATACCTAGAGAAATCATCTGTGAAAGTAATGAAGTATGAATAACCGCTTCGCGCATGTGTAGACATTGGACCAAACACGTTACTGTGAATGAGTCCCAAGAGCTCGCTCGCTCTTACTTCGTGTCCAGTGAACGGAGTCTTTGTCATCTTTCCCATGAGACAGGATTGACAAGTTGCATATGACTGATATTCGAACGGATCCAAATATCCTTCTGTATGTAACTTTGTCAACCTTCTCTCATTGATGTGACCCAGTCTACAATGCCATAAGAAAGCCTGATTTGTTTCTGGAGACTTCCTTTTTAGTGTGTTCTGGACACTGAAAATCTGAGCTTGGTTCAATATGTATATCCCGTTTTCTAACGTACCTGACCCAATCAGAACTTGATTTAGGTGGATGTGGACCACATCGTTTACAAAAGTAAAATCATATCCTTCCTTAGAAAGTAAGGATACAGATATGATATTGCAAGTCGCACCTGGTACATACAAACAGTTACGCAGAATCAATATCTGCCCAGTTGTCAGTCCAAGATGATATTCCCCTACGGATTCAGCGTCCATGCTCATTCCGTTAGCAACCCTGAGAGTCATATCACCTTTCCTGATAACCCTACGGTTTCTCAGAGCCTGTAACGAATTACAGATGTGAGATCCTGATCCGGTATCCAATACCCAGGATGTAGGGTTAACTGACATACAGTTCTCTACTACAAACACACCCGAAGCCGAAGCCACAACATGCTTCGAATTCTGGCTACTGGCTTTGCTAGCCCTGCAATCCTTCTGCCAATGTTCATTCCTGTAACAATAGGAACGTCCCTCTTTTACTACATTCAGTCCTGAAACTTTTGCCCTTCCCTTTCCTTCTACTTCCCTGGTTTTCTTCAGGGTAGAAGGTAGAGACTGTAGAATCAAGTCAGCATCTGACCCGTTCTTCAACGTGGTCTTCAGGTCCGTGAGCTCAAAATAACTGGTCTCTGTAAGGACGTTGCCCCCTACAGATGACCCGATAGCCAACCTCGCTAGAAGCAATTCGTTAGAGGTCTCATATCTTGCGATATGAGATTGCTCTCCATATAAATCTTTGTTATGGAGGAAGATAGAAGCTAAGTCCATCTTCTCGTGCTGCCTCTGGTATGCACCATCAACTGAGGCTAACACGAGGCACTTGGCTTTCGCACAGTCTTTTTCCGATGTCTTACGGATATCAATATCCGTGACAGGGGAAACTAGTCCTAAGACGGCAGGGGTTGGATTAGTTAAGAGGTGTCCCAGCTTTCCATGGGCAATGGACATCTGGACAGACCTTTGCCAATCATAACAGTCAGATTCAGTCATTTTATTATCTAGATGTAACCTATGTGTGGTCACTGGGTCGCTGCAATTAAGAGAGAGAGAAGAAAACACTCAGCATGATGCTCTTGCAAGTTTAGATTGGTTTTTAGTTTATCTAAACAGGATGGCTCCCACTGTTTCTCGAATCCCTCCACAAACCAAAAAGGAAGAATTTGTCGGGATTAATCTCACCGTACAATACTTGCTTAACTGTTCAGCCAGGCCAGTGTCGGTACTTCGAGGGAGGTTTTCCAATGCTTTCGCGAAGTTCCTTAATTTAAGAACCTCTTTTCCCTGGGGGCGTAGCCCCGCTAACACCTTTCTAGACACCTACTTGGTTTATAGCATTGATCGTTAAGTGAGAAATTTCCCGAGGAGTAGCATATACTCACACTAGGATCGGGATCCAAATATCATCGCGTGATAAAACTGAAGGAATCCTACCAGAATCATCACACTCCAAATGGTATGCAGCGCTAGCAAGTTTCAGTTTCTTTAGAAACTCCCGATGTGGATTTTTGCCCCATCCTCTTATGACCTTGATGAAGGTCAACAAATTATAACTCACATGTCAAGTTCTACCCGTCATTGTCCAGGTTAATTTGAACCCACCCGTATATACCCTTGACGAAGGTCAACAAGGTAATACGACTGTCCCAAACCAACACATCTATCTATGCTACATATGAACACCCAACAGCTACCAATCACTATGCCTTGACGAAGGTCAACAAACATAGCTTGAATACTATTGAATATTCATACGAAACGACGGAGGGCTACGAATGGTTTTGGCGAAACCATGAACGTAGTGAACTTGATATAATCGAAGGAACCTTGATAGCTTTTAAAAGGAGTGGCTTAAGCTCCGCGTTTAAAAGTTGTTTTTGAAAAGAAACCGAGTGGTTTTTGAAATTGTTCCAACGACTTTAACTTCGGTTTATTTTCTTGCATTAATTTTAATGCGTCCCATCATTTAATCCTACCATTGCAGAAAACAACGAAAATATGACGTACGCTTATGCCATCCGCACTCGCCACGGGGCCCCGTCATTACCCGTTAGGTTACTTAACTAACGACAGAGCAGGGGCTGGACTAGTGCGGATGCAAAACATAAGCAACGCCTAAATAGATATCATATATAGATATATACATTCGTCAGATGCAATGATAGCCATTCCAGATCACAGATGAACACATTGGATATACTAGGAATCCGCATTTCGTACGAGCCTGTAACGAAAAGTGGATTACACGGTCGCGATGAATAGCCAATACCCCACCCTAGACCCCTACGGGTGCGGCAAACTACCCGCCAAATACCCGAAGTGAAGCATCCTCCCTCAACAACGTGAGTAGGCCACTCGGCACTTCGAGGTACCCGGTAGTTTGTGCACCCCCTCCTTGGGTCTATCCTAAGAGCAAAAACAGTAAAAAGAAATTATACAATGGCGGCTACAACCTCATCCCGGATGTGCGGCCATACAAATAATATTACATCAATTTACATATTACATGAATTGAAAGATAAAGAAAACTCTCATCTCACAACCCCCCGGCTATTCATCCGCGACATTCCAATGAATTCATATACACATACCATCAACATTACAGATCACAGATATGTATAACCTCCACTAATCGACGTATAGCGATTAGCAGACGTTCAATACATATATCACATCACAGATATAACCTGTTAGCTAAAGTCTTTAGAAGTTCGATCAAAATACGGATTTTTAACCACCCCAAAAACAAATTTTGCTTTTTGGAAAATCTGGGCAGAAAAATCATATTCCAAAAATCCCAAAACACCCCAATAAATACATTGCAGCAAAACCGATCCACGGCCGAGTCAACTCGGCCGCGGATCCGCGGCAAGAAGCTCTTCTTGCCGCGTTTCCGCGGTGAGTTGGTCGGTTCAGTGGATCTTTTTTCTGCACTGTTCACTAAAAACCCTGAGCCGATTTTTGGTATATGTCAAATAATTTTTACAGCAGTTTAAAAATAGACAGAAAGTTCATGTCCCGGGCGTGTTTTGTGATTTTCTTTTCGATCGAACTTCTAGTTACTTTGCTAACATGTTAGATAGTGTTTAAATAGGCTCTGATACCACTGTAAGTCCACGTTATCCATCCCCGGTTCTTTAGGGTTGCGGAAATGGTGAAAAACGATTTTTACGGTGGGGGTAACATGGACTCTAGAAAAGGATCTTTGTTAAACAAACTATCTAACAACCTAACTAAGAGTTTAGCTACTATGTTAGGGGTTATACCTAAACTTGAACTCCTTCTCTTCGACTCCTTATGGTGGTCGGATCTGCCTCACCTCGTCGTCTCCTTGCGCCGAAGATGGATCCACTCGAAAGCTTCTACCTTTGGCTCCAACCTCAATCTAGAGGAAACTAAAATCCTTGGCTTGCTAGACCTTGGACTTTAGGATGAGTAGAGAAGTGTTTTAGGATTTTATCTCTATGGTTCTTGTTTCTCAACACATGAGATAATAGAACCATGAGCTAAAGAGAGAGCAAGAGGAAGAGGGAGAGCTTGAGGATGAGAGAGAATCAATATGATAGAATGAGCAAGACCTTTTTCCACCCATGCTCTCATAACACAAAATAATCATAACAATAACAATAATTAAGCATCTTGTGATGGTTCATGTCAATGGCTTTATCATTTCATGCATTTAATGCAATTTGTTAACAAACAAGCAAGCAAAGGTCAATGCCATGAAATGATAGCCGTTGTCATGATGATGGTCAACAAGTCCAACCTAGTCAACCGGTCAACAAAGTCAACAAGTCAACCCTTCAACCCAACCATGGCACACTAATACTTAATTAATATTATTAGTAATCATATTTCTTATTCTCATTAGGGTTTAGCAAAAGTCAATAGTCAACAACCCTAATGAGAATCCTCTGCCTCTGTCTCTTTCAACCGTGCATACACACCCGCATCCGCGTTCCGAGGAACACGAATACAAACGAGATAAAACCAATCCCAAAACGTATACTAGGATCCGGCTTAAACCAAAGCCCGCTAGTAATAACTGCCCGGACACCAAACGTGCACAAGTGCGCGGATGTGACCGAACCCTGTCGCAAAACCATGCGACCTCTACTCTTTTGCCTAAAGGCGAATAGCTCTCTGTGTGGGACTGTAAGTCTACGGTAGCGCCCCGGCCGTCTTTCAGACGCCAAATGCGGAACAAAAACTTTTATAACTGGCGCTATCGCATACTATAACCCGGATCTGCCATTAACGCTAAACTAACAATCTACAAAGAGGGAAGAAAGGTTATACCGAACGATCCGAGTCTTTCGTTCTTTAACCATCATCCTACGCTCCGTTGCGGCTGCTCCGATCTCGTCGATCTCCGATCTCCTCGTCCAGGTGGCACCACGTCATCGGATCTTTAAACGGGCTCCCGCCTCTGACTCGAGGCAACTCGGTCGTCAAGTTTGCTAAAAGAGACGACCAAGATTGATGTAGAGAATGGGTGGAATATTTTGTCTCGCTTCGTCCAAAACCATGGACGAACGGTTAATGAAGTTGCCGTGGGAATCGGGTAATGGAATGAAATGAGCTGTGAAATTCCATACACCGAAACTATCATAATCTTTTTTAACCAAATGAAGTAAGTGAGAGAGAGAGGAGGGCCGGCCACATATATAGAGGTGGGGGGGTGAGTGTAGGAGAGGGGGAGGTGACAATAAGAAAATATCTCAAGTGTGAACACAAAGTGTGAACACAAAGTGTGAACACAAAGAAAGCAACCAATGAAAACTCAACACCATTCTAACCTAGTCACCTCTTCTAGAAACTTCTAGAACCTTCCACACTCATCTCAAGAAAAGATAAATCCGTCTTTAACCGAATGTTAAAAGACGGCTGATAGAAAACTGGAAACTGGCAACTTCCAAAAGTGATCCCGAAACGAATTTCAGGATAACCCCGTAACTGTATAAATATACCCGCATTTGTATTACGACCGAATACAAATGCAACTGAGACAAAGATATTATATCCACTCTGTATAATACATGGATCCGGCTTAAACCAAAGCCCACCAGTATTATCTGCCCGAAAAATAACACGTGCGTAAACGCACGTGCATTTTCCGAACCCTGCCATAAAACCATACGGCCTCTACAACGTTTCGCCCGAACTTGGGAAACTGTCTGTGGGGGACTCTAATGACTCGTCAGTACCCTGGCAGTGGGTTTAACCACAAGCCGTCAGCGGCACTAGCTATGCGTAACGGCTGCCCATGAACAGACCTCAAGGGAGGCTGATGAGCGAACTCATCCAGAAACCCTACTGAGCCTAACAGTGACAATGTATATACAGTCCGGTCCGTTCGTCTATGAGTATCGCATATCCGGCCTAGGGGGCTAGTAACGTCAGACCCCCAATAGCTGTATAAGTCGTGTCGGAGACAAGCCCTGAACACCCTGAGATACTACTGGAGTACCTACCAGTAAATCTCACCTGCCTTGGCCAAGGACTTGGTGTAATGGCTTTCCTAGACACAGCGCGACCTCTACCTCTAATACCGGGAGAGACGAATCCCCTGCCGATCCGCTCACGTGCCTCCATGTGGCTCGGGACTGTACCCAAAAACTACCTGTTTGCACGACTCCTTTGAGCCGTGGTAGGGTAGAAATCAAAACACAGTGGGAACTCACACGAGACAAATGACGACCTCAGGTCGATGAACTAACCTGTACACATGTCACCAGGGAACTGCTATCTGACGATATGTATAATACCAACTAGCAGGTTCCCGACGAGTCCTGTCCGGTGTACTCATAACCCAATGAGCACCTGTATACATCTTAGGTGAACTAACTGACACCAGTGGCTTGTGAGACCGGCCACCGCCCCTCGTCGGGGTCTCGACTGTATACACTAGTCTACTCCGGAGTATCGATGCCCTGTCTCGAAACTCCCACGACTAGGGACCACTATTAAGGATATGCTTATAGACCACCCAACTCTCACTTATATGATCGCCCTCATACTGTTGGTAGTCAAGCAAGATCCTAAGGGCTCTATCAAAGTGTAATCGTGATCAGTCACCTGAACCTATACACGACTGATAAAGGCAAACCAGATAGCATACTATCATCTCGAGTAAGACTGTCCTATCGGTATAGGTCCTCCTCAATCATTGCAATCACGTACCTGCGATCCAATAATTGACTTTGAGGGCACTATATCCAACAGGGACTTTAAAGATTCGACACTATGCTGGCAGTGGGTTTAACCACAGACCGCAAGCGGCACTAGCTGTGCGTAACGGCCCCCAGGTAGATGCCGATAAGAAGACTGACGAGGTGAAACCCATCTGAACTCCTACTGAGCCTGAATGTGACAGTCTCCGTACAGTCTGGTCTGTTCGTCTGAGAATATCGCATGGCGGGCCTAGGGGGCGGTAAACGTCAGTCCCCTAATAGCGGTACAAGTCGTGTCGGAGTATAGCCCAGAACACCCTGAGATAACACTGGAAACCTACCAGTGCATCTTGCTTGCCCTGGCCAGGGACGACTGTGTGTAATGGCTCTCCTAGACATAACACGATATCAACTCCCAATACCGGGAGAGACGAATCCTATCTAACCGTCACTGCCTCCAAGTGCTTCGGGACTGCACCCAACTACTACCTGTTTGCATGACTCCTTTGAGCCGTGGTAGAGTAGTAATCAAAGTTCAGTGGGAACACACTCGAGGCGAAGTGACAGTGTCAAGTCGGCGGACTAAGCTATACTCATGTCACCTGGGAACTGATAACCGACGATAGGTATAGTACCAACCAATCAGTTCCCGACGAGTCCTGTCCAGTGTACTCGTAACCTAATGAGCACCCGCATACTATCTCAAGTACGATATACTGATGGCTGTGGGACAGACCGTCTCCCCTGCTGGGATGAGAAGCGCATATGCTAGTCTACTCCGGAGTAACGATGCCCTGTCTCGATAATCCTACGACTAGGGACCTATATAAGGATGTGCTTATAGATTACCCAGCTCCCACAAGTGTGACTGTCATCACAACGCTGGTAATCAAGCAAAGATCCTAAGGGCTCCACTAATGTGTATATGTGATATACTAAAAGAAACACATGTACACATTAAAGTAGAAACAAACCAAGTAGCATACTACCATTTTGAGCAAGATTGTCTATACAACTGTGAATATCCCAAGCTTCCATTAAGTAATATACAAACTAGTATGATACAGTAATGGCCTCTAGGGCATATACACTAAAAATTTCATCACAAGAAATTCCTTTTCTAGAAAAGGTGGCATGCTGAGAAACAAAACACCTTTTGCTTCTCAGTGTGGTAGAAGATATTCCCTCGCAAATATTTGGGATATCCAACAAACTTATACAGGATTGACCTTGCCTCGAGCTTGTCCGAATTTTGCTTTTCAACATAGGCCGGACAACCCCATATCTTAACTCGTTTAAGACATGGTCTCTTCCCATACCATATCTCATATGGAGTGGTAGGCACTGATTTGGATGGAACCCAATTCAATAGGTATGCAGCTTCTCAAGTGCATAACTCCAAAAGGAAATAGGTAACTCAGCAATACTCATCATAGAGCGCGCCATATCTCATAGGGTGTGATACCTCCGCCCCGATACACCGTTGTGCTGTGGTGTACTCGAACGAGTAAGCTGAGAGAGAATCACATTCTCCTTTAAATGATCCAGGAACTCCATGCCCAAGTATTCTCCTCCCCGATCTCATCGAAGGATTATAATACTTCTACCCATCTGGTTCTTAACTTCAACCTTATATTCCTTGAATTTCTCAAAAGTTTCAGACTTGTGTTTCAACAGGAACATATGTTCGAATCCTGAGAGAAGATCAGTGAATATAATGAAGTACGAAGAACCAATCTTAGCATTTGTAGACATAGGACCGTATACATCGTCATGTATTCATCCCAAGAGTTCAGTAACTCTTTCTCTGTTTCCAGTAAACGGAGTATTGGTCACTTTACCTTTGTGACAAGACTGGCAAGTATCATAAGATAAAAATTCGAACGGATTCTAATATTCATCCTTATGTAACTTAGCTGGTCGTGTCGCATTGATATGACCTAGTCTACAATTCCACAAGAAGGATTCGTTCATTTCTGAACTACTCCTCTTGTGTGTGTTCTAGGTACTTTGAACCGTGGTTTGATTTAGAATGTATATGTTATTATATAACGTGCCTGATCCAATTAACTCTTGATTCAGGAAAATGTTCACAACATTATTTTCCAATACAGATTTATATCCTTCTTTAACTCATTAAAGAAACCGATGTAATGTTGTATATCAGGTTTGGTATGTAATAACATTCGTTCAGAATCAATGTATTAATACAAGGTGATATTTGCCAACTTATTTGGTTGCAACAATTGCACCATTCTCTAACACTCAGAGATATATCACCCATTCTCAGTTCTCTACCTTTCTGTAGCCCATGTAACATATTACATATGCGGGATCCTGATCCGGTATCACATACCCAGGACATAGAGGTAACTGAGAAACAGTTCTTGGTAATGAACACACTCGAAATATATGCATCAACATGCTTATCCTCGAATGGGTGGCGTAGGAATCCGGATATTCCCCTATTTCCTGCTCAGACTTTTAACAATTATAAGAAAGAACGGAACCAACGTTCCCCAGCTCAGTATAATAAGCAGGTTCGGTCAATACATCCATATTTTATCTTGATTAAGGTGTGACATGGTCGCTACCAGGAGAGAGAGAGAAGAAAACAATCTGCGTGCGCTCTTGCAAGATTAGATTGGTTATTATTTTATCTAATCAGGATGGCCCCCACTATTTGTATCAAATCTTCCTTCAAACCCTAAAAGGTAAGACTAGCCGGGATTAATTACATCTTACAAGTTCGCCAATCTTTCGGCCAGGCCAGTGTCGGTACTTTGAGGGAGGTTCCCCGTGCTTTCATACGGACCTAATTAAAATAAATCTCGTTTTCCTAGGGGCGTAACCCCGTTAACACCTTTCTAGACACCTACTTGATCGACTAATTGTAATGTGTAAAACTCTCCCAGGAGTAACTCTTACTCACAGTGGGTATCGGAATCCAACTATCTAATAGAAGGTATGCAATCTCATTGCAAATTTCAACACTTGAAATTCCCGATAATATTTTTCCCCTAGCAACTTATGACCTTGGCTAAGGTCAACAAATCATAAGCGCTAGCCAAGTTCAACCCTTCATTTCTTGATTGAATTAAACCCACACGTACGACCCTTGGCTAAGGTCAACAAAGCCGTACGACTACCCTAACTCAATCGCATCATATTCTCGCAGATAAGCACTAATTAGCTACCATACACTACGCCTTGGCTCAGGTCAACAAACGAAGCATGAATACTAAATATTACTTATCTGAAATAACGGAGGGCTACGATAGGTTTTTAAGAAAACCTTTTGCGTAATGAACTTGATATCCTTGTAGAATCGAGTGATTTTAAAAGGAGTGTTTTTGAGGCTTTTATTTGTTTTGCTAAAAAGGTCACTCCCAGTGAAGGGATCTCGGCTCTTTCCTCATCGAATGAGGTGCAGGATATTTCACAAATACCACTATGCAAACCAAAAACTATAGAAGCAATCAAAAGACAAACCGAGTGGGTTGTAGCATCTGCTAGTTTCGCTAAAGAGGTCACTCCCGGTGAAGGGATCTCAGCTCTTTCCTTATCGAATAAGGTGCTGGATATTCTACAAGGAATACCGCTATGCAAAGCAAGAACTAGAGCTACCAATTTTTAAATAAGTTTCTACAACATCTTTAGCTTTCTTTTATTTCATTAATTTCATTAATAAAGTCCAATCAAATTATGCTTCCCAAGCATCACAAAAGAAACGAAAGCAACAATAGTTATTATATATCATATATATAATATAAGCATTCGTCTCAGAACATATCAAGTGATCACATCACAAAATATCTGCAGCAGAAGAACACATATGAAATATTGGATATGCTAGGAATTCCGTGTTTTATTTAAGTCAGTAAAAAACATGGATTCCACGGTCGTGATGAATAGCCAAACCCACATCCCTAGACCCCTATGAGAGCGGCAAGCAACCCTCCCAATTCTAGAGTTAGGAGACCTGGTCTCGACTCCTCGAGATGGTCTCCCACTGAACCCTCGAACCTGGTTACTTGTGCTCTCCTCCTTGGGTCTATCCTAATGCGGAAAAGTAAATAATATACATCAATGGTGACATCATCCTCAACCCGGAAGTGCACCAATAAAAGAATATTACATACAAGCTTTTACATGAATGAAAATGAAAAACTCTCATTTCACATAAAAAACCTCGGCTATTCAAAACACGACGATCCAATATAACATATCACAGCAACACATAACATCACATGTCATCAACGTAAGTAAATATGTATCCCAATTATCGTTGATGTATAGCAACGAAACTAGCGATACACCACATATTACACTTACGGTCGCAAAAAAGAAAGTGAAAAACTACAACAATTGGAATCCGCAACCATCTTAGACATCATAAACCCAATGTATTACATACTTTGGATTTCATGCCCAACCAAATGAATTCCTAAGACATCACATGCCTAACAATTATAAACCCCGCATTTTAGTCTCGATATTGAAAACACTTTCCAATAACCTGTCGGGTAATTCAACAAGATTCCCGATAACCTGATCGAATGCTCGTCGAAAACTTTAGTAGACGGCCGCACCCCCGATGCCGTCGACGAAGTGCACTAAGGAGGAACACCGCGGCCGCGAGCACCCAAACGAATGGATGCTTTTGGCGATGGGGTTCTCCTACAGTCACTTGGTCGGGGCTATGGGGTGTGGCTATCTAGTAAGGTTACCCAGCGAGTATCCGCGTACACTACGTAATTGCGACGGACTTTTGATCCACATCAAAATTCCGTGGCAACCGATCGAATGAGACTAAACTGCTAAATTTATAAAATTCAAACTAGTTATCTCATAACTAATTGTGTGGATTCCAAATATTGTATCACAATCACAGATAGCTAGACGATGTTAAACTTTTCGATCGAATAAACAAACACCCAAAATTTCCCTAAAAGCTCAACACTTGAGCGGAGTTCAAAAAGTATCCAGAACATGCCACAGCTCCCATGAACCATCCGTAGAAGGGCCGACCCATGCCTCACTCATGTCGTCGCGGAACTTCCGCAAACCCTAGGGTTTAATCGTGGTTCCGCGATCCAAAAAGTCGAGTTTGGGTATTGTTCTTCTAGAGGGTCCACAGAATCGCTTGCATGATTTTCTGAAGATTTTAAACTTGAAAAATATCCAACTCTTGGAAAATTTCCAACGAGGGAAAATATGGGTTATTGATATCCATTTGAACTTTTTAACATCGTCCAAATAACCCGAATACATGTTAGAATTATGACTACGAAACACTCCGAATTGCCTTTGCAGAAATTTAACATCATATGCAAATTTAGTAAAAACAAGCAACACCTGAAACACCAAAACCCAGAGATTGGAACACAGTACAAATTTCAACCCTGAACTTCTTTCCTGAACCGAGCACACCGGTTTTAACATGCATGTGGCCGGCCAAATTCCGGCGAGGGGGTGAATTTTCTACTATCTTCATGTTATATCTCATACAACATTCTGCAGTTGCTAAAAAAAAATTTTAGAGGCCATTTAAAATTCGACAGAAACTGGATTGTGTATCGGGTGTTTCGGAGTTGTTTCGGTTCCGTAATCTAACAAATATCGTCTAATTCTCTAGCTTGGCTCTGATACCACTGTAGGGTTCCGTAGGGCGGCAGCAAGGTTTCGGGAGGAGTCATCCATGTCGTTTTCAAATTTTTGCCGTTCTAAAGAACCCTAACCCTAGAATCTTAACTATAGAATTAAACAATACAACATGCAAATAACTTTGCATACATAAGTGAATGAGGAATACATCCTTTGTAGACCGGTCCTTCACTTTTAAAGCTCCGTGTAGTAGTCCCTTCGCTCCAAATAGTGAACACTCGAACTCTAGTAAGGGTTCACATGAAGAAATGAACAAGCTTGCTCAAAATCTTCGAGGCCGAAGATGATCTACGTCGAGGAGACTCAAGCTCATGCTGAAGTAGATTAGTGAAGTAAACACTCTTCACTAATGGTAGATTAGTGAAGTAAACACTCTAAACTAAATGGCTAATATAGTAAAGAATGATGAAGTAGGAAATGTGCTCTCTTTAGTTTTCTTTTTCTCATAATATTTTCTCACCATTTCCAAAAGCTAGAAAGCTTTTTATCAAATGAAGAAGAAGATGAAGTGATGAAGAGATTGAACTCATGAGGTGAGAATAGCAACCATGGGTGAGTTAGTGCCATACACTAACTCATGTAGAGACTTAACCATAGGTGAGGATAATGGTTAGGTTAATAAATATCTACAAGTGAAACAAAATAAGTGGACTTGGTCAATGGTTCTACAAGCATCTCCAAGCTTCAACCATTAATCCATTTTCCATCTAATTTTGATTTTACTTTAGATAAATAAAACTATTCATTATATCAAGCATGGTGTGAGTCTCATACACCCTTGTAGCATGTGGCATCAAGCATGACACAAAGAAAATGTACATTAATATATATCACATATATACTATATGCACACACAAGTGAGAAAAAGAAATGTTTAGTGAGCAAATATTAGTTAATGTAAGTTAATATATCACATATATATTTATACATTAAATTATCAAATCAACACTTGATTTAATAATCCGGCTATATCACATACAACCGACTAATATCAAATGTAACAATTTATCGAATCAACACTTGATCTGATAACCCGGCTATATCTCATATAACCGTCCGATATCACATATCGCGAGAATAGAATACAGTATCACATATCGTATTAATCTCGGTCCCACACATATCACATATGTTCTCCTACTTTGTTTTGCATGAACCAGGAAACCTCCGTGTAGGACTCTAAAGACTCGTCAATACACCGGCAGTAGGTGATGATCATATCAAACACCCACAAGCCGCAAGTGGTCTGCTAAACGTAACGTCTAACCGAGTATTGAGCGATCAGAAGATCAACAAGCAAGCCTGCTCATACTCCTGCGAATCCAATCAGTAACACTACCGTACAGCCCGGTCTCTTCATCAGATATGTCGCATATCGAAGCCAGGGGGTGGTATAACGTCAGACCCCAATAGCCAGATAAGTTATGCCGATGCAAGGTCCATAACGGTTCGAGAAACTACTGATAACATTTACCAGTAAATCTCAGCAACCCTGGACAGGGATTTCCTGTTATGGCCAATCGAGCATAGCGCAACATCATCTCCCAATACCGGGAGAGACGAATCCCCTCCTATCGCTCATTGCCTCCATGTGACTCAGGACTGTACCCAAAAACCACCTTTTTGCACGATCTCTTGACCATGGTATGGTGGAAATCAAAGCACATTGGGAATCACACAGGACTCTATGACGATCTCGGATCGACAGACTAACCTGTGCCAGTGTCACCAGAGAACTGCTATCTGACGATAGGTATAATACCATCTAGGAGTTCTCGGCGAGTCCGTTCAGTGTACCCAGTCTCCACTGAGCATCCGTATACCTTCTCTGATGTCAAACACCAATGGATATGGGATCATTCATCGCCCATCATATGGGTTAAGAAGCGCATACGCTAGTGTACTTTGGAGTATCGACGCCCTGTCTCGATACTCCCATGACTAGAAACAATCTAAGGATGTACTTACCGACTACCTCTACCCCACTAGTATGATCTGCATCATAATCCTGGTAGTCAAGTACTCATCCTAAGGGCTTTATCAACATGTAATAGAGAGACAATAAGTGTACATGTTAAGATAAAGTGCAACCAGATAGCATACTATCATGTCGAGCAAGAAAGTCCTCCCTATATATGTCCAAGCATCCACTACAATATACATCACATGTACAGTAATGGCCTCTAGGGCATACATATACTAACATGTGGGACTCTAAAGACTCGTCAATACGCCAGCAGTAGGTAATGATCACATCAGTTACCCACAAGCCGTCAGCGGTACTAGCTGGACGTAACGGCTACCTAGCTATTGAGCGAATAGAAAATCAACAAGAAAGCTTGTCCAAACTCCCATTAAGCCTATAAGTAACACTTACCGTACAGTCCGGTCAAGTCTAGGGGTAGAATCGTCAGCCCTCAGTAACTTGATAAGTCATGCCGATGTATGGCTCATAACGGTTCGAGAAACTACTGATAACACTTACCAGTAAATCTCATTAGCCCTGACTAGGGATTTACTGTTATAGCCAATCGAGCATAACGCAACATTAACTCCTAATACCGGGAGAGTCGAAACCCTCATATCGCTCACTGCCTCCATGTGACTCGGGACTGTACCTAAAATCCACCTGTTTGCACGAATCCTTTGAGCCATGGTAGGGAGGAAATCAAAGCACGGTGGGAACCACACAAGACACTATGATGATCTCGGGTCTACAGACTACCCTGTACCAGTGTCACCAGAGAACTGCTATCTGACGATAGGTATGGTACCATCTAGGAGTTCTGAGCAAGTCCTGTTCAGTGTATCCATACTCTAATGAGCACCTGTGTACAATCTTTGATGTCAAACACCAATGGTTATGGGATCAACTATCGCCCGCTACAGGGTCAAGAAACGTACATACTAGTCTACTCTGGAATATCGATGCCCTGTCTCGATACTCCCTCGACTAGGAACATTTAAAAAATGTGCTTGTGGACTACACAAGTCCCAGTAGTATGATCCACATCATAGACCTGGTAGTTAAGCAAACATCCTAAGGGCTTTATCAACATATATCAGAGAGACGGTATAATAATACAAGTGTACATGTTAAGATAAAGAGCAAACAGATAGCATACTATCATGTCGAGCAAGAAAGTCCTCTATATATATGTCTAAGCATCCACTATATCATACAATAATGGCCTCCAGGGCATACATATTCCTAACAATCTCCCACTTACACTAAGGCTAGTTGTTGTAGTATCTCATACCCAACATCCCAAAAAGTCTCTCAAACTGTGTCTGGGGGAGGGCCTTCGTGAGTGGATCTGCTACGTTTTCCTTCATGTCAACTCTCCTAATCTCGATCTCTCGTTGATCTACTATCTCCCGGATCAGGTGATATCACCTAAGAATATGTCCGGATCGCTGATGGGACCGGGGTTCCTTGGCCAAAACCACAGCTCCATTGTTATCACAATATACAGGTATTGGATGCTCAATGGATAGAACCACACCAAGTTCAACAATGAACTTCTTCATCCAGACATCCTCTTTGGCAACATCGTGGCAGCGATGTATTCAGCCTCCATCGTCGAGTCTGCTATGGTATTTTGCTTGGAACTCTTCCAACATACCGCCCCTCTATTGAGGGTGAAGACAAAACCCGAGACCGACTTACTGTCGTCCTTATCACTTTGGAAGCTCAAATCGGTAAAGGACTCCACCTGGATTTCTCCGTTGCCATACACCAAGAACATTTCTTTAATCCTTCTCAAGTACTTAAGAATATTCTTCACAGCTGTCCAGTGTTTCTCCCCAGGATCTGATTGATACATGCTCAATACACCTAGTGAGTAAGCTACATCCGGTCTGGTACATAACATCGCATACATGATAGACCCGACTGTCGAAGCATAGGGTATCCATTGCATGCGAGCCCTCTCCAAATCAGTCTTGGAAGACATCTGTTTAGAGAGAGTGATTCCTGAGCAAGTGGGTAAATTACCACGCTTAGAATCTTCCATACTAAATCTCTTTATTATGGTGTCAATGTACCTGGATTGGGACAATCCCAACATCCGTTTAGATCTATCTCTATAGATTTTTATCTCCAGGATGTAGGGGGCATCACCTAGATCTTTAATGGAGAACTTGTGTGATAAGAAGAGCTTGACCGAGTGTAGCATAGGAACATCATTTTCTATCAAGAGTATGTCATCCACGTACAATACGAAGAAGACAACATTACTCTCTACAACCTTCTTGTATATACATGGTTCATCTACATTTTTGATGAAGTCAAACTCTTTGATAGTTTCATCAAAACAGATGTTCCAGCTCCGTGATGCCTGCTTTAATCCGTAGATTGATTTAATCAGCTTGCACACGCTTCCGCTGCTCCCACTGTCTACGAAGCCCTCTGGCCGTATCATGTACACGCTCTCTTCTAAATACCATTTAGAAAAGCGGTCTTGACGTCCATCTGCCAGATTTCATATTCATGGTATGCAGCAATGGCAAGTAAGATCCTGATGGACTTAAGCATGGCGACAAAAGAAAAGGTTTCATCACAGTCGACACCTGGTCATTGACGAAAACCTTTTGCTACAAGTCTAGCTTTGAAGGTCTAAACCATTCCATCTACACCAATTTTCTTCTTAAAGACCCACTTGCTCCCGATGGGTTTTACCCCTTCAGGAGCAACTTCCAAAGTCCATACTTTGTTGGTGTACATGGATTCCATCTCAGATCGCATAGCATCCAGCCATTTCACAGAGTCTCCACTTGTGATGGCTTGCTCAAAACTAGTTGGGTCATCATTTTCCATGATGCAATCCTTGCTCCCTCTATCGATGAGAAAACCGTAGTATCTCTCAGGTGGATGAGGAACCCTACTAGATCTGCGGAGTGGCTGAAGTTCATCGGGGACTATTGAATCCTCCGGTTCTACCAAATTGTTAGGTATAATTTGTGTAGCTGGAACTTCTTCCAGTTCTTCCTCATTACCGCTAATTTCTTTCACAAGAAATTCCTTTTCTAAAAAGGTGGCATGTCGAGAAACAAACATCTTTTGTTCCTCGGTGTGGTAGAAGATATACCCTCGTGAATGTTTGGGATATCCTACAAACTTGCACAGAACTGAACTTGCCTCGAACTTGTCTGGATTTTGTGTTTTCATATAAGCCGTACTATCCCATATTTTAATAAAATTAAGACATGGTCTCTTCCCTTTCCATATCTCATATGGAGTGGTAGGCACGGATTTAGTAGGAACCATATTTAATATGTATGCAGTTGTCTCAAGTGTATATCCCCAAAAGGAAATAGGTAACTCAGCAACACTCATCATAGAGCGCAGCATATCTAATAGGGTGCGATTTCTCCGCTCCGATACTCTGTTGTGTTGTGGAGTATACGGAGGAGTAAGCTGAGAGAGAATCCCATTCTCTTTTAAATAATCTCGGAATTCCGTACTTAAGTATTCTCCTCCCCGATCAGATCGTAGGATTTTAATACTTTTACCCGTTTGGTTCTCTACTTCGTACTTATATTTCTTGAATTTCTTAAAAGATTTAGATTTGTGATTCATCAGGAACACATGTCCGTATCTTGATAGATCATCGGTGAATGTAATGATGTACGAGGAACCATTCCTGGCATGTGTAGACATAGGACCGCATACATCAGTATATATCAGTCCCAAGAGTTTAGTAGCTCTTTCTCCGTGTCCAGTAAACGGAGTTTTGGTCATCTTGCCTTTGAAACATGACTCGCAAGTTTCATAAGATGTAAATTCGAACTGATTCAAATATCCATCTTTATGCAACTTAGTTAGTCTTGTCGCATTGATATGACCTAGTGTACAATGCCACAAGAAGGCTTCGTTCATTTCTGAACTTTTCCTCTTGTGTGTGTTATATACGTTTAGAACTGTAGTTTGATTTAGAACGTATATACCATTACATAATGTACCAAACCCAATCAACACTTGATTTAGGAAAATGTTCATAACATTATCCTCCAATACAAAATTATATCCTTCTTTATGTAATAAAGAAACTGATATAATATTGCACATTATATTTGGTACTTAATAACAGTCGTTCAGAATCAATGTATTACCATTTGGTAATACTAGGTGATATTTGCCAACTGTTTTGGCTGCAACAATTGCATCATTCCCTACTTTTAGAGACATATCACCCTTTTCCAGTTCTCTACCTCTTCTTAACCCATGTAACAAATTACATACGTAGGATCCTGATCCAGTATCCAATACCCAGGACATAGAGCGAACTGAGAAATAATTCTCGGTAATGAACACACCCGAAGAAGATGCATCATCATGCTCATTCTTCGTTCGGGTTGCATGGGAATCCTGATATTCTCCTATTCCTAGCTCAGACTTATGACAATCATAAGAAAAAACGGAACCAACATTCCTCGGCTCAGTATAATAAGCGGGTTCGGTCAATACATGTAACAACCATAAATTTTCTGTACAACTTTCAGTAGAATTTTTTCAAAATTTTAGAAAGGGGTACTTTTGCCTGAGCACAAGTTAAATATTTGTTTTGCTAATTAATTACAAGAAAGAGCTTGTAGCTCATTGGTAAGACCTTGCACTGATGAACCAAGCCACCAGAGTTCAAATCCCATACCTCACATTATTTTTAATATTGATTTTTTTTAAAACCTTTAGAATACCAAGGGTTTACACGTGCATATCTCACAAAAACCCCACTACACCCTGAAAAGTAACAGCACCAGAGGTTAGATGAACCGTCGGGGGGGGAGGTTCCGGCCACCTGACTCGGCCGGCGGATCGTCCGACTCGGCAGGCAGCCGAGTCGCGGCCGAGTCGTGGCGTGATTGATCAAAAAGAATTTATAACCGCAATCAAGAACGGCGTCGCTTGGTAGCTAGCCGGTGAGTATGGGTCGGTCTACAGGGATTTTGTGTATTCTCGAATTGTTCTAACGAGTTAATTCCGATTGGTGTCGGATTGATTAAATCTAAAAACTAAACCGATCTAGACTAAAATCTTGCTAGGGTTAGGTTTAGGTTAGGTTTGGAAAGTCAATATTCCTCACCGCATTCTATGCCCAAATTAAGATTTATTAGGTGTTATGGTAACAATTAATAAAGGGGATCAGTACCATCGGGAAGAAACGGTGTTTCTTCCTCTAGGTTCTTGTCCTTCCTTTCTTAATTCTTACCCTAACCTCCATGGAAAACACGCTCAACCGGTCCTTTATACTACGGTATCACCGCTACCTCGTAGGATAGGGTGCCGTAGGGAGCGGTGTGTGCATGTATGCATGGATTCCTATAAAAACGTGTGATGGGTAAGAAAAGGGTGAGAGATCTTCATTTCTCAAGCCTTCCCTAAATCTAACCCTAACAAGCGAGGAGACTACTCGCTCATTAGGGAATTGAAAAACATTATCTAACTATCTAATTAGGGCAGAGAATAAAATCTAAACTAGGGCAAGAAAGAAATTACCTAGGGCATGAAAATAAAATTTAAGTAGGGCAATGAAAAGAAAACTTACTCCTAATTTTTATTTGATTCTCTCTTCCTTCTTTACAGAAATTTACAGATCTGAATTTAGATAGATGAAATGAGGCACATGAAGAGGCATAACCTAAAACAGATTTTAGGGTTTCTATTTATAGAACATAGAAACCCTAGGGTTACAATCGCGTCACATCTGCATTTACAAATATGCCCCTAAGAAGACTAGTCAAACACCGACGCACCGACACTTTTAGCACCGACACGGGGACCATATGGCCGCGGAACCGCGGCCAAAACCCATGTTATGCCGCGGATTCATGGCCATATAGTTAGCTTCTTGGTTGCTTTTTCCTGTGTTGCTTCTGGTTATATTTGTCTTCCTGTTTCTTCACTTGGTTTCTCAGATTGTTTTCTAGTTTTCTTCTAGATTTCCATAGTGAATGATGTCGTGGACTTTTACCGTTGCTTCGTGTCGAAGTCTTGAACCTTGCACTGCCTTTGTACTTTGTGAACTTGTTCATTGTTCTTCGTTTAGTCTTCAAACTGTAGGCTTGATCAAGATTCTTCCATTTGTTGGTCGTAATCTCACTCTTATATTGTCTTTTCATCTTTTTCACTGTTTTTGTTCCGAGAACCTGTAGCCTCCAACTATGTAGCAGACATGGGTCAAAAGCACCTGTTTATTTGTAAAATGAATAAGAATGGGGAATATAATAATGCAAAATTATGGTATGAACAAATACCCCCAAACTTATCTTTTGCTCGTCCTCGAGCAAACCTAGTTTTATTCTTGAAAAAGACCTAGCCTCACTTTCGGAGGGAAACGTGATTGCACTGAGCTCGTGCAACAAGCCGTTAAACCTCTAGGTGTCCCTAGTAGGAGGAGTGTTGTCTCTTGAGGGTTTTCAGCGGATACTACCCACAAAATCCTATCAATTTGGCCTATTGACTTTTATTCTCCAATTAGGTTTTCCAACAAGGAATTCTATTATTTTCGACTCATAAATTATCGACCCGTATTCTTCATGCTTCCTTATCATTTAACTTAAGATTATATATATTCTTGTGAATTTACTTAGCTTTTGGCATCTTTCAAGTTTTCATTCTAGGGTTCCATCTCAACTTAGGAATTTTTATCATCTTTACTAAAGATATAAGTCCTATCTCTTATCTAAACCCCAATCACATACCCCTACGTGTGTGTATATATCACCCCTACACTTGGAAATTCAAATCAAGCTATTATACTCTTGTCCATCGTCCAAAATACTTTTCAATTTGTGAATTTTTAGATGAAATTGCTCACACATTCTTCATGCAACCGTTAATACTTCTCGAGGTACCAACGACCGGTAACAAAATGTGTTCGCGCATTTAGGCGTAATTCCTAGTCTTGTAATACCTAAGGCTTATAGCAGTGACTCCCAAATCAGTTGGTCTAAGGCACTAAGTGATGAAGCACCCTCGCTAAATATTTTTTTTTCTATTTATGCAGCCTTAAGTAATTACAAAACCAGTGTTCATTTTTTTTTTATCTCTTTATTCACACTTATACTTTTATTTTATTTTCCTTCATACTAAGGATTTTAGACAAGAGCATTTCAAGGTCTCTTCTACTATTCCAAGTTTCAAGGTTTGTGTTTGTGCAATTTGTAGGGTATATATTTTCAGAATCTAGACTTAAACTTAGGAATTATTTTTCAGACTTATGCTTTAATAAAAATTTCAATACTCTTCCCTTGTTTTAACTTAGTCCACGAAGTGAACTCAAAATTTGTCTATTTCTAAATAAACTACAAAGACATATACTTACTACCGTTAAATTTTAAGAAAGGTTATTTTTAGGGTTTTTAATTTACTAAGTCTAGGATCTAGTTTATTCTAGCTAGTTAACCTATTTGTCAAACTCAAGTCAAGTAGGGCCAAAGTTGAATGTTTCAATTTTTATAATTTTTCAATTTTTTTTCAATTTTTATGGATTTTAAAATAAGTATACAAATGCAAAAATGTACACATGAATGCGAAGGAAGAAGGCTTACCGAGCACACCCCCAAACTTAAACTTGACTGTGTCCTCACTGTTAGGCTACACCAAGAGGGTAAAAAATGTCGGCACTCCCCTGTTTATTTATTTTTAGTTTTTTTTTATAAATTTTATAATTTTTATGGGTTTTTAAAAAAAAACAAAAAAAAACAAAAACAAAATATATACAAAAAGGTCCCCCCAAACTTAAGTGAGACAGTGTTTCCACTGTCTTAAGCGTTAAAGTTCAGAGTTAGGGAGGAGAAAAAATCAAACTATACAAGGCCTTACACAGACCAAAGGTTAGCACCAACCATTCAAAAATTCTATCGTGATAATGGTAGGGTTGGTGGAAGAATGGAGTGTAGAGAAAGGAGTTGAGAAACACACGAGACCGTATGGGAAGAAGGGTGGAATATGGTCTCGGTGGAGGAGAAGAATGGCTGAAAAGAGAAAGAAGTGTAGTACGAACTTGAGGGTGTAAATCGAGTGAATAAATTAGCGCAATTTATGATGACCGATGTGTTAAAAGCGATTGTGCTAATCTATCAACCCGTCGAGAAATGGGGTCAAATCTCTCAAGATTCGCGAGAAAACATGGGTACTTTGAACTTGGTAAACCATCCATTGAAGATGGAACGCGACGGATTCTTGCGCGGTCGAAGCGATGGAAAGGACGAAGGGGAGTGATTAAGGGATAGTCTTATTCTCACCGAAGTAAACTGTCTCGAACTCGAATGATTCCATCAATGGTTCGAAATGATTGTAAGCAACCGATTCTGATGGTTCAACTAACTCATCTAAAAATTCAAAGGACTCAAACTCGGGCGGTGAGTCTTCAAAATCGTCCGAAAATGTGAAACACTCGTAATCGTTATCGGCTATGAGAACTGTGTTAGATTCAAAGAGGTACGCACTAGTGGCGTCCAAACTGCTGTGATCGAAGAGAAATCTTTCAAGCTCACAGTCCTCCTGCGTGATCTTTTGCGTGGTCGGAACGTTTGGAAGGATGAGGGGGGTGATTTAGGAAGTATAACAGTTAAAGGTTTAGGAGGATGAATTGGAAAATCCGACACATCAAACAAAAATGGTTCATCCTTAATACTATCCTCAATACTTTCCTCAATATTATCCTCATAATTCTCCTCAAAAGTTATCTCATTCATGCAATTCTCATCAAAATCAAGACGCATATGAAGTTCGGGAGAAACATTTAATGACTCAGGATGATGAATTGGAGATAAAAATTCAGTCAAATCTGTGGGTTCATCATCCAAAATATTCCCTGCGTCTATATCCTCAATCAAGTGAAAATCAATTTTTTCGGACACCTCATCAAAAGCATGGATATTTATCAATTCAGGTTCTAGATTGGAGGTGTAGAGGTCGAAAGGATTGATGATGGTTTCACTCGAAAGGGACCCTTCACAATCAGGTAAATCAAACTCTACAAAGTCGCACAACTCATTACACATTTTATTTTTAACCGGTGAATCATTTGGGACACTTGTTTGAAAACCGGAGTTGTGGGATTCAATTGGTGATGGGTAGGTTTGATTTGGAAGTGTGTAGAACTCACTCTCACCACTCAAATTCTCACTTTGTCCAACCGCCTCATCATACATTGGAAAATTTGGAGCTAGTTGGAAACTAGCTACCGGTTCACTAGGTTGCATTGATGACTTAAGGGCGGCAATGGACGCATCCAAATTCCTCATCTGTTGGTTTGTCGCTACAATATAAGCTTCCAACGATTGTTCTAGACTAGACATGGGTTGTGAAGGGGTTTCCGTGAAAGATTCAAGGTTGTTTGGATTCTGGAAACTCCCAAATGGTTGTGTAGAAGCAATGTCTAGGGAAGGTGTGAAAGTCGGATAGGACTGGTAGGAATTGAATGGTTGGACAGGAGTAGGATCAACATTTGGATAAAAAGGTGAATGGACTTGTTGATCCCAAGAACTAGAAGTGTTGAAAGGAGTGAAAGATCGGTTACGAGATTGTTCAATATGTTCAGCGATAGACATGGGTTTCGGAGTTACAACAGGACTCGAAAAAGGGGTATCAACGTAAGAAGGCGGTGAAGGTTTAAATGGTTGATACAAAGTGGATTGTGGAGTTGAACTGTTTCTCCTAGACGCTTCTATTCGATCTTTCAAAGAAATTTTGGGTATGGAGGGGTCGTCCGTAATTCGACCAAAACAATTCGCGTAGGAAGCAAAGTTTGGTTCAGGATACCAAAGTTCGGCAAGAGTTTTATGAGGTAGGATACCCATGATGTAGGAAAGGAGAAGAAAAAGAATGTGGGGTGCACGGATTTCTTAGCGACAAGTTATAAGTTTTTGTAAATTTTTTTCCTTTTTTGTTTTTTTTATGTGGAGCTTTTTGCAAAAAAGATTTTCGATAAAAGGTTTAGACACATGTTCAATCAACCACAAATGCACAATCAGGCCTAGATCTAGGGTCACCTAGGTCAGCCAGAAAGCTCCTAACTATTCCAAAGGGCAAGAAGTAGGACCTCAAACCACCTCTTCACCGCCAATTGTGGCCAGATAAGTGCCAGGTAAGTGGGAGGTTCTCCACTACGTAAGTAGTGGGCCTAATTAAGTAACCACTTGCCTTAGAAACACTTGCCTAGACACCACAAAGTCAGGTTAGGATCAATGGTCGATGCCTACAACTATTCCTCTGTCCTATTGAGCGCGAAGTCCTTAGGGCTGAATCTAATCTTTTTTAATTAATTAATGGTCAATGCAATATGCCTTATGTGATTTCTGGGGTCCTGGGAAGGGTAATGAAATCCCTACCCAATCTGATTGGTGTTCAAGCCCCTTAAAGTCAATTTAAAATATGCAAAGCAGTAAACACATTCAAATACTTGCAAACAATTTTTTTTCTTTTTAGCGCGGCGCAAAGAATCCTGCACAAGATCAATTATAGGAAGGGGGAGAGATTTTTAGCGCAAAGAATACTGCAGGAATTTTTTTTACAGAGGAGATAATGGGGTTGCAGAGAAGGAGAAAGGAAGCTTACAGTGATTTTCCCAAGTGCTGACGTCACAAGGGAGCTTACAGAGTAAAATTCGACAGGTGACGTCACCACCAAGCCGCGAATGTGCGGCCAAAATGCCTTATCTGCGGCTGTTCCGCGGTGCACTGTGCAGTTCAGATCCCGAGATTTTTTCTACTCCTCTGTGCTGATTTTTCTCTGTTGTTTAGATCTTATGTTTTCTGTTTCGCTCTCTGGAATTTTCCAGATCTGAATTCTTTTTTCGGTCCTGCAAAATTCAAACGAAACACCCTTCAAGAAGAACAAGATGATAAATTTTTATATTTTTATATTTTTTCAGTTTTTATGATTTTTCAGTTTTATATTAACCCGAAATTACAAAAAGAAAATAACACGCCATCCCTGGCAACGGCGCCATTTGATTGACCAAAAAGAATTTATAACCGCAATCAAAAATGGCGTCGCTTGGTAGCTAGCCGGTGAGTACGTGTCGGTCCACAGGGATTTTGTGTATTCTCGAATTGTTCTAACGAGTTAATTCCGATTTGTGTCAGATTGATTAAATCTAAAAACTAAACTGATCTAGACTAAAATCTTGTTAGGGTTAGGTTTAGGTTAGGTTTGGAAAGTCAATATTCCTCACCGCTTTCTATGCCCAAATTAAGATCTATTAGGTGTTATGGTAACAATTAATAAAGGGGATAAGTACCATCGGGAAGAAACGGTGTTTCTTCCTCTAGGTTCTTATCCTTCCTTTCTTAATTCTTACCCTAACCTCCATGGAAAACACGCTCAACCGGTCCTTTATACTATGGTATCACCGCTACCTCGTGGGATAGGGTGCCGTAGGGAGCGGTGTGTGCATGTATGCATGGAGTTCTATAAAAACGTGTGATGGGCTAGAAAGGGGTGAGAGATCATCATCTCTCAAGCCTTCCTCAAATCTAACCCTAACAAGCGAGGAGACTACTCGCTCATTAGGGAATTGAAAACAATATCTAACTATCTAACTAGGGCAGAGAATAAAATCTAAACTAGGGCAAGAAAGAAATTACCTAGGGCATGGAAATAAAATTTAAGTAGGGCAATGAAAAGAAAACTTACACCTAATTTTTATTTGATGCTCTCTTCCTTCTTTACAGAAATTTACAGATCTGAATTTAGATAGATGAAATGAGGCACACGAAGAGGCATAACCTAAAACAGATTTTAGGGTTTCTATTTATAGAACATAGAAACCTTAGGGTTACAATCGTGTCACATCTGCATTTACAAATATGCCCCTAAGAAGACTAGTCAAACAACGACGCACCGACACTTTTAGCACCGACACGGGCACCATATGGCCGCGGAACCGCGGCCAAAACCCATGTTATGCCGCGGATCCGCGGCCATATAGATAGCTTCTTGGTTGCTTTTTCCTGTGTTGCTTCTGGTTATATTTGTCTTCCTGTTTCTTCACTTGGTTTCTCAGATTGTCTTCTAGTTTTCTTCCAGATTTCCACAGTGAATGATGTCGTGGACTTTTACCGTTGCTTCGTGTCGAAGTCTTGAACCTTGCACTGCCTTTGTACTTTGTGAACTTGTTCATTGTTCTTCGTTTAGTCTTCAAACTGTAGGCTTGATCAAGATTCTTCCATTTGTAGGTCGTAGTCTCACTCTTATATCGTCTTTTCATCTTTTTCACTGTTTTTGTTCTGAGAACCTGTAACCTGCAACTATGTAGCAGACATGGGTCAAAAGCACCTGTTTATTTGTAAAATGAATAAGAATGGGAAATATAATAATGCGAAATTATGGTACGAACACGGCCGAGTCGGCCGATTCCGGTGACGACCCCAACATGAAAATTGTGTCTTTTCACATTCCCTACACTCCTGTATAATTTATTTCCTCAGACCATTTCCATAACTCTTTTAAAACCACAATTACTCCACTTTTAATACATTTTATTACATTTTTCATTTTAACCTTTCACCTACCCTAAACCCTAGCCTAACCCTATAAATACAACCCCTAAACACTACCCCTTCACTCCAAAATTCTGATCAAAACTCTCAAGAAAACCCTAGTGAAATTGTGTACAATTCAAGCTAGCAAAGGGGCGAAGCTTCGGCGAAATTCCGACGACAACCCTAGGAGCTTCCGGCAACGAAACGATGCACCGACGCCTCCTCCCGATTCCTCTTCCTCCCTTCTAAGCTCTAATCCAGTAAGTCCCACCTTCCCCCTTCTCTACTCTTTCTGAAAATACGAAATTCTAAAACCCGACGGAATCGGAGCAAATCCGATTTCCGATTCGGTTCTTCCTGAAATCTCACTTTTCCTTTAATACAATCTTGTTAAACCATTACATGTTGACTATTAAATACTAACTAATCATATTGAATATGTTCCATATCAAAAGAAATTGCTATTTCCATTTTACCTTACTTTTTCATTAAAATACCATATAGTTTCATTTTCGACATTTAAACATCACAAACTTGCTATACCTTTAAGTAGATCACGAGATAATGACCTACCTCCTCACAACACTCATATGCAACATAGCACAATACCTTTCAGGAACATAGAATACGGGAAAACGAAACATTTCAAATAAATACCATTACTATTAAAACCGTTTTCTTAAAAGATTAGTATTTTACATAAATCGTTGCAAAGCGCCGCTATAATCCAATTTGGGGAACCCGTTCAGGATGGTGCGGATTATCGCACATCCTCGGGCTTAGTAGTGCGAAATTCAGACCACCGTAAGGAGCATTCGGTCTCGAGAGATTTAAAATACGACATCTTAAGAAAATAAGATTTTTAGAACTATAATATATATATATATATATATATATAATTTTTTTTTATATAATTATGTATATATGTAACATTAAAATATCTATTTTGAAATAATATAATATTCCAACTCTTTTCAAAAATCACAAGAATCATTTTACATTAATATATCATGAATTCCATACAAGTCAATATTACAAATAAATACCCTTTATTTTGAATTTAGGATATTCTCACTAGAAATATCACAATTATAAAATATACATTCATGATAACTCTAAAGACGATAACTAAATACTTGGGGCGTATTTTGAAAATTATACAAAATTATTTTTATATAAAACCACCTCAAGTTCTATAAATTACCCTAAGGACCCTAGTAAACATAGGTTTAAGCGGGACCGGTCTCTTGAGCCTCAGGGAGCCGGAGAAGTGTGTGCTTGCCTATCTAAGGTAGACAAATTAACAACGGTGTTATCAATACGGTAATCGTCTTTGAAAAAGACATAAATCCTGCCGCCCATGTGCAGCGGTTATCGATAACATCAAAACCATCAGGACTTCAATTTACTTTTCTAATTGTCTGACTCAGACTGAGTGTCATTAATAATCTGACTTGAATATGATTCAAGTACAACCTACAATATTACAATTCAACATGAATCTATAAATCCATATATTCAATCTATTCAATCTGTATTGACCGAACCGAACCATGGATATACTTCCATTTACATGATTCTCCAGTTACATCCATGATTCTCCAGTACATCCATTTTACTGATATCATGGTTTTGGCAAGTCATCCAAATATACAATCTATATTATAATTCAATTACAAGTTGCAATAAAAAACAATACTTCGCGGGGTTTAAGGGGTAGATTGGTACGGAAGGTGTTAGAAGTGGCACGAGACTGCAAGATTAAGACACCTAACCTGAATCCAATTGCCGTTGTTCCGGGTTGTATAATGGAGCCTTGTACTTCAATTTGACCTAGTCTATAGCATATAGAGACTCCTCTCGTATACACTGGCATCCTTCTGTACCAAGCTACAAACAACAGCGTTAACCATATAATACAACTTTAAAATCTACCTTCTCTTTCTGTCTATTCTAGTTCTCCCTTATCTTTGGGACTTACCGAGAGATTTGTTCGCTGACGACATTCTCTTTCTTTCTTATTTGAATGTCGTCAGGTGATTCGGATCTTCCAGAGAACGAGACTACTAGAGAGGACTTGGACCAGCTTGCATACGATTCAGAGCTCTAGCTACAATGTACACTTTTATTTCAGTACTTTTTCCTTTTCTGTTATGCCACTATTTCGGCATTGCTTCTTTCAGATATATTTACTTTTCCATGCATTGTACAAAAAGAATGTTAATAAATAAAGTTGTTGTTTCATTACATTTGTCTCTTGTGTACATTTCTTTTATATTGCTTAGATACGCTTAGCGTATTTACTTCAGAGTAAATACGTAGCGGCCTAGTCGTGTCCTCTGCCCGTACTCTGGGAAGCGGGGCGTGACAGGTTTTGTTGGTGGCCCATGCAGGTCCAGAGCTGTATGAAACTCTATCAGGTAGTTCTGTTCTGCGTGAACAACCTAAGCAATATAACACAAGAACCAGCAACTAAAATATTCATTACAATTCATATTCCTTGAATCTTACAATTTCATATTCCTTGAATCATATACTTTGAATATGTCCTAACCTAAATTTTTCATTCAAGGTTATGGATTCACCAAACAACACCAGCACAAATGTCAACAACACACCTCCACCACTACCACTCACACTTGCCGTTCCTGCTCTACCTAACGAGCAAACGGTTCTGCTTGAGGCAATCCGCAGCCTCCTAGAGGGACAACAGCAGCTCTTGAACCGTCCCGAGGCTGAAGCACCTGGGGTGAAGCAATTTAGAACTTTACATCCCAAACAGTTCTCAGGAAAAGAGAGCCCACTGGAAGATGAGGAATGTGCTCAGAGTATAGAAGATGATCTGGCAGCAGCACAAGTGCCAGAGATAGCTTGGGTTCGTGTTGCCAAATTACAGCTCACGGACAATGCACGGGTCTGGTGGAAGGCGGAAGAAAGCCGTCTTGATCAACCCATCGAATGGAAGACTTTCCGAGACATGTTCGACGAAAAGTACTTCCCTGAGACTGCCCGCTTTGATATGGAACAACAGTTCATCCATCTGCAACAAGGTTCAATGTGGACCAAGTCAGTAGATGAATATGAAGCTGAGTTCACCATGCTCAGTCGGTAAGATATGTCTCAATAATTCGATTTTCAAAATATCACATACTACACAGCTAACACAAGACCGTAATAGGTTTGCGGCCATCTCATACCGACTGCTGAGATCAGAGCAAGAAGATTTCAGCAAGGGTTGGACCCGGAAATCCAAGATGATTTAGCTACAGGGGATTTCCCAACCCATGATTTGGCTTTGAAAGCTGTCCAAAGATACGAGGCAGTGGTGAAGAAGAAGGGCAGATCTCAATCTGCTGGAGTGAAGCGCCCTGCCAATCAGATGGCAGGAGGAGCCTTTTCAAGGCCAACGGTTGAACCCCGAAGATCGGAAGAAATTAGTAACCAGCCAAGTCCAGACTTTTGTTACTACTGCCATAGAAAGGGACACTTGTGGAAGGACTGTAGGCGCGCAAAAGGCTTGTGTCTAATTTGTGGCGCATCCAAACACGGAATTTGAAACTGTCCTTATAATAGCAACCCAGCTCACACACCCACCAATTACCCACAGCGGCCAGCTATCCAGGCTCCTGCACCTCGTCTAGCACTCCCAGCACCACCTCCACGTGGATTTCCTGCACAGCCAAATCGCCAATTCTATCAGGCACTAAGGAGCATGCCTCGAGGACAGAGGAATGTTCCTCCAGCTAGGAGGAACATGCCACGACGACAGGCTTACACCTTAGCAGCCGTAGAAGCCGAGACAGTTGACCAAGGTAACATTGGTAAGTCTCTTTCACATTTTTAAACCCTTGTATCACTTTATTATTTTTCATACACCATCAGTACTTCAGTCACCAAACTTTCCTTGAATCTGTTATACTTTCCTTTTACAAATTTCGAGGACGAAATTTTTATAAAGAGCGTAGAATGTAACAACCCTAAATTTCCTGTACAACTTTCTGTAATTTTTTTAAAATTTCGAAAGGGGTACTTTTGCCTGAGCATAAGTTAAATACTTGTTTTGCTAATTAATTACAAGAAGGAGCTTGTAGCTCATTGGTAAGACCTTGCACTGCTGAATTAAGCCACCAGAGTTCAAATCCCATACCTCACATTATTTTTAATATTGATTTTTTAAAAAACCTTTAGAATACCAAGGGTTTACACGTGCATATCTCACAAAACCCCCACTACACCCTAAAAAGTAATAGCGCCAAAGGTTAGATGAACTGTCGGGGGGGGGAGGGTTTCCGGCCGCCTGACTCGGTCGGAAATCGGCCAACTCGGCCGGTGGATCGTCCGACTCGGCCGGCGGCCAATTCACGGCCGAGTCGGCCGATTCCGGTGACGACCCCAACATGAAAATTATGTGTTTTCACATTCCCTACACACCTATATAATTTATTTCCTCAGACCATTTCCATAGCTCTTTTAAAACCACAATTACTCCACTTTTAATACATTTTATTACATTTTTCATTTTAACCTTTCACCTACCCTAAACCCTAGCCTAACCCTATAAATACAACCCCTAAACACTACCCCCTCACTCCAAAATTCTGATCAAAACTCTCAAGAAAACCCTAGTGAAATTGTGTACAATTCAAGCTAGCAAAGGGGCAAAGCTTCGGTGAAATTCCGACGACGACCCTAGGAGCTTCCGGAGACGAAACGACGCACCGACACCTCCTCCCGATTCCTCTTCCTCACTTCTAAGCTCTAAGCCAGCAAGTCCCACCTTCCCCCTTCTCTACTCTTTCTGAAAATACGAAATTCTAAAGCCCGACGGAATTAGAGCAAATCCGATTTCCGATTCGGTTCTTCCTAAAATCTCACTTTTCCTTTAATACAATCTTGTTAAACCATTACATGTTGACTATTAAACACTAACTAATCATATTGAACAAGTTTCATATCAAAGGAAATTGCTATTTCCATTTTACCGTACTTTTTCATTAAAAAACCATATAGTTTCATTTTCGACATTTAAACATCACAAACTTACTATACCTTTAAGCAGATCATGAGGTAATGACCTACCTCCTCACAACACTCATATACAATATAGAACAATACCTTTCGGGAACATAGAATACGGGAAAACGAAACATTTCAAATAAATACCATTACTATTAAAACCGTTTTCTAAATGATTAGTATTTTACACAAATTTTTGCAAAGCGCCGCTACAACCCAATTTAGGGAACCCGTTCGGGATGGTGCGGATTATCGCACATCCTCGGGCTTAGCAGTGCGAAATTCAGACCTCCGCAAGGAGCATTCGGTCTCGAGAGATTTAAAATACGACATCTTAAGAAAATGAGATTTTTAGAAATATAAAATATATATATAAATTTATTTTTATATAATTATGTATATATATAACATTAAAATATCTATTTTGAAATAATATAATATTCCAACTCTTTTCAAAAATCACAAGAATCACTTTACATTAATATACCATGAATTCCATACAAGTCAATATTACAAATAAATACCCTTTATTATGAATTTAGGATATTCTTACTAGAAATATCACAATTATAAAATCTACATTCATGATAACTCTAAAGATGATAACTAAATACTTGGGGAGTATTTTGAAAATTATACAAAATTATTTTTACATAAAACCCCCTCAAGTTCTATAAATTACCCTAAGGACCCTAGTAAATATAGGTTTAAGCGGGACCAGTCTCTTGAGCCTCAGGGAGCCGGAGAAGTGGGTGCTTGCCTATCTAAGATAGACAACTTAATAACGGTGTTATCAATACGGTAATCGTCTTTGAAAAAGACATAAATCTTGCCGCCCATGTGCAGCGGTTATCGATAACATCAAAACCATCAGGACTTCAATTTACTTTTCTAATTATATGACTCAGACTGAGTCTCATTAATAATCTGACTTGAATATGATTCAAGTACAACTTACAATATTACAATTCAATATGAATCCATGAATCCATATATTCAATCTATTCAATCTGTATTGACCGAACCGAACCATGGATATACTTCTATTTACATGATTCTCCAGTACATCCATTTTACTGATATCATGGTTTCGGCAAGTCATCCAAATATACAATCTATATTACAATTCAATTACAAGTTGCAATACAAAACAATACTTCACGGGGTTTAAGAGGTAGATTGGTACGGAAGGTGTTAGAAGTGGCACGAGACTGCAAGATTAAAACACCTAACCTGAATCCAATTGTTATTGTTCTGGCTTGTATAACGGAGCCTTGTACTTCCATTTGCCTTAGTCTCTAGCATATAGAGACTTCTCTCGTATACACTGGCATCTTTCTGTACCAAGCTACAAATAACAGCGTTAACCATATAATACAACTTTAAAAGCTACCTTCTCTTTCTGTCTATTCTAGTTCTCCTTTATCTTTGGGACTTACCAAGCGATTTGTTCACTGACGATATTCTCTTTCTTTCTTATTTGAATGTCGTCAGGTGATTCGGATCTTCCAGAGATCGAGCTTACTAGCGAGGACTTGGACCAGCTTGCATATGATCCAGAGCTCTAGCTACATTGTACACTTTTATTTCAGTACTTTTTCCTTTTCTGTTTTGCCACCGTTTGCTTCTTTCAGAATATATTTTTTTGATTCTACAACATCTTTAGGTTTCTTTTCGTTCCATTAATCTCATTAATGAAGTCCCATCATTTATATTTCTCTAAACCTCACAGAAAAGAAACGAAAATAGAACGTACGCTTATACCATCCGCATTCGCCATGGGGCCCCGTCATGCACCGTTAGGTTACTTAACTAACGGCAGAGCGGGGGCTGGACTAGCGCGGGTGCAAAACATAAGCAACGTTTATATATATATATATATATATATATATAGAGAGAGAGAGCATTCATCACACGCAGTTATATGATCATATCACAGAACTCAAGCAGTAGAAGTCAACATATAAAATATTGGATATACTAGGGGGTCCGTGTTTAAATTAAGCCAATAATGAAAAACACGGATTCCATGGTCGTGATGAATAGCCAAACCCATATCCCTAGACCCCTACAAGAGCGACAAGCAACTCTGCCAATTTTAAAGTTAGGAGGCCCGGTCTCGACTCCTCGAGATGGTCTCCCACTGGACTCTAGAACCCGGTTACTTGTGCTCCCCGCCTTGGGTCTATCCTAATATGGAAAAGTAAATAATATACATCAATGGTGACATCATCCTCAACCCTCCCAATAAAAGAATATTACATACATTTTATATGAATGAAAATAGAAAAACTCTCATCTCACATAAAACCCCTCGGCTATTCAATCACGACAATCCAATATAACATATCACAGCATCACATGACATCACATGTCATCAACGTAAGTAAATATGCGTATCCCGAATGTCGTTGACATATAGCAACGAGATTGGAGATACACCACATATTACACTTACGGTCGCAGAAAAGAAATGAAAAACTACAATAATTAGAATCCGCAAACTCCTTAGACATTATAAACCCAGAATATCTCATATTCCGAATTTAATGCCTAACCCTATAATTCTTGCATTTTAGTCTCAAACTGAAAACTCTTTTCAATAAGCAGTCGGATAATTCAATAAGATTCCCGACTAAGTGTTCGCGTACTATACACAATTGCGACGGGATTTTGATCCTAATCGAAACTCCGTGGCAATCGATCAACCGAGACTAAAACGCTAGATTTATAAAATACTAACTAGTTTTCACAAAACTAATTATTGTGGATTCTAAATATTGTATCATATATCATCATAATCTAGACGACGTTAAATATTTCGATTGACTTATCAAATACTCACAAATCCTAGAGACCTCAACAACTTGAGTCTCTCTAAAAACATCTAGAAAGTGCCAAATATGTCAATAGGGCAACACAAGAAAATAGATCACATAATACCATAAACATGCGTCGGAACCGCGACCAAACTGGGGGTTAGGCCGCAGTTCCGCGGTGCTTTAAAAGAATTAGTGCTTCGAATTTCTTAAGGCTCTATTAAATACCCTGCACAATATTTTGACTATTTTTAATCTCAAAAATTTCAACTTTTGAAAAATGGACAGAAACTTGTCAAAAACCGGTTTCGAAAATTCGATCGAACATTTTAACGTTGTAAAGACTTCCTCTAATGTTCTAGCTTGGCTCTGATACCATGAAAGTGTACCCTAGCACTACCATGAGGTTAAAACGGGTATCGATCATGCAATTTTCAAAATATCTTGGTGCTAAGCTACACTATCCATAGATCTAACTAGATTATTAGGGTTTTAGAATGATATATATAAACTTTAACACTAAGTGAAGGAGGCAACAACCTTTGAAGACCGAGTCCTTCACTTCAATAGTTCCAGGTAGTAGTCCCTACGACTCCTCTAGGCTCCACTTGAAGAAGGTACAAGCTTCCTACGTGATCTTCGTGTCGAAGATGATCCACCCGGAAACTTCTCTAATTTAAGCTATCTCTTCACTAATCTTTCATTAGTGAAGGAAACACCGTAATTCAAATTGTTAGATTAAAGTAGGATGATGAAGTAGGGGTTCTAAAATCACTTAGGATTTATTCAAAACCCTATGGTTCACATCACATGTGAGGGTTAGGGCTTTGAGGTGGAGGAAGAAGAAGAAGGAAAAATGGGGAGAGCTAAAAATGAACTAGCATGAAAAAAATGAGCAAGTCTAGAGAATGGGTTATCCCTTATCTCACTTATTGAAGCATGGAATTAAAAACCAATAATCAAACCAACCATGCTTCAATAGTGAATGCAAATGAATAAAAAAATGAGCAAACCATGCTTTACACCATTCCTCATAAGTCTCCCCATTTTCCATCTCATTCCTATTTTCTCAAAATAGAAAATCCAACCATGCTACATAATATATATATACATATATCATATATACATATATGATAAATCATATATGTATATATGATATATGATATATTTATATGTGTGTGTGTGTGTGTGTATGTATGTATGTATGTATATTAAGAGTAGAAAATAATTAGTGAGTAATAATATTAGTTAATATATAATTATATCAAATATAAATATATATCATATTATTAAATCAACACTTGATTCAATAATCCGGTTATATCATATATAACCGACTAATATCAATTATCTGTATATCAAATCAACACTTGATTCAATAATCCGGTTAAATTACCTAACCGATATTAAATTACCACTAGATTAGAATACGGTACCACATACTCGTATTTAATCAGGCCCCCCCGCACATATCAACATATGTGCCCTGCTTCGTTTTGCTTAAACCAGGAAACCTCTGTGTGGGACTCTAAAGACTCGTCAATACGCCAGCAGTAGGTAATGATCACATCAGTTACCCATAAGCCGTCAGCGGTACTAGCTGGACGTAACGGCTACCCAGGTATTGAGCAAATAGAAGATCAACAAGAAAGCTTGTCCAAATTCCCATGAAGCCTATACGTAACACTTACCGTACAGTCCGGTCTCTTCGTCTGATATGTCGCATATCAAGTCTAGGGATGGAATCGTCAGACCCCACTAACTTGATAAGTCATGTCGATGTATGGCTCATAACAGTTCGAGAAACTACTGATAACACTTACCAGTAAATCTTATCAGCCCTGGCCAGGGACTTATTGTTATAGCCAATCGAGTATAGCGCAACATCAACTCCCAATACCGGGAGAGACGAAACCCCTCCTATCGCTCACTGCCTCTATCTAACTCGGGACTGTACCCAAAATCCACCTGTTTGCACGACTCCTTTGAGCCATGGTAGGGATGAAATCAAAGCACAGTGGGAACCAAACAAGACACTATGAAGATCTCGGGTCTACAGACTAACCTGTACCAGTGTAACCAGATAAATGCTATCTGACGATAGGTATGGTACCATGTAGGAGTTCTCGGCGAGTCTTATTCAGTGTACCCATTCTCTATGAGCACCTGTGTACAATCTTTGATGTCAAACACCAATAGTTATGGGATCAACCATCACCCCCTACAGGGTCACGAAACGTACACACTAATCTACTCTGGAATATCGATGCCCTGTCTCGATACTCTCTCGACTAGGAACATTTAAAGGATGTGCTTGTGAACTACACAAGTCCCAGTAGTATGATTCGCATCATAGTCCTGGTAGTCATGCAAACATCTTAAGGGCTTTATCAATATGTATCAGAGAGATAGTATAATAATACAAGTGTACATGTTAAGATAAAGAGCAACCAGATAGCATACTATCATATCGAGCAAGAAAGTCCTCTATATATATATCCAAGCATCCACTATATTATACAATAATGGTCTCTAGGACATACATATTCCTAACAATGATTAATGATAAGATTGTGCGAATATTGCATTACATATCTATTAGTTTAATTGTAATGTCTACAGGTTGTATGGGAGTCTTATTTAGCTTCAGTTTTAGAGTCACTTCCTCCTGTATGCCGACATAGAGCTCATATATGGAGATCTAGGACACCCATTATACGCTTCGAAATTGTACAAATGCACGTCCTAGATTGTGTCATGCATCAATTTGGTCTTGAACAACACATTCCTATAACAATAGAGTGTGTGGAGCATATCGGACGGCAAGGATGACCACGAACTGATTGGAGCTGTATTGAGCGTCGTGCATACTTGGATCGATGGACAGACCAACAAAATCGTATTCAGTTATAGGTTGATTCTGTTATCACCATGACAGCATATCAACGCTGGTATTGGGGAATCGCTCGGTGATGGATTCAATTTACTACCCAACTACCAGTCACTTACACACCGCGAGGGCAAATTGAGAGAGAGCTGGTAATCTCATAATCTTAAATTTGTAATCTATATACTTACTTCAAAATTTTGATTTTCTTTTAATTATTCAATGCTGAATATATAGGTTGACGGACTATATTATCTAGATCGGATAGCAACTCAAGGTTGGAAGGTGACACACTGATGATTACCACGACACATTTTGACAATAGTATATACATTCGTTCTCTTCTTGCACGACACAAATTCACTCGTCCAGATATAGTGGAGAAAGATGTTATAGTTTATTCGCGTAGACAACATGGAGAAGGTTCATTAAGATTAGAAGAGCTTGAAGCATCTCAGCATGTGATAGACGAACCCGAACTTTTCCAGCCTGAGCCATTTCAACCATCTCAGCCGCATCCATAGGGTCGAGAATTACGAGGTCGAGGATGAAATAGGATTACACGTGACTAGGGGTGTATGTTTTGTTCTTGTTACATATTGAAACTCAATATGTAGGAAACATGTTTATATTTTGTGACATGGATAAATATTATTTTTGGCTTTATGTTTTTTTCTTTATGGAGATCATGTTGATAAATTAGAATTGGTTTGAAGCCTATCATAATTTATTCAGTTTTGGATTTAATGAAATGGAGAAGATTTTCAAGTCTTTTAATATGTATTACATATGATTTAGCATGTGTGTGTATAAGAGAGAGATATTTTATTCTTCAATTTTTTCACGTTTGTGGGATGAGAATGGACGAAACCTGGGTTGACGGCCATGGTTTATATTTTGATTTATTCTCTACCAGTTTAAAATTTAAATCCGAGGTTGGCGACCATTGATTTCTTATAAAATTTAAAATCGGGAATGTCAACCCCAGTTTTAAAAATAAAGCCTGTGATCTGTTTAAGTCTCTGTTTAAAAAATTGAATTACAGAAAACTGGGGTTGGAAACCCCGGTTTTTAATTAGCGTTAACAAAAAATTAATCTAGAGTGATTAGCACCAGATTATGACGTGGCATGGGCCCAGGTCGATTTTGATAATCTTCTATATATAATGTAAATACCCGTTGGTTAGAGATCCACCCATCTCCTTTTTTTCTAGAATAAAAGAAAAAAAGAAGAAGAATCCTCACTCCTCAAGTCTCTATATCATCAACTTCAAAGAAAAAGACAAAACAAAAAAATTAAAAGTTCCTCGTATCTTCTTTTTTCAAAATTTAAACAAAAAATAGAAAAAATCACCTCTTAAGGCCTACACCTCACCTAAGAAAAAGACAAAAATAATAATGCATTCAAATGAAAATTTATACATACACCCTCATTATTTATAAATTTGTACATAAATCCTAATTTAAATGAAAATATACACATAAAACCTCATTATTAATAAATTTTCATTCTCACTATTGAAATGTTAAATTCAAATAAAAAGAAGAAAAAAGGAGAAAATCCTCAATTCGGCCATGCACATCATCTCTTTCTCTCTTCTACCCAAAAAAATTAATTGTTTATATGTAAAACACTCTTCATCATTCTCCTCCCAAAAAATACTAGAACCCTCCACATCTCTCTCTTCTCCCAAAAAATAATTAATTTTTTAATTATTAGAACCCTCCACATCTCTCTCTCTCTTTTAATTTTTTTAAAAAATTAACACGTGCAACGCACGTGCATAAATTCTAGTTAAAATAATGCCAGGTCGGTTTCACTAATTAAATATTTAATAAGAATTTTTAAAAAAAATTGTCCATTTATATTTGTTGTTTTGACCAGCTCATAAAAGCTCACAAAGCTATCTTTACAATGCCTCTTCACGTGACCAAGCTTGCATGCATTTATTTTCTTTTCTTTTTCAATCTTCCTCACGTGCAAATCATGTGCCTTTCAATTTTCTTAATCATATGAGCCTAAGTCAAACTCACCTTTCTCTGCACGCAGCAGCCATACTCCCTTAACACGTGATCTGCACGTACTGTGAACAAAGAAACCCTAGCCTGATCCCGCTTCCTCTCTCTACGCCGCCATGGCTTGGAGCTCAACAAAAAACATGTACCTTCGACAACCGCGAATAGTGCTAGCATGCACCCATATCATTTCGACAACACGACTACTTCTCATCCAACTCCAGATCTATAGACCACCGCCGATGTCCCGAGCACCATCAAAAACATAATTCTTCTCGAACTTCATTTGGATTTAATCGCTCTGGTTGTCCAAATGACAAATCCGACCATCGAAGCACCTCTATCGGATCCACTTCAGCAGATATACAAGACAACCAAATCCATCTTCTTCTTCATCACCCCTTGATCTAATCTTGTGAACTCGGAACCCATGACCAATCGCCATCGGCTCTGATACCACTTGTTAGGGATTCCGATCTCCTAAACCACATCAAGAACACAAGATGCATATTATAATCACACCATGAAGAAGATCAACACATCGATATAACCTGGTTCGACCACCTCAGGCTACATCCACGAGGCTAGAAACAAGGATCTCATTAATATAGAAAAGAGATTACAAAGTATTGCACCACTCAACATTCTCTCTTTCATCCTCCTATTTTGTTCTCACACCATAAGAGAGGGTATGCACAAAATATCCTCAAACAATTACATCTCTCAAGCCAATCTATCTTTTCCCCCAAAAGAGATATATACCAAAACCCAAATTTTTATTGGTAACCCGCACCAATAGATGACTCGGCCCAAATGGCCTAAACGCATACGGATACGAAACACAATCCTAACAGTTAGGAGTTCATATTTACCTGCATCATTATCGATTATGTAACCATGGAAGTATATCATCATCTCATAGATATATATCATGCATCCATAGATAAGCCTATAAAGTAGCGAAAGATGTATGTAAAACCCTTTCAAAATAGCCGTATGATACATATATCACAGCATAAGAAACAGACGTGGTTTTATGAAATATTATATGTGTTTTATTTAAAGTATATGTCTTGCTTTTTAGAAATGAGTTTTAAGAGGATTTCAGTTTAAAAATTTCTTGTGTCGTTCCAGACACGTCAAAATAGTGAGACTATAATTCATTTGGAAACCTCTTTATGTGCATCAACATGTGAAAATAGTATTCAGGTATTGTCTTATGGATCAGTCCTATTCAGGTACTATATAGCATAATCTATACCAGTCTATCTCGACGGATCGCGCAACATCCACATATGAGTGTCCAGTATCGACACTCTAAATCACACGAGTGTCCATCATCGGCATTCAAACTCATCGTCCATCTCGTGTCTATCGACGACAGGTAAATCCAGATATCATAGGCACCGTCTCGTCAGACCGATCCTCTCTCGATATCAATAGTCCCGGTTGGTATCTCCCGGATATCTGCCTTTCTCTAGTCTATCTCCAGTATCGAGTGTCCTCGTTAGGCTCCCCGCCTCAAATGCGGCTTTCCTGCTCCTCGGCCTCGACCGGGTTCACCATGTATCCGACTGCATACTCCCCCACTCAGTCCGGATAACGTAGCATGTCCGCAACCGTATAGCCCCCCCACTCGGTTCGGAATAAAATCAAATTAGAAAACCTTTAAGCTCATGGTGGATGCCAACTCATCATATCAAGAGAAAACCGCATTTTTAAAACATACTCAAGTTTTCATAAATCACATCGCGGTTTTCAAATCCATGGAAAATATCAAGTTCCGAAGAACAACATTTGCATAATTCATTTTGATGATATCACACAAACACACAGTAGTGTCCCATACCTCCGAGATATATCATCGTAAATAAAAACATCATAAAACCCATATCAATCATATACGAATATCTATGGTAATGGTATTCACATCTCAATCAGCAAGTATACTAATGTGTCGTGTATATATATAGCCAACACATGAACAGATGCGGTAGTTCTTACCGTGTCATGGCAATACTAATGATGTGTAGTGTAGCATACGCGTCTGTGTTAGTGCGACATAGCAATCATTAGTAGTTATGCAAGTGTTCTATCAATGTGTTCGTAGAAGAATAGCTTTAAATCCCTATCCATGGCATACATATATATATAAATACCAATCAAGCCCCTGTATATAAGGAAGCCATAATAAACCGTATCGATATCTACATGGACATAACGTAGTATAGCAGTCCTATAGTGTCATGGCAGTACTAATGATGTATAGTGTACCATGCGTGTCTGTGATTTGTGCAACATAGAAAACATTGGTAGTTATGCAGTGTCCTATCAGTGTGTTCGTATGAGAATAATAACGCAACTAATATATATAACAGGTAATCAAATCGCGATCATATAAAAGTAACCAAATCGTACATGAATGATTGTTAAACATGAGTAACTATTATGAGCTACACCATTACAGTTTAAATTAGAACTATACGTTGTTTTACAAATAAGAAAGCTGCGGTATATTTAAAATATATATCTGTTTTAAAAGTAGGAGCACATCCTTGCCATTTATCATTTAAAAGTGGAAATGAATCGTTGGTTTTTAAAAGAGTATAGCTTAAACAATTGAAAGGTCCCAATTGGGATAAACGCATGCATCCGCGAGTCTAAATGAATCTCGATCGTATTCGACACACTATCCTCATCATAATCAGTACGAAATCATCCCTCATACAATATCCATCCAATGTCCAGTCGATATCGTATGGACCTAAAGTCGCGTACGCATGTCACAATAATCATATATCAAGATATATCCATACATATATGTAACCTACTAGATACCAACTATACACTAATTTAGTTATAAACTAAGTTATCTAACATAACACTAGTCTAGATATATAATATAGATATCCTAGTTAATTGGTTACGGGGGTGGTATATGCCATCCACCCAACTTCCCCCGTAGATATAAATCTACTCACCGACATATCGAGCTAGTCGAAATCCACAACCGCCTTGCCCATCTTTGTTGTGTTGGAAATCCACGCGATCGCACCTACAATCGTAATTAGGACACAACGACATAAATATCCAAATCAAATCGATACAACGAGTAAAGCGCACATAGGTTAGAACCTAAAGCTCACTTACTCAAAATACGACCAAATACTCCCGACGTTGACGTACACACGTCGAACGATCAAGTCGAGATATAGAAATACAAAAAACCAAGTAAATTTTTTTCAATTTTTCTTTTTGGTTAAATACCAAAACACATCGCCAAACCCATACTAAAACACTTCCAGATTTCTCAACAAGAAACCTGGAACAAAAACCCCAATACAGTGGTTTAATTACCATAAGATGAAGCTACAGAACAAAAATGAAGACCTAACTCAAAATTTAGGCCGCAAATTGCGGCCATAATGATTAAATCTGCTGCCAATTTAAGGAGTTAGGGGCTCGGGCTTTGGGGGTAGTCTTCTACTAGTCTCATCATATTACAATACTCGCTAAAAGATTTTCAGAGAAGTCTACTAGTTCCTGATTCAATTTGAATACCACAAACTTCATAAAAATCCCACTTTTATGATATTTAACTAGGAAATCTGAAATTTGACACTAGGAAACTTGAATGAAATATGATATATACCTATATGGATGGAGAACAAAGAGAATCTAGCTCTTGAAATGTATGCTTGAAGCTTCTTGAGATTGTGGTGGTTTTAGCTTGATGATTTGAACAATTTTCATGAAGGAACCATTAATTTTCCTTTTGGTTTGGTGAAGAACTAGTAAATTATGGTGATGGAGCTTGAAAGGAAGTATTTTGTTTAGTTTGAAGATATGAGAATGAACTATTAGAATTTTTGGTAAAGTGAAGGAGAAGGTGTAGATAAAGGTGGAGGTGTAGAGGAAGAAAGAGGAGGTGTAAGGAGGAGAGTGTATGTGAGGGTGTGGTGTTTGTGAATGTTAATATAACCTATCAATTACCAAAACACTCATTTGAATATAAAACCCTATTACAAGTAAATATTTTTATATATAAATACCACCATCTTACACCAAAATATCATATTATGTTAAAAACATAACACTTATCATTTTTAGAATATCACTTATTTTCATTTTTCCCAAAATAATTATATTTTTACGGATACCAATCCGGAATTCCAAAATCCATACATGATATTATTTTCGTAAACTCATAATATCCATATTTAAATTATACATTAATATTTATAATTTTTCAAAATGTTACACCATGGAAAAAATAGAGAGGAAAAAGAAGTGTAGAACCCTCTTAAAAATGAGAAGAGAAAAAGATGTAGAGAATTGTGTGCAAAAGAAAAAGAGGGTGTGTGAATATCACACATACACTCCCCCTCTCTTTCCTTCTCTGCTCTTCTCTTCTTATTCTTTTATTTGATATATATCCATGCTCTCTCACCCATATCCCTATCCAAATAGTGTGTGGGACCCACATGCAAATATGCCACCATTAGACAAAGTAAATGTATTTGTATCAAAATACGAATACATTTTGTAACAAAATACGAAGCATGTATTATACGTGTCCTATACGTATAAATGAGAGACTATATACGTATCCATATACATATACGTATTATGTATCCATATACATAATAATAATATATAATCATAAAGAGAAGAATTCATGTATCAAATACATACACTTGTTATGTATCGTATGCATAATAATACGTGGGTATCAAATACCATTAATTTAGAGAAAGCGTATATCTTATACATAATATGAGAAACCATATCACATATCTGGTTATTAAATCAACACTTGACTTAATATTCTGGCTTAGGAATAAGCCGTCTAGTATTATCCACCGTCTGATTAAATTACGCGTATCTCATACACGTATTCGATCGAACCCCCGTACGTATCCCCATACGCATGAAACATCATCATTTCAGCTGGGCAGGTACTTTCGTTGTGGCACTCTAAAGACCTGACAATACGCTGGCAGTAGGTCAAATAGGATTATATCCGATTGAATCTGAAACACTTTTAGATTCAATCCCCTCACGAGTTAACCTACAAGCACGTCGGTGATACTAGTTGTACGTAATGGTTACCCATGTATTGAGTGTTAGGAATATGTATGCCCTAGAGGCCATTATTGTATGATATAGTGGATGCTTGGACATATATATAGAGGATTTTCTTGCTCGACATGATAGTATGCTATCTGGTTGCTTTTTATCTTAACATGTTCACTAGTATTATTATACTGTCTCTCTGATACATGTTGATAAAGCCCTTAGGATGTTTGCTTGACTACCAGGACTATGATGCATATCATATTACTGGGACTTGTATAGTCCACAAGCACATCCTTTAATAGTTCTTAGTCGATGGAGTATTGAGTCAGGGCATCGATATTACAGAGTAGACTAGTGTGTACGTTTCTTGACCCTGTAGGGGGCGATGGTTGATCCCATAACTATTGGTGTTTGACATCAAAGATTGTACACAGGTGCTCATTAGAGAATGGGTACACCGAACATGACTCGCCGAGAACTCCTAGTTGGTACTATACTTATCGTCAGATAGCAGTTCTCTGGTGACACTGGTACATGTTAGTCTGTAGATCCGAGATCGTTATAGTGTCTTGTGTGGTTCCCACCGTGCTTTGATTTCCTCCCTACCACGACTCAAAGGAGTCATGCAAACAGGTGGATTTTGGGTACAGTCCCGAGTCACATGGAGGCAGTGAGCGATAGGAGGGGTTTTGTCTCTTCCGGTATTGGGAGTTGATGTTGCACTATGCTCTATTGGCTATAACAGTAAGTCCCTGGCCATGGCTGATGAGATTTACTGGTAAGTGTTATCAGTAGTTTCTCGAACCATTATAAGCCACACATCGGTATGACTTGTCAAGTTACTGGGGTCTGGCGATTCTACCTCTAGACTTGATATGCGACATATCAGACGAAGAGACCGGACTGTACGGTAAGTGTTACTTATAAGCTTCATGGAAGTTTGGACAAGCTTGCTTGTTGATATTCTAATCGCTCAATATCTGGGTAGCCGTTACGTCCAGCTAGTACCGCTGATGGCTTGTGGGTAACTGATGCGATCATTACCTACTGCTGGCTTGTTGATGAGTCTTTAGAGTCTCACACAGAAGTTTCCTGATTCAAACGAAATGAAGTAAGGCACATATGTTGATATGTGCGGGGGGCTGATTAAATATGAGTATGAGATACGGTATTCTAATCTGGCGGTTATCTGTTATCGGTCAGGTTATATGTGATATAACCAGATTATCGAATCAAGTGTTGATTTGATAATGTGGTATACAGATAAATGATATTAGTATGTTATATGTGATATAACCGGATTATTGAATCAAGTGTTGATTTAATAATATGATATATATTTATATTTGATATTATTATATATTAACTAATATTATTGCTCACTAATTATTTACTTAATATATATTTAATATATGTGTGTGTGTGTGTGTGTGTGTGTGTGTGTGTGTGTGTTATATGTTAAAATGAAGCATGGAATTTTCTATTTTTGGAAAATAGAAAGATGAGGTGGAAAATGGGGAGATTTTGGAGGAATGGGTGAAGCATGGCTTGTGTATTTTTTTATTCATTTACTTCACACTATTGAAGCATGGTGAAAATTCTTTATTGATGAGAATTGTATGCTTCAATAAATGAAGTAAAATGTAAAGCCATTCTACACAATTAGATTCACACTTGTTCCTTTTTCTTGACATGAGCTCATTTGATCTCTAGCTCTCCTTCTTCCTCCTCACCATCATCTCCAAGCTCAATCCCTCACATGAGTTGTGAAACCTTGAGCTTGTGAGAACCCTAGTGAGTTTAGAACACCTACTTCACCATCCTACACTTGATTAGCAATTAAGTGTAGTGTGTTTCCTTCACTGAAGAGTTTAGTGAAGAGGCAACTTGGATTGCGGAGCTTCGGATGGATCATCTTCGACACGAAGATCGCAAAGGAAGCTCGATCCAATTTCAAGTGGAGCCTAGTGGAGTCGCGTGGACTACTACATAGAGCTTTTGAAGAGAAGAACACGGTCTACAAAAGTTGTAGCCTCATTCTCTTTATGTAGTTTTCTTGATATCAAGCTAAAAACCTAATCATTTAGTTTAGATTCTAGGTTAGTGTTAATTAGCACCCCAAAATTTTTTAAAAATGGCATGCTTGATTCTAGTAAAACCCAGTGGTGGTGGTAATAAACACTTTCATGGTATCAGAGCCAAGCTAGAAGATTATACGATATAGTTAGAATTACGAAAACAAAACAACTCCGAAACTGTAATCCGAAGAACCCAAGTTTCTGTTGATTTTCAAAAGTTCTCTGAATTTTTTTTAAATAGTTGCAGATTGTTATATATGATATAATTAGAACACTGAACAAAAACGAGACCAAAACTCCACTTTTCAACCGGTGAAAATGCCCAAAAAACCGGCCTCGCCGGCCGTACTATATCTTTTTGGTCTCGTGTTTTTTCGATGTTCTGCACACTTGGGTTTAGGGTTTTCAGGTTATGTTTGATTGGCCCAGTTTGCATGAGATGTTAACTTTTCTTTCAGGGCTATTCGGAGTGTTTCGTATTCGCAATTTTAACATTGTTTCGGGTTTAAGTTTGATATGTGATACAATAGTTGGAATCCACAGTTAATTAGTTTTGTGAAAACTAGTTTGTAATTGTAAATCTAGCAATTTAGTCTCTGTTGATCGATTGCCACGGAGTTTTGATTCGGATCAAAACTCCGTCGCAATCATGTATAGTACGCGAATACTTGCCGGATAAATTTACTAGATAACCACGCCCCACTGCCCCGACTAAGTGACTGTAGAAGAATCCCGTTGCCAAAAGAATCCACTCGGGTGCTCGCGGCCACGGTGTTCCGCCTAAAGCACTTCGTCGACGGCATCGGGCGTGCGGCCATCTACTAAAGTTCCCGACGAGCATTCAATCAGGTAGTCGGGAATCTTGTTGAATTACCCGACCAAGTTATTGAAAAGTGTTTTCAATTTGAGACTAAAATGCAAGGTTTATAGGGGTTAGGCATGAAATTCGGAATATGAGATATTCCGGGTTTATGATATCTAAGGAATGCGGATTCTAATTATTATAGTTTTCATTTCTTTTCTGCGACCGTAAGTGTAATATGTTGTGTATCCCCGATCTCGTAACTATATGTCAACAGAATTTGGGATATGCATATTTACTTACGTTGATGACATGTGATATTATGTGTTGCTGTGATATGTTATATTTGATTGTCGTGATTGAATAGCCGGGGTTTTTTGCGTGAGATGAGAGTTTTCTTAATTTTCATTCATGTAGAAATTGTATGTAATATTCTTTTATTGGGACACTTCCGGATTTAGGATGATGTCACCATTGATGTATATTATTTACTTTTCCGCATTAGGATAGACCCAAGGCGGGGAGTGTTCATCTCAGAAAACTGCAATTTAATACCGCTCATTCATTATCTATTTTGTGATATATCAGTACTATTAATTAGTGTCTGCTCAGTAATTACAGATTATAGGTATTCGTGATAAAACACTGGAAACACACTCAATATCATGGATATAGCATTTGGAAGCCGATACTGCAATCAGAACAGAGAACCGACCGATATTCAGAGCGCTCTTTTGCAATAAACATATGTACACAAGTTTGGTCCAACACAACACAAGTGTGCATATAGCTCTTTGGCAAATGGACCATGGTGGGGCTGCCTTGGCACATGTGGGTATCGTAACTTATGCAAATGGGTGTGATGTGTGATAAACGCAAAAGGTTGTGATGCGATATAAAGCTACTTGTTTCCCTCCAAATCCCTGAATGCAAACCAGGTTATTTTAAACAAATTAAACAGCAATTAGAGAGATCATGGAGAGAAGTCAAGATCACTACACAAATATGAGACCATTTGGCCACAATAAAACTGGTGAGACCCCATAAATTGTAAGTCTACGGTAGCACCCCGGCCGTCTGTCCGAGGCCAAAATGCAGAAACAAAACTTTTTCATAAACTTGAAACTGGTGCTAACGTATACTATAAACCCGGATCGAACCATTAACCTATAACTAGCAACTAGAGAAAGGTTAGAAAAGCTATACCGATCGATCCGTGTCCTTCGGTCTTTAGCCACCATCCCTAGCTCCTCGCGGCATCTCCGATCTCCGGTCTCCTCATCGGAAATGGCACCACATCTTCGAGTCTTTTTACGGGCTCCCGCTTCGTCCAAAGCAACTCGGACACGAAGTTTGCTAGCCGATGTGTCCAAGGCGATGTAGATAATGTGTGTGATAACTTTGTCTCTTGCATCCATTGATTCTCAACGCATGAGAGTGTATGGATGGAGGATTTAGTGGATGTCATTAGTGAGGAGATAGTGAACTCAAGAAAGAAGAGGAAGAAGAAGAAGTTTCCTTTTCTTTTTCTTTTGTGTTGAGATGATAATGAGAGTGAGAGCAAGAATCAAAAATACAAGAGCTAACCATAGACTTATGGCTGCCCTTTCTCTCTCTCCCTCTCATTTCATCCACAAATCAATCAAATAATGTGACATATGCACAAGTAAGGAGACCATGACTCATCACTTATGCATGTGTCACAATTAATGCTCTTAATCATGATTTTGAGCTCAATATTTCCATATGCAAATATTAATCCAAATGTTTGCAATAATAAAAAGAGAATGGCATATACTAAAGTAAACTCGTGACGGATCACAAGAGTACCTCTCGCCTGTATATACATACCTGCATCCGCATTCCGACTGAATGCGAATACGATGAGACTAAAGTAATCCAACAAATCTAATACTAGGATCCGGCTTAAACCAAAGCCCACTAATATGATCCGCCCGATCATGATCCGTGCACTACTGCACGTATATGATCGAACCTTGCCATAATATCATACGGCCTCTACAACGTTTCGCCCGAAACTTGAGAAACTGTCTGTGCGGTACTCTAAAGACTCGTCAATACTTTGGCTGTGGATTTAACTACTAGCTCGTCAGTGGTACTAGCTGTACGTAACGGGCTACCAGGTATTGACCAAAAGGGAGGTCGGTGAGCGAACTCATCCTGATACCCTACTGAGCCTGTCAGTGACAATATCCGTATAGTCCGGTCCGTTCGTCTATAAGCATCGCATGTTGGGCGTAGGGGGTTGGTAAAAGTCAGACCCCCAAAAGTGGTACAAGTCGTGTCGGAGTATAGCCCAGAACACCCTGAGATACTACTGGAATACCTACCAGTAAATCTCCTACCTTGGCCAAGGACTTCGTGTAATGGCTCTCCTAGACACAGCGCAATCTCACCCCCAATACCGGGAGGGACGAAACCCCTGCCGATCCGCTCACTGCCTCCATGTTGCTCAGCACTGTACCCAACTAAAACCTGTTTGCACGACTCCTTTAAGCCATGGTAGGGTAGTAATCAAAGCACAGTGGGAACTCACACGAGACAAATAACGATCTCAGGTCGATGAACTAACCTGTACACATGTCACCAGGGAACTGCTATCTGACGTCAGGTATAATACCAACTAGCATATTCCCGACGAGTCCTGTCCGGTGTACTCATAACCCAATGAGCACCTGTATACATCTTAGGTGATCCAACTGACACCAATGGCTTGTGAGACCGGCCACCGCCCCTCGTCGGGGTCTCGACAGTATACACTAGTCTACTAATGGAGTATCGATGCCCAGTCTCGAAACTTCCACGACTAGGGACCTTTTAAGGATGTGCTTATAGACCCCAGCTCCCACGTATATGATCGCCATCATACTGCTGGTAGTCAAGCAAGAATCCTAAGGGCTCTATCAATATGTAATAGCGAACTATAAGGTCACCTAAAGCAGTACACGATGATTAAGATAAACCAGATAGCATACTATCATCTTGAGTAAGGCTGTCCTACCGGTATAGGTCATCCCTCAATCATTGCAATCACGTTCCTGTGATCCAATAATTGACTCTGAGGGCACTATATCCAACAATCTCCCACTTGCACTCAAGGTTAATTATTGCGATGTCGTATACTCACAGCCCGTGTGATACCGAACAACCAACTCCTCTACTAATCAGTCTCACAAAGCCCGTTTGCGAAACTATTGCGTTCGAGGAATAGCCTCAGTGAGTGGATCCGACCTGATGTTTCTTTCTCTGTCTCTCTTTATCTCAAGTTCGCGGAGAAAGCCATCTCCCGAAATGAGCAATACCTGTCTTAGAATATGTTTGGATGTCTGATGGGACCTAGTTCATAAATGAATTCCAAATCCAAACTTCTTAGACTGTATCGTCAACTAAATTTAATCAGTATCCTGCGTCATGCCTCCCTCAGTGTCTGCTTAGATCACCGGTCCAATCTACTGCCCCTCGTCAGGGGGAAAACTACAACTCTGATAGCCACTCTGTGATCCAGGTCACCTTGGAAGCCTGGAATGATAACCGTCTCCTGAAAAAGGCGGTTGTTATCATATCCCTAGAACATTCACTTATGTTCTAAAACTGCTTCCGAACGTTTCTCCAGGATAGGAATAATATCAACTTATTGCATCTAGTGCAAAAACAACATCTGGTGTGGTACTTGACATCTCATGATTGACTCAATTTCCTAAGCAAGTGATTTGCCAATCATGCACATTCCTCTCCCCTTTAGTCTGTAAGACACCTTTAGAGAGGGTGACTCCATCACCTGCAGGTACACTACCTTGCCAGGAGTCTTCCATTCTAAAACACCTGTAGAATGCTGTCTAAGTACCCAGATTGGAAAACTACCCAAATCTAGATCTAAAACCATAGATCTAGTAACCAGAAAGTCTAATATTATATCTATATCCTATGTGGAGAAACCACTGTGTAACAACCAAAATATAACCGATCTTAGTATAGGAATTTTATTTCCTACATTGTGTATGTCATCCAAATACCAGGACATCACACCCTACTACTTTCTTAACAGATCCATCCCCTATTCTGATGAAGTCAAACCTATGACTGTCATATCAGAAATAGATGATCTATCTCCGCTATATCTGCTTTTAGTCCATAAATAGACATAAGCTACATGTCCACTATGCTTCCGCTGCTCCCACTGTCTACGACAACCCTCTGGCAGAGTCATATATACACGTACACTTCTAAAGCTAGTTTAGAACGACGCTATACTCATCCTCCTGCCGGGTCTCACAGTCTGGAACAACAGCAATGGCAAGTCTGAGTAAACAAGAACCTCCTTGTCACCGTCTTTGAGCATACCGAAGTACATCTCGAGTGGCTGAGGTTACCCACCATATCTGCGGAGTGGCCAATGGAATGTCAATCCAGATTGAATCTTTAGGTCCTATTAAATTTTCAGTAATCGTTTGTGGTTCTGGAATCACTTCCAGTTCTACCATACTCCCATTACTGTTTTCTGAAAAAAATCCATTTTACTAAAACTGTGGCGAGTCAAGAACAATATCACTATTGATCTTCCAGATGGTAGAAAGTCAACCCTCATCATAGCCCGGGTCAATCCACAAACAGCCATTACAGAAACATGCCTTGAGTTATCCAAAGTCTGGTTTTAAGCATAAGCCAGACAACTCCCCGTACCTTAACATTGTTAAGATATGAACTATTCTATATCCAATATAGAAACAGAGGCACTGATTTAATTGGAACCAGATTCAAATCATGCAGCTGTCTCCAGTGCATGTCAACTAAATGGAGAGAGACTGATCAGCATTACTCAACTTAGGAATGCTTCCAATTATGAGTAACCTGAAAGAGAAGCAAATTCTCTTAATCATTACTATTAACTGAATACCCGTTCATATCAGATTTTTGCATTTTTATACCGCCCAATTTTTATCATATTGCTTATCGGTAGGTACTCTTGAGCCGTGTTTGCTAGTCAATTGCAGGATACAGGTTCTCGGCTCTAAACGGGGAAATTCATGGAAAAACACAACAAAACCCGGGTTCCTGCCAACCACAGATAAAATACGGGCCTCCGCTCTTTATCCTTCTGTTGCCATACACCAGTTTAAGAGACAAAATGGCAAATCAATGTCATTTTCATGCACAAGGCTCAATGGCAACACAAGATCCAAGAAATCTACACGGAGCTCGAGGAAATCATGACAAAAAGATCCACATCAAATCATCTATTTCTCAACAGAAATTCTGGAAAAATCGTGAAGCAAATCTGAGAAAAATCATATGCCAGAATAAAGGATATGAAAGACCAGGGAAGCACAAAAAAATAGAGGACCTAACTCACCAATACGGCCGCGGTTCCGCGGCCGTTAGGGGGTCTAGGCCGCGGTTCCGCGGCCGTTTAGGCTTGTCGGCTGAAGATTTTTTATGGGTATTTCAGTCTTTTCAATGTGGTTCTGAATGTTGCCCTAGATTTCCAGCTTCCTGCCTATAAATAGTCCAGAACCTTGTGAAGCCAAGGGTGTTTAATCTTGTATTTTTTTAGGTTTTAGAATACTTGTTCTTCTTCCTCTTCTCATCTCTTCTCCATTGAAAAACTTGTAGTGAGCTTTTGTGAGTGAAGAATGATGAATAAAGAAGTTCATTTTGTTATTATACTTGTCTTGCTCTTTTTATGTTAATCGCTTGTAATCGTTAATTTATAAGTAGTTGTTGTTATTTATTGTTGTTTCTTTCTTTTCTCTTTTTCTTTATCCTTAAAACAACCATGATGCTTACGCTTGATCCTTGCCAAGGTGAGGTCGCAAATAGCTAGTTGTTATCTTCTAATCTCTTTCTTTCTATCTTCCTCTTTGTTTTATTTTCTTTTCATTATAATGGGTGAGTAGTTTCATACTTGTTAGGGTAGGATAAGGGAAGTTTGAGAGAAGGAAATCTCTCTCACTCTTTCCTTGCCCAACATCTTAAATCGACTCCCGTTAATTGAACCACAATCCGCTCCTTACGGCACCCTATCCTACATGATAGCGGTGACTCCGTAGTAAGACCGGTTGTGGTTGAATTAACCGGAGGTTATGGCTAAGAGCCAAGAACGGACGGACAAGCACCAAAAGGAAGAACTTAAGCGTTGGAAAGCCTAGCTTATACTCGCAAGTTCCTTCCTAGTCGTGCTAATCCCCGTTGTTGCCGATTACCGTAACACCGATATTAAGAGTGGCAACGAAAGAAGTGAGCGACTCCTAACTCAAACTAACCTAATCCTAACCCTAACAAGCTCTCTTTACATATCATTTTGACACTTAGATAATCACAAACAAATCTGGAAAATTGGACTTAACTCGTTAAAGCACATAGAAAAAGATTCCCATCTCCCTGCGGACGACCCGTACTCAACCGGCTAGCTATAAGCGAAACCGTCTTGATTGCGGTAATTAACTAAACTTGAACACGCAGAATCTCTAACAATCAATACCATACACAAGTATCTACATCTTCGATCACCTTGAAGAATCCTGATACTTGCAACGCCTGGTTCTCTACTTTATTCTTATTCCTATAACTTTTCAAAACTTGGACCTTGCATTTCTACGAAACACATGTCTAAGAACTAGAGAAGTTATAAGTAAACAGAATATAGTACGAGTACCAACCCCTCTGTCCTCATAGACACTGGACAACATAAAATATTCTGTATAAGTCCCCTGAGTCTAATAACTCATTCCCTGTGTGTCGTAGGTTGAAAACTGTACTTATGATTAAGAAGAATTACACTGCTATTTAATACTCCTTACCTAACCATCCACTGATATAGGTAAATGTCATAAACATAATTTCAAAAAGTTATATCTCACTTCATAAAAATAAACGTACAGATATATCAATTTGAAATTGGTGCATAACAACGGATATTCAAAACCAAATATTTGCCGTCCGGCAAACAACCCAGGCGATTTCCTCAATTATCACCAATTACAACGAATCACGATATAATGAGGATGATCACCCGATTTCCAATAACTTACTCGCACTCATCATCTGTAAAACCATACAGATGTGAGAATCAAACCTGGTAAATACATACCCTGGAGCAAGGACTAATTAGAAAATCAGTTTTCTTTTAACAATACACAGTGAAACTGAAACATGTAAATGTTTCGAAGGGGTATCCTGGTATTTTTAGTAATGCCTCTTCCATTATCAGATTCACAACCGTAACCGTATATTTCTTTGCCATCTCTCCAAATCCCTTTATATATCTTTAGTCATTACTTTTTGTACATCACCTTTAGGCCAAATAGTTTTCTTCTTTCCCTACCGTTCGGCACCAGCCTACGGTTTGGAAGAAGACTATCTAATAAGCATAATGGGTGTACTCCCCTAATCCTAGGAGCACTCATAATGCGAGAGAAGGTAATGATAAAAGACAACTGAATAAACCTTATTCCTATTTCTCCTGAACCAGAATCCATCCCCGAAGTGGAACAAGTCCCTTCGAGTTCGTATATAACCATACGATGGAATATCCAAATAACTGTGGATCTTCATAGTGATACGGAGTGTCCTGGAGAAATACAAAGGTGAAGTAGGATTGGCAAATAAATACTTGGTTTGGTCGTGAATAGCAGTCGCAATTTATTTTGTCCTCTTACTAATCCCTTTATTTGTCTTTACTTAATACCTTTTGTACACCTTTTAGGCTAAGTGGTTTTCTTCATGCCCTACCTTTCGGCACCTGCCTATGGTTTGGATGAAGACTATCCAATTAGCGTAATAGGTGTACCGTCCTAATCCAAGAAGCACTCGCAACCTGAGAGAAGGTAAAAGGAAAAGACAACTGAATAGTCCTATTCATTTTCTCCAGAACCGGAAACCATCCTCGAATCTGGAACAAGTTCCTTCGAGTTCGTATATAACCATACGATGACTTTATCCAATAGAAGTGGATGTTCATAGTAATACGGTATGTTCTGGAGAAAATGGTAAAAGTAGGAGTGGCAATGAGGTATGCAACTCTGACAATCCAAAAGCCAGTGTTTTAAGAAGGTTCAGTTAATTTGGTCACTGAGTCATAGTCAAGGGTCGGGTCATGGTCGCTGCCAAAGAGAGAGAGAGAGAAAAGAAACACTCAGCATGCACTCTAACCTAGATCAGAATGGTTATCAATTTATCTAATCAGGAAACCTCCCACTGTATCGTCAAATTCTCCTCCAAACCTGAAAGAAGAATTAGTCGGGATCACCCGAGGAGTAAACCAACTCATCAGTAGGAATCGGGATCCAACTATCATCGCATGATAACGTGATGAAATCCACTCACGTTATCACACTCCAGAGGGTATGCGCATCTCTGGCAAGTTTCAGTTTCTTTAGAAACTCCCGATGTGATTTTTACCCCTAGGACCCAAGTGACCTTGACGAATAATCAACAAATCAAAAGGTCCTAGTCAAGTTCAACCCGTCATCATCTTGATTGCGTTAAACCCACCTGCACGACCCTTGACGAATAATCAACAAAGTCATACAACCGTCCTAACCAATCCACATATCCATGCGACAGAAAAGTACAACAGAGCTACCGCACACTACGCCTCGGCAAATAGCAACGACAAACGTAGCGCGAATACTAAGCAATACTAATCTGAAATGACGGAGGGCTACGGCTGGTTTTTGGCGAAAAACCTTTAACGTAATGAACTTGATATCGTTGAAGGAACCGAATAGCTTTTTGTAAAAGTATAGTGGCGAAAACCTTTGCTAAAGGGGTCACTCCCGGTGAAGGTATCTCGGCTCTTTCCCCGTAGAATGAGGTGCAGGATATTCCAACTGAATACCATGATGCAAAGTAAAAAGGCAATCGGCTATAGTGAAGTTATTACCCTGACGCAAACTTCTGTCCAAAGGGTCACTCCCGGTGAAGGGATCTTGGCCCTTGCCTCGTCGACTGAGGTGCTAGATATTCATAACCGAATACCAGTGTGCAAAACAAAAGAGAACGTTCTTGTAATAACAGCTTTTTTAAAAAAATGTTCCAACAACATCAAACAGGTTTGTTTAGCTTGCATTGATCCGAATCAATGCAGTCCCATCAATTAATCACACCACAAAAGAACGAAAATATGATGTACGTATATGCCATCCGTATTCGCCATTGGGTCCCGTCTGTTGGAGAAAGTGCCCTCAGAGTCAATTATTAGGTCACAGGTACGTGATTGTAATGATTGATGGAGGACCTATCCCGGTAGGACAGTCTTACTCGAGATGATAGTATGCTATCTGGTTTACCTTTATCATCGTGTACTGTTTTAAGTGACCTGACACGTCGCTATTACACGTTGATAGAGCCCCTAGGATTCTTGCTTGACCACCAGCAGTATGAGGGCGATCATATAAGTGGGAGCTGGGGGTCTATAAGCATATCCTTAAAAGGTCCCTAGTCGTGAGAGTTTAGAGACAGGGCATCGATTCTCCATAGTAGACTAGTGTATACAGTCGAGACCCCGACGAGGGGCGGTGGCCGGTCTCACAAGCCACTGGTGTCAGTTGGATCACCTAAGATGTATACAGGTGCTCATTGGGTTATGAGTACACCGGACAGGACTCGCCGGGAACATGCTAGTTGGTCATATACCAACCGTCAGATGGCAGTTCCCTGGTGACATGTGTGCAGGTTAGTTCATCGACCTGGGGATCGTCATTTGTCTCGTGTGAGTTCCCACTGTACTTTGATTACTACCCTACCACGGCTCAAAGGAGTCGTGCAAACAGGTTTTAGTTGGGTACAGTCCCGAGCCACATGGAGGCAGTGAGCGTATCTTCAGGGGTTCGTCTCTCCCGGTATTGGGGGTGAGGTCGTGCTGTGTCTAGGAGAGCCATTACACAAAGCCCTCGGCCGAGACAAGGAGATTTACTGGTAGGTATTCCAGTAGTATCTCAGGGTGTTCTGGGCTACACTCCGACACGACTTGTACCGCTTTTGGGGGTCTGACTTTTACCAACCCCCTAGGCCCGTCATGCGATGCTCATAGACGAACGGACCGGACTGTACGGATATTGTCACTGACAGGCTCAGTAGGGTTGTCAGGCTGAGTTCGCTCACAGACGTCCCTTTTGGTCAATACCTGGTAGCCCGTTATGTATTGGCTTATACCTCTAACGTGCTAGTGGTTAAATCCACAACCAAGGTGTTGATGAGTCTTTAGAGTCCCCCACATTCTGTTACTCAGCTTTCGGGCGAAAGGTTGTAGAGGCCATATGGAGATATGGCAAGGTCCGATCAGATACGTGCGGTATTGCACGGATCAGGATCGGACAGTCTGTACTATAGGCCGTATAGTTATATGGCAGGGTTCGATCAGATACGTGCGGTATTGCACGGATCAGGATCGAACGGATATTACTGACCGGCTTTGGTTTAAGCCGGATCCTAGTATAGTACAGTGTAGATTTTGTCTCATTGCATTTGTATTTCGGTCGGAATACAAATGCGGGTGTGTATGCACAGTATCGGGGTTTTCCTGTAATTTATTACAGGACCGGTTTTCTGGAGTTGCCAGTTTGCTTTTCGTTTCGGCCGATTTCCATTGTTCCGTTCATTGGCCGAAGATTGGTGGAGGAAGGTTTATTTGCATTGTTGCAAATAGGCATTAGTGGAGGGGGTTCTTTGCATCTTGTTGCATCATGATGGCTTTCATGATGTGCACCATCCTTTGACTTGATTTCTTCATGATGGCATGACTTTTTGAGTCATCATGGTTCATGATGGTTGGACTTTGTGAGGTGATGATGGTGGTGTTGAGTGTTGAGTTTACCTTGTGATCATTCCCTTTTTGCATGATAGACTTTCCTCTCTCTCTCTCTTGTTTTGATATGAGAATGACTCTCTCATTTTTGGCAACCATCTCATTCTTCCCCTCCCTCTCCTCTAGTGATGGCCGGCCACCATGAGGGTGGGTTGCCCATTTTTGTAGTGGGGATTTTTGCTCTCTTGATGCTAGAAAATTCCCCAAGTTCCTCCACAAAAGTTCATACCTCATTTCCTCCACCAAAATGGCACCTCCATAAACCCCAAATGAGATACTAGTTCTACTATTTTCTACAGCGAATCTTGGGCACGTCGAGTAGCCGGCTTCGTGCCCGAGTTGCCTCGGCATTGAGGTGGGAGCCCGTAAAAGAAGTAGGCGATGTGGTGCACTTCCGGCGACGAGGAGGAGACGGGACATTCCGCAGGTGATCGGGACGATGACGAGAAGACCGGAGGACTTGGATCGTCGGTATATCTCTATTCCCTTTCTTGTAGATAGCTAGGACTAATTAATGGTTCGATCCGGGTATTAGTGCGCGGCGGTTTGCCAGTTCAAGTAAAAATTAAAGTTTATCACCGCTTCCGCATTTGGCCGTCGGATTGACGGCCGGGGCGCCGCCGTGCACTTACAGTGGTATCAGAGCCTCGCCATTAACATAGTCTAGCTTGGTGTAATGTGTTTTTCTGTTTCGATCGATCGAATGTTCCAAAACTGCATTTTAGTTCGCATCAGTTTCTGTTGAAAATTTTTGGTCTCGAAAAATTTTTCAGGTGATTGCAGAATGATGTACAGAGTACCCTAAGACCACTGGAAAATTTTGGTTGCCTGAACCCTCCGTACGACCGCAGAACCGCGGCCATAACCCCTTGTTGGCCGCGGTTCCGCCGCAGGTAATTGGGTTCAGCTCACCAGCTTTTTCCAGAGGGCTTGTGGGCTTAAAATATGGGTTTTGGAATATTAATTTTGGGCCCAGATTTTCCTGATCTGCTACAGTAATGCTTTGGGGCCCACTTGTTAAAATTTGATTGATCGGATATTTTAAACACATTATTTCACAGTATTTACATTATATCTGCGACCATGAATGTCACTTGATCGGTAAATCCGGTCTAACTGCTATAGCCCGGTTAGACGGATTTGCGAACGTGACTTTCACGTTGATGTTCTGTTTTTGCTGTGATGTTGCGGATCGGTCGTGGGGGATAGCCTGGATGCAATGCTAGTACAGTTGTGGTTGTATTATGTACATTTGATATTGCGGGGCGAGCGTCCGACATGTGGACTGCCGTCACTGCCTGTTTGTATTATTATTTTGGGGCACGGCCAGGTTGCGGTCGATATACCCGTTGTATGTATATTTTACTTTCTGTACTAGGCTTGCCCCGCGGAGGGGTGCACGGATAGCCGGGTTCTAGAGGGCAGCAAGCCCGCATCTCATGGCATTGGGACGGAAGGGGCTTCACTCTAGGATTGGCGGGCTATTCGCCGCACTCGTAGGGGGTACAGGTTGACCCAGGAGGGGTGCCCAAGTTACCGGATTCCGTGAAGTGCTGGGTGGTCCATTCACGGCGCTGAAGGGGGCTGCCTCGCTTCAGGTTTTGGCGGGTGACTTGCCGCGCCCGTAGGGGTCTAGGATTTCATTGCACAGGCTATCCATACGACCAGGGGAACGTCGGGTTTCAGCGGCTCTGTGAAACCCGGGGATCCCAGATATCTGTATTGTTTCTGTGATGCTGTACATTTTCTGTGATGTTGCATTTCTTTTCACGCCTTGAGCGAAATATAATATATTGGTATATATATTAGTAGATGTTGTATATGTTTTACATCCGCGCTAGTCCAGTCCCCGCTCTGTCGTTAGTTAGCTAACCTAACGGGTAATGACGGGACCCAGTGGCGAATGCGGATGGCATATACGTACATCAGTATATTTTCGTTCTTTTTGGTGTGATCAATTGATGGGACTGCATTGATTCGGATCAATGCAAGTTAAAAACAAACCTAATCTGATGTTGTTGGAACACTTTTCAAAAAGCTGTTATTGCAAGGACGTTCACTTTTGTTTTGCATCGTGATATTCAGTTGGAATATCCTGCTCCTCAGTCGACGAGGCAAGGGCCGAGATCCCTTCACCGGGAGTGACCCCTTGGACAGAAGTTTGCGTCAGGGCATTAACTTCACTATAGCCGATTACTTTTGCTTTGCACCGTGGTATTCAGTTGGAATATCCTGCACCTCATTCTACGGGGAAAGAGCCGAGATCCCTTCACCGGGAGTGACCTCTTTAGCAATGGTTTTCGTCACTATTTTTTCAAAAAGCTATCCGTTCCTTCAACGATATGAAGTTCATTACGTTAAAGGTTTTCGCCAGAAACCATTCGTAGCCCTCCGTCGTTTCATATGGGTAGTCAATAGTATTCAAGCTGTGTTTGTTGGCCAAAGTCAAGGCACAGTGTTTGGTAGCTGTTGGTTATTCATATGCAGCATAGATAGATGCGTTGGTTTGGGACAGTCGTACCACCTCGTTGGCCAAAGTCAAGGGTATGTACGGGTGGATTCAAATTAACCTGGAGAATGACGGGTAGAACTTGACATGTGACTTATGATTTGTTGGCCAAAGTCAAGGTCATAAGAGCATGGGGCAGAAATCACATCGGGAGTTTCAAAAGAACTGAAACTTGCCAGATATGCGCATACCATCTGGAGTATGATGATGTGAGCAGATTCCGTCACGTTATCATGCGATGATAGTTGGATCCCGATTCCCACTGATGAGTTAGTTTACTCCTCGGGTGTTCCCGACTAATTCTTCTTTTAGATTTGGAGGAGAATTTGAGGTACAGTGGGAGGTTTTCAGATTAGATAAATTGGTAACCATTCTGATCTAGGTTAGAGTGCACGCTGAGTGTTTCTTTTCTCTCTCTCTTTGGTAGCGACCATTGACCCGACCCTAAGACTATGACTCAGTGACCAAGTTGACCGAACCTTTTTAATACTGGCTTTTGGATTGTCTGAGTTGCAAACCTCATTGCCACTCCCACTTTTACCCTTTTCTCCAGGACACCCCGTATTACTACGAACGTCCACTTCCATTGGACAAAACCATCGTATGGTTAGATACGAACTCGAAGGAATTTATTCGAGGATGGTTTCAGGTTCTGGAGGAAACAGATAGGATTATTCAGTTGTCTTTTCCTTTTTACCCTCTCTCAGGTTATGAGTACTCCTTGGTTTAGGAGATAGTACACCTATTACGCAAATTGGATAGTCTTCTTCCAAACCTTAGGCTGGTGCCGACCGATAGGGAATGAAGAAAACCAATTAGCCTAACGATGGTGTACAGAAGGTATTAAGTTCAGACAAAGCAAGGGATTAGTAAGAGGGCAAAGTAAATTGCAACTGATATTCACGACCAAACCAAGTATTCCTTCGCCAATCCTAAATCGCCTTTGTATTTCTCCAGGACACTCCGTATCACTACGAAGATCCACAGTTTATTGGATACTCCATCGTATGGTTATATACGAACTCGAAAGGAACTTGTTCCAGTTCGGGGATGGATTCTGGTTCAGGAGAAATAGGAATAAGGTTTATTCAGGTGTCTTTTATCTTCACCTTCTCTCATTACGAGTGTTCCTAGGATTAGGACAGTACACCCATTATGCTTATTGGATAGTCTTCTTCCAAACCATAGGCTGGTGCCGAACGGTAGGGAAGGAAGAAAACCATTTGGCCTAAAGGGGTGTGCAGAAGGTAAAGACTAAAGACATATGAAGGGATTTGGAGAGGTGGCAAAGAACTATACGGTTACAGTTGTGAATCTGGAAGAGGCATTACTAGGAATACCAGAATACCCTATCGGAACATTTCAATGTTTCAGTTTCACTGTGTAATGTTAAAGGAAAACTGATTTCCCGATTAGATACTTACTCCAGGGTATGTATTTACCAGGTTTGATTCTTACATCTGTATGGTTTTACAGATGATGAGTGGGAGTAAGTTATTGGGAATTGGGTGATCATCCTCATTATATCGGGATTCGTTGTAATCAGTGATATTTGAGGAAGTCACCTGGGTAGTTTGCCGGTTGGCAAATATTTGGTTTTGAATATCCGCAGTTATGCACCAATTTCAAATTGATATATCTGTACATCTATTTTCATAGAGTGAGATATACCTTTTTGAAATTATGTCTACGACATTTACCGATATCAGTGGATGGTTAGGTAAGGAGCATTAAACAGCGGTGTAATTCTTCTTAACCATAAGTACAGTTTTCAACCTACGACACACAGTGAATGAGTTATCAGACTCAAGGGACTTATACAGAGTATTGTATGTTGTCCAGGGTCCATGAGGACAGAGGGGTTGGTCCTCGTACTATATTCGGTTTACTTATGACTTCTCTAGTTTTTAGACAGGTGTTTCGTGGAAACACATGGTCTGAATGTTGAGAAGTTATAGGTATTTGAATAAAGTAGAGAACCAGGTATTGCAAGTATCGGGATTCTTCAAAGTGATCGAAGATGTAGATACTTGCGTATGGTATTCAGTTGATAGTAATGATTAAGAGATCTTGCTTCTCTTTCAGGTTACTCATAATTGGAAGCATTCCTAAGTTGAGTAACGCTGATCCGTCTCCCTCCATTTAGTTGACATGCACTGGAGACAGCTGCATGATTTGAATCTGGTTCAATTAAATCAGTGCCTCTGGTTCTATATTGGATATAGAACAGTTCATATCTTAACGATGTTTAAGGTACGGGGAGTTGTCCGGTTTATGATTAAAACCAGACACTGGACAACTCAAGGCACGTTTCTGTAATGGCTGTTTGTGGGTTGACCCAGGCTATGACGAGGGTTGACTTTCTACCATCTGGATGAACAATAGCGATATTGTTCTAGACTCGCCACAGTTTTATTAAAAATGGATTTTTTCAGAAAACAGTAGTGGGAGTATGGTAGAACTGGAAGTGATTCCAGAACCACAAACGATTACTGAAGATTTGATAAGGAACCTAAAGATTCAATCTGGATTGACATTCCATTGGCCACTCCGCAGATAAGGTGGGTAACTTCAGGCACCCGAGAGGTACTCCGGTAGCCTCAAGGACGGTGACAGGGAAGTTCTTGTTTACCCACAATTACCATTGCTGTTGTTCCAGGCTGCGAGACCCGGCGGGAGGATGAGTATAGCGTCGTTCTAAACTAGTTTTAGAAGTATACGTGTATATGACTCTGCCAGAGGGTTGTCGTAGTCAGTGGGAGCAGCGGAAGCATTGGTGGACAGGTAGCTTATGTCTATTTATAGACTGAAGCACCAGTAGCGGAGATAGATCATCTATTTCTGACGTGACAGTCATAGGTTTGACTTCATCAGAATAGGGGATGGATCTGTTGAGAAGGTAGTAGGGTGTGATGTCATGGTATTTGGATGACATACACAGAGTAGGAAAGAAAACTCCTATACTACAATCGGTTATACTTTGGTCGTCACACAGTGTTTTCTCCACAAAGGAAATGGATTTTATATCAGACATACTGGTTACTGGATCTATGGTTTTAGATCTAGATTTGGGTAGTTTCCCAATCTGGGTACTTAGACAGCATTCTAAGAGTATTTAGGATGGACGACTCCATGCACGGTAGTGTACCTGCAGAAGATGGAGTCACCCTCTCTAAAGGTGTCTTATAGACTAAAGGGGAGAGGGATGTGCATGATTGGCAGATCACTTGCTCAGGCAATTGAGTCAATCATGAGATGTCAAGTACCACACCAGATATTGTTCTTGCACTAGATGCAATAAGTTGATATTGATCCGATCCTGGAGAAACAGTCGGAAGCAGTTTTAGAACATAAGTGAATGTTCTAGGGATATGATAACGACAGCCTCATGCAGGAGACAGTTATCATTCCAGGATTCCAAGGTGACATGGACGACAAGGAGGTTGTCAGAGTTATAGTTTTTCCTTCTGACGAGGGGCAGTATTTTGGACAGGTGGTCCAAGGCAATACTGAGGGAGGCATGGCGCAGGATACTGATTAAGTTCAGTTGACGATACAGTCTAAGAAGTTTGGATTTGGAGTTCATTTATGAGCTAAGTCCTATCAGACATCCAGACACATTCTAAGACAGGTATTGCTCATTTCGGGAGATGGGTTTCTCCGCGAACTTGAGATATAGAGAGACATTGAAAGAGACAACAAAGCGGATCCACTCACTGAGGCTATTCCTCGAACGCAATAGTTTCGCAAACGAGCTTTGTGAGACTGACTAGTAGAGGAGTTGGGTGTTCGGTATCACACGGGCTGTGAGTATGCGACATCGCAATAATTAGCTTTGAGTGCAAGTGGGAGATTGTTGGAGAAAGTGCCCTCAGAGTCAATTATTAGGTCACAGGTACGTGATTGTAATGATTGATGGAGGACCTATCCCGGTAGGACAGTCTTACTCGAGATGATAGTATGCTATCTGGTTTACCTTTATCATCGTGTACTGTTTTAAGTGACCTGACACGTCGCTATTACACGTTGATAGAGCCCCTAGGATTCTTGCTTGACCACCAGCAGTATGAGGGCGATCATATAAGTGGGAGCTGGGGGTCTATAAGCATATCCTTAAAAGGTCCCTAGTCGTGAGAGTTTCGAGACAGGGCATCGATTCTCCATAGTAGAGTAGTGTATACAGTCGAGACCCCGACGAGGGGCGGTGGCCGGTCTCACAAGCCACTAGTGTCAGTTGGATCACCTAATATGTATACAGGTGCTCATTGGGTTATGAGTACACCGGACAGGACTCGCCGGGAACATGCTAGTTGGTCATATACCAGACGTCAGATGGCAGTTCCCTGGTGACATGTGTGCAGGTTAGTTCATCGACCTGGGGATCGTCATTTGTCTCGTGTGAGTTCCCACTGTACTTTGATTACTACCCTACCACGGCTCAAAGGAGTCGTGCAAACAGGTTTTAGTTGGGTACAGTCCCGAGCCACATGGAGGCAGTGAGCGTATCTTCAGGGGTTCGTCTCTCCCGGTATTGGGGGTGAGGTCGTGCTGTGTCTAGGAGAGCCATTACACAAAGCCCTCGGCCGAGGCAAGGAGATTTACTGGTAGGTATTCCAGTAGTATCTCAGGGTGTTCTGGGCTACACTCCGACACGACTTGTACCGCTTTTGGGGGTCTGACTTTTACCAACCCCCTAGGCCCGCCATGCGATGCTCATAGACGAACGGACCGGACTGTACGGATATTGTCATTGACAGGCTCAGTAGGGTTTTCAGGCTGAGTTCGCTCACAGACGTCTCTTTTGGTCAATACCTGGTAGCCCGTTATGTATTGGGTTATACCTCTAACGTGCTAGTGGTTAAATCCACAACTAAGGTGTTGATGAGTCTTTAGAGTCCCCCACATTCTGTTACTCAGCTTTCGGGCGAAAGGTTGTAGAGGCCATATGGAGATATGGCAAGGTCCGATCAGATACGTGCGGTATTGCACGGATCAGGATCGGACAGTCTGTACTATAGGCCGTATGGTTATATGGCAGGGTTCGATCAGATACGTGCGGTATTGCACGGATCAGGATCGAACGGATATTACTGGCCGGCTTTGGTTTAAGCCGGATCCTAGTATAGTACAGTGTAGATTTTGTCTCATTGCATTTGTATTTCGGTCGGAATACAAATGCGGGTGTGTATGCACAGTATCGGGGTTTTCCTGTAATTTATTACAGGACCGGTTTTCTGGAGTTGCCAGTTTGCTTTTCGTTTCGGCCGATTTCCATTGTTCCGTTCATTGGCCGAAGATTGGTGGAGGAGGGTTTATTTGTATTGTTGCAAATAGGCATTAGTGGAGGGGGTTCTTTGCATCTTGTTGCATCATGATGGCTTTCATGATGTGCACCATCCTTTGACTTGATTTCTTCATGATGGCATGACTTTTTGAGTCATCATGGTTCATGATGGTTGGACTTTGTGAGGTGATGATGGTGGTGTTGAGTGTTGAGTTTACCTTGTGATCATTCCCTTTTTGCATGATAGACTTTCCTCTCTCTCTCTTGTTTTGATATGAGAATGACTCTCTCATTTTTGGTAACCATCTCATTCTTCCCCTCCCTCTCCTCTAGTGATGGCCGGCCACCATGAGGGTGGGTTGCCCATTTTTGTAGTGGGGATTTTTGCTCTCTTGATGCTAGAAAAATCCCCAAGTTCCTCCACAAAAGTTCATACCTCATTTCCTCCACCAAAATGGCACCTCCATAAACCCCAAATGAGACACTAGTTCTACTATTTTCTACAGCGAATCTTGGGCACGTCGAGTAGCCGGCTTCGTGCCCGAGTTGCCTCGGCATTGAGGTGGGAGCCCGTAAAAGAAGTAGGCGATGTGGTGCACTTCCGGCGACGAGGAGGAGACGGGACATTCCGCAGGTGATCGGGACGATGACGAGAAGACCGGAGGACTTGGATCGTCGGTATATCTCTATTCCCTTTCTTGTAGATAGCTAGGACTAATTAATGGTTCGATCCGGGTATTAGTGCGCGGCGGTTTGCCAGTTCAAGTAAAAATTAAAGTTTATCACCGCTTCTGTATTTGGCCGTCGGATTGACGGCCGGGGCGCCGCCGTGCACTTACACCGTCATCACCCGTTAGGTTACTTAACTAACGAAAGAGCGGGGACTGGACTAGCTCGGGTGAAAAACATATACAACATCTACTAGTATATATATATCAATATATAATATTCGCTCAAGGCGTGATAAAATGCAACATCACAGAAATGTTATAAGCATCACAGAACAATACAGATAATCTAGGATCCCAGGGTTTCATAGAGCCGCTACTGAAACCCGACATTCCCGTGGTCGTGTGAATAGCCTGTGCAATGAAATCCTAGACCCCTACGGGCGCGGCAAATGACCCGCCAAAACCTGAAGCGAGGCAGCTGTAGGATTCCTAGGCACTCCAAGGAGGTCTCACAAGGCATCAAGCATGCCAATTCAAAATTTTAACGGTGCCGAGAAACCCTAACATGATCGTTGGCTAGATTTTTAGGCGACAAAGCAAACTAGTTAACACTTAACTACAAGAATACGGAAATACAACCTTTGTAGATCCGGTTCTCCACCTTCATAGCTCCGCAATGAAGTCTCCTCGCTGTCCAAATGGAAACCCGGGCTCTAGCGTCGGCTTCATCGGAGAAATGGGCGGGCAAGGTCGTCGGCTTCGTGCCGAAGATGATCTACGTCGAGGCATCGCAAGATCAGGCTCCCACTTCACCAAGTCATGAAACTTGTGAAGAAAACACACTCTACTACTTGGCAAGAGGTAGAGGATGAAGAAATAGGAAGTGGGTAGACTTTAGAATTGGATTTCTCACTCTTTTTCATCAATCACCATTGATGAAGCAAGCTTTCTTCTTTGAAGATGATGAAGAAGAAGAAGAAAGAATAATATGATAAGTTATTTTAAAATGAAAAGAAAATGAAAAATTATCATAATGTAAACCATGGTCAAGTGTAGAGATTAAATCATGGTTGAGTGGAATGGTTAGGGTTAAGCATGAGACAAAATAGTCACTTGGTCAAAGTCTTCATGAAGCTTCAAGAAAGAACAAAGAAAGCCACCATTTTTCTCTTTTGCTATTATTTTCCAAAACTAATAAATAAATAAATGAATAAATAAATAATCATAACCCTAACCATTCATATAACCATGGTTCAATCTTCACACAAACACAAGTAAACATGTATCATCAAACATGATACAATCAAGTGCACAAAACTATATCGAATATACAATGTGCACATCCGAGCGAGAAAATCCATTTAAAGTGAACCAATATTAGTTAATGCAAATTAATATATCAAATATATAATTATACATCAAATCATTAAATCAACACTTGATTTAACGATCCGGTCATATCGCATATAACCGACTAATATCCAATGTATCGATTTATCGAATCAATCCTTGATTCGATAACTAGGTTATATCGCATACAACCATTCGACACATTCATCGCGAGAATAGAATACGGTATCACATACACGCATTATTCTCGGTCCCGCACATATCTCATATGCGCTCCTATTTCGTTTCGCTTGAGCCAGGAAACCTCTGTGTAGGACTCTAAAGACTCGTCAATACGCCGGCAGCAGGTGATGATCATATCAAACACCCACAAGCCGCAAGTGGTCTGCTAAACGTAACGGCCACCCGGGTATTGAGCGATCAGAAGATCGACGAGCAAGCCCGCTCACACTCCTGTGAATCCAACCAGTAACACTTACCGTACAGTCCGGTCTGTTCGTCTGATATGTCGCATATCTCGCCTAGGGGTGGCAAACGTCAGACCCCAATAGCTCGATAAGTCGTGTCGATATGAGGTCTATAACAATTCGAGAAACTACTGGTAACACTTACCAGTAAATCTCAGCAACCCTGGCCAGGGATTTCCTGTTATAGCCAATCGAACACAGCGCAACATCAACTCCCTATACCGGGAGAGACGAATCCCCTCCTATCGCCCATTGCCTCCATGTGATTCTGGACTGTACCCAAAAACCACCGTTTTGCATGCCCTCTTGGATGTGGTAAGGTGGAAATCAAAGCACAGTGGGAACCACACAAGACTCTATGACGATCTCGGGTCAACAGACTACTCTGTACCAGTGTCACCAGAGAACTGCCAACTGACGTAAGGTATAATACCATCTGGGAGTTCTCGGCGAGTCCGTCCAGTGTACCCAGTCTCTACTGAGCACCCGTATATCATCTCTGATGTCAAACACCAATGGATATGGGATCATCCATCGCCCATCTGTATGGGTCGAGAAGGTATACGTTAGTCTACTCTGGTATATCGATGCCCCGTCTCGATACACCCACGACTAGGGACTTTGAAGGATGTACTTATGGACTACCATGTTCCCACTAGTATGATCCGCATCATAGTCCAGGTAGTCAAGTACACATCCTAAGGGCTTTACCAACATGTATCAGAGAGACAATCAATGTACACGTTAAGGTAAAGGGTAACCAGATAGCATACTATCATGTCGAGCAAGAAAGTCCTCCCTATATATGTCCCAGCATCCACTACAATATACATCCAATGTACAGTAATGGCCTCTAGGGCATACATATAACTAACAGCAGCCCCCTTCAACAAAGTGAATGGACCACCCAGCACTTCACAGAATCCGGTAACTTGAGCACCGCTCCTTGGGTCAACCTGTACCTCCTACGAGTGCGGCGAATAGACCGCTAATTCTAAAGTGAAGCCCCCTCCGTCTCAATGCCATGAGATGCGGGCCCGTTGTCCTCTAGAACCCGGCTATCCGTGCACCCCACCGTGGGGTAATCCTAGTACAGAAAGTAAAATATATACAACGGGTACATCGACCTCAGCCCGGTCGTGCCCCAAAAGAATAATATACAAACAGGCAGTGACGGCAGTCCACATGTCGGACGCTCGTCCCGCAATATTAAATGTATAAATAATACCAAACTGTACTACCATTTCATCCAGGCTATCCACCACGACAAATCCGCAACATCACAGCACAACACAGAACATCAACGTGAATGTCATGTTCGCAAATCCGTCTAAAAGAACTATAGCAATTAGAAAAGATTTACCGCTCGAATGATATTCACGGTCACAGATATAAAGTAAGTACTGTGAACTAATATATTTAAAATTTTCGATCGACAAAATTCCCGAAGTGGGCCCCAAGCACAAATCCAGCACTCAAAATAATCTGGGCCAAAACTAAAAATACCAGAAACCCCAATTCTAAGTCAGAGACCACTCCAAAAAATTTGGTGCAATGTTGCTACAGTGGTGCGGCGGAATCGCGGCCAAAACAAGGGTAATGCCGCGGTTCCGCGGCGCTATAGTGACATCATGCTACGAAATTTCTGCAGTGGTCTTAGAAATGCCTGCCTGATTTTCTGACGTACTCAAAAAAAATTTTAGACTAGAAAAAAATTTCAACAGAAACTGCAGAATTGGAAATGCGGTTTTGGAAAATTTCGTTCGATCGATGTTCTAAACACGTTAGATCAAGCTAGTAAAGGTTAATGGCGTGGCTCTGATACCATGTAAGTCTACGGTAGCATCCCTGCCGTCTGTTCGAGACCAAAATGTGGAAACAAAACTTTTTCATAAACTTGAAACTGGCGCTAACGTATACTATAAACCCGGATCGAACCATTAACCTATAACTAGCAACTAGAGAAAGGTTAGAAAAGCTATACCGATCGATCCATGTCCTTCGGTCTTTAGCCACCATCCCTAGCTCCTCGCGGCATCTCCGATCTCCGGTCACATCGTCGGAAAGGGCACCACATCTTCGAGTCTTTTTACGGGCTCCCGCTTCGTCCGAAGCAACTCGGACACGAAGTTTGCTAGCCGACGTGTCCAAGGCAATGTAGAGAATGTGTGTGATAACTTTGTCTCTTGCATCCATTGATTCTCAATGCATGAGAGTGTATGGATGGAGGATTTAGTGGATGTCATTAGTGAGGAGATAGTGAGATCAAGAAAGAAGAGGAGGAAGAAGAAGTTTCCTTTTCTTTTTCTTTTGTGTTGAGATGATAATGGGACTGAGAGCAAGAATAAAAAATACAAGAGCTAACCATAGACTTATGGCTTCCCTTTCTCTCTCTCCCTCTCATTTCATCCATAAATCAATCAAATAATTTGACATATGCACAAGTAAAGAGACCATGACTCATCACTTGTGCATGTGTCACAATTAATGCTCCTAATCATGATTTTGAGCTCATTATTTCCATATGCAAACATTAATCCAAATGTTTGCAACAATAAAAAGAGAATGGCATCTACTAAAGTAAACTCATGATGGATCATAAGAGTACCCCTCACCTGTATATACATACCTGCATCCGCATTCCGACTGAATGCGAATACGATGAGACTAAAGTAATCCAACAAATCTAATACTAGGATCCGGCTTAAACCAAAACCCATGAGTATGATCCGCCCGATCATGATCCGTGCACTACTGCACGTATATGATCGAACCCTGCTATAATACCATACGACCTCTACAACGTTTTGTTCGAAACTTGAGAAACTGTCTGTGGGGGACTCTAAAGACCCGTCAATACTTTGGCTGTGGATTTAACCACTAGCTCGTCAGTGGTACTAGTTGTACGTAACGGGCTACCAGGTATTGACCAAAAGGGAGGTCGATGAGAGAACTCATCCTGACACCCTACTGAGCATGTTAGTGACAATATCCGTACAGTCCGGTCCGTTCGTCTATGAGCATCGCATGTCGGGCCTAGGGGTTGGTAAAAGTCAGACCCCCAAAAGCGGTACAAGTTGTGTCGGAGTATAGCCCAGAACACCCTGAGATACTACTGGAATACCTATCAGTAAATCTCCTGCCTTGGCCAAGGACTTCGTGTAATGGGTCTCCTAGACACAGCGCGATCTCACCCCCAATACTGGGAGAGACAAAACCCCTCCCGATCCGCTCACTGCCTCCATGTGGCTCGGGACTGTACCCAACTAAAACCTGTTTGCACGACTCCTTTGAGCCGTGGTAGGGTAGTAATCAAAGTACAGTGGGAACTCACACGAGACAAATGACGATCTCAGGTCGATGAACTAACCTGTACACATGTCACCAGGGAACTGCTATCTGACGTCAGGTATAATACTAACTAGCATATTCCCGGCGAGTCCTGTCCGGTGTACTCATAACCCACTGAGCACCTGTATACATCTTAGGTGATCCAACTGACACCAATGGCTTGTGAGACCGGCCATCGCCCCTCGTCGGGGTCTCGACTGTATACACTAGTCTACTAATGGAGTATCGATGCCCAGTCTCGAAACTCCCACGACTAGGGACCTTTTAAGGATGTGCTTATAGACCCCAGCTCCCACGTATATGATCGCCATCATACTGCTGGTAGTCAAGTAAGAATCTTAAGGGCTCTATCGATGTGTAATAGCGACCTATAAGGTCACCTAAAGCAGTACACGATGATAAAAATAAACCAGATAGCATACTACCATCTTGAGTAAGACTGTCCTACCGGTATAGGTCCTCCCTCAATCATTGCAATCACGTGCCTGTGATCCAATAATTGACTCTGAGGGCACTATATCCAACATAAATGCCCGGCGCCACCGGTCCCCTTTGCTCTGTTTGGCCCTATTTTTCTTCTGGTCATTTCTTTGGGTCACATCAGTCCATATATATTGTTTGTTTATTCTAGAATGAGGCCTATAAATACCAGAACAGATTAGAGCAAGAGGAGTCCATATAGGTGTGCATAGATATATACCATTTTTTCATTTTTCTTTTGTTTGGGTTTAGGCTTGAGAGTTGAGTGGGATTTAACTTAGTTTCTTCTTCTTCTTCCCTCTTGAAACTTTCTTTGGAGAGCTTCATTATGGAGGTCGAACAAGTTACCAATATCTTGTACCTCAATTTTATCAAGTGTTAATAATATTGTTATTGCTTTGTTTTACTTTCTTATTTTCTTACTTGCTTTCTTTTGCTATTATTATGTGTAACTAATTTCTTTGGTTGTGGTTATGGTGAGGAAATGAGATTAAAGGCTTTGCCTTCCTCGTCCTCTTGTTCATGTTTAATATGCTTATATTTATGATTCTAACTGAAGAATTATTTAATGTTTAGATGTGATATGGTATTTTGAAACCATGGTTACTTTGTAACTTCTTCATATACCATATTCACTCCCTTTTCCCATTTCACAATGTTTAAGCTAAAATCCAGTTGGTGTTAAAATTGCTAAGTTTAGATACGGTATTTTTTGACCAAGTGCTTGACAAACCCTCGGTTTTCATGTACCCTATACTATCACAAACACTTAGCAAAGTTAACACTAAAACTGATTGCTCTCACTCGCTACTTTGTGTTTTTGACATTGACGTATGCTTGCTAACCCTTGTGCTTAGTGTTGATACCTCAAGCTTGGACATACAAACGGTAAGTGAACAATACGGACTCGTTTCATGTTTTGCGTCGAATATCGAAATTTGATGACTTGTGCTCCGCAACCGTCTTGACAAGTCATGCTTTATGCCGGGATCGACACAAGGACGGACAACTTATGAGTAATGAGCGTCGAAGGAATCGTCGTGATTTGACCATCCGAACCAAAGCTACGACCATTTCTTTCTTAACTTGTTTTCCTTGTTTTCGTATTTTACATTTTTGTGAAAAACCATCCAATTCGTTATTTGTTGAACCTTAAGAAACAAAACCTAATACACAATTCCCTGCGGATCGACCCGTACTTGCCGGCTTACTACAACTCGCCGTGCATTTGCGGTATATAAATTTTAAAACGAGACCGAGCTTGCGTGCGCATCCATTTCCTTAAAACGATTCCATTTCCAAAACATATGCGTTTACGCGTGCGGGTGAGGCCCCAACAGGGAGCATAAGTAACCGGGTTCTAAAGTCCAATGGGAGACCATCTTGAGGAGTCGAGACCGGGTCTCCTAACTCTAGAATTGGCAATGTTACTTGCCACTCTCGTAGGGGTCTAGGGATGTGGTTTTGGCTATTCATCACGACCGTGGAATCCGTATTTTTCATTATTGGCTTATTTTAAAACACGGACCTCTTAGTATATCTAATATTTCATATGTTGACTTCTTCTGCTTGGTTGTGTGATGTGATCATATAACTGCGTGAGATGAATGTAGGGTTTCTCTAGCACCATGCCTAGGGTTTGGCTTGCATCAAACATTCTATAACACAAGTTTAGGGGTGCTAAACAAAACCAACCATGAATCGAACTAGAAAATTAGGGTAACAAGAACTAGTATCACATACTATCAAGTGTCTAACACTAAGAGGTGAGTAATACGACCTTTGTAGACCTCCTCTTGTGACTCCTTGGATCAACTTGGTGTTTGGACCGGTCCGCTTGAGTTCTTCGAAGTCCACGACGATCCACCACGGAATCCCTTTGCACAAGCTCCTAGCTTCACTTGAACTAAATGGAAGTGGAGCAAACAACCTACACTAGTGGACTAGACTAACATAGATTGGTGATGTGGGTTTGGATCTCACTTAAAAACCTTTCTTTTTTATGTTCTTAACTCACTTGAAAAATCTAGAGAGCTTGAATGACGAAGAAGAAGGAGAATGGCTAAACTTAACTCATGTGAGAATTATCGACATAATCAATAGAGAGAGAGTTATCTCATCCCAAACCATGGTTACAAAATATCTAGATATTTTGATACTTGAGTTTAAGCAAAACAATGGGCAACAAAAACCATGGGAAGTGAAACCATGGTTTTGACTTTAGTCAACACAAAAGAAGAGTGTAGAAAATTAACCATGATTTTATTTCCATTTTGTTTTTCTCAATAATCAAAATATATAAATATGTTACCATGTGAGTCTTGCATTGCCATCACCAATGTATCATCAACCATGACACATGTATGCATGCATGTGTGCATCCATATCAATATATACATACACTCATGCATGCATCATAAAGAAATAGGTTTTAATAAATGAGCTAATGGACTTAATATTAAATCAACACTTGATTTAATAAACTGGTCGTATCACATATGACCCGTCCAATAGTAAACGTCCGATTAAAATATGGTATCAAATACACGCATTTAATCGAGCTCCCGCGCATATCCCATATGCACCCCACATCTTTTCGCCTGAGCTAAGAAACCCCTTTGTGGGACTCTAAGACTCGTCAATACGCCAGCAGTAGGCAGTGATCATATCACATACCCACAAACCGTCAATGACATAAGCTGTACGTAATGGCTCCCAGGTATTGAGTGATCAGAAGAAACACAAGCGAACTTGTCAAAACTCCCATCGAACCAACTGGCAACACTTACCGTACAGTCTGGTCTCTTCATTAGATATGCTGCATATCGAGTCTAGGGATGGTATCGTCGACCCCAATAACTCAATAAGTCATGCCGGTATATGGCTCATCACAGATCGAGAAACTACTGATAACACTTATCAGTAAATCTCATCAGCCCTGACCAGGGCCTACCTGTTATAGCCAATCGAGTATAGCGCAACATCAACCCCTAATACCGGGAGAGACGAAACCCCTCCTATCGCTCATTGCCTCCATGTGCTTCGGGACTGTACCCAAAATCCACCTGTTTGCATGACTCAGTAGAGCCGTGGTAAGGTGGAGATCAAAGTACAGTGGGAGGACACACAATACTCTATGACGATCTCGGGTCTACAGACTAACCTGTACTAGTGTCTGTTCATCGCCGAAAGACGCGACCGGGACGATGGGACGTCTAGCCTGAATTTTAGGGGCAGATGCTATTGGGTTTTATCCGTCCACCTCTCCGAAGATGCCAAGTTGATTTATGGCACCGTGTATTGGAGGTTTGGACAGATGCGGCCGTTGTAGCAGACTTCGTCAGATTCCCCCTCGTTTGCGAGGGGTTTTTGATTGTGGGGATGCTCTTCCCTACAGGCTCAAGCCCCTACAGTTAATTACGTTACCGCGTAGCGATAACCACTTTCTCCTTCTCCAGATGTTCACTTCATGTCGTGTATGTTTGTTTTTTTTAGATTGCCCGTGGATTGTATACGGAGACTAATTTATGTTGTCACCCATAGGGCGTGTATTAGTCCAAATCCGATTTTTCTTAGATTTGGGTTTTGGTTGATTTAAGGATCGTTAATCTCGTTTGAGATTAAGATCAATTTAAATGTTTGTTAAGAATACGTTAGTCTAAGTTTTAGACTAGGATCTACTTAACGGGGGTTCAGGATCATTCTTGATCCAACGAAAGAGCATTTGGGCTCTATCATTTTAGTTTAGGGACATTACGGTCTGTCATTAGTTTAGGGACGTTGCGGTCCATTGTTTAAGGACATCATAGTCTATAGGGTTTTTAGTTTAAGGACATCATAATCCGTGGTTTAAAGACATCATAGTCTAGGTTTAAGGACATCATAGTCCATAGTTTAAGGACATCATAGTCCGTGGTTTAAAGACATCATAGTCTGTAGAGTTTAGTTTAGGGACGTTGCAGTCCATTGGGTTTTAAGGACATCATAGTACATGGAGTTTAAGGACATCATAGTCCATAGTTTAAAGACATCATAGTCTATAGAGTTTAGTTTAGGGACGTTGTGATCCATTGGGTTTAAGGACATCATAGTCCATGGAGTTTAGGGACATCATTGTCCGTAGTTTAAAGACATCATAGTCTATAGAGTTTAGTTTAGGGACGTTGCGGTCCATTGGGTTTAAGGACATCATAGTCCATGGAGTTTAAGGACATCATAGTCCGTAGAGTTTAGTTTAGGGACGTTGCGGTCCATTTAGTTTTTAGGGACGTTGCTGTCCATGAAGGGAGTTTATGGTTTGTTGGTTTGGGGGTATACCAAAAGTTATTGGTTATTGGGACCCTCCACCTCTCTGAAGACGTTGAAGAATTACAACGACATGTATCAGAGGTATGGAGAGATGTACCCTTGAACCAATGGATATTCATTAAAAGATCGTTGGTCTTGTTTGGAACTAGGACCAGTTTGGGAAAATAAAGAGCACATGCGCTCGGTAGATTTTGGAGTTTGGCCAACTTGGGCTCAACCCACTGAGTCTTTGTCATTTGCTTTTCAAATAAAGTGTCAGACACTTGCTAGGACATAGTCCTTTCTCTGTGCACATAATGCTAAGCATTTATGTGGGTTCTGACGCTCACGCTTTACTTCCTTTTCTTTTGTTTTTTGTGAGTGTTGAACACTCTTTATGGCGCTGGGTTCTGTGTGATAAGTGTAGAGCACTCTATGCTAGTAGCGCCCATGTGAGGGGCATGTAGAGCGCTTGAGCACCGACCATTAAGTGCTAAGCACTTTTTATTGAGCATCGCCCATGTGAGTGGCACGTGAGGCGCTTGGCGCTGAGCGCCAACCACTGAGTGCTAAGTACTATTTATTGAGTAGCGCCCACGTAAGTGGCACGTGGGGCGCTTGGCGCTGGGTGCCAACCATTGAGTGCTAAGCACTCTTTTATTGAGCAGCGCCCACGTGAGGAGCACGTGAGGCGTTTGGCACTGAGCGCCAACCATTGAGTGCTAAGCACTCTTTTATTGAGTAACGCTTGGCGTTGGGTTTTTCTTATGTATTATTTTCTGAAGAGTTCATTTCTCTGTTCTTCCTTGGATCTTCGATCCCTAAGTACAAATTCATCCCCGTAAGAATTAAATTCTCATTTGGGGGGACTTGTCTCATGGATCTCAGATCCGAGGAAAGAACTATGTTCTTTTTATGAGGGTTAAACCCTTGAGATGCTCTGATCTCTATTTTATTTACATTGAAGAAAATTCTTCTTCTTAAAGCTTTCTCTTTTATTTTCTGCTCTTCTCTTTGAGATCAAAGTTTAGGGGGTTTCTTCTGTCCAAGACTTGAAGTCTTAGGTCTTTTATATAGGGGAGGCTGACTTGTTGATTCAGTTGAGGAAATCTCTCATTGAGAGATTTCTTAATTGATTTGGGGATTGTATCCACCGTCGGATTTTTGATCCAAGGACTTCTGTTTTACATAAAACATCTTTCTTATTTTTGACAAGATTGGGAAAATATTTTCCCATACAGAACTTATTCTGTACCTTGGTGATTTTTAATCACCATTGGATCTTTGATCTAACGGTGCTCTGATTTACAGAGCACAATCTTTCTTGTTTGGAAAGATTTGAGGAGTATTTCCTCAACAGAATTTAATTCTGTAATTTGATGATTTATCATCTTCGTTAGATCTTTGATTCAAGGGTGGAGAACTTTTAGTTCTGGCGCTGGCGCTCTCGTGCTTTGCACGTGAGGCGCTGCCTCAGAGTTTTTAACTCTTGGCACTGCCTCAGAGTTTTTAACTCTGAGCGCTGGTGCTCTCGTGCTTTGCACGTGAGGCGCTGCCTCAGAGTTTTCTAACTCTTGGCGCTGCCTCAGAGTTTTCAGTTCTGGACGCTGGCGCTCTCGTTCTTTGCACGTGAGGCGCTGCCTCAATTCAAATTTTGAACAGAGCCTTGCTCTCTTATTGGGGAAACAAATGCCCCCCACCGTTGCGCTCACGTGGCTTACACGTGTGTGCAGCGGTGGAAGCTTTTCCACCGTTGGATCTTCTTGGAAGTTGGATCGTCTTCCAGCGCCTATAAGTAGAGCCTTTGGCCCTTGAGATGACTGCTGTTCATCTTCTTGCTTTCTTGTTCCTGAGAATTTAATTCTCCCTTCAGAGCTAAGCTCTCTGCCTTAAGAAATTCTTTTAGAGTCAGAACCTTGTCAAAAGTTTTGGTAAAGATCAAATCTTTGAAGGAATCATTTCATGTTCTAGGGTTTTACCTATTAACAAAGCCTTTCTCTTCTCAGATCGTAGATCTTAAAGTGGATCTTTAGGGTTATTTAACCATTAATTAGAACATCGTTCATCTTTATGAAGAACTCTTAGTGTTCGTTTTTTAGATCTAAAAGATCTTGGAGTTTTTACTCTGTAGAAAGCTTTGTTTTTTAGGGTTCTGATAGGTTACTCCATCGTTTTCACAGAGCATGGCTCTTAGAAATTTTGGGGAATTTTTATTCCCTTCATAATTAAATTTGACAGATGTCATTTCCGTTTACAGAGCACTGCTCTCGAGTAAGTTTAACTCCTTGGCCCAATGAGTTTCTCATTAAATGAGAATCCTTTTAGGATTCCATCCTTAATGAGTGATTGTCTCATCAATGATGAGCCGTCACTTTGATTTTGTGGGTCCCCCTTGGTCCCTTTCTCCTGCATTGCAGCGTGGTACAATTTTAAAGTACCAAGTGTCAGAATTCAGATTATAGCGTTGGCAACTAACCCTTGCCTTTTTTCGTGCAGGTACCATGGCTTTCAATTCTTCCTTCCTTTTTGTTCGTTCAGAGAGCGCCTTCGCTGATGCGCCCGTGGATCGGGAGGTCTTCATGCTCAATAAAGATCACACCCCGGAGCGAAAAGCTCTTCATCTATGGGGGTCATGGTACAATCAGAATATCCAGGGTCGGCATAGTTTCTCTTGTGCGGTGTCTTCAGAGCCAATTTTCGCCATTAATTATGTTGACTCACCCCAGGTGAATTACGCGGTGGAGGAGCTTAACTGGATTATGGATGGACGCCTCCAGCCCTTGATGGGTCGATACCTGTACAGCCGCCGATGGCTTTAGATATTCTGGGGCGGTGCATATGTCAAGGCGAGTCGTGCCCTAGGGGACATGCATACATGATAGGCTTGACTCCTCGCTATTCAGCCGGATACTTGCATTGGGCTCGGTACATCCTGTCGGCCAAGAAGTCGCTGTTGCTGAAGCTCGGGTTGTACCTCGCAATTTATGCGTCTCTTTTTCAGTATCCCGCGCCTCATGTATGGTGGGTAAAGGCTTTCTTGGAGCAATAGAACATCCCGACTCACACTTTTCTTCTATCGGACCGGGAAGTTTTGATTTCCCTAGAGGAATTCGCAGAAATTTCGGGCCTACCCATCAGAGGGGAACATTACGAGGAAATACTTCCCCCTGACGAGTACATCTTCGCCACCAAATCAGTGGTGATGGGTCTTACTTCGGAGAATGCTATTCAACATCGATTCCCGAGTCTGATCAAGGTGTTGAATATTTATGAGTGTCTGTTTCTCGAATCCGGAAGGCACGGGGCCAGCTTCACAGATTTCATCGCCCGCTTTCTTTACCCGGAAGTCTTGTCAAAATAAGTTGCGAAGTTCGCTAAGCTTGACGATCCGTTTGGTTTTGGCTTGGACAGCCAGCTGACAGCGGAAGCAGATCAAAAGAATTTCTTCCTCCCAAATACCCCGGTCGTCCCCTTTGCAGAGCTCGCAGCTTCAGACATTGATGAAGAGGCACTCTTTTTGGGGTTTCTTGGCCTATGGTTAAGCTGGTTTGTGCTCCCAATGCACCCTCGCTACATGAGGCCATCCATCATCTATCCGGCTTATCGAATGATTGCCGGGACGCGAGTGGCCGTCGGAATCACTGGGCTGGCTCACCTGTATCATGGCCTCAGTTTAGCGGCAGATACCACTCAGCCGGGGGTACAGCCTGTAAATCTCCCGCTGCACTATTTTATATCGTGGATCGAGCTGCATGTGCTCGGTGCTTTCGGAGTCCATAAATGGCCCCGTTTCTACGACAGTTATAATTTCCCTTGGGTCATGTTCCTAGTTGACGCTTCTGCTTTAGATCCGTCACAGCGAGAGGCTCGGGGCCTGGTCCTTCGCCCGCGTATAGTCGGGGATGGCATGACCTTTGTCGATAAGGTCTTAACTATCGGCAAGGAATCCACTAAAACGGTGCAGCCGCTGCACGACACATTCAAAGATGGGGCTCCTACATTGAAGGCTCGGGAGATTCTATATTTGTATTCAATTAGGCCGGGCTTCTTAGTGTTCAGGCAGAACGACTCGGTGTTGTTCATGAGGGACAACCCACACTATTTCGCTCAACAGTCGAGCTACGATCATGGTGTCCCGCTAGAAGCCTTTTTAGCGGAGCCGGTTGCTACAGAAGAGGGTATCCGTAGCGCGCTGCACCATTTCATGCGGCTAAACACCGGGTCCAACTTTTTTATTAGTGAGCCGAGCTATGTTCCGAAAGCCTCGAACGCATACGTGGCGTGGTACCAGCATGCGACAGGTGATGTTATTAGGGAAGAAAAGCGGTTACTGCTCGATCGCAAGGGTGCAGTCCCTGCCGGTAATCCAGTTGTCCCCTTAAAGCGACGGTCCACTGTTGGTCCTTCCTTAAGAGAAGCTGCCACGGTTACGGTCCCGCGCGCCTTTCCTGAGAAGCCTATACCCCGTTTTCCTGTAGAAATGGTAGCTACAGCGTCCCCGGATTCTGGCATGGATACAGAGATCGGGACTCATCGCCCAAAAATGCCCGTCAAGCGCAAACCCGTGTCATTGGCTGCCGACGCTCGCTGGCAAAAGAAGAAGAAGTCGTTGTTTTCTGCCGACGTCATATTTGGCCAGGAGCCACATGCTCCTTACAGCGAGGGTTTGTGCGAGTATGGGACCAATGAGGGTTTATTCATCGTGCCTGCAGATGATACTGATCTCTAGGTTGCCCTTGTGGCTTCCCAGCGACTGGCTCACGATGAAGCGGCATTGATCACTATCATGAAGTCAGGTATACTTCAGTTACATTCTTCCACGGTTATCTTCTTTTGTTATGCTTCTACCGACGTTTTCTTCTTCAACAGGTATTTCTGCCGAAGAGGCTCTCGCGGCTTCCCTCAAAACATTTGAAGAGGAAGAGAGGCTCTGCGCTTCTTTGGGCCTTGGTATAATTCAGCTCATTGTGTCTTCATTCCTTTCTTCATTCGTGCTCTGAACCTTTCTTTCATCTTGTTGCAGGGACTACTTTGACTCGGGTTATTCCGAGTGCGGTGCCGATCCCAAGCGGTGGTGCGGCGACGCATCCAGAGCCACCTATTATGGCCCCAGCCCCCCAACATTACCGTAAGAGGCTTTGCTAAAGCAGCCGATGACAGACGCCGTAACGGCTCCAGAGGCAGAGCTTGGTTCGGACGACGACGTCCCCTTGTCGGAAGTCCTGAGGAGGTCAGTTCTCACGGCCGAAAGGAAGCACATGAGGCGTGCAGCGGAAGAACGTGATGCCGCCTTGGCTGTAGGTGCAGGCTCAAGCACCACTCCAACTGTCGCTATTCCTTCAGAGGGTGCTTCAGCTGCCCTGTCTACCGCCCATAGACAGGTAGCGCGCGCGGCTCGGGAGGAAGCTGAGAATTTATTGCGAGGTAATGTAATGCCCGGTCTTTTTATTAGAACTTGATCTTCGAATTTTGACACATGCAATTTTCTGCAGGGCCAATTCTTGGCGATGGGATGACGGGTGAAACCCTGGCGGTTACCATGCTCGAAGTTGCTATCCACTCTCTGGAATCTGGGACTGTCCAGACCGCTGCTCTTTCCCCGTGTGGCTCCCTGGTATCGGCGGGCGTCGCAAGCGTCACGATGGCCCTTGTCGAATCAGGGGATGAAGCCACGGGCGCAGAAACTATTCCAGTGAAGGAGAGCGAAGAAGCCGCTGCGCCTAGTGATGCTTCCGTCACGGTTTTAGCTGATGACCCATCAGGTAGGTCTTGGGTCACTATTTTCTTTTTATTTCTCAATCCCGTTCAGCTCCTTCTGATGATATTTTGTTTGTATTGGGTGTAGGTGCAGTGAACGCTGAGGTTGTGCCATCTGAAGCACCTCCAATCGCCACCATGACGGCTGTTGTTCTCTCGCCTTCTCCTATGTCCTCTGAAATGCTGGAAGGTATATGTTTGTGACTTATCGGTTTCACCGTGGGTAATGTCCTAACAGTATATTGTCATAAATTTGCAGGAGTCCTTTTCGACCATCTATACCAGGTGTTGAACCCGCATTTCTCCTTCCAGTCGGAAGTCATTCCGCTTGTTGGTGTTGGTTAGTATATTCTTTAGCTAATGTCTCCTTCTTTCTTTTATGAATAGCCGTATCGTTGCTAAGTCTTCCTTGTATTGATTGCAGTGTCACGGATCGGAGGAGGGGATGAGAGAATAACCGCGCCTCCAGTACTCCCAATTTTGCCACCTGCCACAGCCGGTATAGTAGACTCCATCGCTCGTGTATTTTCTTTACCTCCCGAGTCGACATTTGACCATAATTTTTTTTGCAGCAATCGCACCGGCTCCAGCTCTTTTTGAGTCTCGTATCCCAATGCCGGCAGGTCCCTTTGCTAGACGCCCGTCTTCCATGACCGCTGCAACTAGCTTGTGAATGTTGAGCGAATTCATCGAGGATCTTGACACCGAGGCCCTCGCATTCGCCGCAGATTTTGCTGCTGAGGTTAATCCTATGCTGGCGACGCTCGTGAACATCCATGATGAAGGTGTCGTCGAGTCTTGGGTTAATCACTGCAGAAGGATCGAGGCCTGCCTGCATGAGATTGAGCTCAAGTGTCCCGCTCCTGAAGTATCAGCTTTGAACTCCCAGCGGGCTGCGTGGGTTGAGAGTAGTGCTCCTTTCATCCGCCATTTTGAATAAGAAGTGGCCCTGAGGTGAAAGGAGCATGAAGTAGCTTCAAGCGAATCTACCCGGTTGCGTGCCCAGGTTGAAGCGAATGCTGCGCAGCTGAAAGCTGTCTTTGACAATCTCCAGCGATGCATTTCGAATGGGTTGACGTGGAGACGGGTGCTTGACTCTGCGGAGCGGGTCGTGCAGGACTGCGAAGCTGTCATGCTGGGAATTGATGAAAAGCTTTCGTCTTGTTAGCAACAGCGGGCCCGAGTCGAAGCGGAGCTGGCCGCGGCGGCCGATTGCGAGAAAGGATTGAGAGGAGCGCGTGAGCAGGTGGCTGATTTGTTGAAAATGCCTCCTTCTCAATAACCGTCTTTGTATCGACTGAAAATTTATAATTTTTGAATAACATGCATTCATTCATTTTTTTTATTCTTTTATATGATGTATCTTGTATTCAATTGAATTCATGAATAAAAGACACATTTTTTATCTCCTACTATCGCTTTCTTTTCTTTGTTGTGTTGTTGGCATTGTACTTTAGCAAGTGTGGCTTGTAGATGATAGATAACAGTTCATCTTGAACTCTTTATAGGGTAGCGATGGCTTAGGAAACAGGTTCAGGTCTGCTGCCTAAGACTTTTCAACTTTATGAGCCATGAGGGTCTAATAAAGACTTTTCTCCCTACGAGTCATGAGGATCCCGTAGGTGTATTTTCTCCTTAGGAGTCGTGAGGATTCCTAAGTGCGTTTTCTCTTGAGAGTTGTAAGGATCTCACAAGAGAATTCTCTCCCTTACAAGTCGATAGGACTCGTAAGTGATTGGTGAGTTGACTTGTTTCCGAGTCGAAGCATTGCTCCGACGGGGAGGTCGCTGGCTGACTTGTTTTCGAGATGGAGGTTATTGGCTGACTTATTTCCGAGACGGAGGTCATTGGCTGACTTGTTTCCGAGACGGAGGTCATTGGCTGACATGTTTCCGAGTCAGAGGTCATTAGCTGACTTGTTTCCGAGACGGAGGTCATTGGCTGACTTGTTTCCGAGACGGAGGTTATTGGCTGACTTGTTTCCGAGACGGAGGTCATTAGCTAACGTGTTTCCGAGATGGAGGTCATTGGTTGACTTGTTTCCGAGATGGAGGTCATTGGCTGACTCTAGGTTGTCTGTAAACCGTAGAGTCTTGGAACTGGGGACTTCTCCGTGGCTCCGATTGGTGGTGTCGCGTCCGTGTCCTATTGGAATGAGGTGGAACGCCGCCGTTGGTCTCCAGGCTGTAGATGTGATCGTCAAGATCTGACTTCCTTTTGACGCAGCCCGGTGGGGAAATGTAGTTCCCTTTTCGTTTATGCCCATGGATTGTATGCAAGGGTCACCATGAACTTACCTGCAGGGCAAAAGTTTCATTCTTTCATCATTTTTTTATTTCTTTCCGCGATACTCTATCATTTCAGCTTTTTATATCGCGAAAGTGTCATGATCCGAAATTGGCACGTGCCGGCCCTAATACTACGCAACGTCTACAGGCGTAACGCAGTAAAAGAAAGCCAAAACCCAGAAATCTAAACCATTAAAAGACAAGAAAAGATAAGAAACATTGTTTAAACTTTTGAAAATCTCAAGTATAAATTCTTTAAGTCCAATTTACTTTCTTGAAAATTTCGGCAGCACCTCCTTTGTAAAAACCAACCCTAAAAAAGGGTACAACATAAATATAAAGTAAAGCATCCCCAACGGGAGCAAATCCACGCCAAAAGGCGAAAAACAACTACCACAACAGATATACGACGCCGTAGCGAAGAGATAAAAGACGATATAAGTAAAAACTGCATAAAAGACATCCAAGTTACCAAAATATACAATATCGACCTCATATCACGTCTCTAAGTCATACAAGATAATGGTAGATGGAGAGTACAGGATACAACGAATATACAATAAACGTGAACGGATAACTACAAAACCCACCTAAAGCAAAACAGCACACTGTGGGCCGAAGCGGTATCCACAGCAAAAGATGACGTGATAGATGAATAGCCTGCCTCGACTACTCTGGGAACAACCTGCAAAATAAACTGTGGCACAACGGGGGTGAGTTGCCAACTCGTGAATAGTAATTAACATATGCAGGTAATCGCAAGTATGCACGTACAGCGCGAATCTAACATATGCAATTAATGGCAATAAAAGGTCATATGAATACAGTAATCATGAAGGGTGCACTAGCAGGTACAAGTAATACATGAAGCAATGCATATAAAATGAAGTATGTAAATGCAACAGTCATGAAAGTACTCTATCAGGTACAACTAATACATGAAGCAGTGCATAAACAATAAAAGTGGAGTATGGAATGAAACATGTCATTTCCACGGAATCCTGATATCGCGGTAGGACCAAAGTCCATTAAGACAATCTAAATCCCAATTCCTCAAATCAGCCCCCAAATTGGCTCTCATATCATGTAGATCTCACAAATCCTGAATGTACAATATCAAGAAAATCTCAAATATCCTGTATCTAATATCAAGTGAATCTCTTATAACCTAAGTATATTTGCATGAATAATTATGATGATGTATAAGAATTGATATGTATACATATATAATAGAGTCCCATTCCACTGTTATATATACTTAGGAGTAAAAAGAAATATCATGAAAACCTGTGCCAAGCATCGACACATAAATGCTGATTTATCAGGTGCTGTCACCAAGACTGGCACCCTGATAGGTACGTATCATACGCTATACCGAAAGCTCGAGTGCTTAGCTCTGACTCTCGCCTCTCGACGTATCTATACGCACATGACTCCCGTCGGTATCCCCATGATAACCGTCGAGTCATAGTTAATGTCACCGGTAAGTATGGTTCCCCCACTAACTCATCTCCTCACTGAGATTCTTGCCCTGGGGTACCTCCGGGCCCCACCATGTACCCGCACACGGACCCCTCCTTTTCTCGCGTGGGGTATATATATATAAGAACCGATAAATCTCATGGTGGATGCTGAAATATCATATCAAGATAAACCAGGTTTTTCAAATAATGCATAATTTCATGAAACTACCACGGTCCTCAAATTCAGAAAAAACATCATGAAAAATCCATATCTCAATGTGAAAAATCCATGAATATAATATATGCAACATAAAACTGTAGTGTAAGCATATAAAGGAAAAACCGCTATTTAACTGCAACAAGTTAAAATATATATATGCGGTTCCTAATTTCTCCAAGTCTATATAATATCAAATAAAGGTAAATATGTAGCTATAGCCAGATACGTGTGTAAACATAAAGGTATAGCAAGGTATATGTATCTACCTATCAATAATGATGTAATATTCCCTCCAGGTATAAGTGAAGTATGAATGCAAGGTATCCATGTAGCTATGTCATTAAATGTGTATGTACCTATCGCTAATGGTACAATACCCTATAGGTATACAGGTAACTAGCATGTAAGCATGTCAAGGCATATGTGTAAGCGTGAAGGTATACAGGTATGCTATATGTCATATGCGTAAAGAAATATGAATCAATGTCTCAATGTCCCTAACCAAATAATATCATATCTATAAGGGTGTTGTGCGTGACATGGCAATTATTGACGGTGTGTGTGGCATACAATTAGTGCTCGTGCAACGTGAGCTGTCAATAATATGTGCAGTGTCCTAAGGTTACTAGTCCAAGCACAACAAGTAACTAAGTAATAAGGTGTATGCGCAACTCTATAAATGAAATAGAATATGAGACAAGTCAAATCATCTCTAGCCCAGACGTATAACGTCATGCGGGCGATTCCCCTGTAGATATTAAATCTACTGATCAACGCTCCTGGCTAAGTGAAGCCTACCACTCGCTTCCCCTCTTCGCAGCGTCCGAAGTCTCCGCCTGCGAACCTAAAATTTCACAAAAATATCACATAAGATAAATATCCTACATCGACGAAAAGACAATGAAACGCAAGGATAACGCCCTAAAAATTACACTGCGCACTTAGCGTATCTATCGCGCACGACATCGGCCAAAAACCCTAACTAGGGTCGCTAAACTATGAAACACCAAGTCTAGATTCCGATCGTCCCGATCGCGCAACACAAAACCATTAAATACGAGGAATATAATAGATATAACCTCGCAACGACCAATCGAACCCACGTCGGAAAAACCCCGAAACCTAGTAAACAACTTATCGCAATATTTCGCACTAGAATCAAGCTAACACATTTCTAGCGACTTCAAACATCATATAATAGCTTAACTAAGCTATCCAAACCATTTTCTTATTTTTAACACTTGCTAATTAAGTTTTAGCAAAAACCTAGTAAGTAAAAACCCTTAACTAAACAAAGTGGTAATTAACAATAATTATCATTTTCTACTAGGTTAACCTTTTTCTAATCACAAATTAACACTTCAATTAAAATTAAACACTTAAATCAAGCTTTAACCTTAACTTGAATTTCTTAAAAATTATGAATAATGAATTAATCAAGAGTTTTAAAGCTATATTAAACATATAATTAGCTAACTTAAATATCTAGATTAAGATTTAAACAAATAATTAAGGATTAAGGTAAGAAATTATACCTTAATAAGAACAAACTTTAGCACAAGATTTTATCAACTTAGCCACCAAAAAAAATACTTTGTTGAAGATCTAAGCAAGTTTAGTAAGAGGAATTGATGGTTTAATTTTTATTTAGGAATTTTTGGATTTATTTTTGGAATTTTGAAGTATTTTGTGAACAAAATGATGAAGAAATGAGATAGGAAAAGAAATGGGCCAGAAATGGGGAATGAGGCTCGGCCAAAGGTGATGGGGGGAGGGTATTTGTGTGATAAAAATGAAGAAGTTTCTAGCAAAATGCAATAAATGGATCATTAAATGCAATATTGCCACCTTTCATTTCTTTTCTTTTTCTTTTAAAATTTAAATCCTTTTGCACTAAAAAATCTAGATATTTTGATGAGAAGCTTCCAAAATAATTATAGTGATGATTTCCAATGATTCTCATTTAAAAGAAATTTCCCGATTTACGTGCATAATTTACCGCTTAAAATAATATTTTATTTGGGAAAACTTCTATCTGAACCAAAACCTCCCATATACCCCCAAAGTTCGCACACTAGCTTTATTTTAGCTAAAATAGGTGCCGGCAAGTTTCTACGGAAGTTTGATCGAAATCGGGTTAAAACGGAAAATACCGACTATTTTGCCCTAAAACGGAAAAATTCGCAAAACGATTTCTAAAACGTTACAGAAAGTCGCGATTACCCAATCATTTCGGCTATTTTTCGTAGTGCCCAATCATTTCGGCTATTTTTCTTTTTACTCGCTGCTTTTTATTGCGAGTTGCCCAATCATTTCGACTATTTTTATATTTTTTTTATTTTGGCTCGCTGATTTTTTTGCGAGCATAGACTTGAGATATGATACCAATCTTAGCATCAGCATCGCTGTGACTGGAATATTGCCAGGAGCGAATCATCACTTGCCGTGAAAGGACTTGGAATTTGTTACCGATTTAGGCATCAGCATCGCTACAATTGAGATATTGCCAGGAGCGAATCATCATCTGCCTTTATCGATTCGAACAAAGATGGCTTAGCAAACGGGGTTAGGATCCTGTCGACTAAGGCTTTTGACTTCATGAGCCTTAAGGGTCTCACAAAGGTGTTTCTCCTTACGAGTCGTGAGGATCTCGTAGGTGTGTGTTCTCCTTAGAAGCCTTGAGGACTTCTAAATGGTGTTCTCTCTTATAAGTCGTAAGGATCTCATAAGAGTATTTTCTCCTTATAAGTCAAAAGGACTTATAAGTGTTTGTTCACCAAATAGGGGGATTTCACGCAATTCGTGGAACTTGGTGGGGGAGACATTTATTTGTGGCCGTGGATTGTATACAAGGGTCAATATTAACCGCCTGTAGGGCAGTTTGGGGGATATGATGGCTTAAGAACAGGTTCAGGTCCCTGTATCTTAAGACTTTTGAATCCTGTGAGCCGTGAGGTTCTCATAGGGGGAAATTCTTCTTACAAGTCATGAGGATCTCGTAAGTGTAATTTCTCCTTAGGGATCGTGAGGATTCCTAAGTGTTTTGCCCCCTTGTGAGCCGTAAAGATCTCACGCGGGTAGTTTCTCCTTACAAAATCGAGAGGACCCTGCAAGTGCACATATATTTCTTTTACGAGTCTGTGCCATTTTGGGTTTTCACAAACTCGCCGGTAGCCCTGCTGTTTTTACTCATGGAGCCCTTTTCGGGTTTTCATCCATGCCCATTTCGCTTATGAACGTATCTTTTTTAGCCACGTTAGCCTAAGGATACTGTGGTTCGTAGCAGTTTAAGTACGTTACGGTCTGTTGCTAGTTTAGGGACATTTCGGTCCATTGTTTGTTTAGGGACGTTTCGGTCCGCAGTTAGTTTAGGGACGTTGCGGTTCGTTGTTAGTTTAAGGATATTACGGTCGATTGTTAGTTTAAGGACGTTTTGGTCCGCTGTTAGTTTAGGGACATTTCGGTCCGCAGTTAGTTTAAGGACATTACGGTCCGATGTTAGTTTAAGGACATCACGGTCCGATGTTAGTTTAAGGACATTACGGTCCGCTGTTAGTTTAGGGACGTTTCGGTCCGCAGTTAGTTTAGTGACATTTCGGTCCGTTGTTAGTTTAAGGACATTATGGTCCGCTGTTGGTTTAGGGACGTTTCGGTCCGCAGTTAGTTTAGGGACGTTTCGGTCCGTTGTTAGTTTAAGGACATTACGGTCCGTTGTTAGTTTCTACGGCGAAGTTTTGCCGGATAGCACCTATAGAGTTTGGTACTCAGGAAGACAGCGAGCGGACACAAGCGTCGTCATCTATCATTAACCTGGGCTGTGACTCGTCAGGCATAGTATTTCTTAAGGAATCGGCCATTTATCGGCCAGAAGGGCCTTTCGCCATGCATATAAATGAGCAAGTAGGCTCCCCCTTAATAGACCTTGTCACATAATCCAAGGATTTTGGCACTGCTCCTACCCCTAGCTCTTCTATGTTATCTTCTAACGCCGAGTGAGCTTCTTCATTATTTAGCGACGAATGAGAGATCATGTGGCAACCCACCACATATTCCTCGGGTTCTTCTGACGAGTCGTTTCCGTCGCCATTGTCATTATCCTCGCTCTCAAGGATATGGTTGAGAAACTCCTGGAGTGTGACCGGGGTTCGCACCTTCTGGTTATATTCTTCCAACGCGTCAATATCCTTTTGCAGGTCTGTGCGTTTGTCGTCAGGCTGCACGGGCTTCCTGGTCTTCTTCTTTTTCTTTAAAGACTTTGACGACTGGGCCTGGGTATTTTGCTCATTGCTACCAACTCTCGGTGTTGGGCGCGATTTTAGCATTCCCTCAATGATCTTTGGCTCCAGCGGGCTTTTCCACCTGATTACCGGGCATGCTTGAAGACCCTTTAGCATTCTCCTAGTCTTGTCTAAAAGAACAACTCCCCATGGAGCTTCCTCTATAAATGAGCATGATGCCCCAGGCATGTCCACCTTTTTAGGAGCATGCGGTTGTGGCGGATTTAACCTCCAGTTTTCAGACAGCACGAATTTGCCTTGTTGGTATTGGTCTTCAATCCGGTTTTTGAAGACGAAACAATCTTCGATTGGGTGGCCCACTATTCGGTGGCAGGGGCAGTAATTAGGATTTTTGACGTCGCCCAGTTGCAGCGGGCGTCTCGGATCTGGTAGAGTGATAAGCCTGTTGCGCACCGCCAGTTCGAACAGTCTTCTCGTCTTATCCCGAGGGAATAACTAAGGACGTCTCAGCTTTTCTCCAAGTGTTCGCTGTTTATCGTTTTGGAGAGCAGCTGGTTTCGGATCACTCGGCTGTTGCTGAACGTTGGCGACGAGGGTCGCTTTCCCTTCGCCTTTTTCATTTCGAGGCTCCGTCTTCGAGGAGGTTGGTCTATGGCCCATCTGGTCCATTTGGGCCAACTTGTCGATCAAGGCCTGGAAAGTGGTCGGCTTGAAAAACATCATAAACTGGGATATAGTCGCCTGCGGATCGAGGGTCCCTATGAACATGCCCACAGCAGGAGCATCTTCTATGCGTTGTTCGCATCTCGACCATAGGTTCCGCCACCGAATTGCATACTGAACCTATGTCTCTCCCGGCTTCATTCTGGCGTTGATCAACGCTGTGATTGGGGTGCGTTCGCTAGCGCTTGCGAAATGCTGGGTGAATAGCAACTCCATTTCCGTGAATGTTTTGATGGTGTCGTTCGGAAGCTCCGAGTACCATTCGAATGCTGTTCCGCTAAGCTGCCGACGAATTGGCGAAGCAACAGTTTGTCGTCACCTCCAGTATTGCCACATAGAGCCCTGAAATGAGCGACGTGCTGATGGGGATTGTCTTCGTACCAGCCTGGATAGGGTCACCCAGTTTTGACGACTTGGCCAGTGGCTTCGCTTGTCTGATGAGCTCGTATTTGTTAAGCTATGTAGTCATCAAGCGCAGCTTTCGAGATCGTCTCTTCCCTGGCTGTTGATAGTGTCGGAAGAGGATTTGATATCTTCCCTCTGTCGTCTTCAATGATTATTGGGGGATCTTCGGCTGGAGGGTCCGGCTGGATCATCATGCCCACCATATCTTGGAACAGAAGCGCCATTTGTTTTATGTTCGCCGCTTATTCCGCGACTTCTTTATCTTTCTTTTCGAGCATTCTTCGAAGGAACTCGGTGTCGGTTTCCTGTTCCTGGCGCTATTCCGACGATGCTTCTAGGCTTTCTTTCTGCCCAGTGAGTGCGGTCATCTTTGTCAGCATCTCCTGGAGTTTCTGTTGTTGCTCATGAGCTTTTGTTATGGACCGCGTAAGTGGTCGATGACCCCCATAAGCACGACTTTCATCTTTTCCGGAAGCTATATAGACGGTGTGCATTATCATGCCCCAGACTTGAAGCGTTTGGATTTAGCGCCCTTGAGATTTGTCGTAGACACGGGGATCTTCTCCGGCCTTCTCCTTTTATGGGCAGTCGAAGTTGAGAGGGCAGTCACAGACGATGCTTTCCGTGGTACGACGGCGGGATGATTCTTCTCTTGCCGGACCTTTATTTTCTTCGATCGGCGGGAGTAATCTTTGTCAATTACAGAGTCTTGGACTCTTCACCAGACCCTATGGATTTTGGAGCACAGCCGCAGAGGGGGCTGCTCCGGCTTCGCCTTTGTGATATTTTCAGCGGGTGGAGGAGACCTTTTCAACACGGTAGTTGGAGAGTTCTTGCGCACCCTCCTGAGCGGCTTAAATCTATTTCCAGTTGGAACAGTAGCATCAACTTCCATCGTTAGAGCTGGTGGGGTAAGTCTGGAAGGGGAAATGCCCCCAGCTTTCCTCACTCGGTGCCAGTGGCGACGTCGAGCATGACGCGTAGCCGAGATTACCTTTATCGTCGGGGTAGCTTCCTTATGCCCCCTGCTTTGATGAGAGGTTGTTGTTGGTGCCAGCCTGTCGAAGACTGACGTCTGCTGGGGAGGAATGGTCAATCTGTCGAAGGCCGACTTTCGAGTAGGGGAAGCAGTTTGGACGACTCCACCCGCAGCGGGAGTTGGAATGGCCAGTCTTGCGAAGACCAATCCCTTAGCAGGAGAAGCCCCTATGATGACTTCATTTACCGGAGCTGGAATGGCTATCCGCTTCGGGTTAACTCCTTCGGGTATCGCATGCTTCTTCACGGGCCCACTTGAGCTTTGGTCTAGTCCATTAAAGACCGAGGCGATGGACTTAGACGACCCGTTGAAAGGGGCCATGGTAGTTGTAAGCCGATCAAAGACCGACTTCTTTGGAGCTTCCTGTGACGGCACTGAAGCGTTGAAGCTCATTGGCGGGAGCATGGTCCCGAAGAACAATCCAGTGGTGGCCTGTGTCACTTGTTCCACCGGCATTGCATAGATGGAGGCCGCTTGGGGCCCGTCAGTTACTCCTCCAGACGGGGCGGAGCGGGAGTTGTTGTTGCAGTTGGTGCAGTTGGAAGCCATTGACGCCATCTTCTCTTCTGCACGGAGAAAGACACCAAATCTTAATACCTTGAATCAAGGGGCAACCATATTAAACCGCGATTCGTTCGCGAACACGACACACAAAGTGTGGAGTGGAAAGAGGAAAAGGTCCCACTGGGCGTGCCAGAATCTGTTCACCGCCGAAAGACGCGACCGGGACGTTGGGACATCTGGCCTGAATTTTGGGGGCAGATGCTATTGGGTTTTATCCGTCCACCTCTTCGAAGATGCCAAGTTGATTTATGACACCGTGTATCGGAGGTTTGGACAGATGCGGCCGTTGTAGCAGACTTCGTCAGATTCCCCCTCGTTTGCGAGGGGTTTTTGATTGTGGGGACGCTCTTCCCTGTAGGCGCAAGCCCCTGCAGTTAATTACGTTACCGCGTAAAGATAACCACTTTCTCCTTCTCCAGATGTTCACTTCGTGTCGTGTATGTTTGTTTTGTTTTAGGTTGCCCGTGGATTGCATACGGAGACTAATTTATGTTGTCGCCCATAGGGCGTGGATTAGTCAAAATCCGTATTTTCTTAGATTTGGGTTTTGGTTGATTTAAGGATCGTTAACCTCATTTGAGATTAAGATCAACTTAAATGTTTGTTAAGAATACGTTAGTCTAAGTTTTAAACTAAGATCTACTTAACAGGGGTTCAAGATCATTCTTGATCCAACGAAAGAGCATTTGGGCTCTATCATTTTAGTTTAGGGACATTACGGTCCGTCATTAGTTTAGGGATGTTGCGGTCTATTGTTTAAGGACATCATAGTCCGTAGTTTAAAGACATCATAGTTTATTGGGTTTTTAGTTTAAGGACATCATAGCTCGTAGTTTAAAGACATCATAGTCTATGGTTTAAGGACATCATAGTCCATAGTTTAAGGACATCATAGTCCGTGGTTTAAAGACATCATAGTCTGTAGAGTTTAGTTTAAGGACGTCGCGGTCCATTGGGTTTTAAGGACATCATAGTCCATGGAGTTTAAGGACATCATAGTCCGTAGTTTAAAGACATCATAGTCTATAGAGTTTAGTTTATGGACGTTGCGGTCCATTGGGTTTAAGGACATCATAGTCCATGGAGTTTAAGGACATCATAGTCCGGAGTTTAAAGACATCATAATCTATAGAGTTTAGTTTAGGGACGTTGCGGTCCATTGAGTTTAAGGACATCATAGTCCATGGAGTTTAAGGACATCATAGTCCGTAGAGTTTAGTTAAGAGACGTTGCGGTCCGTGAAGGGAGTTTATGGTTTGTTGGTTTAGGGGTATACCAAGAGTTATTGGTTATTGGGACCTTCCATCTCTCTGAAGACGTTGAAGAATTACAATGACATGTATCAGAGGTATGGAGAGATGTACCCATGAACCAATGGATATTCGTCAAAAGATCGGTGGTCTTGTTTGGGACTAAGACCAGTTTGGGAAAATAAAGTGCACATGGGCTCGGTAGATTTAGGAGTTTGGCCAACTTTGGCTCAACCCACTGAGTGTTTGTCGTTTGCTTTTTAAATAAAGTGTTAGACACTTGCTAGGACATAGTCCATTCTCTGTGCACACAATGCTAAGCATTTATATGGGTTCTGACGCTCACACTTTACTTCTTTTTCTTTTGTTTTTTGTGAGTATTGAACACTCTTTATGGCGCTGAGTTCTGTGTGATGAGCGTAGAGCACTCTATGCTAGAAGCGCCCACGTAAGGGAAACGTGGAGCGCTTGGTGCTGAGTGCCGACCATTAAGTGCTAAGCACATTTTATTGAGCATCACCCACGTGAGGGGCACGTGAAGCGCTTGGCGCTGAGCGCCAACCACTGAGTGCTAAGCACTTTTTATTGAGTAGCGTCCACGTGAGTGGCACATGGGGCGCTTGGCGACCATTGAGTGCTAAGCACTCTTTTATTGATCAACGCCCACGTGAGGAGCACGTGAGGCGCTTGGCGCTGAGCACCAACCATTAAGTGCGAAGCACTCTTTTATTGAGTAGCGCTTGGCGCTGGGTTTTTCTTGTGTATTATTTTCTGAAGAGTTCAATTCTCTGTTCTTCCTTGGATCATCGATCCCTAAGAAAAAATTCGTCCCCGTAAGAATTAAATTCTCATTTTGGGGAGACGTGTCTCATGGATCTCAGATCTGAGGAAAGAACTATGTTCTTTTTATGAGGGTTAAACCCTTAAGATGCTCTGATCTTTATTTTATTTACCTTGAAGAAAATTCTACTTCTTAAAGCTTTCTCTTTTTTTTTGCTCTTCTCTTTGAGATCGAAGTTTATGGGGGGGGGGGGTTTCTTCTGTCCAAGACTTGAAGTCTTGGGTCCTTTATATTGGGGAGGCTGACTGATTGATGTCAAAAACTGTATTTACCGCAATCAAGAAAACGGCGTCGCTTCGCAGCTAGCCGGTGAGTGCGGGTCGATCCACAGAGACGGGTAAATTTCTTTATTGTGTTTTAACGAGTTGATTCTATTTGTAGTTTTGGTTGGTTTATAAAACTCTAAAGACTGGATCTAATTAATCTAATTAAGAATCTTGCTAGGGTTAGGATTAGGGGAAGTTTTGGAAATTAATGTTTTTCCTCACCGCTTTCAATACCTTCCTTTTTTTTTAATCTATTAGGTGTTAAGTTAATTATCAATAAAGTGGATATAAATCTTTTGGGAAGATGTTTCTTCCTCTAGATTTGTACCCTACCTTTGTTGATAATTATCATAACCCTCACGGAAAACGCGCGGAACCGGCCCTTTATACTACGGTTCATCGTTACCTCGAAGGGTAGGATGCCGCAGGGAGCGGTTGTGCTCGTATGCGTGAAGTTCTAATTAATTAGGTGAAGGTGGCATTGAAAGGGACGAGAGATTTCATCTCTCAACCCTTTCCCTAAGGCTAACCCTAACAAGCGAGGAGACTACTCGCTCATTAGGGGATGAGAAGACATTATAATTAAAAGAAATAAAAGACTTACTAGGTTGACGGCTCCCTCCAAACAAGAAGAACAGATCTGAAATTTATTCCCAGAATTTCTGAATTTTATTGATTGAAAAGAGGCATACAATTTTCGGATCTAAAACTACAATTTATAAGAAAATAGGAAATCTAGGGTTACAGACTCTCGCGCACGTGAATTTACAGATTTGACCCCTGAAAATCCTAACATAAACACCGACGCACCGACGCACTAAAATTGCACCGACACGGGCTCTGTATGGCCGCGGATCCGCGGCGTCAGGTAGGGTTTGGCCGCGGTTCCGCGGCCAATTAAGGGAATTGGGCTCTGAGCTTTCTGGGCTTGGTTCACTGCACCTTTGGGCTTCTGTTTCTTCACTTGTTTTCTTTTTTGGGCTTCTGGTTTTTCTCCAGATATTTCAGTGAAGACTTGTATTGGGCTTTTTAACCGTTTCACTTGACTTTTTGGACCTTGCACTGTTCTTCGATTAGGCTTGACTAGGATCCGTCTACTTATTGGTCAAAAGTCCTTTTTCTGTTGTTTTGTGTCTTTTTCACTGTATTTGCTCCAGAAACCTGTATCCTGTAATATGCAACAAACGTGCGTCAAGAGTACCTATTTATTTATAAAAAGGATAAGAATAGGGGAATGATAAATGCAATATTATAATCTGAACAAATACCCCCAAACTTACCTTTTGCTCGTCCTCGAGCAAACTTATTATTTTATTCACTACAAAAAAAAAACTAACCGTACTTTCGCAGGGAAACGCGATTGCACTGAGCACGTGCAACAAGCCGTTAAACCTCTAGGTGTCCCTAGTAGGAGGAGTGTTGTCTCCTGAGGGTTTTCAGCGGATACTACCCACAAAATCCTATCAACTCGGCCCATTGACTTTTGTTCTCCAATTAGGTCTTCTAATAAGGAATTCTATTATCTTCTACTTGTAAATTATCTACCCATATTCTTCACGCTTCCTTATCATTTAACTTAAGATCATATACATCCTGTGGATTTACTTAGTTTTCGGCATCTCTTAAGTTTTCCTTCTAGGGTTTTATCTCCACTTAGGAATTTTCTATCAACTCCATTAAAGATACAAGTTTTATCTTTCATTCCTCTCTCTTATCTAAATTCCAATCACATACCCCTACGTGTGTGTATAAGTCACCCCTACACTTGGAAATTCAAATTAAGCAATCAACCCCTTGTCCGTTGTCCAAAGTACTAATTAGTGGTGAATTTAAATGAAATTTGCTTACACATCCTTCATGCGACCGTTAATACTTCTTGAGGTACCAACGACCGATTACAAAATGTGTTTGCACTTTAAAGCATACTTCCTAGTCTTGCAACACCCAAGGCTTTAGCAGTGACTCCCAAACCAGTTGGTCTAAGGCACTAGGTGATGAAGCACCCTCGCTAAGTATTTTTCTATTTTTGCAGCCTTAAGTAATCACAAAAACCAGTGTCCATTTTTTTTCTTTATTCACACTTTTTCATACTAAGGACTTTAGACAAGAGCCTTTCAAGGTCTCTTCTACTATTCCAAGTTTCAAGGTGCGTGATTGTACAAATTGTAGGGTATACGTTTTCAGAATCTAGACTTAAGCTAGGAACTATTTTTCAAACTTATACTCTAATAAGAACATCAATACTCTTCCCTTGTTTCGACTTAGCCCAGGAAGTGAACCCAAAATATGCCTATTTCTAAATAAACTACAAGGCATATACTTTCTACCGTTAAACTTTAAGGAATGTTATTTTTAGGGTTTTTAATTCACTAAGTCTAAGATCTAGTTTTTCCTAGCTAGTTAACCTATGTGTCAAACTCTAGTCAATTAGCCAAAATTGAATACATTAATTTTTATAATTTTTCAAATTTTTCAAATTTTTATGGGTTTTCAAATAAATATGCATATGCAAAAATATGTACAAATGAATGCGAAGGACGAAGACGTACCGAGCATACCCCCAAACTTGAACTTGACAGTGTCCTCACTGTCATGCTAAACCAAGAGGGTCAAAACACCGGCACATCCCTGTTTATTTAATTATAATTTTTATATTTTATTTAAGAAAAACAAAAATATGTACAAAAAGGCCCTCCCCCAAACTTCATTTAAACTATGTTAGACATGACTGCCAAACTTTGTATCGGCCAAAAGTCAACACCAACCAATTGAAAAATTTATTAGTAAAGGATATTGGTTGGTGGAAAAATAAGTTGTGGTGGTCCGCAAAGAATTTGGGAAGATAGAAGTAGTGGTATGGGAGGTGTGGAGGGAAATATACAGGTGATGGTGATGCATCGAAACGAGAATGCGAATGATCAGCAATCAGTGGAGTGTCGGCATTCTCGTACCTTATTAAAAGAAAGGGGGGTATTTCAACTTCTAAGGGAGGAAGTTGACTCACCACAATACCCTCAAGATGTTCCTGTGGGTCCTCTATTGACATGGCATCATCCATCACATGTTTATGATATTCACTTATGAGGGAACTTATCTCCTCGATGTCCGCCATGGTCCAACTGGAAACTTGCCGCCTATCTTGTGAGACTTTTAAAATAGCGTTCTCTTACTCGAAGGCTAGAGAGGCTGATATGATCATGGGAAAAGTCTCATTCTCACCTATATGAGCATATTTAAGGTGAGGCGGTAAGGACATTAGTTCGAGTTTCGGAGGCGCAAGAACCATTGCGGAATCTACCTCGAACTTAAAGGACTCTAACACAGGTTCGAAATCACTGCAAACAACCGATTCGGATGGCTCAACTGACTCATCCAAAAATTCAAACGACTCATATTCGGGCTGTGAGTCGTCATCATCCAAAAAAGTGAAACATTCATAATCAACATCGGTTGTGTCAACGGTGGTAGGCTCAAGGAGGGACGCACTAGTGGCGTCAAAACTGTTTTCATCAAATAGAAATCTTTCAAGCTCGCAGTCCTCCTGCGTGATTTCGTGAATAGAGCAAACTTCTCGTGTACTAGCTTTAGGCACGGGGGGCAGACTTCCCATCTTATAAATATTGAACTCACTAGACCTCTTCCCGAAGGATAGAGTCATGGAGCCATTGCGACAATTTATCACTGCATTGGAAGTGGCCAAAAATGGTCGACCGAGAATCACCGGAATTTGGTTTCTTGGGTTAGCAACAGGTTGTGTATCCATGACGATAAAATCAACGGGGAATATGAATTCCCCGACTTTGATCAACACATCCTCTAGTTGACCCCTTGGATAGGTGATTGATCGATCAGCCATTTGGAGAGTGCAACGAGTGGGTTTCAACTCTCCAACCCCTAATTGTTCGTACACGGAGTAAGGAATCAGGTTAACACTTGACCCAAGATCTAAAAGTGCTCGATTAATATTCTTATCCCCAATTGTGATTGAAATAGTAGGACAGCCGGGGTCCTTTCGTTTTTGGGGTAAGGTTTGATGGTGGTTAATAGCATTGCTCACTGCACTAGCCACTAGCACTTTCTTGGGTACTTGAGATGCCTTTCTCTTCGAGGTGCACAAGCCCTTTAAGATTTTCGCGTATGAAGGGACTTGTTGGATAGCATCCAAGAGAGGTATATTTATGCTAACCTGCTTAAAGATCTCCACAATCTTCTCCACTTGTGTATTTGGTTTATTAGGACTCAACCTATTTGGAAATGGTACATTCTGAAAATTTGCTGAGTCAAAAGTCTGTGGAGTAGAATGTGGAATAGGAACGGATCCCAGTGTGGATGTGTTCGTGTTGTTAGAAATGAGTCCGTTCGAGTCAGAAGAAGTAGAGCCGTGTGAAGGGTGGAGAATAGGCTCTAAAGAAAAAGGTGAAGAAGGAAGTGAAGAAAATGAAGAAGGAGAAGAAGAACCACCGGCGGGGATGTCATCACTAGTTTCCACATTATTTTGCAACTCTCTTCCGGATCTCAACGTGGTCACCGCATTCATATTGTGATTGTTATATGCATTTTGTGCGTGACCGGGATTGGGCAATGGTTGAGATGGAAGCTTTCCCTTTTCTCTCTCGCTCAACGCAGCAGTTAATTGTGCAATTTGTGCCTCAATAGATTTGATACTTTGATCGTGTGAGGCATTGTTATTCATTAAAGATTGAACATAACTTTCAAATCTTGCTGCGGATTCTGTAGTTTGCTTAAGAAATGCATCTAAACTTTTTTCGAGCGAGGTAACCTTATCATCATTTGGTTGAACCAAATTGTTCGTTTGATTTGTATAAGGTTGTTGATGGAAAGGTTGTTGTATTTGAGTTTGTAAGGGTGCTTGTTGTTGTTGTGGAGGAGCTCTTTGAAAATTGTTATTCCCTTGGAACTGTTGATTTGGGTGACTCCTCAACCCCTGAGTGTATGCCGAAGAGTACGGATCATTTCTTTGTCTTTGCTGGAATGCAGCATTGACTTGATCCTGCCCTTGAATAGGTGCATTATAAGGGCACTCTTCGGTGAGATGTGATGGATTAGAACAACAAGCACAAACAGTTCGTGTGGGTAGAGTAGGGGCAGGAGAAGACGATGAGATTTTTGTCTCAATGGCTTCTAGCTTTTTCATAAGTGAGGCCATCTCGGCCTTCATAGCGATCGACATATCTATTTGATGTATGCCTGCCCTAGATTGACCAACTAAAGAAGATGATGTGGTCTTGGTACTCTCCCACTGAATTGTTTGCTCACTTAGGTCCTCAAGAAACTGCCAAGCTTCGTCGCTAGACTTGGAGAGTAAATGACCTTGACATATTGTTTCTAGCAACTGCTTCGTTGCCACATTCAATCCCTCGTATAATGTTTGGCAAAGTTGCCAATTTTCTATCCCATGATGAGGGCATTGAACAAGTAGGTCTTTAAATCTCTCGAAGCACTTCCAAAATGGTTCGGAAGGAAGCTGTGAAAATTGTATGATTTCGTTTCGGATTCTAGCAGTTTTGTGGTGAGGATAGAACTTTTTCAGAAAAGCTCTTACAAACTCGTCCCAATTTCTAATGGAATGTGATGCGGTGCTGTATAGCCACTTCTCGGCTAGGTCACATAAGGTAAAAGGAATGACCCTTAGCCTTATTGCGTCATCACTTAATTGGGTTGTCTTCATCATGCTGCAAACGTTTTGGAATTTATTAATGAAAATATATGCATCTTCGGATTCCAAACCATGAAACTTAGGCAGCATATTGATGAATTGTGGTTTTATTTCAAAGTTGTCCCCATTTGCCGGTGGGGGTGAAAGACATGTGGGTAAAGAAGTGCGGACGGGGTAGAAGAGATCCTGGAGCGCAACTCGTGCGGGCGCTACAACAGGCGGTAGATTCGGGTTATTCGCACCTGGCGGAGGTGGAATCATTCCTGTCGTTAAGGTATCGTTGGGGTTGAATCCTGACATACCTTCGAAAGAAGAATTTGAATGTGGAGGTAAGGAAGAGGACGGAATGTCGACGAAGGGTTCGTCGAAGGGTTCGTTGATCGGTACCAACGAAACACGGACTAATCGGGCGTTAGTATCCCTAGTCCAAGATGACATACACTAAAGGGTAGTGCAGTCAGAAAAAAAAAATAGAAAAACAGAATGTGGGGGTAAGATAACGTCAGTGAGAAGAAGTGGTGGAAGTGAGTTTCAAGTTTCTTCGCGACAAGTTGCAAGTTTTGAAAAGATTTTTTTTATTTTTTTTTTATTTTTGTGTGAGTTTTGCAAAGAAGTTTTTGAAAACGGACTCGTGACACAAAAAGTATCAACCACACATGCACAATCAGGCCTAGATCTAGGGTCGCCTAGGTCTACTAGACAGCTCCTAACTAGGGCTAGAAATAGACCTCGAACCGCCTCTTCACGGACAAATACGGCCAGGTAAGTGGGAAGGAACCACCACTACAGTGGGCCTAATTAAAAACCACTAGCCTAGACACCGCAATGTCGGTTAGGATAAACGGCCGATGCCTACCCTAGTCCTTTTCCTATTGAGCTCGCTGTCCTTAGGTCTGAGTCTAATCTTTTTTTAATTAAAGGTGGTTGATGCAAAATGCTTAGGTGTTTTCTGGGGTCCTGGGAAGGGTGATGAAATCCCCACCCAATCTGGATTTGGTCAAATAGCCCCTTAGAGTCCGGTTAAATTATGCAAAACAAATAAAAATTCACTTGCAATCAGAATTTTATTTTTTTTAGCGCGGCGCAAAGAAACCTGCAGAGATCTGTTATTTAGAAGGGGGAGAAAGACTCTTTACGCAAAGAAATCCTGCAGAAGATTTTTACAGAGAAATATATGGGAGGTTGCAGAGGGGAGAGAGAAAAATCAAACCAGAGAAATTTGGTGCGCTGACGTGTCACACCAAGCGCGGATCCGCGGCAGATTGGCAATTTTAGCGGCGGAAGAGCGGCTCTATGAAGGAATCTGGCTCTGAAAATTTTTGTGCTGCTCTGCGCTTGTAATTCTTCTCTGTTACTATGTACCAAATTTTGATTTGCCCTCTGTAAAACTCCAGATCCTTGATTCTTCGTTGTTCCTGCAAGATCCAAAAGATACACCCTTCAAACAGATCAAATTTGATTATTTTTTATATTTTTTTTATATTTTCAGATTTTTATAATTTTTTAAAATTTATATCAACCCGAAAATTCACAAAAAGAAAGATTACGCCGTCCCCGGCAACGGCGCCATTTGATTGATGTCAAAAACTGTATTTACCGCAATCAAGAAAACGACGTCGCTTCGCAGCTAGCCGGTGAGTGCGGGTCGATCCACAGAGACGGGTAAATTTCTTTATTGTGTTTTAACGAGTTGATTCTATTTGTAGTTTTGGTTGGTTTATAAAACTCTAAAGACTGGATCTAATTAATCTAATTAAGAATCTTGCTAGGGTTAGGATTAGGGGAAGTTTTGGAAATTAATGTTTTTCCTCACCGCTTTCAATACCTTCCTTTTTTTTTTGATCTATTAGGTGTTAAGTTAATTATCAATAAAGTGGATATAAATCTTTTGGGAAGATGTTTCTTCCTCTAGATTTGTACCCTACCTTTGTTGATAATTATCATAACCCTCACGGAAAACGCGCGGAACCGGCCCTTTATACTACGGTTCATCGTTACCTCGAAGGGTAGGATGCCGCAGGGAGCGGTTGTGCTCGTATGCGTGAAGTTCTAATTAATTAGGTGAAGGTGGCATTGAAAGGGGCGAGAGATTTCATCTCTCAACCCTTTCCCTAAGGCTAACCCTAACAAGCGAGGAGACTACTTGCTCATTAGGGGATGAGAAGACATTATAATTAAAAGAAATAAAAGACTTACTAGGTTGACGGCTCCCTCCAAACAAGAAGAACAGATCTGAAATTTATTCCCAGAATTTCTGAATTTTATTGATTGAAAAGAGGCATACAATTTTCGGATCTAAAACTACAATTTATAAGAAAATAGGAAATCTAGGGTTACAGACTCTCGCGCACGTGAATTTACAGATTTGACCCCTGAAAATCCTAACATAAACACCGACGCACCGACGCACTAAAATTGCACCGACACGGGCTCTGTATGGCCGCGGATCCGCGGCGTCAGGTAGGGTTTGGCCGCGGTTCCGCGGCCAATTAAGGGAATTGGGCTCTGAGCTTTCTGGGCTTGGTTCACTGCACCTTTGGGCTTCTGTTTCTTCACTTGTTTTCTTTTTTGGGCTTCTGGTTTTTCTCCAGATATTTCAGTGAAGACTTGTATTGGGCTTTTTAACCGTTTCACTTGACTTTTTGGACCTTGCACTGTTCTTCGATTAGGCTTGACTAAGATCCGTCTACTTATTGGTCAAAAGTCCTTTTTCTGTTGTTTTGTGTCTTTTTCACTGTATTTGCTCCAGAAACCTGTATCCTGTAATATGCAACAAACGTGCGTCAAGAGTACCTGTTTATTTATAAAAAGGATAAGAATAGGGAAATGATAAATGCAATATTATAGTCTGAACACTGACTTGTTGATTCCCTTGAGGAAATCTCTCATTGAGAGATTTCTTAATTGATTTGGGAATTTTATCCACCGTCGGATCTTTGATCTAAGGACTTCTGTTTTACAGAAGATATCTTTCTTATTTTTAACAAGATTGGGAAAATATTTTTCCATACAGAACTTATTCTGTATCTTGGTGATTTTTAATCACCATTGGATTTTTGATCCAACGGTGCTCTGATTTACAGAGCACAATTTTTCTTGTTTGGAAAGATTTGAAGAGTATTTTCTCAACAGAATTTAATTCTGTAATTTGATGATTTATCATCTTCGTTGGATCTTTGATCCAAGAGTGGAGAACTTTTAGTTCTGGCGCTGGCGCTCTCGTGCTTTGCACGTGAGGCGCTGCCTCAGAGTTTTCTAACTCTTGGCGCAGCCTCAGAGTTTTCAACTCTGGGCGCTGGCGTTCTTGTGCTTTGCACGTGAGGTGCTGTCTTAGATCAAATTTTGAATAGAGCCTTGCTCTCTTATTGGGGGAAACAGTGTTACCTGAGAACTGCTATTCGACGATAGATATAATACCACATAGGAGTTCTCGGCGAATCCGTTCAATGTACTCAGTCTGCACTGAGTACCCGTATACAATCTTTGGTGTCACCACACCAATGGATATGGGATCATCCATCGCCCATCATATGGGTCAAGAAATGTATACGCTAATCTACTCTGGAATATCGATGCCCCATCTCGATACACCCACGACTAGGAACATTTCAAGGATATGCTTATAAACTACACATGTCCCACTAGTATGATTTGCATCATAATCCTTAGTCAAGCAAATATCCTAAGGGCTTTATCAATATGTACCAAATGAGTAATAAGCATGATTAAGTGAACATGTTAAGATAAAGAACAACCAGATAGCATACTATCATATCGAGCAAGAATGTCTTCTGAATATATATACACACATACCGATACATCCACTATCATATAATGGCCTCTAGGGCATACATATATCCAACAATCTCCCATTTGCACTAAGGCCAATTATTGGCGTATCTCATACCCAACTTCTCAAAAAGTCGCTCATGCTGCGGCAGAGGGAGTGCCTTGGTGAGTGGATCCATGGTGTTATTCTTTGTATCTACTCTCCGAATCCCGATCTCGCGACGATCAACTATCTCCCGGATCAAATGATATCGTCTCAGGATGTGTCTGGATCGCTGATGGGACCTGGGCTCTTTGGCCAACACCATAACCCCATTATTATCACAATACAATAGTATTGGATCAATAATGGTTGGAACTACTCCTAGCTCCGAGATGAACTTTCTCATCCAGATGGCTTCCTTGGCAGCATCATTTGCAGCAATATACTCAGCTTCCATCGTGGAGTCTAAAACGGTCTCCTGTTTGGAACTCTTCCAACATACCGCCCCTCCATTGAGGGTAAATACAAACCCTGAGATAGATTTGCTGTCATTCTTATCACTCTGGAAGCTCGAATCGGTAAAGGCCTCCATGTGGAGTTCCCCGTTACCATACACAAAGAACATTTCTTTAGCCCTTCGCAAGTACTTAAGAATGTTCTTCACAGCTGTCCAGTGATTCTTCCCTGGGTTAGATTGATACCTACTTACTACACCCAGTGCATAAGCTATATCAGGGCGTGTACATAACATCGCATACATTATAGATCCTACGGCTGAAGCGTAGGGTATAATGCTCATGCGAGCTCTCTCTTCATCAGTTTTTGGGCAAAAGTCCTTGGAGTGAGTGACTCCATGACAAGCGAGTAAGGCAACCCGCTTGGAGTCTTCCATACTAAACCTCTTTAGGATGGTGTTAATGTACCTGGTTTGGGACAATTCCAACAACCTTTTAGATCTATCCTTATAGATCTTCATGCCCAGTATGTACGAGGCATCACCTAGGTCCTTCATGGAGAACCTTTGTGATAAGAACAGTTTGATCGATTGTACCATAGGAACATCATTTCCTATCAGAAGAATGTCATCCACGTACAATACGAGGAATGCGACGGTACTTCCTACAATTTTCTTATAAACACAAGGTTCATCTGGATTTTTGACGAATCAAACTCTTTGATGACATCATCAAAACAGATATTCCAACTCCGTGATGCCTGCTTTAATCCATAAATGGATTTAAGCAAGCTACATGCTTTCCCGCTGCTCCCACTATCAATGAAGCCCTCTGGCTAATCCATATAAAAACATTCTTCTAAATCACCATTTAGAAAAGCAGTTTTAACGTACATATGCCAGATTTCATAGTCATAGTGAGCAGCAAAAGCAAGTAGGATCCGAATGGATTTAAGTATAGCTACAGGAGAAAAGATTTCGTCATAGTCCGGTCCTGGTCTTTGACGAAATCCTTTCGCCATAAGTCTTGCCTTATAGGTCTCCACCTGCCCATCTACGCCGATCTTTCTTTTAAAGATCCATTTGCACCCTACGGGTTTTACCCCAGAGGGTACAACATCCAAAATCCATACTTTGTTGATGTACATAAACTCCATTTCGGATCATATGGCATCCAGCCACTTCACAGAGTCACCACTCGTGATAGCTTGCTGAAAACTGGTAGGGTCATCATCATCCATGATGCAATCTTCTCCATCATCATCAATGCGGAAACCGTAGTATCTCTCCGGTGGGCGAGAAGTCCTACCAGATCTATGGAGTGGCTGAGGTTCATAAGATTCTGTTGCAACATCAGGTTCAACCAAGTCGTCATTTGTAACTTGTGTCTCTAGAACCTCTTCTAGATCTACCACATTGCTATCAGTATCATTTGGAAAAATCTCATTTTCTAAAAATGTGGCATGTTGAGAAACAAACACCTTTTGTTCCTCCTTGTGGTAGAAAAGATATCCAAACGAATGTTTTGGATATCCCACAAATTTACACTTGACCGATCGTGTCTCGAGTTTGTCGGGATTCTGCTTTTTAACAAAAGCTGGACAACCACAAATCTTAACTCGTTTAAAGATGGTCTCTTCCCATACCATATCTCATATGGAGTGGTAGACACGGTCTTGGTTGGAACTTTGTTCAACAGAAAAACTGCAGTCTCCAATGCATGCCCCCAAAAGAAGAGAGGTAACTCAGTATCACTCATCATGGATCGTACCATATCCAATAGGGTACGATTCCGCCGCTTTGACACACCGTTGTGCTATGGTGTGTAAGGGGGAGTGCGTTGAGAGAGAATCCCTTTCTCTTTTAGGAAGTTCGAAAACTCTGTACTAAGATACTTGATTGATACGAAAAAGTGTGTTTTGTAGTTTAACCGCAATCAGAACGGTGTCGCGTGTAGCTAGACCGAGGTGAGTACGGGTCGTCCTCAGGGAAACGTTGAACCTTTTACTTTTACTTAAGATGTGTTGAGAAAGAGAGGAGGGATAAAAGAATTTTTATAGAATGGTTTCTAGATCTACGTTAAGCAAGAATGCAAAAATATAGATCTAGATTATTTTAGGGATGTAGTTAATATAATAAAATGGCTTGTAGGGTTCGTTAGGATTTAGTAGTTATGGACGATTAATTGAAAGTTACCCTTTTTATCCATTAATAGATTTAGAACTAGAATGACGGTGATGCGTGTAGATTAGGGTTTCTGAAGGAAAAAGGAATCCCACTCTTAACCCTTATCTCGACACGGAACTCCGTTCATATCTAGCCTTTACCAAAACAATCATTAATCTAATCTCTAATCGCGGTCGGAACTAGCAAAGAATTGATAGCGCGCCCGATTAAAAAGTTAATGATTCTTTTGATAAAATTCCTAAACTTTATAGGACTTAAAATGGGTTTAGTTATTTTCATCGTCTATTAACCTACCCTAATCCTACGAACCCTAACAAGCGGAGAATTACTCGCGCATGTTGGGAAAAGAAGATGAAAAGATAGAGAGGGAAAGCATAATCTAAAATGCAAAAGAATTAAATAAAACAACTACCTTTATTAATCAACTTGAACAATCTACACTTTGATTCCTTAGAAAATGATTACAAAGACTAGTTTGCTTCTCGATCTCTTCCAAGGAGGTAGATGAACCGTTGATGATCAGCCTGGATGCGTGAGCCGTCTTGGACTTCGTGATCTCGTCGGCTTGATGGCTTTTCCAAGAGGCTCTCGGTGCCTTTTTATAGTGCAAGGCCAGAATCTTTTGCTTCAAAAGTTGGTAAAATGTAGCAGAAAATCATGCCCCAAAATCTTGCCTCCTAATTCCCTAGAAGTGCGGCGGATCCGCGGCTAAAGGGGGGTATGGCCGCGGATCCGCGGCCGATGGTGAGGATCTCTTCATCAATTTTCTTGGGCTCTCTTATTGTGACATTTGGCAATCCTAGGCACCTTTAGAATTCAGAAATCTTCTCTCGGTTGCTTCCAGACTTGGTCTCCAAGTTTTGCTTCTTAATTTGGCAAGTTTTCTTCAACAAATTGATTTGTTTGATAAATTCTGCATAACAACTTGGAAAATTCTGCACCATAATCTCAAATAATATTTAGCAGACTTAGTTCTACTAGGATTTGGTCAATAGATTTATTTGCATACATTTTCCAACCAAATGATAATTAAAATATATTAACACATGGAAAATAATGTTTTTACACATAAACCCTCATATGTATAATATATTATAATAAAGTCCTTTTTTAATATGAAAATGGTAGGAAAAATGTAATACAAATGTGCAGTTTTATCAACTGAACAAATACCCCCAAACTTATCTTTGATCGTCCCGAGCAAACTAGTTTATTCAAGAGAAGAAGAAAAAAAAGAAGAAAGGATAAAACTAAGCACACTTTCGTAGGCAAACACGATTGCACTGAGCACGTGCAACAAGCTGTTAAACCTCTAGGTGTCCCTAGTAGGAGGATTGTTGTCTCCTGAGGGTTTTCAGCGGATTACACCCACAAAATCCTATAAGAAAAGAGAGATGGTGAAATTTACATATAAAGATAAGAACCATAAAAGAAAGGCTTCGAAAATAAGAGTTTCCAACTACACTAGCTTTTCAGTTGTTATGAGCCCTATCTTAATAGTCATGAAAAAATGTTAGAAATCACATCATCTCGCAATAAAACATCGTCTTTATTCTTCATTCCTACCTTTCATCCAAATATTGATCATATAACCCCACGTGTGTGTAAAGAACATCCCTACACTCGGAGAATTCAATTCAAGCTATCATACTCTTGTCCATCTACCTCAGTACTTTTTAACTTGATGAATATTTATATTTGCTCACACATTTTCATGCGACCGTTAATACTTCTTGAGGTACTAACCAACCGATTACTCATGTGCTTGCTGATTAGGTGATAATATTTTCCTCGTCTTGCACCACCTAAGGCTTAGCAGTGACTCCCAGACCAGTTGGCCTTAGGGCACTAAGTGAAGAGGCACCCTCGCTATATTTTTTTTTATTGCTGCCTTGGTGATAACAAAACCAGTGTTCATTTTTTTCTTTTCACCATTTTTATATTTTCTTCATTTTTTTCCCTTCATACTTTGGCTTTTAGACAAGAGCATTTCAAGGTATCCTCTACTATCCCGAGTTTCAAGACGTGTGTAAGTGCAAATAGTAGGGTATCAACATTCAAATGTTTGGCTTCCAGAATAGAAACTATTTTTCAAACTTATTTTTATTCTCAGATTAGTGACTTCCTTCATCTTATAACCCTTAGGACAACGGCTCATAACTACTTATTACCAGTTCGTTTAAGAAAACTTCTAATTTTCTTGGTTTTCTTAAACTATTCCTATCTTTTGGATGTAATTTTTCACTTTCTACTCGTTTGTTATAAAAAAATTTAATGCCCGGTGTCAAAGATAATTCAGTGAGTACAAACCTCCCCCTCAAACCTGTTTTCAGCAGTGTCCTTACTGATGTAGCCTTTTGAGAACATGGACCTGTATACTAAGGGAGAGATACAAGGGGTAAAATAATAGTTAAATGAAAAATTCCCCCAAACTTATTCTTTGACACGCACAGATATTCAATCAAATCCATTCTTAAAATGAGAAAATGTTACAAAAACATGGAGGTGAGGCGGAGGAAATTTAGTTTTGATAAAGCGGCTCCTATAAAAACAGGAGCTCCTCCGCGGGGTCAGCAGAAAAATACGGTTTTAATCTATGCCCATTCACTTTAAAAATCGAACCGTTTTTCAAATTTTCGACCTCAACTGCCCCGTGCGGGTGTACATACCGCACCACAAAAGGTCCTTTCCAACGAGATTTAAGCTTACCCGGATGAAGATGGAGACGGGAATCGTAAAGAAGGACTTGTTGCCCTGATGTGAAGGTTTTTCTAAAAAGATTTTTATGGTGGAACACTTTAGTCCTATTCTTTACTATCACCGCATTATCGTAAGCTTCATCACGGAGTTCGCTTAGCTCATTCAATTGCAGCTTCCGATAGCTGCCTGCATGATCAAGATCAATATTAAGCTCTTTAATAGCCCACATTGCCTTATGTTCAATCTCGACAGGGAGGTGGCATGCCTTCCCAAACACAAGACGGTATGGAGACATACCAAGATCGGTCTTATAAGCGGTGCGGAATGCCAAAAGAGCATCCGTCAATTTGGTTGACCAATCCTTACGGTTTTTCGAAACCGTCTTCTCCAATATCTGTTTGATCTGCCTATTTGAGATCTCAGCCTGCCCGCTTGTTTGGGGGTGATAGGGCGTAGAAAACTTGTGAGTGATTGAATATTTCCGCATCAAGGTCTCGAAAGGCCTATTGCAGAAATGTGTCCCGTTGTCGCTAATGATAGCGCGAGGGTGTCCGAATCGCAAAAAGATATTTTCTTTAAGGAACTTAATGACAACTTTGTTGTCATTAGTGCGACACGGTACAGCTTCCACCCACTTCGAGACATAATCAACCGCTAACAAGATATATAGATTCCCAAAGGAGTTGGGAAAAGGGCCCATAAAATCTATACCCCAAACATCAAAAATTTCCACAACCAATATAGGTTGGAGCGGCATCTCATTCCTTCGTGAAATCCGACCCAAATGCTGACATCGCGGACAAGTTTTGCAATGTTCAAATACATCTTTAAATAATGTTGGCCAATAAAAGCCACATTGCAAAACTTTCTCCGCCGTTTTTCGAGGTCCAAAGTGACCGCCGCAGGCCTGATCATGACAAAATGATAACACGCTCTTGAATTCATCGTTAGGGACACACCTGCGAATGATTTGATCGGAACAATACTTGAATAGATATGGTTCATCCCAGTAAAAATATTTTACTTGGGATAAAAATCGAAGTTTGTCTTGTTTCGACCAATCGCTAGGTATAAGTCCCGTCGCAAGATAGTTCACGATATCCACGAACCAAGGTTCGTAGGATACATTCAAGAGCTGTTCGTCGGGAAATGAGTCATTTATCGGCACGGTCACAGTTGGCGAAGAAGTGATGCATGAAAGATGGTCGGCTACAACGTTTTCACATTCATTCTTGTCTTTGATGATAAGATCAAATTCTTGTAACAATAAGATCCAACGTATTAGCCTGGCCTTCGCATCCTTCTTCGATAAAAGATGTCGTAGGGCGGAATGATCTGTGTAAACCACAATAGGCGAGCCAATCAAGTAGGGCCTGAATTTCTCTAATGCAAATACAACTGCCAAGAGTTCTTTCTCGGTAGTTGTGTAATTTATTTGTGCATCATTCAAGGTCCTACTTGCATAGTAAATTACATGTGGCATCTTATCAATGTGATGTCCTAAGACCGCACCAATAGCAAAATCTGATGCATCACACATAAGCTCGAACGGGTGGTTCCAATCCGGAGATGATAAAACGGGGGCTGTAGTGAGTGATTCTTTAAGTGATTCAAAAGCAGCCTCACAATCCGAATCGAAGTGAAAAGTAGTGTCCTTGGCCAATAGAAGGGTTAAGGGTCTAGCAATTTTGCTAAAGTCCTTAATAAATCTCCTATAAAATCCTGCATGATCAAGAAAGGATCGTATATCTTTGACGCAATTGGGACGAGGGAGGTTTTGAATGACATCTATTTTAGCTCTGTCAACCTCAATGCCTTTATGTGAAATTATATGTCCAAGTACAATACCTTCTTGGACCATAAAATGGCATTTTTCCCAATTCAAAGTCAAGTTCTTATCCTTACAGCGGGTAAGAACAGTACGAAGGCAGTCCTCAAAGGAGTCCCCAAAAATGGAGAAATCGTCCATAAAAATTTCTAGAAAATTTTCCACCATATCTGAAAATATCCCCATCATGCACCGCTGAAATGTAGCGGGAGCGTTGCATAACCTAAAGGGCATGCGTCTATAAGCAAAAGTTCCGAAAGGACAAGTAAAAGTGGTTTTATCTTGATCCTTTTCGGCGATGGGGACCTGGTTATAACCAGAGTATCCGTCCAAGAAACAGTAGTATTCGTGTCCCGCTAATCGTTCTAACATCTGGTCAATAAAAGGTAGAGGGAAGTCGCGGCATTGAGTTTCCTGTAATCGATACATACGCGCCACCCAGTTTGGGTGCGTGTTTGGATTAACTCATTAGCCTCGTTAGTGATGACCGTGATTCCAGACTTTTTAGGGACCACATGAATTGGACTTACCCATTGACTATCAGATATGGGGTAAATTATTCCACTATCAAGACACTTGACGATTTCTTTCTTTACCGCCTCCTTCATAACGGGATTTAACCGTCTTTGTGGGTCTCGGGTTGGTTTGGCTTCATCCATCAGATGTATGTAATGTTCAACAATTAAGGGACTAATCCCTTTGATGTCAGCCATTGTCCAACCAAATGCTTCCCGATTCGATCTCAACACCGCCAAAACTGCATTCTCTTGCTCTAAGGCTAGAGAAGTGGAAATAATCACTGGCAAAGTCTCATTCTCTCCTAAATATGCATATTTAAGATGAGAAGTATTCCCCCAATCAGATCAAGGCTCTGCTTGAATTTTGAAAATTCAAATTTTGAAGCAACACTTCGGTTCCCGTGCGCTGTGCGCAATGCGCCACGTGTCAGAAGTTGACACGGCAGCACAACGCCCAAGGCAGTACGTCCAATCAGAGCAAGGCTCTTTAAAAAAACATAAGCAACACTCAACTGCGCAAGCGCACGGCTGCGCGACACGTGTCTGCGCAGTTGCGCAAGCACAACTGCGCAAGTGCACCGCTGCACGACACGTGTCTGCGCAGTTGCGCAAGCGCTGTTGCGCAAGCGCACCGCTGCGTGACACGTGTCTGCGCAGTTGCGCAAGCGATGTTGCGCAAGCGCACCGCTGCGCGACACGTGTCACGCGCTGGTGAGTTGCGCAACAACAGAATGAAGATTTAAGGATATTTTTTTTTCTGTTCTTGTTTAAACAAGAAGATTTCTTCTGTAAAAACAGGGGCCTTTGGATCAAAGATCCAACGGTGGGGAAAATTCCCCAAATCACTCAGAAAAGATTTTTTTAAACAAATTTAACTGATTTTTTAGCACTATAAAAAGGACCCCAGACCCCATTTCAAAGGGAGAGACAATTGGATTAAAAAAAAAGAGAGAAAAGAGCTCTTGAGAACTTCTTGAGAACAAAAAAAAAAAGAAGAAGGTAAAAACCTTTGAGATAAGAGAAAATTCTCTTAGGAATAGATAATTGATCTAAAAGACAAGATCAGTGATCTTCAATAAATAAATAAATAAAAAAAAAAAAAAAAAATAGTGCCTTGCACTTGCTAGAGAAAGTTCTCTGAGATAGAAAGAAAGAAAAGATTTTTTCTTCTTTTCTTTGATCTAAATTTAGATCAAGAAATTAAAAAGTGATCTGCACTCCTTTCCTTGAATCTAAAAGATTCTTGGTGCTTTGCACAAATGCAATGCATTACTTGAAGGGCCAGGCCCAAATCAAAAAGACCTAGCAGGCCAAAATAAATTGCAAAGCAATAAAAGGGCTAAGACCAAATAAAATTGATGCTCTGCATCATTTATAAAGAACAGAGCCCCAAAACAAATTTATGTTTCTGCACCCTTTCTGGGCAAGGCCCAAATAAAAATAAAGAGAAAAGCAAAAGCAATGTTGAATATTCTCAACTGGACTTAGCCCAATCGTGGCCGTAAGTCCTTAAATTAAATTGGCTGAACAAAATGGCCCTACTAAATCAATCTACATCCGGTACGAGGGTACATCTCCGAACTCCTTTGACATCCATCGTTGTAATTCCTCAACGACGTCAAAGAGGTGACGAGTCCCAACGGCCAGATACCCAGAGGGACCGAAACGTCCTTAAACTAATATGGGACCGAAACGTCCTTAAACTAATAATGGACCGAAACGTCCTTAAACTAATATCGGACCGAGACGTCCCTAAACTAATATTGGACCACCACGTCCTTAAACTGGCGATGGACCACCACGTCCCTAAATTGGCACAACAGAGCCCACATGCTCTTTTGTCGGATCTAAACGATCCCGTTAAGTTGATCTTAGTCCCAGATAGGGCTAATGTATCCTTAACAACCGTTTAAGCTGGTCTTAGCCCCAAACACGGCTAATGTATCCTTAAATACTCAAATGGACCATAAAAATCTAAATCAACTTCGGTTCGAGGGTACATCTCCAAACTCCTCTGACACTTGTCGTTGTAATTCCTCAACGACGTCAGAGAGGTGACGAGCCATATATTAAATGAATCACGCTTAAGTTGATCTTAGCCTCAACGAGGCTAACGCATCCTTAAACTAAAATATCGAACCCAAATCTAAGTAAATACGGATTTGGACTAATCCACGTCCTACGGGCGACGGCATTACTCAGTCTCCGTATACAATCCACGGGCAACCACAAACAAAATGAACACACACGACACGAAGTGAAATTCTGGAGAAAGAGAAAGTTGTTACCGCGATGCGGTAGCGTAATTAACTGCAGGGGCTTGCGCCTGCAGGGAAGAGCGTCCCCACAATCAAAAAACCCTCATTCTGAGGGGGGATCTGACGAAGTCTGCTACATCGGCCGCATCCGTCTAAACCTCCGATACACGGTGCCATAAATCAACTTGGCATCTTCGGAGAGATAAACGGATAAAACCAAATAGCATCTGCCCCGAACATCAGGCATGGACGCTAAGTCTAGGCCGCCATTCGGAGGGGAACAGATTCTGGCACGCCCGGTGGTACCTCTTCCTCTTTCCACTCCACACTTCGTGTGTCGTCTTCGCGAACCAATCGCGGTTCATTAAATGGTTGTCTTCGGATTTCAAGTTACTAAGATTTGGTCTTTTACCTGGCGCAGAATTCAAGATTCGATGGCCTCTAGCTGTACCAACTGCTCGAAATGCCGTTGCAACGGACGCTCCACCTCGCCAGGAGGTGTAGCATATGGGCCCCAAGCGGCTTCTTTCCTTACTCTGCCGGTAGACCAGGTGACCCAAGCCACCACTGGCTTGTTCTTCGGGACTATGATCCCACCTGCAAGCTTTTCTGCACCAATACATGCACCGGAAGTGGGTAAAAAGTCGGTCTTCAACCGGCTCACTGTTTCGACAGCCCCTGTCAACGGGTCGCCCGCTACTAAACCGACAGCCTTCGTTTTCACCAGGCTAGGTCAGAACTATAAAATGGCCGTCCCAAAGAGGGCAACGGCCGCTGCTTCGGAAGTCGTTAAAGCGGCTTCTCCCATCAGAGAGTCGGTCTTCGCAAGATTGACGGTTCCCACTCCTCCCCCAGCTGGTCAAAAGGCATCAGTCTTCGACAGGCTGACATCGGCAGTTACCCCACACTCAAACAGGGGGCAACAAGAAACCATCTTGATTTCCGAGCCAGTCCCAACGGCTCGTCGTGCGCGACGTCGCCATTGGCGACGAGTGAGGAAAGCAGGGGGCAACTCCCCCTCAGGGATAACTCCACCCGCTCCAACGGTGGAAGTCAACGCTGCTGTTCCAACTGGGAACAGCTTTGAACTACTGAGGAGAGTGCGTAAGAACTCTCCAACAGCTACCTTGAAAAGATCTCCTCCACCTGCGGAGAGAGTTCCAGAAACAAAACAAGAACTGCCCCCTCAACGGCTATCCTCAAAAGTTTACAAGGTTTGGCGTAGAGTTCAAGACTCCGTGATTGACCCGGACCACTTTCATCGCCAGAAAAGGGCGAAGGTGGAAAAAGACAAAAACCGCCCCATTAGACAACAGGGGGCAACAATTGCTAGGATGCCCACTCCAACGGCTCCTTTAACCTCGATGGCCCACAAAAGAAGGAGGCCAGAGATAGCTCCCGCGTCAGCGGCAAAGTTTAAAAGCGGTGAACCTAAACGCCCTAAGTCAGGGGGCATAATTGTCCATACGGTTTATATGGCTTCTGGAAAGGAAGAAAGCCGTACTTCTACGGGTCACCGACCGCTCACCCGATCAGTGACCAAGGCTCAGGAGCAGCAACAAAAGCTCCAGGAGATGATAACCACAATGGCTGCACTCACTGGGCCAAAAGAGAACCCTGAGACGTCCTTGGATGAGTGCCAGGAGGAAGAGACCGACGCCGAGTTCCTTCGCCGAGTACTGGAGAAGAGGGACAAAGAGGCTGCTGAGCAAGCGGCCAACATACAGCGGATGGGCCTCCTCTTCCAGGACATGATAGGGATGATGATACAACAAGATCCTCCCGCTGAAGAACCCCTAACCGTCCTTGGAGATGATAAGGGAGATACATTAAATCCGCAGCCCGCTCTATTGACAGCTAAAGAGGATACAATCTCTAAGACTGATCTGGACGAATACATAGCCCAGCAAATAAAGGTTCATCATGCGGCCGAAGCAGCCGGCCACGTCGTAAAAACGGGGCGGCCATATCCAGGCTGGTATGACCAAATCAAGTACCCGCCGGGTTACACAATTCCCAAGTTTCATGTCTACAAAGGGACTGGCAATCCCCATCAGCATGTCACCCAGTTCAGGGCGCTTTGCGGTAACACCGGCGGCGATGACAAGCTTTTGCTCCGCCAGTTTGTCGGAAGTCTATCAGATACGGCATTCGAATGGTACTCTGAACTCCCTAATGATTCTATCAAAACCTTTGCGGAGATGGAGCTGCTGTTTACCCAACGCTTTGCAAGTGCCAGTGAACGTACCCCGATGACGGCACTGATTAACGCTAGGGTAAAACCCGGCGAGACATGGGTTCAATACGCTATACCGTGGCGTAATCTATGGTCAAAGTGTGAGCAGCGCATAGAAGAAGCCCCTGCGGTGGGAATGTTTGTTGGAACCCTTGATCCACAGGCAACCATCTCACAGTTTATGATGTTTTTCAAGCCGACTTCCTTTCAGGCTTGATTGACAAACTAGCGCAAATGGACCAGATGGGTCATAAACCCCCTCTCCCAAAGCCAGATTCCCGAAATGACAAAGGAAAGGGAAAAGCGATCATTGTCGCTAACGCTCAACAACAACCGAACGACTTGAAGCCGGTTGCTCGTCCAAACAATACGCGCCCTTACGTACCCCTTGAGGATAGGATGGGACGTCCTTATTCCTTTCCCCGCGATAAAACGAAAAGGTTATTCGAGCTGGCATTACGCAACAGACTCATAAATCTGCCAGATCCAAAACGTCCGTTGCAACCAAGTGACGTCAACGAACCTAATTACTGTCCCTATCATCGAGTGCTAGGCCATCCGATTGAGGACTGCTACGTTTTCAAAAATTGGCTTGAAAACCAGTATAGACAGGGAAAATTTGCGTTATCTGATAAATGGAAGGTGAATCCCCCGCAGCCCCACACCTCTAAAGGGACGAATACGCCGGGGGCAACATGCTCTGTCATTGAAGAAACTCCGTGGGAGGTTGTATTATCATCAAAAACGAAGAGAATGCTAAATGATCTTCGGACATGTCCGGCGATCAAGTGGAAAAGCCCATTGGAACCGCAGGTCGTTGAGGGGATGTTAAAGCTACGTCCAACTCCAAAGACCAATGATGGGGGTTCAAGCGCTAGTAGCCAGTCGTCAAAGTCTTCGAAGAAAAAGAAGAAGGCCAAGAAACCGGTGAAGCCTGGCGATAGGCGCACGGACTTGCAAAAGCAAATTGACGCGCTGGAAGAGTACAACCAGAAGGCGCGGACTCCCATTACATTGCAAGAGTTCCTCAACCACGTCTTCCAAGCAGAAGATGAGGGAGGTAGTTCATCAAATGAATCTGAAGAACATGTGGCAAGTTGCCATGTGATTTCCCATTTGTCCACAACCGATGAGGAGACTCCTCGCGCTGAAAAGCTGGGGGCAGAGCCCGCACTAAAAATGCTGGAGCCATCGGATGAAGTGATTGATGCATTCCTAAATCAGGCGTTCTTAAAGGGCAAAGCTGATCGGGATAACGAAGCGGTTATATTCAAAAGGGCCAAACGCCAGCGCATTGACGAAAGAATTGCGGTACTCCCGCTAGAATAAAATACACCCACCACAGATAAAATCAAGTTCAACATAAAGAAGAGATTCGCTAAGGCTGTGTCAATGGGTATAAAGCTACCACCCTCCGAGAAAAACATTACGGGTGAAATGGAAAACCACCCCTCCTATTGCTTGTACCATCGGAAGGTGTTGCATCCTACCGAAGAGTGCAAAGCTTTCGGTAAGTGGTGGCAAGGATATGTTACTCACCGGCAACAGTTTAAGCGGGAAAAGCGCAAAGCCCGCCGAGAGCAGAACGGAATGATCAAAGTGCTTGATAAAACTAGCAGTGGTTGTTGCATGATTGACGCCGGTAGATCACAAGTGCCTACATTCGGGAGTGATGCTGATGAAGAGCTAGAACTTGCCCCTCTCTTTAAAGAGTCCGCTTCAGGAAAAGAAGAAGAACCGAAGGTCTGCGAAAATATCCGGCTGCGAAATCGGACGCTGCCTGAAAAGAACCTCGGACCCTTGAACAGAAAAGATAAAGGGAAAGAAAAGGTCTCTGAGGATATTACTCTCGATGACCAAGTTGCGGAAGAGTTAACCGCTAAGAACCCACTAAAGAAGAATAAGGTGGATTACAACGTTTTAGCACATCTGAGGAAACTGCCCTCGCAGCTCAGCATTCTCGACGCCCTTTTGCTATCAAAAGAGGCGAGAGATTCATTGATTAAGGCACTCCAAGACCCGGAACAATTCCAAGCATGCCTGGCCGAGGAAAAGATGAAGGATGAGTTGGAGGAAGTACACACGGCTGATGTTACTTTTGGCGATGAGGACCTTCTACTTGGGACTTGCGAACACAATCGCCCTCTCTATGTTTCGGGATACTGCCATGATATAAAGATAGGCAAAATTCTGATCGATAACGGGTCGTCTGTTAACCTACTCAACGTGCGGGTGTTAAAGGAAATCTGCATGAGCGTCCAGCACCTTGCTCGGGACAAGATCACCATATCCTGGTTCGACTCCCAATCGTCAAAGACTCTTGGATCTGTGATACTGACGCTACGCTTCGGATTACTCGTCACGGACATTAAGTTCCACGTCATAGATGCCAAGACATGCTACAACGCTTTGCTCGGCCGACCATGGTTACACGAGTACAACATCATCCCTTCTACACGACATCAGTGTATGAAGTATTTTAAGGATGGTTTCGAGTATACCGTGACGGGAGAACTGAACCCGTTCTCTATGAACGAGGTCCACAAATACGAAGATGCCAAATACTTCTTGCCGGATTTCGAAGACATGGAGAAGTGTCACAAGCCGGAAAATAAAACTAACGCCACCATCCCTGTCTTCGGCAGTGATACCGAGGAAGAAGAGGAGGTCGTTTATTCGGGTCCGCCCCAATATAACAAGCCAGGACCGTCCACTCCTACATTGGTCTTTGGTAGTGACTCGGAGGATGAGGTCCATGTCGTATTCTCTGCTCGGCCTTCAATACGGGCTTCCGCTGATGAAGAGCGAAGTCTGCAGATAACCACGGTACCGCTTGAACATTACAAAGAACTGGATGCACTCAACACCAACAGCGTAGAAGAATTGCAGACATTTTATATCCCTCCCGGACGAGAAGGCGAGAAGGCAATCCTATTCTACCGTTCTGAAGAAAACAAGGTGGAAAAAGAAGTTTGGCATGGCGTGGATCCCACGCTCGACAGGCTTCAGCCTATCCGTCTTCCCAGATATTATACCGAAGGTTTGAAGAAACTGCTGAAACGCTAGGGGATATCCTTCAGACAGACCGTTAGAGAGGCCAAATTCTATGACAGGGTCTGGAATGTTCCCGGGACCCAGCGCAAACTGTCTAACGGGAGAATGGAAACAAAAGGGCTTGGGTACATCTGGCTAAAGAAACGAGAGCTAGTAAATAATTGTTATGTCATGTATGACTTCGATGAAGATGCGGACGCTCAATGGGAGGACGCTAATCCTAAGCCAGTAAAAGTTCCTGATGAAAAATTGCCCGGTCCATCATTTGAAGAACAAATGGACAGGCTTATAAGGGAAGCTGGTCAAAAAGTCGAGACGGCCATCTATGAGAAAGCCAAGACGCAACGCCTTCTCCAACAGGCCGTGAAGGATGAAAATGCCGCTCCTTGTCAACCTGCTACAAAAAAGGTTCGACGCGAAAGCAAAAACAAGTCAAAGGGAAGAAAAGGCGCTCAACAACCATAAAGCAGAGCTAAGAAACCACGTATCCGAGAGTCGAGCGTTATTGACTTAGCCCTCATGAAGAAAATGGGTCGAGCATACTCATTTCCTCGGAACAAAACAAGGAAGATATTTGATCTTGCTCTAAAACATCAAATGCTTACGCTGCCAGAGTCCAAGCACCCCGAGCACGCAGGCGAGGTATTCAACCTAAATTATTGCTTTTACCTTCGAGCAATGGGACACCCTCTTGAAGATTGCTTCACCTTCAAGAATTGGGTTGAAGATCAGTATCGGCTTGGCAAATTCACGTTTTCTGATAACTGGAGGGTAGCGCCACCACAGAAGCACGAGCCCGAGGCCACGAAAGAAGAACCAGTTCCACATTGGGATTGGCAGAAAATTCGCACCTGTCGTATGATAACGATATTAAAAGAAGAGTCCGAGAATGTGGACAGCCTTCCCTGGTGCTTCGAAAACAGCAATGATGAGGTGATCTCAGAATTTCCCCCAGCTCCGAAAGAACTGGAGGACGGCATACATACCACTGCGGATAACCTCAAGAAAATTGAGTTGGGGACGATAAACGATCCGCGACCGACATTCGTCAGCGAGCTGCTGTCCGAGGAAAAGGTGGCTGCGTTAAAGGACGTCCTTGTACAGCATAAAGATTGCTTCGCATGGAACTATTCCGAGATGCCGGGACTTGATCCAGAAGTTGCTGTACATAGACTGGCAATATCCCCGAGTGTCAAGCCGGTCAAACAAGCGCCGAGAAGAATGCGGCTTGAGCTCGAAATGAGCATCAACGCGGAAGTCAAAAAGCTGATAGACTCCGGCTTTATCCAAGAGGTTCAATACCCTGAATGGATTGCTAATATCGTCCCAGTGATGAAGAAAAATGGTACGGTGCGCATATGCGTGGACTTTCGGGATCTCAACAAAGCCTGCCCGAAGGATGATTTCCCAGTACCAGTCACCGAACTAATGATAGACAATACGTCCACGCATGAGATTTTCTCATTCATGGACGGCTCATCAGGATATAATCAAATAAAAATGCACCCTGAAGACCAGAAACATACGGCTTTCCGGACTCCTTTGGGAATATTCTGTTACAAGGTGATGCCCTTCGGTTTAAAGAACGCCGGTGCAACCTACCAAAAGGCCATGACGAATATTTTCGATAACCTTATACACGAAATTGTTGAGTGCTATATCGACGACCTCGTTGTTAAAAGCAAATCATATGAGGAACATCTCGAGCATCTGAAGACCGTATTTCAACGTCTTCGACAATACAACTTGAAGATGAACCCTCTGAAGTGTGCATTCGGGGTTTCCTCGGGCAAATTCCTGGGATTCATCGTTCAACACCGAGGTATCGAGATAGATCCGTCCAAGATCAAGGCGATCATGGGAATGCCTCCGCCGAGAACTCTTAAACAGCTGCGGTCTCTCCAAGGGAAGCTCGCGTACATACGGCGATTTATAGCCAACCTCTCAGGAAAGTGCCGCCCTTACAGCCACCTGATGAAGAAGGGAACCCCGTTTGTCTGGGATCAAAAGTGCCAAAGCGCACTAGACGAGATCAAACAATACCTGCAAAACCCTCCAGTGTTGGCTGCTCCAGTGAAGGGAAAACCTCTCATTCTTTACACGGCCGCCCTTGAAGGTTCTTTGGGCGCATTATGGGCACAAGAGAATGACCAGGGGAAAGAAAGAGCACTTTATTACTTAAGTCGAGTGCTGCTGGGGGCAGAAAGCAATTACTCCCCCATTGAAAAACACTGCCTGGCGTTGATCTTCGCAATAACAAAGCTTAGACATTACGCATTAGCGCATGAAGTCTATCTCATTTCAAAGGTGGACCCTCTCAAATATCTAATGTCAAAGGCCATATTGACAGGACGACTCGCTAAATGGGCCCTGCTCTTAATGGAGTTCTCGATAGCATATTGACCACTCAAGGCAGTAAAAGGCCAGGCCATCGCCGACTTCCTTGCTGAGCACCCGATACCAGCCGACTCTCCTTTAAACTGCGATCTTCCAGACGAACATGCGTTTGATGCGATCGATGGTGATAATACCCGATGGGAGCTTTATTTTGACAGAGCATCTTCCGTGAAGAAGCGCAAACAAAGTACCCCTATAATCAAATCGGGGGTAGGACTCATCTTTATCACTCCACAAGGAGGGATAATGCGCTACGCGTTCTCCCTGACGGAACCGAGGACAAACAACGAAGCCGAATACGAAGCTCTGATAGCAGGCCTCGAGATCGCCATTGACATGGGAATTGAAAACCTCCTCATATACGGAGATTCGCAACTGGTCGTTAGTCTAGTAAACCGCGATTACCAAACATGTAAACTGGAATTGGTAAAATACGGTGAAAAGGTGCAACAACTGCTAACCCAAATTCCCTCCTATACTTTGGAGAGCATACCACGCGCGGATAACAGCAAAGCGGACGCGTTGGCCAAACTCGCTAAAGAAATGGCTGACGAGAACCTCGATGACGTTAGAATCATGGTACAAAGTCGTCAGGTGCTCGCCCCCACAGAAATACCTTCGGAATCACCCGAAGAGAAGGGAGTGATTGGACAAGCGACCTTGCAAATAAAAGAACATGAGAAGGTTGAGGATTGGAGGGAAGTCTTTAAAGACTACTTCAAGTCCCACCAAATGCCCGAAGATGCGTCCGCAAGACATCAACTCATAAAACGAGCTCTGTCTTTCGCCTTCGTCAATGATACTCTATACAAGAGGTCATTCGATTCTCTGTGGCTGAGATGCTTAGGACCGGACGAATCGGAAAGAGTCGTTCAGGAAGTTCATGACGGAATCTGCGGTTCCCACCAAGCAGGCCCAAAGATGAAGTTGAAGATCAAATGGATGGGCTATTACTGGCCCACGATGATTCAAGACTGCATCGAATATGCGAAGCAATGTCACTCATGCCAGATTCATGGGGACTTCATCCACCAGCACCCAAATCCGTTGCATCCAACGGTAGCTAGCTGGCCATTCGAAATGTGGGGGACTGATATAGTCGGCCCCATCGAACCAGCATCGTCTAAAGGACATCGTTTTATCCTAGCGACGACTGACTACTTCTCTAAGTGGGCAGAAGCAGTACCATTGAGAGAAGTGAAGACGGAGAATATCCTCCTTTTCTTCAAAACGCACGTCATATATCGGTTTGGAACTCCGAGGCGGATCATCTCCGATAACGGGCCAGCCTACCGAAGTCATAAAATCAGCCGCTTCGCACAGCAGCATAACATAGACTGGAGATATTCCTCAGTCTATAATCCACGAGCTAACGGTCTCGCCGAGGCCTTCAACAAGACCTTGACGAAAATTATAAAGAAAACAGTGTCCCGAAATAAGAAAGACTGGCATGAGAGACTGCAAGAAGCTCTTTGGGCGTATCGAACCACGTTCAAGACAGCCACAAACACAACGCCATACGCGTTGGTGTTCGGCACGGAAGCAGTACTCCCTCTCGAGATAGAGTTACCCTCTCTACGAGTGGCAGTTCACCACGAGCTAACGGACGAAGAAAACGCTCACCTTCGGCTTGAGGAGCTTGACGCCCTTGATGAAACTAGGCTCATAGCGCAACAAAATCTGGAAGCTTATAAAGCAAAGATGATGCGCTCATACGAAAATTGACTCGACCGAGGACATTCCACCAAGGCGAACTCGTGCTAGTGGTCAAAAGGCCTATGATCCCCAATCACGCCAAGCAGGGAAAATTCGAGTCGAACTATGAAGGCCCGTACATCATAGATAAAGTTTACCAGGGTGGGGCCTATCTACTCATGGACATGCACGGTGAAAGGCCTTTCAGACCAATAAACGGTCGCTTCCTAAAGAAATACTACGCTTAATGAGCCACAGCCTAGGTCAACGATAGATGATGACGACTATGTCCGCTCGCTATCTTCCTAAGCTCAAACTGTATAAGCAGTAGCCAGCTTCTCAATAGCGGACCGAAATGTCCCTAAACTAACAGCGGACCGAAATGTCCCTAAACTAACAGCGGACCGAAATGTCCCTAAACTAACAGCGGACCGAAATGTCCTTAAACTAATAGCAGACCGAAACGTCTTTAAACTAATACCGCAGCATCCTTAGGCTGACGAGATAAAAAAAATAAAATAAAAATAAAATATAAAAATAAAATAAAATAAAAACGGTATGTCCATAAGCAAAAAGGGGCACGGATGAAAACCCGAAAGGGCTCCGTGAGTAAAAACAGCAGGGCTACCGGCGAGTGTTCGTGAAAACCCGAAAGGGCGCGACCTCGTAAAAAAAAAGAGAAAAAGGAAATAAAAAGAATATAAAAAAAAAGGATGGTATGTCCATAAGCAAAATGGGCACGGATGAAAACCCGAAAGGGCTCCGTGAGTAAAAACAGCAGGACTACCGGCGAGTGTTTGTGAAAACCTGAAAGGGCGCAACCTCGTTAAAGAACACTTACAAGATCCTCTCGACCTTGTAGGGAGAAACCACCTGCGTGAGATCCTTACGACTCACAAGGGAGCAACACACTTAGGGATCCCCACGATTCCTAAGGAGAAAATACACTTGCGAGATCCTCACGACTCGTAAGGAGAACTCTCTTATGGGACCCTCACGGCTCATAAGATTTGAAAGTCTTAAGTTACAGATACCTAAACCTGTGCTTAAGCAACCCCCACGACCTTCAATTTTGCCCTACAAGTGGTCCAACACTGGCCCTTGTATACAATCCACGGGCGCGAACAAACATTTCCCTAACCAAGTCCCACCCGTGACTGGGGATATGTCCATATGGTGAACAACCCTTGTAAGTCCTCTCGACTTATAAGGAGAAAACCCTTTTGTAAGATCCTTACGACTTACAGAGGGACATGCACTTAGGAACCCTCACGATTCCTAGGGAGAAAATACACCTATAAGATCCTAACGACTTGTAGGAAGAAATAGCTTTGTGAGACCCTTACGGCTCATAAAGTCAAAAGCCTTAGTCGACAGGACCCTAACCCTGGTCGCTAAGCCTCCTTTGTTCGACAATGACAGAGGCAAATGATGATTCGCTCCTGGCAACATCCCAGTTGTAGCAGTGCTGATGCCAAAATCAGTGTCCAAGTTCGGGTTTACGGCGAAAAGCCAGTAAGCCGCACATGCATACGAAATAGCCGAAATGATAGGGCAACTTGCAATAAAAAGTAGCAAGTAAAATGCATGCATGCGAAATAGCCGAAATGATTGGGCAACTCGCAATAAAAAGCAGCGAGTGGAAATAAAATAAACAGCCGAAATGATTGGGCACCGCGAAAAATAGCCGAAATGATTGGGCGATCGCGACCTTCGCGATATAAAAGCTGAAATGATAGAGCATCGCGGAAATAAAAAAAAAATAATGATGATAAAATTTTGGCCCTACAGTTAAGATCACATCGATCTCTGTATACAATCCAAGGGCGTAAACAAAGAGGGAGCCATACTCTCCCAACAAACTCCTCGACTCACGGATACAAACACTCCTTGACGAGAGCCTCCTGATCCGCGTCGACCTGCAGAGCCACCAGCGCCTCCGTGGGAATCCTCGACTCGTTTCAAACCCTAAGGAAACAAATAATCCTTGGCGCTCGGGAAACAAATAATCCCTAGCAAATCCCTCGACTCACGGATACAAACACTCCTTGACGAGAGCCTCCTGATCCGCGTCGACCTGCAGAGCCACCAGCGCCTCCGTGGGAATCCTCGACTCGTTTCAAACCCCAAGGAAACAAATAATCCTTGGGGCTCGGGAAACAAATAATCCCCAGCAAATCCCTCGACTCACGGATACAAACACTCCTTGACGAGAGACTCCTGATCCGCATCGACCTGCAGAGCCACCAGCGCCTCCGTGGGAATCCTCGACTAGTTTCAAACCCCAAGGAAACAAATAATCTTTGGCGCTCGGGAAACAAATAATCCCTAGCAAATCCCTCGACTAACGGATACAAACACTCCTTGACGAGAGCCTCCTGATTCGCGTCGACCCGCCGAGCCACCAGCGCCTCCGTGGGAATCCTCGACTCGTTTCAAACCCCAAGGAAACAAATAATCCTTGGTGCTCGGGAAACAAATAATCCCTAGCAAACTCTTCGACTCACGGATACAAACACTCCGTGATGAGAGCCTCTTAACTCATGTCAACTCGCAGAGCCATCACCCTCTCCGCGAGCAAATTCCCTATTCGTCTCAACTTGTAAGAAGAAGTCTCAGACAGCAAGGATTGAAAAGCTTTCTTCTTGAGCAATGGGGCCCTGCAAGTCAATCCAAAATGGTCTCTTGCATACTATTCACGGGTCCCACTTCCGAAGTCGAATTTCGACGAGGAGGGAAACAACCGCTTACGAATTCTCTCGACTCGTAGCAGGGAAAATTCTCTTATAAGATCCCTACGACTTATAAGAGAAAACCACACTTAGGAATCCTCACGATTCCTAAGGAGAAAATCCACCTATGAGATCCTCTCGATCCGTAGGGAGAAAAGCCTCTATGAGACCCTCACGGATCATAGAATTGAAAAGTCTTAGGCGGTAAACCTGAACCTGCGGCCTAAGCCATCGCTATTTCCTGAGGAAGTCAGAATACTCGTTTTAGACATCCATCAACCATGGTTATTAAGACAGCCTACTGACGTTAAAAGAAAGAAGATGACAGAAAGAACATCCGTTCTACATTTGATCTGGCATGCGTGACGCATTCATTTATGCATGGACAGAAGACTCAGGACGAGAAATAAGACAAGCTGAAATAGAAAATGGGAGGGTTTTCATTCATACCGCTAAAAGTTTTTTACAAGCATAAGAATAATGAATAAGAAACATTGTTCAAAATATTACAACGGTATAACCTCGGATCCGGGGCACGGATTGAGGAAATCAAAAGTAAGGCCATCCAGAGTTCTTCTGGCCTTTCTAATTATTCTTATGCGCAGTCTTTCGCGCTCCTCGGTGTCGATATCATCGGCAAGCCCTTCCGGCCTTTGATAAGCAGCAACGATCGTCGTCTGCTGAAACAATTGATGCAGGATGTCAACGAGGTCGTTCCGTCGTTTCTTCGAGATCAGCCCTGTCAGGTGCACTGAATGCACCTTGTCCTCGGCATCATCCAGCGCATTGAGTGGTAGGGCCTCGTGAAGACCCGGAAGTGCCCTCCATATTGCTCCCAGCACGACTTTCAAAAGAGCCGAACGCCGAGGCAACAGCCAACCACCGCTTGCGTTCAGACGACCCATAACTTCTGCACATTCAGCGTCTGTAAACTCCTGGTTTTGTTGACGACGCTGAGCGCGGATATCATCGTAGGTAATGAACTCGTGCAGACTGTATAGATGCACCGCCGCCATTATGCCTGGAGAAAATATTACAGGAAGATCAACAATAGAAAAGCAATAATATACATGGATGACTAAATTCCTAGAGAGCAAAACTATAAAACCCACTAGACGAGAGCTCTGCTATTTAAGATTGATCTAAGAATCGATTTTACCTGAAGTTCTTCTAAAAAACTTTTTTAAAAAGGAGCAAGGCACCGGAGTTCTTAAAGGCAAGAACAAAGCTCTGAAGTCTTCGAAAATGGAAATCTGGAAGATGATAAGTATCTGGAGGGGACCAAAGGTCCTATTTATAGGCCTCAAGTGCCTCTTCGACTTCCAAGAGTTGTCACGGCAGTTTACCCTAATTGGAGAGAATTTCCGTTCGAATTCCAAGACAGGAGATGAAGCAACGCTTCGTCCTTCCCCGATCAGAGCAAAGCTCTGTCTTGAAGAAGCGACGCTTCAGCACGGAAGCGCTAGCGCAGTTGCGTTGCGCTGCGCGCTACACGCCACGTGTCCGGCACAAACGCATCAGCGCAGCACCCCAAAGCAGCGCACCCAGCCAAAGCAAAGCTCTATTTCAAGCAAAACCAAGGGAAGCAACGCTTCAGCGGCGTATGCGTCGTGCGCTGCGTGACACGTCTCGGCGTAGATGTGCTAGCGCAGTTGCGCTGCACTGTGCGCTGTGCGACACGCGTCATACCCTGGAGCGTTCGCGCTAAACAAAAAGGTTCTGAAGAAATCTTTTCGGTTATTATCTTCTGTAAAACAGAAGCCCCTAGATCAAAGATCCGATGGTAGGGGAAATCCCGCCAAATCCTTCAGAAGAGGGATTTCTTCAACAAATTGAACTTGCTTCTTAATCTGCAAGATGAAGCCTCAGGCATCAGAGGTAGGAGAACTTGCTTCCTGAACAATGGGACCCTACAAGTCGATCTAAAATGGTCTCTTGCACACTATACGCGGGACTCACTCTCTAAAATCGAGTTTCGATAAGGAGGGAAACAACCGCTTACGGGTCCTCTCGACTCGTGAGAAAGAAAAACTCTCTTGCAGGAACCTTACAACTTGTAAGAGAAAACCACACTTAGGAATCCTCGCGATTCCTAAGGAGAAAAGCCCGCCTACGAGATCCTCTCGATCCGTAGGAAGAAAAGTCTCTATGAGACCCTCACGGCTCATGGAGTTGAAAAGTCCTAGGCGGTAAACCTGAACCTGCAATCTAGGCCATCTTTATCTCTGGGAGAAATGAAGTTATCTGTCAATAAGGTGCATTAAATATGTCATGCTGAAAAGAATGAGAAAGGCGAAGAAATGACACAGGACGTTACAAAAATGTGTATCTTTTATTCATGAATATTGACTGGGTACAGGATACATTGTACTAAAGAATAAAAAAAATATATACATATATTTTACAAGTACAAATGATACAAGGAGAAATTACTGGGAAGGAAGCGTCTTGCATAGATTTAGCAATTGCTCGCATACTTCCTTCCACGTCTTCTCTCGATCGGCTACCACCGCCAGCTCTGCCTCCATTTGGGCTCGCTGCTGCAAGACCGACGCAAGCTGCTCCCTGACGGCCTGATAGGCAGCTTCCCGACTTGGGATATTGCGCTCAGCTACATCAAGCTTCCGCTTCAAGTTTAGCCCATGGGAGATACGCTCCAAGAGACCCTCGAAGATAGTCTTCACTTGGGCAGCATTTGCCTCAACCTCAGCGCGCAGATGGGCCGTTTCGTTCGAAGTCTTTTGGCATTCCCTTAGTCTTGAAGCTGCTTCTTGTTCCAAGTGGCGGAAGTGCGAAGTGCTTTGCTCGAGCCAAGTTGTGCGTTGGGTGCTCAGGGCTAAAACTTCGGGAGAAGGGCGCGTCGACTCCAGCCGATATAGACAAGCCTCGATCCCCCTGCAGTGGTTAACCCAAGATTCGACGACGCCTTCGTTATGAAAATTTACAAGCGCCGCCAACATCGGGTTAACCTCCGCAGCAAAATCTACGGCAGAAGGGAGAGCGTCCATATTGAGCTCTTCAATGTACCCGCTCAGCATGCCCAAACTCATCACTGCACCCTTTGAAGATGGACGTCTCAAGAAAGGGCCTGCCGGTGAAAGGACGCGAGCCTCAAAGGGGACCGGAGCCGGAACAATAGCTGCAAAACAAAACATGGTTAAACGATGGTTCAGAAGATGTTGAAGGGTTACCAAAAAAGGAAAATTTACTATACCGGCTGCAACGGACGGCAAAGCCGGAAGGGCCGGTAGCGCGGCAGGTCTTGCATCCCCTCCTTCGATTTGTGGCACTGCAATAAAGAAAAGGAAAAGTTAAAAATTATCCCATTGCTAGAAAAAAGGGGGTAAATAAAGATATTATAGTGAAAGTATACTCACCAATGCCACCAGAGGGAGAAGCGAGTTCGGATGGGAAAGAGAAGTGTGGGAGCAACACTTGATATAAATGATCGAAGAGCACTCCTGCAAAGGCACAATGGTATAACGTTAGTACAAAACTACATTTTTTAAAGATTAATGCATGAGTCGTGAATCCATACCCTCCAACATCCGTGATGGTACAAGGGAAGGCGGGGAGGTGACCACCGCCAAAGCAGTAGTCGACGGTGCCCCCTCGAGCAATGGAGCATCGGCACTGGCCGCACCTGCAAAGACAAGCTTGTTAGAAGAGATCGCAAGATATATAGAAAAGGGGGGAAACGCTGGTGACTCAAAAATTTACCCGACGAGCTGCCAGCAGAAACTGAAGCAATCCCCTCATCCATCGACATGAGACCACCGCCTGTAGCCTCATCACCCGACTCGATGGGAACCGTTGTTGTGCTCGCGAGCCCGGGAGACAGCAAGGAACCATACGCGGGGAGGGCTATGATCGGAGTATTACCAGATTCCTGGGAAAGAGCGGTTCGCTCCTCCTCCGGAATCGTGGCCGCCTCACCCGATACTCCCTCGGTTTCTGCGGTCACGGTTGTCTCGTCCATCGGCACCGTGACGTCTCCAGCCCCAAGTGCTTCGACTTCTACCGCCTTCGGCTCGACAATCATCTCATCTGCCGCCACTTCAGACGCGGCATCAATGACCGTCTCGGCGGCGGATCCTTCAACTTTTGTTTCAGGCGCCGTGGCCCCGACGACGATGCCCACTGTTGGCTCGGGTTCGGCAGGCACTGCTTTCGCCGTTTCCCTGGGTTCAGCGATCTCCGCCTCCCCCTCAGTCGGACTTGGTCCTGCAAGATGCAATGCATATGAGCCAATAGCTTTATAATAATTCTTACAACAAGGTTCTGAAAAAGATGCTACCTGAAGGGGATTTATTGTTTGCACTTCGGGCCGCGCGCGCCACTTGCCTATAAGCAGTAGACAAAGCGATAGGGACCTCTTCAGAAGGAGTGTCAGCGCGAGGAATAGTGCTAGGGCCCGCTCCTGCGGCCAAAGCAGCTCTGCGCGCCTTTGCTTCGCGTCTCAACCGCTTCCGTTCCTCCCGAGCCGTTGAGACGGATGCCACTAGGGCTTCTTTAATTGAGGCGTCCTCATCCGTGAATAGGGATGCCTCCAGATTTTTCAGGGCATCCCTCGTCGTTTTGTCAAGCCGAGGCTCTTGCGGCAACTTCGACGAAGCCGGGACTTCGGTAACGGGCTCGGGAAGGATCCCCGCGTCAACTGATATAACCTCTGCAAAGAAACAAAAGAAGGTTAGGCTGACCATCAGAGAAGATGACAAACTTTCCTTATGAAAGGGAAAAGGGTGGGACGTACCAACGCCTGCTGGGACACGCTTCTTCTCCTCCTCCTGGAAGGTCTTTAAAGAGGCAGCAATGGCCTCTTCAGTAGAAATACCTGTTGAGAATGAAGCAAATATTAGCTAAAGATAATAATAAAAATGCAGTAAAATGACAAATAAAGCGGCTGATGATTACCTGACTCAGCGAGTCTGCTTAACATTGCTTCGAGCCTTGCCGATCGTTCCGAGGCTGCAATAGCGGCAGCTAAATTGGTGTCCTCAGGGTCCACCACAAAGCCCTCATTGCTGCCATACTCACATATGGCCTCGGCAGGAGGAGCCGCAGGCTTTGAGCTGAGGATCGCATCGAGGGAAAGGGCGGACTTCTTCTTTATCTGCTGTCCACCAGCTTTAGATCCACCCGGAGCGGATTTGCGCTTGGCAGCCACTTTAGGGCGGCGAGTCCCGATCTCTGCCCCTCCGCCAGACCCTGGCGATACCACATTAACCGTCTTCATGGGAGTACGGGGCGCCGGCGGTGCATCCACCGTAGTGGGCAATGGCAATCCACGCGGGGGGCTCAACACGCGCGGTCGGTCAGCTCTGGCATCTTTTATCGGGGGGATGACCTGGATCCTTGGCTGCAAGGGAGCCTTGCGATCACCACCAGCAGGCGCACCCCTACGGTCAACCAGCAGGCGTTTCTCCATTAAAATGATTGGGCCCATAGCATGCGCATACCAGGCTACATACGGATGGATTATTTTAGGGGCGCAGCTAGGCTCACTGATAAAAAAATAAGAGCCTGTATTGAGCCGGGTGAAATGATGCATAGCATTCCTTATTCCCCCTTGGTTGGCCGCGGGTGTTTCCAGAAAGGCTTCCATCGGGATCCCTTGATTGTAACTCGATTGTCGGGCAAATCGATGTGGGTTATACCTCATAAAGAGAGCCGTCTCATTCTGCCTAAATACTAGGTAGCCCGGCCGAATGGAGTAAAGGTGAAGGATTTCCCGAGCCTTCAGTACAGAAACCCCGCCCTTAAAGTCATCACGCAGCGACACCACTGACTTAGTGGTCTCGGAGCCTATGGTGATGACCTTATCCACAAAAGAGGTCTTCGCTCCGACTAAATGTGAACGCAGGAGCAGTCCCCTAGACTCCCGCGGAGGTGCAACCACAATTGAAGCCCCGACCAACCGCATGATTCTTGGGAGTCTGTGTTTCTCAAAAAACGGAGGAGTCTTATGGGCACCAAACACCCCTCGCACATGCAGCTCCATCCAAGAAGTGAAGTAGTGCATCGGGAAGTTAGCAGGCTGTACCCCAGGCTCATTAGCATCCGCCGCTACGCTAAGTCCATTGTAGAGGTAAGCCAGCCCGGCGATCCCTACTGATAACTGTAAACCAGCCGCCATTCGATGCGCCGGGTAAAAGACAGAGGACCGCATGAGGCGTGGGTGCATGGGAAGCACGAAGCTGCATAGCCATAGACCCAAGAACCCTATGAAAAAAGTCTCCTCGTCCATGCCAGGAACGGCGATCTCTGAGAAAGGGACGCTGGCAGTGCCGGGGAAATAAAAATCCCGCTGGTCATTTTCCGATGAAGGTCGGCGGTCCAAGCCGAAACCAAAGGGGTCAGCAAGCTGAGCGAACTTCTCGCCCTGCTCTGATAGGAACTCCGGGCGGATAAAACGAGCAATAAAATCCGCGAAATTGAAGCCCCGGTCGCCCGATTCTAAATGGAGTTCCTCATAAATCTCCAACAACTTCACCAAGCCCGGGTGCTGATGCTGAATGGCATTTTCCGGAGTTAAGTCAAATACAAGCTGCTTGGTGGCGAAGACATACTCGTCAGGAGGAAGCAGCTCTTCGTAGTGTTCTCCCCTCATTGGCAGACCTGAAATCTCAGCAAACTCCTCCAGAGAGATGGAGACTTCCCTATCCGCTGTCAGGAAGGTATGGGTAGGGATATTCCATTGTTCGATGAAGGCCTTTATCCACCACGTCGGAGGAGAGGGATACTCGAAAAGCGAGACGTAGACAGCCGAGTATAAACCAATCATCGTCAGGAGAGCCCTCTTCGTCGCCAAAATGTAACGGGCCCATTGCAAATATCCGGCAAGCGGCTGCGGGATCAATCCAATGTTATAAGCCTGTCCCCAAGGGCGTGCTTCACCCTGACAGATTCGCCTCCCCAAGATATCTATAGCCGGCGGCGGCTGCACCGGAATGGCACCGATTGCAGGCTGAAGGAGGTCGTCGGAATTCCAATTTTTAACCTCCACGGCATACTCCACCGGGGGCTTGTCCGCATAAGGGATCGTAACTATGGGCTCAGAGGGCGAAGCGGAGCTGAAACTGCGACGGCCTTGGATGATTTGGCTGTACCACCTTCCCCACAGGTGAAGTCTCTTGCACTCTGGATCGTGATCTTTAATCAAGGCGAACACCACCCGGTCCACTGGCGAATGTGGGAACCCTCCTTCTGAGCGAACGAAAGGGAAAGACAGATCTTCGGACATGTTTCCTGTAGGAAAAGAAAAAAAAAATAATATAATCGTTAGTGTTCCAATGCTTCACATTTCAAAGTCCTACATCACACTACAATGCAGTGGGTAGGGGACCAAAGGGGGACCCACAAAATCAAGATGACGGCGCATCATTTGATAAGACAGTCCCATCATTGGATGAGACTGTCAGTTAATGAAAAAGACCCCCAAGAGAATATCCTCATTAGGGAGAAATCCCTAGAGACAAGGAGAAAATCTCCTCTTTTAGAGCAAAGCTCTGTCACAGAGTGACATTTGTCAAACTCTGGTCTCAAAGGAATAAAACTTCTTAAAAAAGAGCCTAGCTCTGTAATAATAATGATAACTATAACACCTAAGGATTAAAAGAAAAATTTTGGGATCTGAAAGATCCAGGGAAACTTTTAGGAGTTCTCCATTTTTATATATATATATATATAAAAGGGGGGGAGATCTACATTTGATCTATGAGCAAGGCTCTGTTCATGGGTTAGAACCCAGGAACGAGATCTCCCTAAATCTTTGAGAGCAAGGCTCTATTGATGAAACCCCAAAGGGGTTTCTTTAGATCAGAGATCTATGAGAGCAAGGCTCTGTTGAAGAAACCCCAAAGGGGTTTTCTTTAGATCAAAGATCTATAAGAGAAAGGCTCTGTTAATTAAATTTAATTTAAATTAATCTAATTTTTTACCTAGGGTGATCCTAAATTATGAACTCTGGAGTTCTTGGAAAAAAAATCAAGTGCAAGGCTCTGAAAATTCTTAAGCAAGAGCAAGGCTCTGAGTCAAAATTCTTAAAGTGGTAAAGAATTTTCTAAAGGACCAAAGGTCCTATTTATAGGCGCCTGCGCCCCTTCAACTGACCCCCATGATCCAACAGTCAGGATCTTGCCACCGCTGCACTCACGTGCGCGCCACGTGAGCGCAACGGTGGGGGGGCATTTATTCCCCCAATCAGAGCAAGGCTCTGCTTGAATTTTGAAAATTCAAATTTTGAAGCAACGCTTCGGTTCCCGTGCGCTGCGCGCAATACGCCACGTGTCAGAAGTTGACACAGCAGCACAACGCCCAAGGCAGTACGTCCAATTAGAGCAAGGCTCTTTAAAAAAACATAAGCAACACTCAACTGCGCAAGCGCACGGCTGCGCGACACGTGTCTGCGCAGTTGCGCAAGCGCAACTGCGCAAGCGCACGGCTGCGCGACACGTGTCTGCGCAGTTGCGCAAGCGCAACTGCGCAAGCGCACCGCTGCGCGACACGTGTCTGCGCAGTTGCGCAAGCGCTCCGCTGTGCGACACGTGTCTGCGCAGTTGCGCAAGCGCTGTTGCGCAAGCGCTTCACTGCGCGACACGTGTCACGCGCTGGTGAGTTGCGCAATAACAGAATGAAGATTTAAGGATATTTTTTTTCTGTTCTTGTTTAAACAAGAAGATTTCTTCTGTAAAAACAGGGGCCTTTGGATCAAAGATCCAACGGTAGGGAAAATTCCCCAAATCACTCAGAAAATATTTTTTTAAACAAATTTAACTGATTTTTGAGCACTATAAAAAGGACCCCAGACCCCATTTCAAAGGGAGAGACAATTGGATTAAAAAAAAAGAGAGAAAAGAGCTCTTGAGAACTTCTTGAGAACACAAAAAAAAGAAGAAGGTAAAAACCTTTGAAATAAGAGAAAATTCTCTTAGGAATAGATCATTGATCTAAAAGACAAGATCAGTGATCTTCAATAAATAAATAAATAAATAAATAAATAAAAAATAGTGCCTTGCACTTGCTAGAGAAAGTTCTCTGAGATAGAAAGAAAGAAAAGATTTTTTCTTCTTTTCTTTGATCTAAATTTAGATCAAGAAATTAAAAAGTGCTCTGCACTCCTTTCCTTGAATCTAAAAGATTCTTGGTGCTTTGCACAAATGCAATGCATTACTTGAAGGGCCAGGCCCAAATCAAAAAGACCTAGCAGGCCAAAATAAATTGCAAAGCAATAAAAGGGCTAAGACCAAATAAAATTGATGCTCTGCATCATTTATAAAGAACAGAGCCCCAAAACAAATTTATGTTTCTGCACCCTTTCTGGGCAAGGCCCAAATAAAAATAAAGAGAAAAGCAAAAGCAATGTTGAATATTCTCAACTGGACTTAGCCCAATCGTGGCCGTAAGTCCTTAAATTAAATTGGCTGAACAAAATGGCCCTACTAAATCAATCTACATCCGGTACGAGGGTACATCTCCGAACTCCTTTGACATCCATCGTTGTAATTCATCAACGACGTCAAAGAGGTGACGAGTCCCAACAGCCAGATACCCAGAGGGACCGAAACGTCCTTAAACTAATATGGGACCGAAACGTCCTTAAACTAATAATGGACCGAAACGTCCTTAAACTAATATTGGACCGAAACGTCCCTAAACTAATATCGGACCGAGACGTCCTTAAACTAATATTGGACCACAACGTCCTTAAACTGGCGATGGACCACCACGTCCCAAAATTGGCACAACAGAGCCCACATGCTCTTTTGTCGGATCTAAACGATCCCGTTAAGTTGATCTTAGTCCTAGATTGGGCTAATGTATCCTTAACAACCGTTTAAGCTGGTCTTAGCCCCAAACACGGCTAATGTATCCTTAAATACTCAAATGGACCATAAAAATCTAAATCAACTTCGGTTCGAGGGTACATCTCCAAACTCCTCTGACACTTGTCGTTGTAATTCCTCAACGACGTCAGAGAGGTGACGAGCCATATATTAAATGAATCACGCTTAAGTTGATCTTAGCCTCAACGAGGCTAACGCATCCTTAAACTAAAATATCGAACCCAAATCTAAGTAAATACGGATTTGGACTAATCCACGTCCTACGGGCGACGGCATTACTCAGTCTCCGTATACAATCCACGGGCAACCACAAACAAAATGAACACACACGACACGAAGTGAAATTCTGGAGAAGGAGAAAGTTGTTACCGCGATGCGGTAGCGTAATTAACTGCAGGGGCTTGCGCCTGCAGGGAAGAGCATCCCCACAATCAAAAACCCCTCATTCTGAGGGGGGATCTGACAAAGTCTGCTACATCGGCCGCATCCGTCTAAACCTCCGATACACGGTGCCATAAATCAACTTGGCATCTTCGGAGAGATAAACGGATAAAACCAAATAGCATCTGCCCCGAACATCAGGCATGGACGCTAAGTCTAGGCCGCCATTCGGAGGGGAACAAGAAGGTAGCGGTTTGAGATCGAGAATTGGCGGAGAGACTATAGAAGGTGGGGTAAGCGAATGATATTCGGACTCCCTAAGAGGTTCAAAACTCGCATGAGATATTGACTCGGAAAGTGCTGCTGACTTTTGCAACGAGTCAACGGGTTCAATCTCAAGGTCGGACTCATTGAACATATCCTCACTGTAAAGTGGTGCAAGATCAAACGATGTCTCATTAATGTTGTCGAGAACATCAAAGCAAAGCTCCTCATCCATGCAGCTTTCGGAAGCTATCTCGTGGATGGAACAAACATCCAGCAATTGAGCAGAAGGTTCTGATGGCTGATTTCCTAGCTTGTAAATATTAAGCTCAATTGTCATTTTCCCGAAGGATAAGTTCATAGAACCGTTATGACAATTAATCACAGCGTTAGAAGTTGCTAGGAAGGGTCGACCAAGTATCACCGGGATTTGATTGCGTGGGTTTGCCACAGGTTGTGTATCTAAAACAATAAAGTCCACGGGAAATATGAATTCCCCGACTTTAATTAACACATCCTCTAGTTCGCCCCGAGATTTGGTGATAGATCGGTCTGCCATCTGGAGAGTACAATGGGCGGGTTTTAACTCTCCAATTCCTAACTGCTCGTATACTGAATAAGGAAGCAAGTTGACGCTAGCGCCTAAATCGAGTAAAGCACGATTTATATTTTTACCCCCAATAGAAATAGAGATTGTAGGACAGTCGGGGTCCTTACGTTTCTTTGGTATTTGTTGGGTAAAAGCTGTGCTAACAATACTCGTCATGAAAACCTTTTTAGGCACTTGAGTTTTTCTCTTCCTAGTGCACAAGTCTTTAAGGATTCTTGCATAAGATGGGACTTGTTGAATAGCATCTAGGAGAGGAATATTCACAGAAAACTTGCTTAAACATTTCCACAATCTTCTCCATTTGCGGGTTAGGTCGGTTGGCCCTTAATCGATTTGGAAATGGAGCTCGATCAATAAGTTTTGGGTCCAACGTTTGTGGAGAAGACTGTGGCGACGGATTTGATCCCAAAATTGGAGTGGGCATCGACTTAGATAGATTTGGCGAAATGTTTGAGCCTTGGGGAAAACGGAGAATAGGCTCGGATGAAGGTGGAAGACTAGAGGAGTTAGGGGAAGAAGAAGAAGAAGAAGGGGTATCAAATGTGTCACTATCATCAAATTGCTCACCCACTCGGTTGTTCAGCACTCTCCCCGATCTCAACGTAGTGACGGCATTCACATTATGACTTTGTGAATGGCCAGGATTCGGTAGGGGTTGAAATGGGAGTTTCCCTTTCTCTCTCGCACTCATTGCGGCGTTTAATTGTGCGATTTGGTTTTCTATTGATTTGATACTCTCACCATGGGAGGAGGAGTTTTTCGTTAGGGCATCAATAGAAGACCTCATGTCAGCCGAAATTTGTATGGATTGTTTCATGAACATATCCAAAGTTTGTGCAAGTGAGTTGTCAGTACCGGCCACTTGTGGTGTAGAAATGTTGGCCGGATTTTGGAAATTCTGTGACTGAAAGGGGGGCTGATTCTGTGGTTGTGGTTGCTGTGGAGGAGGTCTTTGATAATTGCTTTGTTGGTTTTGATTCCAAGCAAAGTTAGGATGATTCCTCCATCCTTGATTGTACGTGGAAGAATAAGGGTCGTTTCTAGGTCGCTGCTGAAAAGCAGCATTAGCTTGAAACGATGCATTCATATGACATTCTTCCGTTAAGTGTGAAGGATCCGAACAGCAAACACAGACAGTCTTGGGAAGCGTGACCTGATTTAGGGAGACTGATGAAAGTTTGTTCTCAATAGAATCGAGTTTCTTCTGCATCGCTGCCATTTCGGTTTTTACTGCGATGGAAACGTCGAGCTGGTGAATACCTCCCTTAGTTGTAGGTGGTCTTACGCTTTCCCACTGCAACGTGTGTTCAGTGAGATCTTCCAGAGATTTCCATGCTTCACCATCATCTTTAGACATGAAATTGCATTGACACATTGTTTCAAGCATCTGCTTTGTCGCTGGATTAATGCCCTCATATATAATCCGACATAAATCCCATCTTTGTATTCCGTAATGGGGGCATTGGACAAGCAGATCCTTGAAACGTTCAAAGCACTTCCAAAATGGTTCATTGGGAAGCTAGGTGAACTGGTTGATCTCGCTCCTAATGTGGGCAGTCTTATGGTTTGGGTAAAACTTCTTAAGAAATGCTATGACGAATTCGTCCCAATTTGTGATAGAGTGTGCGGCAGTATTGTAAAGCCATTTTTCTGCCAAGTCGCACAATGTGAATGGGAGAAGACGTAAGCGCATAGCATCTAAAGTCAATTGTGAAGTACCCATCATTGCGCATACGTTTTCGAATTTGGTGATGAAAACATACGTGTCTTCCGACTCAAGCCCGTGAAATTTGGGCAGCAGATTGATGTAGTGGGGTTTAATTTCGAAATTATCCCCGTTAGGTGGTGGAAGAGATAGACAAGTAGGAAGAGGACCACGAATATGATAGCATCTCTCTTGGAGAGAGATGCGCGGTGGATTCTGCGCACCTACGGGCGGTGGCAGCGTGGTGTTATATTCTGATGGAGTGCCATCCATCACGGTCGTTGTAGTATAGTGGTGAGTATTCCCGCCTGTCACGCGGGTGACCCGGGTTCGATCCCCGGCAACGGCGCCATTTGATTGATACGTGAAAGAGTGTGTTTTGTAGTTTAACCGCAATCAGAACGGTGTCGCGTGTAGCTAGACCGAGGTGAGTACGGGTCGTCCTCAGGGAAACGTTGAACCTTTTACTTTTACTTTAGATGTGTTGAGAAAGAGAGGAGGGATAAAAGAATTTTTATAGAATGGTTTCTAGATCTACGTTAAGCAAGAATGCAAAAATATAGATCTAGATTATTTTAGGGATGTAGTTAATATAATAAAAGGGCTTGTAGGGTTCGTTAGGATTTAGTAGTTTTGGACGATTAATTAAAAGTTACCATTTTTATCCATTAATAGATTTAGAACTAGAACGACGGTGATGCGTGTAGATTAGGGTTTCTGGAGGAAAAAGGAATCCCACTCTTAACCCTTATCTCGACACGGAACTCCGTTCATATCTAGCCTTTACCAAAACAATCATTAATCTAATCTCTAATCGCGGTCAGAACTAGCAAAGAATTGATAGCGCGCCCGATTAAGAAGTTAATGATTCTTTTGAAAAAGTTCCTAAACTTTATAGGACTTAAAAAGGGTTTAGTTATTTTCATCGTCCATTAGCCTACCCTAATCCTACGAACCCTAACAAGCGGAGAATTACTCGCGCATATTGGGAAAAGAAGATGAAAAGATAGAGAGGGAAAGCATAATGTAAAATACAAAAGAATTAAATAAAACAACTACCTTTATTAATCAACTTGAACAATCTACACTTTGATTCCTTAGAAAATGATTACAAAGACTAGTTTGCTTCTCGATCTCTTCCAAGGAGGTAGATGAACCGTTGATGATCAGCCTGGATGCGTGAGCCGTCTTGGACTTCGTGATCTCGTCGGCTTGATGGCTTTTCCAAGAGGCTCTCGGTGCCTTTTTATAGTGCAAGGCCAGAATCTTTTGCTTCAAAAGTTGGTAAAATGTAGCAGAGAATCATGCCCCAAAATCTTGCCTCCTAATTCCCTAGAAGTACGGCGGATCCGCGACCAAAGGGGGGTATGGCCGCGGATCCGCGGCCGATGGTGAGGATCTCTTCATCAATTTTCTTGGGCTCTCTTATTGTGACATTTGGCAATCCTAGGAACCTTTAGAATTTAGAAATCTTCTCTCGGTTGCTTCCAGACTTGGTCTCTAAGTTTTGCTTCTTAATTTGGCAAGTTTTCTTCAACAAATTGATTTGTTTGATAAATTCTGCATAACAACTTGGAAAATTCTGCACCATAATCTCAAATAATATTTAGTAGACTTAGTTCTACTAGGATTTGGTCAATAGACTTATTTGCATACATTTTCCTACCAAATGATAATTAAAATATATTAACACATAGAAAATAATGTTTTACACATAAACCCTCATATGTATAATATATTATAATAAAGTCCTTTTTTAATATGAAAATGGTAGGAAAAATGTAATACAAATGTGCAGTTTTATCAACTGAACAATACTCTCCACCTCGATCTGATCGAAGTATTTTGATGCTCATTCCTGTTTGTTTTTCTACTTCAAATTTGTACTCCTTGAATTTCTTGAAAGCTTCAGATTTATAGTTTAATAAAAACACTTGACCGAATCTTGAGAAATCATCAGTAAAAGTTATGAAGTAAGACAAACCGCCTCTTGCATGTGTAGACATTGGCCCACATACATCACTATGTATGAGGTCCTAGAGCTCTGTAGCTCTTTCTCCGTGTCCAGTAAACGGAGATTTGGTCATTTTCCCATTGATACAAGACTGACAAGTCGCATAAGATTTATATTCAAAAGGATTTAAATATCTATTTTTATGAAGCTTATTTAGTCTTGTTTCATTAATATGACCAAATCTACAATGCCAAAGAAATGATTCATTTATTTCTGAAAATTTTCTTTTATTTGTGTGTTGTATGTTGAAAACTGTGTGTTGATTCAGGACGTATATCCCGTTATTAAGTGTACCAACCAATCAACTCTTGATTCAGTTTAATGTTCATAAAATCGTGCTGCAATACAAAATGATATCCTTCATTGTCTAACAAAGAAACGGATATTTATATTACAAAGCATGCTAGGTATAAAATAACATGGGTTCAAAACCAATATACAACCAGACGGCAACCCTAGGTGATACTCTCCTACTGAAACTGCATGTACATTAGAACCATTTCCAACTCGGAGAGTGTGATCACCGGTCTTCAAAACTCTGCTATTTCTCAAGCCCTCCACAGAATTGCAGATATAAGAACCCGATCCGGTATCCAATACCCAGGAAGCAGAGTTTATAGAAAAACAGTTTTCAGTCACGAACACACCTGAAGCAAAAGCATCACCATGCTTCTTTTTCTTGAGATCAAGGTATTCAGTACAATTCCGCTTCCAGTGCCCCGTCTTCTTGCAGTGGAAACATTCTCCTATTCCCGACTTCTCAGCCTTGGATTTGTCTCTCCCTTGTGCCTTTTTTATTCCACCTCTTGGTTTGGTGGGTTTCTTCTTATTCCTTCCCTTGGCCTTGGCTTTTGGAAGGGACGAGGAAGATTTTCCAACAATCAGAGAGGGAGACTTCTCCTTAAGCGTGCTCTCCGCACTTCTCAACATATTGATGTAAGTCCGCGGCGGCGCCCCGGCCGTCGATCCGACGCCGGAAAGAGGAAGCGGTGATTTACAATAACTTTTCAAACCGGCACCACCGCGCACTAAAACCCCGGATCGGGCCATTAATCTAGTCCTAGCTATCTAGAGAAGAGGTAGAGAGATATACGGAGCGATACGTGTCCTTCGGTCTTCTCGTCGTCGTCCCGATCTCCCGTGAAATGTCCGGTCTCCACCTCGTCACCGGAAGGGCACCACGTCGCCGGCTTCTTTTACGGGCTCCCGCCTCTGGTCCGAGGCAACTCGGGCACGAAGTTGGCGAGTCGACGTGCCCAAGATTTGCTGTAGAATGTAGTGTGAAACTTGTGTCTCATTTGGGGTTGTGGAAGTTGCCATATTAGTGGAGGAAATGATATGAAATTTTTGGAGATGCAATTGGAATTTTTGCAAGCATGAAGGGAGTGAAAAATCCCACACCAAAATGAATCAACCCTCACCCTCTAGTGCTTGGCCAGCCATATCATGGTGAGGGGTCCAAAAAAGAGTGAGAGTGAGAGCAACCATAATGCAAAAGGGAATGAAATGTGATCATGAGAAGAAATCATCACAAGGAAAGTCCAACACTCAACCAACCAATCATCACTCCAAAAGGTCAAGCCATCATGAACCATCATGAACTAATAAGTCAATGTGATGGTGGAGGAATTATCATGAAACAACAAGATGCAAATAACACCCTCCACAAATGCTTATTTGCACAAATGCAAATAAGCCCTCCTCCACTAATTTTCGGCCAATGAAAGATACAAAGAAAATTGGCCGAAACGGAAAACAAACTGGCAACTCCAAAAAACTGATCCCGTAATAAATTACAGGGAAACCCCGCTACTGTGCATACACACCCGCATTTGTATTCCGACAGAATACAAATGCAAAGAGACAAAATCTACACTGTCTAATACTAGGATCCGGCTTAAGCCAAAGCCGGCTAGTAAAAACCGTCCGATCACGATTCGTGCAATACCACATGTATCTGATCGAACCCTGCCATATCTTCATACAGCCTCTACAGCGTTTCGCCCGAAACTTAAGAAACTGGTCTGTGGGGGACTCTAAAAACTCGTCAACACCTTGGTTGTGGATTTAACCACTAGCACGTCAGAGGTATTAGCCTATACGTAACGGGCTACCAGGTATTGACCAAAAGGGATATCTGTGAGCGAACTCAGCCTGACACCCTACTGAGCCTGTCAGAGACAATATCCGTACAGTCCGGTCCGTTCGTCTATGAGCATCGCATGGCGGGCCTAGGGGGTTGGTAAAAGTCAGACCCCCAAAAGCGGTACAAGTCGTGTCAGAGAGTAATCCAGAACACCCTGAGATACTACTGGAATACCTACCAGTAAATCTCCTGCCTTGGCCAAGGACTTCGTGTAATGACTCTCTTAGACACAGCGCGACCTCACCCCCAATACCGGGAGAGACGAACCCCTGAAGATCCGCTCACTGCCTCCATGTGGCTCGGGACTGTACCCAACTAAAACCTGTTTGCACGTCTCCTTTGAGCATGGTTGGGTAGTAATCAAAGTACAGTGGGAACTCACACGAGACAAATGACGATCCTCAGGTCGATGAACTAACCTGTACACATGTCACCAGGGAACTGCTATCCGACGTCAGGTATAAGACCAACTAGCATGTTCCCGGCGAGTCCTATCCGGTGTACTCATAACCCAATGAGCACCTGTATACATCTTAGGTGAACCAACTGACACCAGTGGCTTGTGAGACCGGCCACCGCCCTCTCATCGGGGTCTCGATTGTATAAACTAGTCTACTCTGGAGTATCGATGCCCTATCTCGAAACTCCCACGACTAGGGACCTTGTAAGGATGTGCTTATAGACTACCAGCTCCCACGTATATGATCGCCCTCATACTGCTGGCAGTCAAGCAAGAATCCTAGGGGCTCTATCAACGTGCAATAGCGACCTGTCAGGTCACCTAAAGCAGTACACGATGATAAAGATAAACCAGATAGCATACTATCATCTTGAGTAAGACTGTCCTACCGGAATAGTTCCTCCCTCAATCATTGCAATCACGTGCCTGTGATCCAATAATTGACTCTGAGGGCACTATTTCCAACAATCTCCCACTTGCACTCAAGGCTAATTATTGCGATGTCGCATACTCACAGCCCGTGTGATACCGAACACCCAACTCCTCTACTAGTCAGTCTCACAAAGCTCGTTTGTGAAACTATTGCATTCGAGGAATAGCCTCAGTGAGTGGATCCGCTTTGATGTTTCTTTCTATGTCTCTCTATATCTCAAGTTCGTGGAGAATGCCATCTCCCGAAATGAGCAATACTTGTCTTAGAATGTGTCTGGATATCTGATGGGACCTAGCTCATAAATGAACTCCAAATCCAAACTTCTTAGACTGTATCGTCAACTGAACTTAATCAGTGTCCTGCGCCATGCCTCCCTCAGTATTTCCTTGGACCACCTGTCTAAAATACTGCCCCTCGTCAGAAGGAAAACTATAACTCTGACAACCTCCCTGTCGTCCAAGTCACCTTGGAAGCCTGGAATGATAACTGTCTCCCGAATGAGGCTGTCGTTATCATATCCCTAGAACATCCACTTATGTTCTAAAACTGCTCCCGACTGTTTCTCCAGGATTGGATCAATGTCAACTTATTGCATCTAGTGCAAAAACAGCATCTGGTGTGGTACTTGACATCTCATGATTGACTCAATTGCCTAAGCAAGTGATCTGCCAATCATGCACATCCCCCTCCCCTTTAGTCTGTAAGCACCTTTAGAGAGGGTGACTCCATCACCTGCAGGTACACTACCGTGCCAGGAGTCGTCCATTCTAAATACTCTTAGAATGTTGTCTAAGTACCCTTAATTGGGAAACTACCCAAATCTAGATCTAATACCATAGATCCAGTAACCAGAATGTCTGATATAATATCCAAGTCCCATGTGGAGAAACCACTGTGTGACAACCAAAGTATAACCGATCGTAGTATAGGAATATTACTTCCTACTCTGAGTATGTCATCCAAATACCAGGACATCACACCCTACTACCTTCTTAACAGATCCATCCCCTATTCTGATGAAGTCAAACCTATGACTGTCACATCAAAAATAGATGATCTATCTCCGCTATATCTGCTTTAGTCTATAAATATACATAAGCCACTTGTCCACCAATGCTTCCGCTGCTCTCACTGACTACGACAACCCTCTGGCAGAGTCATATAAACGTACACTTCTAAAGCTAGTTTAGAACGACGCTATACCCATCCTCCTGCCAGTTCTCGCAGCCTGGAACAACAGCAATGGTAAGTCTGGGTAAACAAGAACCTCTCTGTCACCGTCCTTGAGGCTACCGGAGTACCACACGGGTGCCCGAGGTTACCCACCGTATCTGCGGAGTGGCCAATGGAATGTTAGACCAGATTGAATCTTTAGGTTCCTATAAAATCTTCAGTAATCGTTTGTGGTTCTGGAATCACTTCCAGTTCTACCATACTCCCACTACTGTTTTCTGAAAAAATCCATTTTTTATTAAAATTGTGGCGAGTCTAGAACAATATCACTATTGATCTTCCAGATGGTAGAAAGTCAACCCTCGTCATAGCCCGGGTCAACCCACAAACAGCCATTACAGAAACATGCCTTGAGTTATCCAGAGTCTGGTTTTAAGCATAAGACGGACAACTCCCGTACCTTAACATCGTTAAGATACGAACTGTTCTATATCCAATATAGAAACAGAGGCACTGATTTAATTGAACCAGATTCAAATCATGCAGCTGTCTCTAGTGCATGTCAAGTAAATGGAGTGAGGCTGATCAGCGTTACTCAACTTAGGAGTACTTCCAATTATGAGTAACCTGAAAGAGAAGCAAGTTCTCTTAATCATTACTATCACCTGAATACCGTACACAAGTATCTACATCTTCGATCTCCTTGAAGAATCCCGATACTTGCAACGCCTGGTTCTCTACTTTATTCATATACCTATAACTTCTCAAAATTCGGACCTTGTGTTTCCACGAAACACCTGTCTAAAAACTAGAGAAGTCATAAGTAAACTGAATATAGTACGAGGACCATCCCCTCTGTCCTATTAGACACTGGACAATATACAATACTCTGTACAAGTCCCTTGAGTCTAATAACTCACTCTCTGTGTGTCGTAGGTTGAAAACTGTACTTATGGTTAAGAAGAATTACACCGCTGTTTAATGCTCCTTACCTAACCATCAACTGATATAGGTAAATGTCATCGACATAATTTCAAAAAGGTATATCTCACTCTATAAAAATAGACGTACAGATATATCAATTTGAAAATGGTGCATTATAACGGATATTCAAAACCAAATATTCGCCGTCCGGCAAACAACCCAGGTGACTTCCTCAAATATCACCAATTACAATGAATTCCGATATAATGAGGATAATCACCTAATTCCCAATAACTTACTCCCACTCATCATCTGTAAAACCATACAGATGTGAGAATCATACCTGGTAAATACATACCCTGGAGTAAGTATCTAATCGGGAAATCAGTTTTCCTTTAACAGTACACAGTGAAGCTGAAACATTGAAATGTTTCGTAGGGGTATCCTGGTATTCCTAGTAATGCCTCTTCCAGATTCACAACTGTAACCGTATAAATCTCTGCCACCTCTCCACATCCCTTCATATGTCTTTAGTCATTACCTTCTGCACACCCCTTTAGGCCAAATGGTTTTCTTCCATCCCTACCGTTCGGCACCAGCCTATGGTTTGGAAGAAGACTATCCAATAAGCATAATGGGTGTACTGTCCCAATCCTAGGAACACTCGCAATGCGAGAGAAGGTGAAGATAAAAGACACCTGAATAAACCTTATTCCTATTTCTCCTGAACCAGAATCCATCCCCGAACTGGAACAAGTTCCTTTCGAGTTCGTATATAACCATACGATAGAACATCCAATAAACTGTGGATCTTCGTAGTGATACGGAGTGTTCTGGAGAAATACAAAGGTGAAGTGGGAGTGGTAATGAAATACTTGGTTTGGTCGTAAATAGCAGTCGCAATTTACATTGCCCTCTTACTAATCCCTTTCTTTGTCTTTACATAATACCTTCTGTACACCATCGTTATGCTAATTGGTTTTCTTCATTCCCCACCGTTCGGCACCAGCCTAAGGTTTGGAAGAAGACTATCCAATTTGCGTAATAGGTGTGCTATCTCCTAAACCAAGGAGTACTCGCAACCTAAGAGAAGGTAAAAGAAAAGACAACTGAATAGTCTGATTCGTTTTCTCCAGAACCGGAAACCATCCTCGAATAAATCCATTCGAGTTCATATATAACCATACGATGGTTTTGTCCAATGGAAGTGGACGTTCGTAGTAATACGGGGTGTCCTGGAGAAAAGGGTAAAAGTAGGAGTGGCAATGAGGTTTGCAACTCTGACAATCCAAAAGCCAGTGTTAAAGAAGGTTCGTTCAACTTGGTCTCTGAGTCATAGTCTTAGGGTCGGGTCAATAGTCGCTGCCAAAGAGAGAGAGAGAAAAGAAACACTCAGCGTGCACTCTAACCTAGATCAGAATGGTTACCAATTTATCTAATCTGGAAACCTCCCACTGTACCGTCAAATTCTCCTCCAAACCTGAAAGAAGAATTAGTCGGGATCACCCGAGGAGTAAACCAACTCATCAGTGAGAATCGGGATCCAACTATCATCGCATGATAACGTGACGGAATCCACTCACGCTATCATACTCCAGAAGGTATGCGCATATCTGGCAAGTTTCAGTTTCTTTTGAAACTCCCGATGTGATTTTTGCCCCATGCTCTTATGACCTTGACTTTGGCCAACAAATCATAAGTCACATGTCAAGTTCTACCCGTCATTCTCCAGGTTAATTTGAGCCCACCCGCACAAGCCCTTGACTTTGGCCAACAAGGCAATACGACTGCCCCAAACCAACGCATCTATCTATGCTGCACATGAATACCCAATAGCTACCAATCACTATGCCTTGACTTTGGCCAACAAACATAGCTTGAATACTGATTGACTATCCATGTGAAACGACGGAGGGCTACGAATGGTTTCTGGCGAAAACCTTTAACGTAATGAACTTGATATCGTTGAAGGAACGGATAGCTTTATAAAAATATAGTGACGAAAACCTTTGCTAAAGAGGTCACTCCCGGTGAAGGGATCTCGGCTCTTTCCCTGTAGAATGAGGTGCAGGATATTTCCAACTGAATACCACGATGCAAAGCAAAAGTAATCGGCTATAGTGAAGTTATTGCTCTGACGCAAACTTTTGTCCAAGGGGTCACTCTCGGTGAAGGGATCTCGGCCCTTGCCTCGTCGACTAAGGAGCAGGATATTCCAACTGAATACCACGATGCAAAACAAAAGTGAACGTCCTTGCAATAACAGTTTTTGAAAAGTGTTCCAACAACATCAGATTAGGTTTGTTTTTAACTTGCATTGATCCGAATCAACGCAGTCCCATCAATTGATCACACCACAAAGAACGAAAATATATTGATGTACGTATATGCCATCCGCATTCGCCACTGGGTCCCGTCATTACCCATTAGGTTAGCTAACTAACGACAGAGTGGGGACTGGACTAGCGCGGATGCAAAACATATACAACATCTACTAGTATATATATCAATATATAATATTTTGCTCAAGGCGTGATAAAATGCAACATCACAGAAATGTACAGCATCACAGAACAATACAGATATCTGGGATCCCTGGGTTTCACAGAGCCGCTACTAAAACCCGACGTTCCCCTGGTTGTGTGGATAGCCTGTGCAATGAAATCCTAGACCCCTACGGGCGCGGCAAGTTACCCGCCAAAACCTGAAGCGAGGCAGCCCCCTTCAGCAACGTGAATGGACCACCCAGCACTTCAAGGAATCCGGTAACTTAGGCACCCCTCCTGGGTCAACCTGTACCCCCTACGAGTGCGGTGAATAGCCTGCCAATTCTAGTGTGAAGCCCCCTCCGTCTCAATGCCATGAGATGCGGGCTCGTTGCCCTCTAGAATCCGGCTATCCGTGCACCCCTCCTTGGGGTAATCCCAGTACAGAAAGTAAAATATACATACAACGGGTACATCGACCGCAACCTTTCATGCCCCAAAATAATAATACAAACAGGCAGTGATGGCAGTCCACATGTCGGACGCTCGCCCCGCAATATCAAATGTACATAATACAACAAAACTGTACTACCACTGCAACCAGGCTATCCCCCACGACCAATCCACAACATCATAGCACAATCACAGAACATCAACGTGAAAGTCACGTTCGCAAATCCGTCTAACCGGGCTATACCAGCTTGAAAGGATTTACCGATCAAGTGACATTCACGGTCGCAGATATAATGTAAATACTGTGAACAAATGTGTTTAAAATATCCAATCGATTAAATTTTACCAAGTGGGCCCCCAAGCAATACTGTAGCACGCACAGAAATTCTGGGCCCAAAAAAAGTATACCAAAACCCCTATTTTCAGCCCAAAAGCCCACTGCAAAAAAATTGGTGAAGTGAAGCTAAATTACTGCGGCGGAACCGCGGCCAAATAGGGGTTACGGCCGCGGCTCCGCGGTCATATGGAGAGATCATGTCACCAAAATTTTACAGTTTTCTTAGGATTCTCTGCACATCATTCTGCAACTACATGAAAAAAAATTCGAGCCAGAAAAAAATCGACAGAGAACTGATGCATGGAAAAACACGGTTTTGGAATATTTGTTCAATCGGAAATGTAAACACACTATACAAAGCTAGACTAGGTTAATGGCGAGTCTCTGATACCACTGTAAGTCCGCGGCGGCGCCCCGGCCGTCGATCCGACGCCGGAAAGCGAAAGCGGTGATTTACAATAACTTTTCAAACCAGCACCACCGCGCACTAAAACCCCGGATCGGGCCATTAATCTAGTCCTAGCAATCTAGAGAAGGGGTAGAGAGATATACCGAGCGATCCGTGTCCTCAGGTCTTCTCGTCGTCGTCCCGATCTCCGGCGGAATGTCCAGTCTCCACCTCGTCGCCGGAAGGGCACCACGTCACCGGCTTCTTTTACGGGCTCCCGCCTCTGGTCCGAGGCAACTCGGGCACGAAGTTGGCGAGTCGACGTGCCCAAGATTTGCTGTAGAATGTAGTGTGGAACTTGTGTCTCATTTGGGGTTGTGGAAGTTGCCATATTAGTGGAGGAAATGATATGAACTTTTTGGAGATGAAATTGGGATTTTTGCAAGCATGAAGAGAGTGAAAAATCCCACACCAAAATGAATCAACCCTCACCCTCTAGTGCTTGGCCGGCCATATCATGGTGAGGGGTCCAAAAAAGAGTGAGAGTGAGAGCAACCATAATGCAAAAGGGAATGAGATGTGATCATGAGAAGAAATCATCACAAGGAAAGTCCAACACTCAACCAACCAATCATCACTCCAAAAGGTCAAGCCATCATGAACCATCATGAACTAATAAGTCAATGTGATGGTGGAGGAATTATCATGAAACAACAAGATGCAAATAACACCCTCCACAAATGCTTATTTGCACAAATGCAAATAAGCCCTCCTCCACCAATCTTCGGCCAATGAAAGATACAAAGAAAATTGGCTGAAACGGAAAACAAACTGGCAACTCCAAAAAACTGATCCCGTAATAAATTACAGGGAAACCCCGCTACTGTGCATACACACCCGCATTTGTATTCCGACCGAATACAAATGCAAAGAGACAAAATCTACACTGTCTAATACTAGGATCCGGCTTAAGCCAAAGCCGGCTAGTAAAAACCGTCCGATCACGATTCGTACAATACCGCATGTATCTGATCGAACCCTGCCATATCTCCATACGACCTCTACAGCGTTTCGCCCGAAACTTGAGAAACTGGTCTGTGGGGGACTCTAAAGACTCGTCAACACCTTAGTTGTAGATTTAACCACTAGCACGTCAGAGGTATTAGCCTATACGTAACGGGCTACCAGGTATTGGCCAAAAGGGACGTCTGTGAGCGAACTCAGCCAGATACCCTACTGAGCCTGTCAGTGACAATATCCGTACAGTCCGGTCCGTTCGTCTATGAGCATCGCATGGCGGGCCTAGGGGGTTGGTAAAAGTCAGACCCCCAAAAGCGGTACAAGTCATGTCAGGGAGTAATCCAGAATACCCTGAGATACTACTGGAATACCTACCAGTAAATCTCCTGCCTTGGTCAAGGACTTCGTGTAATGGCTCTCCTAGACACAATGCGACCTCACCCCCAATACCGGGAGAGACGAACCCCTGAAGATCCGCTCACTGCCTCCATGTGGCTCGGGACTGTACCCAACTAAAACCTGTTTGCACGTCTCCTTTAAGCGTGGTAGGGTAGTAATCAAAGTACAGTGGGAACTCACACGAGACAAATGACGATCCTCTGGTCGATGAACTAACCTGTACACATGTCACCAGGGAACTCCTATCTGACGTCAGGTATAAGACCAACTAGCATGTTCCCGGCGAGTCCTGTCCGGTGTACTCATAACCCAATGAGCACCTGTATACATCTTAGGTGAACCAACTGACACCGGTGGCTTGTGAGACCAGCCACCGCCCCTCGTCGGGGTCTCGACTGTATACACTAGTCTACTCTGGAGTATCGATGCCCTGTCTCGAAACTCCCACGACTAGGGACCTTTTAAGGATGTGCTTATAGACTACCAACTCCCACGTATATGATCGCCCTCATACTGCTGGCAGTCAAGCAAGAATCCTAGGGGCTCTATCAACGTGCAATAGCGACCTGTCAGGTCACCTAAAGCAGTACACGATGATAAAGATAAACCAGATAGCATACTATCATCTTGAGTAAGACTGTTCTACCGGAATAGGTCCTCCCTCTATCATTGCAATCACGTGCCTGTGATCCAATAATTGACTCTGAGGGCACTATTTCCAACAATTGAGAAGTTCGGGTAGTGACTTCTCCAAGTTATGCATATTGAAGTTCACTATAAATGGAGCAAAGGCAGGGGGAAGAGACTGTAGAACAATATCAACATATTTCTCGTTCTCCATTGTCTATCCGAGGCCCTCAATCTCTTCAATAAGAGATATCATCTTCAAAACATGATCACCTACTGGTGTGCCAGGAGCCATTCGCATCTGAAACAACTTTCGAGACGCTTCGTATCGTAGGATACGAGATTGCTCCCCATACAACTCTTTTGTATAGAGAAAAATGGATTGAACATCCATCTGCTCGTGCTGCTTTTGATGTGTATTGTCCATCGATGCAAGCGCGAGGCATTTGGCAGTAGCACAGTCAATATCCCACGTTTTGAGGATCTCCCTAACCGCAACAGAAGATTCAGGGCATGGGCTAGGAGGGGCTGAGGCTGTGAGGACATATGATACTTTATCATATGTGAGAGCAATGTTAATGTTCCTCAGCCAGTCTTTATAGTTCGGCCCGGTTAGCTTATTTTTCTTTAACAAAAGCTTAAGTCCAGTCATGGTTATCTGCCATTAGGAGAGAGAAAAGAATACACTCAGCGAAAACTCTTGCAAATATCAGATTGGTTATTATCATATCTAATCGATGTCTCCCACTGCTTTTATCAAATTTTCCTTCAAACCTTTAAAAGAAATTTAGCCAGGATTAATTACATTCTACAACTTCACTAACCGTTCAGCCAGGCCAGTGTCGGTACTTTGAGGGAGGTTCCCCGTGCTTTCGCACGGATCTAATTAAAATAAACCTCATTTTCCCAAAGGCGTAGCCCCGCCGACACCTTTCTAAACGCCTAATGGGTTAGCTAATTGTAAAGTGCAAAACTCTCGTGGGAGCAACTCTTGCTCACAGTGGGATCGGGATCCTACTATCACATAGAAGGCATGCAATCTCATTGCAAATTTCAACTCTTAAAACTCCCGATATGGTTTTTACCCTTAGCACTCATGACCTTGGCTATGGTCAACATATCATAAGCACTAGTCAAGTTCTACCCGTCATTTCATGATTAATTAGACCCACCCACATGACCCTTGGATATGGTCAACATAATCATGTGACTGTCCTAATTAATCGTATCATATGCTATGTAGAAAGACATCACTTTGCTATCGTATACTACGCCTTGGCTATAGTCAACATACATAGCACGAATACTAAGTACTCTACTTCCTAAAATGACGGAGGGCTGTGAATGGTTTTTAGGAAAACCTTTAACGCTTTGAACTTGATATCGTTGTAGAATCTAATGGTTTTAAAAGGAGTAGCTTAAGCTCCGCACTTTGAAAACTTTCTTTTTCATAAAAAGCCGAGTAGGTTTCAAATCCGATTCTACAACATCTTTTGGGTTTCTTTTTCTTTACATTAATCTCATTAATATAGTCCCATCATTTAAGTCTTTAAGCCATTACAGAAAAGAAACGAAAATAGAATGTACGCTTATACCGTCCGCATTCTCCACAATGTCCCATTATGTTCCGTTAGGTTACTTAACTAACGGCATAGCGAGGTGGGACTAGCGCGGATGCAAAACATAAGCAATGTTTATTATATATCATATATATAATAAACCATTCGTCTCAGCATATAAAGTGATCACATCACAGAATATCAACAACAGAAGCACATATATGAAAATATAGGATATACTAGGAGGTCCGTATTTTGTATTTAGCCAACAATAGAAAATACGGATTCCACGGTCGCGATGAATAGCCAAGCCCACACCCCTAGACCCCTATGAGAGCGGAAAGTGACCCGATCAATTCCAGAGTTAGGAGACCTGGTCTCGACTCTTCGAGATGGCCTTCCACTGGACCTTAGAACCCGGTCACTTGTGCTCCCCACCTTGGGTCTATCCTAATCCGGAAAAGTAAATAATATACAACAATGGTGACATCATGCTCAACCCGGAAGTGTCCCAATAAAAGAATATTACATACAATGAATTTTACATGAATGAAAAGAAAAACTCTCATCTCACATAAAACTCCCGGCAATTCAATCACGAAGATCCTGTACATCATATCTCAGCAACATATAACATCACATGTCATCAACGTAAGTAAGTATGCGTACCCCAATTGCCATTGATGTATAGCAACGAAACCAGCGATACACCACACGCTACACTTACGGTCGCAGAAAAGAAAATGAAAAACTACAACAATTGGAATCATCACTGCCTTTAGACATCATAAACCCGGATTATCACATATTCTGGATTTCGTGCCTAACGATGCAAATCTTACATTTGGGTCTCATCTTATGAAAACACCTTTTTCAAAAGAAGTCGGGTAATTCAACAAGATTCCCGATTCCACCCGAGGCCAAAATGTTAGATTTACACGCAACTAATTACTTTTCACAAAACTAATTAGTGTAGATTCCAATTATTGTATCACATTCACAAATATCTAGACGATGTTAAACGTTTCGATCGAATCAACAAACACCCACAAATTTCCCCGAGAGCTCAACACTTGAGCAAAGTTAAAATGCCCAAAACATGCCACAGTGCCTATGGACCAACCGTAGAAGGGTCAACCCTTGCCTCACCTATGGCGCCACGGAACTACGGCAAACCCTAAGGTTTGGTCGCGGTTCCATGGTCATAGAATCGAGTTAGGGTTACGTTCTTCTAGAGGGTCCATAGGGTTACTTAAATGATCTTTCGAGTATTTTTAACTTGGAATATTCCAACACTTGGAAAATTTCCAGCGAGAGTAATGAGGTGGTGTTTGATGTTCATTCGAACTGTTAAACGTCATCCAGGTTACCTAAAACAATGTTAAAATTACGACTACGAAATACTCCGAATTACCCCCTTAACAAAATTAACATCACATAAAATTTTGGGCTAAACAAACAATACCTTAAACCCCAAAATACACAGACCAGAGCACCTAAGAAAAATGAGGCAGAGGGAGGGGGGTTTGGGACGGCCAGGCCAGACTTTTCAGGCATTTCACCGGGTGAAAACTGGTGGAATGGCCTCGTTTTTCTCCAGTGTTCTCAGTGCATCAAATGCAAGCATCTGCAGTTGCTTAAAAAATTTTAGGAGGTCATTTAAAAAACGACAGAGAGCAGTTTTCAAGGTTTCAGTTTATCGAAGTTTCGGAGTTGTTTCGGTTTCGTGATTTATCTAACATCGGCTAAGTTTCTAGCTTGGCTCTGATACCACTGTAGGGTTTCTCTAGCACCATGCCTAGGGTTTGGCTTGCATCAAACATGCTATAACAAAAATTCAGGGGTGCTAAACAAAACCAACCATGAATCGAACTAGAAAATTAGGATAACAAGAACTAGTATCACATACTATCAAGTGTCTAACGCTAAGAGGTGAGTAATACAACCTTTGTAGACCTCCTCTTGTGACTCCTTGGATCAACTTGGTGTTTGGAATGGTCCGCTTGAGTTCTTCGAAGTCCACGATGATCCACCACGGAGTCCCTTTGCACAAGCTCCTTGCTTCACTTGAACTAAATGGAAGTGGAGCAAACAACCTACACTAGTGGGCTAGACTAATATAGATTGGTGATGTGGGTTTGGATCTCACTTAAAAACCCTTCTTTTTTATGTTCTTCACTTACTTGAAAAAACTAGAGAGCTTGAATGAGGACGAAAAAGGAGAATGGCTAAACTTAACTCATGTGAGAATTATCAACATAATCAAGAGAGAGAGAGAGTTATCTCATCCCAAACCATGGCTACAAACTATCTAGATATTTTGATATTTGAGTTTAAGCAAAACAATGGGCAACAAAAACCATGGGAAATGAAACCATGGTTTTGACTTTAGTCAACACAAAAGAAGAGTGTAGAAAATCAACCATGATTTTATTTCCATTTTGATTTTCTCAATAATCAAAATATATAAATATGTTACCTTGTGAATCTTACATTGCCATCACCAATGTATCATCAACCATGACATATGTATGCATGCATGTGTGCATCCATATCAATATATACATACACTCATGCATGCATCATAAAGAAATAGGTTTTAATAAATGAGCTAATGGACTTAATATTAAATCAACACTTGATTTAATAACCCGGTCATATCACATACGACCCATCCTATTAAAATACGGTATCAAATACACGCATTAATCGAGCTTCCGCACATATCCCATATGCACCCCAAATCTTTTCGCCTGAGCTAGGAAACCCCTTTGTGGGACTCTAAGACTCGTCAATATGCCAGCAGTAGGCAGTGATCATATCACATACTCACAAACCGCCAGCGGCACAAGCTCTACGTAACGGCTCCCAGGTATTGAGCGATCAGAAGAAACACAAGCGAACCTGTCAAAACTCCTGTCGAGCCAACTGGAAACACTTACCGTACAGTCCGGTATCTTCGTCAGATTTGCTGTATATCGAATCTAGGGATGGTATCGTCGACCCTAATAACTCAATAAGTCATACCGGTAGATGGCTCATAACAGATCGAGAAACTACTGATAACACTTATCAGTAAATCTCATCAGCCTTGGCCAGGGACTTCCTGTTATAGCCAATTGAGTATAGCGCAACATCAACCCCCAATATCGGGAGAGACGAAATCCCTCCTATCGCTCATTGCCTCCATATGCCTTGGGACTGTACCCAAAATCCACCTGTTTGTACGACTTAGTAGAGCCGTGGTAGGGTGGAGATCAAAGTACAATGGGAGGAAACACAAGATTCCATGACGATCTCGGGTCTACAGACTAACATGTACCAGTGACACCTGAGAACTGCTATCCGACAATAGATATAATACCATATAGGAGTTCTCGGCAAGTCCGTTCAGTGTACCCAGTCTCCACTAAGCACCCGTAAACAATCTTTGGTGTCACCACACCAATGGATATGGGATCATCCATCACCCATCATATGGGTCAAGAAACATATACGCTAGTCTACTTTGGAATGTCGATGCCCCGTCTCGATACACCCACGACAAGGAACATTTCAAGGATATGCTTATAAACTATACATGTCCCACTAGTATAATCTGCATCATAATCCCAATAGTCAAGCAAATATCCTAAGGGTTTTATCAACATGTACCAAATGAGTAATAAGGATGATCAAGTGAACATGTCATGATAAAGAATAACCAGATAGCATACTATCATGTCGAGCAAGAATATCCTCTGAATATATATACACACATATCGATACATCCACTATCATATAATGGCCTCTAGGGCATACATATATCCAACAACGAATACTATATATATATGTGTGTCACGACCCGGAAAAGGCACGTGACTGGCACTTGAATCATGTGAAGTCTATAGGACCCCACCTAATTCAAGTAAGCCAAAAGCCCAAAAATCTAAACCTTTTAGGAAAAATAGTGGAGGTGAAGTTTTGAAATGACGGTATAATGAAAACAAGTTCTTTCTTTAAAAGATAAGTAACAGTATATGAAAACACAATGTTTTGTAGCTATCTTGAAAACATGTTGCGTCATTGAAAATTTCGGCATCACCTCTTTTGTATATTTTAACCCGAAAACAAATACGAGTAGTAATAATAAAAGGCATCCCCAAGCGGGAGATAGCTCTTCACCAATTGGCGGAAACAACCAGGCAATAATATAAATACATAACGCCGAAGGCGAGGATCAAGCACAGAAATAAAATAAGAAAACCATAAAAACATCATCAAGAACCAGCATAAAGAATAAATACATGAGCGTGACTCTAAGGCCGAAAGAATATACAATAAAGGTTTCTAAGTCTACAAATATACATAGTCTGGTTGATGGAGCTTTAACTAGATACAACTTAAAAATTATACAAATACAAATAGTGGTTACGAGGTAGTTGAACCCCACCTACCAAAGCAAATCACCCGGAAGAAAAGCAGTGTGCCAGCAAAGCCGCTACGAAAAACCTGTGCGGCCAAACCTGCAAGAAACTATGGCACAACGGGGGTGAGTTGCCAACTCATGAGTAGAAGACATCACCGAGTAGAAACCGAATGTATGACTATCTCATAGGTCATACAGTATAATAATAATATATATTGACATAGAGTAATAACCAGGATAACAGTATAAGCATAAGTATAAACCAAGGTACACATGTCAGTGTCATAAAGTTGTAAAAAGACATATGTAAATGTATGTATGAGTGTAAATGCATCAATCAATGTGTGTCCAGCAACGACACACTAAATCATGATAAAACCTGAGTGCCCAGTATCGACACTCGAAAACATCATGAAAATCGTGTCCATATGTGATACAATATCCTCATATCTCAGGCGCCGCATCCTCATATCGACTAACAAATCCATCTCATGACCCCGATCGGTATCGTCTGGATATCTACCGGGTTCAAACTATCATCGGTCGGTAGTGCTCCCCTGTTTTGCTCAACGTCTCAATTTCTATACGGTCTTCTTGCCCCGAGGTACCGCACCGGGTCCACCATGTACCTGCAGACGGTGCCGACTTACTCCTCGTGGCGGATAGTCATATATCATATATGCTTTAGAACCGAGAAAACTCATGGTGGACGTCACACATCATATCAAGAAAAAACCGTAATTTTCTTTTAAAAGGAGCATAAGTTTTCAAATTCACATGCGGTTTCCCAAATCCAAAAATCTTATGAAATCGAAATCTCATAACCATGAGTATATAATGAAACAGTGAGTACCGACGTAAAGCCAATCTACAGTGCATAACCAGAATGTATGTATATGAATGCAATGTGGTATCTAAATAAGAATTGCGATATCTAACTAGAATGTGAGAGCAAGAATACTAACAATATGAATAAACTACCAGCGAGCAGGTTACACAAGTGAATTAACGTTTTTCTAATGTGTACGTGACATGGAAATTACCGATGATGATGTGTGTGAGCCGGCAAGCAAGTGTACGTGCAACATACGCATCATCGGTAATGGTGCATGTGTCCTAGCAGACGAGATCATAACAGCTAATGAAAACACACATATATATATATGCAATGAAATAGAATTAACAAGAACAGAGCTGAAAGTAAATAGTAAACTATACATATCTGATTCGATATATCTAATAGTCGGCGATCCAGCCTCATAGTATAACGTACAGTATAATCTATCGTACGGTATCCTCGAGTCAAGAGTGCGGATCAATCATCATTAATATATCTTGTTAGTGTAATATGCCCTAGAGGCCATTATTGTATAGTACTAGTTTATATATTACATTTTGGAAGTTTGGGATGTAAGGTTAGTATAGCACCCTATGAAGAGTTTTGAAGCATCACATGACCCAAAGTTTTAATTTTTAAGGTGCTAAACTAACATGCAAAGGATAGATCCTAGAAAATTAGGGTTTACTAAACATTAAGCTAACAAAAGTTAGGGTTTGAAGGCTACAACCTTTGTAGCTCCCGTTTTTGCTTCGCTCCTTAGGCTCTTTGGTGTTGAAACGAGGTCCTCTTGAACTCCCCTTGTGTCCACGATGATCCACCGCGGAGATCTCCGTCCAAGCTCGCTACTTTGTAAAATCGAAGTAAACACTCTAATCAAGTTGGCTAGACTTGAGTAGAATGGTGTTGTGGCTTTGGATCTCACTTCAAAAACCTTTCTTTTGTTGTATTTCACTCACTAGAAAAGAAGTAGAGAGGAGAAGATGAAGGAGGATGAAAATGGTGGCTATTTCTTTTCAAGAGATAAAATGATAACCATAAGGTTAAGCTTTCAAAAGAAAATAAATATCACTATATATATTTATTACTTCTTGACTCCAACCATGATTAAATGATAGATGATTAATTTAACTTGGGTTTAGAATGATAAAGGAAAGGATAACCATGGTTTAGTGGTGGGTGAGAATGGTTAGGTTAAAAAAAGCATGTAGAAACTAGCATAATTATCCTTTCCTTTTCATTTTCTTTTTAAATCCATAATCAAATAATAATCCACTAAATAATCAATGGTGTGAGTCTTGCATTGCCACCATTTCCATATATAATCAACCATGATGGTTTGATGTATGTATGTGTACATGTATGCACATCTACATGTGCATGAAACTAGAAAAGAAGAAAGAAACATATGCATGCATGCATACATCCATCAAACCCTAGAAAAGTTTTAAGTGAGAAAACTAATGGTTAAATGATAAATCAACACTTGATTTATCAATCCGGTCATATCTCATATGACCCTACCAAAAGCAGTTCACCCGATCAATGTTCGGTATCATATACGCACATTTCAATCGGGTGCATGCGCATATCGCATATGCACACCACAACGTTTCGCCTGGACTGAGCAACTCCTTTGTGGGACTCTAAGACTCGTCAATACGCCGGCAGAGGGTAATGATCATATCAAGTGTCCTCAAGCCGCAAGCGGTCAGCTAAACGTAACGGCCACCCGGGTATTGAGCGATCAGAAGACAACAAGAGAACCTGCTACATCTCCCGTCGAGCCATCCGGCAACACTACCGTACAGTCCGGTCTCTTCGTCAGATATGCTGCATATCGAGCCTAGGGATGGTGACGTCGACCCTAATAACTAAATAAGTCGTGTCGATGAATGGTCTATAACAGATCGAGAAACTACTGATAACACTTATCAGCAAATCTCAGCAGCCCTGGCCAGGGACTTGCTGTTATAACCAGTCGGGCACTGCACAGCATCAACTCCCAATACCGGGAGAGACGAAACCCCTCCTATCGCTCATCGTCTTCGTATGTCTCGGGACTGTACCCAACGGCCACCTGTTTGCACGACTCAGTAGAGCCGTGGTAGGGTGGCAATCAAAGTGCAGTGGGAGAACACACAAGACTCCATGACGATCTCGGGTCTACAGACTAACCTGTACCAGTGTCACCTGAGAACTGCTATCCGACGATAGATATAATTCCATATAGGAGTTCTCGGCGAGTCCGTCCAGTGTACCCAGTCACCACTGAGCACCCGTATATGATCTTGATGTCAAACATCGATGAATGTGGGAACATCCATCGCCCATCACATGGGTCTAGTATCATATACGCTAGTCTACTCTGGTATATCGATGCCCCGTCTCGATACACCTCCGACTAGGGACATTTCAGGATATGCTTATAGACTACAGATGTCCCACTAGTATGATCTCCATCATAATCAGAGTAGTCAAGCCGATATCCTCAGGGCTTTATCAGCATGTATGAATGAATAAAAGCATGATCAAATAAACATGTCAGATAAAGAATAACCAGATAGCATACTATCATGTCGAGCAAGAATGCAAACTGAATATATATACATGTATAAATACATCCACTATCACATAATGGCCTCTAGGGCATACATATATCCAACAATCTCCCACTTGCACTAAGGCCAGTTATTGGCATATCTCATACCCAACATCTAAAAAAGTCGCTCATGCTGCGGCTGAGGGAGGGCCTTGGTGAATAGATCCGCGGCGTTGTTCTTTGTGTCAACTCTCTTAATCTCGATCTCGCGGCGATCTACAATCTCCCGGATCAAATGAAAGCGCCTCAGGATGTGTCTGGACCGCTGATGGGATCTGGGCTCCTTGGCTAACGCCATCGCCCCATTATTGTCACAATACAAAGGTATTGGATCAATAATGGTTGGAACAACTCCTAGCTCCGAGACGAACTTCTTCATCCAGACGGCTTCCTTGGCGGCATCATTTACAGCAATGTACTCAGCTTCCATCGTAGAGTCTGCAACGGTATCCTGTTTGGAACTCTTCCAACTTACCGCCCCTCCATTGAGGGTAAACACAAACCCTGAGATAGATTTGCTGTCATCCTTATCGCTCTGGAAGCTCGAATCAGTAAAGGCCTCCATTTGGAGATCTTTATTACCATACACCAAGAACAATTCTTTAGTCCTTCGCAAGTACTTAAGAATGTTCTTCACAGCTGTCCAGTGGTTCTCCCCTGGGTTGGATTGATACCTGCTTACAACACTAAGTGCATAAGCTACATCTGGGCGTGTACATAACATCGCATACATTATAGATCCTACAGCCGAAGCATAAGGTATAATGCTCATGCGAGCTCTCTCTTCATCGGTCTTTGGACAAGAATCCTTGGAGAGAGTGACTCCATGGCAAGCGGGTAAGGCACCCCGCTTGGAGTCTTCCATACTAAACCTCTTTAGGATAGTGTTGATGTACCTGGTTTGGGACAGTCCCAATAACTTTTTGGATCTATCCCTATAGATCCTTATGCCCAGGATGTATGTGGCATCACCCAGGTCCTTCATGGAGAACCTCAGTGATAAGAATGATTTGACCGACTGTAGCATAGGAATATCATTTCCTATCAGAAGAATGTCATCCACGTACAATACGAGGAATGTGACAGCTCTTCCTACAGCCTTCCTATAAACACAAGGTTCATCTGGATTTTTGATGAAATCAAACTCTTTGATAACATCATCGAAACAGATGTTCCAACTCCGAGATGCCTGCTTTAACCCATATATGGATTTAAGCAATCTACATGCTTTCTCGCTGCTCCCACTGTCAATGAAGCCCTCTGGCTGATCCATATAAACACATTCTTCTAAATCTCCATTTAGAAATGCTGTTTTAACGTCCATCTGCCAGATTTCATAGTCGTAGTGAGCAGCAATAGCAAGTAGGATCCGAATAGATTTAAGCATGGCTACGGGCGAAAAGGTTTCGTCATAGTCCAAACCTGGTCTTTGACGAAAACCTTTCGCCACAAGTCTTGCCTTATAGGTCTCTACCTGCCCATCCACACCAATCTTTCTTTTAAAGATCCATTTGCACCCTACAGGTTTTACCCCAGGGGGTACAACGTCCAAAGTCCATACTTTGTTGGTGTACATAGACTCCATTTCGGATCTCATGGCATCCAGCCACTTCACAGAGTCACCACTCGTGATAGCTTGCTGAAAACTGGTAGGATCATCATCTTCCATGATACAGTCTTCTCTGTCACCATCAATGAGGAAACCGTAGTACCTCTCCGGTGGGCGAGAAGTCCTACCAGACCTACGGAGTGGCCGAGGTTCTTCAGTTTCTGTTGCAACAGCCGGTTCAACCAAATCGTCATTTGTAGTTTGTGTCTCCAGAACCTCTTCTAGATCTACCACCTTGCCATCATCTCTATCTGTGAAAAACTCTTTTTCCAAGAATGTGGCATACTGAGAAACAAACACTATTTGTTCCTCTTTGTGGTAGAACAGATACCCATAAGAATTCTTTGGATATCCCACAAAGTTACACATGACTGACCGTGTCTCGAGTTTGTCCGGATTCTGCTTTTTAACATAGGCCGGGCAACCCCAAATCTTAATTCTTTTAAGAGATGGTCTCTTCCCATTCCATATCTCATATGGCGTGGTAGATACGGCTTTGGTTGGAACCCTGTTTAGCAGAAATGCTGCAGTCTCCAATGCATGCCCCCAAAAAGAGACTGGTAACTCAGCGTCACTCATCATGGACCGGACCATATCCAATAGGGTCCTATTCCGCCGTTCTGACACACCGTTGTGCTGTGGTGTGTAAGGCGGAGTGAGCTGAGAGAGAATCCCATTCTCTTTTAGGAAGTTTGCAAATTCTGTACTGAGATACTCTCCACCTCGATCTGATCGAAGCATCTTAATACTCAAGCCGGTTTGTTTTTCTACTTCTTGTTTATATTCAATGAATTTCTCTAAAGCTTCGGACTTGTGCTTTAATAAAAATACATGACCGAATCTTGAGAAATCATCGGTGAATGTAATGAAGTATGAAAAACCGCCTCTAGCCTGTGTAGACATAGGCCCACATACATCACTATGTATGAGGCCCAGGAGCTGAGTAGCTCTTTCTCCGTGTCCGGTAAACGGAGTTTTGGTCATTTTACCCTTGATACAAGACTGGCAAGTCGCATAAGATTTATATTCAAAAGGATTTAAATATCCATCTTTGTGTAACTTGTTTAGTCTTGTTTCGTTAATATGACCAAGTCTACAGTGCCAAAGAAAAGCTTCATTTAATTCTGAAAGTTTTCTTTTATTAGTGTGTTGTATACTGAAAACTGTGTGTTGATTTAGGACATATATTCCGTTATTAAGTGTACCATACCCAACCAACATTTGATTTAGGTGAATGTTCATAACATTGTTCTGCAACACAAAATTATATCCTTCATTGTCCAACAAAGAAACGGATATTATATTACATAGCATATCAGGTACAAAATAACATGGATTCAAAATCAAAATACATCCAGATGGCAACCCCAAGTGATACTCTCCCACTGCGACTGTATGTACATTGGAACCATTTCCAACGCGGAGAGTATGGTCACCTGTCCTCAAAACCTTGCTATTTCTCAGCCCCTGCATAGAATTGCAAATGTGAGAAACTGAACCGGTATCCAATACCGAGGAAGCAGAGTTTATAGAAAAACAGTTTTCAGTCACAAACGCACCTGAAGCAGAAGCATCACCATGCTTCTTCTTGAGATTTAGGTACTCCGTGCAATTGCGCTTCCAATGTCCTGTCTTGTGGCAATGAAAACACTCGCCTTTCCCTGGGTCTCCAGCCGTGGACTTTCCCTTTCCCTTCACCTTTTTGACTCCGCCCTTAGGATTAGTCGGTTTCTTCTTTTTCTTTCCCTTGGCCTTAGCTTTTGGGCGAGAAGAAGAAGACTGTCCAATGGTCATAACGGGAGTCTTTGCTGACTTCATAGTGCTCCCTACACTCCTTAACATATTAAGGAGTTCAGGGAGGTCCTTCTCCATGCCATGCATGTTGAAGTTCACTATGAACTGAGCAAAGGTGGAGGGGAGGGACTGCAGAATAATATCTATATATTGTTCATTGTCCATTGTCCATCCAAGGTCCTCAAGCTCTTCTATAAGAGCTATCATCTTCAACACATGGTCTCCTACTGGTGTGCCAGGGGCCATTCGCATGTGAAACAGTTTCCTTGATGCTTCGTATCGTAATACGCGGGACTGCTCCCCATACAACTCCTTTGTATGGAGCAGTATCCCGTGAATGTCCATGTCCTCGTGCTGCTTTTGATGTGTGTTGTCCATCGATGCAAGCGCGAGGCATTTTGCCGTGGCACAGTCAGCGTCCCATGTCTTGCGGACTTCTATGTCCGCAACTGAAGATTTTGGGCCTGGGACGGGCGGGGCTGAAGCCGTGAGGACATATGATACTTTATCATAAGTCAAGGCGATCTTCAGATTCCTTAGCCAGTCTTTATAGTTGGTCCCATTCAGTTTGTTTTTATCTAGTAGAAGCTTAAGTCCAGTCATTGGTATCTGCCATTAAGAGAGAGAAAAGAATACACTCAGCGAAAGCTCTTGCATAGATTAGATTGGTTTATTATCTTGTCTAATCGATGTTTCCTACTGCTTTTTATCAAGTTTTTCTTTCAAACCTTAAAAAGAAAAACTAGCCAGGATTAATTACAGTCTACAACTTCGCTAACCGTTCAGCCAGGCCAGTGTCGGTACTTTGAGGGAGGTTCCCCGTGCTTTCGCACGGACCTAATTAGAGTAAACCTCGTTTTCCCAGAGGCGGAGCCCCGTTAACACCTTTCTAGACACCTAATGAGTTAGCTAATTGTAAACTGTAAAACTCTCCTAGGAGCAACTATTGCCCACAGTGGGATCGGGATCCAACCATCACATGGAAGGTATGCAATCTCATTGCAAATTTCAACACTTGAAATTCCCGATGTAATTTTTACCCCTAGCACTTATGACCTTAACTATGGTCAACAAATCATAAGTACCAGTCAAGTTCTACCCGTCATTTCTTGATCAATTAGACCCACCCATATGACCCTTAACTATGGTCAACAAAGTCGCATGAATGTCCTAATTAATCTGCATCATATGCATTGTAGGAAGACATCACTTAGCTACCGTACACTACGCCTTAACTAAAGTCAACAAACGTAGCACGAATACTAAGTACTCTACTTCCTAAAATGACGGAGGGTTGCGAATGATTTTTAAGAAAATCTTTAACGCTTTGAACTTGATATCGTTGTAGAATCAAACAGTTTTTCAAAAGGAGTGGCTTAAGCTCCGCAGTTTTGAAATGTAGCTTTTTCATAAATAGCCGAGTAGTTTTTAAATCCGATTCTACAACATCTTTTTAGGTTTATTTTCTTTACATTAATCACATTAATGTAATCCCATCATTTAAGTCCTAAAGCCAATCACAGAAAAGAAACGAAAATAACACGTACGCTTATGCCATCCGCATTCGCCGCAATGTTCCGTTATGCACCGTTAGGTTACTTAACTAACGGCATACCGGGACGGGACTAGCGCGGATGTAAAACATAAGCAACGTCTACTATATATCATATATAATAAGCCATTCGTCTCAGATATCACAGAACACAGGCAGCAGAAATATAGATATAACGTGGGATATACTAGGACGTCCGTATTTAGTATTTAGCCAGAATAGAAAATACGGATTCCATAGTCGCGATGAATAGCCAAGCCCACACCCTGGACCCCTACGAGAGCAGCAAGTGACCCTACCAATCCTGGAGTTTAGGAGACCCGGTCTCGACTCCTCGAGATGGCCTCCCACTGAACCCCAGAACCCGGTCACCTGTGCTCCCCTCCTTGGGTCCATCCTAATGCGGAAAAGTAAATAATATACAACACTGGTGACACAACCGCAACCTGGAAGTGCCCCAAATAAAAGAATATTACATTACATTTGAATTTACATGAATGAAAATATAAAACTCTCATCTCACAAAAAACCCCCGGCTATTCGATCGCGACAATCCTGCACATCATATCTCAGCAACACATAATATCACATATCATCAACGTAAGTAAGTATGCTTACCCCGATTGTCGTTGATGTATAGCAACGAAACCGGCGATATCAAACATACTACACTTACGGTCACAGAAAAGAAAGTGTAAAACTACAATATTTGGAATCCAGATTCCCTTTAGACATCATAAATGCGAAATATCACATATTTCGTATTGCATGCCTACACTATATGAATTCCACATATTGTATCACATTCCAGATAAACAGACAGTATTAAAGTTTTCGAACGAACTATCAAGCACCCAAGATTCACTAAAGCTCAACACTTGAGCAGGGTTCAAAAATCCGGAGTGTGACACAGTAGCGGCGGTCCAGCCGTAGAAGGGTCAAGCCAACGCCTCACATGTGGCACGCCGTACTGCCCCAAACCCTAGGGTTCAAAGGGCAGTTCGAGACGGTCACATAATCGAGTTAAGGTTTGTTGTCTTCTAGAGGGACCACCGCAAAAAGACTTGCACGCAACTCCAAACCATTTAAACCCCGTGAATATTGAGTAAATGATATTCGTTCAAACACTTCAATACTTTCTAGTTTACCCGGAAAAGAAAGCGAAATGAAAATTCCGATCGAAACCACGAGTCTAAAAACATCTCCAGAATTTTTCAACAGCAGATTCAGATTAAATATACTCAAAATATACTGTAACAGGTAAAGAAAATTACTGTGCTAAAAATTATCAAAGAGCCCCTTATATGGCCGCGGATGCGCGGCCTAAGCTTGCTTATGCCGCGCTTCCGCGGCCCAAAGTACTGTTCATGGGGTCGTATTTTCCAGATTGTCTTATTTTTACCTGCTATATTTTTTGAGAATTTTTAATTCTGAAAAAGGTCAGTTTTTAAAAAATTTCCAGAGAGCACCTTTTAAAAATCGTATTTTTGTTTCGATCGGACTTTTTACTTCGCAAAAAGGTCGCCTAATGTTCTAGGTTGGCTCTGATACCAATGTAAGGTTAGTATAGCACCCTATGAAGAGTTTTGAAGCATCACATGACCCAAAGTTTTAATTTTTAAGGTGCTAAACTAACATGCAAAGGATAGATCCTAGAAAATTAGGGTTTACTAAACATTAAGCTAACAAAAGTTAGGGTTTGAAGGCTACAACCTTTGTAGCTCCCGTTTTTGCTTCGCTCCTTAGGCTCTTTGGTGTTGAAACGAGGTCCTCTTGAACTCCCCTTGTGTCCACGATGATCCACCGCGGAGATCTCCGTCCAAGCTCGCTACTTTGTAAAATCGAAGTAAACACTCTAATCAAGTTGGCTAGACTTGAGTAGAATGGTGTTGTGGCTTTGGATCTCACTTCAAAAACCTTTCTTTTGTTGTATTTCACTCACTAGAAAAGAAGTAGAGAGGAGAAGATGAAGGAGGATGAAAATGGTGGCTATTTCTTTTCAAGAGATAAAATGATAATCATAAGGTTAAGCTTTCAAAAGAAAATAAATATCACTATATATATTTATTACTTCTTGACTCCAACCATGATTAAATGATAGATGATTAATTTAACTTGGGTTTAGAATGATAAAGGAAAGGATAACCATGGTTTAGTGGTGGGTGAGAATGGTTAGGTTAAAAAAAGCATGTAGAAACTAGCATAATTATCCTTTCCTTTTCATTTTCTTTTTAAATCCATAATCAAATAATAATCCACTAAATAATCAATGGTGTGAGTCTTGCATTGCCACCATTTCCATATATAATCAACCATGATGGTTTGATGTATGTATGTGTACATGTATGCACATCTACATGTGCATGAAACTAGAAAAGAAGAAAGAAACATATGCATGCATGCATACATCCATCAAACCCTAGAAAAGTTTTAAGTGAGAAAACTAATGGTTAAATGATAAATCAACACTTGATTTATCAATCCGGTCATATCTCATATGACCCTACCAAAAGCAGTTCACCCGATCAATGTTCGGTATCATATACGCACATTTCAATCGGGTGCATGCGCATATCGCATATGCACACCACAACGTTTCGCCTGGACTGAGCAACTCCTTTGTGGGACTCTAAGACTCGTCAATACGCCGGCAGAGGGTAATGATCATATCAAGTGCCCTCAAGCCGCAAGCGGTCAGCTAAACGTAACGGCCACCCGGGTATTGAGCGATCAGAAGACAACAAGCGAACCTGCTACAACTCCCGTCGAGCCATCCGGCAACACTACCGTACAGTCCGGTCTCTTCGTCAGATATGCTGCATATCGAGCCTAGGGATGGTGACGTCGACCCTAATAACTAAATAAGTCGTGTCGATGAATGGTCTATAACAGATCGAGAAACTACTGATAACACTTATCAGCAAATCTTAGCAGCCCTGGCCAGGGACTTGCTGTTATAACCAGTCGGGCACTGCACAGCATCAACTCCCAATACCGGGAGAGACGAAACCCCTCCTATCGCTCATCGTCTTCGTATGTCTCGGGACTGTACCCAACGGCCACCTGTTTGCACGACTCAGTAGAGCCGTGGTAGGGTGGCAATCAAAGTGCAGTGGGAGAACACACAAGACTCCATGACGATCTCGGGTCTACAGACTAACCTGTACCAGTGTCACCTGAGAACTGCTATCCGACGATAGATATAATTCCATATAGGAGTTCTCGGCGAGTCCGTCCAGTGTACCCAGTCACCACTGAGCACCCGTATATGATCTTGATGTCAAACATCGATGAATGTGGGAACATCCATCGCCCATCACATGGGTCTAGTATCATATACGCTAGTCTACTCTGGTATATCGATGCCCCGTCTCGATACACCTCCGACTAGGGACATTTCAGGATATGCTTATAGACTACAGATGTCCCACTAGTATGATCTCCATCATAATCAGAGTAGTCAAGCCGATATCCTCAGGGCTTTATCAGCATGTATGAATGAATAAAAGCATGATCAAATAAACATGTCAGATAAAGAATAACCAGATAGCATACTATCATGTCGAGCAAGAATGCAAACTGAATATATATACATGTATAAATACATCCACTATCACATAATGGCCTCTAGGGCATACATATATCCAACATGGGATATATACACGGATTTATAACAGTCTTGCTCAATATGGTAGTATGCTACTTGGTTTGTATCTATCATAATATGTTTCTTTTAACATATCGCTAATACATATTGATAGAGCCCTTAGGGTTTTTGCTTGACTACCAGCGTTATGATGGCAGTCACACTAGTGGGGCTGGGTAGTTTACAAGCACATCCTTATACAGGTCCCTAGTCGTAGGATTATTGAGACAGGGCATTGATACTTCAGAGTAGACTAGTGTATACGCTTCTTATCCCAGCAGGGGAGATGGCCTGTCCCACAGCCATCAGTATGTCGTACTGGAGATAGTATGTAGGTGCTCATTGGGTTATGAGTTACACTGGACGAACTCGTGGGGTACTGCTGGATGGTACTATACCTATCGTCAGGCAGCAGTTTCAAGGTAACATGAGTACAGCTTAGTCCGTCGACTTGACACTGCTACTTCGCCTCAAGTGTGTTCCCACTGTTCTTAGATTACTACCCTACCACAGCTCTATTGAGTCATGCAAACTGGTAGTAGTTGGGTGCAGTCCTGAAGCACTTGGAGGCAGTGGCGGTTAGATAGGATTCGTCTCTCCCGGTATTGCGGGTTGATGTCGCGCTGTGTTCGGAAAGCCATTACACAAAGTCCCTGGCCAGAGCAAACGAGATTTACTGGTAGGTACTCCAGTAGTTTCTCAGGGTGTTTTGGACTGTACTCTGACACGACTTATTGCGCTATTAGGGGTTTGACGTTTACCGCCTTCTAGGCCCGATATGCGATATTCTTAGGCAAACAGACCGGACTGTACGGAGATTGTCACAGACAAGCTCAGTAGGAGTTTGGATGAGTTTTCTCATCGGCCTTCATATCGACAGATACCTGGGTAGCCGTTACGTGTAGCTAGTACCGCTGACGTGCTTGTGGTTAAACCCACTGCTAGCGTACTGTCGAGTCTTTAGAGTCCCACACAGAGGGTTTCCCTACTTCGGGCGAAATAATATAGAGGTCGTATGGTTTTACGACAGGGTTTGATCACACTTGTGTACTTGTGCGCATATGATGTTCGGGCGGACAATACTAGTGGACTTTGGTTTAAGCCGGATCTTAGTATTTGCTTATTGGATCAGTTATATCTCATTGTATTCGTGTTTCTCGGAACACGGATACGGGTATGTATATACGGTTACGAGGGGCATTCCTGTAATTATTCAAGTTTGCTTTAAGAGGATAACACCTCATTACTTGTTTTAGCATTTTAGGTTAAATGATTAATGAGGTGGATATTTGAGAGGAGGAAACTTCATGGTATTTTAGTGAAATTGAGTATGGCTTTATGTTGACTCTTTTGGACTCTTGTGAGATTTGAAGACATAGATATTTTGAGATATTATTTGAGATATTTGTATGAGATATTTTTTCTTTGCATTAGAGTTAAAATAGATGCCATGCCTCATGCGTTGATAATCCTAGGGTTTGTAAGATAACTAAATCCTTTAACACTCTCTACTCATTCTAGGCTACTTAGTTTAGCACACCAAGTGACCTAGTTTTCTCAACTTGGAGGTTAAGCTCAAGGTTGGAACTCTTGGGTGGATCTTCTACGACTTGGAGAAGCCGACGAGGAGGCGCTATCCATTCTCACTCCAAGGAGCTCACGAAGTGAAGGAGGACAGCGAAAAGACAAGAAGGACACGATACTACGAGGTATAACATTCATCCGAGTAGTTAAACCTCATATAGTTTGCTAGCTAGGGTTTTATGTTCGATCCTTGCTTCAAGTCGGTGTTGCGAAGCCCGTAAAAATCATTTTTTGCAAATTCTGCCACCCTGCGAATACGTGAGGTGCGCGACATCGACTTACATATCTCGTACGGTATAGTCCGTCTTACGGCATCCTCAAAATCGAGGGTACGGGTCAAATATCATATATATATATATATCATCATTCGTACAGTATCATCCATCGTACTATTTCATAATTACGGGTACAGATCTAAGGTCTCGTACATTCTATTATATCATCAAGTCACATGTTATCACATGTTATTTGTATTTCGCCCAAGGATCCTTAATATATCAAATCATATATGAGGTCTCACACGATCATATATCATAGCCTCACGACATCATGTCCGATCATATCGACTCATGCCCATTACCATATATTATCCTCATCTCACGTGTATATGTATGTATGTATGTATGTGTGTGTGTGTATGTATATATATATATATATATATATATATATATGAACATACACACATATATATATATGCACACATATACACACAAACATAAATACCAAGTGTATGTGTGTGTGAATGTGTGTGACAACACATATCCTAAGGTTCACGACTAAGCTAAAAGAGACTAAGGTTATACTCTTCTACGAACACGCTTATTCTAATCCTACGGTCTCCTAAAAACTTATTTGCTAAGTATCCAAATCTTGTATCAACACATACATAATATATATATATAACCTATTCTACGGTTGCGTGGGTGCTATACGCCATCCACCCGACTTCCCCTGTAGATATACATCTACTCACCTCGATCCTCGCTTGACGAAGTCGATGACGCCATGCTCTCCCTTGTCGTCCGAAGTCCACGCAAAGGGTCACGACCCGAAGGTACGAAACGTGACTGGCACTTAAATTACGAAACGTCTCAAGGCGTAACATAATCTAAGTAAGCCAAAGTCCAGAAATCTAAACCGTTTAAATAAATAGAGTGAAAGAAAACTTAACTTAAAAAGATGATTTTTGTAAAATAAAGTCATCTTAAAACATTTTAATGCATCAAATTTCCCAAAAATTTCGGTAGAGTCTCCTTTGTAAATACTGGCCCCCAAACGGGTACAACACATGAAAATACATATAAATAATGAATAAAGGCATCCCCAAGCGGGAGCTAGCTCTTCGCCAATGGCGGAATCACAACCACATGCAATATGTATATCAAAAGTGCGAAATAAGTATCTGAAAGCAAGAAATGAGAAACACCACGTCGGCTTAAATGAGCATCGACACCAAATACCACAAATACAAGTCTTACGAGTCTCACCGTCTAGTCCAATATATAAGGGTAGATGGAGTACACTAGATACAAATAATAAAACAAGATGGAATTAAAGTATCCTCACAACCCACCTAGGGGAAAACTGCGAATCGATGCAATAAAGCAAAAAGAGGAAGTGCGCCCGCCGCTACTGTGCTGACGGTCAGACCTGCAAGATACTGTGGCACAACGGGGGTGAGTTGCCAACTTGTGAGTAGTAAGTAACATCTCATAAGGCTATCGTAAGTATGCACGCAAAAGCGTCACAACCTACATATACTAATATGATACGATGTACTAGCATGAATGCAACATGAATGCATAATCAAACACGAAACCTGAACACGTCTGGCATGAGAAAATCTTTATTCTTATCTTAGAAAAACCTTTGTGCAATAAACTGAAGCATCACTAATGAAATCAACAAAAAATCCGTGTCAAATATCGACACAATATATATACATATCCTAATATCTCAATGTCTCAATATCTCAATATCATAATATCCCGGGCTCCGTCAGTTCGGATCGGCCCATATCATCAAATCTCATGACCACGTTGGTATCCTCCGGATATCTGCCGCGTCAAACATCACCGGTAGGTAGTCCACCCCTGCCAGGATCATCGTCATCCCCACAAAAACACTCTCGCCCCGGGGTACCATACCGGGTCCACCATTTACCCGAGACGGTTCATCCTACTCCTCAAATCGGGTCTCAAAAACCAACAGAAATTAGGAAAACTCATGGTGGACGACACATACATCATATCACGATAAAACCGCAACATGCATTTTTTAAAATGATAATTATCTCATAAAATCCTTGCGGTTTTCCCCAAAATCCAGGAATCTCATAAATACCGAAATCTCAAAGAAAATCACAATATATGAACATGTCGACGATGATGAATGCCTATGGTATCAATAATATGAAATACGGTGTGTGACTAGAAAACTATGCATGAACGGTGGTGCAATGAGGTATATACATATGACTAGCAATCCAACGTATCCAATCCTAATGAGATGAATATACAACTACAAGTCTACATATCACATATGATGCAAATGCACAGGTATCAATTCTAAGCAAGTTCTATAGTGTTCGTGACATAGCAATTACCAATGGCGTGTGTGTTCGCATGAATAGTGCACGTGCGGCATGAACCAATGGTAATGGTGCAAGTGTCCTAAGGAATAACATCGAAATTAAGAATATGAATATGCCATGATATAGATGATTTGAGACTACGCATATAGATGTAAGAACTACTCATCATTCCCAATTATCGGGGGCCTCGCGCCATCCAGACGATCCCCCTATAGATGTGTACATCTACTCACTGGGACGCCTCAGCTAATATGATCCGATCTCAGCCTTACCTTTTCCGCGCCACATCCGACGCCTCTGCACCCGATCCTAGAATCGCACACAAGTAAATAAGAGGATAGATATATGAATAGTCACGGACACAAACGATACAAATCAACCACGCGTACTAACTAGATGCGCACGCACTTGGTGCACACAAACGCGCTCGGGACAACGCCACAAATCATAACTAGGGTCGCTAAACGTGACAACCACCAAGCCTAGAACCCGATCGCACCAATCGCTCATTCACAACACACTAAATACATTAGGAAATATGTAGTAAATTATCAAAACCTCAAACTTAATTAAAACCTATTTATTCTGAAAACCTAGTAAGCAACTATTTACCATTTTTAGTTCAAATCAAGATGTTTTAGCAAATCTAGTGGCCAAAATGTTCACTTAATAACTTAATTAAGCCACACAAACCTTTACTAAATTTTAATCTCACCTAAGCACACACTAATCATTAAATTAGTTTGCAAAGAAATTTAACTGGGACAAATTAAAAGTAACAATTAGCAAGTTAACAACTAGGTTGGATTTTGCAAGTCTTAACATATTAAACTACACATTGCAACCATAATCAAGTGATAAAAACCCTAACTTGAACCCAAACCCTTCTCTTTACATACTAGATCTTGCAATTAAAACCATCTTTAAACCTAATTAAGTTAGATTCAAGTAATTAACCAACAAATTAACCATATGGTTAATACTTATGCCTCAAGAATCATGAGATCTAACTTGCAACTTAGCCTCCCAAAATGGTTTCTTGCTTCAAGATCCAAGCTAGATTGGGCTAAAGAATAATGGGTAAAGGTTTAATGAAGAATTAGTGAGGTTTTATATGGATTTTGATGAAAAAATGGAGAATTTTTGAAGTGAAAAGGAGGTGGGGAAAATGGGAAGTGGCAGTAGGGAATGGGCTCGGCCAAGTGATGAGAGGGGAGAGGTGAGTGAGTGTGTGTGGATGTCAAGTCAAGAAAACCCCCCATTCTTCCATTTATTAATTCTTTTCCTATTTTTAATTTTATTTTTGATGAGAAAATAGGGTTGGAGTGAGATGAAAAAGGAGTTGTGGGAAGGGGGCTGCCGCCAACTCGGCTAGTGAGGGGAGAGGGTGAGGGTGTGCGTGTGCGAGAGAGAGCACTTCAAGTCAAAAAAAACCCTCCATGACTCAATTATTAACCACCATACTTCTTTGTTTACTTATTTCCTTTTAAATTTTCTTTTTTATTAAGTTTTTCTTTAAATTTCAAGAACCATCTTGACAATTTCTTTTCATTTAAAAAACAACATGTTACATTTTGGTTTAATGTGTCATGGTGCACAAAACTTGTATTAACCCATTTTCATTTCTAATTAACACTAATTAAATGTATAAGTGAAAGCTTATAATAATATTTAAAATAATTAATTAAGGAAAATATTTAAGTAAACATTGAAAAGGCGCGAGTAGAACTATTCCACGCATGATTTAGAGATGGCTACGGCGGTTTTTACACTTAAGATCTGGAGACATTACAACTTTCAGCAGCAAGATCTGAATTTGAGACAGCGCCGTTGGATGGAGCTAGTGAAAGACTATGATCGCGAGATTCTTTATCGTCCGGGCAAGGCGAATGTTGTGGCAGGTGCTTTGAGTCGGAGGCCCGGAGGTAGCTTTTCTTGTTTGAGCACAGTTCAGAGACAGTCGGCGGCAGATTAGCAGATTCTTTGTGACAGCCCAGTACAGTTCGAGTTTACGTCGACCCGGGGACAACTTGTCCGTGTCCGTGCACATCCACAGTTATTTGATCATATCCGTGAGGCATAGTCCGATTACGTTCGTTGTCAAGGATCATGGAGCAAGTTGGACAGGGAAGAGATTCAGAGTTCGTGATCGATGATCAGGGAGTACTACAATTTGGGATTCAACTATGTGTGACAGATTCCGAAGGATTGAGATGCGAGATCTTGGAGGAGGCGTATCAGTCAGCATATAGTGTTCATCCGGGTTCCACCAAGATGTATTATGATTCGAGAGATGTCTACCGGTGTGAAGGTATGAAGAGAGATGTCACAGATTTTGTTTTGGGATGCTGACTTGTCAGCAAGTCAAGGCTGAGCATCAGAGGCCAGCAGGAGAATTACAACCTTTGCCCATTCTGGAGTGGAAATGGGAATAGATTTCTATGGATTTTATCGTGGGTCTACCAAGGACCAGTCGAGAGTATGACTCTATTTGAGTGATCGTATACCGATTGACGAAAGAAGCTCACTTTCTGCCAGTAAGGACCATTTTCGGATTGTTCAGTATGCTCAGATATACATTGATGAGATTGTGCGACTGCATGGCGTCCCGACCTGTATTGTGTCCAAAGAGGAACCCGGTTCACCAGCCGACTATTGTAGAAACTTTAAGAGACTTTGGACACCCGATTGAGTTTCAGTACAGCTTTCTATCCGTAGACCGATGGTCAATTAGAGTAGACCATTCAGACTCGTGAGGACATGCTCTGAGCTTGCGTTCTAGATTTCGTGGCAGTTGGGATCGCCACTTGCCCTTGATAGAGTTTTCCTATAATAACAGCTTCCAGGAGGAGATTCAGATGGCACCCTTCGAGACGTTATATGGGAGGAGATGTCGATCGCCCATTTATTGGACAGAGCTCAGTGAGAGCAGTATTTTGGGACCACAGATTGTGCAGGAAACGACCGGAAAGATCCAATTATATTTGGGATAGGATGAGGGGGCCCAGAGCAGGCATAAATCTTATGCAGACCGACGTCGGCGCAGACTTGAGTTTACAGTAGGCGATCATGTTTTCTTGAAGGTTTCTCCGATGAAGGGCATGTTGAGATTCGGAAAGAAATGAGGGCTTAGTTCCAGATATGTAGGTCATTTCGAGATTCTCGAGCGTTTCGGCGTAGTTGCTTATCGTTTGACTCTTCCACCCAGCTTTCCAGATATTCACCCCGTGTATCACATATCAATGCTCCGTAAGTACCTTCATGACCGCTCTCACGCGATACAGCATCAGACGATCCAGCTGGAGCGCGATCTTTCTTTCGCCGAGCAGCCAATAGTCATTTTAGATCGGCAGGTGAAGAAACTGAGGTCCGAGGTCATACCGTCCGTATAGGTTCTTTGACGTCTCCCGAATGGCGAAAAAGGTCACGTGGGAAGCCGAGGACGAGATTCGAAAGAAATATTCCCATCTTTTCGAGGGTACGCGTTGTTAGATTTTAAATTCGGGGACCGAATTTTTTTAAAGGGGGAAGATTGTAACGTTTTAAAAATCTTTTAAGTTAATTGTCCGATAATCGGTAATATAACTTGTGTTTTCCGTAAAATTTAATTATAATTATTTTTCCACATAGACTTGATTATACCTATTTTAGCTATGTAATTGCTAGTATTGGTATTTAATTAGTCACTTATAAGGGTTTTCTCATCGGCCTTCTTATCGACATCTACCTGGGGACCGTTACGTATAGCTAGTGCCGCTTGCGGTCTGTGGTTAAACCTACAGCCAGCGAAGTGTCGAGTCATTAGAGTCCCACACAGAGAGTTTCCCTGCTTCGGGCGAAATGATATAGAGGTCGTATGGTTTTACGACAGGGTTCGGACACATACGTGTTTTTACGCACGTACGATGTTCGGACAGTTTTTACTAGCAGGCTTTAGTTTAAGCCAGATTCTAGTACTGGATTATTGGATTTATACAGTCTCAGTATTTCCGTATTTTCACGGATGGGAGGGGCATTCTCGTAATTTGTCGAGAAGCTTCTAGAAGATTGATGAGGTGGAGAGCTTAGGTGTTATTTGCATTAAATGGATTTGTGACTCATGGAGATGATTCATCAAATGAGTTAATGAAGCATTAATGGTTTTAATGACTCATTAGATGATTCATTTGTATTAAATGAAGCATGAAGATATTTGTGCAAGATATTTTATGCTTCATGATATATACACAAATGAGTTAATTTTCATTTCATTCTCACTTTCACATTCTCTCTCCTCAAGCTCTCTCTCCTCAAGCTCTCTCTCTTTAACCCTAACCCTAATCCTCTCATGTGTTGAGATCCTAGGGTTAGCATGATTAATAGATCCCTAATCTTCTTCTATATCCTTTAGGTTGCTTTGATTAGCACTCATAGCCACTTAGTTACCTCAAGTGTGAGGTTAAAGCTTGGAGAAATAGCTCCGGGTGGATCTTCTATCACAACGAGGAGGCCGACGAGGAGGTGGTCTACGAGAACAAGAAGGACTTGATTCATTAGGTATAATCATCTTTCATAGTAGCTAATCACTTCTATGTTGTTGTTTGTTAGGGTTTAGCAAAGATCCGTAAAGTTAGTCGATATTAGTTTAAACAAAATGATTGTTTTACCTATTTCACCTCCCCGCATCATGTGGAGTGTATAACGTCGACTTACAGTGGTATCAGAGCCTCGCTAAACCATAACTAACTTGTTTGAAAAGTCGTTAGAAATTCGATCGCAAAATGAACCCGAAAAAACATCATTTTGAGCTAGTTTCTGCCGATTTTAAAACGGGGTCTAAAAATTTTTCAGGGACCCTTAAAAATACAAGCAGGGAATTATAAGATTACTGGAGAAATTTAGGATCCTAACTCGGCCAAACCGCCATGGAACCGCGGCCGATCCAAGCAACCGCCTCGGATCCGCGGCCGAGTTGAAGCCGAGTCAGCCCAAATTTGCTCAGTAACTCTTCTGTGTTGATTTTGTATTTTCTGGGATGTTTTGTTTCTGCTCAGGTTTCTGGTGCACAGAGAATTATTTGCAGAAGATTCATTTGTGTTTGCTCAATCAAAATTCTAAGATGTTTGGCTAATTTGATTATATCTGTGATGTGTTTAATGTGTTTGTAAACCTCCCCTAACTGCTAGTATGTCGGTTAACAGGGGGTTGCACATTTCTGTAATGGTTTTTACTGGTTTGTGTTTGTTGACTTGTTGGATTGTCGTGAATGGATAGACGGGGATGTGAGACGAGTGTTTCTTTCATTCAAATGTAATTTGTAAATTTTTGTAATATTCTTTTGCGGGGGACATCCGGGTTGAGGTTGTAGCCACCGTTGTATTATTTCATTTACTGTTTCTTCTCCTAGGATAGACCAAAGATGGGGTGCACAAACTACCGGGTATTTTGAAGTGCTTAGTGGCCTACTCACGTTGTTGAGGGAGACCGCTTCACTTCGGGTACTTGGCGGATAGTTTGCCGTACCCGTAGGGGTCTAGGGTAGGGTTTTGGCTATTCATCGCGACTGTGTAATCCGTCTTTCTTTGCAGGCTCAAAAGGAATGCGGATTCGTAGAATATCCAATATGTTCATCTGTGATCTGGAATGCTTATTATTGCGTCTGACGAATGTACAATATCTATATATGATAGCTATTAGGCGTCACTTATGTTTTGCATCCGCGCTAGCCTAGCCCCCGCTCTGTCGTTAGTTAAGTAACCTAACGGGTGAATGACGGGACCCAGTGGCGAATGCGGATGGCATAAGAGGACGTTGTATTTTTGTTGTTTTCTAAAATGATAGGTTAATTGATGGGACGCATTATAATAATGCAATGAAAATAAACCAAAGTTGAATCGTTGGAACAGTTTAAAAGAAACCACTCGGTTATTTTAAAACAGAAGATATTTTTTAAAATTGCGGAGCTTAAGCCACTCCTTTTAAAAGCTATCAGGTTCCTTCGATCATATCAAGTTCACTACGTTCATGGTTTCGCCAAAACCATTCGTAGCCCTCCGTCATTTCATTTGGGTATTCAGTAGTATTCAAGCTATGCATTTTGACCAACGCCAAGGCATAGTGTTTGGTAGCTGCTGGGTATTCATTTGTTGCATAGATAGATAACTTAGTTTGGGACAGTCGTATTATCATTTGGCCAACGTCAGGGGTATGTACAGATGGGTTCAAATTAACAAGATAATGATGGGTAGAACTTGACATGTGACTTATGACATTTTGACCAACGCCAAGGTCATAAGAGCATGGGGCAGAAATTTATATCGGGAATTTCTAAAGAAACTGAAATTTGCAAAGAGATGCATACCATTTGTAGTGTGATAATTTTGGTAGGATTCCTTCGTATTTATCACACGATGATATTTGGATCCCGATCCTGTTGTGAGTATCCGCTACTCATCAAGAGATTCGTCACTTAACGATCAATGCTATAAACCAAGTAGGTGTCGAGAAAGGTGTCAGCGGGGCTACGCCCCCAGAGAAAAGAGGTTATTTAATTACAAAACTTCGCGAAAGCGTCGTAAAACCTCCCTCGAAGTACCGACACCGGCCTGGCTGAACGGTTAAGCAAGTATTGTACGGTGAGAATAGTCCTGACTAATTCTTCCTTTTTGGTTTGAGGAGGGATTCGAGAAATAGTGGGAGCCATCCTGTTTGGATAAACTAAAAACCACTCTAAACTTGCAAGAGCATCATGCTAAACTGTTCTCTCTCTCTCTCTCTCCTTGCAGCGACCCAGAACATGACAGGCCTTAAGTTACTATTAGATAAAAATATTTTGACAGGGCCAAACTATAAAGATTGGTTCAGGAATGTTCAGATGGCTATTACTTATGACAAATTGGGGTATGTCCTTACCACTAAGGCACCTGCTGTCCCTGGTCCAGAATCCAGTGTCACGGATAAGGAAATCAGCAAGACCTGGGAGATTGATTGCGCGAAGGCCAAATGCATCGTGCTTGCCTCTATGAATAATGAACATCAGAGGAGGCACGAGAATATGGATCTTGAATCTATATTTCTCCACACCAAGGAACTGTATGGAGAGCAATCTCGTATAGCTAGATACGAGACCTTGAAGAACTTATTTCAGTCGAGGCTGGCCGTCGGATCATCTATAGGAGAACATGTCCTAAAGATGATTGGCTATATAGAAGAGCTCGCGGACCTCGGGACGACTTTAGAGAACGAGCTCTATACAGACTTGGTTCTTCAGTCCCTTCCTTCTACCTACGCCCAGTTTATTCTGAATTTCAACATTCAAGGAGAAGAAGTTGAACTTCCAGAACTCCTTAACATGTTGAGGAGTGCAGAGGGCACCTTGCAGAAAGCAAGGGAAACACCCACTATGTTTGTTCGTTGTGCTTTCTCTTCCGGGTCCAAGGAAAGGGCAAAAGGAAGGAAGAAGAAGGCCGCTACCAAACCGAGAGGTGGTGTTGGTAAGGTGGGAGTTAAGGGAAAGAAAAAGGTTGCGGTGCCAGTAGTGGCAAAGGACGAGTGCTTCCACTGTCGTAGGAAAGGCTATTGGAAGAAAGATTGCAAAGCTTGGATTGCCAAGAACCAGGAACCGAAGCAAGCTGTGGCTTCAACTTCAGGTGTGTTTGTAATTGAAAATTGTCTGTCAATCAACTCTACTTCCTGGGTATTGGATACCGGATCAGGATCTCATATATGCAATTCATTGCAGGCACTGAGAAACCGTAGGGTGCTGAAGGTTGGTGATATGACCCTTTAGGTTGCTAACGGAGCTAGCGTGGGTGCTGTGTCCGTAGGGGATTATCACCTAGGATTGACGAGTGGACATATTTTGGTTTTGCGCAACTGTTTTTGTGTACCTAGTTTAACGTGTAATATCATATCAGTATCGTTGTTATCAAAAGAAGCTTATGAATTCACGTTTGTAAGCGATGTTGTTAACATCCACCTTAATCATGATTTGATTGGGTCCGGTACACTAGATAACGGTATATACGTGCTAAACCAATTACAGATTTTCAATGTCCAGAACACACTAAAAAGAAAGTCTCCAGATATAAATCAGGCTTTCTTATGGCATTGTAGACTTGGTCACATCAATGAGACAAGGTTAACTAAGTTGCATAGAGAAGGATATTTGGATCCGTTCGAATATCAATCTTATGCAACTTATCAATCATGTCTCAAAGGAAAGATGATAAAGACTCCATTCACTGGACATGGAGTAGGAGCGAGCGAGCTCTTAGGATTCATACACAGCGATGTATGTGGTCCAATGTTTACACATGCAAGAGGCGGTTTTTCATATTTCATTACTTTTACGGACGATTACTCTAGGTACGGATTCATTTTCTTAATGAAACATAAATCCGAGGCCTTTGAGAAATTCCAAGAATATAAGAATGAAGTAGAAAACCAAACCGGCAAAAGTATCAAGACACTGAGATCTGATCGAGGTGGTGAATACTTAAGTGCCGAGTTCCTAGGTTACCTAAAAGAGAAAGGAATTCTCTTTCAGCTTACTCCTCCATACACTCCACAGCATAACGGTGTATCGGAGAGACGGAACCGAATCCTATTGGATATGGTACGTTCCATGATGAGTAATGCTGAGTTACCGCGATCTTTCTGGGGTTATGCGCTAGAATCAGCAGCATATCTTTTGAACAGGGCTCCTACCAAGACTGTGCCTACCACGCCATATCAGATGTGGAGTGGGCAGAAACCCTATCTTCAGTATCTGAAGATATGGGGATGTCCAGCTTTTGTTAAAAAGCAGCATGCGGACAAACTCGAGGCACGATCGGTACAGTGTAAGTTTGTGGGATATCTAAAGAACTCCAAGGGGTATTTCTTCTATTACGCAGAGGAACAAAAGGTTTTTGTTTCTCGTAATGCCCATTTTATAGAACAGCAGTTTTTAGAAAAGGAAACAAGTGGGAGCGAAATAGAACTGGAAGAAATTCTAGGACCACAAACTACTACTGAAAGTTTGGTAGAACTAGTAGTTCAAGAAGAACAGGACATTCCCGCACCCCTCCGCAGGAGTAGTAGGCCGTCTCATCCGCCTGAGAGATACTATGGTTTTCTCATAGATGGGGATAGAGAGGATTGCTTTATTGATAATGATGAACCTACTAGCTTCCAGCAGGCCATCCAGAGTGGTGACTCGGTAAGATGGCTGGATGCAATGCGGATCGAGATGGAGTCCATGTACACCAACAAAGTTTGGACTTTGGACTTTGCTCCAGATGGGGTAAAACCCATAAGATGCAAATGGATCTTCAAGAAAAAGAATGGTGTAGATGGACAGGTGGAAACCTATAAGGCTAGACTTTTTGTAAAGGGTTTTCGTCAAAGACCTGGTTTGGAATATGACGAAACTTTTTCTCCAGTGGCTATGCTCAAATCCATTTGGGTCCTTCTTGCTATTGCTGCCTTCCATGATTATGAGATCTGGCAGATGTACGTAAAGACGGCTTTTCTAAATGGTAATTTGAAAGAGTGCGTCTATATGGATCAGCCAGAAGGTTTCAATCAGAGTGGGAGCATCGGGAAAGTATGCAAGTTGCTTAAGTCCATTTATGGACTAAAGCAGGCATCGCGGAGTTGGAACATCTGTTTTGATGAAACGGTCAAAGAATATGACTTTATCAAAAATCCAGATGAACCATGTATATATAGTAAAATTGTAGCACGAACTGTCGTATTCCTCGTCTTGTACGTGGATGACATTCTATTAATAGGAAATGACATTCCTATGCTACAATTTGTCAAAGGATTCTTGTCACACGGGTTCTCCATGAAAGACCTGGGTGATGCCTCTTACATTCTAGGGATCCAGATCTATCGTGATAAATCTAAGAGGATGTTGGGACTTTCGCAGTCCAGGTATATCAACATTATACTGAAAAGATTCAGTATGGAAGATTCTAAGCACGGTAATTTACCGGCTTGTCACGGAATCACCCTATCCAAAGAGATGTCTTCCAAGACTGATTTGGAAAGGGATCGCATGTCATTTATACCCTACGCTTCTGCGGCAGGCTCTATAATGTATGCGATGTTGTGCACCAGACCAGATGTAGCTTACGCACTGAGCGTGGTAAGCAGGTATCAGTCAGACCCAGGGGAGAAGCACTGGATAGCAGTAAAAAACATTCTCAAGTACCTGAGAAGGACTAAAGATATGTTCTTGGTTTACGGCGGAAAAGACCTCCAGATTGAGGCTTTTGCCGACTCCAGCATCCAGAGTGACAAGGATGACTCCAAGTCCATGTCAGGTTATGTATTTACCTTCAATGGAGGGGCGGTGTGCTGGAAGAGTTCCAAGCAGGACACCGTTGCTGACTCGACGATGGAAGCGGAGTATATCGCTGCTTGCGATGCCGCAAAAGAAGCAGTCTGGATAAAGAAGTTCCTAACAGAACTTCAGGTGGTTCCTATCATTGTTGATCCAATACCGCTGTATTGCGACAACAACGGAGCTATAGCTTTAGCGAAGGAACCCAGGTCTCATCAGAAGTCCAGAAACATCATGAGGCGGTTCACCTGATCAGGGAGATCATAGATCGACAGGAGATCGAGGTCCGGAGAGTTCCTACAGAGGAGAACACTGCAGATCCATTCACTAAGGCCTTACCTCAGATTCAGTTCGAGAGGCTACTCGAGATGATAGGTCTTCGATACGCCAGTACGTGGCCCTAGTGCAAGTGGGAGATTGTTAGTGTATATGCCCTAGGGGCCATTATTGTATCATACTAGTTTGTATTTTACTTAATAGAAGCTTGGGATATTCACAGTTATATTAACAGTCTTGCTAAACGTGGTAGTATGCTACTTGGTTTATTTCTATCTTAATATGTGTATATGTTAGAATATCGAGAATACATATTGATAGAGCCCTTAGGATCTTGCTTGACTACTAGCGTTGTGATAGCAGTCACACGAGTGGGGGCTGGGTAGTCTACAAGCACATCTTCTTTCAGGTCCCTAGTCGTAGGATTATCGAGACAGGGCATCGATACTCCGGAGTAGACTAGTGTGTGCGTTTCTCATCCCAGTTGGGGAGATGGTCTGTCCCACAGCCATCAGTACGTTGTACTGGAGATAGTATACAGGTGCTCGTTAGGTTACGGGTACACCGGACAGGACTCGCCGGGAACTGTTGGTTAGTATTATACCCATCGTCAGTTAATAGTTCCCAGGTGACATGAGTACAGCATAGTCCGCAGACTTGACACTGGTGCTTCGTCTCGAGTGTGTTCCCACTGTTCTTAGATTGCTACCCTACCACGGCTTAAAGGAGTCATGCAAACAGGTAGCAGTTGGGTGCAGTCCTGAAGCACTTGGAGGCAGTGCGGTTAGATAGGATTCGTCTTTCCTGGTATTGGGAGTTGATATCGCGCTGTGTTTGGAAAGCCATTACGCAAAGTCCCTGGTCAGGGCAAGCGAGATTTACTGGTACGATTTCCTGTAGCTTCTCAAGGTGTAATGGGCTTCACTCCGACACGACTTATACCGCTTACAGGGGACTGACGCTTGCCGCTCCTCTAGGCCCGATATGCGATAGTCTTAGACGAATAGACCGGACTGTACGGAGATTGTCATATCAGGCTCAGTAGGAGTTTGATGGGTTTTCTCATCGGCCTTCTTATCGACATCTACCTGGGGACCGTTACGTACAGCTAGTGCCACTTGCGGTCTGTGGTTAAACCCACTGCCAGCGTAGTGTCGAGTCTTTAGAGTCCCACACAGAGAGTTTCCCTGCTTCGGGCGAAACGATATAAAGGTCGTATGGTTTTACGACAGGGTTCGGACACATACGTGTTTTTACGCACGTACGATGTTCGGACAGTTTTTACTAGCGGGCTTTAGTTTAAGCCAGATTCTAGTATTGGATTATTGGATTTATACAGTCTCAGTATTTCCGTGTTTTCACGGTTGGGAGGGGAATTCTCGTAATTTATCGAGAAGTTTCTAGAAGATTGATGAGGTGGAGAGCTTAGGTGTTATTTGCATTAAATGGATTTGTGACTCATGGAGATGATTAATCAAATGAGTTAATGAAGTATTAATGGTTTTAATGACTCATTAGATGATTCATTTGTATTAAATGAAGCATGAAGATATTTTTGCAAGATATTTTATGCTTCATGATATATACACAAATGAGTTAATTTTCATTTCATTCTCACTTTCATATTCTCTCTCCTCAAGCTCTCTCTTCAACCCTAACCCTAACCCTTTCATGTGTTGAGATCCTAGGGTTAACAAGACTAATAGATCCCTGATTCTCTTCTATATCCTCTAGGTTGCTTTGATTAGCACTCATAGCTACTTAGTTACCTCAAGTGTGAGGTTAAAGCTTGGAGAAGTAGCTCTCGGGTGGATCTTCTATCACAACGAGAAGGCCGACGAGAAGGTGGTTTACGAGAACAAGAAGGACTTGATTCATTAGGTATAATCATTTTTCATAGTAGCTAATCACTTCTATGTTGTTGTTAGTTAGGGTTTAGCAAAGATCCGTAAAATTAGTCGATGTTAGTTTAAACAAAATGACTGTTTTACCTATTCCGCCTTCCCGAATTATGTGGGGTGTCTAACGTCGACTTACACCCCCAAGAGCTCAACACCTTGGGTACAGTTTAATAGTAACGAATATATGCCACGGCATCTATGGACCAACCGTAGAAGGGCAGACCCAAGCCTCATGGCACCGCTAAACTGCCGCAAACCCTAAGGTTCACCGGCGTCCCATGGTCATTAAATCGAGTTAGGGTTTCATTCTTCTAGAGGATCCGTAGAATTGCTTGTATTGTTTTCCGAATACTTTAAACTTGGAAAATGGGTTCATGACCTTCGATTGTCTCTATCGACTCTCAACGTATCCGCGTGAAGTCGTCACTAGCTGGAATCAATCAATCTGATGACCTCGTATCGGGGTAGGCAATGAATCACATGTCTTAGTCTTTCATCTCTGGTGACTAGCAATCTCCTATCAGATCTTGAAGTATAACTCGTGCGGCGTTAGCTTCAAATATCGGGGGCGATATCTTTTCATTCGCCGAAATCACTTGCTCATTCGTCCGCATGCTGAACAGTGCCTCAATCATCAAAATAATCTATGCTCTGACGGTCATCACAATCTGGCTGGCCTCTTGAAGTGGCCCAATCCCCTGGTGCTGATCTGCACATCCGAGAAATCTCTTAAAAGCGATCCATCAAACGCTCATGGCGTGAAAACACAATAAAACAACGCCTCTATGCAATCATATGCCCCTGTAATCACGCTCTGGTCAGTCCTCGTCCATGACGAGCTTATGCTGACCGCAACTCTAGCCGTAGCTCTCCACGCCCGTACAACCGTGATAACAAAACCATAAACTGGTACCGATGAAGCTAGATCATAGGAAGGAATATAATCCTGGGCAAGGAAATATACATCCTAAGGCTTCTTAAGCGGAGTATCGTATCGTAAGTATGCCGCGGAACATACACAAGGTACGTCTATCTACTTGAGTCACCGACTCCATCAACCAAGGGTCATCCTACACTCCGAAGGTAAAACCTAACGCTCTGATACCAACTTTCTCACGACCCAAAAGGTACGGAACATGACTGGCACTTAAATTACGAAACGTCTCGAGGCGTACGTAATCTAAGTAAGCCAAAACCCAGAAATCAAAACCAAGCAGAGTAGAGTGAAGGAAAAACCAATTTAAAACAAGTAGTTTTAATCAACATAGGCCGAAGTATGAAGTTTTAAAAATCCCAAGTATTTTTTGAAAATTTCGGCAGAGTCTCCTTTGTAAATACTGACCCCCAAACGAGATACAACATGAATAGTATACGAAATAAGCGAAAAAGCATCTCCAAGCGGGAGCTAGCTATTCGTCAATCGACGGTCACAACCACGCAAGCAATATAATATATAACGGCGAAGGGCGAGGATCAAAACTCAAAAGAAAATTCAAATCAGCATGAAAACCATAATAATACAACGCGCGACTCTAAGGTCGAAAGAATAACAGGTCTGGTTTTCTATATCTTTCAAATATACAATCTGGTTGATGGAGTTTCTAGATACAACTGAAATAATAATAAACAATGGTGGTCCTGATGCAAAGAACCCACCTGCCAAAGCAATCACCCGGAAAGAATAGTGTGCCAGCAAAGCCACAAAGAACCTGTACGGAAAAACCTGCAACGAACTGTGGCACAACGGGGGTGAGTTGCCAACTCGTGAGTAGAAAACATTTACTAGTAGAAATCGCATGCATAACGCTATCCTAGGTCATATCAGGTACTATCCTCAAATAAAAAATCCTGGTCCTGCTATGTATAGTGTAATACTACCTGCTCGTGTCAGTGCCTCAGATAGCAACATATCAGACATATGATGTATGAATGCATTACGAATGGAAACAGAATATATCATGAGTGAGACAACTGTTTTCTTTAATCAATGAGATTTCTATATGTATGTCAATCACGTATCATCAATGAACGCAACAGTGAAATCAGTGTCAAGTATCGACACAAAATATAAGTCTCAGTATCTCAATATCAAATCTCAATATCTCAAATCTCAAATCTCAAATCTCAATTTTCAATATCTCAGGCATCCGTATCATCTGCGGGATCGGCCCTCGGGCTCCGGCAGAATGGATCAGCCCATAACATCAATCTCACGGCCACGAACGGTATCCTCCAGATATCCGCCGCACCAGGTAAAATCACCGGTAGGTAGTCTGCTCCTGCCAGGCTCATCGTCTACTCTTCGAACTTCTTGCCCCGGGGTACCATTCCGGGTCCACCATGTATCCGCAGACGGTTCATCCAACTTCTCGAATTGGGTTTCGAAAACCATCTCAGAACCGAGAAAACATCATGGTGGACACTCATACATCACGAGAAAACCGCAATTTGCATTTTAAAATGATGATACTAAGCTTTTATTAAATTCTTACGGTTTTCCCCCAAATCCAGAAATCTCATGTAAATCCGAAATCATCAAAATCATGATACCAATAAACAGTGAATACCGGCATAAATCTCCATAATACTGCATAATCAATGACTATATGGATGCATCTGATATCATGCAATGAATGCAATAATTAAACTAGCATATGGAAACTATAACATATTACAACTATCAGCTAGCAAGCTATATCACTGAAATAGTATTTTCTAAAATGTACGTGACATGGCAATTACCGATGAAGATGTGTGTGAGCCGGCAAGCGAGTGTTCGTGGAGCATACGCGTCATCGGTAATGGTGCTGGTGTCCTAATAACATGGTTTCATAATTACTACGTACACAATAACATGCAATGAGGCGATAACAACATAATAAGGAAAATGAATAGTAAATACAACAATAATATGCGGAACATGAATAATAACGTAACAACAAGGAATCTACCTTACTATACATGTGATATACTGTTTTGCCGTTTGAAATAGTACGAATCGTGGTGTTTGAAAATAAGGACTACGGTGTTTTTTTTAAAGAAAAGATACGTCTTTTAAAATATCCGTAGTATCCCTTGGTATGTCTTTAAAATTCTCACGATTCGTCAGTTTGGGAAATAGGTATGACTCGGGTCCAGTCTTAACATCTACTAGGTAAGCTACAGGTCTAACTAACAACCAATTGAAAGGGGTATGGAAACCACCTAAATCTGAGTCGATATATATATATATATATATATATATATATGTGGGGGGGGGGGCGCGCGCGCGCATAATAGTCGCTGATCCCGCCTCAATAATATCATGTACGATACAACATATCATATGACATGCTTGAATCAAGAGTGCGGATCTATCGTCAATATATAGCTCGTACGGTAAATCCGTCGTACGGCCTTCCAAATCTGGGTACGGGTCAAATGTCACATCTATCACATTAATCATCTAGTATCCTTTTTATCATGATCGGGGTACTGATCTACATCTACTACAATAGTGATACTATCTATGAAATGCATGCGTGTGTATGAAAACACCACGCCTAAAGAACCCGCTAAAATATCATGTTGTGTCTCAAATACGGACCATATCACATCACCGATCTCATGGCCTCAAGCCCAATCTCATCGACTCATCTCCAAATATCATACAATATCTTCAACATTCATTCATGTGTATATGAATGTATATATGCATAGTCCCATACCCATGTGTATATACATATATACACATTCCCATATATGCACAAGAAAATGATATATGCAAGTGTATATGTGTGCGTGTATGCAAATCCTTACTCTAGGGTTTCGTGACTAAGAAATCCGCTAAAGTCCTTTCTTCAATTCTCACTAACCCTAAACCCATAAGCTCCTAAGGCTTCTCTTACTCGGTGTTCATATCTCATAATAACATATAAAAGTATATCGTTACCACATCACCTTATTCCTCACAACTTTGCGGGGGTGCTATACGCCATCCACCCGACTTCTCCCCGTAGATATAAATCTACTCACTTGGTCCTCGTTTGCCGAAATCGATGTCGCCACGCGCTTGCTTGTCATCTCGAAGTCCACATGGGGGTATCTACATGTCACAACGTATCGTATCGCATAAAAACCCAAATCGAAATCGAAACGGCATACGAAAACCAAATCGGCACGCGTATCACGCATAGGTCAAAACCTATTGCCTACGCATGCAAGAATAGCCAAACCAACCCTCGATATCGATGTACAAACGTCAAACCATTGAGAAAAACCCAAACACATTTTAAAAGCTATTTTCCTGAAAACCTAGCAAGAAAATTTACCGTTTTAGTACAACACTTGATGTTTTAACAATTCTAATGGCCATAATACTTATTAAACATCTTAAATAAGCCATACAAACCATTTCCACAATTTAATCTCATTAAATTTCATTAACCCCAAAATTCTAGTTCGCAATTTACCAATTTTGACAATTTTCAAAGTAAAATTCACAATTCACAACTTAGCTTGGTTTTGCATAACCCAAGGTATTAAACCACTCATTATAATGTTAATGATGTCATGAAACCCTAATTACATTTTCAATTCTCAATTTTGAATTAATTACCAAAACCTAGTTTGCTAAATCTTAGTTTGGACTTTGCAAATGTTACAATTAGGAATTTTAGCAATTAGATTAATTTTGCATAGCATTAACTAGTTAAATACATCATACTACTATAATCTCATTACCCAAAACCCTAACTAGATTTTCACAAACCCTAATCTCATGAATTTGGACTTGCTAATTTCAAACCTAAAATTAAACCCTTTACTAACTTAATTTGAAGTAATAACAAATAATGTAACAAAAGATCAAGATTTTATACCTCACAAACCATGGATCAAACCTTGTAATCTAGCCTCTCAAATGCAAATTTTTCTCCAAGAATCATGTTAGAATGGGCTAAGGAAAAATGGGTAGGGCTTTGATTTGAATTTTGTTTGGATTTTTGATGAAAATTGGTGGATTTTTTTGATGGAAAAGAGATGAAATGTGGGGGGGGGGGAGGCTGCTGCTGCTGAATGGAGGAGGGAAGGGGCTCGGCCCTTTGCTGGAAAGGAGAGGAGAGTGAGTGAGATGGGGAAAAGAAAGTCAAGGCAATGACCATACCTCAAAGTCAACACTTATACCGCCTTTTCCTTTTTTTTTTCCTTTTCTTTTCTTTGTTTTCTTGACTTTTAAGTGGGGAATGAGGGAGGGGGCTGCTGAATTCAGCCTTATTAGGGGAGAGGGTGAGGGTGTGTGTGTGTGTGTATGAGAAATATCAAGTAACATGCAACCATACCCCAATTCTATTTGGCTATTTTTCACCATTTAAGCCTTTTCGTTCAATATTTTCTAAAACCGTTTGACAGCTTATATTCATTTCAAAAACAACATGTTAAAATTTTGTTTAATGTGTTATGATGCACAAAATTTGTTTCAACTCATTCCAATTTGTAATTTTCCCTAATTAAATGTATTAGTGACGGCTTAAAATAATATTAAAATAATTAATTTCGGAAAATTTTTCAGAAAATTAGAAATTTTACCAGTGGCTCAATAAACACCAAATACTAGCAATTAAATAGCTAGAATATGTATATTTAATTTTATATTAAAGATATTTATATTTTGACTTTTTACGGAAAACCCCCTTATTTTACCGATTTTTCTGAAATTTCACCGAAACGATTTTCAAAACGTTACAGCAGTCCACATATCAGACGCTCACCCCGCGATATTAAATGTATAAATATAATCAAACTGTACTACCATTGCATCCAAGCTATCCACCACGACAATCCGCAACATCACAGCACAACACAGAACATCAACGTGAATGTCACGTTCGCAAACCCGTCTAAAAGGACTATAGCGATTAGACAAGTTGTACCGATCAAATGACATTCACAGTCGCAGATAGAAATGTAATGCACTGCAAACTTTAAACTATGTTAGAAAATATCGATTTCGAAATAACCCCCGAATAGCCCCAAATAACCTGATAAAACCAAATCCAAACTGGGCTAAACAAACAACACCACTGAACCAACATTACAGAGACAAGACCACACTGCAAAGATCAAGCCCAAAGCTCAAACCAAGGCCGGCCTCCTCGGATTTTAAGCCTATGTGGCCGGTCCAATTATTGAGTTAGGGGCTCGTGTTTGCAGGGTGTTCTAGTAGTCACTTAAGCAGTCTTCTGCAGTTGTTTAAATATTTTTAGAAGACACTTTGAAATTCGACAGAAACTGCAATGTATCGGGTGATGTTTCGATTTTGATAGTTTAACATTGTCTAAACAAGCTAGCTAAGGCTTAATGGGTTGGCTCTGATACCATGTTGGGTTACGGCAGCGCCCCGGCCGTCAATCCGAGGCCAAATGCGGAACAAAAACTTTTGAAACTTGGCGCTACCACAACCAATCACCCGGATCGAACCATTAACCGTTAACTAGCTAACTATAAAGAACTTTAGAATGGCTATACCGATCGATCTGTTTCCTTCGGTTTTTAGCCATCATCTTAAGCTCCTCGCGGTATCTCCGATCTCGTTCGATCTCCGATCTCCTCGTCGAAGTGGCACCATATCTAGAAGTCTTTTTACGGGCTCCCGCTTCAAACCGAACCAACTCGGGCATGAAGTTTGCTAGCCGACATGTCCGAGATGAAGTAGAGAATGTGTGTGATAATTTTGTCTCTAAACATCCATTAATTCTCAACACATAAGATTGTATAGATGGAGGTTGAAGATGAAGCCATGGTGGAAGATGTGAGCTAGAGAAGAAGATGAAGATGAGCTCTTTTTTGTTATTGTGTTGGAATGAAAAATAAGAGTGTTAGAATGAAATCTCAAGGCCAACCCCAAGCCTAATGGCTGCCCTCTCTCTCTCCTCATATCATTTCAACACAATAATCAATCAAAAAATTTGACATTGCATAAAAATTAAGACCATGAGTCATCACCCATGCACATGCCTCATTTAATGCCCTTCATCATGATTTCCACTCATAATTTCCACCACTAAACATTTAAACCAAAATGTTTAATCCAAAAAGAGAATGGAAACATCTAAAGTAAACTCGTGATGGATCAAATGGATACTCCTCACCTGTATATACATACCTGCATCCGCATTCCGACTGAATGCGAATACAATGAGACTAAAGTAATCCAACAAATCTAATATTAGGATCCGGCTTAAACCAAAGCCCACTAGTATGATCCGTGCATAAGTGCACGTATATGATCGAACCCTGTCATAAAACCATACGGCCTCTACAACGTTTCGCCCGAAACTTGGGAAACTATCTGTGGGGGACTCTAAAGACTCGTCAATACGCTGGCAGTGGGTTTAACCACAAGCACGTCAGTGGTACTAGCTGTGCGTAACGGGCGCCCAGGTATTGACCAAAAGGGAGACTGATGAGCGAACTCATCCTGGAACCCTACTGAGCCTATCTGTGACAATCTTCGTACAGTCTGGTCTGTTCGTCTATGAGTATCGCATATCGGGTTTAGGGGGATGGTAAATGTCAGACCCCCAATAGCGGTATAATTCATATCGGAGTGTAGCCCAGAACACCTTGAGAAACCACTGGAATATCTACCAGTAAATCTCAATTGCCTTAGACAAGGACTTTGTGTAATGGCTCTCCAGACAGAGCGCAATATCAACCCCCAATACCTGTTGGATATATGCCCTCAAAGTCAATTATTGGATCGTAAGTACATGATTGCAATGATTGAGGGAGGACCTATACCGATATGACATTCTTGCTCGAGATGATAGTATGCTATCTGGTTTGTCTTTATCATGGTTTACATGCTTTAGTTCACTATTGCATCTTGATAGAGCCCATAGGATTTTTGCTTGACTGCTAGCAGTATGATGGCGATCATATACGTGTGAGCTAAGGTCTATAGGCACATCCTTAAAGCATCTCTAGTCGTAGGAGTTTCGAGACAGGGCATCGATACTCCAGAGTAGACTAGTGTATACAGTCGAGACCCCGACGAGGGGTGGTGGCCGGTCTCACAAGCCATTGGTGTCAGTTGGTTCACCTAAGATGTATACAGGTGCTCATTGGATTATGAGTACACCGGACAGGACTCGCCGGAAACTTTCTAGTTGGTATTATACATATCGTCAGATAGCAGTTCCCTGGTGACATGTGTACAGGTTAGTCTGTCGACCTGAGATCGTCATTTGTCTCGTGTGAGTTCCAACTGTGCTTTGATTACTACCCTACCATGGCTCAAAGGAGTCGTGCAAACAGGGTTTAGTTGGGTACAGTCCCGAGCCACAAGGAGGCAGTGAGCGGATCATCGGGGATTCGTCTCTCCCGGTACTGGGGGTGAGATCGCGCTGTGTTTAGGAGAGCCATTACATGAAATCCCTGGCTAGGGTAATCGAGATTTACTGGTAGGTATTCCAGTAGTATCTCAGGGTGTTCTGGGCTACTCTCCGACACGACTTATACCGCTATTGGGGGTTTGACGTTTACCAGCCCTCTAGGCCCTACATGCGATACCCACAGATGAACGGACCGGACTGTACGGATATTGTCACTGTCAGGCTCAGTAGGGTTTCTGGATGAGTTCACTCGTCAGCTTCCCTTCCGATCAATACATCGGCAACCGTTACTGTAATGTTTCAAAAAATATAAAATATTATTTTTGGAATTTAATATTAAAATAATATTTTTCCCGAAAACTGCCGATTTGCGAAATTGGGGTTTTCGGAAAAAGGTATAAATATATACCAATAATTATGAAATAAATGGAAATTAAAATGATTTATTCATTTAAATATATAATTAAAGGTTTTGGCAATTTTAAAATTTATTTCATGCAGTTTCGATAAAAACCCGATTAGTGCACTGCTAATCGCGATTAAGCCAAATCGGCGTTTTTTTTTCAGTTTTCATGGTTAGCGCACCATGACATGTTTTATCTTGTTACATGTTTCATTTCATTTAGGCTTTATATTAGGGTTTATTGGTGTAGAGAAAAGAGAAGTGATTAAAGGAAAAGTCAATGGAGACATAATGATTAGGTTAGGTGAGCTTTGGAGAGAGAAAGTGAGTGTGAATTAGTGAGAGAGAAAGGGGGCTGCTGCCCATTCTTTTTCCTCCATCTTTTTTTTTTGAAATCCTTCATCTCTACAACTCCACAACCCTCCACAAAAATCCCTAGATCTATCTCCAACCATGCCCCAAAGCTCTACACACCCTTTATAAAAATTAATCCCCTCTTCAACCTCTACACGATGGACTGAGCAAAATGGGATTTTGACAACGTTGGGAAGTTAGTGATGCCTAGAGTGGACTATAAGAGGTATAATTTCTTCTCTTTAGATTAGTTTTGTGAGATATCATGTTTAGATGTCGTTTTGTGAAGATTAGTGGATATTGGGAAACCCTAGTGAATGTTTGAGTGTTGGTTTGAATTGGGTGATACCTAGTAGCTGTGAACCAAACTTAGGTGCTGTTTAGTGACCTGGACTAGACCCTAGAAACCCTAAAACACGGATTTAGAAACCCGACATCGGATAAATGTGTGATCTGTGAAGGTAATTAGGAATCTGCTATCACCCCGAGACCCCTAAAATAAAATTGAGCTGACAGTGAGTCGTGCAGGCACCTAGGAAGCTACCACCAAGACCCGAGCCCCTAATTCAAACCTACGGCTGCAGATTTAATCATTCTGGCCGCAATTTTCGGCCAGAGTAGAAGGGAATGGGTCCATTTTTGTTCCAGGGCTCATTTTGCACTAAATTAGACCCCTCCTATATGCAGTTTTGGCTAATTGTCATCTGGGGAAAATCTGGGAGCATTTTGGTGGGTTTTAGGCGATGTTTTCTATATTTTTAAATGCACTTTCTTGATATTTGGATTTGTATTTGGTGGTCGGGTGTTCGTACATCGACAACAGGGGTTGTTTGATTGATTTGCATGTTTAGGCCATAGGTTCTAACCTGTGAGCACACTGTGCGTTGTATCGGTTTTCTGCGTCGATTTTAATATGTATTGCGGTTGGTTATTATTGTAGGTACCCTCGCATGGATTCCGAGGCGAAGAAGCGTGGCGTCATCGATTTCGGCGAGCGAAGACCAGGTGAGTAGATCTATATCTACCGGGGAAGTCGGGTGGATGGCTTATAGCACCCCCGCAAACTTCTGATGAAAAACCGATTTATAGAGTATGGTTAGGAAACCTAGATTAGGAAACTAGGGTTAGAATATGGATAACTATGTAGTCACATTAGAAACTAGAGGTTAGTTAAGTGTGATATGCTACTACTACCCTAGGATGATGTTTAGCGATATTACCGTTTAGGGTTCTGTAGGACTAGATAGTCGATGTAGATGCGTCATCCGAACCATACCTTTTTCTAAACTAAAGAATCGTATGTATCTTTTAAATGTATAACTTGAGCGATGTTACGGATTTTCAAATGATATCTTTTCCTTAAAAGCACCGTAACCCCAGTTTCCAAAACTACGATTCACTTCTTTAAAAAATCTGATTGTATGGTTCGAAAGTGTTTGTTAGTTTAGATACTTATATTTAGTAGAGATAGCATGTTTATGTAACTCGACATGATATGGGACATAAGTACGATGAAAGAATACAAGACGAATTTGATGATATGATGAGATGATGATATGATGTGATGGTATACGGATGCGAGTCGATCGAGATGATTTATACCCTGCCGGTCCCCCGATATGAGATTATTGCAGATGCGACTTGGGACATAGGTATATAGGGTTATATATATATTTATAGAATGTTGTGAATCATGGATGATAGGCCATATGTGATATTAGGCCGTACCCTCATTTGTCTTATAGGATGATAGGATCCCTATTAGCTTAATGCCGCCGCACGGTGATATTCCGTACGTGATGAGTTGACTTGGTGATTGATCCTTACCCTTGACTAGAGATTGCCGTACGATGGATTATACCGTACGCGGTGTTATTTGGGCTAGACGCCGATTGATAGATTCACCGACTCGGACATGTGATAGTTATGTATACCTTATAGCTGTTAGCTGATGATTTACTTGCTGCATTCATGATATTATTATTGCATCGCATATACCTGTGATAGTACACCTGCACCATTATCGATGATGCGTATGTTACACGTACACATATTTGCCGGCTCACACACTTCATCATCGATAATTGCCATGTCACTACACAGTAGAGTTGTTGCATCATGACATATACATAGATACATTCATACTTGCGGATATACACATTCGTATATCCATATTGGTGTACATATACCTTGATACACCCATACTTGTGCACATACACATTGTATATTCATATTTGTGCACACATACATGGTACACCTATACTTGTGCATATTCATATTGTACCTATATAGATAACTGGTTTTATTGGGAAATTGGGAACCGCAAGTCATATTTTAAAAACTGGAATCATTTTAAAAGAGCGGTTTTCCCCTTAATGTGTCATATCACTATTCCATATTGCATGATACACGGATATGCTCGCATTTCTTTTTACATGTCGCATACATCATGCTTTATTATTGTACGCATTGAGATATGCTGTTTTCATGAGATTTCTGGATTTGAGAACCGTGGATATTTCAAAAGAGATTATGTGTTGTTTTAAAAAAAAACCCGGTTTCTCTTGATATGATATTTCAGTGCGTCCACCATGTGTTTTCTCGGTTCTGAGAGTGACATGTGAAACCCGATTCGAGGAGGCGGATGAGGCCGATTGCGGGTATATGGTGGGCCCGGTATGGTACCCCGGGGGAGAACGGATCGCTGTGTAGTAGACGGTGAGCCTGGCAGAGGGACTACTACCTACCGGTGATAGTATGTAGACTCGACGGTTATCCGGAGGATACCGACCGGAGTAGCGAGATGGATATGAGGGCCGACCAGGGAGTGCGGCGCCTGAGGGCTGATCTGAGGATACGGCGCCTGAGTTATCTGAGGATTTACGTGCCGATACTGGGCACGGTTTTCATGATGTTTTCGAGTGTCGATGCTAGGCACTCAGGTTCTATGATTTAGATGTGTCGGGAGGGACACCGTTGATATATATATTCTCATACTTTCATGCACACTCCTTTATGATATGTACATGCATGATATTGTTGCGTCAGTGGTTGACGCGTAAACTAGATCCACATACATACATACATACATACATACACCGATTCTACTATCGGAGATTTTGCACATGCTTATGGATATTGATTATGGGTGGACGAGATCCACATACCCGCATGCATTGATGATTTCTGTTGGATGTTATCCACATGCATATAGATATTGACTACCTTGTTGGCACATATACGACCCGGTCACCCTAGATATCATAGTATTACCTTTTGATATAGTTGACCTAGGAGTCGTCGTTTATTCGATTTCTACTTGTAGATATATTTCTATTCACGAGTTGGCAACTCACCCCTGTTGTGCCACAGTTCTTGCAGGTTGACCGCTTGGATCAGTAGCGGATTCGCTGGCACACAGCTTTATTTGGGTGTTTTGCATTGGTAGGTGGGACATTGTATCGTACCCACTCTTGTATTATATTTCATATTGTATCTAGTTAACTCCATCAATCAATCAAAAGTTGTATTTGTATAAGTGATGAGACTTAGTGAGACTTGTAGTTGCGAGATTTGAGCGATGGGTTTTATTTTCCCCTTTGGGGTTATATCTTGCTCTTTTCTTTATCTTTTTGTGGTGAACTTCGCCGTTGGGCGTCGTATACTCATTTATATTGCATTATATGGTTGTGATCCGCCGTTTGGCGAAGAGCTAGCTCCCGCTTAGGGATGCTATTATTCTTGTTATGTTTTGCGGTTTTGGATCAAAATATACAAAGGAGGTGCTGCCAAAATTTTTCAAAAGACGAAACATGTTTTTCAAACTAGAAAATTTCATTTGCATTATTCATGTTTCTTTCTATGCATTAAACACACTTGATTTTATTATACTTTTATTTCAAAAACTCCACCTCCTTTATTTTTTTAAAAAGGTTTAGATTTCTGGGTTTCAGCTTACTTGAATTCCGTTACGCGTTTAGACGTGGCGTGATTCAAGTGCTGGTCACGAGCTAATATTTTGGGTCGTGACAGTTTCGTACAGCTTGTACCTCTGACGTGCTAGTGGTTATACCCAGTGCCAATATATTGATGAGTCATTAGAGTCCCCCACAGACAGTTTCCCAAGTTCGGTCGAAACGTTGTAGAGACCGTATGAATATATGGCAGGGTTCGATCATATTCGTACACTTGTGCACGAATCAGGATCGGACGGATAATACTAGCCAGTTTTGGTTTAAGCCGGACCCTAGTATTATTGTGTAGGAATATTTTTGTCTCATTGCATTTGGATTCGGTCGGAATACAAATTCGGGTATGTATATACAGTCGAGAAGTTTTCTTGTGATCCGTTACAAGATTACTTTTTGAAGTTGCCACTTTTTTATCTTCGGATTTAAATATTCAGTTTAATATTTTATTGTGGAAGTGTGATTTTTGTGTGCATGGAAATTTTTTTGTTGCATGGTTTTTAAATTGGCATGGGCTTATTTTTGGAATGGGTGAGCCATTGGGAAATTATTGGCTTGGGCACTGAAACTCTCATGGGAAATTATTGGTTGGGGGGGCGCGGGGGGGCGGGGGGGGGGGAGTGCTGCATATTTCGTGGGCAGCATGGCTTGGAGTGGGTGTAGGGTCCCCTGTCTTTTATTGTTTTTTCCTTGCCCATGCTTTTTCAATCACTCACCTTACCACTTGTAAATGCCAAGAGACTATTTTTTTTCCTTCATCAATTTGAAGTGGCCGGTCCCCACTTGATAGAAGAGAATTATTCATTGCTGGCTGTTTTTGGACACAGCCAATTTTCTTTTGAGTGAGAAATTTTTTCCAAAGCAAAAATTCATATGCTCACACTTTCAATCCAAAAGGCAACTTTATTTTCTTGAGACAAAATATTATACACTTTCTCTACTTCAATTTTGGACACATCGGCTAGCAGACTTCATATTCGAGTTGCTTCGGTTCGAGGCGGGAGCCCGTATAAAGATTTAATGACGTGGTGCCACACCGAGGAGCGAGATCGGGGAGCGGACTTCGTCGGCGCAACAGTGGGGAGCTTGGTGCGGAGATTAAAGACCGAAGCATACGGATCGATCGGTATAATTTCCTAATTCCTTTTACAGATTGCTAGTTTACGGTTAATGGAACGATCCGGATATTTGGGTCGCGGTGGCGCCGGTTCCGTAAAAAGTTTTTGTTCCGCATCCGGCGTCGGATTGACGGCCGGGTCGCCGCCGTGACCCAACATGGTATCAGAGCCACACATTAACCGTATACTAACTTGTTCTAACATGTTTAAAAGCTTGATCGGACAAAATTTCCAAAACCGCATTTTCAAGTTCAATGTTTCTGTCGAATTTTTTTGTGGTCTAAAAATTATTTTTGGTACGTTAGAAAATCAGGCAGGTTTTTATAAGACAACTGTAAAGTTTTAGTAGCACGAATCCTCTGTAGCACCGCAGAACCACGGCCGTACCAACGTTTTGGCCGCGGTTCCGCTGCAGTATTGAGCTTTCAGTGCACTAAATTTTTGTTTTGGGTATTTAACTTGGAATTGGGGTTTCTGGAATATTTTGTTTGGGCCCAGTTTTTTTTTTGAGTACTGGATTTGTACTTGGGGCCCATTTTGGGAAGTTTTGTCGATCGAGATTTTAAATGTATTAGTTTACAGTGGTTACATTATATCCGCGACCATGAATGTCATTTGATCGGTAAATCCTGTCTAATCGCTATAGTCCTTTTAGACGGATTTGCGAACGTGACATTCACGTTGATGTTCTGTGTTGTGCTGTGATGTTGTGGTTCTGTCGTGGTGGATAGCTCCTGTGCAATAGTAGTACAGTTTGGATTTATTTGTAAATTTGTTACTGCGGGGCAAGCGTCCGACATGTGGACTGCCGTCACTGCCTGTTTGTATATTATTCTTTTGGGGCACGACCGGGATGAGGTCGGTGTACCCGTTGTATATATTTTCTTTTTTATACTAGGATTACTCCGCGGAGGGGTGTATGGATAGCCGGGTTCTAGAGGGCAACGGGCCTGCATCTCATGGCGTTGAGACGGAAGGGGCTTCACTCTTGAATTGGCGGGCTATTCGCCGCACTCATAGGGAGTATAGGTTGACCCAAGGAGGGTTGCTCAAGTTACCGGATTCCGTGAAGTGCTGGGTGGTCCATTCACGTTGTTGAAGGGGGCGCCTCGCTTCAGGTTTTGGCGGGTAAGTTGCCGCGCTTGTAGGGGTCTAAGGTTTTCATTGCACAGGTTATACACACGACCAGGGGAACATCGGGTTTCACTTGCGGCTCTGTGAAACCCGGGGCTCCCAGATTATCTGTATTGTTCTGTGATACTTATTACTTTTCTGTGATGTTGCATTTATCATATCTGGAGCGATTATTATATATTGATATATATGCTAGTAGATGTTGTATATGTTTTGCACCCGCGCTAGTCCAGTCCCCGCTCTGTCGTTAGTTAAGTAACCTAATGGGTGATGACGGGACCCAGTGGCGAATGCGGATGGTATATACGTACATCATATTTTCGTTCTTTTCTGGTGTGATCAATTGATGAGACTGCGTTGATTCTTATCAATGCAAGAAAAACAAATCTATATTTGATGTTGTTGGAACCAATTTTTCAAAAGCTGTTATTGCAAGGACGTTCTCTTTTGTTTTGCACAGTGGTATTCGGTCATGAATATCCAGCACCTCATTCGACGAGGCAAGGGCCGAGATCCCTTCACCGGGAGTGACCTCTTGGAGAGAGGTTTGCGTCAGGGTAATAACTTCACTATAGTCGATTACTTTTTGCTTTGCATCATAGTATTCAGTTTGGAATATCCTGCACCTCATTCGATGGGGAAAGTGCCGAGATCCCTTCACCGGGAGTGATCTCTTTAGCAAAAGTTTTCGCCACTATATTTTTATAAAACCACTTGGATTCCTTCAACGATATCAAGCTCATTACGCTAAAGGTTTTTCGCCAAAAACCAGCCGTAGCCCTTCGTCATTTCAGACTAGTATTGCTTAGTATTCGTGCTACGTATGTCGTGCATTAGCCGAGCCGTAGTGTTCGGTAATATGTAGTGCTTTTCTGTTGCAGAGATAAAGCGATTGGTTAGGACAGTCGTACGATCATTTTGATCTTTAGTCAAGGCTCGTACGGGTGGGTCTAATGCAGTCAAGATAATAACGGGTAGAACTTGACTAGGACTTTTTGACATTTTGATCTTTAGTCAAGGTCATTTGGGTCCTAGGGGTAAAAAACACATCGGGAGTTTCAAACATACAGGAAACTTGCCATGCTTGCGGATACCTTCTAAAGTGTGATGACGTGCGTGGCTTCCATCACGTTATCATGCGATGATAGTTGGATCCCGATTCCCACTGATGAGTTGGTTTACTCCTCGGGTGACCCCGACTAATTCTTTTTCAGGTTTGGAGGAGAATTTGAGGATACAGTGGGAGGTTTCCTGATTAGATAAAATGATTAACCATTCTGATCTAGGTTAGAGTGCACGCAGAATGTTTCTACTTTTTCTCTCTTTGACTGCGACCATGACCCGACCCTAGACTATAATTCAGTGACCAACTTAACCGAACTTTCTTAAAACATTGGCTTTTGGATTTTCTGAGTTGCATACATCCTTGCCACTTTTTCTTTTACCCTTTGAGTTTCTCCAGAACACCCCGTATTATTACGAACATCCAATTCCATTGGATAAATCCATCGTATAGTTATATACGAACTCGGAGGAACTTCTTCGAGGATGGATTCTGGTTCTGGAGAGATTGAATAGGATTATTCAGTTGTCTTTTCCATTTACCTTCTCTCAGGTTGTGAGGGCTCCTAGGATTAGGAGAGGATACACCTATTACGCTTATTGGATAGTCTTCTTCCAAACCATAGGCAGGTGCCGAAAGGTAGAGAATGAAGAAAACCAATTAGCCTAAGTTGGGTGTACAGAAGGTAATAAGTAAAGACAAATAAAGGGATTAGAAAGAAGGCAAAATAAATTGTGACTGCTGTCATTCACGACCAAACCACATATTTCATCGCCACTCCTAATTCACCTTTGTATTTCTCCAGAACACCCCGTATCACTACGAACATCCAATTCCATTGGATAAATCCATCGTATGGTTATATACGAACTCGGAGGAACTTCTTCGAGGATGGATTCTGGTTCAGGAGAAATAGGAATAAAGTTTATTCAGTTGTCTTTTATCTTTATCTTCTCTCAGGTTGTGAGTGCTCCTAGGATTAGGAGAGTACACCTATTATGCTTATTGGATAGTCTTCTTCCAAACCATAGGCTGGTGCCAAACGGTAGGGAATGAAGAAAACCATTAAGCCTAATGATGGTGTACAGAAGGTAACGACTAAAGACAAATAAAGGTAATTGGAGAGATGGCAAGGAAATATACGGTTACAGTCATGAATCTGATTATGGAAGAGGCATTACTAGGAATACCCGGACACCCCTTCGAAACATTTTTATGTTTCAATGTGCATTGTTAATTGAAAACTGATTTCCCAATTAGCTCTTGCTCCAGGATATGTATTTACCAGGTATGATTCTCATATCTGTATGGTTTTACAGATGATGAGTGGGAGTAAATTATTGCGAATTAGGTGATCATCCTCATTATATCGGAATTCGTTGTAATTGGTGATATTTGAGGAAATCGCCTGGGTACAATTTTCAACCTACGACGCACAGGGTTTGAGTTGTTCAACTCACAGGACTTATACAAAGTATTGTATGTTGTCCAATGTCCATTAGGACAGAGGGGTTGGTCATCGTACTGTATTCTGTTTACTTGTGGCTTCTCAAGTTTTAGACATGTGTTTCGTAGAAATACAAGGTCCAAGTTTGAGATGTTATAAGTAAAAGAATAAAGTAGAGAACCAGGTGTTGCAAGTATCGGGATTCTTCAAGCTGATCGAAGATGTAGATACTTATGTTTGGTATTCAGTTGATAGTAATGGTTTTGAGAAACTTGTTTCTCTTTCAGGTTACTCATAATTGGATGCACTCCTAAGTTGAGTAATGCTGATCGCCTCTCTCCATTTGGTTGACATGCACTGGAGACAGCTGCATGTTTTGAATCTGGTTCCAATTAAATCAGTGATTCTATTCATATATTTTATATAGAATGGTTCGTATCTTAACGATGTTAAGGTACGGGAAGTTGTCCGGCTTATGCTTAAAACCAGACTCTGGATAACTTAAGGCACGTTTGTGTAATGGCAGTTTGTGGGTTAAGCCGGGATTTGACGAGGGTTAATTTTCTACCATTTGGAAGATCAATAGTGATATTGTTCTTGACTCACCACAATTTTATTAAAATGGATTTTTTCAGAAAACAGTAGTGGGAGTATGGTAGAACTGGAAGAGATTCCAGAACAGTAAACGATTACGGAAAATTTAATAGAACCTAAAGATTCAATCAGGTTTGACATTCCATTAGCCACTCCGCCGATATGGTGGGTAGCCTCAGGCGCACGAGAGGTACTCCGGTATCCTCAAGGACGGTGATAGGGAGGTTCTTGTTTACCAGACTTGCCATTACTGCTGTTCCAGACTATGAGACCCGGCAGAAGGATGAGTATAGCGTCGTTCTAAAATAGCTTTAGAAGTGCACGTGTATGTGACTCTGCCAGAGGGTTGTCGTAGTCAGTGGGAGCAGCAGAAGTATAGTGGATAAGTAGCTTATGTCTATTTATAGACTAAAACAAATATAGCGGAGATAGATCATCTATTTTTGATGTGACAGTCATGGGCTTTTACTTCATCGGAATAGGAGATGGATCTGTTAAGAAGGTAGTAGGGTGTGATGTCCTGGTACTTGGATGACATACACATTGTAGGAAGTGCAATTCCTATACTACGATCGGTTATACCTGTTGGAGATAGTGCCCTCAGAGTCAATTATTGGATCAGAGGCACGTGATTGCAATGATTGAGGGAGGACCTGTCCCAGTAGGACAGTCTTACTCAAGATGATAGTATGCTATCTGGTTTATCTTTATCATCGTGTACTGTTTTAGGTGACCTGACAGGTCACTATTGTACGTTGATAGAGCCCCTAGGATTCTTGCTTGACTACCGGCAGTATGAGGACGATCATATACGTGGGAGCTGGTAGTGTATAAGCACATCCTTAAATGGTCCCTAGTCGTGGGAGTTTCGAGATAGGGCATCGATACTCCAGAGTAGACTAGTGTATACAGTCGAGACCCCAACGAGGAGCGGCGGCCGGTCTCACAAGCCACTAGTGTCAGTTGGTTCACCTAAGATGTATACAGGTGCTCATTGGGTTATGAGTACACCGGACAGGACTCGCCGGGAACATGCTAGTTGGTCTTATACCTGACGTCAGATGGCAGTTCCCTGGTGACATGTGTACAGGTTAGTTCATCGACTTGAGGATCGTCATTTGTCTCGTGTGATTTCCCACTGTACTTTGATTACTACCCTACCACGCTCAAAGGAGACGTGCAAACAGGTTTTAGTTGGGTACAGTCCAGAGCCACATGGAGGCAGTGAGTGATCTTCAGGGGTTCGTCTCTCCCGGTATTGGGGGTGAGGTCGCGCTGTGTCTAGGAGAGCCATTACACGAAGTCCTTGGCCAAGGCAGGAGATTTACTGGTAGGTATTCCAGTAGTATTTGTTGGAGATAGTGCCCTCAGAGTCAATTATTGGATCACAGGAACGTGATTGCAATGATTGAGGGATGACCTATCCCGGTAAGACAGTCTTACTCGAGATGATAGTATGCTATCTGGTTTATCTTTATCATCGTGTACTGCTTTAGGTGACCTGACATGTCGCTATTACACGTTGATAGAGCCCCTAGGATTCTTGCTTGACCACCAGCAGTATGAGGGCGATCATATAAGTGGGAGCTGGGGTCTATAAGCACATTCTTAAAGGGTCCCTAGTCGTAGGAGTTTCGAGACAGTGCATCGATACTCCAGAGTAGACTAGTGTATACAGTCGAGACCCCGACGAGGGGTGGTGGCCGGTCTCACAAGCCATTGGTGTCAGTTGGATCACCTAAGATGTATACAGGTGCTCATTGGGTTATGAGTATACCGGACAGGACTCGCCGGGAATATGCTAGTTGGGCTTATACCTGACGTCAGATAGCAGTTCCCTGGTGACATGTGTACAGGTTAGTTTATCGACCTGGGGATCGTCATTTGTCTCGTGTGAGTTCCCACTGTACTTTGATTACTACCCTATCACGCTCAAAGGAGACATGCAAACAAGTTTTAGTTGGGTACAGTCCCGAGTCACATGGAGGCAGTGAGCGGATCTTCAGGGGTTCGTCTCTCCCGGTATTGGGGGTGAGGTCGCGCTGTGTCTAGGAGAGCCATTACACGAAGCCCTCGGCCGAGGCAGGAGATTTACTGGTAGGTATTCCAGTAGTATCTCAGGGTGTTCTGGGCTACACTCCGACACGACTTGTACCGCATTTGGGGGGTCTGACTTTACCAACCCCGTAGGCCTGCCATGCGATGCTCATAGACGAACGGACCGGACTGTACGGATATTGTCACTGACAGGCTCAGTAGGGTGTCAGGCTGAGTTCGCTCACAGACGTCCCTTTTGGTCAATACCTGGTAGCCCGTTACGTATTGGCTTATACCTCTGACGTGCTAGTGGTTAAATCCACAACCAAGGTGTTGACGAGTCTTTAGAGTCCCCCACATTCAGTTGCTCAAGTTTTCGGGCGAAACGCTGTAGAGGCCGTATGGAGATATGGCAGGATTCGATCAGATACGTGCGGTATTGCACGGATCATGATCGGACGGTTAATACTAGCGGGCTTTGGTTTAAGCCGGATCCTAGTATAGTACAGTGTAGATTTTGTCTCATTACATTTGTATTTCGGTCGGAATACAGATGCGGGTGTGTATACACAGTATCGGGGTTTTCCTGTAATTTATTACGGGACCAGTTTTCTGGAGTTGCCAGTTTGCTTTTCGTTTCGGCCATATTTCTTTGTATCCTTCATTGGCCGAAGATTGGTGGAGGAGGGCTTATTTGCATTTGTGCAAATAAGCAATATGGAGGGTGTTCTTTGCATACTTTTGTGTCATTATGGGTGCACCATACATTGACTTGATTGTTCCATCATGGCTTGACTTTTAAAAGCCATGATTGTTGATGGTGATGGGTTATGATGAGGTTGGAAGAGTGTTGTTTTTGATTGGTGATCATTTCTACACTTGATTTCTTTTTCCCTCTCTCTTGCATTATTCACTCACCCCCACTCTCATTTTTCCCTCTCTCTCTCTCATTCCCTAATGAGCATGGCCGGCCACTTCTAATGGGGGGGCTGTCCAAACATTTTGGTGGGGGGATTTTGGTTCATTTCATGTTGGAAAAATCCCACAACACCATCTCCAAAAGCTTAGTTCATTTCCTCCACCAAAAGGTAAAACTCCATAACCCCAAAAAGAGACATGGTTCTACACTATATTCTACAGCAAATCTTGGGCACGTCGACTTGCCAGCTTCGTTCCCGAGTTGCCTTGGTATAGAGGTAGGAGCCCGTAAAAGAAGCCGGCGACGTGGTGCCCTTCCGGCGACGAGGTGGAGACCGGAGCTTCCGCGGGAGATCGGGACGACGAAGAGAAGACCGGAGGACACGGATCAGTCGGTATATCTCTCTTTCCCATCTTGTAGTTAGCTAGGACTAGTTAATGGCCTGATCTGGGTTTTAGTGCGCGGTGGTGCCGGTTCAAGAAAAATTAAAGTTAACCATCGCTTCCGCATTTGGCCTCGGGATGGAGGCCGGGGCGCCGCCGTGCACTTACAGTGGTATCAGAGCCTCGCCATTAACCTAGTCTAGCTTTGCCTAATGTGTTTTACGTTTCCGATCGAACAAAACCCGTATATTTCCATGCATCAGTTTTCTGTCGATTTTTTTTTCTGGCTCGAAATTGTTTTCAAGTTGTTGAAAAGTGATGTACCGGAAGTTCTAAGCATTCTGGAGAAATTTCATACAGTGATTCGACTATGGGAGCGCGGAACCGCGGCCAAATCCCCCTTTGGGCCGCGGTTCCGCCGCACTATGATGTCCTTGCCGTATTAATTTTCTGCAGTTGCTTTCTGGATTAAAAATAGGGTTTTTGGAATGTTAATTTTTGGGCCCAGAATTTCTTGATGTGCTACAGTAGTACTTGGGGCCCACTTGTTAAAATTTGATCGATCGGATATTTTAAACACATTAGTTCACAGTATTTACATTATATCTGCGACGTTGAATGTCACTTGATCGGTAAATCCAGTCTAACTGCTATAGCCCGGTTAGACGGATTTGCGAACGTGACATTCACGTTGATGTTCTGTGTATTGCTGTGATGTTGCGGATCGGTCGTGGGGGATAGCCTGGATGTAATGCTAGTACAGTTTTTGTTGTATTATGTACATTTGATATTGCGGGGCGAGCGTCCGACATGTGGACTGCCGTCACTGCCTGTTTGTATTATTTATTTTGGGGCATGACCAGGTTGCGGTCGATGTACCCGTTGTATGTATATTTTACTTTCTGTAGTAGGATTGCCCCGCGGAGGGGTGCACGGATAGCCGGGTTCTAGAGGGCAACAAGCCCACATCTCATGGCATTGAGACGGAGGGGGCTTCACTCTAGAATTGGCGGGCTATTCGCCGCACTCGTAGGGCGTACAGGTTGACCCAGGAGGGGTGCCCAAGTTACCGGATTCCGTGAAGTGCTGGGTGGTCCATTCACGTCACTGAAGGGGGCTGCCTCGCTTCAGGTTTTGGCGGGTAACTTGCCGTGCCCGTAAGGGTCTAGAATTTCATTGCACAGGCTATCCACACGACCAGGAGAACGTCGGGTTTCAGTAGTGGCTCTGTGAAACCCGGGGATCCTAGATATGTGTATTGTTCTGTGATGCTGTACATTTCTGTGATGTTGCATTTTATCACGCCTTGAGCGAAATATAATATATTGGTATATATATTAGTAGATGTTGTATATGTTTTGCATCCGCGCTAGTCCAGTCCCCGCTCTGTCGTTAGTTAGCTAACCTAACGGGTAATGACGGGACCCAGTGGCGAATGCGGATGGCATATACGTACGTCATATTATTTTCGTTCTTTGAGGTGTGATCAATTGATAGGACTGCGTTGATTCGGATCAATGCAAGTTAAAAACAAATCTAATCTGATGTTGTTGGAACACTTTTCAAAAAGCTGTTATTGCAAGGACGTTCACTTTTGTTTTGCATCGTGATATTCAGTTGGAATATCCTGCTCCTCAGTCGACGAGGCAAGGGCCGAGATCCCTTCACTGGGAGTGACCCCTTGGACAGAAGTTTGCGTCAGGGCAATAACTTCACTATAGCCGATTACTTTTGCTTTGCATCGTGGTATTCAGTTGGAATATCCTGCACCTCATTCTACGGGGAAAGAGCCGAGATCCCTTCACCGGGAGTGACCTCTTTAGCAAAGGTTTTCGTCACTATATTTTTATAAAGCTATCCGTTCCTTCAACGATATGAAGTTCATTACGTTAAAGGTTTTCGCCAGAAACCATTCGTAGCCCTCCGTCGTTTCATATGGGTGGTCAATAGTATTCAAGCTATGTTTGTTGGCCAAAGTCAAGGCATAGTGATTGGTAGCTATTGGGTATTCATATGCAGCATAGATAGATGCGTTGGTTTGGGACAGTCGTACTACCTTGTTGGCCAAAGTCAAGGGTATGTACGGGTGGATTCAAATTAACCTGGAGAATGACGGGTAGAACTTGACATGTGACTTATGATTTGTTGGCCAAAGTCAAGGTCATAAGAGCATGGGGTAAAAATCACATCGGGAGTTTCTAAAGAAACTGAAACCTGCCAGATATGCGCATACCTTCTGGAGTGTGATACCGTGAGCGGATTCCGTCACGTTATCGTGCGAGATAGTTATATCCCGATTCCCACTGATGAGTTAGTTTACTCCTCGGGTGATCCCGACTAATTCTTCTTTCAGGTTTGGAGGAGAATTTGACGGTACAGTGGGAGGTTTCCAGATTAGATAAATTGGTAACCATTCTGATCTAGGTTAAAGTGCACGCTGGGTGTTTCTTTTCTCTTTCTCTTCGGCAGCGACCATTGACCCGACCCTAAGACTATGACTCAGAGACCTAATTAACCGAACCTTCTTAACACTGGCTTTTGGATTGTCAGGGTTGGAAACCTCATTGCCACTCCTACTTTTACCTTTTTCTGCAGGACACCCCGTATTATTACGAATGTCCACAAAACCATCATATGGTTAGATACGAACTCGAAAGAATTTATTCGAGGATGGTTTCAGGTTCTGGAGAAAACGGATAGGACTATTCAGTTGTCTTTTCCTTTTACCTTCTCTCAGGTTGCGAGTACTCCTTGGTTTAGGAGATAGTACACCTATTATGCAAATTGGATAGTCTTCTTCCAAACCTTAGGCTGGTGCCGACTGGTAGGGAATGAAGAAAACCAATTAGCCTAACGATGGTGTACAGAAGGTATTAAGTTAAGACAAAGCAAGGGATTAGTAAGAGGGCAAAGTAAATTGCGACTACTATTCACGACCAAACCAAATATTTCTTCGCCAATCCTAAATCACCTTTGTATTTCTCCAGGACAATCCGTATCACTACGAAGATCCACAGTTTATTGGATACTCTATCGTATGGTTATATACGAACTCGAAAGGAACTTGTTCCAGTTCAGGGATGGATTCTGGTTCAGGAGAAATAGGAATAAGGTTTATTCGGTTGTCTTTTATCTTCACCTTCTCTCGCGTTGCGAGTGCTCCTAGGATTAGGACAGTACACCCATTATGCTTACTGGATAGTCTTCTTCCAAACCATAGGCTGGTGCCGAACGGTAGGGAAGGAAGAAAACCATTTGGCCTAAAGGGGTGTGCAGAAGGTAATGACTGAAGACATATAAAGGGATTTGGAGAGGTGGCAAAGAATTATACGGTTACAGTCGTGAATCTGGAAGTGGCATTACTAAGAATACCGGATACCCCATCGAAATATTTCAATGTTTCAGTTTCACTGTGTACTGTTAAAGGAAAACTGATTTCCCAATTAGTCCTTACTCCAGGGTATGTATTTACCAGGTATGATTCTCACATCTGTATGGTTTTACAGATGATGAGTGGGAGTAAGTTATTGGGAATTGGGTGATCATCCTCATTATATCGGGATTCGTTGTAATCGGTGATATTTGAGGAAGTCACCTGGGTTGTTTGCCGGATGGCAAATATTTGGTTTTGAATATCCGCTGTTATGCACCAATTTCAAATTGATATATCTGTACGTCTATTTTTATAGAGTGAGATATACCTTTTTTGAAATTATGTCTATGACATTTACCTATATCAGTGGATGGTTAGGTAAGGAGCATTAAACAGCGGTGTAATTCTTCTTAACCATAAGTACAGTTTTCAACTTACGACACACAGTGAATGAGTTATCAGACTCAAGGGACTTATACAGAGTATTGTATGTTGTCTAGGGTCCATCAGGACAGAGGGGTTGGTCCTCGTACTATATTCGGTTTACTTATGACTTCTCTAGTTTTTAGACAGGTGTTTCGCGGAAACACAGGGTCCGAATTTTGAGAAGTTATGGGTATTTGAATAAAGTAGAGAACCAAGTGTTGCAAGTATCGGGATTCTTCAAGTTGATCGAAGATATAGATACTTGAGTATGGTATTCAGTTGATAGTAATGATTAAGAGATCTTGCTTCTCTTTCAGGTTATTCATAATTGGAAGCATTCCTAAGTTGAGTAACGCTGATCGGCCTCTTTCCATTTAGTTGACATGCACTGGAGACAGTTGCATGATTTGAATCTGGTTCAATTAAATCAGTGCCTCTGGTTCTATATTGGATATAGAACAGTTCATATCTTAACGATGTTAAGGTACGGGGAGTTGTCCGGCTTATGCTTAAAACCAGACTCTGGATAACTCATGGCACGCTTCTGTAATGGCTGTTTGTAGGTTGACCCAGGCTATGACGAGGGTTGACTTTCTACCATCTGGAAGATCAATAGTGATATTGTTCTAGACTTGCCACAGTTTTAATAAAAATGGATTTTTTCAGAAAACAGTAGTGGGAGTATGGTAGAACTGGAAGTGATTCCAGAACCACAAACGATTACTGAAGATTTGATAGGAACCTAAAGATTCAATCTGGTCTGACATTCCATTGGCCACTCCGCAGATAAAGTGGGTAACTTCAGGCACCCGAGAGGTACTCCGGTAGCCTCAAGGACGGTGACAGGGAAGTTCTTGTTTACCCACACTTGCCATTGCTGTTGTTCCAGACTGTGAGACCCGGCGGGAGGATGAGTATAGCGTTGTTCTAAACTAGCTTTAGAAGTGTACGTGTATATGACTCTGCCAGAGGGTTGTCGTAGTCAGTGGGAGCAGCGGAAGCATTGGTGGACAGGCAGCTTATGTCTATTTATAGACTAAAACAGATATAGCGGAGATAGATCATCAATTTCTGATGTGAAGTCATAGGTTTGACTTCATCAAAATAGGGGATGGATCTGTTGAGAAGGTAGTAGGGTGTGATGTCCTGGTATTTGGATGACATACACAGAGTAGGAAGTGATATTCCTATACTACAATCGGTTATACTTTGGTCGTCACACAGTGGTTTCTCCACATGGGACTTGGACATTATATCAGACATACTGGTTACTAGATCTATGGTTTTAGATCTAGATTTGGGTAGTTTCCTAATCTGGGTACTTAGACAGCATTCTAAGAGTATTTAGAATGGACGACTCCTGGCACGGTAGTGTACCTGCAGGTGATGGAGTCACCCTCTCTAAAGGTGTTTTACAGACTAAAGGGGAGAGGGATGTGCATGATTGGCAGATCACTTGCTTAGGCAATTGAGTCAATCATGAGATGTCAAGTACCACACCAGATGTTGTTCTTGCACTAGATGCAATAAGTTGATATTGATCCAATCCTGGAGAAGCAGTCGGAAGCAGTTTTAGAACATAAGTGAATGTTCTAGGGATATGATAACGACAGCCTAATGCAGGAGACAGTTATCATTCCAGGCTTCCAAGGTGACCTGGACGACAAGGAGGTTGTCAGAGTTATAGTTTTTCCTTCTGACGAAGGGCAGTACTTTGGACAGATGGTCCAAGACAATACTGAGGGAGGCATGGCGCAGGATACTGATTAAGTTCAGTTGACAATACAGTCTAAGAAGTTTGGATTTGGAGTTCATTTATGAGCTGGGTCCCATCAGACATCCAGACACATTCTAAGACAGGTATTGCTCATTTCGGGAGATGGCTTTCTCCGCGAACATGAGATATAGAGAGACATAGAAAGAAACATCCAGGCGGATCCACTCACTGAGGCTATTCCTCGAACGCAATAGTTTCGCAAACGAGCTTTGTGAGACTGACTAGTAGAGGAGTTGGGTGTTCGGTATCACACGGGCTGTGAGTATGCGACGTCGCAATAATTAGCCTTGAGTGCAAGTGGGAGATTGTTGGAGATAGTACCCTCAGAGTCAATTATTGGATCACAGGCACGTGATTGCAATGATTGAGGGAGGACCTATCCCGGTAGGACAGTCTTACTCGAGATGATAGTATAGTATCTGGTTTATCTTTATCATCGTGTACTGCTTTAGGTGACCTGACATGTCGCTATTACACGTTGATAGAGCCCCTAGGATTCTTGCTTGACCACCAGCAGTATGAGGGCGATCATATAAGTGGGAGCTGGGGTCTATAAGCACATCCTTAAAAGGTCCCTAGTCGTAGGAGATTCGAGACAGGGCATCGATACTCCAGAGTAGACTAGTGTATACAGTCGAGACCCCGACGAGGGGCGGTGGCCGGTCTCACAAGCCATTGGTGTCAGTTGGATCACCTAAGATGTATATAGGTGCTCATTGGGTTATGAGTACACCGGACAGGACTCGCCGGGAATATGCTAGTTGGGCTTATACCTGACGTCAGATAGCAGTTCCTTGGTGATATGTGTACAGGTTAGTTCATCGACCTGGGGATCGTCATTTGTCTCGTGTGATTTCCCACTGTACTTTGATTACTACCCTACCACGCTCAAAGGAGACGTGCAAACATGTTTTAGTTGGGTACAGTTCTGAGCCACATGGAGGCAGTGAGCGGATCTTCAGGGGTTCGTCTCTCCCGGTATTGGGGGTGAGGTCGCGCTGTGTCTAAGAGAGCCATTACACGAAGCCCTCGGTCGAGGCAGGAGATTTACTGGTAGGTATTTCAGTAGTATCTCAGGGTGTTCTGGGCTACACTCCGACACGACTTGTACCGCTTTTGGGGGTCTGACTTTAACAACCCCCTAGGCCCGCCATGCGATGCTCATAGACGAACGGACCGGACTGTACGGATATTGTCACTGACAGGCTCAGTAGGGTGTCAGGCTGAGTTCGCTCACAGACGTCCCTTTTGGTCAATACCTGGTAGCCCGTTACGTATTGGCTTATACCTCTGACGTGCTAGTGGTTAAATCCACAACCAAGGTGTCGACGAGTCTTTAGAGTCCCCCACATTCAGTTGCTCAAGTTTTCGGGCGAAACGCTGTAGAGGCCGTATGGAGATATGGCAGGATTCGATCAGATACGTGCGGTATTGCACGGATCATGATCGGACGGTTAATACTAGCGGGCTTTGGTTTAAGCCGGATCCTAGTATAGTACAGTGTAGATTTTGTCTCATTACATTTGTATTTCGGTCGGAATACAGATGCGGGTGTGTATACACAGTATCGGGGTTTTCCTGTAATTTATTACGGGACCAGTTTTCTGGAGTTGTCAGTTTGCTTTTCGTTTCGGCCATATTTCTTTGTATCCTTCATTGGCCAAAGATTGGTGGAGGAGGGCTTATTTGCATTTGTGCAAATAAGCAATATGGAGGGTGTTCTTTGCATACTTTTGTGTCATGATGAGTGCACCATACATTGACTTGATTGTTCCATCATGGCTTGACTTTTAAAAGTCATGATTGTTGATGGTGATGGGTTATGATGAGGTTGGAAGAGTGTTGTTTTTTATTGGTGATCATTTCTACACTTGATTTCTTTTTCCCTCTCTCTTGCATTATTCACTCACCCCCACTCTCATTTTTCCCTCTCTCTCTCTCATTCCCTAATGAGCATGGCCCGCCACTTCTCATGGGGGGGCTGTCCAAACATTTTGGTGGGGGGATTTTGGTTCATTTCATGTTGGAAAAATCCCACAACACCATCTCCAAAAGCTTAGTTCATTTCCTCCACCAAAAGGCAAACTCCATAACCCCAAAATGAGACATGGTTCTACAATATATTCTACAGCAAATCTTTGGCACGTCGACTCGCCAGCTTCGTGCCCGAGTTGCCTCGGTATAGAGGTGGGAGCCCGTAAAAGAAGCCGGCGACGTGGTGCCCTTCCGGCGACGAGGTTGAGACCGGAGCTTCCACGGGAGATCGGGACGACGACGAGAAGATCGGAGGACACGGATCAGTCGGTATATCTCTCTTTCCCATCTTGTTGTTAGCTAGGACTAGTTAATGGCCCGATCTGGGTTTTAGTGTGCGGTGGTGCCGGTTCAAGAAAAATTAAAGTTAACCATCGCTTCCGCATTTGGCCTTGGGATGGAGGCCGGGGCGCCGCCGTGCACTTACAGTATTTCAGGGTGTTCTGGGTTACACTCCGATACGATTTGTACCGCTTTTGGGGGTCTGACTTTTACCAACCCCCTAGGCCCGCCATGCGATGCTCATAGACGAACGGACCGGACGGTACGGATATTGTCACTGACAGGCTCAGTAGGGTGTCAGGATGAGTTCGCTCATCGACGTTCCTTTCGGTCAATAGCTGGTAGCCCGTCACGTATGGCTAATACCTCTGACGTGCTAGTGGTTAATCCACAGCCATAGTATTGACGAGTCTTTAGAGTCCCCCGCATTCAGTTGCTCAAGTTTTCGGGCGAAACGCTGTAGAGGCCGTATGGAGATATGGCAGGGTTCGATCAGATACGTGCGGTATTGCACGGATCAGGATCGGACGGTTAATACTAGCGGGCTTTGGTTTAAGCCGGATCCTAGTATTGTACAGTGTAGATTTTGTCTCATTGTATTTGTATTCGGTCGGAATACAAATGCGGGTGTGTATACACAGTATCGGGGTTTCCCTGTAATTTATTACGGGACCAGTTTTCTGGAGTTGCCAGTTTGCTTTCTGTTTCGGCCATATTTCTTTGTATTTTCATTGGCCGAAGATTGGTGGAGGAGGGCTTATTTGCATTTGTGCAAATAAGCATTTTGGAGGGTTGTCTTTGCACATTGTAGTGTCATGATGGTTGCACCATGACCTTGACTTTCTTGACTTGACTTTCTTGACTTCATCATTGCTTGACTTTGGGTTTATGATGGTTGTTTTGGAGTGTTGAACTTGTTTTGTGATCATGGTTGATCATGATAACCTTTTCTCACTCTTGCATTATTGTTGGGCTTCCTCATTCTTTTCTCCTCTCTCCCTTATGATTTCCACACTTGCCATGGCCGGCCAAGGAGAGGAAAGGGGCTGTCCAGATTTTGTGTGGGGTTTTTTTGGTTCTCTCATGCTTGCAAAAATCCCCAAGTTCATCACAAAATTCCCCAAGTTCATTTCCTCCACCAAAGGCAACTTCCAATACCCCAAATGAGACATAGTTTTCTACACGTATTCTACAGCAAATCTTGGGCACGTCGACTCGCCAACTTCGTGCCCGAGTTGCCTCGGTCCAGAGGTGGGAGCCCGTAAAAGAAGCCGGCGACGTGGTGCCCTTCCGGCGACGAGGTGGAGACCGGAGATTCCGCGGAGAGATCGGGACGACGACGAGAAGACCGAAGGACACGGATCGCTCGGTATATCTCTCTACCCGTTCTCTAGATAGCTAGGACTAGTTTAATGGCACGATCCGGGTTTATAATGCGCGGTGGTGCCGGTTTTAAAGTTTAAAGAAAAGCGTCGCTTCCGCATTCCGGCGTCGGATTGACGGCCGGGGCGCCGCCGTGCACTTACAGTGGTATCAGAGCCTCGCCATTAACCTAGTCTAGTTTTGTATAATGTGTTTACAAGTTCGATCGAACGGATTTTCCGAAAACCCGATATCGTGTACATCAGTTTTCTGTCGAATTGTTTTTGGCTCCAAAATTTTTTCAGGTTGTTGCAGAATGATGTGCAGGGAATTATAAGAGTTCTGTGAAAATTTGGTCTCATGAACACACTACTCCACCTTTGAACCGCGGCCAAACCCATGCTTGGACCGCGGTTCCGCCGCAATCTTGACTGTTCATGGCCCCAAAATTTTACAGAGAGCTCCTGAGTGTAAAATATGGTTTTTGGAACATTCTTTTTTGGCCCAGAATTTCTTTATGTGCTACAGTAGTGCTTGGGGCCCACTTGGTAAAATTTGATCGATCAAATATTTTAAACATATTAGTTCACGGTATTTACATTATATCTGCGACCGTGAATGTCACTCGATCGGTAAATCCTGTCTAACTGCTATAGCCCGGTTAGACGGATTTGCGAACGTGACATTCACGTTGATGTTCTGTATATTGCTGTGATGTTGCGGATTGGTCATGCGGGATAGCCTGGATGCAATGCTAGTACAGTTTTTGTTGTATTATGTACATTTGATATTGCGGGGCGAGCGTCCGATATGTGGACTGCCGTCACTGCCTGATTGTATATTATTCTTTTGGGGCACGACCAGGTCGAGGTCGATATACCCGTTGTATGTATATTTTACTTTCTGTACTAAGATTACCCCAAGGTGGGGTGCACGGATAGTCGGGTTCTAGAGGGCAACAAGCCCGCATTTCATGGTATTCAGACGGAGAGGGCTTCACTCTAAAATTGGCGGGCTATTCGCCGCACTCGTAGGGGGTACAGGTTGACCCAGGTGGGGTGCCCAAGTTACCGGATTCCGTGAAGTGCTGGGTGGTCCATTCATGTTGCTGAAGGGGGCTGTCTCGCTTCAGGTTTTGGCGGGTAACTTGCCGCGCCCGTAGGGGTCTAGGATTTCATTGCACAGGCTATCCACATGACCAGGGGAACGTCGGGTTTCAGTAGCGGCTCTGTGAAACCCGGGGATCCCAGATATCTGTATTGTTCTGTGATGCTGTACATTTCTGTGATGTTGCATTTTATCACGCCTTGAGCAAAATATTATATATTGATATATATACTAGTAGATGTTGTATATGTTTTGCATCCGCGCTAGTCCAGTCCCCGCTCTGTCGTTAGTTAACTAACCTAACGGGTAATGACGGGACCCAGTGGCGAATGCGGATGCATATACGTACATCATTATATTTCGTTCTTTGTGGTGTGATCAATTAATGGGACCGCGTTGATTCGGATCAATGCAAGTTAAAACAAACCTAATCTGATATTGTTGGAACACTTTTCAAAAAGCTGTTATTGCAAGAACGTTCACTTTTGTTTTGCACAGTGGTATTCAGTTGGAATATCCTGCTCCTCAGTCGACGAGGCAAGGGCCGAGATCCCTTCACCGGGAGTGACCCCTTGGACAAAAAGTTTGCGTCAGGGCAGTAACTTCACTATAGCCGATTACTTTTGCTTTGCACCATGGTATTCAGTTGGAATATCCTGCACCTCATTCTACGGGGAAAGAGCCGAGATCCCTTCACCGGGAGTGACCTCTTTAGCAAAGGTTTTCGTCACTATATTTTTATAAAGCTATCCGTTCCTTCAGCGATATCAAGTTCATTACGTTAAAGGTTTTCGCCAGAAACCATTCGTAGCCCTCCGTCATTTCAGTTAAATATTCGGTAGTATTCAAGCTATGTATTTTGACCTCACGCCAAGGCATAGTGATTGGTAGATGCCGGGTATTTATCTGTTGCATAGATAGATGCGTTGGTTTGGGACAGTCGTACTACTATTTTGGCCTTCGTCAAGGGTATGTACGGGTGGGTTCAAATTAACTTGGACAATGACGGGTAGAACTTGACATGTGACTTATGATATTTTGACCTCACGCCAAGGTCATATGAGCATGGGCCAAAAATCCACATCGGGAGTTTCTAAAGAAACTGAAACTTGCCAGATATGCGCATACCTTCTGGGGTGTGATGACGTGAGCGGATTTCATCACGTTATCATGCGATGATAGTTGGATCCCGATTCCCACTGATGAGTTGGTTTACTCCTCAGGTGATCCCGACTAATTCTTCTTTCAGGTTTGGAGGAGAATTTGACGGTACAGTGGGAGGTTTCCAGATTAAATAAATTGGTAACCATTCTGATCTAGGTTAGAGTGCACGCTGAGTGTTTCTTTTCTCTCTCTCTCTGGCAGCGACCATTGACCCGACCCTAAGACTATGACTCAGTGACCAAAATTAACCGAACCTTGTTAAACACTGGCTTTTGGATTGTCAGAGTTGCAAACCTCATTACCACTCCTACTTTTACCCTTTTCTCCAGGACACCCCGTATTACTACGAACGTCCACTTCCATTGGACAAAACCATCGTATGGTTATATACGAACTCGAAGGAATTTATTCGAGGATGGTTTCCGGTTCTGGAGGAAACGGATAGGACTATTCAGTTGTCTTTTTCTTTTACCTTCTCTCAGTTTGCGAGTGCTCCTTGGTTTAGGAGAAAGTACACCTATTACGCAAATTGGATAGTCTTCTTCCAAACCATAGGCAGGTGCTGACCGGTAGGAAATGAAGAAAACCAATTAGCCTAACGATGGTGTACAAAAGGTATTAAGTTAAGACATAACAAGGGATTAGTAAGAGGGCAAAGTAAATTGCGACTGCTATTCTCGACCAAACCAAGTATTTATTCGCCAATCCTAAATCACCTTTGTATTTCTCCAGAACACTCCGTATCACTACGAAGATCCAAAGTTTATTGGATACTCCATCGTATGGTTATATACGAACTCGAAAGGAACTTATTCCAGTTCGGGGATATATTCTGGTTCAGGAGAAATAGGAATAAGGTTTATTCGGTTGTCTTTTATCTTCACCTTCTCTCGCATTGCGAGTGTTCCTAGGATTAGGACAGTACACCCATTATGCTTATTGGATAGTCTTCTTCCAAACCTTAGGCTGGTGCCGAACGATAGGGAAGGAAGAAAACCATTTGGCCTAAAGGGGTGTACAGAAGGTAACGACTAAAGACATATAAAGGGATTTGGAGAGGTGGCAAAGAATTACATGGTTACAGTTGTGAATCTGGATAATGGAAGAGGCATTACTAGGAATACCGGAATACCCCATCGAAACATTTCAATGTTTCAGTTTCACTGTGTAATGTTAAAAGAAAACTGATTTCCCAATTAGTCCTTACTCCAGGGTATGTATTTACCAGGTATGATTCTCACATCTGTATGGTTTTACAGATGATGAGTGGGAGTAAGTTATTGGGAATTGGGTGATCATCCTTATTATATCGGGATTCGTTGTAATCAGGTGATATTTGAGGAAGTCACCTGGGTTGTTTGCCGGACGGCAAATATTTGGTTTTGAATATCCACTGTAATGCACTAATTTCAAATTGATATATCTGTACGTCTATTTTTATAGAGTGAGAATACCTTTTTGAAATTATGTCTGTGACATTTACCTATATCAGTGGATGGTTAGGTAAGGAGCATTAAACAGCGGTGTAATTCTTCTTAACCATAAGTACAGTTTTCAACCTACGATATACAGTGAATGAGTTATCAGACTCAAGTGACTTATACAGAGTATTGTATGTTGTCCAGGGTCCATCAGGACAGAGGGGTTGGTCCTCGTACTATATTCGGTTTACTTATGACTTCTCTAGTTTTTAGACAGGCGTTTCGTGGAAACACAGGGTCCGAATTTTGAGAAGTTATAGGTATATGAATAAAGTAGAGAACCAGGTGTTGCAAGTATCGGGATTTTTCAAAGTGATCGAAGATGTAGATACTTGTGTATGGTATTCAGTTGATAGTAGTGATTAAGAGAACTTGTTTCTCTTTCAGGTTACTCATAATTGGAAGCATTCCTAAGTTGAGTAACGCTGATCGGCCTCCTTCCATTTAGTTGACATGCACTGGAGACTGCTGCATGATTTGAATCTGGTTCAATTAAATCAGTGCCTCTGGTTCTATATTGGATATAGAACAGTTCATATCTTAACGATGTTAAGGTACGGGGAGTTGTCCGGCTTATGCTTAAAACCAGACTCTGGATAACTCATGGCACGCTTCTGTAATGGCTGTTTGTAGGTTGACCCAGGCTATGACGAGGGTTGACTTTCTACCATCTGGAAGATCAATAGTGATATTGTTCTAGACTTGCCACAGTTTTAATAAAAATGGATTTTTTCAGAAAACAGTAGTGGGAGTATGGTTGAACTGGAAGTGATTCCAGAACCACAAACGATTACTGAAGATTTGATAGGAACCTAAAGATTCAATCTGGTCTGACATTCCATTGGCCACTCCGCAGATAAAGTGGGTAACTTCAGGCACCCGAGAGGTACTCCGGTAGCCTCAAGGACGGTGACAGGGAAGTTCTTGTTTACCCAGACTTGCTATTGCTGTTGTTCCAGGCTGCGAGACCCGGCAGGAGGATGAGTATAGCGTCGTTCTAAACTAGCTTTAGAAGTGTACGTATATATGACTTTGCCAGATGGTTGTCGTAGTCAGTGGGAGCAGCGGAAGATTGGTGGACAGGTGGCTTATGTCTATTTATAGACTAAAGCAGATATAGCGGAGATAAATCATCAATTTCTGATGTGACAGTCATAGGTTTGACTTCATCAGAATAGGGGATGGATCTGTTGAGAAGGTAGTAGGGTGTGATGTCATTTGGATGACATACACAGAGTAGGAAGTGATATTCCTGTACTACGATCGGTTATACTCTGGTCGTCACACAGTGGTTTCTCCACATGGGACTTGGACATTATATCAGAAATACTGGTTACTAGATCTATGGTTTTAGATCTAGATTTGGGTGGTTTTCCCAATCAGGGTACTTAGACAGCATTCTAAGAGTATTTAGAATAGACGACTCCTGGCACGGTAGTTTACCTGCAGGTAATGGAGTCACCCTCTCTAAAGGTGTCTTGCAGACTAATGGGGAGAAGGGTGTGCATGATTGGCAGATCACTTGCTCAGGCAATTGAGCCAATCGTGAGATGTCAAGTACCACACCAGATGTTGTTTTTGTAGTAGATGCAATAAGTTGACATTGATCCAATCCTGGAGAAACAGTCGGAAGCAGTTTTAGAACATAAGTGGATGTTCTAGGGATATGATAACGACAGCCTCATTCGGGAGACAGTTATCATTCCAGGCTTCCAAGGTGACCTGGACGACAAGGAGGTTGTCAGAGTTATAGTTTTTCCTTCTGACGAGGGGCAGTATTTTGGACAGGTGGTCCAAGGAAATACTGAGGGAGGCATGGCGCAGGATACTGATTAAGTTCAGTTGACGATACAGTCTAAGAAGTTTGGATTTGGAGTTCATTTATGAGCTAGGTCCCATCAGACATCCAGACACATTCTAAGATAGGTATTGCTCATTTCGGGAGATGGCTTTCTCCGCGAACTTGAGATATAGAAAGACATAGAAGGAAACATCAAAGCGGATCCACTCACTGAGGCTATTCCTCGAATGCAATAGTTCCGCAAACGAGCTTTGTGAGACTGACTAGTAGAGGAGTTGGGTATTCGGTATCACACGGGCTGTGAGTATGCAACAACGCAATAATTAGCCTTGAGTGAAAGTGGGAGATTGTTGGAGATAGTACCCTCAGAGTCAATTATTGGATCACAGGCACGTGATTGCAATGATTGAGGGAGGACCTGTCCCAGTAGGACAGTTTTACTCAAGATGATAGTATGCTATCTGGTTTATCTTTATCATCGTGTACTGCTTTAGGTGACCTGACAGGTTACTATTGCACGTTGATAGAGCCCCTAGGATTCTTGCTTGACTACCGGCAGTATGAGGGCGATCATATACGTGGGAGCTGGTAGCCTATAAGCACATTCTTAAATGGTCCCTAGTCGTGGGAGTTTCGAGATAGGTACTCCAGAGTAGACTAGTATATACAGCCGAGACCCCGACGAGGGGCGGTGGCCAGTCTCATAAGCCACTGGTGTCAGTTGGTTCACCTAAGATGTATACATGTGCTCATTTGGTTATGAGTACACCGGACAGGACTCGCCGGGAACATGCTAGTTGGTCTTATACCTGACGTCAGATGGCAGTTCCCTGGTGACATGTGTACAGGTTAGTTCATCGACCTGATGATCGTCATTTGTCTCGTGTGAGTTCCCACTGTACTTTGATTACTACCCTACCACGCTCAAAGGAGACGTGCAAATAGGTTTTAGTTGGGTACAGTCCCGAGCCACATGGAGACAGTGAGCGGATCTTCAGGGGTTCGTCTCTCCCGGTATTGGGGGTGAGGTGGCGCTGTGTCTAGGAGAGCCATTACACGAAGTCCTTGGCCAAGGCAGGAGATTTACTGGTAGGTATTCCAGTAGTATCTCAGGGTGTTCTGGGCTACACTCCGACACGACTTGTACCGCTTTTGGGGGTTTGACTTTTACCAACCCCCTAGGCCCGCCATGCGATGCTCATAGACGAACGGACCGGACTGTACGGATATTGCCACTGACAGGCTCAGTAGGGTGTCAGGATGAGTTCGCTCATCGACGTCCCTTTCGGTCAATAGCTGGTAGCCCGTCACGTATGGCTAATACCTCTGACGTGCTAGTGGTTAAATCCACAGCCATAGTATTGACGAGTCTTTAGAGTCCCCCACATTCAGTTGCTCAAGTTTTCGGGCGAAACGCTGTAGAGGCCGTATGGAAATATGGCAGGGTTCGATCAGATACGTGCGGTATTGCATGGATCAGGATCGGACGGTTAATACTAGCGGGCTTTGGTTTAAGCCGGATCCTAGTATTGTACAGTGTAGATTTTGTCTCATTGCATTTGTATTCGGTCGGAATACAAATGCGGGTGTGTATACACAGTATCGGGGTTTTCCTGTAATTTATTACGGGACCAGTTTTCTGGAGTTGCTAGTTTGCTTTCCGTTTCGGCCATATTTCTTTGTATTTTCATTGGCCGAAGATTGGTGGAGGAGGGCTTATTTGCATTTGTGCAAATAAGCATTTTGGAGGGTTGTCTTTGCACATTGTAGTGTCATGATGGTTGCACCATGACCTTGACTTTCTTGACTTGACTTTCTTGACTTCATCATTGCTTGACTTTGGGTTCATGATGGTTGTTTTGGAGTGTTGAACTTGTTTTGTGATCATGGTTGATCATGATAACCTTTTCTCACTCTTGCATTATTGTTGGGCTTCCTCATTCTTTTCTCCTCTCTCCCTTATGATTTCCACACTTGCCATGGCCGGCCAAGGAGAGGAAAGGGGCTGCCCAGATTTTGTGTGGGGGCGTTTTGGTTCTCTCATGCTTGCAAAAATCCCCAAGTTCCTCACAAAGTTCCACAAGTTCATTTCCTCCACCAAAGGCAACTTCCAATACCCCAAATGAGACATAGTTTTCTACACATATTCTACAGCAAATCTTGGGCACGTCGACTTGCCAACTTCGTACCCGAGTTTCCTCGGTCCAGAGGTGGGAGCCCTTAAAAGAAGCCGGCGACGTGGTGCCCTTCCGGCGACGAGGTGGAGACCGGAGATTCCGCGGGGAGATCGGGACGACGACGAGAAGACCGAAGGACACGGATCGCTCGGTATATCTCTCTACCCATTCTCTAGATAGCTAGGACTAGTTTAATGGCACGATCCGGATTTATAGTGCGCGGTGGTGCCGGTTTTAAAGTTTAAAGAAAAGCGTCGCTTCCGCATTCCGGCGTCGGATTGACGGCCGGGGCTCCGCCGTGCACTTACAATACCGTGTTTGTCACACAGTAGTTTCTCCACATAGGATATGGATATAATATCATATGTTTTTTTTTGCACTAGATGCAATAGGTTGATATATTATTCCAATCCTGGAGAAATGTTCGGAAGCAGCTTATGAACATAAGTGGTTGTTCTAGGGATTTGATAACGACAGCCTCCTTCGGGAGACAGTTATCATTCCAGGCTTCTAAGGTGACCGGGATGACAGAGTGACTGTCAGAGTTATAGTTTTCCTTCTGACGAGGGGCAGTAGTTTGGACAAGTAGTCCAAACGGATACTGTGGGAGGCATGTTGCAGGATACTGATTAAATTCAGTTGATGATACAGTCTAAGAAGTTTGTTGGATTTGGAGTTCACTTGTGAACTGGATCCCATCAGATATCCAGACATATTCTAAGACAGGTATTGCTCATTTCGGGAGATGGCTTTCTCAGCGAACTTGAGACAAAGAGAGACTTAGAAAGAAACATCAGGGCGGATCCACTTACTAAGGCTATTTCTCGAACACAATAGTTTTACAAACGAGCTTTGTGAAACTGATTAGTAGAGGAGTTGGATGTTCGGTATGCGACATCGCAATAATTAGCCTTAAGTGCAAGTGGGAGATTGTTGGATACAATGCCCTCAAAGTCAATTATTTGATCGTAGGTACGTGATTGCAATAATTGAGGGAGGACCTATACCGATATGACATTCTTGCTCGAGATGATAGTATGCTATCTGGTTTGTCTTTATCATGGTATACATGCTTTAGTTCACTATTGCATCTTGATAGAGCCCATAGGATTCTTGCTTGACTGCCAGCAGTATGATGGCGATCATATACGTGGGAGCTGGGGTCTATAGGCACATCCTTAAAGTGTCCCTAGTCGTAGGAGTTTCGAGACAGGGCATCGATACTCCAGAGTAGACTAGTGTATACAATCGAGACCCCGACGAGAGGCGGTGGCCGGTCTCACAAGCCATTGGTGTCAGTTTGATCACATAATATGTATACAGGTGCTCATTGGATTATGAGTACACCGGACAGGACTCGTCGGAAACTTTCTAGTTGGTATTATACATATCGTCAGATAGCAGTTTCCTGGTGACATGTATACAGGTTAGTCTGTCGACCTGAGATCGTCATTTGTCTTGTGTGAGTTCCCACTGTGCTTTGATTACTACCCTACCACGGCTCAAAGGAGTCGTGCAAACAGGTTTAAGTTGGGTACAGTCCCGAGCTACATGGAGGCAGTGAGTGGATCATCGGGGTTTCGTCTCTCCCGGTATTAGGGGTGAGATCGCGCTGTGTTTAGGAGAGCCATTACACGAAATCCCTGGTCAGGCTAATCGAGATTTACTGGTAGGTATTCTAGTAGTATCTCAGGGTGTTCTGGGCTACTCTCTGACACGACTTATACCGCTATTGGGGGTCTGACGTTTACCATCCCTCTAGGCCCTATATGCGATACTCATAAACGAAAGGACCGGACTGTACGGATATTGTCACTGTCAGGCTCAGTAGGGTTTCTGGATGAGTTCACTTGTCAGCTTCCCTTCCAATCAATACATCGACAACCGTTACATACAGTTTGTACCTCTGACGTGCTAGTGGTTATACCCAGTGCCAATGTATTGATGAGTCATTAGAGTCCCCCACAGACAGTCTTCAAAGTTCGGGCGAAATGTTGTAGAGGCCGTATGGATATATGGCGGGGTTCGATCATATTCGTACACTTGTGCACGAATCAGGATCGGACGGATAATACTAGCTGGTTTTGGTTTAAGCCTAACCATAGTATTATTGTATAGGAATATTTTTGTCTCATTACATTTGTATTCGGTCGGAATACAAATTCGGGTATGTATATACAGTCGAGAAGTTTTCTTGTGATCCGTTACAAGATTACTTTTTGAAGTTGCCACTATTTTATCTTTCGATTTAAATATTCAGTTTAATATTTTATTGTGGAAGTGTGATTTTTTGTGTGCATGGAAATTTTTTTGTTGCATGGTTTTTAAATTGGCTTGGGCTTATTTTTGGAATGGGTGAGTCATTGGGAAATTATTGGCTGGGCACTGAAACTCTTATGGGAAATTATTGGTTGGGGGGCTGCATATTTCGTGGGCAGCATGGCTTGGAGTGGGTGTGGGGTCCCCTGTCTTTTATTGTTTTTTCCTTGCCCATGCTTTTTCAATCACTCACCTTACCACTTGTAAATGCCAAGAGACTATTTTTTTTCCTTCATCAATTTGAAGTGGCCGGTCCCCACTTGATAGAAGAGAATTATTCATTGCTGGCTGTTTTTGGACAGAGCCAATTTTCTTTTGAGTGAGAAATTTTTTCCAAAGCAAAAATTCATATGCTCACACTTCCAATCCAAAAGGCAACTTCATTTTCTTGAGACAAAATATTCTACACTTTCTCTACTTCAATTTTAGACATGTCGGCTAGCAAACTTCATGTCCGAGTTGCCTCGGTTCGAGGTGGGAGCCCGTATAAAGATTCAATGACGTGGTGCCATACCGAGGAGCGAGATCGGGGAGCGGACTTCGTCGGCGCAACAGTGGGGAGCTTGGTGCGGAGATTAAAGACCGAAGGACACGGATCGATCGGTATAATTTCCTAATTCCTTTTACAGATTGCTAATTTACGGTTAATGGAATGATCCGGGTATTTGGGTCGCGGTGGCGCCGGTTCCGTAAAAAGTTTTTGTTCCGCATCCGGCGTCAGATTGACGGCCGGGGCGCCGCCGTGGCTCAACAATATCGGTAGAGACGAATCTTGTCTAACCGCCACTGCCTCTGAGTGCTTCGGGACTGCACCCAACTACTACCTGTTTGCACGACTCCTTTGAGCCGTGGTGGGGTAGAAATCAAAGAACAGTGGGAACACACTTGGGGCAATATAGCAGTGTCAAGTCAACGGAGTAAGCTGTACTCATGTCACCTTGGAACTGCTCCTGACGATAGGTATAGCACCAATCAGCAGTTCCCCTGCGAGTCCGTCCGGTGTACTCATAACCCAATGAGCACCTGTATACATCTTAGGTGAACCAACTGACACCAATGGCTTGTGAGACCGGCCACCGCCCCTCGCCGGGGTCTCGAACTGTATACACTAATTTACTCTGGAGTATCGATGCCCTGTCTCGAAACTCGCTCGACTAGGGACCTTTTAAGGATCTACTTATAGACCCCAGCTCCCACGTATATGATCGCCATCATACTGCTGGCAGTCAAGCAAAAATCCTATGGGCTCTATCAACATGTAATAGTGATTTGTAATGTCACCTGAAGCATGTACACGATGATAAAGACAAACCAGATAGCATACTATCATCTCGAGTATGATTGTTCTACCGGTATATGTCCTCCCTCAATCATTGCAATCACGTGCCTGCGATCCAATAATTGACTTGAGAACACTATAGCCAACAAGGTCATCAATTTTTAAGTAGAGCTTGGCCATCTCTTTATCTTTGCTCCTGAGCTGTTTTCGAAGCTCTTGAAACAGCTCTTGCTCTGCAATCCTGGGGTGGAAAGTCGGCTCTTTCTCGTTGTCCGAGCTTGACTCCATATGGACTGAGGACCCTTTCTACCTTTCGCCCTCATTAAGAGGGCTTTCTTCATCCAGCGGAGGCGGCTGATCTTGGGTAGCGGCAATCATATTCAAGCCAGATTGGGCATAGGATGTGGTGGCTCCATCCTTGCTTTTGCTGTGAAAGTTGTCACTGGGACGCGTGCCCGCCATGTAGACCGTATGGATAAATATCCGGCCGACCTTTCATTATTGGCATCTAATTTCGCGGACCGCTGTCGTAGCCCTTCTGTTTTGGTAACGGTCAATCGATTGAAGATGGCTGGCCTGACCGGATTCTTGAGTGGTGCTGGTGCTTTTTTTATGGATTTGCCTGATAGACTCTTGAAGAGACGGTGTCATACTTTCTTTGTTGGGGCTGGGACACATCTCTTTATAGCATCGTTCGGACTGCTGTCTTCTTGATTCTGACGGTCATGGCAATTTTCTGAACCCACTTCAGAGGTTCGAAGGAATTGCTGACTTTTACGGCCGACTCAGCCGTCGTCACGGGGTAACCCTGCTCTTGGAACTGTTGGATATATGTATGCCCTAGAGGCCATTATATGATAGTGGATGTATCTATACATGTATATATATTCAGTATGCATTCTTGCTCGACATGATAGTATGCTATCTGGTTCTTCCTTATCTGACATGTTGATTTGATCATGCTTTTATTCATTCATACATGCTGATAAAGCCCTAAGGATATCGGCTTGACAACTCTGATTATGATGGAGATCATACTAGTAGGACATCTGTAGTCTATGAGCATATCCTAGAAAGTCCCTAGTTGTAGGTATATTGAGACGGGGCATTGATATACCAGAGTAGACTAGCGTACATGATACTAGACCCATACGATGGGTGATGGATGTTCCCACATTCATCGATGTTTGACATCAAGATCATATTCGGGTGCTCAGTGGTGACTGGGTACACTGGACAGACTCACCGAGAACTCCTATATGGAATTATATCTATCGTCGGATAGCAGTTCTCAGGTGACACTGGTACATGTTAGTCTGTAGACCCGAGATCGTCATAGAGTCTTGTGTGCTCTCCCACTGTACTTTGATTGCCACCCTACCACGGCTCTACTGAGTCGTGCAAACAGGTGGCCGTTGGGTACAGTCCCGATACACACAAAGGAAATGAGCGATAGGAGGGGTTTTGTCTCTCCCGGTATTGGGAGTTGATGCTGTGCTGTGCCCGACTGGTTATATCAGTTAGTCCCTGGCCAGGGCTGCTGAGATTTGCTGATAAGTGTTATCAGTAGTTTCTCGATCTGTTATAGACCATTCACCGGCACGACTTATTGAGTTATTAGGGTCGACGTGACCATCCCTAGGCTCGATATGCAGCATATCTGACGAAGAGACCGGACTGTACGGTAGTGTTGCCGGTTGACTCGACGGGAGTTGTAGCAGGTTCGCTTGTTTTCTTCTGATCGCTCAATACCCGGGTGGCCGTTACATTTAGCTGACCGCTTACGGTTTGGGGGTGCTTGATATGATCATCACCCACTGCCGGCGTATTGACGAGTCTTAGAGTCCCACACAGGAGTTATCTAGTCCAGGCGAAACGTTGTGGTGCGCGTATGCGATAAGTGCATGGACCCGATTAAAATGCGCGTATACGATACCGTACATTGATCGGGCGGCTTGCTTTTGGTAGGGTCATATGTGATATGGCCGGATTGATAAATCAAGTGTTGATTTATCATTTAACCATTAGTTTTCTCACTTAAAACCTTTTTTCTTGTATGTGATGGGTGTATGCATGCATGTATGTTTTTCTTTCTATCTTACTAGTTTCATGCACATATGGATGTGCATACATACATACATACATACATACATACATACATACATACACCATCTATCATGGTTGTTTACACATAGAAATGGTGGCAATATAAGACTCACACCATGGATAAATGGATGGATTATTATTTGATTTTATGTTTAAAACAAAATAGAAAAGAAAAGGATAATTCTTGCTTGCTTCTACATTCTTCTTTAAACCTAACCATGCTCACCTATTTCTAACCATGAGTTATCCTTCTCTTTGTGTTTTAAACTCAACTTAAATAATGTCTCCATCATCTAACCATGGTTTGAGATGAGGATTAAAAAATATATATACATATATTTTCTTTTTCCTTCATGAGAGTTATCATTTTCTACTCTTGTTAAAAACAAAAGCCATCATCTTCCTCCTCCTTCTTCCTTTTGCTCTCTAGTTTTTTCTAGTGAGTAAAACACACATCAAGAAAGGTTTTTGAAGTGAGAATCATAGCCACAACATCATTCTACACAAGTTTAGCCAACTTGTTTAGAGTGTTCTCTTCGTTTCTCATCTTGATAATCGAAGTTGCGAGCTTGGACGAGGAACTCCGGGTGGATCGTCGTGGACGCGAGAAGACTTCAAGAGGACCTTCTTCCAACACCCAAGAGGCCAAAGAGTCTAGCGAAAGGGAGCTACAAAGGTTGTAGTCTCGAAACCCTAGTTTTTATTGGCTTTAACTTTCGAAACCCTAATTTTCTAGGATCGATTTCTTTGTATGCTTGCTTAGCACCATAAAAATTTAAACTTTGTGACATGTGATGCTTCAAAACTATACATAGGGTTCTAGGCAAACCTTTCATTGGTATCAGAGCCGATCTAGAACATTAGGCGACGCTTTTACGAAGTAAAAATCCTAATCGGACAAAAATACGACATTTTAAGACCCTCTCTGGACAAATTTTAAAATCTGACATTTTTTAGAATTAAAAATACTTAAAAAATAGAGCAGGAAATTATATGGAATACTGTGAAAAATGAACAAATGATCCGTACATATGGCCGCGGAACCGCGGCAATTACTTGCTTAGGCCACGATTCCGCGGCCGTACAGAGAGTTCATTTCTTCATTTTTCCACAGTAATTCATAATACTGCTTGTACAGTGTTTTAGGTATGTTTAATCTGAATATAGTATTGTATTTTCTGGATATGGTTTTGGACGCGTAGATTCGATCGGAATTTTCATTTCGTTGCTTTTCCGGGTAAATTAGAAAGTATTGAAGTGTTTAAACGAGTATCATTTGCTCACTATTCACGGGGTTTAAATACTTTGGAGATACGTGCAAGTATTTTTGTGGTGGACCCTCTAGAAGACAACAAACCTTAACTCGATTATGTGACCGTCTTGAACTGCCCTTTGAACCTTAGGGTTTGGGGCAGTACGGCGTGCCACATATGTGGCGTTGGCTTGACCCTTCTACGGCTGGACCGCTACTACTGTGTCACACTCCGGATTTTTGAACCCTGCTCAAGTGTTGAACTTTAGTGGGTACTTGATCGTTCGTTCGAAAACCTTAATACTGTCTGTTTATCTGGAATGTGATACAATATGTGGAATTCATATAGTTTAGGCATGAAATACGAAATATGTGATATTTCGCATTTATGATGTCTAAAGAGAATGTGGATTCCAAATATTGTAGTTTTACACTTTCTTTTCTGTGACCGTAAGTGTAGTATGTTCGATATCGCCGGTTTCGTTGCTATACATCAACGACAATTGGGGTATGCATACTTACTTACGTTGATGATATGAGATATTATGTGTTGCTGAGATATGATGTGCAGGATTGTCGCGATTGAATAGCCGGGTTTTTTTTATGTGAGATGAGAGTTTTATATTTTCATTCATGTAAATTCAAATGTAATGTAATATTCTTTTATTTGGGGCACTTCCGGGTTGAGGTTGTGTCACCAGTGTTGTATATTATTTACTTTTCCGCATTAGGATGGACCCAAGGAGGAGAGCACAGGTGACCGGGTTCTGGGGTTCAGTGGGAGGCCATCTCGAGGAGTCGAGACCGGGTCTCCTAAACTCCAGAATTGGTAGGGTCACTTGCCGCTCTCGTAGGGGTCCAGGGTGTGGGCTTGGCTATTCATCGCGACCGTGGAATCCGTATTTTCTATTCTGGCTAAATACTAAATACGGGCGTCCTAGTATATCCCACTTTATATCTATGTTTCTGCTGCCTGTGTTCTGTGATATCTGAGACGAATGACATATTATATATATGATATATTGTAAATGTTGCTTATGTTTTACACCCGCGCTAGTCCCGTCCCGGTATGCCGTTAGTTAAGTAACCTAACGGTGCATAACGGAACATTGCGGCGAATGCGGATGGCATAAGCGTACGTGTTATTTTCGTTTCTTTTCTGTGATTGGCTTAAGGAATTAAATGATGGGATTACATTAATGTGATTAATGTAAAGAAAATAAAACCTAAAAAGATGTTGTAGAATCAGATTTGAAAACCACTCGGCTATTTATGAAAAAGCCATATTTCAAAACTGCGGAGCTTAAGCCACTCCTTTTGAAAACCATTTGATTCTACAACGATATCAAGCTCAAAGCGTTAAAGATTTTCTTAAAAATCATCCGCAACCCTCCGTCATTTTAGAAAGGTTAGTACTTAGTATTCGTGCTACGTTTGTTGACTTTAGCCAAGGCGTAGTGTACGGTAGCTAAGTGATGTCTTCCTACAAATGCATATGATGCAGATTAATTAGGACGGGCATATGACTTTGTTGACCTTAGCCAAGGGTCATGTGAACGGGTCTAATTAATCAAGAAATTACGGGTTGAGCTTGACCAGTACTCGTGATTTGTTGACCTTAGCCAAGGTCACGAGTACTAGGGGTAAAAACCACATCGGGAATTTCAATAGTTGAAATTTGCAATGAGATTGCATACCTTCCATGTGATGGTTGGATCCCGATCCCACTGTGGGCAATAGTTGCTCCTAGGAAAGTTTTAGAGTTTACAATTAGGTAACTCATTAGATGTCTAGAAAGGTGTTAACGGGGCTCCGCCTCTGGGAAAATGAGGTTTACTCTAATTAGGTCCGTGCGAAAGCACGGGGAATCTCCCTCAAGTACCGACACTGGCCTGGCTGAACGGTTAGCGAAGTTGTAGACTGTAATTAATCCTGGCTAGTTTTTCTTTTTAAGGTTTGAAAAGAAAGACTCGATAAAAGCAGTGGGAAACATCGATTAGACAAGATAATAACCAATCTGATCTATGCAAGAGCTTTCGCTGAGTGTATTCTTTTCTCTCTCTTAATGGCAGATACCCATGACTGGACTCAAGCTTTTACTATATAAAAACAAACTGAATGGGACCAATTATAAAGACTGGCTGAGAAATCTGAAAATCGCCTTGACTTATGATAAAGTATCATATGTCCTCACGGCTTCAGCCCCGTTCGTCCCAGGTCCAAAATCCTCAGTTGCGAACAAAGAGGTCCGCAAGACATGGGACGCTGATTGTGCCACGGCCAAATACCTCGCGCTTGCATCGATGGACAATACACATCAAAAGCAGCACGAGAATATAGACAATCAAACCATATTTCTCCATACAAAGGAGTTGTATGGAGAGCAATCGCGCGTATTGCGATACGAAGCATCAAAGAAATTGTTTCAGATGCGAATGGCCCCTGGCACACCAGTAGGAGACCATGTTCTGAAGATGATAGCTCTTGTAGAAGAGCTTGAGGACCTTGGATGGACGATGGACAATGAACAATTTATAGATATTATTCTGCAGTCCCTCCCCTCCACCTTTGCTCAATTCATAGTGAACTTCAACATGCATGGCATGGAGAAGGAACTCCCTGAACTCCTTAATATGTTAAGGAGTGCAGAGAGCACTATGAAGTCAGCAAAAACTCCCGTTATGACTATTGGACAGTCTTCCTCTTCTCGCCCAAAAGTTAAGGCGAAGGGAAAGAAAAAGAAGAAGCCCACTAATCCTAAGGGTGGAGTTAAGAAGGTGAAGGGAAAGGAAAAGTCCAAAGCTGGAGACTCGGGGAAAGGCGAATGTTTTCATTGCCACAAGACAGGACATTGGAAGCGCAACTGCATGGAGTACTTAAGTCTCAAGAAGAAGCATGGTGATGCTTCTGCTTCAGGTGCGTTTGTAACAGAAAACTGTTTTTCAATAAACTCTGCTTCCTGGGTATTGGATACCGGTTCAGGTTCTTACATTTGCAATTCTATGCAGGGGCTGAGAAATAGCAAAGTTTTGAAGACAGGTGAGCATACTCTCCGCGTTGGAAATGGTTCCAATGTACATACAGTCGCAGTGGGAGAGTATCACTTGGGGTTGCCATCTGGATGTATTTTGGTTTTGAATCCATGTTATTTTGTACCAAGTATGCTATGTAATATAATATCCGTTTCTTTGTTGGACAATGAAGGATATAATTTTGTATTGCAGAACAATGTTATGAACATTCACCTGAATCAAATGTTGGTTGGGTATGGTACGCTTAATAACGGAATATATGTCCTAAATCAACACACAGTTTTTAGTATACAACACACTAATAAAAGAAAACTTTCAGAATTAAATGAAGCTTTTCTTTGGCACTGTAGACTTGGTCATATTAACGAAACAAGACTAAACAAGTTACACAAAGATGGATATTTAAACTCTTTTGAATATAAATCTTATGCGACTTGCCAGTCTTGTATCAAGGGTAAAATGACCAAAACTCCGTTTACTGGACACGGAGAAAGAGCTACTGAGCTCCTAGGCCTCATACATAGTGATGTATGTGGGCCAATGTCTACACAGGCTAGAGGCAGTTTTTCATACTTCGTTACATTCACTGACGATTTCTCAAGATTCGGTCATGTATTTTTATTAAAGCACAAGTCCGAAGCTTTCGAAAAATTCATTGAATATAAACAAGAAGTAGAAAAACAAACCGGCTTGAGTATCAAGATACTTCGATCAGATCGAGGTGGTGAGTATCTCAGTACAGAATTTGCAAACTTCCTTAAAGAGAATGCGATTCTCTCTCAGCTCACTCCTCCTTACACACCACAGCACAACGGTGTGTCAGAACGACGGAATAGGACCCTATTAGATATGGTCCGGTCCATGATGAGTGACGCTGAGTTACCCGTCTCGTTTTGGGGGCATGCATTGGAGACTGCAGCATTTCTGCTAAACAGGGTTCCAACCAAAACCGTATCTACCACGCCATATGAGATATGGCATGGGAAGAGACCATGTCTTAAGAGAATTAAGATTTGGGGTTGCCCGGCCTATGTTAAAAAGTAGAATCCGGACAAACTCGAGACACGGTCAGTCATGTGTAACTTTGTGGGATATCCAAAGAATTCTTATGGATATCTATTCTACCACAAAGAGGAACAAATAGTGTTTGTTTCTCAACATGCCACATTCTTGGAAAAAGAGTTTTTCACAGATAAAGATGATGGCAAGGTGGTGGATCTAGAAGAGGTTCTAGAGACACAAACTACAAATGACGATTTGGTTGAACCGGCTGTTGCAACAGAAACTGAAGAATCTCGGCCACTCCGTAGGTCTGGTAGGACTTCTCGCCCACCGGAGAGGTACTACGGTTTCCTCATTGATGGTGACAGAGAAGACCGTATCATGGATGATGATGATCCTACCAGTTTTCAGCAAGCTATCACGAGTAAAGACTCTGTGAAGTGGCTGGATGCCATGAGATCCGAAATGGAGTCTATGTACACCAACAAAGTATGGACTTTGGACGTTGTACCCCCTGGGGTAAAACCTGTGGGGTGCAAATGGATCTTTAAAAGAAAGATTGGTGTAGATGGGCAGGTAGAGACCTATAAGGCAAGACTTGTGGCGAAAGGCTTTCGTCAAAGACCAGGTTTGGACTATGACGAAACTTTTTCGCCCGTAGCCATGCTTAAATCCATTCGGATCCTATTTGCTATTGCTGCTCACTACGACTATGAAATCTGGCAGATGGACGTTAAAACAGCATTTCTAAATGGAGATTTAGAAGAATGCGTTTATATGGATCAGCCAGAGGGCTTCATTGACAGTGGGAGCAGCGGGAAAGCATGTAGATTGCTTAAATCCATATATGGGTTAAAGCAGGCATCTCGGAGTTGGAACATCTGTTTCGATGATGTTATCAAAGAGTTTGATTTCATCAAAAATCCAGATGAACCTTGTGTTTATAAAGGCTGTAGGAAGAGCTGTCACATTCCTCGTATTGTACGTGTATGACATTCTTCTGATAGGAAATGATATTCCTATGCTACAGTCGGTCAAATCTTTCTTATCACTAAGGTTCTCCATGAAGGACCTGGGTGATGCCACATACATCCTGGGCATAAGGATCTATAGGGATAGATCCAAAAAGTTATTGGGATTGTCCCAAACCAGGTACATTAACACCATCCTAAAAAGGTTTAGTATGGAAGACTCCAAGCGGGGTGCCTTACCCGCTTGCCATGGGGTCACTCTCTCCAAGGATTCTTGTCCAAAGATCGATGAAGAGAGAGCTCGCATGAGCGTTATACCCTATGCTTCGGCAGTAGGATCAATAATGTATGCGATGTTATGTACACATCCAGATGTAGCTTATGCACTTAGTGTTGTAAGCAGGTATCAATCCAACTCAGGGGAGAACCACTGGACAGCCGTGAAGAACATTCTTAAGTACTTGTGAAGGACTAAAGAATTGTTCTATGTGTATGGTAATGCAGATCTCCAAATGGAGGCCTTTACCGATTCGAGCTTCCAGAGCGATAAGGACTACAGCAAATCTATCTCTGGGTTTGTATTTACCCTCAACGGAGGGGCGGTAAGTTGGAAGAGTTCCAAACAGGATACCGTTGCAGACTCTACGATGGAAGCTGAGTACATTGCTGCGAATGATGCCGCCAAGGAAGCCGTCTGGATGAAGAAGTTCGTCTCGGAGCTAGGAGTAGTTCCAACCATTATTGATCCAATACCTTTGTATTGTGATAATAATGGGGCTATGGCGTTAGCCAAGGAGCCCAGATCCCATCAGCGGTCCAGACACATCCTGAGGTGTTTTCATTTGATCCGGAAAATTGTAGATCGCCGCGAGATCGAGATTAGGAGAGTAGAGACAAAGAATAACTCCGCGGATCCATTCACCTAAGCCCTCCCTTAGCTGCAGCATGAGCGACTTTTTGAGATGTTGGGTATGAGATACGCCAATAACTGGCCTTAGTGCAAGTGGGGGATTGTTGGATATATGTATGCCCTAGAGGCCATTATATGATAGTGGATGTATCTATACATGTATATATATTCAGTATGCATTCCTGCTCGACATGATAGTATGCTATCGGGTTCTTCTTTATCTGACATGTTGATTTGATCATGCTTTTATTCATTTATAAATGCTGATAAAGCCCTGAGGATATCGGCTTGACTACTCTGATTATGATAGAGATCATACTAGTGGGACATCTGTAGTCTATGAGCATATCCTGTAAAGTCCCTAGTCGTAGGTATGTCGAGATGGGGCATTGATATACTAGAGTAGACTAGCGTACATGATACTAGACCCATACGATGGGCGATGGATGTTCCCACAATCATCGATGTTTGACATCAAGATCATATACGGGTGCTCAGTGGTGACTGGGTACACTGGACGGACTCACCGAGAACTCCTATATGGAATTATATCTATCGTCGGATAGCAGTTCTCAGGTGACACTGGTACAGGTTAGTCTGTAGACCCGAGATCGTCATAGAGTCTTGTGTGCTCTCCCACTGTACTTTGATTGCCACCCTACCACGGCTCTACTGAGTCGTGCAAACAGGTGGCCGTTGGGTACAGTCCCGAGACACACGAAGGCAATGAGCGATAGGAGGGGTTTCGTCTCTCCCGGTATTGGGAGTTGATGCTGTGCTGTGCCCGACTGGTTATATCAGTAAGTCCCTGGCCAGGGCTGCCGAGATTTACTGATAAGTGTTATCAGTAGTTTCTCGATCTGTTATAGACCATTCACCGGCACGACTTATTGAGTTATTAGGGTCGACGTGACCATCCCTGGGCTCGATATGCAGCATATCTGACGAAGAGATCGGACTGTACGGTAGTGTTGCCGGTTGACTCGACGGGAGTTATAGCAGGTTCGCTTGTTTTCTTCTGATCGCTTAATACCCGGGTGGCCGTTACGTTTAGCTGACCGCTTACGGCTTGGGGTGCTTGATACGATCATCACCCACTGCCGGCGTATTGACGAGTCTTAGAGTCCCACACAGGAGTTACCTAGTCCAGGCGAAACGTTGTGGTGCGCGTATGCGATATGCGCATGGACCCGATTAAAATGCGCGTATATGATACCGTACATTGATCGGGCGGCTTGCTTTTGGTAGGGTCATATGTGATATGGCCGGATTGATAAATCAAGTGTTGATTTATCATTTAACCATTAGTTTTCTCACTTAAAACCTTTTTTCTTGTATGTGATGGGTGTATGCATGCATGTATGTTTTTCTTTCTATCTTACTAGTTTCATGCACATATGGATGTGCATACATACATACATACATACACCATCTATCATGGTTGTTTACATATGGAAATGGTGGCAATATAAGACTCACATCATGGATAAATGGATGGATTATTATTTGATTTTATGTTTAAAACAAAATAGAAAAGAAAAGGATAATTCTTGCTTGCTTCTACATTCTTCTTTAAACCCAACCATGCTCACCTACTTCTAACCATGAGTTATCCTTCTTTTTGTGTTTTAAACTCAAGTTAAATAATGTCTCCATCATCTAACCATGGTTTGAGATGAGGATTAAAAAATATATATACATATATTTTCTTTTTCCTTCATGAGAGTTATCATTTTCTACTCTTGTTAAAAACAAAAGCCATCATCTTCCTCCTCCTTCTTCCTTTTGCTCTCTAGTTTTTTCTAGTGAGTAAAACACACATCAAGAAAGGTTTTTGAAGTGAGAATCATAGCCACAACAACATTCTACACAAGTTTAGCCAACTTGTTTAGAGTGTTCTCTTCGTTTCTCATCTTGATAATCGAAGTTGCGAGCTTGGACGAGGAACTCCGGGTGGATCGTCGTGGACACGAGAAGACTTCAAGAGGACCTTCTTCCAACACCCAAGAGGCCAAAGAGTCTAGCGAAAGGGAGATACAAAGGTTGTAGTCTCGAAACCCTAGTTTTTATTGGCTTTAACTTTCGAAACCCTAATTTTCTAGGATCGATTCCTTTGTATGCTTGCTTAGCACCATAAAAATTTAAACTTTGTGACATTTGATGCTTCAAAACTATACATAGGGTGCTAGGCAAACCTTTCAGGAACCTCACAAGATTCCACTTGGCCGGAGTCATGGCCCTCTTGTTGGCTCGATACCTGAGCCGCTTCTGTCTCAACCTTTCTTTTTTAAGAACTTGGCAGGCTTCGGCTCTTCAGGAAGCCGCCGTAGACCGAGTGATGGAGAGCTTTGGAGATACGCCTGATTGTGCACTTGTTGGAGTCGTCGCCTAAGCTCGTCTACGACGTTTGATGATGCCCTTTGTATCGGCAGTCTTGCCCCCTACTGGAGCACCAGAGAGTCGTTCAGACACCGTTTTAAGTTTGGGTTATGATGCTTTAGCAATTACAACGTTCGGCCTCTTGCCCCTTGAGATCGGCTTGACCACCTGGTTTGCCGGGATTTCTGCCAAATGAGCGCTTCCGGCAGGGTAGATGATGACAGAACCAAATTGGCGGGGCGGTTCCTCCCACTGCTGACTGTGGCTTGCGGGGAGAATCACACGAGCATTGATCTTGACCATGTATGGGATCGGGGTCATGTCGGAAGCTGAATTCATCTTAGAAGACATCGTTGTTGAAAGTTGATTGCTGCATGGAAAAGCATTATTTTAGTACAAACATCGGTATATATGTTAAATGAGTTCGCATGAACGCTTGACCCGAGATATGGGAGGATAGAATAGTCCCACCGGGCATGCCAGAATTTGTAGGGTGTTTTTTGTCACCCCGTTGAGATGGGAATGCGCGCGCTTGTAAGGCGTATACAAATTCCCCATATTTAAGGTAGGCCGGGGTTTATTGATCGTGGGGATCTGAATCTCCGGCGCCGCGGACTAAGTTGCCGTTAATTATCCCTCACTTTTAGAGCGAGGGAACCTCCGATTGATGGGTCAAACTGGTCTCAATGTGCCGTGTGCGTGTGTTGTGTTTTGAAGGTTTTTGGATATGTCGGGGTCTCGTAGAGTTTAAAGAGGTCCCGCTATCTGGATAGCAGGCTGGGGGTCAAGAAGGCTAGCAGCCCCCTTGCGGAGCAGCACCCCGTTAGAAATTTTTTCTAATGGGGGAGGTATTTTTAGTAGGGAGTGTGAGAAAAAAAGAGGGGTAAGAAGCGTCCTAAGGATGCGTGCGTGGCGCGTGGGCGCCTGCGGGTCACGTGCGGGGCGCATGGGCGCCAGCGCCTCACGAGCCAGGCACGTGGGCACCGGGCGCCCGCGGGTCACGTACATGATGCATGGGTGCCGAGCGCCCGCAGGTCACGTGCCAGGCATGTGGGCGCTAGCGGGTCACGTGCACAGCACGTGACCGCTGGGCGCCATCGGGTCCCGTGCGCGGCACGCGACCGCTGGAATCACCAGCGGAGAAAGGGGCTTGGCCCCTGGGCTAGGAGTTGAACTCCCGAGAGGCTTTGGAGTTGAACTCCTAAACAGGAATCAGGTATATATTTGGAGTTAAACTCTTAAAAGATTTGGATTTTGAGTTAAACTCCTATGTAAGAAATTGGACATGGATTTGGAGTTAAACTCCTAAAAGGTTTGTATATGGAGTTAAACTCCTTTGAGGATTTGGATCTTGGAGTTGAATTCCTCGAAAATCTTCGGAGATGATAAAATGGGGCCCATTTCTTCTCCCTGGAGCATCGGATCCTCCTAAAATGAGATTTTTTAAGGTGGGTCTTCTTCCTCCTCTTCTCCTTATGCTGGATCTTGGAGAAAAGAGAAGGTGAGATTAAAAATCTCCCTTTTAGAGATTTGATGAGAGATCTGAACTTCCCTTTGAGGGTTTTATGGTAAAAAACTATTTTTTTTTGGAAAAAGAAGAGTTAAACTCTTAATTTAATTGGAAATGAAAAGAAAAAGGGAGAACTTGAGAGAAAGGAGATGGAGGCACAAACCCTAATTTTTTTTGAGAGAATAAAAGTTGTTCTTGATTTTTTCATCATGTTTGTTTTTATAGGCTACACACTTTACATATAGCCCTTGGGCTTTGCCAAATGGCACGTATGCCACCCCATACCTTATGTGCTTATTTCTTTTTGCACATAAGCCATGGGGTTTACAAAATTTTGACTTGCTGCCTATTTGTCATACATTTATTTCTAAAAAATTGCATTGAACTGATTTATTGCATCATTCTTGGCATGGAGCCGGCCCCTTCCATTTTTAGTCTTGACTTGAGCATGGGCCCACTTCGCTTGAGCTTGGGCCCGCTTGGCTGGAGGTTGACTGACTTTGACTTGGTCAACCGGGGTATAATTTTTTATCCCAACAATGTGCGTATAGGATACGTGCGAGAGTTTGATTAAATGTACGATTTAATCGAATGTCCGAAAAATACTAGCCGGTTTAAAAGCCGGAATATTAAGTCAAGTGTTGACTTAATGCATGATCGTATTTTGATATGGTTTCTAGCATTGTATATTGGATACATACACACTCTCTTTGTATATTATATTAGTATGCGATACTGATATATTATTGCGTATGCGATCCTGTAATGGAAATGTATTTGATACATGTTTTCTTCTCTTTATATATATATAATGTTAAGAGACGTAATATGTTAAGATTAAACATAAAAGGAAAAGAAAAGAAGTCATACTTCTTAGAAAGAGAGTGTTTTTCTTGATCACATCACCTCACATATTAACCTAACTAGTTCAATGCATGAGTTTCTTCACTACAAATGTGAAGATGGAGCTTTGGGTTTGGGACTTTCACGCGAATTAACTATGGCGAGACAGTCGGCGTCTTAGACTCTCCGGGAGCTCGCTAGGTCTAGCAAGATTTCAAGTTCTCTATTGGAGCATATGAAAATGTTACAAAGGTTGTAACACTCCTCTTTTGTTCTCTTTTGTTTTTTGCATATTACATCTATTTGACGATCTTGGTTAGGTTTTGGTTCTATACTTGAAAAATTATTGTTTTCTATTTCTGCCGCGGTCCGTGAATGTCACGACCCTAGAACCGAAACCTTACAATACATACACACACACATATATGTAAATTATTAAATCACTAAATAATTTAATAATCCGGCTTAATCCTAAGCCGTTTAGTATTATTAAACCGTCTGATTAAAGTCAGTGTATCAAGTACATGTATTTAATCGGTACGCTGCATATATCAATATACGGCATCTACATCATTTCTCCTGAACCGGGGAAACCCTCTGTAGGACTCTATAGACTCGACAGTACGCTGGCAGTGAGTTACCGGATAAATCCATAACCACAAGCACGTCAGTAGCACTAGCTATACGTAACGACTACCTAGGTACCTGTCAAAAAGAAGGCCGACGGGGTAACTCATCCGAACTCCTACTGAGCCTGTCCGTGACAATCTCCATACAGTCTGATCTGTTTGTCTGAAAGGATCGCATGCTTGGTCTAGGGGTGAAAAACGTCAGACCCCTAATAACCCGACAAGTCGTGTCGATGTGGGTCAAGACCATTCGAGAATCTACTAATCTAACGATCAGTAATTCTCAACAGCCCTGACCAGGGACTTATGGTGTTGGCCAACCGAATACAGTGTGTCATCGACTCCCTATACCGGAAGAGACGAATCCCCAACAATCGCTCACTGCCTCTAAGTTGTTGGATATAGGTGCCCTCAAGAAAATTATTATAATTGAAGGAGGACCTATATGAGAGAACAATCTTACTCGAGATGATAGTATGTTATCTGGGTTGTCTTTATCTTTCATGTAATGTGTTTTATTTACTATCACATATCGTTTAGACATGAGATAAAGCCCTAGGATTTTGCTTGACTACCAGGACGATGATGGAGATCATACTAATAGAGCATGAGTAGTCGATAAGCACATCCTTAAATGTCTCTAGTCATAAGAGTATCAAGAATGGGCATCGGTACTCTAGTTTAGACTAGCGTGTATGTTTCCTGACCCGGTTAGAGGGCGATAGTTAATCCTGCAGCTATTGATGTTTGACATAAAGGATTGTATATAGGTGCTTATTGGATGAGTTACACTGGACAGACTCACTGAGAACTCCTAGTTGGTAATAAATGAATGTTAGGTAGCAGTTATCTTGTAGACATGGGCACAGGATAGTCCCTAGGACCTGAGATCGCCATGTGTCTCATATGTGTTCCCACTATACTTTGACTTCTACCATACCATGGCTCAAAGGAATCGTGCAAATAGGTTTTTGTTAGGTATAATCCCAAAGCACGTGGAGGCAATAAGAGGTCGAAGGGATTCGTCTCTCCCGGTATAGGGAGTTGATGTCGCGCTTGTAACCCTTCGAAAATCGTTTAGGCAGTTTTTCGGTAATCGGCCAATTTTTCGGCTTTTTCCGTAAAAAGTCAAAATTGATATTTTTCATTGTAGACCTAATTATACAAAATTTAAATAAGATATTACTATAATTTTGTCACTAAAATGTCATTTATAATTTTCTAGTTAAATAAATTTTTTTTCGTAATTAATTATTTTTTTATTATTATTTTAAGCCTTTTTAAATACATTTAATTAGGGATAAATACAAATTTAATTAGGTAAATTTCTTAATTAGGAGTCTTTATAAGCTAAAATATGGTGTTAATAAAATTATATCATGTCTTGCAAACTTTTAGATTTTTGGTGGGAAAATTATGAAAAAAATGGCTTAAAAAGGGTTTTTTTTCTAAAAAGGTTGATATGAAAGTATGAAATGATATCATATGATATTTGTTTGACCTAGAAACTTCTCAAAAAAATCCACAAACCCCCTCCTCAAGATCAGGCCGAGCCTCCCCTCCTTCAGCCCTCATTTTTTTTCCATTTTCTTTCTTCAAAAATCCATGAAAAAGTGCACAAAATCCACAAAAATGCACATTTTTCTTCTCTAATTCAAATCAAAACCCTAAGCCACCTCTTTCCCACCCTAAATTGTTTCAAAACAAGGTGAAAAGAGGTTTCTTTCAAGGGCAAGTGCAAGTTGGGGTTCACTTGGGAGGTATGATCCTAAACTAGTTGTTAATTTGTAGTTTAATAAAGCTAGTTTAGTATTTTAAAATGATTAATTTCATTGAAATGGTTAGTTTTGAAAATTCAAGTAAGGGATTTGATTGTGGATTAGGGTTTGAAGCATGGGGTTAGAGTTAAATTAGGGCTTTGGGTTTCTAATTGGTTGTAGTGGTTAATGGTGTATTTATATGCTCGTTAAATCGACAAAATATCGATGTTTGCATTGAATCGGCGTTGAATTCGCTTACTAGATTTTTGTAGAAAATAGAATGCGGTCAATTGGCGTTAGGTTAGCAATATTATTAGCTTCGTATAGGATTATTAGAATGTGCGAACGCGGGGTTTCGTCTAGTCGGGTGGTAGTTTGTCGATTTCCCCGAAATGACGATTTTTGTTAAAGGATTGCGATTTTCGTGCGTTTTTCCGCGCACCGAGTGCATGCTATGATTAATTTGTGAGCGTCGATATTTGTATAATGTGACTTGCATCGTTTAGGGTTATGTAATCTTATACTTGGTGTTGTGCAAATTTAGGATCGGTCGGAGAAACATCGGACACGGCGCGTAAAGGAAAAGCGGTGGCCGGATCAGATTAGCGGAGATTTCAGGTGAGTAGATATATTCATCTATGGGGGAATCGTCTGGATGGCGCGAGGCGCCCCCCCTAGTTAGGATTACCCTACTTTTTACAAGATTATATTGTTAGTTAGCTTATCCATTCATGTACACTGCATACCCTTATAGCGAACAGTATGTTAAATTACATGGACATTCATCTCTACCTATGCGATATCATTTCGTAGGACACGAACACCTTACCATTGGCATATGTTGCACGCGCACTATTCATGTGACACACACGCCTTGGTAATTGGCATGCCACGTGCACGATAGAACCTGTTTATCTTAATATCATCACCTGCATTCATACTTGATATATGAAACTGCATCGCATGCACATATCTCGCATCATCATCATATTTACATAGAACTCTAGCCAAAATTTACATCATACACATTGATATCATAGACATTTGTCATATATATAACATGTGGACATTATGATTTTCTTGATGATTTCAGTTTTTCTGCGATTTCTGGATTTTTGGGGAAAACCGCAAGAATTTAACAAAACCTTATATTTATCATTTTCAAAACAAAGTTGCGGTTTTCTCGTGATGTATGTGTCGTCCACCATGAGTTTTCATGTTTTCTGTTGGATTTCGAGACCCGATTCGAGGAGTGGATGAACCGTCTCGGGTACATGGTGGGCCCGGTATGGTACCCCGGGGCAAGAAGATCAAGTTGTAGACGATGAGCCTGGCAGGGGAAGACTACCTACCGGTGATGTCTGGCGCGGCGGATATCCGGAGGATACCGACCGTTGTCGTGAGATTTATGATATGGGCCGATCCGGACTGACGGAGCCCGATATTGAGACAGATATGATTCCTATTTGGTGTCGATACTTGACACGGGTTTTCAGATGATCTCTTGATGATATTTAGCTATTATACAGACATACACTTTCTAAAAGTTAAGAATGCAGTAACTTTAACATTCTAAACACTTAAAGAGTTAGAAAAGATATTGCATACCTGTGCATGCATACTAGAGTTATTATATCACATATGGACATACATGTTGTTCCGCATTGCGTGCATTCTTACGATTGCCTTAGTAGATGTTATATTTACTCACGAGCTGGCAACTCACCCCCGTTGTGCCACAGTGTCTTGCAGGTCGGACCCGTCAGTCTCGTAGCGGCGGGCTATCTTGTCATCAGTTTCTTTTGCTCAGACTCGCGACATCGCCCGTAGGTGGGTTGCGAGTATACTTTATTCCTTTTTGCTTTATCATTGTATCTAGTATTCTCCATCTACCACTTGTATTGTATATGCGACCTAGTGATGAGACTGAGAGATTTGTATATTTGTGGTTTCTTTTGGGTCGAGCTCACTTGAGCCGACGTGTGTTTTCTGGTATTTGCATCTCTTTTATGCTCTTTTTCTTGATATTACTATTATATTGCATGTGGTTGTGATCCGCCTTGGGCGAAGAGCTAGCTCCCGCTTGGGGATGCCATTTTTATAATTACAGGTTTATTATCTTGTTGTACCCATTTTGGGGGATAGAAAATACAGGGGAGACTCTGCCGAAATTTTCGGGAATTTTTGATGTTCTTTTTTGGATTCTATGCAACTTAATTGATTTCAAAACCGTTTTCATTTAAGGTTTTCCTTCACTCTCTTTTGATTTTGGGTTAGATTTCTGGGCTTTGGCTGACTTAGGTTACGGTACGCCTTTAGACGTCTCGTAATCTAAGTGCCAGTCACGTTCCGTACTTTCGGGTCGTGACAGCGCTGAAAGTCGACCCTAGCACAACCATAAGGACCAAGTGACATCAAGCATGCCAAATTCAAATTTTTATTAGGTGCTAAGTTAGACTATACAAGATCTTTGCTAGAATATTTGAAAGTCGACCTTAATACCACCATGAGGTTCTAGAGGCATCAAGCATGCCAAATTTTAATTTTTATTATGTGCTAAACTAGACTAACAAGATGTTTACTAGATTATTTGGGTTTTCCTTTATGATGTGATGAACTAAAGAGAAGAAAAGAGCATACAACCTTTGTAGTTCGAGTCCTTCACTTCACATGCTCCATGTAATAGTCCCGCGACTCCACTAGGCTCCACTTGAGGTTTTGGACGAGCTTCCTCCGATGACCTTCATGCCGAAGATGATCCACGCGAAGTCCCTCCACCTCAAGCTACCTCTACAATAAACTCTTTAGCGTAGTAAACACGCTACACTCGATCTCTAGTCAAGTGTAGGATGGTGAAGTAGGGGATGTTAAAAGCTCACAAGTTTGTGTTCAAGCTTCATGGTTCACATCACATGTGAGGGTTGAAACTTGAACTTTAGCAATTAAGGAAGAAGAAGAAGCTAGAGAGCAACCATGGGAGCAACTCAAGAAAAATGGCTAAGTGTTTAGAATGAGCAAAGAATGAAAGGAAACTCTTGAACCCCACTCATATAAGCATGGAATTTTGCAATATAAAATTGCAAGCATGCTTGAATAGGGAGTCAAGATGAATAAACTATGAATAAAGCCTATGCTTGCAACCATGCTCTTATTTTCCACCTCTTTTCTATTTTTCTCAAAAATAGAAATTTATGCCATGCTTCATTATTATATATATATATATATCATATATATTAATGTATATATTATGAAGAATAATTAGTGAGCTAATGATATTAGTTAAGATATAATCATATCACATATAATATATATCACATTATTAAATCAACACATGATTTAATAACCCGGTTATATCACATATAACCGACTAATATCATTCATCTGTATATCACATTATCAAATCAACACTTGATTCGACAATCTGGTTATATCATATATAACCAAACCGATAACAGATAACTGCTAGATTACAATACGGTATCACATACACGTATTTAATCAGGCCCACACACATATCACATATGTGTCCTACTTCGTTTCGTTTGAACCAGGGAACTTCTGTATGGGACTCTAAAGACTCGTCAATACGCCAGCAGTAGGTGATGATCACATCAGTCACCTATAAGCGGTCAGCGGTACTAGCTGGACGTAACGGCTACTCGGGTTTTGAGCGATATGAAGATCAACAAGCAAGCCTATCCACAGTCTCCATGAAGCCTATCAGTAACACTACCGTATAGTCCGGTCTCTTCGTCTGATATGTCGCATATCATGTCTAGGGGTTGTAAACGTCAAACCCCAGTAATGTGATAAGTTATGCCGATGTCTGGCCTGTAACCGTTCGAGAAACTACTAATAACACTTATCAGTAAATCTCAGCAGCAACCCTGGCCAGGGACTTCCAGTTATAGCCAATCGAGCATAGCACAAAATCAACCCCCAATACCGGGAGAGACGAAACCCCTCCTATCGCTCATTGCCTCCATGCGACTCGGGAATGTACCCAAAATCCATCTGTTTGCATGTCTCCTTTGAGTGTGGTAGGAAGGAAATCAAAGCACAGTGGGAGCCGCACAAGACTCTATGATGATCTCGGGTCTACAGACTAACCTGTACCAGTGTCACCAGAGGACTGCTATCTGACGATAGGTATACTACCACATAGGAGTCCTCGGCGAGTCCGTTCGGTGTACCCATTCTCTAATGAGCACCTGTGTACAATCTTTGATGTCACACCCCAATGGCTGTGGGATCAGCCATCGCTCTCTAAGGGACAAGAAACGTACACACTAGTCTACTCTGGAATATCGATGCCCTAGTCTCGATATTCCCTCGACTAGGAACCGATTAAAGGATGTTCTTTTGGACCACCCTGGCCCCACTAGTATGATCTCATCATAGTCCTGGTAGTCAAGTACATATCCTAAAGGCTTTATCAACATGTAAGAGATAGACAGTATAAATACCAGTCTACATGTTAAGATAAAGGTAACCTGATAGCATACTATCATGTCGAGAAAGAAAGTCCTCTATATATGTCCAAGCATCCACTATATCATCAATAATGGCCTCTAGGGCACACATATTCTTAAAAATCTCCCACTTGCATTAAGGCCAGTTGTTGTAGTATCTCATACCCAACGTCCTAAAAGTCTCTCGAATAGCATCTGGGTAATGGTTTCGATGAGTGGATCCGCTGTGTTATCCTCTGTGTCAACTCTCCTGACCTCGATCGTCCGGATATCAACTATCTCCTTGATCAGATGATACTGTCTAAGAATATGTCTGTATCGCTGACGGGATCGGGGTTCCTAGGACAAAGTCACAGCTCCATTGTCATTCCAATACACAGGTATTGGATGATCAATGGTGGGAACTTAGTTCATCTCATGAACTCTATTCATCCAGACAACCTCTTTTGCAGCATCATTCGTAGCGATGTAATTAGCCTTTATCAACGAGTCTGCCACGGTATATAGCTTGGAACCCTTCCAACATACCGTCCCTCCACTGAGGGTGAAGACAAAACCCAAGACTAACTTTCAGACATCCTTATCACTCTGGAAGTTCGAATCGGTAAAGAACTCCATTTGGAGTTTACCGTTACCATACACTAAGAACATCTCTTTAGTTCTTCTCAAGCACTTAAGATTGTTCTTCAGCTGTCCAGTAGTTTTTGTTAGTTATATGTATGCCCTAGAGGCCATTACTGTACATTGAATGTATATTGTAGTGGATGCTGGGACATATATAGGGAGGACTTTCTTGCTCGACATGATAGTATGCTATCTGGTTGCTCTTTACCTTAACGTGTATACTGATTGTCTCTTAGTTACATGTTGGTAAAGCCCTTAGGATGTGTACTTGACTACCTGGACTATGATGCGGATCATACTAGTGGGGACATGGTAGTCCATAAGTACATCCTTCAAAGTCCCTAGTCGTGGGTGTATCGAGACGGGGCATCGATATACCAGAGTAGACTAGCGTATACCTTCTCGACCCATACAGATGGGCGATGGATGATCCCATATCCATTGGTGTTTGACATCAGAGATGATATACGGGTGCTCAGTAGAGACTGGATACACTGGACGGACTCGCCGAGAACTCCCAGATGGTATTATACCTCACGTCAGATGGCAGTTCTCTGGTGACACTGGTACAGAGTAGTCTGTTGACCCGAGATCGTCATAGAGTCTTGTGTGGTTCCCACTGTGCTTTGATTTCCATCTTACCACGTCCAAGAGGGCGTGCAAAACGGTGGTTTTTGGGTACAGTCCCGAGTCACATGGAGGCAATGAGCGATAGGAGGGGATTCGTCTCTCCCGGTATAAGGGGTTGATGTTGCGCTGTGTTCGATTGGCTATAACAGGAAATCCCTGGCCAGGGTTGCTGAGATTTACTGGTAAGTGTTACCAGTAGTTTCTCGAATTGTTATAGACCTTATATCGACACGACTTATCGAGCTATTGGGGTCTGACGTTTACCACCCCTAGGCGAGATATGCGACATATCAGACGATCAGACCGGACTGTACGGTAGTGTTACTGGTTGGATTCACTGGAGTGTGAGCGGGCTTGCTCGTCGATCTTCAGATCGCTCAATACCCAGGTGGCCGTTACGTTTAGCAGACCGCTTGCGACTTGTGGGTGTTTGATATGATCATCACCTGCTGCCGGCGTATTGACGAGTCTTTAGAGTCCTACACAGAGGTTTCCTGGCTCAAGCGAAACGAAATAGGAGCGCATATGAGATATGTGCGGGACCGAGAATAATACGTGTATATGATACCGTATTCCATTCTCGCGATGAATGTGTCGAATGGTTGTATGCGATATAACCTAGTTATCGAATCAAGGATTGATTCGATAAGCCGATACATTGTATACTAGTCGGTTGTGTGCGACATGACCGGATCATTGAATCAAGTGTTGATTTAATTATTTAATGCATAATTATATATTTGATATATTACTTTGCATTAACTAGTATCGGTTCACTTTAAATGGATTTTCTCACTCGGATGTGCGCATTGCATATGCGATATGATTTTGTGCACTTGCTTGTATCATGTTTGATGATACATGCCTTTTGGTTAAGTGTAAAGAATTAAACCTTGGTTAATGAAATGGTTAGGGTTTACTATTTCCTTATTCATTTATTTATCTATTTATTCTTTTTGGAAAATGATTTGCATAAAGATTAAATGGTGGCTTTCTTTGGATGGATTATGAAGCTTCATGAAACTTTGACTAAGTCACCATTTTGTCTTGATGCTTAACCCTAACCCTTCAATCTAACCATGATTTATTCTCTACACTAAACTATGGTTGGTTAATGATAAGTATTCATATTTATTTCTTTTTACAAAAAAATAACTTATCATAACTTTCATCATCTTCTTCTTCTTCACTTCAAGAAGAAAGCTTACCTCATCAATGGTGATTGATGAATTAGAGTGAGAAATCCAATTCTAAAGTCTACCCACTTCCTATTTCTTCATCCTCTACCTCTTGCCAAGTAGTAGAGTGTGTTTCCTTCACAAGTTTTCATGACTTGGTGAAGGTGGAGCTTGATCTAGCGATGCCTCGACGTAGATCATCTTCGGCATGAACATCGACGACCTAGCTTGCCCATTCTCCGACGAAGCCGACGCTAGAGCCCGGGAACTCATTTGGACAGCGAGGGGACTTCGTTGCGGAGCTATGGAGGTGGAGCACCGGATCTACAAAGGTTGTATTTCCGTATTCTTATAGTTAAGTGTTAACTAGTTTACTTTTCGCCTAGATTTCTAGCCAACGATCCGTAGTCGGGTTTCTCGGCACCTAGATTTTTTGAAATTGGCATGGTTGATGCCTTGTGAGACCTCATTAGGGTGCCTAGGAATCCTACAGTGGTATCAGAGCCTAGCTAGAGCCTTAGGCGAAGTCTAGACGGAATTTGAAACCCGATCGAACCGAAAACCCAACCCGGAAAATGCTCTCTGTACTTTTTCTAAAAACGTGGATTTTTCGAAATTAAAAATATGCAGAAAATCAAGCAGGGTTTTCTAGGAATTACTGTAAATTTCGTGGACCTAATTCAACTTTCCCACAGCGATTCCGCGGCATGAGCAAGGCTCATGCGGCGGATCCGCGGCCGTACGGCCACAGTATTTAAATTATTTTGCACAGTAATTCTTAGTTTCCAGTGGTGATTTTTCTTGGAATTTTTAATATTTATTATTGAGTTGAATTTTCTGGGATTGATTTGGGGATTCGGTGTTTCGATCGGAGTATCAAATTTTGTCTGTGTGGCTTTCCGGATAAATTTTAGAATATGTTAAAAAGTTCGACCGGATATAAATACCCAATTTTTCCCCTATCGGGAAATTTCCAAGTGTTGGATTTTTCCATAGTTTAACGACGTTCTAAGTAGTGCAAGTAACGCGATAGACCCTCTAGAAGACAACAAACCTTAACTCGATTATGTGACCGTCTTGAACTGCCCTTTGAACCTTAGGGTTTGGGGCAGTACGGCGTGCCACATGTGAGGCGTTGGCTTGACCCTTCTACGGCTGGACCGTTGGTACTGAGGCACGAACTGAATGTTGTTAGACTTATTTCATGTGTTGATCTGTATCGGGAAAACTTGGGTGTTTGAATGTTCGATCGGAAAGTTTAACATTTTCTATTTATCTGGAATGGGATACAATAATTGGAATTCACAAATAGTTATGAGATAACTGAATGGATGTTATAAACATAGCAGTTTAGTCTCACTTGATCGGTTGCCACGGAATTTTGATATGATCAAAAGTCCGTCGCAATCACGTAGCGTACGCGGATACTCGCCGAGTAAACTTAATAGACAGCCTCACGCCATAGCCCCGACCAAGTGACTGTAGGAGAACCCCGTCGCCGAAAGCATCCGACCGGGTGCTCGCCGTAGCGGTGTTCCGCCTTGGTGCACTTCGTCGACGGTATCTGGGGTGCGGCCGCCTACTGAAGTTTGCGACGAGTATTCGATCAGGATGTCGGGAATCTTGTTGAATTGCCCGACTTGATATTGAAAAGAGTTTTCGATTTTGAGACTAAAATGCGGGGTTTATAATTGTTAGGCATGCGATGTCTAAGTAATTCATTTGGTCAGGCATACGATGTCTGAGGTGGTTGCGGATTCCAACTGTTGTAGTTTTACACTTTCTTTTCTGTGACCGTAAGTGTAATATGTGATATCGCCGGTTTCGTTACTATATGTCAACGACAATTGGGATGGACATATTTACTTACGTTGATGACATGTGATGTTATGTGTTGCTGGATATGTTATATTGGATCGTCGTGTTCGAATAGCCGGGTTTTTTTATGTGAGATGAGTGTTTTTCATTTTCATTCATGTAAAAACTTGTATGTAAGATTCTTTTATTGGGGCACTTTCAGGTTGCGGATGTTGTCACCCTTTGTATATTATTTACTTTTCCGCACTAGGATAGACCCAAGGAGGGGAGCACAAGTAACCGGGTTCTGGAGTCCAGTGGGAGACCAACTCGAGGAGTCGAGTCCGGGTCTCCTAACTCTAGAATTGGCAGGGTTGCTTGCCGCTCTCGTAGGGGTCTAGGGGTGTGGGTTTGGCTATTCATCACGACCGTGGAATCCGTGTTTTATACTGGCTCGTATTGAAAACACGGACGTCCTAGTATATCCAATATTTCATATGTTTCTTCTGCTGCGATATCTGTGATGTGATCATGTGATGTTCTTTGATAGATACTGTATATAGTATATATGATATATTATACAGACGTTACTTATGTTTTACACCCGCGCTAGCCCTGCCCCACTCTGCCGTTAGTTACCTAACCTAACGGTGCACGAGAGGACATCGAGGCGAATGCGGATGGCATAAGTGTACGTCGTATTTATCTGTGATGTTTAGGTACTTAAATGATAGGACTTCATTAATGTGATTAATGAAATAAACGAAACCTAAGATGTTGTAGAATCGAATTTCAAAATAAAACAGGTAGCTACAGTTCTTGCTTTGCACAGAGGTATATGTGATATATCCTGCACCTTATTCGATGAGGAAAGGACCGAGATCCCTTCACCGGGAGTGACTCCTTTAGCAATAACTGGCAGATGCTACACACTCGGTTTGTCTTTTGATAGCTTTTAAGAGTTCTGCTTTGCACAGTGATATATATGATATATCCCGCACCTCATTCGACGAGGAAAGGACCGACGATCCCTTCACCGGGAGTGACTCCTTTAGCAAAACTAGAAAAGCCTAAAAAACACTCCATTTCAAAGTTCATTTGATTCTACAACGATATCAAGTTCATTACGCAATAGGTTTTCAGAAAAACCTGTCGTAGCCCTCCGTCATTTCAGATAAGTACTAGTTAGTATTCGTGCTGCGGTTGTTTGGCATGCGTCAAGGCGTAGTGTACGGTAGCTAACTAGTGATTATCTGCTAGCATACGATGCGATTGGATTAGGGTATTCGTACGGCGTTGTTTGGCATGCGTCAAGGGTCGTGCGGGTGGGTTTAATTCAATCAAGAAATGTACGGGTTGAACTTGACTAGCAGACTATGGGTTGTTTGGCATGCGTCAAGGTCATAGCGAGCTAGGGGCAAAATATTATCGGGAATTTCAAGTGTTGAAATTTGCAATGAGATTGCATACCTTCTATGAGATAGTTGGATCCCGATACCCGCTGCGAGTAATTGTTACTCCTGGGAGAGTTTTATACATTACAATTAGCCGATCAAGTAGGTGTCTAGAAAGGTGTCAACAGGGTTACGCCTCTGGGAAAATGAGGTTTACATTAATTAGGTTCGTGCGAAAGCACGGGGGACCTCCCTCAAAGTACCGACACTGGCCTGGCTGAAAGATTGGCGAACTTGTAGTGTGTAATTAATCCCGGCTAGTCTTTCCTTTTAGGGTTTGAAGGAAGATTTGATAAAAAGCAGTGGGAGCCATCCTGATTAGATAAAATAATAACCAATCTATTCTTGCAAGAGCGCACGCTGAGTGTTTTCTTCTCTCTCTCTCCTGGTAGCGACCATGTCACGCCTTAATCAAGATAATAATACGGATTTTTGACCGAACCCGCTTGTTATACTGAGCTGGGGAACGTTGGTCCCGCTCCAACTTATAATTGTTATAAGACAGAGCAGGAAATTGGGGAATACCAGATTTCCCGTGCCGCCCAAACGAAGAGAGTGCATGTTGATGCATCATCTTCGGGTGTATTCATTACAAAGAACTGTTTCTCAGTATCCTTTACGTCCTGGGTATGTGATACCAGATCAGGATCCCAGACATGTAATCTGTTACATAGGGCTACAGAAAGGTAGAGAACTGAGAACGGGTGATAAGTTTCATGAGGCAGAAAATGGGGCAAGTGTTGCAGCCAAGTCTGTTGGTCACTGTCACCCTGTATTACCAATACATTGATTCTGAACGAATGTTATTAGATACCGAACCTGATATACAAAATCTTGTCAGTCTCTTTATTAGTAAAGAAATGATAGAATTTTGTATTGTTGGATTATGTTTTGAACATTTCCTATATCAAAAGTTGATCGGTTCAGGCACGTTATCTAAAAGCATTGATGTTCTAAATCAAACTACAGTCCTTATTATACGGAACACACACAAGAGGAATAGTTCAGAAATGAACGAATTCTTCTTAAGGTATTGTAGACTAGGTCAGATCAATGCGACCCGACTGGCTGAAGTTACATTTAGATGTATATTTAAATCAGTTTGAATTCACATCTTCTGAAACTTGCCAGTCATGTCACAAAGATAAGATGACCATAGCTCCGTTTACTGGAAACAGAGTAAGAGTTAGTGAACTCTTGGGATGATACATGTTGATGTATGTAGGTCCCCTGTCTACACATGCCAGGACTGGTTCTTTATACTTCATTACGTTCTCTGATGATCTTTCGAGTTTCTGACCTATGCTCCTGTTGAAACCCAAGTCCGAACCTTTTGAGATATTCACAGAATATATGTTAGAAGTAGTGAACCAAAATATACGGGTATAAGTATTATGTCCTCTGATGTGATCAAGGAGGAGAATACTTGAGCACGGAATTCCTGGATTATTCTAAAGGAGAATGAGATTCTCTCTCAGCATTACTCCTCCGTATACACCATTGCAAGATGGTATATCGGGGTGGAGCAGATACACCCTATTTGATATGGTGTCCTCTATGATGAGTACTACTGAGTTACCTATTTCCTTTTGGGAGTTATGCACTTGAGAAGCTGCATACCTATTGAATAGGGTTCCAGTCAAATCAGTTGCCTACCATTTCATATGTGATATGGAAAGGGAAGCGCCCATATCTTAAGTTAGTTAAGATTTGGAGTTGTCCGGCCTATGTCTGAAAGCAAAATCCGGACAAGCTCGAGGCAAGGTCTGTAATGTAGAACTGGAAAGGTTCCAGCTATACAAACTACAGCTGATGATTTGATAGAACCAAAGGATTCAATAGTTACCAATGAACCTCAGCCTCTCCGCCGATCTAGTAGGGTTCCTCACCCACCTGAGAGATACTTCGATTTCTCTATGACAGTGGGAGAGAGGATTGCATCATGAGATGATGACCCAACTAGTTTCGAGCTGGCCATCGAGAGTAAGACTCTGTAAGAATGGCTGGATGCTTAGTGATCTGAGATGGAATCCATGTACACCAACAAAGTATGGACTTTGGTTGCTATATCTGAAGGGTTAAATCCCCATCAGGAGCAAGTATATCTTGAGAAGATTACTTGGTGTAGATCGAAAAGTTGAGACTTTCAAAGCTAGACTTGTTAAAAGTTTGCATCATTGACCAGCTGTGGATAATGATGAAACCTTTTCAAGTACCTATGCTTAAGTCCATCCAGATCCTACTTGCCACGGCTACATACCATGACTACGATATCTGGTGGTTGGGTGTCATGACAGCTTTTCTAAATGATGTTTTAGAAGTGGGAGTCTATAAGTACACAGCAAGAGGGCCTCGTAGACAGTGGGAGCAGCGGAAACGTGTGCAAGATGCTTTATAGGATAAAGCAGGCATCGCGGAGTTGGAACGTCTGTTTTGATGAAGTACTCAAAGAGTTTGACATCATCAAAATGGTAGATGAACCTTGTATAAACAAAAAGGTAGTAGGGAGTATGGTGACGATCCTCGTAGAGTACGTGGATGACATACTCTTGATAGGGAAGTAGTTTCCTATGCTACGCTCGATCAATCTCCGATTATCACAAAGATTCTCCATATAGGATCAAAGTGTTACCTCCTAAATCCTGGATTTTGGATCTATGCGATAGATCTAATTAGATGTTAGGATTCTCACTAGTTGTAGTGAGATGGTATCAACCGATCCTGGGGAGAATCACTGGAAGGGTTCCAGGGTGATAAAGACGACTGAATGTCAGTCACAGGCATTGTCTTTACCCTCAGTAAAGGGACGGTATATTGGAAGAGTTCCAAGCTAGATACCGTGGCATACTAGACGATAAAGGCAGGATACATCGCTACTTAAGATGCTACCAAAGAGGCTGTTTGGGTGTATATAGGTTCATGAGATGAACTATGTTCCTCCCATTGTGTGACAATGGAGTTATGGCTTATGCCGAGGAACGCCGGTCCCATCAGTGATCCAGACATATTCTAAGGCAGTATCACCTGATCATGGAGATGGTTGATCTCCAAGGAGACCGAGGTTAGGAGAGTAGACTTAGAGGACAACACAGCGGATCCACTCATAAAGGCCTGTTCCCAGAGAGAGATTTTTATGGGATGGTTGAGTATGAGATACTACAACCACTGCTACAGATGGACCTAGTGCAAGTGGGAGATTGTTAGTTATATGTATGCCCTAGAGGCCATTACTGTACATTGGATGTATATTGTAGTGGATGCTGGGACATATATAGGGAGGACTTTCTTGCTCGACATGATAGTATGCTATCTGGTTGCTCTTTACCTTAACGTGTATACTGATTGTCTCTCAGTTACATGTTGGTAAAGCCCTTAGGATGTGTACTTGACTACCTGGACTATGATGCGGATCATACTAGTGGGGACATGGTAGTCCATAAGTACATCCTTCAAAGTCCCTAGTCGTGGGTGTATCGAGACGGGGCATCGATATACCAGAGTAGACTAGCGTATACCTTCTCGACTCATACAGATGGGCGATGGATGATCCCATATCCATTGGTGTTTGACATCAGAGATGATATACGGGTGCTCAGTAGAGACTGGGTACACTGGACGGACTCGCCGAGAACTCCCAGATGGTATTATACCCCACGTCAGATGGCAGTTCTCTGGTGACACTGGTACAGAGTAGTCTGTTGACCCGAGATCGTCATAGAGTCTTGTGTGGTTCCCACTGTGCTTTGATTTCCATCTTACCACGTCCAAGAGGGCGTGCAAAACGGTGGTTTTTGGGTACAGTCCCGAGTCACATGGAGGCAATGAGCGATAGGAGGGGATTCGTCTCTCCCGGTATAGGGGGTTGATGTTGCGCTGTGTTCGATTGGCTATAACAGGAAATCCCTGGCCAAGGTTGCTGAGATTTACTGGTAAGTGTTACCAGTAGTTTCTCGAATTGTTATGGACCTCATATCGACACGACTTATCGAGCTATTGGGGTCTGACGTTTACCACCCCTAGGCGAGATATGCGACATATCAGACGATCAGACCGGACTGTACGGTAGTGTTACTGGTTGGATTCACTGGAGTGTGAGCGGGCTTGCTCGTCGATCTTCAGATCGCTTAATACCCGGGTGGCCGTTACGTTTAGCAGACCGCTTGCGGCTTGTGGGTGTTTGATATGATCATCACCTGCTGCCGGCGTATTGACGAGTCTTTAGAGTCCTACACAGAGGTTTCCTGGCTCAAGCGAAACGAAATAGGAGCGCATATGAGATATGTGCGGGACCGAGAATAATACGTGTATGTGATACCGTATTCCATTCTCGCGATGAATGTGTCGAATGGTTGTATGCGATATAACCTAGTTATCGAATCAAGGATTGATTCGATAAGCCGATACATTGTATACTAGTCGGTTGTGTGCGACATGACCGGATCATTGAATCAAGTGTTGATTTAATTATTTAATGCACAATTATATATTTGATATATTACTTTGCATTAACTAGTATCGGTTCACTTTAAATGGATTTTCTCACTCGGATGTGCGCATTGCATATGCGATATGATTTTGTGCACTTGCTTGTATCATGTTTGATGATACATGCCTTTTGGTTAAGTGTAAAGAATTAAACCTTGGTTAATGAAGTGGTTAGGGTTTACTATTTCCTTATTCATTTATTTATCTATTTATTCTTTTTGGAAAATTCTTTGCATAAAGATTAAATGGTGGCTTTCTTTGGATGGATTATGAAGCTTCATGAAACTTTGACTAAGTCACCATTTTGTCTTGATGCTTAACCCTAACCCTTCAATCTAACCATGATTTATTCTCTACACTAAACTATGGTTGGTTAATGATAAGTATTCATATTTATTTCTTTTTACAAAAAAATAACTTATCATAACTTTCATCATCTTCTTCTTCTTCACTTCAAGAAGAAAGCTTACCTCATCAATGGTGATTGATGAATTAGAGTGAGAAATCCAATTCTAAAGTCTACCCACTTCCTATTTCTTCATCCTCTACCTCTTGCCAAGTAGTAGAGTGTGTTTCCTTCACAAGTTTTCATGACTTGGTGAAGGTGGAGCTTGATCTAGCGATGCCTCGACGTAGATCATCTTCGGCATGGACATCGACGACCTAGCTTGCCCATTCTCCGACGAAGCCGACGCTAGAGCCCGGGAACTCATTTGGACAGTGAGGGGACTTCGTTGCGGAGCTATGGAGGTGGAGCACCGGATCTACAAAGATTGTATTTCCGTATTCTTATAGTTAAGTGTTAACTAGTTTACTTTTCGCCTAGATTTCTAGCCAACGATCCGTAGTCGAGTTTCTCGGCACCTAGATTTTTTGAAATTGGCATGGTTGATGCCTTGTGAGACCTCATTAGGGTGCCTAGGAACCCTACAGTTTTTCCCAAAGATCTTTTTGATACTTATTCACTACACCTAGTGAGTAAGCTACATCCGGTCTGGTACATAATATCGCATACATGATTGACCCGTCTGCCAAAGCATAGGGTATCCCTTGTATACGAGCCCTCTCTAAATCAGTCTCGAGAGACATCTCTTTGGAGAGAGTGATTCCTGAACAAGAGGGTACATTACCACGCTTAGAATCATCCATACTAAACCCTTTTAGTATGGTGTCTATATACCTGGATTAGGACAATCCCAATTTCATTTAGATCTATCTCTATAGATCTATATCCCTAGGATGTAGGAGATATCAGTTAGATCTTGTATGGAGAACCTGTGTGATAAGAGGTGCTTGACCGAGTATAGCATTGGAACACCCTTTCCTATCAAGAGTATGTCATCCGCGTACAATATGAGGAAGACAACCATACTCTCTACAACCTTCTTATTTATACATGGTCCATCTATCTTTTTAATGAAGTCAAACTATTTGACAGCTTCATTAAAACAGATGTTCCATCTCCGCAATGCCTGCTTTAACCCATAGATGGATTTAAGCAGCTTGCACATGCTTCTGCTGCTCCCACTGTCTACGAAGCCCTCTGGCAGTGTCATATACGATCTCTTCTAAATCACCATTTAGAAAAGTGGTTTTGACGTGCAGTCTGCCAGATTTCATAGTCATGGTATGCAGCAATGGCAAGTAGGATCCTGATGGAATTAAGCATAGCTTTGAAAGTCTCAACTTTTCCATCTACACCAAATTATCTTTCTCAAAGATCCTCTTGCTCCCGATGGGTTTTACCCCTTAAGGAGCAACATCCAAAGTCAACACTTTGTTGGTGTACATGAATTCCATCTCAGATCGCATAGCATCCAGCCATTTCACAGAGTCTCCACTTGTGATGGCCTGCTCGAAACTAGTTGGGTCATCATCTTTATGATGCAATCCTCGCTCTCACCGTCTACAAGAAAACCGTAGTACCTCTCAGGTGGATGAGGAACCTAACTAGATCTGCGGAGTGGCTGCGGTTCGTCGGGGACTATTGAATCCTCCGGTTCCACCAAATCGTCAGTTATAGTTTGCTTTGCAGGAACTTCTACCAGTTCTACCTCATCGCCACTAATTTCTTCCACAAGAAATTTCTTTTCTAAAAAGGTGGCATGTCGAGAAACAAAACACCTTTTGTTCCTCAGTATGGTAGAAGATATACCCTCGCGAACGTTTGGGATATCCTACAAACTTGCACAGAACTGACCTTTCCTCGAGCTTGTCTGGATTTTGTTTTTCAACATAGGCCGGACAACCCCATATCTTAACTCGTTTAAGAGATGGTCTCTACCCATTCCATATCTCATATGGAGTGGTAGGCAACGGATTTGATCGAAACTCTATTCAATAAGTATGAATCTTCTCAAGTGCATGTCCCAGAAAGGAAATAGGTAACTCAGCAGTACTCATCATAAAGTGCACTATATCTCATAGGGTGCGATTCCTCCACCCCGATATACCGTTGTGCTGTGGTGTATACGGAGGAGTAAACTGAGAGAGAATCTCATTCTCTTTTGAATAGTCTCGAAATTCCATGCTCCAGTATTCTTCTCCCTGATCATATCGAAGGATTTGAATACCTTTACCCATCGGGTTCTCATCTTCGTATTTATATTCCTTGAAATTATCAAAAGATTCAAATTTGTGTTTCAACAAGAACACATGTCCGTATCTTAAAAGAACATCGGTGAATGTAATAAAGTACGTGGAACCATCCCTGGCATATGTAGACATAGGACCGCATACATCACCATGTATCTGTCCAAGAATTCAGTAGCTCTTTTTCCGTTTTCAGTAAACGGAGATTTGGTCACCTAGTCTTTGAGACATGACTGGCAAGTTTCGTAAGATGTAAATTCGAACGGATTCAAATATGCATCCTTATGGAACTTCAGCTGGTCTTGTTTCATCGATATGACCCAGTCTACAATGCCACAAGAAGAATTCGATCATTTCAGAACTGTTCTTCTTGTGTGTGTTCTGTACGTTTGGAACTGTAGTTTGATTCAGAACGTGTATACTATTATACAACATACCTTACCCAATCAACACTTGATTTAGGAAACTATTCACAATATTTTGGTACGAAATAACAGTCGCTCAGAATCATTGTTTTTCCAGTTGGTAACACAAGATGATATTTGTTAACAGCTTTGGCTGCAACAATTGCACCATATCTACTACTAGAGACATATCACCCTTTCCCAGTTCTCCACCTGTCTATAGCCCATGTAACAAATTACATGTGTGGGATCCTAATCCGGTATCTAATACCCAGGACGTAGAGGTGACTGAGAAACAGTTCTTGGTTACGAACACACCCGAAGACAATGCATCAACATACTTTTTCTTCGTTTGGGTGGCGTGGGAATCCGAATATTCCCCTATTCCTTGCTCAGACTTATGACAATCATAAGGTAGAGTGGAACCAAGCCCACTATAATAAGTAGGTTCGATCAAAACATCTATATTATTATCTTGATTAAGGCATTTCATTGGTCGTTACCAGGAGAGAGAGAGAGACGGATAATCACTTTGCGTGGGCTCTTTGCAAGATTAGATTGGTTATTTTATTTAATCAGGATGGCTCCCACTGTTTTTATCAAATCTTCCTTCAAACCATAAAAGGTAAGATTAGCCGAGATTAATTACACCTTACAGCTTCGCCAATCGTTCGGCCAGGCAGGTATCGGTACTCCGAGGGAGGTTCCCCGTGCTTTCGCATGTACCTAATTAAAATAAACCTCGTTTCCCTAGAGGCATAACCCCTTTGACACCTTTCTAGATGTAGGGTTACTAGGCACCGTTACAAGGGTCTATAAGGCATCAACCATGCCCGATTCAATATTTAGACGTGCCGAACAACCCTAACCAAGATCTTAGACTAGAGATTAGGCGAAACAAAGCAAGTAAACTGTTAGTGTATATGCCCTAGGGGCCATTATTGTATCATACTAGTTTGTATATTACTTAATGGAAGCTTGGGATATTCACATGTATATAACAGTCTTGCTAAACATGGTAGTATGCTACTTGGTTTTTTCTATCTTAATATATGAGTATACGTATTGATAGAGCTCTTAGGATCTTGCTTGACTACCAGCATTGTGATGGCAGTCACACTAGTGGGGGCTGAGTAGTCTACAAGCATATCCTTATTCAGGTCCCTAGTCGTTGGATTATCGAGACAGGGCATCGATACTCCGGAGTAGACTAGTGTGTACGCTTCTCATCCCAGTTGGGGAGATGGTCTGTCCCACAGCCGTCAGTACGTCGTACTGGAGATAGTATGCAGGTGCTCGTTGGGTTACGGGTACACCGGACAGGACTCACAGGGAACTGTTGGTTGGTTTTATACCGGTCGTCAGTAAACAGTTCCCAGGTGACATGAGTACAGCATAGTCCGCAGACTTGACACTGCTACTTCGCCTCGAGTGTGTCCCACTGTTCTTAGATTGCTACCCAACCACGGCTCAAAGGAGTCGTGCAAACAGGTAGCGGTTGGGTGCAGTCCCGAGCACTTGGAGGCAGTGGCGGTTAGACAGGATTCGTCTCTCTCGGTATTGGGGGTTGATATCGCGCTGTGTCAGAGAGCCATTACGCAAAGTCCCTGGCCAGGGCAAGCGAGATTTGCTGGTAGGCTCCAGTAGTTTCTCAGGGTGTGATGGGCTTCGCTCCGACACGACTTATACCGCTATTAGGGGACTGACGCTTGCCGCCCCCTAGGCCCGATATGCGATAGTCTTAGACGAACGGACCGGACTGTATGGAGATTGTCACATCAGACTCAGTAGGAGTTCAGATGGGTTTCCTCATCGGCCTTCTTATCGACATCTACCTGGGGATCGTTACGTACAGGTAGTGCCGCTTGCGGTCTGTGGTTAAACCCACTGCCAGCGTAGTAGTCGAGTCTCTAGAGTCCCACACAGAGAGTTTCCCTACTCCAGGAGAAACGATATAGAGGTCGTATGGTTTTACGACAAGGGTTCGGACGCATACGTGTGTTTACGCACGTATGACATCCGGACAGTTTTTACTAGTCAGCTTTGGTTTAAGCCAGTTTCTAGTATCCGGTTATTGGATTTATACAGTCTAAAGTTTTTCCGTGTTTTCACGGATAGGAGGGGCGTTCTCGTAATTGCGCGAGAAGCTTCTAGAAGATGGTGACTTGGGGGTTAAGGTGGCATATGCATTAAATAGGATTAGTGAGTCATATGAGTGATTAATCCATGTCATTAATGCATCATAAATGCTTAATAACTCATGGAGATGAATCACCCATTAGATATTTATGAAGCATGATTATTCATTCTTCATTTTCTTTTGTTGGATAAAATATTATGCTTGATATATATTATGATAGCTCATTATCTCATCTCATTCTTTTGTTCACTTTCTCTCTCCTCAAGCTCTCCCTCTTCAAACCCTAATCCTCCCCTCTCATGTGTTGAGTACAAGGATTAGATTAGACTACTTAATCCTTAACCATTCTCTATATCATCTAGGTTGCTTAGATTAGCGATTTAAGAAACCTAGTTACCTCTAGTTTGAGGTGAAGCTTGTAGTAAAGCTCTCGGGTGGATCTTCTACTACTTAGAGAAGGCCGGAGAGGACGTGGAGAACGACAAGACGAATGACTCGGATCTTTAGGTATAATCACTTTCATAGTAGTTGTTAACTCCTATGTTTGTTGTTAGTTATTGTTTATGCAAAGATTCTCGGTTAGTCGATGTTTACGCTTTAAACAAGATTGTTTTTCATTATTCCGCCTCCCCGCAAGTCGTGGGGTGTTGTACATCGACTTACAGTGGTATCAGAGCCTCGCTAAACAATAATTAACTCATTAGAAAAGTCGTAAGAATTTCGAACGCAAAAAGAACCGGAAAAATCATCGTTTAACACACTTTCTGTCGAATTTTAAGCAGGCCCTAAAAATTTTTCAGGGACCTGCAGAACAACAAGAAGGAAGAAATATGGGTACTGCAGAAATTTGGTCGCGTAACTCGGCTAACTTGCCGCGGAACCGCGGCGGATCCATGCGATCCGCCGCGGATCCGCGGCCGAGTTAGGGCCGAGTCGGCCCAAATTTCTCTAGTAACTTTTTTGGTGTTAACAGTGATATTTCTGGATATTTTTTTTTCTGCTAAGATCTCAGGTGCACAGAGAAGTTTTGCAGTAGAATCTTAAGTGTTTTGCTCGATCAAAATTTTACGATGTTTGCTAATTTGATTATATCTGTGTTTGTATAATGTGTTCGTAAACCTCCCCTAACTGCTAGTATGTCAGTTGGCAGGGGGTTGCACATTTCTATAATGGTTTTTACTGTTTGTGGATGTGAACTGTATTGGACTGTTGTGATAATTAGCCGGGGTTTGTGATGGGTTATTATTTTAATTCATTCGATGTAATTGAAATATGTTGTAATATTATTTTGCGGGGCACATCCAGGTTGCGGTTGTAGCCACCGTTGTATTATTTCATTTTACTGTTTTTGCTCCTAGGATAGACCCAAGGTGGGGTGCACAAACTACCGGGTACTTTGAAGTGTTTAGTGGCCTACTCACTTTGTTGAGGGAGACCGCTTCACTTCGGGTATTTGGCGGGTAGTTTTCTGTACCCGTAGGGGTCTAGGGTGGGGTAATGGCTATTCATCACAACTGTGTAATCCGTCTTTTGTTGCAGGCTCTAAACAAACATGGATTGCTTGCAAATCCAATAAAGTTCATATGAGATCTGGAATGCCTATTATTGCGTCTGACGAATGTACAATATCTATATATGATAGCTATTTAGACATCACTTATGTTTTACATCCGTGCTAGCCCAGCCCCCGCTCTGTCGTTAGTTAAGTAATCTAACGGGTGATGACGGGACCCAGTGGCGAATGCGGATGGCATAAGAGGACGTTGAATTTTCGTTGTTTTCTGCAATGATAGGTTAATGATGGGACGCATTATTTATAATGCAAAGAAAATAAACCAAAAGTTTAATCGTTGGAACAATTTAAAAGAAACCACTCGATTAATTTTAAAAACAGATATTTTTTAAAATGCGGAGCTTTAACCACTCCTTTTAAAAAGCTATCAGGTTCCTTCGGTTATATCAAGTTCACTACGTTCACGGTTTCGCCAAAACCATTCGTAGCCCTCCGTCATTTCATTTGGGTATTCAGTAGTATTCAAGCTATGCATTTTGGCCAAAGTCAAGGCATAGTGTTTGGTAGCTGCTGGGTTTTCATTTGTTGCATAAGATAGATGAGTTGGTTTGGGACAGTCGTATTATCATTTGACCAAAGTCAGGGGTATATACGGATGGGTTCAAATAAACAAGATAATGACGGGTAGAACTTGACATGTGACTTATGACATTTTGACCAAAGCCAAGGTTATAAGAGCATGGGGCAAAAACTTATATCGGGAATTTCTAAAGAAACTGAAATTTGCAAAGAGATGCATACCATTTGGAGTTTGATGAATGTTGGTAGCATTCCTTCAACATTATCATACGATGATATTTGGATCCCGATCCTACTGTGAGTATATGCTACTCATCAGGATATTCGTCACTTAACAATCAATGCTATAAACCAAGTAGGTGTCAAGAAAGGTGTCAGCGGGGTTACACCCCCAGAGAAAAGAGGTTATTTAATTAAGGAACTTCGCGAAAGCGTTGGAAAACCTCCCTCGAAGTATCGACACTAGCCTGGCTGAACGGTTAAGCAAGTATTGTACGGTGAGAATAGTCCTGGCTAATTCTTCTTTTATGGTTTGGGGAAGGATTCGAGAAACAGTGGGAGCCATCCAGTTTAGATAAACTAAAAACCGCTCTAAACTTGCAAGAGCATCATGCTAAAGAGTTTTCTTCTCTCTCTCCTAATTGCAGCGACCCTGAAAATGACTGGACTTAAGTTACTTTTAGAGAAAAATATACTGATCGGGCCAAACTATAAAAATTGGCTGCAGAATGTCAAAATGGCTTTGACCTATGACAAATTGGGGTACGTCCTCACCGCTAAGGCACCTGCTGTCCCTGGTCCCAAATCCAGTAATGTGGATAAGGAAATCCGCAAAACCTAGGATTTCGATTGCGCGAAAGACAAGTGCATCGTGCTTGCCTCGATGAACAATGAACATCAGAGGAGGCACGAGGATATGGAACTAGATGCCATATTTCTCCATACAAAGGAACTTTATGGAGAGCAATCTCGTATAGCAAGATATGAGACCTCTAAGAACTTGTTTCGAGCGAGGTTGGCTGTCGGGTCATCGGTAGGAGAACATGTCCTAAAGATGATCGGCTATATAGAAGAGCTCGCAGACCTTGGGACGACTTTGGATAATGAGCTCTATACAGACCTTATTCTCCAGTCCCTTCCTCCCACCTACGCCCAGTTTATCCTGAACTTCAACATTCAAAGAAAAGAAGTTGAACTTCCGGAACTCCTGAACATGTTAAGGAGTGCAGAGGGCACCTTGCAGAAGGCAAGGGAAACACCTGCTATGTTTGTTAGCGGTGCTTCTTCTTCCGGGTCCAAGGCTAGGGCCAAAGGAAGGAAAAAGAAGGCCGCCCCCAGACCTAGAGGAGGTGTAAGTAAGGTGGGAGGGAAGGGAAAGAAAAAGTTTGCGGTACCGGTAGTGGGCCAGGATGAGTGCTTCCATTGTCACAGGAAAGGGCACTGGAAAAAGGATTGTAAGGCGTGGAACGCCAAGAACCAGGAACCGAAGCAAGCTGTGGTTTCGACTTTAGGTGTGTTTGTAATTGAGAATTGTTTGTCAATCAACTCTACTTCCTGAGTATTGGATACCGGATCAGGATCTCATATTTGCAATTCATTGCAGGCACTGAGAAACCGTAGAGTGCTGAAGGAAGGTGATATGACCCTGATGGTTGCTAACGGAGCTAGCATGGGAGCTGTGTCCGTAGGGGATTATCACCTGGGATTGACGAGTGGACATATTTTGGTTTTACATAACTGTTTTTGTGTATCCAGCTTAACGTGTAATATCATATCTGTTTCCTTGTTATCAAATAAAGGTTATGATTTCACGTTTGGAAGTGGTGTTGTTAACATCCACCTTAATCATAGTTTGATTGGGTTCGGTACACTGGAAAACGGTATATATGTGTTAAACCAACTCCAAATTTTCAATGTCCAGAACACACTAAAAAGAAAGTCTCCAGATTTAAATAAAGCTTTCTTATGGCATTGTAGACTGGGTCACATCAATGAGAGAAGGTTGACTAAGTTGCATAGAGAAGGATATTTGGACTCGTTCGAATATCAAACTTATGACACTTGTCAATTTTGTCTCAAAGGAAAGATGACAAAGACTCCATTTACTGGACATAGAGTAAGAGCGAGCGAGCTCTTAGGACTCATACACAGCGATGTATGTGGTCCAATGTCTATACATGCAAGAGGTGGTTTTTCCTATTTCATTACTTTCACGGATGATTACTCAAGGTACGGATTCATTTATCTGATGAAACATAAATCCGAGGCTTTTGAGAAATTCCAAGAGTATAAGAATGAAGTAGAAAACCAAACCGGCAAAAGTATCAAGACACTAAGATCTGATCGAGGTGGTGAATACTTGAGTGCCGAGTTCCTAGGTTACCTAAAAGAGAAAGGACTTCTCTCTCAGCTTACTCCTCCATACATTCCACAACATAACGGTGTATCGGAGAGACGGAATCGAACCCTATTGGATATGGTACGATCCATGATGAGTAATACTGAGTTACCGCGATCTTTTTGGGGTTATGCGCTTGATTCAGCGGCATATCTTCTGAACAGGGCTCCTACCAAGACTGTGCCTACCACCCCATATCAGATGTGGAGTGGGAAGAAACCCCATCTTCAGCATATGAAGATTTGGAGATGTCCAGCTTTTGTTAAAAAGCAGCATGTGGACAAGCTCGAGGCACGATCAGTAAGATGTAAGTTTGTGGGATATCCAAAGTGTTAGTTATATGTATGCCCTAGAGGCCATTACTATACATAGGATGTATATTGTAGTGGATGCTTGGACATATATAGGGAGGACTTTCTTGCTCGACATAATAGTATGCTATTTGGTTGATCTTTACCTTAACGTGTACACTGATTGTCTCTCTGTTACATGTTGGTAAAGCCCTTAGGATGTGTACTTGACTACCTGGACTATGATGCGGATCATACTAGTGGGGACATGGTAGTCCATAAGTACATCCTTCAAGGTCCCTAGTCATGGGTGTATCGAGACGGGGCATCGATATACCAGAATAGACTAGCGTATACCTTCTTGACCCATACAGATGGGCGATGGATGATCCCATATCCATTGGTGTTTGACATCGGAGATGATATACGGGTGCTCAGTGGAGACGGGGTACACTGGACGGAATCGCCGAGAACTCCCAGATGGTATTATACCTTACGTCAGATGGCAGTTCTTTGGTGACACTGGTACAGGTTAGTCTGTAGACCCGAGATCGTCATAGAGTCTTGTGTGATTCCCACTGTGCTTTGATTTCCACCTTACCACGTCCAAGAGGGTGTGCAAAACGGTGGTTTTTGGGTACAGTCCCGAATCACATGGAGGCAATGAGCGATAGGAGGGGATTCGTCTCTCCCGGTATAGGGAGTTGATGTTGCGCTGTGTTCGATTGGCTATAACCGGAAATCCCTGGCCAGGGTTGCTGAGATTTACTGGTAAGTGTTACCAGTAGTTTCTCGAACTGTTATAGACCTCATATCGACACGACTTATCGAGCTATTGGGGTCTGACGTTTACCACCCTAGGCGAGATATGCGACATATCGGACGACGATACCGGACTGTACGGTAAGTGTTACTGGTTGGATTCACAGGAGTGTGAGCGGGCTTGCTCGTCGATCTTCTGATCGCTCAATACCCGGCTGGCCGTTACGTTTAGCAGACCGCTTGCGGCTTGTGGGTGTTTGATATGATCATCACCTGCTGCCGGCGTATTGACGAGTCTTTAGAGTCCTACACAGAGGTTTCCTGGCTCAAGCGTAACGAAATAGGAGCGCATATGAGATATGTGCGGGACCGAGAACAATGCGTGTATGTGATACCGTATTATATTCTCGCGATGAATGTATCGATTGGTTGTATGCGATATAACCTAGTTATCGAATCGAGGATTGATTCGATAAGCCGATACATTGAATATTAGTCGGTCATATGCGATATGACCGGATCGTTAAATCAAGTGTTGATTTAATGATTTAATGTATAATTATATATTTGATATATTACTTTGCATTAACTAGTATTGGTTCACTTAAGATGGATTTTCTCACTTGATGTGCACATTGTATATGTGATATATTTTTTGTGCACTTGATTGTATCATGTTTGATGATACATGCAAACTTGGGTGTAGGTTTGATTTAAACCTTGGTTAAGTAAATGGTTAGGGTTTTTATTTATTTATTCATTTATTTATTTATTTATTTGGCATAAAAGAGAAATGGTGGCTTGCTTTGTTTTGTAGTTGAAGTTTCATGAAGCTTTGAAAAAGTCTACCATTTTTGTTTCATGCTAAACCTAACCATTCACCTAACCTTAGTTTATTCTCTACACTTAACCATGGTTACTAATATGATAAGAATGACCTATTTTTCTATTTTCCAAATGATTCTCATCATATTATCATCTTTTTCTTCTTCTTCTTCTTAAAGAAGAAAGTAGCTTGCTAGCTTCAATGGTGAATTGAGAAGATGAGTGAGAAATCCAATTCTAAAGTGAACCCACTTCCTATTTCTTCATCCTCTACCACTTGACAAGTAGTATAGGGTATTTTCTTCACAAGTTTCATGGCTTGGTGAAGTTGGAGCTTGATCTTGTGTTGTCTCGACGTAGATCATCTTCGGCATCGAAGTCGACGACCTAGCCCGCCCATTTCTCCGATGAAGCCGACGCTAGAGCCCGGGATCCGTTGATCGCAGCGAGGGGACTTCATCACGGAGCTATGGAGGTGGAGGAACGGATCTACAAAGGTTGTATTTCCGTTCACTCTTAGTTAAGTTGTTATCTAGTTGCATGTTTCGCCTAAACTCTAGTCAACGATCCGTATTAGGGTTTCTCGGCACTTGTAAAATTTGAATTTGGCATGGTTGATGCCTTGTGAGACCTCTTGAGTATGCCTAGGAACCCTACAGTGGTATCAGAGCCTAGCTAGAGCCTTAAGCGATGCGTAGACGATGTTAGAAACCCGATCGAACCCCGAAACCCTAAATTTCAACCCTCTCAGGACTTTTTTTCAAAACTGGGTTTTTTCCAGATTAAAAATTCTTAAAAAATTCAGCAGGAAATTCTAAGAATTACGGTGCAAAAATGACCAAGTGATACGGCTAAAGCGCGGCGGAACCGCGGCGGAAGCTTGGCTTCTGCGGCGGTTCCGCGGCCAAATAATGAGATTAGACTTCCATTTTTGCACAGTAATTTGTCTCTTCAGGTGCTGAGTTTTCTGGGAATTTTTAATTTGCACTCAAGAGTTGAGTTTTCTGGGGTGTTTTGGAGCTTCGTGGATTCGATCGGATTGTCTAATCTTGTCTTTGTGTTTTCCGGATAATTTTAGAATATGTTAAAAAGTTCGACCGGATATAAATACCCACTTTTTCCCCTGCCGGGAAATTTCCAAGTGTTGGATCTTTCCGTGGTTTAATAACGTTCTAAGTAGTGCAAGTAACGCGATGGACCCTCTAGAAGACAATAAACCTTAACTCGATTATGTGACCGTCTTGAACTGCCCTTTGAACCTTAGGGTTTGGGGCAGTACGGCGTACCACATGTGAGGCGTTGGCTTGACCCTTCTACGGCTGGACCGTTAGTACTGAGGCATGAACTGGATGTATTTTAAACCTATTTCATGTGTTGATTTGTTTCGGGAAAACTTGGGTGTTTGAATGTTCGATCGGAAAGTTTAACATTTTCTATTTATCTGGAATGTGATACAATAATTGGAATTCATAAGTAGGTATGAGATAACTGAATGAATGTTATAAACATAGCAGTTTAGTCTCACTTGATTGGTTGCAACGGAATTTTGATGTGATCAAAAGTCCGTCGCAATCACGTAGCGTACGCGGATACTCGCCGGATAAACTTAATAGACAGCTACACCCCTTAGCCCCGACCAAGTGACTGTAGGAGAACCCCGTCGCCGAAAGCATCCGTTCGGGTGCTCGCGGTAGCGGTGTTCCGCCTTGGCGCACTTCGTCGACGGTATCGGGGGTGCGGCCGCCTACTAAAGTTTGCGACGAGCATTCGATCAGGATGTCGGGAATCTTGTTGAATTGCCCGACTTGATATTGAAAAGTGTTTTCGATAATGAGACTAAAATGCGGGGTTTATAATTGTTAGGCATACGATGTCTAAGGAATTCATTTGATTAGGCAGCGATGTCTATGCAGGTTGCGGATTCCAACTGTTGTAGTTTTACACTTTCTTTTCTGTGACCGTAAGTGTAATATATGATATCGCCGGTTTCGTTGCTATATGTCAACGACAATTGGGATACGCATGTTTACTTACGTTGATGACATGTGATGTTATGTGTTGCTGGATATGTTATATTGGATAGTCGTGTTTGAATAGCCGGGGTTTTTTTTATGTGAGATGAGTGCTTTTCATTTTCATTCATGTAAAAACTTGTATGTAATATTCTTTTATTAGGGCACTTCCAGGTTGCGAAAGATGTCATCTTTTGTATATTATTTACTTTTCCGCACTAGGATAGACCCAAGGAGGGGAGCACAAGTGACCGGGTTCTAGGGTCCAGTAGGAGACCAACTCGAGGAGTCGAGTCCGGGTCTCCTAACCCTAGAATTGGTAGGGTTGCTTGCCGCTCTCGTAGGGGTCTAGGGGTGTGGGTTTGGCTATTCATCACGGCCATGGAATCCATGTTTTATACTGGCTCGTATTGAAAACACGGACGTCCTAGTATATCCAATATTTCATATGTTTCTTCTGCTGCGATATCTGTGATGTGATCATGTGATGTTCTGTGATAAATACTGTATATAGTATATATGATATATTATATAGACGTTACTTATGTTTTACACCCGTGCTAGCCCTGTCCCACTCTGCCGTTAGTTACCTAACCTAACGGTGCACGAGGGGACATCGAGGCGAATGCGGATGGCATAAGTGTACGTCGTATTTATCTGTGATGTTTAGGTAACTTAAATGATGGGACTTCATTAATGTGATTAATGAAAGTAAAAGAAACCTAAAGATGTTGTAGAATCGAATTTCAAAAATAAAACATGTAGCTACAGTTCTCGCTTTGCACAGCGGTATATGTGATATATCCTGCACCTTATTCGATGAGGAAAGGGCCGACGATCCCTTCACCGGGAGTGACCCCTTTAGCAATAACTGGCAGATGCTACACACTCGGTTTGTCTTTTGATAGCTTTCTATAGTTTCTGCTTTGCACAGTGATATATATGATATATCCCGCACCTCATTCGACGAGGAAAGGGCCGACGATCCCTTCACCGGGAGTGACCCCTTTAGCAAAACTAGAAAAGCCTCAAAAACACTCCATTTTAAAATCATTTGATTCTACAACGATATCAAGTTCATTACGCAATAGGTTTTCAGAAAAACCTGTCGTAGCCCTCCGTCATTTCAGATAAGTCCTACTTAGTATTCGTGCTACGTTTGTTGGCCTGCGTCAAGGCGTAGTGTGCGGTAGCTAACTAGTATTTATCTGTTTATGCATATGATGCAGATTGGATTAGGGTAGTCGTGCGACTTTGTTGGCCTGCGTCAAGGGTCGTGCGGGTGGGTTTAATTCAATCAAGAAATGACGGGTTGAACTTGACTAGCGGACTATGGTTTGTTGGCCTACGTCAAGGTCATAGGACGCTAGGGGCAAAATATTATCGGGAATTTCAAGTGTTGAAATTTGCAATGAGATTGCATACCTTCTATGAGATAGTTGGATCCCGATACCCGCTGCGAGTAAGAGTTACTCCTGGGAGAGTTTTACACATTACAATTAGCCAATCAAGTAGGTGTCTAGAAAGGTGTCAACGGGGTTACGCCTATGGGAAAACGAGGTTTACATTAATTAGGTTCGTGCGAAAGCACGGGGGACCTCCCTCAAAGTACCGACACTGGCCTGACTGAAAGATTGGCGAACTTGTAGTGTGTAATTAATCCCGGCTAGTCTTTCCTTCTAGGGTTTGAAGGAAGATTTGATAAAAACAGTGGGAGCCATCCTGATTAGATAAAATAATAACCAATCTGATCTTGCAAGAGCGCACGCTGAGTGTTTTCTTCTCTCTCTCTCCAGGTAACGACCATATCACGCCTTAATCAAGATAATAATACGGATATTTGACCGAACCCGCTTGTTATACTGGGCTGGGGAACGTTGGTCCCGCTCCAACTTATAATTGTTATAAGACAGAGCAGGAAATTGGGGATTACCAGAATTCCCGTGCCGTCCAAACGAAGAAAGTGCATACTGATGCATCATCTTCAGGTGTGTTCATTATACAGAACTATTTCTCAGTATTCTTTACGTCCTGGATATGAGATACCGGATCAGGATCCCGCATATGTAATTTGTTACATGGGCTACAGATAGGTAAAGAACAGAGAACGGGTGATAAGTTTCATGAGACAGAAAATGGGGCAAGTGTTGCAGCCAAGTCTGTTGGTCACTGTCACCCTGTATTACCAATACATTGATTCTGAACGAATGTTATTAGATACCGAACCTGATATACAAATTCATATCACTCTCTTTATTAATAAAGAATTAATAAAATTTTGTATTGTTGGATAATGTTTTGAACATTTCCTATATCAAAAGTTGATCGGTTCAGGCACGTTATCTAAAAGCATTGATGTTCTAAATCAAACTACAGTTTTTAGTATACAGAACACACACAAGAGGAAGAGTTCAAAAATGAACGAATCCTTCTTGAGGCATTGTAGACTAGGTCATATCAATGCGAACCGACTAGCTGAAGTTACATGTAGATGCATATTTAAATCAGTTTGAATTTACATCTTGTGAAACTTGCCAGTCATGTCACAAAGATATAATGATACCAGCTCTGTTTATTGGAAACAGAGAAAGAGTTAGTGAACTCTTAGGATGATACATGTTGATGTATAAAGGTCCCCTGTCTACACATGCCAAGACCAGTTCTTTGTACTTCATTACATTCTCTGATGATCTCTCAAGATTCAGACATATGTTCCTGTTGAAACACAAGTCAGAACCTTTTGAGGTATTCACAGAATATAAGTTAGAAGTAGAGAACCAAAACGGGTATAAGTATTATGTCCTTTGATGAGATCAAGGAGGAGAATACTTGAGCACGGAATTCTTGGACTTTTCTAAAGGAGAATGAGATTCTCTCTCAGCATTACTCCTCCGTATACACCGTAGCACGATGGTATATCGGGGCGGAGCAATTGCACCCTATTCGATATGGTGCACTCTATGATGAGTACTACTGAGTTACCTGTTTCCTTTTGGGAGTTATGCGCTTGAGAAGCTGCATACCTATTGAATAGGGTTCGAATCAGATCACAGCCTACCACTCCATATGAGATATGGTATGGGAAGAGCCCATGTCTTAAGCTAGTTAAGATTTAGGGTTGTCCGGCCTATGTCTAAAAGAAAAATCCGGACAAGCTCGAGGCAAGGTCAGTTATGTAGAACTGGAAAGGTTCCAGCTATGCAAACTACAGCAGATGATTTGGTACAACCAAAGGATTCAATAGTTACCAACGAACCTCAGCCTCTCCGCCGATCTAGTAGGGTTCCTCACCCACCTGAGAGATACTTCGGTTTCTCTATGACAGTAGGAGTAAGGATTGCATCATGAGATGATGACCCAACTAGTTTCGAGCTGGCCATCAGGAGTGAGACTCTGTAAGAATGGCTGGATGCTTAGCGATCTGAGATGGAATCCTTATACACCAACAAAGTATGGACTTTGGTTGCCTTATCTGAAGGGTTAAATCCCCATCAGGAGCAAGTATATCTTGAGAAGATTACTTGGTGTAGATGGAAAAGTTGAGACTTTCAAAGCTAGACTTGTTAAAGGTTTTTCGTCATCGACCAGGCGTGGATAATGATGAAACCTTTTCCAGTAGCTATGCTTAAGTCCATCCAGATCCTACTTGCCACGGCTACATACCATGACTACGATATCTGGCGGTTGGGTGCCATGACTGCTTTTCTAAGTGATATTTTAAAAGAGTGCGCCTATAAGTACACAGCCAGAGGGCCTCGTAGACAGTGGGAGCAGCGCAAACGCGAGCAAGATGTTTTATGTGATAAAGCAGGCATCGCGGAGTTAGAACGTCTGTTTTGATGTGTTAGTCAAAGAGTTTGACATCATCAAAATGGTAGATGAACCTTGTATAAATAAAAGGGTAGTAGGGAGTATGGTGGTGATCTTCGTAGAGTACGTGGATGACATACTCTTGATAAGAAAGGAGTTTCCTATGCTACGCTCGGCCAATCTCCGCTTATCACAATGATTCTCCATATAGGATCAAAGTGATACCTCCTAAATCCTGGGTTTTGGATCTATGAGATAGATCTAATTGGATGTTAGGATACTCACTAGTTGTAGTGAGATGGTATTAATCGATCCTGGGGAGAATCACTGCAAAGGTTCCAAAGTGACAAGGACGACTGAATGTCAGTCACAGGCATTGTCTTTACCCTCAGTGAAGGGACGGTATGTTGGAAGAGTTCCAAGCTAGATACCGTGGCATACTAGACGATAAAGGCAGGATATATCTCTACTTAAGATGCTACCAAAGAGGCTGTTTGGGTGTATATTGGTTCATGAGATGAACTAGGTTCCTACCATTGTGTGACAATGGAAGTGTGGCTTTGGCCCGAGAACCACGGTCCCATCAGTGACCCAGATATAATCTAAGGCAGTATCACCTGATCATGGAGATGGTTGATCTCCAGGGTGATTGAGGTTAGGAGAATAGACTCAGAGGACAACACGGCGGATCCACTCACAAAGGCCTTTTCCCAGAGAGAGACTTTTATGGGATGGTTGAGTATGAGATACTACAACCACTACTATCAGATGGCCCTAGTGCAAGTGGGAGATTGTTAGTTATATGTATGCCCTAGAGGCCATTACTATACATAGGATGTATATTGTAGTGGATGCTTGGACATATATAGGGAGGACTTTCTTGCTCGACATGATAGTATGCTATCTGGTTGATCTTTACCTTAATGTGTACACTGATTGTCTCTCTGTTACATGTTGGTAAATCCCTTAGGATGTGTACTTGACTACCTGGACTATGATGCGGATCATACTAGTAGGGACATGGTAGTCCATAAGTACATCCTTCAAGGTCCCTAGTCATGGGTGTATCGAGACGGGGCATCGATATACTAGAGTAGACTAGCATATACCTTCTCGACCCATACAGATGGGCGATGGATGATACCATATCCATTGGTGTTTGACATCGGAGATGATATACGGGTGCTCAGTAGAGACTGGGTACACTGGACGGACTCGCCGAGAACTCCCAGATGGTATTATACCTTACGTCAGATGGCAGTTCTCTGGTGACACTAGTACAGGTTAGTCTGTAGACCCGAGATCGTCATAGAGTCTTGTGTGATTCCCACTGTGCTTTGATTTCCACCTTACCACGTCCAAGAGGGCGTGCAAAACGGTGGTTTTTGGGTACAGTCCCGAATCACATGGAGGCAATGAGAGATAGGAGGGGATTCGTCTCTCCCGGTATAGGGAGTTGATGTTGCGCTGTGTTCGATTGGCTATAACCGGAAATCCCTGGCCAGGGTTGCTGAGATTTACTGGTAAGTGTTACTAGTAGTTTCTCAAACTGTTATAGACCTCATATCGACACGACTTATCGAGCTATTGGGGTCTGACGTTTACCACCCCTAGGCGAGATATGCGACATATCGGACGATGAGACCGAACTGTACGGTAAGTGTTACTGGTTGGATTCACAGGAGTGTAAGCGGGCTTGCTCGTCGATCTTTTGATTGCTCAATACCCGGGTGGCCGTTACGTTTAGCAGACCGCTTGCGGCTTGTGGGTGTTTGATATGATCATCACCAGCTGCCGGCGTATTGATGAGTCTTTAGAGTCTTACACAGAGGTTTCCTGGCTCAAGCGAAACGAAATAGGAGTGCATGTGAGATATGTGCGGGACCGAGAACAATGCGTGTATGTGATACCGTATTATATTCTCGCGATGAATATATCGATTGGTTGTATGCGATATAACCTAGTTATCGAATCGAGGATTGATTCGATAAGCCGATACATTGAATATTAGTCGGTCATATGCGATATGACCGGATCGTTAAATCAAGTGTTGATTTAATGATTTAATGTATAATTATATATTTGATATATTACTTTGCATTAACTAGTATTGGTTCACTTAAGATGGATTTTCTCACTTGATGTGCACATTGTATATGTGATATATTTTTTGTGCACTTGATTGTATCATGTTTGATGATACATGCAAACTTGGGTGTAGGTTTGATTTAAACCTTGGTTAAGTAAATGGTTAGGGTTTTTATTTATTTATTCATTTATTTCTTTGGCATAAAAGAGAAATGGTGGCTTGCTTTGTTTTGTAGTTGAAGTTTCATGAAGCTTTGAAAAAATCTACCATTTTTGTTTCATGCTAAACCTAACCATTCACCTAACCATAGTTTATTCTCTACACTTAACCATAGTTGCTAATAGGATAAGAATGGCTTATTTTTCTATTTTCCAAATGATTCTCATCATATTATCATCTTTTTCTTCTTCTTCTTCTTAAAGAAGAAAGTAGCTTGCTAGCTTCAATGGTGAATTGAGAAGATGAGTGAGAAATTCAATTCTAAAGTGAAACCACTTCCTATTTCTTCATCCTCTACCACATGCCAAGTAGTATAGGGTATTTTCTTCACAAGTTTCATGGCTTGGTGAAGTTGGAGCTTGATCTTGTGTTGCCTTGACGTAGATCATCTTCGGCATCGAAGTCGACGACCTAGCCCGTCCATTTCTCCGATGAAGCCGACGCTAGAGCCTGGGATCCGATGATCGGAGCGAGGGGACTTCATTACGGAGCTATGGAGGTGGAGGACCGGATCTACAAAGGTTGTATTTCCGTTCACTCTTAGTTAAGTTGTTATCTAGTTGCATGTTTCGCCTAAACTCTAGTCAACGATCCGTATTAGGGTTTCTCGGCACTTGTAAAATTTGAATTTGGCATGGTTGTTGCCTTGTGAGACCTCTTGAGTGTGCCTAGGAACCCTACACAAAGAACTCCAAGGGATATTATTTCTATTACGTAGAGGAACAAAAGGTTTTTGTTTCTCGTAATGCCCATTTTCTGGAACAGCAGTTTTTAGAAAAGGAGATAAGTGGGAGCGAAATAGAACTAGAAGAAATTCTAGAACCACAAACTAATACTGAAATTTTGGTAGAACAAGTAGTTCAAGAAGAACATGACATTCCCGCACCCCTCCGCAGGAGTAGTAGGCCGTCTCATCCGCCTGAAAGATACTACAGTTTTCTCATAGATGGGGATAGAGAGGATTGCATCATTGATGATGATGAACCTACTGGCTTCCAGCAGGCCATCCAGAGCGGCGACTCGGTACGATGGCTAGATGCAATGCGGACCGAAATGGAGTCCATATACACCAACAAAGTATGGACTTTGGATTTTGCTCTAGATGGGGTAAAACCCATAGGATACAAATGGATCTTCAAGAAAAAGATTGGTGTAGATGGACATGTGGAAACCTATAAGGCTAGACTTGTTGCAAAGGGTTTTCGTCAAAGACCTGGTTTGGACTATGACGAAACTTTTTCTCCAGTGGCTATGCTCAAATCCATTCGGGTCCTTCTTGCTATTGCTGCCTTCCATGATTATGAAATATGGCAGATGGACGTAAAGACGGCTTTTCTGAATGGAAATTTAGAAGAGTGCGTCTATATGGATCAGCCAGAGGGTTTCAATCAGAGTGGGAGCAGCGGGAAAGTATGCAAGTTGCTTAAGTCCATTTATGGTCTAAAGCAGGCATCGCGGAGTTGGAACATCTGTTTTGATGAAACAGTCAAAGAATATGACTTTATCAAAAATCCAGATGAACCGTGCATATGTAGTAAAGTTGTAGCAAGAACTGTCATATTCCTCATCTTGTACGTGGATGACATTCTATTGATAGGAAATGACATTCTTATGCTACAATCTGTCAGAGGATTCTTCTCACACAGGTTCTCCATGAAAGACCTGGGTGATGCCTCTTACATTCTGGGGATCCGGATCTATCGTGATAGATCCAAGTGGATGTTGGGACTTTCGCAGTCCAGGTATATCGACACTGTACTGAAAAGATTCAGTATGGAAGATTCCAAGCGCGGTAATCTACCGGCCTGTCACAGAATCACCCTATCCAAAGAGATGTCTCCCAAGACTGATTTGGAAAGGGAACACATGTCTATTATACCCTACGCTTCTGCGGTAGGCTCTATAATGTATGCGATGTTGTGCACCAGACCAGATATAGCTTACGCACTGAGCGTGGTAAGCCGGTATCAGTCAGACCCAGGGGAGAAGCACTGGATTGCAGTAAAGAACATTCTCAAGTACCTGAGGAGGACTAAGGAGATGTTCTTGGTTTACGACGCAAAAGACCTCAGGTTGGAGGCCTATGCTGATTCCGGCTTCCAGAGTGATAAGGACGATTCCAAGTCCATGTCAGGTTATGTCTTCACCCTCAATGGAGGGGCGGTGTGCTGGAAGAGCTCCAAGCAGGACACCGTTGCTGACTCGACGATGGAAGCGGAGTATATAGTTGCTTGCGATGCCGCAAAAGAAGCAGTCTGGATAAAGAAGTTCCTAACAGAACTTCAGGTGGTTCCTACCATTGTTGATCCAATACCTCTGTATTGCGACAACAACGGAGCTATAGCTTTAGCGAAGGAACCAAGGTCCCATCAGAAGTCCAGACACATCTTAAGGCGGTATCACCTGATCAGGGAGATCATTGATCGTCAGGAGATCGAGGTTCGGAGAGTTGCTACTGAAGAGAACATTGTTGATCCATTCACAAAGGCCCTACCTCAGATTCAGTTCGAGAGGCTACTCGAGATCATCGGTCTTCGATATGCCAGTACATGGCCCACGTGCAAGTGGGAGATTGTTAGTGCATATGCCCTAGGGGCCATTATTGTATCATACTAGTTTGTATATTACTTAATGGAAGCTTGGGATATTCACATGTATATAACAGTCTTGCTAAACATGGTAGTATGCTATTTGGTTTTTTCTATCTTAATATGTGAGTATACGTATTGATAGAGCTCTTAGGATCTTGCTTGAGTACCAGCGTTGTGATGGCAGTCACACTAGTGGGGGCTGGGTAGTCTACAAGCACATCCTTATTCAGGTTCCTAGTCGTTGGATTATCGAGACAGGGCATCGATACTCCGGAGTAGACTAGTGTGTACGCTTCTCATCCCAGTTGGGGAGATAGTCTGTCCCACAGCCGTCAGTACGTCGTACTGGAGATAGTATGCAGGTGCTCGTTGGGTTACAGGTACACCGGACAGGACTTACAGGGAACTGTTGGTTGGTTTTATACCAGTCGTCAGTTAACAGTTCCCAGGTGACTAAGTACAGCATAGTCCGCAGACTTAACACTGCTACTTCGCCTCGAGTGTGTCCCACTGTTCTTAGATTGCTACCCTACCACGACTCAAAGGAGTCGTGCAAACAGGTAGCAGTTGGGTGCAGTCCCGAGCAATTGGAGGCAGTGGCGGTTACACAGGATTCGTCTCTCCCGGTATTGGGGGTTGATATCACGCCGTATCAGAGAGCCATTATGCAAAGTCCCTGGCCAGGGCAAGCGAGATTTGCTGGTAGGTTCCAGTAGTTTCTCAGGGTGTAATGGGCTTCGCTCCGACACGACTTATACCACTATTAGGGGACCGACGCTTGCCGTCCCCTAGGCCCGATATGCGATAGTCTTAGATGAACGGACCGGACTGTATGGAGATTGTCACATCAGACTCAGTAGGAGTTTGGATGGGTTTCCTCATCGGCCTTCTTATCGACATCTACCTGGGGACCGTTACGTACAGCTAGTGCCGCTTGCGGTCTGTGGTTAAACCCACTGCCAACGTAGTAGTCGAGTCTCTAGAGTCCCACACAGAGAGTTTCCCTACTCCAGGCGAAACGATATAGAGGTCGTATGGTTTTACGACAAGGGTTCGGACGCATACGTGTGTTTACGCACGTACGACATCCGGACAGTTTTTACTAGTTAGCTTTGGTTTAAGCCAGTTTCTAGTATCCGGTTATTGGATTTATACAGTCTAAAGTTTTTCCGTGTTTTCACGGATAGGAGGGGCGTTCTCGTAATTGCGCGAGAAACTTCTAGAAGATGGTGACTTGGGGGTTAAGGTGGCATATGCATTAAATAGGATTAGTGAGTCATATGAGTGATTAATCCATGTCATTAATGCATCATAAATGCTTAATGACTCATGGAGATGAATCACCCATTAGATATTTATGAAGCATGATTATTCATTCTTCATTTTCTTTTGTTGGATAAAATATTATGCTTGATATATATTATGATAGCTCATTATCTCATCTCATTCTTTTGTTCACTTTCTCTCTCCTCAAGCTCTCCCTCTTCAAACCCTAATCCTCCCCTCTCATGTGTTGAGTACAAGGATTAGATTAGACTACTTAATCCTTAACCATTCTCTATATCATCTAGGTTGCTTAGATTAGCGATTTAAGAAACCTAGTTACCTCTAGTTTGAGGTGAAGCTTGTAGTAAAGCTCTCGGGCGGATCTTCTACTACTTAGAGAAGGCCGGAGAGGACGTGGAGAACGACAAGACGAAGGTCTCGGATCTTTAGGTATAATCACTTTTCATAGTAGTTGTTAACTCCTATGTTTGTTGTTAGTTATTGTGTATGCAAAGATTCTCGGTTAGTCGATGTTTACGCTTTAAACAAGATTGTTTTTCATTATTCCGCCTCCCCGCATGTCGTGGGGTGTTGTACATCGACTTATAGAGTAAACAACTTTACTTCTAAGAGTTAGGGATTACAACCTTTGTAGTCCGTTCCTTCACTACTAAAGCTCCGTTTTGAGGTCCCTTCGCTGAGATCATCGAGTATCTGGACTCTAGAGAGGCTCCACAAAAGAAAGATGCAAGCTTGCTTCCGATCTTCGATAACAAAGATGATCTACCTTGAAGAAACTCAAACCCAAGCTCTTGCTTTGATAATAAAGTATTAGCAAAGCAAACACCCTAATCTAAGTGGCTAGAATAGATGAGGATGATGAATTTGGAATTTAGCTCTCATTTATTTTCTATTTCTCACTCATTTTCATCACTTCACAAAAAGCTAGAAAGCTTTTCATGCAAGGAAGAAGAAGAAAGAAGACGATCAATCCTTTTGTGATGAATAATGAAATCTAGTGAGGTTAGAAATGCAACCATGGGTTAAGTATGATAACTTAACCCATATAGAGACTTAACCATGGTGAAGGGTTGGGTTGGTTTAATAAATATCAACCAAAATATCTTTAGAAAATATCTTTAGTTAAAAACAAAAGCAAAGCTTCTAGAAGCTTCAAGAAGGTTTAACCCTAATCCAAACCCTAACCATGTTTAAACTCCACAAAACATGTTGCATTTGTAACCTTAACTTGTTACAATATTATATATCACATATATAATATATTTTGTAACAAAAAAAATAATACAATTAACATATATCGCATATATATCAATGTATTACCTGAGTGAGAAAAAGAATCTTTTAGTGAGCTTATATTAGTTAATATAATTTAATATATCAAATATATAATTATACATTAATTTATCGAATCAACACTTGATCCGATAATCCGGCTATTTCACAAATAACCGACTAATATAATCTGTATCAGTTCATCGAATCAACACTTGATCCGATGACCCGGCTATATCATATACCCGGCCGATAACTCATATCGCGAGAATCTAATACGGTATCACATACACGTAATGTTCTCGGTCCTGCACATATCACATATGTGCTCCTACTCCGTTTTTCCTGAGCCAGGAAACCTCTGTGCAGGACTCTAAAGAATCGTCAATACGCCGGCAGTAGGTGATGATCATATCAAACACCCACAAGCTGCAAGAGGTCAACTAAATGTAACAGCCACCCAGGTATTGAGCAATCAGAAGATCAACAAGCAAGCCTGTACATTCTCCCGTGAATCCAACCAGTAACACTCCCGTACAGTCCGGTCTCTTCGTCTGATATGTCGCATATCTCGCCTAGGGGTGGTAAACGTCAGACCCCAGCAGCTTGATAAGTCGTGTCGATATGAGGTTTATAACAGTTCAAGATACTACTGATAACACTTACCAGTAAATCTCAGCAACCCTGGTCAGGGATTTCCAGTTATAGCCAATCGAACACAGCGCAACATTAACTCTCTATACCGGGAGAGACGAAACCCCTCCTATCGCTCATTTCCTCCATGTGATTCGGGACTGTACCCAAAAGCCACCTTTTTGCACGCCCTCTTGGACGTGGTATGATGGAAATCAAAGCACGGTGGGAATCACACAAGGCTCCATGACGATCTCGGGTCTACAGACTAACCTGTACCAGTGTCACCAGAGAACTGCCATCTGACGTGAGGTATAATACCATCTGGGAGTTCTCGCCGAGTTCGTCCAGTGTACCCAGTCTCCACTGAGCACCCATATACCTTCTCTGATGTCAAACACCAATGGATATGGGTCAAGAAGCGCATACACTAGTCTAGTCTGGAGTATCGATGCCCTGTCTCGGCACTCCCACGACTAGGAACATTTGAAGGATGTACTTGGCGACTACACTGTCCCCATTAGTATGATCTGCTTCATAGTCCTGGTAGTCAAATACTCATCCTAAGGGCTTTATCAACATGTGACAGAGAGACAATCAGAGTACATGTTAAGATAAAGTGTAACCAGATAGCATACTATCATGTCGAGCAAGAAAGTCCTCCCTATATATGTCCAAGCATCCACTACAATATACAACATATGTACAGTAATGGCCTCTAGGGCATACATATAACTAACAATCTCCCACTTGCACAAGGGCCATCTGTTCTAGTATTTCATACCCAACTATAAGCTGTGGTAGAAGTATCTCATACTCAACCATCCCATAATAGTCTCTACTGGGAAATATGCCTTTGTGAGTGGATCCGCGCTGTTGTTCTCTGAGTGTACTTTCCTAACCTTGATCTACCTGGAGATCAAACATCTCCATGATCAGGTGATACTGCCTAAGAATATGTCTGGATCACAGATGGGACGGGGGGTTCCTAGGCCTAAGCCACAACTCCATTGTCACACAATGGTAGGAACGAAGTTCATCTCATGAACTAATATATATATCAAGACTGCCTCTTTGGTAGCATCCTCGATAACGATGTATCCTGCCTTTAATCGTCTAGTAAATCACGGTATCCAGCTTAGAACTCTTCCAACATACCGTCCATCCACTAAGGATAAAGACAATGCCTGCGACTGACATTCAGTCGTCCTTATCACCCTGGAACCTTTCCAGTGATTCTCCCCAGGATCGATTGATACCATCTCACTACAACTAGTGAGAATCCTAACATCCAATTAGATCTATCTCATAGATCCATAACTCAGGATTTAGGAGGTATCACCTTGATCCTATATGGAGAATCTTTGTGATAAGTGGAGATTGACCGAGTGTAGCATAGGAAACTCCTTCCCTATCAAGAGTATGTCATCTACGTACTCTACGAAGATCACCACCATACTCTCTACTACCTTTTTGTATATACAAGGTTCATCTACCATTTTGATGAAGTCAAACTCTTTGACTACCACATCAAAACAGACGTTCCAACTTCGCGATGCCTGATTTATCACATAAAACAACTTGCTCAAGTTTCCGCTGCTCCCACTGTCTACGAAGCCCTCTGGCTATGTACTTATAGACGCTCTCTTCCAAATCAATATTTTAGAAAAGCAGTCATGACACCCAACCGCCAGATATCGTAGTCATGGTATGTAGCCGTAGCAAGTAGGATCTGGATGGACTTAAGCATAGCTTTGAAAGTCTTAACTTTTCCATGTACACCAAGTAATCTTCTCAAGATATACTTGCTCCTGATGGGGATTTAACCCTTCAGATAAAGCAACCAAAGTCCATACTTTGTCAGTGTATAAGGATTCCATCTCAAATCTCTAAGCATCCAGCCATTCTTACAGAGTCCCACTCCTGATGGCCTGCTCGAAACTAGTTGGGTCATCATCACATGATGCAATCCTCGCTCCCACTGTCATAGGGAAACCGAAGTATCTCTTAGGTGGATGAGGAACCCTACCAGATCGGCGGAGAGGCTGAGGTTCGTTGGAAACTATTGAATCCTCCGGGTTTACCAAATCATTAGCTGCAGTTTGTATAGCTAGAACTCCTTCCAGTTCTACCTCATGACCACTAATTTCTTCACAAGAAATTCCTTTTTTTCTCAAAAAGTGGTATTCCGAGAAATAAAACATCTTTTGTTCCTCGGTGTGGTAGAAGATATTCCCTTGCGAATGCTTGGGATATCCAACAAACTTCCACAGAACTGACCTGGCCTCGAGCTTGTCCGGATTTTACTTTTGACATAGGTCGGACATCCCCAAATCTTAACATCTTTAAGAGATGGGCTCTTCCCATACCATATCACATATGGAGTGGTAGGCATCTGATTTGGTTGGAACCCTATTCAATAGGTATGCAACTTCTCAAGTGCATAACCCCAAAAGAAAATAGGCGACTCAGTAGTACTCATCATAGAGCACACCATATCACATAGGGTGCGATTGCTCCATCCCGATATACCATCGTGCTATGGTGTATACGGAGGAGTAATGCTGAGAGAGAATCTCATTCTCCTTTAGAATAGTCCAGGATTTCTGTGCTCAAGTATTCTCTTCCTTGATCTCATCAAAGGACATAATACTTATACCCGTTTTTGGTTCTCTACTTCTAACTTATATTCTGTGAATATCTCAAAAGTTTCGGACTTGTGTTTCAACAGGAACATATGTCTGAATCTTGAGAGATCATCAGTGAATGTAATGAAGTACAAAGAACCGGTCTTGGCATTTGTAGACAGGGGACTTTCATACATCAGCATGTATCAATCCCAAGAGTTCACTAACTCTTTCTCTGTTTCCAATAAACGGAGCTGTGGTCATCTTATCTTTGTGACATGACTGGCAAGTTTTACAAGATGTAAATCCAAACTAATTTAAATATGCATCTTTATGTAACTTTAGCTAGTCGGGTCGCATTGATATGTCCTAGTCTACAAAGCCTCAAGAAGGATTTGTTCATTTCTGAACACTTCCTCTTGTGTGTGTTCTGTACATTAAGAACTGTAGTTTGATTTAGAACGTCTATGCTTTTAGATAACGTGCCTGAACCGATCAACTCTTGATATAGGAAATATTCAAAATATTATCCAACAATACAAAATTTTATATCCTTCTTTACTAATAAAGAAACTGATATGATATTGTATATCAGGTTCGGTATCTAATAACATTCGTTCAGAATTAATGTATTCTGGTAATACAGGGTGATAACTGCCAACAGACTTGGCTGCAACACTTGCATCATTTCCAACTCTTGAAACTTATCACCCATTCTCAGTTCTCTACCTATCTGTAGCCAATGTAACAAATTACATTTGCGGGATCCTGATCCGGTATCTCATACCCAGGACGTAAAGGATACTGAGAAACAGTTCTCCATAATGAACACACCCGAAGATGATGCATCAGCATGCACTTTCTTCGTTTGGGCGGCACGGGAATTCTGATAATCCCCTATTTCCTGCTCTGTCTTATAACTATTATAAGTTGGAGCGGGACTAACGTTCCCTAGCGCAGTATAACAAGCGGGTTCGGTCAATACATCCGTATTATTATATTGATTAAGGTGTAACATAGTCGCTACTTGGAGAGAGATAGAAGAAAACACTCAGCGTATGCTCTTGCAAGATTAGATTGGTTATTATATCTAATCAGGATGTCTCCCACTGTTTTAGTCAAATCTTCCTTCCAACCTTAAAAGGAAAGCCTAGCCGGAATTAATTACACTCTACAAGTTCGTCAATCTTTCAACCAGGCCAGTGCCGGTACATTGAGGGAGGTTCCTCCCGTTTCGCACGGAACTAATTAAAATAAACCTCATCTTCCCAGAGACATAACCCCGTTGATACCTTTCTAGACACCTACTTAATCGGCTAATTGTAATGTGCAAAACTCTCCCAGGAGTAACTCTTACTCGCAGTGGGTATCGGGATCCAACTATCTCATAGAAGGTATGCAATCTCATTGCAAATTTCAACACTTGAAATTACCGATAATATTTTACCCCTAGCGTGCTATGACCTTGACGCATGCCAAACAACCTATAGTCCTCTAGTCAAGTTCAACCCGTGCATTTCCTGATTGAATTAAACCCACCCGCATGACCCTTGACGCATGCTAAACAACTCCATACGAATACCCTAATCCAATCGTATCGTATGCTAGCAGATAAGCACTAGTTAGCTACCGTACACTACACCTTGACGCATGCCAAACTACCGCAGCACGAATACTAAGTAGTACTTATCTGAAATGACGGAAGGCTACGCAGGTTTTTAAGAAAACCATGAGCGTAATGAACTTGATATCGTTGTAGAATCGAGTGATTTTAAAAGGAGTGTTTTTGAGGCCTTTGCTAGTTTCACTAAAGAGGTCACTCCCGGTAAAGGGATCGTCGGCTCTTTCCTCATTGAATAAGGTGCAGGATATTTCACAAATATCACTATGCAAAGCAAAAACTATAAAAACAATCAAAAGACAAACTGAGTTTGTAGCATCTGCTAGTTTCGCTAAAGAGGTCACTCCCGGTGAAGGGATCTCGGCTCTTTCCTTATCGAATATGGTGCTGGATATTCTACAAGGAACACCGCTATGCAAAGCAAGAACTAGAGCTACCAGTTTTTGAGACAAGTTTCTACAACATCTTTACGTTTCTTTTAGTTTCATTAATCTCATTAATGAAGTCCCATTTTATTATGCTTCACAAGCATCACATTTGAAACGAAATCAGCAATATAACATATATCTCATATATATAATATAAACATTCGTCTCAGGCAGTAATATGATCTCATCACAGAACATTGCAGCAGAAGATAACATATGAAATATTGGATATACTAGGATTTCTGTGTTTTATGCGAGCCTGTATAAAACGCGGATTCCACGGTCGCGATGAATAGCTAAACCCACATCCCTAGACCCCTACGAGAGCGGCAAGCAACACTGCCAATTCTAGGGTTAGGAGACCCGGTCTCGACTCCCCGAGATGGTCTCCGACTGGACCCTAGAACCCGGTTACTTGTGCTCCCCGCCTTGGGTCTACCTAATGTGGAAAAATAAATAATATACAATGGTGTCATCATCCTCAGTCCGGAGTGCCCCAATAAAAGAATATTACAAACAATGAATTTTACATGAATGAAAAAGAAAAACTCTCATATCACATAAAACCCCTGGCTATTCAAAACGCGACGATCCAATATAACATATCACAGCAACACATAATATCTCATATCATCAACGTAAGCAAGTATGCGTATCCCAATTGTCGTTGATGTATAGCAACGAAGCCGGCGATACACCACATACTACGCTTACGATCACAGAAAAAAAGTGTAAAACTACAACAGTTGGAATCCGCAACCTCCTTAGACATCGCAAGCCTAACCAAATGAATTCCTTATACATCGCATGCCTAACAATTATAAACCTCGCATTTTAGTCTCAATATCGAAAACTCTTTTCAACATTTAGTCGGGTAATTCAACAAGATTCCCAACATCCTGATCGAATGCTCGTCACAAACTTTAGTAGATGGCGGCACCCCCAGATGCCGTCGACGAAGCGCACTAAGGTGGAACACCACTGCCGCGAGCACCCGAACGGATGCTTTTGGCGACGGGGTTCTCCTACAGTCACTTGGTCGGGGCTATGGGGCGTGGCTATCTATTAAGTTTACCCGGCAAGTATCCTCTACGCTACGTGATTGCGACGGACTTTTGATCACATCAAAATCCAGTGGCAACCGATCAAATGAGACTAAACTGCTAGATTTATAACATTCAAATTAGTTATCTCATAACTAGTTGTGGATTCCAAATATTGTATCACATTCCAGATAAATAGATAATGTTAAACTTTCCGATCGAATAAACAAACACCCAAGATTTCCCAAATAGCTCAACAATTGAGCGGAGTTCAAAAAATATCCATCACATGCCACAGTACCAATGGTCCAGCCGTAGAAGGGACAAACCAACGCCTCACACGTGGCAACGCCGTACTGCCCTAAACCCTAAGGTTTAGAGGCAGTTCAGATGGTCACATAATCGAGTTAAGGTTTGTGTTCTTCTAGAGGGTCCACCACGTTACTTGCACGACTTAGAACGTTCTTTAACAAAGGAAAAATCCAACACTTGGAAATTTTCCGGGTCGGGAAAAAGTGAGTTATTGATATCCGTTCGAACTTTTTAGCACGTTCTAAATTATCCTGAAAAAACTTAAACGAAGTCAAACTTTTCGATCGAATCAACGAATACAAAAGATCTCCAGAAAACTCAACACTTGAGTGAAATTAAAAATTCCCAGAGGCATGTAGAAGTACCTACGGATCAACTGTTTAAGAACTATCACTCAATCCTCAAGATCTGCCGCGGAACCGCCGCCAATACCCTGGTTTGGCCGCGGTTCCGCGGCGCTTTGATGGATTTAGGGGGTCGTTTTTCACACATATCCATAAAATCACCTGCTTAATTTTCTGAGTATTTTTAATACAGAAAAATCAACATTTTAAAAAAAATTCCAGAAAGGGGGTAAAACTCGATGTTTCGGGGTTCGATCGGACTTTAAACTTCGTCTAGACTTTGCCTAAAGCTCTAACCTGGCTCTGATACCACTGTAGGGTTACTAGGCACAGTCACAAGGGACTATAAGGCATCAACCATGCCCGATTCAATATTTTGACGTGCCGAACAACCCTAACTAAGATCTTAGACTAGAGATTAAGCGAAACAAAGCAAGTAAACAACTTTACTTCTAAGAGTTAGGAATTGCAACCTTTGTAGTCCGTTCCTTCACTTCTAAAGCTCCGTGTTGAGGTCCCTTCGCTGCGATCATTGAGTATCCGGACTCTAGAGAGGCTTCACAAAAGAAAGATGCAAGCTTGCTTCCGATCTTCGATAACAAAGATGATCTACCTTGAAGAAACTCAAACCCAAGCTCTTGCTTTGCTAATCAAGTATTAGCAAAGCAAACAACCTAATCTAAGTGGTTAGAATAGATGAGGATGATGAAGTATGATTTTAGCTCTCATTTATTTTCTATTTCTCACTCATTTTCATCACTTCACAAAAAGCTAGAAAGCTTTTCATGCAAGGAAGAAGAAAAAAGAAGATGATCAATCCTTTTGTGATGAATAATGAAATCTAGTGAGGTTAGAAATGCAACCATGGGTTAAGTATGATAACGTAACCCATGTAGACTTAACCATGGTGAAGGATTGGGTTGGGTTAACAAATATCAACCAAAATATCTTTAGAAAATATCTTTAGTTTAAAACAAAAGCAAAGCTTCTAGAAGCTTCAAGAAGGTTTAACCCTAATCCAAACCCTAACCATATTTAAACTCCACAAAACATGTTGCATTTATAATCTTAACTTGTTACAATATTATATATCACATATATAATATATTTTGTATCAAAATAAAATAATACAATTAACATATATCGCATATATATCAATGTATTACCCGAGTGAGAAAAAGAATCTTTTAGTGAGCTTATATTAGTTAATGTAATTTAATACATCAAATATATAATTATACATTAAATTTTCGAACCAACACTTGATCCGATAATCCGGCTATTTCATAAATAACCGACTAATATAATCTGTATTAGTTCATCGAATCAACACTTGATCCGATGACACGGCTATATCTCATATACTCGGCCGATAACTCATATCGCGAGAATCTAATACGGTATCACATACACGTAATTTTCTCGGTCCTGCACATATCACATATGTGCTCCTACTCCATTTTGCCTGAGCCAAGAAACCTCTGTGTAGGACTCTAAAGAATTGTCAATACGCCGGTAGTAGGTGATGATCATATTAAACACCCACAAGCTGCAAGCGGTCAGCTAAACGTAACAGCCACCCAGGTATTGAGCAATCAGAAGATCAACAAGCAAGCCTGTACATTCTCCTGTGAATCCAACCGGTAACACTCCCGTACAGTCCGGTCTCTTCGTCTGATATGTCGCATATCTTGCCTAGGGGTGGTAAACGTCAGACCCCAGCAGCTTGATAAGTCGTGTCGATATGAGGTATATAACAGTTCGAGAAACTACTGATAACACTTATCAGTAAATCTCAGCAACCATGGCCAGGGATTTCAGTTATAGCCAATCGAACATAGCGCAACATAAACTCCCTATACCGGGAGAGACAAAACCCCTCCTATCGCTCATTGCCTCCATGTGATTCGGGACTGTATCCAAAATCCACCTTTTTGCATGCCCTCTTAGACATGGTATGATGGAAATCAAAGTACAGTAGGAATCACACAAGGCTCTATGACGATCTCGGGTCTACAGATTAACCTGTACCAGTGTCACCAGAGAACTTCCATCTGACGTGAGGTATAATACCATCTGGGAGTTCTCGGCGAGTCCGTCCAGTGTACCCAGTCTCCACTGAGCACCCGTATACCTTCTCTAATGTCAAACACCAATGGATATGGAATCATCCATCGCCCATCATATGGATCAAGAAGCGCATACGCTAGTCTATCTGGAGTATCGATGCCCTGTCTCGGCACTCCCACGACTAGGAACATTCGAAGGATGTACTTTGCGACTACACTGTCCCCACTAGTATGATCTGCATCATAGTCCTGATAGTCAAGTACTCATCCTAAGGGCTTTATCAACATGTGACATAGAGACAATCAAAGTACATGTTAAGATAAAGTGTAACCAGATAGCATACTATCATGTCGAGCAAGAAAGTCCTCCCTATATATGTCCAAGCATCCACTACAATACACAACGTATGTACAGTAATGACCTCTAGGGCATACATATAACTAACACTAGACACCTACCTGATTAGCTAATTGTAAAGTGTAAAACTCTCTCAGGAGTAACTCTTACTCGCAGTGGGTATCGGTATCCAACTATCATATAGAAGGTATGCAATCTCATTGCAAATTTCAACACTTGAAATTCCCGATAATGGTTTTTACCCCTAGCTTCATATGACCTTGACGCTGGCCAACAAATCATAGGCCGCTAGTCAAGTTCAACCAGTTCATTTCTTGATTGAATTAAACCCGCCCGCATGACCTTTGACGCTGGCCAACAAAGTCGTACGACTACCCTAATCCAATCGCATCTTATGTCACAGATAAGTACTAGTCAGCTACCAAACACTACGCCTTGACGCTGGCCAACAAACGCAGCACGAATACTAAATAGTTCTTTTCTGAAATGACCGAGGGCTACGCAGGTTTTTAAGAAAACCATGAGCGTAATGAACTTGATATCGTTGTAGAATCTAGTGATTTAGAAAAGGAGTGTTTTTTAGGCTTTTGCTAGCTTCGCTAAAGAGGTCACTCCCGGTGAAGGGATCTCGGTTCTTTCCTCATCGAATGAGGTACTGGATATTCATGAATACCACTATGCAAAGCAAGAACTAGAGAAGCTGTCAAAAGACAAAACCGAGTGGGTTGTAGCATTTGCTAGTTTCGCTAAAGAGGTCACTCCCGGTGAAGGGATCTCGGCTCTTTCCTCATCGAATGAGGTGCTGGATATTCATCAAGGAATACCACTATGCAAAGCAAAAACTAGAGCTACCTTTTTTGAAAATTTGATTCTTCAACATCTTTATCTTTCTTTCTTTTCATTAATCTCATTAATGAAGTCCCATCAATTAATTTTTCCTAAACATTACAGAAAAGTGAAACGAAAATCGAACGTGCGCTTATGCCATCCGCATTCGCCACTGGGCCCAGTCATGCACCGTTAGGTTACTTAACTACCGGCAGAGCGGGGGCTGGACTAGCGTAGGTCCAAAACATAAGCAACGTTTATTATATGTCATATATATAATATTACATCCGTCTCATGCAGTTATATGATCAACATCACAGAAACAAGCAGCAGAAGCAACATATGAAATATTGGATATACTAGGATGTCCGTGTTTTAAATTTAGCCAGTAATGTAAAACACGGATTCCATAGTCGTGATGAATAGCTAAACACACATCCTTAGACCCCTACGAGAGCGGCAAGTAACCCTGCCAATTCCAGAGTTAGGAGACCCGGTCTCAACTCCTTAAGATGGTCTCCCACTGGACTCTAGAACCCGGTTACTTGTGCTCCCTGCCTTGGGTCTATCCTAATGCGGAAAAGTAAATAATATACAACAATGGTGACATCATCCTCAACCCGAAAGTGCCCCAATAAAAGAATATTGCATACAGATTTTACATGAATGAAAATATAAAAGCTCTCATCTCACATAAAACCTCCGGCTATTCAATCACGACGATCCAATAAATCATATCAACAGCAACACATGATATCACATATCATCAACGTAAGCAAATATGCGTATCCCTAAAACTTGTTTACATATAGCAACGAGATTGGGATACCCCACATATTACACTTACGGTCACAGAAAAGAAAATAGAAAACTACAATAATTAGAATCCGCAATATCCTTAGACATCATAAACCCGGAATATCTCATATTCCGGATTTCATGCCTAACTTATAAAACTTGCATTTTAGTCTCAAATTGAAAACACTTTTCAATTGGTTGTCGAATAATTCAACAAGATTCCAGATTTAGTGATCGCGTACAATACGCAATTGCGACAGAGTCTTGATCCGAATCAAAACTTCGTGGCAATCGATCAATTGAGTTTAAACGGCTAGATTTACAATATAATAACTAGTTTTCATAAAACTAATTAATCCGGATTCTAATAATTGTATCACACATCACAAAGCTTATAAAGTAACCGCGACATTAGAATTCCGCACGCAATTAGCAAACTAAACCAATTTTTCCAAAACATTGAAAAATCCAGTGAGCTAAAGTTCCCAAAACGATCGTTTTAAGCCAATCCGGGAGTCGAAACCAACTCGAAACCCGCCCGAATCTTCGTGGGGGAGAAGATCCTAAAATTAACTATCGAATAGGGGGCATAGAATGCGTACCCCACCCTCGAGGCCACCATAAGGTTGCCAGGGGGTGAGGCAGACCTGAAACTGCCTAAGGTGGGGCAGTTTCGCGTCTCCACCACCAAGACCACCTTGTGGTGGTCTTGGGGAGTGGGCCCAGCCATTTGGTCCCTCCATAGGTGTCCCCGGGGTGCGCACGCTCCACCCCGTGGCTTCTCGGTTCAAACTGTAAGCCCGCAGGGTGTGCAAACAACTCAAAACATCATTTTTGAAACAATTTTTATCGGCATTTTTTGCGCGACAAAAACGGCAGATTTCTAACGTCGCTACAAGTTACCATAATATTCTAGCTTGGCTCTGATACCATGAAAGTCGACCTTAGCACCACCATGAGGTTCTAGAGGCATCAAACATGCCAAATTTTAATTTTTATTAGGTGCTAAACTAGACTAACAAGATCTTTACTAGATTATTTGGGTTTGCCTTTGTGATATGATGAACTAAAGAGAAGAAAAGAGCATACAACCTTTGCAGTTTGAGTTCTTCACTTCATATGCTCCATGCAGTAGTCCCACGACTCCACTAGGCTCCACTTGAGACTTTGGACGAGCTTCCTCCGATGACCTTCGTGCCGAAGATGATCCACGCGAAGTCTCTTCACCTCAAGATACCTCTACACTAAACTCTTTAGCATAGTAAACACGCTACACTCGATTGCTAGTCAAGTGTAGGATGGTGAAGTAGGGGATGTTAAAATCTCACAAGTTTGTGTTCAAGCTTCATGGTTCACATCACATGTGAGGGTTGAAACTTGAACTTTAGCAATTAAGGAAGAAGAAGAAGCTAGAGAGCAACCATGGGAGCAACTCAAGAAAAATGGCTAAGTGTTTAGAATGAGCAAAGAATGAATGGCAACTCTTGACCCCCACTTATTCAAGCATGGAATTTTGCAATATAAAATTGCAACCATGCTTGAATAGTGAGTCAAGATGAATAAACTATAAATAAAGCCCATGCTTGCAACCATGCTTTTATTTTCCACCTCTTTTCTATTTTTCTCAAAAATAGAAATTTATGCCATGCTTCATTATTATATATATATATAAATATCATATATATTAATATATATGTTATGAAGAATAATTAGTGAGCTAACGATATTAGTTAAGATATAATTATATCACATATAATATATATCATATTATTAAATCATCACTTGATTTAATAACCCGGTTATATCACATATGACCGACTAATATCATTCATCTGTATATCACATTATCAAATCAACACTTGAATCGACAATCTGGTTATATCACATATAACCGAACCGATAACAGATAACTGCCAGATTACAATACGGTATCACATACACGTATTTAATCAGGCCCACACACATATCGCATATGTGTCCTATTTCGTTTCGCTTGAATCAGGGAAATTCTGTGTGGGACTCTAAAGACTTGTCAATATGCCAGCAGTAGGTGATGATCACATCAGTCACCTACAAACTGTCAGCGGTACAAACTAGACATAACGGCTACCCGGGTATTGAGCGATATGAAGATCAACAAGCAAGCCTGTCCATAGTCTCCATGAAGCCTATCAGTAACACTACCGTACAGTCCGGTCTCTTCGTCTGATATGTCGCATATCATATCTAGGGGTGGTAAATGTCAGACCCCAGTAATGTGATAAGTCATGCCGATGTCTGGCCTATAACTGTTCGAGAAACTACTGATAACACTTATCAGTAAATCTCAGTAGCATCCCTGGCCAGGGACTTCCAGTTATAGCCAATCGAGCATAGCGCAACATCAACCCCCCATACCTGGAGAGACGAAACCCCTCCTATTGTTTATTGCCTCAATGCGACTCGGGACTGTACCCAAAATCCACCTGTTTGCACGTCTCCTTTGAGCGTGGTAGGGAGGAAATCAAAGCACAGTGGGAGCCACACAAGACTCTATGACGATCACGGGTCTACAGACTAACCTGTACCAGTGTCACCAGAGGACTGCTATCTGACGATAGGTATACTATCATATAGGAGTCCTCAGCGAGTCCGTTCGGTGTACCCATTCTCTAATGAGCACCTGTGTACAATCTTTTATGTCACACACGAATGGCTGTGGGATCAGCCATCGCTCTCTAAGGGACAAGAAACATACACACTAGTCTACTCTGGAATATCGATGCCCTAGTCTCGATATTCCCTCGACTAGGACTGATTAAAGGATGTTAGTTATATGTATGCCCTAGAGGCCATTACTGTACATTGGATGTATATTGTAGTGGGTGCTGGGACATATATAGGTAGGACTTTCTTGCTTGACATGATAGTATGCTATCTAGTTGCTCTTTATCTTAACATGTATACTTTCTGTCTCTCTGTTACATGTTGATAAAGCCCTTAGGATGTGTGCTCGACTTCCAGGACTATAATGTAGATCATACTAGTAGGGCCTGGGTAGTCCATGAGTACATCTTTCAATGTTCCTAGTCGTGGGAATATCGAGACGGGGCATCGATATTCCAGAGTAGACTAGCGTATATCTTCTCGACCCATGTGATGGGCGATGGATGATCCCATATCCATTGGTGTTTGACATCAGAGATGGTATGCGGGTGCTCAGTGGAGACTGGGTACACTGAACGGACTCGCCGAGAACTCCCAGATGGTATTATACCTCACGTCAGATGGCAGTTCTCTGGTGACACTAGTACAGCTTAGTCTGTTGACCCGAGATCGTCTTAGAGTCTTGTGTGTCTCCCACTGTGCTTTGATTTCCACCCTACCACGGCTCTACTGAGGCGTGCAAACAGGTGGTTTTTGGGTAAAGTCCCGATTCACATGGAGGCAATGAGCGATAGGAGGGGATTCGTCTCTCCCAGTATTGGGGGTTGATGTTGTGCTATGCTCGACTGGCCATAACTGGAAATCCCTGGCCAGGGTTGCAATGATTTACTGGTAAGAGTTATCAATAGTTTCACGCTTGTTATGTACCTTACATCGGCATGACTTATCAAGCTACTGGCGTCTGACGTTCACCACCCCTAGGCGAGATATGCGGCATATCAGACGAACAGACCGGACTGTACGATAAGTGTTACTGGTTGGATTCACAGGAGTGTGAGCGGGCTTGCTCGTTGATCTTCTGATCGCTCAATACCCGGGTGGCCATTACGTTTATCAGACCGCTTGCGGCTTGTGGGTGTTTGATATGATCATCACCTACTGCCGGCGTATTGACGAGTCTTTAGAGTCCTACACAGAGGTTTCCTGGCTCAAACGAAACGAAATAGGAGCGCATATGAGATATGTACGGGACCGAGAATAATACCAGTATGTGATACTGAATTCTATTCTCGCGATTTGTATCATCGAACGGTTATATAAGATATAGCCGGGTTACCGAATCAAATGTTGATTCGATATATTGATACACTTGATATTAGTCGATTATATGCAGTATGACCGGATCATTAAATCAAGTGTTGATTTAATGATTTAATGTATAATTATATATTTGATATATTACTTTACATTATTTAGTATTGGTTCACTTAAGATTATTTTTCTCACTTGATTATGCACATTGTATATATGATATATGTTTGTGCACTAGTTTGTATCATGTTTGATGGTACATGCAAACTTGGGTGTGTGTATGCTTTAAACCATGTTTAGGTTAATGGTTAGGGTTTTAACTTATATATTTTATTTTATTTATTTATTTCTGGCAAAAATAAAATGGTGGCTTGCTTTGTTTTATTCTTGAAGCTTCATGAAGCTTTGAAAGTCTTAACCATTTTGTTTTTTCCTTAACCTAACCATTACACCTAAACCCTAGTTTATTCTCTACATGTGTTAACTTCACCCATGGTTGCATTATGATAAGCATCACTTGAATTTTCTTTTAGAAATAATCCTTTTTCTTTTCTTCTTCTTCATCTTCTTCATGAAGTGAAGAAACCCTTCTTGAAAATTCCAAGTGATGAAATCAAGTGAGAAATCAAAATCCAAAGTGAACCCACTTCCTATTTCTTCATCCTCTACCACTTGCCATGTTGTATAGGGTGTTTTCTTTACAAGTTTCATGACTTAGTGAAGATGGAGCTTGAGTTTGAGTTGCCTCGATGTAGATCATCTTCGGCATCGAAGTCAATGACCTAGCCCGATCATTTCTCCGACGAAACCATCGCTAGAGTCTGGGATTCCGATGATCGCAGCGGAGGGACGTCATCACGGAGCTAAAGAAGTGGAGGACCGGATCTACAAAGGTTGTAATCCCTTTCACTTGTAGTTAAGGTGTTAACTTGCATTTGTTTTCGCCTATCCTCTAGTTAACGATCTTGCATAGGATTTCTCGGCATATATATTTTTGAATTTGGCATGGTTGATCACTTGTGGAACCTCATGAGTGTGCCTAGGAACCCTACAAAGGATGTACTTTTGGACCACCCTGGCCCCACTAGTATGATATCATCATAATCCTGGTAGTCAAGTACATATCCTAAGGGCTTTATCAACATGTAAGAGACCGACAGTATAAATACTAGTTTACATGTTAAGATAAAGGTAACCTAATAGCATACTATCATGTCGAGAAAGAAAGTCCTCTATATATATGTCCAAGCATCCACTATATCTTCAATAATGGCCTCTAGGGAATACATATTCCTAACAATATTATGGTTAAGGTTTGATTTCAACTAAAACTATAAGGAGCGAAAGAAGGCTATACCCTCGTATTATCGTGTCCTTCACTTTACATGCTCCGTGTAGTGGTCTCGTGACTCCACTAGGCTCCACTTGAGGGTTTGGACGAGCTTCCTCCGATGATGACGTCTAGGGAATACATATTATCATGTCGAGAAAGAAAGTCCTCTATATATATGTCCAAGCATCCACTATATCTTCAATAATGGCCTCTAGGGAATACATATTCCTAACAATATTATGGTTAAGGTTTGATTTCAACTAAAACTATAAGGAGCGAAAGAAGGCTATACCCTCGTATTATCGTGTCCTTCACTTTACATGCTCCGTGTAGTGGTCTCGTGACTCCACTAGGCTCCACTTGAGGGTTTGGACGAGCTTCCTCCGATGACCTTCGTGCCGAAGATGATCCACGCGAAGTCCCTCCAACTCAAGCTACCTCTACACTAAACTCTTTAGCGTAGGAAACACGCTACACTCGATCTCTAGTCAAGTGTATGATGGTGAAGTAGGGGATATGATTTTGCTCACAAGTTTGTGTTCAAGCTTCATGGTTCACATCATATGTGAGGGTTGAAGCTTGAACCATGACAATGACGATGATGTCACCACTATTGTATATTATTTACTTTTCCGCATTAGGACAGACCCAAGGAGGGGAGCACAAGTAACCGCGACATTAGAATTCCGCACGCAATTACCAAACTAAATCAATTTTTCCAAGACATGAAAAATCCAGTAAAAACAGTTTCCAAAATGATATTTTGAGTTGTTTGCACACCTCGCGGGCTTACGGTTTGAACCGAGAAGCCGCAGGGTGGAGCGTGCGCATCCCGGGGACACCTCTGGGGGGACCAGAGGCCGGACCCACACCGAAGACCACCACAAGGTAGCTTTGGGGGTGGGTGACCCGAGAGCACCCCAACTGGGTGCTCTCGGGTCTTCCTTCCCCTAGGGGCTACTTCGAGGTAGCCCCCGGGGGTGGGTATCCCCTCCCCGAGGCCCCCCATTTGATAGTTAATTTTAGGATCTTCGCCTCCGTGAAGATTCGAGTGGGTTTCGAGTTCGTTTCGACTCTCGGATTGGCTTAAAACGATCGGTTTTGGAACTTTATTATAGGCACCCGCTGTACCCAAAATCCACTTGTTTGCATGTATCCTTTGAGCGTGGTAGAGAGGAAATCAAAGCACAGTGGGAGCCGCACAAGACTCTATGACGATATCAGGTTTACAGACTAACCCGTACCAGTGTCACCAGAGGACTGCTATCTGACGATAGGTATACTACCACATAGGAGTCCTCGGCGAGTCCGTTCGGTATACTAATTCTCTAATGAGCACCTGTGTACAATATTTGATGTCACACACCAATGGCTGTTGGATCAACCATCGCCCACTAAGGGACAAGAAACGTACGCACTAGTCTGCTCTGGAATATCGATGCCCTAGTCTCGATATTCACTCGACTAGGAACTGATTAAAGGATGTACATTTAGACCACCCTGTCCCCACTATTATGATCTCATCATAGTCTGGATAGTCAAGTACATATCCTAAGGGCTTTATCAACATGTAAGAGACAGACAATATAAATACCAGTCTACATGTTAAGATAAAGGTAACCTGATAGCATACTATCATGTCAAGCAAGAAAGTCCTCTATATATATGTCCAAGCATCTTCTATATCATCAATAATGGCCTCTAGGGCATACATATTCCTAACACGCGCTGTGTAGGACATGACTACAACCAAAAGTTGATAGCTATTGCAGTGGAGATAAACTGATAACTATTATCAGTTGTATCTCCGATTGGTTATGAGTCATCTGTAGTATGACTTATCGAGTTATTGGGGTATGATAGATTCCAAACCCTAGACCCAATATGCGATACTCTTAGACAAAGAGACCGGATTATACGGTAATGTCACTGATAGGCTTTGTTAGGTTCGGATGAGTTTGTTTGTCGACCTAGCTCTCTGCTCAATGAAAATGTTTATTACCACCACCACTGGGTTTTACTAGCATCAAGCATGCCATTTTAAAAAATTTTGGGGTGCTAATTAACACTAACCTAGAATCTAAACAAGATGATTAGGGTTTTAGCTTGATATCAGGAAAACTACATAAAGAGAATGAGGCTACAACCTTTATAGACCGTGTCCTTCTTTTTAAAAGCTCCGTGTAGTAGTCCATGCAACTCCACTAGGCTCCACTTGAAGTTGGATCAAGCTTCCTTTGCGATCTTCGTGCCGAAGATGATTCACCCGAACCTCCGCTAATCCAAGCTACCTCTTCACTAAACTCTTTAGTGAAGGAAACACACTACACTTAATTGCTAATCAAGTGTAGGATGGTGAAGTACGGGTTCTAAACTCACTAGGGTTCTCACAAGCTCAAGGTTTCACAACTCATGTAAGGGATTGAGCTTGGAGATGATGGTGAGGAGGAAGAAGGAGACCTAGAGATCAAATGAGCTCATGTCAACAAAAAGGAACAAGTGTGAATCCAATTGTGTAGAATGGCTTTACATTTTACTTCACTTATTGAAGCATACAATTCTCATCAATAAAGAATTGTCACCATGCTTCAATAGTGTGAAGTAAATGAATAAAAAAATACACAAACCATGCTACACCCATTCCTCCAAAGTCTCCCCATTTTCTACCTCATCATTTCTATTTTCTAAAAATAGAAAATGCCATGCTTCATTTTATTATACACACATACACACACACACACACACACATATATCAAATATATATATTAAGTAAATAATTAGTGAGCAATAATATTAGTTAATATATAATTATATCAAATATAAATATATATCATATTATTAAATCAACACTTGATTCAATAATCCGGTTATATCACATATAACTTACTAATATCATTTATCTGTATACCATATTATCAAATCAAAACATGATTCGATAATCCGGTTATATCACATATAACCTGACCGATAATAGATAACCGCCAGATTAGAATACGGTATCTCATACTCGTATTCAATCAGGCCCCCGCACATATCAATATATGTGCCCTACTTCGTTTCTCTTGAACCAGAAAACTTCTGTGTGGGACTCTAAAAACTCATCAATACGCCAGCAGTAGGTAATGATCACATTAGTTACCCACAAGCCGTCAGTGGTACTAACTGGACGTAACGGCTACCCAGGTATTGAGCGATTATAAGTTAAACAAGCAAGCTTGTCCAAACTCCCATGAAGCCTATAAGTAACACTTACCATACAGTCCGGTCTCTTCGTATGATATGCCGCATATCAAGTCTAGGGGTGGAATCGTCAGACCCCAGTAACTTGATAAGTCATGCCGATGTGTGGCTCATAATGGTTCGAGAAACTACCGATAACACTTACCAGTAAATCTCATCAGCCCTGGCCAGGGACTTACTGTTATAGCCAATCAAGCATAGCGCAACATCAACTCCCAATACCGGGAGAGACGAAACCCCTCATATCGCTCATTGCCTCTATGTGACTCAGGACTATACCTAAAATCCACATGTTTGCACGACTCCTTTGAGCCATGGTAGGGAGGAAATCAAACCATAGTGGGAACCACACAAGACACTATGACGATCTCGGGTCTACAGACTAACCTGTACCAGTGTCACCATAAAACTGCTATCTGACGATAGGTATAGTACCAACTAGGAGTTCTCGGCGAATCCTGTTCGGTGTACCTATTCTCTAATGAGCACCTGTGTACAATCTTTGATGTCAAACACCAATGGTTATGGGATCAACCATCGCCCCCTACAGGGTCAATAAACGTACACACTAGTCTACTCTGGAATATCGATTCCCTGTCTCGATACTCCTTCCACTAGGAACTGTTAAAGGATATGCTTGTGGACTACACAAGTCCCAGTTGTATGATCTGCATCATAGTCCTGGTAGTCAAGCAAACATCCCAAGGGCTTTATCAACATGTATCAGAGAGACAGTATAATAATACTAGTATACATGTTAAGATAAAGAGCAACCAGATAGCATACTATCATGTCGAGCATGAAAGTCCTCTCTCTATATATGTCCAAGCATCTACTGTATCATAAAATAATGGCCTCTAGAGCATACATATTCCTAACAATCTCTCACATGCACTAAGGCCGTGTGTTGTAGTATCTCGTACCCAACATCCCAAAAAGTCTCTCAAACTGTGTTCGGGGAGGGCCTTCATGAGTGGATCCGCTACGTTGTCCTTCGTGTCAACTCTCCTGACCTCGATCTCCCGTCGATCTACTATCTACCTGATCAGGTGATACCGCCTAAGAATATGTCTGGATCTCTGATGGGACCGGTGTTCCTTTGCCAAAGCCACAGCTCTATTGTTATCACAATACACAGGTATTGGATGCTCAATGGATGGAACCATACCAAGTTCAACTATGAACTTCTTCATCCAGACAGCCTCTTTGGCAGAATAGTTGGCAGCGATGTATTCAGCCTCCATCATCGAGTCTGCTATGGTATCTTGCTTGGAACTCTTTCAACATACTGCCCTTCTATTGAGGGTGAAGACAATACCTGAGACCGACTTACTGTCATCCTTGTCACTCTGGAAGCTCGAATCAGTAAAGAACTCAACTTGGAGTTCACCGTTACCATACACCAAGAACATTTCTTTAGTCCTTCTCAAGTACTTAAGAATGTTCTTCACAACTGTCCAGTGTTTCTCCCCAGGATCTGATTGATACCTACTCACTACACCTAGTGAGTAAGCTACATCCGGTCTGTTAGATAATATCGCATACATGATAGACCCGACTGCCGAAGCATAGGGTATCCCTTGCATGCGAGCCTTTTCCAAATCAGTCTTGGGAGACATCTCTTTGGAGAGAGTGATTCCTGAACAAGCGGGTAAATTACCACGTTTAGAATCTTCCATACTAAACCTCTTTACTATGGTGTCAATGTACCTAGATTGGGACAATCCATACATCCGTTTAGATCTATCTCTATAGATCTTTATCCCCAGGATGTAGGAGGCATCACCTAGATCTTTCATGGAGAACTTTTATGATAAGAAGAGCTTGACCGAGTGTAGCCTAGGAATATCGTTTCCAATCAAGAGTATGCCATCCATGTACAATTCGAGGAAGACAACCTTACTCTCTACAACCTTTTTGTATATACAAGGTTCATCTACATTCTTTATGAAGTCAAACTCTTTGATAGCTTCATCAAAACAGATGTTCCAGCTCCGCGATGCCTGCTTTAATCCGTAGATTGATTTAAGCAGCTTGCACACGCTTCCGCTACTCTTACTATCTACGAAGCACTCTGGCTGTGTCATGTACATGCTCTCTTCTAAATCACCATTTAGAAAAGCGGTCTTGACGTCCATCTGCCAGATTTTGTAGTCATGGTATGCAACAATGGAAAGTAGGATCCTGATGGACTTAAGCATGGCGACAGAAGAAAAGGTTTCATCATAGTCGACACCTGGTCGTTGACGAAATCCTTTTGCTACAAATCTAGCTTTGAAAGTCTCAACTTTTCTATCTACACCAAGTTTCTTCTTAAAGATCCACTTGCTCCCGATGGGTTTTATCCTTTCAGGAGCAACTTCCAAAGTCCATAATTTGTTGGTGTACATGGATTCCATCTCAGATCGCATAGCATCCAGCTATTTCATAGAGTCTCCACTTGTGATGGCCTGCTCGAAACTAGTTGGGTCATCATCTTCCATGATGCAATCCTCGCTCCCACCGTCTATGAGAAAACCATAGTATCTCTCAGGTGGATGAGGAACCCTACAAGATCTGCGGAGTGGCTGGGGTTCGTCGAGGACTATTGAATCTCCGGTTCTACCAAATTGTCAGTTATAGTTTGTGTAGCTGGAACTTCTTTCAGTTCTACCTCTCTTTACCCCATGTAATAACAGTCGTTCAGAATCATTGTATTACTATTTGGTAAAGCTAGGTTATATTCGCCAATTTCTTTGGCTGCAACAAATGCTCCATTCCTTACTTTTAGAGACATATCACCCTTTCCAAGTTCTCTACCTCTCTTTAGCCCATGTAATAAATTATATATGTGGGATCCTGATCCGGTATCCAATAACCAGGATGTAGAGAAAACTGAGAAATAGTTCTCAGTAACGAACACACCCGAAGACGATGTATCAGCATGCTCTTTCTTCATTTGGGTGGCGTGGGAATCCAAGTATTTCCCTATTCCTTGCTCAGACTTATGACAGTCATAAGATAGAGCGGAACCAACGTTTCCCAGCTCAATATAATAAGTGGGTTCGGTCAATACATCCATATCATTATCTTGATTAAGGCGTGTCATGGTCGCTACCAGGAGAGAGAGGGAGAAGGAAACGCTTTAGCGTGCGCTCTTTGCAAGATTAGATTGGTTATTATTTTATCCAATCAGGATGGCTCCCACTATTTTTATCAAATCTTCCTTCAAACCATAAAAGGTAAGATTAGCCGGGATTAATTACCCCCTACAAGTTTGTCAATCGGTCAGCCAGGTAGGTATTGGTACTCTGAGAGAGTCTCCCCATACTTTCGCATGGAACTAATTAAATAATCTCATTTCCGCAGGGGCATAACCCCATTAACATCTTTCTTACACACCTAATGGATCGGCTAATTGTAAAGTGGAAATCTCTCCCAGGAGTAACTCTTACTCGCAGTGGGTATCAGTATCCAACTATCTTATAGAAGGTATACAATCTCATTACAAATTTCAACACTTGAAATACCGAATATCTGTTTTTACCCCTAACAACTTATGACCTTAACTATGGTCAACAAATTATAAGCGCTAGCCAAGTTCAACCCGTCATTTCGTGATTGAATTAAACCCACTTGCATGACTCTTAACTATAGTCAACAAGGTCGTACGACTACCCTAATCCAATCACATCATATGCGGCAGATAAGCACTAATCAGCTACCGCACACTACGCCTTGACTATGGTCAACAAACGCAGCACAAATACTAAATAGCACTTATCTGAAATGACAGAGGGTTACGACTGGTTTTGATGAAAACCTTTAACGTAATGAACTTGATATCGTTGTAGAATCTAGTATTTTGAAAAGGAGTGTTTTTTGTAGCTTTTGCTAGTTTTGCTAAAGAGGTCACTCCCGGTGAAGAGATCTCGGCTCTTTCCTCATCGAATGAGGTGCTGGATATTCATCAAGAAATACCACTATGCAAAGCAAGAACTAGAGAAGCTATAAAAAAAAACCGAGTGGGTTGTAGCAGTTGCTGGTTTTGCTAAAGAGGTCACTTCCAGTGAAGGGATCTCGGCTCTTTCCTCATCAAATGAGGTGCTGGATATTCATCAAAGAATACCACTATGCAAACCAAGAACTAGAGCTACCTTTTTTTAAAATTTCGATTCTACAACATCTTTAGGTTTCTTTTCTTTCCATTAATTTATGTTTCCCTAAACATCACAGAAAAGAACCGAAAATAGAACGTACGCTTATGCCATCCGCATTCGCCACGGGCCCCGTCATGCACCGTTAGGTTATTTAACTAATGGCAGAGCGGGGGCTGGACTAGCGTGGGTGCAAAACATAAGCAACGTTTATTATATATATTATATTGTAACATTTCAGAAAATAAAATATTATTTTTAGGAATTTAAATAATTAAAATAATGAATTTCATGAAAATTATTAAAGTATGAGAATTAGTTTTAATGATATGGTATAACTATATGCCGATAGTTTGGAAAATATTTGGAAAATTAATAAGAATTATAGATTTTGAAAGAATTTATGTGAATTGAGTATTTATAGATTATTATATAATTATTTATATACGATGTTAATACTAAACTTGATTAATATGTCGCTAATTATGCTTTAATCTTGTTTATGACATACAGCATATCATGTTTGCAATACTTGTTATTTTATTTGTAAACCATGACACATTGTATTCTCATTCATGCATGGTTCCTTTATAATTGTTTGTTGCCATTTATTGTTTTTTTAAAGAGAAAAACAGAAATAAAAGGTTAGATATTTTGCTTGAGGGGGGACAAAGAAGTATGGGCAGAGAGAGAGAGAGAGAGAGAGAGAGCGGGGTTCGTTTTCCATGGCTCCCTCACCCTCTTCATTCTTCATCTCACTTTTTCCTCTCCTCCTTCTTCTCCCCATTCTCCACCTCCTCTACCTCACACAAAACACCACCAAAACTTAAACAAACCTTATACTCCCTTCATAAAAAATGTGCACAAGCTCACCACAAACCCTATGGTAGGAACAAGTCAAGATTTTGAGCACTTTGGGAAACTCAAGAAAATTCTTGAGTTTCCAAATAAGGTATAATCCCTACCCTTCTAGTTAAGTTTTGGTGTTTCTTATATCCTAATGTAGTTTTAAGCAGTAAGTGAGGTTTAGTGATCTTGGAAATTTCCAAGATGAGGTTAAGGGTAATTATGAGTTGTGATGGTGTGTTTGAGGATTAGATAGTCTTCAACCCTTCAAGTGTATGAATCCTAGACCAACTGTGCTTTTAAACCCCAAGACTTGAGTTAGAATTTTTCCGATGTCGGTTTCTTTGATTTTTGAGGACTACAGGGAATCTGGAGCAACTTGGAGTGTTTATATGAAAATCAAACAACTTTATAAACCTAGTTAGACCACCATAGGACCACCACAGAAGAACGAGACACCAACTCCATGTTGGGGCCGGCGACACCGGGCTATATGGCATTCTCGCCGGGCCAATTTTGGGTTCTGATGTTGGGTTTGGGCTGTAGCTCACACTCCATAAAACCTAGCCCCTGTATTGTTAGATTTGTCCTAATTTACCTGAGCAAAAATCTGGGAGCTTTTGATGTTGATTTTGGCAATGTTTTTCCGATTTCTAAAACTTGGTTTTTGGTATTTGAATTTGGAATTGATCGTTGGACGTTTGTACGTCAACGATGAGGGTTATTTGATTGTTTTGCATGCATAGGCCATAGGTTCTAACCTATGTGCACTCCTCATGCCGTGTCGGTTTTCATATGCGATTCTTGTTTACGATACGATGTGCTTGAAACTGTAGGTACCTTTGCGTGGACTACGGATGACAAGGGAGAGCGTGGCGTCATCGACTTCGGTAAGCGAGGATCGAGGTGAGTAAATGTATATCTACGGGATAAGTCGGGTGGATGGCGTATAGCACCCCCGCAACTGTAGAATTGGTTATATATATATTATATTTATATATGTGTAGTGATACAAGATTTGGATACTTAGCAAATAGGGTTTAGGAGACCGTAGGATTAAAATAAGCGTGTTCGTAGAAGGGTATAACCTTAGTCTCTTTTACCTTAGTCGTGAACCTTAGGATATGTGTTGTCACACACACGCACACACACATACACTTGGTATTTATGTTTGTGTATGTGTGTGTGTGTGTGTGTTCATACACACACACACATACACGTGAGATGAGGATAGTATATGGTAATGGGCATGAGTCGATATGATCGGACATGATGTCGTGAGGCTATGGTATATGATCATGAGAGACCTTGTATATGATTTTATATATTAAGGATCGTTGGGCGAAATACAAATAACATGCGATAACATGTGACCAGATGATATAATAGAATGTACGAGACCTTAGATCCGTACCTGTAATTATGACATAGTACGATGAATGTGTTAGTTATATGTATGCCCTAGAGGCCATTACTGTACATAGGATGTATATTGTAGTGGATGCTGGGACATATATAGGGAGGACTTTCTTGCTCGACATGATAGTATGCTATCTGGTTACCCTTTACCTTAACGTGTATGCTGATTGTCTCTCTGTTACATGTTGGTAAAGCCCTTAGCATCTGTACTTGACTACCTGGATTATGATGCGGATCATACTAGTGGGGACATGGTAGTCCATAAGTACATCCTTCAAAGTCCCTAGTCGTGGGTGTATCGAGACGGGGCATCGATATACCAGAGTAGACTAGCGTATACCTTCTCGACCCATACAGATGGGCGATGGATGATCCCATATCCATTGGTGTTTAACATCAGAGATGATATACGGGTGCTCAGTAGAGACTGGGTACACTGGAAGGACTCGCCGAGAACTCCCAGATGGTATTATACCTCACGTCAGATGGCAGTTCTCTGGTGACACTGGTACAGAGTAGTCTGTTGACCCGAGATCGTCATAGAGTCTTGTGTGGTTCCCACTGTGCTTTGATTTCCATCTTACCACGTCCAAGAGGGCGTGCAAAATGGTGGTTTTTGGGTACAGTCCCGAGTCACATGGAGGCAATGAGCGATAGGAGGGGATTCGTCTCTCCCGGTATAGGGAGTTGATGTTGCGCTGTGTTCGATTGGCTATAACAGGAAATCCCTGCCCAGGGTTGCTGAGATTTACTGGTAAGTGTTACCAGTAGTTTCTCGAACAGTTATAGACCTCATATCGACACGACTTATTGAGCTATTGGGGTCTGACGTTTACCACCCCTAGGCGAGATATGCGACATATCAGACGATCAGACCGGACTGTACGGTAGTGTTACTGGTCGGATTCACTGGAGTGTGAGCGGGCTTGCTCGTCGATCTTCAGATCGCTCAATACCCGGGTGGCCGTTACGTTTAGCAGACCGCTTGCGGCTTGTGGGTGTTTGATATGATCATCACCTGCTGCCGGCGTATTGACGAGTCTTTAGAGTCCTACACAGAGGTTTCCTGGCTCAAGCAAAACGAAATAGGAGCGCATATGAGATATGTGCGGGACCGAGAATAATGCGTGTATGTGATGCCGCATTCCATTCTCGCGATGAATGTATCGGAAAGGTTGTATGCGATATAACCTAGTTATCGATTCAAACGTTGATTCGATAAGCCGATACATTGAATACTAGTCGGTTGTGTGCGACATGACCGGATCATTGAATCAAGTGTTGATTTAATGATTTAATGCATAATTATATATTTGATATGTTACTTTGCACTAACTAGTATTGGTTCACTTTAAACGGATTTTCTCACTTGGATTGTGCACATTGTATATGTGATATATTTTTTGTGCACTTGTATGTATCATGTTTGATGATGCATGCTAACTTGTGTTTTGTGTGAAGATTAAACCATGGTTGTGAGAGTGGTTAGGGTTTTATTTTCCATTACTTATTTATTCATTTATTTATTTGTTTATACATTTTGGAAAATAAATGGAAAAGAGAAAAGAATGGTGGCTTTATTTGTTCTTTAGTTGAAGCTTCATGAAGCTTTGATCAAGTCAACTATTCTTATCTCATCCTTAACCCTAACCATTCCCACTAACCCTAGTTTAGTCTCTACACTTGACCATGGTTAATTTTATGATAAGAATTCATTTTCTTTTCTTTTTCAATTAACTTACTATATCATTTTTCTTCTTCTTCTTCCTTGAACTCAAGAAGAAAAGCTTAGGTCATCAATGGTGATTGATGATAAAGAGTGAGAAATCCAATTCTAAATTGAACCCACTTCCTATTTCTTCATCCTCTACCTCTTGCCAAGTAGTAGAGTGTGTTTTCTTCACAAGTTTCTTGACTTGGTGAAGGTGGAGCTTGATTTAGCGATGCCTCGACGTAGATCATCTTCGGCATGGACATCGACGACCTAGCTCGCTTTTTCTCCGACGAAGCCGACTCTAGAGCCCGGATTCCTTTTGGACAGCGAAGACGACTTCGTTGCGGAGCTATGGAGGTGGAGCACCGGATCTACAAAGGTTGTATTTCCGTATTCCCTTAGTTAAGTGTTAACTAGTTTATGTTTTCGCCTAGATTTCTAGCCAACGGTCCGTAGTCGGGTCTCTCGGCACCTAGAATTTTTGAAATTGGCATGGTTGATGCCTTGTGAGACCTCACTAGTGTGCCTAGGAACCCTACAGTGGTATCAGAGACTAGCTAGAGCCTTAGGCGAAGTCCAGACGGAGTTTGAAGTCCGAACGAACCCGAAAACCCATTTCAAACATGCTCTCTGTCCTTTTTTGAAAATTGTGGATTTTTCGAAATTAAAAATATGCAGAAAAATAAGCAGGGTGTTATTTGAATTACTGTGAAATACGAGGGCCTGAATCAACTTTTCCAGCGCGGAACCGCGGCCTTACTGTTCCATTGTTTAATAATTTCTGCACAGTAACTCATATAATATAATGCTGTATTTTCTGGGGTATTTTTATTGTGACTCTACAGAAGAGTTTTCCTGGGTTGTTTTGGGGATTCGGTGTTTCGATTGGAGTATCAAATTTTATCTATGTGGCTTTCCGGATAAATATTAGAATATGTTAAAAAGTTCGACCGGATATAAATACCCAATTTTTCCCCTGTCGGGAAATTTCCAAGTGTTGGATTTTTCCGTAGTTTAACGACGTTCTAAGTAGTGCAAGTAACGCGATGGACCCTCTAGAAGACAAAAAACCTTAACTCGATTATGTGACCGTCTTGAACTGCCCTTTGAACCTTCGGGTTTGGGGCAGTACGGCATGCCACATGTGAGGCGTTGGCTTGACCCTTCTACGGCTGGACCGTTGGTACTGAGGCATGTACTGAATGTTGTTAGACTTATTTCATGTGTTGAATTGTATCGGGAAAACTTGGGTGTTCGATTGTTCGATCGGAAAGTTTAACATTTTCTGTTTATCTGGAATGGGATACAATAATTGGAATTCACAATAGTTATGAGATAACTAAATGAATGTTATAAACATAGCAGTTTAGTCTCACTTGATCGGTTGCCACGGAATTTTGATGTGATCAAAAGTCCGTCGCAATCACGTAGCGTACGCGGATACTCGCCGGGTAAACTTAATAGACAGCTTCACTCCATAGCCCCGGCCAAGTGACTGTAGGAGAACCCCGTCGCCGAAAGCATCCGTTCGGGTGCTCGCGGTGGCGGTGTTCCGCCTTGGTGCACTTCGTCGACGGTATTGGGGGTGCGGCCGCCTACTAAAGTTTGCGACGAGTATTCGATCAGGATGTCGGGAATCTTGTTGAATTACCCGACTTGATATTGAAAAGAGTTTTCGATAATGAGACTAAAATGCGGGGTTTATAATTGTTAGGCATGCGATGTCTAAGTAATTCATTTGGTCAGGCATGCGATGTCTGAGGTGGTTGCGGATTCCAACTGTTGTAGTTTTACACTTTCTTTTCTGTGACCGTAAGTGTAATATGTGATGTCGCCGGTTTCGTTGCTATATGTCAACGACAATTGGGATGCGCATATTTACTTACGTTGATGACATGTGATGTTATGTGTTGCTGGATATGTTATATTGGATCGTCGTGTTTGAATAGCCGGGGGTTTTTATGTGAGATGAGTGTTTTTCATTTTCATTCATGTAAAAACTTGTATGTAATATTCTTTTATTGGGGCACTTCCAGGTTGCGGAAGTTGTCACCGTTTGTATATTATTTACTTTTCCGCACTAGGATAGACCCAAGGAGGGGAGCACAAGTAACCGGGTTCTGGAGTCCAGTGGGAGACCAACTCGAGGAGTCGAGTCCGGGTCTCCTAACTCTAGAATTGGTAGGATTGCTTGCCGCTCTCGTAGGGGTCTAGGGGTGTGGGTTTGGCTATTCATCACGACCGTGGAATCCGTGTTTTATACTGGCTCGTATTGAAAACACGGACGTCCTAGTATATCCAATATTTCATATGTTTCTTCTGCTGCGATATCTGTGATGTGATCATGTGATGTTCTGTGATAGATACAGTATATAGTATATATGATATATTATATAGACGTTACTTATGTTTTACACCCGCGCTAGCCCTGCCCCGCTCTGCCGTTAGTTACCTAACCTAACGGTGCACGAGGGGACATCGAGGCGAATGCGGATGGCATAAGTGTACGTCGTATTTATCTGTGATGTTTAGGTATTTAAATGATGGGACTTCATTAATGTGATTGATGAATTAAAAGAAACCTAAGATGTTGTAGAATCGAATTTCAAAATAAAACAGGTAGCTACAGTTCTTGCTTTGCACAGCGGTATATGTGATATATCCTGCACCTTATTCGATAAGGAAAGGACCGAGATCCCTTCACCGGGAGTGACTCCTTTAGCAATAACTGGCAGATGCTACACACTCGGTTTGTCTTTTGATTGCTTTTAAGTGTTTTTGCTTTGCACAGTGATATATGTGATATATCCCGCACCTCATTCGACGAGGAAAGGACCGACGATCCCTTCACCGGGAGTGACTCCTTTAGCAAAACTAGAAAAGCCTCAAAAACACTCCATTTCAAAATTCATTCGATCCTACAACGATATCAAGTTCATTACGCAATAGGTTTTCAGAAAAACCTGTCGTAGCCCTCCGTCATTTCAGATATGTACTAGTTAGTATTCGTGCTGCGGTAGTTTGGCATTCGTCAAGACGTAGTGTACGGTAGCTAACTAGTATTTATCTGCTTGAGCATATGATGCGATTGGATTAGGGTATTCGTACGGCGTTGTTTGGCATTCGTCAAGGGTCGTGCGGGTGGGTTTAATTCGATCAAGAAATGTACGGGTTGAACTTGACTAGTGGACTATGGGTTGTTTGGCATTCGTCAAGGTCATAGCGAGCTAGGGGCAAAATATTATCGGGAATTTCAAGTGTTGAAATTTGCAATGAGATTGCATACCTTCTATGAGATAGTTGGATCCCGATACCCGCTGCGAGTAAGAGTTACTCCTGGGAGGGTTTTATACATTACAATTAGCCGATCAAGTAGGTGTCTAGAAAGGTGTCAATGGGGTTACGCCTCTGGGAAAACGAGGTTTACATTAATTAGGTTCGTGCGAAAGCACGGGGGACCTCCCTCAAAGTACCGACACTGGCCTGGCTGAAAGATTGGCGAACTTGTAGTGTGTAATTAATCCCGGCTAGTCTTTCCTTTTAGGGTTTGAAGGAAGATTTGATAAAAAGCAGTGGGAGCCATCCTGATTAGATAAAATAATAACCAATCTATTCTTGCAAGAGCGCACGCTGAGTGTTTTCTTCTCTCTCTCTCCTGGTAGCGACCATATCACGCCTTAATCAAGATAATAAAACGGATTATTGACCGAACCCGCTTGTTATACTGAGCTGGGGAACGTTGGTCCCGCTCCAACTTATAATTGTTATAAGACCGAGCAGGAAATTGGGGAATACCAGATTTCCCGTGCCGCCCAAACGAAGAGAGTGCATGCTGATGCATCATCTTCGGGTGTGTTCGTTACAAAGAACTGTTTCTCTGTATCCTCTACATCCTGGGTATATGATACCGGATCAGGATCTCAGATATGTAATCTGTTACATAGGGCTACAGATAGGTAGAGAACTGAGAACGGGTGATAAGTTTCATGAGGCAGAAAACGGGGCAAGTGTTGCAGCCAAGTCTGTTGGTCACTGTCACCCTGTATTACCAGAATACATTGATTCTGAACGAATGTTATTAGATACCGAACCTGATATACAAAATCATATCAGTCTCTTTATCTGTAAAGAAATGATAAAATTTTGTATTGTTGGATAATGTTTTGAACATTTCCTATATCAAAAGTTGATCGGTTCAGGCACGTTATCTAAAAGCATTGATGTTCTAAATCAAACTACAGTTCTTAGTATATGGAACACACACAAGAGGAAGAGTTCAGAAATGAACGAATCCTTCTTGAGGTATTGTAGACTAGGTCATATCAATGCGACCCGACTGGCTGAAGTTACATAAAGATGCATATTTAAATCAGTTTGAATTTACATCTTGTGAAACTCGCCAGTCATGTCACAAAGATAAGATGACCATAGCTCCGTTTACTGGAAACAGAGAAAGAGTTACTAAACTCTTGGGACTGATACATGATGATGTATGTAAGGTCTCCTGTCTACACATGCCAGGACTGGTTCTTTATACTTCATTACGTTCTCTGATGATCTCTCAAGATTCAGACATATGTTCCTGTTGAAACACAAGTCCGAACCTTTTGAGATATTCACAGAATATAAGTTAGAAGTAGAGAACCAGAATACGGGTAAAAGTATTATGTCCTTTGATGAGATCAAGGAGGAGAATACTTGAGCACGAAAATCCTGGACTATTCTAAAGGAGAATGAGATTCTCTCTCAGCATTACTCCTCTGTATACACCATAGCATGATGGTATATCGGGGCGGAGCAATCACACCCTATATGATATGGTGTGCTCTATGATGAGTACTACTGAGTTTCCTATTTTCCTTAAGGGAGTTATGCACTTACGAAGTTGCATACCTATTGAATAGGGTTCCAATCAAATCAGTTGCCTACCACTTCATATGTGATATGGAAAAGGAAGAGCCCATTTCTTAAGTCAGTTAAGATTTGGGGTTGTCCGGGCTATGTCTAAAAGCAAAATCCGGACAAGCTCAAGGCAAGGACTGTTATGTAAAACTGGAAATGTTCCAGCTATACAAACTGCAGCTGATGATTTAAAAGAACCAAAGGATTTGATAGTTACCAACGAACCTCAGCCTCTCCGCCGATCTAGTAGGGTTTCTCATCCACCTGAGAGTTACTTCGGTTTCTCTACGGCAGTGGGAGCGAGGATTGCATCATGAGATGATGACCCAACTAGTTTCGAGCAGGCCATCGAGAGTGACGACTCTGTAAGAATGGCTGGATGCTTAGTGATCTGAGATAGAATCCTTATACACCAACAAAGTATGGACTTTGGTTTCTATATCTGAAGGGTTAAATCCCCATCAGGAGCAAGTATATCTTGAGAAGATTACTTGGTGTAGATGGAAAAGTTGAGACTTTCAAAGCTAGACTTGTTAAAGCTTTTCGTCATCGACCAGGCGTGGATGATGATGAAACCTTTTCTAAGTAGCTATGCTTAAGTCCATCTAGATCCTACTTGTCACGGCTACATACCATGACTGCGATATCTGGTGGTTGGGTGTCTTGACAGCTTTTCTAAATAATGATTTAGAAGAGAGCGTCTATAAGTACACAGCCAGAGGGCTTCGTAGACAGTGGGAGCAGCGGAAACGTGTGCAAGATGCTTTATAAGATAAAGCAGGCATCGCGGAGTTGGAACATCAGTTTTGATGAGTTAGTCAAAGAGTTTGACATCATCAAAATGGTAGATGAACCTTGTATAAACAAAAAGGTAGTAGGGAGTATGGTGACGATCCTCGTAGAGTACGTGGATGACATACTCTTGATAGGGAAGGAGTTTCCTATGCTACGCTCGATCAATATCCGCTTATCACAATGATTCTCCACATAGGATCAAAATGATACCTCCTAAATCCTGAGTTTTGGATCTATGAGATAGATCTAATTGGATGTTAGGACTCTCACTAGTTGTAGTGAGACGGTATCAACCGATCCTGGGGAGAATCACTGGAAGGGTTCCAGGGTGATAAAGACGACTGAATGTCAGTCGCAGGCATTGTCTTTACCCTCAGTAAAGGGACGGTATGTTGGAAGAGTTCCAAGCAAGATACCGTGGCATACTAGACGATAAAGGCTGGATACATCGCTACTTAAGATGCCACCAAAGTGGCTGTCTGGGTGTATATTGGTTCATGAGATGAACTTAGTTCCTCCCATTGTGTAACAATGGGGTTGTGGCTTATGCCAAGGAACGTCCGTCCCATCAGTGATCCAGACATATTCTAAGGCAGTATCACTTGATCATAGAGATGGTTGATCTCCAGGGAGATCGAGGATAGGAGAGTAGACTCAGAGGACAACACAGCGGATCCACTCACAAAGGCCTGTTCCCAGAGAGAGATTTTTATGGGATGGTTGAGTATGAGATACTGCAACCACTGCTACAGATGGCCCTAGTGCAAGTGGGAGATTGTTAGTTATATGTATGCCCTAGAGGCCATTACTGTACATAGGATGTATATTGTAGTGGATGCTGGGACATATATAGGGAGGACTTTCTTGCTCGACATGATAGTATGCTATCTGGTTACCCTTTACCTTAACGTGTATGCTGATTGTCTCTCTGTTACATGTTGGTAAAGCCCTTAGCATCTGTACTTGACTACCTGGATTATGATGCGGATCATACTAGTGGGGACATGGTAGTCCATAAGTACATCCTTCAAAGTCCCTAGTCGTGGGTGTATCGAGACGGGGCATCGATATACCAGAGTAGACTAGCGTATACCTTCTCGACCCATACAGATGGGCGATGGATGATCCCATATCCATTGGTGTTTGACATCAGAGATGATATACGGGTGCTCAGTAGAGACTGGGTACACTGGACGGACTCGCCGAGAACTCCCAGATGGTATTATACCTCACGTCAGATGGCAGTTCTCTGGTGACACTGGTACAGAGTAGTCTGTTGACCCGAGATCGTCATAGAGTCTTGTGTGGTTCCCACTGTGCTTTGATTTACATCTTACCACGTCCAAGAGGGCGTGCAAAACGGTGGTTTTTGGGTACAGTCCCGAGTCACATGGAGGCAATGAGCGATAGGAGGGGATTCGTCTCTCCCGGTATAGGGAGTTAATGTTGCGCTGTGTTCGATTGGCTATAACAGGAAATCCCTGGCCAGGGTTGCTGAGATTTACTGGTAAGTGTTACCAGTAGTTTCTCGAACAGTTATAGACCTCATATCGACACGACTTATTGAGCTATTGGGGTCTGACGTTTACCACCCCTAGGCGAGATATGCGACATATCAGACGATCAGACCGGACTGTACGGTAATGTTACTCGTCGGATTCACTGGAGTGTGAGCGGGCTTGCTCGTCGATCTTCAGATCGCTCAATACCCGGGTGGCCGTTACGTTTAGCAGACCGCTTGCGGCTTGTGGGTGTTTGATATGATCATCACCTGCTGCCGGCGTATTGACGAGTCTTTAGAGTCCTACACAGAGGTTTCCTGGCTCAAGCGAAACAAAATAGGAGCGCATATGAGATATGTGCGGGACCGAGAATAATGCGTGTATGTGATGCCGCATTCCATTCTCGCGATGAATGTATCGGAAAGTTTGTATGCGATATAACCTAGTTATCGATTCAAACGTTGATTCGATAAGCCGATACATTGAATACTAGTCGGTTGTGTGCGACATGACCGGATCATTGAATCAAGTGTTGATTTAATGATTTAATGCATAATTATATATTTGATATGTTACTTTGCACTAACTAGTATTGGTTCACTTTAAACGGATTTTCTCACTTGGATTGTGCACATTGTATATGTGATATATTTTTTGTGCACTTGTATGTATCATGTTTGATGATGCATGCTAACTTGTGTTTTGTGTGAAGATTAAACCATGGTTGTGAGAGTGGTTAGGGTTTTATTTTCCATTACTTATTTATTCATTTATTTATTTGTTTATACATTTTGGAAAATAAATGGAAAAGAGAAAAGAATGGTGGCTTTATTTGTTCTTTAGTTGAAGCTTCATGAAGCTTTGATCAAGTCAACCATTCTTATCTCATCCTTAACCCTAACCATTTCCACTAACCCTAGTTTAGTCTCTACACTTGACCATGGTTAATTTTATGATAAGAATTCATTTTCTTTTCTTTTTCAATTAACTTATCATATCATTTTTCTTCTTCTTCTTCCTTGAACTCAAGAAGAAAAGCTTAGGTCATCAATGGTGATTGATGATAAAGAGTGAGAAATCCAATTCTAAATTGAACCCACTTCCTATTTCTTCATCCTCTACCTCTTGCCAAGTAGTAGAGTGTGTTTTCTTCACAAGTTTCTTGACTTGGTGAAGGTGGAGCTTGATTTAGCGATGCCTCGACGTAGATCATCTTCGGCATGGACATCGACGACCTAGCTCGCTTTTTCTCCGACGAAGCCAACTCTAGAGCCCGGATTCCTTTTGGACAGCGAAGACGACTTCGTTGCGGAGCTATGGAGGTGGAGCACCGGATCTACAAAGGTTGTATTTCCGTATTCCCTTAGTTAAGTGTTAACTAGTTTATGTTTTCGCCTAGATTTCTAACCAACGGTCCGTAGTCGGGTCTCTCGGCACCTAGAATTTTTGAAATTGGCATGGTTGATGCCTTGTGAGACCTCACTAGTGTGCCTAGGAACCCTACAGAATGATACCGTATGAATGATGATATATATATATATATATGATATTTTGACCCGTACCCTCGATTTTGAGGATGCCGAACGACAGACTATACCGTACGAGATATATTGATGATGATTGATCCGCACTCTTGACTCGAGGATACCGTATGATGGATTATACCGTACGTGATGCTATGAGGCTGGATCGCCGACTATTAGATATATCGACTCAGTTATGTATAGTTTACTATTTACTTTCTACTCTGTTCTTGTTTATTCTATTTCATTGCATATATATACGTGTGTTTTCATTAGCTGTTATGATCTCGTCTGCTAGGACACATGCACCATTACCGATGATGTGTATGTTGCACGTACACTTGCTTGCCGGCTCATACACATCATCATCGGTAATTGCCATGTCACGTACACATTAGAAAACGTTACTTCACTTGTGTAACCTGCTCGCTAGTAGTTTATTCATATTGTTAGTATTCTTGCTCTCACATGCTAGTTAGATATCTCAATTCTTATTTAGATACCATATTGCATTCATATACATACATTCTGGTTATGCACTATAGATTGGCTTTACACAGATACTCACTGTTTTATTATATACTCATGATTATGAGATTTCGATTTCATGAGATTTCTGGATTTGGGAAACCGCATGTGAATTTGAAAACTTATGCTCTTTTAAAAAGAAAAATGCGGTTTTTCCTTGATATGATATGTGACGTTCACCATGAGATTTCTCGGTTCTGGAGCATATATGATATATGACTACCCGCCATTAGGAGTGAGTCGGTACCGTCTGCGGGTACATGGTGGACCTGGTGCGGTACCCCGGGGTATGAAGGCCGTATAGAGATTGAGACATTGAGCCCGACAGGGGAGTACAACCGACCGGTGATAGTTTGAACCAGGCGGATATCCGGACGATACCGACCGGAGTCGTGAGATGGATTTGAGGGCCGATTTGAGGATGCGGCGCCTGAGATATGAGGATATTGTATCACAGATGGACATGATTTACATGATGTTTTCGAGTGTCGATACTGGACACTCAGGTTTTATCATGATTTAGTGTGTCGTTGCTGGGCACACATTGATTGATGCATTTACACTTATACATACATTTACATATGTCTTGTTACCACTTTATGACACTGGCACGTGTACCTTGATTTATACTTATGCTTATACAGTTACCCTGGTTATTACCCTATGTCGATATATATTATTATTATACTGTATGACCTAGGAGATAGTCATACATTCGGTTTCTACTCGGTGATGTTTTCTACTCATGAGTTGGCAACTCACCCCCGTTGTGCCATAGTTTCTTACTGGTTTGATCGCACAGGTTTTTCATAGCGGTTTTGCTGGCACACTGCTTTTCTTCCGGGTGATTTGCTTTGGTTGGTGGGGTTCACTTGCCTCGTGACCACCATTTGTATTTGTATAATTATTCAGTTGTATCTAGTTAAAGCTCCATCAACCAGACTATGTATATTTGTAGACTTAGAAACCCTTATAGTATATTCTTTCGGCCTTAGGATCACGCTAATGTATTTATTCTTTATGCTGGTTCTTGATGATGTTTTTATGGTTTCCTTATTTTATTTCTGTGCTTAATCCTTACCTTCGGCGTTGTAAATTTATATCATTGCATGGTTGTTTCCGCCAATTGGCGAAGAGCTACCTCCCGCTTGGGGATGCCTTTTATTATTATTACTTGTATTTGTTTTCGGGTTAAAATATACAAAGGAGGTGCTGCCGAATTTTTCAATGACGCAACATGTTTTCAAGATAGCTACAAAACATTGTGTTTTCGTATACTATTACTTATCTTTTAAAGATAGAACTTGTTTTCATTATACCGTCATTTCAAAACTTCACCACCACTTTTTCCCTAAAAGGTTTAGATTTCTGGGCTTTTGGCTTACTTGAGTTAGGTGGGGTCCTATAGACTTCACATAATTCAAGTGTCAGTCATGTACCTTTTCCGGGTCATGACAAAGTTGGTATCAGAGCATTGGGTTTAACCTAGGTTCGAGTCTAGATTTGACTATTCGGATTCTAGGGCGTATATATATTTGGATCCTAGGCTTGACCTTAAGGAACTTAGACTTGACCGAGGGGGTATTAAACCCGAACTTTCGTCGCATAGGCTGACCTTGGTTGATGGAGTAGGTGACTTAAGTAAAGTGACGTACCGTGTGTATATTCCGCGGCATACTTACGATATGCTATTTCGCTTAAGTAGCCTTAGGATGTACATTTCTTATGCATTGTATTTCTATTTGTTCCTATGATCTATCCTTATCGATATCGGATTGTGATTTCCGTTACCATGGCTACACGAGCAGAGAGAGCTGCGGCTAGAGATGCGGTCAGCACAAGCTCGTCAGGGACGATGAGTGACAAGGATGTATTCCGGTGACACATGATATATTGTTTTACTACATTTTCGCGTTGACGCGAACGTTCGAGATCTGCATCAGATGATCCGGCCATTACCAGAGGCCAGCCATATTGTGAAGACTATTAAGGTGCCGTCTACTCCAGATGATCGAGGCGTTGTCTACCGTGCAGACGGATGAGCCAGCTGTTACTGAGTTTGATAAGATATCGCCCCCAGACCTATGTAGATAATGCAGCATGAGGTTATACACGGAGATGTGATGGAAGACCGCTAGTCACCCTTGGATGAATGACTAGGACAGTTTGTTCATTTGGATGCTCCGATGCAAGTTCTCAAATTGACTAGCTTCAGCTAGAAGGAGGCCTCACTCAGACGTATTGTGAGTCGATTGAGATAGGACAAGCAAAAGTCCATTATCCTGGTGACTTAGACGAGATCTGAGGACGTAATTGGCCAGAAACCTTCTACAGAATATTAGAGATGCCGAATTCGTAGCTTCGAAAGAGACTCTAGATATGACTACATCCAGTTGGAGCGCAGTCCACACAGCTACAAAGAGATGATTCCGAATTGGTCCATATTGAAAGGAAGCGGAGTAAGAAGTTCGTGCGAGATTTTCACGAGTTGTCATTCCACTCCGTTGATGCCAGAGATTTACTATGCAAGCAGTGGCGTTCGATACGGCCAAAATTTCTTGAAGAAAGACGTGATAAGAATGCAACTGTCCTAGAAAAAGAAACAAATTAAGTAAAGAGTGCCAACTTCCGAGCAGTCCTACAGAGATGAGATTTGGGAGAGACCCCAACATGATCTTTCTGGAATACTACACGAGAAGACTTAGACCAGGATCGATTGTATCGCGCACACTCAGTGGGCCAGAGGCTAACATTATTGATGTGATACATTACGAGTGACCATATTAATTGGTCACGAGATATTCAGAGAAGCGCCAGAGCAGAACAATCTCCGTCATTACTCTGAATCAGGAAGTCAAGCTGAGGAGTCATGTAACTGGTAATCCGCAGAGAGAAACGAGGACCTAAAAGTAGAAGACGCCAGACCATGGGTAAGAGGCATGTAGATATTCTTGCTCTGCCAGCCTTGGATGCACTGGAACCTTTCGACCTTGAAGGAGGGACACCTCGACGTCATTTATTGTGATTTGCGACTTGGTGATTCAGATATCACGTTTTGTCGTTTTGGCTTTCGGTATTTTGACGATTTGTTTTATGATTGATATTTTCTATATACACCACAGTTGCACTCGATTCGTATTTTCATATATTAGTTGTACTGATGTTGGTTTTTGTGCATACCCATTGCACTTAATTTTGATTTTTACACATTCTGAGATATTTGACCAGATTTCATGCATATGGTATGCACATGATTTTGACTTATGCATTCGATGTAGTTTACACGCGCTTTCAGTAATTCAATATGGTTTTGTGCACGCAGTTGCACATGTTTATGAGTTTACATACCGCGGTATACATGATTTTGATTTGGTGTATGTCGTATACCGTTGATTTCGATTCTGATATTCGATATTCGATTTCGTGCACCCTAGTGCACTGGATTTATGTTTTCATGCACCTTATGCACATGATTGGGATTCTTGCGCACACTTAGCGCACTAGATGTGATTTTGTACACACCAGATGCACTAAATCGAGATTCTTCGTGCATATCAGATGCACCTGATATTGTTCTCATGCACACCTGTTGCACTTGACAGATGCTTTCGTGCACACCCGTTGCACTTAGCTTTGTTTCGGTGCACATCCGTAGCACCTGTATTTGATTTCGATTTCCGTGTGCACCAGACGCACGTGGCATTCTTGTATACATTTTTGGGATTAATTTCCTTTGGAACAGCATGCCTTTATGATATATACTGTATGGTTTAAAAATCGAGCAGGACTAGTCTAAGGACAGTACCTGAGTATTTTGCATGCATCGATATTTACCGAATGGATTTTCAAAAATGAGCTATAGTCTCGATATTTTCCTACGTGTCCATGATGACACAAAACTTTTCGAAGAAAACCCTTCTAAATCCGTTTTCAAAAGGCGGGACGTGTATGTTAAACAAAGTGTATACACATATACATAGCTTTTTCTTATAAATGAACGTCCGCTACTTATGCCGTGATTTGCGCATCGCACGACGATTTGGAAAGAAATTTTGCATGCACTTTCATTTGGTTATTTTTGACGACTTCACAACGATGCGTACTATATATATGATATAGTTATAACTATATTATACTTGATTTTCGTAATGGATTTTGATATTGTATTTTCGCATTAACTTCGATGATTGTGTGACGCTTGACGAAGTTTTGATTTTGAGTTTTGCACTCGTTTTCACGCGCATATGATGCGTTATGATATATCTTATGTATTCATGATTCCAGTGCCCCGACGACTTGATCATTTTACTGAAATGTTTTAGTATTTGGAGGGTTTAAATTCAAATTCGGGGACCGAATTTATTTAAGTGGGGAAGATTGTAACATTTAAGAAAAAAATTATTATTTTTGGGAATTTAAATAATTAAAATAATGAATTTCATGAAAATTATTAAAGTATGAGAATTTGTTTTAATGATATGGTATAACTATATACCGATAGTTTGGAAAATATTTGGAAAATTAATAAGAATTATAGATTTTGAAAGAATTTATGTGAATTGAGCATTTATAGATTATTATATAATTATTGATATACAATGTTAATACTAAACTTGATTAATATGTTGCTAATTATGCTTTAATCTTGTTTGTGACATGCAACATCTCATGTTTGCAACACTTGTTATTTTATTTGTAAACCATGGCACATTGTATTCTCATTCATGCATGGTTCCTTTATAATTGTTTGTTTCCATTTATTGTTTTTTTTAAAGAGAAAAAGAGAAAAAAAAGGTTAGATATTTTTCTTGAGGGGGGACAAAGAAGTATAGGCAGAGAGAGAGAGAGAGAGAGAGAGTGAGAGAGAGGGGTTCTTTTGCCCTGGCTCCCTAACCCTCTTCATTCTTCATCTCACATTTTCCTCTCCTCCTTCTTCTCCCCATTCTCCACCTCATCTACCTCACACAAAACACCACCAAAACTCAAACAAACCTTATACTCCCTTCACAAAAAAAGTGCACAAGCTCACCACAAACCTTATGGTAGGAACAAGTAAAGACTTTGAGCACTTTGGGAAACTCAAGAAAATTCTTAAGTTGCCAAATGAGGTATAATTCCTACCCTTCTAGTTAAGTTTTGGTGTTTCTTATATCCTAATGTAGTTTTAAGCAACAAGTAGGGTTTAGTGATCTTGGAAATTTCCAAGATGAGGTTAAGGGTGATTATGGGTTGTGATGGTGTGTTTGAGGATTAGATAGTCTTCATCCCTTTTAGTGTATAAATCCTGGACCAACTAAGCTTTTAAACCCTAACACTTGAGTTAGAATTTTTCCGATGCCGGTTTCTTTGATTTTGAGGACTACAGGGAATCTGAAGCAATTTGGAGTGTTTATAGAAAAATCAAACAACTTCATAAACCTAGTTAGATCACCATAGGACCACCGCAGAAGAACGGGACACCAACTCCATGTCGGGGCCGGCGACACCGGGCTATATGGCATTCTCGCCGGGCCAATTTTGGGTTCTGATGTTGGGGTTTGGGCTGTAGCTCACACTCCTTAAAACCTAGCCCCTGTATTGTTAGATTTGTCTCAATTTACCTGAACAAAAATCTGGGAGCTTTTTGATGTTGATTTTGGCAATGTTTTTCTGGTTTCTAAAACTTGGTTTTTTGTATTTGAATTTGGAATTGGTCGTTGGACGTTTGTACGTCAACGATGAGAGTTATTGATTGTTTTGCATGCGTAGGCCGTAAGTTCTAACCTATGTGAAGTCCTCGTGCCGTGTCGATTTTCATATGCGATTCTTGTTTACGATACGATGTGCTTGAAACTGTAGGTACCTTTGTGTAACGTTTTAAAAATCGTTTAAGTTAATTGTCCGATAATCGGTAATATAACTTGTGTTTTCCGTAAAATTTAATTATAATTATTTTTCCACATAGACTTGATTATACCTATTTTAGCTATGTAATTGCTAGTATTGGTATTTAATTAGTCACTTATAAATTGTTAGTTTACTTAAATATTTTCCTTAATTAATTATTTTAAATATTATTATAAGCTTTCACTTATACGTTTAATTAGTGTTAATTACAAATGAGAATGGGTTAATACAAGTTTTGTGCACCATGACACATTAAACCAAAATGTAACATGTTGTTTTTGAAATAAAAAGAAATTGTCAAGATGGTTCTTGAAATTTAATGAAAAACTTAATAGAAAAGAAAATTTAAAAGGAAATAAATAAACAAAGAAGTATGGTGGTTAATAATTGAGGTATGGAGTGGTTTTTGACTTGAAGTGCTCACACACACACACACTCACCCTCTCCCCTCACGAGCCGAGTTGGCAGCAGCCCCCCTCCTACAACTCCTTTTCATCTTAATCCAACCCCATTTTCTCATCAAAAATAAAATAAAATAAGGAAAAGAATTAATAAACGGGAGAATGGGGGGTATTCTTGACTTGACATCCACACACACTCACTTATCTCTCCCCTCTCATCACTTGGCTAAGCCCATTCCCTGCTGCCACTTCCCATTTTCCCCACCTCATTTTCATTTAAAAAATTCTCCATTTTTGCCTCAAAAATCCATATAAAACCTCACTAATTCTTCATTAAACCTTTACCCATTATTCTTTGGCCCAATCTAGTTTGGATTTTGAAGCAAGAAACCATTTTGGGAGGCTAAGTTGCAAGTTAGATCTCATGATTCTTGAGGTATAAGTCGTAACCCTATGGTTAATTTGTTGGTTAATTACTTGAATCTAACTTAATTAGGTTTAAACATGGTTTTAATTGCAAGATCTAGTTTGTAAAGAGAAGGGTTTGAGTTCAAGTTAGGGTTTTTATCACTTGATTATGGTTGCAATGTGCAGTTTAACATATTAAGACTTGCAAAATCTAACCTAATTGTTAACTTGCAAATTGTTAGTTTTAATTTGTCCCAATTAAATTTCTTTGCAAACTAATTTAATGATTAGTGTGTGAATAGGTGAGATTAAAATTTAGTAAAGCTTTGTGTGGCTTAATTAAGTTATTAAGTGAACATTTTGGCCACCAGATTTGCTAAAACATCTAGATTTGAACTAAAAATGGTAAATTGTTGCTTACTAGGTTTTCGGAATAAATAGGTTTTAATTAAGTTTGAGGTTTGGATGATTTAATACCTATTTCCTAATGTATTTAGTATGTTGTGAATGCGCGATTGGTACGATTGGTGCGATCGGGTTCTAGGCTTTGTGGTTGTCACGTTTAGCAACCCTAGTTGTGGTTTGTGGCGTTGTCGTGAGCGCGTTTGTGTACACCAAGTGCGTGCGCGTCTAGTTAGTGCGCGTGGTTGATTTGTATCGTTTGTGTCCACGACTATTCATATATCTATCCTCTTATTTACTTGTGTGCGATTCTAGGATCGGGTGCAGAGGCGTCGGATGTGGCACGGAAAAGGCAATGCTGAGATCGGATCATATTAGCCGAGGCGTCCCGGTGAGTAGATGTACACATCTATGGGGGATCGTCTGGATGGCGTGAGGCTCCCGATAATTAGGAATGATGAGTAGTTCTTGCACCTATATGCGTAGTCTTAAATCATCCATATCATGGCATATTCATATTCTTAATTTCGATCTTATTTCTTAGGACACTTGCACCATTACCATTGGTTCATACCGCACGTGCACTATTAATGCGAACACACACGCCATTGGTAATTGCTATGTCATGAACACTATAGAACTTTCTTAGAATCGATACACGTGTATTTGCATCATATGTGAGATGTAGACTTGTAGTTGTATATTCATCTCATCAGGATTGGATACGTTGGATTGCTAGTTATGTGTATATACCTCATTGCACCATCGTTCATGTATAGTTTTCTAGTCACACACCGTATTTCATATTATTGATACCATAGGCATTCATCATCACCGACATGTTCATATATTGTGATTTTATTGGAGATTTCGGTATTTATGAGATTCCTAGATTTTGGGGAAAACCGCAAGGATTTTATGAGCTAATTATCATTTTAAAAAATGCAAGTTGCGGTTTTCTCGTGATATGATGTATGTGTCACCCACCATGAGTTTTCCTGATTTCTTCTGGTTTTCGAGACCCGATTCGAGTAATAGGATGAACTGTCACGGGTACATGGTGGACCCGGTATGGTACCCCGGGGCGAGAGTGTTTTTATGGGGATGACGATGAGCCTGGAAGGAGCGGACTACCTACCGGTGATGTCTGACATGGCGGATATCCGGAGGATACCGACGTGGTCGTGAGATTTGATGATATGGGCCGATCCGGACTGACGGAGCCCGAGATATTGAGACATTGAGATATTGAGACATTGAGACATTGGGTTATATATATATATTGTGTTGATATTTGACACGGATTTTCTGTTGATTTCATTGGTGATGCTTCAGTTTCTTGCACAGAGGTTTTTCTAAGATAAGAATAAAGATTTTCTCATGCCAGATGTGTTCAGGTTTCGTGTTTGATTATGCATTCATATTGCATTCATGCTAGTACATCGTATCATATTCGTATATGTAGGCTGTGACGCATTTGCGTGCATGCTTACGATAGCATTATGAGATATTACTTACTACTCACGAGTTGGCAACTCACCACCGTTTTGCCACAGTATCTTACAGGTCCGACCCGTCTGCACAGTAGTGGCGGGCGCACTTCCTCTTTTTTCTTCATTGCATCGATTCGTAGTTTGCTCCTAGGTGGGTTGCGACGATACTTTTATTCCATCTTGTATTATTATTTGTATCTAGTGTACTCCATCAACCCTTGTATGTTGGACTAGACGGTGAGACTCGTGAGACTTGTATTTGTGGTATTTGGTGTCGATGCTCATTTGAGCCGACGTGGTGTTTCTTATTTCTTGCTTTCAGATGCTTATTTCGCACTTTTGATATACATATTGCATGCGGTTTTGATTCCGCCATTGGCGAAGAGCTAGCTCCCGCTTGGGGATGCCTTTATTTATTATTTATATATATTTTCATGTGTTGTACCCGTTTGGGGGCTAGTATTTACAAATGAGACTTTGCCGAAATTTTCGGGAAATTTGATGCATTAAAATGTTTTAAGGTGACTTTATTTTACAAAAATCATCTTTTTAAGTTAAGTTTTCTTTCACTCTATTTCTTTAAAGGGTTTAGATTTCTGGGTTTTGGCTTACTTAGATTACGTTACGCCTTGAGACATTTCGTAATTTAAGTGCCAGTCACGTTCCATACCTTCGGGTCGTGACAAAGTTGGTATCAGAACGATAGATTTTACCTTTCTGAGTATAGGATGACCCTTGGTAGATGGAGTAGGTGATTTAAGCAGAGTGACGTAGCGTGTGTATATTCCGCAGCATACTTACGATACGGTACTCCGCCTAAGTGACCTTAGGATATATATTTTTTTGTATTTCCTTCCTTGATTCCGATACTCCTTTGATTTGATCTCAATGTTCCTATCATCATGTTTCTTATTCCAGCCACTATGCCGCCGGAGACTACGAGGGTTAGAGGGTTGCCGCCAGGGATGAGATTAGAGCAGTCTCGTTTGAGACGAGGACCGATTAGGGCGGTACGCCTACCCCTCACGGACAGAGTGATCCGCCTTTTCCAGGCTGGATAGCTAAGTTGGAGTCGAGCATTCAGGACTTGCGACAGATGGTTGGATTGTTAGTTGAGGTTAGCCGAGCTCCGAGAGCCGATGATGTCCCTCCTACTGCGGGACTATGATTGTACCTGCTACTCAGGCAGCTGTTTTTGTGGTTACCAAGATTATTTCCGTATCCTTATAGGAGTTTTTGAGGCTGAAGCCTCTAGATTTTACAGGCACAGGTGCAGTGAAGGATCCATAGACAATCTTTGACAGGATGGGTAGGAATTGTCGTTCACAGAGATGTTCTGATGAGATATGGATTGAGCTTGCGAGTTTTCGTCTAGAGAGGTCTTGCTCAGACGTGGTGTGAGTTAATTGAGAGAGACCGAGCTGCAGACCTACTTCCTATGACTTGGGATGAGTTCACAGCTGTATTTCTTGCCCGTTTCCTTCCGGAAAGCGTTCGAGATGACCGAGCCCGTAGTTCCAAGTCTCTACGCAAGACTCCAGTGATGACAGTGTCCGAGTACGATATTTAGTTTACTCAGCAGTCCGATATGCTCCATACCTGGTGGACACTGAAGAGAAACGGATAGAGAGGTTCATGTGGAGATTGGACATGCACTTATTTCTTGCTATTGGTGCCCAACCTTTTTATCCACTTACGCCACTGCTATGGACGTGGCCTTGCTGTTGGAGGAGCGCATTTCTGAGACTTCGGCCGTTTTTGGATCGAAGCGGATTTGTACCGGTATGCCAGCTCAGAGGCGATTAGATAGACGCAGTTGTGACAAGTATTCTTTCGGTGTTTTCTTCTGATGTGTATTTCTTTCTGGTGTTGTTTGAAACAGTATCCACATATTTTGTATCAAAGTCTAGCCAATAGTAGTCCTTGCTAAATTAGCCACTTGTTGTGATTTCTTTCGTAGGCTAATCTTTTGTCGCTCGGTATGATTTCTCGCTCGTGTTTGTTTTGTTCGTATCGGAGATCGGGATTCTTCTGTCAATTTGTTTTTTCACGATATGTTAGACCTTGACATTCTTCTGGGCATGGATTGGTTAGCCACGTGTTATGCATCCGTGGACTGCCGTGAAAAGGCAGTCAGATTTAGTTTTCCGGGTGAGCCAGTTCTTGTTTTCGGGGAGACTGTTGCGTCGCCTTTCCTAGTTTGATTTCTTCTCTTCGCGCTAGTCAACTTTTGAGAAAAAGATGTCAGGAATTCTTGGCATATGTTTGTGATGTTAGAGCCGCAGAGTTCCCGTTGGACCAGGTCCCGATTGTGAGGAAATTTCAAGATGTCCTTCCTGACAAGTTACTTGGTTTGTCGCCATAACGCGATATTCAGTTCTGCTTTGACTTGATTCCCGGCACGGAGCCTTTTTCTATACCGCCATATCAAATGGACCCGGCAGAGCGTAAAGAACTGAAGGATCAGTTGCAAGATTTGTTGGATTAAAGGCTTATTTGTCCGAGTGCGTCGCCTTGGGGAGCTCCTGTCCTATTCATCAAGAAGAAAGACGGTAGTTTGCTTTTGTGCATGGATTATGGTTAGCTAAATCGGGTTACTGTACGGAATAGATATCCCTTACCTCGTATTGAAGATTTGTTCGATTGGCTCCAGAATGCGGGACATTTCTCGAAAATTGACTTGCGATCAGGTTACCATCAGTTGCGGGTTCGAGAGGATGATATTCCAAAGACTGCTTTTCGCACACGTTACGGGCATTATGAGTTCTTGGTGATGTTGTTCGAGCTCACCAATTCCCCAGCAGCGTTTATGGATTGGATGAACCACATATTCAGGTCGTTTCCTGATCAGTTATTATCGTGTTCGTTGATGACATTTTTTTACACTTTTGGAGCCGAGTGGGGCCTGGGTAGTACTTGAGGATTTCGTTGCGGACTTTGAGGGAGCGGCAGCTATTCGCTAAATTATCTAAGTGTGTTTTCTGGTTGGATGGTGTTGACTTCTTGGGCCACGTAGTTCCGAGAGCTGGTACGTATAGAACCGAAGAAGATCGAGGTCGTTCAGCACTGGCCCAGACCTGTACCAGTAACAGAGGTTCGCAGCATTTTGGGTTTGACCGGATACTATTGACATTTTGTACAGGATTTTTCTTGTGTAGTTGTACCGTTAGCCAGGTTGACCCGGAAGGGAGTTCCTTTTTCTTTGGACCGAGGCATGCGAGCAGAACATTCAGTAGCTGGAAACTCGTTTGACTACGGTGCTAGTACTATCTTTACCTACAGGATCAGGCGGTTTTGTTGGTTATTCCTACTGAGCCTGATGTGACAATCTCCGTACAGTCCGGTCTGTTCGTCTAAGACTACCGTATATCAGGCCTAAGGGGCGGCAAGCTTCAGTCCCCTATAAGCGGTATAAGTTGTGTCGGAGTGAAGCCCATTATACCTTGAGAAGCTACTGGAAATCCTACCAGTAAATCTCGCTTGCCATGGCCAGGGACTTTGCGTAATGGCTTTACAAACACAGCGCGATATCAACTCCCAATACCGGGAGAGACGAATCCTATCTAACCGCCACTGCTTCCAAGTGCTTCGGGACTGCACCCAACTGCTACCTGTTTGCACGATTCCTTTGAGCCGTGGTAGGGTAGCAATCTAAGAACAGTAGGAACACACTCGAGACGAAGCAGCAATGTCAAGTCTGCGGACTATGCTGTACTCATGTCACCTGGGAACTGTTAACTGACGACGGGTATAATACCAACCAACAGTTCCCGCCGAGTCCTGTCCGGTGTACCCGTAACCTTACGAGCACCTGTATACTATCTCCAGTACAACGTACTGATGGCTGTGGGACAGACCATCTCCCCAACTGGGATGCGAAGCGCACACACTAGTCTACTCCGGAGTATCGATGCCCTGTCTCGATAATCCTACGACTAGGGACCTGAAAGAGGATGTGCTTGTAGACTACCCAGCCCCTGCTAGTGTGACTGCCATCACAACGCTGGTAGTCAAGCAAGATCCTAAGGGCTCTATCAATATGTATTCTCGATATGCTAACATATACACATATTAAGATGGAAATAAACCAAGTAGCATACTACCATGTTTAGCAAGACTGTTAATATAACTGTGAATATCCCAAGCTTCCATTAAGTAATATACAAACTAGTAGGATACAATAATGGCCCCTAGGGCATATACACTAACAGGGGGATTATAAGGTTTTGACAAATCGATCAGATGATTCGACTTCATTCGGATATCAGGTGATGAGATGCATTGCTTGGGAGACTCCAGATACGAGTATAGCCGTTGGAGCGCAGTCCATGCAGCCACGAAGAGATGAATTCGGAGTAGTCGACATTAGAGAAAAGTGGAGTAAGTGGTTCATACGAGATCTTGATGAGATGACGTTCCATCCCGCCGACATCAGAGATGTGATACACATGCAGAGGTGTTGTATATGAATATATCTTCCAGAAGGAGTCGTGATGAGTATGCAGCCGTTCCGGAACCAGATATAGATTTAGTAAGAGATGATAACTTCCGGGCAGTTCGGCAGGAATGAAATTTGGGAGAGACCCCGACAAGATCTTTCTGGAAATACTAAACGAGAAGACCTAGACCCAGGAGCGGTCATATGACGCACACCCAGTAGGCCAGAGTTCGGCATCGTCGACGAGATATGTTATGAGTAACCATGATAGTTGACCAGAGATCTTTAGAGGATGTGTCAGAGCGGACTACTTCCGTTATCGTTTCCATATTGGACCGTTGAGCTGATGAGCTATGTACTTAGCAATTCGCAGTGAGAGACGAGAGCCTAAGGGCACCAGGTGACAGGCCATGATCAAGAGGCAAGTAGATATCTTGCTCTTCTAGCTTTTGATGCGCCGACACCTTCTTGACTTTGAAGGATGGACATATCGACGACAGCATTTATGATTTCGTGATTGACTATCACGTATCCGTCACATTGGATTTCTGTATTTTTGGGTGATTTATTTCATGATTGAGTTTTGATGACCGAGTTTCATGATATTTGATTTCATGCCTAGGGCATGTATATGACTTGACTTATGCTTTCGGCACAGTTTTCATGCACTTTTAGTATTTCGATTCGATTTTGTGCGCGCTGATGTACATAGTTGTGAGATTATATACCATGGAATACCTGATTTGGATTTGGGTTGAGATATATTGTATACCGTCGATTTTGATTTTGATACTCGATATTCGTTTTCGTGCACATTGTGCACTTGATTTGGATTTTGCGCATACTTAAGGCGCTTGATGCGATTTAGGTGCACACCAGATGCACTAAATCGAGATTCTTCGTGCATATTAGATGCACCTAGTTTTGCTGTCAGGCACACACATTGCCTTTGACAGGTGTTTTCATGCACCCCCGTTGCACTTAGATGTTGTTTCTGTGCACATGTATGGCACATTCATGGATTTCGATTTCCGTGCGCACCAGATGCACGTGGCATTCATATATATTTGGGATTGATTTCTTTTGGAGCAGTATATTTTATGATACTTGCTATTTGGTTTACTACCGAGCAGGACTAGTCAGAGGCCAGTACCTGAGTATATTTTGCATACATTGGTAGTTATCGAAGGGATTTCCAGGGAGGAGCTATAGTCTCAGTATTTACCTACGTGTCAAAAATGACACGAAACTGTTTAAAAGGGAAACCCTTCTAAATTATTTCAAAACGGCAGGACGTGTATGTTAAACAAAGGATATATATATCTATATAGTTATTTTCTCACAATGGACGTCTGCCACTGTGCAGTGATACAGACATCGCACAGCGATTTGAAAAAGGTTTGGCATGCATTGCTTCCAGATGTTTTAATGATGTATATCATATTGATTTTCGTTTTGGATTTAGACATTGTGTCCTCACCATGACTTCGATGATTGCAGGATGCTGGATGGAGTTTTGATTTTGAGTTATATGCTCATTTTTCAAGCGCATGCATTGCGCTACAATTTGTTTTATGTATTTATGATTTCGGAGTCCCGACGACTTGATGGTTTTGCAGAAATGTTTTAGTATATGGGGGGAGTTTTAAATTAAATTCGGGGACCGAATTTCTTTAAGGGTGGAAGATTGTAACGTTTTGAAAATCGTTTCGGTGAAATTTCGGAAAAATCGGTAAAATAAGGGGGTTTTCCGTAAAAAGTCAAAATATAAATATCTTTAATATAAAATTAAATATACATATTCTAGCTATATAATTGCTAGTATTTGGTGTTTATTGAGCCACTGGTAAAATTTCTAATTTTCTGAAAAAATTTCCGAAATTAATTATTTTAATATTATTTTAAGCCGTCACTAATACATTTAATTAGGGATTACAAATTGGAATGAGTTGAAACAAATTTTGTGCATCATAACACATTAAACAAAATTTTAACATATTATTTTTGAAATGAATTTAAGCTGTCAAACGGTTTTAGAAAATATTGAAGGAAAAGGCATAAATGGTGAAAAATAGCTAAATAGAATTGGGGTATGGTTCCATGTTACTTGATATTCCTCATATACACACACACACCCTCACCCTCTCCCCTAATAAGACTGAATTCAGCAGCCCACCCTCATTCCCCACTTAAAAGTCAAGCAAACAAAGAAAAGAAAAGGAAAAAAATAATGGAAAAGGCGGTATAAGTGTTGACTTTGAGGTATGGTCATTGCCTTGACTTTCTTTTCCCCATCTCACTCACTCTCCTCTCCTTTCCAGCAAAGGGCTGAGCCCTTTCCCCCCTCCATTCAGTAGCAGCCCCCCCCCCTTCCATCTCTTTTCCATCAAAAAAATCCACCAATTTTCATCAAAAATCCAAACAAAATTCAAATCAAAGCCCTACCCATTTTTCCTTAGCCCATTCTAACATGATTCTTGAAGAAAAATTTGTATTTGAGAGGCTAGATTGAAAGATTTGATCCATGGTTTGTGAGGTATAAAATCTTGATCTTTTGTTACATTATTTGTTATTACTTCAAATTAAGTTAGTAAAGGGTTTAATTTTAGGTTTGAAATTTGCAAGTCCAAATTCATGAGATTAGGGTTTGTGAAAATCTAGTTAGGGTTTTGGGTAATGAGATTATAGTAGTGTGATGTATTTAACTAGTTAATGCTATGCAAAACTAATCTAATTGCTAAAATTCCTAATTGTAACATTTGCAAAGTCCAAACTAAGATTTAGCAAACTAGGTTTTGGTAATTAATTCAAAATTGAGAATTGAAAATATAATTAGGGTTTCATGACATCATTAACATTATAATGAGTGGTTTAATACCTTGGGTTATGCAAAACCAAGCTTAGTTGTGAATTGTGAATTTTACTTTGAAAATTGTTAAAATTGGTAAATTGCGAACTAGAATTTTGGGGTTAATGAAATTTAATGAGATTAAATTGTGGAAATGGTTTGTATGGCTTATTTAAGATGTTTAATAAGTATTATGGCCATTAGAATTGTTAAAACATCAAGTGTTGTACTAAAACGGTAAATTTTTCTTGCTAGGTTTTCGGGAAAATAGCTTTTAAAATGTGTTTGGGTTTTTCTCGATGGTTTGACGTTTGTACATCGATATCGAGGGTTGGTTTGGCTATTCTTGCATGCGTAGGCGATAGGTTTTGACCTATGCGTGATACACGTGCCGATTTGGTTTTCGTATGCCGTTTCGATTTCGATTTGGGTTTTTATGCGATACGATACGTTATGACATGTAGGTACCTTCATGTGGACTTCGAGACGACAAGCAAGCGCGTGGCAACATCGATTTCGGCAAACGAGGACCAGGTGAGTAGATTTATATCTACGGGGAGAAGTCGGTTGGATGGCGTATAGCGCCCCCGCAAAGTTGTGAGGAATGAGGTGATGTGGTAACGATATATTTTTATATGTTATTATGAGATTTGAACACCTAGTAAGAGAAGCCTTAGGAGCTTATGGGTTTAGGGTTAGCGAGAATTGAAGAAAGGACTTTAGCGGATTTCTTAGTCACGAAACCCTAGAGTAAGGATTTGCATACACGCACACATATGCACTTGCATATATCATTTTCTTGTGCATATATGGGAATGTGTATATATGTATATACGCATGGGTATGAGACTATGCATATATACATTCATATACACATGTAAGAATGTTGAAGATATTGTATGATATTTGGAGATTAGTCGATGAGATTGGTCTTGAGGCCATGAGATCGGTGATATGATATGGTCCGTATTTGAGATACGACATGATATTTTAGCGGGTTCTTTAGGCGTGGTGTTTTCATACACACGCATGCATTTCATAGATGGTATCAGTATTGTACTAGACGTAGATCAGTACCCCGATCATGATATTTGATAAAGAGGATACCAGTTGATTAATGTGATAGATGTGACATTTGACCTGTACCCAGATTTGGGAGGCCGTACGAGCTATATATTGACGATAGATCCGCACTCTTGATTCGAGGATGTCATATGATATGTTGTATCGTACATGATATTATTTAGGCGGGATCTCCGACTATTATGCATATATATATATATATATATATATATATATATATATATCGACTCAGATTTAGGTGGTTTCCATACCCCTTTCGATTGGTTGTTAGTTAGACCTGTAGTTTACCTAGTAGATGTTAAGACTGGACCCGAGTCATACCTATTTCCAAAACTGACGAATCGTGAGAATTTTAAAGACATACCAAGGGATACTACGGATATTTTAAAAGACGTATCTTTTCTTTAAAAAAAAACACCGTAGTCCTTATTTTCAAACACCACGATTCGTACTATTTCAAACGGCAAAACAGTATATCACATGTATAGTAAGGTAGATTCCTTGTTGTTACGTTATTATTCATGTTCCGCATATTATTGTTGTATTTACTATTCATTTTCCTTATTATGTTGTTATCGCCTCATTACATGTTATTGTGTACGTAGTAATTATGAAACCATGTTATTAGGACACCAGCACCATTACCGATGACGCGTATGCTCCACGAACACTCGCTTGCCGGCTCACACACATCTTCATCGGTAATTGCCATGTCACGTACACTTTAGAAAATACTATTTCAGTGACATAGCTTGCTAGCTGATAGTTGTAATATGTTATAGTTTCCATATACTAGTTTAATTATTGCATTCATTGCATGATATCAGATGCATCCATATAGTCATTGGTTATGCAGTATTATGGAGATTTATGCCGGTATTCACTGTTTATTGGTATCATGATTTCGGATTTACATGAGATTTCTGGATTTAGGGGAAAACCGCAAGAATTTAATAAAAACTTAGTATCATCATTTTAAAATGCAAATTGCGGTTTTCTCGTGATGTATGAGTGTCCACCATGATGTTTTCTCGGTTCTGTGATGGTTTTCGAGACCCGATTTGAGGAGTTGGATGAACCGTTTGCGGGTACATGGTGGACCCGGTATGGTACCCCGGGGCAAGAAGTTCCAGGAGTAGACGATGAGCCTGGCAGGGGTAGACTACCTACTGGTGATTTTACCTGGTGCGGCGGATATCTGGAGGATACCGTTCGTGGCCGTGAGATTGATGTTATGGGCTGATCCGTTCTGCCGGAGCCCGAAGGCCGATCCCGCAGATGATACGGATGCCTGAGATATTGAGAATTGAGATTTAAGATTTAAGATTTGAGATATTGAGATTTGATATTGAGATACTGAGACTTATGTTTTGTGTCGATACTTGACACTGATTTCTTTGTTGCGTTCATTGATGATACGTGATTGACATACATATAGAAATCTCATTGATTAAAGAAAATAGTTGTCTCACTCATAATATATTCTGTTTCCATTCGTAATGCATTCATATATCATATGTCTGATATGTTTCTATCTGAGGCACTGACACGAGCAGGTAGTATTACACTATACATAGCAGGATCAGGATTTTTTATTTGAGGATAGTACCTGATATGACCTAGGATAGCGTTATGCATGCGATTTCTACTCGTAGATATTTTCTACTCACGAGTTGGCAACTCACTCCCGTTGTGCCACAGTTCCTTGCAGGTTTTGCCGTACAGGTTCTTTGCGGCTTTGCTGGCACACTATTCTTTCCGGGTGATTGCTTTGGCAGGTGGGTTCTTTGCATCAGGACCATCATTGTTTATTATTATTTCAGTTGTATCTAGAAACTCCATCAACCAGATTGTATATTTGAGAGAGATAGAAAACCAGTCCTGTTATTCTTTTGACCTTAGAGTCGCGCATTGTATTATTATGGTTTTCATGCTTATTTGAGTTTTCTTTTGAGTTTTGATCCTCGACCTTCGGCGTTGTATATTATATTGCTTGCGTGGTTGTGACCGTTGATTGACGAAGAGCTAGCTCCCGCTTGGGGATGCCTTTTTGCTTATTTCATATAATATTCATGTTGTATCCCGTTTGGGGGTCAGTATTTACAAAGGAGACTCTGCCGAAATTTTCAGAAAATACCAGGGATTTTTAAAACTTCATACTTCAGCCTATGTTGATTAAAACTACTTGTTTTAAATTGGTTTTTCCTTCACTCTACTATGCTTGGTTTTGATTTCTGGGTTTTGGCTTACTTAGATTACGTACGCCTCGAGACGTTTCGTAATTTAAGTGCCAGTCATGTTCCGTACCTTTCGGGTCGTGACAACTGCCGTCACTGCCTGTTTGTATATTATTCTTTTGGGGCACGACCGGGTCGAGGTCGATATACCCGTTGTACATGTTTTTCTTTTCTGTATTAGGATTACCCCGCGGTGGAGTGCACGGATAGCCGGGTTCAAGAGGGCAATGGGCCCGCATCTCATGGCTTTGAGACGGAGGAGGCCTCACTCTAGAATTGGCGGGCTATTCGCCGCACGCATAGGGGTACAGGTTGACCCAAGGTGGGGTGTTCAAGTTACCGGATTCCGTGAAGTGCTGGGTGGTCCATTCACTTTGCTGAAGGGGGCTGTCTCGCTTCTGGTTTTGGCGGGTAACTTGCCGCACTCGTAGGGGTCTAGGTTTTCATTGCACAGGCTATCCACACGACCAGGGGAACGTCGGGTTTCACTTGCGGCTCAAAGGAAACCCGGGGCTCCGAGATATCTGTATTGTTCTGTGATGCTTATTATTTTTCTGTGATGTTGCATTTATCATGTCTGGAGCGATTATTATATATTGATATATATACTAGTAGATGTTGTATATGTTTTACACCCGCGCTAGTCCAGTCCCCGCTCTATCGTTAGTTAAGTAACTTAACGGGTGATGACGGGACCCAGTGGCGAATGCGGATGGCATATACGTACATTATATTTTCATTCTTTTATGGTGTGATTAATTGATGGGATTGCGTTGATTCGGATCAATGAAAGGAAAACAAACCTATTCGATATTGTTGGAACATTTTTCAAAAAGCTGTTATTGTAAGGACATTCTCTTTTGTTTTGCACAATGGTGTTCGGTTATGAATATCCAGCACCTCATTCGACGAGGTAAGGGCCGAGATCCCTTCATCAGGAGTGACCCCTTGGAAAGAGGTTTGCGTCAGGGTAATAATTTCACTATAGTCGATTACTTTTACTTTGCATCGTGGTATTCAGTTGGAATATCCTGCACCTCATTCTACGAGGAAAAAGCCGAGATCCCTTCACTGGGAGTAACCTCTTTAGCAAAGGTTTTCGCCACTATATTTTTATAAAAAGCTATTCGGTTCCTTCAACGATATCAAGTTCATTACGTTAAAGGTTTTTTGCCAAAAACCAGCCGTAGCCCTCCGTCATTTCAGATTAGTATTGCTTAGTATTCGTGCTACGTATGTCGTGCTCAGCCGAGGCGTAGTGTATTATAGCTCTGTAATGCTTTTCTGTCTCATGGATATGTGATTGGTTAGGACAGTCGTACGGTCATTTTGGGTCAGTCAAGGACTCGTGCGGGTGGGTCTAATGCAATCAAGATAATGACGAGTTGAACTTGGCTAGGATCCTTTGATATGTTGGCTCAGTCAAGGTCACTTGGGTCCTAAGGGCAAAAATCCACATCGGGAGTTTCTAAAGAAACTGAAACTTGCCAGGCATGCACATACCTTCTGGAGTGTGATAACATGGGTGGATTCCATCACGTTATCATGCGATGATAGTTGGATCCCGATTCCCACTGATGAGTTGGTTTACTTCTCTGGTGATGCCGACCAATTCTTCTTTCAGGTTTGGAGGAGAGTTTGAGGATACAGTGGGAGACATCCTGATTAGATAAAGTGATTAGCCATTCTGATCTAGGTTAGAGTGCATGCTCAGTGTTTCTTTTCTCTCTCTCTTTGACAGGGACCATGGCCCAACCCAAGACTATAACTCACTGACCAAGTTAACCGAACTTTCTTAAAATACTTGCTTTTGGATTGTCTGAGTTGCATACTACATTGCCACTCCTACTTTTACCCTTTGCTTTTATCCAGAACACCCCGTATCACTACGAACATCCACTTCCATTGGATAAATCCATCATATAGTTACATACGAACTCGAAGGAACTTTTTCGAGGATGGATTCTGGTTCTGGAGAAAATGAATAGGACTATTCAGTTGTCTTTTCCTTTTACCTTCTCTCAGGTTGTGAGGGCTCCTAGGATTAGGAGAGGGTACACCTATTGCGCTCATTAGATAATCTTCTTCCAAACCATAGACAGGTGCCGAAAGGTAGGGAAAGGAGAAAACCAATTAACCTAAGTTGGGTGTACAGAAGATAATAAGTAAAGACAAAATAAAGGGATTAGTGTAGGGTGTTTTTGGTCACTCCATTGAGATGGGAATACGCGCGCACTTGTCAGGCGTACTACAGATTCCCCCTGCCTAGGGTAGGCCGGGGTTTATTGATTGTGGGGATCCGAATCTCCGGCAGCCGCGGACTAAGCTGCCGTTAATTACCCCTTGCCTTTGGGGCGAGGGAACCTCCGATTAACGGGTTAAACTGGTCATGCGAACTCAATGTGCAGTGTACGTGTGTTGTGTTTTGAAATGGGGGTTTGGATATATCGGGAGCCACGCAGAGTTTTTTACGGGGGTCCCGCTACCCGGATAGCGGGCTGAGGGTCAAGGGGGCTAGCAACCCCCTTACGGGATGCGGGGCAGCGCCCCGTTAGAAATTTTTTTCTAACAGGGACAGTGTCGTGGAGCACGTGTGTGTGCAAATATGTATACATATGTATATATATATGTATATATGTATATATGTATATATATAAAAGAAAGAGGGGGAAAAGGCATCCAAAGAATATGTGGGGGCAGCACCTTGGGCGCTGTGCGCCTAGGTGTTGTGCGCTCAGGCGCTATAGTGCCACGTGTCGGCACGTGGGCGCTCTGCGCTTGAGCGCTGGGTGCTTGAGCGCAAGCACGCCATGTGTCGACATGTAGACGCTTTGCGCTTGAGCGCCTGCGCTTGAGCGCCTGCGCACCACGTGTCGGCACGGGGGAGACTTGCGCTCGAGCGCTTGCGCTTGAGCCCAAGCGCGCCATGTGTCGGCACGGGGGAGACCTGCGCTCGAGCGCTTGCGCTTGGGCGCAACCGCGCCACGTGTCGGCACCGGGGCGATTTGCGCTCGGGCGCTTGCGCTTGAACGCAAGCGCGCCACGTGTCGGCACGTGGGCGACTTACGCTCGGGCGCTTGCGCTTGAGCGCAAGCGCGCCACGTGTCGGCACGCGGGCGCTCTGGGCTTGAGCGCCGGCGAGAAAAAGTGGCTTTTAGCCTAAGAAACAGAAGCTGTGCTTCAGAAAGGAAATATTTGTTATGTATATATGTATGGAGTTAAACTCCTGGGATGTTTTGAAGCTGATGAAGGGTGTTCTTCTTCTTCCTTCTGTTGTTTGGCCGGATCTTGAAGATCAAGAAATAGGAGATTTTAAAAATCACTCCTTTTTGAGATATGATGGGAGATCTGAGTTCTCCTTTGTGGGTTTTGTGGTGGAAAACTACTTAGTTTTGGAAAAGAAAGAGTAAAACTCTTGATTTAATTCAAAAGAATCGAGAAGGTTTAGAACCTTGGAGAAGGAGCAGGAGGCACAAAGAACCCAAGTTTTTGGGGGAATGAAAAAGTGTTTTTTTTATTCATCATGTTGCCTTATATAGACTTACATATTTACGTATAGCCCCTTGGGCTTCACAAAATGGCATTTTAGCCTATCGCATGGCTCATGTGCTATTTCATTTATGCACATAAGCCATGTGCTTACAAAATATTGGCTTTATGCCTATTTTGTTTTCATTCATGCATAAACAATTACATAAAAATTATTTATTACATGATTTTGTTGTTGGCACGGAGAGGCTGGCCGCAGGCTCGACTTGGGCATGGGCCCGCTTGGCCTGGGCTTGGGCCCACCTGGCTTGGGGTTGACTTTGATTTTGACTTGGTCAACCGGGGTGTAAATTTTTACCCCAACAAATTGCCCCCCATCAATAAATGCACACATCATATGTAGGTCGTGTGCATGAAATTGATGGATCTTCTTTTGCGTGGAGGCGACTTGCTTTGGTTCCCACTTTTTGGGATGCACTGCCCTTTTTACGACATGGACGGTCGGTTCTGCCCTTTTTGCGACTTGGACGGTCGGCGCTTGACGCGTCTCCGAGACGGAGTGTCCATGGTAGACGTTTCCCTGGCCCGGAGCGATCTGGTTCCTGCTTTGTAGGAAGCCTGCACTGCCATTTTTGCGACGTGGACGGTCGGCGCTTAACGCGTCTCCGAGACGGAGTGTCCGTGGTAGAGGTTTCCCTGGCCCAGAACGATCTGGTTCCTGCTTTGTAGGAAGCCTGCACTGCCCTTTTTGCGACATAGACGGTCGACGCTCTGTTACGAAGCGATTTGGGTTCCCAATTTGCGGGAGCCTGCACTGCCCTTTTTGCGACATAGACGGTCGACACTCTGTTACGAAGCGATTTGGGTTCCCAATTTGCGGGAGCCTGCACTGCCCTTTTTGCGACATAGACGGTCGACGCTCTGTTACGAAGCGATTTGGGTTCCTAATTTGCGGGAGCCTGCACTGCCCTTTTTGCGACGTAGACGGTCGACGCTCTGATCCGGAGCGATTTGGGTTCCCAATTTGCGGGAGCCTGCACTGCCCTTTTTGCGACATAGACGGTCGACGCTCTGTTACGAAGCGATTTGGGTTCCCAATTTGCGGGAGCCTGCACTGCCCTTTTTGCGACATAGACGGTCGACGCTCTGATCCGGAGCGATTTGGGTTCCCAATTTGCGGGAGCCTGCACTGCCCTTTTTGCGACATAGACGGTCGACGCTCTGATCCGGAGCGATTTGGTAGACTTGTCCCCGGCACGGAGTTTAACTGGTCGACATTTCCCCGAGGCGGAGTGTCGTTGTTGGACGTTTCCCTGATGCGGAGTGTCTGTGTTGGACGTTTCCCCGATGCAGAGTGTCGCTTGCTGACGTGTCCCCGGCACGGAGTGTCTGCTTGACGTTTCCCCGGCACAGAGTGTCGTTGTTCGACTTTTCCCCGGCACGGAGTGTCGCTGATCGACTTTTCCCCGGCGCGGAGTGTCGGGTTGACTTTTCCCCGGCACGGAGTGTCGCTGATCGACTTTTCCCCGGCGCGGAGTGTCGGTGGTTGACTTTTCCCTGGCACGGAGTGTCGCTGATGGACTTTTCCCCGGCGCGGAGTGTCGGGTTGACTTTTCCCCGGCACGGAGTGTCGCTGATCGACTTTTCCCCGGCGCAGAGTGTCGGTAGTTGACTTTTCCCCGGCACGGAGTGTCGCTGATTGACTTTTCCCCGGCGCGGAGTGTCGGTAGTTGACTTTTCCCCGGCACGGAGTGTCGCTGATTGACTTTTCCCCGGCGCGGAGTGTCGGGTTGACTTTTCCCCGGCACGGAGTGTCGCTGATCGACTTTTCCTCAGCGCGGAGTGTCGGGTTGACTTTTCCCCGGCGCGGAGTGTCGCTGATCGACTTTTCCCCGGCGCGGAGTGTCGGTGGTTGACTTTTCCCCGGCACGGAGTGTCGCTGATCGACTTTTCCCCGGCGTGGAGTGTCGGGTTGTCTTTTCCCCGGCACGGAGTGTCGCTGATCGACTTTTCCCCGGCGCGGAGTGTCGGGGTGACTTTTCCCCGGCACGGAGTGTCGCTGATCGACGTTTCCCCGGCGCGGAGTGTCGGTGGTTGACTTTTCCCCGGCACGAAGTGTCGCTGATGGACTTTTCCCCGGCGCGGAGTGTCGGGTTGGCTTTTCCCCGGCGCGGAGTGTCGCTGATCGACTTTTCCCCGGCGCGGAGTGTCGGTGGTTGACTTTTCCCCGGCACGGAGTGTCGCTGATGGACTTTTCCCCGGCGCGGAGTGTCGGGTTGACTTTTCCCCGGCACGGAGTGTCGCTGATCGACTTTTCCCCGGCGCGGAGTGTCGGTGGTTGACTTTTCCCCGGCACGGAGTGTTGCTGATCGACTTTTCCCCGGCGCGGAGTGTCGGGTTGACTTTTTTCCGAGGCGGAGCATAATTCCTGCAGGGAAGGTAGATATCCCGAGGCGAAGCATGATTTCGACACGGGGTAAATTCTGGGACGGAGCATGATTCCGCCATAGAGGTTGTTGGTTTGATTTGATTTGGGTTGACATCAGCATCGCTACACTAGAATATGGTACCAGGAGCGAATCATCATCTGTCTTGAGAGGATGTGGGAATTTTTTTTTTGTTTGGCATCTGCATTGCTGCACTGGAATAATGCCAGGAGCAACTCATCATTTGCCCCGAGAGGATTTGGGGATTTATTTTTGTTGTTGGCATCTGCATTGCTACACTGGAATGATGCCAGGAGCAACTCATCCTTTGCCCCGAGAGGATTTGGGGATTTTTTTTTTTGTTGGCATCTGCATTGCTGCACTGGAATAATGCCAGGAGCAACTCATCATTTGCCCCGAGAGGATTTGGATTTGGTTGGTTTGGCATCTGCATTGCTGCACTGGAATAATACCAGGAGCAACTCATCATTTGCCCCGAGAGGATTTGGATTTGGTTGGTTTGGCATCTGCATTGCTGCACTGGAATAATGCCAGGAGCAACTCATCATTTGCCCTGAGAGGATTTGGATTTGGTTGGTTTGGCATCTGCATTGCTGCACTGGAATAATGCCAGGAGCAACTCATCATTTGCCCCGAGAGGATTTGGGAATTGGTGGCTTAGGAGACAGGTTTAGATCCCTATCACCTAAGGCTTTTCCATTTTGTGAGCCATAAGGGTCTCACAAAGCATTTTCTCCCTACGGGTCGTGAGGATCCTGTAGGTGTATTTTCTCCTTAGGAGTCGTGGGGACTCCTAAGTGTGTTGCTCCTTTGTGAGTCATAGGGATCTCACGCGGGAATTTTCTCCTCACAAAGTCGAGAGGGCTTTACGAGTGCATTTCATTTCTCTCTTTTTTACGAGTTTGCGTCCTTTCGGGTTTTCACAAACTCGCCGCCAGTCCTGCTGTTTTTACTCACGGAGCCCTTTCGGGTTTTCATCCGTGCCCGTTTTGCTTGTGGACATACCGTTCTTCTTTTTTTCCTTCTTTTTTTTTCTTTTTTTTTTCTTTTTTTTCTTTCTTTCTTTTTTTGGAGAGATCGGGATTGTTTTACGCCCGTGGATTGTATACGGTTTTGCAGGATGTATGATCCAAACCGTGTAGGGTTCCTAGGCACTCTAGTGAAGTCTCACAAGTGATCAAACATGCACAAATCAAATTTTACGGGTGCCTACAAACCCTAATACGGATCGTTTACTAGATATCTAGGCGAAGTATGCAAGTAAACGGAAATATATCTAAAGGGAATGGGCTACAACCTTTGTAGATCCGGTCCACCACCTCCTAGGTTCCGTGATGAAGTCCCTCCGCTGTCCAAAACGAACCCATGACTCTAGCATCGGTATCATCGAAGAATGGGCGAGCTTGATCGTCGGTTCGATGCCGAAGTTGATCTACGTCGAGGTATCGCAAGAACAAGCTCCAACTTCATCAAGCTTTGAAAACTTGTGAAGGAAACACCCTATACTACTTGGCAAGAGGTAGAGGATGAAGAAATAGGAGTTGGGTTCACTTTAGATTTGGATTTCTCACACTTTTTCAACACTTGCCATTGGAGTAGCAAGCTTTTCCATGGAAGATGAAGATGATGAAGAAGAAAGATATGATAAGTATCTTTTTAAAAATAGAAATATATAATGATACTTATCATAATCAAAACCCTAGTTAAGTGTAGAGAAGAGACCATGGTTAATGGGATGGTTAGGGTTAAGCAAAAGAACAAAAAAGGAGACTAAGTCAAAACTTTCAAGAAGCTTCAAGCTAGAAAACAAAACATGCCACCATTTATCTTTTACTTTATCATTTCCTTTTTCCAAAATGAAAATATTAAATAAAAAGATAAATGAATGAGAAAGCAAAACCCTAATCATGAGTTTAACCATGGTTTAATTCTTTACACTTAACCAAGCAAGCATGTATCATCAAACATGATACAATCATGCGCACATAACTATATCGCATATACAATGTGCACAATTCGAGTGAGAAAATCCTTTTAAAGTGAACCAATACTAGTTAACGCAAAGCAATATATCAAATATATAAATATGCACTAAATCATTAAATCAACACTTGATTTAATGATCCGGTCCAATCGGATATAACCGACTAGTATCATATGTATCGGCTTATCGAATCAATCCTTGATTCGATGACTAGGTTATATCGCATATAACCAATCGATACATTCGTCGCGAGAATGGAATACGGTATCACATACACGCATTATTCTCGGTCCCGCACATATCTCATATGCGCTCCTATTTCGTTTCGCTTGAGCCAGGAAACCTCTGTGTAGGACTCTAAAGACTCGTCAATACGCCGGCAGCAGATGATGATCATATCAAGCATCCACAAGCCGCAAGCGGTCTGCTAAACGTAATGGCCACCCGGGTATTGAGCGATCAGAAGATCGACGAGCAAGCCCGTTCACACTCCTGTGAATCCAACCAGTAACACTTACCGTACAGTCTGGTCTGTTCGTCTGATATGTCGCATATCTCGCCTAGGGGTGGTAAACGTCAGACCCCAATAGCTCGATAAGTCATGCCGACTTGAGGTCCATAACATTCGTGAAACTACTGATAACTCTTACCAGTATATCACAGCAACCCTGGCCAGGGATTTCCTGTTATGGCCAGTCGAGCATAGCACAACATCAACCCCCAATACCGGGAGAGACGAATCCCCTCCTATCGCTCATTGCCTCCATGTGAATCGGGACTGTACCCAAAAACCACCTGTTTGCACGACTCAGTAGAGCCGTGGTAGGGTGGAAATCAAAGCACAGTGGGAGACACACAAGACTCTATGACGATCTCGGGTCAACAGACTAAGCTGTACCAGTGTCACCAGAGAACTGCCATCTGACGTGAGGTATAATACCATCTGGGAGTTCTCGGCGAGTCCGTTCAGTGTACCCAGTCTCCACTGAGCACCCGCATACCATCTTCGATGTCAAACACCAATGGATATGGGATCATCCATCGCCCATCGCATGGGTCGAGAAGATATGCGCTAGTCTACTCTGGAATATCGATACCCCGTCTCGATATTCCCTCGACTAGGAACAATGAAGGATGTACTCATTGACTACCCAGGCCCCACTAGTATGATCTACATCATAGTCCTGGAAGTCGAGTACACATCCTATGGGCTTTATCAACATGTAATCAGAGAGACAGAAAGTATACACGTTAAGATAAAGAGCAACCAGATAGCGTACTATCATGTCGAGCAAGAAAGTCCTACCTATATATGTCCCAGCATCCACTACAATATACATCCAATGTACAGTAATGGCCTCTAGGGCATACATATAACTAACAATCTCCCACTTGCACTAGGGCCATCTGTAGCAGTGGTTGCAGTATCACATACTCAACCATCCTCTAAAAGTCTCTCTTTAGGAAAAAGGCCTTCGTGAGTGGATCCGCCGTGTTGTCCTCTGAGTCTTCTCTCCTAACCTCGATCACCCTGGAGATCAACTATCTCCACGATCAGGTGATGTTGCCTCAGAATTTGTCTGGGTCACTGATAGGACCAGGGTTCCAGGGCCGAAGCCACACTTCCATTGTCATACAATGGCAGGAACCTAGTTCATCTTATGAACCAATATACACCCAAACTTCCTCTTTGGTAGTATCTTCAATAGCGATGTTACCAGCCTTTATCGTCTAGTTTGCCACGGTATCTAGCTTGGAACTCTTCCAACATACCGTCCCTCTACTGAGGGTAAAGACAATGCCCGTGACTGACATTCAGTCGTCTTTATCATCCTGGAACTCTTCTAGTGATTCTCCCCAGGATCGATTGATACAATCTCACTATACCTAGTGAGAACCCTAATATCCCTTTAGATCTATCTCATAGGTCCAAATCTCAGGATTTAGGAGGTATCATCTTTATCCTATTTGGAGAATCCTTGTGATAATAGGAGATCGATCGATCGTAGTATAGGAAACTCTTTTCCTATCAAGAGTATGTTGTCTACGTACAATACGAAGATGACCACCTTACTCTCTACTACCCTTTTGTATATACAAGGTTCGTCTGCCATTTTGATGAAGTCAACTTCTTTGACTAATCCATCAAAACAGATGTTCCAACTCCGCGATACCTGCTTCATTATGTAAATCAACTTGTTCACGTTTCCGCTGCTCCCACTGTTTACGAAGCCCTCTGGCTGTGTACTTATAGACGTTCTCTTCTAAATCAATATTTAGAAAAGCAGTCATGGCACCCAACCGCCAGATATCGTAGTCATGGTATGTAGTCATGGCAAGTAGGATCTGGATGGACTTAAGCATAGCTACTTGAAAAGGTTTCATCATTATCTACACCTGGTCAATGATGCAAACTTTTAACAAGTCTAGCTTTGAAAGTCTCAACTTTTCCATCTAAACCAAGTAATCTTCTTAAGATATACTTGCTCCTGATGGGGATTTAACCCTTCAGATATAGCAGCTAAAGTCCATACTTTGCTGGTGTACATGGATTCCATCTCAGATCGCTAAGCATCCAGCCATTCTTACAGAGTCCCTGCTCTCGATGGCCTGCTCGAAACTAGTTGGGTCATCATCTCATGATGCAATCCTTGCTCCCACTGTCATCGAGAAACCAAGGTATCTCTCAGGCGGATGAGGAACCCTACTAGATCGGCGGAGAGGCTGAGGTTCGTCGGGAACTATAGAATCTTATGGTTCTGTCAAATCATCAACTGCAGTTTTGTATAGCTGGAACCTTTCCAGTTCTACAGAACTGATCCTGCCTCGATCTTGTCCGGATTTTGCTTTAAACATAGGCCGGACAACCCCAAATCTTAACTCGCTTAAGAGATGGGTTCTTCCCATACCATATCTCATATGGAGTGGTAGGTAGTGATTTGATTGGAACCCTATTCAATAGGTATGCAGCTTCTCAAGTGCATAACTCCCAAAAGGAAAAAGGTAACTCAGTAATACTCATCATAGAGCACATGATATCTAATATTGTGTGATTGCTCCGCCCCGATACACCGGTGTGCTGTGGTGTAATCAGAGGAGTAATACTGAGAGAGAATCTCATTTTCCTTTAGAATAGTCCAAGGATTCCATGCACAAGTATTCTCCTCCCTGATCTCATCATAGGACATAATACTTATATCCGGTTATTGGTTCTCTACTTCAAACTTATATTCTGTGAATACCTCAAAAGGTTCGGACTTATGTTTCAACAGGAACATATGACTGAATCTTGAGAGATTATCAGAGAATATAATGAAGTAAAAAGAACCAGTCCTGGCATGTGTAGACAGGAGACCTTCCATACATCATCATGTATCAGTCCCAAGAGTTTACTAACTCTTTCTCTGTTTCCAGTAAACAGAGCTGGTGTCATTATATCTTTGTGACATGACTGGCAAGTTTCACAAGATGTAAATTCAAACTGATTTAAATATGCATCTAAATGTAACTTCAGCTAGTCGGGTCGCATTGATATGACCTAGTCTATAATACCTCAAGAAGAATTCGTTCATTTCTGAACTCTTCCTCTTGTGTGTGTTCTGTATACGAGAAACTGTAGTTTGATTTAGAACGTCAATGCTTTTAGATAACGTGCCTGAACCGATCAACTTTTGATATAGGAAATGTTCAAAACATTATCCATCAATACAAAATTATATCCTTTCTTTACTAATAAAGTGACTGATATGATTTTGTATATCAGGTTCGGTATCTAATAGCATTTGTTCAGAATCAATGTATTCGTAATACAGGGTGACAGTGACCAACAGACTTGGCTGCAACACTTGCCCCGTTTTCTGTCTCATGAAACTTATCACCCGTTCTCAGCTTTTCTACCTTTTTGTAGCCCTATGTAACAGATTACATATCTGGGATCCTGATCCGGTATCATATACCCAGGATGCAGAGGATACTGAGAAACAGTTCTTTGTAATTAACACACCCGAAGGAGATGCATCATATGCACTTTCTTCGTTTGGGCGGCATAGGAATTCTGGTATTCCCCTATTTCCTGCTCTGTCTTATAACAATTATAAGTTGGAGCGGGACCAACGTTCCCCAGCTCAGTATAACAAGCGGGTTCGGTCAATACATCCGTATTAATATCTTCATTAAGGCGTGATATGGTCGCTACCAGGAGAGAGAGAGAAGAAAACACTCTGCGTGCGCTCTTGCAAGATCAGATTGGTTATATATTTTATCTAATCAGGATGGCTCCCACTGTTTTTATCAAATCTTCCTTCAAACCTTAAAACGAAAGACTAGCCGGGATTAATTACACTCTACAAGTTCGCCAATCTTTCAGCCAGGCCAGTGTCGGTACTTTGAGGGAGGTTCTCCGTGCTTTCGCACGGACCTAATTACTGTAAACCTCGTTTTCCCAGAGGCGTAACCCCGTTGACACCTTTCTAGACACCTACTTGATCGGCTAATTGCAAAGTGCAAAACTCTCCCAGGAGTAACAATTACTCGCAGTGGGTATCGGGATCCAACTATCATATAGAAGGTATGCAATCTCATTGCAAATTTCAACACTTGAAACTCCCGATAAAGGTTTTTACCCCTAGCACCTATGACCTTGGCTAAGGTCAACAAATCATAGGTACTAGTCAAGTTCTACCCGTTATTTCGTGATTAATTAGACCCACCCACATGACCCTTGGCTAAGGTCAACAAAGCCACATGACTGTCCTAACTAATCGCATCATATGCGGTGTAGGAAGACATCACTTAGCTACCGTACACTGTGCCTTGACTATGGTCAACAAACACAGCACGAATACTAAGTACTCTACTTCCTAAAATGACGGAGGGTTGCGACTGGTTTTTGTGAAAACCTTTAACGCTTTGAACTTGATCTCGTTGCGGAATCAAATGGTTTTAAATGGAATGTTTTCGAGGCTTTTCTAGTTTTGCTAAAGGGGTCACTCCCGGTGAAGGGATCGTCGGCCCTTTCCTCGTCGAATGAGATGCAGGATATATCATATATATCACTGTGCAAAGCGGAAACTATAGAAGCGATCAAAGACAAACCGAGGGTTGTAGCATCTGCCAGTTATTGCTAAAGGAGTCACTCCCGGTGAAGGGATCTCGATCCTTTCCTCATCGAATAAGGTGCAGGATGTTCTATAATGAACACCTCGATGCAAAGCAAGAACTGTAGCTACCTGTTTTATTTTGAAATTCGATTCCACAACATCAATTAGGTTTATTTTCTTTCATTAATCTTATTAATGAATATCCCATCATTTAAGTCCACCTAAACATCACAGATAAATATAACGTACGGTTATGCCATCCGCATTCGCCTCGATGTCCCGTCTGCACCGTTAGGTTAGGTAACTAACGGCAGAGCGGGGCAGGGCTAGCGCGGGTGTAAAACATAAGCAACGTCTATATAATATATCATATATACTATATATAATATCTGTCACAGAACATCACATGATCTCAGATAAATCACAGCAGAAGAAACATATGAAATATTGGATATACTAGGACGTCCGTGTTTTCAATACGAGCCAGTATAAAACACGGATTCCACGGTCGTGATGAATAGCCAAGCCCACACCCCTAGACCCCTACGAGAGCGACAAGCAACCCTACCAATTCTAGGGTTAGGAGACCCGGACTCGACTCCTCGAGTTGGTCTACCACTGGACCCCAGAACCCGGTTACTTGTGCTCCCCTCCTTGGGTCTATCCTAGTGCAGAAAAGTAAATAATATACAACGGGTGACGACTTCCGCAACCTGGAAGTGCCCCAATAAAAGAATATTACATACAAGTTTTTACATGAATGAAAATGAAAAACACTCATCTCACATAAAAAAACCCCGGCTATTCAAACACGACGATCCAATATAACATATCCAGCAACACATAACATCTCATGTCATCAACGTAAGTAAATATGCGCATCTCAATTGTCGTTGTCATATAGCAACGAAACCGGCGATATCACATATTACACTTACGGTCACAGAAAAGAAAGTGTAAAACTACAACAGTTGGAATCCGCAACCTCCTCAGACATCGCATGCCTGACCAAATGAAATACTTAGACATCGCATGCCTAACAATTATAAACCCCGCATTTTAGTCTCAAAGTCGAAAACACTTTTCAATATCAAGTCGGGCAATTCAACAGGATTCCCGACATTCTGATCGAATGCTCGTCGCAAACTTTAGTAGGCGGCCGCACCCCCGACGCCGTCGACGAAGTGCACCAAGGCGGAACACCGCTGCCGCGAGCACCCGGACGGATGCTTTCGGCGACGGGGTTCTCCTACAGTCACTTGGTCGGGGCAATGGGGTGAGGCTGTCTATTAAGTTTACCCAGCGAGTATCCGCGTACACTACGTGATTGCGAAGGACTTTTGATCACATCAAAATTCCGTAGCAACCGATCAAGTGAGACTAAACTGCTATGTTTATATCATTCATTCAGTTATCTCATAACTATTTGCGAATTCCAATTATTGTATCACATTCCGGATAAATAGAAAATGTTAAACTTTCCGATCGAACAATCGAACACCCAAGTTTTCCCGAAACAGCTCAACACATGAAATAAGTCTAACAGCATTCAGTTCGTGCCTCAGTAGCAACGGTCCAGCCGTAGAAGGGTCAAGCCAACGCCTTACATGTGGCACGCCGTACTGCCCCAAACCCGAAGGTTCAAAGGGCAGTTCAAGACGGTCACATAATCGAGTTAAGGTTTGTTGTCTTCTAGAGGGTCCATCGCGTTACTTGCACTACTTAGAACGTCGTTAAACTACGGAAAAATTCAACAATTGGAAATTTCCCGGCAGGGGAAAAATTGGGTATTTATATCCGGTTGAACTTTTTAACATATTCTAAAAATACCCGGAAAAGCACACCGACAAAATTAGACAGTCCGATCGAATACACCGAGTCCCCAATACAACACAGAAAATACAACTCTGGAAAAATTATTAAAAATTCCCAGGAAAATCATCACAGAAGAATAAGAATTACTGTGCAGAAATAGATGCACAAAACGACAAAGTGGCCGCGGATCCGCCGCATGAGCCTTCTTTAAGGCCGCGGATCCGCGCCTACTTTGTGGAATCAGGGTTACGAATTGCACAGTTACTCTTATATTTTTCTGCTGATATTTCTAGATATTTTTAATACGGAAAAATCCTCGAAATTAAAAAAAGAATAGAGAGCATGTTCTTAGTCGGGGTTTTAGGTCGATCGGACTTCTGATTCCGTCGGGACTTCGCCTAAGGCTCTAGCTAGGCTCTGATACCACTGTAGGGTTCCTAGGCACTCTAGTGAAGTCTCACAAGTGATCAAACATGCACAAATCAAATTTTACGGGTGCCTACAAACCCTAATACGGATCGTTTACTAGATATCTAGGCGAAGTATGCAAGTAAACGGAAATATATCTAAAGGGAATGGGCTACAACCTTTGTATATCCGGTCCACCACCTCCTAGGTTCCGTGATGAAGTCCCTCCGCTGTCCAAAACGAACCCATGACTCTAGCATCGGTATCATCGAAGAATGGGCGAGCTTGATCGTCGGTTCGATGCCGAAGATGATCTACGTCGAGGTATCGCAAGAACAAGCTCCAACTTTATAAAGCTTTGAAAACTTGTGAAGGAAACACCCTATACTACTTGGCAAGAGGTAGAGGATGAAGAAATAGGAGTTGGGTTCACTTTAGATTTGGATTTCTCACACTTTTTCAACACTTGCCATTGGAGTAGCAAGCTTTTCCATGGAAGATGAAGATGATGAAGAAGAAAGATATGATAAGTATCTTTTTAAAAATAGAAATATATAATGATACTTATCATAATCAAAACCCTAGTTAAGTGTAGAGAAGAGACCATGGTTAATGGGATGGTTAGGGTTAAGCAAAAGAACAAAAAAGGAGACTAAGTCAAAACTTTCAAGAAGCTTCAAGCTAGAAAACAAAACATGCCACCATTTATCTTTTACTTTATCATTTCCTTTTTCCAAAATGAAAATAATAAATAAAAAGATAAATGAATGAGAAAGCAAAACCCTAATCATGAGTTTAACCATGGTTTAATTCTTTACACTTAACCAAGCAAGCATGTATCATCAAACATGATACAATCATGCGCACATAACTATATCGCATATACAATGTGCACAATTCGAGTGAGAAAATCCTTTTAAAGTGAACCAATACTAGTTAACGCAAAGCAATATATCAAATATATAAATATGCACTAAATCATTAAATCAACACTTGATTTAACGATCCGGTCATATCGGATATAACCGACTAGTATCATATGTATCGGCTTATCGAATCAATCCTTGATTCGATGACTAGGTTATATCGCATATAACCAATCGATACATTCGTCGCAAGAATGGAATACGGTATCACATACACGCATTATTCTCGGTCCCGCACATATCTCATATGCGCTCCTATTTCGTTTCGCTTGAGCCAGGAAACCTCTGTGTAGGACTCTAAAGACTCGTCAATACGCCGGCAGCAGATGATGATCATATCAAGCATCCACAAGCCGCAAGCGGTCTGCTAAACGTAACGGCCACCCGGGTATTGAGCGATCAGAAGATCGACGAGCAAGCCCGTTCACACTCCTGTGAATCCAACCAGTAACACTTACCGTACAGTCTGGTCTATTCGTCTGATATGTCGCATATCTCGCCTAGGGGTGGTAAACGTCAGACCCCAATAGCTCGATAAGTCATGCCGACTTGAGGTCCATAACATTCGTGAAACTACTGATAACTCTTACCAGTATATCACAGCAACCCTGGCCAGGGATTTCCTGTTATGGCCAGTCGAGCATAGCACAACATCAACCCCCAATACCGGGAGAGACGAATCCCCTCCTATCGCTCATTGCCTCCATGTGAATCGGGACTGTACCCAAAAACCACCTGTTTGCACGACTCAGTAGAGCCGTGATAGGGTGGAAATCAAAGCACAGTGGGAGACACACAAGACTCTATGACGATCTCGGGTCAACAGACTAAGCTGTACCAGTGTCACCAGAGAACTTCCATCTGACGTGAGGTATAATACCATCTGGGAGTTCTCGGCGAGTCCGTTCAGTGTACCCAGTCTCCACTGAGCACCCGCATACCATCTTCGATGTCAAACACCAATGGATATGGGATCATCCATTGCCCATCGCATGGGTCGAGAAGATATGCGCTAGTCTACTCTGGAATATCGATGCCCCATCTCGATATTCCCTCGACTAGGAACAATGAAGGATGTACTCATTGACTACCCAGGCCCCACTAGTATGATCTACATCATAGTCCTGGAAGTCGAGTACACATCCTATGGGCTTTATCAACATGTAATCAGAGAGACAGAAAGTATACACGTTAAGATAAAGAGCAACCAGATAGCGTACTATCATGTCGAGCAAGAAAGTCCTACCTATATATGTCCAGCATCCACTACAATATACATCCAATGTACAGTAATGGCCTCTAGGGCATACATATAACTAACAGACCGTAGGGCCAGGAAAATTTCAGGACTTTGTTGGCGTCTGCATCGCTGCACTGGAATGTGGTACCAGGAGCGACTCATCATTCGCCGTTGGGGTATGGGATTTAGAATTTGGTTGGCGTCTGCATCGCTGCACTGGAATATGGTACCAGGAGTGACTCATCATTCGCCACTTGGGGATTGGGAAGCGATGGCATAGGAGACAGGTTTAGATCCCTATCACCTAAGGCTTTTCAATTTTATAGGCCGTGAGGGTCCCATAAAAGCATTTTCTCCCTACGAGTCGTAAGGATCCCGCAGGTGTATTTTCTCCTTAGGAGTCGTGAGGACTCCTAAGTGTGTTTTTCCTTTGTGAGTCGTAAGGATCCCACAAAGGTTTGTTCTCCTCATGCATCGTGAGGACACATGAGTGGATTTCCCTTCGTCCCTAGTTTAATGACTTAGAGGTCGACTGTTTCCAGTTTAACGACGTGGTGGTCATCTGTTTCCAGTTTAAAGACTTAGAGGTCTGCTGTTTCCAGTTTAAAGACGTAGAGGTCTGCTGTCTCCAGTTTAACGACTTGGTGGTCATCCATTTCCAGTTTAGAGACTTGGTGGTCTACTGTTTCCAGTTTAAAGACTTGGTGGTCATCTGTTTCCAGTTTAACGACATAGAGGTCATCTGTTTCCAGTTTAACGACGTAGAGGTCATCTGTTTCCAGTTTAACGACATAGTGGTCTGCTGTTTCCAGTTTAAAGACTTAGAGGTCTGTTGTATCCAGTTTAACGACGTAGAGGTCCTCTGTTTCCAGTTTAGAGACTTAGAGGTCTGCTGTTTCCAGTTTAACGACGTAGAGGTCGTCTGTTTCCAGTTTAGAGACATAGAGGTCATCTGTTTCCAGTTTAACGACATAGAGGTCATCTGTTTCCAGTTTAACGACTTAGTGGTCATCTGTTTCCAGTTTAGAGACTTGGTAGTCTACTGTTTCCAATTTAACGACTTAGAGGTCATCTGTTTCCAGTTTAACGATATAGAGGTCATCTGTTTCCAGTTTAACGACGTAGAGGTCATCTGTTTCCAGTTTAACGACATAGTGGTCTGCTGTTTCCAGTTTAAAGACTTAGAGGTCTGTTGTATCCAGTTTAACGACGTAGAGGTCATCTGTTTCCAGTTTAAAGACTTAGAGGTCTGCTGTTTCCAGTTTAACGACGTAGAGGTCGTCTGTTTCCAGTTTAGAGACTTAGAGGTCATCTGTTTCCAGTTTAACGACATAGAGGTCATCTGTTTCCAGTTTAACGACTTGGTGGTCATCTGTTTCCAGTTTAGAGACTTGGTGGTCTACTGTTTCCAGTTTAACGACTTAGAGGTCATCTGTTTCCAGTTTAATGACATAAAGGTCATCTGTTTCCATTTTAACGACGTAGAGGTCATCTGTTTCCAGTTTAACGACATAGTGGTCTGTTGTTTCTAGTTTAAAGACTTAGAGGTCTGTTGTATCCAGTTTAACGACGTAGAGGTCATCTGTTTCCAGTTTAACGACTTGGTGGTCATCTGTTTCCGGTTTAACGACTTGGTGGTCGTCTGTTTCCAGTTTAACGACTTGGTGGTCATCCGTTTCTAGTTTAGAGACTTGATGGTCTACTGTTTCCAGTTTAACGACTTAGAGGTCATCTGTTTCCAGTTTAACGACGTAGAGGTCGTATGTTTCCAGTTTAGAGACTTATAGGTCATCTGTTTCCAGTTTAACGACATAGAGGTCATCTGTTTCCAGTTTAACAACTTGGTAGTCATCTGTTTCCAGTTTAGAGACTTGGTGGTCTACTGTTTCCAGTTTAACGACTTAGAGGTCATCTGTTTCCAATTTAACGACATAGAGGTCATCTGTTTCCAGTTTAACGACGTGGTGGTCATCTGTTTCCAGTTTAGAGACTTGGTGGTCTACTGTTTCCAGTTTAACGACTTAGAGGTCATCTGTTTCCAGTTTAACGACATAGAGGTCATCTGTTTCCAGTTTAACGACTTGGTGGTCATCTGCTTCCAGTTTAACGACTTGGTGGTCATCTGTTTCCAGTTTAGAGACTTGGCGGTCTACTGTTTCCAGTTTAACGACTTAGAGGTCATCTGTTTCCAGTTTAACGACTTGGTGGTCATCTATTTCCAGTTTAACGACTTGGTGGTCATCTGTTTCCAGTTTAACGACTTGGTGGTCATCCGTTTCCAGTTTAACGACTTAGAGGTCATCTGTTTCCAGTTTAACGACTTAGAGGTCATATGTTTCCAGTTTAACGACTTAGAGGTCGATTGATGGTGAGCTTGGAATTTTGGGGTAGGAGCCGGCATCAGCGTTGCTAACACTGAAGCAGAGGTGCCAGGATACATTAGTGGGTCTTCCCAATGAAGCACAATTCCAAAGGCGGAGACCAGCAGCGTAACTGGTGGTTGCGGTGGGGCATGTGTATGCTGAGGATTATTTGAGCCCATGGATTGTATACGGCAGTCAATTTGGGGATTAGCCGTAGGGCCGAAAGAATTTTGGGAAACTGGATTTTTGTTGGCGTCTGCATTGCTGCACTGGAATAATGCCAGGAGCAACTCATCATCCGCCCTTGTTTTTTTTTTTTTTTTTTTTACCGCGATTGCTCTATCATTTCAGCTTTTATTATCGCGAAAATCACGATTGCCCTATCATTTCGGCTTTTATTCGCGGTTGCCCAATCATTTCGGCTTTATTTTCATCTTTATTTTTACTCGCTGATTTTTATTGTGAGCTGCCCCATCATTTCGGCTTTTATTTTTCTTTTACTTACACGTTTTTTTTTATTTACATTTTTTTTTACATTCCCAGTTTAACGACTTAGAGGTCGACCGTTCCCAGTTTAACGACGTGGTGGTCCTTTTTGCTTATCCCAGCTCCTTGTACTTTGATCTTGGCGGAGCTATGTTGATGACCTAGCTTTGTGGCTTGCCGATACATCCGAGGATTGTGAGGATTTTCCAAGCTTATATTGGTCCTCTGCCCAATCTTTGAAAATATAGCAGTCTTCGATGGTATGACCCACCACTCTATGATATGGGCAGTATATGGGATTGCCGGTCATGTTCATTTCCTGTGGCCTCTTTGGAACAGGCAGTTGCAGACCGTTGTTCAGGGCGTCCATGAATATTTTGCGGACTTCATCCCTCCTGAAGGAGTATACCTTCTTCTTTCCCTCCATTGGAGTAGGTGCCTTTACTGATGCTAGTCCTCGAGGCACATGTCTGGGAGGATTAGGTTCCCGAAAGGTTTCGGTCTCCATTTGCATGAAATTGGCGATCGTAGCTTGACTGTGTGCTAACACGCCTTTAGACAGTTCTATCTCTCCCATCTTGTATTGCCTTTCGACCCAATCTTTGAAGACGAAGCAGTCCTCAATGGCATGACCTATCACCCTATGATAGGGGCAATATTCTGGGTCGTTGGTCATATTCGCTTCTTGCGGTCTCTTTGATTCCGGCAGTTGTAGACCGTTTCTTAGGGCGTCCCTGAATATCTTGTGGACTTTTTCCCTCTTGAAGGAATAGACCTTTTCCAACTTCTCTTTCAGAGGCGATTCCCCCCCGGTGTATGTATCGGAGGGACTGGAGGCTGATTGCGGTCGTTTTTCGCGAAGGCGCTCCGCTTTTAGGTTGAAAGGGATATCGGTTGGCTGCCCCCGGGTATCAATCCCTGGCTCATGAGCCAAAATTTGATTCTGCTGTAATTGCAATCGGGCGACTTGGGTCGCGAGATCTGCCACGGCGTTTGCCAGCTCGTCGACTTTGGAATAGACCTCGGTAATCTTCTCATCCCTGTCCTGAAATTGCCTTTGAAGCCATTGGAATAATACTTGTTCTGTAGTTCCGGCTATGACAACCGGGTAATCTTTATTGCCTGAGCTCAATTCCGTAGGAACCACGGGCCCCTCTGGCTTATCGGCCTGAGCGGGCTCTTCATCATTTAGATCGAGCCGATACTGGGTAGCGTTAACCATATCATCACCATGGCTGTGAAGAAGAGGAGGGTTCGTTTCTTCATATCCGGCCATATAGACAGTGTGGATAACACATTCAGCCATTCTTTCATCACTGGCAGCTGGTTTCGCGGAGCGGTCCGGGCTTTGGAAATTCATAAATTTTAACATGGCCAGAACCCTAGCCCTTTTGTTGACTCTATATCTGAGCCGCTTCTGCCTTAAGCGCTTGGCAGGCTTCTGCTCTTCGGGAAGCCGCCATAGGCCAAGTGATGGGGATGCTTGAAAAGACATCTGCCCGCGTGTCCGTCGAAGGTATCGCCTGGGCTTGCCTACGACGTCTGGCAACTTCTTTTGTTCCGATGGCTTTGCCCCCAGTTGGGGCCATGGAAAGCCGTCCAGACACCGATTTGCGTTTGGGTTGGGATGCCTTCGAGATCACCACATTTGGCCTCTTGACTTTTGAGGCCGGTTTGTCGGTCACCGGAGCTTGAGGAGCTGGGATGGCGTTAGCTGACACGAACATAATAGAGCCAAATGGTAGCGGCTCCTCCTCCCATTGTCGCCCGAGACTGGCCGGAAGGACCGTTCTGGAGTCCATCTTCATCGTGTATGAGATGGGAGCTGAGTTCATCTTCGGAGACATTGTTGAAAGGCGATTGCTTGGAAAACCTGCATGAAAGAGCATTATTTTAGTATAAATATAGATATGTATATTGATTGAGTTCGCATGAACGTTTAACCCGAAATATGGGAGGAGAGATTGGTCCCACCGGGCGTGCCAGAATCTGTAGGGTGTTTTTCGTCACCCCATTGAGATGGGAATACGCGCACGCTTGTCAGGCGTACGACAGATTCCCCCTGCCTAGGGTAGGCCGGGGTTTATTGATTGTGGGGATCCGAATCTCCGGCAGCCACGGACTAAGCTGCCGTTAATTACCCCTCGCCTTTGGGGCGAAGGAACCTCCGATTAACGGGTTAAACTGGTCATACGAACTCAATGTGCAGTGTACGTGTGTTGTGTTTTGAAAGGGGGGTTTGGATATATCGGGAGCCACGCAGAGTTTTTTACGGGGGTCCCGCTACCCGGATAGCGGGCTGGGGGTCAAGGGGGCTAGCAGCCCCCTTGCGGGGTGCGGGGCAGCGCCCCGTTAGAAATTTTTTTCTAACAGGGACAGTGTCGTGGAGCACGTGTGTGTGCAAATATGTATACATATGTATATATAAATGTATATATGTATGTATATATAAAAGAAAGAGGGGGAAAAGGCATCCAAAGGATATGTGGGGGCAGCACCTTGGGCGCTGTGCGCTCAGGCGCTAGAGTACCACGTGTCGGCACGTGGGCGCTCTGCGCTTGAGCGCTGGGCGCTTGGGCGCAAGCGCGCCACGTGTCGACACGTAGGCGCTTTGCGCTTGAGCGCAAGCGCGCCACGTGTCGGCACGGGGGAGACTTGCGCTTGAGCGCTTGCGCTTGGGCGCAACTGCGCCACATGTCGGCACCGGGGCGACTTGCGCTCCGGCGCTTGCGCTTGAACGCAAGCGCGCCACGTGTCAGCACCGGGGCGACTTGGGCTCGGGCGCTTGCGCTTGAGCGCAAGCGCGCCACGTGTCGGCACGCGGGCACTCTGAGCTTGAGCGCTGGCGAGAAAAAGTGGCTTTTAGCCTAAGAAACAGAAGCTGTGCTTCAGAAAGGAAATATTTGTTATGTATATATGTATGGAGTTAAACTCCTGGGATGTTTTGAAGCTGATGAAGGGAGTTTTTCTTCTTCCTTCTGTTGTTTGGCCGGATCTTGAAGATCAAGAAGTAGGAGATTTTAAAAATCACTCCTTTTTGAGATCTGATGGGAGATCTGAGTTCCCCTTTGTGGGTTTTGTGGTGGAAAACTACTTAGTTTTGGAAAAGAAAGAGTAAAACTCTTGATTTAATTCAAAAGAATTGAGAAGGTTTAGAACCTTGGAGAAGGAGCAGGAGGCACAAAGAACCCTAGTTTTTGGGGGAATGAAAAAAGTGTTTTTTTATTCATCATGTTGCCTTATATAGGCTTACATATTTACATATAGCCCCTTGGGCTTCACAAAATGGCATTTTAGCCTATCGCATGGCTCATGTGCTATTTCATTTTTGCACATAAGCCATGTGCTTACAAAATATTGGCTTTATGCCTATTTTGTTTTCATTCATGCATAAACAATTATATAAAAATTATTTATTACTTGATTTTGTTGTTGGCACGGAGAGGCTGGCCGCAGGCTCGACTTGGGCATGGGCCCGCTTGACCTGGGCTTGGGCCCACCTGGCTTGGGGTTGACTTTGATTTTGACTTGATCAACCGGGGTGTAAATTTTTACCCCAACAATTAGAAAGAGAGCAAAGTAAATTGCGACTGCTATCATTCACGACCAAACCACGTATCTCATTGCCACTCATACTTCACCTTTGCATTTCTCCGGTTCAGGAGAAATTGAATAGGATTATTCAGGTTGCCTTTTATTATCACCTTCTCTCAGGTTGCAAGTACCCCTAGGATTAGGAGAGTACACTTATTATGCTTATTGGATAGTCTTCTTCTTCCAAATCATAGGCTGGTGCCGAACGGTAGGGAAGGAAGAAAACCAATTGGCCTAAGTGTGGTGTACAGAAGGTAATGAGTAAAGACAAATAAAGGAATTTGGAGAGATGGCAAGGAAATATATGGTTACAGTCATGAATCTGGATAGTGGAAGAGGCATTACTAGGAATACCCGGATACCCCTACGAAACATTTTAATGTTTCAGTCCTATTGTGTATTGTTAATAGAAAAACTGATTTCCCAATTAGACCCTTACTCTGGGATATGTATTTACCAGGTATGCTTCTCATATCTGTATGGTTTTACAGATGATGAGTGGGAGTAAGTTATTGGGAATTAGGTGATCATCCTCACTATATCGGAATTCGTTGTAATTGGTGATATTTGAAGAAATCACCTGGGTTTTTGCCGGACGGCAAATATTTGGTTTTGAAAATCCATTATTATGCACTAATATCAAATTGATATATCTGTACGTTTATTTTATAAAGTGAGATATAACTTTTTGAAATTATGTCCATGACATTTACCTATATCAGTTGATGATTAGGTAAGGAGTATTCAACAGCGGTATAATTCTTCATAACCATAGTACCTACGACGCACAGGGTTTGAGTTATTCAACTCAGGGGACTTATACAAAGTATTGTATGTTGTCCAGTGTCCATTAGGACAAAGGGATTGGTCCTCGTACTATATTCTGTTTACTTGTGACTTCTCCAGTTTTAGACACGTATTTCGTAGAAATACAAAGTCTAAATTTTGAGAAGTTATAGGTATAAGAATAAAGTAAAGAACCAGGTGTCGTAAGTATCGGGATTCTTCAAGGTAATCGAAGATGTAGATACTTGTGTGTTGATAGTAATGGTTTTGAGAAACTTGTTTCTCTTTCAGGTTACTCATAATTGGACGCACTCCTAAGTTGAGTAATGCTGATCAGTCTCTCTCCATTTAGTTGACATGCACTGGAGACAGCTATATGATTTGAATCTGGTTCTAATTAAATCAGTGCCTCTGTTTCTATATTGGATATAGAACAGTTAATATCTTAACAATGTTAAGGTACATGGAGTTGTCCGGCTTATGCTTAAAACCATACACTGGATAACTCAAAGCATGTTTCTGTAATAGCAGTTTGTGGGTTAACCCGGGCTATGACGAGGGTTGACTTTCTACCATCTGGAAGATCAATAGTGATATTGTTCTTGACTCGCCACAGTTTTAGTAAAATGGATTTTTTTTCAGAAAACGATAGTGGGAGTATGGTAGAACTGGAAGTGATTCCAGAACCGCAAACGATTACTGAAAATTTAATAGGACCTAAAGGTTCGATCAGGTTTGACATTCCATTAGCCACTTCGCAGATATGATGGGTAACCTCAGACACCCGAAAGGTACTCCGGTAGCCTCAAGGACGGTGACAGGGAGGTTCTTGTTTACCCAAACTTGACACTACTGTTGTTCCAGACTATGAGACCCGGCAAGAGGATGACTATAGCGTCGTTCTAAACTAGTTTTAGAAGTGCATGTGTATATGACTCTGCCAGAGAGTTATCGTAGTCAGTGGGAGCAGCGGAAGCATAGTGGACAAGTAGCTTATGTCTATTTATAGACTAAAGCAGATATAGCGGAGATAGATCGTCTATTTTTGATGTGACAGTCATGGGCTTTGACTTCATCAGAATAGGGGATGGATCTGTTAAGAAGGTAGTAGGGTGTGATGTCCTGGTATTTGGATGACATACACAGAGTAGGAAGTGAAATTCCAATACTACGATCGGTTATACTGTGGTTGTCACACGGTGGTTTCTCCACATAGGATATGGATATAATATTAGGCATTCTGGTTACTAGATATATGGTTTTAGATCTAGATTTGGGTAGTTTCCCAATCTGGGTACTTAGACAGTATTCTAAAGGTATTTTAGAATGGACGACTCCTGGCACAGTAGTGCACCTGCAGGTGATGGAGTCACCCTCTCCGAAGGTGTCTTACAGACTAAAGGGGAGAAGGATGTACATGATTGGCATATCACTTGCTTAGGCAATTGAATCAATCATGAGATGTCAAGTACCACACCAGATGTTGTTTTTTGCACTAGATGCAATAAGTTGATATATCGATCCAATCCTGGAGAAACGTTCGGAAGCAGTTTTAAAACATAAGTGATATGTTCTAGGGATATGATAACGATAGCCTCCTTCGGGAGACGGTTATCATTCCAGGTTTTCAAGGTGACCTGGTTGACAGAATGACTGTCAGAGTTATAGTTTTCCTTCTTTTAAGGGGCAGTAGTTTGGACAGGTGATCCAAGCGAATACTGAGGGAGGCGTGGTACTGGATACTGATTAAATTCAGTTGAAAATACAGTCTAAGAAGTTTACTGGATTTGGAGTTCATTTGTGAACTGGGTCCCATCAGATATCCAGACATATTCTAAGACATGTATTGCTCATTTCGGGAGATGCCTTTCTCCGTGAACTTGAGATTGACAGAGACATAGAAAGAAACATCAGAGCGGATCCACTCACTGAGGCTATTTCTCGAACGCAAGAGTTTCACAAACAGGCTTTGTAAGACAGATCAGTAGAGAAGTTGGGTTTTCGGTATCACACGGGCTGTGAGTATACGACATCGCAATAATTAGCCTTAAATGCAAGTGGGAGATTGTTGGCTATAGTGCCCTCAAAGTCAATTATTGGATCGCAGGCACGTGATTGCAATGATTGAGGGATGACCTATACCGGTAGAACAGTCTTACTCGGGATGATAGTATGCTATCTGGTTTGTCTTTATCATCGTGTACATGATTCAGGTGACATTACAAATCACTATTACATGTTGATAGAGCCCATAGGATTTTTTCTTGACTGCCAGCAGTATGATGGCGATCATATACGTAGGAGCTGGGGTCTATAAGCACATCCTTAAAAGGTCCCTAGTCGAGGGAGTTTCGAGACAGGGCATCGATACTCCAGCGTGAACTAGTGTATACAGTTCGAGACCCCGACGAGGGGCAGTGGCCGGTCTCACAAGCCATTGGTGTCAGTTGGTTCACCTAAGATGTATACAGGTGCTCATTGGGTTATGAGTACACCGGATGGACTCGCAGGGGCAATGCTGATTGGTGATATATCTATCGTCAGGAGCAGTTCCCAGGTGACATGAGTACAGCTTAATCCGTTGACTTGACACTGCTACATTGCCTCAAGTGTGTTCCCAATATTCTTTGATTGCTACCCTACCACGGCTCAAAGGAGCCGTGCAAACAGGTAGTAGTTGGGTGCAGTCCTGAAGCATGGAGGCAGTGGCGGTTAAATAGGATTCGTCTTATAGGGTTCCTAGGCACACTAAGGAGGTCTCACAAGGCATCAACCATGCCAATTTCAAATTTTACGGTGCCGAGAAACCCTAGACTACGGATCGTTAACTAGATGTCTAGGCGAAAGATGCAACTAGTAAACTACTTTACTAAGAGAACGGAAATACAACCTTTGTAGATCCGGTCCTCCACCTCCATAGCTCCGCAATGAAGTCTCCTCGCTGTCCAAATAGAAACCCGGGCTCTAGCGTCGGCTTCATCGGAGAAATGGGCGGGCAAGGTCGTCGGCTTCGTGCCGAAGATGATCTACGTCGAGGCATCACTAGATCAAGCTCCCACTTCACCAAGTCATGAAACTTGTGAAGAGAACACCCTATACTACTTGGCAAGAGGTAGAGGATGAAGAAATAGGAAGTGGGTTCACTTTAGAATTGGATTTCTCACTTTTTCATCAAGTTGCCATTGATGGAGGCAAGCTTCTTCATGTGAAGAAGAAGAAGAAGAAGATGAATATGTTATGATAAGTTATTTTCAAAATAGAAAATAAATGAATACTTATCATAATCCAACCATGGTCAAGTGTAGAGAATGAACTAGGGTTTAGTGGAATGGTTAGGGTTAAGCATGAGACAAATATGGTCACTTAGTCAAAGCTTCATGAAGCTTCAACTAGCATCCAAACAAAGCCACCATTCATTTATTTTGAAAAATAAATAAACAAAATAAATAAATGATAAAGAAAAAGAAAACCCTAACCATTACACAACCATGGTTTAAACTTTACACAAACTCAAGTTAGCTTGTATCATCAAACATGACACAAACTTGTGTACAAAAGTATATCACATATACATTATGCACTTCAAGTGAGAAAATCCCTTTAAAATAAACCAATACTAGTTAATGCAAAGTAATATATCAAATATATAATTATGCATTAAATCATTAAATCAACACTTGATTTAACGATCCGGTCATATCGCATATAACCGACTAATATACAATGTATCGATTTATCGAATCAATCCTTGATTCGATAACTAGGTTATATCGCATACAACCATATCGATACATTCATCGCGAGAATGAAATACGGTATCACATACACGCATTATTCTCGGTCCTGCACATATCTCATATGCGCTCCTATTTCGTTTCGCTTGAGCCAGGAAACCTCTGTGTAGGACTCTAAAGACTCGTCAATACGCCGGCAGCAGATGATGATCATATCAAACACCCACAAGCCGCAAGCGGTCTGCTAAACGTAACGGCCACCCGGGTATTGAGCGATCAGAAGATCGACGAGCAAGCCCGCTCACACTCCAGTGAATCCAACCAGTAACACTACCGTACAGTCCGGTCTCGTCGTCTGATATGTCGCATATCTCGCCTAGGGGTGGTAAACGTCAGACCCCAATAGCTCGATAAGTCGTGTCGATATGAGGCCTATAACAGTTCGAGAAACTACTGGTAACACTTACCAGTAAATCTCAGCAACCCTGGCCAGGGATTTCCGGTTATAGCCAATCGAACACAGCGCAACATCAACTCCCTATACCGGGAGAGACGAATCCCCTCCTATCGCTCATTGCCTCCATGTGATTCGGGACTGTACCTAAAAACCACCGTTTTGCATGCCCTCTTGGACGTGGTAAGATGGAAATCAAAGCATAGTGGGAACCACACAAGACTCTATGACGATCTCGGGTCAACAGACTACTCTGTACCAGTGTCACCAGAGAACTGCCATCTGACGTAAGGTATAATACCATCTGGGAGTTCTCGGCGAGTCCGTCCAGTGTACCCAGTCTCCACTGAGCACCCGTATATCATCTCTGATGTCAAACACCAATGGATATGGGATCATCCATCGTCCATCTGTATGGGTCGAGAAGGTATACGCTAGTCTACTCTGGTATATCGATGCCCCGTCTCGATACACCCACGACTAGGGACCTTGAAGGATGTACTTATAGACTATCTGTCCCCACTAGTATGATCTGCATCATAGTCCAGGTAGTCAAGTACACATCCTAAGGGCTTTACCAACATGTAACAGAGAGACAATCAGTATACACGTTAAGGTAAAGAGCAACCAGATAGCATACTATCATGTCGAGAAAGAAAGTCCTCCCTATATATGTCCCAGCATCCACTACAATATACATCCTATGTACAGTAATGGCCTCTAGGGCATACATATAACTAACAATCTCCCACTTGCACTAGGGCCATCTGTAGCAGTGGTTGCAGTATCTCATACTCAACCATCCCATAAAAATCTCTCTCTGGGAATAGGCCTTCGTGAGTGGATCCGCCGTGTTGTCCTCTGAGTCTACTCTCCTTACCTCGATCACCCTGGGGATCAACCATCTCCATGATCAGGTGATACTGCCTTAGAATATGTCTGGATCACTGATGGGACGGACGTTCCTTGGTATAAGCCACAACTCCATTGTCACACAATGGAAGGAACTAGGTTCATCTCATGAACAAATATACATCCAGACTGCCTCTTTGGTAGCATCTTAAGTAGCGATGTATCCAGCCTTTATAGTCTAGTATGCCACGGTATCTAGCTTGGAACTCTTCCAACATACCGTCCCTCCACTGAGGGTAAAGACAATGCCTGTGACTGACATTCAGTCGTCTTTATCACTCTGGAACCCTTCCAGTGATTCTCCCCAGGATCTATTGATACCATCTCACTACAACTAGTGAGTATTCTAATATCGAATTAGATCTATCTCATAGATCCAAAATCCAGGATTTAGGAGGTATCACTTTGATCCTATATGGAGAATCATTGTGATAAGCGGAGATTGACCGAGCGTAGCATAGGAAACTCCTTCCCTATTAAGAGTATGTCATCCACGTACTCTATGAGGATCATCACCATACTCCCTACTACCTTTTTGTATATACAAGGTTCATCTACCATTTTGATGATGTCAAACTGTTTGACTACTACATCAAAACAGATGTTCCAACTCCGCGATACCTGCTTTATCCTATAAAGCATCTTGTACACGTTTCCGCTGCTCCCACTGTCTACGAAGCCCTCTGGCTGTGTACTTATAGACTCTCTCTTCTAAAACATTATTTAGAAAAGTAGTCATGACACCCAACCACCAGATATCGTAGTCATGGTATGTAGCCGTGGCAAGTAGGATCTGGATGGACTTAAGCATAGCCACTTAGAAAAGGTTTCGTCATGATCTATATCTGGTCAATGATGCAAACCTTTAACAAGTCTAACTTTGAAAGTCTTAACTTTTCCATGTACACCAAGTAATCTTCTCAAGATATACTTGCTCCTGATGGGGATTTAACCCTTCAGATATAGCAACCAAAGTCCATACTTTGTTGGTGTACATGGATTCCATCTCAGATCGCTAAGCACCCAGCCATTCTTACAGAGTCCCACTCCTGATGGCCAGCTCGAAACTAGTTGGGTCATCATCTCATGATGCAATTCTCGCTCCCACTGTCATAGAGAAACCGAAGTATCTCTCAGGTGGGTGAGGAACCCTACTAGATCGGCGGAGAGGCTGAGGTTCGTTGGTAACTATTGAATCCTTTGGTTGTATCAAATCATCAGCTGCAGTTTGTATAGCTGGAACATTTCCAGTTCTACATAACAGATCTTGCCTCGAGCTTGTCCGGATTTTGCTTTTAGACATAGGCCGGACGACCCCAAATCTTAACTAGCTTAAGACATGGGCTCTTCCCATTCCATATCACATATGAAGTGGTAAGCAACTGATTTGATTTGAACCCTATTCAATAGGTATGCAGCTTCTCAAGTGCATAACCCTTAAAAGGAAATAGGAAACTCAGTAGTACTCATCATAGAGCACACCATATCACATAGGGTGTTATCGCTCCGCCCCGATATACCATCGTGCTATGGTGTATACGGAGGAGTAATGCTGAGAGAGAATCTCATTCTCCTTTTAGAAAAGTCCAAGAATTTCGTGCTCAAGTATTCTCCTCCTTGATCTCATCAAAGGACATAATACTTATACCCGTATTGGTTCTCTACTTCTAACTTATATTCTGTGAATATCTCAAAAGGTTCTGACTTGTGTTTCAACAGGAACATATGTCTGAATCTAAAGAGATCATCAGAGAATGTAATAAAGTACAAAGAACCGGTCTTGGCATGTGTAGGCAGGGGACCTTACATACATCAACATGTATCATCTCAAGAGTTCACTAACTCTTTCTCTGTTTCCAGTAAACAGAGCTATGGTCTTCGTATTTTTGTGACATGACTGGCAAGTTTCACAAGATGTAAATTCAAACTGATTTAAATATGCATCTACATGTAACTTCAGCTAGTCGGGTCGCATTGATATGACCTAGTCTACAATGCCTCAAGAAGAATTCGTTCATTTCTGAACTCTTCCTCTTGTGTGTGTTCCGTATACTAAGAACTGTAGTTTGATTTAGAACATCAATGCTTTTAGATAACGTGCCTGAACCGATCAACTTTTGATATAGGAAATGTTCAAAACATTATCCAACAATACAAAATTTTATCATTTCTTTACTGTTAAAGAGACTGATATGATTTTGTATAACAGGTTCGGTATCTAATAACATTCGTTCAGAATCAATGTATTGGTAATACAGAGTGACAGTGACCAACAGACTTGGCTGCAACACTTGCCCCGTTTTCTGCCTCATGAAACTAATCACCCGTTCTCAGTTCTCTACCTTGCTGTAGCCCTATGTAACAGATTACATATCTGGGATCCTAATCTGGTATCACATACCTAGGATGCGGAGGATACTGAGAAACAGTTCTTTATAATGAACACACCCGAAGATGATGCATCAGCATGCACTCTCTTCATTTGGGTGGCACGGGAATTCTGGTAATCCCTAATTTCCTGCTCTGTCTTATAACAATTATAAGTTGGAGCGGGACCAACGTTCCCCAGCTCAGTATAACAAGCTGGTTCGGTCAAATATCCATATTATTATCTTGATTAAGGCGTGATATGGTCGCTACCAGGAGAGAGAGAGAAGAAAACACTCAGTGTGCGCTCTTGCAAGAATAGATTGGTTATTATTTTATCTAATCAGGATGGCTCCCACTGTTTTTTATCAAATCTTCCTTCAAACCCTAAAAGGAAAGACTAGCCGGGATTAATTACACACTACAAGTTCGCCAATCTTTCAGCCAGGCCAGTGTTGGTACTTTGAGGGAGGTCCCCCGTGCTTTCGCACGAACCTAATTAATGTAAACCTCGTTTTCCCAGAGGCGTAACCTCGTTAACACCTTTCTAGACACCTACTTGATCGGCTAATTGTAATGTATAAAACTCTTCCAGGAGTAACTTTTACTCGCAGCGGGTATCGGGATCCAACTATCTCATAGAAGGTATGCAATCTCATTGCAAATTTCAACACTTGAAATTCCCGATAATATTTTGCCCCTAGCGTCCTATGACCTTGACAGAGGTCAACAAACCATAGGCTGCTAGTCAAGTTCAACCCGTCATTTCCTGATTGAAGTAAACCCACCCGCACGACCCTTGACAGAGGTCAACAAGGTCGCACGACTACCCTAAATCAATCACATCATATGCTTATACAGATAAGCACTAATCAGCTACCGCACACTACGCCTTGACAGAGGTCAACAAACGTAGCACGAATACTAACCAGTACATATCTAAAATGACGGAGGGCTACGACAGGTTTTTCTGAAAACCTATTGCGTAATGAACTTGATATCGTTGTAGAATCAAATGATTTTAAAATGGAGTGTTTTTGAGGCTTTTCTAGTTTTGCTAAAGGAGTCACTCCCGGTGAACGGATCGTCGGTCCTTTCCTCGTCGAATGAGGTGCGGGATATATCATATATATCACTGTGCAAAGCAAAAACTCTTAAAAGCAATCAGAAAACAAACAGAGTGTGTAGCATCTGCCAGTTATTGCTAAAGGAGTCACTCCCGGTGAAGGGATCTCGGTCCTTTCCTCATCGAATAAGGTGCAGGATATATCACATATACCGCTGTGCAAAGAAAGAACTGTAGCTACCCTTTTTATTTTGAAATTCGATTCTACAACATCTGAGGTTTCTTTTATTTCATTAATCATATTAATGAAGTCCCATCATTTAAGTTACCTAAACATCACAGATAAATATGACGTACACTTATGCCATCCGCATTCGCCTCGATGTCCCCTCGTGCACCGTTAGGTTAGGTAACTAACGGCAGAGCGGGGCAGGGCTAGCGCGGGTGTAAAACATAAGTAACGCCTACATAATATATCATATATACTATATACAGTATCTATCAAAGAACATCACATGATCACATCACAGATATCGCAGCAGAAGAAACATATGAAATATTGGATATACTAGGACATCCGTGTTTTCAATACGAGCCAGTATAAAACACGGATTCCACGGTCGTGATGAATAGCCAAACCCACACCCCTAGACCCCTACGAGAGCAGCAAGCAACCCTACCAATTCTGGAGTTAGGAGACCCGGACTCGACTCCTCGAGTTGGTCTCCCACTGGACTCCAGAACCCGGTTACTTGTGCTCCCCTCCTTGGGTCTATCCTAGTGCGGAAAAGTAAATAATATACAAAGGGTGACATCTTCCGCAACCTGGAAGTGCCCCAATAAAAGAATATTACATACAAGTTTTTACATGAATGAAAATGAAAAACACTCATCTCACATAAAAAAAAACCCGGCTATTCAAACACGACGATCCAATATAACATATCCAGCAACACATAACATCACATGTCATCAACGTAAGACATATAGCAACGAAACCGGCGATATCACATATTACACTTACGGTCACAGAAAAGAAAGTGTAAAACTACAACAGTTGGAATCCGCAATCTGCATAGACATCGCATGCCTAATCAAATGAATTCCTTAGACATCGCATGCCTAACAATTATAAACCCCGCATTTTAGTCTCATTATCGAAAACTCTTTTCAATATCAAGTCGGGCAATTCAACAGGATTCCCGATATGCTGATCGAATGCTCGTCGCAAACTTTAGTAGGCGGCCGCACCCCCGACGCCGTCGACGAAGTGCACCAAGGCGAAACACCGCTGCCGCGAGCACCCGAACGGATGCTTTCGGCGACGGAGTTCTCCTACAGTCACTTGGTCGGGGCTATGGAGCGAGGCTGTCTATTAAGTTTACCCAGCGAGTATCCGCGTACGCTACGTGATTGCGACGGACTTTTGATCACATCAAAATTCCGTGGCAACCGATCAAGTGAGACTAAACTGCTATGTTTATAACATTCATTCAGGTATCTCATAACTACTTGTGAATTCCAATTGTTGTATCACATTCCAGATAAACAGAAAATGTTAAACTTTCCGATCGAACAGTCGAACACCCAAGTTTTCCCGAAATAGCTCAACTCATGAAATAAGTTCAAAGACATTCACTTCGTGCCTCAGTACCAACGGTCCAGCCGTAGAAGGGTCAAGCCAACGCCTCACATGTGGCACGCCGTACTGCCCCAAACCCTAAGGTTCAAAGGGCAGTTCAAGACGGTCACATAATCGAGTTAAGGTTTGTTGTCTTCTAGAGGGACCATCGAATTACTTGCACTACTTAGAACGTCATTAAACTACGGAAAAATCCAACACTTGGAAATTTCCCGACAGGGGAAAAGTTGGGTATTTATATCCGGTCGAATCTTTTTAACATATTCTAAAATATCCGGAAAGCCACATAGACAAAATTAGACAATCCGATCAAAACACCGAGTCCCCAATACAACCCAGAAAACTCAACTCTTGAGTTCAGAAAAAAAAAATATCCCAGGAAAACCAGCACTGCATAATAGGAATTACTGTGCAAAATTCAATGGGAGAAGAGACAAAATGGCCGCGGAACAGCCGCATTAGCACGCTAATGCCGCGGTTCCGCCGCACTTTAGACAGATCATTAGGTAATTTTTGCACCGTAATTCTTAGAATTTCCAGCTGAATTTTATGCATATTTTTAATCTTGAAAAAACCCAATTTTTGGAAAAAGTCCAGAGAGCAAATTTGTATTAGGGTTTCGGTTTAATAGGACTTCAAACTCCGTCTACGCATCGCCTAAGGCTCTAGCTAGGCTCTGATACCACTGTAGGGTTCCTAGGCACACTAAGGAGGTCTCACAAGGCATCAACTATGCCAATTTCAAATTTTACGGTGCCGAGAAACCCTAGACTACGGATCGTTAACAAGATGTCTAGGCGAAAGATGCAACTAGTAAACTACTTTACTAAGAGAACGGAAATACAACCTTTGTAGATCCGGTCCTCCACCTCCATAGCTCCGCAATGAAGTCTCCTCGCTGTCCAAATGGAAACCCGGGCTCTAGCGTCGGCTTCATCGGAGAAATGGGCGGGCAAGGTCGTCGGCTTCGTGCCGAAGATGATCTACATAGAGGCATCACTAGATCAAGCTCCCACTTCACCAAGTCATGAAACTTGTGAAGAGAACACCCTATACTACTTGGCAAGAGATAGAGGATGAAGAAATAGAAAGTGGGTTCACTTTAGAATTCGATTTCTCACTCTTTTCATCAAGTTGCCATTGATGGAGGCAAGCTTCTTCATGTGAAGAAGAAGAAGAAGATGATGAATATGTTATGATAAGTTATTTTCAAAATAGAAAATAAATGAATACTTATCATAATCCAACCATGGTCAAGTGTAGAGAATGAACTAGGGTTTAGTGGAATGGTTAGGGTTAAGCATGAGACAAATATGGTTACTTAGTCAAAGCTTCATGAAGCTTCAACTAGCATCCAAACAAAGCCACCATTCATTTATTTTGCAAAATAAATAAACAAAATAAATAAATGATAAAGAAAAAGAAAACCCTAACCATTACACAACCATGGTTTAAACTTTACACAAACTCAAGTTAGCTTGTATCATCAAACATGACACAAACTTGTGTACAAAAGTATATCACATATACATTGTGCACTTCAAGTGAGAAAATCCCTTTAAAATGAACCAATACTAGTTAATGCAAAGTAATATATCAAATATATAATTATGTATTAAATCATTAAATCGACACTTGATTTAACGATCCGGTCATATCGCATATAACCGACTAATATACAATGTATCGATTTATCGAATCAATCCTTGATTCGATAACTAGGTTATATCGCATACAACCATATCGATACATTAATCGCGAGAATGAAATACGGTATCACATACACGCATTATTCTCGGTCCTGCACATATCTCATATGCGCTCCTATTTCGTTTCGCTTGAGCCAGGAAACCTCTGTGTAGGACTCTAAAGACTCGTCAATACGCCGGCAGCAGATGATGATCATATCAAACACCCACAAGCCGCAAGCGGTCTGCTAAACGTAACGGCCACCCGGGTATTGAGCGATCAGAAGATCGACGAGCAAGCCCGCTCACACTCCAGTGAATCCAACCAGTAACACTACCGTACAGTCCGGTCTCGTCGTCTGATATGTCGCATATCTCGCCTAGGGGTGGTAAACGTCAGACCCCAATAGCTCGATAAGTCGTGTCGATATGAGGCCTATAACAGTTCGAGAAACTACTGGTAACACTTACCAGTAAATCTTAGCAACCCTGGCTAGGGATTTCCGGTTATAGCCAATCGAACACAGCGCAACATCAACTCCCTATACCGGGAGAGACGAATCCCCTCCTATCGCTCATTGCCTCCATGTGATTCGGGACTGTACCCAAAAACCACCGTTTTGCACGCCCTCTTGGACGTGGTAAGATGGGAATCAAAGCACAGTGGGAACCACACAAGACTCTATGACGATCTCGGGTCAACAGACTACTCTGTACCAGTGTCACCAGAGAACTGCCATCTGACGTAAGGTATAATACCATCTGGGAGTTCTCGGCGAGTCCGTCCAGTGTACCCAGTCTCCACTGAGCACCCGTATATCATCTCTGATGTCAAACACCAATGGATATAGGATCATCCATCGCCCATCTGTATGGGTCGAGAAGGTATACGCTAGTCTACTCTGGTATATCGATGCCCCGTCTCGATACACCCATGACTAGGGACCTTGAAGGATGTACTTATAGACTATCTGTCCCTACTAGTATGATCTGCATCATAGTCCAGGTAGTCAAGTACACATCCTAAGGGCTTTACCAACATGTAACAGAGAGACAATCAGTATACACGTTAAGGTAAAGAGCAACCAGATAGCATACTATCATGTCGAGAAAGAAAGTCCTCCCTATATATGTCCCAGCATCCACTACAATATACATCCTATGTACAGTAATGGCCTCTAGGGCATACATATAACTAACACGTCTCTCCCGGTATTGGGGGTTGATATCGCGCTATGTCTGGAGAGCCATTACACAAACTCCTTGGCCAAGGCAAGTGAGATTTACTGGTAGGTATTCCAGTGGTTTCTCAAGGTATTCTGGGCTACACTCCGACAAGACTTATACCGCTATTGGGGGTCTGATGTTTACCATCCCCCTAGACCCGATATGCGATACTCATAGACGAACAGACCAGACTGTACGGAGATTGTCACAGATAGGCTCAGTAGGGTTCCAGGATGATTTCGCTCATCGGTCTCCCTTTTGGTCAATACCTGGGCGCCCGTTACGTACAGCTAGTCCCACTGACGTGCTTGTGGTTAAACCCACTGCCAGCGTATTGACAAGTCTTTAGAGTCCCCCACAGATAGTTTCCCAAGTTTCGAGCAAAACGTTGTAGAGGCCGTATGGTTTTATGGGAGGTTCGATCATATACGTGCACTTGTGCACGGATCATACTAGGGCTTTGGTTTAAACCGGATCCTAGTATTAGATTTGTTGGATTACTTTAGTCTTATTGTATTCCCATTCAGTCGGAATGCGGATACAGATATGTATATACAGATGAGGGGTATCCATGTGATCCATCACGAGTTTACTTTAGATGTTGTCATTCTCTTTTTGGATTAAACATTTTGGTTTAAATGTTTAGTGGTGGAAATTGTGAGTGGAAATCATGATGAAGGGCATTAAATGAAGCATGTGCATGGGTGATGACTCATGGTCTTAATTTTTGTGCAATGTCAACTTTTTTTGATTGATTATTGTGTTGAAATGATATGAGGAGAGAGAGGGGGCAGCCATTAGGCTTGGGGTTGGTCTTGAGATTTCATTCTAACACTCATTTTTTATTCCAACACAATAACAAAAAAGATCTCATCTTCATCTTCTTCTCTAGCTCACATCTTCCACCATGGCTTCATCTTCAAGCTCCATCCATACAATCTCATGTGTTGAGAATCAATGGATGTTTACAGACAAAGTTATCACACACATTCTCTACTTCACCTTGGACATGTCGGCTAGCAAACTTCATGCCCGAGTTGCTTCGGTTTGATGCGGGAGCCCGTAAAAAGACTTCTAGATATTGTGCCACTTCGATGAGAAGTCGGAGATCGAGCGAGATCGGAGATGCCGCGAGGAGCTTAAGATGATGGCTAAAGACCGAAGGACACGGATCGATCGGTATAGCCATTCTAAACTTCTTTGTAGTTAGCTAGTTAACGGTAAATGGTTCAATCCGGGTGATTGGTTGTGGTAGCGCCAAGTTTCAAAAGATTTTGTTCCGCATTTAGCCTCGGATTGACGGCCGGGGCGCTGCCGTAACCCAACAGACCTGATGAATGTTGTGATGCAGCTCACAGCTCAAATTGCTCGTGTTGGATATAGTGCCTTCAGAGTCAATTATTGGATCGCAGGCACGTGATTGCAATGATTGAGGGAGGATCTATACCGGTAGGACAGTCCTACTCAAGATGATAGTATGCTATCTTGTTTATCTTTATCATCGTGTACAGCTTTAGGTGACCTTACAGGTCACTATTGCACGTTGATAGAGCCCTTAGGATTCTTGCTTGACGGCCAGCAGTATGATGGCGATCATATACGTGGGAGCTGGGGTCTATAAGCACATCCTTAAAGTGGTCCCTAGTCGTAGGAGTTTCGAGACTGGGCATCGATACTCCATTAGTAGACTAGTGTATACAGTCGAGACCCCGATGAGGGGCGGTGGCCGGTCTCACAAGCCATTGGTGTCAGTTGGTTCACCTAAGATGTATACAGGTGCTCATTGGGTTATGAGTACATCGGACAGGACTCGCCGGGAACATGCTAGTTGGTATTATACCTGACGTCAGATAGCAGTTCCCTGGTGACATGTGTACAGGTTAGTTCATCGACCTGAGATCCTCATTTGTCTTGTGTGAGTTCCCACTGTGCTTTGATTACTACCCTACCACGGCTCAAAGGAGTCGTGCAAACAGGTTTTAGTTGGGTACAGTCCCGAGCCACATGGAGGCAGTGAGCAGATCGGCAGGGGTTTCGTCTCTCCCGGTATTGGGGGTGAGATCGCGCTGTGTCTAGGAGAGCCATTACACGAAGTTCTTGGCCAAGACAGGAGATTTACTGGTAGGTATTCCAGTAGTATCTCAGGATGTTCTGGGCTACACTCCGACACGACATGTACCTCTTTTGGGGGTCAGACTTTTACCAACCCCCTAGGCCCGCCATGCGATGCTCATAGCCGAACGGACTGGACTGTACGGATATTGTCACTGACACGCTCAGTAGGGTGTCAGGATGAGTTCGCTCATCGACCTTCCTTTTGGTCAATACCTGGTGGCCCGTTACGTACAGCTAGTACCTCTGACGTGCTAGTGGTTAAATCCACAACCAATGTATTGACGGGTCATTAGAGTCCCCCACAGACAGTTTTCAAGTTTCGGGCGAAACGTTGTAGAGGCCGTATGATATATGGCAGGGTTCGATCATATACGTGCGGTAGTGCACGGATCATGATCGGACGGATCATACTAATGGGCTTTGGTTTAAGCCGGATCTTAGTATTAGATTTGTTGGATTACTTTAGTCTCATCGCATTCGCATTCGGTCGGAATGCGGATGCAGGTGTGTATATACAGGTGAGGGGTATTCTTGTGATCCGTCACGAGTTTACTTTAGATGTTGCCGTATCTTTTTATTGTTGTAAACATTTGGATTAATGTTTATAAATGGAAATTGTGAGCTAGAAATCATCATTTTGTGCATTTAATGTGGCATGTGCAAGGTTAGTGACTCATGGTCTCTTTTATTGTGCATATGTCACATTATATGATGGATTTGAGTGATGAAATGAGAGGAAGAGAGAGAAGGGCAGCCATGATAGATATGTTTGCTCTTGTGTTATTTTCATTCTTGCTCTCATTCTTATCATCTCAACACAAAAGGAAAAAAACTTCTTCTTCTTCTTCTTTATTCTCTAGCTCTTAATCTCCATCAATGGCAACACCTTCAACCTCCATCCATCTCATGGATGCAAGAAACAAAGTGTTCAGAAACATTCTCTACATCATCTTGGACACGTTGGCTAGCGAACTTCGTGCCCGAGTTGCTTCGGATGAAGCGGTAGCCCGTAAAAGACTCGAAGATGTGGTGCCCTTTCCGACGAGGAGATCGAGACCGAAGATGCCGCGAGGAGCTTGGGATGGTGGACAAAGACCGAAGGACACGAATTGATCGGTATAGCTTTCCAACCCTTTCTAGTTGCTAGTTGTAGGTTAATGGTTCGATCCGGGTTTTAAGCATACGATAGCGTCGGTTTCTAGTTTGAAAAAATTTCGTTTCCGCATTTTGGCCTCGGACAGAAGGCCGGGGCGCTACCGTAGAGTTACAGCTCGAGCTTTTCAATCAAGCACATGTCTCTACTCATGAGCCGGGTGATGACAACCCGAAGCAACCGATGCATGTCCCCTTGGGTCCAAGATTGGGTGAGCCGCACGATAGCCGGCAGCATTCCGCTTCTGGGGACGCCTTGGCCCCAGATAGCACTATCCCGCTAACACAAGATCGGATAATGGATTTGGTCACCAGCAAGGTTAAAACATTGGTGGCCAAAGCCGAAGCTCAGAAAGAAATTGGCAGTAGTAGGCGGCCATATCCTGCACAATACGATCTGATCGAGTTCCCGAGTGGCTACGTCATTCCTAAGTTCGGAAGATTTGATGAGACGGGAAACGTAAATCAGCACGCCGCCCACTTTAAAGCGTTATGTGGAAATACAGGGGGCAATGATACACTCCTTCTTCGTCAGTTTATCAACAGCCTGACTGGTGTCGCTTTCGAATGATATGCAAGTATACCAGACGGGCCCGTCACTACTTTTGCCCAAATGGAGTCTCTATTTCGGCAAAGATTCATGAGTGTTAGTGACAAAATCTCCATTGCTGACCTCGTGAGAACCAAGCCGGGGAAAAACGAAAGCAATATGGACTTTATTGCCCGATGGCGCAACTTCACTGTCAAGTGCAAACCGCCGCTAGAGCAGGACCAGTCCGTCAGCCTCGTCATTGGGAACCTCAGCAATTGGATGGTCCCATTCTTATGTACAACAGGCCTCAAGACGTTTCAAGAGCTGACCAAGAGAGTACAAATGTTGGAACGCTCGAAGCAAGAGTCTACCCCAGACTCTCAGGGTGACAAGTCTTGGAAAAGCAGAAAAGACGACAATCGTAAAAGTGGGAGCTCCAACACGACCAATGCTTTCAATGCGTCTAACACTGAAGATAAGAGAAAGGCAGGCAGGTCAAAAACAGACCGGGCCCGAAAGCCAGTGCTAGGAGGAGAAGGACTTTCCCTAGAGGAGAAAAAGAACAAAGTCTACTCTTTCAGGAGGGACGAGGTCCGCAAGATATTCAAGGATGCTGTGAACAACGGTCTATAATTGCCGGAGTCGAAGAGACCTCACGAAGCAAGAATGACCGACAATCCCCTGTATTGCCCATACCATAGTGTAGTGAGCCATGCGATCGAGGATTGCTACATTTTCAAAGACTGGGTCAAAAAGCAATACAGGACCGGAGAGATCGAGCTATCCAAGAGTGTGTTGGTGAACAACCAAGCTGCAACCACCAACTTTATACAGACAGAAGCTGAAGCATTTTAGGAGCAAACAGCTGAATCCGCTGCCTCGAGAAATGAATCCGACTCGCCGCAACCTCTATGGAGCATGCACATGTCCAAAAAGACAAAGAAGATGCTAAAGCTACTTTAGAAAGAGCCCAGAATAGAATGGGAGGGGCAGAAAGAGTCCACCGTTCCAGCTACCACTTCAGCTCAAGCAGAAGAAAAGTGTTGCTTAATGCGAAAAAGAGTCTGCAGGGAGATCGACCATTCAAAAATATATCGATTCCCTTGAAGACTATGAACAAAAGGAAAGAACTCTAATTCAATTGAAGGAATTATTCCCCGTAGAAACGGCTGAGATTATGGAGGAGCTAGAAGAAGACTCCAATGACGAGATCCCTATAGTGACCTGCTATGTCATTCACCTTGGTTGCGACTCTGAGGAAGAACTTTATTTTCCTGAAGAGGACGAGGAGCTCGCCATGAAGGCCAACCAAATCCAGCTCAGAAGTGGCAAAGATCTACCGCTAAATCAAGACAACGCCCCAAAAGGGAAGGAAAAACAAGTCGCTAATGAAGAAGATGGCAGAGAGCTTGCTCATGAAGACTCGAGTCCTTCCCCAGTGGACTATAATGTCTTGGATCATCTCCGGAAGCTTCCATCTCTCTTAAGCATCTAGATGCTCTGGTCCTGTCTAAGGATCTCAAAGATATTCTCATTCATGCTCTACAAAACCCCGAACGGTATTAGGCTCGCTTTGCGGAAATTAATATGAAAGAGGCCCAGTACACTCTGCATACTTCTGCAGTCATATTTAAGGATGACGACCTATTACTGGGAAAAGCTACGCACAACCAACCGCTTTACGTGACAGGGTACAGAGATGGAGATCGGATTAATCGCATATTGATTGATCCGGGGTCCTAAGTGAACATCATGAAGTTGCAGACTCTATAGAGTTTATCAATGGACATCTGACACCTGTCAAGGGAGAGGATTGTCATCCAAGGCTTCAATCAAAACTGCCAACAAGTTCTTGGATCCATAGCTTTGCCGATCAGGTTTGGGGACCTGCAATCCGAAGCAAAGATATATGTGATCAACGCCGACATGTCCTATAAGATCCTCCTGGGATGACCATGGCTTCACGATTATGACATCGTTCTGTCAACTCTCCATCAGTGTATGAAGTATACCAAAAATGGCGAAGAAAGACGCATTGATGGGGACATCCAGCCGTTCAGTGTGCATGAAGTCCGATACGAAGATTCTCGGTACTTTGTGAACCTCCAAAGTGCTGAGCCACAGCTGACCAAAGACAGAACGACCCTAAAACTCAAAAGCAAATCTGAGCCAGCTGTCACTTTCAAAAGCAAAAAATCCTAGGTGCATCCGCATTTCGGCAGTGACACGGATGAGTCCGACGCTGGAAGTCCGTCCTTCCGTAAAAGTCGCCCTCATTTCGGTAGCGATACGGACGAATCTAATATTAAAGGATCATCCAGTAGCAAAATTCACCCTCATTTAAGCAGCGACACTGAAGAATTAGAAGAAGAGGATCCGTCTTGCAATAGCTGTGCAAATCGGGATCTCATGCAAAAAGCGAAGAAAGACCTTCAAAGTTACGGAAGGTTCCCTAGCCGTCACAAGGGTGCTGGAGCAGATATGCAAAGAGCTCGATGCATTGTCATTCTCCACCGTAGACCAGCTAAAGACCTTCTACGTTCCAAGAAGAAAGAGTGGACAGAAGGGCATCCTGTTTTATGGGTCAAATTCTGTTGTGCACCCGGACGATTTGTCTGTCACGTGCCTTCCCTATGAAAGAGGTATAAGAGCCATCCTAAACCCCAGATATTATGCGCCCGAGATGCGGGAATGTTTTAAAAAGTGCAGATGTCGGTTATATCAAACAGACTCCGAAGTGAGGTTTTATAAGGGGCTGCGGCACCCGCCTCAGGTCCGAGCACTCATCGATGAACAAATCCCAGATAGACGGGGCATAGGTTTCATTCAACCTGGCATCAAGGCATGCTACATGAAGCCGGCGAAGTGTCAAATGATTAAGACAAGTTAGCCGAGCCAGAAGAAGTCCCTCAAGAGTTCGAAGATGGCGTATAAGCAACCTTCGACGAGCTAACCGAGGTTGATTTGGGAACGCCCGATAATCCAAGGCCGACCTACATCAGCTCACTCTTGTCATAGGAAATGAAAGAGTAGATAATCGCCCTGCTGCATGAGTTCTCCGACTGCTTCGCATTGACGTACAAAGAAATTCCTGGCCTATCCCCTGAAGTGACCGTGCATAAGCTGGCTATATCTCCTGATGCCAAGCCAGTCAAACAAGCTCCTCGAAGAATGAGAAGAGAACTGGAAGAAAAGGTCATCAAGGAAACCAAGAAACTCATCGATGCATGTTTCATCAGAGAAGAGCAATATGCAGACTGGATCGCATGCATCGTCCCAGTGAAAAAGAAGAATAGGAAGATTCGAGTCTGCGTCGATTTCAAAGACCTTAACAAGGCATGCCCTAAAGATGATTTCCCGCTACCGGTCATGGAAATGATGGTCGATGATACCTCAAATTATGAGCTGTTCACTTTCATGGATGGCTCTTCTGGATATAATCAGATCAAGATGTCGCCCGAGGATAAGCCGGAGGATGAGAAACACACAGCATTTCGAACCCCGATCGGGATATACTGCTATAAGGTGATGCCATTCGGACTGAAGAATGCGAGCGCTACATATCAAAGGGCAATGACCAAAATCTTTGATGACTTAATCCATAAGGTCGTCGAATGTTATGTTGCTGATTTGGTCGTCAAGACAAAAGCCAAGGCCGATCACATCCGAGATCCTAGGACCGTTTTCACCCGACTGAGGGAATACAATCTGAAGATGAATCCTCTGAAGTGCGCTTTTGGCATGTCGTCGGGAAAATTCTTGAGCTTCATAGTCCGACATCGGGGGATCGAAGTTGACCCATCAAAGATAAAGGCCATCATGGAGATTCCTCCTCCGAAGAATCTGACACAGCTAAGATCTTTTCAAGGAAAACTCGCTTACATACGAAGGTTCATCTTGAACCTATTAAGGAGATGTCGGCCTTTCTCAAAGCTCATGAAGAAGGGAGCTCCCTTTGTCTGGGATGTCGAATGTCAAGAAGCGTTCGAAAGTATCAAACAGTACCTGTTGCACCCTCCAGTGCTTGCTGATCCTATTCTAAATAAACCGTTGATTCTTTATACTGCCGCGCTGCTTACCCAGAACAACGAGGAGGGAAAAGAAAATGCCCTTTACTGCCTCAGTCGAACTTTAGTTGGGGCAGAACACAACTATTCCTCGATCGAAAAGCAATTCCTGGCTCTGATATTCACTGTGAAGAAGCTGAGGCACTATCTACTCGCTCATCGGGTTATGCTGATCTCCAAGGTCGACCCGCTCAAACACTTAATGACCAAAGCAAGCCTAGCTGGTAGAATAGAAAGATGGGATGTCATGCTGCTTGAATTCGACATAATCTATACTCCTCAGAAAGTAGTAAAAGGGCAAACCCTTGCCGACTTCCTTGCTGCTCATCCCATACCAGAAGGTCACCACTCAATTGCGAGTTACCTGACGAACATGTGCTTCACCTCGAGAATGACGAGCCATGTTAGGAGCTCTACATCGATGGAGCCTAATCAATAAGGACTTCCAGCAAATCAAGCGTCCCGGAGATAAAAGCAGGGATAGGATTGGTGTTCTTCACACCATCAGGAGGAAGCCTACGACATTCCTTTGCTTTTACTAAGCCTCACACAAACAACGAGGCTGAGTATAAAGCTATGATAGCTGGTCTGGAGCTCGCCATAGAAATGAAAATCCTTAGGCTATGGGTTTACGGTGACTCCCAGCTTTTCGTCAACCAGGTGAGCGGTGACTACAAGATATATAAGCTCAAATTAGCTCAATACAGAAGCCGAGTAGTGGAACTCACGAAACAGTTCACTCGCATTGAACTAATGAGAGTCCCTAAGGCATTGAACAGAAAAGCCGACATACTCGCTCGCCTAGATAAAGAGTTGGCTCATCCCGACATGGATGAAATTCTTATCACAGTCAGGATCCGGAAAATTCTTCCCCCGGTCTCTTTACGCGAAGAGGAATGCTCGGAACAAAAGAGCAATACTGCCGAAGAAGCTCTGATCATTCAAGACGAGCCCGATTGGAGAGAACCCTTCATAAAGTACCTCCGATACAACAAGCTGCCCGAAGAAAAATCTGCGAAGGTTCAGTTGAAGAAAAGAGCCCTCTGATATGTGTTTGTAAATAATACGCTATATCGCAGATCATATGACCAACTTTGGCTCAGGTGTCTGTCATCGGCCGAAGCCTAAAAAGTCAAGAAAGAAGTTCACTCAGGCGTCTGCGGAGCTCACCAATCTGGCCCCAAAATGCGGCTTCAAATCAAACGGCTTGGGTATTACTGGCCTACCATGATAAGGGATTGCAAAGAGCAAGTGAAGAAATGTCATCTCTGCTAAATTCATGGTGACTTCACTCACAAGCACCCCAATCCGTTGCATCCTACGGTGGCATCATGGCTTTTCGAAGTTTGGAGCACCGACATAGTTGGTCCAATTGATCCTCCGTCATCCAAAGGCCACCAGTTCTCATTAGCTGCAACCGAATACTTCTCCAGATGGGCCAAAGCTATCCCGCTAAAAGAAGTCAAGACAGAAGATATTCTGACGTTCTTCCGGCATAATATTCTATACCACTTCGGTACACCTAGAAGAATCATTTCTGACAACGAGCCTTCTTTCAAGAGCTTCAACGTTTCAAGGTTCGCTACTCAGCACAAGATAGACTGGAGATATTCCTCCATCTATAATCCAAGGGCCAATGGGCTAGTCGAAGCCTTCAATAAAACTCTATGCAAGCTCCAGAGGAAAAATGCTTCAGCCAATAAGAGAAACTGAAATCTCAAACTTCACGAGGCGTTGTGGGCATATCATACCACTCACCGCACTCCAACTCAGTCCACTCCATACTCATTATTCTTCGTAGTGGAGGCGATCCTCCCCCTCGAAGTCGAAGTTCCAAGCCTCGGGATGGCCGTCTAATATAATTTGACGGAAAAGGAAAACGTTCTCCTTCGGCTCGAAGAACGTGACGTCCTCAAAGAAAAGAGGCTCGCAGTACAGCAAAATCTGGAGCTGTACCGAGCCCAAATGTCACGGGCCTATGACATGACAACCCGTCTATGTGCTTTCAAGAAGGGTGAATTGGTGTTGGTCCTCAAAAGACCGATCATCCCCAATCGACATGCCAAGGGAAAATTCAAGCCAAATTGGGAAGGGCAACACGTCATCGAGAAAGTGTTCGACGGAGGATCCTACCAACTAATAAGTGCCGAGTGAGAAAGGCTCATGCCACCCATCAATGGCCGATATCTCAAGAAATACTATGCATGAATTCTCCAATTTGTAGACGAATTGAGCACACCGGCCCTACAGTCGATCATACATCCTGTAAAACCGTATACAATCTACGGGCATAAACGACCTCAATCTCTCCCAAGTCCTACCGGCGAGACTACATTTAAAGTCCCACCGGCGATGAAGCTCCACCAATGTAACAAAGAAAAAAAGAAAAGAAAGAGAAAAAAGGTATGTCCACAAGCAAAATGGGCACGGATGAAAACATGGAAGGGCTCTGTGAGTAACAAACAGCAGGACTGCCGGTAAGTTTGTGAAAACTCAAAAGGGCGCAAACTCGTGAAAAGAGATGAAATACACTCGCAAAGTCCTCTCGACCTTGTGAAGAGAAAATCCCCGCGTGAGATCCTTACGACTCATAAAGGAGCAACACACTTAGGAATCCCCACGATTCCTACGGAGAAAATACACCTATAAGATCCTCTCGACATGTGGGGAGAAAATGCTTTTATGAGACCCTTACGGCTTATAAAATTGAAAAGCCTTAGGTGATAAGGATCTAAACCTGTCTCTTAAGCCATCGTTCCCCAACGGGCAACGACAAATGATGAGTCACTTATGGCATTACGCTTCAGTGTTAGCGGTGCTGATGCCGACCCAAAACCCAAATCCCAAGTTTTTCCAACGACAAATGATGAGTCGCTCCTGACACTACGCTTCAGTGTTAGCGGTGCTGATGCCGATCCAAAACCAAATCACAAGTCCTCCCAGGGAAAATGATGAGTTTCTCCTGGCATTATTCCAGGACAGCAATGCTGAAGCTAAAAAAATTCCAAATTCCTCTCAAATTCAAAAGTCCCGCCAAATAAGGCAGAAATCAAACAGATCAAATCAACATCGCACCTGACAGCACTTCTAAGCTCAAAAGTCCTACTGGGCGAGTAGGGAACTCCCAAAACAAATCAAATCAAACAAGTCAACCAATCACCTCATCGGTGGAATCAAGCTCCATCCTGGATACAAATCAATCCCGACATCGCAAGAAACGAAGTAAGTAAACTTCAATCACGACACCGCAAGAAGCGAAGCAAGACAAATCAAGTATCGAACATCCAAGTCGCAAAAATGGCAGCATCGAACGTCACATCGCAAGAAGGGAAGCACCGACCGTCCAAATCATGAAAAGGGCAGCACCGACCGTCCACGTCGCAAAAAGGGCAGCACTGACCGTCCAACTCGTAAAAAGGGCAGCATTGACCATCCATGTCGCAAAAAAGGCAGCACCGACCATCCATGTCGCTAAAATGGCAGCACCGACCGTCCACGTCGCAAAAACGGCAGCACTGACCGTCCACGTCGCTAAAATCGCAGCACCGGCCGTCCACATCGCAAAAATGGAAGCATCGACCGTCTACGTCGCAGAAAGGGCAGCACCGACCGTCCAAGTCGCAAAAAGGGCAACACCGACCATCCACGTCGTAAAATGGAAGAACCGACCGTCCACGTCGCAAAAAGGGCAGCACCGACCGTCCACGTCGCTAAAAGGGCAGCATCGACCATCCACGTCGAGCATCGGCCGCCACGTCATCAAAACGGGAACCAAATCAAGTCAACCTCCACGCGAAAGAAGATCCATCAATTTCATGCACACGACCCATATTTTTTGTGTGCATTTATTGATGGGGGGCACTTTGTTGGGGTCAAAAATTACACCCCGGTTGACCAAGTCAAAGTCAGTCAACCCCCAGCCAAGCGGGCCCAAGCTCAAGCGAAGTGGGCCCAAGCCCAAGTCAAGATCAAGAATGGAAGGAGCCGGCTCCATGCTAAGAATGAAGCAATAAATTAGTTCAATGCAATTTTTTAGAAATAAATGTATGAAAAATAGGCAGAAAACCAAAATTTTGTAAACCTCATGGCTTATATGCAAAAAGAAATAAGCACATAAGGTATGGGGTGGCACAAGTGCCATTTGGCAAAGCCCAAGGGGCTATATGTAAAATGTGTAGCCTATAAAAGTAAACATGATGAAAAAATCAGGAACAACTTTTATCCTCTCCAAAAAAAATTTGGGTTTGTACCTCCATCACATTTCTCTCAAGTTCTCTCTTTTCTTTTCATTTCTAATTAAATCAAGAGTTTAACTCTTCTTTTTCCAAATAGAAATAGTTTTTCACCATAAAACCCTCAAAGGGGGGTTCATATCTCCCATCAAATCCCTAAAAGGGAGATTTTTAATCTCGCCTTCCTTTTTCTCCAAGATCCAACAAAAGGAAAGGAGGAGGAAGAAAACCCACCTCCAAAAATCCCACTTTGGGAAGATCCGATGCTTCAGGGAGAAGAAATGGTCTCCTTTGATCATTTCCGAAGATCTTCGAGGAGTTCAACTCCAAGATCCAAATACTCAAAGGAGTTTAACTTCACATCCAGACTTTTTAAGAGTTTAACTCTAAATCCAAGCCTTTTAGGAGTTTAACTCCAAATCCACGTCCAATTTCTTACATAGAAGTTTAACTCCAAATCCAAATCTTTTAGGAGTTTAACTCCAAATCTATACATGATTCTTGTTTAGGAGTTCAACTACAAAGCCTCTCGGGAGTTCAACTCCCAGCCCAGGGGCTAAGCCCCTTTCTCCGCTGGTGTTTCCAGCGGTCGCATACCGCGCACGTGACCGGCTGGCGCCCAGCGGTCGCATGCCACGCATGTGACCCGCTGGCGCCCACACGCCTAGCACATGACCCGCGGGCGCCCGCGCGCCACGCACATGACCCACGGGTGCCTATCGCCTATGTGCCAGGCTCATGAGGCGCTGGCGCCCACGCGCCCCGCACGTAACCCATAGGCACCCAGCGCCCACGCGCCACACACATATCCTTAGGACGCTTCTCACCCCTTTTTTTCTCACTCTCACCACTAAAAATACCTCCCCCGTTAGAACAAATTTCTAACAGGGCGCTGCCCGCAAGGGGGCTGCTAGCCCTCTTGTCCCCCAGCCCGCTATCTGGGTAGCGGGACCCCCGTAAACTCTGCGAGGCCCCCGACATATCCAAAACCCTTCAAAATACAACACACGCACACAGCATATTGAGTTTGCATGACCAGTTTGATCCATCAATCGGAGGTTCCCTCGCTATAAAAACGAGGGATAATTAACGGCAGCTTAGTCCGCGGCCGCCAGAGATTCGGATCCCCACGATCAATAAACCCTAGCCAACCTTAAGCAGGGGGAATCTGTATACGCCTGACAAGCGTGCGCATTCCCATATCAATAGGGTGATGAAAAACACCCTACACACGTTACATCACCATATTGCCCGGGCTAGCACTTTCGTTGCGGGACTCTAAAGACCTGTCAATATGCTGGCAGTAAGTTATATAGGATCATATCTGATTGAATCCGAAACACTTTCAGATCCCATCCCCTGACGGGATAACCAACAAGCACGTCAGTGGCACTAGCTGCACGTAACAGCTACCCAGGTATGAGCAAGATAAAAGCAGGTCGACGAGCAAACTCATCCGAACTTTACAAAGTCTATAAATGACAGTCATGGTACAGTTCGGTCTCTTCGTCTATGAGTATCGTATATCGGCTCTCGGGTTTGGAATCTGTCAGACCCCAATAACTCGATAAGTCGTGCGACAGAAGATTCATAACCAACCGAAGATATAACTGATAACACTTATCAATTTATCTTCACTACGGTGGCCACTGACTTGTGGTTATGGTAATGTCATACACAGCGCGACATCAACTCCCTATACCGGGAGAGATGAATCCCCTCGACCGCTCACTGCTTCCACGTGCTTTAGAATAATACCCAAAAAAAACCTGTTTGCACGAGCCGTGGGAGGGTAGAAGTCTAAGTATAGTGGGAACACACATGAAACACTGTGGTGATCTCAGGTCCTAAGGACTACCATGTACTCATGTCACCAGAGAACTGCTATCTGACATTGGTATATTACCAATTAGGAGTTCTCGGTGAGTCCGTCCAGTGTAACTCACCCAAAGAGCACCTGTATACAATTCTCGGTGTCAAACACCAATTACTATGTGATCGGCTATCACCCTCCAAGCGGGTTAGGAAACGTATACACAAGTCTAAACTGAAGTACCGATACCCAGTCTCGATACTCCTACGATTAGTGACCTTTAAGGATGTGCTTATCGACTACCTAGGCCCCACTAGTATGATCTGCATTATCGTCCTGGTAGTCAAGTAAAATCCTAAGGGCTTTATCTCATGTATTAGCGATATGTGATAACTAGTAAAACGTGTTCACATGACAGATAAAGACAAATCAGATACCATACTATCATCTCGAGTAAAATTGTTCTCTCGTATAGGCCCTCTTTCAATTACAATAATAGCCTTGAGGGCACCTATATCTAACAATCTCCTACTTGCACTTAAGGACAATTATTGCGGTATCGCTTACTCAACTTCTCGTATAGGTCCTCCTTCAATTAAAAAATGAGGTCTTCAACCTGGGTCGGCTCAATCCAAACAGCATGACATTCTAACCCACCTCATTCTATTTATTGAAAACATCCAGAAAAACAACTGAAGAAAGATCCAGAAGGTTCTAATAAATTCTGGTCTTTTAGTAAAAACCAAACTCTCCAGACTTCCAGAGTCTTCCCTCTCAACTCTATATATGCTCCATTCCCTCTCATCCTTCTCCATCATCCAAAGAAAGAAATCAAGCAAGAAAACCCATTCGTACAACAAAAATCCCAAACTCCATATTTCCCAACTCTACACATTAATTCATCTTACTTAAAAGAAGAAAAGAAAGAATGGCATTGATTCCAAGTATCTTCGGGCAGAGGGGAAGCGGCACCAGCATCTTCGACCCCTTCTCTTGGGATCCTTTCCAGAGCTGGCCGGTGCTGTTTCCGGACCAGTTTCGGTCTGATAGCAGCAGCGGTGGTGCGCTGAGCGAGACGTCAGCTTTTGCGAACACGCGCATCGATTGGAAGGAGACACCGGAGGCGCACATATTCAAGGCGGACATGCCGGGGATAAAGAAGGAAGAGGTGAAGGTGGAGGTGGAGGAAGGCAGGGTTCTCCAGATCAGCGGGGAGCGCAGCAAAGAGAAGGAAGAGAAGGACGACAGGTGGCACAGGGTCGAGAGGAGCAGCGGGAGGTTCCTGAGGAGGTTCAGGCTCCCCGAGAACGCCAAGGTCGATCAGGTGAAGGCGAGCATGGAGAACGGGGTGCTCACCGTGACGGTGCCCAAGGAGCAGGTCAAGAACCCCGAGGTGAAGTCCATCGAGATCTCTGGCTAAATTTCTGACTCTGGTTATGGATGTGTGGTTTAAGAGGCTTGTATTTTGTGCGTGTGATACCGTGTGTGTTTTTGTGCTCTAAAGCTTGTGATGTAGCTTTTTGTGTTTGAGGTGAAATAAAAAACAAGTGTTAGTTGTGTAAGCTCTCTGAATTTCCATGCTTAATGGTTGAGTTTGATTTATGATTGTATTGAATTGGCATACCATAGCTTATATAAACAGTACTTAGTATTTTGTCAAACGAAGTCAAATCAGTCGGAGCTAGGGTGTGCTGAGATGACGTAATCACTGCACTTGATTGAATCATAAGTTGTCTTAAAGAAGTATCCAGACAATAAAATATCTATCCTAACAACAATTACTTAACCTAGAATTCGATCATACTTGAACACTCTTGGCATCAGTTTTTCGATTTGTACTTTCTATTTTTGCGGGTCTGTATGTTAAATGTCTTGTCCTGTTAACACTCACTAATTGACCCATTTATAGAACTATATCTTTGTTAAAATTTTGTCAAATTTTGTCTCGCAAATAACATTAAATCATTTCATATAAAGAGAAGAGTCTTTTCCGATATTTCCTATAAAACTTTTACAAATTATACTTATATTAACATTGTTTCTAAGCTAAAGTATAATTTTAGGAAACAATCAAAAGTTAATTAAAATTCCATGAATAATTAATGGGTAACTTCTATATTTTGCCTAAAACTTTCTTTATTTCTAAATATGACACCGAAACTTCGATATTTCATATATCACCCCAAAACTTGTAAGTTATCAAATTTATTCCCTGAGTTAATTTTTAGATGAACTACTCATAAACAATGAAAATAACTCTTCTTACAACATTAAAGTTGTAAAGATGAACTCTAGTTTTGGTTTTGCCAAGAAATTGAAGATCTTATGCAGTCTGATGAAGTGAATAAAGCTAATATGGAAGGAAAAAAGACCTTAATAGAGAAGAATAAGAGAGAAACAAGCTAATTGTGATTTTCTATCTCATAAACTCACAATCCTAGATAATCTAATCCAACTCGAATTAAAAATTTTGAGCCCACGCCTAAGATCCTCAAACGTTAAACCAGTATACAATGAGCAAAGGCAGGGCAGAGAAATCCAATCATCTTCATCAAATTTAGGATACACGAGGGTTCGTGGATGAGATCGGAACGATGGCAACGGCGTTTGTGACTTCCTTCATCCAAACCAGGCTAATTCCCTTCTAATTTCTCCTCCAAATTTTTTATCTCAATTCATTTCATCGCATTTAGAATTCAATTTTCACATCATTAGTTGGATCTTGAATTTCATTCTCATCGCAAATTAAAAATACGTAAAATTATCCTTTTTCATAAAAAATCCAAATTTTTAAAATAAAATCAACTTTTATTTTGCAAATATTAGGGTCAAAAATTACACCCCACGGTCGAGCCGAAAAAGTTAAAAAGGCAAAGTCAACATCCAAGTAAGTGGGCCCGAGCCCAACCAGTCCAACCTTAACCATGGGGACGCCCCCCCTCCACATGCCATAGAAAGAATAGGAAAATGTAATAAATAAATTTAATTTGTACTAAATAGGAAATAAATGCACTAAAAGCCAATTATGTAAAGCCTAAGGGGCAAAGTGCAAATTGTAATGGGTATTTAACTCCAACTATGACAAGAAATGATAAGATTTTCTCTTCCTATAAATTTTGTTAGTGTTTGACCCTCCATCAAGAAAGAGGCAAGGCTCTTTCTTCTTCATCTTCTTCCTCTAAAATATCCACAGAAAAGAGTTCTCTTCTTCTCTAAATCCTCAAATAAAACTAATTTAAAACCCAAAATAAAAGAAAAGCAAAGACCGGTTGATTGATTCTCCATCAAATCTAAGGAAAAGAGAAAAAGGAGATCTCTTGGGGGTGAAGCTCATGGTTTTCACCTCAAGCAAGCACCATGGATGAAATAACTTGATGAAACCATTAGTTTCACCCCTCAAGCACATAGAATTGATGACTCTGAGGAGAAAGCTCCATGAACTCTCTCGAAACCGGATATCCCACGAGATCCATGGGAACATGGGTCATAAACCATGTTCCTCATCAAATCATGAACACGGGATACACCCGTGTTCAGTTTTGTGATCCCCTTCAAGTGATCCCCCCATTAGAACCCCCTCTCAAAGGGATCCCTCTGTTTCGGAACCCCCTAAAAGGGTTCCCGCTTTCGGAAACCCCTCTAAAGGGTTCCCTCTTCAGAGCTCCCACAAAGGGGGCTCCCGATTTCAGGACCCCTCCTAGAAAGGCTCCCGATTTCGGGACCCCCCCAAGGGAGATCCCCACTTCGGGACAACCAAATGGGAGGCTTCCGACTTCGGGACCCCCAAAGTAGTCCCCCGACTTTGGGACCCCCCTTTTATGGGTCTCACCACTTCGAGACCTCTCAAAAGGGCCACCTGCCTCGATACCCCCATCAAAGGGGTGCCTCTCCTCATCCCTTCCTTTCTCTCTACTCTTCCACTTCTCGGAGCTCTCAGACACACTCAAAACATTTATCCCCTTCAAAAAAAATTCTAGCGAGACACTGTCCTGCACCCTGCAAGGGGGCTGCTAGCCTCCTTGACCCCTTGACACCAAGCCCGCTGTCCAGTCAGCGGGACTACCGTAAACTCTGCGAGACCCCCGAGATGTCCAAAAAGGCCTAAACACCGTTTCCAAACACAAATGCATAAATTTTCACATTGAGTTCGCATTATCGCCATGACCCGTTAATCGAAGATTCCCTTGCTACAAAACAAGGAGGAATTAATGGCGGCTTTGTCTTCGGCTGCCGGAGATTATAATCCACACAATCAATAAACCACTGCCTATCCTTGACAGGGAGAATCTGTACAATACCTGACATACAATCGCATCCATCTCAATAAGATAACGAAAAACACTCTACAGCAAATATCTACATTCTTATCATTACACATAAGGGTAGGGATCAACATTTCCTCGACCAGCCGGCGGGAAGTAGTTATTTTTGTAAGTCCATGTCGCACACCCCACGTGTCCGCGGGGAGGCGGAAAAAACGATTTTACAAACCTCGCAACACGGATTTAAACTCCAGGATCGATGCTAAACCCCAGCTAACAAAATACTGTGTGAAGTTTAACTACTCGGATGAAAGTTATACCTCACGAAACTAAGTCCTTCGGGTCTTTTAGTCGCTGTCCTCCTCGTCATTGTAGGCTCCGAGGATCGTTACGGATCGTGATTTCCTCGTCGGCTTCCTCGAGTCAAAGACGATCCACCCGAGAGTCTATAGTCTGAGGTCCAACCTCAACTCCGAGGTAACTAGGGCAAGTAGCTTGCTAGACTAGATGGCCTAGGTGATGTAGAGAGTGAAGATAGAATACTTTGTCTCTTGGAACCTAGGTTTCTTAACTCATGAGACAATTAAGGTTTTATGAGAAAAGAAGAAGACTTGAGAAAGTGAGAATGTAGTTGTCAACTTTGAACATCCTTGGTTGCCCTTCAAGAATAGAGTGAGTCTTATTCAATAATTGTGGAGATATTTCTCATACAAATATCTCATGAGTTCACAAATATCTTATAGTGAGTCATAGCCATGAGTCACCAAGTAGTCGTGCTAGGTTCAATATTCACATCCACCTCATTTCTCCACCCAATTAGTTTTAATCTCAAAAAGAAATCAAAACCCTAATAGGTATCCCCTTCTATAAGCTTTCCCGAACTATTTACGAGAATGCCCCTCAGCTTTATATACATACCCGCATCCGCATTCCGAAGAATTCGAGTACAAAAAGACGAAACAAATCCATCAATACAATACTAGGATCTGACTTAAACCAAAGCCCACTAGTATCATCCGCCCGAACATCATACGCGCACAAGTGCATGTAAGTGTTAGAAGCCCTGTCGTAAAACCATACGACCTCTACATCTTTCGCCCGATGCAGGGAAACCCTCGGTGTGGTACTATAAAGACTCGACAGTACACTAACAGTGGGTTTAACCACAAGCCGCAAGCGGTACTAGCTGGACGTAACGGCTACCCAGGTATCTGTCGATAAGAAGGCCGATGAGCAAACCCATCTGAACTCCTACTGAGCCTGCATGTGACAATCTCCGTACAGTCCGGTATGTTCGTCTTAGAGTATCGCATATCGGGCATAGGGGGCGATAATCATCAGACCCCTAATAGCGCAATAAGTCGTGCCGGAGTGTAGCCCAAAACACCTTGAGAAACTAGTGGAATACCTACCAGTAAATCTCGCTTTCCCTGGCCAGGGACTTTGTGTAATGTCTCTCCAAACACAGCACAATATCAAGCCCTAATACCGGGAGAGACGAATCCTATCTAACCGCCACTGTCTCCAAGTGCTTCGGGACTGTACTTGTTTGCACAACTCCTTTGAGCCATGATAGGGTAGTAATTAAAGTACATTGGGAACACACTCGAGGTGAAGTAGCAGTGTCAAGTCGACGGACTAAGCCGTACTCATGTCATCTGGGAACTGCTACCCGACGATAGGTATAATACCCACCAACAGTTCCCGATGAGTCATGTCCAGTGTACTCATAACCTAATGAGCACCTGCATACTATCTCCGGTACGACGTACTAATGGCTGTAGGACAGACCATCTCCCCAGCTGGGATGAGAAGTGTATACACTAGTCTACTCCGGAGTATCGATGCCCCGTCTCGATAATCCTACGACTAGGGACCTGTATAAGGATGTGCTTGTAGATTACCCAGCCCCCACTAGTGTGACTTCCATCACAACGCTGGTAATCAAGCAAAGATCCTAAGGGCTCTACTAATATTTATAAGCGATATGCTAAAAGAAACACATGCACATATTGAAGTAGAAACAAACCAAGTAGCATACTACCATTTTGAGCAAGACTGTCAATACAACTGTGAATATCTCAAGCCCCACTAGTTTACTCCGGAGTATCGATGCCCCGTCTCGATAATCCTACGACTAGGGACCTGTATAAGGATGTGCTTGTAGATTACCCAGCCCCACTAGTGTGACTGCCATCACAACGCTGGTAATCAAGAAAAGATCCTAAGGGCTCTACTAATATGTATAAGCGATATGCTAAAAGAAACACATGCACATATTGAAGTAGAAACAAACCAAGTAGCATACTACCATTTTGAGCAAGACTGTCAATACAACTGTGAATATCCCAAGCTTCCATTAAGTAATATACAGACCAGTATGATACAATAATGGCCTCTAGGGCATACATCACTAACAATCTCCCACTTGCACTAGGGCCATGTACTGGCGTATCGCAGACCTATCATCTCGATCATCCGCTCGAACTGTGTCTGAGGGATGGCCTTTGTGAGTGGATCTGCAGTGTTATTCTCCGTATCTACTCTCCTCACCTCGATCTCCCGGGGTTCTACGATCTCCCTGATCAGGTGGTACTGCCTCAAGATGTGTCTGGACTTCTGATGGGACCTAAGTTCCTTCGCTAAAGCTATAGCGCCGTTGTTGTCGCAATACAACGGTATTGGATCAACAATGGTCGGAACCACCTGAAGTTCTGTGAGGAACTTTTTCATCCAGACAGCTTCTTTTGAGGCATCGCAAGCAACTATGTACTCCGCTTCCATCGTCGAGTCAGAAACGGTGTCCTGCTCGGAGCTCTTCCAACAGACCGCCCCTCCATTGAGGGTAAAAACATAACCTGACATGGACTTGGAGTCATCCTTGTCACTCTGAAAGCTGGAGTTAGCAAAGGCCTCGATCTGGAGGACTTTTCCGCCATACACCAAGAACATCTCCTTAGTCCTTCTCAGGTACTTGAGAATATTCTTTACTGATATCCAGCGCTTCTCCCATGAGTTTGACTGATACCGACTTACAACGCTCAATGCGTATGCAACATCTGGTCTGGTACACAATATCGCATACATTATAGAGCCTACCGCCGATGCGTAGGGTATAGTTGACATGCGATCCCTTTCCAAATCAGTCTTTGGAGACATCTCTTTGGAGAGGGTGATTCCGTGACAAGCCGGTAGATTACTGCGTTTTGAATCTTCCATACTGAATCTTTTCAGTATGGTGTCGATGTACCTTGACTGTAAAATTCCAACTATCCATTTAGATCTATCACGATAGATCTGAATCCCCAGAATGTAGGAGGCATCACCCAGGTCTTTTATGGAGAACCTCTGTGACAAGAATCCTTTGACTGACTGTAGCATAGGAATTTCATTTCCTATTAAGAGAATGGCATCCACGTACAAGACGAGAAATACCACAGTTCTCTCTACAATCTTACTGTAAATGCATGGTTCATCTGGATTTTTGATAAAGTCGAATTCTTTGACCGTCTCATCAAAACAGATGTTCCAACTCCGCGATGCCTGCTTTAGTCCATAAATGGACTTAAGCAACTTACACACTTTACCGCTGCTCCCACTCTGAATGAAACCCTCTGGCTGATCCATATAGACGCACTCTTCCTAATTTCCATTTAGAAAAGCCATCTTTACGTCTATCTGCCAGATCTCATAATAGTGGAAGGCAGCAATGGTAAGAAGGATCCGAATGGATTTGAAAATAGCCACTGGAGAAAAGGTTTCGTCATAGTCCAAACCAGGTCTTTGACGAAAACCCTTTGCAACAAGTCTAGCCTTATAGGTTTCAACCTGTCCATCTACACCAATCTTCTTTCTGAAGATCCATTTGCAGCCTACGGGTTTTACCCCTTCTGGAGCAATGTCCAAAGTCCATACTTTGTTGGTGTACATGGACTCCATTTCGGTCCGCATTGCATCCAGCCATTTTACCGAGTCGCCGCTCTGAATGTCTTGCTGGAAGCTAGTAGGCTCATCTTGTCAATGATGCAATCCTCTCGATCCCCGTCTAGGAGAAAACCGCAGTATCTCTCAGGCGGATGAGACTGCCTGCTAGTTCTGCGGAGTGGCGCGGGGACATCCGGTTCTTTTGAAACCTCAGGTTCTACCATGCTTTCAGCAATAGCTTGTGGTTCTGGAATTTCTTCCAGTTCTATGGTGCTCCCACTTATCTGATTTTCTAAAAATTCAGTTTCCAAGAAGCGGGCATGACGAGAAACAAAGACATTTTGCTCCTCTGCGTAATAGAAAAGATATCCTTTGGAGTTCTTTGGGTATCCCACAAACATACACTGTACTAAGTATGCCTCGAGCTTGTCCGCATGCTGCTTTTTGACAAAAGCTGGACATCCCCATGTCTTAAAGTGTTTAAGACAGGGTTTTTTCCCACTCCACATCTGATATGGTGTGGTAGGCACTGACTTAGTAGGAACCTGGTTCAAAAATATGCAGCTGATTCTAGTGCATATCCCCAGAAGGATCGCAGCAACTCAGCCTTACTCATCATTGAACGAACCATATCCAATAGGGTTCCGTTCCGTCTTTCCGATACACCATTGTATTGTGGCATGTATGGAGGAGTAAGCTGAGAGAGAATTCTATTCTCTTTTAGGTAATCCAGAAATTCGGCACTCAAGTATTCACCACCTCGATCAGATCTTAGTGTCTTGATACTTTTGCCTGTTTGTTTTTCCACTTCATTCTTATATTCCCGGAATTTCTCAAAGGTCTCGGATTTATGCATCATCAAGAAGACATGTCCATACCAAGAGAAATCATCTGTAAAAGTAATGAAGTAAGAATAACCACTTCGCGCATGTGTAGACATTGGACCACACATATCGCTGTGTATGAATCCTAAGAGCTCGCTCGCTCTTACTCCGTGTCCAGTGAACGGAGTCTTTGTCATCTTTCCGATGAGACAAAATTGACAAGTTGCATAAGACTGATATTCGAACGGATCCCAATATCCCTCTCTATGTAACTTCGTCAATCGCGTTTCATTGGTATGACCCAGTCTACAATGCCATAAGAAATCCTGATTTAGTTCCGAAGACTTTCTTTTAAGTGTGTTCTGAACACTGAAAACCTGAGCTTGATTTAATATGTATATTCCGTTATCTAATGTACTTGACCCAATCAAAACTTGATTTAGGTGGATGTGGACCACACCGCTTATAAATGTAAAATCATATCCTTCCTTAGAAAGTAAGGATACAGATATGATATTACAAGCTAGACTAGGTACATACAAACAGTTACGTAGAATCAATATCTGCCCACTTGTCAATCCTAGGTGATATTCTCCTACGGATTCAGCGTCCACGCTCATCCCGTTAGCAACCCTGAGAGTCATATCACCTACCCTGATAACTCTACGGTTTCTCAAAGCCTGTAATGAATTACAGATATGAGAACCTGATCTGGTATCTAGTATCCAGGAAGTAGAATTAATTGACATATAGTTTTCAATTACAAACACACTCGAAGACGAAACCACAACATGCTTCGAATCCTGGATTATAGCTTTCAAAGCCCTGCAATCCATCTGCCAATGCCCTTTTTCCCGTGACAATAGGAACATCTCTCTTTCCCTACTGTCAGCCCCAAAACTTGTGCCCTTCTATGTCCCTCTACTTCACTGACACCGCTGTTGGGGTCAAAATTTACACCCCAGTTGACCAAGTCAAAATCTAAGTCAACCCCAAGCCAAGTGGGCCCAAGCCCAGGTCAAATGAGCCAATGCCCGGGTCGAGCCCGAACATGAAGCCGCCGGCCTCCCCCATGCCAAAATAAAAATTTTGTAATAAATAATTTTGGTATATTTTTTTATGAATAAATGTAAGAAAAATTGGCATAAAGCCAAACTTTTGTAAAACCCATGGCTTATGTGCAAAAGAAATGAGCACATGAGGCATGAGATGGGAAAACTGTCATTTTGTAAAGCCCAAGAGGCTATATGTAAAGTTTGTAGCCTATAAAGGCAAACATGATGAAAATATCTATGACAACTTTTTCTTTCTCTAAAACTCTAGGGTTTTTGTGCCTCCTTCTCCTTCCTCAAGGTTCTAAACCTTCTTCTTTTTTTAAATTAAATCAAGCGTTTAACTCTTCCTCTTCCAAAAATAAATAGTTTTCACCACAAAACTCACAAAGGGGAGCTCGGATCTTCCATCAGATTTCAAAAATGGGAGATTTTTAAATCTCACCACGCGTTTTCTCCAAGATCCGGTCAATCGAGAGGAAGAAGGAGACCCACCTCTAAAAAAACCCCACTTTAGGGAAGATCCAGGGTCCAAGGGAGAAGAAAGTAGTCCCCTTTCATTTAGCTCCGAAAATATCTTAGGAGTTTAACTACTCAAAATATATATATATATATATATATATATATATATACACATATATACATATATAAAATAATAAATCTTTCCTTTTGCGAGTATAACTCCCAATGCAGGGGCTAAACCCCTTTGTCAGGAGTTCAACTCCAAAAGTCAATCGGGAGCACAGCTTCCAGTGCAGGGACCAAATCACTTTTTTTGCTGGCGCTCGGCGCTCGGCGCCCAGCGTCCGCGTGCCAGACACGTAGGGCACTAGCGCTCGGAGCCCACCGCCCGGTGCTGGCGCTCGGTGCCCAGCGCCCGCGTACCAAGCACGTGCGCCCCAGCATCCGGCGCCCGCGTGCCAGGCACGTGAGGTGCTGGCGCCCGGCGCCCTTTAGACACCATTTCCCCCCTCATTTTATATACACTCCATAATAAAATTACCTCTCCCGTTAGAAAAAATTTCTAACAGGGTGCTGCCCCGCACCCCGCAAGGGGATTGCTAGCCTCTTGACCCCCAGCCCGCTATTCGGGTAGCGAGACCCCCGTAAAAACTCTGCGGAGCCCCCGATATATCCAAAACCCCTTCAAAACACAACACTGCACATTGAGTTCGCATGACCTGTTTGACCCGTCAATCGGAGGTTCTCTCGCTCCAAAGGTGAGGGGTAATTAACGGCAGCTTAGTCCGTGGCTGCCGGAGATTCGGATCCCCACAATCAATAAACCCTAGCCTACCCTAGACAGGGGGAATCTGTAATGCGCCTGACAAGCGCGCGCGTATTCCCATCTCAATAGGGTGACAAAAAACACCCTACAGGTTCTGGCACGTCCGGTGGTACATTTCTTTCCTCCCATATCTCGGGTTAAGCGTTCATGCGAACTCATTTAACATATATGCCAATGTTTGTACTGAAATAATATTTTTTTTCAGTGCAGCAATCAACTTTCAACGACGATATCTTCTAAGATGAATTCTGCTTCCGACGCGACCCCAATCTCGTCCGTGGTCAAGATCAATGCCCCTGTGGTTCTCCCTGCCCGTCTCAGCCGGCAGTAGGAGGTGCCACCCCATCAATTTGGTTTTGTCCGGCGCCCGGCGCTGGCGCCTGCAAGCCAGGCACGTGAGGTGCCTGTGCCCAGCGCCCACGTACTAGGCACGTGAGGCGCCAGCCCCCACGCACCCTTCGGACGCCATTTCCCCCCTCATTTTATATACACTCCACACTAAAAATACCTCCCCCGTTAGAAAAAATTTCTAACGGGGTGCTGCCCCATACCCCGCAAGGGGGCTGCTAGCCCCCTTGACCCCCAGCCCGCTATCCGGGTAGCGGGACCCCCGTAAAAACTCCGCGGGGCCCCCGATATATCCAAAAGCCCTTCAAAACACAACATTGCACATTGAGTTCGCATGACCTGTTTGACTCGTCAATCGGAGGTTCTCTCGCTCCAAAGGCGAGGGGTAATTAACGGCAGCTTAGTCCGCGGCTGCCGGAGATTCGGATCCCCACAATCAATAAACCCTAGCCTACCCTAGGCAGAGGGAATCTGTAATACGCCTGAAAAGTGCGCGCGTATTTCCATCTCAATGGGCTGACGAAAAACACCCTACAACCGCCTATTGGCTTTGTAGAGGTCTTCTTCTTCTCACCCTTAGCTTCCTCCTTGGATTCAGAAGAGGAAGATTCCCCAATAAGCTGAGCGGGTGTCACCCTGGTTTCCTTCAGGGTGTCCTCATCTGGAAATATAACTTTCTTTCTTTGGGCGTAAGTAGAAGGTAGGGACTGTAGAATCAAGTCAGCACATGACCCGTTCTTCAAAGTGGTCTCTAGATCCGTGAGCTCATCTATATAGCTAGTCATTGTAAGGACGTTGTCCCCTACAAATGATCCGATACCCAATCTCGCTTGAAGCAATTCTTTCGAAGTCTCATATCTTGCGATACGAGATTGCTCTCCATATAAAACTTTGTTATGGAGGAAGATGGAGGCTAAGTCCATCTTCTTGTGCTGCCTATGGTTTTTACCATCTACTGAGGCTAACATGAGGCACTTAGCATTCACACTGTGCTTTTTCCTTATCTTACGGATATTAATATCCGCGATGGTGAAAACTGGACCTGAGACGGTGGGGGCTTGAGTAGTGAAGAGGTGTCCCAGCTTGTCATAGGTAATGGATATCTGGATAGACCTTTGCCAGTCATTATAGTCAGATTCAGTCATTTTATTATCTAGATGTAACCTAGTCTTGGTCACTGGGTCGCTTCAATTAAGAGAGAGAGAGAGAAGAAAACACTTAGCATGATGCTCTTTCAATTTTAGATTGGTTTTTAATTTGTCTAAACATGATGGCTCCCATGTCTCTCAAATCCTTCCTCAAACCATAAAAGAAGAATTAGTCAGGATTGATCTCACCATACAATTCTTGCTATAACCGTTCGGCCAGGCTAGTGTCGGTACTTCGAGGGAGGTTTTACGACAGTTTCGTGAAGTTCCTTAATTAAATAACCTCTTTTCCCTAGAGGCGTAGCCCCGCTAACACTGTTCTAGACACCTACTTGGTTTATAGCATTGATCGTTAAGTGAAAAATCTCCCAAGGAGTAGCATATACTCACAGTAGGATCGGGATCCAAATATCATTATGTGATAAAGTCGAAGGAATCCTACCAAAATTATCACATTCCAAATGGTATGCAACACCAGCAAGTTTCAGTTTCCTTAGAAACTTCCGATGTGGATTTTTACCCCATGCTCTTATGACCTTGACTAAGACCAACAAATCATAAGTCACATATCAAGTTCTACCCGTCATTGTACAGGTTAATTTGAACACAGCCGTACATACCCTTGACTTAGGCCAACAAAGTAGTACGACTGTCCCAAACCACCGCATCTATCTATGCTACATATGAACACCCAGCAGCTACCAATCACTATGCCTTGACTAAGGCCAACAAACATAGCTTGAATACTATTGAATGTTCATATGAAATGACGGAGGGTTACGAATGGTTTTGGCGAAACCGTGAACGTAGTGAAATTGATATAATCGATGGAACCTGATAGCTTTTAAAAGGAGTGGTTTGAGCTCCATATTTTTAAAAGTCTGTTGTTTTGAAAAACCGAGTGGTTTTAAAATTTGTTCCAGCGACTCAACTTTGGTTTATTTGATTTGCATTAATGTAATGCAGTCCCATCATTTACACCTATCATCACAGAAAGAAACGAAAATATGACGTATGCTTATGCCATCCGCATTCGCCACTGGGCCCCGTCTAACATCGTTAGGTTACTTAACTAACGCCAGAGCGGGGGCTGGACTAGCGCGGATGCAAAACATAAGCGACGTCTAATATATAATATATATATATATATATTATAACCATTCATCTCATAAAATAATAGGCATTCCAGATCACAGATGAACATATTAGATATACTAGGAATTCCGCGTTTCGTTTAAACCTGTAACAAAAGACGGGTTACACGGTCATGATGAATAGCCAAACCCCACCCCAGACCCCTACGGGTGCGGCAAACTACCCGCCAAATACCCGAAGTGAAGCAACCTCCCTCATCAAAGTGAGTAGGTCACTCGGCACTTCAAAGTACCCGGTAGTTTATGCACCGCACCTTGGGTCTATCTTAGGAGCAGAAAACAGAAAAAGAAAATAATACAACGGTGGCTACAACCTCAACCCGGATGTGCCCCGCAAAATAATATTACATCACTTTACAATAATGGATGAGAGAGTGAATGGAAACCATGGGTGAGAAATATCTCATATAACTCATGTAGAGACTTAACCATGAGTTTAGATAATGGCTGGGTTGATAAATATCTTAAATAAAACAAAATTAGTTGACTAAGTCAATGCATCTACAAGCTTCATGCCATGTGACTAATTTCCAACTAATATTTGATTTACTCTAAATAAATAAACCCTACATTATCATTAGCATGGTGTAAGTCTCATACACCCATGTAGCATGTGGCATCAAGCATGACACAAAAAGAAATACAATTAATATATATCGCATATATATTAAATGCATAAGTGAGAAAAGAAATGCTTAAGTGAGCTAATATTAGTTAATGTAAATTAATATATCAAATATATAATTATATATTAAATCATTAAATCAACACTTGTTTTAATAATCCGGTTATATCTCATATGACCGACTAATATTATTTGTATCAACTTATCGAATCAACACTTGATTCGATAACCCGGCTATATCTCATATAACCGACCGATATCATAAATCGCGAGAATAGAATACGGTATCATATACTCGTATTAATCTCGGTCCCGCACATATCATATATATGCTCCTACTTCGTTTTGCCTTAGCCAGTAAACCTCTGTGTAGGACTCTAAAGACTCGTCAATACGCCAGCAGTAGGTGATGATCATATCAGGCACCCATAAGCCGTCGATGGTACTAGCTGGACGTAACGGCTACCCGGGTATTGAGTGATCAGAAGATTAACAAGCAAGCCCGCTCTAACTCATGTAAAGACTGTCAGTAACACTACCGTACAGTCTGGTCTCTTCGTCTGATATGTCGCATATCTAGTCTAGGGGTAGTAAATGTCAGACCCCAGTAATCGATAAGTTGTGCCGATATGAGGCTCATAACGGGTCGAGAAACTACTGATAACACTTACCAGTAAATCTCCGTATTATCCCTGGCCAGAGACTTCCTGTTATAACCAATCGAGCATAGCGCAACATCAACCCCCAATACCGGAAGAGTCGAATCCCCTCATATCGCTCATTGCCTCCATGTGATTCGGGACTGTACCCAAAAGCCACCGTTTTGCACGTTCTCTTGAACGTGGTAAGGTGAAAATCAAAGCACAGTAGGAATCACACAAGACTCTATGACGATCTCGGATCTACAGACTAACCTGTACCAGTGTCACCAGAGAACTGCTATCTGACGATAGGTATAATACCAACTAGGAGTTCTCGGCGAGTCCGTTCAGTGTACCCTGTCTCCACTGAGCACCCGTATACCATCTTTGATGTCAAACACTAATGGATGTGGGATCATCCATAGCCCATCATATGGGTCAAGTAGCATATACACTAGTCTACTCTGGAGTATCGATTCCCTGTCTCGATACACCCTCGACTAGGAACAATTATAGGATGTACTTGTGGACTAACCTGGCCCCACTAGTATGATCTTCATCATAGTCTTAGTAGTCAAGTACACATCCTAAGGGCTTTATCAACATATGAGAGCAAGACAGTATCACAATACAAGTCCACATGTTAAGACAAAGAGCAACCAGATAGCATACTATCATGTTGAGCAAGAAATTCCTCTCTATATATATCCAAGCATCCACTATAATATACATCACATGTACAATAATGGCCTCTAGGGCATACATATAACTAACATAGCTGCCCTCCAAGAATTGAGTGAGTCTTATTCAATAATTGTGGAGATATTTCTTACACAAATATCTCATGAGTTCACAAATATCTTATGGTGAGTCATAACCATGAGTCACCAAGTAGCCATGCTAGGTTCAATGTTCACATCCACCTCATTTCTCCACCCAATTAGTTTTAATCTCAAAAAGAAATTAAAACCCTAATAGGTGTCGCCTTCTAGAAGCTTTCCCGAACTATTTACGAGAATGCCCCTCAGCCGTATATACATACCCGCATCCGCATTCCGAAGAATACGAATACAAAGAGACGAAACAAATCCATCAATACAATACTAGGATCCGGCTTAAACCAAAGCCCACTAGTATCATCCACCCGAACATCATACGCGTACAAGTGCATGTAAGTGTTCGAAGCCCTGTCGTAAAACCATACGACCTCTACATCTTTCGCCCGAAGCAGGGAAACCCTCTGTGTGGGACTCTAAAGACTCGACAGTACGCTGGCAGTGGGTTTAACCATAAGCCGCAAGTGGTACTAGCTGCACGCAACGGCTACCCAGGTATCTATCAATAAGAAGGCCGATGAGCAAACCGATCCGAACTCCTGCTGAACCTGCATGTGACAATCTCTGTATAGTCCGGTCTGTTCGTTTAAGAGTATCGCATATCGGGCCTAGGGGGAGGTAATCGTCAGACTCCTAATAGCGCAATAAGTCGTGCCGGAGTGTAGCCCAAAACACCTTGAGAAACTACTGGAATACCTACCGGTAAATCTCGCTTGCCCTGGCCAGGGACTTTGTGTAATGGCTCTCCAAACACAGCGCGATATCAACCCCCAATACCGGGAGAGACGCATCCTATCTAACCGCCACCGTCTCCAAGTGCTTCGGGACTGCACCTAACTACTACCTGTTTGCATAACTCCTTTGAGCCCTGGTAGGGTAGTAATCAAAGTACAGTGGGAACACACTCAAGGTGAAGTAGCAGTGTCAAGTCAATGGACTAAGCTATACTCATGTCACCTGGGAACTACTACCCGACGATAGGTATAATATCCACCAACAGTTCCCGACGAGACCTATCCAGTATACTCATAACCTAATGAGCACCTGCATACTATCTCCAGTACAACGTACTAATGGCTGTGGGACAGACCATCTCCCCTGCTGGGATGAGAAGTGTATACACTAGTCTACTCCGGAGTATCGATGCCCCGTCTCGATAATCCTACGACTAGGGACCTGTATAAGGATGTGCTTGTAGATTACCCGGTCCCTACTAGTGTGACTGCCATTGCAACACTGGTAATCAAGCAAAAATCCTAAGGGCTCTACTAATATGTATAAGCGATATGCTAAAAGAAACACATACACATATTGAAGTAGAAACAAACCAAGCAGCATACTACCATTTTGAGCAAGATTTTCAATACAACTGTGAATATCCCAAGCTTCCACTAAGTAATATACAAACCGGTATGATACAATAATGGCCTCTAGGGCATACATCACTAACATTTTTTTCTTTCAAGGTGTGATCAAACGGTGGTGAACGACCGGACAAACAAGTTGTGACTATGATCTTCTCAACAGCAACTTCCAAGGATCCACTAAGCTGGCTATTGGGGTACTCAAACTCACCTTTCGAACCAACCAACACTAGGGGTATCAATGTTCACTGCCCAAAGTGAGGTTTCCAAAAACTGTGCTAGTGTCTAAGGCATAACGACACTATTGTGCCTCAAAGCGATGATGTAACCACCACTTAGAACACTCGAATATGAGAAAATTCTAACATGGATGATTTGAAATTTTGTGTTGTTATTGGCACATACAGTGTATGCCATATAAGTTTAATTGTGATGGAGGATGGAACCTCCTTCAGATGTTGCTTCCCGTTGATCTGCTGATAGTGGCGATGAGTGGCTAAGATTTGATCTAGAGACAGACTCCTGAAGCGTGTGGATCTCAATGGGTTTGGAGTTGTTGAGCCGAGCTACCTGCAAGGAAGTCCCGGGGTGGTTAGACCACGAGGACCATCCGACGATCAAGTTAGTAGGGTAATTCGAGCAGAGTAACGGCTTAGTGGATTAGAATTGGCTTACCTTGACCATCTGAAAGAGGGGTTTAAATAGCGGTGGCAGCAAGTGCAGTAGGCGCGAGAATCACGCCGGCAGTTACGCTCCCGACGTCACGCCCACGTGATGAGTGGAACCTCCCATTAATGGCGAGACAGGCTCGTTAATGGGGGATCGTGGTGGCATGGAATGTGGGATGTGGCCGGCGGAGATCTCGCGCATGGAGAGATTCGCGGGATGGCGGTTACGCCTGTAGGCGGTTACGCCTGCAAGCGGTGCTGTTGGTCGGTCGATAGAAAGAGGAAGATGACCTCGGCGGGAGAGCTCGCGGACGAGCGGGAGAGCCGAGGCATCTTGTTTCTTTGGTAGCTCAGGAACGAGCTGTGAGTCCGAGGAGGCCAATTGTGCTGGGGCTCGAGGCGAGCCAGCCTCGTCGGTAGGACGGGAAAAGGAGCGGTCTGGTCGGCTCTTGTAGGTCCTTTCTTGCATGCTCTGGGACACGTCATTTGCCACATGTCATAATCTGGGAGATTACCGATATCGAGCCCCATCATTATCCCCCACTCTCGTCCCGACCAGCTGGCCGGTCGGGTCGAGAGTGGTCTGCCGGGTCACCCGAGATGAGCTCTCTTCCGAAGATATCGTCGAGCGTGTCCCCGGGCAATCTGTCATCTTTTTCTGGATGACACAAGCGAATCAGGGCGAGATCTTCTGCAATAAAGAGGGGCGCCGGATCGTGCGTGCTTCTGACGAAGCGGCAACCCACATGTTGAGCGTTGTAGGCTGACGCGACGGGCCGCAGACCTCTGGCGTCTGATGGGATGCTGCTCAATGCGTGTGCGCCAGGTTGAGCGATCTGGGTCGTCGAATGCGAAGGGTTGTTTTTGGCGGGAGTCGACGGTCGCCGTTGGATGGGGGCGCCGGAGTCTATAGATAGAGGTGGGGCCCTCTTCAGGTCCCATCTCTCTTCATATTTTTCTCGCCCCTGATCCTGTAAGCTCGGCGCTCTCTTCTTTGGTCGGATCTTCTGCTTTCCTGAGGATTTCTCGATCAGGTTAGATGTCTTCTCTTGTGGAGTCTGTAGTTGTCGTAGGAGTAGATTCTAGGGATTCTCCTACCGAGTTGGAGTCCTCCCGGGGAGCAGGGGTCAGATCCCCTCCCCGTGGTTGTGTGTCAAGAGCGGATCCCCAAGTGGAGGTGGCGGATGCCCCTGGTGTGCCTTCCCTGTTGAGGTACGAGGGGGATCTTGCCACCGCTCGGGCCCACTTCCATATCCCTTCTGGCTATACTCTGCATTTGGCCGAGGAAGGGGAGAGGGCAGATCAGGTGCGGGGTAAAGAGATTGCCCTGTACCTAGAATCCTTTTGGGCCGGAATGCGCTTGCCCTTCTCTTCCGAGGTTGCTGCAGCGCTATCTTATTTCAGGTTAGCCCTGGGCCAGTTAGTGCCGAACTCCTGGAGGATTCTCCTTGGGTTTCTGGTCCGCTTGAAATTGCAGATGGTCCCTTTCGGTCTGTCCATCCTTGCCTGCACTCTAATCTATAAAAGACATCCCGGCTCTCGCGCGGGTGACCCGAGGTGGGTCTATCTCTCCTTTAGGAAACGTCGGGAGAGTGCGCCCGGGTCGGGAGTCGTCGTCCTTCCTTCTTCCATCCATGACTGGAAGAAGAAGTTTTTCTTCGTCGAGCCGCCAGAAGGTGAGGACTGGCCCGTACCCGTGCAGTGGTCTAGGATAAGTGCTGACAGGGAAACCCTTCCAATGACCCCGACATGGTGAGAGTGGCGGCGTGGGAGCCCATTCCTCGAGCCGATGTGTTGCTTTCTGAGCGGGCGCTTAGTTGGGCCGCGCTCAGCCCTGCCCAGTTCGTCGGTAAGTTAGGCATGTATTTATTTTGATTTTTTCTTGTGTCGCTGGCCCCATTTTATCTCGTCTTGTGCAGAACCCATGGATTTGAGCTACCTTTGAGCGTCTATGCACAAGCCGAAGAAGGTGTCGAGGGCTGGAGGGGCCAGCTCTTCCCGTCAGGCGCCGACCCTGGCTTCTCCGGCGGCCATCCAGCACCAGCGCTCGAGCCCGAATCGGGCCCCGGAGTCCCGCAAGGCGCCGACCTAAAGAGGGCTCGGGGGCAGGAAGCCCCGGCCTCGGAGGCGGAGACCAATCCACCGCCGCCGGCTCTCAAGAGGTTCCTCCGCGTAGCCCTGCAGGACCCGGCCTCCCCGATCTTGGTGGATAATGGGGAGCTCCGCTTTGAGGTGCCCTCGGGGCTCTCCGTCGCCGACAGCCTTCTGCATGACATGGAGAGGTCGGCCGGGGGCAGGGTCCCCGGGGGAAGCCTGAAGGGGCAACTGGCGTCCATCGCACAGGAAGCCGTGCAGGTTAGTGCTCGTACTTTGCTCATTTCGTCATTTGTGAAACTCGGTGATCCTTCTTCTTTCTGACCCCTATCTTATTTCCGACCCCTGTCTTATTTCCCAGGTCATCCACCATGTCTCTCTTGCCATCCGGATGGAGGAGGAGGAGATTGGCCCGGCGGTCCGAGCCTCGGGCGAGTCCTCCTCGCTGAGGGAGAGCTCGAGGTGAGCATTGGAAGCGGCGATGGCGAGGGTTGCCGCTCTCGAGGCCGAGGTGGTGGCCGGGAAGAAGGAGCTAGTGGCCGCAAAGCAGGAGGCGGCGGCTGGGAAGGAGGAAGTGGCGGCGGCAAAGCGGGAGGCTGCCATGCTTCGCGAAGCCGCCCAGGCTGCCGAGGCCAAGCTTCAGGACTCCAAGGCGCTCGCCGGCACCATGAAGAAGTCGGTGAGCACCCTCTGGAAGGAGCCGGGGGCGGCGGTAGAGGCAGCGAAACGAGCCAATCTCTTGGCAGCGAAAGCGGTGGAGAACTTCCAAAAATCGGAAGAATTTTACACCGTCCTAGCCTCGGCCACTACCACCATCTGGCATGAGGCCCTCGACGCCATCAAGGCTCGGATACCGGAGTTCGCCGACCAGGATCTCCGAGCCGAATATCCTCACGGGGACGAGGAGCGGGAGGAAGACCTTGGGGCCGAGGCCGAGGTGGAGATACTCGGCGAGGGCAACGCCGAGGACCTTGCGGCGGTCTCTGAGCTTCCCAGGGATGCGCCCAGCCCTGAGGCCTGAGACCCGTCGTCTTTTTGTTTTTCTTTTCTTTTTTTTTATATGTTTCCTAGGGAGTTTGGTAGGCCTCCGGGCACTTTGTCAGGCTGGGGAGCCCACAATACCTTGTAAAAACTTTAACTTTTGCGAATAAAGGTATTTTTCTTGCAGTTCTGTTTGCACATGTATTTTTCTTCTTTGTTGTTTGAACACTTGTATATGCGTGGGACTGCCTTTCTGTTGTGCCGTCTTTTTGTCTGGCGATTACGCGTTGACTTGAGTCTGCTCTCTTGCCAAGTGTTCCAGGGCAGGCGGTAAGACGGTATCTCCATGGCCCCGACGTCAAAGTGTAGATCGCTAAGACGTTGATAGACGGTATGCCTCTTATTGAGTTTGTGATCCTTAGATGTTGGAGTGGACATAATTGGCCAACTGAGGATGACCGAGCAGGGTAGCTGCTCGGTGCCTCTTGGCGAGGGCTTTGATCCTCAGCGCGAGAGGGGCCGTGAGAGGCCTGCTGAGGATGGCCGAACAGGGTAGCTGCTCGGTGCCTCTTGGCGAGGGCTTTGATCCTCAGCTGTTGGAGGGGCCGTAAGAGGCCGGCTAAGGATGGCCAAGCAGGGTAGCTGCTCGGTGCCTCTTGGCGAAGGCTTTGATCCTTAACCGTTGGAGGGGCCGTAAGAAGCCGACTGAGGATGGCCGAGCAGGGTATCTGCTCAGTGCCTCTTGGCGAGGGCTTTGATCCTTAAGCGTTGGAGGGTCCGTAAGAGGCCGGATAAGGATGGCCGAGCAGGGTAGCTGCTCGGTGCCTCTTGGCGAGGGCTTTGATCTTTAAGCGTTGGAGAGGCCGTAAGAGGCCGGCTAAGGATGGCCGAGCAGGGTAGCTGCTCGGTGCCTCTTGGCGAGGGCTTTGATCCTTAAGGACGCCCGAGCGGGGTTGCCGCCCGATGCCTCTTGGCGAGGGCTTTGATCCCTGGTGGTGTGCCAGGGAAAACCAAGCACAGTTGGTGCTAAGCGGTTTCCTCTTTTGAGGGCTTTTCATCCTTAGCGCGGGAGGGGCGTAGGAGGCCTACTAAGGATGTCCGGGCGGGGTTGCTGCCCGGTGCCTCTTGGCGAGGGCTTTAATCCCTGGAGGGATGACAGGGATAACCGAGCACGGTTGGTGCTAAGAGGTTGCCTCTTTCAAGAGCTTTTGGGCCTTTAAGGATGGCCGAGCAGGGTTGCTGCCCGGTGCCTCTTGGCAAGGGCTTTGATCCCTGGCGTCGTGGTGTGGGGAAGCTACCGGCCAGGGATAGCCGAGAAGGGTAGCTGCAGGGCTGCATCTTAGTGGGGGCTTAGATCCCTGGCGTTGTGGGGTAGGAAGCTACCGGCCAGGGATAGCCGAGCAGGGTAGCTGCAAGGCTGCCTCTTGTTGAGGGCTTAGCTTCATGAGAAAGGACCGAGCAGGGTAGCTGCAGGGCTTCCTCTTAGTGAGGGCTTAGATCCTTAGCTGTTGGAGGGGCCATATTTGGCCAACTAAGGATAGCCGAGCAGGGTAGCCGCTCAGCTGCCTCTAGGTGAGGGCTTAGACCACAAAGAGAGAACTCTTCTTTTTGCAATATTCTAACATTTCCTTCTCGTTATTCAGATGAAAAGGACTTCTTAGAAAAAATTTACATTGTCTTACTGAAAGGAGAGGTGTACACTCATAGGTAGTGAGTTTACTGGTACAGCTTGAGCTTCTCGGCGTTGTAAAGCCGCGGAAACTTGCGCCCGTCCGCGTCTTGTAAGTGGTAGGCTCCGGGAAGTACCTCGGCAACGAGGAAGGGACCGTCCTATTTCGGGGAAAACTTATGCAGCCTGCCTTGATCGCCGAACTCGTTCCGCCGTAGGACCAGGTCTCCGGTCTTGAAGGAACGAGGCTTGACCCGCGCGTTGTAGTATCGGGCAGTTTGCTGCTGATAGGCGGCAGCTCTGATCTAAGCCCGGTCCTGTTTCTCCAGCAATATATCCAGGTTAGTCCGCAGTGCCGTGGTGTTTGCTTCATTGTCGAAGTGTTCGACCCGGTGACTGGGCAGCCCGATCTCCATCAAGACCATCGCCTTGGTCCCGTAGTAGAGGCTGAAAGGGGTTTCCCCGGTGGGGGTATTCTTTGAAGTGCGTAGGGCCCATAAGACCCAGGGCAATTCCTCGACCCAACTGCCTCGTCACCCCTCCAAGAGGATCCGGAGACCCCGGAGGACATCCCGGTTGGCGACTTCGGCCTGCTCGTTGCATTGGGGGTGTGCGACCGCGGCGAATTTCATGAGAATATGATATTCGTGGCAGAAATCTTTCACCTTCTCGTTCTTGAAGTTCGTCCCGTGGTCGGTGATAATACACCTCGGGATGCCAAACCGGAATATCAGGTTGTTCTGCAGGAACTTAATGGTCGTGGCGGCGTCCGGCTTTCTGATGGGGACGGTTTCGATCCACTTTGTGAAGTAATCCACCGCGACGAGAACATATTTGTGCCCGCCAATGCCGATAGGGAACTGGCCTATCATGTCCAATCCCCACTGGGCGAACGGCCACGGGGAGGTCAGCGCGGTCAGCTCGGTTGCCGGGAGGCGAGGTATGCTTCCGTGGAGTTGGCAGCTTTTGCATCTCCGGACGAGCTTCTGGGCGTCCTCGTGGAGGGTTGGCCAGTAGTACCCCTGGAGCAACGCCTTCTGGACTAAAGTCCAGGCCCCTTGGTGTGCGCCGCCGACCCCTTCATGGATTTTGCGGAGAACGTAGTCAGCTTCGTAGGGGTCGACACACCAGAGCAGGGGCTGAGTGAAGGATTTCTTGTAAAGGTTCCTTTGCTCCAGACGAAGTGACGGGCTTTGGCTTGGAGACGGCGGGCTGCTCCCCGATCTTCTGGGAGCGTACCATCTCGTAGGAATTCCACAAGGGGCTTCCTCCAGTCTTGGTCGGCCTCCTGCGCTGCATATATATGAAGCATCACCGCCCCATCTACCACGCTTGGCCGTGACAAGGTCTTGGAGAGGATAGATCGCTTGTTGTTGGCCTAGTAGGATGAAGCCAGTTTGCTCAGGGCGTCGGCTTGGGCGTTTAGCTGCCTGGGTATTTGCTCTACCTGGACCTCGTCGAAGTTCTTCCGAAGTTTTCTTATCTCGGCCAGGTATTTCACCATTAGAGGTTCCCGAGCCTCGAATTGACCGTTCACTTGACCAACAACTAGGGCTGAGTCGCTGTGGATTCGAATTGTTTTCAGCCCCAGCCCGGAGGCCATGCGCAGTCCGGCCAGCAGGGCCTCGTACTCCGCCGCGTTATTCGAGGCCTTGAATCCGAGCTTTAGGGAGTACTCCATTTCTGCCTCGTTCGGGCCCCGAATGATGAGGCCGGTGCCACAACCTTCCTCGGTTGAGGACTCGTCGACGTAAATGACCCACTCTGGGACCGAGTCAGGTCTCCCCATGATTGGGTGCTGAGCCGCGAGGGCCAGCGTGGACTCCGGCCCCTTGCTGGGGATGGTGCATTCGACAATAAAATCGATCAAGGCTTGTCCTTTGATGGCTTGTCTTGGGCGGTATTTTATGTCGAACTGGGACAGCTCCCATCTCCACTTCTCTAGGAGACCCGAGGATTCGGGTGAGGCGAGGATAGCCCCCAGCGGGCGCTCGGTGGGAACGAGGATAGTGTGCGCCTGGAAGTAGTGTCGCAGCTTCCTTGAAGCTACAACGAGTGCTAAGACAATCTTCTCTATGGCCGGGTATCTCGTTTCTGCATCTTTGAAGACGTGGCTCACGTAGTACACCGGTTTTTGCGCTCCATCGACCTCTCGTACGAGCACTGAACCTGCTGCTTGGTCGGATACCGCCAGGTACAGAGATAGCTCATCTCCCTCAACCGGTCGGGTGAGCAGCGGTGGCATCGCGAGATGCCTTTTTAACTGGTCGAAGGCAGTCTGGCATTCTCCCGACCATTCGAACCTCGGAATTTTCCTTGGAGCTTTGAAGAATGGGAGGCATTTTTCCCCAGACCTCGACATGAAGCGGCTCAGAGCGGCTACCCGCCCTGTCAACCGCATGATCTTGACGTTTGTCTTGGGTGCAGTCATGTTGAGGATAACGTCTATTTTTTCCGGGTTAGCCTCGATCCCACGGTGGGAGACTATGAAACCGAGGAACTTTCCCCCGGTGACCCCAAATGCGCACTTGGCTGGGTTCAGCTTCATCTTGAACTTGCGGAGTACTTCGAAGGCCTCACCCAGGTCCTCGGCGTGGTTGGTCGACAAGACCGACTTGATTAGCATATCGTCAACGTAAACCTCCACGTTCCTACCGATCTATGGCTTGAACATGCGGTTGACCAGCCGTTGGTACGTAGCCCCGGCGTTTTTGAGTCCGAAGGGCATCACCTTGTAGCAGTATACCCCCCGGTCCGTTGTGAATGCGGTGAGATCTTCGTCTGCCGGATTCATATGGATCTGATTGTAGCCGGAGAAGGCATCAATGAAGCTCAGTAGTTCGTGGCCTGCCGTGCCATCGACGAGCTAATCTATCCAAGGCAGAAGATAATTGTCCTTGGGGTTGGCCTTGTTGAGGTCGGTGAAGTCGACGCACATGTGCCACTTCCCGCTTGACTTCTTGACCAGGACGACGTTCGCCAGCCATTCTGAATAGGGCACATTCCAAATGAAGTCGGCGGCGAGGAGGCGATCTACCTCGTCCTCAATAGCTTTCTGTTTGATCGGGGCGAAGCTTCGTTTCTTCTTCCTGACGCGTTGGGCCGTAGGATCTACCCCGAGCTTGTGGGATATAATTTTGGGGTCGATCCCCGGCATGTCAGCAGGAGCCCAGGCGAACACGTCAAAGTTGTTTCTGAGGAAACGAACCAGGTCGTCTCTCTGAGGACCTGTCAGAAGCGACCCGATCTGAACGATCCTTTCGTCGTCCCCTTCTACAAGGGGGACCACTGTCAGAGGCTCCACTGGGGTCCCTCGGATATCTTTTGCTCGTCGCGGGTATCTAGGGAACCCCTGATGTCTCCCCCGCCTTCGACATTGTCGGCCGGCTCCTCCGATAAGGATGTTGCGGTGAAGCAAACCTTTGCAACTCACTGATCTCCATAGACCCGACCTATCCTTCTCTGATCAAGAGGGAACTTCATCGCCAGGTGGTAGGTCGATATCTGGGCCCGGAGGGAGTTCAGCGTTGGACGGCCGAGGAGGATGTTGTACGCCGAGAGGATTCTTGCTACGATGAATCCCACCGGCACTGTCCGCGTATGGCCGGCCTCTCCGACATTGAATTATAGAGTGATTATTCCTTGCGCCGGGATGGAGTGGTTAGTGAATCCTGAAAGGACGTGGGAGGTCGGCCTTAGGTCTGCTGCGGTGAGCCCCATGCGCAGAAAGCAGTCGTGGAAGAGGATGTCTGCCGAGCTTCCCGAGTCGACCAGGATTCTGTGCACCTCGTATTGATGGACCCGAGCCGTGATCACCAAAGGGTCATTATGGGGTAGGGATATGCCGTGAAAGTCCCCGTCATCAAAAGTGATCGGCTCGGTCTCCCTGGCCTTCTTCCTTGGCCGGCCGTCGACCCCCGCGGCTGGCGTGGGGTGCCGAGTCTTGTGGGCGCTCGATGTACTCCTCGCCGTCGTGACCATGATTTTTGACGAGCCTCGGGCCCTTCCGGTGGTGTCCCTTACGTTCCCTGGTGGGGATGTTTTCGAGCTGCCGTGGGGAGTCTCGCGTGCGTGACCGCATCGAGGGAGGGGGTACCGGTCATGCACGCGAACAGGCGAGCTGACCGCTACCGCCTCGGAAGGGACAAGGGTGCGACGAGACTCGAGGCGAAACTCTCTGGCGTAAGACCTTGGATCCAAATTAGTGGTACCCACCGGGTTTTCGAGCACGACAGCCCGAGAAAGACGCGGTTGACGGAAATGATGAGGTGGCGGTCGCCGGTGACGACGCGGACGAAGCCTTCTATCCCCTGTAGGGGTCCTGGTCCTAAGGCGGGGGAGCAGTGACCTGGGGATGTTGCCCTACCGTTTGGATGCAGACGAGCGCTTCCACGAAGGATGCAAGTCGGTCTATCCGGCCGGCGAGGGCGTTGATGGCATTCGGCGGAGGAGGCTCGTTTGTGCCTCCATTAAGAGGGAGGCGGCGGTTAGCGTTTGGATCGTCTTGAATATCGCTCGCCATTGGAGTGAGATTGGGAGGCGAATTTTTGTTTTTGTGGAATTAACTTCTTCCCACAAACGGCGCCAACTGATGGAGGGTGGGATCTCCTTCAGATGTTGCTTCCCGTTGATCTGTGGATGGCGGCGATGAGTGGCTGAGATTTGATCTGGAGACAGACTCCTGAAGCGTGTGGATCTCAATGGGTTTAGAGTTGTTGAGTCGAGCTACCTGCAAGGAAGTCCCGGGGTGGTTGGACCACCGAGGACCCTCCAACGATCAAGTAAGTGGGGTAATCTGAGCAGAGTAACGGCTTTGTGGATTAGAATTGGCTTGCCTTGCCTGTCTAAAAGAGGGGTTTAAATAGCGGTGGCAGCAGGTGCAGTAGGCGCGAGAATCACACCGGCCGTTACGCTACCGACGTCACGCCCGCGTGATGAGCGGAACCTACCATTAATGGCGAGACAGGCTTGTTAATGGGGGATCGTGGTGGTGTGGAACGTGGGATGTGGGATGTGGCCAGCGGAGATCTCACGCATGGTGAGATTCGCGGGATGGCGGTTACACCTGCAAGCGGTGCTATTGGTCAGTCGATGAACTGGGGAAGATGACCTCGGCGGGAGAGCTCGTGGACGAGCGGGAGAGCCGAGGCATCTTGTTTCTGCGGTAGCTCGGGAACGAGCTATAAGGCCGAAGAGGCCAATTGTGCTGGGGCTCGAGGCGAGCCAGCCTCGTCGGTAGGACGGGCATAGGAGCGGTCTGGTCGGCTCCTGTAGGTCCTTTCTTGTATGCTTTAGGACACGTCATCTGCCACGTGTCATGATCTGGGAGATTATCGATATCGAGCCCCATCAAATTGTGAATATGCTTTTGGGATGTTTGATTGCTCGGCCGTGTATCCCATACTAGCTTCTTCTTGTTTGATCTGCTTATGCCACATTGGACTTGGTTGATTTGCACAATCTGTGTATTTCACATGGTTTAATTGTCTGTTTGCACCCTTCTTTATGCTATGGGACCGTTTCAAGATAGTCCATACTTGTATTATTTCAAGCACATTTAAGCAAATTGTTAATACGTTTAGCAAGTACTTTTTGCGTGATGTAGAAGGACGGTGTAAAATGTTCAAACTGTTTTCCCTTAAGAATCTGGGGAGCACGATCATTTTACTAAATCGTGATTTGGCATTCCATCGGAAAGACATTTATATACTTCATAGGTCTTCTCTACGGATGTAGTGGAGAATTAAGGGACATGGTTTGGGGGTGTTCTTTTCGTTCAAGACGCCCAAGATGCCTCTAGACTCAGCCTAGCCAGTTGGCCAGCCATTCCATCATCGCCAAAAGTTTGAACTCGAGCTCCCATTATCTATCTATCTATCTATCTAAAGATAGCTGATAAGAATAAGAGTTGAAAGGTTGTTGACTTAGCGAAAGAAACCACTTTGTCGGGTTTAAGAAATCTTAGGGCATGCTCTTTGTACTGATCAATTATTTTTATCGAATGTTCCATCCTAGCAGGACAATGAGGGTTTTGGTACGATTTATCTCGTGTAAATGATTTTTAGGAAGGTTTATCTCTTAATTCAGTTGGTATTTGTCGTTTTGTCACCATGTTAAAGGATAAAATGCACATCACACCCCGCAAAAGTTCGTAGTTTAGCATTTTTGAATGTTGCTGACGTATTTACAAGTTGAAAGATATGGATTAAGAGAAATCTTTTGACTATGTTGTTCGTGATTCACGTTTAGCAGTCTCTTTTCGTTGGAAATAGGAAAATTTGTCATAGTATTCTAATTGATGGGAGCAAATTCATAAGAAACTTTTTTGGAGTTTCGATAGGAAATTTAAGGAAGATCTTCGATTATTTTATAACATGATTTAATCATTCGCAAGATTGAACATCCATAATGTACTTTTCAACCACTTTAGCTGACTGAGAATTCATTTAGAGATTTTTAAAAAGGAATAAAATATGCACAAAAAAGGGAAAAGAGAAAATGGATGACTTATCAGCCGACTGATTGAGAAGGATCGTGTTTCCTATCTCTATGGGTTGTTTTGAAAATGCATGATTATGCGTTTTAAAAGGATTGCATTTTTGTAAAGATTGACTTTTTTGCTTTCTTATATGGATGAATTTTTAAAAAATAATGTGTCTAAATAGGATATGCAAAATAATTTCCTCCATTCAAATGAATGATTAAAAATGATAAATGCAGAGAATAAAATGAAGGAATTTACCTGATTTTTTATTAGTGGACGATCCCGTGAGACATTCCTACTCCTGATCCCCTGCTCGGCCTCCACTTGGCCTTTGAGCGGTGAACAATGGATGAATTTACACTATTTAAAGCTCTAGCTTTCTGTTATTTAATTAGGGTTTCAAGGTCATGCCTACTTATCTGGAGAGACAGGGTTATATAAGACTCAATCGATATCATGAAAAATCTGGCAGTTTAAATATTTTTCAGCAACCCTGAAGCATATGCAGACCCAAGTGCAATAAGATTATATTTTTTAAATAGTTAACAGCATGGAAAATCTTTTAGAATGATTTCTGACAACTTCGCTACACATGCAGTCACATGGGGGGGCGCAAGTGCTTTAAGGGGCACCAGCAAATGATAATTTTTATATAAAATTTGTTAAAATCCCATATATTTTCTATGCTATCAAATCTTTTTTGAAAGCTTATAAAAATTATTATTAAACTTATCTCCAACCATATCGAATATTTTAGATATTTTTCGAGAACTTCTAGAATCTTAGAAAATTCAAAAATCTAATTAAATACAAAAAATTAGTTCAACAATAACCATCCAAAAGCACTTGCAGCCGCCCTAAGGGCGCAATTGTCTTTGGGTATTTTCCATGAATAATTTTTTTAACAGAATCCTTTAAAAATCTGAAAATTTCCATCATGAAGCACATGCGGTCGACGGAGGGATGCAAGTGTAATGGGGTCTTTTTACTTTCTAAATTTTCTTTTTGAAAAATATTGAAAAAATCTTTAGAAAATCACTAAAATTCACCTATTCAATGTGCGGTCTACTCTGGATTGTAAGTTGAACTGGGTCCTAACTTTTTCAAGTTTTTGTCATTTTGATCCAAGTTTTTCGTGGTATTTTCAATGCTAGTTTTGGATACTATATATGTGGTATCTAAAATTAGCCGAAATAGTCGAAATGTCGTATCTAACACCGAGTGATTACTACAAAGAGAGTGGAAAAGTGGTTTGTTGGTCGGTCGGATTGTTTGCTCTCCTCGCCAGGAAAGAGGTATTATGGTGCATCATAGCCGGAATTCACGGTGGCAACTTGTTTGTGTTCACAGAGGCCCCGTTTTTGCAGGATTTCATGGGGTTGCAAAGCTTTCAATGTCGGCTGCGACCCAAGGTTCGCCTCTATCTCAGATCGAGTCATGATTGCTTCCCTGTATGCTTCATCCCCTTGTCCCTTCCTTAGAGATCCTCGGTAACAAGCCGACTGTCAGGAGATCAATGTCTGGGAATGAGCGTTTGATGATTCATCGATGTAACGATTGTAATCTTTTCGATGCACTTTGTAATCTGTATTGATGTAATTAAAAGTTAATTAATAGAACTTCCTTTGGTAGTGCTTATATCTGTATTTCGTATTTGATGAGCTCGGTCGATCGCTTTGTTTTATCTTTTCCCAACCTTGTGACTCGTGCATAAGCAATTTTAGTCCTTGAGTCCATCTCGATCCTAAGAGGGATCGGACTTTTAAATATGTCCGCTCAATAATGTACCGAGATTCGACTCGGGCCGAGAGGAGCTCGGACTTCAAGAAGTCCGCATAATCCCAAGATTCGACCCAGACCGAGACGGCCTCGGACTTTATAGAAATCTGATGAGACCTAAAGAAGTCCGCTTAAAAATGTATCGAGATTCGACTCGAGCAAGCGAAGATCAGACTTTATAAAAACCCAAAGGGCTTATTACATACTCTCTGCATAAGAAAATTTTCATTAATCACGGTGCCATATCATTTCACTAGACTGACAAGTGTGAGAGACCCCAGGACGAGAACGCAGGCCATTCCTGGAGGTGTTCGGCTGGAGCTTCGACATCCAAGTCTTGTATATGGATTACCCATGTGTAGGAACTCAGACCCGGAGGCTGAAGGAAATCATATGCGTATAGCAGCGGAAACGATACATATGATCTCTAAGAATCCATCAATATGAATGATAAAATACATGCTTTTGCAGATCTAAATATTTGTCAAAAAAATAATAATCTTTAGAAGCTACCACAATTGCAGAAGCCTCCAATCAAATCCGCCATCTTGCGTAAGAGACAAACCAAAACTAGGTTAATAGGATCCCTTTTATTTTAGGAGGAGAAGTTTTAAATGATTCTTAATTATTTTTTCTTATCTTTTATGGTCTACTATAACCATCCTTTTATTGGGTTGTGGTACAATACATTTTTCCTATTTTTCCAATATGGCACTAAACTTCCCAATCCAACATACTGTGTTTTATTACTTCTTCATTTTTTTGTTTGCTCTTCTACATTAAGACTTTATGGTGGGACCAATTAAGTCTCATATCGAGAATCAATTTTCAATCTCAATTAATTCGCAATTAATCAATTGAGAATTTTAATTTAACAATCAAACTCCTATCACACCAACTGTTCATAAAAGTTCTTTCTAATGTGAGATAATATTTAACATTAATTTACATGCAATCCCTTCCAAAATCAAGTTACTTTTTTTTAGGTCTTTTAACTGAGCGGAATAAAATTATCTAATCGCTCAAACTTAAATCTTCAATTGCCCATGAACATAATAAATTCATTTCGAAAATAAATATAATATATAATTTTGAAAAAAACAATTTCTAAAATACATGTACAGGATTTGACACTTTCAATGGATTGAACAGTAAACTTATTCTTATCAATATGAGAATGTCGAATCCTATCTTGACATCTATAGTTTTCCTAAATGTATTCAAGCAGCCCAATATTTTCAGGTTTATATTTCTTATCTGGTTGACAAGAATGACCATCATATCAAACCTTGCTTATCAACAAATCGAAAACAATGACATCATCAAGTCAAAAGAACTATATAACAGTTCGAATTCTCCATCTCCATAGGTGACATATCCTAGAGAATTCAAACGGGGTCATGTACTACATATATCATTATATATGTTCATGACGTACACTTGGAGAATCTCCATTCTCGGTGATTGAGACACATCACCGCATCTCATATGTTAGTGTATCGCATGATAATCTGTAACATTCTAGCTATCCTATGCAAGTTGTAGGTTAAGTACATTATTTAAGAAATCACTTAATTAGATCATATCTCTATGCAAGTGACACATCACAATGCATGATCTAATAATATAATTTCTAACGATATTATAAAAATTATAAATAAATAAGAATACCCACATAACAAATCATTAAGTGAAACTATAAAACTTTATTAATATTCAACTAATATTATATGAATTGCAATGGATGATCAAGGGCATATATAACTACTATAGCAATCACCCACTTTCTCACATCCATTCAGCTACAATTTTAACTCCCATCTTATTCAAGCGTTTGTCAAAAACCTTTTGAGACAACGTTTTAGTGAATGGGTCAGTTATGTTGTCATGTGTGCTCACGTTCTGAATTTCCACATGTTTCTTTTTGTTGATCTCTCTAACAATATGGTATTTCATTTCTATATGCTTAGACTTCAAATGTGATCATTGTTGCTTCACTTGAGCAACAACTCCACTATTGTCACAAAATAGTGGAATAGGATACACATGTGGAGGAACAACAACAAGCTCATGGACAAACTTCCCTCCTTAGCAGCTTCACTTGTGGCTACATATTCATCTTCCGCAGTGGAATATGCAGTGACATCTTACTTTACACTTCTCCGGCTGAATGCACCCTCGTAAATGACTTAAACATATATAAGATATAGTGCCCTCAAGACAATTATTGTAATTGCAGGAAGGCAATTACTGTAATTGAAAAAGGACATATACAGATAAAACAATCTTTCTCGAGATGATAGTATAATATCTGGTTTGTCTTTATGTTTCATATGTATACGTTTTACTCGTTATCACATATTCGCTGATACATGATGATAAAGCCCATAAGATCTTTGCTTGACTATCAGGATTATGATAGGGATTATACTGTAGGGCATGGGTAGTCCATAAGCACATTTTTAAATGTCCCTAGTCGTAAGAGTACCGACACTAGGTATCGATACTTCAGTTTAGACTAGTGTATACAATATATTCCATTATCAATCACACAGTGAGTAATAACAGAATTTTCAAATTTAATAGAAGTTTTACTACTAAATAAAATAGAGTAACAACTATTACAAAGTTTCGAAACAGAAATAAAATTTCTCCTAATTTGAGGAACATAAAGACAGTCTTTAATTCCATTAAATGCCCTTTATTTAAACGCAAATAATAAGTTCTTAAAGACATTATTGAAACTACAGCTCCGTTTCTCATTGTCAAAGTAATCTCCCTATCTCTAACCTTTTGCTTTCCTTTATACCCTTTCCGAAGGTTTCTCTTTTTTCAAGGAGGCAATGTAAATTTTGCAATTCCTCTTCTAGTGACTTTTTTTATGACAGTAATGACATTCATCACTAGATTGATCCCGTTTTGCATTCTTGGAAACCTGTTTTTCTTTAGCAATTTTCTTTTTCAAAGAAAACTTACTTTTCTGCTTGCCGGACGATATGGCTGAGTCAGCGACCATCATTATGGTCTTATCCCGCTTTATAATATTCTCAACTCTTTGCATCATATTGCTCAGTTCGGGAAAGCTAACAGCTAGCTCTTGCATGCTAAAGTTCTTTTTGAACCGATTAAAGAAAAGCATAATGAAGCAAGAATAACATCAATTTTGGTTTCATTGTCAATCTTAACTCTTAAGCTTTCCAGTCCATTGATATACCCTATCATCTTATGAACATGGGTATGAACTGGAGCACCTTCAGCCATCTTAGTATTCATCAAATTGCTCATAGCATTTTGACGGGCTGTACGATTTCTTTTTTCATATAAGGCTTTCAAGCAATCTAAGATTTGCTTGCTGATTTCTACTAGTACAAAAATAGGTTGCCTCTAAGGATGGAAAAATCCATATGGGCAATTTTAGTTTGTCCCTATGGTATCCACCATAGGGACATTATTAAATAAAAAATTATACAAAATCGACTTCTGCCTCTGCCTTACGGTGCCGTAAGAGATGCCCCTGCTGTAGGCACAGTAGGGACAAATTTGGGGAATAAAATAAATAAATAAAAAGCAAATCCCCCAACTCCGGAAAAACCTTGCTGCACTTGATTTCTGGGTTGTTAAGAATGTTAGCGGACGAATATTGGTTGGGCTGAGGTGGTGGACTGCAGTAACTGTTGTTAAGTGCTTGTGTTTTCAGGTACCATCTTAGGGATTGCTTAAAGAAATTCTAGAGATTAAGTTGGCTTCCAGCATGAGAATGAGAAGAAGGGATCCAGTCAAATGACCAGCATATGTCACAATCTTTCTTTCTTGGCCCCTTCTCTCTGTGGTTTTTTTCTATTGTTGTTTTCCATCTTTTTTCTTTTTGGTTATTTATGTACATAAATATGTAACAAGCCTTTGTTGTGGCTAATGCTTCTATTTTTCATAATGAAATTATGAGACGGATTGCTTTGCTTCGGGAAAATAGTGTGTGATATATTATTTTATGATATATTATTGTGTACAGGGTGATATGTTATTGTGTACAGGACGGACAAAAAACAACGGCGGCATTTTTATAAAAAAGATTTAAATGTTTGCCTCTAAGGTTCCCACCATAGGAGTATGAATTTGCCCCTACGGTTCCCACAAGGGAAGTATGTTATTATTTTTCTAAAAATAATTTAAAAACTGATAATTTATGCCCCTACAGGAACCGTAGGAGCAACATATTATTATTTTTTTTTAAAATTTAAAAAAACAGTTGCCCCTACCGTAGGAACAAATTTACAACCATAGGAGCATTTATTTGCCCCTACCGTAGGAACAAATTTACAACCATAGGAGCATTTATTTGCCCCTACGCCGTTTGCCCGTACGGTTCATTTTTTCGTCCCTCACTACTACAATAAGGGGTTGTCCTTACGGATATAGTTATCCGTAGAGGCAATAAAAATTTGCCCCTACAGATTAATCCGTAGGTCCTCATGGTTGTCCCTACGGTGCCATACGAATTAAATTAAAAATATTAAAACGTAATTTGTTATTTGGCCCTGCGGAGCCGCAAAAGAAGACCCTACGGGTTAATCCGTAGGGGCATGTATATGAGTTATTAATAAAAAAATAAAGCACAGAAAAGTTCTCGATCCCAAAAAAATTACTCTCTCGTTACTCGATCTCCCGCGCGCGCCTCGTCGCCACCGCTCGCGCCTCGTCGCCACCGCCCTCCCGCGCGCGGCTCGTCGTCCTCGACATCACCGTCGACTTTCTCGTCGACTTCCTCGTTGTCACCGCCCGCGACTCGTCACCGATTGCGACGTCGACCGTCTCCGGTCTCCTCCATCGCCGGCCTAACTACTGTAGGGTGTTTTTCGTCATCCCATTGAGATGGGAATGCGCGCGCGCTTGTCAGGCGTACTACAGATTCCTCCTGCCTAGGGTAGGCCGGGGTTTATTGATTGTGGGGATCCGAATCTTTGGCAGCCGCGGACTAAACTGTCGTTAATTACCCCTCGTCTTTGGAGCGAGGGAACCTCCGATTGACGGGTTAAACTGGTCATGCGAACTCAATGTGCAGTATACATGTGTTGTGTTTTGAAAGGGGGTATGGATATATCGGGAGCCACGCAGAGTTTTTTACAGGGGTCCCGCTACCCGGATAGCGGGCTGGGGGTCAAGAGGGCTAGCAGCCCCCTTGCGGGGTGCGGGGCAGCGCTCCGGCCTAAAAATTTTTAGGAGGGATAGTGTTGAAGAATATGTGTGTGTGTGTGTGTGTGTATAACTATATATATAACTATACACACACACACATAAAAGGGAAAGGGCATCCAAAGGATGTGTGGGGGGCCAGTGTCTCGCGTGCATGGCACGCAGGCGCTAGGCGCAAGCGCAGTAGGCGCTGGGCGCGAGCGCCCTAGGCGCTGGGCGCACCACGTGTCGGCACGTAGGCGCAAGCGCCCTGGGCGCTGGGTGCACCATGTGCTCGGCACGTGGACGCAAGCGCACTGGGCGCTAGGCGCACCACATGTTGGCATGTGGGCGCAAGCGAACTGGACGCTAGCGCACCACGTGCTCGGCACGTAGGTGCAAACGCACTGGACGCTGGGCACACCACGTGTCGGCACGTGGGCGCAAGCACACTGGGCGCTGGGCGCACCCCGTATCGGCACATGGGCGCAAGCGCCCTGGGCGCTGGGCGCCAAACAGAAAGGGGACTTCGGTTCTTGCATTGGGAATTGTGCTCCCGATTTGTGGAGTTATACTCCTAAAAGGTTTTAGAAGTGATCAAAAGAGGGCTGCTTTGTTTCTCCCTTTGGCTCTGGGTCTCCCCCAGATGAGATTTTTTTTTGGAGATGGGTCTCCTTCTTCCTCCTCTGTTTTTAGGATCTTGAAGATCAAGAGATGTGAGATTTAAAAATCTCTCCTTTCTGAGATCTGATGGCAGATCTGAGTTTCCCTTTGTGGGTTTTGTGGTGGAAAACTACTTAGTTTTTGAAAAGAGAGAGTAAAACTCTTGATTTAATTCAAAAGAAATGAGAAGATTTAGAACCTTGGAGAAGAAGCAGGAGGCACAAAAGAACCCTAGTTTTTGGGAGAATGAAAAGTCTATGCTTTATTCATCAAAATGTTGCCTTATATAGGCTTACATATTTACATATAGCCCCTTGGGCTTTACAAAATGGCATTTTGCCCATCCCATGGCTCATGTGCCATTTCTTTTTGCACATAAGCCATGGGCTTACAAAAAATTGGCTTTATGCCCATTTTGCATACATTCATGCACAAAAAATTACATCAAAATTATTCGTTACATGATTTTTATTTTGGTATGGCGGAAGGCTCGCCGCCGGCTCGACTTGGGCATGGGCCCGCTTGACCCGGACTTTGGCCCACCTGGCTTGGGGTTGACCTTGATTTTGACTCGGTCAACCGGAGTGCAAATTTTGACCCCAACAAAGTGCCCCCCATCAATAAATGCACACCACATATGTGAGTCGTGTGTATGAAATTGATGGATCTTCTTTTGCGTGGAGGCGACTTGCTTTGGTTCCACTTTTTGGGATGCACTGCCCTTTTTACAACATGGACGGTCGACGCTTGACGCGTTTCCGAGACGGAGTGTCCGTGGTAGACGTTTCCCTGGCCCGTAGTGATCTGGTTCCTGCTTTGTAGGAAGCCTGCACTGCCCTTTTTGCGACATGGACGGTCGCTCTGATCCGGAGCTATTTGGTTCCTGCTTTGTAGGAAGCCTACACTTCTCTTTTTGCGACATGGACGGTCGACGCTCTGATCCGGAGCGATTTGGTTCCCGATTTGTGGGAAGCCTGCACTGCTCGTTTTGCGACATGGACGGTCGACGCTCTGATCCGGAGCGATTTGGTTCCCGATTTGTGGGAAGCCTGCACTGCCCTTTTTCCGACATGGACGGTCGACGCTTGACGCGTCTCCCAGACGGAGTGTCCGTGGTAGACTTTTCTCTGGCCCGGAATGATCTGGTTCCTGCTTTGTAGGAAGCATGCACTGCCCTTTTTACGACATGGACGGTCGACGCTCTGACCCGGAGCGATTTGGTTCCTGCTTTGTAGGAAGCCTGCACTGCCCATTTTGCGACATGGACGGTCGACGCTCTGATCCAGAGCGATTTGATTCCCGATTTGTGGGAAGCCTGCACTGCCCGTTTTGCGACATGGACGGTCGACGCTCTGATCCAGAGTGATTTGGTTCCCGATTTATGGGAAGCCTGCACTGCCCTTTTTGCGACATGGACGGTCGACGCTCTGATCCGGAGTGATTTGGTTCCCGATTTGTAGGAAGCCTGCGCTGCCCGTTTTGCGACATGGACGGTCGACGCTCTGACCCGGAGCGATTTGGTTCCCGATTTTTGGGAAGCCTGCACTGCCTTTGCGACATGGATGGTCGACTCTCTGATCGGAGTGATTTGGTTCCCGATTTGTGGGAAGTCTGCACTGCCCGTTTTGCGACATGGACGGTCGACGCTCTGATCCGGAGCGATTTGGTTCCCGATTTGTGGGAAACCTGCACTGCCCGTTTTGCTACATGGACGGTCGACACTCTGATCCGGAGCGATTTGGTTCCTTCTTTGTGGGAAGCCTGCACTGCTCTTTTTGCGACATGGACGGTCGACGCTCTGATCCGGAGCGATTTGGTTCCTACTTTGTGGGAAGCCTGCACTGCCCTTTTTGCGACATGGACGGTCGACGCTCTGATCCGGAGCGATTTGGTTCCCGATTTGTGGGAAGCCTGCACTGCCCGTTTTGCGACATGGACGGTCGACGCTCTGATCCGGAGCGATTTGGTTCCCGATTTGTGGGAAGCCTGCACTGCCCTTTTTGCGACATGGACGGTCGACGCTTGACGCGTCTCCGAGACGAAGTGTCCGTGGTAGACGTTTTCCTGACCCGAAGTGATCTGGTTCTTGCTTTGTAGGAAGCCTGCACTGCCCTTTTTGTGACATGGACGGTCGACACTCTGATCCGGAGCAATTTGGTTCCTGCTTTGTAGGAAGCCCGCACTGCCCTTTTTTGCGACATGGACGGTCGACGCTTGATTTGACTTTCTCTGCTTCTTGCAGTGTCAGGGTGAACTTGACTTGCTCCGCTTCTTGCGGTGTCGAGATTGGATTCTGACTTGCTCCGCTTTCTGCGGTGTCGGAGTTGAAGTTGACTTGTTGATTGTGATTTTGGTTGACATCAGCATCGCTACACTAGAATATGGCACCAGGAGCGGATCATCATTTGCCATGAGAAGATTTGGGGATTTTGGTTTTTGTTTGGCATCTGCATTGCTGCACTGGAATAATGCCAGGAGCAACTCATCATTTGCCCCGGAAGGATTTGGGAATTGGTTTCTGCTTGGCATCAGTATCGCTACACTGGAATATGGTACCAGGAACGAATCATCATTTGCGCTTGCTTACCAGGAAGCGATGGCTTAGGAGATAGGTTTTAGGTCCCTATCACCTAAGACTTTTCAATTTTGTGAGCCGTAAGGGTCTCACAAAGCATTTTCTCCCTACGGGTCGTATGGATCCCGTATGTGTATTTTCTCCTTAGGAGTCATGAGGACTCCTAAGTGTATTGCTCCTTTATGAGTCGTAAGGATCTCACGCGGGAATTTTCTCCTCACAAAGTCGAGAGGACCTTGCGAGTGCATTTCATCTCCTTTTTTTTTACGAATTTGCGCCCTTTCGGGTTTTCACAAACTCACCGGCGGTCCTGCTGTTTTAACTCACGGAGCCCTTTCGGGTTTTCATCCGTGCCCATTCTGCTTGTGGACATACCGTTTTTATTGTTTTTATTGTTTTTTTTATTATTATTTTTTATTTTATTATTTTTGGTAGGACTTTGAATGTGGTCTCACCAGTAGGACTTAGGAGAGATTGGGATTGTTTACGCCCGTGGATTGTATACGGTTTTGCAGGATGTATGATCCAGACCGTAGGGCCGAAAACATTTAAGGACTTTGTTGGCGTCTGCATCACTGCACTGGAATATGGTACCAGGAGCGACTCATCATTCGCCGTTGAGATTTGAGTTTGGAATTTGGTTGGCATCTGCATCGTTGCACTGGAATATGGTACCAGGAGCGACTCATCATTCGCCATTGGGATTTGGCATTTGGATGGCGTCTGCATCGCTGCACTGGAATATGGTATCAGAAGCGACTCATCATTTGCCACTTGGGGTTGGGAAGCGATGGCTTAGGAGACAGGTTTAGATCCCTATCACCTAACACTCTCCAATTTTATAAGCCGTGAGGGTCCCATAAAAGCATTTTCTCCCTACGATTCATAAGGATCTCGCAGATGTATTTTCTCTTAAGGAGTCGTGAGGACTCCTAAGTGTGTTTTTCCTTTGTGAGTCGTAAGGATCCCACAAAGGTTTGTTCTCCTCATGCATCGTGAAGACACATGAGTGGGTCTTCTTAATGGAGCATAATTCCAAAGGCGGAGACCAGCCGCGTAACTGGTGATTACGGTGGGATATGGGTATGATGAGAATTATTTGAGCCCGTGGATTGTATACGGTAGTCAATTTGGGGACTGGCCGTAAGGCTGGAAAATTTTTGGGAATTTGAATTTTGGTTAGCGTCTGCATCGCTACACTGGAATATGGTACGAGGAGCGACTCATCATTCGCCACTTGGGGGTTGGGAAGCAATGGATTAGGAGACAGGTTTAGATCCCTACCACCTAAGACTTTTCAATTTTATGGGCCGTGAGGGTCCCATAAAAGCATTTTCTCCCTGCGAGTCGTAAGGATCTCGCAGGTGTATTTTCTCCTTAGGAGTCGTGGGGACTCCTAAGTGTGTTTTTCCTTCGTGAGTCGTAAGGATCCCACAAAGGTTTGTTCTCCTCATGTATCGTGAGGACACATGAGTGGGTCTTCTCAATGGAGCATAATTCCAAAGACGGAGACCAGCCGCGTAACCGGTGAATACGGTGGGGCATGAGGGTGATGAGAATTATTTGAGCCCGTGGATTGTATACGGTAGTCAATTTAGGAACTAACCGTAGGGCTGGAAAAATTTTGGGAATTTGAATTTTGGTTGGCGTCTGCATTGCTGCAATGGAATATGGTACCAAGAGCGACTCATCATTCGCCACTTTTTTGTTTTTTGTTTTATTTTTGTTTTGTTTTACCGTGATTGCTCTATCATTTCAGCTCTTCTTATCGCGAAGATCAAGATTGCCCTATCATTTCGGCTTTTATTCGCGGTTGCCCCATCATTTCGGCTTTATTTTCATCTTTATTTTACTCGCTGATTTTTATTGCGAGTTGCCCCATCCTTTCAGCTTTTCTTTATTTTTCTTTTATTTACACATTTTTTTTGTTTATTTACACATATTTTTTTTTTACATTCCCAGTTTAACGACTTAGAGGTCGATTGTTCCCAGTTTAACGACGTGGTGGTCCTTTTTGCTTATCCCAGCTCCTTGAACTTTGATCTTGGCCGAGCTGTGTTGATGACCTAGCTCTGTGGCTTGCCCATACATCCGAGGATTGGGAGATTTTTCCAAGCTTATATTGGTCCTCTGCCCAATCTTTGAAAACACAGCAGTCTTCAATGGTATGACTCAGCACTCTATGGTATGGGCAGTATATGGGATTGCCAGTCATATTCATTTCATGTGGCCTTTTCGGAATAGGCAGTTGCCGACCGTTGTTCAAGACTTCCTCGAATATATTGCGGACCTCATCCCTCCTGAAGGAGTACACCTTCTTTTTTCTCTCCATTAGAGTAGGTGCCCTTACTGGTGCTGGTCCTTGAGGCCGATCAGTCCTTGGTTCGTCCTTTTCAGATAATGGCACATGTCTGGGAGGGTTGGGTTCCCGAAAGGCTTCGATCTCCATTTGTGTGATATCGGCGGTCGTAGACCGTCTGCTAGCACACCTTTAGATAGTTCTATCTCTTCTGTCTTGTATTGCCTTTCGACCCAATGTTTGAAGACGAAACAGTCCTCAATGGCATGACCTATCATCCTGTGATAGGGGCAATATTTTGGGTCGTCGGTCAAATTCGCTTCTTGCGGTCTCTTTGATTCTGGCGGTTGTAGACAGTTTCTTAGGGCGTCCCTGAATATCTTGTGGACCTTTTCCCTTTTGAAGGAATAGACTTTTTCCAGTTTCTCATTCAGAGGCGATTCCCCCTTGGCGCATGTATCGGAGGGACTGGAGGCTGATTGCGGCCGTTTTTCGTGAAGGCGCTCCGCTCTTAGGTTGAAGAGGGTATCGGTTGGCTGCCTCCGGGTATCAATCCCTGGCTCATGAACCAAAATTTGATTCTGCTGTAATTGCAATCGGGCGACTTGGGTCGCGAGATCTGCCGCGACGTTTGCCAATTCGTCGACCTTAGACTGTACCTAAGCTAACTTCTCGTCCCTGTCCTGAAGCTGCCTCTGAAGCCATCGGAATAACGCTTGTTCTGTAGTTCAGGCTATGACAACCGGGTCATCTTTATTGCCTGAGCTCAATTCTGCAGGAACCCGGGCTCTGTTGGCTTATCGGCCTGAGCGAGCTCTTCATCATTTAGACCGGGTTGAAGTTGGACAGCGTCAATTATATCATCACCATGGCTGTGAAGAAGAGGAGGATTCGTTTCTTCATGTCCTACCATGTAGACAGTGCGAACCACATACCCAACCATCTCTTTATCTTCGGCGGCTGATTTCGCGGAGCGGTCCGGGCTTTGGAAATTCATAAATTTTAACATGGCCAGAGCCCTAGCCCTTTTGTTGGCTCTGTATCTGAGCCGCTTCAGCTTCAGCTTCTCTGTCTTGAGCGCTTGGCAGGCTTCTGCACTTCGGGAAGCAGCCAAAGGCTGAGTGATGGGGAGGCTTGAGAAGACACCCAATCGAGCAGTTGTCAGAGACGCCGCTGGAGCTTGCCCGAGATGCCTTGTTGCTTTGTTGGTGTTGATGGCCTTGCCCCCAGCTGGGGCCAAGGAAAGTCTTTCAAACACCGACTTGCATTTGTGTTGGGGCGCCCTCGCGACCATGACATTCGGCCTTTTCCCCTTTGAGACCGGTTTGTCTGTTACCGGAGCTTGAGGAGCTGGGATGGTATTAGCTGACACAAACATAATAGAGCCGAATGGTAGCGGCGGCTCTTCCTATTGTCGTCCGAGACTAGCCGGAAGGACCGTCCTGGAGTCTATCTTCATCGTGTAGGAGACGGGAGCCGTGCTGAGAGCTGAGTTCATCTTTGGAGACATTGTTGAAAAGCGATTGCATGAAAAAGCATTATTTTAGTATAAATATAGATATGTATATTGATTGAGTTCGCATGAACGTTTAACCCAAAATATGGGAGGAGAGATAGGTCACACCGGGCGTGTGATCAGTCGAAAATACTGCATTTCTAACACGGCAAATTCCCTACCTTTTGCATTCATGTAAAGGTATCCGGTATTCACATCACACATATTAGCAAAACACATGTAAAATACTAGATTACTTGTACTGTATACTAAAACCGGCACTTTTAGGGAAATTGTGTGTTTTTCATGGCATCGCATCACCCTTGTATTGCGCAACTCTTGTCTTGGGGTCTAATGCAGGAAATTCCAGAAGCAAAGCCTAAATTAAGAAAAGAACTGATAAATGACACGCCAATTCAAAGGTTAAAGATCTGGAGCAATACAGAAGGCCAAATGAGATTTCACATATTGTATAAAGGCCCACCTGGAAGCCCAAGAGTCACCATAAAAAAATAAAGCACCAACGCCACTAAAGGACCGCGGATCCGTGGCCCAAACCCCCTTGGCGCCGCGGATCCGCGGTGATATGATGAGATCATTGGCCCAGATTTTGTACACATGTCCCCTCTAACGGCCAAAGCTTCCAGAAGACCCCAGAAGCTCCACGTGGCGTATCTAGAAGGCTCGGCTTAACAAACTATTTCTAGAAGGATCTCTTAACAAACTTTTGGAGGGAAATTCAAATCTTGTGCTAGCTAACTTGTGGAGGGAAAATTCAAATTTCAATCCTAGATCTAGAATTTTGAGGTCTATAAAAAGGAGCCTAGATCTAGAGTTCAAGTTGTTCAAGAATCACCATCATCTTCAACCCACAAGTTGAGTGACACAACTTGTGCCTAAAAAATCCAATTCAAAAATCAAGATCAAGATCCCGAGAGCAATTCAAGCAAGAGTGCCTTCAACCTTTAGAAGCTACGCCGGATTTCAATGGAGCAAGAGATCCACGCCGATCCGCGACTCAAGGAGCCGAGCGAAGCCGAAATCGACGATCTAGTTCCTTCCTTTTGTAAATTCAAGAGAGTTGTAACGAAATTTGTCGATAAATAAAGGTGAATTTTCTATATTCTTGCTTATCTTTTAATTCAAGCATGTTCCCCTCCGAAAGACGGCGCGCAGGACTGCGATATCTTGGCACTGAGATTCGGGGCAGATGCTAATTGGTGCTATCCGTTCACCTCTCCGAAGATGCCAAGTTGATTTATGGCACCATACATTGAAGGTTTGAATGGATGCGTCTGATGTAGCAGACTTCTTCAGATTCCCCCTCGCTTGAGGGGTTTTTGATTGTGGGGACGCTCTTCCCTGCAGGCGCAAGCCCCTGCAGTTAATTACGCTACCGCATCGCGGCAACAACTTTCTCCTTCTCCAGATGGTCACTTCGTGTCGTGTGTGTCTATTTTATGTTTTGTTGCCCGTGGATTGTTTACGGAGACCGAGTTATGTCGTCGCCCGTAGGGCGTGGACTAGTCCAAATCCGTATTATCTTAGATTTGGGTTTGGGGGTTTGGTTTGAGGATACGTTAGCCATATTTGAGGCTAAGGTCAACTCAAACGTTTGTTAAGGATACGTTAGTCTAACTTGAGACTAAGATCAACTTAACGGGATCGTTTAGATCCGACAAAAGAGCATTTGGGCTCCATTGTTCCAGTTTAGGGACATAGTGGTCCATTGCATATATGGTCATCGGGACCCGTTACCTCTCTGACGGCGTTGAAGGATTACAACGATAGGTGTCAAAGGAGTTCCGAGATGTACCCTTGAACCAAAGTTGATTGGAGGGATTCATTGTCCAGTCTGTTTGAAGGTTTAAGGATACGTTAGCCATATTTGAAGCTAAGATCAACTTAAACGGTTGTTAAGGATACGTTGGTCCAGTTTGGGACTAAGATCGACTTAACGGGATCGTTTAGACCCGACAAAAGAGCGTTTGGGCTCTATTGTTCCAGTTTAGGGACATAGTGGTCCATTTCCAGTTTAGGGACGTAGTGGTCCATTACCAGTTTAAGGACATGATGGTCCGATACCAGTTTAGGGACATGGTGGTCCATTACCAGTTTAGGGACATGGTGGTCCATTGGTAGTTTAAGGACGCATAAGTCCATGGGTTTAAGGACCCCACGGTCCATATGGGTGTGTTTAAGGACGCATTAGTCCGTTAGTTTAAGGACGCATAAGTCCGCGGGTTTAAGGACCCCACAGTCCATATCTTGGTTTAGGGACGCATAAGTCCATGAGTTTAAGGACCCCACAGTCCGTGTTGATGTGTGGTTGTCGGGACCCGTCACCTCTCTGAAGACGTTGAAGGATTACAACGACAAATATCAGAGGAGTTCAGAGATGTACCCTTGAACCAATGAGTGGGTTGAAAGAGCAGATGTGCTCAGTTCAAGATGATTTGAGGACCTATGGCCAGTTTGGGCTAAGTCCAAAATATTGGCCCTCTGTTGGTCCTTGAAGGAGAGGCGTTGCCTCTGGCCATTTAGCCAATTGGGTCAATGCCTAGTGTTAAACACTAAAAACCAATCAGTGTTGAACACTGGGAATGAGATTGATAAGTTAGTGTTTAATACTAAAACATAGTTGGTGTTAAACACCAGCAACAAGGCTTTCAAATTAGTGTTAAACACTAAAACAGATCAAAACACTGGCAGCAAAGATCTCAAATTAGTGTTAAACACTAAGGTAATCAGTGTTGAACACTGCAAATAAAGCTCTTTGATTAGTGTTGAACACTAAGGCCAAACAGTGTTTTAACACTGGATTCAGGGGTTCCAATTTAGCGTTAGACGCTAAGGCAAGAGGGGTCACGTGGTAGCACGTGAGGGCGCCCTCCCTTCATTTGTTCTGCTGAGAATATCGCATCTTTTGGAGCATCACGTGCCATCACGTGACGGGTGTTTAAATGGAGTATGTTAAAGCCTCTGCCAAGGGTCACGTGGGTCACGTGAGGCACTGCCTCAAAGGGGCTTTTCTGTAGATCTTTTTGGGGGTCACGTGGTGACACGTGACCCTGCCTCTATGTATGTTCTTTAGAAGATCTGTTAATCCCTTTCAGGAATTAAATTCCTCGTAGGGTTGAACCCTGGCAATAATTTCAGAGGAATTAAATTCCTACTTCCTTTTGAAGGTTCATATTCTGGAGTAGAGTTGAACTCTGAATTTTCTGTAGGAATTAAATTCCTCATATATGTGAAGAACTGAATAGGGTTAAACCCTAATAAAAGCTTTAAGGAGTTAAACTCCCACTCTCTGTTAAAGAATTATTCTGGGGAATGAGATTAAGGGAATTAAATTCCTGTTGTTTTAACAGAACTAAGTTCTTAACCAGGGTTAAACCCTGATTCTTTTCATTCACAGGGTCAACCCTAATTTTATTTTAAAGGAATTAAATTCCTATAGTTCTGTGAGAATTATATTCTCGTGCTTCCATTCCCTCTCTATACTTTGGATCTGCATGGCAGGATCTCAACCCATTGAGAATTAAATTCTCAACTCAAGGGGAGATGTGCACTTTACAGATCCTCCACCAAAGAGAGAACTATGTTCTTCTGTTTTTATATCAGAGTTAAACTCTGTTGAGAATTAAATTCTCTTTTCTTTCGAAAAGCCTTCCCTTTCTTACCTAGGGTTTTCTTTTGCAGAAGATCCGAATTCCTCCAAAGTATCAAGGCTCTCTCTCTTTTCTTCCCTCTGCCTATATATCTCCTTTTTGTGTGTCTCTTGGCTCCTATTTATAGGAGAAGAAGCCGAGTCAATTAGTTTTTGATGAATCTTTCATTGAGAGATTTGATTTGTATCCATCATTCGTTTTGGACCTTTGGATTATTAGGTGAATTTTATTCACCATTGGATTTTAAATCCAGAGATTCTCCTTTGTTATTTCGGTTAGATTTTACGGGGAAATCTTTCCAAATTCGAGATTTTCCCATAGATAGATGATATTTAATCACCTTTAAATCTTTAATTCAATCGGTTGCTTTAGAAAGATTTAAGAGGTCTTTTCTCAGAATTTAATTCTGTCAACGGATAGGCTTTGAAAGCTGGTCACGTGTGGCCACGTGACCCTTGGTCACGTGTGGGCACGTGACCCCCTTGGAATGAGCCCTCTTCTTTCTTTCTGCGCTCTGCTTTCTGGTCGCTGCTTAGCTGTCACGTGCCACCACGTGACCCCTGGTTACGTGTGAGCACGTGACCCTCGTCTGGAGCCTTTTTCTTGATTCAATCAGGGAATTGAGTCTGCTGCTTTTGAGTGTCACGTGCCAACACGTGACCCTGGTCACGTAGGAGCACGTGACCCTTTCTGAAGCCTTTTTCTTCGATGTAGTTGGGAAACTGAATTTGCCTTGCCGATGCTTTTAGATGTCACTTGCCAACACGTGACTGCTGGTCACGTGTAAGCACGTGACCCTTTCCTGAAGCCTTTTCCGTAGGCTTTCCTGATTTTAAATCAGGAAACAAATACCCCCACAGCGTTGTTCTCACGTGTCCGCACATGAGTGCAACGCTGTCACCTTTTGTGACCGTTGGATTCCTCTAGGGATTTGGAGAGATGAAACGTTTCCATCACCTCCTATAAATACTCATGTTTCTTCAGAAGAGCCTTCACTTTGTTCATCTTCTTCTTTTGAGAACTTTTTCCCTTGAGAATTTAATTCTCGCTTCCAGAGCTTAGTTCTCTGTCTTGAAACAATCTTCAGAGTTTAACTCTGTTCCGGTGACCCTTTTTCCTCAGGTAATGTTCTTGGACAAACAGTAAATTTTCACATTCCTTTGGACGGGTCTGGGTGGAGTTCTGTAGGAAGGTGGAGGCTTGTTTGCACGCTCTTGAATGTTCTCGCCTTTCTTCGGAAGCTGTGGCTGCAAAAGCGGAGTTGCGGGGTCTGATAGCACGATGTGCGGCCAACATGACGTCATGCGAGAAGAGGCTTGGCCGCAAGTTCTCGGAGAGGGAGTTGGCTTCTAAAGCGCTGAGCGAGCTTCAGGCCAGCCTCACAGCCAAAGCCAACAAAGCATACGAACTCTGGCGGGTGCTTCAGGAGTCCATAAAAGAGGTGGTGGCTCTCGATAAAGCTACCACGTTTACTCGTGAGAGGGTCGAGGCTCATAAAGCCACCGAGAAAGAGCTCGAGGCTCGGCTTGCTTCGTATCAGGCTCAGCAATCTCAGGCGGAGGCTCGTCTTTTGGAGATCTTGCGTCATGAAGCCGTGGCTCAGCAACAGAACGATGAGCTGGTAAAATTATTGCACCGCCCGCCGGCTTGAGGACTTGTATCTTTTCCCCCTTTTTGTACGTATCATGGATGAGAGTATCTTTCTTTTTTGTTTCTTTCATGAATTGTACTTTGTATCCATTTTGGTTTATGAATAAAAGATACATTTTTCTTCTCAATGGTGTGTCCCCATTCATTGAATGCGTTTGCGGACAATTTATCTTGATCTCCTTGCAGGGCAGCGATAGCTTAGGATTCAGGGTTAAGATCTGCTTCCTAAGACTTTTGCACTTTATGAGCCACGAGGGTCTCATAAAGAGTTTTTCTCCCCATGGGTCGAGAGGATCCCATAGGTGTAAGTTCTTCTTAAGAATCGTGAGGATTCTTAAGCGGGTTGTCCCTTGAGAGTCGTAAGGACCTCACAAGAGAGTTTTTCTTCCTTACAGGTCGTGAGGACCTGCAAGTGCTGGATGTGGTCGCCCTCGTCCGTGTTTCACGGAGTCAGGGGTTTCCTAAGGCATCGTAGTTTAAAGACATCGCGGTCAAGGTTAAGGACCTCATAGTCCGTGGATTTAGGGACTCCACCGTCCGATGTTAGTTTTAAGACATCACGGTCAAGGTTAAGGACCTCATAGTCCGTGGATTTAGGGACTCCACAGTCCGATGTTTGGTTGCAGAGACCCGTCACCTCTTTGAAGACGTTGAGGAATTACAACGCCAGGTATCAAAGGAGTGAAGAGATGTACCCCTTAAACCAAGGTAGAATCCGTAGGGAATCGGGGTGGTTGATCGTTAGTTTTAAGACATCACGGTCGAGGTTAAGGACATCATAGTCCGTGGATTTTAAGGACTCCACAGTCCGGTGTTTGCTCTGGATGCTTCACACGGGTTCACTGCCGTGCTTGGCGAGGACTAGGCTCCGCTCTGGGCGTTTTCCACGGGGTCAAAGAGTGACGTTATCCGCGTTCCACGTAACCAGGAATTTTGCACTAGATGCTTCACACGGGTTCACTGCCGTGCTCGGCGAGGACTAGGCTCCGCTCTGGATGCTTCACACGGGTTCATTGCCGTGCTCTGCGAGGACCAGGATCCGCTCTGGACGTTTTCCACGGGGTCAAAGAGTGACGTTATCCGTGTTCCACGTAACCAGGAATTTTGCACTAGATGCTTCACACGGGTTCACTGCCGTGCTAGGCGAGGACTAGGCTCCGCTCTGGATGCTTCACACGGGTTCACTGCCGTGCTCTGCGAGGACCAGGATCCGCTCTGGACGTTTTACACGGGGTCAAAGAGTGACGTTATCCGCGTTCCACGTAACCAGGAATTTTGCACTAGATGCTTCACACGGGTTCACTGCCGTGCTCGGCGAGGACTAGGCTCCGCTCTGGATGCTTCACACGGGTTCACTGCCGTGCTCTGTGAGGACCAGGATCCGCTCTGGACGTTTTCCACGGGGTCAAAGAGTGACGTTATCCACGTTCCACGTAACCAGGAATTTTGCACTAGATGCTTCACACGGGTTCACTGCCGTGCTCGGCGAGGACTAGGCTCCGCTCTGGATGCTTCACACGGGTTCACTGCCGTGCTCTGCGAGGACCAGGATCCGCTCTGGACGTTTTCCACGGGGTCAAAGAGTGACGTTATCCGCGTTCCACATAACCAAGAATTTTGCACTAGATGCTTCACACGGGTTCACTGTCGTGCTCGGCGAGGACTAGGCTCCGCTCTGGATGCTTCACACGGGTTCACTGCCGTGCTCTGCGAGGACCAGGATCCGCTCTGGACGTTTTCCACGGGGTCAAAGAGTGATGTTATCCGCGTTCCACGTAACCAGGAATTTTGCTGATTGTATCCGCATTTCACGGGATGGAGGTTTGACTGCTGGCGATATGTATACCACCGAGCCATGGAACTGGGAGTTGCCGCTGTTCCGCTTAGCTTGAAGTTGTGTCTGTCGTTACGAGACGAGTGTTGGGATGATCTCTAGGTCGCTTGTGACCCGTCGAGATTTAGCTTCTTTCTTTGGTGAAACCTGGGGGGGAGGTATGTTCCCTTTTGCTTACGCCCTTGGATTGTGTACAGGGTGTGATGGAACATCACCCGTAGGGCATAAATTTTATTTTTATTTTATTTCTTTTTCCGCGATGCTCTATTGTTTCAGCTTTTATATCGCGAAGGTCGCAATTGCCCCATCATTTCGGCTATTTTTCGCAGTGCCCAATCATTTCGGCTATTTATTTATTTTCTACTTGCTGCTTTTTATTGCGAGTTGCCCCATCATTTCGGCTATTTTTCATGCATACATTTTTACTTGCTGCTTTTTATTGCAAGTTGCCCCATCATTTTGGCTATTTCGTATACATGCGTGGCTTGCTAGCTTTTTCGCCGCAAGCTTGGATTTTAGACACCGATTTCAGCATCAGCACCGCTACAACTGGGATGTTGCCAGGAGCGAATCATCATTTGCCTCTGTCGATGTTGAACAAAGGTGGCTTAGCAAACAGGGTTAAGGGTCCTGTCGACCAAGGCTTTTGACTTCATGAGCCGTAAGGGTCTCACCAAGGTATTTCTCCCTACAAGTCGTGAGGATCTCGTAGGTGTATTTTCTCCCTAGGAATCGTGAGGATCCCTAAGTGTATGTTCCTCTGTAAGTCGTAAGGATCCTATAAGAGGGTTTTCTCCTTATGGGTCGAGAGGACCTACAAGGGTTGCTCATTATATGGACATATCCCTAGTCACGGGTGTGACTTTGCTGGGGAAATATTTATTCACGCCCGTGGATTGTATACAAGGGTCAGTACTGAGCCACTTGTAGGGCAATGTCGAAGGGTATGGGGGATTTTGCTTAAGCACAGGTTTAGGTCTCTGTGACGTAAGACTTTCAAATCTTATGAGCCGTGAGGGTCCCATAAGAGAATTCTCCTTACGAGTCGTGAGGGTCTCGCAAGTGTAGTTTCTCCTTAGGAATCGTGGGGATCCCTAAGTGTGTTGCTCCTTTGTGAGTCGTAAGGATCTCACGCGGGTGGTTTCTCCTTGCAAGGTCGTGGGGATCCCGCAAGTGTCTTTTAACGAGGTTGCGCCCTTTCGGGTTTTCACAAACACTCGCCGGCAGCCCTGCTGTTTTTTTTACTCACGGAGCCCTTTCGGGTTTTCATCCGTGCCCTTTTTGCTTGTGGAGATACCATTTTTTTTTATTCTTTTCTCTCTTTTTTTTTTACAAGGTCGTGCCCTTTCGGGTTTTCACGAACACTTGCCGGTAGCCCTGCTGTTTTTACTCACGGAGCCCTTTCGGGTTTTCATCCGTGCCCTTTTTGCTTATGGACATACCGTTTTTCTTTATTATTTCATCAGCCTAAGGATGCTGCGGTATTAGTTTAAGGACGTTTCGATCCGCTATTAGTTTAAGGACATTTCGGTCCGTCGTTAGTTTAAGGACATTTCGGTCCGTTGTGGAGAGAGCCGGCTACTACTTATAGAGCTTTGAGCTTTAGGAAGATAGCGAGCGGACATAGTCGTCGTCATCTATCATTGACCTAGGCTGTGGCTCCTTAAGCGTAGTATTTCTTTAAGAAGCGGCCGTTTATTGGCCTGAAAGGCCTTTCACCATGCATGTCCATGAGTAGATAGGCCACACCCTGGTAGACCTTATCTATGATGTACGGGCCTTCATAGTTTGGCTCGAATTTTCCTCGCTTGGCGCGATTGGGGATCATCGGTCTTTTGACCACTAGCACGAGTTCGCCTTGGCGGAATGTTCTCGGCCTGGTCAATCTTTCATACGAGCGCGTCATCTTTGCTTTATAGGCCTCCATATTTTGTTGCGCTATGAGCCGGGTTTCATCGAGGGCATCAAGCTCCTCAAGCCGAAGGTGAGCATTTTCTTCGTTTGTCAATCCGTGGTGGACTACCACTCGTAGAGAAGGCAGCTCTATCTCGAGGGGGAGTACCGCTTCCGTACCGAATACCAGTGCGTATGGCGTCGTGTTCGTGGCCGTCTTGCACGTAGTTCGATATGCCCAAAGAACCTCTTGCAGTCTCTCATGCCAGTCCTTCTTATTTCGGGACACCGTCTTCTTTATGATCTTTGTCAAGGTCTTATTGAAAGCTTCGGCCAGACCGTTAGCTCGCGGATTGTAAACTGAAGAATATCTCCAGTCTATATTGTGCTGCTGCGCGAAGCGGCTAATCTTATGGCTTCTGTAGGCTGGCTCGTTATCGGAGATAATCCGCCGTGGGGTCCCAAACCGATAGATGACATGCGTCTTGAAGAAGTGGAGGATATTCTCCGTCTTCACTTCCCTCAGCGGTACTGCCTCTGCCCATTTGGAGAAGTAGTAAGTTGTCGCCAGGATGAAACGATGTCCCTGGGACGATGCTGGCTCGATGGGGCCGACTATGTCAGTCCCCCACATTTCGAATGGCCAGCTAGCCACCGTTGGGTGTAGTGGATTCGGATGTTGGTGGATGAAATCCCCATGAATTTGGTATGAATGGCATTGCTTCGCATATTCGAGGTAGTCCTGGATCATTGTGGGCCAATAGTAGCCCATCCGTTTGATCTTCGACTTCATCTTTGGGCCCGCTTGGTGAGAACCGCAGAGTCCGTCTTGAACTTCCTGAACGACTCTTTCTGCTTCGTCAGGTCCTAAGCATCTCAGCCACAGAGAATCAAACGACCTCTTATACAGAGTATCATTGACGAAAGCGAAAGATAGAGCTCGTTTCATGAGCTGATGTCTTGAGGACGCTCCTTCGGGCATTCGGTGGGACTTAAAGTAGTCTATGAAGACTTCCCTCCAGTCCTCAGCCTTCTTACGGTCTTTTATTTGTAGGATTGTCTGCTCAGTCGCTACCTTTTCTTTGCATAATTCCGGAGATATTTCTGCCGGGGCGAGCACTCGACGGCTTTGCACCATGATTTTGACGTCATCGAGGTTCTCATCAGCTAGTTCTTTAGTAAGTTTGGCCAGCGCGTCAGCTTTGCTGTTTTCTGCGCGCGGTATGTTCTCCAAAGAATAAGAGGGAATTTGGGTCAACAATTGTTGCACCTTTTCGCCGTACCTCACCAACTCCGGTTTGCACGTTTGGTAGTCGCCGTTTACTTGACTAACGACCAGTTGAGAGTCCCCGTATATAGAGAGGTCTTCAATTCCCATGTCAATGGCGATCTCGAGGCCTGCTATCAGAGCTTCGAATTCGGCTTCATTGTTCGTTCTCGATTCCATTAAGGAGAAAGCAAAGTGCATTATCCCTCCTTGTGGGGTTACGAAGATGAGGCCTACTCCCGATTTGATTATGGGGGTACATTGTTTGCGCTTCTTCATGGAAGATGCCCCGTCAAAATAAAGTTCCCATCGGGTATCACCGCCGCCGATCGCATCGAATGCATGTTCATCCGGCAAATCGCAGTTCATAGGTGAGCCGGCAGGTATCGGATGCTCAGCGAGGAAGTCAGCAATGGCCTGGCCTTTCACTGCCTTGAGAGGTCGATATGTTATCGAGAACTCCATCAGTAGCAGGGTCCATTTAACGAGTCGTCCCGTCAATATAGCCTTTGACATCAGATATTTAAGAGGGTCCACCTTCGAGATGAGACGGACTTCGTGTGCCAACGCATAGTGCCTGAGTTTTGTTATCGCGAAGATTAACGCCAAGCATTGTTTTTCAATAGGAGAGTAGTTGTTTTCTGCCCCCAGCAGAACTCGACTTAAATAGTAGAGTGCTCTCTCTTTTCCTTGATCGTTCTCTTGTGCCCACAATGCGCCTAAGGAACCTTCGAGGGCGGTTGTATAAAGAATGAGGGGTTTTCCCTTGACCGGCGCAGCCAACACCGGAGGGTTCTGTAGGTACTGCTTGATCTCGTCTAGTGCACCTTGGCATTTGTGATCCCAAACGAATGGAGTTCCCTTCTTCATCAGGTGGCTGTAAGGACGACATTTGCCTGAAAGATTGGCGATAAACCGCCGGATGTATGCGAGCTTCCCTTGGAGAGACCGCAACTGTTTGAGGGTTCTTGGCGGAGGCATTTCCATGATCGCCTTGATCTTAGATGGATCTATTTCGATACCTCGGTGTCGGATGATGAATCCCAGGAATTTACCCGAGGAGACTCCAAACGCGCATTTGAGGGGATTCATCTTCAAATTATATTGCCGAAGGCGTTGAAATACAGTCTCCAGATGCTTTAAATGCTCTTCATATGACATGCTCTTTACTACAAGGTCATCGATATAGCACTCGACGATGTCATGTATGAGGTCGTCGAAGATCTTTGTCATGGCCCTTTGATAGGTAGCGCCGGCGTTCTTTAGACCGAAGGGCATAACCTGTAGTAGAATATACCCAAAGGGGTCCGGAAAGCGGTGTGCTTCTGGTCTTCGGGATGCATCTTTATCTGATTGTACCCTGATGAACCGTCCATAAAGGAGAAAACCTCGTGAGTGGACGTGTTATCTATCATTAGCTCGGTTACTGGTACTGGGAAATCGTCCTTTGGACAGGCTTTATTGAGATCTCTGAACTCCACGCATACGCGTACCGTCCCATTTTTCTTCATTACCGGGACGATATTGGCGATCTAGTCGGGATACTGGACTTCTTGGATAAATCCAGAATCGATCAGCTTCTTGACTTCGGCGTTGATGCTCATTTCAAGCTCGAGTCGCATCCTTCTTGGCGCCTGCTTGACTGGCTTGATATCTGGGGATATCGCTAATTTATGCACAGCAATCTCTGGATCCAATCCTGGCATTTCGGAATAGTTCCACGCGAAGCAGTCTTTATGCCGTAGAAGCACGTTCTTTAACGTAGCCACCCTTTCTTCAGATAGCAGCTCGCTGACAAATGTCGGTCGCGGGTCATCTGCCGATCCCAACTCAATCTTCTTGAGGTTATCTGCAGTAGTATGTATGTCGTCTTCCAGTTCTTTCGGAGCTGGCGGAAATTCTGAGATCACCTCATCATCGCTGTTCTCAAAGCACCAGGGAAGGTCATCCATGTTCTCGGGCTCTTCTTTTAATATCGTGACCTTGTAACAGGTGCGAATCCGCTTCCAGGGCTGAGGTGGATCTGGTTCTGCTTTTGCGGCTTTGGGTTTATGCTTTTGTGGCGGCGTTACCCTCCAGCCGTCGGATAACGCGAATCTGCCCTGTTGGTACTGGTCCTCGACCCAGTTTTTGAAGGTGAAGCAGTCTTCGGTAGGATGTCCTGTGGTTCGGTGATAAGAGCAATAGCTCAGATGAGAAGCCTTATTAGCTTGCTCAGGGTGTCTAGACTCTGGAAGCGCGATCAGTTGATGTTTTATAGCGAGCTTGAGTAACCTCTCCGTCTTGTCTCGGGGGAAGGAGTACGCTCGACTCATCTTCTTCATGAGGGACAAATCCGAGCCGCGCAATACCCGATCACGTAACTCTCCAATCCTGCGTCGTTGTTGTCGGCTCCTCTTTCCGCTTCTTGATTTATTTCTGCCTCTGTGTCGGGCCTTTCGTACAACGGGTTGACAAGGATGAGCATCTTTGTCTTTAGCAGCCTGTTGAAACAGACGTTGCGTCCTGGCCTTCTTGTAGATGGCCATCTCGCGGTTGTGGTCTTCCCGAGCTTTTTGACCCACTTTCCTGATAAGCTTGTCCATTCGTTCTTCAAACGACGGACTCGGCACTTCAATCGCGGGATCTAGTTTTGATGAGGGGTTGGCATTTCCTGACAGGGCGTCCTCCTCTTCATCAAAGGTATATATAGCGTAGCTACTGTGGGCCCGTTCCCCTTTTCCGGCTCTCACGTATCCAAGCCCGAGTGTTTCCACTTTCCCGTTGGGCAATTTGCGTTGAGTCCCAGGGACATCCCAGATCCTTTTGTAGAACCGAGCTTGTCGAACAGTCTGTTCTAAGGGTATTCCTTGGCGCTTCAATAGCCTCTTTAATCCATTTGTGTAGTATCTGGGCAAACGGATGGGTTGGAGCCTGTCGAGTGTAGCATCCGCGCCATGCCAGATCTCTTTCTCTGCTTTCGACTCTGAGGATCGGTAGAATAGGATTACCTTCTCACCCCTTTGCCTGGGAGGGACGTAAAATGTTTGCAGGTCCTGCACATTGTGAGCTTGAAGTGCATCAAGATCCTTGTAGTGTTTCTGTGGCACCATGGTGATTCGCAAACTTTGATCATCGCTAGGGGGTGCTTTTATTGACAGCCGATTGGAGAACACGGCATTAACCTCATCTTCCGAGTCACTTCCGAAGATCAACATGGGGGGGATGTCCCCGGGTTGTTGCATTGAGATGGCCCAGCATAAACTATCTCTTCTTCTTCTTCGGTGTCGCTCCCGAAAACAGGGATGGTGGCGGTGGCTTTGTTCTCCGGCTTGCGACACCTTTCTGTATCCTCGAAATCTGGCAAAAAGTATTTCGCATCTTCGTATTTGCGGACTTCGTTCACGGAAAATGGGTTCAGCTCACCTGTTACGGTATACTCGAAACCATCCTTAAAGTACTTCATACACAGATGTTGTGTTGAAGGGATGATGTTGTACTCGTGTAGCCAAGGACGACCGAGCAAGGCGTTGTAGCAGGTCTTGGCGTCAATGACATGGAATTTGATGTCTGTGACGAGTAGTCCAAAGCGTAATGTTAGTATCACGGATCCGAGAGTCCGCGACGATTGTGAATCGAAACCGGAGATGGTAATTTTGTCACGAGCGAGGTGTTGCACACTCATGCAAATTTCCTTTAACACCCGAACGTTAAGGAGATTGACGGAGGATCCATTATCCACTAGGATCTTGCCTGTCTTGATATCATGGCAGTATCCAGAGACATATAGGGGACGGTTGTGGTCGCACGTCCCGAGAAGAAGGTCTTCGTCACCGAAATTGATGTCGGCCGTATGCACTTCCTCCAGTTCATCCTTCATCCTCTCAGTGGCGAGGAAGGCTTGGAATTGCTCAAGTTCTTGTAACGCCTTAATTAGTGAATCTCGCGCTTCTTTTGATAATAGGAAGGCCTCGAGAATGCTAAGTTGAGAAGGTAGCTTTCTTAGGTGTGCCAGGATATTGTAGTCCACCTTACCCTTCCTGGGAGGGTCTTTGGTAGTCAGCTCTTTCATGACTTGGTCATCTAAAGTGATATCCTCAATGACCTTTTCTTTTCCCTTGTCTTTTCTATTTGCGGGCCCGAGATTCTTTTCCGGGAGCGTGCGGTTGCGCAGCTGAATGTTTTCGCAGGCCTCTGGTTCCTCCTCTTTTCCTAAAACGGATTCTTTAAAGAGAGGGCCCAGAGCCATTTCTTCGTCAGATTCGCTCCCAAAGGTGAGAACTCGTGACCCTCCGGCGTTAACCATGTAACAGTTTCCAGTGGTTCCGTTGTGCCCGTCGGCAGTACTTCTTCGTTCCCGACGAGTCTTGCGTTTCATGCGCTTAAAATGTTACCGATGAGCAACATATCCTTGCCACCATATCCTAAAGGCGTCGCACTCCTCCGTGGGGTGTGAAATTTTCCGATGATATGCGCAATAATTAGGGTGCCTCTCCGCCCCATTGAGTGTGTTTTCTTCCGAGGGTGGTAGCTTCATTCCCATTGACATGGCTTTGGCAAACCTTTTCCTCGTCTTGAATATCTTCTTGTCTGCCTCGGATGCCTTTCGATCTGGCGGGAGTACTTCAACTCTTTCGTTCAGTCGCCTGCATTTGGCTCCTTCCGATGCGGCCATCTCACGCTCCTGATCCGCTTTACTCTTCAAACGAATCTCTCCTAGAAAGGCGTCGATCATTTCATCTGTTGGCCACACACGCTCTGGTTCAGGCTCTACCCCCAGTTTCTTAGTGCTAGGTGTTTTTTCATCGTCGGTAAACGAGCGGGAGATTACTTTACAACTCGCCACGTATCCCTCGGATTCATCCGACGAACTCTCTCCATCATCTTCCTCTCGAAAGATGTGGTTGAGGAACTCTTGCAGCGTGACAGGAGTTCGCGCCTTTTGATTGTACTCTTCCATCGCGTCGATCTGCTTCTGTAAGTTCGTGCGTTTGTCTCCAGGCTTCACGGGCTTCTTGGATTTCTTCTTCTTTTTCTTCAAAGATTTTGACGGTTGGACGTGAGTATTTAGACCATTACCACGAGTCTTCGTAGTCGGGCACGGCTTCAACATCCCTTCGATAATTTGAGGTTCAAGCGGGTCCTTCCATTCGATTGCAGGGCACGCATGAAGGTCCCTCAGCATTCTTTTGGTTTTAGTTGACACCACGACCTCCCATGGAGCTTCTTCAATAAAGGAACAGGTTGCCCCCGGTGTATCTGTTTTCTTAGGAGTATGCGGCTGTGGTGGGTTCACCTTCCACTTTTCGGACAGTGCAAACTTCCCTTGGAGGTATTGATCTTCAATCCATCCTTTGAAGACGAAGCAATCCTCAATCGGATGACTTACCGTTTGATGATAAGGGCAATTGTTAGGGTTATTCACCTCAGTGGGTTGTGGCGGTCGTCTTGGATTTGGTAGGTTTATAAGTCTGTTGCGTACTGCCAGCTCGAATAGCCGCTTCGTCTTGTCCCGTGGGAACGAGTAGGGACGCTTCATCTTCTCATTATAATACCGGCGTCTTTCTTCCAGTTGATCCGTCAGCTTTGGGGCATTGGGTTGCTGCTGAGCATTCGCGACGAAGGTGGCCTTTCCCTTACCCTTGTCATTCCGAGGTTCTGGCTTCGGGGGAGGTGGTCTATGACCCATCTGGTCCATCTGAGCCAACTTGTCGATTAAAGCCTGGAATGTGGTCGGCTTAAAGAACATCATAAACTGGGAGATAGTTGTGTGAGGGTCTAGGGTTCCCACGAACATGCCCACCGCGGGCGCTTCCTCAATGCATTGCTCGCATTTCGACCACAAATTCCGCCAGCGTATAGCATACTGGACCCAAGTTTCGCCTGGTTTTACCCTGGCGTTAATCAATGCCGTTATTGGAGTGCGTTCGTTGGCGCTTGCGAATCGCTGAGTGAATAGAAACTCCATTTCAGCGAACGTCTTGATAGAATCGTTCGGGAGTTCCGAATACCATTCGAACGCTGTTTCTGATAGGCTGCCCACAAACTGGCGAATCAACAGTTTATCATCACCGCCGGTGTTACCGTAAAGGGCCCTGAACTGGGCGACATGTTGGTGGGGATTGCCGGTCCCCTTGTAAACATGGAACTTGGGAATTGTGTAACCTGGCGGGTACTTGATTTGGTCGTACCAGCTTGGATATGGCCGCCCCGTTTTTACGACTTGACCAGCTGACTCAGTCGCATGATGACCCGGATTTGCTGGGCTATATAGTCGACCAAGTCAGTCTTAGAGATTGTCTCCTCCTTGGCCGTTGAGAGGGCCGGTGGTGGATTTGACGTTTCTCCCCTGTCGTCTTCAAGGACGATCGGGGGATCCTCAGCGGGTGGGTCTTGTTGGATCATCATTCCTATCATATCTTGGAAGAGAAGGCCCATACGCTGTATGTTGGCTGCTTGTTCAGCGGCCTCTTTGTCCTTCTTCTCCAATATTCGGCGAAGGAACTCAGCGTCGGTTTCTTCCTCCTGGTATTCGTCTGAGGACGTTTCTGGGTTTTCTTTTGGCCCGGTAAGTGCGGCCATAGCGTTCATCATTTCCTGGAGCTTTTGCTGTTGCTCCTGAGCTTTGGTTACCGACCGTGTAAGCGGTCTATGACCCGTAGACGCACGGCTGTCTTCCTTTCCTGACGCCATGTATACGGCATGGACCATCATGCCCCCAAACTTAGGGCGTCTGGGCTTAGTGCCTTTAGCTGTCGTTGCAGGCTGGGGTATCTTCTCTGGCTTCCTCCTTTTATGAGCAGTGGCAGTTGAGGGGGCCGTTGAGGCGGGCACCCAGACAGTGTTTCGTGGTTTAGCCTGGTGACTGGCTTCCTGTTGGATTTTCAGCTTCTTGTGTTGGCGGGAGAAGTTTGGATCGATCATCGAGTCTCGGGCCTGCCGCCAAACCTTATAGATTCTGGAAGACAGCCGTTGTGGGGATCGGGGCTGTTCTCGCTTTATTTCCGCAACCTTTTTTAGTGGAGGAGGAGACCACTTTAGCATCGCGGTAGGAGAATTCCTACGCACCTTATTTAGCATCTCAAAGCTGTTCCCAGTTGGAACAGCAGCATTAACTTCTGTCATCTGGGCTGGTGGAGTTAGCCCAGAGGGGGGGTTGCCCCCAGCCTTCCTTACTCGGCGCCAGTGGCGACGTCGAGCATGTCGAGCGGACGGCGTTGGTTCAGCGGTGAGAATAGCTTCGTCTTGCCCCCTGTATAGGTGGGGGGTCGTTGCTGGTGTTAGCCTGTCAAAGACCGACGTCCTTTGGATAGCAGGAGCGGGAGCTGGAGCCGTCAATCTTGTAAAGACCGACTTTGTGGCAGGGGAAGCCGCTTTGACGACTTCAGGAGCAGGACCGGTCACTTTCTTAGAAGCAACCTTCTCTGGGATTGTAGGCCTCATTGTGGGTCCACAGGAGTCTTGGCCCAATCTAGAGAAGACCGAGGCGCTGGTGTTGGGCGACCCGTTGAGAAGGGCCGCGGCAGGGGTAAGACGATCAAAGACCGACTTCTTGGGAGCTTCCTCTGTCAGCACCGGCGCGGTGAAGCTTGTCGGTGGGAGCATGGTCCCAACAAACAATCCTGTGGTGGCTCGAGTGACCTAGTACAAATCCGTATTATCTTAGATTTGGGTTTGGGGGTTTGGTTTGAGGATACGTTAGCCATATTTGAGGCTAAGGTCAACTCAAACGTTTGTTAAGGATACGTTAGTCTTACTTGAGACTAAGATCAACTTAACGGGATCGTTTAGATCCGACAAAAGAGCATTTGGGCTCCATTATTCCAGTTTAGGGACATAGTGGTCCATTGCATGTATGGTCATTGGGACCCGCTACCTCTCTGACGGCGTTGAAGGATTACAACGACAGGTGTCAAAGGAGTTCCGAGATGTACCCTTGAACCAAAGTTGATTGGAGGGATTCATTGTCCAGTCTGTTTGAAGGTTTAAGGATACGTTAGCCATATTTGAAGCTAAGATCAACTTAAACGGTTGTTAAGGATACGTTGGTCCAGTTTGGGACTAAGATCGACTTAACGGGATCGTTTAGACCCGACAAAAGAGCGTTTGGGCTCTATTGTTCCAGTTTAGGGACATAGTGGTCTATTTCCAGTTTAGGGACGTAGTGGTCCATTACCAGTTTAAGGACATGATGGTCCGATACCAGTTTAGGGACATGGTGGTCCATTACCAGTTTAGGGACATGGTGGTCCATTGGTAGTTTAAGGATGCATAAGTCCATGGGTTTAAGGACCCCACCGTCCATATGGGTGTGTTTAAGGACGCATTAGTCCGTTAGTTTAAGGACGCATAAGTCCGCGGGTTTAAGGACCCCACAGTCCATATCTTGGTTTAGGGACGCATAAGTCCATGAGTTTAAGGACCCCACAGTCCGTGTTGATGTGTGGTTGTCGGGACCCGTCACCTCTCTGAAGACGTTGAAGGATTACAACGACAAATATCAGAGGAGTTCAGAGATGTACCCTTGAACCAATGAGTGGGTTGAAAAAGCAGATGTGCTCAGTTCAAGATGATTTGAGGACTTATGGCCAGTTTGGGCTAAGTCTAAAATATTGGCCCTCTGTTGGTCCATTGAAGGAGAGGCTTTGCCTCTGGCCATTTAGCCAATTGGGCCAATGCCTAGTGTTAAACACTAAAGACCAATCAGTGTTGAACACTGGGAATGAGATTGATAAGTTAGTGTTTAACACTAAAAGATAGTTGGTGTTAAACACCAGCAACAAGGCTTTCAAATTAGTGTTAAACACTAAAACAGATCAAAACACTGGCAGCAGAGATCTCAAATTAGTGTTAAACACTAAGGTAATCAGTGTTGAACACTGCAAATAAAGCTCTTTGATTAGTGTTGAACACTAAGGCCAAACAGTGTTTTAACACTGGATTCAAGGGTTCCAATTTAGCGTTAGACGCTAAGGAAAGAGGGGTCACGTGGTAGCACGTGAGGGCGCCCTCCCTTCATTTGTTCTGCTGAGAATATCGCATCTTTTGGAGCATCACGTGCCATCACGTGACGGGTGTTTAAATGGAGTATGTTAAAGCCTCTGCCAAGGGTCACGTGGGTCACGTGAGGCACTGCCTCAAAGGGGCTTTTCTGTAGATCTTTTTGGGGGTCACGTGGTGACACGTGACCCTGCCTCTATGTATGTTCTTTAGAAGATCTGTTAATCCCTTTCAGGAATTAAATTCCTCGTAGGGTTGAACCCTGGCAATAATTTCAGAGGAATTAAATTCCTACTTCCTTTTGAAGGTTCATATTCTGGAGTAGAGTTGAACTCTGAATTTTCTGTAGGAATTAAATTCCTCATATATGTGAAGAACTGAATAGGGTTAAACCCTAATAAAAGCTTTAAGGAGCTAAACTCCCACTCTCTGTTAAAGAATTATTCTGGGGAATGAGATTAAGGGAATTAAATTCCTGTTGTTTTAACAGAACTAAGTTCTTAACCAGGGTTAAACCCTGATTCTTTTCATTCACAGGGTCAACCCTAATTTTATTTTAAAGGAATTAAATTCCTATAGTTCTGTGAGAATTATATTCTCGTGCTTCCATTCCCTCTCTATACTTTGGATCTGCATGGCAGGATCTCAACCCATTGAGAATTAAATTCTCAACTCAAGGGGAGATGTGCACTTTACAGATCCTCCACCAAAGAGAGAACTATGTTCTTCTGTTTTTATATCAGAGTTAAACTCTGTTGAGAATTAAATTCTCTTTTCTTTCGAAAAGCCTTCCCTTTCTTACCTAGGGTTTTCTTTTGCAGAAGATCCGAATTCCTCCAAAGTATCAAGGCTCTCTCTCTTTTCTTCCCTCTGCCTATATATCTCCTTTTTGTGTGTCTCTTGGCTCCTATTTATAGGAGAAGAAGCCGAGTCAATTAGTTTTTGATGAATCTTTCATTGAGAGATTTGATTTGTATCCATCATTCGTTTTGGACCTTTGGATTATTAGGTGAATTTTATTCACCATTGGATTTTAAATCCAGAGATTCTCCTTTGTTATTTCGGTTAGATTTTACGGGGAAATCTTTCCAAATTCGAGATTTTCCCATAGATAGATGATATTTAATCACCTTTAAATCTTTAATTCAATCGGTTTCTTTAGAAAGATTTAAGAGGTCTTTTCTCAGAATTTAATTCTGTCAACAGATAGGCTTTGAAAGCTGGTCACGTGTGGCCACATGACCCTTGGTCACGTGTGGGCACGTGACCCCCTTAGAACGAGCCCTCTTCTTTCTTTCTGCGCTCTGCATTCTGGTCGCTGCTTAGCTGTCACGTGCCACCACGTGACCCCTGGTCACGTGTGAGCACGTGACCCTCGTCTGGAGCCTTTTTCTTGATTCAATCAGGGAATTGAGTCTGCCGCTTTTGAGTGTCACGTGCCAACACGTGACCCTGGTCACGTGGGAGCACGTGACCCTTTCTGAAGCCTTTTTCTTCGATGTAGTTGGGAAACTGAATTTTCCTTGCCGATGCTTATAGATGTCACGTGCCAACACGTGACTGCTGGTCACGTGTAAGCACGTGACCCTTTCCTGAAGCCTTTTTCGTAGCCTTTCCTGATTTTAAATCAGGAAACAAAGCATAATGATTAGATCTCAATTTGTGATTGTGTTTGTGATCATGATGTTTGAGTAATCTCCGCTCGTGTAGGAGTTGTGACGATCTTTAGATGATGATGATTTAGATATTTTTACAATTTTTAAATCCTATAATGTTTGGAAATTCTAGTGAATCAAATGATTAATGACCTGGTTTCGAGATGATGCTTTCTTAATCGTGTTCACTCGAAACTAGGGAACAACTATTGACCATTTGATTAACTAGAAGCTAGAATTTGAATGCGATCCATCGAAAGGACAAAGAATGAGTTGCGAAATCCCTAATTTCCTCGCAAGATCCTTAAACCTCGATGAATTTGCATCGATCTAGTATCAATTTGTTAATGGATAAGAATGAGTAATCATTAGATCTCATCATATCTATAGATCCGATCTACTCCTACGAGCCATACTTCTAATCTTGATTGTTGGTTGGAAATTATCACACATCTCAATTCTTGTTTTTTAATGTTTCTTTTAGATCTAGATTTTTCTTGTTCTTGATCTTCAATTACAAATCATGAATTGTTTTCTTTTCTTTTCCCTAAAGTTTCGACTCATCTATTTCGAAAGACGAACGATTACACTTTCCCTGTGGACGATCCACACTTACTAACGCGCTACATTCGACACCGTTATTGATTGCGGTCAAAATATTTTTGGTTGTGATTTCTAAATTCAATTTTCTATAAACATACACATACTAAAAATCATTCAATCAAATAGCGTCGTTGCCGGAGATCGTGTGCTATTTGTTCATTTTTTGAAATTTGAGTTGAAAAGTTTATTCCATCTACATTTTTAAAGATCAAAACTCGCGCAAAACACTAAACGATTTGTTGTGATTAATTGCAAGGAAATCTGGAGCTTGCTGTGAAATTGGAAAATTATTTGGAGAATTCCAGAGAGCTCAGGAGTTGAACAGGAGCAGTACCAAATTTTTCAGTGCAGAGACGAGCTTGAGGCGCGGCTGAACCGCGGCATAAGGCGACAACTGCGGCAGAATCGCGGCGGTTCAAGGGCTTCTCTGGAATTATTTTATCAGGTAACCTCTATCTTTCTTATCTCCTTCTTAATATCTGCTCCAATTAACAATTTGTTTCAGGCTTCTTTGCAAAAATCGCAGCGCCGCAAAAAGCAAAATAAATTGTGCTTGTTTTTGATTTTGTGGTTGTTTGCATAATTAATACGGACATTAAGGGGCACGGCCAAATCCAAATTAGGTGGGGAGTTCATTACCCTTCCTAGGCCCCAAAAATCACAAACATGCATCCGCATTACCCTCATTAACTAAAAAATATCTAGAGATGACTCTAAGGACCGTCGCGCTCACTTAGGACAGAAGAAGGCCGTGGGTAATTCATTGCTTATCCGCGTTTCTTTTTGTGGTGTCTAAGGCAAGTGTGTCGAAGACTAGTGGTTACTTAATTAGGCCCACTACTTACGTAGTGGAGAACCTCCCACTTACCTGGCACTTACCTGGCCACAGGAGAGACAAAGAGGCAGTGGAGGATTTATCCTGCGACTTGTCTTTTGGCAGTTAGGAGCGGTCTAGAGCTTTGACCTAGGTGACCATAGATTTTTAGGGTATTGCTTGTTGCATTTGTTGTGATCGCATCATATTTTCAAAATCCGTATCATTTTTCAAAACAAACACCGCATTCATTCATTCATTCCCCTAATTATAAATCATGCTGCCACTTGTACTAACCCCTTTTAGTGCAAGATAGGCTGGACACGGGATTCTAGTGCCCGACTTGTCCACGTCCCCTCGATCGACTCCGAAGTCGGTATTTCTCCATTTACTTTTCTTTTACCCACCACCACACCCACACCGATGGATCCGTCTCTATCGAACCTCTTTACCGCTGCTCTGCCGCCGTCCGTTGGTGCGCAGAATCCTCCCCGCATCTCTCTCCAAGAGAGGTGCTATCCTTTGCGAGGTCCTCTCTCGACCTGCTTATCCATTCCACCAGCCAACGGGGATAACTTTGAGATTAAGCCCCAGTACATCAACCTTCTACCCAAATTCCACGGTCTCGAGACTGAAGACGCGTACGTTTTTATTACCAAATTTGAAAACGTATGCGCAATGATGGGTACATCACAACTTTCTGTGGATGCCATGCGTCTACGACTTCTTCCATTTACCTTGTGCGATATAGCCGAGAAGTGGCTGTATAACACCACCGCACATTCCATCACGAATTGGGAAGAATTCGTTGCGGCATTCCTTAAGAAATTCTACCCTATGCAAAAGACAGCTCGAATCCGTAGCGAACTATATTAATTCTCCCAGCTTCCGGCTGAACCATTTTCAAAATACTTTGAACGATTCAAGGATCTTTTGGTTCAATGCCCACATTACGGCATCCCGAGATGGGATCTTTGCCAAATCATATATGAGGGCAGTAACCCTACCACTAAACAAAACCTTGAAAACATGTGTCAAGGCACCTTTATGACCAAGGATGATGGGGAAGCATGGAAATTTTTAGAAGAGTTCGCTGAAAAGTCCTTACAGTGGGAGAATGGAACCCAGCCATTGAGCAGGGGTAGTGTACACCAAATAGACGTGTCCATAGGTGTTCGAGCTGAGATGGCAGCAATGCAAAAGAAGCTCGACGCTATGGAACACAAATTCTTAGCAGCCTCCCTAAACCCAATGTCACTCCCCAAAACTATTTGTGGGTGTTGTTCTGATCCGTCTCACTTAACAGAAGAATGTCCATTAAACTCTCAGTTTCAAGGTCTCGAGCATACCAATGCCGCATTTCAAAGACCTAGAAACGATCCATATTCTTCCACTTACAATCAGGGTTGGAGGAATCACCCGAATTTTGCCTGGAACCAATCTCAAAACACGGTTCCAAACCCGAATCAATTCCAAAGGGTCCTTCCTCCACAACAGCAACCATTTCATCTCACCCAGCACCCCTACCAGTCACAAAATTTCCAAAACCAGGTCAACCCTCCTGCACCGTCTAATCCTATGCAGTCGACCTGTTCTGACGAGTTCTCTCAATTCACTCAAACCATGAACTCACTCTTATCAAATTTCATGGATGTGTCAGCCGAGGTTAGGTCTTCCGTCGGTGAGATAAAAAAAAACTCAGCGTCCCAAGCTAAGAGTATCAGAACGATGGAAGCTGAGATTGCACGACTTAAGGCCGAAATGAGTGCGAGAGAAAAAGGGAAACTTCCGTCTCAACCCTTACCGAATCCTGGGCATTACAATGTAAATGCCGTCACAACGTTGAGATCAGGAAGAGTGCTGGATAACCATGTTGGGGAAGAAGTTGATGATATTGATGATCCTATCAACACCCCGGCTGAGACCTTTCCTTACACACACACTTCTACGTCTGATTCTTGTTCTTCTACCCCACCGTCTTCTCGCGAGCCTATTCTCCATTTCCCTCTAGGCTCAACATCTCAGCCCACCCCTTCTAGTTCTCCACAGACGATCCCCACTCCTATTTTGGGATCAGGTCCACACACACTTCCTTCTCCTATGATGGACCCAGCGCTCATTGCTAAAGCACCTTACCCGAACCGGTTAAGGGCTAACAAATCGAGTCCTCTATGGAGAAGATTATGGACATTTTCAAGCAAGTTAACATCAACATCCCTCTCCTAGATGTCATCCAACAAGTTCTGTCCTATGCGAAAACTCTTAAGAACTTGTGCACTAGGAAGAGGAAGACTCAAGTGCCCAAGAAGATATTCATGGCAAAGACTGTAGACACGGCTTTCCCCCAACAATTACCGAGGAAACGTAAGGATCCTGGATATCCTACTATTTCCATTTCTATTGGAGAAAAACACATCAACCGTGCTCTACTAGATCTGGGCGCTAGTGTTAACCTGCTTCCATACTCAGTCTATGAGCAACTAGGTATCGGAGAGTTGAAACCATCTCCTTGCACTCTCCAGATGGCTGACCGATCAATCACCAAACCTAGGGGTGAACTGGAGGATGTGTTAATAAAAATCGGGGAATTTATATTCCCTGTGGACTTTATTGTAATTGATACACAGCCTGTAGCGAACCCACGAAATCAAATTCCGGTGATTTTAGGTCGCCCCCTTTTGGCCACTTCCAACGCTCATCAACTGTCGTAATGGCTCTATGACCCTATCCTTCGGGAATAGGTCAATAGAGCTGAACATTTACAAGTTGGGAAGTATACCTTCCGAACCTATTGCTCATGTCTGTTCTGTCGACTTAATGGATATCGACGGCAGCGAATTTGATGATCCTCCTGATACCGATCTTGACTCTTTTCATACGTTGTTATTTGACCCAACAATGTATCATATACATACGGAATCTCCCACTGAGATATCTGGGTCAACAACTAACACCGATTATGAACTGCTTTTAGAGTCTGAAGATCACCCCGCACTTTGTGATGACATTATTCTTCGGGGTATTGATGAAACTTTTGAGGAGATCTTCGCTGATGAACTCGCATTTCTGAATAACACGGGTGTTAAGATGAATCATGTCCCAATCATTGAAATTGAACCTCCACCCCTTCTTCTAAATTGTAAAAAGAATGCGAGTAATCCATCACATTCACTGCATCGTCTCTCCAAAATGAGACGCACACACACTCTCTTCCACCACTTAACCTTTCCCCACTCCTTCTTCCACCAACCAGAGCACTGCATTGATAAAATTTTCGAATGGTTGGTGTTGACATTTGGTCTTTGCAAAGCTTGGCATCGACCAATGGTTCTTGACCCCCTCATGTAATTTTCAAAGCTTAACATTGCATAACTCAAGTTTGGGAGGGGACAATTTTTCTGGCTCTTGGAAAGAAAATTTTTACAAAAATTTTGAGCCAAGAATAAGTTTGGGGGAGGATCTTCACTTATATATTTTGCCACCACTAATAAATTCCTCCCAGACTTACAGGTTTTGTAGATATAGCGGTTGGCAACAGTGAGAACACTGTTGAAAACAAGATTGGGGGAGATTTGTGCTTAGTTTTGCATCATGTGCATATCATTTGCATAAGCACAAAACATTTCTTTAAAAAACCATAAAAATTTAAAAATTTTCAAAACCCATAAAAATTCTGTGTACATATTTTTGGCTCATCATTTTTTGTAAATAGTTTTTCAAAACCCATTAAAACCTATAAAAATTTAAAAAATTTCAAAATCCATAAAAATTCAAAAATTTTCAAAACTCATAAAAATTTTAAAAATTTTCAAAATATAAAAATATTTAATATTTATGATAATAAAAGATTAGATAGTGAACAATTACATCCATGAGATTAGAAAAATTTAAGAAAACTAAGAAAATTAGAAGTTTTCTTATACGAACTAGTAATAAGTAGTTATGAGCCGTTGTCCCAAGGGTTAGTAAGATGGAGGAAGTCACTAATCAGAGAATAAAAATAAGTCTGGAAAATAGTTTCTATTCTGGGAAGCCAAACATTTTGAACATTGATACCCTGCTATTCGCACTTACACACGTCTTAAAGCCCGGGATAGTAGAGGATACCTTGAAATGCTCTTGTCTTAAAGCCGATGTATGAAGGAAATAAAAAAATGAATAAAATATAAAGTGGTGAGAAAAATGGACACTGGTTTTGTTATCACCAAGGGCAATAAAAATATATAGCGAGGGTGCCTCTTCACCTAGTGCCCTAAGGCCAACTGGTCTGGGAGTCACTGCTATGCCTTAGATGGTGCAAGACGAGGAAAATACACCAAATAAGCAAGCACATGAGTAATCGGTCGGTTAGTACCTTAAGAAGTATTAACGGTCACATGAAAGTGTGTGAGCAAATTCAGCTAAATATTCATTAATTAAAAAGTACTGAGGCAGAAGGGCAAGAGTATGATAGCTTGAATTGAATTCTCCGGGTATAGGGATGTCCTTTACACACACGCAGGGCGATATGATCGATGTTTGGAAGAAAGATAGAAATGAAGAATAAGACGATGTTTTATTGAGAGAGGACGTGATTTCTGACATCTTTTCATGACCATTAAGATAGGGCTCATGACAACTGAAAAGCTAGCTTAGTTGGAAACCCTAATTTTCAAGGCTTTTCTTTTACAATTCTTTTCTTTAAATGTAATATTCATGATCTTCCTTTTATTATTGGATTTTGTGGGTGCAATCCGCTGAAAACTCTCAGGAGACAACACTCCTCCTACTAGGGACACCTAGAGGTTTAAAGGCTTGTTGCACGTGCTCAGTGCAATCGTGTTGCCTACGAAAGTGTGCTTTTCTCTTTCTTTATTTTCTCCTTCTCTTTTTAATAAAACAGTTCGATCGAGACGATCGAAAATAAGTTTGGGGGAATTTGATCAGTCGAAAATACTGCATTTCTAACACGGCAATTTCCCTACCTTTTGCATTCATGTAAAGGTATCCGGTATTCATATCACACATATTAGCAAAACACATGTAAAATACTGGATTACTTGTACTATATACTAAAACCGGCACTTTTAGGGAAATTGTGTGTTTTTCATGGCATCGCATCACCCTTGTATTGCGCAACTCTTGTCTTGGGGTCTAAAGCAGGAAATTCAAGAAGCAGAGCCTAAATTGAGAAAAGAACTGATAAAAGACACGCCAATTCAAAGGCTAAAGATCTGGAGCAATACAGAAGGCCAAATGAGATTTCACATATTGTATAAAGGCCCACCAGGAAGCCCAAGAGTTACCATAAAAAAATAAAGCACCAACGCCACTAAAGGACCGCGGATCCGCGGCCCAAACCCCCTTGGCGCAGCGGATCCGCGGTGATATGATGAGATCATTGGCCCAGATTTTGTACACGTGTCCCCTCTAACGGCCAAAGCTTCCAGAAGACCCCAGAAGCTCCACGTGGCGCATCTAGAAGGCTCGGTTTAACAAACTATTTCTAGAAGGATCTCTTAACAAACTTTTGGAGGGAAATTCAAATCTTGTGCTAACTAACTTGTGGAGGGAAAATTCAAATTTCAATCCTAAATCTAGAATTTTAAGGTCTATAAAAAGGAGCCTAGATCTAGGGTTCAAGTTGTTCAAGAATCACCATTATCTTCAACCCACAAGTTGAGTGACACAACTTGTGTCTAAAAAATCCAATTCAAAAACCAAGATCAAGATCCCGAGAGCAATTCAAGCAAGAGTGCCTTCAACCTTTAGAAGCTACGCCGGATTTCAACGGAGCAAGAGATCCACACCGATCCACGACTCAAGGAGCCGAGCGACCGATCCGCGACTCAAGGAGCCGAGCGAAGCCGAAATCGACGATCTAATTCCTTCCTTTTGTAAATTCAAGAGAGTTGTAACAAAATTTGTCGATAAATAAAGGTGAATTTTCTATATTCTTGCTTATCTTTTAATTCAAGCATAATGATTAGATCTCAATTTGTGATTGTGTTTGTGATCATGATGTTTGAGTAATCTCCGCTCGTGTAGGAGTTGTGACGATCTTTAGATGATGATGATTTAGATATTTTTACAATTCTTAAATCCTATAATGTTTGGAAATTCTAATGAATCAAATGATTAATGACCTGGTTTCGAGATGATGCTTTCTTGATCGTGTTCACTCGAAACTAGGGAACAACTATTGACCATTTGATTAACTAGAAGCTAGAATTTGAATGCGATCCATCGAAAGGACAAAGGATGAGTTGCGAAATCCCTAATTTCCTCGCAAGATCCTTAAACCTCGATGAATTTGCATCGATCTAGTATCAATTTGTTAATGGATAAGAATGAGTAATCATTAGATCTCATCACATCTATAAATCCGATCTACTCCTACGAGCCATACTTCTAATCTTGATTGTTGGTTGGAAATTATCACACATCTCAATTCTTGTTTTTTAATGTTTCTTTTAGATCTAGATTTTTCTTATTCTTGATCTTCAATTACAAATCATGAATTGTTTTCTTTTCTTTTCCCTAAAGTTTCGACTCATCTAATTCGAAAGATGAACGATTACACTTTCCCTGTGGACGATCCGCACTTACTAACGCGCTATATTCGACACCGTTATTGATTGCGGTCAAAATATTTTTGGTTGTGATTTCTAAATTCAATTTTCTATAAACATACACATCCTAAAAATCATTCAATCAGCATGCCAGAATCTGTAGGGTGTTTTTCGTCACCCCATTGAGATGGGAATGCGCGCGCGCTTGTCAGGCGTACTACAGATTCTCCCTGCCTAGGGTTGTCACGACCCGAAAGTACGGAACGTGACCGGCACTTAGATTACGAAGCGTCTAGAGGCGCCACGTGACCTAAGTAAGCCGAAGCCCAGAAATCTAAACCATAAAAGAAGAAAAAGAAGAAAAGAAAAGAAAACAAGTATAAAAACATCAGCAAATTTTACCAAAAATTTCGGCAGAGTCTCCTCTATAAAAACTGGCCCCCAAACGGGTACAACAAGTATAATATACATAAACAATAAAAAGCATCCCCAAACGGGAGCTAGCATCAACGCCAATAGGCGGAAACAACCACAACAGGCACAATAATATACAACGCCAAAGGGCGAGACTCAAAACTCAAAAGAAAACAAAACCACCAGATCAGAATAATATATGCGCGACTCTAAGGTCGAAATAAAAGACTGGTCCAATAAACTTATCAAGTAATACAAATATGATTGATGGAGCTTACTAGATACAAATGAAAGAATAAAAGTACAATGGTGGTTCGGATACAAGTGAACCAACCTACCGTGCAAATCACCCTGAAAGAATAGATGTGCCAGCAAGCTGCCCGGGAAACCTGTACATCGAACCTGTAATAAATTTGGCACAACGGGGGTGAGTTGCCAACTCGTGAGTAGAAGACATCTACGAAAAGAAATCGAATGCACGACGCTATCCTAGGTCATAATAATACACTACTATATCTCAATCATCTAGTAATAGCAGGGTAAAACTACGTGTAAGTGCAGATACTCCGTGCTCGTGTCAGTGCCTCATATAATACTATGTCATATGAAATGAAATGCATGCACCATGAATGTAAAGTAACAAATCCTGAAATCCAGATATATATGTATACGAAATCTTTAGCTGTTATCATAGTAAATTGTGTATAAGAATCTGAAATCTCAACAATGAAATCCATGGAAATCCGTGTCAAGCATCGACACTACACATGTAATCTCAAGTCTCAATATCTCGGGCTCCGTCAGTCCGGATCGGCCCATATCATCAAATCTCACGACAACGGTCGGTATCCTCCGGATATCCGCCGCGCCAGACATCACCGGTAGATAGCCTTCCCCTGCCAGGCTCATCGTCTACAACTCGATCTTCTTGCCCCGGGGTACCATACCGGGCCCACCATGTACCCGAGACGGTTCATCCACTCCTCGAATCGGGTCTCGAAATCTATCAGAAAACATGAAATCTCATGGTGGACGACACATACATCACGAGAAAACTGCATCTTATTTTAAAAAGAGAAGAGGAGAGAGAGAGAAGTTTTTTATATATTTTTGCGGTTTTCCCCAAAAATCCAGAAATCTCATAGAAATCCAAATCTCAAAATCATGAGTAAGTATATGATAAGTGTCGGCATATGCCCATAATACTGCATGATAACCTGAAAACATGAATGCATGAATGTCTAAGTAATAATTATCATGTCTATACTAACATCAGAGAGTAATCACAATATTATATCGGTCAAGTTGTTAACTGATTCTATCAATAAAAGATAATATAATCTAAAGTGTACGTGACATAGCAATTACCGATGATGATGTGTGTGAGCCGGCAAATAAGTATGCGTGGAATATGCGCATCATCTGTAATGGTGCGGGTGTCCTAACAGGTAAGGTTTATACTGATTATAGCAACATATGTAAGAACATGCACCATGATAATTACAGTATGAATGTAAATACAGATGTGCATTATCCACTCCTCTGCGAGATACGAGTACAACTACCACTATGTGAGTCGAACCTAAACCAGTGTCCATCTAACATCCTAAGGAACTAAACCTAATAGACTAGTCAGTAGGAAACTAGAGTCTATCTAAGGTCAGAATCAATATCTCTAATAGTCGGCGATCCCGCCTCAATAGCGTCACGTACGTAGTACGGCTTCCTCGAATCAAGAGTGCGGATCGATCATCAAATCTAAGCCTCGTACGGTAAAATCCATCGTACGGCATCCCAATATCGGGGTACGGTCAAGTATCTCCTAGGTGTCTCATTATTCGTAATGTGTCATCATCAACACATCTCATGATCAAGGTGCTAAACTATAATCGCATACATCAATCATATATCATTGCCATCATGGAATAATCATTAGTTTATCCTCAGAAATATCATGTCACATGTATCATGTTGTGATTAAGTCATACTTCTATGATATCGGCATCAGGTCACACCAATATAATGTCGTAATCAAGTTATACATATATCATATCGTGATCAGTCACAAGTTACAGTCCGGGTACTATTCTAGCGTCCCATGTACATCAATATCACCACCACTCTTTATAATTTATATATTCATGTTCATTATCTCATTCTCTAATGATCCGCTAACACTTTAATACGACTGTATAGCCAAGAATTACGGCATCAAGCCCAGTTACATTGTTTCATCATATCTCGGATATCATATCACATCAATGAATCTCATATACGTGTTGTATATATATGTATATACCTATACCTAGTTCTATATATATACACACATACACGTATACCCCATGTCGAGTTTCAGTGTGTGCGTGTGTATGTTTCTATCTGAAACCTACGAACCTCTTCCAAGGTACTCATCCTCTGATATGGTTTTCCTAAATCAGTCTAGTCCAGCCTAGGGTCAATACTAGGGTCCTACTGATTAAGAATCTAGGGTCACATCTGGTTTCCTAATGTCAATAAGTACTATTCCTATTCTACGTTGCGGGGGTGCTAAACGCCATCCACCCGACTTCCCCCCGTAGATATGCATCTACTCACCTGGTCCATGTCTGCCGAATACGGTGTCGCCATCCTCCTCTTCATCGCCCGCAGTCCACGTGAGGGGTACCTAAACGCAAACATATAAATAGCATCGTAAACCGAATCACATACAAAAGTCAAACGATACAAAGAACAAGCATAGGTTAAAACCTATGTCCCGTCCACGCAAAAGAACCAAATACCGCTCGATATCGGCATACAAACTCCGATGGATCGAGATAACATCAACAAACAACTTGTAGTTTTAAAACACATTACTTATACTATAAAACATGATTAAATCCATCGAAACCCGAAAATCTATCAAACCGTCCAATTTCGTAAAAACCGAAATTGCCAATTTACCGTTTTTCATCAAAACTTGACATTTAAATAAAACCAATAGTTATAAAACTCATTATATAGCATAACTAGACTATACAAACCGTTACTATATTTTTAGTACACAAATTTATATTAATTTGAAATTTCTAGTTTGCAACATTTAACAATTTTCAACATTTTTCAAGCAAAACACCACAATTCCACCACAAAACATGATTTGCATGAATTAATGTATTAAACCACAATTCATAATGATAATGATTCAATGAAACCATAAATTATATTTTTAATCACATTTATTTAGAAATTCCTAAAATCTAGTTTACAAAATAATAGCATTTTATTACTATTTTTCCAATTATCAAAGTAATCTAGTGATCAAACTAAGTTTTTCATTCAATTAATATGCTAATATTCTCATTAAAACTACCATCTAATGATAACAACCTTAATAAGAATTTTATTTTACCCACAAACACATTTTAGAAAAATCTAGTTAGCTAAATAGTTTAATTAAAACAATTTCGATAAACAATTTATTATACCACCACCATGCAAGAATTTTCCACTCTAAAAGATGTTAAACTAGCTATTATAACCCTAATTAATTAATAAAAACCACCTCTTGAATTTGCAAACCCTAACTTGAATTTTAGAATTTGCAACTAGAATTAATCTAATTAATCTAATTATGCTTTAAAAGAAATATCTAATAGAAATAAAACAAAAGAGAAGGATTTATACCTCCACAACCTCATGTCCAAACTTGAAAATGAGCCTCAAAAATACATGCTTTCCCACTCCAAAATCCATGTAAAGAAGAGTAGAGAATAAAGGGTATGAAATAATTAGGATTTTGTGGAATTTTAATTGGATTTTTGAAGTATTTTTGATGAATTTTGAAATAAAATGAAGTGGGAAATGAGGGGGCAGCCATGGGGGGTTTATGGCCGGCCTTGGTGAGGTGAGGGAGAGAAAGAATAGGGTGTGATGTTGTGTAGAACTTTCAAGAGAAGAAACATCACATAAAGTCTTTTCATGCTTTATTTAATTATTTATTTATTTATTTACTATAGCAACTCAAGAAAGCTCTAGAAAATAGGAAAAATTTGCAAATAATTTTTGCATGATACACACTAATTTCTAATATGCCATGGTTCATTTTTACAAATTAAAACCATTTAAATTTGTAATTTACACTAATTTAGTGTAAAAATAAAGCTTATTTTAATATTTAAAATAATTAATTTAGGAAAAATATTTAATTAAACTAAAAATTTATAAGTGGCTAAATAAACACTATTTACTAGTAATTACATAATTAAAATAGGTATTTTTGAAATTATAATGAAAAACAATCACGGTTTAGTTTTACGAAAAATACATTTTACTTTACCGAAAATCAAAAATTTCACTTAAACAATTTTATTCATTTAATTATTTATTTAATTATTTTTAAAACGTTACAAGGGTAGGCCGGAGTTTATTGATTGTGGGGATCCGAATCTCCGGCAGTCGCGGACTAAGCAGCCGTTAATTACCCCTCGCCTTTGGAGCGAGGGAACCTCCGATTGACGGGTTAAACTGGTCATGCGAACTCAATGTGCAGTATACGTGTGTTGAGTTTTGAAAGGGAGTATGGATATATCGGGAGCCACGCAGAGTCTTTTATCGGGATATATCTCTCTGTGTGTGTGTGTGTATATATACATAAAAGGGAAAGGGCATCCAAAGGATGCGTGGGGGCCAGTGCCACGCGTGCATGGCACGCAGGCGCTAGGCGCTAGCGCAGTAGGCGCTAGGCGCAAGCGCTCTAGGCGCTGGGCACACCACGTGTCGGCACGTGGGCGCAAGCGCCCTGGGTGCTGGGTGCACCACGTGTCGGCACGTAGGCGCAAGCGCACTGGGCGCTAGCGCACCATGTGCTCGGCACATGGACGCAAGCGCACTGGGCGCTAGGCGCACCACGTGTCGGCACGTGGGCGCAAGCGCACTGGGCGCTAGCGTACCACGTGCTCGTCACGTGGGCGCAAGCGCACTGGGCGCTGGGCACACCACGTGTCGGCACGTGGGCGCTGGCGCACTGGGCGCTGGGCGCACCACGTGTCGGCACGTGGGCGCAAGCGCCCTGGGCGCTAGGCGCTAGGCACCAAACAGAAAGGGGACTTCGGTCCTTGCACTAGGAGCCGTGCTCCCGATTTTTGGAGTTAAACTCCTAAAAGGTTTTAGAAGTGATCAAAAGGGGGCTGCTTTGTTTCTCCCTTTGGCTCTGGATCTCCCCCAGATGAGAATTTTTTTGGAGATGGGTCTCCTCCTTCCTCCTCTGTTGTTAGGATCTTGAAGATCAAGAGATATGAGATTTAAAAATCTCTCCTTTCTGAGATCTAATGGCAGATCTGAGTTCCCCTTTGTGGGATTTGTGGTGAAAAAAAAGAGTAAAACTCTTGATTTAATTCAAAAGAAATGAGAAGGTTTAGAACCTTGGAGAAGGAGCATGAGGCACAAAAGAACCCTAGTTTTTGGGGGAATGAAAAGTCTATGCTTTATTCATCAAAATGTTGCCTTATATAAGCTTACATATTTACATATAGCCCCTTGGGCTTTACAAAATGGCATTTTGCCCATCCCATGGCTCATGTGCCATTTCTTTTTGCACATAAGCCATGGGCTTACAAAAATTGGCTTTATACTCATTTTGCATACATTCATGCACAAAAAATTACATCAAAATTATTCGTTACATGATTTTTATTTTGGTATGGCGGAAGGCTCGCCGCCGGCTCGACTTGGGCATGGGCCCGCTTGACCTGGGCTTTGGCCCACCTGGCTTGGGGTTGACCTTGACTTTGACTCGGTCAACCGGGGTGCAAATTTTGATCCCAACAGCTACAGGTTAGTAAATTTCATAGTTTTACTTCTAATTATGCTTTTATTTCTGTTTTGTTGATTATTGGGTTGCTAGGGTTAGGGTTCAGTTGAGGGTGAGGGTTAGGGTTCAGTTGAGGGTAGGGTTCAGTTGAGGGTAGGGTTAGGGTTAGGGTTAATTAGTTGGGGTTAGGGTTAGGGTTAGGTTAAGACTTGGGCTAGGGCTAGGGCTAAGGTTAGGGTTCAGTGTATGATTAGGGTTAGGGTTAGGGTTAGGGTTTGGTTCAGGTTTAGGGTTAGAGGATAGGGTTAATTTGGGTTAATTATTGATAATTTGAAAGGGTTAGGGTGTTGATTAGGGTTAATTAGGTTAATTTGGGTAAATTGGGTTATGTTTGGGTTGATTAGGTTAATTTGGGTAAATTGGGATAAGTTTGGGTTGATTAGGGTTAATTAGGTTAATTTGGATTAAGTATGAATTAATTAGGGATAATTTGTCTTAGGATAACGATTATGGTTAATTGTGATTAATTAGGTTAATTTGGGTTATTTAGGGTTAGGGTTTAGGGTGCACTAATTCATTCAGTAGGATACTCGACGATAACGTAAACGTACAACTTTATCGTAAACGAAAGAAAATTTTACCCTAAACTAAAAATTTCGAACCCTTAATAACGAAACGTAAACGTAAAACCTATTCAAGTTAAATGTTCAACTTAAAACCAATATATGATACTCGATGATAATATGAAACTTTCATATTCTCATCAATACTGATATATGAAAATCAAAGCGCGACTTAGTCCCCGTCTATCGGTTAACATACGTTCGATATTCGTCGTGACATAGAACTATACTAAGGTTGTTAAATATTGGACGGTATAGTTTGGTACTAACAACCGTCGTATAGTCTATGTGATGAGAAGATTCAATCGTATGATAACCGATAGATTTGTCCAGTGTGGACAAGTTAGGAATGTATAAGCAAACACCTGCATTCACCTATGTTTTCATCCGTTTCGAGTTATTTCGTCGGTACTTTTCTGCTGGTTTTCCGTGTATAAAGATAGATTAGATGTTCATTTCAACGTTGTTTCACAGCTTTGAAATGATTATCTATTCTATTACAGTGTACTCGGAGAACAGCGGGGAGATGCTGCCGAAATTTACTCGAAACGGTTAAAAACACAAGCGAATGGGTGTCTGCTCTATACATTCTTAATGGGATAGAAGCCTTACCCCCGACAGTCGAAACACACACATACAACACGAATACACAACAAACATACACACAACACATACACACTAACAACCCTACACTTAAGCGAAATCATAAATTGAAACACACATATATAGAATATAACTCATACATGGGTATCCTCAAATCTAACTTTGATTATCGATAATTTATTCTTTTCAACGACAAACGCACACACAAAGCATATACACGGATTTTCTCCTTTTGTCAGTAACCATCCCGTTCTTAGATTTCTCAATATAGTCATCATAACCTACAATTTATATGTTATACAGTCTAACATGGCCCATGAGTACATCAGAATTAAGGACTGGATGTATGTGGATTGGCAACAACGTATGCAACCTAAGTTTGTCGCAGGAGTTGATGCTTTTATTGAATTTGCACGAGCATATAATAAGATCGTGTTAGAGAAAATTCTCTGCTCGTGCGATAGATGTGGGAATAAGTACTGGCAGAAGGTAAAATTTGCAGAGCTTCATATCGTTATACATGGTTTTACTAGACTTTATACAACTTGGCTATATCACAGGGAAGGAGAAAAAGACAGTAATGCGGCAAAAGAAGAAGGAGAAGACGGTAATGCGGCAGAAGAAGAAGGAGAGGACGGTAATGCGGCAGAAGAAGAAGACGGTAATTTCTTTCCAGGAGAACAAATGGAGGATATGGTAGAGGCTGCCCTAGGTGAATCTATTCGTACCGAAGATAACATTCTTTCCGGTCAAGGACCGCGTGCGGATAAATATAAAAATTTCATGAATGATGCTAGAAAACCAATTTATGGGAATGCAAAGTATTCCACCCTCTCATGGTTCGTCCAACTTTTCCAGATTAAGTGCCTAAGTGGATGGAGCAACAAGTCATTCACAATGCTTCTTTCGTTCTTGAAAGATTCTATGCCCCTCGGAAATAACGTGCCTGATAGCTGGTACGGAGCCCAAAAGATGATGTCTGATTTGGGTCTGAAGTGTGAGAAGATTCAAGCATGTCCTAAAAATTTCGTGTTATACCGGAAAGAGAATTCAGATTTGAAAAAGTGTTCAACATGCGGAGAGGCTAAGTATAAACCGAAAGATACTGATAAGAAGCCCGATATACCTGTCAAGATAGCAAGATACTTTCCCATAACACAGAGGCTATAGAGGCTATTCAGGTGCAAGAAAATAGCTGAGACAATGATTTGGCATCACCATGCTCCTCCAAGTTAAGATAGAGAAATGAGTCATCCAAGAGATTCACCGGTATGGAAGGATTTCGATAGGAGGCACGAAATATTCAGTAGCGATCCTCGCAATGTCAAGCTCGGACTCGCTAGTGATGGCTTCTGCCCATTCAACTATATGGCTGGAAGCCACAGCACATGGCCCATTGTAATGATAGTTTATAATCTGTCGCCTTGGTTGGCTATGAACCAATCATACTTTATGATGTCTCTTCTTATCGACGGACCAAACTCACCGGGAAACAATATCGACGTCTATCTCCGACCTCTAATCGAGGAGTTAAAATCTTTATTCATTGATGGTGTAGAGACTTACGATGCAAACACAAATACAACCTTCATACTGCGTGCGGCTTTAATGTGGACAATTAATGACTTTCCTGCGTATGGAATGCTATCAGGTTGGTCCGTACATGGTCACAAAGCATGTCCTTATTGCCATCAACATACAACATCGAAATTCTTGAATTTTAGCAGTAAAGTTTGTTATTGCGGCCATAGACGTTTCCTTTTTCTAGACCACCCCTACAGGTTAGACGCTGTTCACTTTTATAGTCATCAGGAGCTTTTTGGACCTCCAGCCCCATTATCCGGAGAGGACGTGACTGCTCAGTGGGATGGTTACAATAATGTGACCTTCGGGATGGATCCGACAAAACAGGTCAACCCACTATTCTGGAACAAGTTAAGCATTTTCTTCGAGCTTCCGTACTGGTCAACAAATTTAGTGTGTCATTGTCTGGACGTTATGCACATAGAGAAAGGAGTATCCGAGCACGTACTCAATTTGCTTCTTATTAAAGACGGGAAATCGAAAGATAACCTCAATGCTCGGATGGATCTAAAGGATTCAATGTCCTTGGATACAAATTCGAAGTTAAGAACATAGAAACATCTAGAACCACTCAGAATAGTGGGATTGCGACGGTAGGATCGGATGGTGTGATTTATTATGGATACTTAAATTGTATACTTGGCATCCAATATCCCGGACGATCAGAACCATTTTATATATTTCAGTGTACTTGGTACGATACACGAACCAATACGGATAAGTGGAGAAGCAATCTCGGGACTTGGAAAGATGAATATGGATTGACCAGTATGAACACACTTCGATTTTATGGTCAGGACGATCCGTTTATTTTTCCGAACCAAACGTTCCAAGTATACTACTCATAGTGTTTGAAGCATCCGAGATGGAATGTCGTATGCCGTTGGAAACCCAGGGATGTTTACGATGTCCCAGAATTCGAGGACAGCGATGAAGATGAAGAAGAGAGAAGACTTAGAGTGCTCCGACCGTCTCTTTCGAAAGACGGGTTGTCTTCGGCTGATTATGAAGTTACGTGGGTTAGAAATGATATCGATGATGAAATCCAAGTAGATATATCTAATGCATTCACGAAACGAAAAAGGTTATCAGCAATGTTATATTATTACTTCACATTTTACGATCTATACATATATAGCATGCATATGTAATGATTGTCTAATGCGTCCATGAACCGTTTTATCTAGATTTGATGACGATGAAAGGCGCAGCGAGGGGTGGCAGGAGCTCCAGCCGCGGGTACCGGCAGAGGCAGAGTGGTTCTGCCGTCAGGAAAGCTGCGTAGGGAGCTTCAGAGGGCTGGTCTTGCACCCCGATCGGAGACCCCTTCGGATGCCTCCTTCCGTGTTGACTTTGCTACTGTTGGGTTACGGCAGCGCCCCGGCCGACATTCCGAGGCCAAACGCGGAACAAAAACTTTTCAAAACTTGACGCTACCATAACCTTTACCCGGATCGTACCATTAACACTAAACTAGCAATCTCTAAAGAAGTTAGAATGGCTATACCGATTGATCCGTGTCCTTCGGTCTTTACCCACCATCCCTATCTCCTCGCGGCATATCCGATCTCGCTCGATCTCCGGTCTCCTCGTCGAAGTGTCACCACATCGAGAAATCTTTATACGGGCTCCCGCTTCAAACCGAAGCAACTCGGACATGAAGTTTGCTAGCCGACATGTCCAAGATGATGTAAAGAAGGTGTGTGATTACTTTGTCTCAATCACCCTAGAGTTCTCAACACATGAGAGAGATAGGGTGGAGGTTGAAGAAGAAGCCATTGATGAGGAACTTGTGAGCTCAAGAGAAGAAGAAGAAAATTGTGAGATCTTTTTGAGGGAGAGAGATATATCAATAATACAAAGCCCCAAACCATCACATGGCAGCCCCTCTCTCTCCAAAAAATCCCCACTAATCATAATTAGCCATAAAATCAATCCATGTCACATTTAATGTTCACCCAAACCAAGACTATGAGTCACCATGTGCATGTGGCATGAAAAGATGCTTGTGGACAAAACTTGCACTCACATTTTCCTCCATCAAACATTTAAACCAAAATGTTTAATCAAACAAAAAAGATATAACATCAACTAAAGTAAACTCATGACGGATCATAAGAATACCCTTCACCTGTTTATACATACATGTATCCGCATTCCGACTGAATACGAATAAAATGAGACAAAAGCAATCCAACAAATCTAATACTAGGATCCGGCTTAAACCAAAACCCACTAGTATGATCCATCCGATCATGATCCGTGCACAAGTGTACGTATATGATCGAACCCTGCCATAATACTATACGGCCTCTATAACGTTTCGCCCGAACTTGGGAAACTTTCTGTGGGGGACTCTAAAGGCTCGTCAATACGCTGGTAGTGGGTTTAACTACAAGCACGTCAGTGGTACTAGCTGTACGTAACGGGCTACCCATGTATTGAGCGAAAAGGAAGCTGACGAGCGAACTCATTCTGAAACCATACCGATCCTATTAGTGACAATATCCGTACAGTCCGGTCTATTTTTCTAAGAGTATCGCATATCGGGTCTAGGGGGTAGATAAAGTCAGATCCCAAATAACGCGATATTTAGTGTCGGTATGAAGCCCATCACCACCAGAGAAACTACCGATCCTAGATCGGTAATTCTCGACTACCTTGGCCAAGGTTTTCTGGTGATGGCCACCCGTGCACTGTGCGACATCAACCCCAATACCGGGAGAGACGAATCCCCGATGATTCGCTCACTACCTCCATATGGCTCGGGACTGTACCCAACTAAAACCTGTTTGCACGACTCCTTTGAACCGTGGTAGAGTTGTAATCAAAGCACAGTGGGAACTCACACGAGATAAATGACGATCTCAGGTCGACAGACTAACCTGTACACATGTCACTTGAGAACTGCTATCTCACAATAAGTATAATACCAACTAGCAGGTTCCTGGCGAGTCCGTCCAGTATACTCATAACTCAATGAGCACCTGTATACTATCTTAGGCAAACAAACTAACATCAATGGCTTGTGAGACCTGTCCACCGCCCCTCGTCGGGGTCTCGATCAGTATACACTAGTCTACTCTGGAGTATCAATGCCCTGTCTCGAAACTCTCTCGACTAGGGACCATTTAAGGATGTGCTTATAGACCCCAGCTCCCACGTATATGATCGCCATCATACTACTGGCAGTCAAGCAAGAATCATATAGGCTCTATCAACATGTACAAACCAGATAGCATACTATCATCTTGAGTAAGACTGTTTTATCGGTATGGGTCCTCCCTCAATCATTGCAATCATAAGCCTACGATCCAATAATTGATTTTGAGGGCACCATATCCAACAATCTCCCACTTGCACTTAAGGCTAATTATTGCAATGTCGCATACTCACAGCCCGTGTGATACCGAACATCCAACTCCTCTACTAATCAGTTTCACAAAGCTCGTTTGTAAAACTATTGCGTTCGAGAAATAGCCTCAGTGAGTGGATCTGCCATGATATTTCTTTCTATGTCTCTCTTAATTCTCAAGTTTGCGGAAAAATCCATCTCCCGAAATGAGAAATACCTGTCTTAGAATATATCTGGATATCTGATGGGACCTAGTTCATAAATGAACTTCAAATCCAGTAAACTTCTTAGACTGTATCGTCAACTGAATTTAATCAATATCCTACGCCACACCTCCCTCAGTATCCGCCCTGACCACCTGTCCAAAATACTGCCCCTCGTCAGAAGGAAAAACTATAACTCTGACAGTCACTCTGTCATCCAGGTCATCTTGGAAGCCTGGAATGATAACCGTCTCCCGAAGGAGGCTGTCGTTATCAAATCCCTAGAACATCTACTTATGTTCTAAAAATTGCTTCCGAACGTTTTTCCAGAATTGGATTAATATATATAAACTTACTGCATCTCGTGCAAAAACAACATCTGGTGTGGTACTTAACATCTCATGATTGACTCAATTGCCTAAGCAAGTGATATGTCAATCATGCACTTCACTCTCCCCTTTAGTCTGTAAGACACCTTTAGAGAGGGTGACTCCTTCACCTGCAGGTACTCCACCATGCCAGGAGCCGTCCATTCTAAAATACCTTTTAGAATACTGTCTAAGTACCCAGATTGGGACACATCAAAAATCTAGATCTAAAACCATAGATCTAGTAACCAGAATGACTGATATTATATCCATATCCTATGTGGAGAAAACACAGTGTGACAACCACGGTATAATTGATCGTAGTATAGGAATTTCACTTCCTACTCTGTGTATGTCATTCAAATACCAGGACATCACAACCTACTACCTTCTTAACAGTACCATCCCCTATTCTGATGAAGTCAAATCCCATGACTGTCACATCAGAAATAGATGATCGATCTCCGCTATATCTGCTTTAGTTTATAAATAGACATAAGCTACTTGTCCACTACGCTTCCGCTGCTCCCACTGACTACGATAACCCTCTGGCAGAGTCATATACACGTGCACTTCTAAAGCTAGTTTAGAACGACGCTATACTCATCCTCCTGCCGGGTCTCATAGTCTAGAACAGCAGTAATAGCAAGTCTGGGTAAACAAGAACCTCCCTGTCACCGTCCTTGAGAATACCAGAATATCTCTCGGGTGACTGAGATTACCCACCATATCTGCGGAGTGGCTAATGGAATGTCAAACCTGATTGAATTTTTAGGTCCTATTAAATTTTCAATAATCGTTTGCGGTTCTGGAATCACTTCCAGTTCTACCATACTCCCACTTCTGTTTTTCTGAAAAAATCCATTTTACTAAAACTGTGGCGAGTCAAGAACAATATCACTATTGATTTTCCAGATGGTAGAAATTAACCCTCGTCATAATCCAGGTTAACCCACAAACGTCCATTACAGAAACGTGCCTTGAGTTATCCAGAGTCCGGTTTTAAGCATAAGCCGGAAAAATCCCCGTACCTTAACCTCGTTAAGATATGAACCATTCTATATACAATATAGAAACAGAGGCACTGATTTAATTGGAACCAGATTCAAATCATGCAGCTGTCTTCAGTGCATGTCAACTAAATGGAGAGAGGCCGATCAGCATTACTCAACTTAGGAGTGCATCCAATTATGAGTAACCTGAAAGAGAAACAAGTTTCTCAAAACCATCACTATCAACTGAATACCCAACACAAGTATCTACATCTTCGATCACCTTGAAGAATCCCGATACTTGCAGCATATGGTTCTCTACTTTATTCTTGTACCTATAACTTCTCAAAATTTAAACCTTGTATTTCTACGAAACACTTGTCTAAAAACTAGAGAAGTCACAAGTAAACAGAATATAGTACGGAGACCAACCCCTCTGTCCTAATGAACACTGGACAATATACAATACTTTGTATAAGTCCCCTGAGTTGAATAACTCAAACCCTGTGCGTCGTAGGTTGAAAACTGTACTATGGTTATGAAGAATTACACCACTGTTGAATGCTCCTTACCTAACCATCAACTGTTATAGGTGAATGTCATCGACATAATTTCAAAAAGTTATATATCACTTTATAAAATAAACGTACAGATATATCGGTTTGAAATTGGTGCGTAACAACGGATATTCAAAACCAAATATTTGTCATCCGGCAAAAACCCAGGCAATTTCCTCAAATATCACCAATTTCAACGAATTCCGATATAATGAGAATGATCACCTAATTCTTAATAACTTACTCCCACTCATCATCCGTAAAACCATACAGATGTGAGAATCATACCTGGTAAATACATACCCTGGAGTAAGGGTCTAATTGGGAAATCAGTTTTCTATTAACAATGTACAGTGAAACTGAAACATGAAAATGTTTCAAAAGTGGTATCCGGGTATTCCTAGTAATGCCTCTTCCATTATCCTGATTCATGACTATAACCGTATATCTTCTTACCATCTCTCCAAATCCCTTTATTTGTATTTACTCATTTCCTTCTGTACACCACACTTAGGCTAAATGGTTTTCTTCCTTCCCCACCATTCCGCACCAGCCTATGGTTTGGAAGAAGACTATCCAATAAGCGTAATAGATGTACTCTCCTAATCCTAGGAGTACTCGCAACTTGAGAGAAGGTAAAGATAAAAGACAATTGAATAAACTTTATTCTTATTTCTCCTGAACCAGAATCCATTCTCGAAAAAGTTCCTTCAAGTTCGTATGTAACTATACGATGGATTTATCCAATGGAATTGGATCTGCGTAGTAATACGGAATGTTCTGGAGAAATACAAAGATGAAGTAGGAGTGGCGATGAAATACATGGTTTGGTCGTGAATGATAGCGGTCGCAATTTACTTTGCCCCTTTTCTAATCCCTTTATTTGTCTTTACTTATTATCTTCTGTACACCCAACTTAGGTTAATTGGTTTTCTTCATTCCCTACCTTTCGGCACCTGCCTATGGTTTGGAAGAAGACTATCCAATAAGCGCAATAGGTGTACCCTCTCCTAATCTTAGGAGCCCTCACAACCTGAGAGAAGGTAAAAGGAAAAGACAACTGAATAATCCTATTCTATCTCTTCAGAACCAGAATCCATCCTTGAATCTGGAACAAGTTCCTTCGAGTTCGTATATAACCATACGATGGATTTATCCAATGGAAGTGGATGTCCGTAATAATACAGGGTGTTCTGGAGAAACTCAAAGGGTAAAAGAAGGAGTGACAATGATGTATGCAACTCAGACAATTCAAAAGCCAGTGTTTTAAGAAAGTTTGGTTAACTTAGTTACTGAGTTATAGTATAGGGTCGGGCCATGGTCGCAGCCAAAGAGAGAGAGAAAAGAAACACTCAGCGTGCACTCTTAACCTAGATCAGAATGGTTAATCACTTTATCTAATCAGGAAACCTTCCACTGTTTCCTCAAATTCTCCTTCAAATCTGAAAGAAGAATTAGTTGGGATCATCTAAAATCACCCGAGGAGTAAACCTACTCATCAGTGGGAATCGGGATCCAACTCTCATCGCATGATAATTTGATGGAAGCCACTCAAGTCACCACACTCCAGAAGGTATGCACATGCCTGATAAGTTTTCTGTATGTTTGAAAACCCCGATATTATTTTTTTACTCCAAGCGGTTTACGACCTTGACAAAGGTCAACAAATCATAAACCACAAGTCAAGTTCAACCCGTCATTATCCTGGATTACTCTAAACCCACCCGTACAAACCCTTGACAAAGGCCAACAAGGTTATACGACTGTCCTAGATAATCGCAACTCAATGCAACAGACAAGCAATATCTAGCTACCGCACACTACGTCTTGACAAAGGCCAACAAACACAGCATGAATACTAGGTACCACCTGAAAGAAATGATGGAGGGCTACGGCTGGTTTTTGGCGAAAAACCTTTAACGTAATGAACTTGATATCGTTGAAGGAACCTAATAGCTTTTATAAATATATAGTTGCGAAAACCTTTGCTAAAGAGGTCACTCCCGGTGAAGGGATCTCGGCTCTTTCCTCGTAGAATGAGGTGCAGGATATTCCAAACTGAATACCACGATGCAACGCAAAAGGAAACGACTATAGTGTAGTTATTACCTTGACGCAAACCTCTGTCCAAGGGGTCACTCCCGATGAAGGGATCTCAGCCCTTGGCTCGTCGAATGAGGTGCTGGATATTCATAACCGAATACCACCGTGCAAAACAAAAGAGAACGTCCTTGTAATAACAGCTTTTTGAAAATTGTTCCAACAACATCGAATAGGTCTGTTTTCCTTGCATTTATCTGGATCAACACAGTCCCATCAATTAATCACACCAGAAAAGAACGAAAATATGATGAACGTATATGTCATCCGCATTCCCTACTGGGTCCCGTCATCACCCATTAGGTTACTTAACTAAAGACAGAGCAGGGACTGGACTAGCGCGAGTGTAAAACATATACAAAATCTACTAGTATATATATCAATATATAATAATCGCTCCAGGCGTGATAAATGCAACATCACATAAAAGTAATAAGCAACACAAAACAATACAGATAATCTGGGAGCTCCGGGTTTCCTTTGAGCCGCAAGTGAAATCCTACGTTCCCCTGGTCGTGTGGATAACTTGTGCAATGAAAACCTAGACCCCTACGAGTGCGGCAAGTCCCCCGCCAAAACCTGAAGCGAGGCAGCCCCCTTTAGCAAAGTGAATGGACCACCCAGCACTTCACGGAATCTGGTAACTTGAGCACCCCACCTTGGGTCAACCTATACCCCCTACGAGTGCAGCGAATAGCCCGCCAATTCTAAAGTGAAGCCCCCTCCATCTCAAATCCATAAGATGCGGGCCCGTTGCCCTCTAGTACCCGGCTATCCGTGCACTCCACCGAGGAGTAATCCTAGTACAGAAAAGAAAATATGTACAAATATGACATCGACCTCAACCCGGTCGTGCCCCAAAAGAATAATATACAAACAGGCAGTGATAGCAGTCCACATGTCGGACGCTCGCCCCGCGATATCAAATATACAAATAAAACTGAACTGCACTAACATTACACTAAGCTATCCACCATGACAAATCCGCAGCATCACAGCACAACACAGAATATCAACGTGAATGTCACGTTCGCAAACCCGTCTAAAAGAGCTATAGCAATTAAACAAGATTTACCGCTCTAATGACATTCACGGCCGCAGATATTATGTAAGAACTGTAAACTAACGTATTTAAAATCTCGATCGACAAAACTTCCCGAAGTAGGCCCCAAGTACAAATCCAGTACTCAAACAAAATCTGGGCCCAAACAAAATATTCCAGAAACCATAATTCCAAATGAAAAACACCCACAAGAAAAATGGTGCACTGAATCAACTGTTCCGCCGCGCAACCGCGACAAACACAATGGTTTTGCCGCGGTTCCGCGGTGATACTGTAGGATCGTGCTCTCAAATTTCTTGTGGAGTCTTAGAGAAGCCTGCACGATTTTCTGACATACTGAAAATAATTTTTCGACGACTTTTAAAATTCAGCAGAAACTTAGAATTTTAGGATTGCGATTTTGAAATTTTGATCGATCGATATTTTAAATATGTTAAAACAAGCTAGTAGAGGTTAATGGCGTGGCTCTGATACCATGTTGAGTTACGGCAGCGCCCCGGCCGACTTTCCGAGGCCAAATGCGGAACAAAAACTTTTCAAAACTTGACGCTACCATAACTTTTACCCGGATTGTACCATTAACACTAAACTAGCAATCTCTAAAGAAGTTAGAATGGCTATACCGATCGATCCGTGTCCTTCGGTCTTTATCCACCATTCCTAGCTCCTCACGGCATCTCCAATCTCGCTCGATCTCCGGTCTCCTCGTCGAAATGGCACCACATCGAGAAATCTTTATACGGGCTCCCGCTTCAAACCGAAGCAACTCGGACATGAAGTTTGCTAGCCGACATGTCCAAGATGAAGTAGAAAAGGTGTGTGATTACTTTGTCTCAATCATCTTAGGGTTCTCAACACATGAGAGGGATAGGGTGGAGGTTAAAGAAGAAGCCATTGATGAGGAACTTGTGAGCTCAAGAGAAGAAGAAGAAAAAGGCTTATGTTGTTGTGAGATCTTTTTGAGGGAGAGAGATATATCAATAATACAAAGCCCCAAACCATCACATGGCAGCCCCTCTCTCTCCAAAAAAATTCCCACTAATCATAATTAGCCACAAAATCAATCCATGTCACATTTAATGTTCACCCAAACCAAGACCATGAGTCACCATGTGCATGTGGCATGAAAAGATGCTTGTGGACAAAACTTGCACTCACATTTTCCTCCATCAAACATTTAAACCAAAATGTTTAATCCAACAAAAAAGATATGGCATCAACTAAAGTAAACTCGTGACGGATCACAAGAATGCCTCTCACCTGTATATACATACATGTATCCGCATTCCGACTGAATGCGAATACAATGAGACGAAAGCAATCCAACAAATCTAATACTAGGATCCGGTTTAAACCAAAGCTCACTAGTATGATCCGTCCGATCATGATCCGTGCACAAGTGTACGTATATGATCGAACCCTGCCATACTACCATATGGCCTCTACAACGTTTCGCCCAAACTTGGAAAACTTTCTGTGGGGGACTCTAAAGACTCGTCAATACGCTGATAGTGGGTTTAACCATAAGCACGTCAGTGGTACTAGCTGTACGTAACGGACTACCCATGTATTGAGCGAAATGGATGATGATGAGTGAACTCATCCTGAAACCCTACTGAACCTGTCAGTGACAATATCCGTATAATCATGTCTGTTCGTCTAAGAGTATCGCATATCGGGTCTAGCGGGTGGATAAAGTCAGACCCCAAATAACGCGATATTTAGTGTCGGTATGAAGCCCATCACCACCAGAGAAACTACCGATCCTAGATCGGTAATTCTCGACTACCTTAGCCAAGGTTTTCTGGTGATGGCCACCCGTGCACTGTGCGACATCAACCCCAATACCGGGAGAGACGAATCCCCGATGATTCGCTTACTGCCTCCATGTGGCTTGGGACTGTACCCAACTAAAACCTGTTTGCACGACTCTTTTGAGCCGTGGTAGGGTAGTAATCAAAGCACAGTGGGAACTCACACGAGACAAATGACGATCTCAGGTCGACAGACTAGCCTGTACACATGTCACCTGAGAACTGCTATCTGACAATAAGTATAATACCAACTAGCAGGTTCCCGGCGAGTCCGTCCAGTATACACATAACTCAATGAGCACCTATATACTATCTTAGGCGAACAAACTAACACCAATGGCTTGTGAGATGTGGCCACCGCTCCTCGTAGGGGTCTCGATCAATATACACTAGTCTACTCTGGAGTATCGATGCCCTATCTCGAAACTCTCTCGATTAGGGACCATTTAAGGATGTGCTTATAGACCCCAGCTCCCATGTATATGATCGCCATCATACTGCTGGCAGTCAAGCAAGAATCCTATGGGCTCTATCAACATGTACAAACCAGATAGCATACTATCATCTTGAGTAAGACTGTTTTATCGGTATGGGTCCTCCCTCAATCATTGCAATCACAAGCCTGCGATCCAATAATTGACTTTAAGGGCACCATATCCAACTACTACACCTCCAGGTATATTATACGCATATTCATTTTGAATGTAATATTATAGATATGCATGCATATTCATGTCAAAATTACTTATATAGTCAATGTTTGATTGTCTAGCTGTTGGTGGTACGTCCACATCAGGGACATGGGCCACTCTCGCACCTCCAGGTATGTTTATATATCATATAGTGCATGCATATTGATTTAGAATGCTATATCATAAATATACATACATTCTTCTTGCTCTTACGTACTTACAGCTCAGGTAGAGGCCACCACCGCACCTGCGGGTATGTTTATATATCCTATAGTGTATACATGTTAATTTAGAATGTTATATTATTGATATACACATTCTTTTTGCAATTACTTATATAGTCAATATTTGATTGTCTAATTATAGGTGGTGCGTCCGCGTCTGGTACAGGAGCCACTCCCGTCACTTCCATACCCTCCGCTCAGTCTGCAGGTTTGTATGAATTAATATACAATATTTATTCATTTTACATATGTTTTAAGAATAAACATGAACTTCATGTAATTTTATCGATGTTTATTTTCTAGTTGGAGATGCATCCACGTCCGGGTCACCGGCTGTTCCTCACCGGAGGAACTATCGTCCCGCTCGTGCTGCTGCCCGGGCCTAGGCTCGTGCTTCTATCGCCGGAGGTATATATCACACTTCAATTTTCGTTAAAACTTGATTTCTTAATACCACTTTGTCTTAATATTGATTGTCTTGATATTTCTTGTAGATGCAGGGCATCCCCATCCCGAAAGGGGGACTCGAGGCCCGAATCAGTCCCACAGGCTGAGGCCCGACAGAGCTATGGGGAGGCAGCATTCCCCCTCTTCTTTACCCCTGATTATTGCTATACCGGCGATTATGCCGAAAGGTTCGGCCGGTATATGGGGGATGAGAGCCACCTCGTGAAGAAGTATCCATTTCACGTTGAGTGAGGCGACCAGCACCGGCGCTCATTTGCCCTCTTCTGGGATCAGGCTCGGATATTAGTATATAGTTTCATTTGACTTATCAAATATATTTATTATTATTTAAAACTTGCAATTTAATAATATTGTTTTTTTGTATTTGCAGTTGGATTACGACTTTCAGCTTGTACCTGACCCTGATCATCCTGAGAGAGTGCTCGATCTTCACGCTCTGTACCATAGCTTGATGAAGAATATGCAATCAAAGGTCCGATACAATAGAAACGAGCTGATGATCGACTGCTATTCCCTCTAGATGGCGACCCCCGAGGCAGAGAGAGCGGCTCTCCTACATACTCCGGCCTTTGCGAGAGTCGACGTAGATACATGGCCTCTCTTGTGCCAATATTTCGACTCTCAGCGCAAACAAGTTTGTATTTTAAATGTAATTCATTATTTAGTATATAATTTATTTTTTTGTGTTGCTTGATTAGAAAACTAAATCTGAATGTGTCGTGCAGAAACATGCCGATCAAAAGAAAGAGAATAGGAAGTCGGCGAAGAAGGGTCGCCCCACTTATACAGGTGGCTCGAGGAATACTATTCATGCCATGGAGTTATCGGTAAATTACAATATACCTACTGTGATATAATGTAATATTAAGAGTTATTTTATAATATATGTAAATTTTTTGCGAATTACAGAGAGCTCAGACCCTGGCGCAGGGTGGTACACCGAGTGTGCTGTCCGCATATCTTACCGTCCACGGCACCTCGACAGATCCTTCCACGGGCGAGCTTCGATTCCCCAACACCGCTATCCAGGAGTATTGCGTAAGTGTTAATATTTATTCTAACAGATTTGAAATTTTTTGTTTTGAAAAGTTCAAATCGGATCGTTCAAATTTAAATGATATATATATATATATAGCATTCGTCTCACGCGGTTATATGATCACATCACAGATTACAAGCAGCAGAAGTCAACATATGAAATATTGGATATACTAAGAGGTCTGTGTTTTAAATTCAGCCAGTAATAAAAAACACGGATTCCACGGTCTTGATGAATAGCCAAACCCACATCTCTAGACCCCTACAAGAACGGCAAGCAACCCTGCCAATTCTAGAGTTAGGAGACCCGGTCTCGACTCCTCGAGATGGTCTCCCACTGGACTCCAGAACCCGGTTACTTGTGTGTCCCAATAAACGAATATTATATACAACTTTACATGAATGAAAATACAAAAACTCTCATCTCACGTAAAAAAAACCCGGCTATTCAATCACGACGATTCAATATAATATATCCCAGCAACACATAATATCACATGTCATCAACGTAAATAAATATGTGTATCCCGAATGTCGTTGACATATAGCAACGAGATCGGAGATACATCACATATTACACTTACGGCCGCAAAAAAAAATGAAAAACTACAATAATTAGAATCCACAAACTCCTTAGACATCATAAATTCGGAATATCTCATATTCCGAATTTCATGCCTAACCCTATAAGCCTTGCATTTTAGTCTCAAACTGAAAACTCTTTTCAATAAGCAGTCGGATAATTCAACAAAATTCCCGAATATCGTGTTCGCGTACTATACGTGATTACGACGGAGTTTTGATCCGAATTGAAACTTCGTGGCAATCGATCAACCAAAACTAAAATGCTAGATTTATAAAATACTAATTGGTTTTCACAAAACTAATTATTGTGGATTCTAAATATTGTATCGGATATCATAAAAATCTAGACGACGTTAAACATTTCGATCGATTTATCAAACACCCATAAATCCCAGAGACCTCAACAACTTGAGCATCACTAAAAATATCCAAAAAATGCCAAATATAATAATGGAGCAGCACAAGAAGTACGATCCCTCAATTCCACAAATATGTGGCGGTACCGCGGCCAAACATGAGGTTAAGCCGCGGTTCTGCGGCGGTTTGGAGGAATTGGGTCATCGTATTTCTTGAGGCTCCATAAAATACCCTGCACGATTTTCTGCATATTTTTAATTTGAAAATTTTCAACTTTTGAAAAATGGACAGAAGCTAGGTGAAACCCGGGTTTTCAAAGTTCGATCGAATACTTTAACATCGTAAAGACTTCTCCTAACACCACGAAAGTGTTTCCTAACACCACCAAAGGGTTTATACCGGTATCAAGCTTGCAATTTTCAAAATTTCGGGGTGCTAATCTTTACTATCCAAAGATCTAACTAGATAATTAAGGTTTATAGTATGATATAAAAAGATTTACACTAAGTGAAGAATGCTATGTAGACCAAGTCTTTCTCTTCTCAAGCTCCGAGTAGTAGTCCCTAAGACTCCTCTAGGCTCCACTTGAAGAATGAACGAGTTTCCTTTGCGATCTTCGTGTCGAAGATGGCCCACCCGAAGCTCCTCTAATTCAAGCTATCTCTTCACTAATCTCCTATTAGTGAAGGAAACAATCTAAACTCAAGTGCTAATCAAGTGTAGGATGATGAAGTAGAGCTGTTAAGCTCACTTAGTATCTTCTAAAGCCCTAGGGTTAACAACACATGTGAGGGTTATGGCTAAAAATAAGATGGAGAAGAGGAAGAAGGAGAGCAAGCAAAATGAGCTAAGGGAAAAACGAGCCTAGGGAAAAATGAGCCAGTGTAGAATGGCTTTTCATTCCCCTCACTTATTGAAGCATCAATTATTTATCAAATAAATAATTAGAACCATGCTTCAATAATGAGTCAAGACCAAAAAACTAATGAAAATGCCATGCCTCACCCATACCGGAAATATCTCCCCATTTTCCACCTCTTTTTTTATTTTCTAAAAATAGAAAATTCAAGAAACGCGGCAAACCCAACACCATCATCATAAGGGGGCCACCCGACACTTTCTCGAGTCCGGTAATTTGAGCACTTCTCCACTCATCTGAACATTCAAGGAGGATAGTGGAGCTTCGACATTCAAGTCTTGTATACGGGTTGGCTGTGTATAGCACCTTGAATCCTTGGATGTGGCTGTGGGTCATTCCAGGAGGTGCTCGAAGCTCACATGTACCCTCCAATATTTTTATCATCATTACATGTCAAGTTATTTTATTATGTCTACTCAATTTTAACCTCTTCTTTATTGAGATTTAATAATGCTAAAGATCGACCAACACATAAAAAGAAAGGGCAACACTATCAAAAACAAATCATCCCAAGCGTTTTTAATTTATATGCATGCGTCACAAGTTTAAAAAATTCTAATATAAGTACTTCTGTCCAAACTGCATAAGACACCCGTCTAAGTAGATCATAGACGCCCAGCTGCAAATAATTTCTGCTCTAACGTTGGACTGCAATTGAAACTTGGGCCCAACTCAACCAGGTTCGGCCTACTTCAAATTATCTAGAAAAATCATTTAGAGAAAAATCAAGAGCGTTCTTGAAAAATCTAGCGCTTTCTCCGCACGTATCTCAAACACTTGCTACAGCTACCAGCTCTCGAGACTTCCCGAGTCCTCCCCTCCAACTCTATATATGCTCCATTCACTCTCAACCCTCCTCCATCATCTGAGAAAAAGAAATCAATCAAGTAAATCTCGAGCCTACAACAAATCCTATAAACTCTCAATTTCCCAATCTTATTAAAAAGAAGAAAAGAAAGAATGGCATTGATCCCAAGTATCTTCGGGCAGAGGGGGAGCGGCAGCAGCATCTTCGACCCCTTCTCTTGGGATCCTTTCCAGAGCTGGCCGGCGCTGTTTCCGGACCAGTTTCGGTCTGATAGCAGCAGCGGTGGTGCGCTGAGCGAGACGTCAGCGTTTGCGAACACGCGCATCGATTGGAAGGAGACACCGGAGGCGCACATATTCAAGGCGGACATGCCGGGGATAAAGAAGGAAGAGGTGAAGGTGGAGGTGGAGGAAGGCCGGGTTCTCCAGATCAGCGGAGAGCGCAGCAAAGAGAAGGAAGAGAAGGACGACAGGTGGCACAGGGTCGAGAGGAGCAGCGGCAGGTTCCTGAGGAGGTTCAGGCTCCCCGAGAACGCCAAGGTCGATCAGGTGAAGGCGAGCATGGAGAACGGGGTGCTCACCGTGACGGTGCCCAAGGAGCAGGTCAAGAACCCCGAGGTGAAGTCCATCGAGATCTCTGGCTAAATTTCTGGCTCTGGTTATGGATGTGTGGTTTAAGAAGCTTGTAGTGTATGTTTGTGTGAGCTTTGAAGCTTGTAATGCAGCTTTTTGTATTGAGCTGATTAAAGAATAAGTGTTGTTGTATATGCCCTCTGGATTTTCATGCTTAGTGGTTGATCGGTTTGATCTTTGAAGCTTGTAGTGTTGTTGTATAAGCCCTCTGGATTAAACAATCAACAGATGCTTCATTTATCGATAACATATCTTTACTAACATCAAGTACTTAGCCTAGAATTTGATCATGCTTGTTAGGCCGTTGAAATCCATTTGAAAGGCAAGGTAAATCCATTTGAATGAGTAATACTTCCTCCTCTATCGGAGCGGTGGAATCCACGTACTTTATCGTGACTCTTAGTGGATACATACAAGGTGAGGTATATGGTACTAGTAACTAGCAAGTTGATAACATGATTCATTTTGTATCCAATGATAGCCTTGATAGCCTATGTGTATTCCACCGTACTGATAGAAAAAATATTACTCGGTTTGAATACGTTACTGGCATCAGTGATGCGAGCCTATATATTAAAGCCTTGTGTTGCCCATACTTTACAGACCCATATATGGAACTATCTCCATTAAAATTTTATAACGCAATTAACATTAAATCATTTCTTATGTTTTTTCTTTTTTCTTTTATCTTTTAGGAGAAAAATTAAAGTTGGGAAATCCTTAACTCTTAAGTTTCTACACTAGCAGGGTTGGATTAACACTCAAGAGGTAACCTATAGAAGCCATACACTACTACAATAAGGAGTTATCCCTACGGTTGAAGGTATTCGTAGGGGCAACATTTTATTGCCCCTACGAATTAATCCGTAGGTTCCATGGTTGTCCCTACGGGGCCTTATGTTTTAATTTAAAAATATTAAAACGTAATTTATTATTTTGCTCTACGGAGCCGCAAACGAAGGACCTACGGATTAATCCGTAGGGGAATTATATGGGTTATTTTATATAAAAGAAAAGCCCAGAAATTTCCTCTTTCTCACAACTTCCTCGCTCTCACCTCCTGCGCGCGCCTCGTTGTCACCGCCCGCGTCTCATCGCCACCGCACTCCCGCACGCGCCTCGTCGTCCCCGACATCACCGTCGACTTCCTTGTCAACGTCAGGAACTCTTTCGTCGCCGACTGCGTCGTAGACCATCTCCAGTCTCCTCCATCGCCGGCCTACAGGTTAGTAAATTTCATATTTTTATTTCTAATTATGCATTTATTTCTGTTTTTGTTGATTATTGGGTTGCTACATGGGCTAGGGTTAGGGTTCAGGGTTAGGGTTCGGTTTTCGGTTAGGGTTAGGGTTCGGTTCAGTAGGGTTAGGATTAATTAGTTGGGGTTAGGCTTAGGGTAGGACTTAGGCTAGGGTTAGGGTTCAGTGTATGGTTAGGGTTAGAGTTAGGGTTAGGGTTCAGTGTATGGTTAGGGTTAGAGTTAGGGATTGGTTCAGGGTTAGGGTTTGGTTCAGGGCTAGGGTTAGAGGTTAAGGTTAATTTGGATTAATTACGTAAAATTGATAGGGTTAATTGTGTTAATTAGAGTCACGACCCGAAATGGCACGTGACTGGAACTTGAATCATATGAAATCTATAGGACCCCATCTAATTCGAATAAACCAAAAATCCCAGAAATCTAAACAATTTTAAAGAAGAAAGAAGGAAAAATTTAGTTTTAAAGCAAGTAGTTTAACAACATAAGCCGAAATATGAATTTTTAAAATATCAAGTCTTTTCTGAAAATTTCGGCAGAGTTTCCTTTGTAAATACTGGCCCCAACAGGGGTACAGCATGAATAATATGAATAAAGGTATCCCCAAACGGGAGTTAGCTCTTCGCTAATTGGCGGTCACAATCACGCAAGCAATATAATATACAACGCCGAAGGGCGATGATCAAAACTCAAAAGGAAACTCAAAATCAACATGAAAACCGTAATAATACAAACGCGACTCTAAGGTCGAATTAATAATACACTGGTCTTCTAAATCTATAAATAATACAAGTCTGGTTGATAGAGTTTTACTAGATACAACTGAATAAAATAAGGTACAAAGGTGGTCACGATGCAAGTGAACCCACCTACCAAAGCAATTACTCGGAATGAAATCAGTGTGCCAGCAAAGCCGCAACGAAAGTTGTACGGCAAAAACTGCAAGAACTGTGGCACAACGGGGTTAAGTTGCCAACTCGTGAGTAGAAAACATCACAGAGCAGAAATCGTATGTATGACTCAATTCTAGATCAATACGATAACAAATATATATAACCTCAAAATGATATAGCCTGAAACATCTAATAATGGCATGGGTAAACATCTATACATATGTGTAATACCAAGTGCTCGTGTCAGTGCCGCAGCTAGCAACATATCATAAATATGAAGTATTAATACAATATAATGAAAACAGAATATATCATGAATGAGAAAATTGTTTTCTTTAATTGGTGAGATTTCTGTTTATATAAATCGAGATATCATCAATGAAATCAACAGAAAATCAGTGTCTAGCATCGACACAAAATATATATCTCAAAATCCCAGGCTCCGGCTATCCGAACCGGCCTGTATCTTCAAATCTCAATACCTCAGGCTCCGGTATCCGGACTGGCCTGTATAATAAATCTCAAGACCACATCGGTATCCTCCGGATATCCGGCATGTCATAATAAAATCACCGGTCAGTAGTGCTCCCCTGTCTCAGGCTCAACGCCATCATCTGCGACCTTCTCGTCCCGGGGTACCGCACCGGGTCCACCATGTACCCATAGATGGTTCGTCCTCCTCCTCGAATCGGGTGTATGATATCGCTCAAGAGCTGAGAAAACTCATGGTGGACATATCTCAATCATAACATGAGAAAACCGCACTTTTTATCTTTTGAAATAAAAATGAGTTTATAAATCTTGCGGTTTCTCCAAATCCAGAAATCTCATGGAAAACTCCGAAATCCAAAATGAAGAATCAATAATAATGAATACTGGACTCCGGCAATCCGGACTGGCCCGTAATATTGCATGACAAATGAATATGTAAATATGCATGAAATATCACAATAATAAATGCAACATCTAAACTAGCACAGTGATGATATATCGGAACTATGGACTAGCAAGCGATATCAATGAATTAATATTCTCTAAAGTGTACGTGACATGGTAATTACCGATGATGATGTGTGTGAGCCGGCAAGCAGGTGTATGTGGATCATACGTATCATCGGTAATGATGCTGGTGTCCTGACAGCATGGTTTCATAATCACTAAAGTACGCAATAAATATGCAATGCGATAATAACAACATGGATAAACGGAGAATGAATACTAAACGCAGCAATACCGAATATACCGAAATGAATAGTAAATGCAACAATAAGGAATCTACATTAACATATATGGGTCATACAGTTTTGCCGTTTGAAATAACACGAATCGTGGTGTTTAGAAAATAGGGTTACGGTGTTTTTAAGAAAAGGTACGTACTTTGAAATATCCGTAGAATCTCTTGGCCCATCTTTAAAATACTCACAATTCGTTAGTTTTGAAATAGGTATGACCCGAGTCTAGTCTAATATCTACAAGTAAACTACTGGACTAAACTAACAGACTGATCGAAAGGGTAAGGAAAACCACCTAAGTCTGAGTCGATATATATATATTAGTCGGTGATTCCGCCTCAATAGTATCACATACGATACAATATATATAATATGACATTCTCGAGTTAAGAGTGCGGATCTATCATCAATATAGCTCGTACGGTAAATCCATCGTACGACATCTCAAATCTGGGTACGGGTCGAATATCGCATTTATCTCATTATTTATCTGGTATCCTTATCATCACATATCGTGAACTGGAGGTACTGATCTAAGTCTAGTATAATACTGATACCATCTACATATATATATGCGTGTGTATGAAAACACATCGCCTAAAGAACCGCTATAATATCATGTTGTATCTTATAATACGAACCAAATTATATCACCGATCTCGTGGCACCATGCCCAAACTCATCGACCCATCTCCAAATACCATATACTATTCTCATCATCCATGTATATGTATACGTATATATATAGATAGTCCCATACCTATGTGTGTGTATATATATATACATATCCCCATATACGCATAAGAAAGTAAAATGTATGCGAGTGTGTGTGTGTGTGTGTATGAAAATCATTACACTAGGGCTCGCGACTACTAAACTACTAAAAACGTTCTCTACCAATTACACTATAACTAACACATGCTGTTCTAAAATCTCCTTGCTAATAAGTAACGTTTCATATAACCCGTATTTGTATATATAATTACATATCTATCATAAACTACACTACGAACTGCGGGGGTGCTATACGCCATCCACCCGACTTCCCCCGTTGATATATATCTACCTACCTTGATTTTCGCTTGCCGATGCCGATGTCGTCACGCGCTTGCTTGTCGTCTCGAAGTCCTCATGACGGTACCTACATATTATAACGTATCGTGCTGCATTAAAATCCAATTCAAAACCAAAACGACACACGAATCTTACATAGGTCAAAATCTATGGTCTACTCATACAAAAGAGCCCAAAAATACCCGATATCGACGTACAAACGTCAAGTGACCGATACAAAACACAAATACCAAAACTTGAATTCATAAACATCTAGGAATTCAAACCAGCAACCCAATAAAATGGTCCCAGATTTTTGTTCAGGTGAAAACAAGGCGCACAAACAGTACTGGGGTGATATATGGGGTGTATATGATCTACAGAAGAAACCTGGACACCAAATTCATCAATGTGGCCGGCCCCAAGCCCTTGAAATCCGGCCAGGTCGGTTGGAATTGTATGGAATGGGTTCGTACTCTCAGGATGGCCTCCTAGTGGTCCATCTAGGTTAGTGGGGTTGTTTGCTTTTCCTGGAAAACTCTCGGGTCACTCCAGATTCCCTGCACCCACAAATTTACCCTCAAACCGACACGGAAGTTTCTAAATTCTGTATTTTGGGTTTGTTTCAGTTTGGTCTGGGTTTCTAGCACCACGGGGGGTTTAAGGTCACCGCTAAGCTCAAATTCACCATCTCACTTCAAGGATTCCTCAAAACCTCTTCTAGGAATTTTCAAAGTTCACAAACTACACTAAATCGGTTTTAAACTTAAACAAAGGCTATAGAAACATAACTAATACACAAATGGTGAAAAGATTATCTCATTTGGCAACTCAAGAAAATTCTTGAGTTGCCCCAAGTGCTCAAAATCCATCCTTTCTTGATCCAAAGTGCTTGTTGTGAGCTTGTGCATGTTTTTTTGTGAAAGGGAGATGAAGTTTTGAGTTGTTTTGGAGTGTGTTGTGAGGTGATAGAGGATGGGGATGAAGGAGCTCAGCCATAGAGAGAAAGAAGAGAGAAAGATGAAGATGATGAATGAAACAAATGGGTCTTGGTCAATGGAAGACCCCTCACCTCTCTCTCTCTCTCATGTCCATCCCTCTTTGTTTAATGTTTTTCTTTTTCTTTTCCTTTTTCTTTTCTTCTCCCAATAAATACAAAGCCATGCATGATAAAAAGAAAAGACCATGTAGGAAAATGTAACAAAATGTAATATGACATGGAGCATGTCATGTGCACAAAACCGGATTAATGCAAGATTAGCGATATTTAATCGCGATTAGCATTAAAATGGAATATAATTAATCATAAAAATTTATAATTTTCCTAAATCATATAAAACGCCATCATTTCAGTAATTCCTATAATTTTCCAAATATTTCCCAATTTATCGGTATTTAATTATACCGCCATATTAAAATATTCATAATATTTATTATTTAATTATAAAAATTCCCAAAAATAATATTTTATTTTTCTGAAATGTTACAATTAGTGATAATTTGAAAGGGTTAGGGTGTTGATTAGGGTTAATTAGGTTAATTTGGGTAAATTGGGTTAAGTTTGGGTTAATTAGGGATAATTTGTGTCAGGGTAACGATTATGGTTAATTGGGGTTAATTAGGTTAATTTGGGTTACTTAGGGTTAGGGTTTAGGGTGCACCAGTTCATTCAGTAGGATACTCGATGATAACGTAAACGTACAAGTTTACCGTAAACGCAAGAAAAATTTACCCTAAACTAAAAACTTCGAACCCTTAATAACGAAACGTAAACGTAAAACCTATTCAGGTTAAATGTTCAAGTTAAAACCAATATATGATACTCGATGATAATATGAAACTTTCATATTCTCATCGATACTCATATATAAAATCAAAGCGCAACTTATGTTAGAGATAGTGCCCTCAGAGTCAATTATTGGTTTACAGGCACGTGATTGCAATGATTGAGGGAGGACCTATGCCGGTAGGACAGTCTTACTCAAGATGATAGTATGCTATTTGGTTTACCTTTATCATCGTGTGTTGTTTCAGGTGACCTTGCAGGTCACTATTGCACGTTGATAGAGCTCTTAGGATTCTTGCTTGACGGCCAGCAGTATGATGGCGATCATATACGTGGGAGCTGGGGTCTATAAGCACATCCTTAAAAGGTCCCTAGTCGAGAGAGTTTCAAGACAGGGCATCGATACTCCAGAGTAGACTAGTGTATACAGTCGAGACCCCGACGAGGGGCGGTGGCCGGTCTCACAAGCCACTGATGTCAGTTGGTTCACCTAAGATGTATACAGGTGCTCATTGGGTTATGAGTACACCGGACAGGACTCGCTGGGAACATGCTAGTTGGTCTTATACCTGACGTCAGATAGCAGTTCCCTGGTGACATGTGTACAGTTTAGTTCATCGATCTGAGATCGTCATTTGTCTCATGTGAGTTCCTGTAGGGATCCTAGGCACACTCAAGAGGTTCCACAACTGATCAACCATGCCAAAACCAAAATTTTCCATGTGCCAAAGAACCCTAATTTAGATCGTTAACTAGAGGTAAAGGCGAAACTATGCAAGTTAACAACTTTAACTATAAGTGAAAGGGATTACAACCTTTGTAGATCCGGTCCTCCACTTCTTTAGCTCCGTGTTGACGTCCCTCCGCTGCGAACATCGAGATCCCGGACTCTAGTGTTGGTTTCATCAAAGAAATGAGCGGACTAGGTCGTTGATTTCGATGCCGAAAATGATCTACGTCGAGACGACTCTAACTCAAGCTTCATCTTCACTTGGTCACGAACCTAGTGAAGAAAACACCCTATACAACATGGCAAGTGGTAAAGGATGAAGAAATAGGAAGTGGGTTCACTTTGGATTTGGATTTCTCACTTGATTTCTTCACTTGGAATTTTCAAGAATGGTTTTTCTTCTTCATGAAGAAGATGAAGAAGAAGCAAAAGAAAAAGAATAATCAATAATAGAAAATCAAGTGAAGCGTTATCATATTGCAACCATGGGTTAGTAAACTCATGTAGAGAGCAAACCATAGTTTAGGTAATGGTTAGGTCAAAAGAAAAAACAAAATGGTTAAGACTTTTCAAAGATGCTTGAAGTATCATGAAGCTTCTATCAAAGAAAGAAAAGCCACCATTTAGTTTTAATAAAATAAATAAATATAAATAAAACCCTAACCATTAACTAAACATGGTGTAAATCATACATACACCCAAGTTTGCATGTATCATCAAACATGATACAAGCTAGTGCACATACATATATCACATATACAACTTGTGCACATCAAGTGTGAAAATCCATCTTAAGTGAACAAATACTAGTTAATGTAAAGTAATATATCAAATATAAAATTATACATTAAATCATTAAATCAACACTTGATTTAATGATCCGGTCATACTGCATATAACCGACTAATATCAAGTGTATCAAGTTATCGAATCAACATTTGATTCGGTAACCCGGCTATATCTTATATAACCGTCCGATGATACAAATCGTGAGAATAGAATTCAGTATCACATACTGGTATTATTCTCGGTCCCGCACATATCTCATATGCGCTCCTATTTCGTTTCGCTTGAGCCAGGAAACCTCTGTGTAGGACTCTAAAGACTCATCAATACGCCGGCAGCAGGTGATGATCATATCAAACACCCACAAGCTGCAAGCGGTCTGCTAAACGTAACGGCCATCCGGGTATTGAGCGATCAGAAGATCAACGAGCAAGCCCGCTCACACTCCTGTGAATCCAACCAGTAACACTTACCGCACAGTCCGGTCTGTTCGTCTGATATATCGCATATCTCGCCTAGGGGTGGTAAACGTCAGACCCCAGTAGCTCGATAAGTCGTGTCGATATGAGGTCTATAACAGTTCGAGAAACTACTGGTAACACTTACCAGTAAATCTCAGCAACCCTGACCAGGGATTTCCGGTTATAGCCAATCGAACACAGCACAACATCAACTCCCTATACCAGGAGAGACGAATCCCCTCCTATCGCTCATTGTCTCCATGTGAATCGGGACTGTACCCAAAAATCACCGTTTTGCACGCCCTCTTGGACGTGGTAAGGTGGAAATCAAAGCACAGTGGGAATCACACAAGACTCTATGACGATCTCGGGTCTACAGACTAACCTGTACCAGTGTCACCAGAGAACTGCCATCTGACGTAAGGTATAATACCATCTGGGAGTTCTCGGCGAGTCCGTCCAGTGTACCCAGTCTCCACTGAGCACCCGTATATCATCTCTGATGTCAAACACCAATGGATATGGGATCATCCATCGCCCATCTGTATGGGTCGAGAAGGTATACGCTAGTCTACTCTGGTATATCGATGCCCCATCTCGATACACCCACGACTAGGGACCTTGAAGGATGTACTTATGGACTACCATGTCCCCACTAGTATGATCCGCATCATATTCCAGGTAGTCAAGTACACATCCTAAGGGCTTTACCAACATGTAACAGAGAGACAATCAGTGTATACGTTAAAATAAAGAGCAACCAGATAGCATACTATCATGTCGAGCAAGAAAGTCCTCCCTATATATGTCCCAGCATCCACTACAATATACATCCTATGTACAGTAATGGCCTCTAGGGCATACATATAATTAACAATCTCCCACTTGCACTAGGGCCATCTGTAGCAGTGGTTGTAGTATCTAATACTCAACCATCCCATATAAGTCTCTCTCTGGGAAAATGCCTTCGTGAGTGGATCCGCCGTATTGTCCTCTGAGTCTACTCTCCTAACCTCGATCACCCTGGAGATCAACTATCTCCATGATCAGGTGATGCTGCCTCAGAATATGTCTGGGTCACTGATGGGACCAGGGTTCCTGGGCCAAAGCCACATTTCCATTGTCACACAATGGTAGGAACCTAGTTCATCTTATGAACCAATATACACCCAAACTGCTTCTTTGGTAGTATCTTTAATAACGATGTTACCAGCCTTTATCATCTAGTTTGCCACGGTATCTAGCTTGTAACTCTTCCAACATACCGTCCTTTCACTGAGGGTAAAGACAATGCCTGCGACTGACATTCAGTCGTCCTTATCACTCTGGAACTTTTCCAGTGATTCTCCCCAGGATCGATTGATACTATCTCACTAAATCTAGTGAGAACCCTAATATCCATTTAGATCTATCTCATATATCCAAATCCCAGGATTTAGGAGGTATCACCTTGATCCTATATGGAGAATCCTTGTGATAAGCGGAGATTGACTGAGCGTAGCATAGGAAACTCCTTCCCTATCAAGAGTATGTCATCCACATACTCTATGAGGATCACCACCATACTCCCTACTACTTTTTTGTATATACAAGGTTCATCTACCATTTTGATGATGTTAAACTCTTTGACTAACACATCAAAACAGACGTTCTAACTCCGCGATGCCTGCTTTATCACATAAAACATCTTGCATACGTTTCCGCTGCTCCCACTGTCTATGAAGCCCTCTGACTGTGTACTTACAGACTTTCTCTTCTAAAATATCATTTAGAAAAGCAGTCATGACACCCAACCGCCAGATGTCGTAGTTATGGTATGTAGCCGTGGCAAGTAGGATCTGGATGGACTTAAGCATAGCTACTTAGAAAAGGTTCCATCATTATCCACGCTTGATTGATGACGAAAAACTTTAACAAGCGTAGCTTTGAAAGTCTCAACTTTTCCATCTACACCAAGTAATCTTCTCAAGATATACTTGCTCCTGATGGGGATTTAACCCTTCAGATATAGCAACCAAAGTCCATACTTTGTTGGTGTATATGGATTCCATCTCAGATCGCAAAGCATCCAGCCATTCTTACAGAGTCCCCACTCTTGATGGCTTGCTCGAAACTAGTTGGGCCATCATCTCATGATGTAATCCTAGCTCCCACTGTCATTGAGAAACCGAAGTATCTCTCAGGTGGGTGAGGAACCCTACTAGATCGGCGGAGAGGCTGAGGTTCGTTGGATTCTACTGAATCCTTTGGTTCTACTAAATCATCTGCTGTAGTTTGTATAGCTGGAACTCTTTCCAGTTCTACCTCATGACCACTAATTTCTTCATAAGAAATTCCCTTTCATAAAGGTGGCATGTTGAGAAACAAAACATTTTTGTTTCTCGGTTTGGTAGAAGATATTCCCTTGCTAATGCTTAGGATATCCAACAAACTTCCACAGACCAGACTTTGCCTCGAGCTTGTCCAGATTTTGCTTTTAGACATAGGCCGGACAACCCCAAATCTTAACTGACTTAAGAGATGGGCTCTTCCCTTACCATATCTCATATGAAGTGGTAGGCAACTGATTTGATCGGAACACTATTCAATAGGTATGCAACTTCACAAGTGCATAACTCCCTAAAAGGAAATAGGAAACTCAGTAGTACTCATCATAGAGCACACTTTATCATATAGGGTGTGATTACTCCGCCCCGATATACCATCGTGCTATGGTGTATACGGAGGAATAATGCTGAGAGAGAATCTCATTCTCTTTTAGAATAGTCCAGAAATTCCGTGCTCAAGTATTCTCCTTCCTGATCTCATCAAAGGACATAATACTTATTCCCGTTTGTGGTTCTCTACTTCTAACTTATATTCTGTGAATATCTCAAAAGGTTCGGACTTGTGTTTCAACAGGAACATATGTCTGAATCTTGAGAGATCATCAGAGAATGTAATGAAGTACAAAGAACCGGTCTTGGCATGTGTAGACAGGGGACCTTTATGCATCAGCATGTATCAATCCCAAAAGTTCACTAACTCTTTCTCTGTTTCTATTAAACAGAGCTATGGTTATCTTATCTCTGTGACATGACCAGCAAGTTTCACAAGATGTAAATTCAAACTAATTTAAATATGCATCTATATGTAACTTCAGCTAGTCGGGTCGCATTGATATGACCTAGTCTACAATACCTCAAGAAGGATTCGTTCATTTCTGAACTCTTCCTCTTGTGTGTGTTCTGTATACTAGGAACTGTAGTTTGATTCAGAACGTCAATACTTTTAGATAACGTGCCTGAACCGATCAACTTTTCAAATAGGAAATGTTCAAAACATTATCCAACAATACAAAATTATATCCTTCTTTACTAATAAAGAGACTGATATGATTTTGTATATCAGGTTCGGTATCTAATAACATTCGTTCAGCATCAATGTATTCTGGTAATACAGGGTGACAGTGACAAACAGACTTGGCTGCAACATTTGCACCATTTTCTATCTCATGAAACTTATCACCCGTTCTCAGTTCTCTACCTATCTGTAGCCCATGTAACAAATTACATATGTGGGATCCTGATCCGGCATCACATACCCAGGACGTAAAGGATACTGAGAAACAGCTCTCTGTAATGAACACACCCGAAGATGATGCATCATCATGCACTTTCTTCGTTTGGGCGGCACGGGAAATCTGGTATTCCCCAAATTCCTGCTCTGTCTTATAACAATTATAAGTTGGAGCGGGACCAACGTTCCCCAGCGCAGTATAACAAGCGGGTTCGGTCAATACATCCGTTTTATTATGTTGATTAAGGCGTGATATGGTCGCTAGCTGGAGAGAGAGAGAAAAAACACTCTGCGTGCGCTCTTGCAAAATTAGATTGGTTATTTCTTTTATCTAATCAGGATGGCTCCCACTGTTTTTATCAAATCTTCCTTCAAACCCTAAAAGGAAAGACTAGCCGGAATTAATTACACGCTACAAGTTCGCCAATCTTTCAGCCAGGCCAGTGTCGGTACTTTGAGGGAGGTGCCCCGTGCTTTCGCACGGACCTAATTAAAGTAAACCTCGTTTTCCCAGAGGCGTAACCCCGTTGACACTTTTCTAGACACCTGTTTCGCCCAATCAGAGCAAAGCTCTGTTGAAATTCAAAATTCAAAATTTTGAAGCAACGCTTCAAATCTCGGGCGCAACGCGCCACATGTCAAGCGCTGATATGTCAGCGCAGCGCCCAAGAAGGCGCGCCCAATCAGAGCAAAGCTCTATTTTTTTATGAAGCAACGCTTCAGTTGCGCTGCGCTCTGCGCTGCGCGACACGTGTCAGCGCAGATGCGCTCACGCAGTTGCACTGCGCTCTGCGCTGCGCGACACGTGTCACGCGCTGGGGCATCTGCGCCAAACAGAATTAAATTTCCAAGAAATCTTCTCTGTTCTTGTTAAAACAAGAAGATTTTCTTCTGCAAAGCAGAAGCCCTTGGATCAAAGATCCAACGGTGGGGAAAATTCTCCAAATCACTCAGAGAAAGATCTCTTTAACAAATTTAACTAATTTATGGGCACTATAAAAAGGACCCTAGGCCTCAATTAAAAAGGATGAACATCTTGCTAAAAGAAAAAAGAGAAGAGAACTCTTGAAGAATTCCTCAAGAACAACAAAAGGTAAAAAAACCTTTAGGAAAAAGAGAAAATTCTCTTATGGACAGATTATGGATCTAAGAACAAGATCAATAATTTTTAAATAAAAAGAAAAATAAGTAATAATAGTGCTTTGCACTTTTTTATGAACCTCTGGTTCCTGAAACAAAAAAGAAAAATTTATTTTCTTTGATCTAAATTAGATCAAGAAATTAAATAGTGCTCTGCACCCATGTTCTTGAATCTAAAAGATTCTTAGTGCTTTGCACTTCCAAACTGCGCTGTTGCGCTCTTGAGAGAGCGCCATGTGTCAGCTGTAAAACAACTTGCGCTCTTGAAATAGAGTTTTGCTCTCTGGAATTGGCGCAACTCACCAGAGCGCGCCACGTGTCAGCAGCGCAACAGCGCAGCGCACTAGTGCAGCGCACTGCGCTGTTGCGCTTGTGCTCACCAGAGCATGACACGTGTCATCATCATATGAGCTTGCGCTCATTACTTAGAGCAAAGCGCCAAACAAATGCACTGTATTGCTTAAAAAAGGGCCAAGCCCAATTAAAGAAGGCCTAACGGGCCTAATAAAATGTAATGCATTACTTTAAAAAAAAAGGGGGCAGAGCCCAAACTAAAACAGATGCGCTGCATCATAAAGAAAAGGGACAGAGCTCAATTAAAAGGCCTAACAAGCTCAATCAAATATGCTATGCATTTTAAAAAGGGCAGAGCCCAAACAAAATAGATGCTCTGCATCATTTATAAAGGGCAGAGCCCAATCAAAACAAGAATAATGCAGTGCATTACTAAAAAAGGGTAAAGCCCTAGAACAGGCCGAAGACAAAAAAATATTGAAGCTGGACTTAGCCCAATTTTGGCCATAAGTCCTTAAATTAAATTGACTGAGCACGACTGCTCTTTTAAATTAATTTATATCCGGTTCGAGGGTACATCTCCGAGCTCCTCTGACACTTATCGTTGTAATCCTTCAACGACGTCAGAGAGGTGACGGGTCCCGACGACCACATATCGGACCGAGACGTCCTTAAACTAATATCGGACCGAGACGTCCCTAAACTAATGATGGACCACCACGTCCCTAAACTGGAATATGGACCACCACGTCCCTAAACTGGAGCATGGACCACTACGTCCCTAAACTGGAACAATAGAGCCTCCAAATACTTTTTTGCCGGATCTAAACGATCCTGTTTAAGTTGATCTTAGCCGCAACGCGGCTAACGTATCCTTAAACTAAAAACACCAAACCCAAATCTAAGTAAATACGGATTTGGACTAATCCACGTCCTACGGGCGACGGCATTACTCAGTCTCCGTATACAATCCACAGGCAACCACAAACAAAACGAACACACACGACACGAAGTGAAATTCTGGAGAAGGAGAAAGTTGTTGCCGCGATGCGGTAGCGTAATTAACTGCAGGGGCTTGCGCCTGCAGGGAAGAGCGTCCCCACAATCAAAAACCTCTCACCCTGAGGGGGAATCTGACGAAGTCTGCTATATCGGCCGCATCCGTCTAAACCTCCGATATACGGCGCCATAAATCAACTTGGCATCTTCGGAGAGGTAGACGGATAAAACCATATAGCATCTGCCCCGAATCTCAGGCGAGACGCAAAGTCTAGGCCGCCGTTCGGAGGGGAACAGATTCTGGCACGCCCGGTGGGACCTTTTCCTCTTTCCACTCCACACTTCGTGTGTCGTCCTCGCGAACCAATTGCGGTTTGTTAAACGGTTGCCTTCGGATTTCAAGTTGCTAAGATTTGGTCTTTTGTCTGGCGCAGAACTCAAGCATCCATGGATTCTAACTGCACCAACTGCGCGAAGTACCACTGCAACGGACGCTCCACCTCACCTAGAGGTGTAGCATATGGGCCCCAAGCGGCCTCTTTCCTCACTCTGCCAGTAGACCAGGTGACCCAAGCCACCACTGGCTTATTCTTCGGGACCATGATCCCACCGACAAGCTTCTCTATGCCGATACCCGCACCGGAGGCGAACAAGAAGTCGGTCTTCGACCGACTCACTACTACCACGACCCCTGTCAACGGGTCGCCCGCTACCAAACCGACAGCCTCTGTTTTCACCAGGCAAGAGCAGGACTCTAAACGGGCTGTCCCAAGGAAGGCAATGACCGCTGCTTCAGAAGTCGTCAAGGCGGCTTCCCCCGTCAAAGCGTCAGTCTTTTCAAGACTGACGATTCATGCTCCTGTCCCTACTCGAAGATCTGTCTTTGACAGATTGGATATTACCCCGCAAACAACAACCTCAGTCTTCGATAGGCTGACATCAGCAGTCACCCCACACTCAAACAGGGGGCAAAAAGAAGCCATCTCAATTTCCGAGCCAGTCCTAACGGCTCGTCGTGCGCGACGTCGCCATTGGCAACGAGTGAGGAAAGCAGGGGGCAATTCCCCCTCGGGGCTAACTCCACCTGCTCCGATGGTGGAGGTCAACGCTGCTGTTCCAACTGGGAACAGCTTCGAACTGCTGAGGAGGGTGCGGAAGAATTCTCCAACCGCTACACTGAAAAGATCTCCTCCGCCTACGGAGAGGGCTCCGGAAACAAAACAAGAACAACCCCCTCAACGGCTGTCTTCAAGGATTTATAAAGTTTGGCGAAGGGTTCAAGACTCTGTGATTGACCCAGGTCGCTTTCGTCGCCAGAAAAAGACGAAGGTGGAAAAAGACAAGGATTGTCCCATTAAACAGCAGGGGACAGCAGCTGCTAGGGTGCCCCCTACAATGGTTCCTTCAACCTCAACGGCCCACAAAAGGAGGAGGCCAGAGAAAACCCCCGCGTCAATGGCAAAGTCTAAAAGCGGTGAACCTAAACGCCCCAAGTCAGGGGGCATAACAGTTCATACGGTTTATATGGCTTCTGGAAAGGAGGAAAGCCGCACTTCTACGGGTCACCGACCGCTCACCCGATCAGTGACTAAGGCTCATGAGTAGCAACAAAAGCTCCAGGAGATGATGAATGCTATGGCCGTGCTTACAGAGCCAAAAGAAAACCCTGAAGCATCCTTAGATGAGCGCCGAGACGAAGAGACCGACGCCGAGTTCCTTCGCCGAATATTGGAAAAGAAGGACAAAGAGGCTGCTGAACAAGCGGCCAACATACAGCGTATGGGCCTCCTCTTCCAGGACATGATAGGGATGATGATACAACAAGATCCCCCGAATGAAGAACCTCCGATCGTCCTTGGAGACGATAGGGGAGAGACATCGAATCCTCAGCCCATTCTATCAAAGGCTAAAGAGGATACAATCTCTAAAACTGATCTGGACGAATACATAGCCCAGCAAATAAGGGTTCATCATGCGGCCGAAGCAGCCGGCCACGTCGTAAAAACGGGACAGCCATATCCAGGCTGGTATGACCAAATCAAGTACCCGCCGGGTTACACAATTCCCAAGTTCCATGTCTACAAGGGGACCGGCAATCCCCATCAGCATGTTGCCCAGTTCAGGGCGCTTTGCGGTAACACCGGCGACGATGACAAGCTTTTGCTCCGCCAGTTCGTTGGAAGTCTATCAGATACGGCGTTCGAGTGGTACTCTGAACTCCCTAATGATTCTATTAAAACCTTCGCGGAAATGGAGCTGCTGTTTACCCAACGCTTTGCAAGTGCCAGTGAACGTACCCCGATGACGGCACTGATTAACGCTAGGGTAAAACCCGGCGAGACATAGGTTCAGTACGCTATACGGTGGCGTAATCTATGGTCGAAGTGTGAGCAGCGCATAGAAGAAGCCCCTGCGGTGGGAATGTTTGTTGGAACCCTTGATCCACAAGCAACTATGTCACAGTTTATGATGTTCTTCAAGCCGACTACCTTCCAGGCTTTGATTGACAAACTAGCGCAGATGGACTAGATGGGCCATAAACCCCCTCTCCCAAAGCCGGATTCCCGAAATGACAAAGGAAAGGGAAAAGCGATCGTTGTCGCTAATGCTCAACAACAACCGAACGACTCGAAGCCGGTTGCTCGTCCAAACAATACGCGCCCGTACGTATCCCTTGAGGATAGGATGGGACGTCCTTATTCCTTCCCCCGCGATAAAACGAGGAGGTTATTCGAGCTGGCGTTGCGCAACAGACTCATAAATCTGCCGGATCCAAAACGTCCGTTGCAACCAAGTGACGTCAACGAGCCCAACTACTGTCCTTATCATCGAGTACTAGGCCACCCGATCGAAGATTGCTACGTTTTCAAGAATTGGCTTGAAAACCAATACCGACAGGGCAAGTTCGCGTTATCTGACAAATGGAAGGTGAATCCCCCGCAGCCCCACACCTCTAAGGGGACGAATACGTCAGGGGCAACATGCTCCGTCATCGAAGAAGCTCCTTGGGAAGTCTTATTATCAGCCAAGACAAAGAGGATGCTAAACGATCTTCAGACATGTCCAGCGGTCAAGTGGAAGAACCCATTGGAGCCACAAATTATGGAGGGAATGCTAAAACCTCGTCCGATTCAAAAGATTGGTGGAAGTGGCCCAAACACTCATAACCAGCCGTCAAAATCTTCGAAAAAGAAGAAGAAGAAATCTAAGAAGCCCGTGAAGTCTGGCGACAAGCGCACGGACTTACAAAAGCAAATTGACGTGCTGGAGGAATATAATCAGAAGGCACGAACCCCCATTACATTCCAAGAGTTCCTCAGCCATGTCTTTCAAGAGGAGAATGAGGGACAAAGTTCATCAGATGAATCCGAGGAATATATGGCGAGCTGTCATATGATTTCCCATTCGATCACGAATGATGAGGAGATTCTTTGCACCGAAAAGCTGGGGGCAGATCCTGAACCAAAAGTTCTGGGGCCATCAGATGAAGTAATTGACGCACTCCTTAATGAAGCTCGGTTGAAAAGTAAAGCTGATCGGGAGCACGAGGCGGCTATATTTGAAAGGGCCAAGCGCCAGCGACTTGATAAAGGAGCTGAGACGATCCCGCTGGAGCAAAACACCTCCACTACCGACAAAAGCCAACTCAGGATGAGGAAAAAGTTCGCTAAAGCCATATCAATGGGCATGAAGCTACCATCCTCTGAAGGAAACATCGCCGGTGAAGTGGAAACGCACCCCTCGTATTGCTTATATCATCAGAGGATTTCGCACCCCACTCAAGAGTGCAAAGCTTTCGATAGATGGTGGGAAGGATACGTTGCTCATCGACAACGCTTTAAGCGGAAAAAACGTAAAACTCGTCGGGAACAGAGAAATACGACCGAAGGGCTTAAAAGAACTGCTGGCGATTGTCGCATGGTTAACACCGGTGGATCACAAGTGCCTACATTCGGGAGTGATTCTGATGAAGAGCTAGAACTTGCCCCTCTCTTTAAAGAGTCCGCTTCAGGAAAAGAAGAAGAACCGAAGGTCTTTGAAAATAACACTGGTGGATCACAAGTACCTACATTCGGGATTTGCCTCGTTTTTGTTTTGGTGCCCCCTTATCAGTAGTTTAGACCCCTGGCATATATAGATTTGTCTAATTTGACCTACGGTGAAATCTGGAGCCTATTTCATAAGTTGTTGTTTTGGATTCGTGTTTCCGTATTCCGTATTTTTTAATTCTGAATTTGTGTCTTGTGTTTTACCTCGACTATTTGGCGTTTATACGACGATATAGAGGATTTATTGATGGTTTTGAAGGCGTGCCATAGGTTCTAACCTATATGCCCCTTATCGTATCGTTTTGGGTTTCGCGTGCCGTTTTAGCTTTGATTTGGTTTTAATGCGCATATACGATGTTTTGATATGTAGGTACCCATGAAGACTTCGGGACGACTAAGAAGCGCGTGGCGACGTCTATAAATGAAGACGCAAGGTGAGTAGATTATATCTACAGAGGGAAGTCGGGTGGATGGCGTATAGCACCCCCGCAGTCCGTAGTTGTTATATTATATATGATAGTTAGGTGTATTATGGATAGTTTAGGGTTAAAAGTAACTAGTGTAGTTCATAGTCGCGAACCCTAGAATAGCTTTACACCTACACGCACACCCTTGCACATTCTTTATACTTGCACTATGTTTGATGATATTGGATGACATTGGAGATGAGTCGATGGTTTTAGGCTTTGTGCCGTGAGATCGGTGATTTGATATGATTCGTATTTGGGATACGACATGTGATTTCTTGCGGGCTTGGATGTGTGTTTACCCCCGCATTCATACTTTATAGATGGTATCAGTTGTACTAGACTTAGATCAGTACGCCAGATTTTGTGATATGATGATAATGATACCTGATATTTGATGAGAGGAATGTGATACTGACCCGTACCAAGCTATTGGGATGCCGTACGACGATTTACCGTACGAGCTTTATATTGATGATAGATCCGCACTCATGACTTGAGGATGTCATATGATTTACTGTATCGTACGCGATACTACTGAGGCGGGATCACCGACTACTATATATATACATATCGACTCAGATTTAGGCGGTTTCCATACCCCTCCCGGTTTACTGGATAGTTAGGTCTGTAGTTTGCATAGTAGATGTTAGACTAGACCCGAGTCATACCTATTTCAAAACTAACGAATCGGGAATATCTTAAGGATAAGTAAAGAGATTCTACGGGTATTTTCAAAAGACGTATCTATTCTTAAAAACACCGTAACCCTTATTTTACCAAAATCCCGATTCGTCTTATTTCAAATGCCATAACTGCATGACATATGCATATGGATGTAGATTCCTTACTATTGCGTTGATTTACTCGATTCCGCATTTTCAGTACTATTCGCATTGCATTTCATGGGTTATTGCTATATTACCATCATGCTGTTAGGACACCAGCACCATTATCGATGATGCATATGTTCCACGTACACTTGCTTGCCGGCTAACACACTTCATCATCGATAATTGCCATGTCACTACACAGTAGTATTATTGCATCAGGATATGACCTTGTATGTGCATACCATTATTCCATGTTGCATGATATGTTGTTATACTTGCACTTCATTTATATGTCACATACATCATGCTTTCTGATTATGCGCATTGGGATGTTTGTTTTCATGATATTTCTGGATTTGGGGAACCGTGGGTATTTCAAGAGATTATGTAAATGTTTTAAAACCCGGTTACCCTTGATATGATATTTCAGCTTCCACCATGAGTTTTATCGGTTCTGATTTATATACCCGTACGAGGAGGCGTCGAGGCCGTATGAGGGTACATGGTGGGGCCCGGAGTACCCCGGGGCAAGAAAGGGATGTCGATGTGCTATGAGCCGATGAGCCCGGCCGGGGAACCATACCGTCCGGTGATATTACCTTTTACTCGGCGGTTATCTTGGGGATACCGACCGGAGCTTGTACGTATGCATACGTCGCAATTCGAGGGTCGAAGCTGGGCACTCGGGTTTCGATATAGCGTATGATACGTACCTATCAGGGCTAGTCTTGGTGACAGTGCCTGATAGATGAGGATTTTCGTGCCGATGCTAGGCACAGGTTTCGTGATGTTTTCCATGATTTTGTTTATATCCTCATATTTACATACATGATATTTATTGTCATTGTGTGACGGGTGGACGGGTTCCACGTTTATTGTCATTGGGTGACGGGTGGACAGGTTCCACGTTTATACAGACTTGATCACATACAGACTGGATTTACATTGATCATACTTCATTTGTATATATAACAGTGTATGAGGACGCTGTTATATATACCCTTACACCAATATTAGTGGAATGGGACGCTAATATATGTGTATTGATATCCATTTGATACTTCTTCATATTTACTTCATGCAGACATACCTTATACTTATGACATGTTATTACCTGAGTACTTGGCACTACATACATGTTTAGATGTTACATTGCCACCTTATCATGCTTCAGACGTACTCTTGTGGTTTATATTATACTGATCGTTTTGACCTAGGATTATGTCTTGCATTCGGTTTCTGCTTGTAGATATTTCTATTCGCGAGTTGGCAACCTACCCCCGTTGTGCCACAGTTCTTGCAGGTTTTGCCGTACAGGTTCCATTGCGGCATTTTTGGCACACTGCTTCCTTGCGGGTGAATTGCATTTGGTAGGTGGGTTCTTTTGCATCAAGAACCACCATTGTACCTGTATTATTCATTGTATCTAGAATTCCATCAACCAAAACTTTTATATTGTTTCAGACTTAGACACCAGTGATGTATTATTTCGACCTTAGAGTCGCGCTTAGCAGTATTACGGTTTTCATGCTTATTGGGTTTCTTTTGAGTTTTGATCCTCGCCATTCGGCGTTGTATATTATATTATTTGCGTGGTTGTGACCGTCGATTGACGAAGAGCTAGCTCCCGGTTGGGGATGCCTTTTATCATTGCATATATATATTGTTCTTGTTGTACCCCGTTCGGGACCAGTATTTACAAAAGAAACTCTGCCGAATTTTTTAGAAAAGACCGTACATTTTTAAAATGCATATTCGGCTTAGTTAAAAAAAAACCTTGACTTTCAAACATGTTTTTCTTCACTTCTTTAAACCAGTTATCTTTATTTACTCTTAAAATGGTTTTAGATTGCTGGGCTTTTGGCTTACTTGGATCAAATAGAGTCCTATAGACTTCATATGGTTCAAGGGCCAGTCACGTGCTCTTTCGGGTCGTGACAAAGTTGGTATCAAGCGCTAGGTTGATCTTGGTTCGAGTCTAAGTTTGACTATGTGGAGCCTAGGGCGTCTATATATATACGGAACTTAGGCTTGACCTTACGGAACTTAGACTTAGTCGAGGGGGTATTAGACCCGAACTTTCGTCGCGTAGAATGACCCTTGGTTGATGGAGTAGGTGACAGCGGTAGAGTGACGTATCGTGTGTATGTTCCGCGGCATACTAACGATAGCTACTCCGCTTAAGGAGCCTTAGGATGTACATTTTCTTGAACAGTATTATATTCATTCCTGATCTATCTTCATCGATACTGGTTATGATTTTGCTGCCGCGATCACACGGGCAGAGAGAGCTACGGCTAGAGTTGCGTCAGCTTGAGCTCGTCGCAGACGAGGACTGACCAGGGCGTGATTCCAGAGACTTACGATTGCATTGAGAGGCGTCGTCTTATTGTGTTTTCACGCCATGAGCGTTTGACAGATCGCTTTCACGAGATTTCTCGGACGTGCCGATTGGTACCAGAGGAGCGGGCTACTGCTAGAGGCTAGGCAGGATGTGATGGCCATTGATAAATCGCTTACTCAGGATGATCGAGGCACTATTCAGCATACAGAAGAATGAGCCAGTTGTTGCTGTAAATGACGAGATGCCACCCAGATGATTGGAACTACTGCAGCATGAGTATATACTTGGAGTTATGTTAGACGGTCGCTAGTCACCGAGGGTGGATGACTAGGGCATGTGGTTCGTTCGCTTACCGATGCGAGATCATCAGATAGATTGCTTCCAGCTAGAGACGACTTCACGAGGAGACGTTGAGAGTCGACAGAGACGATCGAGTGTCAGGAGTCCATTTTCCAAGTTTAAAGTATATGGAAAGACATGCAGGCGATTCCATGGACCCTCTAGAAGAATGAAACCCTAACTCGACTTAATGACTGTGTGAAAGCCTTTGAACCTTAGGGTTTGCGGCAGTTCCACGACGCCATTAGTGAGGCTTGGGTTTGCCCTTCTACGGCTGGACCACCGACGCTGGGGCATGTACTCGATACTATTAAACTGTACTCAAGATGTTGATCTCTTGGGGGATTACGAGGTTCTGACGAGTCGATCGAATGTTTCAACATCATTCGGATATCATGTGATGGGATGCATTGCTTGGGAGACTCCAGATACGAGTATAGCCGTTGGAGCACAGTCCATGCAGCCACGATAAGACGATGTCCGAATCAGTCGACATTGAAACAGAGTGAAGTAAAGAGTTCGCTAGAGATTTCGACGAGATGACGTCCCACTCCGCCGACTTTAGTGATGCGATACGCACGCAGAGGCATGGTATATGGACATAGCTTCCAGAAAGAGGCGCGATGAGTATACAGCCATTCCGGAACAAGAATTAGCTTCAGTAAAGGATGATGACTTCCGGGCAATTCGGCAGAAAAGAGATATGCGAGAGACTTCGGATCGACCGTAGCCAAGAGCATTGCAGTGCGCAGATTGAGACGTGATGTCGAAGTGGACGGAAATACAGACAAGTGGAACCAGAGGTTCGTGCGAGACGCTGACGAGCTGTCATTACTTTCCGTCGAGACCAGAGCCCTGATATGCTTACAGAGGCGTTGAGATGCGACCAATTTCCGAGAAATGCTGTGCTGAGGACGCAGATGTCCATTGAGCGAGAAGAGATTATGCAAGAGTACCAGCTTCCGTACAGATCGGCGTAGGCAAGATCGGCAGAGACCTTGAACAGGATTCCTTCCAGGACATTGCTGCAAAGATGTTTGCACCCAGGATCAGATGTGTGATGTGCATTCGTAGAGCCAGAGGCCGACGTCAGTGATATGCTGCTTTATGAGTGGTCGTTATGATTGACCAAGAGAGGACCAGAGAAGTACCAGAACGGAATTGTCCCCGTTAGCACACCTGACAGGGCCGATGAGCCGATTGATTGCGAGATAGGTAATCCGCAGAGAAGATAAGGACCCAGAGGCAGAGGACGCCAGACCGTGAGCAAGAGGCAAGTAGATATCTTGCGCTGCTAGCTTTGGATGCACCGACTCCTTCTCGACTTTGCAGGAGGAACTACCAATGACGGTATTTATGATTTGTGATTTTGTGATTCGATTATCACGTATCCGTCATCTTGGATTTTGGTATTTTGGGCGTTCTGTTTGCATGATTTAGTTTTGATGACTGAGTTTCATGATATTTATTTCATGCACCCACTGGGTATTTATATTTTGCACATAGTTATTACATTTGAGCTATTGATTGTGATTTCACGCCTATCTTATGCAGTGAAAATTTTTCCGAAATTAATTATTTTAATATTATTTTAAGCCGTCACTAATACATTTAATTAGGGAAAATTACAAATTGGAATCAGTTGAAATAAATTTTGTGCATCATAACACATTAAATAAAATTTTATCATGTGGTTTTTGAAATGAAATGGTTTGCCAAAACGGTTTAGAAAATATCGAAGAAAAAAGACTTTTTTTGGTGAAATTAGTGTAAATAGATATTGGGGTATAACATTTATCATTTTTCCTCACCCATACTCACCCACACCCTCTCTCCTCTCCCCAAATCAGCAGCCCAAGTTTCCCCCTCCTCATTTCCCCATTTGTTTTGCCCAAAAGAAATGAAAAGAAAAAGGAAATGAAAGAATAAAAGAATATATAAGTATGGGCTTTGACCTTGGGTTGACTTGATATCATTTTCCCCACTTGACTCTCTCTCTTCCTCAAATTCCTGGCCAAAATCAGCACCCTACTGCAGCAGCCCTCCCTCAAAAAAAATCCCACCCAATTTGCATAAAAAATCCACAAAAATGCTTCAAAATCCATACAATTTCAAAGCTAATTCCAAATCCAACTCCTACCCATTTTTCCTTAGCCTCTCAAGCATGGTTTTTGGTGAAAAGTTTTCAAATTGGAGGTCAAGATTTTCATGCTAGATCTCAAATCTTGTGAGGTAAAAATCTTGAGCTTTTTGTTAAATTGTTGGTTATTGCTTTAATCTAACTTAATTAGGATATGAATTGTGGTTCTAATTGAAAGATTTAGGTTTTCAAAAGAAGGATTAAATTATAGTTAGGGTTTTTGTTGTGTGATTATGGTTGCAAAGTGGAATTCATCATTTTGTGATATGTGAAACATAATCAAATTGTTAGTTTGTAAATTGTTAAGTGGAATTGTAATATTTAAGCTATATTGCAAACTAGGTTTTTGTAAACCATGAATTGGTTTAAGAGAAAATGTAATTAGGTTTTTGATGACTTTATTATCATTATAAAATGTAGTTTAATACTTTAGATCATGAAAATCCAAGCTAGATTGTTGTATATGCATTTTTTGCTATAAAATTGTTAAAATTGGTTAAATTGTAAACTAGAATTTTGGGGCTAATGAAATTTAATGAGATTAAATTATGGAAATGGTTTTTATGACTTATTTAAGATATTTAATAAGTATTATGGCCATTAGAATTGTTAAAACATCAAGTTTTGTACTAAAACGGTAAATTTTTGCATGTTAGATTTTCGGAAAAATGGCTTTTAAGGTGAATTTGGGGTTTTGGTGAATTTTAACCTATTTTATATTATAGTTAGTGTTCGTGGATGCTTCAAATGAGTGTGTTTGGGTTTTCTCGATGGTTTGACGTTTGTACATCGACATCGAGGGTTGGTTTGGCTATTCTTGCATGCGTAGGCGATAGGTTTTGACCTATGCGTGATACGCGTGCCGATTTGATTTTCGTATGCCGTTTCGATTTCGAATTTGGTTTTAATGCGATACGGTGCATTATGATATGTAGGTACCCCATGTGGACTTCGAGACGACAAGCAAGCGCGCGGCGACGTCGGCACCGGCGAGCGAGGACCAGGTGAGTAGATTTATATCTACGGGGAGAAGTCGGGTGGATGGCGTATAGCACCCCCGCAGTTCGCAGTGATGTATACGAATACATATACACTTAAATATATATTATATTAATATGATGCTTTGAGGATAAAGGTAGATGCTAGGTGTTCATGGATTAGTTTAGTGTTAGTTGTGAAACCCTAGATCAGTTGTTACACCCACACACGCACGCACACACATGCATTCATCTATGTTATTACCTATGCGTATATGGGGATATGTGTTTATGTGTTCACATAGGTATGGAACTATGTGTTCACATACTGGATTTGAGGATAATGTTTGGGATTTGAGGTGAGTCGGTGAAATTGATTTGAGGCCGTGAGATCGGTGATATGGCAGGGTTCGTATTTGAGATACGACATGACGTTGTAGCGGGTCCTTGACGTAGTGTTTCACACACATGCATTCATACTTAGGTGGTATCAATATTGTACTAGACGTATATCAGTACCCCGATCATGATATTTGATAAAGAGGATACCAGATGAATAGTATGATGAATGTGATATTGACCCGTACCCAGATTTGGGATGCCGTACGACGAATTTACGTACGAGGTATATATTGATGATTGATCCGCACTCTTGACTTGGGATGTCTGATTATAGATATGGTATCGGATATGATATTATTGAGGCGGGATCACCGACTATACATATACAGGTATGTATATGTATCGACTCAGATGATAGGCGGTTTCCTTACCTGTAGTTCAGCTTGTTAGTTCAGCCGTATAGTTTAGTGTACTTGTTAGATTAGTTTAGACTCCTACCTATTTCAAAACTAGCGGATCGTGGGTATTTTAAAAGACAGGTTAAGGGATCTACGGATATTTCAAAAGACGTATCCTTTCTTAAAACCACCGTAGCCCTTATTTTCAAAACCCCATGATTCGTGTTATTTCAAATGGCACCATTGTTTAATATTTAGCTCCCGCTCATTATGGTTGCTCACTCCGCATCGCATATTTACATTGTTATTTCATATTGTATTGTTGATATTATGCTGTTAGGACACCAGCACCATTACCGATGATCCGTATGTACCACGTACACTTACTTGCCGGCTCACACACATCTTCATCGGTAATTGCCATGTCACGTACACCTTAGAAAATATTATGGCTTAACTTAGCTTGATAGCTAGTAGTTTGACATGATATTAGTGTACTTACCTTATATGTCAGCTTAGATATTGTAGTCATTACTTGTCACTTCATGCATACTGTTATTCATTGTTATGCCGTATTCATGGTTTTACATGCTATTGATGATTTGGATTCGGATTTCCATGAGATTTTCTTGATTTGGGGGAAAACCGCAAAACTTGTATAAGCTTCTTTCCTCTCTTTTAAATAAAAAGTGCGGTTTTCCCATGATGTATGAGTCGTCCACCACGAGTTTGCTGATGGATTTCGAGACCCGATTCGAGAAGATGGATGAACCGTTTCGGGTACATGGTGGGCCCGGTGCGGTACCCCGGGGTAAGAAGATCGTGTTGTTGACGTTGAGCCTGTGCATGGGAGCACGACTGACCGGTGATATTACCCGACGCGTCGGATATTCGGAGGATACCGTCGTAGTCATGAGATGGATGATAGGGGCCGGTCTGGACTGACGGTGCCCTAGTCATTGTGATTGAGACATTGAGATTTCGAGATATTGAGGTACAGAGACTGTGATACAGAGATATCGAGATATTGGGATTACGTTTTGTGCCGATGCTAGGCACTGTTTTATACTGATTTCATTATGATACCTCATTTAAAAAATACAGAAATCTCACTAATTTATGAAAGCAGTTTTCTTCAGTACATGCATTATGTTTCATGCATTCATACATCATCCATATGATATATTGCTACCTGAGGCACTAACACGGGCATATGGGATTACACTTGGGTTAGATATTTATCCTAATCATTGTTATAGACTGCTGGTTATATTTGAGGATATATTATGATAATATGACCTAGGATTGCGTTGTTCATGCGGTTTCTGTTCGTAGATATTTTTCTATTCACGAGTTGGCAACTCAACCCTGTTGTGCCCCAGTTTCTTGCAGGTTTGCCGTACATGTTTCATTACGGCTTTGCGGGCACAGTTTCATTCGGATAACTTGCTAGTAGATGGGTTTATTGGTATCGTACCCATCATATTACCTTGTATAATATTATTCAGTTGTATCTAGTAAATTCCATCAAACAAACATGTATTTATTTTTGAGATAGAGACTGGTGATTTTATTCCTTCGACCTTAGAGTTGCGCGTTGTATTTCTGTGGATTTCTTGTTGTTTTGAATTTCCTTTTGAGTTTTGATTCTCGCCCATGGCGTTGTATATTATATTGCTTGTGTGGTTGTGACCGTCGATTGACGAAGAGCTAGCTCCCGCTTTGGGATGCCTTTTATTGATTTCGTATACTATTCATGTTGTATCCCGTTTGGGAGCCAGTATTTACAAAGGAGACTCTGCCGAAATTTTCAAGAAATACTTGATGTTTTTTTTTAAAAAAAAACGCATAATTCGGATATGCTTTTAAAACTACTTGTTTTAAGTTGTTTTTCCTTCACTCAACTACTTTTCTTGGTTTGGATTTCTGGGTTTTCGGTTTACTTAGATTACGTACGTCTCGAGACGTTTCGTAGTTTAAGTGCCGGCCATGTTCCGTACTTTCGGGACGTGACACTAGCGTCTCATATATTAATTTTTTGCTCGAAATCCTTCCCGAACACTTACCGAATTTTTCCCAAATATCTGCCGATTTTTTCCGAATATTTCTCCGAATCCGAATTTTCAACCTCTCCGAATTATACCCGAAAAACGAATTTATGATTATGCACTAAAGTGATTGAATCGCTGCAAATCTGGAGTGTGATAATTGATAGAAAACTTTATTCAACCCCTCCTTTTTATGAGCACATAAGGAGGAACATGGGGTGATTCTAAAAATGTTTAGCAATAAAATAAATCCTAATATTTGCAACCCTTGGAACCGTGGGGATAAATATAGAAACGTCTACTTTTTTATGAGAAAAATGTCGGCTTTTTGGAATTTCTTGATCAAGATTCTCTATATTAGATTTTAAATAAGATATTACGTACCATTGAGCTATAGCTCGGTTGGTACGTGCACTTTCCCTTCCGGAAAGAGTACGGGATTCGAATTAGAAAGCAGCCATAAACTAACGTTTTCGGGATAAATTCAGAGATGCTCTGGATGTTGTGCATTTTGTGATTGGGTTAGCCATGCAGCCCAAATCATTTCCACTCTAACATGAGATAGCCATTAAAAAATGAGGCCTTCAAGCTTGGTCGGCTCAATCCAAACAGCATGGTATTCTAACTCGGCTCATTCAATTTATTGAAAACAGCCAGAAAAACAACTCAAGAAAGATCCAGAAGGTTCTAATAAATTCTGGTGTCTTTTAGTAAAAACCAACTCTCCAGACTTCCAGAGTCTTCGCTCTCAACTCTATATATGCTCCATTCGCTCTCATCCTTCTCCATCATCCAAAGAAAGAAATCAAGCAAGAAAACCCAATCGTACAACAGAAATCCCAAACTCCATATTTCCCAACTCTACACATTAATTCATCTTACTTAAAAGAAGAAAAGAAAGAATGGCATTGATCCCAAGTATCTTCGGGCAGAGGGGGAGCGGCAGCAGCATCTTCGACCCCTTCTCTTGGGATCCTTTCCAGAGCTGGCCGGCGCTGTTTCCGGACCAGTTTCGGTCTGATAGCAGCAGCGGTGGTGCGCTGAGCGAGACGTCAGCGTTTGCGAACACGCGCATCGATTGGAAGGAGACACCGGAGGCGCACATATTCAAGGCGGACATGCCGGGGATAAAGAAGGAAGAGGTGAAGGTGGAGGTGGAGGAAGGCCGGGTTCTCCAGATCAGCGGAGAGCGCAGCAAAGAGAAGGAAGAGAAGGACGACAGGTGGCACAGGGTCGAGAGGAGCAGCGGCAGGTTCCTGAGGAGGTTCAGGCTCCCCGAGAACGCCAAGGTCGATCAGGTGAAGGCGACCATGGAGAACGGGGTGCTCACCGTGACGGTGCCCAAGGAGCAGGTCAAGAACCCCGAGGTGAAGTCCATCGAGATCTCTGGCTAAATTTCTGGCTCTGGTTATGGATGTGTGGTTTAAGAAGCTTGTATTTTGTGCGTGTGATACCGTGTGTGTTTTTGTGCTCTAAAGCTTGTGATGTAGCTTTTTGTGTTTGAGCTGAAATAAAAAACAAGTGTTAGTTGTGTAAGCTCTCTGAATTTCCATGCTTAATGGTTGAGTTTGATTTATGATTGTATTGAATTGGCATACCATAGCTTATATAAACAGTACTTAGTATTTTGTCAAACGAAGTCAAATCAGTCGGAGCTAGGGTGTGCTGAGATGACGTAATCACTGCACTTGATTGAATCATAAGTTGTCTTGAAGAAGTATCCAGACAATAAAATATCTATCCTAACAACAATTACTTAACCTAGAATTCGATCATGCTTGTTAGGTCACTTAAATCCACTTAAAAGTGTCCTAAGTTTGAACACTCTTGGCATCATTTTTTCGATTTTTACTTTCTATTTTTGCGGGTCTGTATATTAAATGTCTTATCCTGTTAACACTCACTAATTGACCCATTTATAGAACTATCTTTGTTAAAATTTTGTCAAATTTTGTCTCGCAAATAACATTAAATCATTTCTTATAAAGAGAAGAGTCTTTTCCCATATTTCCTTTAAAACATTTACAAATTATACTTATATTAACATTGTTTCTAAGCTAAAGTACTTAGGAAACAATCAAAATTTAATTAAAATTCCTTGAATAATTAATCGGTAACTTCTATATTTCGCCTAAAACTTTCTTTATTTCTAAATATGACACCGAAACTTCGATATTCCATATATCACCCCAAAACATGTAAGTTATCAAATTTATTCCCTGAGTTAATTTTTAGATGAGCTATTCATAAACAATGAAAATAACTCTTCTTACAACATTAAAGTTGTAAAGATGAACTCTAGTTTTGGTTTTGCCAAGAAATTGAATATCTTATGCAGTCTGATGGAGTGAATAAAGCTAATATGGAAGGGAAAAAAGACCTTAATAGAGAAGAATAAGAGAGAAACAAGCTAATTGTGATTTTCTATCTCATAAACTCACAACCCTAGATAATCTAATCCAACTCGAATTAAAAATTTTAAGGCCACGCCTAAGATCCTCAAACGTTAAACCAGTATACAATGAGCAAAGGCAGGGCAGAGAAATCCAATCATCTTCATCAAATTTAGGATACACGAAGGTTCATGGATGAGATCGGAACGATGGCAACGGTGTTTGTGACTTCCTTCATCCATACCAGGCTAATTCCCTTCTAATTTCTCCTCCAAATTTTTTATCTCAATTTATTTCATCGCATTTAGAATTCAATTTTCACATCATTAGTTGAATCTTGAATTTCATTCTCATCACAAATTAAAAATACGAAAAATCATCCTTTTTCATATAAAATCCAAAATTTTAAAATAAAATCAACTTTTCTTTTGCAAATATTGGGGTCAAAAATTACACCCCACGGTCGAGCAGAAAAGGTTAAAAAGGCAAAGTCAACACCCAAGTAAATGGGCCTGAGCTCAACCGGTCCAACCTTAACCATGGGGACGCCCCCCCTCCACATGCCATAGAAAGAATAGGAAAATGTAATAAATAAATTTAATATGTACTAAATAGGAAATAAATGCACTAAAAGCCAATTATGTAAAGCCTAAGGGGCAAAGTGCAAATTGTAATAGGTATTTAACTCCAACTATGACAAGAAATGTTAAGATTTTCTCTTCCTATAAATTTTGTTAGTGTTTTGACCCTCCATCAAGAAAGAGGCAAGTCTCTTTCTTCTTCATCTTCTTCCTCTAAAATACCCACAAAAGAGAGTTCTCTTCTTCTCTAAATCCTCAAATAAAACTAATTTAAAACCCAAAATAAAAGAAAAGTCGTTCCCTTTCTCCATCAAATCTAAGGAAAAGAGAAAAAGGAGATCTCTTGGGGGTGAAGCTCATGGCTTTCACCTCAAGCAAGCACCATGGATGAAATAACTTGATGAAACCATTAGTTTCACCCCTCAAGAACATAGAATTGATGACTCTGAGGTGAAAGCTCCATGAACTCTCTTGAAACCGGATATCCCACGAGATCCATGGGAACATGGGTCATAAACCATGTTCCTCATCAAATCATGAATACGGGATACACCCGTGTTCAGTTTTGGGATCCCCTTCAAGTGATCCCCCATTGGAACCCCCTATCAAAAGGATCCCTCAAGGGTTTCCGCTTTCGGAAACCCCCCTAAAGGGTTCTCTCTTCAGAGCTCCCACAAAGGGGGCTCCCGATTTCAGGACCCCTCCTAGAAAGGCTCCCGATTTCGGGACCCCCCAAGGGAGCTCCCCACTTCGGGACAACCAAATGGGAGGCTTTCGACTTCGGGACCCCCAAAGTAGTCCCCCGACTTCGGGACCCCCTTTTTATGGGTCTCACCACTTCAAGACCTCTCAAAAGGGCCCCCTGCCTCGATACCCCCATCAAAGGGGTGCCTCTCTTCATCCCTTCCTTTCTCTCTACTCTTTCACTTCTCGGAGCTCTCCGACACACTCAAAACATTTATCTCCTTCAAAAAAAGTTCTAGCGAGACACTGTCCTGCACCCTGCAAGGGGACTGCTAGCCTCCTTGATCCCTTGATACCAAGTCCGCTGTTCGGTCAGTGGGACTACCGTAAACTCTGCGAGACCCCCGAGATATCCAAAAAGGCCTAAACATCATTTTCTAAACACAAATGCATAAATTTTCACATTGAGTTCGCATTATCGCCATGACCCGTTAATCGAAGATTCCCTTGCTACAAAACAAGGAGGAATTAATGGCGGCTTTGTCTTCGGCTGCCGGAGATTATAATCCACACAATCAATAAACCACTGCCTATCTTTGACAGGGAGAATCTGTACAATACCTGACACGCAATCGCATCCATCTCAATAAGATGACGAAAAACACTCTACAGCAAATAACTACATTCTTATCATTACACATAAGGGTAGGGATCAACATTTCCTCGACCAGCCGGCGGGAAGTAATTATTTTTGTAAGTCCAGGTCGCGCACCCCATGTGTCCGCGGGGAGGCGGAATTTACAAAAAAACGATTTTACAAACCTCGCAACACGGACTTAAACTCCAGGATCGATGCTGAACCCTAACTAACAAAATACTGTGTGAAGTTTAACTACTCGGATGAAAGTTATACCTCATGAAACTAAGTCCTTTGGGTCTTTTAGTCGCTGTCCTCCTCGTCATTGTAGGCTCCGAGGATCGTTACGGATCGTGACTTCCTCGTCGGCTTCCTCGAGTCAAAGACGATCCACCCGAGAGTCTATAGTCTGAGCTCCAACCTCAACTCCGAGGTAACTAGGGCAAGTAGCTTGCTAGACTAGATGGCCTAGGTGATGCAGAAAGTGAAGATAGAATACTTTGTCTCTTGGAACCCTAGGTTTCTTAACTCATGAGACAATTAGGGTTTTATGAGAAAAGAAGAAGTCTTAAGAAAGTGAGAATGTAGTTGTCAACTTTGAACATCCTTGGCCGCCCTTCAAGAATAGAGTGAGTCTTATTCAATAATTGTGGAGATATTTCTCACACAAATATCTCATGAGTTCACAAATATCTTATAGTGAGTCATAGCCATGAGTCACCAAGTAGTCGTGCTAGGTTCAATATTCACATCCACCTCATTTCTCCACCCAATTAGTTTTAATCTCAAAAAGAAATCAAAACCCTAATAGGTGTCCCCTTCTATAAGCTTTCCAGAACTATTTACGAGAATGCCTCTCAGCCGTATATACATACCCGCATCCGCATTCCGAAGAATACGAATACAAAAAGACGAAACAAATCCATCAATACAATACTAGGATCCGGCTTAAACCAAAGCCCACTAGTATCATCCGCCCGAACATCATACGCACATAAATGCATGTAAGTGTTCGAAGCCCTGTCGTAAAACCATACGACCTCTACATCTTTCGCCCGATGCAGGAAAATCCTCGGTGTGGTACTATAAAGACTAGACAGTACGCTGACAGTGGGTTTAACCACAAGCCGCAAGCGGTACTAGCTGCACGTAACGGCTACCCAGGTATCTGTCGATAAGAAGGCCGATGAGCAAACCCATCCGAACTCCTACTAAGCCTGCATGTGACAATCTCCGTACAATCCGGTATGTTCGTCTTAGAGTATCGCATATCGGGCCTAGGGGCGATAATCATCAGACCCCTAATAGCGCAATAAGTCGTGCCGAAGTGTAGCCCAAAACATCTTGAGAAACTACTGGAATACCTACCAGTAAATCTCGCTTTCCCTGGCCAGGGAATTTGTGTAATGTCTCTCCAAACACAGCACAATATCAACCCCCAATACCGGGAGAGACGAATCCTATCTAACCGCCACTGCCTCCAAGTGCTTCGGGACTGCACCCAACTACTACCTGTTTGCACAACTCCTTTGAGCCATGGTAGGGTGGTAATCAAAGTACATTGGGAACACACTAGAGGTGAAGTAGCAGTATCAAGTCGACGGACTAAGTTGTACTCATGTTATCTGGGAACTGCTACCCGACGATAGGTATAATACCCACCAACAGTTCCCGACGAGTCCTGTCCAGTGTACTCATAACTTAATGAGCACCTGCATACTATCTCCAGTACGACATACTAATGGCTGTAGGACAGACCATCTCCCCAGCTGGGATGAGAAGCGTATACACTAGTCTACTCCGGAGTATCGATGCCCCGTCTCGATAATCCTACGACTAGGGACCTGTATAAGGATGCGCTTGTAAATTGCCCAGCCCCCACTAGTGTGACTGCCATCACAACGCTGGTAATCAAGCAAAGATCCTAAGGGCTCTACTAATATGTATAAGCGATATGCTAAAAGAAACACATGCACATATTGAAGTAGAAACAAACCAAGTAGCATACTACCATTTTGAGCAAGACTGTCAATACAACTGTGAATATCCCAAGCTTCCATTAAGTAATATACAGACCAGTATGATACAATAATGGCCTCTAGGGCATACATCACTAACAATCTCCCACTTGCACTAGGGCCATGTACTGGCGTATCGGACTTTGTGTAATGTCTCTCCGAACACATCGCGATATCAACCCCCAATACCGGGAGAGACGAATCCTATTTAACCACCACTGCCTCCAAGTGCTTCGGGACTGCACCCAACTACTACCTGTTTGCACAACTCCTTTGAGCCATGGTAGGGTAGTAATCAAAGTACAGTGGGAACACACTCAAGGTGCAGTAGCAGTGTCAAGTCGATGGACTAAGCTGTACTCATGTCATCTGGGAACTGCTACCCGGCGATAGGTATAATACCCACCAACAGTTCCCGACGAGTCCTGTCCAGTGTACTCATAACCTAATGAGCATATGCATACTATCTCCAGTACGACGTACTAATGGCTGTAGGACAGACAATCTCCCCAGCTGGGATGAGAAGCGTATACCCTAGTCTACTCCGGAGTATCGATGCCCCGTCTCGATAATCCTACGACTAGGGACCTGTATAAGGATGCGCTTGTAAATTGCCCAGCCCCCACTAGTGTGACTGCCATCACAACGCTGGTAATCAAGCAAAGATCCTAAGGGCTCTACTAATATGTATAAGCGATATGCTAAAAGAAACACATGCACATATTGAAGTAGAAACAAACCAAGTAGCATACTACCATTTTGAGCAAGACTGTCAATACAACTGTGAATATCCCAAGCTTCCATTAAGTAATATACAGACCAGTATGATACAATAATGGCCTCTAGTGCATACATCACTAACAATCTCCCACTTGCACTAGGGCCATGTACTGGCGTATCGCAGACCTATCATCTCGATCAGCCACTCGAACTGTGTCTGAGGGATGGCCTTTGTGAGTGGATCTGCAGTGTTATTCTCTGTATCTAGTCTCCTCACCTCGATCTCCCGGGGATCTACGATCTTCCTGATCAGGTGGTACCGCCTCAAGATGTGTCTGAACTTCTGATGAGACCTAGGTTCCTTCGCTAAAGCTATAGCGCCGTTGTTGTCGCAATACAGCGGTATTGGATCAACAATGGTCGGAACCACCTGAAGTTTTGTGAGGAACTTCTTCATCCAGACAGCTTCTTTTGAGGCATCACAAGCAACTATGTACTCCGCTTCCATCGTCGAGTCAGAAACAGTGTCCTGCTTGGAGCTCTTCCAACAGACCGTCCCTCCATTGAGGGTAAAAACATAACCCGACATGGACTTGGAGTCATCCTTGTCACTCTGAAAGCTGGAGTTAGCAAAGGTCTCGATCTGGAGGTCTTTTCCGCCATACACCAAGAACATCTCTTTAGTCCTTCTCAGGTACTTGAGAATGTTCTTTACTGCTATCCAGCGCTTCTCCCATGAGTTTGACTGATACCGGTTTACAACGCTCAATGTGTATGCAACATCTGGTCTGGTACACAACATCGTATACATTATAGATCCTACCGCCGATGCGTAGGGTATAGTTGACATGCGATCCCTTTCCAAATCAGTCTTTGGAGACATCTCTTTGGAGTGGGTGATTCCGTGACAAGCCGGTAGATTACCGCGTTTTGAATCTTCCATACTGAATCTTTTCAGTATGGTGTCGATGTACTTTGACTGTGAAATTCCAACTATCCGTTTAGATCTATCACGATAGATCTGGATTCCCAGAATGTAGGAGGCATCACCCAGGTCCTTCATGGAGAACCTCTGTAACAAGAATCTTTTGACTGACTGTAACATAGGAATTTCATTTCCTATTAAGAGAATGTCATCCACGGCGGTTTAGGTGATTTAAATCTCCAAAAATTTTCTGTTTGTTGTTTCGATTCTCCCGTGTTTGTTCAGATTCTCTGTTTCTTGATTTGTTCGCTGGGATTTTCCAGATCTGAATCTGTCCGTCTTCTTTTCCTGCACAATTCATACAATACCTATCAAAAAAAACAAGATGAATTTTTTATTTTATTTTATTTATTATTTTATTTTTGTTTTTAAAATTTTCAATTTTTAAAATTTTTAAAATTTTTTTAACCTGAAATTACACAAAGAAAGAGACTACCGTCTCCCCGGCAACGGCGCAATTGGATTGATCGTTCTTTTACGTGTGCGTTTTGAAAAGATAGATTTTGAAATCAAAGAATTTAACGCAATCAATAACGGTGTCGCTTGGTAGCTAGCCGGTTGAGTACGGGTCGGTCCACAGGGAGATGGATTCCTATTCTTTATATTCTTACGAGTTAAGTCCAAAAGATTTTGGGTTTTATTTTAAGATCTAAGAATGAGATAAAAATTTATAAAAAGCTTGTTCGGGTTAAGATTAGGTTAGTTGGAAAATCAATTATTCTCATCGCTTTCTATGTCCTAATTAAGAACTATTTAGGTGTTAAGGTAATAATTAACAAAGGGGATTAGCACGATCGGGAAGAAACTAGGTTTCTTCCTCTAGGTCCTTGTCCGTCCTTTCTTAACTCTTACCCTAACCTCCATGGAAAATATACACAACCGGTCTTTAACTATGGTATCACCGCTACCTCGTGGGATAGGATGCCGTAGTGAGCGGTGTGTGTATGTATGCATAGAGTCCTATTTAAAATGTATAATGGGCAAAAAAGGGGTGAGAGATTTTCATCTCTCAAACCTTCCCCAAATCTAATCCTAACAAGTGAGGAACTACTCACTCATTAGGGAATTGATAAACGAGTTTATTTTTGTTTGTTTTTAATTTAACAACTACGGCAGATAAATAAAATTTATAAATAGGGCAGATAAAAAATTTATAACTACGGCAGAAAAGAAATTCAAGATAAAAAAAACTTACTTCTTTATTGATGCACTTTTTGATAGATTACATGGAATTGAAATTCTAAGATCTAGAAATTAAAAGAGGCATCTCAAAAGAGGCACCCAAAAAGAGGCACACCTCAAAAGAGACTGTAGGCTTTCCTATTTATAGATAGGAGAAACTCTAGGGTTTACATCTGATCCATATTTTAAAATTACAAGACTACCCCAAAGACCGAGTCAAAACACCGACTTATCCACCGACACGTGCCTTGCACGGACACGTGCACTGCACGTGCACTATATGGCTGCGGAACCGCGGCAAGAAGGCATGTTTGGCCGCTGTTCCGCGGCCATCTTGTGGGCTCTCTTGCTTGATTCTTCAGGGTTGCTTCATGTTGCCTTTTTCTTCTGTTTTCTTCACTTGGTTCTTCAGAATCTTTTCTACTTTCTTCCAGATTTCCAACAGTGCAGAATTTTGTGGACTTTTACCGTTCGCTTCGTGTTGAAGTCTTGAATCTTGCGCTGCCTTTGTACTTTGTGAAATTTTTCATTGATCTTCGTTTGTCCTTCAAACTGTAGGTATGATAAAGATTCTTCTATTTGTTGGTCGTAGTCTCAGTTTTGTAGCGTCTTGTCATCATTTTCACTGTTTTGTTCCGAGAACTTGTAACCTGCAACTATTCAACAGACATGGATCAAAAGCACCTATTTATTTGTAAAATGGATAAGAATGGGGAATATAATAATGCAAAATTATGATATGAATACCAACCGGTCTCGAAAGCCATTGCTAGGAGGAGAAGGGCCTTTCCTAGAGGAGAAAAAGAACAAGGTTTACTCTTTCAGAAGGGACAAGGTCCACAAGATATTTAAAGATGCCTTGAACAACGGTCTACAATTGCTGGAGTCGAAAAGACCTCAAGAAACAAAATGACCGACAATCCCCTATATTGCCCGTACCACCGAGTAGTGAGCAATGCGATCGAGGATTGCTATATCTTCAAAGACTGGGTCGAGAAGCAGTACAAGGCTGGAGAGATCGAGCTGTCCAAGAGTGTGTTGGTGAACAATCAAGTTGCAACCACCAACTTTATACAGACAGAAACTGAAGCCTTCTGGGAGCAAACGGCTAAACCCGATGCCCTGAGAAATGAAATTGACTCACCGCAGCCTCCGTGGAGTACGCACATATCTAATAAGATGAAGAAGATGCTAAAGTTACATCGGAAAGAGCCCATAACGGAATGGGAAGGGCAGAAGAAGCATACCATTCCAGCTGCCAATTCGGCTTCATCAGGCTCAAAATCTAAAAAGCTCAAGAAGAAGAAAAGTGCAGCTCGACGCGAAAAAGAGTCTGCAGGGAGATCGACAATTCAAAAATATATTGATTCCCTCGAAAACTATGAACAGAAGGAAAGAACTCTGATTCAATTGAAGGAGTTCCTCTCTGTAGAAGCGGCTGATATTCTGGAGGAGTAAGAAGAAGACTCCAATGAAGAGATCCCTATAGTGACCTGCTACGCCATCCATCTTGGCAGCGACTCTAAGGAGGAGCTCTGTTTTCCCGAAGAGGACGAGGAGCCCGCCACAAAGGCCAACCAAATCCAGCTCAGAAGCGGCAGGGCTCTACCGCCAAATCAGGGCAACGCCCCAAAAGGGAAGGAAAAACAAGTCGCTAATGAAGAAGATGGCAGAGAACTTGCTCATGAAGATTCGAGTCCTTCCCCCGTGGACTACAATGTCTTGGCTCATCTCCGGAAGCTTCCGTCTCTCCTGAGTATCTATGATGCCTTGGTCTTATCTAAGGAGCTTAGGGATGTTCTCATTCACGCTTTACAAAATCCCGACCGGTACCAGGATCCCTTTGCGGAAATTAATATGAAAGAAGCCCAGTACGCTCTGCATGCCGCCGCAGTCACGTTTAAGGATGAAGACTTACTACTGGGAACAGCTGAGCATAATCGGCTACTTTACATGACTGGGTACAGCGACGGAGACCGGATTAATCGCATATTCATTGATCCAGGATCCTCAGTGAACATCATGAACTTGCGGACTCTGAAGAGTTTTTCAATGGATGCCCGATACCTGTCAAGGGAAAGGATTGTCTTTCAAGGCTTCAATCAAAACTGCCAGCAAGTTCTGCACTCTATAGCTCTGCCAATCAAATTTGGGGATCCGCAAACCGAAGCTATGATATACGTGATCGACGCTAACACGTCTTATAAAATTCTTTTGGGACGGCCATGGCTCCACGATTACGGCATCGTTCCGTCAAGTATACTAAAAATGGCGAAGAAAGACACATTGACGGAGTCTTCCAGCCGTTCGGTGTGCATGAAATTCGATATGAAGATTCTCGGTACTTTGTGAACCTCCAAAGAGCTGAGCCACAGCTGACTAACAACAGAACGACCTCAAAGCTCAAAAGCAAGTCTGGGCCAGCTGTCACTTTCAAAAGCAGAAACCCCCATGTGCGTCCGCATTTCAGCAGTGACACTGATGAGTCCGACACTGGAAGTCCGTCCTTCCGTAAAACTCGCCCTCATTTCGGTAGCGATATGGACGAGTCCGATATTGAAGGCTAATCCGACAGCAAAATTCGCCCTCGTATAGGCAGTGATACTGAAGAATCAGAAAAAGAGGATCCGTCTTGCAGCAGCCGTGCAAATCGGGCCCCCACGCAACAAGCAAAGCTACGAAAGACCTTTGAAATTACAGAAGGGTCCTTAGACATCACAAGGGTGCCGGAGCAGATGTGCAAAGAGATCGATGCATTGCCAGTCTCCACCATGGACCGGCTGAAAACTTTCTACGTTCCCGGAAGGAAAAGTGGACAGAAGGGCATCTTGTTTTATGGATCAAATCCTGTCACGCACCCGGACGATTTGTCCGTGACATGCCTTCCATACGAGAGAGGCATAAGGGTCGTCCTCAATCCCAGATATTATGCACCTGAGATGCGGGAATACTTTAAAAGGTGTGGATGCCGGTTATATCAAACGGAGTCCGAAGCAAAGTTTTATGAAGGGCTATGGCATCCGCCTCAGGTCCAAGAACTCATCGATGGACGAATTCCAGATAGACAGGGCATAGGTTTCATTCAGCCTGATGCCAAAGCATGCTATATGATCCATATTGGTGAAGCCAGCGAAGGGTCAAATGATGAAGATGAGCTAGCCGAGCCAGAAGAAGTCCCTCAAGAGCTCGAAGATGGCGGACAAGCAACCTTCGATGAGATAACTGAGATCGATTTGGGAATGTCTAATAATCCAAGGCCGACCTACATCAGCTCACTCCTGTCAGAGAAAATGAAGGAGCAGATAATTGCCCTGCTGCATGAGTTCGCCGACTGTTTCGCGTGGACGTACAAAGAAATGCCTGGCCTCTCCCCTGAAGTGGTCGTGCATAAGCTGGCTATATCTCCCGATGCTAAGCCAGTCAAACAAGCTCCTCGAAGAATGAGAAGGGAACTGGAAGAAAAGGTCATCGAGGAAACCAAGAAACTCGTCGATGCCGGCTTCATTAGGGAAGAGAAATATGCGAACTGGATCGCATGCATAGTCCCAGTGAAGAAGAAAAATGGGTAGATCCGAGTTTGTGTTGATTTCAGGGACCTCAAAAAGGCATGTCCTAAAGACGACTTCCCGCTACCGGTCATGGAAATGATGGTCGATGACACCTAAAATTACGAGCTGTTCACCTTTATGGATGGCTCGTCTGGATATAATCAGATCAAGATGTCGCCTGAGGATGAGAAACACACAGCATTTCGAACCCCGATCGGAATATACTGCTACAAAGTGATGCCGTTCGGACTGAAGAACGCAGGTGCTACATATCAAAGGACAATGACCAATATCTTTGATGACCTAATCCACAAAGTCGTCGAATGCTTTGTTGATGATCTGGTCGTCAAGACTAAAGCCAAGGCCGATCACATCCAAGATCTTAGGACCGTTCTCACAAGACTGAGGGAATACGATCTGAAGATGAATCCTCTAAAGTGTGCTTTTGGTGTTTCATCGGGAAAATTACTGGGCTTCATAGTCCGATATCGAGGGATCGAAGTTGACCCATCAAAGATAAAGGCCATCATGGAGATGCCCCCTCCAAAGAGTTTGACGCAGCTAAGATCTTTTCAAGGCAAACTTGCTTATATACGAAGGTTTATCTCAAATTTATCTGGGAGATATAGGCCCTTCTCAAAGCTCATGAAGAAAGGAGATCCTTTTGTCTGGGATGCCGAATGTCAAGAAGTGTTCGAAAGAATCAAACAGTACTTGTTGCACCCTCCAGTGCTGGCCACTCCCATTCCAAATAAACCGCTGATTCTCTATACTGCCGCGCTAGATGAATCACTCGGTGCACTCCTTGCCCAGAACAACGAGGAGGGAAAAGAAAATGCCCTCTACTAGCTCAGTCGAACTCTAGTCGGGGCGGAACACAACTATTCCCCAATTGAAAAGCAATGCCTGGCTCTGATATTCGCTGTGAAGAAACTGAAGCACTATTTGCTTGCTCATTGGGTTATGTTGATCTCCAAGGTCGACCCGCTCAAAGACTTAATGACCAAGGCAAGCCTAGCCGGCAGAATGGCAAGATGGGCTGTCATGCTACTTGAGTTTGACATAGTTTATACTTCTCAGAAAGCAGTAAAAAGGCAAGCTCTTGCAGACTTCCTTGCTGCTCATCCCGTTCTAGAAGGGTCACCACTCAATTGCGAGTTACCCGACGAACAAGTGCTGCACCTCGAGGTAGGTGAGCCATGTTAGGAGCTCTACTTCGACGGAGCCTCATCAATGAGGAGCTCCGGCAAATCAAGCATCCCGCAGATAAAAGCGGGGATAGGATTGGTGTTCATCGCGCCATCGATGGGAACCCTACGACGTTCTTTTGCTCTCACCGAGCCTCGCACAAACAACGAGGCTAAGTATGAAGCTCTGATAGTTGGTCTGGAGCTCGCCATAGAAATGGAAATCCTTCGGCTACGGGTTTACGGTGACTCCCAGCTTGTCTTCAACCAAGTAAGCGGCGACTATAAGATATACAAACCTGAGTTAGCTCGGTACAGAAGCCGGGTGGTGGAGCTAATGAAACAGTTCACCCATATTGAGCTGATAAGAGTTCCTAGGGCGTTGAATGGAAAGGCTGACGTACTCGCTCGCTTAGCCAAGGAGCTGGCTGATCCTGACATGGACGAAATTCTGATCACATTCAGGAGCCGGCAAATTCTACCCCCAGTCTCTCTACGAGAAGAGGAAAGTGCGGAACAGATCATATGACCAACTCTGGCTCAGATGTCTGTCATCGGCCGAAGCCCAGAAAGTCATGAAAGAAGTTCACTCAGGCATCTATGGAGCTCACCAATCCGGCCCTAAAATGCTGCTTCAAATCAAACGGCTTGGATATTACTGGCCTACCATGAAAAGGGATTGTAAAGAGCATGCAAAGAAGTGTCATATCTGCCAAATTCACGGTGATTTCATTCACAAGTAACCCAATCCCCTGCATCCTACGGTGGCGTCATAGCCCTTCGAAGTTTGGGACACCGACATAGTTGGTCCAATTGATCCAACGTCATCCAAAGGCTACCGGTTTATATTGGCTGCAACTGACTACTTATCCAGATGGGCTGAAGCTGTCCCGTTAAAAGAAGTCAAGACAGAAGATATCCTGACGTTCTTCCAGCATAATATTCTATACCGCTTCGGTACACTAAGAAGAATCATATCTGACAATGGGCCTTCTTTCAAGAGCTTCAAAGTCTCAAGGTGTAAGTGCACGGCAGCGCCCCGGCCGTCTGTACGAGGCTAAAATGCGGAAACGAAACTTTTACAAAACTTGTAAACCGGCACTACCGCGCACTTTAAACTCGGATCGGGCCATTAACCTAATGCTAGCTAACTAGAGAAGGGGTAGAGAGATATACCGAGCGATCCGTGTCCTTCGGTCTTCTCGTCGTCATCCCGATCTCCCCGCGGAATCTCCGGTCTTCATCTCCTCGTCGGAAAGGACACCACATCGCCGGATTCTTTTACGGGCTCCCATCTCTGCACCGAGGCAACTCGGGCACGAAGTTGGCGAGTCGACGTGTCCAAGGATGCTGTAGGCTAAGTGTAGAACACTGGGTCTCATGGGGTTGCTAGAAGTTGCCATTTTATAAAGGTGGAGGAATGGGCTTTTGGAGATGAAGCTATATGATTTTTTTTTGCAAGCCAAAAGAACAATTTTCCCACACCAAAAATTTGGGACAGCCCCCACACTAGTTGTGGCCGGCCATGACTTCAAGAATGAGAAGAGGGAGTGAGCCAAATGTTGTGTAGGGAGAGAGGGAATCATGCAAGAGAGAGAAAGGGTTATCATGATGAATAATGATCACAACTAAGTCAAAAAGCAAAACCCATCATCTCTCATATCAAGCAAAAGTCAAGCCATGATTAACAAAGAATCAAATGATGGTTGAACCATCATGAAGCTATTACAAAAAAAAAAGTCTTCTCCATAAGATGCACAATTGCAAATAACCCCCTCCACCAAAATTCAGCCAAAGAAAGAAACAAAGAAAAATGGCCGAAACCGGAAAGCAAACTGGCAACTTCAGAAAAACGATCCCGTAATAAATTACAGGAAAACCCCGCGACTGTATATACATACCCGCATTTGTATTCCAACCGAATACAAATGCAATAAGACAAAATCTATACTGTACAATACTAGGATCCGGCTCAAACCAAAGCCCGCTAGTATTATCCGTCCGATCATGATCCGTGCAATACCGCACGTATATGATTGAACCCTGCCATATCTTCATACGGCCTCTACAGCGTTTCGCCCGAAACTTGAGTAACGGTCCGTGGGGGACTCTAAAGACTCGTCAATACTTTGGTTGTGGATTTAACCACTAGCACGTCAGAGGTATTAGCCATACGTAACGGGCTACCAGGTATTGACCAAAAGGGACGTCGATGAGCGAACTCATCCTGGCACCCTACTGAGCCTGTCAGTGACAATATCCGTACAGTCCGGTCCGTTCGTCTATGAGCATCGCATGGAGGGTCTAGAGGGTTGGTAAAAGTCAGACCCCCAAAAGCGGTACAAGTCGTGTCGGAGTGAAGCCCAGAACACCCTGAGATATTACTGGAATACCTACCAGTAAATCTCCTGCCTTGGCCAAGGACTTCGTGTAATGGCTCTCCTAGACACAGCGCGACCTCACCCCTAATACCGGGAGAGACGAACCCCTGCAGATTGCTCACTGCCTCCATGTGGCTCGGGACTGTACCCAACTAAAACCTGTTTGCACGACTCCTTTGAGCCATGGTAGGGTAGTAATCAAAGTACAGTGGGAACTCACACGAGACAAAGGATGATCTCAGGTCGATGAACTAACCTGTACATATGTCACCAGGGAATTGCTATCTGACGTCTGGTATAAGACCAACTAGCATGTTCCTGGCGAGTCCTGTCCGGTGTACTCATAACCCAATGAGCACCTGTATACATCTTAGGTGAACCAACTGACACCAGTGGCTTGTGAGACCGGCCACCGCCCCTCGTCGGTGTCTCGACTGTATACACTAGTCTTCTCTGGAGTATCGATGCCCTGTCTCGAAAACTCCCACGACTAGGGACCTTTTAAGGATGTGCTTATAGACCCCAGCTCCCACGTATATGATCGCCATCATACTGCTGGCCGTCAAGCAAGAATCCTAAGGGCTCTATCAACGTGCAATAGCATACTATCATTGACTCTGAGGGCACGATGATAAAGATAAAGATAAACCAAATAGCATACTATCATCTTGAGTAAGACTGTTCTAATGGTATAGGTCCTCCCTCAATCATTGCAATCACGTGCCTGTGATCCAATAATTGACTCTGAGGGCACTATCTCCAACAATCTCCCACTTGCACTCAAGGCTAATTTTTGCGATGTCGCATACTCACAGCCCGTGTGATACCGAACACCCAACTCCTCTACTAATCAGTCTCACAAAAACCTGTTTGCGAAACTAATGCGTTCGAGGAATAGCCTCAGTGAGTGGATCCGCCCTAATGTTTCTTTCTATGTCTCTCTTTATCTCAAGTTCGCGGAGAAAGCCATCTCCCAAAATGAGCAATACCTGTCTTAGAGTATGTCTGGATATCTGATGAGACCTAGTTCATAAATGAACTCCAAATCCAAACTTCTCAGACTGTATCGTCAACTGAACTTAATCAGTATCCTGCGCCATACCTCCCTCAGTATCCGCTTGGACCACCTGTCCAAAATACTTCCCCTCGTCAGAGGGAAATCTATAACTCTGACAGTCACTCTGTCATCCATGTCACCTTGGAAGCCTGGAATGATAACCGTCTCCCGAATGAAGCTGTCGTTATCATATCCCTAAAACATCCACTTATGTTCTAAAACTGCTTCCGAATATTTCTCCAGGATTGGATCAATATCAACTTATTGCATCTACTGCAAAAACAACATCTGGTGTGGTACTTGACATCTCATGATCGACTCAATTGCCTAAGCAAGTGATCTGCCAATCATGCACATCCCTCTCCCCTTTAGTCTGTAAGTGTCACGCCCCGCTTCCCAAAGTACGCTAAGATGGGCACGTGACATAGCCAACCATGCTACCTGTGGGTAGGAAGTATCCATCCACAGTCACATTACGGCTGTAGAGATATCAAGAATCAAAATATAACTATCTAATACATATCCATAAGCCAAGATAACACGAGTCAAGAATAATAAAAGTGCGGAAGCAAAAGATCCAATACAAAATAACTGGAATGTATGTCACATAATGCGGGCTCACTCAGGAATAAAATGCAGAAAATAAAAGAACTAACTACCATTGACACCTCACAGCTCAGCCTGCTAGCTGAAGTACTCCTGCTCGGGCTGCAGCAAAGGTACGGAATCTGGGCCATGCAAAACCCAGACGTCAGCGCGTCATGTCATCAAGTAATAAAATATAAACAGGGTAATAGGCAATGCAAATATAATCATGAATGAAAAACAGGTGTAACAGTAATATAAATCAGGGCAGTGAAGGGTAAAGTGCAGTGAGTAAACTAAACCGGTCTATTGGGTTATCCACTCTCAAGTCTTTGAAATCAATTTGATGAATCATCGATGTAACTCAATAGTATCCCGTGCATGCCCGGGACCACGGTCTAAGACTCTCGGGCCGAAACCGAGACGTGCCACTAAGCACTAACAGGAAAAGGGTACAGACCAACGATGTCAGCAGCATCGTCACGAGGCGGGCCTAGCCTCTAAAACTGATCAGTAAAAGCAAGCAACTGTCGAGTTACAAGTCAGGATTTCATCATTGATTTCCCCATACCCCCAAGTTAAGTATGTCAAGTCAGGTATTCAGTAATCAAGAACTAATGCCAACACAGGATCAGGTAAGAGCAGGTTTGTCTGGATAGACAACAGGAACGGTCCGTGAGGACTACATATCAGGTTTGTTGGCATTAGACACAAGATTAGGTAACAGGTCAAGCCATAGTATATCAGGTCAGGTCAAGTAGTGTACGGTACCATGTCGGGTCAAGTAATATGTATGTAGCAAGTCATGTCAGGGTGTAAAAGATATCATGTCGGTGTTCATAATCAGCTAGCATAATCATGGTTATACAGAATCAAGCATGGGTATCGACAACACAATAAATTGGCACATGTAATAGGTTAATCAATAAATGCAGATTTTAACTAATTAGTCGTACGGTTATCAGTTGTGTTTAAGAGATGGTGTCAGTATTATATGAATACAGTATGATAGACGTGAATGCTAAAAACCAGGTTAATAAGTATTGAGTAATATAGGGATGCGACGACATGTATAATATGGATGCAATTGTAATTAAACCGGTTAAAGATGCACACGGATGTCCGATAGGTTAATACTAGAGAAAAGGGGTAACACATCTATAAAATATTTGTGATCAAGTGGTCTAACATTTACAGGTGATTACTAAGTATAAACGACTAGATGCAAAAATTAAGTTCCAAGTTCGAGATCAGAAAATATGTAACGAAACTTTATACGGTTAACTTGAAATCCAATACTTTCGATTCTATTTAGAGATTTAATAGGAAAATAAATAAATTAGCATATGAATAGTTTGAATAGCATGTAGCAAGTTTCACTTGCCTCGACGGGTCGCGATACGGAAAACGGAACGTTACGCGTCGGCGGGGAAAAGTCGCGACGCGCGCACGGTACACGGAATGAACCTAAACGACGAACAGTGGAGTCACACGGATCAGAGGTTCTTGCTGGGTCGTCGGGAAACGTCGTCAGATTCCGGCGAGCCAGAAAACAGCGATAACAGTGAACATCAATGATGCTACAGGAATGCATGGACTGGAAACAAGGCAAAATGACAGAGATCGAAGGATATTGAGGAAAGAACTTACTCACTGGATTACAGGAGTTGACAGCGTCGTCGATGCGTCGTCGACGGAGCTCCGGCGATCTACAGAAAACCCAAAACATTTAACAGAAAGAAGTTTTAAGATGAAGAAGAGGAGAAGAATGAGATGGAGAAGGCGCTTACTGGGGTGTGCACAGGGCTAAGGGCACGGGGACGAGTCACCGGCGGCGATCCCACGGTGGTGCAGAAGTGTGCAGGGGTGCGCGGCTGCACGAGAGAGAAGGAAGGGAGGAAGAAGAGAAGGTGGAGGCGACGAGGGTGAGGAGCGGCGACGAACGGCGACGATGGCGTCAGCGGTGGCACAGTGGCGAGGGCACGATGGCGGTAGGGTTTTGCAGGGAATGGGTTTTGGTTTTCTGAGAACGAGGAAGAAATATATAAGGGGTGAGAGGGATACGCGGGGAGAAAGAGAGAGAGAGAGAGAAATATGCGAGAGGAGAGAAAAGAGGAAAGAGATCGAGAGGAAGAGAGAGATCGAGAGGAGAGAGAAAACGAAGAGGAGAAACAAAATTGGCGTTTAGCGCCGGAGAGAGAGAGAGAGAGAAGAGAGAGAAAGAGAAGGAGAAAGGAGAAAGGGAGAGAAAGCCGTGGGGCCCAGGGTCACAGAAAGTTTTGATTGGCTGAGGGAAAAAGATTATCTGGGGTTTGATTGGTTAGGGAAAAATCTGTGAAAGATTTATGGGGTGTTAATGAAGATAGCGTTGGTTTAAAAAATTTATTAGGTTGTAAAAAATATTCTGGCCGGTAAAAAAATAGGTTAAGTAAAATGAATTATTAAATAATCATAATTTGGCGGGAATACAAAATATTTCAGAATTGCGCCCGGGTCGGGTCCAAAAATTTGAATTTGAAATATGAAATTTATTGGCAGGTTCCAAAAATTAAAATGAAGGATTTTATAATTAAAAAGCATACCCCCAAGAACGGACGCACGTACGTGCGCGTAGCCGTCCAAACATGCCCGTTTCACTGAACGGGACGAGAATACGATGCAAGGACGCTACCACAGGGTTAGGGGTGTCAAGTAGGCCATGTCAATTATTTTTAATTTATTTTAAATGATTTAAATTGTTATATGCAAGAATATGAATTGTCGGGGTAAATTATAACTAGTAACAGTCAAAGCATGATCAATAAAATAAATACCACACACCACACATACGGTAACAGAAATTTATAGAACTGGACTCGCTTGTTACATTATACCCAACTACAACAATAATTTCGTCCTCGAAATTCCAAGAATACAAAAGATAGACGACAAACAACTACAAGAAAAGATGAGGAAACTTCTGCCGGATTTCATCTTCTCGTTCCCAAGTGGACTCTCCATGTGAGCGATTACCCCAAGAAACAAGTACAAGAGGGATAACCTTGTTCTTAAGAATGTTTTCCCTTCGATCCACAATTTCAATCGGTCGCTCCTCAAAAGTCAAATCTTCTCGTACAGTCAGCTCCGAATGATCCAACATATGTATTTCATCTCGAACATACTTACGGAGTTAAGATACGTGAAACACATCGTGCACATTCGCCAAGGACTGCGGTAACGCCAAACGATACGCTACCTCACCAACATGCTCCAAGATCTCAAAGGGTCCAACGAATCGAGGACTGAGCTTTCCTCGACTTCCAAAACGAATCACCCCTCTAGTCGGTGATATCTTCAAGAATACCAAATCACCTACGGCGAACTCTAGAGGCCTTTTCGACGTATCTGCCCAACTCTTCTGTCGGTTTCGTGCTGCTTTCATATGATTCCGGATAGCATTAACCTTCTCAACAGTCTGCACGACCAAGTCTGGTCCCAACAATCTTCGTTCACCGACATCGTCCCAACAAACCGGTGAACGACACTTGCGACCATACAAAGCTTCAAATGGAGCCATCTGAATAGTTGCCTGGAAACTGTTGTTGTAAGAAAACTCCACCAAATGTAGATGATGCTCCCAAGAACCCTTGAAGTCCAGTGTGCATGCTCTCAACATATCTTCAAGAGTTTGGATCGTTCTTTCCGACTGACCATCTGTTTGAGGATGATAAGCTGTGCTAAACTTCAATCGAGTCCCCAAACTTTCCTGTAAACTCCTCCAGAAGTGTGATAAAAATCGAGTGTCACGATCGGACACGATGCTCACCGGTACTCCATGCAATCTTACAATCTCCTGCGTGTACCGCTCCGCCAAAGTTTCTGTTGATTGACCAACCCGAAAAGGAATGAAATGAGCTGCTTTGGTCAAACGATCAACAATCACCCATACTGCATTATTACCTTTTGGACTCCGCGGTAAAGCTGTCATGAAATCCATGGTTATATGTTCCCACTTCCACTGAGGAATCGGAAGTGGTTGCAATAAACCAGCAACCCTTTGATGTTCAGCCATAACTTGCTGACACACCAAGCACTTTTCCACAAAGCGAGCAATCTCCCGTTTCATACCTTACCACCAGAAATGCTGTCGTATATCTCGGTACATCTTCATGCCTCCTGGATGTACGGAATAAGCTGAACTGTGTGCCTCCTTCATAAGCTCTTCGCGAATATCCCCCTTTGGCACATACAAACGGCTACCATATCTCAACGAACCATCTTCATGGATCAGTAAATCTGTTCGTAGTCAGGCTTCAACCTGTTCTCGAAACTTTTGCAATCTAGGGTCCCGCGATTGCGCTGCTTTAATATTCTCGATCAACGACGAATGTACTTGCAGCTGCATCAACTGTCCCGAAGAATGCGGTAACATAACCTCCAAATCAAATCTTCGAAAGTCTTCAACGTGTTCCTTCTGCGTAGTGAACATCTGAATTGCTGGTAACCGACTGAGCGCATCCGGTACGACATTAACCTTCCCCGGATGGTACTTAAGATCAAGATCGTAGTCAGCCATCAGCTCCAACCATCTACGCTGCCTCATATTAAGCTCCTTCTGTGTGAACACATACCTCAAGCTCTTATGATCCGTGAAAACTTCGACCCTTTCGCCCAAAAGGTAGTGTCTCCAAATCTTCAAAGCGAAAATCACAGCCGCAAGCTCCAAGTCATGAGTTGGGTAATTCTTCTCATGGGTCTTCAACTGTCTCGAAGCGTACGCTACAACCTTCCCATGCTGCATCAAAACGCATCCCAATCCTTTCCCAGATGCGTCGCTGTGAATCACCAATCCTCCGGAATTGTCTGGCACGGTCAGAATAGGAGCGGTTATCAATCTCTGCTTCAACGTCTCAAAAGCTGACGCACATCTATTCGTCCACACAAAAGGTACCTCCTTGCGCGTAAGCTTGGTCAACGGCTCCGCCAGACGAGCAAAGTTCTCCACAAATCTTCTGTAATACCCGGCGAGTCCAAGAAAACTTCTTATCTCCGCAACATTCTTCAGAATCGGCCAATCTCAAACTGCTGCAATCTTTTCTGGATCGACGGCGATTCCATCGCCAGACACGACATGCCCCAAAAACTTTACTACCTCCAGCCAAAACTCGCACTTGCTCATCTTCGCATACAATTTCTCTTGTCTCAACGTCTGCAGTGCGATCTTCAAATGTTCAGCATGCTCTTCAATACTCTTCGAATAGACCAGAATATCGTCAATGAACACTACAATAAACTGGTCCAAGAATGGTGAAAAGATTCGGTTCATCAAGTCCATGAATATCGCCGGTGCATTCGTTACTCCGAAGAGCATCACTAAGTACTCGTAATGTCCATACCGAGTTGGAACGCCGTCTTGCAAATATCTTCTGCTTTCACTCGGACCTGATGATATTTGGATCGCAAATCCAGCTTCGAGAATACCCTCGCGCCACTAAGCTGCTCAAATAGTTAGCCAATGCGAGGGATCGGGTACTTGTTCTTAATAGTTACCCGGTTTAATTCTCGATAGTCGATGCACATCCTTCTTGTGCCACCCTTCTTCTTGACTAGAAGAACTGGAGCTCCCCAAAGCGAGTTACTGCTTCGAATCAAACCCTTCTCAAGCAATTCAGCAACCTGTTTCTTGACTTCTTCCAACTCCACTGGTGCCATTGGATAATACGCTTTAGATACTGGCGCTGCACCAGGAATAAGATCAATTGCGAACTCCACGTCTCGCTTCGGCGGTAATCCCGATATATCTTCAAACACGTCCATAAAATCGCGAACAACAGCTGGCTCTTCACTTTTATCAACTTCCATTGATGCAAGAATATTAGTTTTCGGCCTAGCCCTAAACTCGACTGGCCCGACAAAACTGCTTCCTCCAGTGAAGGTAAACTCGGGATGTCCGGGAATCTGGAAAATGACTTTCTTTGCCCTACAATCAATGTGAGCATGGAAAGTGCCAAGAAAATCCATTTCCAAGACGACTTCGTAGCTGCCTGTGTCAATCACCAAGAAATCTGCAAAAAGCTCCCGTCCGCAAACAACAACTATACAATCTTTACATTCTCTACTAGATATGATTTTCCCATTCCCAGTGTGTATGTCCCAGAAACTAGACAGGGTCGTGCAGGTAATCGAGTGTGTAGTTATGAACTTGGACGACATAAAACAATAGGATGCACCAGAATCAAATAACGCTAATGCGGGAAAACCATGAACGAGTAGAATACCTGAAACAACTTCTCCCGAAGCCTTAGCTTCCTCAGCCGTCAAGGTAAAAGCTCGAGCCTGATTTGGTCCTTGAGTTAGCTGCTTCTGTCCCTGAAATGGTTTCTGCGGAGGCTTCTGAATATCATCCCTTGTGCGAAGCTTCGACGGACAAGAATTAACAGTATGATCCGCCGATCCACAAACCAGACAAAGTCCCCGCATCCCGCGACATTCCCTTTGCAAATGTCCGGGTAAGAGGCAATAGCTGCAAACCACATGCTTCCTCTGATCAATGACAGCAGGCTTCTTCATCGGTGTTACACCACGACGGTCCACTGGAATACCTCTGCGTCCATGAGCTCGGTTTGGTACAAATGCCAGCTTCCTTACCGTAATTGCTGTCTGCTGTGAACTCCCAGTCTTCCCAGATAAACTCTGCTGTTATCGGGCTGCCGTAAGAACCTTTGAGAAAGTGGTCAAACCCAAGGAGACAATCTGCCTCTGGATGTCCACATCCAAGCTGTGCATGAACCTCCTTGCCCTGTCTGCATCGTTGGCAACTAAAGGTCCAGCGAATCTACTGAGCCATGTCCACTCTGCTGCATGTACATCTACGAGCGCACCATTCTACTTTAGACTGATGAACTTCTCTTCCATTTCCTCCCGTGCAGTCCGCGGGAAGAACTTCTCCAGGAAACTCTTCGAAAAATCCACCCACTTGATCGGCTTGGGTAAGCGGGTCTACTCCACAAGCCACCATTCACGGGCGTAGTCCACTAATTGAATGCGCACCACATCCACCCTTTTATCATCTAGGATCTGCGCCGCAATAAGTAAGTTCTCCGTGTCAACTAGCCACTGCTCCGCTGGCAACGGCTCCTCCAAACCAGTAAAGACAGATGGACCCAAACGCCTGAAATCTGCTACGGTCCCCACACGATCAACTGGCTTAACTCCAACATTGTTCACGGACTGCTGAACGGTCCGCAAACCTTCCTGAAATGATTCAGCTTGCTGCTGGATCAGCTCGGTCTGTCTCTTTTGATTCTCCAGCATTCCCCGTATCACTCCAAGCATAGCGGCTTCGTCAACAGGCCTTTGGTACGTCTTCAAATTCTTGTCTGCCATATTCCTGAAATCAAAACACCCAAAGATTAGCATGATAATGGATTCAAATGTAGATCAAGGCTAGAACTCCAAGTTATTTAAATAGAGCACCGCATTGTAACCATACCGCGGTATCATAGCTACAATTATATAACTCCACCCAAGTCGCCTAAGTTCTAGAGATAACAAGGAATCAGGTTTCGAGTCGATATGCAAAGGAAGTCTGCACACCGTACAAGATATGATCAGGAAGAACTTAGATTCAAGAACGGTAAAACGGCAAGGTGGCAGGACATGTTTCCTAAACACGGGTATTCCGATTCGTGTATTGGGTACAATACCCAACTACAAAAGAATCAACCCGACTAACCTGGCTTTGATACCAAAAGAACCGTGTCACGCCCCGCTTCCCAGAGTACGCTAAGATGGGAACGTGACATAGCCAACCATGCTACCTGTGGGTAGGAAGTATCCATCCACAGTCACATTACGGCTGTAGAGATATCAAGAATCAAAATATAACTATCTAATACATGTCCATAAGCCAAGATAACACGAGTCAAGAATAATAAAAGTGCGGAAGCAAAAGATCCAATACAAAATAACTGGAATGTATGTCCCATAATGCGGGCTCACATCAGGAATAAAATGCAGAAAATAAAAGAACTAACTACCACTGACACCTCACAGCTCAGCCTGCTGGCTGAAGTACTTCTGCTCGGACTGCAGCAAAGGTACGGAATCTGGTCCATGCAAAACCCAAACGTCAGCGCGTCATGTCATCAAGTAATAAAATATAAACAGGGTAACAGGAAATGCAAATATAATCATGAATGAAAAGCAGATGTAACAGTAATATAAATCAGGGCAGTGAAGGGTAAAGTGCAGTGGGTAAACTAAACTGGTCTATTGGGTTATCCACTCTCAAGTCTTTGAAATCAATTTGATGAATCATCGATATAACTCAATAGTATCCCGTGCATGCCCGGGACAACGGTCTAAGACTCTCGGGCTGAAACCGAGACGTGCCGCTAGGCACTAACAGGAAAAGGGTACAGACCAACGATGTCAGCAGCATCATCACGAGGCGGGCCTAGCCTCTAAAACTGATCAGTAAAAGCAAGCAACTGTCGAGTTACAAGTAAGGATTTCATCATTGATTTCCCCATACCCCCAAGTTAAGTATGTCAAGTCAGGTATTCAGTAATCAAGAACTAATGGCAACACAGGATCAGGTAAGAGCAGGTTTGTCTGGATAGACAATAGGAACGGTCCGTAAGGACTACATGTCAGGTTTGTTGGCATTAGACACAAGATCGGGTAACAGGTCAAGCCATAGTACATCATGTCAAATCAAGTAGTGTACGGTACCATGTCGGGCCAAGTAATATGTGTGTAGCAAGTCATGTCAGGGTGTAAAAGATATCATGTGGATGCTCATAATCAGCTAGCATAATCATGGTTATATAGAATCAAGCATGGGTATCGACAACACAATAAATTGGCACATGTAATAAGTTAATCAATAAATGCATATTTTAACTAATTAGTTGTACGGTTATCAGCTGTGTTTAAGAGATGGTGTCAGCATTATATGAATACAGTATGATAGACGTGAATGCTAAAAACCAGGTTAATAAGTATTGAGTAATATAGGGATGCGACGACATGTATAATATGGATGCAATTGTAATTAAACCGGTTAAAGATGCACACGGATGTCCGATAGGTTAATACTAGAGAAAAGGGGTAACACATCTATAAAATATTTGTGATCAAGTGGTCTAACATTTACAGGTGATTACTAGGTATAAACGACTAGATGCAACAATTAAGTTCCAAGTTCGAGATCAGAAATATGTAACGGAACTTTATACGGTTAACTTGAAATCCAATACTTTCGATTCTATTTAGAGATTTAATAGGAAAATAAATAAATTAGCATATGAATAGTTTGAATAGTATGTAGCAAGTTTCACTTGCCTCGATGGGTCGCGATACGGAAAACGGAACGTTACGCATCGGCGGGGAAAAGTCGCGACGCGCTCACGGTACACGGAATGAACCCAAACGACGAACAGTGGAGTCACACGGATCAGAGGTTCTTGCTGGGTCGTCGGGAAACGTCGTCGGATTCCGGCGAACCAGAAAACAGCGATAACAGTGAACATCAATGATGCTACAGGAATGCATGGACTGGAAACAAGGCAAAATGACAAAGATCGAAGGTTATTAAGGAAAGAACTTACTCACTGGATTGCAGGAGTTGACAGCGTCGTCGGTTGTCGTCGACGGAGCTTACTAAGGTGAAGAAAAGAAGACCCAAAACATTTAACAGAAAGAAGTTTTAAGATGAAGAAGAAGGGAAAGAAGAAGAAAAGAAGAATGAGATGGAGAAGGCGCTTACTAAGGTGTGCACAGGGCTAAGGGCACGGGGACGAGTCACCGGCGGCGATCCCACGGTGGTACAGAAGTGTGCAGGGGTGCGCGGCAGCACGAGAGAGAAGGAAGGGAGGAAGAAGAGAAGGTGGAGGCGACGAACGGCGACGATGGCGTCGGCGGTGACACGGTAGCGAGGGCACGACGGCGGTAGGGTTTTGCAGGGAATGGGTTTTGGTTTTCTGAGAACGAAGAAGAAATATATAAGGGGAGAGAGGGATACGCGGGGAGAGAGAGAGAGAGAGAGAGAGAGAAATATGCGAGAGGAAGAGAAGAGGAGAGTGATAGAGAGGAAGAGAGAGATCGAGAGGAGAGAGAAAACGAAGAGGAGAAAGAAAATTGTCGTTTAGCGCCGGAGAGAGAGAGAGAAGAGAGAGAAAGAGAAGGAGAAAGGAGAGAGGGAGAGAAAGGCGTGGGGCCCGGGGTCACAGAAAGTTTTGATTGGCTGAGGGAAAAAGATTATCTGGGGTTTGATTGGTTAGGGAAAAATCTGTGAAAGATTTATGGGGTGTTAATAAAGATAGCGATGGTTTAAAAAATTTATTAGGTTGTAAAAAATATTCTGGCTGGTAAAAAAATAGGTTAAGTAAAATGAATTATTAAATAATCATAATTTGGCGGGAATACAAAATATTTCAGAATTGCGTCCGAGTCGGGTCCAAAAATTTGAATTTGAAATATGAAATTTATTGGTAGGTTCCAAAAATTAAAATGAAGGATTTTATAATTAAAAAGCATACCCCCAAGAACGGACGCACGTACGTGCGTGTAGCCGTCCAAACACGTCCGTTTCACTGAACGGGACGAGAACAAGATGCAAGGACGCTACCACAGGGTTAGGAGTGTCAAGTAGGCTATGTCAATTATTTTTAATTTATTTTAAATGACTTAAATTGTTATATGCAAGAATATGAATTGTCGGGGTAAATTATAACTAGTAACAGTCAAAGCATGATCAATGAAATAAATACCACACACCACACATACGGTAACAGAAATTTGTAGAACTGGACTCGGTTGTTACAGTAAGACTCCTTTACAGAGGGTGACTCCATCACCTGCAGGTATACTACCGTGCCAGGAGTCATCCATTCTAAAACACCTTTAGAATGCTGTCTAAATACCCAGATTGGGAAACTACCCAAATATAGATCTAAAACCATAGATCCAGTAACCAGAATGTCTTGATATAATATCCAAGTCCCATGTGGAGAAACTACTGTGTGACAACCAAAGTATAACCGATCGTAGTATAGGAACTTCATTTCCTACTCTGTGTATGTCATCTAAATACTAGGACATCACACCCTACTACCTTCTCAACAGATCCATCTTCTATTCTGATGAAGTCAAACCTGTGACTGTCACATCATAAATAGATGATCTGCCTCCGCTATATCTGCTTTAGTCCATAGACATAAGCTACTTGTCCACCAATGCTTCCGCTGCTCCCACTGACTACGACAACCCTCTGGCAGAGTCATATAGACGTACACTTCTAAAGCCAGTTTAGAACGACGCTATACTCATCCTCCTGCCGGGTCTCACAGTCTGGAACAACAGCAATGGCAAGTCTGGGTAAACAAGAACCTCCCTGTCACCGTCCTTGAGGCTACCGGAGTATCTCTCGGGTACCTGAGCTTACCCACCATATCTGCGGAGTGGCCAATAGAATGTCAAACCAGATTGAATCTTTAGGTTCTTATCAAATTTTCAGTAATCGTTTGCGGTTCTGGAATCACTTCCAGTTCTACCATACTCCCACTACTGTTTTCTGAAAAAATCCATTTTTATTAAAACTGTGGCGAGTCAAGAACAATATCACTATTGATCTTCCAGATGGTAGAAAGTCAACCCTCGTCATAGCCCGGGTCGACCCACAAACAGCCATTACAGAAACGTGCCTTGAGTAGTCCGGAGTCTGGTTTTAAGAATAAGCCGGACGACTCCCCGTACCTTAACATCGTTAAGATATGAATTGTTCTATATCCAGTATAGAAACATAGGCACTGATTTAATTGAACCAGATTCAATTCATGCAGCTGTCTCCAGTGCATGTCAACTAAATGGAGAGAGACCGATCAGCATTACTCAACTTAGGAGTACTTTCAATTATGAGTAACCTGAAAGAGAAGCAAGTTCTCTTAAACCATTACTATCAACTGAATACCATACACAAGTATCTACATCTTCGATTACCTTGAAGAATCCCGATACTTGCAACATCTAGTTCTCTACTTTACTCTTATACCTATAACTTCTCAATACTTGGACCTTGTGTTTCTACGAAACAATTGTCTAAGAACTAGAGAAGTCATGAGTAAACAGAATATAGTACGAGGACCAACCCTTCTGTCCTAATGGACACTGGACAATATACAATACTCTGTATAAGTCCCCTGAGTCTAATAACTCAATCTATGTGTTTCGTAGGTTGAAAACTGTACTATGGTTATGAAGAGTTACACCGCTGTTTAATGCTCCTTACCTAACCATCCACCGATATAGGTAAATGCCATAGACATAATTTCAAAAAGGTATATCTCACTCTATAAAAATAGACGTACAGATATATCAATTTGAAATTGGTGCACAACGACGGATATTCAAAACCAAATATTTGCCGTCCGGCAAACAACCCAGGCGATTTCCTCAAATATCACCAATTTCAATGAATTCCGATATAATGAGGATGATCACCTAATTCCCAATAACTTACTCCCACTCATCATCTGTAAAACCACACAGATGTGAGAATCATACCTGGTAAATACATACCCTGGAGCAAGTGTCTAATTGGGAAATCAATTTTCTTTTAACAGTACATAGTGAAACTGAAATATGTAAATGTTTCGTAGGGGTATCTGGGTATTCCTAGTAATGCCTCTTCTATTATCCAGATTCACAAATGTAACCGTATATTTCTTTGCCATCTCTCCAAATCCCTTTATATGTCTTTTAGTCATTACCTTCTACACACTCTTTTAGGCCAAATGGTTTTCTTCCTTCCCTACCGTTCGGCACCAGCCTATGGTTTGGAAGAAGACTATCCAATAAGCATAATGGGTGTACTGTCCTAATCCTAGGAGCACTCGCAATGCGAGAGAAGGTGAAGATAAAAGACAACTGAATAAACCTTATTCCTATTTCTCCTGAACCAGAATCCATCCCCGAACTGGAACAAGTTCCTTTCGAGTTCGTATATAACCATACGATGGAGTATCCAATAAACTGTGGATCTTCGTAGTGATACGGAGTGTTCTGGAGAAATACAAAGGTGAAGTGGGAGTGGTAATGAAATACTTGGTTTGGTCGTGAATAGCAGTCGCAATTTACTTTGCCCTCCTTCTAATCCCTTTATTTGTCTTAACTTAATACCTTCTGTACACCACACTTAGGCTAATCGGTTTTCTTCATTCCCTACCGTTCGGCACTAGCCTAAAGTTTGGAAGAAGACTATCCAATAGGCGTAACGGGTGTACTATCCCCTAGTCCAAGGAGCACTCGCAACCTGAGAGAAGGTAAACGGAAAAGACAACTGAATAGTCCTATTCGTTTTCTCCAGAACTGGAAACCATCCTCGAATTAATTCCTTCGAGTTCGTATATAACCATACGATGGTTTTATCCAATGGAAGTGGACGTCCATAGTAACACGGGGTGTCATGGAGAAAAGGGTAAAAGTAGGAGTGGTAATGAGGTTTGCAACTCTGACAATCCAAAAGCCAGTGTTTAAGAAGGTTCGGTCAACTTGGTCACTGAGTCATAGTCTAGGGTCGGGCCATGGTCGCTGCCAAAGAGAGAGAGAAAAGAAACACTCAGCGTGCACTCTAACCTAGATCAGAATGGTTGTCACTTTATCTAATTAGGAAACCTCCCACTGTAACGTCAAATTCTCCTCCAAACCTGAAAGGAGAATTAGTCGGGATCACCCGAGATGTAAACTAACTCATCAGTGGGAATCGGGATCCAACTATCATCGCATGATAATGTGATGGAATCCGCTCACGTTATCACACTCCAGAAGGTATGCGCATATCTGGCAAGTTTCAGTTTCCTTAGAAACTCCCGATGTTATTTTTACCCCATGCTCTTATGACCTTGACGAAGGTCAACAAATCATAAGTTACAAGTCAAGTTCTACCCGTCATTATCCAGGTTAATTTGAAACCACCCGTACAAGCCCTTGACTTTGGCCAACAAGGCTATACGACTGTCCCAAACCAACGCATCTATCTATGCAGCAGAAAGGTAACAAGCAGCTACCATACACTATGCCTTCACGAAGGCCAACAAACATAGCATGAATACTACGTGCTACCCTTATGAAATGACGGAGGGCTACGAATGGTTTTTGGCAAAAAACCTTTAACGTAATGAACTTGATATCGTTGAAGGAACTGGATAGCTTTTTATAAAAAATATAGTGACGAAAACCTTTGCTAAAGAGGTCACTCCCAGTGAAGGGATCTCAGCTCTTTCCCCGTAGAATGAGGTGCAGGATATTCCAACTGAATACCACTGTGCAAAGCAAAAGTAATCGACTATAGTGATGTTATTGCCCTGACGCAAACTTCTGTCCAAGGGGTCACTCCCGGTGAAGGGATCTCAGCCCTTGCCTCGTCGACTGAGGTGCTGGATATTCATAACCGAATACCACTGTGCAAAACAAAAGAGAACGTTCTTGCAATAACAGCTTTTTGAAAATTGTTCCAACAACATCAGAATAGGTTTGTTTAACTTGCATTGATCCGAATCAATGCAGTCCCATCAATTGATCACACCAATAAAGAACGAAAATAATGATGTACGTATATGCCACCCGCATTCGCCACTGGGTCCCGTCATTACCCGTTAGGTTACTTAACTAACGACAGAGCGGGGACTGGACTAGCGCGGATGCAAAACATATACAACATCTACTAGTATATATATCAATATATAATATTCGCTCAAGGCGTGATAAAATGCAATATCACAGAAATGTAATAAGCATCACAGAACAATACAGATATCTGGGATCCCCGGGTTGCATAGAGCCGCTACTGAAACCCGACGTTCCCCTGGTCGTATGGATAGCTTGTGCAATGAAATCCTAGACCCCTACGGGCGCGGCAAGTTACCCACCAAAACCTGAAGCGAGGCAGCCCCCTTCAACAACGTGAATGGACCACCCAGCACTTCACGGAATCCGGTAACTTGCGCACCCCTCCTGGGTCAACCTATACCCCCTACGAGTGCGGAGAATGTAGGTTTCCTAGGCACACTAATGAGGTCTCACAAGTGATCAAACATGGCTAATTCAAAATTTTCCATGTGCCTACAAACCCTAATACGGATCGTTAACTAGATGTATAGACGATGCAATGCAAGTTAACGACTTTAACTAAAAGGGAAGGGGCTACAACCTTTGTAGATCCGGTCCTCCACCTCCATAGCTCCGTGATGAAGTCCCTCCGCTGTACCCATCGGATCTCGAACTCTCGCGGTGGTTTCATCGAAGAATTGATCGGGCTAGATCGTCGACTTCGATGCCGAAGATGATCTACGTCGAGGCAACTCAAGATCAAACTCCAACTTCACCAAGTCATGAAACTTATGAAGAAAACACCCTATACTACTTGGCAAGTGGTAGAGGATGAAGAAATAGGAAGTGGGTTCACTTTAGAATTGGATTTCTCACTCTTTTTCTCAAGTTGCCATTGATGGAGGCAAGTTTTTCTTCTTGTTAATGAAGAAGAAGAAGAAAGAATATGATAAGTCTTTGAAAATATAAAATAAAATGATACTTATCATATTTTCAACCATAGTTAGGTGTAGAGAATAAACTAGGGTTGGGTTGAATGGTTAGGGTTAAGCATGAAACAATAATGGTGGACTTATTCAAAGCTTCATGAAGCTTCAACTAGAAAACAAATCAAGCCACCATTTCACTTTATCTTTCAAAAATGAATAAATAAATAAAAGAAATAGTTAAGAAAATGAAAACCCTAACCATTACATAACCATGGTTTAATCATACACACAAACATTCATGTATCATCAAACATGATACAATCAAGTGCACAAAAATATATCACATATACAATGTGCACATCAAGTGAGAAAATCCTTTTTAAGTGAACCAATACTAGTTAATGCAAAGTAATATATCAAATATATAATTATATATTAAATCATTAAATCAACACTTGATTCAATGATCCGGTCATGTCGAATATAACCGACTAGTATCCAATGTATCGACTTATCGAATCAATCCTTGATTCGATAACTAGGTTATATCGCATACAACCAATCGATACATTCATCGCGAAAATAGAATACGGTATCACATACACGCATTATTCTCGATCCCACACATATCTCATATGCGCTCCTATTTCGTTTCGCTTGAGCCAGGAAACCTTTGTGTAGGACTCTAAAGACTCGTCAATACACCGGCAGCAGGTGATGATCATATCAAACACCCACAAGCCGCAAGCGGTCTGCTAAACGTAACGGCCACCCGGGTATTGAGCGATCAGAAGATCGACGAGCAAGCCTGCTCACACTCCTATGAATCCAACCAGTAACACTTACCGTACAGTCCGGTCTGTTCGTCTGATATGTCGCATATCTCGCCTAGGGGTGGTAAACGTCAGACCCCAATAGCTCGATAAGTCATGCCGACGTGAGGTCCATAATATTCGTGAAACTACTGATAACTCTTACCAGTATATCACTGCAACCCTCGCCAGGGATTTCCTGTTATGGCCAGTCGAGCATAGCGCAACATCAACCCCCAATACCGGGAGAGACGAATCGCCTCCTATCGCTCATTGCCTCCATGTGAATCGGGACTGTACCCAAAAACCACCTGTTTGCACGACTCAGTAGAGCCGTGGTAGGGTGGAAATCAAAGCACAGTGGGAGACACACAAGACTCTATGACGATCTCGGGTCAACAGACTAAGCTGTACCAGTGTCACCAGAGAACTGCCATCTGACGTGAGGTATAATACCATCTGGGAGTTCTCGGCGAGTCCATTCAGTGTATCCAGTCTCCACTGAGCACCCGCATACTATCTCTGATGTCAAACACCAATGGATATGGGATCATCCATCGCCCATCACATGGGTCGAGAAGATATACGCTAGTCTACTCTGGAATATCGATGCCCCGTCTCGGTATTCTCACGACTAGGAACATTGAATGATGTACTCATGGACTATCCAGGCCCCACTAGTATGATCTGCATCATAGTCCTGGAAGTCGAGTACACATCCTAAGCGCTTTATCAACATGTAACAGAGAGACAGAAAGTATACATGTTAAGATAAAGAGCAACCAGATAGCGTACTATCATGTCGAGCAAGAAAGTCCTACCTATATATGTCCCAGCATCCACTACAATATATATCCAATGTACAGTAATGGCCTCTAGGGCATACACATAACTAACAATCTTCCACTTGCACTAGGGCCATCTGTTGCAGTAGTTGTAGTATATAATACTCAACCATCCCTTAAAAGTCTCTCTTTGGGAAAAGGCCTTCGTGAGTGGATCCACCGTGTTGTCCTCTGAGTCTACTCTCCTAACCTCGATCACCCTGGAGATCAACTATCTCCATGATCAGGTGATACTGCCTCAGAATATGTCTGGGTCACTGATGGGATCGGGGTTCCTTGGCCAAAGCCACACTTCCATTGTCATACAAACTGCCTCTTTGGTAGTATCTTTAATAGCGATATTACCAGCCTTTATCGTCTAGTTTGCCACGGTATCTATCTTGGAACTCTTCCAACATACCGTCCCTTTACTGAGGGTAAAGACAATGCCTGTGACTAACATTCAGTCGTCTTTATCACCCTGGAACCCTTCCAGTGATTCTCCCCAGGATTGATTGATACCATCTCACTACATCTAGTGAGAATCCTAGCATCCAATTACATCTATCTCATAGATGAAAACTCAAGATTTAGGAGGTATCACTTTGATCCTATTGGAGAATCCTTGTGATAAGCGGAGATTGACCGAGCGTAATATAGGAAACTCCTTTCCTATCAAGAGCATGTTGTCCACGTACAATACGAAGATGACCACCTTACTCTCTACTACCTTTTTGTACATACAAGGTTCATCTACCATTTTGATGAAGTCAAACTCTTTGACTACCACATCAAAACAGACGTTCCAACTCCGCGATGCCTGCTTTATCATGTAAAGCAACTTGTACATGTTTCCGCTGCTGCCACTGTTTACGAAGCTCTCTGGCTGTATTCTTATAGACGTTCTCTTCTAAATCATTATTTAGAAAAGTAGTTATGGCACCCAACCACCAGATATCGTAGTCATGGTATGTAGCAATGGCAAGTAGGATCTGGATGGACTTAAGCATAGTCCGTGGAAAATATTTCATCATTATCCACGCCTGGTCGATGACGAAAACCTTTAACAAGTCTAGCTTTGAAAATCTCAACTTTTCCATCTACACCAAGTAATCTTCTCAAGATATACTTTCTCCTGATGGGGATTTAACCCTTCAGATATAGCAACCAAAGTCCATACTTTGCTGGTGTACATGGATTCCATCTCAGATCGTTGAGCATCCAGCCATTCTTACAGAGTCCCTACTCATGATGACCTGCTCGAATCTAGTTGGGTCATCATCTCATGATGCAATCCTCGCTCCCACTGCCATCGAGAAACCGAAGTATCTCTCAGGCAGGTGAGGAACCCTACCAGATCGGCGGAGAGGCTGAGGTTCGTCGGGGACTATAGAATCCTTTGGTTCTGTCAAATCATCAGCTGCAGTTTTGTATAGCTGGAACATTTCCAGTTCTACAGAACTGACCTTGCCTCGATTTTGTCTGGATTTTGCTTTTAGAAATAGGCCGGACAACCTTAAATCTTAACTAACTTAAGAGATAGGCTCTTCCCATACCATATCTCATATGGAGTGGTAGGCACTGATTTGATTCGAACCTAATTCAATAGGTATGCAGCTTCTCAAGTGCACAACCCCAAAAGGAAATAGGCAACTCAGTAGTACTCATCATAGAGCACACCATATCTAATACGGTGCGATTGCTCCGCCCTGATACACCGTTGTGCTGTGGCGTATTCAGAGGAGTAATACGGAGAGAGAATCTCATTCTCCTTTAAAATAGTCCAGGAACTCTATGCGCAAGTATTCTCCTCCTTGATCTCATCATAGGACATAATGCTTATACTCGTATTGGTTCCCTACTTCTAACTTATATTCTGTGAATATCTCAAAAGGTTCGGACTTATGTTTCAACAGGAACATATGTCTGAATCTTGAGAGATCATCAGAGAACGTAATGAAGTATAAAGAACCGGTCCTGGCATGTGTAGACAGGAGACCTTACATACATCATCATGTATCAGTCCCAAGAGTTCACTAACTCTTTCTCTGTTTCTAATAAACAGAGCTATGGTCATCTAATCTTTGTGACATGACTGGGAAGTTTCACAAGATGTAAATTCAAACTGATTTAAATATGCATCTAAAATGTAACTTCAGCCAGTCGGGTCGCATTGATGTGACCTAGTCTACAATGCCTCAAGAAGGATCCGTTCATTTCTGAACTCTTCCTCTTATGTGTGTTCTGTATACTAAGAACTGTAGTTTGATTTAGAACGTCAATGCTTTTAGATAACGCGGCTGAACCGATCAACTTTTGATATAGGAAATGTTCAAAACATTATCTATCAATACAAAATTATATCCTTCTTTACTAATAAAGAGTCTGATATGATTTTGTATATCAGGTTCGGTATCTAATAGCATTTGTTCAGAATCAATGTACTGGTAATACAGGGTAACAGTGACCAACAGACTTGGCTGCAACACTTGCCCCGTTTTCTGTCTCATGAAACTTATCAGCCGTTCTCAGTTTTCTACCTTTTTGTAGCCCTATGTAACATGATTACATATCTGGGATCCTGATCCAGTATCAAATACCCAGGATGCAGAGGATACTGAGAAACAGTTCTTTGTAATGAACACACCCGAAGGAGATGCATCTCATGCACTTTCATCGTTTGGGCGGCATGGGAATTCTGGTATATCCCTATTTCCTGCTCTGTCTTATAACAATTATAAGTTGGAGCGGGACCAACGTTCCCCGGCTTAGTATAACAAGCGGGTTCGGTCAATACATCCATATTATTATCTTGATTAAGGCGTGATATGGTCTCTACCTAGAGAGAGAGAGAAGAAAACACTCTGCGTGCGCTCTTGCAAGATTAGATTGGTTATTTATTTTATCTAATCAGGATGGCTCCCACTGTTTTTATCAAATCTTCCTTCAAATCTTAAAAGGAAAGACTAGCCGGGATTAATCACACTCTACAAGTTCGCCAATCTTTCAGCCAGACCAGTGTCGGTACTTTGAGGGAGGTTCCCCGTGCTTTCGCACGGACCTAATTACAGTAAACCTCGTTTTCCTAGAGGCGTAACCCCGTTGACACCTTTCTAGACACCTACTTGATCGGCTAATTGTAAAGTGCAAAACTCTCCCAGGAGTAACAATTACTCGCAGTGGGTATCGGAATCCAACTATCACATAGAAGGTATGCAATCTCATTGCAAATTTCAACACTTGAAACTCCCGATAAAGATTTTTACCCCTAGCACTTATGACCTTAACTATGGTCAACAAATCAAAAGTACTAGTCAAGTTCTACCCGTCATTTCGTGATTAATTAGACCCACCCACATGACCCTTAACTAAGGTCAACAAAGTCACGCGACTGTCCTAACTAATCGCATCATATGCGGTGTAGGAAGACATCACTTAGCTACCGTACACTGTGCCTTAACTAAGGTCAACAAACACAGCACGAATACTAAGTACTCTACTTCCTAAAATGACGGAGGGTTGCGAATGGTTTTTATGAAAACCTTTAACGCTTTGAACTTGATCTCGTTGCGGAATCAAATGGTTTTTAAATGGAATGTTCTTGAGGCTTTTTTAGTTTTGCTAAAGGGGTCACTCCCGGTGAAGGGATCGTCGGCCCTTTCCTCGTCGAATGAGGTGCTGGATATATCATATATATCACTGTGCAAAGCAGAAACTATAGAAGCAATCAAATGACAAACCGAGGGTTGTAGCATCTGCCAGTTATTGCTAAAGGAGTCACTCCCGGTGAAGGGATCTCGGTCCTTTCCTCATCGAATAAGGTGCAGAATGTTCTATAATGAACACCGCGATGCAAAGCAAGAACTGTAGCTACCTGTTTTATTTTGAAATTCGATTCCACAACATCAATTAGGTTTATTTTCTTTCATTAATCTCATTAATGAATATCCCATCATTTAAGTCCACCTAAACATTACAAATAAATATAACGTACGCTTATGCCATCCGCATTCGCCTCGATGTCCCGTCTGCACCGTTAGGTTAGGTAACTAACGCCAGAGCGAGGCAGGGCTAGCGCGGGTGTAAAACATAAGCAACGTCTATATAATATATCATATATACTATATGTAATATCTATTTGAACATATCACATGATCACATCACAGATAACGCGGCAGAAAATATCATATGAAATATTGTATATACTAGGACGTCCGTGTTTTCAATACGAGCCAGTATAAAACACGGATTCCACAGTCGTGATGAATAGCCAATCCCACACCCTTAGACCCCTACGAGAGCGGCAAGCAACCCTACCAATTCTAGGGTTAGGAGACCCGGACTCGACTCCTCGAGATGGTCTCCCACTAGACCCCAGAACCTGGTTACTTGTGCTCCCCTCCTTGGGTCTATCCTAATGCGGAAAAGTAAATAATATACATCAACGGTGACATCTTCCGCAACCTAGAAGTGCCCCAATAAAAGAATATTACATACATGTTTTTACATGAATGAAAATGAAAAATACTCATCTCACATAAAAAAAACCCTGGCTATTCAAACACGACGATCCAATATAACATATCCAGCAACACATAACATCACATGTCATCAACGTAAGTAAATATGCGCATCCCAATTGTCGTTGACATATAGCAACGAAACCGGCGATATCACATATTACACTTACGGTCACAGAAAAGAAAGTGTAAAACTACAACAGTTGGAATCCGCAAACTCTTTAGACATCGCATACCTAATCAAATGAATTCCTTAGACATCACATGCCTAACAATTATAAACCCCGCATTTTAGTCTCATTATCGAAAACTCTTTTCAATATCAAGTCGGGCAATTCAGCAAGATTCCCGACATCCTGAACGAATGCTCGTCGCAAACTAAGGCGGAACACCGCTACCGCGAGCACCCGAACGGATGCTTTCGGCGACGAGGTTCTCCTACAGTCACTTGGTTGGGGCTATGGGGTGTAGTTGTCTATTAAGTTTATCCGGCGAGTATCCGCGTACGTTACGCGATTGTGACGGACTTTTGATCGCATCAAAATTCCGTGGCAACCGATCAAGTGAGACTAAAGTGCTTGATTTATAACATCCAAATCAGTTATCTCATAACTGCTTATGGATTCCAATTATTGTATCACATTCAGGATAAATAGAAAATGTTAAAATTTCCGATCGAACAATCGAACACCCAAGTTTTCCCGAAACAGCTCAACACATGAAATAAGTTTAAAAACATTCACTTCGTGCCTCAGTACCAACGGTCCAGCCGTAGAAGGGTTAAGCCAACGCCTCACATGTGGCACGCCGTACTGCCCCAAACCCTAAGGTTCAAAGGGCAGTTCAAGACGGTCACATAATCGAGTTAAGGTTTGTTGTCTTCTAGAGGGGCCATCGCGTTACTTGCACTACTTGGAACGTCATTAAACTACGGAAAAATCCAACACTTGGAAATTTCCCGGCGGGGGAAAAAGTGGGTATTTATATCTGGTCGAACTTTTTAACATATTCTAAAATTACCCGGAAAAACACATAGACAAAGTTTGATAATCCGATCGAATTAACGAACTCCCAATACAACCCAGAATATTCAACTCTTGAATAAATATTAAAAATTCCCAGAAAACTCAGCATTAAAATAAAGAAGTTACTGTGCAAAAATAATTGACTGAAGAGACTAATTGGCCGCGGAACCGCCGCATTAGCCATGCTAATGCCGCGGTTCCGCCGCGCTTTCATCGAATTAGGTGGTCGTGCTTCACAGTAATTCTTAGAAATTCCTGCTGATTTTTCTGCATATTTTTAATTCTCAAAAATCCCCGATTTCAAAAAATGTACAGAGAGCAAATTTGTATTAGGGTTTCGGTTCGATCGGACTTGTAACTCCGTCTATGCGTCGCCTAAGGCTCTAGCTAGGCTCTGATACCATTGTAGGGTTCCTAGGCACACTAATGAAGTCTCACAAGTGATCAAACATGGCTAATTCAAAATTTTCCATGTGCCTACAAACCCTAATACGGATCGTTAACTAGATGTATAGACGATGCAATGCAAGTTAACGACTTTAACTAAAAGGGAAGGGGCTACAACCTTTGTAGATCCGGTCCTCCACCTCCATAGCTCCGTGATGAAGTCCTTCCGCTGTACCCATCGGATCTCATACTCTCGCGGTGGTTTCATCGAAGAATTGATCGGGCTAGGTCGTCGACTTCGATGCCGAAGATGATCTACGTCGAGGCAACTCAAGATCAAACTCCAACTTCACCAAGTTATGAAACTTGTGAAGAAAACACCCTATACTACTTGGCAAGTGGTAGAGGATGAAGAAATAGGAAGTGGGTTCACTTTAGAATTGGATTTCTCACTCTTTTTCTCAAGTTGCCATTGATGGAGGCAAGTTTTTCTTCTTGTTGATGAAGAAGAAGAAGAAGAAAGAATATGATAAGTCTTTGAAAATAGAAAATAAAATGATACTTATCATATTTTCAACCATAGTTAGGTGTAGAGAATAAACTAGGGTTGGGTTGAATGGTTAGGGTTAAGCATGAAACAATAATGGTGGACTTATTCAAAGCTTCATGAAGCTTCAACTAGAAAACAAATCAAGCCACCATTTCTCTTTATCTTTCAAAAATGAATAAATAAATAAAAGAAATAGTTAAGAAAATGAAAACCCTAACCATTACATAACCATGGTTTAATCATACACACAAACATTCATGTATCATCAAACATGATACAATCAAGTGCACAAAAATATATCACATATACAATGTGCACATCAAGTGAGAAAATCCTTTTTAAGTGAACCAATACTAGTTAATGCAAAGTAATATATCAAATATATAATTATACATTAAATCATTAAATCAACACTTGATTCAATGATCCGGTCATGTCGCATATAACCGACTAGTATCCAATGTATCGACTTATCGAATCAATCCTTGATTCGATAACTAGGTTATATCGCATACAACCAATCGATACATTCATCGCGAGAATAGAATACGGTATCACATACACGCATTATTCTCGGTCCCGCACATATCTCATATGCGCTCCTATTTCGTTTCGCTTGAGCCAGGAAATCTCTGTGTAGGACTCTAAAGACTCGTCAATACGCCGGCAGCAGGTGATGATCATATCAAACACACACAAGCCGCAAGCGGTCTGCTAAACGTAACGGCCACCCGGGTATTGAGCGATCAGAAGATCGACGAGCAAGCCTGCTCACACTCCTGTGAATCCAACCAGTAACACTTACCATATAGTTCGGTCTGTTCGTCTGATATGTCGCATATCTCGCCTAGGGGTGGTAAACGTCAGACCCCAATAGCTCGATAAGTCATGCCGACGTGAGGTCCATAACATTCATGAAACTACTGATAACTATTACCAGTATATCACTGCAACCCTGTCCAGGGATTTCCTGTTATGGCCAGTCGAGCATAACGCAACATCAACCCCCAATACCGGGAGAGACGAATCCCCTCCTATCGCTCATTGCCTCCATGTGAATCGGGACTGTACCCAAAAACCACCTGTTTGCACGACTCAGTAGAGCCATGGTAGGGAGGAAATCAAAGCACAGTGGGAGACACACAAGACTCTATGACGATCTCGGGTCAACAGACTAAGCTGTACCAGTGTCACCAGAGAACTGCCATCTGACGTGAGGTATAATACCATCTGGGAGTTCTCGGCGAGTCCGTTCAGTGTACCCAGTCTCCACTGAGCACCCGCATACCATCTCTGATGTCAAACACCAATGGATATTGGATCATCCATCGCCCATCACATGGGTCGAGAAGATATACGCTAGTCTACTCTGGAATATCGATGCCCCGTCTCGGTATTCCCACGACTAGGAACATTGAAGGATGTACTCATGGACTATCCAGGCCCTACTAGTATGATCTGCATCATAGTCCTGGAAGTCGAGTACACATCCTAAGGGCTTTATCAACATGTAACAGAGAGAGAGAAAGTATACATGTTAAGATAAAGAGCAACCAGATAGCGTACTATCATGTCGAGCAAGAAAGTCTTACCTATATATGTCCCAGCATCCACTACAATATACATCCAACGTACAGTAATGGCCTCTAGGGCATACATATAACTAACAGCGAATAGCCCGCCAATTTTAGAGTGAAGCCCCCTCTGTCTCAACGCCATGAGTTGCGGGCCCGTTGCCCTTTAGAACCCGGCTACCCGTGCACCCCACCTTGGGGTAATCCTAGTACAGAAAGTAAAATATACATACAACGGGTACATCGACCTCAGCTCGGTCGTGCCCCAAAGGAATAATATACAAACAGGCAGTGACGGCATTCCACATGTCGGACGTTCGCCCCGCAATATCAAATGTACATAATAAACCAAACTGTACTAACATTGCATCCAGGCTATCGACCACGACAATCCGCAACATCATAGCACAGCACAGAATATCAACGTGAATGTCACATTCGCAAATCCGTCTAAACGGGCTATAGCAGTTAGACAGGATTTACCGATCAAGTGACATTCACGGTCGCAGATATAATGTAAATACTGTGAACTAACATGTTTAAAATTTTTGATCGACTAAATATACCGAAGTGGGCCCCAAGCACAACTGTAGCACTCAAAGAAAATCTGGGGCCAAACAGAATATACCAATAACCCCATTTCCAAGTCTAAAGAGATCTGTAGAAAATTGGTAGGGTGATCACATTTTACTGCGGCGGAACCGCGGCCAGAACAGGGGTTCGGCCGCGGTTCCGCGGCCTTCCTACAGTATCACACTACCAGTTTTTCATAGAAGTCTTAAAAATCCCTGCATGTATTTCTGCAACACTCCAAAAAAATTTCTAGCCAAAAATAATTCGACAGAAACTGATGCAAATGGAAACGCGGTTTTGGAATTTTGTTCGATCGAACTTTTAAACACGCTAAAGCAAGCTAGACTAGGTTAATGGCTTGGCTCTGATACCAGTGTAAGTGCACGGCAGCGCCCCGGCCGTCTGTACGAGGCCAAAATGCGGAAACGAAACTTTTACAAAACTTGTAAATCGGCGCTACCGCGCACTTTAAACCCGGATCGGGCCATTAACCTAATGCTAGCTAACTAGAGAAGGGGTAGAGAGATATACCGAGCGATCTGTGTCCTTCGGTCTTCTCGTCGTCATCCCGATCTCCCCGCGGAATCTCCGGTCTTCATCTCCTCGTCGGAAAGGGCACCACATAGCCGGATTCTTTTACGGGCTCCCACCTCTGCACCGAGGCAACTCGGGCATGAAGTTGGCGAGTCGACGTGTCCAAGGATGCTGTAGGCTAAGTGTAGAACACTGGGTCTCATGGGGTTGCTAGAAGTTGCCATTTTATGAAGGTGGAGGAATGGGCTTTGGGAGATGAAGCTATATGATTTTTTTTTGCAAGCCAAAAGAACAAATTTCCCACACCAAAAATTTGGGACAGCCCCCACACTAGTTGTGGCCGGCCATGACTTCAAGAATAAGAAGAGGAAGTGAGCCAAATGTTGTGTAGGGAGAGAGGGAATCATGCAAGAGAGAGAAAGGGTTATCATGATGAATAATGATCACAACTAAGTCAAAAAGCAAAACCCATCATCTCTCATATCAAGCAAAAGTCAAGCCATGATTAACAAAGAATCAAATGATGGTTGAACCATCATGAAGCTATCACAAAAAAAAAAGTCTTCTCCATAAAATGCACAATTGCAAATAACTCCCTCCGCCAAAATTCAGCCAAAGAAAGAAACAAAGGAAAATGGCCGAAACCGGAAAGCAAACTGGCAACTTCAGAAAAACGATCCCATAATAAATTACAGGAAAACCCCGCGACTGTATATACATACCCGCATTTATATTCCGACCGAATACAAATGCAATGAGACAAAAGACCTCCTTGCTTTCCGAATAGCCGGCTTTGGCGATTGCCCAGCCCAGCATTCATTCGCAAATCCTTTTTGAAATTGAGCAGTCTCCTCGGAAGCGTCTCCGCCGACTGAGGGCGAGCTCCTCTGTAGAAAATCACAATTCCTTTCCTTAATCATTCCTGTAATTCCCTTTTGATCTACACTGTACAATACTAGGATCCGGCTTAAACCAAAACCCGCTAGTATTATCCGTCCGATCATGATCCTTGCAATACCGCACGTATATGATCGAACCCTGCCATATCTCCATATGGCCTCTACAGCGTTTCGCCCGAAACTTGAGAAACGGTCTGTAGGGGACTCTAAAGACTCGTCAATACTTTGGTTGTGGATTTAACCACTAGCACGTCAAAGGTATTAGCCATACGTAACAGGCTACCAGATATTGACCAAAAGGGACGTCGATGAGCGAACTCATCCTGACACCCTACTGAGTCTGTCAGTGACAATATCCGTACAGTCCGGTCCGTTCGTCTATGAGCATCGCATGGCGGGCCTAGGGGGTTGGTAAAAGTCAGACCCCCAAAAATGGTACAAGTCGTGTCGGAGTGTAGCCCAGAACACCCTGAGATATTACTGGAATACCTACCAGTAAATCTCCTGCCTTGGCCAAGGACTTCGTGTAATGGCTCTCCTAGACATAGCGCGACCTCACCCCCAATACCGGGAGAGACGAACCCCTGCAGATCCGCTCACTGCCTCCATGTGGCTCGGGACTGTACCCAACTAAAACCTGTTTGCACGACTCCTTTGAGCCGTGGTAGGGTAGTAATCAAAGTACAGTGGAAACTCACACGAGACAAATGACGATCTCAGGTCGATGAACTAACCTGTACACATGTCACCAGGGAACTGCTATCTGACGTCTGGTATAAGACCAACTAGTATGTTCCCGGCGAGTCCTGTCCGGTGTACTCATAACCCAATAAGCACCTGTATACATCTTAGGTGAACCAACTGACACCAGTGGCTTGTGAGACCGGCCACCGCCCCTCGTCGGGGTCTCGACTGTATACACTAGTCTTCTCTGGAGTATCGATGCCCTGTCTCGAAAACACCCACGACTAGGGACCTTTTAAGGATGTGCTTATAAGCCCCAGCTCCCACGTATATGATCGCCATCATACTGCTGGCCGTCAAGCAAGAATCCTAAAGGCTCTATCAATGTGCAATAGTGACTTGTAAGGTCACCTAAAGCAGTACATGATGATAAAGATAAACCAGATAGCATACTATCATCTTGAGTATGACTGTTCTAACGGTATAGGTCCTCCCTCAATCATTGCAATCACGTGCTTGTGATCCAATAATTGACTCTGAGGGCACTATCTCCAACACAAGGTTCACTACTCAGCACAAGATAGATTGGAGATATTCCTCCATCTATAATCCAAAGGCCAATGGGCTGGCCGAAGCCTTCAATAAAACTCTGTGCAAGTTCCTGAGGAAAAATGCTTCAGCCAACAAGAAAGACTGGAATCTCAAACTTCATGAGGCGTTGTGGGCATATCGTACCACGCACCGCACTCCAACTCAGTCCACTCCATACTCATTACTCTTCGGAGTGGAGGCGATCCTCCCCCTCGAAGTCGAAGTTCCAAGCTTAAGAATGGTCGTCCAGCATGAGTTGACGGAAGAGGAAAACGTGCTTCTTCGTCTAGAAGAACTTGACGCCCTCAAAGAAAGGAGGCTCGCGGTACAGCAAAATCTGGAGCTATATCGAGCCCAAATGTCACTGGCCTATGACAAGATGACCCATCTCCGCGCTTTCAAGAAAGGCGAATTGGTGTTGGTCCTCAAAAGGCCGATCATCCCCAATCGACATGCAAAAGGAAAATTCGAGCCAAACTGGGAAGAACCATACGTCATCGAGAAAGTGTTTGATGGAGGATCCTACTAGCTGATAAATGCCGAGGGAGAAATTCCTATGCCACCTATCAATGGCCGATATTTCAAGAAATATTACGCGTGAATATTCCAAGTCGCAGGCGAATTAAGCACACCAGCCTTACGGTTTGGATCATGCATCTTGTAAAACCGTATACAATCCACGGGCGTAAACAACCCCTATCACTCCCAACTCTTACCGGTGAGACTACTTTTAAAGTCCCTCCGGTGCAAAAAAAAGAAGAAGAAAAAGAAAAAGAAAAAGAAAAAAACGGTATGTCCACAAGCAAAACGGGCATGGATGAAAACCCGAAAGGGTTCCGTGAGTAAAAACAGCAGGACTGCCGGCGAGTTTGTGAAAACCCGAAAGGGCATGAACTCGTGAAAAGAGATAAAATACACTCGCAAAGTCCCCTCGGCCTTGTGAGGAGAAAATCCCTGCATGAGATCCTTACGACTCACAAAGGAGCAACACACTTAGGAATCCCTATGATTCCTAGGGAGAAAATACACCTGCGAGATCCTCTCGACTCGTAGGGAGAAAGTGCTTTTATGAGACCCTTACGGCTCATAAAATTGAAAAGCCTTAGGTGATAGAGATCTAAACTTGTCTCCTAAGCCATTGCTCCCCAACGGGAAATGGCAAATGATGAGTCGCTCATGGCGTTACGCTTCAGTGTTAGCGGTGCTGATACCAACCCAAAAACCAAATCCCAAGTCCTCCCGGGGCAAATGATGAGTTGCTCCTGGCATTATTCCAGTGCAGCAATGCTGATGCCAAACAAGATCCAAGTTCCAATTCCCTAAAAGGCGAATGATGAGTCGCTCCTGATATCATATTCCAGTGCAGCGATGCAGACGCCAACCAAAATCCAATTTCCCAAAATTCTTCCAGCCCTACGGCCAGTCCCCAAATTGACTACCGTATACAATCCACGGGCTCAAATAATTCTCATCAGACCCAGGCCCCACAGCAATCACAAGCCCCACGGTCGGTCTCCGCCATCGGAATTATGCTCCATTTGGGAAGACCCACTCATGTGTCCTCACGATACATGGGGGGAACAAAACTTACGAGATCCTCTCGACTCGTAAGAAAACACCTTCGTGGGATCCTTACGTCTCACAAAGGAAAAACACACTTAGGAGTCCCCACAACCCCTAAAGAGAAATTACACCTATGAGATCCTTTCGACTCGTAGGGAGAAAATACTTTTATGCTCATAAAATTGAAAAGCCTTAAGTGATAGGGACCTAAACCTGTCTCTTAAGCCATCGCTCCCCAATAGGAAAAGGAAAATGATGAATTGCTCCTGGCACATGGGCTTCAGTGTTAGCAACGTTGATGCTTACCCTAACCCTAAAATTCCAAACTCCAATCCAATAGACCCCTAAGTCTTTAAACTGGGAACAGAAGACCCCTAAGTCTTTAAACTGGGAACAGATAACCCTAAGTCGTTACACTGGGAACAGATGACCCCTAAGTCATTAAATTGGGAACGAGGGAAATCCCCTCACGGAAAATGATGAGTCGCTCCTGGCATTGCTTCAGTGTTAGCGGTGCTGATGTCGACCCAAAAACCAAATCCTAAGTCCTCCCGGGGCAAATGATGAATTGCTCCTGGCACATGTGATTCAGTGTTAGCAACGATGATGCCTACCCTAACCCCAAAATCCCAAACTCCAATCCAATAGACCCCTAAGTCTTTAAACTGGGAACAGATGACCCCTAAGTCATTAAAACTGGGAACAGATGACCCCTAAGTCGTTAAACTGGGAACGAGGGAAATCCTCTGATGGTAAATGATGATTCGCTCCTAGTACCATATTCCAGTGTAGTGATGCTGATGTCAACCTAATTTACATCAAATCAGCAAGACAACAAACGACCTCCCTAGCGGAATCAAGCTCCACCTCAGAAACAAGTCGAATCCTGACACCGCAGAAAGCGGAGCAAGTCAAATCCAATCCCTGACACCGTAAGAAGCGGAGCAAGTCAAATCAAGCACCGACCGTCCAAGTCGCTAAAAGGATAGCATCGACCGTCCAAGTCGCTAAAAGGGCAGCACCGACCGTCCAAGTCGCTAAAAGGGCAGCACCGACCGTCCAAGTCGTAAAAAGAGCAGCACCGACCGTCCAAGTCGCTAAAAAGGCAGCATCGATCGCCCAAGTCACTAAAAGGGCAGCACCGACCGTCCAAGTCGCAAAAAGGGCAGCACCGACCGCCCAAATCGCTAAATTGGCAGCACCGACCGTCCAAGTCACAAAAATGGCAGCACCGACCGTCCAAGTCGCAAAAATGGCAGTACCGACCGTACAAGTCGCAAAAAGGGCAAAACCAACCGTCCACGTCGCTAAAATGGCAGAAACGACCTCCACGTCGTCAAAACGGGAACCAAATTAAATCAACCTCCACGCGAAAGAAAATCCATCAATTTCATGCACACAACCCACATATGTTGTGTGCATTTATTGATGGAGGGCAATTTGTTGGGGTGAAAATTTACACCCCGGTTGACCAAGTCAAAATCAAAGTCAACCCCAAGCCAAGTGGGCCCAAGCCCAGGTCAAGTGGGCCAATGCCCGGGTCGAGCCCGAACATGAAGCCGCCGGCCCCCCCTTGCCAAAATAAAAAAAATTAATAAACAATTTTTGTGTATTTTTTTATGAATAAATGTAAGAAAAATGGGCATAAAACCAATTTTTTGTAAAACCCATGGCTCATGTGCAAAAAAAATGAGCACATGAGGCATGAGATGGGCAAAATGCCATTTTGTAAAGTCCAAGAGGCTATAAACTTTGTAGCCTATAAAAGGCAAACATGATCAAAATATCTATGACAACTTTTTCATTCTCTAAAACTCAAGGGTTTTTGTGCCTCCTTCTCTTTCCTCAAGGTTCTAAACCTTCTTCTTTTTTTGAATTAAATCAAGAGTTTAACTCTTCCTCTTCCAAAAATAAATAGTTTTTCACCACAAAACCCACAAAGGGGAGTTCGGATCTTCCATTAGATTTCAAAATGGGAGATTTTTAAATCTCAACCCCCTTTTTTTCTCCAAAATCCGGTCAATCGAGAGGAAGAAGGAGACCCACCTCCAAAAAAAAACCCCACTTTGGGGAAGATCCAGGGTCCAAGGAAGAAGAAAGGAGTCCCCTTTTATTTATCTCCGAAAATATCTTAGAAGTTTAACTCCTCAAAAAAAATATACATATACATATATACATATATAAAATAATAAATATTTCCTTTTGGGAGTACAACTCCCAGTGCAGGGGCTAAGCCCATTTGTCCTCTTTGTTAGGAGTTCAACTCCAAAAGTCAATCGGGAGCATAGCTCCCAGTGCAAGGACCAAGTCGCTTTTATTACTGGCACCCAGCGCCTAGCGCCCTCGAGCCAAGCATGTGGGGAGCTGGCGCTTGGCGCCTGCGTGCCAAGCACATGGGGCGCCCGGCGCTGGCGCTCGATGCCCGGCGCCCGCGTCCAAGGCACGTGAGACGCCTGCACCCAGCGCCCGTGTACCAGGCATGTGAGGCGCCAGCCCCTACGCGCCCTTCGGACGCCATTTCCCCCCTCATTTTATATACACTCCACACTAAAAATACCTCCCCCGTTAGAAAAAATTTCTAACGGGGCGCTGCCCCACACCCCGTAAGGGGGCTGCTAGCCCCCTTGACCCCCAACCCGCTATCCTGGTAGAGAGACCCCCGTAAAAACTCCGCGGGGCCCACGATATATCCAAAAGCCCTTCAAAACACAACACTGCACATTGAGTTCACATGACCTGCTTGACCCGTCAATCGGAGGTTCTCTCGCTCCAAAGGCGAGGGGTAATTAACGGCAGCTTAGTCTGCGGCTGCCGGAGATTCGGATCCCCACAATCAATAAACCCCAGCCTACCCTAGGCAGAGAGAATCTGTAATGCGTCTGAAAAGCGCGCGCATATTCCCATCTCAATGGGGTGACGAAAAACACCCTACAACCGCCTATTGGCTTTGTGGAGGTCTTCTTCTTCTCACCCTTGGCTTCCTCCTTGGATTCAGAAGAGGAAGATTCCCCAATAAGCTGAGCGGGTGTCACCCTGGTTTCCTTTAGGGTGCCCTCATCTGGAAATATAACTTTCTTTCTTTGGGCGTAAGTAGAAGGTAGGGACTGTAGAATCAAGTCAGCACATGACCCGTTCTTCAACGTGGTCTCTAGATCCGTGAGCTCATCTATATAGCTAGTCATTGTAAGGACGTTGTCCCCTACAGATGATCCGATATCCAATCTCGCTTGAAGCAATTCTTTCGAGGTCTCATATCTTACGATACGAGATTGCACTCCATATAAAACTTTGTTATGGAGGAAGATGGAGGCTAAGTCCATCTTCTTGTGCTGCCTATGGTTTTTACCATCTACTGAAGCTAACACGAGGCACTTGGCATTCACACTGTGCTTTTTCCTTGTCTTACGGATATCAATATCCGCGATGGTGAAAACTGGACCTGAGACGGTGGGGGCTTGAGTAGTAAAGAGGTGTCCCAGATTGTCATAGGTAATAGACATCTGGATAGACCTTTGCCAGTCATTATAGTCAAATTCAGTCATTTTATTATCTAGATGTAACCTAGTCTTGGTCACTGGGTCGCTTCAATTAAGAGAGAGAGAAGAAAACACTTAGCATGATGCTCTTTCAATTTTAGATTGGTTTTTAATTTATCTAAACAGGATGGCTCCCACTGTCTCTCAAATCCTTTCTCAAACCATAAAAGAAGAATTAGTCAGGATTGATCTCACCATACAATTCTTGCTATAACCGTTCGGCCAGGCTAGTGTCGGTACTTCGAGGGAGGTTTTATGACGCTTTCGTGAAGTTCCTTAATTAAATAACCTCTTTTCCCTGGAGGCGTAGCCCCGCTAACACTGTTCTAGACACCTACTTGGTTTATAGCATTGATCGTTAAGTGAAAAATCTCCTAAGGAGTAGCATATACTCATAGTAGGATCGAGATCCAAATATCATTATGTGATAAATTCGAAGGAATCCTACCAAAATTATCGCATTCCAAATGGTATGCAACACCAGCAAGTTTCAGTTTCCTTAGAAACTCCCGATGTGGATTTTTACCCCATACTCTTATGACCTTGACTAAGGCCAACAAATCATAAGTCACATATCAAGTTCTACCTGTCATTGTACAGGTTAATTTGAACACACCCATACATACCCTTGACTTAGGCCAACAAAGTAGCACGACTATCCCAAACTACCGCATCTATCTATGCTACATATGAACACCCAGCAGCTACCAATCACTATGCCTTGACTAAGGCCAACAATTATAGCTTGAATACTATTGAATGTTCATATGAAATGACGGAGGGTTACGAATGGTTTTGGCGAAACCATGCACGTAGTGAACTTGATATAATCGATGGAACCTGATAGCTTTTAAAAGGAGTGGTTTGAGCTCCACATTTTTAAAAGTCTGTTGTTTTGAAAAACCGAGTGGTTTTAAAATTTGTTCCAACGACTCAACTTTGGTTTATTTGATTTGCATTAATGTAATGCAGTCCCATCATTTACACCTATCATCACAAAGAAACGAAAATATGACGTATGCTTATGCCATCCGCATTCGCCACTGGGCCTCGTCTAATATCGTTAGGTTACTTAACTAACGCCAGAGCGGGGGCTGGACTAGCGCGGATGCAAAACATAAGCGACTTCTAATATATAATATATATATATATATATTATAACCATTCATCTCACGCAATAATAGGCATTCCAGATCACAGATGAACATATTAGATATACTAGGAATTCCACGTTTCGTTTAAACCTGTAACAAAAGACGGATTCTACGGTCGTGATGAATAGCCAAACCCCACCCCAGACCCCTACGGGTGCGGAAAACTATCCGCCAAATACCCGAAGTGAAGTAACCTCCCTCATCAAAGTGAGTAGGTCACTCAGCACTTCAAAGTACCCGGTAGTTTGTGCACCCCACCTTGGGTCTATCCTAGGAGCAGAAAACAGAAAAAGAAAATAATACAACGGTGGCTACAACCTCAATCCGGATGTGCCCCGCAAAATAATATTACATCACTTTACAATATTACATTGAATGAAAGAATGAAAACTCTTATCTCACATCCCCCGGCTATTCATCCACGACGATCCAATAAGTTCATATACACAAATCACAAGAACAGCAACACAGATATGTGCAACCCCGACTAATCGACGTATAGCAATTAGTCGACATTTCCAAACACATATATCACAATTTGAAATATTAAACGACGTTAAAACTACGACTTCGAAACACCCCATATTGCCACAGTAAAAAGATAATAGTATATCCAAAATTGGCAAAAACAAACAACACCTGAGACCTTAGATCCAAGCAACTAGAACACAGACCAAAATTCAAAGCATTTTACCACAACAAAAAATGCGACACCCGTTTTTTTAGCTTTTGGCCGGTCCTATTCCAGTGAAACTACTTCAATTTTGATGTGTGGTTATATCACAAGTAAAGCACTCTGCAATTGTTTAAAAAAAATTTAGTGGCTCGTAAAAATTTGACAGAAACTTGGATCTTTGTCTCGATGTTTCGGAGTTATTTTGGTTTCGTAGTTTTGCACTTCGTCTAAACTGTTAGCTATGCTTTAGTATGCTCTGATACCACTGTAAGTCCATATCGCGCACCCTACGTTTCCGCGGGGAGGCGGAATTTACAAAAAAACGATTTTACAAAGCTCGCAACACGGACTTAAACTCCCGGATCGATGCTAAACCCTAGCTAACAAAATATTGTGTGAAGTTTAACTGCTCGGATGAAAGTTATACCTCACGAAACTAAGTCCTTCGGGTCTTTTAGTCGCTGTCCTCCTCGTCATCGTAGGCTCCGAGGATCGTTACGGAATGTGGCTTCCTCGTCGGCTTCCTCGAGTCAAAGACGATCCACCCGAGAGTCTATAGTCCGAGCTCCAACCTCAACTCCGAGGTAACTAAGGCAAGTAGCTTGCTAGACTAGATGGCCTAGGTGATGTAGAGAGTAAAGATGGAATACTTTATCTCTTGGAACCCTAGGTTTCTCAACTCATGAGACAATTAGGGTTTTATGAGAAAAGAAGAAGACTTGAGAAAGTGAGAATGGAATTGTCAACTTTGAACATCCTTGGCTTACCCGACTGGTTATTGGAAAGTATTTTCAATATCGAGACAAAAATGCGGGGTTTATAATTGTTAGGCATGTGATGTCTAAGGAATTCATTTGGTTGGGCATGAAATCCAAAATATATGATACATTGGGTTTATGATGTCTAAGGTGGTTGCGGATTCCAATTGTTGTAGTTTTTCACTTTCTTTTCTGCGACCGTAAGTGTAATATGTGGTGTATCGTCAGTTTCGTTGCTATATGTCAACGACAATTGGGATACGCATATTTACTTACGTTGATGACATGTAATGTTATGTGTTGCTGTGATATATTATATTGGATCGTCATGTTTTGAATAGCCGGGGTTTTTTTTATGTGAGATGAGAGTTTTTTATTTTCATTCATGTAAAAACTTGTATGTAATATTCTTTTATTAGGGCACTTCCGGGTTGAGGATGATGTCACCATTGATATATATTATTTACTTTTCCGCATTAGAATAGACCCAAGGCGGAGAGCACAAGTAACCGGGTTCTAGGGTACAGTGGGAGACCATCTCGAGGAGTCGAGACCGGGTCTCCTAACTCTAGAATTGGTAGGGTTGCTTACTGCTCTCGTAGGGGTCTAGGGGTATGGGTTTGGCTATTCATCGTGACTGTAGAATCCGTGTTATATACTGGGTTAATTTAAAACACGGAATTCCTAGTATATCCAATATTTCATATGTGTTCTTCTGCTGCTGATATTCTGTGATGTGATCACTTGATAATCTAAGACGAATGCTTATATTATATATATGATGATATATAGTAAATATTGATGCTTTCGTTTCTTCTGTGATGCTTAGGAAGCATAATTGATGGGACTTCATTAATGAGATTAATGAAAGAAAAAGAAACTTAAAGATGTTGTAGAAACTTGTTTTAAAAACTGATAGCTCTGATACCACTGCTGGGTTCCATAAGCGGCCGCTGGGTTTTGGGAGGCATCGACCATTCCATTTTATAAAAAATTGGCGCGCTAAAGAACCCTAACGTTAGAATCTAAACTAGAGATTTAGATGAAACAAGAATGTAAAAAACTTTACATCAAAGTGAATGAGGAATACAATCTTTGTAGACCGGTCCTTCACTTCTAAAGCTCCGTGTAGTAGTCTCTTCGCTCCAAGTAGTGAGCACCCGAACTCTAGTAAGGGTTCACATGAAGAAATGAACAAGCTTGCTCGAAGTCTTTGAGGCCGAAGATGATCTACGTCGAGAAGACTCAAGCTCATGCTATCTCTTCACTAATGGTATATTAGTGAAGCAAACACCCTAAGCTAAATGGCTAGTCTAGTGTAGGATGATGAAGTAGGAATTTTGCTCACTTTAGAAATATTTTTCTCACAATATTTCTTCACCTCAAGAAAAGCTAGTGAACTTTATTTAGATGAAGAGACCTTAAGCGTGCTCTCCGCACTTCTTAACAAATTGAGAAGTTCGGGCATTGACTTCTCCATGTTATGCATGTTGAAGTTCACTATGAATGGAGCAAAGACAGAGGGAAGAGACTGTAGAACAATATCAACATATTGTTCGTTCTCTATTGTCCATCCGAGGCCCTCAAGCTCTTCTATAAGAGCTATCATCTTCAAAACGTGATCGCCTACTGGTGTGCCAGGAGCCATCCGCATCTAAAACAACTTTCGAGATGCTTCGTATCTCAGGGTCTGAGATTGCTCCCATATAACTCTTTTGTATGGAGAAAGATGGATTGAACATCCATGTGCTCGTGCTTCTTTTGATGTGTATTGTCCATCGATGCAAGCGCGAGACATTTGGCAATAGCACAGTCAATATCCCACGTTTTGCGGATCTCCCTACTCGCAACAGAAGATTCAGGGCCTGGACTGGGTGGGGCTGAGGCGGTGGGAACATATGATACTTAATCATATGTCAGAGCAATGTTAATGTTCCTCAGCCAGTCTTTATAGTTCGGCCCGGTAAGCTTATTTTTCTCTAATAGTAGCTTAAGTCCAGTCATGGTAATCTTCCATTAGGAGAGAGAAAAGAATACACTCAGCGAAAGCTCTTGCAAAGATCAGATTGGTTATTATTTTATCTAATCGATATCTCCCACTGCTTTTATCAAATTTTCCTTCAAACCTTAAAAGGAAAATTAGCCAGGATTAATTACATTCTACAACTTCGCTAATCGTTCAGCCACGCCAGTGCCGGTACTTTGAGGGAGCTTCCCCGTGCTTTCGCACAGACCTAATTAAAATAAATCTCGTTTTCCCAGAGGCGTAGCCCCGTTGACACCTTTCTAGATACCTAATGGGTTAGATAATTGTAAAGTGTAAAACTCTCCAGGGAGCAACTCTTGCCCACAGTGGGATCGGGATCCTACTATCACATAGAAGGTATGCAATCTCATTGCAAATTTCAACTCTTGAAACTCCCGATATGGTTTTTACCCCTAGCACTCATGACCTTAACTATAATCAACATATCATAAGTACTAGTCAAGTTCTTCCCGTCATTTCGTGATTAACTAGACCTACCCATATGACCCTTAACTATAGTCAACATAATCATATGAATGTTCTAACTAATCGCATCATATGTGGTGTAGGAAGACATCACTTAGCTACCGTACACTGCACCTTAACTATAGTCAAAATACGCAGCACAAATACTAACTACTCTACTTCCTAAAATGGCGGAGGGCTGCGAATGATTTTTAAGAAAACCTTTAACGTTTTGAACTTAATATCGTTGTAGAATCAAATGGTTTTAAAAAGGAGTGGCTTAAACTCCGCACTTTGAAAACTTGCTTTTTCATAAAAATCCGAGTAGGTTTCAATCCGATTCTACAACATCTTTTAGGTTCATTTTTCTTTACATTAATCTCATTAATGTAGTCCCATCATTTAAGTCCTTAAGCCATCACAGAAAAGAAACGAAAATAGAATGCACGCTTATGCCATCCGCATTCGCCACAGTGTCCCGTTATGTACCATTAGGTTACTTAACTAATGGCATAGCGGGGCGGGACTAACGCGGATGCAAAACATAAGCAACGTTTATTATATATCATATATATAATATATCATTCGTCTCATCATATAAAGTGATCACATCACAGAATATCAACAGCAGAAGCATATATATGAAAATATAGGATATACTAGGAGGTCCGTATTTTGTATTTAGCCAACAATAGAAAATACGGATTCTACGATCGCGATGAATAGCCAAGCCCACACCCCTAGACCCCTATGAGAGTGGCAAGTGACCCTACCAATTCTAGAGTTTAGGAGACCCGGTCTCGACTCCTCGAAATGGCCTCCCACTGAACCCTAGAACCCGGTCACTTGTGCTCCCCTCCTTGGGTCTATCCTAATGCGGAAAAGTAAATAATATACAACAAAGGTGACATCATCCTCAACCCGGAAGTTTCCCAATAAAAGAATATTACATACAATGAATTTTACATGAATGAAAATAAAAACTCTCATCTCACATAAAACCCCTGGCCATTCATTCACAACGATCCTGCACATCATATCTCAGCAACACATAACATCACATGTCATCAATGTAAGTAAGTATGCATACCCCAATTGTCGTTGATGTATAGCAACGAAACCGGCGATACACCACATACTACACTTACGGTCGCAGAAAAGAAAGTGAAAAATAACAACAATTGGAATCATCACTTTCACATATATCTATACGATATTAAACGTTTCGATCGAATCAACAAACACCCACAAATTACCCGAAAGCTCAACACTTGAGCAAAGTTAAAATACCCAAAAAATGCCACAGTGTCCATGGACCAACCGTAAAAAGGTCAACCCTTGCCTCACATATGGCGCCACGGAACTACGGCAAACCCTAAGGTTTGGTCGCGGTTCCATGGTCATAGGATCGAGTTAGGGTTACGTTCTTCTAGAGGGTCCATAGGGATACTTGCACGATCTTCTGAATATGTTCAACTTGGAAAATTCCAACACTTGGAAAATTTCCAGCAAGAGTAATGGGGTGGTGTGTGATATTCATTCGAACTGTTAAATGTCGTCCAAGTTACCAAAACAATGTTAAAATTACGACTACAAAATACTCCGAATTATCCCCTAACCAAAATTAACATCACATGAAATTTTGGGCTAAACAAACAATACCTGAAACCCCAAAACCTACAGACCATAGCACAAAAGAAAAACGAGGCAAAACGGAGCAATATGGGGCGGACAGGACGGAATTTATGAGGTTCTCATCGGGTGAAATCCGGTGGAACGGCCTCATTTTTCATCTGTGTTATATATGCATCACATGCAAGCTTCTGCAGTTGCTAAAATAATTTTAGGAGACCATTTTAAAATCGACAGAGAGCATATCCTAGGGTTTCAGAACATCGTATTTTCGGAGTTGTTTCGGTTTCGTAATATTTATAACATCGTCTAAGTTTCTAGCTTGGCTCTGATACCACTGTAGTCATGAACACTGGACTATCACTCATTGCCTTAGGAACAAAAGGTGTTTGTTTCTCAGTATGCCACATTTTTAGAAAATGAAATTTTTCCAAATGATACTGATGGAAATGTGGTAGATCTAGAAGAGGTTCTAGAGATACAAGTTACAAATGACGACTTGGTTGAACCTAATGTTGCAACAGAAACTTATGAACCTCAGCCATTCCGTAGATCTGGTAGGACTTCTCGCCCACCGGAGACTGTAGGAATGCCTAGCACGACAGCAAGGTTTCAGGAGGCATCGTCCATGCCATTTTCAAAATTTTTCCATGCTTGACAATCCTAACCCTAGAATATTAACTAGAGATTTAGACAATACAATGTGTAAACAACTTTACAACTAAGTGAATATAGAATACAACCTTTGTAGACCGGTCCTTCGCTTCAATAGCTCCATGTTGTAGTCCCTTTGCTCCAAGTAGTGATCTTCCGGAATCAAGAATGGCTCCACAAGATGAAAGGAGCGAGCTTGCACGAAGACTTCGAGGCCGAAGATGATCTACGTTGAGAAGACACTAACCCAAGCAAGCTCTTCACTAATTAGGGATTAGTGAAGCTAACACCCTAAACTAAATGGCTAATCTAGTAAAGAATGGTGAAGTAGGATTTTGCTCACTTTAGAATTAATTTTCTCACTCTTTTTCTTCTCCTCTCAAAAACCTAGAGAGCTAAGCTCTTGATGAAGAAGAAGAAGCTAAAGATGGATGAGAGAGTGAATGGCAACCATGGGTGAGAAATATCTCATATAACTCATGTAGAGACTTAACCATGAGTTTACATAATGGCTAGGTTAATAAATATCTTAAATAAAACAAAATTAGTGGACTAAGTCAATGCATCTACAAGCTTCCACAAGCTTCATGCCATGTGACTAATTTCCAACTAATATTTGATTTACTCTAAATAAATAAACCCTACATTATCATTAGCATGGTGTAAGTCTTATACACCCATGTAGCATGTGGCATCAAGCATGACACAAAAAGAAATACAATTAATATCTATCACATATATATTAAATGCATAAGTGAGAAAAGAAATGCTTAAGTGAGCTAATATTAGCTAATGTAAATTAATATATAATTATACATTAAATCATTAAATCAACACTTGATTTAATAATCCGGTTATATCGCATATGACCGACTAATATTATTTGTATTAACTTTGTTAGTTATATGTATGCCCTGAGGCCATTACTATACATAGGATGTATATTGTAGTGGATGCTTGGATATATATAGGGAGGACTTTCTTGCTCGACATGATAGTATGCAATCTGGTTGCTCTTTACCTTAACGTGTACACTGACTGTCTCTCTGTTACATGTTGGTAAATCCCTTAGGATGTTTACTTGATTACCTGGACTATGATGCGGATCATACTAGTGGGGACATGGTAGTCCATAAGTACACCCTTCAAGGTCTCTAGTCGTGGGTGTATCGAGACGGGGCATCGATATACCAGAGTAGACTAGCGTATACCTTCTCGACCCATACAGATGGGCGATGGATGATCCCATATCCATTGGTGTTTGACATCAGAGATGATATACGGGTGCTCAGTGGAGACTGGGTACACTTGACGGACTCGCCGAGAACTCCCAGATGGTATTATACCTTACGTCAGATGGCAGTTCTCTGGTGACACTGGTACAGAGTAGTCTGTAGACCCGAGATCGTCATAGAGTCTTGTGTGATTCCCACTGTGTTTTGATTTCCACCTTACCACGTCCAAGAGGGCGTGCAAAACGGTGGTTTTTGGGTACAGTCCCGAATCACATGGAGGCAATGAGCGATGGGAGGGGATTCATCTCTCCCGGTATAGGGAGTTGATGCTGCGCTGTGTTCGATTGGCTATAACCGGAAATCCCTGGCCAGGGTTGCTGAGATTTACTGGTAAGTATTACCAGTAGTTTCTCGAACTGTTATAGACCTCATATCGACACGACTTATCGAGCTATTGGGGTCTGACGTTTTACCACCCCTAGGCAAGATATGCGACATATCAGACGAACAGACCGGACTGTACGGTAAGTGTTACTGGTTGGATTCACAGGAGTGTGAGCGGGCTTGCTCGTTGATCTTCTGATCGCTCAATACCCGGGTAGCCGTTACGTTTATCAGACCGCTTGCGGCTTGTGGGTGTTTGATATGATCATCACCTGCTGCCGGTGTATTGACGAGTCTTTAGAGTCCTACACAGAGGTTTCCTGGCTCAAGCGAAACGAAATAGGAGCGCATATGAGATATGTGCGAGACCGAGAATAATACCAGTATGTGATACTGGATTCTTTTCTCGCGATTTGTATCATTGGACGGTTATATGTGATATAGCCGGGTTACCGAATCAAGTGTTGATTCGATACATTGATACACTTGATATTAGTCGGTTATATGCGATATGACCGGATCATTAAATCAAGTGTTGATTTAATGATTTAATGTATAATTATATATTTGATATATTATTTTACATTAACTAGTATTTGTTCACTTAAGATTATTTTCTCACTTGAATGTGCACATTGTATATATGATATAGTTTTGTGCACTAGTTTGTATCATGTTTGATGATACATGCAATCTTGGGTGTGTTTGCTTTTAACCATGTTTAGTTAATGGTTAGGGTTTTAGGGTTTATATTTTCTTTATTCATTTTAGTTAAAATGAAATGGTGGCTTGCTTTGTTTTGTTGTTGAAGCTTCATGAAGCTTTGATAAAGTAACCATTTTGTTTTATCCTTTAAACCTAACCATTACCTAAACTAGGGTTTGCTCTCTACATGAGTTAGCCTCACCTATGGTTGCATTATGATAACCATCACTTCATTTTCTTTTTGAATTAATTCATTCATAATTCTTTTTCTTTCTTCTTCTTCATGGTGAAAAGAAAAGCTTGCTTGAAAATGTACAAGTGATGAATCCAAGTGAGAAATCCAAATCCAAAGTGAACCCACTTCCTATTTCTTCATCATATACCACTTGCCATGTAGTATAGGGTGTTTTCTTCACAAGTTTCATGACTTGGTGAAGTTGGAGCTTGATCTTGAGTTGCCTCGACATAGATCATCTTCGGCATCGAAGTCATCGACCTAGCCCGATCTTTTCTCCGATGAAACCACCGCGAGAGTCTAGGATCCGATGATCGCAGCGAAGGGACATCGTCACGGAGCTATGGAGGTGGAGCACCGGATCTACAAAGGTTGTATTTTCCGCTCACTTTTAGTTAAGTTGTTAACTTATATTGTTTCGCCTAAACTCTAGTTAACGACCGCATTAGGTTTTCTCGGCACCGGAAAAATTAGAATTTGGCATGGTTGATACCTTGTTGAACCTCTTGAGTGTGTCTAGGAACCCTACACTAGTATCAGAGCCTAGCTAGAGCTTTAGGCGAAGTGTAGACAAAGTTAGAGATCCGAACGAACCCCGAAACCCCGATCAAAACCCTTCTCTGTACATTTTCTGAAAATGTGGATTTTTGTGAATTAAAAATGCTCAGAAAATAGAGCAGGAAATTCTAAGAGTTACTGAAGAAAACGAACCCCTAACTCCACTAAATCGCCGCGGAACCGCGGCCTTACCCTGCTATTGGCGGCGGTTCCGCGGCCATATGTACTAGTTAGGGATTCATTTTTATACAGTAATGCCCGTATCTGTTTCCTATGTTCTCTGGGAATTTTTAATCTGCACTCAAGAGTTGAGTTTTCTGGGTTGTATTGGGAGTTCGTAGATTCGATCGGATTGTCTAATTTTGTCTATGTGTTTTTCCGGGTAATTTTAGAATATGTTAAAAAGTTCGACCGGATATAAATACCCAATTTTTCCCCTGTCGGGAAATTTCCAAGTGTTGGATTTTTCCGTGGTTTAAAGACGTTCTAAGTAGTGCAAGTAATGCGATGGACCCTCTAGAAGACAACAAACCTTAACTCGATTATGTGACCGTCTTGAACTGCCCTTTGAACCTTAGGGTTTGGGGCAGTACGACGTGCCACATGTGAGGCGTTGGCTTGACCCTTCTACGGTGTCACGATCCGAAAGTACGGAACATGACCGGCACTTAAACTACGAACGTCTAGAGGCGTACGTAATCTAAGTAAACCGAAAACCCAGAAATCCAAACCAAGAAAAGTAGTAGAGTGCAGGAAAAACCAAATTAAAGCAAGTAGTTTCAATAGCATAAGCCGAATTATGCGGGTTTTAAAAACATCAAAAGTTTACTGAAAATTTCGGCAGAGTCTCCTTTGTAAATACTGGCCCCAAACGGGATACAACATGAATAGTATACGAAATCAAGAAAAAGGCATCCCCAAGCGGGAGCTAGCTCTTCGTCAATCGACGGTCACAACCACACAAACAAAAATAATATACAACGCCAACGGCGAGGATCAAAACTCAAAAGGAAACTCAAAAACCACCAGAAAAAAATAACGAGCGACTCTAAGGTCGAAAGAATAACCAACACTGGTCTCTATCTCAATAAATACATGTTTGGTTGATGGAATTCTAGATACAACAGAATAATGATATACAAGATAAATAATGGGGGTATGATACAAGTAAACCCACCTACTAGCAAATCACCCGAATGAAACTATGCCCGCAAAGCCGTAATGAACCTGTACGGCAACCTGCAAGAAACTGGGGCACAACGGGGGTGAGTTGCCAACTCGTGAATAGAAAAACATCTACGCACAGAAATCGCATAAATAACGCAATCCTAGGTCAATGATCATAATATATCCTCAAATATATATAACATGCAGCCTATAACAATGGCTAGGGTAAATATCTAACCCGAGTGTAAACTCATGTGTCCGTGTCAGTGCCTCAGGTAGCAATATATCATATGAATGAGGTATGAATGCATGAAAACAGAATACATGTAAATGAAGAAACTGTTTTCATAAATTAGTGAGATTTCCTTCGTATTTTAAACTGAGGTATCACAATTAAAATCAGTATCAACAGTGTCTAGCATCTACACAAAACATAAATCTCACTGTCTCGAAATATCAATGTCTCAATCTCAATATCTAGGGCGCCGTCAGTCCAGACCGGCCCCTACCATCCATCTCAAGACCACGACGGTATCCTCCGGATATCCGACGCGTCGGGTAATATCACCGGTAGGTAGTGCTCCCCAGCCAGGCTCAACGTCAACACCACATTCCTCTTGCCCCGGGGTACCATACCGGGCCCACCATGTACCCGTGACGGTTCCTCCACTCCTCGACACGGATCTCCAAAACCACAGCAAACTCATGGTGGACGACACTTTACATCACTAGAAAACCGCAACATTTTATATTTTAAAAGATCATAAGTTGTAAATTTTGCGGCTTTCCCCGAAATTCAGAAATATCATAAATCTCAAGAAATCATCACAAGTGCATATGTCAATGATAATGAACTAGGCATGAACAACTGAATAACAGTATGCATGAGGTGGTAGGTAATAACTACAATGTCTAATATGGCATATAAGGGAAGTACACTAATATCATGTCAACACTACTGGCTAACAATCTAAGTCAAGCAATTATATTCTCTAAAGTGTACGTGACATGGCAATTACCGATGAAGATGTGTGTGAGCCGGCAAGTAGGTGTACGTGGTACATACGCATCATCGGTAATGGTGCTGGTGTCCTAACAGCATGATATCAATAATGGAATATGCAGCAAAATAAATATGCGAGGCAGAGCGAACAGCAATAATGTGCGGGAGCTGAACACTAGACACAACGATAACTAATCTGCAATAATCTAATATAAGTCCTACAAATGGTGCCTTTTGAAATAACACGAATCATGGGGTTTTGAAAATATGGGCTACGGTGTTTTTTTTATGAAAAGATACGTCGTTTTTGAAATATCCGTAGATTCCCTTGAGCTGTCTTTAAAAATGCCCACGATTCGTTAGTTTTTGAAATAGGTAAGAAGTCTAATCTAATCTAACAACTACACTAAACTATACGGCTGAACTACAAGCTGAACTACAGGTAAGGAAACCGCCTATCATCTGAGTCGATACATATACATACCTGTATATGTATAGTCGGTGATCTCGCCTCAATAATATCATATCCGATACCATATCTATAATCAGGCATCCCAAGTCAAGAGTGCGGATCAATCATCAATATAGCTCGTACGTAAATCCGTCGTACGGCATCCCAATCTGGGTACGGGTCAATATCACATTCATCATACTATTCACCTGGTATCCTCTTTATCAAATATCATGATCGGGGTACTGATCTACGTCTAGTACCATACTGATACCGCCTACGTAAGCATGGACGTGTGTGAAACACTAAGTCAAGGACCCGCTACAACGTCATGTCGTATCTAAGATACGAACCCTGCTATATCACCGATCTCACGGCCTCAAATCAAATCTCATCGACTCATCATAAATCCCAAGTACTATTATCCTCAATCCGTATGTGAACACATAGTCCCATACCCATGTGAACACATAACTATATAATCCCGTATAAGCGCAAATGAAAGAAGAAAGTATGCAAGTATGGGTGTGTGTGTGCATGTGTGGTGCGACCACTACTCTAGGGTTTCGCGACACTAAATCATCCAAGAACACCAAATATCTATATCATCGATAATATCAAACAAATTATAGTCAAAATATATATATATGTGTGTATACGTATTCGTATACATCACCACGAACTGCGGGGGTGCTATACGCCATCCACCCGACTTCTCCCCGTAGATATAAATCTACTCACCTGGTCCTCGCTCGCCGGTGCCGACGTCGCCACGCGCTTGCTTGTCGTCTCGAAGTCCACGTGGGGGTACCTACATATCATAACGCACCATATCGCATTAAAACTAAATTCGAAATCGAAACGGCATACGAAAATCAAATCGGCACGCGTATCACGCATAGGTCCAAACCTATCGCCCACGCATGCAAGAATAGTCAAACCAACCCTCGATGTCGATGTACGAACGTCAAACCATCGAGAAAAATCCAATCACACTCATTTGCACATTCACGAACACTAATTTTAATATAAACTAGGTTAAAACTCACAAAAACCCCATTTTCACTTAAAAGTCATTTTTCCGAAAATCTAGCAAGCACAATTCGCCGTTTTTGTACAAAACATGATGTTTAAATGAAAGTAGCGGCCATTATACTTATTAAATATCTTAAATAAGTCGTATAAACAATTTCCGGAATTTAATCTCATTAAATTCCAAAAATCCTAATATTCTAGTTTACAAAAATACCCTTTTTTAACAATTTCAAAGCAAAAATGCACAAACTACAATCTAGCTTAGATTTGCATGATCCAAAGCATTAAACCACACTTAATAAAGTTAATGAAGCCAAGAAAACCCTAATCACATTTTTAATCCCAAGAATTTAACAAATTTCAAAAACCTAGTAAGCAATTAGCAAATTAACACAATTTTTCAAGTAACAACTTGTAATTAACAACTAGATTAGTTTTCTACAAAACTAATTATGTTAAACCACTTCACTAAACCATGCACAATCAAACACAACTCATTTCCACAACAAACCCTAACTTGAAATCCAAAACTTGCAATTAAACTCACATATCCAAGTTAACACTTAATTTAAATTAGCTTTAAGAAACAAGTAACAATTTAAGCAAAAAGTTTTAGAATTATACCCAAAAATATATGAAGGTCCACAAGCATCCATGGCCTCCCAAAATGCTCTCTTTTCACAAGGATCCATGCTATATGGGCTAAGTTAAAATGGGTAGGAGTCGGATTTGGGTTTTGGGATTTTTTTGATGGATTTAGAAGCAATTTTTCATGAAGTTTGAAGAGAAAAGAGAAGGGAAATTGGGGGGGGCTGTTGCTGCAGTAGGGGAGGGAAATTTCGGCTGGAATTGTGAGTGGGAGAGGAGAGAGAGGGAGGTAGAGAAAGTGCGGCAAAGTCAAGGTCAAAGCAAGTCAAAAGTCTAACTACTTATCCATTTTCTATTCTTTTCTTTCATTTCCTTTCATTTGAAAATCAAGTGGGGAAAAATTAGGGTGGCTGCTGAATTCAGCCATGGGGAGGAGTAAGTGGGGGTGTGTGGGTGTGGGTACGGGTGTGGGGTGATGAAAAATGATAAATACAATACCCCAAACATCCATTTACGCTAAAAAAAAGCCTTTTTTCTTCAATAATTTCTAAACCGTTTTGGCAAATGATTTCGTTCCAAAACCCACATGATAAAATTTTATTTAATGTTTTATGATGCACAAAATTTGTTTCAACTCATTCCAATTTGTAATTTTCCCTAATTAAATGTATTAGTGACGGCTTAAATAATAATAAAATAATATTTTTTTCAGAAAATTTGAAATTTCACCAGCGACTCAATAAACACCAAATAATAGCAATTACATAGCTAGAATATGTATATTTAATTTTTATAATAAGATATTTGTATTTTGACTTTTTACAGAAAACCCCCTCATTTTACCGATATTTCCGAAATTTCACCGAAACGATTTTCAAAATGCTACATACGGCTGGACCGTTGGTACTGTGGCATGAAGTGAATGTTCTTAAACTTATTTCATGTGTTGAGCTGTTTCAGGAAAACTTGGGTGTTTGACTGTTCGATCGGAAAGTTTAACATTTTCTATTTATCTGGAATGCGATACAATATTTGGAATCCACAAATAGTTATGAGATAACTGAATGAATGTTATAAACATAGCAGTTTAGTCTCACTTGATCGGTTGCCACGGAATTTTGATGTGATCAAAAATCAGTCGCAATCACGTAGCGTACGCGGATACCCGCCGGGTAAACTTAATAGACAGCCTCACCCCATAGTCCCGACCAAGTGACTGTAGGAGAATCCCGTCGCCGAAAGCATCCGTTCGGGTGCTCGCGGCAGCGGTGTTCCGCCTTGGTGCACTTCGTCGACGGCGTCGGGGGTGCAGCCGCCTACTAATGTTTGCGACGAGCATTCGATCAGCATGTCGGGAATCTTGTTGAATTGCCCGACTTGATATTGAAAAGAGTTTTCAACAATGAGACTAAAATGCGGGGTTTATAATTGTTAGGCATGCGATGTCTAAGGAATTCATTTGGTTAGGCATGCGATGTCTAAAGAGTTTGCGGATTCCAACTGTTGTAGTTTTACACTTTCTTTTCTGCAACCGTAAGTGTAATATGTGATATCGCCGGTTTCGTTGCTATATATCAACGACAATTGGGATACACATGTTTACTTATGTTGATGACATGTGATGTTATGTGTTGCTGGATATGTTATATTGGATCATCGTGTTTGAATAGCCGGGTTTTTTTTATGTGAGATGAGTGTTTTTCATTTTCATTCATGTAAAAACTTGTATGTAATATTCTTTTATTGGGGCACTTCCAGGTTTCGGAAGATGTCCCCATTGTATATTATTTACTTTTCTGCATTAGGATAGACCCAAGGAGGGGAGCACAAGTAACCGGGTTCTAGGGTCCAGTGGGAGACCATCTCGAGGAGTCGAGTCCGGGTCTCCTAACCCTAGAATTGGTAGGGTTGCTTGCCGCTCTCGTAGGGGTCTAGGGGTGTGGGTTTGGCTATTCATCGCGACCGTGGAATCCGTGTTTTATACTGGCTCGTATTGAAAACACAGACGTCCTAGTATATCCAATATTTCATATATGATTCTTCTGCTGCGATATCTGTGATGTGATCATTTGATATGTTGTGATAGATACTGTATATAGTATATATGATATATTATATAGGCGTTACTTATGTTTTACACCCGCGCTAGCCCTGTCCCGCTCTGCCGTTAGTTACCTAACCTAAAGGTGCACGAGGGGACATCGAGGCGAATGCGGATGGCATAAGTGTACGTCGTATTTATCTGTGATGTTTAGATGACTTAAATGATGGGACTTCATTAATGTGATTAATGAAAGTAAAAGAAACCTAAAAATATTGTGGAATCGAATTTCAAAAATAAAACAGGTAGCTACAGTTCTTGCTTTGCACAGCGGTATATATGATATATCCTGCACCTTATTCGATGAGGAAAGGGCCGACGATCCCTTCACCGGGAGTGACCCCTTTAGCAATGACTGGCAGATGCTACACCCTTCGGTTTGTCTTTTGATTGCTTCTATAGTTTTTGCTTTGCACAGCGGTATATATGATATATCCTGCACCTTATTCGATGAGGAATGGGCCGACGATCCCTTCACCGGGAGTGACCCATTTAGCAAAACTAGAAAAGCCTCAAAAACACTCCATTTCAAAATCCATTCGATCCTACAACGATATCAAGTTCATTACGCAATAGGTTTTCAGAAAAACCTGTCGTAGCCCTCCGTCATTTCAGATAAGTTGTATATAGTATTCGTGCTACATTTGTTGGCTTTCGTCAAGGTGTAGTGTGCGGTAGCTATATGCTGCTTATCTGCAGCATACGATGTGATTGGATTAGGGTAGTCGTACGGCTTTGTTGGCTTTCGTCAAGGGTCGTGCGGGTGGGTTTAATTCAATCAAGAAATGTACGGGTTGAACTTGACTAGCGGGCTATGGTTTGTTGGCTTTCGTCAAGGTCATAGCACGTTAGGGGCAAAATTATCGGGAATTTCAAGTGTTGAAATTTGCAATGAGATTGCATACCTTTTATGAGATAGTTGGATCCCGATACCCACTGCGAGTAATTGTTACTCCTGGGAGAGTTTTACACATTACAATTAGCCGATCAAGTAGGTGTCTAGAAAGGTGTCAACGGGGTTATGCCTCTGGGAAAACGAGGTTTACATTAATTAGGTTCGTGCGAAAGCACGGGGGACCTCCCTCAAAGTACCGACACTGGCCTGGCTGAAAGATTGGCGAACTTGTAGCGTGTAATTAATCCCGGCTAGTCTTTCCTTTTAGGGTTTGAAGGAAGATTTGATAAAAACAGTGGGAGCCATCCTGATTAGATAAAATAATAACCAATCTGATCTTGCAAGAGCATACGCTGAGTGTTTTCTTCTCTCTCTCTCCAGGTAGCGACCATATCACGCCTTAATCAAGATAATAATACGGATGAATTGATCGAACCCGCTTGTTATACTGAGCTGGGGAACGTTGGTCCCGCTCCAACTTATAACTGTTATAAGACAGAGCAGGAAATTGGGGAATACCAAATTTCCCGTGCCGCCCAATCGAAGAAAGTGCATGCTGATGCATCATCTTCGGGTGTGTTCATTACAAGAGAACTGTTTCTCAGTATCCTTTACGTCCTGGGTATGTGATACCGGATCAGGATCCCGCATATGTAATCTGTTACATGGGCTACAGAGAGGTAGAGAACTGAGGACGGGTGATAAGTTTCATGAGGCAGAAAACGGGGCAAGTGTTGCAGCCAAGTCTGTTGGTCACTGTCACCCTGTATTCCAAATACATTGATTCTGAACGAATGTTATTAGATACCGAACCTGATATACAAAATCATATCAGTCTCTTTATTAGTAAAGAAATGATAAAAATTTGTATTGTTAGATAATGTTTTGAACATTTCCTATATCAAAAGTTGATCGGTTCAGGCACGTTATCTAAAAGCATTGATGTTCTAAATCAAACTACAGTTCTTAGTATACGGAACACACAAAAGAGGAAGAGTTCAGAAATGAACGAATTTTTCTTGAGGTATTGTAGACTAGGTCATATCAATGCGACCCGACTAGCTGAAGTTACATTTAGATGCATATTTAAATCTGTTTGAATTTACATCTTATGAAACTTGCCAGTCATGTCACAAAGATACGATGACCATAGCTCTGTTTACTGGAAACAGAGAAAGAGTTAGTGAACTCTTGGGATGATACATTTTGATGTATGTAGCTCTCCTGTCTACACATGCCAAGACCGGTTCTTTGTATTTCATTACATTCTCTGATAATCTCTCAAGATTCAGACATATGTTCCTGTTGAAACACAAGTCCGAACCTTTTGAGATATTCACAGAATATAAGTTAGAATCAGAGAACCAAAACGGGTATAAGTATTATGTCCTTTGATGTGATCAAGGAGGAGAATACTTAAGCACGGAATTCTTGGACTTTTCTAAAGGAGAATGAGATTCACTCTCAGCATTACTCCTCCGTATACACCATAGCACGATGGTATATCGGGGCGGAGCAATCACACCCTATATGATAAGGTGTGCTCTATGATGAGTACTACTGAGTTACCTATTTCCTTTTGGGAGTTATGCACTTGAGAAGCTGCATACCTATTGAATAGGGTTCAAATCAAATCAGTTGCCTACCACTTCATATGTGATATGGAAAGGGAAGAGCCCATATCTTAAGTTAGTTAAGATTTGGGGTTGTCCGGCCTATGTCTAAAAGTAAAATCCGGATAAGCTCGAGGCAAGGTCAGTTATGTAGAACTGGAAAGGTTCCATCTATACAAACTACAGCAGATGATTTGGTAGAACCAAAGGATTCAGTAGAGACCAACGAACCTCAGCCTCTCTGCCGATCTAGTAGGGTTCCTCACCCACCTGAGAGATACTTCTGTTTCTCTATGACAATAGGAGCGAGGATTGCATCATGAGATAATGACCCAACTAGTTTCGAGCTGGCCATCAGGAGTGTGACTCTGTAAGAATGGCTGGATGCTTAGCGATCTGAGATGGAATCCTTATACACCAACAAAGTATGGACTTTGGTTGCTTTATCTGAAGGGTTAAATCCCCATCAAGAGCAAGTATATCTTGAGAAGATTACTTGGTGTACTTGGAAAAGTTGAGACTTTCAAAGCTAGACTTGTTGAAGTTTTTCGTCATCGACCAGGCGTGGATAAAGATGAAACCTTTTCAAGTAGCTATGCTTAAGTCCATCCAGATCCTACTTGCCATGGCTACATACCATGACTACGATATCTGGTGGTTGGGTGTCATGACAACTTTTCTAAATGATGTTTTAGAATAGGGCGTCTATAAGTACACAGCCAGAGGGCTTCGTAGACAGTGGGAGGAGCGGAAACGTGCACAAGCTGCTTTATAGGATAAAGCAGGCATCGTGGAGTTGGAACGTCTGTTTTGATGTGGTAGTCCAAGAGTTTGACTTCATCAAAATGGTAGATGAACCTTGTATATACAAAAAGGTAGTAGGGAGTATGGTGGTGATCCTCGTAGAGTACGTGGATGACATACTCTTGATAGGGAAGAAGTTTCCTATGCTACGCTCGGTCAATCTCCGCTTATCACAATGATTCTCCAAATAGGATCAAAGTGATACCTACTAAATCCTGGGTTTTGGATCTATGAGATAGATCTAATTGGATGTTAGGATACTCACTAGATATAGTGAGATGGTATCAATCGATCCTGGGGAGAATCACTGGAAAGGTTCCAGGGTGATAAGGACGACTGAATGTCAGTCGCAGGCATTGTCTTTACCCTTGGTAAAGGGACGGTATGTTGGAAGAGTTCTAAGATAGATACCGTGGCTTACTAGACGATAAAGGTTGGATACATCGCTACTTAAGATGCTACCAAAGAGGCTGTCAAGGTGTATATTAGTTTATAAGATGAACTAGATTCCTACCATTATGTGACAATGGAAGTGTGGCTTTAGCCAAGGAACCCTGGTCCCATCAGAGACCCAGACATATTCTGAGACAGCATCACCTGATCATGGAGATGGTTGATCTCCAAGGAGATCGAGGTTAGGAGAGTAGACTCAGAGGACAACACGGCGGATCCACTCACAAAGGCCTTTTCCCAGAGAGAGACTTTTATGGGATGGTTGAGTATGAGATACTACAACCACTGCTATCAGATGGCCCTAGTGCAAGTGGGAGATTGTTAGTTATATGTATGCCCTAGAGGCCATTACTATACATAGGATGTATATTGTAGTGGATGCTTGGACATATATAGGGAGGACTTTCTTGCTCGACATGATAGTATGCTATCTGGTTGCTCTTTACCTTAACGTGTACACTGACTGTCTCTCTGTTACATATTGGTAAAGCCCTTAGGATGTTTACTTGACTACCTGGACTATGATGCGGATCATACTAGTGGGGACATGGTAGTCCATAAGTATATCCTTCAAGGTCCCTAGTCGTGGGTGTATCGAGACGGGGCATCGATATACCAGAGTAGACTAGCGTATACCTTCTCGACCCATACAGATGGGCGATGGATGATCCCATATCCATTGGTGTTTGACATCAGAGATGATATACGGGTGCTCAGTGGAGACTGGGTACACTGGACGGACTCGCCGAGAACTCCCAGATGGTATTATACCATACGTCAGATGGCAGTTCTCTGGTGACACTGGTACAGAGTAGTCTGTAGACCCGAGATCGTTATAGAGTCTTGTGTGATTCCCACTGTGCTTTGATTTCCACCTTACCACGTCCAAGAGGGCGTGCAAAACGGTGGTTTTTGGGTACAGTCCCGAATCACATGGAGGCAATGAGCGATAGGAGGGGATTCGTCTCTCCCGGTATAGGGAGTTGATGCTGCGCTGTGTTCGATTGGCTATAACCGGAAATCCCTGGCTAGGGTTGCTGAGATTTTCTGGTAAGTGTTACCAGTAGTTTCTCGAACTGTTATAGACCTCATATCGACACGACTTATCGAGCTATTGGGGTTTGACGTTTTACCACCCCTAGGCAAGATATGCGACATATCAGACGAACAGACCGGACTGTACGGTAAGTGTTACTGGTTGGATTCACAGGAGTGTGAGCGGGCTTGCTCGTTGATCTTCTGATCGCTCAATACCTGGGTGGCCGTTACGTTTAGCAGACCGCTTGTGGCTTGTGGGTGTTTGATATGATCATCACCTGCTGCCGGCGTATTGACGAGTCTTTAGAGTCCTACACAGAGGTTTCCTGGCTCAAGCGAAACGAAATAGGAGCGCATATGAGATATGTGCGGGACCGAGAATAATACCAGTATGTGATACTGGATTCTATTCTCGCGATTTGTATCATTGGACGGTTATATGTGATATAGCCGGGTTACCGAATCAAGTGTTGATTCGATACATTTATACACTTGATATTAGTCGGTTATATGCGATATGACCGGATCATTAAATCAAGTGTTGATTTAATGATTTAATGTATAATTATATATTTGATATATTATTTTACATTAACTAGTATTTGTTCACTTAAGATTATTTTCTCACTTGAATGTGCACATTGTATATATGATATAGTTTTGTGCACTAGTTTGTATCATGTTTGATGATACATGCAATCTTGGGTGTGTTTGCTTTTAACCATGTTTAGTTAATGGTTAGGGTTTTAGGGTTTATATTTTCTTTATTCATTTTAGTTAAAATGAAATGGTGGCTTGCTTTGTTTTGTTGTTGAAGCTTCATGAAGCTTTGATAAAGTAACCATTTTGTTTTATCCTTTAAACCTAACCATTACCTAAACTAGGGTTTGCTCTCTACATGAGTTAGCCTCACCCATGGTTGCATTATGATAACCATCACTTCATTTTCTTTTTGAATTAATTCATTCATAATTCTTTTTCTTTCTTCTTCTTCATCTTTTTCATGGAGAAAAGAAAAGCTTGCTTGAAAATGTACAAGTGATGAATCCAAGTGAGAAATCCAAATCCAAAGTGAACCCACTTCCTATTTCTTCATCCTCTACCACTTGCCATGTAGTATAGGGTGTTTTCTTCATAAGTTTCATGACTTGGTGAAGTTGGAGCTTGATCTTGAGTTGCCTCGACATAGATCATCTTCGGCATCGAAGTCATCGACCTAACCCGATCTTTTCTCCGATGAAACCACCGCGCGAGTCTAGGATCCGATGATCGCAGCGAAGGGACATCGTCACGGAGCTATGGAGGTGGAGCACCGGATCTACAAAGGTTGTATTTTCCGCTCACTTTTAGTTAAGTTGTTAACTTATATTGTTTCGCCTAAACTCTAGTTAACGATCGCATTAGGATTTCTCGGCACCGGAAAAATTAGAATTTGGCATGGTTGATTCCTTGTGGAACCTCTTGAGTGTGCCTAGGAACCCTACAAACTTATCGAATCAACACTTGATTCGATAACCCGGCTATATCTCATATAACCGACCGATATCATAAATCGCGAGAATAGAATACGGTATCATATACTCGTATTAATCTCGGTCCCGCACATATCACATATGTGCTCCTACTTCGTTTTGCCTGAGCCAGTAAACCTCTGTGTAGGACTCTAAAGACTCGTCAATACGCCGGTAGTAGGTGATAATCATATCAGGCACCCACAAGCCGTCAGCGGTACTAGCTGGACGTAACGGCTATCCGGGTATTGAGCGATCATAAAATCAACAAGCAAGCCCGCTCTAACTCATGTAAAGCCTGTCAGTAACACTACCGTATAGTCCGGTCTTTTCGTCTAATATGTCGCATATCTAGTCTAGGGATGGTAAATGTCAGACCCCGGTAACCGATAAGTCGTGCCGATGTGAGGCTCATAACGGGTCAAGAAACTACTGATAACACTTACCAGTAAATCTCCGTATCAGCCCTGACCAGGGACTTCATGTTATAGCCAATCGAGCACAGCGCAACATCAACCCTCAATACCGGGAGAGACGAATCCCCTCCTATCACTCATTGCCTCCATGTGATTCAGGACTGTACCCAAAAGCCACCGTTTTGCACGTTCTCTTGAACGTGGTAAGGGGGAAATCAAAGTACAGTAGGAATCACACAAGACTCTATGACGATCTCGGGTCTACAGACTAACCTGTACCAGTGTCACCAGAGAACTGCTATCTGACGATAGGTATAATACCAACTAGGAGTTCTCGGCGAGTCTGTTCAGTGTACCCAGTCTCCACTGAGCACCCGTATGCCATCTTTGATGTCAAACACCAATAGATGTGGGATCATCCATCGCCCATCATATGGGTCAAGAAGCGTATACGCTTGTCTACTCTGGAGTGTCAATGCCCTGTTTCGATACACCCTCAACTAGGAATAATTATAGAATATACTTGTGGACTACCCTGGCCCCACTAGTATAATCCCCATCATAGTCCTAGTAGTCAAGTACACATCCTAAGGGCTTTATCAATATGTGAGAGCAAGACAATATCACAATACAAGTCTACATGTTAAGACAAAGAGCAATCAGATAGCATACTATCATGTTCAGTAAAAAAGTCCTCTTTATATATATCCAAGTTCGTTTATGAACTTCATCATCCAGACAGCCTCTTTGGCAGCATCGTTGGCAGCGATGTATTCAGCCTCCATCGTCGAGTCTGCCATGGTTTCCTGTTTGGAACTCTTTCAACAAACCGCCCCTCCATTGAGGATAAAGACAAATCCCGAGACCGATTTACAGTCGTCCTTATCACTCTGGAAACTCGAATCGGCAAAGGACTCCACCTCGAGTTCTCCGTTACTATACACCAAGAACATCTCTTTAGTCCTTCTCAAGTACTTGAGAATGTTCTTCACAGCTGTCCAGTGACTCTCTCCTGGATCTGCTTGATACCTACTCACTACACTTGGTGAGTATGCTATATCGGGTCTGGTACATAACATCGCATACATGATAGAGCCTACTGCCGAAGTATAGGGTATCCCTTGCATGCGAGCTCTCTCCAAATCAGTCTTGGGAGATATCTCTTTGGAGAGAGTGAGTCCTGAGATCGTGGGTAAATTCCCACGATTGGATTCTTCCATACTAAACCTCTTTTGTATGGTGTCAATGTACCTGGATTGGGACAATACCAGTATCCGTTTAGATCCATCTCTATAGATCTTAATCACCAAGATGTAGGAGGCATCACCTAGATCTTTCATTAAGAATCTTTGTGATAAGAAGAGCTTGACCGAGTGCAGCATAGGAACATCATTTTCTATCAAGATTATGTCATCTACGTACAATATGAGAAAGACAACCTTACTCTCTGCAACCTTCTTGTATATACAAGGTTCATCTACGTTTTCGATGAAGTCAAACTCTTTGACTACCACATCAAAACAGATGTTCCAACTCTGCGGTGCCTGCTTTAACCCTTAGATGGATTTATGCAGCTTGCACACCTTCCCGCTGCTCTCATTGTCCGCGAAGCCCTCTGGCTGAGTCATGTACACATTCTCTTCTAAATCACCATTTAGAAAGGCGGTCTTAACATCCATTTGCCAGATTTCGTAGTCATGGTATGCAGCGATGGCAAGTAGGATCCGGATGGACTTAAGCATAGCCACTGGAGAAAAGGTTTCATCATAATCCACACCTGGTCGTTGACGAAAACCTTTTGCAACAAGTCTAGCTTTGAAAGTCTCAACTTTTCCATCTACACCAAGTTTTTTCTTGAAGATCCACTTTCTCCCGATGGGTTTTACCCCTTCAGGAGTATCTTCCAAAGTCCATACTTTGTTGATGTACATGGATTCCATCTCAGATCGCATTGCATCCAGCCATTTCACAAAGTACCCACTCTTGATGGCCTGCTCGAAGCTAGTTGGGTCATCATCTTCCATTATGCAATCCTCACTCCCACCATCAACTAGAAAACCATAGTATCGCTCAGGTGGATGAGGAACCCTACTAGATCGGCGGAGAGGCTGGGGTTCGTTGGAGACTATTGAATCCTCTGGTTCCAATAAATCATCAGTTGTAGTTTGTGCCGCTGGAACTTCTTCCATCTCTACCTCTTCGCCACTAATTTCTTTTATAAGAAATTCCTTTTCTAAAAAGGTGGCATATTGAGAAACAAACACATTTTGTTCCTCACCGTGGTAGAAGATATATCCATAGGAATCCTTTGGATATCCCACAAACTTACACAGAGCTGATCCTGCCTCGATCTTGTCCAGATTTTGTTTTTTAACATAGGCTGGACAACCCCATATCTTAACTTGTTTAAGAGATGGTCTATTCCCATTCCATATCTCATATGGAGTGGTAGGCACCGATTTGGTTGGAACTCTATTCAATAGGTATGCGTCCGTCTCCAGCGCATAACCCCAAAAGGAAATAGGTAACTCGGCAGTGCTCATCATAGAGCGCACCATATCCAATAGGGTGCGATTCCTCCGCTCCGATATACTGTTGTGCTGTGGTGTATACGGAGGAGTAAGTTAAGAGAGAATCTCATTCTCTTTTAGATAGTCACGGAATTCCGTGCTCAAGTATTCTCCTCCCCGATCGGATCGCAGGATTTTAATACTTTTACCCGTCTGGTTCTCGACTTCATACTTATATTCTTTGAATTTTTCAAAAGCTTCAGACTTGCGTTTCATCAGGAACACATGTCTGTATCTTCAGAGATCGTCGGTGAATGTAATGAAGTACGAGGAACCATTTCTGGCATGTGTAGACATGGGACCGCATACATCATTATGTATCAGTCCTAACAGTTCCGTAACTCTTTCTCTGTGTCCAGTAAACGGAGTTTTGGTCATTTTTGCTTTGAGACATGACTGGCAAGTTTCATAAGATGATAATTCAAACGGATTCAAATATCCATCCTTATCTAACTTAGCTAGTCATGTCGCATTGATATGACCTAGTCTACAATGCCACAAGAAGAATCGTTCATTTCCGAACTCTTCTTCTTGTGTGTATTTTGTACATTAAGAACTGTGGTTTGATTTAGAACGTATATGTCATTATTTAACGAGCTTGATCCAATCAACTTTTGATTCAGGAAGATATTCATAACATTATCATGTACTACAAAATTATATCCTTCTTTACTTAATAAAGAAACTGATATAAGATTGCATATCAGGGTCGGTATGTAATAGCATTCGTTCAGAATCAATATATTACCATTTGGTAATATAAGGTGATATTCGCCAACTGCGTTAGGTGCAACATTTGCACCATTCCCTACTAGTACGGAATGATCACCTATTCCCAGTTCTCTACCTTTCCTTAGCCCATGTAACATATTACATATGTGAGATCCCGATCCAGTATCTAATACTCAGGACGTAGAGTGTATTGATAAACAGTTCTGGATGACTAACACACCCGAAGAAGATGCATCAACATGCTCATTCTTCGTTTGTGTGGCGTGGAAATCCAGATATTTCCCTATTTCCTGCTTGGACTTATAACAATTATATGTTGGAGCGGAACCAACGTTCCCCTGCTCAGTATAACAAGCGGGTTCAGTCGAAACATCTATATTATTATCTTGATTAAGGTCTGACATGGTCGCTACCTGGAGAGAGAGCGAAGAATACACTTAGTGTATGCTCTTGCAAGATTAGATTGGTTATTATCTTATCTAATCAGGATGGCTCCCACTATTTTTATCAAATCTTCCTTCAAATCCTAAAAGGTAAGACTAGCCGGGATTAATTACACTTTACAAGTTCGCCAATTTTTCGGCCAGGCCAGTGTTGGTACTTTGAGGGAGGTTCCCCGTACTTTCGCACGGACCTAATTAGAATAAACCTCGTTTTTCTAGGGGCATAACCCCGTTAACACCTTTCTAGACACCTACTTGATCAGCTAATTGTCATGTGTGAAACTCTCCCAGGAGTAACTCTTTTTCGCAGTGGGTATCGAGATCCAACTATCTCATAGAAGGTATGCAATCTCATTGCAAATTTCAACGCTTGAAATTCCCGATAATAGTTTTTACCCCTAGTGACTTATGACCTTAACTATGGTCAACAAATCATAAGCACTAGTCAAGTTCTACCCGTCATTTCTTGATTAATTAGACCCACCCACATGACCCTTAACTATGGTCAACAAAGTCATATGACTGTTCTAATTAATCGCATCATATGCTATGTAGGAAGACATCACTGAGCTACCGTACACTGCGCCTTAACTATGGTCAACAAACGCAGTACGAATACTAAGTACTCTACTTCCTAAAATGACGGAGAGTTACGACAGGTTTTTAGAAAACCTTTTGTGTAATGAACTTGATATCGTTGTAGAAACAAGTGATTTTTGAAAAGGAGTGTTTTTGAGGCCTTTTACTAGTTTTGCTAAAGAGATCACTCCCGGTGAAGGGATCTCGGCTCTTTCCTTATCGAATAAGGTGCAGGATATTTCACAAATACCACTATGCAAAGCAAGAACTAAAAGAAGCAATCAAAAGACAAAACCGGGTGGGTTGTAGAATCTGCTAGTTTCGCTAAAGAGGTCACTCTCGGTGAAGGGATCTCGGCTCTTTCCTCATCGAATGAGATGTTGGATATTCTCCAAGGAATACCGCTATGCAAAGCAAAAACTAGAGCTACCCTTTTTGAAAATATGATTCTACAAAAATTTTTAGGTTTCTTTTTTTTTCATTAATCTCATTAATGAAGTCCCATCATTTATGCTTCCTAAGCATCACAGAAGAAACGAAAATACAACGTACGCTTATGCCATCCGCATTCGCCACAGTGTCCCGTTATGCACCGTTAGGTTACTTAACTAACAGCATAGCGGGGCGGGACTAGCGCGGATGCAAAACATAAGAAACGTTTATTATATATCATATATATAATAATAAAGCAATCGTCTCAAGAATATAAAGTGATCACATCACAAAATATCAGCAGCAGAAGATAACATATGAAATATTGGATATACTAGGAATTCCGTGTTTTAAATTAAGCCAGTATAAAATACGGATTTCACGGTCGTGATGAATAGCCAAACCCACATCCCTAGACCCGTACGAGAGCGGCAAGCAACCCTACCAATTCTAGAGTTAGGAGACCCGGTCTCGACTCCTCGAGATGGTCTCCCACTGGACCCTAAAACCCAGTTACTTATACTCCCCTCCTTTGGTCTATCCTAATACGGAAAAGTAAATAATATACAACAATGGTGACATCATCCTCAACCCGGAAGTGCCCCAATAAAAGAATATTACATACAAGTTTTTACATGAATGAAAATGAAAAACTCTCATCTCACAAAAAAATCACGGCTATTCAAAATACGACGATCCAATATAACATATCCCAGCAACACATAACATCACATGTCATCAATGTAAGTAAATATGTGTATCCCAATTGCCGTTGACATATAGCAACAAAACCGGCGATACACCACATATCACATTTACGGTCGTAAAAAAGAAAATGTCAAACTTCAACATTTGGAATCCACAATCACCTTAGACATCATAAATCCGAAATATCACATACTTCGGATTTCATGCCTAACAATATGAATTCCAAATATTGTATCACATTCCACAAATAGCTAGACGATGTTAAACATTCCGATCGAATTAACAAACACCCAAAATTTCCGGAAAAGCTCAACACTTGAGCGCAGTTTAAAAACACTCAGAACATGCCACAGTACATATGGACCAACCGTAGAAGGGTCAACCCTTGCCTCACCTATAGCGCCGTGGAACTACCGCAAACCCTAGGGTTTGGCGGCGGTTCTTACGGTCATAGAATCGAGTTAAGGTTTCATTCTTCTAGAGGGTCCATCGAATCACTTGCATGATATTTGAATGTTTCAAACTTTGGAAAAAATGCAACTCTTGGAAAATTTCCAGCGAAGGTTAAAGTGGGTATTTGATATCCGTTCGAACTTTTTAACACCGTCTAAACAACCCCAAACAATGTTAGAATTACGACTACGAAACACTCCGAATTGCCTTTATAGAAAATTAACATCTCATGCAATTTTAGAAAAAACAAGCAACACCTAAAACACCAAAACCCAGAGACCAGAACACAGAACAAAAACGAACCCCAGAAGCTATCTTAGGGCCGGCCAGCTTGGATTTTGGGGCCATGTCACCAGGTCAAATCTGCCCAATTGTGTTCGTTTTTGTCCAGTGTTCATGTAACATCTTATATAACATTCTGTGGTTGCTTAAAATTTTTTTCGACGACTTAAAATTTTCGACAGAATCTAGGTTTTTGTTTTGAGTGTTTCGGAGTTGTTTCGGTTTTGTAATTCTACAAACATCGTCTAAATCTCTAGCTTGGCTCTGATACCATTGTAAGAATGCCTAGCACGACAGCAAGGTTTCGGGAGGTATCGTCCATGCCATTTTCAAAATTTTGCCATGCTTGACAATCCTAACCCTAGAATCTTAACTAGAGATTTAGAAAATACAATGTGTAAACAACTTTACAACTAAGTGAATATGGAATACAACCTTTGTAGACCGGTCCTTCGCTTCAATAGCTTCGTGTAGTAGTCCTTTCGCTCCAAGTAGTGATCTTCAGGACTCAAGAATGGCTCCACAAGATGAAAGGAGCGAGCTTGCACGAAGTCTTCGAGACCGAAGATGATCTACGTCGAGGAGACACTAACCCAAGCTACCTCTTCACTAATTAGGAATTAGTGAAGCTAACACCCTAAACTAAATGGCTAATCTAGTAAAGAATGATGAAGTATGAATTTTGCTCACTTTAGAATTAATTTTCTCTCTTTTTCTTCTCCTCTCAAAAACCTAGAGAGCTAAGCTCTTGATGAAGAAGAAGAAGATAATAATGGATAAGAGAGTGAATGGAAACCATGGGTGAGAAATATCTCATATAACTCATGTAGAGACTTAACCATGAGTTTAGATAATGGCTGGGTTAATAAATATCTTAAATAAAACAAAATTAGTGGACTAAGTCAATGCATCTACAAGCTTCATGCCATGTGACTAATTTCCAACTAATATTTGATTTACTCTAAATAAATAAACCCTACATTATCATTAGCATGGTGTAAGTCTCATACATCCATGTAGCATGTGGTATCAAGCATAACACAAAAAGAAATACAATTAATATATATCAAATATATATTAAATGCATAAGTGAGAAAAGAAATGCTTAAGTGAGCTAATATTAGTTAATGTAAATTAATATATCAAATATATAATTATATATTAAATCATTAAATCAACACTTGTTTTAATAATCGGGTTATATCTCATATGACCGACTAATATTATTTGTATCAACTTATCGAACCAACACTTGATTCGATAACCCGGCTATATCTCATATAACCGACCGATATCATAAATCGCGAGAATAGAATACGGTATCACATACTCGTATTAATCTCGGTCCCGCACATATCACATATATGCTCCTACTTCGTTTTGTCTGAGCCAGTAAACCTCTGTGTAGGACTCTAAAGACTCGTCAATACGTCGGCAGTAGGTGATGATCATATCAGGCACCCATAAGCCGTCGGTGGTACTAGCTGGACGTAACGGCTACCCGGGTATTGAGTGATCAGAAGATCAACATGCAAGCCCGCTCTAACTCATGTAAAGCCTGTCAGTAACACTACCGTACAGTCTGGTCTCTTCATCTGATATGTCGCATATCTAGTCTACGGGTGGTAAATGTCAGACCCCGGTAACCGATAAGTCATGCCGATATGAGGCTCATAACTGGTCGAGAAACTACTGATAACACTTACTAGTAAATCTCCGTATTATCCCTGGCCAGAGACTTCCTGTTATAGCTAATCGAGCATAGCGCAACATCAACCCCCAATACCGGGAGAGTCGAATCCCCTCATATCGCTTATTGCCTCCATGTGATTCGGGACTGTACCCAAAAGCTACCGTTTTGCACGTTCTCTTGAACGTGGTAAAGTGGAAATCAAAGCACAGTAGGAATCACACAAGACTTTATGACGATCTCGGGTCTGCAGACTAAGCTGTACCAATGTCACCAGAGAACTGCTATCTGACGATAGGTATAATACCAACTAGGAGTTCTTAGTGAGTCCGTTCAGTGTACTCTGTCTCCACTGAGCACCCGTATACCATCTTTGATGTCAAACACCAATGGATGTGGGATCATCCATCGCCCATCATATGGGTCAAGTAGCGTATACACTAGTCTACTCTGGAGTATCGATTCCCTGTCTCGATACACCCTCGACTAGGAACAATTATAGGATGTACTTATGGACTAACCTGGCCCCACTAGTATGTGTTGGATATAGTGCCCTCTAAGTCAATTATTTGATCGCAGGTACGTGATTGCAATGATTGAGGGAGGACCTATACCAATATGAAAGTCTTGCTCGAGATGATAGTATGCTATCTGGTTTGTCTTTATTATCGTATACATGCTTTAGTTCACTATTGCATGTTGATAGAGCCCATAGGATTCTTGCTTGACTGCCAGCAGTATGATGGCGATCATATACGTGGGAGCTGGGGTCTGTAAGCACATCCTTAAAGTGTCCCTAGTCATGGGAGTTTCGAGACAGGGCATCGATACTCCAGAGTAGACTAGTGTATACAGTCGAGACCCCGACGAGGGGCGGTGGCCGGTCTCATAAGCCACTGGTGTCAGTTGGATCACCTAAGATGTATACAGGTGCTCATTAGGTTATGAGTACACCGGACAGGACTCGCCGGGAGCATGCTAGTTTGTATTATACATATCGTCAGATAGCAGTTCCCAGGTGACATGTGTACAGGTTAGTTTGTCGACCTGAGATCGTCATTTGTCTCGTGTGAGTTCCCACTGTGCTTTGATTCATACCCTACCACGCTCAAAGGAAACGTGCAAACAGGTATTTTTTGGGTACAGTCCCGAGCCACATGGAGGCAGTGAGTGGATCGTCGGGGATTCGTCACTCCTGGTATTGGGGGTTGATGTCGCACAGTGCGCTGGTGGCCATCACTAGAAATCCTCGGCCGAGATAGTGGAGAATTACTGATTTAGATCAGTAGTTTCTCAGGTGGTGATGGGTTTCATGCCGACACGAATTATCGCGTTATTAAGGGTCTGACTTTATCCACCCCCCTAGACTCGATATGCGATACTCTTTAGACGAACAGACCGGACTGTACGGGTATTGTCACTGTCAGGCTCGGTAGGGTTTCTGGATGAGTTCGCTCGTCAGCTTCCCTTCCAATCAATACATAGGAAACCGTTACGTACACCTTGTACCTCTGACATGCTAAAGGTTATACCCAGTGCCAGTGTGTTGATAAGTCATTAGAGTCCCTCACAGACCGTTTCCCAAGTTCGGGCGAAACGTTGTAGAGGCCGTATGGTTTTATGGCAGGGTTCGGAAAATGCACGTGTATTTACGCACGTGTCATATTTCGGGCAGATAATACTGGTGGGCTTTGGTTTAAGCCCGATCCGAGTATTATACTGTGTAGATATAATATCTTTATCTCAGTTGCATTTGTATTCGGTCGTAATACAAATGCGGGTATGTTTATACTGTTACGGGGTTATCCTGAAATGCGTTTCAGGATCACTTTTGGAAGTTGCCAGTTTCCAGTTTTCTATCGCCCGTATTTAATATTCGGTTAAATACGGATTTATCTTTTCGTCACTTGGGTGAGTCATGAGGGTGAGTCGTGCTTCTAGAAGTTTCTAGATGATGACTAGGATTAGTGACTCATGGTTGCATTTAATGTTCATTAAATGTTTGTTATGACTAGGTTAAATGACTCTTCATTTGCAATTAATGTATGTTGCAAGGTGTTAAGGTGAATCATTCATCTCATTTATTCTTGTGGTCACCTCCTAGCTCCTACACTCACCTCCCTTTGCTCCATATATCGGCCGGCCCCTCTTCTTGAATCATCATGGTTGCATGAAAAAAGATTATGATAGTTTTGGTGTATGGAAATTTCATAGCTCATTTCATTCCATCACATTATCAAAAGGCAACTTCATTAACCGTTCGTCCATAACTTTGGACGTAACGAGACAAAGTGTTCTACTCGTTCTCTACATCAATCTTGGTCATCTCTTTTAGCAAACTTGATGATCGAGTTGGCTCGGTTTAGAGGCGGGAGCCCATTTAAAGATCCGTCGACGTGGTGCCACCTGGACGAGAAGACTGGAGATTCAGGAGATCGGAGTAGCCGCAACAAAGCGTGGGATAATGGTTGAAGACCGAAGGACTCGGATCGTTCGGTATAACATTTCTACCCAATTTATAGTTTATTAGTTTAGCTTTAATGGCAGATCCGGGTTATAGTACGCGATAGCGCCAGTTGTAAAAGTTTTTGTTCCGCATTTGGCGTCTGTTAGACGGACGGGGCGCTACCGTGGACTTACAGTGGTATCAGAGCCTCACCATTAAGCTTTACTAACTTGTGCTAACACGTTTAAAATATCGATCGAACCGATTTTCAAAAACTACACTTTTTCAGTTCACAGTTTCTGTCGATTTTAAATCAGGTCCAAAAATTATTTTGCATATCACAGAAAGTTGTGCAGGGTTTTTTAAGCAAACTGTAAAATTTTGGTCACGTGATCCTACAGTACCGCCGTGGATCCGCGGTCAAACCTAGGGTTTGACCGCGCATCCGCGGCCAAACCTAGGGTTTGACCGCGCATCCGCGGCCAGTATGTGGGACCAGTAGTCCAAATTTGTACAGTGGGTTTTACATATTAAATTGTAGTTTCTGGAATATTTCTTTTGGACCCATATTTTATTACTGTACAGCAGATGTTCGTGGGGCCCACTTCGGGAAATTTTGTCGATCGAAATTTTAAACTTGTTAGTATACAGTATTTACATTATATCTCCGACCGGGAATATCATTTGAGCGGTAAATTGCGTCTAATTGCTATAGTCCTTTTAGACGGATTTGCGAACGTGAAATTCGCGTTGATGTTCTGTGTTGTGCTGTGATGTTGCGGATATGTCGTGGTGGATAGCAGCATGCAATGGTAGTACTATTTGAATTTATTTGTACATTTGATATTGCGGGGCGAGCGTCCAACATGTGGACTGCCATCACTGCCTGTTTATATATTATTCTTTTGGGGCACGACCGGGCTGCGGTCGATGTACCCGTTGTATATATTTTCTTTTATGTACTAGGATTACCCCGCGACGGAGTGTACGGATAGCCGGGTTCTGGAGGGCAACGGGTCCGTATCTCATGGCTTTGAGAGGCAAAGGGACCTCATTCTAGAATTGGTAAACTATTCGCCGCACTCGTAGGGGGTATAGGTTGGCCCAAGGAGGGATGCTCAATTTACCGGATTCCGTGAAGTGCCGGGTGGTCCATTCACTATGCTGTAAGGGGCTGCCTCGCTTTAGGTTTTGGCGGGTAACTTGCCGCATCCGTAGGGGTCTAGGTTTCATTGCACAGGCTATCCGCACGACCAGGGGAACGTCGGGTTTCAGTAGCGGCTCTGTGAAACCCGGGGATCCCAGATTATCTGTATTGTTCTGTGATGCTTATTACTTTTCTGTAATGTTGCATATTATCACGTCTGGAGCGATTATTGTATATTGGTATATATACTATTAGATGTTGTATATGTTTTACACCCGCGCTAGTCCAGTCCCCGCTCTGTCGTTAGTTAAGTAACCTAACGGGTGATGACGGGACCCAGTGACGAATGCGGATGGCATATACGTATATTTTATTTTTCGTTCTTTTCTGGTGTGATTGAATGATGGGACTACATTGATTCTTATCAATGCAAGATAAAACAAACCTATATTGGATGTTGTTGGAACAGTTTTAAAAAGTGTTATTACAAAGACGTTTCCTTTTGTTTTGCATAGTGATATTCGGTTATGAATATCCAGCACCTCATTCGACGAGGCAAGGGCCGAGATCCCTTCACCGGGAGTGACCCCTTGGGCAGAAGTTTGCGTTAGGGTAATAACTTCACTATAGTCGATTACAAGTTGCTTTGCATCGCGGTATTCAGTTGGAATATCCTGCACCTCATTCCACGAGGAAAGAGCCGAGATCCCTTCACCGGGAGTGACCTCTTTAGAAAAAGTTTTCGCCACTAAATTTTTATAAAAAGCTATCACGTTCCTTCAACGAGATCAAGTTCACTAAGTTAAAGGTTTTTTCGCCAAAAACCAGTCGTAGCCCTCCGTCAAATCTTATGGATGGTCAGTAGTATTCAAGCTATGTTTGTTGGCTTTCGTCAAGGCATAGTGTTTGGTAGTTGCTGGGTATTCATTTGTAGCATAGATAGATGTGTTGGTTTGGGACATTCGTATTACCTTGTTGGCTTTCGTCAAGGGTATGTACGGGTGGGTTCAAATTAACCTGGATAATGGCGGGTAGAACTTGACATGTGACTTATGATTTGTTGGCTTTCGTCAAGATCATAAGAGCATGGGACAAAAATCACATCGGGAGTTTCAAACATACAGCAAACTTGCCAGGCATGTGCATACCTTCTGGAGTGTGATAACTTGAGTGGCTTTCATCAAGTTATCATGCGATGATAGTTGGATCCCGATTCTCACTGATGAGTTGGTTTACTCTTCTGGTGATCCCGACTAATTCTTCTTTCAGGTTTGGAGGAGAATTTGAGATTACAGTGGGAGGTTTCCTGATTAGATAAAGTGATAACCATTCTGATCTAGGTTAGAGTGCACGCAGAGTGTTTCTTTTCTCTCTCTCTCTCTTTGGCAGCGACCATTGACCGACCCTAGACTATGACTTAGTGACCAAGTTAACCGAACCTTCTTAAAATACTAGCTTTTGGATTGTCTAAGTTGCATAAGTCATTGCCGCTCTTTCTTTTACTTTGTATTTCTCAGAACACCCCGTATTACTACGGACATCCACTTCCATTGGATAGATCCATCGTATGGTTATATACGAACTCGAAGAGACTTCTTCGAGGATGGATCCAGGTTTAGGAGAAATAGAATTGGTTTATTCAGTTGTCTTTTATTATCACTTTCTCTCAGGTTGCGAGAGCTCCTTAGTTTAGGAGAGTACACCTATTACGCTTATTGGATAGTCTTATTCCAAACCATAGGCAGGTGCCGAAAGGTAGGGAATGAAGAAAACCAATTAGCCTAAGTAGGGTGTGCAGAAGGTAATATGTAAAGACAAAATAAAAGGATTAGAAAGAGGGCAAAATAAATTGCGACTGTTATCATTCACGACCAAACCACGTACTTCATCGCCACTCCTATTTCACCTTTAAAAGAATAAGGTATTATTCAGTTGTCTTTTATCACCACCATCTCTCAAGTTACGAGTACTCCTAAGATTAGGAGAGTACACATATTATGCTTACTGGATAGTCTTCTTCCAAACCATAGGATGGTGCCGAACGGTAGGGAAGGAAGAAAACCACTTAGCCTAAGGGGTGTACAGAAGGTAATGAATAAAGACAAATAAAGGGATTTGGAAGATGGCAAAGAAATATACGGTTAAAGTCATGAATTGGATTATGGAAGAGGCATTACTAGGAATACCAGGATACCCCTACGAAACATTTTCATGTTTCAGTGCATTATTAAAGGAAAACTGATTTCCCGATTAGATACTTACTCCAGGGTATGTATTTACCAGGTTTCATTCTCATATCTGTATGGTTTTACAGATGATGAGTAGGAGTAAGTTATTGGAAATTAGGTGATCATCCTCATTATATCGGAATTCGTTGTAATTGGTGATATTTGAGGAAATCGTCTGGGTACAATTTTCAACCTACGACGCACAGGTTTTGAGTTATTCAACTCAGCGGAATTATACAGAGTATTGTATGTTGTCCAGTGTCCATCAGGACAAAGGGGCAGGTCCTCGTACTCTGTTCTGTTTACTTGTAACTTCTCTAGTTTTTAGACTAGTGTTTCGTAGAAATACAATGTCTAAGTTTTAAGAAGTTGTGGGTATAGGAATAAAGTAGAGAACCAGGTGTTGCAAGTATCGGGATTCTTCAAAGAAATTGAAGATGTAGATTCTTGTGATAGGTATTCAGTTGATAGTAACGGTTTTGAGAAATTTGTTTCTCTTTCAAATTACACATAACTGGATGTATTCCTAAGTTGAGTAATGCTGATTAGCCTCTCTCCATTAAGTTGATATGCACTGAAGACAGTTGCATGTTTTGAATCTGGTTCCAGTTAAATTAGTGTCTCTATTTCTATATTGTATATAGAATGGTTCATATCTTAACGATGTTAAGGTACGGGGAGTTGTCCAGCTTATGCTTAAAACCAGACACTGGATAACTCAAGGCACGTTTCTGTAATGGCAGTTTGTGGGTTGACCCTGGCTTCGACGAGGGTTAATTTTCTACCATCTGGAAGATCAATAGTGATATTGTTCTTGCTCGCCACAGTTTTAGTAAAATGGATTTTTTCAGAAAACAGTAGTGGGAGTATGGTAGAACTGGAAGTGATTCCAGAATCGCAAACGATTACGGAAAATTTAATAGGACCTATATATTCAATCAGGTTTGACATTCCATTAGCCACTCCGCAGATATGGTGGGTAACCTCAGACACCCGAGAGGTACTCCGGTAACCTCAAGGACGGTGACAGGGAGGTTCTTGTTTACCCAGACTTGACACTACTGTTGTTCCAGGCTATGAGACCCGGCAGGAGGTTAAGTATAGCGTCATTCTAAACTAGCTTTTAGAAGTGGACGTATATAATATTCTGCCAGAGGGTTGTCGTAGTCAGTGGGAGCAGCGGAAGCATAGTGGGCAAGTAGCTTATGTCTATTTATAGACTTGAGCAAATATAGCAGAGAAAGATCATCTAATTTTGATGTGACAGTCATGGGTTTTGACTTCATCAGAATAAGGGATGGATCTGTTAAGAAGGTAGTAGGGTGTGATGTTCTGGTATTTGGATGACATACACAGAGTAGGAAGAAAAATTCCTATACTACGATCGGTTGTATTTTGGTCATCACACAGTTGTTTCTCCACAAAGGATATGGATATAATATCAGACATTCTGGTTACTAGATCTATGGTTTTAGATCTAGATTTGGGTAGCTTTCCAATGTAGGTACTTTGACAGTATTCTAATAGTATTTTAGAATAGATGACTCCTGGCATGGTGGTGTACCTGCAGGTGATGGAGTCACCCTCTCTAAAGGTGTCTTACAGACTAATGGGGAGAGGGATGTGCATGATTGACAGATCACTTGCTTAGGCAATTGAGTCAATCGTGAGATGTCAAGTACCACACTAGATGTTGTTTTTGCACTAGATGCGATAAGTTTATCTTAATCCAATCCTGGAGAAACATAAGGAAGCAGTTGTAGAACATAAGTACATGTTCTACAGATTTGATGACGGCAGCGTCCTTCGGGAGACGGTTATCATTCCAGGCTTCAAAGGTGACATGGATGACAGAGTGATTGTCAGAGTTATAGTTTTCCCTCTAACGAGGGACAGTATTATGGACAGGTGGTCCAAGAGGATACTGTGGGAGGTATGGTGCTGGATACTGATTAGGTTCAGTTATCAATACCGTCTAAGAAGTTTGGATTTGGAGTTCATTTATGAACTTGGTCCCATCATATATCCAGACATATTCTAAGACAGATATTACTCGATTCGGGAGATAGCTTTCTCCGCGAATTTGAGATTTAGAGAGATATAGAAAGAAACATCAGGGCCGATCCACTCACTGAGGGTATTTCTCCAACACAATAGTTTTACAAATGGGTTTTGTGAAACTGACTAGTAGAGGAGTTGGATGTTCGGTATCACACGGGCTGTGAGTATGCGATATCGCAATAATTAGCCTTAAGTGCAAGTGGAAAATTGTTGGATATAGTGCCCTCTAAGTCAATTATTTGATCACAGGTACGTGATTGCAATGATTGAGGGAGGACGTATACCAATATGAAAGTCTTGCTCGAGATGATAGTATGCTATCTGGTTTGTTTTTATCATCGTATACATGCTTTAGTTCACTATTGCATGTTGATAGAGCCCATAGGATTCTTGCTTGACTGCCAGTGGTATGATGGCGATCATATACGTGGGAGCTGGGGTCTGTAAGCACATCCTTAAAGTGTCCCTAGTCATGGGAGTTTCGAGACAGGGCATTGATACTCCAGAGTAGACTAGTGTATACAGTCGAGACCCTGACGAGGGGCGGTGGCCGGTCTCATAAGCCACTGGTGTCATTTGGATCACCTAATGTGTATACAGGTGCTCATTAGGTTATGAGTACACCGGACAGGACTTGCCGGGAGCATGCTAGTTGGTATTATACATATCGTCAGATAGCAGTTCCCAGGTGACATGTGTACATGTTAGTTTGTCGACCTGAGATCGTCATTTGTCTCGTGTGAGTTCCCACTGTGCTTTGATTCATACCCTACCGCGCTCAAAGGAGATGTGCAAACAGGTATTTTTTGGGTACAGTCCCGAGCCACATGGAGGCAGTGAGTGGATCGTCGGGGATTCGTCACTCCCGGTATTGGGGGTTGATGTCGCACAGTGCGCGGGTGGCCATCACTAGAAATCCTCGGCCGAGATAGTGGAGAATTACTGATTTAGATCAGTAGTTTCTCAGGTGGTGATGGGTTTCATGCCGACACGAATTATCGCGTTATTAGGGGTCTGACATTATCCACCCCCTAGACTCGATATGCGATACTCTTTAGACGAACAGACCGGACTGTACTGGTATTGTCACTGTCAGGCTCAGTAGGGTTTCTGGATGAGTTCGCTCGTCAGCTTCCCTTCCAATCAATACATAGGCAACCGTTACATACACCTTGTACCTCTGACGTGCTAAAGGTTATACCCAGTGCCAGTGTGTTGATAAGTCATTAGAGTCCCCCACAGACCGTTTCCCAAGTTCGGGCGAAACGTTGTAGAGGCCGTATGGTTTTATGGCAGGGTTCGGAAAATGCACGTGTGTTTACGCACGTGTCATATTTCGGGCAGATAATACTTGTGGGCTTTGGTTTAAGCCCGATCCGAGTATTATACTGTGTAGATATAATATCTTTGTCTCAGTTGCACTTGTATTCGGTCGTAATACAAATGCGGGTATATTTATACTGTTACGGGGTTATCCTGAAATTCGTTTCAGGATCACTTTTGGAAGTTGCCAGTTTCCAGTTTTCTATCGCCCGTATTTAACATTCGGTTAAATACGGATTTATCTTTTCGTCACTTGGGTGAGTCATGAGGGTGAGTCGTGCTTCTAGAAGTTTCTAGATGATGACTAGGATTAGTGACTCATGGTTGCATTTAATGTTTATTAAATGTTTGTGATGACTAGGTTAAATGACTCTTCATTTGGAATTAATGTATGTTGCAAGGTGTTAAGGTGAATCATTCATCTCATTTATTCTTGTGGTCACCTCCTAGCTCCTACACTCACCTCCCTTGCTCCATATATCGGCCGGCCCCTCTTCTTGAATCATCATGGTTGCATGAAAAAGATTATGATAGTTTTGGTGTATGGAAATTTCATAGCTCATTTCATTCCATCACATTATCAAAAGGCAACTTCATTAACCGTTCATCCATAGCTTTGGACGTAACGAGACAAAGTGTTCTACTCATTCTCTACATCAATCTTGGTCATCTCTTTTAGCAAACTTGATGATCGAGTTGTCTCGGTTCAGAGGCGGGAGCCCGTTTAAAGATCCGTTGACGTGGTGCCACCTGGACGAGAAGACCGGAGATTCAGGAGATCGGAGCAGCCGCAACAAAACGTGGGATGATGGTTGAAGACCAAAGGACTCGGATCGTTCGGTATAACATTTCTACCCACTTTATAGTTTGTTAGTTTAGCTTTAATGGCAGATCCGGGTTATAGTGCGCGATAGCGCCAGTTGTAAAAGTTTTTGTTCCGCATTTGGCATCTGTTAGACGGCCGGGGCGCTACTGTGGACTTACAGTATGATCTCCATCATAGTCTTAGTAGTCAAGTACACATCCTAAGGGTTTTATCAACATGTGAGAGCAAGACAGAATCACAATACAAGTCTACATGTTAAGACAAAGAGCAACCAGATAGCATACTATCATGTTGAGCAAGAAATTCCTCTCTATATATATCCAAGCATCTACTATAATATACATCACATGTACAATAATGGCCTCTAAGGCATACATATAACTAACATGGCTGCCCTCCAAGAATTGAGTGAGTCTTATTCAATAATTGTGGAGATATTTCTCACACAAATATCTCATGAGTTCACAAATATCTTATGGTGAGTCATAGCCATGAGTCACCAAGTAGCCATGCTAGGTTCAATGTTCACATCCACCTCATTTCTCCACCCAATTAGTTTTAATCTCAAAAAGAAATTAAAACCCTAATAGGTGTCCCCTTCTAGAAGCTTTCCCGAACTATTTACGAGAATAACCCTCAGCCGTATATACATACCCGCATCCGCATTCCGAAGAATACGAATACAAAGAGATGAAACAAATCCATCAATACAATACTAGGATCCGGCTTAAACCAAAGCCCACTAGTATCATCCGCCCGAACATCATACACGCACAAGTGCATATAAGTGTTCGAAGCCCTGTCGTAAAACCATACGACATCTACATCTTTCGCCCGATGCAGGGAAACCCTATGTGTGGGACTCTAAAGACTCGACAGTACGCTGGCAGTGGGTTTAACCACAAGCCGCAAGTGGTACTAGCTGCACATAACGGCTACCCAGGTATCTGTCAATAAGAAGGCCGATGAGCAAACCGATCCGAACTCCTGCTGAGCCTGCATGTGACAATCTCCGTATAGTCCGGTCTGTTCGTTTAAGAGTATCGCATATCGGGCCTAGGGGGCGGTAATCGTCAGACCCCTAATAGCGCAATAAGTCGTGCCGGAGTGTAGCTCAAAACACCTTGAGAAACTACTGGATTACCTACCAGTAAATCTCGCTTGCCCTGGCTAGGGACTTTGTGTAATGGCTCTCCAAACACAGCGTGATATCAACCCCCAATACCGGGAGAGACGCATTCTATCTAACCGCCACTGCCTCCAAGTGCTTTGGGACTGCACCCAACTACTACCTGTTTGCACAACTCCTTTGAGCCGTGGTAGGGTAGTAATCAAAGTACAGTGAGAACACACTCAAGGTGAAGTAGCAGTATCAAGTCAACAGACTAAGCTATACTCATGTCACCTGGGAACTGCTACCCGACGATAGGTATAATACCCACCAACAGTTCCCGACGAGTCCTATCCAGTATACTCATAACCTAATGAGCACCTGCATACTATCTCCAGTACGATGTATTAATGGCTGTGGAACAGACCATCTCCCCTGCTGGGATGAGAAGCGTATACACTAGTCTACTCCGGAGTATCTATGCCCCGTCTCGATAATCCTACGACTAGGGACTTATATAAGGATGTGCTTGTAGATTACCCAGCCCCTACTAGTGTGACTGCCATCGCAACACTGGTAATCAAGCAAAAATCCTAAGGGCTCTACTAATATGTATAAGCGATATGCTAAAAGAAACACATACAGATATTGAAGTAGAAACAAACCAAGCAGCATACTACCATTTTGAGCAAGATTTTCAATACAACTGTGAATATCCCAAGCTTCCACTAAGTAATATACAAACCGGTATGATACAATAATGGCCTCTAGGGCATACATCACTAACAATTTTTTCTTTCAAGGTGTGATCAAACGGTGGCGAACGACCGGACAAACAAGTTGCGACTATGATCTTCTCAACAGCAACTTCCAAGGATCCACTAAGCTGGCTATTGGGGTACTCAAACTCACCTTTCAAACCAACAGACACTAGGGATATCAGTGTTCACTGCCCAAAGTGAGGTTTCTGAAAACTGTGCTAGTGTCCAAGGCATAACGACACTATTGTGCTTCAAAGCGATGATGTAACCACCACTTAGGACACTCGAATATGAGCAAATTCTAGCATGGATGATTTGAAATTTTGTGTTGTTATTGGCACATACAGTGTATGCCATATAGGTTTAATTGTGATGGAGGATGGAACCTCCTTCAGATGTTGCTTCCCGTTGATCTGCTGATGGCGGCGATGAGTGGCTGAGATTTGATCTAGAGACAGACTCCTTAAGCGTGTGGATCTCAATGGGTTTGGAGTTGTTGAGCCGAGCTACCTGCAAGGAAGTCCCGGGGTGGTTGGACCACTGAGGACCCTCCGACGATCAAGTTAGTGGGGTAATCCGAGCAGAGTAACGGCTTAGTGGATTAGAATTGGCTTACCTTGACCATCTGAAAGAGGGGTTTAAATAGCGGTGGCAGCAGGTGCAGTTGGCGCGAGAATCACGCCGGCAGTTACTCTCCCGACGTCACGCCCGCGTGATGAGCGGAACCTCCCATTAATGGCGAGACAGGCTCGTTAATGGGGGATCGTGGTGGCGTGGAACGTGGGATGTGGCCGGCGGAGATCTCGCGCATGGAGAGATTCGCGAGATGGTGGTTACGCCTGCAAGCGGTGCTATTGGTCGGTCGATAGACAGAGGAAGATGACCTCGGCGGGAGAGCTCGCGGACGAGCGGGAGAGCTGAGGCATCTTGTTTCTGCGGTAGCTTGGGAACGAGCTGTGAGTCCGAGGAGGCCAATTGTGCTGGGGCTCGAGGCGAGCCAGCCTCGTCGGTAGGACGGGCAAAGGAGCGGTCTGGTCGGCTCTTGTAGGTCCTTTCTTGCATGCTCTGGGACACATCATCTGCCACGTGTCATGATCTGGGAGATTACCGATATCGAGCCCCATCATTAGCCCCCCACTCTCGTCCCGACCAGCTAGCTGGTCGGGTCGAGAGTGGTCTGCCGGGTCACCCGCGGTGAGCTCTCTTCCGAAGATATCGTCGTGCGTGTCCCCGGGCAATCCGTCGTCTTTTTCTGGATGACGCAAGCGAATCAGGGCGAGATCTTCTGCATCAAAGAGGGGCGCCGGATCGTGCGCGCTTCTGACGAAGCGGCGGCCCACATGTCGAGCGTTGGTTGGCTAACGCGACGGGCCGCAGACCTCTGGCGCCTGATGGGATGCTGCTCAATGCGTGCGCGCCAGGTGGAGCGATCTGGGTCGTCGAATGCGAAGGGTTGTTTTTGGCGGGAGTCAACGGTCACCGTTGGATGGGGGCACCGGAGTCTATAGATAGAGGTGGGGCCCTCTTCAGGGCCCATCTCTCTTCATATTTTTCTCGCCCCTGATCCTGCAAGCTCGGCGCTCTCGTCTTCGGTCGGATCTTCTGCTTTCCTGAGGATTTCTCGATCAGGTTAGATGTCTTCTCTTGGGGAGTCGGTAGTTGTCGTAGAAGTAGATTCTGGGGATTCTCCCTCCGAGTTGGAGTCCTCCCGGGGAGCGGGGGTCAGATCCCCTCCCCGTGGTTGTGTGTCAGGAGCGGATCCCTAAGTGGAGGTGGCGGATGCCCCTGGTGTGCCTTCCCTGTTGAGGTATGAGGGGGATCTTGCCACCGCTCGGGCCTGCTTCCATATCCTTTCTGGCTATACTCTGCGTTTAGCCGAGGAAGGGGAGAGGGCAGATCAGGTGCGGGGTAAAGAGATTGCCCTGTACCTGGAATCCTTTTGGGCCGGAATGCGCTTGTCCATCTCTTCCGAGGTTGCTGCAGCGCTATCTTATTTCGGGTTAGCCCCGGGCCAGTTAGTGCCGAACTCCTGGAGGATTCTCCTTGGGTTTCTGGTCCGCTTGAAATTGCAGATGGTCCCTTTCGGTCTGTCCATCCTTGCCTGCACTCTAATCTATAAAAGTCATCCCGGCTCTCACGCGGGCGACCCGAGGTGGGTCTATCTCTCCTTTAGGAAACGTCGGGGGAGCGCGCCCGGGTCGGGAGTCGTCGTCCTGCCTTCTTCCATCCATGACTGGAAGAAGAAGTTTTTCTTCGTCGGGCCGCCAGAAGGTGAGGACTGGCCCGTTCCCGTCCAGTGGTCTAGGATAAGTGCTGGCAGGGAAACCCTTCCAATGACCCCGACGCGGTGAGAGTGGCGGCGTGGGAGCCCATTCCTCGGGCCGATATGTTGCTTTCTGAGCAGGCGCTTAGTTAGGTCGGGCTCAGCCCTGCCCAGTTCGTCGGTAAGTTAGGCTTGTATTTATTTTGATTTTTGCTTGTGTCGCTGACCCCATTTTATCTCGTCTTGTGCAGAACCCATGGATTTGAGCTACCTTCGAGCATCTATGCACAAGCCGAAGAAGGTGTCGAGGGCTGGAGGGGCCAGCTCTTCCCGTCAGGCGCCGACCCCGGCTTCTCCGGCGGCCGTCCGGCACCAGCGCTCGAGCCCGGATCGGGCCCCGGAGTCCAGCAGGGCACCTACCTGAAAGAGGGCTCGGGGGCAGGAAGCCCCGGCCTCGGAGGCGGAAACCATTCCGCCGCCACCGGCTCTCAAGAGGTTCCCCCGCGCAGCCCCGCAGGACCCGGCCGCCCCAATCTTGGTGAACGATGGGGAGCTCCGCTTTAAGGTGCCCTCGGGGCTCTCCGTCGCCGACAGCCTTCTGCATGACATGGAGAGGTCGGCCGGAGGCAGGGTCCCCGGGGGAAGCTTGAAGGGGCAACTGGCGTCCATCGCCCAGGAGGCCGTGCAGGTTAGTGCTCGTACTTTGCTCATTTCGTCATTTGTGAGACTCGGTGATCCTTCTTCTTTCCGACCCCTGTCTTATTTCCGACCCCTGTCTTATTTCCCAGGTCATCCACCATGTCTCTCTTGCTATCAGGATGGAGGAGGAGGAGATTAGCCCGACGGTCCGAGCCTCGGGCGAGTCCTCCTCGCTAAGGGAGAGCTCGAGCCGGGCGTTGGAAGCGGCGACGGCGAGGGTTGCCGCTCTCGAGGCCAAGGTGGTGGCCGGGAAGCAGGAGCTAGTGGCCGCAAAGCAGGAGGCGGCGGCTGGGAAGGAGGAAGTGGCGGCAGCAAAGCGGGAGGCTGCCACGCTTCGCGAAGCCGCCCAGGCTCCCGAGGCCAAGCTTCAGGACTCCAAGGCGCTCGCCGGCACCATAAAGAAGTCGGTGAGCACCCTCCGGAAGGAGCTGGGGGTGGCGGTAGAGGCAGCGAAACGAGCCGATCTCTTGGCAGCGAAAGCGGTGGAGAACTTCCAGAAATCGGAAGAATTTTACACCGTCTTAGCCTCGGCCACTACCACCATCTGGCATGAGGCCCTCGACACCGTCAAGGCTCGGATACCGGAGTTCGCCGACCAGGATCTCCGAGCCGAATATCCTCACGGGGACGAGGAGCGGGGGGAAGACCTCGGGGCCAAGGCCGAGGTGGAGATACTCGGTGAGGGCAACGCCGAGGCCCTTGCGGCGGTCGCTGAGCTTCCCGGGGATGCGCCCGGCCCTGAGGCCTGAGACCCGTCGTCCTTTTGTTTTTCTTTTCTTTTTTTTTATTTGTTTCCTCGAGAGTTTGGTAGGCCTCCGGGCACTTTGTCAGGCTGGGGAGCCCATAATACCTTGTAAAAACTTTAACTTTTGCTAATAAAGGTATTTTTCATGCAGTTCTATTTGCACATGTATTTTTCTTCTTTGTTGTTTAAACACTTGTATCTGCGTGGGACTGCCTTTCTGTTCTGTCGTCTTTTTGTCTGGCGATTACGCGTTGACTTGAGTCTGCTCTCTTGCCAAGTGTTCCAGGGCAGGCGGTAAGACGGTATCTCCATGGACCCGACGTCGAAGTATAGATCGCTAAGACGTTGATAGACTGTATGCCTCTTGTCGAGTTTATGATCCTTAGATGTTGGAGTGGCCATAATTGGCCAACTGAGGATGACCGAGCAGGGTAGCTGCTCGGCGCCTCTTGGCGAGGGCTTTGATCCTCAACGCGAGAGGGGCCGTGAGAGGCCTGCTGAGGATGGCCGAACAGGGTAGCTGCTCGGTGCCTCTTGGTGAGGGCTTTGATCCTCAGCCGTTGGAGGGGCCGTAAGAGGCCGGCTAAGGATGGCCGAGCAGGGTAGCTGCTCGGTGCCTCTTGGCGAAGGCTTTGATCCTTAACCATTGGAGGGGCCGTAAGAGGCCGACTAAGGATGGCCGAGCAGGGTATCTGCTCAGTGCCTCTTGGCGAGGGCTTTCATCCTTAAGCGTTGGAGGGGCCGTAAGAGGCCGGCTAAGGATAACCGAGCAGGGTAGCTGCTCGGAGCCTCTTGGCGAGGGCTTTGATCCTTAAGCGTTGGAGGGGCCGTAAGAGGCCGGCTAAGGATGGCCGAGCAGGGTAGCTGCTCGGTGCCTCTTGGCGAGGGCTTTGATCCTTAAGGACGCCCGAGCGGGGTTGCCGCCCGGTGCCTCTTGGCGGGGGCTTTGATCCCTGGTGGTGTGCCAGGGACAACCAAGTACAGTTGGTGCTAAGCGGTTGCCTCTTTCGAGGGCTTTTCATCCTTAGCGCGGGAAGGGCGTAGGAGGCCTACTAAGGATGTCCGGGCGGGGTTGCCGCCCGGTGCTTCTTGGCGAGGGCTTTGATCCCTGGTGGGATGCTAGGGATAACCGAGCACGGTCGGTGCTAAGAGGTCAGCTTTTGGGTAGCTGCAGGGCTGCCTCTTGTTGAGGGCTTAGCTTCATGAGAAAGGACCGAGCAGGGTAGCTGCAGGGCTTCTTCTTAGTGAGGGCTTAGATCCTTAGCTGTTGGAGGGGCCGTATTTGGCCAACTAAGGATAGCCGAGCAGGGTAGCCGCTCAGCTGCCTCTAGGTGAGGGCTTAGACCACAAAGAGAGAACTCTTCTTTTTGCAATGTTCTAACGTTCCCTTCTCGTTATTCGGATGAAAATGACTTCTTAGAAAAAATTTACATTGTCTTTGTGAAAGGAGAGGTGTACACTCATAGGTAGTGAGTTCACTGGTACAGCTTGAGCTTCTCGGCATTGTAAGGTCGCGGAAACTTGTGCCCGTCCGTGTCTTGTAAGCGGTAGGCTCCGCTGGGATGTACCTCGGCAACGAAGAAAGGACTGTCCCATTTCGGGGAAAACTTATGCAGCCTGCCTTGATCGCCGAACTCGTTCCGCCGTAGGACCAGGTCTCCAGTCTTGAAGGAACGAGGCTTGACCCATGCGTTGTAGTATCGAGCAGTTTGCTGCTGATAGGCGGCAGCCCTGATCTGAGCCTGGTCCCGTTTCTCCAGCAATATATCCAGGTTAGTCCGCAGTGCCGTGGTGTTTGCTTCGTCGTCGAAGTGTTCGACCCGGTGACTGGGTAGCCCGATCTCCATCGGGACCATCGCCTTGGTCTCGTAGCAGAGGCTGAAAGGGGTTTCCCCGGTGGGGGTATTCTTTGAAGTGCGTAGGGCCCATAAGACCCGGGGCAATTCCTCGACCCAACTGCCTCGGCACCCCTCCAAACGGGTCCGGAGACCCCGAAGGACATCCCGGTTGGCGACTTCGGCCTGCTCGTTGCATTGGGGGGTGTGCGACCGCGGCGAATTTCATGAGAATATGATATTTGTGGCAGAAATCTTTCACCTTCTCGTTCTCGAAGTTCTTCCCGTGGTCGGTGATAATACACCTCGGGATGCCGAACCGGAATATCAGGTTGTTCTGCAGGAACTTGATGGTCGTGGCGGCGTCCGGCTTTCTGATGGGGACGGCTTCGATCCACTCTGTGAAGTAATCCACCGCGACGAGAACATATTTGTGCCCGCCGATGCCGATAGGGAACTGGCCTATCATGTCCAATCCCCACTGGGCGAACGGCCACGGGAAGGTCAGCGCGGTCAGCTCGGTTGCCGGGAGACGAGGTATGCTTCCGTGGAGTTGGCAGCTTTTGCATCTGCGGACAAGCTTCTGGGCTTCCTCGTAGAGGGTTGGCCAGTAGTACCCCTGGAGCAACGCCTTCTGGACTAAAGTCCGGGCCCCTTGGTGTGCGCCGCCGACCCCTTCATGGATTTCGCGGAGGACGTAGTCAGCTTCGTAGGGGTCGACGCACCAGAGCAAGGGCTGAGTGAAGGATTTCTTGTAAAGGTTCCCCTTACTCTAGACGAAGTGACGGGCTTTGGCTCGGAGACGGCGGGCTGCTCCCCGATCTTCTAGGAGCGTACCATCTCGTAGGAATTCCACAAAGGGCTTCCTCCAGTCTTGGTCGCCCTCCTGCGCTGCATATACTTGAAGCATCACCGCCCCATCTTCCACGCTTGGCTGTGACAAGGTCTCGAAGAGGATAGATCGCTTGTTGTTGGCCTAGTAGGATGAAGCTAGTTTGCTCAGGGCGTCGGCTTGGGCGTTTAGCTGCCTGGGTATTTGCTCTACCTGGACCTCGTCGAAGTTCTTCCAAAGTTTTCTTACCTCGGCCAGGTACTTCACCATTAGAGGTTTCCGAGACTCGAAGTGACCGGTCACTTGGCCAACAACTAGGGCTGAGTCACTATGGATTCGAATTGTTTTCAGCCCCAGCCCGGAGGCCATGCGCAGTCCGACCAGCAGGGCCTCGTACTCCGCCGCGTTGTTCGGGGCCTTGAATCCGAGCTTTAGGGAGTACTCCATTTCTGCCTCGTTCGGGCCCCGAATGATAAGGCCGGTGCCACAGCATTCCTTGGTTGAGGACCCGTCGACGTAAATGACCCACTCTGGGACCGAGTTGGGTCTCCCCATGATTGGGTGCTGAGCCGCGAGGGCCGGCGTGGACTCCGGCCCCTTGCTGGGGATGGTGCATTTGATGATAAAATCGATCAAGGCTTGTCCTTTGATGGCTTTCCTTGGGCGGTATTTTATGTCGAACTGGGACAGCTCCCATCTCCACTTCTCTAGGCGACCCGAGGATTCGGGTGAGGCGAGGATAGCCCCCAGCGGGCGCTCGATGAGAACGAGGATAGTGTGCGCCTGGAAGTAGTGTCACGGCTTCCTTGAGGCCACAACGAGTGCCAAGACAACTTCTCTATGGCCGGGTATCTCGTTTCTGCATCTTTGAAGACGTGTCTCACGTAGTACACCGGTTTTTGCGCTCCATCGACCTTTCATACGAGCATTGAGCCTGCTGCTTGGTCGGATACCGCCAGGTACAGAGATAGCTCATCTCCCTCAACCGGTCGGGTGAGCAGTGGTGGCGTCGCGAGATGCTTTTTTAACTGGTCGAAGGCGGTCTGGCATTCTCCTGACCATTCGAACCTCAGAATTTTCCTTGGAGCTTTGAAGAATGGGAGGCATTTTTCCCCAGACCTCGACATGAAGCGGCTCAGAGCGGTTACCCGCCCTGTCAACCGCATGATCTCAACGTTTGTCTTGGGTGCGGTCATGTTGAGGATAGCGTCGATTTTTTCCGGGTTAACCTCGATCCCACGGTGGGAGACCATGAAACCGAGGAACTTTCCCCCGGTGACCCCAAATGCGCACTTGGCTGGGTTCAGCTTCATCTTGAACTTGCGGAGAACTTTGAAGGCCTCACCCAGGTCCTCGGCGTGGTTGGTCAACAAGACCGACTTGATTAGCATATCGTCAACGAAAACCTCCACGTTCCTGCCGATCTGTGGCTTGAACATGCGGTTGACCAGCCGTTGGTACGTAGCCCCGGCGTTTTTGAGTCCGAAGGGCATCACCTTGTAGCAGTATACCCCCTGGTCCGTTGTGAATGCGGTGAGATCTTCGTCTGCCGGATTCATACGGATCTGATTATAGCCGGAGAAGGCATCCATGAAGCTCAGTAGCTCGTGGCCTGCCGTGCCATCGACGAGCTGATCTATCCGAGGCAGAGGATAGTTGTCCTTGGGGCAGGCCTTGTTGAGGTCGGTGAAGACGACGCGCATGCGCCACTTCCCGCTTGACTTCTTGAACAGGACGACGTTCGCCAGCCATTCTGAATAGGGCACATTCCGAATGAAGTCGGCGGCGAGGAGGCGATCTACCTCGTCCTCGATAGCCTTCTGTTTGATCGGGGCGAAGCTTCGCTTCTTCTTCCTGATGCGTCGGGCCGTAGGATCTACCCCGAGCTTGTGGGATATAATTTTGGGGTCGATCCCCGGCATGTCAGCAGGAGCCCAGGCGAACACGTCAGAGTTGTTTCTGAGGAAACGAACCAGGTCATCTCTCTGAGGACCTGTCAGAAGCGACCCGATCTGAACGATCCTTTCGTCGTCCCCTTCTACAAGGGGGACCGCTGTCAGAGGCTCCACTGGGGTCCCTCGGATATCTTTTAGCTCGTCGCGAGTAACTAGGGAACCCCTGATGTCTCCCCCGCCTTCGACATCGTCGGCCGGCTCCTCCGATGAGGATGTTGCGGTGAAGCAAACCTTTGCAACTCGCTAGTCTCCATAGACCCGACCTATCCTTCCCTGATCGAGAGGGAACTTCATCGCCAGGTGGTAGGTCGATATCTAGGCCTGGAGGGAGTTCAGCGTTGGACGGCCGAGGAGGATGTTGTAGGCCGAGGGGATTCTTGCTACAATGAATCCCACCGGCACTGTCCGTGTATGGCCGGCCTCTCCGACATTAAATTGTAGAGTGATTACTCCTTCCGCCGGGATGGAGTGGTTAGTGAATCCTGAAAAGACGTGGGAGGTCGGCGTTAGGTCTGCTGCGGTGAGCCCCATGCGCAGAAAGCAGTCATGGAAGAGGATGTCTGCCGAGCTTCCCGAGTCGACCAGGATTCTGTGCACCTCGTATTGATGGACCCGAGTCGTGATCACCAAGGGGTTATTGTGGGGCAGAGATATGCCGTGAAAGTCCCCGTCATCAAAAGTGATCGGCTCGGTCTCCCTGGCCTTCTTCTTTGGCCGGCCGTCGACCCCCACGGCTGGCGTGGGGTGCCGAGTCTCGTAGGCGCTCAATATACTCATCGCCGTCGTGACCATGATTTTTGACGAGCCTCGGCTCCTTCCGGTGGGGTCCCTTACGTTCCCTGGTGGGGATGTTTTCGAGCTGCCGTGGGGAGTCTCGCATGCGTGACCCCATCGAGGGAGGGGGTGCCGGTCATGCACGCGAACAAGCGAGCTGACCGCTACCGCCTCGGAAGGGACAGGGGTGCGACGAGACTCGGGGCGAAACTCTCTGGTGTAAGACCTTGGATCCAAAATTAGTGGTACCCACCGGGTTTTTGAGCACGTCAGCCCGAGAAAGACGCGGTTGTCGGAAATGACGAGGTGGCGGTTTCCAGTGACGACGCGGACGGAGCCTTCTATCCCCTGTAAGGGTCCTGGTCCCGAGGCGGGGGAGCGGTGACCTGGGGATTTTGCCCTACCGTTTGGACGCGGACGAGCGCTTCCACGAAGGATGCAAGTCGGTCTATCCGGCCGGCGAAGACGTTGATGGCATTCGGCGGAGGAGGCTCGTCTGTGCCTCCATTAAGAGGGAGGCGGCGGTTGGCGTTTGGATCGTCTTGATGATCGCTCGCCATTGGAGTGAGCTTGGGAGGCGAACTTTTGTTTTTGTGGAATTAACTTCTTCCCACAGACAGCGCCAATTGATGGAGGGTGGGATCTCCTTCAGATGTTGCTTCCCGTTGATCTGTGGATGGCGGCAATGAGTGGCTGAGATTTGATCTAGAGACAGACTCCTGAAGCGTATGGATCTCAATGGGTTTGGAGTTGTTGAGTCGAGCTACCTGCAAGGAAGTCCCGGGGTAGTTGGACCACCGAGAACCCTCCAACGATCAAGTTAGTGGGGTAATCCGAGCAGAGTAACGGCTTAGTAGATTAGAATTGGCTTGCCTTGACTGTCTGAAAGAGGGGTTTAAATAGCGGTGGCAGCAGGTGCAATAGGCGCAAGAATCACGCTGGCCGTTACGCTCTCGACGTCACGCCCGCGTTATGAGCGGAACCTCCCATTAATGGCGAGACAGGCTTGTTAATGGGGGATCGTGGTGGTGTGGAACGTGGGATGTGGGATGTGGCCAGCGGAGATCTCGCACATGGTGAGATTCGCGAGATGGCGGTTACGCCTGCAAGCGGTGCTGTTGGTCGGTCGATAAACCGGGGAAGATGACCTCGGCGGGAGAGCTCGCAGACGAGCGGGAGAGCCGAGGCATCTTGTTTCTGCGGTAGCTCGGGAACGAGCTGTAAGGCCGAGGAGGCCAATTGTGCTGGGGCTCGAGGCGAGCCAGTCTCGTCGGTAGGACAGGCATAGGAGCGGTCTGGTCGGCTCCTATAGGTCCTTTCTTGCATGCTCTGGGACACGTCATCTGCCACGTGTCATGATCTGGGAGATTACCGATATCGAGCCCATCAAATTGTGAATATGCTTTTGGGATGTTTGATTGCTCGGCCGTGTATCCCACACTAGCTTCTTCTTGTTTGATATGCTTATGCCACATTGGACTTGGTTGATTTGCACAATCTGTGTATTTCACATGGTTTAATTGTCCGTTTGCACCCTTCTTTATGCTATGGGACCGTTTCAAGATAGTCTATACTTGTATTATTTCAAGCACATTTAAGCAAATGGTTAATACGTTTAGCAAGTACTTTTTGCGTGATGTAGAAGGACGGTGTAGAATGTTCAAACTGTTTTCCCTTAAGAATCCGGGGAGCACGATCATTTTACTAAATCGTGATTTGGCATTCCATCGGAAAGACATTTATATACTTCATAGGTCTTCTCTACGGATGTAGTGGAGAATTAGGGGACATGGTTTGGGGGTGTTCTTTTCGTTCAAGACGCCCAAGATGCCTCTAGACTCAGCCTAGCCAATTGGCCAGCCATTCCATCATCGCCAAAAGTTTGGACTCGAGCTCTCATTATCTATCTATCTATCTATCTAAAGATAGCTGATGAGAATAAGAGTTGAAAGGTTGTTGACTTGGCGAAAGAAACCACTTTGTCGGGTTTAAGAAATCTTAGGGCATGCTCTTTGAACTGATCAATTATTTTTATCGAATGTTCCCTCCTAGCAGGACAAGGAGGGTTTTGGTACGATTTATCTCGTGTAAATGATTTTTAGGGAGGTTTATCTCTTAATTCAGTTGGTATTTGTCGTTTTGTCACCATGTTAAAGGATAAAATGCACATCACACCCCGCAAAAGTTCGTAGTTTAGCATTTTTGAATGTTGCTGACGTATTTACAAGTTGAAAGATATGGATTAAGAGGAATCTTTTGACTATGTTGTTCGTGATTCACGTTTAGCAGTCTCTTTTCGTTGGAAATAGGAAAATTTGTCATAGTATTCTAATTGATGGGAGCAAATTCATAAGAAACTTTTTTGGAGTTTCGATAGGAAATTTAAGGAAGATCTTCGATTATTTTATAACATGATTTAATCATTCGCAAGATTGAACATCCATAATCTACTTTTCAACCACTTTAGCTGACTGAGAATTCATTTAGAGATTTTTAAAAAGGAATAAAATATGCACAAAAAAGGGAAAAGAGAGAATGGATAACTTATCAGCCGACTGATTGAGAAGGATCGTGTTTCCTATCTCTATGGGTTGTTTTGAAAATGCATGATTATGCGTTTTAAAAGGATTGCATTTTTGTAAAGATTGACTTTTTTGCTTTCTTATATGGATGAATTTTTAAAAAACAATGTGTCTAAATAGGATATGCAAAATAATTTCCTCCATTCAAATGAATGATTAAAAATGATAAATGCAGAGAATAAAATGAAGGAATTAACCTGATTTTTTATTAGTGGACGATCCCGTGAGACATTCCTACTCCTGATCCCCTGCCCAGCCTCCACTTGGCCTTTGAGCGGTGAAAAATAGATGAATTTACATTATTTGAAGCTCTAGCTTTCTGTTATTTAATTAGGGTTTCAAGGTCATGCCTACTTATCTGGAGAGACAGGGTTATATAAGACCCAATCGATATCATGAAAAATCTGGCAGTTTAAATATTTTTCAGCAACCCTGAAGCATATGCAGACGCAAGTGCAATAGGATTATATTTTTTAAACAGTGTGGAAAATCTTTTAGAATGATTTTTGACAACTTCGCTGCACATGCAGTCACATGGGGGGCGCAAGTGCTTTAAGGGGCACCAGCAAATGATAATTTTTATATAAAATTTGTTAAAATCCCATATATTTCTATGCTATCAAATCTTTTCTGAAAGCTTATAAAAATTATTATTAAACTTATCTCCAACCATATCGAATATTTTAGATATTTTTCGAGAACTTCTAGAATCTTAGAAAATTCAAAAATCTAATTAAATACAAAAAATTAGTTCAACAATAACCATCCAAAAGCACTTGCAGCCGCCCTAAGGGCGCAATTGTCTTTGGGTATTTTCCATGAATAATTTTTTTAAAAGAATCCTTTAAAAATCTGAAAATTTCCATCATGAAGCACATGCGGTCGACGGAGGGACGCAAGTGTAATGGGGTCTTTTTATTTTCTAAATTTTCTTTTTGAAAAATATTGAAAAAATCTTTAGAAAATCACTAAAATTCACCTATTCAATGTAAGGTCTAATCTGGATTGTAAGTTGAACTGGGTCCTAACTTTTTCAAGTTTTTGTCATTTTGATCCAAGTTTTTCGTGGTATTTGCAATGCCAGTTTTGGATACTATATATGTGGTATCTAAAATTAGCCGAAATAGTCGAGAATGTCATATCTAACACCGGGTGATTACTACAAAGAGAGTGGCAAAGTGGTTCGTTGGTCGATCGGATTGTTTGCTCTCTTCGCCAGGAAAGAGGTATTATGGTGCATCATAGCCGGAATTCACGGTGGCAACTTGTTTGTGTTCACAGAGGCCCCGTTTTTGCAGGATTTCATGGGGGTTGCAGAGCTTTCAATGTCGGCTGCGACCCAAGGTTCGCCTCTATCTCAGATCGAGTCATGATTGCTTCCCTGTATGCTTCATCCCCTTGTCCCTTCCTTAGAGATCCTTGGTAACAAGCCGACTGTTAGGAGATCGATATCTGGGAATGAGCGTTTGATGATTCATCGATGTAACGATTGTAATCTTTTCGATGCACTTTGTAATCTGTATTGATGTAATTAAAAGTTAATTAATAGAACTTCCTTTGGTAGTGCTTATATCTGTATTTCGTATTTGATGAGCTCGGTCGATCACTTTGTTTTATCTTTTCCTAACCTTATGACTCGCGCATAAGCAATTTTAGTCCTTGAGTCCATCTCGATCCTAAGAGGGATCAGACTTTTAAATATGTCCGCTCAATAATGTACCGAGATTCGACTTGGACCGAGAGGAGCTCGGACTTCAAGAAGTCCGCTTAATCCCAAGATTCGACCCAGACCGAGACGGCATCGGACTTTATAGAAATCTGATGAGACCTAAAGAAGTCCGCTTAAAAATGTATCGAGATTCGACTCGAGCAAGCGAAGCTCAGACTTTATAAAAACCCAAAGGGCTTATTACATACTCTCGGCATAAGAAAATTTTCATTAATCACGGTGCCATATCATTTCACTAGACTGACAAGTGTGAGAGACCGCAAGACGAGAACGCAGGCCATTCCGGGAGGTGTTCGGCTGGAGCTTTGACATCCAAGTCTTGTATATGGATTACATATGTGTAGGAACTCAGACCCGGAGGCTGAAGGAAATCATATGCGTATAGCAGCGGAAACGATACATATGATCTCTAAGAATCCATCAATATGAATGATAAAATACATGCTTTTGCAGATCTAAATATTTGTCAACAAAATAATAATCTTTAGAAGCTACCACAATTGCAGAAGCCTCCAATCAAGTCCGCCATCTTGCGTAAGAGGCAAACCAAAACTAGGTTAATAGGATCCCTTTTATTTTAGGAGGAGAAATTTTAAATAATTCTTAATTATTTTTTCTTATCTTTTATGGTCTACTATAGCCATCCTTTTATTGGGTTGTGGTACAATACATTTTTCCTATTTTTCCAATGTGGCACTAAACTCCCCAATCCAACATATTGTGTTTTATTACTTCTTCATTTTTTTGTTTGCTCTTCTACATTAAGACTTTATGGTGGGACCAATTAAGTCTCATATCGAGAATCAATTTTCAATCTCAATTAATTCGCAATTAATCAATTGAGAATTTTAATTTAACAATCAAACTCCTATCACACCAACTGTTCATAAAAGTTCTTTCTAATGTGAGATAATATTTAACATTAATTTACATGCAATCCCTTTCAAAATCAAGTTACTTTTCTTTAGGTCTTTTAACTGAGCGGAATAAAATCATCTAATCGCTCAAACTTAAATCTTCAATTGCTCATGAACATAATAAATCCATTTCGAAAATAAATATAATAATATAATTTTGAAAAAAACAATTTCTAGAATACATGTACAGGATTTGACACCTTCATTGGATTGAACAGTAAACTTATTCTTATCAATATGAGAATGTCGGATCCTATCTTGACATCTATAGTTTTTCTAAATGTATTCAAGCAGCCCAATATTTTCAGGTTTATATTTCTTATCTGGTTGACAAGAATGACCATCATATCAAACCTTGCTTATCAACAAATCGAAAACAATGACATCATCAAGTCCAAAAAACTATGTAACAGTTCGAATTCTCCATCTCCATAGGTGACATATCCTAGAGAATTCAAACGGGGTCATGTACTACATATATCATTATATATGTTCATGACGTACACTTGGAGAATCTCCATTCTCGGTGATTGAGACATATCACCGCATCTCATATGTCAGTGTATCGCATGATAATCTATAACATTCTAGCTATCCTACGCATGTTGTAAGTTAAGTACATTATTTAAGAAATCACTTAATTAGATCATATCTCTATGCAAGTGACACATCACAATGCATGATCTAATAATATAATTTCTAAGGATATTATAAAAATTATAAATAAATAAGAATACCCACATAATAAATCATTAAGTGCAACTATAAAACTTTATTAATATTCAACTAATATTGCATGAATTGCAATGGATGATCAAGGGCATATATAACTACTATAGCAATCACCCACTTTCTCACATCCATTCAGCTACAATTTTAACTCCCATCTTATTCAAACGTTTGTCAAAAACCTTTTGAGACAATGTTTTAGTGAATGGGTCAGCTATGTTGTCATGTGTGCTCACGTTCTGAATTTCCACATGTTTCTTTTTGTTAATCTCTCTAACAATATGGTATTTCATTTCTATATGCTTAGATTTCAAATGTGATCATTGTTGCTTCACTTGAGCAACAGCTCCACTATTGTCACAAAATAGTGGAATAGGAAACGCATGTGGAGGAACAACAACAAGCTCATGGACAAACTTCCCTCCTTAGCAGCTTCGCTTGTGGCTACATATTCATCTTCCGCAGTGGAATCTGCAGTGGCATCTTACTTTACACTTCTCCAGCTAAATGCACCCTCGCAAATGACTTAAACATATATAAGATATAGTGCCCTCAAGACAATTATTGTAATTGCAGGAAGGTAATTACTGTAATTGAAAAAGGACATATATAGATAAAACAATCATTCTCGAGATGATAGTATACTATCTGGTTTGTCTTTATGTTTCATATGTATACGTTTTACTCGTTATCACATATTCGCTGATACATGATGATAAAGCCCATAAGATCTTTGCTTGACTATCAGGATTATGATAGGGATTATACTGTAGGGCATGGGTAGTCCATAAGCACATTCTTAAATGTCCCTAGTCGTAGGAGTACCGAGACTGGGTATCAATACTCCAGTTTAGACTAGTGTATACAATATATTCCATTATCAATCACACAATGAGTAATAACAGAATTTTCAAATTTAATAGAAGTTTTACTACTAAATAAAATAGAGTAACAACTATTACAAAGTTTCGAAACAGAAATAACTTGAGGAACATATAGACAGTCTTTAATTCCATTAAATGCCCTTTATTTAAACGCAAATAATAAGTTCTTAAAGACACTATTGAAACTACAGCTCCATTTCTCATTGTCAAAGTAATCTCCCTATCTCTAACCTTTTGCTTTCCTTTATACCCCTTCCGAAGGTTTCTCTTTTTTCAAGGAGGCAATGTAAATTTTGCAATTCCTGTTCCAGTGACTTTTTTTATGACAGTAATGACATTCATCACTAGATTGATCCCGTTTTGCATTCTTGGAAACCTCTTTTTCTTTAACAATTTTCTTTTTAAAAGAAAACTTACTTTTCTGCTTGCCGGACGATCTGGCTGAGTCAGTGACCATCATTATGGTCTTATCCCGCTTTATAATATTCTCAACTCTTTGCAGCATATTGCTCAGTTCGGGAAAGCTAACAGCTGGCTCTTGCATGCTAAAGTTCTTTTTGAACTGATTAAAGAAGAGCATAATGAAGCAAGAATAACATCAATTTTGGTTTCATTGTCAATCTTAGCTCTTAAGCTTTCCAGTCCATTGATATATCCTATCATCTTATGATCATGGGTATGAACTGGAGCACCTTCAGCCATCTTAGTGTTCATCAAATTGCTCATAGCATTTTGACGAGCTGTACGATTTCTCTCTTCATATTAGGCTTTCAAGCAATCTAAGATTTACTTGCTGATTTCTATTAGTATAAAAATGGGCTGCCCTTAAGGATGGGAAAATCTGTATGGACAATTTTAGTTTGACCCTATGGTATCCCCTGTTGGAACATTTTTAAATAAAAAATTATATAAAATCGACTTCTGCCTCTATCCCTGTGGTGCCGCAAGAGGTGACCCTGCTGTAAACAGGGTAGAGACAAATTTGGGGAATAAAATAAATAAATAAAACGCAAATCCCCCAGCCCCCAATCCTTAATCCTTGATCCCTAAATTATTTCCTCCCAAAATTTCCTTTGTCTTCTACGACCTCCTGGGAACTCCAACACCGCCTCCATCGCCACCGACTTCCTCCGACGATCCAGCGCCTCATCATCATCACCTCCTCCGACCTCCAGCGCCTCCTCCGACATCCGACGATGATCCAAAGCATCCCTCCTCCTCCAAAGCCCTCTCCTCCGACCTCCTCCGACCTCCTCATAGATCGATCGCCGAGCTTCAGCGCCTCCAAGCATCGCCACCGCCGCCAGCATCCTCCGATTCCCTCCTCGTCAACATGAAGTAAAAATCTCTTCCATATTTTTTTAATTGATTTTTTAATTTTTTTTAATAGAAGGAAGCGCAGATTATTTGAGCCTTTTATTAGACAACTCTTTTATTGAAAGGAACCACATAGCTTAAGATATAATGAATTTTTTGTATGCGGTAGGTTTTGTAGCATATGATGTTGATAATATCTCGTACCTATAGTGTGGTTTGCGCTTTGATTCGAAGGAAATGTGGAGAAGCTCGTAATAAATCTTGAATCGAGATTACAGAAACCCGAAAAAACCTTGCTGCACTTGATTTCTGGGTTGTAAAGAATGTTAGCGGACGAATATTGATTGGGCTGAGGTGGTGGAATGCAGTAACTGTTGTTAAGTTCTTGTGTTTTCAGGTACCTTGCTTAAAGAAATTCTGGAGATTAAGTTGTTGGCTTCTAGCATGAGAATGAGAAGAAGGGATCCAGTCAAATGACCAGCATGTCACGATCTTTCTTTCTTGACCCCCTCATTTTCCATCTTTTTTCTTTTGGGTTATTTATGTACTTAAATATGTAACAAGCCTTGTTGTCGCTAATGCTTCTATTTTTCATAATGAAATCATGAGACTGACTGCTTTACAGCACTGTTTTGCCTCGGGAAAATAGTGTGTGATATATTATTTTATGATATATTATTGTGTATATATATGGTGATATGTTATTGTGCATAGTACGGACAAAAAACAGAAAAAATCTTTAAATGTTTGCTCCTACGGTTCCTACCGTAAAGACAAGATATTATTATTTTTAAAAAATAATTAAAATCCGATAATTTATGCCTCTATGGTTCTCATCATAGGGGCAACATTTTATTATTTAAATTTTTTTTTAAAAAAATTAGCTGCTTCTACCGTTGGAACCATAAGACAAATTTACAACCGTAGGAGCGTTTATTTGCCCCTATGCCGTTTACCCCTACGGATCATTTTTTCGCCCCTACGGTTGGAACCGTAGGGGCAGTGGTTTGCCCCAATGGTTCCAACCGTAGGGGCAACCACTATATGTAGTAACGTCTTTTCCTTTGACTTGTTTTTGAATAGTACGATAAAGAATCCTGCTATATAGCATTTAGCAAGCAAATGCTTATTAAACCGATCTCATCAGCAGTTGCTTCAGGAGTGGGCTTTTGCGGTGCATCCTCTTTAACAATTTTAGCGAATTTTTCAGCAAAAAGGACAATAGACAAATTTCTTTTCCGATCGACCTAATTCGGTTCAACCAGTTTATAGTCATTAAGTAATTTTCCAAACGGACTATACTTAACCATCTGCACATAAAGAAGGACAGCATTTTAAGTAACTCAATTCATATATTTATAGTTGCACAATCATTACTAGGCTTTATTTTAAGTAATGTTTTCACTACCGGCCGTTTCTCACTTGCAACTATTAGTGAACAAAAAATCTAAATTTATTCAAATCTTTCCAGATTGTCAAGATAAAGTAATAATAAATAAAGTAGAATACATCATATCCAATTATCTATATAACTTCTTTTTATATTCGGTTTATTGATGTGTAGCATTACTCTACTATCGTAGCGAGATTATTAAATCATCAATCAAATGTGGACCCACCGTTTCGACTCCATATGTAAAATATGTTGCAACTCCTATTGTAGCCAAGTAGTCCTATTAAACATAACGAATCTGGCATCTTTATGCTAGATATACGTAAGGTAAGTAGTTTAACAAATCTTATCATGTCCGGTTTCGAATAAGTTGAAATATTTGTCTTGAATATATCCTTATGATGGAAAGCTTTTAGATCTAAATTTCATAAATTATAAATCTATCTACACATGTATACAACTATTGTAAAATTAATCGAGCGAACATTTAATTTATAGGTTTAATAAAATAATTTTAAATATTTTTATAATGTCATCATTTTAATTTGTAATTAAACAAATGACAATCCACATAATAATCCATAACAATTTATGGAGTTTTGAAATTATCCATAAATACATTATTTATCAAATATAGATTTTTAATGAAACCTATGCAATATCATATACAATATCATAACAAACTAATTACAAAATTAGCTAAAATCTTTTTTATTAAAGAACCACGTATAAATCTAATTTATATCATATCAAGTTGACTAACATGTAATATCAGAAATTTACAGGGGCTAACAGATAACTATCCAAGCCTTTATTCAAATGATAAGGTCTTGAATAAAATTAATAATTATCCAGGGGTTTCTAAATATTTAATTCTATTAAAGAAAGGTTCTGAAACCATTTAACAATAATCCAGAGAACTCGAAATAATTGTCCAGATTCCTTTTCACATATGCAGTCACGGGTTCACATGAAAAATTGGTTGGAACCAAATTTTATAACATTCCAGGAACTTGGAAGTAATTTTTCAGAAACCCATGAACACATGCAGCCACATTCATTCGGGTTGGGTTTCTTTAAACCTGACCCATTAGGGCTTTTGAACTGAGGCAACAACCTTTGTTGCTTATCCCATGCACTGCCGCCACTTATGGTAGCGGCGGTGGGCCCAACCACCAGCGATCAGGCCGACGGGTTCGCCGGCGGTCATCATGGCCGCGGGTGAACGGTATGTGTGTGTGTGAATTTTTTGATTTTGATTTCAAAAATCAAAAACTTGGTTTCAAACACTTAATCAAAAATCTATCATTATAAATTATATGCATAACAATTGATCTAACAAAAAACATATATATTTTTTATTTATTTAACTTATTTAATCTTATTAATTAATTTAGATCTAATAATTTTAGATCTATGAAACTGCACACGATGATAAAGATAAACCATCGACATCAAATACACTGCTCGACTGCCAGCAGTATGATGGCGATCATATACGTGGGAGCTGGGGTCTATAAGCACATCCTTAAAGCGGTCCCTAGTCATGGGAGTTTCGAGACTGGGCATCGACACTCTATTAGTAGACTAGTGTATATAGTCAAGACCCCGATGAGGAGCGGTGGCCGGTCTCACAAGCCATTGGTGTCAGTTGGATCATCTAAGATGTATACAGGTGCTCATTGGGTTATGAGTACACCGGACATGACTCGCCGGGAACATGCTACTTGGTATTATACCTGACGTCAGATAACAGTTCCCTGGTGACATGTGTACAGGTTAGTTCATCGACCCGAGATCGTCATTTGTCTCGTGTGAGTTCCCACTGTGCTTTGATTACTACCCTACCACGGCTCAAAGGAGTCGTGCAAATAGGTTTTAGTTGGGTACAGTCCCGAGCCACATGGAGGCAGTGAGCGGATCGGCAGGAGCTCGTCTCTCCCGGTATTGGGGGTGAGGTCGCGCTGTGTCTAGGAGAGCCATTACACGAAGTCCTTGGCCAAGGCAGGAGATTTACTGGTAGGTATTCCAGTAGTATCTCAGGGTGTTCTGGGCTACACTCCGACACGACTTGTACTGCTTTTGGGGGTCTGAATTTTACCAACCCCCTAGGCCCGCCATGCGATGCTCATAGACGAACGGACCGGACTGTACGGATATTGTCACTGACAGGCTCAGTAGGGTGTCAGGATGAGTTCGCTCATCGACCTCCCTTTTAGTCAATACCTGGTAGCCCGTTACGTACGGCTAGTATCTCTGACGAGCTAGTGGTTAAATCCACAGCCAAAGTATTGACGAGTCTTTAGAGTCCCCCACAGATAGTTTTCAAGTTTCGGGCAAAACGTTGTAGAGGCCGTATGATATATGGCAGGGTTCGATCATATACGTGCAGTAGTGCACGGATCATGATCGGGCGGATCATACTAGTGGACTTTGGTTTAAGCCGGATCCTAATATTAGATTTGTTGGATTACTTTAGTCTCATCGCATTCGCATTCAGTCTGAATGCGGATGCAGGTATGTATATACAGGTGGGGGTATCCTTATAATCCGTCACGAGTTTACTTTAGATGTTGCTGTATATTTTTGTTGTGGCAAACATTTGGATTAATGTTTGCTTATGGAAATAATGAGCTAGAATTCATCATGAGATGCATTAAATGTGACATGGACATATATTATGACTCATGGTCTCTTTTTTGTGAAAAATGTCACATTAGTGGATTGATTTGTGTCTTGATTTGATGAAGAGAGAGAGAGGGGCTGCCATGACATATAGTTTGGTTTTGTATTTTTGAAACTCACTCTCTCATTTTCATCACAAGAACAACAAAAGAAAAGAAAGCTCTTCTTCTTCTTCTTCCTCTAGCTCATTATATCCATTAATGGCAACACCTTCAACCTCCATCCAAATCAATGGATGCAAGAGACAAAGTAATCACAAGCATTCTCTACAACACCTTGGACACGCCGGCTAGCACACTTCGTGCCCGAGTTGCTTCGGATGAAGCGGGAGCCCGTAAAAAGACTCGTAGATGTGGTGCCCTTTCCGACGAGGAGATCGAGACCGGAGTTGCCGCGAGGAGCTTGGGATGGTGGCCAAAGACCGAAGGACACGGATCGATCGGTATAGCTTTCCAATCCTTTCTCTAGTTGCTAGTTGTAAGTTAATGGTTCGATCCGGGTTTTAAGCATACGATAGCGCCGGTTTCTAGTTTGAAAAAGTTTTCGTTTCCGTATTTTGGCCTCGTACAGACGGCCGGGGCGCTACCGTAGTCTTATATGATATCAGAGTCACGCCATTAATCTTTACTAACTTGCTCTAGCGTGTTTAGAACTCGATCGAACGAAATTTTCAAAAACCACAATTTCAAAAATGCAATTTCTGTCGAATTTATTTTGTGCTCATAAAATTATTTTGAGTGTTGTAGAAATACGTGCAGACTTTTATAAGAGATTTGTGAAATTTTGGTTTCCTGTTACCACTGTTGAGCCGCGGAACCGCGGCCATACCCATTGAGTAAGACTGTTTATTACAATGTCGCATACTCACAGCCCGTGTGATACCGAACATCCAACTCTTCTACTAATCAGTTTCACAAAACTAGTTTGTAAAACTATTGCGTTCGAGAAATAGCCTCAGTGAGTGGATCTGCCATGATGTTTCTTTCTATGTCTCTCTTAATTCTCAAGTTTGCGGAGAAATCTATCTCCCGAAATGAGAATTACCTGTCTTAGAATATATCTGGATATCTGATGGGACCTAGTTCATAAATGAACTTCAAATCCAGTAAACTTCTTAGACTATATCGTCAACTGAATTTAATCAATATCCTACGCCACACCTCCCTCAGTATCCGCCTGGACCACCTGTCCAAAATACTGCCCCTCGTCAGAGGGAAAAACTATAACTCTGACAGTCACTCTGTCATCCAGGTCACCTTGGAAGCCTGGAATGATAACCGTCTCCCGAAGGAGGCTGCCGTTATCAAATCCCTAGAACATCTACTTATGTTCTAAAAATTGCTTTCGAACGTTTTTCCTTAATTGGATTAATATATATAAACTTATTGCGTCTCGTGCAAAAACAACATCTAGTGTGGTACTTGACATCTCATGATTGACTCAATTGCCTAAGCAAGTGATATGTCAATCATGCACTTCGCTCTCCCCTTTAGTCTGTAAGACACCTTTAGAGAGGGTGACTCCTTCACCTGCAGGTACTCCACCATGCCAGGAGCCGTCCATTCTAAAATACCTTTTAGAATACTGTCTAAGTACCCAGATTGGGACACATCCTAAATCTAGATCTACAACCATAGATCTAGAATTCAGAATGACTGATATTATATCCATATCCTATGTGGAGAAAACACTGTGTGACAATCACAGTATAACCAATCGTATTATAGGAATTTCACTTCCTACTCTGTGTATGTCATCCAAATACCAGGACATCACAACCTACTACCTTCTTAACAGTACCATCCCCTATTCTGATGAAGTCAAATCCCATGACTGTCACATCAAAAATAGTTGATCTATCTCCGCTATATCTGCTTTAGTTTATAAATAGATATAAGCTACTTGTCCACTACGTTTCCGCTGCTTCCACTGACTACGATAACCCTCTGGCAGAGTCATATACACGTGCACTTCTAAAGCTAGTTTAGAACGACGCTATACTCATCCTCCTGCCGGGTCTCAAAGTCTAGAATAGCAGTAATGGCAAGTCTGGGTAAACAAGAACCTTCCTGTCACCGTCCTTGAGAATACCAGAGTATCTCTCGGGTGCCTAAGATTACCCACCATATCTGCGGAGTGGCTAATGGAATGTCAAACCTGATTAAATTTTTAGGTCCTATTAAATTTTCAATAATCGTTTGCGGTTCTGCAATCACTTCCAGTTCTACCATACTCCCACTTCTGTTTTTCTGAAAAAATCCATTTTACTAAAACTGTGGCGAATCAAGAACAATATCACTATTGATCTTCCAGATGGTAGAAAATTAACCCTCGTCATAACCCGGGTTAACCCACAAACAGCCATTACAGAAACGTGCCTTGAGTTATCCAGAGTCTGGTTTTAAGCATAAACCGGACAACTCCCCGTACCTTAACCTCATTAAGATATGAACCATTCTATATACAATATAGAAACAGAGACACTGATTTAATTGGAACCAGATTCAAATCATGCAGATGTCTTCAGTGCATGTCAACTAAATGGAGAGAGGCCGATCAGCATTACTCAACTTAGGAGTGCATCCAATTATGAGTAACCTGAAAGAGAAACAAGTTTCTCAAAACCATCACTATCAACTGAATACCCAACACAAGTATCTACATCTTCGATCACCTTGAAAAATCCCGATACTTGCAACATATGGTTCTCTACTTTATTCTTGTACCTATAACTTCTCAAAATTTAAACCTTATATTTCTACGAAACACTTGTCTAAAACTAGAGAAGTCACAAGTAAACAGAATATAGTACGGGGATCAACCCCTCTGTCCTAATGGACACTGGACAATATACAATACTTTGTATAAGTCTCCTGAGTTGAATAACTCAAATCCTGTGCGTCGTAGTTTGAAAACTGTACTGTGGTTATGAAGAATTACACCACTGTTGAATGCTCCTTACCTAACCATCAACTGTTATAGGTGAATGTCATCGACATAATTTCAAAAAGTTATATATCACTTTATAAAATAAACGTACAGTTATATCAGTTTGAAATTGGTGCATAACAACGGATATTCAAAACCAAATATTTGCCGTCCGGCAAAAACCCAGGCGATTTCCTCAAATATCACCAATTTCAATGAATTCCGATATAATGAGGATGATCACCTAATTGTTAATAACTTACTCCCACTCATCATCCATAAAACCATACAGATATGAGAATCATACCTGGTAAATACATACCCTGGAGTAAGGGTCTAATTGGGAAATCAGTTTTCTATTAACAATGCACAGTGAAACTGAAACATGAAAATATTTCAAAAGTGGTATCCGGGTATTCCTAGTAATGCCTCTTCCATTATCCTGATTTATGACTATAACTGTATATCTCCTTGCCATCTCTCCAAATCCCTTTATTTGTCTTTACTCATTTCCTTCTGTACACCACACTTAGGCTAAATGGTTTTCTTTCTTCTCCACCATTCGGCACTAGCCTATGGTTTGGAAGAAGACTATCCAATAAGTGTAATAGGTGTACTCTCATAATCCTAGGAGTACTCGCAACTTGAGAGAAGGTAAAGATAAAAGACAACTGAATAAACTTTATTCCTATTTCTCCTGAACCAGAATCCATCCTCGAAAAAGTTCCTTCAAGTTCGTATGTAACTATACGATGGATTTATCCAATGGAATTGGATCTACGTAGTAATACGGAATGTTCTGGAGAAATATAAAGATGAAGTAGGAGTGACGATGAAATACATGGTTTGGTCGTGAATGATAGCAGTCGCAATTTACTTTGCCCCTTTTCTAATCCTTTTATTTGTCTTTACTTATTATCTTCTGTACACCCAACTTAGGCTAATTGGTTTTCTTCATTCCCTACCTTTCGGCACCTTCCTATGGTTTGGAAGAAGACTATCCAATAAGCGTAATAGGTGTACCCTCTCCTAATCCTAGGAGCCCTCACAACCTGAGAGAAGGTAAAAGGAAAAGACAACTGAATAATCCTATTCTATCTCTCCAGAACCAGAATCCATCCTTGAATCTGGAACAAGTTCCTTCGAGTTCGTATATAAGCATACGATGGATTTATCCAATAGAAGTGGATGTCCGTAATAATACAGGGTGTTCTGGAGAAACTCAAAGGGTAAAAGAAGGAGTGGCAATGATGTATGCAACTCAGACAATCCAAAAGCCAGTGTTTTAAGAAAGTTCGGTTAACTTGGTTACTGAGTTATAGTATAGGGTCGGGCCATGGTCGCAGCCAAAGAGAGAGAGAAAAGAAATACTCAGCGTGCACTCTTAACCTAGATCAGAATGGTTAATCACTTTATCTAATCAGGAAACCTCCCACTGTTTCCTCAAATTCTCCTCCAAACCTGAAAGAAGAATTAGTCGGGATCATCTAAAATCACCCGAGAAGTAAACCTACTCATCAGTGGGAATCGGGATCCAACTCTCATCGCATGATAATTTGATGGAAGCCACTCAAGTCATCACACTCCAGAAGGTATGCGCATGCCTGACAAGTTTTCTGTATGTTTGAAAACCCCGATATTATTTTTTTTACTCCAAGCGGTTTATGACCTTGAAAAAGGCCAACAAATCATAAACCACAAGTCAAGTTCAATCCGTCATTATCCTGGATTACTCTAAACCCACCCGTACAAACCCTTGACAAAGGCCAACAAGGTTATACGACTGTCCTAGATAATCGCAACTCAATGCAACAGACAAGCAATATCTAGCTACCGCACACTACGCCTTGACAAAGGCCAACAAACGCAGCACGAATACTAGGTACCAATTGAAAGAAATGATGGAGGGCTACGGCTGGTTTTTGGTGAAAAACCTTTAACGTAATGAACTTGATATCGTTGAAGAAACCTGATAGCTTTTAAAAATATATAGTTGCGAAAACCTTTGCTAAAGAGGTCACTCCCGGTGAAGAGATCTCGGCTCTTTCCTCGTAGAATGAGGTGCAGGATATTCCAAACTGAATACCACGATGCAAAGCAAAAGGAAACGACTATAGTGTAGTTATTACCTTGACGCAAACCTCTGTCCAAGGGGTAACTCCCGATGAAGGGATCTCAGCCCTTACCTCGTCGAATGAGGTGCTGGATATTCATAACCGAATACCACCGTGCAAAACAAAAGAGAACGTCCTTTTAATAACAGCTTTTTGAAAATTGTTCCAACAACATCGAATAGGTCTGTTTTCCTTGCATTTATCTGGATCAATGCAGTCCCATCAATTAATCACACCAGAAAAGAACGAAAATATGATGTACGTATATGCCATCCGCATTCCCCACTGGGTCCCGTCATCACCCATTAGGTTACTTAACTAAAGACAGAGCGGGGACTGGACTAGCGCGAGTGTAAAACATATACAACATCTACTAGTATATATATCAATATATAATAATCACTCCAGACGTGATAAATGCAACATCACATAAAAGTAATAAGCAACACAGAACAATACAGATAATCTGGGAGCCCTGGGTTTCCTTTGAACTGTAAGTGAAACCCGACGTTCTCCCGGTCGTGTGGATAGCTTGTGCAATGAAAACCTAGACCCCTACAAGTGCGGCAAGTCCCCCACGAAAACCTGAAGCGAAGCAGCCCCCTTTAGCAAAGTGAATGGACCACCCAGCACTTCACAGAATCTGGTAACTTGAGCACCCCACCTTGGGTCAACCTATACCCCCTATGAGTGCAACGAATAGCCCGCCAATTCTAGAGTGAAGCCCCCTCCGTCTCAAATCCATAAGATGCGGGCCCGTTGCCCTCTAGTACCCGGCTATCCGTGCACTCCACCGCGGGGTAATCCTAGTACAGAAAAGAAAATATGTACAACGGTGACATCGACCTCAACCCGGTTGTGCCCCAAAAGAATAATATACAAACAGGCAGTGATGGCAGTCCATATGTCGGACGCTCACCCCGTGATATCAAATATACAAATAAAAATGAACTGCACTAACATTGCACCAAGTTATCCACCATGACAAATCCGCAACATCACAGCACAACACAGAACATCAACGTGAATGTCACGTTCGCAAACCCGTCTAAAAGAGCTATAGCAATTAAACAAGATTTACCGCTCTAATGACATTCACGGTCGCAGATATTATGTAAGCACGGCAAACTAACGTATTTAAAATCTCGATCGACAAAACATCCCGAAGTGGGCCCCAAGTACTAATCCAGTACTCAAACAAAATCTGGGCCCAAACAAAATATTCCAGAAACCATAATTGTTGGATATAGTGCCCTCAGAGTCAATGTTAGTGTATATGCCCTAGGGGCCATTATTGTATCATACTAGATTGTATATTACTTAATGGAAGCTTGGGATATTCACAGTTGTATATACATTCTTGCTAAAAATGGTAGTATGCTACTTGGTTTGTGTCTACTTTAATATGTGCATATGTTTCTTGTAACGTATCACTTATACATATTAGTAGAGCCCATAGGATCTTTGCTTGATTACCAGCGTTGTGATGGCAGTCACACTAGTGGGGGCTGGGTAATCTGTAGGCAACATCCTATACAGGTCCATGGTCGTTGGATTATCGAGATAGGGCATCGATATTCCGGAGTAGACTAAGTGTGTACGCTTCTCCTCCCAGTTGGGGAGATGGTATGTCCTACAGCCATCAGTACGTCGTACTGGAGATAGTATGCAGGTGCTCGTTAGGTTACGGGTACACCGGACAGGACTCGCAAGGGAACTGATTGGTTGGTATTATACCCATCGTCAGTTAACAGTTCCCAGATGACATGAGTACAGCATAGTCCGCAGACTTGAAACTGCTACTTCGCCTCGAGTGTGTCCCACTGTTCTTATATTGCTACCCTACCACGGCTCAAAGGAGTCGTGCAAACAGGTAGCAGTTGGGTGCAGTCCCGAGCACTTGGAGGCAGTGGCGGTTAGATAGGATTCGTCTCTCCCGGTATTGGGAGTTGATATCGCGCTGTGTCAGAGAGCCATTACGCAAAGTCCCTGGCCAGGGCAAGCGAGATATACTGGTAGGTTCCAGTAGCTTCTCAGGGTGTAATGGGTTTCGCTCCGACATGACTTATACAGCTATTAGGGGACTGACGCTTGCCGCCCCCTAGGCTCGATATGCGATAGTCTTAGACGAACAGACTGGACTGTATAGAGATTGTCACATCAGGCTCAGTGGGAGTTCGGATGATTTTTCTCATCGGCCTTCTTTTCGACATCTACCTGGGGACCGTTACGTACAGCTAGTGCTGCTTGCGGTCTGTGGTTAAACCCACTGCCAGCGTAGTGTCGAGTCTTTAGAGTCCCACACAGAGAGTTTTCCTGCTCCAGGCGAAACGATATAGAGGTCGTATGGTTTTACGACAAGGGTTCGGACGCATACGTGTGTTTACGCACGTACGACTTTTTCGGACAGTTTTTACTAGTCGGCTTTGGTTTAAGCCAGATTCTAGTATCGGGTTACTGGATTTATACAGTCTAAAGTTTTTCCGTGTTTTCACGGATTGGAGGGGCGTTCTCGTAATTTGTCGGAAAGCTTCTAGAAGAGTGGTGACTAAGGGGTTAAGGTGGCATTGCATTAAATGAGATTAGTGACTCATTTGTGTGATTCATCCAAGTCATTAATGCATCATAAATGCTTAATGACTCATGGAGATGAATCACTCAAAGATATTTATGAAGCATAGTTGTTAATTCTATTTATTTGATTTTTGGATAAATAATAATGCTTCATATATATTATGATAAGATCATTATCTCATTTCATTCTCATCTTCACCTTCTCTCTCCTCAAGCTCACTCTCTCTTCAAACCCTAACCCTAGCCTCTCATGTGTTGAGATCAAGGGTTAGCTAGACTAATACATCCATAACCTCACTCTATATCCCCTAGGTAGCTTAGATTAGCACTTTAAGCAATCTAGTTATCTCAAGTTTGAGATTAAGCTTGGCGTAGGAGCTTTCGGGTGGATCGTCTTTGATTCGAGGAGGCCGTTGAGGTGCCGATATTCCAAGGAGCCTACGAGGAGTGGAGGACGGCGATGAAGACTCGAAGGACATGTAACGTGAGGTATAACTTCGAATCCGAGTAGTTAAACCTCTAGTTGATAGTTAGCAATGGTTTAGATAACGATTCATGCGCTCAAGTCCGTGTTACGAAACTTTGATAATCGTTTTTCATATATTCCGCCTCCCCGCAAGTTCGTGGGGTGCGTGACATGGACTTAGAGTGGTATCAGAGCCAACTAAACCATTACTAGCTTGTTAGCAACTGATTAGAAGTTCGATCGACGGAAAACACGAAAACAAAAAACCGAAAACCCTAAGTTTCTGTTAATTTTAAAAGTGTCTGAAAAATAATTTGACATACCTTAAAATTCACAGCAGGGAATTATAAGAATACTGGGAAAATACGATGACCCAACTCGACTTGACAACCGCGGAACCGCGGCCAAAGTGTGCTTTTGGCCGCGGATCCGCGGCCGAATCAACTCCGAGTTGACTCGGATTTTCACAGTAATTCATATTTTGGTGTTTTTTGTTTTCTTGTATGTTCTGTTTTTACCCAGGTTACTTCAGTGCAGGTTTGCTTTTGGGGTAAACACGAGTAATCGATCGATGTTCTAAGATATTTGCTAATTGGGTTTTTATCTGTAATGTTTAATGTGTTCGTAAACCTCCCCTAACTGCTAGTATGTCGGTTGGCAGGGGGTTGCACATTTCTGTAATATTTACTGTTTGTGTATATAAACTGTGTTGGACTGTTGTGATGATTAGCCGGGGTTTGAGATGTGTTTAATATTCATTCATTCAATGTAAATGTAATTTGATGTAATATTCTTTTGCGGGGCACATCCAGGTTGCGGTTGTAGCCACCGTTGTATTATTTCTTTTTACTGTTTTTGCTCCTAGGATAGACCCAAGGTGGGGTGCACAAACTACCGGATACTTTGAAGTGTTTAGTGGCCTACTCACTTTGTTGAGGGAGACCGCTTCACTTCGGGTACTTAGCGGCTAGTTTGCCGTACCCGTAGGGGTCTAGGGTGGGGTAATGGCTATTCATCATAATTATGTAATCCGTCTTTTATTGCAAGCTCAAAGCAAATGCGGATTGCTAGTATATCCAATAAAGCTCATCTGTGATCTGGAATGCTTATTATTGCGTCTGACGAATGTACAATATCTATATATGATAGCTATTAGACGTCACTTATATTTTACACCCGCGCTAGCCCAGCCCCCGCTCTGTCGTTAGTTAAATAACCTAACGAGTGATGACGGGACCCAGTGGCGAATGCGGATGGCATAAGAGGACGTTGTATTTTCGTTGTTTTCTGCAATGATAGGATAAATGATGGGACGCATTATTATAATGCAATGAAAATAAACCAAAGTTAAATCGTTGGAACAAATTTAAAAGAAACCACTCGGTTATTTTAAAAGAGCAGAATTTTTTAAATTGCGGAGCTTTAACCACTCCTTTTAAAAAGGCTATCAGGTTCCTTCGATTATATCAAGTTCACTACGTTCACGGTTTTGCCAAAACCATTCGTAGCCCTCCGTCATTTCTTATGGATGGTCAGTAGTATTCAAGCTATGTTTGTTGGCTTTCGTCAAGGCATAGTGTTTGGTAGCTGCTGGGGTATTCATTTGTTGCATAGATAGATGTGTTGGTTTGGGACAGTCGTATTACCTTGTTGGCTTTCGTCAAGGGTATGTACGGGTGGGTTCAAATTAACAAAGACAATGATGGGCAGAACTTGACATGTGACTTATGATTTGTTGGCTTTCGTCAAGGTCATAAGAGCATGGGGCAAAAATCCACATCGGGAATTTCCAAAGAAACTGAAATTTGCATAGAGATGCATACCATTTTGAAGTTTGATGAATGTTGGTAGGATTCCTTCAACATTATCATACGATGATATTTTGGATCCCGATCCTACTGTGAGTACAAGCTACTTATCAGGAGATTCGTCACTTAACGATCAATGCTATAAACCAAGTAGGTGCCTAGAAAGGTGTCAGCGGGGCTACGCCCCCAGAGAAAAGAGGTTATTTAATTAAGGAACTTCGCGAAAGCGTTGGAAAACCTCCCTCGAAGTATCGACACTGGCCTGGCTGAACGGTTAAGCAAGTATTGTACGGTGAGAATTGTCCTGACTAATTCTTCTTTTATGGTTTGAGGAAGGATTCGAGAAACAGTGGGAGCCATCCTGTTTAGATAAAATTAAAAACCAATCTAAGCTTGTAACAGCATCATACTAAAATGTTTTTCTTCTCTCTCTCTTAATTGCAGCGACCTTGTGACCACACATAGGTTACATCTAGATAATAATTTGACTGAATCTGACTTATATGACTGGCAAAAGTCTGTCCAGATGTCCATTGCTTATGACAAGCTGGACCACCCTATTGAGGGACATTCCTATTGTTATGAGATCGGGCATTGGCAGAATGATTGCAGGGCTTTAGAAGCCAGTAGCCAGGATACGAAGCATGTTGTGGCTTCGACTTCGGGTGTGTTAATGATAGAGAACTGTATGTCAGTTAACCCTACTTCCTGGGTATTGGATACCGGATCAGGAACTCACATCTGTAATTCATTACAGGCTCTGAGAAACCGTAGGGTTATCGGGATAGGTGATATGACCCTCACAGTTGCTAACGGAATGAGCATGAATGCTGAATCCGTAGGGGAATATCATCTTGGACTAACAACTGGGTAGATATTGATTCTGCGTAACTGTTTTTATGTACCAGGTATGACTTGTAATATCATATCTGTACCCTTACTATCTAAGGAAGGATATGATTTTACTTTTACAAGAGATGTGGTTCACATCCACCTAAATCAAGTTATGATTGGGTCAGGTACATTAGAAAACGGAATATACGTATTAAATCAAGCTCAGATTTTCAGTGTCCAGAACACACTTAAAAGAAAGTCTCCGGAAACAAATCAGGCTTTCTTATGGCATTGTAGACTAGGTCACATCAATGAGAGAAGGTTAACTAAGTTACATAGAGAAGGATATTTGAATCCGTCCGAATATCAAACATATGCAACTTGTCAATCCTGTCTCAAAGGAAAGATGACAAAGACTCCGTTCACTGGAGACGGAGTAAGAGCAAGCGAGCTCTTGGGACTCGTACACAGTGACGTGTGCGGTCCAATGTCTACACATGCGCGAGGTGGTTATTCCTACTTCATTACTTTTACGGATGATTTCTCTAGGTATGGATATGTCTTCTTAATGAAGCATAAATCCGAGGCCTTTGAGAAATTCCAAGAATACAGAAATGAAGTGGAAAAACAAACAGGCAAGAGTATAAAGACACTGAGATCTGATCGAGGTGGTGAATACTTAAGTGCCGAGTTCCTGGGTTACTTAAAAGAGAATGGAATTCTCTCTCAGCTTACTCCTCCATACACACCACAACACAACGGTGTATCAGAAAGGAGGAATCGAACCCTATTGGATATGGTTTGTTCCATGATGAGTAACGCTGAGTTACCGCGATCATTCTGGGGATATACACTAGAATCAGCTGCATATCTTTTGAACAAGGTTCCAACCAAAACTGTGCCTACTACACCATATCAGATGCGGAGTGGGAAGAAACCCTGTCTTCAATACCTGAAGGCATGAGGATGTCCAGCTTTTGTAAAAAGGAAGCATGCGGACAAGCTCGAGGCACGCTCAGTACAGTGCAAGTTTGTGGGATATTCAAAGAACTCCATGGGATATTGTTTCTATTACGCAGAGGACCAAAAGGTTTTTTTTTCTCGTTATGCCCACTTCTTAGAAGCTGAATTTTTAGAAAATCAGAAGAGTGGGAGCGCAGTAGAACTGGAAGAAATTCCAGAACCACAAGCTATTACTGAAAGCTTGGAAGAACCAGAAGGTTCAGGAGAACAGGACATCCCGACGCCACTCCACAGGAGTAGTAGGCAATCTCATCCGTCCGAGAGATACTACGGTTTTCTCATAGACGGGGATAGAGAGGATTGCACTATTGACTATGATGAGCCTACTAGCTTCCAGCAAGCCATTCAGAGCGGTGACTCAGTAAAATGGCTGGATGCAATGCGGACCGAAATGGAGTCCATGTACACTAACAAAGTATGGACTTTGGACATTGCTCCAGATGGGGTAAAACCCGTCGGATGCAAATGGATCTTCAAAAAGAAGATTGGTGTAAATAGACAGGTTGAAACCTATAAAGCTAGACTTGTTGCAAAGGGTTTCCGTCAAAGACCTGGTTTGGACTATGACGAAACCTTTTCTCCAGTTGCTATGCTCAAATCCATTAGGGTCCTTCTTGCTATTGCTGCCTTCCACGATTATGAAATCTGGCAGATGGACGTAAAGACGGCCTTTCTAAATGGAAATTTGGAAGAGAGCGTCTATATGGATCAACCAGAGGGATTCATTCAGAGTGAGAACAGCGGTAAAGTATGCAAGTTGCTTAAATCCATTTATGGACTAAAGCAGGCATCACGGAGTTGGAACATCTGTTTTGATGATGCTGTCAAAGAATTCGACTTTATCAAAAATCCAGATGAACCATGCATATACAGTAAGATTGTAGGGAGAGCTATAGTATTCCTCGTCTTGTACGTGGATGACATTCTCCTAATAGGAAATGATATTCCTATGTTACAGTCAGTCAAAAGATTCTTGTCATATAAATTCTCCATGAAAGACCTAGGTGATGCCACCTACATTCTGGGGATCCGGATCTATCGTGATAGATCAAAAAGGATGTTGGGACTTTCGCAGTCCAGGTACATAGACACCATAGTGAAGAGATTCAGTATGGATGATTCTAAGCGTGGTAACCTACCGGCTTGTCATGGAATCACCCTCTCCAAAGAGATGTCTCCCAAGACTGATTTGGAAAGGGATCGCATGTCAATTATACCCTACGCTTCTGCGGTAGACTCTATAATGTATGCGATGTTATGTACCAGACCAGATGTAGCATACGCATTAAGCGTTGTAAGCCGGTATCAGGCAAACCCAGGGGAGAAGCACTGGATAGCCGTGAAGAACATTCTCAAGTACCTGAGGAGGACTAAGGAGATGTTCTTAGTGTATGGCGGAAAAGACCTCCAGATGGAGGCCTTTGCCGACTCAGGCTTCCAGAGTGATAAAGATGACTCCAAATCCATGTCGGGTTATGTCTTTACCCTTAATGGAGGGGCGGTCTGTTGGAAGAGTTCCAAGCAGGAGACCGTTGCTGACTCAACGATGGAAGCGGAGTACATAGCTGCTTGCGATGCCGCAAAAGAAGCTGTCTGGATGAAGAAGTTCCTCACAGAACTTCAGGTGGTTCCTTCCAGTGTTGGTCCAATACCTCTGTATTGTGACAACAACGGCGCTATAGCATTAGCAAAGGAACCCATGTCCCATCAGAAATCCAGACACATCTTAAGGCGGTATCACCTGATCAGGGAGATCGTAGATCGCCGGGAGATTGAGGTGAAAAGAGTAGAGACAGAGAATAACATTGCTGATCCATTCACAAAGGTCCTTCCTCAGACGTAGTTCGAGAGGCTATTCGAGATGATAGGTCTACGATATGCCAGCTCATGGCCCTAGTGCAAGTGGGAGATTGTTAGTGTATATGCCCTAGGAGCCATTATTGTATCATAATAGATTGTATATTACTTAATGGAAGCTTGGGATATTCACAGTTGTATATACAGTCTTGCTAAAAATGGTAGTATGCTACTTGGTTTGTGTCTACTTTAATATGTGCATATGTTTCTTGTAACGTATCACTTATACATATTAGTAGAGCCCATAGGATCTTTGCTTGATTACCAGCGTTGTGATGGCAGTCATACTAGTGGGGGCTGGGTAGTCTGTAGGCAACATCCTATACAGGTCCATGGTCGTTGGATTATCGAGATAGGGCATCGATATTCCGGAGTAGACTAAGTGTGTACGCTTCTCCTCCCAGTTGGGGAGATGGTCTGCCCCACAGCCATCAGTACGTCGTACTGGAGATAGTATGCAGGTGCTCGTTAGGTTACGGGTACACCGGACAGGACTAGCAGGGGAACTGATTGGTTGGTATTATACCCATCGTCAGTTAACAGTTCCCAGATGACATGAGTACAGCATAGTCCGCAGACTTGACACTGCAACTTCGCCTCGAGTGTGTCCCACTGTTCTTAGATTGCTACCCTACCACGGCTCAAAGGAGTCGTGCAAACAGGTAGCAGTTGGGTGCAGTCCCGAGCACTTGGAGGCAGTGGCGGTTAGATAAGATTCGTCTCTCCCGGTATTGGGAGTTGATATCGCGCTGTGTCAGAGAGCCATTACGCAAAGTCCCTGGCCAGGGCAAGCGAGATTTACTGGTAGGTTCCAGTAGCTTCTCAAGGTGTAATGGGCTTCGCTCCAACATGACTTATACAGCTATTAGGGGACTGACGCTTGCCGCCCCCTAGGCTCGATATGCGATAGTCTTAGACGAACAGACCGGACTGTACGGAGATTGTCACATCAGGCTCAGTGGGAGTTCGGATGATTTTCCTCATCGGCCTTCTTTTCGACATCTACCTGGGGACCGTTACGTACAGCTAGTGCCGCTTGCGGTCTGTGGTTAAACCCACTGCCAGCGTAGTGTCGAGTCTTTAGAGTCCCACACAGAGAGTTTCCCTGCTCCAGGCGAAACGATATAGAGGTCGTATGGTTTTACGACAAGGGTTCGGACGCATACGTATGTTTACGCACGTACGACTTTTTCGGACAGTTTTTACTAGTCGGCTTTGGTTTAAGCCAGATTCTAGTATCGGGTTACTAGATTTATACAGTCTAAAGTTTTTCCGTGTTTTCACGGATTGGAGGGGCGTTCTCGTAATTTGTCGGGAAGCTTCTAGAAGAGTGGTGACTAAGGGGTTAAGGTGGCATTGCATTAAATGAGATTAGTGACTCATTTGTGTGATTCATCCAAGTCATTAATGCATCATAAATGCTTAATGACTCATGGAGATGAATCACTCAAAGATATTTATGAAGCATGGTTGTTAATTCTATTTATTTGATTTTTGGATAAATAATAATGCTTCATATATATTATGATAATATCATTATCTCATTTCATTCTCATCTTCACCTTCTCTCTCCTCAAGCTCACTCTCTCTTCAAACCCTAATCCTAGCCTCTCATGTGTTGAGATCAAGGGTTAGCTAGACTAATACATCCATAACCTCACTCTATATCCCCTAGGTAGCTTAGATTAGCACTTTAAGCAACTTAGTTATCTCAAGTTTGAGATTAAGCTTGGCGTAGGAGCTTTCGGGTGGATCGTCTTTGATTCGAGGAGGCCGTTGAGGTGTCGATATTCCAAGGAGCCTACGAGGAGTGGAGGACGGCGATGAAGACCCGAAGGACATGTAACGTGAGGTATAATTTCGAATCCGAGTAGTTAAACCTCTAGTTGATAGTTAGCAATGGTTTAGATAACGATTCATGCGCTCAAGTCCGTGTTACGAAGCTTTGATAATCGTTTTTCATATATTCCGCCTCTCCGCAAGTTCGTGGGGTGCGTGACATGGACTTACAGACAATTATTGGATCACGGGCACGTGATTGCAATGATTGAGGGAGGACCTATACCGGTAGGACAGTCTTACTCAAGATGATAGTATGCTATCTGGTTTATCTTTATCATCGTGTACTGCTTCAGGTGACCTTACAGGTTACTATTGCGCGTTGATAGAGCCCTTAGGATTCTTGATTGACGGCCAGCAGTATGATGGTGATCATATACGTGGGAGCTGGGGTCTATAAGCACATCCTTAAAAGGTCCCTAGTCGAGAGAGTTTCGAGACAGGGCATCGATACTCCAGAGTAGACTAGTGTATACAGTCGAGACCCCGACGAGGGATGGTGGCCGGTCTCACATGCCACTGGTGTCAGTTGGTTCACCTAAGATGTATACAGGTGCTCATTGGGTTATGAGTACATCGAACAGGACTCGCCGGGAACATGCTAGTTGGTCTTATACCAGACGTCAGATAGCAGTTCCCTGGTGACATGTGTACAGGTTAGTTCATCGACCTGAGATCGTCATTTGTCTCGTGTGAGTTCCTACTGTGCTTTGATTACTACCCTACCACGGCTCAAAGGAGTCATGCAAACAGGTTTTAGTTGGGTACAGTCCCGAGCCACATGGAGGCAGTGAGCGGATCTGCAGGGGTTCGTCTCTCCCGGTATTGGGGGTGAGGTCGCGCTGTGTCTAGGAGAGCCATTATACAAAGCCCTCGGCCGAGGCAGGAGATTTACTGGTAGGTATTCCAGTAGTATCTCAGGGTGTTCTGGGCTACACTCCGACACGACTTGTACCGCTTTTGGGGGTCTGACTTTTACCAACCCTCTAGGCCCGCCATGCGAAACTCATAGACGAACGGACCGGACTGTACGGATATTGTCACTAACAGGCTCAGTAGGGTGTCAGGATGAGTTCGCTCATCGACGTCCCTTTTGGTCAATACCTAGTAGCCCGTTACGTATAGCTAATACCTCTGACGTGCTAGTGGTTAAATCCACAACCAAGGTGTTGACGAGTCTTTAGAGTCCCCCACAGACAGTTTCTCAAGTTTCGGGCGAAACGTTGTAGAGGCCGTATGATATATGGCAGGGTTCGATCATATACGTGCGGTATTGCACGGATCATGATCGGACGGATAATACTAACGGGCTTTGGTTTAAGCCGGATCCTAGTATTGTACAGAGTAGATTTTGTCTCATTGTATTTGTGTTCGGTGGGAATACAAATGCGGGTATGTATATACAGTCGCGGGGTTTTCTTGTAATTTATTACGGGATCAGCTTTCTGAAGTTGCCAGTTTGTATTCCGTTTCGGCCAGTTTTTCTTTGTTCCTTCGCGGCCGGACTTTTATGATGGAGGGGCTAATTTGCATATTTGCAAATTAGCAATTGTAGAGGGTTTATTTGTAAATGAGGGTTTATGATAGCATCTTTAGATTCTCTTGTGATCATTTCCTTTGCAATTAATGAGATGGGATTTGATTAGAAATTGTTGTGACCTTTTTTCCTCATTATCACCCATCTCTTTTCTTATGGTCACCCCACTCCTCTTATGCTCACCCCCCTTGTTGATTTTTTTCTCTCCACCATTTTTGTATAAGCCGGCCACATTAGGGAGAGAGGGAGGGGTTTTATTTTGGTGTAGGAAAAATCATTCATCTCTCATTTTTCTTGCTACACAAATTCTAGTTCACTCCAAAGTTCATTTCCTCCATCATTATGGCAACTTCAACCCCTTGAGACAAATGGATTCCACACTAAGCCTACAGCATCCTTGGGCACGTCGACTCGCCAACTTCGTGCTCGAGTTGCCTCGGTCCAGAGGTGGGAGCCCGTAAAAGAACCCGGCGATGTGGTGCCCGTTCCGACGAGGAGATGAAGATCGGAGATTCCGCGAGGAGATCGGAGTGGAGGCCGAAGACCGAAGGATACGGATCGCTCGGTATAGCTTCTATCCCTTCTCTTGTTAGCTAGAATTAGGTTAATGGTTACGATCCAGGTTTTTAGGATGCGGTAGTGCCGGTTTAAAAGTTAAGAAAAAATTTCGTTTCCGCATTTTGGCCGAGGAAAGACGGTCGGGGCGCTACCGTAATCCTACATGGTATCAGAGCTACGCCATTAACCTAGTCTAGCTTGCTCTAACGTGTTTACAAGTTCGATCGAACGGATTTTCCGAAAACCCGATTTCTAAATTACAGTATCTGTCAAAAATTTTCTGTGGTCAAAAAATTATTTGGTTTACTGCAGAAAATCGGGCAGGGTTTTGTAGGGGCACTGCAGAAATTTGGTGGACTAATTCCTTAGGAACGCCGCAGAACCGCGGCCTAAGCCCCATTTTGGCCGCGGTTCCGCCGCCGTTCTAACTCTTCATTGGACCAAATTTGTACAGTGGCTCTCTGACACGGAAATGGGGTTTTTGGTATATACTTTTTGGGCCCAGATTTATTTTGAGTGCTACATTTGTGCTTGGGGCCCACTTCGGTGAATTTAGTCGATCGAATATTTTAAACATGTTAGTTCACAGTATTTACATTATATCTGCGACCGTGAATGTCATTTGATCGGTAAATCATGTCTAACTGCTATAGCCCTTTTAGACGGATTTGCGAACGTGACATTCACGTTGATGTTCTGTGTTGTGCTGTGATGTTACGGATTGTCGTGGTGGATAGCCTGGATGCAATGGTAGTACAGTTTCGTTTTATATGTACATTTGATATTGCGGGGCGAGCGTCCGACATGTGGACTGCCGTCACTGCCTGTTTGTATATTATTCTTTTGGGGCGCGACCGGGCTGAGGTCGATGTACCCGTTGTATGTATATTTTACTTTCTGTACTAGGATTACCCCGCGGAGGGGTGCACGGGTAGCCGGGTTCTAGAGGGCAACGGGCCCGTATCTCATAGCGTTGAGATGGAGGGGGCTTCACTCTAGAATTGGCGGGCTATTCGCCGCACTCGTAGGGGGTACAGGTTGACCCAAGGAGGGGTGGACAAGTTACCGGATTCCGTAAAGTGTTGGGTGGTCCATTCACGTTGCTGAAGGGGGCTGCCTCGCTTCAGGTTTTAGCGGGTAACTTGCCGCGCCCGTAGGGGTCTAGGATTTCATTGCGCAGGCTATCCACACGACAAGGGGAACGTCGGGTTTCAGTAGCGGCTCTATGAAACCCGGGGATCCCAGATATCTGTATTGTTCTGTGATGCTTATTACATTTCTGTGATGTTGCATTTTATCACGCCTTGAGCGAATATTATATATTGATATATATACTAGTAGATGTTGTATATGTTTTGCATCCGCGCTAGTCCAGTCCCCGCTCTGTCGTTAGTTAAGTAATCTAACGGGTGATGACGGGACCCAGTGGCGAATGCGGATGGCATATACGTACATCATTATTTTCGTTCTTTATTGGTGTGATCAATTGATGGGATTGCATTGATTCGGATTAATGCAAGCTAAACAAACCTATTCTGATGTTGTTGGAACAATTTTTCAAAAAGTTGTTATTGCAAAGACGTTTTTTTTTGTTTTGCACAGTGGTATTCGGTTATGAATATCCAGCACCTCAGTCGACGAGGCAAGGGCCGAGATCCCTTCACCGGGAGTGACCCCTTGGACAGAAGTTTGCGTCAGGGCAATAACTTCACTATAGCCGATTTTCTTTTGCTTTGCATCGTGGTATTCAGTTGGAATATCCTGCACCTCATTCTACGGGGAAAGAGCCGAGATCCCTTCACCGGGAGTGACCTCTTTAGCAAAGGTTTTCGCCACTATATTTTTTATAAAAAGCTATCCGGTTCCTTCAACGATATCAAGTTCATTACGTTAAAGGTTTTTCGCCAAAAACCAGCCGTAGCCCTCCATCATTTCAGATTAGTATTGCTTAGTATTCGTACTACGTATGTCGTGCTCAGCCGAGGCGTAGTGTGCGGTAGCTCTGTAATGCTTTTTGTCTTATGGATATGTGATTGGTTAGGACAGTCGTACGGTCATTTTGGCTCAGTCAAGGACTCGTGCGGGTGGGTATAATGCAGTCAAGATAATGACGGGTTGAACTTGACTAGGATCCTTTGATATGTTGGCTCAGTCAAGGTCACTTGGGTCCTAGGGGTAAAAACATACATCGGGAGTTTCTAAAGAAACTGAAACTTGCCAGGCTTGCGCATACCTTCTGGAGTGTGATAACGTGAGTGGATTCCGTCACGTTATCATGCGATGATAGTTGGATCCCGATTCCCACTAATGAGTTGGTTTACTCCTCGGGTGATCCCGACTAATTCTTCTTTCAGGTTTGGAGGAGAATTTGACGATACAGTGGGAGGTTTCTTGATTAGATAAATTGATAACCATTCTGATCTAGGTTAGAGTGCACGCTGAGTGTTTCTTTTCTCTCTCTCTTTGGCAGCGACCATGGCCCGACCCTTGACTATGACTCAGTGACTAAGATTAACCGAACCTTCTTATACACTGGCTTTTGAATTGTCAGAGTTGCATACCTGATTGCCACTCTTACTTTTACCCTTTTCTCCAGGACACCCCGTATTATTACGAACATCCACTTCCATTGGATAAAACCATCGTATGGTTATATACGAACTCGAAGGAATTTATTCGAGGATGGTTTCCGGTTCTGGAGAAAACGAATAGGACTATTCAGTTGTCTTTTCCTTTTACCTTCTCTCAGGTTGCGAGTGCTCCTTGGATTAGGACAGTACACCTATTACGCAAATTGGATAGTCTTATTCCAAACCATAGGCAGGTGCCGACCGGTAGGGAATGAAGAAAACTAATTAGCCTAAAAGGTGTACAGAAGGTATTAAGTAAAGACATATCAAGGGATTAGTAAGAGGGCAAGGTAAAATGCAACTGCTATTCACGACCAAACCAAGTATTTCATTACCACTCCCACTTCACCTTTGTATTTCTCCAGGACACTCCGTATCACTACGAAGATCCACAGTTTATTGGATACTCTATCGTATGGTTATATACGAACTCGAAAGGAACTTGTTCCAGTTCGGGGATGGATTCTGGTTCGGAAGAAATAGGAATAAGGTTTATTCAGTTGTCTTTTATCTTCACCTTCTCTCGCATTGCGAGTGCTCCTAGGATTAGGATAGTACACCCATTATACTTATTGGATAGTCTTCTTCCAAACATAGGCTGGTGCCGAACGGTAGGGAAGGAAGAAAACCATTTGGCCTAAAGGGGTGTACAGAAGGTAATGACTGAAGACATATAAAGGGATTTGGAGAGATGACAAAGAAATATACGGTTACAGTTGTGAATCTGGATAATGGAAGAGGCATTACTAGGAATACCCGGATACCCCTACGAAACATTTCAATGTTTCAGTTTCACTGTGTATAGTTAATAGAAAACTGATTTCCCAATTGGTCCTTGCTCCAGGGTATGTATTTACCAGATATGATTCTCACATCTGTATGGTTTTACAGATGATGAGTGGGAGTAAGTCATTGGGAATTAGGTGATCATCTTCATTATATCGGAATTCGTTGCAATTGGTGATATTTGAGGAAATCATCTGGGCTGTTTGCCGGACGGCAAATAATTGGTTTTGAATATCCGTTGTTATGCACCAATTTCAAATTGATATATCTGTACGTTCATTTTTTATAAAGTAAGATATAACCTTTTGAAATTATGTCCATGACATTTACCTATATCAGTGGATGGTTAGGTAAGGAGTATTAAACAGCGGTGTAATTCTTCTTAACCATAAGTACAGTTTTCAACCTACGACACAAAGGGAATGAATCATTAGGCTCAAGGGACTTATACAGAGTATTGTATGTTGTCAAGTGTCTATTAGGACAGAGGGGTTGGTACTCGTACTAGATTATGTTTACTTGTGACTTCTCTGGGTCTTAGACATGTGTTTCGTAGAAACACAAGGTCCAAGTTTTGAGAAGTTATAGGTATAAGAATAGAGTAGAGAACCAGGCGTTGCAAGTATCAAGATTCTTCAAGGTGATTGAAGATGTAGATACTTGTGTATGGTATTCAGTTGATAGTAATGATTAAGAGAACTTGCTTCTCTTTCAGGTTACTTATAATTGGAAGCACTCCTAAGTTGAGTAACGCTGATCGGCCTTCGTCCATTTAGTCGACATGCACTGGAGACAGCTGCATGATTTGAATCTGGTTCAATTAAATCAGTTCCTCTGTTTCTGTATTGGATATATAACAGTTTATATCTTGACATTGTTAAGGTACGGAGAGTTGTCCAGCTTATGCTTAAAACCAGACACTGGACAACTCAAGGCACGTTTCTGTAATGGCTGTTTATGGGTTGACCCGGGCTATGATGAGGATTGACTTTCTACCATCTAAAAGATCAATAGTGATATTGTTCTAGACTCGCCACAGTTTTAATAAAACTGGATTTTTTTTTAGAAAACAATAGTGGGAGTATGGTAGAACTGGAAGTGATTCCAGAACCGCAGACGATTACTGAAAATTTGATAAGAACCTAAAGATTCAATCTGATTTGACATTCCATTAGCCACTCCGCAGATATGGTGGGTAACCTCAGGCGCTGGAGAGGTACTTCGGTAGCCTCAAGTATGGTGACGGGAAGGTTCTTGTTTACCCAGACTTTCCATTGCTGTTGTTCCAGACTATGAGACCCGGCAGGAGGATGGGTATAGCGTCGTTCTAAACTAGCTTTAGAAGTGTACGTCTATATGACTCTACCAGATGGTTGTCGTAGTCAGTGGGAGCAGCAGAAGTTTGGACAAGTGGCTTATGTCTATTAAAAGACTAAAAGCAGATATAGCGGAGATAGATCATCTATTTCTGATGTGACAGTCATAAGTTTGACTTCATCAGAATAGGTGATGGATCTGTTAAGAAGGTAGTAGGGTGTGATGTCCTGGTATTAGGATGACATAAACAGAGTAGGAAGTGAAATTCCTATACTACGATCGGTTATACTTTGGTTGTCACACAGTGGTTTCTCCACATAAGATATAGATGTTGTTTTTGCACTAGATGCAATAAGATGATATTGATCCAATCCTGGAGAAACGTTCGGAAGCAGTTTTAGAACATAAGTTGATGTTCTAGGGATATGATAACGTCCGCCTCATTCGGGAGACGGTTATCATTCCAGGCTTCCAAGGTGACCTGGATGACAGAGTGGCTGTCAGAGTTATATTTTTCCCTCTGACGAGGGGCAGTATTTTGGACAGGTGGTCCAGGTGGATACTGAGGGAGGCATGGCGCAGGATACTGATTAAGTTCAGTTGACGATACGGTCTGAGAAGTTAGGATTTGGAGTTCATTTATGAACTAGGTCCCATCAGATATCCAGACATAATCTAAGACAGGTATTGCTCATTTCGGGAGATGACTTTCTCCGCGAACTTGAGATAAAGAGAGACATAGAAAGAAACATTTGAGCGGATCCACTCACTGAGGCTATTCCTCGAACGCATTAGTTTCGCAAACGGGTTTTGTGAGACTGATTAGTAGAGGAGTTGGGTGTTCGGTATCACACAGGCTGTGAGTATGCGACATCGCAATAATTAGCCTTGAGTGCAAGTGGGAGATTGTTGGATATAGTGCCCTCAGAATCAATTATTGGATCACGGGCACGTGATTGCAATGATTGAGGGAGGACCTATACCGGTAGGACGGTCTTACTCAAGATGATAGTATGCTATCTGGTTTATCTTTATCATCGTGTACTGCTTCAGATGACCTTACAGGTCACTATTGCGCGTTGATAGAGCCCTTAGGATTCTTGCTTGACGGCCAGCGGTATGATGGCGATCATATACGTGGGAGCTGGGGTTTATAAGCACATCCTTAAAAGGTCCCTAGTCGAGGGAGTTTCGAGACAGGGCATCGATACTCCAGAGTAAACTAGTGTATAAAGTCGAGACCCCGACGAGGGGTGGTGGCCGGTCTCATAAGCCACCGGTGTCAGTTGGTTCACCTAAGATGTATACAGGTGCTCATTGGGTTATGAGTACACCGGACAGGACTCGCCGGGAACATGCTAGTTGGTCTTATACCAGACGTCAGATAGCAGTTCCCTGGTGACATGTGTACAGGTTAGTTCATCGACCCGAGATCGTCATTTGTCTCGTGTGAGTTCCCACCGTGCTTTGATTACTACCCTACCACGGCTCAAAGGAGTCGTGCAAATAGGTTTTAGTTGGGTACAGTCCCGAGCCACATGGAGGCAGTGAGCGGATCTGCAGGGGTTCGTCTCTCCCGGTATTGGGGGTGAGGTTGTGCTGTGTCTAGGAGAGCCATTACATAAAGCCCTCGGCTGAGGTAGGAGATTTACTGGTAGGTATTCCAGTAGTATCTTAGGGTGTTCTGGGCTACACTCCGACACGACTTGTACCGCTTTTGGGGTCTGACTTTTACCAACCCCCTAGGCCCGCCATGCGATACTCATAGACGAACGGACCGGACTGTACAGATATTTTCACTGACAGGCTCAGTAGGGTGTCAGGATGAGTTCGCTCATCGACGTCCCTTTTGGTCAATACCTGGTAGCCCGTTACGTATGGTTAATACCTCTGACGTGCTAGTGGTTAAATCCACAACCAAGGTGTTGACGAGTCTTTAGAGTCCCCCACAGACAGTTTCTCAAGTTTCGGGCGAAACGTTGTAGAGGCCGTATGATATATGGCAGGGTTCGATCATATACGTGCGATATTGCACGGATCAAGATTGGACGGATAATACTAGCGGGCTTTGGTTTAAGCCGGATCCTAGTATTGTACAGTGTAGATTTTGTCTCATTGCATTTGTATTCGGTGGAATATAAATGCGGGTATGTATATACAGTCGCGGGGTTTTCCTGTAATTTATTACGGGATCAGTTTTCTGAAGTTGCCAGTTTGTATTCCGTTTCGGCCAGTTTTTCTTTGTTCCTTCTCGGCCGGACTTTTATGATGGAGGGGCTAATTTGCATATTTGCAAATTAGCAATTGTGGAGGGTTTATTTGCAAATGAGGGTTTATGATAGCATCTTTAGATTCTCTTGTGATCATTTCCTTTGCAATTAATGAGATGGGATTTGATAAGAAATTGTTGTGACCTTTTCTCCTTATTATCACCCATCTCTTTTCTTATGGTCACCCCACTCCTCTTATGCTCACCCCCCTTGTTGATTTTTTTCTCTCCACCATTTTTGTATAGGTCGGCCACATTAGGGAGAGAGGGAGGGGTTTTATTTTGGTGTAGGAAAAATCATTCATCTCTCATTTTTCTTACTACACAAATTCTAGTTCACTCCAAAGTTCATTTCCTCCATCATTATGGCAACTTCAACCCCTTGAGACAAATGGATTCTACACTAAGCCTACAGCATCCTTGGGCACGTCGACTCGCCAACTTCATGCTCGAGTTTCCTCGGTCCAGAGGTGGGAGCCCGTAAAAGAACCCGGCGATGTGGTGCCCGTTCCGACGAGGAGATGAAGATCGGAGATTCCGCGAGGAGATTGGAGTGGAGGCCGAAGACCGAAGGACACGGATCGCTCGGTATAGCTTCTATCCCTTCTCTTGTTAGCTAGCATTAGGTTAATGGTTACGATCCGGGTTTTTAGGATGCGGTAGTGTCGGTTTAAAAGTTAAGAAAAATTTTCGTTTCCGCATTTTGGCCGAGAAAAGACGGCCGGGGCGCTACCGTAGTCCTACAAAAAATGGTGCACTGAATCAACTGTTCCGCCGCGCAACCGCGACGAACACAATGGTTTCGCCGCGGTTCCGCGGTGATACTGTAGGATCGTGCTCTCAAATTTCTTGTGGAGTCTTAGAGAAGCCTGCACGATTTTCTGACATACTGAAAATAATTTTTCGACGACTTTTAAAATTCGGCAGAAACTTAGAATTTTGGAATTGCGATTTTGAAATTTTGATCGATCGATATTTTAAACATATTAGAACAAGCTAGTAGAGGTTAATGGTGTGGCTCTGATACCATGTTGAGTTACGGCAGCGCCCCGGCCGACTTTCCGAGGCCAAATGCGGAGCAAAAACTTTTCAAAACTTGACGCTACCATAACCTTTACCCGGATCGTACCATTAACACTAAACTAGCAATCTCTAAAGAAGTTAGAATGGCTATATCGATCGATCCGTGTCCTTCGGTCTTTAGCCACCATCCCTAGCTCTTCACGGCATCTCCGATCTCGCTCGATCTCCGGTCTCCTCGTCGAAGTGGCACCACATCGAGAAATCTTTATACGGGCTCCCACTTCAAACCGAAGCAACTCGGACATGAAGTTTGCTAGCAGACATGTCCAAGATGAAGTAGAGAAGGTGTGTGATTACTTTGTCTCAATCATCCTAGGGATCTCAGCATATGAAAGGGATAGAGTGGAGATTAAAGAAAAAGCCATTGATGAGGAACTTGTGAGCTCAAGAGAAGAAGAAGAAGAAGAAAAAGTCTTATGTTGTTGTGAGATCTTTTTGAGGGAGAGATATATATCAATAATACAAAGCCCCAAACCATCACATGGAAGCCCCTCTCTCTCCAAAAAATTCCCACTAATCATAATTAGCCACAAAATCAATCCATGTCACATTTAATGTTCACCCAAACCAAGACCATGAGTCACCATGTGCATGTGGCATGAAAAGATGCTTGTGGAAAAAACTTGCACTTACATTTTCCTCCATCAAACATTTAAACCAAAATGTTTAATCCAACAAAAAAGATATGGCATCAACTAAAGTAAACTCGTGACGGATCACAAGAATGCCCCTCACCTGTATATACATACATGTATCCACATTCCGACTGAATGCGAATACAATGAGACGAAAACAATCCAACAAATCTAATACTAGGATCCGATTTAAACCAAAGCCCACTAGTATGATCCGTCCGATCATGATCCGTGCACAAGTGTACGTATATGATCGAACCCTGCCATAATACCATACGGCCTCTACAACGTTTCGCCCGAACTTGGAAAACTTTCTGTGGGGGACTCTAAAGACTCGTCAATACGCTGGTAGTGGATTTAACCATAAGCACGTCAATGGTACTAGCTGTACGTAACGGACTACCCATGAATTGAGCGAAATGGATGCTGACGAGTGAACTCATCCTGAAACCCTACTGAGCCTATCAGTGACAATATCCGTACAATCCGATCTGTTCGTCTAAGAGTATCGTATATCGGGTCTAGGGGGGTGGATAAAGTCAGACCCCAAATAACGCAATATTTAGTGTCGGTATGAAGCCCATCACCACCAGAGAAACTACCGATCCTAGATCGGTAATTCTCGACTACCTTAGCCAAGGTTTTCTGGTGATGGCCACCCGTGCACTGTGCGACATCAACCCCAATACCGGGAGAGACGAATCCCCGACGATCCGCTTACTGCCTCCATGTGGTTTGGGACTGTACCCAACTAAAACCTATTTGCACGACTCTTTTGAGCCGTGGTAGGGTAGTAATCAAAGCACGGTGGGAACTCACACGAGACAAATGACGATCTCAGGTCGACAGACTAGCCTGTACACATGTCACCTGGGAACTGCTATCTAACAATAGATATAATACCAACTAGCAGGTTTCCGGCGAGTCCGTCCAGTGTACTCATAACTCAATGAGCACCTATATACTATCTTAGGCGAACAAACTAACACCAATGGCTTGTGAGACCTGGCCACCGCCCCTCGTCGGGGTCTCGATCAGTATACACTAGTCTACTCTGGAGTATCGATGCCTTATCTCGAAACTCCCTCGATTAGGGACCATTTAAGGATGTGCTTATAGACCCCAGCTCCCACGTATATGATCACCATCATACTGCTGGCAGTCAAGCAAGAATCCTATGGGCTCTATCAACATGTACAAACCAAATAGCATAATATCATCTTGAGTAAGACTGTTTTATCAGTATGGGTCCTCCCTCAATCATTGCAATCACAAGCCTGCGATCCAATAATCGACTTTGAGGGCACCATATCCAACTGCTACACCTTCAGGTATATTATACGCATATTCATTTTGAATGTAATATTATAGATATACATGCATATTCATATCAAAATTACTTATATAGTCAATGTTTGATTGTCTAGCTGTTGGTGGTGCGTCCACATCAGGGACAGATACCACTCCCGCACCTCCAGGTATGTTTATATATCATATAGTGCATGCATATTGATTTAGAATGCTATATCATAAATATACATACATTCTTTTTGCTCTTACGTACTTACAGCTCGGGTAGAGGCCACCACCGCACCTGCGGGTATGTTTATATATCCTATAGTGTATACATGCTGATTTAGAATATTATATTATTGATATACACATTCTTTTTGCAATTACTTATATAGTCAATATTTGATTGTCTAATTATAGGTGGTACGTCCGCGTCTGGTGCAGGAGCCACTCCCGTCACTTCCATACCCTCCGCTCAGTCTGCAGGTTTGTATGAATTAATATACAATATTTATTCATTTTACATATCCTTTAAGAATAAACATGAATTTCATGTAATTTTATCGATATTTATTTTCTAGTTGGAGATGCATCCACGTCCGGGTCACCGGCTGTTCCTCACCGGAGAAACTATCGTCCCGCTCGTGCTACTGCCCGGGCCTAGGCTCGTGCTTCTTTCGCCGGAGGTATATATCACGCTTCAATTTTCGTTAAAACTTGATTTCTTAATACCACTTTGTCTTAATATTGATTGTCTTGATATTTCTTGTAGATGCAGGGCATCCCCATCCCGAGAGGGGGACTCGAGGCCCGAATCAGTCCCACAGGCTGAGGCCCGATAGAGCTATGGGGAGGCAGCATTCCCCCTCTTCTTTACCCCTGATTATCGCTATACCAGCGATTATGCCGAGAGGTTCGGCCGGTATATGGGGGATGAGAGCCGCCTCGTGAAGAAGTATCCACTTCACGTTGAGTGAGGCGACCAACACCGGCGCTCATTTGCCCTCTTCTGGGATCAGGCTCGGATATTAATATATAGTTTCATTTGACTTACCCAATATATTTATTATTATTTAACACTTGCAATTTAATAATATTGTTTTTTTGTATTTGCAGTTGGATTACGACTTTCAGCTTATACCTGATCCTGATCACCCTGAGAGAGTGCTCGATCTTCACGCTCTGTACCATAGCTTGATGAAGAATATGCAATCAAAGGTCCGATACAATGGAAACGAGCTGATGATCGACTGCTATTCCCTGTGGATGGCGACCCCCGAGGCAGAGAGAGCGGCTCTCCTACATACTCCGGCCTTTGCGAGAGTCGACGTAGATACATGGCCTCTCTTGTGCCAATATTTCGACTCTCAGCGCAAACAAGTTTGTATTTTAAATGTAATTCATTGTTTAGTATATAATTTATTTTTTGGTGTTGCTTGATTAGAAAACTAAATCTGAATGTGTCGTGCAGAAACATGCCGATCAAAAGAAAGAGAATAGGAAGTCGGCGAAGAGGGGTCGCCCCACTTATACAGGTGGCTCGAGGAATACTATTCGTGCCATGGAGTTATCGGTAAATTACAATAGATCTACTGTAATATAATGTAATATTAAGAGTTATTTTATAATATATGTAAATTTTTTGCGAATTGCAGAGAGTTCAGACCCTGGCGCAGGGTGGTACACCGAGTGTGCTGTCCGCGTATCTTGCCGTCCACGGCACCTCGACAGATCCTTCCACGGGCGAGCTTCGATTCCCCGACACCGCTACCCAGGAGTATTGCGTAAGTGTTAATATTTATTCTAACAGGTTTGAAATTTTTTGTTTTGAAAAGTTCAAATCGGATCGCTCAAATTTAAATGATATATATATATATATATATATATATAGCATTCGTCTCACGCAGTTATATGATCACATCACAGAACACAAGCAGCAGAAGTCAACATATGAAATATTGGATATACTGAGAGGTCTGTGTTTTAAATTCAGCCAGTAATGAAAAACACGGATTCCACGGTCGTGATGAATAGCCAAACCCACATCCCTAGACCCCTACGAGAGCGGCAAGCAACCCTGCCAATTCTAGAGTTTGGAGACCCGGTCTCGACTCCTCGAGATGGTCTCCCACTGGACTCCAGAACCCGGTTACTTGTGCTCCCGTCTTGGGTCTAACCTAATGCGGAAACGTAAATAATATACACCATTGGTGACATCATTCTCAACCCGGAAGTGTTCCAATACAAGAATATTATATACAACTTTATATGAATGAAAATACAAAAACTCTCATATCACGTAAGAAAAACCCGGCTATTCAATCACGACGATTCAATATAATATATCACAGCAACATAACATCACATGTCATCAACGTAAATAAATATGCGTATCCCGAATGTCGTTGACATATAGCAACGAGATCGGGGATACAACACATATTACACTTACGGTCGCAGAAAAAAAAAATGAAAAATTACAATAATTAGAATCCACAAACTCCTTAGACATCATAAACTCGGAATATCTCATAATCCGAATTTCATGCCTAACCCTATAAACCTTGCATTTTAGTCTCAAACTGAAAACTCTTTTCAATAAGCAGTCGGATAATTCAACAAAATTCCCGAATATCGTGTTCGCGTACTATACGCGATTGCGACGGAGTTTTGATCCGAATTGAAATTCCGTGGCAATCGATCAACCGAGACTAAAACGCTAGATTTATAAAATACTAATTGGTTTTCACAAAACTAATTATTGTGGATTCTAAATATTGTATCGGATATCATAAAAATCTAGACGACGTTAAACATTTCGATCGATTTATCAAACACCCATAAATCCCAGATACTTCAACAACTTGAGCATCACTAAAAACATCCAGAAAATGCCAAATATAACAATGGAGCAGCACAAGAAGTACGATCCCTCAATTCCACAAATATGTGGCGGTACCACTGCCAAACATGGGGTTAGGCCGCGGTTTCGCGGCGGTTTGGAGGAATTGGGTCCTCGTACTTCTTGAGGCTCCATAAAATACCCCGCACAATTTTCTGCATATTTTTAATTTGAAAATTTTCAACTTTTGAAAAATGGACAGAAGCTAGATGAAACCCGGGTTTTCAAAGTTCGATCGAACACTTTAACATCGTAAAGACTTCTCCTAATATTCTAGCTTGGCTCTGATACCATGAAAGTGTTTCCTAGCACCACCAAAGGGTTTATACCGGCATCAAGCTTGCAATTTTCAAAATTTCGGGGTGCTAAGCTTTACTATCCAAAGATCTAACTAGATAATTAGGGTTTATAGTATGATATAAAAAGATTTACACTAAGTGAAGAATGCTACAACTTTTGTAGACCAAGTCCTTCTCTTCTCAAGCTCCGAGTAGTAGTCCCTAAGACTCCTCTAGACTCCACTTGAAGAATGAACGAGTTTCCTTTGCGATCTTCGTGTCGAAGTTGACCCACCCGAAGTTTCTCTAATTCAAGTTAGCTCTTCACTAATCTCCTATTAGTGAAGGAAACAATCTAAACTCAAGTGCTAATCAAGTGCAGGATGATGAAGTAGAGCTGTTAAGCTCACTTAGTATCTTCTAAAGCCCTAGGGTTAACAACACATGTGAGGGTTAGGGCTAAAAATAAGATGGAGAGGAGGAGGAAGGAGAGCAAGCAAAATGAGCTAAGGGAAAAACGAGCCTAGGAGAAAATGAGCCAGTGTAGAATGGCTTTTCATTCCCCTCACTTATTGAAGCATCCATTATTTATCAAATAAATAATTAGAACCATGCTTCAATAATGAGTCAAGACCAAAAAACTAATGAAAATGCCATGCCTCATCCATACCGAAAATATCTCCCCATTTTCCACCTCTTTTTCTATTTTCTAAAAATAGAAAATCCAAGAAACGAGGCAAACCCAACACCATCATCATAAGGGGGCCACCCAACACTTTCTCGAGTCCGGTGATCTGAGCACTTCTCCGCTCATCTGAACATTCAAGGAGGGTATTGGAGCTTCGACATTCAAGTCTTGTATACAGGTTGGCCGTGTATAGCACCTTGAATCCTTGGATGTGGCTGTGGGTCATTCCAGGAGGTGCTCGAAGCTCACATGTACCCTCCAATATTTTTATCATCCTTACATGCCTAATTATTTTATTATGTCTACTCAATTTTAACCTCTTCTTTATTGAGATTTAATAATGCTAAAGATCGACCAACACATAAAAAGAAAGGGCAACACTATCAAAAACAAATCATCGCAAGCGTTTTTAATTTATATGCATGCGTCACAGGTTTAAAAAATTCTAATATAAGTACTTGACACTCGTCTAAGTAGATCATAGACGCCTAACTCAACCAGGTTCGGCCTACTTCAAATTATCTAGAGAAATCATTTAGAGAAAAATCAATAGCGTTCTTGAAAAATCTAGGGCTTTCTCCGCACGTTTCTCAAACACTTGCTACAGCTACCTGCTCTCGAGCCTTCCAGAGTACTCCCCTCCAACTCTATATATGCTCCATTCACTCTCGATCCTCCTCCATCATCTGAGAAAAAGAAATCAATCAAGTAAAGCTCAAGCCTACAACAAATCCTATAAACTCTCAATTTCCCAATCTTATTAGAAAAAAAAAAGAAAGAATGGCATTGATCCCAAGTATCTTCGGGCAGAGGGGGAGCGGCAGCAGCATCTTCGACCCCTTCTCTTGGGATCCTTTCCAGAGCTGGCCGGCGCTGTTTCCGGACCAGTTTCGGTCTGATAGCAGCAGCGGTGGTGCGCTGAGCGAGACGTCAGCGTTTGCGAACACGCGCATCGATTGGAAGGAGACACCGGAGGCGCACATATTCAAGGCGGACATGCCGGGGATAAAGAAGGAAGAGGTGAAGGTGGAGGTGGAGGAAGGCAGGGTGCTCCAGATCAGCGGGGAGCGCAGCAAAGAGAAGGAAGAGAAGGACGACAGGTGGCACAGGGTCGAGAGGAGCAGCGGCAGGTTCCTGAGGAGGTTCAGGCTCCCCGAGAACGCCAAGGTCGATCAGGTGAAGGCGAGCATGGAGAACGGGGTGCTCACCGTGACGGTGCCCAAGGAGCAGGTCAAGAACCCCGAGGTGAAGGCCATCCAGATCTCTGGCTAAATTTCTGGCTCTGGTTATGGATGTGTGGTTTAAGAGGCTCGTAGTGTATGTTTGTGTGAGCTTTGAAGCTTGTAATGCAGCTTTTTGTGTGGAGCTGATTAAAGAATAAGTGTTGTTGTATAAGCCCTCTGGATTTTCATGCTTAATGGTTGATCGGTTAGATCTTTGAAGCTTGTAGTGTTGTTGTATAAGCCCTCTGGATTAAACAATCAACAAATGCTTCATTTATCGATAACATATCTTTACTAACATCAAGTACTTAGCCTAGAATTTGATCATGCTTGTTAGGCCCTTTAAATCCATTTGAAAGGCAAGGTAAATCCATGAGGTAGCCGGCGCCTCTTGCCTTGTCTCTGCATTTGCCGCCCGGCAATGCGTAGAGCAGGTTTTGTGAACATTTGATTGATAATTGTTTTGCTAACTTCAATAGTTTTCTACACTGCAATCAGTGGGCGTCGAGAAATAGGCTAATAGGTATGTCTTCCTATGCTCATGAAACGGAGGATGGTATTTTCTTAGCAGATTTCACTCATATAGGATTATTACATGTCGGTTAGGAGTATCTTAAGTTGCCGCTCAATTGTTGCCGGCCGTGCTAGCTAGCCAAAGCAGTGAGATGTTTATAGCAATTAAAAGAGCAATGATATGATAAGCTAGACGACAATGATAACTGTTCAATATTGATAATCAGCCTCAACACAATTGTCTCATTTCTGTCTCATTTCAAGACCTATGCTCCTTTTGTAGGTTTTCCAAAAAGAGAAAATTATTGACTCTAAAGATATGATAATATGGAGAAGTCAAAATTGTTTGAAGCACGCACAAAATCGGAAGCGTCTCTTGTTTCAAGGAGAGGACATGTTGTTGACATTTAATTTGATGATTAGAAGCGAAAAGATAAAAGCATTTAGATCTTTAATTTCCATCATGTAGGCCAAAAAATGATTACACACAAATTAAATAACAAAAAAATTCCAAGTTTTTGTTTACATCAAAAATTGGACTAATTGAAGAATTGAACAGAGTACAAGAAGCCATCGGCTACCAGCTAGGGCGGATACAATAAGAAGATTTAGCCACGATAAGTACCAATTAGAAGAGAAAAGCTAACAAAACTACATGTAATAAAACATGGACAAATTTGAGGATAAGAAACATGAAAACAATTGAGTCCACGAATCTTATGATCCTAAATCAAGTGGCAGGTTGAAAACATAATCCAATATGCGAGAGGTGGAGATTTGAAGGTTGTGGATTAATCTTCCTTCCTACTCTGTCGAGTACCAAAATTTAAAATACGACTATCAAACCTCTTTTATAGTTTCAATTACTCCTAATCCACGTAAGACTAGATCTAATCACTGCACCACTCTCTCCTTTCCACATCATGAGAAGATTCTATTCTCACCATGAATATAATTTTGATCATATCAAATATGAGATAAGCACTTCTTCTCTTCTTTTGTTTTCTTTTTCTATTTCTTTCCTTTTCCATTCTTTATTCTTTCTTCCCCCTCAAAGACCAACAAGTATTACGATTTTCAGCATATCAATCCAACCAAAAAGCAAAATACTAAATTCGAGAGCATGTTATCTTTCTTTTCTTAATGTTGAAAATTTTGAGATCATAAATTGAAACCCTATTTCCAATTAGATTTGTATAATAAGATTGAGAGAGGCAATGAGAAACTGAGGAAAATATTACAATGAAGATTGCGGAATTTTTTTTTTTTCCAACAAAGTTAAAGATCATTGATTCTCTTCTTTTTTTGAGGGGAAATCGAGTCTTTTTGGTGTTTAAAGAAAGGTACAGAGTAAAGCTTGTAATGGCTGTTCAAGTTAACAAGATGAGTCCCTTCTTAAATGTTGTTGAATCTCTCTCAGCCATCAAGCTATCATATTAAAATAGACGGCCTACTCCGGTTCTATAGACAACTAAGCGCACCATCAACAGCAAAAAAGCTATTCCCATTAAGCCTAACCATAAGCATGTTCCGAAGAAATAGGTGCTCCTGATACTAATAAAAACATTTCTCCACTAGATCTATTCTTGCTTAAGAAGGATGGACCGTTGGTCACTCCTCGTAGGGATTGGAGATCAACCACACCTAGCATTGGAGCAAGTGAGGAAGACCACTTTTTCCATCATCCAGAAGTCACATTAACTGATCCATCGGACCTCTATATCCACTAAGCGACCTAAGAAGGAATATGTTCCCCTCATTTTCACAAAGCTATTTACTAATGATGCCAATCTTTCTTCCTCTGTTGGTCGTAAACAGCTCTTTGGTCAATTAGCCCATTCTAATCCTATTTCCGCACTGGCTCGCGTCAAGGCAATGTTCATTCGATGTTTACTACATCACCGCTCACGCGACTCGTTTAGCAGGCTAAAATGTTGGCTTGATCTATTCCTCATGCATTTAAAGAATGAAAGTGATCTTATATCTTGTATGTAGTTGCTTGTATTTTCTTTTCATTCGAAATTCTCATACGATAGGACTTATTGGGCTAGATAGTTAGAATAGCGAAAAAAATATCTACTGGACTCCCCACCCCAGTGCCAAATCAGCACCGGAAAGGATCTGAACCCAGGTTATAAACATATCTAAAGTATAACTTTTCTAATTTAGATTACTATATTTTAAATACAATGGAAACAATGAAACCCCAATAGACACAAGACTAGTTGTTCAACTCAGCTCCTACTTGAACAAGAAGTGCATGTCATAATTCACCTAAGATACCAATACAAATTTTAAATCATATTCAATCTAAGAGTAAGTGCAACGATCCACCGGATAAGATGAACGTAGGAAAATGTCGGCTGCAACAGATAGCTAGTAACTCATATAAATAGCAGAGGCCCGGCCGCAACAGCTAACTGCTAATTCTGAAAATGTCGGCCGCAACAGCTAGCTAGTAACTCATATAAATAGCAGAGGCCCGGCCGCAACAGCTAACTGCTAATTCTTATAAATATTAAAGTTGTAGAAGAAATCCATATCCCCTTCACCCCCACCCCCCACCCCCACCCCGCCAAAAAAAGTCGAAAATGATTAATTCTGCGTCTAAGCAGATGACTTGTTTGATTGTATGTCTATGTTTACTGTTCTTTACGGTTGTAAATTCAATAGCAGCCTCTAGTACGACCTGTATGATTTTACATCCATGTTTGGCATTCTTCATGGCTAACACCCTGCTTATAAGCAGGTTGCAGATGACTTCCATGACTACTTTAATAAGTGAACTTGCTTGTTGCTCTTTGTTATTTATATTGGGGTTAATTGCACATAGACCCTCTGAACTATTTGGTGTTGAACACTTATACCCTTGACTATAATAATAAGCACTTACATCCTCTATGATTAATAGATATTTTACTGATACCCATTTTAAACCTTTCTTCTTCTCTTCTACTCTGAAAAAACAATCTTTAATCCTAAAATACAACTATTTTAGCCCTAATCTAAAAGCTTGGTGTTGTCTTTTCTTCCATTACACCTCCAAACTTTTTCCAATTATCTCGAAGGTACTTAAGTTTTTAACCCTAATGTTAAACCTTGATGTTTAACATATTCTCTCCGTTAATTTAAAAAAGGCGAAGAAAAAATCAAGATGAGCAGTTTTCAATTTTATTTTATTATTATTTTCTTTAATTGATTTTGCAAAGATTTTCTTTTTATTAGATTGGTAGAGTTATTAGTTCTTCATGCTTGAAGCGAAGCGAATGACAAAAATGATATAATAGGAATCGAGTGCTTGACACCCCCATAACACTGGGGTGTATCTGCAGTTAACCCTTTATCCTGTCCAGGGGAAATTGAGTGCTTCGACCACTGTTGAATGCTTCTATTTTCATCTTCAGAGCGTAAAGATTCCAACATCAACTCAACAGCTCAGATTTCAATTAGGAAAGAAAAAGAGAGAAATCAGAAAGAAAATCTTTCAAGATGCAAAATTGGATCAGCAAATTCTACTGCTACAACTTTTAAAAAACAGAGGAATTTGATATAATCTAAGAATACAAATCAGAATCTAACCATGAAGAAGAAGCAGCAGCAGCAGCAGCAAGAGTAGAATCAGCAGCAGACTCTCCATTAACAAACTCAGCCCCCAACCCCCAAATCCATCAGCAGCCCCTTCAAGACCCTAGCTGCCCCCCCCCTCTCCCGCTCGCCGGCCACGTGACCACCATCGTCCCATCTTCATCTCGCACTCCCCCATCACCGCCGTCCCCAACCCCTCCACCAAACTCCCCGATCCCAAGTATTCCAACGACTCAACTCTCCCATTCTTCTCAATTCTCCTCGCCTCCTTCCTCTCCAGCTTGAACACCATCGCCTCCTCCTCCTCAAGCCCTAGCCTCCCCCTAAAGTTCTCGCCTTTGATCGAATCCAGCACCAAGACCCTCTCAGCTTGCAGATCTCTCACCAATAGCTTCGCCACCACCTTGGATCGCTCAGGGCTGACGTGGCAGCCGACGTTGGCGGCGATGGTGGTGGAGCTGAGGGAGTAGATGTTGATGGGGGTGTTGTTGTTGTTGTTGGAGGAGGAGGAGAAGGAGGAGAGGGGGAGCTTAGGGAGGAAGAGGGAGGCGATTAGGGTTTTGGAGGGGGTTGAGGAAAGGAGGGAGAGGGATGAAGGGGAGATGAGGATGATGAGGAGCTCGAAATTAGGGATAGGATTAGGGTTTGGGGAGAGGAGGAAGGGAGAGGGGAGACGAGGCGAAGGGGCGGCGAAGTTGTCAGGATCGTCTTCGAAGAAGCTCGAGAGGGTGGTGGGGTTCCGGTCAGGATGTCATTTTCTTTCTTGGTTGGAATTTTTTTACCCAATAGATGTTGGGGGAGAAAACGATAAATTAAGCATGACAGGTAAAGGCTCCCAAATGTTAGCAGTAAAATGCTCAAGGTTCCTTTTCGAGTAGCCATTAGATTACCTAATAGATGTTGGGGATGCCACTTAGAAAGAATCCATGGGTGTCTTCTTCCTCCATGGTTCTTCCAATAAACAAAAATAGGTATCATCTCTGAATCAAACCGGCTCGTGGTGGTGGAGGAATCAGATTGGAAAAGATGGATTCTTTCTTATAAGATAGCTAATGAAACCGTAGCTAGAACTGGTGGGTCTTGTCCTCATGTCAAGAAAATCGTAAACTATGACATTGGATCTGGAGGCAGGCTAAATCGTATATAAATGGCATACTAAAGGACTCTCAAACTTTTTTGAATGATAATTTAATGAAAAATGTTTCGGAAAAATTTCTAGAATTTGAAAAATCGTGACGCGACCTGGATCGTGTCAAGATGTTACCTTCCGTTGATATGCCGATGGCGGCGATGGATAGTTGAGATTGGATCTGGAGGTAGGCTCCTGAAGCGTGTGGATCTCAATGTGTTTGAGGTTGGTTGTCGCCGAGCTACCTGCAAGTGTAAGTCGATATACTACACCCCACGACTTGTGGGGAGGCGAAAAAATGAAAAACGATCTTGTTCTTTACGTAAATATCGACTAACCGAAGAATCTTTGTTAAATTATAACTAACAAGAAACATAGAGGTTGTTAACTACTATGAGAAGTGATTATACCTAATGAACCGTGTCCTTCGTCTTTTCGTTCTCCACCTCCTCTCCGGCCTTCTCTATGTAGTAGATGATCCACCCGAGAGCTTTACTCCAAGCTTCACCTCTAAACTTAAGGTAACTAGGTTTCTTTAGTTGCTAATCAAAGTACCTAGATGATATAGAGAGGGGTTGTGGATTAATTAGTCTATTCTAATACTTGGTCTCAACACATGAGTAGTAGGATTAGGGTTTGAAGAGAGAGTGAGCTTGAGGAGAGAGAAGGTGAGTATGAGAATGAAAAGAGATAATGAACTCATTTGAATATATGAAGCAAAATGTTTTATGAAATAAATAATATAAATCATTTAACAACCATGCTTCATTGATTCAAATGAGTGATTCATCTCATGAGTCATTAGATCAATAAATGATGCATTAACTCCATGGATGAATCACACAAATGAGTCACTAAATCAATAAATGCAAATGCCACTTCAACCCCCAAGTCACCATCCTTCTAGAAACTTCTCGCGAAATTACGAGAACGCCCCTCCTATCCGTGAAAACACGGAAAAACTTTAGACTGTATTAATCCAATAATCCGATACTAGAATCTGGCTTAAACCAAAGCCGGCTAGTAAAAACTTTCTGAATGTCGTATGTGCGTAAACACACGTATGCGTCCGAACCCTTATCGTCAAACCATACGACCTCTATATCGTTTCGCCTGGAGCAGAGAAACTCTCTGTGTGGGACTCTAAAAACTCGACTACTACGCTGGCAGTGGGTTTAACCACAGACTGCAAGCGGCACTAGCTGTACGTAACGGTCCCCAGATAGATGTCGATAAGAAGGCCGATGAGGAAACCCATCCGAACTCCTACTGAGCCTGATGTGACAATCTCTGTACAGTCCGGTCTGTTCGTCTAGGACTATTGCATATCGGGCTTAGGGGGGCGGCAAGCGTCAGTCCCCTAATAACGGTATAAGTCGTGTCGGAGTGAAGCCCATTACACCTTGAGAAACTACTGGAACCTACCAGTAAATCTCGCTTGCCCTGGCCATGGACTTTGCGTAATGGCTCTCTGACACAGCGCGATATCAACTCCCAATACCGGGAAAGACGAATCCTGTCTAACCGCCACTGCCTCCAAGTGCTCGGGACTGCACCCAACTGTTACCTGTTTGCACGACTCCTTTGAGCCGTGGTAGAGTAGCAATCTAAGAACAGTGGGACACACTCGAGGCGAAGTAGCAGTGTCAAGTCTGCGGACTATGCTGTACTCATGTCACCTGGGAATTGTTAACTGACGACGGGTATAATACCAACCAACAGTTCCCTGCGAGTCCTGTCATGTGTACCCGTAACCCAACGAGCACCTGTATACTATCTCTAGTACGACGTACTGATGGCTGTGGGACAGACCATCTCCTCAACTGGGATGAGAAGCGTACACACTAGTCTACTCCGGAGTATCGATGCCATGTCTCGATAATCCTACGACTAGGGACCTGAAAAAGGATGTGCTTATAGACTACCCAGCCCCCACTAGTGTGACTGACATCACAACGCTGGTAGTCAAGCAAGATCCTAAGAGCTCTATCAATACGTATACTCACATATTAAGATAGATAAAACCAAGTAGCATACTACCATGTTTAGCAAGACTGTTATATAACTGTGAATATCCCAAGCTTCTATTAAGTAATATACAAGCTAGTATGATACAATAATGGCCCCTAGAGCATATACACTAACAGCAAGGAAATCCCGGGATGGTTGTACCACCGAGAACACTCTGACGATCAAATTTGAGAGAAAATCCGAGCAGAGTAACGGCTTAGTGGAGTAAAAATGGCTTACTTGAACCGTCTGAAGGAGGGGTTTAAATAGCGGTGGCAGCACGCAGACAGGCGCGAGAATCACGCCGGCCGTTACGCTCCCGACGTCACGTCCGCGTGATGTGCGGGATCCCGCATTAATGGCGAGACAGGCTCGTTAATAGGGGATCGTGACGGCGTGGAACGTGGGATGTGGCCGGCGGATATCTCCCGTATAGCGAGATTCGCTAGATGGCGGTTGCGCCTGTGAGTGGTGTCGTTGGTCGGTCGATGAGACCGAAGAAGATGAGCTCGGCGGGAGAGTTCGGGGACGAGCGGGAGGCCGAGCTATCTTGGTTCTGCTAGAGCCCGAAGGCAAGCAGAGAGGCCGAGGAGGCCAATTGTGCAGGGGGCTCAGGGGTGAGCCAGATGGTCGAGAAAGCTCGGGCATGCGATAGTTCGGAGTAGAGCAAAGGAACAGTTGGCTTGGCTGCTGAAGTGCTCGGGGGCAAGGAGTAGGGTGCAACCTCGGAGACAAGGTTTGAGCGAAGCCCCCACTGTAGCATGCTGGTTCCCTCTCAGGAGCCTAACTGGTTTACGCATGTGACACGTCGTCCGTCACGTATCATGATATAAGGGATTATCGTTATTGAGCATCATCAAACCGTTTTTATTGGAAGAAATGATCATAAAGGATTCCGATCACTGATGTGATATACTGAATTCTCATTTCTAACGGAATCGAATGGATTTGTGAATTGATCACAATATATTTTGGATAAGCTAGAATCCCTCACTTGAACAAAAATGAAACTTGTGCAATCATATTAAATATTTGACATTATATTACATTAATATACGAATCTTGATCTTAAGGAAGAATTGGTAGAACTCTCAAAGGGTTGAGAAATGAGAGGGAAATGATCTCAAACTTCTTTCTTGCATACCTGCTCATACAAAAGCGCACACAGTAATGACAGGTAGTGATGGATTAAAAGCATACTTGGTCAAATGAGTGAATTTCTCACCTAGTACAAATCGCATACCATATTATGGAGGAAAGACAGAACATATGAATCAATCGATAGAAATAAAATTAATTCAATTACTTTTATAAAAAAATTAAATCACGTGAGCAAACTGACCGAAGGGGCTTTTCTCTCTACGGCCCTACATCTCTTACCCCTAAAAGATCTTTCTCCACCAGCAGTTTATTTGGGAAAACGAGTGGGATTCGAGCCGTCGGAAAACAAAAAGTCTATAACAGTTTTAATGCTATGCCTTGAACCACTGGAACCATCTCTCCTGCATAATCTTATTAGTAACTAGAAGCCAAGCAAATAGCAAGTTATCCATATTATCACATTGCAATACAAGCACGAGTTTAATAAGGATAAAAAAATTCTTTCCATTTCAAATTTCATATAGCTTGGGCATAAACCATCATGGTTGCAGTATGAATCTGTTAAATTGTTAGAGAGTCTCAACAAGAGAATTCCTACCAATTATAAAACAAGAGTCCAATGTGCATCACACTCAACAAAAAGGGTTTTTTGATTTTGGCCCCTCCAAAATTGGATATTTTTTAATACACCATCCACTTATGGTTGTTTGCCCCTAACCCACTTGAATAGTCGCCGTCACCTAAATACCCCACTCTCGTCCACTATCGTAAGCTTACGTTAGGTTAAGCCTTTACCATGGTTAGTTATTACCAAGTAAAGACAAAAATACCCCTCACCCGCTTCCCTCCTCCCCTGCGCCCTGCCTCCCTCCCGTGCGCAGCCTCCTCCCGCCTTCTTCCTCCTCTCCCCCGTCTCGATCATCTTCTCCTGCTCCCTCCCTCTCCCCCTCTCCCCCCACACCATCCATCCTCTCCACCATTATCATCTTAACCCACGACCACCATCAACACCCACCACTACCATCATCAGCATCACTCAATGACCACCGCCACCATCGTCTCCTCCTGCTAACCCACCACCTAAACATCCATGATCAAAATGATGCACGTAATTAGTGACACTCCAAAGAAAAAATTCCCCCAATCTACAAACAAACAAATTCAAGCAACCTCCTTTCTTGTCCCAATCCTCATAATTCCAATTCCCAACAAAACCCATATCTCAAAACAATGAAATTAAAAGGGAATCTGGTTCAAATTCGATTTACCCCATGATGTTGACTCTCAAGTGAATGCTCGCTCGTACATCAGTAAGTCCCAGATCTCAGTAAGTCTCCCAGATCTCAGTAAGTCCCAGATCTCAGCGGCGTTCCCATGGGAGTAAAGCAGTGGAGCTCGCCATTGGATTCTTGACATAAACGGCGGTGATCTCGTTCCCTTTGCAGCTGGGGAACCTCATGATCTCAACGTTCTCTCTGTGAGGAATCGATCGATGGTGATGAGTCCGGTGGTTGGATCGGTGGCGATATCATATGATGGTGGGTTCACGGGGAAGAAGACGAGCTTCGCTGCCATGAAGTCATGCCTCTCTCTCTCTCTCTCTCTCTCTCCTCTTTCTCATTTTTGCTTTTTAGAGAGAGTGAGGCCGTTAAAGGTGTTGGGTTTGGATTTGTTTGTTTGATCACCGTCTTCACCTCCTCCACAGCTACCTCCTCCTCTCCCTTACCTGCCCCTGCCCTCAACCGCCGCTCTCCCATCACCCCCTTCATTCATCATCATCATCAATTTCATCATCATCATCACCCCCTTCATTCATCATCATCATCATCATCATCTTGTCTATCCTATAACTCTCAGGAAAATGAAAAATATTTTATTAATCCTTCTTCCTCCTTCAAAACCCGCCGCTGATCATTTCAAGCTCCATCATCGTCCACGCCTCAAGCTTAGCTGCCGTCGATCAACAGGGATCATTTGATGATATCGACGGGGATTAATTTAAAGAAAATAAGTGAGGGGAGTGAGAGGGAGGTGAAGAGAGAGAGAGAGATGAGAGGAGCTGGAGAAGAGAGGTGTGAGGGTATTTTAGACTTTTTACCTCTTTAACGACCCTTTTTGACGGTCAAGAAAGGTTGACCCACTCAAAGTGAACCGCGACGGAGATTTTAGTTGGGTTAAGATTTTGGAGTGGGTTGTGAACAATTAGTCAAACGTGGATGGGGTTTTCGAAAACATTCGATTTTCGAAAACGCAATATCAAAAAACACCCAAAATAAAAATAACAATAAAAATAAGAATGAGCAGATTAAAAAAATAAGAACGAGCAGGAAATGCATTACTCTGTAACAAAATCAAGAATATCAACTCTCCTTGATTGGTCACAAAATATCCTTTTTAATGCTCGGTAACATTGATGTAGATATTCATGGACTAAATCACATATAACACCAATTTTCTTCCGAACCATGGTATTGCCTGTCTGTTGATATATTAGTGATGAAAAATGTTCTATTATTGGCGAACCTTTAAATTTGCAACTATTCCATTCCAGAATAAGATGTATCAAAACCTCAGTCCTTCACAATGTGTTCCTTATAATATGTTGATCAAGATGAATAGTGCGGATTATAAGACTGACCTACAACACCGTCCTACAGCGTAATTTGTCCTCCTTATCTGAGACTTAATGCAGAGGATTAAGAACAACTTCATCTGGTCCTTGCTAGTGAAATGGGACAAGTCATCTACAAAATCAACTTTCTAGTAACATTACCATTCATGTGAATTCGCCTTTACAGCTCTTCTTAGGATTGAAAAATTTCCCAAACTCATTGATGGAGAACACTTGAACATCAGTTTGCTGCAGCTTCTATGCTCCTACATTTCTGAGATTGATGGTAGCAAGATTAAACTCATGAATATCGCATATCTTACTTCCTAGTCAGAGGGCATCTTATCATTATTCTGCTCTTTGTAGTAGTATTACATCTTTAAGATTTACTTGTATTCATAAGCATCCCTTTTGGTTTCCTGCACAAGAAAAATAATTTATTAAGATGTGAATAAGAACTGAATAATGGATGGTCAAATATAAGCAATTAAAATGCACAAGAATGGTAAAAAAAACTTGATATCGCATGAAGAGGCTCAATCTTTAGCTGCGTTAAAAAAAGGGTTAATTCCACAGAACCCCCAGGAGTTTACCACATATAGAACTTATACCCTTTCATGCGACTTATTACCCCTTCTATACATATTAACTAAAGAAAAATGCTTAACCTACCCAAGTGAAATATCTTCCAAAACATATCCAAAAGACAAACACCATGGGCCCACTTGTTAGCACTAGTACCTAGGTATTGTAGGTTCCGCCATTTTATCTCTTGGGTAAATTGTGGTAGGATTTCAAGCTGGTAGGTAAAGTGTTGCTCTTAACGAAAAGCCTAAAACACACTCAAATTATATTCAAAACTATAAAGGAAATAAGTTCAAAAGTTGATTTAGACAGCCTTTTTTTTTTACGACAAAAATTTGTTTGGGAGTAAAAACGACTTTACAATTTTGTAATGTCCGAGAGGGTGATAGTAGAAGATTCTCAGACATAGAAGATGGAGAGTGACATAGCCGCCCTGGAGAGAAACTGAAGGAAATGGAAGCAAGGCTTCGTCTGCACCACCCACTGAAGCAAAGGCGCCCAAAGAAACGAATGAAGTTAGTTCTAAGGATGGTCCCAAGGCTGTTGTTGGGACTAAAGGTGCTACCTTTGCTAACAAGGGAAACGGTCCTAGCTTTGTATTGGCTTAAGGGGAAATGATGGGAAGAAAGCAGAGGGAAACAAGATTGAGGTGGCTGATTAAAGAGGAGCTTTGATTTCTAAACTGCAATATATTGCGGCGGATAAGAGAGGGAGTGGAGCTGCTGGTAGCTCCACTCTGTCGGTCAGATCTGTCTCTAGGAACCAGGCTGCACTGAGCAGTACTAAGAGGAAGTTGCCACCATCTCCGGCGACCAATGTTCGAGCTGGACAAGGGAAGAATTAGTACCTTGAGGCTGTTGAGGGTGGCAGTGACCAAGAGGTAAAGGGTGAACATCATCTCCCCGGCGAACAACCCTAGAGATTTTCGTTTGAATGATAAGGGAATCAGGGAGCTGCGCTGCTACTGATGTGGATGTTAGGGTCATACAAATTTCGAATGCACATGGGAGATTAGGTGCTATAAGTAGCCATCTGTCTACTCGGTGTAAGGTGGGGCGGTCAATATGGTTATCGTAGATGGTCATTGCCCTCACCAATAGTGGCAAATGAAAAAGGGAAGGTGATGGTACCAGTGGAGGAGACAGGCAAGTTTGTTAGAGCCACTATTAGATTCACCAAGGAAATGCCGTCTGAGGAGGCTAGGTAGATGAAATCCTATGCGGTGGTGGTGGTGAGAGTCCGTCATGGATCTCCATCTGAGGAGGAGATAAGTGTTGCTCTTGACAGATGTTGGCCCTCTTGTCCAATTGGACATGGTCGATCAAAACACCAGGTCATGATTTATTCCTGATGAGATTCCCTTAGGAGAATAGATTGAATGATGATATTGCTTATGATGATATTGAATTTAATAAGTTTGTCCTGTCTTTTCAAAGATGGGGATGGAGTTTGGAGCTTGGGACAAAGGAAGATTATGCAGCACTTGGCTCGATTTGTACAAAATGTTAATGCCTTGTTGGAACAAGGTTGGTTTCTCCGATGGAGACAAACCGTTTGGTTGGCTTGCGGAGATTGATCCAAGGACGTTGGCAAAATCTAAGTTGGAATTTGCCAGGATAAGAGTTCTAACCTGTCACAGAAAAGATATTCAGATGATTGTGTAGTCGAAGACGAAAGGTTTTCTTTACCAGGTGACAATTATGATAGAGGAAGAAGAGAAATTGGATGATGAAGGTTTGGATGTGGACCGTGAGGAATGAGTGCGGTAAACGGAAGAGCTTGCCGTCCCCGGTAATGGAAGATCAAAGTTGCTGGTAATCCACTAAAGTACAATGGTTTTTTGCATGTGGAGGTGCAGTTGGACAATGTGGGTCTCGTACATGTGGAGGTGGAAGGGGTTAGGTACTTTGGCAAGAGAAGTTGAACACTGACAGGGTGGGACCTTCGGTCCATAATGCTGCCACTCAGGCTGCAGTGTTGTAGAAGTTCAAGTGCAAATCTGACTTGTAAGCTCAAGCTGTGAATGAGGACCATAGTCATGTGCCATGTAGAACGTATTTTTTGTCGAGGAGACGTATCCGTGTTGGATTCTTTCGGATTCTTTTAGAATGCTTGTGGAATTTTTTTTACATTCTAAAACTTATATAAACTAGATGTATCGAACATGGATGACCGACTAAAACATTACCTATCGATACACCGAAAATGAAAAATGTTTGTACTTTACAGTTTAGATTTGCTAAAATTATAATAATTTGTTAATACATATATTCATTTTATACAAAAAAAACTTAGCATATCCTAATTATTTGTATTCTTAATTTTTTGAAAGTTGTGAATCCGTGATTCCGACTCATTTCATGTCTATCATGTCTAGTATATGTATCCGAGGCCGTGCTACATAAGCCATGTGAGAATGGCTACTGACTATGTCTTGGACATGGAGGTGTACCGGCCTTCCTTAGAGGCTAGAACTCGGGTTCGAGGATACCAATGAGGGGAACAAATCAGTTGGAGATCTTTCAAATATTGGGAACGGTACGAATGAGGTAGAGACTCAAGATGATGACATGCATTTATTTGCTATCATTTTTCCTCCAATGTCTCCATAGTCCTGCAAAGCTAGTTTTTCATAGATGAGATCCATTGTGATGTCCAAGATATTCTTAGGAATATTTTCTCCCTCGTTTACTACTCTGGTGGGGTTTGAGAATATGGCCCCTTCCTTGATTGTGTTGTAGACCTTGCCTATTTAATGTTGAAGGCTAATTTGTGGTAGGCCACCAATTAAAGGAAATGGGTTGTATTTAATAAATTATGCCATAGGTCCCAGCTTCTAACCCATTAATGAAAATCCAAATGCTTCGTCATGGTTGGGCCATAATGGAGTGAGATACAATGCGGAGAATAAATTCTCATGATGGGTGATGGTGAAGATTGATGTTGATCTTGTTCGCTTCTACGTTAAATTGGTCAACTGAGTTTTACCTTCAGTGCAAGTTTGCGGAGAGATTCAAAAGCTTCATAAAAGAGAGGATGAGGGGAGAAGAGAAGATTGAAGTTGTGGTTTCTTTGGATACGTCTGATAGGGATGGTGAAGGGGAAGGGAAGGAGAAGGTACTGATAATGATAGAGGGTGGTGGAGAGAAGGAAGATAGGGCTTTTGATGGTAATGCTTCGTCGAATCTGAATATAGTAAAGATTGCAGATGGCAGCAGGGTTAATCTATGGCGGATTTGGAAGGAGCTCAAGGGAAAAAAATGTTAGGCAAAGGATCCTTGAAGGAGATAAGGATTTTAATATGTGATGTCTGATTAATACAACAGTGAAAGCACAGATTCCAGCTTCAGTTCAGGAAAATATGTCTTGTAATTTAGATAGTGTTGATGATTTCTTTATCAGATTAACCGGGTTTGTGGTATCTTTTTGGGTAATTCAAAAAGTGATAGTAGCTAATACAGCTATGATCTGATGGTGGGAAGCTAGGAGGTAGGGTTCTCAGGTCCCTCTGAACTCTTTGGTTGAGGATCCACGGAATATTGCAGATGGTGGTTGTATCGTGATCACAAATGGTGGTATTATGAATCCTACTTGTGAGAAACTAAACATGATTCATCATAAAGGTTATCTTATGGAATATAAAGGGTATGTGGTCGTCCCCCAAAAGACGGCTGACAAAGGATACTATGAGAGACTGGTTTTGATATCATTGGTATCCAAGAGACTAAGATTGATTCTCCTTCGATCTCTTGGTTTTCGGGGTTAAACGACAATAGAATTGATAGCTAGAGATTTATTCATGCTATTGATTTTAGCCACGGATTATCCGTGGGCCCACGATTGTGGAAGTCATTAAGGAATTGGTGGGTGAATTGTCGATTTTTAATAAATTCCAATGTCGGGTAATGGTTGAAAAGTTATCACCTTTGTGTATGGGCCCAACATCATCACCTCAAGACTGGGGTATTGTATGGAAAGGGATAAGTGGTGTGACCCATGGATAGTTGGAAGGGATTACAATATCACAAGATTCGAGTCAGAACATATTGGCTAGGGTTCATCATTAAAGAAATATGCGAGTTTTAATGATTTCCCGATTGAACTTCCGATCGTAAATAGAAAGTTCATGTGGTCTAATCACCAGGTCCCGATCCTTCATAGGTTGGACATGGTCTTCATCTCATTTGATTAGGACTCTAGATTTCGCCTTACTAAGGCAGTCTCGGTGATCAAGCTAGCGTCTGATCACATCCTTATTCTCGTTGATTTAATAGAGAGTATATGAGAGCAAATCATATCTTTAGAATGGAAAAGATTTGGATGGAAATCCTTCTTCAAATTGTTAGTGACGACGTGTTACGGATGGAAGCTAGAGACCCGCTGGGCGCTTAGATCAAGCTTACAATACTATTTAGAGGATTGAAAGAATAAGCAAAGGTTAACTTCTTTTATGGTTAATCAGAATAAGAGGTATGCAGAGAAATTAGGATGTTGGATACAGATTAAGCAAGTACAACTCTGACGAGAGAAAGAAAAGAAGAAACAACCGGAGCTACAAAAGAATATCAACAGGTGAAACCTTGAGAGAGAAATTTATTGAAGAAAAGTTGAGAGTTCAATGGTCGTGTTAGGGTGACGCCAACACCGAGATGCTTCGTTTACAAGGCATAAGTTGGGATATCATCAGGGATACTTTTCTTGATGATTCATGATTTCATTGAGTAAGATTTGAATATTGAGAGGCATAAGCAAATGTGGTTGACACTAGTTCCTAAGAAAGAGGGATGCAAGTCTATTTAACGTTAGGCCGATAGCGTTGTTTAATGCTTCGTTTAAGAATCATCACTAAGACTTTGTCTAATCATTTGAACAGTATATTACACGACATTCTCTCTCACGAACGGAGCAGTTTCATCAAGGAAGATCTATCCTAGACCCAGTAGAATGTGCACAAGAATTGATTCATAAACACCACAGGTTTAGGAAGAGAGAATTTCTGTTAAAATTGGATTATGAAAAAGCGTACCGTCTTATAGAATTTTGTCCATGAGATGTTGAGGAGGCGAGGTTTTTGAGACAAATGAATTGATTGGGTTGATCGTTGTGTTAGGGGGTCGATCTGGGATCTTATTTAATTTCATGCTTAGTTCACCAGGGACAAATGGATCGATTGGAATGATCGTTGTGTTATGGGATATTCCGTGTTACTGAGGCCTTTTCGTAGGGAGATCATCTCTCTCCGCTTTTGTTCACTTTTATAGCCGACGAGTTGCATCGGATGATTAAAGCTTGCATATCGGAAGATTTAATGCAGAGTAGAACTCGGTAGCATACGAAAGGATTTGTTATTTTTCAATACACAGATGACAAGATACTTTTTGGCGCAGATGATGAAGGGATAGTTGTGATGAAATAGGTACATCTATTCTGATTCTCGTGTGGGTTGAAAGTCAATTTTCAAAAGAGCACTAATTACTCACTACATGAAAATTGATCTTTATAGGCACTTTTGTTGGCGGCAAAAAGCTTAAGTGCGGCTAAAAGGTATTTTAGTGGTAATAAAAATAAAGTGCCTTTATTTTTTTTTAGACATAAGCGTGGCAAAAGACAAACTTTTACCTGTAAAAATTGCTATTGAGAAAAAACTCACGACTCCAAAAATATTTTCACAAAAATATTCGCTCGCAGGGTTATGCCGCTTTCTCAAATGCTTTCTTTTGTTTTATCTCCAGTTCCTTCCCTCTTTCTCACCAAAAAAAAAACTTACCCCTATCGGTCTGTTGCTCAAAAGATCAATGCGCTTTGACCCTTTCATCAACTCTTAGTTTTTGGATGTCTCACCAAATCGTCGATCCTCATAACCCCTTTCTCAAGAAATAAAATCAAGGTGCTTATTTTCCTTTTCATAGTTATAAATCTCTTTTTTTCCAAATTGAATCCTTTAGGTCTTTAGTTTTGTTTCTATTATTTTTTACATAACTTTTCTTTCATATTGAATCTTTATTGTTCTTGGTTTTATTTATGTATTTATTTATTGCATAAATTATAGATGCTACATATATACAAGGTGTTATTGAATTCGTCCCTATTAAAATTGTTAGATCAACTTTCTTTAAAATAAATTTTTTCTTCAAACCTTTTCAGGATTATTTTGATTTAAATTCATGCTTCGTGTTTAGTGATAATAGTGCAAATGAATCTTAGAAGTATGTTACAGAGTTTTACTTTCCAGTTTAATATTTTGGTATTTAGATATATATGGAATTTCTAATATTTGTTATTTCATCCATGTTTCCATGAAAGTATTGAAAAACGGAGCTATTTTATTATTTATCAGTATTTTATTTCACTCATTTAAATATTACGCTTGCAGTGTGTTGGTTTGATGAAATCTTTTCCTTATAAGTATGTCACATAGCATTCCTAACAACACTGATTCAAGACCAACTGAAGTTGCAGATGGCCCAGAAAAAGGTAAACATTTTCTTGGTCTGTCGTATATATATTACAGAAACACGAATTCTTTTTTGCATAGTTTTCAATATACTTAATAAATTTACCTTTCAAAGTGATTTTAATTAAGAGAAAGACAAAGGGGCATGCATGTGTTGCTAATGTTTAGAGGTATATAGAGAAATGATTCAATCGATCTAAATCAGATTGACCGAGTGATTGAAGATACTGCAATTGATTTGAGTACGTTTCTCGGACTATTGCAAGAAACAAGAACTTAATTCCTCTTCCTTTCAAGGATCGGAGGGTTTTTCCAGAACATCGCAAGGAAGATGTTTGGAAACTTGTGCGAGTTTGTTTAATGAAACATGATTTCAATTACTACTATAGTTTTATTTTCATAAATCATCAACTCTTGAATCTCATGCATTAGCATCGATATCTAGATTAGGACTTGCATATTGTGCTTATTTGCATTATCTACGGTTAGCATTTGCATCTTAGCTTGCATTCTGAATGTCGTTGATACATTTGCATTTTAATAGTTTAGATCATAAGGGACACAATATGACAAATCCATCTAAGCAATTCTTGTCTTTGTACCCTTCGCACACACTCAAGACTTCCATTTTGAATATTGCTACCTTCATATACAACTTTGTTGTATGGTTTCCACATATAGATTATAACTCTGTGAATTTGTGTAACCAAAAGTGAATTCAATTAAAATGAAGTCAAGTTGTTGTATTATTAGAATAACCGCAAACATAAATTAATAACTTCTAATAAACAACATATGCTGAAAATAAATATACGTGAAAACAATATTGTTCCCCTCCGAACACAGAGACGCGACCTCGCAGGTTCGTCTTGCCTGAAATTCGGGGTAGATGCTAATTGGTGCTATCCGTCCACCTCTCCGAAGATGCCAAGTTGATTTATGGCACCGTGTATCGAAGGTTTAAACGGATGCGACCGATGTAGCAGACTTCGTCAGATTCCTCCTCGCTTTGAGGGATTTTTTGATTGTGGGGACGCTCTTCCCTGCAGGCGCAAGCCCCTGCAGTTAATTACGCTACCGCATCGCAGTAACAACTTTCTCCTTCTCTAGATGGTCATTTCGTGTTGTGGGTGTTTGTTTTGTTTGTGATTGCTCGTGGATTGTATACGGAGACTAAGTTATGTCGTCGCCCGTAGGACGTGGACTAATCCAAATCCGTATCTTTCTTAGATTTGGGTTTGGAAAGGTTGTGTTTAAGGATACGTTAGCCTTATTTGAGGCTAAGATCAACTTAAACGTTTGTTAAGGACACGTTAGTCTTATTTTAGACTAAGATCAACTTAACGGGATCGTTTAGATCCGACAAGAGAGCAATTGGGCTCTGTTGTTTAGTTTAGTGACATTACGGTCGATAATTAGTTTAAGAACATTACGGTCCATTGTTAGTTTTAAGACATCGCGGTCAAGGTTAAGGACATCATAGTCCGTGAGTTTAAGGACCTCACAGTCCGATGTTAGTTTTAAGACGTCACGGTCGAGGTTAAGGACGTCATAGTCCGTGAGTTTGAGGACCCCACAGTCCGGTATTAGTTTTAAGACATTACGGTCGAGGTTAAGGACGTCATAGTCCATGAGTTTAAGGACCCCACAGTCCGTAGCAATGTGTGGTCGTCGGGACCCGTCACCTCTCTGACGACGTTGAAAGATTACAACGACGGATGTCAAAGGAGTAAAGAGATACCCTCGAACCGGGTGTAAATTGATTGGAAGAGCAGTTGGGCTCAGTTCAATTTAAATTGAGGATTTATGGCCAGAATTGGGCTAATTCCAGTTAAAAATGTTTAACATTGTATTTTATGTTATGCCTGTTGGGCTTTTACTTGGGCTCTGCCCTTTTAATAATGCAAAGCATTATCATGAGCAAAATAGTGGTCTGATAGTGCGCCACGTGGCTTGTCAGGCGCTTTGCGCCAATTAAAGAGCGCATTACGCTAGCGCATGCGAAGGTGACACGTGTCACGCTCAGCGTTAAGCGCAAGTCTGTTAGCGCACTGCGCTTTATAAGTGCGTTGCGCCAGTGAGTGACACGTGGTGCGCTCTGGCGCTGTGCGCCAGTCCAAGAGCGCAGCGCGCTATATTTAGAAGCGCAAAGCGCAAACTGTTCTGTGATTGACACGTGGCGCGTTTTGGCGCTGTGCTCCAGTCCAAGGAGCGCAAAGGCGCAATTTAAGAGTGCAAGGCACTGTCCAGTAGCGCAGAACGCATTTTGATCAATTTAAGATCAAAGAACAAGTTTTTTTTGTTCTTCAAAAGAGGCATTGCCTCAAGATCCAAGAACCAAAGTTCTTGCTCTTATCAAAAAGCCATGCCTTTATAGATCAAAAGATCTGTTAATGAAGTAAAGTACTTCTTTAAATCTTTTATAATTAGATCTTTTTCTTTTTTATTGAAGACCTTGATCTTCTTCTTAGATCTCTGATCTTTTTAGAAGAGGGTTCTTTTTAATGAGATGATTTCATCTCTGTTCTTTAAGAACATAATTCTTTACCTTTAAAGATGAAGAAAATGATCTTCTTTCTTCAAAAGCTTGCCTTTCTTTCTCTTTGAGTTTTTTCTCAAAGTTTGCAGAGTTCTCAAAGTTTGCAGAGGGTTCTCTCTATATGAGACTTGAAGTCTTGGGGCCTTTATATAGGGCCAATTGATTTGTTAAATTAGTTGAAGAGATCTTTCTCTGATTGATTTGGGAATATTTCCCACCGTTGGATCTTCTGATCATAGGGCTTCTGTTTTACAGAAGATAATCTTCTTATTTTAATAAGATTGGAAAGATATTTCTAGAACAGAATTTTAATTCTGATTAATAATTTATTATTATTATTAGATCTTTTGATCTAACGGTGGAGAATTCTTTAAATTCCAGCGCTGGCGCAATTGGCGCTAGCGCGCCTGTGTTTGACACGTGGCGCGCAGCGCAGAGCGCAGCTCAACTGCGCTAGCGCGACTGCGTTTGACACGTGGCGCGCAGCGCAACTGCGCTAGCGCCCCTGCGTTTGACACGTGGCGCGCAGCGCAGAGCGCAAGGAATATGAAGCGTTACTTCAATTTTTTAAAATTTGAATTTTGAAACAGAGCTTTGCTCTTATTGGGGTGCGCTGCCTAGGACGCGGCGCTCCTGGCGCTGGCGTGTCCGCTTTTAACACGTGGCGCGTAGCGCAAGGGATCTGAAGCGTTGTTTTAATTTTTGAATTTTGAAATTCAAACAGAGCTTTGCTCTGATTGAGGGAAACAAATATTACATACAAAATTTGGAGAATATGTCGTCGGCATAGAATTGCGTGATATATCTTTGTGAGCAAGGTAGCAAACGACTATTGTTTGAGATGCCATATATGTTTTTGTGCAACGCCCAAGCGATACAGGATAAATAATTGTTGTTGTGGCTTTTGGACCATTCTATTTGAACGTTATGCAAAGGTCTTAGAGTTGGCAACAAAAGGCTGATACACAGAGATCTAATATGCATATAAAAATAGCTATATATTTCTCGGCTATTTTTCAAGAGAAAAATTGCAATACAACTGTAGAAGCAATGATGGCCTGATGAGCATACTCTGTGCTTGAAACTTGAAGATATTTTCTTCCAAGTGAATTAGTTTTGAACTGTGGACTATATTATTGGAAAATGCTATTCCTTGTAAGTTGTTCTTATCACGCTCTCATATATTTATTTTATGTTCTTTATGTCGATATTACCAGAAAAATTAGATTACAAAATTAAATGCATTATAAATAAAGTCTTGATATGTTTGTTTTAGTATAATAAAAATATTTAGCTCAGCTTTGTGTTTTCTCTAGTAAAAAGAATGGCAATATTAATGATTATCTTCTCTGTATGTTTTATTTCCAAAAGAAATCAAAATATAGAACATGTTTTATGCGGCATTGTGCACATTGTGTTCTATATTTGGATCTAGCCTACGTTGCATCATACATTTATATTCACTTTCAACTAAGATAGTAGATTTACTGTTGTTTTTTATTATTATTTCTATATAGAATTGTAAATAGAACTATTTTCGTTGTTTGCTTGCATGTGAAATTAGATGATGCTTTGCAGCTGTAGGTTTTTCATATGCATTTTGGGATATCATTTTTAAACTTTTAGTAGAATATCTATGTAAAAGAACAAATACGCATTACCTATTTTCCATCTAACCCTACTATTGAGAACAAATTTAGTATGTTTTAGGAACCTAGCATTAGCTCTTTCAAAGTAGCTTCATAATAAAATAGAAATGCTAAGTGTGTATCCAAGGGTTATCCATAGAAAATAGAGAGACAAAATTAGAAATGTTTGGAGTAATGCCCATGCCACCCTTTTTTTAAAGTCTTTCAAATTGATAATGGCCAAGCCACCTTTCTTTTTACTAGAAAGTTTAATTATATTATATTTTGATATGTGATATATTGTTATTCTTTTATAGAAAAAGTTTTATATACCCGTGAAAGGAAAGGACGTTGTCTTGAGGGCGCTTAGAAAGAAAGGAGAGATCATAAATCAATATTAAAAAGGGAACACTGTGATCCTTATACCAGTGCTTATGCAATGACACATTATCCAGAAAAATTTATATCAGCTCAATGGGAATGGATTATTTCGTTTTAGGATTCATTCGAGAGCAAGGTATTTAAAACTTTGGTATTAATTTAATTCCTATTATATTTTAATAAGCAAATAAGAACTTTTTCGATCTGTTTTTATAACAAAGGAGAAATAAACTTTTTTGTATCTATTTTTATGTAATTCTGAAGCACAAGTGCTAGAAATAAAATCAATCGTTCAAAACAAATGCATCCACACAAAAGAGGTTCGAAGAACGCTAGACTTCGACATGGGATGGTAAAATTATTATAGACACGCTATTTAGTAAAAGATTGACATTATTACTTTGTCATGATACAATCATATTAACTTAAAGAACATATTGTTTGACTTGGTTTAAATTTTATTTGTTGGTAGATAGAAAATAGGGTTGCCTGAGACAAAGGAGCCCTCTTACAGGCCAGTATGGATTACAACTCATAAAAAAAGGATGGTAACCCTGTCGATGGGGAATCATGTAAGCAATTGTGTTATTTTGTTTGCTAATTATTAGTACATATGTATATCTATTGTATTTTAATGGATATCTAACAATTATTTTTAATATGAAGCAACAATTGTAGAATGTTGTATTAGAGCGATTTCAAACTAAAAGGGATAGTGCTACTTCGACCGATCAAGACTTGGAGAGATGTCTAGATAAGGAAAGACATGGTTATGTTCGAACTTTTGGCTTAGTTTCAGCTCCATCAAAATTAGATCAAAATGTAAAAGGAATGTATTAATAAACATGTCTGACGACGAGGAAGAACCTAATTTACATGGTGAGCTTGCTGAGATGAAGACGAAGCAAGCAAAATTAGAAGAAAAATGGCACAATTTTGGTTTTAATTGAAGCTAGGTATCTGATAAAATTTATTGTTAATTTTAATTAAGTATTATTTTAATTATACTTCTTATTTGGAAAACCAACATTTTTTGCCTCATTTGATAGGTTCCTACTCGTGATAAACCAAACTGTAATTTTTGATGATTTGAAAACTCCCATCTATGAGGTAACAATTTGTCTACATTTTTTATACTGTCTGCTATTTTTGTTTTGTAAAATCAACAAATGATGCCTAAGTTTCAACTACCATACCTTAATTCATAACAGTTTATGCTTTTTCACCAATGGAATATTAGCATGTATATATTTCCTTCTGATACTTTATCCTGAACAAGTTTTAATGTTGGAAGCAATATAACATTTATAGTATGATCTTAACGACTAATAGTTACATTTGGTAGTTTAATGAAATTTATGTGTGTAACATGCCTTTTTAAATTTAAAGATTAGAGATAGCTAGATTTTAATAAGTATTTACATAATGAGTTGGGCTTAAATTTTAGTATAGTTAACTAATAGAGTGAATAATAATTGAATGTCATTTCTAATGCATGTGGAGTAAATTTAATTCTGTCACACAAAGCCAATTTGATATATATTTCTAACTAACTATTGATACTTCCAAATTCAAGCAAAAGACACTAATACTAGACACTTCAAGTATTGAAGTATATAGTTATTTAATTGTAAGTAAAATATTTACATGCAATATTTTGGAAGACTTGTTTTATGTGGTATTACATGTATTGTTCATGTGAGAGAAAGGTGATTCCAAATTCCATATAATGTGTTTCTTCCCCTCATCAAAGTGTTATCAGTTTAAATCTTCAATCTTAGAATTTGCACCATAGGATTGGATTTTGGAACTAATTTGTTCATGTTTCCATTGTGAGTTTTTAGAGTTATGCAGCCAATCTTTGATTCTTCAGATACAGGAACAAATTGTTTTTCTCTGCTTGAGCCTAATTTCAAGGATGAAAATAATCATTTGAAAATTTAATTGGTGTACTATTTGTTGTTTCTAGTTAATATGGTGGCTTGTTATTTTTTCGTTAATCTTTTAGTTCTCATATTAATTTGTTTAATTTTAACAAAAATTGTATGATATAGTTTGTCGTTTACAACTATTAATTATTCTTCTTTTGCTTATTTGTAGGTCATTCAAGTTGAAAAGAAGCATAACTAAATAATTTTGAGATACAAATCGAAAACCAATATTAGCTACTTAAACGTGTGCCTAAATTTTGATTGGCTTGTAAGTACTTCATACGGTCATTTTTGTCATCTTTTGGATAGATTCACCATAGAGTTTAGTGCTTAACTATTATGGATTTTCATTGAATGTGTATTTTTGGATTGCTCAGAATTTGATTGTTCGTTTTGAATATTTTATGAATTATATAAGATTCATGTTACATGTATTGATAATAGCACATACAAATGCCACTAAAAATTAATTAATATTGTGATGGTTGTCAAAAATTGGCATCAAAAGTATAATATTTTAATTTACATTCTAAGGGCGATATAATGGTTCAAAAAGAATTGTACTAGTAATTGATAAATGTCGCTAATGACTTTATGCTAGCAGTCAAGTGCCGCTAAATGATTTATTATTAGGGCTTAAACTGTCGTTAAAAGTTATTTGTGGTGGCAAACGACAAATGCTGCTAATAAATTAATAGCGGCAATAAATAAGTTTAAATTGTTGCTAAACTCAACAAATGCCGCTAAAATTCCAACCCTTTACCGGCAGAGTTACCGGATAGGTTGCACGAACATAGATACGGGGACACGGACACGATGCGATACGGTAAAATCCTAAAATATAGGATACGAGGACACGGATATACATAGGGATGATCTATTGCAAACCGGTCCGCGTTTTTTAAAAACAAGAACTCTCGATCTACGACATATTTTAACAATCTGATCTGTTCAAGTTGATCAGCATACCCTTAAATGTATATGCATGAAAAATCAAAGGATTTAAAGACCTTTAACCTATGCATCGATGGATGCAAAAATGAACGTTTTTCGATTATGCAATATAAACTTCATTCGATGGATAGGTTAAAGGTCTTTAAATCCTTTGATTTTTCATGCACATACATTTGAGGGTATGGCGGTCAACTTGAACGGATCGGATCATTAAAATATGTCCGTAGATCGAGAGTCCTCATTTTTTTAAAACGCGGACCAGTTTGCAATAGATCTCTCCCCTGTATGTGTGCGGCAAACCATTACAACATACAAAAACATTTTAGCATGTTAGTATCCAAAAAATACATTATAACAATTCCAAACAACTCTAAGTCATACTTCAAATTTAACACCGATAATATCTCAAAATGTAAAGCGATAAAATAAGTGATTAACAAGTCTTTTCTAAAGCAAACATAAATAAGCAATCCAGGCTCCAAAAACATAACTAGAGACAATCATAATGTTTCTATCCTACTCTCCATCTTCATTGAACAACACTGACTCCAACTCCGGTTCATCTAAAGAAAGATTAGCGATCTCCAAAACACCGACACCCGCATCAACGAATGAATCGAATGCATCTCCACTAATATCTCATAACCTTGATTCTCCTATTTGATATTGCTTATCGGCTCGAGATAGAAGACGAAGGTTGGCATACACAAAAACCAAATCCTCCGCTCGTTCTGGAGTCATCTTATTCCTCTTTAAAGAATGTATAAATGAATAAGTACTCCAATTTCGTTCACAACACGAGGAAGAGGAAACTTGCCCAAGAAGTTTCAAGGCCCAAGATTGCAAGCGAGGTGTGGAAGCTCCATAAAGTACCCACCATTGCGTGGGATCGATTAATCCTCTATTACATAGAGAATCATGCTCCAAGAACGTCTCCAATGCGCCAGTGATGGAGGTCAATTTCTCCCTCAGATGTTATCCTCCGTCGATCTTGCTGCCAACAGTGCTGAACGGTTGAGAGTTGAGAAGGAGGTTGAGCGTATGGATCTCTATGGGCTGTTGGTTATTGACGCCGAGCTAACTGCAAGGGAAGTCCCGGGGTGGAAAACCACCGTAGAACCCTCCGACGATTAAGTACCGAGGAATATTAGGACAGAGTAACGGAGTATTGAAATGAGTTCGAGATACCTAAGTCGTCTGGAAGAGGGGTTTATATAGCGTTCGCATGGAGCAAGCCAATGCGAGATTCTCACCATCCGTTATGCCCCTGCGTCATGTTCGCGTTGATGGCGGAATACGCCTATTAATGGCGAGATACGCTAGCGTGGGATGCGGGACGTGGTGGAGCGGAGATCTCGTCAAGACGAGATATACGAAGCCGTTACAGGGGTGCTCGGGCTCTGTGCTCCCGTCCAAACATGGACACTTTGGAATCTCAAATACAGGATAGCTCGAAGACGAGCAAGTGAGCTGGGGAGTCTCAGCTCCATGATAGCTCGGAGACGAGCAAAGGGGCTGAGGAAGCTCAGCCCTATGATAGCTCGGAGACGAACAGGGCGCTGAGGATAGCTCGGAGACGAGCTGTTGGCTGGCCCCTAAACGAATAGGGAATGCACTCCGCGAAGGTCTCCGAAGGGTCGGATGTAACCCCGGAGACGAGGTGTCAAGGAATGTCTTTAAGGCATCGTACTTATTCCAGCTCCGCAACCCCAAGAACCTAGCGGGTTTACGTGGACGACACGTCAGCTGTTACGTGCCGTGATCCGGAGAATTCCATCTTAGGAGTATCATTAGCCCCCCACTCATTCCGACTTATTTATAGGTCGAGTCGAGAGTGGCCAGCTCGGTCTTCACCGTCAAGCTTGGCGCCGAGAATTCTTCATAGTGGGTTGTCTGGGAATGATGGGGCATTTGGTGGCCATCTCTTCGATTTCCAGATCCACGAGGCGTTTCATGGAATGCCTTAATTTTCACGCGTATCCACGGTGACGTCAGCGGATCAGCGAAATGGCGGCGCCATAAAGGAGACGTCGCTTCGTTTGCTTAGGTCGTCGATCTTAGCGCCACGTGGCCACAAATGGGTGGCGGATCGCGAGTCGTCACTTCCGCCAGCTTGATCGGTGTGAGGGGGAGACATTTAGTGGTTGGCTGCCGCGTGGCGTCATCGGGGCCATGAGGCGAGACGCTTCGTTTTGGCAGGAGCAGCTTTGGGCCGTCGGATGGCTTTCACTAAGTGTATAAATAAGGGAAGCCCTTCCCTAGGAAGAACCTTTGCTTCACTTGCTTCCAATCATCTGAGGATTGCTCGACGCTTGATCCATTAGGTCGGATCCTCAGCCCAAATCCATCCCCAGCCACTTTTTCCTTGAATCAGGTTAGATGTCTTCCTCTGATACTTCTGTTGATGTAGTTAGGGTCGAGTCGAGCGATGAGGCTTCAGCCTCTGAAGCCGAGCCCAGTGGGCCATCTTCCTCTTCATCGGCTTCCGATAGCCGAGGAAGTTCTTCCTCCGTATCGGGCTCGCCCCCAAGGGGTGGTGATGCCCTTATTCTTCATCGTCGGGTAGCAAAAAGGGCCCCCAAGGTGCACATCAAGAATACTCGAGATTGCGCCCTCAATGTTGGATCGGTCGGACGAGCTTTTCGATATCCGGGCCCGTTTCCATATCCCCTGGCTACTCGCTTCGTCTGACCAGGGAGGGTGAGCGGACAGACCAGGTATAGGGCAATGAGATTACTTTGGAGGCGTTTCGAGCAAGGATGCGTCTGCCCTTCTCACCCGGGATTGTGTTGTCCTCCATTGCTTTCAACTTGCCCCGGTCCAGCTAACGCTGAACTCGTGGAAAATTCTTCTCGGGTTCCTGGTCGGGCTGAAAATTGATCGGATCCCCTTCAACTTAAGTCTTCTCCTCTCCTTCCTTTGCTACAAAAATCATCCCGGTACTCGTAAGGACGAGCCGAGCTGGATTTATCTTTCTTTTAAAAAGCATAAAGGTAGGACGGCCGGATCAGGGGTTGTGGTCGTTCTTTCTTCTATCCACGAATGGAAGGAGAAGTTTGTATTCGTTGGCCTTCTGAAGAGAGGAATGGCTCGTGCCCACCAAGCAGCATAAGGCGGATTGCCTAAGGGCCAAACAATCAAGCACCCTGAGGCGGGGGTTGTGTCGCAGTGGGAGCCGATCCAGCGGACCGACGCCTTGCTTTCCAAGCAGGCCTTGAGCTGGATGGGACTCGGTCCCGCGCGCTTCGAGGGTAAGTTAGGACTTGGTCGATTAATTTAGGCTTAGCATACTTTGTCGTTCTTGTTGCTGTTCTTTTCTTTTGTTTTATTTCGCAGAGCCCATGGATCGATCGAAGATCGTGGCCGCCCTGGCCGCCAAAGTGCAGGTAAGGAAGGGCGGCGGCGTTAGTCCGTCCAAGCCCACGCCGGGTGCGGAGCCCCAGCAGGGTCCTCCCGCTAAGGTCGTCGCCGCTCCCGTCCCGAAGGAGCGCAGGAGTGGAGGGCAGAAGCACGCCCGGAAACAGGGTTCTCAGGCCAAGCCGGAAGCTCCATCCCCCGCTGAGTCTCCAGCCAAGAGACTTAAGAAAGTGATTTCTCGGCCGCCCCCGGCCAGGATACAAGTGCAGCAGGACGACTTTTGCATTGAGGTGTCATCGAGGCTTTCCGTGTCCGACAGCTTGCTAGCGGACATGGAGAAGGCAACGGAGGCCAGGATTCCCCGAGGCACCATGAAAGCCCAAGTCACGGAGATAGCTCAGCAGGCCGTCCAGATTGGTAATTTTTAAAAAATAAAAATAAAAATTTCCAAGTGATTTTTTCTCCGTTTAGTTTCTAACAAATGTTCGTATTTTCCTGCAGGTCCTTCAACATTGTGCCCTCCTAACCGCCATGGAAACCGATGAGGTTGCCCCGGCGATGAAAAAGGCCGGAGAGTCATCCTCGCGCGAGGAAGAGCTCCTCGCCAAACTGAAGGACGCCGAGAATAACGCTGCCTACTCGTATCGGAGGGCTTGAAGGCCACGAGGCTGAAGGAGTCTCACCTGGCCTTGACAGAATCTAACCGGGCTCTTCAGGCCCGGGTCGGCGAGATTAACGAGCTTTTCGAAACCATGAGTGTAGGGTGTTTTTCATCACCCCATTAAGATGGGAATACACGCGCGCTTGTCAGACGTACTACAGATTCCCCCTGCCTAGGGTAGGCCGGGGTTTAATGATTGTGGGGATACGAATCTCCGGCAGCCGCGAACTAAGCTGCCGTTAATTACCCCTCGCCTTTGAAGCGAGAGAACCTCCAATTAACAGGTTAAACTGGTCATGCGAACTCAATGTGCAGTATGCATGTGTTGTGTTTTGAAAAGGGGGGTTTGGATATATCGGGAGCCACGCAGAGTTTTTACGGGGGTCCCGCTACCCGGATAGCGGGCTGGGGATCAAGGGGGCTACCAGCCCCCTTGCGGGGTGCGGGGCAGCGCCCAGTTAGAATTTTTTTCTAACAGAGACAGTGTCGTGGTGTATGTGTGTGTACATGTGTATACATATGTATATATATACATGTATATATAAATAAAGGGGAAAAAGACATCCAAAGGATGCGTGGGGCCAGCGCCTAGGCGCTTGGGCGCAAGCGCGCCACGTGTCGGCACGTGGACGCTTTGCGCTCGAGCGCAGAGTGCTGGAGCGCAACGCGCCACGTGTCGACACGTGGGCGCTTTGCGCTCGGACGCTTGAGCGCAAGCGCGCCACGTGTCGGCATGTAAGCGCTTTGCGCTCGAGCGCAGAGTGCTGGAGCGCAACACGCCACGTGTCGGCACGTAGGCGCTTTGCGCTCGGACGCAGAGCGCTTGGACGCAAGCGTGCCACGTGTCGGCACGTGGGCGGCTTGCGCTCTAGCGCTTGAGCTAGAGCGCAAGAGCGCTACGTGTCGGCACGGGGGCGACTTGCGCTCGAGCGCTTACGCTGGAGCGTAAGCGCGCCACGTGTCGGTACGGGGGCGACTTGCGCTTGCGCTTGAGCGCAAGCGCGCCACGTGTCGGCACGGGGGCGCTCTGCGCTCGCGCGCTTGAGCGCGCCACGTGTCGGCACGCGGGCGCTCTGCGCTTGAGCGCCGGTGAGAAAAAGAGGCTTTTAGCCTAAAAAAATTTCTCGGAAGAGAAATCCGAGAGGAGTTGGACTCCTGAGTGTGTTTTTGGGGTTAATGGAAGGGGTTCTTCTTCTTCCTCCTCTGTTAGCTGGATCTTGAAGATCAAGAGATGTGAGATCTCAAAATCTCTCCTTTTGGGGATCTAAAGACAGATCCAAGTTCCCCTTTGTGGGTTTGGTGGTGAAAAACTATTTTGTTTTTGAAAAGGAAGAGTAAAACTCTTGATTTAATTCAAGAGAAAGAAGAAGGTTTTGGAACCTTGAGGAAGGAGAAAAGATCTCAGATCTAATTTTTTTTTGAGAGAATGAAAAGTGTTCTTTATTCATCATCATGTTGCCTTTTATAGGCTTACATATTTACATATAGCCCCTTGGGCTTTACAAAAATAGCATTTTAGCCATCACATGGCTCATGTGCCATTTCATTTTTGCACATAAGCCATAGGCTTACAAAATATTGGCTTTATGCCCATTTTGTTTACATTCATGCATAAACAATTGTAAAAAAATTATTTATTACGTGATTTTGTTGTTGGCGCGGGAGGCTGGCCGCGGGCTCGACTTGGGCATGGGCCCGCTTGACCTGGGCTTGGGCCCACCTGGTTTGGGGTTGACTTTGATTTTGACTTGGTCAACCGGGGTGTAAATTTTTACCCCAACAATGAGGAAGCAGAAGGACCTGTGCAAGGGGATACCTGGGCGGCCCACGAGGTGGGGAAACGGGCCGAGGATGGGGTGGAGAAGTCCGTGGAAGACTACGAGGCGTCCGACCAATTCTACGCCGACCTTGCAGATTCCGTGGTCGTCGGGTGGCACAACGCCCTCGACGCCGTCAAGGTGATGGTGTCGGGGTTCGACGACCGGGAGCTCCACATGAGGTATTCCCTTGCGGAGGAAGGACTACACGGCGGCGGCGGTGAGCCGGCGGGTGGAGGAGAAGCTGCTAGCAGAGGCACCGAGCAGGCGGGTGGAGGCGAGACGGCCGATGGAGGTGCCGAGCGGGCAGACGACGGGGAGGCTTTGGTCGAGAAGGTGGTCTGAAGTCATCGTTCTTCCTGCTCCCCCTTTCTTTGTTTTTGTAAGCCTTCGGGCATTTTGTAAAGCTGAGGAGCTTATAATATCTTGTATATAACTTGGAATATTAATAAAGTATTTTTAGCTCGTCATTGATGTGGTCGACTATAATGTTTTTGTTCTCCTTTATTTCCCAAGTGTGGATAGACCGGTGCACCTCACCCCGGAGTCGAGGTGACGTGAAAAGAGCGAACACCAAGTATAGGTAGACCGGTGACGTTAGACGAGCGAACACCAAGCATAGGTAGACCGGTGTCCCCTCCTCACCCCGGAGTCGGGGTGACGTAAGACGAACAAACACCAAGCATAGGTAGACCGGTGTCCCCTCCTCACCCCGGATTCAAGATGACGTGAGACGAGCGAACACCAAGCATAGGTAGACTGGTGCTATTACTCCTTCGGATTCGAGTGGGGTTGGAGTTAGGCCAGCCATTTGGGGCCTAAGCAGGAAGCTATGCGGCGGCCTTGCAAAGAGGGCTTTGTATTCATGGCATCGTTGGACAGGAAGCTACCCACAGCAGACGGGCCAAGCAAGAAACTGCCTGGCCGCCTTGTGATGAGGACTTTGGATCCACAGCGTTGCTAGGCAGGAAGCTACCCGCCGCGGATGGGCCTGACAGGAAACTACCCGGCCGCCTCACGATGAGGATTTTGGATCCATGACGCTGCTGGGCAGGAAGCTATCCGCCGCAGATGGGCCAGGCCTGGCGGCCTCGTAATGAGGGCTTTAGATCAGGAATATGGGCCGAGCAGGAAGCTACCCGGCCGTCTTGCGATGAGGACTTTAGATCCACAACGTTGCTAGACAGGAAACTACCCGCCGCAGATGGGCCGAGCAGGAAACTGCTCGGCGGCCTCGTGATGAGGGCTTTAGATCAATAATCCACTCGTGTGAACTGATAGACGGGCGGTTGGATCGCCATGACTTCAATGTTTGTGCCTCCTTGATTCCCGGTTCTATGTGGCATATGGCGGGTATCTCGAGATACGCGCGGATCTTCTGAAGATGTTCAATCTTTCCTGATCCGTGTGAAAGAGAGGGTGCCAACAACCGGGCGCCGCATGGCGGTGCCCTATCGGGTAGATGTAATACTCTGCAATTCACGCCATGGCGAGAGAAGATCTCGACCGTTGGAGAATTTCGTTGAGGCTATAAATAGTGCAGCCTTAGCCCCCCTTAGGCACTCCTGTCGACTTTGCACAGTTCATTTTTCCTTGATGGTCGGCCATGCATACACCATCCGAGATATCGTATCTCACGACGACGTTTACCATTACGACTTTGGCCATTCCGAGGCGACATATGAGGCCGTGATAGGTCGCCTGGAGCGTCATTACGAGCGTTTGCTACCGCGCCAATCTTCCGTCCTGTAAGCGCTCGTCTATGCGATCTGGAGATTCTCCCTCGGTCTTTTCGGGGCATTGTCTCGGCAAGCTCTGGAGAAGGCCGTTGACAAAATGCACACCGCCCATGAGTTGGGCCTAGTCTCGAAGAGCAGGAAGGACCGCTCGATAGATATCCTTCGCCGAACCTTCCAACAACGGCTAATCATAGCCTTATGCTCGGTAGCGTAAGTCCCCGGCGGAACCGTAGCTGCTCGGGTCCACGGGCATCGGCAGAGGGAGCGATGGAATGCCGCTTGGGCTCGGTTGGAGGATCTCTGCTTCGAATACCACAATCAATGCTTTCTCAATCCTCTTCCCCTTTTGCTGTAATAATTAAGGAATATTTTCCCTTCTCTTTTTACGTGCGACCGGGCGCTTTTGTAAGGCTGGGAAGCCGAGAATACCTCTTATCAATAAAATTTTATCCATTGTTCACGAATTTCTTTACGAATTTCCTTTTGCTTAGAGTGTCGATCGTAGAAATTTTTCCTTTGCAAACGTAGGCATTGGTAGGTCGGTGCTTCTTATCCACTCTTTCACCCCGGAGCCGGGGTAAGGCTGGCAGAGCGAGACTTAGGTCGGCTGCCTGCAGGCGTAGTCGTGCCTTTGAGCACTTGGTCAAAGGACTGGCTAGAAGGACTTTTCTCGCCTATGAGCCGGGCTGGAGACAGCCTGCATACTCGTGAGAGGGCTTTTAGGGTTCATGGGTTTGGTCAGACAGGAATCCACCATTCGTGAGCGGATGCAACGGACCAGAAGCTGTCCGTCGGCCTCGAGACGGAGCAGGAATCTACTCGCATGAGGACTTACTTCGGAAGTTAACACAAATTTAAATGGCAGGAAAAGAAGAATTTCATTATTCAAGAGAGTACGAGTTCATCTATACAATTTGAGCTTTTCGACGTTAAATGGCCGTGTAAAGATGCGTCCCAAGGAATCTTGGAGGCGGTAGGCTCCTCCGGGCAATGCCTCGGTCACGAGGAAGGGACCGTCCCACATCGGGGAAAACTTGTGCAGCTTCCCATGGTCCTTGAACTCATTTCGTCATAGAACTAGGTCTCCTATCTTGAATGCTCGATGCTTGACCCGAGCATTATAATACCAGGCGGTCAGTTGCTGATATGCGGCTATCTTTATTTGCGCCCGGTCTCTTTTCCAATAGGACATCCAAGTTGCTTCGAAAGGCCAAGACATTGGCCTCGTCATCGAAGTGCTCGACTTGATAACTGGGAAGGCCGATTTCTGCGGGAACCATTGCCTCCGTGCCATAACAGAGCCTGAACGGGGTTTTCCCCTGTGGGTGTCTTCTTAGACGTTCGCAATGCCCAAAGCACCCGTGATAGTTCCTCAACCCATCCAACCTGTCTCCTTTCCAGGTGGGCTCTGAGGCCCCGGATGACACCGCGGTTTGCTACCTCGGCTTGCCCGTTGCACTGGGAATGTGCGACCGCGGAAAACTTCACCAATATGTGATAGTCACTGCAGAATTCTCTGACTTTGTAGTTTTCAAAGTCGGTTCCGTGGTCGGTGATAATGCACCTCGAAATTCCAAATCGGGCAATTACGTTGTTCTATAGGAACCTCACTATGGAGGCGGCATCTGGTTTCCTGATCGACATGGCTTCGACCCATTTCGTAAAGTAGTCCACGGCGACAAGGATGTATCTGTGCCAACCTGTGCGGTGCCAGTAGGGAGTTGGTCAATCATGTCCATCCCCTACTGCGCGAATGGCCAAGAGGAACGCAGTGTTGTTAACCCGGTGGCTGATAACCGAGGGGTGTTGCTGAAAAGTTAACATGTCTTTACACCTTACTAGCTTTTCTACGTCTTGGTGGATAGTTGGCCAGTAATACCCCTGTAGTAGTGTCTTTTGAACTAGGCTGCAGGCCCTTTGATGCGCCCCACCGACTCCTTCGTGTACTCTCGGAGAACGTACTCTGCTTCGTCAGAATCAACGCATCTGAGTAAAGGTTGGATATACGACTTTTTGTACAGGTTTTCCACGCTCCATACGAAGTGACGAGCTTTTATGCGGAGTCGGCGTGCTTCGATTCAGTCCTCGGGGAGTACTCCGTCCTTGAGGAACTCCACTATGAACTTTCTCTAATCCAGGATATCCTCTTGAACGGTGTAGATCCGGTGTATCATTTCTTTATCTTCGATGCTGGGTCGTGGCAGAACTTCGAAAAGAATGTTTCTCTTATGATTAGTCGAATAAGAGGAGGCGAGCTTGCTCAAGGCGTCCGCCTCGGTGTTCAAACTCCGGGGAACCTGTTCCACTTGAACCTCATCAAAATTCTTCCGTAGCCTTTTTATCTCGGCTAGGTATTTCATCGTCAGTGGTTCTCGGGCTTCGAAACGTCCGGTCACTTGGCCGACGACCAGTGCGGAATCACTGCGGAGTCTGATCTTTTTTTAGCCTTACCCTGGAGGCGATTCGTAGACCGGCCAATAAGGCTTCATATTCTGCGGCGGCGTTTGAAGTCTTGAAGTCAAACCACTAGGAGTATTCCATCTCGGCTTCATTTGGACCGCGGATAACTAGCCCCGCCCCACTCCCTTCTTCTGTGGAGGAGCCATCCATGTAGAGTACCCAGTCTCGAATCGGACCGAGCTTTTCTTCGACCGAGGGTCGTAGGTTCGGATCCCGTGTCGGCACTTTTTCTTTGTTGGGAATGGTGCATTCGACCATGAAATAGGATAGGGCTTGTGCTTGTAATAGCTTGCCTTGGTCGGTATCGTACATCAAAGTGTGACAACTCCCATCTCCACTTTTCCAATCGACCCGACTCGGAGGAACTGAGAATGTTTCCCAGGGGTTGGTCGGTAAGAACGGTGATCGTGTGAGCTTGGAAATAGTGTTGTAGTTTCCTAGAGGTGACGACGAGCGTCAGCACTATCTTTTCAATAGCCGGGTACCTGATCTCCGCGTCTTTGAAAACGTGGCTGACGTAGTAGACTGGCCTTTGTATCTCCTCGAATTCTTTGATTAGCATGGAGCTGGTAGCGTAGCCGGAGACGGCCAGATACATCAACAGCTCATCTCCTTCCGCTGGTCGGGTAAGAAGCGGGGGCGTCGTCAGGTGAGTCTTAAGCTGCTCGAAGGCGACTTGACACTTTTCGGACCACTCGAACCCAGGGATCTTCCTTAAAGCTCTAAAGAAAGAGGAACTTTTCGCCGGATCTAGACATGAACCGACTCACCGCGGCTACTCTACCCGTGAGCCGCATGATTTCAACATTGCTTTTGGACGCCCTGATCTTCTCAGGGTTTGCCTCGATTCCTCGATGTGTGACCAATGAATCCAAGGAATTTTCCGCTCGTGACCCTGAAAGCACACTTGGCTGGATTCAGCTTCATTTTGTACTTCCGCAGGAGCTCAAATGTCTCGCCGAGGTCCGTGGTATGCGCGGCCGACGAGGTGGACTTTACGAGCACATCATCGACATAAACTTCCATATTCTCCCAATTTGTGACTTGAACAGCTTGTTGACCAGCCGTTGGTACGTTGCTCCACCGTTTTTGAGGCCGAAGAGCATTACCATGTAACAATAGACTCCTCGATCGGTGGTGAAGGCGGTGAGCTCTTCGTCGGCCGAGTTCATCCGAATTTGGTTATAACCGGAGAAAGCATCCATGAAGCTCAGCAACTCGTGACCAACCGAGCTGTCAACTAGCTGATCTATCCGATGGAGCGGGTAGTTGTCTTTGGGGCAGGCCTTGTTCAAATCGGTAAAATCAACGCACATGCGCCGCTTCCTGCTTGCTTTCTTAACCATGACTATGTTGGGTAGCCAAGCCGAAGAGTCTAGGTTCCTGATGAAGCCAGCCGTGAGTAGTCGGTCCACTTTCTCCTCGATCGTCTTCTGTTTTACAGGCGCGAAGCTTCTTTTCTTTTGTCAGATCGGTCGGGCTTTTGAGTCAACTCCGAGTTTTTGAGAGATCACCTTGGGGTCGATTCCCGGCATGTCCTCGGGAGTCCAAGCAAATACGTCAGAGTTGCTTCAGAGAAACCGGATAAGGTTGTCCCGAGTTTCCCCGGTCAAGGAGCCGATCTGGGCAGTTCGGTTGTTGTCTCCTTCCTTGAAAGGAATCTCGGATAAGGCCTCCACAAGGGAACCCCGAATCTTTTTTTTGTCATCACGTGTATCCAGAGATTCCCGAGGATCACATGGTTCCTCGGAAACATCAACTCCTTTGTCCTCGGGAATCGTCAAGGCGAGACAAACCCTGGCGGTTTGCTGATCTCCGTAGGCCTGACCTGTTCCCCCATCGTCCAGAGGGAACTTGAGCGTGACGTGGTAGGTCGAGATCTGAGCTTGGAGTTCGTTCAAAGTGGGACGACCCAAGAGTATATTGTAAGACGAAGGAACCCGAGCGACGAGAAAACCCACCGACATGGTTCGGGTTCCTCCGGCATCCCCTATGTTGAAAGGTAGGGTGATCATTCCCTCGGGTTGGACGGAATGGTTTGTAAACCCGGAGAGGACGTGCGAGGCCGGTTGAAGATCGGACAGGTTCAATCCCATATGCTGAAGACAGTCGTAAAATAGAATATTCGCCGAGCTTCCCGAGTAAACTAGGATTCTCGAACTTCGTACTGATTTACCCGGGCTGTGATCACCAGGGGATCATTGTGCGGGAGGGATATACCATGAAGATCTTCATCAATGAAGGTGATAGGAACAACCTTCTTGCACTTCTTAAAGGGAGGATCATTCAAAGTCATGACCGGCCGAATGCGGCGGGTGTTCTCGTTGCTCGGAGCCAAGTCAACAGAGACGACCATGATCTGCCCGACCGTCAACTCTCCGGGTAGAGGTTGGTATGCTTGCTCCCGATCCGCTTGACGTTTGTCCTGTAGGCACTTTGCTAGGTGACCGGATCGGATCATCTCCTCGATATAATCACGGAGTTGTTTGCAGTTCTCAGTAGGGTGCCCTTATGACCTATGAAAGGCACAGTATGGGCCGCAGAGTCGCTTACCCGGCCTTTGGATCATTAGCGAGAGCTTGAAGAATCTCTCGCTCTTTGGTCTGGGAGACCTCCTCTAGCAGCTCGGTCTGGGAGACCTTCAAAGGGGTGTACTCATGAAATCTCGGAGAATAAGGTTTCGGACGATCGGTCTTTTTCTTCTCCTCCCGGTCCCATTTCTTTCGGTCCGTCCGGTCCCCACGGGGTAGGTTGGCGTTCACTTCAGATTCAAGTTGGATCATCCACTCGGTCCAGAGTTTTACCTCAGCCATGGTCTTAGGTTGCGCTGATGCAAAAGAGCGGGGCCACTCTTTGTGCCTAAGACCCGAACTTAAGACGGTGATGATCGTTTCGTCACAGTGCTTGGATACTTCCAGCATTATAAAACTAGGTGACGTAACCTTTGAAAGATTCCCTATTCTCGCTCCTGATGGTGAACAAGTAGTCGACCGTCTTTTTCTGCCGTCAGTTGCCGACAAAATGACCGAGAAACTGAGTAGCCAGCTCGTCAAAGGGTGAGATTGAACGTGGAGGAAGGCCGCAAAACTGATCTCGCCCGGCCCGGATAAGGATGGTGGGAAAGGCTCGGTACTGAGCCACGTCCGAGTTGTCCTGAAAGCTCATGCCCGCTGTGAACGCGTACAGATGGTCCTTTAGGTCGAACTTCCTGTCGAAGAAAGCCATCTTGGGTGGCTTGAGCCGAGATACGCTAACATAATAAGTGCTCTGTGAAGGGTCTCGTGAGAGAATCCGCGGAGTATTTCGCTGACCCTATGGGCAAACGGGTGGCGAGCCGTATGTCCTCAATTTTTTTCTCGAGGACCTCGATTCGCTGTTGATACCCCGAGGATTCTCCATAGTCAAAGTGCCTACCATCTCTGCCTCGGGCTTGCGTGATGGAGCGGTTTCGGCTTCGGCTTATCACATTCCTCAAATTCTCGAGGTGGACCCTTCGTGGTTGGCCCCAACGTTCGCCATGAGCACGGTCTCAATGAATGTGGTGACATCAGTCTTGCCTGGGTCGGGTGACCTGACCGATGTCTCTTCAAAGGCGAAAGAGCGCGGCGAACGTTGCAGCGATAATCTGGGCGATCCCGAGATCTCGATGTTGAACTGTCCGACGCCAACGAGTCATGGAATCATTTCTCGTATGAGGATCATGACTGCCGGAATAGGCACGCCGGTGTTTCGTGACATCGAGATTGGCATGAGCAAGGTCGAAAGCCTGAATGTGCCCCTCCGTCGCTTCGCGCACACCATCGTTCCGGGAAGTAGGGACAGCGGTTTGGCAGGCATGGCCGGCCGTTTGAATACGAGCGAGCACGTCCACCATCGCCGTGAGCCTGTCGATCCACATAGATAAGACATCGACGATGTTGAGAGATGGAGTAAAACCGCCCCCACCTCCATTGTGGAGGACGGAGCGACTCGTGCCGGGATCGTTGCGATGATCGCTGGATATCGAATCGAAGACGGAAGATCAACTTTCTTAGGTGGGAAAGCGTTTCCCACAGACGGCGCCAACTGATGGAGATCAGTTTCTCTCTCAGATGTTGTCCTCCGTCGATCTTAATGCCAACTGTGCTAAACGGTTGAGATTTGAGATGAAATTTGAGCGTGTGGATCTCAATGGTCTTTTGGTTGTTGACGCCGAGCCATCTGCAAGAGAAGTCCCGGAGTGGGAAACCACCATAAGACTCTCCGACGATCAAGTACCGAGGAATATTAGGGCAGAGTAGCGGCGTATGGGAATGAGTTTGAGATACCTAAGTCTTCTGGAAGAAGGGTTTATATAGCGGTCACATGGAGCGAGCCGATGCGAGATTCTCGCCGTCCGTTACGCCCCTGCATCACGTTCGCGTTGATGGTGGGATACGCCCATTAATGGCGAGATACGCTAGCGTGGGATGCGGGATGTGGAGCGGCGGAGATCTCGTCAAGACGAGATATACGGAGCCGTTACAGGGACACTCGGACTCTGTGCTCCCGGCCAAACAGGGACACTGAGGAATCTCAGATACGGAATAGTTCAGAGACGAGTAAGTGAGCTAAGGAGTCTCAGCTCCGTGATAGCTCGGAGACGAGCGAGGGGGCTGAGGCAGCTCAGCTCTATGATACCTCGAAGACGAGCGAGGAGGCTGAGGATAGCTCGGAGGCGAGCTGTTGGCTGGCCCCTAGGAGAATGGGAATGTACTCCGGGAAGGACTCCGAAAGGTCGGATGCAACCTCGGAGACGAGGTGTCGAGAAATGTCCCTAAGGTATCGTACTTATTCCAGCTCCGCAGCCCCAGGAACATAGCGGGCTTACATGGACGACACGTCAGCTGCTACGTGCCGTGATATGGGGAATTCTATCTTACGAGTATCATCAGCCGGAAAATTTAGCAAACTCCATGCTTATAATTCTTCTTTCGTTAAGATCATTAAAATATCTCTTCAAGCATTTGCTTCTTTCATTAGAAATCTTCTCGTCTTGATGAGGAGCCACGGGATGAAAATTATCATTGAGCCATTCCGAACTATAGTACATAAATACATAAATGTTATTTAATAACTTCTTAATAGGATATCTAAAACATAACAAATATTAAAATTTAGTTTTAGAAATTACCTTAGATTCAACGATTGTGCTAAGCAATGAAGTGGTGTACTACTTTTATTCCATCTATCAACAAGAATTTTATGCACCACTTCATAAAAAAGATAATCTTCATCATCTTTCTTGCCTTCGTGCCGATAAATAACACACTTCACTTACTCAATCATAGTGTCCCACATATCATACACTAAATGAAGAGTTGGATTATCAGTATCGGTAAGCCCCAACATCTCATAAATCGGCTCGGAGAAAGCAAGGATATAATCTATTTTATCCCACCATAAATCATTGAGCACTCTCTCCTTCACTACATGTGATCTATCCACATCATCGTCCTTATACTCATACCAACTTTCACTTAGAAGCATATCTTGAAGCCCGCGCTTAATAGTCTTGAATCTTCGTAACATAATGATCACGGAAGCAAATCTTGTGTCGCCGACGGAGAGTAATTTCAAGTTGCAATGGGCATTGAATATCACTAGCCTCATGGAGTGATTCATGATAAAAAAAAATTATATTACGGACCTCATCGGCGATCCAATAGCATTCGTCATAAGTGACTCCATTTGCTTTGGTATTTTTTGCCATGCATATATTCTTGAGAGCGAGATTTAATGTATGAACCACGCAAGGAGCCTAAAAATGTGAGGGAATTTGGACTCCCCAATAGCACCCGCCGCCCTGCACACCGCCGCATTATCGGTGATAACTTGCACAACATTATTATGTCTGACCTCTTTAATTGTCTTCACAAGCAAATCCGTAATGAAGTGCTTGTTCTTTGTTTGCCCCTCACAATTCACTGATTTCAAGAACATAGGCCCTTTTAGGCTTACCGCCATGAAATTAAGAATATGCCTTCTTTGCACATCCGACCATCCATCACTTGCAATGGATACACCCTTCGTCTTCCAAGAATTTTTTGTGGATTCCAACAATCGCTCTATATGCGCTCTCATTTTGCAAGAGACTCGTTCTTAGCATATTGTAACAGGAAGGTTTATAACCGGAGATCACATTGTTGGAATTGGAGGCAAATGTAAACGGTGCGGTATAATATGGATTCCTTGTCAAATTAAATGGCACTCTGCTAGAGTAGAACAACCTTGCGATCATAGCATTTAATTCATCTCTTACCTTATTGTTAAAAGCTTTTTCCAAATTTCCCACTTTTCTTTTTTCTCGCTTCCTTTGGAGGCATCAATGACCCACTCGCTTCGCCACCACTTGATGACAAAGACACGGTATTCGGAGAAGAAGCTTGAATTCTCAACTCCGCTTCTTCGTATCATTCAAATGGACTGGTTTGATCGCGGGACACATCTTAATACCGAAGTCTCCTTGTCGAATTGCATGAGCTTTGACTCTTGAGTACGGACTACTATGTTCCTTGTGGCAATAGTTGCATTTCCATCTCCAATTTCCTCCTCCCGTTCCCAACCTTTCCAATCTCGTGACATATTTTCATAGAGTGTTACCGTTATCGTCATTTCCCCCACCACTACCGCTAGGTCCTGGTACCAACGGAACTTTCGGAAGCAACATCTCTATCACTAAATTCCTATAAATTGTCATAACAAAAAATACTAGTAAGAGCATCAAGCATTCATAAGCACATATATATAGCCAAAAGGTAATAAATTTTAGAAGTGCACTCCTACTGTACTACAAAAATTGCTTCTACTCATGTTCACTTTCATGTTTTTAATTCAGGAGACAAAAAGATTAAGACATGAAGATGAAGCTACGGTATGGATGAAGACATGAAGCTACAAGGCTTTTAACTATAGCAATTTTTTTTAATTTGTATTGATGAGGACAAGAAGTTATTGACCTACTATAGCATACAAAGCTTTATAGCAATTTTATAATTGAGGAAGATATGAAATTACAGTAGCAATTAATGAAGACATGAAATTACTATAGTAAATTTTGTATGGATGAATTACAATAGCAAACCTTTGGCAAAAATAATTACAGAAGCAAACAAAGTCCATTTGCATTGATGCAAAAAAAATTACGGTAGCAGTTTGCATTGATGGATTCTATAAAAGTAAGGTCTTGATAAGACCAGGTTCTTTTAAAAATGTAGATAAAAACAAAAGCAAGGTCTGGATAAGACCAGATTCTTTAAAAAATGAAGATAAAAACAAAGGACAAGGAGTTACGAAGAGAAAACAAACAGTAAAACAAGAAAAAACCAATTGAAGTGTGGAGTGTGTGTGTGTGAGAGAGAGTAAAGTGCTTGTTTAAAGTTATTTTTAAAGTAGAGTTTAAAGTTAGAGAAGAGTCGGAGTATGGGCTTTTAACGATAAGTGGGTTCCAACAATAAGACTAAAGCCTTGTTAAAGTGTGACCCATTTTATATTTTATACCCATGTGTTTATTTTGTTGTTTCCAATGTGGGACTATCTTTAAAGTCCCATCATTTAGTTTTTTTTTTTACTTTCAACACTCCCCTTCACGTGCAACTATCACTTTTTTCTTTAGTGTAATTGTCACGTGGAAAGTACACTTGGTAGTATTGTCGAGTCGAGTTTGGATTAAGCCATTGGGTACGATACCATATTAAAGTTATTTTTAAGATAGAATAGATTTTAAAGTTAGAGAAGAGTCGGCGTGATAAGTTTTTGCACATGGGCTTTTAATGATAAGTCCGTTCCAACAATAAAACTCAAGCCTTGTTGAGATATGACCCATTTTATATTTTATACCTATGTGTTTTTTTTTTATTGTTTCCAATGTAGGACTATCTTTAAAGTCCCATCATTTGGTTTTTTTACTCTCAACGGTGCTTAAAATTAGGTTTTCCTCACCAAATTGGGGCTGAACACCCTGAACTGCTCTGAGTCAAGGGAAAGTCGAGGGGAAGCCCCGAGTCGAGGAGGAAGTCGAGGAGAAGCCCTGAGTTGAGAAGAAGCCCTAAGATTTCAAAGTTGAAAACTTAGAAGCCCTGAGAAATTGAAGTCGATGGTGCTAAAGTCGCCTGGGTTAAAGACGACCCCTGAGTTCAAGTCCACCTCATCGGAGATCAAGTTGATGTCGATCGAGATAATCGAAGTCTCTTGAGTCGAAATCGAAGTCGTCTGGATCTGGTTGAAATCGAAGTCTCGAACTCGATGTCGCCGCTGGGAGAAATTAAGGTTCTAACTCTCAAGCGGGTATGTATTTCTAATGGGTCAAAACCCGCAAAACAAGCCCAAACATGTCCCCGTCGTGTCCTTGCCATGTCGTCCACGTGTCCCTATCAATTCGAGCTTGATTTGGTCACGGACACGGATTTTGTGTCTGACACGTGTCGAACACGAATCTGTGTCCGATTCGAGTCTGACGCGGATTCAAGAAGAGTTTAGGCGTGTCCATGCTTCTTAGGATACCAACACTCGAGATAAAGTCCCGCTAAACCTTTGGCGGCATAGGAATAGGTGACACATGGAAAAGTGCTAGTAATTTTTTTCACGGCACTTTTTCAACTTTTAGTGGCGCTTCTAAGTGCCACTAATGATTTTTTTTCGGGAGTGATACTCCATTTGGTGTGATGAAAGATTCAATTAAGAACTTCTCTAATATATTTGGATGTATAGTTGATCAAATTCTGATTAAGTACTTAAGGTTTCTGTTGCTCCCGACTAAACTTATGCATCAGGATTTGTCCCTGCTAATTGATTGGATTGACAAAAGGTTGGTTGGTGGGAAAGGAATGCTTTTCCTACGGCAGGAGGCCGAATTTGAATAACTCGGTCCTATGGATGATTCCAATGTATACGATGTCCTTTCTGCTTCCTAAATGGGTCACTCATCAGATAAATAAGATCCGACATAATTTCTTCTCTAAAGATGCTAATGAGCATGTGGTGGTATTCTGTTGGTTAGCTAGGGTAGGGTATGCAAGAGAAGGAATTTGGTGGTTTAGGTGCCATTGACCTATAAGATTTTAATATTGCCCTACTATGCAAATGTGATGACTCATGTGTAATGAATGTGATATGGTGTGGTTACCACTTCTTGTTGCCTACGTCGTCGGGACACATTTCACTTTGCGGATAGGGCTCCGCAATCAACTTTGATGTCCTTTTGAAGGGACATGCTCTCTGCGGGACAATTCGGTTGAGCTTAGGAAAGGAAATGACACTAGATTGTGGTTGGACCGTTGGTGTATTGATATCTCTAGATTCTCCATATCATGATTTATATCATTGTAAATCTACACAAGCGGTCTTAGTGTGTCGATACCCGAAGAAAGGTAGGTGGTCGCTGGATTGGACTACAATAATTGATGATATGTTTGGCGAACGAACTCCTGGCTCATCTTCCTCGACTGAATACTTTTACTCGAATATCTTGAGATCTAAGACATTATAAAATTTCTAGCAACAGGGTTTTCTCCGTTTAGTCGGCTTATATTAGCTCATTGATGGACTCTGGCCCATTCCTTCAATGTAGTCTGGGATTCCAATGCCCCTTTGAAAGTTGTGTTTAATAGTCAATGCTGACAATTCGATCTTGACTAAGGATAACCTTATTTGTAGGCATATTATGGTTCAACCGAAATGCGGTGCTTGTGGCTATGACACAGAATGCCAGCCATCTTTTCTGGCAATAGACGATTTATCATATTCGGACCGGAACGACTATGGGGGACCTTTCTTTTATTAGGGAAATTGGACGGTTGTTTATATAAGACGAGAGAAATGATCTAGTTGGAATTTGTCATGTGTTGTTCTCTGGTCTATATAGATAGATAGATATAGTAGATGCTTTTGCTTTAAGGGTAGTCTGTTTGAGAATTAATTGATCGCATTCATAATCATTTCAGGTTCTAGACATGTTCTTCAAGGAAGCTTAAGCCAGGGCCGCTTCATCTGGAGTTCGGGGTGCACGAGGGACTGGGATGGGAGGACCATCGATTGCAGATGCCTGGGTTTGTGGGGTGATTTGACCTTTTGAGATATGTTAGCTGAATGTTATCCTGGGGCGTCGGTGAGCTTGTTTGCGAGTATGGTTGTTTTAGATCTGCTTTTGTATTATCAATTATGTAATGTTTGATATAGGTATGTATGTTCATAGCGTACCTATGGGACTTTCCATTTTAACCTATTTGGTTGGTATGTGAGCAATATTGTGTGGATTGTGTGGGCATTACTCTTTGTTTCATTATTATCTCTGTAATGAAGCTCGGCGGATATGCCACCGTTAATCCTCAAATGTTACTAGAATACCTCAAACTTTACCGAACTTACATTATACCTTCTATCAATCAGCCATTTCATAAAACCAAAATATCCTAAGTTCATCTTCTTCCCTTATTATGTGTTATCCTTGTTCCTCCAGTCCCAAGGTTAAACTCAAACTCACTTTAACCACACACTCCTACTTCTCTTGACCATACAAAAATGGGTCCGTTAACTATTGAATGGATGAGGAGTTATTTTTTTAAGAATGGAGAAAAGTCGGAGTTTTTCCCTTCTTGAGTATGAAGATGAACGCGATTTGGATAGAAGGGGTTTACTATGAGTATTGATAAGTTAGAACTTTTAAGAATGAAGTTTAAGTTAGATTTTGAATGGGTATTCAGAAAAGGTTTTTAGAGCATGAGGGTGGATGGATTATGGTATTTTGAGAATATACATGAGTTGGTATGAAAATGAACAAATCCGGGTCTTCATTGAATGGGTATGAACAAGATTACTGATCAATTTGATATTTCTTTCAATTTAGGGTCTAACAAACAAAAAAATATCACATGTTTTTCACATGAGAATATATCGATAATCTCTCATATGATGACGATAATGTAGAGCAGGTAACAAAGTGCAAATAGTGAATACCTTCGGATAGTTAGCAGAGCAAAAAATGGTGGTAGGAAAAATGTAAAGCTGTGTAAATTATGAGGGGATTAAGATTCACCCTAACTTAAATGTATTTTTTACTTCCGTTCAGTGTCTCTTCTTTTAAAGCAGTATTTTAATACAAATCATTCATATAAATCAGCTAACAAGCATATGAAAATATCATGAAAACTTACCGTGACGCAAACAATTAAAATGCATCTAGGAAGTGATTGATAAAAATATTATGTTTAAAAAGGAATTTGTTCGGTTATATAAAGGAAACTTGTCCCCTTATGTTCTCCATAGTTACTTATGCTGCAAATGCATTTTGTTCTAACTACACGTGTTCATAATTTCATATAGCTAGGGCTAAAACAACTAAGAATATTTGATAAAGTTACCTCTTTGTAGCTTTATCAGCAGAAATTACACCCTTCAATAATGTACGTATATCAACCGCACGCTCCGACATAATCGCATCGTGGTAAACTTTGCTGCCAATTTCTACCATTTCTTCCTCTACTTCATCCAATGTTTTATCTATATTTAACTTCATTTCCCCTTTCCTGATCACCGTAACGTTGAAACCATTAGCTTTGGCCTCACGAAAAGCATCCTGCAGGATAACCGCATTTCAGATTATTGGCATTGATAATTTGAATTAAAAAAATAAAATATTATTAACATAATAACATAAGCATAGCAATTTTTAGATGGGTATTAATAATTAATTAAGTTTAGATCAGGTTTTTATGACATTGGATTCAGTACCATTGAGGGAACAATAATTTACAAATAAACATAATTTTGAATTAATAATCTTACTTGCATGAAGTTGATAAGTTAATATTGTAATTCCATAGTATTGATTTTATTGTATCGCATATCATCAACGAATTAGCATAGCATGCTTTTGATTGTATCAAGATTTACATTAATTTTATGCAATTGAATTTTATCGATGAATTGTCAAATATGGACCTGTAACTCAAATGCGACTTGATTCATATTGACTCCGTATGTAGAAAGCATGTACTCGGTGATGCTTGAAAAAAAATTCTAGTCAGAAATGGTAAATTATCACTGAGATGCTTTTTTGTTTTAACATAAAGTTGACAGAGAAAGATTGAATTGTTCCATTAGGATATATAAGGATGTAGAACGTCACCGGTCTGATATAAAGTACTCTCGAAGCTTTCCATATATGTTGCATCTCATAGATGAAAATTGCATCTTATAGAGCTAAAAATAGAGTCAGATAAATATCATCCCAGTATAACTACTAAAGCTGGATTTCCTAGTTCAAAATCCTATTGGATATGATCTCCATACAGGACATCTATTTTGATTCAAGCTCACATACTTAAAATGAGATTACTTTTGCCACAACACCCATGTCACTTCCTAAAACTTAGCCAGAAAATTTGAAAAAAGAATACATTAATCAGTTAGGGGTTATCCTCTTATTCCAAAGGCATCTATAACTCTGCACTTAATGTTGCAACGATTAAGATAAGGACCTCATTGTTTTGCATGTATCGTTGAAGGAAATGTTGTTGTCCCAATTATCGGAGATATAATTAATAAAAGTGATGATGGTAAGACAACACAAAACCTGCACATACCCATAGAGAACATTTAAGGTTCATCAAAATAGGTTTAACCACCATGATTGTTTGAATTTCCGAGAAAATGTAACACGAATTTAACGCAAAAATATATCTTTCACGAAAAGGAAACACGGTACCTTTGGCGGTCGAGCAACAACAAAAGCTGCTCCACTTCCTACTGTCTCCATATGGGCTTGCACAATATAGCAGAAGTTCTTAGCATCTCCTGGATCCTCAAATGCAATTACATGATACTGCCTTGGATCAAGTTCAAGATCTGCAGCCATCTCTAATGAATAAAATCCTACTTTCTGCACACCATCCTCCACTGTGTAGAGCTCAATGCACTGTGGAGGGCCAAAAAACATACAATGATGAACAAGGATAATTCTACAGAAATATGAGAAGAGCAATGACATATGATATCTGCAGCTTTGGATCATAAAGCATCGACTTCTAAAAGAAAATATTCCGTATGAGCCAAGTTTACTTTGTATTTTAGAAGACTTTTCAAATTACTTCCTGTTGTAGAAGTTAGGGATAAGGAAGAAAACCCTACAAGAGAAGTGAACAGAATAGGAAGAAAGAGAGGAGAAGTTATTACAAAAATAGTTCATTTAAGTTTAATTGGTTGTAGGTCTAATATATAACATGATCCACATAGCTCAAAATTTCAAACTCCGCATATGTACCCTTGTTTTGTGAAAACACCGCAAGTATAAGTGCTTTAGAGTAGAAAATGTACTTCGCCTCTATAATGGGCCATGTGGCAAAATTTTATGCATTAGGAGAGCACAAACGCATACGCTGGTCCATGAGCCTCATAAACACATTTTACAACAGTGAAATTAATTAAGGATCCCCTTCCATAATCATCTTAATTTATGCGTAGAATACCAAAACCAACTCTTAAAATTAAAAAGAATTTGCTTCTCTATTTAATTAGAGGATGGTGATATAAGATTCCGACATTTTCATTGCTATGGTACTAAATTTTCTCTTCTATTCAAGAGGAACTATTCCTCCACCTTAATTCGTGTGCAGCAGTTCAAAATGGCCCATACACTGAAATAGAGGGAGTAACACAAGAAATAGCTCAAAAAGACGAACAAATACAAATACTTCAGTGTCATACCAGAACAAACTGAATATCCAACCACCAAAGGCAATCTTCTCCTTTTTCATCAGAATATTCTCTGTACTTGCTAACAACTGCTTGAGGTCCGTAAGCGTTGATCTCCCTTTTAAGCTTGTCCATTTTCTTCTGTATATATCTCCGCTGTCGTTTCGGAATTCTAGTCATCAAATCAGCCACCTCCTTTGTTTCTTTCTCTGTAATCCATCGGTCCAAACCCTTACCCATATCCTCCATAATAGATTTAACCTCTGGATCCGTCTCTGCATTATAAACCTCTAGGAATCCTTGAGACCATTTCTTCGTGTGTTGCCAATGCTCCTTTCCTTTCTTTTTTCCCGGTCTCATAGATCCATCACTGCATTCTATAAGTGTATTGCCGCTTGTTGACGCTTTATCTTTATTAGGAGTTTTATCAATTATCAGAGGAGAAACAGAATTGGATTTCTTGTCAAGAAATTTAACTTCTTTGTCAAATGTAGAACCTTTCCAGTGGGGAACAATTTTTTCCAGTGGATCGTCCAAGCTGATTCCATCTGCGTTATAAAAATATGATCAAATAGAAATAGATGGCATAACCAACTACAATACTGAATATTTTGTAACAGGTTATTGACCAACTGTTCAGTGAAAAGGTAGCTACTGTAGTAAGGTCATTTTAAATCAAATGTTGATAAGTGACTAACAATGCATAAGCACAGCAGAAAAAGCTTCTTTAAAAAAATAAATTCGAACAGTTGAAAAAACATATGAAATTATACCTCTGCCATAGTCTAGGTTTTCAATCCTGGAGTGGACCCACTCATGCAAACCCAAAAGTTTTTCGTTCACCTTTTCAGCTTTAAGTTCAAGGCCTTTGAAGAAAGCAAGTTGATCATCGGCATCCATCAAATGGAAAGGGTCTCGTCCAGCCAACTCGTTGTCTCGGACTTGAAACACAATTTCTCTAAGTTTTTCATCTTTCATCCACTCAAGTTCCTCATCCTCACCCAATCGTGCAAGTTCGCTTACTTCAGAACTTACAATGGAGGACTCTTCTTCTTTCTCTTTTGCCAACATGTAGTTCTCTCTGAATCCAGACCCAATTGTATTAATTATAGGATCGAATTTTTGGAAATTTTCCGCAGCCCAGCTCTGGTGGCCATTAATGTCTAATTTTTCAGTATTCCCTTTTTTCAAAGTAGAGTCCTCCAAAGAACTAATAACTGAAGATGTACCTGAAGTACATTCGTTTTTACTTTCCACTGATAGGCTGTTTGTGACATTATTAACCCCAAAACCATCTTGAAATGTCTTGGCCTGTGCTTTGGAATCAAAGTGCCCCTCATCTGGAATATTGTTTAATGCTTGTCCACCGTCAGATGTGTACAAGTTGTTACACTCACTTTGATCCTCTGCAGATATTTGATCAGCATTCAAATTCTCTGTTCTAAAACAAGTGATTTCTGAATTTTCATCACCTAGAAAGCTTTCATCTAAACCGGAAGTGTGTGCGATGTTTGAGGTTTTTTCTAATATCCCAATAGAAATATTATTTGGCAAATCCGGTTTATTTTCTCCAAACACTTTATTATCATTGATTCTTATCGACGACATTGAATCCCCATCAAAGTTTGTTTCAGAAACATCATTAGATTGCAGTTTAGCGGTTGGCATCCCATGTTTTTGTGAAAGGAACTCCTTTGCTTCCTTGACTGACTTTATAATCTTTGGAATCTTTCTAACAGAATTCAAAGTGCGACCCGATTCTTTCTCTAATGAATCAATACTCTCAATCTCGTTCTGTTTCACATCTTCATTCCTCAAAGTATGCTGACTTATATTTGCTACTGGAGTAGGTATCTCCTTAGAAAATCCAGATGACTTTGTATCATCATCTGAATTTCCATTGACTGAATCTTTTCGCCCATTGATCTCCCCTATTTTATTATTTTGTGCAAGATCATTTGGCTCCAATCCCTGAAAGCTTAATTTCATTTCTCTGATCTCTCTATCAGCAACTACAGAAGATAACTCATTGACCTCAACGATCTTATTGTTTTGAGCAGGGATTAGTTTGCTCCATTTCCTTAATCTCTCTTGGCATTTCTCTAATCTCTTTGTCAGCAACTATGGAAGATAACTCACTGGCCTCAACCTCAACTATCTTACTATTTTGTCCACCGTCTTTTCGCTCCAATTTGTGAACTTCTTGTGCAATTTCTCTAACCTCTCTGTTTGCAACTATGGACGATAACTCATTGATCTCCCCTATCTTATCATTTTGTGCACGATCTTTTTGCTCCAATTTCCGAGCCTCTCTTGCCATTTCTCTAATCTCTCTAACCTTATTTTCAAAATCTCGATCCTCAAAATGATGCAAAGAGTCTGACTTTACCAAACTCTCTCTCGACTCTTCAGCATTCTTAATGCTCTTCAAGAGTTCATTCCTATCCAATTGTGGTCTAGTGTAGGATTCCATCTGCAATGGTTGCACATCTGGAACAACTTCAACTCTTCCTTTCTCTAACATATTCTTCTCCATCCTTGATTTCTTCTTTCTCCTAAGCATTTCGAGCTCTTCCCTATTTGGTTCCACTTTTTTGCTATTGCCAGCAAAAAACAATTTTTTTACCGCAACCCCAAAAACATAAAAAATGAACAACACCTTCAAACCGTTAGTCCAAGGAATATCCCTAATAATCAAAACAGTCTGTAAATTGCCGATAAAAGACGACCTTTTCCCCTCGACTAAAAACTTGTCTTCGGAACCGAAATCCTTAAATTCCTCGACAATTGGGGAAATGGGTTTGGACCCATTTCCCCAAAACTCCGAATCTTGCTCAAATCGATCAAAGAGCAAAGAATTTGAAGACAAACTATCGTTTTCATGCAATTCTATAGGAACTTGGCGCACCTGGTCTCGTTTGGGAGCAAGGAGGAGCTTTTCTCTCAAACTGTTCCTTCTCCTTCTGCTGCCGCCGCTGCGCCTTGAGGGCTTCGAGAACAAATCCCTTTCTTCACCATGAGATTGAGGATTGTGATTGTTTATGGAGATATTTCTTAATTGAGAGCAACGGCATCGTCGCTGAAGATGTGATGAGACCCGGCAGAAAAAGTTGGTGGGTTTGCCAATGGAGAGAGAGAGATCCATTTCATTTGGTATTTGAGAGATTAGGGTTTTAGAATTGGCGAGTGGAGCTTGGCCAAAACCCTAAGCTAAATCTTTGGGAGGAGATTACAATTACGGTCCTGTAGTTTATTTTTAAAAGAAGGAATGCAAATTATAGTTTGCATGTACCAGACTTCAAAAATATAGCGCAAATAATTTAGTTTAGATTGGAGTTAAGATAATTGTAGTTATTTCAACTCCAAAATAATTGTCAAACAGTAAAGTTAACATTTATTGTAGTTAACTGAGGTTGTGGAAGATAGATATACCGCACAAAGTCAAAATATTTATTTGGCTGATCCTGAGAAATTCTATCCTTACTAGAGACAACTTAGCCAGGAGAAAATAGATAGGACTTATGGAAAACCCACACTATCGAAGAACTTCGGGGGTCTTGGAAGTCTTGGAATTTTACGCGTGATGACCGACCTATTTGGGATATCTCAGTCAATGCGATTTGCTAGAATATCTGGAATGAAAGGAACAATAAAATCTTCAATTCAGCATTTAGATCTATAGCTAGTATGATTTGTAACACTGAGACTGCAATTATACTTTGGACAGGTGTTGCGGCTGCTATGGCAAGAAAGAGGGCCATGCTTGGCCCTTTGACACAGATAGAGCCAAAGGGTCACTTAGTCACCGTGCTTGTGGGCAAATTGAGTGTTCAGGTTCCGGCTGATCTGACGCGTGACACTTAATTTTGACATGTACTGCTGGGTGTCTTCTTTGGATAGGAATTTATGATTTGCTTTTTTGAGGGTTCGGCTTCTCTATGTCTGTTGGTGATCTTATAGTTCTTTTCTTACCATAGAGACAGAGAGAAGCAAAACCCTCAATAAAGCATGATGACCAAGTGACCCTTTGGCTTTATCTTAACTCAATATGATAGTATCCTATTTGGTTTGTTTTTATCTTAACATGTGATATGTTTTACTTGTTATTTCATATTGATTATACATGTTGATAAAGCTCTTAGGATCTTTGCTTGACTACCAGCGTTATGATGGCAATCATACTCGTGTGAGCTGGGTAGTCGATAAGCACATCCTTAAATGTCCTTAGTTGTGGAAGTATCAAGACTGGGTATCGATACTCCAGAGTAAACTATCGTATATATTTCTAGACCCTCACGAGGGGCGATGGTTGGTCCCGCAGCCATTGGTGTGATGCACATAAGATTGTATATGGGTGCTCACTGGGGGTGAGTACACTGGACGGACTCACCGAGAACTAGCTAGATAGTATTATACTTATCGTCAGATAGCAGTTCTCTAGTGACATGAGTACAGATAGCCTGTCGACCTAAGCTCGTCATTTGTCTCGTGTGAGTTCCCACTGTGCTTTGATTACTACCCTACCACGGCTCTACTGAGTCGTACAAACAGGTTTTAGTTGGGTACAGTCCCGAACCACATGGAGGCAATGAGCGATTGTTGGGAATCCATCTCTCCCGGTATAGGGAGTCGATATCGCGCTATGTTTGGTTGGCCAATATCATAAGTCTCTGGCCAGGGCGGATTCATTACTGATAGTTAGATCAGTAGATTCTCGGATGGTCTTGAGCCATATCGGCACGACTTGTCGGGTTATTAGGGGTCTGACATTTTCCATCCCCTAGACCCGGCATGCGATACCCTCAGACGAATAGATCGGACCGTACAAAGATTGTTACGGATAGGCTCAGTAGGAGTTCGGACGAGTTTGCGTGTTGGCTTTTTTTTCGACAGATATCTGGGTAGTTGTTACGTACAGCTAGTGCCACTGACGTGCTTGTGGTTAAACCCACTGCCAGCGTACTATCAGTGTTTAGAGTCCCATACAAAGGGTTTCCCTGGTTCAGGCGAAACGATTGATTATTATGAAAACTTGTATTTACCGCAATCAGAAACAGCGTCGCATGAAGCTAGCCGGTGAGTACGGGTCGATTCACAGAGATGGGTAAATTCCTTTTATGTGTTTTAACGAGTTGATTCAAAGTGTCGTTTTGGTTGATTTCTAAAATCTATAAAAACTGGATCTTAATTAATCTAATTTAAAAGTCTTGCTAGGGTTAGGTTTAGGGGAAGTTTTGGAGATTAATGTTTTCTTCACTGCTTTTAATGCCTTCTTTTTTTGGATCTATTAGGTGTTACGGTAATTGTCAATAAAGTGGAACAGAATCTTTTGGGAAGATATTTCTTCCTCTAGATTCGCATCCTTCCTTTGTTGATAATTACCCTAACCCCCATGGAAAACACGCGCAACCGGCCCTTTATACTACGGTTCATCGTTACCTCGAGGGGTAGGATGCCGTAGGGAGTGGTTGTACGCGCATGCATGGAGTTCTAACTCTTAGGTGAATGTGGCCTTGAAAGGGGTGAGAGATCTCATCTCCCAACCCTTTCCCTAAGGCTAACCCTAACAAGCGAGGAGATTACTCGCTCATTAGGGGATGAGAAAACATTTAATTAAAGGAACAAAAATAAAATTACTTACTAATTCGATGGCTCCTTCCAAGCAAGAAGAACAGATCTGAATATAATTCCCAGAACTTCTGAATTTTATTGATTGAAAAGAGGCATAACATTTTACAGATCTGGAAATACAATTTATAGGAAAACAGAAAACCTAGGGTTACAGACTCTCGCACATGCGCAATTACAGATTTGACCTCTAAAAATCCCAACACCCGAACCGTCGCACCGACACAAGAAGTCGGTGCCGACACGTGCAACAAACGGCCGCGGAACCGCGGCAATAGAGCGCTTGGGCCGCGGTTCCGCGGCCCTTTGGTGGGCTTGGCTCACCATATTTTCTGAGATGCATCAAGGTCTTTTGGGGCTTCTGATTCTTTGGTTCTTTTTTCATTTGGGCTTCTACATTGATTCCAGATCTTCAATGAACACTTTGCAATGGATCTTTTAACCGTTTGCCTTGACAATTTGGATCTTGTGTTGCCTTATTGACTGTGAACTGTTCTTCGTTTAGGCTTGACTAAGATCCTCCTAATTGTTGGTAAAAAGTCCTTCTTTTATGTCGTCTTTTGTGTTTTTCACTGTTTTTGCTCCAAGAGCCTGTATCCTGTAACATGCAACAAAAGTGCGTCAAGAGTACCTGTTTATTTCTAAAACGGATAAGAATAGGGGAATGATAAATGCAATATTATGGTCTGAACAAATACCCCCAAACTTATCTTTTGCTCGTCCTCGAGCAAACTTATTATTTTTATTCACTAAAATCCTAACCACACTTTCGCAGGGAAACGCGATTGCACTGAGCTCGTGCAACAAGCCGTTAAACCTCTAGGTGTCCCTAGTAGGAGGAGTGTTGTCTCCTTAGGGTTTTCAGCGGATATTACCCACAAAATCCTGTCAATTCGGCCCATTAACTTTTGTTCTCCAATTAGGTTTTCTAACAAGGAATTCTATTATTTTTTGACTCGCAAATTATTCACCCACATTCTTCACACTTCCTCATTATTTAACTTAAGATTATATATGTTCTATAGACTTATTTAGCTTTCGGCATCTCTTAAGTCTTCCTTCTTGGGTTTCATCTCTACTTAGGAATTTCTATCAACTCTATTAAAGATACAAGTTTTATCTTTCATTCCTTTCTCTCATCTAAACTCTAATCACATATCCCCACGTGTGTGTATAGATCACCCCTACACTTGGAAATTCAAATCAAGCAATCATACTCTCGTCCATTGTCCAAAGCACTTATTAATTAATGAATTTTTAAATGAAATTTTGCTTACACATCCTTCATGCGACCGTTAATACTTCTTGAGGTACCAACGACCGATTACAAGATGTGTTTGCACATTAAAGCGTACTTCCTAGTTTTTTCAATACCCAAGGATTTTAGCAGTGACTCCCAAACCAGTTAGTCTAAGGCACTAGGTGATGAAGCACCCTCGCTAAAGATTTTTCTATTTTTACAGCCTTAAGTAATCACAAAAAACCAGTGTCCATTTTTATTCACTTTTTTTTTTATATTGTACTAAGGACTTTAGACAAGAGCATTTCAAGGTCTCTTTTACTATTCCAAGTTTCAAGATGCGTGGTTGTGCAAGTTGTAGGGTACACGTTTTCAGAATCTAGACTTAAGCTAGGAACTATTTTTCAAACTTATACTCTAATAAGAACATCAATACTCTTCCCTTGTTTCGACTTAGTCCAAGAAGTGAACCCAAAATTTGCCTATTTCTAAATAAACTACAAGGCATATACTTTCTACCGTTAAACTTTAAGGAATGTTATTTTTAGGGTTTTTAATTTACTAAGTCTAAGATCTAGTTGTTCCTAGCCAGTTAACCTATCTGTCAAACTCAAATCAAATATGGCCAAAATTGAATACAATATTTTTATAATTTTTGAAATTTTTCAATTTTTATGGGTTTTCAAATAAGTATGCAAATGCAATAAATATGTACAAATGAATGCGAAGGAAGAAGACGTACCGAGCGTACCCCCAAACTTGAACTTGACAGTGTCCTCACTGTCATGCTAAACCAAGAGGGTCAAAATATCGGCACTTCCCTGTTTATTTATTTATAATTTTTTTTATTGTTAAGAAAAACAAAAATATATACAAAAAGGCCCTCCCCCAAACTTCATTTAAACTATGTTAGACATTACTGCCAAACTTTGCATAGACCAAAAGTCAATATCAACCAGTTGAAAATTTTATCAGTAAAGAGTATTGGTTGGTGGAAGAATAAGTTGTGGCGGTTCAAAAAGAATTGGGAAAGATAGAAGTGGTGGTATGGAAGGTATAGAGGGGAATAGACAGGAGGTGGTGATGAATCAAAACGAGAATGCGAATGATCAGCAATCAGTGGAATATTGGCATTCTCGTAGCTTATTAAAAGAAATGGGGATGGTTCAACTTCTAAAAGAGGAGGTTGACTAACCACAATATCCCCAAAATGTTCCTGTGGGTCCTCTATTGACTTGGCATCATCCATCAATTTCATATGATATTCAATTATAAGGGAACTGATTTCCTCGATGTCCGCCATAGTCCAACCGAAAACTTGCCGCCTATCGTGTAAGACTTTTAAAATAGCGTTCTCTTGTTCGAAAGCTAGAGAGGCTGATATTATAATGGGAAAAGTCTCATTCTCACCTATGTAAGCATATTTAAGGTGAGGCGGTAAGGACATGAGTTCGAGTTTTGGATGCGAAAGAATCATTGCGGAATCTACCTCGAACTCAAAGGACTCCAACACAGGTTCGAAATCACTGCAAACAACTGATTCGGATGGTTCAACTAACTCATCCACAAATTCAAAAGACTCATATTCGGGCTGTGAGTCGTCATCATCCGAAAAAGTGAAACATTCATAATCAATATCGGTTGTGTCAACTGTGGTAGGCTCAAGGAAGGACGCACTAGTGGCGTCAAAACTGTCTTCATCAAACAAAAATCTTTCAAACTCGCAGTCCTCCTGCGTGATTTCGTGAACAGAGCAAACTTCTCGTGTACTAGTTTTAGGCACAGGGGGCAGACTTCCCATCTTATAAATATTGAACTCACTAGACATTTTCCCAAAGGATAGAGTCATGGAGCCATTGCGACAGTTTATTACAGCATTGGAAGTGGCCAAAAATGGTCGACCGAGAATCACCGGAATTTGGTTTCTTGGGTTAGCAACAGGTTGTGTATCCATAACGATAAAATCAACGGGGAATATGAACTCCCCGACTTTGATCAACACATCCTCTAGTTGACCCCTTGGATGGGTGATTGATCGATCAGCCATTTGGAGAGTGCAACGAGTGGGTTTCAACTCTCCAACCCCTAATTGTTCGTACACGGAGTAGGGAATCAGGTTAACACTAGACCCAAGATCTAGAAGTGCTCGATTAATTTTCTTATCCCCAATTGTGATGGAAATCGTAGGACAGCCGGGGTCCTTTCGTTTTTGGGGTAAGGTTTGATGGTGGTTAATAGCATTGCTCACTGCACTAGCCACTAGCACTTTCTTGGGTACTTGAGATGCTTTTCTCTTTGAAGTGCATAAGCCCTTTAAGATTTTCGCGTATGAAGGGACTTGTTGGATTGCATCCAAGAGAGGTATATTTATGCTAACCTGCTTAAACAATTCCACAATCTTCTCCACTTGTGCAGTTGGTTTATTGAGACTCATCCTGTTTGGAAATGGTGCATTTTGAAAATTAGTTGAGTCACATGTTTGTGGAGTAGAATGTGGAGTAGGAACGGATCCCGGTGTAGATGTGTTCATGTTGTGAGAGTTGGGTCCGTTCGAGCTAGAAGAAGTAGAGTCGTGTGAAGGGTGGAGAATAGGCTCTAAAGAAAAAGGTGAAGAAGAAAGTGAAGAAAATGAAGAAGGGGAAGGTGACGATGGAGAAAAAGAAGAAGAAGAAGAAGAAGAAGAAGAACCACCGGCGGGGATGTCATCACTAGTTTCCACATTATTTTGCAACTCTCTTCTGGATCTCAACGTGGTCACCGCATTTACATTGTGATTGTGATATGCGTTTTGTGTGTGACCGGGATTTGGCAATGGTTGAGATGGAAGCTTTCCCTTTTCTCTCTCGCTCAACGCAGCAGTTAATTGTGCAATTTGTGCCTCAATAGATTTGATACTTTGATCGTGTGAAGCATTGTTATTCATCAAAGACTGAACATAATTTTCAAATCTTGCTGCGGATTCAGTAGATTGCTTGAGAAATGCATCTAGACTTTTTTCTAGCGAGATAACCTTATCATCATTAGGTTGGACCAAATTGTTCGTTTGATTTGTATAAGGTTGTTGTTGGAAAGGTTGCTGGTTTTGAGTTTGTAAGGGTGCTTGTTGTTTTTGTGGAGGAGGTCTTTGAAAATTATTGTTCCCTTGGACTTGTTGATTTTGGTTCCAAGCGAAATTCGGGTGACTCCTCCACCCCGGATTGTATGTCGAAGAGTACGGATCGTTTCTTTGTCGTTGCTGAAATGCAGCATTGACTTGATCCTGTCCTTGAATAGGTGCATTATAAGGACACTCTTCGGTTAGATGCGATGGATTTGCACAACAAGCATAAACAGTTCGTGTGGGTAGAGTAGGGGCAGGAGAAGACGATGAGATTTTGGTCTCAATGGCTTCTAGCTTTTTCATAAGTGAGGCCATCTCGGCCTTCATAGCAATCGACATATCTATTTGATGTATGCTTGCCCTAGATTGACCAACAGAAGAAGATGCTGTGGTCTTGGTACTCTCCCACTGAATTGTTTGCTCACTAAGATCCTCAAGAAACTGCCATGCTTCGTCACTAGACTTGGAGAGAAAATGACCTTAACATATGGTTTCTAGCAACTGCTTCGTTGCCGAGTTCAGTCCCTCGTATAATGTTTGGCAAAGTTGCCAACTTTCGATCCCATGATGAGGGCATTGAACAAGTAGGTCTTTAAATCTCTCGAAGCACTTCCAAAATGGTTCGGAAAAAAGCTGTGAAAATTGTATTATCTCGTTACGGATTCTAGCAGTTTTGTGATGAGGATAGAACTTTTTCAGAAAAGCTCTCACAAACTCATTCCAATTTCTAATGGAATGTGATGCGGTGCTGTATAGCCACTTCTCGGCTAGGTCACATAAGGTAAAAGGAATGACCCTTAGCCTTATCGCGTCATCACTTAATTGGGTTGTTTTCATCATAGCGCACACATTTTGGAATTTATTAATAAATATATATGCATCTTCAGATTCCAAACCATGAAATTTTGGCAGCATATTGATGAAATGCGGTTTTATTTCAAAGTTGTCCCCATTTGCCGGTGGGGGTGAAAGACATGTAGGTAAAGAAGTGCGAACGGGGTAGAAGAGATCCTGGAGCGCAACTCGTGCGGGCGCTACAACAGGCGGAAGATTCGGGTTATTTACACCTGGCGGAGGTGGAATCATTCCCGTCGGTAAGGTATCGTTGGGGTTGAATCCCGACATACCTTCGAAAGAAGAATTTGAAGGTGGAGGTAAGGAAATGGATGGAATGTCGACGAAGGGTTCGTCGAAGGGTTCGTCGGTCGGTACCAACGAAACACGGACTAATCGGACGTTAGTATCCCTAGTCCAAAGTGACATACACTAAAGGAGTAGTGTAGTCAGAAAAAATAGAAAACAGAATGTGGGGGTAAGATAACGTCAGTGAAGGGAAGTGATGGAAGTGATGGAAGTGAGTTGCAAGGTTTCTTAGCGACAAGTTGCAAATTTTGAAAAGATTTTTCCCCTTTTTTTTTATATATGTGATAGTTTTGCAAAGAAGTTTTTGAAAAGGGACTCGTGACACAAATGTATCAACCACATGCACAATCAGGCCTAGATCTAAGGTCACCTAGGTCTGCTAGACAGCTCCTAACTAGGGCTAGAAATAGGACCTCAAACCGCCTCTTCACGGACAAGTACGGCCAGGTAAGTGGGAAGGAATCACCACTACAGTGGGCCTAATTAATAACCACTAGCCTAGACACCGCAATGTCGGTTAGGATAAACGGTCGATGCCTATACTAGTCCTTTTCCTATTGAGCTCGATGTCCTTAGGTCTGAGTCTAGTCTTTTTTAATTAATTGTGGTCGATGCAAAATGCTTTAGGTGTTTTCTGGGGTCCTGGGAAGGGTGATGAAATCCCCACCCAATCTGAGTTTGATCAATTAGCCCCTTAAGGTTCGGTTAAATTATGCAAAACAGTAAAATTTCACTTGCAATCAATTTTTAGCGCGGCGCAAAGAAACCTGCAGAAAATCTGTTATTTAGAAGGGGGAGAAAGACTTTTTAGCGCAAAGAACCCTGCAGAATTTTTTTTACAGTGGATATATGGAGGTTGCAGAGGAGAGAACAAGAAAGCAGACCATGTAATTTTTGCACAGAGAAGAGCTGAAAGAGCCGCGGAAGCGCCGCCTGGGGGCCACCTTTGCCGCGGAAGCGCGGTGGAATGAAGAGGTCAGCTCCTAAAAAAATTTTCTACTGCTCTGTTGGGAACTTTCTTCTCTGTTCTGATGTACACTTTTGTTTTGCCCTCTGTAAATTTCCAGATCCTCAATTCTTCGCTGTTCCTATAAGATTTAAAAGATACACCCTTCAAACAGATCAAATTTGATAATTTTTGTATTTTTTTAATATTTTCAGATTTTTATAATTTTTAAAATTTATATCAACCCGAAAATTCACAAAAAGAAAAATTACGCCATCCCCGGCAACGGCGCCATTTGATTATTATGAAAACTTGTATTTACCGCAATCAGAAACGGCGTCGCATGAAGCTAGCCGGTGAGTACGGGTCGATCCATAGAGATGGGTAAATTCCTTTTATGTGTTTTAACGAGTTGATTCAAAGTGTCGTTTTGGTTGATTTCTAAAATCTATAAAAACTGGATCTTAATTAATCTAATTTAAAAGTCTTGCTAGGGTTAGGTTTAGGGGAAGTTTTGGAGATTAACGTTTTCTTCACCGCTTTCAATGCCTTCTTTTTTTGGATCTATTAGGTGTTACGGTAATTGTCAATAAAGTGGATCCGAATCTTTTGGGAAGATATTTCTTCTTCTAGATTCGCATCCTTCCTTTGTTGATAATTACCCTAACCCCCATGGAAACACGCGCAACCGGCCCTTTATACTACGGTTCATCGTTACCTCGAGGGGTAGGATGCCGTAGGGAGCGGTTGTGCGCGCATGCATGGAGTTCTAACTCTTAGGTGAATGTGGCCTTGAAAGGGGTGAGAGATCTCATCTCTCAACCCTTTCCCTAAGGCTAACCCTAACAAGCGAGGAGATTACTCGCTCATTAGGGGATGAGAAAACATTTAATTAAAGGAACAAAAATAAAATTACTTACTAATTCGATGGCTCCTTCCAAGCAAGAAGAACAGATCTGAATATAATTCCCAGAACTTCTGAATTTTATTGATTGAAAAGAGGCATAACATTTTACAGATCTAGAAATACAATTTATAGGAAAACAGAAAACCTAGGGTTACAGACTCTCGCACATGCGCAATTACAGATTTGACCTCTAAAAATCCCAACACCCGAACCGTCGCACCGACACAAGAAGTCGGTGCCGACACGTGTAACAAACGGCCGCGGAACCGCGGCAATAGAGCGCTTGGGCCACGGTTCCGCGGCCCTTTGGTGGGCTTGGCTCACCATATTTTCTGAGATGCATCAAGGTCTTTTGGGGCTTCTGATTCTTTGGTTCTTTTTCCATTTGGGCTTCTATATTGATTCCAGATCTTCAGTGAACACTTTGCAATGGATCTTTTAACCGTTTGCCTTGACAATTTGGATCTTGTGTTGCCTTATTGACTGTGAACTGTTCTTCGTTTAGGCTTGACTAAGATCCTCCTAATTGTTGGTAAAAAGTCCTTCTTTAATGTCGTCTTTTGTGTTTTTCACTGTTTTTGCTCCAAGAGCCTGTATCCTGTAACATGCAACAAAAGTGCGTTAAGAGTACCTGTTTATTTCTAAAACGGATAAGAATAGGGGAATGATAAATGCAATATTATGGTCTGAATAACGATATAGAGACCGTATGGTTTTACATGCAGGGTTTCGATCATATACGTGTACTAGCTACACGTATTTTTGATCGGACAGATAATACTAGCGGGCTTAGGATTAGGCCGCATTCTAGTATTATAATATTGGATTATTTTCATCTCTTGGTATTCATGGTACGAATACGGGTATGTATATACGGTGAGGGGTATTCTTGTATTTTCACAAGAGTGCTTCTAAAAGAAGATACTTCATTTGTGATAAATCCATTTGTCTAAATAGATAATGAGGTGGAGGTATGAGGTGTTATTTAAGTATGGTTGAAGCACGGCTACTTTAGATGACCCATTCACCTTGGATGACTATTGAAGCATGGTTGTATTATTGTTATTATTAGTGATAAAGGTATGTGATTGATCATCTTTCTTCGTGTGTTTGGAAAAATGTAAAATAGATCACAACCAAAGAAATTTATACCGCAATCAATTGACGGTGTCTATTGTAGATTCGTCGGTGAATGCGGATCGTCCACTGGGAAAGTGTGACTTGATCGATCTTGTTTTAGTTGCGTTGGAAATTAAAATATAAAAGAAAATAATTCAAGAATTGTGAAATTTAGTTTTAAGAATCATCACAAACTAGATCTAAAATCAAGAAATGGTAGAAATCAAGAAAATATCCAAATCGTTTGAATTATCAAGATTTGTAGAAAGGCTTGTCGGAATCAATTGAATCGATAGTAATAATTGATGCTTAGAATTTCAAATTCTTATCTATTGAATATTTGATACTAGATCGATGTCAATCAATGAGGTTTAAAGATCTTTTAAAGAACCTAAGGTTTCTTCATCCTTATCCCTTGTCCTTTCGTTAACTAGCATTCAAATTCCAGTCTCTAGGAAATTCAATCATCGATTGTTGATCTTTAATTTAGAGCGAAAATATTCAAGAAAGTATCTCACTCAAAATTAGGTCATCTTTGATTCAATTACCTAAGGTTTACAAAACTCATAAGACTTAAGTATTATTCAAGAATTCATCAACATCATCTACCTATTCTTTCGATTCCGATGCAAGCGAAGTTTTATTCACGCATCATTATAAAGAAATCAAGAACTAAGAATATCATAATGCGAGAATGAATAGAAAGCAAGATTAAAGATCGTCACCTTTTATTATTCGATGTTATCGTTACAATACACTCAAAAACTACAAGAATTGAGGAGGAACTAAAATCATTGAACTAGCTTCGCATCGTCTTCTTGAGTCGCGGATCGCCTTGGATCTCTTGCTCGGATGAAGATCGGCGTTACTTCAAAAGGATCGTGGATGCTTGCTCGATTTAGAACTCATTGAATCTTGAATTGGCTTTTTGAGATGGATTTGGGGCTAGGGTTTTGAAATGCAAGTTGTGTCGCTCAACTTGTGGAAATTGATTTGGATCTCACTCGATTTTTTACCCTAAATGATGAACAACCGAACAACCTCTTCAATGAAGCCTTAGATGCATTTTTATAGTCTTTTCCTTTGGCTTCCCTTAGAAGCTAGGTATAGCTTCTCTTGTAAGCTTGGTAGTTGAGAAGAAACTTTTAAATTGAGTTAGTTATTTAGCTTACAAGAGAAACTTGGCTGTTAGAAGGGAAGCTTCTGGAGAAATCTACACAATTCAGAGCGTATTGGAGAAGCTTGGTAGTTGAGAAGAAAAGCCACGGGAAAAATTCTGTCGCTGACGAGTCAACCCGGCCGTGGATCCGCCGCGGATCGGCCTGACTCGGCCGCGGATCCGCGGCCGTTTGATGGACTCAGTGCCTGGAAATTTTTGGGTATTCTGGTGTTGGCTTGATGACCCTTTCCTGATATCTGGAATATTTTAGACTTTCTTGTTTTACCGCCAGATCACAAGTGTTGGACTTGGTGTATTTTTATCAGCACTTTTATGATTCCGGCTCTTTTACCTGGAGAATTTCCTGCACACAATCTCGAGACAAGGGTTGATATATACAGATCAATGCAATTAGTAATAAAACACGTAATTTCCCTTTAGAATGTCGATTATAACTATAACACGTGTTATTTGGTATTTTACAGATGAATTCGTAATCCGTGTTATATTTACAATAAACACCCTCAGATGATTGATAAGAGTAGGGAAATTGTCGTGTTAAGAATGCAATATTTTCGACTGATCAAATTCCTCCAAACTTAATTTTGGTCGTCTCGAGGAAACATCTTTTATTTTAAAAAGGAGAAAATAAAGAAATAGAAAAACTAACTAGCACACTTTCGTAGGCAACACGATTGCACTGAGCACATGCAATAAGCCTTTAAATCTCTAGGTGTCCCTAGTAGGAGGAGTGTTGTCTCCTGAGGGTTTTCAGCGGATTGCATCCACAAAATCCAATAATAAAAGGCAGACCGTGACAGTTACATATAAAGATAAGAATTATAAAAGAAAGACTTTGAAAATTAGAGTTTCCAACTAATACTAGCTTTTCAGTTGCTATGAGCCCTATCTTAATAGTCATGAAAAGATGTTAGAAATCATATCATCCCTCAATAAAACATCGCCTTTATTCTTCATTCCTACCTTTCTTCCAAACACCGATCATATACCCCTACGTGTGTGTAATAGACATCCCTACACTCAGAGAATTCAATTCAAGCTATCATACTCTTGTCCATCTGCCTCAGTACTTTTTAATTGATGAATATTTAGATGGATTTGCTCACATATTTTTCTTGCGGCCGTTACTACTTCTTGAGGTACTAACCGACCAATTACTCATGTGCTTGCTTAAACGGTGTATTTAATATTTTCCTCGTCTTGCACCACCTAAGGTTTAGCAGTGACTCCCAAACCAGTTGGTCTAAGGCACTAGGTGATGAAGCACCCTCGCTATATTTTTTTATTGCTGCCTTGGTGATAACAAAACCAGTGTTCATTTTTCTTCACCATTTTATCTTTTATTTTCCATTTTATATTTCCTTCGTACTTTGGCTTTAAGACAAGAGCATTTCAAGGTATCCTCTACTATCCCGAGTTTCAAGACGTGTGTAAGTGCGAATAGTAGGGTATCAACGTTCAAATGTTTGGCATCCAGAATAAGAACTATTTTCTCAGACTTATTTTTATCCTCAGATTAGTGACATCTTTCATCTTACTAATCCTTGGGACAACGGCTCATAACTACTTATTACTAGTTTCGTTTAAGAAAACTTCTAACTTTCTTGGTTTTCTTAAACTATTTTAATCTTTTGGATGTAATTTTTCACTATCTAATCTTCTATTATAAAATTAAATATTAAATATTTTTATCTTTTAAATTTTTTAAATTTTTTATATGTTTTAAATGTTTTGTGCTTATGCAAAGTATGATGCAAATGATGCGCAAATAAGCACAAACCTCTCCCAAACTTGTTTTCAACAGTGTCCTCACTGTTGCTATCTGTTAAAGCTCAGAACCTGTAAACTTAGGAGGCAAAAATTTGTTAAAGGGGACATGAAATATGATTGTGGAAAATCTCCTCCAAACTTATTCTTTTATTCATGTACAAAAACTTTTTATGATTTTGTTTTAATAAATTTTGTTATATATTTTTGTAAAATCTATTTACAAATTGACTCATCTCCATTCAAAAAATGTGACAAAATTACCAAGTCATGGAGGTGAGGTGGAGGAAAATTAGTCATTATAAAGCGATTATAAAGCGGCTCCTGTAGAAACAGGAGCTCCTCCGAGGGGTCAGTGGAAAAATACGGTTTTAGTCTATGACCATTTACTTTGAAAATATAGGGTTATTAGGCACAATAAGGAGGCTCTACAAGGCATCGACCATGCCGGATTAAAAATTTTAGGTGCTTAACAACCCTAAGCAAGATCGTTAACTAGATATTAGGCGAATCAAAAGCAAGTAAATCACATTTACACTAAAGGAAAGGGACTACAACCTTTGTAGATCCGGTCCTCCACTTCCATAGCTCCGTGACGACGTCCCTTCGCTGCGATCAACCAACTCCCGGACTTTCGGACGGCTCCATGAGGAAATTGCAACGGGATCGCTTGAAGTCTTCGGTGCCGAAGATGATCTACGTCGAGAGAATACAGACTCAAGTTTCTACCTCACTAACCATAGAATTAGTGAAGCAAACACCCTAAACTAAAGTGCTAGTCTAATAGAGGATGGTGAGATAGGAAGTGGGTACTCTTTAGATTTTGATTTTTTACTCTAAATCTTCACTTGTAATTTTCTAGCAAGCTATCTCTTTTTCTTCAAGAAGAAGAAGAAGAAGAAAAGAATAGAACGAAAGAATAATTAACCTAATAGAAAATCAAGTGAAGACTTATCATAATGTAACCATGGATGAGATTAACTCATGTAGAGAATAAACTAGGGTTTAGGTTGATGGTTAGGTTAAGGACAAAACAAAATGGCAAGACTTTTTCAAAGATGCTAGCATGCTTCATGAAGCTTCTAGCAATGAAACAGAAAAGCCACCATTTAGTTTTTCCAAAATTAAATAAATAAATAAATAAATAAATAAAACCTTAACCATTAACCTAAACTATGGTTTAAAGCATAGACACCCAAGTTTGCATGTATCATCAAACATGATGCAATCTTGTGCACAAAAATATATCACATATACAACTTGTGCACATCAAGTGAGAAAATCAATCTTAAGTGAACCAATACTAGTTAATGTAAAGCAATATATCAAATATATAATTATACATTAAATCATTAAATCAACACTTGATTTAACGATCCGGTCATATCGCATATAACCGACTAATATCAATGTATCGACTTATCGAATCAATTCTTGATTCGATAACTAGGTTATATCGCATACAACCAATCGATACAATCATTGCGAGAATCGAATACGGTATCACATACTCACATCATTCTCGATCTCGCACATATCACATATGCGCTCCTATCTCGTTTTGCCTGAGCCAGTACAACCTCTATGTAGGACTCTAAAGACTCGTCAATACGCCGGCAGTAGGTGATGATCATATCAAGCACCCACAAGCCGTCAGCGGTACTAGCTGGACGTAACGGCTACCCGGGTATTGAGCGATCAGAAGATCAGCAAGCAAGCCCGCTCCAACTCCTGCAAAAAACCTGACAGTGACACTACCGTACAGTCCGGTCTCCTCATCTGATATGTCGCATATCAAGTCTAGGGGTGGTAAACGTCAGACCCCAATAACCGATAAGTCATGCTGATATGAGGCTCATAACGGGTCGAGAAACTACTGGTAACACTTACCAGTATATCTCTAAACCAGCCTTGGCTAGGGACTTCCCTGTTATGGCCAATCGAGCATAGCGCAACATCAACCCCCAATACCGGGAGAGACGAAACCCCTCCTATCGCTCATTGCCTCCATGTGACTCGGGACTGTACCCAAAAACCACCGTTTTGCACGCCCTCTTGGACATGGTAAGGTGGAAATCAAAGCACAGTGGGAATCACACAAGACTCTATGACGATCTCGGGTCTACAGACTAACCTGTACCAGTGTCACCAGAGCACTGCCATCTAACGTAAGGTATAATAACATCTGGGAGTTCTCGGCGAGTCCGTCCGGTGTACCCAGTCTCCACTGAGCACCCGTATATCATCTCTGATGTCAAACACCAATGGATATGGAATCATCCATCGTCCATCTGTATGGGTCGAGAAGTATATGCTAGTCTACTCTGGTATATCGATGCCCCGTCTCGATACACCCACGACTAGGGACCTTAAAGGATGTACTTATGGACTACCATGTCCCCACTAGTATGATCCGCATCATAGTCCAGGTAGTCAAGTACACATCCTAAGGGCTTTACCAACATATAACAGAGAGACAATCAGTATACACGTTAAGGTAAAGAGTAACCAGATAGCATACTATCATGTCGAGCAAGAAAGTCCTCCCTATATATGTCCAAGCATCCACTACAATATACATCATATGTATAGTATGTAGGGTTCCTAAAAACTATCCGGAAAGCCAAATAGACAAAATCTGATAAACCCGATCGAATCATCGAAGCTCCAAAACATCCCAAATTATTCAACACTTGAATAAATATTAAAAATATCCAGAGAACACATCACTGTTAAATATAAATTACTGTGCAAAAGTCAACGCAAGGGGAGACCATTCCGCCGCGGAACCGCCGCACATGCCAAGCTCGTGCCGCGGTTCCGCGGGGGTTTAGTTGAATTAGGCCCCCGTATTTCACAGTAATTCATATAAAACCCTGCTTGATTTTCTGCATATTTTTAATGTGGAAAAATGCACAGTTTTGAAAAAAGGACAGAGAGCATGGGAAATATGGGGTTTCGGGTTCGATCGGGATTCAAACGTCGTCTAGACTTCGCCTAAGGCTCTAGCTAGGCTCTGATACCACTGTAGGGTTCCTAGGCACCCTAATGAGGTTTCACAAGGCATCAACCATGCCAATTTCAAATTTAAACGGTGCCGAGAAACCCTAGAACGGATCGTTGGCTAGAAATTTAGGCGAAAAGATAACTAGTTAACAACTTTAACTATAAGGAAACGGAAATACAACCTTTGTAGATCCGGTGCTCCACCTCCATAGCTCCGCAACGAAGACCCCTCGCTGTCCAAGTAAATTCCCGGGCTCTAGCGTCGGCTTCGTCGGAGAAATGGCGAGCTAGGTCGTCGATGTCCATGCTGAAGATGATCTACGTCGAGGCATCGCTAAATCAAGCTCCGACTTCACCAAGTCAAGAAACTTGTGAAGAAAACACACTCTACTACTTGGCAAGAGGTAGAGGATGAAGAAATAGGAAGTGGGTAGACTTTATAATTGGATTTCTCACTTGTTTCATCAATCCACCATTGATGAGGTAAGGTTTTCTTCAAGGAAGAAGATGATGAAGAAGAAGATTATCAATATGATAAGTTATTTTAAAAAGAAAAGGAAAAAGATACTTATCATAATAATAACCATGGTAAAGTGTAGAGACTAAACTAAGGTTAAATGAAGTGGTTAGGGTTAAGCATGAGTCAAAAATGGTCACATAGTCAAAAGTTCAAGAAGCTTCAACTAGAATCCAAAATTAGCAACCATTTTCTTTTTATGCTTATCATATTCCAAAATGAATAATTAAATAAGATAAAAGAATAAAACAAAACCCTAACCACTATCATGTAACCATGGTTTGATCTTTACACAAAAACCCTAGCAAACATGTATCATCAAACATGATACAATCAAGTGCACAAAAGTATATCACATATACAATGTGTACATCCAAGTGAGAAAATCCATCTTAAGTAAACCGATACTAGTTAATGCAAACTAATATATCAAATATATAATTACGCAATAAATCATTAAATCAACACTTGATTTAACGATCCGGTCATATCGCATATAACCGACTAGTATCCAATGTATCGGCTTATCGGATCAACCCTTGATTCGATAACTAGGTCATATCGCATACAACCAATCGATACATTCATCGCGAGAATAGAATACGGTATCACATACACGCATTATTCTCGGTCCCGCACATATCTCATATGCGCTCCTATTTCGTTTCGCTTGAGCCAGGAAACCTCTGTGTAGGACTCTAAAGACTCGTCAATACGCCGGCAGCAGATGATGATCATATCAAGCACCCACAAGCCGCAAGCGGTCTGCTAAACGTAACGGCCACCCGGGTATTGAGCGATCAGAAGATCGACGAGCAAGCCCGCTCACACTCCAGTGAATCCAACCAGTAACACTACCGTACAGTCCGGTCTGATCGTCTGATATGTCGCATATCTCGCCTAGGGGTGGTAAACGTCAGACCCCAATAGCTCGATAAGTCGTGTTGATATGAGGTCTATAACAATTCGAGAAACTACTGGTAACACTTACCAGTAAATCTCAGCAACCCTGGCCAGGGATTTCCTGTTATAGCCAATCGAACACAGCGCAACATCAACTCCCTATACCGGGAGAGACGAATCCCCTCCTATCGCTCATTGCCTCCATGTGATTCGGTACTGTACCCAAAAACCACCGTTTTGCACGCCCTCTTGGACGTGGTAAGATGGAAATCAAAGTACAGTGGGAACCACACAAGACTCTATGACGATCTCGGGTCAACAGACTACTCTGTACCAGTGTCACCAGAGAACTGCCATCTGACGTGAGGTATAATACCATCTGGGAGTTCTCGGCGAGTCCGTCCAGTGTACCCAGTCTCTACTGAGCACCCGTATATCATCTCTGATGTCAAACACTAATGGATATGGGATCATCCATCGCCCATCTGTATGGGTCGAGAAGGTACACGCTAGTCTACTCTGGTATATCGATGCCCCGTCTCGATACACCCACGACTAGGGACTTTGAAGGATGTACTTATGGACTACCATGTCCCCACTAGTATGATCCGCATCATAGTCCAGGTAGTCAAGCACACATCCTAAGGGCTTTACCAACATGTAACAGAGAGACAATCAGTATACACGTTAAGGTAAAGAGCAACCAGATATCATACTATCATGTCGAGCAAGAAAGTCCTCCCTATATATGTCCCAGCATCCACTACAATATACATCCTATGTACAGTAATGGCCTCTAGGGCATACATATAACTAACAATCTCCCACTTGCACTAGGGCCATCTGTAGCAGTGGTTGTAGTATCTCATACTCAACCATCCCGTAAAAGTCTCTCTCTGGGAACAGGCCTTTGTGAGTGGATCCGCTATGTTGTCCTCTGAGTCTACTCTCCAAACCTCGATCTCCTTGGAGATCAACCATCTCCATGATCAGGTGATACTGCCTCAGAATATGTCTGGATCACTGATGGGACCGGCGTTCCTTGGCATAAGCCACAACTCCATTGTCACACAATGGGAGGAACAAAGTTCATCTTATGAACTAATATACACCCAGACTGCCTCTTTGGTAGCATCTTAAGTAGCGATGTATCCTGCCTTTATCGTCTAGTATGCCCCGGTATCTAGTTTGGAACTCTTCCAACATACCGTCCCTCTACTGAGGGTAAAGACAATGCCTGTGACTGACACTCAGTCGTCTTTATCACCCTGGAACCCTTCCAGTGATTCTTCCCTGGATCGATTGATACCATCTCACTACAACTAGTGAGAATCCTAACATCCAATTAGATCTATCTCATAGATCCAAATTCCAGGATTTAGTAGGTATCACTTTGATCCTATGTGGAGAATCATTGTGATAAGCGGAGATTGATCGAGCGTAGCATAGGAAACTCCTTCCCTATCAAGAGTATGTCATCCACGTACTCTACGAGGATCGTCACCATACTCCCTACTACCTTTTTGTATATACAAGGTTCATCTACCATTTTGATGATGTCAAACTCTTTGACTATTCCATCAAAACAGATGTTCCAACTCCGCGATGCCTGCTTTTTCCTATAAAGCATCTTGCACACGTTTCGGCTGCTCCCACTGTCTACGAAGCCCTCTGGCTGTGTACTTATAGACGCTTTCTTCCAAAATATCATTTAGAAAGGCAGTCATGACACCCAACCACCAGATATCGTAGTCATGGTATGTAGCCGTGGTAAGTAGGATCTGGATGGACTTAAGCATAGTCACTTGAAAATGTTTCATCATAATCCATACCTGGTCAATGATGTAGACCTTTAACAAGTCTAGCTTTGAAAGTCTCAACTCTTCCATGTACACCAAATAATCTTCTCAAGATATACTTGCTCCTGATGGGGATTTAACCCTTCAGATATAACAACCAAAGTCCATACTTTGTTGGTGTATATGGATTCCATCTCAGATCACTAAGCATCCAGCCATTCTTACAGAGTCTTACTCCTGATGGCCAGCTCGAAACTAGTTGGGTCATCATCTCATGATGCAATCCTCGCTCCCACTGTCATAGAGAAACAGAAGTATCTCTCAGGTGGGTGAGGAACCCTACTAGATCGGCGGAGAGGCTGAGGTTCGTTGGTAACTATTGAATCCTTTGGTTCTTTCAAATCATCAGCTGCAGTTTGTATAGCTGGAACCTTTCCAGTTCTACATAACAGACTTTGCCTCGAGCTTGTCCAGATTTTGCTTTTAGACATAGGCCGGACAACCCCAAATCTTAACTGACTTAAGACATGGGCTCTTCCCATACCATATCTCATATGGAGTGGTAGTCAACTGATTTGATTCGAACCGTATTCAATAGGTATGCAACTTCATAAGTGCATAACTCCCAAAAGGAAAAAGGTAACTCAGCAGTACTGATCATAGAGCACACCTTATCATATAGGGTGTGTTTGTTCCGCCCCGATATACCATCGTGCTATGGTGTATTCAGAGGAGTAATGCTGAGAGAGAATCTCATTCTCCTTTAGAATAATCCAGGATTTCCGTGCACAAGTATTCTCCTCCTTGATCTCATCATAGGACATAATACTTATACCCGTATTGGTTCTCTACTTCTAACTTATATTCTGTGAATATCTCAAAAGGTTCGGACTTGTGTTTCAACAGGAACAAATGTCTGAATCTCGAGAGATTATCAGAGAATGTAATGAAGTACAAAGAACCGGTCTTGGCATATGTAGACTGGGGATCTACATACATCAACATGTATCATCCCAAGAGTTCACTAACTCTTTCTCTGTTTCCAATAAACGGAGCTATGGTCATCTTATCTTTGTGACATGACTGGCGAGTTTCACAAGATGTAAATTCAAACTGATTTAAATATACATCTATATGTAACTCAAGCCAGTCGGGTCGTATTGATCTGACATAGTCTACAATACCTCAAGAAGGATTCGTTCATTTCTGAACTCTTCCTCTTGTGTGTGTTCCATATACTAAGAACTGTAGTTTGATTTAGAACATCGATGCTTTTAGATAACGTGCCTGAACCGATCAACTTTTGATATAGGAAATGTTCAAAACATTATCCATCAATACAAAATTATATCCTTTCTTTTCTAACAAAGAGAGTGATATGATTTGGTATATCAGGTTCGGTATCTAATAACATTCGTTCAGAATCAATGTATTGGTAATACAGGGTGACAGTGACCGACAGACTTGGCTGCAACTCTTGCCCCGTTTTCTGCCTCATGAAACTTATCACCCGTTCTCAGTTCTCTACCTTTCTGTAGCCCTATGTAAAAGATTACATATCTGGGATCCTGATCTGGTATCACATACCCAGAACGTAGAGGATACAGAGAAACAGTTCTTTGTAGTGAACACACCTGAAGATGATGCATCAGCATGCACTCTCTTCGTTTGGGCTGCACGGGAAATCTGGTATTCCCCAATTTCCTGCTCTGTCTTATAACATTTATAAGTTGGAGCGGGACCAACGTTCCCGAGCTCAGTATAACAAGCGGGTTCGGTCAATAATCCGTATTATTATCTTGATTAAGGCGTGATATGGTCGCTACCTGGAGAGAGAGAGAAGAAAACACTCAGCGTGCGCTCTTGCAAGAATAGATTGGTTATTATTTTATCTAATCAGGATGGCTCCCACTGGTTTTTTATCAAATCTTCCTTCAAACCCTAAAAGGAAAGACTAGCCGGGATTAATTACACACTACAAGTTCGCCAATCTTTCAGCCAGGCCAGTGTCGGTACTTTGAGGGAGGTCCCCCGTGCTTTCGCACGAACCTAATTAATGTAAACCTCGTTTTCCCAGAGGCGTAACCTCGTTGACACCTTTCTAGACACCTACTTGATCGGCTAATTGTAATGTGTAAAACTCTCCCAGGAGTAACTCTTACTCGCAGCGGGTATCGGGATCCAACTATCTCATAGAAGGTATGCAATCTCATTGCAAATTTCAACACTTGAAATTCCCGATAATGTTTTGCCCCAAACGATCTATGACCTTGACAAGGTCAACAAATCATAGACTGCAAGTCAAGTTCAACCCGTCATTTCTTGATTGAATCAAACCCACCCGCACGACCCTTGACAAGGTCAACAAGGCCGCACGACTACCCTAACCCAATCTGCATCATATGCACAAGCAGATAAATACTGGTTAGCTACCGCACACTGCGCCTTGACAAGGTCAACAAACACAGCACGAATACTAAACAGGATTTATCTGAAATGACGGAGGGCTACGACAGGTTTTTCCGAAAACCTATTGCGTAATGAACTTGATATCGTTGTAGGATCGAATGAATTTTGAAATGGAGTGTTTTTGAGGCTTTTCTAGTTTTGCTAAAGGAGTCACTCCCGGTGAAGGGATCGTCGGTCCTTTCCTCGTCGAATGAGGTACGGGATATATCATATATATCACTGTGCAAAGCAAAAACACTTAAAAGCAATCAAAAGACAAACCGAGTGTGTAGCATCTGCCAGTTATTGCTAAAGGAGTCACTCCCGGTGAAGGGATCTCGGTCCTTTCCTTATCGAATAAGGTGCAGGATATATCACATATACCTCTGTGCAAAGCAAGAACTGTAGCTACCTGTTTTATTTTGAAATTCGATTCTACAACATCTTAGGTTTCTTTTACTTTCATTAATCACATTAATGAAGTCCCATCAATTATGTACCTAAACATCACAGATAAATACGACGTACACTTATGCCATCCGCATTCGCCTCGATGTTCCCTCGTGCACCGTTAGGTTAGGTAACTAACGGCAGAGCGGGGCAGGGCTAGCGCGGGTGTAAAACATAAGTAACGCCTATATAATATATCATATATACTATATACTGTATCTATCACAGAACATCACATGATCACATCACAGATATCGCAGCAGAAGAATCATATGAAATATTGGATATACTAGGACGTCCGTGTTTTCAATACGAGCCAGTATAAAACACGGATTCCACGGTCGCGATGAATAGCCAAACCCACACCCCTAGACCCCTACGAGAGCGGCAAGCAACCCTACCAATTCTGGAGTTAGGAGACCCGGACTCGACTCCTCGAGTTGGTCTCCCACTGGACTCCAGAACCCGGTTACTTATGCTCCCCTCCTTGGGTCTATCCTAGTGCGGAAAAGTAAATAATATACAAACGGTGACAACTTCCGCAACCTGGAAGTGCCCCAATAAAAGAATATTACATACAAGTTTTTACATGAATGAAAATGAAAAACACTCATCTCACATAAAAACCCCCGGCTATTCAAACACGACGATCCAATATAACATATCCAGCAACACATAACATCACATGTCATCAACGTAAGTAAATATGTCCATCCCAATTGTCGTTGACATATAGCAACGAAACCGGCGATATCACACATTACACTTACGGTCACAGAAAAGAAAGTGCAAAACTACAACAGTTGGAATCCGCAACCTCCATAGACATCGCATGCCTAATCAAATGAATTCCTTAGACATCGCATGCCTAACAATTATAAACCCCGCATTTTAGTCTCAAAATCGAAAACACTTTTCAATATCAAGTCGGGCAATTCAACAAGATTCCCGACATCCTGATCGAATGCTCGTCGCAAACTTTAGTAGGCGGCCGCACCCCCCGATACCGTCGACGAAGTGCACCAAGGCGGAACACCGCTACCGCGAGCACCCGAACGGATGCTTTCGGCGACGGGGTTCTCCTACAGTCACTTGGTCGGGGCTATGGGGCGAGGCTGTCTATTAAGTTTACCCGGCGAGTATCCGCGTACGCTACGTGATTGCGACGGACTTTTGATCACATCAAAATTCCGTAGCAACCGATCAAGTGAGACTAAACTGCTATGTTTATAACATTCATTCAGTTATCTCATAACTTCTTGTGAATTCCAATTATTGTATCACATTCCGGATAAATAGAAAATGTTAAACTTTCCGATCGAACAATCGAACACCCAAGTTTTCCCAAAACAGATCAACACATGAAACAAGTCTAACAACATTCAGTTCGTGCCTCAGTACCAACGGTCCAGCCGTAGAAGGGTCAAGCCAACGCCTCACATGTGGCACGCCGTACTGCCCCAAACCCGAAGGTTCAAAGGGCAGTTCAAGACGGTCACATAATCGAGTTAAGGTTTGTTGTCTTCTAGAGGGTCCATCGCGTTACTTGCACTACTTAGAACGTCGTTAAACTACGGAAAAATCCAATACTTGGAAATTTCCCGACAGGGGAAAAATTGGGTATTTATATCCGGTCGAACTTTTTAACATATTCTAAAAACTATCCGGAAAGCCAAATAGACAAAATCTGATAAACCCGATCGAATCATCGAAGCTCCAAAACATCCCAAATTATTCAACACTTGAATAAATATTAAAAATATCCAGAGAACACATCACTGTTAAATATAAATTACTGTGCAAAAGTCAACGCAAGGGGAGACCATTCCGCCGCGGAACCGCCGCACATGCCAAGCTCGTGCCACGGTTCCGCGGGGGTTTAGTTGAATTAGGCCCCCGTATTTCACAGTAATTCATATAAAACCCTGCTTGATTTTCTGCATATTTTTAATGTGGAAAAATGCACAGTTTTGAAAAAAGGACAGAGAGCATGGGAAATATGGGGTTTCGGGTTCGATCGGGATTCAAACGTCGTCTAGACTTCGCCTAAGGCTCTAGCTAGGCTCTGATACCACTGTAGGGTTCCTAGGCACCCTAATGAGGTTTCACAAGGCATCAACCATGCCAATTTCAAATTTAAACGGTGCCGAGAAACCCTAGAACGGATCGTTGGCTAGAAATTTAGGCGAAAAGATAACTAGTTAACAACTTTAACTATAAGGAAACGGAAATACAACCTTTGTAGATCCGGTGCTCCACCTCCATAGCTCCGCAACGAAGACCCCTCGCTGTCCAAGTAAATTCCCGGGCTCTAGCGTCGGCTTCGTCGGAGAAATGGCGAGCTAGGTCGTCGATGTCCATGCTGAAGATGATCTACGTCGAGGCATCGCTAAATCAAGCTCCGACTTCACCAAGTCAAGAAACTTGTGAAGAAAACACACTCTACTACTTGGCAAGAGGTAGAGGATGAAGAAATAGGAAGTGGGTAGACTTTAGAATTGGATTTCTCACTTGTTTCATCAATCCACTATTGATGAGGTAAGGTTTTCTTCAAGGAAGAAGATGATGAAGAAGAAGATTATCAATATGATAAGTTATTTTAAAAAGAAAAGGAAAAAGATACTTATCATAATAATAACCATGGTAAAGTGTAGAGACTAAACTAAGGTTAAATGAAGTGGTTAGGGTTAAGCATGAGTAAAAAATGGTCACATAGTCAAAAGTTCAAGAAGCTTCAACTAGAATCCAAAATTAGCAACCATTTTCTTTTTATGCTTATCATATTCCAAAATGAATAATTAAATAAGATAAAAGAATAAAACAAAACCCTAACCACTATCATGTAACCATGGTTTGATCTTTACACAAAAACCCTAGCAAACATGTATCATCAAACATGATACAATCAAGTGCACAAAAGTATATCACATATACAATGTGTACATCCAAGTGAGAAAATCCATCTTAAGTAAACCGATACTAGTTAATGCAAACTAATATATCAAATATATAATTACGCAATAAATCATTAAATCAACACTTGATTTAACGATCCGGTCATATCGCATATAACCGACTAGTATCCAATGTATCGGCTTATCGGATCAACCCTTGATTCGATAACTAGGTCATATCGCATACAACCAATCGATACATTCATCGCGAGAATAGAATACGGTATCACATACACGCATTATTCTCGGTCCCGCACATATCTCATATGCGCTCCTATTTCGTTTCGCTTGAGCCAGGAAACCTCTGTGTAGGACTCTAAAGACTCGTCAATACGCCGGCAGCAGATGATGATCATATCAAGCACCCACAAGCCGCAAGCGGTCTGCTAAACGTAACGGCCACCCGGGTATTGAGCGATCAGAAGATCGACGAGCAAGCCCGCTCACACTCCAGTGAATCCAACCAGTAACACTACCGTAAAGTCCGGTCTGATCGTCTGATATGTCGCATATCTCGCTTAGGGGTGGTAAACGTCAGACCCTAATAGCTCGATAAGTCGTGTTGATATGAGGTCTATAACAATTCGAGAAACTACTGGTAACACTTACCAGTAAATCTCAGCAACCCTGGCCAGGGATTTCCTGTTATAGCCAATCGAACACAGCGCAACATCAACTCCCTATACCGGGAGAGACGAATCCCCTCCTATCGCTCATTGCCTCCATGTGATTCGGGACTGTACCCAAAAACCACCATTTTGCACGCCCTCTTGGACGTGGTAAGATGGAAATCAAAGCACAGTGGGAACCACACAAGACTCTATGACGATCTCGGGTCAACAGACTACTCTGTACCAGTGTCACCAGAGAACTGCCATCTGACGTGAGGTATAATACCATCTGGGAGTTCTCGGCGAGTCCGTCCAGTGTACCCAGTCTCTACTGAGCACCCGTATATCATCTCTGATGTCAAACACCAATGGATATGGGATCATCCATCGCCCATCTGTATGGGTCGAGAAGGTACACGCTAGTCTACTCTGGTATATCGATGCCCCGTCTCGATACACCCACGACTAGGGACTTTGAAGGATGTACTTATGGACTACCATGTCCCCACTAGTATGATCCGCATCATAGTCCAGGTAGTCAAGCACACATCCTAAGGGCTTTACCAATATGTAACAGAGAGACAATCAGTATACACGTTAAGGTAAAGAGCAACCAGATAGCATACTATCATGTCGAGCAAGAAAGTCCTCCCTATATATGTCCCAGCATCCACTACAATATACATCCTATGTACAGTAATGGCCTCTAGGGCATACATGTAACTAACATAGTAATGGCCTCTAGGGCATACATATAACTAACAATCTCCCACTTGCACTAGGGCCATCTGATAACAGTGGTTGTAGTATCTCATACTCAACCATCCCATAACTAGTCTCTCTCTGGGAAAAGGCCTTTGTGAGTGGATCCGCCGTGTTGTCCTCTGAGTTTACTCTCCTAACCTCGATCCCCTGAAGATCAACCATCTCCATGATCAGGTGACACTTGCCTTAGAATATGTCTGGATCACTGATGGGACGGGCGTTCCTCGGCATAAGCCACAACTCCATTGTCACACAATGGAGGGATCAAAGTTCATCTCATGAACTAATATACATCCAGACTGCCTCTTTGGTAGCATCTTAAGTAGCGATGTATCCAGCCTTTATCGTCTAGTTTGCCACGGTATCTAGCTTGGAACTCTTCCAACATACCGTCCCTTTACTGAGGGTAAAGACAATACCTGTGACTGACATTCAGTCGTCCTTATCACGCTGGAACCCTTCCAGTGATTGTCCCCAGGATCGATTAATACCATCTCACTACAACTAGTGAGAATCCTAACATCCAATTAGATCTATCTCATAGATCCAAAACCCAGGATTTAGTAGGTATCACTTTGATCCTATATGGAGAATCTTTGTGATAAGCGGAGATTGACCGAGCGTAGCATAGGAAACTCCTTCCCTATCAAGAGTATGTCATCCACATACTCTACGAGGATCACCACCATACACCCTACTGCCTTTTTGTATATACAAGGTTCATCTACCATTTTGATGAAATCAAACTCTTTGACTAACACATCAAAATAGATGTTCCAACTCCGCGATGCTTGCTTTATCACATAAAACATCTTGCACACGTTTCCGCTGCTCCCACTGTCTACGAAGCCCTCTGACTGTGTACTAATAGACTCTCTCTTCTAAATCTTTATTTAGAAAAGCAGTCATGACACCCAACCGCCAGATATCGTAGTCATGGTATATAGCCGTGGCAAGTAGGATCTGGATGGACTTAAGCATAGGTACTTAGAAAAGGTTTCATCATAATCCATACCTGGTCAATGATGCATACCTTTAACAAGTCTAGCTTTGAATGTCTCAACTTTTCCATGCACACCAAGTAATCTTCTCAAGATATACTTGCTCCTGGTGGGGATTTAACCCTTCAGACAAAGCAACCAAAGTCCATACTTTGTTGGTGTATAAGGATTCCATCTCAGATCGATAAGCATCCAGCCATTCTTACGGAGTCTTACTCCTGATGGCCAGCTCGAAACTAGTTGGGTCATCATCTCATGATGTAATCTTCGCTCCCACTGTCATAGAGAAACCAAAGTATCTCTCAGGTGGGTGAGGAACCCTACTAGATCGGCGGAGAGGCTGAGGTTCGTTGGTTGCTATTGAATCCTTTGGTTCTACCAAATCATCAGCTGCAGTTTGTATAGCTGGAACTGCTTCCAGTTCTACCTCATGTCCACTAATTTCTTCACAAGAAATTCCCTTTCACAAAGGTGGCATGTTGAGAAACAAAACATTTTTGTTCCTCGGTTTGGTAGAAGATATTCCCTTGCTAATGCTTGGGATATCCAACAAACTTCCACAGATCTGACTTTGCCTCGAGCTTGTCCGGATTTTGCTTTTAGACATAGGCCGGACAACCCCAAATCTTAACTAACTTAAGGGATAGGCTCTTCCTTTACCATATCTCATATGGAGTCGTAGGCAGGTATGCAACTACATAAGTGCATAACTCCCAAAAGGAAATAGGTAACTCAGTAGTACTCATCATAGAGCAATAGGTTTCATATAGGATGTGATTGCTCCGCCCCGATACACCGACGTGCTGTGGTGTATACGGAGGAGTAATGCTGAGAGAGAATCTCATTCTCCTTTAGAATGGTCCAGGAATTCCGTGCTCAAGTATTCTCCTCCTTGATCTTATCAAAGAACACAATACTTAAACCCGTATTTTGGTTCTCTACTTCTAACTTATATTCTGTGATTTATCTCAAAAGTTTCGGATTTGTGTTTCAACAGGAACATATGTCTGAATCTTGAGAGATCATTAAAGAATGTAATGAAGTACAAAGAACCGGTCTTGGCATGTGTAGACAAGGGACCTTCATATATCAGCATGTATCAATCCCAAAAGTTCACTAACTCTTTCTCTGTTTCCAATAAACAGAGATGGTGTCATTATATCTTTGTGACATGACTGGCAAGTTTCACAAGATGTAAATTCAAACTGATTTAAATATGCATCTATATGTAACTTCAGCTAGTCGGGTCGCATTGATATGACCTAGTCTACAATGCCTCAAGAAGGATCCGTTCATTTCTGAACTCTTCCTCTTGTGTATGTTCTGTATACTAAGAACTGTAGTTTGATTTAGAACGTCAATACTTTTAGATAACGTACCTGAACCGATCAACTTTTGATATAGGAAATGTTCAAAACATTATCCAACAATACAAAATTATATCCTTTCTTTACTGATAAAGAGACTGATATGATTTTGTATATCAGGTTCGGTATCTAATAACATTTGTTCAGAATCAATGTATTCTGGTAATACAGGGTGATAGTGACCAACAGACTTGGCTGCAACACTTGCACCGTTTTCTATCTCATGAAACTTATCACCCGTTCTCAGTTCTTTACCTATCTGTAGCCCATGTAACAGATTACATTTGCGGGATCCCGATCCGGTATCATATACCCAGGATGTAAAGGACATTGAGAAACAGTTCTTTGTAATGAACATACCCAAAGATGATGCATCAGTATGCACTTTCTTCGTTTGGGCGGTACGGGAATTCTGGTAATCCCCAATTTCCTGCTCTGTCTTATAACAATTATAAGTTGGAGCGGGACCAACGTTCCCCAGCTCAGTATAACAAGCGGGTTCGGTCAAATATCCGTATTATTATCTTGATTAAGGCGTGATATGGTCACTACCTGGAGAGAGAGAGAAGAAAACACTCTGCGTGAGCTCTTGCAAGATCAGATTGGTTATTATTTTATCTAATCAGGATGGCTCCCACTGTTTTTATCAAATCTTCCTTCAAACCCTAAAAGGAAAGACTAGCCGGGATTAATTATACGCTACAAGTTCGCCAATCTTTCAGCCAGGCCAGTGTCGGTACTTTGAGGGAGGTGCCCCGTGCTTTCGCACGGACCTAATTAATGTAAACCTCGTTTTCCCAGAGGCGTAACCCCGTTGACACCTTTCTAGACACCTACTTGATCGGCTAATTGTAATGTGTAAAACTCTCCCAGGAGTAACAATTACTCGCAGTGGGTATCGGGATCCAACTATCTTATAGAAGGTATGCAATCTCATTGCAAATTTCAACACTTGAAATTCCCGATAATTTTGCCCCTAACCTCCTATGACCTTGACAAAGGCCAACAAACCATAGGATGCTAGTCAAGTTCAACCCGTCATTTCCTGATTGAATTAAACCCACCCGCACGACCCTTGACAAAGGCCAACAAGGTCGCACGACTACCCTAACCCAATCTGCATCATATGCATAAGCAGATAAGCACCAGTCAGCTACCGCACACTACGCCTTGACAAAGGCCAACAAACGCAGCACGAATACTAACTACTATTTATCTGAAATGACGGAGGGCTACGACAGGTTTTTCAGAAAACCTATTGCGTAATGAACTTGATATCGTTGTAGAATCAAATGATTTTGAAATGGAGTGTTTTTGAGGCTTTTCTAGTTTCGCTAAAGGGGTCACTCCCGGTGAAGGGATCGTCGGCCCTTTCCTCATCGAATAAGGTGCAGGATATATCATATATATCACTATGCAAAGCAAAAACTCCAAAAGCAATCAAAAGACAAACCGAGGGGTGTAGCATCTGCCAGTCATTGCTAAAGGGGTCACTCCCGGTGAAGGGATCACGGCCCTTTCCTTATCGAATAAGGTGCAGGATGTTCTACAAGGAACACCGCGATGCAAAGTAAGAACCGTAGCTACCTGTTTTTGAAAATTCGATTCCACAATATCTTTTAGGTTTCTTTTTCTTTCATTAATCATATTAATGAAGTCCCATCATTTAAGTTACCTAAACATCACAGATAAATACGACGTACACTTATGCCATCCGCATTCGCCTCGATGTCCCCTCGTGCACCGTTAGGTTAGGTAACTAACGGCAGAGCGGGGCAGGGCTAGCGCGGGTGTAAAACATAAGTAACGTCTATATAATATATCATATATACTATATACTGTATTTATCACAGAACATCAAATGATCACATCACAGATATCGCAGCAGAAGAAACATATGAAACATTGGATATACTAGGACGTCCGTGTTTTTAATACGAGCCAGTATAAAACACGGATTCTACGGTCGCGATGAGTAGCCAAACTCACACCCCTAGACCCCTACGAGAGCGGCAAGCAACCCTACCAATTCTAGAGTTAGGAGACCCGGGCTCGACTCCTCGAGTTGATCTCCCACTGGACTCCAGAACCCAGTTACTTGTGCCCTCCTCCGTGGGTCTATCTGTAACGTTTTGAAAATCGTTTCGGTGAAATTTCGAAAAAACGGTAAAATAAGGGGGTTTTCTGTAAAAAAAAGTCAAAATGCAAATATCTTTATTATAAAATTAAATATACATATTCTAGCTATGTAATTGCTAGTATTTGGTGTTTATTGAGCCACTGGTGAAATTTCAAATTTTCTGAAAAAAATATTATTTTAATATTATTTTAAGCCGTCACGAATACATTTAATTAGGGAAAATTACAAATTGGAATGAGTTGAAACAAATTTTGTGCATCATAAAACATTAAACAAAATTTTATCATGTGGTTTTCGAAACGAAATCGTTTGCCAAAACGGTTTAGAAAATTATGGAAGAAAAATGCTTTAATGGTGAAAATAAGTTAATTGGAGATTTGGGGTATAACATTTATCATTTTTACTCGCCATACAAACCCACATCCATCCCCTAGTTGTGTGGCCGAGCCCCCTTGGCAGACCCAAAATACTTGTTCACCTCATCTCACAAAAAGAAAAGAAAAGGAAATTAAAAAAAAAATGATATGAATAAAGAATGGTGCATAGTGTATTGTTGTGAGGTATGGGTATTGTTTTCTTGGCTTGACTTTTTGCCCCCACCTCTCTCCCACTCCCTCACAATTCTGGCCGAGCCTCTTCAAGTGCACCCCCCAATTTTCCCCCTCTCATTTCCTCATCAAAAACATTACAAAATGCATCAAAAATCCACCAAAAATCCCACAAAATCAAAATCAAATCCCTACCTATTTTTCCTTAGCCCATATAGCATGGATCTTGGTGCAAAGATCTCAATTTGGAGGTCAAGTTCCATATTTGATCTCATGGTTTGTGAAGGTATAACTCTAACCCTTTTTCTTAATTTGATGTTAAATATTTTAAATCAACTTAATTAGGTGTTTAATTTAGGTTTTAAATTGCAAGTTTAAATTCAAGAGAAGGGTTAAATTAAAGTTATGGTTGTGATAATTTGTTCATGGTAGTGTGATGTATTTCAGCATCTTAAGATATGGAAAACCTAATCTTGTAGCTAATTTGCAAATTGTTATATTTAATTTGCCCAAATTGTGATGATTATGCTAAATTGCTAACTAGGTTTTAGAAATTTTATTAAAATGTGGGATTAAAATCTAGTTAGGGTTTTTAGCACATCATTAAGGTTTCCATGAGTGGTTTAACCATTTAAAATATGCAAAACCAAGCTAAATTGTTAAATTGTGAAATTTTGCTTTAAAAAGTGTTAAATTGGATATTTTTGCAAAACTAGAATTTTGGAATTTATACAAGTTGATGAGAATAAATTATTGATATGGTTTCTATAACTTGGTTATGATATTTGGTGGATATTGTGGCCATTAGTTTCGTTTAAACATCGAGTTTTAAAGTGAAACGGCTAATTGATGCTTACTAGGTTTCTTGTAATAAATCGATTTAATCAATTTATTGGTTTTGATGAATTGCATCGTATTTTATATATTTTTAGTGAATTGTAAAACCATGATTTGGTATGTTTGGTGTTTTTCTCGATCAATCGGCGTTTGTACGCCGATGTCGAGGGTTTTTGGGTTGATTTGTGAAAGCAAACCATAGGTTTTGACCTATGTGAGATTCGTGTGTCGATTTGGTCATGAGTCGGACTTTAGTACGATGCGGTGTGTTATGATATGTAGGTACCCTCACGAAGACTTCAAGGAGACAAGAAAGCGCGTGTCGACATCGGCATCGGCAAGCGAAGGTCGAGATGAGTAGATTTATATCTACGGGGAGAAGTCGGGTGGATGGCGTATAGCACCCCCGCAGTCCGTGGTGGTGTATACGGATGCGTATACACACCAACAATTATTATATGTTATTTGGGATTAATAGCGATGTTAGGATGGATATTGGTGTGTTAGATTACTTTAGTGTTGCGAACACTAGGGTAGTGTTGCACTACACATACACACATACATACACACATACATACTTGCATACATTCCTATTTATATATGCTCATGGGATTCTTTATAGTTATGTGTTCACATGGGTATGGGACTATGTGTTCACATACGGATATGAGGACGATACTAGGGATTGAGCTGAGTCGATGAGATTTGTTTTGTGGTTGTGATATCGGTTTGTACGAGACTGTCGATCAGTAGTCAGATCATGACTATATTGATGATATTAGTATTGTACTAGATATAGGTCAGTACCCTGGACTATGATCTTGGATAAAGAGGATACTAGATGAATAGTGTGATGAATATGGTATTAACCCGTACCCAGATTTGGGGATGCTGTACGACGGATTTACGTACGAGCTATATTTTGATGATTGATCCGCACTCTTGACTTGGGATGTCTGATTATAGATATGGTATCGGATATGATATTATTGAGGCGGGATCACCGACTAATATATATACATGTATGTATATGTATCGACTCAGATGTTAGGCAGTTTCCTTACCTGTAGCCCAGCTGGTCAGCTTAGCCCTTTAGTTTAGTTTAGTTGTTAGATTAGATTCGATTCTTACCTATTTCAAAACTAGCGGATCGTGGGTGTTTTAAAAGACAGCCAAAGGGATCCTACGGATATTTCAAAGGACGTATCTTTTTATAAAAACACCGTAGCCCTATTTTCAAAACCCCATGATTCGTGTTATTTCAAAGGGCACCATTGTTTAGTATTTAGCTCCCGCTCATTATTGTTGTTCGCTTCGCGTCGCATGCTTATATTATGATTCATATCCTATTATTAATATCATGCTGTTAGGACACCAGCACCATTACCGATGACGCGTATGTACCACGTACACTTACTTGCCGGCTCACACACATCTTCATCGGTAATTGCCATGTTACGAACACTTTAGAAAATACTATTTCATTTGACATAGGTTGTTAGCTAATAGTTTAGACATGATATTAGTGTACTTGCCTTATATGCTAGTTAGACATTGTAGTTATTGCCCACTACTTCATGCATGTTATTATTCACTGTTGTGTCACATTCATGGATTCTCATGCCTATATTCACTGTTTACATGCTATTGATGACTTGGATTCGGATTTCATGAGATTTCTTGGATTTGGAGGAAAACCGCAAAAACATAAATAAACCTTTTCTTTCTTTTAAATAAAAAGTGCGGTTCGGGATGCCTTTTTTTTTATTTCGTATACTATTCATGTTGTATCCCGTTTGGGGGCCGGTATTTACAAAGGAGACTCTGCCGAAATTTTCAGGAAATTTTTGATGTTTTTAAAAACCGCATAATTCGGCTTATGCTATTGAAACTACTTGCTTTAAGTTGGTTTTTCCTGCACTCTACATCTTTTCTTGGTTTGGATTTCTGGGTTTTCGGTTTACTTAGATTACGTACGCCTCGAGACGTTCGTAGTTTAAGTGCCGGTCATGTTCCGTACTTTCGGGTCGTGACAAAGTTGGTATCAGAGCCAGGTTTTACCTTCGGAGCGTAGGATGGCCCTTGGTTGATGGAATATGTGACTAAAGTAGAGTGACGTACCGTAGGTATGTTCCGCGGCATATTTACGATACGCTACTCCACTCAAGAAGCCTTAGGATGTACATTTCTTTGCTCAGTATTATATTCATTCCGATCTAGCCTCATCAGTACCAGTTATGGTTTTGCTGCCACGATTACGGGCAGGGAGAGCTACAGCTAGAGTTGCGGTCAGCACGAACTCGTCACGAACGAGGACTGACCAGGGCGAAATTCCGGCGACACACGATTGCGGAAATGTGTCTTTTTACTGTGTTTCCGCACCACGAGCGTTTGGCGGATCGCCTTTATGAGGTTACTCGGATGTGCTGATCGACACTAGAGGATTGAACCACTGACAGAAGCCAGCCAGATTTTGATGACCGTTGGTGTATTGCTTACTCATGATGATTGAGGCACTGTTCAGCGTGCCGACGAGTGAGCCAGTTGTTGCTGCGAGTGACGAGATATCGCCCCATACGTTGGAGCTATGGCGGGACGAGTTGTACTAATAGATGCTAGAAGGTCGCTAGTCACCCAATGATGAATGACTAGGACAGGTGGTTCGTTCGCCTACCCCGATGCGAGGTCATCAGATAGATTGATTCCAGATAGAGACGACTTCACGCGGAGACGTTGAGAGTCGACAGAGACGATCGAATGTCAGAAACCTATTATTCAAAGTTTAAAGTAGTCGAAAAGACATGCAGGAAATTCTATGGTCCCTCTAGAAGAATGAAACCCTAACTCGACTTAATGACCGTGTGAAAGCCTTGGAACCTTCGGGTTTGCGGCAGTTCTGCGGCACCATTAGTGAGGCTTGGGTTTGCCCTTCTACGGCTGGACCACCGATGCTGTGGTATGTACTCAATACTATTAAACTGTGCCCAAGATGTTGAGCTCTTGGGGGATTATGAGGTTTTGACGACTCGATCGGATGGCTCGACTTAATTCGGATGCTAGGTGGTGAGATGCATTCTTGGGAGACTCCAGATACGAGGATAGTCGTTGGAGCTCAGTCCATGCAGCCACGACGAGACGAGTCCAAAGCAGACGACATTAGAGAAAAGTGAAGTAGGAGGTTCGTACCAGATCTAGATGAGATGACGTTCCACTCCGCCGACATCAGAGATGGGATGCGCATGCCGAGGCATGGTACTTGGATTTACCTTCCAGAAGGAGTCACGATGAGTATGCAGTCGTTCCAGAGCAAGATGCAGATATAGGAAAGGACGATAACTTCCGGACAGTTGGCAGAGACGAGACATGGAAGAGACCGTGAGCAGGATTCCTTCCAGGACACTGCTGCAATGATACTTGCACTCAGGATCAGATGTGTCACGTACATTCAGAGAGCCAGAGGCCGACGCCAGTGATATGCTGTCTTACGAGTGGTCACGATGATTGACCGAGAGATGACCAGAGAAGTGCCAGAACGGGATCATCCCCGTTAGCATACCTGACAGGGCCGATGAGCCGATGGACCGAGAGATTGGTAATTCACAGTGAAGACCTTGACCCAGGAGTGGTCATTGTTACGCACACCAGCAGGTCAGAGTTCATGATCATCGACTAGATGTCCCACTAGTGACCGCGACAATTGGCCTGAGATTCTTAGAGGATGCGCTTGAGCGGTACTATTCCGCCATTATTGATTTCGATGTTTTGGGTGATTTATTCGCCTGATTTGATTTTGATGATCGAGGATTTACGATCTTTACACAGTGTTGCACTTGATATCGTTTTCGTGCTTGGGTTTCACATGTTTGTGATTTTACGGTTTTAGGCATTTGAGTTGATTTTGTGCGTATGCACGCACACGATTTGGTTCCTGCACTTTGTATAGTTTATATATGCTTGCAGTGCAGTGATACGCCTTTTGTGCACTTAGATGCACTGGACTTCGATTTCGATTGTGATACTCGATATTTGTTTTGTGCACCTTGTGCACTTGATTGGATTTTGCGCATGTTCGGTGCTTAATATTGGATTTCATGATTTCGTGCATGATGGATACACCTGATTTGGGGTTTTTCGCGCATGTTGGGCGCATGTTACCCGCCAAAACCTGAAGCGAGGCAGCCCCCTTCAGCACCGTGAATGGACCACCCAACACTTCACGGAATCCGGTAACTTGGGCACCCCTCCTGGGTCAACCTGTACCCCCTACGAGTGCGGCGAATAGCCCGCCAATCCTAGAGTGAAGCCCCCTCCGTCTCAATGCCATGAGATGCGGGCTTGTTGCCCTCTAGAACCCGGCTATCCGTGCACCCCTCCGCAGGGTAATCCTAGTACAGAAAGTAAAATATACATACAACGGGTACATCGACCGCAACCTGGCCGTGCCCCAAAATAATAATACAAATAGGCAGTGACGGCAGTCCACATGTCGGACGCTTGCCCCGCAATATCAAATGTACATAATACAACCACAACTGTACTAGCATTGCATCCAGGCTATCCCCCACGACCGATCCGCAACATCACAGCAAAAACAGAACATCAACGTGAAAATCACGTTCGCAAATCCATCTAACCGGGCTATAGCAGTTAGACCGGATTTACCGATCGAGTGACATTCACGGTCGCAGATATAATGTAAATACTGTGAAATAATGTGTTTAAAATATCCGATCAATCAAAATTATAATAAGTGGGCCCCAAGTACTACTGTAGCACATCAGGAAATTCTGGGCCCAATGTTATTATTCCAAAACCCCAATTTTAACCCCAGAAAGATACTGTAGAAATTTGGTGCAGAGAACCCAACAGTGTGCGGCGGAACCGCGGCCCAAAGGGGTGTTTGGCCGCGGTTCCGCGCTCCAACAGTGGACTTAGTGCATCGAATTTTCACAGAACTCTTATTTTTTCTAGTAGATCACTTTTCTGTAACCTGAAAAATTTTTCGACACCAAAAATTTTCAACAGAAAACTGATGCAAGCAAAAATGCGGTTTTGGGATTTTGGTCGATCGAAAATGCAAAACACATTAAACCAAGCTAGACTAAGTTAATGGCGAGGCTTTGATACCACTGTAAGTGCACGGCGGCGCCCCGGACGTCAATCCGACGGCCAAATGCGGAAGCGGTGATAAACTTTAATTTTGCGAACTTAGCAAACCGGCACCACCGCGCACTAAACCCCGGATCGGGCCATTAAACTAGATCTAGCAAAGTAACAAGATGGGAAAGAGAGATATACCGACTGATCCAAGTCCTCCGGTCTTCTCGTCGTCGTCCCGATCTCCCGCGGAAGCTCCGGTCTCCACCTCGTCGCCGGAAGTGCACCACATCGCCTACTTCTTTTACGGGCTCCCACCTTAATGCCGAGGCAACTCGGGCACGAAGCTGGCTAGTCGACGTGCCCAAGGTTTGCTGTAGAATATGTAGTGAGCAAGTCTCACTTTTGGGGTTGTGGAATTGCCTTTGTGGTGGAGGGAAAAGAACTTGGAGCTTTTGAGAATGATCTTGTGGGATTTTGCAACATGAAATGAGCTAAAAACCCACCCTCAAGATTTTGGACAGCCCCCCATGCATAGTGGCCGGCCATCTTGGTGAGAGAGGAGTGAGAGTGAGGGAGAGTATGATAGAAATGAGAGAGCCATCCTACCATGCAATGGAGAGAGAGAGAAGGCTATCATGCAAAAGGAATCATCACAAAATCAAACCCACACTCAACTAACAACCATCTCTCATCATCAACAATCATGTCCACAAAAGTCATGCCATCATGACAAGAAGTCAAGTCAAAAAGTCAAGGTATGGAGCAAACATGATGAAGTCAAAAAGTCAAGTGATCATGACATGGCAATAAGCAAAAGACCCCCTCCACAAATGCCTATTTGCAACAATGCAAATAAGCCCTCCTCCACCAATCTTCGGCCAATGAACGATACAAAGGAAATCGGCCGAAACGGAAAGCAAACTGGCAACTCCAGAAAACTGGTCCCGTAATAAATTACAGGAAAACCCCGATACTGTGCATACACACCCGCATTTGTATTCCGACCGAAATACAAATGCAATGAGACAAAATCTACACTGTACTATACTAGGATCTGGCTTAAACTAAAACCGGCTAGTATTATCCGTTCGATCCTGATTCGTGCAATACCGCACGTATCTGATCGAACCCTGCCATATAACCATACGGCCTATAGTACAAACTGTCCGATCCTGATTCGTGCAATACCGCACGTATCTGATCGGACCTTGCCATATCTCCATACGGCCTCAACAGCTTTTCGCCCGAAAGCTGAGTAACAGAATGTGGGGGACTCTAAAGACTCGTCAACACCTTGGTTGTGGATTTAACCACTAGCACGTCAGAGGTATAAGCCAATACGTAACGGGCTACCAGGTATTGACTAAAAGGGATGTCTGTGAGCGAACTCAGCCTGACAACCCTACTGAGCATGTCAGTGACAATATCCGTACAGTCCGGTCCGTTCGTCTATGAGTATCGCATGGCGGGCCTAGGGGGTTGGTAAAAGTCAGACCCCCAAAAGCGGTACAAGTCGTGTCGGAGTGTAGCCCAGAACACCCTGAGATACTACTGGAATACCTACCAGTAAATCTCCTGCCTTGGCCAAGGACTTCGTGTAATGGCTCTCCTAGACACAGCGCGACCTTACCCCCAATACCGGGAGAGACGAACCCCTGAAGATACGCTCACTGCCTCCATGTGGCTCGGGACTGTACCCAACTAAAACCTGTTTGCACGACTCCTTTGAGCCGTGGTAGGGTAGTAATCAAAGTACAGTGGGAACTCACACGAGACAAATGACGATCCCCAGGTCGATGAACTAACCTGCACACATGTCACCAGGGAACCGCCATCTGACGTCTGGTATATGACCAACTAGCATGTTCCCGGCGAGTCCTGTCCGGTGTACTCATAACCCAATGAGCACCTGTATACATCTTAGGTGAACCAACTGACACCAGTGGCTTGTGAGACCGGCCACCGCCCCTCGTCGGGGTCTCGACTGTATACACTAGTCTACTCTGGAGAATCGATGCCCTGTCTCGAAACTCTCACGACTAGGGACCTTTTAAGGATATGCTTATAGACCCCCAGCTCCCACTTATATGATCGCCCTCATACTGCTGGTGGTCAAGCAAGAATCCTAGGGGCTCTATCAACGTGTAATAGCGACCTGTAAGGTCACCTAAAGCAGTACACGATGATAAAGGTAAACCAGATAGCATACTATCATCTCGAGTAAGACTGTCCTACCGGGATAGGTCCTCCATCAATCATTGCAATCACGTACCTGTGACCTAATAATTGACTCTGAGGGCACTATCTCCAACAATCTCCCATTTGCACTCAAGGCTAATTATTGCGATGTCGCATACTCACAGCCCGTGTGATACCGAACACCCAACTCCTCTACTAGTCAGTCTCACAAAGCTCGTTTGCGAAACTATTGCGTTCGAGGAATAGCCTCAGTGAGTGGATCCGCCTTGATGTTTCTTTCTATGTCTCTCTATATCTCAAGTTCGCGGAGAAAGTCATCTCCCGAAATGAGCAATACCTGTCTTAGAATGTGTCTGGATGTCTGATGGGACATAGCTCATAAATGAACTCCAAATCCAAAACTTCTTAGACTGTATCGTCAACTGAACTTAATCAGTATTCAGCGCCATGCCTCTCTCAGTATTGCCTTGGACCACCTGTCCAAAATACTGCCCCTCATCAGAAGGAAAACTATAACTCTGACAACCTCCCTGTCGTCCAGGTCACCTTGGAAGCCTGGAATGATAACTGCCTCCTGAATGAGGCTGTTGTTATCATATCCCTAGAACATCTACTTACGTTCTAAAACTGCTTCCGACTGTTTCTCCAGGATTGGATCAATATCAACTTATTGCATCTAGTGCAAGAACAACATCTGGTGTGGTACTTGACATCTCATGATTGACTTAATTGCCTGAGCAAGTGATCTGCCAATCATGCACATCCCTCTCCCCTTTAGTCTGTAAGACATCTTTAGAGAGGGTGACTCCATCACCTGCAGGTATACTACCGTGCCAGGAGTCGTCCATTCTAAATACTTTCAGAATGCTATCTAAGTACCCTGATTGGGAAACCACCCAAATTTAGATCTAAAGCCATAGATCTAGTAACCAGTATGTCAGATATAAAATCCATTTCCTGTGTGGAGAAAACACTGTGTGACGGCCAAAGTATAACCGATCGTAGTATAGGAATATCACTTCCTACTCTGTGTTTGTCATCCAAATACCAGGACATCACACCCTACTATCTTCTCAACAGATCCATCCCCTTTTCTGATGAAGTCAAACCTATGACTGTCACATCAGAAATAGATGATCTTTCTCCGCTATATCTGTTTTAGTCTATAAATAGACATAAGCCAGTTGTCCACCAATGCTTCCGCTGCTCCCACTGACTACGACAACCCTCTGGCAGAGTCATATACACGTACACTTCTGAAGCCAGTTCAGAACGACGCTATACTCATCCTTCTGCCGGGTTTCGCAGCCTGGAACAACAGCAATGGCAAGTGTGGGTAAACAAGAACTTCCCTGTCACCGTCCTTGAGACTACCGGAGTACCTCTCGGGTGCCTGAAGTTACCCACCTTATCTGCGGAGCGGCCAATGGAATGTCAATCCAGATTGAATCTTTAGGTTCCTTATCAAATCTTCAGTAATCGTTTGTGGTTCTGGAATCACTTCCAGTTCTACCATACTCCCACTACTGTTTTCTGAAAAAATCCATTTTTAATAAAACTGTGGCGAGTTTAGAACAATATCGCTATTGTTCATCCAGATGGTAGAAAGTCAACCCTCGTCATAGCCTGGGTCAACCCACGAACAGCCATTACAGAAACGTGCCTTGAGTTGTCCAGTGTCTGGTTTTAATCATAAGCCGGACAACTCCCCGTACCTTAACATCGTTAAGATACGAACTGTTCTATATCCCATATAGAACCAGAGGCACTGATTTGATTGAACCAGATTCAAATCATGCACCTGTCTCCAGTGCATGTCAACTAAATGGAAGGAGGCCAATCAGCATTGCTCAACTTAGGAATACTTCCAATTATGAGTAACCTGAAAGAGAAACAAGTTTCTCTTAATCATTACTATCAACTGAATACCATTCACAAGTATCTACATCTTCGATCACTTTGAAGAATCCCGATACTTGCAATATCTGGTTCTCTACTTTATTCAAATACCTACAACTTCTCAAAATTCAGACCCTGTGTTTCCACGAAACACTTGTCTAAAAACTAGAGAAGTCATAAGTAAACCGAATATAGTACGAGGACCAACCCCTCTGTCCTAATGGACACTGGACAACATACAATACTCTGTATAAGTCCGCTGAGTCTAACAACTCTTTCGCTGTATGTCGTAGGTTGAAAACTGTACTTATGGTTAAGAAGAATTACACCGCTGTTTAATGCTCCTTACCTAGCCATCCACTGATATAGGTAAATGTCATCGACATAATATCAAAAGGTATATCTCACTCTATGAAAATAGACGTACAGATATATCAATTTGAAATTGGTGCACAACAGCGGATATTCAAAACCAAATATTTGCCGACCGGCAAACAGCCCAGGTGATCTCCTCAAATATCACCGATTACAACGAATCCCGATATAATAAGGATGATCACCCAATTCCTAATAACTTACTCCCACTCATCATCTGTAAAACCATACAGATGTGAGAATCAAACCTGGTAAATACATACCCTGGAGCAAGTGTCTAATCGGGAAATCAGTTTTCTTTTAACAGTACACAGTGAAATCTTGAAACATTGAAATGTTTCGATGGGGTATCTGGGTATTCCTAGTAATGCCTATTCCATTATCCAGATTCACAACTATAACCGTATAATTCTTTGCCACCTCTCCAAATCCCTTTATATGTCTTTAGTCATTACCTTCTGCACACCCCTTTAGGCCAATTGGTTTTCTTCCTTCCCTACCGTTCGGCACCAGCCTATGGTTTGGAAGAAGACTATCCAGCAAGCATAATGGGTGTACTGTCCTAGTCCTAGGAGCACTCGCAATGCGAGAGAAGGTGAAGATAAAAGACAACTGAATAAACCTTATTCCTATTTCTCCTGGACCAGAATCCATCCCCGAACTGGAACAAGTTCCTTTCGAGTTCGTATATAACCATACGATGGATTATCCAATAAACTGTGGATCTTCGTAGTGATACGGAGTGTCCTGGAGAAATACAAAGGTGATTTAGGATTGGCGAAGAAATACTTGGTTTGGTCGTGATATCAGTCGCAATTTACTTTGCCCTCTTACTAATCCCTTGCTTTGTCTTAATCTTAATACCTTCTGCACACCGTTTAGGCTAATTGGTTTTCTTCATTCCCTACCGGTCGGCACCAGCCTAAGGTTTGGAAGAAGACTATCCAATTTGCATAATAGGTGTACTATCTCCTAAACCAAGGAGTACTCACAACTTGAGAGAAGGTAAAAGGGAAAAGACAACTGAATAATCCTATCCGTTTTCTCCAGAACCGGAAACCATCCTCGAATTCCTTCGAGTTCGTATCTAACCATACGATGGTTTTGTCCAATGGAAGTGGACGTTCGTTAGTAATACGGGGTGTCCTGGAGAAAAGGGTAAAAGTAGGAGTGGCAATGAGGTCTGCAACTCTGACAATCCAAAAGCCAGTGTAAAGAAGGTTCGGTTAACTTGGTCTCTGAGTCATAGTCTTAGAGTCGGGTCAATGGTCGCTGCCAAAGAGAGAGAGAGAAAAGAAACACTCAGCGTGCACTCTACCCTAGATCAGAATGGTTACCAATTTATCTAATCTGGAAACCTCCCACTGTACCGTCAAATTCTCCTCCAAACCTGAAAGAAGAATTAGTCGGGATCACCCGAGGAGTAAACTAACTCATCAGTGGGAATCGGGATCCAACTATCATCGCATGATAACGTGACGGAATCCGCTCATGCTATCACACTCCAGAAGGTATGCGCATATCTGGCAAGTTTCAGTTCTTTTGAAACTCCCGATGTGATTTCTGCCCCATGCTCTTATGACCTTGACTTTGGCCAACAAATCATAATTCACATGTCAAGTTCTACCCGTCATTCTCCAGGTTAATTTGAACCCACCCGTACATACCCTTGACTTTGGCCAAAATGGCAGTACGACTGTCCCAAACCAACGCATCTATCTATGCTGCATATGAATAACCAACAGCTACCAAACACTGTGCCTTGACTTTGGCCAACAAACACAGCTTGAATACTATTGACTACCCATATGAAACGACGGAGGGCTACGAATGATTTCTGGCGAAAACCTTTAACGTAAAGAACTTGATATCGTTGAAGGAACGGATAGCTTTTTGAAAATATAGTGACGAAAACCTTTGCTAAAGAGGTCACTCCCGGTGAAGGGATCTCGGCTCTTTCCCCGTAGAATGAGGTGCAGGATATTCCAACTGAATACCACGGTGCAAAGCAAAAGTAATCGGCTATAGTGAAGTTAATGCCCTGACGCAAACCTTTTGTCCAAGGGGTCACTCCCGGTGAAGGGATCTCGGCCCTTGCCTCGTCGACTGAGGAGCAGGATATTCCAACTGAATACCACGGTGCAAAACAAAAGAGAACGCCCTTGCAATAACAGCTTTTTGAAAAGTGTTCCAACAACATCAGATTAGGTTTGTTTTCAACTTGCATTGATCCGAATCAATGCAGTCCCATCAATTGATCACACCAAAAAGAACGAAAATATACTGATGTACGTATATGCCATCCACATTCGCCACTGGGTCCCGTCATTACCCGTTAGGTTAGCTAACTAACGACAGAGCGGGGACTGGACTAGCACGGATGCAAAACATATACAACATCTACTAATATATATACCAATATATTATATTCGCTCAAGGCGTGAAAAAAATGCAACATCACAGAAACAATACAGATATCTGGGATCCCCGGGTTTCACAGAGCCACTACTGAAACCCGACGTTCCCCTGGTCGTGTGGATAGCCTGCGCAATGAAATCCTAGACCCCTGTGGGTGCGGCAAGTTACCCACCAAAACCTGAAGCGAGGCAGCCCCCTTCAGCACCGTGAATGGACCACCCAACACTTCACGGAATCCGGTAACTTGGGCACCCCTCCTGGGTCAACCTGTACCCCCTACGAGTGCGGCGAATAGCCCGCCAATCCTAGAGTGAAGCCCCCTCCGTCTCAATGCCATGAGATGCGGGCTTGTTGCCCTCTAGAACCCGGCTATCCGTGCACCCCTCCGCAGGGTAATCCTAGTACAGAAAGTAAAATATACATACAACGGGTACATCGACCGCAACCTGGCCGTGCCCTAAAATAATAATACAAACAGGCAGTGACGGCAGTCCACATGTCGGACGCTCGCCCCGCAATATTAAATGTACATAATACAACCACAACTGTACTAGCATTGCATCCAGGCTATCCCCCACGACCGATTCGCAACATCACAGCAAAAACAGAACATCAACGTGAAAATCATGTTCGCAAATCCGTCTAACCGGGCTATAGCAGTTAGACCGGATTTACCGATCGAGTGACATTCACGGTCGCAGATATAATGTAAATACTGTGAAATAATGTGTTTAAAATATCCGATCAATCAAAATTATAATAAGTGGGCCCCAAGTAGTACTGTAGCACATCAGGAAATTCTGGGCCCAATGTTATTATTCCAAAACCCCAATTTTAACCCCAGAAAGATACTGTAGAAATTTGGTGCAGAGAACCCAACAGTGTGCGGCGGAACCGCGGCCCAAAGGGGTGTTTGGCCGCGGTTCCGCGCTCCAACAGTGGACTTAGTGCATCGAATTTTCACAGAACTCTTATTTTTTCTAGTAGATCACTTTTCTGTAACCTGAAAAAATTTTCGACACCAAAAATTTTCAACAGAAAACTGATGTAAGCAAAAATGCAGTTTTGGGATTTTGGTCGATCGAAAATGCAAAACACATTAAACCAAGCTAGACTAAGTTAATGGCGAGGCTTTGATACCACTGTAAGTGCACGGCGGCGCCCCGGACGTCAATCCGACGGCCAAATGCGGAAGCGGTGATAAATTTTAATTTTGCGAACTTAGCAAACCGGCACAACCGCGCACTAAACCCCGGATCGGGCCATTAAACTAGATCTAGCAAAGTAACAAGATGGGGAAGAGAGATATACCGACTGATCCAAGTCCTCCGGTCTTCTCGTCGTCGTCCCGATCTCCTGCGGAAGCTCCGGTCTCCACCTCGTCGCCGGAAGTGCACCACATCGCCTACTTCTTTTACGGGCTCCCACCTCAATGCCGAGGCAACTCGGGCACGAAGCTGGCTAGTCGACGTGCCCAAGGTTTGCTGTAGAATATGTAGTGAGCAAGTCTCATTTTTAGGGTTGTGGAATTGCCTTTGTGGTGGAGGGAAAAGAACTTGGAGCTTTTGAGAATGATCTTGTGGGATTTTGCAACATGAAATGAGCTAAAAACCCACCCTCAAGATTTTGGACAGCCCCCCATGCATAGTGGCCGGCCATCTTGGTGAGAGAGGAGTGAGAGTGAGGGAGAGTATGATAGAAATGAGAGAGCCATCCTATCATGCAATGGAGAGAGAGAGAAGGCTATCATGCAAAAGGAATCATCACAAAATCAAACCCACACTCAACTAACAACCATCTCTCATCATCAACAATCATGTCCACAAAAGTCATGCCATCATGACAAGAAGTCAAGTCAAAAAGTCAAGGTATGGAGCAAACATGATGAAGTCAAAAAGTCAAGTGATCATGACATGGCAATAAGCAAAAGACCCCCTCCACAAATGCCTATTTGCAACAATGCAAATAAGCCCTCCTCCACCAATCTTCGGCCAATGAACGATACAAAGGAAATCGGCCGAAACGGAAAGCAAACTGGCAACTCCAGAAAACTGGTCCCGTAATAAATTACAGGAAAACCCCGATACTGTGCATACACACCCGCATTTGTATTCCGACCGAAATACAAATGCAATGAGACAAAATCTACACTGTACTATACTAGGATCCGGCTTAAACCAAAACCGGCTAGTATTATCCGTTCGATCCTGATTCGTGCAATACCGCACGTATCTGATCGAACCCTGCCATATAACCATACGGCCTATAGTACAAACTGTCCGATCCTGATTCGTGCAATACCGCACGTATCTGATCGGACCTTGCCATATCTCCATACGGCCTCTACAGCTTTTCACCCGAAAGCTGAGTAACAGAATGTGGGGGACTCTAAAGACTCGTCAACACCTTGGTTGTGGATTTAACCACTAGCACGTCAGAGGTATAAGCCAATACGTAACGGGCTACCAGGTATTGACTAAAAGGGATGTCTGTGAGCGAACTCAGCCTGACAACCCTACTGAGCCTGTCAGTGACAATATCCGTACAGTCCGGTCCGTTCGTCTATGAGTATTGCATGGCGGGCCTAGGGGGTTGGTAAAAGTCAGACCCCTAAAAGCGGTACAAGTCATGTCGGAGTGTAGCCCAGAACACCCTGAGATACTACTGGAATACCTACCAGTAAATCTCCTGCCTTGGCCAAGAACTTCGTGTAATGGCTCTCCTAGACACAGCGCGACCTCACCCCCAATACCGGGAGAGACGAACCCCTGAAGATACACTCACTGCCTCCATGTGGCTCGGGACTGTACCCAACTAAAACCTGTTTGCACGACTCCTTTGAGCCGTGGTAGGGTAGTAATCAAAGTACAGTGGGAACTCACACGAGACAAATGACGATCCCCAGGTCGATGAACTAACCTGCACACATGTCACCAGGAAACTGCCATCTGACGTCTGGTATATGACCAACTAGCATGTTCCCGGCGAGTCCTGTCCGGTGTACTCATAACCCAATGAGCACCTGTATACATCTTAGGTGAACCAACTGACACCAGTGGCTTGTGAGACCGGCCACCGCCCCTCGTCGGGGTCTCGACTGTATACACTAGTCTACTCTGGAGAATCGATGCCCTGTCTCGAAACTCTCACGACTAGGGACCTTTTAAGGATATGCTTATAGACCCCCAGCTCCCACTTATATGATCGCCCTCATACTGCTGGTGGTCAAGCAAGAATCCTAGGGGCTCTATCAACGTGTAATAGCGACCTGTAAGGTCACCTAAAGTAGTACACTATGATAAAGGTAAACCAGATAGCATACTATCATCTCGAGTAAGACTGTCCTACCGGGATAGGTCCTCCATCAATCATTGCAATCACGTACCTGTGACCTAATAATTGACTCTGAGGGCACTATCTCCAACAGCAAAAGTACTAAAAGGACAAGTAAATGTGGTTTTGTCTTGATCCTTTTTGGCAATAAGGACCTGATTATAGCCAGAGTATCCGTCCATAAAGTAGTAGTAATCTCATCCAGCTAAGCGTTCCAACATCTGGTCAATGAAAGGTAGAGGAAAGTGGTCTTTCCTCGTTGCGGCATTGAGTTTTCTATAATCAATACATCCATGCCACCCAATTTGAGTGCGTGTCTGGATTAACTCATTAGCCTCATTTGTTACGACCGTAATGCTGGATTTCTTAGGGACGACATGAATTGGACTTACCCATTGGCTATCGGAGATTGGGTAAATGATATCATTGTCAAGGCATTTGACGATTTCTTTCTTCACCGCATCCTTCATGACAGGGTTTAACCGTCTCTGTGGTTCTCGGGTTGGCTTGGCTTCATCCATCAGATGTATATGATGTTCTACAATCAAGGGACTAATCCCTTTGATGTCAGCCATAGTCCAACCAAACGCCTGCCTATTAGATCTCAATACCGTCAAAAGAGCGTTCTCTTGCTCTGAGGCTAGAGAAGCTGATATGATAACAGGTAAAGACTCATTCTCACCTAAATATGCATATTTAAGGTGAGAAGGTAAAAGTTTGAGATCTAATGCTGGCGGAGAAACTATAGAAGGTAGGGTCATCGAATGATATTCGGAGTCAAGGAGAAGCTCGTAGCTTGCATAAGATACAGACTCGGAAGGTGAGGAATCAAGAGTTTCAGACTCAAGCATGGAAAATGTGTCCTCACTAAGATGTGAAAGATCAAACATTGATGTGCTAGTGTCGTCGAGATTTTCAAAGCAAAGTTCATCAACTTCGCAATTTTTGGGAGCAATCTCGTGGACAGAACAGACATCAAGTATATGAGCAGAGGGTTCAGACGGCTGACTTCCAATTTTATAGATGTTCAGTTCAATTGTCATTTTTCCAAAAGATAGGTTCATTGAACCGTTTCGACAATTAATGACAGTATTAGAAGTGGCTAGGAAGAGTCGACCCAAAATCACCGGAATTTGGCTCTGTGGGTTCGCTACAGGTTGTGTATCGAGAACAATAAAGTCCACAGGGAATATGAATTCCCCGACTTTTATCAACACATCCTCCAGTTCACCCGTAGGTTTGGTGATTGATCGGTCTGCCATTTGGAGAGTGCAATGAGCCGGTTTCAACTCTCCAATCCCTAACTGCTCGTAAACAGAATATGGAAGCAGGTTAACACTTGTGCCCAGGTCAAGTAAAGCACGGTTAATGTTTTTACCCCCAATAGAAATTGATATAGTAGGACATCCTGGGTCCTTACGTTTCTTTGGTAATTATGGGGTAAAAGCAGTGCTAACATTATTAGTCATGAAGACCTTCTTTGGCACTTGAGTCTTCCTCTTCCTAGTGCACAAGTCTTTAAGAATTTCGCATAAGCAGGGACTTGTTGAATAGCATCTAGGAGAGGGATGTTGATGTTAACCTGTTTGAACATTTCCATAATCTTCTCCATATGTGGACTAGATTTGTTACCCCTTAACCGATTCGGATAAGGAGCTTTAGCAATCATAGCTGGGTCCAACATTGGAGAAGGTGATGTGTATAGAATTGATCCCAGAATAGAAGTGGGGATCGTCTTTGGTGGAGTAGAAGATGTATGCTGATGTGTCGAGCCTTGAGGAAAACGAAGAATAGGCTCGCAAGAAGGTGGTGGGGTAGATAAAGTAGGTGTAGAAGTAGAAGTGTGTGTGGAAGGAAAAGTCTCAGCTGGGGTGTTATTGATTAATTCTTCATGATTATCAATCTCGTCCCCAACGTGATTATTTAGCACTCTTCCTGATCTCAAAGTTGTAATGGCATTCACATTGTAGTGTTGTGAATGCCCAGGATTCGGTAGGGGTTGAGACGGAAGTTTCCCTTTCTCCCTCGCACTCATCTCGGCTTTTAATTGGGCAATTTGAGTTTCCATCGATTTAATACTCTCACTTTGGGAGTCAGAGTTTTTCTGGATTTTATCGATGGAAGACTTAAATTCAGCCGACATTTGTTTCATGAACATTTCAAAAGTTCGTTCGAGTGCAGAGGAGTTATCAGTACCAGTCAACTGCAAAGGATTATACGGTGCATGTGCGTTGATCGGATTTTGAAAGTTTTGTGATTGATAGGGGTGCTGAGTCAGTTGAAATGGTTGCTGTTGTGGTGGAGGACCCCTTTGGAAATTATTTTGATTAGGAACCGTGTTTTGATTTTGTTGTTGGTTCCAAGCAAAATTAGGGTGATTCCTCCAACCCTGATTATAAGTGGAAGAATACGGATCGTTTCTAGGTCTCTGTTGGAAAGCAATATTGGTATGCTCTTGACCTTGAAACAGAGAATTTAAAGGACATTCTTCTGTAAGATGAGATGGATCAGAACAGTATCCACAGACAGTTTTGGAAAGTGACATCTGATTTATAGAGGCTATTAAAAATTTATGTTCCATAGCTTCGAGTTTCTTTTGCATTGCTGCCATTTCAGCTCTAACTCCTATGGAAACATCAATTTGGTGAATGCCACCCCTAGACGATGACTGGTTTACACTTTCCCACTGTAAAGATTTTTCAGCGAAATCTTCTAGAAATCTCCAGGCTTCACCATCATCTTTAGTCATGAAAGTGCCTTGACACATGGATTCAAGGTTCTGTTTAGTGGTAGGATTAATGCCCCCATAGATGATTCTGCACAGATCCCATCTAGGGATTCCGTGATGTGGACATTGAACTAACAGATCCTTGAAGCGTTCAAAACACTTCGAGAATGGTTCATTTGGAAGCTGGGTAAATTGATTTATTTCACTACAGACTCGACCTGTTTTATGATTGGGGTAGAATTTCTTAAGGAATGCTGTTATGAATTCTTCCCAGTTCGAAATGGAATGTGCGGCTGTGTTATAAAGCCACTTCTCGGCTATATCGCACAAAATAAATGGGAGAAGACGTAGACGCATAACATCTACAGAAAGCTGTGAAGTACCCATCATTGCGCATACATTTTCAAATTTGGTAATAAAGACATATGCGTCTTCAGACTCGAGACCGTGATATTTTAGTAGAAGATTGATGTATTGAGGTTTTATTTCAAAATTGTCCCCATTGGCCAGTGGAATGGCGAGACAGGTCGAAAGAGGACCTCGCATAGGGTAGCATCTCTCTTGGAGAGAAATGCAGAGCAAATTCTGCACACCTGCGGATGGCGGCAGAGTAGTGGTAAAGAAGTTCGATGGAGAACCGTCCATCGAAGTGGTGTGGTAGGGGGTGTAGAAAAAGTAGACGTAGAATTACCGACTTCGGAGTCGATAGGAGGAACGCGGACAAGTCGGGCACTAGAATCTCGTGTCCAGCCGAGCATGCACTAAATGGTTTAGCACAAGTGGCAGCGTTGTGATAATTAAGGAAAAGATAAGTTTCATGTTTGGTTTTGAAAAATACGGATTTTTGAAAAAAAACACACAAACAATGCACAAGCAACCCTAAATCTAGTGGTCACTGTTCCCCTCCGAAAGACGGCCAAGACATGGACGGTCTTGCCTGAGATTCGGGGCAGATGCTAATTGGTGCTATCCGTTTACCTCTCCGAAGATGCCAAGTTGATTTATGTCACCGTGTATCGAAGGTTTAAACGGATGCGTCCGGTGTAGCAGACTTCGTCAGATTCCCCCTCGATTGAGGGGGTTTTGATTGTGGGGACGCTCTTCCCTGCAGGCGCAAGCCCCCGCAGTTAATTACGCTAGCGCATTGCGATAACAACTTTCTCCTTCTCCAGATGATCACTTCGTGTCGTGTGTGTTTATTTTGTGTTTGGTTGCCCGTGGATTGTATACGGAGACCGAGTTACGTCGTCGCCCGTAGGGCGTGGACTAGTCTAAATCCGTATTCTCTTAGATTTGGGTTTGGGGGTTGTGCTTAAGGATACGTTAGCCTCGTTTGAGACTAAGATCGACTTAAACGTTTGCTAAGGATACGTTAGTCTAGTTTTAGACTAAGATCAACTTAACGGGATCGTTTAGATCCGACAAGAGGGCGATTAGGGGAGCCCTGTTGTTTAGTTTAGTGACATTGCGGTCAATAGGTAGTTTAAGGACATTGCGGTCCAGTGTTAGTTTTAAGACATTGCGGTCAATGGGTAGTTTAAGGACATTGCGGTCCAGTGTTAGTTTTAAGACATTGTGGTCAAGGTTAAGGACGTCGTAGTCCGTGGATTTAAGGACTCCATAGCCCGATGTTAGTTTTAAGACATCACGGTCAAGGTTAAGGACGTCATAGTCCGTTGTTAGTTTTAAGACATTCCGATCAAGGTTAAGGACGTCATAGTCCATGGGTTTAAGGACCCCACAGTCCGGCGTTTAGTTTTAAGACATTACGGTCAAGGTTAAGGACGTCGTAGTCCGTTGTTAGTTTTAAGACATTCCGGTCAAGGTTAAGGACGTCATAGTCCATGGGTTTAAGGACCCCACAGTCCGTATCAATGTGTGGTCATCGGGACCCGTCACCTCTTTAAAGACGTTGAGGAATTACAACGCCAAGTATCAAAGGAGTGAAGAGATGTACCCTTAAACCAAGGTAGATTAAGTGATCTGTAGTCCAATTTGGAAACTAAGATCAATTATTATATTATGAGCCCATTGGCCCAGTTAAGTTTGAATTGAGGACTTACGGCCAGCTTGGGCTAAGTCCAATCTTGTTTGGGATATTGGCCCTCTGTTGGTTCATTGAAGGAGAGGCTTTGCCTCTAGAAACTTAGCCAATTAGGCTAAAGCTAGTGTTAAACACTAGAGACTAACAGTGTTGAACACTGGGAAATAAGATTATCAGATTAGTGTTAAACACTAAAATTTGTGATTCTCGAATCAGTGTTAAACACTAATAAATAACAGTGTTAAACACTGGCAACCAAGTTATCAGTTTGGTGTTAAACATTAGCAGAGAGGAGATCACGTGGGAGCACGTGATGGCATCCAAAAGGTGGGGCCAGATCCCTCTCATTTTGTTATACAGATAAGTGTTTGACACTTTTTATTCTGACAGCCATCACGTGTCAGCACGTGATGGGGGCTCACGCTTTGATCTGTTAGAATGCTCATTAGGGGTCACGTGTTGACACGTGAGGGCGCCCCAGAGTCTCTGTTTATTTTGCTTTTTCTTTATATGCCTCAGGGGTTACGTGGGGCACGTGAGGCGTTGCCTCAAAGTTCTTTTCTGTGGATCTTTGCAGGAGTCACGTGGTAGCACACGACTCTGGTCCTGTGCATATTTTAAAGATCTGTTCATCTTTTAAGAATTAAATTCTTCATAGGATTAAACCCTAGCAGTAAACTTTAGAGGAATTAAATTCCTATTTTCTTCTGAAGAATTATATTCTTAGATAGGGTTAAACCCTAATTTCTTTTCTGTAGGAATTAAATTCCGGTATAGGGTGAAACCCTAATTTCTTCTTTTTTAAGGGAATTAAATTCCTGTGATTTTTAGAGAATTAAGTTCTCAATTAGGGTTAAACCCTAGTTCTGTTCATTCTGAAGGAATTAAATTCCTAGGGTTAAACCCTAATTTTGTCTCAAAGGAATTAAATTCCTATAATTCTGTGAGAATTAAATTCTCAAAACTCAATTCCTCCTCTGTGTTTTAGATCTGCATGGCAGGATCTCAATCCAATGAGAATTAAATTCTCAATTCATGAGGAGATGTGCACTTTGCACGTCCTCCACCAGAGAAAGAACTAAGTTCTTTTTCTTTATATAAGAGTTAAACTCTTTTGAGAATTAAATTCTCTTTTGAAGCCCCCCTTCCTTTTCTTACCTAAGGTTTTCCTTTTGCAGAGAATCAAAGGCTCTATATCTCTCTCTCTGTGTATCAAAAGAAAAGGTCCAAAGGTTTTCCAAAAGTCCCCTCTCTTCTTTTCTTGGCTCCTATTTATAGGAGAAGGAAAAGAATCAATCTGTTTAGTAAATCTCTCATTGAGAGATTTGATTTGTTCATTGAGAGATTTGATTTATATTTATCATTAATCTGGGCCTTTAGATTGTTGGGTGAATTTTATTCACTATTGGATTTTAAATCCAAAGATATCTCTTTGTTATTTCGGTTAGATTTAGGGGGGAAATCTTTCCAAGTCCAAGATTTTTCCATAAATTGGTGATATTTAGTCACCTTTAGATTTTTAATCCAACGGTTTTAGATAATCCTTCTTCATTTTGGAAAGATTTGGAAGATTTATCCTCAGAATTTAATTCTGTTAAAGAATAAGGCTCTTAAAGCTGGTCACGTGTGGCCACGTGACCCCTGAAATGGGCTTCTCTTCTTCTGTGCTTGCTTAACCATCACGTGCCAACACGTGACCACTGGTCACGTGATGCCTGTTCTGAAGCTTCCTCTTGACTTTTAATTAAAGAACAAATATGTTCTGTGCCGCTGCTTGACTATCACGTGCCAACACGTGACCACTGGTCACATGTGAGTACGTGATGCCTCTTTTGAATCTTTTCCTGATTTTTAATCAGGGAAAAAATTCCCCCACAGCGTTGTTCTCACGTGTCTGCACGTGAGTGCAACGCTGTCACTTTTGTGACCGTCGGATCTGCTTTGGGAGTAGGGTAGATGAAACGTTTTCCATCCCATCCTATAAATGCCCATGTCTTTTCAGAAGAGCCTCCACTTTGCTCATCTTCCTCCTTTGAGAACTTCCTTCTCTTGAGAATTTAATTCTCTTTTTCCAGAGCTTAGTTCTCTGCCTTGAAAAATTTTCAGAGTTTAACTCTGTTCAAGAAGGACTTTTCCTTTCAGGTAATGATGTTTGAACGATCGAAGAACCTTCACTTAAAAAAACTCTATGGATTTTAAATCCACATTAAAGGTTTCACCCTTTTTAACATGAATCCATTTTTCTTCAAGTTTATCAACAAGAACAGAGACCCATCTAATTTTCAAACTGTAGATCTCTTAGGGTTTTTCTAATCTTTAAGGAAGATGATAATGTCAGTTGTTTTCCATGGAATTTAATTCCATCCCAAGGAGCTCTGGCTCTGAAACAAAATTTCTGGGAATTTAATTCCCATTTTCAAAAAGGAATTTAATTCCTCTGAAGAACTAAGTTCTTCCTAGAGAACTTCATGGGTTTTCTTGCCCTGAGCCATCTTCTTCACAACTCAGAAGAAAAGGTTTGTAATAGATTCTCATGATCTTCATTCCAGGTATCATGGATGCCCATATGTACGATCTTGACAAAATCATTTCTTACGGGAATATTCGTGCGCTGGGCCATAGCCAGAACCAGGAGTTCACCAACGCTCAATGTGCTGAGATCATGAGCCGCTTCGACGAGTACAATGGTCGGCTACTCCCTCGCCGCTCTTCTCTTCTGAGACTCATCGTGCTAGCGATCTGGGAGGCGCTCCCTCTCTTTTGCACCGGCGTGCCGCTCAGGGCATTGGACGCCGCCGAGGATAAAGTACATTCAGTGTACCTGATGATCCTAATCTCGAAGAGGAGGCGAGACAACCTCATTGATCTCTTGCACCAGGCTTTTCAACAGTTGGCCATACTTGCTGCCTATTGGAGGGTAGAAGACATTCGTGAGGATCCCGACGCTTGTGACCGCGAGAGAAAACATACTCGGATGGTTCGAAATGCTTGGAGGATCTTGGACAAAGCCAAGTTTGAGTTTCTCAATCCGTGCCCCGCGTCTGAGGTTTTGCCGTTGTAATCGTTTTTCCCTTTTTTTTTATTTTGTATGGACTTTTTAAAGTATGAATGATAAGTTTTATCGTGCCCTTCTGTGTTTGCATGCCTTTCTATGGGATTTTGTCATCATTTTTTTTACTGTTGCTGCTGATGTGTTTAGGGTGTAGGGCATTATTTCATTTTCCAGTACTCACCAGGCATGGTGCTCACGTGCTCCACACGTGGGGCCCTTCTATGGAGCCATTTAATTTTTCATGCTACCTTTTCTGTGTATGGCATTAGACGCAGAAAATGAGCCTTGGAAATAGTTCCATCTCCTTGATTTCCAATGCCTTCCCTTTTTTGGGCCTTAGAAATAGTTCCACCATGCAAGATTCTCCGTGCGTAGCATTTAATGCCCCTCTTTATAACCTGAGGCCATGGCCTTCTTTTCTCTTCACAGAGAATTCTATTCTCAACTTAGTGCGATTTATCTTGAGGAAACAACTGGGTGCTATGGCCTGCAACCGCCCTCATGCTCGTCGACAGCCATGGGAAGTTCCTATCGAGGAGATGATCCCCCGCTTTGCCGCACGATTGGTGGATCCCCTCCTTACCGACGATGAATGCGACTCAGCGGTATATGAACTCTTGATCCGCAGGGGGTCTCCCCTCCTAATGGGCTCCCTTTGGCTCCGGATGATTCTTGCTGCCGTGCTTGCTGACATCCCTCCTCACCCAGTGGAGATGACCCTGGTGATGCTTGACGCAGCTGAAGACAAGCTCGAGTGTTTTCACGAAGCATGTCTGATCACTCAGGCTCTGAAAGATTGCTCGGTTCACCTGTTGGGCCAAATAAGAGCCCGATGGGCTATTATGTCTGCTTTTGCAGACGAACATGGCGCCAATCGGTGGGGGGGCACTCATCGTGAAAATCGTCGCTTTGATGTGCTGGAGAAGGCGGCGAGAGAGTTAGAAAATTTTGAATACTTCTTTGTTCACCCTTATGCCACTGATCCCTTGTTTGGCGATCTTTTCCCGGTAGTGTAGTATGCTTAAATCGATATACTTTTTTTGTCATTGGCTGTTGTATGCTTTTCTGTTGAATTTTCAGGTTTGCCGGGTTCTCGTATGTGCGTCTTGCTTACGTAAATGAGCTTCGTATTTCTCCATGGAATTTTTTTTAATTGCGAGTACTATCGTTATGTTGCATGCACATCAGAGCTTTGGGTATCATTTCCTTTCGAATATTCATATAGTTGTAAACGCATGCTCGGCAGGATACGCATCGGAGATTTTCCTTGTTGCCTCTCATATCAGGTAATTAGTGCGTGTTCTAGATCGAGTATTGCCGTCGAATGGAGGCTTGTTTATACAGTGCTCGAGTGTAACCGTCTTTCCTCAGAGGTTGTGGCAGCGAAAGCGGGTTTGCGAGGTTTGATTGAGCGGTGCGCGGCGAACATGGTGTCGTGCGGGAAGAGGCTCGGCCGCAAATTCTCGGAAAGGGAGTTGGCCTCTAAGGCATTGAGCGAGCTTCAACCCAGCCTTACAGCCAAAGCCAATAAAGCGTATGAACTTTGGCAGGTACTTCAAGAGTCTATCAGAGAGGTGGTGGCTCTTGATAAAGCTGTCGTGTTCACTCACGAAAGGGTCGAGGCTCACAAGGTCACTGAGAAAGAGCTCGAAGGCCAGCTCGCCTCGTATCAGGCCCAGCAGGCTCAGGCGGAGGCTCGTCTTCTGGCGATCCTGAATCATGAAGCTATGGCCCAGCAGAAGCAGGATGAGCTAGCAAAATTGCTAAATCGCCCGCCGTCTTGAAAAACTTGTATCTTTTCCTTTCTTTCTGTACACACTCCTGAATGAGAGTATCTTCCTTTTTGTTCTTTCATGAATTGTACTTTGTATTCATTTTGGTTTATGAATAAAGACATATTTTTCTTCTCAGTGGTGTGTCTCTCTCGATTGAACTTGTTCTGTGGGCAATTTATCTTGGCCTACTTACAGGGTAGCGATGGCTTAGGATTCAGGGTTAAGATATGCCTCCTAAGACTTTGAGCTTTATGAGCCGTGAGGGTCTCATAAAGAGTTTTTCTCCCTACAGGTTGAGAGGATCCCGTAGGCGTAAGTTCTTCTTAAGAATCGTGAGGATTCTTAAGCGGGTTTTCCCTTGAGAGTCGTAAGGATCTCGCAAGAGAGTTTTCTTCCTTACAGGTCGTGAGGACCCGCAAGTGCTGGGTGCGGTCGCCCTTATCCGTATTTCACAGGGTCAGGGGTTGGTTTGGGATGGTTTCCAGGGTATCGTAGTTTAAAGACATTGCGGTCAAGGTTAAGGACCTCATAGTCCGTGGGTTTAAGGACTCCACAGTTCAATGTTAGTTTTAAGACATCACGGTTAAGGTTAAGGACCTCATAGTCCGTGGATTTAAGGACTCCACAGTCCGATGTTAGTTTTAAGACATCACGGTCAAGGTTAAGGACGTTATAGTCCGTGGATTTAAGGACTCCACAGTCCGATGTTAGTTTTAAGACATCACGGTCAAGGTTAAGGACGTCATTGTTGGATATATATGCCCTAGAGGCCTACATTGTATAGGATGCTTGGGATATTTATGTACATGACAGTCTTGCTTGATATGATAGTACGCTATTTGGTTTGACTTTGTCTTAACGTATGATATATTTTATTTGGTATTTATATATATATGTTGATAAAGCCCATAGGGTGTTTGTCTGACTACCGGCGTTGTGATGGCAGTCATACTAGTGGGAGCTGGATAGTCAATAGGCACACCTTTAGATGTCCCTGGTCGCAGGAGTATCGAGATTGGGCATCGATACTCCGGAGTAGACTAGTGTATACATATCTAGACCCTGACGAGAGGCGATGGATTGGTCCCGCAACCATTGGTGGTGTTCACCTAAGATTGTATACAGATGCTCACTGGGTGTGAGTACACCGGACAGGACTCGCCGAGAACTGACTGGATGGTATTATACCTAACGTCAGATAGCAGTTCTCAGGTGACATGTGTGCAGATAGTCCGTTGACTTAAGGTCATCATTTGTCTCGTGTGAGTTCCCACTGTGCTTTGATTATTACCCTACCACGGCTCAAAGGGGTCGTGCAAACAGGTTTCAGTTGGGCACAGTCCCGAGCCACGTGGAGGCAGTGAGCGACTGTTAAGGATTCGTCTCTCCCGGTATAGGGAGTTGATATCGCACTGTGGTCGGTTGGTCATTACCATAAGTCCCTGGCCAGGGCTGATTGAGAATTACTGATGGAATGATCAGTAGATTCTCGGGTGGTCTTGAACCATACCGACACGACTTGTACGGTTATTAGGGGTCTGACGTCCACCACCTCCCTAGACCATACATGCGATACTCTTAGACGAACAGACCGGACTGCGCGGATATTGTCACAGACAGGCTCAGTAGGATTTCAGATGGGTTACCTCATCAAGCTTTCTTATCGACAACTACCTGGGGACCGTTACGTACAGCTAGTGCCGCTTGCGGTCTGTGGTTAAATCCACTGCCAGCGTAGTAGTTGAGTCTTTAGAGTCCCACATAGAGATTTCCCAAACCCAGGCGAAAAGATATAGAGGTCGTATGGTTTTACGACAAAGGTTCGGACGCATACGTGTTTGAACGCACGTACGACATTCGGACAGTTTTTACTAGCCGGCTTTGGTTTAAGCCAGATTCTAGTATCAGGTTATTGGATTTATACAGTCTAAAGTTTTTTCGTGTTTTCACGGATGAGAAGGGCGTTCTCGTATTTTTCGGGGAAGCTTCTAGAAGGATGTGACATGGAGGGAGAGGTGGCATTTTCATTTAATGAATTAGTGACTCATTGTGAGTGATTCATCATGTCATTAATGCATTATTAAATGCTTAATGACTCACATAATGAATCACCCACTTGCATTAATGAAACATGATGAATAATCTAATATTATTCATTTCTTTTTAATTCATTATGTTTCATATATCTAGTGAGAAGCTTTTTCATTTTCATTATCATTATCATCTTCTCACTCTCTCTCTTCAAGTTCTCTCTCCTTCACCAAACCTAATCCTACCCTCATGAGTTGAGAACAAGGATTAGGAAAGACTAATTACTCCATAACCTATCTCTACATCACCTTAGCTACTCTATTTAGCAACTAGAGAAACTAAGTAACCTCAAGTTTAGAGGTTATAGCTTGGATTAGGGTTCTCGGGTGGATCGTCTATCACGGAAGAAAGCCGAAGAGGACGTGGAGATCCAAAGAGGCCGTAGACAACATTAAGACGAAGGACTAGAACCGTTTGGTATAATCTCTTAACATAGTAGTTTAGAACTCTATAGCTTTTGTTAAAACTTGTTTAGCAAACGATTCATACGGTTATTTGATGTTTAATCATAGAACAAGATTGTTATTCATATTTCCGCCTCCCCATAAGTATTGGGGTATTGAACATCGACTTACAGTGGTATCAGAGCCTAGCTAAACAGTATTTAACACACTTGCAAATTTGAATGAATTTCGAACGGAAAAACAAACCGGAAAAACTCCGATATCATGTACTTTCTGTCGAATTTTAAATGAGGTCCAAAAATTTTTCAGGGACCCTCAGAATGACCTAAATGAATGTATTAGAACACCCAAGAAAATTGGGCTCATGAATCGGCCATAGCGCCGCGGAACCGCGGCCGATCCTACCGATCCGCCGCGATGCCGCCGCGCTTTGGACGATTCATCATCCCAAGTTTCTTGTGTTGTTTCTCTGTGATATTTGGTGTTTTCTGGTAATTTTTATTTTTGCTCAGGTTTCAGATTTACAGAGAAGTATTGGAGCAAAATTAAATGTGTTTAATCGATCGAAATTATACGGTATTTGCTTGTTTGATTATATCTGTGAAATGTTTTATGTGTTCGTAAACCTCCCCTAACTGCTAGTATGTCGGTTGGCAGGGGGTTGCACATATCTGTGATGTTATATATAACTGTTTGTGTATATAAACTGTATTGGACTGTTGTGGTGATTAGCCGGGTTTTTGTGATGGGTTATTGTATTAATTCATTTGATGTAAATGTAATAAGTTGTAATATTATTTTGCGGGGCACATCCAGGTTGCGGTTGTAGCCACCGTTGTATTATTTCTTTTTACTGTTTTTGCTCCTCGGATAGACCCAAGGTGGGGTGCACAAACTACCGGGTATTTTGAAGTGTTGGGGCAGACCGCTTCACTTCTGGTACTAGGCGGGTAGTTTACCGTACCCGTAGGGGTCTGGAGTGGGAAAATGGCTATTCATCACAACTGTGTAATCCGTCTTTCATTGCAGGCTCAAACGAAATGCGGATTGCTTGCAAATCCAATATTGTTTATCTGTGATCTGGAATGCCTATTATTGCGTCTGACGAATGTACAATATCTATATATGATAGCTATTTAGACGTCGCTTATGTTTTACACCCGCGCTAGCCCAGCCCCCAATCTGTCGTTAGTTAAGTAACCTAACGGGTGATGACGGGACCCTGTGGCGAATACGGATGGCATAAGAGGACGTCGTATTTTCGTTGTTATCTGTAATGATAGGTTAAAGATGGGACGCATTATTATTAATGCAAAGAAAATAAAACCTAAACTGAATCGTTGGAACAATTTCTAAAAACTACTCGGTTTTCTTGAAAAAGCAAATTTTAAATGCGGAGCTTAAACCACTCCTTTTAATAAAAGCTATCTTAGTTCCTTCGATCAAATCAAGTTCACCACGTTAACGGTTTTTTACCAAAAACCAGCCGTAACCCTCCGTCGTTTCAAATAGACAGCACATCGTATTCATGCTATGCTTGTTGGCCTACGTCAAGGCATAGTGAATGGTAGCAGTGTGTGTGCCTATTTGTTGCATAGATAGATGCATTAGTTTAATACAGACGTACACCTTGTTGGCCTACATCAAGGGCTTGTACGATGTATTTAAATTAATCAGGACAACGACAGGTAGAACTTGACTTGCGTCTTATGACTTGTTGGCCTACGTCAAGGTCTATAAGAGCTTGGGGTAAAAATCACATCGGGAGTTTCAAACATAAAGGAAACTTGCAGATTTAGCTTACCTTCTGGAGTGTGGTGACTAGAGTGGCTTCCATCTAGGGCATCATGCAATGATAGTTGGATCCCGATCCCACTGATGAGTAGGATTACTCTCGGGAATTTCTCTCACTTAACAATCAATACTATAAACCAAGTAGGTGCCTAGAAAGGTGTTAGAGGGGCTACGCCTCCACGGAAAAGAGGTTCTTTAATTAAGGAACTTCGCGAAAGCGTTGGAAAACCTCCCTCGAAGTACCAACACCAGCCTGGCTGAAAGGTTAAGCAAGAATTGTAACGTGTGATTAAATCCTGACTAGTTTTTCTTTTAGGTTTTGAAGAAGGATTTGAGGAAACAGTGGGAGCCATCCTGTTTAGATAAAATAATAACCAATCTAAACTTGCAAGAGCATATGCTGAGTGTTTTCTTTTCTCTCTCTCTGGCAGCTACCATGACTGGACTAAAACTATTACTTGAAAAGAATATACTGACCGGGCAGAACTATAAAGATTGGCTAAGGAACGTCAATATTGAGCTGACTTATGACAAAGTTGCATATGTTACCACCGCTGTTCCTCCCCTTATCCCAGGACCAGATTCCTCAGTTGCGGACAAGGAAGTTCGTAAAACCTGGGATCTAGACTGTGAGCGAGCTAAGTGTATCGTGCTGGCGTCCATGAATAATGAACTCCAGAAACAGCACGAGAGTATGGATATTGTATCCATATTCCTCCATTGCAAGGAATTGTATGGTGAACACTCCCGTATCGCGAGGTACGAAACCTTAAGGAAACTCTTCCAGATGAGGTTAGCTCCAGGATCGCCTGTTGGAGAGCACGTCCTCAAAATGATCACCCTCATTGAGGAACTCGCAAACCTGGGATGCGTGCTAGAGAATGATTTGTATATCGACTTGATTTTGCAGTCCCTTCCCCACACCTTCTCTCAGTTCGTGCTGAACTTCAACATGCACGAAATGGAAGCGGATCTTCCAAAGCTCCTCAATATGTTGAGGGTAGCAGAGACCTCCTTGAAAAAGGAGAAGACCCCCGTTCTGTATGTTGGCCAATCATCTTCTTCTAAATCTAAAGCGAAAGCTAAAGGGAAGAAGAAGATGAAAGCCACCAAACCGAAGGGTGGGGTCAAGAAGGTGCAGGGAACGAACAAGGCAGGAAGGGTGAAGGCAGAAAAGAACGAGTGCTTCTATTGTCACAAGCAAGGGCACTGGAAGAAGGACTGTTTGGCCTTTAAAGCCAAGGACATGAAGCAAGCTGTTGCTTCTGCTTCAGGTGTGTTCGAAATCGAAAATTGTCTTTCAGTAAACTCTACTTCATGGGTACTTGATACCGGTTCTGGTTCTCACATCTGTAATTCTTTGCAGGATCTGAGAAATAGTAGAGTACTGGGGGCAGGTGATATGACTCTCCGGATGGGCAATGGAATGCATGTAGATGCAGTTGCAATAGGAGAATATCACCTAGGGTTGAATAGTGGAAACATTTTGGTATTGTACAGCTGTTTTTGTATTCCCAGTATGTTGTGTAATATTATATCAGTATCTTTGTTATCTAATAAAGGATATAATTTTGTGCTTGAAAGAAATGTCATGAACATTCTCCTAAATCAAGAACTGATTGGGTTTGGCACAATGGAAAACGGCATATACATACTTAATCAACCTCAAATTTTCAATATTCAAAACACGCGTAAAAGAAAGGCTCCATATTCGAATCAAGCCTTCCTATGGCATTGTAGACTTGGTCATATAAATGAAACAAGGTTGACTAAGTTACATAAAGATGGATATCTAGATCCGTTTGAATATTTATCATATGCAACTTGTCAATCATGTATCAAAGGAAAAATGACCAAATCTCCGTTCACCGGACACGGAGAAAGAGCCACTGAACTCTTGGGACTAGTATACAGTGATGTATATTGTCCGATGTCTACGCATGCACGAAGCGGTCACTCCTACTTCATAACTTTTACTGATGACTTCTCTAGGTATGGACATATATTCTTAATGAAACATAAATCCGAGGCCTTTGAGAAGTTTAAGGAGTATAAAAATGAAGTAGAGAAACAGACTGGTAAAAGCATCAAGACACTTCGATCTGATCAAGGTGGAGAATACTTAAGTACCAGTTTCCTTGAATACTTAAAAGAGAATGGAATTCTCTCTCAGCTTACTCCATCTTATACACCTCAGTATAATGGTGTATCAGAAAGGAGGAATCGCACGCTATTAGATATGGTGCGTTCAATGATGAGTAGTGCTGAGTTGCCACTTTCCTTCTGGGGATTTGCTCTAGAATCAGCCGCATACCTATTGAATAGAGTTCCAACTAAGTCTGTACCTACCACTCCATATGAAATGTGGTGTGGGAAGAGACCATATCTCAAGTATATCAAGATATGGGGGTGTCCGGTACATGTTAAAAAGCATAATCCGGACAAGCTCGAAGCACGATCGGTTTTATGCAAGTTTGTAGGATACCCCAAGCATTCAAGGGGGTACATGGTGTACCACACTGAAGAACAAAAGGTGTTTGTCGCTCGTCACATTGTCTTCTTAGAAAGCGAATTTCTTGCAAAAGAAATTAGTGGGAGCACGGTAGAACTGGAAGAAATTCCAGAACCTCAAACTGCAACCGAAGACTTAGAAGAATCTCAGATTTCAATAGAACATGACGAACCAACGCCACTCCGCAGATCTAGTAGGCTTTCTCATCCTCCTGAAAGATACTATGGTTTTCTTCTTGATGGGGATCGAGAGGATTGCATCATCGATGATGATGAGCCTACTAGTTTTCAGCAGGCTATCACGAGTGGCGACTCAGTGAAGTGGCTGGATGCAATGAGATCCGAAATGGAATCCATGTACACCAATAAAGTATGGACTTTAGAAGTTGCTCCTCCTGGGGTAAAACCAGTTGGGTGCAAATGGATCTTCAAAAAGAAGATTGGTACATTTGGACAAGTAGAAACCTACAAAGCTAGACTAGTAGCAAAAGGTTTTCGTCAAAGACCAGGATTGGACTATGATGAAACTTTTTCACCAGTAGCTATGCTTAAATCCATTCGGATCATGCTTGCCATTGCTGCCTTCCATGACTATGAAATCTGGCAAATGGATGTAAAAACAGCTTTTCTAAATGGACATCTAGAAGAGAGTGTTTACATGGATCAACCAGAAGGTTTCTTAGACAGTGGGAGCAGCAGAAGAGTGTGCAAATTGCTTAAATCCATTTATGGGTTAAAGCAAGCATCGCGGAGTTGGAACATCTGCTTTGATGAAACAGTCAAGGAATTTGACTTTATCAAAAATATAGATGAACCATGTATTTATAGGAAGATTGTAGAAGGAGCAGTAGTCTTCCTCGTTTTGTACGTCAACGACATACTACTGATAGGGAATGATATCCCTATACTACAATCAGTAAAGCTCTTCTTGTCACAGAAATTCTCCATGAAAGACTTGGGAGATGCATCATACATTCTGGGCATTAAGATCTATCGAGATAGATCTAATAGAATATTGGGACTTTCACAGTCCAGGTATATAAACACTATACTAAAGAGATTTAGTATGGAAGATTCCAAGCGCGGCAATATGCCCGCTTGTCTCGGAATCACCCTCTCCAAGGAGATGTCTCCAAAGACTGATGAAGAGAGAGCTCGCATGGGCATTATACCCTACGCTTCGGCGATAGGATCAATAATGTATGCGATGTTATGTACCAGACCGGATGTAGCTTACGCACTTAGTGTGGTAAGCAGGTATCAGTCTGACCCAGGTGAGAAACATTGGAGAGAGGTGAAGAACATTCTCAAGTACCTAAGAAGGACTAAGGAGATGTTCTTGATTTACGGTAATGGGGACCTCCAGGTAGAGGCTTTTACCGACTCCGGCTTCCAAAGTGACAAGGATGATTCTAAATCCATTTCGGGTTTTGTGTTTACCCTCAATGGAGGGGCGGTATGTTGGAAGAGTTCCAAACAAGATACCGTCGCAGACTCAACTATGGAGGCTGAGTATATAGCTGCTAGTGAAGCAGCAAAAGAGGCTGTCTGGATGAGGAAGTTCATTTCTGAACTTCAGGTGGTTCCGTCCATTGCCAATCCAATACCTTTGTATTGCGATAACAATGGTGCTGTAGCTTTAGCGAAGGAACCAAGGTCCCATCAGAAATCCAGGCATATCTTAAGGCGGTTTCACCTGATCAGGGAGATCGTGGATCGTCGGGAGATCGAGATACGGAGAGTGGACACAAAAGACAACACGGCAGATCCATTCACCAAGGCCATTCCTCAAGTACAGTTCGAGAGGTTATTTGAGATGTTGGGCATGCGGTACCCCAGCAACTGGATCTGGTAGAGACAGTGGGTACTCATTGCAGCAATTATAGGCCTTAGTGCAAGTGGGAGATTGTTGGATATATATGCCCTAGAGGCCTACATTGTATAGGATGCTTGGGATATGTATGTACATGACAGTCTTGCTTGATATGATAGTACGCTATTTGGTTTGACTTTGTCTTAACGTATGATATATTTTACTTGGTATTTATATATATATGTTGATAAAGCCCATAGGGTGTTTGTCTGACTACCGGCGTTGTGATGGCAGTCATACTAGTGGGAGCTGGATAGTCAATAGGCACACCTGTAGATGTCTCTGGTCGCAGGAGTATCGAGATTGGGCATCGATACTCCGGAGTAGACTAGTGTATACATATCTAGACCCTGACAAGGGGCGATGGATTGGTCCCGCAACCATTGGTGGTGTTCACCTAAGATTGTATACAGATGCTCACTGGGTGTGAGTACACCGGACAGGACTCGCTGAGAACTGACTGGATGGTATTATACCTAACGTCAGATAGCAGTTCTCAGGTGACATGTGTGCAGATAGTCCGTTGACTTAAGGTCATCATTTGTCTCGTGTGAGTTCCCACTGTGCTTTGATTATTACCCTACCACGGCTCAAAGGAGTCGTGCAAACAGGTTTCAGTTGGGCACAGTCCCGAGCCACGTGGAGGCAGTGAGCGACTGTTAGGGATTCGTCTCTCCCGGTATAGGGAGTTGATATCGCACTGTGGTCGGTTGGTCATTATCATAAGTCCCTGGCCAGGGCTGATTGAGAATTACTGATGGAATGATCAGTAGATTCTCGGGTGGTCTTGAACCATACCGACACGACTTGTACGGTTATTAGGGGTCTGACGTCCACCACCTCCCTAGACCATACATGCGATACTCTTAGACGAACAGACCGGACTGCGCGGATATTGTCACAGACAGGCTCAGTAGGATTTCAGATGGGTTACCTCATCAAGCTTTCTTATCGACAACTACCTGGGGACCGTTACGTACAGCTAGTGCCGCTTGCGGTCTGTGGTTAAACCCACTGCCAGCGTAGTAGTTGAGTCTTTAGAGTCCCACATAGAGATTTCCCAAACCCAGGCGAAAAGATATAGAGGTCGTATGGTTTTACGACAAAGGTTCGGACGCATACGTGTTTGAACGCACGTACGACATTCGGACAGTTTTTACTAGCCGGCTTTGGTTTAAGCCAGATTCTAGTATCAGGTTATTGGATTTATACAGTCTAAAGTTTTTCCGTGTTTTCACGGATGAGAAGGGCGTTCTCGTATTTTTTGGGGAAGTTTCTAGAAGGATGTGACATGGAGGGAGAGGTGGCATTTTCATTTAATGAATTAGTGACTCATTGTGAGTGATTCATCATGTCATTAATGCATTATTAAATGCTTAATGACTCACATAATGAATCACCCACTTGCATTAATGAAACATGATGAATAATCTCATATTATTCATTTCTTTTTAATTCATTATGTTTCATATATCTAGTGAGAAGCTTTTTCATTTTCATTATCATTATCATCTTCTCACTCTCTCTCTTCAAGTTCTCTCTCCTTCACCAAACCTAATCCTACCCTCATGAGTTGAGAACAAGAATTAGGAAAGACTAATTACTCCATAACCTATCTCTACATCACCTTAGCTACTCTATTTAGCAACTAGAGAAACTAAGTAACCTCAAGTTTAGAGGTTATAGCTTGGATTAGGGTTCTCGGGTGGATCGTCTATCACGGAAGAAAGCCGAAGAGGACGTGGAGATCCAAAGAGGCCGTAGACAACATTAAGACGAAGGACTAGAACCGTTTGGTATAATCTCTTAACATAGTAGTTTAGAACTCTATAGCTTTTGTTAAAACTTGTTTAGCAAACGATTCATACAGTTATTCGATGTTTAATCATAGAACAAGATTGTTATTCATATTTCCGCCTCCCCATAAGTATTGGGGTGTTGAACATCGACTTACAGTCATAGTCCGTGGATTTAAGGACTCCACAGTCTGATATTAGTTTAAGACATCACGGTCAAGGTTAAGGACCTCATAGTCCGTGGATTTAAGGACTCCACAATCTACAAATGCGTGGTTACTGGGACCCGTCACCTCTTTGAAGACGTTGAGGAATTACAACGCCAAATATCAAAGGAGTGAAGAGATATACCCTTTAACCAAGGTGAAATCAGTCTAGAATCATGGTGGTTGATCGTTAGTTTTAAGACATTACGGTCGAGGTTAAGGACATCATAGTCCATGGATTTTAAGGACTCCACAGTCCGGTGTTTGCTCTGGATACTTCACACGGGTTCACTGCCGTGCTCTGCGAGGACCAGGCTCCGCTCTGGGCGTTTTCTGCGGGGTCAAAGAGTGACGTTATCCGCGTTCCACATGACCAGAAATTTTGCACTAGATGCTTCACACGGGTTCACTGCCATGTTCAGCGAGGACTAGGCTCCGCTCTGGATGCTTCACACGGGTTCATTGCCGTGCTCTGCGAGGACCAGGATCCGCTCTGGACGTTTTCCACGGGGTCAAAGAGTGACGTTATCCGCGTTCCACGTAACTAGGAATTTGCTCTATATGCTTCACACGGGTTCACTGCCGTATTCGGCGAGGACTAGGCTCCGCTCTGGATGCTTCACACGGGTTCACTGCCGTGCTCTGCGAGGACCAGGATCTGCTCTGGACGTTTTCCACGGGGTCAAAGAGTGACGTTATCCGCGTTCCACGTAACCAGGAATTTTGCTCTAGATGCTTCACACGGGTTCACTGCCGTGTTCGGCGAGGACTAGGCTCCGCTCTGGATACTTCACACGGGTTCACTGCCGTGCTCTGCGAGGACCAAGATCCGTTCTGGACGTTTTCCACGGGGTCAAAGAGTGACGTTATCCGCGTTCCACGTAACCAGGAATTTTGCTCTAGATGCTTCACATGGGTTCACTGCCGTGTTCGGCGAGGACTAGGCTCCGCTCTGGATGCTTCACACGGGTTCACTGCCGTGCTCTGCGAGGACCAGGATCCGCTCTGCACGTTTTCCACGGGGTCAAAGAGTGACGTTATCCGCGTTCCACGTAACCAGGAATTTTGCTCTAGATGCTTCACACGGGTTCACTGCCGTGTTCGGCGAGGACTAGGCTCCGCTCTGGATGCTTCACACGGGTTCACTGCCGTGCTCTGCGAGGACCAGGATCCGCTCTGGACGTTTTCCATGGGGTCAAAGAGTGACGTTATTCGCATTCCACGTAACCAGGAATTTTGCTCTGGATGCTTTCCACAGGTTCACTGCCGTGTCTGGCGAGGACCAGGCTCCGCTCTGGACGCTTTCCGCGGGGTCAAAGAGTAACGTTATCCGCGTTCCACGTGACCAGGAATTTTGTTGATTATATCCGCATTTCACGGGGTTGGGATTTGACTTTCGGTGATCTGTACAGCGCCGAGTCATAGAATTAGGAGCTGCCGCTGTTCCGCTTTGCTCGAGGTCGTATTTGCCGCAATGAGACGAATGTTGAGACGATCTTTGTGGCTCGTCGAGATTTGGCCTCTTCTTATGATGAAACCTGGAGGAGGAGTATGACCCCTTCTTTGTTTGTGCCCCTGGATTGTATACAGGGATTGATATAACATCTCCTGTAGGGCAAAAATTTCATTTTTATTTTATTTCTTTTTCCGCGATGCTCTATCATTTCAGCTTTTATATCGCGAAAGTCGCGATTGCCCTATCATTTCGGCTATTTTTTCGCAGTGCCCAATCATTTCGGCTATTTATTTATTTATTTTTTTACTCGCTGTTTGTTTTATTGCGAGTTGCCCTATCATTTCGGCTATTTCTCATGCATACATTTTTACTTGCTGATTTTGTCTCAAGTTGCCCCATCATTTCGGCTATTTCGTATGCATGTGTGGCTTGCTGGCTTTTCGCTGCGAGCTTGGATGTAGACACCGATTTCGGCATCAGCACCACTACAACTGGGATATTTCCAGGAGCGAATCATCATTTGCCTCTGTCGATATCGAACAAAGGTGGCTTAGCGAACAGGATTAGGATCCTGTCGACTAAGGCTTTTGACTTCATGAGCCGTAAGGGTCTCACAAAGGGATTTTTCCCTACAAGTCGTGAGGATCTTGTAGGTGTGTTTTCTCCTTAGGAATAGTGAGGACTCCTAAGTGTATGGCCTCTTGTAAGTCGTAAGGATCTTACAAGAGAGTTTTCCCCTTATAAGTCGAGAGGACTCACAAGGGTTGTTCACCGTGCGAACATATCCATAGTCACGGGTGGGACTTTGTTAGGGAAATGTTTATTCGCGCCCGTGGATTGTATACAAGGGTCAGTATTGAGCCACTTGTAGGGCATAAATTGAAGGTTGTGGGGGGTTGCTTAAGCACAGGTTTAGGTCTCTGTGACTTAAGACTTTCAAATCCTATGAGCCGTGAGGGTCCCATAAGAGAGTTCTCCTTACGAGTCGTGAGGATCTCGCAAGTGTAATTTCTCCATAGGAATCGTGAGAACTTCTAAGTGTGTTGCTCCATTGTGAGTTGTAAGGATCTCACACAGGTGGTTTCTCCTTACAACGTCGTGAGGACCTTGCAAGTGTCCTTTAACGAGGTTGCGCCCTTTCGGGTTTTCACAAACACTCATCGGTAGCCCTGCTGTTTTTACTCACGGAGCCCTTTCGGGTTTTCATCCATACCCGTTTTGCTTATGGACATACCGTTTTTATTTATTTATTTATTTATTTTTTATCGGCTTTGGGATACTGCGATCCACCGTAGTTTATCGATATTTCGGTCAGCAACCAGTTTTAGGACATAGTGGTCCATTGTTAGTTTAAGGACGTTTCGGTCCGTTGTTAGTTTAAGGACGTTTCGGTCCGTTGTTAGTTTAAGGACGTTTCGGTCCGCCGTTAGTTTAAGCACGTTTCGGTCCGTTGTTGAAGAAGGCCAGTTACTACTTATAGAGTTCGGGCTTAGGAAGATAGCGAGCAGACATAGTCGTCGTCATCTATCATTGACCTAGGCCTTAACCCGTCAAGCGTAGTATTTCTTCAGGAAGCGACCGTTTATTGGTCTAAAAGGTCTCTCACCGTGCATATCCATGAGCAGATATGCTCCACCCTGGTAGACCTTGTCTATGATATATGGGCCTTCATAGTTCGGCTCGAATTTCCCCGCTTGGCGCGATTGGGGATCATAGGTCTTTTGACCACTAGCATGAGTTCGCCTTGGCGGAATGTTCTCGGCCTGGTCAATCTTTCATATGAGCGCGTCATCTTTGCTTTGTAAGCCTCCAGATTTTGTTGCGCTATAAGCCGAGTTTCATCAAGGGCGTCAAGCTCCTCAAGCCGAAGGTGGGCATTTTCTTCGTCCGTCAGCTCGTAGTGGACTGCCACTCGTAGAGAAGGTAGCTCTATCTCAAGGGGGAGTACTACTTCCGTACCGAATACCAACGTGTATGGCGTTGTGTTCGTGGCCGTCTTGAACGTAGTCCGATAAGCCCAGAGAGCTTCTTGCAGTCTCTCGTGCCAGTCCTTTTGTTTCGGGACACCGTCTTCTTCACGATCTTTGTCAAGGTTTTGTTGAAAGCCTCAGCTAGACCGTTAGCCCGTGGATTATAAACTGAGGAATATCTCCAGTCTATGTTGTGTTGCTGCGCGAAGCAACTAATCTTGTGGCTTCTGTAGTCTGGCCCGTTATCGGAAATGATCCGTCGCGGAGTTCCAAACCGATAAATGACGCGCGTCTTGAAGAAATGGAGAATATTTTCCGTCTTCACTTCCTTTAACGGTACTGCTTCTGCCCACTTGGAGAAGTAATCGGTGGTCGCTAGGATGAAACGATGTCCCCTAGACGATGCCGGTTCAATGGGGCCAATTATGTCAGTCCCCCACATTTCGAACGGCCAGCTAGCCACCGTTGGATGGAGTGGATTTGGATGCTGATGGATAAAGTCCCCATGGATCTGGCACGAGTGGCATTGCTTCGCATACTTGAGGCAGTCCTGGATCATCGTGGGCTAATAGTATTCCATTCGTTTAATCTTCAACTTCATCTTCGGGCCTGCTTGGTGAGAACCGCAGAGTCCGTCGTGAACTTCCTGAACGACTCTTTTCGCTTCGTCGGGTCCCATACATCTCAACCACAAAGAATCAAATGACCTCTTGTACAGAGTATCGTTGATGAAGGCGAAAGATAGGGCTCGCTTCATGAGCTGATGTCTTGAGGACGCATCTTCAGGCGTTCGACGGTATTTGAAGTAATCTATAAGGACTTCTCTCCAATCCTCAGCCTTTCCCCGGTTATTTATTTGCATAGCCTTTTGCTCAGTCACTCCCTTTTCTTCGGACGATTCCGGAGGTATTTCTGCTGGGGCAAGCACCCGACGGCTTTGTACCACGATTCTGACGTCATCGAGGTTCTCATCAGCCAGTTCTTTAGCGAGCTTGGCTAAAGCGTCCGCCTTGCTATTTTCTGCGCGCGGTATGTTTTCCAAAGTGTGGGAAGGGATTTGAGTCAGTAGTTGTTGTACTCTCTCTCCATACTTCACCAGCTCTGGCTTGCATGTCTGGTAGTCGCCGTTCACTTGGCTAACGACCAGTTGAGAGTCTCCATATATGAGGAGGTTTTCAATTCCCATGTCGATGGCGATCTCAAGGCCTGCTATCAAAGCTTCGTATTCAGCTTCATTGTTCGTCCTCATCTCTGTCAAGGAGAAAGCAAAGCGCATTATCCCTCCTTGTGGGGTTACGAAGATGAGGCCTACCCCCGATTTGATTATAGGCGTGTTTTTTTTGCGCTTCTTCATGGAAGACGCTCCGTCAAAATAGAGTTCCCACCGGGTACCACTACCGTCGATCGCATCAAACGCGTGTTCGTCTGGAAGTTCGCAATTCAAAGGGGAATCGGCAGGTATTGGATGCTCAGCGAGGAAGTCGGCGATGGCTTGGCCTTTCACCGCCTTAAGAGGCTGATAGGTTATTGAAAACTCCATCAAGAGTAGGGCCCATTTAGCGAGCCGACCTGTCAATATGGCCTTCGACATCAAATATTTAAAAGGGTCCACCTTTGATATGAGACGGACTTCATGTGCCAATGCATAGTGCCGGAGCTTTGTTATCGCAAAGATCAACGCCAGGCAGTGTTTTTCAATGGGGAAATAGTTGCCTTCTGCCCCCAGCAAAACTCGACTCAAATAGTAGAGTGCTCTTTCTTTCCCTTTGTCGTTCTCCTGTGCCCACAATGCGCCTAAGGAACCTTCAAGGGCGGTTGTATACAGAATGAGAGGTTTTCCCTTGACTGGAGCAGCTAACACCGGCGGGTTCTGCAGGTATTGCTTGATCTCGTCCAGTGCGCCTTGGCATTTGTGATCCCAGACGAACGGTGTTCCCTTCTTCATCAGGTGACTGTAAGGGCGGCACTTGCCTGAAAGGTTAGCTATAAATCGCCGGATGTACGCGAGCTTCTCTTGGAGAGACCGCAACTGTTTGAGAGTCCTTGGCGGTAGCATTTCCATGATCGCCTTGATCTTTGACGGATCTATCTCGATACCCCGGTGCCGGACAATGAACCCTAGGAATTTGCCCTAGGACACCCCGAACGCGCATTTGAGAGGGTTCATCTTTAAGTTGTATTGCCGAAGGCGTTGAAATACAGTCTTTAGATGCTTGAGATGTTCCTCGTATGATTTGCTTTTCACGACGAGGTCGTCGATATATCATTCGACGATTTCATGTATGAGGTCATCGAAGATCTTCGTCATGGCCCCCTGATAGGTGGCACCGGCGTTCTTTAGACCGAAGGGCATAACTTTGTAGTAGAATATTTCCAGAGGGGTCCGGAAAGCGGTGTGCTTCTGGTCTTCGGGATGCATCTTTATCTGATTATATCCTGATGAGCCATCCATGAAAGAGAAAACCTCATGAGTGGACGTGTTATCTATCATCAGCTCGGTGACTGGCACTGGGAAATCATCCTTCGGGCAGGCTTTATTGAGATCTCGGAAGTCCACGCATATGCGCACTGTCCTATTTTTCTTCATTACCGGGACGATGTTGGCGATCCAGTCAGGATATTGAACTTCCCGGATAAACCCAGAATCGATCAGCTTCTTGACTTCGGCGTTGTTGCTCATCTCAAGCTCGAGCCGCATTCTTCTCGGCGCCTGTTTGACTGGCTTAATGTCTGGGGATATCGCCAATTTGTGGACGGCTATTTCTGGATCTAGTCCTGGCATTTCAGAATAGTTCCATGCAAAGCAGTCTCTATGCTGCATAAGTACGTCTTTTAACGCAGCCATCCTTTCTTCCGATAGCAATTCGCTGACAAATGTCGGTTGCAGGTCGTTCGTCGTTCCCAGCTCGATTTTCCTGAGGTTATCTGCAGTAGTATGTATGCCATCTTCCAGTTCTTTCGGCGCTGGCGGAAATTCCGAGATTACCTCGTCATCGCTATTTTCGAAGCACCAGTGAAAGTCATCCATACTCTCGGGCTCTTCTTTTGATACCGTTATCATACGACAGGTACGAGCTCGCTTCCAAGACCGATGTGGATCTGGTTCTGCTCTTATGGCTTTGGGTTCGTGCTTTTGTGGCGGCGTTACCCTCCAGCTGTTGGATAGAGCAAACCCGCCTTGCTGGTACTGGTCTTCGACCCAATTCTTGAAGGTGAAGCAGTCTTCGGTAGGGTGTTCTATGGCTCGGTGATAAGAGCAATAGCTCGGATGAGAGACCTCGTTAGCTTGCTCAGGGTGCTTAGACTCCGGGAGTGTAATCATTCGATGTTTTAAAGCGAGATTAAATATCTTCTTCATCTTGTCTTGAGGGAAAGAATACGCTCGACTCGTCTTCTTCATGAGGGACAGATCAGGCCCGCGCAATTCCCGATCACATGACTCTTTGATCCCGCGTTGTAGTTGTCGACTCCCTTTTCCGCTCTTTGACTTATTTCTGCCTCTGCGTCGGGCCTTTTGCACAGCAGGTTGACAGGGAGGAGCATCTTCGTCTCTTGCAGCCTGTTGAAGAAGACGTTGTGTCCTGGCTTTCTCGTAGATGGCCATTTCGCGATTATGGTCGTCCCGAGCTTTTTGACCCGCTTTCCTGATAAGCTTGTCCATTCGTTCTTCAAATGACGGACTCGGCACTTCGATTGCGAGATCTAGTTTTGATAAGGGGTCTGCATTTACCGACAGGGCGTCCTCTTCTTCATCGAAGTTATATATGGCGTAGCTACCGTGGAATCGTTCCCGTTTCCAGGATCTCACATATCCAAGCCCAAGCGTTTCCGTTCTCCCGTTGGGCAATTTGTGCTGAGTCCCAGGGATATCCCAAATCCTGTTGTAGAACTTAGCCTTTCGAGCGGTCTGTTTGAAGGATATCCCCTAGCGCCTCAACAACCTCTTCAAGCCTTCTGTATAATATCTGGGCAGACGGATGGGCTAAAGCCTGTCAAGCGTAGGATCTGCGCCGTGCCAGATTTCTTTCTCCACTTTGGTTACCTCAGAGCGGTAGAATAGAATTGCCTTTTCGCCTTTTAGCCCAGGAGGGACGTAAAACGTCTGCAGGTCTTGCACGTTGTAAGCTTCAAGTGCGTCAAGATTTTTGTAGTGCTCCCGCGGAATCATGGTAATTTGCAAACTTTGATCATCACTAGGGAATTCTTGTATTGGCAGCCGACTGGAGAAAACAGCATTAACTTCATCTTCCGAGTCGCTTCCGAAGATCAATATGGGGGCGGACGGTCCCGGGTTGTTGCGTCGAGACGGTCCAGCGTAAACTATCTCTTCTTCTTCTTCGGTATCACTCCCAAAAACAGGAATGGCGGCGGCGGCTTTGTTCTCTGATTTGCGACACCTCTCCGTGTCCTCGAAATCTGGTAAAAAGTACTTTGCATCTTCGTACTTGCGGACTTCGTTCACGGAGAACGGGTTCAGCTCACCCGTTACGGTATACTCAAGACCATCCTTAAAATACTTCATACACTGATGTTGTGTAGAAGGGATGATGTTGTACTCATGTAACCAGGGACGACCGAGCAAAGCATTATAGCAGGTCTTGGCGTCAATGACGTGAAACTTGATGTCCGTGACGAGTAGTCCGAAGCGTAATGTTAGTATTACAGATCCGAGAGTTCGTGACGACTGGGAGTCAAAACCGGAGATGGTAATTTTATCACGAGCGAGGTGCTGAACGCTCATGCAGATTTCTTTCAACACCCGAACATTAAGGAGATTGACGGAGGATCCATTATCAACCAGGATTTTGTCTATCTTGATATCGTGGCAGTATCCAGAGACGTATAGGGGACGGTTGTGGTCGCACGTCCCAAGGAGAAGGTCCTCATCACCGAAAGTGATATCGGCCGTATGCACTTCTTCCAATTCATCCTTCATCCTTTCTTCAGTAAGGAAGGCTTGGAATTGTTCAGGCTCTTGCAGTGCCTTGATTAATGAATCTCTCGCTTCTTTTGATAATAGGAGGGCGTCAAGAATGCTGAGCTGCGAGGGTAGCTTCCTCAGGTGTGCTAGGATGTTATAGTCTACTTTACTCCTCTTGGGCGGGTCCTTGGCAGTTAGCTCTTTCATGACTTGGTCATCTAAGGCGATATCCTCAACGACCTTTTCCTTTCCCTTATCTTTTCTAGTTGCGAGTCCGAGATTCTTATCCGGGAGCGTGCGATTGCGCAGCTGAATGTTTTCGCAGGCCGCTGGTTCTTCCTCTTTCCCTAAGATGGATTCTTTAAAGAGAGGGCCCAGAGCCATTTCCTCATCAAAGTCGCTCCCAAAGGTGAGAACTTGTGATCCTCCGGCATTGACCGTGTAGCAGTTGCTGGTAGTTCTTTTGTGCCTGTCGGTTGTACTTCTCTGCTCCCGACGAGTTCTGCGTTTCATTCGCTTAAAATGTTGCTGGTGAGCAACATATTCCTGCTACCATATCTTAAAAGCGTCGTACTCCTCAGTGGGGTGTGAAATCTTCCGATGATATGAGCAGTAATTAGGGTGTCTCTCCGCCCCATTGAGCGTATTTTCTTCCGATGGTGGTAGCTTCATTCCCATTGACATGGCTTTGGCAAACCTTTTCCTCGTCTTGAATATATTTTTATTCGCATCGGATGTCTTTTGATCTGGCGGGAGTGCTTCGACTCTTTCGTTTAGTCGCCTGCGTTTGGCTCCTTCTGATGCGGCCATCTCACGCTCCCGATCGGCATTACTTTTCAAACGAATCTCATCTAGAAAGGCGTCGATCATTTCGTCTGTCGGCCATACAAGTTCTGGTTCAGGCTGTGCCCCCAGTTTCTCAGTGTCAGGAGTTTTTTCATCGTCCGTAAACGAGTGGGAGATCACATGACAACTCGCCATGTATCCCTCGAATTCATCCGACGAGCTTTCTCCATCATCTTCCTCTTGAAAGATGTGGTTGAGGAAATCTTGGAGTGTGATGGGAGTCCGTGTCCTTTGATTGTACTCTTCCAACGCGTCAATTTTTTCTATAAGTCTGTGCGCTTGTCGCCAGACTTCACGGGCTTTTTGGACCTCTTCTTCTTTTTCTTTGAAGATTTTGATGGCTGGTTGTGAGTGCTCGGGCCATCACCACCGATCTTTGGAGTTGGGCACGGCTTCAGCATCCCTTCAATGATCTGGGGTTCCAGCGGGTTCTTCCACCTGATCGCCGGGCATGTATGGAGATCATTCAGCATTCTTTTGGTTTTTGCCGAAAGCACGATTTCCCATGGAGCTTCTTCAACAACAGAACACGTTGCCCCCGGTGTGTCTGTCTTCTTAGGAGTGTGCGGTTGTAGTGGGCTCACCTTCCACTTCTCGGACAGCTCAAATTTGTCCTGTAGGTATTGATCTTCAATCCATCCTTTGAAGACGAAGCAATCCTCAATCGGATGGCTTACCGTTTGATGGTAAGGGCAATAATTTGGGTTATTCACCTCACTGGGTTGCGGCGGTCGCCTTTGGTTTGGCAAGTTGATAAGCCTGTTGCGTATTGCCAGCTCGAATAGCCTCTCCGTCTTATCCCGCGAGAATGAGTAGGGGCGCTTCATTTTCTCATTATAATACCACCGTCTTTCTTCTAGCTAATCCACCAGCTTTGGGGCACTGGGTTGCTGCTGAGCGCTCGCAACGAAGGTTGCCTTCCCTTTACCCTTGTCATTCCGTAGTTCTGACTTCGGGGGAGACGGTCTGTGAACCATTTGGTCCATCTGGGCCAACTTGTCGATCAGAGCCTGGAATGTGGTTGGTTTAAAGAACATCATGAACTGTGAGATAGTTGCATGAGGATCTAGTGTACCCACGAACATGCCCACAGCGACGCTTCCTCAATGTGTTGTTCGCATTTCGACCACAAGTTTCACCAGCGTATAGCGTACCGGACCCACGTCTCGCCTGGTTTCACCCTGGCATTAATCAATGCCGTTATCGTGTACGTTCGCTGGCACTCGCGAATCGCTGAGCGAATAGCAATTCTATTTCCGCAAATGTTTTGACGGAGTCGTTTGGGAGCTTAGAGTACCACTCGAACGCCGTTTCTGACAAGCTACCGACGAACTGTCGAAGTAACAATTTATCGTCACCGCCGGTGTTGCCGCAAAGCGCCCTGAACTGGGCAACATGCTGGTGGGGATTGCCCGTCCCTTTATAGACATGAAATTTCGGTATTGTATAGCCTGGCGGGTACTTGATCTGGTCATACCAGCTCGGATATGGTCGCCCTGTTCTGACAACTTGACCAGCTGCCTCAGTCGCCTGGTGAACCCGTATCTGCTGAGCTATATATTCGTCTAGGTCAGCTTTGGAGATTGTCTCCTCCTTGGCTGTTGACAGAGCCGGTGGAGGATTTGACGTTTCTCCCCTGTCATCTTCAAGGACGATCGGAGGATCTTCGGCAGGAGGATCTTGTTGGATCATTATTCCCACCATGTCCTGGAACAGGAGGGCCATTCGTTGTATATTGGCTGCTTGTTCGGCAGCCTCTTTATCCTTCTTCTCCAATATCCTGCGAAAGAATTCAGCGTCAGTTTCTTGCTCCTGGCGTTGATCAGATGATGCTTCGGGGCTTTCTTTCGGCCCAGTGAGTGCGGCCATCGCGTTCATCATTTCTTGGAGCTTCTGCTGTTGCTCCCGAGCTTTGGTCACTGACCGTGTAAGCGGTCTATGACCCGTGGATGTATGGCTGTCCTCCTTTCCCAACGCCATGTATACCGTATGCACCATCATGCCCCCAGACTTAGGGCGTTTAGGCTTATTGTCCTTGACATTTGCCGTAGGAGTGGGGACCTTCTCCGGCCTTCTTCTCTTTTGAGTAGTCGACGTGGAGGGAGCCATTGCAGCGGGCACCCAAGTGGCTGTCGTCCTCTGTTGTTTGACACGACGGTTCTTTTCTTCCTGCACTTTCGCCCTTTTCTGTTGACGAGAGTGATCTTGGTCAATTACCGAGTCTTGAACCTTCCGCCAGACTTTATAAATTTTGGAGGACAGCCGTTGAGGAGGCTGCTCCGGCTTTGTTTCTATAACATTCTCCACAGGTGGAAGGGATCTTTTGAGAACCGCAGTTGGCGAATTTCTGCATACCCTGTTTAGCAGCTCGAAGCTGTTCCCAGTTGGAACAGTAGCCTCAATTCCACCGTTGGAGCTGGTAGAGTTAGCCCGGAGGGGGAGTTTCCCCCAGTCTTCCTTATCCGGTGCCAGTGGCAACATCGGGCATGACGGGTTGTTGGGATTGATTCAGCGACGGCTTCGTCTCGCCCCTTGTTCAGGTGAGGGGCTGCTGCCGGTGTCAACCTCTTGAAGACTGATGTTCGTTGAGAAGCTATGTCCATCCGGTCAAAAACAGATTTCTGAGCGGGAGAGGGGACCGGGGTAGTCAGTCTCGCGAAGACCGACCCTCTGGGAGGAGAAGCCGCCTTGACGACTTCGGGAGCAGCTATCCTCTTTGGGGTGGCCACCTCAGGTATCATGGGCTTCTTGGCGGGCCTTTTGGAGTTCAGGCTCAGTCTGGTGAAGACCGAGGAGTCAGACGACCCGTTGAGAGGGGCCGTAGGAGTAGCAAGTCGATCAAAGACCGACTTCTTTGAATCTTCCGGTAGGGGCACTGGTATGTTAACGTTCACCGACGGGAGCATGGTCCCAAAGAACAGACCGGTGGTAGCTTGAGTCACTTGTTCCTCAGGCATAGTGAATAGGGAAGCAGCCTGCGGTCCATAGGCTACACCTCCAGGTGAGGCGGAGCGTCGGTTGCATTTGCAGTTGGAGGAGTTCGAGCAGTTGCCAGCCATTGATCCTTTTGCTTTCTACAGCAAACGAAACGCCAAATCTTAGTACTTCGAAACCCAAGGGCAACCATTAGCAAACCGCGATTGGTTCGCGAATCACGACACACGAAGTGTGGAGTGGAAAGAGGAAAATGTCCCACAGGGCGTGCCAGAATCTGTTCCCCTCCAAAAGACGGCCAAGACATGGACGGTCTTGCCTGAGATTCGGGGCAGATGCTAATTGGTGCTATCCGTCTACCTCTCCGAAGATGCCAAGTTGATTTATGGCACCGTGTATCGAAGGTTTAAACGGATGTGTCCGGTGTAGCAGACTTCGTCAGATTCCCCCTCGCTTGAGGGGTTTTTTGATTGTGGGGACGCTCTTCCCTGTAGGCGCAAACCCCTGCAGTTAATTACGCTACCGCATTGCGGTAACAACTTTCTCCTTCTCCAGATGATCACTTCGTGTCGTGTGTGTTTATTTTGTGTTTGGTTGCCCGTGGATTGTATATGGAGACCGAGTTATGTCGTCGCCCGTAGGGCGTGGACTAGTCCAAATCCGTATTCTCTTAGATTTGGGTTTGGGGGTTGTGTTTAAGGATACGTTAGCCACGTTTGAGACTAAGATCGACTTAAACATTTGCTAAGGATACGTTAGTCTAGTTTTAGACTAAGATCAAATTAACGGGATCGTTTAGATCCGACAAGAGGGCGATTAGGGGAGCCCTGTTGTTTAGTTTAGTGACATTGCGGTCAATAGATAGTTTAAGGACATTGCGGTCCGGTGTTAGTTTTAAGACATTGCGGTCAATAGGTAGTTTAAGGACATTGCGGTCCAGTGTTAGTTTTAAGATATTGCGGTCAAGGTTAAGGACGTCGTAGTCCATGGATTTAAGGACTCCACAGTCCGATATTAGTTTTAAGACATCACGGTCAAGGTTAAGGACGTCATAGTCCGTTGTTAGTTTTAAGACATTCCGGTCAAGGTTAAGGACGTCATAGTCCATGGGTTTAAGGACCCCACAGTCCGGCATTTAGTTTTAAAACATTACGGTCAAGGTTAAGGACGTCATAGTCCGTTGTTAGTTTTAAGACATTCCGGTCAAAGTTAAGGACGTCATAGTCCATGGGTTTAAGGACCCCACAGTCCGTATCAATGTGTGGTCATCGGGACCCGTTACCTCTTTGAAAATGTTGAGGAATTACAACGCCAAATATCAAAGGAGTGAAGAGATGTACCCTTAAACCAAGGTAGATTAAGTGATCTGTAGTCCAATTTGGAAACTAAGATCAATTATTATATTATGAGCCCATTGGCCCAGTTAAGTTTGAATTGAGGACTTATGGCCAGCTTGGGCTAAGTCCAATCATGTTTGGGATATTGGCCCTCTGTTGGTTCATTGAAGGAGAGGCTTTGCCTCTAGAAACTTAGCCAATTGGGCTAAATCTAGTGTTAAACACTAGAGACTAACAGTGTTGAACACTGGGAAATAAGATTATCAGATTAGTGTTGAACACTAAAAATTGTGATTCTCGAATCAGTGTTAAACACTAATAAATAACAGTGTTAAACACTGGCAACCAAGTTATCAGTTTGGTGTTAAACATTAGCAGAGAGGAGATCACGTGGGAGCACGTGATGGCATCCAAAAAGTGGGGCCAGATCCCCCTCATTTTGTTATACAGATAAGTGTTTGACACTTTTTATTCTGACAGCCATCACGTGTCAGCACGTGATGGGGGCTCACGCTTTGATCTGTTAGAATGCTCATTAGGGGTCACGTGTTGACACGTGAGGGCGCCCCAGAGTGTCTGTTTATTTTTCTTTTTCTTTATATGCCTCAGGGGTCACGTAGGGCACGTGAGGCGTTGCCTCAAAAATCTTCTCTGTGGATCTTTACAGGGGTCACGTGGTAGCACGTGACTCTTTTCCTGTGCATATTTTAAAGATCTGTTCATCTTTTAAGAATTAAATTTTTTATAGGATTAAACCCCAGCAGTAAACTTTAGAGGAATTAAATTCCTATTTTTTTCTGAAGAATTATATTCTTAGATAGGGTTAAACCCTAATTTCTTTTCTGTAGGAATTAAATTCCGGTATAGGGTGAAACCCTAATTTCTTCTTTTTTAAGGGAATTAAATTCCTGTGATTTTTAGAGAATTAAGTTCTCAATTAGGATTAAACCCTAGTTCTGTTCATTCTGAAGGAATTAAATTCCTAGGGTTAAACCCTAATTTTGTCTCAAAGGAATTAAATTCCTATAATTCTGTGAGAATTAAATTCTCAAAACTCAATTCCTCCTCTGTGTTTTAGATCTGCATGGCAGGATCTCAATCCAATGAGAATTAAATTCTCAATTCATGGAGAGATGTGCACTTTGCAGATCCTCCACCAGAGAAAGAACTAAGTTCTTTTTCTTTATGTAAGAGTTAAACTCTTTTGAGAATTAAATTCTCTTTTGAAGCCTCCCCTTCCTTTTCTTACCTAAGGTTTTCCTTTTGCAGAGAATCAAAAGCTCTATATCTCTCTCTCTGTGTATCAAAAGAAAAGGTCCAAAGGTTTTCCAAAAGTCCCCTCTCTTCTTTTCTTAGCTCCTATTTATAGGAGAAGGAAAAGAATCAATCTATTTAGTAAATCTCTCATTGAGAGATTTGATTTGTTCATTGAGAGATTTGATTTATATTTATCATTAATCTGGGCCTTTAGGTTGTTGGGTGAATTTTATTCACCATTGGATTTTAAATCCAAAGATATCTCTTTGTTATTTCGGTTAGATTTAGGGGGGAAATCTTTCCAAGTCCAAGATTTTTCCATAAATTGGTGATATTTAATCACCTTTAGATTTTTAATCCAACGGTTTTAGATAATCCTTCTTCATTTTGGAAAGATTTGGAAGATTTATCCTCAGAATTTAATTCTGTTAAAGAATAAGGCTCTTAAACCTCTGGTCACGTGTGGCCACGCGACCCCTGGTCATGTGTGGCCACGCGACCCCTGGAATAGGCTTCTCTTCTTCTATGCTCTGTTCTCTGGCCACTGCTTAACCATCACGTGCCAACACGTGACCACTGGTCACGTGTGAGCACGTGATGCCTGTTCTGAAGCTTCCTCTTGACTTTTAATTAAAGAACAAATATGTTCTGTGCCGCTGCTTGACTATCACGTGCCAACACGTGACCACTGGTCACGTGTGAGCATGTGATGCCTCTTCTGAATCTTTTCCTGATTTTTAATCAGGGAACAATCACCTAGGTCAAGGCTCTAAACCGCTCCTAGACTTCCAGAAGACAAGTCGCAAGATAGATCCTCTACTGCCTCTTTGCCCCTTCTGTGGTCAGGTAAGTACCAGGTAAGTGGGAGGTTCTCCACTACATAAGTAATGGTCCTAATTAAGTAACCACTTGCCTTAGACACCACAAAAGAAACGCGGATAAGCAATAGATTACCCATGACCTCCTTCTGTCCTAAGTGAGCGCGACAGTCCTTAGAGTCTTGTCTAGATATTTTTTAGTTAATGAGGGTGATGCGGATGCAAGTTTGTGATTTTTGGGGCCTAGGACGGGTAATGAAATCCCGACCTAATCTGAATTTGGTCTTTGCCCCATAATTTCCGTATTAAAAATGCAAACAACCAAGATCAAACACGCAACAATTTTTCTTTTTGCGGCGCTGCGAATTTTTGCAAAGAAACCTGCAGAAATTGGTTAATGGAGCAGACGAGGGAAGAGATAAGAAAGACATAGAGGGCTTGAGAAGTCTTGGTGCACTGAAACCCTAAAGTAACCGTGGATCCGCCGCAAGAATGGTCCAACGACCGCGGTTTTGCCGCGCTGTGTCAAGATCCCTTCACAAAAATTTATGCAAATGCTCATGTTCACTCACTGAGCTCCCTGAGATGCTCTGAAATTTTTTTCTCTCGCTCCACAGAGTCCAGACTCCTTGCAACAAATCACAACATATCGTTAAGTGCTTGTTACGAATTTTGATCTAAAAAACTGATGGAATAATAAATTTTCCAACTCAAATTACAAAAACGAACAAATTAGCACACTATCCCCGGCAACGGCGCCATTTGATTGATCATCTTTTGTTGTGTTTTATAAAATGTATCACAATCAAAGAAATTTATACCGCAATCAATTGACGGTGTCTATTGTAGTTTCGTCGGTGAATGCGGATCGTCTACTGAGATGTGTGTTGTGAACGATTTTGTTTTAGATGAGTCGAAATGGAAATATAAAAGAAAATGCAAGAAAGTTGATTCATGATTTGTATGATTTGATTTTAAGAAACATCAAGAAAATAGAGATCTAGAATCAAGAATCAAGAAATGTCCCAATCACTTTGATTTATCAAGATAATGAAGAATAGCTTGTAGGATTCGATTGAGTTAATAGTTAATGATGAATCTAATAATTCCTAATCTTATCTATTGATAATTTGTAACTAGATTGATGATTATGATGAAGATTAGGGATCTATTGAAGAAACTAGGGTTTCTCCTTCTATCCCTTGTCTTTTCAATCATGATCGTTCGGATCTAGCCTCTAGCAAAGAAAATCATCAATTGTTTGATCCCTAATTTGCAATGAAATAATCAAGAAGTCATTTCGCTCCAAATTAGGTCATCAACGATTCTTTTTGCTAAAGTTCACAAATCTCATAAGAATTAAGACTAGTATTAAGATTTGATCATCATTAGATCTATCAATTCTCTCAAATTCTCCACAAGCGGAGATTTCACTCACACATTATGAAAATTAATGAATCAAAGATCAAGAAGTTTCATAACACAAGAATGTAAAGAAAGCAAGAATTTCAATTATCACCTTTATTAAATCGACGACTAATTACGCATTTCCTCAATTCGAGATTACAAGATGTTGCTCTTGATCGCTCTTTTTGAAGAGGTAACTAGATCCGTCGAAGTTCGTTCTGCTCGATCTCCGTGAGTCGCGGATCGTCGTGGATCTCTTGCTCGGATGAAGATTGGCTTCGCGGATAAAGGATCGATGGTTGCTTGCTTGATTTTCTTCTCAAAATGATCTTGATTTGGCTTTGGATTTGAATCTGGGCTAGGGTTTTGATTTACAAGTTGTGTCACTCAACTTGTAGAAATTTGGCACAATATTCAATCACCCCCAAATTGTGTAATCTCAAAACCCTAGATCTAGATCTCTTTTTATAACCACCTCATTTGAATCTTCCCTCCAAAGCTAGGTTGTTAGAGAGAGTCTTCTAGAAGAAGTTTATTGGAGGGAATATTCTAGAGGAAGGTTGTTACAAGGAATATTCTAGAGTGAGTTTGTTATGCAGAGCCTTCTGGAAGAAACCACGTGGTCTTTGAGAGTTTTCTAGAAGCAAGGGTTGTTAGATGAAGCTTCTGAATACAATATGATTTGCTGACGTGTCAAGTAGGCTGCGGATCCGCGGCGGATCGGCCAACTCGGCCGCGGATCCGCGGCCAAGTAGAGGAATCAGTGCACCAATTCTCCTGTGCTGCTTTGTGTTGCCTCACTGAACTCTCTGTGATGCTCTGAAAAATTTTCCTCTCGCTCCACAGATTCCAGATCTCTTTGCAACAAATCACAACAAATCGTTAAGTGTTTATTACGAATTTTGATCTAAAAAACTGATGGAATAATAAATTTTCCAACTCAAATTACAAAAACGAACAAATTAGCACACTATCTCCGGCAATGGCGCCATTTGATTGATCATCTTTCTTCGCGTGTTTGGTAAAATGTAAAATAGATCATAACCAAAGAAATTTATACCGCAATCAATTGACGGTGTCTATTGTAGGTTCGTCGGTGAATGCGGATCGTCCACTGGGAAAGTGTGATTTGATCGATCTTGTTTTAGTTGCGTTGGAAATTAAAATATAAAAGAAAATGATTCAAGAATTGTGAAATTTAGTTTTAAGAATCATCATAAACTAGATCTAAAATCAAGAAATGGTAGAAATCAAGAAAATATCCAAATCGTTTGAATTATCAAGATTTGTAGAAAGGCTAGTTGGAATCAATTGAATCGATAGTGATAATTGATGCTTAGAATTTCAAATTCTTATCTATTGAAGATTTGATACTAGATCGATGTCAATCAACGAGGTTTAGGGATCTTTTGAAGAAACTAGGATTTTTTCATCCTTATCCCTTGTCCTTTCGTTAACTAGCATTCAAATTCTAGCCTCTAAGAAATTCAATCATCGATTGTTGATCTCTAATTTAAAGCGAAAATATTCAAGAAAGCATCTCGCTCAAAACTAGGTCATATTTGATTCAATTACCTAGGGTTTACAAAACTCATAAGACTTAAGAATTATTCAAGAATTCATCAACATCATCTACCTATTCTTTCGATTCCGATGCAAGCGGAGTTTTATTCATGCATTATTATAAAGAAATCAAGAACTAAGAATATCATAATGCGAGAATGAATAGGAAGCAAGATTAAAGATCGTCACCTTTTATTATTCGATATTTTCGTTACAATACACTCAAAAACTACAAGAATTGAGGAGGAACTAAAATCATCGAACTAGTTTCGCATCATCTTCTTGAATTGCGAATCGCCTTGGATCTCTTGCTCGGATGAAGATCGGCGTTGCTTTAAAAGGTTCGTGGATGCTTGCTCGATTTAGAACTCGATGAATCTTGAATTGGCTTTTTGAGATGGATTTGGGGCTAGGGTTTTGAAATGCAAGTTGTGTCACTCAACTTGTGGAAATTGATTTGGATCTCACTCGATTTTTTACCCTAAATGATGAACAACCGAACAACCTCTTCAATGAAGTCTTGGATGCTTTTTTATAGTCTTTTCCTTTGGCTTCCCTAAGAAGCTAGGTATAGCTTCCCTTGTAAGCTTGGTAGTTGAGAAGAAACTTCTAGATTGAGTTAGTTATTTAGCTTACAAGAGAAGCTTAGCTGTTAGAAGGAAAACTTCTGGAGAAATCTACACAATTCAGAGCGTATTGGAGAAGCTTGGTAGTTGAGAAGAAAAGCCATGGGAAAAATTCTGCCGTTGACGAGTCAACTCGGCCGCGGAACCGTCGCGGATCGGCCTGACTCGGCCGCGGATCCACGGCCGTTTGATGGACTTAGTGCCTGGAAATTTTTGGGTATTCTGGTGTTGGCTTGATGGCACTTTCCTGATGTTTGGAATATTTTTAGACTTTCTTGTTTTACTGCCAGATCACAAGGCTTGGACTTGGTGTATTTTTTGTTGGATATATTGCCCTCAAAGTCAATTATTGATCGCAGGTATGTGATTGCAATGATTGAGGGAGGACCTATACCGATATGACAGTCTTACTCGAGATGATAGTATACTATCTGGTTTGTCTTTATCATCGTATACTTGCTTTAGTTCACTATTGCATGTTGATAGAGCCCATATGATTCTTGCTTGACTGCCAGCAGTATGATGGCGATCATATACGTGGGAGCTGGCGTCTATAAGCACATCCTTAAATGGTCCCTAGTCGAGGGAGTTTCGAGACAGGGCGTCGATACTCCCGAGTAGACTAGTGTATACAGCCGAGACCCTGACGAGGGGCGGTGGCCGGTCTCATAAGCCACTGGTGTCAGTTGGTTCACCTAAGATGTATACAGGTGCTCATTGCGTTATGAGTACACCGGACAGGACTCGCCAGGAATATGCTAGTTGGTATTATACATATCGCCAGATAGCAGTTCCCAGGTGACATGTGTACAGGTTAGTCTGTCGACCTGAGATCGTTATTTGTCTCGTGTGAGTTCCCACTGTACTTTGATTACTACCCTACCACGGCTCAAAGGAGTTGTGCAAACAGGTTTTAGTTGGGTACAGTCCCGAGCTACATGGAGGCAGTGAGCGGATCGTCGGGGATTAATCTCTCCCGGTATTGGAGGTGAGATCGCGCTGTGTTTAGGAGAGCCATTACACGAAATCCCTGGCCAGGGTAATCGAGATTTACTGGTAGGTATTCCAGTAGTATCTCAGGGTGTTCTGGGCTACTCTCCGACACGACTTATACAGCTATTGGGGGTCTGACGTTTACCAGCCCCCTATGCCCTATATGCGATACTCATAGACGAACGGACCGGATTGTACGGATATTGTCACTGTCAGGCTCAGCAGGGTTTCTGGATGAGTTCACTCGTCAGCTTCCCTTCCGATCAATACATCGGCAACCGTTACGTACAGCTAGTACCTCTGACGTGCTAGTGGTTATACCCAATGCCAGCGTATTGATGAGTCATTAGAGTCCCCCATAGACAGTTTCCCAAGTTCGGGCGAAACGTTATAGAGGCCGTATGGTTTTATGGCAGGATTTGATCATATCCGTGCACTTGTACACGGATCATGATCGGACGGATAATACTAGCGGGCTTTAGTTTAAGTCAGATGCTAGTATTATAGTGTATGAATTTTTTTTGTCTCGTTGCATTTGTATTTGGTCGGAATACAATGCGGGTATGTATTTATAGTTGAGGTGTAATCCCGTAATTCGTTACGGGATTATTTTGGGAGTTGTCAGTTTTTTTTTTCCGTCTTAAACATCACCCTCTATGTTTTATTTATGTGAGCCATTTTTTTTCTTGTGCCATTACCTGCACTGTTGGGGCCTGCGTGCACTGTGGAGGGGTTGCCCATTTATGAGGCATGGTGTATTGGGCTTGGTCATTAATTAGGCATGGGTTGCTTCATCCATCACATTGTTTTCATTCCCCTTTCGTTTTTGTTTTTGGCTGCTAGCTTCACTAGCTGATTTTGGTGGGGAGGGGTTCCTTGCAATTTCGCAAGCCATGAGTGGGGGGTGGGGGGGGGGCTCTGCAATTTGCCCGCACCTTAAATGCAAGGGTTTTTTTTTCTGTGGTGTAAAAAGAGAGTGAGAAAGGGATTGAATATGTGTGAGGTGGCTTTAATTCATGGCTGAATTTTCATTTGGAGAAGGGTTTTTTATATGGCAGTGGCTGGGCATTGTTTGTGTGGTGATGAATTGTTTTGTTGGATTAAATTATTGATTCACATTTCTTTTTACACACTCACTTGAAGAAAACCAACACAACTCCATTGAAAATATCCCCAGAGAGCTTTTCTCTGATCATGGCCGAGTCCCATTCATGGATTTTCTTCACTTGCAAAATATTGTGTTCACATTCTCACGTCTTGGCAACTCCAATTTACCTCTATCCAATCGTTTGGGTGCCTTGAGACAAAAAATTCTACACCTTCTCTACTTCAATCTTGGATATGTCGGCTAGCAAACTTCATGTCCGAGTTGTCTCGGTTCGAGACGGGAGCTTGTATAAAGATTTATAGATGTGGTGCCACACCGACGGGCGTGATCAGGGAGCGGACTTCGTCGGCGCAGCAGCGGGAGTTTGGTGCGGAGATTAAAGACCGAAGGACACGGATCGATCGGTATAACTTCCTAACTCCTTTTATAGATTGCTAGTTTACGGTTAATGGAACGATCTGGGTTTTTAGGTCGCGGTGGCGCCGGTTCCGTAAAAAGTTTTTTTTGCCGCATTTGGCATCGTTTAGACGGCCGAGGCACCGCCGTACCCCAACATTTTTATCAGCACTTTTATGATTCCGGCTCTTTTACCTGGAGAATTTCCTGCACACAATCTCGAGACAAGGGTTGATATATACAGATCAATGCAATTAGTAATAAAACACGTAATTTCCCTTTAGAATGTCGATTATAACTATAACACGTGTTATTTGGTATTTTACAGATGAATTCGTAATCCGTGTTATATTTACAATAAACACCCTCAGATGATTGATAAGAGTAGGGAAATTGTCGTGTTAAGAATGCAATATTTTCGACTGATCAGTATGCTTCATAGTTATCAACACTTAGCCATTCTTCATCTCATTTTTGACTTCGCATTCTCTCTCCTCTTTTGCTCTCTTTTTCTTTCTCAAACTCTAACCCTCTCATGAGTTGAGAAATCTAGGGTTAATGAGATAAATTAATCCAATAAACATTCTCTACATTTTCTAATTATCTAGATTAGCAAACTAGGTACTTTAGTTACCTCATTTTTTATGTTAAAACTTGAACCATAGACTCTTGGATGGATCTTCTTCGACACGAGGAGGCCAACAACCAAACTCGATTTATACAAATGAGGAACTTAAGAAGAGGATAAGAAGACCCGAAGGACTTGAACACAAAGGTATAAATCACTTCATAGCAGGTTAGAACCTTTGTTAGATATGCTAGTCACACAAAGGTATAAATCACTTCATAGTACGTTAGAACCTTTGTTAGATATGCTAGTTAAGGCTTATGGTAGATCTTGGAAGTTTAGTCGATATTGCTTGCTATAAAATTATTTTTTGTTAGTTCCGCCTCTCTACAAACCCTGTGAAGTGTGTGACATCGACTTATAAAAAGTACGCCCTCCACCATTTTATTCGACGATCGGTACCTTTCAACTTGATATCCATTCTCTAATATGTCGATACACCAAATTTCATATAATTACAACACCATTTCACCATTGATTTAGTAATGTAAAAAGTTCTATTGTCGGTAAACCGTTAATTTTGCACCCACTAAATCAACGGTGAAATGGTGTTGTAATCATATGAAATTTAGTATTTCGACAGATTAGATAATGGATATCAAGTTGGAAGGTGTCGATCGTCGAATAAAATGGTGGAGGGCGTATTTTTTACTGCCGCCTAATGCAAAAAGCCTCTTAGGGCCTCTTCCCTCCCCTCTCTCTCTATATATAAGAAATGAAAAGAGCAACAGTAAGGATTGAGATACCTTGTTACAAGTGTTCTTGATTGATCTCTTCCGTTGCTAATTGTTCTCGATTTTGATTGAGGTGTTAACAGGAGAAATTTAAAGTTGTTTGCATAAAAAAATGGCATCAGATTGCGAGAGCAGAATGAGGCATGATAGAGAAAGAATAGTTCGGCCTAAACTATTTAGGGCCGAATCAGTTACTTAAGGAACCAACTTGAGATAATCAAGGGAGATATGAAAGATTAGAATGGGGTCTCATGAGAGATTTGCAATCAATCAGGAGCCAATGGTTGCGAAACTTAAGCACCAAGTAAGAGTGTAATTGATACATGAATCAAAGAAAATCTAGGCTTTTGGACTATTTCCTAACAAACTCTAGTTCCATAAAAACCAGAATTCAAGATGAAAAGGATATCTCTCAATCAATTAACCAATTATCAATTTTCCTATTTGTAGGCTTTCTCAGTCACCCTATCGCAGTTAATGTATCCTAGATTCCGACGACTAACACCATCTATATCGAGGCCCTGTCGAGACTTAAGACGACTAGCCCCCCTCGATCAGGTATGCATCTACGTTCTCTTAGATCTACAAAAAGCAGAGCATGAAGATGAAGGAACGCCCCTCGACCCTCCTTTCAGCACGCCAGCACTCATATAGAGCCGATTGGGGTATGGCCGATGGCCGGATCAGGACTGTTATTATGGATATGGGAGGTTCCGACGTTCATCCCCACTCTCGTAACATGGTAATAGAATCAAGTTCGGCCTCCGAATGTATCAAGCTTGGTGATCAAAATACAGGAGATTTAAACGTCCATTCATGCCCTTACGTTGTGATTCCGGGATTAGCCTCAGTCTAGGCGAAGTGATCGGCCCTCCGCTTGGTCTGGTAATAAATGACCGAGCGATTTAGACATCCATTCCTGCGTTCAGATATTGAGAGCAGGTCGAGCGGTGTGGCCGATGTATCATGATTCGGCTTGAGGCTCGTTGTGTAGGGGATTTAGATGTCCATCCCTGCTCTTGCACTCGGTCTTCAAGACGAGGTCATGCTCTAAGGGTTTAAGAGTTTGTTTTTATTATCAGATCATATGTTACTGTAACCCAATTTTTATCAATAATATGATGACTGGATGACTACTATCTTTGCTGTGTCATTTATAAATTTTTGTCCATGCAACCAAGGGGTCTATTTTTATTTATTTAAGAAAGAATGTTCCCCTCTTCCTCTGACGATGGCTCATCCATTAAGAGAGACAATGTCACGCTAATTAGTGCAGATCTAATTTTAGAGCGAACAAGAGCATTGCAAAATTAGAGTATAATAAAGATGAATCTTTTGTAAAAATAAAATCGGCACGGCTTTATTTTATTGTTTATAACATACCAGTCACATGTGATTCGTCCACCATAAAATTTCTCAGTCCTAAATAGGAAAAATAAGAGGATGGATCCTTAGGTTTAAGTTAGGATCCCTTCGCATTGTAAAATACATTCACAACAGGCTTAGTTGTGACGTTTACGGTCCCATTTTCCCCTTTGGCAAAAAAGTAAAACCAATGCTCCAATATAATAACTGGAGGGTGAGGAGTCCTCCCTATTTTAGGGACAATTTTTTAAAATAAGCTTATTTTATAAAATAATAATAAAAATATGCCACTTTAAAAAATATTACAAATGTAGGCCATTTTTCGCCACGTAGGCGCCCAGTCAACACCCGGTGCTGTCTTGTTTTAAAAAAAATTCAATGGGGTTTCGTTTGAAAATGTATGGGATGCACTTGGCAAGTGCGTCCCATAGAAAAAAAATTCTTTTTCTTCTCTTTCTCCTTTGTCTTCATTCCTTTCCCCTCATCGCCCTTGTCGTCCCTCGCTACCCTCGTCTCCTCCTCCCTGATCGCGATCCCTCGCTATCCTTACTGCCTCTCGATGCCCTCGTCGCCCCCTCCTTCGTCATGATCCCTCGCTGCCCTTCATTTCCCTCGTTGCCCCCTCCCTCATTGCGATCCCTCATTGCCCTTATCGCCCCCAACCGTCAACCGCTGCTACCCTTGTCACCCTCGTTGCCCTCATTGCCCCTAACCGTCAACCGCCGGTGTCCTTGTTACCCTCGCTACCCTCATCGCCCCTCCTTCATCGCCATCCCTCTCCACCGTCGCCATCATCGATCTCATCCTGTTGCCTCCTCTGCCCCTCTGGCCTTCGCTTCCCCTCATCATCGCCGTAGGGGAAGGAGATGCAGAGGGTGGTGAGGGAGGAGGAGCTAGAGAAGACGGTTACGGTGTCGATGGTGGTGGAGGGGAATTGGAGAGGCAGGGCCAGAGTTGAGGTAGAGGTTGTGGAGTAGGGAGGAGGGGGCTGGGTGCTGGGTTTTGCCGGTGCCCTGGCCATCTACCGTGGCCGATGCGGAACAAAAACTGGCGTTCAAAAATTTTTGGCGCAAACAAAACCCGTCCCAAGATCGAAACCATAAACCATACTAGCTAACAAGAGAGAGCTAAACTATTAGGTTAGAATGTTATACCGAATGATCCATGTCCTTCGGTCTTCAACCTTCATCCCAAACTCCTAGTGGTCGTCTGGATCGAGTTTGGTTGCCGGTCTTCCTCCATCGATGATGATCCACCCGAGGGAAACGACGCAAGCTCCAGCCTCGTCTAGCGAGGCAACCGATACTCCATGGTTGCTAGCAATGGAGACTGGAGGTGTAGGATTATCTTACTATATTTTTCTCTTATCACTAATGCTCAAAAGAGCAACTCAAGAAGATGAAGAAGGAGGTGAGGAAGCATGTGGCATGAACAACCGTGGAAATGGCTAAGTCTCTTAAGAGAGAATGAGAGTATGAAAATCAAGTGAAGTAAATGGATGGATGGCATGTAGAGAAAAAAAGCTAAGTCATTTGCAACCATGCAACCAAAAATATCTCATCCATTTTCCAAATAAAATATCAAGAGCCACGCCTCTCTACATGCCAAGCCATGCTCATACCAACTCACCCCTCCACCTCATTTCCAAAATGATTTTCTAAAAAGGAAAATCATGTAATGAGGTGGCAATCTTCTAGAAGTAATTCCGTATAAATACAGAATACAACCTGGTATATGTATCGAAATACATATACGTGTATTCGTACAAAAATACGAATAGCCAAGAGAGAAAATGAACAGTGAAAAATATTACTAGAATACACACACACACACACACACACACACACATATATATTATTAAATCAAAACCTGATTTAATAATCCGGCTTAATCCTAAGCCGCTAGTATTATCAACCATCCGATTAAAGTCTATGTAGCCTGTACACATATTTAATCGGACACTTGTATGTAACAACATACGTCATCTACACCATATCGCTTGAACCGTGAAAACCCTCTGTGTGGGACTTAAAAGACTCGTCAATACGCTGGCAGTGGGTTTAACCATAAGCATGTCAGCGGCACTAGCTGTACGTAATGGCTACCCAGGTATTGAGCGAAAGGAAGTCCGACGAGAAAACTCATCCAAAATTCTACTGAGCCTGTCCGTGACAATCTCTATACAGTTCGGTTTGTTCGTCTAAGAGTATCACATATCGAGTCTAGGGGGATGGATAAAGTCAGACCCTTAATAACGCGATATTTCGTGTCGGTATGAAGCCCATCACCAACTGAGAAACTACTGATCCAAATCAGTAATTCTCGACTACTTTGGCCAAGGATATCTGGTGATGGAAACCCATGCACTGCGCGACATCAACTCCTAATATCGGGAGAGACGAATCCCCGATGATCCGCTCACTGCTTCCATGTGGCTCAGGAGCGTACCCAACTAAAACCTGTTTGCACGACTCCTTTGAGCCATGGTAGGGTAGTAATCAAAACACAGTAGGAACTCATACGAGACAAATGACGATCTCAGGTCGACAGACTAACCTGTACTCATGTCACCTGGGAACTGCTATCTGACAATAGGTATAATACCAACTAGCATGTTCCCGGAGAGTCCGTCTAGTATACTCATAACCCAATGAGCTCATGTATACTATCTTAAGTGACTAACTGACACCAATGGCTTGTGAGACATGCCACCACCCCTCGTCGGGGTCTCGATAAGTATACACTAGTCTACTCCGGAGTATCGATGCCCAGTCTCGATACTCCCATGACTAGGGACATTTAAGGATGTGCTTATAGACCACCCAGCTCCTACTTATATGATCGCCATCATAATGCTGGTGGTCAAGCAAGAATACTATGGGCTCTATCAACATGTAATAGTGATCTGTAATGCCACCTAATGCTGTACATGATGATAAAGACAAACCAGATAGCATACTATCATCTCGAGTAAGTCTGTTCTACCAGTATAGGTCCTCCCTCAATCATCACAATCGCGTGCCTACAATTCAATAATTGACTTGAGGGCACTATATCCAACAATCTCCCACTTGCACTTAAGGCTAATTATTGCGGTGTCGCATACTCACAGCCCGTGTGATACCGAACACCCAACTTCTCTACTAATCAGTCTCGCAAAGCCCGTTTGCAAAACTATTGCATTCGAGAAATAGCCTCAATGAGTGGATCCGCTCCAGTGTTTCTATCTTTATCTCTCTATATCTCGACTTCGCGGAGAAAGACCATCTTCCGAAATGAGCGATACCTGTCTTAGAATTTGTCTGGATATCTGATGGGACCCAGTTCACAAATGAACTCCAAATCCAACAAACTTCTTAGACTGTATCATCCACTGAATTTAATCAGTATTCTGCGCTATGCCTTCCTCAGTATCTGCTTGGACCACCTGTCCAATATACCGTCCCTCAAAAGAGAGAAAACTACAACTCTGACAGTCATTCTGTCATCCAGGTCACCTCTTGAAGGAGGATGCCGTTACCATATACTAAGAACATCCACTTATGTTCATAACCGCTTCCCACCGTTTCTTCAGGATTGGATTAATATATATGCTTATTGCAGCCAGTGCAAAAGCAATATCTGGTGTGGTACTTGACATTTCATGATTAACTCAATTGCCTAAGCAAGTGATATGCTAATCATGCAGATCCCTCTCCTCATCAGTCTGAAAGACATCTCTTTAGAGAGGGTGACTCCATCACCTGCGGGTACACCACCACGCCAGGAGTCGTCCATTCTAAAATACTTTAGAATAATATCAAATACCCAAATTGGGACACTTCCCAAATCTAGATCTAAAATCATAGATCAAGTGACCAAAAATCCTGATATTTTAACCAGATCCTGTGTGGAGAAAACACCTTGTGACAACCACAGTATAACCGATCGTAGTATAGGAATATCACTTCCTATCAAGAGTACATCATCCAAATACTAGGACATCACTCCCTACTACCTTCTTATCAGGTCCATCTGTTATTCTGATGAAGTCAAACTCTATAATTGTGACATAAAAAATAGACGACCTATCTCCACTATACCTGCTCTAGTCTATAAATAGACATAAGCTACTTGCCCATTATACTTCCGCTGCTCCCACTGACTACAACAATCTTCTGGCAGAGTCATATAGACGTGCACTTCTAAAGTTAGTTTAGAACGACGTTATACTCATCCTCCTGCCAAATCTCATAGTCTAGAACAGTAGTATTGGCAAGTTTGGGTAAACAAGAACCTCCCTGTCACCGTCTCTGAGGAGACCGAAGTACCTCTCGGGTGCTTGAGGTTACCCACCAAATCTGCGGAGTGGCTAATGGATTGTCGAATCCAATTGAATCTTTAGGTTCCTCTAAATTATCAGTAATCGTTTGTGGTTCTGGAATCACTTCCAGTTCTACCATACTCTCACTAATGTATTCTGAAAAAGAATTCATTTTACTAAATCTGGTGGCGAGTCAAGAACAATATAACTATTGATCTTCCAGATGGTAGAAAGTTAACCTTCTTCAAAGCCCGGGATAACCCACAAACTACCCTTACTAAAACGCGCCTTGAGTTTGTCTAGATTCTGGTTTTAAGTATCAGCTGGACAACTCCATATACCTTAACATCATTAAGATATGAATCCATTCTATAAACACTATAGAAACGAAGGCACTAATTTAATTTGAACCAGATTCAATATACATGCAACTGTCTCCAGTGCATATCAACTAAATGGAAGGAGGCCAATCAGCATCACCCATCAACGAATGCATCCATATATGAGTAACCTGGAAGAGAAGTAAGTTCTCAAAACCATTACTTACAACGGAATACCTAACATAAGTATCTACATCTTCGACCACCTTGAAGAATCCTGATACTTGCAACAAATGGTTCTCTAATTTATTCTTATACCTATAACTTCTCAAAATTTAGACCTTGTATTTCAACGAAATACTTGTCTTAAACTAGAGAAGTCATGACTAAACAGAATATAGTACGAGTACCAACCCCTTTGTCCTAACGGACACTAGACAACATACAATACTCTGTATAAGTCCACCAAGTTTAATAACTTGTACCCTGTGCGTCGTAGGTTGAAAACTGTGCTATGGTTAAGAAGAATTACATCGCTGTTGAATGCTCCTTACCTAACCATCAACCGATATAGGTAAATGTCACAGACATAATTTCAAAAAGTTATATCTTACTTTATAAAATAAACGTACAGATATATCAGTTTGAAATTGATGCATAACAACGGATATTCAAAACCAAATATTTGCTATCAGGAAAAACCCAGGCGATTTCCTCAAATATCACCAATTACAAAGAATTCCGATATGTTGAGGATATAATCAATTAATTCCCAATATCTTACTCCTACTCAGCATCTGTAACGCCATACAGATGTGAGAATCAAATCTGATAAATACATACCCTGGAGTTAGAATCTAATTGGGAAACAGTTTTCAATTAACATTGCGCAGTCAAATTGAAACATGAAAATGTTTCGAAAGGGTAGCAGGGTATTCGTAGTAATTCCTCTTCCACTATCCAGATTCATGACAGTAACTGTATATTTCCTTGCCCACACTCCAATTCCTTTATATGTCTTTACTTATTATCTTTTGTACACCACATTTAGGCTAATTGGTTTTCTTCATTCCTTACCCTTCGGCACCGGCCTAAGGTTTGGAAGAAGACTATCCAATAAGCATAATAGGTGTACTCTCCTAATAATAGGAACCCTCGCAACCTGAGAGAAGGTAAAGAGAAAAGATAACTGAATAATCCTTATTCTATTTCTCCAGAACCAGAAACCATCCTTGAACTAGAACAAGTTCCTTCGAGTTCGTATGTAACTATACAATGGAAATATCCAAGCAATATGTGGATCTTCGCAGTGATACGGAATGTTCTGGAGAAATGCAAAGGTGAAAGTAGGAGTGGCGATGGTATACGCGGTTTCGTCGTGAATGATAATAGTCGCAATTTTCTTTTCCCTTAATCTAATCTCTTTATATGTCTTTACTTATTACCTTCTGTACACCACACTTAAGCTTAATTGGTTTTCTTCTTTCCCTACCTTTCGGCACCTGCCTAAGGTTTGGAAAAAGACTATCCAATAAGCGCAATAGGTGTACTATCCTAATACCAGGAGCTCTCGCAACCTGAGAGAGGGTAAAGGGAAAAGACAACCGAATAATCCTATTCAATTTCTCCAGAACCAGAATCCATCCTCGAACTAGAACGAGTTCCTTCGAGTTCGTATGTAACTATACGATGGAATATCCAAGAAATGTGGATCTTCGTAGTGATACAGGGTGTTCTGGAGAAACGTAAAGGTGATATAGAAGTGACAATGATATATGCGACTAAGTGATAATCCAAAAGCCAAAGTGTCTTAAGAAGGTTCGGTTAACTTGGTTCATGAGTTTTAGTTTAGGGTCGGGCCATGGTCGCTGCCAAAGAGAGAGAGAGAAAAGAAGCACTCAGCGTGCACTCTAACCTATATTAGAATGGTTAATCACTTTATCTAATTAGGACGTCTCCTACTGTTTCCTCGAATTCTCCTCTAAACCCAAAAGGAGAATTAGTCGGGATCATCTAAAATCACCCGAGAAGTAACACCTACTCATCAGTGGGAATCAGGATCCAACTATCATCGCATGATAACTTGATGGAATCCACTCAAGTCACCACACTGCAGAAGGTATGCGTATGCCTGGCAAGTTTCCTGTATGTTTGAACTCCCGATGTGGTTTTTACCCCTAGGACCCAAGTGACCTTAACAATGCCAACATATCAAAGAGTCCTAATCAAGTTCAACCCGTCATTATCTCGATTGCGTTAAACCCACTCGAACGAGCCCTTGACAATGCCAACATGACCGTACGACCGTCTTAACCAATCCACATATCCATGCGACAGAAAAGCATTACAGAGTTACCGAACACTACGCCTCGGTAATGCACGACATACGTAGCATGAATACTAAGCAATACTAATATGAAATGACAGAGGGCTACGGCTGGTTTTTGGCGAAAAACCTTTAACGTAATGAACTTGATATCGTTGAAGGAACCGGTGGTTTTACAAATATATAGTGCGCAAACTTTTGCTAAAGAGGTCACTCCCTGTAAAAGGATCTCGGCTCTTTCCTCATCGAATGAGGTGCAGGATATTCCAAACTGAATACCATGATGCAAAGCAAAAGAATCGACGATAGTGAAGTTATTACGATGACGTAAACTTTTGCTCAAGAGGTCACTCCCTGTTAAGGGATCTCGGCTCTTGCCTCGTCGAATGAGGTGCTGGATATTCATAACCGAATATCACTGTACAAAGCAAAAGTGTCACGACCCGAAAGTACGGAACGTGACTGGCACTTAGATTACGAGACGTCTAAAGGCGTACCGTAACTTAAGTCAGCCAAAGCCCAGAAAATCTAAACCAAAATCAAAAGAGAGTGAAGGAAAAACCTTAAATGAAAACGGTTTTTAAATCAAATAAGTTGCATAGAATCCCTTTTTAAAACATCAAAAATTTTCGAAAATTTCGGCAGAGTCTCCCCTGTATTTTCTATCCCCCAAAATGGGTACAACAAGATAATAAACCTGTAATTATAAAAAATGGCATCCCCAAGCGGGAGCTAGCTCTTCGCCCAAGGCGGATCACAACCACATGCAATATAATAGTAATATCAAGAAAAAGAGCATAAAAGAGATGCAAATACCAGAAAACACACGTCGGCTCAAGTGAGCTCGACCCAAAAGAAACCACAAATATACAAATCTCTCAGCTCATCACTAGGTCGCATATACAATACAAGTGGTAGATGGAGAATACTAGATACAATGATAAAGCAAAAAAAAATAAAGTATACTCGTAACCCACCTACGGGCGATGTCGCGAGTCTGAGCAAAAAGAACTGATGACAAGATAGCCCGCCGCTACAAGACTGACGGGTTCGACCTGCAAGACACTGTGGCACAACGGGGGTGAGTTGCCAGCTCGTGAGTAGAATATAACATCTAGTAAGGCAATCGTAAGAATGCACGCAATGCGGAACAACATGTATGTCCATATACGATATAATAACTCTAGTATGCATGCACATGTATGCAATATCTTTTCTAACTCTTTAAGTGTTTTAAATGTTAATGTTACTGCATTCTTAACTTTTAGAAAATGAATGTCTGCATAATAGCTAAATATCATCAAGAAATCCTCTGAAAACCCGTGTCAAGCATCGACACCAAATAGGAATCACATCTGTCTCAATATCGGGCTCCGTCAGTCCGGATCGGCCCATATCATAAATCTCACGACAACGGTCGGTATCCTCCGGATATCCGCCGCGCCAGACATCACCGGTAGGTAGTCTTCCCCTGCCAGGCTCATCGTCTACAACTCGATCTTCTTGCCCCGGGGTACCATACCGGGCCCACCATGTACCCGAGACGGTTCATCCACTCCTCGAATCGGGTCTCGAAATCCAACAGAAAACATGAAAACTCATGGTGGACGACACAACATCACGAGAAAACCGCAACTTTGTTTTGAAAATGATAATTATAAGGTTTTGTTAAATTCTTGCGGTTTTCCCCAAAAATCCAGAAATCGCAGAAAAACTGAAATCATCAAGAAAATCATAGTGTCCACATGTTATATATGATAAATGTCTATGATATCAATGTATATGATGTGAATTTTGGCTAGAGTTCCATGTAAATATGACGATGATGCAAGATATATGCATGCGATGCAGTTTCATATATCAAGTATGAATGCAGGTGACAATATTAAGATAAACAGGTTCTATCGTGCACGCGGCATGTCAATTACCAAAGGCGTGTGTGTCACATGAATAGTGCGCGTGCAACAGATGCCAATGGTAAGGTGTTCGTGTCCTACGAAATGATATCGCATAGGTAGAGATGAATGTCCATGCAATTTAACATACTGTTCGCTATAAGGGTATGCAGTGTACATGAATGGATAAGCTAACTAACAATATAATCTTGCAAAAAGTAGGATAATCCTAACTAGGGGGGCGTCTCGCGCCATCCAGACGATTCCCCCATAGATGAATACATCTACTCACCTGAAATCCTCGCTAATCTGATCCGGCCACCGCTTTGCCTTTTCGCGCCGTATCCGAAGTTTCCCCGACCGATCCTATATTCGCACAATATCAAGCATAAGATTACAAAACCTAACACAATGCAAGTCACAACATACAATTATCCACGCTCTCAAATTAATCGTAGCATGCACTCAGTGCGCGGAAAAACGCACGAAAATCGCAATCCATTCACTAAAATCGTCATTTCGGGGAAATCGACAAAACTACAACCCGACTAGACGAAACCCCGCGTTCGTGCATTCTAATAATCCTATACGAAGCTAATAATATTGCTAACCTAACGCAAATTGACCGCATTCTATTTTCTACAAAAATCTAGCAAGCGAATTTCTAGTCGATTTGATACAAACATCGAAATTTGTCTATTTAGCAAGCAAATAATTTCACCATTAACCATTCTAATCAATTAGATAACCATCCCTAACATAATCCAACCATTATGCTACAAACCCTAATTTTTAAAAATCAAAACCTTCTCTTGATTTTTCATGAACAAAGATTTATACTAAATTAATACTTAAAAATTAGATTTTAGCACAAATAAACTACAAGTTAGCAAACTAGTTTAGAATTTTCACCTCTCAAGCTTGAACCCTAGCTTGATCAAGTCACCAAGAAGCCTCCTTTCATCATGTTTTTGAACAAATTTGGGTTGAAGAGAGAAGGGATTAGGGTTTTGCTTTGAATGGAGAAAGAAATTTGTGAATTTTTATTGATTTTTAGCAAGAAAAAGAAGCAAGAATGAGGTGGGAAGTGGGGAATTTCTGCAGATGAGGGGTCGGCTGCAGCAAGAGGAGGAGGTGGGGAAATTTTGGGGAAGTTTCTAGCTAATTACAACATCATATGATATCATATCATGCTTTCATATCAACCTTTTTCCAAAAAAACCCCTTTGTAAGCCATTTTTTTCATAATTTTCCCACCAAAAATCTAAAAGTTTCCAAGACATGATATATTTTTATTAACACCATATTTTAGCTTATAAAGACTCCTAATTATGAAATTTACCTAATTACATTTGTATTTATCACTAATTTAATGTATTTAAAAAGGCTTAAAATAATAAAAAAATAATTAATTACGAAATTTTTTTTATTTAACTAGAAAATTATAAGTGACATTTTAGTGACAAAATTATAGTAATATCTTATCTAAATTTTGTATAATTAGGTCTACAATGAAAAATACCTATTTTGACTTTTTACGGAAAAAGCCGAAAAATTTGCCGATTACCGAAAAACTGCCTAAACGATTTTCGAAGGGTTACAAAAAGAGAACGTCTGTAATGTCAGTTTTTAAAAACTTGGTTCCAACAATATCAAATAGGTTTGTTTTATCCTTGCATTGATCAGAATCAACGCAGTCCCATCAATTAAACATATCACACCAGATAAAGGAATGAAAATATAATGTACGTATATGTCATCCGCATTCGCCACTGGGCCCCGTCATCACCCGTTAGGTTACTTAACAAACGACAAAGCGGGGGCTGGAATAGCATGGGTGCAAAACATATACAATATCTACTAGTACATATAAATATATATAACATTCGTCCCAGGCATGATATAAGCAACATCACAGAATCATTACAGAAGCAACACAGAATAGTGGATAATCTTAGAGCCCCGGGTTTCATTTGAGCCGCAAATGAGACCCGACGTTCCCGGTCGTGTGGATAGCTCGTGCAGTGATACCTAGACCCCTACGAGTGCGGCAAGTTACTCGCCAATCCCAGAAGCGAGGCAACCCCAATCAACAACGTGAATGGGCCACCCAGCACTTCACGGAATCCGTTAACTTAGGCACCCCTCCGTGGGTCAACCTGTACCTCCTACGAGTGCGGCGAATAGCCCGCCAATTCTAGAGTAAGGCCCCTTCCGTTTCAACGCCATGAGATGCAGGCCCGTTGCCCTCTAGAACCCGGTTATTCGTGCACTCCACCGTGGGGTAATCTTAGTACAGAAAAGAAAAATATATACTATTGTTGGGTTATGCAAGCGCCCCGGCCATCAATCCGCGGCCAAATGCGGAACAAAAATTTTCAAAAACCGGCGCTAACACAACCCTATAACCCGATCTACCCATAAGCCCTAGATAACAAAACATGCAAATGAGTTAGAATGGTAATATCGAATAGATCCATGTCTTTTGGTCTTCAACCATCATCCCAAGCACCTAGGGGCTTCCTTGATCAAGCTTGATCTCAGGTCTCCCTCCATCGAAGATGATCTACCCGAGAGTTTATGCAACGAGCTCCAACCTCATATCCGAGGCAACTAGGACACCTAGATCGCCACTCTTGATACCGTAGATGAAGTAGAGAGTGATGAAGGATTAATTTGTCTCAAGACACCCAAGAATTCTCAACTCATGAGAGGGTTTGGGTGGTGCTAGAGGAGGAAGAAGATGCCATTAGAATGAGGTGTTGAGAGAAACTCAAAAGAGAGAAAAAGAAATGAATAATGGCTTGTTTTTTGTTTGTTGTGAGTGTGATAAGAAATAATGGAGCCATCACATAAATGTCCACGTCTCTAAAATATCTTAGTCAACAAAAAATATCTCAAGTCAACATAATCTCACAACAAATAAAAACCCTAAGCATGCTAGAGTAGTAACCATGGGTCACTAATTAGCCATGCCACAAAATGCAATAAACACCTCATCCTACACCTCAATAACCTTTTAATCCAAAAAGGTCTAAACCATAATGAGGTGTAATCTTCTAAAAGTAATCTTGTAATAAATTACAAGAATACCACTCAACCGTATATACATACCCGCATCCGTATTCTGAAGAATACGAATACAAAGAGACGAAAATAATCCAACAAATTAATACTAGGATCCGGATTAAGTTAAAGCCTACTAGTATTATCCGTCCGAACATCATCCGTGTACAAGTACACGTATGTGATCGAACCCTGCCATAAAACCATACGGCCTCTACATCGTTTCGCCCGAAGCAGAGAAACCCTCTGTATGGTACTCTAAAGACTCGTCAATACGCTGGCAGTGGGTTTAACCACAAGCACGTCAGCGGCACTAGCTGTACGTAACGGCTACCCAGGTATTGAGCGAAAGGGAGGCCGACGAGCAAACTCATCCTGAAACCCCTACTGAGCCTGATAGTGACAATATTCATACAGTCCGGTCTGTTCGTCTATGAGTATCGCATATCGAGTCTAGGGGGTGTAGGGATTCCTTAGCACCATGCCTAGGGTTTGGCTTGCATCAAACATGCTATAACAAAAATTTAGGGGTGCTAAACAATACCAACCATGAATCGAACTAGAAAATTAGGGTAACCAAAAACAAGTATCACATACTAACAAGTGTCTAACACTAAGAGGTGAGTAATACAACCTTTGTAGACCTCCTCTTGTGACTCCTTGGATCAACTTGGTGTGTGAACGGGTTCGCTTGAAACTTTCGAAGACCACGACGATCCACCACGGAGTCCCTCGGCTCAAGCTCCTAGCTTCACTTGATCTAAATGGAAGTGGAGCAAACAACCTACACTAGTGGGCTAGCCTAATATAGATTGGTGATGTGGGTTTAAATTTCACTTAAAAAACCTTTCTTTTTATGTTCTTCACTCACTTGAAAAAGCTCGAGAGCTTGAATGAGGAAGAAGAAAGAGAATGGCTAAGCTTGAGCTCTTTTGATAATAATTTTCAATAAAATGAGAAAAGAAAATAAATATGAGAGAGTCACATTCACCCACAACCATGGTTATAAAATATCTAGATATTTTTAATATTGAGTTAAAGAACAAAGAGAGAATAGATCATGGTTAATCCTAGGTCAAGTAAAGAAGAGTGTAGAAGCTTAGCCATGATTTATTCCCTTTTTCCTTTTTCTCAATAATCAAAATACATAAATATTTTACCATGTGAGTCTTGCATTGCCATCTCCATTTTATCATCAACCATGACACATGAATGCATGCATGTGTGCATTCATATCAATATATATACATACATACATTCATGCATACATCACAATAGAAAAGGTTTTAAATAAATGAGCTAAAAGTCAATAATATTAAATCAACACTTGATTTAATAATCCGGTCATATCACATACGACCCGACCAATAGAAAACGCCCGATTAAAATACGGTATCAAATACACGCATTTAATCGAGCTCCCGCGCATATCCCATATGCACCCAACATCATTTCGCCTGAGCTAGGAAACCTCTCTGTGGGACTCTAAGACTCGTCAATACGCTAGCAGTAGGCAGTGATTATATCACATACCCACAAACCGTCAGCGACACTAGCTGTACGTAACGGCTCCCAGGTATTGAGCGATAAGAAGAAACACAAGCGAGCCTGTCAAAACTCTCGTCGAGCCAACTGGCAACACTTACCGTACAGTCCGGTCTCTTCATCAGATATGCTGTATATCGAGTCTAGGGATGGTATCGTCGACCCCAATAACTCAATAAGTCATGCTGGTATATGGCTCATAACAGATCGAGAAACTAATGATAACACTTATCAGTAAATCTCATCAGCCCTGGCCAGGGACTTCCTGTTATAGCCAATCGAGCATAGTGCAACATCAACCCCCAATACTGGGAGAGATGAAACCCTTCGTATCGCTCATTGCCTCCATGTGCCTCGGGACTGTACCCAAAATTCACCTGTTTGCACGACTCAGTAGAGCCGTGGTAGGGTGGAGATCAAAGTACAGTGGGAGGACACACAAGACTCTATGACGATCTCGGGTCTACAGACTAACCTGTACCAGTGTCACCTGAGAACTGCTATCCGACGATAGATATAATACCACATAGGAGTTCTCGACGAGCCCGTTCAGTGTACCCAGTCACCACTGAGCACCCGTATACAATCTTTGGTGTCATCACACCAATGGACATGGGATCATCCATCGCCCATCATATGGGTCAAGAACCGTATACGCTAGTCTACTCTGGAATATCGATGCCCCGTCTTGATACACCTACGACTAGGAACATTTCAAGAATATGCTTATAAACTACACATGTCCCATTAGTATGATCTGCATCATAGTTCCAGTATTCAAGCAAATATCCTAAGGGCTTTATCAACATGTACCAAATGAGTAATATGCATGATCAAGTGAACATGTCAAGATAAAGAACAACCAAATAGCATACTATCATGTCGAGCAAGAATGTCCTCTGAATATGTATATACACATACCGATACATCCACTATCAAATAATAGTCTCTAGGGCATACATATATCCAACAATCTCCCACTTGCACTAAGGCCAATTATTGGCGTATCTCATACCCAACATCTCAAAAAGTCGCTCATGCTGCGGCCGAGGGAGGGCCTTAGTGAGTGGATCCGCGGTGTTATTCTTTGTATCTACTATCCGAATCTTGATTTCGCGGCGATCAACTATCTCCCGGATCAGATGATATCGCCTCAGGATGTGTCTGGATCGTTGATGGGACCTGGGCTCTTTGGCCAACGCCATAGCCCCATTATTATCACAATACAATGGTATTGGATCAATAATGGTTAGAACTACTCCTAGCTCCGAGATGAACTTCTTCATGTGACTCTCTCATATTTATTTTCTTTTCTCATTTTATTGAAAATTATTATCAAAAGAGCTCAAGCTTAGCCATTCTCCTTCTTCTTCCTCATTCAAGCTCTCTAGCTTTTTCAAGTGAGTGAAGACCATAAAAAGAAAGGCTTTTAAGTGAGATCCAAACCCTCATCACCAAGCTATATTAGTCTAGCCCACTAGTGTAGGTTGTTTGTTCCACTTTCATTTAGATCAAGTGAAACTAGGAGCTTGAGCCGAGGGACTTCGTGGTGGATCGTTGTGGACTTCGAAGGTTTCAAGCGAACCCGTTCAAACACCAAGTTGATCCAAGAAGTCACAAGAGGAGGTCCACAAAGGTTGTATTACTCACCTCTTAGTGTTAGACTGTTAGTATGTGATACTTGTTTTTGGTTACCCTAATTTTCTAGTTCGATTCATGGTTGGTATTGTTTAGCACCCATAAATTTTTGTTATAGCATGTTTGATGCAAGCCAAACCCTAGGCATGGTGCTAAGGAATCCCTACAGTGGTGTCAGAGCCAAGCTTGAAACTTAGATGATGTTAGAAATATTACGAAACCGAAACAATTCCGAAAGTTTGATAAAATGAAACCCTAAAATTTTGGTTTCTGTCGATTTTTAAATGACCTCCTAAAATTATTTAAGCAACTGCAGAAGCTTGTATGTGATGCATGTAGAACACTGGAGAAAAACGAGGTGATTCTACCGGTTTTGACCCAGGGAAAAGCCTATTAATTCCGGCGTCGCCGGCCATATCCACTCCAGTTCGACTCGTTTTTCTTTCGTGCTCTGGTATGTATGTTTTGGGATTTCAGGTATTGTTTGTTTAGCCTAAAATTTCATGTGATGTTAATTTTGTTAAGTGGCTGATTCGGAGTATTTCGTGATCGTAATTTTAACATTGTTTTAGGTAACCTAGACGACGTTTAACAATTCAAACAAACATCAAACACTACCTCATTTACTCTCGCTGTAATTTTTCCAAGTGTTGGAATTTACCAAGTTAATGATATTCGAAAGATCATGCAAGTAACCCTATGGACCCTCTAGAAGAACGCAACCCTAACTCGATTCTATGACCACGGAACCGCGAACAAACCCTAGGGTTTGCCGTAGTTCCGTGGCGCCATAAGTGAGGAAAGGGTTGACCCTTCTACGGTTGGTCCATAGGCACTGTGGCATGTTTTGGGTATTTTAATTTTGCTCAAGTGTTGAGCTCTCGGGGAATTGTAGATGTTTGTTGATTCAATTGAAACGTTTAACATCGTCTAGTATTTTTGTGAATGTGATACAATAATTGGAATCTACACCAAAATAAATATGAGAGAGTCACATGAAGATGTTCATCTCGGAGCTAGGAGTAGTTCCAACCATTATTGATCCAATACCATTGTATTGTGATAATAATGGGGCTATGGTATTGGCCAAAGAGCCCAGGTCCCATCAGCGATCCAGACATATCCTGAGGTGATATCGTCTAATCCGGGAGATAGTTGATTGCCGCGAGATCGAGATTCGGAGAGTAGATACAAAGAATAACACCGCGGATCCACTCACCAAGGCCCTCCCTCAGCCGCAGCATGAGCGACTTTTTGAGATGTTGGGTATGAGATACGCCAATAATTGGCCTTAGTGCAAGTGGGAGATTGTTGGATATATGTATGCCCTAGAGGCCATTATTTGATAGTGGATGTATCGTCATGTGTATATATATATTCAGAGGACATTGTTGCTTGACATGATACTATGCTATCTGCTTGTTCTTTATCTTGACATGTTCACTTGATTATGCATATTACTCATTTGGTACATGTTGATAAAGCCCTCAGGATATTTGCTTGACTACTGAGACTATGATGCAGATCATACTAGTGGGACATGTGTAGTTTAAAAGCATTTCCTTGAAATGTTCTTAGTCGTAGGTGTATCAAGACGGGGTATTAATATTCCAGAGTAGACTAGCGTATACGGTTCTTGACCCATATGATGGGCGATAGATGATCCCATTTCCATTGGTGTGGTGACACCAAAGATTGTATACGGGTGCTCAGTGGTGACTGGGTACACTGAACGGACTCGCCGAGAACTCCTACAGTGGTATCAGAGCCAAGCTAGAAACTTAGACGATGTTAGAAATATTACGAAACCGAAACAATTCCGAAAGTTCGATAAACTGAAACCCTGAAATTTTGCTTTCTGTCGATTTTTAAATGACCTCCTAAAATTATTTAAGCAACTGCAGATGCCCTACAGGGGTGGATAAAGTCATATCCCTAATAATGCAACATTTAGTGTCGATATAAAGCCCATCACCACCTGAGAAACTATCGATCCTAGATCAGTAATTCTCGACTACCTTGGATAAGGATTTCTGGTGATGGCCACCCGTGCACAACAGCGACATCAACCCCCAATACCGGGAGTGACGAATCCCCCGATGATCCGCTCATTGCCTCCATGTGGCTCGGGACTGTACCCAACTAAAAGCTGTTTGCACGACTCCTTTGAACCGTGGTAGGGTAGTAATCAAAGCACAGTGGGAACTCACATGAGACAAATGACGATCTCAGGTCGATAGACTAATCTGTACACATGTCACCAGGGAACTGCTATCTGACAATAGGTATAATACCAACTAGCAGGTTCTCGACAAGTTCGTCCTGTGTACTCATAACCCAATGAGCACCTGTATACATCTTAGGTGAACAAACTGACACCAATAGCTTGTGAGACCGGCTACCGCCCCTCGTCGGGGTCTCGATCAGTATACACTAGTTTACTCTGGAGTATCGATGCCCAGTCTCAAAACTCCCACGACTAGGGACATTTAAAGATGTGCTTATAGACCCCCAGCTCCCACGTATATGATCGCCATCATACTGCTGGTAGTCAAGCAAGAATCTTATGGGTTCTATCAACATGTAATAGTGATCTGTAAAGTGTAGGGTTATTTATCACGACAGCAAGGTTTCGGGTGGCATCATCCATGCCAATTTAAAATTTTATCATACTTAAACAACCCTAAAACAAGATCTTTAACTAGAGTATTAAACTAGAACATCAAGTAAACATCTTTACTACTAAGTGATTAGAGATTACAACCTTTGTAGTCCTCTCCTTCACTTCTAAGGCTCCAAGTTGTGGTTCCTTCGCTGCGATCATCAAGCTCCCGAACTCTAGAGAGGCTCTAAGAGGAGAATGATGCATCCTTGCTTGAAAACTTCACAATCCAAGATGATCTACTTTGAGGAGTCACAAACCCAAGCTATCTCTTCACTAATTATGGATTAAAGAAGCCAACACACTAATCTATATGGCTAGTATAGAAGAGGATGATGAAGTAGGAATTTTGTTCTTTTTTGTTTTCTTTTTCTCAAAATCTTTCATCATAAAGGAAAAATCTAGCAAGCTTTTTTGAGAGCAAGAAGAAGATGAAGAAGTGATGAATGAATTATTGTTGAGGTTAGAAATGCAAACATGGGTTAAAATGTGTTATGGCTAACTCATGTAGAGAATTGACCATGGCAAAGTGATTAGGGTTAGGTTAACAAATATCTTAGAAATATCAAAAGAGTGGACTAAGCCAACAATAAAAAATATCTCTTTATTAATCCACAATTTGAATTATCTAAAACAAATAAAAACTTAACCCTAATTACAAAACATGGTGTAATTCTCATAAACCCTAGTTGCATGTATAACCTAGCATGTTACAATTATACATATCACATATATATAATATTGTAACAAAAGAAAAGAATACATTTAACATATATCACATATATATTAATGCATCCTAAGTGAGAAAAAGAATTACTTAAGTGAGCTTATATTAGTTAATGTAATATAATATATCACATATATAATTATACATTAAATTATCGAATCAATACTTGATCCGAAAATCCGGCTATATCACATATAACCGACTAATATAAAATTTATCATTTCATCGAATCAACACTTGATCCGATGACCCGGCTATATCATATATAACCGGCCGATATCACATATCGCGAGAATAGAATACGGTATCACATAACGTATTAACCTCGGTCCCGCACATATCATATATGTGCTCCTACTCCGTTTCGCCTGAGCCAGGAAACCTCTGTGTAGAATTCTAAAGACTCGTCAATACGCCGACAGTAGGTGATGATCATATCAAACACCCACAAGCTGCAAGCGGTCAGCTAAACGTAACAGCCACCTAGGTATTGAGCGATCAGAAGATCAACAAGCAAGCATGCACACATTCCTGTGAATCCAATCAGTAACACACTACCGTACAGTTCGGTCTTTTCGTCTGATATGTCGCATATCTAGTCTATGGGTGGTAAACATCAGACCCCAGTAACCGATAAGTCATGTCAATGTGAGGCTCATAACAGGTCGAGAAACTACTGATAACACTTACCAGTAGATCTCCATTCCAGCCTTGGCCAGGGACTTCCAGTTATAGCCAATCGAACACAGCGCAACATCAACCCCCAATACCGGGAGAGACGAAACCCCTCCTATCGCTCATTGCCTCCATGTGATTCGGGACTGTACCCAAAATCCACCGTTTTGCACGTTCTCATGAACGTGGTAAGGTAGAAATCAAAGCACAGTGGGAATAACACAAGACTCTATGATGATCTCGGGTCTACAGACTAACCTGTACCAGTGTTACTAGAGAACTGCTATCTGATGATAGATATAATACCATCTAGGAGTTCTCGAAGAGTCCGTTCAGTGTCCCCAGTCTCCACTGAGCATCCATACACCATCTTTGATGTCAAACACCAATGGATGTGGGATCATCCATCGCCCATCATATGGGTCAAGATGCGTATACGCTAGTCTACTCTGGAGTATCGATACCCTGTCTCGATACACCCTCGACTAGGAACAATTATAGGATGTACTCTTGGACTACCCTGGCCCCACTAGTATGATCTGCATCATAGTCCTAGTAGTCAAGTACATATCCCAAGGGCTTTATCAACATGTGAGAGCAAGACAGTAAACCAATACAAGTCAACATGTTTAGACAAAGTGAAACCAGATAGCATACTATCATATCGAGCAAAAAAGTCTTCTCTATATATATCCAAGCATCCACTATAATATACATCATATGTACAACAATGGCCTCTAGGGCATATACATAACTAACAATCTCCCACTTGCACTGAGGCCAGTTGTTGTAGTATCTCATACCCAACATCCCGTAGAGTCTCTCAAACTGTATCTGGGGTATGGCCTTCGTGAGTGGATCCGCAGTGTTGTCCTTCGTGTCAACTCTCCTGACCTCGATCTCACGGCGATCAACTATCTCCCGGATCAGGTGATACCGCCTCAGAATATGCCTGGATCTCTGATGGGACCTGGGTTCCTTGGCCAAAGCCGCAGCTCCATTGTTATCACAATACAAAGGTATTGGATGCCCAATGGACGGAACCACACCAAGTTCAGTTATGAACTTCTTCATCTAGACAGCCTCTTTGGCAGCGATGTATTCAGCCTCCATCGTCGAGTCTGCCACGCTTTCCTGTTTGGAACTCTTCTAACAAACTGCCCCTCCATTGAGGGTGAAGACAAATCCCGAGTGCGACTTAGAGTCGTCCTTATCACTTTGGAAGCTCGAATCGGTAAAGGACTCCACCCGGAGTTCTCCGTTACCATACACCAAGAACATCTCTTAGTCCTTCTCAAGTACTTGAGAATGTTCTTCACAGCTGTCCAGTGACTCTCTCTTGGATCTGCTTGATACCTACTCACTACATTTAGTGAGTATGCTACATCGGGTCTGGTACATAGCATCGCGTACATGATAGAGCCTATTGCCGAAGCATAGGGTATCCCTTGCATGCGAGCTCTTTCCAAATCAGTCTTGTGAGACATCTCTTTGGAGAGAGTGAGTCCAGAGATCATGGGTAAATTCCCATGCTTGGATTCTTTCATACTAAACTTCTTTAGTATGGTATCAATATACCTGGATTGGGACAATCCCAGTATCCTTTTAGATCTATCTCTATAGATCTTAATCCCCAAGATGCAGGAGGTATCACCTAGATCTTTCATTGAGAATCTATATGATAAGAAGAGCTTGACCGAGTGCAGCATAGGAACATCATTTCCTATCAAGAGTATGTCATCCACGTACAATACGAGGAAGATAATCTTACTCTCTGCCACCTTCTTGTATATACAAGGTTCATCTACGTTCTTGATGAAGTCAAACTCTTTGTCAACCACATTAAAACAGATGTTCTAACTCCGCGATGCCTGCTTTAACCCGTAGATGGATTTAAGCAGCTTGCACACCTTTCCGCTGCTCCTACTGTCTACGAAGCCCTCTGGCTGAGTCATGTACACACACTCCTCTAAATCACCATTTAGAAAGGCGGTCTTAACATCCATTTGCCAGATTTTGTAGTCATGGTATGCAGCAATGGCAAGTAGGATCCGGATGGACTTAAGCATAGCCACTGGAGAAAAGGTTTCATCATAGTCCACACCTGGTCATTGACGAAAACCTTTTGCAACAAGTCTAGCTTTGAAAGTCTCAACTTTTCCATCTACACCAAGTTTCTTCTTAAAGATCCATTTGCTCCCAATGGGTTTTACCCCTTCAGGAGTGTAGGGTGTTTTCGTCACCCCATTAAGATGGGAATACACGCGCGCTTGTCGGGCGTACTACAGATTCCCCCTACCTAGGGTAGGCTGGGGTTTATTGACTGTGGGAATCCGAATCTCCGGCAGCCGCGGACTAAACTGCCGTTAATTACCCCTCGCATTTGGAGCGAGAGAACCTCCGATTAACAGGTTAAACTGGTCATGCGAACTCAATATGCAGTGTGTGTGTGATGTGTTTTGAAAGGGGGTTTTGGGTATATCGGGAGCCATGCAGAGTTTTTATAGGGGTCCCGCTACCCGGATAGCGGGCTGGAGGTCAAGGGGGCTAGCAGCCCCCTTACGGGGTGCGGGGCAGCGCCCCGTTAGAAATTTTTTTCTAACATGGACAGTGTCGTGGAGTATGTATGTATGCACATATGTATACATATGTATATGTATATATATATATGTATATATATAAAAAAAAGAGGGGCAAAAGGCATCCAAAGGATGCGTGGGGGCAGCACCTTGGGCGCTATGCTCCTAGGTGCTGTGCGCTCAGGCGCTAGAGTGCCATATGGGCGCTCTGCGCTTGAGCGCTGGGCACTTAAGCCCAAGTGCGCCACGTGTCGGCACGTGGGCGCTTTGCGCTTCAGCGCCTGACGCTCGAGCGCAAGTGCGCCACGTGTCGGCACGGGGGCGACTTGCGCCTGAGCGCTTGCGCTTGAGCGCAAGCGCGCCACGTGTCGGCACCGGGGAGATTTGCGCTTGAGCGCTGTTCGCTCGAGCGCAAGTGCGCCACGTGTTGGCACGGGGAGACTTGCGCCTGAGCGCTTGCGCTCACGCGCAAGCGTGCCATGTGTCGGCATCGGGGCGACTTGCGCTCGTGCGCTCGTGCTTGAGCGTAAGCGCGCCACGTGTCGGCACCGGGGTGACTTGCGCTCGAGCACTTGTGCTCAAGCGCATGCGTGCCACGTGTCGGCACGCGGGCGCTCTGTGCTTGAGCGCCGGCGAGAAAAAGAGGCTTTTAGCCTGAAAAAATTTCTCGGAAGAGAAATCAGAGAGGAGTTGGACTCCTGAGTGTTTTTTTTTGGGTTTAGTGAAAGGGGTTCTTCTTCTTCCTCCTCTGTTAGCTGGATCTTGAAGATCAAGCGATGTGAGATCTCAAAATCTCTCCTTTTTGGGATCTAAAGATAGATCCAAGTTCCCCTTTATGGGTTTGGTGGTGAAAAACTATTTTGTTTTTGAAAAGAAAGAGTAAAACTCTTGATTTAATTCAGAAGAAAGAAAAAGGTTTGAGACCTTCAGAAAAGGGAAAGAAATACAAACCCTAGGTTTTTGAGGGAATGAAAGTGTGTCCCGTTTTTATTCATCATCATTTTGCCTTATATAGGCTTACATATTTACATATAGCCCCCTGGGCTTTGCAAAATGGTGTTTTGCCCATCCCATGGCTCATGTGCCATTTCTTTTGCACATAAGCCATGGGCTTACAAGAATTTGGCTTTATGCCCATTTTGTTTACATTCATGCATAAAAATTACATAAAAATTATTTATGACATGATTTCGTTGTTGGCATGGGAAGGCTGGCCGCGGGCTCGACTTGGGCATGGGTCCGTTTGACCTGGGCTTGGGCCCACCTAGCTTGGGGGTTAACCTTGACTTTGACTCGGTCAACCGGGGTGCAAATTTTTACCCCAACAAATTGCCCTCCATCAATAAATGCACACCATACATGTGGGTCGTGTGCATGAAATTGATGGATCTTCTTTCACGTAGAGGCGACTTGCTTTGGTTCCCACTTTTTGGGATGCACTGCCCTTTTTACGACGTGGACGGTCGACGCTTAACGCGTCTCCGAGACAGAGTGTCCGTGGTAGACATTTCCCTTGCCCTGAGCGATCCGGTTCCTGCTTTGTCGGAAGCCTGCACTGCCCTTTTTGCGACATGGACGGTCGACGCTTGACTCGTCTCCGAGACGGAGTGTTCGTGGTAGATGTTTCCCTGACCCGGAGTGATTTGGTTCCCGATTTGTGGGGAGCCTGCACTGCCCGTTTTGCGACATGGACGGTCGACGCTCTGATCTGGAGCAATTTGGTAGACGTGTCCCCGACACGGAGTGTCGCTTGTCGACGTTTCCCCGAGGCGGAGTGTCGTTGTTGGACGTTTCCCTGATGTGGAGTGTCTGTGTTGGACGTTTCCCCGATGCAGAGTGTCGCTTGCTGATGTGTCCCCGGTACGGAGTGTCTGCTTGACGTTTCCCCAGCACGGAGTGTCGTTGTTGGACATTTCCCTGATGCGGAGTGTCTGTGTTGGACGTTTCCCCGATGAAGAGTGTCGCTTGTTGATGTGTCCCCGGCACGGAGTGTCGCTGATCGACTTTTCCCCGGCACGGAGTGTCGCTGATCGACTTTTCCCCGGCACGGAGTGTCGCGGGTTGACTTTTCCCTGGCACGGAGTGTCGCTGATCGACTTTACCCCGGCGCGGAGTGTCAGGTTCACTTTTCCCCGGCACGGAGTGTCGCTGATCGACTTTTCCCCGGCGCTGAGTGTCGGGTTGACTTTTCCCCTGCACGGAGTGTCGCTGATCGACTTTTCCCCGGCGCGGAGTGTCGCGGGTTGACTTTTCCACGGCACGGAGTGTCGCTGATCGACTTTTCCCCGGCGCGGAGTGTCGGGTTGACTTTTCCCCGGCACGGAGTGTCGCTGATCGACTTTTCCCCGGCACGGAGTGTCGCTGATCGACTTTTCCCCGGCGCGGAGTGTCGGGTTGACTTTTCCCCGGCACGGAGTGTCGCTGATCGACTTTTCCTCTGCGCGGAGTGTCGGGTTGACTTTTCCCCAGCACGGAGTGTCGCCGATCGACTTTTCCCCGGCGCGGAGTGTCGCGGGTTGACTTTTCCCCGGCACGGAGTGTCGCTGATCGACTTTTCCCCGGCGCGGAGTGTCGGTGGTTGACTTTTCCCCGGCACGGAGTGTCGCCGATCGACTTTTCCCCTGCGCGGAGTGTTGCTGATCGAATTTTCCCCGGCGCGGAGTATCGGGTTGATTTGATTCCGAGGCGGAGCGTAATTCCGGCAGGGAAGGAAGATATCCCGAGGCGAAGCATGATTTCGACACGGGGTAAATTCTGGGACGGAGCATGATTCCGCCATAGAGGTTGTTGGTTTGATTTGATTTGGGTTGACATCAGCATCGCTACACTGGAATATGGTACTAGGAGCGAATCATCATCTGTCTTGAGAGGATTTGGGAACTGGTTTTCTGTCGGCATCTGCATTGCTGCACTGGAATAATGCCAGGAGCAACTCATCATGTGCCCCGGGAGGATTTGGATTTGGTTTTTTGTTTGGCATCTGCATTGCTGCACTGGAATAATGCCAGGAGCAACTCATCATTTGCCCCGGGAGGATTTGGGAATTGGTTTTGTTTTGGCATCTGCATTGCTGCACTGGAATAATGCCAGGAGCAACTCATCATATGCCCCGAGAGGATTTAGGAATTGGTGGCTTAGGAGACATGTTTAGATCCCTGTCACCTAAGGCTTTTCCATTTTGTGAGCCGTAAGGGTCTCACAAAGCATTTTCTCCTTACGGGTCGTAAGGATCCCGTAGGTATATTTTCTCCTTAGGAGTCGTGGGGACTCCTAAGTGTGTTGCTCCTTTGTAAGTTGTAAGGATCTCACGCGGGAATTTTCTCCTCACAAAGTCGAGAAGACTTTGCGAGTGCATTTCATTTCTTTTTCTTCTTTTACGAGTTTGCGCCCTTTCGGGTTTTCACAAACTCGCCGGCAGTCCTGCTGTTTTTACTCACGGAGCCCTTTCGGGTTTTCATCCGTGCCCATTTTGCTTGTGGACATACCATTTTTTTGTTGGAGGGATCGGGATTGTCTTACACCCGTAGATTGTATACGGTTTTGTAGGATGTATGATCCAGACCGTAGGGCAGGAAAAATTTCAGGACCTTGTTGGCGTCTGCATCGCTGCAATGGAATGTGGCACCAGGAGCGACTCATCATTCACCATCGGGGTATGGGATTTGGAATTTGGTTGGCGTCTGCATCGCTGCATTGGAATATGGTACCAGGAGTGACTCATCATTCGCCACTTGGGGGTTGGGAAGCAATGGCTTAGGAGACAGGTTTAGATCCCTGTCACCTAAGACTTTTCAATTTTATGGGCCGTGAGGGTCCCATAAAAGCATTTTCTCCCTGCGAGTCGTAAGGATCCCGCAGGTGTATTTTCTCCTTAGGAGTCGTGAGGACTCCTAAGTGTGTTTTTCCTTCGTGAGTCGTAAGGATCCCACGAACGTTTGTTCTTCCTCATGTATCGTGAGGACACATGAGTGGATTTCCCTCATTCCCAGTTTAATGACTTAGAGGTCGACTGTTTCCAGTTTAATGACTTAGAGGTCATCTGTTTCCAGTTTAACGACGTGGTGGTCATCTGTTTCTAGTTTAACGACTTAGAGGTCTACTGTTTCCAGTTTAAAGACTTAGAGGTCTACTGTTTCCAGTTTAACGACGTAGAGGTCATCTGTCTCCAGTTTAACGACGTAGAGGTCATCTGTTTCCAGTTTAAAGATTTAGAGGTCTGTTGTTTCCAGTTTAACGACTTAGAAGTCATCTGTTTCCAGTTTAAAGACTTAGAGGTCTACTGTTTCCAGTTTAACGACTTAGAGGTCATCTGTTTCCAGTTTAATGACATAGTGGTCATCTGTTTCCAGTTTAATGACATAGTGGTCATCTGTTTCCAGTTTAAAGACTTAGAGGTCTGCTGTTTCCAGTTAAACGACTTAGAGGTCATCTATCTCCAGTTTAACGACTTAGAGGTCTGCTGTTCCCAGTTTAATGACTTAGAGGTCATCTATTTCCAGTTTAAAGACTTAGAGGTCTGCTGTTTCCAGTTTAACGACTTAGAGGTCATCTGTTTCCAGTTTAAAGACTTAGAGGTCTATTGTTTCCAGTTTAACGACTTAGAGGTCATCTGTTTCCAGTTTAACGACATAGTGGTCATCTGTTTCCAGTTTAACGACATAGTGGTCATCTGTTTCCAGTTTAAAGACTTAGAGATCCGCTGTTTCCAGTTTAACGATTTAGAGGTCATCTGTCTCCAGTTTAACGACTCAGAGGTCTGCTGTTTCCCAGTTTAATGACTTAGAGGTCATCTGTTTCCAGTTTAAAGACTTAGAGGTCTGCTGTTTCCAGTTTAACGACTTAGAGGTCATCTATTTCCAGTTTAACGACATAGTGGTCATCTGTTTCCAGTTTAAAGACTTAGAGGTCTGCTGTTTCCAGTTTAACGACTTAGAGGTCATTTGTCTCCAGTTTAACGACTTAGAGGTCTATTGTCCCCAGTTTAACGACTTAGAGGTCATCTGTTTCCAGTTTAAAGACTTAGAGGTCATCTGTTTCCAGTTTAACGACTTAGAGGTCATCTGTTTCCAGTTTAACGACATAGTGGTCATCTGTTTCCAGTTTAGTGACATAGTGGTCATCTGTTTCCAGTTTAAAAACTTAGAGGTCTGCTGTTTCCAGTTTAACGACATAGAGGTCATCTGCTTCCAGTTTTAAAGACGTGGAGGTCTATTGGATTGATTTGGAATTTTGGGATAGGGGCCGGCATCAGCGTTGTTAACACTGAAGCACATGTGCCAGGACACATGAGTGGGTCTTCCCAATGGAGCATAATTCCAAAGGCGGAGGCCAGCCGCGTAACTGGTGGTTGCGGTGGGGCATGGGTATGCTGAGGATTATTTGAACCCGTGGATTGTATACGGCAGTCAATTTGGGGACTAGCCGTAGGGCTGGGAGAATTTTGAGAAATTGGATTTTTGTTGGCGTCTGCATCGCTGCACTGGAATATGGTACCAGGAGCGACTCATCATTCGCCTTTTCTTTTTTTTTTTTGTTTTACCGCGATTGCTCTATCATTTCAGCTTTTCTTATCGCGAAGATCGCGATTGCCCTATCATTTCGGCAATTTATTCGCGGTTGCCCCATCATTTAGGCTTTATTCTCATCTTTATTTTTACTCGCTGATTTTTATTGTGAGTTGCCCAATCATTTCGGATTTTCTTTATTATTCTTTTATTTACACATTTTTTGTTTATTTACATTTTTTACATTTTTTTTACATTCCCAGTTTAACGACTTAGAGGTCGACTGTTCCCAGTTTAATGACGTGGTGGTCGACTGTTCCCAGTTTAATGACGTGGTGGTCGATTGTTTTCAGAGAAAGGCAGATGTTTGAGAGAATCAGTTTCACGAAGAACTTCGGTCTCCGTTTGTATGAAATTGGCGATCGCAGCTGGACTGTTTGTTAACACGCCTTTGGATAGTTCTATCTCTCCTGCCTTGTATTGCTTTTCGACCCAATCTTTGAAGACGAAGCAGTCCTCAATGGCATGACCTATCACTCTGTGATAGGGGCAGTATTTGGGGTTGTCGGTCATATTCGCTTCCTGCAGTCTTTTTGACTCTGGCAGTTGTAGACCGTTCTTCAGGGCGTCTTTGAATATTTTACGGATTTTGTCCCTTCTGAAGGAATAGACCTTATCTAGCTTCTCTTTGAGTGGAGATTCTCTTCCCTCTCCGAACACTGGCTTCCGAGGCTGGTTGGCGCTAGGCCCGCTCATCCCTTTCTTATTTCGGTTAGCCGAAGTGTTGAAAGATTCAGAATCATCGGAGTTTCCGCCTTTGCGATTATCGTCCTGTCGGTTTCTCCAGGACCTATTGTTATTTTGGGAATCCAAGGAGGACTCCTGCTTTGAGCGCTCCAGCATCTGAACTTTCCTGGTCAGCTCTTGGAATGTTTTGAGACCCGCGGTGCATAGAAACGGGGCCATTCAATTGTTGAGATTTCCGACGAGGAGGCTGACAGATTGGTCCTGCTCTATCGGCGGTTCACATTTGACGTTGAGATTGCGCCATCGGTTTATAAAATCCGTGCTGCTTTCGTCGCTCTTGGGCTTAGTTCTTACGAGCTCGGCAATGGTAATCTTATCGTTGACGCTCATGAACCTCTGCCGAAACAGAGACTCCATTTGGACAAAAGTTGTAACGGAGCCATCCGGTATGCTCGCGTACCAGTAGAAAGCAACATCGGTCAAGCTATTAACGAACTGGCGGAGGAGAAGCGCATCGTTGCCCCCAGTATTCCCGCATGAGGCTTTGAAGTGGGCGATGTGCTGATTCGCATTTCCCGTCCCATCGAATCTTCCGAATTTGGGGATGACATAGCCGCTAGGAAATTCTACCAGATCATACTGAGCGGGATATGGTCTCCCGCTACTGCTAACATCTTTTTGTGCTTCAGCTTCGGCTACCAGTGTTTTGACTTTGCTGGCAACCAAATCCATGATTTGATCTTGAGTTAGCGGGCTACTGTCATCGGTAGCCAAGACATTTCCCGAGATAGGATGCGACTGACTTTCATGCGGTCCGCCCACTTTTGGATTTGAGGGAATAGGCACCGGCTGTCTCGGGACAACGTTTCCCGGTTCATGAGCAGAGCCCTATGCTTGATTGGGCGGCTGAGAGGCAAGTTGGGCCGTAAACCGTAAGACGACATTTGTCAAGTCGTCGATCTTTGAGTAGATCTTGGCCATCTCCTTGTCTTTGCTTCTGAGCTGTTTTCGGAGCTCTTGGAGAAATTGCTGCTCCGCATTCTTAGACTGGAAAGTTGGCTCATCTTCGCTTTCCGAGCCTGACTCCTCATGAACCAAAGGGTCTTTCCGCCTATCATCCTTATCGAGAAAGTTTTCATCACCCAGCGGGGGCGGCTGTTCTTGGGAAGTGGCAACCACATTCAAGCCAGACTGGATTTGAGATGTGGTGGCCCCGTCCTTGCTCTTGCTGCGCGTGCCCACCATGTAGACAGTGTGGACCATATACCCAGCCATTTCCTCATCTTCGGCGGGGTAACCCTGTTCTTCGAACCTTATGAGGTTTAGCCTGGCAGGAGCCCTAGCCCTTTTGTTGGCTCTATATCTGAGCCTTTTCTCCCTCAGCTTCTCGATTTTGAAGGCTTGGCGGGCATCCGCTATCCGGGAAGCCATTATGAGTTGATCAGAGGGGAGCTTAGAGAAGACACCCGATCGAGCAGTGGTCAAGGGCACCGCTGGAGCTTGCTCGGGATGCGTTGTAGCTTTGTTGGTGTTGATGGCCTTGCCCCTAGCTGGGGCCATGGAGAGTCGTTCGGAAACGGACTTGCGCTTGGGCTGAAGTGCCCTCGCGACCACCACATTTGGTCTCCTGCCTTTCGAGACCGGTTTGTCTGCCACCGGGGCTTGAGGAGCTGGGATGGCGCCAACTGGCATGAACACAATAGAGCCGAATGGTAGCAGCGGCTCCTCCCTTTGTCGCCCGAGACTGGCCGGAAGGACCGTCCTTGAGTCTATCTTCATCGCGTAGGAGACGGGAGCTGAGTTCATTATCGAAGACATCGTTGAAAGGTGATTTCTTGAAAATCTGCATGAAAGAGCATTATTTTAGTATAAATACAGGTATGTACATTGATTGAGCTCGCATGAATGCTTAACCCGAAATATGGGAGGAGAGATTTGTCCCACCGGGCGTGCCAGAATCTGTAGGGTGTTTTTTGTCACCCCATTGAGATGGGAATACGCGCGCGCTTGTCGGGCGTACAACAGATTCCCCCTACCTAGGATAGGCTAGGGTTTATTGACTGTGGGAATCCGAATCTCCGGCAGCCGCGGACTAAACTGCCGTTAATTACCCCTCGCATTTGGAGCGAGAGGACCTCCGATTAACGGGTTAAACTGGTCATGCGAACTCAATATGCAGTGTGTGTGAGATGTGTTTTGAAAGGGGTTTTTGGGTATATCGGGAGCCACACAGAGTTTTTACGGGGGTCCCGCTACCCGGATAGCAGGCTGGGGGTTAAGGAGGCTAGCAGCCCCCTTGCGGGATGCGGGGCAGCGCCCCGTTAGAAATTTTTTTCTAACAGGGACAGTGTCGTGGAGTATGTATGTATGCACATATGTATACATATGTATATGTGTATATATATAGATGTATATATATAAAAAAAAAGAAGGGGAAAAGGCATCCAAAAGATGCGTGGGGACAGCACCTTGGGCGCTATGCTCCTAGGTGCTGTGCGCTCAGGCGCTAGAGTGCCACGTGTCGACACGTGGGCGCTCTGTGCTTGAGCGCTGGGCGCTTAAGCGCAAGTGTGCCACGTGTCGGCACGTGGGCGCTTTGCACTTCAGCGCCTGACGCTCGAGCACAAGTGCGCCACGTGTCGGCACGGGGGCGACTTGTGCCTGAGCGCTTGCGCTTGAGTGCAAGCGCGCCACGTGTTGGCACCGGGGAGACTTGCGCCTGAGCGCTGTTCGCTCGAGCGCAAGTGCACCACGTGTCGGCACGGGGCGACTTGCGCCTGAGCGCTTGCGCTCGAGCGCAAGTGCGCCACGTGTCGGCACCGGGGCGACTTGCGCTCGTGCGCTCGCGCTTGAGCGTAAGCGCGCCACGTGTCGGCACCGGGGCGACTTGCGCTCGAGCGCTTGCGCTCAAGTGCAAGCGTGCCACATGTCGGCACGCGGGAGCTCTGCGCTTGAGCGCCAGCGAGAAAAAGAGGCTTTTAGCCTGAAAAAATTTCTCAGAAGAGAAATCAGAAAGGAGTTGGACTCCTGAGTGTTTTTTTTTGGGTTTAGTGAAAGGGGTTCTTCTTCTTCTTCCTCCTCTGTTAGCTGGATCTTGAAGATCAAGAGATGTGAGATTTCAAAATCTCTCCTTTTTGGGATCTAAAGACAGATCCAAGTTCCCCTTTGTGGGTTTGGTGGTGAAAAACTATTTTGTTTTTGAAAAGGAAGAGTAAAACTCTTGATTTAATTCAGAAGAAAGAAGAAGGTTTGAGACCTTCAGAAAAGGGAAAGAAATACAAACCCTAGGTTTTTGAGAGAATGAAAGTGTGTCCCTTTTTTATTCATCATCATTTTGCCTTATATAGGCTTACATATTTACATATAGCCCCTTGGGCTTTGCAAAATGGTGTTTTGCCCATCCCATGGCTCATGTGCCATTTCTTTTTGCACATAAGCCATGGGCTTACAAGAATTTGGCTTTATGCCCATTTTGTTTACATTCATGCATAAAAAATTACATAAAAATTATTTATGACATGATTTCGTTGTTGGCATGGGGAGGCTGGCCGCGGGCTCGACTTGGGCATAGGCCCGCTTGACTTGGGCTTGGGCCCACCTAGCTTGGGGGTTGACCTTGACTTTGACTCGGTCAACCGGGATGTAAATTTTTACCCCAACAAGAAGCAACTTCCAAAGTCCATACTTTGTTGGTGTACATGATTCCATCTCAGGTCGCATTGCATCCAGCCATTTCACAGAGTTAATACTCGTGATGGCCTACTCGAAGCTAGTTGGGTCATCATCTTCCATGATACAATCCTCGCTGCCACCATCAATGAGAAAACCGTAGTATCTCTCAGGTGGATGAGGAACCTTACTAGATCGGTGGAGAGGCTGAGTTTCGTTGGGAACTATCGAATCCTCTGGTTCTACCAAATCTTCTGTCGTAGTTTGTATAGCTGGAACTTCTTCCAGTTCTACCTCCTTGCCACTAATTTCTTTTTCAAGAAATTCCTTTTCTAAAAAGGTGGCATGTCGAGATACAAACACCTTTTGTTCCTCGGTGTGGTAGAAGATATACCCGCGCGAATGTTTGGGATATTCAATAAACTTACACAGAAAAGACCTTGCCTCGAGTTTGTCCGGATTCTGTATTTTCACATATGCCGGACAACCCCATATCTTAATATAATTAAGATATGGTCTTTTTCCTTTCCATATCTCATATGGTGTGGTTGGAACAGATTTGGTGGGAACCATATTCAATAGGTCTGCAGCTGTCTCCAGTGCATATCCCCAAAAGGAAATAGGTAACTCAGTGGTGCTCATCATAGAGCGCACCATATCTAATAGGGTGCGATTCCTCCGTTCCGATATACCGTTGTGCTGTGGTGTATAGGGAGAAGTAAGCTGAGAGAGAATCCCATTCTCTTTTAGATAGTCCCGGAACTCATTGCTCAAGTATTCTCCTCCTCGATCAGATCGAAGGATCTTAATACTTTTACCCGCTTGGTTCTCTACTTCGTGCTTATATTCTTTGAATTTCTCAAAAGTTTCAGACTTGTGTTTCAACAGGAACATATGTCCGTATCGTGAGAGATCGTCAGTGAATGTAATGAAGTATGTGTAAGTCTACGGTAGCACCCCCGCCGTCTTTCAGACGCCAAATGCGGAACAAAAACTTTTATACAACTGGCGCTATCATATACTATAACCCGGATCTGCCATTAAAGCTAAACTAACAAACTACAAAGTGGGTAGAAATGTTATACCGAACGATCCGAGTCCTTCGGTCTTCAACCATCATCCCACGCTTTGTTGCGGCTGCTCCGATCTCCTGAATCTCCAGTCTTCTCGTCCAGGTGGCACCACGTCAACGAATCTTTAAACGGGCTCCCGCCTCTAAACTGAGGCAACTCGATCATCAAATTTGTCAAAATAGATGACCAAGATTGATGTAGAGAATGAGTAGAACATTTTGTCTCGTTACATCCAAAGCTATGGATGAACGGTTAATGAAGTTGCTTTTTTGGAATCGGGTGAAATGAGAATATGAGCAATTCTAATTTTCATGAACCAAACTTTATAATCTTTTCTTTTGCAAAATCAATCATCCTCCTTCCCCAAAGGGGCCGGCCACAACTTGAAGAGGTGGGGGGTGAGTGTAGGAGAGGAGTGGTGACCATAACAATGAATGAGCTAATGAGTCATTATCAACACCTTGCACAAATAATCAATGCATACAATGAATCATAATCTAGTCATCATCCATCATTAAATGCATAATTAATGAACTAATGACTCACTAGCCTTGTCACCATCTAGAACCATCTAGAACCATGACTCACCCAAGAAAAGATAAATCCCTATTAAACCGAATGTTTAATACGGGTGATAGAAAACTGAAAACTGGCAACTTCCAAAAGCGATCCCGAAACGAATTTTAGGATAACCCCGTAACATTATAAACATACCCACATTTGTATTACGACCGAATACAAATGCAACTGAGACAAAGATATTATATCTACACAGTATAATACTCGGATCCGGCTTAAACCAAAGCCCACCGGTATTATCTGCCCGAAAAATGACACGTGCGTAAATGCACGTGCATTTTCCGAACACTGCCATAAAACCATACGGCCTCTACAACGTTTCGCCCGAACTTGGGTAACTGTCTGTGGGGAACTCTAATGACTCATCAATACACTGGCACCGGGTATAACCACTAGCACATCAGAGGTACTAGCTGCACGTAACGGTTGCCTATGTATTGATCGGAAGGAAAGCTGACGAGCGAACTCATCCTGAAACCCTACTGAGCCTGACAGTGACAATATCCATAAAGTCCGGTCCGTTCGTCTATGAGTATCGCATATAGGGCCTAGGGGCTGGTAAACGTCAGACCCCTAATAGCTGTATAAGTCGTGTCAGAGAGCAACCCAGAACACCCTGAGATACTACTGGAATACCTTCTAGTAAATCTCGATTACCCTGGCCAAGGATTTCGTGTAATGGCTCTCCTAAACACAGCGCGATCTCACCCCCAATACCGGGAGAGACGAATCCCCGACGATCCGCTCACTGCCTCCATGTGGCTCGGGACTGTACCCAACTAAAACCTGTTTGCACGACTCCTTTGAGCCGTGGTAGGGAAGTGATCAAAGCACAGTGGGAACTCACACGAGACAAATGACGATCTCAGGTCGACAGACTAACCTGTACACATGTCACCTGGGAACTGCTATCTGACGATATGTATAATACCAACTAGCATGTTCCCGGCGAGTCCTGTCCGGTGTACTCATAACTTGATGAGCACCTGTATACATCTTAGGTGAACCAACTGACACCAATAGCTTGTGAGACCGGCCACCGCCCTTCGTCGGGGTCTCGATTGTATACACTAGTCTACTCTGGAGTATCGATACCCTATCTCGAAACTCCCACGACTAGGGACCAAAATTAAGGATGTGCTTATAGACTACCCAACTCTCACGTATGTCACGACCCAAAATTGGCCCGTGACGGCCCTAATACTACGCAACGCCTAAAGACGTAACGCAGTAAAAGAAATCCAAAACCCAGAAATCTAAACCAAGAAAATACGGAAAAGATAATATAAGTTTTTGAAACATTTGAAATCGCAACCCAAATTCTTTAAAAGTCTTACTTTCTTTCTTTAAAATTTTGGCAACACCCCATTTTTGTAAAAACTAGCCAAGATGAATACGATACAAATATACGAGGCCGTAGCGAAGAAATAAAGACAATAGAGAGAAAGTTGTATATAAAAGGCAACAAATCCACAATTAATATACAATATCGTCCTCACCAAGTCTCTGAGTCAACAACATACTAGTAGATGGAGAGTACAAAATACAACGAATGTACAATATGAAATACAGATAATCATCCAACCCACCTAAGCAAAATAGTACTGTGAGCTGATGCGGTATCTGTAGCAAAAGATGATAGATGAATAGCTGAATAGCCTGCCTCGACTACTCTGGGGAAAAACCTGAAACACCTGTGGCACAACGGGGGTGAGTTGCCAACTCGTGAATAGTAGATAACATATGCAGGTAATCGCAGGAATGTACGTACAGCATGAATCTAAGGTATGCGATTTACAGTAATAACAGGTCATGTGAAAGCAAAGTAATGGAGATGTACACTAGCAGGTACAATCAATATATGAAGCAATGATGACATGATAATAGTATGCAATAACTATGCAATAGGGATATGAGAAAGCAAATATGCAACTATCATAAGGGTACACTAACAGGTACTACCAATATATGAATCTGTGCATAGAATAGATAAGTGTGAGGTATGGGGTGGAATATGTCATTTCCACGGAAACCTGACATCGTGGCCGGATCACAATTCATCAAGACACTCAAATCCCAAATCCTCAAATCAGCCCCCAAGTTGGGCTCTCATATCATATAAGTCTCACATCTCCTCAATGTACAATATCGAATAGATCTCCTATATCCCGAATGTACAAATCATCAATCTCTTTCATATCCAATCTCAATGGATCACCTATATCCCAAGTCGAATCTCAAATAATTTCTAACATCCTCAATATATATATTTGCAGAAATAAATATGATGGGGGCAATACACATATATTAGCGTCCCATTCCACTAATATTGGTGTAAGGGTATATATAACAACGGCTAAATCCCCTGTTATATATACAAAGGTATTAAAAGAAATATCATGAAAACAATGTGCCAAGCATCGACACAGAAATCTTGATCACGTATCATACGCTATCCCGAAAGCACGAGTGCCTAGCTCTGACCCTCGCCTTTCGACGTATGCATACGTACATGACTCCCAGCGGTGTCTCCGTGATCCCCCGCCGAGTCATGGGTACTGTCACCGGTAGGTACTCGCCCGCCTCTAGGCTCAATCGGCAAAATCCATCGATCTTCTTGCCGAGGGGAACCATACCGGGCCCCACCATGTACTCTCATACGGCAACCACACCTCGTATGGAGTATATAATCAGCACCGATAAAACTCATGGTGGACGCGCAAATATCATATCAAGGAAACCGGGTTTTTCAATGTATGCATAATTTCATGAACTCCCACGGTTCCCAAATCCCGAAAACACCATGTAAAATCCAAATAAATAAATGCGCAAATCCAGGAACAAATATATGCGATATATATGAATGCGAGCATGTAAATGAAAGTATATAGCTGAAACCAGATGTATGCAAAATCAATAAGGTACAGCTAAGTATAGGTATCTACCTATAAGTAAAAGATGTCGTATACCCCCTGGGTATAAGTAGAATATGAAGGGTACCCCCTGGGTATAAGTAAAATATGTGCAAGGTATACCTGTAGCTGTATCGCAAGGTGTAGATGTACCTATCACTAAAGGTAAGATACACTATACGTATACCTATAAGCTAGATGTCAAGTATGATAAGCAATAAAGTATCTATAAGGGGTTGTGTGTGACATGGCAATTATTGACGGTGTGTGTGTAGCATACAATCCGTGCTCGTGCAACATGAACCGTCAATAATATGTGCAGTGTCCTATGGCTGCTAGTCACGGTACAACTATATCAAGGAAATACAGTAAAGGCGCAATTCTAATAGTGACGTAGAATATGCGACAGGTATTTGAATCCTAGCCCAGACGCATAACGCCATGCGGGCGATTCCCCTGTAGATGTTAAATCTACTCACCTACGCTCCACGCTAGGTGAATCCTACCATCTGCTCCCCCTGTAGCAGTGTCCGTAGTCCCTGCCTGCAAACCTGCAAATAAGACAAGGAAATCATATATAAGCCAAATATTCCGCAAAACGCGATATCGAACCAAAACGAGAAACTCGCGTCGCGAACTAAACGCGCGTGTGCATGATACGCTGAATCGTGTGTATACGCGTCTAAAACTATCGCGACACGCCGTGATACGCTGGATCACAGAACCCACTCACGTATCGCGCAAACACAACGGACATGAAAAACGATATTTGATCCCAGATTTTCCTACAGGCTAAATTTTACAAAACTAGACATGCCAAAGCACTATACAACCCTACAGACAACCCTAGCCAAGACCCCAACACCCCAGTCCCCAACTTGGCCGCAAATTGCGGCCAAACCTAGTAAATCTGCGGCCCAAGGTAAGAGTTAGGGTCTCGTGTTCTGGTAGTGGTGTCTAGACCTAGGTAGCGTGTTCCAGTTTCCTCAATTTTGTTCTGTAGGGTCCGGGTCAAAAGCAGATCACAAATAGCCAATATATCGCTTTAAAAACGCTAATTTAGCACAAAAGCAAACCCTATGGTATTTTAGTGTAATCTGGGCTATTTCTCAGTTGAAGTGACCCTATTAACACTAAAATAGGCTAGGTTTACCCACTCAATCATCACTTAATCAAATTTCCACATAAATCACCACAGTTAGCACTAAACTAGCTAATTAACACTAACCGACACCAATTAACACATAAGCTAAGCAACTAAGGGGTTGGGTTCAGAAATATACCCTGTAGAACCCTAGAGAGCAGGAGAAAGAGGTGGAAGGAGCTGCTACAGCTGCTGGTGATGTTGGTGCATGTTGCTGCTGCTGAAGTTGCTTGTGCTGCTGTTGCTGATGCTGTTACCGCTACTGCTACTGCTGCTCTTGCTTCTGGTGCTGCCTCTGCTGCTGAAGCTGCTGATGCTGATGCCTCTGCTATTGCTGCTGCCTGCTCGAGCTAGTGCTGTTGGTGTTTTCTCGAGCTGCTGCTGCTACTGCTGTTGTCTGCTGCTGCTTCAGTTGTTGTTGTTGTTGTTTTAGTTGCTGCTGCTGATGTTGTGGGGTGTGTGTGTGTGAGAGAGAGAATGAGAGTGATAGAATGAGAGTGAGAGAATGAGAGAACACAAACAAGTCAACCCCCTTCTCTCTCTCTTCATTTAATGAAGCATGGCAAAAGCCATCATGCCCCATTCTCACACTCTCTCTCTCTCACCAAGGTCAACCATTCAAACAATATTTAAAATTCCATTTCAAATTCATTTTCATTTTTTTAAAACAACCATAACTATTTAACCTAAAACACCTAAACAATATTAATTAAAACTAGATTAAGAAATGGTTAAACCACACTGAACAACCTAGTTATCATGCACAAGTGTGTGCAAGCCTAGGGAAAATATAATAAAATTTTCATTAAATACAATAAAATAATTGAAAACTAATTTGGTAAACTTTTTATTAAAAACTATATATAAAAATATAATTAGCTGCAAAACATATACTAAGGTGTTACAACGTATATGATCGCCATCATACTGTTGGTAGTCAAGCAAGATCCTAAGGGCTCTATCAAAGTGTAACAGTGATAAAGACATACCAGATAGCATACTATCATCTCGAGTAAGACTGTTTTATCGGTATAGGCCCTTCCTCAATCATCACAATCACGTACCTGCGATCCAATAATTGACTTTGAGGGCACTATATCCAACAATCTCCTACTTGCACTTAAGGCTAATTATTGCGATGTCGCGTACTCACAGCTCGTGTGATACTGAACATCCAACTCCTCTACTAATCAGTTTCACAAAGCTCATTTGTAAAACTATTGTGTTCGAGAAATAGCCTCAGTGAGTGGATCCGCCCTGATGTTTCTTTCTATGTCTCTCTTAATCTCAAGTTCGCGGAGAAAGCCATCTCCCGAATCGAGTAATACCTGTCTTAGAATATGTCTGGATATCTGATAGGACCTAGTTCATAAATGAACTCCAAATCCAAACTTCTTAGACTGTATTGATCACTGAACCTAATCAGTATCCAGCACCATGCCTCCCACAGTATTCTCTTGGACCACCTGTCTATAATACTGTCCCTCATCAGAGGGAAAACTATAACTTTGACAATCACTTTGTCATGCATGCCACCTTTGAAGCCTGGAATGATAACCGTCTTCCGAAGGAGGCTGCCGTTATCAAATCCGTAGAACATGTACTTATGTTCTAAAACTGCTTCCTTATGTTTCTTCAGGATTGGATTAATATAAACTTGTCGCATCTAGTGCAAAAACGACGTCTGGTGTGGTACTTGACATCTCACGATTGACTCAATTGCCTAAGCAAGTGATCTGCCAATCATGCACATCCCTCTCCCCTTTAGTCTGTAAGACACCTTTAAAGAGGGTGACTCCATCACCTGTAGGTACATCACCATGCCAGGAGTCATCTATTCTAAAATACCATTAGAATACTGTCAAAGTACCCAGATTAGGAAACTACCCAATTCTAGATCTAAAACCATAGATCTAGAAACCAGAATGTCAGATATTATATCCATATCCTTTGTGGAGAAACAACTGTGTGATGACCACAGTATAACCGATCGTAGTATAGGAATTTTACTTCCTACTCTATGTATGTCATCCAAATATTAGGACATCACACCCTACTACCTTCTCAATAGATCCATCCCCTATTCTGATGAAGTCAAACCCATGACTTTCACATCAAAAATTAGATGATCTATCTCCGCTATATCTGCTCAAATCTATAAATAAACATTAGCTACTTGCCCACTATGCTTCCGCTGCTCCCACTGATTAGGACAACCCTCTGGCAGAATAATATATACGTACACTTCTAAAGCTAGTTTAGAACGACGCTATACTTAACCTCCTGCCGAGTCTCATAGCTTGGAACAACAGTAGTGTCAAGTCCGGGTAAACAAGAACCTCCCTATCACCGTACTTGAGGCTACCGGAGTACCTCTCGGGTGTCTGAAGTTACCCACCATATCTGCGGAGTGGCTATTGGAATGTCAAACCTGATTGAATCTTTAGGTCCTATTAAATTTTCTGTAATCGTTTGCGGTTTTGGAATCACTTCCAGTTCTGCCATACTCCCACTATTGTTTTCTGAAAAAATCCATTTTACTAAAACTGTGGCGAGTCAAGAAAAATATCACTATTGATCTTTTAAATGGTAGAAAGTCAACCCTTGTCGGAGCCAGGGTCAACCCACAAACTGCTATTACAGAAATGTGCCTTGAGTTATCCAGAGTCTGGTTTTAAGCATAAGCTGGACAACTCACCGTACCTTAACATCGTTAAGATATGAACCATTCTATATCCAATATAGAAAATTTGGCACTTATTTAATTGGAACCAGATTCAAAAAACATGCAGCTATCTTTAGTGCATATCAACTTAATAGATAGAGGCTAATCAACATTACTCAACTTAGGAATCCATCCAATTATGAGTAACCTGAAAGAGAAACAAGTTTCTCAAAACCGTTACTATCAACTGAATACCAATCACAAGAATCTACATCTTCGATTTTTTTCTTTGAAGAATCCCGATACTTGCGACACCTGGTTCTCTACTTTATTCCTATACCCACAACTTCTCAAAACTTAGACCTTGTATTTCTACGAAACACTTGTCTAAAAACTAGAGAAGTCATAAGTAAATAGAACATAGTACGAGGACCAACCCCGTTGTCCTGATGGACATTGGACAACATACAATACTCTGTATAAGTCCACTAAGTTGAATAACTCAAAACCTGTGCGTCGTAGGTTGAAAACTGTATCCAGGCGATTTCCTCAAATATCACCAATTACAACGAATTCCGATATAATGAGGATGATCACCTAATTCCCAATAACTTATTCCCTTTCATCATCTGTAAAACCATACAGATGTGAGAATCATACCTGGTAAATACATACCTTGGAGTAAGTATCTAATCGGGAAATCAGTTTTCCATTAACAATGCACTGAAACATAAAAATGTTTCGTAGGGGTATCCTGGTATTCTAAGTAATACCTCTTCCATAATCCAATTCATGACTATAGCCGTATATTTCTTTGCCATCTCTCCAAATCCCTTTATTTGTCTTTATTTATTACCTTCTGTACACCCCTTTAGGCTATGTGGTTTTCTTCCTTCCCTACCGTTCGACACCAGCCTATGGTTTGGAAGAAGACTATCCAGTAAGCATAATAGGTGTACCCTCCTAAACCAAGGAGTACTCGTAACCTGAGAGAAGGTGATGATAAAAGACAACCGAATAATACCTTATTCTATTTCTCCCGAACTGGGAAAAAAACAAAGGTGAAATAGGAGTGGCGATGAAGTACGCGGTTTGGTCGTGAATGATAACAGTCGCAATTTACTTTGCCCTCTTTCTAATCCCTTTATTTTGTCTTTAGTTATTACCTTCTATACACCCTACTTAGGCTAATTGGTTTTCTTCATTCCCTACCTTTCGGCACCTTCCTATAGTTTGGAATAAGACTATCCAATAGCGTAACAGGTGTACTCTCCTAAACCAAGGAGCCCTCGCAACCTGAGAGAAGGTGATAATAAAAGACAACTGAATAAACCAATTCTATTTCTCCTGAACCTGGATCCATCCTCGAAGAAGTTCCTTCGAGTTCGTATATAACCATATGATGGATCTATCCAATGGAAGTGGATGTCCGTAGTAATACGGAGTGTTCTGAGAAATACAAAGGGTACAAGAAGGAGCGGCAATGACTTATGCAACTTTAGACAATCCAAAAGCCAATATTTTAAGAAGGTTCGGTCAACTTGGTCACTGAGTCATAGTCTAGGGTCGGTCAAAGGTCTCTGCCAAAGAGAGAGAGAAAAGAAACACTCTGCGTGCACTCTAACCTAGATCAGAATGGTTATCACTTTATCTAATCAGGAAACCTCCCACTGTACCGTCAAATTCTCCTCCAAACCTGAAAGAAGAATCAATCAGGATCACTCGAAGAGTAAACCAACTCATCAGTGAGAATCGGGATCCAACTCTCATCGCATGATAACGTGATGGAATCCACTCACGTTATCACACTCCAGAAGGTATGCGCATAACTGGCAAGTTTCAGTTTCTTTAGAAACTCCCGATGTGATTTCTATCCCATGCTCTTATGACCTTGACGTAGGCCAACAAATCTTAAGCCACATGTCAAGTTCTACTCGTCATTATCCAGGTTAATTTGAAGCACCCGTACAAGCCCTTGACGTAGGCCAACAAGGCTATACGTCTGTCCCAAACCAACGTATCAATCTATGCAACAAATGAATACCCCAGCAGCTACCAAACACTATGCCTTGACGTAGGCCAACAAACATAGCTTGAATACTACTGACCATCCATAAGAAATGACGGAGGGCTACGGCTGGTTTTTGGCGAAAAACCTTTAACGTAATGAACTTGATCTCGTTGAAGGAACCTGATAGCTTTTTATAAAAATATAGTGGCGAAAACCTTTGCTAAAGAGGTCACTCCCGGTGAAGGGATCTCGGCTCTTTCCTCGTCGAATGAGGTGCAGGATATTCATAACCAAATACCACGATGCAAAGCAACTTTTAATCGACTATAGTGAAGTTATTACCCTGACGCAAACTTCTACCCAAGGGGTCATTCCCGGTGAAGGGATATCGGCCTTTGCCTCGTCGAATGAGGTGCTGGATATTCATAACCGAATACCACTGTGCATAGCAAAAGTGTACGTCTGTAATGTCAGTTTTTAAAATTGGTTCCAACAACATCAAATATAGGTTTGTTTTATCCTTGCATTGATAAGAATCAATGCAGTCCCATCAATTAAACACACCAGAAAAGAACGAAAATATAATGTATGTATATGCCATCCGCATTCGCCACTGGGTCCCGTCACCACCCGTTAGGTTACTTAACTAACGACAGAGCGGGGACTGGACTAGCGCGGGTGTAAAACATATACAACATCTAATAGTATATATACCAATATACATTAATCGCTCCAGGCGTGATAATATGCAACATTACAGAAAAGCAATAAGCATCACAGAACATATAGATAATCTGGGATCCCCGGGTTTCATAGAGCCGCTACTGAAACCCGACGTTCCCTGGTCGTGTGGATAGCCTGTGCAATGAAACCTAGACCCCTACGGGTGCGGCAAGTTACCCGCTAAAACCTGAAGCGAGGCAGCCCCCTACAGCAAAGTGAATGGACCGGCCAGCACTTCACGGAATCCGGTAACTTGAGCACCCCTCCTTGGGTCAACCTGTACCCCCTACGAGTGCGGCGAATAGCCCGCCAATTCTAGAGTGAAGCCCCCTCCGTCTCAACGCCATGAGATGCGGGCCCATTGCCCTCTAAAACCCGGCTATCTGTGCACCCCACCGCGGGGTAATCCTAGTACAGAAAAGAAAATATATACAACGGGTACATCGACCTCAGCCCGGTCGTGCCCCAAAAGAATAATATACAAACAGGCAGTGACGGCAGTCCACATGTTGGACGCTCGCCCCGCAATATCAAATATACAAATAAATCCAAATAGCACTACCATTGCACACTGCTATCCACCACGACAAATCCGCAACATCACAGCACAACACAGAACATCAACGCGAATGTCACGTTCGCAAATCCGTCTAAAAGAACTATAGCAATTAGACGCAATTTACCGCTCAAATGACATTCCCAGTCAGATATATAATGTAAGTACTGTAAACTAACACGTTTAAATTTCGATCGACAAAATTTCCTGAAGTGGGCCCCATGTACATCTGCTGTACAGTAACAAAAACTGGGCCCAAAAGAACAGTTTCAGAAATCACAATTTCCAATAAAGAAACACCAGAAGAAAAATGGCTATGTGAATCACCAAGACGGCCGCGGTTCTGCGGTCAAAGCTAGGCTATGACCGCGTTTCCGCGGCCGTACGGTCGATTCATTTGGTCATTTTTCTTCAGTGTTCTTTAAAAGGCCTGCTTAATTTTCTAGTATAGTCAAAATGATTTTTAGACCAGATTTAAAATCAATAGAAACTTTAGAACTAGAAATTGCGATTTTGAAAATTCCGCTCGATCGATGTTTTAAACGCGTTAGAACAAATTAGTAAAGCTTAATGGCGTGGCTCTGATACCATGTAAGTCTACGGTAGCGCCCCGGCCGTCTTTCAGACGCCAAATGCGGAACAAAAAATTTTATACAACTGGCGCTATCGTATACTATAACCCAAATCTGCCATTAAAGCTAAACTAACAAACTACAAAGTGGGTAGAAATGTTATACCGAACGATTCAAGTCCTTCGGTCTTCAACCATCATCCCACGCTTTATTGCGGCTGCTCCGATCTCCTGAATCTCCAGTCTTCTCGTCCAGGTGGCACCACGTCAACGAATCTTTAAACGGGCAACTCGCTCTGAACCGAGGCAACTCGGTCATCAAATTTGCCAAAAGAGATGACCAAGATTGATGTAGAGAATGACTAGAACACTTTGTCTCGTTACATCCAAAGCTGTGGATGAACGGTTAATGAAGTTGCCTTTTTGGAATCGGGTGAAATAGGAATATGAGCAATTCTAATTTTCATGAACCAAACTTTATAATCTTTTCTTTTGCAAAATCAATCATCCTCCTTCCCCAAAAGGGCCGGCCACAACTTGAAGGGGGGGTGAGTGAAGGAGAGGAGTGGTGACCATAATAATGAATGAGCTAATGAGTCATTATCAACACCTTGCATAAATAATCAATGCATACAATGAATTATAATCTAGTCATCATCCATCATTAAATACACAATTAATGAACTAATGACTCACTAGCCTTGTCACCATCTAGAACCATCTAGAATCATGACTCACCCAAGAAAAGATAAATCCGTATTAAACCGAATGTTTAATACGGGTGATAGAAAACTGGAAACTGGCAACTTCCAAAAGCGATCCCGAAACGCATTTCAGGATAACCCCATAACAGTATAAACATACCCGCATTTGTATTACGACCGAATACAAATGTAACTGAGACAAAGATATTATATCTACACAGTATAACACTCGGATCCGGCTTAAACCAAAACCCACCAGTATTATCTGCCCGAAAAATGACACGTGCGTAAACGCACGTGCATTTTCCGAACCCTGCCATAAAACCATACGGCCTCTACAACGTTTCGCCCGAACTTGGGAAACTGTCTGTAGGGAACTCTAATGACTCATCAATACACTGGTACTGGGTATAACCACTAGCACGTCAGAGGTACTAGCTGTACGTAACAGTTGCCTATGTATTGATCGGAAGGGAAGCTGACGAGCGAACTCATCCTGAAACCCTACTGAGCCTGACAGTGACAATATCCGTACAGTCCGGTCCATTCGTCTATAAGTATCGCATATAGGGCCTAGGGGCTGGTAAACGTCAGACCCCCAATAGCTGTATAAGTCGTGTCAGATAGCAACCCAGAACACCCTGAGATACTACTGGAATACCTTCCAGTAAATCTCGATTATCCTGGCCAGGGATTTCGTGTAATAGCTCTCCTAAACACAACGCGATCTCACCCCCAATACCGGGAGAGACGAACCCCCGACGATCTGCTCACTGCATCCATGTGGCCCGGGACTGTACCCAACTAAAACCTGTTTGCACGACTCCTTTGAGCCGTGGTGGGGAAGTAATCAAAGCACAGTGGGAACTCACATGAGACAAATGACGATCTCAGGTCGACAGACTAACCTGTACACATGTCACCTGGGAACTGCTATCTGACGATATGTATAATACCAACTAGCTTGTTCCCGGCGAGCCCTGTCCGGTGTACTCATAACTTGATAAGCACCTGTATACATCTTAGGTGAACCAACTGACACCAATGGTTTGTGAGACCGGCCACCGCCCCTCGTCGGGGTCTCGACTGTATACACTAGTCTACTCTGGAGTATCGATGCCCTGTCTCGAAACTCCCACGACTAGGGACCAAAATTAAGGATGTGCTTATATAGACTACCCAACTCTCACGTATATGATCTCCATCATACTGTTGGTAGTCAAGCAAGATCCTAAGGGCTCTATCAAAGTATAACAGTGATAAAGACAAACCAGATAGCATACTATCATCTCGAGTAAGACTGTTTTATCGGTATAGGCCCTTCCTCAATCATCACAATCACGTACCTGCGATCCAATAATTGACTTTGAGGGCACTATATCTAACAGTATGAAGAACCATTCCTGGCATATGTAGACATGGGACCACATACATCATTATGTATCAGTCCTAAGAGTTCCATAACTCTTTCTCCGTGTCCACTAAATATAGTTTTGGTCATCTTGCCTTTGAGACATGACTGGCAAGTATTATGAGTTGAAAATTCGAACGGATTCAAATATCCATCCTTATGTAACTTAGCTAGTTGTGTCGCATTGATATGACCTAGTCTGCAATGCCACAAGAAGGATTCGTTCATTTCTGAACTCTTCCTCTTATGTGTGTTTTGTATATTAAAAACCGTGGTTTGATCTAGAACGTATATGCCATTATTTAACGAGCCTGATCCAATCAACTTTTGATTCAGGAAGATGTTCATAACATTATCCTGTACTACAAAATTATATCCTTCTTTACTCAATAAAGAAACTGATATAAGATTTCATATCAGGGTCGGAATGTAATAGCATTCGTTTAGAATCAATGTATTACCATTTGGCAATACAAGGTGATATTCGCCAACAGCTTTGGCTGCAATATTTGCACCATTCCCTACTTTTATGGAATGATCACCCATTCCCAGTTCCCTACCTTTCCTTAGCCCAGGTAACATATTACATATGTGGGATCTCGATCCGATATCTAATACCCAGGACGTAGAGTGAATTGAGAAACAGTTCTCGATAACAAACACACCCGAAGAAAATATATCAACATGCTTATTCTTCATTTTGGCGGCGTGAGAATCCGGATATGTCCCTATTCCCTGCTCAGTCTTATAACAATTATAAGAAAGAATGGAACCAACGTTCCCCTGCTCAGTATAACAAGAGGGTTCGGTCAATACATCCATATTATTATCTTGATTAAGGCCTGATATGGTCGCTACGTGGAGAGAGAGAGAGAGAAGAAAATACTTTAGCGTATGCTCTTGCAAGATTAGATTGGTTATTATCTTATCTAATCAGGATGGCTTCCACTGTTTTCATCAAATCTCCCTTCAAACCCTAAAAGGTAAGACTAGCCGGGATTAATTACACCTTACAAGTTCGCCAATCTTTCGGCCAGGCTAGTGTTGGTACTTTGAGGGAGGTTCCCCGTGCTTTCGCACGGACCTAATTGAAATAAACATCGTTTTCCCATAGGCATAACCCCGTTAACACCTTTCTAGACACCTACTTGATCGGCTAATTATCATGTGTAAAACTCTCCCAGGAGTAACTCTTACTCGCAGTGGGTATCGGGATCCAACTATCTCATAGAAGGTATGCAATCTCATTGTAAATTTCAACACTTGAAATTCCCGATAATATTTTTTCCCCTAGCGTGCTATGACCTTGACGCAGGCCAATAAACCATAGTCCGCTAGTCAAGTTCAACCCGTCATTTCCTGATTGAATTAAACCCACCCGCACGACCTTTGACGCAGGCCAACAAAGTCGCACGACTACCCTAATCCAATCTCATCTTATGTTGCAGATAAGCACTAGTTAGCTACCGCACACTACGCCTTGACGCAGGCCAACAAACGTAGCACGAATACTAAGTGGTTCTTATCTGAAATGACGGAGGGCTACGCAGGTTTTTCAGAAAACCTTTTGCGTAATGAATATGATATCGTTGTAGAAACAAGTGATTTTGAAAAGGAGTGTTTTTGAGGGTTTTACTAGTTTCGCTGAAGAGCTCACTCCTGGTGAAGGGATCTCGGCTCTTTCCTTATCGAATAAGGTGCTGGATATTTCATAAATACCGCTATGTAAAGCAAAAACTATAGAAGCAATCAAAAACAAAACCGATTGAGTTGTAGTATCTGCTAGTTTCGCTTAAGAGGTCTCTCCCGGTGAAAGGATCTCGGCTCTTTCCTTATCGAATAAGGTGCTGGATACTCTACAAGGAATACCACTATGCAAAGCAAAAACTAGAGCTACCCTTTTTGAAAATTTGATTCTACAATATCTTTTAGGTTTCTATTCTTTCATTAATCTCATTAATGAAATCCCATCATTTATGCTTCCTAAGCATCACAGAAGAAACGAAAATACAACGTACGCTTATGTCATCCGCATTCGCTACAGTGTCATGTTATGCACCGTTAGGTTACTTAACTAACGGCATACCGGGACGGGACTAGCGCGGGTGCAAAATATAAGCAACGTTTATTATATATCATATATACAATAATAAAGCATTCGTCTCACGCATATAAAATGATCACATCACAGAATATCAAAAGCAGAAGATAACATATGAAATATTGGATATGCTAGGAGGTCCGTGTTTTATTTTGAGCCTGTATAAAATACGGATTCCACAGTCGCGATGAATAGCCAAACCCACATCCCTAGACCCCTACGAGAGCGGCAAGCAACCTTTCCAATTCTTGGGTTAGGAGACCCGGTCTCGACTCCTCGAGATGGCCTTCCACTGGGCCCTAGAACCCGGTTACTTGTGCTCCCTTCCTTGGGTCTATCCTAATGCAGAAAAGTACACAATATACAATGGTGACATCATCCTCAACCCGGAAGTGCCCTAATAAAAGAATATTACTGTAAGTCCATGCTACCTCTCCCGGTACTTTCGGGCATGTGGAATTTGATGAATTTTTTTTTCTAGAGGCGGTAACATGGACTCAAAACCGGATCTTTGTTAAACTACTAACTAACAACCTAACAAGAGCTTACCTACTCGGTTAGGAGGTTATACCTTTCTTGAACTCCTTCGTCTTCGACTCCTTCCGGGGTACGGATCGGCCTCACCTCGTCGTCTCCTTGCGCCGAAGATGGATCCACCCGAAAGCTTCTACCTTTGGCTTCTTCTTCGAACTTTGAAGAAACTAGATCACTTGGCTTGCTAGGCCTTGTGAACTAGAATGAGTAGATGAATGTTTTGGTGTCTTTTTATCTCTAAGACAATGAGTCTCAACACATGAGAATGGTTTGCCTTGAGGTAGAGAGAGCAAGAGGAAGAGGGAGAGCTTGAGAATGATAGAGCTCAAGAGAGAGAAAAGCAAATGATAGAATGAACCATACTCTTCTCATTCTCACCTCTCATAATCCAAAAGCCATCATGACAAAAATAGTAATCAAGTATTGTGTAAATGGTTTAAGTCAAAATGGCTATATCATTTCATGCACTCATTTTGCATAAATAAACAAGCAAGCAAAAGTCTTTGCCGTGGAATGATAGCCATTGTCATGATGATGGTCAACTAGTCCAACCTAGTCAACCGGTCAACAAAGTCAACAAGTCAACAAAGTCAACCCCTCAACAACCATGTCACTATAATACTTAATTAATATTAATGTTAATCATATATCTTATTCTCATTAGGGTTAAGCAAAAGTCAATGGTCAACAGTCCACTGTCAACAGTCAACAGTCAACAACCCCAATGAGAACACTCTGCCTCTGTCTCTCTGTCAACTGTGCATACACACCCGCATCCGCGTTCCGAGGAACACGAACACAAATGAGATAAAATCAATCCCAAAAAGTACACTAGGATCCAGCTTAAACCAAAGCCCGCTAGTGTTAACTGTCCAGACACTGTACGCGCAGAAGTGCACGGATGTGACCGGACCCTGTCGCAAAACCATGCGACCTCTACTCTTTTGCCTAAAGGCGAATAGCTTTCTGTGTGGGACTCTAAAGACTCGACACTACGCTGGCAGTGGGTTTAACCACAGACCGCAAGCGGCATTAGCTGTGCCTAACGGTCCCCAGGTAGATGCCGACAAGAAGACTGACGAGGTGAAACCCATCTGAACTCCTACTGAGCCTGAATGTGACAATCTCCGTACAGTCCGGTCTGTTCGTCTGATACATCGCATGGCGGGCCTAGGGGGCGGTAAACGTCAGTCCCCTAATAGCGGTACAAGTTGTGTCGGAGTGAAGCCCAATACACCCTGAGATAACACTGGAAGCCTACCAGTATATCCCGCTTGCCCTGGCCAGGGACTACTCGTGTAATGGCACTCCTAGACACAGCGCGATGTCAACCCCCAATACCGGGAGAGACGAATCCTGTCTAACTGTCACTGCCTTCAAGTGCTTCGGGACTGCACCCAACTACTACCTGTTTGCATGACTCCTTTGAGCCGTGGTAGGGTAGTGATCAAAGTACAGTGGGAACACACTCGAGGCGAAGTGACAGTGTCAAGTCAGCGGACTAAGATGTACTCATGTCACCTGGGAACTGATAACTGACAATAGGTATAATACCAACCGGTCAGTTCCCGACGAGTCCTGTCCAGTGTACTCGTAACCCAACGAGCACCCGCATACTATCTCCAGTACGACGTACTGATGGCTGTGGGACAGACCATCTCCCACTCTGGGATGAGAAGCGCATGCGCTAGTCTACTCCGGAGTATCGATGCCCTGTCTCGATAGTCCTGCGACGAGGGACCTGCATAAGGATGTGCTTATATATTACCCAGCCCCTACTAGTGTGACTGCCATCACAATGCTGGTAATCAAGCAAAGATCCTAAGGGCTCCACTAATGTGTATAGGCGATATACTAAAATAAACACATGTACACATTGAAGTAGAAACAAACCAAGTAGCATACTACTATTTTGAGCAAGATTGTATATACAAGGTGAATATCCCAAGCTTCCATTAAGTAATATACAAACTAGTATGATACAGTAATGGCCTCTAGGGCATATACACTAACAATCTCCCACTTGCACTAAGGCCATGTACTGGCGTATCGAAGACCTATCATCTCGATCAGCCGCTCGAACTGAGTTTGGGGCAAGGCCTTGGTGAATGGATCTGCAGTGTTATCTTCTGAAGCAACCCTCCGAACCTCGATCTCCTGGCGATCCACGATCTCCCTGATCAGGTGATACCGCCTCAAGATGTGTCTGGATCTCTGATGGGACCTGGGTTCCTTCGCTAAAGCTATAGCCCCGTAGTTGTCGCAATACAGAGGTATTGGATCAACAATGGACGGAACCACCTGAAGTTCTTTCAAGAACTTCCTCATCCAGACAGCTTCTTTTGCGGCATCAGATGCAGCGATGTATTCCGCTTCCATTGTCGAGTCTGCAACGGTTTCCTGTTTGGAACTCTTCCAACACACCGCCCCTCTATTGAGGGTAAAGACAAAACCCGACATGGACTTGGAATCATCCTTGTCACTCTGCTGGAGTCAGCAAAGGCCTCGATCTGGAGGTCTTTTCCGCCATACACCAAGAACATCTCCTTAGTCCTTCTCAGGTACTTGAGAATGTTCTTTACCGCTATCCAGTGTTTCTCTCCAGGGTTTGACTGATACCGGCTTACCACACTCAGTGCATAAGCTACATCCGGTCTGGTACACAACATCGCATACATTATAGAGCCTACCGCAGAAGCGTAGGGTATAATAGACATGCGATCCCTCTCCAAATCAGTCTTGGGAGACATCTCTTTAGAGAGGGTGATCCCGTGACAAGCTGGTAGGTTACCGTGCTTGGAATCTTCCATACTGAATCTTTTCAGTATGGTGTCGATGTACCTGGACTGTGAAAGTCCTAATATCCTCTTGGATCTATCACGATGGATCCGGATCCCCAGGATGTATGAGGCATCACCTAGGTCTTTCATGGAGAACCTGTGTGACAAGAACCCCTTGACAGATTGTAGCATAGGAATGTCATTTCCTATTAAGAGAATGTCATCCACGTATAAAACGAGGAATACTACAGTTCTCGCTACAAATCTACTATAGATGCATGGTTCATCTGGATTTTTGATAAAGCCAAATTCCTTGACCGTCTCATCAAAACAGATGTTCCAACTCCGCGATGCCTGCTTTAGTCCATAGATGGACTTAAGCAACTTGCACACCTTTCCGCTGCTCCCACTCTGAATGAAACCCTCTGGCTGGTCCATATAGACACACTCTTCTAAATTTCCATTTAGAAAAGCGGTCTTTACGTCCATATGCCAAATCTCATAATCGTGGAAGGCAGCAATGGCAAGAAGGATCCGAATGGATTTCAGCATAGCCACTGGAGAAAAGGTTTCGTCATAGTCCAAACCAGGTCTTTGACGAAAATCCTTTGCAACAAGTCTAGCTTTATAGGTCTCAACCTGTCCATCTACACCAATCTTCCTTTTGAAGATCCACTTGCATCCTACGGGTTTTACCCCGTCTGGAGCAATGTCCAACGTCCATACCTTGTTGGTGTACATGGACTCCATTTCGGTCTGCATTGCATCTAGCCATTTTACCGAGTCAACGCTCTGAACGGCCTGCTGGAAGGTAGTAGGCTCATCATAATCTATGATGCAATCCTCTCTATCCCTGTCTATGAGAAAACCGTAGTATCTCTCGGGCGGATGAGACTGCCTACTACTCCTGCGGAGCGGCGTAGGAATGTCTTGTTCTTTTGAACCCTCTGGTTCCACTAAGCTTTCAGTAATAGTCTGTGGTTCTGGAATTTCTTCCAGTTCTACTGCGCTCCCTCTAATTTCCTTTTCTAAGAACCGGTGTTCTAAAAAGTGGGCATGACGAGAAACAAAAACCTTTTGTTCCTCTTCGCAGTAGAAGAAATATCCCTTGGAGTTCTTTGGATATCCCACAAACTTGCACTGTACTGAGCGTGCCTCGAGCTTGTCCGCATGTTGCTTTTTGACAAAAGATGGACTTTCCCATGTCTTAATGTGATTGAGATGGGGCCTCTTCCCACACCACATCTCATATGGTGTAGTAGGCACAGTCTTAGTGGGAACTCGGTTCAAAAGGTATGCTGCTGATTCTAGCGCATACCCCCAGAATGATCGCGGTAACTCAGCGTTACTCATCATGGACCGTACCATATCCAATAGGGTTCGGTTCCGTCTCTCCGATACACCGTTATGTTGCGGAGTGTATGGAGGAGTAAGCTGAGAGAGAATTCCGTTCTCTTTTAAATAGTCCAGGAACTCGGCACTCAAGTATTCACCACCTCGATCCGATCTTAGAATCTTGATACTTTTGCCGGTTTGTTTTTCTACTTCATTCTTATATTCCTGGAATTTTCCAAAGGCTTCGGACTTATGTTTCATTAAGAAGACATAACCGTACCTTGAAAAGTCATCCGTAAAAGTAATGAAGTAAGAATAACCGCTTCGCGCATGTGTAGACATTGGACCGCACACGTCGCTGTGTACGAGTCCCAAGAGCTCGCTCGCTCTTACTCCGTGTCCAGTGAACGGAGTCTTTGTCATCTTTCCTTTGAGACAGGATTGACAAGTGGCATACGATTGATATTCGAACGCATTCAAATATCCTTCTGTATGTAACTTCGTCAACCTTCTCTCATTGATGTGACCCAGTCTACAATGCTACAAGAAAGTCTGATTTATTTCCGGAGACTTTCTTTTGTGTGTATTCTGGACATTGAAAATCTGCGGTTGGTTTAATACGTATATACCATTGCTTAATGTACCTGACCCAATCAGAACTTGATTAAGGTGAATGTTTACAACATTGCTTACAAACGCAAATTCATAACCTTCTTTAGAAACCAAAGATACAGAAATGATATTACAAGTTGCGTTGGGTACAAAAAAGCAATTACGCAAAACCAAAACATGTCCATCTGACATTCCCAGGTGATAGTCCCCCACGGCCTTAGCATCCATGCTAGCTCCGTTTGCAACTTTGAGGGTCATGTCACCTGCCTTCAAAACCCTACGGTTTCTCAACGCCTACAAAGAATTACAGATATGAGATCCTGATCCGGTATCCAATACCCAGGAAGTAGAGTTTATTGAAAGACAGTTTTCAATAACATACACACCTGAAGCTGAAGCCGCAACCTGCTTCAGATCCTGTGTTCTGGCTTTCCAAGCCCTGCAATCATTCTTCCAGTGTCCCTTTTTATAACAATAGAAGCATTCTTCCTTATCCACAAGCTTTCCCACTTTCTTTGTTGCTTTTGCCTTTCCCTTCGTATCCACTTTACTAACACCGCCCCTTGGTTTGGCGGGGGCTTTCTTCTTCTTTCCCTTGGCTTTCGCCTTGGACCTAGAAGAGGAAGATCCTCCTACAAACAAAGTGGATGTTTCCCTACCTTTCTGTAGGGTGCCCTCTGCGCTTCTTAGCATGTTGAGGAGTTCTGAAAGTTCAACTTCCTTTTCTTGTAAGTTGAAGTTCAGGATAAACTGGGCGTAAGTGGAAGGAAGGGACTGAAGAATCAAGTCCGTACAGAGCTCATTCTCCAACGTGGTCCCAAGGTCCGCGAGCTCTTCTATGTAGCCAATCATCTTAAGCACGTGTTCCGCTACCGATGATCCGACGGCCAACCTTGCCGAAAATAACTTCTTCGACACTTCGTATCTTGCGATACGAGACTGCTCTCCATACAGTTCTTTTGTATGGAGAAATATGGATTCGAGGTCCATATTCTCGTGCCTCCTCTGATGTTCGTTGTCCATAGAGGTAAGCACGATGCACTTGGCCTTCGCGCAATCTAGTTCCCAGGTCTTACGGATTTCCTTATCCGCGACGCTGGTTTTGGGACCTGGGACAGGGGGAGCTTTGGTGGTAAGAAGATACCCCAGCTTGTCGTAAGTGATTGCCATCTTGACATTCCTGAGCCAATCTTTGTAGTTTGGCCCTGTCAGTATGTTTTTATCTAGAAGTAACTTAAGTCCAGTCATGTCGATTGGTCGCTGCAATTAGGAGAGAGAGAAGAAACACTCAGCATGATGCTCTTGCAAATTTAGAATGGTTTTAAGTTTGTCTAAACAGGATGGCTCCCACTGTTTCTCGAATCCCTCCTCAAACCAAAAAGGAAGAATTAGTCAGGATCAATCTCACCGTACAATACTTGCTTGACCGTTCAGCCAGGCCAGTGTCAGTACTTCGAGGGAGGTTTTCCAACGCTTTCGCGAAGTTCCTTAATTAAATAACCTCTTTTCCCTAGGGGCGTAGCCCCGCTAACACCTTTCTAGACACCTACTTGGTTTATAGCATTGATCGTTAAGTGAGAAATTTCCCGAGGAGTAGCATATACTCACAGTAGGATCGGGATCCAAATATCATCGCGTGACGAAACTGAAGGAATCCTACCAGAATCATCACACTCCAAATGGTATGCAACACTAGCAAGTTTCAGTTCTTTTGAAACTCCCGATGTGGATTTTTGCCCCATGCTCTTATGACCTTGACTTTGGCCAAAATATCATAAGTCACATGTCAAGTTCTACCCGTCATTCTCCAGGTTAATTTGGATCCACCCATACCTACCCTTGACTTTGGCCAAAATGGCAGTACGACTGTCCCAAACCAACGCATCTATCTATGCTACACATGAATACCCAATAGCTACCAATCACTATGCCTTGACTTTGGCCAACATACACAGCTTGAATACTATTGACTATTTATGTGAAACGACGGAGGGCTACGAATGGTTTTGGCAAAACCGTGAACGTAGTGAACTTGATATAATCGATGGAACGAGATAGCTTTTAAAAGGAGTGGCTCAAGCTCCGCATTTAAAAGTTAGTTTTGAAAAGAACCGAGTGGTTTTCCGAAAGTGTTCCAACGACTTTAACTTGGTTTATTTTCTTGCATTAGTTCTTTTAATGCGTGATATTCTTGCATTAGTTCTTTTAATGCGTCCCATCATTTAATCCTACCATTGCAGAAAACAACCAAAATATGACGTACGCTTATGCCATTCGCATTCGCCACGGGGCCCCGTCATTACCCGTTAGGTTACTTAACTAACGACAGAGCGGGGGTTGGGCTAGCGCGGCTGTAAAACATAAGCAATGCCTAAATAATATCATATATAGATATATTGCAATGATAGCCATTTCAGATCACAGATGAACACATTGGATATACTAGGAATCCGCAATTCGTACGAGCCTGTAACGAAAAGCAGATTACACGGTCGCGGTGAATAGCCAATACCCCACCCAAGACCCCTACGGGTGCGGCAAACTACCCGCCAAGTACCCGAAGCGAAGCAACCTCCCTCAACTCCGTGAGTAGGCCACTCGGCACTTCGGCATACCCGGTAGTTTGTGCACCCCCTCCATGGGTCTATCCTAGGAGCAAAAACAGTAAAAAGAAATTATACAATGACGGCTACAACCCCGACCCGGTTGTGCGGCCATACAAATAATTATTACATCAATTTACAAATTTACATGAATTGAAAGAAAAGAAAACTCTCGTCTCACAACCCCCGGCTTTTCACCCGCGACAATCCAATGAATTCATATACACATTCCAGCAACATTACAGATCACAGATTTGTATAACCCCCACTAATCGACATATAGCGATTGGCAAACGTTCAATACAAATATCACATCACAGATAAAAGCCCGTCAGCTTAAGTCTTTAGAAGTTCGATCAAAAATACGGATTTTTAGGCCCCAAACACAATTTTTGTTCTGGAAAATCTGGGCTGAAAAGACATATTCCAAAAATCCCAAAACAACCCCAGAAATACACTGCACTAAATTTGGACCTCGGCCGAGTCAACTCAGCCGCGGAACCGCCGTGTTTCTGTGGCTCTTTGATCGGTTCGTGGGCCCAAATTTTGTGGTTATTCTATAAAAAGCCTGAGCCAATTTTTAAGATGAAAATTTTCAAATTTTGAACAGAAAAAAAATCGGCAGAAACTTGACAAATCGGGTTCGTTTCGTGACTTTTTCTTTGATCGATCTTCTAGTTACTTTGCTAACATATTAGATAGAGTTTAACTAGTCTCTGATACCACTGTAAGTCCATGCTACCTCTCCCGGTACTTTCGGGCATGCGGAATTTGATGAAAAACAATTTTCTAGAGGCGGTAACATGGACTCAAAACCGGATCTTTGTTAAACTACTAACTAACAACCTAACAAGAGTTTACCTACTCGGTTAGGGGGCTATACCTTTCTTGAACTCCTTCATCTTCGACTCCTTCCGGTGTACGGATCGGCCCCACCTCGTCGTCTCCTTGTGCCGAAGATGGATCCACCCGAAAGCTTCTACCTTTGGCTTCTTCTTCGAACTTTGAAGAAACTAGATCACTTGGCTTGCTAGGCCTTGTGAACTAGAATGAGTAGAGGAATGTTTTGGTGTCTTTTTATCTCTAAGGCAATGAGTCTCAACACATGAGAATGGTTTGCCTTGAGGTAGAGAGAGCAAGAGGAAGAGGGAGAGCTTGAGAATGATAGAGCTCAAGAGAGAGAAAAGCAAATGATAGAATGAACCATACTCTTCTCATTCTCACCTCTCATAATCCAAAAGCCATCATGACAAAAATAGTAATCAAGTATTGTGTAAATGGTTTAAGTCAAAATGGCTATATCATTTCATGCACTCATTTTGCATAAATAAACAAGCAAGCAAAAGTCTTTGCCGTGGAATGATAGCCATTGTCATGATGATGGTCAACTAGTCCAACCTAGTCAACCGGTCAACAAAGTCAACAAGTCAACAAAGTCAACCCCTCAACAACCATGTCACTATAATACTTAATTAATATTAATGCTAATCATATATCTTATTCTCATTAGGGTTAAGCAAAAGTCAATGGTCAACAGTCCACTGTCAACAGTCAACAGTCAACAACCCCAATGAGAACACTCTGCCTCTGTCTCTCTGTCAACTGTGCATACACACCCGCATCCGCGTTCCGAGGAACACGAACACAAACGAGATAAAATCAATCCCAAAACGTACACTAGGATCCGGCTTAAACCAAAGCCCGCTAGTGTTAACTGTCCGGACACTGTACGTGCAGAAGTGCAAGGATATGACCGGACCCTGTCGCAAAACCATGCGACCTGTCGCAAAACCATGCGACCTCTACTCTTTTGCCTAAAGGCGAATAGCTTTCTGTGTGGGACTCTAAAGACTCGACACTACGCTGGCAGTGGGTTTAACCACAGACCGCAAGCGGCACTAGCTGTGCGTAACGGTCCCCAGGTAGATGCCGATAAGAAGACTGACGAGGTGAAACCCATCTGAACTCCTACCGAGCCTGAATGTGACAATCTCCGTACAGTCCGGTCTGTTCGTCTGATACATCGCATGGCGGGCCTAGGGGGCGGTAAACGTCAGTCCCCTAATAGCGGTACAAGTTGTGTCGGAGTGAAGCCCAATACACCTTGAGATAACACTGGAAGCCTACCAGTATATCCCGCTTGCCCTGGCCAGGGATTACTCGTGTAATGGCTCTCCTAGACACAGCGCGATGTCAACCCCCAATACCGGGAGAGACGAATCCTGTCTAACCGTCACTGCCTCCAAGTGCTTCGGGACTGCACCCAACTACTACCTGTTTGCACGACTCCTTTGAGCCGTGGTAGGGTAGTGATCAAAGTACAGTGGGAACACACTCGAGGCGAAGTGACAGTGTCAAGTCAGTGGACTAAGCTGTACTCATGTCACCTGGGAACTGATAACTGACGATAGGCATAATACCAACCGGTCAGTTCCCGACGAGTCCTGTCCAGTGAACTCGTAACCCAACGAGCACCCGCATACTATCTCCAGTACGACGTACTGATGGCTGTGGGACAGACCATCTTCTATTCAGGGATGAGAAGCGCATGCGCTAGTCTACTCCGGAGTATCGATGCCCTGTCTCGATAGTCCTGCGACTAGGGACCTGCATAAGGATGTGCTTATAGATTACCCAGCCCCCACTAGTGTGACTGCCATCACAACGCTGGTAATCAAGTAAAGATCCTAAGGGCTCCACTAATGTGTATAGGCGATATACTAAAATAAACACATGTACACATTGAAGTAGAAACAAACCAAGTAGCATACTACTATTTTGAGCAAGATTGTATATACAAGGTGAATATCCCAAGCTTCCATTAAGTAATATACAAACTAGTATGATACAGTAATGGCCTCTAGGGCATATACACTAACAATTACATACATTGAATTTTACATGAATGAAAATGAAAACCCTCATCTCACATAAAACCCCCAGCTATTCAAATCACGACGATCCAATATAACATATCACAGCAACACATAATATCACATGTCATCAATGTAAGTAAATATGTGTATCAAAATTGTCGTTGACATATAGCAACGAAAATAGCGATACACCACATATTACACTTACGGTTGCAGAAAAGAAAATGTCAAACTATAACATTTGGAATTCATAATTACCTTAGACATCGTAAACCCGAAATATCATATACTTTGCATTTCATGCCTAACTATATGAATTCCACATATTGTCTCACATTTCAGAAAAAGCTATACGACGTTAGACATTCCGATCGAATCAACAAACACCCAAAATTTCCCAAAATGCTTAACACCTGAGCGTAGTTTAGAAGTATCCATCACATGCCACAGTACCAATGAACCAACCGTAGAAGGGCCAACCAATACCTCACCCGTGGCACCGCTGAACTACCACAAACCTTAGGGTTTAGTGATGGTTCTAACAATCACAGAATCGAGTTAAGGTTTCGTTCTTCTAGAGGGTCCACCGAATCACTTGCACGATATTTGAATGTTCTTTTAACTACGAAAAAATCCAACTCTTGAAAAATTTCTGGCAAGGGTTAAAGTGGGTATTTGATATCTGATCGAACTTTTTAACACCATCTAAAATAACCCGAAAACAAATTAGAATTATGAATACGAAACACTCCGAATTGCCTCTGTAAAAAGATAACATCATATGCAAATTTAGAAAAAATAAACAACACCTGAAGTACCAAACCACAGAGACTGGAACACACTACAAAACTCAACCAAAACCCTTATCAATTGGCCGAGCACACCGGTTTTATCAAGCTTCTGGCAGGCCAAAATCCGGCGAGGAGGGGTGGGTTTTGTATTATGTTCATGTTATATCACATACAACATTCTGCAACTGTTTAAAAAAAATTTTGACTCTCAGAAAATTTCAACAGAAACTAGGGTTCGTATTCGGGTGTTTCGGTTTCATAATCCTACACTATCCGTCTAATTCTCTAGCTAGGTTCTGATACCACTGTAGGGTTATTTATCACGACAGCAAGGTTATCATCCATGCCAATTTAAAATTTTGTCATGCTTAAACAACCCTAAAACAAGATCTTTAACTAGAGAATTAAACTAGAACATCAAGTAAACATCTTTACTACTAAGTGATTAGGGATTACAACCTTTGTAGTCCTCTCCATCACTTCTAAGGCTCCAAGTTGTGGTCCCTTCGCTGCGATCATAAAGCTCCTGAACTCCAGAGAGGCTCTAAGAGGAGAATGATGCATCCTTACTTGAAAACTTCACAATCCAAGATGATCTATTTTGAGGAGTCACAAACCCAAGCTATCTCTTCACTAATAATGGATTAGTGAAGCCAACACACTAATCTATATGGCTAGTATAGAAGAGGATGATGAAGTAGGAATTTTGCTCTCTTTTGTTTTCTTTTTCTCACAATCTTTCATCACAAAGGAAAAATCTAGCAAGCTTTTTTGAGAGAAAGAAGAAGATGAAGAAGTGATGAATGAATTATTGTTGAGGTTAGAAATGCAGCCATGGGTTAAAATGTGTCATGGCTAACTCATGTAGAGAATTGACCATGGCAAAGTGATTAGGGTTAGCTTAACAAATATCTTAGAAATATCAAGAGAGCGGACTAAGTCAACAAGAAAAAATATCTTTTTATTAATCCATAATTTGAATTATCTAAAACAAATAAAAACCTAACCCTAATTACAAAAAATGGTGTAATTCTCATAAACCCTAGTTGCATGTATAACTTAGCATGTCACAATTATACATATCACATATATATAATATTGTAACAAAAGAAAAGAATACATTTAACATATATCACATATATATCAATGCATCCTAAGTGAGAAAAAGAATTACTTAAGTGAGCTTATATTAGTTAATGTAATGTAATATATCACATATATAATTATACATTAAATTATCGAATCAATACTTTATCCGATAATCCGGCTATATCACATATAACCGACTAATATAAAATGTATCATTTCATCGAATCAACACTTGATCCGATGACCCGGCTATATCATATATAACCGGCCGATATCACATATCGCGAGAATAGAATACGATATCATATATCGTATTAACCTCGGTCCCGCACATATCACATATGTGCTCCTACTCCGTTTCGCCTGAGCCAGGAAACCTCTGTGTAGGACTCTAAAGACTCGTCAATACGCCGGCAGTAGGTGATGATCATATCAAACACCCACAAGCTGCAAGCGGTCAGCTAAACATAACAGCCACCCGGGTATTGAGCGATCATAAAATCAACAAGCAAGCCTACACACACTCCTGTGAATCCAATCAGTAACATTACCGTACAGTCCGGTTTCTTCGTCTAATATGTCGCATATCCAGCCTAGGGGTGGTAAACGTCAGACCCCAGTAACCGATAAGTTGTGTCGATGTGAGGCTCATAACAGGTCGAGAAACTACCGATAACACTTACCAGCAGATCTCTATATCAGCCCTGGCTAGGGACTTCCAGTTATAGCCAATCGAACACAGCGCAACATCAACTCCCAATACTGGGAGAGACGAAACCCCTCCTATCGCTCATTACCTCCATGTGATTCGGGATTGTACCCAAAATCCACCGTTTTGCACGTTCTCATGAACGTGGTAAGGTGAAAATCAAAGCACAGTGGGAATCACACAAGACTCTATGACGATCTCGGGTCTACAAACTAACCTGTACCAGTGTCACCAGAGAACTGCAATATGACGATAGGTATAATACCATCTAGGAATTCTCGGCAAGTCCGTTCTGTGTTCCCAGTCTCCGCTGAGCACCCGTACACCATCTTTGATGTCAAACACCAATGGATGTGGGATCATACATCGCCCATCATATGGGTTAAGATGCGTATACGCTAGTCTACTCTGGAGTATCGATGCCCTGTCTCGATACACCCTCGACTAGGAACAATTATAGGATGTACTCTTGGACTATCCTGGCCCCACTAGTATGATCTGCATCATAGTCCTAGTAGTCAAATACATATCCCAAGGGCTTTATCAACATGTGAGAGCAAGATAGTAAACCAATACAAGTCAACATGTTTAGACAAAGTGAAACCAGATAGCATACTATCATATCGAGCAAGAAAGTCCTCTCTATATATATCCAAGCATTCATTATAATATACATCATATGTACAACAATGGCCTCTAGGGCATATACATAACTAACATAAAGCCACCTAAAGCAAGTACATGATGATAAAGACAAACCAGATAGCATACTATCATCTCGAGTAAGACTGTTCTATTGGTATAGGTCCTCCCTCAATCATTGCAATCATGTGCTTGCGATCCAATAATTGACTTGAGGGCACTATATCCAACAATCTCCCACTTGCACTGAAGGCTAATTATTGCGGTTTCGCATACTCACAGCCAGTGTGATACCGAACACCCAACTTCTCTACTAATCAGTTTCACAAAGCTCGTTTGTAAAACTATTGCATTCGAGAAATAGCCTCAGTGAGTGGATCCGCTCCAATGTTTCTTTCTATGTCTCTCTTTATCTCAAGTTCGCGGAGAAATCCATCTCCCGAAATGAGCAATACTTGTCTTAGAATATGTCTGGATATCTGATGGGACCCAGTTCACAAATGAACTCCAAATCCAGCAAACTCCTTAAATTGTATTGTCCACTGAATTTAATCAGTATCTTGCACCATGCCTTCCTCAGTATCCGCTTGGATCACCTGTCTAAACTACTGCCCCTCAAAAGAGGGAAAACTAAAACTCTGACAGTTGCTCTGTCATCCTGGTCACCTTGGAAGCCTGGAATGATAACCGTCTCCCGAAGGAGGTTACCGTTACCAATTCCCAAGAACATCCACTTATGTTCTTAACTGCTTCCTAATATTTCTCCAGGATTGGATTAATATATATGCTTATTGCAGCTAGTGCAAAAACAACATCTGGTGTGGTACTTGACATCACATGATTGAGTTAATTGCATAAGCAAGTGATATGCCAATCATGCAAATTCATCTCCCCTTTAGTCTGAAAGACATCCTTTAGAGAGGGTGACTCCATCACCTGCAGGTACACCACCATACTAGGAGTCAACCATTCTAAAACACCTTTAGAATAATGTCAAAGTACCCAAATTGGGACACTTCCCAAATCTAGATCTAAAACCATAGATCTAGTCACCAGAATCCCTGATATTATATTCATATCCTATGTGGAGAAACCACCTTGTGACAACCACAGTATAACCAATCGTAGTATAGGAAGATCTCTTCCTATAAAGTGTATGTCATCCAAATACTAGGACATCACACCCTACTACCTTTTTACCAGATCCATCTCCTATTCTGATGAAGTCAAAGCCTATGAACGTCACATCAAAAATAGATGATCTATCTCCGCTATACCTGATTTAGTCTATAAATAGACACAAACTACTTGTCCACTATGCTTCCACTACTCCTACTGACTATAAAAACCTTCTGGCAGAGTCATATACACGTGCACTTCTAAAGATAGTTTAGAACGACGCTATACTCATCCTCCTGCCGGGTCTCATATTCTTGAACAGCAGTAATGGTAAGTCTGGGTAAACAAGAACCTCTCTGTCACCGTTTTTGAGGATACCGAAGTACCTCTCGGGCGCCTAAGATTACCTACCATATCTGTGGAGTGGCTAATGGAATGTCAAACCCGATTGAATCTTTAGGTTCTATTAAATTTTCAGTAATCGTTTGTGGTTCTGGAATCACTTCCAGTTCTACCATACTCCCACTACTGTTTTCTGAAAAAGCTCATTTTGCTAAAACTGTGGCGAGTCAAGAATAATATATTTATTGATCTTCCAGATGGTAGAAAGTTAACCCTCGTCATAGACCGGGATAACCCACAAACTGCCATTACTAAAACGTGCCTTGAGTTTGTCCAGAGTCTGGTTTTAAGCATAAGCCGGACAACTCCATATACCTTAACATCGTTAAGATATGAACCATTCTATATATAATATAGAAACATGGGCACTAATTTAATTGAAACCAGATTCAAATCATGCAGCTGTCTCCAGTGCATGTCAACTAAGAGGAAAGAGACCGATCAACATTACTCAACTAGGAGTGCATCCAGATATGAGTAACTTGAAAGAAAAGCAAGTTCTCAAAACCATTATTATCAACGGAATACCCAGCACAAGTATCTACATCTTCGATCACCTTGAAGAATCCTGATACTTTGCAACATATGGTTCTCTACTTTATTCATATACCTACAACTTCTCAAAATTTGGACCTTATATTTCAACGAATTGTTAGTGTATATGCTCTAGAGGCCATTACTGTATCATACTAGTTTGTATATTACTTAATGGAAGCTTGGGATATTCACAGTTGTATATACAATCTTGCTCAAAATGGTAGTATGCTACTTGGTTTGTCTCTGCTTTAATATGTGCATGTGTTTCTTTTAGCATATCGCTGATATACATATTAGTAGAGCCCTTAGGATCTTTGCTTGATTACCAGCGTTGTGATGGCGCTCACACTCGTGGGAGCTGGGTGATCTATAAGCACATCCTTATACAGGTCCCTAGTCGTTGGACTATCGAGACAGGGCATCGATACTCCGGAGTAGACTAGCGTATGCGCTTCTCATCCCAGCGTGGGAGACGGTCTGTCCCACAGCCGTCAGTACGTCGTACTTAAGATAGTATGCGGGTGCTCGTTAGGTTACGAGTACACTGGACAGGACTTGTCGGGAACTGTTGGTTGGTATTATACCTATCGTCAGTTATCAGTTCCCAGGTGACATGAGTACAGCTTAGTCCGCTGACTTGACACTGTCACTTCGCCTCGAGTGTGTTCCCACTGTACTTTGATTACTACCCTACCACGGCTCAAAGGAGTCGTGCAAACAGGTAGTAGTTGGGTGCAGTCCCGAAGCACTTGGAGGCAGTGACGGTTAGACAGGATTCGTCTCTCCCGGTATTGGGGGTTGACATCGCGCTGTGTCTAGGAGAGCCATTACACGAGTAGTCCCTGGCCAGGGCGAGCGAGATATACTGGTAGGTTTCCAGTGTTATCTCAGGGTGTTCTGGGCTACACTCCGACACGACTTGTACCGCTATTAGGGGACTGACGTTTACCGCCCCCTAGGCCCGCCATACGTTGTATCAGACGAACAGACCGGACTGTACGGAGACTGTCACATACAGGCTCAGTAGGAGTTCCGATAGGGTTCACCTCATCAGTCTTCTTATCGGCATCTACCTGGGGACCGTTACGTACAGCTAGTGCCGCTTGCAGTCTGTGGTTGAACCCACTGCCAGCGTAGTGTCGAGTCTTTAGAGTCCCACACAGAGGGCTATTCGCCTCTGGGCAAAACAGAGTAGAGGTCGCATGGTTTTGCGACAGGGTTCGTTCTCATCCGCGCACTTGTGCACGTTTGGAGTCCGGACGGATATCACTAGCGGGCTCTGGTTTGAGCCAGATACTAGTATATGTTTTGGGGTTAGTTTTATCTCATAGTATTTATGTTCCTCGGAATAAGAATGCGGGTGTGTATGCACAGTTGATTGAGATGGAGGAAGAGGATTTTCATTAGGGTTTCGGAATGGGTGCGTATGCACAGTTGACAGTCGTCTTTTTCCAAACCCTAATGAATTTATGATATATCAATTAATAATATTAATTAAATGAAATTGTGTCATGGTTGGGTTTGTTGACTTGTTGACCAAGGTTGACTTGTTGATCATGGTTGAAACTTTGACTATCATCATTACATATCAAAGATGCTCTTTGATTCTAGCAAAACTATTTAATGCGTGTAATGATAATTGTCATTTCAAACCATCCATCAACTATTTCATTTTGATTATTATTATTATTTTGATAATTCATTTGATATTATGTTATGGTTGTAAAAAAGCATTTCATTCTATCATAACACTTCTCTCTCCTCACTTCTTCTTCCTCCTCCTCTAGTTCAAGGAGACCCACTCTCATGTGTTGAGAAACCTCTTCTTGAGATTAAAAAATACCCTAAACCACTCTCTACTCACTCTAGGGTTAGAGGTCTAGCAAGCCAAAGACCTTAGTTCTCTCAAAGTTCGAGAAAGGAGCCCGAAGGTTGAACCCTCAGGTGGATCCATCTTTGACGGAAGAAGGCGACGAGGAAAGCACCATCCAAGCTCTACAAAGGTTTCAAGAAGAAGGAGTTCAAGTTAGGTATAACCTCTTTTCCGAGTAGCTAACTCTCATTAGCTTAGTAGCTAGTTTAGTTTAGAAAAGATCCGACTTTTGTTAGTCCATGTTGCCTAGTGCGCCAAAAATTTGTTTTTTATACCGTTTCCGCCTCCCCGCAAGAACCGATGTTAGCAACGTGGACTTACAGTGGTATCAGAGCCTAACTAAACTTAAACTAGCTTAGTAGTAAAATGTATGGAAGTTCGATCGGAAAAATCGCAAAAACCTAAACATCAAAACCCTAACTTTCTGTTGAAATTTTTTGTGCTCTAAAAATAAAAAGTTTTACTCCAAAAATCGGCTCAGGGTTTTGTGATGACACCCACCAAAAACGGTCGCCTGAATCCTTCAAACCGCCGCGGTTCCGCGGCAATGGGTATACATTTGCCGCGGAACCGCCGCCGTTTAAGCTCTTCTCGTGACCGGGTTTGGTGCAGTGTTCATCTGGTAGGGTTTTGGGATTTTTACGATGGTTTATTTGTGCCCAGGTTTTCCAGAAAAGAAATTTGGTTTTGGGGGCCTATAAATCCGTATTTTTGATCGAACTTCACTATACTTTGACTAATCGGTTATATTTGTGATGTTTATATGTATTGAACGTCGGCTAATCGCTATATGTCGATTAGTCGGGGTTGTACATATCTGTGATCTGTGTTTGATGATGGTTTGTGTATATGAATGCGTTGGACTGTCGCGGGTGAATAGCCGGGGTGGATGTGAGATGAGTGTTTCTTTTTCTTTCATTCATGTAATATGTAAATTGATGTAATATTATTTGTATGGCCGCACAACCGGGTCGGGGTTGTAGCCGTCATTGTATAATTCTTTTTACTGTTTTTGCTCCTAGGATAGACCCATGGAGGGGTGCACAAACTACCGGGTATCTCGAAGTGCCGAGTGGCCTACTCACGGCGTTGAGGGAGATTGCTCCACTTCGGGTACTTGGCGGGTAGTTTGCCGCATCCGTAGGGGTCTTGGGTGGGGTTTTGGCTATTCACCGCGACCGTGTAATCCGCTTTTCGTTGCAGGCTCGAACGGATTGCAGATTCCTAATATATCCAATGTATTCATCTATGATCTGTAATGTCTATCATTGCTATATATCTATATATGATAACTATTTAGGCGTTGCTTATGGTTTACAGCCGCGCTAGCCCAGCCCCCACTCTGTCGTTAGTTAAGTAACCTAACGGGTGATGACGGGGCCCCATGGCGAATGCGAATGGCATAAGCGTACGTCATATTTTGGTTGTTTTCTGCAATGGTAGGATTAAATGATGGGACGCATTAAAAGAACTAATGCAAGAAAATAAACCAAGTAAAAGTCGATTGGAACATTTTGAAAACCACTCGGTTCTTTTCAAAACTAAACTTTTAAACGCGGAGCTTGAACCACTCCTTTTAAAAGCTATCTCGTTCCATCGATTATATCAAGTTCACTACGTTCACGGTTTCGCCAAAACCATCCGTAGCCCTCCATCATTTCAGTTAAATATTCGGTAGTATTCAAGCTATGTATTTTGACCTCACGCCAAGGCATAGTGATTAGTAGCTGCCGGATATTTATCTGTTGCATAGATAGAATGCGTTGGTTTGAGACAGTCGTACTGCCATTTTGGCCTACTTACGGGTGGGTTCAAATTAACCGGGATAATGATGGGTAGAACTTGACATGTGACTTATGACATTTTGACCTCACGCCAAGGTCATAAGAGCATGGGGCAAAAATCCACATCGGGAGTTTCATAAGTACTGAAACTTGCTAGCGCTGCATACCATTTGGAGTGTGATGATTCTGGTAGGATTCCTTCGGTTTTATCACACAATGATATTTGGATCCCGATCCTACTGTGAGTATATGCTACTCCTCGGGAAAACTCTCACTTAACGATCAATGCTATAAACCTAGTAGGTGTCTAGAAAGGTGTTAGCGGGACTACGCCCATAGGGAAAAGAGGTTACTTAATTAAGGAACTTCGCGAAAGCGTTCGAAAACCTCCCTCGAAGTACCGACACTGGCCTGGCTAAACGGTTAAGCAAGTATTGTACGGTGAGATTGATCCTGACTAATCCTTTCTTTACGGTTTGAGAAGGGATTCGAGAGACAGTGGGAGCCATCCTGTTTAGACAAACTAAAAACCACTCTAAACTTGCAAGAGCATCATGCTAAAGTGTTTCTTTTTTCTCTCCTAATTGCAGCGACCATTCAACATGACCGGACTTAAGTTATTGCTAGATAAAAACATATTGACAGGGCTAAACTACAAAGATTGGCTTAGGAATATCAAGATGGCAATCACTTACGACAAGCTGGGGTATCTCCTTACCACCAAAGCTCCCCCTGTCCCAGGTCCCAAAACCAGTGTCGTAGATAGGGAAATCTATAAGACCTGGGAAATAGATTGCGCGAAGGCCAAATGCCTCGTACTTGCCTCGATGGACAACGAACATCAGAGGAGGCACGAGAATATGGACCTAGAGTCCATATTTCTTCATACAAAAGAACTGTATGGAGAGCAGTCTCGTATCGCCAGATACGAAGTGTCGAAGAAGTTGTTTTCGGCAAGGTTGGTCGTCGGATCATCGGTAGAGGAACACGTGCTTAAGATGATTGGCTACATAGAGGAGCTCGCGGACCTTGGGACCACGTTGGAGAATGAACTCTATACTGATTTGATTCTCCAGTCCCTTCCTTCCACTTACGCCCAGTTTATCCTTAACTTCAACATGCAAGGAAAGGAGGTTGAACTTTCCGAACTTCTGAACATGTTGAGGAGTGCTGAGGGCACCCTACAGAAAAGTAGGGAGACATCCACTTTATTTGTAGGAGGATCTTCCTCTTCTAGATCCAGGGCGAAAGCCAAGGGTAAGAAGAAGAAAGCCCCCGCCAAACCAAGAGGCGGTGTCAGTAAAGTGGATACGAAGGGAAAAGGAAAAGCAACAAAGATAGCGGGAAAGCTGGTGGGGAAGGAAGAATGCTTCTATTGTCACAAAAGTGGTCACTGGAAACAGGATTGCAAGGCTTGGAAGGCCAGAACACAGGATTTGAAGCAAGTTGCAGCTTCAGCTTCAGGTGTGTATGTTATTGAAAACTGTCTATCAATAAACTCTACATCCTGGGTATTGGATACCGGGTCAGGATCTCATATCTGTAATTCTTTGCAGGCGTTGAGAAAGCGTAGAGTTTTGAAGGTAGGTGACATGACCCTCAGAGTTGCAAATGGTGCTAGCATGGATGCTGAGGCCGTGGGGGACTATCACCTGGGATTGTCGGATGGACACTTTTTGGTTTTGCGTAGTTGTTATTATGTACCAAATGCAACCTGTAATATCATTTCTGTATCTTTATTATCTAAAGAAGGTTATGAATTTGCATTTGTAAGTAATGTAGTGAACATTCACCTTAATCAAGTTTTGATTGGGTCAGGTACATTGAACAACGGTATATACGTATTAAACCAACCACAGATTTTCAATGTCCAGAATACACACAAAAGAAAGTCTCTAGAAATCAATAAAACTTTCCTATGGCATTGTAGACTGGGTCACATCAATGAGAGAAGGTTGACTAAGTTACATGCAGAAGGATATTTGGATCCGTTCGAATATCAATCGTATGCAACTTGTCAATCCTGTCTCAAAGGAAAGATGACAAAGACTCCGTTTACTGGACACGGAGTAAGAGCGAGCGAGCTCTTGGGACTCGTACACAGCGACGTGTGCGGTCCAATGTCTACACATGCGCGAAGCGGTTATTCTTACTTCATTACTTTTACGGATGATTTCTCAAGATTCGGACATGTCTTCTTGATGAAGCATAAATCCGAAGCTTTTGAAAAGTTCCAGGAATATAAGAATGAAGTAGAAAAACAAACAGGCAAAAGTATCAAGGCACTGAGATCTCATCGAGGTGGTGAATACTTGAGTGCCGAGTTCCTGGGTTACTTAAAAGAGAATGGAATTCTCTCTCAGCTTACTCCTCCATACACTCCGCAACATAACGGTGTATCGGAGAGACGGAACCGAACCCTATTACATATGGTATGGTCCATGATGAGGAACGCTGAGTTGCCGCGATCGTTCTGGGGATATGCGCTAGAAACAGCTGCATACCTTTTGAACCGAGTTCCCACTAAGACTGTGCCTACCATACCATATAAGTTATGGAGTGGGAAGAAACCCTATCTTCAATACTTGAAGATTTGGGGATGTCCAGCTTATGTCAAAAAGCAGCATGCGGACAAACTCGAGGCACGCTCAGTACTGTGCAAGTTTGTGGGATACCCAAAGAACTCCAGGGGGTATCTTTTCTATTACGCAGAGGAACAAAAAGTCCTTGTTTCTCGTAATTCCCATTTTCTGGAACACCAGTTCATAGAAAAAGAAGTAAGTGGGAGCGCAATAGAACTGGAAGAAATTCCAGAACCACAAGCTATTACTGAAAGCTTAGTAGAACCAGAGGGTTCGAAAGATCAAGACATTCCCACGCCACTCCGCAGGAGTAGTAGGCAGTCTCATCCGCCCGAGAGATACTACGGTTTTCTCATCGACTGGGATAGAGAGGATTGCATCATAGACTGTGATGAGCCTACTAGCTTCCAGCAAGCCATTTAGAGCGTCAACTCGGTAAAATGGCTGGATGCAATGCGGACCGAAATGGAGTCCATGTACACCAACAAAGTATGGACGTTGGACATTGCTCCATACGGGGTAAAACCCGTAGGATGCAAGTGGATCTTCAAAAGGAAGATTGGTGTAGATGGACAGGTTGAGACCTATAAAGCTAGACTGGTTGCAAAGGGTTTTCGTCAAAGACCTGGTTTGGACTATGACGAGACCTTTTCTCCAGTAGCTATGCTGAATTCCATTCGGATCCTTCTTGCCATTGCTGCCTTCCACGATTATGAGATTTGGCAGATGGACGTAAAGACCGCTTTTCTAAATGGAAATTTAGAGGAGTGTGTCTATATGGACCAGCCAGAGGGTTTCATTCAGAGTGGGAGCAGCGGAAAGGTGTGCAAGTTGCTTAAGTCCATCTATGGACTAAAGCAGGCATCGCGGAGTTGGAACATCTGCTTTGATGAGACGATCAAAGAATTTGGCTTTATCAAAAATCCAGATGAACCATGCATCTATAGTAGATTTGTAGCGAGAACTGTAGTATTTCTCGTTTTATACGTGGATGACATTCTCTTAATAGGAAATGACATTCCTATGCTACAATCTGTCAAGGGGTTCTTGTCACACAGGTTCTCTATGAAAGACCTGGGTGATGCCTCGTACATCCTGGGGATCCGGATCCATCGTGATAGTGTTGGAGATAGTGCCCTCAGAGTCAATTATTGGATCACAGGCACGTGATTGCAATGATTGAGGGAGGACCTATCCCGGTAGAACAGTCTTACTCGAGATGATAGTTTGCTATCTGGTTTACCTTTATCATCGTGTACTGCTTTAGGTGACCTGACAGGTCGCTATTGCACGTTGATAGAGCCCCTAGGATTCTTGCTTGACTGCCGGCAGTATGAGGGCGATCATATACGTGAGAGCTGGGGTCTACAAGCATATCCTTAAAAGGTCCCTAGTCGTGGGAGTTTCGAGACAGGGATCGATTCTCCAGAGTAGACTAGTGTATACAGTCGAGACCCCGACGAGGGGCGGTGGCCGGTCTCACAAGCCACTGGTGTCTGTTGGTTCACCTAAGATGTATACAGGTGCTCATTGGGTTATGAGTACACCGGACAGGACTCGCCGGGAACATGCTAGTTGGTCTTATACCTGACGTCAGATAGCAGTTCCCAGGTGACATGTGTACAGGTTAGTTTATCGACCTGGGGATCGTCATTTGTCTCGTGTGAGTTCCCACTGTACTTTGATTACTACCCTACCATGGCTCTAAGGAGTCGTGCAAACAGGTTTTAGTTGGGTACAGTCCCGAGCCACATGGAGGCAGTGAGCGGATCTTCAGGGGTTCGTCTCTCCCGGTATTGGGGGTGAGGTCGTGCTGTGTCTAGGAGAGCCATTACACAAAGTCCTTGGCCAAGGCAGGAGATTTACTGGTAGGTATTCCAGTAGTATCTCAGGGTGTTCTGGGCTACACTCCGACACGACTTGTACCGCTTTTGGGGGTCTGACTTTTACCCACCCCCTAGGCCCGACATGCGATACTCATAGACGAACGGACCGGACTGTACGGATATTGTCACTGACAGGCTCAGTAGGGTGTCAGGATGAGTTCACTCATCGACGTCCCTTTTAGTCAATAGCTAGTGGCCCGTTACGTATTGGCTTATACCTCTGACGTGCTAGTGGTTAAATCCACAGCCATAGTATTGACGAGTCTTTAGAGTCCACCACACTTTTAGTTACTCAAGCTTTCGGGCGAAACGCTGTAGAGGCCGTATGGAGATATGGCAGGGTCTGATCAGATACGTGCGGTATTGCACGGATCAGGATCGGACAGCTTTGTACTAGAGGCCGTATGGAGATATGGCAGGGTCCGATCAGATACGTGCGGTATTGCACGGATCAGGATCGGAAAGCTTTGTACTAGTGGCCGTATGGATATATGGTAAGGTTCGATCAGATACGTGCGGTATTGCACGGATCAGGATCGGACAGTTTTTACTAGCCGGTTTTGGTTTAAGCCGGTCCTAGTTTAGTACAGTGTAGATTTTGTCTCATTGCATTTGTATCCGGACGGAATACAGATGCGGGTGTGTATGCACAGTATCGGGGTTTTCCTGTAATTTGTTACGGGACCAGTTTTCTGGAGTTGCCAGTTTGCATTCCGTTCCGGCCGGTTTTCCTTTGTTCTTTCCCGGCCGGACTTTTCCGATGGAGGGGGTTATTTGCAAGTTTGCAAATAACACTTTGTGGAGGATTTATTTGCATAAGGATTGATATGTTAAGCATCTTTGCTTTTCATGCATTTATTGTGATAAGAATGGATTTGATTTGGATTTGAGTTTTGTGATGATTATGTCTAGGATGTGGTCACCTCTTTTCACTTCCTACACTCACCTCCCTTCATGCTTCATAATCTTTGCTCCACCATTTTCTAAGTATGAGAGTTTTCATTGGAAAAGAGAGAAGAAGAAAAGAAGAAGAAGAGAGCTTCATCTTTGAGAGAGTAGGATTCTTGATCTCATTTTTCATGTTAAGAAAAATGCAAGCACCATTTTTCTTATCATGTTTCCTCCATCATCTTCAAATGGCAACCACCCCAAAAGAGACTACGATTCTACACTACACTTCCTACAGCATATCTTGGACGCGTCGGCTAGCCTACTTCGCGCCCGAGTTGCCTCGGTATTGAGGTGGGAGCCCGTATAAGTACCCGGCTTCGTGGTGCCCTTTCCGACGAGGAGGAGACGGACGGAGATCCCGCGAGGAGATCGGAGTGGAGATGAAGACCGGAGGACTCGGATCAGTCGGTATATCTCTAACCCATCCTCTTGTTAGCTTAGACTAGTTTAATGGCACGATCCGGGGTTTAGTGCGCGGTGGTGCCGGTTTGCTAAGTCCGCAAAAATTAAAGTTTATCACCGTTTCCGCATTCCGGCGTCGGATTGACGGCCGGGGCGCCGCCGTGCACTTACAGTGGTATCAGAGCCTCGCCATTAACTTCGTCTAGCTTTGTTTAAGGTGTTTTACGTTTCCGATCGAACAAAATCCCGAAAACGCGTTTTTCAAGCACATCAGTTTCTGTCGAATTTTTTTTGAGTCCAAAAATTTTTCAGGTTGTCTCAGAGTGATGTGCAGGGAAATATAAGCATACTGTAAAAATTTGGTAGCATGAACTCTCCATACCACCGCGGAACCGCGGCCAAACCCCTGCTTGGGCCGCGGTTCCGCCGCAATGTTAACTGTTCATGCCCCCAAAACTTTGCAGAATGTTCCTGAGTTAAAAATGTGGTTTCTGGGAGGTTAATTTTGGGCCCATAATTTCTGTGAGTGCTACAGTATTGTTTGGGGGCCCACTTGTTAAGTTTGATCGATTGGATATTTTAAACACATTATTTCACAGTATTTACATTATATCTGCGACCGTGAATGTCACTCGATCGGTAAATCCGGTCTAACTGCTATAGCCCGGTTAGATGGATTTGCGAACGTGACTTTCACGTTGATGTTCTATGTTTATGCTGTGATGTTGCGGATCGGTCGTGGGGGATAGCCTGGATGCAATGCTAGTACAGTTGTGGTTGTATTATGTACATTTGATATTGCGGGGCGAGCGTCCGACATGTGGACTGCCGTCACCGCCTGATTGTATTATTCTTTTGGGGCACGACCTGGTTGCGGTCGATGTACCCGGTGTATGTATATTTTACTTTCTGTACTAGGGTTACCCCGCGGAGGGGTGTACGGATAGCCGGGTTCTAGAGGGCAACGGACCCGCATCTCAGGGCATTGAGACGGAGGGGCTTCAGTCTGGAATTGGCGGGCTATTCGCCGCACTCGTAGGGGGTACAGGTTGACCCAGGAGGGGTGCCCAAGTTACCGGATTCCGTGAAGTGCTGGGTGGTCCATTCACGGTGCTGAAGGGGGCTGCCTCGCTTCAGGTTTTGGCGGGTGGCTTGCCGCGCCCGTAGGGGTCTAGGATTTCATTGCACAGGCTATCCACACGACCAAGGGAACGTCGGGTTTCAGCAGTGGCTCTGTGAAACCCGGGGATCCCAGATATCTGTATTGTTCTGTGATGCTGTACATTTCTGTGATGTTGCATTTTATTCATGCCTTGAGCGAAATACTATATATTGGTATATATATTAGTAGATGTTGTATATGTTTTTCATCCGCGCTAGTCCAGTCCCCGCTCTGCCGTTAGTTAGCTAACCTAACGGGTGATGACAGGACCCAGTGGCGAATGCGGATGGCATATACGTACGTCAGTATATTTTCGTTCTTTGTGGTGTGATCAATTGATGGGACTGCGTTGATTCGGATCAATGCATGTTAAAACAAACCTATTCTGATGTTGTTGGAACACTTTTCAAAAAGCTGTTATTGCAAGGACGTTCACTTTTGTTTTGCATCGTGGTATTCATTTGGAATATCCTGCTCCTCAGTCGACGAGGCAAGGGCCGAGATCCCTTCACCGGGAGTGACCCCTTGGACAGAAGTTTGCGTCAGGGCATTAACTTCACTATAGCCGATTACTTTTGCTTTGCATCGTGGTATTCATTTGGAATATCCTGCACCCCTTTCTACAGGGAAAGAGCCGAGATCCCTTCACCGGGAGTGACCTCTTTAGTAAAGGTTTTCGTCACTATATTTTCTAAAATGCTATCCGTTCCTTCAACGATATCAAGTTCATTACGTTAAAGTTTTTCGCCAGAAACCATTCGTAGCCCTCCGTCGTTTCAGACGGGTAGCACGTAGTATTCATGCTATGTTTGTTGACCTTCGTCAAGGCATAGTGTATGGTAGCTGCTTGTTGCCTTTCTGCTGCATAGATAGATGTGTTGGTTTGGGACAGTCGTATAGCCTTGTTGACCTTCGTCAAGGGCTTGTACGGGTGGGTTCAAATTAACCTGGACAATGACGGGTGGAACTTGACATGTGACTTATGATTTGTTGACCTTCGTCAAGGTCATAAGAGCATGGGGCAGAAATCACATCGGGAGTTTCAAAAGAACTGAAACTTGCCAGATATGCGCATACCTTCTGGAGTGTGATACCGTGAGCGGATTCCGTCACGTTATCATGCGATGAGAGTTGGATCCCGATTCCCACTGATGAGTTGGTTTACTCCTCGGGTGACCCCGACTAATTCTTCTTTCAGGTTTGGAGGAGAGTTTGAGGTACAGTGGGAGGTTTCCAGATTAGATAAAGGGATAACCATTCTGATCTAGGTTAGAGTGCACGCTGAGTATTTCTTTTCTCTCTCTCTTTGGCAGCGACCATTGACCCGACCCTAGATTTTGACTCAGTGACCAAGTTGACCGAACCTTCTTAACACAGGCTTTTGGATTGTCAGAGTTGCAGACCTCATTGCCACTCCTACTTTTACCCTTTTCTCCAGGGCACCCCGTATTACTACGAACGTCCACTTCCATTGGACAAAACCATCGTATGGTTAGATACGAACTCGAAGGAATTCGAGGATGGTTTCCGGTTCTGGAGAAAACGGATAGAATTATTCAGTTGTCTTTTCCTTTTTGCCTTCTCTCAAGTTACGAGTACTCCTTAGTTTAGGAGATAGTACACCTATTACGCAAATTGGATAGTCTTCTTCCAAACTTTAGGCTGGTGCCGAACAGTAGGGAATGAAGAAAACCAATTAGCATAACGATGGTGTGCAGAAGGTATTAAGATTAAGACAAAGCAAGGGATTAGTAAGAGGGCAAAGTAAATTGCGACTGATATTCACGACCAAACCAAGTTTTTCTTCGCCAATCCTAAATCACCTTTGAATTTCTCCAGGACACTCCGTATCACTACGAAGATCCACAGTTTATTGGATACTCCATCGTATGGTTATATACGAACTCGAAAGGAACTTGTTCCAGTTCGGGGATGGATTCTGGTCCAGGAGAAATAGGAATAAGGTTTATTCGGTTGTCTTTTATCTTCACCTTCTCTCGCATTGCGAGTGCTCCTAGGATTAGGACAGTACACCCATTATGCTTATTGGATAGTCTTCTTCCAAACCATAGGCTGGTGCCGAACGGTAGGGAAGGAAGAAAACCAATTGGCCTAAACGGGTGTGCAGAAGGTAATGACTAAAGACATATAAAGGGATTTGGAGAGGTGGCAAAGAATTATACGGTTATAGTTGAGAATCTGGATAATGAAAGAGGCATTACTAGGAATACCAGGATACCCCATTGAAACATTTCAATGTTTCAGTTTCACTGTGTACTGTTAAAAGAAAACTGATTTCCCGATTAGACACTTGCTCCAGGGTATGTATTTACCAGGTATGATTCTCATATCTGTATGGCTTTACAGATGATGAGTGGGAGTAAGTTATTGGGAATTGGGTGATCATCCTCATTATATCGGGATTCGTTGTAATCGGTGATATTTGAGGAGATCACCTGGGCTGTTTGTGTAAGTCCACGTTGCCCACCCCGGTGCTTGCGGGGAGGCGGAAAACATAATAAAAATCGGATTTTTAAGAACTTAGGCAACATGGACCTAGCTTTAAGGATCTTTGCTAAACATAAACTTGCTAACCCTAACTACAAAGTAGCTAAGTGATGGAAAGGTTATACCTTGAGCTCAAAGTCCTTCTCTCCTTGCTCCTTGGAATGGTTGAAAGAGTTCACCTTGCTTGTCTTCTCCCGTTAAAGAAGGATCCACCCGAAAGCCACGACCTTTAGCTTCAACTCCAAGCTAGGAGTAACTAGAGTGCAAGAAATGCTAAGACTTGAACCCTAGAAGAGAGTAGAGAGGATCAAGTGAAGGTTTTTCTCAAGCTTTTTGTTTCTCAACACATGAGAGGGAGAGAGCTTGAGGGAGAGGATGAGCAAGAGAGAGAAATAATATGAGAGAATGAATTATTAGTGAGCCATTCTCACTAATATGTGTGAATAATTTTAATTGAATAATTAGCTTGAAAATTGTCATGGTAAATCATGACATGACCATTATCATTTCAATTTTTGCAAAGATCAAAGAGCATCTTCCAAAAGAAATGATGATGGTCAAAGTGTCAACCTTGGTCAACAAGTCAATGAAGTCAAATTGTCAACAACAACCATGCACAATTATTAAGCTAATTATCAATTAACAATAATTCACACAAAAGCAATGGGGTTAATAAAATGACAATAGTCATTAACCCTAAACAAGGTCCTCTCCCTCAATCTCTAGCAACTGTGCATACGCACCCGCATTCGTGATCCGAGGAACACGAATACTCTGAGAAAAACCAATCTCAAATCATATACTAGGATCCGGCTTAAACCAAAGCCCGCTAGCATAAACTGTCCGGACAGCAAACGTGCACAAGTGCGCGGATGCGAACGAACCCTGTCGCAAAACCATGCGACCTCTACTCATTTTGCCTAAAGGCGAATAGCTCTCTGTGTGGGACTCTAAAGACTCGACACTACGCTGGCAGTGGGTTTAACCACAGACCGCAAGCGGCACTAGCTGTACGTAACGGTCCCCAGGTAGATGTCGATAAGAAGACTGACGAGGTGAACCCCATCTGCACTCCTACTGAGCCTGTATGTGACAGTCTCCGTACAGTCCGGTCTGTTCGTCTGATACATCGCATGGCGGGCCTAGGGGGGCGGTGAACGTCAGTCCCCTAATAGCGGTACAAGTCGTGTCGGAGTGTAGCCCAGAACACCCTGAGATAACACTGGAAACCTACCAGTATATCTCGCTTGCCCTGGCCAGGGACTACTCGTGTAATGGCTCTCCTGGACACAGCGCGATGTCAACCCCCAATACCGGGAGAGACGAATCCTGTCTAACCATCACTGCCTCCAAGTGCTTCGGGACTGCACCCAAAAACTACCTGTTTGCACGACTCCTTTGAGCCGTGGTAGGGTAGTAATCAAAGTGCAGTGGGAACACACTCGAGGCGAAGTGACAGTGTCAAGTCAGCGGACTAAGCTGTACTCATGTCACCTGGGAACTGATAACTGATGATAGGTATATTACCAACCAACAGTTCCCGACGAGTCCTGTCCAGTGTACTCGTAACCTAACGAGCACCCGCATACTATCCCAAGTACGACGTACTAACGGCTGTGGGACAGACCGTCTCCCACACTGGGATGAGAAGCGCATACGCTAGTCTACTCCGGAGTATCGATGCCCTGTCTCGATAGTCCAACGACCAGGGACCTGTATAAGGATGTGCTTATAGATTACCCAGCTCCCACGAGTGCGAGCGCCATCACAACGCTGGTAATCAAGCAAAGATCCTAAGGGCTCCACTAATATGTATACCAGCAATATGCTAAAAGAAACACATGCACATATTAAAGCAGAGACAAACCAAGTAGCATACTACCATTTCGAGCAAGATTGTATATACAACTGTGAATATCCCAAGCTTCCATTAAGTAATATACAAGCTAGTATGATACAGTAATGGCCTCTAGGGCATATACACTAACAATCTCCCACTTGCACTAAGGCCATGTACTGGCGTATCGAAGACCTATCATCTCGATCAGCCGCTCGAACTGAGTCTGGGGCAAGGCCTTTGTGAATGGATCTGCTGTGTTATCCTCTGATGCAACTCTCCGGACCTCGATCTCCTGGCGATCCACGATCTCCCTGATCAGGTGATACCGCCTTAAGATATGTCTGGATTTCTGATGGGACCTGGGTTTCTTCGCTAAAGCTATAGCCCCGTTGTTGTCGCAATACAGAGGTATTGGGTCAACAATGGACGGAACCACCTGAAGTTCTTTCAAGAACTTCCTCATCCAGACAGCTTCTTTTGCGGCATCAGATGCAGCGATGTATTCCGCTTCCATAGTCGAGTCAGCAACGGTTTCCTGTTTGGAGCTCTTCCAACACACCGCCCCTCCATTGAGGGTAAAGACAAAACCCGACATGGACTTAGAATCATCCTTGTCACTCTGGAAGCTGGAGTCAGCAAAGGCCTCAATCTGCAGGTCTTTTCCGCCATACACCAAGAACATCTCCTTAGTCCTTCTCAGGTACTTGAGAATGTTCTTTACCGCTATCCAGTGTTTCTCCCCTGGGTTTGACTGATACCGGCTTACAACGCTCAATGCGTATGCTACATCTGGTCTGGTACACAACATCGCATACATTATAGAGCCTACCGCAGAAGCGTAGGGTATAATAGACATGCGATCCCTTTCCAAATCAGTCTTGGGAGACATCTCTTTGGAGAGGGTGATCCCGTGACAAGCCGGTAGATTACCGCGCTTGGAATCTTCCATACTGAACCTTTTCAGTATGGTGTCAATGTACCTTGACTGTGAAAGTCCCAACATCCTCTTAGATCTATCACGATAGATCTGGATCCCCAGAATGTAGTTGGCATCGCCCAGGTCCTTCATGGAGAACCTCTGCGATAAGAATCCTTTGACTGACTGTAGCATAGGAATGTCATTTTCTATTAGGAGAATGTCATCCACGTACAAGACGAGGAATACCACAGTTCTCCCTACAATCTTACTGTAAATGCATGGTTCATCTGGGTTTTTGATAAAGTCGAATTCTTTGACAGTATCATCAAAACAGATGTTCCAACTCCGCGATGCCTGCTTAAGTACATAAATGGAATTGAGCAACTTGCACACTCTACCGCTGCTCCCACTCTGATTGAATCCCTCCGGCTGATCCATATAGACGCACTCTTCCAAATTTCCATTTAGGAAAGCCGTCTTTACGTCCATCTGCCAGATTTCATAATCGTGGAAGGCAGCAATGGCAAGAAGGATCCGAATGGATTTCAGCATAGCCACTGGAGAAAAGGTCTCGTCATTGTCCAAACCAGGTCTTTGACGAAAACCCTTTGCTACAAGTCTAACTTTATAGGTCTCAACCTGCCCATCTACACCAATCTTCTTTCTAAAGATCCATTTGCAGCTTACGGGTTTTACCCCTTCTGGTGCAAAGTCCAAAGTCCAAACTTTGTTGGTGTACATGGACTCCATCTCGGCCCGCATTGCATCCAGCCATTTTACTGAGTCGCCGCTCTGGATGGCTTGCTGGAAGCTTGTAGGCTCACCATAATCCATGGTGCAATCCTCTCTATCCCCGTCAATGAGAAAACCGTAAGTATCTCTCGGGCGGATGAGACTGCCTACTACTCCCGCGGAGTGGCGCTGGGATGTCCTGTTCTTTCGAACCTTCTGGTTCTACCAAGCTTTCAGTAATAGCTTGTGGTTCTGGAATTTCTTCCAGTTCTATTGCGCTCCCACTTATCTGATTTTCTAAAAATTCAGTTTCCAAGAAGCGGGCATGGCGAGAAATAAAAACCTTTTGTTCCTCTGCGTAATAGAAAAGATACCCCTTGGAGTTCTTTGGGTATCCCACAAACTTACACTGTACCGAACGTGCCTCGAGCTTGTCCGCATGCTGCTTTTTTACAAAAGATGGACACCCCCATGTCTTAAAGTGTTTAAGACTGGGTTTCTTCCCACTCCACATCTGATATGGTGTGGTAGGCACTGACTTAGTAGGAACTTGGTTCAAAAGATATGCAGCTGTTTCTAGTGCATAATTCTAGAAGGATCGCGGCAACTCAGCCTTACTCATCATGGAACGAACCATATCCAATAGGGTTCGATTCCTCCTTTCCGATACACCGTTGTGTTGTGGTGTGTATGGGGGAGTAAGTTGAGAGAGAATTCCATTCTCTTTTAAGAAGCCCAGAAACTCGGCACTTAAGTATTCTCCTCCTCGATCCGATCTTAGGATCTTGATACTTTTGCCTGTTTGTTTTTCAACTTCATTCTTGTATTCCTGAAATTTCTCAAAGGCCTCGGATTTGTGCTTCATTAAGAAGACATGCCCATACCTAGAGAAATCATCTGTAAAAGTAATGAAGTATGAATAACCACTTCGCGCATGTGTAGACATTGGACCACACACATCACTGTGTATGAGTCCCAAGAGCTCACTCGCTCTTTCTCCGTGTCCAGTGAACGGAGTCTTTGTCATCTTTCCCATGAGACATGATTCACAAGTGGCATAAGACTGGTACTCGAACGGATCTAAGTATTCTTCTTTATGTAACTTTGTCAACCGTGTCTCATTAATGTGACCCAGTCTACAATGCCATAAGAAAGCCTGATTTAATTCCGGAGACTTTCTTTTAAGTGTGTTCTGGACACTGAAGACCTGAGCTTGATTCAAAACGTATATACCGTATTTCAATGTACCTGACCCAATCAGCACTTGATTTAGGTGGATGTTTACTACATCGGTTACAAAAGTAAAATCATATCCTTCCTTAGAAAGTAAGGATACAGATATGATGTTACAAGTCGCACCTGGTATATAAAAACAGTCACGCAGAATCAATATCTGCCCAGTTGTCAGTCCTAGATGATATTCCCCTACGGATTCAGCATACATGCTCATTCCGTTAGCAACCCTGAGAGTCATATCACCTTTCCTGATAACCCTACGATTTCTCAAAGCCTGTAACGAATTACAGATATGAGATCCTGATCCGGTATCCAATACCCAGGAAGTAGGGTTAACTGACATACAGTTCTCAATCACAAACACACCCGAAGCCGAAGCCACAACATGCTTCGAATTCTGGCTACTAGCTTTACAAGCCCTGTAATCCTTCTGTCCATGTTCATTCCCATAACAATAGGAACATCCTTCTTTTACTACATCTGTTCCTGAAACTTCTGCCCTTCCCTTTCTTTCTACTTCCCTAGTTTCCTTTAGGGTAGTAGGCAGAGACTGTTGAACTGAGTCAGCATCTGACCTGTTCTTCAACGTGGTTTTCAGGTCCGAGAGCTCAAAAGAGCTGGTCTCTGTAAGGACGTTGCCCCCTACAGATGACCCGATAGCCAACCTCGCTGGAAGCAATTCGTTCGAGGTCTCATATCTTGCGATACGAGATTGCTCTCCATATAAAACTTTGTTATGGAGGAAGATAGAAGCTGAGTCCATCTTCTCGTGCTGCCTTTGGTATATACCATCAACTGAGGCTAACACGAGGCACTTGGCTTTCGCACAGACTTCTTCCGATGTCCTACGAATATCAATATCCGTGACAGGGGAAACTGGACCTGAGACGGCAGGGGTTGGATCAGTTAAGAGGTGTCCCAGCTTGTCCTGGGCAATGGACATCTGGATAGACCTTTGCCAGTCATAACAGTTAGATTCAGTCATCTTATTATCTAGATGTAACCTAGGTGTGGTCACCGGGTCGCTGCAATTAAGAGAGAGAGAAGAAAACACTTAGCATGTTGCTCTTGCAAGTTTAGATTGGTTTTTAATTTATCTAAACAGGATGGCTCCCACTGTCTCTCGAATCCCTTCTCAAACCGTAAAGACAAGATTAGTCAGGATCAATCTCACCGTACAATACTTGCTTAACCGTTCAGCCAGGCCAGTGTCGGTACTTCGAGGGAGGTTTTCCAACGCTTTCGCGAAGTTCCTTAATTGAGTAACCTCTTTTCCCTGTGGGCGTAGCCCCGCTAACACCTTTCTAGGCACCTACTAGGTTTATAGCATTGATCGTTAAGTGAGAGTTTTCCCGAGGAGTAGCATATACTCACAGTAGGATCGGGATCCAAATATCATCGCGTGATGAAACCGAAGGAATCCTACCAGAATCATCACACTCCAAATGGTATGCAGTGCTAGCAAGTTTCAGTACTTTTGAAACTCCCGATGTAGATTTTTGCCCCATGCTCTTATGACCTTGACTAAGGCCAACAAATCATAAGTCACATGTCAAGTTCTACCCGTCGTTATCCAGGTTAATTTGAACCCACCCGTATATACCCTTGACTATGGCCAACAAAGCAATACGACTGTCCCAAACCAACGCATTCTATCTATGCAACATATGAATACCCACCAGCTACCAAACACTGTGCCTTGACTAAGGCCAACAAACACAGCTTGAATACTGTTGAATATTTATATGAAACGACGGAGGGCTACGGATGGTTTTGGCGAAACCGTGAACGTAGTGAACTTGATATAGTCGATGGAACGTGATAGCTTTTAAAAGGAGTGGTTCAAGCTCCGCGTTTAAAAGTTTTAGTTTTGAAAAGAACCGAGTGGCTTTCAAAGTGTTCCAATCGACTTTTACTTGGTTTATTTCTTGCATTAGTTCTTTTAATGCGTCCCATCAATTAATCCTACCATTGCAGAAAACAACCAAAATATGACGTACGCTTATGCCATTCGCATTCGCCACGGGGCCCCGTCATCACCCGTTAGGTTACTTAACTAACGACAGAGCGAGGGCTGGGCTAGCGCGGCTGTAAAACATAAGCAACGCCTAAATAGTTATTATATATAAATATATAGCAATGATAGACATTACAGATCACAGATGAATACATTGGATATACTAGGAATCCGCAATGCGTTCGAGCCTGCAACGTAAAGCGGATTACACGGTCGCGGTGAATAGCCAAAACCCCACCCAAGACCCCTACGGGTGCGGCAAACTACCCGCCAAGCACCCGAAGCGAAGCAACCTCCCTCACCACCGTGAGTAGGCCACTCGACACTTCGAGATACCCGGTAGTTTGTGCACCCCCTCCATGGGTCTATCCTAGGAGCAAAAACAGTAAAAAGAATTATACAATGACGGCTACAACCCCGACCCGGTTGTGCGGCCATACAAATAATATTATTACATCAATTTATATGTTACAAATGAATGAAAGAAAAATAACGCTCATCTCACATCCACCCCGGCTATTCACCCGCAACAATCCAATCCATTCATATCCACAAACCAATAACAATCACAGATAACAGAGATGTATAACCCCGACTAATCGACTTATAGCGATTAGCCGACGTTCAATACATACAAGCATCACAGATATAACCGATATAGTTAAAGTGTAGTGAAGTTCCGAAAAAAAAATACGGATTTATAGGCCCCCAAAAGTAAATTTTAGTTCTGGAAAATCTGGGCACATATAACATATCCTAAAAATCCCAAAACCAACACAGAAACACACTGCACCAAAAACGATGCAGAGAGGGGACAAGACGGCCGCGCTTCCGCGGCAAGAGCTTCCTCTTGCCGCGGATCCGCGGTCCTTTTGTTGCCTCTCTGGTTCGTCTTTGGTGGTGTTCTACACAAAACCCTGAGACAATTTTTGATATATAACAAATTTTATTTTGACCAGAAAAAAAATTAACAGAAACTTGGGTTTTGCGAGTTTGGTTTTTCGATTTTCCGGTTTCGAAACTTTGTTACACTTAACTACTTAGCTAATTTAGGTTTAGTTAGGCTCTGATACCACTGTAAGTCCACGTTGCCCACCCCGGTGCTTGCGGGGAGGCGGAAAACATAATAAAAATCGGATTTTTAAGAACTTAGGCAACATGGACCTAGCTTTAAGGATCTTTGCTAAACATAAACTTGCTAACCCTAACTACAAAGTAGCTAAGTGATGGAAAGGTTATATCTTGAGCTCAAAGTCCTTCTCTCCTTGCTCCTTGGAATGGTTGAAAGAGTTCACCTTGCTTGTCTTCTCCCGTCAAAGAAGGATCCACCCGAAAGCCACGACCTTTAGCTTCAACTCCAAGCTAGGAGTAACTAGAGTGCAAGAAATGCTAAGACTTGAACCCTAGAAGAGAGTAGAGAGGATCAAGTGAAGGTTTTTCTCAAGCTTTTTGTTTCTCAACACATGAGAGGGAGAGAGCTTAAGGGAGAGGATGAGCAAGAGAGAGAAATAATATGAGAGAATGAATTATTAGTGAGCCATTCTCACTAATATGTGTGAATAATTTTAATTGAATAATTAGCTTGAAAATTGTCATGGTAAATCATGACATGACCATTATCATTTCAATTTTTGCAAAGATCAAAGAGCATCTTCCAAAAGAAATGATGATGGTCAAAGTGTCAACCTTGGTCAACAAGTCAATGAAGTCAAATTGTCAACAACAACCATGCACAATTATTAAGCTAATTATCAATTAACAATAATTCACACAAAAGCAATGAGGTTAATAAAATGACAATAGTCATTAACCCTAAACAAGGTCCTCTCCCTCAATCTCTAGCAACTGTGCATACGCACCCGCATTCGTGATCCGAGGAACACGAATACTCTGAGAAAAACCAATCTCAAATCATATACTAGGATCCGGCTTAAACCAAAGCCCGCTAGCATAAATTGTCCGGACAGCAAACGTGCACAAGTGCGCGGATGCGAACGAACCCTGTCGCAAAACCATGCGACCTCTACTCATTTTGCCTAAAGGCGAATAGCTCTCTGTGTGGGACTCTAAAGACTCGACACTACGCTGGCAGTGGGTTTAACCACAGACCGCAAGCGGCACTAGCTGTACGTAACGGTCCCCAGGTAGATGTCGATAAGAAGACTGACGAGGTGAACCCCATCTGCACTCCTACTGAGCCTGTATGTGACAGTCTCCGTACAGTCCGGTCTGTTCGTCTGATACATCGCATGGCGGGCCTAGGGGGGCGGTGAACGTCAGTCCCCTAATAGCGGTACAAGTCGTGTCGGAGTGTAGCCCAGAACACCCTGAGATAACACTGGAAACCTACCAGTATATCTCGCTTGCCCTGGCCAGGGACTACTCGTGTAATGGCTCTCCTGGACACAGCGCGATGTCAACCCCCAATACCGGGAGAGACGAATCCTGTCTAACCATCACTGCCTCCAAGTGCTTCGGGACTGCACCCAAAAACTACCTGTTTGCACGACTCCTTTGAGCCGTGGTAGGGTAGTAATCAAAGTGCAGTGGGAACACACTCGAGGCGAAGTGACAGTGTCAAGTCAGCGGACTAAGCTGTACTCATGTCACCTGGGAACTGATAACTGACGATAGGTATATTACCAACCAACAGTTCCCGACGAGTCCTGTCCAGTGTACTCGTAACCTAACGAGCACCCGCATACTATCCCAAGTACGACGTACTAACAGCTGTGGGACAGACCGTCTCCCATACTGGGATGAGAAGCGCATACGCTAGTCTACTCCGGAGTATCGATGCCCTGTCTCGATAGTCCAACGACCAGGGACCTGTATAAGGATGTGCTTATAGATTACCCAGCTCCCACGAGTGCGAGCGCCATCACAACGCTGGTAATCAAGCAAAGATCCTAAGGGCTCCACTAATATGTATACCAGCAATATGCTAAAAGAAACACATGCACATATTAAAGCAGAGACAAACCAAGTAGCATACTACCATTTCGAGCAAGATTGTATATACAACTGTGAATATCCCAAGCTTTCATTAAGTAATATACAAGCTAGTATGATACAGTAATGGCCTCTAGGGCATATACACTAACAGTTTGCCGGTCGGCAAATATTTGGTTTTGAATATCTGCTGTTGTGCACCAATTTCAAATTGATGTATCTGTACGTCTATTTTAATAGAGTGAGATATACCTTTTGATATTATGTCGATGACATTTACCTATATCAGTAGATGGTTAGGTAAGGAGCATTAAACAGCGGTGTAATTCTTCTTAACCATAAGTACAGTTTTCAACCTACAACACACAGTGAAAGAGTTGTTAGACTCGGCGGACTTATACAGAGTATTGTATGTTGTCCAGTGTCCATTAGGACAGAGGGGTTGGTCTTCATACTATATTCTGTTTACTTTTAACTTCTCTAGTTCTTAGACATATGTTTCGTAGAAACATAGGGTCTAAATTTTGAAGAGTTATAGGTATTTGAATAGAGTAGAGAACCAGGTGTAGCAAGTATCGGGATTCTTCAAGGTGATCGAAGATGTAGATACTTGTGTATGGTATTCAGTTGATAGTAATGATAAAGAGAAATTGCTTCTCTTTCAGGTTACTCATAATTGGAAGCATTCCTAAGTTGAGTAACGCTGATCGGCCTCTCTCCATTTTGTTGACATGCACTGGAGACAGCTGCATGATTTGAATCTGGTTCAATTAAATCAGTGCCTCTGGTTCTATATTGGATATAGAACAGTTCATATCTTAACGTTGTTAAGGTACGGGGAGTTGTCCGGCTTATGATTAAAACCAGACTCTGGACAGCTCAAGGCGCGTTTCTGTAATGGCTGTTTGTGGGTTGACCCAGGCTATGACGAGGGTTGACTTTCTACCATCTGAAAGATCAATAGTGATATTGTTCTTAACTCGCCACATTTTAAAAGAAATGGTTATTTTTCAAAAAAACAGTAGTGGGAGTATGGTAGAACTGGAAGTGATTCCAGAACCGCAAACGATTACTGAAGATTTGATAAGGAACCTAAAGATTCAATCTGTTTTGACATTCCATTAGCCACTCCGCAGATAAGGTGGGTAACTTCAAGCACCCGAGAGGTACTCCGGTAGCCTCAAGGACGGTGACAGGGAAGTTCTTGTTTACCCACACTTGCCATTACTGTTGTTCCAGGCTGCGAGACCCGGTGGGAGGATGAGTATAGCGTCGTTCTAAACTAGCTTTAGAAGTGCACATCTATATGACTCTGCCAGAGGGTTGTCGTAGTCAGTGGGAGCAGCGGAAGCATTGGTGGACATCAGGCTTATGTCTATTTATAGACTAAAGCAGATATAGCAGAGATAGATCATCTGTTTCTGATGTGACAGTCATAGGTTTGACGTCATCAGAATAGGGGATGGATCTGTTGAGAAGGTAGTAGGAAGTGATATTCCTATACTACGATCGGTTATGCTTTGGTCGTCACACAGTGGTTTCTCCACATGGGACTTGGACATTATATCTGACATACTGGTTACTAGATCTATGGTTTTAGATCTAGATTTGGGTGGTTTCCCAATCAGGGTACTTAGACAGCATTCTAAGAGTATTTAGAATGGACGACTCCTGGCACGGTAGTGTACCTGCAAGTGATGGAGTCACCCTCTCTAAAGGTGTCTTATAGACTAAAGGGGAGAGGGATGCGCATGATTGGCAGATCACTTGCTTAGGCAATTGAGTCAATCATGAGATGTCAAGTACCACACCAGATGTTGTTCTTGCACTAGATGCAATAAGTTGACATTGATCCAATCCTGGAGAAACAGTCGGAAGCAGTTTTAGAATATAAGTGGATGTTCTAGGGATATGATAACGACAGCCTCATTTGGGAGACAGTTATCATTCCAGGCTTCCAAGGTGACATGGACGACAGGGTGATCGTCAGAGTTATAGTTTTCCCTCTGACGAGGGGCAGTATTTTGGACAGGTGATCCAAGGAAATACTGAGGGTGGCATGGCGCAGGATACTGATTAAGTTCAGTTGACGATACAGTCTAAGAAGTTTGGATTTGGAGTTCATTTATGAGCTCGGTCCCATCAGACATCCAGACACTCTAAGACAGGTATTGCTCATTTCGGGAGATGGCTTTCTCCGCGAACTTGAGATATAGAGGGACATAGAAAGAAACTTCAGAGCGGATCCACTCGCTGAGGCTATTCCTCGAACGCAAGAGTTTCGCAAACAGGATTTGTGAGACTGACTAGTAGAGGAGTTGGGTGTTCGGTATCACACGGGCTGTGAGTATGCGACATCGCAATAATTAGCCTTGAGTGCAAGTGGGAGATTGTTGGAGATAGTGCCCTCAGAGTCAATTATTGGATCACAGGCACGTGATTGCAATGATTGAGGGAGGACCTATCCCAGTAGAACAGTCTTACTCGAGATGATAGTTTGCTATCTGGTTTACCTTTATCATCGTGTACTGCTTTAGGTGACCTGACAGGTCGCTATTGCACGTTGATAGAGCCCCGAGGATTCTTGCTTGACTGCCGGCAGTATGAGGGCGATCATATACGTGAGAGCTGGGGTCTACAAGCATATCCTTAAAAGGTTCCTAGTCGTGGGAGTTTCGAGACAGGGCATCGATTCTCCAGAGTAGACTAGTGTATACAGTCGAGACCCCGACGAGGGGCGGTGGCCGGTCTCACAAGCCACTGGTGTCTGTTGGTTCACCTAAGATGTATACAGGTGCTCATTGGGTTATGAGTACACCGGACAGGACTCGCCGGGAACATGCTAGTTGGTCTTATACCTGACGTCAGATAGCAGTTCCCAGGTGACATGTGTACAGGTTAGTTCATCGACCTGGGGATCGTCATTTGTCTCGTGTGAGTTCCCACTGTACTTTGATTACTACCTTACCACGGCTCAAAGGAGTCGTGCAAACAGGTTTTAGTTGGGTACAGTCCCGAGCCACATGGAGGCAGTGAGCGGATCTTCAGGGGTTCGTCTCTCCCGGTATTGGGGGTGAGGTCGCGCTGTGTCTAGGAGAGCCATTACACAAAGTCCTTGGCCAAGGCAGGAGATTTACTGGTAGGTATTCCAGTAGTATCTCAGGGTGTTCTGGGCTACACTCCGACACAACTTGTACCGCTTTTGGGGGTCTGACTTTTACCCACCCCCTAGGCCCGACATGCGATACTCATAGACGAACGGACCGGACTGTACGGATATTGTCACTTACAGGCTCAGTAGGGTGTCAGGATGAGTTCACTCATCGACGTCCCTTTTAGTCAATAGCTGGTGGCCCGTTACGTATTGGCTTATACCTCTGACGTGCTAGTGGTTAAATCCACAGCCATAGTATTGACGAGTCTTTAGAGTCCACCACACTTTCAGTTACTCAAGCTTTCGGGCGAAACGCTGTAGAGGCCGTATGGAGATATGGCAGGGTCCGATCAGATACGTGCGGTATTGCACGGATCAGGAAATGACAGCTTTGTACTAGAGGCCGTATGGAGATATGGCAGGGTCCGATCAGATACGTGCGGTATTGCACGGATCAGGATCGGACAGCTTTGTACTAGTGGCCGTATGGATATATGGCAAGGTTCGATCAGATACGTGCGGTATTGCACGGATCAGGATCGGACAGTTTTTACTAGCCGGTTTTGGTTTAAGCCGGTCCTAGTTTAGTACAGTGTAGATTTTGTCTCATTGCATTTGTATCCGGACGGAATACAGATGCGGGTGTGTATGCACAGTATCGGGGTTTTCCTGTAATTAGTTACGGGACCAGTTTTCTGGAGTTGCCAGTTTGCATTCCGTTCCGGCCGGTTTTCCTTTGTTCTTTCCCGGCCGGACTTTTCCGATGGAGGGGGTTATTTGCAAGTTTGCAAATAACACTTTGTGGAGGATTTATTTGCATAAGGATTGATATGTTAAGCATCTTTGCTTTTCATGCATTTATTGTGATAAGAATGGATTTGATTTGGATTTGAGTTTTGTGATGATTATGTCTAGGATGTGGTCACCTCTTTTCACTTCCTACACTCACCTCCCTTCATGCTTCATAATCTTTGCTCCACCATTTTCTAAGTATGAGAGTTTTCATTGGAAAAGAGAGAAGAAGAAAAGAAGAAGAAGAGAGCTTCATCTTTGAGAGAGTAGGATTCTTGATCTCATTTTTCATGTTAAGAAAAATGCAAGCACCATTTTTCTTATCATGTTTCCTCTATCATCTTCAAATGGCAACCACCCCAAAAGAGACTACGATTCTACACTACACTTCCTACAGCATATCTTGGACGCGTCGGCTAGCCTACTTCGCGCCCGAGTTGCCTCGGTATTGAGGTGGGAGCCCGTATAAGTACCCGGCTTCGTGGTGCCCTTTCCGACGAGGAGGAGACGGACGGAGATCCCGCGAGGAGATCGGAGTGGAGATGAAGACCGGAGGACTCGGATCAGTCGGTATATCTCTAAGCCATCCTCTTGTTAGCTTAGACTAGTTTAATGGCACGATCCGGGGTTTAGTGCGCGGTGGTGCCGGTTTGCTAAGTCCGCAAAAATTAAAGTTTATCACCGTTTCCGCATTCCGGCGTCGGATTGACGGCCGGGGCGCCGCCGTGCACTTACAGATAGATCCAAGAGGATATTAGGACTTTCACAGTCCATTTACATCGACACCATACGGAAGAGATTCAGTATGGAAGATTCCAAGCGCGGTAATCTATCGGCTTGTCACGGGATCACCCTCTCCAAAGAGATGTCTCCCAAGACTGATTTGGAGAGGGATCGCATGTCTATTATACCCTACGCTTCTGCGGTAGGCTCTATAATGTATGCGATGTTGTGTACCAGACCGGATGTGGCTTATGCACTAGTGTGGTAAGCAGGTATCAGTCAAACCCTGGGGAGAAACATTGGATAACAGTAAAGAACATTCTCAAGTACCTGAGAAGGACTAAGGAGATGTTCTTGGTATATGGCGGAAAAGACCTCCAGATCGAGGCCTTTGCTGACTCCAGCTTCCAGAGTGACAAGGATGATTCCAATTCCATGTCGGGTTTTGTTTTTACCCTCAATGGAGGGGCGGTGTGTTGGAAGAGTTCCAAACAGGAAACCGTTGCAGACTCGACTATGGAAGCGGAATACATCGCTGCATCTGATGCCGCAAAAGAAGCCGTCTGGATGAGGAAGTTCTTGAAAGAACTTCAGGTGGTTCCGTCCATTGTTGATCCAATACCTTTGTATTGCGACAACAACGGGGCTATAGCTTTAGCGAAGGAACCCAGGTCCCATCAGAAATCCAGACACATCTTGAGGCGGTATCACCTGATCAGGGAGATCGTGGATCGCCAGGAGATCGAGGTTCGGAGGGTTGCTTCAGAAGATAACACAGCAGATCCATTCACCAAGGCCTTGCCCCAGACTCAGTTCGAGCGGCTGATCGAGATGATAGGTCTTCGATACGCCAGTACATGGCCTTAGTGCAAGTGGGAGATTGTTAGTGTATATGCCCTAGAGGCCATTACTGTATCATACTAGTTTGTATATTACTTAATGGAAGCTTGGGATATTCACAGTTGTATATACAATCTTGCTCAAAATGGTAGTATGCTACTTGGTTTGTCTCTGCTTTAATATGTGCATGTGTTTCTTTTAGCATATCGCTGATATACATATTAGTAGAGCCCTTAGGATCTTTGCTTGATTACCCGCGTTGTGATGGCGCTCACACTCGTGGGAGCTGGGTGATCTATAAGCACATCCTTATACAGGTCCCTAGTCGTTGGACTATCGAGACATGGCATCGATACTCTGGAGTAGACTAGCGTATGCGCTTCTCATCCCAGCGTGGAAGACGGTCTGTCCCACAGCCGTCAGTACGTCGTACTTGAGATAGTATGCGGGTGCTCGTTAGGTTACGAGTATACTGGACAGGACTCATCGGGAACTGTTGGTTGGTATTATACCTATCGTCAGTTATCAGTTCCCAGGTGACATGAGTACAGCTTAGTCCGCTGACTTGACACTGTCACTTCGCCTCGAGTGTGTTCCCACTGTACTTTGATTACTACCCTACCACGGCTCAAAGGAGTCGTGCAAACACGTAGTAGTTGGGTGCAGTCCCGAAGCACTTGGAGGCAGTGACGGTCAGACAGGATTCGTCTCTCCCGGTATTGGGGGTTGACATCGCGCTGTGTCTAGGAGAGCCATTACACGAGTAGTCCCTGGCCAGGGCGAGCGAGATATACTGGTAGGTTTCCAGTGTTATCTCAGGGTGTTCTGGGCTACACTCCGACACGACTTGTACCGCTATTAGGGGACTGACGTTACCGCACCCTAGGCCCGCCATGCGATATATCAAACGAACAGACCGGACTGTACGGAGACTGTCACATACAGGCTCAGTAGGAGTTCCGATGGGTTCACCTCGTCAGTCTTCTTATCGGCATCTACCTGGGGACCGTTACGTACAGCTAGTGCCGCTTGCGGTCTGTGGTTGAACCCACTGCCAGCGTAGTGTCGAGTCTTTAGAGTCCCACACAGAGGGCTATTCGCCTCTGGGAAAAACAGAGTAGAGGTCGCATGGTTTTGCGACAGGGTTCGTTCTCATCCGCGCACTTGTGCACGTTTGGAGTCCGGACGGATATCACTAGCGGGCTCTGGTTTGAGCCAGATACTAGTATATGTTTTGGGGTTAGTTTTATCTCATAGTATTCATATTCCTCGGAACAAGAATGCGGGTGTGTATGCACAGTTGATTGAGGCGGAGGAAGAGGATTTTCATTAGGGTTTCGGAACGGGTGCGTATGCACAGTTGACAGTCGTCTTTTTCCAAACCCTAATGAATTTATGATATATCAATTAATAATATTAATTAAATGAAATTGTGTCATGGTTGGGTTTGTTGACTTGTTGACCAAGGTTGACTTGTTGACCATGGTTGAAACTTTGACTATCATCATTACATATCAAAGATGCTCTTTGATTCTAGCAAAACCATTTAATGTGTGTAATGATAATTGTCATTTCAAACCATCCATCAACTATTTCATTTTGATTATTATTATTATTTTGATAATTCATTTGATATTATGTTATGGTTGTAAAAAAGCATTTCATTCTATCATAACACTTCTCTCTCCTCACTTTTTCTTCCTCCTCCTCTAGTTCAAGGAGACTCACTCTCATGTGTTGAGAAACCTCTCCTTGAGATAAAAAATACCCTAAACCACTCTCTACTCACTCTAGGGTTAGAGGTCTAGCAAGCTAAAGATCTTAGTTCTCTCAAAGTTCGAGAAAGGAGCCCGAAGGTTGAACCCTCGGGTGGATCCATCTTTGACGGAAGAAGGCGACGAGGAAAGCACCATCCAAGCTCTACAAAGGTTTCAAGAAGAAGGAGTTCAAGTTAGGTATAACCTCTTTTCCGAGTAGCTAACTCTCTTTAGCTTAGTAGCTAGTTTAGTTTAGAAAAGATCCGACTTTTGTTAGTCCATGTTGCCTAGTGCGCCAAAAATTTGTTTTTCATACCGTTTCCGCCTCCCCGCAAGAACCGGGGTTGGCAACGTGGACTTACACGAAATACTTGTCTAAAAACTAGAGAGTCATAAATAAACAGAATATAGTACGAGCACCAACCCCTTTGTCCTAATGGACACTGGACGACATACAATACTTTGTATAAGTCCCCTGAGTTGAATAACTCAAACGCTGTGCGTCGTAGGTTGAAAACTGTACTATGGTTAAGAAGAATTACACCGCTGTTTAATGCTCTTTACCCAATCATCAACTGATTTAGGTAAATGTCATGGACATAATTTCAAAAATTTATATCTCACTTTATAAAATAAATGTACAGATATATCAGTTTGAAATTGGTGTATAACAATGGATATTCAAAACCAAATATTTGCCATCAGGCAAAACCCCAGGTGATTTCCTCAAATATCACCAATTACAACGAATTCCAATATAATAAGGATATAATCACCTAATTCCCAATAACTTACTCCCACTCATCATCTGTAAAACCATACAGATGTGAAAATCAAACCTGGTAAATACATATCCTGGAGCAAGGATCTAATTGAGAAATCCATTTTCAATTAACAACGCACAGTGAAACTGAAACATGAAAATGTTTCGCAGGGGTAGCCGGGTATTCCTAGTAATGCCTCTTCCATTATCCAGATTTATGACTGTAACCGTATATTTCTTTGCCATCTCTCCAAATCGCTTTATTTGTCTTTACTCATTACCTTTTGTACACCACCCTTAGGCTAAATGGTTTTCTTCCTTCCCTACCGTTCGGCACCATCTATGGTTTGGAAGAAGACTATCCAATAAGCGTAATAAGTGTACTCTCCTAATCCTAGGAGCCTTCGCAACCTGAGAGAAGGTAAAGGGAAAAGACAACTGAATAATCCATATTCTATTTCTCCTGAACCAGAATCCATTCTCGAACTGGAACAAGTTCCTTCGAGTTCGTATGTAACTATACGATGGATTATCCAATAAATGTGGATTTTCGTAGTGATATGGGGTGTTCTGAAGAAATTCAAAGGTGAAGTAGGAGTGGCGATGATATACGCGGTTTAGTCGTGAATGATAGCAGTCGCATTTTACTTTGCCCTCATTCTAATCCCTTTATTTGTCTTTACTTATTACCTTCTGTACACCACACTTAGGCTAATTAGTTTTCTTCCTTCCCCACCTTTCGGCACCTGCCTATGGTTTGGAAGAAGACTATTCAATATGCGTAATAGGTGTATCCTCTCATAATCCTAGGAGCCCTCACAACCTGAGAGAAGGTAAAAGGAAAAGACAACTGAATAGTCCTATTCAATTTCTCCAGAACCGGAAACTATTATAAAATCTGAAACAAGTTTCTTCGAGTTCGTATGTAACTATACGATGGTCATATCCAATAAATGTTGATTTTCGTAGTGATACAGAATGTTCCGGAGAAAAGTAAAGGGTAAAAGTAGGAGTGGCAATGAAGTATGCAACTCTGACAATCCAAAAGCCAATGTGTTTTAAGAAGGTCTGGTTAACTTACTTTATGAGTTCTAGTCTAGGGTCGGGCCATGCTTGCTGCCAAAGAGAGAGAGAGAAAAGGAACACTCAGCGTGCACTCTAATCTAGATCAGAATGGTTAATCACTTTATCTAATCAGGATGGCTCCCACTGTTTCCTCGAATTCTCCTCTAAACCCAAAAGAAGAATTAGTCGGGATCATCTAAAATCACCCGAGTAGTAAACCAACTCATCAGTGGGAATCGGGATCCAACTATCATCGCATGATAACCTGATGGAATCCACTCAAGTTATCACACTCCAGAAGGTATGCGCATGCCTGGCAAGTTTCCTGTATGTTTGAAACTCCCGATGTGATTTCTGCCCCATGCTCTTATGACCTTGACGAAGGCCAACATATCATAAGTCACAGTCAAGTTCTATCCGTCATTGTCTAGGTTAATTTGAACCCACCTGTACATACCCTTGAAGAAGGCCAACATAGTAGTACGACTGTCCCAAACCAATACATCTATCTATGCAACAGAAAAGTAACAAATAGCTACCATACACTATGCCTTGACGAAGGCCAACAAACATAGCATGAATACTAAGTGCTACCCGTCTGAAATGACAGAGGGCTATGAATGGTTGTTAGTGAAAAACCTTTAACGTAATGAACTTGATATCGTTGAAGGAACCGGATAGCTTTACAAATATATAGCGGCGAAAACTTTTGCTAAAGAGGTCACTCCCGGTAAAGGGATCTCGGCTCTTTCCTCGTGGAATGAGGTGCAGGATATTCCAAACTGAATATCTCGATGCAAAGCAAAAAAAGTAATCGACTATAGTGAAGTTATTACCCTGACGCAAACTTTTGCCTAAGAGGTCACTCCCGCTGAAGGGATCTCGGCTCTTGCCTCGTCGAATGAGGTGCTGGATATTCATAACCGAATACCGCTGTGCAAAACAAAAGAAAACGTCCTTGTAATAACAGCTTTTGAAAATTATTCCAACAACATCATATAGGTCTATTTTCCTTGCATTGATCAGAATCAACGCAGTCCCATCAATTAATCACACCAGAAAAGAATGAAAATATGATGTACGTATATGCCATCCGCATTCGCCACTGGACCCCATCATCACCTATTGGGTTACCTAACTAACGACAGAGCGGGGGCTGGACTAGCACGGGTGCAAAATATATACAACATCTTCTAGTATATATATAATAATATATAATAATCGTTCCAGGCATGATATATGCAGCATCACAGATAAGCGATAAGCATCACAGAACAATACTGATAATGTGGGAGCCCCGGGTTTCCTTTGACCCGCAAGTGAAACTCGACGTTCCCCTGGTCTTGTGGATAACCTATGCAATGAAAACCTAGACCCTTACGAGCACGGCAAGTTACCCGCCAATCCCAAAAGTGAGGCAACCCCAATCAACAACGTGAATAGGCCATCCGACACTTCACGGAATCCGGTAACTTGAGCACTCCTCCTTGGGTCAACCTGTACCCCCTACGAGTGCGGCGAATAGCCCGCCAATTCTAGAGTGAGGCCCCCTCCGTCTTACCGCCATGGGATGCGGGCCCATTGCCCTCTAGAACCCGGCTAACCGTGCACTCCACCGTAGGGTAATCCTATTAGTTATATGTATGCCCTAGATGCCATTATTATACATGTGATGTATATTATAGTGGATGCTTGGACATATATAGGGAGGACTTTCTTGCTCGACATGATAATATGCTATCTGGTTGCTCTTTATCTTAACATGTACACTTATTGTCTCTCTATTACATGTTCATAAAGCCCTTAGGATGAGTACTTGACTACCCGGATTATGATGCAGATTATACTAGTGGGGCAGATGTAGTCGGTAAGTACATCCTTCAATAGTTCCTAGTCGTGGGAGTATCGAGACGGGGCATCGATATTCCATAGTAGACTAGCGTATACGCTTCTTGACCTATATGATAGGTGATGGATGATCCCACATCCATTGGTGTTTGACATCAGAGAAGGCATACGGGTGCTCAGTGGAGACTGGGTACACTGGACGGACTCGCCGAGAAATCCTAGATGGTATTATATCTATCGTCAGATAGCAGTTCTCTGGTGACACTGGTACAGGTTAGTCTATCGACCCGAGATCGTCATGGAGTCTTGTGTGATTCCCACTGTGCTTTGATTTCCACCTTACCACGTTTAAGAGATCATGCAAAACGGTGGTTTTTGGGTACAGTCCCGAGTCACATGGAGGCAATGAGCGATAGGAGGGGATTTCTTCTCTCCCGATATTGGGGGTTGATGTTGCGCTATACTTGATTGGCCATAACAGGAAATCCCTGGCCAGGGTTGCTGAGATCTACTGATAAGTGTTATCAGTAGTTTCTTGAACCGTTATGAGCCTCATATCGGCATGACTTATCAGGCTATTGGGGTCTGACGTTTACCACCCCCAGGCTGCGATATGCGACATATCAGACGAAGAGACCCGACTGTACGATAGTGTTACCGATTGGATTCGCTGGAGTATGAGCAGGCTTGCTTATTGATCTTCTGATCGCTCAATACCTGGGTGGCCATTACGTTTAGCTGGCGGCTTGCGGCTTATGGGTGACTGATATGATCACCACCTACTGCCGGCGTATTGACGAGTCTTTAGAATCCTACACAGAGGTTTCCTGGCTCAAGCGAAACGAAGTAGGAGCACATATGTGATATGTACGGGACCGAGATTAATACGCGTATGTGATACCGTATTCTATTCTCGCGATATGTGATATCGGTTGGTTATATGTGATATAACCGGGCTGTCGAATCAAGTGTTTATTCGATAAGTTGATACATTTGATATTAGTCGGTTGTATGTGATATAGCCGGATTATTAAATCAAGTGTTGATTAAATAATTTAATGTATAATTATATATTTGATATATTATCTTACATTAACTAATATTAGCTCACTTAAGTTTTCTTTTTCTCACTAGTGTACACTTAGTATATATGTGATATATATTAATGTACATCTTTTATGTCATGCTTGATGCCACATGCTACATGAGTGTATGAGACTCACACTATGCTTATAATAATGTAAGGTTTTATTTATTTAAAGTAAATCAAATTAATTGGAAATTGTCATATGGTTGAAGCTTGTAGAAGCTTGTGGAACCATTGGCCAAGTCCACTAATTTTGTGAAGATATTTATTAACCCAACCATTATTATTTAGCCATGGTTTAGTTTCTACATGAGTTAGTATATGATATTAACTCACCCATGGTTGCTATTCTCACCACTTGATTCATTCTTCACTTGCTTCATTCCATGGTTGCTTTCTTCATCTCCTTCCTCAAGCTTTCTAGCTTCATGAGAGGTGAAGAAAAATAGTGAGAAAATAATTTCTAAAGTGAGAAAAGTTCCTACTTCATCAACCTCTTCTCTACTAGCCATTTAGATTGGGTTGTTTCTTCACTAGTTCATCATATTAGTGAAGATGTAGCTTGAGTTGGTGTCTCCTCGACGTAGATCATCTTCGGCCTTGAAGACTTCAAGCAAGCTTGTTCCTTTCATCTTGTGGAGCCTTTCTAGAGTCCGGGAGTTCACTACTTGGAGCGAAGGGACTACTACATGGAGCTATTGAAGTGAAGGACCGGTCTACAAAGGTTGTATTCCTTGTTCACTTAGATGTAAAGATGTTTACATGCTTGTTCGTCTAATTCTCTAGTTAAGATTCGAGGTTAGGGTTTTTTAGCGCGTCAATGTTTATAAAATGGCATAGTCGATGCCTCCCGAAACCCAGCGACGACCTAGGGAACCCATCAAATCCTAGTACAGAAAAGAAAAGAATACGTACAACGGTGACATCGAGCTCAACCCGGTCATGCCCCAAACAAATAATATACAAACTGGCAGTGACGGCAGTCCACATATCGGACGCTCGCCCCGCAACATCAAATGTACAAATAAACCCAAACTGTACTACCATTGCACCCAAGCTATCCACACGACGATCCCGCCACAACCACAACACAACACAGAACATCAACGTGAATGCTACGTTCGCAAACTCGTCTAAAAGAACATATAGCAATTAGACGAGTTGTACCGCTCTAATGACATTCACGGCCGTAGATAGTAATGTATATACTGAAAACTACGACATTAGAATTCCGCACGCAATTAGCAAACTAACCCAATTTCCAAAACCATGAAAAAACAGTGAGCTAAAGTTCCAAAAACCGACCGTTTAAAGCCAATTCGGAAGTCCGAATCAAAAAAAAACGCGCTCGAACCTTCACGGGAAGTTAGAGCACGAAATTAACTACGAGTCGGGGGGGCCTAGAGGGGGTACCCTACCCCCGAGGCCACCACGAGGTGGCCAGGGGGTGAGGCAGACCCGAAACTACCTAAGGTGGGGCAGTTTCGGGTCCCTACCGCCAAGACCACCTTTTTGTCATCTTGGGGAGTGGGACCAGCCGTTCGGTCCCCCCGGGGCTTCCCCGGGGTGCCCATGCACCATCCTGCGGCTTCTTAGTTCAAACCATGAGCCCGCGGGGTGTGCAAACATCTCAAACTTTTAGTTTTTAGAACTGTTTTTGTCGGCAATTTTTGCACGACAAAAACGGCAGATTTCTAATGTCGCAAAGAGTTAACTAAGGCTTATGGAGTGGCTCTGATGCCATGTTGGGTTATGCAAACGCTCCGGCCATCAATCCGTGGCCAAATGCGGAACAAAAATTTTCAAAAACCGGTGCTAACACAACCCTATAACCCGGATCTACCCATAAACCCTAGATAACAAAACATGCAAAGGAGTTAGAGTGGTTATACCGAATAGATCCATGTCCATCGGTCTTCAACCATCATCCTAAGCTCCTAGGGGCTTCCTTGATCAAGGTTGATCTCCGGTCTCCCTCCATCGAAGATAATCCACCCGAGAGTTTATGCAACGAGCTCCAACTTCATATCCGAGGCAACTAGGGCATCTAGATTGCTACTCTAGATACCGCAGATGAAGTAGAGAGTGATGAAAGATTAATTTGTCTCAAGACACCCAAGGATTCTCAACTCATGAGAGGGTTTGGGTGGAGCTAGAGGAAGAAGAAGATGCCATGAGAATGAGGTGTTGAGAGCAACTCAAGAGAGAGAAAAAGAAATAAATAATGGCTTGTTTTTTTTGTTTGTTGTGTGAGCGTGATAAGAAATAATGGAGAAATCACATAAATGTCCATGTCTCCAAAATATCTTAGTCAACAAAAAATATCTCAAGTCAACATAATCTCACAAGAAACAAAAACCCTAAGCATGCTAGAATAGTAACCATGGGTCACTAATTAGCCATGCCACAAAAATGCAATAAACACCTCATCCTACACCTCAATAACCTTTTAATCCAAAAAGGTTTAAATCATGATGATGTGTAATCTTCTAAAAGTAATCTTGTAATAAATTACAAGAATACCGCTCAACCGTATATACATACCCGCATCCGTATTCCGAAGAATACGATTACAAAGAGACGAAAATAATCCAACAAAATAATACTAGCATCCGGCTTAAACCAAAGCCCACTAGTATTATCCGTCTGAACATCATCCGTGCATAAGTACACGTATGCGATCGAACCCTGCCATAAAACCATACGACCTCTACATCGTTTCGCCTGAAGCAGGGAAACCCTCTGTGTGGGACTCTAAAGACTCGTCAATACACTGGCAGTGGGTATAACTACAAGCACTTCAGCGACACTAGCTGTACGTCACGGCTACCCAGGTATTGAGCGAAAGGGAGGCTGACGAGCAAAATCATCCTGAAATCCCTACTGAGCCTGACAGTGACAATATTCGTACAGTCCGGTCCGTTCGCCTATGAGTATCGCATATCGAGTCTAGAGGGTGGATAAAGTCAGACCACTAATAACGCGACATTTAGTGTCGGTATGAAGCCTATCACCACCTGAGAAACTACCAATCCTAGATCAGTAATTCTCGACTACCTTGGCCAAGGATTTATGGTGTTGGCCACCCATGGACAACTGCGACATCAACCCCCAATACCGGGAGAGACGAATCCCCCGACGATCCGCTCACTGCCTCCATGTAGCTCGGGACTGTACCCAACTAAAACCTATTTGCACGAGTCCTTTGAGCCGTGGTAAGGTAGTAATCAAAGCACAGTGGGAACTCACACGAGACAAATGACAATCTCAGGTCGATAGACTAACCTGTACACATGTCACCACGGAAATGCTATCTGACAATAGGTATAATACCAACTAGCAGGTTCCCGGTGAGTCCGTCCGGTGTGCTCATAGCCCAATGAGCACCTGTATACATCTTAGGTGAACAAACTGACACCAATGGCTTGTGAGACCGGCCACCACGCCTCGTCAGGGTCTCGATCAGTATACACTAGTCTACTCTGGAGTATCGATGCCCAGTCTCGAAACTCCCACGATTAGGGACATTTAAGGATGTGCTTATAGACCCCCAGCTCCCACGTATATGATCGCCATCATACCGCTGGTAGTCAAGCAAGAATCCTATAGGCTCTATCAACATGTAATAGTGATCTGTAAAGCCACCTAAAGCAAGTACATGATGATAAAGACAAACCAGATAGCATACTATCATCTCGAGTAAGACTGTTCTACCTGTATAGTTCCTCCCTCAATCATTGCAATCACGTGCCTGCGATCCAATAATTGACTTGAGAGCACTATATCCAACAACAATGGCGACACCGACCTCAACCCGGTCGTGCCCTAAACAAATAATATACAATCTGGCAAAGAAGGCAGTCCACATGTCGGGCGCTCGTCCCACAATACTGAATATACAAATGAATCTGAACTGTACTAACTATCATTGCACCACTGGCTATCCACCACGACAATCCAACCACAATATCAGCACAATCACAGAACATCAACGTGAATGTCATGCTCGCAAACTCGTCTAAAAGAACATATAACAGTTAGACGGGTTATACCGCTCTAATGACATTCACGGTCGCAAATATATCACATGCACTGAAAAACACGGTTAATATTTCGATCGACTAAACTTTTCCAAATTGGCCCCAAATGCAAAACCAGTACTCAAACAAATCTGGGCCAAAACCATATATCACAAAAATCATATTTTCATATGATAGAGTCACAGAAAAAATTTGGTGCAATATGGCCTCAAAAGTGATGCGGAACCGCGACTAATTAGCCTATTTTGCGGCGGTTCCGCGGCCATTTAGTGGGTTCACTCGCCCAAATTTCTTCAGTTACTCTATAATAGCCTGCACGTATTTTTAAGATACATAGAATGATTTTTTGAACAGTTTTCAAAATCGACAGCAAGCATGCTCAAATGGAAAAATGATTCGGAAAATTTGGTTGATCGAGATTTTAACTTTTTGCAAACTAGCTAGTATGAGTTTATGGGTGGCTCTGATACCATGCTGGGTTTTGCCGATGCCCTGGCCATTTACCGTGGCCGATGCGGAACAAAAAATGGTGTTCAAAATATTTGGCGCAAACAAAACCCGTCCCAAGATCAAAACCATAAACCATACTATCTAATAAGAGAGAGCTAAACTACCGGGTTAGAATGTTTTACCGTATGATCCGTGTCCTTCAATCTTCAACCTTCATCCCAAGCTCCTAGTGGTCGTCTGGATCGAGTTTGGTTGCCGGTCTTCCTCCATCGATGATGATCCACCCGAGGGAAACGACGCAAGCTCCATGTTGGATATAGTGCCCTCAGAGTCAATTATTGGATCACAGGCACGTGATTGCAATGATTGAGGGAGGACCTATGCCGGTAGGACAGTCTTACTCAAGATGATAGTATGCTATCTGGTTTATCTTTATCATCGTGTACTGCTTTAGGTGACATTACTGATCACTATTACACGTTGATAGAGCCCCTAGGATTCTTGCTTTACTGCCAGCAGTATGATGGCGATCATATACGTGGAAGCTGGGGTTTATAAGCACATCCTTAAAAGGTCCCTAGTCGTGGGAGTTTCGAGACAGGGCATCGATACTCTAGAGTAGACTAGTGTATACAGTCGAGACCCCGACGAGGGGCGGTGGCCGGTCTCACAAGCCACTGGTGTCAGTTGGTTCACCTAAGATGTATACAGGTGCTCATTGGGTTATGAGGACACCGGACAGGACTCGCCGGGAACATGCTAGTTGGTATTATACCTAGCGTCAGATAGCAGTTCCCTGGTGACATGTGTACAGGTTAGTTCATCGACCTGAGATCGTCATTTGTCTCGTGTGAGTTCCCACTATACTTTGATTACTACCCTACCACGGCTCAAAGGAGTCGTGCAAACAGGTTTTAGTTGGGTACAGTCCCAAGTCACATGGAGGCAGTGAGCGGATCGGCAGGGGTTCATCTCTCCCGGTATTGGGGGTGAGGTCGCGCTGTGTCTAGGAGAGCCAGTACACGAAGTCCTTGGTCAAGACATGAGATTTACTGGTAGGTATTCCAGTAGTATCTCAGGGTGTTCTGGGCTACACCCCGACACGACTTGTACCGCTTTTGGGGGTCTGACGTTTACCAACCCCCTAGGCCCGCCATGCGATGCTCATAGAAGAACGGACCGGACTGTACGGATATTGTCACTGACAGACTCAGTAGGGTGTCAGGATGAGTTCGCTCATCGACGTCCCTTTTGGTCAATACCTGGTAGCCCGTTACGTATGGCTAATACCTCTAACGTGCTAGTGGTTAAATCCATAGCCAAAAGTATTGACGAGTCTTTAGAGTCCCCCACAGACAGTTTCTCAAGTTTCGGGCGAAATGCTGTAGAGGTCGTATGGATATATGGCAGGGTTCGATCATATACGTGCGGTATTGCACGGATCATGATCGCACGGATAATACTAGCGGGGTTTTGGTTTAAGCCGGATCCTTGTATTGTACAGTGTAGATTTCGTCTCATTGCATTTGTATTCGGTCGGAATACAAATGCGGGTATGTATATACAGTCGCGGGGTTTTCCCGTAATTTATTACGGGATCAGTTTTTTGAAGTTTCCAGTTTGCATTCCGTTTCGGCCATTTTTCCTTTGTTCCTTTATGGACGAATTTTTCCGATGGAGGGGCTTATTTGCAAATACGCAAATTAGTAATGTGGAGGGTGTTATTTGTAAATGGAGGCATCATGATGGTTCTACGCATCATTTGATTCTCTTTGAATCATTTTCCTTTGCATTTAATGTGATGGAATTTAGATTGGATATGAGGGTGACCATTTTTTCTTGTGATCACACATTATTTTCCCTCTTGTTTCATTCTCTCACCTCCCTCATCTTATGATATGGCTGGCCACTATTTGGTGGGAGCGATATATACATTTTGGTATGAGGATTTTTGGTTGATATTCATTGCAAAAGAAAATATTCTCAAGCTCATCCCTCTTGCTCTTTTTCTTCTCCACCTCCATTACGGCAACTTCATAACCCCTTGAGACAAATGATTCTACATTTAGTCTACAGCATTCTTTGACACGTCGGCTTACCAACTTCGTGTCCGAGTTGCCTCGGTCCAGAGGTGGGAGCCCGTTAAAAGACTCGGCAGTGTGGTGCCCTTTCCGACGAGGAGATGAAGACCGGAGATTCCGCGAGGAGATCGGGATGGAGGCCGAAGACTGAAGGACACGGATCGCTCGGTATAGCATTCTACCCATTCTCTTGTTAGCTAGCATTAGGTTAATGGCCCGATCCGGGTTTTTAGTATGCGGTAACGCCGGTTTTTTACAAGTTTAAAGAAAAAGTTTCGTTTCCGCATTTTGGCCTCAGAATGACGGCCGGGGCGCTGCCGTGTACTTACATTGGTATCAGAGCCACGCCATTAACCTAGTCTAGCTTGCTCTAACGTGTTTACAAGTTCGATCGAACGGATTTTCCAAAAACCCCATTTTCAAGTCCAGTTTCTGTCTAATTTTATTTGTGCTCGAAAAATTATTTGGTACATTGCAGAAAAATGTGCAGGCTTTTCTAAGAAAACTGAAAAAATTTGGTGGGCTGATTTTACTGTAGCGCGGAGGATACACGGCCAAAACCACTTTTTGGCGGTGGATCCGAGGCCGTACTGTAGCCACAGTGCACCAAATTTCTTCAGTAGGTTTCTGACTTGTAACTAGGGTTTATGGTATATTTTTTTTGGGCCCAGATTTTTTTTGAGTGCTGCAGTTGTACTTGGGGGCCCACTTCGGGAAATTTAGTCGATCGAAAATTTTAAATATGTTAATTCATAGTATTTACATTATATCTGCGACCGTGAATGTCATTTGATTGGTAAATCCTGTCTAACTGCTATAGCCCTTTTAGACGGATTTGCGAACGTGAAATTCACATTGATGTTCTGTGTTGTGCTGTGATGTTGCGGATTTGTCGTGGTGGATAACCTGGATGCAATGGTAGTACAGTTTGGTTGTATATGTACATTTGATATTGCGGGGTGAGCGTCCGACATGTGGGCTGCCATCACTGCCTGTTTGTATATTATTCTTTTGGGGCACGACCGGGCTGAGATCGATGTACCCGTTGTATATTTTACTTTCTGTACTAGGATTATCCCGCGGAGGGGTGCACGGGTAGCCGGGTTCTAGAGGGCAACGGGCCCGCATCTCATGGCGTTGAGACGGAGGGGGCTTTACTCTAGAATTGGCGGGCTATTCGCCACACTCGTAGGGGGTATAGGTTGACCCAAGGAAGGGTGCTCAAGTTACCGGATTCCATGAAGTGCTGGGTGGTCTATTCACGTTGTTGAAGGGGGCTGCCTCGCTTCAGCTTTTGGCGGGTAACTTTCCGCGCCCGTAGGGGTCTAGGATTTCATTGCACAGGCTATCCACACGACCAGGGGAACGTCGGGTTTCAGTAGCGGCTCTATGAAATCCGGGGATCCCAGATATCTGTATTGTTCTGTGATACTTATTACATTTCTTTGATGTTGCATTTTATCTCGCCTTGAGCGAATATTATATATTGATATATATACTAGTAGATGTTGTATATGTTTTGCATCCGCGCTAGTCCAGTCCCCGCTCTGTCGTTAGTTAAGTAACCTAACGGGTGATGACGGGACCCAGTAGCGAATGCAGATGTCATATACGTACATCATTATTTTCGTTCTTTATTGGTGTGATCAATTGATGGGACTGCATTGATTCGGATCAATGCAAGGTAAACAAACCTATTCTGATGTTGTTGGAACATTTTTCAAAATGCTGTTATTGCAAGGGCGTTCTCTTTTGTTTTGCACAGCGGTATTCGGTTATGAATATCCAGCACCTCAGTCGACGAGGCAAGGGCCGAGATCCCTTCACCGGGAGTGACCCCTTGGACAGAAGTTTGCGTCAGGGCAATAACTTCACTATAGTCGATTACTTTTGCTTAGCATCGAAGTATTCAGTTGGAATATCCTGCACCTCATTCTACGGGGAAAGAGCCGAGATCCCTTCACCGGGAGTGACCTCTTTAGTAAAGGTTTTTGCCACTATATTTTTATAAAAGCTATCCGGTTCCTTCAACGATATCAAGTTCATTACGTTAAAGGTTTTTCGCCAAAAACCATTCGTATCCCTCCGTCATTTCAGACGGGTAGCACGTAGTATTCATGCTATGTTTGTTGGCCAAAGTCAAGGCCTAGTGTATGGTAGCTATTTGTTACTTTTCTGCAGCATAGATAGATGCGTTGGTTTGGGACAGTCGTACTGCCTTGTTGGACAAAGTCAAGGGTAGGTACGGGTGGGTTCAAATCAACCTGGATAATGACGGGTAGAACTTGACATGTGACTTATGATTTGTTGGCCAAAGTCAAGGTCATAAGAGCATATGGTAAAAATCACATCGGGAGTTTCTAAAGAAACTGAAACTTGCCAGATATGCTCATACCTTCTGGAGTGTGATAACGTGAGTTGATTCCATCACGTTATCATGCGATGATAGTTTGATCCCGATTCCAACTGATGAGTTGGTTTACTCCTCGGGTGATCCCGACTAATTCTTCTTTTAGATTTGGAGGAGAATTTGAGGTTACAGTGGGAGGTTTCCTGATTAGATAAAGTGACAACCATTCTAATCTAGGTTAGAGCGCACGCTGAGTGTTTCTTTTCTCTCTCTCTTTGGCAGCGACCATGGCCCGACCCTAGACTATGACTCAGTGACCAAAATTAACCGAACCTTCTTAAACACTGGCTTTTGGATTGTCCGAGTTGCGTACCTCATTGCCACTCTTACTTTTACCCTTTTCTCCAGAACACCCCGTATTACTACGAACGTCCACATCCATTGGATAAAACCATCGTATGGTTATTGATTGAATACGATTTCGATTGTGTAAGTAAATCAAATGATCCCCGGCAACGGCGCCATTTGATTGAATACGATTTTGGATTGTGTATGTTGAGAAAATTGTATAGAAATCACAACCAAAAATTATTTGACCGCAATCAATAACGGTGTCGATTGTAGCGCGTTAGTAAGTGCGGATCGTCCATAGGGAAAGTGTAATCGTTCGTATTTCGAATTAGATGAGTCGAAAATTTAAAGAAAAGAAAAGAAACAATTCATGATTTAAAGAATTGAAGTTCAAGAATTAGTAAAATCTAGTCTAAATCAAGAAACAATAAAATCAAGAATTGAGAATTTGTGATGATTTCCAAATCAAATATCAAGAATCGAAGTGAGCCTCGTAGGAATCGATCGGATCTATAGATGTGATGAAATCTAGCGATTACGTATTCTTATCCATTGATGAATTGATACTAGATCGATGATGATCAACGAGAATTAGGGATTTCTTGTGAAACTAGGGTTTCATCATCTATCCCTTGTTCCTTCGTCGATATCATTCACATTCTAGCCTCTAGTAAATTCAAGAATCGATCGTGGATCCCTAATTTCGAGCGATCACAATCAAGAAAGTATCGCAACGAAACTAGGTTGTCGATTCTTCAATTTGCTAGAGTTTACAAACTCGTAGGACTTAAAAATCGTTTTAAGATTTGTTACATCATCAATCTATTGATTGTCTCGACTCATTTACGAGCGGAGTTTTACTCAAACATCACAACAAGAAACACAATCACAAATTGAGATCGAATCATGATGCAAGAATTTAAAGAAAGCAAGATTAAAGAATTTCACCTTTTATTTATCAACAATTCCGTTACAATTCGCTCAAGAACTACAAGAGGAAAGAACTCGATCGTCGATTTGGCTTCGCTCGTCTCCTTGAGTCGCGGATCAGCTTGGATCACTTGCTCGATTGAAGATCGGCTCTGCTCCTAAAAGGTTTAAGGCTTCTTGCTTGATTTGGTACTCGGGATCTTGAATTTGGCTTTGGAATTTAGATTAGGGTTAGGGTTTTGAGGTACAAGTTGTGTCACTCAACTTGTAGATGGAAGAATTGGGGAAGATGATGATTAGCCCTTAACCCTAGATCTAGGCTCTCTTTTATAGACCATCAAAACCCTAGATCTAGGATTTCAAATTTGAATTTTCCCTCCAAAAGTTTGTTAAAGAGAGCCTTCTAGATGATGTTTGTTAAGCCGAGCCTTCTAGATGAGCCACGTTGCATTTCTACAATGTTCTGGAAGCTTTAGCTGTTATTTTAGACACGTGTAGGAAATCTGGGCATCTGAAGCCATCAAGCCGCCGCGGAACCGCGGCGCAAGCGGGCTCCCGCCGCGGAACCGCGGCGCTTGTGAAGCCTTGGGGCTTGTGCTTTCTGTGATGATTTAAGGCTGACATTATGGGCTTTTTCTGATATGTTTATTTTCCAAATGAGTCCCTGATCACTGCCAGATCTCTAGCCTTTGAGTTGGCGTATTTTATCAGCACTGTTTCACAATTTTGGCTCGGTTTCTGGAATATCCTGCACAGACTTCGAAACAAGTGTTGCGCAATATAGGGATGATGCGATGCCATGATAAACAGTCAATTTCCCTAATAAATGTCGGTTTAAGTGTATAACACATGTAATCTGGTATTTCAGGACTGTTTTGCTAATATGTGCAATATGAATACCGAATATTTCTAGATGAGTGCAAATGATAGGGAAATTGCCGTGTTAAAAATACAGTATTTTCGACTGATCAAATTCCCCCAAACTTATTTTCGGTCGTCTCGAGCGAACTGTTTTATTAAAAAGAGAAAGAGAAAATAAAAAAAGAGAAAAACTAACAAGCACACTTTCGTAGGCAACACGATTGCACTGAGCACGTGCAACAAGCCTTTAAACCTCTAGGTGTCCCTAGTAGGAGGAGTGTTATCTCCTGAGGGTTTTCAGCGGATTGCACCCACAATATCCAATAATTAAAGGAAGATCATGAATATTTCATTTAAAGAAAAGAATTGTAAAAGAAAAGCTTTGAAAATTAGGGTTTCAACTAAGCTAGCTTTTCGGTTGTCATGAGCCCTATCTTAATAGTCATGAAAAGATGTCAGAAATCACGTCCTCCCTCAATAAAACATCGTCTTATTCTTCATTCCTATCTTTCTTCCAAACATCGATTATATAATCCTGCGTGTGTGTAAAGACATCCCTACACCCGGAGAATTCAATTCAAGCTATCATACTCTTGCCCATCAGCCTCAGTACTTTTTAATTAATGAATATTTAGATGAATTTGCTCACACACTTTCATGCGACCGTTAATACTTCTTGAGGTACTAACCGACCGATTACTCATGTGCTTGCTTATTTGGTGTATTTTCTCGTCTTGCACCACCTAAGGTTTAGCAGTGACTCCCAGACCAGTTGGCCTTAGGGCACTAGGTGAAGAGGAACCCTCGCTATATTTTTTATTGCTGCCTTGGCGATAACAAAACCAGTGTTCATTTTTCTCACCATTTTATATTTTTATTCTTTTTTTATTATTTCCTTCATACATCGGCTTTTAGACAAGAGCATTTCAAGGTATCCTCTACTATCCCGAGTTTCAAGACGTGTGTAAGTGCGAATAGCAGGGTATCAACGTTCAAAATGTTTGGCTTCCAGAATAGGAACTATTTTTCAGACTTATTTTTATCCTCAGATTAGTGACTTCCTTCATCTTACTAACCCTTGGGACAACGGCTCATAACTACTTATTACTAGTTCGGATAAGAAAACTTCTAATTTTCTTGGTTTTCTTAAATTTTTCTAATCTCATGGATGTAATTTTTCACTATCTGATCTTTTATTATCTTATTTATGTACAAAAATATTTTTATTTTTTGAATTTTTAAAATTTTTTTTTATAGGTTTTCAAAAAATGTTTTGTGCTTATGCAAAGTATGATGCAAATGATGCGAAAATAAGCACAAACCTCCCCCAAACTTGTTTTCAACAGTGTCCTCACTGTTGCCATCAGCTAGATCTCGAAAATCCTGTAAGCTTAGGAGGAAATTTATTAGTGGGGGCAAAATATTTAAGTGAAGATCCTCCCCCAAACTTATTTTTGGCTCATAATTTTGTGTAAAAATTTTCTTTTCAAGAGCCAGATTATACCCCCCCAAACTTGAGTTAAGTAATATTAATCTTTGAAAATCACAAGAGGGGGTCAAAAATCATTGGTCGATGCCAAGCTTTGCAAAGACCGAAGGTCAACACCAACCATTCAAAAATTTTATCAATGCAGTGCTCTGGTTGGTGGAAGAAGAAGTGGGGAAAGGGTAAGGGGTGGAATAGAATGTGTGTGCGTCTCATTTTGGAAAGACGATGCAGTAAATGTGATGGATTGCTCGCATTCTTTTTACAATTCAGAAGAAGGGGTGGAGGTTCAATTTCATTGATTGGGAGATGATTCATCTCAACACCCGTGTCATTCAAAAATACGAGTTCATCAGCGAAGATCTCCTCAAAAGTTTCATCAATACCCCGAAGAATAATGTCATCACAAAGTGCGGGGTGATCTTCAGACTCTAAAAACGGTTCATAATCGGTGTTAGTTGTACCCGGACAACTCGGTGGAAGAGTCAGTATGTGTATGATACATAGTTGGGTCAAACAACAACATATGAAAAGAGTCAAGATCATTATCATGAGGATCATCAAATTCGCTGCTGTCGACATCCATTAAGTCGACAGAACAGACCTGAGCAGTAGGTTCGGAGGGTACACTTCCCAACTTGTAAATGTTCAGCTCAATTGACCTATTCCCGAAGGATAGGGTCATAGAACCATTATGACAGTTGATGATAGCATTGGAAGTGGCCAAAAAGGGGCGACCTAAAATCACCGGAATTTGATTCCGTGAGTTCGCTACAGGCTGTGTATCAAGTACAATAAAATCCACAGGGAATACGAATTCCCCGATTTTTATTAACACATCCTCCAGTTCACCCCTAGGTTTGGTGATTGATCGGTCAGCCATCTGGAGAGTTATGCTCGAGGGCTTTAACACTCCGATACCTAGTTGCTCGTAAACCGAGTAAGGAAGCAAGTTAACACTAGCGCCAAGGTCTAGTAGAGCACGGTTGATGTGTTTTTTCCCAATAGAAATAGAAATAGTAGGACAGCCAGGGTCCTTACGTTTCCTCGGTAGTTGTTGGGGGAAAGCTGTGTCTACTGTCTTTGCCATGAAAATCTTCTTGGGCACTTGAGTCTTCCTGTTCCTAGTGCACAAGTTCTTAAGAGTTTTAGCATAGGACGGAACTTGTTGGATAGCATCTAGGAGAGGGATGTTGATGTTAACTTGCTTAAAAATGTCCATAATCTTCTCCATATGTGGACTCGATGTGTTAGCCCTTAACCGATTAGGATAAGGTGCTTTAGCAATAAGCGCTGGGTCCATCATAGGAGAAGGAAGTTTGTGTAGACCCGATCCCATAATAGAAGTGGGGATCGTCGGTGGTAGACTAGAAGAAATGGGCTGAGGTGGCGATCCTTGTGGGAAACGGAGAATAGGCTCGTGAGAAGGTGGTGGGGTAGAAGAACTGGGGTCAGAATTAGAAGTAGAAGTGGAAGGAAAGGTCTCAGCCGGGGTATCATCGATGGATTTTTCAGTGTTATCAAACTCTTCCCCAACGTGATTGTCAAGCACTCTTCCAGATCTCAACGTGATTGCATTCACAAGATGTGAACAGCCAGGATTGGGTAAAGGTTGAGCTGGAAGTTTCCCTTTCTCTCTTGCACTCATTTCGGCTTTTAGTTGTGCAATTTGTGCTTCCATCGATTTGATATTCTCATTTTGAGAGACAATGATCTTCATCACATTCTCGACGGAAGATTGCAAACTTTCCGTCCCTTGGATGGATTGTTTCATGAAAGTATCCAAGGTTTGTGCTAGTGCAGAGGTATTATCTGTACCGATCAATTGCGAAGAGTTTTCATGTGGTGCAAAAGTGTTGGCCAGATTTTGGAAGTTTTGTGATTGGTAGGGGTGCTGACTCAATTGAAGTGGTGGTTGCTGTTGTGGTGGAGGGACCCTTTGAAAATTGTTTTGGGTTGGAACCGTGTTTTGAGATTGTGATTGGTTCCAAGCAAAGTTAGGGTGATTCTTCCAACCCTGATTATATGTGGAAGAATAAGGATCGTTTCTAGATCTTTGAAATGCGGCATTGGTATGCTCGTGACCTTGAAACGGAGAATTTCGTGGACATTCTTCCGTCAAATGAGAAAGATCAGAACAACATCCACATATAGTTTTGGAGAGTGACATTTGACTTAGGGCGGCGGCTAAAAATTTGTTTTCCATAGTCTCGAGTTTCTTACTGATAGCTGAAATTTCAGCTCTAACTCCTCTGGAAACATCCGATTGGTTATTGCCACCCCTAAACGATGGACTCACACTCTCCCACTGTAAAGACTTTTCAACGAAATCTTCTAGGAATTTCCAGGCTTCCCCATCATCTTTGGTCATGAAATTTCCTTGACACATTAATTCAAGGGTTTGTTTTGTATTAGGATTAATGCCCTCATATATGATTCGGCACATATCCCATCTGGGAATTCCGTGATGTGGACATTGAACTAACAGATCCTTAAAGCGTTCAAGACATTGTGAAAATGTTTCATTTGGAAGCTGGGTGAACTGATTGATTTCGCTACGGACTCGAGCTGTTTTATGATGTGGGTAGAATTTCTTAAGGAATGCTTTGACGAATTCTTCCCAATTCGAAATGGAATGTACGGTTGTGTTGTAAAGCCACTTCTCGGCTATATCGCACAAGGTAAATGGGAGAAGACGTAGACGCATAGCATCCATAGAAAGCTGTGAGGTACCCATCATTGCGCATACATTTTCAAATTTGGTGATAAAGACATATGCGTCTTCAGACTCGAGACCGTGAAATTTTGGTAGAAGGTTGATGTATCGGGGTTTTATTTGAAAATTGTCCCCGTTGGCTGGTGGAATGGAAAGACAGGTGGAAAGGGGACCTCGTGTAGGATACCACCTCTCTTGGAGAGAGATGCGGGGTGGATTCTGCGCACCAACGGACGGCGGCAGAGTAGTGGTAAAGAAGTTCGATGGAGACGGATCCATCGATGTGGGTGTGGTGGTGGGTAAAGGAAGGGTAAATGTAGAAATACCGACTTTTGGGTCGATCGAGGGGACGCGGACTAAACGGGCACTAGAATCCCGTGTCCAGCCTATCTTGCACTAAAAAGGGTTAGTACAAGTGGCAGCGTGACTTATAATTAGGGGAAAGAATGAATGTGATTGGTGTTTGTTTTGAAAAGTATACGGATTTTTGAAAAAATGATGCGATCACAACAAATGCAACAAGCAACCCTAAAATCTAGTGGTCACCTAGGTCAAAGCTCTAGACCGCTCCTAACTGCCAAAAGACAAGTCGCAGGATAAATCCTCCACTGCCTCTTTGTCTCTCCTGTGGCCAGGTAAGTGCCAGGTAAGTGGGAGGTTCTCCACTACGTAAGTAGTGGGCTTAATTAAGTAACCACTAGCCTTTGACACACTTGCCTTAGACATCACAAAAGAAACGCGGATAAGCAATGAATTACCCACGGCCTTCTTCTGTCCTAAGTGAGCGCGACGGTCCTTAGAGTCATCTCTATATCTTTTTTAATTAATGAGGGTAAATGCGGATGCAAGTTTGTGATTTTTGGGGCTTAGGAAGGGTAATGAACTCCCCACCTAATCTAGATTTGGCCGTGCCCTTTAATTTCCGTATTAATATACAAACAACCAAAAATCAAAACACGCACAATTTATTTTTCTTTGCGGCGCTGCGAATTTTTTCAAAGAAACCTGCAGCAAAGTTGTTATTGGAGCAGATGTGGAGAGAGATAAGAAAGTTAGAGAGTTACAGAGAAAATTTGGTGGAGTGATGACGTCACCACGCGGCGGAATCGCGGTGGGAGTCGCCTATTGCCGCGGAACCGCGGTTGGTTCAATGGATCACTGCACACAATTTTCACAGAAGGTCCCTGTTAACTCCTCAAGCTCTCTGGTATATTCTGAAATTTTTTTCCACAGATCCAATGATCCCAGATTCCCTCGCAACAAATCACAACAAATCGTATTAGTGTTTGCGCGAATTTTGATCTAAAAAATATAGATGAAATAAACTTTTCAACTCAAATTTCAAAATACGAACAATTAGCGCACCATCCCCGGCAACGGCGCCATTTGATTGAATACGATTTCGATTGTGTAAGCAAATCAAATGATCCCCGGCAACGGCGCCATTTGATTGAATACGATTTCGGATTGTGTATGTTGAGAAAATTGTATAGAAATCACAACCAAAAATTATTTGACCGCAATCAATAACGGTGTCAATTGTAGCGCGTTAGTAAGTGCGGATCGTCCACAGGGAAAGTGTAATCGTTCGTATTTCGAATTAGATGAGTCGAAAATTTAAAGAAAAGAAAAGAAACAATTCATGATTTAAAGAATTGAAGTTCAAGAATTAGTAAAATCTAGTCTAAATCAAGAAACAATAAAATCAAGAATTGAGAATTTGTGATGATTTCCAAATCAAATATCAAGAATCGAAGTGAGGCTCGTAGGAATCGATCGGATCTATAGATGTGATGAAATCTAGCGATTACGTATTCTTATCCATCGATGAATTGATACTAGATCGATGATGATCAACGAGAATTAGGGATTTCTTGTGAAACTAGGGTTTCATCATCAATCCCTTGTTCCTTCGTCGATATCATTCACATTCTAGCCTCTAGTAAATTCAAGAATCGATTGTGGATCCCTAATTTCGAGCGATCACAATCAAGAAAGTATCGCAACGAAACTAGCTTGTCGATTCTTCAATTTGCTAGAGTTTACAAACTTGTACGACTTAAGAATCGTTTTAAGATTTGTTACATCATCAATCTATTGATCGTCTCGACTCCTTAACGAGCGGAGTTTTACTCAAACATCACAACTAGAAACACAATCACAAATTGAGATCGAATCATGATGCAAGAATTTAAAGAAAGCAAGATTAAAGAATTTCACCTTTTATTTATCAACAATTCTGTTACAATTCGCTCAAGAACTACAAGAGGAAAGAACTCGATCGTCGATTTGGCTTCGCTCGTCTCCTTGAGTCGTGGATCGGCTTGGATCACTTGCTCGATTGAAGATCGACTCTGATCCTAAAAGGTTGAAGGCTTCTTGCTTGATTTGGTACTCGGGATCTTGAATTTGGCTTTAGAATTTGGATTAGGGTTAGGGTTTTAAGGTACAAGTTGTGTCACTCAACTTGTAGATGGAAGAATTGGGGAAGATGATGATTAGCCCTTAACCCTAGATCTAGGCTCTCTTTTATAGACCATCAAAAACCTAGATCTAGGATTTCAAATTTGAATTTTCCCTCCAAAAGTTTGTTAAAGAGAGCCTTCTAGATGAAGTTTGTTAAGCCGAGCCTTCTAGATGAGCCACGTGGCATTTTTACAATGTTCTGGAAGCTTTAGCCATTATTTTAGACACGTGTAGGAAATCTGGGCATCTGAAGCCATCAAGCCGCCGTGGAATCGCGGCGCAAGCGGGCTCCGGCCGCGGAACCGCGGCGCTTGTGAAGCCATGGGGCTTGTGCTTTCTGTGATGATTTAGGGCTGACATTATGGGCTTATTCTGATATGTTTATTTTCCAAATGAGTCCCTGATCACTGCCAGATCTCTAGCCTTTGAGTTGGCGTATTTTATCAGCACTGTTTCACAATTTTGGCTCGGTTTCTGGAATATCCTGCGCAGACTTCGAAACAAGTGTTGCGCAATATATGGATGATGCGATGCCATGATAAACAGTCAATTTCCCTAATAAATGTCGGTTTAAGTGTATAACACATGTAATCTGGTATTTCAGGACTGTTTTGCTAATATGTGCAATATAATACCGAATACTTCTAGATGAGTGCAAATGATAGGGAAATTGCCGTGTTAAAAATGCAGTATTTTCGACTGATCAGTTATATACGAACTCGAAGGAATTTATTCGAGGATGGTTTCTGGTTCTGGAGAAAACGAATAGGACTATTCAGTTGTCTTTTCCTTTTACCTTCTCTCAGGTTGCGAGTACTCTTTGGTTTAGGAGATAGTATACCCGTTATGCCTATCGGATGGTCTTTTTCCAAACCTTAGGCTGGTGCCGAACGGTAGAGAATGAAGAAAGCCGATTAGCCTAAGTGTGGTGTACAGAAGGTATTAAGTTAAGACAAATAAAGGGATTAGTAAGAGGGCAAAGTAAATTGCGACTGCTATTCACGACCAAACCAAGTATTTCATTATCACTCCCACTTCACCTTTGTATTTCTCCAGAACACTCCGTATCACTACGAAAATCCACAGTTATTTGGATATTCCATCGTATGGTTATATACGAACTCGAAGGAACTTGTTCCAGTTCGGGGATGGATTCTGGTTCAGGAGAAATAGGAATAAGGTTTATTCAGGTGTCTTTTATCTTTACCTTCTCTCGTGTTGCGAGTGCTCCTAGGATTAGGACAGTACACCCATTATGCTTATTGGATAGTCTTCTTCCAAACCATAGGCTGGTGCCGAATGGTAGGGAAGGAAGAAAACTATTTTAGCCTAAGAGGGTGTACAGAAGGCAATGACTAAAGACATATAAAGGGATTTGGAGAGACGGCAAAGAAATATACAGTTACAGTTGTGAATCTGATAATGGAAGAGGCATTACTAGGAATACCCGGAAACCCCTTCGAAACATATTCATATTTCAATTTCACTGTGTACTGTTAAAAGAAAACTGATTTCCCAATTAGACACTTGCTCCAGGGCATGTATTTACCAGGTATGATTCTCACATCTGTATGGTTTTATAGATAATGAGTGGGTGTAAGTTATTGGGAATTAGGTGATCATCTTCATTATATCGGAATTCGTTGTAATTGGTGATATTTGAGGAAATCACCTGAGTTGTTTGCCGGACGGCAAATATATGGTTTTGAATATCCGCTGTTATGCACCAATTTCAAATTGATATATCTGTACGTTTATTTTTATAAAGTGAGATATAACTTTTTGAAATTATGTCGGTGACATTTACCTATATCAGTTGATGGTTAGGTAAGGAGCATTAAATAGCGGTGTAACTCTTCATAACCATAGTACAGTTTTCAACCTACGACACTCAGGGGACTTATACAGAGTATTGTATGTTTTCCAGTGTCCACGAGGACAGAAGGGTTGGTACTCATACTATATTCTGTTTACTTGTGACTTCTCTAGTTCTTATACAAGTGTTTCGTAGAAACACAAGGTCTAAGTTTTGAGAAGTTATAAGTATAAAAATAAAGTAGAGAACCAGATGTTGCAAGTATCGCGATTCTTCAAGGTGATCAAAGATGTAGATGCTTGTGTATGGTATTCAGTTGATAGTAATGGTTTTAAGAGAACTTACTTCACTTTCAGGTTACTCATAATTGGAAGCATTCCTAAGTTGAGTAATGCTGATCGGCCTCTCTCCATTTAGTTAACATGCACTGGAGACATCTGCATGATTTGAATCTGGTTCCAATTAAATTAGTGCCTCTGTTTTCTATATTGGATATAGAACGGTTCATATCTTAACGATGTTAAGGTATGGGGAGTTGTCCGGCTTATGCTTAAAACCAGACTCTGGACAACTCAAGGCACGTTTCTGTAATCGCTGTTTGTGGGTTGACCCGGGCTATGACGAGGGTTTACTTTCTACCATCTGGAAGATCAATAGTGATATTGTTCTTGACTCGCCACAGTTTTAGTAAAATGGATTTTTTTTTTAGAAAACAGTAGTGGGAGTATGGTAGAACTGGAAGTGATTCCAGAACCGCAAACGATTACTGAAGATTTGATAAGAACCTAAAGATTCAATCTGGTTTGACATTCCATTGGCCACTCCGCAGACATGATGGGTAACCTCAGGCACCCGAGAGGTACTCCGGTAGCCTCAAGGACGGTGACAGGGAGGTTCTTGTTTTCCCAGACTTGCCATTGCTGTTGTTCTAGACTGTGAGACCCGGCGGGAGGATGAGTATAGCGTCGTTCTAAACTAGCTTCAGAAGTGTACGTCTATATGACTCTGCCAGAGGGTTGTTGTGGTCAGTAGGAGCAGCGGAAGCTAAGTGGGGACTTGACACTACTGTTGTTCCAGACTAAGAGACCCGGGAGGAGGATGAGTATAGCGTTTTTCTAAACAAGCTTTAGAAGTGCACGTGTATATGATTCTGCCAGAGGGTTGTCGTAGTCAGTGGGAGCAGCGGAAGTATAGTGGACAAGTGGCTTATGTCTATTTATAGACTAAAGCAGATATAGCGGAGATAGATTATCTATTTCTAATGTGACAGTCATAGGTTTGACTTCATTAGAATAGGGGATGGATCTGTTAAGAAGGTAGTAGGGTATGATGTCCTGCTATTTGGATGACGTACATAAAGTAGGAAGTGAAATTCCTATACTACGGTCGGTTATACTTTGGTTGTCACGCAGTAGTTTCTCCACATAGGAATTGGATATTATATCAGATATTCTGGCTACTAGATCCATGGTTTTAGATCTAGATTTGGGTAGTTTCCCAATCTGGGTACTTAGACAGCATTCTAAAGGTGTTTTAGAATGGACAACTCCTGGCACGGTAGTGTACCTGCAGGTGATGGAGTCTTCCTCTCTAAAGGAGTCTTACAGACTAAAGGGGAGAGGGATGTGCATGATTGGCATATCACTTGCATAGGCAATTGAGTCAATCATGAGATGTCAAGTACCACACCAGATGTTTTTGCACTAGATACAATAAGTTTTTGTAGGGTTCCTAGGCACACTAATGAGGTCTCACAAGGCATCAACCATGCCAATTTCAAAAAATTCCGGTGCCGAGAAACCCTAATATAGATCGTTAACTAGAGATTAGGCGAAACATGCAAGTAAACGACTTTACTGCTAAGTGAAAGAAACTACAACCTTTGTAGATCCGGTCCTCCACTTCCTTAGCTCCGTGATGATGTCCCTCCACTGCGATCATCGGACCCCGGACTCTAGCGATGGTTTCGTCGAAGAAATGATCGGGCTAGGTCGTCGACTTCGATGCCGAAGATGATCTACGTCAGGGCAACTCAAGATCAAGCTCCAACTTCACCAAGTCATGAAACTTGTGAAGAAAACACCCTATACTACTTGGCAAGTGGTAGAGTATGAAGAAATAGGAAGTGAGTTCACTTTAGAATTGGATTTCTCAATCTTTTTCTCATGTCACCATTGAAGCTAGCAAGCTTTTTCTTCTTGAAGAAGAAGAGGAAGAAGAAAAAGAATATGATAAGAATTATCATTCAAATGATAAAATCAAGTCAAGTTATCATAATGCAACCATGGTAGTGTGTAGAGAATGAACTATGGTTAAAGCAAATGGTTAGGGTTAAGGAAAGAAACAAAATGGTCAAAGCTTTTTCAAAGCTTCAAGAAGCTTCAAGATAAATCCAAAAAAGCAACCATTTCTTTTCTTGCCTAAACGAACAAATAAATAATTGAATAAGTAAATAAAGCATATGAAACCCTAACCATTAACCTAATTATAGTTTAAAGCATACACACAACCAAGTTTGCATGTATCATCAAATATGATACAAACTAGTGCACAAAACTATATCATATATACAATGTGCACATTCGAGTAAGAAAATCCATCTTAAGTGAACCAATACTAGTTAATGCAAAGTAATATATCAAATATATAATTATGCATTAAATCATTAAATCAACGCTTGATTTAATGATCCGGTCATACTGCATATAACCGACTAATATCAATAGTAACAACTTATCGAATCAGCACTTGATCCGATAACCCGGCTATATCGCATATAACCGATCAATGTCACAAATCGCGAGAATCGAATACAGTATCACATACTGGTATTAATCTCGGTCCCGCACATATCTCATATGCGCTCCTATTTCATTTTGCTTGAGCCAGGAAACCTCTGTGTAGGACTCTAAAGACTCGTCAATACGCCGGCAGCAGGTGATGATCATATCAAACACCCACAAGCCGCAAGCGGTCTGCTAAACGTAACGGCCACCCGGGTATTGAGCGATCAGAAGATCGATGAGCAAGCCCGCTCACACTCCTGTGAATCCAACCAGTAACACTTACCGTACAGTCCGGTCTGTTCGTCTGATATGTCGCATATCTCGCCTAGGGGTGGTAAACGTCAGACCCCAGTAGCTCGATAAGTCGTGTCGATATGAGGTCTATAACAGTTCGAGAAACTACTGGTAACACTTACCAGTAAATCTCAGCAACCCTGGCCAGGGATTTCCGGTTATAGCCAATCGAACACAGTGCAACATCAACTCCCTATACCGGGAGAGACGAATCCCCTCCTATCGCTCATTGCCTCCATGTGATTCAGGACTGTACCCAAAAGCCACCGTTTTGCACGCCCTCTTGGACGTGTTAAGGTGGAAATCAAAGCACAGTAGGAATCAAACAAGACTCTATGACGATCTCGGGTCTACAGACTAACCTGTACCAGTGTCACCAGAGAACTGCCATCTGACGTAAGGTATAATACCATCTGGGAGTTCTCGGCGAGTCCGTCCAGTGTACCCAGTCTCCACTGAGCACCCGTATATCATCTCTGATATCAAACACCAATGGATATGGGATCATCCATCGCCCATCTGTATGGGTCGAGAAGGTATACGCTAGTCTACTCTGGTATATCGATGCCCTGTCTCGATACACCCACGACTAGGGACCTTGAAGAATGTACTTATGGACTACCATGTCCCCACTAGTATGATCCGCATCATAGTCCAGGTAGTCAAGTACACATCCTAAGGGCTTTACCAACATGTAACAGAGAGACAATCAGTGTACACGTTAAGGTAAAGAGCAACCAGATAGCATACTATCATGTCGAGCAAGAAAGTCCTCCCTATATATGTCCCAGCATCCACTACAATATACATCCTATGTACAGTAATGGCCTCTAGGGCATACATATAACTAACAATCTCCCACTTGCACTAGGGCCATCTGTAGCAGTGGTTAGTATCTCATACTCAACCATCCCATAAAAGTCTCTCTCTGGGAAAAGGTCTTTGTGAGTGGATCCTCCGTGTTATCTTCTGAGTCTGCTCTCCTAACCTCGATCACCCTGGAGATCAACCATCTCCATGATCAGGCGATACTGCCTTAGAATAAGTCTGGATCACTGATGGGACGGACGTTCCTAGGCATAAGCCACAACTCCATTGTCACACAATGGGAGGAACAAAGTTCATCTTATGAACTAATATACACCCAGACTGCCTCTTTGGTAGCATCTTAAGTAGCGATGTATCCTGCCTTTATCATCTAGTATGCCCCGGTATCTAGTTTGGAACTCTTCCAACATACCGTCCCTTTTACTGAGGGTAAAGACAATGCCTGCGACTGACATTCAGTCGTCTTTATCATCCTGGAACCTTTCCAGTGATTCTCCCCTGGATCATCTGATACCATCTCACTACAACTAGTGAGTATCCTAATATCCAATTAGATCTATCTCATAGATCCAAAACCCAGGATTTAGTAGGTATCACTTTGATCCTATATGGAGAATCATTGTGATAAGCGGAGATTGACCGAGCGTAGCATAGGAAACTCCTTCCCTATCAAGAGTATGTCATCCACGTACTCTACGAGGATCACTACCATACTCCCTACTACCTTTTTGTATATACAAGGTTCATCTACCATTTTGATGATGTCAAACTGTTTGACTAATTCATCAAAACAGACGTTCCAACTTCGTGATGCCTGCTTTATCACATAAAACATCTTGCACACGTTTCCGCTGCTCCCACTATTTACGAAGCCCTCTGGCTGTGTACTTATAGACGTTCTCTTCTAAAACATCATTTAGAAAAGCAGTCATGGCACCCAACCACCAGATATCGTAGTCATGGTATGTAGCCGTGGCAAGTAGGATCTGAATGGACTTAAGCATAGCCACTGGAAAAAAAAGGTTTCATCATTATCCACGCCTGGTCGATGAAGAAAACCTTTAACAAGTCTAGCTTTGAAAGTCTCAACTTTTCCATGTATACCAAGTAATCTTCTCAAGATATACTTGCTCCTGATGGGGATTTAACCCTTCAGATAAAGCAACTAAAGTCCATACTTTGTTGGTGTATAAGGATTCCATCTCAGATCGATTAACATCCAGCCATGCTTACAGAGTCCCACTCCTGATGGCCAGCTCGAAACTAGATAAGTCATCATCCCATGATGCAATCCACGCGCCCACTGTCATAGAGAAACAGAAGTATCTCTCAGGTGGGTGAGGAACCCTACTAGATCGGCGGAGAGGCTGAGGTTCATTGGTTACTATTGAATCCTTCGGTTCTACCAAATCATGAGCTGCAATTTGTATAGCTGGAACATTTCCAGTTATACATAACAGATCTTGCCTCGAGTTTGTCCGGATTTTGCTTTTCAGACATAGGCTGGACAACCCCAAATCTTAACTAACTTAAGATATGGGCTCTTCCCTTTCCATATCACATATGAAGCGGTAGGCAACTGATTTGATTTGAACTCTATTCAATAGGTATGCAACTTCCCAAGCGCATAACCCCTAAAAAGGAAAAAAAGGTAACTCAGTAGTACTCATCATAGAGCACACCATATCAAATAGGGTGTATCTACTCCGCCTTGATATACCATCGTGCAATGGTGTATACGGAGGAGTAATGCTGAGGGAGAATCTCATTCTCCTTTAGAATAATCCAGGAATTTCGTGCTCAAGTATTCTCCTCCTTGATCACATCAAAGGACATAATACTTTTACCCGTATTTTGGTTCTCTACTTCTAACTTATATTCTATGAATATCTCAAAAGGTTCGGACTTGTGTTTCAACAGGAACATATGTCTGAATCTTGAGAGATCATCAGAGAATGTAATGAAGTACAAAGAACCGGTCTTGGCATGTGTAGACAGGGGACCTACATACATCAACATGTATCATCCCAAGAGTTCACTAACTCTTTCTCTGTTTCCAGTAAACGGAGCCATGGTCATCTTATCTCTGTGACATGACTGGCAAGTTTCACAAGATGTAAATTCAAACTAATTTAAATATGCATCTACAATGTAACTTAAGCTAGTCGGGTCGCATTGATATGACCTAGTCTACAATGCCTCAAGAAGGATTCGTTCATTTCTGAACTCTTCCTCTTGTGTGTGTTCTATATACTAAGAACTGTAGTTTGATTTAGAACATCAATGCTTTTAGATAACGTGCCTGAACCGATCAACTTTTGATATAGGAAATGTTCAAAACATTATCCAACAATACAAAATTTTATCATTTCTTTACTAATAAAGAGACTGATATGATTTTGTATATCAGATTCGGTATCTAATAACATTCGTTTAGAATTAATGTATTGGTAATACAGGGTGACAGTGACCAACAGACTTGGCTGCAACACTTGCCCTGTCTTCTGTCTCATGAAACTTATCACCCGTTCTCAGTTCTCTACCTTTCTGTAGCCCTATGTAACAGATTACATATCTGGGATCCTGATCCGGTATCAAATACCCAGGACGTAGAGAATACAGAGAAACAGTTCTTTGTAATGAACACACCCAAAGGAGATGCATCATATGCACTTTCTTCGTTTGGGCGGCATAGGAATTCAGGTATTCCCCAATTTCCTGCTCTGTCTTATAACAATTATAAGTTGGAGCGGGACCAACGTTCCCCAGCTCAGTATAACAAGCGGGTTCGATCAATATCCGTATTATTATCTTGATTAAGGCGTGATATGGTCGCTACCTGGAGAGAGAGAGAAGAAAACACTCAGCGTGCGCTCTTGCAAGAATAGATTGGTTATTATTTTATCTAATCAGGATGGCTCCCACTGTTTTTATCAAATCTTCCTTCAAACCCTAAAAGGAAAGACTAGCCGGGATTAATTACACACTACAAGTTCGTCAATCTTTCAGCCAGGCCAGTGTCGGTACTTTGAGGGAGGTCTCCCGTGCTTTCGCACGGACCTAATTAATGTAAACCTCGTTTTCCCAGAGGCGTAACCTCGTTAACACCTTTCTAGACACCTACTTGATTGGCTAATTGTAATGTGTAAAACTCTTTCAGGAGTAACAATTACTCGCAGCGGGTATCGGGATCCAACTATCTCATAGAAGGTATGCAATCTCATTGCAAATTTCAACACTTGAAATTCTCGATAATTTTACCCCTAGCACCCTATGACCTTGACGGAGGTCAACAAACCATAGGTTACTAGTCAAGTTCAACCCGTCATTTCTTGATTGAATCAAACCCACCCGCATGACCCTTGACGGAGGTCAACAAGGTCGCACGACTACCCTAATCCAATCTGCATCATATGCATAAGCAGATAAATACTAGTTAGCTACCGCACACTACGCCTTGACGGAGGTCAACAAACGTAGCACGAATACTAAGTAGGACTTATCTGAAATGACGGAGGGCTACGACAGGTTTTTCTGAAAACCTATTGCATAATGAACTTGATATCGTTGTAGAATCAAATGATTTTAAAATGGAGTGTTTTTGAGGCTTTTCTAGTTTTGCTAAAGGGGTCACTCCCGGTGAAGGGATCGTCGGCCCTTTCCTTGTAGAATGAGGTGCGGGATATATCATATATATCACTGTGCAAAGCAGAAACTATAGAAGCAATCAAAAGACAAACCGAGGTTTGTAGCATCTGCCAGTTATTGCTAAAGGAGTCACTCCCGGTGAAGGGATCTCGGTCCTTTCCTTATCGAATAAGGTGCATGATGTTCTACAAGGAACACCGCGATGCAAAGCAAGAACTGTAGCTACCTGTTTTTATTTTGAAATTCGATTCCACAACATCTTAGGTTTCTTTTCTTTCATTAATCATATTAATGAAGTCCCATCATTTAAGCACCTAAACATCACAGATAAATATAACGTATGCTTATGCCATCCGTATTCGCCTCGATGTCCCATCTGCACCGTTAGGTTAGGTAACTAACGCCAGAACGAGGCAGGGCTAGCGCGGGTGTAAAACATAAGCAACGTCTATATAATATATCATATATACTACATATAATATCTATCTGAACATATCACATCATCACATCACAGATAACGTAGCAGAAAATATCATATGAAATATTGGATATACTAGGACGTCCGTGTTTTCAATACGAGCCAGTATAAAACACGGATTCCACGGTCGTGATGAATAGCCAAACCCACACCCCTAGACCCCTACGAGAGCGACAAGCAACCCTACCAATTCTAGGGTTAGGAGACCCGGACTCGACTCCTCGAGATGGTCTCCCACTGGACCCTAGAACCCGTTTACTTGTGCTCCCCTCCTTGGGTCTATCCTAGTGCGGAAAAGTAAATAATATACAAACGGTGACATCTTCCGCAACCTGGAAGTGCCCCAATAAAAGAATATTACATACAAGTTTTTACATGAATGAAAATGAAAAACACTCATCTCACAAAAAAAACCCCGACTATTCAAACACGACGATCCAATATAACATATCCAGCAACACATAACATCACATGTCATCAACGTAAGTAAATATGCCCATCCAAATTGTCGTTGACATATAGCTACGAAACCGGCGATATCATATATTACACTTACGGTCGCTGAAAAGAAAGTGTAAAACTACAACAGTTGGAATCCGCAAACTCTTTAGACATCACATGCCTAATTAAATGAATTCCTTAGACATCGCATGCCTAACAATTATAAACCCCGCATTTTGGTCTCATTATCGAAAACTCTTTTCAATATCAAGTCGGGCAATTCAACAGGATTCCCGACATTCTGATCGAATGCTCGTCGCAAACTTTAGTGGACGGCCGCACCCCCGATACCATCAACGAAGTGCACCAAGGCGGAACACCGCTACCGCGAGCACCCGAACGGATGCTTTCGGCGACGGGGTTCTCCTACAGTCACTTGGTCGGGGCTATGGAGTGAGGCTGTCTATTAAGTTTACCCGGCGAGTATCCGCGTACGCTACGTGATTGCTATGAACTTTTGATCACATCAAAATTCCGTGGCAATCGATCAAGTGAGACTAAACCGCTAGATTTATAACATTCATTCAGTTATCTCATAACAACTTGTGAATTTCAATTATTGTATCACATTCCGGATAAATAGAAAATGTCAAACTTTCCGATCGAACAATCGAACACCCAAGTTTTCCCGAAATAGCTCAACACATGAAACAAGTTTAAAAACATTCACTTCATGCCTCAGTACCAACGGTCCATTCGTAGAAGGGTCAAGCCAACGCCTCACATGTGGCACGCCGTACTGCCCCAAACCCTAAGGTTTAAAGGGCAGTTCAAGACGGTCACATAATCGAGTTAATGTTTGTTGTCTTCTAGAGGGACCATCGCGTTATTTGCACTACTTAGAACGTCATTAAACTACGGAAAAATCCAACACTTGGAAATTTCCCTGCAGGGGAAAAAGTGGGTATTTATATCCGGTCAAACTTTTTAACATATTCAAAAATTATCCGGAAAACACATAGACAAGATTAGACAATCCGATCGAATCCACGAGTTCCCAAAACAACCCCAAAAAACTCAACTGTTAAGTAAAACATAAAAATTCCCAGAAGACTCAGCATTTCCAGACATGAATTACTGTGCAAGCCACGTGGCCTAACTCACCAATATGGCCGCGGAACCGCCGCGGAACCCAGGGTGGGGCCGCGGTTCCGCGGCGCTTTGGTCGAGTTAGAGTCACGTTCTTCACAGTAACTCCTACAATTCCCTGCTGAATTTTTTGGCAATTTTTAATTTGGAAAAATCCACATTTTCAGAAAATGTACAGAGAGTGGTCTCGGGTTAGGGTTTCGGGTTCGATCGGGTTTCTAGCTTCGTCAACACATCGCCTAAAGCTCTAGCTAGGCTCTGATACCACTGTAGGGTTCCTAGGCACACTAATGAGGTCTCACAAGGCATCAACCATGCCAATTTTAAAAAATTCCGGTCCCGAGAAACCCTAATATAGATTGTTAACTAGAGATTAGGCGAAACCTGCAAGTAAAAGACTTTACTGCTAAGTGAAAGAAACTACAACCTTTGTAGATCCGGTCCTCCACTTCCTTAGCTCCGTGATGATGTCCCTCCGCTGCGCTCATCGGACCCCGGACTCTAGCGATGGTTTCGTCGAAGAAATGATCGGCTAGGTCGTCGACTTCGATGCCGAAGATGATCTACGTCGAGGCAACTCAATATCAAGCTCCAACTTCACCAAGTCATGAAACTTGTGAAGAAAACACCCTATACTACTTGGCAAGTGGTAGAGGATGAAGAAATAGGAAGTGGGTTCACTTTAGAATTGGATTTCTCACTCTTTTTCTCATGTCACCATTGAAGCTAGCAAGCTTTTTCTTCTTGAAGAAGAAGAGGAAGAAGAAAAAGAATATGATAAGAATTATCATTCAAATGATAAAATCAAGTCAAGTTATCATAATGCAACCATGGTAGTGTGTAGAGAATGAACTATGGTTAAAGCAAATGGTTAGGGTTAAGGAAAGAAACAAAATGGTCAAAGCTTTTTCAAAGCTTCAAGATAAATCCAAAAAAGCAACCATTTCTTTTCTTGCCTAAATGAACAAATAAATAATTGAATAAGTAAATAAAGCATATGAAATCCTAACCATTAACCTAATTATAGTTTAAAGCATACACACAACCAAGTTTGCATGTATCATCAAACATGATACAAACTAGTGCACAAAACTATATCATATATACAATGTGCACATTCGAGTGAGAAAATCCATCTTAAGTGAACCAATACTAGTTAATGCAAAGTAATATATCAAATATATAATTATGCATTAAATCATTAAATCAATGCTTGATTTAATGATCCGGTCATACTGCATATAACCGACTAATATCAATAGTAACAACTTATCGAATCAACACTTGATTCGATAACCCGGCTATATCGCATATAACCGATCAATGTCACAAATCGCGAGAATCGAATACAGTATCACATACTGGTATTATTCTCGGTCCCGCACATATCTCATATGCGCTCCTATTTCATTTTGCTTGAGCCAGGAAACCTCTGTGTAGGACTCTAAAGACTCGTCAATACACCGGCAGCAGGTGATGATCATATCAAACACCCACAAGCCGCAAGCGGTCTGCTAAACGTAAGGGCCACCCGGGTATTGAGCGATCAGAAGATCGACGAGCAAGCTCGCTCACACTCCTGTGAATCCAACCAGTAACACTTACCGTACGGTCCGGTCTGTTCGTCTGATATGTCGTATATCTTGCCTAGGGGTGGTAAACGTCAGACCCCAGTAGCTCGATAAATCGTGTCGATATGAGGTCTATAACAGTTCGAGAAACTACTGGTAACACTTACCAGTAAATATCAGCAACCCTGGCCAGGGATTTCCGGTTATAGCCAATCGAACACAGTGCAACATCAACTCCCTATACCGGGAGAGACGAATTCCCTCCTATCGCTCATTGCCTCCATGTGATTCGGGACTGTACCCAAAAGCCACCGTTTTGCACGCCCTCTTGGACGTGGTAAGGTGGAAATCAAAGCACAGTGGGAATCAAACAAGACTCTATGACGATCTCGGGTCTACAGACTAACCTGTACCCGTATCACCAGAGAACTGCCATCTGACGTAAGGTATAATACCATCTGGGAGTTCTCGGCAAGTCCGTCTAGTGTACCCAGTCTCCAGTGAGCACCCATATATCATCTCTGATATCAAACACTAATGGATATGGGATCATCCATCGCCCGTCTGTATGGGTCGAGAAGGTATACGCTAGTCTACTCTGGTATATCTATGCCCTGTCTCAATACACCCACGACTAGGGACCTTGAAGGATGTACTTATGGACTACCATGTCCCCACTAGTATGATCCGCATTATAGTCCAGGTAATCAAGTACACATCCTAAGGGCTTTACCAACATGTAATAGAGAGACAATCAGTGTACACGTTAAGGTAAAGAGCAACCAGATAACATACTATCATGTCGAGCAAGAAAGTCGTCCCTATATATGTCCCAGCATCCACTACAATATACATCCTATGTACAGTAATAGCCTCTAGGGCATACATATAACTAACAGATATTGATCCTATCCTGGAGAAACATTCGGAAGCAGTTTTAGAACATAAGTTGATGTTCTAGAGATATGATAACGACAGCGTCATTCGGGAGACGGTTATCATTCCAGGCTTCCAAGGTGACCTGGATAACAGAGTGACTGTCAGAGTTATAGATTTCCCTCTGACGAGGGGCAGTATTTTGGACAGGTGGTCCAAGCGGATACTGAGGGAGGTGTGGCGCAGGATACTGATTGGTTTCAGTTGACGATACAGTCTAAGAAGTTTGGATTTGGAGTTCACTTATGAACTAGGTCCCATCAGACATCCAGACATATTCTAAGACAGGTATTGCTCATTTTGGGAGATGGTTTTCTCCGCGAACTTAAGATAAAGAGAGACATAGAAAGAAAAAACAGGGCGGATCCACTCACTGAGTCTATTCCTCGAACGCAATAGTTTCGCAAACGAGCTTTGTGAGACTGACTAGTAGAGGAGTTGGGTGTTCGGTATCACACGGGCTGTGAGTATGCGACATCGCAATAATTAGCCTTGAGTGCAAGTGGGAGATTGTTGGATATAGTGCCCTCGGAGTCAATTATTGGATCACAGGCACGTGATTGCAATGATTGAGGGAGGACCTATGCCGGTAGGACAGTCTTACTCAAGATGATAGTATGCTATCTGGTTTATCTTTATCATCGTGTACTGCTTTAGGTGACATTACTGATCACTATTACACGTTGATAGAGCCCCTAGGATTCTTGCTTGACTGCCAGCAGTATGATGGCGATCATATACGTAGGAGCTGGCGTCTATAAGCACATCCTTAAATGGTCCCTAGTCGAGGGAGTTTCGAGACAGGGCATCGATACTCCATAGTAGACTAGTGTATACAGTCGAGACCCCGACGAGGGGCGGTGGCCGGTCTCATAAGCCACTGGTGTCAGTTGGTTCACCTAAGATGTGTCACGACCCGAAAGTACGGAACGTGACCGGCACTTAGATTACGAAACGTCTAGAGGCACAACGTAACCTAAGTAAGCCGAAGCCCAGAAATCTAAACCATATAAAAGAAGAAGAAGTAAAATAAAACATGAAGAAAAACAAGTTTAAAAGCATCAGCAAATTTTCCCAAAAATTTCGGCAGAGTCTCCTCTGTAAAAACTGGCCCCAAACGGGTACAACAAGTATAATATACATAAACAATAAAAAGCATCCCCAAACGGGAGCTAGCTCAACGCCAACAGGCGGAAACAACCACAACAAGCACAATAATATACAACGCCAAAGGGCGAGGCTCAAAACTCAAAAGAAAACAAAACCACCAGATCAGAATAATACATGCGCGACTCTAAGGTCGAAATAAAAAAAAACTGGTCCAATAAACTTATCAAGTAATACAAGTATGGTTGATGGAGCTTACTAGATACAAATGAATGAATAAAATACAATGGTGGTTCAGATACAAGTGAACCAACCTACCGTGCAAATCACCCTGAAAGAAAAGATGTGCCAGCAAGCTGCCAGGGAAACCTGTACATCGAACCTGTAATAAAATTTGGCACAACGGGGGTGAGTTGCCAACTCGTGAGTAGAAGACATCTACGAAAAGAAATCGAATGCACGACGCTATGCTAGGTCATAATAATACACTATTATATCCAAATCATCTAGTAATAGCAGGGTAAAACTACGTGTAAATGCAGATACTCCGTGCTCGTGTCAGTGCCTCATATAGTACCATGTCATATGAATGGATATGCATGCACCATGAATATAAAATAATCAATCCTGAAATCCAGATATATCTGTATAAGAAATCTTTAGCTGTTATCATAGTAAAATGTGTATAGGAATCTGAAATCTCAACAATGAAATCCATGGAAATCCGTGTCAAGCATCGACACAAACATGTAAATCTCAAGTCTCATAGTCTCAATACCTCGGGCTCCGTCAGTCCGGATCGGCCCATAACATCAAATCTCATGACAACGGTCGGTATCCTCTGGATATCCGCCGCGCCAGATATCACCGGTAGGTAGCCTTCCCCTGCCAGGCTCATCGTCTACAACTCGATCTTCTTGCCCCGGGGTACCATACCGGGCCCACCATGTACCCGAGACGGTTCATCTACTCCTCGAATCGGGTCTCGAAATCCAACAGAAAACATGAAATCTCATGGTGGACGACACATACATCACGAGAAAACCGCATCTTATGTTTTAAAACGAGAGGAGGAGAGAGAGAGAGAAGTTCTTATATATTCTTGCGGTTTTCCTCAAAAATCCAGAAATCTCATAGAAATCCAAATCTCAAAATCATGAGTAAGTATATGATAAGTGTCGGCATATGCCCCATAATACTGCATGATAACATGAAAATATGAATGCACGAAAGTCTAAGTAATAATTGCCATGTCTAGACTAACATCTGAGAGTAATCACAATATTATATATCGATCTAGTTGCTAGCTGATTCTATCAATAAAAGATAATATGATCTAAAGTGTACGTGGCATAGCAATTACCGATGATGATGTGTGTGAGCCGGCGAATAAGTGTGCGTGGAATATGCGCATCATCGGTAAAAGTGCTGGTGTCCTAACAGGTAAGGTTATACTGATTATAGCAACATATGTAAGAACATGAACCATGATGATTACAGTATGAATGTGAAGACAGATGTGCATTATCCACTCTTCTGCGATATACGAGTACAACTACCACTATATGAATCGAACCTAAACTAGTGTCCATCTAACCTCCTAAGGAACTAAACCTAAGAACCTAGTCAATAAGAAACAAGAGTCTACCTAAGGTCTGAATCAATATCTCTAATAGTCGGCGATCCAGCCTCAATAGCGTCACGTACGTAGTACGGCTTCCTCGGATCAAGAGTGCGGATCAATCATCATATCTATGCCTCATACGGTAAAATCCATCGTACGGCATCCCAATATCGAGGTACGGGTCAAGTATCTCCTAGGTGTCTCATCATTTGTATAATGTCATCATCAACACATCTCATGATCAAGGTGCTAAACTGTAATCGCATACATCAATCATATATCATTGCCATCATAATATGCATCATTAGTTTATCCTCAGAAATATCATGTTATATGTATCATATTGTGATTAAGTCATACTGATATCATATCGTCATCAAGTCACACCTATATGATATCGACGTCAGGTCACACCTATATGATGTCGTAATCAAGTCGTACATATATCATATCGTGATCAGTCACAAGTTACAGTTCGGGTTCTATTTTAGAGTTCCATGTACCTCAATATCATCACTACTCATTATAATTTATGTATACCTGTTCATTATCTCATTCTCTAATGATCCGCTAACACTTTAATACGAATGTATAGTCAAGAATCACGGCATCAAGCCCAGTTATACTCTTTCATTCTCGTGTATCATATCACATCAATGTATCCCACATACGTGTTGTATATATATATATACCTATACCTAGTCCTATATATATATACTCATATCCGTATACACCATGTCGAGTTTCAGTGTGTGCGTGTGTGTGTTTCTACCTGAAACCTATGAACCTCTTCCAAGGTATTCATCCTCTGGTATGGTCTTCCTTAATCAGTCTAGTCCAACCTAGGGTCATTACTAGGGTCCTACTCATTAAGAATCTAGGGTCACACCTGGTTTCCTAATGAAAATAAGTACTATTCCTATTCTACGTTGCGGGGGTGCTAAACGCCATCCACCCGACTTCCCCCCGTAGATATACATCTACTCACCGGTCCATGTCTGCCGAAGACGGTGTCGCCATCCTCCTCTTCATCACCCGCAGTCCACGTGAGGGTACCTAAACGCAAACATATAAATAGTATCGTAAACTGAATCACATACAAAAGTCAAAACGACGCAAGGAACCAGCATAGGTTAAAACCTATGTCCCGTCCACGCAAAAGAACCAAATATCGCTCGATATCGGCGTACAAACTCCGATGGATCGAGATAACATGAACAAATAACTCATAGTTTTAAAACTCATTACTTATATTATAAAACATGATTTAATTCATCGAAACACTGAAATCCATCAAATCGCCCGATTTCGTAAAACCCGAAAATGCCAATTTACCGTTTTTCTTCAAAACTTGACATTTGAATGAAATCAATGGTCATAAAACTCATTAAATAGCATAACTAGACTATACAAACCATTACTATATTTTTATTACACAAATTTGTATTAATTTGAAATTTCTAGTTTGCAACCTTTAGTAATTTTTAACATCTTTCAAGCAAAATACCACAATTCCACAACAAAACTTGATTGTGCATGAATTAATGTATTAAACTACAATTCATGATGATAATGATATGATGAAACCATAATTATATTTTTAATCTCATTTATTTAGGAATTTCCAAAATCTAGTTTGCAAAAACTAGCATAATTAGCATATTTATCACACTTTGTTAACTAACAATTGAAACTAATAACTAGATTAGGTTTTGCATTCCACTAACATGTTAATATCCCTATTAAAACCATAATATAATGATAAAAACATTAATTAGAATTTTATCTCACCCATATATATATATATATATATTGTAAAAACCTAGTTAGCTAAATAGCTTAATTAAATCAATTTGAATAAACAATTTATTATACAACAATCATGCAAGATTTTTCCACTTCTAAATATGGTAAACTAGTTATTATAACCCTAATTAATTATTAAAAACCACAACTTGAATTTACAAACCCAAACTTTAATTTTAAATTTTGCAACTAGAATTAATATATTAAATCTAATTATATTTAAAAGAAACATCTAATAACAATAAATAAGAAGGAGAAGATGTAAACCTCCAAACTATGAAATCCAAACATGAAATAAGCCTCCAAAATGCATGTTATCCATCTCCAAAATCCATGTAAAGAAGAGCAAAGAATAAAGGGTAGGAAATAAATAGGATTTTGGGCATTTTTTGTTGAATTTTTGATGTAATTTGATGGATTTATGTACAAAAATGAAGTGGAAATGGGGGGGTGGTGGTGTTAGGTCCACGTTACCTCTCCCGGTACTTTCGGGGTTGCGGAAACGGTAAAACAAAAAATTTTCTGAACATGGTAACATGGACCGTAAAAGTCGGATCTTTACTAAACAATACACTAGCATCCTAACTAGAGATTTATCTACTCGGTTAGGGGTTATACCTCAACTTGTACTCCTTCTCTTCTTGTTGTTCTTCTCCTTGCTTGCTCCGAGGCTTGATCCGGACTTTGGTCACCTCCGCGGCCTCCTTGAGTCGAAGACGATCCACCCGAGAGATGTACACCGAGCTCCACCTCGAGCCGAGGTAACTAGGGCAAAGAGATTGCTAATCTAGAAGCCCTAGGTTGTGTAGAGGAGATGTATGGATGTGTTTGTCTTTGTGGGATCTTTTTCTCTCAACACATGAGATCAAAAGATGAGATCAAGAGGAGGAAGAAGAAGGAGAAACTTAGCAACCATGGAGCTTTTCTTTTTCTTCTCACTTCAAGAGAGAGAATGAGAAGAGAATAATGAAAAAGATTAAACCAAAAGAAATGAACCATGGTTCCAATAATACACAAAATCATCATTACTAATCCTATCATGATAGAAGTTGATGGCACATTGAATTGACTATTATCATAACACAAGAAATAAAAAGAAAATGAAAGAAGAGTGTGGATCTCTCTTGAAGGTCAATGGTCAACACGGTCAACGGGTCAACAAAGTCAAGAGAGATCCAAGTGGTCAAATGGTCAATGCAATTAGCCATCACAAATCTATCACTAAAAGGATTAGTAAACAATGTCTCCGGCTCATAACGGTTTTGACCAAACGAACTGTCAAAACCCTAATGAGTGTGCCATATTACGGTTTTGGCCGAACCAACTGCCAAAACCCTAATGGGGCACCTCCTCCTTCATCGCTCCTCAAAACTGTGCATACACACCTGCATCCGCATTCCGTAGAATGCGAATGCACAGAAGACAAATCAAATCCATCTGTGCAATACTAGGATCTGGCTTAAACCAAAGCCCACTAGTATTGCCTGCTCGAACACCACACGCACACAAGTGTACGTAAGTGATCGCAGCCCTGCCGTAAAACCATATGGCCTCTACACGTTTCGCTCAGTGCAGGGAAACTCTCTGTGTGGGACTCTAAAGACTCGACACTACGCTGGCAGTGGGTTTAACCACAGACCGCAAGCGGTACTAGCTGTACGTAACGGTCCCCAGGTAGATGTCGATAAGAAGGCCGATGAGGTACACCCATCCGAACTCCTACTGAGCCTGTATGTGACAATCTCCGTACAGTCCGGTCTGTTCGTCTGATACATCGCATGGCGGGCCTAGGGGGCGGTAAACGTCAGTCCCCTAATAGCGGTACAAGTCGTGTCGGAGTGAAGCCCAGAACACCCTGAGATAACACTGGAAACCTACCAGTATATCTCGCTTGCCCTGGCCAGGGACTACTCGTGTAATGGCTCTCCTAGACACAGCGCGATGTCAACCCCCAATACCGGGAGAGACGAATCCTGTCTAACCGTCACTGCCTCCAAGTGCTTCGGGACTGCACCCAACTACTACCTGTTTGCACGACTCTGTAGAGCCGTGGTAGGGTAGTAATCAAAGAACAGTGGGAACACACTCGAGGCGAAGTGACAGTGTCAAGTCAGCGGACTAAGCTGTACTCATGTCACCTGGGAACTGATAACTGACGATAGGTATAATACCAACCATCAGTTCCCGACGAGTCCTGTCCAGTGTACTCGTAATCTAACGAGCACCCGCATACTATCTCAAGTACGACATACCGACGGCTGTGGGACAGACCGTCTCCCATGCTGGGATGAGAAGCGCATACGCTAGTCTACTCCGGAGTATCGATGCCCTGTCTCGATAATCCCACGACTAGGGACGTGTATAAGGATGTGCTTGTGGATTACCCAGCCCCCACGAGTGTGATCGCCATCACAACGCCGGTAATCAAGCAAAGATCGTAAGGGCTCTACTAATGCGTATAGGTGATACAATAAAGAAACACACATATACACATTAAAGCAGAGACAAACCAAGTAGCATACTATTATATTGAGCAAGATTGTCTATACAACTGTGAATATCCTAAGCTTCCATCAAGTAATATACAAACTAGTATGATACAGTAATGGCCTCTAGGGCATATACACTAACAATCTCCCACTTACACTAAGGCCATGTACTGGCGTATCGAAGACCTATCATCTCGATCAGCCGCTCGAACTGAGTCTGGGGTAAGGCCTTTGTGAATGGATCCGCCGTGTTGTCTTTTGTGTCCACTCTCCGCACCTCGATCTCCTGGCGATCAATGATCTCCCTGATCAGGTGATACCGCCTTAAGATGTGCCTGGATTTCTGATGGGACCTTGGTTCCTTCGCTAAAGCTATAGCCCCATTGTTATCGCAATACAAAGGTATTGGGTCAACAATGGACGGAACCACCTGAAGTTCACTAATGAACTTCTTCATCCAGACCGCCTCTTTTGCGGCATCGCTTGCAGCAATGTATTCAGCTTCCATCGTCGAGTCTGCGACGGTATCCTGTTTGGAACTCCTCCAACATACCGCCCCTCCGTTGAGGGTAAACACAAAACCCGAGACAGACTTGCTGTCATCTTTGTCACTCTGGAAGCTTGAATCGGTAAAGGACTCGACCCTAAGGTCTCCATTACCGTAAACCAGGAACATCTCCTTAGTCCTTCTTAGGTACTTGAGAATGTTCTTCACTGCTGTCCAGTGGTCCTCACCTGGGTCTGACTGATACCGGCTTACCGTGCTTAGCGCGTAAGCTACATCTGGTCTTGTACATAGCATCGCATACATTATAGATCCTACCGCCGAAGCGTAGGGTATAGTGCTCATGCGAACCCTCTCCTCGTCAGTCTTAGGAGACATCTTCTTGGAGAGGGTAATTCTGTGCAATGCGGGTATGTTACCGCGCTTGGAATCCTCCATACTAAATCTCTTTAGTATGGTCTCTATGTACCTGGACTGCGAAAGTCCCAGTAGTCTCTTGGATCTATCTCTATAGATCTTGATCCCCAGAATGTACGAGGCATCACCCAGGTCCTTCATGGAGAACCTTTGTGACAAAAATAGCTTGACCGATTGTAGCATAGGAATGTCATTTCCTATCAAAAGAATGTCGTCCACGTACAAGACTAGGAACACGACAGTTCGTCCTACAATCTTCTTATAGACACAAGGTTCATCTTCGTTCTTGATGAAATCAAATTCCTTGATTGCCTCATCAAAACAGATGTTCCAGCTCCGCGATGCCTGCTTTAATCCATAAATGGATTTAAGCAACTTGCACACCTTCCCTCTGCTCCCACTGTCTACGAAACCTTCTGGCTGATCCATGCAAACGCACTTTTCCAAACAACCGTTTAGGAAAGCCGTTTTAACATCCATCTGCCAGATTTCATAGTCATGGAAGGCAGCAATGGCAAGTAGGATCCGAATGGATTTGAGCATAGCCACCGGAGAAAAAGTTTCGTCATAGTCCAAACCAGGTCTTTGACGAAAACCTTTTGCAACGAGTCTAGCCTTATAGGTTTCCACCTGCCCATCTACACCAAGTTTCCTTTTGTAGATCCATTTGCATCCAACGGGTTTTACCCCAGGTGGAGCAATATCCAAGGTCCACACTTTATTGGCGTGCATGGACTCCATTTCGGATTGCATTGCTTCCTGCCACTTATCAGAGTCCCTACTGATAATGGCATTCCTGAAACTGGTAGGGTCATCTTCTTCCAAGATGCAATCCTCTCGATTCCCGTCTATGAGAAAACCGTAGTATCTCTCGGGCGGATGAGAAATCCTACCAGATCTGCGGAGTGGCTGAGGTTCGTCTGGGGTTATTGAATTCTGAGGTTCTGTCAAATCTTCAGTTTCATTTTGTGGTCGCTGAATTTCTTTCAGTTCTACCGAACTCCCACTTGTTTCTTTTGCAAGAAATTGCCACTCTAAAAAGGTGGCGTGGCGAGATACAAACACCTTCTGTTCCTCAGTGTGGTAGAACAGATATCCTGTGGAGTTTTTAGGATATCCCACAAATTTACATAGAACTGAACGTGCCTGCAGTTTGTCCGGATTTTGTACTTTTACATAGGCCGGACAACCCCATATCTTAATACGTTTAAGATACGGCTTTTTACCATTCCATATCTCGAACGGTGTTTTAGGCACAGATTTAGACGGAACATCGTTCAATAGATATGCTGCTGTCAACAGCGCATGTCCCCAAAATGAAAGAGGTAACTCGGCATTACTCATCATGGAGCGAACCATATCCAGTAGGGTACGATTCCTCCGCTCCGATACACCGTTGTGCTGTGGTGTATAAGGAGGAGTAAGCTGAGAGAGAATACCATTCTCTTTTAAGTAATCTAGGAATTCCGTGCTTAAGTACTCCCCTCCTCTATTAGACCGGAGGATCTTGATACTTTTGCCAGTCTGGTTCTCTACTTCGTTTCTGAATTCCTTGAATTTCTCAAAAGCTTCAGATTTGTGTTTCATCAGATACACATATCCGAACATAGAAAGATCGTCAGTGAATGTGATGAAGTACGAGAACCCACCTTTTGCATGTATAGACATCGGACCACATACATCACTATGTACGAGTCCTAAGAGCTCTGCTCTTTCTCCATGTCCGGTGAACGGAGATTTGGTCATCTTCCCTTTGAGACAAGACTGACAAGTTTCATAAGATGAAAACTTGAACGCATCCAAGAGTCCATCTTTATGCAACTTACTCAGTCTTTTCTCTCCGATATGACCAAGTCTACAATGCCACAAGTAGAAATCATTTGTATCTGAATTCTTCCTCTTGTGTGTGTTTTGTACATTGAGAACTGTATTCTGATTTAGAACGTAGATACCATTACATAGTGCACCTTCTGCAACCAGTACCTTATGAAGGTAAATGTTCATGATATTTCTATCAAGAACAAAATTATATCCATCTTTATCGAGTAAAGAAACTGATATGATGTTGTAAACCATGGAAGGTACATAGTAGCAATCGTTCAAAATCATAGTCTTGCCATTTGGCAAAACTAGATGATATTCACCGACGGCTGCCGCATCAACTTGTGCTCCGTTCGCTACTCTGAGCGACATATCACCCGGTGCAACTTTCGTACTTTTTCTCAGTCCCTGCAATAAATTACAGATATGAGATCCTGATCCGGTATCAAGTACCCAGGAGGTAGGGCTGACCGTAAAACAGTTCTCAATTACAAGAACACCTGAAGTAGATGCAAAACCATGCTTCTTCTTCAACTGGGTATCCTGGGAATCCATACAATCCCCTTTCCCTTGCTCATACTTATGACTGTTGTCACAAGTTAGAGCTGAACCAACGTTCCCCAGCCCCGAATAAGAATTCGGATTGGTCAAGCGATACATTTTATTATCTTGATTAGGGCATGAAATGGTTGCTACCCGGAGAGAGAGAAAAGAAACACTCAGCGTGCGCTCTTGCAAGTTTAGATTGGTTTTTAATTTATCTAAACAGGATGGCTCCCACTGTCTCTCGAATCCCTCCTTAAACCATAAAGGAAGAATTAGTCGGGATCAATCTCACCGTACAATTCTTGCTTAACCGTTCAGCCAGGCCAGTGTCGGTACTTCGAGGGAGGTTTTCCAACGCTTTCGCGAAGTTCCTTAATTAAGTAACCTCTTTTCCCTGTGGGCGTAGCCCCGCTAACACTTTTCTAGACACCTACTTGGTTTATAGCATTGATCGTTAAGCGAGAAAGTTCCCGAGGAGTAGCATATACTCACAGTAGGATCGGGATCCAAATATCATCGCGTGACAAAACTAAAGGAATCCTACCAGAATCATCACACTCCAAATGGTATGCAACACTAGCAAGTTTCAGTACTTTTGAAACTCCCGATGTGGTTTTTGCCCCTAGGACCCAAGTAACCTTGACTGAGCCAACATATCAAAGGATCCTAGTCAAGTTCAACCCGTTATTATCTTGACTGCATTAGACCCACCCGTACGAGTCCTTGACTGAGCCAAAATGACCGCACGACTGTCCTAACCAATCACTTTGTATCCTACGGAAATATATTACATAGCTACCGTACACTACGCCTCGGCTGAGCACGAAATACGTAGCACGAATACTAAGCAATATCAATCCGAAACGACGGAGGGCTACGACTGGGTTTTGGCGAAAACCCGTTAACGTAATGAACTTGATATTGTTGAAGGAACGTGATACAGTTTTTGAAAATATAGTGGCGAAAACTTTTGCTAAAGAGGTCACTCCCTGTGAAGGGATCTCGGCTCTTTCCTCGTCGAATGAGGTGCAGGATATTCCAAACTGAATACCTCGATGCAAAGCAAGAATAATCGACTATAGTGAAGTTATTACCCTGACGCAAACTTTTGTCCAAGGGGTCACTCCCGATGAAGGGATCTCGGCCCTTGTCTCGTCGACTGAGGTGCTGGGCATTCATAACCGAATACCTCGATGCAAAACAAAAGTAAACGTCCTTGTAATAACAGCTTTTTTGAAAAATTGTTCCAACAACGTCTTTTAGGTTTATTTTCTTGCATTAGTTCTTTTAATGCGTCCCATCATTTAAATCCTACCATTGCAGAAAACAACCAAAATATGACGTACGCTTATGCCATTCGCATTCGCCACGGGGCCCCGTCATCACCCGTTAGGTTACTTAACTAACGACAGAGCGGGGGCTGGGCTAGCGCGGCTGAAAAACATAAGCAACGCCTAAATAGTTATTATATATAGATATATAGCAATGATAGCCAATCCAGATCACAGATGAACACTCTGGATATACTAGGAACCCACGATTCGTTCGAGCCTGCAACGAAAAGCGGATTACACGGTCGCGATGAATAGCCAATACCCCACCCAAGACCCCTACGGGTGCGGCAAACTACCCGCCAAGTACCCGAAGCGAAGCAACCTCCCTCAACGCCGTGAGTAGGCCACTCGGCACTTCGAGATACCCGGTAGTTTGTGCACCCCCTCCATGGGTCTATCCTAGGAGCAAAAACAGTAAAAAGAATTATACAATGACGGCTACAACCCCGACCCGGTTGTGCGGCCATACAAATAATATTACATCAATTTACAAATTTATTACATGAATGAAAGAGAAAGAAACTCTCATCTCACATCCAACCCGGCTATTCATCCGCGATAATCCAACGAGTTCATATACACAAACCATCAACAACACAGATCACAGATATGTATAACCCCCATTAATCGACGTATAGCGATTAGTAGACATTCAATACACATACACCATCACAGGATATAACCAATAGTCAAAGTCTACAGAACATCGACCAAAAATACGGATTTTTAAGCCCCAAAAACAAATTTTGCTTTCTGGAAAATCTGGGCAGAAAAGTCATATTGTAAAAATCCCAAAATAACCATCTAAGAAAACTGCAGGAAGCAGATCCCCCAACTAAGTTAAATCGGCCGCGGTTCCGCGGCATAAGCAAGCTTATGCCGTGGAACCGCGGCGCTTTAGTCGAGTTGGGGGGTCAAATTTCTCCAGTTTTCTAACAAAAGCCTGAGCCGATTTTTAGTGCATGATTTATTAATTTTTGAACAGAAAAAAAAATCGGCAGAAACTTGAAATATCCGGGGTGTTTTGCGGTTTTTCGTCCGGTCGAAATTCTAAACACTTTGCTAACATGCTAGGGTGTGTTTAGTTAGGCTCTGATACCACTGTTAGGTCCACGTTACCTCTCCCGGTACTTTCGGGGTTGCGGAAACGGTAAAACAAAAATTTTTCTGAACATGGTAACATGGACCGTAAAAGCTGGATGTTTACTAAACAATACACTAGCATCCTAACTAGAGATTTATCTACACAGTTAGGGGTTATACCTCAACTTGTACTCCTTCTCTTCTTGTTGTTCTTCTCCTTGCTTGCTCCGAGGCTTGATCCGGACTTTGGTCACCTCCGCGGCCTCCTTGAGTCGAAGACGATCCACCCGAGAGATGTACACCGAGCTCCACCTCGAGCCGAGGTAACTAGGGCAAAGAGATTGCTAATCTAGAAGCCCTAGGTTGTGTAGAGGAGATGTATGTATGTGTTTGTCTTTGTGGGATCTTTTTCTCTCAACACATGAGATCAAAAGATGAGATCAAGAGGAGGAAGAAGAAGGAGAAACTTAGCAACCATGGAGCTTTTCTTTTTCTTCTCACTTCAAGAGAGAGAATGAGAAGAGAATAATGAAAAAGATTAAACCAAAAGAAATGAACCATGGTTCCAATAATACACAAAATCATCATTACTAATCCTATCATGATAGAAGTTGATGGCACATTGAATTGACTATTATCATAACACAAGAAATAAAAAGAAAATGAAAGAAGAGTGTGGATCTCTCTTGAAGGTCAATGGTCAACACGGTCAACGGGTCAACAAAATCAAGAGAGATCCAAGTGGTCAAATGGTCAATGCAATTAGCCATCACAAATCTATCACAAAAAGGATTAGTAAACAATGTCTCCGGCTCATAACGGTTTTGACCAAACGAACTGTCAAAACCCTAATGAGTGTGCCATATTACGGTTTTGGCCGAACCAACTGCCAAAACCCTAATGGGGCACCTCCTCCTTCATCGCTCCTCAAAACTGTGCATACACACCCGCATCCGCATTCCGTAGAATGCGAATGCACAGAAGACAAATCAAATCCATCTGTGCAATACTAGGATCTGGCTTAAACCAAAGCCCACTAGTATTGCCTGCCCGAACACCACACGCACACAAGTGTACGTAAGTGATCGCAGCCCTGCCGTAAAACCATACGGCCTCTATACGTTTCGCTCAGTGCAGGGAAACTCTCTGTGTGGGACTCTAAAGACTCGACACTACGCTGGCAGTGGGTTTAACCACAGACCGCAAGCGGCACTAGCTGTACGTAACGGTCCCCAGGGAAATGTCGATAAGAAGGCCGATGAGGTACACCCATCCGAACTCCTACTGAGCCTATATGTGACAATCTCCGTACAGTCCGGTCTGTTCGTCTGATACATCGCATGGCGGGCCTAGGGGGGCGGTAAACGTCAGTCCCCTAATAGCGGTACAAGTCATGTCGGAGTGAAGCCCAGAACACCCTGAGATAACACTGGAAACCTACCAGTATATCTCGCTTGCCCTGGCCAGGGACTACTCGTGTAATGGCTCTCCTAGACACAGCGCGATGTCAACCCCCAATACCGGGAGAGACGAATCCTGTCTAACCGTCACTGCCTCCAAGTGCTTCGGGACTGCACCCAACTACTACCTGTTTGCACGACTCAGTAGAGCCGTTGTAACGTTTTGAAAATCGTTTCGGTGAAATTTCGAAAAATCGGTAAAATAAGGGGGTTTTCTGTAAAAAGTCAAAAAACAAATATCTTATTATAAAAATTAAATATACATATTCTAGCTATTTAATTGCTATTATTTGGTGTTTATTGAGCCGCTGGTGAAATTTCAAATTTTCTGAAAAAAATATTATTTTATTATTATTTAAGCCGTCACTAATACATTTAATTAGGGAAAATTACAAATTGGAATGAGTTGAAACAAATTTTGTGCATCATAAAACATTAAATAAAATTTTATCATGTGGTTTTTGGAACGAAATCATTTGCCAAAACGGTTTGGAAATTATTGAAGAAAAAAGGCTTTTTTTTAGCGTAAATGGATGTTTGGGGTATCGTATTTATCATTTTTCATCACCCCACACCCGTACCCACATCCACACACTCCCATTTACTTCTCCCCTTGAAGAATTCAGCAGCCCCCATCTTTTCCCCCCACTTGAATTTCAAAGGAAAAGAAATGAAAGAAAAGAAAAGAAAATGGAGAAATGAGGTGGACCTTTGACCTTGAATTGACTTTGACTTCTCCCCCCACTTTCTCTACCTCCCTCTCTCTCCTCTCCCACTCCCATTCCAGCAGCCCCCCACCCTCCTACAGCAGCAACAGCCCCCCCCATTTCCCTTCTCTTTTCTCTTCAAACTTCATCAAAAATTGCCTCAAATCCATCAAAAAAAATCCCAAAACCCAAATCCGACTCCTACCCATTTTAGCTTAGCCCGTATAGCATGGATCTTTGTGAAAAGAGAGCATTTTGGGAGGCCATGGATGCTTGTGAATCTTCAAATGTTTGTGGGTATAATTCTAAAACATTTTTGCTTAATTTTTTACTAATTTCTTAAAGCTAAACTACTTAAGTGTTAATTAGGCTTAAGTTGCAAGTTTTGGAATTCAAGTTATGAATTTGAATGCAAGTTAGGGTTTTATAAAATTGGTGTATGGTTGTGTGTTATATTTAGGCTTTTTTGTCATGTTAATACAAGATTTGTAGCTTGTGCTAATGGTTAGTTTAAAAATTGTGTTAATTTGCTAATTTGCTTACTAGGTTTTTGAAATTGGTTAAATACTTGGGATTAAAAATGTGTTTAGGTTTTTGATGACTTCATTAACTTTATTAAGTGTGGTTTAATGCTTTAGATCATGCAAATCTAGGCTAGATTGTAGTTTGTGCATTTTTGCTTTGAAATTGTTAAATTTTAGGTATTTTGTAAACTAGAATATTAGGGTTTTGGAATTTAATGAGATTAAATTCCGGGAATTGTTTATATGACTTATTTATGATATTTAATAAATATATTGGCCGCTACATTCATTTAAACATCCTGTTTTGTACAAAAACGGCGAATTGTGCTTGCTAGATTTTCGGAAAAATGACTTTTTAAGTAAAATTGGGGTTTTTGTGAGTTTTAACCTAGTTTATATTAAAATTAGTGTTCGTGAATGGGCAAATGAGTGTGATTGGATTTTTCTCGATGGTTTGACGTTTGTACATCGACATCGAGGGTTGGTTTGACTATTCTTGCATGCGTAGGCGATAGGTTTGGACCTATGCGTGATACGTGTGCCGATTTGATTTTCGTATGCCGTTTCGATTTCGAATTTAGTTTTAATATGATATGGTGCGTTATGATATGTAGGTACCTCCATGTGGACTTCGAGACGACAAGCAAGCGCGTGGCGACGTCGGCACCGGCTAGCGAGGACCAGGTGAGTAGATTTATATCTACGGGGAGAAGTTGGGTGGATGACGTATAGCACCTCTGCAGTCCGTGGTGGTGTATACAGATGCGTATACACACCAACAATTATTATATGTTATTTGGGATTAATAACGATGATAAAGATGGATATTTGGTATGTTTTGGATTGGTTTAGTGTAGTTGCGAAACCCTAGAGTAGTGGTCACACTCACACCCGCACGCACACACATACTTGCATACATTCTTTCTTTTATATGTGCGTATATGGGAATATATATTTATGTGTTCACATAGGTATGTGACTATATGTTCATATACTGGATTTGAGAATAGTATTTGGAATTTAGATGAGTCGATGAGATTAGGCTTGAGGCCAGAAGATCGGTGATGTGATTTGGTTCGTATTGATATACGACATGATGTTTTAGCGGGTCTTTTGGCGTAGTGATTCTTACACCGGCATGCATGCGTAGGCGGTATCAGTATGGTACTAGACGTAGATCAGTACCGCGATCATGATATTTGATAAAGAGGATACCAGGTGAATAGTATGATGAATGTGATATTGACCCGTACCCAGATTTGGGATGCCGTACGACGGATTTACGTACGAGCTATATTGATGATTGATCCGCACTCTTGACTTGGGATGCCTGATTATAGATATGGTATCGGCTATGATATTATTGAGGCGGGATCACCGACTATACATATACAGGTAGGTATATGTATCGACTCAGATGATAGGCGGTTTCCTTACCTGTAGTTCAGCTCGTTAGCTTAGCCCTTTAGTTTAGTTTAGTTGTTAGATTAGATTCGATTCTTACCTATTTAAAAAACTAACGAATCGTGGGTATTTTAAAAGACAGCCCAAGGGATCCTACGGATATTTCAAAAGACGTATCTTTTCATAAAAACACCGTAGCCCCTATTTTCAAAACCCCATGATTCGTGTTATTTCAAAAGGCACGATTTGTAGGACTTATATTAGATTATTACAGATTAGTTATCGTTGTGTCTAGTATTCAGCTCCCGCACATTATTGCTGTTCGCTCTGCCTCGCATACTTATTTTGCTGCATATTCCATTATTGATATCATGCTGTTAGGACACCAGCACCATTACCGATGATGCGTATGTACCACGTACACCTACTTGCCGGCTCACACACATCTTCATCGGTAATTGCCATGTCACGTACACTTTAGAGAATATATTTGCTTGACTTAGCTTGTTAGTTAGTAGTTTGATATGATATTAGTGTACCTGCCTTACATGCCTAGTTTATTAATCATACATTGCAACTTGGTTATTGATACCACATGCATTCATTATCATTGACATATGCACTTGTGATGATTTCTTGAGATTTATGATATTTCTGGATTTCGGGGAAAGCCGCAAAATTTACGACTTATGATCTTTTAAAATATAAAATGTTGCGGTTTTCTAGTGATGTAAAGTGTCGTCCACCATGAGTTTGCTGTGGTTTTCGAGATCCGTGTCGAGGAGTGGAGGAACCGTCACGGGTACATGGTGGGCCCGGTGCGGTACCCCGGGGCAAGAGGAATGTGGTGTTGACGTTGAGCCCGGCAGGGGAGCACTACCGACCGGTGATATTACCCGACGCGTCGGATATCCGGAGGATACTGTCGTGGTCTTGAGATGGATGGTAGGGGCCGGTCTGGACAGACGGCGCCCTAGATATTGAGATTGAGACATTGATATTTCGAGACAGTGAGATTTATGTTTTATGTCGATGCTAGACACTGTTGATACTGATTTCATTTATGATACCTCAGTTTAAAAATACGAAGGAAATCTCACTAATTTATGAAAACAGTTTCTTCATTTACATGTATTCTGTTTTCATGCATTCATACCTCATTCATATGATATATTGCTACCTGAGGCACTGACACGGGCACATGAGTTTACACTCGGATTAGATATTTACCCTAGCCATTGTTATAGGCTGAATGTTATATGCATTTTTGAGGCTATATTATGATCATTGACCTAGGTTGCGTTATTTATGTGATTTCTGTGCGTAGATATTTTTCTATTCACGAGTTGGCAACTCACCCCCGTTGTGCCCCAGTTTCTTGCAGGTTTGCCGTACAGGTTTCATTACGGCTTGCGGGCATAGTTTCCTTCGGGTGATTTGCTAGTAGGTGGGTTTACTTGTATCGTACCCCTATTATATATCTTGTATATTATTATTCTGCTGTATCTAGAAGTTCCATCAACCAAACATGTATTATTTTTGAGATAGAGACCAGTGATGTTATTCTTTCGACCTTAGAGTCGCGCGTTGTATTTCTGTGGATTTCTTGTTGTTTTGAATTTCCTTTTGAGTTTTGATCCTCGCCCTTGGCGTTGTATATTATATTGCTTGTGTGGTTGTGACCGTCGATTGACGAAGTGCTAGCTCCCGCTTGGGGATGCCTTTTATTGATTTCGTATACTATTCATGTTGTATCCCGTTTGGGAGCCAGTATTTACAAAGGAGACTCTGCCGAAATTTTCAGAAAATATTTGATGCTTTTAAAAACCTTATAATTCGGCTTATGCTATTGAAACTACTTGCTTTAAGTTGGTTTTTCCTGCACTCTACATCTTTTCTTGGTTTGGATTTCTGGGTTTTCGGTTTACTTAGATTACGTACGCCTCGAGACGTTCGTAGTTTAAGTGCCGGTCATGTTCCGTACTTTCGGGTCGTGACAAAGTTGGTATCAGAGCGTTAGGTTTTAACCTTCGGAGCGTAGGATGACCCTTGGTTGATGGAATAGGTGACTAATGTACAGTGACGTACCGTTGATATGTTCCGCGGCATATTTACGACACGCCACTCCACTTATGAAGCCTTAGGATGTACATTTCCTTGTTCAGTATTATATTCCTTCCTGATCTAGCCTCATCGGTACCAGTTTGGTTTTGCTGCTACGGTTACGGCAGGGAGAGCTATGGCTAGAGTTGCGGTCAGCACAAGCTCGTCACGAACGAGGACTGACCAGGGCGAAATTCCGGCGACACACGATTGCAGAGATGTAACTTTTTACTGTGTTTCCGCGCCACGAGTGTTTGGCGGATCGCCTTTATGAGGTTACTCGGAGGCGCTGATCGACACTAGAGAATTGAGCCAATGATAGAGGCCAGACAGATTTTGATGACCGTTGGTGTATTGCTTACTCATGATGATTGAGGCACTGTTCAGCGTGCAGACGAGTGAGCCAGTTGCTGCTGCGAGCGACGAGATATCGCCCCATATGTTGGAGCTATTGCAGTACAAGTTGTACTAAGAGATGATAGAAGGTCGCTAGTCACCCGAGGATGAATGACTAGGACATGTTGTTCGTTCGCCTACCCGATGAGAGGTCATCAGATAGATTGATTCCAGTAAGAGACGACTTCACGCGGAGACGTTAAGAGTCGACAGAGACGATCGAATGTCAGAAACCTATTATTCCAAGTTTAAAGTATTCGAAAGGGCATGCAGGCAATTCTATGGACCCTCTAGAAGAATGAAACCCTAACTCGACTTAATGACCGTGTGAAAGCCTTTGAACCTTCGGGTTTGCGGCAGTTCTACGGCGCCATTAGTGAGGCTTGGGTTTGCCCTTCTACGGCTGGACTACCGATGCAGTGATATGTACTCGATACTATTAAACTGTACCCAAGATGTTGAGCCCTTGGGGGATTATGAGGTTTTGACAATCGATTGGATGGTTCGACTTAATTCGGATGCTAGGTGGTGAGATGCATTTCTTGGGAGACTCCCGATACGAGGATAGCTGTTGGAGCTCAGTCCATGCAGCCGCGACGAGACGAGTCCAAAGCAGACGACATTAGAGAAAAGTGGAGTAAGAGGTTCGCACCAGATCTAGATGAGATGACGTTCCACTCTGCCGACATCAGAGATGCGATGCGCATGCCGAGGCATGGTACTTGGACTTACCTTCCAGAAGGAGTTGCGATGAGTATGCAGTCGTTCCAGAGCAAGATGCAGATATAGGAAAGGACAATGACTTCCGGACAGTTGGCAGAGACGAGATATGGAAGAGAACGTGAGCAGGATTCCTTCCAGGACACTGCTGCAATGATACTTGCATCCAGGATCAGATGTGTCACGTACATTCAGAGAGCCAGAGGCTGACGCCAGTAATATGCTGTCTTACGAGTGGTCGCGATGATTGACCAAGAGATGACCAGAGAAGTGCCAGAATGGAATCGTCCCCGTTAGCACACCTGACAGGGCCGATGAGCCGATGGACCGAGAGATTGGTAATTCACAGTGAAGACCTTGACCCAGGAGTGGTCATTGTTACGCACACCAGAAGGCGAGAGTTCATGATCATCGACGAGACGTCCCACTAGTGACCGCGACAGTTGGCCCGAGATTCTTAGAGGATGTACCTGAGCGGTACTATTCCGCCATTATTGATTTCGATGTTTTGGGTGATTTATTCGCATGATTTGATTTTGATGATTGAGGATTTACGATCTTTGCACAGTGTTGCACTTGATATCGTTTTCGTGCTTTGGCTTCACATGTTTGTGATTTTACGGTTTTAGACATTTGAGTTGATTTTGTGCGTATGCACGCACACGATTTGGTTCCTGCACTTTGTGTAGTTTATATATGCTTGCAGTGCAGTGATACGCCTTTTGTGCACTTAGATGCACTAGACTTCGATTTCGATTGTGATACTCGATATTTGTTTTGTGCACCTTGTGCACCTAATTTGATTTTGCGCATATTCGGCGCTTGATATTGGATTTCATGATTTCGTGCATGATGGATGCCCCTGGTTTTGGGTTTTCGCGCATGTTGAGCGCATGTCTTGAGATGCGATTTTGGTGCACACCAGATGCACTAAATCGATATTTTTTCGTGCATGTCAGATGCACCTGATTTTGCTGTCAGGCACACACGTTGCCTACGACAGATGCTTTGTGCACACCCGATGCACTTAGATCTTGTTTCTGTGCACTTATATGGCACGTATATGGATTTTGATTGTCGTGCGCACCAGACGCACGTAGTATTCATACGCGTATTTTGGGATTGATTTCTTATAGAGTAGTACGTTTTTTTTATGATAATTGCGATGTGTTTTCGTACTGAGCAGGACTAGTCAGAGGACAGTACCTGAATGTATTTTGCATGCATTGATAGCTATTGAAGGGATTTCCAGAAAGAGAGCTATAGCCTCAGTATTTACCTACGTGTCTGATATGACACGAAATGATTAAAACAAGGAGACCCTTCTAAATTGTTTCCAAAACGGCGGAACGTACATTTCAAACAAAGGTATATATGTATATAGTTATTTTCTTATGATAGACTTCCGCCACTGTGCCTTGTTATACGCGTTGCACAGCGACTTAAAGAGATTTGGCATGCATTTCCTTCGGATACTTACAGATATAGATTCGATGTTTATATGTATAGTTTTGAGTTATATACTCATTTTTCAAGCGCATGCGCTGCGCTACGATTTGTTTTATGTATTTACAATTTCGGAGCCCCGACGACTTGATGGGTTTTCTTAGATGTTTTAGTATTTGGGGGAGTTTGAATTTAAATTCGAGGACCGAATTTCCTTAAGGGGGGAAGATTGTAACGTTTTGAAAATCGTTTCGGTGAAATTTCGAAAAATCGGTAAAATAAGGGAGTTTTCTGTAAAAAGTCAAAATACAAATATCTTATTATAAAAATTAAATATACATATTCTAGCTATGTAATTGCTATTATTTGGTGTTTATTGAGCCGCTGGTGAAATTTCAAATTTTCTGAAAAAAATATTATTTTATTATTATTTAAGCCGTCACTAATACATTTAATTAGGGAAATTACAAATTGGAATGAGTTGAAACAAATTTTGTGCATCATAAAACATTAAATAAAATTTTATCAAGTGGTTTTTGGAACGAAATCATTTGCCAAAACGGTTTGGAAATTATTGAAGAAAAAAAGGCTTTTTTTTAGCGTAAATGGATGTTTGGGGTATCGTATTTATCATTTTTCATCACCCCACACCTGTACCCACATCCACACACTCACATTTACTTCTCCCCTTGAAGAATTCAGAAGCCCCCATCTTTTCCCCCCACTTGAATTTCAAAGGAAAAGAAATGAAAGAAAAGAAAAGAAAATGGAGAAATGAGGTGGACCTTTGACCTTGAATTGACTTTGACTTCTCCCCCCACTTTCTCTACCTCCCTCTCTCTCCTCTCCCACTCCCATTCCAGCAGCCCCCCCACCCTCCTACAGCAGCAACAGCCCCCCCATTTCCCTTCTCTTTTCTCTTCAAACTTCATCAAAAATTGCCTCAAATCCATCAAAAAAAATCCCAAAACCCAAATCCGACTCCTACCCATTTTAGCTTAGCCCGTATAGCATGGATCTTTGTGAAAAGAGAGCATTTTGGGAGGCCATGGATGCTTGTGGATCTTCAAATATTTTTGGGTATAATTCTAAAACATTTTTGCTTAATTTGTTACTAATTTCTTAAAGCTAAACTACTTAAGTGTTAATTAGGCTTAAGTTGCAAGTTTTGGAATTCAAGTTATGAATTTGAATGCAAGTTAGGGTTTTATAAAATTGGTGTATGGTTGTGTGTTATATTTAGGCTTTTTTGTCATGTTAATACAAGATTTGTAGCTTGTGCTAATGGTTAGTTTAAAAATTGTGTTAATTTGCTAATTTGCATACTAGGTTTTTGAAATTGGTTAAATACTTGGGATTAAAAATGTGTTTAGGTTTTGATGACTTCATTAACTTTATTAAGTGTGGTTTAATGCTTTAGATCATGCAAATCTAGGCTAGATTGTAGTTTGTGCATTTTTGCTTTGAAATTGTTAAATTTTAGGTATTTTGTAAACTAGAATATTAGGGTTTTGGAATTTAATGAGATTAAATTCAGGGAATTGTTTATATGACTTATTTATGATATTTAATAAATATATTGGCCGCTACATTCATTTAAACATCCTGTTTTGTACAAAAACGGCGAATTGTGCTTGCTAGATTTTCGGAAAAATGACTTTTTAAGTAAAATTGGGGTTTTTGTGAGTTTTAACCTAGTTTATATTAAAATTAGTGTTCGTGAATGTGAAAATGAGTGTGATTGGATTTTTCTCGATGGTTTGACGTTTGTACATCGACATCAAGGGTTGGTTTGACTATTCTTGCATGCGTAGGCGATAGGTTTGGACCTATGCGTGATACGCGTGCCGATTTGATTTTCGTATGCCGTTTCGATTTTGAATTTAGTTTTAATGTGATATGGTACGTTATGATATGTAGGTACCCCTATGTGGACTTCGAGACGACAAGCAAGCGCGTGGCGACGTCGGCACCGGCTAGCGAGGACCAGGTGAGTAGATTTATATCTACGGGGTGAAGTCGGGTGGATGGCGTATAGTACCCCCGCAGTCCGTGGTGGTGTATACAGATGCGTATACACACCAACAATTATTATATGTTATTTGGGATTAATAACGATGATAAAGATGGATATTTGGTATGTTTTGGATTGGTTTAGTGTAGTTGCGAAACCCTAGAGTAGTGGTCGCACTCACACCCGCACGCACACACATACTTGCATACATTCTTTCTTTTATATGTGCGTATATGGGAATATATATTTATGTGTTCACATAGGTATGGGACTATGTGTTCATATACTGGATTTGAGAATAGTATTTGGAATTTGAGATGAGTCGATGAGACTGGGCTTGAGGCTAGGAGATCGGTGATGTGATTTAGTTCGTATTGATATACGACATGATGTTTTAGCGGGTCTTTTGGCGTAGTGATTCTTACACCGGCATGCATGCGTAGGCGGTATCATTATGGTACTAGACGTAGATCAGTACCGCGATCATGATATTTGATAAAGAGGATACCAGGTGAATAGTATGATGAATGCGATATTGACCCGTACCCAGATTTGGGATGCCGTACGACGGATTTACGTACGAGCTATATTGATGATTGATCCGCACTCTTGACTTGGGATGCCTGATTATAGATATGGTATCGGCTATGATATTATTGAGGCGGGATCACCGACTATACATATACAGGTAGGTATATGTATCGACTCAGATGATAGGCGGTTTCCTTACCTGTAGTTCAGCTCGTTAGCTTAGCCCTTTAGTTTAGTTTAGTTGTTAGATTAGATTCGATTCTTACCTATTTAAAAAACTAACGAATCGTGGGTATTTTAAAAGACAGCCCAAGGGATCCTACGGATATTTCAAAAGACGTATCTTTTCATAAAAACACCGTAGCCCCTATTTTCAAAACCCCATGATTCGTGTTATTTCAAAAGGCACGATTTGTAGGACTTATATTAGATTATTACAGATTAGTTATCGTTGTGTCTAGTATTCAGCTCCCGCACATTATTGCTGTTCGCTCTGCCTCGCATACTTATTTTGCTGCATATTCCATTATTGATATCATGCTGTTAGGACACCAGTACCATTACCGATGATGCGTATGTACCACGTACACCTACTTGCCGGCTCACACACATCTTCATCGGTAATTGCCATGTCACGTACACTTTAGAGAATATATTTGCTTGACTTAGCTTGTTAGTTAGTAGTTTGATATGATATTAGTGTACCTGCCTTACATGCCTAGTTTATTAATCATACATTGCAACTTGGTTATTGATACCATATGCATTCATTATCATTGACATATGCACTTGTGATGATTTCTTGAGATTTATGATATTTCTGGATTTCGGGGAAAGCCGCAAAATTTACGACTTATGATCTTTTAAAATATAAAATGTTGCGGTTTTCTAGTGATGTAAAGTGTCGTCCACCATGAGTTTGCTGTGGTTTTCGAGATCCGTGTCGAGGAGTGGAGGAACCGTCACGGGTACATGGTGGGCCCGGTGCGGTACCCCGGGGCAAGAGGAATGTGGTGTTGACGTTGAGCCCGGCAGGGGAGCACTACCGACCGGTGATATTACCCGACGCGTCGGATATCCGGAGGATACCGTCGTGGTCTTGAGATGGATGGTAGGGGCCGGTCTGGACTGACGGCGCCCTAGATATTGAGATTGAGACATTGATATTTCGAGACAGTGAGATTTATGTTTTATGTCGATGCTAGACACTGTTGATACTGATTTCATTTATGATACCTCAGTTTAAAAATACGAAGGAAATCTCACTAATTTATGAAAACAGTTTCTTCATTTACATGTATTCTGTTTTCATGCATTCATACCTCATTCATATGATATATTGCTACCTGAGGCACTGACACGGGCACATGAGTTTACACTCGGATTAGATATTTACCCTAGCCATTGTTATAGGCTGCATGTTATATGCATTTTTGAGGCTATATTATGATCATTGACCTAGGTTGCGTTATTTATGTGATTTCTGTGCGTAGATATTTTTCTATTCACGAGTTGGTAACTCACCCCCGTTGTGCCCCAGTTTCTTGCAGGTTTGCCGTACAGGTTTCATTACGGCTTGCGGGCATAGTTTCCTTCGGGTGATTTGCTAGTAGGTGGGTTTACTTGTATCGTACCCCTATTATATATCTTGTATATTATTATTCTGCTGTATCTAGAAGTTCCATCAACCAAACATGTATTATTTTTGAGATAGAGACCAGTGATGTTATTCTTTCGACCTTAGAGTCGCGCGTTGTATTTATGTGGATTTCTTGTTGTTTTGAATTTCCTTTTGAGTTTTGATCCTCGCCCTTGGCGTTGTATATTATATTGCTTGTGTGGTTGTGACCGTCGATTGACGAAGTGCTAGCTCCCGCTTGGGGATGCCTTTTATTGATTTCGTATACTATTCATGTTGTATCCCGTTTGGGAGCCAGTATTTACAAAGGAGACTCTGCCGAAATTTTCAGAAAATATTTGATGTTTTTAAAAACCGCATAATTCGGCTTATGCTATTGAAACTACTTGCTTTAAGTTGGTTTTTCCTGCACTCTACATCTTTTCTTGGTTTGGATTTCTGGGTTTTCGGTTTACTTAGATTACGTACGCCTCGAGACGTTCTTAGTTTAAGTGCCGGTCATGTTCCGTACTTTCGGGTCGTGACAGCCGTGGTTGGGTAGTAATCAAAGAACAGTGGGAACACACTCGAGGCGAAGTGACAGTGTCAAGTCAGCGGACTAAGCTGTACTCATGTCACCTGGGAACTGATAACTGACGATAGGTATAATACCAACCATCAGTTCCCGACGAGTCCTGTCCAGTGTACTCGTAACCTAACGAGCACCCGCATACTATCTCAAGTACGACATACTGACGGCTGTGGGACAGACCGTCTCCCGTGCTGGGATGAGAAGCGCATACGCTAGTCTACTCCAGAGTATCGATGACCTGTCTCGATAATCCCACGACTAGGGACGTGTATAAGGATGTGCTTGTGGATTACCCAGCCCCCACGAGTGTGATCGCCATCTCAACGCCGGTAATCAAGCAAAGATCCTAAGGGCTCTACTAATGCGTATAGGTGATACAATAAAGAAACACACATGTACACATTAAAGCAGAGACAAACCAAGTAGCATATTACTATATTGAGCAAGATTGTCTATACAACTGTGAATATCTCAAGCTTCCATCAAGTAATATACAAACTAGTATGATACAGTAATGGCCTCTAGGGCATATACACTAACAGGGAGGGCTGCCATGGGGTGATGGCCGGCCATGAGAGGGAGGTGAGGGAGAGAAAGAAATGAGTGAGGAGTTGTGTAGAACTTTCCCCCAAAATATCACTTCATATTGTCTTTTCATGAATTTATTTATTTTCTTTTATTTCTTTACTATATCAACTCAAGAAAACTCTAGAAAATTGGAAAAATTTGCAAATAAATTTTGCATGATACACACTAAATTCTAATATGCAATGGTTCATTTTTACAAATTAAAACCATTCAAATTTGAAATTTACACTAATTTAGTGTAAAAATAAAGCTTATGTTAATATTTAAAATAATTAATTTAGGAAAAATATTTAATTAAACTAAAAATTTATAAGTGGCTAAATAAACACCATTTACTAGTAATTACATAATTAAAATAGGTATTTTTGAAATTATAATGAAAAACAATTACGGTTTTGTTTTACGAAAAATACATTTTATTTTACCGAAAATCATAAAATTCACTTAAACAATTTTATTCATTTAATTATTGATTTAATTATTTTTAAAATCTTACAAGATGTATACAGGTGCTCATTGGGTTATGAGTACACCGGACATGACTCACCGGGAACATGCTAGTTGGTATTATACCTAGCGTCAGATAGCAGTTCCCTGGTGACATGTGTACATGTTAGTTCATCGACCTGAGATCGTCATTTGTCTTGTGTGAGTTCCCACTGTACTTTGATTACTACCCTACCACGGCTCAAAGGAGTCGTGCAAACAGGTTTTAGTTGGGTACAGTCCCGAGCCACATGGAGGCAGTGAGCGGATCGGCAGGGGTTCGTCTCTCCCGGTATTGGGGGTGAGGTCGCGCTGTGTCTAGGAGAGCCAGTACACGAAGTCCTTGGCCAAGGCAGGAGATTTACTGGTAGGTATTCCAATAGTATTTCAGGTGTTCTGGGCTACACCCCGACACGACTTGTACCGCTTATGGGGGTCTGACGTTTACTAACCCCCTAGGCCCGCCATGCGATGCTCATAGACGAACGGACCGGACTGTACGGATATTGTCACTGACATGCTCAATAGGGTGTCAGGATGAGTTCGCTCATCGACGTCCCTTTTGGTCAATACCTGGTAGCCCGTTACGTATGGCTAATACCTCTGACGTGCTAGTGGTTAAATCCATAGCCAAAAGTATTGACGAGTCTTTAGAGTCCCCCACAGACAGTTTCTCAAGTTTCGGGCGAAATGCTGTAGAGGCTGTATGGATATATGGCAGGGTTTGATCATATACGTGCGGTATTGCACGGATCATGATCGGACGGATAATACTAGCGGGCTTTGGTTTAAGCCGGATCCTAGTATTGTACAGTGTAGATTTTGTCTCATTGCATTTGTATTCGGTCGGAATACAAATGCGGGTATGTATATACAGTCGCGGGGTTTTCCTGTAATTTATTACGGGATCAGTTTTTTGAAGTTGCCAGTTTGCATTCCGTTTCGGCCATTTTTCCTTTGTTCCTTCATGGCCGAATTTTTCCGATGGAGGGGCTTATTTGCAAATGCGCAAATTAGTAATGTGGAGGGTGTTATTTGTAAATGGAGGCATCATGATGGTTCTAAGCATCATTTGATTATCTTTGAATCATTTTCCTTTGCATTTAATGTGATGGAATTTGGATTGGATATGAGGGTAACCATTTTTTCTTGTGATCACACGTTATTTTCCCTCTTGTTTCATTCTCTCACCTCCCTCATCTTATGATATGGCCGGCCACTATTTGGTGGGAGAGATATATACATTTTGGTGTGAGGATTTTTGGTTGATATTCATTGCAAAAGAAAAAATTCTCAAGCTCATCCCTCTTGCTCTTTTTCTTCTCCACCTCCATTACGGCAACTTCATAACCCCTTGAGACAAATGATTCTACATTTAGTCTACAACATTCTTGGACACGTCGGCTTGCCAACTTCGTGTCTGAGTTGCCTCGGTCCACAGGTAGGAGCCCATTAAAAGACTCGGCAGTGTGGTGCCCTTTCCGACGAGGAGATGAAGACCGGAGATTCCGCGAGGAGATCGGGATGGAGGCCGAAGACCGAAGGACATGGATCGCTTGGTATAGCATTCTACCCATTCTCTTGTTCGCTAGTATTAGGTTAATGGCCCGATCCGGGTTTTTAGTATAAGTTCGCGGCAGCGCCCCGGCCGTCTAACAGACGCCGATATGCGGAACAAAACTTTTACGACTGGCGCTATCGCGAACTTTATCCCGGATCGTCCATTAAAGCTAAACTAACAAATTGTAAAGAGGGTAGAATTGTTATACCGAGTGATCTGAGTCCTTCGGTCTTCAACCATCATCCCACGCTATGTTGCAACTGATCCGAACTTGCTTAATCTCTGTTCTCTTCGTCCAGGTGGCACCACGTCGACGGATCTTTAAACGGGCTCCCGCCTCTGAACCGAGGAAACTCGATCGTCAAGTTTGCCAAAAGAGACGGCCAAGATGAAGTAGAAAATGAGTAGAATACTTTGTCTCGTTATGTCCAAGACTATGGACGAACGGTTAAAAGAAGTTGCCATTTGGAATCGGATGAATAGAAATTGAACTAGGAAATTTCCATACACTAAACTATATGAAATCTTTGGCCAAAAATGAATGAATCAAATCTCTCTCACTCACAAGAGGGGCCGGCCACATTTTAGGAAGAGGAGAGTGAGTGTAGGAGCTTGCAAGAGGGTGACCATAACAAATGATAGTTATCATAACAATAATGAAAGAATGAATCATCAACTATCATTAAATGGAACCAATCACATTAAACCTAGTCATCCTCCATCATTAATGAACCATTAATGACCCAAGTGAGTCACAAGCCTTGTCATCACTTCTAGAACCTTCTAGAAGCATGACTCACTCTGAAGACGAAAAGAAAAATCCGTATTTAACCGAATGTTAAATACGGCTGATAGAAAACTGGAAACTGGTAACTTCCAAAAATCATCCCGAAACGAATTTCAGGATAACCCCGTATCGGTATAAACATACCCGCATTTGTATTACGACCGAATACAAATGCAACTGAGACAAAGATATTATATCTACACAGTATAATACTGGGTTCCGGCTCAAACCAAAGCCTACCAGTATTATCTGCCCGAAAACTGACACGTGCGAAAATGCACGTGCATTTTCCGAACCTTGCCATAAACCCATACGACATCTACAGCATTTCGCCCGAACTTGGGAAAGTGTCTGTGGGGAACTCTAATGGCTCATCAACACACTGGCACTAGGTATAACCCCTAGCACGTCAGAGGTACAAGCTGTACGTAACGTTTTGCCTATGTATTGATTGGAAGGGAAGCTGACGAGCGAACTCATCTATAAACCCTACTGAGCCTGACAGGGACCATATCTGTACAGTCCGGAACATTCGTCTATGAGTATCGCATATAAGGCCTAGGGGGCCGGTAAACGTCAGACCCCCAATAGCTGCATAAGTGGTGTCAGAGAGCAGCCCAGAACACCCTGAGATACTACTGATATACCTACCAGTATATCTTGATTACCCTGGCCAGGGATTTCGTGTAATGGCTCTCCTAAACACAGCGCGATCTCACCCCCAATACCGGGAGAGACGAATCCCCGAAGATCCGCTCACTTGCCTCCAATGTGGCTCGGGACTGTACCCAACTAAAACCTGTTTGCACAACTCCTTTGAGCGTGGTAGGGTAGTAATCTAAGCACAGTGGGAACTCACACGAGACAAATAACGACCTCAAGTCAATGAACTAATCTGTACACATGTCACCAGGGAACTGCTATCTGACGATATGTATAATACCAACTAGCATGTTCCCGGCGAGTCCAGTCCGGTGTACTCATAACCCAATGAGCACCCGTATACATTTTAGGTGATCCAACTGACACCAATGGCTTGTGAGACCGGCCACTGCCCCTCGTCGGGGTCTCGACTGTATACACTAGTTTACTCCGGAGTATCGATGCCCTGTCTCGAAACTCCCACGACTAGGGACACTTTAAGGATGTGCTTATAGACCCCAGCTCCCACATATATGATCGCCATCATACTGCTGGTAGTCAAATAAGAATCCTATGGGCTTTATCATGATGATAAAGACAAACCAGATAGCATACTATCATCTCGAGTAAGACTGTTTTATCGGTATAGGTCCTCTCTCAATCATTGCAATCACGTACCTGCGATCCAATAATTGACTTAGAGGGCACTATATCCAACAATCTCCCACTTGCACTTAAGGCTAATTATTGCGATGTCGAGTACTCACAGCTAGTGTGATACCGAGCATCCAACTCCTCTACTAATCAGTTTCACAAAGCTAGTTTGTAAAACTCTTGTGTTCGAGAAATAACCTCAGTGAGTGGATCCGCTTTGGTGTTTCTTTCTGTATCTCTCTATATCTCAACTTCGCGGAGAAAACCATCTCCCGAATTGAGTAATACGTGTCTTAGAATATGTCTGGATATCTGATGGGACCTAGTTCATAAATGAACTCCAAATCCAAACTTCTTAGACTGTATCAATCACTGAAACTAATAAGTGTCCAGCACCATGCCTCCCACAGTATCCCCTTGGACCACCTATCCATAATACTGTCCCTCGTCTGAGGGAAAACTATAACTCTGACAATCACTCTGTCATCCAAGTCACCTGTGAATCCTGGAATAATAACCGTCTCCCGAAGGAGGCTGCCGTCATCAAATCCGTAGAATATTCACTTATGTTCTAAACTGCTTCCGTATGTCTCTTCAGGATTGGATTAATATAACCTTATCGCATCTAGTGCAAAAATGACATCTGGTGTGGTACTTGACATCTCATGATTGACTCAATTGTCCAAGCAAGTGATCTGTCAATCATGTACGTCTCTCTCCCCTTTAGTCTGTAAGACACCTTTAGAGAGGGTGACTCCATCACCTGCAGGTACACCACCATGCTAAGAGTCAACTATTCTAAAATACTATTAGAATACCGTCAAAGTACCCACATTGGGAAACTACCCAAATCTAGATCTAAAACCATAGATCTAGTAACCAGAATGTCAGATATTATATCCATATCCTTTATGGAGAAACAACTGTGTGACGACCACAGTACAACCGATCGTAGTATAGGAATTTTACTTCCTACTCTGTGTATATCATCCAAATACCAGGACATCACACCCTACTACCTTCTTAACAGATCCATCCTTTATTCTGATAAAGTCAAACCTATGACTGTCACATCAAAAATAGATGATCTATCTCCGCTATTTCTGCTCAAGTCTATAAATAGACACTAGCTACTTGTCCACTATGCTTCCGTTGCTCCCACTGACTACGACAACCCTTCGGCAGAATAATATATACTTGTACTTCTAAAACTAGTTTAGAACGACGCTATACATATCCTCCTGCCCGGTCTCATAGTCTGGAACAACTGTAGTGTCAAGTCTGGGTAAGCAAGAACCTCCCTGTCACCGTCCTTGAGGCTACCGGAGTACCTCTCGGGTGCCTGAGGTTACCCACCATATCTGCGGAGTGGCTATTGGAATGTCAAACCTGATTGAATATATAGGTCCTATTAAACTTTCCGTAATCGTTTGCGGTTCTGGAATCACTTCCAGTTCTACCATACTCCCACTTCTGTTTTTCTGAAAAATCCATTTTAATAAAACTGTGGCGAGTCAAGAACAATATCACTATTGATCTTCCAGATGGTAGAAAATCAACCCTCGTCGAAGCTAGGGTCAACCCGCAAACTGTTATTACAGAAACGTGTCTTGAGTTATCCAGTGTCTGGTTTTAAGCATAAGTTGGACAACTCCCCTTACCTTAACATCGTTAAGATATGAATCGTTCTATATCCAATATAGAAACTTTGGCACTTATTTAATTGGAACCGGATTCAAATTATGCAGCTGTCTCCAATGCATAATAACTTAATAGAGAGAGGCTGATCAGTATTACCCAACTTAGGAATCCATCCAATTATGAGTAACCTGAAAGAGAAACAAGTTTCTAAAAAACCATCAACTGAATACCTATCACAAGTATCTACATCTTCGATTTCTTTGAAGAATCCCGATACTTGTGATACATGGTTCTCTACTTTATTCTTATACCCACAACTTCTCAAAACTTAGACATTGTATTTCTCCAAAACATTTGTCTAAAAACTAGAGAAGTCACAAGTAAACAAAACATAGTACGAGGACCTACTCCTTTGTCCTGACGGACACTGGACAACATACAATACTCTGTATAAGTCCTCTGAGTTGAATAACTCAAAACCTGTGCATCGTAGGTTGAAAAACTGTACCCAGGCGATTTCCTCAAATATCACCAATCACAACGAATTCCGATATAATGAGGATGATCACCTAATTCCCAATAACTTACTCCCACTCAACATCTGTATTCTCATATAGATGTGAGAATGAAACCTGGTAAATACATACCCTGGAGTAAGTATCCAATCGGGAAATCAGTTTTCAATTAACAATGCACAGTGAATATGAAACATAAATATGTTTCGTAGGGGTATCTTGGTATTCTTTAGTAATGCCTCTTCCATAATCCAAATCATGACTTTAACCGTATATTTCCCTGCCATCTTTCCAATTCTCTTTATTTGTCTTTAGTCGTTACCTTTTGTACACCATCATTAGGCTAAATGGTTTTCTTCCTTCCCTACCGTTCGGCACCAGCCTATGGTTTGGAAGAAGAATATCCAGTAAACATAATAGGTGTACCCTCCTAATCCTAGGAGTACTCGCAACTTGAGAGAAGGTGACGATAAAAGACAACTGAATAATACCTTATTCCTATTTCTCCTGAACCAGAATCCATCCTCGAAAAATATCCTTCGAGTTCGTATATAATCATACGATGGATTTATCCAATGGAATTGGATGTTTGTAGTGATACGGGTTGTTCTGAAGAAATTAAAGGTGAAGTAGGAGTGGCGATGAAATACGTGGTTTGGTCGTGAATGTAAATAGTCGCAATTTACTTTGCCCTCTTTCTAATTCCTTTATCTTGTCTTCAGTTATTACCTTCTGTACACCCTACTTATGCTAAGTGGTTTTCTTCATTCCCTACCTTTCGACACCTGCCAATGGTTTGGAATAAGACTATCCAATAAGCATAATAGGTATACTCTCCTAAACCAAGGAGCCCTTGCAACCTGAGAGAAGGCGATAATAAAAGACAACTGAATAAACCAATTCTATTTCTCCTGAACCTGGATCCATCCTCGAAGAAGTCCATTTGAGTTCGTATATAACCATACGATGGATCTATCCAATAGAAGTGGACGTCCGTAGTAATACGGGGTGTTCTGAGAAATACAAAGGGTAAAAGAAGGAGCGGTAATGACTTATGCAACTATAGACAATCCAAAAGCCAGTATTTTAAGAAGATTCGGTCAACTTTGGTCACAGAGTTATAGTCTAGGGTCGGTCAAAATTCGCTGCCATAAGAGAGAGAGAAAAGAAACACTCTGCGTGCACTCTAGCCTAAATCAGAATGGTTATCACTTTATCTAATTAGAAAACCTCCCACTGTTTTCTCAAATTCTCCTCCAAACCTGAAAGAAGAATTAGTCGGGGTCACCCGAAGAGTAAACCAACTTATCAGTGAGAATCGGGATCCAACTATCATCGCATGATAACTTGATGGAAGCCACTCAAGTTAACACACTCCAGAAGGTATGCGCAAGTCTGGCAAGTTTCTTGTATGTTTGAAACTCCCGATGTAATTTTTATCCCATGCTCTTATGACCTTGACGTAGGCCAACAAATCATAAGCAACATATCAAGTTCTACCCATCGTTGTCCTGATCAACTTAAGTCATCGTACAGGACCTTGACGTAGGCCAACAAGGTGTACGTCTGACTTAAATTAATGCATCTATCTATGCAACAAATGAATACCCAGCAGCTACCAAACACTATGTCTTGACGTAGGCCAACAAACATAGCTTGAATACTACTGACCATCCATAAGAAACGACGGAGGATTACGGCTGGTTTTTGGCGAAAAACCTTTAACGTAATGAACTTGATCTCGTTGAAGGAACCTGATAGCTTTATAAAAATATATAGTAGCGAAAACCTTTTGTTAAAGAAGCGACTCCCGGTGAAGGGATCTCGGCTCTTTCCTCGTGGAATGAGGTGCAGGATATTCCAACTGAATACCGCTATCCAAAACAAAAGGAAACGTCTTTGTAATAATGTTAAAATTTGTTCCAACAACATCAAATATATGTTTGTTTTATCTATGCATTGATAAGAATCAATGCAGTCCCATCAATCAATCATACCAGAAAAGAACGAAAATAAAATGTACGTATATGCCATCCGCATTTGTCACTGGGTCCCGTCATCACTCGTTAGGTTACTTAACTAACGACAGAGCGGGGACTGGACTAGCGCGGGTGTAAAACATATACAACATCTAATAGTATATATACTAATATACAGTAATCGCTCCAGGCGTGATAAAATACAACATTACAGAAAAAGTAATAAGCATTACAGAACAATACAGATAATCTGGGATCCCCGAGTTTCACAGAGCCGCTGCTGAAACCCGACGTTCCCCTGGTCGTATGGATAGCCTGTACAATGAAACCTAGACCCCTACGGGTGCGGCAAGTTACCCGCCAAAACCTGAAGCGAGGTAGTCCCCACAACATAGTGAATGGAATACCCGGCACTTCACAGAATCCGGTAAATTGAGCACCCCTCCTTGGGTCAACCTGTACCCCTACGAGTGTGGCGAATAGTCTGCCAATTCTAGAGTGAGGTCCCTTTGCCTCTCAAAGCCATGAGATACGGACCCGTTGCCCTCCAGAACCCGGCTATCCGTGCACTCCTTCGCGGGATAAACCTAGTACAGAAATAAAAATGGTACAACAGGTACATCGACCGCAACCTGGTCGTGCCCCAAAAGAATATTATACAAACAGGCAGTGACGGCAGTCCACATGTTGGACGCTCGCCCCGCAATATCAAATGCACAAATAAATCCAAACAGCACTACCATTGCACACTGCTATCCACCACGATAAATCCGTAATATCACAGCACAACACAGAACATCAACGCGAATGTCACGTTCGCAAACTCGTCTAAAAGCACTATAGCAATTAGACGCGGTTTACCGATCAAATGACATTCCCGGTCGGAGATATAATGAAAGTACTGTAAAACTAACAAGTTTAAAATTTCGATCGACTAAATTTCCCGAAGTGGGCCCCACAAGCATCTGGTGTACAGTAATAAAATATGGGCCCAAAATAACAATACCAGAAACCACATTTCCCTGTGAAGAAGCCCCTGAAAAAATTTGGTGCACCAATCCCACTAAACCGCCGCGGAAGCGCGGTCAAACCCTAGGTTTGACCGCGGTTCCGCGGTGATTTAATGGGATCACGTGCCCAAATTTTCACAGTATTCTTCAAAAACCCTGCATGATTTTCTGAAAGGCTCAAAATGAATTTTAGAACAGTTTAAAAATCGACAGAAACATCATGTACAGAAAATTGTGATTTCGGAAATTCCGTTCGATCGATCTTTTAAACGCGTTAGCACAAGTTAGTATAGCCTAATGGTGAGGCTCTGATACCACAGTAAGTCCGCGGCAGCGTCCCGGCCGTCTAACAGACGCCGATATGCGGAACAAAACTTTTACGACTGGCGCTATCGCGAACTTTATCCCGGATCGTCCATTAAAGCTAAACTAACAAATTGTAAAGAGGGTAGAATTGTTATACCGAGTGATCCGAGTCCTTCGGTCTTCAACCATCATCCCACGCTATGTTGCAACTGATCTGAACTTGCTTAATCTCCGTTCTCTTCGTCCAGGTGGCACCACATCGACGGATCTTTAAACGGGCTCCCGCCTCTGAACCGAGGCAACTCGATCATCAAGTTTGCCAAAAGAGACGACCAAGATGAAGTAGAAAATGAGTAGAATACTTTGTCTCGTTACGTCCAAGATTATGGACGAACGGTTAAAAGAAGTTGCCATTTGGAATCGGGTGAATGGAAATTGAACTAGGAAATTTCCACACACTAAACTATATGAAATCTTTGGCCAAAAATGAATGAATCAAATCTCTCTCACTCACAAGAGGGGTCGGCCACATTTTATGAAGAGGAGAGTGAGTGTAGGAGCTTGCAAGAGGGTGACCATAACAAATGATAGTTATCATAACAATAATGAAAGAATGAATCATCAACTATCATTAAATGGAATCAATCACATTAAACCTAGTCATCCTCCATCATTAATGAACCATTAATGACCCAAGTGAGTCACAAGCCTTGTCATCACTTCTAGAACCTTCTAGAAGCATGACTCACTCTGAAGACGAAAAGAAAAATCCGTATTTAACCGAATGTTAAATACGGCTGATAGAAAACTGGAAACTGGCAACTTCCAAAAATCATCCCGAAACGAATTTCAGGATAACCCCGTATCGGTATAAACATACCCGCATTTGTATTACGACCGAATACAAATGCAACTGAGACAAAGATATTATATCTACACAGTATAATACTGGGTTCCGGCTAAAACCAAAGTCTACTAGTATTATCTGCCCGAAAACTGACACGTGCGAAAATGCACGTGCATTTTCCGAACCTTGCCATAAACCCATACGGCATCTACAACATTTCGCCCGAACTTGGGAAAGTGTCTGTGGGGAACTCTAATGACTCATCAACACACTGGCACTAGGTATAACCCCTAGCACGTCAGAGGTACAAGCTGTACGTAACGTTTTGCCTATGTATTGATTGGAAGGGAAGCTGACGAGCGAACTCATCTATAAACCCTACTGAGCCTGACAGTGACAATATCTGTACAGTCCGGAACATTCGTCTATGAGTATCGCATATAGGGCCTAGGGGGCCGGTAAACGTCAGACTCCCAATAGCTGCATAAGTCGTGTCAGAGAGCAGCCCAGAACACCCTGAGATACTACTGGTATACCTACCAGTATATCTTGATTACCCTGGCCAGGGATTTCGTGTAATGGCTCTCCTAAACACAGCGCGATCTCACCCCCAATACCGGGAGAGACGAATCCCCGAAGATCCGCTCACTTGCCTCCAATGTGGCTCGGGACTATACCCAAATAAAACCTGTTTGCACAACTCCTTTGAGCGTGGTAGGGTAGTAATCTAAGCACAGTGGGAACTCACACGAGACAAATGACGACCTCGGGTCGATGAACTAATCTGTACACATGTCACCAGGGAACTTCTATCTGACGATATGTATAATACCAACTAGCATGTTCCCGGCGAGTCCAGTCCGGTGTACTCATAACCTAATGAGCACCTGTATACATCTTAGGTGATCCAACTGACACCAGTGGCCTGTGAGACCGGCCACCGCCCCTCGTCGGGGTCTCGACTGTATACACTAGTCTACTCCGGAGTATCGATGCCCTGTCTCGAAACTCTCACGACTAGGGACACTTTAAGGATGTGCTTATAGACCCCAGCTCCCACATATATGATCACCATCATACTGCTGGTAGTCAAACAAGAATCCTATGGGCTTTATCATGATGATAAAGACAAACCAGATAGCATACTATCATCTCGAGTAAGACTGTTTTATCGGTATATGTCCTCTCTCAATCATTGCAATCACGTACCTGCGATCCAATAATTGACTTAGAGGGCACTATATCCAACATTTAGTATGCGGTAGCGCCAGTTTTTACAAGTTTAAAGAAAAAGTTTCGTTTCTGCATTTTGGCCTCGGAATGACGGCCAGGGCGCTGCCGTGCACTTACACTCCAGCCTCACCTAGCGAGGCAACCGACGCTCCAAGGTTGCTAGCAATGGAGAGTGGAGGTGTAGGATCATCTCACTATATTTTTCTCTCATCACTAATGCTCTAAAAAGTAACTCAAGAAGATGAAGAAGGAGGTGAGGAAGCATGTGGCATGAACAACCATGGAAATGGCTAAGTCCCTCAAGAGAGAATGAGAGTGTGAAAATCAAGTGAAGTAAATGGATGGATGTCATGTATGTATGCCCTAGAGGCCATTATTGTACATGATTGTATATTATAATGGATGCTTGGACATATAGAGACAGGATTTTCTTGCTCGACATGATAGTATGCTATCTGATTGTTCTTTATCTTAAAATGTAGACTAGTATTGTGATACCGTCTATCTCTCACATGTTGGTAAAGCCCTTAGGATGTGTACTTGACTACCAGGACTATGATGCAGATCATACTAGTAGGGCCAGGGTAGTCCACAAGTTCATCCTTTAATTGTTCCTAATCGAGAGAGTATCGAGACAAGGCATCGATATTCCAGACTAGACTAGTGTGTACGTTTCTTGACCCTGTATGGGGCGATGAATGATCCCACATCCATTGGTGTTTGACATCAAAGATTGTACACAGGTGCTCATTGAAGAATAGGTACACCGAACAGGACTCGCTGAGAACTCCTAGATGGTATTATACCTATCGTCAGATAGCAGTTCTCTGGTGATACTGGTACAGGTTAGTCTGTAGACCCGAGATCGTCATAGAGTCTTGTGTGATTCCTACTGTGCTTTGATTTCCTCCCTACCACGTTCAAGAGATCATGCAAACTGGTGGATTTTGGGTACAGTCCCGAGTCACAAGGAGGCAATGAGCGATAGGAGGGGTTCGTCTCTCCCGGTATTGGGGGTTGATGTTGCGCTATACTCGATTGGCTAAAACAGGAAGTCCCAGACCAGGGCTGATGCTGAGATTTACTGTTAAGTGTTATCAGTAGTTTCTCGACCCATTATGAGCCTCACATCAGCATGACTTATCAAGCTATTGGGGTCTGACGTTTACCACCCCCAGACTTGATATGCGACATATCAGACGAAGAGACCGAACTGTACAGTAGTGTTACTTATTGGATTCACGGGAGTATGGACAAGCTTGCTTGTTGATCTTCTGATCGTTCAATACCTGGGTAGCCGTTACGTCCAGCTAGTACCGCTGACGGCTTGTGGATGATTGATATGATCATCACTTACTGCTGGCATATTGACGAGTCTTTAGAGTCCTACACAGAGGTTTCCTGGCTCAAGCGAAATGAAGTAGGGCACATATGTGATATGTGCGGGACCGAGATTAATACATGTATGTGATTGTTAGTGATGTATGCCCTAGAGGCCATTATTGTATCATACTGGTTTTTATATTACTTAATGGAAGCTTGGGATATTCACAGTTGTATTGATAGTCTTGCTCAAAATGGTAGTATGCTACTTGGTTTGTTTCTACTTCAATATGTGCATGTGTTTCTTTTAGCATATCGCTTATACATATTAGTAGAGCCCTTAAGATCTTCGCTTAATTACCAACATTATGATGGTAGTCACACTAGTGGGGGCTGGGTAATCTACAAGCACATCCTTATACAGGTCCTTAGTCGTAGGATTATCGAGACGGGGCATCGATACTCCGGAGTAGACTAGTGTATACGCTTCTCATCCCAGCAGGGGAAATGGTCTGTCCCACAGCCATTAGCACGTCGTACTGGAGATAGTATGCAGGTGCTCATTAGGTTATGAGTACACTAGATAGGACTCGTCAGGGAACTTTTGGTTAGTATTATACCTATTGATCGCACGCTTTTGGCGTGTCGAGTTTTAAGAGTTCTAAAGTTTAACCGCGTTCAGGACGGTGTCTCTTTGCAGCTAGCCCGATGAGCACGGGTCGATCCACAGGGAGACGGAGTGTTTTAGGTTCTTGTTTTGACGAGTTAATGCGCGTGGGCGGAATTTTCTTTATCTAACCTATGTGTATATACAAGTATAAAGTTGTTAGGAAAAGATACAAGAGTGCAAGCTAAGGAAATCTTCACTAAAACCTTTGAGCCGAACTTAATGATTGAAGCTAGAGAAATCGGCAACAACGTGGATTAGGGTGCTTAAGCACGGTATTCGAGGAATCCGGCTTATTGACCCTTGTCTGTCTGCTCTGGTCTCTTGCTTTCGCCTCTGGCCAATCCGAATGCAACCGGTCGCGGTTAGGAAACACCGATACTTTGGTAGGGTAGGGTGCCTAACGGAGCGCTTGTGTAAGTTTTGGGCGCAGTTTCAAATGGAAAATACGAGAAAAGGAAATGAGAAACGGAATGTTAACTTACAATATCGTATTCTTTTCCTAAAAACACATATTTACAAACCATTCACAACAACAAACTAAAAAGAGCAAAAGAAAAGATAAACAAAGAAAAGAAAAGAGCATTACAAGAAAGTAAATGACATGGTAAGAAATGACAAGTAAGTAAATGACAAGTAAAGAAATTGCAAGAAAGTAAAAGAGCAAGAAATAAAAGAGCAAGTAATGAAAAGAGCAAGAAAGTAACACTAAGAACCATAGAACCCAATACATGACATGGGTTCAAAAACCTAATCTTAAACTTGCAAGCTCAATTAAGAGGTTGCAAGATCAAGAGGAGGAAAAGAACCCAAGGGAAATGAAGGCAAAGAAGAAAGCTTTATTAATTCCATATGAAGATAAAACCCTTGAGACCAATAAACAAATCATAAACTTGCAAGCTCAATTAAGAGGTTGCAAGATCAAGAGGAGGCAAGGATCTTATGGAGACTAAGCTATGTACACGAGAAAGAACAAAATGAAAAGAAAAAGAGTAGAAGTGTAAAATGAAAGACAATCCAAGACTCCTCTCCCTTGCTCACTGGTTCTGTACTTATAGGCTCAAAAGAAAATTAAACAAAAAATAAAAATGAGCTGACATGGCAACAAGGGAGGCACCATAGAAATTTGGGACCCATTGGGCACTGTAGGGCCGGCCACACCAGTTTTGGGAGCAATGTGCTCGGCCAAATTCCGAGGGATGGTGCTCGTATTTGTTGTGTGTACAATTGTTGTCTCCCACATCACTCTGGTGCAGTTTGTTTCTCCGTAAAGGCTTTGGATGCACTCAGGGTTTTTGGAGGTAACTTGTAGCTTCAAATCACATCAACACTTTATACATTAAACACCCATCACTTCTTATGCCCAACGTGCTCCTAGCTATCATGAGTGTGTGCGATGGCAGCCCCCTAGGTCCTAGTGCACATTTGTGTACACACTTGTATTGTGTTGGTCCATTTAGATAAAAAGTGTGTACACAAGCATGTTGCACAAAGAAACTTATGAAGTATCGGTCGGTTTGCGGTTCTGGTTGCAGTGTCAGCTCACAACTGTAATATCCGTGTTTTTAAGTGTATTTCTAGTATTTTGTCACAGATACCTGTAATCTGTAATTACTGAGCAGACACTGTTAATAGTACCGATATATACAAAAAATAGATAATGAATGAGCGGTATTAAAATGCAATATTCTGGTATGAACAAATACTCCCAAACTTATCTTTTGCTCGTCCGGAGCAAAACAAAATCCTAGCCTCACTTTCGCAGGGAACGCGATTGCACTGAGCATGTGCAATCAGCCATTAAACCTCTAGGTGTCCCTAGTAGGAGGAGTGTTGTCTCCTGAGGGTTTTCAGCGGATACTACCCACAAAATCCCATCAAGCTAGTTTCATAAGTCAACATCGATTCTACTCCTACAGTTTAGCATCTAGGTTAGAAATTCTATCATCTTATGTTAGAAATATCCAATCATTATGTTTCACGCCTCCTATTTATTCAACCCCAGATCCTATACATTTTACAGTTTAGAAAGATCTCGGTATCTCCTGAGTTTTCCTTCTAAAATGCAGTCTCCAATCAGGGATTTTTATCAACTTTACGGAAAACATAAGTCTTATTCTTTATTTCTATCTTTCCTCCAAATATCGATTGAATACCCCTACGTGTGTGTATAGTTTCACCCCTACACTTAAGAATTCAATTCAAGCTATAGTACCCTTGCCATAATACCTAATACTACTTCTTTTCATTAATGATGGCGGTGTTGCTCACACACCTTTCATGCGACTATTAATGCTTCTTGAGGCACTAACAGCCGATTACTGAATGTGTGAGCACAAAGCGTAAATAGCAGTTTCCAGGTCTTGACTTTATTTATTTTTTTCTTTTTTCTTTTTATTTTTCAAGACCAGATATATTTTTCAATGATACTCTTTTGGTATTTAGCTTTAAATACCGTTTTTTCTTTCATACTAGGTTTTCAGGTAAGAGTATTTCTAGGTATCCTCTACTATCCCAAGTTTCAAGGTGCGTGTATGTGCAGTTTGTAGGGTATATACTTTCTAAATTTGAACTCAAGAATAGAAACTATTTTTCAGACTTATCCTTCAGTAAAGCTTCAATACTTTCCCTTCATCTCGACTTAATTCAAGAACTGAACTCAAGATTACCTCCTTCTAAAAAAAACTGTAAGGACGTATAATTACCAAGTTTAAACAGAATGATGGTTATTTTTAAGGTTTTCAATTCCTAGGCCTAGGATTTAGTTATCTCTAACGTATCAACTAAACTTTCAGAATAAAAATCTAAGTTACCCTATTAGCTAACTTGACGACAAAGTTTTTATATTTTTGTAATTTTTTTTCATTTTTGTGGGTTTTTAAAATAAGTATGCAAATGCAAAATATACATATGACTGCGAAGGTAGAAAGCTTACCGAGCACACCCTCAAACTTAAACTTGACAGTGCCCTCACTGTCAGGCTATACCAAGAGAGTCAAAATTGCCGGCGCTCCCTAAAAGAAAATTTTATACAAAACAAAAAATCAAAGCAAAAATATATAAAGAAAAAGTTTCCCCTCAAACTTAAGTGAAACAGTGTTGCCACTGTTTAAGCGGTGAAGTTCAAGATTAGAGGGAAAAGAACAGTATCAATCTATACAAGGCCTTACACAGGCCAAAAGTGAGCACCAACCGTTCAAAAATTTTATCATTAAAATGCAGCGGTTGGTGAAAGAATACGGTGATGAAAGAAATGGAGAATACGCGAGACTGTATGCGGGTAGAAGTGTTATATGATCCCGGTATATGAGAAGAAGAATGGCGGAAGGGAGAAAGAATTGGAATACAAACTTGAGGGTGAAAATGGAGCGAATAGATTAGCACAATTTGTGATGACCGATGTGTAAAAAGCGATTGTACTAATCTATTAACCCGTCGAGAAATTGGGTCAAATCCCTCAAGATTCGTGAGAAAACATGGATACGCCGAACTTGGTAAACCAGATATAGGAAATGAAAGCGATACGGTTTCTTGCAAGGTCGGAACGATGGAACGGATGGAGGGGAGTGAATGAGGAATGTTTTCGGTTAAACGTTCAGGAGGGTGTACACAGTCAATGAAAGGGATAGGATGAATTGGAAAATCCGACTCATCAAGCAAAACTGGTTCTTCCTCAAAAATATCCTCAATATTCTCCTCAAAATTCAGCTCATCCATGCAATTATCATTAATATCTAGACGCATATGAAGTTCAGGAAAACAGTTAATGACTCGGGATGATGATTTGGAGAGAAAAACGCATCCAAATCTGCAGGTTCATCATCTAAAATATTACCAGCGTCAATATCCTTAATCAAGTAAAAATCAATTTTCTCAGACACCTCATCAAAAGCATCGATTTCAATCAATTTTGGTTCTAAGATAGAGGTGCAGAGGTCAAAAGGTTTGGGATTGGTTTCACTTGGCAAGGTCCCTTCACAATTGGGTAAATCAAACACTACAAAGTCGCACAACTCATTAAACATTCTATTATCAATTGATAATTCATTTGGGACACATGATAGACATTCAAAAACGGAGTTGTGGGATTCAATTTGGGACAGGTAAGTTTGATTTGGAAGGGTGTACAGCTCACTCTTTCCATTTAAATTCTCAACCTGTCCTACCGCCTCATCATACATTGGAAAATTTGGAGCTAGTTGGAAACTAGCTACCGGGTCAGTAGGTCGTATGAGGGCGGCCATGGACGCATTCAAATCCATCATCTGTTGGTATGATACTACCCGGAAGCCTTCTAACGACTGTTCCAAACTAAACATGGGTTGTGGAGGGGTTTCAGTAAAAGATTTAAACTCGTTTGGATACTGGAAACTCCCAAAAGGCTGTGGAGAAGCAATGTCTGCGGAAGGTGTAAAAGTCGGGTAGGACTGGTAGGAATTGAATGGTTGGACAGGGTTATGATCAACATTTGGATAAGAAGGTGAATGGAATTGTTGATCAAAAGAATTGGTAGTGGTGAAAGGAGTGAAAGATCGGCTACGAGATTGTTCAATACGTTCAGCAATAGACATAGGTCTTGGAGTTACAACAAGACTCTCAAAAGGGGTATCAACATACGAAGGTGGGGAAGGTTGAAACGGTTGATACAGAGTGGATTGCGGAGTCCAGTTGTTTGTCTTAGACGCGTCTATCCGATCTTTCAAAGAAATTTTTGGCATGGAAGGATCGTTCGAAGTTTGACCAAAGCAAGAACCGTAAGAAGTAATGTCTGGTTGTGGGTACCAAAGTTCGGCAAGAGTTTTTCTGGGTGGGGTACCCATGATATGAAAAGAAGGAAGAGGAGAGGAAAAATAATATGGGTTTTTATTTTTATTTTTTATTTTTTTGTTAGTTATTAACAAAAGAATGAAATATACACACAAAAAGAATCTGGACAAAAACAATCACGACACAAAAATACCACGCACCTAATCAGTCTAGGGTTCATCTAGGTCAACTAGACCTGCTCAAGAACTTGATTGTCGAAGTAAAACTGTGTCGAGAAACGGGCTCAAGATATACTGATCACGAGGCCAGGTAAGTGCAGAGATAAGGGGAGGTTTTCCGACGCTTTCGCGAAGGTCCTTAATTAGATAATCCTTTCTCTTTTGGTGGTTTCGCCATGAACACTTTCCTAAACACCCCGGGAATGATATACCGTTAAGCGGTGTTCTAAACACAGTTAACTTCTCCTAATGAGCGCGAAGTCCTTAAGGCTTAAAGTCTAGTTTCTTTTAAAATTTGTGCGGGTAGACGTTATGCTCAATTTCGTGATTTATGGACCACGGAAAAGGTGATAAAATACTTTATCGTATGTTGTGGGGTTTGCATGCCCTTAAGTCTGTATTAATGGATGCAATGCGAAAATTAATGAAAAAAAATTGTTCAAAATTTCAAACAATCTTTTTTACGTTTAAGCTCGGCACTGCATACGATTTAGTCAATTTTAGCGTTTTCTAGCGAACATGCAAAGAATCCTGCAAAGATATTATATTGGATGCGTCGGATTTGAGAAGAAGGTGTTAGTAAAGTACGTACCGATAAATTTTCGGGTTAAGAAACCCTTCTTGAAGTTAAATCCGGTTAGCTTGAAAAGTTCGCTTGCGCGGGTTAAATTACCCGGATCTTTGGCACTGTACTTCATAATCATCTTAACCTTGAATGTACACTTTGCTCACCACGATCGCAGTTCACAAATCCGCAATAATCTACAAATGTCGGAAAACGAATATTTAGTGCGAAAAAGCGATACGAATGCCCAAATACCTGCACACTAAAAATCATAAAAAACAAACAATAAAAATGGGACAGAAATAGAACAATGGGGCACAGAGAAGAAATTAGAGGCAGAAGGAGGAGAAGGGGCCGGCGAGCTCGGAATTTGAGGGGATGTCGCCGGCCAACTTGATGAGATAGGGCTCCAAATTTCTTCTGGTGTCCCACTGTTCCACTAGTGCCTCACTGGTATTGTTTATCTTTTTTGTTTATTTACAGAGTGCAAGCAGGTCCAATTTCCAGAGAGCAAAAGAGTTAGAATGTCAATTTTTGTTTTGGTTTTGAAAGTTTTGATTTTTATGTTGTTTTTAAGAAAAGTGTTAGATGGATATTAACAAGATTAACCCGAAATAACAAGAATAAAAACGTTACCATCTCCCCGGCAACGGCGCCATTTGATCGCACGCTTTTGGCGTGTCGAGTTTTAAGAGTTCTAAAGTTTAACCGCAATCAGGACAGTGTCGCTTTGCAGCTGGCCGCGATGAGCACGGGTCGATCCACAGGGAGACGGAGCGTTTTAGGTTCTTGTTTTGATGAGTTAATGCGCGTGGGTGGAATGTTCTTTATCTAACCTATGTGTATATGCAAGTATAAAGTTGTTAGGAAAAGATACAAGAGTGTAAGCTAAGGAAATCCGCACTAAAACCTTTGAGCCGAACTAAACGATTGAAGCTAGAGCAATTGGAAACAATGTGAATTAGGGTGCTTAAGCACGGCATTCGAGGAATTCGGCTTATTGACCCTTGTCCGTCCATTCTTGTCTCTTGCTTTCACCTTCGGCCAATCCGAACGCAACCGGTCATGGTTAGGAAACACCGATACCTTGGTAGGGTAGGGTGCCTAACGGAGCGCTTGCGTAAGGTTTGGGCGGAGTTTCAAAGGGAAAATACGGGAAAAAGAAATGAGAAACGGAACGTTAACTTACAATATCGTATTCTTTTCATAAAAAACACATATTCACAAACCATTCACAATAACAAACCAAAAAGAGCAAAAGAAAAGATAAACAAAGAAAAGAAAAGAGCATTACAAGAAAGTAAATGACATGGTAAGAAATGGCAAGTAAGTAAATGACAAGTAAAGAAATTGCAAGAAAGTAAAAGAGCAAGAAATAAAAGAGCAAGTAATGAAACGAGCAAGAAAGTAACACTATGAACCATAGAACCCAATACAAGCCATGGGTTCAATAACCTAATCTTAAATTTGCAAGCTCAATTAAGAGGTTGCAAGATTAAGAGGAGGCAAAGAACCCAAGGGAAATGAAGGCAAAAAAGAAAGCTTTCTTAATTCCATATGAAGATAAAACCCTTGAGACCAATAACTAAATCTTAAATTTGCAAACTCAATTAAGAGGTTGCAAGATCAAGAGGAGGCAAGGATCTCAAGGGAACTAAGCTATGTACAAGAGAAAGAACAAAATGAAAAGCAAAAGAGTAGAAGTGTAAAATGAAAGACAATCCAAGACTCCTCTCCCTTGCTCACTGGTTCTGTATTTATAGGCTCAAAAGAAAATTAAACAAACAATAAAAATGAGCTGACCTGGCAACAAGGGAGGGACCATAGAAATTTGGGACCCATTGGGCACTGTAGGGCCGGCCACACCGGTTTTGGGAGCAATGTGCTCGGCCAAATTCCGAGGGATGGTGCTCGTATTTATTGTGTGTACAATTGTTGTCTCCCACATCACTCTGGTGCAGTTTGTTTTCTCCGTAAAGGCTTTGGATGCACTCAGGGTTTTTGGAGGGAACTTGTAGCTTCAAATCACATCAACACTTTATATATTAAACACCCATCACTTCTCATGCCCAACGTGCTCCTAGCTATCATGAGTGTGTGCCTTGGCAGCCCCCTAGGTCCTAGTGCACACTTGTGTACACACTTGTATTGTGTTGGTCCATTTAGATAAAAAGTGTGTATCAAGCATGTTTCACAAAGAAACTTATGAAATATCGGTCGGTTTGCGGTTCTGGTTGCAGTGTCAGCTCACAACTGTAATATCCGTGTTTTTAAGTGTATTTCCAGTATTTTGTCACGGATACCTGTAATCTGTAATTACTGAGCAGACACTGTTAATAGTACCGATATATACAAAAAATAGATATGAGCGGTATTAAAATGCAATATTCTGGTATGAACAAATACGCCTAAACTTATCTTTTGCTCGTCCCGAGCAAAAAAAAAAATCCTAGCCTCACTTTCCCAGGGAACGCGATTGCACTGAGCACGTGCAACAAGCCGTTAAAGCTCTAGGTGTCCTTAGTAGGAGGAGTGTTGTCTCCTGAGGGTTTTCAGCGGATACTACCCATAAAATCCCCTCAAGCTAGTTTCATAAGGTAACGTCGATTCTACTCTTACAGTTTAGCATCTAGGTTAGAAATTCTATCATACTATGTTAGAAATATCCAACCCTTATGTTTCACGCCTCCTATTTATTCAACCCCAGATCCTTTACATTTTACAGTTTAGAAAGATCTCGGTATCTCCTGAGTTTTCCTTCGAAAGTGCGGTCTCCAATCAGGGATTTTTATCAACTTTACGGAAAACATAAGTCTTATTCTTTATTTCTATCTTTCCTCCAAACATCTATTGTATACCCTTACGTGTGTGTATAGTTTCACCCCTACACTTAAGAATTCAATTCAAGCTATAGTACTCTTTCCCTAATACCTAATACTACTTTTTTTCATTAATGATGGCGGTGTTGCTCACACACCTTTCATGCGACTATTAATGCTTCTTAAGGCACTAACAGCCGATTACTGTATGTGTGAGCCCAAAGCGTAAATAGCAGTTTCCATGTCTTGACTTTATTTATTTTTTTCTTCTTTTTTTTTCTTTTTCAAGACCGGATATATTTTTCAATGATGCTCTTTTGGTGTTTAGCTTTAAATACCGTTTTTTCTTTCATACTAGGTTTTCAGGCAAGAGTATTTTTAGGTGTCCTCTACTATCCCAAGTTTCAAGATGCGTGTATGTGCAGTTTGTAGGGTATATACTTTCTAAATTTGAACTCAAGAATAGAAACTATTTTTCAGACTTATCCTTCAGTAAAGCTTCAATACTTTCTCTTCATATCGACTTAACTCAAGAACTGAACTCAAGATTACCTCCTTCTAAAAAAAACTATAAGGACGTATAATTACCAAGTTTAAACAGAATGATGGTTATTTTTAGTGTTTTCAATTCCTAGGTCTAGGATTTAGTTATCTCTAACGTATCAACTAAACTTTCGGAATAAAAATTTAAGTTACCCTATTAGCTAACTTGACGACAAAGTTTTTATATTTTTGTAATTTTTTTTGATTTTTGTGGGTTTTTAAAATAATTATGCAAATGCAAAATATACATATGACTGCGAAGGTAGAAAGCTTACCGAGCACATCCCCAAACTTAAACTTGACAGTGCCCTCACTATCAGGCTATACCAAGAGGGTCAAAATTGCTAGCGCTCCCTAAAAGAAAATTTTATACAAAACAAAAAAGCAAAGCAAAAATATATACACAAAACGGTTCCCCTCAAACTTAAGTGAAACAGTGTTACCACTGTTTAAGCGGTGAAGTTCAGGATTAGGGGGAAAAGAACAGTATCAATCTATACAAGGCCTTACACAGGCCAAAAGTGAGCACCAACCATTCAAAAATTTTATCATTAAAATGCAGCGGTTGGTGAAAGAATACGGTGAGAAAAGAAATGGAGAATACGCGAGACCGTATGCGGGTAGAAGTGTTATACGATCCCGGTGTATGAGAAGAAGAATGGCGGAGGGGAGAAAGAAGTGGAATACGAACTTGAGGGTGAAAATAGAGTGAATAGATTAGCACAATTTGTGATGACCGATGTGTAAAAACCGATTGTACCAATCTATTAACCCGTCGAGAAATTGGGTCAAATCCCTCAAGATTCATGAGAAAACCTGGGTACGCCGAACTTGGTAAACCAGACATAGGAAATAAAAGTGATACGATTTCTTGCAAGGTCAGAACGATGGAAAGGATGGAGGGGAGTGAATGAGGAATGTTTTCGGTTAAACGTTCAGGAGGGTGTACATAGTCAATGAAAAGGATAGGATGAATTGAAAAATCCGACTCATCAAGCTAAACTGGTTCTTCCTCAAAAATATCCTCAATATTCTCTTCAAAATTCAGCTCATCCATGCAATTATCATTAATATCTAGACGCATATGAAGTTTGGGAAAAACAGTTAATGATTCGGGATAATGATTTGGAGAGAAAAACTCATCCAAATCTGCGGGTGCATCATCCAAAATATTCCCAACATCAATATCCTTAATCAAGTGAAAATCAATTTTCTCAGACACCTCATCAAAAGCATGGATTTCAATCAATTTTGGTTCTAAGATGGAGGTACAGAGGTCAAAAGGTTTGGGATTGGTTTCACTTGGCAAGGTCCCTTCACAATCGGGTAAATCAAACACTACAAAGTCACACAACTCATTAGACATTCTATCTTCAATTGATAATTCATTTGGGACACATGATAGACATTCAAAAACGGAGTTGTGGGATTCAATTTGGGACGGGTAGGTTTGATTTGGAAGGGTGTAAAGCTCACTCTCTTCACTCAAATTCTCAACCTGTCATACCGCCTCATCATACATTGGAAAATTTAGAGCTAGTTGGAAACTAGCTACCGGGTCACTAGGTCGTATAAGGGCGGCCATGGACGCATTCAAATCCATCATCTGTTAGTATGATACTTCCCGAATGCCTTCTAACGACTGTTCCAAACTAGACATGGGTTGTGGAGAGGTTTCAGTAAAAGATTCAAACTCGTTTGGATACTGAAAACTCCCAAAAGGCTTTGGAGAAGCAATATCTAGGGAAGGTGTAAAATGTAGGGTTCCTAGGCATCCTAATGAGGTCTCACAAGGCATCAACCATGCCAATTTCAAAAATCTAGGTGCCGAGAAACCCGACTACGGACCGTTGGCTAGAAATCTAGGCGAAAAACAATCTAGTTAACAACTTAACTAATGGGATATCGGAAATACAGCCTTTGTAGATCCGGTGCTCCACCTCCATAGCTCCGCAACGAAGTCGTCTCCGCTGTCCAAAAGGAATCCGGGCTCTAGAGTCGGCTTCGTCGGAGAATAAGCGAGCTAGGTCGTCGATGTCCATGCCGAAGATGATCTACGTCGAAGCATCGCAAGATCAAGCTCTCACTTCACCAAGTCAAGAAACTTGTGAAGGAAACACACTCTACTACTTGGCAAGAGGTAGAGGATGAAGAAATAGGAAGTGGGTAGACTTTAGTTTTGGATTTCTCACTCTTTTCCAACAATTACCATTGATGGAGCTTGGTTTTCTTCAAAGAAGAATGAAGAAGAAGAAGAGCAAGAAGAAGATAAGTATTATGATAAGAATAAAAGAATAAATAAAAATCCATTCTTATCATAATTCTCACCATGGTTAGGTGTAGAGAATTAACTTGAGTTAATTGAATTGGTTAGGGTTAAGCATGAGACAAAATGGTGACTAAGTCAAAAGTTCATGAAGCTTCATGAAAGAAAACAAAAGAAGCCACCATTCTATTTTATGCATTTTATTTTCCAAAAATAAAAACAAATGAATAAATGAATAATCAAATAAAAACCCTAACCATTTCTTTAACCAAGGTTTAATTCTTTACACAAACCCTAATTTGCATGTATCATCAAATATGATACAAACAAGTGCACAAAATCATATCGCATATGCAATGCGCACAACCGAGCGAGAAAATCCATTTAAAGTGAACCGATACTAGTTAATGCAAAGTAATATATCAAATATATAATTATGCATTAAATCATTAAATCAACGCTTGATTTAAGGATCCGGTCATGACGCACATAACCGAATGGTACCATTAGTAACATCTTATCGAATCAACACTTGATCCGATAACCCGGCTATATCGCATATAACCGATCAATGTCACATCGCGAGAATCGAATACAGTATCACATACTCGTATTATTCTCGGTCCCGCACATATCTCATATGCGCTCCTATTTCGTTTCGCTTGAGCCAGGAAACCTCTGTGTAGGACTCTAAAGACTCGTCAATACGCCGGCAGCAGATGATGATCATATCAAGCATCCACAAGCCGCAAGCGGTCTGCTAAACGTAACGGCCACCCGGGTATTGAGCGATCTGAAGATCGACGAGCAAGCCCGCTCACACTCCAGTGAATCCGACCAGTAACACTACCGTACAGTCCGGTCTGATCGTCTGATATGTCGCATATCCCGCCTAGGGGTGGTAAACGTCAGACCCCAATAGCTCGATAAGTCGTGTCGATATTGTAGGGTTCCTAGGCACCCTAGTTAAGTCTTACAAGTGATCAAACATGCACAAATAAAATTTTACGGGTGCCTACAAACCCGACTACGGATCGTATACTAGATATTTAGGCGAAAACATAAACTAGTTAACAATTTAACTAAGGGAACGGACATACAACCTTTGTAGATCCGGTCCACCACCTCCACGGCTGCACAACGAAGTCCCATCCGCTGTCCAAAATGAATCCGGAACTCAAGTATCGGCTTCGTCGAAGAAATGGGCGGGCTTGATCGTCGGTTCGATGCCGAAGATGATCTACGTCGAGGCATCGCTAGAACAAGCTCCAACTTCACCAAGTCGGAAAAACTTGTGAAGGAAACACCCTATACTACTTGGCAAGAGGTAGAGGATGAAGAAATAGAAAGTGGGTAAACTTTAGTTTTGGATTTCTCACTAATATGCATCAATCACCATTGATGGAGGTGAACTTTCTTCACTTGAAGAAAGGAAGAAGAAGAAGTAATATGTTATGATAAGAATAATTAGTTAATTCGAAAATGAATAGAATAATTAGTTCTTATCATCACATAACCATGGTAAAGTGTAGAGAGTGAACTAGGGTTAGTGGAGTGGTTAGGGTTAAGAATGAGACAAAGTGGTCAAAGTCTTCATGAAGCTTCATGAATAAATAAAGAAAGCCACCACTTTGCTCATTCCTTTTTATTTTCCAAAAAGGTTATTAATGAATAAATAAAAGAAAAAGGAAATTAAACCTTAACCATTCATAAACCATGGTTCATTCTTTACACAACCAAAGAAGCATGTATTATCAAACATGATACATCCAAGTGCACAAAATCATATCGCATATGGAATGCGCACACCCGAGTGAGAAAATCCTTTTAAAGTGAACCAATACTAGTTAACGCAAAGTAATATATCAAATATATAAATATGCACTAAATCATTAAATCAACACTTGATCCAATGATCCGGTCATATCGCATATAACCGGCTAGTATCCAATGCATCGGCTTATCGAATCAATCCTTGATTCGATAACTAGGTTATATCGCATATAACCATTCGATACATTGATCGCGAGAATAGAATACGGTATCATATACACGCATTATTCTCGGTCCCGCACATATCTCATATGCGCTCCTATTTCGTTTCGCTTGAGCTAGGAAACCTCTGTGTAGGACTCTAAAGACTCGTCAATACGCCGGTAGCAGATGATGATCATATCAAACATCCGCAAGCCGCAAGCGGTCTGCTAAACGTAACGGCCACCCGGGTATTGAGTGATCAGAAGATCGACGAGGAAGCCCGCTCACACTCCTGCGAATCCAACCAGTAACACTTACCGTACGGTCCGGTCTGTTCGTCTGATATGTCGCATATCTCGCCTAGGGGTGGTAAACGTCAGACCCCAATAGCTCGATAAGTCATGCCGACGTAGGGTCCATAACATTCTTGAAACTACTGCTAACTCTTACCAGTATATCACTGCAACCCTGGCCAGGGATTTCCTGTTATGGCCAGTCGAGCATAGCACAACATCAACCCCCAATACCGGGAGAGACGAATCCCCTCCTATCGCTCATTGCCTCCATGTGAATCGGGACTGTACCCAAAAACCACCTGTTTGCACAACTCAGTAGAGCCGTGGTAGGGTGGAAATCAAAGCACAGTGGGAGACACACAAGACTCTATGACGATCTCGGGTCTACAGACTAAGCTGTACCAGTGTCACCAGAGAACTGCCATCTGACGTGAGGTATAATACCATCTGGGAGTTCTCGGCGAGTCCGTTCAGTGTACCCAGTCTCCACTGAGCACCCGCATACCATCTTCGATGTCAAACACCAATGGATATGGGATCATCCATCGCCCATCGCATGGGTCGAGAAGATATGCGCTAGTCTACTCTGGAATATCGATGCCCCGTCTCGATATTCCCTCGACTAGGAACATTTCAAGGGTGTACTCTTGGACTACCCAGGCCCCACTAGTATGATCTATATCATAGTCCTGGAAGTCGGGTACACATCCTATGGGCTTTATCAACATGTAATCAGAGAGACAGAAAGTATACATGTTAAGATAAAGAGCAACCAGATAGCGTACTATCATGTCGAGCAAGAAAGTCCTACCTATATATGTCCCAGCATCCACTACAATATACATCCAATGTACAGTAATGGCCTCTAGGGCATACATATAACTAACAGATATGGGGTCTATAACAATTCGAGAAACTACTGGTAACACTTACCAGTAAATCTCAGCAACCCTGGCCAGGGATTTCCTGTTATAGCCAATCGAACACAGCGCAACATCAACTCCCTATACCGGGAGAGACGAATCCCCTCCTATCGCTCATTGCCTCCATGTGACTCGGGACTGTACCCAAAAACCACCGTTTTGCACGCCCTCTTGGACGTGGTAAGATGGAAATCAAAGCACAGTGGGAGCCACACAAGACTCTATGACGATCTCGGGTCAACTGACTACTCTGTACCAGTGTCACCAGAGAACTGCCATCTGACGTGAGGTATAATACCATCTGGGAGTTCTCGGCGAGTCCGTCCAGTGTACCAAGTCTCTACTGAGCACCCGTATATCATCTCTGATGTCAAACACCAATGGATATGGGATCATCCATCGCCCATCTGTATGGGTCGAGAAGGTACACGCTAGTCTACTCTGGTATATCGATGCCCCGTCTCAATACACCCACGACTAGGGACTTTGAAGGATGTACTTATGGACTACCATGTCCCCACTAGTATGATCCGCATCATAGTCCAGGTAGTCAAGTACAGATCCTAAAGGCTTTACCAACATGTAACAGAGAGACAATCAGCATACACGTTAAGGTAAAGGGTAACCAGATAGCATACTATCATGTCGAGCAAGAAAGTCCTCCCTATATACGTCCCAGCATCCACTACAATATACATCCTATGTACAGTAATGGCCTCTAGGGCATACATATAACTAACATAAAAGTCGGGTAGGACTGGTAGGAATTGAATGACTGGACAGGATTATGATCAACATTTGGATAAGAAGGTGAATGGAATTGTTGTTCAGAAGAATTGGCAGTGGTGAAAGGAGTGAAAGATCGGCTACGAGATTGTTCAATACGTTCAGCAATAGACATAGGTCTTGGAGTTACCATAGGATTCTCAAAAGGGGTATCAACGTACGAAGGTGGGGAAGGTTGAAACGGTTGATACAGAGTGGATTGCGGAGTCCAGTTGTTTGTCCTAGACGCGTCTATCCGATCTTTCAAAGAAATTTTTGGCATGGAAGGATCGTTCGGAGTTTGACCAAAGCAAGAACCGTAAGAAGTAATGTCTGGTTGTGGGTACCAATGTTCGGCAAGAGTTTTTCTGGGTGGGGTACCTATGATATGAAGAGAAGGAAAAGGAGAGGAAAAAGAATGTGGGTTTTTTTATTTTATTTTTTGTTAGTTATCAACAAAAGAATGAAATATACACACAAAAAGAATCTGGACAAAAACAATCACGACACAAAAATACCATGCACCTAATCGGTCTAGGGTTCACCTAGGTCAACTAGACCAGCTCAAGAACTTGATTGTCGAAGTAAAATTGTGTCGAGAAACGGGCTCAAGATATACTGATCACGAGGCCAGGAAAGTGTAGAGATAAGGAGAGGTTTTCCGACGCTTCGCGAAGGTCCTTAATTCGATAACCCTTTCTGTTTTGGCGGTTTCGCCGTGAACACTTTCCTAGACACCCCGGGAATGATATACCGTTAAGCGGTGTTCTAAACACAGTTAACTTCTCCTAATGAGCGTGAAGTCCTTAAGGCTTAAAGTCTAGTTTCTTTTAAAATTTGTGCGGGTAGACGTTATCCTCAATTTCGTGATTTGTGGGCCACGGAAAAGGTGATAAAATCCTTTACCGAATGTTGTGGAGTTTGCTTGCCCTTAAGTCCGTATTAATTGATGCAGTGCGCAAATTAATGAAAACAATTTGTTCAAAATTTCAAACAATCTTTTTTACGTTTAAGCTCGGCACTGCAACAAATACGAGTTAGTCAATTTTAACGTTCTCTAGCGAACTTGCAAAGAATCCTGCAAAGATATTATATTGGATGCGTTAGATTTGAGAAGAAGGAGTTAGTAAAGTACGTTCCGATAAATTTTCGGGTTAAGAAACTCTCGTTGAAGTTAAATCCGGTTAGCTTGAAAAGTTTGCTTGCGCGGGTCAAACTACCTGGATCTTTGGCACTGTACTTCGCAATCACCTTAACCTTGAATGTACACTTTGCTCCCCACGATCGCAGTTCGCAAATCCGCAATAATCTACAAATGTCGGAAAACAGATATTTAGTGCGAAAAAGCGATACGAATGCCCAAATACCTGCACACTAAAAATCATAAAGAACAATGGGGCACAGAGAAGAAATTGGAGGCAGAAGGAGGAGAAGGGGCCGGCGAGCTCGGAATTTGAGGGGATGTCGCCGGCCAACTTGATGAGATAGGGTTCCAAATTTCTTCTGGTGTCTCACTGTTCCACTAGTGCCTCACTAGTGTTTTTTATCTTTTCTGTTTATTTACAGAGTGCAAGCAGGTCCAATTTCCAGAGAGCAAAACAGTTAGAATGTCAATTTTTGTTTTGGTTTTGAAATTTTTGATTTTTATGTTTCTTTTAAGAAAAGTGTTAGATGGATATTAACAAGATTAACCCGAAATAACAAGAATAAAAACGTTACCATCTTCCCGGCAACGGCGCCATTTGATCGCACGCTTTTGGCGTGTCGAGTTTTAAGAGTTCTAAAGTTTAACCGCATCAGGACGGTGTCACTTTGCAGCTAGCCGCGATAAGCATGGGTCGATCCACAGGGAGACGGAGCATTTTAGGTTCTTGTTTTGACGAGTTAATGCGCGTGGGCGGAATGTTCTTTATCTAACCTATGTGTATATGCAAGTATAAAGTTGTTAGGAAAAAATACAAGAGTTTAAGCTAAAGAAATATGCACTAAAACCTTTGAGCCGAACTTAACGATTGAAGCTAGAGCAATCAACAACAACGTGGATTAGGGTGCTTAAGCACGGTATTCGAGGAATTCGGTTTATTGACCTTGTCCGTCCGTTCTTGTCTCTTGCTTTCACCTCCGGCCAATCCAAACGCAACCGGTCGCGGTTAGGAAACACCGATACCTTGGTAGGGTAGGATGTCTAACGGAGCGCTTGCGTAAGGTTTGGGCAGAGTTTCAAATGGAAAATACGGGAAAAGGAAATGAGAAACGGAACGTTAATTTACAATATCGTATTCTTTTCCTAACAACACATATTCACAAAGCATTCACAATAACAAACCAAAAAAAGCAAAAGAAAAGATAAACAAAGAAAAGAAAAGAGCATTACAAGAAAGTAAATGACATGGTAAGAAATGGCAAGTAAGTAAATGACAATTAAAGAAATTTCAAGAAAGTAAAAGTGCAAGAAATAAAAGAGCAAGTAATGAAAAAAGCAAGAAAGTTACACTAAGAACCATATAACCCAATACAAGCCATGGGTTCAATAACCTAATCTTTAACTTGCAAGCTCAATTAAGAGGTTGCAAGATCAAGAGGAGGCAAAGAACCCAAGGGAAATGAAGGCAAAGAAGAAAGCTTTATTAATTCCATATGAAGATAAAACCTTTGAGACCAATAACCAAATCTTAAACTTGCAAGCTCAATTAAGAGGTTGCAAGATTAAGAGGAGGCAAGGATCTCAAGGGGACTAAGCTATGTACAAAAGAAAGAACAAAATGAAAAGGAAAACAGTAGAAGTGTAAAATGAAAGACAATCCAAGACTCCTCTCCCTTGCTCACTGGTTCTATATTTATAGGCTCAAAAGAAAATTAAACAAACAATAAAAATGAGCTGACGTGGTAACAAGGGAGGGACCATAGAAATTTGGGACCCATTGGGCACTGTAGGGCCGGCCACAATGGTTTTGGGAGCAATGTGCTCGGCCAAATTCCGAAGGATGGTTCTCATATTTGTTATGTGTACAATTGTTGTCTCCCACATCACTCTGGTGCAGTTTGTTTTCTCCGTAAAGGCTTTGGATGCACTCAGGGTTTTTGGAGGGAACTTGTAGCTTCAAATCACATCAACACTTTATGCATTATACACCCATCACTTCTCATGCCCAACATGCTCCTTGCCATCATGAGTGTGTGCCATGGCAGCCCCCCTAGGTTCTTGTGCACACTTGTGTACACACTTATATTGTGTTGGTCTATTTAGATAAAAAGTGTGTACACAAGCATGTTGCACAAGAATCTTATGAATCATCGGTCGGTTTGCGGTTCTGGTTGCAGTGTCAGCTCACAACTGTAATATCCGTGTTTTTAAGTGTATTTCCAGTATTTTGTCACGGATACCTGTAATCTGTAATTACTGAGCAGACGCTGTTAATAGTACCAATATATACAAAAAATAGATAATGAATGAGCGGTATTAAAATGCAATATTCTGGTATGAACACCTATCGTCGGGTAGCACTTCCCAGGTGACATGAGTACAGCTTAGTCCGTCGACTTGACACTGCTACTTCGCCTCAAGTGTGTTCCCATTGTATTTTGATTACTACCCTAACGGCTCAAAGGAGTCATGCAAACAGGTAGTAGTTGGGTGCAGTCCCGAAGCACTTGGAGGCAGTGGCGGTTAGATAGGATTCGTCTCTCCCGGTATTGGGGGTTTATATCGCACTGTGTTTGGAGAGCCATTACACAAAGTCCCAGGCCAGAGCAAGCGAGATTTACTAGTAGGTATTCCAGTAGTTTCTCAGGCTGTTTTGGGCTACACTCCGGCACGACTTATTGCGCTATCAGGGGTCTGACGATTACCGTCCCTAGGCCCGATATGCGATACTCTTACACGAACAGACCGGACTGTACGGAGATTGTCACATGCAGGCTCAGTAGGAGTTCGGATGGGTTTGCTCATCGGCCTTCTTATCGACAGATGCCTGGGTAGCCGTTACGTGTAGCTAGTACCGCTTGCGGCTTATGGTTAAACTCACTGCCAGCGTACTGTCGAGTCTTTAGAGTCCCACACAGAGAGTTTCCCTGCATCGGGAGAAAGATGTAGAGGTCGTATAGTTTTACGACAGGGCTTTGAACACTTACGTGCACTTATGTGCGTATGATGTTCGGGCGGATAATACTAGTGGGCTTTGGTTTAAGCCGGATCCTAGTATTGTACTGATGGATTTATTTCGTCTCTTTGTATTCGTATTCTTCGGAATGCGGATGCAGGTATGTATATACGGATGAGGGGCTTGTTAGTTATATGTATGCCCTAGAGGCCATTACTGTACATGCGATGTATATTGTAGTGGATGCTTAGACATGTATAGGGAGGAATTTCTTGCTCGATATGATAGTATGCTATCTGGTTGCTCTTTATCTTAACATGTACACTTATTGTCTCTCTATTACATGTTGATAAAGCCCTTAGGATGAGTACTTGACTACCAGGATTATGAAGCAGATCATACTTGTAACATTTCAGAAATATAAAAATATTATTTTTGGAATTTAATATTAAAATAATATATTTCGCGAAAACTATTCGATTTGCGAATAGGGATTTTTCGTAAAATGGTTTAAGTATATACCAATATTCGGAAATTAATCGAAGATTAAAATGATTTATTTATTTTAATGATATCTAACGGATTTTTGGCAAAATCCGTATTTTTATTCATTTTTCGTGTCATGTGCATGTTGTGCATGTGTTTGCGAGTTTTGTGACTTGTGGTTTTTGAGAGAGAGAATGAGTTAGCAATGGAAAGAAAAGAAAAGAAAAGAAAATCAAAGAAAAAGAAAGGAAAAGAGAGTGTGGAATGGAGTTAATGAAGGAAAACAAAAATGAGATATTTGTGATAGAGAGAGTGAGTGTAGGAGGAAGAGAGTCAGGCTAAGGGAGTGAGGGTTATACTTGGCTGCCTCTTTCCTCCATTCCCCATTATTTTTCTTCTTCTTCTTCATGCCTCCTTCATTCATCTCACTACCTCAATGCACAATTCCAAATCCTAACCCAAAACCCTATGCACCTTTCACTACAAATATGCACACACTCATTCTAAGACATTAGAACCATCCAAGTTTGGATTTTGAAGACTTGGTGCAACTCAAGAACTTTCCTAGGCTGCCAATAAGGTAATCCATTCACTTTAGTTTAGAAATTTCGTTAAATATCGTATTTTTAGTTAGAAATTGAGTTAAATAGGTTTTTGATTTTAGAAAATCGAAAGTTGCTGTCTAGTGTCCATTTGAGGTGTAGTAAGTGTTTACAAGACCTTAGGGATTGATTCCATGGACTGGAAATAAGTTTAGAAACCAAAATACGAAGTTAGAAATTTTCCGTGTCGGTTTTGTGTGACCATATAGCCTACAGGGAATCTGGGATGACCTGGGCTATTTAGGAGTTAAACAAACAAGTCCAGAGACCTACTTAGACCCATGGGAGACCACCCTGAGAAAACGAGCCCCTTTCTCCCCTTCTAGGCCGGCGAGCTCGGATTTCATGCTGGTGTCACCGGTTTTCCCATGAGCAATGGTGATGTTGGTTGGTTCGGTAGCTCACTTACCCCCTATACTACCCCACTGTACTGCTAGTTTGGTTTGATTTTACCTGAACCAAAATCTGGGACCATTTTCCTTAGTTGCTGGTTATGTTTTGATATATTTGAATTCACGTTATACGTTTTGTGAAACCTTAAAGCCTACAGGGTATTTAGAGCTTTTTGGGATTTTTCCAAGAAAATAAAACAAGACCATTAACCTAGATAGACCACCAGAAGACCACCACCTGAATACGAGCCCATTCCCTCATCAAATGGCCGGCGAGGCCGGATTTTCACTTGATGTCGCCGGTTTTGTAGTGGGTGTTGGGGATGTGGTTTTTCCTGTAGCTCAATTACCATATAACCTTTTCCCTATACTTGTTTGTGTAGTCCAAATTGACCTGAGTCAAAATCTGGGAGTTATTTCCTGAGTTGCTGGATTAGTGTAATGCAATTTCTGAAATCGGGGTTTTGGTTTTTATATTGAATTCGTGATTTTGGTATTTGAGATTCGGATTGCGTCGTTGGATGTTTGTACATCAACGGACGAGGGTTGTTTTGTTGATTTTTCATGCGAAGCTATAGGTTCTAACCTATAAGCAATCCATGTGCCGTATCGGTTTTCGAATATTAATTGTGTTTGCGTTTCGATGTGTATTGATTGTAGGTACTTCGCGTGGACTTTCGAGACGACGAAGCACATCAACTTCAGCTAAGCGAGGAGAATTGCGGTGAGTAGATTTATATCTACGGGGGAAGTCGGGTGGATGGCGTATAGCACCCCCGCAAACCATGAATGAAAACCGATATATATATTAGGGTTGTAGAAAACCTATACAGGATTCACGGATAGGATAGCTAATGATGATTGATATGATAAGTATAAATCGAAAGAGAACAAGTGTGAGTTAATAGTGGCTTAATATGAGATCGAGATCGATACGACTCGAGATTTAAAAGATATGACGTGTATGAACGATATCATTATGAGATTGATACAAACGTGAATTGAGATATATGTGTAGGATATATCTATATTGATGAGACGAATGAGTGATGTGACGTAGGATACTTTAGATCCGTACCCTCTATATTGTATAGGATGATAGATTCCCTATCCTATTTGTTGTTATCGTACGATGAATTACCGTACGAGATATATTGTATAGGATGATAGATTCCTTATCCCGTTTTTTATTACCGTACGATGAATTACCGTACAAAATATATTGTATAGGATGATAGATTCCCTATCCCGTTTGTTATTACCGTACGATGAATTACCGTACGAGATATATTGTATAGGATGATAGATTCCCTATTTTGTTAATGTCACCGTACGAGATGTGTTTTGCCGGATGATTGATCCGTGCTTGTGAATTGAGAATGTTAATTAGAGGATTATTTCCATATCGGATGTTATGAAGCGTGATCGCCAATATAGAAGATATTACCTAAACCATACCTATTCCAAACCGACGAATCATATGCATCTTTTAAATGGAAACCTCAAGGGACGTTACGGATTTTCAAATGAGGTCCTTTTCCTAAACAACGTAGCCCCCACTTTCAAACTATGATTCATATCCTTAAGTGACCGTATAGTTCATAAGTAATTAGATATCCCCATTGATTGTTCATGTTAGGTAAGATATTATCCCTAGTGATGTATACACCTTGTCCAGTAATTTATGCTATATGATATCATTTGCTAGTACACCTGCACCATTACCGTTGATGCGCTTGTTACACTTACACAGATTGCCGGCTCATACAAATTCTTCATCGGTAATTGATATGTCACTTACACTGTAGAACTGCCACATCATGATATGATTTGTAACTGTGTAGTATATTCATTGTTCTGTATCATCACTTGACATGTTTGCATGATTTAACCAATATGCTCATATTATTACTCTATGTTGCATACGTCCTACTTTATGGTTATATGCATTAAGATGCAGTTTTCATGAGATTTCTGGATTTGAGAACCGTGGTTATATTTTGAAGGAAATGATGTATTATTTTAAAAACCCGGTTTCTCATAATATGATATTTCGATGCGTCCACCATGAGTAATCTCGGTTCTGAGATTGGCTTTCGAGACCCGATTCGAGGAGATGGTGATCCTTTTGAGGGTACATAGTGGACCCGGTATGGTACCCCTGGGGAAATAAATGATTGTCGTGGGGTAGCCGATGAGCCTGGCAGAGGGAACACTACCTACTTGTGATTGTATAGAACTCGGCGGATATCTGGAGGATACCGACTGGAGTTGCGAGATGGATATGAGGGCCAATCTGAGTATGCGGTGCATGAGACGAGATATGTATATGAGGGCCGATCTGAGGATGCGGTGCCTGAGCTATGAGGATTTACGTGTCGATGCTGGACACGGGTTTTCATGATGTTTCGAGTGTCGGTGTTAGACACCCAGGTTGTCACGGCCCGAAAGTACGGAACATGACCGGCACTTAAACTACGAACGTCTCGAGACGTACGTAATCTAAGTAAACCGAAAACCCAGAAATCCAAACCAAGAAAAGTAGTAGAGTGCAGGAAAAACCAACTTAAAGCAAGTAATTTCAATAGCATAAGCCGAATTATGCGGTTTTTAAAACATCAAAAATTTACTGAAAATTTCGGCAGAGTCTCCTTTGTAAATACTGGCCCCCAAACGGGATACAACATGAATAGTATACGAAATCAAGAAAAAGGCATCCCCAAGCGGGAGCTAGCTCTTCGTCAATCGACGGTCACAACCACACAAGCAATATAATATACAACGCCAACGGCGAGGATCAAAACTCAAAAGGAAACTCAAAACCACCAGAAATATAACGAGCGACTCTAAGGTCGAAAGAATAAACAACACTGGTCTCTATCTCAATAAATACATGTTTGGTTGATGGAATTTACTAGATACAACGGAATAATATTATATAAGGTAATATGATGGGTACGATACAAGAAAACCCCACCTACTAGCAAGTCACCCGAATGAAACTGAGCCCGCAAAGCCGTAATGAAACCTGTACGGCAAACCTGCAAGAAACTGGAGCACAACGGGGGTGAGTTGCCAACTCGTGAATAGAAAAACATCTACGCACAGAAATCACATAAATAACGCAATCCTAGGTCAATGATCATAATAAAACCTCAAAAATGTATATAACATGCAGCCTATAACAATGGCTAGGGTAATTATCTAACCTGAGTGTAATCTCATGTGCCTGTGTCAGTGCCTCAGGTAGCAATATATCATATGAATGAGGTATGAATGCAAGAAAACAGAATACATGTAAATGAAGAAACTGTTTTCATAATTTAGTGAGATTTCCTTGTATTTTTAAAATGAGGTATCATAATGAAATCAGCATGAAACAGTGCCTAGCATCGGCACAAAACGTAATTCCCAAAATCTTGATATCTCTGTATCACAGTCTCTGTACCTCAATATCTCTAAATCTCAATGTCTCAATCACAATATTTAGGGCGTCGTCAGTCCAGACCGGCCCCTACCATCCATCTCAAGACCACGACGGTATCCTCCGGATATCCGATGCGTCGGGTAAAATCACCGGTAGGTAGTGCTCCCCTGCCAGGCTCACATCGTCATCATCACGCGCTTCTTGCCCCGGGATACCTTACCGGGTCCACCATGTACCCGAAACGGTTCATCCGCCTTCTCGAATCGGGTCTCGAAATCCATCAGCAAACTCATGGTAGACGACTCATACATCATGGGAAAAACCGCACTTTTTATTTAAAAAGAGAGAAATCAGTTTATATATGTTTTGCGGTTTTCCTCCAAATCCAGAAAATATCATGGAAATCTGAATCCTCAATAGCATGTAAAACCATGAATATAAGCATGAGAATGAATAACAGTATGCATGAAGCGACAAGTAATAACTACAATATCTAAGCTGGCATATAAGGTATGTACACTAATATTATGTCAAACTACTGGCTATCAAGCTAAGTTAAGCAACAATATTTTCTAAGGTGTACGTGACATGGTAATTACCGATGAAGATGTGTGTGAGCCGGCAAGTAAGTGTATGTGGTACATACGCATCTCGGTAATGGTGCTGGTGTCCTAACAGCATAATGTCAACAATGCAATATGAAATAACAATGTAAACATGCGATACGGAGCGAGCAACCAAAACGAGCGGGAGCTAAAAATTAAACAATGGTGCCATTTGAAATAACACGAATCGCGGGGTTTTGAAAATAGGGCTACGGTGGTTTTTTTTGAAAAGATACGTCTTTTGAAAATATCCGTAGGATCCCTTGGGCTGTCTTTTAAAATACCCATAATTCGTTAGTTTTTGAAATAGGTAAGAAGTCTAATTTAATCTAACAGCTACACTAAACTATACGGCTGAACTAACAAGCTGAACTACAGGTAAGGAAACCGCCTATCATCTGAGTCGATACATATACATACCTGTATATGTATAGTCGGTGATCCCATCTCAATAATATCATATCTATAACCAGACATCCCAAGTCAAGAGTGCGGATCAATCATCAATATAGCTCGTACGTAAATCCGTCGTACGGCATCCCAAATCTGGGTACGGGTCAATATCACATTCATCATACTATTCACCTGGTATCCTCTTTATCAATTATCATGATCGGGGTACTGATCTACGTCTAGTACCATACCGATACCGCCTACGTATGCATGGACGTGTGTGAAACACTACGTCAAGGACCCGCTACAACGTCATGTCGTATCTAAGATAGGAACCCTGCTATATCACCGATCTCACGGCCTCAAATCAAATCTCATCGACCCAGCTCAATCCCAAGTATCATCCTCAATCCGTATGTGAACACATAGTCCCATACCCATGTGAACACATAACTATAAAGAATCCCATGAGCACATATCAATAGGAAAGTATGCAAGTATGTATGTGTGTATGTGTAGTGCAACACTACCCTAGGGTTCGCAACACTAAAATAATCCAACACATCAATATCCATCCTAAACATCGTTATTACTCCCAAATAACATATAATAATTGTTGGTGTGTATACGCATCCGTATACACCACCACGGACTGCGGGGGTGCTATACGCCATCCACCCGACTTCTCCCCGTAGATATAAATCTACTCACCTGGTCTTCGCTAGCCGGTGCCGACGTCGCCACGCGCTTGCTTGTCGTCTCGAAGTCCACATGGGGTACCTACATATCATAATGCACCGTATCGCATTAAAACTAAATTCGAAATCGAAACGGCATACGAAAATCAAATCGGCACGCGTATCACGCATAGGTCCAAACCTATCGCCTACGCATGCAAGAATAGTCAAACCAACCCTCGATGTCGATGTACAAACGTCAAACCATCGAGAAAAATCCAATCACACTCATTTGCACATTCACGAACACTAATTTTAATATAAACTAGGTTAAAACTCACAAAAACCCCAATTTCACTTAAAAAGTCATTTTTCCGAAAATCTAGCAAGCACAATTCGCCGTTTTTGTACAAAACATGATGTTTAAATGAATGTAGCGGCCAATATACTTATTAAATATCTTAAATAAGTCATAGAAACAATTTCCGGAATTTAATCTCATTAAATTCCAAAAACCCTAATATTCTAGTTTACAAAATACCCTTTTTAACAATTTCATAGCAAAAATGCACAAACTACAATTTAGGTTGGATTTCCATGAACTAAAGTGTTAAACTACACTTAAAAAAGTTAATAATATGATAAAAACCCTAACCATATTTTTTATCTCATATTTCGAGTTAAATCAAAAAAACTAGTTTGCAACAAAAAGCTTAATTTGGACATTTTTCAAGTAACAACTTGTAATTAACAACTAGATTAGTTTTCTACAAAACTAAATATGTTAATCCACCTCACTAAACCATGCACAATCAAACACAACTCATTTTCACAACAAACCCTAACTTGAAATCTTTAATCATGCAATTAAACTCACATAACCCAAATTAACACTTAATTAACTTAGCTTTAAGAAATTAAGTAACAAACTAAGCAAAAAAAGTTTAGAATTATACCCAAAAACATTTGAAGATCCATAAGCATCCATGGCCCTCCAAAATGCTCTCTTTTCACAAGGATCCATGCTATACGGGCTAAGCTAAAATGGGTAGGAGTCGGATTTGGGTTTTGGGATTTTTTTGATGGATTTTGGGGCAATTTTTGATGAAGTTTTGAAGAGAAAAGAGAAGGGAAATGGGGGGGGCTGCTGCTGCTGTAGGAGAGGGGGGGTCGGCTGGAATGGGAAGGGGAGAGGAGAGAGAGGGAGGTAGAGAAAGTGGGGGGAGAAAGTCAAGGTCAAACCAAGTCAAAAGTCCACCTCATTTATCCATTTTCTTTTCTTTTCTTTCATTTCTTTCCTTTGAAATTCAAGTGGGGAAAAAGATGTGGGCTGCTGAATTCAGCCAAGGGGAGAAGTGAATGGGGGTGTGTGGGTGTGGGTACGGGTGTGGGGTGATGAAAAATGATAAATACAATACCCCAAACATCCATTTACGCCAAAAAAAAACCTTTTTTCTTCAATAATTTCTAAACCGTTTTGGCAAATGATTTCGTTCCAAAAACCACATGATAAAATTTTATTTAATGTTTTATGATGCACAAAATTTGTTTCAACTCATTCCAATTTGTAATTTTCCCTAATTAAATGTATTAGTGACGGCTTAAAATAATAATAAAATAATATTTTTTTTGAAAATTTGAAATTTCACCAGCGGCTCAATAAACACCAAATAATAGCAATTACATAGCTAGAATATGTATATTTAATTTTTATAATAAGATATTTGTATTTTGACTTTTTACAGAAAACCCCCTTATTTTACCGATTTTTTCGAAATTCACCGAAACGATTTTCAAAACGTTACACAGGTTCCATGATTTTGATGTGTCGTTGATAGACACAGGTGGTTGATATCCTCATACATACATACATATATACTATATTTTCATGATGTTTCGAGTGTCGATATTGGACATTCATGTTCCATGATTTTGAGTTGTGTCATTGATGGACACGTGGATGTTATCCACATATATACGGGTATATGATGTCGGATGTTTATTTATATATGTCATTTCATTTATAGATTGTTGACATATATGCGTACTTGGTCACCCTAGATGTAACATTTCAGAAAATATAAAATATTATTTTTGGAATTTAATATTAAAATAATATATTTCGCGAAAACTACCCGATTTGCGAAATTGAGATTTTCAAAAAATGGTATAAAAATATACCAATAATTGTGAAATAATTGGAGATTAAAATGATTTATTCATTTAAAAATATATTTATCGGATATGGCATTTTTTTAAAATTAATTATATGTAGTTTAAATATAAACCCGATTAGTGCACTGCTAATCGCGATTAGGCCAAATCCGTGTTTCTATAGTTTTCCATGGCTAGTGCACCATGTCATGTTGCATTTTGGTTACATGTTGTGTTCTTGTGTTATTTTTGGAGTATTATGTAGTTTAGGTTTAAAAAGAAAGGAAAAAGAGAAAGGGTTTTATTAAGAGGGTGAGAATAAGAGAGAGTGAGGGTAAGGAAAAGGGTTAGAATAAAAAAGAGAGAGAGAGAGAGAGAGAGGGAAACCACCATTATTTACCTCCATTATTTTCCTCACCTCCTTCATCCTCACCTCCCTCCACCTCCACCTCCAAATATCATCTCCATTTATTCACTAAAACCCTATACCCCCTTCACAAAAGTTGATCCCCACATCACCCTCATTACTTTAGACCTATCAAAATTGGATTTTGAAGACTTTGGGAAGCTAGGGTTTTTCTTGAGTTGCCCAAATGAGCTATATCTTCTTCTATTTAGTTTAGTTTTTAGTTCTTTATATTCTAGTTTAGTTTAGAAGTTGATTTAGTGTGGAATTGTGAAGTTAGAAATCCCAAGAGAGGGTTTGGGTGTTTGTATGGAATTATGATCTCTAGTGGGTGTTTACAAGATGTAGGTGATGATTTTATGGCCAAGACCAGAGACTAGAAAACCGAAACACGGACGTAGAATTTTCCCGACATCGTAAATTGACAGATTGTGATGCCATTTTGAAATCTGGGATGACCCGAGACCACTATAAATTAAGTTCCCTTGACAGTGATACGAGCAGGCAACCTAGAAGTCACACCTGAAACCCTAGCCTCTAATGGTTTAATTCGGCCGCGGATTTATTCATTGTGGCCGCAAATTGCGCCCACATTTTGGTGGAATTTGATGATTTTTGGTTGGTGAGTCGCTTAGGTGATATCTAGAGCAACCCTATATGCAAAACTCCCTAGTTTGGCCTTGGGTGAAATATGGAGGTGTTTTCCTATGTTGCTGAATTTGGTTTTAGTATGTTTTCCGATATTAGGATTATTGGTTTTGATGTTTGGATTTGTATTTAGTTGTTGAGCGTTTGTACGTCAACAACAACGGTTGTTTGATTGTTTTGCATGCGTAGGCTATACGTTCTAACCTATGAGTGCACTGTGTGCCGTATTAGTTTTCCGTACTTGATGTTAATAGCGATTGCGATTGTGTATTTATTGTAGGTACCTTCTCATGGATTCCGAGACGACGGAGGATGGCGTCATCGACTTCGGCAAGTAAGGATCAAGGTGAGTAGATTTATATCTACGGGGAAAGTCGGGTGGATGGCATATAGCACCCCCGCAAATTATAAATGGAAACCGATCTATAGGATACAGTCGTAGAAACCTAGATTAGGAACATAGGATATGGTTAAAGAATCAGTAGGAGCCAGGATATAGTACAACTAAGGTTATAGTTTAGGGTTAGTGTGACATGATATGATAGAGATGATACGAGTGACTGGAGATATATATATATATATATATATATATATATATATATATATATATATATATATTGGGATATGAGATGAAAGCTTTAAGGATATGAAAAGCGAATGTGAATCACGACTTATAGATTTGTAGTTGCACCAGAATAGGTATGAGTTTTAGGGTAGCATGACATTTGATGTATAAGGTAGGATGTATATATATAAGATCGAATTGATGTAAGATGACTTAATGTGATGAAAAGAATATACGATGTGATATGACGACTTGATTGATATATCGGTATACGGATGTGAGTCGATAAGAGAGGATTGATACCTTTGCCGGTCCCCTGATATGATATTGTTATGGATTTGACCTGGGATATAGGCATATAGAGATATAAAATGTGTGAATCATGAGTGATAAGCCGTACGAGACGTTAGGTCCGTACCCTCATTGTCATATAGGTTGTTAGGATCCCAAATTGATTAATGACGCCGTACGATGATTTACCGTACGTGGTGAGTTTAATTGATGATTGATCCATACCCTTGATTAGAGGATGTCGATTGATAGTTTCACCGACTCGGTCATGTTAGATACGTATACCTTATAGCATTTAGCTGCCGATTTACTTTATGCTGCGTTCATGTCATTCCCATTGCATTTCATATACCTATGCTAGTACACCTACACCATTATCGATGATGCGTATGTCACACTTACACAGATTGGCCGGCTCACACACTTCATCATCGATAATTGCCATGTCACTACACAGTAGAATTGCTGCATCATGATATGACTCTTTGCATAATTTACTTGCTATAGTTACATATACACCTTTATACGATGTTGCATTCGACCTTAGAGAAATTGGGAACCGCAGGATATATGTTAAAACTGGATTCAATTAAAAGAGCGGTTTTTTCTTGATATATGCATATTACTATTCCATGTTGCATTATATACGGATATGTTTACATTTCTGTTATATGTCGCATACATCATGTTTTACGATTATACGCATTGAGATATGCTGTTTTCATGAGATTTCTGGATTTAAGAACCATGGTTATTTCAAAAGAAAGTACGTATTGTTTTAAAACAAAACCCGGTTTCTCTTGATATGATATTTCAGAGCGTCCACCATGTGTTTTCTCGATTCTGAGATTGGCATGTGAACCCGATTCGAGGAGCGGTAGGCACCGTCTGCGGGTACATGGTAGACCCGGTGAGGTACCCCGGTGCAAAAAGACTCGTATTTGTTAGACGGTGAGCTTGGAAGGGGGGCACTACCTATCGGTGATAGTATTTGGACTCGGCGGTTATCCATAGGATACCGACCGGAGTAGTGAGATGGTGATGAGGGCCGATCTGAGGATGCGGTGCCTGAGATATGAGGATTTACGTGTCGATGCTGGACACGGGTTTCATGATGTTTCGAGTGTCGGTGTTGGACACTCAGGTTCCATGATTTGATGTGTCATTGATGGACACACATTCTTTGATATCTTCATATATTTACATGCATACATGCATTGATTATTTTGTTGGATGTTATCCACTTGCATACAAGCATTGATTATTTGGTTGGATGATATCCACATGCAGATAGGCATTTAGTATACTGTCGGCACATATTTACATATACGGTCACCCTAAATATCATAGTATTACTTTCATGATATAGTTGACCTAGGAATCGTTGTTTATTTGATTTCTACCTGTTGATGTTTTCTGCTCACGAGTTGGCAACTCACCCCCGTTGTGCCACAGTTCTTGCAGGTTGATCGCATGGATCAGTGGCGGCATCGCTGGCACATGGCTGCATTCGGGTGTTTTGCTTTGGTAGGTGGTATGTTAGATCGTACCCCTCTTGTATTTATTATTCATATTGTATCTAGTCAACTCCATCAATCAAAACTAGTATTTGTATATGTAGAAAGAGTTGTAGTTGCGAGATTTGAGCGATGGGTTTTATGTTCGCTTATTGGGTTGATGTCTTTCTTTATTCATTATCTTTTGTGTTGATCTTCGCCGTTGGGCGTCGTATACTTGTTTTATTACTTGTGTGGTTGTGAATCCGCCGTTTGGCGAAGAGCTAGCTCCCGCTTGGGGATGCCTTCTATATATCATGTATTTTTGGTTTTGGATCAAAATATACAAAGGAGGTGCTGCCCAAATTTTTAAAAGAGGAAACATGTTTTTTCAACTAGTAAAATAAACTTGCATTTTTCATGTTCCTTTTTTTTATGCATTTAATAAAACGTTTGTTTTCATTATACCTTATTTCAAAACTTCAACTCTTTTATTTCTTTAAAAGGTTTAGATTTCTGGGTTTCAGCTTACTTGAATTAGATGAGGATATAGACTTCATATGATTCAAGTGCCAGTTACGAGCTAAATTTCGGGTCGTGACAAAGTTAGTATCAGAGTGCTGGGTTTAAGCTTGGTTCGAGTTTAGGTTTGACTATGTGGAGTCTGGGGCGTAAATATTTCGGAACCTAGGATTGACCTTACGGAACTTAGACTTGAACCGGGGGGGGTATTAGACTCAAACTTTTGTTTCATAGGCTGACCCTGATTGATGGAGTAGGTAGCTTGAGTAGAGTGAAGTACCGTACGTATGTTCCGCGATATATTTACGATACGATACTCCACTTAAGAAACCTTAGGATGTACATATTTTGAGATCTGTGATTCTCTTCGTTTTCTTGATCATATATCCATTTGAGAACCTTGATTCTATTTGTTTTCATGATCATACTCTCATTGGTTCCGTTCCTCCTTATGATCATGTATCCATTATGGATCTGTTGATTCCTTTCATTCCTTTGATCTACCTTCATCGATACATGCTTGAGGTTCCTGTCACCATAGTTTGAGCGCAGATTGAGCTGCTGTTAGTGATGCAGTCAGGGCGAGCTCGTCATGGACGAGGACTGGCCATCGTGTTTTCTGGTAACACGGGAACGTCTCGATTTTGTATTGGTGTTGTGACCCCTTGTTTAAGGCGAGTGTTCGGTTTTGCACAGGATGATCGGGCTATTGTTAGAGGCTGCATGTTGTAAGAGGACTGTTGATGTACAGCTTACCTCAAAAATTGTGATATCGTCTACCTTGCAGATAGATGACCCAGCTGTGGCTGAGATTGATGTGATGTCTCTTCCCGAGCTTACGAGCTGAGATCGCTGGAGCTTTCAGGCAGAGATGCGACAGATGGTAGCTAGTCTACCCCGAGTTGAGAGACGAAGGGTATTCACATGTTGTCTAGGAAAAGTTAAAAAGTTTGAACGAATGTTAGAAACCCATTTTTCCAAATTTAAGGTATTCGGAAGAACCTGCAAGTAATTTTGTGGACCCTCTAGAAGAATGAAACCCTAACTCGACATAATGACCATGGAACCGCTTTTGAACATTAGGGTTTGCGGCAGTTTCACGGTGCCATCAGCGAAGCTTGGGTTTGCCCTTCTACGGCTGGTCCATAGGTACTGTGGCATGTACTGGATATTATTAAATTGTGCTTAAATGTTGAGCTCTCGGGGAATTATGGGACTTTGACAAATCAATCGAAAAGTTTAATGTCGTCCGGATATCATGTTTTAGGATACAATACTTGGGATCCACAGAAGACTAATTTGATTTTTATAAGCCTAGCAGTTTAGTCTCAGTTGATCGGTTGCCACGGGATTTTGATGAGATGACGTTGTTCGTCGGATGATCCAATAGGAGATCAGAAAATGGACCGGCTTCAGATAGAGGACCTCACCCAGATGTGTTGTGAGTTGATCGGTTGCCACGGGCTTTTGATGAGATGACGTTGTTCGTCGGATGATCCAATAGGAGATCAGAAAATGGTTCGGCTTCAGATAGAGGACCTCACCCAGATGTGTTGTGGGTTGATCGAGAACGGAAGAGTATTGAGTATTCCTCTGATGGTATGGACGAGTTCCAGAGGACGTGTTCGGCTAGAGATCTTCTACGGAGTGATGAAGATACCGAGTTCGCGATTTTGAGTCCGTGTGAGAGATTCCAGGTTGACTGTAGCTGAGACAATTGCAGTACGCAGATAGCATGACGCGACGTCGAAGCAGACGATAATAAAGATGAGTGGAACAAGAGGTTCGTGCGAGATGTCAACGAGCTGTTGTTACTCCCCGTTGAGATTAGAGATCTGATATGTATACAGAGGCGTGAGATACGACTAGTTCCCGAGCTATGCTGAGAACGCAGATGTCCAGAAAGCGAGAAAAGATTTTGTAAGAGTACCAGCCTCCATATAGTTCGGCATAGGCATGATCGGAAGAGACCCTGAGCAGGTTCCTTCCAGGATACTGCTGCGATAAGATTTGCACCCAGGATCTGATGTGTGACCTGTATTCAGAGGACCAAAGGCCAGTGCAAGTGACGTGCTGCCTTATGAGTGGTCATACTAATTGGCCAAGAGATGACTAGAGAAGTGCCAGAGCTGAATCGTTTCCGTTAGCACACCGGACTGGACCGATGAGCCGATGGATTGCGAGATTCGTAATCCATATAGAAATGAGGACCCAAAGACAGAGGACACCAGACCGTGAGCAGGGGGAAAGCGAATGTTCTTGCTCTGCCAGTTTTGGGCGCACCGACATTTTTTTTCGACATTGTAGGAGGTGTACCTTAATGTCATTTGTTGTGATTTGCGTTTGTGATCCAAATATCACGCTTATATCGTTTGGATTTGAGTTTTGATGATTGAGTTTCATGATATGGTTTTCGTGCACCATGGCTGCACCTACTGGGTATTCACATTTTGCGCATAGTTATTGCACTTAATATATATTTTATACACCGTTGTGTTGATTTGCGATTTGTGCATATCTATTGCATTTGATGTCGATTTTGTACCTTCGTAGCATGTGTTTATGATTTCATAGATTTCATACGGATGATATGATTTTGTGCATGTGGTACGCACTCGATGTGATTTTTGCACTCGGTATAGCTTACATGTGCTTGCAGTGCATTGATACGGATTTTGTGCACATAGTTGCACACTTTTTTGATTTATACACCTTGGTACACTCGGTGTTGTTTTTATACGCATTTGAGTTATTAATATGATTTCCGTCCATTTGTTGCACTATATTTGTATTTCGTGCATTGGTTGCACCATATTTGTATTTCGTGCATTTGATGCACCAGATTTGTATTTTTGTGCATAATAGATACACCAGATATTGTTGTCATGCATACTCGTTGCACTGGACAGATGCTTTCGTGCACACTCGTTGCACTTAGTTTTGCTTTGTGCATATTGTGGCACCTGTGTTTGGATTTGATTTCCGTGCGCACCAGACACACGTGATTATTGGATACGCCTTTTGAGGCTGATTTTGCTTTTGAGCACTTTGTTTTCATGTTGGGCACTATATTGTGCAGTAGCCAAACTGTAAGGTTACTAGGCACTCTCAAGAGGTTCCACAAGGCATCAACCATGCCAAATTAAAATTTTCCGGTGCCGAGAAACCCTAAACTAGATCGTTAACTAGAGAATAGGCGAAAACTATACAAGTAAACAACTTTATTAGAAAGTGAAAGGGACTACAACCTTTGTAGATCCGTTCCTCCACTTCCTTAGCTCCGTGATGATGTCCCTCCACTGCGATCATCGGATCCCGGACTCTAGCGATGGTTTCGTCGAAGAAATGATCGGGCTAGGTCGTCGACTTCGATGCCGAAGATGATCAACGTCGAGGCAACTCAAGATCAAGCTCCATCTTCACTTGGTCATCAACCTTATGATGAAAACACCCTATACAACATGGAAAGTGGTAGAGGATGAAGAAATAGGAAGTGGGTTCACTTTGGATTTGGATTTCTCACTTGGAATCATCACTTGGAAATTTCTAGCAAGCTTTCTTCTTCACTTGAAGAAGATGAAGAAGAATAATGAAAAATAATTATGAATTATCTTTCAAAAAGAAAATGAAGTGATGGTTATCATAATGCAACCATGGGTGAGGCTAACTCATGTAGAGAGCAAACCCTAGTTTAGGTAATGGTTAGGTTTAAAGGATAAAACAAAATGGTTACTTTTTCAAAGCTTCATGAAGCTTCAACAATAATACAAAGCAAGCCACCATTTCATTTTAACTAAAATGAATAAAGAAAATAAATAAAATAAATTAAAACCTAACCATTAACCTAAAGATGGTTTAAAGCAAACATACACCCTAGTTTGCATGTATCATCAAACATGATACAATCTAGTGCACAAAAATATATCACATATACTACTTATGCACATCAAGTGAGAAAATCCATCTTAAGTGAACAAATACTAGTTAATGTAAAGTAATATATCAGATATATAATTATACATCAAATCATTAAATCAACACTTGATTTAATGATCCGGTCATATCGCATACAACCGACTAATATCTAGTGTATCAATGTATCGAATCAACACTTGATTCGGTAACCCGGCTATATCATATATAACCGTCCAATGATACAAATCACGAGAATAGAATACAGTATCACATACTGGTATTATTCTCGGTCCCGCACATATCTCATATGCGCTCCAATTTCTCGGTCCCGCACTGTCACGACCCGAAAGTACGGAACGTGACTGGCACTTAGATTACGAGACGTCTAAAGGCGTACCGTAACCTAAGTCAGCTAAAACCCAGAAAATCTAAACCAAAATCAAAAGAGAGTGAAGGAAAACCTTAAATGAAAACGGTTTTGAAATCAATTAAGTTGCAAAGAATCCCTTTTTAAAACATCAAAAATTTCTGAAAATTTCGGCAGAGTCTCCCCTGTATTTTCTATCCCCAAAAATGGGTACAACAAGATAATACATATGAAATCATAAAAATGGCATCCCCAAGCGGGAGCTAGCTCTTCGCCCAAGGCGGATCACAACCACATGCAATATATATAAGCAATACTAAGAAAAGAGCAGAAGAAACCCAAAATATCAGAAAACGCAACGCCGGCTCAAGTGAGCTCGACCCAAAAGAAACCACAAATATACATATCTCTCATTCTCATCACTAGGTCGCATATACAATACAAGTGGTAGATGGAGAATACTAGATACAATGATAAAGCAAAAAGGAATAAAGTATACTCGCAACCCACCTACGGGCGATGTCGCGAGTCTGAGCAAAAGAAACTGATGACAAGATAGCCCGCCACTACGAGACTGACGGGTCCGACCTGCAAGACACTGTGGCACAACGGGGGTGAGTTGCCAGCTCGTGAGTAAATATAACATCTAGTAAGGCAATCGTAAGAATGCACGCAATGCGTAACAACATGTATGTCCATATGTGATATAATAACTCTAGTATGCATGCACAGGTATGCAATATCTTTTCTAACTCTTTAAGTGTTTAGAATGTTAAAGTTACTGCATTCTTAACTTTAGAAAGTGTATGTCTATATAATAGCTAAATATCATCAGGAAATCATCTGAAAACCCGTGTCAAGCATCGACACCAAATAGGAATCACATCTGTCTCAATATCGGGCTCCGTCAGTCCGGATCGGCCCATATCATAAATCTCACGATAACGGTCGGTATCCTCCGGATATCCGCCGCGCCAGACATCACCGGTAGGTAGTCTTCCCCTGCCAGGCTCATCGTCTACAACTCGATCTTCTTGCCCCGGGGTACCATACCGGGCCCACCATGTACCCGAGACGGTTCATCCACTCCTCGAATCGGGTCTCGAAATCCAACAGAAAACATGAAAACTCATGGTGGACGACACAGACATCACGAGAAAACCGCAACTTTGTTTTGAAAATGATAAATCTAAGGTTTTGTTAAATTCTTGCGGTTTTCCCCAAAAATCCAGAAATCACAGAAAAACTGAAATCATCAAGAAAATCATAGTGTCCACATGTTATATATACTAAATGTCTATGATATCAATGTATATGATGTGAGTTTTAGTAGCAATCTATATAAATATGATGATAATGCGAGGTATATGCATGCTATGCAATTTCATATATCATGTTTGAATGCAAATAGCGGTATTAAGTTAAACAGGTTTTCTAGTGTACGTGGCATGGCAATTACCAAAGGCGTGTGTGTCACATGAATAGTGCGCGTGCAATCGATGCCAATGGTAATGTGTTCGTGTCCTACGAAATGATATCGCGTATGTATATATGAACGTCATATGAATGTCCATGCAATCTAGTATAGGGTTAGCTGTGAGGGTATGTCATGTATATAAATGGATAAGCTAGCTAACAATATAATTAATGCATAAAGTAGGGTAATCCTAACTGGGGGGGGGGGCGCCTCGCGCCATCCAGACGATTCCCCCGTAGATGAATATATCTACTCACCAGAAATCCCCGCTAATCTGATCCGGCCACCGCTTTGCCTTTTCGCGCCGTATCCGAAGTTTCCCCGACCGATCCTAAAATTGCATAACACACAATATAAGGTTACAGATTTCCGAAATGATGCAACTCACACTATGAAAAGATCGACGCTCTCGGATTAATCACAACGTGCACTCGGTACGCGGAAAATACACGAAAATCGCTAAAACCTTAACTAAAATCACCGTATCGGGGAATTGTCAAAACTAAAACCCGACTAAACAAAACTCCGTATTCACACACCCTAATAATCGTATAAGATGTTAATTATATCGCCTAAATAACACAATTAGATCACCTCCTAAAATTTTAGAAAAACTAGTAAGCAAATAGCATAGCGATTCTATTTAAATGTCGAAATTTTATCGATCTAGCGAACGCAACATCGCACAATTAACCATTCTAACCAACTTGGTAGCCAAAACACTAACTTTAACCCATACACCATGCTACAAACCCTAATTAGGGCAACAACACCTCACTTGAAAAACATGAGCAAACAAATTAAATCAATTTCCATACTTTCAATATCTAATTTAACATACTAAAACTACCAATTGAACATTAGATAAGAGTTATACCTTACAAGTTGAAACCTAGGTTGCACTTGACCTTGAAAGATGCCTCCTTTCACCTTATTTTAAACAATTTAGGGTTTGGAAGGAGGTAGATTAAGGATGGGGTTTGAATTTGTGAAGAAATATATTGATTTCGGGGGATTTTTGGAGTGAATTTTGAAGCAAAGGAATTGGGAAAATGAAGTGCTGCTGTGGGAGGGGGGCTCGGCCTGGGCAAATGGAAGAAGAAAATGAGAGAATGTGTAGAAGATTTCATGAAGAAATTATCATCTAAGGTCAAATGAAGCTTTCACATCAAAACTTTTCACAAAAAAACCCATTTTAAGCCATTTTTTTCATTAAATTTCCAACCATAACACCAAAATCTTATAAGGTTATGATACAATTTATTAACACTCTATTTTAGTTTATAAGGACTCCTAATTAAGAAATTTACCTAATTAAATTTGTATTTATCCCTAATTAAATGTATTTAAAAATGCTTAAAATAATAAAAAATTAATTAATTACGAAAAAAAAATTTATTTAACTAGAAAATTATAAATGACATTTTAGTGACAAAATTATAGTAATATCTTATTTAAATTTTGTATAATTAGGTCTACAAAGAAAAATACCTATTTTGACTTTTTACGGAAAAAGCCGAAAAATTTGCCGATTACCGAAAAACTGCCTAAACGATTTTCGAAGGGTTACAATCTTCCCCCCTTAAAGAAATTCGGTCCCCGAATTTAGAATTTAACTACGCGTACCTTCAAAAAGATGGGGATATCTCTTCCTCATCTCGACCTCGGTCTCCCAGGTGACCTCCTCGCTGTTCGGGCCACGCCAAAGGACTTTGACAGACGGTATGACCTTCGACCTCAATTTCTTCACCTGCCGATCCAAGATAACCACCGGCTGCTCGGTGAAAGAGAGATCACGCTCTAACTGGATCGTCTGGTGCTGAATCGCCTGGGAAGGATCATGAAGATACTTGCGGAGCATCGAGACATGGAATACGGGGTGAACATCGGGGAAGCTGGGCGGAAGGGCTAACCGATAAGCGACTGGACCAACACGCTCTAGGATCTCGAAAGGACCAACATATCTAGGACTCAGTTTTCCTTTCCGCCCAAATCTCATCACACCCTTCATCGGAGAGACCTTCAGGAAAACATGATCGCCAACAGCGAACTCGAGTCGGCGACGGCGCCTGTCAGCATATGATTTCTGCCTGCTCTGTGCCGCTCTCATCCTGTCCCGAATCAGCTGTATCTTCTCGGTCGTCTCCTGTACGATCTGAGGCCCCAAAATACAGCTCTCCCTGAGCTCTGTCCAACATACCGGCGATCGACATCTCCTCCCATATAAAGCCTCGAAAGGTGCCATCTGAATCGTCTCCTGGAAGCTATTATTGTAGGAAAACTCGATCAAAGGCAAATGACGATCCCAGCTACCACCGAAATCTAAAACACAAGCTCTGAGCATGTCCTCAAGAGTCTGAATCGTACGCTCCGACTGACCGTCAGTCTGAGGATGAAAGGCTGTGCTAAAACTCAATCGGGTGCCCAAAGCTTCCTGTAGTTTCTGCCACAATCGGCTGGTAAACTGGGTGCCACGGTCGGACACGATGCAAGTCGGAACGCCATGCAGTCGCACGATCTCATCAATATAAACCTGGGCGTACTGAGAAAATCCAAAAGTGGTCTTCACTGGCAGAAAGTGAGCCGCTTTCGTCAGTCGATCCACAATCACCCAAATAGAGTCATACCCTCGACTGGTCCTGGGTAGACCCACAACGAAGTCCATGGAGACCTGCTCCCACTTCCACTCAGGAATGGGCAAAGGCTGTAACTCGCCGGCTGGCCTCTGGTGCTCGGCCTTGACTTGCTGACAAGTCAGGCATCTCGACACAAAGTCTGTAATATCCTTCTTCATCCCGTCCCACCAGTAAACCTCTCTCAAATCACGATACATCTTGGTGGAACCTGGATGCACACTGTATACGGATCTATGTGCCTCCTCGAGAATATCACGCCTCAGTCCCTCTGAATCTGGCACACACAGTCGAGTCCCAAATCGAAGTATCCCCTGATCATCAATCACGAACTCCGAAACTTTGCCCTGTCGAATCTGCTCAATAATCTCTAAGATACGGGCATCGCCGGACTGTGCCTCGTGGATACGGTCAAGTAACTGTGGGCGTGCTCTGAAATGAGCCAGCTGTCCCCCTGTAGGAGTAAACTCGAACTGCACTCTGCTATCACATAAAACCTGCCAATCCGCCGTCGACTGCATCTGTACTGCGCTCAAACAAGATAAGCTACCTCCGGGCCTCCTACTCAAAGCATCTGCCACCACATTCGCCTTGCCCGGATGGTATAGAATCTCGCAGTCATAATCTTTCACCAACTCCATCCAACGGCGCTGTCTCAGGTTCAGGTCTCGCTGCTGGAAAATATACTTCAAACTCTTGTGGTCAGTGTATATCTGGCACGACTCACCGTATAGGTAATGTCTCCAGATCTTGAGTGCAAACACCACTGCAGCCATCTCTAAATCATGGGTGGGGTAGTTCTGCTCGTGTTTCCTCAGCTGTCGAGAAGCATACGCGATAACTCTGTCGTGCTGCATCAATACACAGCCTAGCCCCACTCTAGAAGCATCACAATATACGACGAACCCGCCGGATCCTGAAGGCAATGCTAACACTGGAGCAGTAGTCAGACGAGTCTTCAACTGCTGGAAGCTATCCTCACATGCCTGGGTCCAATCAAAAGGAACCCCCTTCCGGGTCAACCCGGTCAACGGTGCAGCAATGCGGGAGAAATCCTGGACAAAACGTCGATAATAGCCGGCCAGACCTAGAAAACTGCGGACCTCTGTGACTGATACCGGTCTAGGCCAATGCTGAACTGCCTCGATCTTCTTCGGGTCCACGCAAATACCATCTCTCGTCACCACATGACCCAAGAAGTCGACACTGTCTAGCCAGAATGCGCACTTGGAGAATTTGGCGAACAGCTGATGCTCCCTCAAAGTCTGCAATGTGATACGTAAGTGCTGCTCATGCTCCTCCCGGCTCCGAGAATAAACCAAGATGTCGTCAATGAACACAATGATGAACTGATCGAGATACGGCCTGAATACGCGGTTCATCAAATCCATAAAAGCTGCCGGGGCATTGGTGAGCCCGAACGACATCACCAAGAACTCATAATGACCATATCGAGTACGGAAAGCTGTCTTCGGAATATCCTCCTTCCGAACCCGCAACTGGTGATAACCTGACCGTAAATCAACCTTCGAGAAGAACCCTGCACCCTGGAGCTGATCAAATAAGTCATCAATGCGAGGTAGGGGATACCTGTTCCGCACAGTAACCCGGTTCAGCTGACGATAATCAATGCATAAACGCATACTTCCGTCCTTCTTCTTAACAAACAGGACGGGAGCACCCCAAGGTGACACACTCGGTCGGATAAGCCCTTTGTCCAGCAAGTCCTGTAACTGATCCTTTAGCTCTCTCAGCTCTGCCGGGGCCATCCGATAAGGCGGTATAGAGATAGGCCCCGTGCCGGGGATCAAGTCAATACAGAACTCAATCTCGCGCTCTGGTGGCAGACCAGGCAGCTCGTCAGGGAATACATCAGGAAACTCTCTCACAACAGGGACCTGGTCCAACGGAACCTCTGTGGAGCTAGTATCACAAACATAGGCTAAGAATCCCTGACACCCTTTCCTTAAGAGCTGACCAGCGCGAAGAGAAGAAATCAAGCTGGGAAGGGTAGCGCTACGATCTCCCTGAATAATAAGAACCGGTTCGCCAGGAAAACTGAATCTGACTGCTTTTTCACGGCAGTCCACGGATGCATAACAGGTGGCTAGCCAGTCCATACCAAGAAGAACGTCAAAGTCTAGCATATCGAGGAGAATCAAATCTACTGAAGAATCTCTCTCCCCGATACGAACGGAACAAGATCGGTACACAAAACGGGCAACAAAAGACTCGCCTACCGGGGTAATAACGACAAGCGGCTGATCTAACGGACAAGACTCTCGGCCCAACCTCGGTGCAAAATACGTGGAAACATAGGAATGTGTGGAGCCTGGATCAAATAATACCCGTGCATTAAAAGAACATACTGGCAGAGTACCTGTCACGACGGCATTGGATGCCTGTGCATCCTGAGGAGTCAACGCGAACACTCGGGCCTGTCCACCACTAATAGCTGGCTGTCCTCTGCCTCTACCTCGGCCTCTGCCTCTGCCTCTGTCGCCTCGTCCTCTCTGAACCGGACCGCCACGCCCACGGCCTCTAGAAGCATCTGGCTTGCGTGAAGCATCATCAGAAGGAGGAAGTAAAGCTCTCTGCGAAGGTGGTGAAGGTGGTAAAGTCACATGCGGGACTGTCACCGTGCCCGGACGTCCCATGGTACAGTCCCTGACACGGTGGTACTGACTCCCACACCGAAAACATCCTGGAGACGACTGCTGGGTCTGTGGATATGAACCAAATAACTGACCTCGTCTCAATCCTCTGCCTCCGCCATCTCCCGGAAATAATCTATCACGACGTCTGCCCATCTGCCGCTGAGCTGGCGTATCAGTACGGATCCTCTTCGGCCCAGAAGCGACCGGAGTCTCAGAAATACGCTCCTCCAAAAGTAAGGCTGCGTCCATCGCGGCTGCGTATGTATCAAAGTGCTGGGTGCCGATGGCAAGGAATAGCTGTGTATCAAGCCCTCGTACAAACCTCTTTATCCTCTTCTCTTCTGTGTCGACTAGGTACGGAGCATATCGAGACAACAGGGTAAACTGTATATCATACTCCGACACTGTCATCTCAGGAGTCTTGCGCAAAGACTCAAAACTACGGGCTCGAGCATCTCGAACACTCTCCGGAAGAAAACGGGCAAGAAATGCAGCTGTAAACTCATCCCAGGTCATAGAAGGCAGACCTGCAGCTCGGCCTCTCTCTACTGAGTCGTACCATGTCTGGGCAAGACCCTCCAGACGAAAACTCACAAACTCCACCAATCTATCCTCAGAACACCTCAACGAACGGCCAATCCGTGCCATCCTATCGAGAAATGCCTGTGGGTCCTCTGTCGCATCTGTACCGGTAAAAGCTGGAGGTCTCAATCTCATGAACTCCTGTAGTGAAACAGGGATAATCTCCGTAGTAGCAGCAGGAGTGACCATCTGTGCAGCAGGTATGATCGTGGTCTGTGCGGTGGAAGGAACGTCCTCGGATCTCTGTGCCCGGCTGGACTCAACTAAAGATCCCATCATCTGCCGCAACTCTTGCATGCCGGCCTCTAATCTGGCAATACGGTCAGGATAAGGCGGATCAGTAGGACCCTGAGGGGTAGGCGTATCCTCCCGCTCGATCCTCGCCTCAGACGGGCCCGCCCGAATCTCATCCCTAGCGGCAGCCCGCTGAGCTCTCGTAGTCTTTGGCGGCATCGAAGCTGGAATAAGAAATAGAACTGATAAGGACATTGCAATTGGATCAAGGAATGCAAGGAATCACGAAAGGAAATACAAGCAATTATGTCCTAAGGTCACTTAGGCGGAGTACCGTATCGTAAGTATGCCGCGGATCATACCCACGCTACGCCACTCTGCTTAAGTCACCTACTCCATCTACCAAGGTCGTCCTACACTCAGAAAGGTAAAACCTAGGCTCTGATACCAACTTTGTCACGACCCGAAAGTACGGAACGTGACTGGCACTTAGATTACGAGACGTCTAAAGGCGTACCGTAACCTAAGTCAGCTAAAACCCAGAAAATCTAAACCAAAATCAAAAGAGAGTGAAGGAAAACCTTAAATGAAAACGGTTTTGAAATCAATTAAGTTGCAAAGAATCCCTTTTTAAAACATCAAAAATTTCTGAAAATTTCGGCAGAGTCTCCCCTGTATTTTCTATCCCCAAAAATGGGTACAACAAGATAATACATATGAAATCATAAAAATGGCATCCCCAAGCGGGAGCTAGCTCTTCGCCCAAGGCGGATCACAACCACATGCAATATATATAAGCAATACTAAGAAAAGAGCAGAAGAAACCCAAAATATCAGAAAACGCAACGCCGGCTCAAGTGAGCTCGACCCAAAAGAAACCACAAATATACATATCTCTCATTCTCATCACTAGGTCGCATATACAATACAAGTGGTAGATGGAGAATACTAGATACAATGATAAAGCAAAAAGGAATAAAGTATACTCGCAACCCACCTACGGGCGATGTCGCGAGTCTGAGCAAAAGAAACTGATGACAAGATAGCCCGCCACTACGAGACTGACGGGTCCGACCTGCAAGACACTGTGGCACAACGGGGGTGAGTTGCCAGCTCGTGAGTAAATATAACATCTAGTAAGGCAATCGTAAGAATGCACGCAATGCGTAACAACATGTATGTCCATATGTGATATAATAACTCTAGTATGCATGCACAGGTATGCAATATCTTTTCTAACTCTTTAAGTGTTTAGAATGTTAAAGTTACTGCATTCTTAACTTTAGAAAGTGTATGTCTATATAATAGCTAAATATCATCAGGAAATCATCTGAAAACCCGTGTCAAGCATCGACACCAAATAGGAATCACATCTGTCTCAATATCGGGCTCCGTCAGTCCGGATCGGCCCATATCATAAATCTCACGATAACGGTCGGTATCCTCCGGATATCCGCCGCGCCAGACATCACCGGTAGGTAGTCTTCCCCTGCCAGGCTCATCGTCTACAACTCGATCTTCTTGCCCCGGGGTACCATACCGGGCCCACCATGTACCCGAGACGGTTCATCCACTCCTCGAATCGGGTCTCGAAATCCAACAGAAAACATGAAAACTCATGGTGGACGACACAGACATCACGAGAAAACCGCAACTTTGTTTTGAAAATGATAAATCTAAGGTTTTGTTAAATTCTTGCGGTTTTCCCCAAAAATCCAGAAATCACAGAAAAACTGAAATCATCAAGAAAATCATAGTGTCCACATGTTATATATACTAAATGTCTATGATATCAATGTATATGATGTGAGTTTTAGTAGCAATCTATATAAATATGATGATAATGCGAGGTATATGCATGCTATGCAATTTCATATATCATGTTTGAATGCAAATAGCGGTATTAAGTTAAACAGGTTTTCTAGTGTACGTGGCATGGCAATTACCAAAGGCGTGTGTGTCACATGAATAGTGCGCGTGCAATCGATGCCAATGGTAATGTGTTCGTGTCCTACGAAATGATATCGCGTATGTATATATGAACGTCATATGAATGTCCATGCAATCTAGTATAGGGTTAGCTGTGAGGGTATGTCATGTATATAAATGGATAAGCTAGCTAACAATATAATTAATGCATAAAGTAGGGTAATCCTAACTGGGGGGGGGGCGCCTCGCGCCATCCAGACGATTCCCCCGTAGATGAATATATCTACTCACCAGAAATCCCCGCTAATCTGATCCGGCCACCGCTTTGCCTTTTCGCGCCGTATCCGAAGTTTCCCCGACCGATCCTAAAATTGCATAACACACAATATAAGGTTACAGATTTCCGAAATGATGCAACTCACACTATGAAAAGATCGACGCTCTCGGATTAATCACAACGTGCACTCGGTACGCGGAAAATACACGAAAATCGCTAAAACCTTAACTAAAATCACCGTATCGGGGAATTGTCAAAACTAAAACCCGACTAAACAAAACTCCGTATTCACACACCCTAATAATCGTATAAGATGTTAATTATATCGCCTAAATAACACAATTAGATCACCTCCTAAAATTTTAGAAAAACTAGTAAGCAAATAGCATAGCGATTCTATTTAAATGTCGAAATTTTATCGATCTAGCGAACGCAACATCGCACAATTAACCATTCTAACCAACTTGGTAGCCAAAACACTAACTTTAACCCATACACCATGCTACAAACCCTAATTAGGGCAACAACACCTCACTTGAAAAACATGAGCAAACAAATTAAATCAATTTCCATACTTTCAATATCTAATTTAACATACTAAAACTACCAATTGAACATTAGATAAGAGTTATACCTTACAAGTTGAAACCTAGGTTGCACTTGACCTTGAAAGATGCCTCCTTTCACCTTATTTTAAACAATTTAGGGTTTGGAAGGAGGTAGATTAAGGATGGGGTTTGAATTTGTGAAGAAATATATTGATTTCGGGGGATTTTTGGAGTGAATTTTGAAGCAAAGGAATTGGGAAAATGAAGTGCTGCTGTGGGAGGGGGGCTCGGCCTGGGCAAATGGAAGAAGAAAATGAGAGAATGTGTAGAAGATTTCATGAAGAAATTATCATCTAAGGTCAAATGAAGCTTTCACATCAAAACTTTTCACAAAAAAACCCATTTTAAGCCATTTTTTTCATTAAATTTCCAACCATAACACCAAAATCTTATAAGGTTATGATACAATTTATTAACACTCTATTTTAGTTTATAAGGACTCCTAATTAAGAAATTTACCTAATTAAATTTGTATTTATCCCTAATTAAATGTATTTAAAAATGCTTAAAATAATAAAAAATTAATTAATTACGAAAAAAAAATTTATTTAACTAGAAAATTATAAATGACATTTTAGTGACAAAATTATAGTAATATCTTATTTAAATTTTGTATAATTAGGTCTACAAAGAAAAATACCTATTTTGACTTTTTACGGAAAAAGCCGAAAAATTTGCCGATTACCGAAAAACTGCCTAAACGATTTTCGAAGGGTTACACGCACATATCTCATATGCGCTCCTATTTCGTTTCGCTTGAGCCAGGAAACCTCTGTGTAGGACTCTACAGACTCGTCAATACGCCGGCAGCAGGTGATGATCATATTAAACACCCACAAGCCGCAAGCGGTCTTCTAAACGTAACGGCCACCCGGGTATTGAGCGATCAGAAGATCAACGAGCAAGCCCGCTCACACTCCTGTGAATCCAATCAGTAACACTTACCGTACAGTCCGGTCTCGTCGTCTGATATGTCGCATATCTCGCCTAGGGGTGGTAAACGTCAGACCCCAATAGCTCGATAAGTCGTGTCGATATGAGGTCTATAACAGTTCGAGAAACTACTGGTAACACTTACCAGTAAATCTCAGCAATCCTGGCCAGGGATTTCCGGTTATAGCCAATCAAACACAGCGCAACATCAACTCCCTATACCGGGAGAGACGAATCCCCTCCTATCGCTCATTGCCTCCATGTGATTCGGGACTGTACCCAAAAGCCACCGTTTTGCACGCCCTCTTGGACGTGGTAAGGTAGAAATCAAAGCACAGTGGGAATCACACAAGACTCTATGACGATCTCGGGTCTACAGACTAACCTGTACCAGTGTCACCAGAGAACTGCCATCTGACGTAAGGTATAATACCATTTGGGAGTTCTCGGCGAGTCCGTCCAGTGTACCCAGTCTCCACTGAGCACCCGTATATCATCTCTGATGTCAAACACCAATGGATATGGGATCATCCATCGCCCATCTGTATGGGTCGAGAAGGTATACGCTAGTCTACTCTGGTATATCGATGCCCCGTCTCGATACACCCACGACTAGGGACCTTGAAGGATGTACTTATGGACTACCATGTCCCCACTAGTATGATCTGCATCATAGTCCAGGTAGTCAAGTACACATCCTAAGGGCTTTACCAACATGTAACAGAGAGACAATCAGTGTACACGTTAAGGTAAATAGCAACCAGATAGCATACTATCATGTCGAGCAAGAAAATCCTCCCTATATATGTCCAAGCATCCACTACAATATACATCCCATGTATAGTAATGGCCTCTAAGGCATACATATAACTAACACAAACAGGACTGATATGAGGACAGTACCTGAGTACTTTGCATACATTATAAAGTTTAACCAGAGGTTTTCAAAAATGAGCTATAGTCTCGCTATTTCCTGCGTGTCCGCGAGCGGCACGAACATTTATAAAACAAAACCTTTTGGGATGTGTTAAAAACGGCGGAACGTATAATTTGAGCAAAAACATATATAAGTATATTTACTACTTTACAAATGAGCGTCCGCCCCTTTTTGCCGTGAGTTATGCATCACACGGCAACTCAGAAAAGATTTTGCATGTGTTTTATTTAGTTTTAAGATTTTTCCAAGGATGCGTACTATATATGTATTGTAGTATTTGACTAGTGCATATTGGATTTCAGTAGTGGATTTCGAAATCTGTATCTCCATTGTAACTCCGATTATATGCGTGATGCTTTACGGAATTCGATTTTGAGTTTTATATTCGTTTTCAGGCGCACGCGATGCGCTGTGGCTTTTCTATATCTTCCATGATTTCAGAGCCCCGTCAATTTGAGTTGATTGTTGAAATGTTTTAGTATTTTAGGGTTTAAATTTAAATTCGGGGACCGAATTTCTTTAAGGGGGGGGGGGAGATTGTAACATTTCAGAAAATATAAAATATTATTTTTGGAATTTAATATTGAAATAATATATTTCGCGAAAACTACCCGATTTGCGAAATTGGGGTTTTCGTAAAATGGTATAAATATATACCAATAATTATGAAATAATTGGAGATTAAAATTATTTATTCATTTAAAAATATATTTATCGGATATGGCATTTTTTAAAATTAATTATATGTAGTTTAAATAAAAACCCGATTAGTGCACTGCTAATCGCGATTAGGCAAAATCCGTGTTTCTACAGTTTTCCATAACTAGTGTACCATGTCATGTTGCATTTTGGTTACATGTTGTGTTCTTGTGTTGTTTTTGGAGTATTATGTGGTTTGGGTTTAAAAAGAAAGGAAAAAGAGAAAGGGTTTTATTGAGAGGGTGAGAATAAGATAGAGTGAGGGTAAGGAAAAGAGTTAGAATAAGAGAGAGAGAGAGAGAGAGAGAGAGAGGGAAGCCACCATTATTCACCTCCATTATTTTCCACACCTCCTTCATCCTCATCTCCTTCCACCTCCATGTCACAACCCGCAGGGTATGGAACGTGACTGGCACTTAAATCACGAACGTCTCAAGGCGGACGTAATCTAAGTAAGCCAAAGCCCAGAAATCAAAACCAAATAAGCAGTAGAGTGAAGGAAAAACCAATCAATTGAAAACGAATTTATCAAATAAGTCATATCAAGCCTTTTTAAAAGTAATGTCCATTTTTCCGAAAATTTCGGCAGAGTCTCCTATGTAAATACAGGCCCCCAAAATGGGTACAACAAGAATATATATGAATACAAAAAATAAGGCATCTCCAAGCGGGAGCTAGCTCTTCGCCACAAGGCGGTCGCAAATCCCACGCAATGTAAATCAGCAATGTGCATAAATAAACATAAGAAGCACAAGTAAAATATCATGTCGACTCAAGTGAGCTCGACCCCAAAATACAGCATAAAAAGTCCACAAATCTCACAGTCTCGTCTCTAGGTCAATATACAACAATATAAATAACAGGTACGGCTGATACAGTAGATGGAGTATTCTAGATACCATAAATATAAAAGGTGGTACAAAATGATAACACAACCCACCTACGAGCAAAAGCCTCGAGTCCAGGCAAAGGAGGCAAAAGAAGCTAGTGCGCCCGTCGCTACTGTGCTGACGGAGCGGACCTACAAAAAGGCTGTGGCACAACGGGGGTGAGTTGCCAACTCGTGAGTAATAAATAACATCTATAGAGGCCATCGCAAGCATGCACACAAGCATCATAGCATCTACAATACAGGTATGGCAGGATATACTAGCAGGTATGTATGAAACATGAATGTACTAGCAGGTATGAATGCAATATGAATCAACTCGTGATCTGAATATATAGGTACAAGAAGTCATATTTTTCTTTTAGGAATCTCTTTTTTTTGAAATATCAGCACAATACCAATAGAATCAACAAGAATCCGTGTCCAGCATCGACACCTCAAAACTGTCTCAATCTAATGTATCCATATCATAGTATCTCTGGCCTCAGCCGTCCGGCTGACCCATCTCAAATGTCAATATCTCATCATCTCGCGGCCACGGTCGGTATCCTCTGGATATCCGCCGTGCCAAAAAAGTCACCGGTAGGTAGTCCATCCCCTGCCAGGCTCATCCTCTACTACTCGAACTTCTTGCCCCGGGGTACCTTACTGGGCCCACCATGTACCCGAAACGGTTCATCCAACTCCTCGAAACGGGTCTCGAAAACCACAGCAAACTCATGGTGGACGACACTTACATCACTAGAAAACCGCAATTTTGCATATTTTAAAAAGGGTAATAAGTTTTAGAAATTTTGCGGCTTTCCCCCGAAATCCAGAAATATCATAAATCTCAAGAAATCCTCATAAGTGCATATGTCAAAGATAATGAAAGTATATGGTATCACTAATCAAATTTCAATATATGATTAATAGAATAGGCATGAACAAATGATGTAATGAGATACATGCACATGAATAGCAATTCTACAATTTTATTTTAAGGATTTAATGCAATAGAATAGGTTTACGCATCAATATGGTGATAATGTTCTAGATTATAAGTTACCTAGTATCGTGGCATGGCAATTATCAGGGCGTGTGTGTACACATGAATAGTGCTCGTGCTGCATATAAAAACCCTGGCAATGGTGCAGGTGTCCTATGGAACTAGTTCACATATGTAGGTAAAACATAGATCATGAATGTAGCAGATAACATGCAAGTATTATACCCCTAATTACTAACATCACTAAGAATCTTTTAAAATTACTAAAACTATCGGGCGACTTGCGCCATCCAAACGATAGTCCCCCGTAGATATTACATCTACTCACCGGAAATCCCCAGCTAGCTGTAAGTCCATGCTACCTCTCCCGGTACTTTCGGGCATGCGGAATTTGGTGAAAAACAATTTTCTAGAGGTGGTAACATGGACTCAAAACCGGATCTTTGTTAAACATCTAACTAACAACCTAACTAGGAGTTGTTAACTACTCGGTTAGGGGGTTATACCTTTCTTTCTTGAACTCCTTCGTCTTCAAGCCTCGATGGTTGTCCGGATCGGCTTCACCCCGTCGTCTCCTTGCGCCGAAGATCGATCCACCTGAAAGCTTCTACCTTTGGCTTCTTCTTCGGTCTTTGAAGAAAACTAGTTCACTTGGTTTGCTAAACCTTATGAACTAGAGTGAGTAAAGAAGAGTGTGTTGGGATTTTCTCTATGGTTCTTGGTTCTCAACACATGAGACAAATGAACCATAGACTAAGGAGAGGGAGAGCAAGAGGAAGCAGATGAGAGCTCAAGAACAAGAGAGAGAATGAAAAATGATAGAATCAGAAAGACTTTTCTCACTTGGCTCTCATAATCCAAAACCATCATCACAAAAATAGTAATCAAGTATTGTGTAAAATGGTTCAAGTCAAAATGGCTAAATCATTTCATGCACTCATATTGCACAAGAGAACAAGCAAGTGAAAAGTCTTTGCCATGAAATGATAGCCATTGTCATCATGATGGTCAACTAGTCCAACCTAGTCAACCGGTCAACAAAGTCAACAAGTCAATAAAGTCAACCCCTCAACAACCATGTCACTACAATACTTAATTAATATTATTGTTAATCATATATCATATTCTCATTAGGGTTGAGCAAAAAGTCAATAGTCAACAGTCAACGGTCAACAACCCTAGTGAGAATCCTCTGCCTCTGTCTCTCCGCCAACTGTGCATAAACACCCGCATCCGCATTCCGAGGAACACGAATACAAACTGGATAAAACCAATCCCAATACGTACACTAGGATCTGGCTTAAACCAAAGCCTGCTAGTGTAAACTGTCCGGACACTAAACGTTCACAAGTGCACGGATGTGACTGAACCCTGTCGTAAAACCATGCGACCTGTCGCAAAACCATGCGACCTCTACTCTTTTGCCTAAAGGCGAATAGCTTTCTGTGTGGGACCCTAAAGACTCGACACTACGCTGGCAGTGGGTTTAACCACAGATCGCAAGCGGCACTAGCTGTGCGTAACGGTCCCCAGGTAGATGCCGACAAGAAGACTGACGAGGTGAAACCCATCTGAACTCCTACTGAGCCTGAATGTGACAAACTCCGTACAGTCCGGTCTGTTCGTCTGATACATCGCATGGTGGGATTAGGGGGGCGGTAAACGTCAGTCCCCTAATAGCGGTACAAGTCGTGTCGGAGTGAAGCCTAATACACCCTGAGATAACACTGGAAGCCTACCAGTATATCTCGCTTGCCCTGGCCAGGGACTACTCGTGTAATGGCTCTCCTAGACACAGCGCGATGTCAACCCCCAATACCGGGAGAGACGAATCCTGTCTAACCGTCACTGCCTCCAAGTGCTTTGGGACTGCACCCAACTACTACCTGTTTGCACGACTCCTTTGAGCCGTGGTAGGGTAGTAATCAAAGTACAGTGGGAACACACTCGATGCGAAGTGACAGTGTCAAGTCAGCGGACTAAGCTGTACTCATGTCACCTGGGAACTGATAACTGACGATAGGTATAATACCAACCGGTCAGTTCCCGACGAGTCCTGTCCAGTATACTCGTAACCTAACGAGCACCTGCATACTATCTCCAGTACGACGTACTGATGGCTGTGGGACAGACCATCTCCCACTCTGGGATGAGAAGTGCATGCGCTAGTCTACTCCGGAGTATCGATGCCCTGTCTCGATAGTCCTGCTACTAGGGACCTGTATAAGGACGTGCTTATAGATTACCCAGCCCCCACTAGTGTGACTGCCATCACAATGCTGGTAATCAAGCAAAGATCCTAAGGGATCCACTAATGTGTATAGGTGATATACTAAAATAAACACATGTACACATTGAAGTAGAAACAAACGAAGTAGCATACTACTATTTTCAGCAAGATTGTATATACAAGGTGAATATCCCAAGCTTCCATTAAGTAATATACAAACTAATATGATACAGTAATGGCCTCTAGGGCATATACACTAATAATCTCCCACTTGCACTAAGGCCATGTACTGGCGTATCGAAGACCTATCATCTCGATCAGCCGCTCGAACTGAGTCTTGGGCAAGGCCTTGGTGAATGGATCTGCAGTGTTATCTTCTGAAGCGACCCTCCGAACCTCGATCTCCTGGCGATCCACGATCTCCCTGATCAGGTGATACCGCCTCAAGATGTGTCTGGATCTCTGATGGGACCTGGGTTCCTTCGCTAAAGCTATAGCCCCGTTGTTGTTGCAATACAGAGGTATTGGATCAACAATGGACGGAACCACCTGAAGTTCTTTCAAGAACTTCCTCATACAGACAGCTTCTTTTGCGGTATCAGATGCAGCGATGTATTCCGCTTCCATCGTCGAGTCTGCAATGGTTTCCTGTTTGGAACTCTTCCAACACACCGCCCCTCCATTGAGGGTAAATACAAAACCCGACATGGACTTGGAATCATCCTTGTCACTCTGGAAGCTGGAGTCAGCAAAGGCCTCGATCTGGAGGTCTTTTCCGCCATACACCAAGAACATCTCCTTAGTCCTTCTCAGGTACTTGAGAATGTTCTTTACAGCTATCCAGTGTTTCTCCTCAGGGTTTGACTGATACCGGCTTACCACACTCAGTGCATAAGCTACATCCGGTCTGGTACACAACATCGCATACATTATAGAGCCTACAACAGAAGCGTAGGGTATAATAGACATGCGATCCCTCTCCAAATCAGTCTTGGGAGACATCTCTTTAGAGAGGGTGATCCCGTGACAAGCCGGTAGGTTACCGCGCTTGGAATCTTCCATACTGAATCTCTTCAGTATGGTGTCGATGTACCTGGACTGTGAAAGTTCTAATATCCTCTTGGATCTATCACGATAGATTCGGATCCCCAGGATGTAAGAGGCATCACCCAGGTCTTTCATGGAGAACCTGTGTGACAAGAACCCCTTGACAGATTGTAGCATAGGAATGTCATTTCCTATTAAGAGAATGTTATCCACGTATAAAATGAGGAATACTACAGTTCTCGCTACAAATCTACTATAGATGCATGGTTCATCTGGATTTTTGATAAAGCCAAATTCCTTGACCGTCTCATCAAAACAGATGTTCTAACTCCGCGATGCCTGCTTTAGTCTATAGATGGACTTAAGCAACTTGCACACCTTTCCGCTGCTCCCACTCTGAATGAAACCCTCTGGTTGGTCCATATAGACACACTCCTCTAAATTTCCATTTAGAAAAGCGGTCTTTACGTCCATTTGCCAGATCTCATAATCGTGGAAGGCAGTAATGGCAAGAAGGATCCGAATGGATTTCAGCATAGCCACTGGAGAAAAGGTTTCGTCATAGTCCAAGCCAGGTCTTTGACGGAAACCCTTTGCAACAATTCTAGCTTTTATAGGTCTCAACCTGTCCATCTACACCAATCTTCCTTTTGAAGATCCACTTGCATCCTACGGGTTTTACCCCGTCTGGAGCAATGTCCAACGTCCATACTTTGTTGGTGTACATGGACTCCATTTCGGTCCGCATTGCATCCAGCCATTTTACCGAGTCAACGCTCTGAACGGCCTGCTGGAAGCTAGTAGGCTCATCATAATCTATGATGCAATCCTCTCTATCCCCGTCTATGAGAAAACCGTAGTATCTCTCGGGCGGATGAGACTGCCTACTACTCCTGCGGAGTGGCGTAGGAATGTCCTGTTCTTTTGAACCCTCTGGTTCCACTAAGCTTTCAGTAATAGCTCGTGGTTCTGGAATTTCTTCCAGTTCTACTGCGCTCCCACTAATTTCCTTTTCTAAGAACTGGTGTTCTAGAAAATGGGCATGATGAGAAACAAAATCCTTTTGTTCCTCTTCGCATTAGAAGAAATATCCCTTGGAGTTCTTTGGATATCCCACGAACTTGCACTGTACTGAGCGTGCCTCGAGCTTGTCCGTATGCTTCTTTTTGATAAAAGCTGGACTATCCCATGTCTTAATGTGATTAAGATAGGGTCTCTTCCCACACCACATCTCATATGGTGTAGTAGGCACAGTCTTAGTGGGAACTCGGTTCAAAAGGTATGCAGCTGATTCTAGCGCATACCCCCAGAATGATCGCGGTAACTCAGCGTTACTCATCATGGACCGTACCATATCCAATAGGGTTCGGTTCCGTCTCTCCGATACACCGTTATGTTGCGGAGTGTATGGAGGAGTAAGCTGAGAGAGAATTCCGTTCTCTTTTAAATAGTCTAGGAACTCGGCACTTAAGTATTCTCCATCTCGATCCGATCTTAGAATCTTGATACTTTTGCCGGTTTGTTTTTCTACTTCATTCTTATATTCCTGGAATTTTCCAAAGGCTTCGGACTTATGTTTCATTAAGAAGACATAACCGTACCTTGAAAAGTCATCCGTAAAAGTAATGAAGTAAGAATAACCGCTTCGCGCATGTGTAGACATTGGACCGCACACGTCGCTGTGTACGAGTCCCAAGAGCTCGCTCGCCCTTACTCTGTGTCCAGTAAACGGAGTCTTTGTCATCTTTCCTTTGAGACAGGATTGACAAGTGGCATACGATTGATATTCGAATGGATTCAAATATCCTTCTGTATGTAACTTCGTCAACCTTCTCTCATTGATGTGACCCAGTCTACAATGCCATAAGAAAGTCTGATTGATTTCCGGAGACTTTCTTTTGTGTGTATTCTGGACATTGAAAATCTGTGGATGGTTTAATACGTATATACCATTGCTTAATGTACCTGACCCAATCAGAACTTGATTAAGGTGAATGTTTACAACATTACTTACAAACGCAAATTCATAACCTTCTTTAGAAGTCAAAGATACAGAAATGATATTACAAGTTGCGTTGGGTACAAAATAGCAATTACGCAAAACCAAAACGTGTCCATCTGACAACCCCAGGTGATAGTCCCCCACGGCCTTAGCATCCATGCTAGCTCCGTTTGCAACTTTGAGGGTCAAGTCACCTGCCTTCAAAACCCTACAGTTTCTCAACGCCTGCAAAGAATTACAGATATGAGATCCTGATCCGGTATCCAATACCCAGGAAGTAGAGTTTATTGAAAGACAGTTTTCAATAACATACACACCTGAAGCTGAAGCCGCAACCTGCTTCAGATCCTGTGTTCTGGCCTTCCAAGCCCTGCAATCATTTTTCCAGTGTCCTTTCTTATGACAATAGAAGCATTCTTCCTTATCCACAAGCTTTCCCACTTTCTTTGTTGCTTTTTCCTTTCCCTTCGTATCCACTTTACTAACACCGCCCCTTGGTTTGGCGGGGGCTTTTTTCTTCTTTCCCTTGGCTTTCGCCTTGGACCTAGAAGAGGAAGATCCTCCTACAAACAAAGTGGATGTTTCCCTACCTTTCTGTAGGGTGCCCTCTGCGCTCCTCCGCATGTTGAGGAGTTCTGAAAGTTCAACTTCCTTTTCTTGTAAGTTGAAGTTCAGGATAAACTGGGCGTAAGTGGAAGGAAGGGACTGGAGAATCAAGTCCATATAGAGCTCATTCTCCAACGTTGTCCCAAGGTCCGCGAGCTCTTCTATGTAGCCAATCATCTTAAGCACGTGTTCCGCTACCGATGATCCGACGGCCAACCTTGCCGAAAATAACTTCTTCGACACTTCGTATCTTGCGATACGAGACTGCTCTCCATACAGTTCTTTTGTATGGAGAAATATGGATTCGAGGTCCATATTCTCGTACCTCCTCTGATGTTCGTTGTCCATAGAGGCAAGCACGAGGCACTTGGCCTTCGTGCAATCTAGTTCCCAGGTCTTACGAATTTCCTTATCCACGACGCTGGTTTTGGGACCTGGGACAGGGGGAGGTTTGGTGGTAAGAAGATACCCCAGCTTGTCGTAAATGATTGCCATCTTGACATTCCTGAGCCAATCTTTGTAGTTTGGCCCTGTCGGTATGTTTTTATCTAGAAGTAACTTAAGTCCAGTCATGTCGATTGGTCGCTGCAATTAGGAGAGAGAAGAAACACTCAGCATGATACTCTTGCAAGTTTAGAATGGTTTTTAGTTTGTCTAAACAGGATGGCTTCCACTGTTTCTCGAATCTCTCCTCAAACCAAAAAGGAAGAATTAGTCAGGATCAATCTCACCGTACAATACTTGCTTAACCGTTCAGCCAGGCCAGTGTCGGTACTTCGAGGGAGGTTTTCCAACGCTTTCGCGAAGTTCCTTAATTAAATAACCTCTTTTCCCTGGGGGCGTAGCCCCGCTAACACCTTTCTAGACACCTACTTGGTTTATAGCATTGATCGTTAAGTGAGAAATTTCCCGAGGAGTAGCATATACTCACAGTAGGATAGGGATCCAAATAGCATCGCGTGACGAAACTGAAGGAATCCTACCAGAATCATCACACTCCAAATGGTATGCAACACTAGCAAGTTTCAGTTCTTTTGAAACTCCCGATGTGGATTTTTGCCCCATGCTCTTATAACCTTGACTTTGGCCAAAATATCATAAGTCACATGTCAAGTTCTACCCATCATTCTCCTGGTTAATTTGGATCCATCCGTACCTACCCTTGACTTTGGCCAAAATGGCAGTATGACTGTCCCAAACCAACGCATCTATCTATGCTACACATGAATACCCAATAGCTACCAATCACTATACCTTGACATTGGCCAACATACACAGCTTGAATACTATTGACTATTCATGTGAAACGACGGAGGGCTACGAATGGTTTTGGCAAAACCGTGAACGTAGTGAACTTGATATAATCGATGGAAAGAGATAGCTTTTAAAAGGAGTGGCTCAAGCTCCGCATTTAAAAGTTAGTTTTGGAAAGAACCGAGTGGTTTTCCGAAAGTGTCCCAACGATTTTAACTTGGTTTATTTTCTTGCATTAGTTCTTTTAATGCGTGATATTCTTGCATTAGTTCTTTTAATGCGTCCCATCATTTAATCCTACCATTGCAGAAAACAACCAAAATATGACGTACGCTTATGCCATTCGCATTCGCCACGGGGCCCCGTCATTACCCGTTAGGTTACTTAACTAACGACAGAGCGGGGGCTGGGCTAGCGCGGCTGTAAAATATAAGCAACGCCTAAATAATATCATATATAGATATATTGCAATGATAGCCATTTCAGATCATAGATGAACACATTGGATATACTAGAAACCAGCAATTCGTATGAGCCTGTAACGAAAAGCAGATTACACGGTCGCGGTGAATAGCCAAAACCCCACCCAAGACCCCTACGGGTGCGGCAAACTACCCGCCAAGTACCCGAAGCGAAGCAACCTCTCTCAACTCCGTGAGTAGGCCACTCGGCACTTCGGCATACCTGGTAGTTTGTGCACCCTCTCCATGGGTCTATCCTAGGAGCAAAAACAGTAAAAAGAAATTATACAATGACGGCTACAACCCCGACCCGGTTGTGCGGCCATACAAATAATTATTACATCAATTTACAAATTTACATGAATTGAAAGAAAAGAAAACTCTCGTCTCACAACCCCCAGCTATTCACCCGCGACAATCCAATGAATTCATATACACATTCCAATGACATTACAGATCACAGATTTGTATAACTCCCACTAATCGACATATAGCGATTAGCAGACGTTCAATACAAATATCACATCACAGATATACCCATCAGCTTAAGTCTTTAGAAGTTCGATCAAAAATACGGATTTTTAGGCCCCAAACGCAAAATTTTCGTTCTGGAAAATGTGGGCAGAAAATACATATTCCAAAAATCCCAAAATACCCCTATGAACAAACTGCAAAAATAAAACCCCACGACCGAGTCAACTCGGCCGCGGTTCCGCGGCGGGAGCAAGCTCCCGCCGCGGAAACGCGGCCGAGTTGACTCGGTCGTGGGGTTTTATTTTTGCAGTTTCTTCTAAAAACCCTGAGTCGATTTTTGGTATATCTCAAATAATTTTTGCAGCACTTTGAAAATCGACAGAAAGTTTGAAATCCGGGTGTATTTCGCGACTTTTTCTCCGATCGAATTTCTAGTTACTATGCTAACATGTTAGGTAGTGTTTAACTAGGCTCTGATACCACTGTAAGTCCATGCTACCTCTCCCGGTACTTTTGGGCATGCGGAATTTGGTGAAAAACAATTATCTAGAGGTAGTAACATGGACTCAAAACCGGATCTTTGTTAAACATCTAACTAACAACCTAACTAGGAGTTGTTAACTACTCGGTTAAGGGGTTATACCTTTCTTTCTTGAACTCCTTCGTCTTCAAGCCTCAATGGTTGTCCGGATCGGCTTCACCCCGTCGTCTCCTTGCGCCGAAGATCGATCCACCTGAAAGCTTCTACCTTTGGCTTCTTCTTCGGTCTTTGAAGAAAACTAGTTCACTTGGTTTGCTAAACCTTATGAACTAGAGTGAGTAGAGAAGAGTGTGTTGGGATTTTCTCTATGGTTCTTGGTTCTCAACACATGAGACAAGTGAACCATAGACTAAGGAGAGGGAGAGCAAGAGGAAGAAGATGAGAGCTCAAGAACAAGAGAGAGAATGAAAAATGATAGAATCAGAAAGACTTTTCTCACTTGGCTCTCATAATCCAAAACCATCATCACAAAAATAGTAATCAAGTATTGTGTAAAATGGTTCAAGTCAAAATGGATAAATCATTTCATGCACTCATATTGCACAAGAGAACAAGCAAGTGAAAAGTCTTTGCCATGAAATGATAGCCATTGTCATCATGATGGTCAACTAGTCCAACCTAGTCAACCGGTCAACGAAGTCAACAAGTCAACAAAGTCAACCCCTCAACAACCATGTCACCACAATACTTAATTAATATTATTGTTAATCATATATCATATTCTCATTAGGGTTGAGCAAAAAGTCAATAGTCAACAGTCAACAGTCAACGGTCAACAACCCTAAAGAGAATCCTCTGCCTCTGTCTCTCCGCCAACTGTGCATACACACCCGCATCCGCGTTCCGAGGAACACGAATACAAACTAGATAAAACCAATCCCAATACGTACACTAGGATCTGGCTTAAACCAAAGCCCGCTAGTGTAAACTGTCCGGACACTAAACGTGCACAAGTGCACGGATGTGACTGAACCCTGTCGTAAAACCATGCGACCTGTCGCAAAACCATGCGACCTCTACTCTTTTGCCTAAAGGCGAATAGCTTTCTGTGTGGGACTCTAAAGACTCGACACTACGCTGGCAGTGGGTTTAACCACAGACCGCAAGCGGCACTAGCTGTGCGTAACGGTCCCCAGGTAGATGCCGACAAGAAGACTGACGAGGTGAAACCCATCTGAACTCCTACTGAGCCTGAATGTGACAATTTCTGTACAGTCCGGTCTGTTCGTCTGATACATCGCATGGCGGGCCTAGGGGGGCGGTAAACGTCAGTCCCCTAATAGCGGTACAAGTCGTGTCGAAGTGAAGCCCAATACACCCTGAGATAACACTGGAAGCCTACCAGTATATCTCGCTTGCCCTGGCCAGGGACTACTCGTGTAATGGCTCTCCTAGACACAGCGCGATGTCAACCCCCAATACCGGGAGAGACGAATCCTGTCTAACCGTCACTGCCTCCAAGTGCTTTGGGACTGCACCCAACTACTACCTGTTTGCACGACTCCTTTGAGCCGTGGTAGGGTAGTAATCAAAGTACAGTGGGAACACACTCGATGCGAAGTGACAGTGTCAAGTCAGCGGACTAAGCTGTACTCATGTCACCTGGGAACTGATAACTGACGATAGGTATAATACCAACCGGTCAGTTCCCGACGAGTCCTGTCCAGTGTACTCGTAACCTAACGAGCACCCGCATACTATCTCCAGTACGACGTACTGATGGCTGTGGGACAGACCATCTCCCACTCTGGGATGAGAAGCGCATGCGCTAGTCTACTCCGGAGTATCGATGCCCTGTCTCGATAGTCCTGCGACTAGGGACCTGCATAAGGATGTGCTTATAGATTACCCAGCCCCCACTAGTGTGACTGCCATCACAATGCTGGTAATCAAGCAAAGATCCTAAGGGATCCACTAATGTGTATAGGTGATATACTAAAATAAACACATGTACACATTGAAGTAGAAACAAACGAAGTAGCATACTACTATTTTTAGCAAGATTGTATATACAAGGTGAATATCCCAAGCTTCCATTAAGTAATATACAAACTAGTATGATACAGTAATGGCCTCTAGGGCATATACACTAACACTAGCTATGTCCAATCACCACTTTCCCTTTTCGTGCCGCATCCGAAATCTCCGCGACCGATCCTGGAATTTGCACCAATACAAAACATAAGGTTACATATCATGAAACGACGCAAATCCCGAACGAAAAATATCAACGTTCACAAGCTAGGCACAACGTGCACAAGGTGCGCGGAACACACACGAAAATCGCAAAAACTAACTAGAATCGTCGTTTTGGGGCGCCCGGCAAAACTAAAACCCTATCAAGCAAAATTCCGTATTCACACATCCTAAATGTCGTAGGATATGCTAATAATATCATCAAGATATCACAAATAAATCACCACAATATTTTATAAAAAACCTAGTAAGCACAAAACTTGCAAATTTGGTGCAACATCGTCGCTTTGCGACAAATAGACAACCATCAAGCAAAATCACCCAAGTTAAACCATAAATAGCCACTACACTAATTTCTAACACATTAGCAATGCTTCAAATCCTATTTTCCATAAACAACCCTTTCTTGAATTTATAACCTAGCAATTCCAAATCAAATTCCACACTTGAAAATTTAAATTAACACAAATAAAAGCCCACATAAGAAATTAACCTCTTAGATTAGGTTAGCAAAATAACTAGATAGCAAAATAGATTTAATTAGCCTAGTAACTGTGTGCTAAAACCCATGTTCATATCAAACTACTCTCTTTAAAAAAAAACTAGATTAGAAATTAACAACAAAATTAACACTTCAAGGTTCTAATTTAGCATATAACAACTACCAATTAACCAAATATTGAAATTATACCTCACAATCCCAAACCCTAGGTTGCTCTAGCCTCCCAAGATGCCATCTTTCTCCTTGTTTTAAACTAATAGGAGTGTGAGAAGAGGTAGAATAGGGATTTGGGTTGAATTTGTGAAGGATTTGTGGATTTTTCTTGGATTTTGAGATGAAATTAAAGCAAAAAGAGATGGAGAAATGGGGGAATTTTTTGGGGCTGTTGTTGCTATGGGTTTCGGCAGTGGAGGGAGTGGGGAGAGGTGTGGGGGAGTTGTGGAAATTTACACAAAGTCAAAAGACAACTATCTCACTTAAAACCCATACTTTAATTAATATATTTTAATCAAACATAAGGTTTCAATACAAGAGATGGAGACAAAATGAGGGGGGAAAATTCATGGCTGTTGAAATGGGTGGTGGGGCCGGCCAAAAAAAGAGGGGTGAGGTTTTGAGTGATTGCACAAAAAAATTCTATGCAAAAAGAACCCTCAAGTTACAAAAATTGCAAGTTTTAGCTTAATTTCTTTAATTTTTAGTTTTCCATAATTAAAACAAATTAGAACTTGAAACAAAATATTAAAATTTTATATTACTAACTAGATTTTAGTTGACACGATTCTAAAGATTAAAATTAGCCCATTTAAATTTGTATTTATCGCTAATTTAATGTATTTTTAACAGCTTAAAATAATATTAAAAATTGAAAAATTAGGGAAAATTTTTAAACGACCAGAATTTTATAAGTAACTCATTAGATACTAAAAACTAGCAATTACCTATCCAAATTAGGTATAATTAGGCCTAAATTGCAAAATAACAATAATGACGATTTACGGAAAAATACCAAATTTCACCGATTTTCGGGAAAACACCAAAATGACTTTTCATGGCGTTACACTCCACCTCCAAATATCATCTCCATTTATTCACCAAAACCCTATACCTCCTTCACAAAAGTTGATCTCCACATCACCCTCATCACTTTGGACCCATCAAAGTTGGATTTTGAAGACTTTGGGAAGCTAGGGTTTTTCTTGACTTGCCCAAATGAGGTATATCTTCTTCCATTTAGTTTAGTTTTTAGTTCTTTATATTCTAGTTTAGTTTAGAAGTTGATTTAGTGTGGAATTGTGATGTTAGAAATCCCAAGAGAGGGTTTGGGTGTTTGTATGGAATTATGATCTCTAGTGGGTGTTTACAAGACGTAGGTGATGATTTTATGGCCAAGACCAGAGACTAGAAAACCAAAACACAGACGTAGAATTTTCCCGACATCGTAAATTGACAGATTGTGATGCCATTTTGAAATCTGGGATGACCCGAGACCACTATAAATTAATTTCCCTTGACAGTGATACGGGCAGGCAACCTAGAAGCCACACCTGAAACCCTAGCGTCTAATGCTTTAATCCGGCCGCAGATTTATTCATTGTGGCCGCAAATTGCGGCCACAATTTGGTGGAATTTGATGATTTTTGGTTGGTGAGTAGCTTAGGTGATATCTAGAGCAACCCTATATGCAAAACTCCCTAGTTTGGTCTAGGGCGAAATCTGGAGATGTTTTCCTATGTTGCTGAATTTGGTTTTAGTATGTTTTCCGATATTAGGATTATTGGTTTTGATGTTTGGATTTGTATTTAGTTGTTAGGCGTTTGTACGTCAACAACAAGGGTTGTTTGATTATTTTGCATGCGTAGGCTATAGGTTCTAACCTATGAGCGCACCGTGTGCCGTTTTGGTTTACCGTACTTGATGTTAATAGCGATTGCGATTTTGTATTTATTGTAGGTACCTTCGCGTGGATTCCGAGACGACGGAGTACGGCGTCATCGACTTCGGCAAGTAAGTATCAAGGCGAGTAGATCTACATCTACGGGGGAAGTCGGGTGGATGGCGTATAGCACCCCCGCAAATTATAAATGGAAACCGCTCTATAGGATACAGTCGTAGAAACCTAGATTAGGAACATAGGATATGGTTAAAGAATCTGTAGGAGCCAGGATATACTACAACTAAGGTTATATTTTCGGGTTAGTGTGACATGATATGATAGAGATGAGACGAGTGATTGTATATATATATATATATATATATATATTGGGATATGAGATGAAAGCTTTAAGGATATGAAAAGCGGATGTGAATCACAACTTATAGATTTGTAGTTGCACCAGAATAGGTATGAGTTTTAGGATAGCATGACATTTGATGTATAAGGTAGGATGTATATATATAAGATTGACTTGATGTAAGATGACTTAATGTGGTGAAAAGAATATACGATATGATATGACGACTTGATTGATATGTCGATATACGGATGCGAGTCGATAAGAGAGGATTGATACCTTTGCCGGTCCCCTGATATGATATTGTTATGGATTTGACCTGGGATATAGGCATATAGAGATATAAAATGTGTGAACCTTGAGTGATAAGCCGTACGAGACGTTAGGTCCGTACCCTCATTGTCATATAGGTTGTTAGGATTCCAAATTGATTAATGACGCCGTACAATGATTTACCGTACGTGGTGAGTTTAATTGATGATTGATCCATTCCCTTGACTAGAGGATGCCGATTGATAGATTCACCGACTCGGTCATGTTAGATACGTATACCTTATAGCATTTAGCTGCCGATTTACTTTATGCTGCGTTCATGTCATTCCCATTCTATTTCATATACCTATGCTAGTACACCTAAATCATTATTGATGATGCGTATGTCACACTTACACAGATTGGCCGGCTCACACACTTCATCATCGATAATTGCCATGTCACTATACAGTAGAATTGCTGCATCATGATATGACTCTTTGCATAATTTACTTGCTATAGTTACATATACACCTTTATACGATGTTGCATTCGGCCTTGGAGAAATTGGGAACTGCGGGATATATGTTAAAACTGGATTCATTTAAAAGAGCGGTTTTCCCTTGATATGTGAATATTACTGTTCCATGTTGCATTATATGTGAATATGCTTACATTTCTGTTATATATCGCATACGTCATGCTTTTCGATTATACGTATTGAGATATGCTGTTTTCATGAGATTTCTGGATTTGAGAACCGTGGTTATTTCAAAAGAAAGTATGCATTGTTTTAAAACAAAACCCGGTTTCTCTTGATATGATATTTCAGAGCGTCCACCATGTGTTTTCTCGATTCTGAGATTGGCATGTGAAACCCGATTCGAGGAGCGGTAGGCACCGTCTGTGGGTACATGGTAGACCCGGTGAGGTACCCCAGGGCAAGAAGAATCGTATTTGTTAGACGGTGAGCCTGGCAGGGGGCACTACCTACCGGTGATAGTATTTGGACTCGGCGGTTATCCGGAGGATACCGACCGGAGTAGTCAGAAGGAGATGAGGGCCGATCTGAGGATGCGGCGCCTGAGATATGAGGATTTACGTGTCGATGCTGGACACAGGTTTCATGATGTTTCGAGTGTCGGTGTTGGACACTCAGGATCCATGATTTGATGTGTCATTGATGGACACACATTCTTTGATATCCTCATATATTTACATGCATACCGGCATTGATTATTTTGTTGGATGTTATCCACATGCATACAGGCATTGACTATTTGGTTGGATGATATCCACATGCTGATAGGCATTTAGTATACTGTTGGCACATATTTACATATACGGTCACCCTAAATATCATAGTATTGTTAGTTATATGTATGTCCTAGAGGCCATTACTGTACATAGGATGTATATTGTAGTGGATGCTGGGACATATATAGGGAGGACTTTCTGCTCGACATGATAGTATGCTATCTGGTTACTCTTTACCTTAACGTGTACACTGATTGTCTCTCTGTTACATGTTGGTAAAGCCCTTAGGATGTGTACTTGACTACCTGGACTATGATGCAGATCATACTAGTGGGGACATGGTAGTCCATAAGTACATCCTTTAAGGTCCTTAGTCGTGGGTGTATCGAGACGGGGCATCGATATACCAGAGTAGACTAGCGTATACCTTCTCGACCCATACAGATGGGCGATGGATGATCCCATATCCATTGGTGTTTGACATCAGAGATGATATACGGGTGCTCAGTGGAGACTGGGTACACTGGACGGACTCACCGAGAACTCCCAGATGGTATTATACCTTACGTCAGATGGCAGTTCTCTGGTGACACTGGTACAGAGTAGTCTGTTGACCCGAGATCGTCATAGAGTCTTGTGTGATTCCCACTGTGCTTTGATTTCCACCTTACCACGTCCAAGTGGGCGTGCAAAACGGTGGTTTTTGGGTACAGTCCTGAGTCACATGGAGGCAATGAGCGATAGGAGGGGATTGATGTTGAAGCTTCATGAAGCTTTGACTAAGTCACCATTTTTGTCTTCATGCTTAATCCTAACCATTCACCTAACCCTAGTTTACTCTCTAAACTTGACCATGGTTAGAGTATGATAAGTATTCCTTTTATTTTCTATTTTAGATAATACTCATCATATATTCTATCATCTTCTTCTTCTTCTTCTTCAAGAAGAAACCTTGCCTCCATCAATGGCAACTAGTGAAAAAGAGTGAGAAATCCAATTCTAAAGTGAACCCACTTCCTATTTCTTCATCCTCTACCTCTTGCCAAGTAGTATAGGGTGTTTTCTTCATAAGTTTCTTGACTTGGTGAAGTTGGAGCTTGATCTAGTGTTGCCTCGACGTAGATCAACTTCGGCATCGAAGTCGACGACCTAGCCCGCCCAATTCTCCGATGAAGCCGATGCTAGAGCCCGGGATCCGATATGGACAGCGAGGGGACTTCATCACGGAGCCATGGAGGTGGAGAACCGGATCTACAAAGGTTGTAGCCTCTTTCTTTTAGTTAAGTTATTAACTAGTTCCATTTTTCGCCTAAAATCTAGTTAACGATCCGTATTAGGGTCTCTCGGCACATGTAAAATTTGAAATTGGCATGCTTGATGCCTTCTGAGACCTCATTAGTGTGTCTAGGAACCCTACAGTGGTATCAAAGCCTACCTAGAGTCTTAGGCGATGCGTAGACAGAGTTTGAAGTCCGATCGAACCGAAACCCCAATTCCAAAATGCTCTCTGGACTTTTTTCAAAAACTGGGATTTTTCCAGATTAAAAATTCTTAAAAAATGCAGCAGGAAATTATAAGAATTAAGATGCAAAATTGAACAAGTGATGCTGCTAAAGTGCGGCGGAACCGCGGCAGAAGCTTGGCTTCTGCGGCGGTTCCGCGGCCGAATTATGTGATCACTCTTCAATTTTTGCACAGTAACTCCTATATTTTGGTTCTGGATTTTCTGGGATTTTTTAATATTTATTCAAGAGTTGAATATTCTGGGGTGTTTTGGAGCTTCGTTGATTCGATCGGAAATTTCAAACTTTGTCTATGTGGCTTTCCGGGTATTTTTAGAAACTGTTAAAAAGTTCGACCGGATATAAATACCCACTTTTTCCCCAGTCGGGAAATTTCCAAGTGTTGGATCTTTCCGTAGTTTAATGACGTTCTAAGTAGTGCAAGTAACGCGATGGTCCCTCTAGAAGACAACAAACCTTAACTCGATTATGTGACCGTCTTGAACTGCCCTTTGAACCTTAGGGTTTGGGGCAGTATGGCGTGCCACATGTGAGGCGTTGGCTTGACCCTTCTACGGCTGGACCGTTGGTACTGAGGCATGAAGTGAATGTCTTTGAACTTATTTCATGTGTTGAGCTGTTATCGGGAAAACTTGGGTGTTTGGATGTTCGATCGGAAAGTTTAACATTTTCTATTTATCTGGAATGGGATACAATACTTGGAATCCACAAGTAGTTATGAGATAAATGATATGAATGTTATAAGCATAGCACTTTAGTCTCACTTGATCGGTTGCCACGGAATTTTGATGTGATCAAAAGTCCGTCGCAATCACGTAGTGTACGCGGATACTCGCCGGGTAAACTTAATAGACAGCCTCGCCCCTTAGCCCCAACCAAGTGACTGTAGGAGAACCCCGTCGCCGAAAGCATCTGTTCGGGTGCTTGCGGCAGCGGTGTTCCGCCTTGGTGCACTTCGTCGACGGCGTCGGGGGTGCAGCTGCCTACTAAAGTTTGCGACGAGCATTTGATCAGAATGCCAGGAATCCTGTTGAATTGCCCGACTTGATATTGAAAAGAGTTTTCGATAATGAGACTAAAATGCTGGGTTTATAATTATTAGGCATGCGATGTCTAAGGAATTCATTTGATTAGGCATGCGGTGTCTATGCAGGTTGCAGATTCCAACTGTTGTAGTTTTACACTTTCTTTTCTGTGACCGTAAGTGTAATATGTGATATCGCCGGTTACGTTGCTATATGTCAACGACAATTGGGATACGCATGTTTACTTACGTTGATGACATGTGATGTTATGTGTTGCTGGATATGTTATATTGGATCGTCGTGTTTGAATAGCCGGGGGTTTTTATGTGAGGTGAGTGTTTTTCATTTTCATTCATGTAAAAACTTGTATGTAATATTCTTTTATTGGGGCACTTCCCGGTTGCGGAAGATGTCACCTTTTGTATATTATTTACTTTTCCGCACTAGGATAGACCCAAGAAGGAGGGCACAAGTAACCGGGTTCTGGAGTCCAGTGGGAGACCAACTCGAGGAGTCGAGTCCGGGTCTCCTAACTCTAGAATTGGTAGGGTTGCTTGCCGCTCTCGTAGGGGTTTAGGGGTGTGGGTTTGTCTATTCATCACGACCGTGGAATCCGTGTTTTATACTGGCTCGTATTGAAAACACGGACGTCCTAGTATATCCAATATTTCATATGATTCTTCTGCTGCGATATCTGTGATGTGATCATGTGATATGTTCTGTGATGGATACTGTATATAGTATATATGATATATTATATAGACGTTACTTATGTTTTACACCCGCGCTAGCTCTGCCCCGCTCTGTCGTTAGTTACCTAACCTAACGGTGCACGAGGGGACATCGAGGCGAATGCGGATGGCATAAGTGTACGTCGTATTTATCTGTGATGTTTAGGTACTTAAATGATGGGACTTCATTAATGTGATTAATGAAAGAAAAGAAACCTAAGATGTTGTAGAATCGAATTTCAAAAATAAAACAGGTAGCTACAGTTCTTGCTTTGCACAGCGGTATATATGATATATCATGCACCTTATTCGATAAGGAAAGGACCGAGATCCCTTCACCGGGAGTGACTCCTTTAGCAATAACTGGCAGATGCTACACACTCGGTTTGTCTTTTGATTGCTTTTAAGAGTTTTGCTTTGCACAGTGATATATATGATATATCCCGCACCTCATTCGATGAGGAAAGGACCGACGATCCCTTCACCGGGAGTGACTCCTTTAGCAAAACTAGAAAAGCCTAAAAAACACTCCATTTTAAAATCATTTGATTCTACAACGATATCAAGTTCATTACGCAATAGGTTTTCAGAAAAACCTGTCGTAGCCCTCCGTCATTTCAGATAAGTCCTATTTAGTATTCGTGCTACGTTTGTTGACCTCCATCAAGGCGTAGTGTGCGGTAGCTAACTAGTATTTATCTGTTTATACATATGATGCAGATTGGATTAGGGTAGTCGAGCGGCCTTGTTGACCTCCGTCAAGGGTCGTGCGGGTCGGTTTAATTCAATCAAGAAATGACGGATTGAACTTGACTAGTAGCCTATGGTTTGTTGACCTCCGTCAAGGTCATAGGGTGCTAGGGGCAAAATTATCGGGAATTTCAAGTGTTGAAATTTGCAATGAGATTGCATACTTTCTATGAGATAGTTGGATCCCGATACCCGCTGCAAGTAAGAGTTACTCCTGGGAGAGTTTTACACATTACAATTAGCCGATCAAGTAGGTGTCTAGAAAGGTGTCAATGGGGTTACGCCTCTGGGAAAACGAGGTTTACATTAATTAGGTTCGTGCGAAAGCACGGGGGACCTCCCTCAAAGTACCGACACTGGCCTGGCTGAAAGATTGGCGAACTTGTAGTGTGTAATTAATCCCGGCTAGTCTTTCCTTTTAGGGTTTGAAGGAAGATTTGATAAAAACATTGGGAGCCATCCTGATTAGATAAAATAATAACCAATCTATTCTTACAAGAGCGCACGCTGAGTGTTTTCTTCTCTCTCTCTCCAGGTAGCGACCATATCACGCCTTAATCAAGATAATAATACGGATGTATTGACCGAACCCACTTGTTATACTGAGCTGGGGAACGTTGGTCCCGCTCCAACTTATAATTGTTATAAGACATAGCGGGAAATTAGGGATTACCAGAATTCCCGTGCCGCCTAGACGAAGAAAGTGCATACTGATGCATCATCTTCGGGTGTGTTCATTATACAGAACTGCTTTTCAGTATTCTTTACGTCCTGGATATGAGATACCGGATCAGGATCCCGCATATGTAATATGTTACATGGGCTACAGATAGGTAAAGAACTGAGAACGGGTGATAAGTTTCATGAGACAGAGAACGGGGCAAGTGTTGCAGCCAAGTCTGTTGGTCACTGTCACCTTGTATTACCAATACATTGATTCTGAACGAATGTTATTAGATACCGAACCTGATATACAAAATCATATCTGTCTCTTTATTAGTAAAGAAACGGTAAAATTTTGTATTGTTGGATAATGTTTTGAACATTTCCTATATCAAAAGTTGATCGGTTCAGGCACGTTATCTAAAAGCATTGATGTTCTAAATCAAACTACAGTTCTTAGTATACGGAACACACACAAGAGGAAGAGTTCAGAAATGAACTGATCCTTCCTGAGGTATTGTAGACTAGGTCATATCAATGCGACCCGACTAGCAAAGTTGCACAAAGATGCATATTTAAATCTGTTTGAATTTACATCTTATGAAAACTTGCCGGTCATGTCACAAAGAGAAGATGACCACAGCTCTGTTTATTGGAAGCAGAGAAAGAGTTAGTGAACTCTTGGGATGATACATGTTGATGTAAGTAGGTCCCCTGTCTACACATGCTAAGACCGGTTCTTTGTACTTCATTAAATTCTCTGATGATCTTTCGAGATTCAGACCTATGTTCCTGTTGAAACACAAGTCCGAACCTTTTGAGATATTCACAGAATATAAGTTAGAAGTAGAGAACCAAAATACGGGTATAAGTATTATGTCCTATGATGAGATCAGGGAGGAGAATACTTGTGCTTAGAATTCCTGGACTTTTCTAAAGGAGAATGAGATTCTCTCTCAGCATTACTCCTCCGTATACACCATAGCATGATGGTATATCAGGGTGGAGCAATTGCACCCTATTTGATATGGTGCGCTCTATGATGAGTACTACTGAGTTACATATTTCCTTTTCGGGGGTTATGCACTTATGAAGTTGCATACCTATTGAATAGGGTTCCAATCAAATCAGTTGCCTACCACTTCATATGTGATATGGAAAGGGAAGAGCCCATATCTTAAATTAGTTAAGATTTGGGGTTGTCCGGCCTATGTCTAAAAGCATAATCCGGACAAGCTCGAGGCAAGGTCTGTTATGTACAACTGGAAAGGTTCCAGCTATACAAACAACAGCAGATGATTTGGTAGAACCAAAGGATTCCGTAGATTGCAACGAACCTCAACCTCTCCGCCGATCTAGTAGGGTTTCTCACCCACCTGAGAGATACTTCTGTTTCTCTATGATAGTGGGAGCGAGGATTGCATCATGAGATGATGATCCAACTAATTTCGAGCAGGCCATCGAGAGTAGTGACTCTGTAAGAATGGCTGGATGCTTAGCGATCTGAGATGGAATCCATGTACACCAACAAAGTATGGACTTTGGTTGCTATATCTGAAGGGTTAAATCCCCATCAGGAGCAAGTATATCTTGAGAAGATCACTTGGTGTAGATGGAAAGGTTAAGACTTTCAAAGCTAGACTTGTTAAAGGTTTTCGTCATCGACCAGGTGTGGATAATGATGAAACCTTTTCCAGTGGCTATGCTTAAGTCCATCCGGATCCTACTTGCCACGGCTACATACCATGACTACGATATCTGGCGGTTGGGTGTCATGTCTGCTTTTCTAAATGTTGTTTTAGAAGAGGGCGTCTGTAAGTACACAGCCAGAGGGCTTCGTAGACAGTGGGAGCAGCGGAAACGTGTGCAAGTTGCTTTACAGATTAAAGCAGGCATCGCGGAGTTGGAACGTCTGTTTTGAGGTGTTAGTCAAAGAGTTTGACATCATCAAAATGGTAGATGAACCTTGTATAAACGAAAAGGTAGTACGGAGTATGGTGGTGATCCTTGTAGAGTACGTGGATGACATACTCTTGATAGGGAAGGAGTTTCCTATGCTACGCTCGGTCAATCTCCGCTTATCACAATGATTCTCCATAAAGGATCAAAATGATACCTTCTAAATCCTGGGTTTTGGATCTATGAGATAGATCTAAATGGATGTTAGGATACTCACTAGATGTAGTGAGATGGTATCAATAGATCCTGGGGAGAATCACTGGAAGTGTTCCAGGGTGATAAGGACGACTGAATGTCAGTCACAGGCATTGTCTTTACCCTTGGTAAAGGGTAGGTGTGTTGGAAGAGTTCCAAGCTAGATACCGTGGCATACTAGACGATGAAGGCTCGATACATCGCTACTTAAGGTGCTACCAAAGAGGCAGTCTGGATGTATATTTGTTCATGAGATGAACTTAGTTTCTCCCATTGTGTGACAATGGAGTTGTGGCTTATGTCAAGGAACGCCGGTCCCATCAGTGATCTAGACATATTCTTAGGCAGTGTCACCTGATCATGGAGATGGTTGATCTCCAAGGGATCGAGATTAGGAGAGTAGACTCAGAGGACAACACGGCGGATCCACTCACAAAGGCCTTTTCCCAGAGAGAGACTTTTTATTGGATGGTTAAGTATGAGATACTACAACCACTGCTATCAGATGACCCTAGTGCAAGTGGGAGATTGTTAGTTATATGTATGCCCTAGAGGCCATTACTGTACATAGGATGTATATTGTAGTGGATGCTGGGACATATATAGGGAGGACTTTCTGCTCGACATGATAGTATGCTATCTGGTTACTCTTTACCTTAACGTGTACACTGATTGTCTCTCTGTTACATGTTGGTAAAGCCCTTAGGATGTGTACTTGACTACCTGGACTATGATGCGGATCATACTAGTGGGGACATGGTAGTCCATAAGTACATCCTTCAAGGTCCCTAGTCGTAGGTGTATCGAGACGGGGCATCGATATACCAGTGTAGACTAGCGTATACCTTCTCGACCCATACAGATGGGCGATGGATGATCCCATATCCATTGGTGTTTGACATCAGAGATGATATATGGGTGCTCAGTGGAGACTGGGTACACTGGACGGACTCGCCAAGAACTCCCAGATGGTATTATACCTTACGTCAGATGGCAGTTCTCTGGTGACACTGGTACAGAGTAGTCTGTTGACCCGAGATCGTCATAGAGTCTTGTGTGATTCCCACTATGCTTTGATTTCCACCTTACCACGTCCAAGAGGGCGTGCAACACGGTGGTTTTTGGGTACAGTCCCGAGTCACATGGAGGCAATGAGCGATAGGAGGGGATTCGTCTCTCCCGGTATAGGGAGTTGATGTTGCGCTGTGTTCGATTGGCTATAACCGGAAATCCCTGGCCAGGGTTGCTGAGATTTACTGGTAAGTGTTACCTGTAGTTTCTCGAACTGTTATAGACCTCATATCGACACGACTTATCAAGCTATTGGGGTCTGACGTTTACCACCCCTAGGCGAGATATGCGACATATCAGACGACGAGACCGGACTGTACGGTAAGTGTTACTGGTTGGATTCACAGGAGTATGAGCGGGCTTGCTCGTCGATCTTCTGATCGCTCAATTCCCGGGTGGCCGTTACGTTTAGCAGACCGCTTGCGGCTTGTAGGTGTTTGATATGATCATCACCTGCTGCCGGCGTATTGACGAGTCTTTAGAGTCCTACACAGAGGTTTCCTGGCTCAAGCAAAACGAAATAGGAGCGCATATGAGATATGTGCAGGACAGAGAATAATGCATGTATGTGATACCTATTCTATTCTCGCGTTGAATGTATCGATTGGTTGTATGCGATATAACCTAGTTATCGAATCAAGGATTGATTCGATAAGCCGATACATTGGATATTAGTCGGTTATATGCGATATGGCCGGATCGTTAAATCAAGTGTTGATTTAATGATTTAATATATAATTATATATTTGATATATTACTTTGCATTAACTAATATTTTTTCACTTTAAATGAATTTTCTCACTTGATGTGCACATTGTATATGTGATATATTTTTGTGCACTTGCTTGTACCATGTTTGATGATACATGCATGTTTGGGTGTATGTTTATATTAAACCATGGTTATGTAATGGTTAGCGTTTTGTTTTTATTTATTTATTCATTTATTTATTTATTTCTTTGGCATAAAAGAGAAAATGGTGGCTTTCTTTGATTGATGTTGAAGCTTCATGAAGTTTTGACTAAGTCACCATTTTTGTCTTCATGCTTAAACCTAACCATTCACCTAACCCTAGTTTACTCTCTACACTTGACCATGGTTAGAGTATGATAAGTATTCCTTTTATTTTCTATTTTAGATAATACTCATCATATATTCTATCATCTTCTTCTTCTTCTTCTTCAAGAAGAAACCTTGCCTCCATCAATGGCAACTTGTGAAAAAGAGTGAGAAATCCAATTCTAAAGTGAACCCACTTCCTATTTCTTCATCCTCTACCTCTTGCCAAGTAGTATAGGGTGTTTTCTTCACAAGTTTCTTGACTTGGTGAAGTTGGAGATTGATCTAGTGTTGCCTCGACGTAGATCAACTTCGGCATCGAAGTCGACGACCTAGCCCGCCCAATTCTCCGATGAAGCCGATGCTAGAGCCCGGGATCCGATATGGACAGCGAGGGGACTTCATCACGGAGCCATGGAGGTGGATAACCGGATCTACAAAGGTTGTAGCCTCTTTCTTTTAGTTAAGTTATTAACTAGTTCCATTTTTCGCTTAAAATCTAGTTAACGATCCGTATTAGGGTCTCTCGGCACATGTAAAATTTGAAATTGGCATGCTTGATGCCTTCTGAGACCTCATTAGTGTGCCTAGGAACCCTACAAGTATTACCTTCATGATATAGTTGACCTAGGAATCGTTGTTTATTCGATTTCTATCTGTTGATGTTTTCTACTCACGAGTTGGAAACTCACCCCCGTTGTGCCACAGTTCTTGCAGGTTGATCGCATGGATCAGTGGTGGCATCGCTGGCACATGGCTGCATTCGGGTGTTTTGCTTTGGTAGGTGGTACATGTTGGATCGTACCCCTCTTGTATTTATTATTCATATTGTATCTAGTTAACTCCATCAATCAAAACTAGTATTTGTATATGTAGAAAGACTTGTAGTTGCGAGATTTGAGCGATGGGTTTTATGTTCGCTTATTGGGTTGATGTCTTGCTTTATTCATTATCTTTTGTGTTGATCTTCACCGTTGGGCGTCTTATACTTGTTTTATTACTTGTGTGGTTGTGAATCCGCCGTTTGGCGAAGAGCTAGCTCCCGCTTGGGGATGCCTTTTATATTATCATGTATTTGTGGTTTTGGATAAAAATATACAAAGGAGGTGCTGCCCAAATTTTTAAAAGACGAAACATGATTTTTCAACTAGTAAAATAAACTTGCATTTTTCATGTTCCCTTTTTTTATGCATTTAATAAAACGTTTGTTTTCATTATACCTTATTTCAAAACTTCATCTCTTTTATTTCTTTAAAAGGTTCAGATTTCTGGGTTTTGACTTACTTGAATTAGATGGGATCCTATAGACTTCATATGATTCAAGTGTTAGTCACAAGCTAAATTTCGGGTCGTGACACAAGATGTCATAGTATTAATTTCAGGATATAGTGACCTAAGAAATTATTATTTGATTCGATTTCTGCTTGTTGATGTTTTCTACTCATGAGTTGGCAACTCACCCGTGTTGTGCCACAGTTTCTGCAGGTTTGATCGCTTGGGATCAATTGCGGTATTGCTGGCACACAGCTTAATCCAGGGTGTTTGCTTCGGTAGGTGGGACACTTATTTGACCGTGCTCACTCTCGTACTGTTATATTCTATTGTATCTAGACAAACTCCATCACATCATATCAGATCAGATCAGAAACTAGTATTGTATATTGGTAGACCTAGTCAGACTTGGTTGTGCGAGACTTAGAGCGATGGGTTATGCTCGCTTTTCTTGAGTTTGATGTCTTGCTCGTTTATTGTTCTTTCTGGGTTGATTATTCGCCGTTGGGCATCGTATATCTGTTCTTGCGTGGTTGTGTTTCCTCCAGTTGGCGTAGAGCTAGCTCCCGCTTGGGGATGCCTACATATTGTTGTATACCTGTTTTTTTGGATCAAAATATACGAGGGAGGTGCTGCTCAAAATTAAAAAAAAAGAACATGATTTATTATACCTTATTTCAAAACTGCACCCCCACTATTTTCCGCAAAAAGGTTTAGATTTTCTGGGCTTCAATTTACTTGATTTACGTTGCGCTTTTTGACGTTGCGTGATTTATGTGCTGGTCACGAACTAAATTTCGGGTCGTGACAATATTAGTGGGGACAGGGTAGTCGGTAAGTACATCCTTTAAATGTTCCTAGTCGTGGGAGTATCGAGACAGGGCATCGATACTCCAGAGTAGACTAGTGTACACGCTTCTCGACCCATATGATGGGCGATGGATGATCCCATATCCATTGGTGTTTGACATCAGACAAGGTATACAGGTGCTCAGTGGAGACTGGGTACACTGGACGGACTCACCGAGAACTCCTAGATAGTATAATACCTATCGTCGGATAGCAGTTCTCTAGTGACACTGGTACATGTTAGTCTGTAGACCCGAGATCGTCATAGAGTCTTGTGTGATTCCTACTGTGCTTTGATTTCCATCATACCACGGTCAAGAGATCATGCAAAAAAGATGGTTTTTGGGTACAGTCCCGAGTCACATGGAGGCAATGAGCGATAGGAGGGGTTTCATCTCTCCCAGTTTTAGGAGTTGATGTTGCGCTATGCTCGATTGGCCATTACAGGAAATCACTGGTCAGGGTTGCTGAGATTTACTGGTAAGTGTTATCAGTATTTTCTCGAATTTTTATGGACTTTGCATCGGCATGACTTATCAGGCTATTCGGGTCTGACGTTCTACTACCCCCAGGCTGTGATATGCGACATATTAGACGAAGAGACCGGAATGTACGGTAGTGTAACTGATTGGATTCGCAGGAGTACGAGCAGGCTCGCTTGTTGATATTCTGATCGCTCAATACCTGGGTGGTCGTTACATTTAGCAGACTGCTGTTCATATCATAATTTTTCATTATTATATTCCCCATTCTTATTCATTTTACAAATAAACAGGTGCTTTTGATCCATGTCTGCTACATAGTTGCAGGTTACAGGTTCTCGGAACAAAACAGTGGAAATGATGAAAAGACGATACAAAAGTGAGACTACGACCAACATATGGAAGAATCTTAATCATGCCTGCAGTTTGAGGAACAAATAAAGATCAATGAACAATTTCACAAAGTACAAAGGCAGCGAAAATATTCAGGACTTCAACACAAAGTGAACGGTAAAAGTCCACCACATTCTACACTGTGGAAATCTGGAAGAAACTAGAAGACATTCTGAATAACCAAGTGAAGAAAAGTCAAGGAAAATGCAACAGAAAGCAGCCCAGGAGAATACAGCCCAAGACCCCACCATATGGCCGTGGATCCGCGGCCAAACAGGGCTTTTGGCCGCGGTTCCACGGCCATGGTAAGCACGTGTCGGTGCAATTTTTGACGATGGCGGCGGTGCGTTAACTAGTCTTCCTAGGGTAATATTGTAAATGCAGATAGGGATCAAATGTAACCCTAGGGTTTCTATAATCTATAAATAGAAACCCTAAAGCTCTTTTTGGAGCATGCTTATTTTTATTTATCAAATTTAGAATTCTTAATTCGCTGTAATGTTTTGAAGAGAGCATCGAATAAAATAAGTTTTTCCTTTCTATGCCCCAGTTAATTTTCTTTCCTGCCCTAGTATAGATTTTCTTTATCTGCCCTAGTTATAACTTTTATTTAATTGCCGTAGTTTAGATAATTAAGTTATTAAAAACAATCATAAAAAATGTCTTTTTTTATCAATTCCCTGATGAGTGAGTAGTTCCACACTTGTTAGGGTTAGGAATAGGAAAGGTTTGAGAGATGAAAATCTCTCACCCCTTTCTTGTCCATCGCATATTTTTTTATAGGACTCCATGCATACATACACACACCGCTCACTACGGCACCCTATTCCACGAGGTAGCGGTGATACCGTAGATTAAAAGACTGGTTGTGTATGTTTTCCATAGAGGTTAGGGTAAGAATTAAGAAAGGACGGACAAGGACCTAGAGGAAGAAACATAGTTTCTTCCCGATCGTGCTAATCCCCTTTATTAATTATTACCATAACACCTAAATAGATCTTAATTAGGGCATTGAAAGCGGTGAGAAATATTAAATTTCCAAACTTAACCTAAACCTAACCCTAGCAAGGTTTTAATCCTAATCTAAATCAACCTTAGTTTTTAGTGATAATCAATCCAACCCCAATTGGAATTAACTCGTTAGAAAAAATAGAAAATACACAAAATCCCTATGGACCGACCCGTACTCACCGGCAGCTACCAAGCGACGCCGTTCTTGATTGCGGTAAAAATTCTTTGATCACAAAATACGCATAAGCACGCATCAAAAATCTTGATAAATCAAACGGCGCCGTTGCCGGGGATGGCGTGGTTATTTTCTTTTTGCAATTTCGGGTTAATATAAAATCATAAAATTCATAAAAACTGAAAAATAAAAAAATTATAAAAATTTTATCATCGTGTTATTTTTGAAGGGTGTTTCGTTTGAATTGTGCTGGATCGACGAACAGATTCAGATCTGGAAAAATCCAGAGAGCAAAACAGCAAACAGTAGATCTAAACAAGCAGAGGATAATCAGAACAGAGAAACAGAGGATTTTTGGGATCTGAACCGCAAAGTACACCGTGAAACCGCGGCAAGAACACATTTTTGGCGGCGGAACCGCGGTCCGGTGGTGACGTCAGCACGTGGAAATCCCTCTGTAAGCTTTCTCTTCTTCTCTGTAACCCCCTTATCTCCTCTGAAAAATTTTCCTGTAGGGTTCTTTGCGCAAAAACTTCTCTCCCTTCTCCAATAACTTGATCTTGTGCAGGATTCTTTGCGCCGCACTAAAAGAAAATTTTTTTGCAAGTGTTTTATATGTTTTACTGCTTTGCATTCTTAAACTGACTTTAAGGGGCTTTTACACCAATCCAGATTGGGTGGGGGTTTCATTACCCTTCTTAGGACCCCAAAAATCACATAAAGTATATTGCATTGACCATCAAGTTAAATTAAAAAAGATTAGACTCATCCTTAAGGACTGTCGCACTCAATAGGACAAAGGAATAATTGTAGACATCGATCGTTTATCTAAACCAGACTTTGTGGGGCCTAGGCTAGACAACTGAGGAAAGGTAATTTTAAAAGGCCCGTCTCATGGTGATTCGTGAGTGGATCCCTCCTTTCTCTACTTGTGCTTACCTGGCCACAATTGGCGGTGAAGAGGCGGTTTGAGGCCCTCATAATTTGCCCTTTGGAATAGTTAGGAGCAGTCTAGTTGACCTAGGTGACTTCGGCAAGTAAGGATCAAGGCGAGTAGATCTATATCTATGGGGAAAGTCGGGTGGATGGCGTATAGCACCCCGCAAATTATAAATGGAAACCGCTCTATAGGATACAGTCGTAGAAACCTAGATTAGGAACTTAGGATATGGTTAAAGAATCTGTAGTAGCCAGGATATACTACAACTAAGGTTATATTTTAGGGTTAGTGTGACATGATATGATAGAGATGAGACGAGTGATTGGATATATATCTATATATATATATATATTGGGATATGAGATGAATGCTTTAAGGATATGAAAAACGAATGTGAATCATGACTTATAGATTTGTAGTTGCACTAGAATAGGTATGAGTTTTAGGGTAGCATGACATTTGATGTATAAGGTAGGATGTATATATATAAGATTGACTTGATGTAAGATGACTTAATGTGATGAAAAGAATATACGATGTGATATGACGACTTGATTGTTATGTCGGTATACGGATGCGAGTCGATAAGAGAGGATTGATACCTTTGCCGGTCCCCTGATATGATATTGTTATGGATTTGACCTGGGATATAGGCATATAGAGATATAAAATGTGTGAATCATGAGTGATAAGCCGTACGAGACATTAGGTCCGTACCTGTCATGACCCGAAAGTATGGAACGCGACCGGCACTTAAATTACGAAGCGTCTAGAGGCGCAATGTAATCTAAGTAAGCCGAAGCCCAGAAATCTAAACCATATAAAAGAAGAAGTAAAGGAAAGCATATAGGAAAACAAGTTTAAAAAGAAACAAGACCAAATTTTCTCAAAAATTTCGGCAGAGTCTCCTTTGTAAAAACTGGCCCCAAACGGATACAAACAAGTATAATATATACAAACGATAAAATGGCATCCCCAAGCGGGTGCTAGCTCTACGCCAAAAGGCGGAAACAACCACACCAAGCACAATAATATACAACGCCAAAGGGTGAGACTCAAAACTCAAAAGAAAACAAATCCACCAAACCATAATAATACATGCGCGACTCTAAGGTCGAAATAAATAACTGGTCATTTACACTTATCAAGTAATACAAGTTTGGTTGATGGAGCTTACTAGATACCAATGAAATAATTAAAGTACAACGGAGGTCTCCAACCTACCATGCAAATCACCCTGAATGAAAAGAGGTGCCAGCAAGCTGCCAAGGAAACCTGTACATCGAACCTGTAATAAAATTTGGCACAACGGGGGTGAGTTGCCAACTCGTGAGTAGAAGACATCTGCGAAAAGAAATCGAATGCACAACGCTGTCCTAGGTCATAATAATATACTAATATATTATTAGTCGTCTAGTAATGGCAGGGTAATAAACTACGTATAAGTGCAAATGCTCCGAGCTCGTGTCAGTGCCTCAAATAGTAATATGTCATGTGAATGAGTATGTATGCACCATGTATGTAAAACAATCAATCCTGGAATCTGGATATATCTGTATAAGAAATCTTTAACTTTTATCATGGTAAATTGGTATAGAAATCTGAAGTATCATCGATGAAATCCATGAAAATCCGTGTCAAGCATCGACACAAAACAAGAAAAACTCAAGTCTCAATACCTCATAGTCTCAATATCTCGGGCTCCGTCAGTCCGGATCAGCCCATATCATCAAATCTCACGACAACGGCCGGTATCCTTCGGATATCCGCCGTGCCAGACATCACCTGTAGGTAGTCCTCCCCTGCCAGGCTCATCGTCTACAACTCGATCTTCTTGCCCCGGGGTAACATACCGGGCCAACCATGTACCCGAGACGGTTCATCCACTTCTCGAATCGGGTCTCGAAATCCAACAGAAAACATGAAATCTCATGATGGACGACACATACATCATGAGAAAACCGCAACTTATATTTAAAAAGAGAGGGGGAGAGAGAGAAAGTTTTATATATATTCTTGCGGTTTTCCCAAAAATCTAGAAATCTCATAGAAATCCAAAATCCCAAAATCATGAGTAAATATATGATAAGTGTCGGCATATGCCCCACAATACTGCATGATAACATGAAAATATGAATGCATGAAATGTCTAAGTAATAAATGCCATATCTAGACTAACACCTGAGAGTAATCACAATATTATATCGATCTAGCTTTTAGCTGATTCTATCAATAAAAGATAATATGTTCTAAAGTGTACGTGACATAGCAATTACCGATGATGATGTGTGTGAGCCGGCAAATAAGTGTGCATGGAATATGCGCATCATCGGTAATGGTGCTGGTGTCCTAACAGGCAGAGTTTCATACTGACTAGAAAAATATATGTATGAACATGCAACATGATGATTACGATCTGAATGTAAAGATGGATGTGTAATAACCACTCATTGTAATATTCATGCCTAACTACAACTATATAACCCGAGCCTAAACTAGTATCTATCTAGCCCCCAAGGGAACTAAACTAAAGGACTAGTCGATAAGAAATAAGGGTTCACCTAAGGTCTGAGTACATATCTCTAATAGTCGGCGATCCAGCCTCAATAGCGTTACGTACATAGCACGACTTCCTCGAATCAAGAGTGTGGATCAATCATCATATATATGCCTCGTACGGTAAAATCCATCGTACGGCATCCTAATATCGGGGTACGGGTCAAGTATCACCTACGTACAACATTGTTCGTACAATATCATCATCAATTAATATCATGATCAAGGTACTGCACTGTAATCGCATACATAAATTATATATCATTGCCAGCATAAATATACATCGTCAATTTATCCTTAGAAATTTCATGTCATATATATCATATCTTGATTAAGTCACACTCTTGTCATATCGTAATCAAGTCACACTTATATGATATCGTAATCTATCACCCATATATCATATCGTGATTCCGTCACTGATTACAGTCCGGGTTCTATTTTAGAGTCTCACGTACCTCAATATCATCACCACCGATTATTGTTTATGTATACATATCCATTATCTCACTTCTAATGATCCTCTAACATCATAACACGACTGTATAGCCAAGAGATCACGGCATCAAGCCCAGTTATAGTGTTTCATCCCCATGTATCATATCACATCCTTATATCATATATACATGCTGTGTATATATATACCTACGCATAACCCTATATATATATACACATACACATATACACCAAGTCAAGTTTCTTTGTGTGCATGTGTGTGTATCTACCTGAAACCTATGAACCTCCTCCAAGATATTCATCCTCTGGTAAGGTCTTTCTAAAATCCGTCTAGTCCAACCTAAGGTCATTACTAGGGTCCTGCTCACCAAGAATCTAAGGTCACGTCTAGCTTCCAAATGACAATAAATAATATTCCTATTCTACGTTTACGGGGGTGCTAAACGCCATCCACCCGACTTCCCCCGTAGATATACATCTACTCACCTGGTCCTTGTCTGCCGAAAACGATATCGCCCTCCTCTTCTTCCTCGTCCGAAGTCCACCTGGGGGTACCTATATGTAAACATATATATAATATCGTAAACTGAATCACGGACGAAACCAAAATGACGCACGAAACGCGCATAGGTTAAAACCTATGACCCGCTCATGCAAAAAAACCAATTATCGCTCGATATCGGCGTACAGACGCCGATTGATCGAGGTAAAACATCAACAAACAACTCGTAGTTTCAAAACTCATTATTTATAATATAAAATATGGTTTAAATTATCGAAAACTTAAAATCGATCAAATCGTCCGATTTCGTAAAAACCTAGAAAACGTCAATTTACCATTTTACTTCAAAAATTGACGTTTAAATGAAATTAATGGTCATAATACTCATTAAATAGCATAACTAGATTATATAAACCATTACTATACTTTTAACACCCTAATTTTTATTAAATCGAAATTCTAGTTTGCAAACTTGCCCGATTTCGATATTTTTAAGAAAAATTTTACAATTCCACAATTACACTTGATTTTGCATATTTCAAATTGTTAAACCCTCCTTGAAACCTTAAGGATGTGCTAAAATCCTAGCTTTATTTTTAATCCCTCATTTTAAATAAATTTTCAAAACCTAGTTTAATAAAAATAGCAATATTGTGACAATTTTAAAGTGAAAGCTAGAAATTTGTAATTAGATTTTGCTTCACACTCAATTTACATATTAATCTACACATTAACACCACAATCTAATAATAGAAACCATAATTATAATTTTATCTAACCTAATTATATATCTTGTAAAAATCTAGTTTGCAAAAAGAACCTAATTCAAACAATTTAAATGCAACAACTAGCAATTTTGCTACTAGATTAGGTTTAACATTTCCTAATATGTTAAACTACAAATTTAGATCAATATCCAAGAATGAAAACTCTAATTAGATCATCAACACCTCTCTTTAAAATCATAAGCAAACAAATTAAACCAAATTACATACTAAAACTTTTTAATCTAGCAAATTTAAACTACAATTAAACAATTAGATTAGGATTATACCTTACAAGTGTTGATTCTCTTGCACTAAACCTCCAAAGTGGCCTCGTTTCCCCTTTCTTTAGACCAACTAGGGTTTGAGAAGGGATGGCTTAAGTTTTTGGTTTGAATTTGTGAAGGAAAATTGTGAATTTTTGTGGATTTCGGAGGATTTTTGCAAGAATTTTGATGCAAGAAAATGGGGAAAAATTAGGGGGGGTTTCCTGCTGTGAGGCTTGGCCAGAGGGTAGAGGAGGGATTGGTGAGAGATTTGTGTAGAAATTTCCACACAAAAAGCCTTTTCCAAGCTCATTTAATGTCCATCATATCAAATTTTACATAAAAAATCCTATTTAAATTCATTTTTCAACCCATTTTACCATAAACAACTAAACTTGAAATGTTTTCCTAAAATTTTTGTTACACTTAATTTTAGTTTATCATGGTTCCTAATTATGTAATTTACCCAATTAAATTAGTATTTATCACTAATTAAATGCATTTTTAAAAGCTTAAAATAATATTAAAAATAATTAATTAAGGAAATTTTTTTAATTAACTAGAAAATTTTAAGTGACATTTTAGTGACCAATTTATAGTAATATCTTATCTAAATTTTGTATAATTAGGTCTATAATGAAAAATACCTATTTTGACTTTTTACGGAAAAGACTACTAATTTTGCCGAAAACCAGAAAATTCACTTAAACGATTTTATTTATTTAATTATTTTTAAAACGTTACAATCTTCCCCCCTTTAAAAAATTCGGTCCCCGAATTTAAATTAAGACCCCCCCCAATTACTAAAACATTCAGCCAAAACACTCAAATCGTCGGGGCTCCGAAATCATCAATACATAGCTAAAATCAACTCCGTCAAGCATAACGCAATCATCGGAGTCACAGTGAAAATAGAATATCAAAGCCCAATACGAAAATCAACATAACATAAATCAAAACTATAACTTATACATAGTGCGCATCATAGTAAAATCGGCTAAACATCTTAATAAAGAAACACGCAAAAAGCTCTTTTTAAAATCACCGTGCGATGCACGTGTCACGGCATAAGTAGCGGACGTTTATTTTAAAAATAGCTATATATATATCTTTTATTTAACATACACGTCCCGCCTGGTTACTGAATCAAATAGTAATGATTATAAAAACATGTTGCTCAAAACTAAAATCAATCCCAATCACATCATAAAAATATCATGTGCGTCCCGTGCGCTCTGAAATTGAAACCAAATACAGATGCCATGAATACGCACAGAAACAAAACTGAGTGCAACGGGTGTGCACCAAAAATATCTGTCAAGTGCAACGGGCGTGCACGACACTAATATCAGGTGCATCTAATCTGCACAAAACCCCGATTTAGTACATCTGGTGTGTACAAAATCGCATCAAGTGCACCAAGTGTGCGCAAGAATCTCAATCAAGTGCACATGGTGCACGAAAAACATACACCAAATATCAAAATCGAAATCACGGTACGAAAAATGCATGTAAACTATGTCGAAGCATCCATCAAAATCATGTGCAACCCATATGCACGAAATCAGATCAATATCTCAAAACGTATAAAACCAAATCGAGTGCACTGGGTATGTACAAAACAACATCAATAAAACTGATATATTAAACACGAATAGAATGTAATTGAATGTACACATAAGAAATACCAATCGTAGAACAAAATCCTCAAAATACCAAAATCCAAACAACGGAAATATGAAATTCAAATCACCAAATCACAATCGTAAACACTATCGTCAAAGTGTGCCTCTTTTCTCTGATATCGACTGATTCGAACTCGTTTCCTCATAGTGCTGACTGCGCTATAAACGACAATACTCAAATCGAGATCCTCCCGCGAAATCTATCCCTTCACCTGATATCCGGACTACGTTAAACTTTTCGATCGATTCATCAAAATCCCAAAATTCCCCGAGAGCTCAACACTCAAGTACAGTTTAAAAATATCCGGTACATACCCAGCATCTGCGGACCAGCTGTAGAAGGGCAAACCCAAGCCTCACTAATGGCACCGCGGAACTGCCGTAAACCCTAAGGTTCAAAGGCGTTCTCGTGGTCATTATGTCGAGTTAGGGTTTCATTCTTCTAGAGGGTCCATAGAAATACCTGCATGTTCTTCCGAATACCTTAAACTTGGGAAGATGGGTTTCTGATAATCGTTCGAACCCTTTAACTTCGCCTGGACAGCATGTGAATACCCTTCGTCCGCACGCTAAACAATACTTCAATCCTCAAGAATAAACGATACCCTAAGGGTTATCGCATTCGAGCCGCAGCTCCCTCTGCCCATGCGACCGTGGTAACAGAAACCACCATCCGATATCGACGAAGATAGATCAAAGGAATGAATAGAATACGGTGCAAAGAAATGTACATCCTAAGGCTTCTTAAGCAGAGTAGCGTATCGTAAGTATGCCGCGGATCATACCCACGGTACGTCACTCTGCCTAAGTCACCTACTCCATCAACCAAGGGTCACCCTAGATGTATACAAGGTTAAACCTAGCGCTCTGATACCAACTTTGTCACGACCCGAAAGTACGGAACGTGACCGGCACTTAAATTACGAAGCGTCTAGAGGCACAACGTAATCTAAGTAAGCCGAAGCCCAGAAATCTAAACCATATAAAAGAAGAAGTAATAGAAAGCATATAGGAAAACAAGTTAAAAAAGAAACACGACCAAATTTTCTTAAAAATTTCGGCAGAGTCTCCTTTGTAAAAACTGGCCCCAAACGGGTACAAACAAGTATAATATATGCAAACGATAAAATGGAATCCCTAAGCGGGTGCTTGCTCTACGCCAACAGGCGGAAACAACCACACCAAGCACAATAATATACAACGCCAAAGGGCGAGGCTCAAAACTCAAAAGAAAACAAATCCATCAAACCATAATAATACAAGCGCGATTCTAAGGTCGAAATAAATAACTGGTCCTTTACACTTATCAAGTAATACAAGTTTGGTTGATGGAGCTTACCAGATACCAATGAAATAATAAAAATACAATGGCGGTCCTGATACAAGTGAACCAACCTACAGTGCAAATCACCTTGAATGAAAAGAGGTGCCAGCAAGCTGCCAAGGAAACCTGTACATCGAACCTGTAATAAAATTTGGCACAACGGGGGTGAGTTGCCAACTCGTGAGTAGAAGACATCTGCGAAAAGAAATCGAATGCACAACGCTGTCCTAGATCATAATAATATACTAATATATTACTAGTCGTCTAGTAATGGCAGGGTAATAAACTACGTATAAGTGCAAATGCTCCGAGCTCGTGTCAGTGCCTCAAATAGTAATATGTCATGTGAATGAGTATGTATGCACCATGTATGTAAAACAATCAATCCTGGAATCTGGATATATCTGTATAAGAAATTTTTAACTTTTATCATGGTAAATTGGTATAGAAATCTGAAGTATCATCGATGAAATCCATGAAAATCCGTGTCAACCATCGACACAAAACAAGTAAAACTCAAGTCTCAATACCTCATAGTCTCAATATCTCATAGTCTCAATATCTCGGGCCCCGTCAGTCCGGATCGGCCCATATCATCAAATCTCACGACAACGGTCGGTATCCTCCGGATATCGGCCGCGCCAGACATCACCGGTAGGTAGTCCTCCCCTGCCAGGCTCATCGTCTACAACTCGATCTTCTTTCCCCAGGGTACCATACCGGGCCCACCATGTACCCAAGACGGTTCATCCACTCTTCGAATCGGGTCTCCAAATCCAATAGAAAACATGAAATCTCATGGTGGACGACACATACATCACGAGAAAACCGCAACTTATATTTAAAAAGAGAGGGGGAGAGAGAGAAAAGTTTTATATATATTCTTGCGGTTTTCCCAAAAATCCAGAAATCTTTTACAAATCCAAAATCCCAAAATCATGAGTAAATATATGATAAGTGTCGGCATATGCCCCACAATACTGCATGATAACATGAAAATGTGAATGCATGAAATGTCTAAGTAATAAATGCCATGTCTAGACTAACACCTGAGGGTAATCACAATATTATATCGATCTATCTTTTAGCTGATTCTATCAATAAAAGATAATATGTTCTAAAGTGTACGTGACATAGCAATTAACGATGATGATGTGTGTGAGCCAGTAAATAAGTGTGTGTGGAATATGCGCATCATCGGTAATGGTGCTGGTGTCCTAACAGGCAGAGTTTCATACAAACTAGAAAAATATATGTATGAACATACAACATGATGATTACGATCTGAATGTAAAGATGGATGTGTAATAACCACTCATTGTAATATTTATGCCTAACTACAACTATATAACCCGAGCCTAAACTAGTATCTATCTAGCCCCCAAGGGAACTAAACTAAAGGACTAGTCGATAAGAAATAAGGGTTCACCTAAAGGTCTGAGTACATATCTCTAATAGTCGGCGATCCAGCCTCAATAGCGTTATGTACATAGTACGACTTCCTCGAATCAAGAGTGTGGATCAATCATCACATATATGCCTTGTACGGTAAAATCCATCGTACGGCATCCTAATATCGGGGTACGGGTCAAGTATCACCTACGTACAACATCGTTCGTACAATATCATCATCAATTAATGTCATGATCAAGGTACTGTACTGTAATCGCATACATCAATTATATATCATTGCCAGCATAAATATACATCGTCAATTTATCCTCAGAAATTTCATGTCATATATATCATATCTTGATTAAGTCACACTCTTATCATATCGTAATCAAGTCACACTTATATGATATTGTAATCAATCACCCATATATCATATAGTGATTCCGTCACAGGTTACAGTCCGGGTTCTATTTTAGAGTCTCATGTACCTCAATATCATCACCACCGATTATTGTTTATGTATACATATCCATTATCTCATTTCTAATGATCCGCTAACATCATAACACGACCGTATAGCCAAGAGATCACGGCATCAAGCCCAGTTATAGTGTTTCATCCCCATGTATCATATCACATCCTTATATCACATATACATGCTGTGTATATATATACCTACACATAACCCTATATATATATACACATACACATATACACCAAGTCAAGTTTCTGTGTGTGCGTGTATGTGTATCTACCTGAAACCTACGAACCTCCTCCTAGATATTCATCCTCTGGTAAGGTCTTTCTAAAATCCGTCTAGTCCAACCTAAGGTCATTACTAGGGTCCTACTCACCAAGAATCTACGGTCACGTCTAGCTTCCTAATGACAATAAATAATATTCCTATTCTACGTTTGCGGGGGTGCTATACGCCATCCACCCGACTTCCCCCGTAGATATACATCTACTCACATGGTCCTTGTCTGCCGAAAACGATATCACCCTCCTCTTCTTCCTCGTCCGAAGTCCACGTGGGGGTACCTATATGCAAACATATATATAATATCGTAAACTGAATCACGGACGAAACCAAAATGACGCACGAAACGCGCATGGGTTAAAACCTATGACCCGCTCATGCAAAAGAACCAATTATCGCTCGATATCGGCGTACAGACGCCGATTGATCGAGGTAAAACATCAACAAACAACTCGTAGTTTCAAAACTCATTATTTATAATATAAAATATGGTTTAAATCATCGAAAACTTAAAATCGATCAAATCGTCCGATTTCGTAAAAACCTAGAAAACGTCAATTTACCATTTTACTTCAAAACTTGACGTTTAAATGAAATTAATGGTCATAATACTCATTAAATATCATAACTAGATTATATAAACCATTACTATACTTTTAACACCCTAATTTGTATTAAATCAAAATTCTAGTTTGCAAACTTGCCCGATTTCGATATTTTAAAAAAAAATTTACAATTCCACAATTACACTTGATTTTGCACATTTCAAATTGTTAAACCCCTCCTTGAAACCTTAAGGATATGCTAAAACCCTAGCTTTATTTTTAATCCCTAATTTTAAATAAATTTTCAAAACCTAGTTTAATAAAAATAGCAATATTGTGACAATTTTAAAGTGAAAGCTAGAAATTTGTAATTAGATTATGCTTCACACTCAATTTACATATTAATCTACACATTAACACCACAATCTAATAATAAAAACCATAATTATAATTTTATCTAACCTAATTATATATTTTGTAAAAATCTAGTTTGCAAAAAGAACCTAATTCAAACAATTTAAATGCAACAACTAGCAATTTTGCTACTAGATTAGGTTTAACATTTCCTAATATGTTAAACTACAAATTTAGATCAATACCCAAGAATGAAAACCCTAATTATATTATCAACACCTCTCTTGAAAATCATAAGCAAACAAATTAAACCAAATTACACACTAAAACTTTTTAATCTAGTAAATTTAAACTACAATTAAACAACTAGATTAGGATTATACCTTACAAGTGTTGATTCTCTTGCACTAAACCGCCAAAGTGGCCTCTTTTCCCCTTTCTTTAGACCAACTAGGGTTTGAGAAGGGATGGCTTAAGTTTTTGGTTTGAATTTGTGAAGGAAAATTGTGAATTTTTGTGGATTTCGGAGGATTTTTGCAAGAATTTTGATGCAAGAAAATGGCGGAAAATGAGGGGGGGTTTCCTGCTTTAGGCTCGGCCAGAGGGTAGAGGAGGGATTAGTGAGAGATTTGTGTAGAAATTTCCACACAAAAAGCCTTTTCCAAGCTCATTTAATGTCCATCATATCAAATTTTAAATAAAAAAAACCCTATTTAAATTCATTTTCCAACCCATTTTACCATAAACAACTAAACTTGAAATGTTTTGCTAAAATTTTTGTTACACTTAATTTTAGTTTATCATGGTTCCTAATTATGTAATTTACCCAATTAAATTTGTATTTATCACTAATTAAATGCATTTTTAAAAGCTTAAAATAATATTAAAAATAATTAATTAAGGAAATTTTTTTAATTAACTAGAAAATTTTAAGTGACATTTTAGTGACCAATTTATAGTAATATCTTATCTAAATTTTGTATAATTAGGTCTATAATGGAAAATACCTATTTTGACATTTTACGGAAAAGACTGCTAATTTTGCCGAAAACCAGAAAATTCACTTAAACGATTTTATTTATTTAATTATTTATTTAATTATTTTTAAAACGTTACAGTACCCTCATTGTCATATAGGTTGTTAGGATCCCAAATTGATTAATGACGCCGTACGATGATTTACCGTACGTGGTGAGTTTAATTGATGATTGATCCATTCCCTTGACTAGAGGATGCCGATTGATAGATTCACCGACTCGGTCATGTTAGATACATATACCTTATAGCATTTAGCTACCGATTTACTTTATGCTGCTGCGTTCATGTCATTCCCATTGCAATTCATATACCTGTGCTAGTACATCTACACCATTATCGATGATGCGTATTTCACACTTACACAGATTGGCCGGCTCACACACTTCATCATCGATAATTGCCATGTCACTACACAGTAGAATTGCTGCATCAAGATATGACTCTTTGCATAATTTACTTGCTATAGTTTCATATACACCTTTATACGATGTTGCATTCGACCCTGGAGAAATTGGGAACCGTAGGATATATGTTAAAACTGGATCCATTTAAAAGAGAGGTTTTCCCTTGATATGTGCATATTACTGTTCCATGTTGCATTATATATCGATATGCTTACATTTCTGTTATATGTCGCATACGTCATGCTTTACGATTATACACATTGAGATATGCTGTTTTCATGGGATTTCTGGATTTGAGAACCGTGGTTATTTCAAAAGAAAGTATGCATTGTTTTAAAACAAAACCCGGTTTCCCTTGATATGATATTTCAAAGCGTCCACCATGTGTTTTCTCGGTTCTGAGATTGGCATGTGAAACCTGATTCGAGGAGCGGTAAGCAACGTCTGCGGGTACATGGTAGACCCGGTAAGGTACCCCGGGGCAAGAAGACTCGTATTTGTTAGACGGTGAGCCTGGCAGGGGGGCACTACCTACCGGTGATAGTATTTAGACTCGGCGGTTATCCGGAGGATAATGACCGGAGTGTAAGTGCACGGCGGCGCCCCGGCCGTCGATCCGACGCCGAAAACGCGGAAACAAAAAAAACTTTGCAAACAAGCAAACCGGCACCACCGTGCACTTTTAACCCGGATCGGGCCATTAACCTAGCTACTAGCAAACTAGAAAAGAGTAGAGAACCTATACCAAGCGATCCGTGTCCTTCGGTCTTCGTCTCCACTCCGATCTCCCGCGGAATCTCCGTCCGTCACGTCCTCGTCAGAAAGGGCACCACGCAGCCGATCTCTTTTACGGGCTCCCATCTCTTGACCGAGGCAACTCGGGCGCGAAATTGGCTAGCCGACGCGTCCAAGATTTGCTGTAGGCAAGTGTAGTAGGCTATGTCTCTTTTGAGGTTTATGTTGCCATGGATGTGGAGGAATGAAGATAAGAAAAAATTGTGCTTTCATTTTTCCTAGCATGAAAATGAGATGAAGAAAAATGCTATCACTCCAAAATGAATCTCTCTCCTTCTTCTCTCTAATGTGGCCGGCCCCTCTTCTCATGAAATGGTGGAGAGAATGAAATTAAAACATGAAGGGAGGTGATGGTAGGAAAAGTAGAGGGTGACCACATCCAAAAAGGCAATAATAACATTATCAAATCAATATCAAATCCTTTCTAATCTCATGATGATAAGAATATCATAATGAAGCAACAAAAGCAAGAAATCCCTCCACAATAAGTTATTTGCACTCTTGCAAATAACCCCCTTCCATCGGAAAGTCCGGCCGCGAAGGAACAAAGGAAAACTGGCCGGAACGGAATGCAAACTGGCAACTTCAGAAAACTGATCCCGTAATAAATTACAGGAAAACCCCGCTACTGCATATACATGCCCGCATTTGTATTCCCACTGAACACAAATGCAAAGAGACAAAATCTACACTATCTTAATACTAGGATCCGGTTTAAGCCAAAGCCGGCTAGTAAAATCCGTCCGATCACGATCCGTGTAATACCGCACGTATCTGATTGAACCGTGTCATATCTCCATACAGCTTCTACAGCGTTTCGCCCGAAACTTGAGTAACTGTGTGTGGTGGACTCTAAAGACTTGTCAATACTATGCCTGTGGATTTAATCACTAGCACGTCAGAGGTATCAGCCATACGTGACGGGCCACCAGCTATTGACCAAAAGGGACGTCGATGAGCGAGCTCATCCTGACACCCTACTGAGCCTGTCAGTGACAATATCCGTACAGTCCGGTCCGTTCGTCTATGAGCATCGCATGGCGGGCCTAGGGTGTTGGTAAAAGTCAGACCCCCAAAAGCGGTACAAGTCGTGTCGGAGTGTAGCCCAGAACACCCTGAGATACTACTGGAATACCTACCAGCAAATCTCCTGCCTTGGCCAAGGACTTTCCATGTTCTGGCTCTCCTAGACACAGCGCGACCTCACCCCCAATACCGGGAGAGACAAACCCCTGCAGATCTACTCACTGCCTCCATGTGGCTCGGGATTGTACCCAACTAAAACCTGTTTGCACGTCTCCTTTGAGTGTGGTAGGGTAGTAATCAAAGCACAGTGGGAACTCACACGAGACAAATGACGATCTCAGGTCAATGAACTAACCTGTACACATGTTACCAGGGAACTGCTATCTGACGTCTGGTATAATCCCAACTAGCAGGTTCCCGGCGAGTCCTGTCCGGTGTACTCATAACCCAATGAGCACCTGTATACATCTTAGGTGAACCAACTGACACCAGTGGCTTGTGAGACCGGCCACCGCCCCTCGTCGGGGTCTCGACTGTATACACTAGTCTGCTCTGGAGAATCGATGCCCTGTCTCGAAACTCCCATGACTAGGGACCTTTTAAGGATGTGCTTATAGACTCCAGCTCTCACGTATATGGTCGCCCTCATACTGCTGGTAGTCAAGCAAGAATCCTAGGGGCTCTATCAACGTGTAATAGCGACTCGTAAGGTCACCTAAAGCAGTACACGATGATAAAGATAAACCAGATAGCATACTATCATCTCGAGTAAGACTGTCCCACCGGCATAGGTCCTCCCTCAATCATTGCAATCACGTGCCTGTGATCCAATAATTGACTCTGAGGGCACTATATCCAACAATCTCCCACTTGCACTCAAGGCTAATTATTGCGATGTCGCATCTCACAGCCCGTGTGATACCGAACACCCAACTCCTCTACTAGTCAGTCTCACAAAGCTCGTTTGCGAAACTATTGCGTTCGAGGAATAGCCTCAGTGAGTGGATCCGCTCTGATGTTTCTTTCTATGTCTCTCTTTATCTCAAGTTCGCAGAGAAAGCCATCTCCCGAAATGAGCAATACCTGTCTTAGAATGTCTGGATGTCTGATGGGACCTAGCTCATAAGTGAACTCCAAATCCAAACTTCTTAGACTGTATCGTCAACTGAAATTAATCAGTATCCTGCGCCATGCCTTCCATCAGTATCCACCTGGACCACCTGTCCAAAATACTGCCCCTCGTCATAGGGAAAACTATAACTCTGACAGCCACTCTGCCATCCAGGTCACCTTGGAAGCCTGGAATGATAACTGTCTCCTAAAGGAGGCTGCCGTTATCAAATCCCTAGAACATTAACTTATGTTCTAAAGCTGCTTCCGATTGTTTCTCCAGGATTGGATGAATATCAACTTATTGCACCTACTGCAAGAACAACATCTGGTGTGGTACTTGACATATCATGATCGACTCAATTGCCTAAGCAAGTGATCTGCCAATCATGCACATCCCTCTCCCCTTTAGTCTGTAAGACACCTTTAGAGAGGGTGACTCCATCACCTGCAGGTATACTACCGTGCCAGGAGTCGTCCATTCTAAATACTCATAGAATGCTGTCTAAGTACCCAGATTGGGAAACTACCCAAATCTAGATCTAAAACCATAGATCTAGTGACCAGAATGTCTGATATAATATCCAATTCCTATGTGGAGAAATTACTGTGTGACGACCAAAGTATAACTGATCGTAGTATAGGAATATCACTTCCTACTCTGTGAATGTCATCAAATACCAGGACATCACACCCTTCTACCTTCTTAACAGATCCATCCCCTATTCTGATGAAGTCAAACCTATGACTGTCACATCAGAAATAGATGATCTATCTCCGCTATATCTGCTTTAGTCTATAAATAGACATAAGCCTGATGTCCACCAATGCTTCCGCTGCTCCCACTGACTATGACAACCCTTTGGCAGAGTCATATAAACGTGCACTTCTAAAACTAGTTTAGAACGATGCTATACTCATTCTCCTGCCGGGTCTCACAGTCTGGAACAACAGCAATGGAAAGTCTGGGTAAACAAGAACTACCCTGCCACCGTCCTTGAGCATACCGAAGTACCTCTCGAGTGCCTAAGGTTACCCACTTTATCTGCGGAGTGGCCAATGGAATGTCAAACCAGATTGAATCTTTAGGTTCTTATCAAATCTTTAGTAATCGTTTGCGGTTCTGGAATCACTTCCAGTTCTACCATACTCCCACTACGGTTTTCTGAAAAAATCCATTTTTATTAAAACTGTGGCGAGTCAAGAACAGTATCACTATTGATCTTCCAGATGGTAGAAAGTCAACCCTCGTCATAGCCCGGGTCAACCCACAAACAGCCATTACGGAAACGTGCCTTGAGTTATCCGGAATCTGGTTTTAAGCATAAGCCGGACAACTCCCCGTATCTTAACAATGTCAAGATATGAACTGTTCTATATCCAATACAGAAACAGAGGCACTGATTTAATTGAACCGGATTCAAATCATGCAGCTGTTTCCAGTGCATGTCAACTAAATAGAAGAGAGGCCGATCAGCGTTACTCAACTTAGGAGTACTTCCAATTATGAGTAACCTGAAAGAGAAGCTAGTTCTCTTAATCATTACTATCAACTGAATACCGTTCACAAGTATCTACATCTTCGATCTGTAAGCCCGCGGGGGCGCCCCGGCCGTCGACCCGACGCCGGAAACGCGGAAAACAAAACTTTGCGAACTTTGCAAAAACGGCACCACCGCGGACTTTTTACCCGGATCGGGCCATTAACCTAGCTAGCTAGCAAAAAGGAAAAGAGTAGAGATGCTATACCAAGCGATCCGTGTCCTTCGGTCTTCGTCTCCACTCCGATCTCCCGCGGATCTCCGTCACCTCCTCGCTCGTCGGAAAGGGCACCACGTAGCCGGAATCTTTAACGGGCTCCCGCCTCTTGACCGAGGCAACTCGGGCGCGAAGTTGGCTGGCCGACGCGTCCAAGGCTTGCTATAGAATAGTGTAGTAAACTTGTCTCTTTTGGGGTTTATGAGGTTGCCTTGATGGAAGGATGTGAGGAGGAGAAGAAAGCAACTAAAGAAAATGGTGCTTGTGAATATTTGTAGCATCAAAAATGATATGAAACATTTTTTTTCTTTCAAAAGGAAATGATCCTCTCTTAATCTCTAGCCAAAGTGGCCGGCCCCTCTTAGATGAAAAATAGATTGGAGAGAGAAAAACAATATGATTAAAAAGATAATATAAACCTCACAAATCAATCCTTTTTCACTCATCTCAAATGAAAAGCAATGGAATGGACCAAAAGGGAATCTCATGATGAAGAGGATAATCATGAAGCCACACATATGCAAAGAAACCCCTCACAAAATGTTAATTGCGAACTTGCAATTAACACTCTCCACCACAAAGCCCGGCCGAGAAGGAATGAAAGAAAACCGGCCGGAACGGAATACAAACTGGCAACTTCAGAAAACCGATCCCATAATAAACTACAGGAAAACCCCACTACTGCAAATACATGCCCGCATTTGTATTCGCACCGAACACAAATGCAAAGAGACAAAACTACACTATCTAATACTAGGATCCGGCTTAAGCCAAAGCCGGCTAGTAAAATCCGTCCGATCACGATCCGTGCAATACCGCACGTATCTGATCGAACCCTGCCATATCTCCATACGGCCTCTACAGCGTTTCGCCCGAAACTTGAGTAACTGTCTGTGTGGTGGACTCTAAAGACTCGTCAATACTATGGCTGTGGATTTAACCACTAGCACGTCAGAGGTATAAGCCATACGTGACGGGCCACCAGCTATTGACCAAAAGGGACGTCGATGAGCGAACTCATCCTGACACCCTACTGAGCCTGTCAGTGACAATATCCGTACAGTCCGGTCCGTTCGTCTATGAGCATCGCATGGCGGGCCTAGGGGGTTGGTAAAAGTCAGACCCCCAAAAGCGGTACAAGTCGTGTCGGAGTGTAGCCCAGAACACCCTGAGATACTACTGGAATACCTACCAGCAAATCTCCTGCCTTGGCCAAGGACTTTTCATGTTCTGGCTCTCCTAGACACAGCACGACCTCACCCCCAATACCGGGAGAGACGAACCCCTGCAGATCCGCTCACTGCCTCCATATGGCTCGGGACTGTACCCAACTAAAACCTGTTTGCACGACTCCTTTGAGCCGTGGTAGGGTAGTAATCAAAGTACAGTGGGAACTCACACGAGACAAATGACGATCCCAGGTCGATGAACTAACCTGTACACATGTCACCTGGGAACTGCTATCTGACGTCTGGTATATCCCAACTAGCAGGTTCCCGGCGAGTCCTGTCCGGTGTACTCATAACCCAATGAGCACCTGTATACATCTTAGGTGAACCAACTGACACCAGTGGCTTGTGAGACCGGCCACCGCCCCTCGTCGGGGTCTCGACTGTATACACTAGTCTACTCTGGAGAATCGATGCCCTGTCTCGAAACTCCCACGACTAGGGACCATTTAAGGATGTGCTTATAGACCCCAGCTCCCACTTATATGATCGCCCTCATACTGCTGGAAGTCAAGCAAGAATCCTAGGGGCTTTATCAACGTGTAATAGCGACTCGTAAGGTCACCTAAAGCAGTACACGATGATAAAGATAAACCAGATAGCATACTATCATCTCGAGTAAGACTGTCCTACCGGGATAGGTCCTCCCCTCAATCATTGCAATCACGTGCCTGTGACCCAATAATTGACTCTGAGGGCACTATCTCCAACAATCTCCCACTTGCACTCGAGGCTAATTATTGCGATGTCGCATACTCACAGCCCGTGTGATACCGAACACCCAACTCCTCTACTAGTCAGTCTCACAAAGCTCGTTTGCAAAACTATTGCGTTCGAGGAATAGCCTCAGTGAGTGGATCCGCTTTGATGTTTCTTTCTATGTCTCTCTAAATCTCAAGTTCGCGGAGAAAACCATCTCCCGAAATGAGCAATACCTGTCCTAGAATGTCTGGATGTCTGATGGGACCTAGCTCATAAATGAACTCCAAATCCAAACTTCTTAGACTGTATCGACAACTGAACTTAATCAGTGTCCTGCGCCATGCCTTCCCTCAGTATCCACCTGGACCAACTGTCCAAAATACTGCCCCTCGTCAGAGGGAAAACTATAACCCTGATAGCCACTCTGCCATCCAGGTCACCTTGGAAGCCTGGAATGATAACCGTCTCCTAAAGGAGGCTGCCGTTATCAATTCCTTAGAACATCAACTTATGTTCTAAAACTGCTTCCGACTGTTTCTCCAAGATTGGATTAATATCAACTTATTGCACCTACTGCAAGAACAATATCTGGTGTGGTACTTGACATCTCATGATTGACTCAATTGCCTAAGCAAGTGATCTGTCAATCATGCGTATCCCTCTCCCCTTTAGTCTGTAAGACACCTTTAGAGAGGGTGACTCCATTACCTGCAGGTACACTACCGTGCCAGGAGTCGTCCATTCTAAATACTCATAGAATGCTGTCAAAGTACCCAGATTGGGAAACCACCCAAATCTAGATCTAAATCTATAGATCTAGTAACCAGAATGTCTGATATAATATCCAAATCCTATGTGGAGAAACTACCGTGTGACGACCAAAGTATAACCGATCGTAGTATAGGAATATCACTTCCTACTCTGTGTATGTCATCAAACACCAGGACATCACACCCTACTACCTTTTTAACAGATCCATCCCTTATTCTGATGAAGTCAAACCTATGACTGTCACATCAGAAATAGATGATCTATCTCCGCTATATCTACTTTAGTCTATAAATAGACATAAGCTTGATGTCCACCAATGCTTCCGCTGCTCCCACTGACTACGACAACCCTCTGGCAGAGTCATACACACGTGCACTTCTAAAGCCAGTTTAGAACGACGCTATACTCATCCTCCTGCCGGGTCTCACAGTCTGGAACAACAGCAATGGCAAGTCTGGGTAAACAAGAACCTCCCTGCCACCGTCCTTGAGCATACCGAAGTACCTCTCGGGTGCCTGAGGTTACCCACCATATCTGCGGAGTGGCCAATGGAATGTCAAACCAGATCGAATCTTTAGGTTCTTATTAAATCTTCAGTAATCGTTTGTGGTTCTGGAATCACTTCCAGTTCTACCATACTCCCACTCCTGTTTTTCTGAAAAAAATCCATTTTTGATAAAACTGTGGCGAGTCAAGAACAATATCACTATTGATCTTCCAGATGGTAGAAAATCAACCCTCGTCATAGCCCGGGTCAACCCACAAACAGCCATTACTGAAACGTGCCTTGAGTTGTCCAGAGTCTGGTTTTAAGCATAAGCCGGACAACTCCCCGTATCTTAACAATGTCAAGATATGAACTGTTCTATTACCAAGAAACAGAGGCACTGATTTAATTGAACCAGATTCAAATCATGCAGCTGTCTCCAGTGCATGTCAACTAAATGGAAGAGAGGCCGATCAGCGTTACTCAACTTAGGAGTACTTCCAATTATGAGTAACCTGAAAAAGAAGCTAGTTCTCTTAATCATTACTACCAACTGAATACCATTCACAAGTATCTACATCTTCGATCTCCTTGAAGAATCCCGATGCTTGCAACACTTGGTTCTCTACTTTACTCTTATACCTATAACTCCTCAAAACTTAGACCCTGTGTTTCTACGAAACACATGTCTAAGAACTAGAGAAGTTAAAAGTAAACAGAATACAGTACGAGGACCAACCCCTCTGTCCTAATGGACACTGGACAATATACAATACTCTGTACAAGTCCTTTGAGTCAAGTGACTCATTCACTGTGTGTCGTAGGTTGAAAACTGTACTTTTGGTTAAGAAGAAATACACCGCTGTTCAATGCTCCTTACCTAACCATCCACTGGTATAGGTAAATGTCATAGACATAATTTCAAAAAGATATGTCTCACTCTATAAAAATAGACGTACAGATATATCAATTTGAAATTGGTGCACAACAACGGATATTCAAAACCAAATATTTGCCGACCGGCAAACAACCCAGGTGACTTCCTCAAATATCACCGATTACAACGAATCCCGATATAATGAGGATGGTCACCTAATTCCCAATAACTTACTCCCACTCATCATCTGTAAAACCATACAGATGTGAGAATCCAACCTGGTAAATACATACCCTGGAGTAAGTGTCTAATCGGGAAATCAGTTTTCATTTAACAGTACACAGTGAAACTGAAATATTGAAATGTTTCGATGGGGTATGTTGGTATTCCTAGTAATGCCTCTTCCATTATCCAGATTCACAACTATAACTGTATAATTCTTTGTCACCTCTCCAAATCCCTTTACATGTCTTTAGTCATTACCTTCTGTACACCCTTTTAGGCCAAATGGTTTTCTTCCTTCCCTACCGTTCGGCACCAGCCTATGGTTTGGAAGAAGACTATCCAAAAAGCATAATGGGTGTACTGTCCTAATCCGAGGAGCACTCGCAATGCGAGAGAAGGTGAGGATAAAAGACAACCGAATGTACTTAATTCATAGGTGATTTAGGATTGACAAAGAAGTACATGGTTTGGTCGTGAATAGCAGTCGCAATTTACTTTGCCCTCTTACTAATCCCTTGCTTTGTCTGAACTTAATACCTTCTGTACACCGTTTAGGCTAATTGGCTTTCTTCATTCCCCACCGTTCGGCACCAGCCTAAGGTTTGGAAGAAGACTATCCAATTTGCGTAATAGGTGTACTACTCCTAAACCAAGGAGTACTCACAACCTGAGAGAAGGTAAAAGGTAAAGACAACTGAATAGTCCTATTCGTTTTCTCCAGAACCGGAAACCATCCTCGAAGTCATTCGAGTTCGTATATAACCATACGATGGTTTTGTCCAATGGAAGTGGACGTTCGTAGTAATACGGGGTGTCCCGGAGAAAAGGGTAAAAGTAGGAGTGGCAAAAAGGTCTGCAACTCTGACAATCCAAAAGCCAGTATTAAGAAGGTTCGGTCAACTTGGTCACTGAGTCATAGTCTAGGGTCGGGTCAATGGTCGCTGCCAGAGAGAGAGAGAAAAGAAACACTCAGCGTGCACTCTAACCTAGATCAGAATGGTTACCAATTTATCTAATCTGGAAACCTCCCACTGTAACGTCAAATTCTTCCCCAAACCTGAAAGAAGAATTAGCCGGGAATACCCGAGGAGTAAACCAACTCATCAGTGGGAATCGGGATCCAACTCTCATCGCATGATAACGTGACGGAATCCGCTCACGTTATCACACTCCAGAAGGTATGCGCATATCTGGCAAGTTTCAGTACTTTTGAAACTCCCGATGTGGATTTCTTCCCCATGCTCTTATGACCTTGACTTTGGCCAACATATCATAAGTCACATGTCAAGTTCTACCCGTCATTTTCCTGGTTAATTTGAACCCACCCGTACATACCCTTGACTTTGGCCAAAATGGCAGTACGACTGTCCCAAACCAACACATCTATCTATGCTGCATATGAATACCCAACAGCTACCAAACACTGTGCCTTGACTTTGGCCAACATACACAGCTTGAATACTATTGACCATCCATATGAAATGACGGAGGGCTACGAATGGTTTCTGGCGAAAACCTTTAACGTAATGAACTTGATATCGCTGAAGGAACTGATAGCTTTTTAAAAATATAGTGACGACAACCTTTGCTAAAGAGGTCACTCCCGGTGAAGGGATCTCGGCTCTTTCCCCGTAGAATGAGGTGCAGGATATTCCAACTGAATACCACGGTGCAAGGCAAAAGTAATCGGCTATAATGAAGTTAATGCCCTGACGCAAACTTCTGTCCAAGGGGTCACTCCCGGTGAAGGGATCTCGGCCCTTGCCTCGTCGACTGAGGAGCAGGATATTCCAAATGAATACCTCTGTGCAAAACAAAAGAGAACGCCCTTGCAATAACAGCTTTTGAAAAAGTGTTCCAACAACATCAGATTAGGTTTGTTTATCTTGCATTGATCCGAATCAATGCAGTCCCATCAATTGATCACACCATAAAGAACGAAAATATACTGACGTACGTATATGCCATCCGCATTCGCCACTGGGTCCCGTCATCACCCGTTAGGTTAGCTAACTAACGACAGAGCGGGGACTGGACTAGCGCGGATGAAAAACATATACAACATCTATAAATATATATATACCAATATATAATTTTCGCTCAAGGCGTGATAAACAATGCAGCACAGAAAAGTACAGCAACACAGATCAATACAGATATCTGGGATCCCCAGGTTTCACAGAGCCGCTGAAACCCGACGTTCCCCTGGTCGTGTGGATAGCCTGTGCAATGAAAATCCTAGACCCCTACGGGCGCGGCAAGTCACCCGCCAAAACCTGAAGCGAGGCAGCCCCCTTCAGCGCCGTGAATGGACCACCCAGCACTTCACGGAATCCGGTAACTTGGGCACCCCTCCTGGGTCAACCTGTACCCCCTACGAGTGCGGCGAATAGCCCGCCGATCCCAGAGTGAAGCCCCCTCCGTCTCAATGCCATGAGATGCGGGCTTGTTGCCCTCCAGAACCCGGCTACCCGTGCACCCCTCCGCGGGGTAATCCTAGTACAGAAAGTAAAATATACATACAACGGGTACATCGACCGCAACCAGGTCGTGCCCCAAAATAATAATACAAACTGGCAGTGACGGCAGTCCACATGTCGGACGCTCGCCCCGCAAAATCAAATGTACATAATACAACAGAACTGTACTAATACTGCAACCAGGCTATCCCCCACGACCGATCCGCAATAACACAGCACAAACACAGAACATCAACGTGAATGTCACGTTCGCAAATCCGTCTAACCGGGCTATAGCAGTTAGACCGGATTTACCGATCGAGTGACATTCACGGTCGCAGATATAATGTAAAAACTGTGAACTAGCATGTTTAAAATATCCGATCGAACAAATTTATCAAAGTGGGCCCCCAAAAAGAACTGTAGCACTTACAGAAAATCTGGGCCCAAAGAAAATGTCCCAAAAGCCCTATTTCCTACTGATAAGCTTACTGGGAAAATATGGTGCCACAATTCCCTATTTCCGCCGCGCAAGCGCGGCCAAACCAGGGGTTTGGCCGCGCTTCCGCGGTCGAAGTATGGAATGAGTGGATCGTATTTTCCCAGATTTCTTATAATTGCTTGTACATGCCTCTGAAACAACCTGAAAAATTTTAGGAGTTCAAAAAATTTCAACAGAGAACACATGTGCACAAAAATACGGTTTTTGGGGATTTTGTTCGATCGGGTTCTAAACGCGCTAGAGCAAGCTAGGCGAGGTTAATGGCGAGGCTCTGATACCATTGTAAGCCCGCGGGGGCGCCCCGGCCGTCGACCCGACGCCGGAAACGCGGAAAACAAAACTTTGCGAACTTTGCAAAAACGGCACCACCGCGGACTTTTTACCCGGATCGGGCCATTAACCTAGCTAGCTAGCAAAAAGGAAAAGAGTAGAGATGCTATACCAAGCGATCCGTGTCCTTCGGTCTTCGTCTCCACTCCGATCTCCCGCGGATCTCCGTCACCTCCTCGCTCGTCGGAAAGGGCACCACGTAGCCGGAATCTTTAACGGGCTCCCGCCTCTTGACCGAGGCAACTCGGGCGCGAAGTTGGCTGGCCGACGCGTCCAAGGCTTGCTATAGAATAGTGTAGTAAACTTGTCTCTTTTGGGGTTTATGAGGTTGCCTTGATGGAAGGATGTGAGGAGGAGAAGAAAGCAACTAAAGAAAATGGTGCTTGTGAATATTTGTAGCATCAAAAATGATATGAAACATTTTTTTTCTTTCAAAAGGAAATGATCCTCTCTTAATCTCTAGCCAAAGTGGCCGGCCCCTCTTAGATGAAAAATAGATTGGAGAGAGAAAAACAATATGATTAAAAAGATAATATAAACCTCACAAATCAATCCTTTTTCACTCATCTCAAATGAAAAGCAATGGAATGGACCAAAAGGGAATCTCATGATGAAGAGGATAATCATGAAGCCACACATATGCAAAGAAACCCCTCACAAAATGTTAATTGCGAACTTGCAATTAACACTCTCCACCACAAAGCCCGGCCGAGAAGGAATGAAAGAAAACCGGCCGGAACGGAATACAAACTGGCAACTTCAGAAAACCGATCCCATAATAAATTACAGGAAAACCCCACTACTGCAAATACATGCCCGCATTTGTATTCGCACCGAACACAAATGCAAAGAGACAAAACTACACTATCTAATACTAGGATCCGGCTTAAGCCAAAGCCGGCTAGTAAAATCCGTCCGATCACGATCCGTGCAATACCGCACGTATCTGATCGAACCCTGCCATATCTCCATACGGCCTCTACAGCGTTTCGCCCGAAACTTGAGTAACTGTCTGTGTGGTGGACTCTAAAGACTCGTCAATACTATGGCTGTGGATTTAACCACTAGCACGTCAGAGGTATAAGCCATACGTGACGGGCCACCAGCTATTGACCAAAAGGGACGTCGATGAGCGAACTCATCCTGACACCCTACTGAGCCTGTCAGTGACAATATCCGTACAGTCCGGTCCGTTCGTCTATGAGCATCGCATGGCGGGCCTAGGGGGTTGGTAAAAGTCAGACCCCCAAAAGCGGTACAAGTCGTGTCGGAGTGTAGCCCAGAACACCCTGAGATACTACTGGAATACCTACCAGCAAATCTCCTGCCTTGGCCAAGGACTTTTCATGTTCTGGCTCTCCTAGACACAGCACGACCTCACCCCCAATACCGGGAGAGACGAACCCCTGCAGATCCGCTCACTGCCTCCATGTGGCTCGGGACTGTACCCAACTAAAACCTGTTTGCACGACTCCTTTGAGCCGTGGTAGGGTAGTAATCAAAGTACAGTGGGAACTCACACGAGACAAATGACGATCCCAGGTCGATGAACTAACCTGTACACATGTCACCTGGGAACTGCTATCTGACGTCTGGTATATCCCAACTAGCAGGTTCCCGGCGAGTCCTGTCCGGTGTACTCATAACCCAATGAGCACCTGTATACATCTTAGGTGAACCAACTGACACCAGTGGCTTGTGAGACCGGCCACCGCCCCTCGTCGGGGTCTCGACTGTATACACTAGTCTACTCTGGAGAATCGATGCCCTGTCTCGAAACTCCCACGACTAGGGACCATTTAAGGATGTGCTTATAGACCCCAGCTCCCACTTATATGATCGCCCTCATACTGCTGGAAGTCAAGCAAGAATCCTAGGGGCTTTATCAACGTGTAATAGCGACTCGTAAGGTCACCTAAAGCAGTACACGATGATAAAGATAAACCAGATAGCATACTATCATCTCGAGTAAGACTGTCCTACCGGGATAGGTCCTCCCCTCAATCATTGCAATCACGTGCCTGTGACCCAATAATTGACTCTGAGGGCACTATCTCCAACACGATCACCTTGAAGAATCCCGATACTTGCAATACCTGGTTCTCTACTTTACTCATATACCAATAACTTCTCAAAACTCAGACCCTATGTTTCTACGAAACACCTGTCTAAGAACTAGAGAAGTCATAAGTAAACAGAATATAGTACGAGGACCTACCCCTTTGTCCTAATGGACACTGGACAACATACAATACTCTGTATAAGTCCCTTGAGTCAAATGACTCATTCGCTGTGTGTCGTAGGTTGAAAACTGTACTTATGGTTAAGAAGAATTACACCGCTGTTTAATGCTCCTTACCTAACCATCCACTGATATAGGTAAATGTCATAGACATAATTTCAAAAAGGTATATCTCCCTCTATAAAAATAGATGTACAGATATATCAATTTGAAATTGGTGCACAACGACGGATATTCAAAACCAAATATTTGCTGTCCGGCAAACCACCCAGGTGACTTCCTCAAATATTACCAATTACAACGAATTCCGATATAATGAGGATGATCACCTAATTCCCAATAACTTATTCCCACTCATCATCTGTAAAGCTATACAGATGTGAGAATCATACCTGGTAAATACATATCCTGGAGCAAGTGTCAAATCGGGAAATCAGTTTTCTTTTAACAATACACAGTGAAACTGAAACATTGAAATGTTTCGATGGGGTATCCTAGTATTACTAGTAATGCTTCTTCCATTATCCAGATTCACAACTGTAACCGTATAATTCTTTGCCACCTCTCCAAATCCCTTTTTATGTCTTTAGTCATTACCTTCTGCACACCCCTTTAGGCCAAATGGTTTTCTTCCTTCCCTACCGTTCGGCACCAGCCTATGGTTTGGAAGAAGACTATCCAATAAGCATAATGGGTGTACTATCCTAATCCCAGGAGCACTCGCAATGCGAGAGAAGGTGAAGATAAAAGACAACCGAATAAGCCTTATTCCTATTTCTCCTGAACCAGGATCCATCCCCGAACCGGAACAAGTTCCTTTCGAGTTCGTATATAACCATACGATGGATTATCCAATAAACTTAGGATCTTCGTAGTGATACGGAGTGTCCTGGAGAAATACAAAGGTGATTTAGGATTGGCGAAGAAATACTTGGTTTGGTCGTGAATAGCAGTCGCAATTTACTTTGCCCTCTTACTAATCCCTTTCTTTGTCATAACTTAATACCTTCTGTACACCGTTTAGGCTAATTGGTTTTCTTCATTGCCTACCGTTCGGCACCAGCCTAAGGTTTGGAAGAAGACTATCCAATTTGCGTAATAGGTGTACTATCTCCTAAACCAAGGAGTACTCGCAACATGAGAGAAGGTAAAAGGAAAAGACAACTGAATAGTCCTATTCGTTTTCTCCAGAACAGGAAACCATCCTCGAATAAAATCCTTCGAGTTCGTATATAACCATACGATGGTTTTGTCCAATGGAAGTGGACATTCGTAGTAATACGGGGTGTCCTAGAGAAAAGGGTAAAAGTAGGAGGGGCAATGAAGTCTGCAACTCTGACAATCCAAAAGCCAGTGTTAAGAAGGTTCGGTCAACTTGGTCATTGAGTCATAGTCTAGGGTCGGGTCAATGGTCGCTGCCAAAGAAAGAGAGAAAAGAAACACTCAGTGTGCACTCTAACCTAGATCAGAATGGTTATCACTTTATCTAATCAGGAAACCTCCCACTGTAATGTCAAATTCATCCCCAAACCTGAAAGAAGAACTAGCCGGGATCACCCGAGGAGTAAACCAACTCATCAGTGGGAATCGGGATCCAACTATCATCGCATGATAACGTGACGGAATCCGCTCACGTTATCATACTCCAGAAGGTATGCGCATATCTGGCAAGTTCCAGTTTCTTTAGAAACTCCTGATGTGGATTTTTGCCCCATGCTCTTATGACCTTGACGAAGGCCAACATATCATAAGTCACATGTCAAGTTCTACCCGTCATTATCCAGGTTAATTTGAACCCACCCGTACATACCCTTGACGAAGGCCAAAATAGTAGTACGACTGTCCTAAACCAACGCATCTATCTATGCTGCAGAAAAGTAACAAATAGCTACCATACACTATGCCTTGACGAAAGCCAACATACATACCATGAATACTAAGTGCTACCGTTCTGAAATGACGGAGGGCTACAAATGGTTTTTGGCGAAAACCTTTAACGTAATGAACTTGATATCGTTGAAGGAACGGAGAGCATTATAAAAAATATAGTGACGAAAACCTTTGCTAAAGAGGTCACTCCCGGTGAAGGGATCTCGGCTCTTTCCCCGTAGAATGAGGTGCAGAATATTCCAACTGAATACCAGGATGCAAAGCAAAAGTAAACGACTATAGTGAAGTTATTGCCCTGACGCAAACTTCTATCCAAGGGGTCACTCCCGGTGAAGGGATCTCGGCCCTTGCCTCGTCGACTGAGGAGCAGGATATTCCAACTGAATACCACTGTGCAAAACAAAAGAGAACGCCCTTGCAATAACAACTTTTTTTGAAAAAGTGTTCCAACAACATCAGAATAGGTTTGTTTATCTTGCATTGATCCGAATCAACGCAGTCCCATCAATTGATCACACCAATAAAAAGAACGAAAATAATGATGTACGTATATGCCATCCGCATTCGCCACTGGGTCCCGTCATCACCCGTTAGGTTAGCTAACTAACGACAGAGCGGGGACTGGACTAGCGTGGATGCAAAACATATACAACATCTACTAGTATATATATAATATATAATATTTCGCTCAAGGCGTGATAAAATGCAACATCACAGAAATGTACAGCATCACAGAACAATACAGATATCTGGGATTCCCGGGTTTCATAGAGCCGCTACTGAAACCCGACGTTCCCCTGGTCGTGTGGATAGCCTGTGCAATGAAATCCTAGACCCCTACGGGCGCGGCAAGTTACCCGCCAAAACCTGAAGTGAGGCAGCCCCCTTCAACAACGTGAATGGACCACCCAGCACTTCACGGAATCCGGTAACTTGGGCACCCCTCCTGGGTCAACCTGTACCCCCTACGAGTACGGCGAATAGCCCTGCCAATTCTAGAGTAAAGCCCCCTCCGTCTCGACACCATGAGATGCGGGCTTGTTGCCCTCTAGAACCCGGCTATCCGTGCATGCCTCCGTGGAGTAATCCTAGTACAGAAAGTAAAATATACATACAACGGGTACATCGACCTCGACCCGGTCGTGCCCCAAAAGAATAATATACAAACAGGCAGTGACGGCAGTCCACATGTCGGACGCTCGCCCCGCAATATCAATTGTACATATAAAACAAAACTGTACCAACAATGCATCCAGGCTATCCCCACGACCAATCCGCAACATCACAGCACAACACAGAACATCAACGTGAATGTCATGTTCACAAATCCGTCTAAAAGAGCTATAGCAGATAGACTGGATTTACCGATCGAGTGACATTCAAGGTCGCAGATATAATGTAAATACTGTGAACTAACATGTTTAAAATATCCGATCTAACAAATTTATCGAAGTGGGCCCCAAGCACTACTGTAGCACTCACAGAAAATCTGGGCCCAAAAAGAATATCCCAAAGCCCCTATTTCTAACCCATAAGCCTACTGGAAAATTTTGGTACAATGATGACACTTTCCCACCGCGGAACCGCGGCCAAACCAGGGGTTTGACCGCGTTTCCACGGTCGTACTTATGAATCACTGCATCAAAATTTCCCAGAATTCTTAGAATTGTCTGCACATGTTTCTGAAACAACCTGAAAAATTTTTCGAGACAAAAATAATTCGACAGAAACTTGTGCTATAGAAAATACGGGTTTTCGGAAATTTGTTCGATCGAACTTGTAAACACATTAGAGCAAGCTAGGCTAAGTTAACGGCGTGGCTCTGATACCATTGTAAGTGCACGGCGGCGCCCCGGCCGTCGATCCGACGCCGGAAACGTGGAAACAAAAAAAAACTTTGCAAACTAGCAAACCGGCACCACCGCACACTTTTAACCCGGATCGGGCCATTAACCTAGCTACTAGCAAACTAGAAAAGAGTAGAGAAGCTATACTAAGCGATCCCTGTCTTTCGGTCTTCGTCTCCACTCCGATCTCCCTCGGAATCTCCGTCCGTCACGTCCTCGTCGGAAAGGGCACTACGTAGCCGATCTCTTTTACGGGCTCCCACCTCTTGACCGAGGCAACTCGGGCGCGAAGTTGGCTAGCCGACGCGTCCAAGATTTGCTGTAGGCAAGTGTAGTAGGCTATGTCTCTTTTGGGGTTTATGTTACCATGGATGTGGAGGAATGAAGATAAGGAAAAATGGTGCTTTCATTTTTCCTAGCATGAAAATGAGATGAAGAAAAATGCTATCACTCAAAAATGAATCTCTCTCCTTCTTCTCTCTAATGTAGCCGGCCCCTCTTCTCATGAAATGGTGGAGAGAATAAAATTAAAACATGAAGGGAGGTGATGGTAGGAAAAGTAGAGGGTGGCCACATCCAAAAAGGCAATGATAACATTATCAAATCAATATCAAATCCTTTCTAATCTCATGATGATAAGAATATCATAATGAAGCTACAAAAGCAAGAAACCCCTCCACAATAAGTTATTTGCACTCTTGCAAATAACCCCCTTCCATCGGAAAGTCCGGCCGCGAAGGAACAAAGGAAAACTGGCCGGAACGGAATGCAAACTGGCAACTTCAGAAAACTGATCCCGTAATAAATTACAGGAAAACCCCGCTACTGCATATACATGCCCGCATTTGTATTCCCACTGAACACAAATACAAAGAGACAAAATCTACACTATCTTAATAATAGGATCCGGCTTAAGCCAAAGCCGGCTTGTAAAGTCCGTCCGATCACGATCCGTGCAATACCGCACGTATCTGATTGAACCCTGCCATATCTCCATACGGCCTCTACAGCGTTTTGCCCGAAACTTGAGTAACTGTGTGTTGTGGACTCTAAAGACTCGTCAATACTATGGCTGTGGATTTAACCACTAGCACGTCAGAGGTATCAGCCATACGTGACGGGCTACCAGCTATTGACCAAAAGGGACGTCGATGAGCGAGCTCATCCTGACACCCTATTGAGCCTGTCAGTGTCAATATCCGTACAGTCCGGTCCGTTCGTCTATGAGCATCGCATGGCGGGCCTAGGGGGTTGGTAAAAGTAAGATCCCCAAAAGCGGTACAAGTTGTGTCAGAGTGTAGCCCAGAACACCCTGAGATACTACTGGAATACCTACCAGCAAATCTCCTACCTTGGCCAAGGACTTTCTATGTTCTGGCTCTCCTAGACACAGCGCGACCTCACCCCCAATACCGGGAGAGACGAACCCCTACAGATCCGCTCACTGCCTCCATGTGGCTCGGGACCGTACCCAACTAAAACCTGTTTGCACGTCTCCTTTGAGCGTGGTAGGGTAGTAATCAAAGCACAGTGGGAACTCACACGAGACAAATGACGATCTCAGGTCGATGACTTAACCTGTACACATGTCACCACGGAACTGCTATCTGACGTCTGGTATAATCCCAACTAGCAGGTTCCCGGCGAGTCCTGTCCGGTGTACTCATAACCCAATGAGCACCTGTATACATCTTAGATGAACTAACTGACACCATTGGCTTGTGAGACCGGCCACTGCCCCTCGTCGGGGTCTCGACTGTATACACTAGTCTACTCTGGAGAATCGATGCCCTGTCTCGAAACTCCCACGACTAGGGACCTTTTAAGGATGTGCTTATAGACTCCAGCTCTCACGTATACGATCGCCCTCATACTGCTGGTAGTCAAGCAAGAATCCTAGGGGCTCTATCAACGTGTAATAGCTACTCGTAAGGTCACCTAAAGCAGTACACGATGATAAAGATAAACCAGATAGCATACTATCATCTCAAGTAAGACTGTCCCACCAGCATAGGTCCTCCCTCAATCATTGCAATCACGTGCCTGTGATCCAATAATTGACTCTGAGGGCACTATATCCAATACGGTGTAGTCAGATGGAGATGAGGGCCGATCCAAGGATGCGGCGTCTGAGATATAAGGATTTACGTGTCGATGCTGGACATGGGTTTCATGATGTTTCGAGTGTCGGTGTTGGACACTCAGGTTCTATGATTTGATGTGTCATTGATGGACACACATTCTTTGATATTCTCATATATTTACATGCATACCGGCATTGATTATTTTGTTGGATGTTATCCATATGCATACAGGCATTGATTATTTGGTTGGATGATATCCATATGAAGATAGGCATTTAGTATACTGTTGGCATATATTTACATATACGGTCACCCTAAATATCATAGTATTACTTTCATGATATAGTTGACCTAGAAATCGTTGTTTATTCGATTTCTACCTGTTGATGTTTTCTACTCACGAGTTGGCAACTCACCCCCATTGTGCCACAGTTCTTGCAGGTTGATCGTATGGATCAGTAGCGGCATCGCTGGCACATGGCTGCATTCGGGTGTTTTGCTTTGGTAGGTGGTATATGTTGGATCGTACCCCTCTTGTATTTATTATTCATATTGTATCTAGTCAACATCATCAATCAAAACTAGTATTTGTATATGTAGAAAGACTTGTAGTTGCGAGATTTGAGCGATGGGTTTTATGTTCGCTTATTGGATTGATGTCTTGCTTTATTCATTATCTTTTGTGTTGATCTTCGCCGTTGGGCGTCATATACTTGTTTTATTACTTGTGTGGTTGTGAATCCGCCGTTTGGCGAAGAGCTAGCTCCCGCTTGGGGATGCCTTTTATATTATCATGTATTTGTGGTTTTGGATAAAAATATACAAAGGAGGTGCTGCCCAAATTTTTAAAAGAAGAAACATGTTTTTTCAACTAGTAAAATAAACTTGCATTTTTCATGTTCCCTTTTTTTTTATGCATTTAATAAAACGTTTGTTTTCATTATACCTTATTTCAAAACTTCATCTCTTTTATTTCTTTAAAAGGTTCAGATTTCTGGGTTTTGACTTACTTGAATTAGATGGGGTCCTATAGACTTCATATGATTCAAGTGTTAGTCACGAGCTAAATTTCGGGTCGTGACACAAGATGTCATAGTATTAATTTCAGGATATAGTGACCTAAGAAATTGTTATTTGATTCGATTTCTGCTTGTTGATGTTTTCTACTCACGAGTTGGCAACTCACCCGCGTTGTGCCACAGTTTCTGCAGGTTTGACCGCTTGGGATCAATTGCGGTATTGCTTGTTAGTTATATGTATGCCCTAGAGGCCATTACTGTACATAGGATGTATATTGTAGTGGATGCTGGGACATATATAGGGAGGACTTTCTTGCTCGACATGATAGTATGCTATCTGGTTGCTCTTTACCTTAACGTGTATGCTGATTGTCTTTCTGTTACATGTTGGTAAAGCCCTTAGGATGTGTACTTGACTACCTGGACTATGATGCGGATCATACTAGTGGGGACATGGTAGTCCATAAGTACATCCTTGAAAGTCCCTAGTCGTGGGTCTATCGAGACGGGGCATCGATATACCAGAGTAGACTAGCGTATACCTTCTCGACCCATACAGATGGGCGATGGATGATCCCATATCCATTGGTGTTTGACATCAGAGATAATATATGGGTGCTCAGTGGAGACTGGGTATACTGGACGGACTCGCCGAGAACTCCCAGATGGTATTATACCTCACGTCAGATGGCAGTTCTCTGGTGACACTGGTACAGAGTAGTCTGTTGACCCGAGATCATCATAGAGTCTTGTGTGGTTCCCACTGTGCTTTGATTTCCATCTTACCACGTCCAAGAGGGCGTGCAAAACGGTGGTTTTTGGGTACAGTCCCGAGTCACATGGAGGCAATGAGCGATAGGAGGGGATTCGTCTCTCCCGGTATAGGGAGTTGATGTTGCGCTGTGTTCGATTGGCTATAACAGGAAATCCCTGGCCAGGGTTGCTGAGATTTACTGGTAAGTGTTACCAGTAGTTTCTCGAATTGTTATAGACCTCATATCGACACGACTTATCGAGCTATTGGGGTCTGATGTTTACCACCCCTAGGCGAGATATGCGACATATCAGACGATCAGACCGGACTGTACGGTAGTGTTACTGGTTGGATTCACTGGAGTGTGAGCGGGCTTGCTCGTCGATCTTCTGATCGCTCAATACCCGGGTGGCCGTTACGTTTAGCAGACCTCTTGCGGCTTGTGGGTGTTTGATATGATCATCACCTGCTGCCGGCGTATTGACGAGTCTTTAGAGTCCTACACAGAGGTTTCCTGGCTCAAGCGAAACGAAATAGGAGCGCATATGAGATATGTGCCGGACCGAGAATAATACGTGTATGTGATACCGTATTTCATTCTCACGATGAATGTATAGAATGGTTATATGCGATATAACCTAGTTATCGAATCGAGGGATGATTCGATAAGCCGATACATTTGATACTAGTCGGTTATATGCGATATGACCGGATCGTTAAATCAAGTGTTGATTTAATGATTTAATGTATAATTATATATTTGATATATTACTTTGCATTAACTAGTATCGGTTCACTTTTAAATGGATTTTCTCACTCGGTTTGTGCACATTGTATATGTGATATACTTTTGTACACATGATTGTATCATGTTTGATGATACATGCTTTTTGGTTAAGTGTAAAGAATTAAACCAAGGTTAAGTTCTTGATTAGGGTTTTACTTATTCATTTATCTTATTTATTTATTCATTTTGAATAAATTGAAAGATAAATGAATGGTGGCTTCATTTGTTTTTAGTTGAAGCTTCATGAAGCTTTGACTTGATGACCTTTTTGTTCTCATCCTTAACCCTAACCAATCAACCCAACCTTAGTCAATTCTCTACACTTAACTAAGGTTAAGATTATGATAAGTATTCTTTTATTTTCTATTTTCTAATAACTTATCATAACATTATTCTTCTTCTTCTTCATTTCTTCAAGTGAAGAAAGCTTGCCTCCATCAATGGCAAGTGATGAAAAAGAGTGAGAAATCCAAATCTAAAGTGAACCCACCTCCTATTTCTTCATCCTCTACCTCTTGCCAAGTAGTAGAGTGTGTTTCCTTCACAAGTTTTCATGGCTAGGTGAAGGTGGAGCTTGATCTAGTGATGCTTCGACGTAGATCATCTTTGGCACGTCGTCGATGACCTAGCCCGTCTATTCTCCGATGAAGCCGACGCTAGAGCCCGGGGTTCGACTTGGACAGCGAGGATACTTCATTATGGAGCTATGGAGGTGGAGGACCGGATCTACAAAGGTTGTATTTCCGTATTCTTATAGTTAAGTGTTAACTAGTTTACTTTTCGCCTAGATTTCTAGCCAACGATCCGTATTAGGGTTTCTCGGCACCGTTAAAATTTGAAATTGGCATGGTTGATGCCTTGTGGACCTCATGAGAGTGCCTAGGAACCCTACAGTGGTATCAGAGCCTAGCTAGAGCCTTAGGCGAAGTCTAGACGGAGTTTGAAGTCCGAACGAAACCGAAACCCCAAAATTCCCACGCTCTCTGGACTTTTTCTGAAAACGTGGATTTTTCCAAATTAAAAATTGCTAAAAAATTCGGCAGGGAAATATATGAGTTACGGCGCAAAATTGGACCAATGATTCATCCAAAACGGCGCGGAACCGCGGCAGAAGCCCAGCTTCTGCGGCGGTTCCGTGGCTAGGTGATGACGTCACCTTCCCATTGTTGCACAGTAATTCCTATTTTAATATGCTGGGTTTTCTGGGAATTTTTAATATTTATTCAACAGTTGAATTTTCTGGGGTTGTTTTGGCGATTCGGTGTTTCGATCGGAGTATCAGATTTTGTCTATGTGGCTTTCCGGATAAATTTTAGAATATGTTAAAAAGTTCGACCAGATATAAATACCCAATTTTTCCCCTGTCGGGAAATTTCCAAGTGTTGGATTTTTCCGTAGTTTAACGACGTTCTAAGTAGTGCAAGTAACGCGATGGTCCCTCTAGAAGACAACAAACCTTAACTCGATTATGTGACCGTCTCGAACTGCCCTTTGAACCTTAGGGTTTGGGGCAGAACGGCATGCCACATGTGAGGCGTTGGCTTGACCCTTCTACGGCTGGACCGTTGGTACTGAGGCATAAACTGAATGTTTTTAGATTTATTTCATGTGATGATCTGTTTCGGGAAAACTTGGGTGTTTGACTGTTCGATCGGAAAGTTTAACATTTTCTATTTATCTGGAATGCGATACAATAATTGGAATTCACAAGTAGTTATGAGATAACTGATTTGAATGTTATAAGCATAGCAGTTTAGTCTCACTTGATCGGTTGCCACGAAATTTTGATGTGATCAAAAGTCCGTCGCAACCACGTAGTGTACGCGGATACTCGCCGGGTAAACTTAATAGACAGCTTCACTCCATAACCCCGACCAAGTGACTGTAGGAGAACCCCGTCGCCGAAAGCATCCGTTCGGGTGCTCGCGGTAGCGGTATTCCGCCTTAGTGCACTTTGTCGACGGCGTCCGGGGTGCGGCCGTCTACTGAAGTTTGCGACGAGCATTCGATCAGGATGTCGGGAATCTTGTTGAATTGCCCGACTTGATATTGAAAAGAGTTTTCGATAATGAGACTAAAATGCGGGGTTTATAATTGTTAGGCATGCGATGTCTAAGAAATTCATTTGGTCAGGCATGTGATGTCTGAGGAGGTTGCGGATTCCAACTGTTGTAGTTTTACATTTTCTTTTCTGTGACCATAAATGTAATATGTGATATCGCCGGTTTCGTTGCTATATGACAACGACAATTGGGATGCGCATATTTACTTACGTTGATGACATGTGATGTTGTGCGTTGCTGGATATGTTATATTGGATCGTCGTGTTTGAATAGCCGGGGTTTTTTATGTGAGATGAGTGTTTTTCATTTTCATTCATGTAAAAACTTGTATGTAATATTCTTTTATTGGGGCACTTTCAGGTTGCGGAAGATGTCACCCTTTATATATTATTTACTTTTCTGCACTAGGATAGACCCAAGGAGGGGAGCATAAGTAACCGGGTTCTGGAGTCCAGTGGGAGACCAACTCGAGGAGTCGAGTCCGGGTCGCCTAACTCCAGAATTGGTAGGATTGCTTGCCGCTCTCGTAGGGGTCTAGGGGTGTGGGTTTGGCTATTCATCGCGACCTTGGAATCCGTGTTTTATACTGGCTCGTATTGAAAACACGGACGTCCTAGTACATCCAATATTTCATATGATTCTTCTGCTGCGATATCTGTGATGTGATCATGTGATGTTCTGTGATAGATACAGTATATAGTATATATGATATATTATATAGACGTTACTTATGTTTTACACCCGTGCTAGCCCTGCCCTACTCTGCCGTTAGTTACCTAACCTAACGGTGCACGAGGGGACATCGAGGCGAATGCGGATGGCATAAGTGTACGTCGTATTTATCTGTGATGATTAGGTACTTAAATGATGGGACTTCATTAATGTGATTAATGAAATAAAAGAAACCTAAGATGTTGTAGAATTGAATTTCAAAATAAAACAGGTAGCTACAGTTCTTGCTTTGCACAGCGGTATATATGATATATCCTGCACCTGTTGGAGATAGTGCCCTCAGAGTCAATTATTGGATCACAGGCACGTGATTGCAATGATTGAGGGGAGGACCTGTCCCAGTAGGACAGTCTTACTCGAGATGATAGTATGCTATCTGGTTTATCTTTATCATCGTGTACTGCTTTAGGTGACCTTACGAGTCGCTATTACACGTTGATAAAGCCCCTAGGATTCTTGCTTGACTTCCAGCAGTATGAGGGCGATCATATAAGTGAGAGCTGGGGTCTATAAGCACATCCTTAAAAGGTCCCTAGTCGTGGGAGTTTCGAGACAGGGCATCGATACTCCGGAGTAGACTAGTGTATACAGTCGAGACCCCGACGAGGGGCGGTGGCCGGTCTCACAAGCCATTGGTGTCAGTTGGTTCACCTAAGATGTATACAGGTGCTCATTGGGTTATGAGTACACCGGACAGGACTCGCCGGGGAACCTGCTAGTTGGGATATACCAGACGTCAGATAGCAGTTCCCAGGTGACATGTGTACAGGTTAGTTCATCGACCTGGGATCGTCATTTGTCTCGTGTGAGTTCCCACTGTACTTTGATTACTACCCTACCACGGCTCAAAGGAGTCGTGCAAACAGGTTTTAGTTGGGTACAGTCCCGAGCCACATGGAGGCAGTGAGCGGATCTGCAGGGGTTCGTCTCTCCCGGTATTGGGGGTGAGGTCGTGCTGTGTCTAGGAGAGCCAGAACATGAAAAGTCCTTGGCCAAGGCAGGAGATTTGCTGGTAGGTATTCCAGTAGTATCTCATGGTGTTCTGGGCTACACTCCGACACGACTTGTACCGCTTTTGGGGGTCTGACTTTTACCAACCCCCTAGGCCCGCCATGCGATACTCATAGACGAACGGACCGGACTGTACGGATATTGTCACTGACAGGCTCAGTAGGGTGTCAGGATGAGTTCGCTCATCGACGTCCCTTTTGGTCAATAGCTGGTGGCCCGTCACGTATGGCTTATACCTCTGACGTGCTAGTGGTTAAATCCACAGCCATAGTATTGACGAGTCTTTAGAGTCCACCACACAGACAGTTACTCAAGTTTCGGGCGAAACGCTGTAGAGGCCGTATGGAGATATGGCAGGGTTCGATCAGATACGTGCGGTATTGCACGGATCGTGATCGGACAGTTTTTACTAGCCGGCTTTGGCTTAAGCCGGATTCTAGTATTAGATAGTGTAGTTTTGTCTCTTTGCATTTTTGTTCAGTGGGAATACAAATGCGGGCATGTATTTGCAGTAGTGGGGTTTTCCTGTAATTTATTACGGGATCGGTTTTCTGAAGTTGCCAGTTTGTATTCCGTTCCGACCGGTTTTCCTTCATTCCTTCTCGGTCGGACTTTCTTGGTGGAGGGTGTTAATTGCAAGTTTGCAATTAACACTTAGTGGAGGGGCTTTCTTGCACTTTTGGTTTATGATGAGACTTGCTTCATCATGATATTCCTTTCTTATCCTTTTAATGGCTTTTCATTTGATGGTTTAGAAAAGGGATTGATTTGTGAGATGAGAAGAGAAAGGTTGTGAGGTTTGTATTATCTTTTTGATATATTGTTTTATGCCATTTTTTTTTCTCTCTCCAATCTAATTTGATGGAGAGGGGGCCGGCCACTTTAGAAAGGGAGAAGAGGGGATTTCATTAAAGGAGAGAAAAAAATATATCATCTCATTTTTCTTGCTTGCTCCAAAAATGACCCTTCTCAAAAGTTCCTTCTTGTTTCCTCCACAAACCATGGCAACCTCAAAACCCCAAGAGACATGCTTACTACACTATTCTATAGCAAGCCTTGGACGCGTCGGCTAGCCAACTTCGCGCCCGAGTTGCCTCGGTCAAGAGGCGGGAGCCCGTAAAAGATTCCGGCTACGTGGTGCCCTTTCCGACGAGCGAGGAGGTGACGGAGATTCCGCGGGAGATCGGAGCGGAGACGAAGACCGAAGGACACGGATCGTTTGGTATAGCATCTCTACTCTTTTCTTTTTGCTAGCTAGCTAGGTTAATGGCCCGATCCGGGTGAAAAGTCCGCGGTGGTGCCGTTTTGCAAAGTTCGCAAAGTTTTTGTTTTCCGCGTTTCGGGCGTCGGATCGACGGCCGGGGCGCCCCCGCGGGCTTACAATGGTATCAGAGACACGCCAATAACCTACCCTAGCTTGCTCTAGCGCGTTTAGAACCCGATCGAACAAAATCCCCAAAAACCGTATTTTTAGCACATGTGTTCTCTGTTGAATTTTTTTGAGCTCCTAAAATTTTTCAGGTTGTTTCAGAGGCATGTACAAGAAATTATAAGAAATCTGGGAAAATACGATCCACTAATTCCTCAGTTCCACCGCGGAAGCGCGGCCAAAACCCTGGTTTGGCCGCGCTTGCGCGGCGGAAAGGAGGAATCGTGGCACCATATTTTCCCAGTAAGCTTGTGTGTTGAAAATAGGGTATTTGGGACATTTTCTTTGGGCCCAGATTTTCTGTAAGTGCTACAGTAGTATTTGGGGCCCACTTTGATATATTTGTTCGATCGGATATTTTAAACATGCTAGTTCACAGTTTTTACATTATATCTGCGACCGTGAATGTCACTTGATCGGTAAATCCCGTCTAACTGCTATAGCCCGGTTAGACGGATTTGCGAACGTGATTTTCACGTTGATGTTCTGTGATTGTACTGTGTTGTTGCGGATCGGTCGTGGGGGATAGCCTGGTTGCAGTGGTAGTACAGTTCTGTTTTATATGTACATTTGATATTGCGGGGCGAGCGTCCGACATGTGGACTGCCGTCACTGCCTGTTTGTATTATTATTTTGGGGCACGACCTGGTTGCGGTCGATGTACCCGTTGTATGTATATTTTACTTTCTGTACTAGGATTACCCCGCGGAGGGGTGCACGGATAGCCGGATTCTAGAGGGCAACAAGCCCGCATCTCATGGCATTGAGGCGGAGGGGCTTCACTCTAGAATTGGCGGGCTATTCGCCGCACTCGTAGGGGGTATAGGGTTGACCCAGGAGGGGTGCCCAAGTTACCGGATTCCGTGAAGTGCTGGGTGGTCCATTCACGTTGCTGAAGGGGGCTGCCTCGCTTCAGGTTTTGGCGGGTAACTTGCCGCGCCCGTAGGGGTCTAGGATTTTCATTGCACAGGCTATCCACACGACCAGGGGAACGTCGGGTTTCAGCAGCGGCTCTGTGAAACCCGGGGATCCCAGATATCTGTATTGATCTGTGTTGTTATACATTTCTGTGTTGCTTTTATCACGCCTTGAGCGAAAATTATATATTGGTATATATATATTAGTAGATGTTGTATATGTTTTTCATCCGCGCTAGTCCAGTCCCCGCTCTGCCGTTAGTTAGCTAACCTAACGGGTGATGACGGGACCCAGTGGCGAATGCGGATGGCATATACGTACGTCAGTATATTTTCGTTCTTTGTGGTGTGATCAATTGATGGGACTGCATTGATTCGGATCAATGCAAGTTAAACAAACCTATTCTGATGTTGTTGGAACACTTTTTTCAAAAAGCTGTTATTGCAAGGGCGTTCTCTTTTGTTTTGCACAGTGGTATTCAGTTGGAATATCCTGCTCCTCAGTCGACGAGGCAAGGGCCGAGATCCCTTCACCGGGAGTGACCCCTTGGACAAAAGTTTGCGTCAGGGCAGTAACTTCACTATAGCCGTTTACTTTTGCTTTGCATCGTGGTATTCAGTTGGAATATCCTGCACCTCATTCTACGGGGAAAGAGCCGAGATCCCTTCACCGGGAGTGACCTCTTTAGCAAAGGTTTTCGTCACTATATTTTTTAAAAGCTATCAGTTCCTTCAACGATATCAAGTTCATTACGTTAAAGGTTTTCGCCAGAAACCATTCGTAGCCCTCCGTCGTTTCAGACGGGTAGCACGTAGTATTCATGCTATGTTTGTTGGCCTTCGTCAAGGCATAGTGTATGGTAGCTGCTTGTTGCCTTTCTGCAGCATAGATAGATGCGTTGGTTTGGGACAGTCGTATAGCCTTGTTGGCCTTCGTCAAGGGCTTGTGCGGGTGGGTTCAAATCAACCTGGAGAATGACGGGTAGAACTTGACATGTGACTTATGATTTGTTGGCCTTCGTCAAGGTCATAAGAGCATGGGGCAGAAATCCTCATCGGGAGTTTCAAAAGTACTGAAACTTGCCAGATATGCGCATACCTTCTGGAGTGTGATAACGTGAGCGGATTCCGTCACGTTATCATGCGATGAGAGTTGGATCCCGATTCCCACTGATGAGTTGGTTTACTCCTCGGGTTATCCCGGCTAATTCTTCTTTCAGGTTTGGGGAAGAATTTGACGTTACAGTGGGAGGTTTCCAGATTAGATAAAGTGATAACCATTCTGATCTAGGTTAGAGTGCACGCTGAGTGTTTCTTTTCTCTCTCTCTGGCAGCGACCATTGACCCGACCCTAGACTATGACTCAGTGACCAAGTTGACCGAACCTTCTTAACACTGGCTTTTGGATTATCAGAGTTGCAGACCTCTTTGCCACTCCTACTTTTACCCTTTTCTCCGGGACACCCCGTATTACTACGAACGTCCACTTCCATTGGACAAAACCATCGTATGGTTATATACGAACTCGAAGGACTTCGAGGATGGTTTCAGGTTCTGGAGAAAACGAATAGGACTATTCAGTTGTCTTTACCTTTTACCTTCTCTCAGGTTGCGAGTACTCCTTGGTTTAGGAGATAGTACACCTATTACGCAAATTGGATAGTCTTCTTCCAAACCTTAGGCTGGTGCCGAACAGTGGGGAATGAAGAAAGTCAATTAGCCTAAACGGTGTACAGAAGGTATTAAGTTCAGACAAAGCAAGGGATTAGTAAGAGGGCAAAGTAAATTGCGACTGCTATTCACGACCAAACCATGTACTTCTTTGTCAATCCTAAATCACCTATGAATTAAGTACATTCGGTTGTCTTTTATCCTCACCTTCTCTCGCATTGCGAGTGCTCCTCGGATTAGGACAGTACACCCATTATGCTTTTTGGATAGTCTTCTTCCAAACCATAGGCTGGTGCCGAACGGTAGGGAAGGAAGAAAACCATTTGGCCTAAAGGGGTGTACAGAAGGTAATGACTAAAGACATGTAAAGGGATTTAGAAAGATGGCAAAGAATTATACGGTTATAGTTGTGAATCTGGATAATGGAAGAGGCATTACTAAGAATACCAGGATACCCCATCGAAACATTTCAATGTTTCAGTTCCACTGTGTACTGTTAAATGAAAACTGATTTCCCGATTAGACACTTACCCCAGGGTATGTATTTACCAGGTTGGATTCTCACATCTGTATGGTTTTACAGACGATGAGTGGGAGTAAATTATTGGGAATTAGGTGACCATCCTCATTATATCGGGATTCGTTGTAATCGGTGATATTTGAGGAAGTCACCTGGGTTGTTTGCCGGTCGGCAAATATTTGGTTTTGAATATCCGCTGTTATGCACCAATTTCAAATTGATATATCTGTACGTCTATTTTCATAGAGTGAGATATACCTTTATGAAATTATGTCTATGACATTTACCTATATCAGTGGATGGTTAGGTAAGGAGCATTAAACAACGGTGTAATTCTTTATAACCATAATACAGTTTTCAACCTACGACACACAGTGAATGAGTCACTAGACTCAGGGGACTTATACAGAGTATTGTATATTGTCCAGTGTCCATTAGGACAGAGGGATTGGTCCTCGTACTATATTCTGTTTACTTTTAACTTCTCTAGTTCTTAGACATGTGTTTCATAGAAACACAGGGTCTAAGTTTTGAGGAGTTATAGGTATAAGAATAAAGTAGAGAACCAGGTATTACAAGTATCGGGATTCTTCAAGGTGATCGAAGATGTAGATACTTGTGTATAGTATTCAGTTGATAGTAATGATTAAGAGAACTAGCTTCTCTTTCAGGTTACTCATAATTGGAAGTGCTCCTAAGTTGAGTAACGCTGATCGGCCTCTCTTCCATTTACTTGACATGCACTGGAGACAGCTGCATGATTTGAATCTGGTTCAATTAAATCAGTGCCTCTGTTTCTTGGATATAGAACAGTTCATATCTTGACATTGTTAAGATACGGGGAGTTGTCCGGCTTATGCTTAAAACCAGACTCTGGACAACTCAAGGCACGTTTCAGTAGTGGCTGTTTGTGGGTTGACCCGGGCTATGACGAGGGTTGATTTTCTACTATCTGGAAGATCAATAGTGATATTGTTCTTGACTCGCCACAGTTTTATCAAAAATGGATTTTTTCAGAAAACAGTAGTGGGAGTATGGTAGAACTGGAAGTGATTCCAGAACCGCAAACGATTACTGAAGATTTGATAAAGAACCTAAAGATTCAATCTGGTTTGACATTCCATTGGCCACTCCGCAGATATGGTGGGTAACCTCAGGCGCTCAAGAGGTACTTCGGTATGCTCAAGGACGGTGGCAGGGAGGTTCTTGTTTACCCAGACTTGCCATTGCTGTTGTTCCAGGCTGCGAGACCCGGCGGGAGGATGAGTATAGCGTCGTTCTAAACTGGCTTTAGAAGTGCACGTCTATATGACTCTGCCAGAGGGTTGTCGTAGTCAGTGGGAGCAGCGGAAGCATTGGTGGACATGTGGCTTGAGTCTGTTTATAGACTAAAGCAAATATAGCGGAGATAGATCATCTATTTCTGATGTGACAGTCAGAGGTTTGACTTCATCAGAATAAGGGATGGATCTGTTAAGAAGGTAGTAGGGTGTGATGTCCTGGTGTTTGATGACATACACAGAGTAGGAAGTGATATTCCTATACTACGATCGGTTATACTTTGGTCGTCACACAGTAGTTTCTCCACATAGGACTTGGATATTATATCAGACATTCTGGTTACTAGATCTATGGTTTTAGATCTAGATTTGGGTGGTTTCCCAATCTGGGTACTTTGACCGCATTCTATGAGTATTTAGAATGGGCGACTCCTGGCACGGTAGTATACCTGCAGGTGATGGAGTCACCCTCTCTAAAGGTGTCTTACAGACTAAAGGGGAGAGGGATACGCATGATTGACAGAACACTTGCTTAGGCAATTGAGTCAATCATGAGATGTCAAGTACCACACCAGATGTTGTTCTTGCAGTAGGTGCAATAAGTTGATATTGATCCAATCCTGGAGAAACAGTCGGAAGCAGTTTTAGAACATAAGTGAATGTTCTAAGGATATGATAACGGCAGTCTTCTTCGGGAGACAGTTATCATTCCAGGCTTCCAAGGTGACCTGGATGACAGAGTGGCTGTCAGAGTTATAGTTTTCCCTCTGTTGAGGGGCAGTATTTTGGACAGGTGGTCCAGGTAGATACTGAGGGAAGGCATGGCGCAGGATACTGATTAAGTTCAGTTGACGATACAGTCTAAGAAGTTTGGATTTGGAGTTCACTTATGAGCTGGGTCCCATCAGACATCCAGACATTCTAGGACAGGTATTGCTCATTTCGGGAGATAGTTTTCTCTGCGAACATGAGATATAGAGAGACATAGAAAGAAACATCAAAGCGGATCCACTCACTGAGGCTATTCCTCGATCGCAATAGTCTCGCAAACGAGCTTTGTGAGACTGACTAGTAGAGGAGTTGGGTGTTCGGTATCACACGGGCTGTGAGTATGCGACATCGCAATAATTAGCCTCGAGTGCAAGTGGGAGATTGTTGGAGATAGTGCCCTCAGAGTCAATTATTGGATCACAGGCACGTGATTGCAATGATTGAGGGGAGGACCTGTCCCAGTAGGACAGTCTTACTCGAGATGATAGTATGCTATCTGGTTTATCTTTATCATCGTGTACTGCTTTAGGTGACCTTACGAGTCGCTATTACACGTTGATAAAGCCCCTAGGATTCTTGCTTGACTTCCAGCAGTATGAGGGCGATCATATAAGTGAGAGCTGGGGTCTATAAGCACATCCTTAAAAGGTCCCTAGTCGTGGGAGTTTCGAGACAGGGCATCGATACTCCGGAGTAGACTAGTGTATACAGTCGAGACCCCGACGAGGGGCGGTGGCCGGTCTCACAAGCCATTGGTGTCAGTTGGTTCACCTAAGATGTATACAGGTGCTCATTGGGTTATGAGTACACCGGACAGGACTCGCCGGGGAACCTGCTAGTTGGGATATACCAGACGTCAGATAGCAGTTCCCAGGTGACATGTGTACAGGTTAGTTCATCGACCTGGGATCGTCATTTGTCTCGTATGAGTTCCCACTGTACTTTGATTACTACCCTACCACGGCTCAAAGGAGTCGTGCAAACAGGTTTTAGTTGGGTACAGTCCCGAGCCACATGGAGGCAGTGAGCGGATCTGCAGGGGTTCGTCTCTCCCGGTATTGGGGGTGAGGTCGTGCTGTGTCTAGGAGAGCCAGAACATGAAAAGTCCTTGGCCAAGGCAGGAGATTTGCTGGTAGGTATTCCAGTAGTATCTCAGGGTGTTCTGGGCTACACTCCGACACGACTTGTACCGCTTTTGGGGGTCTGACTTTTACCAACCCCCTAGGCCCGCCATGCGATACTCATAGACGAACGGACCGGACTGTACGGATATTGTCACTGACAGGCTCAGTAGGGTGTCAGGATGAGTTCGCTCATCGACGTCCCTTTTGGTCAATAGCTGGTGGCCCGTCACGTATGGCTTATACCTCTGACGTGCTAGTGGTTAAATCCACAGCCATAGTATTGACGAGTCTTTAGAGTCCACCACACAGACAGTTACTCAAGTTTCGGGCGAAACGCTGTAGAGGCCGTATGGAGATATGGCAGGGTTCGATCAGATACGTGCGGTATTGCACGGATCGTGATCGGACAGTTTTTACTAGCCGGCTTTGGTTTAAGCCGGATTCTAGTATTAGATAGTGTAGTTTTGTCTCTTTGCATTTGTGTTCAGTGGGAATACAAATGCGGGCATGTATTTGCAGTAGTGGGGTTTTCCTGTAATTTATTACGGGATCGGTTTTCTGAAGTTGCCAGTTTGCATTCCGTTCCGACCGGTTTTCCTTCATTCCTTCTCGGTCGGACTTTCTTGGTGGAGGGTGTTAATTGCAAGTTTGCAATTAACACTTAGTGGAGGGGCTTTCTTGCACTTTTGGTTTATGATGAGACTTGCTTCATCATGATATTCCTTTCTTATCCTTTTAATGGCTTTTCATTTGATGGTTTAGAAAAGGGATTGATTTGTGAGATGAGAAGAGAAAGGTTGTGAGGTTTGTATTATCTTTTTGATATATTGTTTTATGCCATTTTTTTTTCTCTCTCCAATCTAATTTGATGGAGAGGGGGCCGGCCACTTTAGAAAGGGAGAAGAGGGGATTTCATTAAAGGAGAGAAAAAAATATATCATCTCATTTTTCTTGCTTGCTCCAAAAATGACCCTTCTCAAAAGTTCCTTCTTGTTTCCTCCACAAACCATGGCAACCTCAAAACCCCAAGAGACATGCTTACTACACTATTCTATAGCAAGCCTTGGACGCGTCGGCTAGCCAACTTCGCGCCCGAGTTGCCTCGGTCAAGAGGCGGGAGCCCGTAAAAGATTCCGGCTACGTGGTGCCCTTTCCGACGAGCGAGGAGGTGACGGAGATTCCGCGGGAGATCGGAGCGGAGACGAAGACCGAAGGACACGGATCGTTTGGTATAGCATCTCTACTCTTTTCTTTTTGCTAGCTAGCTAGGTTAATGGCCCGATCCGGGTGAAAAGTCCGCGGTGGTGCCGTTTTGCAAAGTTCGCAAAGTTTTTGTTTTCCGCGTTTCCGGCGTCGGATCGACGGCCGGGGCGCCCCCGCGGGCTTACAGCACCTTATTCGATGAGGAAAGGACCGAGATCCCTTCACCGGGAGTGACTTCTTTAGCAATAACTGGCAGATGCTACACACTCGGTTTGACTTTTGATTGCTTTTAACTGTTTTTGCTTTGCACAGTGATATATATGATATATCCCGCACCTCATTCGACGAGGAAAGGACCGACGATCCCTTCACCGGGAGTGACTCCTTTAGCAAAACTAGAAAAGCCTCAAAAGCACTCCATTTTAAAACCATTTGATTCTACAACGATATCAAGTTCATTACGCAATAGGTTTTTAGAAAAACCTGTCGTAGCCCTCCGTCATTTCAGATATGTCCTGTTTAGTATTCGTGCTGCGTTTGTTGACCTTGTCAAGGCGCAGTGTGCGGTAGCTAACCAGTATTTATCTGCTTATGCATATGATGCAGATTGGGTTAGGGTAGTCGTGCGGCCTTGTTGACCTTGTCAAGGGTCGTGCGGGTGGGTTTGATTCAATCAAGAAATGACGGGTTGAACTTGACTTGCGGTCTATGGTTTGTTGACCTTGTCAAGGTCATAGATCGTTCGGGGAAAAATATTATCGGGAATTTCAAGTGTTGAAATTTGCAATGAGATTGCATACCTTCTATGAGATAGTTGGATCCCGATACCCGCTGCGAGTAATTGTTACTCCTGGGAGAGTTTTATACATTACAATTAGCCGATCAAGTAGGTGTCTAGAAAGGTGTTAACGAGGTTACGCCTATAGGAAAACGAGGTTAACATTAATTAGGTTCGTGCGAAAGCACGGGGGACCTCCCTCAAAGTACCGACACTGGCCTGGCTGAAAGATTGGCGAACTTGTAGTGTGTAATTAATCTCGGCTAGTCTTTCCTTTTAGGGTTTGAAGGAAGATTTGATAAAAAGCAGTGGGAGCCATCCTGATTAGATAAAATAATAACCAATCTATTCTTGCAAGAGCGCACGCTGAGTGTTTTCTTCTCTCTCTCTCCAGGTAGCGACCATATCACGCCTTAATCAAGATAATAATATGGATGTATTGACCGAACCCGCTTGTTATACTGAGCTGGGGAACGTTGGTCCCGCTCCAACTTATAATTGTTATAAGACAGAGCAGGAAATAGGGGATTACCAGAATTCCCGTGCCGCCCAAACGAAGAGAGTGCATGCTGATGCATCATCTTCGGGTGTGTTCATTACAGAGAACTGTTTCTCAGTATCCTTTACGTCCTGGGTATGTGATACCAGATCAGGATCCCAGATATGTAATCTGTTACATAGGGCTATAGTAAGGTAGAGAACTGAGAACGGGTGATAAGTTTCATGAGGCAGAAAACGGGGCAAGTGTTGCAGCCAAGTCTGTTGGTCACTGTCACCCTGTATTACGAATACATTGATTCTGAACAAATGTTATTAGATACCGAACCTGATATACAAAATCATATATATCTCTTTATTAGTAAAGAAATGATAAAATTTTGTATAATTGGATAATGTTTTGAACATTTCCTATATCAAAAGTTGATCGGTTCAGGCACGTTATCTAAAAGCGTTGATGTTCTAAATCAAACTACAGTTCTTTAGTATACAGAACACACAAAAGAGGAAGAGTTCAGAAATGAACGAATCCTTCTTAAGGCCTTGTAGACTAGGTCATATCAATGTGACCCGACAGGCTGAAGTTACATAAAGATGCATATTTAAATGAGTTTGAATTTACATCTTGTGAAACTTGCTAGTCATGTCACAGAGATAAGATGACCACAGCTCTGTTTATTGGAAACAGAGAAAGAGTTAGTGAACTCTTGGGATGATACATGTTGATGTATGTAGGTCCCCTGTCTACACATGCCAAGACTGGTTCTTTGTACTTCATTACATTCTCTGATGATCTTTCGAGATTCAGACCTATGTTCCAGTTGAAACACAAGTTCGAACCTTTTGAGATATTCACGGAATGTAAGTTAGAAGTAGAGAACCAAAATACGGGTAAAAGTATTATGTCCTTTGATGAGATCAAGGAGGAGAGTACTTGAGTACGGAATTCCTGGACTATTCTAAAGGAGAATGAGATTCTCTCTCAGCATTACTCCTCCGTATACACCATAGCACGATGGTATATCGGGGCGGAGCAATCACACCCTATATGATATGGTGTGCTCTATGATGAGTACTACTGAGTTACCTATTTCCTTTTGGGAGTTATGCACTTGAGAAGCTGCATACCTATTGAATTAGGTTCCAATCAAATCAGTTGCCTACCACTTCATATGTGATATGAAAAGGGAAAAGCCCATGTCTTAAGCTAGTTAAGATTTGGGGTTGTCCGGCCTACGTCAAAAAGCAAAATCCGGACAAGCTCGAGGCAAGGTCTGTAATGTAGAACTGGAAAGGTTCCAGCTATACAAACTACAGCAGATGATTTGATAGAACCAAAGGATTCAATAGTTACCAACGAACCTCAGCCTCTCCGCCGATCTAGTGAGGTTCCTCACCCGCCTGAGAGATACTTCGGTTACTCTATGACAGTGGGAGCGAGGATTGCATCATGAGATGATGACCCAACTAGTTTCGAGCTAGCCATCAGGAGTGAGACTCTGTAAGAATGGCTGGATGCTTAGCGATCTGAGATGGAATCCATATACACCAACAAAGTATGGACTTTGGTTGCTATATCTGAAGGGTTAAATCCCCATCAGGAGCAAGTATATCTTGAGAAGATTACTTGGTGTAGAGGGAAATGTTGAGACTTTCAAAGCTAGACTTGTTAAAGATTTTCGTCATCGACCAGGCGTGGATTATGATGAAACCTTTTCAAGTGACTATGCTTAAGTCCATCCAGATCCTACTTGCCACGGCTACATACCATGACTATGATATCTGGCGGTTGGGTGTCATGACTGCTTTTCTAAATGATGTTTTAGAAGAGTGCGTCTATAAGTACACAGCCAGAGGGCCTCGTAGACAGTGGGAGCAGCGGAAACGTGTGCAAGATGCTTTATAGGATTAAAGCAGGCATCGCGGAGTTGGAACATCTGTTTTGATGGATTAGTCAAATAGTTTGACATCATCAAAATGGTAGATGAACCTTGTATAAACAAAAAGGTAGTAGGGAGTATGGTGGTGATCCTCGTAGAGTACGTGGATGACATACTCTTGATAAGAAAGGAGTTTCTTATGCTATGCTCGATCAATCTCCGTTTATCACAAAGATTCTCCGTGTAGGATCAACATGATACCTCATAAATCCTGAGTTTTGGATCTATGAGATAGATTTAATTGGATGTTAGGATTCTCACTAGTTGTAGTGAGATGATATCAATCGATCCTGGGGAGAATCACTGGAAGGGTTCCAGGGTGATAAAGACGACTGAATGTCAGTCGCAGGCATTGTCTTTACCCTCAGTAAAGGGACGGTATGCTGGAAGAGTTCCAAGCTAGATACCGTGGCATACTAGACGATAAAGGCTGGATATATCGCTACTTAAGATGCTACCAAAGAGGCTGTTTGGGTGTATATTGGTTCATGAGATGAACTACGTTCCTACCATTGTGAGACAATGGAGTTGTGGCTTATGCCAAGGAACGCCGGTCCCATCAGTGATCCAGACATATTCTAAGGCAGTGTCACCTGTGTAGGGTTCCTAGGCACTCTCAAGAGGTCTCACAATGCATCAACCATGCCAATTTCAAAAATTATGGTGCCGAGAAACCCTAGTGTACGGATCGATGGCTAGATGTCTAGGCGAAAAGAAAACTAGTTAACACTTAACTAAGAGATACGGAAATACAACCTTTGTAGATCCGGTTCTCCACCTCCATAGCTCCGCAATGAAGTCTCCTTGCTGTCCATAACAAGTCCGGGGCTCTAGCGTCGGCTTCATCGGAGAATGGACGGGCTAGGTCATCGATGTCCATGCCGAAGATGATCTACGTCGAAGCATCGCAAGATCAAGCTCTCACTTCACCAAGTCAAGAAACTTGTGAAGAAAACACACTCTACTACTTGGCAAGAGGTAGAGGATGAAGAAATAGGAAGTGGGTTCAATTTAGAATTGGATTTCTCACTCTTTATCATCAATCACCATTGATGACTTCAAGCTTTTCTTCTTGAGTTCAAGGAAGAAGAAGAAGAAGAAATCATATGATAAGTTAAATTAAAAATGAAAAGTAAAAAGAATACTTATCATACTTGAACCATGGTCAAGTGTAGAGAATAAATCATGGTTAGTGGGATGGTTAGGGTTAAGCATGAGACAAAATGGTCACTTGGTCAAAGTCTTCATGAAGCTTCATGAACAAAACAAAAGAAGCCACCATTTTCTCATTTGCTTTTCATTTTCCAAAATGAATAAATGAATAAATAAATAGATATGAAAATGTAAACCCTAACCATTACATAACCATGGTTTAAACTTTACACAAAACACAAGTAAACATGTATCATCAAACATGATACAATTAAGTGCACAAAAATCATATCGCATATGCAATGCGCACACCCGAGTGAGAAAATCCATTTAAAGTGAACCGACACTAGTTAATGCAAAGTAATATATCAAATATATAATTATGCATTAAATCATTAAATCAACTCTTGATTTAACGATCCGGTCATATCGCATATAACCGGCTAGTATCCAATGTATCGGCTTATCGAATCAATCCTTGATTCGATAATTAGGTTATATCGCATACAACCATTCGACACATTGATCGCGAGAATGAAATACGGTATCATATACACGCATTACTCTCGGTCCCGCACATATCTCATATGCGCTCCTATTTCGTTTCGCTTGAGCCAGGAAACCTCTGTGTAGGACTCTAAAGACTCGTCAATACGCCGGCAGCGGATGATGATCATATCAAACATCCACAAGCCGCAAGCGGTCTGCTAAACGTAACGGCCACCCGGGTATTGAGCGATCTGAAGATCGACGAGCAAGCCCGCTCACACTCCAGTGAATCCGACCAGTAACACTACCGTACAGTCCGGTCTGATCGTCTGATATGTCGCATATCTTGCCTAGGGGTGGTAATCGTCAGACCCCAATAGCTCAATAAGTCGTGTCGATATGAGGTCTACAACAATTCGAGAAACTACTGGTAACACTTACCAGTAAATCTCTGCAACCCTGGCCAGGGATTTCCTGTTATAGCCAATCGAACACAGCGCAACATCAACTCCCTATACCGGGAGAGACGAATCCCCTCCTATCGCTCATTGCCTCCATGTGACACGGGACTGTACCCAAAAACCAATGTTTTGCACGCCCTCTTGGACGTGGTAAGATGGAAATCAAAGCACAGTGGGAACCACACAAGACTCTATGACGATCTCGGGTCAACAGACTACTCTGTACCAGTGTCACCAGAGAACTGCCATCTGACGTGAGGTATAATACCATCTGGGAGTTCTCGGCGAGTCCGTCCAGTGTACCCAGTCTTTACTGAGCACCCGTATATCATCTCTGATGTCAAACACCAATGGATATGGGATCATCCATCGCCCATCTGTATGGGTCGAGAAGGTATACGCTAGTCTACTCTGGTATATCGATGCCCCGTCTCGATATACCCACGACTAGGGACTTTGAAGGATGTACTTATGGACTACCATGTCCCCACTAGTATGATCCGCATCGTAGTCCAGGTAGTCAAGTACATATCCTAAGGGCTTTACCAACATGTAACAGAGAGACAATCAGCATACACGTTAAGGTAAAGGGTAACCAGATAGCATACTATCATGTCGAGCAAGAAAGTCCTCCCTATATATGTCCCAGCATCCACTACAATATACATCCTATGTACAGTAATGGCCTCTAGGGCATACATATAACTAACAATCTCCCACTTGCACTAGGGCCATCTGTAGCAGTGGTTGCAGTATCTCATACTCAACCATCCCATGAAAGTCTCTCTCTGGGAACAGGCCTTTGTGAGTGGATCCGCTGTGTTGTCCTTTGAGTCTACTCTCCTAACCTCGATCCCTTGGAAATCAATCATCTCCATGATCAGGCGATACTGCCTTAGAATATGTCTGGATCACTGATGGGACAGACGTTCCTTGGCATAAGCCACAACTCCATTGTCACGCAATGGTAGGAACTAAGTTCATCTTATGAACCAATATTCACCCAGACAGCCTCTTTGGTAGCATCTTAAGTAGCGATCTATTCAGCCTTTATCGTCTAGTTAGCCACGGTATATAGCTTGGAACTCTTCCAACATACCGTCCTTTTACTGAGGGTAAAGACAATGCCTGTGACTGACATTCAGTCGTCTTTATCACCCTGGAACACTTCCAGTGATTCTCCCCAGGATCAATTGATACCATCTCACTACAACTAGTGAGAATCCTAACATCCAATTAGATCTATCTCATAGATCCAAAACCCAGGATTTAGGAGGTATGACTTTGATCCTATATGGAGAATCATTGTGATAAGCGGAGATTGACCGAGCGTAGCATAGGAAACTCCTTTCTTATCAAGAGTATGTCATCCACGTACTCTACGAGGATCGTCACCATACTCCCTACTACCTTTTTGTTTATACAAGGTTCATCTACCATTTTGATGATGTCAAACTGTTTGACTATCTCATCAAAACAGATGTTCCAACTCCGCGATGCCTGCTTTATCACATAAAACATCTTGTTCACGTTTCCGCTGCTCCCACTGTTTACGAAGCCCTCTGGCTGTGTACTTACAGACGTTCTCTTCTAAATCAATATTTAGAAAAGCAGTCATGGCACCCAACCGCCAGATATCGTAGTCATGGTATGTAGCCGTGGCAAGTAGGATCTGGATGGACTTAAGCATAGCTACTTGAAAAGGTTTCATCATTGTCCACGCCTGGTCGATGACGAAAACCTTTAACCAGTCTAGCTTTGAAAGTCGCAACTTTTCCATGTATACCAAGTAATCTTCTCAAGATATACTTGCTCCTGATGGGAATTTAACCCTTCAGATATAGCAACCAAAGTCCATACTTTGTTGGTGTATGAGGATTCCATCTTAGATCGCTAAACATCCAGCCATTCTTACAGAGTCTTACTCCTGATGGCCAGCTCGAAGCTAGTTGGGTCATCATCTCATGATGCAATCCTCGCTCCCACTGTCATAGAGAAACCGAAGTATCTCTCAGATGGGTGAGGAACCCTACTAGATCGGCGGAGAGGCTGAGGTTCGTTGGAATCTACTGAATCCTTCGGTTCTGTCAAATCATTAGCTGCAATTTGTATGACTGGAACATTTCCAGTTCTACATTACAGACATTGCCTCGAGCTTGTCCGGATTTTGCTTTTGGACATAGGCCGGACAACCCTAAATCTTAACTGACTTAAGACATGGGCTCTTCCCATACCATATCTCATATGGAGTGGTAGGCAACTGATTTGATTCGAACCGTATTCAATAGGTATGCATCTTCTCAAGCGCATAACTCCCAAAAAGGAAATAGGTAACTCAGTAGTACTCATCATAGAGCACACCATATCACATAGGGTGTATCTGCTCCGCCCCGATATACCATCGTGCTATGGTGTATACGGAGGAGTAATGCTGAGAGAGAATCTCATTCTCCTTTAGAAAAGTCCAAGAATTCCGTGCTCAAGTATTCTCCTCCCCGATCGCATCAAAGGACATAATACTTATACCCTTATTTTGGTTCTCTACTTCTAACTTATATTCCGTGAATATCTCAAAAGGTTCGGACTTGTGTTTCAACAGGAACATATGTCTGAATCTTGAGAGATTATCAGAGAATGTAATGAAGTACAAAGAACCGGTCTTGGTATGTGTAGACAGGGGACCTTCATACATCAACATGTATCATCCCAAGAGTTTACTAACTCTTTCTCTGTTTCCAATAAACAGAGCTGAGGTGATTTTATCTTTGTGACATGACTCGCAAGTTTCATAAGATGTAAATTCAAACTCATTTAAATATGCATCTTTATGTAACTTCAGCCAGTCGGGTCGCATTGATATGACCTAGTCTACAATACCACTGTAGGGTTCCTAGGCACTCTCAAGAGGTCTCACAATGCATCAACCATGCCAATTTCAAAAATTATGGTGCCGAGAAACCCTAGTGTACGGATCGATGGCTAGATGTCTAGGCGAAAAGAAAACTAGTTAACACTTAACTAAGAGATACGGAAATACAACCTTTGTAGATCCGGTTCTCCACCTCCATAGCTCCGCAATGAAGTCTCCTTGCTGTCCATAACAAGTCCCGGGCTCTAGCGTCGGCTTCATCGGAGAATGGACGGGCTAGGTCATCGATGTCCATGCCGAAGATGATCTACGTCGAAGTATCGCAAGATCAAGCTCTCACTTCACCAAGTCAAGAAACTTGTGAAGAAAACACACTCTACTACTTGGCAAGAGGTAGAGGATGAAGAAATAGGAAGTGGGTTCAATTTAGAATTGGATTTCTCACTCTTTATCATCAATCACCATTGATGACTTCAAGCTTTTCTTCTTGAGTTCAAGGAAGAAGAAGAAGAAATCATATGATAAGTTAAATTAAAAATGAAAAGTAAAAAGAATACTTATCATACTTGAACCATGGTCAAGTGTAGAGAATAAATCATGGTTAGTGGGATGGTTAGGGTTAAGCATGAGACAAAATGGTCACTTGGTCAAAGTCTTCATGAAGCTTCATGAACAAAACAAAAGAAGCCACCATTTTCTCATTTGCTTTTCATTTTCCAAAATGAATAAATGAATAAATAAATAGATATGAAAATGTAAACCCTAACCATTACATAACCATGGTTTAAACTTTACACAAAACACAAGTAAACATGTATCATCAAACATGATACAATTAAGTGCACAAAAATCATATCGCATATGCAATGCGCACACCCGAGTGAGAAAATCCATTTAAAGTGAACCGACACTAGTTAATGCAAAGTAATATATCAAATATATAATTATGCATTAAATCATTAAATCAACTCTTGATTTAACGATCCGGTCATATCGCATATAACCGGCTAGTATCCAATGTATCGGCTTATCGAATCAATTCTTGATTCGATAATTAGGTTATATCGCATACAACCATTCGACACATTGATCGCGAGAATAAAATACGGTATCACATACATGCATTACTCTCGGTCCCGCACATATCTCATATGCGCTCCTATTTCGTTTCGCTTGAGCCAGGAAACCTCTGTGTAGGACTCTAAAGACTCGTCAATACGCCGGCAGCGGATGATGATCATATCAAACATCCACAAGCCGCAAGCGGTCTGCTAAACGTAACGGCCACCCGGGTATTGAGCGATCTGAAGATCGACGAGCAAGCCCGCTCACACTCCAGTGAATCCGACCAGTAAAACTACCGTACAGTCCGGTCTGATCGTCTGATATGTCGCATATCTTGCCTAGGGGTGGTAATCGTCAGACCCCAATAGCTCAATAAGTCGTGTCGATATGAGGTCTACAACAATTCGAGAAACTACTGGTAACACTTACCAGTAAATCTCTGCAACCCTGGCCAGGGATTTCCTGTTATAGCCAATCGAACACAGCGCAACATCAACTCCCTATACCGGGAGAGACGAATCCCCTCCTATCGCTCATTGCCTCCATGTGACTCGGGACTGTACCCAAAAACCACCGTTTTGCACGCCCTCTTGGACGTGGTAAGATGGAAATCAAAGCACAGTGGGAACCACACAAGACTCTATGACGATCTCGGGTCAACAGACTACTCTGTACCAGTGTCACCAGAGAACTGCCATCTGATGTGAGGTATAATACCATCTGGGAGTTCTCGGCGAGTCCGTCCAGTGTACCCAGTCTTTACTGAGCACCCGTATATCATCTCTGATGTCAAACACCAATGGATATGGGATCATCCATCGCCCATCTGTATGGGTCGAGAAGGTATACGCTAGTCTACTCTGGTATATCGATGCCCCGTCTCGATATACCCACGACTAGGGACTTTGAAGGATGTACTTATGGACTACCATGTCCCCACTAGTATGATCCGCATCATAGTCCAGGTAGTCTAGTACATATCCTAAGGGCTTTACCAACATGCAACAGAGAGACAATCAGCATACACGTTAAGGTAAAGGGTAACCAGATAGCATACTATCATGTCGAGCAAGAAAGTCCTCCCTATATATGTCCCAGCATCCACTACAATCCTATGTACAGTAATGGCCTCTAGGGCATACATATAACTAACAACCTGATCATGGAGATGCTTGATCTCCAAGGGATCGAGGTTAGGAGAGTAGACTCAGAGGACAAACACAGCGGATCCACTCACAAAGGCCTGTTCCCAGAGAGAGACTATTATGGGATGGTTAAGTATGAGATACTGCAACCACTGCTACAGATGGCCCTAGTGCAAGTGGGAGATTGTTAGTTATATGTATGCCCTAGAGGCCATTACTGTACATAGGATGTATATTGTAGTGGATGCTGGGATATATATAGGGAGGACTTTCTTGCTCGACATGATAGTATGCTATCTGGTTGCTCTTTACCTTAACGTGTATGCTGATTGTCTTTCTGTTACATGTTGGTAAAGCCCTTAGGATGTGTACTTGACTACCTGGACTATGATGCGGATCATACTAGTGGGGACATGGTAGTCCATAAGTACATCCTTGAAAGTCCCTAGTCGTGGGTCTATCGAGACGGGGCATCGATATACCAGAGTAGACTAGCGTATACCTTCTCGACCCATACAGATGGGCTATGGATGATCCCATATCCATTGGTGTTTGACATCAGAGATGATATACGGGTGCTCAGTGGAGACTGGGTATACTGGACGGACTCGCCGAGAACTCCCAGATGGTATTATACCTCACGTCAGATGGCAGTTCTCTGGTGACACTGGTATAGAGTAGTCTGTTGACCCGAGATCATCATAGAGTCTTGTGTGGTTCCCACTGTGCTTTGATTTCCATCTTACCACATCCATGAGGGCGTGCAAAACGGTGGTTTTTGGGTACAGTCCTGAGTCACATGGAGGCAATGAGCGATAGGAGGGGATTCGTCTCTCCCGGTATAGGGAGTTGATGTTGCGCTGTCTTCGATTGGCTATAACAGGAAATCCCTAGCCATGGTTGCTGAGATTTACTGGTAAGTGTTACCAGTAGTTTCTAGAATTGTTATAGACCTCATATCGACACGACTTATCGAGCTATTGGGGTCTGACGTTTACCACCCCTAGGCGAGATATGCGACATATCAGACGATCAGACCGGACTGTACGGTAGTGTTACTGGTTGGATTCACTGGAGTGTGAGCGGGCTTGCTCGTCGATCTTCTGATCGCTCAATACCCGGGTGGCCGTTACGTTTAGCAGACCGCTTGCGGCTTGTGGGTGTTTGATATGATCATCACCTGCTGCCGGCGTATTAACGAGTCTTTAGAGTCCTACACAGAGGTTTCCTGGCTCAAGCGAAACGAAATAGGAGCGCATATGAGATATGTGCGGGACCGAGAATAATACGTGTATGTGATACCGTATTTCATTCTCGCGATGAATGTATAGAATGGTTATATGCGATATAACCTAGTTATCGAATCGAGGGATGATTCGATAAGCCGATACATTTGATACTGGTCGGTTATATGCGATATGACTGGATCGTTAAATCAAGTGTTGATTTAATGATTTAATGTATAATTATATATTTGATATATTACCTTGCATTAACTAGTATCGGTTCACTTTTAAATGGATTTTCTCACTCGGTTTGTGCACATTGTATATGCGATATACTTTTGTACACATGATTATATCATGTTTGATGATACATGCTTTTTGGTTAAGTGTAAAGAATTAAACCAAGGTTAAGTTGTTGATTAGGGTTTTACTTATTCATTTATCTTATTTATTTATTCATTTTGAATAAATTGAAAGATAAATGAATGGTGGCTTCATTTGTTTTTAGTTGAAGCTTCATGAAGCTTTGACTTGATGACCTTTTTGTTCTCATCCTTAACCCTAACCAATCAACCCAACCTTAGTCAATTCTCTACACTTAACTAAGGTTAAGATTATGATAAGTATTCTTTTATTTTCTATTTTCTAATAACTTATCATAACATTATTCTTCTTCTTCTTCATTTCTTCAAGTGAAGAAAGCTTGCCTCCATCAATGGCAAGTGATGAAAAAGAGTGAGAAATCCAAATCTAAAGTGAACCCACCTCATATTTCTTCATCCTCTACCTCTTGTCAAGTAGTAGAGTGTGTTTCCTTCACAAGTTTTCATGGCTAGGTGAAGGTGGAGCTTGATCTAGTGATGCTTCGACGTAGATCATCTTCGGCACGTCGTCGATGACCTAGCCCGTCTATTCTCCGATGAAGCCGACGCTAGAGCCCGGGGTTCGACTTGGACAGCGAGGATACTTCATTGCGGAGCTATGGAGGTGGAGGACCGGATCTACAAAGGTCGTATTTCCGTATTCTTATAGTTAAGTGTTAACTAGTTTACTTTTCGCCTAGATTTCTAGCCAACGATCCGTATTAGGGTTTCTCGGCACCGTTAAAATTTGAAATTGGCATGGTTGATGCCTTGTGAGACCTCATGAGAGTGCCTAGGAACCCTACATTGCTGGCACACAGCTTAATCCAGGGTGTTTGCTTCGGTAGGTGGGACACTTATTTGACCGTGCCCACTCTCGTACTGTTATATTCTATTGTATCTAGACAAACTCCATCATATCAGATCAGATCAGAAACTAGTATTGTATATTGGTAGACCTAGTCAGACTTGGTTGTGCGAGACCTAGAGCGATGGGTTATGCTCGCTTTTCTCGAGTTTGATGTCTTGCTCGTTTATTGTTCTTTCTTGGTTGATTATTCGCCGTTGGGCATCGTATATCTGTTCTTGCGTGGTTGTGTTTCCTCCAGTTGGCGTAGAGCTAGCTCCCGCTTGGGGATGCCTACATATTGTTGTATACCTGTTTTTTTGGATCAAAATATACGAGGGAGGTGCTGCTCAAAATTTTAAAAAAAAGAACATGATTTATTATACCTTATTTCAAAACTGCACCCCCACTATTTTCCGCAAAAAGGTTTAGATTTTCTGGGCTTCGGTTTACTTGATTTACGTTGCGCTTTTTGACGTTGCGTGATTTATGTGCTGGTCACGAACTAAATTTCGGGTCGTGACAATATTAGTGGGGACAGGGTAGTCGGTAAGTACATCCTTTAAATGTTCCTAGTCGTGGGAGTATCGAGACAGGGCATCGATACTCCAGAGTAGACTAGTGTACACGCTTCTCGACCCATATGATGGGCGATGGATGATCCCATATCCATTGGTGTTTGACATCAGACAAGGTATACAGGTGCTCAGTGGAGACTGGGTACACTGGACGGACTCACCGAGAACTCCTAGATGGTATTATACCTATCGTCGGATAGCAGTTCTCTAGTGACACTGGTACATGTTAGTCTGTAGACCCGAGATCGTCATAGAGTCTTGTATGATTCCCACTGTGCTTTGATTTCCACCATACCACGGTCAAGAGATCATGCAAAAAAGATGGTTTTTGGGTACAGTCCCAAGTCATATAGAGGCAATGAGCGATAGGAGGGGTTTCGTCTCTCCCGGTATTAGGAGTTGATGTTGCGCTATGCTCGATTGGCCATAACATGAAATCCCTGGCCAGGGTTGCTGAGATTTACTGGTAAGTGTTATCAGTATTTTCTCGAATCGTTATGGACCTTGCATCAGCATGACTTATCAGGCTATTCGGGTCTGACGTTCTACTACCCCCAGGCTGTGATATGCGACATATCAGACGAAGAGACCGGACTGTACGGTAGTGTTACTGATTGGATTCGCAAGAATACGAGCTGGCCCACTTGTTGTTCTTCTGATCGCTCAATACCCGGGTAGTCGTTACGTTTAGCAGACTGCTGTTCATATCATAATTTTGCATTATTATATTCCCCATTCTTATTCATTTTACAAATAAACAGGTGCTTTTGATCCATGTTTGCTACATAGTTGCAGGTTACAGGTTCTCGGAACAAAACAGTGAAAATGATGAAAAGACGATACAAAAGTGAGACTACGACCAACAAATGGAAGAATCTTGATCATGCCTGCAGTTTGAGGAACAAATGAAGATCAATGAACAATTTCACAAAGTACAAAGGCAGCGAAAAGATTCAGGACTTCAACACGAAGCGAACGGTAAAAGTCCACCATATTCTACACTGTGGAAATCTGGAAGAAACTAGAAGACATTCTGAAGAACCAAGTGAAGAAAAGTCATGGAAAATTCAACAGAAAGCAGCCCAGGAGAATACAGCCCAAGACCCCACCATATGGCCGCGGATCCACGGCCAAACAGGGCTTTTGGCCGCGGTTCCGCGGCCATGGTAAGCACGTGTCGGTGCAATTTTTGACGGCGGCGGCGGTGCGTTGACTAGTCTTCCTAGGGTAATATTGTAAATGCTGATAGGGATCAAATGTAACCCTAGGGTTTCTATAATCTATAAATAAAAACCCTAGAGCTCTTTTTGGAGCATGCCTATTTTTGTTTATCAAATTCAGAATTCTTAATCCGCTTTAATGTTTTGAAGAGAGCATCGAATAAAGTATGTTTTTCCTTTCTATGCCCTAGTTAATTTTCTTTCCTGCCCTAGTATAGATTTTCTTTATCTGCCCTAGTTATAACTTTTATTTAATTGCTGTAGTTTAGATAATTAGGTTATTAAAATCAATCATAAAAAAATGTCTCTTTTCATCAATTCCCTAATGAGTGAGTAGTTCCATACTTGTTAGGGTTAGGAATAGGAAAGGTTTGAGAGATGAAAATCTCTCACCCCTTTCTTGCCCATCGCATATTTTTTTATAGGACTCCATGCATACATACACACACCGCTCACTACGCCACCCTATTCTACGAGGTAGCGGTGATACCGTAGTTTAAAAGACCGGTTGTGTATGTTTTCCATGGAGGTTAGGGTAAGAATTAAGAAAGGACGGACAATGACCTAGAGGAAGAAACATAGTTTCTTCCGATCGTGCTAATCCCCTTTATTAATTATTACCATAACACCTAAATAGATCTTAATTAGGGCATTGAAAGCGGTGAGAAATATTAAATTTCCAAACTTAACCTAAACCTAACCCTAGCAAAGCTTTAATCCTAATCTAAATCAACCATAGTTTTTAGTGATAATCAATCCAACCCCAATTGGAATTAACTCGTTAGAAAAAATAGAAAATACACAAAATCCCTGTGGACCGACTCGTACTTACCGGCTAGCTACCAAGCGACGCCGTTCTTGATTGCGGTAAAAATTCTTTGATCACAAAATACGCATAAGCACGCATCAAAAATCTCGATAAATCAACTGCTTGCGGCTTGTGGGTGTTTGATATGACATCACCTACCGCCGGCGTATTGACGAGTCTTTAAAGTCCTACACAGAGGTTTCCTGGTTCATGCGAAACGGAGTAGGAGCACATATGTGATATGTGCGAGACCGAGATGAATGCGTGTATGTGATATCGCATTCTATTCTCGTGATTAGTGACATCGTAGGTTATATGTGATATAGCCAAGTTATCGGATCAAGTGTTGATTCGATAAGTTGGTACATTTGATATTAGTTGGTTTTATGTGATATAGCCGGATTATTAAATCAAGAGTTAATTTAATAATTTAATGTATAATTATATATTTGATATATTACATTACATTAACTAATATTAGCTCACTTAAGTAATTCTTTTTCTCACATTTGATACACTTTACATATATGTGATATATGTATTGTTTTCTTTTTTTGCACACTAAATATATATGTGATATATATAAGTGTGCCATACTAGGTTACACATGCAACATAGTTGTGTGAGACTTACACCATGCTAGGGTTAATGTTAAGGTTTTATTTATTATTAAGTAAATTCAAAATGGTGGAATTAGTCATGGTTAGGGTTTGTAGAAACTTGTAGAACCATTGACTTTGTCCACCTCTTTTGTTTTACTTAAACATATTTATTAACCTAACCTTTAACCCTTAGCCATGGTTTATTCTCTACAAGGGTTTGGCATGGTATATACCAACCATGGTTGCATTTCTAACCTCATGAATTCATTTATCTCTTCATCATTTCTTCTTCTTCCTCAAGAGAAAAAGCTTGCTAGCTTTTTCCGAGTGATGAAAAAGTGTGAGAAAAATAAATCTAAAGTGAGCCCACTTTCTACTTCATCATCCTCTACTATTAGCTATTTAATTTAGGGTGTTTGCTTCAGTAATCTCACCATTAGTGAAGAGGTAGCATAAGCTCGAGTCTCCTCGACGTAGATCATTTTCGGCCTCGAAGACATTGAGCAAGCTTGTTCATTTCTTCATGTGAACCCTTACTAGAGTCCGGGTCTTCACAACATGCAGCGAAGGGACTACAACATGGAGCTTTATAAGTGAAGGACCGGTTTACAAAGGTTGTATTCCCTCATTCACTTAGATGTAAAGTGTTTATATATCGTTTTGTCGGATTTTTTAGTTTCGATTCTAGGGTTAGGGTTAGCTAGAACGGCAACAATTTAAATACGGCATGGATGATGCCTTCCGAAACCTTGCTGCCATGCTAGGCAACCCTATAGTGGTATCAGAGCCATGCTAGAAAATTAGACGATGTTTGCTAGGATTACGAAACCGAAACTATTCCGAAACACCCGATACGATAACTTAGTTTCTGTCGATTTTAAAAAGTCTTCAAAATTTTTTTGAAACAATTGCAGAATGTTGTATGAGATGCAACATGACACAGTACAAAATTGAACCCCCCTCGACGGTTTTTGGCCTGCCAAATGCACCTTAAAACCGGTGTGCTCGGTTTTGTGAGGGAATCCAGTGTTGAATTTTGCATTGTGTTCCAGTCTCTGGGTTTTGGTGTTTCAGGTGTTGTTTGTTTTTGCTAAATTTTCATATGATATTAACTTTCTGCAAAAGCAATTTAGAGTGTTTCGTAATTGTAATTCTAACTTGTATTCGGGTTATTTAGACGACGTTAAAAAGTTCATACGGATATCAATAACCCAATTTTTCCCCGCTGAAAATTTTCCAAGTGTTGGATTTTTCCGAGTTTAAAATTTTCAGAAAATCTTGCAAGCGATTCTGTGGACCCTCTAGAAGAACAAAACCCTAACTCGATTCTGTGACCGTCAGAACCGCTATCAAACCCTAGGTTTTGCGGTAGTTCAGCGGTGCCACAGGTGAGGCATTGGTTGACCCTTCTACGGCTGGTTCATAGCAGCTGTGGCATGTTCTGGGTACCTTTTTGAACTCCGCTCAAGTGTTGAGCTTGTTGGGAAATTTTGGGTTCTTACTTATTCGATCGAAAAGTTTAACATCGTCTAGCTATCTGTGATTGTGATACAATAGTTGGAATCCACAAATTAGTTATGTGATAACTAGTTTGAATTTTATAAATCTAGCAGTTTAGTTTTATTTGATCGGTTGCCACGAGATTTTGATGTTGATCAAAAGTCCGTTATAATCACGTAGTGTACGCGGATACTCGCCGGGTAACCTTACTAGATAGCCATGCTCCATAGCCCCTACCAAGTGACTGTAGGAGAACCCCGTCGCCAAAAGCATCCGTTCGGGTGCTCGCGGCAGCAATGTTCCGCCTTAGTGCACTTCGTCGACGGCATCGGGGGGTACGGCTGTTTGCTAAAGTTTCCGACGAGCATTCGATCAGGTTATCGGGAATCTTGTTGAATTTCCCGACAGGTTATTGGAAAGCGTTTTCAATATCGAGACTAAAATGCAGGGTTTATAATTGTTAGGCATGCGATGTTTAAGGAATTCATTTGGTTAGGCATGAAATCCAAAGTATGTGATACATTGGGTTTATGATGTCTAAGGTGGTTGCGGATTCCAACTGTTGTAGTTTTTCACTTTCTTTTTTGCGACCGTAAGTGTAATATATGGTGTATCGCCGGTTTCGTTGCTATATGTCAACGACAATTGGGATACGCATATTTACTTACGTTGATGACATGTGATGTTATGTGTTGCTGTGATATGTTATATTGGATCGTCGTGTTTTGAATAGCCGGGTTTTTTTTATGTGAGATGAGAGTTTTTCATTTTCATTCATGTAAAAGCTTGTATGTAATATTCTTTTATTGGGCCACTTCCGGGTTGAGGATGATGTCACCATTGATTTATATTATTTACTTTTCCGCATTAGGATAGACCCAAGGAAGGGAGCACAAGTAACCGGGTTCTACGGTCCAGTGGGAGACTATCTCGAGGAGTCGAGACCAGGTCCCCTAACTCTAGAATTGGTAGGGTTGCTTGCTCTAGGGATGTGGGTTTGGCTATTCATCGCAACCGTGGAATCCGTGTTTTTTACAGGCTTAATTTAAAACAAGAAATTCCTAGTATATCCAATACTTCATATGTGTTCTTCTGCTGCTGATATTTTGTAATATGATCACTTGATATGTTCTGAGACGAATGCCTATATTATATATATGAGATATAATTAATATTGTTGCTTTCGTTTCATATGTGATGCTTAGGAAGCATAATTTGATGAGACTTCATTAATGAGATTAATGAAATAAAAGAAACCTAAAAGATGTTATAGAAACTTGTTTTAATAACTGGTAGCTCTAGTTCTTACTTTGCATAGCGGTATTCCTTGTAGAATATCCAGCACCTTATTCGATAAGGAAAGAGCCGTGATCCTTTCACCGGGAGTGACCTCTTTTGCGAAACTAGCAGATGCTACAACCCACTCGATTTGCCTTTTGATTGCTTTTATAGTTTTTTGCTTTGCATAGTGGTATTTGTGAAATATCCTGCACCTTATTCGATAAGGAAAGAGCCGAGATCCCTTCACCGGGAGTGACCTCTTTAGCGAAACTAGTAAAAGCCTAAAAAACACTCATTTTAAAATTCACTCGATTCTACAACGATATCAAGTTCATTATGCAAAGGGTTTTTTTAAAAACCTGTCGTAGCCCTCCATCATTTCAGATAAATAATTCTTAGTATTCGTGCTGCGTTTGTTGTCCTTAGCCAAGGCGTAGTGTGTGGTAGCTAATTAGTGCTTATCTGCAAGCATATGATGCGATTGAGTTAGGGTAGTCATGCGGCTTTGTTGACTTTAGCCAAGGGTCGCGCGGGTGGGTTTAATTCAATCAAGAAATGACGGGTTGAACTTGGCTAGCGCTTATGATTTGTTGACCTTAGCCAAGATCATAAGTTGCTAGGGGCAAAACATTATTGGTAATTTCAAGTGTTGAAAGTTGCAATGAGATTGCATACCTTTTATGAGATAGTTGGATCTCGATACCCACTGCGAGTAAGAGTTACTCCTAGCAGAGTTTTACACATTACAATTAGCCGATCAAGTAGGTGTCTAGAAAGGTGTTAACGGGGTTACGCCCTTTGGAAAATGAGGTTTATTTTAATTAGTTCCGTATGAAAGCATGGGGAACCTCCCTCAAATTACCGACACTGGCCTGACCGAAAGATTAGTGAAATTGTAGGGTGTAATTAATCCCAACTAGTCTTACCATTTAGGGTTTGAAGGAAGATTTGATAAAAACAGTGGGAGCCATCCTGATTAGATAAAATAATAACCAATCTGATTTTGCAAGAGCACACGCAGAGTGTTTTCTTCTCTCTCTCTCCTGGTAGCGACCATGTCATGCCTTAATCAAGATAATAATATGGATGCATTGACCGAACCTGCTTATTATACTGAGCTAGGGAACGTTGGTTCTGCTCCAACTTATAATTGTTATAAGTCCGAGCTGGAAATAGAGGAATATCCGGATTTCCATGCCACCCATTTGAGGAATAAGCATGTTGATGCATATTCTTCGAGTGTGTTCATTACCAAGAACTGTTTCTCAGTATTCTCTACATCTTAGGTATGAGATACCGGATTAGGATCCCACATATGTAATTTGTTACATGAGCTACAGAGAGGTAGAGAACTGGGAATGGGTGATATGTCTCTAAGTGTTAGAGAATAGTGCAATTGTTGCAGCCAAGTCTGTTGGCAGATATCACCTTGTATTGGAGAATTATGTTAAAGAAGGATATAATTATGTGTTAGAGAATAGTGCAATTGTTACATCATGTTCTTTACTGAGTTAAAGAAGGATATAATTATGTATTGGAGGATTATGTTATGAACATTTTCCTGAATCAAGAGTTGATTCGATCAGGCACGTTATATAATAGTGCAATTGTTACATCATGTTCTTTACTGAGTGATATGTCTCTATATGGCAGATATCACCTTGCAATTGTTGCAGCTAAGTGTTAGAGAATAGTGCAATTGTTACATCATGTTCTTTACTGAGTTAAAGAAGGATATAATTATGTATTGGAGGATTATGTTATGAACATTTTCCTGAATCAAGAGTAGATTCGATCAGGCACGTTATATAATAGCATATACGTTCTAAATCAAACTACAGTTCAAAATATGTAGATCACACACAAGAGGAGTAGTTCAGAAATGAACGAATCCTTCTTGTGGTATTGTAGACTAGGTCATATCAATGCGACACGACCAGCTAAGTCACATAAGAATGAATATGAGAATTTGTTCGAATTTTCATCTTATGATACTTGCCAGTCTTGTCTCAAAGGTAAAATGACCGATACTCCGTTTACTGGAAACAGAGGAAGAGTTAGTGAACTCTTGGGATAGATACACGATGATGTATACGGTCCTATGTCTATAAATGCCAAGGTAGGTTCTTCGTACTTCATTACATTTATCGACTATCTCTCAAGATTCGGACATGTGTTCCTGGTGAAACACGAGTCTGAAACTTTTGAGAAATTCAAGGAATATAAGCTTGAAGTTGAGAACTAGATGGGTAGAAGTATTAAGTCCTTCGATGTGATCGAGGAGAAGAATACTTGCGTATGGAGTTCCTGGAGTTAAAGGAGAACGAGATTCTCTCTTAGCTTACTCCTCCATATACACCACAGCACAACGGTATATCAGGACGGAGGTATCGCACCCTATGAGATATAGTGCGCTCTATGATGAGTACTGCTGAGTTGCCTGTTTTTCTGGGTGTTATGCACTTGAGAAGCTGCATACCTATTGAATGGGGTTCCGTCCAAATCAGGGCCTACCACTACATATGAGATATGGTGTGGGAAGAGACCATGTCTTAAACGAGTTAAGATATGGGGTTGTCCGGCCTATGTTGAAAGGCAGAATCCAGACAAGCTCGAGGCAATGTCAGTTCTGTGTAAGTTTGTTAGGATATCCTAAACATTTGCAAGGGTATATCTTCTATCTAACTGAGGAGCAAAAGGTGTTTTGTTTCACAGCATGCCACCTTTTTAGAAAAAGAATTTCTTGTGAAGAAATTTGTGGTCATGAGGTAGAACTGGAAGGAGTTCCAGCTAGAAAAACTAACAGCTAATGATTTGGTGAAACCAAAGGATTCAATAGTCTCCAACGAACCTCAGCCTCTCCGTGAATCTGGTAGAGTTCCTCATCCACTTGAGAGATACTACGGTCTTCTCGGTGACAGTGGGAGCGAGGATTGCATCATGGTTGATGATGGCCCAACTAGGTTCAGGCAGGCCATCACGAGTGGCGACTCTGTGAAAAGGCTGGATGCTATGCGATCAAAGATGGAATCCATGTACACCAACAACGTATGACTTTGCATGTTGCATCTGAAGGGGTAAAGCCCATTAGGAGAAAATGGATCTTGAGAAGATTCTTGGTGTAGATGGAAAAGTTGAGACTTTCAAAGCTATGCTTAAATCCATCAGGATTAAAGCAGGCATCACGGAGTTGGAAAATCTGTTTTGATGTGATAGTCAAAGAGTTTGACTTCATCAAAATGGTGGATGAACCTTGTATACACAAGAAGGTTGTAGAGAGTAAGGTTTTCTTCCACGTATTGTACGTAGATAACATACTCTTGATAAGAAATGGTTTCCTATACTACACTCGGTTAAGCTCCTCTTATCACGAGGATTCTCAATAGAAGATCTGGAGGATACCTTCTACATCTTATGGATTATGATCTATGATGATAGATCTAAGTGGATGTTGGGAGTGTCCCAAATCCAGGTACATTAACACCATACTAAAGGGGTTTAGTATGGACGATTCTAAGCGTGGTGGTTCGCCCACTTACTGATGGATCACTCTCTCCAAAAAGATGTCTTCCGAGACTGATTTGGATAGAGCTCGCGTGCAAGGGATACCCTATGCTTCGGCAGTAGGCTCTATCATGTATGCGATATTATATACCAGACCAGATGTTGCTAACTCACTAGGTGTAGTGATCAGGAATCAATCAGATCTTGGGAGAATCACTGGACAGCTGGGGAGGACATTCTTAAGTACTTGAAAAGCACTAAATGAATGTTCTTGGTTCGAGCTTCTAGAGTGATAAGGTCGACTGAGAGTCAGTCACAGGCATTGCCTTTACTCTCAGTGTAAGGACGGTATGTTGGAAGAGTTCCAAGCTAGATATCGAGACATACTAAACGATAAAGGCTGAATACATTGCTACCAATGATGCTGCCAAAGTGGCTGTCTGGGCAATTCTTTTTCATGGTTCCTACCATTGAGCGTCCAATAACTGTCATTGTGACAACAATGGAGTTATGGCTTTGGCCTAGGAACACCGGTCCCATCAGCATTCCAGACATATTCTGAGGCAAGTATCACCTGATCACGGAGATGGTTGATCTCCAAAGGATCGAGGTCAGGAGAGTAGATTTTGAAGGATAACACAGCGGATCCACTCACAAAGGCCTTACCCCTAGAGAGACTTCTATGGGATGGTTGAGTATGGGATAATACAACCACTGCTATATTGTTGGGTATTGGATACTACAACAAATGGCCTTAGTGCAAGTGGGAGATTGTTAGTTATATGTATGCCCTAGAGGCCATTACTGTACATGCGATGTATATTGTAGTGGATGCTTGGACATGTATAGGGAGGTATTTCTTGCTCAATATGATAGTATGCTATCTGGTTGCTCTTTATCTTAACATGTACACTTATTGTCTCTCTATTACATGTTGATAAAGCCCTTAGGATGAGTACTTGACTACCAGGATTATGATGCAGATCATGTAAGTGCACGGTGGCGCCCCGGCCGTCTGAACGAGGCCAAAATGCGGAAACAAAAAGTTTTCTTTACTCAGAAACCGGCGCTAGCACAGATTATAAACCCGGATCGGACCATTAACCTACTACTAGCTAACTAGAGAAAGGGTAGAGCTCTATACCGAGCGATCCGTGTCCTTCGGTCTTCGGCCACCATCCCGATCTTCTCGCGGCATCACTGATCTCCGGTCTCCTCGTCAGAAAGGCACCACATCGAGAAGTCTTTTTACGGGCTCCCACCTCTGGACCGAGGCAACTCGGACATGAAGTTGGTAAGCCGACGTGTCCAAGATTACTGTAGAATGTTCGTAGATCACTATGTCTCAAAGGGGTTGACGAAGTTGCCATTTGGAGTGGAGGTGAAGTAATAAGCTTTGGAGATGAACCAAGAGGATTTTGTGCAAGTAAATGAGATGAAAATCCTTCTCCAAAATTTTGGACAGCCCAATACCTAGTAGTGGCCGGCCATCATCTAGAATGAGGGGAGAGAGTGAGCAAAAATAATGCAAGAGAGAGAAAAAATGGTGATGATGAGAACCAATGATCACACTCAAGTCAAAACCAAAACCCATCCCCTAAAGCAAGTGATGATGCACAAACTAATCATCATAAACTAGAACCATCATGAGAACCATCATGCGCCACAAAAAGTCTTCTCCATTATAAATTGCACAATCGCAAATAACCCCCTCCATGGAAAATTCAACCAAAGAAAGAAACAAAGGAAAATGGCCGAAACAGAATGCAAACTGGCAACTTCAAAAAAATCGATTCCATAATAAATTACAGGAAAACCCCGCGATTGTTTATACATACCCGCATTTGTATTCCGACCGAATACAAATGCATTGAGACAAAATCAACACTGTACAATACTAGGATCCGGCTTAAACCAAAGCCCGCTAGTATTATCCGTCCGATCATGATCCGTGCAACACCACACGTATATGATCGAACCCCGCCATAAATCCATACGGCCTCTACAGCGTTTCGCCTGAAACTTGAGAAACTGTCTGTGTTGGACTCTAAACACTCGTCAACACTTTGGCTGTGGATTTAACCACTAGCACGTCAGAGGTATTAGCCATACGTAACGGGCTACCAGGTATGACCAAAAGGGACGTCGATGAGCGAACTCATCCTGACACCCTACTGAGCCTGTCAGTGACAATATCCGTACAGTCCGGTCCGTTTGTCTATGAGCATCGCATGGCGGGCCTAGGGGGTTGGTAAAAGTCAGACCCCCAAAGGCGGTACAAGTCGTGTCGGAGTGTAACCCAGAACACCCTGAGATACTACTGGAATACCTACTAGTAAATCTCCTGCCTTGGCCAAGGACTTCGTGTAATGGCTCTCCTAGACACAGTGCGACCTCACCCCCAATACCGGGAGAGACGAACCCCTGCCGATCCGCTCACTGCCTCCATGTGGTTCGGGACTGTACCCAACTAAAACCTGTTTGCACGACTCCTTTGAGCCGTGGTAGGATTGTAATCAAAATACAGTGGGAACTCACACGAGACAAATGACGATCTCAGGTCGATGAACTAACCTGTACACATGTCACCAGGGAACTGCCATCTGACGTTAGGTATAATACCAACTAGCATGTTCCTGGCGAGTCCTGTCCGGTGTACTCATAACCCAATGAGTACTTGTATACATCTTAGGTGAACCAACTGATACCAGTGGCTTGTGAGACCGGCCACCGCCCCTCGTCGGGGTCTCGACTGTATACACTAGTCTACTCTGGAGTATCGATGCCCTGTCTCGAAACTCCCACGACTAGGGACCTTTTAAGGATGTGCTTATAGACCCCAGCTCCCACGTATATGATCGCCATCATACTGCTGGCCGTCAAGCAAGAATCCTAGGGGCTCTATCAACGTGCAATAGTGATCAGTAATGTCACCTAAAGCAGTACACGATGATAAAGATAAACTAGATAGCATACTATCATCTTGAGTAAGAATGTCTTACCGGCATAGGTCCTCCCTCAATCATTGCAATCACGTGCCCGTGATCCAATAATTGACTCTGAGGGCACTATATCCAACAATCTCCCACTTGCACTCAAGGCGAATTATTGCGATGTCGCATACTCACAGCCCGTGTGATACCGAACACCCAACTCCTCTACTAATCAGTCTCACAAAGCCCGTTTGCGAAACTATTGCATTCGAGGAATAGCCTCAGTGAGTGGATCCGCCCTGGTGTTTCTTTCTATGTCTTTCTTTATCTCAGGTTCGCGGAGAAAGCCATCTCCCGAAATGAGAAATACCTGTCTTAGAATATGTCTGGATATCTAATGGGACCTAGTTCATAAGTGAACTCTAAATCCAAACTTCTTAGACTGTATCGTCAACAGAAACCAATCAGAATCCTGTGCTATGCCTCCCTCAGTATCTGCCTGGAACACCTATCCAAAATACTGCCCCTCGTCAGAGGGAAAACTATAACTCTGACAGCCACTCTGTCATCCAGGTCACCTTGGAAGCCTGGAATGATAACCGTCTCCCGAATGAGGCTGTCATTATCATATCCCTAGAACATCCACTTATGTTCTAAAACTGCTTCCGTTCGTTTCTCCAGGATTGGATCAATATCAACATATTGCATCTCGTGCAAAAACAACATCTGGTGTGGTACTTGACATCTCATGATTGACTCAATTGCCTAAGCAAGTGATCTGCCAATTATGCACATCCCTCTCCACTTTATTCTGTAAGACACCTTTAGAGAGGGTGACTCCATTACCTGCAGGTATACTACCATGCCAGGTGTCGTCCATCCTAAAACACCTTTAGAATGCTATCTAAGTACCCAGATTGGGATACTACCCAAATATAGATCTAAAACCATAGATCTAGTAACCAGAATGTCTGATATTATATCTATATCCTATGTGGAGAAACCACTGTGTGACAACTAAAGTATAACCGATCGTAGTATAGGAATATCACTTCCTACTCTGTGTATGTCATCCAAATACCAGGACATCACACCCTACTACCTTCTTAACAGATCCATCCCCTATTCAGATGAAGTCAAACCTATGACTGTCACATCAGAAATAGATGATCTATCTCTGCTATATCTGCTTTAGTCTATAAATAGACATAAGCTACCTGTCCACTATGCTTCCGCTGCTCCCACTGACTACGACAACCCTCTGGCAGAATAATATACACGTACACTTCTAAAGCTAGTTTAGAAAGACGCTATACTCATCCTCTTGCCGGGTCTCATAGTCTGGAACAACAGTAGTGTTAAGTCCCCACTTAGCTTCCGCTGCTCCCACTGACCATGACAACCCTCTGGCAGAGTCATATAGACGTACACTTCTAAAGCTAGTTTAGAACGACGCTATACTCATCCTCCTGCCGGGTCTCACAGTCTGGAACAACAACATCGGCAAGTCTGGGTAAACAAGAACCTCCCTGTCTCCGTCTTTGAGCATACCGAAGTACCTCTCGAGTGCTTGAGGTTACCCATTATGTCTGCGGAGTGGCTAATGGAATGTCAAACCAGATTGAATCTTTAGGTTCTTATCAAATCTTCAGTAATTGTTTGCGGTTCTGGAATCACTTCCAGTTCTACCATACTCCCACTACTGTTTTCTGAAAAAATCCATTTCTTTTAAAACCGTGGCGAGTCAAGAACAATATCACTATTGATCTTCCAGATGGTAGAAAGTTAACCCTCGTCATAGCCCAGATCAACCCACAAACAGCCATTACAGAAACGTGCCTTGAGTTATTCAGAGTCTGGTTTTAAGCATAAGCTGGACAACTCCCCGTACCTTAACAATGCCAAGATATGAACTGTTCTATATCCAATATAGAAACAGAAGCACTGATTTAATTAACCAGATTCAAATCATTCAGCTGTCTCCAGTGCATGTCAACTAAATGAAAAGAGGCCGATCTGTGTTACTCAACTTAGGAGTGCTTACAATTATGAGTAACCTGAAAGAGAAACAAGTTTCTCAAAACCATTACTATTAACTGAATACCATACACAAGTATCTACATCTTCGATCACCTTGAAGAATCCCGATACTTGCAATTCCTGGTTCTCTACTTTACTCTTATACCTATAACTTCTCAAAACTCAGACCTTGTGTTTCTACGAAACACTTTTCTAAGAACTAGAGAAGTCATAAGTAAACCGAATATAGTACGAGAACTAACCCCACTGTCCTAATGGACACTGGACAACATACAACACTCTGTATAAGTCCCCTGAGTCTAATAACTCATTCGCTATGTGTCGTAGGTTGAAAACTGTACTTATGGTTAAGAAGAATTACACCACTGTTTAATGCTCCTTACCTAACCATCCACTGATCTAGGTAAATGTCATGGACATAATTTCAAAAAGCTATATCTCACACTATAAAAATAGACGTACAGATATATCAATTTGAAATTGGTGCATAACAACGGATATTCAAAACCAAATATCTACCGTCCGGTAAACAACCCAGGCGATTTCCTCAAATATCACCAATTACGACGAATTCCGATATAATGAGGATGGTCACTAATTCCCAATAACTTACTCCCACTCATCATCTGTAAAACCATACAGATGTGAGAAACAAACCTGGTAAATACATGTTGGATATATATGCCCTAGAGGCCTACATTCTATAGGATGCTTGGGATATGTATGTACATGACAGTCTTGCTTGATATGATAGTACGCTATTTGGTTTGATTTTGTCTTAACGTATGATATATTTTACTTGGTATTTATATATATATGTTGATAAAGCCCATAGGGTGTTTGTCTGACTACCGGCGTTGTGATGGCAGTCATACTAGTGGGAGCTGGATAGTCAATAGGCACACCTTTAGATGTCCCTGGTCGCAGGAGTATCGAGATCGGGCATCGATACTCCGGAGTAGACTAGTGTATACATATCTAGACCCTGACGAGGGGCGATGGATTGGTCCCGCAACCATTGGTGGTGTTCACCTAAGATTGTATACAGATGCTCACTGGGTGTGAGTACACCGGACAGGACTCGCCGAGAACTGACTGGATGGTATTATACCTAACGTCAGATAGCAGTTCTCAGGTGACATGTGTGCAGATAGTCCGTTGACTTAAGGTCATCATTTGTCTTGTGTGAGTTCCCACTGTGCTTTGATTATTACCCTACCACGGCTCAAAGGAGTCGTGCAAACAGGTTTCAGTTGGGCACAGTCCCGAGCCACGTGGAGGCAGTGAGCGACTGTTAGGGATTCGTCTCTCCCGGTATAGGGAGTTGATATCGCACTGTGGTCGGTTGGTCATTACCATAAGTCCTTGGCCAGGGCTGATTGAGAATTACTGATGGAATGATCAGTAGATTCTCGGGTGGTCTTGAACCATACCGACACGACTTGTACGGTTATTAGGGGTCTGACGTCCACCACCTCCCTAGACCATACATGCGATACTCTTAGACAAACAAACCGGACTGCACGGATATTGTCACACACAGGCTCAGTAGGATTTCAGATGGGTTACCTCATCAAGCTTTCTTATCGACAACTACCTGGGGACCGTTACGTACAGCTAGTGCCGCTTGCGGTCTGTGGTTAAACCCACTGCCAGCGTAGTAGTTGAGTCTTTAGAGTCCCACATAGAGATTTCCCAAACCCAGGCGAAAAGATATAGAGGTCGTATGGTTTTACGATAAAGGTTCGGACGCATACGTGTTTGAACGCATGTACGACATTCGGACAGTTTTTACTAGCCGGCTTAGGTTTAAGCCAGATTCTAGTATCAGGTTATTGGATTTATACAGTCTAAAGTTTTTCCGTGTTTTCACGGATGAGAGGGGCGTTCTCGTAATTTTCCGAGAAGCTTCTAGAAGGATGTGACATGGAGGGAGAGGTGGCATTTTCATTTAATGATTTAGTTACTCATTGTGAGTGATTCATCATGTCATTAATGCATTATTAAATGCTTAATGACTCACATAATGAATCACCCACTTGCATTAATGAAACATGATGAATAATCTCATATTATTCATTTCTTTTTATTCATTATGTATCATATATCAAGTGAGAAGCTATTTCATTATCATTATCATTATCATTATCATCTTCTCACTCTCTCTCTTCAAGTTCTCTCTCCTTCACCAAACCTAATCCTACCCTCATGAGTTGAGAACAAGGATTAGGAAAGACTAATTACTCCATAACCTATCTCTACATCACCTTAGCTACTCTATTTAGCAACTAGAGAAACTAAGTAACCTCAAGTTTAGAGGTTATAGCTTGGATTAGGGTTCTCGGGTGGATCTTCTATCACGGAAGAAAGCCGAAGAGGACGTGGAGATCCAAAGAGGCCGTAGATAACATTAAGACGAAGGACTAGAACCGTTTGGTATAATCTCTTAACATAGTAGTTTAGAACTCTATAGCTTTTGTTAAAACTTGTTTAGCAAACGATTCATACGGTTATTCGATGTTTAATCATAGAACAAGATTGTTATTCATATTTCCGCCTCCCCATAAGTATTGGGGTGTTGAACATCGACTTACAGTGGTATCAGAGCCTAGCTAAACAGTATTTAACACACTTGCAAATTTGTATGAATTTCGAACGGAAAAACAAACCGGAAAAACCCCGATATCATGTACTTTCTGTCGAATTTTAAATGAGGTCCAAAAATTTTTCAGGGACCCTCAGAATGACCTAAATGAATGTATTAGAACACCCAAGAAAATTGGGCTCATGAATCGGCCATAGCGCCGCGGAACCGCGGCCGATCCTACCGATCCGCCGCGATTCCGCCGCGCTTTGGACGATTCATCATCCCAAGTTTCTTGTGTTGTTTCACTGTGATATTTGGTGTTTTCTGGTAATTTTTATTTTTGCTCAGGTTTCAGATTTACAGAGAAGTTTTGGAGCAAAATTAAATGTGTTTAATCGATCGAAATTATACGGTATTTGCTTGTTTGATTATATCTGTGAAATGTTTTATGTGTTCGTAAACCTCCCCTAACTGCTAGTATGTCGGTTGGCAGGGGGTTGCACATATCTGTGATGTTATATATAACTGTTTGTGTATATAAACTGTATTGGACTGTTGTGGTGATTAGCCGGGTTTTGTGATGGTTTATTGTATTAATTCATTTGATGTAAATGTAATAAGTTGTAATATTATTTTGCGGGGCACATCCAGGTTGCGGTTGTAGCCACCGTTGTATTATTTCTTTTTACTGTTTTTGCTCCTAGGATAGACCCAAGGTGGGGTGCACAAACTACCGGGTATTTTGAAGTGTTGGGGCAGACCGCTTCACTTCTGGTACTTGGCGGGTAGTTTGCCGTACCCGTAGGGGTCTGGGGTGGGAAAATGGCTATTCATCACAACTGTGTAATCCGTCTTTCATTGCAGGCTCAAACGAAATGCGGATTGCTTGCAAATCCAATATTGTTTATCTGTGATCTGGAATGCCTATTATTGCGTCTGACGAATGTACAATATCTATATATGATAGCTATTTAGACGTCGCTTATCTTTTACACCCGCGCTAGCCCAGCCCCCGCTCTGTCGTTAGTTAAGTATCCTAACGGGTGATGACGGGACCCCGTGGCGAATACGGATGGCATAAGAGGACGTCGTATTTTCGTTGTTATCTGTAATGATAGGTTAAAGATGTGACGCATTATTATTAATGCAAAGAAAATAAAACCTAAACTGAATCGTTGGAACAATTTCTAAAAACCACTCGGTTTTCTTGAAAAAGCAAATTTTAAATACGGAGCTTAAACCACTCCTTTTAATAAAAGCTATCTTAGTTCCTTCGATCAAATCAAGTTCACTACGTTAACGGTTTTTTGCCAAAAACCAGCCGTAACCCTTCGTCGTTTCAAATAGACAGCACATCGTATTCATGCTATGCTTGTTGGCCTACGTCAAGGCATAATGAATGGTAGCAGTGTGTGTGCCTATTTGTTGCATAGATAGATGCATTTGTTTAATACAGACGTACACCTTGTTGGCCTACGTCAAGGGCTTGTACGATGTATTCAAATTAATCAGGACAACGACAGGTAGAACTTGACTTGCGTCTTATGACTTGTTGGCCTACGTCAAGGTCTATAAGAGCTTGGGGTAAAAATCACATCGGGAGTTTCAAACATAAAGGAAACTTGCAGATTTAGCTTACCTTCTGGAGTGTGGTGACTAGAGTGGCTTCCATCTAGGGCATCATGCAATGATAGTTGGATCCCGATCCCACTGATGAGTAGGATTACTCTCGGGAATTTCTCTCACTTAACAATCAATGCTATAAACCAAGTAGGTGCCTAGAAAGGTGTTAGAGGGGATACGCCTCCACGGAAAAGAGGTTCTTTAATTAAGGAACTTCGCGAAAGCGTTGGAAAACCTCTCTCGAAGTACCAACACCAGCCTGGCTAAAAGGTTAAGCAAGAATTGTAACGTGTGATTAAATCCTGACTAGTTCTTCTTTTAGGTTTTGAAGAAGGATTTGAGGAAACAGTGGGAGCCATCCTGTTTAGATAAAATAATAACCAATCTAAACTTGCAAGAGCATATGCTGAGTGCTTTCTTTTCTCTCTCTCTGGCAGCTATCATGACTGGACTAAAACTATTACTTGAAAAGAATATACTGACCGGGCAGAACTATAAAGATTGACTAAGGAACGTCAATATTGCGCTGACTTATGACAAAGTTGCATATGTTACCACCGCTGTTCCTCCCCTTATCCCAGGACCAGATTCCTCAGTTGCAGACAAGGAAGTTCGTAAAACCTGGGATCTAGACTGTGAGCGAGCTAAGTGTATCGTGCTGGCGTCCATGAATATTGAACTCCAGAAACAGCACGAGAGTATGGATATTGTATCCATATTCCTCCATTGCAAGGTATTGTATGGTGAACACTCCCGTATCGCGAGGTACGAAACCTCAAGGAAACTCTTCCAGATGAGGTTAGCTCCAGGATCGCCTGTTGGAGAGCACGTCCTCAAAATGATCACCCTCATTGAGGAACTCGCAAACTTGGGATGCGTGCTAGAGAATGATTTGTATATCGACTTGATTTTGCAGTCCCTTCCCCACACCTTCTCTCAGTTCGTGCTGAACTTCAACATGCACGAAATGGAAGCGGATCTTCCAAAGCTCCTCAATATGTTGAGGGTAGCAGAGACCTCCTTGAAAAAGGAGAAGACTCCCATGCTGTATGTTGGCCAATCATCTTCTTCTAAATCTAAAGCGAAAGCTAAAGGGAAGAAGAAGATGAAAGCCACCAAACTGAAGGGTGGGGTCAAGAAGGTGCAGGGAACGAACAAGGCAGGAAGGGTGAAGGCAGAAAAGAACGAGTGCTTCTATTGTCACAAGCAAGGGCACTGAAAGAAGGACTGTATAGCCTTTAAAGCCAAGGACATGAAGCAAGCTGTTGCTTCTGATTCAGGTTTGTTCGTAATCGAAAATTGTCTTTCAGTAAACTCTACTTCATGGGTACTTGATACCGGTTCTGGTTCTCACATCTGTAATTCTTTGCAGGATCTGAGAAATAGTAGAGTACTGGGGGCAGGTGATATGACTCTCCGGATGGGCAATGGAATGCATGTAGATGCAGTTGCAATAGGAGAATATCACCTAGGGTTGAATAGTGGACACATTTTGGTATTGTACAGCTGTTTTTGTATTCCCAGTATGTTGTGTAATATTATATCAGTATCTTTGTTGTCTAATAAAGGATATAATTTTGTGCTTGAAAGAAATGTCATGAACATTCTCCTAAATCAAGAACTGATTGGGTTTGGCACACTGGAAAACGGCATATACATACTTAATCAACCTCAAATTTTCAATATTCAAAACACGCGTAAAAGAAAGGCTCCAGATTCGAATCAAGCCTTCCTATGGCATTGTAGACTTGGTCATATAAATGAAACAAGGTTGACTAAGTTACATAAAGATGGATATCTAGATCCGTTTGAATATTTATCATATGCAACTTGTCAATCATGTATCAAAGGAAAAATGACCAAATCTCCGTTCATCGGACACGGAGAAAGAGCCACTGAACTCTTGGGACCAGTACACAGTGATGTATGTGGTCCGATATCTACGCATGCACGAAGCGGTCACTCCTATTTCATAACTTTTACTGATGACTTCTCTAGGTATGGACATATATTCTTAATGAAACATAAATCCGAGGCCTTTGAGAAGTTTAAGGAGAATAAAAATGAAGTAGAGAAACAGACTGGTAAAAGCATCAAGACACTTCGATCTGATCGAGGTGGAGAATACTTAAGTACCAGTTTCCTTGAATACTTAAAAGAGAATGGAATTCTCTCTCAGCTTACTCCGCCTTATACACCTCAGCATAATAGTGTATCAGAAAGGAGGAATCGCACGCTATTAGATATGGTGCGTTCAATGATGAGTAGTGCTGAGTTGCCACTTTCCTTCTGGGGATTTGCTCTAGAATCAGCCGCATACCTATTGAATAGAGTTCCAACTAAGTCTGTACCTACCACTCCATATGAAATCTGGTGTGGGAAGAGACCATATCTCAAGTATATCAAGATATGGGGGTGTCCGGTATATGTTAAAAAGCATAATCCGGACAAGCTCGAAGCATGATCGGTTTTATGCAAGTTTGTAGGATACCCCAAGCATTCAAGGGGGTACATGGTTTACCACACTGAAGAACAAAAGGTGTTTGTCGCTCGTCACATTGTCTTCTTAGAAAGAGAATTTCTTGCAAAAGAAATTAGTGGGAGCATGGTAGAACTGGAAGAAATTCCAGAACCTCAAACTGCAACCGAAGACTTAGAAGAATCTCTGATTTCAATAGAACATGATGAACCAACGCCACTCCGCAGATCTAGTAGGCTTTCTCATCCTCCTGAAAGATACTATGGTTTTCTTCTTGATGGGGATTGAGAGGATTGCATCATCGATGATGATGAGCCTACTAGTTTTCAGCAGGCTATCACGAGTAGCGACTCAGTGAAGTGGCTGGATGCAATGAGATCCGAAATGGAATCCATGTACACCAATAAAGTATGGACTTTAGAAGTTGCTCCTCCTGGGGTAAAACCAGTTGGGTGCAAATGGATCTTCAAAAAGAAGATTGGTATATTTGGACAAGTGGAAACCTACAAAGCTAGACTAGTAGCAAAAGGTTTTCGTCAAAAACCAGGATTGGACTATGATGAAACTTTTTCACCAGTAGCTATGTTTAAATCCATTCCGATCATGCTTGCCATTGCTGCCTTCCATGACTATGAAATCTGGCAAATGGATGTAAAAACAGCTTTTCTAAATGGACATCTAGAAGAGAGTGTTTACATGGATCAACCAGAAGGTTTCTTAGACAGCGGGAGCAGCGGACGAGTGTGCAAATTGCTTATATCCATTTATGGGTTAAAGCAAGCATCGCGGAGTTGGAACATCTGCTTTGATGAAACAGTCAAGGAATTTGACTTTATCAAAAATATAGATGAACCATGTATTTATAGGAAGATTGTAGAAGGAGCAGTAGTCTTCCTCGTTTTGTACGTCGACGACATACTACTGATAGGGAATGATATCCCTATACTACAATCAGCAAAAGCTCTTCTTGTCACAGAAATTCTCCATGAAAGACTTGGGAGATGCATCATACATTCTGGGCATTAAGATCTATCGAGATAGATCTAATAGAATATTGGGACTTTCACAGTCCAAGTATATAAACACTATACTAAAGAGATTTAGTATGGAAGATTCCAAGCACGGCAATATGCCCGCTTGTCACGGAATCACCCTCTCCAAGGAGATGTCTCCAAAGACTGATGAAGAGAGGGCTCGCATGGGCATTATACCCTACGCTTCGGCGATAGGATCAATAATGTATGCGATGTTATGTACCAGACCGGATGTAGCTTACGCACTTAGTGTGGTAAGCAGGTATCAGTCTGACCCAGGTGAGAAACATTGGAGAGCGGTGAAGAACATTCTCAAGTACCTAAGAAGGACTAAGGAGATGTTCTTGATTTACGATAATGGGGACCTCCAGGTAGAGGCTTTTACCGACTCCGGCTTCCAAAGTGACAAGGATGATTCTAAATCCATTTCGGGTTTTGTGTTTACTCTCAATGGAGGGGCGGTATGTTGGAAGAGTTCCAAACAAGATACCGTCGCAGACTCAACTATGGAGGCTGAGTATATAGCTGCTAGTGAAGCCGCAAAAGAGGCTGTCTGGATGAGGAAGTTCATTTCTGAACTTCAGGTGGTTCCGTCCATTGCCAATCCAATACCTTTGTATTGCGATAACAATGGCGCTGTAGCTTTAGCGAAGGAACCAAGGTCCCATCAGAAATCCAGGCATATCTTAAGGCGGTTTCACCTGATCAGGGAGATCGTGGATCGTCGGGAGATCGAGATACGGAGAGTGGACACAAAAGACAACACGGCAGATCCATTCACCAAGGCCATTCCTCAAGTACAGTTCGAGAGGTTATTTGAGCTGTTGGGCATGCGGTACGCCAGCAACTGGATCTGGTAGAGACAGTGGGTACTCATTGCAACAATTATAGGCCTTAGTGCAAGTGGGAGATTGTTGGATATATATGCCCTAGAGGCCTACATTGTATAGGATGCTTGGGATATGTATGTACATGACAGTCTTGCTTGATATGATAGTATGCTATTTGGTTTGACTTTGTCTTAACGTATGATATATTTTACTTGGTATTTATATATATATGTTGATAAAGCCCATAGGGTGTTTGTCTGACTACCGGCGTTGTGATGGCAGTCATACTAGTGGGAGCTGGATAGTCAATAGGCACACCTTTAGATGTCCCTGGTCGCAGGAGTATCGAGATCAGGCATCGATACTCCGGAGTAGACTAGTGTATACATATCTAGACCCTGACGAGGGGCGATGGATTGGTCCCGCAACCATTGGTGGTGTTCACCTAAGATTGTATAAAGATGCTCACTGGGTGTGAGTACACCGGACAGGACTCGCCGAGAACTGACTGAATGGTATTATACCTAACGTCAGATAGCAGTTCTTAGGTGACATGTGTGCAGATAGTCCGTTGACTTAAGGTCATCATTTGTCTCGTGTGAGTTCCCACTGTGGTTTGATTATTACCCTACCACGGCTCAAAGGAGTCATGCAAACAGGTTTCAGTTGGGCACAGTCCCGAGCCACGTGGAGGCAGTGAGAGACTGTTAGGGATTCGTCTCTCCCGGTATAGGGAGTTGATATCGCACTGTGGTCGGTTGGTCATTACCATAAGTCCCTGGCCAGGGCTGATTGAGAATTACTGATGGAATGATCAGTAGATTCTCGGGTGGTCTTGAACCATACCGACACGACTTGTACGGTTATTAGGGGTCTGACGTCCACCACCTCCCTAGACCATACATGCGATACTCTTAGACGAACAGACCGGACTGCGCGGATATTGTCACAGACAGGCTCAGTAGGATTTCAGATGGGTTACCTCATCAAGCTTTCTTATCGACAACTACCTGGGGACCGTTACGTACAGCTAGTATCGCTTGCGGTCTGTGGTTAAACCCACTGCCAGCGTAGTAGTTGAGTCTTTAGAGTCCCACATAGAGATTTCCTAAACCCAGGCGAAAAGATATAGAGGTCGTATGGTTTTACGACAAAGGTTCGGACGCATACGTGTTTGAACGCACGTACGACATTCAGACAGTTTTTACTAGCCGGCTTTGGTTTAAGCCAGATTCTAGTATCAGGTTATTGGATTTATACAGTCTAAAGTTTTTCCGTGTTTTCACGGATGAGAGGGGCGTTCTCGTAATTTTCCGAGAAGCTTCTAGAAGGATGTGACATGGAGGGAGATGTGGCATTTTCATTTAATGATTTAGTGACTCATTGTGAGTGATTCATCATGTCATTAATGCATTATTAAATGCTTAATGACTCACATAATGAATCACCCACTTGCATTAATGAAACATGATGAATAATCTCATATTATTCATTTCTTTTTATTCATTATGTTTCATATATCAAGTGAGAAGCTATTTCATTATCATTATCATTATCATTATCATCTTCTCGCTCTCTCTCTTCAAGTTCTCTCTCCTTCACCAAACCTAATCCTACCCTCATGAGTTGAGAACAAGGATTAGGAAAGACTAATTACTCCATAACCTATCTCTACATCACCTTAGCTACTCTATTTAGCAACTAGAGAAACTAAGTAACCTCAAGTTTAGAGGTTATAGCTTGGATTAGGGTTCTCGGGTGGATCGTCTATCACGGAAGAAAGCCGAAGAGGACGTGGAGATCCAAAGAGGCCGTAGATAACATTAAGACGAAGGACTAGAACCGTTTGGTATAATCACTTAACATAGTAGTTTAGAACTCTATAGCTTTTGTTAAAACTTGTTTAGCAAACGATTCATACGGTTATTCGATGTTTAATCATAGAACAAGATTGTTATTCATATTTCCGCCTCCCCATAAGTATTGGGGTGTTGAACATCGACTTACAATACATACCCTGGAGCAAGGGCTAATTGGGAAATCAGTTTTCTTTTAACAGTACACAGTGAAACTGAAACATTGAAATGTTTCGATGGGGTATCCGGGTATTCCTAGTAATTCCTTTTCCATTATCAGATTCACAACTGAAACCGTATATTTCTTTGCCATCTCTCCAAATCCCTTTATATGTCTTTAGTCATTACCTTTTGTACACCCTCTTAGGCTTAAATGGTTTTCTTCCTTCCCTACAGTTCAGCACCAGCCTATGGTTTGGAAGAAGACTATCCAATAAGCATAATGGGTGTACTGTCCTAATCCTAAGAGCACTCGCAACCCGAGAGAAGGTAAAGATAAAAGACAACCGAATAAACCTTATTCATATTTCTCCTGAACCAGAATCCATCCCCGAACTGGAACAAGTTCCTATCGAGTTCGTATATAACCATACGATGGAGTATCCAAATGACTGTGGATCTTCGTAGTGACACGGAGTGTTATGGAGAAATACAGAGGTGAAGTAGGAGTGGTAATGAAATACTTGGTTTGGTCATGAATAGCAGTCGCAATTTACTTTGCCCTCCTTCTAATCCCTTTATTTGTCTTAACTTAATACCTTCTGTACACCACACTTAGGCTAATCGGCTTTCTTCATTCCCTACCGTTCGGCACTAGCCTATGGTTTGGAAGAAGACTATCCAATAGGCGTAACCGGTGTACTATCCCCTAATCCAAGGAGCACTCGCAACCTGAGAGAAGGTAAAAGGAAAAGACAACTGAATAGTCCTATTCGTTTTCTCCAGAAATGGAAACCATCCTCGAATCTGGAACAAATTCCTTCGAGTTCGTATATAACCATACGATGGTTTTATCCAATGGAAGTGGACGTTCATAGTAATACGGAGTGTTCTGGAGAAAAGGGTAAAAGTAGGAGTGGCAATGAGGTATGCAACTCTGACAATCCAAAAGCCAGTGCTTTAAGAAGGTTCGGTTAACTTGGTCACTCAGTCATAGTCAAGGGTCGGGCCATGGTCGCTGCCAAAGAGGGAGAGAGAAAAGAAACACTCAGCGTGCACTCTAACCTAGATCTGAATGGTTGTCACTTTATCTAATCAGGAAACCTCCCACTGTAACCTCAAATTCTCCTCCAAACCTGAAAGAAGAAATAGTCGGGATCACCCGAGGAGTAAACCAACTCATCAGTGGGAATCGGGATCCAACTATCATCGCATGATAATGTGATGGAATCCACTCACGTTATCACACTCCAGAGGGTATGCGCATATCTGGCAAGTTTCAGTTTCTTTAGAAACTCCCGATTTGTGTTTTTACCCCAAGCGGCTTATGACCTTGACTAGCCGCTAGTTAAGTTCAACCCGTCATTATTCTGGATTGCATTAAACCCACCCGTACGTGCCCTTGACTAGGTCAACAGGGCCGCACGACTGTCCTAACCAATCCCACTTATGAAACAAACAAGTACCACTTAGCTACCGAACACTACGTCTTGACTAGGTCAACAAACGCAGCACGAATATTAAATAATACCCATAAGAAATGACGAAGGGCTACGGCTGGTTTTTGGCGAAAAACCCTTTGACGTAATGAACTTGATATCGTTGAAGGAACCGCATAGCATTTTATAAATATATAGTGGCGAAAACCTTTTGCTAAAGAGGTCACTCCCGGTGAAGGGATCTCGGCTCTTTCCCCGTAGAATAAGGTGCAGGATATTCCAACTGAATACCACGATGCAAAGCAAAAGGCAATCGGCTACAGTGAAGTTATTACCCTGACGCAAACTTCTGTCCAAGGGGTCACTCCCGGTGAAGGGATCTCGGCCCTTGCCTCGTCGACTGAGGTGCTGGATATTCATAACCGAATACCACTGTGCAAAACAAAAGAGAACGTCCTTGCAATAACAGATTTTTGAAAAATGTTCCAACAACATCAGAATAGGTTTGTTTAGCTTGCATTGATCCGAATCAATGCAATCCCACCAATTGATCACACCAATAAAGTACGAAAATAATGATGTACGTATATGCCATCCGCATTCGCCACTGGGTCCCGTCATCACCCGTTAGGTTACTTAGCTAACGACAGAGCGGGGACTGGACTAGCGCGGATGTAAAACATATACAACATCTACTAGTATATATATCAATATATAATATTCGCTCAAGGCGTGATAAAACGCAACATAACAGAAATGTAATAAGTATCACAGAACAATACAGATATCTGGGATCCCCGGGTTTCATAGAGCCGCTACTGAAACCCGACGTTCCCCTGGTCGTTTGGATAGCCTGTGCAATGAAATCCTAGACCCCTAAGGGCGCGGCAAGTTACCCGCCAAAACCTGAAGCGAGGCAGCCCCCTTCAGCAACGTGAATGGGCCACCCAGTAGTTCACGGAATCCAGTAACTTGGGCACCCCTCCTTGGGTCAACCTATACCCCCTACGAGTGCGGCGAATAGCCCGCTAATTCTAGAGTAAAGCCCCCTCCGTCTCAACGCCATGAGATGCGGGCTCGTTGCCCTCTAGAACCCGGCTACCCGTGCACCCCTCCACGGGGTAATCCTAGTACAGAAAGTAAAATATACAACGGGTACATTGACCTCTGCCCGGTCGTGCCATAAAAAAATAATATACAAACAGGCAGTGACGACAGTCCACATGTCGGACGCTCGCCCCGCAATATCAAATGTACATAAACAACCAAACTGTACTACCATTGCATCCAGGCTATCCACCACGACAAATCCTCAACATCACAGCACAACACAGAACGTCAACGTGAATGTCACGTTCGCAAATCCGTCTAAAAGGGCTATAACAGTTAGACAGGATTTACCGATCAAATGACATTCACGGTCGCAGATATAATGTAAATACTGTGAACTAATATATTTAAAATTTTCGATCAACTAAATTTCCCGAAGTGGGTCCCAAGCACTACTGTAGCACTCAAAATAAATCAAGGCCCAAAAAGAATATACCTGAAACCCTATTTCCATGTCAGGAACCCACTGTAGAAATTTGGTGCAGTTTGGCCATAGCACGGCGGCGGATCCGCGGCCAAAACGTGGTTTTGGCCGCGGATCTGCTGCTCTACAGTAATTTCAGCCGATCAAATTTTCACAGAATTCTTATAAAACCCTGCACGTATTTTTGCAATGTACCAAATAATTTTTTGAGCACAGCAAAAATTCGACAGAAACCTGGACTTGAAAATGGGGTTTTTGGAAAATCCGTTTGATCGAACTTGTAAACATGTTAGAGCAAGCTAGACTAGCTTAATAGCGTGGCTCTGATACCAATGTAAGTGCATGGTGGCGCCCCGGCCGTCTGAACGAGGCCAAAATGCGGAAACAAAAAGTTTTCTTTACTTAGAAACCGGCGCTACCGCGGACTATTGTAACATTTTAAAAATAATTAAATAATTAATTAAATAAATAAAATCGTTTAAGTGAATTTTATAATTTTCGGTAAAGTAAAACGTAGTTTTCATAAAACTAAACCGTAATTATTTTTCACTATAAATTTAAAAATACCTATTTTAATTATGTTATTACTATTAAATGGTGTTTATTTAGCCACTTATAAATTTTAGTTTAATTAAATATTTTTCTTAAATTAATTATTTTAAATATTAACATAAGCTTTATTTTTACACTAAATTAGTGTAAATTACAAATTTGAATGGGTTTAATTAGAAAAAGTGAACCATTACATATTAGAATCAAGTGTGTTTCATGCAAAATTTATTTTCAAAATTTTACAATGGTTCTAGACCATTCTAGGTCAAATGGACTGAAGAAAATAAAGAATTTTTAAATAAATTTATGAAAAGACTTAATTGTGTGATATTTTTGTGCAACCTTCTACACTTTTCTTCACCTTTTCTCACTCTCCTCTCTTTTCCTCACCTCATGGCCGGCCTCACCACCATTGGCAGCCCCAAAATTTTCCCCCCATCATTTTTGTATTAAAAATCATTAAAATTCATCAAAAATTCAATAAAAAACCGACAAAATCCTAATTAATTCCTACCCTCTATTCTTTGCTCATCTTTACATGGATTTTGGAGATGGAAAGCATTCATTTTGGAGGCTTATTTTCATGTTTGGATTTCATGTTGTGGAGGTATAAATCTTCTTCTTTTGATTTATTGTTATTAGATGTTTCATTTAAGCATAATTAGATTTAATAAATAATTTCTATCTACAAGTTTGAAAATTCAAGTTAGGGTTTATAAAATTAAGTTATATTTTTTATTAATTAAGTAGGGTTATAATAACCAGTTTAACATTTTTAGAAGTGGAAAATCTTGTATGGATGATATATTGTAAATTGTTTATGTAAAATTGTTTAAATTAATCCATTTTGCAAACTAGATTTCTATATATTGTATATATTGGTGAGATAAAATTCCAATTAATGTTTGTAACACTAGATTGTGGTTTTAATGAGGATATTAACTTGTTAGTGGAATGAAAAACTTAGATTGGTTACTAGTTTCTATTCATAATTGAAAAATACTAATAAAAATGCTATTTTTGCTAACTAAATTTTGGAAATTCTTAAATAAATGAGGTTTAAAATCTAAATTATGATTTCATTATATTATTATCATCATGAATTGTAGTTTAATGTATTAATTCATGCAAAATCTAGTTTAGATGTGATATTGTGAAATTTTCCTTAAAAGTATCGAAATCGGGCAAGTTTGTAAACTAGAATTTTCAAACTAATATAAGTTAGGGTGTTAAAAATATAGTGATGGTTTATATAGTCTAGTTATGCTAATTAATGAATACTATGACCATTAGTTTCTTTTAAACATCAAGTTTTGAAGTAAAACGGTAAATTGGTGTTTTCAGGTTTTACGGAATCGGACGATTTGATCGATTTTTTTAGGTTTCGATGAATTAAATCATGTTTTATATTATAAGTAATGAGTTTTATAACTATGAGTTGTTTGTTGATGCTTATTTCGATCAATCGGCATTTGTACGCCGATATCGAGCGATATTTGGTTCTTTTGCATGAGCGGGACATAAGTTTTAACCTATGCGCGTTTCGTGCGTCGTTTTGATGTTGTCCGTGATTTAGTTTACGATATTGTGTTTGCGTATAGGTACCCCTCACGTGGATTGCGGGCGATGAAGAAGAGGATGGCGACACCGTCTTCGGCAGACAAGGACCAGGTGAGTAGATGTATATCTACGGGGGGAAGTCGGGTGGATGGCATTTAGCACCCCCGCAAACGTAGAATAGGGATAGTATTTATTGTCATTAGGAAGCTAGACGTGACCTTAGAATTTCGGTGAGTAGGACCCTAGTAGTGACCTTAGGTTGGACTAGATTGATTTAGAAAGACCTTACCCGAGGATGAATATCTTGGAGGAGATTCGTAGGTTTCAGGTAGATACACATACGCACACACTGAGTCTCGACGTGGTGTATACGTGTATGTGTATATATATATAGGACTAGGTGTAGATATACACACACACACACACACAATACGTATATGTGATACAAGGATGTGATATGATTCACGGGGATGAAACAATATAACTGGGCTTGATGCCGTGATTCTTAGCTTTACGGTCGTGTTATGATGTTAGCGGATCATTAGGAAATGAGATAATGAATAGGTATACATAAATAATAAAGGGTGGTGATGATATTGAAGTATATGGGACTCTAAAATAGAACCCGGACCGTAACCTGTGCCTGAAATTCTGATATGATATCATATAGGGGTGACTTGATTACGACATCATATAGGTGTGACTTGATTTCGATATCATATATGTGTGACTTGATTACGATATCATATAGGTGTGATTTGATTACGATATGATCTAAGTGTGACTTAATCACAATATGATACATATGACATGATATTTCTGAGGATAAATTAACGATGTATATTTATGCTGTCAATGATATATGATTGATGTATGCGATTACAGTATAGCACCTTGATCTTGACATGTGTTGATGATGATATTATATGAATGATGAGACACGTAGGTGATACTTGACCCGTACCCCGCTATTGGGATGTCGTACGATGGATTTTACCGTACGAGGCATAGATATGATGATTGATCCGCACTCTTGATTCGAGGAAGCCGTACTACGTACGAGACGCTATTGAGGCTGGATCGCCGACTATTAGAGATATTGATTCAGACCTTAGGTGGACTCTTATTTCTTATTGACTAGTTTCTTAGGTTTAGTTACTTAGGATGTTAGATGGACACTAGTTTAGGCTCGAGTCATATAGTTGTAGTTATACTTGTATATCACAGATGAGTGGTTAGTACACATCCGTCTTTACATTCATACCGTAATCATAATGGTGCATGTTCATTCATATGTTTCTATAATCAGAATAAAACTTTGCCTGTTAGGACACCAGCACCATTACCGATGATGCGCGTATTCCACGCACACTTATTTGCCGGCTCACACACATCATCATCGGTAATTGCTATGTCACGTACACTTTAGATCATATTATCTTTTATTGATACAATCAGCTAACAGCTAGATCGATATAATATTGTGATTACTCTCTGGTGTTAGTATAGACATGGTATTTATTACCTAGATATTTCATGCATTCGCATTTTCATGTTATCATGCAGTATTATGGGGCATATGCCGACACTTATCATATACTTACCCATGATTTTGGGATTTTGGATTTCTATGAGATTTCTGGATTTTTGGGGAAAACCGCAAGAATATATAAAAACTTCTCTCTCTCTCCTCCTCTCTTTTTAAAACATAAGATGCGGTTTTCTCGTGATGTATGTGTTGTCCACCATGAGATTTCATGTTTTCTGTTGGATTTCGAGACCCGATTCGAGGAGTGGATGAACCGTCTCGGGTACATGGTGGGCCCGGTATGGTACCCCGGGGCAAGAAGATTGAGTTGTAGACGATGAGCCTGGCAGGGGAGGACTACCTACCGGTGATGTCTGGCGCGGCGGATATCCGGAGGATACCGACCGTTGTCTTGAGATTTGATGATATGGGCCGATCCGGACTGACGGAGCCCGAGATATTGAGACTATGAGACATTGAGATTATGAGGTATTGAGACTTGAGATTTACATGTTTTGTGTCGATACTTGACACGGATTTCCATGGATTTCATCGTTGATATTTCAGATTTCTATACACATTTTACCATGATAAAAGTTAAAGATTTCTTATACAGATATATCTAGATTTTAGGATTGGTTATTTCACATTCATGGTGCATGCATACTCATTCATATGACATAGTTCTATATGAGGCACTGATACGAGCACGGAGCATTTGCACTTACACGTAGCTTATTATCCTGTCTTTACTTGATAACTAGTAGTATATTAGTTTATTATTATGACCTAGGACAGCGTCGTGCATTCGATTTCTTTTCGCAGATATTTTCTACTCACGAGTTGGCAACTCACCCCCGTTGTGCCAAATTCTATTACAGGTTCGATGTACAGGTGTTCCTGGCAGCTTGCTGGCACATCTTTTCACTCAGGGTGATTTGCACGGTAGGTTGGTTCACTTGTATCTGGACCGCCATTGTACTTTTATTATTTCATTTGTATCTAGAAAGCTCCATCAACCAAACTTGTATTACTTGATAGTTTACTGGATCGGTTGTTTATTTCGACCTTAGGGCCGCGCTTGTATTATTATGATATTTGGTTGTTTTGTTTTCTTTTGAGTTTTGAGCCTCGCCCTTTGGCGTTGTATACTATTGTGCATTGATGTGGTTGTTTCCGCCTTTTGGCGTAGAGCTAGCTCTCGTTTGGGGATGCTTTTTATTGTTTGTATATATATTATTCTTGTTTGTACCCATTTGGGGCCAGTTTTTACAAAGGAGACTCTGCCGAAATTTTTGAGAAAATTGGTTGTTGCTTTTAAACTTGTTTTCTACATGTTTTCCTTTACTTCTTCTTTTTATGGTTTAGATTTCTGGGCTTCGACTTACTTAGGTTACGTTGCGCCTCTAGACGCTTCGTAATCTAAGTGCCGGTCACGTTCCGTACTTTCGGGTCGTGACAACTATAAACCCGGATCGGACCATTAACCTACTCCTAGCTAACTAGAGAAAGGGTAGAGAGCTATACCGAGCGATCCGTGTCCTTCGGTCTTCGGCCACCATCCCGATCTCCTCGCGGCATCACTGATCTCCGGTCTCCTCGTAAGAAAGGCACCACATCGAGAAGTCTTTTTACGGGCTCCCACCTCTGGACCGAGGCAACTCGGATACGAAGTTGGCAAGCCGACGTGTCCAAGATTACGGTAGAATGTTCGTAGATCACTATGTCTCAAGGGGGTTGACGAAGTTGCCATTTGGAGTGGAGGTGAAGTAATAAGCTTTGGAGATGAACCAAGAGGATTTTGTGCAAGCAAATGAGATGAAAATCCTTCTCCAAAATTTTGGACAGCTCCATACATAGTAGTGGCCGGCCATCATCTAGAATGAGGGGAGAGAGTGAGCAAAAATAATGCAAGAGAGAGAAAAAATGGTGATGATGAGAACCAATGATCACACCCAAGTCAAAACCAAAACCCATCCCCTAAAGCAAGTGATGATGCACAAACTAATCATCATAAACTAGAACCGTCATGAGAACCATCATGTGCCACAAAAAGTCTTCTCCATTATAAATTGCACAAATGCAAATAACCCCCTTCATGGAAAATTCAGCCAAAGAAAGAAACAAAGGAAAATGGCCGAAACGGAATGCAAACTGGCAACTTCAAAAAAATTGATCCCGTAATAAATTACAGGAAAACCCCGCGACTGTATATACATACCCGCATTTGTATTCCGACCGAATACAAATGCAATGAGACAAAATCTACACTGTACAATACTAGGATCCGGCTTAAACAAAAGCCCGCTAGTATTATCCATCCGATCATGATCCGTGCAACACCGCACGTATATGATCGAACCCTGCCATAATCCATATGTCCTCTACAGCGTTTCACCCGAAACTTGAGAAACTGTCTGTGGGGGACTCTAAAGACTCGTCAATACTTTGGCTGTGGATTTAACCACTAGCACGTCAAAAGTGTTAGCCATACGTAACGGGCTACCAGGTATTGACCAAAAGGGACGTCGATGAGCGAACTCATCCTGACACCCTACTGAGCCTGTCAGTGACAATATCTGTACAGTCCGGTCCGTTCGTCTATGAGCATCGCATGGCGGGCCTAGGGGGTTGGTAAAAGTCAGACCCCCAAAAGCGGTACAAGTCGTGTCGGAGTGTAACCCAGAACATCCTGAGATACTACTGGAATACCTACCAGTAAATCTCCTGCCTTGGCCAAGGACTTCATGTAATGGCTCTCCTAGACACAGCGCGACCTCATCCCCAATACCGAGAGAGACGAACCCCTGCTGATCCGCTCACTGCCTCCATGTGGCTCGGGACTGTACCCAACTAAAACCTGTTTGCACGACTCCTTTGAGCCGTGGTAGGGTAGTAATCAAAGTACAGTAGGAACTCACACGAGACAAATGACGATCTCAGGTCGATGAACTAACCTGCACACATGTCACCAGGGAACTGCCATCCGACGTTAGGTATAATATCAACTAGCATGTTCCCGGCGAGTCCTGTCCGGTGTACTCATAACCCAATGAGCACCTATATACATCTTAGGTGAACCAACTGACACCAGTGGCTTGTGAGACTAGCCACTGCCCCTCGTTCGGGTCTCTACTGTATACACTAGTCTACTCTGGAGTATCGATGCCCTGTCTCGAAACTCCCACGACTAGGGACCATTTAAGGATGTGCTTATAGACCCCAGCTCCCACGTATATGATCGCCATCAAACTACTGGCTGTCAAGCAAGAATCTTAGGGGCTCTATCAACGTGCAATAGTGATCAGTAATGTCACCTAAAGCAGTACACGATGATAAAGATAAACCAGATAGCATACTATCATCTTGAGTAAGACTGTCCTACCGGCATAGGTCCTCCCTCAATCATTGCAATCGCATGCCTGTGATCTAATAATTGACTCTGAGGGTACTATATCCAACAGATCATACTAGTGGGGAAAGGGTAGTCGGTAAGTACATCCTTCAAATGTTCCTAGTCGTTGGAGTATCGAGACCGGGCATCGATACTCTAGAGTAGACTAGCGTATACGCTTCTCGACCCATATGATGGGCGATGGATGATCCCATATCCATTGGTGTTTGATATCAAAGAAGGTATATGGGTGCTCAGTGGAGATTAGGTACACTGAACAGACTCGTCGAGAACTTCTAGATGGTATTATACCTATCGTCGGATAGCAGTTCTCTGGTGACACTGGTACATGTTAGTCTGTAGACCCGAGATCGTCATAGAGTCTTGTGTGATTCCCACTGTGCTTTGATTTCCACCACACCACGGTCAAGAGATCATTCAAAAAAGGTGGTTTTTGGGTACAGTCCTGAGTCACATGGAGGCAATGAGCGATAGGAGGGGTTTCGTCTCTCCCAGTATTAAGAGTTGATGTTGCGCTATACTCGATTGGCCATAACAGGAAATCCCTGGCCAGGGTTGCTGAGATTTACTGGTAAGTGTTATCAGTAGTTTCTCGAATCGTTATGGACCTTGCATCGGCATGACTTATCAGGCTATTGGGGTCTGACGTTATACCACCCCCAGGCTGTGATATGCGACACATCATACGAAGAGATTCGCACAGACCGGACTGTACGGTAGTGTTACTGATTGAATTCGCAGGAGTACGAGCAGGCTCTCTTGTCGATCTTCTGATTACTCAATACTTGGGTGGCCATTACGTTTAGCAGACCGCTTGCGGCTCTTGGGTGTTTGATATGATCATCACTTATTGCCGGCGTATTGACGAGTCTTTAGAGTCCTACACAGAGGTGTCCTGGTTCATGCGAAACGGAGTAGGAGCACATATGTGATGTGTGCGGGACCGAGATGAATGCGTGTATGTGATATCGCATTCTATTCTCGTGATTAGTGACATCGTAGGTTATATGTGATATAGCCAAGTTATCGGATCAAGTGTTGATTCGATAAGTTGTTACATTTGATATTATTCGGTTATATGTGATATACCCGGATTATTAAATCAAGAGTTGATTTAATAATTTAATGTATAATTATATATTTGATATATTACATTATTTTAACTAATATTAGCTCACTTAAGTAATTCTTTTTCTCACATTTGATACACTTTACATATATGTGATATATGTATTGTTTTCTTTTTTTGCACACTAAATATATATGTGATATATATAAGTGTGTCTGCTAGGTTACACATGAAACATAGTTGTGTGAGACTTACACCATACTAGGGTTAATGTTAAGGTTTTATTTATTATTAAGTAAATTCAAAATGGTGGAATTAGTCATGGTTAGGGTTTGTAGAAACTTGTAGAACCATTGACTTTGTCCACCTCTTTTGTTTTACTTAAAGATATTTATTAACCTAACCTTTAACCCTTAGCCATTGTTTATTCTCTACAAGGGTTTGGCATGGCATATACCAACCATGGTTGCATTTCTAACCTCATGAATTCATTCATCTCTTCATCACATCTTCTTCTTCCTCAAGAGAAAAAGCTTGCTAGCTTTTTCCGGGTGATGAAAAAGCGTGAGAAAAATAAATCTAAAGTGAGCCCACTTCCTACTTCCTCATCCTCTACTATTATCCATTTAGTTTGAGGTGTTTGCTTCACTAATCTCATCATTAGTGAAGAGGTAGCATGAGCTTGATTCTCCTCGACGTAGATCATCTTCGGCCTCGAAGACATTGAGCAAGCTTGTTCGTTTCTTCATGTGAACCCATACTAGAGTCCGGGTCTTCACAACATGCAGCGAAGGGACTACGACATGGAGCTTTAGAAGTGAAAGAACGGTCTACAAAGGTTGTATTCCCTCATTCACTTAGATGTAAAGTATTTACATATCGTTTCGTTGGATTTTCTAGTTTCGATTCTAGGGTTAGGGTTACCTAGAACGGCAAAAATTTAAATACGGGATGGATGATGCCTTCCGAAACCTTGCTGCCATGCTAGGCAACCGTGCAGGTCATTCTCGTAATTAGTTCGGGGAAGCTTCTAGAAGGGGACACCTATTAGGGTTTTGATTCTTTTATGGATTAATCAATATGGGTGGAGAAATGAGGCGGAATTGAGCATTGAATCTAGCATGGCTACTTGGTGACTCACTCACTTGACAAAATAGATATTTGTGAAACTTGTGAGATATTTTATGGTGAGATATTTATCTCCAAAATATCTTATTTACTTCATTCTTTATCTTTTGGACAGCCAAACCTTTTTCAAGAGCTCACAGGTTCACTCTCATTTCTCAAGTCTTCGTCTTTTCTCATATGAAACCCTAATTGTCTCATGAGTTGAGAAACCTAGGTTTACAAGAGACCAAGTATTCCATCTTCACTCTCTAGATCACCTAGGCCATATAGTCTAGCAAGCTACTTGCCCTAGTTACCTCGGAGTTGAGGTTGGAGGTCGGACTATAGACTCTCGGGTGGAATTCTAATGTTGTAGTTACTTTAAAAGCTTTGTGATGTGTATATGTGTTTGGAAGCGTCGATTAATTGCTATACGTCGATTAGTCGGTGTTGCACATATCTGTGATTATGTTATGTTGGTTTGTGTATATGAACTTGTTGGATCGTCATGGATGGATAGCCGGGGATGTGAGATGAGGGTTTTCATTCTTTCATTCGATGTAAAATTTGTAAAATGATGTAATATTATTTTGCGGGGCACATCTGGGTTGAAGTTGTAGCCACCGTTGTATTATTTCTTTTACTGTTTTTGCTCCTAGGATAGACCCAAGGTGGGGTGCACAAACTACCGGATTCTTGAAGTGCCGAGTGGCCAACTCACTTTGTTGAAGGAGGTTGCTTCACTTCGGGAATTTGGCGGGTAGTTTGCCGCACTCGTAGGGGTCTGGGGTGGGGTTTGGCTATTCATCACGACCGTGGAATCCGTCTTTCGTTATAGGCTCAAACGAAACACGGAATTCCCAGTATATCCAATGCGTTCATCTGTGATCTGGAATGCCTATCATTGTGTCTGACGAATGGATATTATTATATATATATATATATATTATATAATAGACGTTGCTTATGTTTTGCATCCACGCTAGTCCAGCCCTCGCTCTATCGTTAGTTAAGTAACCTAACGGGTGATGACGGGGCCCTGTGGCGAATGCGGATGGCATAAGCGTACGTTGTATTTTCGTTGTTTTCTGCAATGGTAGGTTAATTGATGGGACTGCATTAAATTAATGCAAAGCAAACAAACCAAAGCTGAATCGTTGGAATAATTTTAAAACCACTTGGTTTTTTTTATTAAAACAGCAGACTTTTAAATGCGGAGCTTAAACCATTCCTTTTAAAAGCTATCAGGTTCTTTCAATTATACCAAGTTCACTACGTTCACGGTTTCGCCAAAACCAGCCGTAGCCCTTCGTCATTTCATATGAATATTCAATAGTATTCAAGCTATATTTGTTAACCTTCGTTAAGGCATAGTGATTGGTAGCTGCTGGGTGTTCATATGTAGTATAGATAGATGTGTTGGTTTGGGACAATCGTATTACCTTATTGACCTTTGTCAAAGGTATATACGGGTGGGTTCAAATTAACCTGGACAATGATGGGTAGAACTTGACATGTGACTTATGATTTGTTGACCTTTGTCAAGGTCATAAGAGCATGGGGCAAAAATCCACATCGGGAGTTTCTAAAGAAACTGAAACTTTCTAGTGCTGCATACCATTTGGAGTTTGATATTGTTGGTAGGATTCCTTCAGCATTATCACACATTGATATTTGGGTCCCGATCCTACTGTGAGTATTCGCTACTCCTCAGGAGAATTTTCACTTAACGATCAATGCTATAAACCAAGTAGGTGTCTAGAACAGTGTTAGCGGGGCTACGCCTCCAGGGAAAAGAGGTTATTTAATTAAGGAACTTCGCGAAAGCGTCGTAAAACCTCCCTCGAAATACCGACACTAGCCTGGCTGAACGGTTAAGTAAGAATTGTACGGTGAGATCAATCCTGACTAATTCTTCTTTTATGGTTTGAGGAAGGATTCGAGAGACAGTGGGAGTTATCTTGTTTAGATAAATTAAAAACCAATCTAAACTTGCAAGAGCATCATGCTAAGTGTTTTCTTCTCTCTCTCTCTCTTAATTGCAGCGACCCCATGACCGGATAAAGGTTACATCTAGATAATAAAATAACTGAATCTGACTGTAATGACTGGCAAAGGCCAGTCCAGATGTCCATTGCCTATGACAAGCTGGGACACCATATTACTACTCAAACCCTTACCGTCCCAGGTCCAGTTTCCACCGTCGCGGATATTGATATCCGTAAGACATCAGAAAAAGACTGTGCGAATGCTAAGTGCCTCGTGTTGGCCTCAGTAGATGGTGTAAACCAGAGGCATCATGAGAAGATGGACTTAGCTTCCATCTTCCTCCATAACAAAGATTTATATGGAGAGCAATCTCGTATCGCAAGATATGAGACCTCAAAGGAATTGCTTCAAGCGAGCTTGGCTATCGGGTCATCTGTAAGGGACAACGTCCTTACAATGACTAGCTATATTGATGAGCTCACGGACTTGGAGACCACGTTGGGAAACGGGTCATATGATGACTTGTTTCTACAGTCGTTACCATCTACTTTTGTCCAGAGGAAGAAAGTTATACTTCCAGTTGAGGGCACCATGAAGGAAACCAGGGTGACACCCATTCAACTTATTGTGGAATCTTCCTCTTCTGCATCCAAGGCGAAAGCAAAGGGTGAGAAGAAGAAGACCTCCACAAATCCGATATGCGATGTCAATAAGGTAGAAGGACAGGGAAGGGCAAAAGTTTCTGGGCTAACAGTAGTGAAGGAGTGATGTTCTTATTGTCACGGGAAAGGGAATTGGCAGAGGGATTGCAGGGCTTTGAAAGCCAGAATCCAGGATCCGAAGCATGTTATGGCTTTGACTTCGGGTGTGTTTGTAATAGAAAACTATATGTCAATTAACTCTACTTCCTGGGTACTAAATACCGGATCGGGACCTCATATCTGGAATTCATTACAGGCTTTGAGAAACCGTAGAGTTATCAAGATAGGTGATATGACTCTCAGGGTTGCTAACGGAATGAGCGTGGACGCTGAATCCGTAGGGGAATATCACCTTGGATTGATAAGTGGGCAGATATTGATTCTACGTAATTGTTTGTATATACCTAGTCTAGCTTGTAATATCATATCTGTATCCTTACTTTCTAAGGACGGATATGATTTTACATTTGTAAGCGATGTGGTCCACATCCACCTAAATCAAGCTTTGATTGGGTCAGGTACATTAGATAACGGTATATATGTATTAAATTAAGCTCAGGTTTTCAGTGCCCAGAACACACTTAAAAGAAAGTCTCCAGAACTAAATCAGGCTTTCTTATAGCATTGTAGACTGGGTCACATCAATGAAACACGGTTAACTAAGTTACATAGAGAGGGATATTTGGATCAGTTCGAATATCAGTCTTATGCAACTTGTCAATCTTGTCTCATAGGAAAGATGACAAAGACTCCGTTCACTGGACACGGAGTAAGAGCGAGCGAGCTCTTGGGACTCATACACAGCGATGTGTGTGGTCCAATGTCTACACATGCACGAAGTGGTTATTCCTATTTCATTACTTTTACGGATGATTTCACTCGGTATGGACATGTTTTCTTGATGAAGCATAAATCCGAGGCCTTTGAGAAATTCCGGGAATACAAGAATGAAGTGGAAAAACAAACAGGCAAAAGTATCAAGACACTGAAATCTGATCGAGGTGGTGAATACTTAAGTGCCGAGTTCCTGGACTACTTAAAAGAAAATGGATTCTCTCTCAGCTTACTCCTCCATACACATCACAACACAAAGGTGTATCGGAAAGGCAGAATTGAACCCTATTGGATATGGTTCATTCCATAATGAGTAAGGCTGAGTTACCGCGATCCTTCTGGGGTTATGCACGAGAATCAGCTGCATATTTTTTGAACAAGGTTCCTACTAAGTCAGTTCCTACCACACCATATCAGATATGGAGTGGGAAGAAACCCTGTCTTAAGTACCTTAAGACATGGGGATGTCCAGCTTTTGTTAAAAAGCAGCATGTGGACAAGCTCGAGGCACGCTCAGTACTGTGTAAGTTTGTTGGATACCCTAAGAACTCAAGGGGGTATCTTTTCTATTACGCAGAGGAACAAAAGGTTTTGTTTATCAACATCCCCACTTCTTGGAAGCGGAAATTTTAGAAAATCAGAAAAGTGGGAGCGCAATAGAACTGGAAGAAATTCCAGAACTACAAGCTATTACTGAAAGCTTGGTAGAACCAGAGATTTCAGAAGAACCGGACATCCCCGTGCCACTCCACAGAAGTAGTAGGCAGTCTCATCCTCCCGAGAGATACTACGGTTTTCTCATAGATGGGGATCAAGAGGATCGCATCATTGACAATGATGAGCCTAATAGCTTCCAGCAAGCCATTTAGAGCAGAGACTCGGTAAAATGGCTGGATGCAATGCGGACCGAAATGGAGTCCATGTACACCAACAAAATATGGACTTTGGATATTGCTCCCGAAGGGGTAAAACCCGTAGGCTGCAAATGGATCTTCAGAAAGAAGATTGGTGTAGATGGACAGGTTGAAACCTATAAGGCTAGACTTATTGCAAAAGGTTTTCATCAAAGACCTGGTTTGGACTATGACGAAACCTTTTTTCCAGTGGCTATGCTCAAATCCATTCGGATCCTTCTTGCCATTGCTTGAGATCTGTCAGATGGACGTAAAGACGGCTTTTCTAAATGGAAATTTAGAAGAGTGCGTCTATATAGATCAGCCAGAGGGTTTCATTCAGAGTGGGAGCAGCGGGAAAGTGTACAAGTTGCTTAAGTCCATTTATGGACTAAAGCAGGCATCGTGGAGTTGGAACATCTGTTTTGATGATACAGTCAAAGAATTCGACTTTATCAAAAATGCAGATGAACCATGCATATATAGTAAGATTGTAGCGGGAGCTATGGTATTCCTCGTCTTGTACGTGGATGACATTCTCTTATTAGGAAATAACATTCCTATGCTACAATCATTCAAAGGATTCTTGTCACAGAGGTTCTCCATGAAGGACCTGGGTGATGCCTCCTACATTCTGGGGATCCAGATCTATCGTGATAGATCTAAACGGATGTTGGGACTTTCGCAGTACAGGTACATCGACACCATACTGAAAAGATTCAGTATGGAAGATTCAAAGCGCGGTAATCTACCGGCTTGTCACGGAATCACCCTCTCCAAAGAGATGTCTCTAAAGACTGATTTGGAAAGGGCTCGCATGTCATCTATACCCTACGCTTCTGCGGTAGACTCTATAATGTATGCGATGTTGTGTACCGGACCAGATGTAGCCTACGCATTGAGCGTTGTAAGCCGGTATCAGTCAAACCAAGGGGAGAAGCACTGGATAGCAGTAAAGAACATTCTCAAGTACCTGAGAAGGACTAAGGAGATGTTCTTGGTGTACGGCGGAAAAGACCTCCAGATCGAGGCCATTGCTGACTCCAGCTTCCAGAGTGACAAGGATGACTCCAAGTCCATGTCGGGTTATGTCTTTACCCTCAATGGAGGGGCGGTCTGTTGGAAGAGCTCTAAGCAGGACACCGTTGCTGACTCGACGATGGAAGCGGAGTACATAGCTGCTTGCGATGCCGCAAAAGAAGCTGTCTGGATGAAGAAGTTCCTCACAGAACTTCAGGTGGTTCCGACCATTGTTGATCCAATACCGCTGTATTGCGACAACAACGGCGCTATAGCTTTAGCGAAGGAACCCAGGTCCCATCAGAAGTCCAGACACATTTTGAGGCGGTACCATCTGATCAAGGAGATCGTAGATCGCTGGGAGATCAAGGTGGGGAGAGTAGATACGGAGAATAACACTGCAGATCCACTCACGAAGGCCACCCCTTAGACACAGTTTGAGCGGCTGATCGAGATGATAGGTCTGTGATACGCCAGTACATAGCCCTAGTGAAAGTGGGAGATTGTTAGTGATGTATACCCTAGAGGCCATTATTGTATCATACTGGTTTGTATATTACTTAATGGAATCTTGGGATATTCACAGTTGTATTGACAGTCTTGCTCAAAATGGTAGTATGCTACTTGGTTTGTTTCTACTTCAATATGTGCATGTGTTTCTTTTAGCATATCGCTTATACATATTAGTAGAGCCTTTAGGATATTTGCTTGATTACCAGCGTTGTGATGGCAGTCACACTAGTGGGGGCTGGGTAATCTACAAGCACATCCTTATACAGGTCCCGAGTCGTAGGATTATCGAGACGGGGCATCGATACTCCGAAGTAGACTAGTGTATACGCTTCTCATCCCAGCAGGGGAGATGGTCCGTCCCACAACCATTAGCACGTCGTACTGGAGATAGTATGCATGTGCTCATTAGGTTATGAGTACACTGGACATGACTCGTCAGGGAACTGTTGGTTGGTATTATACCTATCGTCGGGTAGCAGTTCCCAGGTGACATGAGTACAGCTTAGTTCGTCGACTTGACACTGCTACTTCGCCTCAAGTGTGTTCCCACTATACTTTGATTACTACTCTACCACTACTCAAAGAAGGCGTGCAAACAGGTAGTAGTTGGGTGCAGTCCCGAAGCACTTGGAGGCAGTGGTGGTTAGATAGGATTCGTCTCTCCCGGTATTGGGGGTTGATATCGCGCTGTGTTTGGAGAGCCATTACACAAAGTCCCTGGCCAGAGCAAGCGAGATTTACTGGTAGGTATTCCAGTAGTTTCTCAGGGTGTTTTGGGCTACACTCCGGTACGACTTGTTGCGCTATCAGAGGTTTGACGATTACCGCCCCTAGGCCCGATATGCGATACTCTTAGACGAACAGACCGGACTGTACGGAGATTGTCACATGCAGGCTCAGTAGGAGTTCAGATGGGTTTGCTCATCAGCCTTCTTATCGACAGATGCCTGGGTAGCCGTTACGTGCAGCTTGTACCGCTTGCGGCTTGTGGTTAAACCCACTGCCAGCGTACTGTCGAGTCTTTAGAGTCCCACACAGAGAGTTTCCCTGCATCGGGAGAAAGATGTAGAGATCGTATGGTTTTACGGCAGGGCTTCGAACACTACGTGCACTTGTGTGCGTATGGTGTTCGGGCATATAATACTAGTGGGCTTTGTTTTAAGCCGGATCCTAGTATTATACTGATGGATTTGTTTCGTCTCTTTGTATTCGTATTCTTCGGAATGCGGATGAGGGTATGTATATACGGATGAGGGGCATTCTCGTAATTAGTTCGGGAAAGCTTCTAGAAGGGGACACCTATTAGGGTTTTGATTCTTTTATGGATTAAACAATATGGGTGGAGAAATGAGGTGGAATTGAGCAATGAATCTAGCATGGCTACTTGGTGACTCACTCACTTGACAAAATAGATATTTGTGAAACTTGTGAGATATTTTGTGGTGAGATATTTATCTCCAAAATATCTTATTTACTTCATTCTTTATCTTTTGGTCAGCAAGGCTTTTTTCAAGAGCTCATAAGTTCACTCTCATTTCTCAAGTCTTCTTCATTTCTCATACGAAACCCTAATTATCTCATGAGTTGAGAAACCTAGGGTTCTAAGAGACCAAGTATTCCATCTTCACTCTCTACATCACCTAGGCCATCTAGTCTAGCAAGCTACTTTCCCTAGTTATCTCGGAGTTGAGATTGGAGCTCGGACTATAGACTCTCGGGTGGATCGTCTTTGACTCGAGGAAGCCGACGAGGAAGCTTCGATCCATTTTGATCCTCGGAGCCTATGATGAAGAGGAGGATAGCGAGAAGACCCGAAGGACACGATACTATGAGGTATAACATTCATCCGAGTAGTTAAACTTCGTATAGTTTGCTAGCTAGGGTTTATGTTCGATCCTTGGTTCTAGTCGGTGTTGTGAAGCCCGTAAAAATCATTTTTTGCAATTTCCTCCTCCCCGCGAACACGTGGGGTGCGCGACATCGACTTACAGTGATACCGTATTCTAATCTCATGATATATGATATCAGTCGGTTATATGAGATATAGACGAGCTATTGAATCAAGTGTTGATTTGATAAGTTGATATGAATGATATTAGTCGGTTATATGTGATATAGCTGGATTATTAAATCAAGTGTTGATTTAATAATTTAATATATAATCATATATTTGATATATTAAGATATATTAACTAATATTAGCTCACTTAAGAATTTCTCTTCTCTAAATACATATAAATATATATGTGATATATATTAATGTATTTATTTATGTGTCATGCTAGATGATACATTGGACTTGGGTGTATGAGACTTATACCTAACTAAAGATAATTTGGGTGATTAATTATTAAGAGATAAATAAAAATTAGGTGGAAATTGGTATAGTTTAAGATGCTTGTGGAAGCATGTAGAAATCTTGACTTAGTCCACTAATTTTGTTTTACTCCAGATATTTATTAACCTAACCATTACCTTTAGCCATTGTTAAGTCTCTACAAGAGATTATATGAGATATTTTCTCACCCATGATTCATAACTTGATCACTTGATCTTCTTCTTCATCTCCTTTGCTTTCTAGCTTTCTAGTGAGGTGAAAAAGAAAAAGAGAAAAATAATTCTAAAGTGATCAAAATTCCTACTTCATCAATCTATACCAAACTAACCATTTAGTATATGTTGTTTGCTTCACTAATTCTTCAATTAGTGAAGATGTAGCTTGAGTTAGAGATTCTTCGACGTAGATCATCTTCGGCCTCGAAGATCCTTGAGCAAGCTTGTTCCTTTCACCTAGTGGAGCCAAATGATAGTCCGAGACACCACTACTTGGAGCAAAGGGACTACTATACGGAGCTTTAGATGTGAAGGACCGGTCTACAAAGGTTGTATTCCTATTTCACTTAGTGTAAAGTAGTTTACATGCATTTAAAACCCTAATTCTCTAGTTAGATCTTTGGTCGGGTTCGCTCGGCACCCTAGATTTTTTGAAATCGCATACTTGATGCATCCCGAAATAAAGTAGGGGTGCTAAGAGAACCCAACAATGTAGAGAAAAAAGGCTAAGTCATTTGCAACCATGCAACCAAAAATATCTCATCCATTTTCCAAATAAAATATCAAGAGCCATGCCTCTCTACATGCCAAGCCATGCTCATTGTAGCACCTTGAAAAGTCGTTTTGGTGTTTTCCTGAAAATCGGTGAAAATTCGGTATTTTTCCGTAAACCGTCTTTTTTGTTATTTTGCAGTTTAGGACTAATTATACCTAATTCGGATAGGTAATTGCTTGTTTTTATAAGCTAATGAGTTACTTATTAATTTTTGGTCATTTAAAATTTTTTCCCTATTTTTCAATTTTTTAATATTATTTTAAGCCGGTAAGAAAATACATTAAATTAGCGATAAGTACAAATTTCTTTAGTCTAATTTTAATCTTTAAAATCATGTTAATTAAAATCTAGTTGTAATATAATTTTTTAGCATTTTATTTCAAGTTTTAACTAATTTTTATTATGGAAAACGAAATTTATTGAATTTAAGCTAAAACTTGCAATTTTGGACTTGTGGGGGGTCTTTTTGCATAGAATTTCTTTGTAAAATCTCTCTCAGTCACTCCCCTCCTCTAGGCCGGCCCCACCATCAGCAGGTCAAGAAATTTCCTTGCCACATTTTGACTTTAACCATGTGGGGAATTGTTGTGTTTTAAAAGGGTTTTAAAGGGGTAAATTTGGAAGTATGTGTGGTTTGATTTGAGTGGGTTGACTTGGGCTTTTCCCCACAACACCCACACCATCCCCACTCCTCCATTTCAGCCGAGAATCCCTGCAGGAAACAGCCCCCAAAAATTTCCCCTCTCATTTCCTTCTAAACTCATTAAATTCCACCTCAAAATCCTTATAAATCTACAAATTTCTTCACAAAACCAAAACAAATCCTTGTGCTATCTCTTCTCAAGCCTATTATAGCTGAAAACATATGGAAAGGAGGCATTTTTAGAGGCAAATCACCATGCTTGATCCATAGAAATTGAGGTATAATTCTTACCCATTCAACACTTGTGGCTAAATTCCTTTAATTATATGGTTTTACTGTTAAAAGTTTAGCTAATTTCTAATCTAGTTTCTAAAAGGGTAGTTTGTTTTAAACTAGGGTTTTTAGCACACCATTATTTGGTTAATTAAATTTATTTTGCTTGCTAGTTCCTACACAACCAAATCAAAAAAGTTACTTTGTTTATGTGGTCTTCAAATTATGCTAATTTAGTTAATTTTAATGTGTGATATTGGTTTGTAATTGTTGTTTTATGAAAATCAAGAAAGGGGTTTGTGTATGGAAATGGGTTTTGAAGCATGGTAAATGGGTTAAATTGAGTGTTGTGGCTACCTAGTTGTGTGGATTGTAGGATTGTGCGATGATGTGAGCACTTTATCGCAAATACGCGATGTTTGCACAAATTTGGAATTTTTAGTGCTTACTAGGTTTTTATAAAAATATTGTGATGAATTATTTGCGATATCTTGATGATACTTTTGGCATGTCCTATGACATTTAGGATGTGTGAGTGCTGTTTTTTTGAGTGATCGGGTTTTAGCTTTGCCGGGCGACCAAATCGACGATTTTAGTTAGTTTTTGCGATTTTCGCGTGTGTTCCGCGCACCTTGTGCACGTTGTACCTAGCTTGTGAATGTTAGTATTTTCGTTTGGGATTTGCGTCGTTCTTGATATGTAACCCTATATTTGGTATTGATGTAAATTCCAGGTTCGGTCGCGGAGACGTCAGACGCGGCACGAAAGAGGAAAGCGGTGATTGGACGTGACTAGCTAGGGATTCCGGTGAGTAGATTTAACATCTACGGGGGACTATCGTTTGGATGGCGCAAGTCTCCCAATAGTTTAAGTATGCGAACCCATTCTATAGGACACATGCACCATTGCCAGGGTTTTTATATGCAGCACGAGCACTATTCACGCTTACACACACGCCCTGGTAATTGCCATGCCACCACACTAGATAACCTATAATTTGAAACCTTTTACTATAATTGATGCTTAAACCTGTGCTATTGCTTTTAATTCCTTAAAATGAAATCATAAGATTGCTAATCATGTGCATGTACCTCATCATGTTATTTGTTCATGCCTAGTCTATTAATCATACATCGCAACTTGATTATTGATACCATATGCATTCATTATCATTGGCATATGCATTTATGAGGATTTCTTGAGATTTTATGATATTTCTGGATTTCAGGGGAAAGCCGCAAAATTTCTTAACTTATTATATTTTTAATATATGTAAATTGCGGTTTTCTAGTGATGTAAGTGTCGTCCACCATGAGTTTGCTGTGGTTTTCGAGACCCGTTACGAGGAGTTGGATGAACCGTCTCGGGTACATGGTGGGCCCGGTAAGGTACCCCGGGGCAAGAAGCTCGTGTTGCTGACGATGAGTCTGGCAGGGGACGGATTACCTACCGGTGACTGTTTGGCATGGCGGATATCCTGAGGATACCGACCGTGGTCGCGAGATGATGAGATAGTGATATTGAGATGGGTCAGCCCGATGGCTGAGGCCAGGGATACTATGACATGGATATATGAGATTTGGGATAGTTTTGAGGTGTCGTTGCTGGACACAGGTTCTTGTTGATTCTATTGGTATTGTGCTGGTATTTCAAAAGAGATTCCTAAAGGAAAAACATGATTCTTATACTTACACATTCAGATCATGAGTTGATTCACATTGCATTCATACCTGCTAGTATATTCATATTGCATACATACCTGCTATTATGTCCTGCCATACCTGTATTATAGATGCTAGGATGCTTGTGTGCATACTTGCGATAGCCTCTATAGATGTTATTTATTACTCACGAGTTGGCAACTCACCCCCGTTGTGCCACAGTCTTTTGCAGGTCCGCTCCGTCAGCATAGTAGCGGCGGGCGCACCGCTTCTTTCGCCTCTCTTGCCAGGACTCGAGGTTTTTGCTTGTAGGTGGGTGGTATTATTATTTTTGTACCATCTTGTATATTTTTGTATCTAGAGTACTCCATCTACTGTATCTACCAGTATTGTTGTATATTGACCTAAAGATGAGACTGTGAGATTTGTGAACTTTTTATGCTGTATTTTGGGGTCGAGCTCACTTGAGTCGACATGCGGTTTTTCTTATGCTTCTTTATGATTATTTTGCATGTTGTTGTTTTATATTGCGTGGGATTTATGACCGCGTTGTGGCGAAGAGCTAGCTCCCGCTTGGGGATGCCTTATTTGTTAGATTTAAATATATTCTTATTGTACCCATTTTGGGGGCCAGTATTTACAAAGGAGACTTTGCCGAAATTTTCGGAAAATTTGATATTGTTTTTAAAAAGGTTCGATATGACTTATTTGATAAACTCGCTTTCAATTGATTGGTTTTCCTTCACTCTTTTGCTTATTTGGTTTTGGGTTCTGGGCTTTGGCTTACTTATTTTACGGACGTCTTGATACGTTTCGTAAACTTAATTGCCAGTCACGTTCCGTATCCTGCGGGTCGTGACAAAGTTGGTATCAGAGCGATAGGTTTTACCTTTTTGAGTGTAGGATGACCCTTGGTAGATGGAGTAAGTGACTTAAGTAGGGTAACGTAGCGTGTGTATGTCCGCGGCATACTTGCGATACGGTACTCCGCCTAAGTGACTTTAGGATATACTTGCTTGAAAATCATTCTTCAATTCCGTGTATCCTATGATTCTATTACACTGTTCTTATTATCCTTTTTCCTGTACCAGCCACTATGCCGCCGAAGGCTACGAGAGCACAGAGGGCTGCCGCCCGAGACGAGATTCGAGCTGGCTCGTCCGAGACTAGGACTGAGCAGGGTGGTATGCCTACGCCGCAGGGACAGAACGATCCACCTTCCCCAAGTCATATGGATAGGCTTGAGACTGGTATGGAGGAGTTGCGACAGATGATGGGGAGTATGCAGGAGCTACGTCAGATGGTAGGATCCCTAGTTGCAGCCAGTCGTACACCGAGGTCGGATGACGCACCTACTACATCCCAGACTACTATGATACCTTCTCCTACTACTACCGCCGTGACTATCCCGGTTTCACTACAGGATTTCATGAGGCTGAGACCTCCAGTATTCACCGGCACCGAGGCAGCGGAGGACCCACAGACGTTCCTTGACAGTTTAGCCAGGATCTGCCGTTCGCTGAGATGTTCGGATGATCGATGGGTGGAGCTTGCGAGTTTCCGTCTAGAGGGTCTCGCGCAGATATGGTGGGAGTCAGTCTTGAGAGGTCGAGCTGCAGGTCTACCGCCTATGACTTGGGCCGAGTTTACAGCGGTCTTTCTAGCTCGTCTCCTCCCAGAGAGCGTTCGTGACGCCAGAGCTCGTAGCTTCGAGGCCTTGGTCAAGACACCTGGGATGACGGTGTCTGAGTATGACGTTCAGTTTACACAGTTGTCCAGATATGCCCCGTACCTGGTAGATACCGAAGCGAAGAGGGTGAAGAGGTTCGTACAGGGACTTGATGCCATTGGCGCCCAGCACTACGACACTTATTCAGCTGCTATGGATACGGCATTACGGATGGAGGCACGCATATCACAGACTTCGGCCGTTTCTGGGCCGAAGAGGATTCTCACCGAGGTGCCGTCTCAGAGGCAGCGTGCCAGATTCTTTCCGAGGGATGGGCCCGGCAGAGGATTTGGACGGGGTCAGTTATATGGTTCATATCCCCAGGGACAGCAGCCGTCGCCAGGGTGTTTTGGGTGCGGGAGTCCGCACCATCTTGTCAGAGACTGTCCGGCAAGACGACAGGGAGCGGCGACCGTTCCGCATGTGACCCTAACACCATCACCACCCCCTCCTCAGAGAGCCCTACTTCCTACCACAGGCGATGCTCCACGCCAGTTAGGTGCACCCAGAGGCCGTGGACGCGGCGGTCCTGTTCAGAGAGGACGAGGAGGCAGAGGCCGAGGTCGAGGTCAGCCCGCTATCGGTGGAGGACAGGCCCGAGTATTTGCTTTGACACCGCAGGATACACAGGCATCCAATGCCGTTGTGACAGGTACCTTGCCAGTTTGCTTTTTCGACGCACGGGTATTATTCGACCCAGGTTCCACACATTCGTACGTCTCTGCACACTTTGCACCGAGGTTGGGCCGTGAGTCGTCGTCGTTAGATCAACCGCTTGTTGTTATTACCCCGGTAGGCGAGTCGTTTGTCACTCGTTTTGTGTTTCGTTTGTGTTCCGTTCGTATCGGGGAGAGGGATTCATCGGTTGATTTGATTCTCCTCGATATGTTGGACTTTGATGTGCTTCTGGGCATGGATTGGCTCGCCACTTGTTATGCTTCGGTGGACTGCCGTGAGAAGGCAGTCAGATTTAGCTTTCCGGAAGAGCCAGTCCTTGTTATTCAGGTACACCGCAGCGTCACCCTTCCCAGCTTGATTTCGTCTCTTCACGCTGGTCAGCTCTTGCTGAAGGGATGTCAGGGATTCTTAGCGTATATTTGTGATACTCGAGCTGCAGAGGTTCCGTTGGACCGGGTCCCGGTTGTTTGTGAGTTCCCTGATGTTTTCCCTGATGAGCTGCCTGGGCTACCACCTGAGCGCGACGTTGAGTTCTGCATCGATTTGATTCCCGGCTCGGGGCCTATTTCTATACCGCCTTATCGGATGGCCCCGGCAGAGCTTCGAGAGCTGAAGGATCAGTTGCAGGATTTGTTAGATAAGGGGCTTATTCGACCTAGTGTCTCTCCGTAGGGTGCTCTGGTCCTGTTTGTCAAGAAGAAGGATGGAAGTTTGCGCTTATGTATCGACTACCGCCAGCTGAACAAGGCTACCGTGCGGAACAGATATCCGTTGCCATGCATTGATGATTTGTTCAACCAGCTTCAGGGTGCGGGGTATTTTTCGAGGATCGATTTATGATCAGGGTACCATCAGCTGCGAGTTCGACAGGAGGATATACCGAGGATAACTTTCCGCACGCGCTACGGCCACTATGAATTTTTGGTGATGTCGTTCGGACTCACCAACGCCCCAGCAGCATTCATGGATTTGATGAACCGTACTTTCAGGCCGTATCTTGACTTGTTCATCATCGTGTTTATCGACGATATCTTGGTGTACTCCCGGAGCAGAGAGGAGCACGAGCAGCACTTGCGGATTACGTTACAGACTCTGAGGGAGCACCAGCTGTTCGCAAAGTTCTCCAAGTGTGCATTCTGGCTGGACAGCGTCGGATTCTTGGGTCACGTGATTACGAGAGACGGCATATGTGTGGACCCGAAGAAGATTGAGGCTGTTCAGCAGTGGCCCCGACCTACATCGGTTACTGAGATCCGTAGTTTTCTAGGCCTGGCGGGCTACTACAGGCGTTTTGTTCAGGACTTCTCCCGTATAGCTGCACCTTTGACTGGTTTGACCCGGAAGGGAGTTCTTTTCGTTTGGACAGAAGAGTGCGAGCACAGTTTTCAGCAGCTGCGGACTTGTTTGACTACGGCGCCGGTATTATCTTTGCCTTCGGGATCAGGCGGATTTGTGGTCTATTGTGATGCTTCGCGAGTGGGGTTAGGATGCGTATTGATGCAGCATGGCCGGGTGATCGCATATGCTTCTCGGCAGTTGAAGAAGCATGAACAGAACTACCCCACTCACGATTTGGAGATGGCTGCAGTGGTCTTTGCACTGAAGATTTGGCGACATTACCTATATGGCGAGTCGTGCCAAATATTCACAGACCACAAGAGCTTAAAATACATATTTCAGCAGCGAGACCTGAACCTCAGACAACGTCGTTGGAAGGAGTTGGTGAAAGACTACGAATGCGAGATCTTATATCACCCAGGCAAGGCGAATGTAGTGGCAGATGCTTTGAACAGGAGGCCTGGGGGTAGTCTATCCTATTTGCGCGCAGTGCAGAGGTAGTCGTCAGCAGATTGGCAGATTTTATGCGACAGCCGAGTTGAGTTCGAGTTCACTCAGACAGGGGGACAGCTCGCGCATGTTCATGCACGCCCACAGTTGCTTGACCGTATATATGAGGCACAGCGCAGAGACGACCGTTGCTCAGAGATCATGGCACAGATGGGACAGGGCAGATTTTCCGAGTTCGTGATTGATGATCAGGGGATTTTACGATATGGATCTAGACTGTGCGTACCGGATGCTGATGGATTGCGGCGCGACATTCTTGAGGAGGCACACCGATCAGTGTATAGTGTCCACCCCGGTTCCACCAAGATGTACCATGATAAGAGAGAGACCTACTGGTGGGACGGGATGAAGAGGGACATTGCGGAGTTTGTATCGAGATGCCTGACTTGTCAGCAAGTCAAGGCCGAGCACCAGAGGCCCGCAGGAGAGCTACAGCCGTTACCCATTCCAGAGTGGAAATGGGAGCAGATTTCGATGGATTTCGTTGTGGGTCTACCCAGGACCAGTCGAGGGTACGACTCCATCTGGGTGATCGTAGATCGATTGACGAAAGCGGCTCACTTCCTGCCAGTGAAGACCACTTTCAGCTTCGCTCAGTATACCCATCTTTACATCGACGAGATCGTGCGGTTGCATGGCGTACTGACTTGTATCGTGTCAGATCGAGACACCCAGTTCACCAGCCGACTTTGGCAGAGACTTCAGGAGGCTTTAGGCACTCGTTTGAGCTTCAACACAGCGTTTCATCCGCAAACCGACGGACAGTCAGAGCGGACCATTCAAACTCTCAAGGACATGCTCAGAGCGTGCGTTTTAGACTTCGGCGGTAGCTGGGATCATCATTTGCCTTTAGTGGAGTTCTCCTACAACAACAGCTTCCAGGATACTATTCAGATGGCACCTTTCGAGGCATTGTATGGGAGTAGATGCAGATCGCCCGTTTGTTGGACAGAGCTCAGCGAGAGCAGTATTTTGGGGCCGCAGCTTGTGGAGGAGACGACCGTGAAAATACAGTTGATTCGAGACCGGATGAGAGCAGCTCAGAGCAGGCAGAAATCATATGCAGACAGGCGCCGTCGTAGACTAGAGTTCGCAGTTGGCGATCATGTTTTTCTGAGTGTCTCTCCGATGAAGGGCGTGATGCGTTTTGGGCGAAAGGGAAAGCTTAGTCCCAGGTTTGTGGGTCCCTTCGAGATTTTCGAGCGTGTCGGCGCAGTTGCATATCGTTTGGCTCTTCCACCCAGCTTTCCCGATGTTCACCCCGTCTTCCATGTTTCGATGCTCCGCAAGTACCTTCACGACCGTTCGCATGCGATTCAGCACCCGACAGTCCAGCTATAGCGCGACCATTCTTTTGTAGAGCAGCCGGTGGCCATCCTGGATCGGCAGGTGAAGAAGTTGAGATCGAAGGTTATACCAACCGTCAAGGTCCTTTGGCGTAGCCCGAGCAGCGAGGAGGTTACCTGGGAGACCGAGGATGAGATGAGGAAGAAATATCCCCATCTCTTTGAAGGTACGCGTAGTTATATTTTTAAATTCGGGGACCGAATTTCTTTAAGGGGGGAAGATTGTAGCGCCTTGAAAAGTCGTTTTGGTGTTTTCCTGAAAATCGGTGAAAATTCGGTATTTTTCCGTAAACCGTCTTTTTTGTTATTTTGCAGTTTAGGACTAATTATACCTAATTCGGATAGGTAATTGCTTATTTTTAGTAACTAATGAGTTACTTATTAATTTTTGGTCATTTAAAAAAATTTCCCTATTTTTCAATTTTTTAATATTATTTTAAGCCGGTAAGAAAATATATTAAATCAACGATAAATACAAATTTCTTTGGGCTAATTTTAATCTTTAAAATCATGTTAATTAAAATCTAGTTGTAATATAATTTTTTAGTATTTTATTTCAAGTTTTAACTAATTTTTATTATGGAAAACGAAATTTATTGAATTTAAGCTAAAACTTGCAATTTTGGACTTGTGGGGGGTCTTTTTGCATAGAATTTCTTTGTAAAATCTCTCTCACTCACTCCCCTCCTCTAGGCCGGCCCCACCATTAGCAGGTCAAGAAATTTCCTTGCCTCATTTTGACTTTAACCATGTGGGGAATTGTTGTGTTTTAAAAGGGTTTTAAACGGGTAAATTTGGAAGTATGTGTGGTTTGATTTGAGTGGGTTGACTTGGGCTTTTCCCCACAACACCCACACCATCCCCACTCCTTCATTTCAGCCGAGAATCTCTGTAGGAAACAGCCCCCAAAAATTTCCCTCTCATTTCCTTCTAAACTCATCAAATTCCACCTCAAAATCCTTATAAATCCACAAATTTCTTCACAAAACCAAAACAAATCCTTGTGCTATATCTTCTCAAGCCTATTATAGTTGAAAACATGTGGAAATGAGGCATTTTTAAAGGCAAATCACCATGCTTGATCCATAGAAATTGAGGTATAATTCTTACCCATTCAACACTTGTGGCTAAATTCCTTTAATTATATGGTTTTAGTGTTAAAAGTTTAGCTAATTTCTAATCTAGTTTCTAAAAGAGTAGTTTGTTTTAAACTAGGGTTTTTAGCACACCATTATTTGGTTAATTAAATTTATTTTGCTTGCTAGTTCCTACACAACCAAATCAAAGAAGTTACTTTGTTTATGTGGTCTTCAAATTATGCTAATTTAGTTAATTTTAATGTGTGATATTGGTTTGTAATTGTTGTTTTATGAAAATCAAAAAGGGGTTTGTGTATAGAAATGGGTTTTGAAGCATGGTAAATGGGTTAAATTGAGTGTTATGGCTAGCTAGTTGTGTGGATTGTAGGATTGTGCGATGATGTGAGCACTTTATCGCAAATACGCGATGTTTGCACGAATTTGGAATTTTTAGTGCTTACTAGGTTTTTATAAAAATATTGTGCTGAATTATTTGCGATATCTTGATGATATTTTTGGCATGTCCTATGATATTTAGGATGTGTGAGTGCGGTTTTTTTTAGTGATTGGGTTTTAGTTTTGCCGGGCGACCAAATCGACGATTTTAGTTAGTTTTTGCGATTTTCGCGTGTGTTCCGTACACCTTGTGCACGTTGTACCTAGATTGTGAACGTTAGTATTTTCGTTTGGGATTTGCATCGTTCTTGATATGTAACCCTATATTTGGTATTGATGTAAATTTCAGGTTCGGTCGCGGAGACGTCAGACGCGGCACGAAAGGGGAAAGCGGTGATTGGACGTGACTAGCTAGGGATTCCGGTGAGTAGATTTAACATCTACGGGAGACTATCGTTTGGATGGCGCAAGTCTCCCGATAGTTTAAGTAGTTAAGATTTTAGTGATATTAGTAAGTACATCCATACCTTATTTGACCTACATATACGAACCCATTCTATAGGACACCTGCACCATTGCCAGGGTTTTTATATGCAGCACGAGCACTATTCACGCTTACACACACGCCCTGGTAATTGCCATGCCACCACACTAGATAACCTATAATTTGAAACCTTTTACTATAATTGATGCTTAAACCTGTGCTATTGCCTTTAATTCCTTAAAATGAAATCATAAGATTGCTAATCATGTGCATGTACCTCATCATGTTATTTGTTCATGCCTAGACTATCAATCATACATCGCAACTTAATTATTGATACCATATGCATTCATTATCATTGGCATATGCATTTATGTGGATTTCTTGAGATTTTGTGATATTTCTGGATTTCGGGGGAAAGCCGCAAAATTTCTAAACTTATTATATTTTTAAAATATGTAAATTGCGGTTTTCTAGTGATGTAAGTGTCGTCCACCATGAGTTTGCTGTGGTTTTCGAGACCCGTTTCGAGGAGTTGGATGAACCGTCTCGGGTACATGGTGGGCCCGGTAAGATACCCCGGGGCAAGAAGCTCGTGTTACTGATGATGAGCCTGGCAGGGGACGGATTACCTACCGGTGACTGTTTGGCACGGCGGATATCCAGAGGATACCGACCGTGGCCGCGAGATGATGAGATAGTGATATTGAGATGGGTCAGCCGGATGGCTGAGGCCAGAGATACTATGACATGGATATATGAGATTTGGCATAGTTTTGAGATGTCGTTGCTGGACACAGGTTCTTGTTGATTCTATTGGTATTGTGCTGGTATTTCAAAAGAGATTCCTAAAGGAAAAACATTATTCTTATACTTACACATTCAGATCATGAGTTGATTCACATTGCATTCATACCTGCTAGTATATTCATATTGCATACATACCTGCTATTATGTCCTGCCATACCTGTATTATAGATACTAGGATGCTTGTGTGCATACTTGCGATAGCCTCTATAGATGTTATTTATTACTCACGAGTTGACAACTCACCCCCGTTGTGCCACAGTCTTTTGCAGGTCCGCTCCGTCAGCACAGTAGCGGCGGGCGCACCGCTTCTTTTGCCTCTCTTGCCCGGACTCGAGGTTTTTGCTTGTAGGTGGGTGGTATTATTATTTTTGTACCATCTTTTATATTTTTGTATCTAGAGTACTCCATCTACTGTATCTACCAGTATTGTTGTATATTGACCTAGAGATGAGACTGTGAGATTTGTGAACTTTTTATGCTGTATTTTGAGGTCGAGCTCACTTGAGTCGACATGCGGTTTTTCTTATGCTTCTTTATGATTATTTTGCATGTTGTTGTTTTATATTGCGTGGGATTTGTGACCGCCTTATGGTGAAGAGCTAGCTCCCGCTTGGGGATGCCTTATTTGTTGGATTTAAATATATTCTTATTGTACCCATTTTGGGGGCCAGTATTTACAAAGGAGACTCTGCCAAAATTTTCGGAAAAATTGATATTGTTTTTAAAAAGGTTCGATATGACTTATTTGATAAACTCGCTTTCAATTGATTGGTTTTCCTTCACTCTTTTGCTTATTTGGTTTTGGGTTCTGCGCTTTGGCTTACTTATTTTACGGACATCTTGAGACGTTTCGTAAACTTATGTGCCAGTCACGTTCCGTACCTTGCGGGTCGTGACGCCAACTCACCCTTCCACCTCATTTCCAAAATGATTTTCTAAACAGGAAAATCATGTAATGAGGTGGCAATCTTCAAGAAGTAATTCCGTATAAATACGTAATACAACCTGGTATACGTATCGAAATACATATATGCGTATTCGTACAAAAATACGAATAACCAAGAGAGAAAATGAATAGTGAATAATAATACTATAATAAATATATAATATATATATATATATATATATATATAAATTATTAAATCAAAACCCGATTTAATAATCCGGTTTAATCCTAAGACGCTAGTATTATCAACCGTTCGATTAAAGTCAGTGTATCCTGTACACATTTAATCGGATACATGTATGTACCAACATATGTCATCTACACCATATCGCCTGAACCGTGAAAACCCTCTGTATGGGACTCAAAAGACTCGTCAATACGCTGGCAGCGGGTTTAACCACAAGCATGTCAGCGGCACTAGCTGTACGTAACGGCTACCCAGGTATTGAGCGAAAGGAAGGCCGACGAGCAAACTCATCCAAACCCCTACTGAGTCTATCCGTGACAATCTCCATACAGTCCGGTCTTTTCGTCTAAGAGAATCACATATCGAGTCTAGGGGGTGGATAAAGTCAGACCCCTAATTACGCGATATTTTGTGTCGGTATGAAGCCCATCACCCACTGAGAAACTACTAATCCAAATCAGTAATTCTTGACTACCTTGGCCAAGAATTTTTGGTGATGGCCACCCATGCACTGCGCGACATCAACCCCCAATACCGGGAGAGACGAATCCCCGACGATCCGCTCACTACTTCCATATGGTTTGGGAGCGTACCCAACTAAAACCTGTTTGCACGATTCCTTTGAGCCGCGGTAGGGTAGTAATCAAAGTACAGTGGGAACTCACACGAGACAAATGACGATCTCAGGTCGACAGACTAACCTGTACTCATGTCACCTGGGAACTGCTATATGAAAATAGGTATAATACCAACTAGCATGTTCCCGGAAAGTCCGTCCAGTGTACTCATAACCCAATAAGCACCTGTATACTATCTTAGGTGACTAACTGACACCAATGGCTTGTGAGACCGGCCACCGCCCCTCGTCGGGGCTCGATAAGTATACACTAGTCTACTCAGGAGTATCGATGCCCAGTCTCGATACTCGCTTGACTAGGGACATTTAAGGATGTGCTTATAGACCACCCAGCTCCTACTTATATGATCGCCATCATAATGCTGGTAGTCAAGCAAGAATCCTATGGGCTCTATCAACATGTAATAGTGATCTGTAATACCACCTAATGCTATACATGTTGATAACGACAAACCAGATAGTATACTATCATCTCGAGTAAGACTGTTCTACCGGTATAGGTCCTCCCTCAATTATCACAACCGTGTGCCTGTGATTCTATAATTGACTTGAGGGCACTATATCCAATACTGGGTTGGAGGGGGGGTCGTAAGGGTGGGGGTGGAGGGAATGAAGAAGTAGGAGAAGAAGAAGAAATTGAAGAAGGTGACAAAGAAGAAGAAGAAGGTGGTGGTGCCGGTGGAGGAGGGAGAAGGGGGCAGGGTCGAAGGAGGGGGACCGCGGGGGTGAGGGTAGGGGAATGAAGAAGAAGGAAGAGAAAAAGAATGTATGGGGTGCACATTCGAAGTGTTCCCTATACATATTGAAATGGGGAGCAGTTAGTGCACCCTACACATATTGAAATGGAGCGCAGTTACCAACTGCGTTTCATTGAATTTTTTTAAAACAGTATAGCGCCAGGCGCTGACCTGACACCTATGTGGCCAAAAGTGTCCTGCATTTGTAATAAGTTTTGAAAGTGACCTATTATTATTATTATTTTATAAAATAAGCCTATTTAAAAAAATCCCTATTTTAGGAAGGAAAAAGTTAGGGGAAAAAGGCACAACATGTAACAGTGAGTGAAGGTGGAGATTTCCTCGTCTCCTCCTCCTCCTCTTTTCTTCAAGACGAAAGATGAAGAGAGGATTTGAAAGGATTTCGATAGCAATAGCTTGAAAGTCTACCTTAACACCACCATGAGGTTCTAGAGGAATCAAGCATGGCACATTTTAATTTTTATTAGGTGCTAAGTTAGACTAACAAGATCATTACTAGAATTTTAGGGTTTGCCTTTGTGATGTGATCAACTAAAGAGAAGAAAAGAGCATACAACCTTTGTAGTTCGAGTCCTTCTCTTTAATAGCTCCGGGTTGAAGTCCACGCGACTCTACTAGGCTCCTCTTCAAGTTGAACGAACCTCCTTCGTGATCTTCGAGCTAATGACGATCCACCCGAAGTCCACAAGCTCAAGCTAACCCTTCACTAATCTCATTAGTGAAGGAAACACTCCACATCAAATTGCTAATCTAATGTGTGATGGTGAAGTAGGGGTTTAATTTGCTCACTATTTTGTGTTCAAGCTTCATGGTTCACATCACATGTGAGGGTTGAAGCTTGAATTATGGGATTGAGGAAGAAGAAGAAGCTAGAGAGCAACCATGGGAGCAAAGCAAGAAAAATGGCTAAGTGTTGAGAATGAGCTTAGAATGAATAGCAACTCTTGACCCCCACTCATTCAAGCATGGAATTTTGCAATATAAAATTGCAACCATACTTGAATAGTGAGTCAAGATGAATAAACTATGAATAAACCCCATGCTTGCAACCATGCTCTCATTTTCCACCTCTTTTCTATTTTTCTCAAAAATAGAAAATCAAGCCATGCTTCATTATTATATATATATATATATATATTGAAGAATAATTAGTGAGCTAATGATATTAGTTAAGATATAATTATATCACATATAATATATATCACATTATTAAATCAGCACTTGATTGAATAATCCGGTTATATTACATATGACCGACTAATATCATTTATCTGTTCATCACATTATCAAATCAACACTTGATTCGACAATCTGGTTATATCACATATAACCGAACCGATAACAGATAACTGCCAGATTACAATAAGGTATCACATACACGTATTTAATCAGGCCCACATACATATCACATATGTGTCCTACTTCATTTCGCTTGAACCAGGAATCTTCTGTGTGGGACTCTAAAGACTCGTCAATACGCCAACTGTAGGTGATGATCACATCAGTCACCTACAAGCTGTCAGCGGTACTAGTTGGACGTAACGGCTACCCGGGTATTGAGAGATATGAAGATCAACAAGAAAGCTCATCCATACTCTCCATGAATCCTATCAGTAATACTACCGTACAGTCCGGTCTCTTCGTCTGATATGTCGCATATCATGTCTAGGGGTGGTAAACGTCAGTCCCCAGTAACGTGATAAGTCATGCCAATGTCTGGCCTATAACGGTTCGAGAAACTACTAACAACACTTATCAGTAAATCTCGGCAGCAGCCCTGGCCAGGGACTTCCAGTTACAGCCAATCGAGTATAGCGCAACATCAACCCCCAATACCGGGAGAGACGAAACCCCTCCTACCGCTCATTGCCTCCATGTGACTCGGGACTGTACCCAAAATCCACCTGTTTGCACGACTCCTTTGAGCCGTGGTAGGAAGGAAATCAAAGCACAGTGGGAGCCACACAAGACTCTATGACGATCTCGGGTCTACAGACTAATCTGTACCAGTGTCACCATAGGACTGCTATCTGACGATAGGTATACTACCACATAGGAGTCCTTGGTGAGTCCTGTTCGGTGTACCCATTTTCCAAAGAGCACCTGTGTACAATCTTTGATTTCACACACCAATGGTTGTGGGATTAACCATCGCCCTCTAAGGGACAAGAAACGTACACACTAGTCTACACTGGAATATCGATGCCCTGGTCTCGATATTCCCTCGACCAGGAACTGATTAGAGGATATACTTGTGGACCACCATGGCCCCACTAGTATGATCTCATCATAATCCTGGTAGTCAAGTACATATTCTAAGGGCTTTATCAACATGTGAGAGCAAGACAGTAAAGAATACCAGTCAACATGTTAAGATAAAGAGTAACCAGATAGCATACTATCATGTCGCGCAAGAAAGTCCTCTATATATATCTGTCCAAGCATCCACTATAATATACATCACATGTACAATAATGGCCTCTAGGGCATACATATAACTAACATAGCATAGAGTGCATTACATTTGATGGCATCATGATGATGATGGATGATGATGATGCTCATCATCACCCATTGCCCCAATCTCAAGCCTCAAACGCAAATAACAACAACAACAATAATAGGAGTAATAATGGTGGGTTGATGATTGCTCCTTGTCACGCCCGAAATGCCACGTGACTGGCCCTTGAATCATACGAAGTTTTTAGGACCCCATCTAATTCAAGTAATCCAAAATCCCAGAAATCTAAACCATTTTTAAAGAAAGTGTTTTGTTAAAATAAGCCGAATATGCGTTTTTAAAATCACGAATCTTTTCTGAAAATTTCGGCAGAGTTTCCTTTGTAAATACTGGCCCCAAACGGGTACAACATGCATAATATATAAAAGGCATCCCCAAGCGGGAGCTAGCTCTTCGTCAATTGACGGTCATAACCATGCAAGCAATATAATATACAACGCCAAAGGGCGAGGATCAAAACTCAAAAAGGAAACTTAAATCATCATGAAAACCATAATAATACAATGCGCGACTCTAAGGTCAAAATAATATACAACTGGTCTCTAAGTCAAATAAATAATACAGTCTGGTTGATGGAGTTTCTAGATACAACAGAATAAAATAGAGTACAATGGTGGTCATGATGCAAGTGAACCCACCTACCAAAGCAATCACCCGGAATGGAAGCAGTGTGCCAGTAAAGCTGTAAAGAAACTGTACGGCAAACCTGCAAGAAACTGTGGCACAACGGGGGTGAGTTGCCAACTCGTGAGTTGAAAACATCATCGAGCAGAAATCGTATGTATGACTCAATCCTAGGTCAAAACGATCATAATATATAAATCCTCAATATGATAAAGTCTGAAGCATGAAAAGGTGGCAAAGGTAAACATCTATACATAAGTGTAATACCAAGTGCTCGTGTCAGTGCCTCAGGTAGCAACGTATCATAAATATGAGGTATGAATGCAATATAATGAAAACAGAATGCGTCATGAATGTGAAACTGTTTTCTTAATTTACTGAGATTTCTTTATGTATATAAATCGAGGTATCATCAATGAAATCAATATGAAATCAGTGTCAAGTATCGACACAAAACATATATCCCAATAGCTCAATATCTCAGACTCCGGCAATCCGGACTGGCCTATATCCTCGAATCTCAATATCTAGGGCTCCGGCTATCCGGACTGGCCCATAACATCAAATCTCAAAATCTAGGGCTCCGACTATCCGGACTGACCCAAAACTCCGATCGATATCCTCCGGATATCCGTCGAGTCACAATACAATCACCGGTCAGTAGCATTCCCCTGTCACAGGCTCAACGCCATCATCTGCGACCTTCTCGCTCCAGGGTACCGCACCGGGTCCACCATGCACCCACAGACGGTTCCTCCTCCTCCTCGAATCGGGTGTATGATATCGCTCAAGAGCCGAGAAAACTCATGGTGGACATATCTCAAATCATATCATGAGAAAATCGCACTTTTATCTTTTGAAATTGATAATCGGTTTATAAAATCTTTGCGGTTTCTCTAAATCCAGAAATCTCATGAAAGTCCTAAATCATAAATCACGATGTAAATAAATAATGAATACTGGGCTCCGGCAATCCGGACTGACCCAAATTATTGAATGGCATTGAATATATATGCATGAGATAACAAAGTAAGTAAATGCAATGTCTAAGCTATCATATAATGGCAGGCTCACTAGTATCATGTCGAAACTATCAGCTAACAAGCGATATCAATGAATTAATATTCTCTAGAGTGTACGTGATATGGCAATTACCGATGATGATGTGTGCGAGCCAGCAAGTAGGTGTACGTGGAGCATACACATCATCGGTAATGGTGCTGGTGTCCTGACAGCACGGGTTTCATAATAATTACGAAAACACAAATAAGCATGCAATGCGATGCGAATTGTAGAACATGCGGAAAACGAATGGTAAACGCAGCAATAACGAATATACATTACTATATATGTGAATCATACGGTTTTGACAATTGAAATAATACGAATCGTGGCGTTTATAAAATAAGGGCAACGGTGTTTTTAAGAAAGGTACGTCCTTTGAAATATTCGTAGAATCTCTTGGCATGTCTTTAAAATACTCACGATTCGTTAGTTTTGAAATAGGTATGACTTGAGTCTAGTCTAACATCTACAAGTAAACTACATGACTAAACTAACAGGTAATTGAAAAGGTAAGGTAAACCACCTAAGTCTGAGTCGATACATATACATACATACATACATACATACATATATATATATAATAGTCGGTGATCCCACCTCAATACTATCACATATGATACAATATATCATATGACATTCTTGAGTCAAGAGTGCGGATCTATCATCATAATTATATCTCGTACAGTAAATCCATCTTACGGCATCGCAAATCTGGGTATGGGTCAATATTACATTTATCTCATCATTTATCTGGTATCTTTATCATCATATCATGATCAGGGTACCGATCTAACATCTAGTACATACTGATACCATCTACATTTATATGTGCGTGTGTATGAAAACACATCGCCTAAGGACCCGCTATAACATCGTGTCGTATCATATAATACGAACCATATCACATTACCGATCTCGTGGCATCATACCCAATCTCATCGACCCATCTCCAAATATCATGTACTATCCTCATCATCCATGTATATGTATACACACACACACACACACATACATATATATATACACACACACATAGTCCCATACCTATATGTATTTATATATACATACATATCCCCATATACGCACAAGTAATAAAATGTATGCAAGTGTATGTGTGTGCGTGTATGCAAAACATTAATCTAGGGTTCGCGACTAAAACTAACTATCGACACTATCATCCAATTACACTAAAGTTTATCCACGAACTCCTAAAGTCTATCTAGATAATCATATAGTCTCATAACAACATAATTATATATATACATGTATATGTATTCGTATACTACACTATGAACTTCGGGGGTATTATACGCCATCCACCCGATTTCCCCTATAGATATATATCTACTCACCTTGATCCTCGCTTGCCGATGCCGATGTCGCCACGCGCTTTCTTGCCGTCCCGGAGTTCACGCGGAGGTGCCTACATGTCATAACACATCGTATCGCATTAAAATCCAATTCGCAATCAAAACGACACACAAATCACTCATAGGTTAAAACCTATGGTCTACTCACGCAAATAAACCAAACAACACCCGATATAGACGTACAAACGTCAAGTGATCGAATACAATGCCAAATACTAAAACCAAGAATTCAAAATACGTAAAACATAACCCCGAATCAAAACAACAACTTAAGAATTCACTCACAGATTTTAGTTCATGTGAAAAAAGGTGCACAAACAGTACTGTGGTGCTATATAGGAGGTATGTGAGCTATAGAACCAACCTGGAGACCTAACTCCACCAAGTGGCCGGCCACATCCCCACAAAATCCGGCCACCTCGGCCAGGGGAGGGAATTGGGACCTCGTACTTGCAGGGAGGTCTCCTAGGGTCTTAACTTAGTCAATAGAGTTGTTTGCTTTTCTCATAAAATTCCCAGGTCACTCCAGATTCCCTGTAGGCGTAAAAGTTCATGAAACCGATACGGAAAGTTTCAGATATGGGTTTTAGGTTTCAGTTCATGATAGGTCTGGGTTTTAGACTTTAGGGGGGTTTGTAATCACCAAATACACTCAAGTTCACCAACACAACTCAAAGAAAACCCTAACCCTCTCTAGGAATCTTCAAAGCTCACAAAACTACACTAAAACACATCTAAACATGTCAAGATGCTAAAGTGAAAGTAATACTATGTTAGGGGTGCAGGAAATACCTCATTTGGCAACTCAAGAATTTTCTTGAGTTGGCCCAAGTCTTGAAAATCAAGTTTTTCTTTGTTCCCCATGCTTGTAGTGAGCTTGTGCATGGTTTTAGTGAAGATAATGATGTGTTTTGAGTTGTTTTTGATGATGAAGTGAGGGGTTTGACGTGGTGGAGGAGTGAGGGCAGCCAAGGTTGAGGGAGGAGAGGAAAAAGATGAAGATAATGGAGAAATGAACAAGAGCCATGGTCAAAGACAACCCCTCACCTCTCTCTCTTCTCTCTTTCTTGCCCATGCTTTATTGTTTAATCTTTTTCTTTTCTTTTTCTTTTCTTTTCATTTAAATTTGAATCATGCATGAATGAAGAAATAAACCATGGTAGAAATGTAATAAGTATTTGTAAATGTGACATGGTGCATGTCATGTGTACAAAACCGGATTAATGCAAGATTAGCGATATTTAATCGCGATTAGCATTAAAATTGTATATAATTAATCATAATTAATTTAAAATTTTCTTAAATCATATAAAACACCCTCATTTCAGAAATTTCTATAATTTTCCAAATATTTCCCAATTTATCGGTATTTAATTATACCGCAATATTAAAATATTCATAATATTTATTATTTAATTATAAAAATTCCCAAAAATAATATTTTATTTTTCTGAAATATTACACTCCTGCAAGCAGTGTGCATGAGCTCCTTGAATGCCCTATATGTACTAATTCTATGTACCCTCCCATTCACCAGGTATTTAATTTGTTTCCTCTAATTTCATTTCATTAATTTTAGTTTTCAGATTTTGCTTGTTAGCATTTGCCCTTTTATGTTCTTTCAATTTCTTTTAGACAAAATCTGGGATTTGTCAAGTTTTTAGAAATAATTAGGGGTTTAGTATGGTGTGAAAACTATTTAAAGATTTAGCAACTTTGGATCAAATCAAGCACACCTAAGCGCCACATAGGACTGGCAATTGAAAATTGAACGCCTCCGAATCCGTATTTTGCAAGTGAGGATTCAAGTCTAGCTCAGCTTAACTGGATCCGCACTTGCAAAGTGCGGATTCATCTTGTGCTCTTTAGAGTCCAGAGAGCCCAAGTTGAATCCGCACTTTGCTAGTGTGGATTCAACACAGACCTCTCTGGATACAAGACAGTTTAAGGATAAACACTACAATTGCTTCCCAATTGCATCCAACTGCCTCCAAAACACTACAATTGCCTTCTGAACACTTCAAGACCACTCCAAATATAAATTTATAAAATGAAGTAAAACTTTTTTTGTAAAGAGTTATCGTTCGAAAAATGGACAGTACCTCCTTTGTAAATTTTGACTAAAATTCCTGTACAACATCAGTAAAATAAACGCATCCCCACACGGGAGCTAAATCGACGCCCCCACGGCAATGACATAATCCACGTAAAATATACGACGCCTAAAAGCGAAGAATAACAAGCGGAAAGCAATAAACACTATATAAATAAAGCGAAGCCGACTCCACACGAGTTCGACACCCAAATATATACAACTCTAGATGGAGTAATGACTAGATACGATAAAAACAAGTATAAAAGAGAACGTCATAGCAAGTATGACAACGCGCGTGAAATCTTAGATCTACCGCGACGGCACTGCGATGGACCAGGTATATTCTCCGGTTGTTTAGCTGGCTCCGAGGGTCTAGGTTGTTCCATAATTCTAGAAGGTCCAATTTCGTCGTCTCTAGGTCGGCGACGTTGATAAGTCACGGTCACCGGTGGTAGATGAATATGAGGAGGAGGATCTAGATTTCTTATTGGACGCCGTTGAAAGAAACGACTAACCGATTTCTATATGGCCTCGATCCCACTAGTTGATGTCCTATATCCATGTATTACGTTGTCCGCGACATCGTAGACATGAAACAATTCTTCGGCCTGTAACATATATAAGTAAATATCTCAAATATATAATTTAAAAAATGCCGACAAAAAATAGAAAGTAATAACAAAGTTTACCATTTCATGCTCAATGGGTCCTGCGTCTCATATGCCACCCGTGGAGGACACACCATCTGAATGTATCACCGTGTTATCCTCTAGTACTAGCACTGGTAATTCGCTATCGGTAACTCAAGTTCTCTTAAGTGTTCGACAAGCAGAGCACGTGCATTCCATTGAGCGATATAGATATGTCAAACAATGCTATAATCTATAGCTGATTTTCCTCTTCGTCTGACCCGATCAATCTGCTCTACCGGATCTGAGATGTGATGTACGAGCCCGAACTATCATAATATATAGTCAGGAACATGCATTACGACGATGCCGAAACATATAATAGGTGTCCGGGCACGCCAGATATTAGATCCCGCTATACAAAAATCCGGTAAAGTCTGGTAAACATCGAATGTATATGGGATCAAGATTACAGTTCGGTCCTGGAGCATATCTAACTCATTTCAGTAAAATTCTAAGGACCTGACGGGTGTCTTATCCCATGTACAACCAACGTTAAATCTTTAACGCAACAAAAAAAGCAATGTAATCCAGGAGTCATACTTACGATTCACAAAAATTGCAAAGGCTGATTTTAATTAAATAACATAGAAAATTACCTCCTGGATCAATGTAGGACAACTGGTGGATAGTCGGGTCCAGCACCATATCTGCAACTATCATACTTTATTAGATACCAATATATTCAAATTGATAACAGAATCTATTAAGTATTTCACATTTTTACCTGAAGAAAATGAAGACAACCACCTATCATGTTGCACTCTTTCAGAGCGACAGTGGTCAACTCCTCATACAGGCAAGCTAGCACGACACTCCCCCACGACAACGTGCCATACACGTCTAGATCAGCTAATAAAGGTAGCCACATAAGATGTACCATGTTTTTCGATGTGTCAGAATATAAGGACGTCCCGATCTGATGGAGAATTATACCCGTACGTACTGCTCAATATTCGCCTGATCTACATCATTTCCGGGCTCATTGAATGCATCACGAAACCATGTAAGCTTCAGAGCACCTCCTTTCAATTGTGCGGGAGCCCAACCAAGATGCTCCATGCAAAGCTCCCGTCAGTCGTGCCCCGTCTCCCCTATCACCGTCGGTGCGTAAGACAAGAAGTACAACAACATCTTGAAGGGTGATTTTCATCTTCCCCACGGACAAATAAAATGTGTTGGTCTCCGGTCTCCACCGCTCGGTCAACGCTGTAATGAGAGGATGGTTGAGATGAATATAGTCAATTTTTGAGTAGTGAAGGAATCCTGCACGTGCTAACTCAGCCTGCACACACGCATCGCCAATTGCCCATAACGTCACTTGCTGTAAATGAGCAGTACATGTTAAAACGACGTTCTCCTGCACATTAAACAAACAAATTTGTTAGAAATATACAATTAGAAGAAAGTAAAAGTATTATATTAAATTGAATCAATTTCTTATCGTCGCGCATGTCGTTGCCCGATGTCAGTGTGATAGGTATAAAACAGACCGATCTATAGGTCCAGGGTCCATAGATACAAGATCTGCTAAAATTAATAATTCGAAGATAAGTACCAATTATACATCAAGGAATACAATACGTAACTAGATATATAATACAATACATCAACGAACACAATACCTAACTAAATATATGATAAAATACATCAACGAACACAATACGTAACTGAATATATGATACAATACATCAACGAACACAATACATAACTGAATATATGATATAATACATCATTCCAGTTGATTTTGAAGTTGAGGTGGGAGGTTAAGGCATCGTGATTTTTTATGACTATAGTTGTTGCAATTGATGCACATGTTTTGTCCTTTTACCCCTTCGCACCCTTCATCCATAACACCCTTGATACTTCAACTTTGCGGCCTGCCTTTCTTTCTCGTATTGCTGGGTGGGAATATACATGGTCCACAATATTCCTACCAGTGTTGATTATCTGGAACATAGCTAAATACAGGGGCATACGACTCTCGATAATATTGTGCTTGAAAGTTCCTAGTGCCCTTGCCGCTACAACTGCGGCCAATGCAAAATCGAAAAACAAAATTTTATAGAGAGCACTAGAAACAAATCCCTAGCGATCGTTCCAAATACTAAACTAGTAAACTAGACATGCAAGGTATATAAAAACTATAACCTTTGTCGCGTGTCCACCCAATCGTGGAAGACCCCTCCAATCTCCTCGTAGGCCGTTAGAAACAAGCTTAAGATGCGACCGCCCTTGCCGAAGATGTTCTACCTAAGCGAACCGATCCAAACTCCAGCTTCACCTAGTGAAGAAACTAACGCTTTAAGATTGCTTGAAATGGAGAGTGGGGATGTAGGAATTTTCCACTATCATTTTCATTCTCAAACTCAAACTCAAGAGAGCATGTAATAAGGATGAGAAAAGAGGAGAGAAAGTGTGTATGTGTTGAATGAATAAGAGAGGAGAGAAGAATGGCTTAATATATTTTTAACCATTAAAGAAAAAAAACCTCACACTATTTTTCCATAAACAAATGAAACCCATTCCTCTCTTCATTTCCTCAATCATGCTCAAAGCCACCTCACCCTCCATCTCATTTTCTTGAATATTCATAAATGAAAATTCACAAATGAGGTGTCCTCCTTCTAGAAGGTATTCCGTATAAATACGGAATACAACCCGGTATATATATAGAAATATATATACGTGTATTCGTATAAAAATACGAATAGCCAAGAGAGAGAAAATGAATAGTGAACATAATACTAGAATATATATATATATATATATATATAAATTATTAAATCAAAACTTGATTTAATAATCCGGCTTAATCTTAAGCCAGCTAGTATTTTTAATCGTCCGATTCAAGTCCGTGTAATATATACATGTATTTAATCAGACCCTTGTATGTATCAACATAGGTCATCTACATCATATCGTCTGAACCGGAAAAACCCTCTGTGTGGGACTCTAAAGACTTGAAAATACTGTAACATTTCAGAAAATATAAAATATTATTTTTGGAATTTAATATTAAAATAATATATTTCGCGAAAATTACCCGATTTGCGAAATTAGGGTTTTCGTAAAATGGTATAAATATATACTAATAATTATAAAATAATTGGAAATTAAAATGTTTTTATTCATTTAAAAATATATTTATCGGACTTGGCATTTAAAAAAAAAGTTTATTATATGCAGTTTAGATAAAACCCGATTAGTGCACTGCTAATCGCGATTAAGCCAATTCCGTGATTATACAGTTTTCCATGGTTAGTGCACGGTGTCATGTCACATTCGATTACATGTTATTTCTTATGTTGTTTTGGGTATTATGTGTTTTGGTTTTAATATTTAAAAGATAAGAAAATGAGGGGTAAAAGGGTAATATTTGAGAGAGAGGGGTGAGAATAAGAGGAGAGAGAGAGGGCAGCCCCATTTCCTCCCCATTTCTTTTCTTCCTCTCCTTCTTCATCTTCATCCCCCTCCACTTCAACCCATGAAATCATCTAAAAAGCTTCATCAAAACCCTAAACCTCTTTTATTAAAGTTGATCCCCTCTTCATTCTCTACACTTTGGACCAAGAAAAGACGGATTTTGATGACTTGGGGCAGCTAGGGTTTTTCTTGAGTTGCCCAATTTAGGTAAAATTCCCTTCACTTGATTTAGTTTTTGTTTTCCTAGTATTCTAGTTAGTTAGAATTAGGTTAAGGTGTGGATTGGTGATGTTGGAAAACCCTAGAGAAGGGTTTGGGTAATTGTGAGGAATTGATGATGTATAATGGCTGTTAACAAGACTTGGGTGGTGTTTTTACTGACCTAGAACAGAAATTAAAAACCAAACATGAACTTAGAACTTTCCGACATTGGTAAATTTGGCAATTTGTGAGTGTATTTAGAGACCTGGAGTGACCTGAGACAACCATTGAATAAGTTCCCATGACCATGAGACGTGCAGGCAACCATGGACCATCCCCTGAAACCTGAGCCCCTCCCCCTACTGCATGGCCACAGATTTAATCCCCCAGGCCGCAATTTGCGGCCTGGTCATGGCAAAAGTGGGTGACTTTTGGTTGGTAGTTCCCCTATGTTATATCTAGACTAACCCTATATGCAAAATCCCTTAGTTTGCCCTATAGTGAAATCTGGGAGTGGTTTTCCTAGATTGCTGTTTTCGTGTTTTGTGATTCTAAAACTTGGGTTTTGGTATTTGATATTGTTTTGGGTTGTTTGGCGTTTGTACGTCAACAACAAGGGTTGTTTGGTTGATTTTGTACGCGTAAGCTATAGGTTCTAACCTATAAGCAATGCGCGTGCCGTATTGGATTTTGGAACTTGATGTTAATAGAGATTTCGAATGTGTATCCTTGTAGGTACCCTTGCGTGGATTCCGAAGCGACGGAGTGTGGCGTCATCAACTTCGGCGAGCAAGGACCAGGTGAGTAGATCTATATCTACGGGAGAAGTCGGGTGGATGGCGTATAGCACCCCCGCAAATATTAAATGGAAACCGATCTATAGGATACAATCGTAAAAACCTAGATTAGGAAACTAGGAATATAGTTAAAAGATGGTTAGTATAACACTAGTAATTAAGTATATATTTTGAGATATAAAAAGTGAAAGCGAATTACGACTTATAGGTAGGTATAACACTAGAATAAACTTTGAGTTTAGCTTAACATTAAACTAGTTTAATAAAGTAGAATGTATATATAAAAGAAGACAACGATGTGATGATAACTTGATGATATGTTGGTATACGGATATGAGTCTATATGTGATAATTGATACCTTTGCCGGTCCCATGATCTGAGATCGATACGGATGGACCTGAGAGATAGGTATATATATATGGATAATGATGCGAATCTTGTGAGTTATGCCGTACGAGATGTTAGGTCTGTACCCTCTTTGTCTTATAGGTTGTTAGGATCCCAAATTGATTATTGACGCCGTACGACGATTTACCGTACGTGACGAGTTTAATAGATGATTGATCCATACCCTTGACTAGAGGATGCCGATTGATAGATTCACCGACTCGGTCATGTTAGATACGTATACCTTTTACCTTTTAGCTGCTGATTTACTTTATGCTACGTTCATGTCATTACTACTGCATTGTATATACCTGTGCTAGTACACCTGCACCATTATCGATTATGCGTATGTCACACTTACACAGATTTGCCGGCTCACACACTTCATCATCGATAATTGCCATGCCACTATACAGTAGAATTGCTACATCATGATATGACTCTTGTATAATTTACTTACTATAGTTGCATATACACCTTTATACATGTTGCATTTGACCTTGGAGAAATTGGGAACCACAAGATATATTTTAAAACTGGAGTCATTTTAAAGAGCGGTTTTCCCTTGATATATGCATATTACTATTCCTTGTTGCATGATTTATTGATATGCTTACATTCTGTTATATGTCGCATATATCATGCTTTACGATTTTACGCATTGAGATATGCTGTTTTCACGAGATTTCTGAATTTGAGAACCGTGGTTATTTCAAAAGAAAGTATGTATTGTTTTAAAAACCCGGTTTCTTTTGATATGATATTTGTATTGTCGACCATGAGTTTTCTCGGCTCTTGAGCGATATCATACACCCGATTCAAGGAGAAGGAGGAACCGTCTGCAGGAGCATGGTGGACCCGGTGAGGTACCCGGGGCAAGATGATCACAGATGATGGCGTTGAGCCTGGTAGGGGAACACTACCTACCGGTGATAGTATTTTGGACTTGGAGGTTATCCTGAGGAAACCGACCAGAGTCATGAGATGGATACAGGCCAGTCCGGATAGCGGAGCCTGAGATATGAGGATTTACGTGTCGATGCTGGACACGGGTTTTATGATATTTCGAGTGTCGATGTTGGACGCTCTGGTTCATGTTTTGGCGTGTTATTGATGAGCACACACATTCTTGATATCCTCATATATTTACATGCATATGCTATTACGATGTTTCGAGTGGACGAGATCCACATGTATATTGACATTGATTATATTTTTGGATGATATCCACTTGCATACTTGCATTTACTTATTGTTGGCACATATTTACATACGGTCACCCTAGATATCATAGTATTACCTTTATGATACAGTTGACCTAGGAAATCGTTATTTTATTCGATTTCTGCCTGTTGATGTTTTCTACTCACGAGTTGGCAACTCACCCCCGTTGTGCCACAGTTCTTTCAGGTTGACCGCATGGATCGGTAGCAGCATCTTTGGCGCACAGTTGCATTCGGGTGATTTGCCTTGGTAGGTGGGACATATTTATCGTGCCCACTCTAGTATTTATATTTCATATTGTATCTAGTCAACTCCATCAATCAAAACTTGTATTTGTATAATTAGTAAGACTTAGTGAGACTTGTAGTTGCGAGATTTGAGCGATGGGTTTTATATTCGCTTTTTTTGGGTTGATGTCTTGCTTTATTTATTGCCTTTTTGTGTTGATCTTCGCCGATTGGGCGTCGTATACTTATTTTATTACTTACGTGGTTGTGAATCCGCCGTTTGGCGAAGAGCTAGCTCCCGCTTGGGGAAGCCTTTATTATTATCTTGTGTTGGTGGTTTTGGATCAAAATATACAAGAGAGGTGCTGTCCAAATTTTTAAAAGACGGACATGTTTTACATTTAGTAAAATAAACTTGCATTTTCATGTTCCTTTTTTTATGCATGTAAGAAAACATTTTTCTTCATTTCAAAACTGCACCTCTTTTATTTCTTTAAAAGGTTTAGATTTCTGGGTTTCAGCTTACTTGGATTACATTACGCTTTTAGACGTTGCGTGATCTAAGTGCTGGTTACGAGCTAATATTTTGGGTCGTGACAAATACGCTGGCAGTGAGTTACTGGATAAATCCATAACCACAAGTATGTCAGTCACACTAGCTGTACGTAACGGCTACCCAGGTATCTGCTGAAAGGGAGGTCGACAATCAAGTCCGTTCATACCCTACTATGCCTGAATGTGACAATCTCCGTACAGTCTACTGTCCGGTCTTTTCGTCTAAGAGTATCGTATATCGGGTCTAGGGGTGGATAACGTCAGACCCATAATATCTCGATAAGTCGTGTTGGAGTCAAGCCCATCACCAATCAAGAAACTACTGAACTCCTATCAGTAAATATCATCCACTGTGGCCACGGATTTAGGGTGATGGCCAACCGAACACAGTGCGAAATTGACTCCTAATACCAGGAGAGACGAATCCATGAAAATCGCTCACTGCCTCCATGTGGCTCAGGACTGTACCCAACTAAAACCTGTTTTCACGACTCTTTTGAGCCGTGGTAGGGTAGTAATCTAAGTACATTGGGAACTCACATGAAGCAAATGACGATTTCAGGTGAAAGGACTAACCTGTACTCATGCTACTGGAGAACTGCTATCTGACAATAGGTATAATACCAACAAGAAGTTCTCAGCGAGTCCGTCCAGTGTACTCACCTCCGGTGAGCACCAGTATACTATCTTAGGCGACACAACACCAATGGCTTGTGAGACTGGCCACCGCCCCTCATTAGGGTCTAGAAACATATACACTAGTCTACTCCAAAATATCGATGCCCAGTCTCGATTCTCTCTCGACTAGGGATATTTAAGGATGTGCTTATGGACTACCCAGCTCTCACATATATGATCGCCATCATAGTACTGGTAGTCAAGAAAGAATCCTACGGGCTTCATCATTATGTATTAGCGACACGTAATAACAAGTAAAACATATACACATCAATGATAAAGTCAAACCAGATAGCATACTATCATTTTGGGTAAGACTGTTCTACTTGTATAGGTCCTTCCTCAATTATCATAATCACCTACCTGCAATTACAATAATTGCCTTGAGGGCACTACATCCAACAATCTCCTACTTGCACTTAAGGCCAATTATTGCAGTATCGCATACCCACATCCCGTGTACTACCGAATACCTAATTTCTCTATTAATCAATTTCGCAAAGCGTGTTTGTGAAACATCCGTGTTCGAGAAATAGCCTCAGTGAGTGGATCCGCTATAAAGTTCCAACTTCCTCTCTCTATATCTTAACTTCGCAGAGATCAACAATCTCCCGAACTAAGCGATATATCGCCTTAAGAATTTGTCTAGATACTTGATGAGACCAAGTTCATAAATGAACAATTTTATCCAACAAACTTCTTAGGCTGTATCCTCCGTTGAGCCATAACCAACATTCTACACCATGCCTACCTCAGTATCCCTATTGGAACCCTATCCTATATACTGCTCTTTAGATGAGGGTAAACTCAAAACTTTGACAGCATCTCTGTCATCCAGGTCACCTTAGAAGCCTGAACCGATAACTGCCTCCCGGAGGAGGCTGTCGTTACCATATTCCAAGAACATCCTCTTATGTTCTTAACCACTTCCTTTCGTTTCTCCAGGATTGGATTAATATCTGCTTACTACAGCAAGTGTGGCAGCAACATCTGGTTTTGTACAAGATATTGTATGATTGACTCAATTTCCTAAGCAAATGATATATCAATGTCAGTCCCTCTCATCATCAGTCTGAAAGACATTTCTTTAGAGCGTGTGACTCCATTACCTTCGGGTAAGCTACCACGCTATGAGCCATCCATTCTAAACTACTATAGAATGGTGTCCAAGTACCCGAATTAGGAAAATTCATAAATCTAGATCTAGTCACCAGAATCCCTGATATCTCAGCAAGTGAAAAAGCAACTTCTGGTTTGGTACATGACATCACATGATTGACTCAATTGCCTAAGCAAGCGATATGTCATTCTCCTTATCAGTCTAGAAGACATCTCTTTAGAGAGGGTGACTCCATCACCCGCGGGTACACTACCACGCCAGGAGTCATCTATTTTAAAACACTTTTAGAATGGTGTCTAAGTATTCGGATTGGGACACTTCCTAAATCTAGATCTAAGACTATAGATCTAGTCACCAGAATTTCTGATATCTTATCCATATCCTATGTGGAGAAACCCCTGTGACAACCAAAGTTTGACTGATCTTCGTATAGAAACATCACTTTCTATCAGGAGTATGTCAACCAAATCCTAGGATATAACTCCCTACATCCTATTTACTGGGTTCATCTGTTGTTTTGATGAAGTCAATCACCTTAACTGTCACATCAAAAACAGACGATCCGTCTCCGCTATGCATGCTTTAGTCTACGAATAGACATAAGAAGCTTGCACACCTTCCGCTGCTCCCAATGACTACGATGACCCTCTGGCAGAGTCATACACATGCACTTCTAAGTTCCCATTTAGAAAGACGTAATAATCATCCACCTGCCAGATATCATAGTCATGAATGGCAGCAGTGGCAAGTCATATCCATATGGACTTTAGCATAGACTTTGAAGTAAAAGTTGAAAGTGTGTCTTAGCACCTCTACTAGGTTTCCACATGCATCAAGTATGCAATTTAAAAAAATCTAGAGTGCTAAGCTTCACTAACCTAGAATCAAATTAGAGAATTAGGGTTTTCTAGGTATGTAAACAAGTTTTACACTTAGTGAATAGAGAATACAACCTTTGTAGACCGGTCCTTCACTTCTAAAGCTCCAAGTAGTAGTCCCTTAGCTCCGAGTAGTAGTCCCTAGAACTCTTCTTAGGCTTCACTTGGTGAAAGGAACGAGCTTGCTTCGTCGACTTCGAGGCCAAAAATGATCCACCTTGAAATTTCTCTAACTCAAGCTATCTCTTCACTAATCAAAGAATTAGTGAAGCAAACAACCTAATCTTATGGGCTAGATGAGACTAGGTTGATGAAGTAGGAATTTTTCTCACTTTAGAAATTCTTCTCTTTTTATTTTTCCTACTCAAGAAAAGCTAGAGAGGAAGAAGATGAACTTGGGTGAAGAAATATCTCATGTGATCAATAAGAGAGTTAACCATGGGCTAAAGATAATGGTTGGGTTATAAAATATTTAGAGTAAAACAAAAACTAGTGAGATGAGTCATGGCTTCTTCATGCTTCCACAAGCATCTAAGCCATGCTCATTTCCACCTCATTTTTGATTTTCCTCTTAATAAAAAATCACCCAAATAATCTTTAGTCTTGATGTGAGTCTCATACACCCATGTTCAATGTATCATCAAGCATGATACAATATATAAATACATATATCAATATATATCACATATATATTAAATGTATTTGAAGAGAAGAAAATCTTTAGTGATCACATATTAGCTAATATATAAAATATATATATCAAATTATTAAATAAACACTTGATTCAATAATCCAGTCATATCATATATAACCGACTAATATCATTTATATGTATATCAAATTATCAAATCAACACTTGATTCAATAACCCGGTCATATCACATATAACAGTCACGACCCGAAAATACGGAACGTGACTGGCACTTAGATTACGAGACGTCTAAAGGCGTAACGTAAACTAAGTCAGCCAAAGCCCAGAAAATCTAAACCAAAACCAAAGAGAGTGAAGAAAACCTTTCATGAAAACGACTTGAAATCAATTTACTTGCATTGAACCCCTTTTAAAAAAAAACATCAAAAATTTCCGAAAATTTCAGCAGAGTCTCCTCTGTAAATTCTATCCCCCAAAATGGGTACAACAAGATATATAACCTGTAATCACAAAATAGCATCCCCAAGCGGGAGCAAGCTCTTCGCCCATGGCGGAACACAACCACACGCAATATATATATGTAATATCAAGAAAAGAGCATAAAGAAATGCAAAATACAAGAAAACACAACGTCGGCTCAAGTGAGCTCGACCAAAAGAAACGACATATACACAAATCTCACAGTCTCATTACTAGGTCGCATATACACATAAGAAGTGGTAGATGGAGAATACTAGATACAAAAATAGTACAAAAGAGATAAAAGTGCTCTCGCAACCCACCTACGAGCAATGTCGCGAGTCTGAGCAAAAGAAATCACTAATAAGATAAGCCGCCGCTACTAGGCTGATGAGTCCGACCTGCAAGACACTGTGGCACCGGGGGTGAGTTGCCAGCTCGTGAGTAGAATATAACATCTAGTAAGGCTATCGTAAGAATGCACACAAATGCGTCACAGCATGTATGTCCAGATGTGATGTAATACCTCTAGTATGCAAGCACATGTATGCAATGTCAATACTAAATCTTTAAGTGTTTTAAATGCTATGAGTTCTGCATTCCTAACTTTAGAAAAAGAATATCTGTATAATAACTAAATACCATCAAGAAATCATCTGAAACCCGTGTCAAGCATCGACACCAAATATGAAAACACATCTGTCTCAATGTCTCACTGTATCAATGTCTCAAAACATCGGGCTCCGTCAGTCCGGATCGACCCATATCATCAAATCTCACGACAACGGTCGGTATCCTCCGGATATCCGCTGCGCCAAACATCACCGGTAGGTAGTCTTCCCCTGCAAGGCTCATCGTCTACAACTCGATCTTCTTGCCCCGGGGTACCATACCGGGCCCACCATGTACCCGAGACGGTTCATCCACTCCTCGAATCGGGTCTCGAAATCCAACAGAAAACATGAAAACTCATGGTGGACGACACATACATCATGAGAAAACCGCAACTTTGTTTTAAAAAATGATAATTATAATATTTTGTTAAATTCTTGCGGTTTTCCCCAAAATCCAGAAATCGCAGCAATACTGAAATCCTCAATAAAATCATAATACTCAACATGTTGTATATGATAAATGTCTATGATATCAAGGTATGCGATGTAATTTGTGGCTAGAAATCTATATAAGTATGATGATGATGCGAGGTATATACACGCTATGCGATTTCATATATGATGTATGATGCAAGCGGCGATACTAAGCTAAACAGGTTCTATGGTGCACGTGGCATGGCAATTACCAAAGGCGTGTGTGTCACATGAATAGTGCACGTGCAACAGGAGCCAATGGTAATGGTGTTCGTGTCCTATGAAGTGATATCGCACATGTGTATATGAATGTTCATGCAATCTAGCAGACGATTAGCTATAAGGCTATGCAATGTGAAATGGGGGGGATTAGCTAACTAACAATGCAAATCTTGCAAGAAATAAAGTAATCCTAACTAGGGGGCACCTCACACCATCCAGACGATTCCCCCATAGATGAATACGTTTACTCACCTGAATGCCTCGCTAATCCGATCCAACCACCGCCTTGCCTTTGCGCTCCACATCCGATATTTCCGCGATCGATCCTAGAATTGCATAACACACAATATAAGATTACAGATTCATGAAATGACGCAACTCACAATATGAAAAGATCGACACTCACAAGTTAGGCACAACGTACGCTCGGTGCGCGGGAAACACACGAAAATCGCTAAATCCTTAACTAAAATCGCCGTTTCGGGGCAACCGTCAAAACTAAAACCCGACTAAATCAAAATCCGCATTCACACACCCTAAAAGTCGTATGTGATGCTATAAATATAGTCCATATATCGTAATTATATCACCTCCTAATATTCATGAAAATCTAGTAAGCATTAGCATAGAAATATCGATGCAATTATCGCGATTTTACGGTGTAGCGATCGCTACATCACACAAACAACCATTCTAACCAACTAGATAGCCAAAACCCTAACTTAAACCCATCAACCATGCTACAAACCCTAATTACAACACCAAACCTTTACTAGAATTTCCTAAACAAGAATTCATAACCAAATTACACACTAAAACTACTAAATCTAGCCAATTTAAATCACAATTAAACACTAGATTAGGATTATACCTCACAAGTGATGATTCCTAGTTTGCACTACCCTCTAAGACACATTTTTTCTCCACTTTTTAAACAAATTAGGGTTTTGGAAGAAGTGGAATTGGATTTAGGTTAGAATTAGTGAAGAAAATTGTGGATTTTTGTCGATTATTGAAGCAATTTTCAAGCAAGAAAGAAAGGGGAAAATGGGGTTTCCAGTAGTGAGCTCAGCCTGGAGGTAGAGGAGGGTGTGTGTGTGAGAATGGTGTTGAAAATTCTACACAAAAAGCCTTTCCCAAGCTCAATTAATGACTATCACATCAATTTTTACACAAAAACCCCATTTTAAACCATTTTTGATTAAATTTTTAAACCATAGAACAAAAATCTTGAAAAGTCTTGATAAAATTTTATTAACACTAAATTTTAGTTTATAATGTTTCCTAAGTGTGTAATTTACCCAATTAAATTTGTATTTATCACTAATTAAATGTATTTTCAAAAGCTTAAAATAATATTAAAAACAATTAATTAAGGAATTTTTTTTAATTAACTAGAAAATTTTAAGTGACATTTTAGTGACGAATTTATAGTAATATCTTATCTAAATTTTGTATAATTAGGTCTATAATAAAAAATACCTATTTTGACTTTTTGCTGAAAAAACTGCTAATTTAGCCGATTACCGAAAAACTGCCTAAACGATTTTCGAAGCGTTACAATCTTCCCCCCTTAAAGAAATTCGGTCCCCGAATTTAGAATCTAACTACGCGTACCTTCAAAAAGATGGGGATATCTCTTCCTCATCTTGACCTCGGTCTCCCAGGTGACCTCCTCGCTGTTCGGGCCACGCCAAAGGACTTTGACGGACGGTATAATCTTCGACCTCAATTTCTTCACCTGCCGATCCAAAATGACCACCGGCTGCTCGGTGAAAGAAAGATCATGCTCTAGCTGGATCGTCTAGTGCTGATCGCATGGGAAGGATCATGAAGGTACTTGCGGAGTATCGAAACATGGAACACTGGGTGAACATCGGGGAAGCTGGGCGGAAGAGCTAACCGATAAGCGACTGGACCAACACGCTCTAGGATCTCGAAGGGACCAACATATCTAGGACTAAGCTTCCCTTTCCGCCCAAATCTCATCACACCCTTCATCGAAGAGACTTTTAGGAAAACATGATCGCCAACGGAGAACTCGAGTCGGCGATGGCGCCTGTCAGTATAAGATTTCTGCCTACTCTGTGCCGCTATCATCCTGTCCCGAATCAGCTGTATCTTCTCGGTCGTCTCCTATACGATCTGCGGCCCCAAATACTGCTCTCCCTGAGCTCTGTCCAACATACAGGCGATCGACATCTCCTCCCATATAAAGCCTCGAAAGGTGCCATCTGAATCGTCTCTTGGAAGCTATTATTGTAGGAGAACTCGATCAAGGGCAAATGACGATCCCAGCTACCACCGAAATCTAAAACACAAGCTCTGAGCATGTCCTCAAGAGTCTGAATAGTACGCTCCAACTGACAGTCAGTCTGCGGTTGAAAGGCTGTGCTAAAACTCAATCGGGTGCCCAAAGCTTCCTGAAGTTTCTGCCACAATCGGCTGGTAAACTGGGTGCCCCGGTCGGACACGATGCAAGTCGGAACACTATGCGGTCGCACGATCTCATTAATATAAACCTGGGCGTACTGAGCAAATCCAAAAGTGGTCTTCACTGGCAGGAAGTGAGCCGCTTTCGTCAGTCGATCCACAATCACCCAAATAGAGTCATACCCTCGACCGGTCCTGGGTAGACCCACAATGAAATCCATGGAGACCTATTCCCATTTCCACTCAGGGATGGGCAAAGGCTGCAACTCGCCGGCTGGCCTCTGGTGCTCGGCCTTGACTTGCTGACAAGTCAAGCATCTCGACACAAAGTCTGTAACATCCTTCTTCATCCCGTCCCACCAGTAAACCTCTCTCAAATCATGGTACATCTTGGTGGAACCTGGATGCACACTGTATACTGATCTATGTGCCTCCTCGAGGATATCATGCCTCAGTCCCTCAGAATCTGGTACGCATAGTCGAGTCCCAAATCGAAGGATCCCATGATCATCAATCACGAACTCAGAAACTCTGCCCTGTAGAATCTGCTCAATAATCTCTAAAATACGGACATTGCCAGACTGTGCCTCGCGGATACGGTCAAGTAACTGTGGGCGTGCTCTGAAATGGGCCAGCTGTCCCCCTGTAGGAGTAAACTCGAACTGCACTCTGCTGTCACATAAAACCTGCTAATCCGCCGTCGTCTGCATCTGTACTGCGCTCAAACAAGATAAGCTACCTCCGGGCCTCCTACTCAAAGCATCTGCCACCACATTAGCCTTGCCCGGATGGTATATAATCTTGCAGTCATAATCTTTCACCAACTCCATCCAACGGCGCTATCACAGATTCAGATCTCGCTGCTGAAAGATATACTTCAAACTCTTGTGGTCAGTGAATATCTGGCACGACCCACCGTATAGGTAATGTCTCCAGATCTTAAGTGCAAATACCACTGCAGCCATCTCTAAATCATGAGTGGGGTAGTTCTGTTCGTGTTTCCTCAACTGCCGAGAAGCATACGCGATAACTCTGTCGTGCTGCATCAATACACAACCCAGCCCCACTCGAGAAGCATCACAATATACCACGAACCCGCCTGATCCGGAAGGCAATGCTAACACTGGTGCAGTAGTCAGACGAGTCTTCAACTGCTGGAAACTATCCTCACATGCCTGGGTCCAATCAAAAGTGACCCCCTTCCGGGTCAACCCGGTGAGCGGTGCAGCAATACGGGAGAAATCCTGGACAAAACGTCGATAATAGCCGGCCAGACCCAGAAAGCTGCGAATCTCTGTAACTGATACCGGTCTAGGCCAACGCTGAACTGCCTCGATCTTCTTCGAGTCCACACAAATACCATCTCTCGTCACCACATGACCCAAGAAGTCGACAATGTCTAACCAGAATGCGAACTTGGAAAATTTGGCGAACAACTGATGCTCCCTCAAAGTCTGCAATGTGATATGTAAGTGCTGCTCATGCTCCTCCCGACTTCGAGAATAAACCAAGATGTCGTCAATGAACACAATGATGAACTGATCGAGATACGGCCTGAATACACGGTTCATCAAGTCCATAATTGCTGCCGGGGCATTGGTGAGCCCGAACGACATCACCAAGAACTCTTAATGACCATATCGAGTACGGAAAGCGGTCTTCGGAATATCCTCCTTCCGAACCCGCAACTGGTGATAACCTGACCGTAAATCAACCTTCGAGAAAATCCCTGCACCCTGGAGCTGATCGAATAAGTCATCAATGCGGGTAGGGGATATCTGTTCCGCACAGTAACCCGGTTCAACTGACGATAATCAATGCTTAAGCGCATACTTCCGTCCTTCTTCTTAACAAACAGGATGGGAGCACCCTAAGGTGACACACTCGGTCGGATAAGCCCTTTGTCCAGCAAGTCCTGTAACTGATCTTTCAGCTCTCTCAGCTCCGCCGGGGCCATCCGATAAGGCGGTATAGAGATAGGCCCCGTGCCGAGGATCAGGTCCATGCAGAACTCAATCTCACGCTCTGGTGGCAGACCAGGCAGCTCGTCGGGAAATACATCAGGGAACTCTCTCACAACAGGGACCTGGTCCAACGGAACTTCTGTGGAGCTAGTATCACAAACATAGGCTAAGAATCCCTGACACCCTTTCCTTAAGAGCTGACCGGCGCGAAGAGAAGAAATCAAGCTGGGAAGGGTAGCGCTACGATCTCCCTGAATAACAAGAACCGGCTCACCAGGAAAACTGAATCTGACTGCTTTCTCACGGCAGTCCACGGATGCATAACAGGTGGCTAGCCAGTCCATACCAAGAAGAACGTCAAAGTCTAGCATATCGAGGAGAATCAAATCAACTGAAGAATCTCTCTCCCTGATACGAACGGAACATGATCGGTACACGAAACGGGCAACAAACGACTCGCCTACCGGTGTAATAACGATAAGCAGCTGATCTAACGGAGAAGACTCTCGGCCCAACCTCGGTGTAAAGTACATGGATACATAGGAATGTGTGGAGCCTGGATCAAATATTACCCGTGCATCAAAAGAACATACTGGCAGAGTACCTGTCACGACGGCATTGGAAGCCTGTGCATCCTGAGGAGTCAACACGAACACTCGGGCCTGTCCACCACTAGTAGCTGGCTGTCCTCTGCCTCTACCTCGGCCTCTGCCTCTGTCGCCTCGTCCTCTCTGAATCGGACCGCCATGCCCACGACCACTAGGAGCATCTGGCTGGCGTGGAGCATCATCAGGAGTAGGAAGTAGAGCTCTCTGAGGAGGTGGTGAAGGTGGTAAGGTCATATACAGGACTGTCGCCGCGCCCTGGCGCCCCATGGTACAGTCTTTGACACGGTGGTACTGACTCCCACACCGAAAAAATCCTGGCGACGACTGCTGGGTCTGTGGATATGAACCAAATAACTGACCTCATCTCAATCCTCGGCCTCCACCATCTCCCGGAAATAATCTATCGCGGTGTCTACCCATCTGCCGCTGAGCTGACGTATCAGTACGGATCCTCTTCGGCCCAGAAACGACCGGAGTCTCAGAAATACGCTCCTCCAAAAGTAAGGCTGCGTCCATCGCGGCTGCGTATGTATCAAAGTGCTGGGTGCCGATGGCAAGGAATAGCTGTGTATCAAGCCCTCGCACAAACCTCTTTATTCTCTTCTCTTCTGTGTCTACTAGGTACGGAGCATATCGAGACAACTGGGTAAACTGTATATCATACTCCGTCACCATCATCCCAGGAGTCTTGCGCAGAGACTCAAAACTACGGGCTCGAGCATCTCGGACACTCTCCGGAAGAAAACGGGCAAGAAACGCAGTTGTAAACTCATCCCAGGTCATAGAAGGTAGACCTGCAGCTCGGCCTCTCTCTACTGAATCGTACCATGTCTGGGCAAGACCCTCCAGACGAAAACTCGCGAACTCCACCAATCTATCATCAGAACACCTCAACGAACGGCAAATCCGAGCCATCCTATCAAGAAATGCCTGTGGGTCCTCTATCGCATCCATACTGGTAAAAGCTGGAGGTCTCAATCTCATGAACTCCTGTAGTGAAACAGGGATAGTCGCAGTAGTAGTAGGAGTGACCATCTGTGCAGCAGGTACTATCGTGGTCTGTGCGGTGGAAGGAATGCCCTCGGATCTCTGTGCCCGACTGGACTCAACTAAAGATCTCATCATCTGTCGCAACTCCTGCATGCCGGCCTCTAATCTGGTAATACTGTCTGGATAAGGCGGATCAATATGACCCTGTAGGGTAGGCGTATCATCCCGCTCGATCCTCGCCTCAGATGAGCCCGCTCGAATCTCATCCCTAGCGGCAGCCCGCTGAGCTCTCGTAGTCTTTGGCGGCATCGAAGCTGGAATAAGAAACAGGACCGATAAGAACATTGCAATTGAATCAAGGAATGCAAGGAATCAAGAAGGGAAATACAAGCAATTATTTCCTAAGGTCACTTGGGCGGAGTACCGTATCGTAAGTATGCCGCGGAACATACCCACGCTACACCACTCTGCTTAAGTCACCTACTCCATCTACCAAAGTCGTCCTACACTAAGAAAGGTAAAACCTATGCTCTGATACGAACTTTGTCACGACCCGAAAATACGGAACGTGACTGGCACTTAGATTACGAGACGTCTAAAGGCGTAACGTAAACTAAGTCAGCCAAAACCCAGAAAATATAAACCAAAACCAAAGAGAGTGAAGGAAACCTTTTATGAAAACGACTTGAAATCAATTTAGTTGCATTGAACCCCTTTTAAAAAAAACATCAAAAATTTCCGAAAATTCCGGCAGAGACTCCTCTGTAAATTCTATCCCCCAAAATGGGTACAACAAGATATATAACCTGTAATCACAAAATGGCATCCCCAAGTGGGAGCTAGCTCTTCGCCCAAGGTGGATCACAACTACACGCAATATATATATATATATATATATATGTAATATCAAGAAAAGAGCATAAAGAAATGCAAAATACAAGAAAACACAACGTCGGCTCAAGTGAGCTCGACCAAAAGAAACGACATATACACAAATCTCACAGTCTCATCACTAGGTCGCATATACACATAAGAAGTGGTAGATGGAGAATACTAGATACACAAATAGTACAAAAGAGATAAAAGTGCTCTCGCAACCCACCTACGAGCAATGTTGCGAGTCTGAGCAAAAGAAATCACTAATAAGATAAGCCGCTGCTACTAGGCTGATGAGTCCGACCTGCAAGACACTGTGGCACAACGGGGGTGAGTTGCCAGCTCGTGAGTAGAATATAATATCTAGTAAGGCTATCGTAAGAATGCACGCAAATGCGTCACAGCATGTATGTCCAGATGTGATGTAATACCTCTAGTATGCATGCACATGTATGCAATGTCAATACTAAATCTTTAAGTGTTTTAAATGCTATGAGTTCTGCATTCCTAACTTTAGAAAAAGAATATCTGTATAATAACTAAATACCATCAAGAAATCATCTGAAACCCGTGTCAAGCATCGACACCAAAAATGAAAACACATCTGTCTCAATGTCTCACTGTATCAATGTCTTAAAACATCGGGCTCCGTCAGTTCGGATCGGCCCATATCATCAAATCTCACGACAACGGTCGGTATCCTCCGGATATCTGCCACGCCAGACATCACCGGTAGGTAGTCTTCCCCTGCCAGGCTCATCGTCTACAACTCGATCTTCTTGCCCCGGGGTACCATACCGGGCCCACCATGTACCCAAGACGGTTCATCCATTCCTCGAATCGAGTCTCGAAATCCAACAGAAAACATGAAAACTCATGGTGGACGACACATACATCACGAGAAAATCGCAACTTTGTTTTATAAAATGATAATTATAAGCTTTTGTTAAATTCTTGCGTTTTTCCCCAAAATTTAGAAATCGCAGCAATATTGAAATCCTCAAAAAATCATAATACTCAACATATTGTATATGATAAATGTCTATGATATCAAGGTATGCGATGTAATTTGGGGCTAGAAATCTATGTAACTATGATGATGATGCGAGGTATATACATGCTATGCGATTTCATATATCATGTATGATGCAAGTGGCGATACTAAGCTAAACAGGTTCTATGGTGCACGTGGCATGGCAATTACCAAAGGCGTGTGTGTCACATGAATAGTGCGCATGCAACAGGAGCCAATGGTAATGGTGTTCGTGTCCTACGAAGTGATATCGCACATGTGTATATGAATATTCATGCAATCTAGCAGACGATTAGCTATAAGGGTATGCAATGTGAATGAGGGGGGGATTAGCTAACTAACAATGCAAATCTTGCAAGAAATAAAGTAATCCTAACTAGGGAGCGCCTTGCGCTATCCAGACGATTCCCCATAGATGAATACATCTACTCACCTGAATACCTCACTAATCCGATCCAACCGCCGCCTTGCCTTTGCGCGCCGTGTCCGATGTTTCCGCGACCGATCCTAGAATTGCATAACACACAATATAAGATTACAGATTCCTGAAATGATGCAACTCACAATATGAAAATATCGACACTCACAAGTTAGGCACAACGTGCGCTCGGTGCGTGGGAAACACACGAAAATCGCTAAATCCTTAACTAAAATCGCCGTTTCAGGGTAACCGTCAAAACTAAAACCCGACTAAATCAAAATCCGCATTCGCACACCCTAAAAGTCGTATGAGATTCTATAAATATTGTCCATATATCGTAATTATATCACCTCCTAATATTCATGAAAATCTAGTAAGCATTAGCATAGAAATATCGATGCAATTATCGCGATTTAACGGTGTAGCGATCGCTACATCGCACAAACAACCATTCTAACCAACTAGATGGCCAAAACCCTAACTTAAACCCATCAACCATGCTACAAACCCTAATTACAACACCAAACCTTTACTAGAATTTCCTAAACAAGAATTCATAACCAAATTACACACTAAAACTACTAAATCTAGCCAATTTAAATCACAATTAAACACTAGATTAGGATTATACCTCACAAGTGATGATTCCTAGTTTGCACTAGCCTCCAAGACACCTCTTTTCTTCACTTTTTAAACAAATTAGGGTTTTGGAAGAAGTGGAATGGGATTTAGGTTAGAATTAGTGAAGAAAATTGTGTATTTTTGTGGATTTTTGTTGATTAATGAAGCAATTTTGAAGCAAGAAAGAGAGGGGAAAATGGGGTTTCCAGTAGTGAGCTCGGCTTGGAGGTAGAGGAGGGTGTGTGTGTGAGAATGGTGTTGAAAATTCTACACAAAAAGCTTTTCCCAAGCTCAATTAATGACTATCACATCAATTTTTACACAAAAACCCCATTTTAAACCATTTTTGATTTAATTTTTAAACCATAGAACACAAATCTTGAAAAGTCTTGATAAAATTTTATTAACACTAAATTTTAGTTTATAATGTTTCCTATGTGTGTAATTTACCCAATTAAATTTGTAATAATCACTAATTAAATGTATTTTCAAAAGCTTAAAATAATATTAAAAATAATTAATTAAGGATTTTTTTTTAATTAACTAGAAAATTTTAAGTGACATTTTAGTGACGAATTTATAGTAATATCTTATCTAAATTTTGTATAATTAGGTCTATAATGAAAAATACCTATTTTGACTTTTTGCGGAAAAGACTGCTAATTTAGCCGATTACCGAAAAACTGCCTAAACGATTTTCGAAGCGTTACAATAACCGACAAATATTCAATACTACATTAAATCAACACTTGATTCAATAATCTGGTCATATCATATATAACCGGCCAATATCAAATATATATATATATATATATATACATACATACATACATACATATAACATATCATTGAATCAACACTTGATTCAACAATCCTGTTATATCACATATAACCTAACCGATATCAAATATCGCGAGATTAGAATACGGTATCACATACTTGTATTTAATCAAGCATCCGCACATCACCATATGTGCTCTACTTCGTTTCACTTGAGCTAGGAAACCTCTGTGGGAATTCTAAAGACTCGTCAATACGCTAGCAGTAGGTAATGATCACATTAGTCACCCACAAGCCGTCAGCGGTACTAGCTGGAAGTAACGGCTACCCAGGTATTGAGCGAATAGAAAATCAACAAGCAGGCTTGCCCAAACTCTCACAAAGCCTATAAGTAACACTTACCGTACAGTCCGGTCTCTTCATCTGATATGTTGCAGATCGAGTCTAGGAATGGAATTGTCAAACTCCAGTAACTTGATAAGTCATGCCGATATGTGGTCTATAACCATTCAAGAAACTACTGATAACACTTATCAATAAATCTCATCAGCCCTGGCCAGGGACTTGCTGGTATAGCCAATCGAGCTTAGCACAACATCAACTCCCAATACCAGGAGAGACGAAACCCCTCCTATCGCTCACTGCCTCCATGTGACTTGGGACTGTACCCAAAATCCACCTGTTTGCATGACTCCTTTGAGCCGTGGTAGGGAGGAAATCAAAAAACAGTGGGAACCACACAAGACTCTATGATGATATCAGGTCTGCATACAAACCTGTATAAGTGTTACCAGAGAACTGCTATCTAACGATAGGTATGGTACCATCTAGGAGTTCTCGACGAGTCATGTTCGGTGTACCCATTCTCTAATGAGCACATGTGTACAATCTTTGATGTCAAACACCAATGGATGTGGGATCAACCATCGCCCCATACAGGGTCAAGAAACGTACACACTAGTCTACTCTGGAATATTGATGCCCTGTCTCGATACTCCCTCGACTAGGAACTGTTTAAAGGATGTGCTTGTGGACTACACAACCCCACTAGTATGATCTGCATCATAATCCTGGTAGTCAAGCTAACATCCTAAGGGCTTTATCAACATGTATCAAAGAGACAATATAACAATAATAGTGCACATGTTAAGATAAAGAACAACCAGATATCATACTATCATGTCGAGCAAGAAATCCTCTATATATATGTCCAAGCATCCACAATATCATACAATAATGGCCTCAAGGGCATAGATATTCCTTATAATCTCTCACTTGCACTAAGGCCGGTTGTTGTAGTATCTTATACCCAACATTCTAAAAAGTCTCTCAAATTGTGTCTGGGGGAGGGCCTTCGTGAGTGGATTTGTTGTGTTATCTTTCGTGTCAATTCTCCTGACCACGATCTCCCGGCAATCAACTATGTCCCAGATCAGGTGATACCGCCTAAGAATATGTCTGGATCGCTGATGGGACCGGGGTTCCTTGGCCAAAGGAACAACTCCATTGTTATCACAATACAAGGGTATTGGATGCTCAATGGATGGAACCACACCAAGTTCAGCAATGAACTTCTTCATCCAGACAGCTTCTTTAGCAACATCGTTGGCAGTGTTGTATTCAGCCTCCATCGTCGAGTCTGCCACGGTATCTTGCTTGGAACTCTTCCAACATACCGCCCATCCATTGAGGGTGAAGACAAAACCCGAGACCGACTTACTGTCGTCCTTATCACTCTTGAAGCTTGAATCGGTAAAGGAATCCACCTGGAGTTCACCGTTACCATACACCAAGAACATTTATTTAGTCCTTCTCAAGTACTTAAGAATGTTCTTCACAGCTGTCCAGTGCTTCTCCTCAGGATCTGATTGATATCTACTTACCACACTAAGTGCATAAGCTACATCCGGTTTGGTGCAAAACATCGCATACATGATTGACCCAACTGCAGAAGCATAGGGTATCCATTGCATGCGAGCCCTCTCCAAATCAGTCTTGGGAGATATCTCTTTGGAGAGAGTGATTCCTGAGCAAGCGGGTAAATTACCATGCTTAGAATCTTCCATACTAAACCTCTTTAGTATGGTGTCAATATACCTGAATTGGGACAATCCCAACATCCGCTTAGATCTATCTCTATAGATCTTAATCCCCAGGATGTAGGAGGCATCACTTAGATCTTTCATGGAGAACTTTTGTGATAAGAAGAGCTTGACCGAGTGTAGCATAGGAACATCATTTCCTATCAAGAGTATGTCATCCACGTACAATACGAGAAAGACAACCTTACTCTCTACTGCCTTCTTGTATATACAAGGTTCATCTACGTTTTTGATGAAGTCAAACTCTTTGACTGCCACATCAAAACAGATGTTCTAGCTCCACGATGCCTGCTTTAATCCGTAGATTGATTTAAGCAGCTTGCACACCTTTTCGCTACTCCCACTATCTATGAAGCCCTATGGCTGTGTCATGTACACACTCTCTTCTAAATCACCATTTAGAAAAGCTGTCTTGGTGTCCATTTGCTAGATTTCATAGTCATGGTATGCGGCAATAGCAAGTAGGATCCTGATGGACTTAAGAATAGCCACTGGAGAAAATGTTTCATCATAGTCGACACCTGGCCGTTGACGAAAACCTTTTGCTACAAGTCTAGTTTTGAAGGTCTCAACCTTTCCATATACACCAAGTTTCTTCTTAAAAATCCACTTGCTCCCAATGGGTTTTACCCTTTCAGGAGCAACTTCCAAAGTCCATACTTTGTTGGTGTACATGGATTCTATCTCAGATCACATAGCATCCAACCATTTCACAGAGTCCCCATTCGTGATGGCCTGCTCGAAACTAGTTGGGTCATCATCTTCCATGATGCAATCCTCGCTCCCACCGTCTATGAGAAAACCGTAGTATCTCTCAGGTGGATGAGGAACCCTACTAGATCTGCGGAGTGGCTGAGGTTCGTTTAGGACTATTGAATCCTCCAGTTCTATCAAATCATCAGTTGTAGTTTGTGTAGCTGGAACTTCTTCCAGTTCTATCTCATTACAACTAATTTCTTTCACAAGAAATTCCTTTTCTAAAAAGGTTGTATATTGAGAAACAAACACATTTTGTTTCTCATTGTGGTAGAAGATATATCCATGTAAATTCTTTGGACATCCCACAAACTTGCGAAGAACAGACCTTGCCTCGAGCTTGTCCTGATTTTGGTTTTTAACATAGGCCGGACAGCCTCATATCTTAACTCGTTTAAGAGATGGTCTCTTCTTATACCATATCTCATATGGAGTGGTAGGCACAAATTTGGTCGGAACCCTATTCAATAGATATGCAGTTGTCTCAAGTGCATAACCCCAAATGGAAATAGGTAACTCAGCAACACTCAGCATAGAGCGCACCATATCTAATAGGGTGCGATTTCTCCTCTCCGAAAGTCAATTGTGTTGTGGTGTATACGGAGGAGTAAGCTGAGAAAGAATCCCATTCTTTTTTAAATATTCACAGAATTCCGTGCTCAAGTATTCTCCTCCTCAATTAGATTGTAGGAATTTAATACTTTTATCCATTTGGTTCTCTACTTCGTACTTGTATTCCTTGAATTTCTCAAAAACATCATATTTGTGTTTTAACAAGAACACATGTCCGAATCTTGAGAGATCATTGGTGAATGTAATAAAGTACGAGAAACCATTCCTGGCATGCATAGACATAGGACCGCATACATCACTATGTATTAGTCCCAAGAGTTCAGTAGCTCTTTCTCCGTGTCCAGTAAACGGAGTTTTAGTCATCTTTACTTTGATACATGACTGGCAAGTTTCATAAGATGTAAATTGGAACTTATTTAAATATCCATCTTAATGCAATTTAGCGAGTCTTGTCGCATTGATATGACCAAATATACAATGCCACAAGAAAGATTCATTCATTTCTGAACTTTTCCTCTTGTGCGTGTTCTGTATATTTAGAACTGTAGTTTAATTTAGAACGTATATACCGTTATACAACGTACCAAACCCAATCAACACTAGATTTAGGAAAATGTTCATAACATTTTTCTCTAATACAAAGTTATTGTAAGTCCACGTTAGCCGTCCCGGTTCTTACGGGGATGCGGAAACGGTAAAAAACGATTTTTTAGGGCAAGGTAACATGGACTAGAAAATAGGATCTTTGCTAAACAAAAACCTAGCAACTAACTATAAGTTTTACCTACTCGGTTAGAGGGTTATACCTAAGTCTTGAACTCCTTCTCTTCTTGCTCCTTGGAGTGGGTTGAATGGTTCCTCCTCGTCGCCTTCTCTTGCCGAAGAAAGATCCACCCGAGGGCCTCTACCTTGAGCTCCTACCTCAACCTAGAGGTAACTAAAGTTCTTGGCTTGCTAAACCTAAAACCTTAGAATGAGTAGAGAGGAATTTTGGTGTTTTATCTCAAAAGCAAATGGTTCTCAACACATGAGAGATTAGTGCTTTGAGAGAGAGGAAGAGGATGAGAGAGAATGAGCAAGAGAGAATATCAGAGAAAAATATCAACCATTCTCACATATATATGAATTATGAATTAACAATAATAATTAAAAGAAAATGGTGATGGTTCATTTGAAATGACCATTATCATTTCACATTTAATGAATTTTGCTAGAATCAAAGAGCATCTTTTATGTGAAATGATGATGGTCAATATTTCAACTTGGGTCAACAAGTCAACCAAGGTCAAATGGTCAACAACCCTACCCATAACACAATTATCTTTAATTAATATTATTAGTCATATTTCACATATTCATTAGGGTTTGGAAAAAGACAACGGTCATCAACCCTAATGAGAATCCTCTGCCTCTGCCTCGGTCAACTGTGCATACACACCCGCATCCATGTTCCGAAGAACATGAATACAATGAGATAAAATCAATCCCAAAACATATACTAGGATTTGGCTTAAACCAAAGCCCGCTAGTAATAACTGTCCGGACACCAAACGTGCACAAGTGCGCGGATGTGAACGAACCCCGTCGCAAAACCATGCGACCTCTACTCTGCTTTGCCCAAAGGCGAATAACCCTCTGTGTGGGACTCTAAAGACTCGACACTACGCTGGTAGTGGGTTTAACCACAGGCCGCAAGTGGTACTTACTGTACGTAACGGTCCCCAGGTAGATGCCGATAAGAAGACTGATGAGGTGAATGTAACACCTTAGAATGTGTTTTGTGAGTAATTATATTTTAATGTATGGTTTTTAATAAAAAGTTTACCAAATTGGTTTTCAATTATTTTATCCTATTTAATGAATATTTTATTAGATTTTTCCTAGCCTTGCACACACTTGTTCATGTTAACTAGGGTGTAATTTGGTGTTAAACCATGATTAGCAATCATGGTGGATTAACCCAATTTCCCTAATCTAGTTTTATAAGTTTGTATTAAGTGTTTTGGTTTTATTGTTCATGGTTGTTTTTAAAATAAAAAGGATTTTTATTTGGGTTGAATTTGTTGACCAAGTGAGAGTGAGTGAGAGAGAGAGATAGAGCATGGGCCAACATGGCCAAAGCCATGCCTCATTAATGAAGAAAGAGAAAGGGAATGGGTGGGGTTTTGTTTTTTTCCCTCATTTCTCACTCTCATTTCTCACCCACTTCTCTCATTCTCTCAATCTCACACACACACACACACACACACACACACACACTATTGGTTGAAGCATCATCAGCAGCAGCAGAGGCAGCAACAACAACCTCAACATCAACAACAACAACAACAGAAACAACAGCAGCTCCATCAGCAGAGCAGCAACAGCAGAGGAGCAGCAGCACCAGAAGCAAGAGCAGCAGCTGCAGAAGCTAGCAGCAGCCTACAGCAACAGCTTCAGCAGTGGTATCAGCATCAGCAGCAGCTCATGCATCAGCAGCAGCAGCAACTTGCATCAGCAGTAGCAAGTAGCTCCAGCAGCAGTAGCAACCCCTCATCTCCTCCATACACTTCTTCTCCTGCTTCTTAGGATCCTATATGGTATATTTCGTTAACCCAATTTCATGGTTTGCTTTAGTTGTGTGTAGTTTAGCATCGGTTTGTGTTAAATAGTTAGTTTTGTGCTAAAATGGTGAATTATGTGGAATGTTGATTAAGTGATGATTGTGTTGGTTAACCCTGACTATTTTAGTGTTATTAAGGTCACCTTAACTGAGTTTAACCCAGATTTCACTAAAATACCATAGGGTTTACGATTTGTGCAAATTAGTGTTTTTAATGCGATATTTTAGCATTATGTGATCTGCTATTGACCCGGACCCTTCAGGATAAAATTGAGAAGACTGGAGCATGCACACTAGGTCTAGAACACACCACCAGAACACAAGCCACCCATTCCAAAACTTGGCCGCAGTTTTATTCAAGATGGCCGCAAATTGTGGCCAGGACAGGGAGTTGGCTGTTGGGTTTTTGTGTAGGGTAGTCTGCAGTGTTTTGTAGTGTTTTGGGATGTGTAGTTTTGTGAGATTTGACCTGTAGGAAAATCTGGGACAATATATCGTATTTCATGTCCGTTTTGTTTACGCGATACGCGCGATACGTGAGTGGGTTCTACGATCCAGCGTGTCGCGCCGTGTCGTGGTAGTTTTAGACGCGTATACACACGTTTCAGCGTATCGTGCACACGCGTGTTTAGTTCGCGACGCGAGTTTCTCATTTAGTGTCGATATCGCGTTTTGCGTGATATTTGGCTTATATATGGAATTCTTGTTTCATTTTCAGGTTTGCAGGCGGGGACTACGGACACTGCTACAGAGGGGAATAGATGGTAGGATTCACCTAGCTTGGAGCGTAGGTGAGTAGATTTAACATCTACAGGGGAATCGCCCGCATTGCGTTATGCGTCTGGGCTAGAATTCTCATACTTGTCGCATATTCTACGTCATTGTTAGAAATGCGCCTTTACCCTATTTACTTAGATATAGTTGTACTATGACTAGTAGCCGTGGGACACTGCACATATTATTGACGGTTCATGTTGCACGAGCACGGATTGTATGCTACACACACACCGTCAATAATTGCCATGTCACACACAAACCATTATAGATATTATATTACTTATCACATTTGACATTTAGCTACAGAGATACCTTGCTCATATTTTACTTATACCCAGTAGGGTATACCACATCATTTACTTATAGGTAGACACCTATACTTAGCTGTACCTTATTGATTTTGCAAACATCTGGTTTCAGCTACATATTTTCATTTATATGCTCGCATTTCAGATATATCGCACATATTTATTCCTGAATTTGCGCGTTGTTATTTGGATTTTACATGATGTTTTCTGGATTTGGGAACCGCGGGTGTTCATGAAATTATGCATACATTAAAAAACCCGGTTTCCTTGATATGATATTTGCGCAGCCACCATGAGATTTATCGGTTCTGATTATATACTCCATATGAGGAGTGGGTGCCGTATGAGGGTACATGGTGGGGCCCGGTATGGTTCCCCTCGGCAAGATGATCGATGGACTTTGCCGATTGCGCCTGGAGGCGGGCGAGTACCTACCGGTGACATTACCAATGACTCGGCGGTGATCATGGGAATACTATTGGAAGTCATGTACGTATGGATACGTCGAAAGGCGAAGGTCAGGGTTAGGCACTCGTGCTTTCGGGACAGCATATGATACGCACCTATCAGGATGCTAGTCTTGGTGACGGCATCTGATAGATCAGGATTTCTGTGTCGATGCTTGGCACATTATTTTCATGATATTTCTTTTAACACCTTTGTATATATAACAGGGGATTTAGCCGTTGTTATATATACCCTTACACCAATATTAGTGGAGTGGGGCGCTAATATATGTATTAACCCCATCATATTTATTTCTGCAAATATATATTTAGGATGCTAGAATTTTACTTGAGATTTGACTTGGGATATTAGGTGATTCATTGAGATTGGATACCGGATACATATGAGATTGTCGATTTGTACATTCGGGATATAGGAGATTATTTGATATTGTACATTGAGGAGATGTAAGACTTATATGATATCAGAGCCCAACTTGGGTCTGATTTGAGGAATTGTGAATTTGAGTGTCTTAATGGATTGTGATCCTACCACGATGTCAGGATTCCGTGGAAATGACATATTTCACTCCATACCTCATACCTATTTACTTATGCACTGTTCCATGTATTAGGAGTACCTGTTAGTGTGCCCTTCATGATTGCTGCATATCTACATTCTCATATCCCTATTGCTTGATTATTGCATACTATTGTCATGTTATTATTGCTTCACATATTGATTGTACCTGCTAGTGTACTTTCCATTATTCTGCATTCACATGACCTGATATTACTGTAAATTGCATATCTTAGATTCATGATGTACGTACATACCTGCGATTACCTGCATATGTTATCTACTATTCACGAGTTAGCAATTCACCCCCGTTGTGCCACAGTTGTTTTGCAGGGTGGTTCCCCAGAGTAGTCGAGGCAGGCTATTCACCTATCATCGTTTGCTACAGATACCGCATAGGCTCATAGTGTGCTATTTCGCTTAGGTGGGTATTGGTGGTTATCTGTATTTTGTATTGTACATTCGTTGTATCTTGTACTCTCCATCCACTATTATGTTGTTGACTTAGAGACTTGGTGAGGATGTTATTGTATATTATTGGTGGATTTGTTGTCTTTTATACAGCTTTATCTCTATTGTCTTTATTTCTTCGCTACGACGTCGTATATTTATGGTGGTGATTGTTTTCCGCCTTTGGGCGTGTATTTGCTCCCGTTTGGGGATGCTTTATTTATCTTTATCTGTTGTTCCCATTTTGGGGTTAGTTTTTACAAAGGGGTGCTGCCAAAATTTTAAAGAAAGAAAGTTGGACTTTTTAAAGAATTTGGGTTGTGACTTCAAATGTTTCAAAAGTTTCTATTATCTTTTCCGTATTTTCATGGTTTAGATTTCTGCGTTTTGGATTTCTTTTACTGCGTTACGTCTTTAGGCGTTGCGTAGTATAGGGCCGTCACGTGCCTATTTCGGGCCGTGACAAAGTTGGTATCAGAGCGCTAGGTTTTACCTTTCGGAGTGTAGGATGACCTTGGTATGATGGAGTGGGTAGCTTAAGCAGAGTAACGTAGTGTGTGTATGTCTGCAGCATACCCACGATGCGGTATTTCGCCTTAAGTGACCTAAGTACAAATTGCTTGAAATTCCTTCCTTGATGATTCATATCCTTGTGATTCGATTTTCTTGTTCTTATCGAATCTTATATCTATTTATAGCCTTGCTACCGATGACTATGGAGGCTCAGAGTGATGCAGCGAGGGCCGAGGTCAGAGTTGGCTCGGGTGAGACGAGCACTGACCAGGATGGCACTCTAGTTGCACAGGTGCAGACAGATCAGCCTTCGACATATAGTATCGATAGGCTTGTGGCAGAGATGCAGGATTTCCGCCAGACTATGAGTTCATTGGTTGATGTCGTTCGAGCGCTACGACAGGAGGTTGTCACCCATGTTACTCAGTTGTCACTTGCGATCAGCATGCAGCAGTCCGTCACCTAGATAGCGCCAGTGGATGCAGCCCCAGTTGACGAGGCACATATTCCAAAGACTCTGAGAGTTCCAGGACAGTGGAGGACTCGTACCAGTGTACTAGCCCAGAGACAGAGGTTTGGTCGTCAAGATAGATTTCGTGGCCGTCGTGGGAGTAGCAGAGGCTTAGGACAAGGACAGTCGTTCAGCTCTCATTCCCAGGAGGGTCAGTAGTCAGCGCGTGGATGCTTTCGATGCGGGAGCCTTCAGCACTTCGTCAGGGATTGTTCCTTAGCACCTCGTCAGAGTCATATTCAGAGAGGTCATGGACGTGGAAGGTTCGCTCAGAGGAGTCAGTTTACCAGAGGAGTTCTTTCAGTTGTGGGTAGGAGCAGACACAGGAGTTTGCTTATACTCATCGGGACGTGCAGGCGTCCGATGCAGAGTTTTCAGGTATCCTTAATTTGCATGTTCTTTAATGTATTTGTTGTTTTCCACACCTTGTACCATGGTTGGGTAGTTTAGTCGGTTGTTTATGTTAACTTCTGCCAGCGATTCTTTTGTTGCGCTACGTATTTCAGTTGTGCGCCAATCGGATGGGAGATAGAGATTTGTCCATTGTTTCGATCCTTTTATAGATGTTGGATTTGACGTTCTCCTGGGCACGGACTGGTTAACTACGTGCTAGGCGTCTGTGGACTACCGTGAGAAAACAGTCAGGTCTTGTTTTTCCCGGCGAGTCAATTCTTGTTGTGTAGGTGGATAGTTATGCCGCCTCTCACAGCTTGAATTCAGCCTTCTTCGCTAGTCGGATTTTAAGGAGATTTCGTGGATTCTTCGAGTTTATTAGTGATACCATAGCCACAGTTGGGATTGTTGGACCGGTGTTCCTTTCGTGCGAGAATTTTCCGACGTTGTTCCAGATGGACCGGCGAAGCTTAGGGAGCTTAAGAATCAGCTGCAGAGTTGTAATTGGGGAGTTTTGTGCGTCTGAGTGTTTCGCTTTTGGAAGCTCCTATTTCTGTTTGTCAAGAAGAAAGACGGCAGTTTAGGGTTGTGTATCGACGTATCGTTAATTGAACCGGCTTACGGTGCGATTGGGGATCCTTTACCTTGCATTGACGATTTCTTCGATCAGCTCCAGAGTGCGAGACATTTTCTATGTTTGTTTGGGATCAGGTCATCATTATTGTGGTTCAGAGTGATGGCATTCCGAAGACTGCCTTATGCGTGCTACGGGCTTTGTGTGTATTAGTGAGTCATTGGATTCACTGATGCCCTAGCAGCATTCGTAGATATGATGAATCGGATTTCTTTAGGCCGTTCCTCGACCAGTTATTGTTGTGTTATTTACGACATTCTGGTCTATTTAATGTGTCTTAAGGAACAGGAGCAGCACTTGAGGATTTGTTATGTAGATACTGGGGGAGCCCCAGCGGTTGCTAGATTCTCGGAGTATTTCTTCAGGCTTGTTTGTGCTGACTCCTAGGTATTGTTGTCATGGGAGACGGTTTTGTATGGTCCCGAGGGAGATCGTGGCCGTACAGCTTAGGTCCAGACTTATGTGCAGGACGGAGGTCTACAGATTTTTAGGCTTAGCAGGTTCTTACCGCCGTTTCGTGCAGGATTGCTAGAGTAGTGCTGCACCGTCGACTGAATGGACCGGAAGGGAGGTTTCTTTTCTTTTGACTAAGGCATGTGTGCGGAGTTTTCGGCAGTTGAAGATTCTGTTAACAACTGCACCAGTTCTTTCTTTGCTTTTGGTTCGGGCGACCTTATTGTTTAACTGTAATGTTTCTTGAGTGGGCTCGAGGGTGTACCAAGGTGATACTATAGAGTTATCACTTTTGCTTCCCTACTTTTGGAGGAAGTACGAGAAGGATGTTCCACTCATGAATCTAGGGATGGCCATGGTGGTTTTGCGTTGGAGAGTTGGAGACACTATTTGTTCGAGAGTCGTGTCAGATTTTCACGGACCACCAGAGCTTAACGTACATCTTCCTGCAGCTGATTTTGATTGTTGTGATAGTCCCCTGCAGATTTACAGTTCTTGTGCGATCGTTGAGTAGAGCTTAAGTTCGTCTCTACTGAGGGGACAGCTTGCTCATGTCCGCACCCGACCACTTTTTCTTTAATCGCTTTCGCGAGACACTGCCCGTCGATGCTCGTTCGTCAGAGATACTTGAGCATACTCGGCTGGGTAATGATTCAGAGTCCTTGATTTGTGACATGGGTGTGCTAAGTTAGGGACGCGTTGTGTACCTGATATTATCGGGTAGAGACGTGAAATCCTAGAGCAATGCACATCAGTCAACTCTCTGTATTCATTCAAGTTCCACCAATATTGACGTGACTTGTGAGATAGTTACGGGTGGACAGGGATGTAAAGAGAAGTTTCATGGTTCGTTTCAAGGTGTCTGTCTTTTGTGTGTTTGGGTTGAGTATCTGAGGCCGGCTGGAGAGTTGCAACCTTTAACCATTTCGAAGTAGGAGTGGGAGCAAATCTCCAAGAACTTCGTTATGGTGTCTACCCAGGGTTAGTCAGGGTGTGACTCCATTCGGGTTCTTGTCGTTTGGTTATACTCAGTTTGCTCAGTTGTTCTTTGTTAAGTTGTGCCTTTGTGTTAATTGTTGTCAGCAGTTGGGATCGTCACTCGCCATTGTTAGGGTTCTCCTTCGATAGCTGTTATCAGGAGACACTCCAATTGGCAATCTTTAGGTTTAGGGGTTAGGTCATGTCGATCACCAGTCTGTTGTTTTTCTGACTCTGCGTTGAAGGATTTTTGGACCCCAGCTAGTCTAGAGACTTCGGAAATGATCCAGTTGATTCAGGTCAGGATGAGAGTAGCCCAGTGCAAATAGAGGTCTTATGCCGACTGTGTTGGTCGTAGACTTAAGTGCGCAGTGGAAATTCATGTATTCCTGCGGATTTTTCCGATAAATGACGTGTTGAGTTTTGGGAAGCTTATCCCAGGATTATAGGTCCTTTCGAGATCCTATAAGCGAGTTAGTTTCGTTGCCTTTAATTTGGCACTTCCGCCCAGATTATTGAGTTTTCACCCCGTATTCCTTGTGATCATGCTTTACAATTACCTTCATGACCTTTCTTACATGATTTGGCACCAGACCATTTGGCTTAGACGCGATCGTTTCGCTCACTGGCAGCCATTTGTGTTAATGGCCCGGCAGGTGGACAAACGTCGGTCAAGGGTCTTTCCATCTGTGAAGGGCTTTCTTGGACGTAGCCGTATAGTGAGGTAATCACTTGGGAGGCTGCCAGCGAGATTTGAGAATTGTAATCTTCTCTTTGAAGGTACGCGTAGCAGTATATTTTTAAATTCAGGGATGAATTTCTTTTAAGGGGGGGGGGAGATTGTAACACCTTAGAATGTGTTTTGTGGCTAATTATAGTTTAATGTATGGTTTTTAATAAAAAGTTTACCAAATTGGTTTTCAATTATTTTATCCTATTTAATGAATATTTTATTAGATTTTTCCTAGCCTTGCACACACTTGTGCATGCTAACTAGGGTGTAATTTGGGGTTATACCATAATTAGCAATCATGGTGGATTAACCCAATTTCCCTAATCTAGTTTTATAAGTTTGTATTAAGTGTTTTGGTTTTATTGTTCATGGTTGTTTTTAAAATAAAAAGGATTTTTATTTGGGTTGAATTTGTTGACCAAGTGAGAGAGAGAGAGAGAGAGCATGGGCCAACATGGCCAAAGCCAAGCCTCATTAATGAAGAAAGAGAAAGGGAATGGGTGGGGTTTTGTTTTTTTCCCTCATTTCTCACTCTCATTTCTCATTCACTTCTCTCATTCTCTCAATCTCACACACACACACACTATTGGCTGAAGCATTAGCAGCAGAGGCAGCAACAACAACCTCAACATCATCATCAACAACAACAACAACAGAAAAAACAACAGATCCATCAGCAGAGCAGCAGCAGCAGAGGAGCAGCAGCACCAGAAGCAAGAGCAGCAGCTACAGAAGCTAGTAGCAGCCGACAGCAACAGCTTCAGCAGTGGCATCAGCATCAGCAGCAGCTCATGCATCATCAGCAGCAGCAACTTGCATCAGCAGTAGCAAGCAGCTCCAACAGCAGTAGCAACCCCTCATCTCCTCCATACACTTCTTCTCCTGCTTCTTAGGATCCTATAGGGTATATTTCCTTAACCCAATTTCATGGTTTTCTTAAGTTGTGTGTAGTTTAGCATCGGTTTGTGTTAAATAGTTAGTTTTGTGCTAAAATGGTGAATTATGTGGAATATTGATTAAGTGATGATTGTGTTGGTTAACCCTGACTATTTTAGTGTTATTAAGGTCACCTTAACTGAGTTTAACCCAGATTTCACTAAAATACCATAGGGTTTACGATTTGTGCAAATTGGTGTCTTTAATGCGATATTTTAGCATTCTGTGATCTGCTATTGACCCGGACCCTTCAGGATAAAATTGAGAAGATTGGAGCATGCACACTAGGTCTAGAACACACCACCAGAACACGAGCCACCCATTCCAAAACTTGGCCGCAGTTTTATTCAAGATGGCCGCAAATTGCGGCCAGGACAGGGAGTTGGGTGTTGGGTTTTTGTGTAGGGTAGTCTGCAGTGTTTTGTAGTGTTTTGGCATGTGTAGTTTTGTGAGATTTGACCTGTAGGAAAATCTGGGACAATATATCGTATTTCATATCCGTTTTGTTTGCGTGATACGCGCGATACGTGAGTGGGTTCTGGGATCCAGCGTGTCGCGGCGTGTCGTGGTAGTTTTAGACGCGTATACACACGTTTCAGCGTATCGTGCACACGCGCGTTTAGTTCGCGACGTGAGTTTCTCGTTTAGTGTCGATATCGCGTTTTGCGAGATATTTGGCTTATATATGGAATTCTTGTTTCATTTTCAGGTTTGCAGGCGGGGACTACGGGCACTGCTACAGAGGGGAACAGATGGTAGGATTCAACTAGCTTGGAGCGTAGGTGAGTAGATTTAACATTTACAGTGGAATCGCCCGCATGGCGTTATGCGTCTGGGTTAGAATTCTCATACTTGTCGCATATTCTACGTCATTGTTTGAAATGTGCCTTTACCCTATTTACTTAGATATAGTTGTACTGTGACTAGTAGCCGTAGGACACTGCATATATTATTGACGGTTCATGTTGCACGAGCACGGATTGTATGCTACACACACACCGTCTATAATTGCCATGTCACACACAAACCATTATAGATATTATATTACTTATCGCATTTGACATTTCGCTACAGAGATACCTTGCTCATATTTTACTTATACCCAGTGGGGTATACCATATTATTTACTTATATGTAGACACCTATACTTAGTTGTACCCTATTGATTTCGCATACATCTGGGTTCAGCTACATATTTTCATTTATATGCTCGCATTTCAGATATATCGCACATATTTATTCCTAGATTTGCGCATTGTTATTTGGATTTTACATGATGTTTTCTGGATTTGGGAACCGCGGGAGTTCATGAAATTATGCATACATTGAAAAATCCGGTTTTCTTGATATGATATTTGCGCAGCCACCATGAGATTTATCGGTTCTGATTATATACTCCATACGAGGACTGGGTGCCGTATGAGGGTACATGGTGGGGTCCGGTATGGTTCCCCTCGGCAAGATGATCGATGGACTTTGCCGATTGAGCCTGGAGGCGGGCGAGTACCTACCGGTGACAGTACCAATAACTCGGCGGTGATCATGGGAATACCGTTGGAAGTCATGTACGTATGGATACGTCGAAAGGCGAGGGTCAGAGCTAGGCACTCGTGCTTTCGGGACAGCGTATGATAGCACCTATCAGGATGCTAGTCTTGGTGACAGCATCTGATAGATCAGGATTTCTGTGTCGATGCTTAGCACATTATTTTCATGATATTTCTCTTAACACCTTTGTATATATAACAGGGGATTTAGCCGTTGTTATATATACCCTTACATCAATATTAGTGGAGTGAGATGCTAATATATGTGTATTGACCCCATCATATTTATTTCTGCAAATATATATTTAGGATGCTAGAATTTTACTTGAGATTTGACTTGGGATATTAGGTGATTCATTGAGATTAGATACCGGATACATATGAGATTGTCGATTTGTACATTCGGGATATAGGAGATTATTCGATATTCTATATTGAGGAGATGTAAGACTTGTATGATATGAGAGCCCAACTTGGGGGCATATTTGAGGAATTGTGAATTTGAGTGTCTTATTGGATTGTGATCCTACCACAATGTCAGGATTCCTTGGAAATGACATATTTCACTCCATACCTCATACCTATTTACTTATGCACTGTTCCATGTATTAAGAGTACCTGTTTGTGTACCCTTCATGATTGCTGTATATCTACATTCTCATATCCCTATTGCTTGATTATTTCATACTATTGTCATGTTATTATTGCTTCACATATTGATTGTACCTGCTAGTGTACTTTCCATTATTCTGCATTCACATGACCTGATATTACTGTAAATTGCATATCTTAGATTCATGCTGTACGTACATACCTGCGATTACCTGCATATGTTATCTACTATTCACGAGTTGGCAACTCACCCCCATTGTGCCACAGTTGTTTTGCAGGGTGGTTCCCCAGAGTGGTCGAGGCAGGCTATTCACCTATCATCTTTTGCTACAAATACCGCATCGGCTCACAGTGTGCTATTTCACTTAGGTGGGTATTGGTGGTTATCTGTATTTTGTATTGTACATTCGTTGTATCTTGTACTCTCCATCTACTATTATGTTGTTGATTTAAAGACTTGTTGAGGACGTTATTGTATATTATTGGTGGATTTGTTGTCTTTTATACAGCTTTATCTCTATTGTCTTTATTTCTTCGCTACAGCGTCGTATATTTGTGGTGGTGATTGTTTTCCGCCTTTGGGCATGTATTTGCTCCCGTTTGGGGATGCTTTATTTATCTTTATCTGTTGTACCCATTTTGGGGTTAGTTTTTACAAAGGGGGTGCTGCCAAAATTTTAAAGAAAGAAAGTTGGACTTTTTAAAGAATTTAGGTTGTGATTTCAAATGTTTCAAAAATTTCTATTATCTTTTCCGTATTTTCATGGTTTAGATTTCTGGGTTTTGGCATTTTTTACTGCGTTACGTCTTTAGGCGTTGCATAGTATTAGGGCCGTCACGTGCCAATTTCGGGCCGTGACAGTGAACCCATCCGAACTCCTACTGAGCCTGAATGTGACAATCTCCGTACAGTCCGGTCTTTTCGTCTAAGAGTATCGCATGGCGGGCCTAGAGGGCGGTAAACGTCAGTCCCCTAATAGCGGTACAAGTCGTGTCGGAGTGTAGCCCAGAACACCCTGAGATAACACTGGAAACGCTACCGTATATCTCGCTTGACCTGGCCAGGGACTTTGTGTAATGGCTCTCCTAGACACAACGCGATATCAACCCCCAATACCGGGAGAGACGAATCCTGTCTAACCGTCACTGCCTCCAAGTGCTTCGGGACTGCACCCAACTGCTATCTGTTTGCACGACTCATTTGAGCCGTGGTAGGGTAGCAATCTAAGAACAGTGGGAACAAACTCGAGGCGAAGTGACAGTGTCAAGTGAGCGGGCTAAGCTGTACTTATGTCACCTGGGAACTGATAACTGACGATAGGTATAGTACCAACCAACAGTTCCCGACGAGTCCTGTACAGTGTACTCGTAACCTAACGAGCACCAGCATACTATCTCAAGTACGACGTACTGACGGCTGTGGGACAGACCATTTCCCCTGCTGGGGTGAGAAGCGTGTATGCCAGTCTACTCCGGAGTATCGATGCCCCGTCTCGATAATCCTATGACTAGGGACCTGTATAAGGATGTGCTTGTAGATTACCCAGCCCCCACTAGTGTGACTGCCATCACAACGCTGGTAATCAAGCAAAGATCCTAAGGGCTCCACTAATGTGTATAGGCGATATGCTAAAAGAAACACATGCACACATTAAAGTAGAAACAAATCGAGTAGCATACTACCATTTCGAGCAAGATTGTCTATACAACTGTGAATATCCCAAGCTTCCATCAAGTAATATACAAACTAGTATGATACAGTAATGGCCTCTAGGGCATATACACTAACAATCTCCCACTTCCACTAAGGCCATGTACTGGCGTATCGAAGACCTATCATCTTGATTAGCCGCTCGAACTGAGTCTGGGGTAAGGCCTTCATGAATGGATCTGCAGTGTTATCTTCTGTAGAAACCCTCCGAACCTCGATCTCCCGGCGATCCACGATCTCCCTGATCAGGTGATACCGCCTTAAGATGTGTCTAGACTTCTGATGGGACCTGTGTTCCTTCGCTAAAGTTATAGCCCCGTTGTTGTCACAATACAGAGGTGTTGGATCAATAATGGACGGAGCCACCTGAAGTTCTGTCAAGAACTTCCTCATCCAGACGGCTTCTTTTGCGGCATCAGAAGCATCGATATATTCCGCTTCCATCGTCGAGTCAGCAACGGTTTCCTGGTTGGAACTCTTCCAACACACCGCCCCTCCATTGAGGGTAAAGACATAACCCGACATGGTCTTGGAGTCATCCTTATCACTCTAGAAGCTGGAGTCAGCAAAGGCCTCGATCTGGAGGTCTTTTCCGCCATACACCAAGAACATCTCCTTAGTCCTTCTCAGGTACTTCAGAATGTTCTTTACCGCTATCCAGTGCTTCTCCCCAGGGTTTGACTGATACTGGCTTACCACACTCAGTGCATAAGCTACAACTGGTCTGGTACACAACATCACATACATTATAGAGCCTACCGCAGAAGCGTAGGGTATAATAGACATGCGATCCATTTCTAAATCAGTCTTGGGAGATATCTCTTTGGAGAGGGTGATTCCGTGACAAGCCGGTAGATTACCGTGCTTGGAATCTTCCATACTAAATCTTTTCAGTATGGTGTCGATGTACCTGGACTGTGAAAGTCCTAATATCCTCTTGGATCTATCATGATGGATCCGGATCCCCAGAATGTAAGAGGCATCACCCAGGTCTTTCATGGAGAACCTGTGTGACAAGAACCCTTTGACTGACTGTAGCATAGGAATATCATTTCCTATTAGGAGAATGTCATCCAGGTACAAGACGAGGAATACCATAGTTCTCCCTACAATCTTACTGTAAATGCAAGGTTCATCTGGGTTTTTGATAAAATCGAATTCTTTGACAGTATCATCAAAGCAGATGTTCCAACTCCGCGATGCCTGCTTCAGTCCATAAATGGACTTAAGAAACTTGCACACTTTACCGCTGCTCCCACTCTGAATGAACCCTCCGGCTGATCCATATAGACACACTCTTCCAAATTTCCATTTAGGAAAGCCGTCTTTACGTCCATCTGCCAGATCTCATAATCGTGGAAGGCAGCAATGGCAAGAAGGATCCGAATGGATTTGAGCATAGCCACTGGAGAAAAGGTCTCGTCATAGTCCAAACCAGGTCTTTGACGAAAACCCTTTGCAATAAGTCTAGCTTTATTGGTTTCAACCTGCCCATCTACACCAATCTTCTTTCTGAAGATCCATTTGCAGCCTACGGGTTTTACTCCTTCTGGAGCAAAGTCCAAAGTCCAAACTTTGTTAGTGTACATGGACTCCATTTCGGTCCGCCTTGCATCCAGCCATTTTACTGAGTCACCGCTCTGAATGGTTTGCTGGAAGCTAGTAGGCTCATCATAATCAATGACGCAATCCTCTCTATCCCCGTCTATGAGAAAACCGAAGTATCTCTCGGGCGGATGAGACTGCATACTACTCCTGCGGAGTGGCGCAGGAATGTCCTGTTCTTTCGAACCTTCTGGTTCTACTAAGCTTTAGTAATAGCTTGTGGTTCTGGAATTTCTTCCAGTTCTATTGCGCTTCCACTTATCTGATTTTCTAAAAATTCAGTTTCCAAGAAGCAGGCATGACGAGAAACAAATACCTTTTGTTCCTTTGCGTAATAGAAGAAATATCCCTTGGAGTTCTTCGGATATCCCACAAACTTGCACTGTACTGAGCGTGCCTCGAGTTTGTTCGCATGCTGCTTTTTGACAAAAGCTGGACATCCCCATGTCTTAATGTGTTTAAGTTAGGGTCTCTTTCCACTCCACATCTGATATGGTGTGGTAGGCACTGACTTAGTTGGAACTCGGTTCAAAAGATATGCAGCTGTTTTTAGTGCATAATCCCAGAAAGATCACGGTAACTCAGGCTTACTCATCATGGAACGAACCATATCCAATAGGGTTCGATTCCGCCTTTCTGATACACTGTTGTGTTGTGGTGTGTATGGAGGAGTAAGCTAAGAGAGAATTCCATTCTCTTTTAACCAGTCCAGAAACTCGGCACTTAAGTATTCACCACCTCGATCAGATCTCAGTGTCTTGATACTTTTGCCTGTTTGTTTTTCAACTTTATTCTTGTATTCTCGAAATTTCTCAAAGGCCTTGGATTTATGCTTCATCAAGAAGACATGTCCATACCTAAAGAAATCATCCGTAAAAGCAATGAAGTATGAATAACCACTTCGCGCATGTGTAGACATTGGACCACACACGTCACTGTGTATAAGTCCCAAGAGCTCGCTCGCTCTTACTCCGTGTCCAGTGAATGGAGTTTTTGTCATCATTCCCATGAGACAAGATTCACAAGTAGCATAAGACTGATACTCGAACGGATTCAAGTATCCCTCTTTATGCAACTTTGTTAACCGTGTCTCATTAATGTGACCCAGTCTACAATGCCATAAGAAAGCCTGATTTGTGTCCGGAGACTTTCTTTTAAGTGTGTTCTGGATATTGAAAACCTGAGCTTGATTCAGTACGTATATTCCGTTTTCTAATGTACCTGACCCAATCAGAACTTGATTTAGGTGGATGTGGACCACATCACTTACAAAAGTAAAATCATATCCTTCCTTAGAAAGTAAGAATACAGATATGATATTACAAGCCATACTAGGTACATACAAACAGTTACGCAGAATCAATATCTGTCCACTTGTCAATCCAAGGTGATATTCCTCTACGGATTCAGCATCCACGCTCATTCCGTTGGCAACCCTGAGAGTCATATCACCTATCCTGATAACTCTATGGTTTCTCAGAGCCTGTAATGAATTACAGATGTGAGATCCTGATCCGGTATCCAATACCCAGGAAGTAGGGTTAATTGACATACAGTTTTCTATTACAAACACACCCGAAGCCGAAACCACAACATGCTTCGAAACCTGGCTACTGGCTTTTCTAGCCCTGCAATCCTTCTGCTAATGTCATTTCCCATAACAATAGGAACGTCCCTCTCTTACTACATTTAGTCCCGAAATGTTTGCCCTTCCCTTTCCCCTTTCTTTCCTGGTTTCCTTCAGGGTACTAGTAGAAGGCAGAGACTGTAGAATCAAGTCAGTACTTGACCCGTTCTTCAACGTGGTCTTCAGGTCCGTGAGCTCATCAAAATAGCTAGTCTCTTTAAGGACGTTGTCCTCTACAGATGACCCGAAAGCCAACCTCGCTTGAAGCAATTCGTTCGAGGTCTCATATCTTGCGATACGAGATTGCTCTCCATATAAATCTTTGTTATGGAGGAAGATAGAAGCTAAGTCCATCTTCTCGTGATGCCTCTGGTATGCACCATCAACTGAGGCTAACACGAGGCACTTGGCATTTGCACAGTCTTTTTCTGATGTCTTACGGATATCAATATCCGTGACAGGGGAAACTGGTCCTGAGACGGTAGGGGTTTGATTAGTCAGGAGGTGTCCCAGCTTGTCATGGGTAATGGTCATCTGGACAGACCTTTGCCAGTCATAACAGTCAGATTCAGTCATTTTATTATCTAGATGTAACCTATGTCTGGTCACAGGGTCGCTGCAATTAAGAGAGAGAGAAGAAAACACTTAGCATGATGCTCTTGCAAGTTTAGAGTGGTTTTTAATTTTTCTAAACAGGATGGCTCCCACTGTTTCTCGAATCCTTCCTCAAACCAAAAAGGAAGAATTAGTCGGGATCAATCTCACCGTACAATACTTTCTTAACCGTTCAGCCAGGCCAGTGTTGGTACTTCGAGGGAGGTTTTCCAACGCTTTCGCGAAGTTCCTTAATTAAGTAACCTCTTTTCCCTGTGGGCGTAGCCCCGCTAACACCTTTCTAGACACCTACTTGGTTTATAGCATTGATCGTTAAGTGAGAAATTTCACGAGGAGTAGCATATACTCACAGTAGGATCGGGATCCAAATATCATCGTGTGACAAAACTGAAGGAATCCTACCAGAATCATCACACTCCAAATGGTATGCAGCGCTAGCAAGTTTCAGTTTCCTTAGAAACTCCCGATGTGGATTTTTGCCCCATGCTCTTATGACCTTGATTTTGGCTAACAAATCATAAGTCACATATCAAGTTCTACCCGTCATTTTCCAGGTTAATTTGAACCCACCCGTACCTACCCTTGACTTTGGCCAACAAGGCAGTACGACTGTCCCAAACCAACGCATCTATCTATGCTACATATGAATATCCAATAGCTACCAATCACTATGCCTTGACTTTGGCCAAAAAACACAGCTTGAATACTATTGACTATCCATATGAAATGACGGAGGGCTACGAATGGTTTTGGCGAAACCGTGAACGTAGTAAACTTGATATAATCGATGGAACGCGATAGCTTTTAAAAGGAGTGGTTCAAGCTCCGCGTTTAAAAGTTGGTTTTTGAAAAGAAACCGAGTGGTTTTGAAATTGTTCCAACGACTTTACTTTGGTTTATTTTTCTTGCATTAATTTAATGTGTCCCATCATTTAATCCTACCATTGCAGAAAACAACGAAAATATGACGTACGCTTATGCCATCCTCATTTGCCACGGGGCCCCGTCATCACCCGTTAGGTTACTTAACTTACGACAGAGCGGGGGCTGGACTAGCGCGGATGTAAAACATAAGCAACGCCTACTAGATATCATATATAGATATATACATTCGTCAGATGCAATGATAGCCATTCCAGATCACAGATGAACACATTGGATATACTAGGAATCCGCGTTTCGTTCGAGCCTGCAACGAAAAACGGATTACACAGTCGTGATGAATAGCCAAAACCCCACCCTAGACCCCTACGGGTGCGGCAAACTACCCGACAAGTACCCGAAGCGAAGCAACCTCCCTCAACAACGTGAGCAGGCCACTCGGCACTTCAAGGTACCAGGTAGTTTGTGCACCCCTCCTTAGGTCTATCCTAGGAGCAAAAACAGTAAAAGAAATAATATACAATGGCGGCTACAACCTCATCCCGGATGTGCGGCTATAAAAATAATATTACATCAATTTACATATTACATCAAATGAAAAATAAAGAAAACTCTCATCTCACAACCCCCCGGCTATTCATCCGCGACAATCCAACGAGTTCATATACACAAATCATCAACATTACAGATCACATATATGTATAACCCCACTAATCGACATATAGCGATTAGCAGACGTTCAATACATATATCACATCACAGATATAACCCATTAGCTAAAGTCTACAGAACTTCGATCAAAAATACGGATTTGTAACTACCCCAAACACAACTTTGTTCTCTGGAAAATCTGGGTAGAAACAAAATATTCTAAAAATCCCAAAACAGAACACTGAGAACACTGCAGGAAAGACGAGTCACGGCCGAGTCAACTCGGCCGCGGATCCGCGGCAAGAAGCATGTTCTTGCCGCGGTTCCGCGGCGTGTTGACCGAGTCAGTGGATCGTTTTTGCTGACTGTTCATAAAAAACCCTGAGCCGATTTTTAGTGTATGTGGAATTATTTTTTGAACAGGTTTAAAAATCGGCAGAAAGTTCATTTTTCGGACATGTTTTGCGATTTTTTCTCTGATAGAAATTCTAAATACTTTGCTAACATGCTAGTTTGTGTTTAGCTAGGCTCTGATACCACTGTAAATCCACGTTACCCTTCCCGGTTCTTACGGGGATGCAGAAACAGTAAAAAATGATTTTTTAGGGCAAGGTAACATGGACTAGAAAATAGGATCTTTGCTAAACAAAAACCTAGCAACTAACTACAAGTTTTACCTACTCGGTTAGAGGGTTATACCTAAGTCTTGAACTCCTTCTCTTCTTGCTCCTTGGAGTGGGTTGAATGGTTCCTCCTCGTCGCCTTCTCTTGCCGAAGAAAGATCCACCCGATGGCCTCTACCTTGAGCTCCTACCGCAACCTAGAGGTAACTAAAGTGCTTGGCTTGCTAAACCTAGAACCTTAGAATGAGTAGAGAGGAATTTTGGTGTTTTATCTCAAAAGCAAATGGTTCTCAACACATGAGAGATTAGTGCTTTGAGAGAGAGGAAGAGGATGAGAGAGAATGAGCAAGAGAGAGTATCAGAGAAAAATATCAACCATTCTCACATATATGTGAATTATGAATTAACAATAATAATTAAAAGAAAATGGTGATGGTTCATTTGAAATGACCATTATCATTTCACATTTAATGAATTTTGCTAGAATCAAAGAGCATCTTTTATGTGAAATGATGATGGTCAATATTTCAACTTAGGTCAACAAGTCAACCAAGGTCAAATGGTCAACAACCCTAACCATAACACAATTATCTTTAATTAATATTATTAATCATATTTCACATATTCATTAGGGTTTGGAAAAAGACAACGGTCATCAACCCTAACGAGAATCCTCTGCCTCTGCCTCGGACAACTGTGCATACACACTCGCATCCATGTTTCGAGGAACACGAATACAATGAGATAAAATCAATCCCAAAACATATCTTAGGATCTGGCTTAAACCAAAGCCCGCTAGTAATAACTGTCTGGACACCAAACGTGCACAAGTGCGCGGATGTGAACGAACCCCGTCGCAAAACCATGCGGCCTCTACTCTGGTTTGCCCAAAGGCGAATAACCCTCTGTGTGGGACTCTAAACACTCGACACTATGTTGGCAGTAGGTTTAACCACAGGCCGCAAGCGGTACTAGCTGTACGTAACGGTCCCCAGGTAGATGCCGATAAGAAGACTGATGAGGTGAACCCATCCGAACTTCTACTGAGCCTGAATGTGACAATCTCCGTACAGTCCGGTCTGTTTGTTTATGAGTATCGCATGGCAGGCTTAGGGGGGCGGTAAACGTCAGTCCCCTAATAGCGGTATAAGTCGTGTCGGAGTGTAGCCCAGAACACCCTGAGATAACACTGGAAACGCTACCAGTATATCTCGCGTTCCTTAGCCAGGGACTTTGTGTAATGGTTCTCCTAGACATAACGCGATATCAACCCCCAATACCGGGAGAGACGAATCCTGCCTAACCGTCACTGCCTCCAAGTGCTTCGGGACTGCACCCAACTGCTACCTGTTTGCACGACTCATTTAAGCCGTGGTATGGTAGCAATCTAAGAACAGTGGGAACACAGTCGAGGCGAAGTGACAGTGTCAAGTCAGCGAACTAAGCTGTACTCATGTCACCTGGGAACTGATAACTGACGATAGGTATAGTACCAATCAACAGTTCCCGACGAGTCCTGTCTAGTGTACTCGTAACTTAACGAGCACCGGCATACTATCTCAAGTACGACGTACTGACGGCTGTAGGACAGACCATTTCCCTTGCTGGGATGAGAAGCGTATACGCTAATCTACTCCGGAGTATCGATGCCCCGTCTCGATAATCCCATGACTAGGGACCTGTATAAGGATGTGCTTGTAGATTACCCAGCCCCCACTAGTGCGACTGCCATCACAACGCTGGTAATCAAGCAAAGATCCTAAGGGCTCCACTAATGTGTATAGACGATATGCTAAAAGAAACACTTGCACACATTAAAGTAGAAACAAACCAAGTAGCATACTACCATTTCGAGCAAGATTGTCTATACAACTGTGAATATCCCAAGCTTCCATCAAGTAATATACAAACTAGTATGATACAGTAATAGCCTCTAGGGCATATACACTAACAGTTATATCATTCTTTAACTAATAAAGAAATTGATATTATATTGCACATCATTTTTGGTACGAAATAACAGTCGTTCAGAATCAATGTATTACCATTTGGTAATACTAGGTGATATTTGCTAACTGCTTTGGCTGCAACAATTGCTCCATTCCCTACTTTGAGAGAAATATCACCCTTTCCCAGTTCTCTACTTCTTCTTAAACCATGTAACGAATTACAAATGTGGGATCCTGATCCGGTATCCAATACCCAGGACACAGAGCATACCGAGAAACTGTTCCCGGTAATGAACACACCCGAAGAAGATACATCATCATGCTCTTTCTTCGTTCGGGTGGCATGGATATTCTCCTATTCCTTACTCAGACTTATGATAATCATAAGAAAGAGCAGAAACAACATTCCCCAGCCCAGTATAATAAGCGGGTTCGGTCAATACATCCATATTATTATATTGATTAAGGCGTGCCATGGTCGTTACCTGGAGAGAGAGAGTGAGAAGAAGACACTTTAGCATGCGCTCTTGCAAGATTAGATTGGTTATTATCTTATCAAATCAGGATGGCTCCCACTATTTTTATCAAATCTTCCTTTAAACCCTAAAAGGTAAGATTAACATGGATTAATTACACTGTACAAGTTCGCCAATCGGTCAACCAGGCAGGTATTAGTACTCTGAGGGAGTCTCCCCATGCTTTCGCATGGAACTAATTAAATAACCTCGTTTCTGCAGGGGCATAATCACGTTAACACCTTTCTTAGACACCTACTGGATCAGCTAATTGCAAAGTGAAAAACTCTCCCAGGAGTAACTCTTACTCGCAGTGGGTATCGGGATCCAATTATCTCATAGAAGGTATGCAATCTTATTGCAAATTTCAACACTTGAAATTCCCAATATCTCTTTTTACCCCTAGAAACTTATGACCTTAATAAGGTCAACAAATCATAAGCGCTTAGTTAAGTTCAACCCGTCATTTTGTGATTGAATTAAACCCACCCGTACGACCCTTAATAAGGTCAACAAAGCCGTACGACTACCCTAATCTAATCGCATCATATGCGGCAGATAAGCACTAACCAGCTACCGTACACAACGCCTTGACAAGGTCAACAAATACAGCACGAATACTAAATAGCACTTATCTGAAATGACGGAGGGCTATGACTGGTTTTGAATAAAACCTTTAACGTAATGAACTTGATATCGTTGTAGAATCCAGTGATTTGAAAAGGAGTGGTTTAAGCTCCGCTTTTGAAATCTAATAGTTTTCAAAACAAACCGAGTTGGTTGTAGCATTTGCTATTTTTGCTAAAGAGGTCACTCCCGGTGAAGAGATCTAGGCTCTTTCCTCATCGAATGAGGTGCTGGATATTCATAAAGGAATACCGCTATGCAAAGCAAAAACTAGATCTACCTTTTTGAAAAATTTGATTCCACAACATCTTTAGGTTTCTTTTCTTTTCATTAATCTCATTAATGACGTCCAATCATTTATGTTTCCTAAACATCATAGAAGAAACGAAAATAGAACGTATGCTTATGCCATCCTCATTCACCACGGGCCCCGTCATGCACCATTAGGTTACTTAACTAACAGCAGAGCGGGGGCAGCGCGGGTGCAAAACATAAGCAACGTTTATTATATATATATATATATATCATTCGTTTCACGCAGTTATATGATCATATCACGGAACACAGGCAGCAGAAACAAACATATGAAATATAGGATATACTAGGAGGTCCGTGTTTTAAATTAAGCCAGTAATGAAAAACACGAATTCTACGGTCGTGATGAATAGCCAAACCCACATCCCTAGACCCCTACGAGAGCGGCAAGCAACCCTGCCAATTTTAGAGTTAGGAGACCCGGTCTCGACTCCTCGAGATGGTCTCCCACTGGACTCTAGAACCCGGTTACTTGTGCCCCCCGCCTTCGGTCTATCCTAATGCGGAAAAGTAAATAATATACATCAATGGTGACATCATTCTCAACCCGGAAGTGTCCCAATAAAAGAATATTACATACAATTTATTACATGAATGAAAATATAAAAACTCTCATCTCACGTAAAACCCCCGGCTATTCAATCACGACGATCCAATATAACATATCACAAGCAACACATAACATCGCATGTCATCAACGTAAGTAAATATGCATATCTCGAATGTCTTTGACATATAGCAATGAGATTGGGGATACACCACATATTAAACTTACGGTCGCAAAAAAGAAATGAAAACTACAATAATTAGAATCCATATCAAACCTTAGACATCATAAACCCGGAATATCACATATCTCGGATTTCATGCCTAACACAATAAATCTTGCATTTAAGTCTCAAATTGAAAACGCTTTTCAACAGTCAGTTGGGTAATTCAACAAGATTCCTGATATAATGATCAAATGCTTGTCGGAAACTTTAATAGATTGCCGCACCCCCGATGTCATCAACGAAGTGCACTTAGGCGGAACACCGCGGCCGCGAGCATCCGAGTGGATGCTTTTGGCTACTGTGTTCTCCTATAGTCACTTGGTCGACATAATAGGGCGTGGTTATCTAGTAGTGTTTTCCGGCGAGTGTTCGCGTACAATACGAGATTGCGACGGAGGTTTGATCCAAATCGAAACTCCGTGGCAATCGATCAAAAGAGACTAAAACACGAGATTTATAAAACACAAACTAGTTTTCACAAATCTAATTAACGTGGATTCCAAATATTGTATCACATATCATTATAATCTAGATGACGTTAAACATTTCGATCGATTTATCAAACACTCACAAATCACAGTGACCTCAACAACTTGAGCATCACTAAAAACACCAAGAAATTGCCAAATATGACAATGGAGCAGCACAAGAAAAACGACCCCATAACAACACAAACTTGCGGCGGAACCGCGGCCAAAATGGGGTTTGGGCCGCGGTTTTGCGGCGCTTTGTTGGCATTTGGGACTTATACTTCTTGGGGCTCCATAAAATACCCTGCACAATTTTCAGCATATTTTTAATCTACAAATATCAACTTTTGAAAAAATGGACAGAAACTTTGAAAATGCGGGTTTTTGAATTTCGATCGAACACTTTAATGTCGTTTAGACCTTACCTAATGCTTTAGCTTGGCTCTGATACCATGAAAGCGTATCTTAGCACCTCTACTAAGTTTCCACATGCATCAAGTATGCAATTTTAAAAAAATCTAGAGCGCTAAGCTACACTAACCTAGAATCTAACTAGAAAATTATGGTTTTCTAGGCATGTAAACAAGTTTTACACTAAGTGAATAGAGAATATAACCTTTGTAGACCGGTCCTTCACTTCTAAAGCTCCAAGTAGTAGTCCCTAGAACTCTTCTTAGGCTTCACTTGGTGAAAGGAACGAGCTTGCTTCGTCGTCTTCGAGGCCGAAGATGATCCAACTTGAAGTTTCTCTAACTCAAGCTATCTCTTCACTAATCAAAAAATTAGTGAAGCAAACAACCTAATCTTATGGGCTAGATGAGAATAGGTTGATGAAGTAGGAATTTTTCTCACTTTAGAAATTCTTCTCTTTTTATTTTTCCTACTCAAGAAAAGCTAGAGAGGAAGAAGATGAACTTGGGTGAAGAAATATCTCAAGTGATCAATAAGAGAGTTAGCCATGGGCAAAAGATAATGGTTGGGTTATAAAATATTTAGAGTAAAACAAAAACCAGTGAGATGAGTCATGGCTTCTTCATGCTTCCACAAGCGTCTAAGCCATGCTCATTTCCACCTCATTTTTTATTTTCCTCTTAATAAAAAATCACCCAAATAATCTTTAGTCTTGGTGTGAGTCTCATACACCCATGTTCAATGTATCATCAAGCATGATATAATATATAAATACATATATCAATATATATCACATATATATTAAATGTATTTAAAGAGAAGAAAATCTTTAGTGATCACATATTAGTTAATATATAAAATATATATATCAAATTATTAAATCAACACTTGATTCAATAATCCAGTCATATCATATATAACCGACTAATATCATTTATATGTATATCAAATTATCAAATCAACACATGATTCAATAACCCGGTTATATCACATATAACCGACAAATATTCAATACTACATTAAATCAACACTTGATTCAATAATCTGGTCATATCATATATAACCGGCCAGTATCAAATATATATATACATATAACATATCATTGAATCAATACTTGATTCAACAATCCGGTTATATCACATATAACCTAACCGATATCAAATATCGCGAGATTAGAATACGGTATCACATACTTGTATTTAATCAAGCATACGCACATATCACCATATGTGCCCTACTTCGTTTCACTTGAGCTAGGAAACCTCTGTGCGGGACTCTAATGACTCGTCAATACGCCAGCAGTAAGTAATGATCACATCAGTCACCCACAAGCCGTCAGCGGTACTAGCTGGACGTAACGACTAACCAGGTATTGAGTGAATAGAAAATCAACAAGTAGGCTTGTCCAAACTCCTGCAAAGCCTATAAGCAACACTTACCGTACAGTCCGGTCTCTTTGTCTGATATGTCGCATATCGAGTCTAGGGGTGGAATCGTCAGACCCTAGTAACTTGATAAGTCATGCCGATGTGTGGCCTATAAACGTTTGAGAAACTACTGATAACACTTACCAGTAAATCTCATCATCCCTGGCCAGAGACTTGCTGTTATAGCCAATCGAGCATAGCGCAACATCAACTCCCAATACCGGGAGAGACGAAACCCCTCCTATCGCTCATTGCCTCCATGTGACTCGGGACTGTACCCAAAATCCACCTGTTTGCACGACTCCTTTGAGCCGTGGTAGGGAGGAAATCAAAGCACAGTGGGAACCACACAAGACTCTATGACGATCTCGGGTCTACAGACTAATCTGTACAAGTGTTACCAGAGAACTACTATCTGATGATAGGTATGGTACCATCTAGGAGTTCTCGGCAAGTCCTGTTTGGTATACACATTCTCTAATGAGCACCTATATACAAACTTTGATGTCAAACACCAATGGATGTGGGATTAACCATCGTCCCATACAGGATCAAGAAATGTACACACTTGTCTACTCTGGAATATCGATGCCCTGTCTCGATACTCCCTCGACTAGGAACTGTTTAAAGGATGTGCTTGTGGACTACACAAGCCTTACTGGTATGATCTGCATCATAGTCCTGGTAGTCAAGCTAACATCCTAAGGGATTTATCAACATGTATCAGAGAGCCAGTATAACAATACTAGTGTACATGTTAAGATAAAGAGCAACCAGATAGCATACTATAATGTTGAGCAAGAATGTCCTCTCTATATATGTCCAAGCATGCACTATATCATACAATAGTGGGCCTCTAGGGCATACATATTCCTAACAAAAGTTTCATCACAATCCACACTGGGTATTTGATGAAAACCTTTACAACAAGTCTAGCCTTATTAGGTTAATACTTTTCCACCTGCATAGATCTTTAAAGATTTACTTGCTCCTAATGGGGTTTACCCCTTCAAGAGCATCTGACAAATTCCATAATTTGCTGAAGTGCGTGGATTCCAACTTGGATATAATACATCTAGCCATCATCCGGAAGTCACCACTTCCCATGGCCTGCTGACAACTAGTAGGGCCATCATCACCATAATGCTGACCTTCCTGTCACCGTTTATGAGGAAACTGAAGTATCTCTCGGGTGGCTGAGGCCACTTACTAAAATCTGCGGAGTTTCTAAAGTTTGTCGCGTCCAATTGAATCCTTAGGTTCTACTAAATTTTCAGTAACCGTTTGTGCTTTTGAAATCACTTCTAGTTCTACCATACTCCCACTAGTTTCTTTTGTAAAAAGATGTTGGCTATAGTGCCCTTAAGTCAATTATTGTAATCGTAAGTACGCGATTGTGATGATTGAGGGAAGTCCTATACGGGTAGAACAGTCTTACTCAAAATGATAGTATACTATCTGATTTGTCTTTATCGTCATGTACATGCATTACGTGGTATTACAGATCACTATTACATTTTGATAGAGCCCATAAGATTCTTTCTTGACTACCAGCATTATGACCGCGATCATATACGTGGGAGCTGGGTGTTCTAAGAAAGTGTTTCCTACCACCACCACTGGGTTTTAACCAGCATCAAGCATGCACTTTTAAAAATTTCTTGGTTCTAAGCTACACTAACCTAGAATCTAACTAAAGTATTAGGGTTTAAGCTATGATATAGAAAGAACTAAGCTAAGTGAAAGAAATAACAACCTTTGTAGATCGAGTCCTTCACTTCTATAGCTCCGGATAGTAGTCCCTACGACTCCTCTAGGCTTCACTTGAAGAAGGAACGAGCTTACTTCGCGATCTTCGTGTAAAAAATGACCCACCTTGAAACTTCTTTAATTCAAGCTACCTCTTCACTAATCCACTATTAGTGAATGAAACAACCTATGCTTAATGGCTAATAGAGTGTAGGTTGATGAAGTAGGAGTATAAGCTCACTTAGAATACTCTAAAGCTCTAGGGTTCACAACTCATGTGAGGGTTAGGGCTTGAAGCAAGAGGAAGAAGGAAAAATGGAGAGAGCTAAGAAAAAGAGCATAATCAAGCACAAGTGAAGAATGGCTTCTATATATCTTGTATTATTGAATTATGAATATAATCAAATAATAAAACATCAACCATACTTCAATAGTGCAAGCAAACCATTAAACAAATAGATGAGCCACGCTTCACACCATTCCACATATATCTCCTCATTTTCCACCTCATTTTCTATTTTCTCAAAATAGAAAATATATGCTTCATAATATATATATATATATATATATATATATATAATTAGTGAGCAATAATATTAGTTAATATATATTTATATCAAATATAAATATGTATCAAATTATTAAATCAACTCTAGATTTAATAATCCGGTTTTATCATATATAACCGACTAATATCATTTATCTGTATATCATATTATTAAATCAACACTTGATTCGATAATCCGGTTATATCATATATAACCTAATCGATAATAAATGTCGCCAGATTAGAATACGGTATCACATACTCTTATTTACTCAGGCTCTCGCACATATCAACATACGTGCCCTACTTCGTTTCGCTTGAACTATGAAACCTCTGTGTGGGACTCTAAAGACTCGTCAATACGCCAGCATAGGTAATGATCATATCAGTTACCCATAAGCCGTCAGCGGTACTAGCTGGACGTAACGGCTACCCAGGTATTGAGCGAATAGAAGATCAACAAGAAAGTTTCTCCAAACTCCCATGAAGCCTATAATTAACACTTACTGTACAGTCCGGTCTTTTCGTCTGATATGTCGCATATCAAGTCTAGGGATGGAATCGTCAGACCCCAGTAACTTGATAAGTCATGCCGATGTATGGCTTATAATGGTTCAAGAAACTACTGATAACACTTACCAGTAAATCTCATCATCCCTGACCAGGGACTTACTGTTATAGCCAATCGAGTATAGCGCAACATCAACTCCTTATACCGGGAAAGACGAAACCCCTCCTATCGCTCACTGCCTCCATGTGACTCGGGACTGTACTCAAAATCCACCTGTTTGCACGACTCTTTTGAGCCGTGGTATGGAAGAAATCAAAGAATAGTGGGAACCACACAAGACACTATAACGATCTCGGGTCTACAGACTGACCTGTACCAGTGTCACTAGAGAACTGCTATCTGACGATAGGTATGGTACCATCTAGGAGTTGTCAGCGAGTCCTGTTCGGTGTACCCATTCTCTAATGAGCACCTGTATACAATCTTTGATGTCAAACACCAATGGTTATGGGATCAACCATCACCCCATACAGGGTCAAGAAATGTACACACTAGTCTACTCTAGAATATCCATGCCCTGTCTTGATATCCCCTCAACTAGGAACTATTAATGGATGTGCTTGTGGACTACACAGGTCCCAGTAGTATGATCCGCATCATAGTCCTGGTAGTCAAGCAAACATCCTTTAGGCTTATCAACATGTATCAGGGAGGTAGTATAATAATACAAGGTGTACATGTTAAGATAAAGAGTAACCAGATAGCATACTATCATGTCGAGCAAGAAAGTTCTCTATATATATGTCCAAGCATCCACTATAATATACAATAATGGCCTCTATGGTATACATATTCATAACAATCTCCCACTTGCACTAAGGCCAGTTGTTGTAGTATCTCATACCTAACATCCTAAAAATTCTCTCAAACTGTGTCTGGGGAAGGGCCTTTGTGAGTGGATCCGCTGTGTTGTCCTTCGTGTCAACTCTATTGACCTCGATCTCCCGGCGATCCACTATCTCCCAGATCAGGTGATACCACCTAAGAATATGTTTGGATCGTTGATGGGACCGGGGTTTCTTGGCCAAAGCCATAGCTCTATTGTTATCACAATACAAAGGTATTGGACGCTCAATGGATGGAACCACACCAAGTTTAGCTATGAACTTCTTCATCTAGTCAACCTCTTTGGCAGTATCGTTGGCAGCAATGTATTCAGCCTCCATCGTCGAGTCTGCTACGGTATCTTGCTTGGAACTCTTCCAACATACCACCCCTCCATTGAGGGTGAAGACAAAATCCGAGACCGACTTACTGTCGTCCTTATCACTCTGGAATCTCGAATCGGTAAAGGACTCCACCTGGAGTTCATCGTTACCATACACCAAGAACATCTCTTTAGTCCTTCTCAAATACTTAAGAATGTTCTTCACAACTGACTAGTGCTTCTCCCCAGGATCTGATTGATACCTAATCACTACACTTAGTGGGTAAGCTACATCCGGTCTGGTACATAACATCGCATACATGATAGACCCGACTGCAGAAGCATATGGTATCACTGTCATGCGAGCCCTCTCCAAATAAGTCTTGTGAGACATCTCTTTAGAGAGAGTGATTCCTGAACAAGCGGGTAAATTACCACGCCTAGAATCTTTCATACTAAACCTCTTTAGTGTGGTGTCTATATACCTGGATTGGGACAATCCCAACATCCGCTTAGATCTATCTCTATAGATCTTTATCCTCAGGATTTAGGAGGAATCACCTAGATCTTTCATGGAGAACTTTTATGATAAGAAGAGCTTGACCGAGTGTAGCATAGGAACATTATTTCTTATCAAGAGTATGTCATCCACGTATAATAGGAGGAAGACAACCTTACTCTCTACAACCTTTTTGTATATACAAGGTTCATCTACGTTTTTGATGAAGTGATACTCTTTGACCGCCACATCAAAACAGATGTTCCAACTCCGCGATGCCTACTTTAATCCATAAATTGATTTAAGCAGCTTGCACACCGTTCCGCTACTCCCACTGTCTATGAAGCCCTATGGCTGTATCATGTACACGCTCTCTTCTAAATCACCATTTAGAAAAGCGGTCTTGACGTCCATCTGCCAGACTTCATAGTCATGGTATGCAGCAATGGCAAGTAGGATCCTGATGGACTTAAGCATAACCACTGGAGAAAAGGTTTCATCATAATCGACACCTAATCGTTGACGAAAACCTTTTGCTACAAGTCTAGTTTTGAAGGTCTCAACCTTTCCATCTACACCAATTTTCTTCTTAAAGATCCATTTGCTCCCAATAGGTTTTACCCCTTCAGGAGCAATTTCCAAAGTCCATACTTTGTTGGTGTACATGGATTCCTTCTCTGATCGCATAACATCTAGTCATTTCACAGAGTCTCCACTTGTGATGGCTTGCTCAAAACTAGTTGGGTAATCATCTTCCATGATGCAATCCTCGCTCCCACCGTCTATGAGAAAACCGTAGTATCCCTCAGGTGGATGAGGAACCTTACTAGATCTGGGGAGTGGCTAAGGTTCGTCGGGGACTATCGAAACCTCCGGTTCTACCAAATCATCAGTTGTAGTTTGTACGGCTGGAACTTCTTCCAGTTCTACCTCATTACAACTAATTTCTTTTACAAGAAATTCCTTTTCTAAAAAGGTGGCATGTTGAGCAATAAACACCTTTTGTTCCTCACTATGCTAGAAAAGATATCCATGGGAATTCTTTGGATATCTTACAAATTTGCATAGAACCGACCTTGCCTCGAGCTTGTCCGGATTTTGCTTTTTGACATAGGCCGGACAACCCCATATCTTAACTCGTTTAAGATATCTCTTTCCACTCCATATCTCATATGGTGTTTTAGGCACAGATTTTGATGGAACTGGATTCAATAGGTATGCAGCTGTCTTAAGTACATAACTCTAAAAGGAAATAGGTAACTCAGTATTACTCATCATAGAGCGCACCATATCTAATAGGGTGTGATTCCTCCGCTCCGATACTCCGTTGTGCTGCGGTGTATACGGAGGAGTAAGCTGAGAGAGAATCCCATTCTCTTTTAGATAGTCTCGGAACACCATGCTTAAGTATTCTTCTCCCCGATCAGATCGAAGGATTTTGATACTTTTACCCGTTTGGTTCTCTACTTCGTTCTTATATTCCTTGAATTTCTCAAAAGCTTCAAATTTGTGTTTCAACAAGAACACATGTCCGAATCTTGAGAGATTATCGGTCAATGTAATGAAATACGAGGAACCGGTCCTGGCATGTGTAGACATAGGACTGCATACATAACTATGTATCGGTCCTAAGTGTTCAGTAACTCTTTCTCCGTGTCCAGTAAACGGAGTTTTGGTCATCTTGCCTTTAAGACATGACTCGCAAGTTTCGTAAGATGTAAATTCGAACGGATTCAAATATCCAACTTTATGAAACTTAGCTAGTCTTGTCGCATTGATATGACCTAGTCTACAATGCCACAAGTAGGCTTCGTTCATTTTTGAACATTTCCTCTTGTGTGTGTTCTGTATATTTAGAACTGTGGTTTGATTCAGAACATATATACCGTTACACAACGTACCAAACCCAATTAACACTTGATTTTGGAAAATGTTCATAACATTATCCTCCAATACTAAGTTATATCCTTCTTTATGTAATAAAGAAACTGATATAAAATTGCACATCATATTTGGTACGTAATAACAGTCGTTCAGAATTATTGTATTACCATTTGGTAATACTAGGTGATATTCGCCAACTGTCTTGGCTATAACAATTGCTCTATTCCCTACTTTAAGAGACATATCACCCTTTCCCAGTTCTCTACCTCTTCTTAGCCCATGTAACAAATTATATACGAGGGATCATGATCCGGTATCCAATACCCAGGACGTAGAGCAAACTGAGAAACAGTTCTCGGTTACGAACACACCCGAAGAAGATGCATCATTATTCTTTTTCTTAGTTCGGGTTGCGTGGGAATCCTGATATTCCCCTATTCCTTGCTCAGACTTATGACAATCATAAGAAAAAGCGGAACCAACGTTCCCCAACTTAGTATAATAAGAGGGTTCGGTCAATACATCTATATTATTATCTTGATTAAGACGTGTCATTGGTCGCTACCTGGAGAGAGAGAGAGAGAAGGAAACACTTTAGCGTGCGCTCTTGCAAGATTAGATTGGTTATTAGCTTATCTAATCAGGATGGCACCCACTGTTTTTATCAAATCTTCCTTCAAACCCTAAAAGGTAAGATTAGCCGGGATTAATTACACCCTACAAGTTCGCCAATCAGTCAGCCAAGCAGGTATTGGTACTCTGAGGGAATCTCCTCATGCTTTCGCATGGAACTAATTAAATAACCTCGTTTCCGCAGGGGCATAACCCCGTTAACACCTTTCTTAGACACCTACTGGATTAGCTAATTGTAAAGTGAAAAACTCTCTTAGGAGTAACTCTTACTCGCAGTGGGTATCGGGATCCAACTATCTCATAGAGGATATGCAATCTCATTGCAAATTTCAACACTTGAAATTCCCGATATCTGTTTTTACCCCAAGCGGTTTATGACCTTGACAAGCTCAAAAAACCATAAACCGCAAGTCAAGTTCAACCCGTTCATTTCGTGATTGAATTAAACCAACCCGCACGACCCTTGACAAGGTCAACAAGGCCGTACGACCACCCTAATCCAATCACATCACATGCTGCACATAAGCATTAATCAGCTACCGCACACTACGCTTTGATAAGGTCAACAAATGCAACACGAATACTAAATAGTCCTTATCTGAAATGACAGAGGGCTACGACTGGTTTTTAATAAAACCTTTAGCGTAATGAACTTGAGATCGTTGTAGAATCTAGTGATTTGAAAAGGAGTGGCTTTTGTAGCATTTGCTAGTTTTGCTAAAGAGGTCACTCTTGGTGAAGGGATCTCAGTTCTTTCCTCATCGAATGAGGTCCTGGATATTCATCAAGAAATACCACCGTGCAAAGCAAGAACTAGAGAAGCTATCAAAACAAAACCGAGTGGGTAGTAGCATTTGCTAGTTGAGCTAAAGAGTTCACTCCCGGTGAAGGGATCTCGGCTCTTTCCTCATCGAATGAGGTGCTGGATATTCATCAAGGAATACCACTATGTAAAGCAAGAATTAAAGCTACCTATTTTGAAAATTTTGATTCTACAATATCTTTAGGTTTCTTTTCTTTCCATTAATCTCATTAATGAAGTCCCATCATTTATGTTTCCCTAAAACATCACAAAAAAGAAACGAAAATAGAACGTACGCTTATGCCATCTGCATTCACCAGTGGGCCCTGTCATGCACCGTTAGGTTACTTAACTAACAGCAGAGCGGGGGCGGGACTAGCACGGGTTCAAACCATAAGCAAGTTTATTATTATTATTATTATTATTATATATATATATATATAGCATTCGTCTCACGCAGTTATATGATCACATCACAGAACTCAAGCAGTGGAAGTCAACATATGAAATATTGGATATACTAGGAGGTCCGTGTTTTAAATTCAGCCAGTAATGAAAAACACGGATTCCACGGTCGTAATGAATAGCTAAACCCACATCCCTAGACCCCTACGAGAGCGGCAAGCAATCCTGCCAATTCTAGAGTTAGGAGAGCCGGTCTCGATTCCTCGGGATGGTCTCCCACTAGACTCTAGAACCCGATTACTTGTGCTCCTCACCTTGGGTCTATCTTAATACGGAAAAGTAAATAATATACATCAATGATGACATCATCCTCAATCCGGAAGTGTCCCAATAAAAGAATATTACATACAATTTATTACATGAATTAAAATATAAAAACTCCCATCTCACATAAAAACCCCCGGCTATTCAATCACGACGATCCAATAAAACATATCACAGCAACCCATAAACATCACATATCATCAACGTAAGTAAATATGCGTATCCCGAATGTCGTTTATATATAGCAACGAGATCGGGGATACAGCACATATAACACTTATGGTCGCAGAAAAGAAATGAAAAACTACAATAATTAGAATCCGCATATTCCTTAGATATCATAAACCCGGAATATCACATATTCCGGATTTCATGCCTAACCCTATAAACCTTGCAGTTTAGTCTCAGATTGAAAACACTTTTTAATAACTTAGTCGGGTAATTAAACAAGATTCCCGACTATCAGATCGAATGCTCGTTGGGAACTTTGGTAGATGGCCGCACCCCCAATGCCGTCGACAAAGTGCACTTAGGTGGAACACCGTGGCCGCGAGCACCCGAGTGGATGCTTTTGGCAACGGGGTTCTCTTAAAGTCACTTGGTCGGGGCTATAGGGCGTGGCTATCTAGTAATGTTACCCGGCGAGTGTTCGCGTACTATACGCGATTGCGATGGAGTTTTGATCCAAATCGAAACTCCGTGGTAATTGATGAACCGAGACTAAACCATTAGATTTACTAAATAGTTTTTACAAAACTAATTATTCTTGATTCCAAATATTGTATCACATATCAAATTTAAACCCGAAACGATGTTAAAATTGAGAAAATACGAAACACTCCGAATTTCCCTAATAGAAAGATTACATCACATGCAATTTTGGCAAAATCAAACATAACCTGAAACACTAAATCAAACACTCCAGAACACCAAACAAAACACGAGCCAAAAAGCTAAGGGGGGCCGGCCAGGCCGGGTATTTTCTTGATGTGGCCGGCCAAATTTTGGAATTATGGGCTCGTATTTCTATGGTGTTCTAGTTACATCATATGTAGCATTTTGCACTTGTTTAAAAAATTTTCAGAAGCCATTTAAAAAACGACAGAAAGTTGGATTTAGTTTCGTCTGTTTCGGAGTTGTTTCGGTTTCATAATTCTAATTACACCGTCTAATACTCTAGCTTGGCTCTGATACCATGAAATTGTTTCCTAGCACCACCATAGGGTTTTAACCGGCATCAAGCATGCAATTTTAAAAATTTCTTGGTGCTAAGCCACACTAATCTAGAATCTAAATAGAGTATTAGGGTTTAAGCTATGATATAGAAAGAACTAAGCTAAGTGAAAGAAATAACAACTTTTATAGATCGAGTTCTTCTCTTCTATAGCTCCGAATAATAGTTCTTACGACTCCTCTAGGCTCCACTTGAAGAAGGAACGAGCTTGCTTCGCGATCTTCGTGTCGAAGATGATCTACCTCAAAGATTATCTAATTCAAGCTACCTCTTCACTAATCCACTATTAGTGAATGAAACAACCTATACTTAATGGATAATAGAGTGTAGGTTGATGAAGTAGGAGTATAAGCATACTCTAAAGCTCTAGGGTTCACAACTCATGTGAGGGTTAGAGCTTGAAGCAAGAGGAAGAAGGAAAAATGGAGAGAGCTAAGAAAAAGAGCTTAATGAAGAACAAGTGAAGAATGGCTTCTATATCTCTTGCATTATTGAAGTATGAATATAATCAAATAATAAAACATCACCCATACTTCAATAGTGCAAGCAAACCACTAAACAAATAGATGATCAATGCTTCACACCATTCCACAAATATCTCCTCATTTTCCACCTCATTTTCTATTTTCTCAAAATAGAAAATCTATGCTTCATAATATATATATATATATATATATATATATATATATATATCATATATATATATTAATATATATTAAAAGTATAAAATAATTAGTGAGCAATAATATTAGTTAATATATAATTATATCAAATATAAATATGTATCAAATTATTAAATCAACACTTGATTTAATAATCCGGTTATATCATATATAACCGACTAATATCATTTATCTGTATATCATATTATTAAATCAACATTTGATTCGATAATCCGGTTATATCACATATAACCTAACCGATAACAAATGTCGCCAGATTCGAATACGGTATCACATACTCATATTTAATCAGGCTCCCGCACATATCATTATATGTGCCCTACTTCATTTCGCTTGAACTATGAAACCTCTGTGTGGGACTCTAAAGACTCGTCAATACGTCGGCAGTAGGTGATGATCACATCAGTTACCCATAAGCCGTCAGCGGTACTAGCTGGACGTAACGGCTACCCAGGTATTGAGTGAATAGAAGATCAACAAGCAAGCTTGTCCAAACTCGCATGAAGCCTATAAGTAACACTGTAAAGTCCGATCTCTTCGTCTGATATGTCGCATATCAAGTCTAGGGGTGGAATCGTCTGACCCCAGTAACTTGATAAGTCATGCCAATGTATGGCTCATAACGGTTCGAGAAACTACTGATAACACTTACCAGTAAATCTCATCAGTCCTGGTCAGGGACTTGCTGATATAGCCAATCGAGCATAGCGCAATATCAACACCCTATACCGGGAAAGACGAAACCCCTCCTATTGCTCACTGCCTCTATGTGACTTGGGACTGTACCCAAAATCCACCTTTTTGCACGACTCCTTTGACCCATGATAGGGAAGAAATTAAAGCACAGTGGGAACCACACAAGACACTGTGATGATCTCGGGTCTACAGACTGACCTGTACCAGTGTCACTAGAGAACTGCTATCTGACGATAGGTATGGTACCATCTAGGAGTTCTCGGTGGGTCCTGTTCGGTGTACCCATTCTCTAATGAGCACCTGTGTACAATATTTAATGTCAAACACCAATGGTTATGGGATCAACCATCGCCCCATACAGGGTCAAAAAACGTACACACTAGTATACTCTGGAATATCGATGCTCTGTCTCGATATCCCCTTGACTATGAGCTATTAAAGGATGTGCTTGTGGACTACACAAGTCCCAGTAGTATGATCCGCATCATAGTCCTGGTAGTCAAGCAAACATCCTAAGGGCTTTATTAACATGTATCAGAGAGACAGTATAATATTACAAGGTGTACATGTTATGATAAAGAGCAACCAGATAGCATACTATCATGTCGAGCAAGAAAGTCCTCTATATATGTGTCCAAGCATCCATTAAAATATACAATAATGGCCTCTAGGGCATACATATTCCTAACAGTTTATAAGCACATCCTTAAATGTCCCTAGTCAAGGGAGTATTGAGATTGGACATTGATACTTCGGAGTAGACTAGTATATACTTTTCGAGACCCTGACGAGGGGCGGTGGCTGGTCTCACAAGCCAATGGTGTCAGTTAGTCACCTAAGATAGTATACAGGTGTTCATTGGGTTATGAGTACACTAGACGGACTCACCGGGAACATGCTAGATGGTATTATACCTATTGTCAGATAGCAGTTCTCAGGTGACATGAGTACATGTTAGTCTGTCGACCTGAGTTCGTCATTTGTCTCGTGTGAGTTCCTACTGTGCTTTGATTACTACCTTACCACGGCTCAAAGGATTCATGCAAACGGGTTTTAGTTGGGTACAGTCCCGAGCCACATGGAGGCAGTGAGCGGATCGTCGGGGATTCGTCTCTCCCGGTATTGGGGGCTGATGTCGCGTAGTGCACGGGTGGCCATCACCAGAAATTCTTGGCCAAGGTAGACGAGAATTACAGATTTGGATTAGTAGTTTCTCAGTGGGTGATGGGCTTCATACCGACACGAAATATCGCGTTATTAGGGGTCTGACTTTATCCATCCCTAGACCCGATATGCGATACTCTTAGACGAACAGACCAGACTGTATAGAGATTGTCACAGACATGCTCAGTAGGGGTTCAGATGAGTTTTCTCATCGGCCTTCCTTTCGCTCAATACTTGGGTGGCCGTTACTTGCAGCTAGTGCCGCTGACGTGCTTGTGGTTAAACCCACTGCCAGCGTATTGACAAGTCTTTAGATTCCCACACAGAGGGTTTCCCTGGTTCAGGCGAAATGATGTAGTAGCCTTATTTTGATACGTGCAGGGTTCCGATCAAATTATTGTACTAGTTACCCAGACTTTCGATCAGACGGTTGATAATACTAGCCGGCTCGGGTTTGAGCCGGATTATTAAATCAGGAATTGATTTAATAATTTACGTATATATATTTCGATATGTATATTCTAGTATTATGTTCTTTATGTTATTCTATCTCTTAGGGTATTCGTATTTTGGTATGAATACAGTATGTATATATAGATAAGTGTAATCCGTATTTATACAGAAAACATTCTAGAAGGTGGACACCTAATTTTAGATTGTCCATTTATTTATTTGTAACGATTCTGAATTTACTGTAAGAAATTTTTTCAATTTAATATACAGAAAGGTGTTTGCAAGCTTGAGTACAATTTAAAAGTTAATTTTTGTTTAAGAACAGCAAGAAGCAACTTGTAGCTCACCGGTAAAGCTTTGCACTGCTGTGACGAAGCCCCTGTGTTCGAACCCTATCAGACACATTATATTTTTCTGATTTTTCTTTTAAACTTTTTGGAAGCCCAAAAGTTTACACGTGCAATACACATAAAAATGAAAAGTCTGGAAAAATAAACATGAGAAAAAGGGTCTAAATACAGAAGAGTACACGTGACACAAATCCGATGGCTCCCCTATACAAATCGACTGGCGGAATGACCTATTTGGCCAGTGTCGACGGGTGAATCGTGGGCAATAAGCTCCGGGCATTGCACACAAGTCCCTTGGCCTACCCCTAACTCCCCCGCACTGTTTGATTACTCTGCAATCAAACAGAGACCCCTCAATTCCCCAATTTGTCACATTTTAATGCATTTTAATTCACTCTTTTAATTCTAAAACCCTAATTCCACACTATAAATACTATCCCATGTCCTAGCCCTTCCTCATTCTGAAAATTCTAGCCAAAACTCTCAAATTTTCTCAAGTACAAGTGGAGTAGAAGAGGAGTTAGCCAACGACCAACTTTCAGCGAGGAATCGAGTCTATTCCGGTGACCCCGTGACGCCACGACTATCAATCTATTTTCTTCAATCTCTCCTTAAACTAATTCACTTGTAAGTCCCTCTCAATCCCTTTTCTTCTTCTTGAAAAATCTTTTTTTCAAAATATGTCGGTAAGTGGAGTTAATACTGACATCTTATTCTAAACCCTAAAAATTTCACTATTTCTTCCATATCTTTCATCCAAATTCTTACCCTATGTTTATAACCATAAAAATAATGTTTAGAACCAACTTTCACTCAAAAACATCATGTTAAGTAACTTTAATCTAACTTTTACATGAAAATGGCCTGAACTTTATATACGTCATCTTTTATTCCTTTGTGTGCACATACTGTAAGTCCACGTTGCCCACCCCGGTGCTTGCGGGGAGGCGAAAACGTATGAAAAATTGGATTTTTACAACACTAGGCAACATGGACTAGCTAAAGGAGGGATCTTTGCTAAATAAAATAACTAACAAGCTAAAAGAGTTAGCTACTCGGAAAAGGGGTTATACCTAGGTCTTCAAGTCCTTCTTTTCTTGCTCCTTGGAGTGAAAGAACGGGTTCTCCTTGTCGTCTTTTCTTGCCGAAGAAAGATCCACCCGAGGGCCTCAACCTTTGGCTCCAACCTCAAAATAGAAGTAACTAAGGTGCTTGGTGTGCTAAACCTAGGACCTTAGAAAGAGTAGAGAGTAATTTTGAAGGTTTTATCTCAAGCTCAAATGGTTCTCAACTCATGAGAGGGGAGAGCTAGAGAGAGAGGAAGAGGATGAGAGAGAATGAGAATGATAAAGTGAGAAGAATAATGCCAACCTTCTCACATATATGTGAATTATGATAAATAAATAATTTGCTAAAGATAATTGTGATGGTTAATTAAGAAATGACCATTATCATTTCATATTAAATGCTTTTGCAAGGATCAAAGAGCATCTTTCATATGAAATGTTGATGGTCAACTTGTCAACCTAGGTCAACAAGTCAAGTATAGTCAAATGGTCAACAACCCTAACCATACACAATTATAATTAACTAATATTAATAAATCATATTTCACACATAAACATTAGGGTTAAGAAAATGAAAATGGTCATCAACCCTAATGAAAGTTCTCTGCCTCTGCCTCAGTCAACTGTGCATACACACCCGTATCCGCGTTCCGAGAAACAAAAATAAAAAGAGATAAAACCAATCCCAAATCATATACTAGGATCCGGCTTAAACCAAAGCCCGCTAGTATAAGCTGTCCGGACACCAAATGTGTACAAGTGCGCGGATGTGAACGAACCCCGTCGCAAAACCATGCGACCCCTACTCTGTTTTGCCTAAAGGCGAATAACCCTCTGTGTGGGACTCTAAAGACTCGATACTACGCTGGTAGTGGGTTTAACCACAGACCGCAAGCGGCACTAGCTGTACGTAACGGTCCCCAGGTAGATGCCGATAAGAAGACTGACGAGGTGAACCCATCTGAGAACTCCTAATGAGCCTGAATATGACAGTCTCCGTACAGTCCGGTCTGTTCGTCTGATAACATCGCATGGAGGGCCTAGGGGTGGTAAACGTATGTCCCCTAATAGCGGTACAAGTCATGTCGGAGTGTAGCCCAGAACACCCTGAGATAACATTGGAAACCTACCAGTATATCTCGCTTACCCTGGCCAGGGACTACTTGTGTAATGGCTCTCCTAGACACAGCGCAATGTCAACCCCCAATACCGGGAGAGACGAATCATGTCTAACCGTCACTGCCTCCAAGTGCTTCGGGACTGCACCCAACTACTACCTGTTTGCACGACTCCTTTGAGCCGTGGTAGGGTAGTAATCAAAGTACAGTGGGAACACACTCGAGGCGAAGTGACAGTGTCAAGTCAGCGGACTAAGCTGTACTCATGTCACCTGGGAACTGATAACTGACGATAGGTATAATACCAACCAACAGTTCCCGACGAGTCCAGTCCAGTGTACTAGTAACCTAACGAGCACCAGCATACTAACTCAAGTACGACGTACTGACGGCTGTAGGACAGACCGTCTCCCGTGCTGGGATGAGAAGCGCATACGCTAGTCTACTCTGGAGTATTGATGCCCTGTCTCGATAATCCCACGACCAGGGACGTGTATATATAAGGATTTGCTTGTAGATTACTCAGCCCCCACGAGTGTGACTGCCATCACAACGCTGGTAATCAAGCAAAGATCCTAAGGGCTCCACTAATGCGTATAGGTGATATAAGAAAAGAAACACATGTACACATTAAAGCAGAGACAAACCAAGTAGCATACTACCATTTCGAGCAAGATTGTCTATACAACTGTGAATATCCCAAGCTTCCATCAAGTAATATACATACTAGTATGATACAGTAATGGCCTCTAGGGCATATACACTAACAATCTCCCACTTGCACTAAGGCCATGTACTGGCGTATCGAAGACCTATCATCTCGATCAGCCGCTCGAACTGAGTCTGGGGTAAGGCCTTCGTGAATGGATCTGCAGTGTTATCTTCTGAAGCAACCCTCCGAACCTCGATCTCCTGGCGATCCACGATCTTCCTGATCAGGTGATACCGCCTACAGATGTGTCTGGATTTCTGTGGGGACCTAGGTTCCTTCGCTAAAGCTATAGCCCCGTTGTTGTCACAATACAGAGGTATTGGGTCAACAATGGACGGAACCACCTGAAGTTATTTCAAGAACTTTCTCATCCAGACGGCTTCTTTTGCGGCATCAGATGCAGCGATATATTCCGCTTCCATAGTCGAGTCAGCAACGGTTTCCTGTTTGGAACTCTTCCAACACACCGCCCCTCTATTGAGGGTAAAGACAAAACCCGACATGGACTTGGAATCATCCTTGTCACTCTGGAAGCTGGAGTCAGCAAAGGCCTCGATCTGGAGGTCTTTTCCGCCATACACCAAGAACATCTCCTTAGTCCTTCTCAGGTACTTGAGAATATTCTTTACCGCTATCCAGTGTTTCTCCCCAGGGTTTGACTGATACCGGCTTACCAAACTCAGTGCATAAGCTACATCCGGTCTGGTACACAACATCACATACATTATAGAGCCTACCGCAGTAGCGTAGGGTATAATAGACATGCGATCCCTTTCCAAATCAGTCTTGGGAGACATCTCTTTGGAGAGGGTGATCCCGTGACAAGCCGGTAGGTTACCGCGCTTCGAATCTTCCATACTGAATCTTTTTAGTATGGTGTCGATGTACCTGGACTGTGAAAGTCCTAATATCCTCTTGGATCTATCACGATGGATCCGGATCCCCAGAATGTAAGAGGCATCACCCAGGTCTTTCATGGAGAACCCGTGTGACAAGAACCCCTTGACAGATTGTAGCATAGGAATGTCATTTCCTATCAAGAGAATGTCATCCACGTATAAAACAAGGAATACGACAGTTCTTGCTACAAATCTACTATAGATACATGGTTCATCTAGATTTTTGATAAAGCCAAATTCTTTGACCGTCTCATCAAAACAGATGTTCCAACTCCGCGATGCCTGCTTTAGTCCATAAATGGACTTAAGCAACTTGCACACCTTTCCGCTGCTCCCACTCTGAATGAAACCCTCTGGCTGGTCCATATAGACACACTCCTCTAAATTTCCATTTAGAAAAGCGGTCTTTACGTCCATTTTCCAAATCTCATAATCGTGGAAAGCAGCAATGGCAAGAAGGATCCGAATGGATTTCAGCATAGCCACTGGAGAAAAGGTTTCGTCATAGTCCAAACCAGGTCTTTTACGAAAACCCTTTGCAACATGTCTAGCCTTATAGGTCTCAACCTGTCCATCTACACCAATCTTCCTTTTGAAGATCCACGTGCATCCTACGGGTTTTACCCCATCTGGAGCAATGTCCAACGTCCATACTTTGTTGGTGTACATGGACTCCATTTCGGTCCGCATTGCATCCAGCCATTTTACCGAGTCAACGCTCTGAATGGCCTGCTGGAAGCTAGTCGGCTCATCACTATCAATGATGCAATTCTCTCTATCCCCGTCTATGAGAAAACCGTAGTATCTCTCGGACGGATGAGACCGCCTACTACTCCTGCGGAGCGGCGCAGGAATGTCCTGATCTTTCGAACCCTCTGGTTCTACTAAGCTTTCAGTAATAGCTTGTGGTTCTGGAATTTCTTCCAGTTCTACTGCGCTCCCACTTATTTCCTTTTCTAAGAACTGGTGTTCCAGAAAGTGGGCATTACGAGAAACAAAGACCTTTTGTTCCTCTGCGTAATAGAAAAGATACCCCCTAGAGTTCTTTGGGTATCCCAAAAACTTGCACAGTACTGAGCGTGCCTCGAGTTTGTCCGCATGCTTCTTTTTGACAAAAGCTGGACATCCCCAGATCTTCAGATATTGAAGATGGGGTTTCTTCCCACTCCATATCTCATATGGTGTGGTAGGCACAGTCTTAGTTGGAACTCGGTTCAAAAAGTATGCAGCTGATTATAGCGCATATCCCCAGAATGATCGCGGCAACTCAGCGTTACTCATCATGGAACGTACCATATCCAATAGGGTTCGGTTCCGTCTCTCCGATACACCATTATGTTGCGGAGTGTATGGAGGAGTAAGCTGAGAGAGAATTCCATTCTCTTTTAGGTAATCCAGGAACTCGGCACTCAAGTATTCACCACCTCGATCAGATCTCAGTGTCTTGATACTTTTGCCTGTTTGTTTTTCTACTTCATTCTTGTATTCCTGGAACTTTTCAAAGGCTTCAGATTTATACTTCATTAAGAAGACATGTCCGAGCCTTGAAAAATCATCCATAAAAGTAATGAAATAAGAATAACCGCTTCGCGCATGTGTAGACATTGGACCGCACACATCGCTGTGTACGAGTCCCAAGAGCTCGCTCGCTCTTACTCCGTATCCAGTGAACGGAGTCTTTGTCATCTTCCCTTTGAGACAGGATTGACAAGTTGCATATGATTGATATTCGAACGGATCCAAATATCCTTCTGTATGTAACTTCGTCAACCTTCTCTCATTGATGTGACCCAGTCTACAATGCCATAAGAAAGCCTGATTGATTTCTGGAGACTTTCTTTTGTGTGTATTCTGGACATTGAAAATCTGTAGTTGGTTTAACACGTATATACCATTGTTTAATGTACCTGACCCAATCAAAACTTGATTAAGGTGAATGTTCACAACATTACTTACAAATGCAAATTCATAACCTTCTTTAGATAATAAAGATATAGAAACGATATTACAAGTTGCATTTGGTACAAAACAACAATCACGCAAAACCAAAAGGTGTCCATCTGACATTCCCTGGTGATAGTCCCCCACGGCCTCAGCATCCATGCTAGCTCCGTTTGCAACTCTGAAGGTTATATCACCTGCCTTCAAAACCCTACGCCTTCTCAATGCCTGCAAAGAATTACAGATATGAGATCCTGATCCGGTATCCAATACCCAGGAAGTAGAGTTTATTGATAGAAAGTTTTCAATAATATACACACCTGAAGCTGAAGCCGCAACTTGCTTTAGATCCTGGGTTCTGGCCTTCCAAGCCCTGCAATCCTTTTTCCAGTGCCCACTCTTGTGACAGTAAAAGCATTCTTCCTTTCCCACAAGCTTTCCCGCTACCTTTGTTGCCTTTGCCTTTCCCTTCTTATCCACTTTACTAACACCGCCCCTTGGTTTGGTGGGGGCTTTCTTCTTCTTTCCCATGGCTTTCGCCCTAGACTTAGAAGAGGAAGATCCTCCTACAAACAAAGTGGATGTTTCCCTACCTTTCTGAAGGGTGCCCTCAGCACTCCTCAACATGTTTAGAAGTTCGGAAAGTTCAACCTCCTTTCCTTGCATGTTGAAGTTCAGGATAAACTGGGCGTATATGGAAGGAAGGGACTGAAGAATCAAGTCAATGTAGAGTTCATTCTCCAACGTGGTCCCAAGGTTCGTGAGCTCTTCTATATAGCCAATCATCTTAAGCACGTGTTCCGCTACCGATGATCCGACGGCCAATCTTGCTGAAAACAGCTTCTTCGACACTTCGTATCTGGCGATACGAGATTGCTCTCCATACAGTTCTTTTGTATGAAGAAATATGGACTCTAGGTCCATATTCTCGTGCCTCCTCTGATGTTCATTGTCCATAGAGGCAAGCACGAGGCACTTGGCCTTCGCGCAATCGATCTCCTATGTCTTACGGATCTCTATATCCGTGACGCTGGAGGTGGGACCTGGGACAGGGGGAGCTTTGGTGGTAAGGAGATACCCCAACTTGTCGTAAGTGATTGCCATTTTGACATTCCTGAGCCAATCTTTGTAGTTTGGCCCTGTCAGTATGTTTTTATCTAGTAATAACTTAAGTCCGGTCATGTTGATTGGTCGCTGCAATTAGGAGAGAGAAAAGAAACACTTTAGCATGATGCTCTTGCAAGTTTAGAGTGGTTTTTAGTTTGTCTAAACAGGATGGCTCCCACTGTCTCTCGAATTCCTCCTCAAACCATAAAGGAAGAATTAGTCGGGATCAATCTCACCGTACAATACTTGCTTAACCGTTCAGCCAGGCCAGTGTTGGTACTTCGAGGGAGGTTTTCCAACGCTTTCGCGAAGTTCCTTAATTAAGTAACCTCTTTTCCTTGGGGGCGTAGCCCCGCTAACACCTTTCTAGACAACTACTAGGTTTATAGCATTGATCGTTAAGTGTGAAATTTCCCGAGGAGTAGCATATACTCACAGTAGGATCGGGATCCAAATATCATCGCGTGACGAAACTGACGGAATCCTACCAGAATTATCACACTCCAAATGGTATGCAGCGCTAGCAAGTTTCAGTTCTTTTGAAACTCCCGATGTGGATTTTTGTCCCATGCTCTTATGACCTTGGCGTGAGGTCAAAATGTCATAAGTCACATGTCAAGTTCTACCCATCATTATCCAGGTTAATTTGAACCCACCCGTACCTACCCTTGACGTAGGCCTAAATGGCAGTACGACTGTCTCAAACTAACGCATTCTATCTATGCAACAGATAAATATCCGGCAGCTACTAATCACTATGCCTTGGCGTGAGGTCAAAATACATAGCTTGAATACTACCGAATATTTAACCGAAATGATGGAGGCTACGAATGGTTTTGGCGAAACCGTGAACGTAGTGAACTTAATATAATCGACGGAACGAGATAGCTTTTAAAAGGAGTGGTTCAAGCTCCGCATTTTAAAAGTTGGTTTTTGAAAAGAACCGAGTGGTTTTGAAAGTGTTCCAACGACTTTTACTTGGTTTATTTTCTTGCATTAATTTTTAATGTGTCCCATCATTTAATCCTACCATTGCAGAAAACAACGAAAATATGACGTACGCTTATGCCATCAGCATTCTCCAGGAGGCCCCGTCATCACCCGTTAAGTTACTTAACTAACGACAGAGCGGGGGCTGGACTAGCGCGGATGCAAAACATAAGCAACGCCTAATAGATATCGTATATAGATATGTAGCAATGATAGCCATTCCAGATCACAGATGAACGCATTGGATATACTAGGAATCCGCAATCCGTTCAAGCCTGTAACGAAAAGCGGATTACACGGTCGCGATGAATAGCCAATACTCCACCCTAGACCCCTACGGGTGCGGCAAACTACCCGCCAAGTACCCAAAGCGAAGCAACCTCCCTCAACGACGTGAGTAGGCCACTCGGCACTTTGAGATACCCGGTAGTTTGTGCACCCCACCTTGGGTCTATCCTAGGAGCAAAAACAGTAAAAAGAAATTATACAATGGCGGCTACAACCTCAACCCGGATGTGCGGCCAACCAAATAATATTACATCAAATTACATATTACATGAATTGAAAGATAAAAGGAAAAACTCTCATCTCACAACCCCCGGCTATTCATTCGCGACAATCCAACGAATTCATATACACAAACCATCGACATTACAGATCACAGATATGTATAACCCCCACTAATTGACGTATAGCGATTAGCAGACGTTCAATACATATAAAACATTATAGATACAACCCATTAGCCAAAGTCTACAGAAAAATGACCAAAATACGGATTTGTAACCACCCCAAAAACAAACTTGTTCTCTGGAAATTCTGGGCAGAAACAAACCATCTCAAAAATCACAAAACACCCCCAGAAGTAAACTGCAGGAGAAACGATCCACGGCCGAGTCAACTCGGCTGCGGATCCGCGGCAAGAGCAAGCTCTTGCCGCGAAACCGCGGTGAGTTGGTCGGTTCAGTGGATCGTTTTTCTTGCCTGTACTTAAAAAAGCCTGAGCCGATTTTTAAGGTATGATTTATTATTTTTAAAGCAGGTTTAAAAATCGGCAGAAAGATAGGGTTTTAGAAAAGTGTTTTGCGATTTTTTCCGATCGAAGTTCTATATGCTTTGCTAACTTGCTAGTTTGTGTTTAGCCTGGCTCTGATACCACTGTAAGTCCATGTTGCCCACCCCGGTGCTTGCGGGGAGGCGGAAACGTTATGAAAAATCGGATTTTTACAACACTAGGAAACATGGACTAGCTAAAAGAGGGATCTTTGCTAAACAAAAACTAACTAACAAGCTAAAAGAGTTAGCTACTCGGAAAAAGGGTTATACCTAGGTCTTCAAGTCCTTCTCTTCTTGCTCCTTAGAGTGAAAGAACGGGTTCTCCTTGTCGCCTTTTCTTGCCGAAGAAAGATCCACCCGAGGGCCTCAACCTTTGGCTCCAACCTCAAACTAGAAGTAACTAAGGTGCTTGGTGTGCTAAACCTAGGACCTTAGAAAGAGTAGAGAGTAATTTTGATGGTTTTATCTCAAGCTCAAATGGTTCTCAACTCATGAGAGGGGAGAGCTAGAGAGAGAGGATGAGGATGAGAGAGAATGAGAATGAGAGAGTGAGAAGAATAATGCCAACATTCTCACATATATGTGAATTATGATAAATAAGTAATTAGCTAAATATAATTGTGATGTTTAATCAAGAAATGACCATTATCATTTCACATTAAATGCTTTTGCAAGGATCAAAGAGCATCATTCATATGAAATGATGATGGTCAACTTGTCCACCTAGGTCAACAAGTCAAGCATAGTCAAATGGTCAACAACCCTAACCATACACAATTATAATTAACTAATATTAATAAATCATATTTCACACATAAACATTAGGGTTAAGAAAATGATAATGGTCATCAACCCTAATGAAAGTCTTTTGCCTCTGCCTCAGTCAACTGTGCATACACACCCGTATCCGCGTTCCGAGAAACACGAATACAAAGAGATAAAACCAATCCCAAATCATATACTAGGATCCAGCTTAATCCAAAGCCCGCTAGTATAAGCTCTCCGGACACCAAACGTGCACAAGTGCGCGGATGTGAACGAACCCCGTCGCAAAACCATGCGATCCCTAATCTGTTTTGCCTAAAGGCGAATAACCCTCTGTGTGGGACTCTAAAGTCTCGACACTACGCTGGCAGTGGGTTTAACCACAGACCGCAAGCGGCACTAGCTGTACGTAACGGTCTCCAGGTAGATGCCGATAAGAAGACTGACGAGGTGAACCCATCTGAACTCCTACTGAGCCTGAATGTGACAGTCTCAGTACAGTCTGGTCTGTTCGTCTGATAACATCGCATGGCGGGCTTAGGGGGTGGTAAACGTCAATCCCCTAATAGCGGTACAAGTCGTGTCGGAGTGTAGCCCAGAACACCCTGAGATAACACTGGAAACCTACCAGTATATCTCGCTTTCCCTGGTCAGGGACTACTTGTGTAATGGCTCTCCTAGACACAACGCGATGTCAACCCCCAATACCGAGAGAGACGAATCCTGTCTAACCGTCACTGCCTCCAAGTGCTTCGGGACTGCACCCAACTACTACCTATTTGCACGACTCCTTTGAGCCGTGGTAGGGTAGTAATCAAAGTACAGTGGGAACACACTCGAGGCGAAGTGACAGTGTCAAGTCAGCGGACTAAGCTGTACTCATGTCACCTGGGAACTGATAACTGACGATAGGTATAATACCAACCAACAGTTCCCGATGAGTCCTGTCCAGTGTACTCGTAACCTAACAAGCACCCGCATACTATCTCAAGTACGACGTACTGACGACTGTGGGACAGACCGTCTCCTGTGCTGGGATGAAAAGTGCATACGCTAGTCTACTCCGGAGTATCGATGCCCTGTCTCGATAATTCCACGACCAGGGACGTGTATATATAAGGATGTGCTTGTAGATTACCCATCCCCCATGAGTGTGACTGCCATCACAACGCTGGTAATCAAGCAAAGATCCTAAGGGCTCCACTAATGCGTATAGGTGATATAATAAAAGAAACACATGTACACATTAAAGCAGAGACAAACCAAGTAGCATACTACCATTTCGAGCAAGATTGTCTATACAACTGTGAATATCCCAAACTTCCATCAAGTAATATACATACTAGTATGATATAGTAATGGCCTCTAGGGCATATACACTAACACATACCTTTAGAAAACTTCACGGGGTAATGACCTACCCCTCACATACATACATATTTCCATAGCACGATGTCTCTTGAACATATTTTTTTTTACCATATTACATTAAAATTCCATGTTTTATAAAAACGGTTTTCTTTTAGATTGTATTTAAATCCTTTTGCGATTGTGCCTCTACAACCCTTTTTAGGGGACCCGCTATTGGATGGTGCGGATTATTGCACATCTTTGGGCTAGTAGAGCGAGATGCAGACCTCCTTACGGAGCATTCGGTCTCGAAAGGCTTTTAATATGATTGTTATGAAAAACGAAAATTTCTACTTAATAATAAAAATTAATTTTTAATAATTATATAAATATTACAAATCCATATATTTTCAAAATATAATAACTTATTTTTTTCAAATAAAAGAATTACAAGTTTCATCAAAATACCATCAAGATATCAATACAAGACAAGTTTACAGTAAAATACCATGAACTATTCAAGTTAAGGTAATTATCACTAAAATACCTCAATTCTTAAAATACACGTCCATGGAAACCCTAAATAATATAAATAATTTCTCGAGATTATTTTGAAACTATATTAAAAATATTTTTCATAAAACCCCCTCGAGCTATATAAAACACCGTTAAGGATTTTAGTAAATATGGGTTTAAGCGGGATCAATTCTCTTGAGACCCATGGAGCCGGAGAAAATGGGTGTTTGCCTCTTTAAGATAGAAAACTTAACGGTGTTATCAATGGTAATTGTCTTGGAAAAAGACACAAATCCTGCCGTCCATGTGCAGCAGTTACCGATAACTCCCGAACTTAATTCAGAATCCAAATCAGTTCTAAGTGTCTGACTCAAGTCTGAGTCTAAATCAAGCTTGAATCAAAACTCAAATCAGAATCCAATTCAAACATGAATCCAAACTCTAACATGTATACTTGAACCTGAACCTGAATACCAGAACAATATCAACATACAAACATGACTTGACTTAACCGAACCATGGCTATAACTTGACTTGATTACATGACTACTTGGTTACAACCTGAACTTGATTACATGAACAACTTGTATCCATGGTCTCGGCAAGTCTGATAATTATAATCTATACAATACATTACGGGATTAACGGGATAGATTGGTACGGAATGTATTAGAAGTGGAACGAGATGATCACTAAAAGACACCTACATGGACTCTCGTTCCGTTGTCCCGTGGGTTTTGACGGGGCCTTGTTCTACATGTTACCATACTCCATGGGGTAAGATGGACTTCTCTCGTATACACTGATACCTTCTGTACCAAGCTATAAACAACTATGTTAGAATAGCAATCTTATACCTGTACACCTTAACAGTTCAATTCTCTATACTTGATGTATTCCTGTCTTTCTTTTGGGACTTACCGAGCGCTAGTTCGCTGATGACATTCATGTCTCTTCTTTCTTTGGAATATTCGTCAGGAGGACCGAACTCTCTCGAGGTCGAGCCTAGGCAGAAGGACGTGGATTAGTTCATCGAGCAACAGGATTTCTAGTTTTTCCTTGTACTTACTTTTGATTTCATTTGCCACTGTTTAGGAATTACTTTATATCATTGTACTTTCCTTTTCAAAGCAATGTATTGTAAAGATGAATGTTAATAAAAGTTGCCGTTTATATTATATCTCTTGTCATTTCATATATTGCTTATTTACGCTTAACGTATTTATTTATGAGTAAATACGTTGCGTGCCCGCCACGTCTCCGCCACGTACACCGGGAAGCGGGGTATGACAGGTTTTGTTGGCGGCCCATGCAGGTCAGTTCTTCATGGAATCCTAAGCAATATATCACAAGAATTATAAGAATCAGCAACTATACATTCTTTACATTTCAAATTCCTTGAATCTATCCTAACCTTTCCTGTTCTATCATGGACATGGATTCACCGAACAACACGAGTACCAATGTCAATGGAAACACCCCACCTCCTACTCTACCAACACCACCTACCATTACAGCTCCCATCAACGAGCAAACGGTATTGCTTGAGGCAATCAAGATCCTCTTGGAGGGTCAGCAGCAACAGACTGCTATCCTCATGCACCGTCTAGAGGTTGAGGCATCCTGAGTCAAGCAATTCCGGACACTGCACCCGAAACATTTCTCTGGGAAAGAGATCCTATTTGAGGCAGAGGAATGAGCTCAGTCTATAGAGGATGATCTGGCAGCAACATAAGTGCCAGAGATTTCTTGGGTGAGAGTTGCGAAGCTGCAACTAACTGATAATGCCAGAGTCTGGTGGAAGGCTGAAGAAAGCCGACTCGCCCAACCGATTGAATGGAGGACCTTCAGCGATATATTCGACGTGAAATATTTCCCTGAGACTGCCCGTTTCGATATGGAACAACAGTTCATCCACATACAGTAAGGCTCAATGTGGAACAAATCCGTGGATGAATACGATACTGAGTTTACCATGCTTAGCAGGTAAGATATGTCTCAATATTCAATTTCCTGATATCACATACTGTTAGTTATATGTATGCCCTAGAGGCCATTACTGTACATGTGATGTATATTGTAGTGGATGCTTGGACATATATAGGGAGGACTTTCTTGCTTGACATGATAGTATGCTATCTGGTTGCTCTTTATCTTAACATGTACACTTATTGTTTCTCTATTACATGTTGATAGATCTTAGGATGAGTACTTGACTGCAAGGATTACGATGCGGATCATACTAGTGGGGCAGAGGTAGTCGGTAAGTACATCTTTCAAATGTTCCTAGTCGTGGGAGTATCGAGACATGGCATCGATACTCCAGAGTAGACTAGCGTATGCGCTTCTTGACCCATATGATGGGCGATGGATGATCCCATATCCATTGGTGTTTGACATCAGAGAAGGTATACGGGTGCTCAGTGGAGATTGGGTACACTGGACGGACTCGCCGAGAACTCCTAGCTGGTATTATACCTATCATCAGATAGTAGTTCTATGGTGACACTGGTACAGGTTAGTCTGTCGACTCGAGATCGTCATAGAGTCTTATGTGATTCTTACCATGCTTTGATTTCCACCATACCACGTTCAATAGATCGTGCAAAAAGGTGGTTTTTGGGTACATTCCCGAGTCACATGAAGGCAATGAGCGATAGGAGAGGAATTCGTCTCTCCCGGTATTGGGGGTTGATGTTGCGCTATGCTTGATTGGCCATAAGAGGAAATCCCTGGCCAGGGTTGCTGAGATTTACTGGTAAGTGTTATCAGTAGTTTCTTGAACCGTTATGGACCTTGCATCGGCATGACTTATTAGGCTATTGGGGTCTGACGTTTTACCACCCCAGGCTGCGATATGCGACATATCTGATGAAGAGACCGGACTGTACGGTAGTGTTACTGATTGGATTCGCTGGAGTATGAGCAGGCTTGCTTGTTAATCTTCTGATCGCTCAATACCCGGGTGACCGTTACGTTTAGCAGACCGCTTGCGGCTTGTGGGTGTTTGATATGATCATCACCTACTGCCGGCGTATTGACGAGTCTTTAGAGTCCTACACAAAGGTTTCCTGGTTCATGCGAAACGAAGTAGGAGCACATATGTGATATGTGCAGGATCGAGATTAATGCACGTATGTGATACCGCATTCTATTCTCGCGATATGTGATATCGGTCGGTTATATGTGATATAGCCGGGTTATCGGATCAAGTGTTGATTCGATAAGTTGTTACATTTGATATTAGTCGGTTGCATGTGATATAGCCGGATTATTAAATCAAGTGTTGATTTGATAATTTAATGTATAATTATATAAGTGATATAATAATTTACATTAACTAATATTAGCTCACTTAAACATTTCTTTTTCTCACTTGTGTGCATATAGTATATATGTGATATATATTAATGTACAACATTTGTGTCATGCTTGATGTCACATGTGACATGGGTGTATGAGATTCATACCATGCTTGATATAATGAATGGTTTTATTTATTTAAAGTTAATCAAAATTAGATGGGATTAAGTCACATGGTTGAAGCTTGTAGAACCTTCTAGAACCTTGTAGAACCATTGACCAAGTCCACTAATTTTATTTTACTTCTAGATATTTATTAACCTAACCATTATTGATTAGCCATGGTTTATTCTCTACATGAGTTAGTGTATGACACTAACTCACTCATGGTTGCTATTCACACCTCATGAGATTCATTCCCTTCTCCACTTCATCTTCTTCTTCCCTATGGAAAAGCTTTCTAGCTTTTGAAAAGGTGATGAAATATTGTGAGAAAAATATATGTATATGCCCTAGAGGCCATTATTGTACATATGATGTATATTATAGTGGATGCTTGGATATATATATATATATATATATATATATATATATGACTTTCTTGCTCGATATAATAGTATGCTATCTGGTTACTCTTTGTGTTAACATGTTGACTTGTATTGTGTTACTGTCTTGCTCTCACATGTTGATAAAGCCCTTAGGATATGTACTTGAATACTAGGACTATGATGGAGATCATACTAGTGGGCCAAGGTAGTCCACAAGTACATCCTATAATTGTTCCTAGTCGAGGGTGTATCGAGATAGGGTATCGATACTCCAGAGTAGACTAGCGTATACGCATCTTGACCTATATGATGGGGGATGGATGATCCCACATCCATTGGTGTTTGACATCAAAGATGGTATATGGGTGCTCAATGGAGACTGGGTATACTGAACGGACTCGCCAAGAACTCCTAGCTGGTATTATACCTATCGTCGGATAGCAGTTCTCTGGTGACACCGGTACAGGTTAGTCTGTAGACCCGAGATCGTCATAGAGTCTTGTGTGATTCCCACTGTGCTTTGATTTCCACCTTACCACTTTCATGAGAATGTGCAAAACGGTGGCTTTTGGGTACAGTCCCGAATCACATGGAGGAAATGAGCGATAGAAGGGGTTTCGTCTCTCTCGGTATTGGGGGTTGATGTTGCGCTGTGCTCGATTGGTTATAACTGGAAGTCCCTGGGGCTGATATGGAGAACTACTGGTAAGTGTTATCAGTAGTTTCTCGACCCGTTATTAGCCTCACATCAACACGACTTATCGGTTACTGGGGTCTGACGTTTACCACCCCTAGACTGGATATGCGACATATCAGACGAAGAGACCGGACTGTACGGCAGTGTTACTTATTGGATTCACAGGAGTGTGAGCATGCTTGCTTATTGATCTTCTGATCGCTCAATACCCGGGTGGCCGTTATGTTTAGCTAACCGCTGGCGGCTTGTGGGTTTTTAATATGATCATCACCTACTGCCGGTGTATTGACGAGTCTTTAGAGTCCTACACAGAGGTTTCCTGGCCCAGGCGAAACGGAGTAGGAGCACATATATGATATGTGCGGGACCGAGATTAATATGATATGTGATACCGTATTCTATTCTCACGATATGTGATATTGTCCGGTTATATGTGATATAGCCGGGTTATCGGATCAAGTGTTGATTCGATAAAATGATGTTGTAGAATCAAATTTTCAAAAAGGATAGCTCTTGTTTTTGCTTTGCATAGCAGTATTCCTTGTAGAATATCCAGCACCTTATTCGATAAAGAAAGAGCCGAGATCTCTTCACCGGGAGTGACCTCTTTAGCGAAACTAGCAGATGATACAACTCACTCGGTTTTGTTTTTGATTGCTTCTATAGTTCTTGTTTTGCATAGCGGTATTTGTGAAATATCCCGCACCTTATTCGATAGGGAAAGAGCCGAGATTCCTTGACTGGGAGTGACCTCTTTAGCGAAACTAGTAAAAGCCTCAAAAACACTCCTTTTCAAAATCACTTGTTTCTACAATGATATCAAGTTCATTACGCGAAAGGTTTTCATAAAAACTTGACGTAGCCCTCCGTCATTTCAGATAAGTAATATTTAGTATTCGTGCTACGGTAGTTTGGCCTACGTCAGGGCGTAGTGTACGGTAGCTGATTAGTACTTATCTGTAGCATGAGATGCGATTGGATTAGGGTATTCGTACGGCGTTGTTTGGCCTGCATCAAGGGTCATACGGGTGGGTTTAATTCAATCAGGAAATGACGGGTTGAACTTGACTAGCGGACTATGGGTTGTTTGGCCTGCGTCAAGGTCATAGGACGCTAGGGGTAAAAGAATTATTGGGAATTTCAAGTGTTGAAATTTGCAATAAAATTGCATACCTTCTATGAGATAGTTGGATCCCGATACCCACTGCGAGTAAGAGTTACTCCCGGGAGACTTTTACACATCATAATTAGCCGATCAAGTAGGTGTCCAGAAAGGTGTTAACGGGGTTACGCCCCTAGGAAAATGAGGTTTATTTTGATTAGGTCCGTGCGAAAGCACGGGAAACCTCCCTCAAAGTACCGACACTGGCCTGGCCGAAAGATTGGCGAACTTGTAGGGTGTAATTAATCCTGGCTAGTCTTACCTTTTAGGGTTTGAAGGAAGATTTGATAAAAACAGTGGGAGCCATCCTGATTAGATAAAATAATAACCAATCTAATCTTGCAAGAGCGCACGCAGAGTGTTTTCTTCTCTCTCTCCTGGTAGAAACCATGTCACGTCTTAATCAAGATAATAATATGGTTGTATTGACCGGACCCGCTTGTTATACTGAGCTAGGGAACGTTGGTCCCGCTCTACCTTATAATTGTTATAAGACCGAGCAGGAGATAGAGGATTACTAGGATTCCCGTGCCGCCCAAACGAAGAAAGTGCATGATGAAGCATCTTCTTCGGGTGTGTTCATTACAGAGAACTATTTCTCAGTATCCTCTACGTCCTGGGTATGAGATACCGGATCAGGATCCCACATATGTAATCTGTTACATGAGCTACAGATAGGTAAAGAACTGGGAATGGGTGATAAGTTTCAAGAGTTAGAAACGGTGCAATTATTGCTGCCAAAGTCGTTGGCAGTTATCACCCTGTATTACCAAATACATTGATTCTGAACGAATGTTATTAGATACTGAACCTTATATACAACATCATATCAGTCTTTTTATTTAGTAAAGAAGGATATAATTTTGTATTGATGGATAATGTTTTAAACATTTCCTATATCAAGAGTTGATCGGATCAGGCACGTTATCTAATGGCATATACGTTCTAAATCAAACTGCATTTCTTACAATACAAAACACACACAAGAGGAAGAGTTCAGAAATTAACGAATCCTTCTTGAGGCATTGTAGACTAGGTCATATCAATGTGACCCGACTAGCTAAGTTATATTACGATGCATATTTAAATCAGTTTGAATTTACATCTTATGAAACTTTCCAGTCATGTTACAAAGATAAAATGACCATAGTTCCGTTTACTGGAAACAGAGAAAGAGTTGTGAACTCTTTGGATTGATACATGATGATGTATGTAGGTCGCCTATCTACACATGCCAGGATTGATTCTTTATACTTCATTACATTCACTGATGATCTCTCAAGATTCGGACATATGTTCCTGTTGAAACACAAGTCTGAAGCTTTTGAGAAATTCAAAGAATATAAGTTAGAAGTAGAGAACCAAAAAGGGTATAAATATTATGTCCTTTGATGTGATCAGGGAGGAGAATACTTGAGCTTGGAATTCCTGGACTATTCTAAAGGAGAATGAGATTCTCTCTCAGCATTACTCCTCCGTATACACCACAGCACAACGGTGTATTGGGGTGGAGCAATCTCACCCTATTAGATATGGTGCACTCTATGATGAGTACTACTGAGTTGCCTATTTCCTTTAGGGGGTATGGACTTGAGAAGCTGCATACCTATTGAATTGGATTCCAACCAAATCAGCTGCCTACCACTCCATATGAGATATGGAATGGGAAGAGCCCATGTCTTAAACAAGTTAAGATTTGGGGTTGTCCGGCCTATGTCTAAAAGCACAATCCGGATAAGCTCGAGACAAGGTCTGTTCTGTGGAAGTTTGTTGGATATCCTAAGCATTCGCAAGAGAATATCTTCTACCACACCGAGGAGCAAAAAGTGTTTTATTTCTCGGCATGCCACTTTTTTATAAAAGGAATTTATTTTTGAAAGAAATTTGTGGTCATGAGATAGAACCGGAAGGAGTTCCAGCTATACAAACTACAGCTGATGATTTGGTAGAACCGCAGGATTCAATAGTTCCCGACGAACCTCAGCCTCTCCGCCGATCTGGTAGGGTTCCTCATCCGCTTGTGAGATACTTTGGTTTTCTCGATGACAGTGGGAGCGAGGATTGCATCATGGAAGATGATGACCCGACTAGTTTCGAGCAGGCCATCACGAGTGGAGACTGTGTGAAATGGCTGGATGCAATGCGATCTGAGATGGAATCCATATACACCAACAAAGTATGGACTTTGGAAGTTGCTCCTAAAGGGGTAAAACCCATTGGGAGCAAATGGATGTTTAAGAAGAAACTTGGTGTAGATGGAAAAATTGAGACTTTTAAAGCTAGACTTGTTGCAAAAGGTTTTCGTCAACGACCAGGTGTGGATTATGATGAAACCTTTTCTCCAGTGGCTATGCTTAAGTCCATCCGGATTTTACTTGCCATTGCTGCATACCATGACTACGAAATCTGGCAAATGGATGTTAAGACCGCCTTTTTAAATGGTGATTTAGAAGAGTGCGTGTACATGACTCAGCCAGAGGGCTTCGTAGACAGTGGGAGCAGCGGAAAGGTGTGGAAGCTGCTTAAATCCATCTACGGGTTAAAGCAGGCATCGCGGAGTTGGAACATCTGTTTTGATGTGGTAGTCAAAGAGTTTGACTTCATCAAAAACGTAGATGGACCTTGTATATACAAGAAGGTAGCAGAGAGTAAGGTTGTCTTCTTCGTATTGTACGTGGATGACATACTCTTGATAGGAAATGATGTTCCTATGCTATACTCGGTCAATCTCTTCTTATCACAAAGATTCTCAATGAAAGATCTAGGTCATGCCTCCTGCATCTTGGGAATTAAGATCTATAGAGATGATCTAAACGGATACTGGGATTATCCTAATCCAGGTACATTAACACCATACTAAAGAGGTTTAGTATGGAAGAATCCAAGCGTGGGAATTTATCCACGATCTCTGGTTTCACTCTCTCCAAAGAGATGTCTCCCAAGACTGATTTGGAGAGAGCTCTCATGCAAGGGATACCCTATGCTTCGGCATTAGGATCTATCATGTACGCGATGCTATGTACCAGACCCGATGTAGCATACTCACTAAGTAGTGAGCAGGTATCAAGCAGATCCAGGAGAGAGTCATTGGACAGCTGTGAAGAACATTCTCAAGTACTTGAGAAGGACTAAAGAGATGTTCTTGGTCTATGGTAACGGAGAACTCCAGGTGGAGTCCTTTACCTATTCGAGCTTCCAAAGTGATAAGGACGACTCTAAGTCGCATTTGGGATTTGTCTTTACCCTCAATGGAGGGGCGGTGTGTTGGAAGAGTTCCAAACAGGAAACCTTGGCAGACTCGACGATGGAGGCTGAATACATCGCTGCCAACGATGCTGCTAAAGAGGCTGTCTGGATGGAGAAGTTCATAATAGAACTTGGAGTGGTTCCGTCCATTGAGCATCTAATACCTTTGTATTGTGATAACAATGGAGCTATGGCTTTGGCCAAGGAACCCAGGTCCCATCAGAGATCCAGGCATATTCTGAGGCGGTATCACCTGATCTGGGAGATAGTTGATCGCTGGGAGATCGAGATCAAGAGAGTTGACATGAAGGACAACACTGCGGATCCACTCACGAAGGCCATACCCTAGATACAATTTGAGAGACTCTTCGGGATGTTGGGTATGAGATACTACAACAGCTGGTCTTAGTGCAAGTGGGAGATTGTTAGTTATGTATATGCCCTAGAGGCCATTATTGTACATATGAAGTATATTATAGTGGATGCTTGGATATATATAGAGAGGACTTTCTTGCTCGATATGATAATATGCTATCTGGTTACTCTTTGTCCTAACATGTTAACTTGTATTGTGTTATTGTCTTACTCTCACACGTTGATAAAGCCATTAGGATATGTACTTGACTACTAGGACTATGATGGAGATCATACTAGTGGGACCAGGGTAGTCCACAAGTACATCCTATAATTGTTCCTATTCGAGGGTGTATCGAGATAGGGCATCGATACTCTAGATTAGACTAGCGTATACGCATCTTGACCCATATGATGGGCGATGGATGATCCCACATCCAATGGTGTTTGACATTAAAGATAGTATACGGGTGCTCAGTGGAGACTGGGTATACTGAACGGACTCGCCGAGAACTCCTAGCTGGTATTATACCTATCGTCGGATAACAGTTCTCTGGTGACACTACTACAGGTTAGTCTATAGACCCAAGATCGTCATAGAGTCTTGTGTGATTCCCACTGTGCTTTGATTTCCACCTTACCACGTTCATGAGAACATGCAAAACGGTGGCTTTTCGGTACAGTCCTGAATTACATGGAGGCAATGAGCGATAGGAGGGGTTTCGTCTCTCCCGGTATTGTGGGTTGATGTTGTGCTGTGCTCGTGTCATGGCCCGAAATAGAACGTGACTAGCACTTGAATCATATGAAGTCTATAGGACCCTATCTAATTCAAGTAAGCCAAAAGCACAGAAATCTAACCATTTTAAATAAGAAGTGAAGGAAAACTTGTTTAAACATTTAAAAGCAATATCATATTTTCCTGAAAATTTTGGCAGAGTCTTCTTTGTAAATACTGGCCCCAAACGGGTACAAACATGAAGTATATACAACGCTGAAGGGCGAGGATCAAAACTCAGCAAGAAAAGTAACATCCTCAAGAAAACCAGAGAAAACCATAATAATACAGCGCGTGACTCTAAGGTCGAAAGAATATGCAACTGGTCTTCTAAGTCTATAAATATACAAGTCTGGTTGATGGAGTTTCTAGATACAACTGAATATAAATAAAATACAATGGTGGTCACGATGCAAGTGAACCAACATACCAAAGCAATCACCCGAAAAGTAGCAGTGTGCCAGCAAAGCCGCAACGAAACCTATACGGCAAAACCTACAAGAAACTATGGCACAACGGGGGTGAGTTGCCAACTCGTAAGTAGAAAACATCACAGAGCAGAAATCGTATGTATGACTCAATCCTAGGACAATACGATCATAATATATATCCTCAAAATGATAAAGCCTGAGCATCTAGTAAGGGCATGGGTAAACATCTATACATAAGTGTAATACCAAATGCTCGTGTCAGTGCCTCAGGTAGCAACATATCATAAATATGAAGTATGAATGCATTAAAGGAAAACAGAATACATCATGAATGAGAAAACTGTTTTCTTTATAGTGAGATTTCTGTATATATATAAATCGTGGTATCGTCAATGAAATCAACATAAAAATAGTGTCAAGCATCGACACAAAACATATATCCCAACAACTCAATATCTCAGGCTCCGGCAATCCGGACTGGCCCGTAACCTCGAATCTCAATATCTAGGGCTCCGGCCATCCGGACCGGCCCATATCATCAAATCTCAAAACCACAGGCTCCGGCTATCCGGACTGGCCTATACTCCGGTCAGTATCCTCCGGATATCCGTCGAGTCACAATAAAATCAATGGTCGGTAGTGCTCCCCTGCCAGGATCAACGCCATCATCTGCGACCATCTTGCCCCGGGGTACCGCAACGGGTCCACCATGCACCCACAGACGGTTCCTCCTCCTCCTCAAATCGGGTGTATCATTGTAAGTCCACGTTGCGACCCCCGGTTCTTACGGGGAGGCGGAAACGGTATAAAAGCAAAATTTTTATCGCAAGAGGCAACATGGACTAAACTATGGTCGGGATCTTTACCTAAACTAAAACTAGCAAACTAAGCTAAAGATATTTAGCTATTCGGATGAAGATGGTTATACCTAGCTTGTCTTGAACTCCTTCGTCTTCAAAGCTCCGATGGTGGTCCGATGGCTTCTTCTCGTCGTCTCCGTACGCCGAAGACAGATCCACCTGAAAGCTCCAACCTTTAGCTCCTTCTTCGTTCTTTGAAGAAACTAGTTCACTTGGTTTGCTAAACCTAGTGAACTAGAATGAGTAGAGAGGAAATAGAATGGGATTTTATCTATGGTTCTTGATTCTCAACTCATGAGACAAGAGAACCATAGATCAAGAGAGGGAGCAAGAGGTTGAGGGTGAGAGCAAGAGGAGAGCTCAAGAACAAGAGAGAGAATGAGCAAGGAAAAATGAGCAAGTATTTTGTCTCTCACCCTCTCATAATCCAAAGCAATGATAACTCATCATATCAACAAAAGTCTTATGTGATGGTTGAAGTAACCATAACCTTATCATGTCATGCACTCATTTTACTCAAATGAACAAGCAAGAAAAAGTCTTTGGCATGAAATGATAACCATGGTTATCATGATGGTCAACTAGTCAAGCCTAGTCAACCGGTCAACAAGTCAACAAAAGTCAACAAGTCACCAAAGTCAACAAGTCAACAAAAGTCAACAAGTCAACAACCATATCACCATAATACTTAATTAATATAATAGTTAATCACATATCATATTCTCATTAGGGTTGAGCATAAAGTCAAAAAGTCAACGGTCAACTGTCAACAACCCTAATGAGAATCCGCTGCCTCTGCCTCCCTGTCAACTGTGCATACACACCCGCATCCGCGTTCCGAGGAACACGAATGCAAACTGGATAAATCCAATCCCATAAGGTACACTAGGATCTAGCTTAAACCAAAGCCCGCTAGTGTAAACTGTCCGGACACTGTACGTGTACAAGTGCACGGATGTGACCGAACCCTGTCGCAAAACCATGCGACCTGTCGCAATACCATGCGACCTCTACTCTTTTGCCTAAAGGCGAAAAGCTTTCTGTGTGGGACTCTAAAGACTCAACACTACGCTGGCAGTGGGTTTAACCACAGACCGCAAGCGGCACTAGCTGTGCGTAACGGTCCCCAGGTAATGCCGACAAGAAGACCGACGAGGCGAAACCCATCTGAACTCCTACTGAGACTGAGCGTGACATTCTCCGTACAGTCCGGTCTGTTCGTCCGATACATCGCATGGCGGGCCTAGGGGGCGGTAAACGTCAGTCCCCCAATAGCGGTACAAGTCGTGCCGGAGTGAAGCCCAATACACCCTGAGATAACACTGGAAACCTACCAGTATATCTCGTTTGCCCTGGCCAGGGACTACTCGTGTAATGGCTCTCCTAGACACAGCGCGATGTCAACCCCCAATACCGGGAGAGACGAATCCTGTCTAACCGTCACTGCCACCAAGTGCTTCGGGACTGCACCCAACTACCACCTGTTTGCACGACTCCTTTGAGCCGTGGTAGGGTAGTGATCAAAGTACAGTGGGAACACACCCGAGGCGAAGTGACAGTGTCAAGTCAGCGGACTAAGCTGTACTCATGTCACCTGGGAACTGATAACTGACGATAGGTATAATACCAACTAGTCAGTTCCCGACGAGTCCTGTCCAGTGTACCCGTAACCTAACGAGCACCCGCATACTATCTCAAGTACGACGTACTGACGGCTGTGGGACAGACCGTCTCCCACACTGGGATGAGAAGCGCATGCGCTGGTCTACTCCGGAGTATCGATGCCCTGTCTCGATAGTCCTGCGACCAGGGACCTGAATAAGGATGTGCTTATAGATTACCCAGCCCCCACTAGTGTGACTGCCATCACAACGCTGGTAATCAAGCAAAGATCCTAAGGGCTCCACTAATGCGTATAAGTGATATACTGAAATAAACACAAGTACACATTGAAGTAGAAACAAACCAAGTAGCATACTACTATTTTGAGCAAGATTGTATATACAAGGTGAATATCCCAAGCATCCATTAAGTAATATACAAACTAGTATGATACAGTAATGGCCTCTAGGGTATATACACTAACAATCTCCCACTTGCACTAAGGCCATGTACTGGCGTATCGAAGACCAATCATCTCGATCAGCCGCTCGAACTGAGTCTGGGGCAGGGCCTTGGTGAATGGATCTGCAGTGTTGTCTTCTGAAGCAACTCTCCGAACCTCGATCTCCTTGCGATCCACGATCTCCCTGATCAGGTGATACCGCCTCAAGATGTGCCTGGATCTTTGATGGGACCTGGGTTCCTTTGCTAAAGCTATAGCCCCGTTGTTGTCGCAATACAGAGGTACTGGGTCAACAATGGACGGAACCACCTGAAGTTCCTTTAAGAACTTCCTTATCCAGACAGCTTCTTTTGCGGCATCAGATGCAGCGATGTATTCCGCTTCCATAGTCGAGTCTGCAACGGTTTCCTGTTTGGAACTCTTCCAACACACCGCCCCTCCATTGAGGGTAAAGACAAAACCCGACATGGACTTGGAATCATCCTTGTCACTCTGGAAGCTGGAGTCAGCAAAGGCCTCAATCTGGAGGTCTTTTCCGCCATACACCAAAAACATCTCCTTAGTCCTCCTCAGGTACTTGAGAATGTTCTTTACCGCTATCCAATGTTTCTCCCCAGGGTTTGACTGATACCGGCTTACTACACTCAGTGCATAAGCTACATCCGGTCTGGTACACAACATCGCATACATTATAGAGCCTACCGCAGAAGCGTAGGGTATAATAGACATGCGATCCCTCTCCAAATCAGTCTTGGGAGACATCTCTTTAGAGAGGGTGATCCCGTGACAAGCCGGTAGGTTACCGCGCTTGGAATCTTCCATACTGAATCTTTTCAGTACGGTGTCGATGTACCTGGACTGAGAAAGTCCCAATATCCTCTTGGATCTATCACGATGGATCCGGATCCCCAGGATGTATGAGGCATCACCCAGGTCTTTCATGGAGAACCTTTGTGACAAGAACCCCTTGACAGATTGTAGCATAGGAATATCATTTCCTATTAAGAGAATGTCATCCACGTATAAAACGAGGAATACTACAGTTCTCGCTACAAATCTACTATAGATGCATGGTTCATCTGGATTTTTGATAAAGCCAAATTCCTTGACCGTCTCATCAAAACAGATGTTCCAACTCCGCGATGCCTGCTTTAGTCCATAGATGGACTTAAGCAACTTGCACACCTTTCCGCTGCTCCCACTCTGAATGAAACCCTCTGGCTGATCCATATAGACACACTCCTCTAAATTTCCATTTAGAAAAGCGGTTTTTACGTCCATCTGCCAAATCTCATAATCGTGGAAGGCAGCAATGGCAAGAAGGATCCGAATGGATTTCAGCATGGCTACTGGAGAAAAGGTTTCGTCGTAGTCCAAGCCAGGTCTTTGACGAAAACCCTTTGCTACCAGCCTAGCTTTATAGGTCTCAACCTGTCCATCTACACCAATCTTCCTTTTGAAGATCCACTTGCATCCTACGGGTTTTACCCCGTCTGGAGCAATGTCCAACGTCCATACCTTGTTGGTGTACATGGACTCCATTTCGGTCCGCATTGCATCCAGCCATTTCACTGAGTCAACGCTCTGAACGGCCTGCTGGAAGCTAGTAGGCTCATCATAATCTATGATGCAATCCTCTCTATCCCCGTCTATGAGAAAACCGCAGTATCTCTCGGGCGGATGAGACTGCCTACTACTCCTGCGGAGCGGCGTAGGAATGTCCTGTTCTGTTGAACCCTCTGGTTCTACTAAGCTTTCAGTAACAGTCTGTGGTTCTGGAATTTCTTCCAGTTCTATTGTGTTCCCACTTATCTGGGTTTCCAAAAACTCAGTTTCCAAGAAGCGGGCATGCTGAGAAACAAAAACCTTTTGTTCCTCAGCGGAATAGAAAAGATACCCCCTGGAGTTCCTTGGGTATCCCACAAACTTACACTGTACTGAACGTGCCTCAAGCTTGTCCGCATGCTGCTTTTTTACAAAAGCTGGACATCCCCATACCTTAAGATAATTAAGACAGGGTTTCTTCCCAGTCCACATCTCATATGGGGTGGTGGGCACAGTCTTGGTAGGAGCCTTGTTCAAGAGATACGCAGCTGCTTCTAGTGCATATCCCCAGAATGATCGCGGTAACTCAGCGTTACTCATCATGGACCGAACCATATCCAATAGGGTTCGGTTCCGTCTCTCCGATACACCGTTATGTTGCGGAGTGTATGGAGGAGTAAGCTGAGAGAGAATACCATTCTCTTTTAAGTAATTCAGGAATTCGGCACTTAAGTATTCTCCACCTCGATCCGATCTTAGAATCTTAATACTTTTGCCGGTCTGTTTCTCTACTTCATTCTTATACTCCTGGAATTTTCCAAAGGCCTCGGACTTATGTTTCATTAAGAAGACATAACCGTACCTTGAGAAGTCATCCGTAAAAGTAATGAAGTAAGAATGTCCGCTTCGGGCATGTGTAGACATTGGACCGCACACGTCACTGTGTACGAGTCCTAAGAGCTCGCTCGCTCTTACTCCTTGTCCAGTAAACGGAGTCTTTGTCATCTTTCCTTTGAGACAAGATTGACAAGTGGCATACGATTGATATTCGAACGCATTCAAATATCCTTCTGTATGTAACTTAGTCAACCTTCTCTCATTGATGTGACCCAATCTACAATGCCATAAGAAAGTCTGATTCATTTCCAGAGACTTTCTTTTGTGTGTATTCTGGACGTTGAAAATCTGTGGTTGGTTTAACACGTATATACCATTACTCAATGTACCTGACCCAATCAAAACTTGATTAAGGTGAATGTTTACAACATTACTTACAAACGCAAATTCATAACCTTCTTTAGAAACTAAAGATACAGAAATGATATTACAAGTTGCGTTGGGTACAAAAAAGCAATTACGCAAAACCAAAACATGTCCATCTGACATTCCCAGGTGATAGTCCCCCACGGCTTTAGCATCCATGCTAGCTCCGTTCGCAACTTTGAGGGTCATGTCACCTGCCTTCAAAACACTACGGTTTCTCAACGCCTGCAAAGAATTACAGATATGAGATCCTGATCCGGTATCCAATACCCAGGAAGTAGAGTTTATTGAAAGACAGTTTTCAATAACATACACACCTGAAGCTGAAGCTGCAACCTGCTTCAATTCCTGTGTTCTGGCCTTCCAGGCCCTGCAATCATTCTTCCAGTGTCCTTTCTTATGACAATAGAAGCATTCTTCCTTATCCACAAGCTTCCCCGCTATCTTTGTTGCTTTGCCTTTTCCCTTCGTATCCACTTTACCAACACCGCCCCTTGGTTTGGCGGGGGCCTTCTTCTTCTTTCCCTTGGCTTTCGCCTTGGACCTAGAAGAAGATGATCCTCCTACAAACAAAGTGGATGTTTCCCTACCTTTCTGTAGGGTGCCCTCTGCGCTCCTCAGCATGTTGAGGAGCTCTGATAGTTCAACCTCTTTTTCTTGTAGGTTGAAGTTCAGTATAAACTGGGCGTAAGTGGAAGGAAGGGACTGGAGAACTATATCCGTATATAGCTCACTCTCCAATGTGATCCCTAGGTCAGCGAGCTCCTCAATGAAGCCGATCATCTTTAGCACATGCTCGGCTACTGATGATCCGACGGCCATTCTTGTCGAAAATAACTTTTTCGACGCTTCGTATCTTGCGATACGTGATTGCTCTCCATACAGTTCTTTTGTATGGAGCAATATGGACTCCATGTCCATATTCTCATGCCTCCTCTGATGTTCGTTGTCCATCGAGGCAAGCAGGAGGCACTTGGCCTTCACGCTATCAATCTCCCAAGTCTTGCGGATTTCCTTATCCGCGACACTGGAAGTTGGACCAGGGACAGGGGGAGCTTTGGTGGTAAGAAGATACCCCAGCTTGTCATAAGTGATTGCTATCGTGACATTCCTGAGCCAATCTTTGTAGTTTGGCCCTGTCAGTTTGTTTTTATCTAGGAGTAACTTAAGTCCAGTCATGTTGATTGGTCGCTGCAATTAGGAGAGAGAAGAAGAAACACTCAGCATGATGCTCTTGGAAGTTTAGAGTGGTTTTTAGTTTGTCTAAACAGGATGGCTCCCACTGTTTCTCGAATCCCTCCTCAAACCATAAAGGAAGAATTAGTCAGGATCAATCCCACCGTACAATACTTGCTTAACCGTTCAGCCAGGCCGGTGTCGGTACTTCGAGGGAGGTTTTCCAACGCTTTCGCGAAGTTCCTTAATTAGAGAACCTCTTTTCCCTGGGGGCGTAGCCCCGCTAACACCTTTCTAGGCATCTACTAGGTTTATAGCATTGATCGTTTAGTGAGAAATTTCCCGAGGAGTAGCATATACTCACAGTAGGATCGGGATCCAAATATCATCGCGTGATGAAACTGAAGGAATCCTACCAGAATCACCACACTCCAAATGGTATGCAAATCTAGCAAGTTTCAGTACTTATGAAACTCCCGATGTGGATTTTTGCCCCATGCTCTTATGACCTTGACGAAGGTCAACAAATCATAAGTCACATGTCAAGTTCTGCCCGTCATTATCCAGGTTAATTTGAATCCACCCGTATATACCCTTGACGAAGGTCAACAAGGTAATGCGAATGTCCCAAACCAACGCATCTATCTATGCTACATATGAATACCCAATAGCTACCAATCACTATGCTTTGACGAAGGTCAACAAACACAGCTTGAATACTTATTGAATATTCATACGAAACGACGGAGGGCTACGAATGGTTTTGGCGAAACCGTGAACGTAGTGAACTTGATTTAATCGATGGAACGAGATAGCTTTTAGAAGGAGTGGCTCAAGCTCCGCATTTAAAAGTTATTTTGAAAAGAACCGAGTGGTTTTTCGAAAGTGTTCCAACGACTTTAACTTGGTTTATTATCTTGCATTAGTTCTTTTAATGCGTGATATTCTTGCATTAGTACTTTTAATGCGTCCCATCATTTAACCCTACCATTGCAGAAAACAACCAAAATATGACGTACGCTTATGCCATTCGCATTCGCCACTGGGCCCCGTCATTACCCGTTAGGTTACTTAACTAACGACAGAGCGGGGGCTGGGCTAGCGCGTCTGTAAAACATAAGCAACGCCTAAATAGTAAGCAATGATAGACATTACAGATCACAGATGAATGCATTGGATATACTAGCAATCCGCAATCCTTTCGAGCCTGAAACGAAAAGCGGATAACACGGTCGCGGTGAATAGCCAAATACCCCACCCAAGACCCCTACGGGTGCGGCAAACTACCCGCCAAGTACTCGGTAGTTTGTGCACCCCTCCATGGGTCTATCCTAGGAGCAAAAACAGTAAAAAGAATTATACAATGACGGCTACAACCCCGACCCGGTTGTGCGGCCAAACAAATAATATTATTACATCAATTTACATTTACAATGAATGAAAGAAAAACAAAAGCTCATCTCACATCCACCCCGGCTATTCACCCGCGACAGTCCAACACATTCATATACACATTCCAGCACATTACAGATCATGTATAACCCCGACTAATCGACTTATAGCGATTAGCCGACGTTCAATACATGCAAGCATCACAGATATAACCATCATAGTCAAAGTGCAGTGAAGTTCGGAAAAAATACGGAATTATAGGACCCCAAAAGGAAATTTCTTTTCTGGAAAATCTGGGCACATATAATATATTTTAAAAATCCCAAAACCAACACACAAACACACTGCACGAAAAACGATGCAGAGAAGACAAAAACTCGCGGCGGTTCCGCGGCGGCTAAGAAGGCTCACGCGGCGGAAGGGCGGCAGTTTAGACGAATCACTGTATCGTTTTTCTTGGGTGTTCACACAAAACCCTGAGCCGAATTTACAAGTATAAAGTTTTTCATTTTGACCAGAAAAAATTTCAACAGAAACTCAGGTTTTTGTAAAGTTTGGTTTTTGGATTTTTCCGGTTCCGAACTTCGTTACACTTCACTACCAAGCTAGTTTAAGTTTAGTTAGGCTCTGATACCACTGTAAGTCCACGTTGCGACCCGCGGTTCTTACGGGGAGGCGGAAACGGTATAAAAGCAAAATTTTTATCGCAAGAGGCAACATGGACTAAACTATGGTCGGGATCTTTACCTAAACTAAAACTAGCAAACTAAGCTAAAGATATTTAGCTATTCGGATGAAGATGGTTATACCTAGCTTGTCTTGAACTCCTTCGTCTTCAAAGCTCCGATGGTGGTCCGATGGCTTCTTCTCGTCGTCTCCGTACGCCGAAGACAGATCCCCCTGAAAGCTCCAACCTTTAGCTCCTTCTTCGTTCTTTGAAGAAACTAGTTCACTTGGTTTGCTAAACCTAGTGAACTAGAATGAGTAGAGAGGAAATAGAATGGGATTTTATCTATGGTTCTTGATTCTCAACTCATGAGACAAGAGAACCATAGATCAAGAGAGGGAGCAAGAGGTTGAGGGTGAGAGCAAGAGGAGAGCTCAAGAACAAGAGAGAGAATGAGCAAGGAAAAATGAGCAAGTATTTTGTCTCTCACCCTCTCATAATCCAAAGCAATGATAACTCATCATATCAACAAAAGTCTTATGTGATGGTTGAAGTAACCATAACCTTATCATGTCATGCACTCATTTTACTCAAATGAACAAGCAAGAAAAAGTCTTTGGCATGAAATGATAACCATGGTTATCATGATGGTCAACTAGTCAAGCCTAGTCAACCGGTCAACAAGTCAACAAAAGTCAACAAGTCACCAAAGTCAACAAGTCAACAAAAGTCAACAAGTCAACAACCATATCACCATAATACTTAATTAATATAATAGTTAATCACATATCATATTCTCATTAGGGTTGAGCATAAAGTCAAAAAGTCAACGGTCAACTGTCAACAACCCTAATGAGAATCCGCTGCCTCTGCCTCCCTGTCAACTGTGCATACACACCCGCATCCGCGTTCTGAGGAACACGAATGCAAACTGGATAAATCCAATCCCATAAGGTACACTAGGATCTGGCTTAAACCAAAGCCCGCTAGTGTAAACTGTCCGGACACTGTACGTGCACAAGTGCACGGATGTGACCGAACCCTGTCGCAAAACCATGCGACCTCTACTCTTTTGCCTAAAGGCGAAAAGCTTTCTGTGTGGGACTCTAAAGACTCAACACTACGCTGGCAGTGGGTTTAACCACAGACCGCAAGCGGCACTAGCTGTGCGTAACGGTCCCCAGGTAATGCCGACAAGAAGACCGACGAGGCGAAACCCATCTGAACTCCTACTGAGCCTGAGCGTGACATTCTCCGTACAGTCCGGTCTGTTCGTCTGATACATCGCATGGCGGGCCTAGGGGGCGGTAAACGTCAGTCCCCCAATAGCGGTACAAGTCGTGCCGGAGTGAAGCCCAATACACCCTGAGATAACACTGGAAACCTACCAGTATATCTCGTTTGCCCTGGCCAGGGACTACTCGTGTAATGGCTCTCCTAGACACAGCGCGATGTCAACCCCCAATACCGGGAGAGACGAATCCTGTCTAACCGTCACTGCCTCCAAGTGCTTCGGGACTGCACCCAACTACCACCTGTTTGCACGACTCCTTTGAGCCGTGGTAGGGTAGTGATCAAAGTACAGTGGGAACACACCCGAGGCGAAGTGACAGTGTCAAGTCAGCGGACTAAGCTGTACTCATGTCACCTGGGAACTGATAACTGACGATAGGTATAATACCAACTAGTCAGTTCCCGACGAGTCCTGTCCAGTGTACCCGTAACCTAACGAGCACCCGCATACTATCTCAAGTACGACGTACTGACGGCTGTGGGACAGACCGTCTCCCACACTGGGATGAGAAGCGCATGCGCTGGTCTACTCCGGAGTATCGATGCCCTGTCTCGATAGTCCTGCGACCAGGGACCTGAATAAGGATGTGCTTATAGATTACCCAGCCCCCACTAGTGTGACTGCCATCACAACGCTGGTAATCAAGCAAAGATCCTAAGGGCTCCACTAATGCGTATAAGTGATATACTGAAATAAACACAAGTACACATTGAAGTAGAAACAAACCAAGTAGCATACTACTATTTTGAGCAAGATTGTATATACAAGGTGAATATCCCAAGCATCCATTAAGTAATATACAAACTAGTATGATACAGTAATGGCCTCTAGGGCATATACACTAACAATCATATCGCTCAAGAACCGAGAAAACTCATGGTGGACACCTCTCAAATCATATTATGAGAAAATTGCAACTTTCATTTTAAAATGATAATCAGTTTATAAAATCCTAGCGGTTTCTCCAAATCCAGAAATCTCATGGCAATCCGAAATCCAAATCTCAAGTTGAAATAAACAATGAATTCCATAATATTGAGCTCCGGCAATCCGGACTGGCCCATAATGTCACGGCAAATGAATATATAAATATGCAAGAAAATCACAGTAATAAATGCAATGTCTAAGCTATCATATAAAAGCAAGCGCACTAATACCATGTCAAAACTATCAGCTAACAATTTATACTAATGAATAATGTTTTCTAATGTGTACGTGGCATGGCAATTACCGATGATGATGTGTGTGAGCCAGCAAGCAGGTGTATGTGGAGTATACGCATCATTGGTAATGATGCTGGTGTCCTGACAGCATTATTTTAATAATAACTAATGAAAACACTATATAAGCATGCGATGCGATGCGAACAGCAAGTATATGCAGAACATGAATAATAACGCAACATGTAAGAATATACATTTATATATATGAGTCATACAGTTTTGCCATTTGAAATAACACAAATCGTGTGTTTAGAAAATAGGGACTACAGCGTTTTTAAGAAAATGTATGTCCTTTGAAATGTCCGTAGAATCCCTTGGCCTGTGTTTAAAATGCACACGATTCGTTAGTTTGAAATAGGTATGACTCGAGTCTAGTCTAACATCTATAGGTAAACTACATAGCTAAACTAACAGACTAATCGAAAGGGTATGGAAAACCACCTAAGTCTGAGTCGATCTATATAACTAGTAGTCGGTGATCCTGCCTCAATAGTATCACGTACGATACAATATATCATATGACATCCTCGAGTCAAGAGTGCGGGCTATTCATCATAATTATATCTCGTACGGTAAATCCATCGTACGACATCCCGAATTTGGGTACGGATCGAATATCACATTTATCTCATCATTTATCTAGTTTCCTTATCATCATATCATGAACTGGGTACTGATATAAAGTCTAGTATATACTAATACCATCTACATATATATATGCGTGTGTATGAAAACACATCGCCTAAGGACCCTCTATAATAACATGTCGTATCTCATAATACGAACCAAAACATATCACCGATGTCGTGGCATCGCGCCCAATCTCATCGACTCATCTCCAAGTATCATATACTATCCTCATCATCCATGTATATTGATTGTTATAATTTTCCGATTGTGTTTATCAAATCAAATAGTCCCCGGCAACGGCGCCATTTGATTGATCGTATTTTCTTGTTTGTGTAAATCGAATAAAGCGAATAAGTTTCAATGTGTCGGTAATATTGAATAAAATTCACAAGCAAAGAATTATATTTGACCGCAATCAATTACGGTGTCGGTTGTAGATCGTAATCGAGTGCGGATCGTCCACAGGGATTGTGCGATTCGTTTCTATGTTTAATTTGTTTGAATTGAAAAGTTAATCGAAAAGAAAAGAAAACATGATTCAAGAATTTATCGATTGATTCAGGTGTCACGAGTTTAATCAAGAATCAAGAAACTGATAAACAAATCAAGAATCGGGTTTCGATGATATTTCCAACCAAAGGTCAAGAATCTAAATGAGGCTCGTAGGAATCGATCGGATCTATAGACGTGATGTAATCTTAAGATTTCGTGTTCTTGTCCTTCGAAGGATTGATACTAGATCGATGATGATCGACGAGAGTTAGGGCTTTCTTTATGAAACTAGGGTTTCATTGTTTAACCCTTGTTCTTTCATCGATATCATTCATATTCTAGCCTCTAACAATTTCAAGAAACGATCGTAACTCCCCAATCTCGAGCGATATCAATCAAGAAAGCAACGCAACGAATTGGGTCGTCGATTCTTGCTCTTGCTAGGGTTTACAAAACTCGTAGGATTCAAGAATCGATTTAAGATATATTACATCATCATTCTATTGATCGTCTCGACTCCTCGACGAGCGGAGTATTACTCAAACATCACCACACAGAAAGCATTCAAGAATTGAAAAGATATCATGATGCATGAATTAAAAGAAAACAAGATAAAAGAATATCACCTTTTATTTATATCAACAATTTGATTACAGTCGCTCAAGAACTACAAGAGGAAGAACTAAATTGTTGAATTGGCGTCGCTCGGCTCCTTGAGTCGCGGATCGGCTTGGACCACTTGCTCTGTTGAAGATCGGCTCGGCTCATAAAAGGTTGTAAGGTTTCTTGCTTGATGGGTACTCGGGATCTTGGCTTTTGATTGGAATTAGGGTTAGGGTTTCACACAAGTCCTCTCACTAGACTTGTGGAAGAAGATGATGAAGAAAGAGAGTGAATGGATCTAAATTGGCTAAAGATCATTCCATTCATAACCCTAGGTCTAGGCTTCTATTTATAGACTTCCCAAACCCTAGGTCTAGGTTTGAAATTACAATTCCCTCTAAAAGTTTGTTGAGGAGTTTCTAGAAAGAGTTTGTTAGGAGCTAGCTTAGGTTTTAAGCTAAGATTAATTAAGCTTAGAAACCCTAGTTTGCTGATCTGGCAGAAACCTCTGGAGTCTTCTGGAACTTGAAGTACATGAGCTGAATGTGGGCCCTGAATGAAGAATTTTGGTGCAAAGCTTTGGTGCTGACGTGGCAGATCCGCCGCGGAACCGCGGCACAAGGCGGCTTAGGCCGCGGTTCCTCGGCCAAGTAGGCTCCTTGGGGCTTGGTTCTTCTGGTGTGTTCTTGGGTTGATACTTGGGCCTTTATCTGATATTTTGTTTTGTATTTTTCCCTTTGGATTGATACCAGAATTGAAATCATTGAGTTGGCGTAATATTTGATCAGTATCGTATAAATTTTGGCATTTCTTCTGGATTTTCCTGCACAGATCTCAAAACAAGTGTTGCGCAATATAGAGATGATGCGATGCCATGAAATGCAGTCAATTTCCTTTATAGTGCCGGTTTTAGAGTCTAACACATGCAATCTGATATTTTGCGACAGTTTTGCTAATATGTGAAATATGAATACTGTACACTTCTAAATGAATGCAAATGATAGGGAAATTGCCGTGTTAAAAATACAATATTTTCGACTAATCAAATTCCCCCAAACTTAATTTCGATCGTCTCGAGCGAACTGTTTATTAAAAAGAGAAGGAGAAAATAAAGAAAGAGAAAAACTAACTAGCACACTTTTGTAGGCAACACGATTGCACTGAGCACGTGCAACAAGCCTTTAAACCTCTAGGTGTCCCTAGTAGGAGGAGTGTTGTCTCCTGAGGGTTTTTAGCGGATTGCACCCACAAAATCCAATAATAAAAGAAAGATCATGAATATTACATTTAAAGAAAAGAATTGTAAAAGAAATGCTTTGAAAATTAGGGTTTCCAACTAAGCTAGCTTTTCGGTTGTCATGAGCCCTATCTTAATGGTCATGAAAAGATGTTAGAAATCACGTCCTCCCTCAATAAAACATCGTCTTATTCTTCATTCCTATCTTTCTTCCAAACATCGATCATATCACCCTGCGTGTGTGTAAAGGACATCCCTACACCCGGAGAATTCAATTCAAGCTATCATACTCTTGCCCATCAGCCTCAGTACTTTTTAATTAATGAATATTAAGATGAGATTGCTCACACACTTTCATGCGACCGTTAATACTTCTTGAGGTACAAACCGACCGATTACTCATGTGCTTGCTTACTTGGTGTATTTTCCTCGTCTTGCACCACCTCAGGCATAGCAGTGACTCCCAGACCAGTTGGCCTTAGGGCACTAGGTGAAGAAGCACCCTCGCTATACATTTTTTTATTGCCCTTGGTGATAACAAAACCAGTGTCCATTTTTCTCACCACTTTATATATTTTTTTTATTCACTTTTTTTTTATTTCTTTCATACATCGGCTTTAAGACAAGAGCATTTCAAGGTATCCTCTACTATCCCAGGCTTCAAGACGTGTGTAAGTGCGAATAGCAGGGTAGCCAAGTTCAAAATGTTTGGCTTCCAGAATAGAAACTATTTTTCAGACTTATTTTTATCCTCAGATTAGTGACGTCCTTCATCTTACTAACCCTTGGGACAACGGCTCATAACTACTTATTACTAGTTCGTATAAGAAAACTTCTAATTTTCTTAGTTTTCTTAAATTTTTCTAATCTCATGGATGTAATTTTTCACTATCTAAACTTTCATTATCTTATTTATATACAAAAAAGTGTAAATATTAAAATTATTTTTATACTTGGAAATTTTTAAATTTTTATGGGTTTTTTAAAGAAATGTTTTGTGCTTATGCAAATGATGCCAAAATAAGCACAAACCTCCCCCAAACTTGATTTCAACAGTGTCCTCACTGTTGCCAATCGCTATACCTACAAAACTGTAAGCCTGGGGGGAATTATTAGTGGGGGCAAAATATATAAGTGAAGAACTTCCCCCAAACTTACTCTTTTCACTCACCTTCATTCAAAAGATGATGCAGTGATATACAGGACATGAAGGTGAGACGGAGGAATTTTAATCAAAATAAACTGGCTCTTGTAAGAACAAGAGCTCCTCCGTGGGGTCAATGGAAAAATACGGCTTAAGTCTATGCCCATTTACTTTGAAAAATGTGCCATTTTAAACATTTTCTACTTCTACTGCCCCGTGCGGGTATACAGACCGCACAACAAAAGGTCCCTTCCATCGAGATCGGAGCTTATCCGCGTAAAGGTGTAATCGTGAATCATAAAGAAGGACTTGTTGACCAGGTGAAAATGTTTTCCTCAAAATGTTTTTATCGTGAAAAACCTTAGTCCTATTCTTTGTGATTACAGCGTTATCATAAGCTTCATCGCGGAGTTCGCTTAGCTCATTAATTTGCAGCTTCCGAAAGTTGCAAGCAAGGTTTACATCAAAATTTATTTCTTTTATAGCCCACAATGCTTTATGCTCTATCTCGACGGGTAAATGACATGCTTTTCCAAACACTATCCTATATGGAGACATTCCTAGGTCGGTTTTATATGCAGTTTGAAATGCCCAAAGAGCATCCGTCAGTTTGGTCGACCAGTCTTTTCTATTTTTAGCAACAGTTTTCTCCAGGATAAGTTTGATTTGTCTATTTGAGATTTCAGTCTGCCTGCTTGTTTGGGGATAATAGGGTGTAGAAAGTCGGTGGTTGATTGAGTATTTTCGCATCAGAGTCTCGAAAGACCTGTTGCAGAAATGTGTCCCATTATCGCTAATGATAGCGCGTGGGTGTCCAAATTGCTAAAAGATATTCTCTTTCAAGAACTTAATGACAACTTTCTTGTTATTAGTGCGACATGGAATGGTTTCTACCCACTTGGAGACGTAATCAACCGCCAGCAGTATGTACAAATTCCCAAAGGAGTTAGGAAAGGGACCTATAAAATCAATGCCCCAAACATCGAATATTTCAACAACCAAGATAGGTTGCTGAGGCATTTCATTCCTCTGGAATATTCTACCCGTGTACTGACATTGTGTACAGGTTTTGCAATAGTCAAATGCGTCCTTGAATAAGGTTGGCCAATAAAATCCACATTACAAAACCTTTTACGCTGTCTTTCTAGGACCAAAGTGACCCCCACAGGCCTGATCATGACAAAAAGAAAGAACACTCTTGAACTCTTCATTCGGGACACACCGGCGAATGATCTGATCAGGACAATATTTAAACAAATTGGGCTCGTCCCAGTAAAAGTGTTTTACTTGGGAAAGAAAACGGTATTTTTCCTGTTTTGACCAATCGCTCGGTATTAGTCCCGTGGCATGATAGTTCACAATATCCCTGAACCATGGTTCATTGGATATGCTCAAGAGTTGTTCATCAGAGAACGAATCATTGATCGGCAGGGTCACAGGGGAAGAAGAGATGCGTGAAAGATGGTCAGCTACTAAGTTTTCACATCCTTTCTTATCTTTGATAACAAGATCGAATTCTTGTAACAGAAGGATCCAACGTATTAGTCGACGTTTTGCATCTTTCTTCGCCAGAAGATGTTTTAAAGCGGAATGGTCAGTATACACAACTATAGGTGAGCCAATTAAGTAAGGCCTGAATTTTTCTAATGCAAATACAACCTCTAAAAGTTCTTTTTCTGTGGTTGTATAATTGATTTGCGCATCATTCAGGGTCTTACTTGCATAGTATATCACGTGTGGCATCTTTTCGATGTGCTGTCCTAAGACTGCACCTACTGCAAAATCAGATGCGTCACACATCAGCTCAAAGGGGTAGTCCCAGTTTGGTGATGATAAAACGGGGGCTGAAGTGAGTGAGTGTTTAAGTGAGTCAAAAGCTGTCTCGCAGTCCGAGTCAAAATGGAAGGTCGTATCCTTGGCCAGGAGAAGAGTTAAAGGTCTAGCAATTTTGCTAAAGTCCTTAATGAATCTCCTATAAAAGCCCGCATGGCCAAGGAAAGATTGAATATCTTTGACGCTTTTGGGATGAGGAAGGTTTTGAATGACATCTATCTTAGCTCTGTCAACCTCAATGCCTTTCTGTGAAATGACATGTCCAAGGACTATTCCTTCTTGGACCATAAAATGGCATTTTTCCCAGTTCAAAGTCAAGTTCTTCTCTTTGCAATGAGCAAGAACCGCGTCAAGATTCGATAGGCAATCAGAAAAAGAGTCTCCAAAAATCGAGAAATCGTCCATAAAGATCTCCAGAAAATTCTCTACCATATCAGAGAATATCCCCATCATACACCGCTGAAAGGTAGCGGGAGCATTGCATAACCCAAAGGGCATGCGACTGTAAGCAAAGGTACCAAAAGGACAAGTAAAAGTGGTTTTATCTTGATCCTTTTTGGCGATGGGGACCTGATTATAACCTGAGTATCCGTCCATAAAACAATAATACTCTCGTCCCGCTAAGCGTTCCAGCATCTGATCAATGAATGGTAGAGGAAAGTGGTCTTTCCTCGTGGCAGCATTGAGTTTTCTATAATCAATACATACACGCCACCCAGTTTGGGCACATGTCTGAATCAACTCATTTGCCTCATTGGTTATAACAGTGATGCCGGATTTCTTAGGAACAACATGTATAGGACTCACCCACTGGCTATCGGAGATGGGGTATATAATACCATTATCTAAGCATTTGACGATCTCTTTCATGACAGCTTCCTTCATGACGGGATTTAACCGTCTCTGTGGTTCTCGGGTTGGTCTGGCATCATCCATCACATGTATATGATGTTCAACTATCAAGGGACTAATCCCTTTGATGTCCGCCATACTCCAACCAAACGCCTCTTTGTTAGATCTAAATACCGATAAAAGTGCATTCTCTTGCTCTGATGCAAGAGAAGCGGATATGATAACCGGTAAAGACTCATTCTCACCTAGATATGCATATTTAAGGTGAGACGGTAAAATTTTGAGATCTAACTCAGGCGGAGAAATGATAGAAGGAGAGATCATTGAGCGATTTTTGGATTTACAAAGAAGCTCAGAGCCTGTGAAAGATACAGACTCGGGTGGAGAAAAATCAGGAGTGCAGGACTCAAGTGTAGAAAAAGTGTCCTCACTAAGATCATGTGTAAAGTCAAACAGAGATGTGGTAATGTCATCGAGATCAGTAAAGCAAAGTTCCTCAGCTCCACAACTATCGGGAGCGATCTCTTGGATAGAGCACACATCTAAAATATAAGCAGAGGGTTCTGATGGCTGACTTCCAACTGTGTAGACATTTAGTTCAATGGTCATATTTCCAAATGATAAATTCATTGAACCATTTCTACAATTTATAACAGTGTTGGAAGTGGCAAGGAAAGGACGACCCAGAATCACTGGAATTTGGCTCCGGGGGTTTGCTACAGGCTGTGTGTCGAGTACAATGAAGTCTACAGGGATAACAAATTCCCCGACCTTTATCAACACATCCTCTAATTCACCCCTTGGTTTGGTGATAGATCGGTCTGCCATCTGGAGAGTGCAGTGAGCAGGTTTCAGCTCTCCAATCCCTAATTGCTCATAGACAGAATATGGAAGTAGGTTAACACTTGCGCCAAGGTCTAAAAGAGCACGATTTATGTTTTTACCCCCAATCGAAATCGATATTGTAGGGCATCCTGGGTCCTTTCGTTTCTTTGGTAGCTGGGGAATAAAAGCAGTGCTGATATTATTAGCCATGAAGACCTTCTTCGGCACTTGAGTCTTCCTCTTCCTAGTGCACAAGTCCTTAAGAATTTTCGCATATGCGGGGACTTGTTGAATTGCATTTAGGAGAGGGATATTAATGTTAACCTGTTTGAACATTTCCATAATTTTCTCCATATGAGGACTCGTTCTATTAGCCCTTAACCGATTTGGGTAAGGTGCTTTTGCAATAAGCACAGGGTCCATCATAGGAGAAGGAAGAGGGGGTAGACGCGGTCCCAAAAAAGGTGTGGGGACCGTCTGTGGAGAACTAGAAGGGCTATACTGAGGTGTCGAGCCTAGTGGGAAATGGAGAATAGGCTCGCGAGAAGGTGGTGCGGTAGAAGAAGAAGGATCAGAAGAAGAAGTGTGTGTGTGTGTGGAAAGGTCTCAGCCGGGGTGTTGATATGATTTTCAGTATCATCAATACCTTCCCCGTCATGATTGTTCAGCACTCTTCCGGATCTCAATGTTGTGACGGCATTTACATTGTAATGCCCAGGATTCTATAGGGGTTGAGAGGGAAGTTTCCCTTTTTCTCTCGCACTCATTTCGGCTTTAAGTCGTACGATTTCAGCTTCCATCGTTCTGATACTCTCAGCCTGGGACGCTGAGTTTTTCTTCATCTCACCGACGGAAGATCTAACCTCAGCCGAAACCTCTATGAAATTTGATAAAAGTGATTTCATGGTTTGAGTGAATTGGGAGAACTCGTCAGAACAGGTCATAGGATTAGACTGTGCAGGAGTGTTGACCTAATTTTGGAAATTTTGTGACTGATAGGGGTGCTGAGTGAGTTGAAGGGGTTGCTGTTGTGGTGGAGGAAGAGCCCTTTGAAAATTATTCATGTTTGGAACCGTGTTTTGAGATTGGTTTTCTTTCCAAGCAAAATTCGGGTGATTCCTCCAACCCTGATTGTACGTGGAAGAATATGGATCGTTTCGAGGTCTTTGAAATGCGGCATTAGAATGCTCGTGACCTTGAAACGCAGAGTTTAATGGACATTCTTCTGTTAAATGAGACGGATCAGAACAGCACCCACAAACAGTTTTGGGGAGCGACACTGCGTTTAGGGAGGCTGCTGCAAATTTGTGTTCCATAGCGTCGAGCTTCTTTTGCATTGCTGCCATTTCAGCTCAAACACCTATGGACACATCTATTTGGTGTACGCCACCCATATTCAATGGTTGGGTTCCACTCTCCCACTGTAGTGATTTTTCAGCGAACTCTTCTAAATACTTCCAAGCTTCCCCATCATCTTTGGTCATAAAAGTACCTTGACACATGTTTTCAAGGCTCTGTTTAGTGTTTGGATTAATGCCCTCATAAATGATTCGGCAAAGCTCCCATCTCGGGATGTCGTGATGAGGACACTGAACCAATAGATCCTTGAAACGTTCAAAGCATTTTGAAAATGGTTCAGTAGGGAGCTGGGCAAATTGATTCAGTTCGCTACGGATTCGAGCTGTCTTTTGTATTGGGTAAAATTTCTTAAGGAATGCAGCGACGAATTCTTCCCAATTCGTAATAGAGTGTGCTGTAGTGTTACATAACCACTTCTAGGCTATATCGCACAATGTAAATGGAAGAAGTCGTAGACGCATCGCATCCACTGAAAGTTGTGACGTACCCATCATTGCGCATACATTTTCAAATTTGGTAATGAAAACGTAAGCGTCCTCAGTCTCGAGTCCGTGGAATTTGGGTAAAAGAATTATGTACTGGGGCTTAATCTCAAAGTTATCCCCATTGGCTGGTGGTGTGGATAAGCAGGTCGAAAGAGGACCTCGAAGTGGGTAGCACCACTCCTGGAGAGAGATGCGGGGTGGATTCTGCGCACCAACGGACGACGGCAGATTAGGGTTAAAGAAGTTTGAAGGATTCGGATCCATCGGTGTGGGTGTGGTAGTGGGTAAAGGAAAGGTAAATGGAGAAATATCGACTTCGGAGTCGATAAAGGGTACGCGGACTAAACGGGCACTAGAATCCCGTGTCCAGCCTATCTTGCACTAAAAAGGGTTAGTACAAGTGGCAGCGTTGACTTATAATTAGGGGTAATGAATGAATGCGGTGCTTGCTTTGAAAAAGGGACGGATTTTTGAAAAAATGATGCGACACAACAAATGCAGCACACAAACCCTAGAATCTAGTGGTCCCCTAGGTCCGGCTCTAGACCGCTCCTAACTGCCAAAAGACAAGTCGCAGGATAGAATCCTCCACTGCCTCTTTGTCCCCCTGTGGCCGGATAAGTGCCAGGTAAGTGGGAAGGTACTCCACTACGTAAGTAGTGGGCCTAATTAAAAACCACTAGCCTTAGACACACTCGCCTTAGGCACCACAAGAATACGCGGATAAGCAAAGAATTACCCACGGCCTTCTCTTGTCCTAATTGAGCGCGACAGTCCTTAGAGTCATCTCTAGATTTCTTTTAGTTAATGTGGGCCAATGCGGATGCAAGTTTTGCGATTTTCGGGGCCTAGGAAGGGTAATGAAATCCCCACCTAATTTGGATTTGGCCGTGCCCCTTAATTTCCGTATTAGAATGCAAACAACCAAGAAACAAAATCACGCACAAATTTAATTTGCTTTTTGCGGCGCTGCGCTTATTTGCAAAGAAACCTGCAGAAATTTGTTAGTTGGAGCTAACAAGAGGAGAGAGGAGAAGGTAAGAAATCACCTGAGAGAAAAATTTTGCAGAGAACCCTCAAGGCCACCGCGGTTCCGCCGCAATAGGCTTCAAATGCCGCGCTTCCGCGGTCTCTTGATGAGATCACTGAACCAAAATTTTTCAGGGAGCTTCTGTAGACTCCCTCTGTTCTCTGGTATTTTCCAAAAATTTTCTTCAATTGTCAAACAGCTCCATATTTCCTTGCAATGAACCACAACAAATCGTTTAGGGTTTGCACGAATTTTGATCTCAAAATAACAATGGAATAAATCTTTCAATTCAAACTATAATATGAAACGAATTAACGCGTGATCCCTGGCAACGGTGCCATTTGATTGTTATAATTTTCCGATTGTGTTTATCAAATCAAATAGTCCCGGCAACGGTGCCATTTGATTGATCGTATTTTCTTGTTTCTGTAAATCGAATAAAGCGAATAAGTTTCAATGTGTCGGTAATATTGAATAAAATTCACAATCAAAGAATTATATTTGACCGCAATCAATTACGGTGTCGGTTGTAGATCGTAAGCGAGTGCGGATCGTCCACAGGGATTGTGCGATTCGTTTCTATGTTTAATTTGTTTGAATTGAAAAGTTAATCGAAAAGAAAAGAAAACATGATTCAAGAATTTATCGATTGATTCAGGTGTCACGAGTTTAATCAAGAATCAAGAAACTGATAAACAAATCAAGAATCGGGTTTCGATGATATTTCCAACCAAATGTCAAGAATCTAAATGAGGCTCGTAGGAATCGATCGAATCTATAGACGTGATGTAGTCTCAAGATTTCATGTTCTTGTCCTTCGAAGGATTGATACTAGATCGATGATGATCGATGAGAGTTAGGGATTTCTTTATGAAACTAGGGTTTCATCGTTTAACCCTTGTTCTTTTATCGATATCATTCATATTCTAGCCTCTAACAATTTCAAGAAACGATCGTAACTCCCCAATCTCGAGCGATATCAATCAAGAAAGCATCGCAACGAGTTGGGTCGTCGATTCTTGCTCTTGCTAGGGTTTACAAAACTCGTAGGATTCAAGAATCGATTTAAGATATATTACATCATCATTCTATTGATCGTCTCGACTCCTCGACGAGCGGAGTATTACTCAAACATCACCACACAGAAAGCATTCAAGAATTGAAAAGATATCATGATGCAAGAATTAAAAGAAAATAAGATAAAAGAATATCATCTTTTATTTATATCAACAATTTGATTACAGTCGCTCAAGAACTACAAGAGGAAGAACTAAATTGTTGAATTGGCGTCGCTCGGCTCCTTGAGTCGCGGATCGGCTTGGACCACTTGCTCTGTTGAAGATCGGCTCGGATCATAAAAGGTTGCAAGGCTTCTTGCTTAATGGGTACTCGGGATCTTGGATTTTGATTGGAATTAGGGTTAGGGTTTCACACAAGTCCTCTCACCAGACTTGTGGAAGAAGATGATGAAGAAAGAGAGTGAATGGATCAAAATTGGCTAAAGATCATTCCATTCATAACCCTAGGTCTAGGCTTCTATTTATAGACTTCCCAAACCCTAGGTCTAGGTTTGAAATTACAATTCCCTCCAAAAGTTTGTTGAGGAGTTTCTAGAAAGAGTTTGTTAGGAGCTAGCTTAGGTTTTAAGCTAAGATTAATTAAGCTTAGAAACCCTAGTTTGCTGATCTGGCAGAAACCTCTGGAGTCTTCTGGAACTTGAAGTACATGAGCTGAATGTGGGCCCTGAATGAAGAATTTTGGTGCAAAGCTTTGGTGCTGACGTGGCAGATCCGCCGCGGAACCGCGGCACAAGGCGGCTTAGGCCGCGGTTCCGCGGCCAAGTAGGCTCCTTGGAGCTTGGTTCTTCTGGTGTGGTCTTGGGTTGATACTTGGGCCTTTATCTGATATGTTGATTTTTATTTTTCCCTTTGGATTGATACCAGAATTGAAATCATTGAGTTGGCGTAATATTTGATCAGTACCGTATAAATTTTGGCCTTTCTTCTGGATTTTCCTGCACAGATCTCAAAACAAGTGTTGCGCAATATAGAGATGATGCGATGCCATGAAATGCAGTCAATTTCCTTTATAGTGCCGGTTTTAGAGTCTAACACATGCAATCTGATATTTTGCGACAGTTTTTCTAATATGTGAAATATGAATACCGTACACTTCTAAATGAATGCAAATGGTAGGGAAATTGCCGTTTTAAAAATACAATATTTTCGACTAATCATATATGTATACATATATATATATATATACATAGTCCCATACCTATGTTTATATATATATATACATATCCCCATATACGCACAAGTAATAAAATGTATGCGTGCATGTGTGTGCGTGTATATAAACCTTATTCTAAGGTTCGCGACTAAGAAAATAACTAAGTTACATCAAATACACTAAAACTAACCCATGAACATATAAAATCTTACTTACTAATCCTCCAAGTTTTTAAACTCATAATCATATATATAACATATATATCGTCTACTACATTACGAACTGCGGGGGTGCTATACGCCATCCACCCGACTTCCCCCGTAGATATATATCTACTCACCTGGTCCTTGTCTGCCGAAGTCGATGCCGCCATCCTCTTCATCATCGTCCGAAGTCCATGTGAGAGGTACCTATATGCAAACATACATAATATCGTATACCGAAATCACGGACAAAACCAACACGGCACACGAAACACGCATAGGTTAAAACCAATGAACTGCTCATGCAACAGAACTTGTATTAACCCATTCTCTTAACAATTCCATTCATTACAAAAACAACATGTTACATTTTGGTTTAATGTGTCATGATGCACAAAACTTGTATTAACCCATTCCAATTTGTAATTATCACTAATTAAATGTATTAGTGAAGGCTTAAAATAATATTAAAAATAATTAATTTTGGAAAATATTTTAGTGAACTAGAAATTTTATAAGTGACTAAATAAATACCAATACTAGCCATTATATAGCTAGAATAGGTATATTTAATTCTATGTTGTAAAATAATCATATCTTGGTTTTTACGGAAAACGCCGGTTATTTTACTGATTATCTGAAATTTCACCTAAACGATTTTCAAAACGTTAAAGTCTTCCCCCTTAAAGAAATTCGGTCTCCAAATTTAAATTAAAACTCCCTCATATACTAAAACATTTCAGCAAAACACTCAACCCGTCGGGGCTCCAATATCATAAATACATAAAACACATCGTAGTGCAATGCACGCGCATGAAAAACGAGTATCTAACTCATAATCAAAACTCCGTCAAGCATCCCGCAATCATCGGAGTTATGGGGAAGACATCAATGTCAAAGTGCAATACGAAAACCGACATGATCTACATCAAAACTATAACATGTACATATAGTACGCATCGTAGTAAAATCGTCCAAACATCTGAATAGAGAAGCATGCAAAACCCCCACTTTTTTTTTCAAATCGTTGTGCGATACGCGTATCACAACACAAGAAGCGGACGCTCATTTTAAGGAAAAATAGCTATACATAAATATCTTTTATTTAACATGAACGTCCTGCCTTTTGAAAATAATTTAGAAAGGTTTCCTTTGTAAAATGTTTCGTGTCATCTCAGACACATAAGAAAATATTGAGACTTTAGCTCATTTTGGAAATCTCTTCGGCAACTATGGATGCATGCAAAAACACCTAGGTACTGTTCTTAGAACAATCCTGCTCGGTTACTACACCAAATAGTAAATATCATAAAAACGTACTGCGAAAAATGAAATCAATCTCAATACAGTATACAAGGTACCACGTGCGCCCGGTGTGCATAAAAATCGAAATCAAATACAGATGCCATGAATATGCACAGAAACAAAACTGAGTGCATCGGGTGTGCACCAAAAACATCTGTCAAGTGCAACGGGTGTGCCTGATGGCAATATCAGGTGCATCTGATATGCACGAAGAATCTCGATTTAGTGCATCTGGTGTGCACCAAAATCGCATCAAGCGCCCAAGTATGTGCAAGAATCCAAATCAAGTGCACTAGGTGCACGAAAAAATATATCGAATATCGGAATCAAAATCGACGATATACAATACATCTAAATCCAAATTAGGTATACCGTGGTATATAATCTCATAATCATGTGCATCAGCGTGCACAAAATTGAATCAAAATACTAAAGGTGCATAAAAACTATGCCGAAAGCATAAGTCAAATCATATGCATATCATAGGCATGAAATCAAAATCAGCATCTCGAATGACATCAAATCGAAGTCAAGTGCAACTATGGTGCACAAAATCTCAATCATGCAAATAAACCGCCCAAAATACCGAAATCAAAGATGGCAGAAACAGTCCCGCTCAAGAACATCCTCTAAAGATCTCTAGCCAACTGTCATGGTCACTCATAACATGTCTCGTCGACGATACCGAACTATGGCCTGCTGGGTGTGCACAATATGACCGATCCTGGGTCCAATTCTTCTCGTATAGTATTCCAGAAAGGTTCCGTCGAGGTCTCTCCCAAATCTCGTCTCTGCTGAACTGCCCGGAAGTTATCATCCTTTACTAAATCTATTTCTTGTTCCGGAACGGCTGCATACTCATCACGATTCCTTCTGAAAGATATATCCATATTCGACACCTCTGCAAGCGTATCACATCTCTGATGTCATCGGAGTGGAACTTCATCTCATCAAGATCTCGTACGAACCTCTTACTCCACTTTTCTCTAATGTCAGCTGATTCGGACTCGTCTCTTCGTGGCTGTATGGACTGTGCTCCAACGGCTATACTCGTATCTGGAGTCTCCCAAGCAATGTATCCCATCACATAATATCCGAATGACATCGAACCTTTCGATCGATTTGTCAAGGTTCCATAATCCCCCAAGAGCTCAACTCTTAAGTACAGTTTAATAATATCCAGTACGTGCCACGGTACCTATGGACCAGCCGTAGAAGGGAAAACCCAAGCCTCATTAATGGCACCGCGGAACTGCTGCAAACCCTAAGGTTTTCAAAGCGTTCTCATGGTCATTATATCGAGTTAGGGATTCATTTTTCTAGAGGGTCCATAAAATTACTTGCATGTTTTTCCGAATACCTTAAACTTGGAAAAATGGGTTTCTGACATTCGATCGTCTTCTATCGACTCTCAACGTACCTGCGTGAAGTCTTCTCAAGCTGGAATCAATCAATCTGATGCTCGCATCGGGGTAAGCGAACGAATCACATGTCCTAGTCATTCATCCAAGGGTGACTAGCGATCTTCTATCATATCTCTAAGCATAACTCGTGCGGCATTAGCTCCAAACATCTGGGGCGATATCTTGTTATTCGTAGCAACAACTGGCTCATTTGTCCGCACGCTGAACAGTGTCTCAATCATCAAGTAATTGGTGCATTGACAGTCATCACATTCTGGCTTGCCTCTAGTAGTGGCCCAATCCTATGGTGCCGATCTGCACGTCCGAGAAATCTTGTAAAAGCGATCCATCAAACGCTCATGGTGCGAAAACACAATAAAATGTTACATCTATACAATCGTGTGTCCCTGGAATCACGCACTGGTCAGTCCTCGTCCATGACGAGCTCGTGCTGACGCAACTCTAGCCGTAGCTCTCTCTGCCTGTGTAATCGTGGCAGCAAAAACCATAAACCGATATCGATGAGGATAGATCATAGGAATGAATATAATGCTGTGCAAGGAAATGTACATCCTAAGGCTTCTTAAGCAGAGTAGCGTATTGTAAGTATACCACGGAACATACACACGGTACGTCACTCTCCTTAAGTCACCTACTCCATCAACCAAGGTCAACCTATGCGATGAAAGTTCGGGTCTAATAGCCCTTCGATCAAGTCTAAGTTCCGTAAGGTCAAGCCTAGATTCCGAATATATATACGCCCTCGACTCCACATAGTCAAACATAGACTCGAACCAAGATTAACTTAGCTCTCTGATACCAACTTTGTCACGACCCGAAATAGAATGTGACTGGCACTTGAATCATATGAAGTCTATAGGACCCTATCTAATTCAAGTAAGCCAAAAGTCCAAAAATCTAAACCATTTTAAATAAGAGGTGAAGGAAAACTTGTTTAAACATTTAAAAGCAATATCATATTTTCCCGAAAATTTCGGCAGAGTCTTCTTTGTAAATACTGGCCTTAAACGGGTACAAACATGAAGTATATATAAAGGCATCCCCAAGCTGGAGCTAGCTCTACGCCAAAAGGCGGAAAAAACCTCACAAGCAATATAATATACAACGTTGAAGGGCGAGGATCAAAACTCAGCAAGAAAAGTAATATCCTCAAGAAAACCAGAGAAAACTATAATAATACAGCGCGCGACTCTAAGGTCGAAAGTGTTGGGTTTAGCTAGCACCTCAGGAAGGGATTGGAAGCATCACATGTACCAAATAATAAAATTTTAGGGTGCTAAGTAAACATACAAAGGATCTATCCTAGAAAATTAGGGTTTCTAAAACTTGCATATCATCTCATGAAGGAAAAGCTAGGGTTTTGAGAGTACAACCTTTGTAGCTCCCTACGCTAGACTCCTTGGCTACTTGGGGTTTGGAAAAACTCCGCTTGAACTCCTCTAGGTCACCGATGATCCACCCGGAATCCGCTTTGTCCAAGCTTGCCACTTCACTCGATCAAGAGAATGAAATGAAGCTAACACTCCAAACAAGTGGGCTAGACTTGTGTAGAATGGTGTTATGCTTCTCTTTCTCACTTCAAAATCCTATCTTGTTGAGTATTTTGCTCACTTGAAAATTCTAGAGAGCAAGAGAAGAAGGAGGAAGAAGATGATGGCATTTTGAGAAGAAGATAAGTTCAACTCATACAAGAAAAATAGAAAATATATCAATATATATTTTCCACTTCTCATATCAAACCATGGTTAAGATATTATTGAATTTGAGTTAAAAACACAAAAGGAAAAGTAATCCATGGTCAAATGGTGGGTGAGAATGGTTAGGTCAAGAAGAGTGTAGAAAGAATCCATGAATTGTCCTTTTCTTTTCTTTTGTTTTAAATCAAATGCAATAATAAATCATATATAAATCCAACCATGGTGTGAGTCTTATATTGCCACCATTTTCATGTATGTGCAACCATGAAAGATGTATGTATGTATATGTGTGTGTATGTACATCCATATGTGCATGAATCTATAAAGAAAGCATACATGCATGAATACATCCATCAAACTCAAGAAAGGATTTCAAGTGAGAAGCTAATGGTTAAATGATAAATCAACACTTGATTTATCAATCTGGTCATATCACATATGACCCCAACAATAACAAGCCGCCCGATCAATATACGGTATCCCATACGCGACCGGGTCCATGCGCATATCGCATACGCGCACCACAACGTTTCGTCTGGACTAGGAAACTCCATTGTGGGACTCTAAGACTCGTCAATACGCCGGCAGTGGGTGATGATCATATCAAGCACCCACAAGCCACAAGCGGTCAGCTAAACGTAACGGCCACCCGGGTATTGAGCGATCAGAAGAAAACAAGCGAACCTGCTACAACTCCCGTCGAGCCAATCGGCAACACTTCCCATACAGTCCGGTCTCCTCGTCAGATATGTCGCATATCAAGTCTAGGGGTGGTAAACGTCAGACCCCAATAACCGATAAGTCGTGCCGATGTGAGGCTCATAAAGGGTCGAGAAACTACTGGTAACACTTACCAGTAAATCTCTAATCAGCCCTGGCCAGGGACTTCCCTGTTACGGCCAATCGAGCACAGTGCAACATCAACCCCCAATACCGGGAGAGACGAAACCACTCCTATCGCTTATTGCCTCCATGTGACTCGGGACTGTACCCAAAAACCACCGTTTTGCACGCCCTTATGGACATGGTAAGGTGGAAATCAAAGCACAGTGGGAATCACACAAGACTCTATGACGATCTCGGGTCTACAGACTAACCTGTACAAGTGTCACCAGAGAACTGCCATCTGACGTGAGGTATAATACCAACTGGGAGTTCTCGGCGAGTCTGTCCAGTGTACCCAGTCTCCACTGAGCACCCGTATACCATCTCTGATGTCAAACACCAATGGATATGGGATCATCCATCGCCCATCTCATGGGTCGAGAAGCGTATACGCTAGTCTACACTGGTATATCGATGCCCCGTCTCGATACACCCACGACTAGGGACCTTGAAGGATGTACTTATGGACTACTATGTCCCCACTAGTATGATCCTCATCATAGTCCAGGTAGTCAAGTACACATCCTAAGGGCTTTACCAACATGTAACTATAAGACAGTATAAAGAGACTAGTATACATGTTAAGATAAAGAGCAACCGGATAGCATACTATCATATCGAGCAAGAAAGTCATCTCTATATATGTCCAAGCATCCAATATAATATATATCATCTGTACAATACTGGCCTCTAGGGCATACATACAACTAACAGAAAGAATATGCAACTGGTCTTCTAAGTCTATATATATACAAGTCTTGTTGATGGAGTTTCTAGATACAACTGACTATAAATAAAATACAATGGTGGTCCCGATGCAAGTGAACTCACCTACCAAAGCAATCACCTGAAAAGGAGTAGTATGCCAGAAAAGCCGCAACGAAACCTATACGGCAAAACCTGCAAGAAACTATGGCACAACGGGGGTGAGTTGCCAACTCGTGAGTAGAAAATATCATAGAGCAGAAATCGTATGTATGACTCAATCCTAGGTCAATACGATCATAATATATATCCTCAAAATGATAAAGCCTGAGCATCTAGTAATGGCATGGGTAAACATCTATACATACGTGTAATACCAAGTGCTCGTGTCAGTGCCTCAGGCAGCTACATATCATAAATATGAGGTATGGATGCATTAAAGGAAAACAGAATACATCATGAATGAGAAAATTGTTTTCTTTATATAGTAAGATTTCTGTATATATATAAATCGAGGTATCGTCAATGAAATCAACATAAAAACAGTGTCAAGTATCGACACAAAACATATATCCCAATATCTCAATATCTCAGGCTCCGGCAATCCGTACTGGCCCGTAACCTCGAACCTCAATATCTAGGGCTCCGCTATCCGGACTGGCCCATATCATCAAATCTCAAAACCTTAGGCTCCGGCTATCTGGAATGGCCTATACACCGATCGGTATCCTCCGGATATCCGTCGAGCCACAATAAAATCACCGGTCGGTAGTGCTCCCCTGCCAGGCTCAACGCCATCATCTGCGACCATCTTGCCTTAGGGTACCGCACCGGGTCCACCATGCACCCACAGACGATTCCTCCTCCTCCTCGAATCGGGTGTATCATATCGCTCAAGAGCCGAGAAAGCTCATGGTGGACACCTCTCAAATCATATCATGAGAAAACCGTAACTTTCATTTTAAAATGATAATCAGTTAATAAAATCCTTGCGGTTTCTCCAAATCCAGAAATCTCATGGAAATCCAAAATCCAAATCTTAAGGGTAAATAAACAATGAATTCCATAATATTGGGCTCCGGCAATCCGGACTGGCCTATAATGTCACGGCAAATGAATATATAAATATGCAAGAAAATCACAGTAATAAATGCAATGTCTAAGCTATCATATAAAAGCAAGCGCACTAATACCATGTCGAAACTATCAGCTAACAATTTATACTAATAAATAGTATTTTCTAATGTGTAGGTGACATGGAAATTACCGATGATGATGTGTGTGAGCCGGCAAGCAGGTGTATGTGGAGCATACGCATCATCGGTAATGATACTGGTGTCCTGACAGCATTATTTTAATAATAACTAATGAATACACTATATAAGCATGCAATGCGATGCGAACAGCAAGAATATGCTGAACATGAATAATAACGCAACATGTAAGAATATACATTTATATATATGAGTCATACAGTTTTTCCATTTGAAATAACACGAATCGTGTGTTTAGAAAATAGGAACTACGACGTTTTTAAGAAAATGTACGTCCTTTGAAATGTCCGTAGAATCTCTTGGCCTGTCTTTAAAATGCTCACGATTCGTTAGTTTGAAATAGGTATGACTCGAGTCGAGTCTAACATCTATAGGTAAACTACAGGGCTAAACTAACAGAATAATCCAAAGGGTAAGGAAAACCACCTAAGTCTGAGTCGATCTATATAACTAGTAGTCGGTGATCCCGCTTCAATAGTATCACGTACGATACAATATATCATATGACATCCTCGAGTCAAGAGTGCGGGTCATTCATCATAATTATATCTCGTACGGTAAATCCATTGTACGGCATCCCAAATCTGGGTACGGGTCGAATATCACATTTATCTCATCATTTATCCGGTATCCTTATCATCATATCATGAACTGGGTACTGATCTAATGTCTAGTACATACTGATACCATCTACATATATATATGCGTGTGTATGAAAACACATCGCCTAAGGACCCACTATAATATTATGTCGTATCTCATAATATGAACTAAAACATATCACCGATCTCGTGGCATCGCGCCCAATCTCATTGACTCATCTCCAAGTATCATATATTATCCTTATCATCCATATATATGTATACACATATATATATATATATATACACATAGTCCCATACCTATGTGTATATATATATATACATATCCCCATATACGCACAAGTAATAAAATGTATGCGTGCATGTGTGTGTGTGTATGTAAACCTTATTCTAGGGTTCGCGACTAAGAAAATAACTAAGTTACTTCTATACACTAAAACTAACCCATGAACATCTAAAATTTTACTTACTAATCCTCCAAGTTTTCAACTCATAATCATATATTTAACATATATATCGTCTACTACATTACGAACTGCGGGGGTGTTATACACCATCCAGCCGACTTCTCCCGTAAATATATATCTACTCACCTGGTCCTTGTCTGCCGAAGTCGATACCGCCATCCTCTTCTTCATCATCCAAATTCTACATGATATATTCAATCATATATAATATCGTAAACCGAAATCGCGGACAAAACCAAAACGGCACACGAAACGCGCATAGGTTAAAATCTATGACCCGCTCATGCAACAGAACCAAATAACCCTCGATATCGACGTACAAACGCCAATTGATCGAGAAAAACCCCAAACATACCAATCGTGGTTTCAAAACCCACTAATTATAATATGAAATAAGTTGTAACTCATCAAAACCTCAAAATAAATCAAATCGATTTATTTCCGAAAACATAGAAAGCCTCAAATAACCGTTTTAGTACAAAGCTTGATATTTTAACAATTCTAGTGGACACCATCTTCATTTAATGACTTAATTAGGTCACATAAACATTAATTAGATTTCTTTCTCACCTATCAGCATTAATCTTAAAAACCTAGTTTGCAAAATATCCTAATTTGGACAAATTGAATGTAACAAATGATAATTTAGCAACTAGACTAGGTTTTGCAAAACTCAAGATGTTATACTAAACATCACAACTAATATCAAGTGATCAAACCCTAGCTTCAATTCAAAACCCTCACTTGAATTTTAAAACTTGAAAATTAAACCATATTACTAACTAAGTATGCTTGATTTAGAGTATTTAAACAACAATTTAACTATAGGGCAAAGATTTATATCTCACAAAGTCAAGAAATCAACTTGAAATCTAGCCTCCCAAACTTGCTTCTATTCTCCAAGATCCATGCTTGAATGGCCAAGGAAAAATGGGTAGAGATTAGATTAGGGATTTGTGTGAGTTTGTATGGATTTTTGATGCATTTTTGAGTGAATTTTTGGTGTGAAATGGTGTGGGGAAATGAGGGGGCTGCTGCTGGAATTAGGGGAGAGGGCTCGGCTAAGTGTGTGGGGGAGGGAGAAAGAGAGTGAGTGAGTGAAGTGTGTGGATGTTATGAAGTCAACAATACCCCATACCTCATTGTTTAATCATATCCTTTGTTCTTTTTCTTTTCTTAATTTCGTTGGAGTGGGAACTTTGTGGAATGGGCAGCCCCCCCTTGGCTCGGCCAGAAATTAGTGAGGGGAGAGAGAGAGTGTGAGGTGTGAGTGTGTGTGACGAAACATTCCCAATTAATACACCATTAACTCATATTCTAATTATCTTATTTCTTAATTACCTTATTTTATTTTCCAATCTATTTAATCCTAGAATTCTCTTAACAATTCCATTCATTACCAAAACATGTTACATTTTGGTTTAATGTGTCATGATGCACAAAACTTGTATTAACCCATTCCAATTTGTAATTATCACTAATTAAATATATTAGTGAAGGCTTAAAATAATATTTAAAATAATTAATTTCGGAAAATATTTTAGTGAACTAGAAATTTTATAAGTGACTAAATATATACCAATACTAGCCATTGCATAGCTAGAATAGGTATATTTAATTCTATGTTGAAAAATAATCATATCTTGGTTTTTACGGAAAACCCCGGTTATTTTACTGATAATCCGAAATTTCACCTAAACGATTTTCAAAACATTACAGCTCGATTGGCTATAACTGAAAGTCCCTGGCCAGGGCTGATATGGAGATTTACTGGTAAGTGTTATCAGTAGTTTCTCGACTCGTTATGAGCCTCTCATCGACACGACTTATCGGTTACCGCGGTCTGATGTTTACCACCCCTATACTGGATATGCGACATATCAGACGAAGAGACCGGACTGTACGGTAGTGTTATTGATTGGATTCACAGGAGTGTGAGCATGCTTGCTTGTTGATCTTCTGATCGCTCAATACCCGGGTGGCCGTTACGTTTAGCTGACCGCTTGCGGCTTGTGGGTGTTTGATATGATCATCACCTACTGCCGGCGTATTGACGAGCCTTTAGAGTCCTACACTGAGGTTTCCTGGCTCAGGAGAAACGGAGTAGGAGAACATACTGCCGGCGTATTCTATTCTCACGATATGTGATATCGTCCGGTTATATGTGATATAGCCGGGTTATCGGATTAAGTGTTGATTCGATAAAATGATACATTTTATATTAGTCGGTTATATGTGATATAGCCGAATTATCGGATCAAGTATTGATTCGATAATTTAATGTATAATTATATATATTTGATATATTAAATTACTTTAACTAATATATGCTCACTTAAGTATTTCTTTTTCTCACTTTGGATACATTTAACATATATGTGATATATGTTTATTGTATTCTTTTCTTTTGTTACAAAATTATATATATGTGATATGTATAATTGTAACATACTAGGTTACACATGCAACTAGGGTTTATGAGATTCTCACCATGGCTAGTAATTTGGGTTAGATATATATTTATTTTAGTTAATTCAAAATTGTGGACTTTTGTTAAGATATTTATTTATGTTGACTAAGTCCACTCTCTTGATATTTACTAAGATATTTGTTAACCTAACCCTAACCCTAGCTCATGGTTTATTCTCTACATGAGTTAGCCATGACATACTTAACCCTTGGTTGCATTTCTAACCTCATCTCATCACTTGCTTCATCTTCTTCTTCCTCATGATTTTTGCTCTCTAGCTTTCGTTCATGTGATGAAAAAATAGTGAGAAATAAAATTCTGAGAAAAATTCCTACCTCATCATCCTCTTCTATACTAACCATTTAGATTAGGGTGTTGGTTTCATTAATACCTCATTAGTGAAGTGAAATCTTGAGTTTGTGTTGCCTCGACGTAGATCATCTTGGATTGTGAAGACTTCAAGTATGGATGCATCATTCACCTCATGGAGCTTCATTAGAGTTCGGGAGCTTGATGATCGCAACGAAGGGACTACAACTTGGAGCTTTAGAAGTTAAGGAGAGGACTACAAAGGTTGTAATCCCTAATCACTTAGCGATAAAGTTGTTTACATTTCGATACCGCATGATTCTCTAGTTAAAGATCTTGTTTAGTGTTATTTAAGCATGGCAAAATTTTAATTAGGCATAGACGATACCACCCGAAACCTTGCTGTCATGCTTAGGAACCCTTTAGTTATATTGGATTATCGTGTTTTGAATAGCCGAGGTTTTTTATGTGAGATGAGAGTTTTTTATTTTCATTCATGTAAAAGCTTGTATGTAATATTCTTTTATTAGGGCACTTCCGGGTTGAGGATGATGTCACCATTTGATGTATATTATTTACTTTTCCGCATTAGAATAGACCCAAGGCGGGGAGCACAAGTAACCGGGTTCTAGGGTCCAGTAGGAGACCATCTTGAGGAGTCGAGACCGGGTCTCCTAACTCTATAATTGGAAGGGTTGCTTGCCACTCTCGTAGGGGTCTAGGGATGTGGGTTTGGCTATTCATCGCGACTGTGGAATCCGTGTTTTATATTGGCTTAATCTAAAATACGGAATTCCTAGTATATCCAATATTTCATATGTGATTTTTCTGCTGCTAATATTCCGTGATGTGATCACTTGATATTCTGAGATGAATGCCTATATTATATATATGATATATAATAACTATTGCTGCTTCCATTTCTTCTGTGATGCTTAGGAAGCAAAATTGATGGGACTTCATTAATGAGATTAATGAAATAAAAGAAACCTAAACATGTTGTAGAAACTTGTTTTAAAAACTGGTAGCTCTAGTTCTTGCTTTGCATAGCGGTATTCCTTGCAGAATATCCAGCACCTTATTCGATAAGGAAAGAGCCGAGATCTCTTCACTGGGAGTGACCTCTTTAGCGAAACCAGCAGATGCTACAACCCACTCGGTTTTGTCTTTTGATTGTTTCTTTAGTTCTTGCTTTGCATAATGGTATTTGTGAAATATCCTGCACCTTATTCGATAAGGAAAGAGCCGAGATCCCTTCACTGGGAGTGATCTCTTTAGCAAAACTACTAAAAGCCTCAAAAACACTCATTTTAAAATTCACTCGATTCTATAACGATATCAAGTTCATTACGCAAAGGGTTTTCTTAAAAACCTGTCATAGCCCTCCGTCATTTCTGATAAGTAGTATTTAGTATTCGTTCTACGTTTGTTGGCTTTCGTCAAGGCGTAGTGTGCGGTAGCTGATTAGTGCTTATCTGCTTAAGCATATGATGCGATTGGATTAGGGTAGTCGTACGACTTTGTTAGCTTTCGTCAAGGGTCGTGCGGGTGGGTTTAATTCAATCATGAAATGTATGGGTTGAACTTGACTAGCGGACTATGGTTTGTTGGCTTTCGTCAAGGTCATAGGACACTAGGGGGAGATGATTATCGGGAATTTAAAGTGTTGAAATTTGCAATGAGATTGCATACCTTCTATGATATAGTTGGATCCCGATACCCATTGCGAGTAAGAGTTACTCCTGGGAGAGTTTTACACATTTCAATTAGCCGATTAAGTAGGTGTCTAGAAAGGTGTTAACGGGGTTAAGCCGCTAGGAAAACAATGTTTATTTTAATTAGGTCTGTGCAAAAGTACGGGGAACCTCCTTCAAAGTACCGACACTGGCCTGGCCGAAAGATTGGCGAACCTATAGCATGTAATTAATCCAGGCTAGTCTTACTTTTTAGGGTTTGAACGAAGATTTGATAAAAATAGTGGGAGTTATCCTGATTAGATAAAATAATAACCAATCTGATCTTGCAAGAGCGCACGCAGAGTGTTTTCTTCTCTCTCTCTCTCTCCTGGTAGCGACCATATCATGCCTTAATCAAGATAATAATATGGATGCATTGACCGAACATGCTTATTATACTGAGCTAGGGAACGTTGGTTCCACTCTATCTTATAATTGTTATAAGTCCGAGCAGGAAATAGGGAAATATCCGAATTCCTACGCCACCCATTCGAGGAATGTGCATGTTGATGCATCTTCTTCGGGTGTGTTCATTACCGAGAACTGTTTCTCAGTATCCTATACATCCTAGGTATGAGATACCGGATTAGGATCCCACATATGTAATCTGTTACATGGGCTACAGAAAGGTAGAGAACTGGAAAATGGTGATATGTCTCTAAGTGTTAGAGAATGGTGCAATTGTTGCAGCCAAATCAGTTGGCATATATCACCTTGAATTACCAAACGGTAAATACATTGATTATGAACGAATGTTATTACATACCGAACCTGATATACAACATTACATCAGATTCTTTATTAAGTTAAAGAAGGATATAATTTAGTATTGCTGGACAATGTTGTGAAAATTTTCCTTAATCAAGAGTTGATTGGATCATGCACGTTATGTAATGGCATATACGTTCTAATTCAAACTACATTTCAAAGTATATAGAACACACACAAGAGGAATAATTCAGAAATGAACGAATCCTTCTTATGGCATTGTAGACTAGGTCATATCAATGCGACACGACCAACTAAGTTACATAAGGATGAATATGAGAATATGTTCGAATTTTCATCTTATGATACATGCCAGTCTTGTCTCAAAGGTAAAATGACCAATACTCCGTTTACTGGAAACAGAGAAAGAGTTACTGAACTCTTGGGACAGATACATGATGATGTATACGGTCCTATGTCTACTAATGCCAGGGTTGGTTCTTCGTATTTCATTATATTCATCGACGATCTCTCAAGATTCGGACATGTGTTCCTATTGAAACACGAGTCTGAAACTTTTGAGAAATTCAAGGAATATAATCTTGAAGTTGAGAACCAGATGGGTAGAAGTATTAAAGTCCTTCGATGTGATCGAGGAGGCAAATACTTGCGCGTGGAGTTCTTGGAGTTTCTAAAAGGAGAATGAGATTATCTCTCAGCTTACTCCTTCGAGTACACCACAACACAATGGTGTATCGGGGCGGAGGTATCGCACCCTATGAGATATGGTGCGCTCTAGGATGAGTAGTGCTGAGTTACCTATTTCCTTTAGGAGTTATGCACTTGAGATGCTGCATACATATTAAATGGGGTTCCGTCCAAATCAGTGCCTACCAATCCATATGAGATATGGAATCGGAAGAAACCATGTCTTAAACGAGTTAAGATATGAGGTTGTCCGGCTTATGTTGAAAAGCAAAATCCGGACAAACTCGAGGCAAGGTCAGTTCTGTACAAGTTTGTTAGGATATCCCAAACATTTGTGAGGGAATATCTTCTACCACACTGAGGAGCAAAAGTTGTTTTGTTTCTCAGCATGACACCTTTTTAGAAAAGGAATTTCTTGTGAAGAAATTTGTGGTTATGAGGTAGAACTGGAAGGAGTTGCAGCTAGACAAACTAACAGCTGATGATTTGGTGAAACCAAACGATTCAATAGTTTCCAACGAACCTCAGCCTCTCCGTGAATCTGATAGGGTTCCTCATCCACTTGAGAGATACTACGGTCTTCTCGGTGATAGTAGGAGCAAGGATTGCATCATGGTAGATGATGGCCCAACTGGGTTCAAGCAGGCCATCACAAGTGGGGACTCTGTGAAATGGCTGGATGCTATGCAATCAGAGATGGAATCCATGTACACCAACAAAGTATGACTTTGAATGTTGCACCTGAAGGGGTAAAACCCATTGCGAGCAAATGGATCTTGAGAAGATTCTTGGTGTAGATGGAAAAGTTGAGACTTTCAAAGCTAGACTTGTAGCAAAAGGCTATCGTCAATAACCATGTGTGGTTTATGATGAAACCTTTTCTCCAGTGGCTATGCTTAAGTCCATCAGGATTAAAGCACGCATCGCGGAGTTGGAACATTTGTTTTGATATGGCAGTCAAAGAGTTTGACTTCATAAAAAAGATAGATGAAACTTGTATATACAAGAAGGTTGTAGAGAGTAAGGTTGTCTTCCACGTTTTGTACGTAGATGACATACTCTTGATAGGAAATGGTTTCTTATGCTACACTCGATCAAGCTCCTCTTATCACGAGGATTCTCCATGGAAGATCTGGATGACACCTACTACATCTTGTGGGTTATGATCTATGATGATAGATCTATGTGGATGTTGGGAGTGTCCCAAATCCAGGTACATTAACATCATACTAAAGGGGTTTATTATGGAAGATTCTAAGCGTGGTGGTTCGCCCACTTGCTCAGGAATCGCTCTCTCCAAAAAGATGTCTTCCAAGACTGATTTGGAGAGAGCTCACGTGCAAGGGATAGCTTATGCTTCGGCAGTAAGCTCTATCATGTGTGCGGTGTTATGTACCAGAACAGATGTAGCTAACTCACTAGGTGTAGTGATCAGGAATCAATCAGATCTTGGGAGAATCACTGGACAGCTGTGGAGGACATTCTTAAGTACTTGAGAAGCACAAAATGAATGTTCTTGGTTCGAGCTTTCAGAGTGATAAGGTCGACTGAAAGTCAGTCACACGTTTTGTCTTTACCCTTAGTGGATGGACGGTATGTTGGAAGAGTTCTAAGCTAGATACCGTGGCATAGTAGATGATAAAGGCTGAATACATTGCTACCAACGAAACTGCCAAAGTGGTTGTCTGGGCATTTCATGTTCATGAGATGAACATGGTTCCTACCATTGAGCGTCCAATAACTGTTATTGTGACAACAAATGGAGTTGTGGTGTAACGTTTTAAAAATAATTAAATAAATAAAATCGTTTAATTGATTTTTTTTTATTTTCGGTAAAGTAAAACGTATTTTTCGTAAAACTAAACCGTAATTATTTTTCACTATAAATTTAAAAATACCTATTTTAATTATGTTATTACTAGTAAATGATGTTTATTTAGTCACTTATAAATTTTTAGTTTAATTAAATATTTTTCCTATTAATTATTTTAAATATTAACATAAGCTTTATTTATGCACTAAATTAGTGTAAATTTCAAATTTTACGGGGTTTAATTTGTAAAAATGAACCATGCCATATTATAATTTAGTGTGCATCATGAAAAATTTAGTTGCAAATTTTTCCATGATTCTAGAATTTTCTTGAGTTGTTATAGAAAAGAAATAAAAGAAAATTAAATAAAAGGTTGAAAAGACATAAAGGAGAGATATTATGAGAGAGCTTTCTACACAATTCTTTCTTCATTCTTCTTCTCTTTTCCAACCCTAAATTTGGCCGGCCTCCTCCCCTAGGCAGCCCCCCCATTTTCCTCTCTTTATTTTGTTTCAAAAATCCTTAAAAATTCATCAAAAATCCAATAAAAAATCGACAAATCCTAATAAATTCATACCCTCTATTCTTTGCTCTTCTTTACATGGTTTTTTGAGATGGAAAGCACTCATTTTGGAGGATCATTTTCATGTTTGGATTTTATGTTGTGGAGGTATAAATCTCTTTCTTTTGATTTATTTTTATTAGATATTTCTTTTAAGCATAATTAGATTTATTAAATTAATTCTATTTGCAAGTTTTAAAATTCAAGTTTGGGTTTGTATATTCAAGTTGTGGTATTATTAATTCATTAGGGTTATAATAACTAGTTTAACACTTTTGGAAAATGGAAAATCATGCATGGTTGTTATATTGTAAATTGTTATCCAAAATTGTTTAAACTAAACCATTTTTTTTACAAACTAGATTTCTATATATTATATATATTGGTGAGATAAATTCCAATTAATGTTTGAAACATTAGATTGTTGTTTTAATGAGGGTATTAATTTGTTAGTGGAATGAAAAACTTAGTTTGGTCACTAGTTTCTTTTGATAATTGAAAAATACTAATAAAAATGCTATTTTTGCTAACTAGTTTTTGTAAATTCTTAAATAAATGAGAGTTAAAATCTAATTTATGGTTTCATTATATTACCATCATTATAAATTGTAGTTTGAAAAGTTAATTCATACAAAATCAAGTTTTGTTGTGGAATTGTGGAATTTTGCTTGTAAGATGTGGAAAATTGATAAAAGTTGCAAACTAGGAATTTTGTATTAATACAAATTTGTGTAATAAAAATATAGTAGTGGTTTGTATAATCTAGTTATGCTATTTAATAAATAATATGACTATTAGTTCCATTTAAACCTCAAGTTTTGAAGTAAAACGGTAAATTGGCATTTTCGGGTTTTACGAAATCGAACGATTTGATTGATTTTTAGGGTTTCGATGAATTAAATCATGTTTTATATTATCAGTAATGAGTTTAAAACTATGAGTTATTTGTTGATGTTTATCTCGATCCATCGGAGTTTGTACGCCGATATCGAGTGATATTTGGTTCTTTTGCGTGAATGGGACATAGGTTTTAACCTATGCGCGTTCCGTGCGTCGTTTTAACTTTTGTCCATGATTCAGTTTACGATACTATATATGTTTGCGTATAGGTACCCCTCACGTGGACTGCGGGCGATGAAGAAGTGGATGGCGACACCGTCTTTGGCAGACATGGACCAGGTGAGTAGATGTATATCTACGGGGGGAAGTCGGGTGGATGGCGTTTAGCACCCCCGCAACGTAGAATAGTAATAGTACTTATTGACATTCGGAAGCTAGATGTGACCCTAGATTCTTAATGAGTAGGACCCTATTAATGACCCTAGGCTGGACTAGACTGATTTAGGAAGACCATACCAGAGGATGAATACCTTGGAAGAGATTCGTAGGTTTCAGGTAGATACACACACACGCACACACTGAAACTCAACGTGGTGTATACGTGTATGTGTATATATATATAGGACTAGGTATAGGTATATATATATATATATACAACACGTATATGGGATATGATGATGTGATATGATACACGGGAATGAAACAGTATAACAGGGCTTGATGCCGTGATTCTTGGCTATACAGTCGTATTAAAGTGTTAGCGGATCATTAGAGAATGAGATAATGATCAGGTATACATAAATTATAATGGGTGGTGATGATATTTAGGTACATGGGACTCTAAAATAGCACCCGGACTGTAACTTGTGACTGATCACGATATGATATATATATGACTTAATTACGACATTATATAGGTGTGACTTGATGATGATATGATATAAGTGTGACTTAATCACAATATGATACATATGACATGATATTTCTGAGGATAAATTAATGATGCATATTTATGATGGCAATGATATAGGATTGATGTATGCGATTACAGTATAGCACCTTGATCATGACATGTGTTGATGATGATATTATACGAATGATGAGACACCTAGGAGATACTTGACCCATACCCCGATATTGGAATACCGTACGATGGATTTTACCGTACGAGGCATAGATATGATGATTGATCCGCACTCTAGATTCGAGGAAGCCGTACTACGTACGTGACGTTATTGAGGCTGGATCGCCGACTATTAGAGATATGGATTCAGACCTTAGGTGGACTCTTGTTTCTTATTGACTAGTTTCTTAGGTTCAATTCCTTAGGAGGTCAGATGGACACTAGTTTGGGTTCGATTCATATAGTGGTAGTTGTACTTGTATATCGCAGATGAGTGGTTATTCACATCCGTCTTTACATTCATGCTGTAATCATAATGTTGCATGTTCATAGATATGTTTCTATATCAGTATAAAGCTCTGCCTGTTAGGACACTAGCACTATTACCGATGATGCGCATATTCCACGCACACTTATTTGCCGGCTCACACACATCATTATCGGTAATTGCTATGTCGCGTACATTTTAGAACATATTATCTTTTATTGATAGAATCAGCTAGCAACTAGATCGATATAATATTGAGATTACTCTCTGGTGTTAGTATAGACATGGTATTTATTACTTAAACATTTCATGCATTCGCATTTTCATGTTATCATGCAGGATTATGGGGCATATGCCGACACTTATCATATACTTACTCATGATTTTGGGATTTTGGATTTCTATGAGATTTCTGGATTTTGGGGAAAACCGCAAAAATATATAAAACAAACTTCTCTCTCTCTCCTCCTCTCTTTTTAAAATATAAGATGCGGTTTTCTCGTGATATATGTGTCGTCCACCATGAGATTTCATGTTTTCTGTTGGATTTCGAGACCCGATTCGAGGAGTGGATGAACCGTCTCGGGTACATGGTGGGCCCGGTATGGTACCCCGGGGCAAGAAGATCGAGTTGTAGACGATGAGCCTGGCAGGGGAAGGCTACCTACAGGTGATGTCTGGCGCGGCGGATATCCGGAGGACACCGACCGTTGTCGTGAGATTTGATGATATGGGCCGATCCGGACTGACGGAGCCCGAGATATTGAAACTATGAGACATTGAGATTATGAGGTACTGAGACTTGAGATTTACATGCTTTGTGTCGATGCTTGACACGGATTTCCATGGATTTCATTGTTGATATTTCAGATTTCTATACACATTTTACTATGATAAAAGCTAAAGATTTCTTATACAGATATACCTAGATTTCAAGATTGGTTATTTTACATTCATGGTGCATGCATACTCATTCATATGACATAGTACTATATGAGGCACTGACACGAGCACAGAGTATTTGAATTTACACGTAGCTTATTATCCTGTCTTACTTGATGACTAGGAGTATATTAGTATATTATTATGACCTAGGATAGCGTCGTGCATTCGATTTCTTTTCGTAGATGTCTTCTACTCACGAGTTGGCAACTCACCCCCGTTGTGCCAAATTTTATTACAGGTTGATGTACAGGGTTCCTTGGCAGTTGCTGGCACATCATTTTAATTCCGGGTGATTTGCACGGTAGGTTGGTTCATTTGTATCTGGACCGCCGTTGTATTTTTATTATTTCATTTGTATCTAGAAAGCTCTATCAACCAAACTTGTATTACTTGATAGTTTACTGGACCATTTATTTATTTCGACCTTAGAGTCGCGCATGTATTATTCTGGTTTGGTGGATTTGTTTTCTTTTGAGTTTTGAGGCTCGCCCTTTGGCGTTGTATATTATTGTGCTTGTTGTGGTTGTTTCCGCCTGTTGGCGTTGAGCTAGCTCCCGTTTGGGGATGCTTTTTATTGTTTATGTATATTATACTTGTTGTAACCATTTGGGGCCAGTTTTTACAGAGGAGACTCTGCCGAAATTTTTGGGAAAATTTGCTGATGCTTTTAAACTTATTTTCTTCATGTTTTCTTTTACTTCCTCTTCTTTTATATGGTTTAGATTTCTGGGATTCGGCTTACTTAGGTTACGTTGCGCCACTAGACGTTTCGTAATCTATGTGCCGGTCACGTTCCGTACTTTCGAGTCGTGACAAAGTTGGTATCAGAGCGCTAGATTTAACCTTGTATAAGTCTAGGTGACCCTTGGTTGATAGAGTAGGCGACTTAGCTTGAGTGACGTACCGTGGGTATGGTCCGCAGCATACTTACGATACGCTACTCTGCTTAAGGAGCCTTAGGATGTATATTTGTTTGCACCGCATTTCATTCGTTCCTTTGGTCTATGTTCGTCGATATCGGAGGGTGGTTTCTGTTACCACGGGCGCACGGGCAGAGGGAGCTGCGGCTCGAATGCGATAACCATTAGGGTATCGGTTATTCTTGAGGATTGAAGCATTGTTTAGCGTGCGGGAGAAGGGTATTCACATGCCGTCCAGACGAAGTTAAAGGATTCGAACGATAATCAGAAAACCCATTTCCCAAGTTTAAAGTATTCGGAAGAACATGCAGGTATTTCTATGGACCCTTTAGAAGAATGAAACCCTAACTCGACATAATGACCACGAGAACGCCCTTGAACCTTAGGGTTTACGGCAGTTCCGCGGTGCCATTAGTGAGGCTTGGGTTTGCCCTTCTACGGCTGGACCATCGATGCTGGGGTATGTACCGGATATTTTTAAACTGTACTTGAGTGTTGAGCTCTCGGGGAAATTATGGGATTTTGGTGGATCGATCGAAAAGTTTAATGTAGTCCGGATATCAGGTGAAGAGATCGACTACGTGCGAGACTTTAGATATGAGTATTGCCGTTGGTAGCGCAGTCAGCACACCTATGAAGAGACAAGTTCGAAGCAGTCAACACCAGAGGAAAGGGGGAAAGAGGCGCACATTGACGATGGTGTTTACGATTGTGATTTGGTGATTTGAATCTCATATTTCCGTTGATTGGATCTTTTTTTTTGGTATTTTGAGGATTTTGTTCTATGATTGGTATTTCTTATGTGTGCATTCATTACATTCTATTCGTGCTTCATATATCAGTTGTATTGATATTGTTTTGTACATACCCAGTACACTCGATTTGGTTTTATACATTTTGAGATTTTGATTTGATTTCGTGCATATGGGTTACATATGATTTTGATATATGCTTCGACCTAGTTTTCATGCATTTTCGTACTGTGATTTCGATTTTGATATTCGGTGTATATTTTCGTGCACCATGTGCACCTGATTGAGATTCTTGCGCACATTCGGTGCACCTGATGCGATTTTGTGCACACCAGATGCACTAAATCGGGGTTTTGTGCAGATTAGATTCACCTGATATTGAGTCGTGCACGCCCGTTGCACTTGACAGATGTTTTTGGTGCACACCTGTTGCGCTTAGTTTTGTTTTTGTGTGTATTCGTGGTATCTATATTTGGTTCCGATTTCAGTGCGCACCGGACACACATGATATATTTTTGATGTGATTGGGATTGATTTCAGTTTGAGCAGTATGTTTTCATAATCATTACTAATTGATTTAGTAACCAGGTGGGACATGTATGTTAAATAAAAAGATATATATATATATATACATATATAGCTATTTTTTTTTAAAAAAAAATAAACGTCCGCTATTTATGCCGTGACACGTGCATCGCACGGCGATTTTCAAGAGGGGTTTTTGTATGCTTCTTTATTAAGATGATTAGACGATTTTACTACGATGCGCACTATATATATATAAGTTATAGTTTTGATATATATTATGTTGGTTTTCGTATTTGGTTTTGATATTTTATCTTTACCATAACTCGGAAGATTGCGTTATGCTTGACGGAGTTGATTTTAGTTTTGTATTGATGATTTCGGAGCCCCGACGATTTGAGTGTTTTGCTAAATGTTTTAGTATTTGGAGAAGGAGTTTTAATTTAAATTCGGGGACCGAATTTTTATAAGGGGGGAAGATTGTAACGTTTTAAAAATAATTAAATAAATAAAATCGTTTAAGTGATTTTTTTTTGATTTTCGGTAAAGTAAAACGTATTTTTCGTAAAACTAAACCGTAATTATTTTTCACTATAAATTTAAAAATACCGATTTTAATTATGTTATTACTAGTAAATGGTGTTTATTTAGTCACTTATAAATTTTTAGTTTAATTAAATATTTTTCCTAAATTAATTATTTTAAATATTAACATAAGCTTTATTTATGCACTAAATTAGTGTAAATTTCAAATTTGAAGGGGTTTAATTTGTTAAAATGAACCATGGTATATTATAATTTAGTGCGCATCATGCAAAATTTAGTTGCAAATTTTTCCATGATTCTAGAATTTTCTTGAGTTGTTATAGAAAAGAAATAAAAGAAAATTAAATAAAAGGTTGAAAAGACATAAAGGAGAGATATTATGAGAGAGCTTTCTACACAATTCTTTCTTCATTCTTCTTCTCTTTTCCAACCCTAAATTTGGCCGGCCTCCTCTCCAAGGTAGCCCCCCCATTTTCCTCTCTTGATTTTGTCTCATAAATCCTTAAAAATTCATCAAAAATCCAATAAAAAATCCACAAATCCTAATAAATTCTTACTCTCTATTCTTTGTTCTTCTTTACATGGATTTTTGGAGATGGAAAGAACTCATTTTGGAGGCTCATTTTCATGTTTGGATTTTATGTTGTGGAGGTCTAAATCATTTTCTTTTGATTTATTTTTATTAGATGTTTCTTTTAAGCATAATTAGATTTATTAAATTAATTCTATTTGCAAGTTTTAAAATTCAATTTAGGGTTTATAAATTCAAGTTGTGGTTTTATTAATTCATTAGGGTTATAATAACTAGTTTAACACTTTTGGAAAATGGAAAATCATGCATGGTTGTTATATTGTAAATTGTTATCCAAAATTGTTTAAACTAAACCATTTTTTTTACAAACTAGATTTCTATATATTATATATATTGGTGAGATAAATTCCAATTAATGTTTGTAACATTAGATTGTTGTTTTAATGAGGGTATTAATTTGTTAGTGGAATGAAAAACTTAGTTTTGTCACTAGTTTCTTTTGATAATTGAAAAATACTAATAAAAATGCTATTTTTGCTAACTTGTTTTTGTAAATTCTTAAATAAATGAGAGTTAAAATCTAATTTATGGTTTCATTATATTACCATCATTATAAATTTTAGTTTGAAAAGTTAATTCATACAAAATCAAGTTTTGTTGTGGAATTGTGGAATTTTGCTTGTAAGATGTGGAAAATTGATAAAAGTTGCAAACTAGGAATTTTGTATTAATACAAATTTATGTAATAAAAATATAGTAGTGGTTTGTATAATCTAGTTATGCTATTTAATAAATAATATGACCATTAGTTCCATTTAAACCTCAAGTTTTGAAGTAAAACGGTAAATTGGCATTTTCGGGTTTTACGAAATCGAACGATTTGATTGATTTTTAGGGTTTCGATGAATTAAATCATGTTTTATATTATCAGTAATGAGTTTAAAACTATGAGTTATTTATTGATGTTTATCTCGATCCATCGGAGTTTGTATGCCGATATCGAGCGATATTTGGTTCTTTTGCGTGAATGGGACATAGGTTTTAACCTATGCGCGTTCCGTGCGTCGTTTTAACTTTTGTCCGTGATTCAGTTTACGATACTATATATGTTTGCGTATAGGTACCCCTCACGTGGACTGTGGGAGATGAAGAAGAGGATGGCGTCACCGTCTTCGGCAGACATGGACCAGGTGAGTAGATGTATATCTACGGGGGGAAGTCGGGTAGATGGCGTTTAGCACCCCCGCAGCGTAGAATAGTAATAGTACTTATTGACATTAGGAAGCCATATGTGGCCCTAGATTCTTAATGAGTAGGACCCTAGTAATGACCCTAGGCTGGACTAGACTGATTTAGGAAGACCATACTAGAGGATGAATACCTTGGAAGAGATTCGTAGGTTTCAGGTAGATACACACACACGCACACACTGAAACTCGACGTGGTGTATACGTGTATGTGTATACATATATAGGACTAGGTATAGGTATATATATATACAACTCGTATATGGGATACGATGATGTGATATGATACACGGGAATGAAACAGTATAACTGGGCTTGATGCCGTGATTCTTGGCTATACAGTCGTATAAAAGTATTAGCGGATCATTAGAGAATGAGATAATGATCAGGTATACATAAATTATAATGGGTGGTGATGATATTGAGGTACATGGGACTCTAAAATAGCACCCGAACTGTAACTTGTGACTGATCACTATATGATATATGTATGAGTTGATTACGATATCATATAGGTGTGACTTGATGATAATATGATATAAGTGTGACTTAATCACAATATGATACATATGACATGATATTTCTGAGGATAAATTAATGATGTATATTTATGATGGCAATGATATATGATTGATGTATGCGATTACAGTATAGCACCTTGATCATGACATGTGTTGATGATGATATTATACGAATGATGAGACACCTAGGAGATACTTGACCCGTACCCCGATATTGGGATGCCGTACAATAGATTTTACCGTACGAGGCATAGATATGATGATTGATCCGCACTCTAGATTCGAGGAAGCCGTACTATGTACGTGACGCTATTGAGGCCGGATCGCCGACTATTAGAGATATGGATTCAGACCTTAGGTGGACTCTTGTTTCTTATTGACTAGTTTCTTAGGTTTAGTTCCTTAGGAGATTAGATGGACACTAGTTTGGGTTCGATTCATATAGTGGTAGTTGTACTTGTATATCGCAGATGAGTGGTTATTCATATCCGTCTTTACATTCATGCTGTAATCATAATATTGCATGTTCATACATATGTTTCTATATCAGTATAATGCTCTGCCTGTTATGACACCAGCATTATTACCGATGATGCGCATATTCCACGCACACTTATTTGCCGGCTCACACACATCATTATCGGTAATTTCTATGTCACGTACACTTTAGAATATATTATCTTTTATTGATAGAATCAGTTAACAACTAGATCGATATAATATTGAGATTACTCTCTGGTGTTAGTATAGACATGGTATTTATTACTTAACCATTTCATGTATTCTCATTTTCATGTTATCATGTAGGATTATGGGGCATATGCCGACACTTATCATATGCTTACTCATGATTTTGAGATTTTGGATTTCTATGAGATTTCTGGTTTTTGGGGAAAACCGCAAAAATATATAAAACAAACTTCTCTCTCTCTGTTTAAAATATAAGATGCGGTTTTCTCGTGATGTATGTGTCGTCCACCATGAGATTTCATGTTTTCTGTTGGATTTCGAGACCCGATTTGAGGAGTGGATGAGCCGTCTCGGGTACATGGTGGGCCCGGTATGGTACCCCGGGGCAAGAAGATCGAGTTGTAGACGATGAGCCTGGCAGGGGAAGGCTACCTACCGGTGATTTCTGGCGCGGCGGATATCCGGAGGATACCGACCGTTGTCGTGAGATTTGATGATATGGGCCGATCCGGACTGACGGAGCCCGAGATATTGAGACTATGAGACATTGAGATTATGAGGTATTGAGACTTGAGATTTACATGCTTTGTGTCGATGCTTGACACGGATTTCCATGGATTTCATTGTTGATATTTCAGATTTCTATACACATTTTTCTATGATAAAAGCTAAAGATTTCTTATACAGATATACCTAGATTTCAGGATTGGTTACTTTACATTCATGGTGCATGCATACTCATTCATATGACATAGTACTATATGAGGCACTGACACGAGCACAGAGTATTTGCATTTACACGTAGCTTATTATCCTGTCTTACTTGATGACTAGGAGTATATTAGTATATTATTATGACCTAGGATAGCGTCGTGCATTCGATTTCTTTTCGTAGATGTCTTCTACTCACGAGTTGGCAACTCACCCCCGTTGTGCCAAATTTTATTACAGGTTGACGTACAGGGTTCCTTGGCAGTTGCTGGCACATCATTTTCATTCCGGGTGATTTGCACGGTAGGTTGGTTCATTTGTATCTGGACCACCATTGTATTTTTATTATTTCATTTGTATCTAGAAAGCTCCATCAACCAAACTTATATTACTTGATAGTTTACTGGACCATTTATTTATTTCGACCTTAGAGTCGCGCATATATTATTCTGGTTTGGTGGATTTGTTTTCTTTTGAGTTTTGAGCCTCGCCCTTTGGTGTTGTATATTATTATGCCTGTTGTGGTTGTTTCCGCCTGTTAGCGTTGAGCTAGCTCCCGTTTGGGGATGCTTTTTATTGTTTATGTATATTATACTTGTTGTACCCGTTTGGGGCCAGTTTTTACAGAGGAGACTCTGCCGAAATTTTTGGGAAAATTTGCTGATGCTTTTAAACTTGTTTTCTTCATGTTATCTTTTACTTCCTCTTCTTTTATATGGTTTAGATTTCTGGGATTCGGCTTACTTAGGTTACGTTGTGCCTCTAGACGTTTCGTAATCTAAGTGCCGGTCACGTTCCGTACTTTCGGGTCATGACATGTGGCTTTGGCCTAGGAACGCCGGTCCCATCAGCGATCTAGACATATTCTGAGGCAAGTATCACCTGATCAGGAAGATGGTTAATCTCCATGGGATCGAGGTCAGGAGAGTTGACGCGAAGGATAACACAGCGGATCCACTCACAAAGGCCTTACCCTAGAGAGACTTCTATAGGACGTTGAGTATGTGATACTGCAACAAATGGCCTTAGTGCAAGTGGGAGATTGTTAGTTATATATGTATGCCCTAGAGGCCATTACTGTACATGTGATGTATATTGTAGTGGGTGCTTGGACATATATAGGGAGGGCTTTCTTGCTCGACATGATAGTATGCTATCTAGTAGCTCTTTATCTTAACATGTACACTTATTGTCTCTCTATTACATGTTGATAAAGCCCTTAGGATGAGTACTTGACTGCCTGGATTACTATGCGGATCATACTAGTGGGGCAGAGGTAGTCGGCAAGTACATCTTTTAAATGTTCCTAGTCGTAGGAGCATCGAGACTGGGCATCGATACTCTAGAGTAGACTAGCGTATGCGCTTTTTGACCTATATGATGGGCGATCGATGATCCCATATCCTTTAGTGTTTGACATCAGAGAAGATATACGGGTGCTCAGTGGAGACTGGGTACACTGGACGGACTCGCCGAGAACTCCTAGCTGGTATTATACCTATCGTCAGATAGCAGTTCTCTGGTGACACTGGTACAGGTTAGTCTGTCGACCCGAGATCGTCATAGAGTCTTGTGTGATTCTGTAACATTTTGAAATATTTTAGAAAATTAATTATTTTAGTTATTTAATTAAAACATTTATTTTTATTGTGTTTGTCATAAAAATGTCTTTTAAAATGTGGTAGAGTAGATTAGTAAGGTAATAGTTTGTTTTTATAATAGTAAGTATCATGAGGGGTTTTGTGAAGAGTGTAGTTAATTGTGGAAATTTGAAATTTGTGAGGGTTTAAGTGTAAATGGATAAAGGGTCAAGGTTAAGCTTAAGTTACACTCATGGCATAACATATCCTAGATGACACCTCATGCTATATCTCCTCCTTGCATGAAAACACCACCCTCTTCCATGCTACACATCCTACTTGCATGAGATTACCACCTCCTTGCTAAGTGACACCTCCTCCTACAAATCTCACTCATTCTCCTTATCTTCTAAAATTTTTCTGTTCATATATCCTTTTGAGGCAAGTGTTTAACTTAAAAGAAAATAGAAATCTAAGAACAAGAAAGAAAAAAAAGAGAAGAGAAGAGAGAGCCTAAGTACTAAGGATCAATACCCCCATCCTCTTGCTAGAATCTATGAGCTTGTGCATCTTGGAGGAAGCCTTTCCAGTAGTCTTGCTGTAGGTATAATCTTTAAATTCTGTAGAATTTTAGTTTTGTAACCGTTTAAATATAGAAATCGAATATCAGATATATCGTATTTTGATAGGAATAGGCTCTATTTTGAATCTGTTATACTTTAGATGTAAATTAGAAAAATCAAACAGTTCCTTAACCTTGTAAATTGGACCTAGAATAACCCATAGGAATACGAACCCATTACCTCGGATTTTGGCCGGCGACACATAGAGAAAATCCGAGCTCGCCGGACTTTTTTAGGAGTTGGGTGTTGTGGTTTTCAGGGTAGCTATCTGTATATGTATTAGGATGTTTGGTATTGCTAGTTTAAGTTAATTTTTCAGTAGGTTAAATCTGTAAGCTAATATCAGTTTTGGAGTAAAAATTCTATAAACGACACGGACATATCGTATCATGAATTCTGTTTTAACCCTTTACGACCAGAATAGGGTTAACATAGGTTAGTATAAGTGTTAGATAGTCACAATATCCTCACATAGCCTATTTAGTTGGTGCGGTATAGTAAACTAGGATAATTATGATATTTAGCATACTAATATTGAATCTAGAACCACTAGGTGTAATCACTAGAAAAATCTAGCAAGATCAAAGGTATATTGAGACCACTAGGAGATTACACTTAAAGCTAGAGCCCTAAAGTCCCTACTTCATCCGGCGACATACCTAAAATTTCCGAGCTCGCCGGCCCCCTTGGGTTTTTGGTGTTGGTTTTTCTTCTGTGGCTTTGTATGGGTATTTTGTGATTTACAGTATTGTTTGATTTGTCCCAATATTCATACAGAGAAATCTGGGAAGGTTTAGTTTGAGTTTTATTAAAGTTTCCAACATTTCGATATGATTTACCGTATCTCTGTACTGCAACTGAAACGTTGACGTTCGTACGTTAAGTTCAGGGGCATTTGATTGTCTTTGAGGTAAGTGAGCTGTAGATTCTAACCTACGGGTGCTTAGCTCGTTGTTTTGGTTTTTAATATGATATTTAAATCGATGTAATTTTAAATACGATTATAGGTGCGATCGCGAAGGTTTCCGAGACTGAGTTGGCGGACATGGCAGTGCGGATTTCAGCAAGCTCAACGAATTGGTGAGTATATTTACATCTACGGGGGAAGTCGGGTGGATGGCGTATAGCACCCCCTCAACCTTATAAATAGTATTATGATATCTATTTAGTTTAGTATTTATTCAAGATATTGATATAGTATCGCATCTAGTATGTCCTCCATTTGCATATAGTTTCATACATAGTTTTAAATGAGATACGCACGTGATGTTAGATTCGTACGATATGGATATGGATTGATGGATTTGTATGAGGGATCATGCTGTATTTAAGATGACACAGTTATAGTGATACGATGAGGTATTATTCGAGAAATTATACGTATTGGAAATGATGAGATTCGTATGCCGAATAACGGCCAGGTTTTTCCTTTAGACTCGTAGAGTTAGATTATATTCCGTTTTAGGATGTAATCCTGGTGTGAGCTATATTCTTTTAAAAACGACGATTCGTTTCTCTTAAATGATAAAATACAAGGATGCAGTGTCAATTTCCAAAACGAATATCTATTTTAACCTAAGGCAGCTTCCTTATCTCAAAACCAACATTTCGTTCCATTTTCAAAGTTAATGGTATAGCTCATAGCAGATAGTTACAGTTATCAGTTACGCTTATTTCATGACCTGAAAGTACGGAACGTGACCGGCACTTAGATTACGAAGCGTCTAGAGGCGCAACGTAACCTAAGAAAGCCGAAGCCCAGAAATCTAAACCATAAAAAGAAGAAGAAGTAAAGGAAAACATGTAGAAAACAAGTTTAAAAGCAACATCCAATTTTCTCAAAAATTTCGGCAAAATTTCCTTTATAAAAACTGGCCCCAAACGGGTACAAACAAGAATAATATATATACAAACAATAAAAAGCATCCCCAAACGGGAGCTAGCTCTACGCCAAAAGGCGGAAACAACCACATCAATGCACAATAGTATACAACGCCATAGGGCGAGGCTCAAAACTCAAAAGAAAACAAAACCACCAGATATCATAATAATACAAGCGCGACTCTAAGGTCGAAATAAATAACCGGTCCAGTAAACTATCAAGTAATACAAGTTTGGTTGATGGAGCTTTCTAGATACAAATAAAATAATAGAAGTACAATGGCGGTCCAAATACAAATGAACCAACCTACCGTGCAAATCACCCGGAATGAAAAGATGTGCCAGCAAACTGCCAAGGAACCCTGTACATCAACCTGTAATAAAATTTGGCACAACGGGGGTAAGTTGCCAACTCGTGAGTAGAAGATATCTGCGAAAAGAAATCGAATGCACGACGCTGTCCTAAGTCAAAATAATATACTAATATACTACTAGTCATCAAGTAAGACATGATAATAAGCTACGTGTAAGTGCAAAAGCTCCGTGCTCGTGTCAGTGCCTCATATAGTACTATATCATGTGAATGAGTATGCATGCACCATGAATGTAAAATAACCAATCCTGAAATCTTAATATATCTGTATAAGAAATCTTTAGCTTTTATCATGGTAAAATGTGTATAGAAATCTGAAATATCAATGATGAAATCCATGGAAATCCGTGTCAAGTATCGACACAAAATATGTAAATCTCAAGTCTCAATACCTCATAATCTTAATGTCTCATAGTCTCAATATCTCGGGCTCCGTCAGTCCGGATCGGCCCATATCATCAAATCTCACGACAACGGTCGGTATCCTCCGGATATCTGCCGCGCCAGACATCACCGGTAGGTAGTCCTCCCCTGCCAGGCTCATCGTCTACAACTCGAACTTCTTGCCCCGGGGTACCATACCGGGCCCACTATGTACCCGAAGCGGTTCATCCACTCTTCGAATCGGGTCTCGAAATCCAACAGAAAACATGAAATCTCATGGTGGACGACACATACATCACGAGAAAACCGCATCTTATGTTTTTAAAAAGAGAGGAGGAGAGAGAGAGAAGTTTTTTATATATTCTTGCGGTTTTCCTCAAAAATCCAGAAATCTCATAGAAATCCAAAATCCCAAAATCATGAGTAAGTATATGATAAGTGTCGGCATATGCCCCATAATACTGCATGATAACATGAAAATGCAAATGCATGAAATGTCTAAGTAATAAATACCATGTCTATACTAACACCAGAGAGTAATCACAATATTATATTGGTCTAGCTGTTAGCTGATTGTATCAATAAAAGATAATATGATCTAAAGTGTACGTGACATAGCAATTACCGATGATGATGTGTGTGAGCCGGCAAATAAGTGTGCGTAGAATATGCGCATCATCGGTAATGGTGTTGGTGTCCTAACAGGTAGAGTTTTATACTGATTATAGAAGCATATGTATGAACATGCAACATTATGATTACGATATGAATATAAAGACGGATGTGTAATAACCACTCATCTGTGATATACAAGTATAACTACAACTATATGAATCGAGCCTAAACTAGTGTCCGTCTAACCTCCTAAGGAACTAAACCTAAGAAACCAGTCAATATGAAATAAGAGTCCACCTAAGGTCTGAATCCGTATCTCTAATAGTCGGCGATCCAGCCTCAATAGCGTCACGTATGTAGTACGGCTTCCTCGAATCAAGAGTGCGGATCAATCATCATATCTATGTCTCGTACGGTAAAATCCATCGTACGGCATCCCAATATCGGGGTACGGGTCAAGTATCACCTACGTGTCTCATCATTCGTATAATATCATCATCAACACATGTCAAGATCAAGGTGCTATACTGTAATCGCATACATCAATCATATATCATTGCCAGCACAAATATACATCGTTAATTTATCCTCAGAAATATCATGTATATGTATCATATTGTGATTAAGTCACACTTAGATCATATCGTAATCAAGTCACACCTATATGATATCGTAATCAAGTTATACATATATCATTTCGAAATCAAGTCACATCTATATGATGTCGTAATCAAGTCACACATATATCATATCAGAATTTCAGGCACAGGTTACGATCCGGGTTCTATTTTAGAGTCCCATGTACTTCAATATCATCACCACCCTTTATTATTGTTCATGTATACAAATCCATTATCTCATTTTCTAATGATCCGCTAACAGCATAACACGACTGTATAACCAAGAATCACGGCATCAGCCCAGTTATATTGTTTCATCCCCGTGTATCATATCATATCCTTGTATCATATATGAAGGGTTAACTTAGCACCTCATGAAGGGTTTGGAAGCATCACATGTACAAAAGATTGAATTTTTTAGGGTGCTAAGTTAACATACAAAGGATCGATCCTAGAAAAATTAGGGTTTCAAAAAACGACACATCATCACATGAAAGAAATGCTAGGGTTTTGAGAGTACAACCTTTGTAGCTCCCTACGCTAGACTCCTTGGCCACTTGAGGATTGGAGGAGGGTTCGCTTGAAGTCTCCTAGTGTCCACGACGATCCACCCGAAGCTCCTAGTCCAAACATGCAACTTCACTTTTCAAAAGAAGAAATGAAGATAACACTCTAAACAAGTAGGCTAAACTTGTGTAGAATGATGTTGTGGTTCTTATTCTCACTTCAAAATCCAATCTTGTTATGTAATTTGCTCACTATAAAAGTCTAGAGAGCAAGTGAAGAAGGAGGAAGAAGATGACTATACTTTTAACAAGAGTGAAAAAGATAACTCTCTTGAAGAAAAAGAAAATATATCTATATATATTTTCTTATCCTCATCTCAAACCATGGTTAGATGATAAAGATATTATTTAGCTTGAGTTTAAAACACAAAGAGAAGGTTAACTCATGGTTAAGAGTAGGTGAGCATGGTTAGGTTTAAGAAGGATGTAGAAACTAGCCATGCATTATCCTTTCTTTTTCCATTTTGTTTTTAACACAAATTAAATAATTATCCATATATTTAATCCATGGTGTGAGTCTTATATTGCCACCATTTTCCATGTGTAATCAACCATGATAGATGATGTATGTATGTATGTATGTATGTATGTATGTATGCACATCCATATGTGCATGAAACTAGAAAGAAAGCATACATGCATGCATACATCCATCATGTACAAGAAAAGATTTTAAGTGAGAAAACTAATGGTTAAATGATAAATCAACACTTGATTTATCAATCCGGCCATATCACATATGACCCCACCAAAAGCAAGCCGCCCGATCAATATACGGTATCCTATACGTGCATTTTAATCGGGTCCATGTGCATATCGCATACGCGCACATCGCATACGCGCACCACAACGTTTCGCCTGGACTAGGTAACTCCTTTGTGGGACTCTAAGACTCGTCAATACGCCGGCAGTGGGTGATGATCATATCAAGCACCCCCAAGCCGCAAGCGGTCAGCTAAACGTAACGGCCACCCGGGTATTGAAAGATCAGAAGAGAACAAGCGAACCTGCTACAACTCCCGTCGAGCCAACCGGCAACACTACCGTGCAGTCCGGTCTCCTCGTCTGATATGTCGCATATCAAGTCTAGGGGTGGTAAACATCAGACCCCAATAACTGATAAGTCGTGCCGATGTGAGGCTTATAACGGGTCGAGAAACTACTGGTAACACTTACCAATAAATCTCCAATCAGCCCTGGCCAGGGACTTCCCTGTTACGGCCAATCGAGCACAGTGCAACATCAACCCCCAATACCGAGAGAGACGAAACCCCTCCTATCGCTCATTGCCTCCATGTGACTCGGGACTGTACACAAAAACCACCGTTTTGCACGCCCTCATGGACGTGGAAAGGTGGAAATCAAAGCACAGTGGAAATCACACAAGACTCTATGACGATATTGGGTCTACAGACTAACATGCACAAGTGTCACCTGAGAACTTCCATCTGACGGGAGGTATAATACCATCTGGGAGTTCTCGGCGAGTCCGTCCGGTGTACCCAGTCTCCACTGAGCACCCGTATACCATCTCTGATGTCAAATACCAATGGATATGGGATCATCCATCGCCCATCTCATGGGTCGAGAAGCGTATACGCTAGTCTACACTGGTATATCGATGCCCCATCTCGATACACCAACGACTAGGGACCTTGAAGGATGTACTTATGGACTACCATGTCCCTACTAGTATGATCCGCATCATAGTCCAGGTAGTCAAGTACACATCCTAAAGGCTTTACCAACATGTAACTATAAGACAGTATAAAGAGACTAGTATACATGTTAAGATAAAGAGCAACCAGATAGCATACTATCATATCGAGCAAGAAAGTCATCTCTAAATATGTCCAAGCATCCAATATAATATACATTATCTGTACAATACTGGCTTCTAGGGCATACATACAACTAACAACATATACGTATTGTGTATATATATATATACCTACACCTAGTCATATATATATATATACATACATACATACATACATACATACATACACGTATACACCACGTCGAGTCTCAGTGTGTGCGTGTGTATGTAGCTACCTGAAACCTACGAATCTCTTCCAAGGTATTCATCCTCTGGTTTGGTCTTTCTAAATCAGTATAGTCCAACCTAGGGTCATTACTAGGGTCCTACTCATCAAGAATCTAAGGTCACGTCTGGCTTCCTAATGACAATAAGTATTATCCCTATTCTACGTTTGCGGGGGTGCTAAACGCCATCCACCTGACTTCCCCCCGTAGATATACATCTACTCACCTGGTCCTTGTCTGCCGAAAATGATGTCGCCATCCTCTTCTTCATCGCCCGCAGTCCACGTGTGGGGTACCTATACGCAAACATATATATAGTATCGTAAACTGAATCACGGACAAAAGTCAAAACGACGCACGGAACGCGCATAGGTTAAAACCTATGTCCCACTCATGCAAAAGAGCCAAATATCGTTCGATGTCGGCGTACAAATGTCGATTGATCGAGATAAACATCATCAAACAGCTTGTAGCTTAAAAAACTCATTACTTATAATATAAAACATGATTTAATCCATCGAAACCCTAAAAATCGATCAAATCGTCCGATTCCGTAAAACCTGAAAACACCAATTTACCGTTTTACTTCAAAACTTGATGTTTAAAAGAAACTAATGGTCATAATATTCATTAAATAACCTAACTAGATTATAGAAACCATTACCATATTTTTAACACCCTAATTTATATTAGTTTGGAAATTCTAGTTTGTAAACTTACCCGATTTCGGTATTTTTAAGCAAAACTTCACCATATCACAACTAAACTGGCTTTTGCATGAATTAATGTACTAAACTACAATTCATGATGATAATAATATAATGAAATCATAATTTAGATTTTAAACCTCATTTATTTAAGAATTTCCAAAATCTAGTTAGCAAAAATAGCATTTTTATTAGTATTTTTCAATTATCAATAGAAACTAGTAACCAATTTAAGTTTTTCATTCCACTAACAAGTTAATATCCTCATTAAAATCATAATCTAGTGTTACAAATATTAATTGGAATTTTATCTCACCAATATATACAATATATAGAAATCTAGTTTGCAAAATGGATTAATTTAGGAAAAATATTTAATTAAACTAAAAATTTATAAGTGGCTAAATAAACACCATTTACTAGTAATAACATATTTAAAATAGGTATTTTTAAATTTATAATGAAAAATAATTACAGTTTAATTTTATGAAAAATACGTTTTACTTTACCGAAAATTAGAAAATTCACTTAAATAATTTTATTTATTTATTTATTTTAAAACGTTACAGCTTAGATTTACTTTACATGTTCACGTTATCTTTATCGATGTTATACTTTTCCGAGATACGAACACTCTGATAGAACACTGCACAATTACCAATGAGTATTATGTTGCACGAGCACATACGTATATGTTACACCTCATTGGTACTGCCATGTCACTGTAGAACTGTTATACTCCGTAATACGTATATAGATGTTGATATGAGTAGGCTATTACAACTTTAGAACACTTGCACAAATACTAATGATTGCCATATTGCACGAGCACAGACGCGTATGTTACATTACACATCATTAGTATTGCCATGACACAGTAGAATTGATATGTTTATTTGCTGGTATAATTTATTTACGCACTTACCTTATTATCTGTTAAGCATTGAGAATACCAGTACTATGAATGTTATATTTGATTTTATGAGTTTTCTGGACGTTTTACTTTTGATGATATATATCAGTGGTATGGGACGCTATTATATATGTATATATATAATATATCATCAGGATAATCTATGCAAATATTCTCATTCTTTACTTGATATTTCTGGATATGATGAGTTGACGTCCACTATGAGTTTTATATTTTATGATGGTTTTATTCCGAACCGAGTGGGGGAGCTATACGGTTTCGGACTTGTTTTATCCAGACTGAGTGGGGGAGCTACACAGTCGGATACATGGTGGACCCGGATCGAGACCGAGGGGCAGGATAGCCGTAGTTGAGGCGGGGAGCCTAGCGAGGATACTCGATACCGGAGATAGAGATGAGCACGGAAGATATCCAGGGGATACTGACCGGGTTCGATGGGTACGGCGGATATCTAGGGGATACCGACCGGGCCAGGGATATCGGGTGGCGATCGTCTATTGAGATGGTGTCGACGGTATCTGCATTTATGTGTCGATGCTGGACACGAGAGATTTCTAATTTCGATGTCATTGCTGGACATCCATATATATTGATATGATTGTTATCATGGGTACACAGATAGATTTTATTTATTGGATTCGACTAGGACTGATCCGGAGAACAGTACATATATATATATTCTACTTGGGATCGCATGACAGTTACTGTTGCATTATGATATATATGCATATCATATAGTATATTAGTAAAGATTTTGGTAGTACTATACTTATGACCAAGGTATCGTCGTGCATTTCGATTTCTACCTTTAGATGTACTTTTATTCACTGAGTTGGCAACTCATCCCCGTTGTGCCACAGTTTCTTGCAGGTTTCACCGCTTAGATTATCAGCGGCTTGGGCACACATTCTTTTCGGTGATTGATTGGTAAGTAGATTATTTTTGTATCGTACACACTCTTGATTATTCATATATTCTTGTATCTAGTGGAAACTCAATCAACTTAGAAATGGTATATTATGGACTTAGAAGCGAGACTTAGCAATTGTGAGGTCGCACTCTTTGGAGTCGACTTCTGATATAGATTGTTTGGTTGCTCCGTCGTTTGGACGTGGAAGCTAGCTCCCGTTGGGATGCTATTTTATTATTGTAGTTTTACCGGTTTTTAATGCAAAATTTACGAAGGAGGTGCTGTCGAATTTCAAAACATCATAGATGCTTTTTCAAACATACTTAGTTAAATTTAAATGTTATTTAAACCGAATTCATCTGATGACTATTTTAAACTCACCTCCAATAGTTTTTCAAAAAGGGTTTAGATTCTGGGTTTTGGCTTACTTGAACCGCGTCAGCATCTTTAGATGTCACGCGATTTTAGTGCCGGTCACGTGCCATATTTGGGCCGTGACAGATTCCCACTGTGCTTTGATTTCCACCATACCACATTCAAGAGATCGTGCAAAAAGGTAGTTTTTGGGTACAGTCCCGAGTCACATGGAGACAATGAGCGATAGGAGGGGATTCGTCTCTCCCGATATTGGGGGTTGATGTTGCGCTATGCTTGATTGGCCATAAGAGGAAATCCCTGGCCATGGTTGCTGAGATTTACTGGTAAGTGTTATCAGTAGTTTCTCGAACCGTAATGGACCTTGCATCGGCATCACTTATCAGACTATTGGGGTCTGACGTTTTACCAGCCCCATGCTGCAATATGCGACATATCTGATGAAGAGACCAGACTGTACGGTAGTGTTACTGATTGGATTCGCAGGAGTATGAGCAGGCTTGCTTGTTGATCTTCTGATCGCTCAATACCCAGGTGGCCGTTACGTTTAGCAGACCGCTTGCGGCTTGTGGGTGTTTAATATGATCATCACCTACTGCCGGCGTATTGACGAGTCTTTAGAGTCCTACACAGAGGTTTCCTGGTTCATGCGAAACGAAGTAGGAGCACATATGTGATATGTGCAGGACCAAGATTAATGCGCGTATGTGATACCGCATTCTATTCTCGCGATATGTGATATCGGTCGGTTATATGTGATACAGCCGGGTTATTGGATATGTGTTGATTCGATAAGTTGTTACATTTGATATTAGTCGGTTGTATGTGATATAGCCGGATTATTAAATCAAGTGTTGATTTGATAATTTAATGTATAATTATATATATGATATATTAATTTACATTAACTAATATTAGCTCACTTAAACATTTCTTTTTCTCACTTGTATGCATATAGTATATATGTGTTATATATTAATGTACAACATTTGTGTCATGTTTGATGCCACATGTGACATGGGTGTATGAGATTCACACCATTCTTGATATAATGAATGGTTTTATTTGTTTAAAGTTAATCAAAATTAGATGGGATTAAGTCATATGGTTGAAGCTTGTAGAAGCTTGTGGAACCATTGACCAAGTCCACTAATTTTGTTTTACTTGTAGATATTTATTAATCTAACCATTATTGATTAGCCATGGTTTATTCTCTACATGAGTTAGTGTATGACACTAACTCACCCATGGTTGCTATTCTCACCTCATGAGATTCATTCTCTTCTTCACTTCATGTTCTTCTTCCTCATGGAAAAGCTTTCTAGCTTTTGAAAATGTGATGAAATATTGTGAGAAAAATTAATCTAAAGTGAGCCCAATTCCTACTTCATCATCCTCTACTATATTAGCCATTTAGTTTAGGGTGTTTGCTTCACTAATCTACCATTAGTGAAGAGGTAGCATGAGCTTGAGTCTCCTCGATGTAGATCATCTTCGGCCTCGAAGAATTCGAGCAAGCTTGTTCATTTCTTCATGTGAACCCTTACTAGAGTTCGGGTGTTCACTACTTGGAGCGAAGGGACTACTATACGGAGCTTTAGAAGTGAATGACCAGTCTACAAAGGTTGTATTCCTCATTCACTTAGTTGTAAAGTTGTTTGCATTGCTAGTTCGTCTAAATCTCTAGTTAAGATTCTAGGGTTAGGGTTCTATAGAACGGCAAATTTTTGAAAATTGCATGGTCGATGCCTCTTGAAACCTTGTTGCCTCCCTACGGTACCCTACATATACTACACTGCTAACACAAGGTCGTAACAGGTTCGCGGCACACCTGATCCCAACTGCTGAGATCCGGGCACGAAGATTTCAGTAAGGGTTGGATCCAGAAATCCAAGTTGCACTAGTTATAGGGGATTTCCTAACCCATGGTCTTGCTTTGAAGGCTGCCCGACGCTATGAGGCAGTAATGAAGAAGAAGGGCAGACCTCAGACTGCCGGTGTGAAATGCCCTCCCACTCAGATGGCAGGAGGAGCCTCTTCCAGGCTAACTTTTGCACCTAGGAGACCGGGAGTAACCTTTAACCGGCCTAGTCTAGACTTTTGCTTTTACTGCAAAAGGAACGGACACCTGGCGAAAGACTGCAGGCATGCAAATAGCCTGTGTTTAGTTTATGGTGCGTCCACTCACGCCATCGGAGCTTGTCCATATCGTCTCAACCCAGCTCCAGCACCTAGACCCGCGATCACTTTTCCGCAGTGGACAACTATTCAGGCTCCAACACTTCGTCTTACTCTACCTGGTCCACCTCTACATGGACCTCCTGCACAGCCTCCTCGTCAATTCCATCAGGTACAGAGGAACATGCCTCAAGGGCAGAGGAACATGCCCCAAGGGCAGAGGAATGTGCCTCCAGCAAGGAGGAATGTACCCCAGCGTTAGGCTTTCACCATGATCGTTGAGGAAGCCGAAGCCACTGGCCAAGTTATTACTGGTAATTCCCGATCTTTTCATCTTTTCAAATCATTGTATATCTCTATATCTTTCCCTGTATCTAAACCAACCTTACACAACTTAGGTACTATACCAGTAGCCACCCTTCCTGCACTAGCACTGTTCGACACTGGAGTATCATACTGCTTCATGTCGTAAAGATTTGTGAGAACATATGCGATTCCCGTGAAGCAACTCATTTCAAGCTGGAATGTCAGTTCCGGGAATGGAGTATTGAAGGCAACTATGAGATTGGATCAGTGTCCAGTTGTAGTTTGCGGACAAGAATTCTACGCGAATTTCAAAGTACTGGACATCCCAAACTGCGATGTTGTGTTGGGAATGGATTGGCTGGGAGTTTTCTATACTATGATTGATTGTCGTAAAAGGAGGGTATTTTTGAGATACCAGATCATCTAGTCTTTTACTTCAAGAGTGGAGACAGAACTTTGGATCCATGAATCTTCCATGCCAAGCTGAAGAATGCAGTGTTTACTCTACCGGCAGAAGAAGAAAAGCCGGAGGTAGTTCCGGAATTTGAGGATGTGTTTCCTGAAGATATAACAGGTTTTCCTCTCGATTGAGCTCTTGAATTCAGCATTGACTTACTACCTGGTGTGCAACCAGTGATCAAAGCTCCGTATCGGTTAAGTCCTGAAGGATTGAAGGAGATCCGAACTCAGTTGGAAGAACTTCTGAAGAAAGGTTGGTTTCGTCCCAGTACTTCAAGTTGGGGATCTCCAGTTTTGCTTGTGAAGAAGACAGAATGTTCATACAGAATGTGTATAGATTACCGAGCTCTGAACGAAGTGACTGTAGGGTTCCTAGGCACTCCCAAGAGGTCTCACAAGGCATCAACCATGCCAATTTCAAAAAATTACGGTGCCGAGAAACCCTAGACTAGATCGTTAACTAGATATTTAGGCGAAACAATGAAACTAGTTTACAACTAAACTAAAAGAATGGAAATACAACCTTTGTAGATCCGGTCCTCCACCTCCATAGCTCCGCAATGAAGTCTCCTCGCTGTCCAAATGGAATCCCGGGCTCTAGCGTCGGCTTCATCGGAGAAATGGGCGGGCTAGGTCGTCGGCTTCGTGCCGAAGATGATCTACGTCGAGGCATCACTATATCAAGCTCCCACTTCACCAAGTCATGAAACATGTAAAGAGAACACCCTATACTACTTGGCAAGAGGTAGAGGATGAAGAAAAAGGAAGTGGGTTCACTTTAGAATTGGATTTCTCACACTTTTGCTCAAATCACCATTGATCAAGCAAGCTTTTCTTCTTGTGAAGAAGAAGAAGAAGAAGATGATAATCTTATGATAATTTTTTTTCAAAAAGAAAATAAAAACAATACTTATCATAATACAACCATGGTCAAGTGTAGAGAATGAACTAGGGTTAAGTGAATGGTTAGGGTTAAGCATGAAGACAAAAATGGTGACTTAGTCAAAACTTCATGAAGCTTCAATATCCATCCAAAGAAAGCCACCATTTTTCTTTATGCTTATTATTTTCCATAAAGAATAAATAAATAAATAAGAAAACCAAAACCCTAACCATTTAAATAACCATGGTTCAATCTTTACACAAACTCAAGTAAACATGCATCATCAAACATGATACAATCATTTGCACAAAAAGTATATCACATATACAACTTGTACATCCAAGTGAGAAAATCCATTTAAAGTGAACCAATACTAGTTAATGCAAAGTAATATATCAAATATATAATTATACATTAAATCATTAAATCAACACTTGATTTAACGATCCGGTCATATCGCATATAACCGACTAGTATCCTATGTATCGGCTTATCGAATCAATACTTGATTTGATAACTAGGTTATATCGCATACAACCAATCGATACATTCATCGCGAGAATGGAATACGGTATCACATACACACATTATTCTCGGTCCCGTACATATCTCATATGCGCTCCTATTTCGTTTCGCTTGAGCCAGGAAACCTCTGTGTAGGACTCTAAAGACTCGTCAATACGCCGGCAGCAGATGATGATCATATCAAACCCACAAGCCATAAGCGGTCTGCTAAACGTAACGGCCACCCGGGTATTGAGCGATCAGAAGATCAACGAGCAAGCCCGCTCACACTCCTGTGAATCCAACCAGTAACACTTACCGTACAGTCTGGTCTGATCGTCTGATATGTCACATATCTCACCTAGGGGTGGTAAACGTCAGACCCTAATAGCTCGATAAGTCGTGTCGATATGAGGTCTATAACAGTTCGAGAAACTACTGGTAACACTTACCAGTAAATCTCAGCAACCCTGGCCAGGAATTTCCGGTTATAGCCAATCGAACACTGCGCAACATCAACTCCCTATACCGGGAGAGACGAATCCCCTCCTATCGCTCATTGCCTCCATGTCATTCGGGACTGTACCCAAAAACCACCGTTTTGCACGCCCACTTGGACGTGGTAAGGTGGAAATCAAAGCACGGTGGGAACCACACAAGACTCTATGACGATCTCGGGTCTACAGACTAACCTGTACCAGTGTCACCAGAGAACTGCCATCTGACGTAAGGTATAATACCATCTGGGAGTTCTCGGCGAGTCCGTCCAGTGTACCCAGTCTCCACTGAGCACCCGTATATCATCTCTGATGTCAAACACCAATGGATATAGGATCATCCATCGCCCATCTGTATGGGTCGAGAAGGTATACGCTAGTCTACACTGGCATATCGATGCCCCGTCTCGATACACCCACGACTAGGGACCTTGAAGGATGTACTTATGGACTACCATGTCCCCACTAGTATGATCCGCATCATAGTCCAGGTAGTCAAGCACACATCCTAAGGGCTTTACCAACATGTAACAGAGAGACAATCAGTGTACACATTAAGGTAAAGAGCAACCAGATAGCATACTATCATGTCGAGCAAGAAAGTCCTCCCTATATATGTCCAAGCATCCACTACAATATACATCCTATATATAGTAATGGCTTCTAGGGCATACATATAACTAACAATCTCCCACTTGCACTAGGGCCATCTGATAGCTGTGGTTGTAGTATCTCATACTCAACCATCCCATAAAAATCTCTCTCTGGGAACAGGCCTTTGTGAGTGGATCCGCTGTGTTTGTCCTCTGAGTCTACTCTCCAAAGCTCGATCACCCTGGAGATCAACCATCTCCATGATCAGGTGACACTGCCTTAGAATATGTATGGATCACTGATGGGACCAGCGTTCCTTGGCATAAGCCACAACTCCATTGTCACACAATGGGAGGAACGTAGTTCATCTCATGAACCAATATACACCCAGACTGCCTCTTTGGTAGCATCTTAAGTAGCGATGTATCCAGCCTTTATCGTCTAGTATGCCACGGTATCTAGCTTGGAACATTTCCAACATACCGTCCCTCTACTGAGGGTAAAGACAATGCCTGTGACTGACACTCAGTCGTCTTTATCACCCTGGAACACTTCCAGTGATTCTTCCCAGGATCAATTGATACCATCTCACTACAACTAGTGAGTAACCTAACATCCATTTAGATCTATCTCATAGATCCAAAACCCAGGATTTAGGAGGTATCACTTTGATCCTATATGGAGAATCATTGTGATAAGCGGAGATTGATCGAGCGTAGCATAGGAAACTCCTTCCCTATCAAGAGTATGTCATCCACGTACTCTACGAGAATTGCCACCATACCCCCTACTACCTTTTTGTATATACAAGGTTCATCTACCATTTTGATGATGTCAAACTCTTTGACTAATTCATCAAAACAGACGTTCCAACTCCGCGATGCCTGCTTTATCCTATAAAACATCTTGCACACGTTTCCGCTGCTCCCACTGTCTACGAGGCCCTCTGGCTGTGTACTTATAGACTCCCTCTTCTAAAACATCATTTAGAAAAGCTGTCATGACACCTAACCACCAGATATCGTAGTCATGGTATGTAGCCGTGGCAAGTAGAATCTGGATGGACTTAAGCATAGATACTGGAAAAAGGTTTCATCATTATCCACGCCTGGTCAATGACGAAAACCTTTAACAAGTCTAGCTTTGAAAGTCTCAACTTTTCCATCTACACCAAGTAATCTTTATAAGATATACTTGCTCCTGATGGGGATTTAACCCTTTAGATATAGCAACCAAAGTCCATACTTTGTTGGTGTATAAGGATTCCATCTCAGATCGATAAACATCCAGCCATTCTTACAGAGTCTTACTCTCGATAGCCAGCTCGAAGCTAGTTGGGTCATCATCTCATGATGCAATCCTCGCTCCCACTGTCATAGAGAAACAGAAGGACCTCTCAGGTGGGTGAGGAACCCTACTAGATCGGCGGAGAGGCTGAGGTTCGTTGGAATCTACTGAATCCTTTGGTTCTATCAAATCATCAGCTGCAGTTTGTATAGCTGGAACCTTTCCAGTTCTACATTACAGACTTTGCCTCGAGCTTGTCCGGATTTTATTTTGCTTTCAGACATAGGCCGGTCAACCCCAAATCTTAACTAGCTTAAGACATGGGCTCTTCCCTTTCCATATCACATATGAAATGGTAGGCAACTGATTTGATTGGAACCCTATTCAATAGGTATGCATCTTCTCAAGTGCATAACTCCCAAAAGAAAATAGGTAACTCAGTAGTACTCATCATAGAGCACACCATATCATATAGGGTGTATCTGCTCCGCCCCGATATACCATCGTATGGTGTATCCGGAGGAGTAATGCTGAGAGAGAATCTCATTCTCCTTTAGAATAGTCCAAGAATTCCATGCTCAAGTATTCTCCTCCCTGATCACATCATAGGACATAATACTTATACCCGTATTTTGGTTCTCTACTTCTAACTTATATTCTGTGAATATCTCAAAAGGTTCGGACTTGTATTTCAACAGGAACATAGGTCTGAATCTCGAAAGATCATCAGAGAATGTAATGAAGTATAAAGAACCAGTCTTGGCAAGTGTAGACTGGGGACCTACATACATCAACATGTATCATCCCAAGAGTTCACTAACTCTTTCTCTGTTTCCAATAAACAGAGCTGGTGTCATTATATCTTTGTGACATGACTGGCAAGTTTCACAAGATGTAGATTCAAACTGATTTAAATATGCATCTACATGTAACTTCAGCTAGTCGGGTCACATTGATATGACCTAGTCTACAATGCCTCAAGAAGGATTCGTTCATTTCTGAACTCTTCCTCTTGTGTGTGTTCCATATACTAAGAACTGTAGTTTGATTTAGAACATCAATGCTTTTAGATAACGTGTCTGAACCGATCAACTTTTGATATAGGAAATGTTCAAAACATTATCCAACAATACAAAATTTTATCATTTCTTTACTAATAAAGAGACTGATATGATTTTGTATATCAGGTTCGAAATCTAATAACATTCGTTCAGAATCAATGTATTGGTAATACAGGGTGACAGTGACCAACAGACTTGGCTGCAACTCTTGCCCCGTTTTCTGCCTCATGAAACTTATCACCCGTTCTCAGTTCTCTACCTTTCTGTAGCCCTATGTAACATATTACATATCTGGGATCCTGATCTGGTATCACATACCCAGGACATAAAGGATACTGAGAAACAGTTCTCTGTAATGAACACACCCGAAGATGATGCATCAGCATGCACTCTCTTCGTTTGGGCAGCAAGGGAATTCTGGTAATCCCCAATTTCCTGCTCTGTCTTATAACAATTATAAGTCGGAGCGGGACCAACGTTCCCCAGCTCAGTATAACAAGCGGGTTCGGTCAATATCCGTATTATTATCTTGATTAAGGCGTGATATGGTTGCTACCAGGAGAGAGAGAGAAGAAAACACTCGGCGTGCGCTCTTGCAAGAATAAATTGGTTATTATTTTATCTAATCAGGATGGCTCCCACTGCTTTTTATCAAATCTTCCTTCAAACCCTAAAAGGAAAGACTAGCCGGGATTAAGTACACACTACAAGTTCGCCAATCTTTCAGCCAGGCCAGTGTCGGTACTTTGAAGGAGGTCCCCCGTGCTTTCGCACGAACCTAATTAATGTAAACCTCGTTTTCCCAGAGGCGTAACCCCGTTGACACCTTTCTAGACACCTACTTGATCGGCTAATTGTAATGTGTAAAACTCTCCCAGGAGTAACTCTTACTCGCAGCGGGTATCGGGATCCAACTATCTCATAGAAGGTATGCAATCTCATTGCAAATTTCAAGACTTGAAATTCCCGATAATATTTTGCCCCTAGCTTCCTATGACCTTGACGCAGGCCAACAAACCATAGTGCGCTAGTCAAGTTCAACCCATCATTTCCTGATTGAATTAAACCCACCCGCACGACCCTTGACGCAGGCCAACAAAGTCGCACGGCTACCCTAATCCAATCTGCATCATATGCATAAGCAGATAAATACTTAGCTACCGCACACTACGCCTTGACGCAGGCCAACAAACGTAGCACGAATACTAACTAGCACTTATCTGAAATGACGGAGGGCTACGACAGGTTTTTCTGAAAACCTATTGCGTAATGAACTTGTTATCGTTATAGAATCAAATGATTTTAAAATGGAGTGCTTTTTAGGCTTTTCTAGTTTTGCTAAAGGAGTCACTCCCGGTGAAGGGATCGTCGGTCCTTTCCTCGTTGAATGAGGTGCGGGATATATCATATATATCACTGTGCAAAGCAAAAACTCTTAAAAGCAATCAAAAGACAAACCGAGTGTGTAGTATCTGCCAGTTATTGCTAAAGGAGTCACTCCCGGTGAAGGGATCTCGGTCCTTTCCTCATCGAATAAGGTGCAGGATATATCACATATACCTCTGTGCAAAGCAAGAACTGTAGCTACCTGTTTTATTTTGAAATTCGATTCTACAACATCTTAGGTTTCTTTTATTTCATTAATCACATTAATGAAGTCCCATCATTTAAGTACCTAAACATCACAGATAAATACGACGTACACTTATGCCATCCGCATTCGCCTCGATGTCTCCTCGTGCACCGTTAGGTTAGGTAACTAACGACAGAGCAGGGCAGGGCTAGCGCGGGTGTAAAACATAAGTAACGCCTATATAATATATCATATATACTATATACTGTATCTATCACAGAACATCACATGATCACATCACAGATATCGCAGCAGAAGAAACATATGAAATATTGGATATACTAGGACGTCCGTGTTTTCAATACGAGCCAGTATAAAACACGGATTCCACGGTCGCGATGAATAGCCAAACCCACACCCCTAGACCCCTACGAGAGCGGCAAGCAACCCTACCAATTCTAGAGTTAGGAGACCCGGACTCGACTCCTCGAGTTGGTCTCCCATTGGACTCCAGAACCCGGTTGCTTGTGCCCTCCTCCTTGGGTCTATCCTAGTGCGGAAAAGAAAATAATATATATCAACGGTGACAACTTCCGCAACCTGGAAGCGCCCCAATAAAAGAATATTACATACAAGTTTTTACATGAATGAAAATGAAAAACACTCATCTCACATAAAAACCGCCGGCTATTCAAACACGACGATCCAATATAACATATCCAGCAACACATAACATCACATGTCATCAACGTAAGTAAATATGTCCATCCCAATTGTCGTTGACATATAGCGACGAAACCGGCGATATCACATATTACACTTATGGTCACAGAAAAGAAAGTGTAAAACTACAACAGTTGGAATTCGCAACCACCTCAGACATCACATGCCTGACCAAATGAATTACTTAGACATCGCATGCCTAACATTTATAAACCCCGCATTTTAGTCTCATTTATCGAAAACTCTTTTCAATTTCAAGTCGGGCAATTCAACAAGATTCCTGACATCCTGATCGAATGCTCGTCGCAAACTTCAGTAGGCGGCCGCACCCCCGACGCCGTCGACGAAGTGCACCAAGGCGGAACACCGCTGCCGCGAGCACCCGAACGGATGCTTTCGATGACGGGGTTCTCCTACAGTCACTTGGTCGGGGCTATGGGGCGAGGCTGTCTATTAAGTTTACCCGGCGAGTATCCGCGTACGCTACGTGATTGCGACGGACTTTTGATCACATCAAAATTCCGTGGCAACCGATCAAGTGAGACTAAAGTGCTACGTTTATAAAATTCATTCAGTTATCTCATAACTACTTGTGAATTCCAATTATTGTATCACATTCCAGATAATTAGAAAATGTTAAACTTTCCGATCGAACATTCAAACACCCAAGTTTTCCTGATACAGATCAACACATGAAACAAGTCTAAAAACATTCAGTTCGTGCCTCAGTACCAACGGTCCAGCCGTAGAAGGATCAAGCCAACGCCTCACATGTGGCACGCCGTACTGCCCCAAACCCGAAGGTTCAAAGGGCAGTTCAAGACGGTCATATAATCGAGTTAAGGTTTGTTGTCTTCTAGAGGGTCCATCGAGTTACTTGCACTACTTAGAACGTCTTTAAACCTCAGAAAAATCCAACACTTGGAAATTTCCCGACAGGGGAAAAATTGGGTATTTATATCCGGTCGAACTTTTTAACATATTCAAAAATTATCCGGAAAGCCACACAGACAAAATTTGATAATCCGATCGAACATTCGAATCCCCAAAACAACCCATAAAATTCAACTCTTGAAAAAATATTAAAAATTCCCAGGAAAACCAGCACTTGAAACTAAGAATTACTGTGCAAAATACATTATATAATGAGGCCGTACGGCCGCGGAACCGCCGCACTAGCCATGCTTGTGCCGCGGAACCGCGGCGACTTTGTGGAATTGGGCTGTCGAATTTCACAGTAATTCTTAGATATTCCTGCTGATTTTTCTGCATATTTTTAATATCGAAAAACTGCAGATTTTGGAAAAAGTCCAGAGAGCATGTTTGTGTTAGGGTTTCGGGTTCGTTCGGGTTTCAAACTTCGTCCAGGCATCGCCTAAGGCTCTAGCTAGGCTCTGATACCACTGTAGGTCAGGCAGCCACCCCATCCAATGGGGTCGCCGTGGCACCAACGGGTCCCTCAGCCGCTACTTTTTACGCATGCCCCCTCGCGAGGACTACAACCCGCCGGAACACCTTCCGGTCTCGGGACACCCTGGGGGTAAGAGCCTATGCTTCGCTACACTGTCACATAGTGAGAACCCCCCATAGGTCGACATCCAATGCCTAGCAGCTCTGATACCACTGTAGGGTTCCTAGGCACTCCCAAGAGGTCTCACAAGGCATCAACCATGTCAATTTCAAAAAATTACGGTGCCGAGAAACCCTAGACTAGATCGTTAACTAGATATTTAGGCGAAACAATGAAACTAGTTTACAAGTAAACTAAAAGAACGGAAATACAACCTTTGTAGATCCGGTCCTCTACCTCCATAGCTCCGCAATGAAGTCTCCTCGCTGTCCAAATGGAATCCCGGGCTCTAGCGTCGGCTTCATCGGAGAAATGGGCGGGCTAGGTCGTCGGCTTCGTGCCGAAGATGATCTACGTCGAGGCATCACTAGATCAAGCTCCCACTTCACCAAGTCATGAAACTTGTGAAGAGAACACCCTATACTACTTGGCAAGAGGTAGAGGATGAAGAAATAGGAAGTGGGTTCACTTTAGAATTGGATTTCTCACACTTTTGCTCAAATCACCATTGATCAAGCAAGCTTTTCTTCTTGTGAAGAAGAAGAAGAAGAAGATGATAATCTTATGATAATTTTTTTTCAAAAAGAAAATAAAAACAATACTTATCATAATACAACCATAGTCAAGTGTAGAGAATGAACTAGGGTTAAGTGAATGGTTAGGGTTAAGCATGAAGACAAAAATGGTGACTTAGTCAAAGCTTCATGAAGCTTCAATATCCATCCAAAGAAAGCCACCATTTTTCTTTATGCTTATTATTTTCCATAAAGAATAAATAAATAAATAAATAAATAAGAAAACAAAAACCCTAACCATTTAAATAACCATGGTTCAATCTTTACACAAACTCAAGTAAACATGCATCATCAAACATGATACAATCATTTGCACAAAAAGTATATCACATATACAACTTGTACATCCAAGTGAGAAAATCCATTTAAAGTGAACCAATACTAGTTAATGCAAAGTAATATATCAAATATATAATTATACATTAAATCATTAAATCAACACTTGATTTAACGATCCGGTCATATCGCATATAACCGACTAGTATCCTATGTATCGGCTTATCGAATCAATACTTGATTTGATAACTAGGTTATATCGCATACAACCAATCGATACATTCATCGCGAGAATGGAATACGGTATCACATACACGCATTATTCTCAGTCCCGCACATATCTCATATGCGCTCCTATTTCGTTTCGCTTGAGCCAGGAAACCTTTGTGTAGGACTCTAAAGACTCGTCAATACGCCGGCAGCAGATGATGATCATATCAAACACCCACAAGACGCAAGCGGTCTGCTAAACGTAACGGCCACCTGGGTATTGAGCGATCAGAAGATCAACGAGCAAGCCCGCTCACACTCCTGTGAATCCAACCAGTAACACTTACCGTACAGTCCGGTCTGATCATCTGATATGTCGCATATCTCGCCTAGGGGTGGTAAACGTCAGACCCCAATAGCTCGATAAGTCGTGTCGATATGAGGTCTATAACAGTTCGAGAAACTACTGGTAACACTTACCAGTAAATCTCAGCAACCCTGGCCAGGGATTTCCGGTTATAGCCAATCGAACACTGCGCAACATCAACTCCCTATACCGGGAGAGACGAATCCCCTCCTATCGCTCATTGCCTTCATGTGATTCGGGACTGTACCCAAAAACCACCGTTTTGCATGCCCTTTTGGACGTGGTAAGGTGGAAATCAAAGCACAGTGGGAACCACACAAGACTCTATGACGATCTCGGGTCTACAGACTAACCTGTACCAGTGTCACCAGAGAACTGCCATCTGACGTAAGGTATAATACCATCTGGGAGTTCTCGGCGAGTCCGTCCAGTGTACCCAGTCTCCACTGAGCACCCGTATATCATCTCTGATGTCAAACACCAATGGATATGGGATCATCCATCGCCCATCTGTATGGGTCGAGAAGGTATACGCTAGTCTACACTGGTATATCGATGCCCCGTCTCGATACACCCACGACTAGGGACCTTGAAGGATGTACTTATGGACTACCATGTCCCCACTAGTATGATCCGCATCATAGTCCAGGTAGTCAAGCACACATCCTAAGGGCTTTACCAACATGTAACAGAGAGACAATCAGTGTACACGTTAAGGTAAAGAGCAACCAGATAGCATACTATCATGTCGAGCAAGAAAGTCCTCCCTATATATGTCCAAGCATCCACTACAATATACATCCTATGTATAGTAATGGCCTCTAGGGCATACATATAACTAACAGTGACGATAAAGAACAAGTATCCACTACCGTGCATCGATGATCTATTCGATCAGCTAAGTGGGCCTTGTGTATTTTCAAAGCTAGATCTTCGTTCAGGTTATCATTAGGTGAAGGTCAAAGAGTCTGATATTCCTAAAACGGCGTTCAGGACTCGCTATGGTCATTAAGAATATCTCGAGATGCCATTTGGAGTGACCAATGTTAGGTTTACCTAGCACCTTATGAAGGGTTTGGAAGCATCACATGTACCAAAGATTAAATTTTTAGGGTGCTAAGTGAACACACAAAGAATCATTCCTAGAAAATTACGGTTTCAAAAACAACACATCATCACAAGTAGGAAAAGCTAAGGTTTTGAGAGTACAACCTTTGTATCTCCTTACGCTAGACTCCTCGGCTACTTGGGGTTTGGAAAAGATCCGCTTGAACTCCTCTAGGTCCACGATGATCCACCCGGAGTCCGCTTTGTCCAAGCTTGTAACTTCACAAGATCAAGAAAGAAAATGGAAGCTAACACTCTCCACTAATGGGCAAGACTAGTGTAGAATGGTGTTGTGGTTCTTTTTCTCACTTCAAAATCCTATCTTGTTGAGTATTTTGCTCACTTGAGTGATCTAGAGTGCAAAAGAGCAAGGAAGAAGAAGATGATGGCTTTTGAAGAAGAAGAGAAATGATAATCACCGATGAAAAATAGAAAAATATATGTATATATATTTTCCACTCTTCATCTCAAACCATGGTTATATTATATGGATATTATTTCCCTTGAGTCAAACATAAAAGAAAAGATTAACACATGGTTAAAAGGTAGGTGAGCATGGTTAGTTGAAGAAGAGTGTAGAAACCATGTATTAATCTTTATCTTTTGTTTTGAAACAAATGAAAATATGTATATCCATATATACAAACATAAGGTGTGATTCTTATATTGCCATCATTTTCTATGTATATACAACCATGAAGGATGATGTATGTATGTATGTGTGCATGCACATCCATATGTGCATGAACAAGAAAAAATGCATACATGCATGCATACATCCAAAAATACAAGAAAGGTTATCTAGTGAGAAACTAATGGTCAAATGATAAATCAACACTTGATTTAGCAATCCGGCCATATCACATACAACCCAACCAAAATCAAGCCGCTCGATTAATATACGGTATCTTATACGCGCATTTTAACCGGGTCCATGAGCATATCGTATACGCGCACCACAACGTTTCGCCTGGACTAGGTAACTCCTTTGTGGGACTCTAAGACTCGTCAATATGCCGGCAGTGGGTGATGATCATATCAAGCACCCCCAAGCCGCAAGCGGTCAGCTAAACGTAACGGCCACCCGGGTATTGAGCGATCAGAAGAAAACAAGCGAACTTGCTACAACTCCCATCGAGCCAACCGGCAACACTACCGTGCAGTCCGGTCTCTTCGTCAGATATGCTGCATATCGAGCCTAGGGATGGTAAATGTCATACCCCAATAACCGATAAGTCATGCCGATGTGAGGCCCATAACGGGTTGAGAAACTACTGGTAACACTTACCAGTAAATCTCTAAAACAGCCTTGGCCAGGGGCTTCCCTGTTACGGCCAATCGAGCACAGCGCAACATCAACCCCCAATACCGGGAGAGACGAAACCCTTCCTATCGCTCATTGCCTCCATGTGACTCGGGACTTTACCCAAAAACCACCGTTTTGCACGCCCTCATGGACGTGGTAAGGTGGAAATCAAAGAACAGTGGGAATCACACAAGACTCTATGACGATCTCGGGTCTACAGACTAACCTGCACAAGTGTCACCAGAGAACTACCATCTGACGTGAGGTATAATACCATCTGGGAGTTCTCGGCGAGTCCGTCTAGTGTACCCAGTCTCCACTGAGCACCCGTATACGATTTCTGATGTCAAACACCAATGGATATGGGATCATCCGTCGCCCATCTCATGGGTCGAGAAGCGTATACGCTAGTCTACACTGGTATATCGATGCCCCATCTCGATACACCTACGACTAGGGACCTTGAAGGATGTACTTGTGGACTACCATGTCCCCACTAGTATGATCCGCATCATAGTCCAGGTAGTCAAGTACACATCCTAAGGGCTTTACCAACATGTAACTATAAGACAGTATAAAGAGACAAGTATACATGTTAAGATAAAGAGCAACCAGATAGCATACTATCATATCGAGAAAGAAAGTCATCTCTATATATGTCCAAGCATCCAATATAATATACATCATCTGTACAATACTGGCCTCTAGGGCATACATACAACTAACAATCTCCCACTTGCACTAGGGCCAGCTGCTGTAGTATCGCATACCGAGCATCCCGAAGAGTCTCTCAAACTGTATCTGGGGAATGGCCTTCGTGAGTGGATCCGCTGTGTTATTCTTCGTGTCAACCCTCCTGACCTCGATCTCCCGGCGATCAACTCTCTCCCGGATCAGGTGATACCGCCTCAGAATATTCCTGGATCGCTGATGGGACCTGGGTTCCTTGGCCAAAGCCACCGCTCCATTGTTATCGCAATACAAAGGTATTGGATGCTCACTGGATGGAACCACTCCAAGTTCAATAATGAACTTCTTGATCCAGACAGCCTCTTTGGCAGCATCGTTGGCAGCGATGTATTCAGCCTCCATCGTCGAGTCTGCCACGGTTTCCTGCTTGGAACTCTTCCAGCTAACCGCCCCTCCGTAAAGGGTAAAGACAAATCCCGACTGCGACTTAGAGTCGTCCTTATCACTCTGGAAGCTTGAATCGGTAAAGGACTCCACTTGGAGTTCTCCGTTACCATACACCAAGAGCATCTCCTTAGTCCTTCGTAAGTACTTGAGAATGCTCTTCACAGCTGTCCAGTGACTCTCTCTAGGATCAGCTTGATACCTACTCACTACACTTAGTGAGTATGCTACGTCGGGTCTGGTACATAGTATCGCGTACATGATAGAGCCTGCAGCCGAAGCATAGGGTATCCCTTGCATGCGAGCTCTCTCCAAATCCTTTTAGATCTATCTCTATAGATCTTGATTCCCAATATGCAGGAGGCATCACCTAGATCTTTCATTGAGGATCTTTGTGATAAGAAGAGCTTGGCCGATTGCAGCATAGGTATGTCATTTCCTATCAAGAGTATGTCGTCCACGTACAATACGAGTCTCTGCCACCTTCTTGTAGATACAAAGTTCATCTACGTTTTTGACGAAATCAAACTCTTTGATAACGACGTCAAAGCAGATGTTCCAACTCCGCGATGCTTTCTTTAATCCATAAATGTATTTAAGCAGCTTGCACACCTTCCCGCTTCTCCCACTATCTAAGAAGCCCTCTGGCTGAGTCATGTACACGCACTCTTCTAAATCACAGTTTAGAAAGGCGGTCTTAACATCCATTTGCCAGATTTCGTAGTCATGATATGCAGCGATGGCAAGCTTGATCCGGATGGATTTAAGCATAGCCACTGGAGAATAGGTCTTGTCATAGTCCACACCTGGTCTTTGACGAAAACCCTTTGCAACAAGTCTAGCTTTGAAAGTCTCCACTTTCCCATCTACACCAAGTTTTTTCTTGAAGATCCACTTGCTCCCAATGGGTTTTACCCCTTTAGAAGAATCTTCCAAAGTCCATACTTGTTGGTGTACATGGATTCCATCTCGGACCGCATTGCATCCAGCCATTTCACTGAGTCCCCACTCATGATGGCCTGTTTGAAGCTAGTTGGGTCATCATCCTCCATGATGCAATCCTCGCTCCTACCATCCATGAGAAAACCGTAGTATCTCTCAGGTGGGCGAGGAACCCTACTAGATCGGTGGAGTGGCTGGGGTTCATTGGGAACTGCTGAATTCTCTGGTTCCACTAAATCCTCAGTTTGAGTTTGTGTAGCCGTAATTTCTTCTAGTTCTACCTCGTTGCTACTAATTTCTTTTGTAAGAAATTCCTTTTCTAAAAAGGTGGCATGTCGAGAAACAAACACTTTTTGTTCCTCAGTATGGTAGAAAAGATATCCATGTGAATGTTTGGGATATCCCACAAACTTGCATAGAACTGACCATGCCTCGAATTTGTCCGGATTTTGCCTTTTGACATAGGCCGGACAACCCCATATCTTAACTCGTTTAAGACATGGTCTCTTCCCACTCCATATCTCATATGGTGTGGTAGGTACAGATTTAGATGGAACTTGATTCAATAGGTATGCTGCTGTTTCCAGCGCATATCCCCAGAAGGAAATAGGTAACTCAGCTGTGTTCATCATAGAGCGCACCATATCTAATAGGGTGCGGTTCCTCCGTTCTGATACACCGTTGTGCTGTGGTGTATATGGAGGAGTCAGCTGAGAGAGAATCCCATTCTCTTTTAGGAAGTCCAAGAATTCAATGCTCAAGTATTCACCTTCTCGATCAGATCATAGGATTTTAATACTTTTTCCGGTTTGGTTCTCGACTTCTTGTTTATATTCTCTAAATTTCTCAAAAGCTTCTGATTTTTGTTTCATCAGGAACAATTACCAGAACCTAGAGAGATCGTCAGTGAATGTAATGAAGTACGCAGAACCATCCCAGGCATGTGTAGACATGGGACCGCATACATCGCTAGGCACCAGTCCTAAGAGTTCCGTAACTCTTTCTCCGTGTCCCGTAAACGGAGTTTTGGTCATCTTGCCTTTGAGACATGACTGGCAAGTGTCATAAGATGAAAATTCAAACGAATTCAAATATCCATCCTTATGCAACTTAGCTAGTCGTGTCGCATTGATGTGACCTAGTCTACAATGCCACAAGAAGGATTCGTTCAGTTCTGAACTCTTCCTCTTGTGTGTGTTTGTTATGCTCAGAACTGTTGATTGATTTAGAACATAAATGCAATTGCACAACGTGCCTGATCCAACCAACTTTTGGTTACGGAAAATGTTCATAACATTATCCTGTAATACAAAATTATATCCCTCTTTACTCAACAAAGAAACCGATATAATGTTGCATATCAGGTTCGGCATGTAATAGCATTCGTTCAGAATCAATGTATTACCAGTTGGTAATATAAGGTGATATTCCCCGACGGTTTTAGCTGCAACAATTGCACCATTTCCAACTCTTATGTCTTTATCACCTTCTCCAAGTTCTCTACCTTTCTTAAGCCCATGTAACTGATTACATATATGGGATCCTGACCCGGTATCCAATACCCAGGACGTAGAGGAAATGGAGAAACAGTTCTCTGTAACGAACACACCCGAAGAAAATGCATCATCATGTACTTTCTTCATTCGGGTGGCATGGGAATCCTGGTATTCCCCTATGTCCTGTTCAGTCTTATAACTCTTAGAAGAAAGAACGGAACCAACATTCCCCAACATAGTATAACATGCGGGTTCGGTCAATACATCCATATTATTATCTTGATTAAGGCATGACATGGTCGCTACCTGGAGAGAGAGAGAAGAAAACACTTTAGCGTATGCTCTTGCAAGATCAGATTGGTTATTATCTTATCTAATCAGGATGGCTCCCACTGTTTTTATCAAATCTTCCTTCAAACCCTAAAAGGAAAGACTAGCCGGGATTAATTACACCCTACAACTTCGCCGATCTTTCAGTCAGGCCAGTGTCGGTACTTTGAGGGAGGTTCCCCGTGCATTCGCACGGACCTAATTAAAGTAAAACTCATTTTCCCAGAGGCGTAACCCCGTTAACACCTTTCTGGACACCTACTTGATCGGCTAATTATCCTGTGTAAAACTCTCCCAGGAGTAACAATTACTCGCAGTGGGTATCGGGATCCAACTATCTCATAGAAGGTATGCAATCTCATTGCAAATTTCAACACTTGAAATTCCCGATAATATTTTTCCCCTAACCCTATTACTTTGACAAAGGCCAACAAATCATAGGACGCTAGTCAAGTTCAACCCGTCATTTCTTGATTGAATCAAACCCAGCCGCACAACCCTTGACAAAGGCCAACAAGGTCGTACGACTACCCTAAAACAATCTGCATCATATGCATAAACAGATAAGCACTATTTAGTTACCGCACACTACGCCTTGACAAATGCCAACAAACGTAGCACGAATACTAAACAGTTTTTATCTGAAATGACGGAGGGCTACGACAGGTTTTTCCGAAAACCCATTGCGTAATGAACTTGATATCGTTGTAGAATCGAGTGAATTTTGAAATGGACTGATTTTGAGGCTTTCATTAGTTTTGCTAAAGAGGTCATTCTTGGTGAAGGGATCTCGGCTCTTTCCTCATCGAATAAGGTGCAGGACATATCATATATATCACTATGCAAAGCAAAACTCCAAAAGCAATCAAAAGTCAAACCGAGTGTTGTAGCATCTGCCAGTTTTGCTAAAGAGGTCACTCCCGGTGAAGGGATCTCGGCTCTTTCCTCATCGAATAAGGTGCGGGATATATCATATATATCACTATGCGAAGCAAAAACTGTAGCTACCCTTTTTGAACATTTGATTCTACAACATCTTTTAGGTTTCTTTTCTTTCATTAATCACATTAATGAAGTCCCATCATTTAAGTCACCTAAATATCACAGATAAATACGACGTACACTTATGCCATCCGCATTCGCCTCGATGTCCCCTCGTGCATCGTTAGGTTAGGTAACTAACGACAGAGCAGGGCAGGGCTAGTGCGGGTGTAAAACATAAGTAACGTCTATATAATATATCATATATACTATATACTGTATCCATCACAACATATCAAATGATCACATCACAGATATCACAGCAGAAACATAGATATAATGTGGGATATACTAGGACGTCCGTATTTAGTATTTAGCCAACAATAGAAAATACGGATTCCACAGTCGCGATGAATAGCCAAGCCCACACCCTGGACCCCTACGAGAGCGGCAAGCGACCCTACCAATTCTGGAGTTTAGGAGACCCGGTCTCGACTCCTCGAGATGGCCTCCCACTGAACCCCAGAACCCGGTCACCTGTGCTCCCCTCCTTGGGTCTATCCTAATGCGGAAAAGTAAATAATATACAACACTGGTGGCATCAATCTCAACCCAGAAGTGCCCCAAATGAAAGAATATTACATTACATTTGAGTTTACATGAATGAAAATATAAAACTCTCATCTCACATAAAAACCCCCGGCTATTCAATCGCGACAATCCTGCACATCATATCTCAGCAACACATAATATCTCATATCATCAACGTAAGTAAGTATGCATACACCGATCGTCGTCGATGTATAGCAACGACAATCGGCAATACTACTACATACTACACTTACGGTCACAGAAAAAAAAGTGTAAAACTGCAATATCTGGAATCCACATTCTCTTTAGACATCGTAAATGAGAAATATCACATACTTCGTATTTCATGTCTAGCTATATGAATTCCACACATTGCATCACATTCCAGATAAATAGACAGTATTAAAGTTTTCGAACGAATGATCAAATACCTAAAATTCCCTAAAGCTCAACACTTGAGCGGAGTTCAAAAACTCGGAGTGTGTCACAGTAGTGGCGGTCCAGCCGTAGAAGGGTCAAGCCAACGCCTCACATGTGGCACGCCGTACTGCCCCAAACCCTAAGGTTCAAAAGGCAGTTTAAGACGGTCACATAATCGAGTTAAGGTTTGTTGTCTTCTAGAGGGTCCACCACAAAACTTGCACGTATTTCCGAAAGATTTAAACCCCGTGAAAAAGTGCATAAATGATACTCGTTCGAACAATTCAATACTTTCTAAATTACACGGAAAGAAACACGAAATCAAAATTCCGATCGAATTGTAGAGTCCAAAACCATCCCCAGAACATTCAGCACTAAATTCAGATTAAAAATACCTAAAAATATCTAAAAGCAATTTAAACATTACTGTGGAAAAATGAGGAATTAAGTGATATGTACGGCCTGTTAGTGTATATGTCCTAGAGGCCATTACTGTATCATACTAGATTGTATATTACTTAATGGAAGCTTGGGATATTCACAGTTGTATAGATAATCTTGCTCAAAATGGTAGTATACTACTTGGTTTGTTTCTACTTCAATATGTGCATGTGTTTCTTTTAGCATATCGCTTATACATATTAGTAGAGCCCTTAGGATCTTTGCTTGATTACCAGCGTTGTGATGACAGTCATACTTGTGAGGGCTGGGTAATCTATAAGCACATCCTTATACAGGTCCCTAGTCGTAGGACTATCGAGACATGGCATTGATACTCCGGAGTAGACTAGCGTATACGCTTCTCATCCCAACACTGGAGGTGGTCTGTCCCACAGCCATCAGTACGTCGTACTGGAGATAGTATGCGGGTGCTCGTTAGGTTACGTGTACACTGGACAGGACTCGTCGGGAACTGATGGATGGTATTATACTTATCGTCAGTTATCAGTTCCCAGGTGACATGAGTACAGCTTAGTCCGCTGACTTGATACTGTCACTTCGCCTCGAGTGTGTTCCCACTATACTTTGATTACTACCCTACCACGGCTCAAAGGAGTCGTGCAAACAGGTAGTAGTTAGGTGCAGTCCCGAAGCACTTGGAGGCAGTGACGGTTAGACAGGATTCGTCTCTCCCGGTATTGGGGGTTGACATCGCGCTGTGTCTAGGAGAGCCATTACACGAGTAGTCCTTAGCCAAAGCAAGCGAGATATACTGGTAGGTTTCCAGTGTTATCTCAGGGTGTTATGGGCTACACTCCGACACGACTTGTACCGCTATTAGGGGACTGACGTTCACCACCCCCTAGGCCTGCCATGCGATGTATCAGACGAACAGACCGGACTGTACGGAGATTGTCACATACAGGCTCAGTAGGAGTTCGGATGGGTTTACCTCATCGGCCTTCTTATCGACATCTACCTGGGGACCGTTACGTACAGCTAGTGACGCTTGCGGTCTGTGGTTAAACCCACTGCCAGCGTAGTGTCGAGTCTTTAGAGTCCCATACAGAGAGTTTCCCTGAACCGAGCGAAACGTGTAGAGGCCGTATGGTTTTACGAAAGGGTTGCGATCACTTACGTGCACTTGTGTGCATATGCTGTTCGGGCAGGCAATACTAGTGGGCTTTGGTTTAAGCCGGATCCTAGTATTGCACAGATGGATTTGTTTTGTCTTCTATGCATTCACATTCTACGGAATGCTGATGCGGGTGTGTATGCACAGTTTTGCGGAGCGGAGAAGGAGGAGGTGCCTCATTAGGGTTTTGGCAGTTGGTTCGGTCAAAACCATTATGAGCCGGGGACATTATTTACTAATCCTTTTATTGATAATTATGTTATGGCTAATTGCATTGACCATTTGACCACCATGACCTCTCTTGACTTTGTTGACCCGTTGACCGGTGTTGACCATTGACCTTCATGAGAGATCTACACTCTTCTTTGGATTTTCTTTTTCTTTTTGATTATGAAAATGGTCATTTCAATGTAGCCATCAATTTTATCTTGATGGGATTAGTAATGATAATGTTTTTGCATTATTGAACCATGGTTCATTTTCTTTAGCTCATAATTCATTTCTCATTCTCTCTCTTACTCTTTCTCATGAGAAGAAAAGAAAATGAGCTCTCATGGTTGCTAAGTTCTCCTCCTTCTTCCTCCTCTTGATTTTATCTTTTGATCTCATGTGTTGAGAGAAAAAGATCCCACAAAGACAAATACATCTATACATCTCCTCTACACATCATAGGGCTTCTTGATTAGCAATCTCTTTGCCTTAGTTGCCTCGGCTCGAGGTGGAGCTCGGTGTACATCTCTCGGGTGGATCGTCTTCGACTCAAGAAGGCCGCGGAGGTGACCACGATCCGGATCGACCCTCGGAGCGTGGATGGACGAGCCGGACAGCGGAGAGAAGACCCGAAGGACCGGTTTCGTGAGGTATAATTTCTACGGCATAGTAGTTAAAGCCTTTAGTAATTTGTTAGTTTCTAGTTTAGCAAAGATGCGACTTTTAGTCCATGTTACCTTGCGCCAAAAAAATGTTTTTCGCCGTTTCCGCCTCCCCGTAAGAACCAGGGTGAGCAACGTGGACTTACAGTGGTATCAGAGCCTAGCTAAACATAAACTAGCCGGTTAGCAAAGTGTTTAGAATATCGATCGAAAAAAAAGTCGCAAAACACGTCCGGAAAACCAAGTTTCTGTAGAATTTTTATACTGCTCTAAAATTTTTTTAACATACATGAAAATTCGACTCAGGGTTTTTTAAAACCACACAAGAAAACCGGTCCACTGAACCGACCAAACCGCCGCGGTTCTGCGGCAGGAACATGCTTCTTGCCACTGTTCCGCGGCCGATTTGACTCGGTCTGGACCGGGTTTCTTGCAGTGTTTTTATATGGCTGTTTTAGGATTTTTAGTATATGTTGTTTCTGCCCAGATTTTCTATAGCACAAATTGAATTTTCAGGTGGTTACAAATCCGTATTTTGATCGGTATTCCGTACACTTCGACTAATGGATATTTTCTGTGATGTGATATATGTATTGAACGTCTACTAATCGCTATAAGTCGATTAGTGGGGGTTATACATATCTGTGATCTGTAATGTTGATGGTTTGTGTATATGAACTCGGTGGATTGTCACGGATGAATAGCCGGAGTGGATGTGAGATGAGAGTTTCTTTTTCTTTCATTCATGTAAAATTTGTAAATTGATGTAATATTATTTGTCTGGCCGCACAACCGGGTCGGAGTTGTAGCCGTCATTGTGTAATTTCTTTTTACTGTTTTTGCTCCTAGGATAGACCCAAGGTGGGGTGCATAAACTACCGGGTATCTCGAAGTGCCGAGTGGCCTACTCACGGTGTTGAGGGAGGTTGCTTCGCTTCGGGTACTTGGCGGGTAGTTTGCCGCACCTGTAGGGGTCTAGGGTGGGGTTTGGCTATTCATCGCGACCGTGTAATCCGCTTTTCGTTACAGGCTCGTACGGAATGCGGATTCCTAGTAAGTGTTCATCTGTAATCTGTAATGGCTATCGTTGCTATATATCTATGTATGATATCTATTTAGGCGTTGCTTATGTTTTTTAGCCGCGCTAGCCCAGGCCCCGCTCTGTCGTTAGTTAAGTAACCTAACGGGTGATGACGGGGCCCTGTGGCGAATGCGAATGGCATAAGCGTACGTCATATTTTGGTTGCTTTCTGCAATGGTAGGATTGAATGATGGGACGCATTAAAAGAACTAATGCAAGAAAAATAAACCAAGTAAAAGTCGTTGGAACACTTTTAAAACCACTCGGTTCTTTTCAAAAACCAGCTTTTTAAACGCGTAGCTTGAACCACTCCTTTTAAAAGCTATCTCGTTCCATCGATTATGTCAAGTTCACTACGTTCACGGTTTCGCTAAAACCATTCGTAGCCCTCCGTCATTTCATTTAAATATTCAGTAGTATTCAAGCTATGTATTTTGACCTTCGCCAAGGCATAGTGATTGGTAGCTGCTGAATATTTATCTGTAGCATAGATAGATGCGTTGGTTTGGGACAGTCGTACTACTATTTTGGCCTTCGTCAAGGGTATGTACCGGTGGGTTCAAATTAACCTGGACAATGACGGATAGAACATGACATGTGACATATGATATGTTGGCCTTCGTCAAGGTCATAAGAGCATGGGGCAAAAATCCACATCGGGAGTTTCAAAAGTACTGAAACTTGCTAGTGTTGCATACCATTTGGAGTGTGATGATTCTGGTAGGATTCCTTCAGTTTTGTCACGTGATGATATTTGGATCCCAATCCTACTGTGAGTATATGCTACTCCTCGGGAACTTTCTCGCTTAACGATCAATGCTATAAACTAAGTAGATGTCTAGAAAGGTGTTAGCGGGGCTACGCCCACAGGGAAAAGAGGTTACTTAATTAAGGAACTTCGCGAAAGCGTTGGAAAACCTCCCTCGAAGTACCGACACTGGCCTGGCTGAACGGTTAAGCAAGTATTGTACAGTGAGATTGATCCCGACTAATTCTTCCTTTAAGGTTTGAGGAGGGATTCGAGAGACAGTAGGAGCCATCCTGTTTAGATAAATTAAAAACCAATCTAAACTTGCAAGAGCATCATGCTGAGTGTTTTCTTCTCTCTCTCTTAATTGCAGCGACCCAGTGACCGCACCTAGGTTACATCTAGATAATAAAATGACTGAATCTGACTGTTATGACTGGAAAAGGTCTGTCCAGATGTCCATTACCCATGACAAGCTGGGACACCTCTTGACTAATCCAACCCCTGCCGTCTCAGGTCCAGTTTCCCCTGTCACGGGTATTCATATCCACGACTCATCGGAAAAGGACTGTGCGAAAGCCAAGTGCCTCATGTTAGCCTCAGTTGATGATGCATACCATAGGCAGCACGAGAAGATGGACTTAGTTTCTATCTTCCTCCATGACAAAGATTTATATGGAGAGAAATCTCGTATCGCAAGATGTGAGACCTCGAACGAATTGTTTCCAGCGAGGTTGGCTATCGGGTCATCTGTAGGGGGCAACGTCCTTACAGAGACCAGCTCTTTTGAGCTCGCGGACCTGAAGACCACGTTGAAGAACGGGTCAGATGCTGACTTAGTTCAACAGTCCCTACCTACTACCCTGAAGGAAACCAGGGAAGTAGAAAGAAAGGGAAAGGCAGATGTTTCGGGACTGGATGTAGTAAAAGAGGGATGTTCCTATTCTTACAGGAATGAACATTGGCAGAAAGATTGCAGGGCTAGCATAGCCAGTAGCCAGAATTCGAAGCATGTTGTGGCTTCGGCTTCGGGTGTGTTTGTAATAGAGAACTGTATGTCAGTTAAGCCTACTTATTGGGTATTGGATACCGGATCAGGATCTCATATCTGTAATTCGTTATAGGCTCTGAGAAACCGTAGGGTTATCAGGAAAGGTGAAATGACTCTCAGGGTTGCTAACTGAATAAGCATGTATGCTGAATCCGTAGGGGAATATCATCTAGGACTGACAACTGCGAAGATATTGATTCTGCGTGACTGTTTTTATGTACCAGGTGCGACTTGTAATATCATATCTGTATCCTTACATTCTAAGGAAGGATATGATTTTACTTTTGTAAGCGATGTAGTAAACATCCACCTAAATCAAGTTCTGATTGGGTCAGGTACATTGAAAAACGGTATATACGTTTTGAATCAAGCTCGGGTCTTCAGCGTCCAGAACACACTTAAAAGAAAGTCTCCGGAATCAAATCAGTCTTTCTTATGGTATTGTAGACTGGGTCACATTAATGAGACACGGTTGACAAAGTTACATAAAGAGGGATACTTGAATCCGTTCGAGTATCAGTCTTATGCCACTTGTGAATCTTGTCTCATGGGAAAGATGACAAAGACTCCGTTCACTGGACACGGAGAAAGAGCAAGCGGGCTCTTGGGACTCATACACAGTGATGTGTGTGGTCCAATGTCTACACATGCGCGAAGTGGTTATTCATACTTCATTACTTTCACAGATGATTTCTCTAGGTATGGACATGTCTTCTTAATGAAGCACAAATCCAAGGCCTTTGAGAAATTTCAGGAATACAAGAATGAAGTTGAAAAACAAACAGGCAAAAGTATCAAGACACCGAGATCTGATCGAGGTGGTGAATACTTGAGTGCCGAGTTTCTGGGTTACTTAAAAGAGAATGGAATTCTCTCTCAGCTTACTCCTCCATACACACCACAACACAACGGTGTATCGGAAAGGCGGGATCGAACCCTATTGGATATGGCTCGTTCCATGATGAGTAAGGCTGAGTTACCGCGATCCTTCTGGGTTATGCACTAGAATCAGCTGCATATCTTTTGAACAAGGTTCCCTCCAAGACTGTGCCTACCACACCATATCAGATGTGGTGTGGGAAGAAACCCTGTCTTAAGTATCTGAAGATATGGGGATGTCCAGCTTTTGTAAAAAAGCAGCATGCGGACAAGCTCGAGGCACGCTCAGTACTGTGTAAGTTTGTGGGATACCCAAAGAACTCCAGGGGGTATTTTTTCTATTACGCAGAGGAACAAAAGGTTTTTGTTTCTCGTCATGCCCACTTTCTGGAACATCAGTTTTTAGAAAAAGAAGCAAGTGGGAGCGTAGTAGAACTGGAAGAAATTCCAGAACCACAAGCTATTACTGAAAGCTTGGAAGAACCAGAAGTTTCAAGAGAACCGGACATCCCAGCGCCACTCTGCAGGAGTAGTAGGCAGTCTCATCCGCCCGAGAGATACTACGGTTTTCTCATAGACGGGGATAGAGAGGATTGCACTATGGATTATGGTGAGCCTACTAGCTTTCAGCAAGCCATTCAGAGCGGTGACTCGGTAAAATGTCTGGATGCAATGCGGGCCGAGATGGAGTCTATGTACACCAACAAAGTTTGGACTTTGGACTTTGCTCCAGAAGGGGTAAAACCCGTAGGATGCAAATGGATCTTCAGAAAGAAGATTGGTGTAGATGGGCAGGTTGAGACCTATAAAGCTAGACTTGTTGCAAAGGGTTTTCGTTAAAGACCTGGTTTGGACTATGACGAGACCTTTTCTCCAGTGGCTATGCTGAAATCCATTCGGATCCTTCTTGCCATTGCTGCCTTCCACGATTATGAAATCTGGCAGATGGACGTAAAGACGGTTTTTCTAAATGGAAATTTGGAAAAGTGCGTCTATATGGATCAGCCGGAGGGATTCATTCAGAGTGGGAGCAGCGGTAAAGTGTCCAAGTTGCTCAAGTCCATCTATGGACTTAAGCAGGCATCGCGGAGTTGGAACATCTGCTTTGATGATACTGTCAAAGAATTCGACTTTATCAAAAACCCAGATGAACCATGCATTTACAGTAAGATTGTAGGGAGAACTGTGGTATTCCTCGTCTTGTACGTGGATGACATTCTCCTAATAGGAAATGATATTCCTATGCTACAGTCAGTCAAAGGATTCTTGTCGCAGAGGTTCTCCATGAAGGACCTGGGCGATGCCAACTACATTCTGGGGATCCAGATCTATCGTGATAGATCTAAGAGGATGTTGGGACTTTCACAGTCAAGGTACATCGACACCATACTGAAAAGATTCAGTATGGAAGATTCCAAGCGCGGTAATTTACCGGCTTGTCACGAGATCACCCTCTCCAAAGAGATGTCTCCCAAGACTGATTTGGAAAGGGATCGCATGTCTATTATACCCTACGCTTCTGCGGTAGGCTCTATAATGTATGCGATGTTATGTACCAGACCAGATGTAGCATACGCATTGAGCGTTGTATACTGGTATCAGTCGGACCCAGGGGAGAAACACTGGATAGCGGTAAAGAACATTCTCAAGTACCTAAGAAGGACTAAGGAGATGTTCTTGGTGTATGGCGGAAAAGACCTCCAGCTCGAGGCCTTTGCTGACTCCGGTTCCAGAGTGACAAGGATGACTCCAAGTCCATGTCGGGTTATGTCTTTACCCTCAATGGAGGGGCGGTTTGCTGGAAAAGTTCCAAGCAGGAGACCGTTGCAGACTCAACTATGGAAGCGGAGTACATAGCTGCTTGCGATGCCGCAAAGGAAGCTGTCTGGATGAAGAAGTTCCTCACGGAGCTTCAGGTGGTTCCTACCATTGTTGATCCAATACCACTGTATTGCGACAACAACGGCGCTATATCTTTAGCGAAGGAACCCAGGTCCCATTAGAAGTCCAGGCACATTTTGAGGCGGTACCACCTGATCAGGGAGATCGTAGATCGCCGAGAGATCGAGATGAAGAGAGTAAATACGGAGAACGACACTGCAGATCCACTCATGAAGGCCCTACCCTAGACTCAGTTCGAGCGGCTGATCGAGATGATAGGTCTTCGATACGCCAGTACATGGCCTTAGTGCAAGTAGGAGATTGTTAGTGTATATGCCCTAGAGGCCATTACTGTATCATACTAGATTGTATATTACTTAATGGAAGCTTGGGATATTCATAGTTGTATAGACAATCTTGCTCAAAATGGTAGTATGCTACTTGGTTTGTTTCTACTTCAATATGTGCATGTGTTTCTTTTAGCATATCGCTTATACATATTAGTAGAGCCCTTAGGATCTTTGCTTGATTACCAGCGTTGTGATGGCAGTCATACTTATGGGGGCTGGGTAATCTATAAGCACATCCTTATACAGGTCCCTAGTCGTAGGACTATCGAGACAGGGCATCGATACTTCGGAGTAGACTAGCGTATACGCTTCTCATCCCAGCACGGGAGGTGGTCTGTCCCACAGCCATCAGTACGTCATACTGGAGATAGTATGCGGGTGCTCGTTAGGTTATGAGTACACTGGACAGGACTCGTCGGGAACTGATGGATGGTATTATACCTATCGTCAGTTATCAGTTCCTAGGTGACATGAGTACAGCTTAGTCCGCTGACTTGACACTGTCACTTCGCCTCGAGTGTGTTCCCACTGTACTTAGATTACTACCCTACCACGGCTCAAAGGAATCGTGCAAACAGGTAGTAGTTATGTGCAGTCCCGAAGCACTTGGAGGCAGTGATGGTTAGACAGGATTCGTCTCTCCCGGTATTGGGGGTTGACATCGCGCTGTGTCTAGGAGAGCCATTACACGAGTAGTCCCTGGCCAGGGCAAGCGAGATATACTGGTAGGTTTCCAGTATTATCTCAGGGTGTTATGGGCTACACTCCGACACGACTTGTACCACTATTAGGGGACTGACGTTCACCACCCCCTAGGCCCACCATGCGATGTATCAGACGAACAGACCGGACTGTACGGAGATTGTCACATACAAGCTCAGTAGGAGTTCGGATGGGTTTGCCTCATCGGCCTTCTTATCGACATCTACCTGGGGACTGTTACGTACAGCTAGTGCCGCTTGCGGTCTGTGGTTAAACCCACTGCCAGCATAGTGTCGAGTCTTTAGAGTCCCATACAGAGAGTTTCCCTGCACTGAGCGAAACGTGTAGAGGCCGAATGGTTTTATGACAGGGCTGCGATCACTTACGTGCACTTGTGTGCGTATGCTGTTCGGGCAGGCAATACTAGTGGGCTTTGGTTTAAGCCGGATCCTAGTATTGCACGGATGGATTTGTTTTGTCTTCTATGCATTCGCATTCTACGGAATGCGGATGCTGGTGTGTATGCATAGTTTTGCGGAGCGGAGAAAGAGGAGGTGCCTCATTAGGGTTTTGGAAGTTGGTTCGGTCAAAACCATTATGAGCCGGGGACATTATTTACTAATCCTTTTATTGATAATTATGTTATAGCTAATTGCATTGACCATTTGACCACCATGACTTCTCTTGACTTTGTTGCCCCGTTGATCGGTGTTGACCATTGACCTTCATGAGAGATCTACACTCTTCTTTGGATTTTCTTTTTCTTTTTGATTATGAAAATGGTCATTTCAATGTAGCCATCAATTTTATCTTGATGGGATTAGTAATGATAATGTTTTTGCATTATTGAACCATGGTTCATTTTCTTTAGCTCATAATTCATTTCTCATTCTCTCTCTTACTCTTTCTCATGAGAAGAAAAGAAAATGAGCTCTCATGGTTGCTAAGTTCTCCTCCTTCTTCGTCCTCTTGATTTTATCTTTTGATCTCATGTGTTGAGAGAAAAAGATCCCACAAAGACAAATACATCCATACATCTCCTCTACACATCCTAGGACTTCTTGATTAGCAATCTCTTTACCCTAGTTGCCTCGGCTCGAGGTGGAGCTCGGTGTACATCTCTCGGGTGGATCGTCTTCGACTCAAGAAGGCCGCGGAGGTGACCACGATCCGGATCGACCCTCGGAGCGTGGATGGACGAGCCGGACAGCGGAGAGAAGACCCGAAGGACCGGTTTCGTGAGGTATAATTTCTATAGCATAGTAGTTAAAGCCTTTAGTAGTTTGTTAGTTTCTAGTTTAGCAAAGATCCGGCTTTTAGTCCATGTTGCCTTGCGCTAAAAAATTGTTTTTCGCCGTTTCCGCCTCCCCGTAAGAACCGGGGTGAGCAACGTGGACTTACACGGCCGCGGAGCCGCGGCCTAAGCAAGCTTTAGCCGCGGTTCCGCAGTCGAAGTTACTGTTCTTGGGTTCGTTTTTCACAGTATTGCTTATATTTCCCTGCTAAATTTTTTAAGTACTTTTAATTCTGAAAAACAACAGTTTTGAAAAAATGTCGAGAGAGTGCTAAAAATCCGTATTTTTCGGTTCGATCGGAGTTTTAACTTCGCTAAAGTGTCGCCTAAAGTTCTAAGTTGGCTTTGATACCAATGTTAGGTTTACCTAGCACCTTATGAAGGGTTTGGAAGCATCACATGTACCAAAGATTAAATTTTTAGGGTGCTAAGTGAACACACAAAGAATCATTCCTAGAAAATTAGGGTTTCAAAAACAACACATCATAAGTAGGAAAAGCTAGGGTTTTGAGAGTACAACCTTTGTAGCTCCCTACGCTAGATTCCTCGGCTACTTGGGGTTTAGAAAAGGTCCGCTTGAACTCCTCTAGGTCCACGATGATCCACCCGGAGTCCGCTTTGTCCAAGCTTGCAACTTCACAAGATCAAGAAAGAAAATGGAAGCTAACACTCTCCACTAATGGGCAAGACTAGTGTAGAATGGTGTTGTGGTTCTTTTTCTTACTTCAAAATCCTATCTTGTTGAGTATTTTGCTCACTTGAGTGATCTAGAGAGAAAAAGAGCAAGGAAGAAGAAGATGATGGCTTTTGAAGAAGAAGAGAAATGATAATCACTGTTGAAAAATAGATTATATATGTATATATATTTTCCACTCTTCATCTCAAACCATGGTTATATTATATGGATATTATTTCACTTGAGTTAAAACATAAAAGAAAAGATTAACACATGGTTCAAAGGTAGGTGGGCATGGTTAGTTGAAGAAGAGTGTAGAAACCATGTATTAATCTTTATCTTTTGTTTTGAAACAAATGCAAATATATATATCCATATATATAAACATAAGGTGTGATTCTTATATTGCCATCATTTTCTATGTATATACAACCATGAAGGATGATGTATGTATGTATGTGTGCATGCACATCCATATATGCATGAACAAGAAAAAATGCATACATGCATGCATACATCCAAAAATACAAGAAAGTATTTCTAGAGAGAAACTAATGGTTAAATGATAAATAAACACTTGATTTAGCAATCCGGCCATATCACATACGACCCAACCAAAAGCAAGCCGCTCGATTAATATACGGTATCTTATACGCGCATTTTAACCGGGTCCATGCGCATATCGCATACGCGCACCACAACGTTTCGCCTGGACTAGGTAACTCCTTTGTTGGACTCTAAGACTCATCAATACGCTGGCAGTGGATGATGATCATATCAAGCACCCCCAAGCCGCAAGCGGTCAGCTAAACGTAACTGCTACCCAGGTATTGAGCGATTAGAAGAAAACAAGCGAACCTGCTACAACTCCCGTCGAGCCAACCGGCAACACTACCGTGCAGTCCGGTCTCTTCGTCAGATATGCTGCATATCGAGCCTGGGGATGGTAAACGACAGACCCCAATAACCGATAAGTCGTGCCGATGTGAGGCCCATAACGGGTCGAGAAACTACTGGTAACACTTACCAGTAAATCTCTAAAACAGCCCTGGCCAGGGACTTCCTTGTTACGGCCAATCGAGCACAGCGCAACATCAACCCCCAATACCGGGAGAGACGAAACCCCTCCTATCGCTCATTGCCTCCATGTGACTCGGGACTGTACCCCAAAACCACCGTTTTGCATGCCCTCATGGACGTGGTAAGGTGGAAATCAAAGCACAGTGGGAATCACACAAGACTCTATGACGATCTCGGGTCTACAGACTAACCTGCACAAGTGTCACCAGAGAACTGCCATCTGACGTGAGGTATAATACCATCTGGGAGTTCTCGGCGAGTCCGTCCAGTGTACCCAGTGTCCACTGAGCACCCGTATACGATCTCTGATGTCAAACACCAATGGATATGGGATCATCTATCGCCCATCTCATGGGTCGAGAAGCGTATACGATAGTCTACACTGGTATATCGATGCCCCGTCTCGATACACCCATGACTAGGGACCTTGAAGGATGTACTTATGGACTACCATGTCCCCACTAGTATGATCCGCATCATAGTCCAGGTAGTCAAGTACACATCCTAAGTATAAAGAGACAAGTATACATGTTAAGATAAAGAGCAACCAGATAGCATACTATCATATCGAGCAAGAAAGTCATCTCTATATATGTCCAAGCATCCAATATAATATACATCATCTGTACAATACTGGCCTCTAGGGCATACATATAACTAACAACCAATGCACCTGCTTTATTTATGAATCTGATGAACCAAGTTTTCTGAGAGTATTTAGACATGTTCGTTGTTATTTTTATCGACGATATCCTGGTGTATTTAAAGAATCGGGAAGAGCTTGCTGAGCATTTGCGGATTGTCCTGGAGATATTGTGACAACATCAACTCTATGCCAAATACAGCAAGTGTGAATTTTTGCTAGATCAAGTCGGATTTCTTGAACACATTGTTTCAGGCAAAGGAATCTCAGTAGATCCAGCTAAGGTGTCAGCTGTCAGCGAATGGCCAACACCAAAGACAGTGAAGGATATTCGAAGTTTCTGTGGTTTAGCAGGATACTACCGAAGATTCATTGAAAGTTTCTCAAAGATTGCAGCACCCCTGACCAAGATCACACGTAAAGATGAATCATTCGTGTGGTCAGAAGTATGTGAACAAGCTTTTGTAGAACTCAAGTCAAGATTGACATCATCTCCTATTCTCGTAATACCAGATCAATCCAGAGGTTTCGTTGTGTATTGCGATGCGTCCGGTAAGGGATTAGGATGTGTTCTACACCAGCATGGAAAGGTTGTAGCTTTTGCATCAAGATAACTGAAAGTTCATGATCGCAACTATCCAACACATGATCTGGAGTTGGCAGTCGTTATCTTTGCATTTAAGATTTGGCGCCACTATCTTCTTGGAGAACGAGTGGATATATACACTGACCACAAAAGGAGTATGTATTTACTCAGAAGGAATTGAACATGCTGCAGTGAAGATGGCTAGAACTCATGGCGGACTTCGACATCAACCTATAGTATCATCCAGAGAAGGTGAATGTAGTTCCTGATGCACTTAGCGGTTAGCCATTATCATTGAATCTCACCACATAGTGGAAGCTACAGCTGGAATTGCATGGGATAGAGATCGAGGTAGTTATGCCAGGTAATGCCTCAGAGTTGATGAACTTACAAGTTCAGTCTACTATTGTCAATCAGATCAAAGCAGCTCAAGAAGGTGATGTCAAGCTGCAAAAGATCCGAGAACATATAGAAAGTGGACTTCGAACAGACTTCATCAACCATGAAGACGGATCCTTGAGATATGGAAGTAGATTGTGTGTCCCACAACGTCCTGTTCGAGAAGAGTTGATGAAAGAATCTCACAGCTCTCCATACTCAGTACACCCCGGTGGTACCAAAATGTATAAGGATCCACGACAACACTACTGGTGGCATGGAATGATGCGCGAAGTAGCCAGAAGCATATCCAAGTGTTTAGTGTGTCAGCAAGTAAAGGCTGAACATCACAGAACTGCTGGTCTACTTCTTCCATTACCTATCCCAGAATGGAAATGGCAGCACATTACCATGGACTTCGCAACTGCCCTTCATCGCAGCATGAAGGGTAACGATGCAGTATGGGTCATTGTGGATCGACTCACCAAGTCAGCTCACTTTATTCCCTTTCGAGTTGGCCAATCTACTAAGACGTTAGCAAAGAAGTACATGGAGGAGATCGTAATATTACATGGAGTACCGATTTGCATCATCTCCGATCTTGACACCAGATTCCGATCACAATTTTGGCAGAGTCTACAAGTTAGCATGGGAACGAGTCTGAACATCAGCACGGCTTACCATCCACAAATGGACGGACAGTCTGAGCGAACAATTCAGATTCTGAAGGACATGCTAAGAGCTTGTATGTTAGACTTCAGAGGTGTTAGGAATATGTATGCCCTAGAGGCATAATATAGTGAATGTTTGGACATATATATAGAGGACTTTCTTGCTTGACATGATAGTACTATAAGTCCACGTTACCCTTCCCGGTTCTTTCGGGGATGCGGAAACGGTAAAAAAAAGATTTTTACGGTGAAGGTAACATGGACTTTAAAATAGGATCTTTGCTAAACAGACATCTAGCAACCTAACTACAAGTTTAACTACTATGTTAGGGGTTATACCTAGGTCTTGAACTCCTTCTCTTCTTGCTCCTTGGAGTGGTTGGATCGGCCTCACCTCGTCGTCTTCTTGTTGTCAAAGATAAATCCACCCGAAAGCTTCTACCTTGAGCTCCTATCTCAACCGAGAGGAAACTAAAGTCCTTGGCTTGCTAGACCTTGAACTTTAGAATGAGTAGAGAAGTGTTTTTAGGGTTTTATCTCAATGGCTCATGTTTCTCAACTCATGAGACATGAGAGCTATGAGCAAGAGGAAGAGGGAGAGCTTGGATGAGAGAGAATGAGAATGATATAATGAGCTTGACTTTTTACAACCATGCTCTGAAAAAAGAAAATAATTATGATAATAATAATAATTAAGTATTTGTGATGGTTCATATCAATGGCCATTATCATTTCATGCATATAATGCATTTTGTAAAGAACAAGCAAGCAAAAGTCATAGCCATGAAATGATAGCCATGAAATGATGATGGTCAACAAGTCCAAAATAGTCAACCGGTCAACAAAGTCAACAAGTCAACAAAAGTCAAACTTTCAACTCAACCATGGCACAATAATACTTAATTGATATTATTATTAATCATATTTCCTATTCTCATTAGGGTTTAGAAAAGGTCAACACTCAAAAACCTTAATGAGAATTCTCTGCCTCTGTCTCTGTCAACCGTGCATACACATCCGCATCCGTGTTCCGAGAAACACGAATACAAATGAGATAAAACCAATCCCAAAACGCAAACTAAGATCAGGCTTAAACCAAAGCCCGCTAGTAATAACTGCCCAGACACCAAACGTGCATAAGTGCGCGGATGTGAACGAACCCTGTCGCAAAACCATGCGACTTCTACTCTGTTTTGCCCAAATGCGAATAGCACTCTGTGTGGGACTCTAAAGACTCGACATTATGCTGGAAGTGGGTTTAAGCATAGGCCGCAAGCGGTACTAGCTGTACGTAACGGTCCCCAGGTAGATGCCGATAAGAAGACTGATGAGGTGAACCCATCCGAACTCCTACTGAGCCTGAATGTGACAGTCTTCATACAGTCCGGTCCATTTGTCTGAGAATATTGCATGGCGGGCCTAGGGGGCGGTAAACGCCAGTCCCCTGATAGCGGTACAAGTCGTGTCGGAGTGTAGCCAAGAACACCCTGAGATAACACTGGAAACGCTACCAGCATATCTCGCTTGCCCTGGCCAGGGACAACTATGTGTAATGGCTCTCCCTGACACAGCGCGATATCAACCCCCAATACCGGGAGAGATGAATCCTATCTAACCGTCACTGCCTCCAAGTGCTTCGGGACTGCACCCAACTGCTACCTGTTTGCACGACTCATTTGAGTCGTGGTAGGGTAGCAATCTAAGAACAGTGGGAACACACTCGAGGCGAAGTGACAGTGTCAAGTCAGCGGACTGAGCTATACTCATGTCACCTGGGAATTGATAACTGACGATAGGTATAGTACCAACCAACAGTTCCCGACGAGTCCTGTCCAGTGTACTTGTAACCTAACGAGCACCCACATACTATCTCAGGTATGACATACTGACGGCTGTAGGACAGACCGTCTCCCCTGCTGGGATAAGAAGCGCATACGCTAGTCTACTCCGGAGTATCGATGCCCTGTCTCGATAGTCCTATGACTAGGGACCTGTATAAGGACGTGCTTGTATATTACCCAGCCCCTACTAGTGTGACTGCCATCACAATGCTGGTAATCAAGCAAAGATCCTAAGGGCTCCTCTAATGTGTATAGGCGATATGCTAGAAGAAACACATGTACACATTAAAGTAGAAACAAACTAAGTAGCATACTACCATTTCGAGCAAGATTGTCTATACAACTGTGAATATCCCAAGCTTTCATCAAGTAATATACAAACTAGTATGATACAGTAATGGCCTCTAGGGCATATACACTAACAATCTCCTACTTGCACTAAGGCCATGTACTGGCGTATCAAAGACATATCATCTCGATCAGCCGCTCAAACTGAGTCTGGGGTAAGGCCTTCGTGAATGGATCTGCAGTGTTATCTTCTGTAGCAACCCTCCGAACCTCGATCTCCCGGCGATCCACGATTTCCCTGATCAGGTGATACCGCCTCATGATGTGTCTGGACTTCTGATGGGACTTGGGTTCCTTTGCTAAAGCTATAGCCCCGTTGTTGTCACAATACAGAGGTATTGGATCAACAATGGACAGAACCACCTGATGTTCTGTCAAAAACTTCCTCATCCAGACGGCTTCTTTTGCGGCATCAGATGCAGCGATATATTCCGCTTCCGTCGTCGAGTCGGCAACGTTTCCTGTTTGGAACTCTTCCAACACACCGCCCCTCCATTGAGGGTAAAGACATAACCCGAAATGGACTTGGAGTCATCCTTGTCACTCTGGAAGCTGGAGTCAGCAAAGGCGTCCATCTGTAGGTCTTTTCCGCCGTAAACCCAGAACATGTCCTTAGTCCTTCTCAGGTACTTCAGAATGTTCTTTACCGCTCTCCAGTGGTTCTCCCCAGGGTTTGACTGATACCGTCTTACCACACTCAGTGCATAAGCTACATCTGGTCTGGTACACAACATCGCATACATTATAGAGCCTACCGCAGAAGCGTATGGTATAATAGACATGCGATCCCTTTCCAAATCAGTCTTGGGAGACATCTCTTTGGAGAGGGTGATCCCGTGACAAGCCGGTAGATTTCCATGCTTGGAATCTTCCATACTGAATCTTTTTAGTATGGTGTCGATGTACCTGGACTGTGAAAGTCCTAATATCCTCTTGGATCTATCACGATGGATCCGGATCCCCAGAATGCAAGAGGCATCACCCAGGTCTTTCATGGACAACCTGTATGACAAGAACCCTTTGACAGATTGTAGCATAGAAATGTCATTTCCTATCAAGAGAATGTCATCCACGTATAAAACGAGGAATACGACAGTTCGTGCTACAATTTTACTATAGATGCATGGTTCATCTGGATTTTTGATAAAGCCAAAATCTTTGACTGTCTCATAAAAACAGATGTTCCAACTCCGTGATGCCTGGTTTAGTCCATAAATGGACTTAAGCAGCTTGCACACCTTTCCGCTGCTCCCACTCTGAATGAAACCCTCTGGCTGGTCCATATAGACACACTCCTCTAAATTTCCATTTAGAAAAGCGGTCTTTACGTCCATCTGCCAAATCTCATAATTGTGGAAGGCAGCAATGGCAAGAAGGATCCGAATGGATTTGAGCATAGCCACTAGAGAAAAGGTTTCGTCATAGTCCAAACCAGGTCTTTGACGAAAACCCTTTGCAACAAGTCTAGCCTTATAGGTCTCAACCTGTCCATCTACACCAATCTTCCTCTTGAAGATCCATTTGCATTCTACGGGTTTTACCCCTTCTGGAGCAACGTCCAAAATCCATACTTTGTTGGTGTACATAGACTCCATTTCGGTCCGCATTGCATCCAGCCATTTTACCGAGTCAACGCTCTGAATGACCTGCTGGAAGCTAGTCGGCTCATCATTATTAATGATGCAATCCTCTCTATCCCCGTCTATGAAAAAACCGTAGTATCTCTCGGGCGGATGAGACTGCCTACTACTCCTGGGGAGCAGCGCAGGAATGTCCTGTTCTTTCGAACCTTCTGGTTCTACTAAGCTTTCAGTAATAGCTCGTGGTTCTGGAATTTCTTCCAGTTCTATTACGCTCCCAGTTATCTGATTTTCCAAAAATTCAGTTTCCAAGAAGTAGGCATGACGAGAAACAAAAACCTTTTGTTCCTCTTCGCAATAGAAGAAATATCCCTTGGAGTTCTTTGGATATCCCACAAACTTGCACTGTACTGAGCGTGCCTCGAGTTTGTCCGCATGCTGCTTTTTGACAAAAGCTGGACATCCCCATGTCTTAATGTGCTTAAGATAGGATTTCTTCCCACTCCACATCTGATATGGTGTGGTAGGCACTGTCTTAATTGGAACTCGGTTCAAAAGGTATGCAGCTGATTCTAGTGCATATCCCTAGAATGATCGCGGCAACTCAGCGTTACTCATCATGGAACGTACCATATCCAATAGAGTTCGGTTCCATCTCTCCGATACACCGTTATGTTGCGGAGTGTATGGAGGAGTAAGCCGAGAGAGAATTCCATTCTCTTTTAGATAATCCAGGAACTCGGCACTCAAGTATTCACCATCTCGATCAGATCTCAGTGTCTTGATACTTTTGCCTGTTTGTTTTTCTACTTCATTCTTGTATTCCTGGAATTTTCCAAAGGCTTCAGATTTATGTTTCATTAAGAAGACATATCCGTACCTTGAAAAGTCATCCGTAAAAGTAATGAAGTAAGAATAACCACTTCACACATTTGTAGACATTGGACCGCATACATCGCTGTGTACGAGTCCCAAGAGCTCGCTCGCTCTTACTCCGTGTCCAGTGAACGGAGTCTTTGTCATCTTTCTTTTGAGACATGATTGACAAGTTGCATATGATTGATATTCGAACGGATCCAAATATCCTTCTGTATGTAACTTCGTCAACCTTCTCTCATTGATGTGACCCAGTCTACGATGCCATGAGAAAGCATGATTTATTTATGGAGACTTTCTTTTGTGTGTATTCTGAACATTAAAAATCTGTGGTTGGTTTAATACGTATATACCGTTGCTTAATGTACCCGACCCAATCAGAACATGATTAAGGTAAATGTTTACAACATTGCTTACAAATGCAAAATCATAACTTTCTTTAGACATTAAAGATACAGATATGATATTACAAGTCTCACCGGGTACAAAATAACAATCCCGTAAAACCAAAACATGTCCATCTGACAATCCCAAGTGATAGTCCCCTACGGACTCAGCATCCATGCCAGCTCCGTTTGCAACTCTGAGGGTCATATCACCTGCCTTCTTACGCTTTCTCAATGCCTGTAAAGAATTACGATATGAGATCCTGATCCGGTATCCAATACCCAGAAAGTAGAGTTTACTGATAGACAGTTTTCAATAACATACACACCTGAAGCCGAAACCACAACTTGCTTCGGGTCCTGGTTCTTGGCCTTCCAAGCCCTGCAATCCTTTTTCCAGTGTCCTTTCTTATGACAATAGAAGCACTCTTCCTTTTCCACAAGCTGTCCCGCTACCTTTGTTGCCTTTGCCTTTCCCTTCGCTTCCACTTTACTACCACCGCCCCTTGGTTTGGTGGGGGTTTTCTTCTTCTTTCCCTTGGCTTTCGCCTTGGACCTAGAAAAGGAAGATCCTACAACAAACAAAGTGGATGTTTACCTTACTTTCTGTAAGGTGCCCTGTTCAGTTGATAAAACTGCACATTTGTATTACATTTTTCCTACCATTTTCATATTAAAAAAGGACTTTATTATAATATATTATACATATGAGGGTTTATGTGTAAAAACATCATTTTCCATGTGTTAATATATTTTAATTAGCATTTGGCAGGAAAATGTATGCAAATAAATCCATTGACCAAATCCTAGTAGAACTAAGCCTACTAAATATTATTTGAGATTATTGTGCAGAATTTTCCAAGCCGTTGTGCAGAATTTATCAAGGAAATCAAGTTGTTGAAGAAGACTTGCCTAATTAAGAATCAAAACTTGGAGACCAAGTCTGGAAACAACCGAGAGAAGATTTCTGAAATCTGAAGGTGCCTAGGATTGCCACATGTTACAAAGACAGAGACCCAAAAAGTTGATAAAGAGTTGTGATCAAATGGGCGCGGATCCACGGCCATACCCCCCTTGGGCCGCGGATCCGCCGCGCTTCTATGGAGTTGGGAGCCAAGATTTTTTGGCATGAATCTCTGATGAATTTTACCAAGTTTTCAACCTAAAGATTCTGGCTTTGCACTATAAAAGGGCACCGAGAGCCTCTTAGAAAAGTTATCAAGCCGAAGAGATCACGAAGCTCCAGACGCTCACGCATCCAGGCTGATCATCGACTGTTCGACTACCTCCTTAGGAAAGATCGAGAAGCAACTAGTTTGTAATAATTTTCTACGGATTAAAGTGTAGTTTGTTCAAGTTGATTAATAAAGGTAGTTATTTTATTTAATTATTTTTTTATTATGTTTTCCCTCTCTGTCTTTTCATCTTCTTCTCCCAACATGCGCGAGTAATTCTCCGCTTGTTAGGGTTCGTAGGATTAGGGTAGGCTAATGGACGATGAAAATAACTAAACCCTTTTTAAGTCCTATAAAGTTTAGGAACTTTATCAAAAGAATCATTAACATCCTAATCGGGCGCGCTAGCAATTCTTTGCTAGTTCCGACCGCGATTAGAGATTAGATTAATGATTGTTTTGGTAAAGGCTACATATGAACGGAGTTCCGTGTCGAGATAAGGGTTAAGAGTGGGATTCCTTTTCCCTCCAGAAACCCTAATCTACACGCATCGCCGTCGTTCTAGTTCTAAATCTATTAATGGATAAAAGGGTAACTTTTAATTAATCGTTCATAACTACTAAATTCTAACGAACCCTACAAGCCCTCTTATTATATTAATTACATCTTTAAAATAATCTAGATCTATATTTTACATTCTTGTTTAACGTAGATCTTGAAATCTTTCTATAAAATTCTTTATCCTTCCTCTCTTTCTCAACACATCTAAAGTAAAAATAAAAGGTTCCATGTTTCCCAGAGGACGACCCGTACTCATCTCGGTCTAGCTACATGCGACACCGTTATTGATTGCGGTTAAACTACAAAATATACACTTTTTCGTATCAATCAAATGGCGCCGTTGCCGGGGATACGTGCGTAAATTTTTTATTTTTACTATTTGTGTTGATTTCTTAGACGAGTCATATCATTATTAAAACAAAACTGCAAATTGCATATTTAACGATTTGTGCGTGAATTTTTGCAAGGAGATCTGGAGTCACAGACTTGAGGAAGCAGGAGATCTAGGGTTCCGAACATCTTTTGTATATTTCTTAACTCCTTCTCTCTCCTCTAAATCCAATAAAATCTATTTTCTGCAGGATTCTTTGCAAAATTGCGCCGCTAAAAAAATCTTTTTGCAAAAGTTTTGTGATTGGTTTTTGTTTTGCATATTTAATACAGACTTTAAGGGGCAAAGACCAAATCAAGATTAGGTGGGGATTTCATCACCCTTCCTAAGCCCCACAAATCACAAACCGAGCATATAGATCAACCCTTCATTAATTTAAAAAATATTTAGACCAGACTCTAAGGACTGTCGCGCTCAATAAGGACAGAGGAAGGTCGTGGGTAATCTATCGTTTATCTGCATTACTTTTGTAGTGCCTAGGCAAGTGTGTCAAAGGCTAGTGGTTATTAATTAGGCCCACGACGTGGTTCCTTCCCACTTACCTGGCACTTACCTGGCTACAAGGGTAGTACGGAGGCGGTAGAGGATTTATCCTGCGGCTTGTCCTTTGGAAGTCTAGGAGCGGTCTAGAGACTGGACCTAGGTGACCTTAGTTCTAGGGTTGCTTGTACAATTAACTTTAGATGCTATGCGCTTACGTCTTCTCCCATTCACACTGTGCGACTTGGCAGAAAAATGGCTTTACAATACTGCCGCACACTCTATCACTAATTGGGATGAATTCGTCGTAGCATTTCTTAAGAAGTTTTACCCAAATCATAAGACTGCCCACATTAGGAGCGAGATCAACCAGTTCACCCAGCTTCCCAATGAACCATTTTGGAAGTGCTCTGAACGTTTCAAAGATCTGCTTGTCCAATGTCCTCATCATGGAATCAATAGATGGGATTTATGTCGGATTATATATGAGGGCATTAATCCAGCGACAAAGCAGATACTTGAAACAATTTGTCAATGCAATTTCATGTCTAAAGATGATGGTGAAGCTTGGAAATATCTGGAAGACCTTGCTGAACACACGTTGCAGTGGGAAAGCGTAAGACCACCTTCAACTAAGGGAGGTATTCACCAGCTCGATGTTTCTATCGCAGTAAAAGCCGAAATGGCAGCGATACAGAAGAAACTCGACGCTATTGAAAACAAGTTCTCATCATTCTCCTTAAATCAGGTCACGCTTCCTAAGATAGTCTGTGGTTTCTGTTCGGATCCTTCACACTTAACGGAAGAATGTCCTATGAATGCATCGTTTCAAGCTAATGCTGCTTTTCAGCAGCGACCTAGAAACGACCCTTATTCTGCCACGTACAATTAAGGATGGAGGAATCATCCTAACTTTGTTTGGAACCAAAACCAAAAAAGTAATTATCAAAGACCTCCTCCACCGCAACCACAACCACAGAATCAGCCCCCCTTTCAGTCACAGAATTTCCAAAATCCGGCCAACATTTCTACACCACAAGTGGACGGTACTGACAACTCACTTGCACAAACTTTGGATATGTTCATGAAACAATCTATGCAAATTTCGGCTGAGATGAGGTTTTCTATTGATACCATAACGAAAAACTCCGCCTCCCATGGTGAGAGTATTAAATCATTAGAAAACCAAATCGCACAGTTAAACGCCGCAATGAGTGCGAGAGAGAAAGGGATGTTGGAGATAGTGCCCTCAGAGTCAATTATTGGATCACAGGCACGTGATTGCAATGATTGAGGGAGGACCTATCCCGGTAAGACAGTCTTACTCGAGATGATAGTATGCTATCTGGTTTACCTTTATCATCGTGTACTGCTTTAGGTGACCTGACAGGTCACTATTACACGTTGATAGAGCCCCTAGGATTCTTGCTTGACCACCAGCAGTATGAAGGCGATCATATAAGTGGGAGCTGGCAGTCTATAAGCACATCCTTAAATAGTCCCTAGTCGTGGGAGTTTCGAGACAGGGCATCGATTCTCCAGAGTAGACTAGTGTATACAGTCGAGACCCCGATGAGAGGCGGTGGCCGGTCTCACAAGCCACTGGTGTCAGTTGGTTCACCTAAGAAGTATACAGGTGCTCATTGGGTTATGAGTACACCGGACAGGACTCGCCGGGAACATGCTAGTTGGTCTTATACCTGACGTCAGATAGCAGTTCCCTGGTGTCATGTGTACAGGTTAGTTCATCGACCTGGGGATCGTCATTTGTCTCGTGTGAGTTCCCACTGTACTTTGATTACTACCCTACCACGGCTCAAAGGAGTCGTGCAAACAGGTTTCAGTTGGGTACAGTCCCGAGCCACATGGTGGCAGTGAGCGGATCCTCAGGGGTTCGTCTCTCCCGGTATTGGGGGTGAGCTCGCGCTGTGCCTAGGAGAGCCATTACACAAAGTCCTTGGCCAAGGCAGGAGATTTACTGGTAGGTATTCCAGTAGTATCTCAGGGTGTTCTGGGCTACACTCCGACACGACTTGTACCGCTTTTAAGGGTCTGACTTTTACCAACCCCCTAGGCCCGACATGCGATGCTCATAGACGAACGGACCAGACTGTACGGATATTGTCACTGACAGGCTCAGTGGGGTGTCAGGATGAGTTCGCTCATCGACGTCCCTTTTGATCAATAGCTGGTGGCCCGTCACGTATTGGCTTATACCTCTGACGTGCTAGTGGTTAAATCCACAGCCATAGTATTGACGAGTCTTTAGAGTCCACCACACTTACAGTTACTCAAGTTTCGGGCGAAACGCTGTAGAGGCCGTATGGAGATATGGCATGGCTCGATCAGATACGTGCGGTATTGCACGGATCGTGATCGGACGGATTTTACTAGCCGGCTTTGGCTTAAGCCGGATCCTAGTATTAGAGAGTGTAGATTTTGTCTCTTTGCATTTGTATCCGGTCGGAATACAGATGCGGGTGTGTATGCACAGTATCGGGGTTTTCCTGTAATTTATTACGGGACCAGTTTTCTGGAGTTGCCAGTTTGCATTCCGTTCCGGCCGGTTTTCCTTTGTTCTTTCCCGGCCGGACTTTCCGATGGAGGGGGTTATTTGCAAGTTTGCAAATAACATTTGTGGAGGGGGTTTCTTACATTTGTGGGGCTTCATGATGGTTCATAATCATGAGTTGCTTTCTTAGTCTTTTCCTTTGCTTTTTGTGATGAGAAAGGATTAGATGTTGATATGATATTGTTATCATGATGTTTGGTTGTGGTCACCCTCCACCTTTTACTACACTCACCTCCCTCTTGTATTATGTTTTCACTCCACCACCTTTTCCCACTAGAAGAGGCCGGCCACAATTTTGAAGGGGAGAGTGAGGGAGAGTTTCATTTTGGAGCTTGTGGCATTTCTCTTCATCTCAATTTCCTTGCATGAAAAATGAAAGCACCATTTTTCTTAACCTCATTCCTCCATCTACAAAGGCAACAAAACCCCAAATGAGACACAACCCTACACATTCTACAGCAAATCTTGGGCATGTCGACTTGCCAGCTTCATCCCCGAGTTGCCTCGGTATAGAGGCGGGAGCCCGTAAAAGATGCAGGCGATGTGGTGCCCTTCCGGCGAGGAGGCGACGACCGGAGTTTCCGCGGGAGATCGGGACGACGACGAAAAGACCGGAGGACTCGGATCACTCGGTATATCTCTTCCCCATCTTGTTGTTAGCAAGGACTAGTTTAATGGTTCGATCCGGGTTTAGTGCGCGGTGGTGCCGGTTTGCTAGTTTGCAAAATTAATGTTTATCACCGCTTCCGCATCTGGCCGTCGTATTGACGGCCGGGGCGCCGCCGTGCACTTACAGTGGTATCAGAGTCTCGCCATTAACATAGTCTAGCTTTGTTTAATGTGTTTACATTTCCGATCGACCAAAATTCCAAAAACCCGCGTTTTCACATACATCAGTTTTCTGTTGAATTTTTTCTTGCTCGAAAATTTTTCAGGTTGTAGAAAAGTGATGTACTGGAAATTCTAAGAACACTGTAGAAATTCGATACAGTGATTCCACAGTAGGAGCGCGGAACCGCGGCCAAACACCCCTTAGGGCCGCGGTTCCGCCGCACTATAGTGTGATCACTGCGTCAAATTTCTGCAGTTGCCTTCTGGGATGATTTTAGGGTTTTTGGAACAATATTTTTGGGCCCAGAATTTCTTGATGTGCTACAGTATTACTTGGGGGCCCACTTGGTATAATTTGATCGATCGGATATTTTAAATACATTAATTCACAGTATTTACATTATATCTGCGACCGTGAATGTCACTTGATCGGTAAATCCTGTCTAGCTGCTATAGCCCGGTTAGACGGATTTGCGAACGTGATTTTCACGTTGATGTTCTGTGATTGTTCTGTGATGTTGCGGATCGGTCATAGGGATAGCCTGGATGCAATGCTAGTACAGTTTTGTTGTATTATGTACATTTGATATTGCGGGGCGAGCGTCCGACATGTGGACTGCCGTCACTGCCTGTTTGTATTATTATTTTGGGGCACGGCCAGGTTGCGGTCGATGTACCCGTTGTATGTATATTTTTACTTTCCGTACTAGGATTGCCCCGCGGAGGGGTGCACAGATAGCCGGATTCTAGAAGGCAACAAGCCCGCATCTCATGGCATTGGGACGGAGGGGGCTTCACTCTAGAATTGGCGGGCTATTCGCCGCACTCGTAGGGGGTATAGGTTGACCCAGGAGGGGTGCCCAAGTTACCGGATTCCGTGAAGTGCTGGGTGGTCCATTCACGTTGCTGAAGGGGGCTGCCTCGCTTCAGGTTTTGGCGGGTAACTTGCCGCGCCCGTAGGGGTCTAGGTTTTCATTGCACAGGCTATCCACATGACCAGGGGAACGTCGGGTTTCAGCGGCTCTGTGAAACCCGGGGATCCCAGATATCTGTATCATTCTATGATGCTATACAGTTCTGTGATGTTGCATTTTATCACGCCTTGAGTGAATATAATATATTGGTATATATATTAGTAGATGTTGTATATGTTTTGCATCCGCGCTAGTCCAGTCCCCGCTCTGTCGTTAGTTAGCTAACCTAACGGGTAATGACGGGACCCAGTGGCGAATGCGGATGGCATATACGTACGTCAATATATTTTCGTTCTTTGTGGTGTGATCAATTGATGGGACTGCGTTGATTCGGATCAATGCAAGTTAAAAACAAACCTAATCTGATGTTGTTGGAACACTTTTCAAAAAGTTGTTATTGCAAGGACGTTCACTTTTGTTTTGCATCGTGGTATTCAGTTGGAATATCCTGCTCCTCAGTCGACGAGGCAAGGGCCGAGATCCCTTCACCGGGAGTGACCCTTTGGACAAAAGTTTGCGTCAGGGCAATAACTTCACTATAGCCGATTACTTTTGCTTTGCATCGTGGTATTCAGTTGGAATATCCTGCACCTCATTCTACGGGGAAAGAGCCGAGATCCCTTCACCGGGAGTGACCTCTTTAGCAAAGGTTTTCGTCACTATATTTTTATAAAGCTATCAGTTCCTTCAACGATATCAAGTTCATTACGTTAAAGGTTTTCGCCAGAAACCATTCGTAGCCCTCCGTCGTTTCATATGGATAGTCAATAGTATTCAAGCTGTGTTTGTTGGCCAAAGTCAAGGCACAGTGTTTGGTAGCTGTTGATTATTCATATGCAACATAGATAGATGCGTTGGTTTGGAACAGTCGTACTGCCTTGTTGGCCAAAGTCAAGGGTAGGTACGGGTGGATTCAAATTAACCTGGAGAATGACGGGTAGAACTTGACATGTGACTTATGATTTGTTGGCCAAAGTCAAGGTCATAAGAGCATGGGGTAAAAATCACATCGGGAGTTTCAAAAGAACTGAAACTTGCCAGATATGCGCATACCTTCTGGAGTGTGATGACGTGAGCGGATTCCGTCACGTTATCATGCGATGATAGTTGGATCCCGATTCCCACTGATGAGTTAGTTTACTCCTCGGGTGACCCCGACTAATTCTTCTTTCAGGTTTGGAGGAGAATTTGAGGTGACAGTTGGAGGTTTCCAAATTAGATAAATTGGTAACCATTCTGATCTAGGGTAGAGTGCACGCTGAGTGTTTCTTTTCTCTCTCTCTTTGGCAGCGACCCATTGACCCGACCCTAAGACTATGACTCAGTGACCAAGTTGACCGAACCTTCTTAACACTGGCTTTTGGATTGTCAGAGTTGCAAACCTCATTGCCACTCCTACTTTTACCCTTTTCTCCAGGACACCCCATATTACTACAAACGTCCACTTCCATTGGACAAAACCGTCGTATGGTTATATACGAACTCGAAGGAAGTTATTCGAGGATGGTTTCAGGTTCTGGAGGAAACGGATAGGATTATTCAGTTGTCTTTTCCTTTTACCTTCTCTCGGGTTGCGGGTACTCCTTGGTTTAGGAGACAGTACACCTATTACGCAAATTGGATAGTCTTCTTCCAAACCATAGGCAGGTGCCGACCAGTAGGGAATGAAGAAAACCAATTAGCATAACGATGGTGTGCAGAAGGTATTAAGTTAAGACAAAGCAAGGGATTAGTAAGAGGGCAAAGTAAATTGCGACTGATATTCACGACCAAACCAAGTATTTCATTACCACTCCCACTTCACCCTTGTATTTCTCCAGGACACTCCGTATCACTACGAAGATCCACAGTTTATTGGATAATCCATCGTATGGTTATACACGAACTCGAAAGGAACTTGTTCCAGTTCGGGGATGGATTCTGGTTCAGGAGAAATAGGAATAAGGTTTATTCGGTTATCTTTTATCTTCACCTTCTCTCGCATTGCGAGTGCTCCTAGGATTAGGACAGTACACCCATTATGCTTATTGGATAGTCTTCTTCCAAACCATAGGCTGGTGCCGAACGGTAGGGAAGGAAGAAAACCACTTGGCCTAAAGGGGTGTGCAGAAGGTAATGACTAAAGACATATAAAGGGATCTGGAGAGGTGGCAAAGAATTATACGGTTACAGTCATGAATCTGGAAGAGGCATTACTAGGAATACCGGGATACCCCGTCGAATCATTTCAATGTTTCAGTTTCACTGTGTACTGTTAATGGAAAACTGATTTCCCAATTAGATACTTACTCCAGGGTATGTATTTACCAGGTATGATCCTCACATCTGTATGGTTTTACAGATGATGAGTGGGAGTAAGTTATTGGGAATTGGGTGATCATCCTCATTATATCGGGATTCGTTGTAATCGGTGATATTTGAGGAAGTCACCTGGACTGTTTGCCGGTCGACAAATATTTGGTTTTGAATATCCGCTGTCATGCACCAATTTCAAATTGATATATCTGTACGTCTATTTTCATAGAGTGAGATATACCTTTTTGAAATTATGTCTATGACATTTACCTGTATCAGTTGATGGTTAGGTAAGGAGCATTAAACTGCGGTGTAATTCTTCTTAACCATAAGTACAGTTTTTAACTTACGACACACAGTGAATGAGTTATCAGACTCAAGGGACTTATACAGAGTATTGTATGTTGTCCAGGGTCCATAAGGACAGAGGGGTTGGTCCTCGTACTATATTCGGTTTACTTATGACTTCTCTAGTTTTTAGACAGGTGTTTCGTGGAAACACAGGGTCCGAATTTTGAGAAGTTATAGGTATTTGAATAAAGTAGAGAACCAGGTATTGCAAGTATCGGGATTCTTCAAAGTGATCGAAGATGTAGATACTTGTATATGGTATTCAGTTGATAGTAGTGATTATGAGAACTTGCTTCTCTTTCAGGTTACTCATAATTGGAAGCATTCCTATGTTGAGTAATGCTGATCGGCCTCCTTCCATTTAGTTGACATGCGCTGGGGACAGTTGCATGATTTGAATCTGGTTCAATTAAATCAGTGCCTCTGGTTCTATATTGGATATAGAACAGTTCATATCTTAACGTTGTTAAGGTACGGGGAGTTGTCCGGTTTATGATTAAAACCAGACACTGGACAACTCAAGGCACGTTTCTGTAATGGCTGTTTGTGGGTTGACCCAGGCTTTGACGAGGGTTGACTTTCTACCATCTGGAAAATCAATAGTGATATTGTTCTGAAATCGCCACAGTTTTAAATAAAATGGATTTTTCAGAAAACAGTAGTGGGAGTATGGTAGAACTGGAGGTGATTCCAGAACCACAAACGATTACTGAAGATTTGATAGGAACCTAAAGATTCAATCTGGTTTGACATTCCATTGGCCACTCCACAGATACGGTGGGTAACCGCAGGCACCCGAGAGGTACTCCGGTAGCCTCAAGGACGGTGGCAGGGAGGTTCTTGTTTACCCAGACTTGCCATTGCTGTTGTTCCGGACTGTGAGACCCGGCAGGAGGATGAGTATAGCGTCTTTCTAAACTAGTTTTAGAAATGTACGTGTATATGACTCTGCCAGAGGGTTGTCGTAGTCAGTGGGAGCGGCGGAAGCATTGGTGGACAGGTGGCTTATGTCTATTTATGGACTAAAGCAGATATAGCGGAGATAGATCATCTGTTTCTGATGTGACAGTCATAGGTTTGACTTCATCAGAATAGGGGATGGATCTGTTAAGAAGGTAGTAGGGTGTGATGTCCTGGTATTTGATGACATACACAGAGTAGGAAGTGATATTCCTATACTACGATCGGTTATACTTTGGTCGTCACACAGTGATTTCTCCACATAGGACTTGGATAACATATCAGACATTCTGGTTACTAGATTTATAAATCTAGATTTGGGTAGTTTCCCAATCTGGGTACTTAGACACCATTCTACAGGTATTTAGAATGGACGACTCCTGGCACGGTAGTGTACCTGCAGATGATGGAGTCACCCTCTCTAAAGGTGTCTTACAGACTAAAGGGGAGAGGGATGTGCATGATTGGCAGATCACTTGCTCAGGCAATTGATTCAAACATGAGATGTCAAGTACCACACCAGATGTTGTTCTTGCAGTAGATGCAATAAGTTGATATCGATCCAATCCTGGAGAAACAATCGGAAGCAGTTTTGGAACATAAGTTGATGTTCTAGGGAATTGATAACGGCAGCCTCCTTTAGGAGACGGTTATCATTCCAGGCTTCCAAGGTGAAATGGACGACAAGGACGTTGTCAGAGTTATAGTTTTTCCCTCTGACGAGGGGCAGTAATTTTTAGACAGGTGATCCAAGGCAATACTGAGGGATGCATGGCGCAGGATACTGATTAAGTTCAGTTGTCGATACAGTCTAAGAAGTTTGGATTTGGAGTTCATTTATGAGCTAAGTCCCATCAGACATCGACAGGTATTGCTCATTTCGGGAGATGGCATTCTCTGCGAACTTGAGATTTAGAGAGACATAGAAAGAAACATCAAGGCGGATCCACTCACTGAGGCTATTCCTCGAACGCAATAGTTTCGCAAACGAGCTTTGTGAGACAGGCTAGTAGAGGAGTTGGGTGTTCGGTATCACACGGGCTGTGAGTATGTGACATCGCAATAATTAGCCTTGAGTGCAAGTGGGAGATTGTTGGAGATAGTGCCCTCAGAGTCAATTATTGGATCACAGGCACGTGATTGCAATGATTGAGGGAGGACCTATCCCGGTAAGACAGTCTTACTCGAGATGATAGTATGCTATCTGGTTTACCTTTATCATCGTGTACTGCTTTAGGTGACCTGACAGGTCACTATTACACGTTGATAGAGCCCCTAGGATTCTTGCTTGACCACCAGCAGTATGAGGGCGATCATATAAGTGGGAGCTGGCAGTCTATAAGCACATCCTTAAATAGTCCCTAGTCATGGGAGTTTCGAGACAGGGCATCGATTCTCCAGAGTAGTCTAGTGTATACAGTCGAGACCCCGACGAGGGGCGGTGGCCGGTCTCACAAGCCACTGGTGTCAGTTGGTTCACCTAAGATGTATACAGGTGCTCATTGGGTTATGAGTACACCGGACAGGACTCGCCGGGAACATGCTAGTTGGTCTTATACCTGACGTCAGATAGCAGTTCCCTGGTGTCATGTGTACATGTTAGTTCATCGACCTGGGGATCGTCATTTGTCTCGTGTGAGTTCCCACTGTACTTTGATTACTACCCTACCACGGCTCAAAGGAGTCGTGCAAACAGGTTTTAGTTGGGTACAGTCCCGAGCCACATGGAGGCAGTGAGCGGATCCTCAGGGGTTCGTCTCTCCCGGTATTGGGGGTGAGGTCGCGCTGTGTCTAGGAGAGCCATTACACAAAGTCCTTGGCCAAGGCAGGAGATTTACTGGTAGGTATTCCAGTAGTATCTCAGGGTGTTTTGGGCTACACTCCGACACGACTTGTACCTCTTTTGGGGGTCTGACTTTTACCAACCCCCTAGGCCCGACATGCGATGCTCATAGACGAACGGACCAGACTGTACGGATATTGTCACTGACAGGCTCAGTGGGGTGTCAGGATGAGTTCGCTCATCGACGTCCCTTTTGGTCAATAGCTGGTGGCCCGTCACGTATTGGCTTATACCTCTAACGTGCTAGTGGTTAAATCCACAGCCATAGTATTGACGAGTCTTTAGAGTCCACCACACTTACAGTTACTCAAGTTTCGGGCGAAACGCTGTAGAGGCCGTATGGAGATATGGCATGGTTCGATCAGATACGTGCGGTATTGCACGGATCGTGATCGGACGGATTTTACTAGCCGGCTTTGGCTTAAGCCGGATCCTAGTATTAGAGAGTGTAGATTTTGTCTCTTTGCATTTGTATCCGGTCGGAATACAGATGCGAGTGTGTATGCACAGTATCGGGGTTTTCCTGTAATTTTTTACGGGACCAGTTTTTTGGAGTTGCCAGTTTGCATTCCGTTCCAGCCGGTTTTCCTTTGTTCTTTCCCGGCCGGACATTCCGATGGAGGGGGTTATTTGCAAGTTTGCAAATAACATTTGTGGAGGGGGTTTCTTACATTTGTGGGGCTTCATGATGGTTCATAATCATGAGATGCTTTCTTAGTCTTTTCCTTTGCTTTTTGTGATGAGAAAGGATTAGATGTTGATATGATATTGTTATCATGATGTTTGGTTGTGGTCACCCTCCACCTTTTACTACACTCACCTCCCTCTTGTATTATGTTTTCACTCCACCACCTTTTCCCACTAGAAGAGGCCGGCCACAATTTTGAAGGGGAGAGTGAGGGAGAGTTTCATTTTGGAGCTTGTGGCATTTCTCTTCATCTCAATTTCCTTGCATGAAAAATGAAAGCACCATTTTTCTTAACCTCATTCCTCCATCTACAAAGGCAACAAAACCCCAAATGAGACACAACCCTACACATTCTACAGCAAATCTTGGGCATGTCAACTTGCCAGCTTCATGCCCGAGTTGCCTCGGTATAGAGGCGGGAGCCCGTAAAAGATGCAGGCGATGTGGTGCCCTTCCGGCGAGGAGGCGACGACCGGAGTTTCCGCGGGAGATCGGGACGACGACGAAAAGACCGGAGGACTCGAATCACTCGGTATATCTCTTCCCCATCTTGTTGTTAGCAAGGACTAGTTTAATGGTTCGATCCGGGTTTAGTGCGCGGTGGTGCCGGTTTGCTACTTTGCAAAATTAAAGTTTATCACCGCTTCCGCATCTGGCCGTCGGATTGACGGCCGGGGCGCCGCCGTGCACTTACAGGGGAAACTCCCATCTCAACCCATACCTAATCCTGGCCACTCACAAAGTTATAATGTGAGTGCTGTTACTACGTTGAGATCGGGAAAAGTGCTGAATAACCGAGTGGGTGAGCAATGTGATGATAGTGACACCAATGATACCCCAGCTTCTTCTTCTTCCCCTAATTCGTCTAGTCTCCCACCTTCATCCGAGCCTATTCTCCGTTTTCCCAAAGGCTCGAACCCTTCGCCCATTTCGCCAAATCTATCTAAGTCGATTCCCACTCCAGTTTTGGGATCGAATCCGTCCCTACAATCCTCTCCAATGTTGGACCAAACCCTTATTGATAAAGCACCTTACCCAAACAGGTTAAGGGGCAACAGACCAAGTCCACAAATGGAGAAGATTGTGGAAATTTTTAAGCAAGTTAACATAAACATTCCTCTCCTAGGTGCTATTCAACAAGTTCCGTCATATGCGAAAATCTTAAAGGACTTGTGCACTAGGAAGAGAAAAGTTCAAGTACCTAAAAAAGTTTTCCTTGCGAGTAATGTGAGCACTACTTTTACACAACAACTACCCAAGAAACGAAAGGACCCCGGAAGTCCTACAATTTCAATTTCTATTGGTGGTAAAAATATTAATCGTGCTCTACTCGATCTAGGTGCTAGTGTTAACTTGCTTCCGTATTCGGTTTATGAGCAATTAAGGATCGGAGAGTTAAAACCAGCACATTGCACTCTTCAAATGGCCGATCGATCTATCACCCAACCAAGGGGTGAGCTAGAGGATGTGTTAATCAAGGTCGGGGAATTCATATTCCCTATGGACTTTATCGTTATAGATACACAACCTGTAGCAAACCCACGCAATCAAATTCCTGTGATACTCGGTCGACCCTTTTTGGCCACTTCCAACGCTGTAATCAATTGTAGAAACGGCTCTATGACCCTATCCTTTGGAAAGAAGTCAATTGAGCTTAACATTTACAAGTTGGGAAGTGAACCCTCCGAACCCTATGCTCATGTGTGTTCTGTCGAATTAATGGATATCGACAGCAGCGAATATGATCAACCTCATAATTCTGACTCTTTTCATATGTTGTTGCTTGACACGGACTCTTCCACCGAGTTGTCCGGGTCAACATCTAACGCTGATGAGGAACTTTTTATAGAGTCGGACGATCACCCCATTTTTTCTGATGACATTATTCTTCGGGGTATCGATGAAAGCTTTGAGGAAATTTTCGCTGATGAACTCGCATTTTTACAAGACACGGGTGTTGAGATGAATCAACTCCAAGATGAAGAAATTGGACCTCCACCCCCTCTTTTGGAAAATCATGATAATGCGAGTAATCCATCATTACTATCACTGTGTCATCTCTCCAAATTGAGACGCAATCCTTTTCCATTACACCTCTTATCACCTCCCCACCTCTTCTTCGAAAGGTAACATATTCTTCCACCAACCTTGGTACTTCATTGATAAATTTTTTGAATGGTTGGTGTTGACCTTCGGTCTTTGCAAAGCTTGGCATTGACCAATAAGCTTGACCCCCTCATATGATTTTTAAAAGATTAAAATTGTTTAACTCACGTTTGGGGGAGGGGTAGTATATTTTGGCTCTTGAAAGAAAATGATTTTTACAAAATTGTGAGCCTAAAATAAGTTTGGGGGAGGATTTTCACTTTCATATGTTTTTGCCCCCATTAATAATTTTCTCCCAAGTCTACAGGTTTTTGTGCTTAATGGATGACATCAGTGAGGACACTGCTGTAAACAGGTTTGTGGGAGGTTTGTGCTTATTTACATATCAATTTGCATCATATTTTGCATAAGCACAACATTTTCAAAAATTTTAAAAAAAATAATAATAATTTTTCTTTTATAACAAAAGAGTAGAAAGTGAAAAAAAAATTTACATCCAAAAGATAGGAATAATTTAAGAAAACCAAGAAAATTAGAAGTTTTCTTATACGAACTGATAATAAGTAGTTATGAGCTGTTGTCCCAAGAGTTAGTAAAATGAAGGAAGTCACTAATCTGAGGATAAAAATAAGTCTGAAAAATAGTTTTTATTTTGGAAGCCAAACATTTGAATGTTGATACCCTACAATATGCACTTAAACACGTCTTGAAACTCGTGATAGTAGAGGATACCTTGAAATGCTCTTGTCTAAAAGCCAAAGTATGAAGGAAATGAAAAAAAAAATGAAATGAAGAAAATATAAAAAAGGTGAAAAGAAAAAAACGAACACTGGTTTTGATATCACCAAGGCAGCAATAAAAAAATATAGCGAGGGTGCCTCTTCACCTAGTGCCCTAAGGCAACCTGGTCTGGGAGTCACTGCTAAGCCTTAGGTGGTGCAAGACGAGGAAAATATTATCACCTAATTAGCAAGCACATGAGTAATCGGTTGGTTAGTACCTCAAGAAGTATTAACGGTCGCATGAAAATGTGTGAGCGAATCTTAATATTCATCAAATTAAAAAGTACTAAGGTAGATGGACAAGAGTATGATAGCTTGAATTGAATTCTCCGAGTGTAGGGATGTTCTTTACACACACGTGGGGTTATATGATCAATGTTTGGATGAAAGGTAGGAATGAAGAATAAAGACGATGTTTATTGAGGGATGATGTGATTTCTAACATTTTTTCATGACTATTAAGATAGGGCTCATGACAACTGAAAAGCTAGTATAGTTAGAAACTCTTCTTTTCAAGGCCTTTCTTTTATGGTTCTTATCTTTATATGTAAATTTCACCATCTCTCTTTTGTTATTGGATTTTGTGGGTGTAATCCGCTGAAAACCCTCAGGAGACAACACTTCTCCTACTAGGGACACCTAGAGGTTTAACAGCTTGTTGCACGTGCTCAGTGCAATCGTGTTGCCTACGAAAGTGTGCTTAGTTTTCTCCTTTCTTTTTTTTTCTCCTCTTAAATAAACTAGTTTGCTCGGGACGATCAAAGATAAGTTTGGGGGCATTTGTTCAGTTGATAAAACTGCACATTTGTATTACATTTTTCCTACCATTTTCATATTAAAAAAGGACTTTATTATAATATATTATACATATGAGGGTTTATGTGTAAAAACATCATTTTCCATGTGTTAATATATTTTAATTAGCATTTGGTAGGAAAATGTATCCAAATAAATCCATTGATCAAATCCTAGTAGAACTAAGCCTACTAAATATTATTTGAGATTATTGTGCAGAATTTTCCAAGCCGTTGTGCAGAATTTATCAAGGAAATCAAGTTGTTGAATAAGACTTGCCTAATTAAGAATCAAAACTTGGAGACCAAGTCTGGAAGCAACCGAGAGAAGATTTCTGAAATCTGAAGGTGCCTAGGATTGCCACATGTTACAAAGACAGAGACCCAAAAAGTTGATGAAGAGTTGTGATCAAATGGGCGCGGATCCACGGCCATACCCCCCCTTGGGCCGCGGATCCGCCGCACTTCTATGGAGTTGGGAGCCAAGATTTTTTGGCATGAATCTCTGATGAATTTTACCAAGTTTTCAACCTAAAGATTCTGGCTTTGCACTATAAAAGGGCACCGAGAGCCTCTTGGAAAAGTTATCAAGCCGAAGAGATCACGAAGCTCCAGACGCTCACGCATCCAGGCTGATCATCGACTGTTCGACTACCTCCTTAGGAAAGATCGAGAAGCAACTAGTTTGTAATCATTTTCTACGGATTAAAGTGTAGTTTGTTCAAGTCGATTAATAAAGGTAGTTATTTTATTTAATTGTTTTTTTTATTATGTTTTCCCTCTCTGTCTTTTCATCTTCTTCTCCCAACATGCGCGAGTAATTCTCCGCTTGTTAGGGTTCGTAGGATTAAGGTAGGCTAATGGACGATGAAAATAACTAAACCCTTTTTAAGTCCTATAAAGTTTAGGAACTTTATCAAAAGAATCATTAACATCCTAATCGGGCGCGCTAGCAATTCTTTGCTAGTTCCGACCGCGATTAGAGATTAGATTAATGATTGTTTTGGTAAAGGCTAGATATGAACGGAGTTCCGTGTCGAGATAAGGGTTAAGAGTGGGATTCCTTTTCCCTCCAGAAACCCTAATCTACACGCATCGCCGTCGTTCTAGTTCTAAATCTATTAATGGATAAAAAGGGTAACTTTTAATTAATCGTTCATAACTACTAAATCCTAACGAACCCTACAAGCACTTTTATTATATTAATTATATCTTTAAAATAATCTAGATCTATATTTTACATTCTTGTTTAACGTAGATCTAAAAATCTTTCTATAAAATTCTTTATCCCTCCTCTCTTTCTCAACACATCTAAAGTAAAAGTAAAAGGTTCCACGTTTCCCAGAGGACGACCCGTACTCATCTCGGTCTAGCTACGTGCGACACCGTTATTGATTGCGGTTAAACTACAAAACATACACTTTTTCGTATCAATCATGCCCTCTGCACTCCTCAACATGTTGAGGAGCTCCGGAAGTTCAACTTCTTTTCCTTGCAAGTTGAAGTTCAGGATAAACTGGGCGTAAGTGGAAGGGAGGGACTGGAGAATCAAGTCAGTGTAGAGCTCGTTCTCTAACGTAGTCCCAAGGTCCGCAAGCTCTTCAATGATGCCAATCATCTTAAGCACGTGTTCCGCTACTGATTATCCGACGGCCAATCTCGCCGAAAACAACTTTTTCGAGGCTTCGTATCTGGCGATACGGGATTGCTCTCCATATAGTTCCTTAGTATGGAGAAATATGGATTCTAGGTCCATATTCTCGTGCCTCCTCTGATGTTCATTGTCCATAAAGGCAAGCACGAGGCACTTGGCCTTCGCGCAGTCGATCTCCCAGGTCTTACGGATTTCCTTATCCGCGACGCTGGATTTGGGACCTGGGACAGAGTGAGCTTTGGTGGTAAGGAGATACCCCAACTTGTCATAAGTGATTGCCATTTTGACATTCCTGAGCCAATCTTTGTAGTTTGGCCCTGTCAGTATGTTTTACCTAGTAGTAACTTAAGTCCGGTCATGATGTTTGGTCGCTGCAATTAGGAGAGAGAGAAGAAACACTTTAGCATGATGCTCTTGCAAGTTTAGAGTGGTTTTTAGTTTGTTTAAACAGGATGGCTCCCACTGTTTCTCGAATCCCTCCTCAAACCAAAAAGGAAGAATCAGTCGGGATCAATCTCACCGTACAATAATTGCTTAATCGTTCAGCCAGGCCTGTGTTGGTACTTCGAGGGAGGTTTTCTAATGCTTTCGCGAAGTTCCATAATTAAATAACCTCTTTTCCCTGTGGGTGTAGCCCCGCTAACACCTTTCTAGACACCTACTTGGTTTATAGCATTGATCGTTAAGTGAGAAAGTTCCCGAGGAGTAGCGTATACTCACAGTAGGATCGGGATCCAAATATCATCGTGTGACAAAACTTAAGGAATCCTACCAGAATCATCACACTCCAAATGGTATGCAGCGCTAGCAAGTTTCAGTTTCTTTAGAAACTCCCGATTTAGATTTTTGCCCCATGCTCTTATGACCTTGAATTTGGCCAACAAATCATAAGTCACATGTCAAGTTTTACCCGTCATACTCCAGGTTAATTTGAACCCACCCGTACCTACCCTTGACTTTGGCCAACAAGGCAGTGCGTCTGTCCCAAACCAACTCATTTATCTATGCTGCATATGAATATCCAATAGCTACCAATCACTGTGCCTTGACTTTGGCCAACAAATACAGCTTGAATACTATTGACTATCCATATGAAATGACGGAGGGCTACGAATGGTTTTGGCGAAACCGTGAACGTAGTGAACTTGATATAATCGATGGAACGAGATAGCTTTTAAAAGGAGTGGTTCAAGCTCCGCGTTTAAAAGTTGGTTTTGGAAAAGAACCGAGTGGTTTTGAAATTGTTCCAACGACTTTACTTTGGTTTATTTTCTTGAATTAATTTAATGTGTCCCATCATTTAATCCTACCATTGCAGAAAACAACGAAAATATGACGTACGCTTATGCCACCCGCATTCGCCACGGGGCCCCGTCATTACCCGTTAGGTTACTTAACTAACGACAGAGCGGGGGCTAGACTAGCATGGATGCAAAACATAAGCAACGCCTAAATAGATATCATATATAGATATATACATTAGTCAGATGCAATGATAGGCATTCCAGATCACAGATGAACACATTGGATATACTAGGAATCCGCGTTTCGTTCGCGCTTACAAAGAAAAGCGGATTACACGGTCGCGATGAATAGCCCAGACCCTACCCTAGACCCCTACGGGTGCGGCAAACTACCCGCCAAATACCCGAAGTGAAGCAACCTCCCTCAACAACTTGAGTAGGCCACTCGGCACTTCGAGGTACCCTGTAGTTTGTGCACCCCATCATGGGTCTATCCTAGGAGCAAAAACAGTAAAAGAAATTATACAATGGCGGCTACAACCTCATCCAGGATGTGCGTCCATACAAATAATATTACATCAATTACATATTACATCAAATGAAAGATAAATAAAACTCTCATCTCACAACCCTCTGGCTATTCATCCGCGACAATCCAACGAATTCATATACACAAACCATCAACATTACAGATCACAGATATGTATAACCCCCACTAATCGACGTATAACGATTAGCAAATGTTCAATACATCTATCACATCACAGATATAACCCATTAGCTAAAGTCTACAGAACTTCGATCAAAATACGGATTTGTAACCACCCCAAACACAAATTTGTTTTCTGGAAAATCTGGGCAGAAACAACATATTCTAAAAATCACAAAACAGCACACTGAGTACACTGCAGGAAAAATGATCCACGGCCGAGTCAACTCGGCCGCAGATCTGCGGCAAGAAGCATGTTCTTGCCGCGGTTCCGCGGCGCGTTGACCGAGTCAGTAGACCATTTTTCTTGAGTGTTCTTTAAAAATCCTGAGCCGATTTCTAGTGTATGTGAAATTATTTTTTGAACAGATTTAAAAATCGGCAGAAAGTTCTCTTTTACGACGTGTTTTGCGATTTTTTCTCCGATCGAAATTCTAGATACTTTGCTAACATGCTAGTTTATGTTTAGCTAGTCTCTGATACCACTGTAAGTCCACGTTACCCTTCCCGGTTCTTTCGCGGATGCGGAAACGGTAAAAAAACGATTTTTACGGTGAAGGTAACATGGACTTTACAATAGGATCTTTGCTAAACAAACATCTAGCAACCTAACTACAAGTTTAACTACTATGTTAGGGGTTATACCTAGGTCTTGAACTCCTTCCCTTCTTGCTCCTTCGAGTGGTTGTATCGGCCTCACCTCGTCGTCTTCTTGTTGTCGAAGATGGATCCACCCGAAAGCTTATACCGTGAGCTCCTACCTCAACCGAGAGGAAACTAAAGTCCTTGTCTTGCTAGACCTTGAACTTTAGAATGAGTAGAGAAGTGTTTTTAGGGTTTTATCTCAATGGCTCATGTTTCTCAACTCATGAGACATGAGAGCCATGAGCAACAGGAAGAGGGAGAGCTTGGATGAGAGAGAATGAGAATGATAGAATGAGCTTGACTTTTTACAACCATGCTCTCAAAAAAGAAAATAATCATGATAATAATAATAATTAAGTTTTTGTGATGGTTCATATCAATGGCCATTATCATTTCATGCATTTAATGCATTTTGTAAAGAACAAGCAAGCAAAAGTCATAGCCATGAAATGATGGCCATGAAATGATGATAGTTAAGAAGTCCAAAATAGTCAACCGGTCAACAAAGTCAACAAGTCAACAAAAGTCAAACTTTCAACTCAAACATGGCACAATAATACTTAATTGATATTATTATTAATCATATTTCCTATTCTCATTAGGGTTTAGAAAAGGTCAACTGTCAACAACCCTAATGAGAATCCTTTGCCTCTGTCTCTGTCAACTGTGCATACACACCCGCATCCGTGTTCTGAGGAACACGAATACAAACGAGATAAAACCAATCCCAAAACACATACTAGGATCTGGCTTAAACCAAAGCCCGCTAGTAAAAACTGCCCGGACACCAAACGTGCACAAGTGCGCGGATGTGAACGAACCCTGTAGCAAAACCATGCGACCTCTACTCTGTTTTGCCCAAAGGCGAATCGCTCTCTATGTGGGACTCTAAAGACTCGACACTACGTTGGCAGTGGGTTTAACCACAGGCCGCAAGCGGTACTAGATGTACGTAACGGTCCCCAGGTAGATGCCGATAAGAAGACTGATGAGGTGAACCCATCTGAACTCCTACTGAGCCTGAATGTGACAGTCTTCGTACATTCCGGTCTGTTCTTCTGAGAATATCGCATGGCGGGCCTAGGGGCGGTAAACGTCAGTCCCCTGATAGCGGTACAAGTCATGTCGGAGTGTAGCCAAGAACACCCTGAGATAACACTGGAAACACTACCAGCATATCTCGCTTGCCTTGGCCAGGGACGACTATGTGTAATGGCTCTCCTTGACACAGCGCGATATCAACCCCCAATACCGGGAGAGACGAATCCTATCTAACCGTCACTGCCTCCAAGTGCTTCGGGACTGCACCCAACTGCTACCTTTTTGCACGACTCATTTGAGCCGTGGTAGGGTACCAATCTAAGAACAGTGGGAACACAATCGAGGCGAAGTGACAGTGTCAAGTCAGCGGACTAAGCTGTACTCATGTCACCTGGGAACTGATAACTGACGATAGGTATAGTACCAACCAACAGTTCCCGACGAGTCCTGTCCAGTGTACTCGTAACCTAACGAGCACACGCATACTATCTCAAGTACGTCATACTGACGGCTGTAGGACAGACCGTCTCCCCTGCTGGGATAAGAAACGCATACGCTAGTCTACTCCGGAGTATCGATACCCTGTCTCGATAGTCCTATGACTAGGGACCGGTATAAGGATGTGCTTGTAGATTACCCAGCCCCCACTAATGTGACTGCCATCACAACGCTGGTAATCCAGCAAAGATCCTAAGGTCTCCACTAATATGTATAGGCGATATGCTAGAAGAAACACATGTATACATTAAAGTAGAAACAAACTAAGTAGCATACTACCATTTCGAGCAAGATTGTCTATACAACTGTGAATATCCCAAGCTTCCATCAAGTAATATACAAACTAGTATGATACAGTAATGGCCTCTAGGGCATATACACTAACAAGTATGCTATCGGGTTGCTCTTTATCTTAACATGTACACTAGTATTATTATATTGTCTCTCTGATACATGTTGATAAAGCCCTTAGGATGTTTGCTTGACTACCAGGACTATGATGCGGATCATAGTACTGGGGACTTTTGTAGTCCATAAGCACATCATTTAATTGTTCCTAGTCGAGAGAGTATCGAGACAGGGCATCGATATTCCAGAGTAGACTAGTGTGTACGTTTCATGACCCTATATGGGGCGATGGTTGATTTCATAACCATTGGTGTTTGACATCAAAGATTGTACAGAGGTGTTCATTAGAGAATGGGTACACTGAACAGGACTCGTCGAGAACTCTTATTTGGTACTATACCTATCGTCAGATAGTAGTTCTCTGGTGACACTGGTACAGGTTAGTTTGTAGACCAGAGATCGTCATAGTGCCTTATGTGGTTCCCACTGTGATTTGATTTCCTCCCTACCACGGCTCAAAGGAGTCGTGCAAACAGGTGGATTTTGGGTGCAGTCCTAAGTCACATGGAGGCAGTGAGCGATAGGAGGGGTTTCGTCTCTCCCGGTATTGGGAGTTGATGTTGCGCTATGCTCGATTGTCTATAACATGAAATCCCTGGCCAAGGATGATGAGATTTATTAGTAAGTGTTATCAGTAGTTTCTCGAACCGTTATGAGCCACACATCAGCATATGACTTATCAAGTTACTGGGGTCTGACGACTCCACCCCTAGACTTGATATGTAACATATCAGATGAAGAGACCGAACTGTACGGTAAGTGTTACTTATAGGCTTCATGGGAGTTTGGATAAGCTTGCCTGTTGATCTTCTATTTGATCAATACCAAGGTAGCCGTTACGTCAAGCTAAAACCGCTGACGGCTTGTGGGTAACTGATATGATCATTACCTACTGCTGGCGTATTGACGAGTCTTTAGATTCCCACACAAAAGTTTCATAGTTCAAGCTAAATGTAGTATGGCACATATGTTGATATGTGCTGGGGCCTGATTAAATACGAGTATGTGATACCGTATTCTAATCTAGCGGTTATTTGATATCAGTTAGGTTATATATGATATAAATGGATTATTGAATCAAGTGTTGATTTGATAATGTGATATACAGATAAATGATATTATTCGGTTATATGTGATATAACCGGATTATTAAATCAAGTGTTGATTTAATAATTTGATGTGTATTTATATTTGATATAATTATACATTAACTAATATTATAGCTCGCTAATTATTTTGTTTTCTTAATATATATATATATGTGTGTGTATATGATATATGAATATATATATATATATATATATATATATATATATATATATATATATTTTATGAAGCATTGCATGCTTTTTCTGTTTTTGGAAAATAGAAAAAAAAGGTGGAAAATGGGGAGACTTTTGAGGAATGGGTGAAGCATGGCATTTATCATTTTTTTATTTGTTTGCTTGCATTATTAAAGTATGGTTCAATATTTGTATTGATTTTTATTCCATGCTTCAATAAGTGAGCAAAAAAGATATGTTATCCATTACACACTTGGTTCATTTGCCTTAGCTATTTTCTCGAGCTCATCTCTCTAGCTCTCTTCATCTTCCTCTTCCTACCTCCAAGCCCTAACACTCACATGAGTTGTGAAACCTAAGGCTTGTGAGAACCTTAGAGAGCTTAACACCCCTACTTCACCATCCTACACTTGATTAACACTTAGTTGTAGTGTGTTTCCTTCACTAAAGTAAATTTAGTGAAGAGGTAGCTTGGATTAGCGGAGTTTCGGATGGATCATCTTCGGCACGAAGGTCATGTAGGAAGCTCAATCCAACTTCAAGTGGAGCCTAGTGGAGTCGTGTGGACTACTACACGGAGCTTTTGAAGAGAAGGACACGGTCTACAAAGGTTGTAGCATTCTTCACTTAGTGTAGTCTTTTGATATCATGCTTAAAATCCTAATCATCTAGTTAAGATTCTAGATAAGTGTAGCTTAGCACCAAGATTTTTTAAAAATAGCATGCTAGATGCTTGTGAAAACCCAGTGGTGGTGCTAGGGTAGACTTTCATGTTATCAAAGCTACTAGGATTGGATGTCGACCTATATGGGGTTCTCACTGTGTGACAGTGTGGCGAAGCATATGCTCTTACCCCAGGGTGTCCCAAGACCGGAAGGTGTTCTGGCGGGTTGTAGTCCTCGTGAGGGGGCATGCATAAAAAGTAGTTGCTGAAGGACCCATTAGTGCCACGGCAACCCCATTGGATGGTGTGGCTTCCTGACTTTCATGGCATCAGAGTCAAGCTAGAAGATTATACGATGTTAGTAGAATTACCAAAACGAAACAACCCCGAAATAGTAAACCCTATAACCAAGTTTCTGTCGATTTTGAAATTCTCTATGAAATATTTTTAAACACGTACAGAATGTTGCATCTGATGTAACTAGAACACCATAGAAATTCGAGTCCAAAATTCCTATATTGACCAAGCGAGAACGAGAATATGACCGGCGTCGCTGGCCGTACTTCATCTTTTTAGTCTCGTATTTTTTGGTGTTCTTCATACTTGGGTTTTGGGTTTTTCAGGTTATGTTTGATTAGCCTAGTTTGCATGTAATGTTAACTTTTCTATTAAGGCTATTCGGAGTGTTTCGTAGTTGTGTTTTAACGTCGTTTCGGGTTTAAGTTTGATATGTGATACAATACTTGGAATCCACAGTTAATTAGTTTTATGAAAACTAGTTTGTAATTGTAAATCTAGTAATTTAATCTCTATAGATCGACTGCCATGGAGTTTTGATTTGGATCAAAACTCCGTAGCAATCGCGTATAGTACGCGAACACTCGCCGGATAACTCTACTAGATAGCCATGCCCCATTGTCCTGACCAAGTGACTGTAGGAGAACCCCATTTCCAATAGCATGCACTCAGATGTTCACGGCCACGGTGTTCCGCCTAAGTGCACTTCGTCGTCGGCATCGGGGGTATGGCTATCTACTAAAGTTCCCGACAAGTAGTCAATTATTTTAGTTGGGAATCTTGTTGAATAACCCGACTAAGTTATTGAGAAGTATTTTCGATTTGAGACTAAAATGCAAGGTTTATAGGTTAGGCATGAAATTCGGAATTTGTGATATTCTGGGTTTATGATGTCTAAGTTGATATGCAGATTCTAAATATTGTAGTTTTGCTTTTTTTTTTCTGCGACCGTAAGTTTAATATATGGAGTATCCTCGATCTCGTTGATATATGTCAACGGAATTTGGGATACGCATATTTACTTACATTGATGACATATGATGTTATGTGTTGCTGTGATATATTATATTGGATCGTCTTGATTGAATAGCCGGGGGGTTTTGCGTGAGATGAGAGTTTTTTTTAATTTTCATTCATGTAAAATTGTATGTAATATTCTTTTATTGGGACACTTCCGGGTTGAGGATGATGTCACCATTGATGTATATTATTTATTTTTCTATATTAGGATAGACCCAAGGTGGGGAGCACAAGTAACCAGGTTCTAGATTCCAGTGGGAGACCATCTTGAGGAGTCGAGATCGGGTCTCCTAACTCTAGAATTGGTAGAGTTACTTACCGCTCTCGTAGGGGTATAGAGATGTGGGTTTGGCTATTCATCACGACTGTAGAATCCGTGTTTTTTATTACTGGCTGAATTTAAAACACGGACCTCCTAGTATATCCAATATTTCATATGTTGACTTCTGCTGCTTGTGTTCTGTGATGTGATCATATAACTACTTGAGACAAATGCTATATTATATATATGATATATAATAAACGTCGCTTATGTTTTGCACCCGCGCTAGTCCATCCCTCGCTCTGCTGTTAGTTAAGTAACCTAACGGTGCATGACGGGGCCCTGTGGCGAATGCGGATGACATAAGCGTACGTTCTATTTTTGTTTCTTTTCTGTGAGGGTTAGGGAAACATAAATGATGGGACTTCATTAATGAGATTATTGGAAAGAAAAGAAACCTAAAGATGTTGTAGAATCGAAATTTTGAAAAGGTAGCTCTAGTTATTGCTTTGCATAGTGGTATTTCTCGATGAATATCCAACACCTCATTCGATGAGGAAAGAGCCGAGATCCCTTCACCTGGAGTGACCTCTTTAGCAAAACTAGCAAATGCTACAATCCACTTGGTTTTGTTTTTATAGCTTCTCTAATTCTTTCTTTGCATAGTGGTATTCCTTGATGAATAACCAGCACCTTATTCGATGAGGAAAGAGCCGAGATCCCTTTACCGGGAGTGAGCTCTTTAGGAAAACTAGCAAAAGCTACAAAAAACACTCCTTTTAAAATCATTAGTTCCTATAACTATATCAAGTTCATTGTGTTAAAGCTTTTCTTCAAAACCAGTCGTAGCCCTCCATCATTTCAGATAAGTGATATTTAGTATTCGTGCTGCGTTTATTGACCATAGTCAAGGCGTAGTGTGCGGTAACTGATTAGTTCTTATCTGCTGCATATGATGCGATTGGATTAGGGTAGTCGTACGACCTCATTGACCATAGTTAAGGGTCGTGCGGGTGGGTTTAATTCAATCACGAAATGATGGGTTGAACTTGGCTAGCGCATATGATTTGTTGACCATAGTTAAGGTCATAAGTTGCTAGGGGAAAAACAGATATTGGGTATTTCAAGTGTTGAAATTTGCAATGAGATTGCATACCTTCTATTAGATACTTGGATCCCGATATCCACTGCGAGTAAGTATTACTCCTGGGAGAGTTTTCCACTTTACACTACTTTGTCAACAAGGGTCTCTTTCGCATCAACAAAACAAGATAAAGTGGATGTAGGATTAGCCGATCCAGTAGGTGTCTAAGAAAGGTGTTAACGGAGTTATGCCCCTAAGGAAACGAGGTTATTTAATTAGTTCTATGCGAAAGCATAGGGAGTCTCCATTAGAGTACCAATACCTGCCTGGCTGACCGATTGGCGAACTTATAGGGTGTAATTAATCCCGGCTAATCTTACCTTTTATGGTTCGAAGGAAGATTTGATAAAAACAGTGGGAGCCATCCTGATTAGATAAGATAATAACCAATCTAATCTTACAAAGAGCGCACGCTAAAGCGTTTCCTTCTCGCTCTCTCCAGGTAGTGACTAATGAAACACCTTAATCAAGATAATAATATGGATATATTGACCGAACCCGCTTATTATACTGAGCTGGGGAATGTTGGTTCCGCTTTTTCTTATGATTGTCATAAGTATGAGCAAGGAATAGGGGAATATCAGGATTCCCACGCAACCTGAATGAAGAAAGAGCATAATAATGCATCTTCTTCGGGTGTGTTCGTTACCGAGAACTGTTTCTCAGTTTGCTCTATGTCCTGGATATTGGATACCGGATCAGGATCCCACGTATGTAATTTTTAAAGGGGTTGATAAGAAGTAGAGAACTGGAAAAGAGTGATAAGTCTCTAGTAGTAGGGAATGGATCAATTGTTGCAGCCGAAGAAGTTGGCGAATATCACATAGTATTACCAAATGGTAATACAATGATTCTGAACGACTGTTATTAAGTACCAAACATGATGTGCAATATTATATCAGTTTTTTTTTTGCATAAAGAAGGATATTTTTAGGAATATGTATGCCCTAGAGGCCATTATTGATGATATAGTGGATGCTTTGACATATATATAGAGGACTTTATTGCTCGACATGATAGTATGCTATCAGGTTACCTTTATCTTAACATGTAGACTAGTATTTATACTGTCTGTCTCTTACATGTTGATAAAGCCCTTAGGATATGTACTTGACTACCAGGATTATGATGAGATCATACTAGTGGGGCCAGGGTGGTCCAAAAGTACATCCTTTAATCAGTTCCTAGTCAAGGGAATATCAATACTAGGGCATCGATATTCCAGACTAGACTAGTGTGTACGTTTCTTTTCCCTTAGAAGGTAATGGTTGATCCTATAACCATTGGTGTGTGACATCAAAGATTGTACACAGGTGCTCATTAGAGAATGGGTACACCGAACAAGACTTGCCGAGGACTCCTATATGGTAGTATACCTATCGTCAGATAGCAGTCCTCTGGTGACACTGGTACAGGTTAGTCTGTAGACCCGAGATCATTATAGTCTTGTGTGGCTCCCACTGTGCTTTGATTTCCTCCCTACCACGGCTCATAGGAGTCGTGCAAACTGGTGGATTTTGGGTACAGTCCCGAGTCACATGGAGGCAATGAGCGATAGGAGGGGTTTCGTCTCTCCCGGTATTGGGGGTTGATGTTGCGCTATGCTCGATTTGCTATAACTGGAAGTCCCTGGCCAGGGATGCTACTGAGATTTACTGATAAGAGTTATCAGTAGTTTCTCAAACCGTTATAGGCCAGACATCGGCATGACTTATCACGTTACTAGGGGCTGACGTTTACCACCCCCAGACATGATATGCGACATATCAGACGAAGAGACCGAACTGTACGGTAGTGTTACTGATAGGCTTCATGGAGAGTATGGACGAGCTTCCTTGTTGATCTTCATATCGCTCAATACCCGGGTAGCCGTTACGTCCATCTAGTACCGCTGACGGCTTGTAGGTGACTGATGTGATCATCACCTACTGCTGGCGTATTTACGAGTCTTTAGAGTCCTACACAGAAGTTTCCTAGTTCAAGCGAAACGAAGTAGGACACATATGTGATATGTGTGTGGGCCTAATTAAATACGAGTATGTGATACCGTATTGTAATCTGGCAGTTATCTGTTATTGGTTCGGTTATATGAGATATAACCAGATTGTCGAATCAAGTGTTGATTTAATAATGTGATATACAGATAAATGATATTAGTCGGTCATATGTGATATAACCGGATTATTAAATCAAGTGTTGATTTAATAATGTGATATATATTATATGTGATATAATTATATCTTAAGAAATATCATTAGCTCACTAATTATTCTTCATTATAAATATATTAATGTATATGATATATATATATATATAATGAAGCATGGCTTGATTTTCTATTTTTGAGAAAAATAGAAATGAGGTGTAAATTGAGAGCATGGTTGCAAGCATGGGAGTTATATTTGTTTATTCATCTTGATTCACTATTCAAACATGGTTGCAATTTTATATTGCAAAATTCCATGCTTGAATGAGTTGGGGTCAAGAGTTGCCATTCATTCTAGTGCTCATTTCAACACTTAGCATTTTTCTTGCTTTTTCTTCCATGGTTACTCTCTAGCTTCTTCTTCTTCCTCAAAGTCTTAGTTCAAGCTTCAACCCTCACATGTGATGTGAATCATGAAGCTTGAACACAATCTTGTGAGCTTTTACATCCTCTACTTCACCATCCCATACCAAACTAGCAATTTGGTGTGGTGTGTTTCCTACACTAAAGAAGTTTAGTGTAGAGTTAACTTGAGCTAGATGAACTTTGGGTGGATCGTCTTTGGTGCGATGATCATGAAAGAGGTTCGTTCAACTCGAAGAGGAGCCTTGTAGAGTCGCGTGAACTTCAACCCGGAGCTTTAGAAGAGAAGGACTCGAACTATAAAGGTTGTATGCTCTTTTCTTCTCTTTAGTTCATCACATCACAAAGGCAAAACCTTAATAATCTAGTAAAGATCTTGTTAGTCTAACTTAGCACCTAATAAAAATTAAAATTTAGCATTCTTGATACTTCTAGAACCTCATGGTGGTGCTAAGGTCGACTTTCATGGTATCAGAGCTACTAGGCATTGGATGTCGACCTATGGAGGGTTCTCACTATGTGACAGTGTGGCGAAGCATAAGCTCTTACCCCTAGGGTGTCTCGAGACCGAAAGGTGTTCCGGTGGGTTGTAGTCCTCACGAGGGGCATGCGCAAAAAGTAGCTGCTGAGGGACCTATAGGTGCCACGGCGACCCCATTGGATGGGGTGGCTTCCTGACTTTAATGGTATCAGAGCCAAGCTAGAACATTAGGGTAACTTGTAGAGACGTTAGAAATCCGCCGTTTTTGTCGCGCAAAAACTGCCGATAAAAACAGTTTTCCAAAATGATATTTTGAGTTGTTTGCACACCCCGCGGGCTTACGGATTGAACCGAGAAACCGCGGGGTGGAGAGTACGCAACCCGAGGACACCCTGGGAGGGACTGAACAGTTAGGCCCACTCCCCAAGACCACCACAAGGCGGTCTTGGCGGTCGGGACCCCATACTGCCCCACCTTAGGCAGTTTCAGGTCTGCCTCACCACCTGGCCACCTCGTGGTGGCTTCGGGGGTAAGGTACCCCCTCTAGGCCCCCCATTCGATAGTTAATTTTGGCATCTTCCCCCCCGTGAAGATTCGGGCGGGTTTCGAGTTCGTTTTGACTCCCGGATTGGCTTAAGACGATCGGTTTTGGAACTTTAGCTCACTGGATTCTTCATGTCTTTGAAAAATTGGTTAAGTTTGCTAATTGCGTGCGGAATTATATTTTCGTGGTTACCTTACAAGCTTTGTGATGTGTGTGATGCAATTATTAGAATCCGGATTAATTAGTTTTATGAAAACTAGTAAGTATATTGTAAAACTAGCCGTTCAGTCTCAATTGATCAATTGCCACACAGTTTTGATTCGGATCAAAACTCCGTCGCAATTGCATATTGTACGCGATCACTAAGCCAGGAATCTTGTTGAGTTATTCAACAACCAATTGAAAAGAGTTTTCAATTTGAGACTTAAATGCAAGTTTTATAAGTTAGGCATGAAATCCGGAATATGAGATATTCCGGGTTTATGATGTCTAATGATATTGCAGATTCTAATTATTATAGTTTTCTGTTTTCTTATCTGCGACCGTAAGTTTAATATGTGGGGTATCCTAATCTCGTTGCTATATCTCAATAAGTTTTAGGGATACGCATATTTTCTTACGTTGATGATATGTGATATCATGTGTTGCTGTTGATATGATTTATTGGATCGTCGTGAAAGAATAGCCGGGGGTTCTATATGAGATGAGAGTTTTTTTCATTCATGTAAAATCTGTATGTAATATTCTTTTATTGGGGCACTTCCGGGTTGAGGATGATGTCACCATTGTTGTATATTATTTTCTTTTCCGCATTAAGATAGACCCAGGGCAGGGAGCACAAGTAACCGGGTTCTAGAGTCCAGTGGGAGACCATCTCAAGGAGTTGAGACCGGGTCTCCTAACTCTAGAATTGACAGGGTTATTTGCCGCTCTCGGAGGGGTCTAGGGATGTGGGTTTGGCTATTCATCACGACCGTGGAATCCGTGTTTTACATTACTGGCTAAATTTAAAACACGGACATCCTAGTATATCCAATATTTCATATATTGCTTCTGCTGCTTGTTTCTATGATGTTGATCATATAACTGCGTGAGATGAATGTAATTTTCATGCCCCGTTTCCCAGTGTAGGGGCAGAGGACGTGACTGGCCGCTATGTATTTACTCAGAAGTAAATACGCTAAGCGTAACTAAGCAATATAAAAGAAATATACACAAGAGACAAATGTAACGAACAACAACTTTATTTATTAACATTCTTTTACAGTACATGGAAAAGTAAATACATGGAATGAAAAGCAATGCCTAAACAATGGCATCACATGAATGAAAAGTACTGAAAGTAAATGTGTATAAGGAATCTAAAACTCTGGGTCGTAAGCTAGTTGGTCCAAATCCTCGCTGGTGGGCTCGATCTCCTGAAGATCTGAATCACCTGACAACATTCCAAAAAAGAAAGAGAAGGAATATCGTCAGCGAACAAATCGCTCGGTAAGTCCCAAAGATGAGGGAGAAATAGAATAGGCAGAGAGAGTGACTTTTAAAGTTATATTATATTGTTATAATATTGTAATTAGTGTTAACGATGTTTTTTGTAGCTTGGTACAGAAGAGGCTAGTGTATACGAGAGGAGTCTCAGTAGATCAGAGACTAAGGAGAAAGGAATGTACAAGGAAACGTTTATGCCACGGTACAACAGCAATGGAATACAAGTTAGGTGTCTTAATTCTTGCAGTCTCGTACCACTTCTAACACCTTCCGTACCAATCTACCTTTTATAAACCCCGCGATGTCTTTATTGTATTGTTTGTAAATTGAATTGTAAATTGTATTGTATTGTATTGGTATTGTATATTGAATATAGACGGATGACTTGCCGGAACCATGATATCAGTAAATGGATGTAACCGGAGAATCATGTAGATGGATGTATATCCATGGTTCGGTTCAGTCAAGTTGTATAGATTGATAGATTGAACAAATTGAATACATGGATTCATATTGAATTATAGTTTGTACTTGAATCATATTCAAGTCAGATTATTATAATGAGACTCAGTCTGAGTCAGACAATTAGAAAAGAAATTGAAGTCCTGAATTAGGTTTTGGTGTTATCGGTAACCGCTGCACATGGACGACAGGATTTATGTCTTTTTCGAAGACGATTACCGTGTTGATAATGCCATTTGTTAAGTTGTCTATCTTAAATAGACAAGCACCCATATCTCCGGCTCCCTGAGGCTCAAGAGACTGGTTCCGCTTAAACCTATGTTTACTAGGGTCCTTAGGGTAATTTATAGAACTTGAGGGGGGTTTATATAAAAATAATTTTGTATAATTTTCAAAATACACCTCAAGTATTTTATTATCGTCTTTAGAGTTTTCATTGATATATATTTTATCATTGTGATATTTCTAGTGAATAAACCTATTTTTCATAATACATGGTATTTAATTATAAAGTATTGAACTTGTATGGAATTGCATGGTATTTTCATTTAAAGTGATTCTTTTGATTTAGAAAATTTAGAATATTTATATTATATCAAAAATTAGATATTTTGATGATACACACACACACACACATATATAATAATTTTAATTTATTATTTTTCTAGAAATCTCATTTTCTTAAGATATTTGTATATCTAAATCTTTCGAGACCGTATGCTCCTTGCAGAGGTCTGCATCTCGCACTACTAAGCCCGAGGATGTGCGATAATTCGCACTATCCCGAACGGGTTCCCCAAATGGGTTGTAGCGGCGCTTTGCAAAGATTTTTTTAAAATACACAATCTTGTAGAAAAAGGTTTTTATAAGTTTGAGGTAGTTTTGTGTAAAACCGTATTTTCCCAAAACTATGTTCCCAAAGATCATCGTGCTGTGTTATATATGAGTGTTGTGAGGAGGTAAGTCATTACCTCGTGAACTATCTGAAGGTATAGCAAGGAATTATGATATTTAACGTCGAAACTAAACTACATGGTATTTTTCTGTAAAATGGGATAAAAATTACAATATACATTCTTTTGATATGGAACATGTTCAATATGTTTTGTTAATTTTTAATAGTCATGTTGTGAGAGTTTGGTATAGTTGTGTTTAAGAAAAAATTGACCTTTTTAAAGAAAACCGAATCGGAAGTCGGATTAACCCCGCTTCCGTCGGTTTTTAGAATTACGAGTTTTCAGAATAGAAAACAGAAGAGGTAGGAGGGACTTACTGGATTGTAGATTAGAAAAGAGGAAGAGAGAGTGGTAGGAGGTGCCGGTGCGTCGTTTCGTCGCCGGGAGCTCTTAGGGTCGTCGTCGGAAATTCGTCGGAGCTTCGCCCTTCACTAACTCCACTTGTACACAAAAGTTCTAGGGATTTTTCTTGAGAGTTTGGACAGAGTTTGTGAGTGAGGGGTGTGTGAATTAGAGTGGTATTTATACGAAAAACATAGGGTTAGGGTTTGATACAAAATGCATTAAAATAGATTTAAATTAGGTTTTAATTGTATTTTAAAGTCTCTGGAATAATGCAGGGAAATTAAACATGACAGGGGTTATGGGGAGACCAAAAGGCACAATTTTCAAGAAGGACCAAATCGGATTCAACCGAGTTTGGTCGGCGGCGCCGGCCGAGTCAGCCGCGTCGGCCCGATCCGGCCGAGTCAGGCCGGGTCTTGGGGCCACGTGTCCCTTGCCGATTTGTCTACCCCTGGACTCGTTTGTTTTATATGTGACTTTTGGTTTTTACGAGTTTTGCACGTGTAGACCCTTGGGCTTCTAAAAATTTAAAAGAAAATTAATCAAAAAATAATGTGGCTAATGGTATTTGAACTCTAGTGTTTTGGTTCAGCAGTGCAAGGTCTTAACAATGAGCTACAAGCTCTTGCTTGCTATTAAAAAGCAAATCAAATACTTATAATACTCACAGGAAATGTAAATACCCCAAGTATACATTAACTTTAAATGAATTTTATGTACACTAAAATTGGAGTTATTACAGTCTACCCTCCTTACAAAAATTTCGTTCTCGAAATTTACAATTTATTTAAGGACTAGTTTACAAATAGGTGAGGATATCTTGCACGCATCTCATCTTCCCTTTCACATGTCGATTCTCCTGGAGTGTCTTTTCTCCATATCACTCGAACCAAGTTGACTTCCTTGTTCCGAAGTGACTTCACTTTTCTGTCCAGGATTTCCACAGGTTGTTGCCCAAAAGATAAGTCGGTATGTACAGTGAGCTCGGAATGATTGAGAATATGGCTGGGGTCGCTCACATACCTTCTGAGTTGGGATATGTGAAACACATTATGCACTCCTTCCAATGAAGGTGGAAGTGCCAAGTGATAAGCCACTTCACTGACTCGTTCGAGTATGTCGAACGGTCCAATGTACCCTGGACTTAGCCTACCCTGTCTTCCAAATCGAATCACTCCGCGGTTCGTATATATCTTTAAGAATACGTGATCTCCTGGCTGGAACTCCAAGTGACGTCGCTATGCATCAGCCCAGTGCTTCTGTCGATCTTGGGCTATGCTCATTCTTTCCCTGATAGTACGAACCACATCAACAGTTGCTATTATCATCTTAGGTCCAAGGAGTTCCCTATCACCAATGTTGTCCCAACTTAATGGTGATCAACACTTCCTTCCAAAAAGCGCTGCAAAAGGTGATATTCCAATGCTTGCTTGGTAAATGTTATTGTATGAAAACTCCACAAGATGTAGGTGATCTTCCCACGATCCTTTGAAGTCTAACATACCCGCTCTAAGCATATCCTCCAAGATCTGAATAGTTCGCTCAGACTGACCATCTGTTTGTGGATGATAAGCCATGCTGAAGTTCAGACTTGTTCCCAAGCTCGCTTGCAGACTCTGCCAAAATTGCGATCGGAACCTGGTGTCACGATCGGAGACAATGCAGACCGGTACTCCATGAAGTCTCACAATTTCCTGTATGAGTTCATGTGTATCAGTGTTAGTACATATTTGAAGTGTTTAAATCTTACTTAGATTCATACCTCCATGTACTTCTTTGCTAATGTCTCAGTTGATTGGCCAACCCGAAATGGGATAATGTGAGCCGACTTTGTGAGTCGATCCATAATAACCCATACCGCATCATTACCCTTTGTGATGTGAGGAAGAGAAGTCACAAAATCCATTGTGATGTGTTGCCACTTCCATTCTGGGATAGGTAACGGTTGAAGTAATCCAGCAGTCCTGTGATGTTCAGCCTTTACTTGATGACACACCAAGCATTTTGCGACGCTTCAGGCTACTTCACGCTTCATTGCATGCCACCAGTAATTTTGATGCAGATCTTTGTACATCTTTGTACCTCCAGGGTGTACTGAGTAGGGAGAGCTGTGAGCTTCTTTCATTAACTCTTCCCGAATAGAACCTTTTGGTACACATAATCTGCTGCCGTATCTCAAAGATCCGTCTTCATGGATTATGAAGTCTGTTCTGAGTCCATTCTCCACTTGTTCTATGATCTTTTGCAACTTAGCATCACTTTCTTGAGCTGTTTTGATCTGATTGACAATTGTTGATTGAACTTGTAAATTCATCAAAGTTGAAGTGTTACCGGGTATGACTACTTCAATCTCTATCTGATGCAAGTCTTGTTGAAGCTTCCACTGAGCGGTGAGATTTGTTGCTAATGGTTGATGACTAAGGGCATCAGGTACCACATTCACCTTTACTGGGTGATATTGCAGGTTGATGTCAAAGTCCGCCATGAGTTCTAACCATCGTCTCTGCCGCCTATTAAGCTCTTTCTGAGTAAACACATATTTCAGACTCTTGTGATCTGTGTATATGTTCACTCGTTCACCAAGAACGTAATGGCGCCAAATCTTAAGAGCAAAGATAACGGCCGCCAATTCCAAATCATACGTCGCATAATTGCGCTCATGAATCTTCAGCTGTCTAGAAGCATAAGCCACAACCTTACCGTGCTGATGTAGAACACATCCTAATCTCTTACCGGATGCATCACAATGCACATCGAAACCTCCAGATTGATCCGGTATAACGAGAATAAGCGTTGATGTCAACCTTGACTTGTGTTCTATGAAAGCTTGTTCGCATGCTTCTGACCACACAAATTCTTCATCTTTACGTGTGAGCTTGGATAGGGGTGTTGTTATCTTCGAAAAGCCTTCAATGAACCTTTGGTAATATCCAGCTAGACCCAAGAAACTTTGAATGTCCTTCACTGACTTTGGTGTCGGCCATTCGCTTACTGCTGAAACTTTCGCTGGATCCACAAAAATTCCTTCGCCTGATACAATATGTCCGAGGAAACCAACTTGATCTAGGCAAAATTCGCATTTGCTGTACTTAGCGTAGAGTTGATGTTGTCGTAGAGTTTCAAGACAATTCGTAGGTGCTCAGCATGTTCCTTCCGACACTTAGAATACACCAGGATGTCGTCGATGAAGATGACAACGAACCTGTCTAAGTATACCCGGAAAAGTTGATTCATCAGGTTCATGAATATTGCTGGTGCGTTGGTCACTCCAAATGGCATCACTAGAAATTCGTAATGACCATAGCGAGTTCTGAAAGCCGTTTTATGAATATCAGCTTCCTTGACCTTCACGTGATGATAACTTAAACGGAGATCTAGTTTAGAGAAAACACAAGATCCACATAGCTGATCGAATAAATCGTCGATGAGCGGAAGTGGATACTTGTTCTTTATTGTTACTTCGTTCAAGGCTCTATAATCAATGCACATTCTGTATGAACCTTCCTTCTTCTTCACAAGTAATACTGGTGATCCCCAACTTGAAGTGCTGGGACGAATCCATCCTTTCGCTAATAATTCGTCCAACTGAGTTCGGACTTCCTTCAAACCTTCCGGACTTAATCTATAAGGTGCTTTGATCACCGGTTGTGTTCCTGGTACTAAATCAATGTTGAATTCAAGAGCTCGATCGGGAGGCAAACCTGATATATCGTCAGGAAACAGTCGAACTCTAGAACCACTTTTGGCTTTGATCCTTCCTCTGCTTCCGTTGATGCAATCACTGCCTTCTTTGGTTTCGCCTTGTAAGTACTTAGCTCCAGGGTACGGTCTCCACTTTTGAAATAAAAGACCGGATGGTCTGGAATCTCGATTACTACCATCCTTTGACGACAGTCGATGGTAGCATAGAAGGTTCCGAGCCAATCCATACCTAGAACCACATCGAAGTTCGGTATGTCCAGCACCTTGAAGTCAGCATAGAATTCTCTGCTGCAGACGACTACTGGACATAAGCTGTATCCCATTGTTGCCTTTAGAATGCCATTTCTTGAACTGACATTCCAGCTGGATACAAGCGGTGTGACTGGAATCGCATGAGTTCGGACGTACCGTTGTGACATAAAGCAATGAGATGCTCCAGTATCGAAGAGTGCTAGTGCAGGAAGTGAAGCTACTAAGATTGTACCTAAGGTATGTGGGATATGTTTTAGGTATCGGAAAATATGTAGGTAGGTATTAAGACTGAAAGAAAAACTTGTGAAGAAAGGGTTACCAGTGATGACTTGGCCAGTGGCCTCAGCTTCTTCCACAGTCATCGTGAAATCCTGTCTCTGTGGTACATTCCTCCTGGACAGAGGAGCATTCCTCGGAACATTCCGTTGAGCTTGATGGAACTGATGAGGAGGAGGTGCAGTCGGTGGTCCTCTAGGTGGTGGAGCAGGTAGAGCGAGTCTTGGAGCTGGTGCCTGAAGGGCTGGTCTCTACTGATAAGTGATTGCTGTCCTGGGCGCAGCAATTGGGTTGTGTCTTTGGGGACAAGACCTAATATCATGAGTAGCTGAGCCACAGACTAAGCGAAGACGGTTGGCTTGCCGGCAGTCTTTCATCATATGTGCAGCTCTCTTGCAATAGGTACAAAAAACTGGGCTGGGCCTGTTGTTCGGTACTCCCGGTCTCCTTGGCACAAAAGGTGGCCTTGATGAGGCTCTTACTGCCATCTGGTTGGCAGGGCGTTTAACTCCAGCAGCTTGAGTTTCGCCTCTCATCTTTACCACTGCCTCATAACGGCGGACAGCATTCAGAGCCAATTCATGAGTCGGAAAATCTCCTGTGGCCAGTGCAACCTGGATCTGTAAATCCAAACCTTGTTGAAATCGACGGGCTCTGATCTCATATGTAAGTATCAGGTGTACCGTAAATCTGTTAAAGTATTGTGTTAGCTGTGTAGTATGTGATATATTGAAAAATCAAATTATTAAGACATATCTTACTGATTGAGCATGGTGAACTTAGCATCAAATTCATCTACTGACTTGGTCCACATTGAACCTTATTGCAGATGGATGAACTGCTGTTCCATGTTGAACCTGGCAGTCTCAGGGATGTACTTTGCTTCGAACATGTCACGGAAAGTCTTCCATTCGATGGGTTGATCAATATAGCTTTCTTCCACCTTCCACCAAACCCGTGCATTGTCCATGAGCTGCAGTTTCGCAACACGGACCCAAGCTATCTCTGGAACGTGTGCCGCTGCCAGATCATCTTCGATGCTCTGAGCCCATTCCTCAGCTTCTAGAGGGCTCTCTTTTCCTGAGAATTGCTTGGGGTGCAAAGCTATGAATTGCTTCACCCCAGGTGCTTCTGCCTCGGGACGGTTCATTAAAAGAGTAGTCTGCTGCTGCTGTCCTTCCAGGAGGCTGCGGTTCGCCTCAAGCAGAACCGTCTTCTCGTTGATTGAAGCAGGGACGGTAGGTGTAAGTAGTAATGGTGGAGGTGTATTGTTGACATTGGTGCTGGTGCTATTTGGGGAATCCATAACCTTGAATGAAAAATTTTGGGTTAGGAAAGATTCAAAGTATATGAAATGATAAGATTCAAGGAATATGTATTGTAAGGAATGTTTTCAGTTGCTGGTTCTTATGTTATATTTCTTAGGTTGTCCACGCAGAACTGAACTGCATGGTAGTGTTCCATACAGCTCTGACCTGCATGGGTCACCAACAAAACCTGTCACGCCCCGCTTCCCAGTGTACGGGGAGAGGACGCAACTGGCCGCTACGTATTTACTCAGAAGTAAATACGCTAAGCGTAACTAAGCAATATAAAAGAAATATACACAAGAGACAAATGTAATGATCATCAACTTTATTTATTAACATTCTTTTACAGTACATGGGAAAGTAAATACATGGAATGAAAAGCAATGACTAAACAGTGGCATAACATGAATGAAAAGTACTGAAAGTAAATGTGTAGAAGGAATCTAAAACTCTGGGTCGTAATCTAGCTGGTCCAAATTCTCGCTGGTGGGCTCGATCTCCTGAAGATCCAAATCACCTGACAACATTCCAAAGAAGAAAGAGAAGGAATGTCGTCAGCGAACAAATCGCTCGGTAATTCACAAAGTTGAGGGAAAAATAAAATAGACAGAGAGAGAGAGTGTGTGTGACTTTTAAAGTTATATTACATTGTTATAATATTGTAATTAGTGTTAACGCTGTTGTTTGTAGCTTGGTACAGAAGAGTTTAGTGTATACGAGAGGAATCTCAGTAGACCAAAGACTAAGGTGAACGGAATGTACAAGGAACCGTTTATGCCACGGTACAACAGCAATGGAATACAGGTTAAGTGTTTTAATTCTTGCTGTCCCGTGCCACTTCTAACACCTTCCGTACCAATCTACCCCTTATAAACCTCCCGATGTCTTGATTGTATTGTTTGTAAATTGAATTGTAAATTGTATTGTATTGTTTATTGAATATAGACGGATGACTTGCCAGAACCATGATATCAGTAAATGGATATAACTTGAGAATCATGTAGATGGATGTATATCCATGGTTCGGTTCAGTCAAGTTGTACAGATTGATAGATTGAACAGATTGAATACATGGATTCATATTGAATTGTAGTTTGTACTTGAAACATATTCAAGTCAGATTATTATAATGAGACTCGGTCCGAGTCAGACAATTAGAAAAGAAATTGAAGTCCTGAATTAGGTTTTGGTGTTATCGGTAACCGCTGCACATGGACGACAGGATTTGTGTCTTTTTCAAAAACGATTACCGTGTTGATAACGACGTTTATTAAGTTATCTACCTTAAATAGGCAAGCTCCCATATCTCCGGCTCCCTGAGGCTCAAGAGACTGGTTCCGCTTAAACCTATGTTTACTAAGGTCCTTAGGGTAATTTATAGAACTTGAGCGGGTTTTATGTAAAAATAATTTTGTATAATTTTCAAAATACACCTCAAGTATTTATTATTGTCTTTAGAGTTTTCATTGATGTATATTTTATCATTGTGACATTTCTAGTGAATAAACCTATTTTTCATAATACATGGTATTTAATTGTAAAGTATTGAACTTATATGGAATTGCATGGTATTTTCATGTAAAGTGATTCTTTTGATTTAGAAAAGTTGGAATATATATATTATATCAAAAATTATATATTTTGATGGTACATATATATATATATATTTATATAAAATAATTTTAATTTATTATTTTTTTAGAAATCACATTTTCTTAAGATATTTATATTTTTAAATCTTTCGAGACCGTATGCTCCTTGCGGAGGTCTGAATCTCGCACTACTAAGCCCGAGGATGTGCGATAATTCGCACCATCCCAAACGGGTTCCCCAAATGGGTTGTAGCGGCGCTTTGCAAAGATTTGTTTAAAATACATAATCTTGTAGAAAAAGGTTTTTATAAGTTTGAGATAGTTTTGTGTAAAACCGTATTTTCCCAAAACTATGTCCCCAAAGATCATCATGCTAAATTACATATGAGTGTTGTGAGGAGGTAGGTCATTACTTCGTGAACTATCTAAAGGTATAGCAAGGAATTATGATATTTAATGTCGAAACTAAACTACATGGTATTTTTCTGTAAAATGCGATAAAAATTATAATATACATTCTTTTGATATGGAACTTGTTCAATATGTTTTGTTAATGATTAATAGTCATGTTGTGAGAGTTTCGTATAGTTGTGTTTATGAAAAAATGGAACTTTTTAAAGAAAACCGAATCGGAAGTCGGATTAACTCCGCTTCCGTCGGGTTTTAAAATTACGAGTTTTCAGAATAGAAAAGAGAAGAGAGAGGAGGGACTTACTGGATTGTAGATTAGAAAAGAGGAAGAGGGAGTAGTAAGAGGTGCCGGTGCGTCGTTTCGTCGCCGGGAGCTCTTAGGGTTGTCATCGGAAATTCGTCGGTGCTTCGCCCTTCGCTAACTCCACTTTTACACAAAAGTTATATGGATTTTTCTTGAGAGTTTGGACAGAGTTTGTGAGTGAAGGTGTATGTGAATTGGAGTGGTATTTATAGGAAATACTTAGGGTTAGGGTTTGATACAAAATGCATTAAAATTATGCATTAAAATAGATTTAAATTAGGTTTTAATTGTATTTTAAAGTCTCTGGAATAATGCAGGGAAATTAAACATGACAGGGGTTATGGGAAGGCCAAAAGGCACAATTTTCAAGAAGGACCAAATTGGATTCAACCGAGTTCGGCCGGTGGTGCCGGTCGAGTCAACTGCGCCGCCGGCCCGATCCGGCCGAGTCAGGCCGGGTCTTGGGGCCACGTGTTCCTTGCCGTTTGTCTACCCCCTGGACTCATTTGTTTTATATGTGACTTTTGGTTTTTACGAGTTATGCACGTGTAGACCCTTGGGCGTCTAAAAATTTAAAAGAAAATTACTCAAAAAATAATGTGGCTAATGGGATTTGAACTCTGGTGGTTTGGTTCAGCAGTGCACGGTCTTACCAATGAGCTACAAGCTCTTGCTTGCTATTAAAAAGCAAATCAAATACTTATAGTACTCACAGGAAATATAAATACCCCAAGTATACATTAACTTTAAATGAATTTTATGTACACTAAAATTGGAGTTGTTACAATAATATTATATATATGATATATAATAAACGTTGCTTATGTTTTGCACCCGCGCTAGTCCAGCCCCCGCTCTGCCGGTAGTTAAGTAACCTAACGGTGAATGACGGGGCCCCGTGGTGAATGCGGATGGCATATGCGTACGTTCTATTTTCGTTTTATTTTTCTGTAATGTTTAGGAAACATTAATTTATGGGACTTCATTAATGATATTAATGAAAAGAAAGAAACCAAAAGATATTGTAGAATCAAATTTTCAAAAAGGGTAGCTCTAGTTTTTGTTTTGCATAGTGGTATTCCTTGATGAATATCCAGCACCTCATTCGATGAGGAAAGAGCCGAGATCCCTTCACCGGGAGTGATCTCTTTAGCGAAACTAGCAAATGCTACAATCCACTCGGTTTTGTCTTTTGACTGCTTCTCTAGTTCTTGCTTTGCATAGTGGTATTCATGAATATCTAGCACCTCATTCAATGAGGAAAGAGTCAAGATCTCTTCACCGGGAGTGACCTCTTTAGCGAAGCTAGCAAAAGCCTAAAAAACACTCATTTTCTAAATCACTAGATTCTACAACGATATCAAGTTCATTACGCTCATGGTTTTCTTAAAAACTTGCGTAGCCCTCCGTCATTTCAGATAAGTGCTATTTTAGTATTCGTGCTACGTTTGTTGGTCTGCGTCAAGGCGTAGTGTGCGGTAGCTGAATTAGTGCTTATCTGCAGCATGTGATGCGATTGGATTAGGGTAGTCGTACGACTTTGTTGGCCTGCATCAAGGGTCGTGCGGGTGGGTTTAATTCAATCAAGAAATGAACGGGTTGAACTTGACTAACGCCCTATGGTTTGTTGGCCCGCGTCAAGGTCATAGGACGTTAGGGGTAAAAACATTATTGGGAATTTCAAGTGTTGAAATTCGCAATAAGATTTCATACCTTCTATATGATAGTTGGATCCCGATACCCACTGCGAGTAAAAGTTACTCCTAGAAGAGTTTTACACTTTACAATTAGCTAATCAATTAGGTGTCTAGAAAAGTGTCAACGGGGTTATGCCTCTAGGGAAACGAGGTTAATTTTAATTAGGTTCGTGCGAAAGCACAGGGAACCTCCCTTGGAGTACCGATACCTTCCTGGCCGAACGATCGGCGAACTGTAGGGTGTAATTAATCCCTTCTAATCTTACCTTTTAGGGTTTGAAGGACGATTTGATAAAAACAGTGGGAGCCATCCTGATTAGATAAAAATCCAATCTAATCTTGCAAAGAGCGCAGGCAAAGTGATTATCCTTCTCTATCTCCTGGTAGCGACCAATGAAATGCCTTAATCAAGATAATAATATGGATGTATTGACCGAACCTACTTATTATACTGGGCTAGGTTCCGCTCTACCTTATGATTGTTATAAGTCTGAGCAAGAAATAGGGGAATATACGGATTCTCATGCCACCTAAAACGAAGAATAAGCATGTTGATGCATTGTCTTCGGGTGTGTTCGTAACCAAGAACTGTTTGTCAGTTACCTCTACGTTCTGGGTATTGGATACCGAATCAGGATCCTATATATGTAATTTGTTAGATGGGCTATAGAAAGGTGAAGAACTGGGAATGGGTGATATGTCTCTAATTGTAGAGATGGTGCAATTGTTGCAGCCAAAGCAGTTGGCAAATATTACCTAGTGTTACCAACTGGTAATACAATGATTCTGAGCGACTGTTATTTCGTACCAATAATATTGTGAATATGTTCCTAAATCAAGTGTTGATTGGGTAAGGTATGTCGTATAACAGTATACACGTTCTGAATCAAACTGCAGTTCTAAAATGTACAGAACACACACAAGAGGAACGATTCAGAAATGAACGAAGTCTTCTTGTGGCATTATAGACTGGGTCATATCGATGAAACAAGACTAGCTAAAGTTCCATAAGGATGCATATTTGAATCAGTTTGAATTTACATCTTATGATTTCCAGTCATATCTCAAAGACTAGGTGACCAAATCTCCGTTTACTGGAAACAGAGAAAGATCTATTGAACTCTTGGACAGATACATGGTGATGTATACAGTCCTATGTCTACACATGCCAGGGATGGTTCCGCGTACTTTATTACATTCACCGATGTTCTCTCAAGATACGGACATGTGTTCTTGTTGAAACACAAATCGGAATCTTTTGAGAATTTCAAGGAATATAGGTACGAAGTTGAGAACCAGATAGGTAAAGGTATTCAAGTCCTTCGATAAGATCGGGGAAGAGAATACTTGAGCACGGAATTCCGGGACTACCTAAAAGAGAATGAGATTCTCTCTCAGTTTACTCCTCCGTATATACCACAACACAATAGTATATCAAGATGGAGGAATCACACCCAATGAGATATGGTGTGCTCTATGATGAGTACTGCTGAGTTACCTATTTCCTTTTAGGGACACGCACTTAAGAAGCTGCATACCTATTGAATAGAGTTCCGATCAAATCTGTTGCCTACCACTCTATATGAGATATGGAATGGGAATAGACCATCTCTTAAACGAGTTAAGATATGGGGTTGTCCGGCCTATGTTGAAAAGCAAAATCCGGACAAGCTCGAGGCAAGGTCAGTTCTGTGCAAATTTGTAGGATATCCCAACCATTCGCGAGAGTATATCTTCTACCACACCGAGGAACAAAAGGCGTTTTGTTTCTCGACATACCACCTTTTTAGAAAAGGAATTTCTTTTAGGGTTTCCTAGCACGGCAGCAAGGTTTCGGGAGGCATCATCCATGCCATATTTAAATTTTTGCCGTTCTAGCTAACCCTAACCCTAGAATCGAAACTAGAAAATCCGACAAATCGAATGAAAACAACTTTGCAAGTAAAGTGAACAATGAATACAACCTTTGTAGACTGGTCTTTCACTTTAATAGCTCCATGTAGTACTCCTTTCGCTGCGATCATAAACTCTCGGACTCTAGAGAGGCTCCCATGAAGAAATGAACAAGCTACATCGAAGTCTTCGAGGCCGAAGATGATCTACGTTGAGGAGACATTAACCCAAGCTACCCCTTCACTAATTATGGAATTAGTAAAGCAAACACCCTATACTAAATGGCTAGTAGTAGAGGATGATGAAGTAGGAATTTTTCTCATTTTAGATTTATTTTTCTCACACTAATTCTTCACTTAGAAAATACTTATTGAGCTTTTTCTTTGATGAAGAAGAAGAAGAATGAACTCATGAAGTGAGAATTACAACCATGGGTGAGTTAGTGTCATACACTAACTCATGTAGAGACTTAACCATAGGTTAAATGATAATGGTTGGGTTTATAAATATCTTTAGTAAAACAAAACTTGCGGACTTAGTCAATGGTTAGCAAAGCTTCTCTAAGTTTCTAGCCATGACCAAATGCAACCAATTTTTGAATTACTTAAGAAATTAAAAATCCTAGATTATCACTTAGCATGGTGTAAGTCACACACACCCAAGAAGCATGTATCATCAAGCATGACAAAAAACATGTACATAAATATATATCACATATATACTATGTGTACAATCAAGTGAGAAAAGAAATCATAAGCGAGCACATATTAGTTAATGTAATGTAATATATCAAATATATAATTATACATTAAATTATTAAATCAACACTTGATTTAATAATCCGGCTATATCCTGTATAACCGACTAATATCAAATGCAATAACTTATCGAATCAACACTTGATCCGATAACCTGGCTATATCACATATAACCGACCAATATCACAAGTCGCGAGAATAGAATGCGGTATCATATACACGCATTAATTTCGGTCCCGCACATATCACATATGTTCTCCTACTCCGTTTCACTTGAGCCAGGAAAGCTCTATGTAGGACTCTAAAGAATTAGTGTGAGATCAGAAGCCGCAAGCGGTCTGCTAAACGTAACGGCCATCCGGGTATTGAGCGATCAGAAGATCAACAAGCAAGCCTGCTCATACTCCTGTGAATCCAATCAATAATACTTCCGTACAGTCCGGTCTCTTCGTCTGATATGTCGCATATCACAGCCTGGGGGTGGATTAACGTCAGACCCCAATAGCCTGATAAGTCATGCCGATGCAAGGTCCATAAGGGTTCGAGAAACTACTGGTAACACTTACCAGTAAATCTCAGCAACCGTGGCCAGGGATTTCCTGTTATGGCCAATCAAGCATAGCGCAACATCAAGTCCCTATCCCGGGAGCGACGAAACCCCTCCTATCGCTCATTGCCTCCATGTGACTCGGGACTGTACCCAAAAACCACCTTTTTGCACGATCTATTGACCGTGGTATGGTGTAAATCAAAATACAGTGGGAATCATACAAGTCTCTATGATGATCTCGGGTCTACAGACTAACCTGTACCAGTGTCACCAGAGAACTGCTATCCGACGATAGGTATAATACCATCTAGGAGTTCTCAGCGATTCCGTCCAGTGTACCCAGTCTCCACTGAGCACCCGTATACCATCTTTGATGTCAAACACAATTAGATATGGGATCATCCATCGCCCATCACATGGGTCAAGAAGCGTATACGCTAGTCTACTCTGGAGTATCGATGACCTGTCTCGATACTCCTACGACTAGGAAAATTTGAAGGATGTACTTACCGACTACCCTGTCCCCACTAGTATGATCTGCATCATAATCCTGGTAGTCAAGTACTCATCCTAAGGGCTCTATCAACATGTAATAGAGAGACAATAAGTGTACATGTTAAGATAAAGAGCAACCAGATAGCATACTATCATGTCGAGCAAGAAAGTCCTCCCTATATATGTCCAAGCATCCATTACAATATACATCGCATGTACAGTATTGGCCTCTAGGGCATACATATAACTAACAATCTCCCACTTGCACTAAGGCCATCTATTGTAGTATCCAATACCCAACATTATTGCAGTGGTTGTAGTATCCCATACTCAACCATCCCATAGAAGTCTCTCTTGGGGCTAAGCCTTTGTGAGTGGATCCGCTGTGTTATCCTTCATGTCTACTCTCCTTATCTCGATCCCTTGGAGATCAACCATCTCCTTGATCAGGTGACACTTACCTCAGAATATATCTGGATTGCTGATGGGACCGGTGTTCCTAGGCCAAAGCCATAACTCCATAGTTGTCACAATAACACTTATTGGACGCTCAAAGGTAGGAACCATGTTCATCTCATGAACAAGAAATGTCCAGACAACCACTTTGGCAGTATCAATGGTAGCAATGTACTCAGCCTTTATCGTCTAGTATGTCACGGTATCTAGCTTGGAACTCTTCCAACATACCATCCCTCTACTGAGGGTAAAGACAATGCCTTTGACTGACTTTCAGTCGACCTTATCACTCTGGAAGCTCGAACCAAGAACATTCCTTTAGTGCTTCTCAAGTACTTAAGAATGTCCTCCACAGCTGTCCAGTGATTCTCCCAAGATCCGATTGATTCCTAATCACTACACCTAGTAAGTCATCTACATCTGGTCTGGTACATAACATCCCATACTCGGATAGAGCCTACTGCCGAAGCATAGGATATCCCTTGCACGCGAGATCTCTCCAAATCAGTCTTGGAAGACTTCTTTTTGGAGAGAGTGATCCTGAGTCAGTGGAGGAACCACCACGCTTAGAATCGTCCATACTAAACCCCTTTAGTACGGTGCAAATGTACCTAGATTTGGGACACTCCCAATATCCACATAGATCTATCACCATAGATCATAATCCATAAGATGTAGTAGGTATCATCTAGATCTTCTATTTAGAATCCTAGTGATAAGAGGATCTTGACCGAGTGTAGAATAGGAATATATTTCCTATCAAGAGTATGTCATCTACGTACAATACGTGATAGACAACTTTACTCTCTACTACCTTCTTGTATATACAAGGTTCATCTACCTTTTTGATGAAGTCAAACTCTTTGACTACCACATCAAAACAAATGTTCCAACTCCGCGATGCACGCATTGATCCTGATGGACTTAAGCATAGCTTTGAAAGTCTCAACTTTTCCATCTACACCAAGAATCTTCTCAAGATCCATTTGCTCCCAATGGGTTTTACCCCTTCAGGTGCAACATTCAAAGTCATACTTTGTTGGTGTATATGGATTCCATCTTCGATCGCATAGCATCCAGCCTTTTCACAGAGTCGTCACTCGTGATGGCCTGCCAGAACCTAGTTGGGCCATCATCAACCATGATGCAATCCTCGCTCCTACTGTCACCAAGAATACCGTAGTATCTCTCAAGTGGATGAAGAACCCTACCAGATTCGCAGAGAGACTGAGGTTCGTTGGAGACTATTGAATCCTTTGGTTCTATCAAATCATCAGCTGTTAGTTTGTCTAGCCGGAACTGCTTCCAGTTCTACCTCATGACCACAAATTTCTTCACAAGAAATTCTTTTTCTAAAAAGGTCGCATGCCGAGAAACAAAACACCTTTTGCTTCTCAGTTTGGTAGAAGATATTCCCTCGCAAATGTTTGGGATATCCTAACAAACTTATACTGAACTGACCTTGCCTCAAGCTTGTCCGGATTCTGCCTTTCAACATAGGCCGGACAACCACATATCTAAACTCGTTTAAGACATGCTCTCTTCCCACACCATATCTCATATGTTGTGGTAGGCCCTGATTTGGACGGAACCCCATTCAATAGGTATGCAGCTTCTCAAGTGCATAACTCCCAAAAGGAAAAAGGTAACTCAGCAATACTCATCATAGAGCGCGCTATATCTCATAGGGTGCGATACCTCTGCCCCGATACACCGTTGTCCTGTGGTGTATACTAAGGAGTAAGCTGAGAGAGAATCACATTCTCCTTTTAGAAAATCCAGGAACTCCATGCCCAAGTATTCGCCTCCTCGATCACATCATAGGACTTTAATACTTCTACCCGTCTGGTTCTCAACTTCAATCTTATATTCCTTGAATTTCTCAAAAGTTTCAGACTTGTGTTTCAACAGGAACGCATGTCCGAATCTTGAGAGATAGTCAATGAATGTAATGAAGTACCAAGAACCAACCTTGGCATTTGTAGACATAGGACCGTATACATCATCATGTATCCGTCCCAAGAGTTCACTAACTCTTTCTCTGTTTCCAGTGAACAGAGTATTGGTCATTTTACCTTTGAGACAACACTGGCAAGTATCATAAGATGAAAATTCGAACAGATTCTCATAATCATCCTTACGTAACATAGCTGGTCGTGTTGAATTGATATGACTTAGTCTACAATGCCACAAGAAGGATTCGTTCATTTTTGAACTACTCCTCTTGTGTGTGTTCTATACACTTTGAACTGTGGTTTGATTTAGAATGTATATGCTATTATATAACGTGCCTGATCGAATCAACACTTGATTCAGGAAAATGTTCACAACATTATCCTCCGATACATAATTATATCCTTCTTTAACTTAATAAAGAAACTGATGTAATGTAGTATATCAGGTTCGGTATCTAATGACATTTGTTCAGAATCAATGTATTTACCATTTGGTAATACAAGGTGATATCTGCCAACTCATTTGGCTGCAACACTTGCACCATTCTCTAACTCTTAGAGACATATCACCCAATCCCAGTTCTCTAACTTTCTGTAGCCCATGTAACAGATTACATATGTGGGATCCTAATCTGGTATCTCATACCTAGGACATAGAGGATACTGAGAAACAGTTCTTGGTAATAAACACACCTGAAGAATATGCATCATCATGCACTTTCTTCGATTGGGTGGCATGGGAATCCGGATATTCCCCTATTTCCTGCTCGGACTTATAACAATTATAAGATAGAGTGGAACCAACGTTCTCTAGCTTAGAATAATAAGCAGGTTCGGTCAATGCATCCATTATTATCTTAATTAAGACGTGACATGGTCGCTACCAGGAAAGAGAGAGAGAAGAAAACACTCTGCGTGCGCTCTTGCAAGATTAGATTGGTTATTATTTTATCTAATCAGGATGGCTCCCACTGTTTTTATCAAGTCTTCCTTCAAACCCTAAAAGGTATGACTAGCCAGGATTAATTACACCCTACAAGTTCGCTAATCTTTCGGCCAAGCCCGTGTCGGTACTTTGAGGGAGGTTCACCGTGCTTTCGCACGAACATAATTAAAATAAACCTCGTTTTCCCAGGGGCGTAACCCCGTTAATACCTTTCTAGACACCTACTTGATCGGCTAATTGTAATGTGTAAAACTCTCCCAGGAGTAACTCTTACTCGTAGTGGGTATCGGGATCCAACTATCTCCTAAAAGATATGCAATCTTATTGCAAATTTCAACACTTGAAATTCCCGATAATATTTTGCCCCTAACGTCCTATGACCTTGACGGAGGCCAACAAACCATAGGCTGCTAGTCAAGTTCAACCCGTACATTTAATGATTGAATTAAACCCACCCGCACGACCATTGACGGAGGCCAACAAAGTCGCACGACTATCCTAACTCAATCGCATCATATGCTGGCAGATAAGTACTAGTTAGCTACCGCACACTACGCCTTGATGGAGGCCAACAAACGTAGCACGAATACTAAGTAGTACTTATCTGCAATGATGGAAGACTACAATAGGTTTTTAGGAAAACCTTTTGCGTAATGAACTTGATATCGTTGTAGAATCGAGTGAATTTTAAAAGGAGTGATTTTGAGGCTTTTACTAGTTTCGCTAAAGAGGTCACTCCAGGTGAAGAGATCTCGGCTTTTTACTTATCGAATAAAGTGCAGGATATTTCACAAATACCACTATGTAAAGAAGAAACTATAGAAGCAATCAAAAGACAAACCGAATGGGTTGTAGCATCTTCTAGTTTTGCTAAAAAGGTCACTCCCGGTGAAGGAATCTCGGCTCTTTCCTCATCGAATGAGATGCAGGATATTCTACAAGGAATACCGCTATGCAAAGTAAGAACTAGAGTAACCAGTTTTTAAACAATTTTCGACAACATCTTTACGTTTCTTTTATTTCATTAATCTCATTAATGAAGTCCCAACAATTATGCTTCCCAAGCATCACAGAAGAAATGAAAGCAACAATAGTTATTATATATCATATATATATATAATATGAGCATTCGTCTCAGAACATATCAAGTGATCACATAAAAAAATATCAGCAGCAAAAGAACATATATGAAATATTGGATATACTAGGATTTCCGTGTTTTAAATTAAGCCTGTATAAAACACGGATTTCACGGTCGCGATGAATATACAAACCCACATCCCTAGACCCCTACGAGAGCGGCAAGCAACCCTCCCAATTCTAGAGTTAGGAGACCCAGTCTCGACTCCTCGAGATGGTCACTCACTGGACCCCAGAACCCGGTTACTTGTGCTCCCCGCCTTGGGTCTATCCTAATGCGGAAAAGTAAATAATATACATCCATGGTGACATCATCCTCAACTCGGAAGTGCCCCAATAAAAGAATATTACATATAAGCTTTTACATGAATGAAAATGAAAAACTCTCATCTCACATAAAAAACCCGGCTATTCAAAACACGACGATCCAATATAACATATCATAACAACACATAAAATCACATGGCATAAACGTAAGTAAATATGCGTATCCCAATTGTCGTTGACATATAGCAACGAAACCGGCGATACATCGCATATTACACTTACGGTCGCAGAAAAGAAAGTGAAAAACTACAACAGTTGGAATCCGCAACCACCTTAGACATCATAAACCCAATGTATCACATACTTTGGATTTCATGCCCAACCAAATGAATTCCTTAGACATCACATGTCTAACAATTATAAACCCCGCATTTTAGTCTCGATATTGAAAACACTTTCTAATAACCTGTCGGGTAATTCAACAAGATTCCCGATAACATGATCGAATGCTCGTCGAAAACTTTAATAGAATGTCGCAATCCCCGATGCCGTCGACGAAGTGCACTAAGGCGGAACTCCGCGGCAGCGAGCGCCCGAACGGATGCTTTTGGCGACGGGGTTCTCCTACAGTCACTTGGTCGGGGCTATAGGGCATGGCTATCTAGTAAGGTTACCCGATGAGTATCTGCGTACACATCGTAATTGCGACGGACTTTTGATCCACATCAAAATTCCGTGGCAACCGATCAAATGAGACTAAACTGCTAGATTTATAAAATTCAAACTAGTTATCTCATAACAAATTTTGTGGATTCCAAATATTGTATCACAATCACAGATAGCTAGACGAAGTTAAAGTTTTCGATCAAATAATCAAACACCCAAAATTTCCCAACAAGCTCAACACCTGAGCGGAGTTCAAAAAGTACACAGAACATACCACAACTCCTATGAACCAGCTGTAGAAGGGTCAACCATTGCCTCACTTGTGGCACCGCTGAACTACCACAAACCCTAAGGTTTGATGGCGGTTCTGACGGTCATAGAATCGAGTTAGGGTTTCGTTCTTCTAGAGGGTCCACCGAATCGCTTGCAAGATTTTCTGAAAATTTTAAACTCGGAAAAATCCAACTCTCGGAAAATTTCAGCAAGGGAAAAATTGGGTTATTGATATCCGTACGAACTTTTTAACATCATCTAAATAACCCGAATACATTTTAGAATTACGATTACGAAACACTCCGAGTTTCTTTTGCAGAAAGTTAACATCACATGAAAATTTAGCAAAAACAAACAACACCTGAAACCCTAAAACCCAGAGACTGGAATACCCTGAAAATTTGAAGCCTAAAATCCAAATTTGACCCGAGGAGCTCGGTTTTGAGGCCAATGTGGCCGGCCACATTGTGTCCAAATGGCCTCAAATTTTCGTGGTGTTCATGCTATATCATATATAACATTCTGCAGTTGTTTAAAAAATGTTTAGAGCTCAAATGAAATTCGACAGAAACTAGTTTAAAGGATTTCAAGTTTCGGATTCATTTCGGTTTCGTAATCTAACAAACATCGTCTAATTTTCTAGCATGGCTCTGATACTAATATACGGTTTCCTAGCACGGCAGCAAGGTTTCGGGAGGCATCATCTATGCCATATTTAAATTTTTGTCGTTCTAGCTAACCCTAACCCTAGAATCGAAACTAGAAAATCCGATGAATCGAATGCAAAAAACTTTGAAACTAAAGTGAACAAGGAATACAACCTTTATAGACCGGTCCTTCACTTCAATAGCTCCGTATAGTAGTCCCTTCACTGTGATCATGAACTCCCGTACTCTAGAGAGGCTCCCATGAAGAAATGAACAAGCTTGCATCGAAGTCTTCGAGGCCGAAGATGATCTACGTCGAGGAGACACTAACCCAAGCTACCCCTTCACTAATTTTGGAATTAGTGAAGCAAACACCCTATACTAAATGGCTAGTAGTAGAGGATGATGAAGTAAGAATTTTGCTCATTTTAGATTTATTTTTCTCACACTAATTCTTCACTTAGAAAAAACCTAGTGAGCTTTTTCTTTGATGAAGAAGAAGAAGAATGAACTCATGAAGTAAGAATTGCAACCATGAGTGAGTTAGTGTCATACACGAACTCATGTAGAGACTTAACCATAGTTTAAATTATAATGATTGGGTTTATAAATATGTTTAGTAAAACAAAACTTGTGGACAGTCAATGGTTAGCAAAGCTTCTCCAAGTTTCTAGCCATGACCCAATGCAACCAATTTTTGAATTACTTAAGAAATTAAAAACCCTAGATTATCACTTTGCATGGTGTAAGTCACACAAACACCCAAGAAGCATGTATTATCAAGCATGACACAAAATATGTACACAAATATATATCACATATATACTATGTGTACAATCAAGTGAGAAAAGAAATCATAAGTGAGCAAATATTAGTTAATGTAATATAATATATCAAATATATAATTATACATTAAGTTATTAATTCGACACTTGATTTAATAATCCGGCTATATCCTGTATAACCGACCAATATCAAATGCAACAACTTATCGAATCAACACTTTATCCGATAACCCGGCTATATGATATATAACCGACCAATGTCACAAGTAGCGGGAATAGAACGCGGTATCACATACATGCATTAATCTCGATCCCGTACATATCACATATGTGCTCCTACTCCGTTTCGCTTGAGCCAGGAAACCTCTATGTAGGACTCTAAAGACTTATCAATACGCCAGCAGTAGGTGATGATCATATCAAACACCCACAAGCCGCAAGCGGTCTGTTAAATGTAACGGCCACCCGGGTATTGAGCGATCAGAAGATCAACAAACAAGCCTGCTCATACTCCTGCGAATCCAATCAGTAACACTTTCGTACAGTCCGGTCTCGTCGTCTGATATATCGCATATCATAGCCGGGGGTGGTTTAACGTCAGACCCCAATAGCCTGATAAGTCATGCCGATACAAGGTCCATAACGGTTCGAGAAACTACTGGTAACACTTACCAGTAAATCTCAGCAACCCTGACCAGGGATTTCCTGTTATGGCCAATCGAGCATAGCGCAACATCAACTCCCTATACCGGGAGAGAAGAAACCACTCATATCGCTCATTGCCTCCATATGACTCGGGATTGTACCCAAAAACCACCTTTTTGCACGATCTCTTGACCGTGGTATGGTGGAAATCAAAACACAGTGGGAATCACACAAGACTCTATGACGATCTCGGGCTCCGACAATCCGGACTGGCCCATATCATAAAATATCAATGTCTCTGTGCCTCAATATCTCGGGCTCCAGCTATCCGGACTGGCCCAAATCATCAAATCTCACGACTACGTCGGTATCCTCCGGATATCCGCCGCATCATAAATAACCGGTCAGTAGTGCTCCCCTTCCAAGCTCAACGCCATCATCTGCTACCATCTTGTCCCGGGGTACCGAACCGGGTCCACCATGCACCCACAGACGGTTCCTCCTCCTCCTCGAATCGGGTGTAAGATATCGCTCAAGAGCCGAGAAAACTCATGGTGGACATATCTCACATCATATCACGAGAAAACCATACTTTTTATCTTTTGAAATGAAAATGAGTTTATAAAATGTTGCGGTTTCTCCAAATCCAGAAATCTCATGGAAAATCAGAAATCTCAAAATGAAGAGTCAATAATAGTAAATACCGGGCTCCGGCAATCCGGACTGGCCCTAATAATATTGCATGACAAATGAATATAATGACATGCACAGGTATATATGTAAAGAATGAAATATCTAAACTAGCACAACAATGATATATCAGAACTACCAGCTAACAAGCGATATCAATAAGGTAATATTCTCTAAAGTGTACATGACATGGCAATTATCGATGATGATGTGTGTGAGCCGTCAAGCAAGTGTACGTGGAGCATACGCATCATCGATAATGATGCTGGTGTCCTGACAGCATAGTTTCATAATCACTAAAGCACACAGTAAGCATGCAATGCGATGATAACAACATGAATATGCAGAAATGAATAGTAAATACAACAATAAGGAATCGACATTAGATATACGAGTCATACAGTTTGTCATTTGAAATAACACGAATCGTGGTGTTTAGAAAATAGGGGCTACGGTGTTTTAAAGAAAGATACGTCCTTTGAAGTATCCATAGTACCCCTTGGCCTGTCTTTAAAGTATTCATGATTCGTTGGTTTTGGAAATAAGTATGACTCGAGCCAGTCTAACATCTACTAAGTAAACTACAGGACTAAAATAACAAACTAATTGAAAGGGTAAGGAAAACCACCAAGGTCCGAGTCGATCTATATATCTAGTAGTCGTTGATCCCGCCTCAATAGCGTCACATACGATAACATATATATAATACGACATCCTCGAATTATGAGTGTAGATCTATCATCATATTTATATCTCGTACGGTAAATCCATCGTACGGCATCCCAAAATCGGGGTACGGGTCGTCTATTACAAATACATCAATATCCGTACGGTATCATTATCACTATATCACAAATAGGGTACTGATCTAAGTCTAGTATATACTGATACCATCAACATATATCTGCGTGTGTATGAAAACACATCGTCCAACGATCCGCTAATATAATATGTCGTATCTCATAACACGACCAAAATCACGTCACCGATCTCACGGCTATTAGTTATATATATGCCCTAGAGGCCATTGTTGTACATATGATGTATATTATAGTGGATGCTTGGATATATATAGAAAGGACTTTCTTGCTCAACATGATAATATGTTATTTAGTTTCACTTTGTCTTAACATGTTGACTTATATTAGTTTACTTTCTTGCTCTCACATGTTGATAAACCCTTAGGATATGTACTCGACTACTGGGACTATGATGAGATCATACTAGTAGGGCTAGGGTAGTCAACGAGTACATCCTATAACCGTTCCTAGTCGAGCGAGTATCGAGACAGGGCATCAATACACCAGAGTAGACTAGCGTATACGTATCTTGAACCATATGATGGGCAATGGATGATCCCATATCCATTGGTGTTTGACATCAGAGATGGTGTACGGGTGCTCAGTAGAGACTGGATACACTGAACGGACTTGCTGAGAACTCCCAGATGGTATTATACCTCACGTCAGATGGCAGTTCCCCGGTGACACTAGTATAGGTTAACCTGTAGACCCGAGATCGTCATAGAGTCTTGTGTGATTCCCACTGTGCTTTGATTTCTACCTTACCACGTCCAAGAGGGCGTGCAAAACGGTGGCTTTTGGGTACAGTCCCGAATCACATGGAGGCAACGAGCGATAGGAGGGGATTCGTCTCTCCTGGTATAGGGAGTTGATGTTGTGCTGTGTTCGATTGGCTATAACTGGAAGTCCCTGGCCAGGGCAAATATAGAGTACTACTGGTAAGTGTTATCAGTAGGTTCTCGACCTGTTATGAGGCTCACATCGATACGACTTATCGGTTACTGGGGTCTGACATTTACCACCCCTAGACTAGATATGGAACATATCAGACGAAGAGACCGGACTGTACGGTAGTGTTACAGATTAGATTCACAGGAGAATGTACAGGCTTGCTTGTTGATCTTCTGATCGCTCAATACCTGGGTGGCTGTTACGTTTAGCTGACCACTTGCAACTTGTGGGTGTTTGATATGATTATCACCTACTGCCGGCGTATTGACGATTCTTTAGAGTCCTACATAGAAGTTTCTTGGCTCAGGAAAAACGGAGTAGGAGCACATATGTGATATGTGCAAGACCGAGGACAATACGATATGAGATACCGTATTGTTTTCTCGCGGTATATGCTATCGGCCGGGTATATGTGATATAGCCGGGTCATCGGATCAAGTGTTGATTTGATGAATCGGTACATATTATATTAGTCGGTTATATGCGATATAGCCGGATTGTCGGATCAAGAGTTGATTCGATGATTTAATGTATAATTATATATGTGTTATATTACATTACATTATCTAATATAAGCTCGCTTTATTGATTCATTTTCTCACCGGATAATACATTGATATATATGCGATATATGTTAATTGTATTATTTTCTTTTGTTACAAATATATATTATATATGTGATATATAATATTGTAACAAGTTATGATTACTAATGCAACATGTTTTGTGGAGATTAAAAATGGTTAGGGTTTGATTTGGGTTAGCTTTTTCATGAAGCTTCTAGAAGCTTTATTTTTTGTTTTAAGTAAAGATATTTTGTGGAGATATTTCCTAACCCAACCTAAACCCTTTTACCCTAATTAAATCTCTACAATGGTAAAAGCCTTTCATGATTAACCAAGGGTTGCAATTGTAACCATGAGCAATAATTCATTATTCATCACAAAAGACTTCATCTTCTTCTTCCTCCTCGAAAAGCTTACTAGCTTTTATGTTTGTGATGATGGTGTGTGAGAAATTGATAATAAAAGAGAGCATAATTCCTACTTCATCATCCTTAACTATTCTAGCCACTTAGATTATGGTGTTTACTTCATTAATACTTGATTAGAGAAGTGAGAGCTTGAGTTAAAGATTCTTCAAGGTACATCATCTTCGTAAAGGAAGACTTAAAGCAAGCATGGATCGTTCGGCTTGTGGAGCCTCTCTAGAGTCCGGAAGTTCATGGATCACGGCGAAGGGACTACTACTCGAAGCTTATGAAGCAAAGGAACGGATTACAAAGGTTGTAATCCCTTTCTGTTAGATGTAAACATGTTTACATGCTTTGTTAACCCTAATTATCTAGAAAAGATCCTCGCTTTAGCTTGTTCGGCACTTGTAAATTTTAAATCGGGCATGATTGATGCCCTATAGACCCTTGTGACAGTGCCTAGTAACCTAACACTTGTATCAGAGCCTAGCTAGAGCATTAGGCGACGTGTATACCCGAAACGTCGATTTTGACCCCCTCTCTGGAAATTTTCTAAAAAGTTGGGTTTTTCCGTATTAAAAATACTCAGAAAATTAAGCAGGTGATTCTATGGATAACTGTGAAATACGAAGCCCTAATTCCCTAAAATCGCCGCGGAACCGCGGCAATACCATGCTTTGCGCGGCGGTTCCGCAGCCGTACTTGGGTGTCAGGGAAAGTAATATCTTGGGTTCATCCGTATGTATTACTACATGCTTCTGGGAATTTTTAATATTACTCAAGTGTTGAGTTTTCTGGAGATCTTTGGAATTCGTTGATTCGATCGGAAAGTTTAACTTCGTTTAGTTTTTCCGGATAATTTAGAACGTGTTAAAATGTTCGAATGGATATCAATAACTCACTTTTTCCCGACACGAAAAATTTTCAAGTGTTGAATTTTTCTTGAGTTTGAATCTTTCGTAAAAACATGTAAGCATATCTGTGGACCCACTAGAAGAACGTAACCTTAACTCGATTATGTGACCGTCAAAACTGCCACTGAACCCTAGGGTTTGTTGTAGTTTAGTGTTGCCACATGTGAGGCGTTGGTTTAACCCTTCTACGGCTGGTTCATTGGGGCTGTGACATGTTCTGGGATTCTTGAACTCCGCTCAAGTGTTGAGCTATTTAGGAAATCTTGGGTGTTTGTTTATTCGATCGAAAAGTTTAACATTGTCTATTTATCTGGAATGTGATACAATATGTGGAATTCATATAGTTAGACATGAAATGCGAAGTATGTGATATTTCGGTTTTAAGATGTCTAAAGTAATTGTGGATTCCAAATGTTGTAGTTTTACACCTTCATTTCTGTGACCGTAAGCATAGTATGTGGTATATCGCTGGCTTCGTTGTTATACAACAACGACAATCGGGATACGCATACTTACTTACGTTGATGATATGAGATATTATGTGTTGCTGTGATATGTTATATTGGATCGTCGTGTTATGAATAGCCTGGTGTTTTATGTGAGATGGGGTTTTTTTTATTTTCATTCATGTAAAATTCATTGTATGTAATATTCTTTTATTGGGGAACTTCCGGGTTGAGGTTGATATCACTATTGTATATTATTTACTTTTCCGCATTAGGTAGACCCGAGGAGGGGAGCACAAGTAACCGGGTTCTAGGGTCTAGTGGGAAGCCATCTCGAGGAGTCGAGACCGGGTCTCCTAACCCTAGAATTGGCAGTGTTACTTGCCGCTCTCGTAGGGGTCTAGGGATGTGGGTTTGGCTATTCATCGCGACCGTGGAATCCATGTTTTATACAGGCTCGAAATAAAACACGGACGTCCTAGTATATCCAATATTTCATATGTTATCTTTTGCTGCAATGTTCTGTGATGAGATCATATTACTGCCTGAGACGAATGCTTATATTATATATATATATATATATATGATATATAAATATTACTACTTTCGTTTCTTCAGTGATGCTTAGGAAGCTAACTGATGGGTTTTATTAATGAGGTTAATAAAAGAAAAGAAACCTAAAAGATGTTGTAGAATCAAAACTTTATAAAAAGGGTAGCTACAGTCTTACTTTGCACAGCAGTATATATGATATATCCTGCACCTTATTCGATGAGGAAAGAGCCGAGATCCCTTCACCGGGAGTGAACACTTTAGCAAAACTGGCATATGCTACAAACTCACGGTTTAGTTTTTGATTGCTTCTATAGTTCTTGCTTTGCACCGTGGTATTTGTGAAATATCCTGCACCTTATTCGATAAGGAAAGAGCCGAGATCCCTTCAACGGGAGTGACCTCTTTAGCGAAACTAGAAAAGTCTCAAAAACACCCCTTTTCAAAATCACTTGTTTCTACAACGATATCAAGTTCATTACGCAATAGGTTTTCTGAAAAACCTGCGTAGCCCTCCGTCATTTCAGATAAAGACTATTTAGTATTCGTACTGCGTTTGTTGGCCTTTGTCAAGGCGCAGTGTGCGGTAGCTGACTAGTACTTATCTGTTTAAGCGTGTGATGCGATTGGATTAGAGTAGTCGTACGACCTTGTTGGCCTTTGTCAAGGGTCGTGCGGGTGGGTTTATTTCAATCAAGAAATGACGGGTTGAACTTGACTAGCTTCCTATGGTTTGTTGGCCTTTGTTAAGGTCATAGGGGGTTAGGGGTAAAATCATTATCGAGAATTTCAAGCGTTGAAATTTGCAATGAGATTGCATACCTTCTATGAGATAGATGGATCCCAATACCCACTACGAGTAAAAGTTACACCTTGGAGAGTTTTACACAGGACAATTAGCCGATCAAGTAGGTGACTAGAAAGGTGTTTATGGGGTTATGCCTCTGGGAAAACGAGGTTTATTTTAATTAGGTCCGTGCGAAAGCACAGGGAACCTCCCTCAAAGTACCAACACTGGCCTGGCTGAAAGATTAGCGAACTTGTAGGGTGTAATTAATCCCGGCTAATCTTACCTTTTAGGGTTTGAAGGAAGATTTGATAAAACCAGTGGGAGACATCCTGATTAGATAAGATAATAACCAATCTAATCTTGCAAGAGCATATGCTAAAGTGTTTTCTTCTCTCTCTCTCAAGGCAGCGACCATGTCAAGCCTTAATCAAGATAATAACATGGATGTATTGACTGAGCCCACTTATTTTACTGGGCAGGGGAACGTTGGTCCCGTTTTCACTTATAATTGTTATAAGTCAGAGCAGGAAATAGGAGAAATCTGGATTCTCACACCGCCCAAGCGAAGAATAAGCATGTTGATGAATCTTCTTCAGGTGTGTTAGTTATCGAGAACAGTTTCACAGTTCACTCTATGTCCTGGGTATTAGATACCGGATCAGGATCCCACACATGTAATATGTTACATGGGCTACGAAAAGGTAGGGAACTGGGAGAGAGTGATCTTTCCTTAAGAGTAGGGAATTGTGTAAATGTTGCAGCCAAGGCAGTTGGCGAATATCACCTTGTATTACCAAATAGTAATACATTGGTTCTGAACGAGTGCTATTACATTTCGACCCTGATATGCAATATTATCAGTTTCTTTATTGAGTAAAGAAAGACATAATTTTGTATTACAGGATAATGTTATGAGCATATTCCTGAATCAAAAGTTGATTGGATCAGGATCGTTAAATAATGGCATATACGTTCTCAACCAAATTACAGTACTTAATGTACAAAACACACACAAGAGGAAAAGTTCAGAAATGAACGAATCCTTTTTATGGCATTGTAGACTAGGTCATATCAACGTGACAAGACTAGCTAAGTTACATAAGGATGGATATTTGAATCCATTCAAATTTTCATCTTATGATACTCGCCAGTCATGTCTCAAAGGCAATATGATCAAAACTCCGTTTAGTGGACACGGAGAAAGAGTTACGGATCTCTTAGGGCTGATACATAGTGATGTATGTGGTCCCATGTCTACACATACCAGGGATGGTTCTTCGTACTTTATTACGTTCACCGACGATCTCTCAAGATTCGGATATGTGTTCCTGATGAAACAAAAATCAGAAGCTTTCGAGAAATTCAGAGAATATAAGAAGGAAGTAGAGAACCAAACGGGCAAAAGTATTAAAATCCTTCGATCTGATCGAAGAGGAGAATACTTAAGCAATGAGTTCCTGGACTATCTAAAAGAGAATGGGATTATCTCTCAGCTTACTCCTCCTTATACACTACAGCACAACGGTGTATCGGAGCGGAGGAATCGCATCCTATTAGATATGGTGCGCTCTATGATGAGCACTGCTGAGTTACCTATTTTCTTCTGGGGACATGCACTGGAGACGGCTGCATACCTATTGAATCAAGTTCCAACTAAATCTGTACCTACCACACCATATGAGATATGGAGTGGGAAGAGACCATGTCTTAAATGAGTTAAGATATGGGGTTGTCCGGCCTATGTCAAAAAGCAAAATCCGGACAAACTCAAGGCACGGTCAGTTCTTTGTAAATTTGTAGGATATCCTAAATATTCATATGGATATCTTTTCTACCACGGCGAGTAACAAAAGGTGTTTGTTTCTCGACATGCCACCTTTTTAGAAAATGAATTTCTTGCAAAAGAAATTAGTGGCGAAGCGGTAGAGATGGAAGAAGTTCCGGCAGAACAAATTACAACTGAAGATTTAGTGGAACCAGAGGATTCAGTAGTTCCCAACGAACCCCAGCCTCTCTGACGATCTAGTAGGGTTTCTCGTCCACCTGAGAGATACTGCGGTTTTCTCGTTGATGGTGGAAGCGAGGATTGCATCATGGAAGATGATGACCCGACTAGCTTCGAGCAGGCCATCACGAGTAGTGACTCTGTGAAGTGGCTGGATGCAATGCGATCTAAGATGGAATCCATATACACCAAAAAAGTATGGACTTTGGAAGTTGCTCCTGAAGGGTACCCATTGGGAGAAAGTGGATCTGTAAGAAGAAACTTAGTGTAGATGGAAAAGTGGAGACTTTCAAAGCTAGACTTGTTGCAAAGGGTTTTCATCAACGACCAGGTGTGGATTATGACAAAACCTTTTCTCCAGTGGTTATTCTTAAGTCCATCTAGATCCTACTTGCCATCGCTGCATACCATGATTACGAAATCTGGCAGATGGATGTTAAGACCGCCTTCCTAAATGGTGATTTAGATGAGTGCGTGTCCATAACTCAGCCAGAGGGCTTCGTAGACAGTGGGAGCAGCGGAAAGGTGTGCAAGCTGCTTAAATCCATCTACGGGTTAAAGTAGGCATCATGGAGTTGGAACATCTGCTTTGATGTTGTAGTCAAAGAGTTTGACTTCATCAAAAACGTAGATGAACCTTGTATATACAAGAAGGTTGCAGAGAGTAAGGTTGTCTTCCTCGTATTGTACGTGGATAACATACTCTTGATAGGAAATGATGTTCCTATGCTGCAATCGGTCAAGCTCTTCTTATCATAAATATTCTCAATGAAAGATCTAGGTGATGCCTTCTGCCTACTGGGAATTATGATCTATAGAGATAGATCTAAACGGATACTGGGATTGTCCCAATCTAGATACATTGAAACCATACTAAAGAGATTTAGTATGGAAGAATCCAAGCATGGGAACCAACCCACGATCTCTGGACTCACTCTCTCCAAAGAGATGTCTCCCAAGACTGATTTGGAAAGAGCTCGCATGCAAAGGATACCCTATGCTTCGGCAGTAGGCTCTATCATGTACGCGATGCTATGTACTAGACCCAATGTAGCATACTCACTAAGTGTAGTGAGTAGGTATCAAGCAGATCCTGGAGAGAGTCACTGGATAGCTGTGAAGAACATTCTTAAGTACTTGAGATGAACTAAGGAGATGTTCTTGGTGTATGGTAACAGAAAACTCCAGTTGAAGTCCTTTACCGATTCAAGCTTCCAAAGTGATAAGGACGACACTAAGTCACACTCAGGATTTGTCTTTACCCTCAATAGAGGGGTGGTGTGTTGGAAGAGTTCCAAACAGGAAACCGTTGCAGACTCGACGATGGAGGCTGAATACATCACTGCCAACGATGCTGCCAAAGAGGCTGTCTGGATGAAGAAGTTCATCAATGAACTTGGCGTGGTTCCGTCCGTTGAGCGTCCAATACCTTTGTATTGTGATAACAATAGAGCTGTGGTTTTGGCCCAGGAACCCAGGTCCCATCAGAAGTCCAGACATATTCTGAGGCGGTATCACCTGATCCGGGAGATAGTTGATCGCCAAGAGATCGAGGTCAAGAAAGTTGATACAACGGACAACACTGCGGATCCACTCACGAAGGCCAATCCCCAGACACAGTTTGAGAGACTCTTCGGGATGTTGGGTATGAGATACTACAACAGCTGGCCTTAGTGCAAATGGGAGATTGTTAGTTATATATATGCCCTAGAGGCCATTGTTGTATATATGATGTATATTATAGTGGATGCTTGGATATATATAGAGAGGACTTTCTTGCTCGACATGATAGTATGCTATTTGGTTTCATTTTGTCTTAACATGTTGACTTATATTAGTTTACTTTCTTGCTCTCATATGTTGATAAAGCCCTTAGTATATGTACTCGACTACTGGGACTATGATGAGATCATACTAGTGGGGCTAGGGTAGTCAACGAGTACATCCAATAATTGTTCCTAGTTGAGAGTGTATCGAGACAGGGCATCGATACACAGGAGTAGACTAGCGTATACACATCTTGACCCATATGATGGGCGATGGATGATCCCATATCCATTGTTGTTTGACATCAGAGATGGTGTACAGGTGCTCAGTGGAGACTGGATACACTGAACGGACTCGTCGAGAACTCCCAGATGGTATTATACCTCACGTCAGATGGCAGTTCTCCGGTGACACTGGTACAGGTTAGTCTGTAGACCCGAGATCGTCATAGAGTCTTGTGAGATTCCCACTGTGCTTTGATTTCCACCTTACCACGTCCAAGAGGGCGTGCAGAACGGTGGCTTTTGCGTACAGTCCCGAATCACATGGAGGCAATGAGCGATAGGAGGGGATTCGTCTCTCCCAGTATAGGGAGTTGATGTTGTGCTATGTTCGATTGGCTATAACTGGAAGTCCCTGGCCAGGGTGGATATAGAGTACTTCTAGTAAGTGTTATAAGTAGGTTCTCGACCTGTTATGAGCCTCACATCGACACGACTTATCGGTTACTGGGGTCTGATGTTTACCACCCCTAGACTAGATATGCAACATATCAGACGAAGAGACCGGACTGTATGGTAGTATTACCGATTGGATTCACAGGAGAATGTACAGGCTTGCTTGTTGATCTTCTGATCGCTCAATACCTGGGTGGCAGTTACGTTTAGCTGACCGCTTGCAGCTTGTGGGTGTTTGATATGATCATCACCTACTGCCGGCGTATCGACGATTCTTTAGAGTCCGACACAGAAGTTTCTTGGCTCAGGCAAAATGGAATAGGAGCAGATATGTGATATGTGTGGGACCGAGGATAATACGATATGAGATACCGTATTGTGTTCTCGCGATATATGCTATCGGCCGGGTATATGTGATATAGCCGGGTCATCGGATCAAGTGTTGATTCGATGAATCGGTACATGTTATATTGGTCGGTTATATGCGATATAGCCGGATTGTCGGATGAAGAGTTGATTCGATGATTTAATGTATAATTATATATGTGATATATTACATTACATTATCTAATATACGCTCGCTTTATTGATTCATTTTCTCACCGGATAATACATTGATATATATGTGATATATGTTAATTGTATTATTTTCTTTTGTTACAAATATATATTATATATGTGATATATAATATTGTAACAAGTTATGATTACAAATGCAACATATTTTGTGGAGATTAAACATGGTTAGGCTTTGATTTGGGTTAGCTTTTTCATGAAGCTTCTAGAAGCTTTATTTTTTGTTTTAAGCAAAAGATATTTTGTTGATATTTTGTGTAGATATTTCCTAACCCAACCCAAACCCTTTTACCCTAGTTAAATCTCTACAATGGTAAAAGCCTTTCATGATTAACCAACGGTTGCAATTGTAACCATGAGCAATAATCCATTATTCATCACAAAAAACTTCATCTTCTTCTTCCTCCTTGTAAAGCTTGCTAGCTTTTGTGTTTGTGATGATGGTGTGTGAAAAATTGATAATAAAAGAGAGCATAATTCCTACTTCATCATCCTTATTTATTATAGCCACTTAGATTAGGGTGTTCACTTCATTAATACTTGATTAGAGAAGTGAGAGCTTGAGTTAAAGATTCTTCAAGGTAGATCATTTTCGAAAAGGAAGACTTCAAGCAAGCATGGATCGTTCGGCTTGTGGAGCCTCTCTAGAGTCTGGAAGTTCATGGATCACAGCGAAGGAACTACTACTCGGAGCTTATGAAGCAAAGGAACGGACAACAAAGGTTGTAATCCCTTCCTCTTAGATGTAAAGATGTTTACATGCTTTGTTAACCCTAATTATCTAGCAAAGATCCTCGCTTTAGGTTGTTCGGCACTTGTAAATTTTAAATCGAGCATGATTGATACCTTATAGACCCTTGTGACAGTGCCTAGTAACCTAACAATGGCATCCTGCCCAAACACATCGACTCATCTCCAAATATCATATACTATCCTCATCATCCATGTATATGTATACATATATACATACATACATACATACATACATACATATATATATATATATACATACACATAGTCACATACATACATAGATACATACATACATATGTGTGTGTGTGTGTGTGTATATATCCCCATATACGCACAAGAAAATAAAGTGTATGCGTGTGTGTGTGCGTGTTTGCCAATCCTTACTCTAGGGTTTCGTGACTAAGACACTAAACTAAGTTACTATCTTCCGAATACTCTAACACTAATCCAAAGTCACCTAAAGTAATACTTACTAAGTATGCACATCTCATAACAACACGTATATACATATAAATATCATAACGCTTCAAAATCCTACGAACTTGCGGGGGTGCTATACGCTATTCACCCGACTTCCCCCGTAGATATATCTACTCACCCGATCCTTACTTACCAAAGTCAATGTCGCCATCCTCTTCTTCATCGTCCGAAGTCCCCATGAGGGTACCTACATATCACATATATCGTATCGCATCAAAACGTCCAATTCAAAACCAAAACGACACGTGGAACACACATAGGTTAGAACCTATGGCCTGCTTACGCAAAAAAGCCAAATAACACCCGATATCGACGTACAAACGTCAAGTGACCGATACAAAACACAAAACCAAAACTTCATATCATTAAAACCCACAAAACATTAAGCAGCAACTTAGAAAACTGGTCCCAGATTTTGTTTCAGGTGAAATCAAGGTAAACAAACAATACTGGGATGTTGTATAGGAGGTATATGAGCTACAGAAGCAAATTCAACACGATCCTCCACTTTTTGGCCCGCCACATTGGCCAAAAATCCGGTGAGCTCGGTTTGGAAGGCTCATAAAGGGTTCGTTTTCACTGGGTGGTATCGTAGGATCTTAATTAGGTTAATGTAGTTGTTTGCTTTTCCAGTAATCATCCCAGGTTACACCAGATTCCCTGTAGGCACACTTTAACACAAAAACCGACATTGAATCAACTAAAATAAATTGCATGGTCTAGGCTCTGTTTGGTCCAGGTTTTTAGCAATATGGGGGTTTTGTAGCCACTAATACACTCGCATGCCTCATCACAAGTCAAGAATTCCTCAAAACCTTACCTTGGAATTTTCAAAGTTCACTAAACCATACGAAATGGATTCTAAACTAGTCTAGAGGCTATAGGAATTCAAATCCTACACTAAATGTGAAAGAAGTACCTCATTTGACAACTCAAGAATTTTCTTGAGTTGCCCCAAGTGCTCAAAATCTAATTTTTCTTGATCTCCCATGCTTGTAGTGAGCTTGTGAACATTTTTAATGAAAGGATTGAGGTGTTTTGATGTGGAAATGGGGTTGAAGTGAAGTGGTGGAAGTGGTGGAGGGAGAGGGCAGCCATGGTGTGAAGAGGAGAAGAAGCGACGATGAAGATGAAGGCAATTGCTAAGGTCAAAGAAACCCCTCTTACTCTCTCTCTTGCCCATACACAACAACAACAACAACAACAACAACAACAACTGAGCCTTTTATCCCAAGCATATGGGGTAGGCTACATGAACCAACATGAGAATCACGCCGGGTCCAGCACATGAATCCTCTGTCTCCACTCACTTCTATCGAACAATATATTTTCATTGAGTCCTTTGGCAACCATATCGTTTCGTATCACCTCCATCCATGTTTTCTTCGGTCTCCCTTTTGCCCTTTTGCCATTACCCATATCGAGAGTATCTATTCGTCGAACCGGTGCTTCCATAGGTCCGCGTCGCACATGACCAAACCATCTAAGCCGGTTTTCCCGCATCTTCTCCTCCACGGGTGCTACACCAACTTTTGCACGAATATCCTCATTTCGCACCTTGTCTTTTCTAGTGTTACCGCACATCCAACGAAGCATGCGCATCTCCGCTACGTGCATCTTCTGTGTATGATGCTTCTTAGGAGCCCAGCATTCTGTACCATATAATAAGGCAGGCTGAATAGCGCTCCGATAAAACTTCCCTTTCAATTTTAACGGAAAGTTACGATCACACAAAATCCCTGTTGCACTCCTCCATTTCAACCAACCAGCTTGGATCCTTTGATTAACATCACTATCGATCTCCCCATTCCTTTGGATGATGGAACCTAGATATCTAAACTGGTCGCTCGGTGATATCTCTTGCCCTTCCAATGTTATACCAATATTGTTTTGACTTCTCTGGCTACTAAATTTGCAGTGCATATATGCTGTCTTGGACCTGCTCAATCTGAATCCCCGAGATTCTAATGTTTGTCTCCATAATTCCAATTTGGCATTAACCCCTGCTTTCGTCTCATTTACTAGAACAATATCATCAGCGAATAGCATACACCAAGGGACCTCATCTTGGATAGTTCTAGTAAGCTCATCCATCACGATGGTAAACAGGAAAGGACTTAATGCAGATCCTTGATGTAAACCAATAGTAATCGGAAAATCACTTGTTAAGCCACCGCAAGTTCTGACATTTGCCACTACTCCGTCGTACATATCCTTGATTATGTCAATATACTTGATGGGGACCCCCCTTTTCATCATTGTCCCCCATAATACCTCTCTAGGTACCTTGTCGTACGCTTTTTCTAAATCAATAAATATCATATGCAAATCTCTTCTCCTCTCTCGAAAGCGCTCGACAAGTTGACGAAGCAAATGAATCGCCTCTGTCGTCGATCGTCCAGGCATGAACCCAAATTGGTTCTATGTTATCTTAATATCCTTCCTTAGCCTGTGTTCAATCACTCTCTCCCAAAGTTTCATGGTGTGACACATTAGTTTTATTCCACGGTAGTTTGAGCAACTTTGAATGTCACCCTTATTCTTGTAGATAGGTACAAGGATACTTTTCCTCCACTCATTTGGCATCTTTTTTGTCTGCCAAATCTTATTAAACAGATCTGTCAGCCATTTAACGCCTATTTCTCCTAAGCATCTCCAAATCTCGATAGGAATCCCGTCAGGACCAACCGCTTTTCTTAAACCCATTCTGTTCAAAGCTTCTTTAACCTCAGTAAGTCTTATTTTACGCATGAAATCACGATTTATATCTTGAGATTGAATGACAAGTCCATCCAAATTCTTAGTAAAGCTCTCATTGAACAATTTGTCAAAATAATCTCTCCATCTTTCCTTGATATCTTCATCTCGAACTAAAACCTTCTGATTTTCATTTTTGACACACTTCACCGCACATAAGTCTCTAGTCTTCCTTTCCCGCATTCGAGCAATCCGGTATATATCATTTGCAGCCTCTTTAGTGTCTAATTTCTCGTACACCTCCTTGTAGACCTTAGATTTAGCTTCCCGAACAGCTTTCTTAACTTCCTTTTTAGCCATTTTGTACTTCTCAAATCTCTCCACATCTTTACTTTTCTTCAAATCTTTATAAGAATCCCTTTTAATTTTAATAGCAGCCTTTACATCTTCATTCCACCATGATATGTCCTTAGATGGTGGAGCACCACCTCTCGACTCACCAAGTAGATCTCTAGCTACTTTCTTGATACAACTAGCCATTTTGTTCCATGTTTTGTCTGGATCATCTTCCGACTGCCAATCCGCTTCTTGTACTACACGATCTATAAAAGCCTTTTGATTACCTTCTTTCAATCGCCACCATTTAATTTTAGGCTCTACCTTACGTCTAATCTTCCTAGGTTCTCTTCTAAATCGAAAATCTAGAACTAAAAGTCTATGTTGAGTAGTTACACTCTCACCTGGCACTACCTTACAGTCGATACAACAACCTCTATCTATTCTTCTCGTCAGAAAAAAGTCTATTTGACTAGCATTTGATCCGCTCCTAAAAGTGATAAGGTGGGACTCTCTTTTCCTAAACCAGGTGTTTGCTAAGATCAAGTCGTAAGATAAAGCAAAATCTAGAATCGAGTCACCTACTTCATTCCTTCGTCTGAAACCAAAACCTCCATGGATAGTATCAAACCCACTACGACTAGTACCTACATGTCCATTAAGATCACCACCAATAAATTACTTCTCTCCACTAGGTATACTTTGCACCACCTCGTCTAAATCCTCCCAGAATAGACGCTTACTAGCGTCATCAAGACCTATTTGTGGTGCATAAGCACTAATAACATTAAAGATCTCTCCACCTAGAATAAGCTTAACCAGTAAAATTCTATCACCTTTTCTCCTAATCTCAACTACATCCTCAAGCAACCGTCTATCTATGATTATACGTACCCCATTACGATTTTTATCTCTACCCGTATACCAAAGCATATAACCCCAAGGCTCTATGACTCTACTCTTTTCACCTACCCACTTAGTTTCTTGCAAACACATAATACCAACTCTCCTCCTAATCATCACCTCCACTAATTCTATTATTCTACCCGTAAGGGAACCTATGTTCCAGGAAGCTAGACGGATCCTATGAAACCCTTGCTTATTTGTCACTACACCCGGGGTCCGATGTAGCGCGCCGTCTCTGGACGACGACCCTTGCTTATTTGTCACTACACCCGGGGTCCGATATAGCGCGCCGTCTGTAGACGACGACCCTTGCTTATTTGTCACTACACCCGGGGTCCGATGTAGCGCGCCGTCTCTGGACGACGACCCTTGCTTATTTGTCACTACACTCGGGGTCCGATGTAGCGCGCCGCATCTGGAAGACGACCAAGCCCTTGCATATTTAACACTACACCCGGGATCCGATGTAGCGCGTCGCTGAGTAGGGGACGCCCCAACGATATTCTTATTATGGTTCATGTCATAGAATGTGACAAAGTTTTACGTTGGCTGTCACAAGCCTACCACAACCCTCACCCTTTCTCATCCGGACTTGGGACCGGCAACGGTGGGTTTCTCTCTCTTGCCCATACGTATTTTTTTTATACATTTCTCTTTTCTTTTCTTTTCCTTTCGTTTCTTTTCTCTCATTTAAAACAAAGCCATGAATGAATAGAAAGGAAAAAGCCATGGTAGAAAATGTAAAAAAGTGAAATATGACATGGTGCATGTCATGTGCATAAAACAAGCTTAATGCACGATTGATGATATTTAATCGCGATTAGCATAAAAATGGAATATAACTAATCATAAGAATTTATAATTTGCTTAAATCATATAAAGCACCCTCATTTCTGTAATTCCTATAATTTTCCAAATATTTTTCAATTTATCGGTATTTAATTATACCGCACCAATAAAATATTCATAATATTTATTATTTAATCATAAAAATTCCCAAAAATAATATTTTATTTTCTGAAATGTTACAATCTTCCACCATTAAATAAATTCGGTCCCCGAATTTAAATTTAAACCCCTCAAATACTAAAACATTTCAGTAAAAAAAAATCAACTCGTCGGGCTCCGAAATCATAAATACATAAAACACATCGTAGCGCAATGCATGCGCATGAAAATGAGTATATAAACCAAATCAAAACTCCGTCAAGCATCCCGCAATCATCGGAGTCATGGGGAAGATATCAATGTCAAAGCCCAATACGAAAACCAACATGGTATACTCAAGACTAAAATATGTACATAGTACGCATCGTTGTAAACTTGTCAAAACATCTGAAAGGTATGCATGCCAAACGTTTTCCAAATAACTGTGCGATGCACGTATCACGGTACCGTGGCAAACGTTAATCATAAGAAAATAACTATATATGTATATATCCTTTGTTTAACATACACGTCCCGCCGTTTTGAAAATAAATTGAAGAGTTTCCATTATAAAATGTTCGTGTCATCTCGGACACATAGGAAAATTTCGAGACTGTAGCTCCTTTTTTCAAAATCCTTTCGATAACTATCAATGCATGCAAAATATATTCAGGTACTGTCCTCTGACTAGTCCTGCTCAGCTACTAAACCAAATAGTAAATATCATAAAAACGTACTACTCAAGAGAAATCGTACTCAATAGTACATGTAACAATGCCACGTTCGTCTGGTCCGCACAGAAATCGAAATCAATGAATGTGCCATACATGTGCATAGAAACCAAATCTAAGTGCAACGGGTATGCACGAAAGCACCTGTCAAAGGCAACGGGTGTGCGTGACAGCAATATCAGTTGCATCTGATATGCATGAAGAATCCCGATTTAGTGCATCTGGCGTGCACCAAAATTGCATCAAGCGCGCCTCGTATACGCAAGAATCCAACTCAAGTGTACAAGGTGCACGGAAAACAAATGTCGAATATCATAATCAAAATCGAAGGTGTACAACAAACCTCAATCCAAATCAGGTACACCGTATATATAATCTCAAAATCATGTGCACCAGCATGCACAAAAATAGAATTAAAATACTGAAGTGCATGAACTACATCGAAGGCACAAGTCAAATCACATGCATACCGTAGGTATGAAATCAAAATCAACCATCTCTAATGATATCAAATCGAAACCAAGTGCAACTGTGGTGCACGAAAATTCAATCATGCAAATAAATCGCCCAAAATACCGAAATCCAAAATGACGGATACGTGATATTCAAATCACCAAATCCCAAATCGTAAACACTGTCGTCGATATGTCCTTCCTTCAAAGTCAAGAAGGTGTCGGTGCCTCCAAAGCTAGTAGAGCAAGATATCTACTTGCCTCCTGTTTATGGTCTGGTGCCTTGTGCCCTTAGGCTCTCGTCTCTCACTGCGAATTACCAGTTACATAACTCATCGGCTCAGCGGCCCAATATGGAATGATGACGGAAACAGTTCCGCTCTGGCACATCCTCTAAAGATCTCTGGCCAACTATCATGGTCACTCACAACATGCGTCATCGATGATGCCGAACTTTGGCCTACTGGGTGTGCGCAATACGACCGATCCTGGTCCAAATCTTCTCGTGTAGTATTCCAGAAGCTCTTGTCAGGATCTTTTCCAAATCTCGTTTCTGCCGAACTGCCCAGAAGTTATCACCCTTTACTAAATCTATTTCTTGTTCCAGAATGGCTGCATACTCATCGCGACTCCTTCTGGAAGATATATCCATATACAACGCCTCTACATGTGTATCACATCTCTGATGTCAACTAAGTGGACGTCATCTCGTCGAAAACTCGTACGAACCTCTTACTCCACTTTTCTCTAATGTCGCATGATTCTGACTCGTCTCTTCGCGGTTGAATGGACTGCGCTCCAACGTCTATACTCATATCTGGAGCCTCCCAAGTAATGCATCCCATCACATGATATCCGAACGATCCCGAACCTTTCGATCGATTCATCAAAATCCCATAATTCCCCGAGAACTCAACTCTTAAGTACAGTTTAATAATATCCAGTACATGGCACAGTACCTATGGACCAACTGTAGAAGGGCAAACCTAAGCCTCATTAATGGCACCACGGAACTGCTGCAAACCCTAAGGTTCAAAAGCGTTCCCATAGTCATTATATCGAGTTAGGTTTCATTCTTCTAGAGGGTCCACGGAATTACTTGCATGTTTTCCGAATACTTTAAACTTGGAAAACTGGGTTTCTGACATTCGATCGTTTTCTATCAACTTTCAACGTACCTGCATGAATTCTTCTCAAGCTGGAATTAATCAATCTGATGACCTCGCATCGGGGTGTGCAACGAACCACATGTCCTAGTCATTCATCCTTGGTGACTAGCAATCTTCTATCATATCTCCAAGTATAAACTCATGCTGCAATAGCTCAAAACATCTGGGGCGATATCTCGTCATTCACAGTAACAACTGGCTCATTCATCCGTATGCTAAACAGTGCCTCAATCCTCAAGAATAATCGGTACACTGACAGTCATCACATTCTGGCTGGCCTATAGCAGTGGCCCAATCCTCTGGTGCTGATCTGCACGTTTGAGAAATATTAGTAAAACAACCCATCAAACGCTCATGGCGTTAAAACACAATAAAATGATACATCTATGAAATCGTGTGTCACTGGAATACATCCTGGTCAGTCCTCGTGCTGACCGCAACTCTAGCCTCAGCTCTCTCTGCCTATGCAATCGTGGTAACAAAAACCACCAACTGATATCGATGAGGATAGATTATAGGAATGAATATAATACTATGTAAGGAAATATACATCCTAAGGCTTCTTTAGCGGAGTAACGTATCGTAAATATACCGTGGAATATACACACGGTACGTCACTCTACTTAAGTCACATACTCCATCTACCAAGGTCAACCTATGCGATGAAAGTTCGGGTCTAATACCCCCTCGACCAAGTCTAAGTTCCGTAAGGTTAAGCCTAGGTTCCGAATATATACATACGCCCTAGACTCCGCATAGTCAAACATAGACTCGAACCAAGGTTAAACCAACGCTCTGATACCAACTTTGTCACGACCCGAAATGACACGTGACTGGCACTTGAATCATACGAAGTCTATAGGATCCCATCTAATTCAATTAAGCCAAAAATCCCAAAAATCTAAACCATTTGAAAAGAGAGAGAAGGAAAAAGTTTAGTTTTAAACCAAATAGTTTAATAACATAAGCCAAAGTATTGCATTTTAAAACCTCAAGTCTTTTCTGAAAATTTTGGCAAACCTCAAGTCTTTTTTGAAAATTTCGACAGAGTTTCCTTTGTAAATATTGGCCCCAAAAGGGTACAACATGAATAATATGAATAAAGACATCCCCAAGCGGGAGCTAGCTCTTCGCTAATTGGCGGTCACAACTACGCAAGCAATATAATATACAACGCCGAAGGGCGAGGATCAAAACTCAGAAGAAAACCAAAGGAAACCACAATAATACAACGCGCGACTCTAAGGTCGAAAAAATATACACTGGTTTTCTATGTCTAACAATATACAAGTATGGTTGATGGAGTTTCTAGATACAACTGAAAGTAAATAAAGTACAATAGTGGTCATGATGCAAGTGAACCCACCTACTAAAATAAACACCCGGAATGAAGTAGTGTACCAGTAAAGCCGCCAAGGAAGCCTGTACGGCAAGACCTGCAAGAAACTGTGGCACAACGGGGGTGAGTTGACAACTCGTGAGTAGAAAACATCACCGAGCAGAAATCGTATGTATGACTCAATCCTAGGTCATACGATCATAATATCCTCAATAATATAGCCTGAAGAATAATAATGGCAAGGGTAAACATCTATATATAAGTGTAATACTAAGTGCTTGTGTCGGTGCCTCAGGGAACAACATGTCATATATATATGTATGAATGCATGAAAACAGAATACAATTTAAATGAGAAAACTGTTTTCATATCTCAGTGAGATTTCTGTATAAAAATCATAGTATCATCAATGAAATCACAGAGAATCTGTGTCAAGCATCGACACAAAAATATATATATCCCAATAACTTAATATCTCGGGCTCCGACAATCCGGACTGGCCTATATCATAAAATATCAATGTCTCTATGCTTCAATATCTCGGGCTCCGGCTATCCGGACTGGCCCTTGGGCTCCGGCTATCCGGACTGGCCCCTGGGCTCTGGCTATCCGGACTGGCCCAAATCATCAAATCTCATGACTACGTCGTATCCTCTGGATATCCGCCACGGCACAAATAACCGATCAATAGTGCTCCCCTACCAGGCTCAATGCCATCATCTGCAACCATCTTACCCCGGAGTACCGCACCGGGTCCACCTTGCACTCACAGACAGTTCCTCCTCCTCCTTGAATCGGGTGTATGATATCGCTCAAGAGCCGAGAAAACTCATGGCGGACGTATCTCACATCATATCACGAGAAAACCGCACTTTTTAACTTTTGAAATAAAAATGAGTTTATAAAATGTTGTGGTTTCTCCAAATCCAGAAATCTCATGGAAAATCCGAAATCTCAAAATGAAGAGTCAATAATAGTAAATACCGGGCTCCGGCAATCCGGACTGGCCCTAATAATGTTGCATGACAAATGAATATAATAACATGCACAAGTATATATGTAAAGAATGAAATATCTAAACTAGCACAACAATGATATATCAAAACTATCAGCTAACAAGCGATATCAAAAAGGTAATATTCTCTAAAGTGTACGTGACATGGCAATTACCGATGATGATGTGTGTGAGCTAGAAAGCAAGTGTACGTGGAGCATACGCATCATCGATAATGGTGCTGGTGTCCTGACAGCCTGGTTTCATAATCACTGAAGTACACAGTAAGCATGCAATGCGATGATAACAAATGAATATGCAGAAATGAATAGTAAATACAACAATAAGGAATCAACATTAGATATACGAGTCATACAGTTTGTCATTTGAAATAACACGAATCGTGGTGTTTAGAAACTAGGGGCTACGGTGTTTTTAAGAAAGATACGTCATTTGAAGTATCCGTAGTACCCCTTGGCCTGTTTTTAAATTATTCATGATTCAATGGTTTTGGAAATAAGTATGACTCGAGCCAGTCTAACATCTACTAAGTAAACTACAGGACTAAACTAACGGACTAATCGAAAGGGTAAGAAAAACCACCAAGGTCCGAGTCGATCTATATATCTAGTAGTCGGTGATCCAGCCTCAATAGCGTCACATACGATAGCATATATATAATACGACATCCTCAAGTCATGAGTGCGGATCTATCATCATATTTATATCTCGTACGTTAAATCCATCGTACGGCATCCCAAAATCGGGGTACGGGTCATCTATTACATATACATCAATATCCGTATGGTATCATTATCATTATATCACAAACATGGTACCGATCTAAGTCTAATACATACCGATACCATCAATATATATCTGCGTGTGTATGAAAACACATCGCCCAACGATCCGCTAATATAATATGCCGTATCTCATAACACGACCCAAATCACATCACCGATCTCACGGCATCCTGCCCAAACACATCGACTCATCTCTAAATATCATATACTATCCTCATTATCCATGCATATGTATACATATATATATACATACTCACATACATATATGGATATATATATCCCCATATGCGCATAAGAAAATAAAGTGTATGCGTGTGTGTGCGTGTGTGCCAATCCTTACTCTAGGGTTTCGCGACTAAGATACTAAACTAAGTTACTATCTTCCGAATAATCTAACACTAATCCAAAGTCACCTAAAGTAATACTTACTAAGTATGCACATCTCATAACAACACGTATATACATATAAATATCATAACGCAGCAAAATGCTATGAACTTGCGGAGGTGCTATACGCCATCCACCCGACTTCCTCCGTAGATATATATCTACTCACCCAATCCTTCCTTGCCGAAGTCGATGTCACCATGATCTTCTTCATCGTCCGAAGTCCACGTGAGGGTACCACATATCACATATATCGTATCGCATCAAAACGTCCAATTAAAAACCAAAACGACACGCGAAACACACATAGGTTAGAACCTATGGTCTACTCACGCAAAAGAGCCAAATAACACCCGATATCGACGTACAAACGTCAAGTGACCGATACAAAACACAAAACCAAAACTTCAAGTCATTAAAACCCATAAAACATTAAGCAGCAACTTAGAAAACTGGTCCCAGATTTTGTTTCAGGTAAAATCAAGCTAAACAAACAATACTGGGATGTTATATAGGAGGTATATGAGCTACAGAAGCAAATTCAACACGATCTTCCACTTTTTGGCCCGCCACATTGGCCAAAAATCCGGTGAGCTCGGTTTGGAAGGCTCATAAAGGGTTCGTTTTCACTGGGTGGTCTCGTGGGGTCTTAATTAGGTTAATGTAGTTGTTTGCTTTTCCAGTAATCATCCCAGGTTACACCAGATTCCCTGTAGGCACACTTTAACACAAAAACCGACATTGAATCAAATAAAATAAATTGCATTGTCTAGGCTCTGTTTGGTCCAGGTTTTTAGCACTATGGGGGTTTTATAGCCACTAATACACTCGCATGCATCATCACAACTCAAGAAATCCTCAAAACCTCACCTTGGAATTTTCAAAGTTCACTAAACCATAGGAAATAGATTCTAAACTAGTCTAGTGGCTGTAGGAATTCAAATGCTACACTAAATGTGAAAGAAGTACCTCATTTGACAACTCAAGAATTTTCTTGAGTTGCCCCAAGTGCTCAAAATCCAATATTTCTTGATCTCCCATGCTTGTAGTGAGCTTGTGAACATTTTTAAAGAAAGGATTGAGGTGTTTTGATGTGGAAATGGGGGTGAAGTGAAGTGGTGGAGGTGGTGGAGGGAAAGGGCAGCCATGGTGTGAAGAGGAGAAGAAGAGATGATGAAGATGAAGGCAATAGCTAAGGTTAAAGAAACCCCTCTCACTCTCTCTCTTGCCCACACCTCTTTTCTTTATTCATTTCCCTTTTCTTTTTTTTTCCTTTCTTTTCTTTTCTCTCATTTAAAACAAAGCCACGCATGAATAGAAAGGAAAAAGGCATGGTAGAAAATGTAAAGAACGTGAAATATGACATGGTGCATGTCATGTGCACAAAACAAGTTTAATGCACGATTAGTGATATTTAATCACGATTAGCAAAAAAATGGAATATAATTAATTATAAGAATTTATAATTTGCTTAAATCATATAAAACACCCTCATTTCTGTAATTCCTATAATTTTCCAAATATTTCCCAATTTATCGGTATTTAATTATACCGTACTAATAAAATATTCATAATATTTATTATTTAATTATATAAATTCCCAAAAATAATATTTTATTTTTCTGAAATGTTACACCATCACATAGGTCGAGAAGTGTATACGCTAGTCTACTCTGGAGTATCGATGCCCTGTCTCGATACTCTTACGACTAGGAACATTTGAAGGATGTATTTACCGACTACCCTGTCCCTACTAGTATGATCTACATCATAATCCTGGTAGTCAAGTACTCATCCTAAGGGCTTTATCAACATGTAATAGAGAGACAATAAGTGTACATGTTAAGATAAGGAGAAACCAGATAGCATACTATCATGTCGAGTAAGAAAGTTCTCCCTATATATGTCCAAGCATCTACTACAATATACATCGCATGTACAGTAATGGCCTCTAGGGCATACTTATAACTAACATTTCTTGTGGAAGAAATTAGTGGCAAAAATGTAGAACTGGAAGTAGTTCCAGCAAACACAAACTATAATTGACGATTTGTTGGAACCGGAGGATTCAATAGTCCCTGACGAACTGAAGCCACTCCGCAGATCTAGTAGGGTCCCTCATCAACCTGAGAGATACTACGGTTTCCTCGTAGACGGTGGGAGCGAGGATTGCATCATGGAGATGATGACCCAACTAGTTTCGAGTAGGCCATCACAAGTGTAGACTATGTGAAATGGCTGGATGCTATGCGATCTGAGATGGAATCCATGTCAAAGTGTTGACTTTGGATTTTTCTCCTAAAGGGGTAAAACCCATCGGGAGCAAGAGGATCTTTGAGAAAGATAATTTGGTGTAGATGGAAAAGTTGAAACTTTCAAAGCTATGCTTAAGTCCATCAGGATCCTACTTCCCATTGCTGCATACCATGACTACGAAATCTGGAAAACTACACGTTAAAACCGCTTTTCTAAATGATGATTTAGAAGAGAGCGTATATGACACTGCCAGAGGGCTTCGTAGACAGTGGGAGCAGTGGAAGCATGTGCAAGCTGCTTAAATCCATCTAAGGGTTAAAGCAGGCATCGTAGAGATGGAACATCTGTTTTGATGAAGCTGTCAAAGTGTTTGACTTCATCAAAAAGGTAGATGAACCATGTATAAATAAGAAGGTTGTAGAGAGTATGGTTGTCTTCCTCGTATTGTACGTGGATGACGTACTCTTGATAGGAAACGGTGTTCCTATGCTACAATCGGTCAAGCACCTCTTATCACACAGGTTTTCCATGAAAGATCTAACTGATACCTTCTACATCCTGCGGATATAGATCTATAGAGATTGATCTAAACGGATTTGGGATTGTCCCAATCTAGGTACATAGACACCATGCTAAAGGGGTTTAGTTTGGATGATTCTAAGCGTGTTAATGTACCCACTTGTTCAGGAATCACTCTCTCCAAAGAGATGTCTCTCGAGACTGATTTGAAGAGGGCTCGCATGCAAGGAATGCCCTGTACTTTGGCAGACGGGTCAATCATATATGTGATGTTATGTACCAGACCAGATATAGCTTACTCACTAGGTGTAGTGAATAAGTATCGAAAAGATCTTTGGGAAAACCACTGGATAGCTGAAGAACATTCTTAAGTGCTTGAGAAAGACTAAAGAGTTGTTCTTGGTGTATGGTAATGATGAACTCCAGATGGAGTCCTTTACCGATTCAAGCTTCCAGAGTGATAAGGACGACTGAAAGTCAGTCACGGGTTTTGTCTTCACCCTCAGTGGAGGGACGGTATGTTGGAAGGGTTCCAAGCTTTATACCGTAGCAGACTCGTTGATAGAGGATAATTACATCGCTACCAACGATGCTGCCAAAGAGGTTGTCTGGATGAATAGATTTCATGAGATGAACTAGGTTCCTAGCATTAGGCATCCAATACCTGTGTATTGTGATGACAATGGAGCTGTGGCTTTGGCCTAAGAACCCCGGTCCCGTCAGTGATCCAGACATATTCTTAGACAGTATCACCTGATCAGGGAGATAGTTGATCTCTAGAAGATCGAGGTTAGGAGAGTTGACACAGAGGATAACACAGCGGATCCACTCACCGAGGCCATTCCCCAGATGCTATTTGAGAGACTTTTGGGATGTTGGGTACGAGATACTAAAACAACTGGCCTTAGTGCAAGTGGGAGATTGTTAAGAATATGTATGCCCTAGAGGCCATTATTGATGATATAGTGGATGCTTGGACATATATATAGAGGACTTTCTTACTCGACATGATAGTATGCTATCAGGTTACCTTTATCTTGACATGTAGACTGGTATTTATACTGTCTGTCTCTTACATGTTGATAAAGCCCTTCGGATATGTACTTGACTACCAGGATTATGATGAGATCATACTAGTAGGGCCAGGATGGTCCAAAAGTACATCCTTTAATCAGTTCCTAGTCGAGGGGATATCGAGACTAGGGCATCGATATTCCAGAGTAGACTAGTGTGTACGTTTCTTGTCCCTTAGAGGGCGATAGTTGATCCCACAACCATTGGTGTGTGACATCAAAGATTGTACACTTGTGCTCATTGGAGAATGGGTACACCGAACAGGACTCGCCGAGGACTCCTATGTGGTAGTATAAATATCGTCAGATAGCAGCCCTCTGGTGACACTGGTACAGATTAGTCTGTATACCCGTGATCGTCATAAAGTCTTATGTGGCTCCCACTGTGCTTTGATTTCCTCCCTACCACGGTTCAAAGGAGTCGTGCAAACTGGTGGATTTTGGGTACAGTCCCGAGTCACATGGAGGTAATGAGCGATAAGAGGGGTTTCGTCTCTCCCAGTATTGGGGGTTGATGTTGCGCTATGCTCGATTGGCTATAACTGGAAGTCCCTGGCCAGTGCTGCTGCTAAGATTTACTGATAAGAGTTATCAGTAGTTTCTCAAACCGTTCTAGGCCAGACATCGGCATGACTTATCACGTTACCGGGGGCTGACGTTTACCACCCCTAGACATGATATGTGACATATCAGACGAAGAGACCGGACTGTACGGTAGTGTTACTGATAGGCTTCATGGAGAGTATGGACGAGCTTCCTTGTTGATCTTCATATCGCTCAATACCTGGGTAGCCGTTACGTCCAGCTAGTACCGCTGACGGCTTGTAGGTGACTGATGTGATCATCATCTACTACTGGTGTATTGACGAGTCTTTAGAGTCCCACATAGAAGTTTCCTGGTTCAAGCGAAATGAAGTAGGACACATATGTGATATGTGTGTGTGCCTGATTAAATACGAGTATGTGATACCGTATTGTAATCTGGCAGTTATCTGTTATCGGTTCGGTTATATGAGATATAACCAGATTGTTGAATCAAGTGTTGATTTGATAATGTGATATACAGATAAATGATATTAGTGGGTCATATGTGATATAACCGGATTATTAAATCAAGTGTTGATTTAATAATGTGATATATATTGTATGTGATATAATTATATCTTAACAAATATCATTAGCTCACTAATTATTCTTCATTATATATATTAATGTATATGATATATATATATATATAATAATGAAGCATGGCTTGATTTTCTATTTTTGAGAAAAATAGAAATGAGGTGTAAATTGAGAGCATGGTTGCAAGCATGGGAGTTATATTTGTTTATTCATCTTGATTGACTATTCAAGCATGGTTGCAATTTTATATTGCAAAATTCCATGTTTGAATGAGTGGGGGTCAAGAGTTGCCATTCCATCTAGTGCTCAATTCAACACTTAGCATTTTTCTTGCTTTTTCTCCTATGGTTGCTCTCTAGCTTCTTCTTTCTCAAAGTCTTAGTTCAAGCTTCAACCCTCACATGTGATGTGAATCATGAAGCTGGAACACAATCTTGTGAGCTTTTACATCCCCTACTTCACCATCCCATACCAAACTAGCAATTTGGTGTGGTGTGTTTCCTACACTAAAGGAGTTTAGTGTAGAGTTAGCTTGAGCTAGAGGAACTTCAGGTGAATCTTCTTTGGCGTGAAGATCACGAAGGAGGTTCGTTCAACTCAAAGAGGAGCCTTGTAGAGTCGCGTGGACTTCAACCCGGAGCTTTAGAAGAGAAGGACTCGAACTACAAAGGATGTATGCTCTTTTTTTCTCTTTAGTTCATCACATCACAACGGCAAAACCTTAATAATCTAGTAAAGATCTTGTTAGTCAAACTTATCACCTAATAAAAATTAAAATTTAGCATGCTTGATGCCTCTAGAACCTCATGGTGGTGCTAAGGTCGACTTTCAGATATAACTTTGTATTAGAGGATAATGTTATGGACATTTTCCTAAATCTAGTGTTGATTTGGTTTGGTACGTTAAGTAATGGTATATTCGTTCTAAATCAAACGAAAGTTCTAAACATACAGAACACACACAAGAGAAAAAGTTCAAAAATGAAAGAAGCCTTCTTGTGGCATTGTAGACTAGGTCATATCAATGCGGCAAGACTAGCTAAGTTGCATAAAGATGAATATTTAAATCCGTTTGAATTTACATCTTATGAAACTTTCCAGTCATGTCTCAAAGATAAAATGACTAAAGCTCTATTTACCCGGACACGGAGAAAGCGATATTGAACTCTTGGGACTAATACATAGTGATGTATGCTGTCCTATGTCTACACATGCCAGGAATGGTTTCTCGTACTTTATTACATTCACCGATGATCTCTCAAGATTCGGACATGTGTTCTTGTTGAAGCACAAATCTGAAGCTTTTCAGAAATTCAAAGAATATAAGTACGAAGTAGAAAACCAGACAGGTAAAAGTATTAAAATCCTACGATCTGATCGAGGAGGAGAATACTTGAGTACAGAATTCAGAGACTACTTAAAAGAGAATGGGATTCTCTCTCAGCTTACTACTTCGTATACACCACAGCACAATGGAGTTTCGGAGCGGAGAAATCGCACCCTATTAGATATAGTGCGTTCTATGATGAGTATTGCTGAGTTACCTATTTCCTTTTGGGGTTATGCACTTGAGACAACTGCATATCTATTGAATAGAGTTCCGACCAAATACGTGCCTACCACTCCATATGAGATATGGAATGGGAAGAGACCATCTCTTAAACGAGTTAAGATATGGGGTTTTCCGGCCTATGTTAAAAAGCAAAATCCGGACAAGCTTGAGGCAAGGTCTGTTTTGTGCATGTTTGTAGGATATCCCATGGACTCATATGGATATATCTTCTACCATACTGAGGAACAAATGGTATATGTTTCTCAATATACCACCTTTTTAGAAAAGGAATTTCTTGAGAAAGAAATTAGTGGTAATGAGGTAGAACTGAAAGAAGTTCCAGCAATACAAACTATAACTGACGATTTGGTAGAACCGGAGGATTCAATAGTCCCCGACGAACCTTAGCCACTTTGCAGATCTAGTAGGGTTCCCCATCCACCTGAGAGATACTACGGTTTTCTCATAGACGGTGGTGTTGGGGTCAAAATTTGCACCCCAGTTGACCAAGTCAAAGTCAAGGTCAACCCCAAATAAGCGGGCCCAAGCCCAAGCAAATGGGCCCATGTCCAAATCGAGGCCCGTGGCCGGCCTTCCCCTTGCCAAAATAAAAAATCATGTAATAAATAATTTTGATGTAATTTTTTTCTGCATGAATGTAAGATAATGTGCATGAAGCCAAATTTTTGTAAAACCCATGGCTCATGTGCAAAAGAAATGAGCACTTGAGGCATGGGATGGGCAAAATGCCATTTTGTAAAGCCCAAGGGGCTATATGTAAATTTGTAAGCCTATAAAAGTCAACAAGATAAAAAAATAAAGCATACAATTTCATTCTCCCTAAAAACTAGGGTTTTTTCCTCCACTCTCTCTTTTTCAAGTTCTTCCTCTTTCTTTTCATTTTCCAAATAAATTAAGAGCTTATCTCTCTTTTTTTATAAAAACTAAATCAAGTTCTACCATAAACCCACCTCCCAAGACTCCATCAAGAGAAGAAAAATGGTCTCTTTTTTTATCATCCAAGATCTAGATCTTGGAGTTTCAAGAGAACCCATTTTGGGTTTCTTCTTGTAACATCCGAACCCAATTCTACTAATTTCAGTTATCGTATGAGCGTAGTATGACACTTATTTCATCTATCTTGCTTGACTGTTACTTACTGTAAAACTTTTCCCGGCAAATTCATTTCTGCATATAACAATTTTATTTGGCATCTAAAATAAAATTAAAAATATTCATCTTGGCCTACTTGACACCCCTAACCCTTTTGTAGCGTCCGTACATCGTGTTCTTGTCCCGTTCAGTAAAACGGGCGAATTTGGATGGCTACGTGCACGTACGTGTGTCCGTTTTGGGGGTATGCTTTTTAATCATAAAACACTTCATTTTCACTTTTGGATCCCGCTTAAAATCCTATTATTTCAATTTCAAATTTTTGGACCCAACCCGGGCGCGATTTGGAAATGTTTTACTTTGCGCCAAAGTCCCAAATTTTAATATTTTAACCGTCGCAAATTTCCTTAACCTTATATATATTACTGTTACTTAAAATCTAATATTTTATCGTTTAAATCCTTTCTTTAAATTTTCCTAACACCTAATTTAATCCTTCAACCAATCACATTCTTTCCTTTATCCCCGTGGGCCCCACACCTCACACTTTTCTCTCTCTCTCTCTCCCCCTTATAGCTCTCTCTTCCCCACGTAAATCTTTTCTTCTTCATTTTCCATTTTCACGAGAACGCAGAAACCCAACCCTACCGCCGCCGTCTCCCTCGCCGCCGCAGCCCCAACGCCAACACCACCATCACCGGCCTCCTCGCCCTCGTCGCAGCCACACCCACCTCCTTCCTCCTTTCCCCACGTTCTCGTGCACCCTACACCATCACCGTGGCCACCTGCAACCCCGAGCAACCCATGAACCCTCATCACCGGCGACTCACCGTCGCCACCACCCGACCTCACTCTCGTCTCATCGCTCTCATAACCACCTCCTCTCCCTCTACTTCTTTCCCCGACGAGATCCCTGCCACCCTCGACAACCCATCGACCTCGACCTCAACCTACACCCTCACCGCCGATCACCCACCACCTCATCGACCATACCTCGTCGCTGTCATCCTCTCATCCCTCTCATTCTTCTTCCCCGACACCACTGCAGATCTCGACACCAACACTTCCTACCCGAGCCGACCCCCAAAACTCCTTCAAACAAACTTCTTCGCCGGAGCTCCGATTCCTTGCCGTCGACATCACCACCCCCTCTGCAAACACGGAGCATTAGCACGGTAAGCCTTCTTCTTCTTCTTTCTTCTCATTCTTCTTCCTCCTTCTTCATTCCTCATTTTCTCCATTCTTGAATGCTGTTATCTGTAGTTCGCCGGAATCCGGCCGTGCCGACGACGCGTCCCGACGTTCCAGCATGGTACCCCGACCTGTGTGGCTTCACCGTTCATCGTTTGGGTTCATTCCGTGAACCGTGCGCCCGTCGCGAGTTTTCCCCGCCGACGGTTAACGTTCCGTTTTCCCGATTCGCGACCCGTCGAGGCAAGTATCACTTGCTACATGCTATACTATACAATTATATATGTTTGACTCATTAAACCTGCAAAACTTAACTCGGTATAGTTATTTTCTCATTTGGTTGCAATATGACATATATCATTTTACAGTTAACATAGAAATTACAATTTGCCACTTTTAACCTAGAACCAAGTTTACCTGTTAATCACATTTTACCGTTTAATAGATTGTAGCACTTTCCCATGTAGTTCTATTACATTCGGATATTCGTATTCAAAGGCTTGATATAACTGTATTGCATCATCATTTAAACTGTTGCACCGCTAAGGGTGCTCAAAACCTGTTAATATAATAAAACGGCTGCACTATATTAATGCACTATTGTGATTGAATGAACTGCTTATTGTTGTATAATTTATTGCTTATTTCCTGCTGTTAATCCCCTGTTCGATTATATATCTGTTGTGAGCACACCCACGATATTGTTACATCTTGACTTGACTTGTTACACATGATATATATTGATACACCTGACATGGTATTGTACCGTTTACTATTGACTTGACCTGATGGACCATGACCTGACTTGTTACCTGATCTCGTGCCTAATGCCAACAAACCTGACATGTTGTCCTCATGGACCATTCCTGTTGTCTATCCAGACAAACCTGCTGTTACCTGATCCTGTGTTGGCATTAGTTCTTGATTACTGAACACCTGACTCGACATACATAACTTGGGGGTATGGGGAAATCAAAAGTGTAAACTAAAGTGTAACTTAAAAGCGTATTACTTAATCCGTGGTCCCGGGGGGTAACGGGACAGAGCCCTTCGTGACTCTTACATTTTCCTGATCCGTGGTCCCGGGGGGTAACGGGACAGAGCCATTCATGACTCTTACATTTTCCTGATCCGTGGTCCCGGGGGGGTAACGGGACAGAACCACTATTGGTTCACATATTCCTGATCCGTGGTCCCGGGGGGTAACGGGACATATCCTTTGAGTTACATGGAGGATTACTCAATTGATTTCAAAGACTTTAGAATAGAAAACCTGACAGAACAGTTTAGTCACCCACTACACACTACCCTGCACTGCTCGATTCACATTATTTGCTACTCTCATTTTATTCATGTTTATTTTGCATTGCCTGTTACACTGTTCACATTATATTACTTGATGACATGATGCGCTGATGTCTGGGTTTTGCATGGCCCAGATTCTTTACCACTGTCGCTGTCAGAGCAGGAGTACTTCAGCCAGCAGGCTGAGTTATGAGTTCTGTAGTGGTTAGTTTTATTTCCTGCATTTTATTTCCAGATGTGAGCCCGCATTATGGGACATACTTTTCTGTTATTGTATTGGATCATTTGCTTCCGCATTTATTTATCATTGACTCTTGTTATTCTGGATTATGGACATGTTTTAGATAGTTTTTATCTTGTTCTTGATATCTCTACAGCCGTAATGTGACTGTGGATGGATACTTCCTACCCACAGGTAGCATGGTTGGCTATGTCACGTGCCCAATCTTGCGTACTCTGGGAAGCGGGGCGTGACACTTCTCAAAAGAGAAAGGAGAAAATCTTTTGGAGTTCAACTCCACAATAAAAATCTTTTTTGGGAGTTTAACTCCACATTAAATCTTTTCGGAGTTTAACTCCATTTAAGATTCTTTTGGAGTTCAACTCCACCATAAAATTCCTTTTGGAGTTGAACTCCATTTAAAATTCTTTTGGAGTTGAACTCCATTTAAAATTCTTTTGGAGTTCAACTCGACAATAATATTCCTTTTGGAGTTAAACTCTCTCTAAAATTTTTCTGGAGTTTAACTCCACAATAAAAATCTTTTTAGGAGTTTAACTCTATTTAAAATTCTTTTGGAGTTCAACTCCATAATAAAAATTCCTTTCGAAGTTCAACTCTTTTTTAAAATTCTTCTGGAGTTTAACTCCACAATAAAAATATTTTTGGAGTTGAACTCCACATTTAAAGTTTAAAAAAAATATAGAAAGGAAGAACGAAGAAAAATGGGTGCCCCTTCGGCCCTCCTCACGTGGTGCCACGTGAGGGAGAAGGCTCCCATTTAAATAGGAGCCCCCCCTTTTGCCCCCCTCACTGTTAGTTGTATGTATGCCCTAGAGGCCAGTATTGTACTGATGATGTATATTATATGCTTGGACATATATAGAGATGACTTTCTTGCTCGATATGATAGTATGCTATCTGGTTGATCTTTATCTTAACATGTTTACTAGTCTCTTTAAACTGTCTTATAGTTACATATTGATAAAGCCTTTAGGATGTGTACTTGACTACCTGGACTATGATGCAGATCATACTAGTGGGGACATGGTAGTCAATAAGTACATCCTTCAAGGTCCCTAGTCGTGGGTGTATCGAGACAGGGCATCGATATACCAGTGTAGACTAGCGTATACGCTTCTCGACCCATGAGATGGGCGATGGATGATCCCATATCCATTGGTGTTTGACATCAGAGATGGTGTACGGGTGCTCAGTGGAGACTGGGTACACTGGACGGACTCGCCGAGAACTCCCAGATGGTATTATACCTCACGTCAGATGGCAGTTCTCAGGTGACACTAGTACAGGTTAGTCTGTAGACCCGAGATCGTCATAGAGTCTTGTGTGATTCCCACTGTGCTTTGATCTCCACCTTACCACGTCCATGAGGACGTGCAAAACGGTGGTCTTTGGGTACAGTCCCGAGTCACATGGAGGCAATGAGCGATAAGAGGGGTTTCGTCTCTCCCGGTATTGGGGGTTGATGTTGCGCTGTGCTCGATTGGCCGTAACAGGGACGTCCCTGGCCAGGGCTGATCAGAGATTTGCTGGTAAGTGTTACCAGTAGTTTCTCGACCCGTTATGGGCCTCATATCGGCACGACTTATCGGTTATTGGGGTCTGACGTTTAACACCCTTTGACTTGATATGCGACATATCAGACGAACAGACCGGACTGTACGGTAAGTGTTACTGGTTGGATTCACAGGAGTGTGAGCGGGCTAGCTCGTCGATCTTTTGATCGCTCAATACCCGGGTGGCCGTTATGTTTAGCAGACCGCTTGCGGCTTGTGGGTGCTTGATATGATCATCACCTGCTGCCGGCGTATTGACGAGTCTTTAGAGTCCTACGCAGAGGTTTCCTGGCTCAAGCGAAACGAAATAGGAGCGCATATGAGATATGTGCAGGACCGAGAATAATGCGTGTTTGTGATACCGTATTTCATTCTCGCGATGTATATATCAATTGGTTTTATGCGATATAACCTAGTTATCGAATCAAGGATTGATTCGATAAGCCGATACATAGGATACTAGTCGGTTATATGCGATATGACCGGATCGTTAAATCAAGTGTTGATTTAATGATTTAATATATAATAATATATTTGATATATTACTTTGCATTAACTAGTATTGGTTCATTTTTAAAAGGATTTTCTCACTTAATGCACATTGTATATATGATATATTTTTGTGCACTTGTTTGTATCATGTTTGATGATACTTGCTCACTTGGGTTTGTGTAAAGATTAAACCATGGTTATATGAATGGTTAGGGCTTTGTTTATTTACTTATTTATTTATTTATTTATTCATTTTGGAAAATAAAAGAGAATGGTGGCTTATTTTGTTTGTATGTTGAAGCTTCTTGAAGCTTTGAACAAGTCCACCATTCTTATCTCATCCTTAACCCTAACCATTCCAACTAACCCTAGTTTACTCTCTACACTTGACTATGGTTAGGATATGATAAGTATTCATATTAGTTTCTTTTTAAATAAGAGACTTATCATATTCTTCATCCTCTCCTTCTTCTTCTTCAAGAAAAACCTTGCCTTCATCAATGGCAACTTGAGCAATTGAGTGAGAAATCCAATTCTAAAGTGAACCCACCTCCTATTTCTTCATCCTCTACCTCTTGCCAAGTAGTATAGGGTGTTTACTCCACAAGTTTCACAACTTGGTGAAGTTGGAGCTTGATCTTGTGTAACCTCGACGTAGAACATCTTCGGCTCGAAGCCGACGACCTTGCCCGCCCATTTCTCCGATGAAGCCGATGCTTGAGTCCGGGATTCGAGACGGACAGCGAGAGGACGTCTACGTGGAGCTAAGGAAGTGGAGAACCGGATCTACAAAAGTTGTAGCATCTTTCTTTTAGTTAAGTAGTTAACTAGTTTCACTTTGTCGCCTAAAATTCTTGTTAACGATCTAGTCTAGGGTTTCTCGGCACCGTAAAATTTGAAATTGGCATGGTTGATGCCTTGTGAGACCTCTTGAGAGTGCCTAGGAACCCTACAGTGATATCAGAGCCTAGCTAGAGCCTTAGGCGAAGTGTAGACGGCGTTTGAAACCCGATCGAACCGAAACCCTAAAAACCTAAGTTCTCTCTGGACTTTTTCTAAAAACTGGGTTTTTTCCAGATTAAAAATGCTTAAAAAATTCAGCAGGGAATTCTAAGAATTACGGTGCAAAATTTTCAAAATGAAGAGTCCAAAGTGCGGCGGAACCATGGCAAAAGCCTGGCTTCTGCCGCTGTTCCGCGGCCTGATCATGACGTCATCCTTCCCTGTTTGCACAGTAATTCCTATTTTATTATGCTGAGTTTTCTGGGAATTTTTAAATTGACTCAAGAGTTGAGTGTTCTGGGGTTGCATTGGAAATTGATGATTCGATCGGATTATCAAGCTTTGTCTATGTGTTTTTCCGGATATTTTGGAATATGTTAAAAAGTTCGACCGGATGTAAATACCCAATCTTTCCCCTGCCGGAAAATATCCAAGTGTTGGATTTTTCTGTGGTTTAAGGACGTTCTGAGTAGTGCAAGTAACGCGATGGTCCCTCTAGAAGACAACAAACCTTAACTCGATTATGTGACCGTCTTGAACTGCCCTTTGAACCATAGGGTTTGGGGCAGTACGGCGTGCCACATGTGAGGCGTTGGCTTGACCCTTCTACGGCTGGACCGTTGGTACTGAGGCATGAAGTGAATGTCTTTGAACTTATTTCATGTGTTGAACGGTTTCGGGAAAACTTGGGTGTTCGAATGTTCGATCGGAAAGTTTAATATTTTCTATTTATCCGGAATGGGATACAATAATTGGAATTCACACACAGTTATGAGATAACTGAATGAATATTATAAATCTAGCGGTTTAGTCTCACTTCATATTGAAAAGAGTTTTCGATAATGGGACTAAAATGCGGGATTTATAAGTGTTAGGCATGCGATGTCTAAAGAGGTTGCAGATTCCAACTGTTGTAGTTTTACACTTTCTTTTCTGTGACCGTAAGTGTAATATGTGATATCGCCGGTTTCGTTGCTATATATCAACGACAATTGGGATGCGCATATTTACTTACGTTGATGACATGTGATGTTATGTGTTGATGGATATGTTATATTGGATTGTCGTGTTTGAATAGCCGGGGGTTTTTATGTGAGATGAGTGTTTTTCATTTTCATTCATGTAAAAACTTGTATGTAATATTCTTTTATTGGGGCACTTCCAGGTTGCGGAAGTTGTCACCTTTTGTATATTATTTACTTTTCCGCATTAGGATAGACCTAAGGAGGGGAGCATAAGTAACCGGGTTCTAGGGTCCAGTGGAAGATCATCTCGAGGAGTCGAGTCCGGGTCTCCTAACCATAGAATTGGTAGGGTTGCTTGCCGCTCTCGTAGGGGTCTAGGGGTGTGGGATTGGCTATTCATCACGACCGTGGAATCCGTGTTTTATACTGGCTCGTATTGAAAACACGGACGTCCTAGCATATCCAATGTTTCATATGTTTCTTCTGCTGCGATATCTGTGATGTGATCATGTGATGTTCTGTGATAGATACCGTATATAGTATATATGATATATTATATAGACGTTACTTATGTTTTGCACCCGCACTAGCCCTGCCCTGCTCTGTCGTTAGTTACCTAACCTAACAGTGCACGAGGGGACATCGAGGCGAATGCGGATAGCATAAGTGTACGTCGTATTTATCTGTGATGTTTTAGGTGACTTAAATGATGGGACTTCATTAATGTGATTAATGAAATAAAAGAAACCAAATGATGTTGTAGAATCAAATTTCAAATAAAACAGGTAGCTACGGTTCTTGCTTTGCATAGCGGTATATATGATATACCCTGCACCTTATTCGATGAGGAAAGGACCGAGATCCCTTCACCGGGAGTGACTCCTTTAGCAATAACTGGCAGATGCTACATACTCGGTCTACTTTTGATTGCTTCTATAGTTTCTGCTTTGCACAGTGATATATATGATATATCCCGCACCTCATTCGACGAGGAAAGGGCCGACGATCCCTTCACCGGGAGTGACCCCTTTAGCAAAACTAGAAAAGCCTCAAATTCGCTCCATTTAAAAAACTTCATTTGATTCTACAACGATATCAAGTTCATTACGCTCATAGTTTTCTGAAAACCTGCGTAGCCCTCCGTCATTTCAGATAAGTACTACTTAGTATTCGTGCTACGGTAGTTTGGCATTCGTCAAGGCGTAGTGTACGGTAGCTAACTAGTATTTATCTGCTTATGCATATGATGCAGATTGGATTAGGGTATTCGTACGGCGTTGTTTGGCATTCGTCAAGGGTCGTGCGGGTGGGTTTAATTCAATCAAGAAATGTATGGGTTGAACTTGACTAGTGGACTATGGGTTGTTTGGCATTCGTCAAGGTCATAGAACACTAGGGGTAAAATATTATTGGGAATTTCAAGTGTTGAAATTTGCAATGAGATTGCATACCTTCTATGAGATAGTTGGATCCCGATACCCACTGCGAGTAAGAGTTACTCCTGGGAGAGTTTTACACATTGCAATTAGCTAATCAAGTAGGTGTCTAGAAAGGAGTCAACGGGGTTACGCCTCTGGGAAAACGAGGTTTACATTAATTAGGTTCGTGCGAAAGCACGGGGGACCTCCCTCAAAGTACCGACACTGGCCTGGCTGAAAGATTGGCGAACTTGTAGTGTGTAATTAATCCCGGCCAGTCTTTCCTTTTAGGGTTTGAAGGAAGATTTGATAAAAACCAGTGGGAGCCATCCTGATTAGATAAGATAATAACCAATCTGATCTTGCAAGAGCATACGCTAAAGTGTTTTCTTCTCTCTCTCTCCAGGTAGCGACCATTTCATGCCCTAATAAAGATAATAATATGGATGTATTGACCGAACCCGCATGTTATACTGTGCAGGGGAACGTTGAACCCGTTCTATCTTATAAGTGTTATAAGAATGAACAGGAAATAGGAGAATATCTAGATTCTCAAGCCGCCCAAAAGAACATGCATGTTGATGCATCTTCTTCGGGTGTGTTAGTTATTGAGAACTGTTTTTCAGTTCACCCTACGTCCTGGGTATTAGATACCGGATCAGGATCCCACATATGTAAGCAGTTACATGGGCTAAAGAAAGGTAGAGAACTGGGTAAAGGTGATAATTCCGTTCAAGTAGGGAACGGTGCAAATGTTGCAGCCAAAGCAGTTGGCGAATATCACCTAGTATTACCAAGTGGTGATACAATGATTCTGAATGAGTGCTATTATATACCGAACATGATGTGCAACATTATATCAGTTTCTTTATTGAGTAAAGAAGGATATAATTTTGCAGTACAGGATAATGTTATGAATATATTCCTAGATCAAAAGTTGATTGCATCAGGCTCGTTACATAATGGCATATTCATTCTAAATCAAAATACAGTCCTCAATATACAAAACACACACAAGAGGAAAAGTTCAGAAATGAACGAATCCTACTTGTGGCATTGTAGACTTGGTCATATCAATGCGACACGACTGGCTAAGTTACATAAGGATGGTTATTTGAATCCGTTCGAATTATCATCTTATGATACTTGCCAATCATGTCTCAAAGGAAAAATGACCAAAGCTCCATTTAGTGGACACGGAGAAAGAGTTACTGAACTCTTAGGACTGGTACATAGTGATGTATGCGGTCCCATGTCTACCCATGCTAGGAACGGTTCTTCCTACTTCATTACATTCACTGACGATCTCTCTAGATACGGGCATGTGTTCCTATTGAAACACAAGTCTGAAGCTTTTGAGAAATTCAGAGAATATAAGCAAGAAGTAGAGAACCAAACGGGCAAAAGTATTAAGATCCTTCGATCTGATCGAGGAGGAGAATACTTGAGCAATGAGTTCCAAGATTATCTAAAAGAGAATGGGATTCTCTCTCAGCTTACTCCACCTTATACACCACAGCACAACGGTGTATCGGAACGAAGGAATCGTACCCTATTAGATATGGTGCGTTCAATGATGAGTACAGCTGAGTTACCTATTTCCTTCTGGGGGTATGCGCTTGAGACAGCCATACACCTATTGAATATGGTTCCTACCAAATCAGTGCCTACCACTCCATATGAGATATGGAAAGGAAAGAGACCATGTCTTAATTATGTTAAGATATGGGGTTGTCCGGCATATGTAAAAACGCAAAATCCGGACAAACTCGCGGCAAGATCCATTCTGTGTAAGTTTATTGGATATCCCAAACATTCGCGCGGGTATATCTTCTACCACACCGAGGAACAAAAGGTGTTTGTTTCTCGACATGCCACCTTTTTAGAAAAGGAATTTCTTGAAAAAGAGATTAATGGCAAGGAGGTAGAACTGGAAGAGGTTCCAGCAATACAGACTACGACAGAAGATTTGGTTGAACCAGAGGATTCAGTAGCTCCCGACGAACCCCAGCCTCTCCGCCGATCTAGTAGGGTTCCTCGCCAACCTGAGAGATACTACGGTTTTCTCATGGATGGTGGGAGCGAGGATTGCATCATGGAGGATGATGACCCAACTAGCTTCGAGCAGGCCATCACGAGTAGGGACTCAGTGAAATGGCTGGATGCAATGCGGTCCGAGAAGGAATCCATGTACACCAACAAAGTATGGACTTTGGATGTTGCTCCTGAAGGGGTAAAACCCATTGGGAGCAAGTGGATCTTCAAGAAGAAACTTGGTATAGATGGGAAAGTGGAGACTTTCAAAGCTAGACTTGTAGCAAAGGGTTTTCGTCAAAGACCAGGTGTGGACTATGACGAAACCTTTTCTCCAGTGGCTATGCTTAAATCCATCCGGATCATGCTTGCCATCGCTGTATATCATGATTACGAAATCTGGCAAATGGATGTTAAGACCGCCTTTCTAAATGGTGATTTAGAAGAGTGCGTGTACATGACTCAGCCAGAGGGCTTCGTAGACAGTGGGGGCAGCGGGAAGGTATGCAAGCTGCTTAAATCTATTTATGGATTAAAGCAAGTATCGCGGAGTTGGAACATCTGCTTTGACGTCGTTATCAAAGAGTTTGATTTCGTCAAAAACCCAGATGAACCTTGTATCTACAAGAAGGTAGCAGAGAGTAAGGTGGTCTTCCTCGTATTGTACGTGGACGACATACTCTTGATAGGAAATGATATTCCTATGCTGCAATCAGTCAAGCTCTTCTTATCACAAAGAGTCTCAATGAAAGATCTTGGTGATGCATCCTGCATATTGGGAATAAGGATCTATAGAGATAGATCCAAACGGATATTGGGATTGTCCCAATCCAGGTACATTGACACCATACTAAAGAGGTTTAGTATGGAAGAATCCAAGCGTGGGAACTTGCCTACGATCTCTGGAGTCACTCTCTCCAAAGAGATGTCTGCCAAGACTGATTTGGAAAGAGCTCGCATGCAAGGGATACCCTATGCTTCGGCAGTAGGCTCTATCATGTACGCGATGCTATGTACCAGACCCGATGTTGCATACTCACTAAGTGTAGTGAGCAGGTATCAAGCTGATCCTGGAGAGAGTCACTGGACAGCTGTGAAGAGCATTCTCAAGTACTTACGAAGGACTAAAGAGATGCTCTTGGTGTATGGTAATAGAGAACTCCAAGTGGAGTCCTTTACCGATTCGAGCTTCCAGAGTGATAAGGACGACTCTAAGTCGCAGTCGGGATTTGTCTTTACCCTTTTCGGAGGGGCGGTTAGCTAGAAGAGTTCCAAGCAGGAAACCGTGGCAGACTCGACGATGGAGGCTGAATACATCGCTGCCAACGATGCTGCTAAAGAGGCTGTCTGGATCAAGAAGTTCATTATTGAACTTGGAGTGGTTCCATCCATTGAGCATCCAATACCTTTGTATTGCGATAACAATGGAGCGGTGGCTTTGGCCAAGGAACCCAGGTCCCATCAGCGATCCAGGCATATTCTGAGGCGGTATCACCTGATCCGGGAGATAGTTGATCGCTGGGAGATCGAGGTCAGGAGAGTTGACACGAAGAACAACACGGCGGATCCACTCACGAAGGCCATTCCCCAGTTACAGTTTGAGAGACTCTTCGGGATGCTCGGTATGCGATACTACAGCAGCTGGCCCTAGTGCAAGTGGGAGATTGTTAGTTGTATGTATGCCCTAGAGGCCAGTATTGTACTGATGATGTATATTATATGCTTGGACATATATAGAGATGACTTTTTTGCTCGATATGATAGTATGCTATCTGGTTGCTCTTTATCTTAATATGTTTACTAGTCTCTTTAAACTGTCTTATAGTTACATGTTGATAAAGCCCTTAGGATGTGTACTTGACTACCTGGACTATGATGCAGATCATACTAGTGGGGACATGGTAGTCCATAAGTACATCCTTCAAGGTCCCTAGTCATGGGTGTATCGAGACAGGGCATCGATATACCAGTGTAGACTAGCGTATACGTTTCTCGACCCATGAGATGGGCGATGGATGATCCCATATCCATTGGTGTTTGACATCAGAGATGGTGTACGGGTGCTCAGTGGAGACTGGGTACACTGGACAGACTCGCCGAGAACTCCCAGATGGTATTATACCTCACGTCAGATGGCAGTTCTCAGGTGACATTAGTACAGGTTAGTCTGTAGACCCGAGATCCTCATAGAGTCTTGTGTGATTCCCACTGTGCTTTGATCTCCACCTTACCACGTCCATGAGGGCGTGCAAAACGGTGGTCTTTGGGTACAGTCCCGAGTCACATGGAGGCAATGAGCGATAGGAGGGGTTTCGTCTCTCCCGGTATTGGGGGTTGATGTTGCGCTGTGCTCAATTGGCCGTAACAGGGAAGTCCCTGGCCAGGGCTGATCAGAGATTTGCTGGTAAGTGTTACCAGTAGTTTCTCGACCCGTTATGGGCCTCATATCGGCACGACTTATCGGTTATTGGGGTTTGACGTTTACCACCCCTAGACTTGATATGCGACATATCAGACGAACAGACCGGACTGTACGGTAAGTGTTACTGGTTGGATTCACAGGAGTGTGAGCGGGCTAGCTCGTCGATCTTCTGATCGCTCAATACCCGGATGGCCGTTACGTTTAGCAGACCGCTTGCGGCTTGTGGGTGCTTGATATGATCATCACCTGCTGCCGGCGTATTGACGAGTCTTTACAGTCCTACGCAGAGGTTTCCTGGCTCAAGCGAAACGAAATAGGAGAGCATATGAGATATGTGCAGGACCGAGAATAATGCGTGTATGTGATACCGTATTTCATTCTCGCGATGTATGTATCAATTGGTTATATGCGATATAACCTAGATATCGAATCAAGGATTGATTCGATAAGCCGATACATAGGATACTAATCGGTTATATGCGATATGACCGGATCGTTAAATCAAGTGTTGATTTAATGATTTAATGTATAATAATATATTTGATATATTACTTTGCATTAACTAGTATTGGTTCATTTTTAAAAGGATTTTCTCACTTAATGCACATTGTATATGTGATATATTTTTGTTCACTTGTTTGTATTATGTTTGATGATACTTACTCACTTGGGTTTGTGTAAAGATTAAACCATGGTTATATGAATGGTTAGGGCTTTGTTTATTTACTTACTTATTTATTTATTTATTCATTTTGGAAAATAAGAGAGAATGGTGGCTTATTTTGTTTGTATGTTGAAGCTTCTTGAAGCTTTGAACAAGTCCACCATTCTTATCTCATCCTTAACCCTAACAATTCCCACTAACCCTAGTTTACTCTGTACACTTGACTATGGTTAGGATATGATAAGTATTCATATTAGTTTCTTTTTAAATAAGAGACTTATCATATTCTTCATCCTCTCCTTCTTCTTCTTCAAGAAAAACCTTGCCTTCATCAATGGCAACTTGAGCAATTGAGTGAGAAATCCAATTCTAAAGTGAACCCACCTCCTATTTCTTCATCCTCTACCTCTTGCCAAGTAGTATAGGGTGTTTACTTCACAAGTTTCACAACTTGGTGAAGTTGGAGCTTGATCTTGTGTAACCTCGACGTAGATCATCTTCGGCACGAAGCCGACGACCTTGCCCGCCCATTTCTCCGATGAAGCCGATGCTTGAGTCCGGGATTCGAGACGGACAGCGAGAGGACGTCTACGTGGAGCTAAGGAAATGGAGAACCGGATCTACAAAGGTTGTAGCATCTTTCTTTTAGTTAAGTAGTTAACTAGTTTCACTTTGTCGCCTAAAATTCTAGTTAACGATCTAGTCTAGGGTTTCTCGGCACCGTAAAATTTAAAATTGGCATGGTTGATGCCTTGTGAGACCTCTTGAGAGTGCCTAGGAACCCTACACTCACATGGCGCCATGTAAGGGAAAAGGCTCCCATTAAATTGGAGACCCTTTTCCCCCCTCACATGAGGACACGTGATGGGGAAGGCTCCCTTTTAATGGGAACCCCTCAATCCCCCTCACGTGAGGACATGTGAGGGGGAAGGCTCCCATTTAATGGGAGCCCCTTTGGCCCCTCCCTCATGTGAAGGCATGTGGGGGGAAAGGCTCCCATTTAATGGGAGCTTTTTTGCCTCCCTCACGTGAGGGCCCTCTCCTTCCCCTGACATGAGTGGGGAAAAGCCCACAACAAAAATTCTTTTGGAGTTTAACTCCACAATAAAATTCTTTTTGGAGAGTTTAACTCCACATTAAATCTTTTTAGGAGTTTAACTCCATTTAAAAACTCTTTTGGAGTTTTACTCCACAATAAAACTCCTTTTGGAGTTAAACTCCCTTTAAAACTCTTTTGGAGTTTAACTCCACATTAAATCTTTTTAGGAGTTTAACTCCATTTAAAATTCTTTTGGAGTTTAACTCCACAATAAAATCTTTTTGGAGTTGAACTCCACATTAAAAAAAATCACACCAACACTGCACATTGAGTTCGCATGATTAGTTTGACCCATCAATCGGAGGTTCTCTCGCTTCAAAGGCGAGGGGTAATTAAAGGCAGTTTAGTCCACGGCTGCCGGAGATTCGGATCCCCACAAGCAATAAACCCTCGCCTATCCTAGGCAGAGAGAATCTGTAGTATGTCTGACAAGAGCGCGCGTATTCCCATCTCAATGGGGTGACAAAAAACACCCTGCAGGCACTGGCACGCCCAGTGGGATATATCTTTCCTCCCATATTTTGGGTTAAGTATTCATGTGAACTCAATCAACATACATATCGACATTTATACTAAAATAATGCTCTTTCATGCAGTCTTTCAAGCAAATAATTTTCAACAATGTCTCCAAAGATGAATTCAGCTCTCAGCACGGCTCCCATCTCCTACACGATAAAGATGGACGCCAGGACGGTCATTCCGGCCAGTCTTGAGCGACAGTGGAAGGAGCCGCCCATACCATTTTCCTCTATTCTATTCGTTCCAGCTAATGTCGTCCCATCTCTTCAAGCCCTTGTGATGAATAAACCAGCCTCAAAGGGGTAAAAGACGAATGTCATGGTCGTGAGGGCACCTGAGCCCAAGCGCAAGTCCATTTCCGAACGACTCTCCGTTGCTCCAGCTGGGGGAATGGCCATCAACATGAACAAAGCAATGAGGCATCTCGGGAAAGCTCCAGTGGTGCCCCTGACAACTGCTCGATCAAGTATTTTCTCTAAGCTCCTCATCAATCGACTCACGGTGGCTTCCCAGAAAACGGATGCCCGCTAAGCCCTCAAAATTTAGAAGCTAGGACAGAAAAGGCTCAGATACAGAGCCAACAAAAGGGCTAGGGTTCATACTAGACTAAACTTTATGAGTCTCTAAGAATAGGGTTACCCCGCCAAAGATGAGGAAATGGCTGGATATGTGGTCCACACTGTCTACATGGTGGGCACGCGCAGCAAGAGCAATGATGTGGCCACCACATCTCAAATCCAATCTGGTGTGAATGTGGCTGTCACTGCCCAAGACCAGCATCTTCCAGAAGATAATGAAAATCCTCCCAATAAAGCTGATATGCGGAGAGATCCCTCGGTTCATGAGGAGTCGGGCTCGGAAAGCAAAGAGGAGCCAATCTTCCGTCCCATGAACGTAGAGCTGCAACTTCTCCAAGAGCTCCGAAAACAGCTCAGAAGTAAAGATAAGGAGATGGCCGAACTTTACTCCAAAATTGACGACTTGACGAATGTCATTTTGCAGCTCACGACCCGACTTTCTTCTCAGCTGCCCAATCAAGCGCGGGGCTCTGCTCATGAACCGGGAAATGGTGTCTCGAGACCGCTGATGCCCATTCCCTCAAATCCAAAGGTGGGCGGACCGCATGAAAGTCAGTCGCATCTTATCTCAGGAAATATCTTGGCTACCGATGACAATAGCCCGCTAACTCAAAATCAAATCATGGATTTGGTTGCCAACAAAGTCAAAACATTGGTAGCCGAAGCCGAAGCACAAAAAGATATCAGCAGTAGTAGGAGACCATATCCCGCTCAGTATGATCTGGTATAGTTTCCTAGCGGCTATGTCATCCCTAAATTCGAAAGATTCGATGGGACGGGAAATGCGAATCAGCACGTCGCCCACTTTAAAGCCTCATGCGGGAATACTGGGGGAAATGACGCGCTTCTCCTCTGCCAGTTCGTTAATAGCTTGACCGATGTTGCTTTCGACTGGTACGCGAGCATACCGGATGGCTCCATCACAACTTTCGTCCAAATGGAATCTCTGTTTCGGCAGAGGTTCATGAGCGTCAGCGATAAGATCACCATTGCCGATCTCGTAAGGACCAAGCCAAAGAACAATGAAAGAAGCATGGATTTTATAACCCGATGGCGAAATCTCACCGTCAAATGTGAACCTCCGATAGAGCAGGACCAATCTGTCAGTCTCCTCGTCGGAAATCTCAACTATTGGATGGCCCCGTTTCTATACACCATGGGTCTCAAAACATTCCAAGAGCTGACCAGGAAAGTTCAGATGTTGGAACGCTCAAAGCAAGAGTCCTACTCTGACTCCCAAAATAACAATAGGTCCTGGAGAAACCTAAAGGACGAAAATCGCAAAGGCGGAAATTCTGACGAAGCTGAATCTTTTAACAATTCGGCTAACCGAAATAAGCAAGGGATGAGCGGGCCTAATGCCAACCAGTCTCGGTAGCCAGTGTTCAGAGAGGGAGAAAAAGCTCCATTGAAAGAGAAGCTGGATAAGTTCTATTCCTTCAGAAGGGACAAAGTCCATAAAATATTCAAAGATGCCCTAAGAAACGGTCTACAATTGTCGGAATCAAAAAGACCGTAGGAAGCGAATATGACCGACGACCCCAAATATTGCCCCCATCACAGAGTGATAAGTCATGCTATTGAAGACTGTTTCGTCTTCAAAGATTGGGTCGAAAATCAACAAAAGGCAGGAGAGATAGAACTGTCTAAAGGCGTGTTGGCAAACAGTCAAGCTGCGACCGCCAACTTCATACAAAACAGCTGACCACCATGTCAATAAACTGGGAGCAATCGACCTCTAAGTCGTTAAACTGGTGATGTGAAAATGTGTAAATAAATAAAAAAATATAATAAATAAATAAATAAAAATAATAATAATAATAAAAAAGCCGAAATGATAGGGCAACTCGCAATAAAAATCAATGAGTAAAATAAAAATGAAAATAAACAACCGAAATGATGGGGCAACCACGAATGAATAGCCGAAATGATAGGGCAATCGCGACCTTCGCGATAAGAAAAGCTGAAATGATAGAGCAATCGGGGTAAAAAAACGGCGAATGATGAGTCGCTCTTGGCACCATATTCCAGTGTAGTGATGCAGACGCCAACTAAATCCTAAATCACTAAATTCCCAACGGCGAATGATGAGTCGCTCCTGGCACCATATTCCAATGCTGCGATGCAGACGCCAACCAAATCCCAAATCCCTAAATTCCCAACGGCGAATGATGAGTCGCTCCTGGCACCATATTCCAGTGCAGCGATGAGACGCCAACCAAATCCCAAATCCCTAAATTCCCAACGGCGAATGATGAGTCACTCCTGGTACCATATTCCAGTGCAGCGATGCAGATGCCAACCAAATACCAAATTCCAAATCCAAAAATGGCGAATGATGAGTCGCTCCTGGTACCATATTCCAGTGCAGCGATGCAGATGCCAACCTAAATCCAATTGGCGAATGATGAGTTGCTCTTGGTACCATAGTCCAGTGCAGCGATGCAGTCGCCAACCAAATCCCAAATCCCTAAATTCCCAACGACGAATGTTGAGTCGCTCCTGGTACCATATTCCAGTGTAGCGATGCAGACGCCAACCGAAAACCAATTTCCCAAAATTCTTTCAGCCCTACGGTTGGTCCCCAAGTTGACTACCGTATACAATCCACGGGCTCAAATAATTCTCATCATACCCATGCCCCACCGCAATCACTAGTTACACGGCTGGTCCCCGCCCTTGGAATTATGCTCCATTTGGGAAGACCCACTAATGTGTCCTCACGATACATGAGGAGAAAAAACTTACGGGATCCTCACGACTCATAAAAAAACACCTTCATAGGATCCTTACGACCCATAAAGGAAAAACACACTTGGGAGTCCCCACGACTTCTAAGGAGAAAATACACCTATGAGATCCTTTCGACTCGTAGGGAGAAAATACTTTTATGTGACCCTTACGGCTAATAAAATTGAAAAGCCTTAGGTGATAGGGATCTAAATATGTTTCCTAAGCCGCCGCTTCCCACTAGGCAAAGGCAAATGATGATTCGCTCTTGGTACCATATTCCAGTGTAGCGTTGCTGAAGCCGACCCAAAAACCAATTCCCAAATCCTCCCGGGGCAAATGATGAATTGCTCTTGGCATCTGTGTTTCAGTGTTAGCAACGCTGATGCCGACCCCTACCCTAAAATTCTAAACTTCCGATCCAATAGACCCCTAAATCTTTAAACTGGGAACATATGACCTCTAAGTCATTAAACTGGGAACAAATGACCTCTAAGTCGTTAAACTGGAAACAAATGACCTCTAAGTTATTAAACTGGGCACAATAGACCCCCTAAGTCTTTAAACTGGGAATAGATGACTTTTAAGTCGTTAAACTAGGAACAGATGACCCCTAAGTCATTAAACTGGGAACGAGGGAAATCTCCTCATGGCAAATGATGATTCGCTCCTGGTACCATATTCCAGTACAGCGATGCTGATGCCAAACCAAAACCAAAATCCCCAAATCCTGTCATGGCAGATGATGATTCTCTCCTAGTACCATATTCCAGTATAGCGATGCTAATATCAACCCAAATCATATCAAGTCAGCAAGACAACCAACGACCTCCCTCGCAGAATCAAGCTCTACCTCGGAAACAAGCCAAATCCCGACACCGCGGAAAGCGGAGCAAGTCAAATCTAATTATGACACCGCAAGAAGCGGAGCAAGCCAAATCAAGCACCGACCGTCCAGGTCGCAAAAAGGGCAGCACCGACTGTCCACGTCGCAAAAAGGGCAGCACCGACCGTCCATGTCGCGAAAAGGGCAGCAACGACCGTCCAAGTCGCTAAAAGGGCAGCACCGACCGTCCAAGTCCCTAAAAGGGCAGCATCGACCGTCCAAGTCGCTAAAAGGACAGCACCGGCCGTCCCAGTCGCTAAAAGGGCAGCGTCAACCGTCCAAGTCGCTAAAAGGGCAGCACGGACCGTCCAAGTCGCTAAAAGGGCAGCATCGACCGTCCAAGTCGCAAAAAGGGCAGCACCGACCGTCCAAGTCGCTAAAAGGGTAGCACCGACCGTCCAAGTCGCAAAATGGGCAACACCGACCGTACAAGTCGCTAAAATGGCAGCACCGACCATCCACGTGGCAAAAAAGGCAGCACCGACCGTCCATGTCGCAAAAAAGGCAGCATCGACCGTCCATGTCGTAAAAAGGGTAGTGTAGGCTTCCCACAAAGCGGGAACCAAATCACTCCGGGTCATGGAAACATCTACCACAGACACTCCGCCTCGGAGACGCATCAAGCGTCGACCATCCATGTCGTAAAAAGGGCAGTGCAGGCTTCCCACAGAGCGGGATCCAAATCACTCCATGCCGGGGAAACGTCTACCACGGATACTCTGTCTCTGAGACGCGTCAAGCGCCAACCGTCCATATCGTAAAAAGGGCAGTGCCAGCTTCCCACAAAGCGGGAACCAAATCACTTTGTGCTGGGGAAACGTCTACCACGGACACTCCGCCTCGGAGACGTGCCAAGCGCCGATCGTCCATGTCGTAAAAAGGGCAGTGCTGGCTTCCCAAAAGCGGGAACCAAATCAAGTCGCTTCCATATGAAAGAAGATCCATCAATTTCATGAACACGACCCACATGTGCGATGTGCATTCATTGATAGGGGCACTTTGTTGGGGTCAAAATTTGCACCTCAGTTGACCAAGTCAAAGTCAAGGTCAACCCCAAATAAGTGGGCCCAAGCCAAAGCAAGTGGGCCCATGACCAAGTCGAGCCCCGCTGCCAGCCTTCCCCATGCCGAAATAAAAAATCATGTAATAAATAATTTTGATGTAATTTTTTTTATGCATGAATGTAAGAAAATGGGCATGAAGCCAAATTTTTGTAAAACCCATGGCTCATGTGCAAAAGAAATGAGCACTTGAGGCATGGGATGGGCATAATGCCATTTTGTAAAGCCTAAGGGGCTATATGTAAATTTGTAAGTCTATAAAAGGCAACATGATAATGAAATAAAGCATAGAATTTCATTTTCCGCAAAAACCAGGGTTTGTGCCTCCACTCTCTCTTTTTCAAGTTCTTCCTCTTCTTTTTCATTTTCCAAATAAATCAAGAGCTTAGCTCTCTTTTTTTTTAAAAACTAAATAATGTTTTACCACCCTTCCAAGACTCCATCAAGAGAAGAAAAATGGACTTTTTTTATCATCCAAGATCTAGATATTGGAGTTTCAAGAGAACCCATTTTGGGATTCTTCTCAAAAGAGAAAGGAGAAAATCTTTTGGAGTTCAACTCCACAATAAAATTCTTTTTAGGGAGTTTAACTCCATATTAAATCTTTTCGGAGTTTAGCTCCATTTAAGATTCTTTTGGAGTTCAACTCCACCATAAAATTCCTTTTGGAGTTGAACTCCATTTAAAATTCTTTTGGAGTTCAACTCGACAATAAAATTCCTTTTGGAGTTAAACTCCCTCTAAAATTCTTCTGGAGTTTAACTCCACAATAAAAATCTTTTTAGGAGTTTAACTCCAGTTAAGATTCTTTTGGAGTTCAACTCCATAATAAAAATTCCTTTCGGAGTTCAACTCCCTTTTAAAATTCTTCTAGAGTTTAACTCCACAATAAAAATCTTTTTGGAGTTGAACTCCATAATTAAAGTTCAAAAAAAAAGAGAAAAGAAGAAGAAAGAAAAATGGGTGCCCCTTCACCCCCCTCACGTGGTTCCACGTGAGGGGGAAGGCTCCCTTTTAAATGGAAGCCCCCCCTTTTGCCCCTGTCACATGGTGCCACGTGAGGGAAAAGGCTCCCATTTAAATGGGAGCCCCCTTTTGCCCCCTCATGTGGCACCACATGAGGGAAAAGGCTCCTATTAAATGGGAGCCCCCTTTGCCCCCCTCATGTGAGGACATGTGAGGAGGAAGGCTCCTTTTTAATGGGAGCCCCTCGGTCCCCCTCACGTGAGAACACGTGAGGGGGAAGTCTCCCATTTAATAGGAGCCCCTTTGTGTTAGATATGTATATTCCTTAGTGGCCATTGTTGTACATATGATGTATATTATAGTCGATGCTTAGATATATATAGAGAGGACTTTCTTGCTCGATATGATAGTATGCTATCTGGTTGCTCTTTGTCTTAACATGTTGATTTGTATTGTATTACTGTCTTGCTCTCACATGTTGATAAAGCCCTTAGGATATGTACTTGACTACTAGGACTATGATGTAGATCATACTAGTGGGGCCAGGGTAGTCCAAAAGTACATCCTATAATTGTTCCTAGTCGATGGTGTATCGTGACAGGGCATCGATACTCCAGAGTAGACTAGCGTATACGCCTCTTGACCCATATGATGGGCGATGGATGATCCTACATCCATTGGTGTTTGACATCAAAGATGGTATACAGGTGCTCAGTGGAGACTGGATACACTGAACGAACTCGCCGAGAACTCCTAGATGGTATTACACCTATCGTCAGATAGCAGTTCTTTGGTGACACTGGTACAGTTTAGTCTGTAGACCCGATATCGTCATAGAGTCTTGTGTGATTCCCACTGTGCTTTGATTTCCACCTTACCACGTTCATGAGAACGTGCAAAACGATGGCTTTTGGGTACACTCCCGAATCACATGGAGGCAATGAGCGATAGGTGGGGTTTCGTCTCTCCCGGTATTGGGGGTTGATGTTGCGCTGTGTTCGATTGGCTATAACTGAATGTCCCTGGCCAGGTCTGATATGGAGATCTACTGGTAAGTGTTATCAGTAGTTTCTCGACCCGTTATGTGCTTCAAATCGCCATGAATTATCGGTTACTGGGGTCTGACGTTTACCACCCCTAAACTGGATATACGACATATCAGACGAAGAGACCGGACTGTACGGTAGTGTTACTGATTGGATTCACAGGAGTGTGTGCAGGATTGCTTGTTGATCTTCTGATCGCTCAATACTTGGGTGGCTATTACGTTTAGCTGACCGTTTGCAGTTTGTGGGTGTTTGATATGATCATCACCTACTGCCGGCGTATTGACGAGTCTTTAGAGTCCTACACAGAGATTTCCTGGCTCAGGCGAAACGGAGTAGGAGGACATATGTGATATGTGCGGGACCGAGATTAATACGATTTGTGATACCATATTCTATTCTCGCGATATGTGATATCGGCTGGTTATATGTGATATAGCCGGGTCATCGGATCAAGTATTGATTCGATGATATGATACATTTTGTATTAGTTGGTTATATGTGATATAGCCGGATTATCGGATCAAGTGTTGATTCGATAATTTAATGTATAATTATATATTTGATATATTAAATTACATTAACTAATATTTGCTCACTTAAGTATTTCATTTTCTCACTTTGGATATTTGTAACATATATGTGATGTATGTTTATTGTATTCTTTTCTTTTGTTACTAAATTATATATATGTGATATGTATAATGCTAGGTTATACATACAACTAGGGTTTATGAGATTCACACCATTGCTAGAATTAGGGTTAGATCAACAACAACAACAACTGAGCCTTTTATCCCAAGCATATGGGGTAGGCTACTTGAATCAACATGAGAATCACGCCGGGTCCAGCACATGAATCCTCCACCACCACTCACTCCTATCGAACAATATACTTTCATTGAGTCCTTTGGCAACCATATTGTTTCGTATCACCTCCATCCATGTTTTTTCGGTCTCCCTTTTGCCCTTTTGCCATTGCCCATATCGAGAGTATCTATTCGTCGAACCGGTGCTTCCATAGGTCTGCGTCGCACATGACCAAACCATCTTAGATGATTTTGCCGCATCTTCTCCTCCACAGGTGCTACACCAACTTTTGCATGAATATCCTCATTTTGCACCTTATCTTTTCTAGTGTTACCGCACATCCAATGAAGCATGCGCATCTCCGCTACGTGCATCTTCTTTGTATGATGCTTCTTAGGAGCCCAACATTCTGTAGCATATAATAAGGTAGGCCGAATAGCGCTCCGATAAAACTTCCCTTTCAATTTTAATGGAAAGTTACGATCACACAAAATCCCTGTTGCACTCCTCCATTTCAACCAACCAGCTTGGATCCTTTGATTAACATCACTATCGATCTCTCCATTCTTTTGGATGATGGAACCTTGATATCTAAACCGGTCGCTCGGTGATATCTCTTACCCTTCCAATGTTATACCAATATGGTTTTGACTTCTCTGGTTACTAAATTTGCAATGCATATATGCTGTCTTGGACCTGCTCAATCTGAATCCCCGAGATTCTAATGTTTGCCTCCATAATTCCAATTTGGCATTAACCCTACTTTCTTCTCATTTACTAAAACAATATCATCAGCGAATAGCATACACCAAGGTATCTCATCTTGGATAGTTCTAGTAAGCTCATCCTGTAGGGTTACTAGGCACTCTAAGAAGGTTCTACAAGGCATCAACCATGCCGGATTAAAATTTTAGCCGTGCCGAATAACTCTAAACAAGATCATTGCTAGAAAATTAGGGTTTCACATGCAAGTAAATAGCATCTATGACTAAGTGAATACGAAATACTACCTTTGTAGATCGGTCCATCACTTCTTAAGCTCCTTGTGGTAGTCCCTTCGCTGCGATCATCGAACTCCCGGACTCTCGGACGGCTCCATGAGAAAATTGCAACGGGATTGCTTGAAGTCTTCGAGGCCGAAGATGATTTACGTCGAGGGAATACGAACTCAAGCTTCTACTTCACTAACTAGAGAATTAGTGAAGCAAACACCCTAAACTAAAGTGCTAGTCTAGTAAAGGATGATGAAATAGGAAATAGGTACACTTTAGAATTTCTTTTCTCACTTTGATTCTCTCTCTTTATCAAACCCTAGAAAGAAAATGAAGGAGGAAGAAGATGAGCTCAAAATGAGAATGAAAGCTTAATCAAAAGAGTGTTAGCTAACCATGGGTGAGTGTGTATCATATACTAACCCATGTAGAGACATAACCATGGCTAATTATAGTGGTTCGGTTAACTAAATATCATAAGTAAAACAAATTGAGTTAAATTTGTCAAAGCACTAAAAGCTTCTACAAGCATAATGCACTTAACAAATTCAATCAATTTAGATTTACTTTAAATATAAAAACCCTTCCACTAAAATTAGAATGGTGTATGTCTTATACACCCATTTCAAGTGTATCAACAACCATGATACAAATAGAAAACACAAATAAATATATATCACATGTATATTAAGTTGTGCTCAAGTGAGAAAAATGAATGCTTAAGTGAACCAATGTTAGTTAATGTAAATTAGTATATCATATATACAATTATACACTAAATTATTAAATCAACTCTTGACTTAATAATCCGGTTATATCCAATATAACCGACTAACATCTAATGTATCGACTTATCGAATCAACCCTTGATTCGATAACCTGGTTATATCGCATATAACCGATCGATACAAACATCGTGTGAATAGAATACGGTATCACATACTCGCATTATTCTCGGTCCCGCACATATCACATATGCGCTCCTATTTCGGTTTGCCTGAGCCAGTATAACCTCTATGTAGGACTCTAAAGACTCGTTAATACGTCGGCAGTAGGAGATGATCATATCAAGAACCCACAAGCCTTCAGCGGTAATAGCTGGACGTAACGGCTACCCGGGCATTGAGCGATCAGAAGATCAGCAAGCAAGCCCGCTCCAACTCCTGCAAAAAGCCTGACAGTGACACTACCGTACAGTCCGGTCTCCTCGTCTGATATGTCGCATATCAAGTCTAAGGGTGGTAAATATCAGACCCTAATAACTGATAAGTCATACCGATACGAGGCTCATAACGGGTCGAGAAACTACTGGTAACACTTACCAGTAAATCTCTAAACCAGCCCTGGCCAGGGACTTCCCTGTTATGGCCAATCGAGCATAGCACAACATCAACCCCCAATACCGGGAGAGACGAAACCCCTCCTATCGCTCATTGCCTCCGTGTGACTCGGGACTGTACCCAAAAACCAGTGTTTTGCACGCCCTCTTGGACGTGGTAAGATGGAAATCAAAGCACAGTGGGAATCACACAGGACTCTATGACGATCTCGGGTCTACAGACTAATCTGTACCAGTGTCACCAGAGAACTGCCATCTGACGTAAGGTATAATACCATCTGGGAGTTCTCGGGGAGTCCGTCCAGTGTACCCAGTCTCTACTGAGCACCCGTATATCATCTCCGATGTCAAACACCAATGGATATGGGATCATCCATCGCCCATCTATATGGATCGAGAAGGTATACGCTAGTCTACCCTGGTATATAGATGCCCCATCTCGATACATCCACGACTAGGGACCTTGAAGGATGTACTTATGGACTACCATATCCCCACTAGTATGATCCTCATCATAGTCCAGGTAGTCAAGTACACATCCTAAGGGCTTTACCAACATGTAACAGAGAGACAATCAGTGTACACGTTAAAGTAAAGAGTAACCAGATAGAATACTATCATGTCGAGCAAGAAAGTCCTCCCTATATATGTCCAAGCATCCACTACAATATACATCATATGTATTGTAATGGACTCTAGGGCATACATATATAACTAACAATCTCCCACTTGCACTAGGGCCATCTGATAACAGTGGCTGAAGTATCTCATACTCAACCATCCCATAAAAGTCTCTCTCTAGGAAAAGGCCTTTTTGAGTAGATCGGCCGTGTTGTTCTCTGAGTCTACTCTCCTAACCTCGATCCCCCGGAGATCAACCATCTCCATGATCAGGTGACACTGCCTTAGAATATATCTGGATCACTGATGGGACGGGCGTTCCTAGGCATAAGCCACAACTCCGTTGTCAAACAATGGTAGGAACGAAGTTCATCTCATGAACTAGTATACACCAAGACTGCCTCTTTGGTAGCATCTTTGGTAGCGACGTATCCAGCCTTTATCGTCTAGTATGCCACGGTATCTAGCTTGGAACTCTTCCAACATACCGTCCCTTTACTGAGGGTAAAGACAATACCTGCGACTGACATTCATTCGTCCTTATCACCCTGGAACCTTTCCAATGATTCTCCTCAGGATCAATTGATACCATCTCACTACATCTAGTGAGTATCCTAACATCCAATTAGATCTATCTCATAGATCCAAAACCCAGGATTTAGTAGGTATCACTTTGATCCTATATGGAGAATTTTTGTGATAAGCGGAGATTGATCGAGCGTAGCATAGGAAACTCCTTCCCTATCAAGAGTATGTCATCCACGTACTCTACGAGGATCACCACCATACTCCCTACTACCTTTTAGTATATACAAGGATCATCTACCATTTTGATGATGTCAAACTCTTTGACTAACACATCAAAACAGACGTTCCAACTCCGCGATGCCTGCTTTATCACATAAAACATCTTGCACACGTTTCCGCTGCTCCCACTGTCTACGAAGCCCTCTGACTGTGTACTTATAGACTCTCTCTTCTAAAACATCATTTAGAAAAGCAGTCATGACACCCAACCTCCAGATATCGTAGTCATGGTATGTAGCCGTGACAAGTCGGATCTGGATGGACTTAAGCATAGGCCCCAGAAAAGGTTTCATCATTAGCCACAACTGGTCTATGATGCAAATCTTTAACATGTCTAGCTTTGAAAGTCTCAACTTTTCCATGTACACCAAGTAATCTTCTCAAGATATACTTGCTCCTGATGGGGATTTAACCCTTCAGATAAAGCAACCAAAGTCCATACTTTGTTGGTGTATAAGGATTCCATCTCAGATCGTTAAGCATCCAGCTATTTTTACAGAGTCCTACTCCTGATGGCCTGCTCGAAACTAGTTGGGTCATCATCTCATGATGCAATCCTCGCTCCCACTGTCATAGAGAAACCAAAGTATCTCTCAGGTGGGTGAGGAACCCTACTAGATCGGCGGAGAGGCTGAGGTTCGTTGGAAACTATTGAATCTTTTGGTTCTACCAAATCATCAACTGCAGTTTGTATAGCTGGAACTCTTTCCAGTTCTACCTTATGACCAATAATTTCTTCACAAGAAATTCTCTTTCACAAAGGTGGCATATTGAGAAACAAAACATCTTTTGTTCCTCGGTTTGGTAGAAAATATTCCCTTGCGAATGCTTGGGATATCCAACAAACTTCCACAGAATTGACCTTGCCTCGAGTTTGTCCGGATTATGCTTTTAGACATAGGCTGGACAACCTCAAGTCTTAACTGACATAAGATATGGGCTCTTCCCTCACCATAACTAATATGGAGTGGTAGGCAACTGATTTGGTTAGAACGCCATTCAATAGGTATGCAGCTTCATAAGTGCATAATCCCCATAAGGAAATAGGTAACTCAGTAGTACTCATCATAGAGCACACCTTATCATATAGGGTGCTGTTGCTCCTCCCCGATATACCATCGTGCTATGGTGTATACGGAGAAGTAATGCTAAGAGAGAATTTCATTCTCCTTTAGAATAATCCAGGAATTCCGTGCTTAAGTATTCTCCTCCTTGATCACATCAAAGGACATAATACTTATACCCGTTTGTGGTTCTCTACTTCTAACATATATTCTGTGAATATCTCAAAAGCTTCGGACTTGTGTTTCAACAGGAACATATGTCTGAATCTTGAGAGATCATCAGAGAATGTATTGAAGTATAAAGAACCGGTCTTGGCATGTGTGGACAGGGGACCTTCATACATCAACATGTATCATCCCAAGAGTTCACTAACTCTTTCTCCGTTTCCAATAAACAGAGCTATGGTCATCTTATCTCTGTGACATGACCAGCAAGTTTCACAAGATGTAAATTCAAACTAATTTAAATATGCATCTATATGTAACTTCAGCTAGTCGGGTCACATTGATATGACTTAGTCTACAATACCTCAAGAAGGATTCGTTCATTTCTGAACTCTTCCTCTTGTGTGTGTTCTGTATACTAAGAACTGTGGTTTGATTTAGAACGTCTATGCTTTTAGATAACGTGCCTGAACCGATCAACTCTTGATATAGGAAATGTTCAAAACATTATCCAACATTACAAAATTATATCCTTCTTTACGAATAAAGAGACTGATATGATGTTGTATATCAGGTTCGGTATCTAATAACATTCTTTCAGAATCAATGTATTCTGGTAATACAGGGTGATAGTGACCAACAGACTTGGCTGCAACACTTGCACCGTTTTCTATCTCATGAAACATATCACCCGTTCTCAGTTCTCTACCTATCTGTAGCCCATATAATATATTACATATGTGGGATCCTGATCTGGTATCACATACCCAGGACGTAAAGGATACTGAGAAACAGTTCTCTGTAATGAACACACCCGAAGAAGATGCATCAGCATGCACTTTCTTCGTTTGTGTGGCATGGGAATTCTGGTAATCCCCTATTTCCTGCTCTGCCATATAACATTTATAAGTTGGAGCGGGACCAACGTTCCCCAGCGCAGTATAACAAGCGGGTTCGGTCAATACATCCGTATTATTATCTTGATTAAGGCATGACATGGTCGCTACCTGGAGAGAGAGAGAGAGAAGAAAACACTCTGTGTGCGCTCTTGCAAGATCAGATTGGTTATTATTTTATCTAATCAGGATGGCTCCCACTGTTTTTATCAAATCTTCCTTCAAACCCTAAAAGGAAAGACTAGCCGGGATTAATTACACCCTACAACTTCGCCAATCTTTCATCCTGGCCAGTGTCGGTACTTTGAGGGAGGTTCCCCGTGCTTTCGCACGGACATAATTAAAGTAAACCTCGTTTTCCCAGAGGCGTAACCCCGTTGACACCTTTCTAGACACCTACTTGATCGGCTAATTGTAATGTGTAAAACTCTCCCAGGAGTAACAATTACTCGCAGTGGGTATCGGGATCCAACTATCTCATAGAAGGTATGCAATCTCATTGCAAATTTCAACACTTGAAATTCCCGATAATATTTTGCCCCAAACGATCTATGACCTTGACAAGGTCAACAAACCATAGACCATAAGTCAAGTTCAACCCGTCATTTCTTGATTGAATTAAACCCACCCGCATGACCCTTGACAAGGTCAATAAGGCCGTACGACTACCCTAATCCAATCTGCATCATATGCATAAACAGATAAATACTGGTCAGCTACCGCACACTACGCCTTGACAAGTCAACAAACGCAGCACGAATACTAAGCAGGACTTATCTGAAATGACGAAGGGCTACGACAGGTTTTTATGAAAACCTATTGCGTATCGAACTTGATATCGTTGTAGAATCGAGTAAATTTTGAAATGGAGTGATTTTGAGGCTTTTATTAGTTTTGCTAAAGAGGTCACTCCCGGTGAAGGGATCTCGGCTCTTTCCTTATGGAATAAGGTGCAGGACATATCATATATATCACTATGCAAAGACAAACTCCAACAGCAATCAAAAGACAAACCGAGTGTTATAGCATTTGCCAGTTATTGCTAAAGGGGTCACTCCCGGTGAAGGGATCTCGGCCCTTTCCTTATCGAATAAGGTGCAGGATGTTCTACAAGGAACACCGCGATGCCAAGCAAGAACTGTAGCTACCTGTTTTTGAAAATTCGATTCCACAACATCTTTTAGGTTTCTTTTCTTTCATTAATCACATTAATGAAGTCCCATCATTTAAGTCACCTAAACATCACAGATAAATACGACGTACATTTATGCCATCCGCATTCGCCTCGATGTCCCCTCGTGCACCGTTAGGTTAGATAACTAATGGCAGAGCAGGGAAGGGCTAGCGCGGGTGTAAAACATAAGTAACGTCTATATAATATATCATATATACTATATACAGTATTTATCACAGCTCATCAAATGATCACATCATAGATATCGCAGCAGAAGAAACATATGAAACATTGGATATATTAGGACGTCCGTGTTTTATTTTGAGCCTCTATAAAACACGGATTCCACGGTCGCGATGAATAGCCAAACCCACACCCCTAGACCCCTACGAGAGCGGCAAGTAACCCTACCAATTCTAGAGTTAGGAGACCCGGACTCGACTCCTCGAGTTGGTTTCCCACTGGACTCTAAAACCCGGTTACTTGTGCTCTCCTCCTTGGATCTATCCTAGTGCGGAAAAGTAAATAATATACAAATGGTGACATCAACCTCATCCCGGAAGTGCCCCAATAAAAGAATATTACATACATTTAATTTTACATGAATGAAAATAAAAACTCTCATCTCACATAAACCCCCCCGGCTATTCAGAACGCGACGATCCAATATAACATATGTAGCAACACATAACATCACATATCATCAACGTAAGTAAATATGCGCATCCCAATTGTCGTTGTCATATAGCAACGAAACCGGCGATATCACATATTACACTTACGGTCGCAGAAAAGAAAGTGTAAAACTACAACATTTGGAATCCACAATCTCTTTAGACATCGTAAATCCGAAATATCACATACTTCGCATTTCATGCCTAACTATATGAATTCCACATATTGTATCACATTCCAGATAAATAGACAATGTTAAAGTTTCCGATCGAATGATCAAACACCCAAGTTTTCCCAAATAGTTCTCAACACTTGAGGGGAGTTTAAAAACATCCATCACATACCACAGTACCAATGGTCTAGCCGTAGAAGAGTCAAGCCAACGCCTCACATGTGGCACGCCGTACTGCCCCAAACCCTAAGGTTCAAAAGGCAGTTTAAGACGGTCACATAATCGAGTTAAGGTTTGTTGTCTTCTAGAGGATCCATCGCGTTACATGCACGTTTTTCCGAAAGATTTAAACTCAAGAAAAATTCAACACTTGAAAGTTTTTCGTGCCGAGAAAAATTGAGTTAATGATATCCGTTCGAACATTTTAATACTTTGTAAATTATCCGCAATAACAAAACAAAATTAAATTCTCTGATCGAATCGACGATTACAAAATAAACTCCAAAATACTCAACACTTGAGTCAGAATAAAAATACCCAGAAAGATGCAGAAATGGTAGTGGATATTACTGCATAAAGAACCGTCCCCAATACTCCTTTTCTGCCACGGAACTGCCGTGAAAGGTGGCATAGTGCCGCGGTTCCGTGGCCACGTGGAGGATTTGAGGGCTCGTTTTTTATGGTAACCCTTATAATTGCCTGCTGATTTTTTTAGGTATTTTTAATTCAGAAAAAACCCAGTTTTTAAAAAATGTACAGAGAGGAGGTTATCTTGACGTTTCCTGGTTCAATCGGGGTTTTAACTTCGTTAACACATCGCCTAATGCTCTAGCTAGGCTCTGATACCACTGTAGGGTTACTAGGCACTCTAAGAAGGTTCTACAAGGCATCAACCATGCCGGATTAAAATTTTAGCCGTGCCGAATAACTCTAAACAAGATCTTTGCTAGAAAATTAGGGTTTCACATGCAAGTAAATAGCATCTATGACTAAGTGAATACGAAATACAAGCATTGTAGATCGGTCCTTCACTTCTTAAGCTCCTTGTGGTAGTCCCTTCGCTGCGATCATCGAACTCCCGGACTCTCGGACGGCTCCATGAGAAAATTGCAACGGGATTGCTTGAAGTCTTCAAGGCCGAAGATGATCTACGTCGAGAGAATACGAACTCAAGCTTCTACTTCACTAACTAGAGAATTAGTGAAGCAAACACCCTAAACTAAAGTGCTAGTCTAGTAGAGGATGATGAAATAGGAAATGGGTACACTATAGAATTTCTTTTCTCACTTTGATTCTCTCTCTTTATCAAACCCTAAAAAGAAAATGAAGGAGGAAGAAGATGAGCTCAAAATGAGAATGAAAGCTTAATCAAAAGAGAGTTAGCTAACCATGGGTGAGTGTGTATCATATACTAACCCATGCAGAGACATAACCATGGCTAATTATAGTGGTTGGGTTAACTAAATATCATAAGTAAAACAAATTGAGTTGAATTTGTCAAAGCACTAAAAGCTTCTACAAGCTTAATGCACTTAACTAATTCAATCAATTTAGATTTACTTTAAATACAAAAACCCCTCCACTAAAATTAGAATGGTGTATGTATTATACACCCATGTCAAGTGTATCAACAACCATGATACAAATAGAAAACACAAAAAAATATTTATCACATATATATCAAGTTGTGCTCAAGTGAGAAAAATGAATGCTTAAGTGAACCAATGTTAGTTAATGTAAATTAGTATATTATATATATAATTATACATTAAATTATTGAATCAACTCTTGACTTAATAATCCGGTTATATCACATATAACCGACTAACATCCAATATATCGACTTATCGAATCAACCTTGATTCGATAACCTGGTTATATCGCATATAACCGATCGATACAAACACCGCGAGAATAGAATACGGTATCACATACTCGCATTATTCTCGGTCCTGCACATATCACATATGCGCTCCTATTTCGGTTTGCCTGAGCCAGTATAACCTCTATGTAGGACTCTAAAGACTCATCAATACGCCGGCAGTAGATGATGATCATATCAAGCACCCACAAGCCGTCAGCGGTACTAGCTGGACGTAACGGCTACCCGGGCATTGAGCGATCAGAAGATCAGCAAGCAAGCCCGCTCCAACTCCTGCAAAAAGCCTGACAGTGACACTACCGTACAGTCCGGTCCGAGCGGAGTTCAAAAATTCCAGAATACGTCACACATCCACTTTGTATGACAGTTCCGCGGCCACGTAAGGGTATTAGGGACGGTTCTTTGTGCAGTAACATCCTTAGCTATTCCTACACATCCATCACGATGGTAAACAGGAATGGACTTAATGCAGATCCTTGATGTAAACCAATTGTAATCGAAAAATCACTCGTTAAGCCGCCGCAAGTTCTGACATTTGCCACTACTCCATCATACATATCCTTGATTATGTCAATATACTTGACGGGGAACCCCTTCTTCATCATTGTCCCCTATAATACCTCTCTAGGTACCTTGTCTTACGCTTTTTCTAAATCAATAAATATCATATGAAAATCTCTTCTCCTCTCTCGAAAACGCTCGACAAGTTGACGAAGCAATTGAATAGCCTCTGTCGTTGATCGTCCAGGCATGAACCCAAACTGGTTCTCTGTTATCTTAATATCCTTCCTTAGCCTGTTTTCAATCACTCTCTCCTAAAGTTTCATGGTGTGACACATAAGTTTTATTCCACGGTAGTTTGAGCAACTTTGAATGTCACCCTTGTTTTTGTAGATAGGTACAAGGATACTTTTCCTTCATTCATTTGGCATCTTTGTTGTCTGCCAAATCTTATTAAACAGATCTGTCAGCCATTTATCGCCTATTTCTCCTAAGCATCTCTAAATTTCGATAGGAATCCCGTCAGGATCAACCGCTTTTCTTAAACTCATTCTGTTCAAAGCTTCTTTAACCTCAGCTAGTCTAATTTTACGCATGAAATCACGGTTTATATCTTGAGATTGAATGACAAGTCCATCCAAATTCTTAGTAAAACTCCCATTGAACAATTTGTCAAAATAATCTCTCTATCTTTTCTTGATATCCTCTTCTCGAACTAAAACCTTCTGATTTTCATTTTTGACAGACTTCACAGCACATAAGTCTCTAGTCTTCCTTTCCCGCATCCGAGCAATCCGGTATATATCATTTTCAGCCTCTTTAGTATCAAATTTCTCGTACACCACCTTTTAGTCCTTAGATTTAGCTTCCCGAATAGCTTTCTTAACTTTCTTTTTAGCCATTTTATACTTCTCAAATCTCTCCACATCTCTACTTTTCTTCAAATCTTTATAAGAATCCCTTTTAATTTTAATAGCTGCCTTTACTTCTTCATTCCACCATGATGTGCCCTTAGATGGTGGAGCACAACCTCTCGACTCACCAAGTAGATCTCTAGCTGCCTTCTTGATACAACTAGCCATTTTGTTCCATGTTCTGTCTGAATCATCTTCCGACTGGCAATCCACTTCTTAGACTACACGATCTAAAAAAGCCTTTTGGTTACCTTCTTTCAATCGCCACCATTTAATTCTAGGCTCTACCTTACGTCTAATCTTCTTAGGTCCTCTTCTAAATCGAAAATCTAGAACTAAAAGTCTATGTTGAGTGGTTACACACTCACCTGGCACTACCTTACAGTCGATACAACAACCTCTATCTATTCTTCTCGTAAGAAAAAAGTCTATTTGACTAGCACTTGATCCGCTCCTAAAAGTGATAAGGTAGGACTCTCTTTTCCTAAACCAGGTGTTTACTAAGATCAAGTCATAAGCTAAGGCAAAATCTAGAATCGAGTCATCTACTTCATTCATTTGTCCAAAACCAAAAGCTCCATGGATAGTATCAAACCCACTACGACTAGTACCTACTTGTCCATTAAGATCACCACCAATAAATAACTTCTCTCCACTAGGTATACTTTGCACCATCTCGTCTAAATCCTCCCAGAATAGATGCTTACTAGCGTCATCAAGACCTGTCTGTGGTGCATAAGCACTAATAACATTAAGGATCTCTCCACCTAGAATAAGCTTAACCAGTAAAATTCTATCACCTTTTCTCCTAATCTCAACTAAATCCTCAAGCAACCGTCTATCTATGATTATGCCTATCCCATTACGATTTTTATCTCTACCCGTATACCAAACCTTATAATCCCAAGGCTCTATGACTCTACTCTTTTCACCTACCCATTTAGTTTCTTGCAAACACATAATACCAACTCTCCTCCTAATCATCACCTCCACTAATTCTATTAGTCTACCCGTAAGGGAACCTATGTTCCAGGAAGCTAGACGGATCCTATGAAACCCTTGCTTATTTGTCACTACATCCGGGGTCCTATGTAGCGCACTGTTTCTGGACGACGACCCTTGCTCATTTGTCACTGCATCCGGGGTCCGATGTAGCGCGCCGTTTCTGGACGACGACCCATGCTTATTTTTCACTAGAATTAGGGTTAGATATATATTTATTTTAGTTAATTCAAAATTGTGGACTTTAGTTAAGATATTTGTTTATGTTGACTAAGTCCACTCTCTTGATATTTGTTTACCTAACCCTAACCCTAGCTCATGGTTAAGTCTCTACAAGGGTTAAGGATGACATAACTCACCATGGTTGCATTTCTAACCTCACAACAATAATTCATTCATCACTTGCTTCATCTTCTTCTTCCTCATTGCAAAAGCTTTCTAGCTTTTGATCTTGTGATGAAAGATTGTGAGAAAAAGAAAACTAAAGTGAGCAAAATTCCTACTTCATCATCCTCTTCTATACTAGCCATATAGATTAGTGTGTTAGCTTCACTAATCCCTAATTAGTGAAGAGATAGCTTTGGTTTGTGACTCCTCAAAGTAGATCATCTTGGATAGTGAAGACTTCAAGCAAGGATGCATCACTCACTTCATAGAGCCTCTCAAGAGTTTGGAAGCTTGATGATCGCAGCGAAGGGACCACAACAAGGAGCTATTGAAGTGAAGGAACGGACTACAAAGGTTGAATCCCTACTTACTTAGTAGTAAAGATGTTTACTTTATATTTCCTTTTGATTCTCTACTTAAAGGTCTTGTTTAGGGTTGTTTAAGCTTGGCAAAATTTTAATTTGGCATAGATGATGCCACCCGAAGCCTTGTTGTCGTGCTTATTAACCCTACACTTTGGCCCCTCCCTCACGTGAGGGCACGTGAGGGGGAAAGGCTCCCATTTAGTGGGAGCCCTTTTGCCTCCCTCACGTGAGGGTATGTGAAGCTCCCATTTACCATTAAATGGGAGCCTCTCTCCTTCCCCTGACATGAGTGGGGAAAAGCCCACAACAAAAATTCTTTTGGAGTTTAACTCCACAATAAAATTCTTTTTGGGGAGTTTAACTCCATTTAAAAACTCTTTTGGAGTTTAACTCCGCAATAAAATTCCTTTTGGAGTTAAACTCCCTTTAAAACTCTTTTGGAGTTTAACTCCACATTAAATCTTTTTAGGAGTGTAACTCAATTTAAAATTCTTTTGGAGTTTAACTCCACAATAAAATCTTTTTGGAGTTGAACTCCACATTCAAAAAACAAACAAAAAAAAACACACCAACACTGCATATTGAGTTCGCATGATTAGTTTGACCCGTCAATCGGAGGTTCCCTCGCTTTAAAGGCGAGGGGTAATTAACGGCAGCTTAGTCCGCGGCTGCCGGAGATTCGGATCCCCACAAGCAATAAACACTCGCCTATCCTAGGCAGAGGGAATCTGTAGTACTCCTGACAAGCGCGTGTGTATTCCCATCTCAATGGGGTGACGAAAAACACCCTATAGGTGGGAGCGAGGATTGCATCATGGAAGATGATGACCCAACTAGTTTCGAGCAGGCCATCACAAGTGGAGACTCTGTGAAATGGTTGGATACTATGCGATCTGAGATGGAATCCATATACACCAACAAAGTATGGACTTTGGAAGTTGCTCCTGAAGGGGTAAAATCCATCGGGAGCAAGTGGATCATTAAGAAGAAACTTGGTGTAGATGGAAAAGTTGAGACTTTCAAAGTTAGACTTGTAGCAAAAGGTTTTCGTCAATGACCATGTGTCGACTATGATGAAACCTTTTCTCCTATCGCCATGCTTAAGTCCATCAGGATGTTACTTGCCATTGCTGCATACCATGACTACGAAATCTGGCAGATGGACGTCAAGACCGCTTTTCTAAATGATGATTTAGAAGAGAGCATGTACATGACTCAGCCAAAGGGCTTTGTAGACAGTGGGAACAGCGGAAAGATGTGCAAGCTTCTTAAATCCATTTACGGATTAAAGCAGGCATCGCGGAGCTGGAACATCTGTTTTGATGAAGCTATCAAAGAGTTTGACTTCATCAAAATATAGATGGACCATGTATATACAAGACGGTTGCAGAGAGTAAAGTTATCTTCCTTGTATTGTACGTGGATGACATACTCTTGATAAGAAACGATGTTCATATGCTACACTCGGTCAAGCTCTTCTTATCACAAAAGTTCTCTATGAAAACTCTAGGTGATGCCTCCTACATCCTGGGGATAAAGATCTATAGAGATAGATCTAAACGGATGTTGGGATTATCCCAATCCAGGTATATAGACACCATACTAAAGAGGTTTAGTATGGAAGATTCTAATCGTGGTAATTTACCTACTTTCTCAGGAATCACGCTCTCCAAAGAGATGTCTCCCAAGATTGATTTGGAGAGGGCTCACATGCAAGGGATACCCTATGCTTCGGCAGTCGGGTCTATCATGTATGTGATGTTATATACTATACCAGATGTAGCTTACTCACTAGGTGTAGTGAGTAGGTATCAATCAGATCCTAGGAAGAAACACTGAACAGCTGTGAAGAACATTCTTAAGTACTTAAGAAGAACTAAAGAAATGTTCTTGGTGAATGGTAATGGTGAACTCCAGGTGGAGTCCTTTACCGATTCAAGTTTCCAGAGTGATAAGGACGACAGTAAGTCGGTCTTGAGTTTTTTCTTTGCCCTCAATGGAGAGGCGGTATGTTGGAAAAGTTCCAAGCAATACACCGTAGCAGACTCGACGATGGAGGCTGAATACATCGCTGCTAACGATACTGCCAAAGAGGCTGTCTGGATAAAGAAGTTCATAGCTGAACTTAGTGTGGTTCCATCCATTGAGCATCCAATACCTGTGTATTGTGATAACAATGGAGCTGTGGCATTAGCCAAAGAACGTCGGTCCTATCAGAGATCCAGACATATTCTTAGGCGGTGCCACCTGATTCGGGAGATAGTAAATCGACGGGAGATCAAGGTCAGGAGAGTTGACACGAAGGACAACGTAGCGGATCCACTCATGAAGGCCCTCCCCCAGACGCAGTTTAAGAGACTTTTTAGGATATTGGGTATGAGATACTACAACACATGGCCTTAGTGCAAGTGGGAGATTATTAGGAATATGTATGCCCTAGAGGACATTATTGTATGATATAGTGGATGCTTGGACATATATATGGAGGACTTTCTTGCTCGACATGATAGTATGCTATCTGGTTGCTCATTATCTTAACATGTACACTAGGATTATTATACTGTCTCTCTGATACATTTTGATAAAGCCCTTAGGAGGTTTGCTTGACTACCAGGACTATGATGTGGATCATACTACTGGGACTTGTGTAGTCCACAAGCATATCCTTTAATTGTTCCTAGTCGAGGGAGTATCGAGACAGGGCATCGATATTCTAGAGTAGACTAGTGTGTACGTTTCTTGACCCTGTATGGGGCGATGGTTGATCCCATAACCATTGGTGTTTGACATCAAAAATTGTACACATGTGCTCATTAGAGAATGGGTACACTGAACATGACTCGCCGAGAACTCCTAGTTGGTACTATACTTATCGTCAGATAGCAGTTCTCTGGTGACACTGTTGGCTATAGTACCCTCAAGTCAATTATTGAATCGCAGGCACGTGTTTGCGATGATTAAGGGAGGACATATACGGATAGAACAGTCTTACTCAAAATAATAGTATGCTATCTGGTTTGTCTTTATCATTATGTACATGCTTTATGTGGTATTGCAGATCACTATTACATGTTGATAGAGCCTATAGGATTCTTGCTTGACTACCAGCATTATGATGGCGATCATATATATAGGAGCTGGGTGGTTTATAAGCACATCCTTAAATGTCCCTAGTCGTGGGAGTTTCGAGACTGGGCATCGATACTCCAAAGTAGACTAGTGTATACTGATCGAGACCCCGACGAGGGGCGGTGGCCAGGTCTCACAAGCCATTGGTGTTAGTTTGTTCACCTAAGATAGTATACAGGTGCTCACTGGGTTATGAGTACACTGGACGGACTCGCCGGGAACATGCAAGTTGGTAGTATACCTATTGTCAGATAGTAGTTCCCAGGTGACATGTGTACAGGTTAGTCCGTCGACCTGAGATCGTCATTTGTCTCGTGTGAGTTCCTACTGTGCTTTGATTACTACCCTACCACGGCTCAAAAGAGTCATGCAAACAGGTTTTAGTTGGGTACAGTCCCAAGCCACATGGAGGCAGTGAGCGGATCGTCGGGGATTCGTCTTTCCCTGTATTGGGGGTTGATGTAGCGCAGTGTACGGGTGGCCATCACCAGAAATCCTTGGCCAAGGTAGTCGAGAATTACTGATTTGGATCAGTAGTTTCTCAGTTGGTGATGGGATTCATACCGACACAAAATGTCGCGTTATTAGGGGTCTGACTTTATCCACCGCCTAGACTTGATACGCGATACTCTTAGACGAACAGACCGGACTGGCCGGTCTGGTGTGCAAGTTGGGTCTTGGAATTTTTTGAATGTTCTGGTATCTGGAATATGGGTTTTTGGTATTGTTTGTTTTTGCCCATATTGCATATTGTGTTATCTTTAGTTTGGGGGCAATACGGAGTATTTCAAAGTCGCTATTTTTAACACTGTTTAAAGGTTACCCTTCCATCTCAATGGCATGAGATGCGGGCCCATTGCCTTCTAGAACCTGGCTATTCGCCGCACTTGTAGGGGGTATAGGTTGACCCACGAAGGGGTGCCCAAGTTACCGGATTCCGTAAAATGCTGGGTGGCCCACTCACGTTGTTGATTGGGGTTGCCTCGCTTCTGGGATTGGCAGGTAACTTTCAGCACTCGTAGGGGTCTAGGTTTTCATTGCACAGGCTATCCATACAACAGGGAACATTGGGTCTTATTTGTGGCTCAAGTGAAACCCGAGGCTCCAGAATTATCCACCACTCTATGTTTCTTGGCTGAGATTCAGTGATGTTGCTTATATATCATGCCTGGGACGAATGTTATATATATTTATATATATACTAGTAGATGTTGTATATGTTTTGCACCCATGCTAGTCCAGCCCCCGCTCTGCCGTTAGGTAAGTAGCCTAATGGGTGATGACGTGGCCAAGTGGTGAATGCAGATGGCATATACGTACATTGTATTTTTCGTTCCTTTATCTGGTGTGATATGTTTAATTGATGGGACTGCATTAATACCGATTAATGCAAGGAAAACAAACCTATATGTATTAGTGTATATGCCCTAGAGGCCATTACTGTATCATACTAGTATGTATATTACTTGATGGAACCTTGGGATATTCACAGTTGTATATACAATCTTGCTCGAAATGGTAGTATGCTACTTGGTTTGTCTCTGCTTTGATATATGCATGTGTTTCTTTTAGCATATCGCTTATATACATATTAGTAGAGCCTGTAGGATCTTTGCTTGATTACCAGCGTTGTGATGGCGCTCACACTCGTGGAGGCTGGGTAATCCATAAGCACATCCTTATACAGGTCCCTAGTCGTTGGACAATCGAGACAGGGCATCGATACTCCGGAGTAGACTAGCGTATGCGCTTCTCATCCCAGCGTGGGAGACGGTCTGTCCCACAGCCGTCAGTATGTCGTACTTGAGATAGTATGTGGGTGCTCGTTAGGTTACGAGTACACTGGACAGGACTCGTCGGGAACTGTTGGTTGGTATTATACCTATCGTCAGTTATTAGTTCCCAGGTGACATGAGTACAGCTTTGTCCACTGACTTGACACTGTCACTTCGCCTTGAGTGTGTTCCCACTGTAGTTTGATTACTACGCTACCACGGCTCAAAGGAGTCGTGCAAACTGGTAGTAGTTGGGTGCAGTCCCGAAGCACTTGGAGGCAGTGACGGTTTGACAGGATTCGTCTCTCCCGGTATTGGGGGTTGACATCGCGCTGTGTCCAGGAGAGCCATTATACAAGTAGTCCCTGGCCAGGGCAAGCGAGATATACTGGTAGGTTTCCAGTGTTATCTCAGGGTGTTCTGGGCTACACTCCGACACGACTTGTACCGCTATTAGGGGACTGACGTTCACCGCCCCCTAGGCCCGCCATGCGATGTATCAGACGAACAGACCGGACTGTACGGAGACTGTCACATTCAGGCTCAGTAGGAGTTCAGATGGGGTTCACCTTGTCAGTCTTCTTATCGGCATCTACCTGGGGACCGTTACGTACAGCTAGTGCCGCTTGCGGTCTGTGGTTAAACCCACTGCCAGTGTAGTGTCGAGTCTTTAGAGTCCCACACAGAGAGCTATTCGCCTTTAGGAAAAATGAGTAGAGGTCGCATGGTTTTGCGACAGGGTTCGTTCACATCCGTGCACTTGTGCACGTTTGCTGTCCGGACAGCTTATACTAGCCGGCTTTGGTTTAAGCCTGGTCCTAGTATACGATTTTGGATTGGTTTTATCTCATTGTATTCGTGTTCCTCGGATCACGAATACGGGTGCGTATGCACAGTTGATTGAGACAGAATGAGAGGACTTTGATTAGGGTTAATGACCATTGTCATTTTATTAACCTTAATGCTTATGTGTGTATTATGATTAATTGATATTAGTTAAATATAATTGTGCATGGTTAGGGTTGTTGACCATTTGACTATCTTGACTTGTTGACCTAGGTTGACACTTTGACCATTATCATTCCATATAAAAGATGCTCCTTGATCCTTGCAATTTGCATTTAATATGAAATGATAATGGTGAAGTCTTGATTAAACCATGACAATTATCTTGCTAATTATCTTTTTACAATAATTCACACATATTTGTGAGAATGGTTCTTTATTCTCTCATTCTATCATATAGATTCTCTCTCCTCCTCCTCTCTCAAGCTCTCCCCTCTCATGTGTTGAGAAACACTTGAGCTTGAGATAAACCTCTCCATAGTAATCTCTACTCTCATCTAAGGTTCTAGGATTAGCACTTCTAGCACCTTAGTTACTTCTAGCTTGAAGTTGAAGCCAAAGGTTGAGGCTCTCGGGTGGATCCTTCTTCGACTAGAGAAGGCGACAAGGTGATCTCTTTCTTCCACTCCAAGGAGCAAGGAGAGAAGGACATAAAGCCCAAGGTATAACCTTTCATCCATGTAGCTAAATCTAGTTAGCTTTTAGTTAGTTTTTGTTTAGCAAAGATCCTCCTTTAGCTAGTCCATGTTGCCTAGTTCGATAAAAATCCGATTTTTATTCCGTTTTCCGCCTCCCCGCAAGCACCGGGGTGGGCAACGTGGACTTACAATATGATGTTGTTGGAACCAAGATTTTTAAAACTGACATTACAGACATTCTCTCTTTCTTTGCACAGTGATATTCGGTTTTGAATATCCTGCGCCTCATTCGATGAGGCAAGGGCCGAGATCCCTTCATCGTGAGTGACCCCTTGGGCAGAAGTTTTCGTCAACGTAATAACTTCACTATAGTCAATTCTTTTACTTTTCATCGTGGTATTCGATTTGTAATATCCTGCACCTCATTCGACGAGGAAAGAGCCGATCTCCCTTCACAGGGAGTGACCTCTTTAGCAAAAAATTTGCGCCACAATATATTTGTAAAAACCACTTGGATTCCTTCAACGATATCAAGTTCATTACGTTAATGGTTTTTCGCCATAAACCAGTCGTAGCCCTCCGTCATTTTCTACGAGTAGTACTTAGTATTCGTGTTGCGTTTGTTGACTCCGTCAAGGCATAGTGTACGGTAGTTGTGTGGTGCTTGTTTGTAGCATGGATATGCGATTGGTTAGGACAGTTGTACGGCCTTGTTGACTCCATCAAGGGCTCGTGCGGGTGGGTTTAATGCAATCAAGATAATGTCGGGTTTAGCTTGACTAGGACTCTTTGATTTGTTGGTCACTTGGGTCCTAGGGGTAAAAACTACATCGGGAGTTTCAAATTTACAGGAAACTTGCCAGGCATGCGCATACCTTCTGGAGTGTGGTAACTTGAGTGGCTTCCATCAAGTTATCATGCGATGATAGTTGGATCACGATTCCCACTGATGAGTAGGTGTTACTCCTCTGGTGATTTTAGATGATCCCGACTAATTCTCTTTTTAGGGTTTGATGGAGAATTCGAGGAAACAATGGGAGCCATCCTGATTAGATAAATTGATTAACCATTCTGATCTAGGTTAGAGTGCACGTAGAGTGTTTCATTTCTCTCTCTCTTTGGCAGCGACCATGGCCCGACCTTAAACTAAAACTCATGAACCAAGTTAACTGAACCTTCTTAAAACACTTTGGATTTTGGATCGTCACGGAGTCGCATAAATCATTGCTAATCCTACATCCCTTACTCATTTCTCCAGAACACTTCGTATCACTACGAAAATCCATATAGCTTGGATATTTCATCGTATAGTTATATACGAACTCGAAGGAACTTGTTCCAGTCCGAGGATGGATTATAGTTCTGAAGAAATTGAATAGGATTATTTGGTTGTTTTTCCCTTTACCTTCTCTCAGGTTGCGAGAGCTCCTCGTATTAGGAGAGTACACCTATTGCGCTTATTAGATAGTCTTCTTCCAAACCATAGGCAGGTGCCGAAAGGTTGGGAAGGAAAAAAACCAATTAGCCTAAGTGTGGTATACAGAAGGTAATAAGTAAAGACATATAAATGGATTATAGTAAGGGCAAAGGAAATTATGACTACTATCATTCATGACAAAACCGCGTATACCCCTGCCACTCCTACATCCGCATTGGTTTTCTCCAGAACACTTCGTATCACTGCGAAGATCCATATTGTTTGAATATGCCATCGTATAGTAACATACGAATTCGAAGGAACTTGTTCCAGTTCGAGGATGGATTCTGGTTCGGGAGAAATAGAATAGGATTATTCAGTTGTCTTTTATCTTCACCTTCTCTCAGGTTGCGAGGGTTCCTGGTATAAGGAGAGTACACCTATTACGCTTATTGGATAGTCTTCTTCCAAACCTTAGGCTGGTGCCGAAAGGTAGGGAAGGATGAAAACCAATTAGCCTAAAGGTGGTGTACAGAAGGTAATAAGTAAAGATTTATAAAGGGATTGGAGTGAGGGCAAGGATGTATACGGTTACTGTCATGAATCAGGATAGTGGAAGAGGCATTACTAGGAATACCGAGCAACCCTTTCGAAATATTTTCATATTTCAGTTTCACTGTGCGGTGTTAATTGAAAACTGTTTTCCCAATTAGATCCTTACTCAAGGGTATGTATTTACCAGTTTTGATTCTCACATCTGTATGGAGTTACAGATGGTGAGTCGGAGTAAGATATTGGGAATTGGGTGATTAGATCCAATGTATATCAGAATTCTTTGTATTGGTGATATTTGAGGAAATCACCTGGGTTTTGCTTGACGACAAATATTTGGTTTTGAATATCCGTTGTTATGCACAAATTTCAAACTGATATATCTGTACGTTTATTTTATAAAGTGAGATATAAAATTTTTAAATTAAGTCTATGACATTTACCTATATCAGTTGATGATCAGGTAAGATGCATTCAACAACGGTGTAATTGTTCTTAACCATAGTACAGTTTTCAACCTACAACGCGCAGGGTTTGAGTTATTGAACTCAGGGGACTTATACAAAGTATTGTATGTTGTCCAATGTCCGTTAGGACAAAGGGTTTGGTACTCGTACTATATTCTGTTTACTCATGACTTCTCTAGTTCTAGACAAGTATTTCGTTGAAATACAAGGTCCGGATTTTGAGAAGTTATAGGTATAAAAATGATGTAGAGAACCATATATTGCAAAAGGGTGGTAATCATACTATATTCTCTTTACTTTTGACTTCTCTAGTTTTAGACAAGTATTTCGTTGAAACACAGGGTTCAAATTTTGAAAAGTTATAGGTATAAGAATAAAGTAGAGAACAATTTGTTGGAAGTATCAGGATTCTTCGAGGTAATCGAAGATGTAGATACTTGTGCTAGGTATTCCATTGTAAGAAATGGTTTTGAGACCTAGCTTCTCTTTCAGGTTACTCATACGTAGATGCATTCCTTGATGAGTAATGCTGCTTGGCTTCCTTGCAGTTGGTTGATATGTGTTAGTTATATGTATGCCCTAGAGGTCATTATTGTACATGATTGTATATTATAGTGGATGCTTGGACATATATAGAGAGGAATTTTTGCTCACATTAGAATTCTCTTTCTCTTTTTCTCTTATCAGCTCACTCAAAGCTAGAGAGTAAAATGAGATGAAGAAAATGACTAAGTGATGAACCAAGGTGAAGAAAATATCTTATATATATTTGTAGATAGTTAACCATGGCTAAAATATAATGGTTGGGTTATAAAATATCTAGCGTAAAACAAAATTAGTGGAATTAGTCAAGGCTTCTACATACTTCCACAAGCATCTTAAGCCATGCTAATTTTCACCTAATTTTGTTTTTCCCTTAATAATTAAATCACCCAAATTGTCTTTAGTTTAGTATGAGTCTCATACACCCATGTCCAATGTATCATCTAGCATGACACAAATATATGTAATATATATATATATACACACAAATATATATATATATATATACACACACACAAATATATATATATATAAATATATATACAAATATATATACAAATATATATATACACAAATATATATACAAATATATATATATATCTAATTATTAAATTAACATTTGATTTAATAATCCGGCTATATCATATATAACCGACTAATATCATTTCTTTATATATCAAATATACATATAACAAATTATTGAATCAACACTTGATTCAATAATCCGGTTATATCACATATAACCTACATCGCGAGATTAGAATACGGTATCACATACACGTATTCAATCTTAGTCCTGCACATATCACATATGATTCCTACCTCATTTCGCTTGAGCTAGAAAACCTTTGTGTGGGACTCTAAAGACTCGTCAATACGCCAGCAGTAGGTGATGATCACATCAGTCACCCACAAGCCGTCAGCGGTACTAGCTGGACGTAACGGCTATCCAGGTATTGAGCGAATAGAAGATCAACAAGCAAGCTTGTCCAAACTCCCATGAACCTTACAAGTAACACTACCATACAGTCCGGTTTCTTCGTCTGATATGTAGCATGTCGAGTCTGGGGGTGGTAAATGTCAGACCCCAATAACTTGATAAGTCATGCCGATGTGAGGCTCATAACTGTAAGTGCACGGCGGCGCCCCGGCCGTCAATCCGACGCCGGAATGCGGAAGCGATGATTTACTTTAACTTTTATAACCGGCACCACCGCGCATTATAAACCCGGATCGGGCTATTAAACTAGTCCTAGCTATCTAAAGAACGGGTAGAAAGATATACCGAGCGATCCGTGTCCTTCGGTCTTCTCGTCGTCGTCCCGATCTCCTCGCAGAATCTCCGGTCTTCACCTCCTCGCCGGAAGGGCACCACGTCGCCGGCTTCTTTTACTGGCTCCCACCTCTTGACCGAGGCAACTCGGGCATGATGTTGGCGAGTCGACGTGCCCAAGGGTGCTGTAGGTTAACTGTAGAGTCCTATGTCTCTTGGGGTTGTAGGAGTTTGCCATATGGTGGAGGTATGAGATGATAACAATTTTTGGAGATGAAATTGGGGATTTTTGCAAACTCTAGAGAACCAAAAATCCCCACCAAATAATGGGCAGCCCCTCCCTCTTCATTGGCCGGCCAAAATCATGAGGAAAAGCCAAAAGGAGAGAGAGGAAAAGAATGAGGGAGCCACACACTATTATCCAAGGGAGAGAGAGAAAAGGCTATCATGCAAAGAAATGATCACTAGCCTAAACCAACACTCCATCAACTATCATCACTTCCAAAAGTCATGCCATCATGAAGATAGAATTCAAGCAATGATGAAGTGAACAAGTCGAGGTCAACAAGAGCCATCATGAAGCAACAAAATGCAAAGAACACCCTCCACTAATGCTTATTTGCACAGATGCAAATAAGCTCTCCTCCACCAATTTTCGGTCAATGAAAGATACAAAGAAATATGGCCGAAACGGAAAACAAACTGGCAACTCCAAAAAACTGATCCCCGTAATAAATTACAGGAAAACCCCGCTACTATATATACATACCCGCATTTGTATTCCGACCGAATACAAATGCACTGAGACAAAATCTACACTGTGCAATACTAGGATCCGGCTTAAACAAAAGCCCGCTAGTATTTTCCGTCCGATCATGATCCGTGCAATACCGCACATATCTGATCGAACCCTGCCATATTTCCATATGGCCTCTACAGCGTTTCGCCCGAAATTTGAGCAACTGGACTGTGGGGGACTCTAAAGACTCGTCAATACTATGGCTGTGGATTTAACCACTAGCACGTCAGAGGTATTAGCCATACATGACGGGCCACCAGCTATTGACCGAAAGGAACGTCTGTGAGCGAACTCATCCTGACACCCTACTGAGCCTGTCAGTGACAATATCCGTACAGTCCGGTCCGTTCGTCTATTAGCATCGCATAGCGGGCCTAGGGGGTTGGTAAAAGTCAGACCCCCAAAAGCGGTACAAGTCGTGTTGGAGTGTAGCCCAGAACACCTTGAGATACTACTGGAATACCTACCAGTAAATCTCCTGCCTCGGCCGAGGGCTTTGTGTAACGGCTCTCCTAGACACAGCGCGACCTCACCCCCAATACCGGGAGTGACGAACCCCTGAAGATCCTCTCGCTGCCTCCATGTGGCTCGGGACTGTACCCAACTAAAACCTGTTTGCACGTCTCCTTTGAGCATGGTAGGGTAGTAATCAAAGTACAGTGGGAACTCACACGAGACAAATGACGATCCTCAGGTCGATGAACTAACCTGTACACATGTCACCAGGGAACTGCTATCTGACGTCTGGTATAATCCCAACTAGCAGGTTCCCGGCGAGTCCTGTCCGGTATACTCATAACCCAATGAGCACCTATATACATCTTAGGTGAACCAACTGACACCAGTGGCTTGTGAGACCGGCCACCGCCCCTCGTCGGGGTCTCGACTGTATACACTAGTCTACTCTGGAGTATCGATGCCCTGTCTCGAAACTCCCACGACTAGGGACCTTTTAAGGATGTGCTTAAAGACTACCAACTCCCATGTATATGATCGCCCTCATACTGCTGGCAGTCAAGCAAGAATCCTAGGGGCTTTATCAACGTGTAATAGCGACCTGTCAGGTCACCTAAAGCAGTACATGATGATAAAGATAAACCAGATAGCATACTATCATCTTGAGTGAGACTGTCCTACCGGGATAGGTGCTCCCTCAATCATTGCAATCACGTGCCTGTGATCCAATAATTGACTCTGAGGGCACTAACTCCAACAATCTTCCACTTGCACTCAAGGCTAATTATTGCGATGTCACATACTCACAGCCCGTGTGATACCGAACACCCAACTCCTCTACTAGTCAGTCTCACAAAGCTCGTTTGCGAAACTATTGCGTTCGAGAAATAGCCTTAGTGAGTGGATCCGCTTTGATGTTTCTTTCTATGTCTCTCTATATCTCAAGTTCGCGAAGAAAGCCATCTCCCGAAATGAGCAATACATGTCTTAGAATGTGTCTGGATGTCTGATGGGACCTAGCTCATAAATTAACTCCAAATCCAAACTTCTTAGATTGTATCATCAACTGAACTTAATCAGTATCCTGCGCCATGCCTCCCTCAGTATTGCTTTGGACCACCTGTCCAAAATACTGCCCCTCATCAGAAGGAAAACTATAACTCTGACAACCTCCCTGTCGTCCAAGTCACCTTGGAAGCCTGGAATGATAACTGTCTCCCGAATGAGGCTGTCGTTATCATATCCCTAGAACATCCACTTATATTCTAAAACTGCTTCCGACTGTTTCTTCAGGATTGGATCAATGTCAACTTATTGCATCTAGTGCAAAAACAACATCTGGTGTGGTACTTGACATTTCATGATTGACTCAATTGCCTAAGCAAGTGATCTACCAATCATGCACATCCCTCTCCCCTTTAGTCTGTAAGACACCTTTAGAGAGGGTGACTCCATCACCTGCAGGTATACTACCTTGCCAGGAGTCGTCCATTCTAAAAACTCTTAGAAAGCTGTCTAATTACCCTGATTGGGAAACCACCCAAATCTAGATCCAAAACCATAGATTCAGTAACCAGAATGTCTGATATAATGTCTAAGTCCCATATGGAGAAACCACTGTGTGACGACCAAAGTATAACCGATCGTAGTATAGGAATATCATTTCCTACTCTGTGTATGTCATCCAAATACCAGGACATCACACCCTACTACCTTCTTAACAGATCCATCCCCTATTCTGATGAAGTCAAACCTATGACTGTCATATCAGAAATAGATGATCTATCTCCGCTGTATCTGCTTTAGTCTATAAATAGACATAAGCCACTTGTCCATCAATGCTTCCGCTTCTCCTACTGACTACGACAACCCTCTTGCAGAGTCATATAGACGTACAATTCTAAAGCCAGTTTAGAACGATGCTATACTCATCCTCCCGCTGGGTCTCGCAGTCTGGAACAACAGAATTGGCAAGTCTGGGTAAACAAGAACCTCCCTGCCACCGTCCTTGAGGCTACCGGAGTACCTCTCGGGTTCCCGAGGTTACCCACCGTATCTGCGGAGTAGCCAATGGAATGTCAATTCAGATTGAATCTTTAGGTTCTTATCAAATCTTCAGTAATCGTTTGCGGTTCTGGAATCACTTCCAGTTCTACCATACTCCCACTACTGTTTTCTGAAAAAATCCATTTTTGTTAAAACTGTGGCGAGTCAAGAACAATATCACTATTGATTTTCCAGATGGTAGAAAATCAACCCTCGTCATAGCCTGGGTCAACCCACAAACAGCCATTACAGAAACATGCCTTGAGTTATCCAGAGTCTGGTTTTAAGTATAAGCCGGACAACTCCCCGTACCTCAACATCGTTAAGATACGAACTGTTCTATATCCAATATAGGACCAGAGGCACTAATTTAATTGAACCAGATTCAAATCATGCAGCTGTCTCCAGCGCATGTCAACTAAATGGAAGGAGGCCGATCAGCGTTACTCAACTTAGGAATGCTTCCAATTATGAGTAACCTGAAAGAGAAGCAAGTTCTCTTAATCATTACTATCAACTGAATACCACACACAAGTATCTACATCTTCGATCATCTTGAAGAATCCCGATAGTTGCAACACCTGGTTCTCTACTTTATTCATATACCTATAACTTCTCAAAATTCGGACCCTGTGTTTCTACGAAACACCTGTCTAAAAACTAGAGAAGTCATAAGTAAACCAAATATAGTACGAGAACCAACCCCTATGTCCTAATGGACACTGGATAATATACAATACTCTGTATAAGTCTCTTGAGTCTGATAACTCAATCCTTGTGTGTCGTAGGTTGAAAACTGTACTATGATTATGAAGAATTACACCGCTGTTTAATGCTCCTTACCTAACCATCCACTGATATAGGTAAATGTTACCGACATAATTTCAAAAAGGTATATCTCACTCTATGAAAATAGACGTACAGATATGTCAATTTGAAATTGGTGCATAACAACGGATATTCAAAACCAAATATTTGCCACCGGCAAACAACCCAGGCGATTTCCTCAAATATCACCAATTACAACGAATTCCGATATAATGAGGATAATCACCTAATTCCCAATAACTCACTCCCACTCATCATCTGTAAAACCATACAGATGTGAGAATCATACCTGGTAAATACATACCCTGGAGCAAGTTTCTAATTGGGAAATCAGTTTTCTTTTAACAGTACACAGTGAAACTGAAACATTGAAATGTTTCGATAGGGTATCCTGGTATTCCTAGTAATGCCTCTTCCATTATCAGATTCACAACTGTAACCGTATATTTCTATGCCATCTCTCCACATCCCTTCATATGTCTTTAGTCATTACCTTCTGCACACCCCTTTACGCCAAATGGTTTTCTTCCTTCCCTACTGTTCGGCACCAACCTATGGTTTGGAAGAAGACTATCCAATAAGCATAATGGGTGTACTGTCCTAATCCTAGGAGCACTTGCAATGCGAGAGAAGGTGAGGATAAAAGACAACCGAATAAACCTTATTCCTATTTCTCCTGAACCAGAATCCATCCCCGAACTGGAACAAGTTCCTTTCGAGTTCGTATATAACTATACGATGGAGTATCCAATAAACCATGGATCTTCGTAGTGATACGGAGTGTCCTGGAGAAATACAAAGGTGATGTGGGAGTAGTAATGAAAAACTTGGTTTGGTCGTGAATATCAGTCGCAATTTACTTTGCCCTCTTACTCATTCCTTGATATGTCTTTACTTAATACCTTCTGTACACCGTTTAGGCTAATTGGTTTTCTTCATTCCCCACCGTTCGGCACCAGCCTAAGGTTTGGAAGAACACTTTCCAATTTGCGTAATGGGTGTACTGTCTCCTAAACCAAGGAGTACTCGCAACCTGAGAGAAGGTAAAAGGAAAAGATAACTGAATAGTCCTATCCGTTTTCTCCAGAACTGGAAACCATCCTCGAATAAATCCCTTCGAGTTCGTATATAACCATACGATGGTTTTGTCCAATGGAAGTGGACGTTCATAGTAATACGGGGTGTCCTGGAGAAAAGGGTAAAAGTAGGAGTGGCAATGAGGTATGCAACTCTGACAATCCAAAAGCCAGTGTTAAGAGGGTTCGGTTAATTTTGGTCACTGAGTCATAGTCTAGGGTCGGGTCAATGGTCGCTGCCAAAGAGAGAGAGAAAAGAAACACTCAGCGTGCACTCTAACCTAGATCAGAATGGTTATCACTTTATCTAATCAGGAAGCGTCCCACCGTACCGTCAAATTCTCCTCCAAACCTGAAAGAAGAATTAGTCGGGATCACCCGAGGAGTAAACCAACTTATCAGTGGGAATCGGGATCCAACTATCATCGCATGATAACGTGACGGAATCCGCTTACGCTATCACACTCCAGAAAGTATGCGCATATCTGGTAAGTTTCAGTTTCTTTAGAAACTCCCGATGTGATTTTTGCCCCATGCTCTTATGACCTTGACGAAGGCCAACATATCATAAGTCACATGTTAAGTTCTACCCATCATTGTCCAGGTTAATTTGAACCCACCCGTACATACCCTTGATGAAGGCCAAAATAGTAGTACGACTGTCCTAAACCAACGCATCTATCTATGCTACAGAAAAGTAACAAATAGCTACCATACACTATGCCTTGACGAAGGCCAACATACATAGCATGAATACTAAGTGCTACCTTCCTGAAATGACGGAGGGCTACGAATGGTTTCTGGCGAAAACCTTTAACATAATGAACTTGATATCGTTGAAGGAACAGATAGCTTTTATAAAAATATAGTAACGAAAACCTGTGCTAAAGAGGTCACTCCCGGTGAAGGGATCTCGGCTCTTTCCCCGTAGAATGAGGCGCAGGATATTACAACTGAATACCACGATGCAAAGTAAAAGCAATCGGTTATAGTGAAATTATTGCCCTGACGAAAACTTTTGTCCAAGGGGTCACTCCCGGTGAAGGGATCTCGGCCCTTGCTTCGTCGACTGAGGAGCAGGATATTCCAACTGAATACCACGATGCAAAACAAAAGTGAGCGTCCTTGCAATAACAGCTTTTTGAAAAGTGTTCCAACAACATCAGATTAGGTTTGTTTTGAACTTGCATTGATCCGCATCAACGCAGTCCCATCAATTGATCACACCACAAAGAACGAAAATATACTGATGTATGTATATGCCATCCGCATTCGCCACTGGGTCCCGTCATTACCCGTTAGGTTAGCTAACTAACGACAGAGCGGGGACTGAACTAGCGCGGATGCAAAACATATACAACATCTACTAGTATATATATATATATCAATATATAATATTTCGCTCAAGGCGTGATAAAAATGCAACATCACAGAAATGTACAGCATCACAGAATAATAAAGATATCTGGGATCCCCGGGTTTCACAAAGCCGCTACTGAAACCCGACGTTCCCCAGGTCGTGTGGATAGCCTGTGCAATGAAATCCTAGACCCCTACGGGCACGGCAAGTTACCCGCCAAAACCTGAAGCGAGGCAGCCCCTTCAGCAACGTCAATGGACCACCCAGCACTTCACGGAATCCGGTAACTTGGGCACCCCTCCTGGGTCAACCTGTACCCCCTACGAGTGCGGCGAATAGCCCGCCAATTCTAGAGTAAAGCCCCCTCTGTCTCAATGCCATGAGATGCGGGCTTGTTGCCCTCTAGAATTCGGCTATCCGTGCACCCCTCCGTGGGGCAATCCTAGTACAGAAAGCAAAATATACATACAACGGGTACATCGACCGCAACCTAGTCGTGCCCCAAAAGAATAATATACAAACAGGCAGTGACGGCAGTCCACATGTCGGACGCACGCCCCGCAATATCAAATGTACATAATACAACAAAAACTGTACTAGCATTGGATCCAGGCTATCCCCCACGACCGATCCGCAACATCACAGCACAACCACAGAACATCAACGTGAATGTCACGTTCGCAAATCCGTCTAACCGGGCTGTAGCAGTTAGACAGGATTTACCGATCAAGTGACATTCACGGTCGCAGATATAATGTAAATACTGTGAACTAATGTGTTTAAAATTTTCGATCGATCAAATATTACCAAGTGGGCCCCAAACTTTACTGTAGCACTTAAAGAAATTCTGGGCCCAAAAATAATATTCCAAAACCCCTATTTTCAGCCCAGAGACCTCCTGTAAAAAGTTGATGCACTGAACAGTATATATTGCGGCGGAACCGCGGCCCAAGCATGGGTTTTGCCACGGTTCCGCGGTGGTATAATGGGTTCGTGCAACCAAATTTTTACAGAAGGCTTATAATTCCATGTACATCTTTCTGCAACACACTGAAAAAAATTTCAAGCCAGAAAAAAATCGACAGAAAACTGATGGAAAGGAAACGCGGGTTTTTGGAATTTTGTTCGATCAAAAGTGTAAACACATTAGACAAAGCTACACTAGGTTAATGGCGAGGCTCTGATACCACTGTAAGTGCACGGCGGCGCCCCGGCCATCAATCCGACGCCGGAATGAGGAAGCGATGATTTACTTTAACTTTTATAACCGGCACCACCGCGCACTATAAACCCGGATCGGGCCATTAAACTAGTCCTAGCTATCTAAAGAATAGGTAGAGAGATATACCGAGCGATCCGTGTCCTCCGGTCTTCTCGTCGTCGTCCCGATCTCTTCGCGGAATCTCCGGTCTTCACCTCCTGACCGGAAGGGCACCACGTCGCCGGCTTCTTTTACGGGCTCCCACCTCTTGACCGAGGCAACTCGGGCACGAAGTTGGCGAGTCGACATGCCCAAGGGTCCTGTAGGTTAACTGTAGAGTCCTATGTCTCTTGGGGTTGTAGGAGTTTGCCATATGGTGGAGGTATGAGATGATAGCAATTTTTGAAGATGAAATTGGGGATTTTTGCAAACTCTAGAGAACCAAAAATCCCCACCAAATAATGGGCAGCCCATCCCTCTTCATTGGCCGGCCAAAATCATGAGGAAAAGCCAAAAGGAGAGAGAGGAAAAGAATGAGGGAGCCACACACTATTATCCAAGGGAGAGAGAGAAAAGGCTATCATGCAAAGAAATGATCACTAGCCTAAACCAACACTCCATCAACTATCATCACTTCCAAAAGTCATGCCATCATGAACATAGAAGTCAAGCAATGATGAAGTGAACAAGTCAAGGTCAACAAGAGCTATCATGAAGCAACAAAATGCAAAGAACACCCTCCACTAATGCTTATTTGCACAAATGCAAATAAGCCCTCCTCCACCAATCTTCGGCCAATGAAAGATACAAAGAAATATGGCCGAAACGGAAAACAAACTGGCAACACCAAAAAACTGATCCCCGTAATAAATTACAGGAAAACCCCGCTACTGTATATACATACCCGCATTTGTATTCCGACCGAATACAAATGCACTGAGACAAAATCTACACTGTGCAATACTAGGATCCGGCTTAAACAAAAGCCCGCTAGTATTTTCCGTCTGATCATGATCCGTGTAATACCGCACGTATCTGATCGAACCCTGCCATATCCCCATACGGCCTCTACAGCGTTTCGCCCGAAACTTGAGCAACTGGACTGTGGGGGACTCTAAAGACTCGTCAATACTATGGCTGTGGATTTAACCACTAGCACGTCAGAGGTATTAGCCATACGTGACGGGCCACCAACTATTGACCAAAAGGGACGTCTGTGAGCGAACTCATCCTGACACCCTACTGAGCCTGTCAGTGACAATATCCGTACAGTCCGGTCCGTTCGTCTATGAGCATCGCTTGGCGGGCCTAGGGGGTTGGTAAAAGTCAGACCCCCAAAAGCGTTACAAGTCGTGTTGGAGTGTAGCCCAGAACACCCTGAGATACTACTGGAATACCTACCAGTAAATCTCCTGCCTCGGCCGAGGGCTTTGTGTAATGGCTCTCCTAGACACAGCGCGACCTCACCCCCAATACCGGGAGAGACGAACCCCTGAAGATCCGCTCAATGCCTCCATGTGGCTCGGGACTGTACCCAACTAAAACCTGTTTGCACGTCTCCTTTGAGCGTGGTAGGGTAGTAATCAAAGTACAGTGGGAACTCACACGAGACAAATGATGATCTTCATGTCGATGAACTAACCTGTACACATGTCACCAGGGAACTGCTATCTGATGTCTGGTATATTCCCAACTAGCAGGTTCCCGGCGAGTCCTGTTCGGTGTACTCATAACCCAATGAGCACCTGTATACATCTTAGGTGAACCAACTGACACCAGTGGCTTGTTAGACCGGCCACCGCCCCTCGTCGGGGTCTCGACTGTATACACTAGTCTACTCTGTAGTATCGATGCCCTGTCTCGAAACTCCCACGACTAGGGACCTTTTAAGGATGTGCTTATAGACTACCAGCTCCCACGTATATGATCGCCCTCATGTTGCTGGCAGTCAAGCAAGAATCCTAGGGGCTTTATCAACGTGTAATAGCGACCTGTCAGGTCACCTAAAGCAGTACACGATGATAAAGATAAACCAGATAGCATACTATCATCTTGAGTGAGACTGTCCTACCGGAATCGGTCCTCCCTCAATCATTGCAATCACGTGCCTGTGATCCAATAATTGACTCTGAGGGCACTATCTCCAACAATAACCGGTCGAGAAACTACTGATAACACTTACAAGTAAATCTCATCATAATCCCTGGCTAGGGACTTCCTGTTATATCCAATCGAGCATAGCGCAATATCAACTCCTAATACCGGGTGACACGAAACCCCTCCTATCGCCCATTGCCTCCATGTGACTCGGGACTGTACCCAAAATCCACATGTTTGTATGACTCCTTTGAGCCGTGGTAGGGAGGAAATCAAAGCACAGTGGGAACCACACAAGACTCTATGACGATCTCGTGTCTACAGACTAACATGTACCAGTCACCAGAGAACTGCTATCTGACGATAGGTATAATACCATCTAGGAGTTCTTACCGAGTCCTGTTCAGTGTACCCATTCTCCAATGAGCACCTGTGTACAATCTCTGATGTCAAACACTAATGGCTGTGGGATCAACCATCGCCCCATACAGGGTCAAGAAATGTACACACTAGTCTACTTTGGAATATCGATGCCCTATCTCGATACTCTCTCGACTAGGAACAATTAAAGGATGTACTTGTGGACTACCCTGGTCCCACTAGTATGATTTGCATCATAGTCCTGGTAGTCAGATACACATCCCAAGGGTTTTATCAACATGTAATAGAAAGACAGTATAATGATACAAGTGTACATGTTAGGATAAAGAGAAACCAGATAGCATACTATCATGTCGAGAAAGAAAGTCCTCTTTATATATGTCCAAGCATCCACTATAATATACAATCTTGTACAATAATGGCCTCTAGGGCATACATATAACTAACAATCTGGCCTTCTCGAAACTAGTTGGGTCATCATCTTCCATGATGTAATCCTCGCTCCCACCGTCTATGAGAAAACCGTAGTATCTCTCAGGTGGGTGAGGAAACCTACTAGATCTGCGGAGTGGCTGGGGTTCGTTGGGTACTATTGGATCGTTCGGCTCTACCAAATTGTCAGTTATAGTTTGTGTTGCTGTAACTTCTTCCAGTTCTACCTCTTTACCACTAGTTTCTTTCACAAGAAATTCCTTTTCTAAAAAAGCGGCATGTCGAGAAACAAACACCTTTTGTTCCTCGGTGTGGTAGAAGATATACCCTCATGAATGTTTGGGATATCCTACAAACTTGCACAGAATTGACCTTGCCTCGAGTTTGTCCGGATTTTGTGTTTTCACATAAGCCGGACAACCCCAAATCTTAACATAATTAAGATATGGTCTCTTTCCTTTTCATATCTCATATGGAGTGGTAGGCACTAATTTGGTGGGAACCATATTCAATAGGTCTGCAGTTGTTTCAAGTGCATGACCCCAAAAGTAAATAGGTAACTCTGTAGTACTCATCATGTTAGTGTATATGCCCTAGAGGCCATTACTGTATCATACTAGTTTGTATATTACTTAATGGATGCTTGGGATATTCACCTTGTATATACAATCTTGCTCAAAATAGTAGTATGCTACTTGGTTTGTTTCTACTTCAATGTGTACTTGTGTTTATTTCAGTATATCACTTATACGCATTAGTGGAGCCCTTAGGATCTTTGCTTGATTACCAGCGTTGTGATGGCAGTCACACTAGTGGGGGCTGGGTAATCTATAAGCATATCCTTATACAGGTCCCTAGTCGCAGGACTATCGAGACAGGGCATCGATACTCCGGAGTAGACTAGCGTATGCGCTTCTCATCCCAGTGTGGGAGATGGTCTGTCCCACAGCCATCAGTACGTCGTACTGGAGATAGTATACGGGTGCTCGTTGGGTTACGAGTACACTGGACAGGACTCGTCGGGAACTGACAGGTTGGTATTATACCTATCGTCAGTCATCAGTTCCCAGGTGACATGAGTACAGCTTAGTCCGCTGACTTGACACTGGCACTTCGCCTCAAGTGTGTTCCCACTGCACTTTGATCACTACCCTACCACGGCTCAAAGGAGTCGTGCAAACAGGTGGTGGTTGGGTGCAGTCCCGAAGCACTTGGAGGCAGTGACGGTTAGACAGGATTCGTCTCTCCCGCTATTGGGGGTTGACATCGCGCTGTGTCTAGGAGAGCCATTACACGAGTAGTCCCTGGCCAGGGCAAACGAGATATACTGGTAGGTTTCCAGTGTTATCTCAGGGTGTTTTGGGCTTCGCTCCGGCACGACTTGTACCGCTATTGGGGGACTGACGTTTACCGCCCCCTAGGCCCGCCATGCGATGTATCAGACGAACAGACCGGACTGTACGGAGACTGTCACATTCAGACTCAGTAGGAGTACAGATGGGGTTTCACCTCGTCAGCCTTCTTGTCGACATCTACCTGGGGACCGTTACGCACAGCTAGTGCCGCTTGCGGTCTGTGATTAAACCCACTGCCAGCGTAGTGTCGAGTCTTTAGAGTCCCACACAGAGGGTATTCGCCTCTGGGCAAAACAGAGTAGAGGTCGCATGGTTTTGCGACAGGGTTCGTTCTCATCCGCGCACTTGTGCACGTTTGGAGTCCGGACAGATTTTACCAGCGGGCTCTGGTTTGAGCCGGATACTGGTATAGTATTTGGGGTTGCTTTTATCTCTCAGTATTCATGTTCCTCGGAACAAGAATGCAGGTGTGTATGCACAGTTCTTTTTGAGGAGGAGGAAGATGATTTTTCATTAGGGTTTCGGAACGGGTGCGTATGCACAGTTGACAGTTGTATTTTTCCAAACCCTAATGGATTTGTATTATATCATTTAATAATAAATAATAAAATGAAATTGTGTCATGGTTAGTTTTTGTTGACTTGTTGACCATGGTTGACTTGTTGACCATGGTTGAACATTTGACCATTATCATTACAAGAGAAAGATGCTCTTGATTCTTGCATTTTCATTTAATGCTTGTAATGATATTAGTCATTCTAAAACTTTCCATCAACCTTTTCATTTTGATTATTATTATTTTGATAATTCATTTTCTTTTTGCATTATGGTTGCAAGAAAGGAAATGATAGCTCATTCTATCATATTCACTCTCTCTCTTCACTTCATCTTCTTCTTCCTCTAGTCAAGAGAAACCTTCTCATGAGTTGAGAATCCTTCTCTTGAAAAACAAAAGCAACCCTTAGTCACTCTCTACTCACTCTAGGATCAAGGGTCTAGCAAGCCGGCGATTCTAGTTCACTCCAAGTACGAGAAAGAGCCCAAAGGTCGAGCCTTCGAGGTGGATCCATCTTCGACGGAAGAAGGCGACCAAGTAGAACCATCAACCTCTACAAAGTTTGAAGACGAAGGAGTTCAAGTCTAGGTATAACCATCTTCATCCGAGTAGCTAACTCCCTTTAGCTAAGTTTGCTAGTTTTAGTTTAGGTAACGATCCCGACCTAGCTTAGTCCATATTGCCTCTTGCGTTAAAATTTTGATTTTATACCGTTTCCGCCTCCCCGTAAGAACCGGGGGTCGCAACGTGGACTTACAGTGGTATCAGAGCCTAACTAAACTTAAACTAGCTTAGTAGTGAAGTGTAACGAAGTTCGGAACCGAAAAAAATCACAAAACCGGATAATCACTAAAACTGAGTTTCTGTTGAAATTTTTTCTGCTCAAAATGAAAAACTTTACACTTGTAAATTCGGCTCAGGGTTTTGTGTCAACACCCAAGAAAAACGATACAGTGATTCGCCTAAAGTGCCGCGCTTCCGCCGCGTGATCCTTCTTAGCCGCCGCGGAACCGCCGCTACTTGGTGTCTTCTCTGCATCGTTTTTCGTGCAGTGTGTTTGTGTGTTGGTTTTGGGATTTTTAAAATATATTATATGTGCCCAGATTTTCCAGAAAAGAAATTTCCTTTTGGGGTCCTATAATTCCGTATTTTTTTCCGAACTTCACTGCACTTTGACTATGATGGTTATATCTGTGATGCTTGCATGTATTGAACGTCGGCTAATCGCTATAAGTCGATTAGTCGGGGTTATACATGATCTGTAATGTGCTGGAATGTGTATATGAATGTGTTGGACTGTCGCGGGTGAATAGCCGGGGTGGATGTGAGATGAGCTTTTGTTTTTCTTTCATTCATTGTAAATGTAAATTGATGTAATAATTATTATTTGTTTGGCCGCACAACCGGGTCGGGGTTGTAGCCGTCATTGTATAATTCTTTTTACTGTTTTTGCTCCTAGGATAGACCCATGGAGGGGTGCACAAACTACCGAGTACTTGGCGGGTAGTTTGCCGCACCCGTAGGGGTCTTGGGTGGGGTATTTGGCTATTCACCGCGACCGTGTTATCCGCTTTTCGTTTCAGGCTCGAAAGGATTGCGGATTGCTAGTATATCCAATGCATTCATCTGTGATCTGTAATGTCTATCATTGCTTACTATTTAGGCGTTGCTTATGTTTTACAGACGCGCTAGCCCAGCCCCCGCTCTGTCGTTAGTTAAGTAACCTAACGGGTAATGACGGGGCCCAGTGGCGAATGCGAATGGCATAAGCGTACGTCATATTTTGGTTGTTTTCTGCAATGGTAGGGTTAAATGATGGGACGCATTAAAAGTACTAATGCAAGAATATCACGCATTAAAAGAACTAATGCAAGATAATAAACCAAGTTAAAGTCGTTGGAACACTTTCGAAAAACCACTCGGTTCTTTTCAAAAATAACTTTTAAATGCGGAGCTTGAGCCACTCCTTCTAAAAGCTATCTCGTTCCATCGACTATATCAAGTTCACTACGTTCACGGTTTCGCCAAAACCATTCGTAGCCCTCCATCATTTCAGTTAAATGTACGGTAGTATTCAAGCTATGTATTTTGACCTCACGCCAAGGCATAGTGATTGGTAGCTGCCGGATATTTATCTGTTGCATAGATAGAATGCGTTGGTTTGAGACAGTCGTACTGCCATTTTGGCCTACGTCAAGGGTATGTACGGGTGGATTCAAATTAACCTGGATAATGATGGGACGAACTTGACATGTGACTTATGACATTTTGACCTCACGCCAAGGTCATAAGAGCATGGGGCAAAAAAATCCACATCGGGAGTTTCATAAGTACTGAAACTTGCTAGATTTGCATACCATTTGGAGTGTGGTGATTCTGGTAGGATTCCTTCAGTTTCATCATGCGATGATATTTGGATCCCGATCCTACTGTGAGTATATGCTACTCCTCGGGAAATTTCTCACTAAACGATCAATGCTATAAACCTAGTAGGTGCCTAGAAAGGTGTTAGCGGGGTTACGCCCCCAGGGAAAAGAGGTTATTTAATTAAGGAACTTCGCGAAAGCGTTGGAAAACCTCCCTCGAAGTACCGACACCGGCCTGGCTGAACGGTTAAGCAAGTATTGTACGGTGGGATTGATCCTGACTAATTCTTCCTTTATGGTTTGAGGAGGGATTCGAGAAACAGTGGGAGCCATCCTGTTTAGACAAACTAAAAACCACTCTAAACTTGCAAGAGCATCATGCTGAGTGTTTCTTCTTCTCTCTCATAATTGCAGCGACCAATCAACATGACTGGACTTAAGTTACTCCTAGATAAAAACAAGCTGACAGGGCCAAACTACAAAGATTGGCTCAGGAATGTCAAGATAGCAATCACTTATGACAAGCTGGGGTATCTTCTTACCACCAAAGCTCCCCCTGTCCCTGGTCCAACTTCCAGTATCGCGGATAAGGAAATCCGCAAGACTTGGGAGATTGATAGCGCGAAGGCCAAGTGCCTCCTGCTTGCCTCGATGGACAACGAACATCAGAGGAGGCATGAGAATATGGACATGGAGTCCATATTGCTCCATGCAAAAGAACTGTATGGAGAGCAATCACGTATCGCAAGATACGAAGCGTCGAAAAAGTTATTTTCGACAAGAATGGCCGTCGGATCATCAGTAGCCGAGCATGTGCTAAAGATGATCGGCTGCATTGAGGAGCTCGCTGACCTAGGGATCACATTGGAGAGTGAGCTATATACGGATATAGTTCTCCAGTCCCTTCCTTCCACTTACGCCCAGTTTATAATGAACTTCAACCTACAAGAAAAGGAGGTTGAACTTTCAGAGCTCCTCAACCTGCTGAGGAGCGCAGAGGGCACCCTACAGAAAGGTAGGGAAACATCCACTTTGTTTGTAGGAGGATCATCTTCTTCTAGGTCCAAGGCGAAAGCCAAGGGAAAGAAGAAGAAGGCCCCCGCCAAACCAAGGGGCGGTGTTGGTAAAGTGGATACGAAGGGAAAAGGTAAAGCAACAAAGATAGCGGGGAAGCTTGTGGATAAGGAAGAATGCTTCTATTGTCATAAGAAAGGACACTGGAAGAATGATTGCAGGGCCTGGAAGGCCAGAACACAGGAATTGAAGCAGGTTGCAGCTTCAGCTTCAGGTGTGTATGTTATTGAAAACTGTCTTTCAATAAACTCTACTTCCTGGGTATTGGATACCGGATCAGGATCTCATATCTGTAATTCTTTGCAGGCGTTGAGAAACCGTAGGGATTTGAAGGCAGGTGACATGACCCTCAGAGTTGCGAACGGAGCTAGCATGGATGCTAAAGCCGTGGGGGACTATCACCTGGGAATGTCAGATGGACATGTTTTGGTTTTGCGTAATTGCTTTTTTGTACCCAACGCAACTTGTAATATCATTTCTGTATCTTTAGTTTCTAAAGAAGGTTATGAATTTGCGTTTGTAAGTAATGTTGTAAACATTCACCTTAATCAAGTATTGATTGGGTCAGGTACTCTGAGTAATGGTATATACGTGTTAAACCAACCACAGATTTTTAATGTCCAGAATACACACAAAAGAAAGTCTCCAGAAATAAATCAGACTTTCTTATGGCATTGTAGATTGGGTCACATCAATGAGAGAAGGTTGACGAAGTTACATACAGAAGGGTATTTGAATGCGTTCGAATATCAGTCGTATGCCACTTGTCAATCCTGTCTCAAGGGAAAGATGACAAAGACTCCGTTTACTGGACATGGAGTAAGAGCGAGCGAGCTTTTGGGACTCGTACACAGTGACGTGTGCGGTCCAATGTCTACACATGCCCGAAGCGGACATTCTTACTTCATTACTTTTACGGATGACTTCTCAAGGTACGGTTATGTCTTCTTAATGAAACATAAGTCCGAGGCCTTTGGAAAATTCCAGGAGTATAAGAATGAAGTAGAGAAACAGACCGGCAAAAGTATTAAGATTCTAAGATCGGATCGAGGTGGAGAATACTTAAGTGCCGAGTTCCTGGACTATTTAAAAGAGAACGGAATTCTCTCTCAGCTTACTCCTCCTTACACCCCGCAACATAACGGTGTATCGGAGAGACGGAACCGCACCCTATTGGATATGGTGCGGTCCATAATGAGTAACGCTGAGTTGCCGCGATCATTCTGGGGGTATGCGCTAGAATCAGCTGCGTACCTTTTGAACCGAGTTCCTACTAAAACTGTGCCTACTACTCCATATGAGATGTGGAGTGGGAAGAAACCCTATCTTCAATATCTGAAGATCTGGGGATGTCCGGCTTTTGTCAAAAAGCAGCATGCGGACAAGCTCGAGGCACGCTCAGTACTGTGCAAGTTTGTGGGATACCCAAAGAACACCAGGGGGTATCTTTTCTACTACGCAGAGGAACAAAAAGTCCTTGTTTCTCGTAATGCCCACTTTCTAGAACACCAGTTCTTGGAAAAGGAGATTAGTGGGAGCGCAGTAGAACTGGAAGAAATTCCAGAACCACAGACTATTACTGAAAGGTTAGTGGAACCAGAGGGTTCAACAGAACAGGACATTCCTACGCCGCTCCGCAGGAGTAGTAGGCAGTCTCATCCGCCCGAGAGATACTGCGGTTTTCTCATAGACGGGGATAGAGAGGATTGCATCATAGATTATGATGAGCCTACTATCTTCCAGCAGGCCGTTCAGAGCGTTGACTCAGTGAAATGGCTGGATGCAATGCGGACCGAAATGGAGTCCATGTACACCAACAAGGTATGGACGTTGGACATTGCTCCAGACGGGGTAAAACCCGTAGGATGCAAGTGGATCTTCAAAAGGAAGATTGGTGTAGATGGACAGGTTGAGACCTATAAAGCTAGGCTGGTAGCAAAGGGTTTTCGTCAAAGACCTGGCTTGGACTATGACGAAACCTTTTCTCCAGTAGCCATGCTAAAATCCATTCGGATCCTTCTTGCCATTGCTGCCTTCCACGATTATGAGATTTGGCAGATGGACGTAAAAACCGCTTTTCTAAATGGAAATTTAGAGGAGTGTGTCTATATGGACCAGCCAGAGGGTTTCATTCAGAGTGGGAGCAGCGGAAAGGTGTGCAAGTTGCTTAAGTCCATCTATGGACTAAAGCAGGCATCGCGGAGTTGGAACATCTGCTTTGATGAGACGGTCAAAGAATTTGGCTTTATCAAAAATCCAGATGAACCATGCATCTATAGTAGATTTGTAGCGAGAACTGTAGTATTCCTCGTTTTATACGTGGATGACATTCTCTTAATAGGAAATGATATTCCTATGCTACAATCTGTCAAGGGGTTCTTGTCACAAAGCTTCTCCATGAAAGACCTGGGTGATGCCTCATACATCCTGGGGATCCGGATCCATCGTGATAGATCCAAGAGGATATTGGGACTTTCTCAGTCCAGGTACATCGACACCATAGTAAAAAGATTCGCTATGGAAGATTCCAAGCGCGGTAACCTACCGGCTTGTCACGGGATCACCCTCTCTAAAGAGATGTCTCCCAAGACTGATTTGGAGAGGGATCGCATGTCTATTATACCCTACGCTTCTGCGGTAGGCTCTATAATGTATGCGATGTTGTGTACCAGACCGGATGTAGCTTATGCACTGAGCGTGGTAAGCCGGTATCAGTCTAACCCTGGGGAGAAACACTGGATAGCAGTAAAGAACATTCTCAAGTACCTGAGAAGGACAAAGGAGATGTTCTTGGTGTATGGCGGAAAAGACCTCCAGATCGAGGCCTTTGCTGACTCCAGCTTCCAGAGTGACAAGGATGATTCCAAGTCCATGTCGGGTTTTGTCTTCACCCTCAATGGAGGGGCGGTGTGTTGGAAGAGTTCCAAACAGGAAACCGTTGCAGACTCGACGATGGAAGCGTAATACATCGCTGCATCTGATGCCGCAAAAGAAGCTGTCTGGATGAGGAAGTTCTTGAAAGAACTTCAGGTGGTTCCGTCCATTGTTGATCCAATACCTCTGTATTGCGACAACAACGGGGCTATAGCTTTAGCGAAGGAACCCAGGTCCCATCAGAGATCCAGGCACATCTTGAGGCGGTATCACCTGATCAGGGAGATCGTGGATCGCAAGGAGATCGAGGTTCGGAGAGTCGCTTCAGAAGACAACACTGCAGATCCATTCACCAAGGCCTTGCCCCAGACTCAGTTCGAGCGGCTGATCGAGATGATAGGTCTTCGATACGCCAGTACATGGCCTTAGTGCAAGTGGGAGATTGTTAGTGTATATGCCCTAGAGGCCATTACTGTATCATACTAGTTTGTATATTACTTAATGGATGCTTGGGATATTCACCTTGTATATACAATCTTGCTCAAAATAGTAGTATGCTACTTGGTTTGTTTCTACTTCAATGTGTACTTGTGTTTATTTCAGTATATCACTTATACGCATTAGTGGAGCCCTTAGGATCTTTGCTTGATTACCAGCGTTGTGATGGCAGTCACACTAGTGGGGGCTGGGTAATCTATAAGCACATCCTTATACAGGTCCCTAGTCGCAGGACTATCGAGACAGGGCATCGATACTCCGGAGTAGACTAGCGTATGCGCTTCTCATCCCAGTGTGGGAGATGGTCTGTCCCACAGCCATCAGTACGTCGTACTGGAGATAGTATACGGGTGCTCGTTGGGTTACGAGTACACTGGACAGGACTCGTCGGGAACTGACAGGTTGGTATTATACCTATCGTCAGTCATCAGTTCCCAGGTGACATGAGTACAGCTTAGTCCGCTGACTTGACACTGGCACTTCGCCTCAAGTGTGTTCCCACTGCACTTTGATCACTACCCTACCACGGCTCAAAGGAGTCGTGCAAACAGGTGGTGGTTGGGTGCAGTCCCGAAGCACTTGGAGGCAGTGACGGTTAGACAGGATTCGTCTCTCCCGGTATTGGGGGTTGACATCGCGCTGTGTCTAGGAGAGCCATTACACGAGTAGTCCCTGGCCAGGGCAAACGAGATATACTGGTAGGTTTCCAGTGTTATCTCAGGGTGTTTTGGGCTTCGCTCCGGCACGACTTGTACCGCTATTGGGGGACTGACGTTTACCGCCCCCTAGGCCCGCCATGCGATGTATCAGACGAACAGACCGGACTGTACGGAGACTGTCACATTCAGACTCAGTAGGAGTACAGATGGGGTTTCACCTCGTCAGCCTTCTTGTCGACATCTACCTGGGGACCGTTACGCACAGCTAGTGCCGCTTGCGGTCTGTGGTTAAACCCACTGCCAGCGTAGTGTCGAGTCTTTAGAGTCCCACACAGAGGGTATTCGCCTCTGGGCAAAACAGAGTAGAGGTCGCATGGTTTTGCGACAGGGTTCGTTCTCATCCGCGCACTTGTGCACGTTTGGAGTCCGGACAGATTTTACCAGCGGGCTCTGGTTTGAGCCGGATACTGGTATAGTATTTGGGGTTGCTTTTATCTCTCAGTATTCATGTTCCTCGGAACAAGAATGCAGGTGTGTATGCACAGTTCTTTTTGAGGAGGAGGAAGATGATTTTTCATTAGGGTTTCGGAACGGGTGCGTATGCACAGTTGACAGTTGTATTTTTCCAAACCCTAATGGATTTGTATTATATCATTTAATAATATATAATAAAATGAAATTGTGTCATGGTTAGTTTTTGTTGACTTGTTGACCATGGTTGACTTGTTGACCATGGTTGAACATTTGACCATTATCATTACAAGAGAAAGATGCTCTTGATTCTTGCATTTTCATTTAATGCTTGTAATGATATTAGTCATTCTAAAACTTTCCATCAACCTTTTCATTTTGATTATTATTATTTTGATAATTCATTTTCTTTTTGCATTATGGTTGCAAGAAAGGAAATGATAGCTCATTCTATCATATTCACTCTCTCTCTTCACTTCATCTTCTTCTTCCTCTAGTCAAGAGAAACCTTCTCATGAGTTGAGAATCCTTCTCTTGAAAAACAAAAGCAACCCTTAGTCACTCTCTACTCACTCTAGGATCAAGGGTCTAGCAAGCCGGCGATTCTAGTTCACTCCAAGTACGAGAAAGAGCCCAAAGGTCGAGCCTTCGAGGTGGATCCATCTTCGACGGAAGAAGGCGACCAAGTAGAACCATCAACCTCTACAAAGTTTGAAGACGAAGGAGTTCAAGTCTAGGTATAACCATCTTCATCCGAGTAGCTAACTCCCTTTAGCTAAGTTTGCTAGTTTTAGTTTAGGTAACGATCCCGACCTAGCTTAGTCCATGTTGCCTCTTGCGTTAAAATTTTGATTTTATACCGTTTCCGCCTCCCCGTAAGAACCGGGGGTCGCAACGTGGACTTACACATCATAGAGCGCACCATATCTAATAGGGTGTGATTCCTCCGCTCCGATACTCCGTTGTGCTATGGTGTATACAGAGGAGTAAGCTGAGAGAGAATCCCATTCTATTTCAAGTAGTCTCAGAATTTCGTGCTCAAGTATTCTCCTCCTTGAGCAGATCGAAGGATTTTAATACTTTTACCCGTCTGGTTCTATACTTTGTTCTTTTATTCCTTGAATTTCTCAAAAGTTTCAGCTTTGTGTTTCAACAGGAACACATGTCCGAATCTTGAGAGATCATCGGTGAATGTAATGAAGTATGAGTAACCATTCCTGGCATGTATAGACATAGGACCGCATACATCACTATGTATATGTTAGTTTTATATATGCCCTAGAGGCTATTGTTGTACATGATTGTATATTATATGTTGGTGTGTAGTAGCACCTCTAGTTAGGTTACAACATCATAAAGTAGTGAGCTTTTAAATTTTAGAGGGCTATTACAAACGAACTACGAATCGTAACTAGAGTTTAGGGTAATAGAAACAATATATGAAGTCTAAACTAAAGGAAAAGGAAATACAACCTTTGTAACCAACTCCTTCACTCTTTTAGACTCCTACGGTTTTGCACGAAGCTTGGAACGACTTCGCTCAAGGTCCTTCTGTTGCGCCACGGCAGCACCCCGGCCGTCTATCCGAGGCCAAAATGCGGAATCAAAAATTTTCCTTACTTGGAAACCGGCGCTACCGCGGACAAAGAAAAACCCGGATCGATAACCATTAACTTATACTAGCTAACAAGAGATGGGAAGAGAAGTATACCGAGTGATCCGAGTCCTCCGGTCTTCTCGTCATCGTCCCGATCTCCCGCGGAAAGTCTTGTCTCCACATCGACGCCTCCTCGCCGGAAGGGCACCACATCGCCTGCGTCTTTTACGGGCTCCGGCCTCAATACCGAGGCAACTCGGGCACGAAGCTGGCAAGTCGACGTGCCCAAGATTTACTGTAGAATGTGTAGTGCTTAGTTTTTTTGGGGTTATGTTGCCTTGATGGAGGAATCAAGATAATATGAACTTGGGGATTTTTGTGGCAATGGAAAATGATATGAATGATTAATTTTCCCACACCCTCTCCAAAAAGAAATGAACCATTCTCCCCTCTCTAAAGAAGTGGCCGGCCCCTTCTTCTTCAAATGGTGGAGAAAAAACCAAAAACAAGAAGGAAGGTGAGTGTAGGATAAAGGTGGAGGGTGACCATAAGCAAACATAATCATCACAAACCATACCCTCTCAAATCACCATTAAAGCAAGTGATGGAAGAAAGATGCTTAACATGTCATAAAGAAAACAATTGCAAGAAACCCCCTCCACAAATGTAATTTGCAAAACTGCAAATTACCCCCTCCATCAGAAAAGTCCGGCCGGGAAAGAACAAAGGAAAACCGGCCGGAACGGAATGCAAACTGGCAACTCCAGAAAACTGGTCTCATAATAAATTACAGGAAAACCCCGATACTGTGCATACACACCCGCATCTGTATTCCGACCGGATACAAATGCAATGAGACAAAATCTACACTGTACTATACTAGGATCGGCTTAAACCAAAGCCGGCTAGTAATATCCGTTCGATCCTGATCCGTGCAATACCGCACGTATCTGATCGAACCCTGCCATATAACCATACGGCCACTAGTACAAACCGTCCGATCCTGATCCGTGCAATACCGCACGTATCTGATCGGACCATGCCATATCTCCATACGGCCTCTACAGCGTTTCGCCCGAAAGCTGAGTAACTGAAAGTGTGGTGGACTCTAAAGACTCGTCAATACTATGGTTGTGGATTTAACCACTAGCACGTCAGAGGTATAAGCCAATACGTGACGGGCCACCAGCTATTGACCAAAAGGGACGTCGATAAGCGAACTCATCCTGACACCCTACTGAGCCTGTCAGTGACAATATCCATACAGTCCGGTCCGTTCGTCTATGAGGATCGCATGTCGGGCCTAGGGGGTTGGTAAAAGTCAGACCCCCAAAGGCGGTACAAGTCGTGTCGGAGTGTAGCCCAGAACGCCCTGAGATACTACTGGAATACCTACCAGTAAATCTCCCGCCTCGGCCGAGGGCTTTGCGTAATGGCTCTCCTAGACACAGCGCGACCTCACCCCCAATACCGGGAGAGACGAACCCCTGCAGATCCGCTCACTGCCTTCATGTGGCTCGGGACTGTACCCAACTAAAACCTGTTTGCACGACTCCTTAGAGCCGTGGTAGGGTAGTAATCAAAGCACAGTGGGAACTCACACGAGACAAATGACGATCTCAGGTCGATGAACTAACCTGTACACATGTCACCTGGGAACTGCTATCTGACGTCTGGTATAATCCCAACTAGCAGGTTCCCGGCGAGTCCTGTCCGGTGTACTCATAACCCAATGAGCACCTGTATACATCTTAGGTGAACCAACTGACACCAGTGGCTTGTGAGACCGGCCACCGCCCCTCGTCGGGGTCTCGACTGTATACACTAATCTACTAATGGAGTATCGATGCCCTGTCTCGAAACTCCCATGACTAGGGACCATTTAAGGATGTGCTTATAGACCCCAGCTCCCACGTATATGATCGCCATCATACTGCTGGCCGTCAAGCAAGAATCCTAGGGGCTCTATCAACGTGTAATAGTGACCTGTCAGGTCACCTAAAGCAGTACACGATGATAAAGATAAACCAGATAGCATACTATCATCTCGAGTAAGACTGTCCCACCGAGATAGGTCCTCCCTCAATCATCGCAATCACGTGCCTGTGATCCAATAATTGACTCTGAGGGCACTATCTCTAACAATCTCCCACTTGCACTCAAGGCTAATTATTGCGATGTCGCATACTCACAGCCCGTGTGATACCGAACACCCAACTCCTCTACTAGTCAGTCGCACAAAGCTCGTTTGCGAAACTATTGCGTTCGAGGAATAGCCTCAGTGAGTGGATCCGCTGTGATGTTTCTTTCTATGTCTCTCTATATCTCAAGTTCGCGGAGAAAGCCATCTCCCGAAATGAGCAATACCTGTCTAAGAATATGTCTGGATATCTGATGGGACCTAGCTCATAAATGAACTCCAAATCCAAACTTCTTAGACTGTATCGATAACTGAACTTAATCAGTACCCAGCGCCATGCCTCCCTCAGTATTTCCTTGGACCACCTGTCCAAAATACTGCCCCTCGTCAGAGGGAAAAATATAACTCTGACAACCTCCTTGTCGTCCATGTCACCTTGGAAGCCTGGAATGATAATTGTCTCCTAAAAGAGGCAGTCGTTATCACATCCCTAGAACATCAACTTATGTTCTAAAACTGCTTCCGACTGCTTTTCCAGGATTGGATTAATATCAACTTATTGCATCTACTGCAAGAACAACATCTGGTGTGGTACTTGACATCTCATGATTGACTCAATTGCCTAAGCAAGTGATCTGTCAATCATGCGTATCCCTCTCCCCTTTAGTCTGTAAGACACCTTTAGAGAGGGTGACTCCATCACTTGCAGGTACACTGCCGTGCCAGGAGTCGTCCATTCTAAATACTCATAGAATGCTGTCAAGGTACCCAGATTGGGAAACCACCCAAATCTAGATCTAAAACCATAGATCTAGTAACCAGTATGTCTGATATATTGTCCAAGTCCCATGTGGAGAAAACACTGTGTGACGACCAAAGTATAACCGATCGTAGTATAGGAATATCACTTCCTACTTTGTGTGTGTCATCCAATACCAGGACATCACACCCTACTACTTTCTCAACAGATCCATCCCCTATTCTGATGACGTCAAACCTATGACTGTCACATCGGAAATAGATGATCTATCTCTGCTATATCTGCTTTAGTCTATAAATAGACATAAGCCTCATGTCCACCAATGCTTCCGCTGCTCCCACTGACTACGACAACCCTCTGGCAGAGTCATATAGACGTGCACTTCTAAAGCTAGTTTAGAACGACGCTATACTCATCCTCCCACCGGGTCTCGCAGCCTGGAACAACAGCAATGGCAAGTGTGGGTAAACAAGAACTTCCCTGTCACCGTCCTTGAGGCTACCGGAGTACCTCTCGGGTGCCTGAAGTTACCCACCTTACCTGCGGAGTGGCCAATGGAATGTCAAATCAGATTGAATCTTTAGGTTCCTTATCAAATCTTCAGTAATCGTTTGCGGTTCTGGAATCACTTCCAGTTCTACCATACTCCCACTACTATTTTTGAAAAAATCCTTTTTTAATAAAACTGTGGCGAGTCTAGAACAATATTTCTATTGATCTGCCAGATGGTAGAAAGTCAACCCTCGTCATAGCCTGGGTCAACCCGCAAACAGCCATTACAGAAACGTGCCTTGAGTTGTCCAGTGTCTGGTTTTAAGCATAAGCCGGACAACTCCCCGTACCTTAACATCGTTAAGATATGAACTGTTCTATAACCAATATAGAACCAGAGGCACTGATTTAAATGAACCAGATTCAAATCATGCAGCTATCTCCAGTGCATGTCAACTAAATGGAAGGAGGCCGATCAGCGTTACTCAACTTAGGAATGCTTCCAATTATGAGTAACCTGAAAGAGAAGCAATTTCTCTTTATCATTACTATCAACTGAATACCATACACAAGTATCTATATCTTCGATCACTTTGAAGAATCCCGATACTTGCTACACCTGGTTCTCTACTCTATTCAAATACCTATAACTCCTCAAAACTTAGACCATGTGTTCCTACGAAACACATGTCTAAGAACTAGAGAAGTTAAAAGTAAATAGAATATAGTAGGAGGACTAACCCTTCTGTCCTAATGGACACTGGACAACATACAATACTCTGTATAAGTCCGCTGAGTCTAACAACTCTTTCACTGTGCGTCGCAGGTTGAAAACTGTACTTATGATTAAGAAGAATTACACCGCTGTTTAATGCTCCTTACCTAACCATCCACTGATATAGGTAAATGTCATCGACATAATATCAAAAGGTATATCTCACTCTATGAAAATAGACGTACAGATATATCAATTTGAAATTGGTGCACAACAGCGGATATTCAAAACCAAATATTTGCCGACCGGCAAACAGCCCAGATGATCTCCTCAAATATCACCAATTACAACGAATCCCGATATAATGAGGATGGTCACCTAATTCCCAATAACTTACTCCCACCCATCATCTGTAAAACCATACAGATGTGAGAATCATACGTGGTAAATACATACCCTGGAGTAAGTATGTAATCGGGAAATCAGTTTTCTTTTAACATTACACAGTGAAACTGAAACATTGAAATGTTTCGGTGGGGTATCCTGGTATTCCTAGTAATGCCTCTACCATTATCCAGATTCACAACTGTAACCGTATATCTCTTTGCCATCTGTCCAAATCCCTTTATATGTCTTTAGTCATTACCGTCTGCACACCCCTTTAGGCCAAATGGTTTTCTTCCTTCCCTACCGTTCGGCACCAGCCTATGGTTTGGAAGAAGACTATCCAATAAGCATAATGGGTGTACTGTCCTAATCTTAGGAGCACTCGCAATGCGAGAGAAGGTGAAAATAAAAGACAACCGAATAAACCTTATTCCTATTTCTCCTGAACCAGAATCCATCCCCGAACTGGAACAAGTTCCTTTCGAGTTCGTATATAACCATACGATGGATTATCCAATAAACTTGGGATCTTCGTAGTGATACGGAGTGTCCTGGAGAAATATGAAGGTGATTTAGGATTGGCGAAGAAATACTTGGTTCGGTCGTGAATAGCAGTCGCAATTTACTTTGCCCTCTTACTAATCCCTTTATTTTGTCTTAATCTTAATACCTTCTGCACATCGTTTAGGCTAATTGGTTTTCTTCATTCCCTACCGGTCGGCACCAGCCTAAGGTTTGGAAGAAGACTATCCAATTTGCACAATAGGTGTACTATCTCCTAAACCAAGGAGTACTCACAACTTGAGAGAAGGTAAAAGGGAAAAGACAACTGAATAATCCTATCCGTTTTCTCCAGAACCGGAAACCATCCTCGAATTCCTTCGAGTTCGTATCTAACCATACGATGGTTTTGTCCAATGGAAGTGGACGTTCGTAGTAATACGGGGTGTCCTGGAGAAAAGGGTAAAAGTAGGAGTGGCAAAGAGGTCTACAACTCTGACAATCCAAAAGCCAGTGTTAAGAAGGTTCGGTCAACTTGGTCACTGAGTCATAGTCTAGGGTCAGGTCAATGGTCGCTGCCTGAGAGAGAGAAAAGAAACACTCAGCGTGCACTCTAACGTAGATCAGAATGGTTATCACTTTATCTAATCAGGAAACCTCCCACTGTACCGTCAAATTCTCCTCCAAACCTGAAAGAAGAATTAGTCGGGATCACCCGAGGAGTAAACCAACTCATCAGTGGGAATCGGGATCCAACTATCATCGCATGATAACTTGACGGAATCCACTCAAGTCACCACACTCCAGAAGGTATGCGCATATCTGGCAAGTTTCAGTTCTTTTGAAACTCCCGATGTGATTTTTACCCCTAGGACCCAAGTGACCTTGACTGAGCCAACATATCAAAGGATCCTAGTCAAGTTCAACCCGTCATTATCATGATTGCATTAGACCCACCCGCACGAATCCTTGACTGAGCCAAAATGACCGCACGACTGTCCTAACCAATCTCATATCCATGCAACAGAAAAGCACTACATAGCTACCGAACACTACGCCTCGGCTAAGCACGACATACGCAGCACGAATACTAAGTAATACTAATCTGAAATGACGGAGGGCTACGACTGGTTTTTGGCGAAAAACCTTTAACGTAATGAACTTGATATCGTTGAAGGAACTGCATAGCCTTTTATAAAAATATAGTGACGAAAACCTTCACTAAAGAGGTCACTCCCGGTGAAGGGATCTCGGCTCTTTCCCCGTAGAATGAGGTGCAGGATATTCCAACTGAATACCACGATGCAAAGCAAAAGTAATCGGCTATGGTGAAGTTAATGCCGTGATGCAAACTTCTGTCCAAGGGGTCACTCCCTGTGAAGTGATCTCGGCCCTTGCCTCGTCGACTGAGGAGCAGGATATTCCAAATGAATACCACGATGCAAAACAAAAGTGAACGTCCTTACAATAACAGCTTTTTGAAAAAAAAAAGTTCCAACAACATCAGAAAAGGTTTGTTTATCTTGCATTGATCCGAATCAATGCAGTCCCATCAATTGATCACACCACAAAGAACGAAAATATACTGACGTACGTATATGCCATCCGCAATCGCCACTGGGTCCCGTCATCACCCGTTAGGTTAGCTAACTAACGGCAGAGCGGGGACTGGACTAGCGCGGATGAAAAACATATACAACATCTACTAATATATATACCAATATATAGTATTTCGCTCAAGGCGTGAATAAAATGCAACATCACAGAAATGTACAGCATCACAGAACAATATAGATATCTGGAAGCCCCGGGTTTCATAGAGCCGCTGCTGAAACCCGACGTTCCCCTGGTCGTGTGGATAGCCTATGCAATGAAATCCTAGACCCCTACGGGCGCGGCAAGTCACCCGCCAAAACCTGAAGCGAGGCAGCCCCCTTCAGCACCGTGAATGGACCACCCAGCACTTCACGGAATCCGGTAACTTGGGCACCCCTCCTGGGTCAACCTGTACCCCCTACGAGCGCGGCGCATAGCCCGCCAATTCCAAACTGAAGCCCCCTCCGTCTCAATGCCCTGAGATGCGGGCCCGTTGCCTTCTAGAACCCGGCTATCCGTGCACCCCTCCGCGGGGTAATCCTAGTACAGAAAGTAAAATATACATACACCGGGTACATCGACCGCAACCAGGTCGTGCCCCAAAAGAATAATACAATCAGGCAGTGACGGCAGTCCACATGTCGGACGCTCGTCCCGCAATATCAAATGTACATAATACAACAAAACTGTACTAACATTGCATCCAGGCTATACCCCACGACCGATCCGCAACAACACAGCATAAACATAGAACATCAACGTGAAAGTCACGTTCGCAAATCCGTCTAACCGGGCTATAGCAGTTAGACGGGATTTACCGATCAAGTGACATTCACGGTCGCAGATATAATGTAAATACTGTGAAATAATGTGTTTAAAATATCCGATCAATCAAACAATTAACAAGTGGGCTCCCAAGTGAAACTGTAGCAGTCACAGAAGATCTGGGCCCAAATTTAATATTCCAAAAGCCCTATTTTCAGCCCAGAAAGCAACTGAACAAAAACGACCAAGTGACCTTACCATAGTGCGGCGGAACCGCAGCCCAAAGGGGGTTTTGGCCGCGGTTCCGCGCTCCAACTAGGGAATCACTTTGTCGTTTTTCTACAGTAGCCTTATCTTTTTCAGCACATCATTTTTATGCAACCTGAAAAATTTTTAGACACCAAAAAATTCCAACAGAAAACTGATGTGAACAAAAATGAGGTTTTTGGAATTTTGGTCGATCGGATAAGTAAAACGCATTAGAACAAGCTAGGCAAGGTTAATGGCGTGGCTCTGATACCATGTTGCGCTACGGCAGCGCCCCGGCCGTCTATCCGAGGCCAAAATGCGGAATCAAAAATTTTCCTTACTTGGAAACCGGCGCTACCGCGGACAAAGAAAAACCCGTATCGATAACCATTAACTTATACTAGCTAACAAGAGATGGAAGAGAAGTATACCAAGTGATCCGAGTCCTCCGGTCTTCTCGTCATCGTCCCGATCTCCCGCGGAAAGTCTTGTCTCCACATCGACTCCTCGTCGCCGGAAGGGCACCACATCGCCTGCGTCTTTTACGGGCTCCCGCCTCAATACCGAGGCAACTCGGGCACGAAGCTGGCAAGTCGACGTGCCCAAGATTTGCTGTAGAATGTGTAGTGCTTAGTCTCTTTGGGGTTATGTTGCCTTGATGGAGGAATCAAGATAATATGAACTTGGGGATTTTTGTGGCAATGGAAAATGATATGAATGATTAATTTTCCCACACCCTCTCCAAAAAGAAATGAACCATTCTCCCCTCTCTAAAGAAGTGGCCGGCCCCTTCTTCTTCAAATGGTGGAGAAAAAACCAAAAACAAGAAGGAAGGTGAGTGTAGGATAAAGGTGGAGGGTGACCACAAGCAAACATAATCATCACAAACCATACCCTCTCAAATCACCATTAAAGCAAGTGATGGAAGAAAGATGCTTAACATGTCATAAAGAAAACAATTGCAAGAAACCCCCTCCACAAATGTAATTTGCAAAACTGCAAATTACCCCCTCCATCAGAAAAGTCCGGCCGGGAAAGAACAAAGGAAAACCGGCCGGAACGGAATGCAAACTGGCAACTCCAGAAAACTGGTCCCGTAATAAATTACAGGAAAACCCCGATACTGTGCATACACACCCGCATCTGTATTCCGACCGGATACAAATGCAATGAGACAAAATCTACACTGTACTATACTAGGATCCGGCTTAAACCAAAGCCGGCTAGTAATATCCGTTCGATCCTGATCCGTGCAATACCGCACGTATCTGATCGAACCCTGCCATATAACCATACGGCCACTAGTACAAACCGTCCGATCCTGATCCGTGCAATACCTCACGTATCTGATCGGACCCTGCCATATCTCCATACGGCCTCTACAGCGTTTCGTCCGAAAGCTGAGTAACTGAAAGTGTGGTGGACTCTAAAGACTCGTCAATACTATGGTTGTGGATTTAACCACTAGCACGTCAGAGGTATAAGCCAATACGTGACGGGCCACCAGCTATTGACCAAAAGGGACGTCGATGAGCGAACTCATCCTGACACCCTACTGAGCCTGTCAGTGACAATATCCGTACAGTCCGGTCCGTTCGTCTATGAGGATCGCATGTCGGGCCTAGGGGGTTGGTAAAAGTCAGACCCCCAAAGGCGGTACAAGTCGTGTCGGAGTGTAGCCCAGAACGCCCTGAGATACTACTGGAATACCTACCAGTAAATCTCCCGCCTCGGCCGAGGGCTTTGCGTAATGGCTCTCCTAGACACAGCGCGACCTCACCCCCAATACCGGGAGAGACAAACCCCTGCAGATCCGCTCACTGCCTCCATGTGGCTCGGGACTGTACCCAACTAAAACCTGTTTGCACGACTCCTTAGAGCCGTGGTAGGGTAGTAATCAAAGCACAGTGGGAACTCACACGAGACAAATGACGATCTCAGGTCGATGAACTAACCTGTACACATGTCACCTGGGAACTGCTATCTGACGTCTGGTATAATCCCAACTAGCAGGTTCCCGGCGAGTCCTGTCCGGTGTACTCATAACCCAATGAGCACCTGTATACATCTTAGGTGAACCAACTGACACCAGTGGCTTGTGAGACCGGCCACCGCTCCTCGTCGGGGTCTCGACTGTATACACTAGTCTACTAATGGAGTATCGATGCCCTGTCTCGAAACTCCCACGACTAGGGACCATTTAAGGATGTGCTTATAGACCCCAGCTCCCACGTATATGATCGCCATCATACTGCTGGTCGTCAAGCAAGAATCCTAGGGGCTCTATCAACGTGTAATAGTGACCTGTCAGGTCACCTAAAGCAGTACACGATGATAAAGATAAACTAGATAGCATATTATCATCTCGAGTAAGACTGTCCCACCGGGATAGGTCCTCCCTCAATCATCGCAATCACGTGCCTGTGATCCAATAATTGACTCTGAGGGCACTATCTCCAACACCTTCGTCGTCTACGATGATCCACCCGGAGATTTCTAGGTCAAGCTCAAACACTCTACACTAAAGGGATAGGGTAGTGTAGAATGGTTGTGTGGTTTGTATACTCACTTAAAAACCCTTTCTTTTTAAGTTCCTTACTCTTTTTCAAACTCAAGAGAGATGGAAGAAGGAGGAAGATGAAGATGGCAAAGCTTTTTTTATATATAATGAAAAATCTATTTTCAATAATTGAAAAGAAAAGATTATATATGAGACACTCTCAAATATAACCATGGTTGGCTAAATATCTAGATATTATTTAGATGGGTTAAAGAACAAAGGAAATATAACCATAGTTAAAGTCGATGGTCAAAGAAGAAGTGTGTAGAAAAATGAGTCATTATAGCTAATTTCCTTTTCTTTAAATCATTAACAAAATATAGATATTTATCAACCATGTATGTCTTGCATTGCCATTTCCTTTGTATCATCAACAATGACACATATGTATGTATGTATGTGTGCATGCACATCATCATGTGTATGTGTAAACATACATGCATACATCCAAAAGAAAAAGGGTTAATTAAAAGCGAGCTAAAAGATAATATTAAATTAACACTTGATTTAATAAATCGGTCATATCAAATACGACCCAACCAATACTGAACGCCCGATTAAAATACGGTACCACATATTCGTATTTAATCGAGCTCCCGCGCATATCATATATGCACACCACATCATTTCGCCTGAGCTAGGAAAATCCTGTATGGTACTCTAAGACTCGTCAATACGCCGGCAGTAGGTGATGATCATATCAAAACACCTACAAGCCGCAAGCGGTCAGCTAAACGTAACGGCCACCCGGGTATTGAGCAAACAGAAGAACAACAAGCGAATTTGTCAAAACTCCCACAGAGCCATAGGCAACACTTACCGTACAGTCCGGTCTCTTCGTCTGATATGCTGTATATCAAGTCTAGGGATGGAATCGTCGAGCTCTAGTAACTTAATAAGTCATGTCGATATGGACTATGATGGGTCGAGAAACTACCGACAACACTTATCAATAAATCTCATCAGCCCTGTCCAGGGACTTCAAGTTAAAGCCAATCGAACATAGCACAACATCAACTACCAATACCGGGAGAGACGAAACCCCTCCTATCGCTCACTGTCTCCATGTGTCTTGGGACTATCCCCAAAATCCATCCGTTTGCACGACTCAGTAGAGCCGTGGTAGGGTGGAAATCAAAGCATAGTGGGAGAACACATAAGACTCTATGACGATCTCGGGTCTACAGACTAACCTGTACTAGTGTCACCTAAGAACTGCTATCCGACGATAGATATAATACCATAAAGGAGTTCTCGGTGAGTCCGTTCAGTGTACCCAGTCTCCACTGAGCACCCGTATACTATCTTCGATGTCACAACACCAATGGATATGGGATCATCCACCGCCCATCATATGGGTCAAGAAATGTATACGCTAGCCTACTCTGGAATATCGATGCCCATGTCTCGATATACCCTCGACTAGGAACATTTTAAGGATATGCTTATAGACCACTCATGCCCTACTTGTATGATCTGCATCATAGCCATGGAAGTCAAGCAGATATCCTGAGGGCTTTATCAACATGTATGCAATGAACAGTATCAAGTAAACGTGTTAAGATAAAGTAAAACCAGATAGTATATTATCATGTCGAGCAAGAAAGTCATATGTATATAAATATACATAAATACATGTCCAAGCATCCACTATACATATAACGGCCTCTAGGGCATACATATATCCAACAATCTCCCACCTGCACTAAGGCCAATTATTGGCGTATCTCATACCCAACATCTTAAAAAGTCGCTCATGTTGCGGCTGTGGAAGGGCCTTGGTGAGTGCATCCATGGTGTTATCCTTTGTATCTACTCTTCGAATCTCGATCTCTTGGCGACCAACTATCTCCTGGATCAAATGATATCGCCTGAGGATGTGTCTGGACTTTTGATGGGATCTGGATTCTTTGGCCAACGCCATAGCTCCATTATTATCACAACACAATGGTATTGGATTAATAATGGTTGGAACTACTCCTAGCTTCGCGATGAACTTCCTCATCCAGACGGCTTCGTTTTCAGCATCATTTGTAGCAATATACTCAGCTTCCATCGTGGAGTCTGCAACGGTATCCTGTTTGGAACTCTTCCAACATACCGTCCCTCCATTGAGGGTAAATACAAACCCTGAGATAGATTTACTGTCATCCTTATCACTTTGGAAGCTGGAATCGGTAAAGTCCTCCATTTGGAGATCCCCATTACCATACACCAAGAACAATTCTTTAGTCCTTCGTAAGTACTTAAGAATGTTCTTCATGGCTATCCAATGTTGCTCCCCTGGGTTGGATTGATACCTGCTCACTACAACTAGTGCATAAGCTACATCAGGGCAAGTACATATCATAGCATACATTATAGATCCTAGGGCTGAAGCATAGGGTATAATGCTCATGTGAGCTCTCTCTTCATCAGTCTTCGGACAGAAGTCCTTAGAGAGAGTGATTCCATGGCAAGCGGGTAAGGCACCACGCTTGGAATCTTCCATACTAAACCTTTTAAGGATGGTATCAATGTACTTTGATTGGGACAATCCCAATAACCTCTTGGATCTATCTCTACAGATCCTTATGCCCAAAATGCATGAGGCATCACCCAGGTCCTTCATGGAGAACCCTTGTGATAAGAATAATTTGACCGATTGGAGCATAGGAATATCATTTCCTATCAAGAGAATGCAATCTACGTACAATACGAGGAAAGTGACAGTACTCCCTACAATCTTCTTATAAATGCATGGTTCATCTATATTTTTTATAAAATCAAACTCTTTGATTGTATCATCAAAACAGATGTTCCAGCTCTGTGATGCCTGCTTTAACCCATAAATGGATTTAAGCAACCTACACGCTTTTTCGCTGCTCCCACTTTCAATGAAGCCCTCTGGCTGATCCACAAAAATGCAATCTTCTAAATCACCATTTAGAAGCAGTCTTAACGTCCATCTGCCAGATTTTATAGTCGTAGTGAGCAGAACTAGCAAGTAGGATCCGAATGGATTTAAGCATTGCTACTGGAGAGAAAGTTTCATCATAGTCCAGTCCTGGTCTTTGACGAAAACCTTTCGCTACAAGCATTGCTTTATAGGTCTCTACTTGTCCATCTACACCAATCTCTTTCTTAAAGATCCATTTGCACCCTACGGGTTTTATCCCAGGAGGTGCAACGTCCAAAGTCCATACTTTGTTGGTGTACATGGACTCCATTTCAGATCTCATGGCATCCAGCCACTTCACTGAGTCTACACTCGTGATAGCCTGTTGAAAACTAGTAGGGTCATCATCATCCATGATGCAATCTTCTCTATCACCATCAATGAGAAAACCATAGTATCTCTCCGGTGTGCGAGAAGTTCTACTAGATCTCTGGAGCGGCCGAGGTTCTTGATGTTCTACTGCAATATCAGGTTCAACCAACTCTTCATGAGTAATTTGTATCTCTAGAATCTCTTCTAGTTCTACCTCATTGCCATCAGTACTATCTGTAAAAATTTCATTTTCCAAAAATATGTTAAGAAACAAACACCTTTTGTTCCTCCTTGTGGTATAAAAGATATCCATATGAATGTTTTGGATATCCCACAAAAGTACACATGACTGATCGTCTCTCGAGTTTATCCGGATCTGCTTTTTGACATAAGTCGGACAACCCCATATCCTAACTCTTTTAAGAGATGGTCTCTTCCCATACCACATCTGTAACACCTTAGATTTCGGTTAATGTTCGTTTAGACGTTAATGCGGGTTTTCTGTAAAAAGTTTACCAATTCGGGTTCCTCACATTTTATAACATTTAATTAATATTTTATTATTATTTCTTATAAGCATGCACGCACGTGTGCACGTAAATGCGAGATTTTGTTTGTGCTAATTTTGTTCTTAGCAACCATGACCCTTAACCCTAATCTAACCTTTTCTTTAATCCAATCCTTAACCCTAATTCCTAGATCTTTTGTGAGAAGGGGAGATATTTGTTTGGATGAGTGAGGAGGTGGCAAGGTATGTATGAATGCATTAATGGAGGAATTAATGCATATGATACACTCACCTTCACCTCACCCAACACTCACCTCCCTCTCTCTCTCTTTATCATTCCCACTCTCTCTCTCATTTCTCTATCTCTTTTACTCTCTCTCTTTTCCTCTCTCAACAACTGAACACTATCCTTTCCAACACAAATCCATCACATAATCTCTTCAAATTTTCACAAAATCACATCTTTTTCCATCACTTACCTTTGGATGCCTTGGAGTGTACAAAGATAGGATCTTTGTGTTCTTTTTATTAGGTAATATTTCTTTTCTGTTCCTTAAGTTATTTTTGTGTAGCTTAGCTAATTAGTTTCAGTTTTTATCACGTATCGTATCGTTTCGGATAAATATCGTATTTTTAGTGTCGATTTGGGATCTCGGATGATTTGCTATTAAACTAAGTATTTGTTGCAAAAATTGACTTGACAGTAGCCTAGTGTAGAGACCTAGAACCTACCCACAAAATATGAGCGAATTCCATCATGTTCAGGCCGCAGATTTAATGGTTCTGGCCGCAATTTGCGGCCAGACTGGGGACTTGGGTGTTGGGTTTTTGGGTAGTGGTCTCTGGGGTTATTGGTCGTCTCATGGTACTTGCAATTTTTACAAATTGTTAGCATAGAAAAATCTGGGATCGTTTCGCATATTTCTAGTGTTTCGTTTCGTACGATACATTATTCGATATGATGCGTGTTACGTGTTGCTGTTGCGCTGAGTTGGTTTCGTAGTGTCGCTATACGCGTTAGCTACAATATGAACCCTTTAGAGTACGTAGGTGTGTCATGTTGGTCTGTGTAGATTGTGAGTATTTTAGGTTATTATTGATATATACTTGTTTTATTTTTAATGTTGCAGGTTCGCAGCCGGGGACTACGGACACTGCTGCAAGGGAAAACAGGTGGTAGGATTCACCTAGCTTAGAGCGTTGGTGAGTAGATTTAACATCTACAGGGGAATCGCCCGCATGACGTTATGCGTCTGGGCTAGACATGTTATTTCTGTCGCATATTCTATGTCATATTTAGAATTGCGAACTTACCCTATTACTTAGATATTGTTGTGCCTGGACTAGTATCCTTAGGACACTGCACATATTATTGACGATTCAAGTTGCATGAGCACTGATTGTATGCTACACACACCGTCAATAATTGCCATGTCACGCACAACCCACTTATAGATATGATATTTATTGGTTAGTGACATTGAGATTTTGATTCATATTTCTTATCGCATATGACATATAGCATACCTGTATATCCACATGCTACAAATATGCCTTCACATACTTACATGCTAGATACCTGTATACCTATAGGGTATTGTACCATTAGTGATAGGTACATACACACTTCATGACATAGCAACAGGTATACCTTGCACACATACTTCACTTATATCCAGGGGGTATATTACATCATTACTCATAGGTAGATATATATACCTTGCTATACTTTTATGCTTACATATACATCTGGTTATAGCTACATGTTTACCTTTACTTGATGTTATTTTAGAATTGGTGAAAATAGGAACCGCATGATTTTTATATTAACTTGTTGCAGTTAATTAGCGGCTTTTCCTTATATGATTACATTTCAGTTTTATATTGCATATATTATATTCATGGATTTTCGCATTGTGATATGGATTTTTCATGATGTTTTCTGTAATTGGAGACCGTAGGAGTTCATGAAATTATGCATTATTTGAAAAACCCGGTTTCTCTTGATATGATATTTCAGCATCCACCATAAGATTTATCGGTTCTGATTATATACTCCATACGAGAAGTTGGTGCCGTAAGAGGGTACATGGTGGGGCCCGGTACGGTTCCCCTCGGCAAGATGATCGATGGACCTTGCCGATTGAGCCTGGAAGGTGGGCATGTACCTACTGGTGACATTACCAATGACTCAGCGGTTATCATGGGGATACCAACGGGAGTCATGTACGCATAGATACATCGAGAGGCGAGGGTCGGAGCTAGGCACTCGAGCTTTCGGGATAGCGTATGATACATACCTATCAGGGAGCCGGTCGTGGTGACAGCACCTGATAGATCAGCAATTCTGTGTCGATGCTTGACATATTAGTATCATGATATTTCTTTTTACTCCTTTGTATATATAACAGGGGATTAGGCCGCTGTTATATATGCCTTTACACCAATATTAGTGGAATGGGACGCTAATAAATGCGTATTGACCTTTTTACTTCTTTGTATATATAACAGAAGGTTAGGACGCTGTTATATATGCCCTTACACCAATATTAGTGGAATGGGACGCTAATATATGTGTATTGACATTATTTTATGTACATCATCATATTTATTCGTGCAAACATATTTAGGGTGTTAGAATTTTACTTGATATTGGATTTGGGATATAGGTGATTTATTTGAGACTTGATACTGGATATATGAGATTCACTTGATTTGTACATTCAGGATATATGAGATTTATTCGATATTGTACATTCAGGATTTGTGAGACTTATATGATATGAGAGCCAATTTGGGGGCTGATTTGAGAAAATTGGGATTTGGATTGTCTTGATGGATTGTGATCCTACCGCGATATCAGGATTCCGTGGAAATGACATATTTCATTCCATACTCCACATTTATTGTTTATGCATTGCTTCGTGTATTAATTGTACCTGCTATTGTACCTTTCATGATTATTGCATTCATATGACTTTTATTTGCTATTAATTGCACATGTTAGATTCACGCTATACGTGCATACTTGCGATTACCTACATATGTTATTTACTATTCACGATTTGGCAACTCACCCCGTTGTGCCACAGTTGTTTTGCAGGGTGTTCCCCAGAGTAGTCGAGGCAGGCTATTCATTTATTATCTTTTGCTATGGATACCGCATCGGCTCACAGTGTGCTGTTTTGCTTACGTGGGTTTTGTGGTTATTCGTGTTGCATTGTATATTCGTTGTATCCTTGTACTCTCCATCTACTATATTTTCATGTTTGACTTAGAGATTTGTGTGAGGACGATGTTGTATATTATTTTGTGACTTGTTGTTTTTTATACAGTTTCCTTTCTATCGTCTTTTATTTCTTCGCTACGGCGTCGTATATTTGTTGTGGTGTTTGTTTTCTGCCTTTGGGCGTGTATTTGCTCCCGTTTGGGGATGCTTTATTTATATTTATGTTGTACCCATTTTTGGGGCTAATTTTTACAAAGGAAGTGCTGCCAAAATTTTAAAGGAAATAAGTTGGGCTTTTAAAGAATTTGGGTTGTGATTTCAAATGTTTCAAAACTCCTATTATCTTTTCTTGTCTTTTTAATGGTTTAGACTTCTGGGTTTTTTCTTTCTTTTACTGCGTTACGTCTGTAGGCGTTGCGTAGTATTAAGACCGTCACGTGCCAATTTCGGGTCGTAGCAAAGTTGGTATCAGAGCGCTAGGTTTTACCTTTCGGAGTATAGGATGACCATGGTATGATGGAGGGTAGCTTAAGCAGAGTAACGTAGTGTGTATGTCTGCAGCATACTCACGATGCGGTACTCCGCCTAAAGTAACCTAAGTACAAATTGCTTGAAATTCCTTCCTTGATGATTCATATCCTTGTGATTCGATTTCCGTGTTCTTATTGAATCCTTTTTCCATTTATAGCCTTGCCGCCGATTACTATGGGGACTCAGAGTGATGCAGCGAGGGCCGAGGTCAGGATTGACTCGGGTGAGACGAGGACTGACCAGGAGGGCACGCTCGTTGCACAGGTGCAGACGGATTCGCCCTCGACAGATCAGCTCGCTAGGCTTGTGGCAGAGATGCAGGACATGCGTCAGACTATGAGTTCATTGGTGGAGGTTGTTCGAGCGCAGCGACATGAGGTTGTCACCCCTGTTAACCAGTTGTTCCTTGCGATCAGCATGCAGCAGTCTGTTACCTACATAGCACCAGTGGAGGCAGCCCCAGTTTACGAGACACGTCTTCCAAAGACTTTGAGAGTTCCGGAACAGTGGACTCATACCGGTGTACCAACCCAGAGACAGAGGCCTAGTCGTCGAGATAGATTTCATGACCGTCGTGGGAGTAGCAGATGCTTAAGATGAGGACAGTCGTTCAGCTCTCATCCCTAAGAGGGCTAGCGGCCGTCGTATGGATGTTTTCGATGCGGGAGCCTTCATCACCACATCAGGGATTGTTCCTTAGAACTGCGACAGGGTCGTTGTCAGAGAGGTCGTGGACGCGGAAGATTCGCTCAGAGGGGACGGGTTGGCAGAGGAAGATTTCAGCCAGTTACGGGTACGGGGCAGGCACAAGAATTTGCTTCTACTCATCGAGAAGTGTGGGCGTCCAATGCAGAGTTTTCAGGTATTCTTAATTCGTATGTTCTTTTGTTATACTTGTTGGTTTTTCACACTTGTGCTGTGGTCGGGACGAGAGTCGTGTTAGGTAGATCAGCCGTTTGTTGTGTTAATTTCTGTCAGCGATTCTTTTGTTGCGCAACACGTACTTCAGTTGTTTGCCAATCGGGTAGGAGATTCATCCGTCACTAGATCCTTCTAGAGATGTTGGATTTGACGTTCTCCTGGGCACGGACTGGTTAGATACGTGCTAGGCGTCTATGGACTACCGTGAGAAAACAGTCAGGAGTTGTTTTCCCCGTCGAGTCAGTTCTTGTTGTGCAGGTGGATAGTTGTGACGCCTCTCACAGCTTGAATTAAACCTTTTTCGCTAGTCGGCTTTTGAGGAAAGGATGTCGTGGATTCTTGGTGTTCATTCGTGGTACCGGAGCCACAGTTGGTTTGTTGGACCGGTTTTCTTTCGTGCGAGAGTTTTCCCGACGTTGTTCCAGATGAGCCGACGAAGCTTAGGGAGCTTAAGGATCAGCTACAGAGTTGTTTGTTGTGGGGGCTTATGCGTCTGAGTGTTTCGCATTAGGGAGCTTCTATTTCTGTTCGTCAAGGAGGAAGACGACAGTTTGGGTTGTGTATTGATGGATCGCCAATTGAACCGGCTTACGGTGCGGATAGGTATCCTTTACCTCGCATTGACGATTTCTTCGATCGGCACCAGAGTGTGAGACATTTTTTCTAAGTTTTTTCGGGATCAGGTCATCATTGTTGCGGGTTCGGAGTGATGACATTCCGAAGACTGCCTTATGCATGCTACGAGCTTTGTGTGTTTTGGTGGTGTCATTGGACTCACCAATGCCCTAGCAGCATTCATAGATATGATGAACCAGATTTGTTCAGGCCGTTCCTCGACCAGTTATTGTTGTGTTATTGACGACATTCTGGTCTATTCTTTGTGTCTTGAGGGACAGGAGTAGCACTTGAGGATTTGTTTTGCAAACATTGGGAGAGCCCCAGCTGTTTGCTAGATTCTCGATGTGTTCCTTCAGGCTTGTTTATGTTGACTCCTAGGTCTTGTAGTCATGGGAAACGGTTTTGTATGGTTCCGAGGAAGATCGAAGCCGTACAGCTTAGGCCCAGACTTGTGTACGGACGAAGGTCCGCAGATTTTTGGGCTTATCAGGTTTTTACCGCCGTTTCATGCAGGATTGCTAGTGTAGTGCTGCACCGTTGACTGGATTGACCGGAAAGGAGGTTTCTTTTCTTTGGACTGAGGCATGTGTGCAGAGTTTTTACAGCATTTGAAGACTCGGTTAACAAACGCATCAGTCTTTCTTTGCTTTCTGGTTCGGGCGACTTTGTTGTTTTAACTGTAATGTTTCACGAATGGGGCTCGATTGTGTACTGAGGTGACACTATAGAGTTATCGCTTTTGCTTCCCTACGTCTGGAGGAAGTACTAGCAGGATATCCCACTCATGATCTGGAGACGGCCGCGGTGGTCTTGCATTTGAGATTTGGAGACACTACTCGTTCGAGAGTCGTGTCAGATTCTCACTGACCACCAGAGCTTAATGTACATCTTCCTGCAGCGGGTGTTGATTGTTGAGTCTGTTTTTTTTTGCAGATTTACAGTTCTTGTGCGTTCGTTGAGTACAGCTTGTGTTCGCCTCTACTGAGGGGACAACTTGCTCATGTCCGTGCCCGACCAATTTCCCTAATCGCTTTCGCGAGGCACTGCCCGCCGACACTCGTTCGTTGGAGATACTTGAGCCTAATCGGCTGGGTAATGATTCGGAAACCTTGATTTGTAACAACGATGTGCTATGTTTAGGTACGCGTTTGTGTGCCCGTTGCTGATGGGCAGAGATGTAAAATCCTAGGGCAAGCACATCAGTCAATTTTCAGTGCTCGTTCGAGTTCCACCAACATTTGACGTGACTTATGAGATAGTTACAAGTGGATAGGAATGAAGAGTGAAGTTTTGGATTTCATTTCAAGGTGTCTGTCTTGTGGTGTGCTTTGGTTGAGCATCTGAGACCGGCTGGAGAGTTGCAACCTTTAACCGTTCCGAAGTGGGTGTGGGAGCAGATATCCACAAATTTCGTTATGGTGTCTACCCAGGTTTAGTCAGGGTGTAACTCTATTCGGATGCTTGTTGTCCGGTTATACTCAGTTTGCTCAGTTGTCCTTTGTTAAGTTTGTGCATTGCACGGAGTTCCTTCATGGGTCGTATCCAATAAAGGCACCCTGTTTGCCTGCCGTCTTTGGCAGGAGTTTCAGGAAGACTTGGGTACTGGTTGAGCTTTAGCTCCGCTTTTCCAGCCACTGGATGATGGTTTTGTGAGAGCGGGCTATACCGACTCTAGAGGATATGCTTGTGCGTACGTATTAGTTGCTGTCGGCAGTTGGGGATCGTCACTCGCCATTGTTAGAGTCCTCCTTCGATAGCTATTATCAGGAGTCACTCCAATAGGCAACATTTAGGTTTAAGGGTTAGGTCGTGTCAATCACCAATCTGTTTTTCTGACTCTGCGTAGTAGGATTTTTGGACCCCAGCTAGTCTAGCGACTTCGGAGAGGATCCTGTTGATTCAGGTCAGGATGAGAGTAGTCCTATGCAGGCAGAGGTTTTATGCCGACCATGGTGGTCGCAGGCTTGAGTTCGCAGTGGGAGATCATGTATTCCTACGGATTTTTCCGATGAGTGACGTGTTGAGTTTTGGGAAGCTTATCCCAGAATTGTAGGTCCTTTTGAGATCCTTAAAGCGAGTTAGTTCCGTTGCCTTTAATTTGGCACTTCCGCCCAGATTATTGAGTATTCACCCCGTATTCCTTTTGTCGATACTTTGCAATTTCCTTCATGACCTTTCTTACATGATTTAGCACCAGACCGTTTAGCTTAGACGCGATCTTTCGTTCACCAGCAGCCAATTGTGTTAATGGCTCGGCAGGTGGAGAAATTTCGGTCAAAGGTCTTACCTTCTGTGAAGGGTTTCTTGGACGTAGCCGTATAGTTAGGTAATCACTTGGGAGGCTGCGAGCGAGATTTGGGAGATTTGTAATCTTATCTTGAAGGTACGCTTAGTGAGAATTTTAAATTCAGGGACGAATTTTTATAAGGGGGGGATTGTAACACCTTAGATTTCGGTTAATGTTCGTTTAAACATTAATGCATGTTTACTGTAAAAAGTTTACCAATTCGGGTTCCACACATTTTATAACATTTAATTAATATTTTATTATTATTTGTTATAAGCATGCACGCACGTATGCACGTAAATGCGAGGTTTTGTTTGTACTAATTTTGTTCTTAGCAACCATGACCCTTAACCCTAATCTAACCTTTTCTTTAATCCAATCCTTAACCCTAATTCCTAGATCTTTTATGAGAAGAGGAGATATTTGTTTGGATGAGTGAGGAGGTGGCAAGGTGTGTATGAATGCATTAATGGAGGAATTAATGCATATGATACACTCACCCTCACCTCACCCTACACTCATCTCCCTCTCTCTCTTTATCATTCCCTCTCTCTCTCTCATTTCTCTATCTCTTTTACTCTCTCTCTTTTTCTCTCTCAACAACTGAACACTATCTTTTCCAACACAAATGCATCACATAATCTCTTCAAATCTTCATAAAATCACATCTTTTTCCATCACTTGCCTCTTGGATGCCTTGGAGTGTACAAAGATAGGATCTTTGTGTTCTTTTGATTAGGTAATGTTTCTTTTATGTTCTTCAAGTTAGTTTTGTGTAGCTTAGTTAATTAGTTTCAGTTTTTATCACGTATCGTATCGTTTCAGATAAATATCATATTTTTAGTGCCGATTTGCAGTCTCGGATGATCTGCTATTAAACTAAGTATTTGTTGCAGAAATTGACTTGACAGTTGTCACGCCCCGCTTCCTAGTGTACGGCGAAGTGGACGTGACAAAGCCCGCTACGTATGTACTCAGAAGTACATACGCTAAGCGTAACTAAGCAATATAAAATGAATCACAAGAGACGAATAATAGAAATAACAGCAACTTTTATTAATAACATTCTTTATACAATGCATGAAATGAAAATACATCTGAAATGAAAAAAAGCAATGCCTAAACAGTGGCATAACAATAAAAGGAAATACTGGAAAGAACAAGATACAATGTCTAGAGCTCTGGGTCTTCCTGGAACTGCTCCAAATCTTCACTTGTGGGCTTGGTCTCAACTTGGTCCAACGCACCTGACGACATTCAAAGAAGAGAGAAATAGAATGTCGTCAGCGAACAAGTCGCTCGGTAAGTCCCAAAGAAGAATGAAGAATGAGAGTGACAGAGTATAGTATTTTCTAAAGTATTGTATTGTAGAATATTATGAAATATTGTTTAACGTAATTGTTTGTAGCTTGGTACAGGAGGATGCCAGTGTATACGAGGGGAGTCTCTATATGCCAGAGACTAAGGGCACGTATAATACAAGGAACCGTTTATGCCACGGTACAACAGCAACGGAATATAGGTTAGGTGTCTTAATCTGACCACCTCATTCCACTTTTAACATCTTCCGTACCAATCTACCCCTTTAAACCCCGCGATGTCATGTTTGTATTGTTATCTTGTAAACTTGTAATGATTGCTTGATTGACTTGATTAACTGATTGACTTACCGAAACCATGATATCAGGAAACGGTTATAACCGTAGAGTCATGTAAATGGAATACTGGAAACTTGTAAAAAGAATATCCATGGTTCGGTTCAGTCAGACAGATTGTTAACTGATTCTGGGATTCATGTATTCAAGTTGTGTTGGAATATAATTGAAATATAGATTGACTTGAAATATATTCAAGTCAGAATTAGTCAGACTCTAACCCGAGTCCGACTAAAAGAAATATAATTTGAAGTTCAATATTAGCTAGGGGCCTTATTGTAATTTGTGAAACTTGAGGGGGTTTTTATGTAAAAATACTTTTGTATAGTTTTCCAAATACACCTCAAGTATTTAATAATCGTCTTTATTGTTATAATGAATGTGAATTTTATTTGTGTTATTCTAGTGAATATATCCTAATAAAAGTATTAATTGTTTATTTGAAATTCGTGTTATTTTAATGTAACTTTTAATCTTTGAATTTTAGGAAAAAGTGGAAATTTTATATTATAACAAAATAAATGTTTAAATGATAATTATATATAATTAAACACATAAATAATTTTTAAATGAATATTTTATTTACAAAAATATCACTTTCTTTAAATATCATATTTTAAACCTTTCGAGACCGAATGCTCCTTGCGGAGGTCTGAATCTCGCACTACTAGCCTGCGGGTGCACGATGAACCGTGCTATCCCTAACAGGTTCCCCAAAGATGGGTTGCAATGGCACTTTGCTCAGGTTTTTATAAATACTTTTAATTTAGGGAAAAAGTTTTCTAAATATAGGGTATTTATTTGTAAAAGTATATAGTTCTCCATATTTTAGTTGTTAGGGTTTCCTAGACCATCTAACCTATATTCTATGGTCTAAACGATGAGTCATTAGAAGCCTCAAATCGCCTCTTCACCGTCGAATGCAGCCAGGTAAGTGCCAGGTAAGTGGGAAGGAACCACAGTCGTGGGCCTAATTAAAAACCACTAGCCTTAGACACACTTGCCTAGACCCACAAGACAGTTTAGATAAACGATCGATGTCCATGACCAATCGTGCTTTCATTTTATATAAGTTTTATTTAGAAAAGTTTACAATTTAAAAGTTAAACTAAAAGTTATAAAGGTTATGCTATTTTAGTGAAAAAGTCCTATAATATCGTATTCTGTATTTTTGTTATTTATCAATTAGGATTATAATGAGTGTGTGTAAGGGTAGGTCATTACCCCGTGACTTATATTAAGTTTTGGTGAAGTTTCAAGGTGAAATAAGCTATGTTAAACTTAAGGGTATTAAGGTGCAAGAATACGGTATTCATAAACGTTATCATTTCATGTGTGAAATTTCATCCAAATTGAATGAAACAAGTTTTGTTATCAAAATAAACATGATTAAGAGTGAGGGATCTAATTAGAACATTAAAATTGAACTTGATGGTATTTTTATGCAAGAAATACGGTTTTGTAAAGAAATTATCATTTCATGTGGAAAAGTGTGATTAAATTTGATTTAAGGGTGATTAATAGTCAACATGCAATAGGGTTGATAATATGTATTAGGTGACAAGTGGAATTTTAAAGAAAAACCGGATCGGGAATCGGTTTGTCCGATTTCCGTCGGTTCCAAAAAGTCGTATTTTACAATTATAGAAAAGAAAGATAGAAGGTTGGGACTTACGGGTTTGGACAAGCTAAGCGTTCTAAAAGGTGTGGTGGTTGCCGATTCGTCGGAAACGTCACGTCGGTCTTGATCCGGTCGCCGGAATCCGTCGTCGGTTTCGGCAGCGCTTCGCTTCTCGCTCTTTGCACCAAGTTCTCAAGAGTTTTAGAGAGTATGCTTAGAGTTGTGAGGGGAAAAGGTAGAGGGTAGGGGCCTTTATATAGGGCTAGGCTAGGGTTAGGGTTAGGGTAGATGAAAAGTTAAAAAATAAAAATGTGATAAAATATAATAAAAATGTATTAAAAGTGGAGTAATTGGGGGTTTTAAAGAGCTCTGGAAGTGGTATGAGGCTGAAACTTTGCAGGTGCGTAGGGAATACCAAAAGACACAACTTTCATGTTGTGACCCTCGCCGGAATCGGCCGAATCGGGGGTGACTCGGCCGTGACTCGGTCGGATCACTGAGTCGGCCGAGTCAAGGCCGAGTTGGCCGATTCCCGACCGAGTCCGGTGACCTGGATCTCCCCCGGCGGTTCATCTACCCTCTGCAAGTGTTACATCTTTGGGTGTAGTGGGGTTTTTGTGAGATATGCACGTGTAAACTCTTGGTATTCTAAAGGTTTTTAAAAAATCAATAATAAAAATAATATGGGGTACGGGATTCGAACTCTGGTGGCTTAGTTCAGCAGTGCAAGGTATTACCAATGAGCTACAAGCTCTTTCTTGTAATTATTGTAAAGAGATAGATACTTAAAGTGTTATCAGCAACATTAATACTCCAAGTATACTTCAATTTTAAATCAAATTTTGGTATACAAAAATTGGAGTTGTTACAATCTACCCTCCTTACAAAAAAATTTCGTCCTCGAAATTTACAACTTTTATTTAAGGACTAATTTACAAAAAAGGTGCGGATATCTTGCACGCATCTCATCTTCCCTTTCCCACGTGGATTCTCCTGGAGTGTCTTTTCTCCACATTATCCGGACCAAATTAACTTTCTTATTCCGAAGTGTCTTTACCTTTCTATCCAGGATCTCCACAGGTTGTTGCTCACAAGACAAATCGGGCTGTATCGTAAGCTCGGAATGATCAAGTACATGGCTGGGGTCACTCACATACTTTCTGAGTTGGGATATGTGGAACACGTTATGCACTCCTTCCAATGAGGGTGGAAGCGCTAATCGGTATGCCACTTCACCGACTCGTTCGAGTATGTCGAACGGTCCAATGTATCTCGGACTCAACTTTCCCCGTCTTCCAAATCGGATCACTCCACGATTCGGAGATATCTTCAAGAATACATGGTCTCCTGGCTGGAACTCCAAGTGTCGTCTCTTTGCATCAGCCCAATGTTTCTGTCTATCTTGGGCTATGCGCATTCTTTCTCTGATAGTACGGACCACATCCACGGTCGCTACTATCATCTCTGGTCCAAGGAGTTCCCTATCTCCGATGTCGTCCCAACTTAATGGCGATCGACACTTCCTTCCATATAATGCTGCAAAAGGTGCCATTCCTATGCTTGCTTGGTAGCTGTTGTTGTACGCGAACTCCACAAGATGCAAGTGATCTTCCCACGATCCCTTGAAGTCGAGCATACATGCTCTGAGCATATCCTCCAAGATCTGAATAGTTCGTTCCGACTGACCATCTGTTTGTGGATGATAAGCCGTGCTGAAGTTCAGACTTGTTCCCAAGCTAGCTTGCAGACTTTGCCAAAATTGCGATCGGAACCTAGTGTCACGATCGGAGACAATGCAGACTGGTACTCCATGAAGTCTCACAATTTCCTGTTTGAGTTCATGGGTATCAGAGATAGTACATTATGAAGAATTTCGTTTAAATCTAAATTAGATTATTACCTCCATGTACTTCTTCGCTAATGTCTCAGTTGATTGGCCAACTCGAAATGGGATGAAGTGAGCCGACTTTGTGAGTCGATCCACAATGACCCAAATCGCATCGTTACCTTTTGTGCTGCGAGGAAGAGCAGTTACAAAGTCCATCGTAATGTGCTGCCACTTCCATTCTGGAATTGGTAACGGTTGAAGTAATCCAGCAGTCCTGTGATGTTCAGCCTTTACTTGCTGACACACCAAGCATTTTGCGACGCTTCTGGCTACTTCACGCTTCATACCATGCAACCAATAATTCTGACGTAGATCCTTGTACATTTTGGTACCTCCAGGATGTACTGAATAGGGAGAGCTGTGAGCTTCTCTCATTAACTCTTCCCGAACAGGACCCTTCGGTACACACAATCTGCTGCCGTATCTCAAAGATCCGTCTTCGTGGATGATGAAATCTGTTCTGAGTCCATTCTCCACTTGTTCTCTGATCTTTTGCAACTTAGCATCGCTGGCTTGAGCTGCTTTGATCCGATTAACAATAGTTGATTGAACTTGTAGATTCATCAAATTTGAAACATCACCTGGCATGACTAATTCGATCTCCATTTGATGTAGGTCTTGCTGAAGCTTCCACTGGGCGGTGAGATTCATTGCTAATGGTTGGCGACTAAGAGTATCAGGTACTACGTTCACCTTTCCTGGATGATATTGCAAATTGATGTCAAAGTCCGCCATAAGTTCTAACCATCTTCTCTGCCGCATATTCAACTCCTTCTGAGTAAACACATACTTCAGACTTTTGTGATCTGTGTAGATGTTCACTCGTTCGCCAAGTAAGTAGTGGCGCCAAATCTTGAGAGCAAAAATAACGGCTGCCAACTCTAGATCATGCGTCGGATAATTGCGCTCATGAGTCTTCAGTTGTCTTGAAGCATAAGCCACAACCTTACCGTGTTGATATAGAACACATCCTAATCCCTTACCGGATGCATCGCAATGCACTTCGAATCCTCCAGATTGATCCGGTATTACGAGAATAGGTGCAGAAGTCAGCCTCGACTTAAGTTCTATGAAAGCTTGCTCGCATGCTTCTGACCACACAAATTCTTCATCTTTTCGTGTGAGCTTGGTCAGGGGTGTTGCTATCTTCGAAAAGCCTTCAATGAATCTTCTGTAATATCCAGCCAAACCCAAGAAACTCCGAATATCCTTCACAGACTTTGGTGTAGGCCATTCGCTGACTGCTGAGACTTTTGTTGGATCCACAGAAATTCCTTCTCCTGATACGATGTGTCCAAGAAAACCAACCTGTTTTAGCCAAAACTCGCACTTGCTGTATTTGGCATAAAGCTTATGTTGTCGAAGGGTTTCCAGGACAATTCGTAAGTGCTCCGCATGCTCTTTCCGATTCTTAGAATATACCAGGATGTCGTCGATAAAGATGACAACGAACCTGTCTAAATACTCCCGGAAAACTTGGTTCATAAGATTCATAAAGATTGCTGGTGCATTGGTCACTCCGAATGGCATTACTAAAAATTCATAATGTCCATAACGAGTTCTGCTGTTTTGTGAATATCAGCTTCCTTGACCTTCACTTGATGATAACCTGAACGAAGATCTAGTTTAGAGAAGACACAAGATCCACTTAGCTGATCGAATAAATCGTCGATGCGCGGAAGTGGATATTTGTTCTTAATAGTAACTTCGTTCAAGGCTCTATAGTCGATGCACATCCTATATGAACCTTCCTTCTTCTTCACCAGTAGCACAGGTGCTCCCCAACTTGAAGTGCTGGGACGAATCCATCCTTTCGCCAGTAATTCGTCCAACTGTGTTCGTACTTCCTTCAAACCTTCTGGACTTAGTCTATATGGTGCTTTGATTACTGGTTGTGCTCCTGGTACTAAGTCAATACTGAATTCAAGAGCTCGATCAGGAGGCAAACCTGATATATCGTCAGGGAATACGTCATCGAACTCTCGAACTACCTCCGGTCTTGCTTCTTCTTCTGCATGAGCTGCTGCAACTATTGCTTCCTTTGGCTTTGCTTTGTAAATGCTTGGCTCCAATGTACGGTCTCCACTCTTGAAGTAAAAGATCGGATGATCTGGGATCTCAAATACTACCCTCCTTTGACGACAGTCGATGGTAGCATAAAAGGTTCCAAGCCAGTCCATTCCTAGAACCACATCAAAGTTCGGTATGTCCAGTACCTTGAAGTCAGCGTAAAATTCTCGACTGCAGACGATGACCGGACACATGCTGTATCCCATAGTTGCCTTTAGAACACCATTTCCAGAACTGACGTTCCAGCAGGATACAAGCGGTGAGACTGGAATCGCATGGGTTCGGACAAACCGTTGCGACATAAAGCAGTGGGATGCTCCAGTATCAAACAGTGCAAGTGCAGGTAGTGAAGCTACTAGAATTGTACCTAAGGTATATGGGATAGGTTTTAGGTATAGGGAAAGTGTGTAGGTAACCAAAACTAGAAGATAAATTTAGGAAGGAAATTTACCAGTAATGACTTGGCCAGTGGCCTCAGCTTCTTCAACAGACATCATGAAAGCCTGTCGCTTCGGCACATTCCTCCTGGCCTGAGGAGCATTCCTCTGAACGTTCCTTTGGGCTTGATGGAACTGTCGAGGAGGTGGTGCAGCTTGTGGTCCTCTAGGTAGGGCAGACAGTGCAAGTCTGGTAGCAGGTGCTGGAAGAGCTGGTCGCTGCTGATAGTTGTTTGCTGGCCGGTTTGCAGCAACTGAGTTCTGCCTTTGAGGACAAGATCCAATGTCATGAGTGGCTGAACCGCAGATCAAACAAAGGCGGTTGGCTCGACGGCAATCCTTCACCATATGCCCAGATCTCTTGCAGTAGTTGCAAAAAGCTGGGCTAGGACGATGAGTTGGTACTCCGGGTCGCCTCGGCACGAAGGGTGGTCTGGACGTGGCTCCACCTGCCATCTGGTTGGCAGGACGCTTGACTCCTACAGAGTGAGGTCTTCCCCTCTCTTTTATCACTGCCTCGTAACTGCGGGCAGCTTCAAGGGCTTCCTCATGAGTCAAAAACTTCCCGGTGGCTAGAGCAGCCTTGATCTCGGTGTCCAAACCTTGCTGAAAACGACGGGCTCTGATCTCGTCCGTCGGTATCATGTGTGCCGCGAATCTGTTTAAAGATTGTGTTAGCTGTGTAGTATATGATATTAAAAATTGAACTACTGTGACAGATCTTACCGGCTCAACATAGTAAACTCAGCATCATATTCATCTACAGATTTCTCCCACATTGATCCTTGCTGTAGGTGAATAAATTGCTGTTCCATAGCGAACCTGGCGGTCACAGGGAAATATTTCACGTCGAACTTCTCGCAAAATGTTTTCCATTCAATCGGCTGGGCCAGGCGGGTTTCTTCCGCCTTCCACCAATTTCGAGCGTTGTCCGTGAGCTGTAGCTTCGCTACACGGACCCAAGCATTATCTGGCACTTGAGCTGCTGCCAGATCATCTTCAATACTTTGTGCCCATTCTTCTGCTTCGAGAGGGCTTCCTTTACCCGAGAATTGCTTTGGGTGCAAAGCTCTAAATTGTTTTATTCCCGGTGCATCTGTCTCAGGACGACTCAGAAGTTGTTGCTGTCCCTCTAGCAGACTGCGGACCGCATCGAATATCATGGTTTGCTCAGTGGATGGTGCGGGAACAACTGGAGTGAGAGGTAGTGCTGAAGGGGTATTGTTGACATTGGTGCTGGTGTTGTTCGGGGAATTGTTTGGGGAATCCATAATCCTGAAGAAAATTTGGATTAAGACAGATTCAAATGAAATGATAAGATTCAAGGAATAAAGACTTGTAAGATTCAAAGAACATGAATTGTAAAGAATGTTTTAGTTGCTTTTTCTTGTGTTATATTGCTTAGGTTGTTCACGCAGACCAGAACTGCATGACAGGGATTCATACAGCTCTGACCTGCATGGGCCACCAACAAAACCTGTCACGCCCCGCTTCCCAGTGTACGGCGAAGTGGACGTGACGAGGCCCGCTACGTATGTACTCAGAAGTACATACGCTAAGCGTAACTAAGCAATATAAAATGAATCACAAGAGACGAATAATAGAAATAACAGCAACTTTTATTAATAACATTCTTTATACAATGCATGAAATGAAAATACATCTGAAATGAAAAAAAGCAATGCCTAAACAGTGGCATAACAATAAAAGGAAATACTGGAAAGAACAAGATACAATGTCTAGAGCTCTGGGTCTTCCTGGAACTGCTCCAAATCTTCACTTGTGGGCTCGGTCTCAACTTGGTCCAACGCACCTGACGACATTCAAAGAAGAGAGAAATAGAATGTCGTCAGCGAACAAGTCGCTCGGTAAGTCCCAAAGAAGAATGAAGAATGAGAGTGACAGAGTATAGTATTTTCTAAAGTATTGTATTGTAGAATATTATGAAATATTGTTTAACGTAATTGTTTGTAGCTTAGTACAGGAGGATGCCAGTGTATACGAGGGGAGTCTCTATATGCCAGAGACTAAGGGCACGTATAGTACAAGGAACAGTTTATGCCACGGTACAACAACAACGGAATATAGGTTAGGTGTCTTAATCTGACCACCTCATTCCACTTTTAACATCTTCCGTACCAATCTACCCCTTTAAACCCCGCGATGTCATGTTTGTATTGTTATCTTGTAAACTTGTAATGATTGCTTGATTGACTTGATTAACTGATTGACTTACCGAAACCATGATATCAGGAAACGGTTATAACCGTAGAGTCATGTAAATGGAATACTGGAAACTTGTAAAAAGAATATCCATGGTTCGGTTCAGTCAGACAGATTGTTAACTGATTCTGGGATTCATGTATTCAAGTTGTGTTGGAATATAATTGAAATATAGATTGACTTGAAATATATTCAAGTCAGAATTAGTCAGACTCTAACCCGAGTCCGACTAAAAGAAATATAATTTGAAGTTCAATATTAGCTAGGGGCCTTATTGTAATTTGTGAAACTTGAGGGGGTTTTTATGTAAAAATACTTTTGTATAGTTTTCCAAATACACCTCAAGTATTTAATAATCGTCTTTATTGTTATAACGAATGTGAATTTTATTTGTGTTATTCTAGTGAATATATCCTAATAAAAGTATTAATTGTTTATTTGAAATTCGTGTTATTTTAATGTAACTTTTAATCTTTGAATTTTAGGAAAAAGTGGAAATTTTATATTATAACAAAATAAATGTTTAAATGATAATTATATATAATTAAACACATAAATAATTTTTAAATGAATATTTTATTTACAAAAATATCACTTTCTTTAAATATCGTATTTTAAACCTTTCGAGACCGAATGCTCCTTGCGGAGGTCTGAATCTCGCACTACTAGCCTGCGGGTGCACGATGAACCGTGCTATCCCTAACAGGTTCCCCAAAGATGGGTTGTAATGGCACTTTGCTCAGGTTTTTATAAATACTTTTAATTTAGGGAAAAGGTTTTCTAAATATAGGGTATTTATTTGTAAAAGTATATAGTTCTCCATATTTTAGTTGTTAGGGTTTCCTAGACCATCTAACCTATATTCTATGGTCTAAACGATGAGTCATTAGAAGCCTCAAATCGCCTCTTCACCGTCGAATGTAGCCAGGTATGTGCCAGGTAAGTGGGAAGGAACCACAGTCGTGGGCCTAATTAAAAACCACTAGCCTTAGACACACTTGTCTAGACCCACAAGACAGTTTAGATAAACGATCGATGTCCATGACCAATCGTGCTTTCATTTTATATAAGTTTTATTTAGAAAAGTTTACAATTTAAAGGTTAAACTAAAAGTTATAAAGGTTATGGTATTTTAGTGAAAAAGTCCTATAATATCGTATTCTGTATTTTTGTTATTTATCAATTAGGGTTATAATGAGTGTGTGTAAGGGTAGGTCATTACCCCGTGACTTATATTAAGTTTTGGTGAAGTTTCAAGGTGAAATAAGCTATGTTAAACTTAAGGGTATTAAGGTGCAAGAATACGGTATTCATAAACGTTATCATTTCATGTGTGAAATTTCATCCAAATTGAATGAAACAAGTTTTGTTATCAAAATAAACATGATTAAGAGTGAGGGATCTAATTAGAACATTAAAATTGAACTTGATGGTATTTTTATGCAAGAAATACGGTTTTGTAAAGAAATTATCATTTCATGTGGAAAAGTGTGATTAAATTTGATTTAAGGGTGATTAATAGTCAACATGCAATAGGGTTGATAATATGTATTAGGTGATAAGTGGAATTTTAAAGAAAAACCGGATCGGGAATCGGTTTGTCCGATTTCCGTCGGTTCCAAAAAGTCGTATTTTACAATTATAGAAAAGAAAGATAGAAGGTTGGGACTTACGGGTTTGGACAAGCTAAGCGTTCTAAAAGGTGTGGTGGTTGCCGATTCGTCGGAAACGTCATGTCGGTCTTGATCCGGTCGCCGGAATCCGTCGTCGGTTTCGGCAGCGCTTCGCTTCTCGCTCTTTGCACCAAGTTCTCAAGAGTTTTAGAGAGTATGCTTAGAGTTGTGAGGGGAAAAGGTAGAGGGTAGGGGCCTTTATATAGGGCTAGGCTAGGGTTAGGGTTAGGGTAGATGAAAAGTTAAAAAATAAAAATGTGATAAAATGTAATAAAAATGTATTAAAAGTGGAGTAATTGGGGGTTTTAAAGAGCTCTGGAAGTGGCATGAGGCTGAAACTTTGCAGGTGCGTAGGGAATACCAAAAGACACAACTTTCATGTTGTGACCCTCGCCGGAATCGGCCGAATCGGGGGTGACTCGGCCGTGACTCGGTAGGATCACTGAGTTGGCCGAGTCAAGGCCGAGTTGGCCGATTCCCGACCGAGTCCGGTGACCTGGATCTCCCCCAGCGGTTCATCTACCCTCTGCAAGTGTTACATCTTTGGGTGTAGTGGGGTTTTTGTGAGATATGCACGTGTAAACTCTTGGTATTCTAAAGGTTTTTAAAAAATCAATAATAAAAATAATATGGGGTATGGGATTCGAACTCTGGTGGCTTAGTTCAGCAGTGCAAGGTATTACCAACGAGCTACAAGCTCTTTCTTGTAATTATTGTAAAGAGATAGATACTTAAAGTGTTATCAGCAACATTAATACTCCAAGTATACTTCAATTTTAAATCAAATTTTGGTATACAAAAATTGGAGTTGTTACAACAGTAGCCTAGTGTAGAGACCTAGAACCTACCCACAAAAGACGAGCCAATTCCACCATGTTCAGGCAGCAGATTTAATGGTTCTGGCCGCAATTTGCGGCCAGACTGGGGACTTGGGTGTTGGGTTTCTGGGTAGTGGTCTCTGGGGTTATTGGTAGTCTCATGGTACTTGCAATTTTTACAAATTGTTAGCACAGAAAAATATGGGATAGTTTTGCATATTTCTAGTGTTTCGTTTCGTGCGATACGTTATCCGATACGATGCGTATTACGTGTTACTGTTGCGCTGAGTTGGTTTCGTAATATCGCTATACGCGTTAGCTACAATACGAACCCTTTAGAGTACATAGGAGTGTCATGTTGGTCCGTGTAGACTGTGAGTATTTTAGGTTATTATTGATATATACTTGTTTTATTGTTAATGTAGCAGGTTCGCAGGCGGGGACTACGGACACAGCTACAAGGGAAAACAGGTGGTAGGATTCACCAAGCTTGGAGCGTTGGTGAGTAGATTTAATATCTACAGGGGAATCGCCCGCATGGCGTTATGCGTCTGGGCTAGAGATGTTATTTCTGTCGCATATTCTATATCATATTTAGAATTACGCACTTACCCTATTACTTAGATATTGTTGTGCCTGGACTAGTATCCTTACGACACTGCACATATCATTGACGATTCATGTTCCACGAGCACTGATTGTATGCTACACACACCGTCAATAATTGCCATGTCACGCACAACCCACTTATAGATATGATATTGCTTGGTTAGGGATATTGAGATTTTGATTCATATTTCTTATCGCATATGACATATAGCATACCTGTATATCCACATGCTTACACATATGCCTTCACATACTTACATGCTAGATACCTGTATACCTATAGGGTATTATACCATTAGTGATAGGTACATACACACTTCATTTCATAGCTACAGATATACCTTGCACACATACTTCACTTATACCCAAGGGGTATATTACATCATTACTCATAGGTAGATACATATACCTTACTATACCTTTATGCTTACATATACATCTGGTTATAGCTACATATTTACCTTTACTTGATCTTATTTTAGAATTGGAGAAAATAGGAACCGCATGATTTTTATATTAACTTGTTGCAGTTAATTAGCGGCTTTTCCTTATATGCTTACATTTCAGTTTTATGTTGCATATATTATATTCATAGATTTTCGCATTGTGATATGGATTTTTCATGATGTTTTCTGGATTTGGGGACCATGAGAGTTCATGAAATTATGCATTATTTGAAAAACCCGGTTTCCCTTAATATGATATTTCAGCATCCACCATGATATTTATCGGTTCTGATTATATACTCCATACGAGGAGTGAGTGCCGTATGAGGGTACATGGTGGGGCCCGGTACGGTTCCCCTCGGCAAGATGATCGATGGACCTTGCCGATTGAGCCTGGAAGGTGGGCAAGTACTTACCGGTGACATTACCAATGACTCAGCGGTTATCATGGGGATACCGACGGGAGTCATGTATGTATAAATACGTCGAGAGGCTAGGGTCAGAGCTAGGCACTCGAGCTTTCGGGATAGCGTATGATACGTACCTATCAGGGAGCCAGTCGTAGTGACAGCACCTGATAGATCAGCATTTCTGTGTCGATACTTGACACATTGGTTTCATGATATTTCTTTTTACTCCTTTGTATATATAACAGGGGATTAGGCCACTGTTATATATGCCCTTACACCAATATTAGTGGAATGGGATGCTAATATATGTGTATTGACCTTTTTACTTCTTTGTATATATAACAGTGGGTTAGGACGCTGTTATATATGCCCTTACATCAATATTAGTGGAATGGGACGCTAATATATGTGTATTGACATTATTTTATATACATCATCATATTTATTCATGCAAACATATTTAGGGTGTTAGAATTTTACTTGATATTGGATTTGGGATATAGGTGATTTATTTGAGACTTGATACAGGATATATGAGATTCACTTGATTTGTACATTCAGGATATATGAGATTTATTCGATATTGTACATTCAGAATTTGTGAGATTTATATGATATGAGAGCCAATTTGGGGGCCGATTTGAGGAAATTGGGATTTGGATTGTCTTGATGGATTGTGATCCTACCACGATGTCAGGATTCCGTGGAAATGACATATTTCATTCCATACTCCACATTTATTGTTTATGCATTGCTTTATGTATTAGTTGTACCTGCTAGTGTACCTTTCATGATTATTGTATTCATATGACTTTTATTTGCTATTAATTGCACATGTTAGATTCACGCTGTACGTGCATACTTGCGATTAGCTGCATATGTTATTTACTATTCACGAGTTGGCAACTCACCCCTGTTGTGCCACAGTTGTTTTGTAGGGTGTTCCCCAGAGTAGTCAAGGCAGGCTATTCATCTATTATCTTTTGCTATGGATACCGCTTCGGCTCACAGTGTGCTATTTTGCTTAGGTGGGTTTTGTGGTTATTCATGTTGTATTGTATATTCGTTGTATCCTTGTACTCTCCATCTACTATATTTTCATGTTTGACTTAGAGACTTGTATGATGACAATGTTGTATATTATTTTGTGACTTGTTGTCTTTTATACAGTTTCCTTTCTGTCGTCTTTTATTTCTTCGCTACGGCGTCGTATATTTCTTGTGGTGGTTGTTTTATGCCTTTGGGCGTGTATTTGCTCCCGTTTGGGGATGCTTTATTTATATTTATGTTGTACCCATTTTTGGGGCTAGTTTTTACAAAAAAGGTGCTGCCAAAATTTTAAAGAAAATAAGTTGGGCTTTTAAAGAATTTGGGTTGTGATTTCAAATGTTTCAAAACTCCTATTATCTTTTCTTGTCTTTTTAATGGTTTAGACTTCTGGGTTTTGGCTTTCTTTTACTGCGTTACGTCTGTAGGCGTGCGTAGTATTAGGGCCATCACGTGCCAATTTCGGGTCGGGACAACATCTCATATGGAGTGGTAGACACGGTCTTGGTTGGAACTCTGTTCAATAGATAAATTGTTGTCTTTAATTCATATCCCCAAAAGGAAAGCGGTAACTCAGCATCACTCATCATGGACCGTACCATATCTAATAGGGTACGATTCTTCCGTTTTGACACACCGTTGTGCTGTGGTGTGTAAGGAGGAGTGAGCTGAGAGAGAATCCCATTCTCTTTTAAGATGTCTGAAAACTCGGTGCTTAAATACTCTCCATCTCGATCTGATCGAAGTTTCTTGATACTCGAGCCAGTTTGCTTTTCTAGCTCAAGTTTGTACTCCTTGAATTTCTCGAAAGCTTCAGATTTATGCTTCAATAAAAACACTTGTCCGAATCTTGAGAAATCATCAGTAAAAGTGATGAAGTATGAAAAAACGCCTCTAGCATGTGTAGACATTGGTCCGCATACATCATTATGTATAAGTCTTAAGAGTTCTGTAGCTCTCTCTCCGTGTCCTATAAACGCAGTTTTGGTCATTTTACCTTTGATACAAGAAGTCGCATAAGATTTATATTCAAAAGGTTTTAAATATCCATCTTTATGTAGCTTATTTAGTCTTGTTTCATTAATTTGATTAAGTCTACGATGCCAAAGAAAAGATTCATTTATATCTGAAATCTTTCTTTTATTTGTATGTTGTATATTGAAAACTGTGTGTTGGTTTAGGACGTAAATTCCGTTACTTAGTGTACCATACCCAATCAACTGTTGATTCAAGTTAATGTTCATAACATTATTTTGCAACACAAAATGATATCCTTCATTATCCAACAAAGATACGGATATTATATTACATAGCATACCAGGTACAAAATAACAAGAGTTCAAAACCAAAATACATCCTGAAAGCAACCCCAGATGATACTCTCCTACAGATACAGCATGTACATTGGAACCATTTCCAACCCACAGAGTGTGGTCCCCAGTCTTAAAAACTCTACTGTTTCTCAATCCCTGCACACTATTACAGATGTGAGAACCAAAACCGGTATCTAATACCCAAGATGCAGAGTTTAATGAAAAACAGTTTTCAGTTACAAACACACCTGAAGCGGAAGCATCAGTATGCTTCTTCTTCTTGAGATCAGCAAGGTACAAAGCACAATTGCGTTTCCAATGTCCCGACTTGTGGCAGTAAAAACATTCTCTTTTTCCACTTCCCGCGGTCCCAGACTTGCCTTTCCCCTTCACCTTTTCAACTCCACCTCTCGGCCTGGCGGGATTCTTCTTCTTCTTTCCCTTGGCCTTGGCTTTTGGGACTGAAGAGGAAGATGGCCCATAAAGCAGAGCGGGAGTTTTCGCTATCTTAAGCGTGCTCTCTGCACTTCTCAACATATTGAGAAGTTCAGGCAATGATTTCTCCAAATCGTTCATATTGTAGTTAACTATGAACGGAGCAAAGGCAGGGGGAGAGACTGTAGAACAATATCTGTATATTGCTTATTATCCATGGTTCATCCCAGTTCCTCAAGTTCTTCTATAAGACCAATCATCTTTAGAAGATGTTCTCTTACTGATGTGCCAGCGGCCATATGCATCTGAAACAACTTTTTAGATGACTCGTACCGTAAAGTGCGAGATTTCTCTTCATACAACTCTTTTGTATGAAGAAATATGGATTGTACATCCATATTCTCATGTTGCTTCTGATGAATACTGTACATAGAAGCAAGCGCGAGGCACTTGGCTGTGTTACAGTCAATATCCCATGTTTTTCAGATCACCCTATCCGAAACAAATGATTCAGGTCCTGGGACGGGTGGGGCTTTGGTAGTGAGGAAATATGATATTTTATTATATGTGAGTGCAATGTTCAAGTTCTTCAACCATTCTTTATAGTTCGGTCCAGTCAGTTTGCGTTTCTCTAACAGAAGTTTCAGTCCCGTCATAGGTATCTGCCATTAGGAGAGAGAAAAGAATACACTCAGCTAAATACTCTTGCAAAGATCAGATTGGTTATTATCTTATCAAATCGATGTCTCCCACTGCTTTTATCAAATTTTCTTTAAAACCTCAAAAATAAAACTAGCCAGGATTAATTACACTCTACAGTTTCGCTAACCGGTCAGCCAGGCTAGTGTCGGTACTTTGAGGGAGGTTCCCCGTGCTTTCGCACGGACCTAATTAAAATAAACCTCATTTTCCCAGAGGTCAAACTCTGTTGAAACCTTTCTAGATACCTACTGGATTAGCTAATTGTAAAGTGAAAAACTCTCCTGGGAGTAACTCTTACTCACAGTGGCATCGGGATCCAACTATCACATAGATGGTATGCAATCTCATTGGAAATTTCAACTCTTGAAACTCCCGATTTTGTTTTTATCCCTAGCAACTTATGACCTTGGCTATAGTCAACATATCATAAGTACGAGTCAAGTTCTACCCATCATTTCGAGATTAACTAGACCTACCCATGTGACCCTTCACTATGATCAACATAAAAACATGAATGTCCTAACTAATCGCATCATATGCTTTGTAGGAAGACATCACTTAGCTACCGTACACTACGCCTTGACTACGATCAACATACGTAGCACGAATTCTAAGTACCCTGCTTCCTAAAATGATGGAGGGCTGCGGATGATTTTTATGAAAATCTTTAACGCTTTGAACTTGATTTCGTTGTAGAATCTAAATAGTTTTAGAAAAGGAGTGTCTTACGCTTCGCATCTTTTAAAACTTGCTTTTTCATAAAAAGAGCCGAATGGGTTTCAAATACGATTCTACAACATCACTAGGTTTCTTTTCTTTTACATTAATCTCATTAATGTATTCCCATCTTTTAAGTTTCTAAGCCATTACAGAAAGAAACGAAAAACAGTATTACATATCACATATATAACAATATTACATTCGTCTCAGATATTAAGCAATCACATCACATAATAATCAGCAGCAGAAACACATATATGAAAATATAGGATATACTAGGAACTCCGTATTTTATATTTAGCCTACGATAGAAATACGGATTCCACGGTCGTGATGAATAGCTAAGCCCACACCCTTAGACCCCTACGAGAGCGGCAAGTGAGCCTTCCAATTCTGGAGTTTAGGAGACCCGGTCTCGACTCCTCGAGATAGCCTCCCACTAAACTCCAGAACCCGGTCACTCGTGCTCCCCACCTTGGATCTATCCTAATGCGGAAAAGTAAAATATACATCAATGGAGACATCATCCTCAACCCAGATGTACCCTAATAAAAGAATAATATATACAATGAATTTTACATGAATGAAAAGATAAACTCTCGTCTCACATAAAACCCCCGGCCATTCGATCACGACGATCCTATACATCATATCACATCAACAATTGAAAAGCATAGACGATGTTAAAATATATATCAATCAACACATCAACATACTACGGTTGTAATAGATCTCAACACTTGAATCTGGATAAAAAAATTCCCAGAGAGCATATATAGTACCTACGGATCAACGCAAGAACGCACGGTCTAAGCCTCACCAACGGCGCCGCGGAACCGCCGTAAATACCTCTATTTGGCCGCGGTTCCGTGCTCGTTGTGTCGAGTTAGGCGCTCGTTTTTCTTGGGGATCCACAGAAAACCCTGCTCTATTTTCTGAATATTTTTAATTCGAAAATTTCCAATTTTTGAAAAAATTTCCAGTGAGCATGCAAAAATATCATTTTTTCATGTTCGATTGAGTTTTTAAACGTCGTCCGGTTTACCCTAAAGCTCTAGCTAGGCTCTGTTACCATGTTGGTGTGTAGTAGCACCTCTAGTTAGGTTACAACTTCATAAAGTAGTGAACTTTTAAATTTTAGAGGGCTATTACAAACGAACTACGAATCGTAACTAGAGTTTAGGTTAATAGCAACAATATTTGAAGTCTAAACTAAAGGAAAAATAAATACAACCTTTGTAGCCAACTTCTTCACTCTTTTAGACTCCTACGGTTTTGCATGAAGCTTGGAACGACTCCACTCAAGGTTCTTCGTCGTCTACGATGATCCACCCAGAGATTTCTAGGTCAAGCTCAAACGCTCTACACTAAAGGGCTAGGGTAGTGTTGAATGGTTGTGTGATTTGTATACTCGCTTAAAACCCCTTTCTTTTTAAGTTCCTCACTCTTTTTCAAACTCAAGAGAGATGGAAGAAGGAGGAAAATGAAGATGGCAAAGCTTTTTGTGAATATAATGAAAAATCTATTTTCAATAATTGAAAAGAAAAGACTATATATGAGACACTCTCAAATATAACCATGGTTGGCTAAATATCTAGATATTATTTCGATGGGTTAAAAAACAAAGGAAATATAACCATAGTTAAAGTCAATGGTCAAAGAAGAAGTGTGTAGAAAAATGAGTCATTATAGCTAATTTCCTTTTCTTTAAATCATTGACAAAATCTAGATATTTATCAACTATGTAAGTCTTGCATTGCCATCTCTTTTGTATCATCAATCATGACACATATGTATGTGTGTATGTGTGCATGCACATCATCATGTGTATATGTAAACATACATGAATACATCCAAAAGAAAAAGGGTTAATTAAAAGCGAGCTAAAAGATACTATTAAATCAACACTTGATTTAATAAATCGGTCATATCAAATACGACCCAACCAATAGTGAACGCCCGATTAAAATACGGTATCATATATTCGTATTTAATTGAGCTCCCGCGCATATCACATATGTACACCACATCATTTCGCCTGAGCTAGAAAAATCCTGTGTGGGACTCTAAAACTCGTCAATATGCCAGCAGTAGGTGATGATCATATCAAAATACCTACAAACCGCAAGCGGTCAGCTAAACGTAACGTCCACCCGGGTATTGAGCGAACTGAAGAACAACAAGAGAACTTGTCAAAACTCCCGCAAAGCCATAGGCAACATTTACCGTACAGTCCGGTCTCTTCGTCTGATATACTGTATATCAAGTCTAGGGATGGAATTGTCGAGCCTTAGTAACTCAATAAGTCATGTTGATATGGACTATGACGGGTCGAGAAACTACTGACAACACTTATCAATAAATCTCATCAGCCCTAGCCAGGGACTTCAAGTCAAAGGCAATCGCACATAGCACAACATCAACTCCCAATACCGGGAGAGACGAAACCCCTCATATCGCTCACTGTCTCCATGTGTCTCGGGACTATACCCAAAAGCCAACTATTTGCACGGCTCAGTAGAGCCGTGGTAGAGTGGAAATCAAAGTATAGCGGGAGAACACACAAGACTCTACGACGATCTCGGCTCTATAGACTAACCTGTACCAGTGTCACCTGAGAACTGCTATCCGACGATAGATATAATACCATAAAGGAGTTCTCGGTGAATCCATTCAGTGTACCCAGTCTCCACTGAGTACCCGTATGCAATCTTCGATGTCACAACACCAATGGATATGGGATCATCCACCGCCCATCATATGGGTCAAGAAACGTATATGCTAGCCTACTATGGAATATTGATGCCCCTGTCTCGATATACCCTCGACTAGGAACATTTTAAGGATATGATTATAGACCACTCATGCCCCACTTGTATGATCTGCATCATAGCTATAGAAGTCAAGCAGATATCCTGAGGGCTTTATCAACATGTATGCAATGAACAGTATCAAGTAAACATGTTAAGATAAAGTAAAACCAGATAGCATACCATCATGTCGAGCAAGAAAGTCATATATATAAATATACATATATACATGTCCAAGCATCCACTATACATATAATAACCTCTAGGGCATACATATATCCAACATTATAATGGATGCTTGTACATATATTGAGAGGACTTTCTTGCTTGACATGATAGTATGCTATCTAGTTTCTCTTTATCTTAACATGTAGACTTGTATTGTGATACTGTTTTTCTTTCACATGTTGATAAAGCCCTTAGGATGTGTACTTGATTACCCGGACTATGATGGAGATCATACTAATAGGGCCAGGGTAGTCTATAAGTTCATCCTTTAATTGTTCCTAGTCGAGGGTGTATCGATACGGGGCATCGATATTCCAGAGTAGACTAGCGTATATGCTTCTTGACCCATTTGATGGGTGATGGATGATCCCATATCTATTGGTGTTTGACATCAAAGATGGTATACTGGTGTTCAGTGGAGATTGGGTATACTGAACAGGACTCGCCGAGAACTCCTAGATGGTATTATACCTAACGTCAGATAGCAGTTCTCTGGTGACACTGGTATAGGTTAGTCTGTAGACCCGAGATCGTCATAGAGTCTTGTGTGATTCCCACTGTGCTTTGATTTTCACATTACCACGTTCAAGAGAGCGTGCAAAACGGTGGTTTTTAGGTACAGTCCCGAGTCATATGGAGGCAATGAGCGATAAGAGGGGATTCGTCTCTCCCGGTATTGGGGGTTGATGTTGTGCTATGCTCAATTGGCCATAACAGGAAGTCCCTGTCCAGGGCTGATACGGAGATTTACTGGTACGTGTTATCAGTAGTTTCTCGACCCGTTATGAGCCTCATATCGGCATGACTTATCAAGTTACTGGGGTCTGACGTTTACCACCCCTGGACTCGATATGCGATATATCAGACGAAGAGACCAGACAGTACGGTACTGTTCATGTTGGATTTACAGGAGTATGGACAAGCTTGCTTGTTGATCTTCTGATCGCTCAATACCCGGTAGCCGTTACGTCTATCTAGTACTGCTGACGGCTTGTGGGTGACTGATATGATCTTCACCTACTGCCGGCGTATTGACGAGTCATTTGAGTCCTACACAGAGGTTTCTTAGCTCATGCAAAACGAAGTAGGGCACATATGTGATATGTGCGGGACCGATATTAATACGCGTATGTTATACCGTATTCTAATCTCGCGATACAGGTTATATGTGATATAACTGAATTGTTGAATCAAGTATTGATTCAATGATATGTTATATGTGATATACATATAAATGATATTTGTCAGTTGTATGCGATACAGCCGGGTTATTAAATCAAATATTGATTTAATAATTTAATGTGTAATTATATATTTGATATATTAATATACATTAACTAATATTAGCTCACTTAAGAATTTCTTTTCTTATTATACATTTAATATATGTATGATATATGTTAATGTATTTATTTTGTGTCATGCTTGATGATACATTATACATGGGTGTATGAGACTCACACCACACTTAAGATAATATGGGTAATTATTTATTTAGGGATAAACAAAATTAGGTGGAAATTAGTCATGGCTTGAAGCTTAGAGAAGCTTGTGGAAACCATTGACATAGTCCACTAATTTTGTTTTACTCTAGATATTTATTAATCTAACCATTATTTTTAGCCATGGTTAAGTCTCCATATGAGTTATAGATGATATTTTCTCACCCATGGTTCATGAGTTGATCACTTGTTCATTTTCTTCATCTCCCTCATTTTTGCTCTCTAGCTTTGAGTGAGAAAAGAAGAAAAAGAGTGAGAAAAATTATTCTAAAGTGAGCAAAATTCCTACTTCACCAATCTACACTAGACTAGCCATTTAGTATAGGTTGTTTGCTTCACTAATTCTCAATTAGTGAAGAGGTATCTTGAGTTGGAGATTCTTCGATGTAGATCATCTTCGGCCTTAAAGATCCTTTAGCAAGCTTGTTCCTTTCACCTAGTGAAGCCAAAGAAGAGTCCGGGACACCACTACTTGGAGTACAAGGGACTACTACACGGAGCTGTAGAAGTGAAGGACCGGTCTATAAAGGTTGTATTCCCATTTCACTTAGTGTAAAGTTGTTTACATATTTTATAAACCCTAATTCTCTAGTTAGATCAGCATTCCGGGTTGCTTAGCATTCTAGGTTTTTTAAAATTGCATGCTAGATGCCTTAGAAAACGTAGTGAGGGTGCTAAGGTGCCCTTCAGTGGTATCAGAGCCAACCTAGAGAATTAGACGATGTTAGTTAAACTACGAAACCAAAACAACTCCGAAACAGTCGAAACAAAACCCTAGTTTCTGTTCGAACTTTTCTGAGCCTCTAAAATTTTTTTAAACAGTTGCAGAGTGCTCTTTTTTGTGTAATAAGAACACCTGAGAAAAATGAGCCCAATCAACCGGATTATAGCCGGCGAAACATAGTAAATAACCGGCATGACCGGTTTTGTGATGGATTTTGGGCTTCATTTTTCTTTGGTGTTCCAGTCTCTGGGGTTTGGTGTTTCATATATTGTTTAATTTTGCCAAGATTGCATATGATGTTATCTTTTCTGTAGTGGCAATTCGGAGTGTTTCGTATTCGTAATTTTAACATCGTTTCGGGTTTGATATTGATTTGTGATACAATATTTGGAATCCACAATAATTAGTTCTGTGAAAACCAGTTTGAATTTTGTAAACCTAGCAATTTAGTCTCATTTGATAGGTTGTCACAAGGTTTTGATATGGATCAAAACTCTGTCGCAATCACGTAGTGTACGCGGATACTCGCCGGGTAACATTACTAGATAGCCACGCCCCAAAGCCCTGACCAAGTGACTGTAGGAGAACCCCGTTGCCAAAAGCCTCCTCCCGGGTGCTCGCAGCCGCGGTGTTCCGCCTAAGTGCACTTCGTCGATGGCATCGGGGCTGCAGTCGTCTACTAAAGTTTCTGATGAGCATTCGATCAGGTTGTCAGGAATCTTGTTGAATTACCCGACTGGTTATTGAAAAGTGTTTTCAATATAGAGACTAAAATGCGGGGTTTATAAGGTTAGTCATGAAATTCATAATATGAGATATTCCGGATTTATGATGTCTAAGGAATTTATATGGTTAGGCATGAAATCTGAAGTATGTGATATTTCGGGTTTATGATGTCTAAGGTGGTTGCGGATTCCAATTGTTGTAGTTTTCACTTTCTTTTCTGCGACCATAAGTGTAATATGTGGTGTATTGTCGGTTTCGTTGCTATATGTCAATGACAATTGGGATACACATATTTACTTACGTTGATGACATGTGATATTATGTGTTGCTGTGATATGTTATATTTGATCGTCGTGATTGAATAGCCGGGGGTTTTTGCGTGAGATGAGTGTTTTTCATTTTCATTCATGTAAAAACTTGTATGTAATATTTTTTTATTGGAGCACTTCCGGGTTGAGAATGATGTCACCATTGTTGTATATTATTTACTTTTCCGCATTAGGATAGACCCAAGGCAGGGAGTATAAGTAACCGGGTACTAGAGTCCAGTAGGAGACCATTTCGAGGAGTCGAGACCGGGTCTCCTAAGTTTAGAATTAGAAGGGTTGCTTGCTGCTCTCGTAGGGGTCTAGGGATGTGGGTTTAGCTATTCATCACGACCGTGGAATCCGTGTTTTTTACTGGATTAATTTAAAACACGGACCTCCTAGTATATCCAATATTTCATATGTTGACTTCTGCTGTAATGTTCTGTGATGAGATCATATAACTGTGTGAGACGAATGCTTAATATTATATATATGATATATAATAAACGTTGCTTCTGTTTTGCATCCACCCTAGTCCTGCCCATGCTCTGCCGTTAGTTATCTAACCTAACGGTGCATGACGGGACCCCGTGGCGAATGCGGATGGCATAAGCGTACGTTGTATAAGTATTTTCGTTTCATCTTCTGTGATGCTTAGGAAGCATAAATGATGGGACTTCATTAATGAGATTAATGAAAAGGAAAGAAACCTAAAGATGTTGTAGAATCAAATTTTCAAAAAGGTAGCTCTAGTTTTTGTTTTGCATAGCGGTATTCCTTGATGAATATCCAGCACCTCATTCGATGAGGAAAGAGCCGAGATCCCTTCACCGGGAATTACCTCTTTAGCAAAAGCTAGCAAATGCTACAACCCATTCGGTTTGTTTTGAAAACTATTCGATTTTAAACCACTCCTTTTCAAATCACTCGATTCTACAATGATATCAAGTTCCTTACGCAAAAGGTTTTCTTAAAAACCTGTTGTAGCCCTCCGTCATTTCAGATAAGGACTATTTAGTATTCGTGCTGCGTTTGTTAACTTTATCAAGGCATAGTGTGCAGTACCTAATTAGTACTTATCTGTAACGCATATGATACGATTGGATTAGGGTAGTCGTACGGCCTTGTTGACCTTGTCAAGGGTCGTGTGGATATGTTTAATTCAATCACAAAATGAACGGATTGAACTTGACTTGTAGTTTATGGTTTGTTGACCTTGTCAAGGTCATAAATCGCTTGGGGCAAAATATTATCGGGAATTTCAAGTTTTGAAATTTGCAATGAGATTGCATACCTTCTATGAGATAGTTGGATCCCGATACCCACTGCGAGTAAGTGTTACTCCTAGGAGAGTTTTGCACTTTACAATTAGCTAACCCATTAGGTGTCTAGAAAGGTGTCAACGAGGTTAATCCTATGGGAAAACGGGGTTTACTTTAATTAGGTCCGTGCGAAATCACGGGAAACCTCAAAGTACTGACACTAGCCTGGCTGAACGGTTAGCGAACTTGTATGGTGTAATTAATCCTGGATAGTCTTACCATTTAGGGTTTGAAGGAAGATTTGATAAAAACAGTGGGAGCCATCCTGATAAGATAAAATAATAACCAATCTAATCTTACAAGAGCATACGCTAAGTGTTTTCTTTTCTCTCTCTCCAGGTAGCGACCATGTCATGCCTTAATCAAGATAATAATATGGATGTATTGACCGAACCTGCTTATTATACTGAGCTTGGGAACGTTAGTTCCGCTCAATCTTATAATTGTTATAAGTCTGAGCAGAAAATAGGAGAATGTCAGGATTCTATGCCACCCGGTCGAAAAAAGAACATGTTGATGCATTTTCTTCGGGTGTGTTCGTTACTGAGAACTGTTTCTCACCGTGCTCTACGTCCTGGGTATTAGATACCGGATCAGGATCCTACATATGTAATCTGTTACTTGGGCTAAGGAAAGGTAGAGAACTGGGAATGGGTGATAAAGATATAAGAGTTGGAAATGGTGTAATTTTTGCAGCCAAATCAGCTGGCGAATATCACCTTGTATTACCAAGTGGTAATATATTGATTCTGAATGAATGTTAATACATATCGAACCTGATATGCAACATTATATCAGTCTCTTTATTAAGTAAAGAAGGATATAATTTTGTATTGCAGGATAATGTTATGAACATTTTCCTGAATCAAAAGTTGATTGGATCAGGCACGTTATGCAATGGCATATATGTTCAAAATCAAACCACAGTTCCAAGTATACAGAACACACACAAGAGGAAGAGTTCAGAAATGAACGAATTCTTCTTGTGGCATTATAGACTAGGTGATATCAATGTGACACGACTAGCTAAGTTACATAAGGATGGATATTTGAATCCATTCGAATTTTCATCTTATCAAACTTGCCAGTCATGTCTCGAAGGCAAGATGACCAAAAATCCGTTAACTGGACACGGAGAATGAGCTACGGAACTCTTGGGACTAATACATAGTGATGTATGCGGTCCCATGTCTACACATGCCAGGGATGGTTCCTCATACTTTAATACATTCACTGACGATCTCTCGAGATTCGGACATGTGTTCCTGTTGAAACACAAGTCTGAAGATTTTGAGAAATTCAAAGAATATAAACATGAAGTTGAGAACCAAACGGGTAAAAGTATTAAACTCCTTCGATCTGGTCGAGGAGGAAAATACTTGAGCACAGAGTTCCATGACTTTCTAAAAGAGAATGGGATTCTATCTCGGATCACTCCTCCGTATACACCACAGCACAACGGTGTATTGGAATGGAAGAACCGCACCCTATTAGATATGGTGCGCTCTATAATGAGCACCGCTGAGTTACTTATTTCCTTTTGGGGTTATGCGCTTGTGACAGCAGCATACCTATTGAATCAAGTTCTATCTAAATCAGTGCCTACAACACCATATGAGATATGGAGTGAAAAGAGACCATATCTTAAACGAGTTAAGATATGGGGTTGTCCGGCCTATGTCAAAAGGCAAAATCCGGACAAACTCGAGGCACGATCAGTTCTTTGCAAGTTTGTGGGATATCCAAAGAATTCATATGGATATCTATTCTACCACAGTGAGGAACAAAAGGTGTTTGTTGCTCAACATGCCACCTTTTTAGAAAAGGAATTTCTTGTAAAAGAAATTACTGGTAAAGAGATAGAGCTGGAAGAACTTCCAACCGCACAAACTACAGATGATTTAATGGAACTAGAGGATTCAATAGTCCCCAACGAACCTCAGCCTCTTCGTCGATCTAGTAGGGTTCCTTATTCATTTGAGAGATACTACGGTTTTCTCATTGATGGTAGGAGCGAGGATTGCATCATGGAAGATGATGACCTAATTAGCTTCGAACAGGCCATCACGAGTGGGGACTCTGTGAAATGGCTGGATGCAATGCGATCTGAGATGGAATCCAAGGACACCAACAAAGTATAGACTTTGGAAGATGCTCATAAAGGGGTAAAACGCATCGAGAGCAAGTGGATCTTCAAGAAAAAACTTGGTGTAGATGGAAAAATTGAGACATTCAAAGCTAGACTTGTAGCAAAAGATTTTCGTCAACGACCAGGAGTGGATTATGATGAAACCTTTTCTCCAGTGGCTATGCTTAAGTCCATCCGGATCCTACTTGCCATCGCTGCATATCATGACTATGAAATCTGGCAGATAGACGTCAAAACCTCTTTTCTAAATGGTGATTTAGAAGAAAGCGTGTACATGACTCATCCAGAGCGCTTCGTAGATAGTGGGAGCAGTAGAAAGGTGTGCAAGCTGCTTAAATCAATCTACGGGTTAAAGCAGGCATCGCGGAGTTGGAACATCTATTTTGATGTGGTAGTCAAAGAGTTTGACTTCATCAAAAATGTAGATGAACCTTGTGTATACAAGAAGGTGGCAGAGAGTAAGATCGTCTTCCTTATATTGTACGTGGATGACATACTATTGATAGGAAATGATGTTCCTGTGCTGCACTCGGTCAAGCTCTTCTTATCACAAAGATTCTCCATGAAGGATCTGGGTGATGCCTCCTACATCCTGGGATTAAGATCTATAGAGATAGATCTAAATGGATGCTGGGATTGTCCCAATCCAGGTACATTGACACCATACCGAAGAGTTTTAGTATGGAGGATTCCAAGCGTGGGAATTTACCCACGATCTCAGGAATCCTCTCTCCAAAGAGATGCCCCTCAAGACTGATTTGGAGAGGGCTCGCATGCAAAATATACCCTATGCTTCGGCAGTCGGGTATATCATGTATGCGATGTTATGTACCCGACCGGATGAAGCGTACGCACTGGGAGTTGTAAGCAGGTATCAATCAGATCCTAGGGAGAATCACTGGACAGCTGTGAAGAATATTCTTAAGTACTTGAGAAGGACTAAAGAAAGGTTCTTGGTGTATGGTAACGATGAACTCCAAATAGAGTCTTTTACCTATTCGAGCGTCCAGAGTGATAAGGACGACTTTAAGTCGGTATCGAGTTTTGTCTTCACCCTCAATGGAGGGACGGTTTGTTGGAAGAGTTCCAAACAAGAAACCGTGACACACTCGACGATGGAGGCTGAATATATCGCTGCCAACGATGCTGCCAAAGAGGTTGTCCGGATGAAGAAGTTCATAACTGAACTTGGAGTGGTTCCATCCATCGAGCATCCAATACCTTTGTATTTTGATAACAATGGAGCTGTGGCTTCGGCCAAGGAACCCAGGTCCCATCAGCGATCCAGGCATATTCTGAGGTGGTATCACCGGATCCGGGAGATAGTTGTGTAAATGCACGACAGCGCCCCGGCCGTCTGTACGAGGCCAAAATGCGGAATACAATAACTTTTCTAAAAACTAGAACCGGCGCTACCGCGGACTTTTAAACCCGGATCGGGCCATTAACATAGTACTAGAAAACTAAAGAACGGGAAGAGAGCTATACCGAGCGATCCGTGTCCTTCGGTCTTCGGCCTCCATCCCGATCTTCCCACGGAATCTCCGGTCTTCACCTCCTCGTCGGAAAGGGCACCACATCGCCGGGTTCTTTTACGGGCTCCAATCTCTGGACCGAGGCAACTCGGGCACAAAGTTGGCGAGTCGACGTGTCCAAGAATGTTGTAGGCTATACGTAGATCACTGGGTCTCATGGGGTTATTGGAAGTTGCCATTTTGTGAAGGTGGAGGAATAGACTTTTGGAGATGGAGCTATAGGAATTTTGCAAGCCAAAATGTTCAAAAATCCCCCACCAAAATTTTTGGACAGCCCCCCTATCAAGTGGCCGGCCAAGCTTGATGAAGGGAGAGAGAGAGAAAAGTCAGGGGGGAAGCTATAATGCAAGCAAGAGTAAAGGGTGAAAGATCATGATGAAAATTTGTCACTTCAATAATCATACCCATATCCATCAACCATCATATCTCCAAAAGTCAAGTCGTGATGAACCAAGAATCAAATGATGGTTGAACCATCATGAAGCTATCACAAAAAGTCTTCTCCATAATGAAATGCACAAATGCAAATAACCCCATCCACCAAAATTCAGCCAAAGAAGGAACAAAAGAAAAATGGCCAAAACGGAATGCAAACTAGCAACTTCAGAAAAACGATCCCGTAATAAATTACAGGAACACCCCGCGACTGTATATACATACCCGCATTTGTATTCCGACCGAATACAAATGCAATGAGACAAAATCTACACTGTACAATATTAGGATCCGGCTTAAACCAAAGCCCGCTAGTATTATCCGTCCGATCATGATCCGTGCAATACCGCACGTACATGATCGAACCCTGCCATATATCCATACGGCCTCTACAGCGTTTCGCCCGAAACTTGAGAAACTGTCCGTGGGGGACTCTAAAGACATGTCAATACTTTGGATGTGGATTTAACCACTAGCACGTCAGAGGTATTAGCCATACGTAACGGGCTACCAGGTATTGATCAAAAGGGGCGTCGATGAGCGAACTCATCCTGACACCCTACTGAGCCTGTCAGTGACAATATCCATACAGTCCGGTCCGTTCGTCTATAAGCATCGCATGGCGGGCCTAGGTGGTTGGTAAAAGTCAGACCTCCAAAAGCGGTACAAGTCGTGTCGGAGTGTAGCCTAGAACACCCTGAGATACTACTGGAATACCTACCAGTAAATCTCTTCCCTTGGCCAAGGACTTCGTGTAATGGCTCTCCTAGACACAGCGCGACCTCATCCCCAATACCGGGAGAGACGAACCCCTGCAGATCCGCTCACTGCCTCCATGTGGCTCGGGACTGTACCCAACTAAAACCTGTTTGCACGACTCCTTTGAGCCGTGGTAGGGTAGTAATCAACATACAGTGGAAACTCACACGAGACAAATGACGTTCTCAGGTCGATAAACTAACTTGTACACATATCACCAGGGAACTGCTATCTGACGTCTGGTATAATCCCAACTAGCATATGTTCCCGGCGAGTCCTGTCCGGTGTACTCATAACCCAATGAGCATCTATATACATCTTAAGTGAACCAACTGATACCACTGACTTATGAAACTGGCCACCGCCCCTCCTCGGGGTCTCGACTGTATACACTAGTCTACTCTGGAGTATCGATTCCCTGTCTCGAAACTCCCACGACTAGGGACCTTTTAAGGATGTGCTTATAGACCCCAGCTCCCATGTATATGATCGCCATCATACTGCTGGCAGTCAAGCAAGAATCCTAGGGGCTCTATCAACGTGCAATAGTGACCTGTAAGGTCACCTAAAGCAGTACACGATGATAAAGATAAACCAGATAGCATACTATCATCTTGAATAAGACTGTCCTACCGGTATATGTCCTCCCTCTATCATTTCAATCATGTGCCTGTGATCTAATAATTGACTCTGAGGGCACTATCACCAACAATCTCCCACTTGCACTCAAGGCTAATTATTGCGATGCTGCATACTCACAGCCTGTGTGATACCGAACACCCAACTCCTCTACTAGTCTGTCTCACAAAGCTCGTTTGCGAAACTATTGCGTTCGAGGAATAGCCTCAGTGAGTGGATCCGCTCTTATGTTTCTTTCTATGTCTCTCTTAATCTCAAGTTCTCGGAGAAACACATCTCCCGAAATGAGCAATACCTGTCTTAGAATATGTTTGGATATCTGATGGGACCTAGTTCATAAATGAACTCCAAATCCAAACTTCTTAGACTGTATCGTCAACTAAATTTAATCAGTATCCTGTGCCATGCCTCCCTCAGTATCCTCCTGGACCACCTGTCCAAGATACTGCCCCTTGTTAGAGGGAAAACTATAACTCTGACAGTCACTCTGTCATTCAGGTCATCTTGGAAGCCTGGAATGATAACTGTCTCCCGAATGAGGATGTCGTTATCATATCCCTAGAACATCCATTTATGTTCTAACACTGCTTCCGATCTTTTCTCCAGGATTGGATCGATATCAACTTATTGCATCTCATGCTAAAACAACATCTGGTGTGGTACTAGACATCTCATGATCAACTCAGTTGTCTAAGCAAGTGATCTGCCGATCATGCACATCCCTCTCCCCTTTAGTCTATAAGACACTTTTAGAGAGGGTGACTCTATCACCTGCAGGTACACTACTGTGCCTGGAGTCGTCCATTCTAAAACACCTTTAGAATGCTGTCTAAGTACCTTGATTGGGACACTTCCCAAATCTAGATCTAAAACCATAGATCTAGTAACCAGAATATCTGATATACAGTCTATATCCTTTGTGGAGAAACCACTGTATGACAACCAAAGTATAACCGATCGTAGTATTGGAATATCACTTCCTACTCTGTGTATGTCATCCAAATGCCAGGACATCACACCCTACTGTCTTCTTAACAGATCCATCCCCTATTCTGATGAAGTCAAACCTATGACTGTCGCATCAGAAATAGATGATCTATCTCCGCTACATCTGCTTTAGACTCTTAATAGACATAAGCCACTTGTCCACCAATGCTTCCGCTGCTCCCACTGACTACGACAATCCTCTGGCAGAGTCATATAGACGTGCACTTCTAAAGCCAGTTCAGAACGGCACTATATTTATCCTCCTGCCAGGTCTCACAGTCTGGGACAACAGCTATGGCAAGTCTGGGTAAACAATAACCTCCCTGTCACCGTCTTTGAGCATACCGAAGTACCTCTCGAGTACCTGAGATTACCCACCTTATCTGCGGAGTGGCCAATGGAATGTCAAACCAGATTGAATCTTTAGGTTCTTATTAAATTTTCAGTAATCGTTTGCGGTTCTGGAACCACTTCCAGTTCTACCATACTCCCACTACTGTTTTATGAAAAAATCCATTTCTTTTAAAATTGTGGCGAGTCAAGAACAATATCACTATTGATCTTCCAGATGGTAGAAAGTTAACCCTCGTCATAGCCCGGGTCAACCCACAAACAGCCATTACAGAAACGTGCCTTGAGTTATCCAGAGTCTGGTTTTAAGCATAAGCTGGACAACTCCCCGTACCTTAACAATGTCAAGATATGAACTGTTCTATATCCAATATAGAAACAGAAGCACTGATTTAATTGAACCAGATTCAAATCATGCAGCTGTCTCCAGTGCATGTCAACTAAATGGAAAGAGGCCGATCAACATTACTCAACTTAGGAATGTATCCAGATATGAGTAACCTGAAAGAGAAACAAGTTTCTCAAAACCATTACTATTAATTGAATACCATACACAAGTATTCTTCGATCACCTTGAAGAATCCTGATACTTGGAATACCTGGTTCTCTACTCTATTCTTATACCTATAACTCAAAAACCTGCACCTTGTGTTTCTACGAAACACTTGTCAAAAACTAGAGAAGTCATATGTAAACCGAGTATAGTACGAGGACCAATCCCTCTGTCCTAATGGACACTGGACAAAATACAATACTCTGTATAAGTCCCCTGAGTTGAATAACTCAAACCCTGTGTGTCGTAGGTTGAAAACTGTACTAAGATTATGAAGAATTACACCGCTGTTTAATGCTCTTTACCTAACCATCCACTGATATAGGTAAATGTCATGGTCATAATTTCAAAAAGGTATATCTCACTCTATAAAAATAGACGTACAGATATATCAATTTGAAATTGGTGCATAACAACGGATATTCAAAACCAAATATCTGCCATCCGGCAAACAACCCAGGTGATTTCCTCAAATATAACCAATTACAACGAATCCCGATATAATGAGGACAATCACCTAATTCCCAATAACTTACTCCCACTCAACATCTGTAAAACCATACAGATGTGAGATTCATACCCGGTAAATACATACCCTGGAGCAAGTGTTTAATTGGGAAATCAGTTTTCCTTTAACAGTACACAGTGAAACTGAAACATTGAAATGTTTCGTAGGGATATCCTGGTATTCCTAGTAATGCCTCTTCCAGTATCCAGATTCACAACTGTAACCGTATATTTCTATGTCATCTCTCCACATCCCTTCATATGTCTTTAGTCATTACCTTCTGCACACCCCTTTAGGCCAAATGGTTTTCTTCCTTCCCTACCGTTCGGCACCAGCCTATGGTTTGGAAGAAGACTATCCAATAAGCATAATGGGTGTACTGTCCTAATCCTAGGAGCACTCGCAACCCGAGAGAAGGTCAAGATAAAAGACACCTGAATAAAGCTTATTCCTATTTCTCCTGAACCAGAATCCATCTCCAAACTGGAACAAGTCCCTTCGAGTTCGTATATAACCATACGATAGAGTATCCAAATAACCGTGGATCTTCGTAGTGATACGGAGTGTTCTGGAGAAATACAAAGGTGAAGTGGGAGTGGTAATGAAATACTTGGTTTGGTCGTGAATAGTAGTTGCAGTTTACTTTGCCCTCTTACTAATCCATTTATTTGTCTTTATATAATACCTTCTGTACACCATCGTTAGGCTAATTGGTTTTCTTCATTCCCTACCGGTCGACACCTGCCTATGGTTTGGAAGAAGACTATCCAATAAGCGTAATAGGTGTACTATCCCCTAATCTAAGGGGCACTCGCAACCAGAGAAAAGGTAAAAGGAAAAGACAACTGAATAATCCTATTCATTTTCTCCAGAACCGGAAACCACCCTCGAATAAATTCCTTCGAGTTCGTATATAACCATACGATGGTTTTATCCAATGGAAGTGGACGTCCGTAGTAATACGGGGTGTCCTGGAGAAAAGCGTAAAAGTAGGAGTGGCAATGAGGTTTGCAACTCTGACAATCCAAAAGCCAGTGTTTAAGAAGGTTCGGTCAATTTTGGTCACTGGGTCATAGTCAAGGGTCAGGTCATGGTAGTTGCCAAAAAGAGAGAGAAAAGAAACACTCAGCGTGCACTCTAACCTAGACCAGAATGGTTATCGCTTTATCTAATCTGGAAACCTCCCACTGTACCGTCAAATTGAAGGGTTCCTAGGCACACTCAAGAGGTTCCACAAGGCATCAACCATGTCAATTTCAAATTTTTCCGGCGCCGAGAAACCCTAATACGGATCGTTGACTAGAGATTAGGCGATAACAAATGCGAGCAAACAACTTTACTCTAAAGTGAATGGAAATACAACCTTTGTAGATCCGGTCCTCCACCTCCATAGCTCCGTGATGAAATCCCTCTGCTGCGATCATCGGATCCCGAACTCTAGTGATGGTTTCGTCGAAAAAATGATCGGGCTAGGTCGTCGACTTCGATGCCGAAGATGATCTACGTCGAGGCAACTCAAGATCAAGCTCCAACTTCACCAAGTCATGAAACTTGTGAAGAAAACACCCTATACTACATGGCAAGTGGTAGAGGATGAAGAAATAGGAAGTGGGTTCACTTTGGATTTGGATTTCTCACTAGGAATCATCACTTGGAAAATTTTAGCAAGCTTTCTTCAACTCATGAAGAAGATGAAGATGAAGAAAGAAAAAGAAATTCTCCAATAATAGAAAAACAAGTGATGGTTATCATAATGCAACCATGGTTAAGTGTAGAATGGTTAAGGTTAAGGAAAGAAACAAAATGGTCAAGCTTTCAAAGCTTCATGAAGCTTCAACAATATCCAAAGAAAGCCACCATTTCATTTCTTGCCAAAATGAATTAAATAAAATAAATAAATAAGTAAATCAAAACCCTAACCATTAACATAACCATGGTTTAATCATACACACCCAAGTTTGCATGTATCATCAAATATGATACAAACTAGTGCACAAAACTATATCATATATACAATGTGCACATCAAGTGAGAAAATCCATCTTAAGTGAACCAATACTAGTTAATGCAAAGTAATATATATAATATATAATTATACATTAAATCATTAAATCAATACTTGATTTAACGATCCGGTCATATCGCATATGACCGACTAATATCCAATGTATCGACTTATCGAATCAATCACCGATTCGATAACTAGGTTATATCGCATACAACCATTCGATATATTCATCGCGAGAATAGAATACGGTATCACATACATGCATTATTCTCTGTCCCGCACATATCTCATATGCGCTCCTATTTCGTTTCGCTTGAGCCAGGAAACCTCTGTGTAGGACTCTAAAGACTCGTCAATACGCCGGCAGCAGGCGATGATCATATCAAACACCCACAAGCCGCAAGCGGTCTGCTAAACGTAACGGCCACCCGGGTATTGAGCGATCAGAAGATCAACGAGCAAGCCCGCTCACACTCCTGTGAATCCAACCAGCAACACTTACCATACAGTCCGGTCTCGTCATCTGATATGTCGCATATCTTGCCTAGGGGTGGTAAACGTCAGACCTCAATAGCTCGATAAGTCGTGTCGATATGAGGTCTATAATAGTTCGAGAAACTACTGGTAACACTTTCCAGTAAATCTCAGCAACCCTGGCCAGGGATTTCCGGTTATAGCCAATCGAACACAGTGCAATATCAACTCCCTATACCGGGAGAGACGAATCCCCTCCTATCGCTCATTGCCTCCATATGATTCAGGACTGTACCCAAAAACCACCGTTTTGCACGCCCTCTTGGACGTGGTGTAACACCTTAGGATGTGTTTAGTGACTATTTATATTTAAGTAAAGGGTTTTTAACAAAAAGTTTACCAAATTGTGTTTCAAATATTTTTCCTAATTTAATAAATATTTTTCTAAAATTTTCCTAGGCTTGCACACACATGTGCATGTAAACTAGGGTTTTTAAAAGAGTTATTACCATGATTAGTGACCATGGTGGGTTAATCATGGGGATTAAAGTCTTTTGGGTTTTAATTGAGTTTAATTAGTTAATTAATAGTTGCTTTAATTTGAAATTTCCTTAGGGTGTTGACTTGGTGAGAGAGAGAGAGAGTGCATCATGGCTTAAGCCATGCTTGCAATTAATGAGGAGAGAGAGAGGAGGGGTTGACATTGGGGTGATGATTTCCTCTCATTTATTTTGTTTTCTTTCTCTCAACCTCACTCTCTCTCTCTCACACACACACACACTTACCTCACAGCAGCAAGCTTCACAGCAGCAGCAGCAAGCATCTCAACAACAGCAACAGCACCTGTAGCAGCAGTTAGCAGCAGCAACAGCCACAACTCCAGCTGCAGCCCCTTCCCTTCACTCCTTCTTCTTCCTCCAGCTCTCTAGGGTCGAGTGTGGGGTATATTTCCTAAACTTACAACCTAGTTTACTTGTTTAGTGTAGTTTTGCTTCGGTTAGTGGTTTTTGGTGCGATTTAGTGCGATATGAGGTGTTTAGTGAGAACCTTGGCCAAGTGATGTGTGATTTGGGTTCAGTAGGTTGTTAGAGTGTTGTTAAGGCCATTTTAACCCAGCTTAAACCCCAATTTCACTAGAATACCACCAGATCCCTATTTGATACAAATTCGTCGTTTTAAAGAAAAATTTGAGTTTCTGGAAACTGCTATCGACCCGATGAGTTCAGATTAATTTTGAGAAGACTGCAGTGTAGTGGCTAGGTACTGATACCCCAGGTAGAACCCGACCCTCCTTTCTTCATGTTGAGGCCGCCGGAATATTCGATCTGGCCGCAATTTGCGGCCAGATGGGTAGGGTTTGGGTTGGGGTTTGGTCCATTGGGTGTCTGCTGCTATGTGGAGTTTTGTGGTATATATATTTTTGTAAGTTAAGTTCTGTATAAAATTCTGGGACTAAATACCTATTTCTCGTATTTTAAACCTTCGCGACACGCGTGATACGTGTGTGAGTTTGGGGTTTCTGCGTATCGCGACGCGTCATGGTAGTTCCAGGCGCGTGATCACACGTTTTAGCGTATCGCGCACACGCGCGATTGGTTTGTGACACGGGTTTCTAATTGTATCGTAATATCGCGTTTTGTGAAATTGAGCTTATGTGTGATATATGTTATGTGATTCTAGGTTCGCCGGCGAGTGAGACGGACGCAGCGAAGAAGGGCAAGCAAGTCGTCGGCTACACTTAGCGCGAGACTTCGGTGAGTAGATTTCACATCTACGGGGATATCGCCCGCATGGCGTTATGCGTCAGGGCTGATAGGACTTTATTATTATATATTGCATATACCTCATGGACTGTCATTGCATATTGCATTCCCTGCTGTATGTATGCTTAGAATTGATAGAACACCGCACTATTACTAACGGTTCATGTTGCACGAGCACTAATCTGCATGCTACACACACACCGTTAGTAATTGACATGACACACTCACTGTAGAATTGCCATGATTATATTGCTGTAGTTCATTTCATATATGATTCGATATGACTTTCATGGAAATTGGGAGCTGCATGATATCATTAAAAACGGAAACTAATTTTAAAAGCGGTTTTCCTTTATACCTATATCATGGATTGATGTACGTAGCACATCGCATTGGATTTATTTCTTGGTGTTGGATTTTCATGTGATTTCTGGTTTTGAGGACCGTGGGGATTTTTAAGAAAAGATGCACTATTTGAAAACCCGGTTCCTCGTGATATGATATTTTGGTGCGTCCACCATGCGTTTTCTCGGTGCTGAAACGTGTGCTTGAAACCCGATTCGAGGAGATGGATGATCCGTTTGCGGGTTCGTGGTGGACCCGGTATGGTTCCCCGGGGCGAGAAATGTTTTTTCGTTGAGTAGACGATGAGCCTGGCAGGGTGGCGAGTACTTACCGGTGATTGGTTAGACCTGGCGGTTATCCGGAGGATACCGACCAGAGTCGAGAGATGGATGCGGGATGATCCATACTGCCGGGGCCGAGGGCCGATACCGCAGACGGAGCCCGTAGGCTGATCCGGACTGACGGAGCCCGATATATGAGGATTTGCGTGTCGATGCTGGACACGAGTATTTTTTGATGTTTTGGGTGCCGATGTTGGGCACTCGTGATTCTCAGAGGTTTACAGGATTTGAGGGCCGATGGGTGTGCCGGTGCCTGAGTTATTGGGGATTTGGGTGCAGTTGTGGGCACCGATTGTTTTCCATGTTGATATTCCTTGTGGATGTTGTTTATCCCATGCTCAGCATTGATTACCTTATATCTCATCCTGTAGTTATTTTACCTGACAGAGCATCTGCATGATTATTACACATACTGCTTATCACGCATTGATATCATCTGCTGGCATTTGTTAGAATAGCGCAGTACGTGCATGCTCGCGATTACCTTTAAATGTTATCTGTATTCACGAGTTGGCAACTCACCCCCGTTGTGCCACAGTATTTGCAGGTTGCCCTCAGCATAGTCGCGGCATGCTGTCTTTTGCATCTTTTGGCTACAGATACCACTACAGTTGCGGCGAGAGCTGTTTTGCATTTAGGTGGGTTATGGTATCTGATTACTTTTATTGTATCCCTTTTTGTATCTAGTACTCTCCATCTACCATTTATGTACTGGACTTAGATACTGTGTGAGGACGATGATGTATATTTTGTATTCTGGTGTCGAGCTCGTGGGAGCCGACTGTTTTTATATGCAGTTATTTTCTGTGATGTTTACTTATTGCTCATCCTTCGCTACGGCATCGTATATTACTCTTGTGATGTTGGTTTCCGCCTTTGGGGGTGATTGCTCCCGTTTGGGGATGTTTCATTTCATTATATTTCATTTTCCACTCATATTCTGTTTTGTACCCGGTCTCGGGGCTACTTTTACAAAGGAAATGCTGCCAAAATTATTTAAATGATTAAGTAACTTTAAAGGAACTTATTGAATTATTAAAGTTTTCTAAATGCTTTAACTAAATGTTTTTAACACTCACTATTTTAAATGGTTTTGATTTCTGGGTTCGGCTTACTTAGTCGCGTTACGCCTGTAGACGTAGCGTGGTTAAGTGCCGGTCACGAGTCCAAATACTCGGGTCATGACAAAGTTGGTATCAGAGCGTTGGTTTTACCTTCGGAGTGTAGGATGACCCTGTTATGATGGAGTAGATAGCTGCAGCAGGGTAGCGTAGCGTGTGTATGTTCCGCGGCATACTCACGACACGGTACTCCGCCTAAGAGACCTTAGGACTTATTGGTTTAAATTCCTTCTTGAGTATATATATATTCTTGTGATTCGATTTCTGTATTCTTATCGAATCCTAATTTCCTTTCAGCCATTATGCCGCCAAAGACTATGAGGGCGCAGAGAGCGGCCGCAAGGGCCGAGATTCGAGTTGAGTCGTCCGAGACGAGGACTGATCCGGGCAGTACACCGGTTGTGCCGAGCAGGCTGTTCCTGACGTGACAGATCAGATCGCCACGCTAGGTGCTGGTATGCAGGAGATGCGCCAGACGGTGGGATCCAGCATGCAGGAGATGCGCCAGATGATAGGATCGCTAGTTGAGACGCTTCGAGCACAGCGACCAGAGGTAGCTCCACCCGTCCCAGAGACCGCGATGGTACCTACCGCACAGCCAGTTGCCCCTGCAGCCACGGAGATGATTACAGTATCGCTATCAGAGTTCATGAGGCTGAAGCCTCCGGTCTTCACAGGCACCGATACAGCCGAGGACCCACAGTCTTTCATTGACAGGATGGCCCGGATATGCTGTTCCCTCAGATGCGCAGATACGAGATAGGTTGAGTTCGAGAGCCTTCGCCTGGAAGGTCTTGCGCAGAAGTGGTGTGATTCAGTTGAGAAGGGCAGAGCAGCAGGTCTTCCTCCTATGACCTGGACGGAGTTTGTAACAGTATTTCTAGCCCGTTTCCTTCCACAGAGTGTTAAAGATGCCCGAGCACGCAGATTTGAGTCCTTGCGCCAGACGCCAGGGATGACAGTGGCAGAGTATGACGTGTTTTTTACAGAGCTAGCAGTCTATGCCCCATATTTAGTAGCTACCGAGGAGTTGCGAGTCAGGAGATTTGTTCGAGGCTTGCTTCCACCACTGTTCCTCGCGATCAGCGCGCAGCACTACGAGACCTATGCAGCAGCTGTAGACGCAGCCCTAGTAGTCGAGGAGCACCTTGCTGAGACTTCGGTAGTTCCAGAGCCGAAGAGAGTTCGTACCAGTATATCCGCACAGAGGCAGTCATTCAGACGCCGCGACAGGTATCGTTCTGGTACGAGGAGTAGCAGAGATTCGGGACGAGGCCAGATGTTTAGTTCGTATCCCCAGGAGAGTCAGCAGTCGCCGCGGGGTTGCTTTAGGTGCGGCAGTCTACTTCACCTCGTTAGAGATTGTCCTGAGATACACCGGAGGGAGGCGGCAGCACCGCATGTTACCTTACCACCTTCACCACCCCAGAGGGCGTTGCTTGTTGTACCTACCGTTGCTCCGCGCCAGACTCATACACAGAGAGGTCGTGGACGTGGAGGAGTTGCTCAGAGAGGGCGAGATGACCGAGGCAGAGGGCAGTCAGTCGCAGGTGGTGGACAGGCGCGGGTTTTTGCTTTGACGCATCAGGAAGCGCAGGCGTCTAATGCGGTGGTTTCAGGTATCCTTCCAGTATGTTCAGTTGATGCACACGTTTTGTTCGATCCCGGATCCTCGCACTCGTACGTATCCACACACTTCGTGCCGAGTTTGGGTAGAGAGTCCGGTTTGCTTTATCAGCCGCTTGTTGTGACCACTCCTGTGGGAGAGTCATTTGTTACTAGGCACGTGTTCCGATCCTGTACCGTCTGTATTGGCGAGAGGGAGTTGCCTGTCGACTTGATCCTTCTTGAAATGTTGGACTTCGACGTTCTTTTGGGCATGGATTGGTTAGCCACGTGCTATGCTTCTGTGGACTGCCGTGAGAAGACAGTTAGATTTTGTTTTCCCGGCGAGTCGGTTTTTGTTGTGTTGGGGGACCGTGGTGCCGCCCCTCACAGTGTGATTTCTTCTTTTCGCGCTGGACAGCTTTTGAGGAAGGGATGTCAGGAATTTCTCGCCTATGTTTGCGATACTAGTGCTACACAGGTTCCATTGGATCGGGTTCCGGTTGTTAGCGAGTTCCCTGATGTTTTCCTTGACGAGCTTCCTGGGCTACCGCCCGAGCGCGACATTTCTTTCTGTATTGATTTGGTTCCTGGCATGGGGCCTGCTTCCATACCGCCTTATCGGATGGCCCCGGCGGAACTTCGAGAGTTGAAGGGTCAGTTGCAAGATTTGCTGGACAAGGGACTTATTCGACCCAGTGTTTCTCCTTGGGGTGCTCCAGTCCTGTTCGTCAAGAAGAAGGATGGCAGTTTGCGTCTGTGTATCGACTACCGCCAGCTGAACAGGGTGACAGTGCGGAACAGGTATCCTTTGCCGCGCATCGACGATTTGTTCGACCAGCTTCAGGGGGCAGGGTACTTTTCGAGGATCGATTTACGATCGGGCTATCATCAGCTGCGGGTTAGACAGGAGGACATTCCCAGGACAGCTTTTCGTACGCGCTACGGCCATTATAAGTTTTTGGTGATGTCGTTCGGACTCACCAATGCGCCAGCAGCATTCATGGACTTGATGAACCGTATTTTCCGGTCATATTTGGATCTGTTCATTATAGTGTTCATTGACGATATCTTGGTGTATTCCCGGAGTAGTGAGGAGCACGAGCAGCACCTGCGGATTACACTGCAGACTTTGAGGGAGCACCAGCTTTATGCGAAATTCTGCAAGTGTGCTTTTTGGCTGGACAGCGTAGACTTCTTGGGGCATGTGATTTCACGAGATGGTATATGTGTAGACCCGAGGAAGATCGAGGCCGTTCAGCGTTGGCCCAGACCCACATCGGTTACGGAGATTCGCAGCTTTTTGGAGTTGGCCAGTTACTACAGGCGATTTGTGCAGGACTTCTCCAGTATTGCTACTGTTAGTGTATATGCCCTAGGGGCCATTATTGTATCATACTAGTTTGTATATTAGTTAATGGAAGCTTGGGATATTCACATGTATATAACAGTCTTGCTAAACATGGTAGTTTGCTACTTGGTTTTTTCTATCTTAATATGTGAGTATACGTATTGATAGAGCTCTTAGGATCTTGCTTGACTACCAGCGTTATGATGGCAGTCACACTAGTGGGGGCTGGGTAGTCTACAAGCACATCCTTATTCAGGTCCCTAGTCGTTGGATTATCGAGACAGGGCATCGATACTCCGGACTAGACTAGTGTGTACGCTTCTCATCCCAGTTGGGGAGATGGTCTGTCCCACAACCGTCAGTACGTCGTACTGGAGATAGTACGCAGGTGCTCGTTGGGTTACGGGTACACCGGACAGGACTCACAGGGAACTGTTGGTTCGTTTTATACCAGTCGTCAGTGAACAGTTCCTAGGTGACATGAGTACAGCATAGTCCGCAGACTTGACACTGCTACTTCGCCTCGAGTGTGTCCCACTGTTCTTAAATTACTACCCTACCACGGCTCAAAGGAGTCGTGCAAACAGGTAGCAGTTGGGTGCAGTCCCGAGCACTTGGAGGCAGTGGCGGTTAGACAGGATTCGTCTCTCCCGGTATTGAGGGTTGATATCGCGCTGTGTCAGAGAGCCATTACGCAAAGTCCCTGGCCAGGGCAAGCGAGATTTGCTGGTAGGTTCCAGTAGTTTCTCAGGGTGTAATGGGCTTCGCTCCGACACGACTTATACCGCTATTATGGGACTGACGCTTGCCGCCCCCTAGGCCCGATATGCGTGTTAGTTATATGTATGCCCTAGAGGCCATTACTATACATAGGATGTATATTGTAGTGGATGCTTGGACATATATAGGGAGGACTTTCTTGCTCGACATGATAGTATGCTATCTGGTTACTCTTTACCTTAACGTGTATACTGATTGTCTCTCTGTTACATGTTAGTAAAGCCCTTAGGATATGTACTTGACTACCTGGACTATGATACAGATCATACTAGTGGGGACATGGTAGTCCATAAGTACATCCTTCAAGGTCCCTAGTCGTGGGTATATCGAGACGGGGCATCGATATACCAGAGTAGACTAGCGTATACCTTCTCGACCCATACAGATGGGTGATGGATGATCCCATATCCATTAGTGTTTGACATCAGAGATGATGTACGGGTGCTCAGTGGAGACTGGGTACACTGGACGGACTCGCGGAGAACTCCCAGATGGTATTATACCTTACGTCAGATGGCAGTTCTCTGGTGACACTGGTACAGAGTAGTCTGTTGACCCGAGATCGTCATAGAGTCTTGGGTGGTTCCCACTGTGCTTTGATTTCCATCTTACCACGTCCAAGAGGGCGTGCAAAACGGTGGTTTTTTGGTACAGTCCCGAATCACATGGAGGCAATGAGCGATAGGAGGGGATTCGTCTCTCCCGGTATAGGGAGTTGATGTTGCGCTGTGTTCGATTGGCTATAACCGGAAATCCCTGGCCAGGGTTGCTGAGATTTACTGGTAAGTGTTACCAGTAGTTTCTCGAACTGTTATAGACCTCATATCAACACGACTTATCGAACTATTGGGGTCTGACGTTTACCACCCCTAGGCGAGATATGCGACATATCAGACGATCAGACTGGACTGTACGGTAGTGTTACTGGTTGGATTCATTGGAGTATGAGCGGGCTTGCTCATCGATCTTCTGATCGCTCAATACCCGGGTGGCCGTTACGTTTAGCAGACCGCTTGCGGCTTGTGGGTGTTTGATATGATCATCATCTGCTGCCGGCGTATTGACGAGTCTTTAGAGTCCTACACAGAGGTTTCCTGGCTCAAGCGAAACGAAATAGGAGCGCATATGAGATATGTGCGGGACCGAGAATAATGGGTGTATGTGATACCGTATTCTATTCTCGTGATGAATGTATTGAATGGTTATATGCGATATAACCTAGTTATCGAATCGAGGGTTGATTCGATAAGCCGATACATTGGATACTAGTCGGTTATATGCAATATGACCGGATCATTGAATCAAGTATTGATTTAATGATTTAATGTATAATTATATATTTGATATATTACTTTGCATTAACTAGTATCGGTTCACTTTAAATGGATTTTCTCGCTCGGGTGTGCACATTGTATATGTGATATACTTTTTGTGCACTTGATTGTATCATGTTTGATGATACATGCTCTCTAGAGTTTGTGTAAAGATTAAACCATGGTTGTGTAATGGTTAGGGTTTTCTTTTTCATTTATTTATTTATTTCATTTATTTTATTTTGGAAAAGAAATGGCAAAAGAAAAGAAAATGGTTGCTTGTTTTGTTTTACATTGAAAGTTCATGAAGCTTTGACTAAGTGACCATTTTGTCTTCATGCTTAACCCTAACCATTCCATTTAACCATGATTTATTCTCTACACTTGACCATGGTTGCAACATGATAAGTATTCAATTTATTTTCTATTTTGAATTAACTTATCATATTATCTTCTTCTTCTTCTTCATCTTCTACTTGAAGAAAAAGCTTGCCTCATCAATGGCAACTTGATGAAAAGAGTGAGAAATCCAATTCTAAAGTGAACCCACTTCCTATTTCTTCATCCTCTACCTCTTGCCAAGTAGTAGAGTGTGTTTTCTCCACAAGTTTCATGACTTGGTGAAGTGGGAGCTTGATCTTGTGATGCTTCGACGTAGATCATCTTCGGCACGAAGCCGACGACCTTGCCCGCCCATTTCTCCGATGAAGCCGACGCTAGAGCCCGGATTTTGATTTGGACAGCGGAGAGGACTTCATCACGGAGCCGTGGAGGTGGAGGACCGGATCTACAAAGGTTGTATTTCCGTCACTCTTAGTAAAGTAGTTTACTAGTTCTAGTTTTCGCCTATATTTCTAGCCAACGATCCGTATTAGGGTTTCTCGGCACCCGTAAATTTTGAAATTGGCATGGTTGATGCCTTGTGAGACCTCTTGAGAGTGCCTAGGAACCCTACAGTGGTATCAGAGACTAGCTAGAGCCTTAGGTGACGCGTAGACGATGTTTGAAACCCGATCGACCCGAAACCCTAACATCAAAGTGCTCTCTGGACTTTTTCTAAAAACTGGGTTTTTTCCAGATTAAAATTTCTTAAAAAATTCAGCAGGAAAAACTATGAATTACGATGCAAAATTTTTTGAGTGAAGCTGCTACCGTGCGGCGGAACCGCGGCAGAAGCTTGGCTTCTGCGGCGGTTCCGCGGCCAATATATGTTATCACTGTTTAATTTTTGCACAGTAATTCATTTTTTCAGGTGTTGAGTTTTCTGGGAAATTTTAATATTTATTCAAGAGTTGAATTTTCTGGGGTTGTTTTGGGGATTCGATGAATCGATCGGATTATTTAACTTTGTCTATTTGGCTTTCCGGATAATTTTTGAATATGTTAAAAAGTTCGACCGGATATAAATACCCAATTTTTCCCCTGTCGGGAAATTTCCAAGTGTTGGATTTTTCTGTGGTTTAAGGACGTTCTGAGTAGTGCAAGTAACGCGATGGACCCTCTAGAAGACAACAAACCTTAACTCGATTATATGACCGTCTTGAACTGCCCTTTGAACCTTCGGGTTTGGGGCAGTACGGCGTGCCACATGTGAGGCGTTGGCTTGACCCTTCTACGGCTGGACCGTTGGTACTGAGGCACGAACTGAATGTTTTTAGACTTGTTTCATGTGTTGATCTGTATCGGGAAAACTTGGGTATTTGAATGTTCGATCGGAAAGTTTAACATTTCGAATTATCTGGAATGGGATACAATAATTGGAATTCACAATAAGTTATGAGATAACCGAATGAATGTTATAAACATAGCACTTTAGTCTCACTTGATCGGTTGCCACGGAATTTTGATGTGATCAAAAGTCCGTCGCAATCACGTAGCGTACGCGGATACTCGCCGGGTAAACTTAATAGACAGCTACACCCCATAGCCCCGACCAAGTGACTGTAGGAGAACCCCGTCGCCGAAAGCATCCGTTCGGGTGCTCACGGCAGCGGTGTTCCGCCTTGGTGCACTTCGTCGACGGTATCGGGGGTGCGGCTGCCTACTAAAATTTGCGACGAGTATTCGATCAGGATGTCGGGAATCTTGTTGAATTACCCGACTTGATATTGAAAAGTGTTTTCGATTTTGAGACTAAAATGCGGGGTTTATAATTGTTAGGCATGCGATGTCTAAGTATTTCATTTGATTAGGCATGCGATGTCTAAAGCGGTTGCGGATTCCAACTGTTGTAGTTTTACACTTTTTTTTCTGTGACCGTAAGTGTAATATGTGATATCGCCGGTTTCGTTGCTATATGTCAACGACAATTGGGATGCACATATTTACTTACGTTGATGACATATGATGTTATGTGTTGCTGGATATGTTATATTGGATCGTCGTGTTTGAATAGCCGGGGTTTTTTATGTGAGATGAGTGTTTTTCATTTTCATTCATATAAAAACTTGTATGTAATATTCTTTTATTGGGGCCCTTCCAGGTTGCGGAAGATGTCACCTTTTGTATATTATTTACTTTTCCGCACTAGGATAGACCCAAGGAGGGGAGCACAAGTAACCGGGTTCTGGAGTCCAGTGGGAGACCAACTCGAGGAGTCGAGTCCGGGTCTCCTAACTCCAGAATTGGTAGGGTTGCTTGCCGCTCTCGTAGGGGTCTAGGGGTGTGGGTTTGGCTATTCATCACGACCGTGGAATCCGTGTTTTATACTGGCTCGTATTGAAAACACGGACGTCCTAGTATATCCAATATTTCATATGATTCTTCTGCTGCGATATCTGTGATGTGATCATGTGATGTTCTGTGATAGATACCGTATATAGTATATATGATATATTATATAGACGTTACTTATGTTTTACACCCGCGCTAGCCCTGCCCCGCGCTGCCGTTAGTTACCTAACCTAACGGTGCATGAGGGGACATAGAGGCGAATGCGGATGGCATAAGTGTACGTCGTATTTATCTGTGATGTTTAGGTACTTAAATGATGGGACTTCATTAATGTGATTAATGAAAGAAAAGAAACCTAAGATGTTGTAGAATCGAATTTCAAAATAAAACAGGTAGCTACAGTTCTTGCTTTGCATAGCGGTATATGAGATATATTATTCGATGAGGAAAGGACCAAGATCCTTTCACAGGGAGTGACTCCTTTAGCAATAACTGGCAGATGCTACAACCCTCGGTTTGTCTTTTTGATTGCTTCTATAGTTTTTGCTTTGCACAGTGATATATATGATATATCCCGCACCTCATTCAACGAGGAAAGGACCGACGATCCCTTCACCGGGAGTGACACCTTTAGCAAAACTGGAAAAGCCTCAAAAGCACTCCATTTCAAAATCATTTGATTCTACAACGATATCAAGTTCATTACGCAATAGGTTTTCAGAAAAACCTGTCGTAGCCCTCCGTCATTTCAGATAAGTGGTAGTTAGTATTCGTGCTACGTTTGTTGGCCTGCGTCAAGGCGTAGTGTGCGGTAGCTAACTAGTATTTATCTGCTTATGCATATGATGCAGATTGGATTAGGGTAGTCGTGCGACTTTGTTGGCTGCGTCAAGGGTCGTGCGGGTGGGTTTAATTCAATCAGGAAATGATGGGTTGAACTTGACTAGCGCATTATGGTTTGTTGGCTTTCGTCAAGGTCATAGCACGTTAGGGGCAAAATATTATCGGGAATTTCAAGTGTTGAAATTTGCAATGAGATTGCATACCTTCTATGAGATAGTTGGATCCCGCCCGCTGCGAGTAAGAGTTACTCCTGGGAGAGTTTTACATATTACAATTAGACGATCAAGTAGGTGTCTAGAAAGGTGTTAACGAGATTACGCCTCTGGGAAAACAAGGTTTACATTAATTAGGTTCGTGCGAAAGCACGGGGTATCTCCCTCAAAGTACCGACACTGGCCTAGCTGAAAGATTGGCGAACTTGTAGTGTGTAATTAATCCCGGCTAGTCTTTCCTTTTAGGGTTTGAAGGAAGATTTGATAAAAAGCAGTGGGAGCCATCCTGATTAGATAAAATAATAACCAATCTATTCTTGACAGAGCGCACGCTGAGTGTTTTCTTCTCTCTCTCTCCAGGTAGCGACCATATCACGCCTTAATCAAGATAATAATACGGATATTTGACCGAACCCGCTTGTTATACTGAGTTGGGGAACGTTGGTCCCGCTCCAACTTATAATTGTTATAAGACAGAGCAGGAAATTGGGGATTACCAGAATTCCCGTGCAGCCCAAACGAAGAGAGTGCATGCTGATGCATCATCTTTGGGTGTGTTCATTACAAAGAACTGTTTCTCAGTATCCTTTACGTCCTGGGTATGTGATACCAGATCAGGATCCCAGATATGTAATCTGTTACATAGGGCTATAGACAGGTAGAGAACTGAGATCGGGTGATTAGTTTCATGAGACAGAAAACGGGGCAAGTATTGCAGCCAAGTCTGTTGGTCACTGTCACCCTGTATTATCAATACATTGATTCTGAACGAATGTTATTAGATAGCGAACCTGATATACAAAATCATATCAGTCTCTTTATTAGTAAAGAAATGATAAAATTTTGTATTGTTGGATAATGTTTTGAACATTTCCTATATCAAAAGTTGATCGGTTCAGGCACGTTATCTAAAAGCATTGATGTTCTAAATCAAACTACAGTTCTTTAGTATACGGAACACACACAAGAGGAAGAGTTCAGAAATGAACGGATCCTTCTTGAGGCATTGTAGACTAGGTCATATCAATGCGACCCGACTGGCTGAAGTTACATTTAGATGCATATTTAACAAAGTTTGAATTTACATCTTATGAAACTTGCCAGTCATGTCACAAAGATAAGATGACCATAGCTCTGTTTATTGGAAACAGAGAAAGAGTTAGTGAACTCTTGGGATTGATACATGTTGATGTATGTAAGGTCCCCTGTCTACACATGCCAGGACTGGTTCTTTATACTTCATTACATTCTCTGATAATCTCTTTAGATTCAGACATATGTTCTTGTTGAAACACAAGTCCGAACCTTTTGAGATATTCACAGAATATAAGTTAGAAGTAGAGAACCAAAATACGGGTATAAGTATTATGTCCTATGATGAGATCAAGGAGGAGAATACTTGAGCACGGAATTCCTGGACTTTTCTAAAGGAGAATGAGATTCTCTCTCAGCATTACTCCTCCGTATACACCATAGCACGATGGTATATCGGGGCGGAGCAATCACACCCTATATGATAAGGTGTGCTCTATGATGAGTACTACTGAGTTACCTATTTCTTTTTTGGGAGTTATGCACTTGAGAAGTTGCATACCTATTGAATAGGGTTCAAATCAAATCAGTTGCCTACCATTTCATATGTGATATGATAAGGGAAGAGCCCATATCTTAAGTTGGTTAAGATTTGGGGTTGTCCGGCCTATGTCTGAAAGCAAAATCCAGACAAGCTCGAGGCAAGGTCTGTAATGTAGAACTGGAAAGGTTCCAGCTATACAAACTACAGCTGATGATTTGATAGAACCAAAGGATTCAGTAGATTCCAACGAACCTCAGCCTCTCCGCCGATCTAGTAGGGTTCCTCACCCACCAGAGAGATACTTCTGTTTCTCTATGACAGTGGGAGCGAGGATTGCATCATGAGATGATGACCCAACTAGTTTCGAGCTGGCCATCAGGAGTGTGACTCTGTAAGAATGGCTAGATGCTTATCGATCTGAGATGGAATCCTTATACACCAACAAAGTATGGACTTTAGTTGCTACATCTGAAGGGTTAAATCTCCATTAGGAGCAAGTAGATCTTGAGAAGTTTACTTGGTGTAGATGGAAAAGTTGAGACTTTCAAAGCTAGACTTGTTAAAAGTTTGCATCATTGACCAGGTGTGGATTATGATGAAACCTTTTCAAGTGGCTATGCTTAAGTCCATCCAAATCCTACTTGCCACGGCTACTTACCATGACTACGATATCTGGTGGTTGGGTGTCATGACTGCTTTTCTAAATGATGTTTTGGAAAAGAGCGTCTATAAGTACACAGCCAGAGGGCTTCGTAGACAGTGGGAGCAGCGGAAACGTGTGCAAGATGTTTTATGTGATGAAGCAGGCATCGCGGAGTTGGAACGTCTGTTTTGATGTAGTTGTCAAAAAGTTTGACTTCATCAAAATGGTAGATGAACCTTGTATATACAAAAAGGTAGTAGGGAGTATGGTGATGATCCTCGTAGAGTACGTGGATGACATACTCTTGATAGGGAAGGAGTTTCCTATGCTACACTCGATCAATCTCCGCTTATCACAATGATTCTCCATGTAGGATCAAACTGATACCTACTAAATCCTGGGTTTCGGATCTATGAGATAGATCTAATTGGATGTTAGGATTCTCACTAGTTGTAGTGAGATGGTATCAATCGATCCTGGGGAGAATCACTGGAAGGGTTCCAGGGTGATAAAGACGACTGAAAGTCAGTCACAGGCATTGTCTTTACCCTCAGTAAAGGGACGGTATGTTGGAAGAGTTCCAAGCTAGATACCGTGGCATACTAGACGATAAAGGCTGGATACATAGCTACTTCAGATGCTACCAAAGAGGCTGTTTGGGTGTATATTAGTTCATGAGATGAACTTCGTTCCTACCATTGTGAGACAATGGAGTTGTGGCTTATGCCAAGAAATGCCCGTCCCATCAGTGACCCAGGCGTATTCTGAGGCAGCATCACCTGATCATGGAGATAGTTGATCTCCAGGGTGATCGAGGTTAGGAGAGTAGATTCAGAGGACAACACAGCGGATCCACTCACAAAGGCCTGTTCCCAGAGAGAGATTTTTATAGGATGGTTGAGTATGAGATACTACAACCACTGCTATCAGATGGCCCTAGTGCAAGTGGGAGATTGTTAGTTATATGTATGCCCTAGAGGCCATTACTATACATAGGATGTATATTGTAGTGGATACTTGGACATATATAGGGAGGACTTTCTTGCTCGACATGATAGTATGCTATCTGGTTACTCTTTACCTTAACGTGTATACTGATTGTCTCTCTGTTACATGTTGGTAAAGCCCTTAGGATATGTACTTGACTACCTGGACTATGATGTAGATCATACTAGTGGGGACATGGTAGTCCATAAGTACATCATTCAAGGTCCCTAGTCGTGGGTATATCGAGACGGGGCATCGATATACCAGAGTAGACTAGCGTATACCTTCTCGACCCATACAGATGGGCGATGGATGATCCCATATCCATTGGTGTTTGACATCAGAGATGATGTACGGGTGCTTAGTGGAGACTGGGTACACTGGACGGACTCGCCGAGAACTCCTAGATGGTATTATACCTTACGTCAGATGGCAGTTCTCTGGTGACACTGGTACAGAGTAGTCTGTTGACCCGAGATCGTCATAGAGTCTTGTGTGGTTCGCGCTGTGCTTTGATTTCCATCTTACCACGTCCAAGAGGGCGTGCAAAACGGTGGTTTTTTGGTACAGTCCCGAATCACATGGAGGCAATGAGCGATAGTAGGGGATTCGTCTCTCCCGGTATAGGGAGTTGATGTTGCGCTGTGTTCGATTGGCTATAACCGGAAATCCCTGGCCAGGGTTGCTGAGATTTACTGGTAAGTGTTACCAGTAGTTCCTCGAACTGTTATAGACCTCATATCGACACGACTTATCGAACTATTGGGGTCTGACGTTTACCACCCCTAGGCGAGATATGCGACATATCAGACGATCAGACCGGACTGTACGGTAGTGTTACTGGTTGGATTCACTGGAGTGTGAGCGGGCTTGCTCGTCGATCTTCTGATCGCTCAATACCCGGGTGGCCGTTACGTTTAGCAGACCGCTTGCGGCTTGTGGGTGTTTGATATGATCATCATCTGCTGCCGGCGTATTGACGAGTCTTTAGAGTCCTACACAGAGGTTTCCTGGCTCAAGCGAAACGAAATAGGAGCGCATATGAGATATGTGCGGGACCGAGAATAATGCGTGTATGTGATACCGTATTCTATTCTCGCGATGAATGTATTGAATGGTTATATGCGATATAACCTAGTTATCGAATCGAGGGTTGATTCGATAAGCCGATACATTGGATACTAGTCGGTTATATGCGATATGACCGGATCATTGAATCAAGTATTGATTTAATGATTTAATGTATAATTATATATTTGATATATTACTTTGCATTAACTAGTATCGGTTCACTTTAAATGGATTTTCTCGCTCGGGTGTGCACATTGTATATGTGATATACTTTTTGTGCACTTGATTGTATCATGTTTGATGATACATGCTCTCTAGAGTTTGTGTAAAGATTAAACCATGGTTGTGTAATGGTTAGGGTTTTCTTTTTCATTTATTTATTTATTTCATTTATTTTATTTTGGAAAAGAAATGGAAAAAGAAAAGAAAATGGTTGCTTGTTTTGTTTTACATTGAAAGTTCATGAAGCTTTGACTAAGTGACCATTTTGTCTTCATGCTTAACCCTAACCATTCCATTTAACCATGATTTATTCTCTACACTTGACCATGGTTGCAACATGATAAGTATTCAATTTATTTTCTATTTTGAATTAACTTATCATATTATCTTCTTCTTCCTCTTCATCTTCTACTTGAAGAAAAAGCTTGCCTCATCAATGGCAACTTGATGAAAAGAGTGAGAAATCCAATTCTAAAGTGAACCCACTTCCTATTTCTTCATCCTCTACCTCTTGCCAAGTAGTAGAGTGTGTTTTCTTCACAAGTTTCATGACTTGGTGAAGTGGGAGCTTGATCTTGTGATGCTTCGACGCAGATCATCTTCGGCACGAAGCCGACGATCTTCCCCGCCCATTTCTCCGATGAAGCCGACGCTAGAGCCCGGATTTTGATTTGGACAGCGGAGAGGACTTCATCACGGAGCCGTGGAGGTGGAGGACCGGATCTACAAAGGTTGTATTTCCGTCACTCTTAGTAAAGTAGTTTACTAGTTCTAGTTTTCGCCTATATTTCTAGCCAATGATCCGTATTAGGGTTTCTCGGCACCCGTAAATTTTGAAATTGGCATGGTTGATGCCTTGTGAGACCTCTTGAAAGTGCCTAGGAACCCTACAATGCGATAGTCTTAGACGAACGGACCGGACTGTATGGAGATTGTCACAGCAGGCTCAGTAGGAGTTCGGATGGGTTTCCTCATCGGCCTTCTTATCGACATCTACCTGGGGACCGTTACGTACAGCTAGTGCCGCTTGCGGTCTGTGGTTAAACCCACTGCCAGCGTAGTAGTCGAGTCTCTAGAGTCCCACACAGAGAGTTTCCCTACTCCGGGCGAAACGATATAGAGGTCGTATGGTTTTACGACAAGGGTTCGGACGCATACGTGTGTTTACGTACGTACGACTTTCGGACAGTTTTTACCAGTCGGCTTTGGTTTAAGCCAGTTACTGGTATCCGATTATTGGATTTATACAGTCTAAAGTTTTTCCGTATTTTTGCGGAAAGGAGGGGCGTTCTCGTAATTGCACGAGAAGCTTCTAGAAGATGGTGACTAAGGAGGTTAAGGTGGTATATACATTGAATGAGATTAGTGAGTCATATGAGTGATTCATCCATGTCATTAATGCATCATAAATGCTTAATGACTCATGGTAATGAATCACCATTAGATATTTATGAAGCATGATTATTCATCATTTGTTTTTCTTTTATTGATAAATCTTAATGCTTCATATATATTATGATAACTCATTTTCTCATATCAATTATTATCTTCACCTTCTCTCTCCTCAAGCTCTCCCTCTTCAAACCCTAATCCTTCCCTCTCATGTGTTGAGTACAAGGATTAGTTAGACTAATTAAACCATAACCCTCACTCTATATCACCTAGCTTCTTTGATTAGCACTTAAAGAAAGTTAGTTGCCTCAAGTTTAGAGGCTAAGCTTGGAGTAAAGCTCTCGGGTGGATCGTCTACTACTTCGAGAAGGCCGAGGAGGAGGTGGAGTTCGTAAAGACGAAGGACACGGTTCTTTAGGTATAATCCCTTTACATAGTAGTTGTTAACTTCTATGTTTGATGTTAGTTATCGTTTAGCTTCGATTCATGCGGTTAGTCGATGTTTAAGCAAAGAACAAGATCGTTTTTCATATTTCCGCCTCCCCGCAAGTCGTGGGGTGTTGTACATCGACTTACAGTGGTATCAGAGCCTCGCTAAACAATAAATAACTTACTTGCAAATTTGTATGAATTTCGAACGGAAAAAACGAAACTGGAAAAACCCGAAATCACAAGTTTCTGTCGATTTTTAAATGAAGTCCAAAAATTTTCAGGGATGTTCAGAAAGCTTGAAAAGACAATAGAAGAACACCCAAGAAAATTGGGCCCCTGAATCGCCTAAAGCGCCGCGGAACCGCGGCGGATCCCACCGATCCGCCGCGATTCCGCCGCCAAGTTGGCGATTCAGGAACCCAATTTTCCTGTGTTGCTTCTCTGTGATATTTGGTATTTTCTGGAAGTTTTTATTTTTGCTCAGGTTTCAGATTTACAGAGAAGTATTGGAGCAAAATTAAAAGTGTTTAATCGATCGAAATTATACAGTATTTGCTTGTTGGATTATATCTGTGTTTGTATAATGTGTTCGTAAACCTCCCCTAACTGCTAGTATGTCGGTTGGCAGGGGGTTGCACATTTCTGTAATGGTTTTTATTGTTTGTGGATATGAACTGTGTTGGACTGTTGTGATGTATAGCCGGGGTTATGTGATGGGTTATTATTTAATTCATTTGATATAAATGTAATTTGTTGTAATATTATTTTGCGGGGCACATCCAGGTTGCGGTTGTAGCCACCGCTGTATTATTTTATTTTACTGTTTTTGCTCCTAGGACAGACCCAAGGTGGGGTGCACAAACTGCCGGGCGGGTAGTTTGCCGTACCTGTTGGGGTCTTGGGTGGGGTAATGGCTATTCATCACAACTGTGTAATCCGTCTTTTGTTGCAGGCTCAAAACAAACACGGATTACTTGCAAATCCAATAAAGTTCATCTGTGATCTGGAATGCCTATTATTGCGTCTGACGAATGTACAATATCTATATATGATAGCTATTTAGACGTCACTTATATTTTACACCCGCGCTAGCCCAGCCCCCGCTCTGTCGTTAGTTAAGTAACCTAACGGGTGATGACGGGACCCCGTGGCAAATGCGGATGGCATAAGAGGATGTTGTATTTTCGTTGTTTTCTGCAATGATAGGTTAATGATGGGACGCATTATTTATAATGCAAAGAAAATAAACCAAAATGTTTAATCGTTGGAACAATTTAAAAGAAACCACTCGGTTAATTTTAAAAACAGATATTTTTTAAATGCGGAGCTTTAACCACTCCTTTTAAAAGCTATCAGGTTCCTTCGGTTATATCAAGTTCACTACGTTCACGGTTTCGCCAAAACCATTCGTAGCCCTCCGTCATTTCATTTAGGTATTCAGTAGTATTCAATCTATGCATTTTGGCCAAAGTCAAGGCATAGTGTTTGGTAGCTGCTGGGTTTTCATTTGTTGGATAAGATAGATGAGTTAGTTTGGGACAGTCGTATTATCATTTGACCAAAGTCAGGGGTATATACGGATGGGTTCAAATTGACAAGATAATGACGGGTAGAACTTGACGTGTGACTTATGACATTTTGACTAAAGCCAAGGTCATAAGAGCATGGGGCAAAAACTTATATCGGGAATTTCTAAAGAAACTGAAATTTGCAAAGTGATGCATACCATTTAGAGTTTGATGAATGTTGGTAGCATTCCTTCAACATTATCATACGATGATATTTGGATCCCGATCCTACTGTGAGTATATGCTACTTATCAGGAGATTCGTCACTTAACGATCAATGCTATAAACCAAGTAGGTGTCCAGAAAGGTGTCAGCGGGGTTACGCCCCCAGAGAAAAGAGGTTATTTAATTAAGGAACTTCGCGAAAGTGTTGGAAAACCTCCCTCGAAGTATCGACACTAGCCTGGCTGAACGGTTAAACAAGAATTGTACAGTGAGAATAGTCCTGGCTAATTCTTCTTTTATGGTTTGAGGAAGGATTCGAGAAACAGTGGGAGTCATCCAGTTTAGATAAACTAAAAACCACTCTAAACTTGCAAGAGCATCATGCTAAAGAGTTTTCTTCTCTCTCTCCTAATTGCAGCGACCCTGAAAATGACTGGATTTAAGTTACTTTTAGAGAAAAATATACTGACAGGGCCAAACTATAAAGATTGGCTGCGGAATGTCAAAATGGCTTTGACCTATGACAAATTGGGGTACGTCCTCACCGCTACGGCACCTGCTGTCCCTGGTCCCAAATCCAGCACTGCGGATAAGGAAATCCGCAAAACCTGGGATTTAGATTGCACGAAAGCCAAGTGCATCGTGCTTGCCTCGATGAACAATGAACATCAGAGGAGGCACGAGGATATGGACCTAGATGGCATATTTCTCCATACAAAGGAACTTTATGGAGAGCAATCTCGTATAGCAAGATACGAGACCTCTAAGAACTTGTTTCGAGCGAGGTTGGTTGTCGGGTCATCGGTAGGAGAACATGTCCTAAAGATGATCGGCTATATTGAAGAGCTCGCAGACCATGGGACGACTTTGGATAATGAACTCTATACAGACCTTATTCTCCAGTCCCTTCCTCACACCTACGCCCAGTTTATCCTGAACTTCAACATTCAAAGAAAAGAAGTTGAACTTCCGGAACTCCTGAACATGTTAAGGAGTGCAGAGGGCGCCTTGCAGAAGACAAGGGAAACACCCGCTATGTTTGTTAGCGGTACATCTTCTTCCGGGTCCAAGGCAAGGGCCAAAGGAAGGAAGAAGAAGGCCGCCACCAAACCTAGAGGAGGTGTTAATAAGGTGGGAGGGAAGGGAAAGAAAAAGTTTGCGGTACCGGTAGTTGGCCAGGATGAGTGCTTCCATTGTCATAGGAAAGGACACTGGAAGATGGATTGCAAGGCGTGGAACGCCAAGAACCAGGAACCGAAGCAAGCTGTGGCTTCGACTTCAGGCGTGTTTGTAATTGAGAATTGTCTGTCGATCAACTCTACTTCCTGGGTATTGGATACCGGATCAGGATCTCATATTTGCAATTCATTGCAGGCACTGAGAAACAGTAGAGTGCTGAAGGAAGGTGATATGACCCTAAAGGTTGCTAACGGAGCTAGCGTAGGAGCTGTGTCCATCGGGGATTATCACCTAGGATTGACGAGTGGACACATTTTGGTTTTACATAACTGTTTTTTTTATACCAAGCCTAACGTGTAATATCATATCAGTTTCCTTATTATCAAATAAAGGTTATGATTTCACGTTTGTAAGAGATGTTGTTAACATCCACCTTAATCATGGTTTGATTGGGTCCGGTACACTAAATAACAGAATATATGTTTTAAACCAACTCCAAATTTTCAATGTCCAGAACACACTTAAAAGAAAGTCTCCAGATTTAAATAAAGCTTTCTTATGGCATTGTAGACTGGGTCACATCAATGAGAGAAGGTTGACTAAGTTGCATAGAGAAGGATATTTGGACTCGTTCGAATATCAAACTTATGACACTAGTCAATCTTGTCTCAAAAGAAAGATGACAAAGACTCCATTTACTGGACATGGAGTAAGAGTGAGCGAGCTCTTAGGACTCATACACAGCGATGTATGTGGTCCATTATCTACACATGCAAGAGGTGGTTTTTCCTATTTCATTACTTTCACGGATGATTACTCAAGATACGGATTCATTTATCTGATGAAACATAAATCCGAGGCTTTTGAGAAATTCCAAGAGTATAAGAATGAAGTAGAAAACCAAACCGGCAAAAGTATCAAGACACTTAGATCTGATCGAGGTGGTGAATACTTGAGTGCCGAGTTCCTAGGTTACCTAAAAGAGAAAGGAATTCTCTCTCAGCTTACTCCTCCATACACTCCACAGCATAACGGTGTATCGGAGAGACGGAATCGAACCCTATTGGATATGGTACGATCCATGATGAGTAATGCTGAGTTACCGCGATCTTTTTGGGGTTTTGCCCTTGAATCAGCAACATATCTTCTGAACAGGGCTCCTACCAAGACTGTGCCTACCACTCCATATCAGATGTGGACTGGGAAGAAACCCCATCTACAGTATATAAAAATTTGGGGGTGTCCAGCTTTTGTTAAAAAGCAGCATGTGGACAAGCTCGAGGCACGATCAGTAAAATGTATGTTTGTGGGATATCCAAAGAACTCCAAGGGATATTATTTCTATTACGCAGAGGAACAAAAGGTTTTTGTTTCTCGTAATGCCCATTTTCTAGAACATCAGTTTTTAGAAAAGGAAATAAGTGGGAGCGAAATAGAACTGGAAGAAATTCCAGAACCACAAACTAATACTGAAAGTTTGGTAGAACCGGTAGTTCAAGAAGAATAGGACATTCCCGCACCCCTCCGCAGGAGTAGTAGGCCGTCTTATCCGCCTGAGAGATACTACGGTTTTCTCATAGATGGGGATAGAGAGGATTGCATCATAGATGATGATGAACCTACTGACTTCCAGCAGGCCATCCAGAGCGGCGACTCGGTACGATGGCTAGATGCAATGCGGACCGAAATGGAGTCCATGTACACCAACAAAGTATGGACTTTGGACTTTGCTCCAGATGGGGTAAAACCCATAGGATGCAAATGGATCTACAAGAAAAAGATTGGTGTAGATGGACAGGTGGAAACCTATAAGGCTAGACTTGTTGCAAAGGGTTTTCGTCAAAGACCTGGTTTGGACTATGAAGAAACTTTTTCTCCAGTGGCTATGCTCAAATCCATTCGGGTCCTTCTTGCTATTGCTGCCTTCCATGATTATGAAATCTGGCAGATGGACGTAAAGACGGCTTTTCTAAATGGAAATTTAGAAGAGTGCGTCTATATGGATCAGCCAGAGGGTTTCAATCAGAGTGGGAGCAGCGAGAAAGTATGCAAGCTGCTTAAGTCCATTTATGGACTAAAGCAGACATCGCGGAGTTGGAACATCTGTTTTGATGAGACAGTCAAAGAATATGACTTTATCAAAAATCCAGATGAACCGTGCATATATAGTAAAGTTGTAGCCAGAAGTGTCGTATTCCTCGTCTTGTACGTGTATGACTTTCTATTGATAGGAAATGACATTCCTATGCTACAATCTGTCAAAGGATTCTTGTCACACAGGTTCTCCATGAAAGACCTGGGTGATGCCTCTTACATTCTGGGGATCCAGATCTATCGTGATAGATCCAAAAGGATGTTGGGACTTTCGCAGTCCAGGTATATCGACACTGTACTGAAAAGATTCAGTATGGAAGATTCTAAGTGCGGTAATCTACCGGCTTGTCACGGAATCACCCTCTCCAAAGAGATGTCTCCCAAGACTGATTTGGAAAGAGAACGCATGTCTATTATACCCTACGCTTTTGCGGTAGGCTCTATAATGTATGCGATGTTGTGCACCAGACCAGATGTAGCTTACGCACTGAGCGTGGTAAGCCGGTATCAATCAGACCTAGGGGAGAAGCACTGGATAGCAGTAAAGAACATTCTCAAGTACCTGAGAAGGACTAAGGAGATGTTCTTAGTTTACGGCGGAAATGACCTCAGGTTGGAGACCTTTGCTGATTCCAGCTTCCAGAGTGATAAGGACAATTCCAAGTCCATGTTGGGTTATGTCTTTACCCTCAATGGAGGGGCGGTGTGCTGGAAGAGCTCCAAGCAGGACACCGTTCCTAACTCGACGATGGAAGCGGAGTATATAGCTACTTGCGATGCCGCAAAAGAAGCAGTCTGGATGAAGAAGTTCCTAACAGAACTTCAGGTGGTTCCTACCATAGTTGATCCAATACCTCTGTATTGCGACAACAACGGAGCTATAGCTTTAGCAAAAGGAACCAAGGTCCCATCAGAAGTCCAGACACATCTTAAGGCGGTATCACCTGATCAGGGAGATCATTGATCGTCTGGAGATCGAGGTTCGGAGAGTTGCTTCTGAAGAGAACATTGCCGATCCATTCACAAAGGCCCTACCTCAGATTCAGTTCGAGAGGCTACTCGAGATCATCGGTCTTCGATATGCCAGTACATGGCCCTAGTGCAAGTGGGAGATTGTTAGTGTATATGCCCTAGGGGCCATTATTGTATCATACTAGTTTGTATATTACTTAATGGAAGCTTGGGATATTCACATGTATATAACAGTCTTGCTAAACATGGTAGTATGCTACTTGGTTTTTTCTATCTTAATATGTGAGTATACGTATTGATAGAGCTCTTAGGATCTTGCTTGACTACCAGCGTTGTGATGGCAGTCACACTAGTGGGGGCTGGGTAGTCTACAAGCACATCCTTATTCAGGTCCCTAGTCGTTGGATTATCGAGACAGGGCATCGATACTCCGGACTAGACTAGTGTGTACGCTTCTCATCCCAGTTGGGGAGATGGTCTGTCCCACAACCGTCAGTACGTCGTACTGGAGATAGTATGCAGGTGCTCGTTGGGTTACGGGTACACCGGACAGGACTCACAGGGAACTGTTGGTTGGTTTTATACCAGTCGTCAGTGATCAGTTCCCAGGTGACATGAGTACAGCATAGTCCGCAGACTTGACACTGCTACTTCACCTCGAGTGTGTCCCACTGTTCTTAGATTACTACCCTACCACGGCTCAAAGGAGTCGTGCAAACAGGTAGCAGTTGGGTGCAGTCCCGAGCACTTGGAGGCAGTGGCGGTTAGACAGGATTCGTCTCTCCCGGTATTGGGGGTTGATATCGCGCTGTGTCAGAGAGCCATTACGCAAAGTCCCTGGCCAGGGCAAGCGAGATTTGCTGGTAGGTTCCAGTAGTTTCTCAGGGTGTAATGGGCTTCGCTCCGACACGACTTATACCGCTATTAGGGGACTGACGCTTGCCGCCCCCTAGGCCCGATATGCGATAGTCTTAGACGAACGGACCGGACTGTATGGAGATTGTCACAGCAGGCTCAGTAGGAGTTCGGATGGGTTTCCTCATCGGCCTTCTTATCGACATCTACCTGGGGACCGTTACGTACAGCTAGTGCCGCTTGCGGTCTATGGTTAAACCCACTGCCAGCGTAGTAGTCGAGTCTCTAGAGTCCTACACAGAGAGTTTCCCTACTCCGGGCGAAACGATATAGAGGTCGTATGGTTTTACGACAAGGGTTCGGACGCATACGTGTGTTTACGCACGTACGACTTTCGGACAGTTTTTACCAGTCGGCTTTGGTTTAAGCCAGTTACTGGTATCCGGTTATTGGATTTATACAGTCTAAAGTTTTTCCGTATTTTTGCGGAAAGGAGGGGCGTTCTTGTAATTGCGCGAGAAGCTTCTAGAAGATGGTGACTAAGGAGGTTAAGGTGGCATATACATTGAATGAGATTAGTGAGTCATATGAGTGATTCATCCATGTCATTAATGCATCATAAATGCTTAATGACTCATGGTAATGAATCACCATTAGATATTTATGAAGCATGATTATTCATCATTTGTTTTTCTTTTATTGATAAATCTTAATGCTTCATATATATTATGATAACTCATTTTCTCATATCAATTATTATCTTCACCTTCTCTCTCCTCAAGCTCTCCCTCTTCAAACCCTAATCCTCCCCTCTCATGTGTTGAGTACAAGGATTAGTTAGACTAATTAAACCATAACCCTCACTCTATATCACCTAGCTTCTTTGATTAGCACTTAAAGAAAGTTAGTTGCCTCAAGTTTAGAGGCTAAGCTTGGAGTAAAGCTCTCGGGTGGATCGTCTACTACTTCGAGAAGGCCGAGGAGGAGGTGGAGTTCGTAAAGACGAAGGACACGGATCTTTAGGTATAATCCCTTTACATAGTAGTTGTTAACTTCTATGTTTGATGTTAGTTATCGTTTAGCTTCGATTCATGCGGTTAGTCGATGTTTAAGAAAAGAACAAGATCGTTTTTCATATTTCCGCCTCCCCGCAAGTCGTGGGGTGTTGTACATCGACTTACAGCTACACCTTTGACCGGGTTGACCAGGAAGGGAGTCCCTTTCGTTTGGACGGAGGAGTGCGAGCACAGTTTTCAGCAGTTACGGACCCAGCTGACTACGGCACCGGTATTATCTTTACCTTCAGGCTCAGGCGGGTTTGTGGTCTATTGTGATGCCTCTCGAGTGGGACTAGGGTGCGTGTTGATGCAGCATGATAGGGTGATCGCGTATGCTTCGCGACAATTGAAGAAACATGAACAGAACTACCCCACTCATGATTTGGAGATGGCTGCAGTGGTCTTTGCACTTAAGATCTGGCGACATTACCTATATGGCGAGTCGTGCCAGATATTCACTGATCACAAGAGTTTAAAGTATATATTTCAGCAGCGGGACCTGAACCTTAGACAGCGCCGATGGATGGAGTTAGTGAAGGATTACGACTGCGAGATCTTGTATCACCCGGGCAAGGAAAATGTGGTGGCGGATGCTTTGAGCAGGAGGCCCGGGGGTAGACTATCTTATTTGAGCGCGGTACAGGGGCAGTCGTCGGTAAATTGGCAGATATTATGCGACAGCCGAGTACAGTTCGAGTTCACGCCGATTGGAGGACAGATCGCGCATGTTCGTGCAAGCCCACAGTTACTTGACCGCATACATGAGGCACAGCGCAGTGATGACCGATGTTCGGAGATCATGGCACAGATTGGACAGGGCTGATTTTTTGAGTTCGTGATCGATGATCAGGGGGTGCTACGATTTGGAGTTAGACTGTGCGTACCAGATGCTGAGGGACTGCGGCGCGAGATTCTTGAGGAGGCACATCGATCGGTGTACAACGTCCATCCCGGTTCCACCAAGATGTATCATGATATGAGAGATGTTTATTGGTGGGACGGAATGAAGAGGGACATCGCAGATTTTGTGTCGAGATGCCTGACTTGTCAGCAAGTCAAGGCTGAGCACCAGAGGCCCGTGGGAGAGCTACAACCGTTACCCATTCCGGAGTGGAAATGGGAGCAGATTTCGATGGATTTCGTTGTGGGTCTACCCAGGACTAGTCGAGGGTATGACTCCATCTGGGTGATCGTGGATCGTTTGATGAAGACGGCTCACTTCCTACCAGTGAAGATGACTTTCGGATTTATTCAGTATGCCCAGATCTACATCGACGAGATTGTGCGACTACACGGGGTCCTGACATGTATTGTGTCCGACAGAGGTATCCAGTTTACCAGCCGATTATGGCAGAGGCTTCAGGAGGCTTTAGGCACTCGCTTAAGTTTCAGCACAGCATTTCATCCGCAGACCGACGGACAGTCAGAGCGGACTATTCAGACTCTCGAGGACATGCTCACAGCGTGTGTATTAGATTTCGGAGGTAGCTGGGATCATCACTTACCATTGGTAGAGTTCTCCAACAATAACAGCTACCAGGAGACCATTCAGATGGCACCGTTTGAGGCTCTCTATGGGAGGAGATGCAGATCGCCCGCCTGTTGGACAGAGCTCAGTGAGGGCAGTATCTTAGGGCCACAGATTGTTAAGGAGACGACCGCGAAGATCCAGTTGATTCGCGATAGTATGAGAGCAGCGCAGAGTAGGCAGAGATCTTATGCGGACCGTCGGCGGCGCATGCTTGAGTTTTCTGTTGGTGATCATGTTTTCTTGAGGGTCTCCCCTATGAACGGTGTGATGAGGTTTGGGAAGAAGGGGAAGCTCAATCCCAGATATGTGGGCCCCTTCGAGATTCTCGAGCGTGTTGGTGCAGTAGCATACCGATTAGCCCTTCCGCCCAGTTTTCCAGATGTGCACCCCGTATTTCACGTATTGATGCTCCGTAGATATCTTCATGATCCCTCGCATGCGATTCAGCATCCGACGATCCAGCTTGAGCGCGACCTTTCCTATGCAGAGCAGCCGGTGATGATCTTCGATCGACAAGTGAAGAAATTGATATCGAAGGACATCCCATAAGTTAAGGTACTTTGGCGTGGTCAGAACCGTGAGGATGTCACTTGGGAGACCGAAAGCGAGATGATGAAGACGTACCCCAATCTTTTCAAAGGTACGTGTAGTTAGATTTTGAAATTCGGGGACGAATTTCTTTAAGGGGGAGAGATTGTAACACCTTAGGATGTGTTTAGTGACTATTGGGTTTTTAACAAAAAGTTTACCAAATTGTGTTTCAAATATTTTTCCTAATTTAATAAATATTTTTCTAAAATTTTCCTAGGCTTGCACAAACATGTGCATGTAAACTAGGGTTTTTAAAAGAGTTATTACCATGATTAGTGACCATGGTGGGTTAATCATGGGGATTAAAGTCTTTTAGGTTTTAATTGAGTTTAATTAGTTAAATAATAGTTGCTTTAATTTGAAATTTTCTTAGGGTGTTGACTTGGTGAGAGAGAGAGAGAGTGCATCATGGCTTAAGCCATGCTTGCAATTAATGAGGAGAGAGAGAGGAGGGGTTGACATTGGGGTGATGATTTCCTCTCATTTGTTTTGTTTTCTTTCTCTCAACCTCACTCTCACACACACACACACACACACTTACCTCACAGCAGCAGCAGCAGCAAGCTTCACAGCAGCAGCAACAAGCATCTCAGCAACAGCAACAGCACCTGTAGCAGCAGTTAGCAGCAGCAACAGCCACAACTCCAGCTGCAGCCCCTTCCCTTCACTCCTTCTGCTTCCTCCAGCTCCCTAGGGTCGAGTGTGGGGTATATTCCCTAAACTTACTCCCTAGTTTACTTGTTTAGTGTAGTTTTGCTTCGGTTAGTGGTTTTTGGTGCGATTTAGTGCGATATGAGGTGTTTAGTGAGAACCTTGGCCAAGTGATGTGTGATTTGGGTTCAGTAGGTTGTTAGAGTGTTGTTAAGGCCATTTTAACCCAGCTTAAACCCCAATTGCACTAGAATACCACCAGATCCCTATTTGATGCAAATTCGTCGTTTTAAAGCAAAATTTAAGTTTCTGGAAACTGCTATCGACCCGATGAGTTCAGATTAATTTTGAGAAGACAGCAGTGTAGTGACTAGGTACTGATACCCCAGGTAGAACCCGACCCCCTTTCTTCATGCTGAGGCCGCCGGAATATTCGATCTTGCCGCAATTTGCGGCCAGATGGGTAGGGTTTGGGTTAGGGTTTGGTCCATTGGGTGTCTGCTGCTATGTGGAGTTTTGTGGTATATATATTTTTGTAAGTTAAGTTCTGTATAAAATTCTGGGACTAAATACCTATTTCTCGTAATTTAAACCTTCGCGACACGCGTGATACGTGTGTGTGAGTTTGGGGTTTCTGCGTATCGCGACGCTTCAGGGTAGTTCCAGGCACGTGATCACACGTTTTAGCGTATCGCGCACACGCGCGATCGGTTTGCGACACGGGTTTCTAATTGTATCGTAATATCGCGTTTTGTGAAATTGAGCTTATGTGTGATATATGTTATGTGATTCTAGGTTCGCCGGCGAGTGAGACGGACGCAGCGAAGAAGGGCAAGCAAGTCGTCGGCTACACTTAGCGCGAGACTTCGGTGAGTAGATTTCACATCTACGGGAATATCGCCCGCATTGCGTTATGCGTCAGGGCTGATAGGACTTTATTATTATATGTTGCATATAACTCATGGACTGTCATTGCATACTGCATTCCCTGCTGTATGTATGCTTAGAATTGATAGAACACCGCACTATTACTAACAGTTCATGTTGCACGAGCACTAATCTGCATGTTACACACACACTGTTAGTAATTGCCATGACACACTCACTGTAGAACTGCCATGATTATATTGCTGTAGTTCATTTCATATATGATTCGATATGACTTTCATGGAAATTGGGAGCCGCATGATATCTTTAAAAACGGAAACTAATTTTAAAAGTGGTTTTCCCTTATACCTATATCATGGATTGATGTACGTAGCACATTGCATTGGATTTATTTCTTGGTGTTGGATTTTCATGTGATTTCTGGTTTTGAGGACTGTGGGGATTTTTAAGAAAAGATGCACTATTTGAAAACCCGGTTCCTCGTGATATGTTATTTTGGTGCGTCCACCACGCGTTTTCTCGGTGCTGAGACATGTGCTTGAAACCCGATTCGAGGAGATGGATGATCCGTTTGCGGGTTCGTGGTGGACCCGGTATGGTTCCCCGGGGCGAGAAATGTTTTTCGTGGAGTAGACGATGAGCCTGGCAGGGTGGCGAGTACCTACCGGTGATTGGTTGGACCTGGCGGTTATCCGGAGGATACCGACCAGAGTCGAGAGATGGATGCGGGATGATCCGTACTGCTGGGGCCGAGGGCCGATACAGTAGACGGAGCCCGTGGGCTGATCCGGACTGACGGAGCCCGATATATGAGGATTTGCGTGTCGATGCTGGACACGAGTATTTTATGATGTTTTGGGTGCCGATGTTAGGCACTCGTGATTCTCAGAGGTTTACAGGATTTGAGGGCCGATGGGTGTGCCGGCGCCTGAGTTATTGGGGATTTGGGTGCAGTTGTGGGCACCGATTGTTTTCCACGTTGATATTCCGTGTGGATGTTGTTTATCCCATGCTCAGCATTGATTACCATATATCTCATCCTGTAGTTATTTTACCTGACAGAGCATCTGCATGATTATTGCACATACTGCTTATCACGCATTGATATCATCTGCTGGCATTTGTTAGAATAGCGCAGTACGTGCATGCTCGAGATTACCTTTATATATTATCTCTATTCACGAGTTGGCAACTCACCCCCGTTGTGCCACAGTATTTGCAGGTTGCCCTCAGCATAGTCGCGGCAGGCTTTTGCATCTTTTGGCTACAGATACCACTACAGTTGCGGCGAGAGCTGTTTTGCATTTAGGTGGGTTGTGGTATCTGATTACTTTTATTGTATCCCTTTTTGTATCTAGTACTCTCCATCTACCATTTATGTACTGGACTTAGATACTGTGTGAGGATAATGATGTATATTTTGTATTCTGGTGTCGAGCTCGTGGGAGCCGACTGTTTTTATATGCAGTTATTTTCTGTGATGTTTACTTATTGCTCATTCTTCGCTACGGCGTCGTATATTACTCTTGTGATGTTGGTTTCCGCCGTTGGGCATGATTGCTCCCTTTTGGGGATGTTTCATTTCATTATATTTCATTTTCCACTCATATTCTGTTTTGTACCCGGTCTCGGGGCTACTTTTACAAAGGAAATGCTGCCAAAATTATTTAAATGATTAAGTAACTTTAAAGGAACTTATTGAATTATTTAAGGTTTTCTAAATGCTTTAACTAAATGTTTTTAACACTCACTATTTTAAATGGTTTTGATTTCTGGGTTCGGCTTACTTAGTCGCGTTACGCCTGTAAACGTAGCATGGTTAAGTGCCGGTCACGAGTCCAAATACTCGGGTCGTGACACGTGGTAAGGTGGAAATCAAAGCACAGTGGGAATCACACAAGACTCTATGACGATCTCGGGTCTACAGACTAACCTGTACCAGTGTCACCAGAGAACTGCCATCTGACGTAAGGTATAATACCATCTGAGAGTTCTCGGCAAGTCCGTCCAGTGTACCCAGTCTCCATTGAGCACCCGTATATCATCTCTGATGTCAAACACCAATGGATATGGGATCATCCATCGCCCATCTGTATGGGTCGAGAAGGTATACGCTAGTCTACTCTGGTATATCGATGCCCCGTCTCGATACACCCACGACTAGGGACCTTGAAGGATGTACTTATAGACTAACATGTCCCCACAAGTATGATCTGCATCATAGTCCAGGTAGTCAAGTACACATCCTAAGGGGTTTACCAACATGTAACAGAGAGACTATCAGTGTACACGTTAAGGTAAAGAGCAACCAGATACCATACTATCATGTCGAGCAAGAAAGTCCTCCCTATATATGTCCAAGCATCCACTACAATATACATCCTATGCATAGTAATGGCCTCTAGGGCATACATATAACTAACAATCTCCCACTTGCACTAGGCCATCTGTAGCAGTGGTTGCAGTATCTCATACTCAACCATCCCATAAAAATCTCTCTCTGGGAAAAGGCCTTTGTGAGTGGATCCGCCGTGTTGTCCTCCGAGTCTACTCTCCTAACCTCGATCCCCTGGAGATCAACCATCTCCATGATTAGGTGATACTGCCTTAGAATATGTCTGGATCACTGATGGGATGGACGTTCCTTGGCATAAGCCACAACTCCATTGTCACACAATGGGAGGAACTAAGTTCATCTCATGAACAAATGTACATCCAGACTGCCTCTTTGGTAGTATCTTAAGTAGCGATGTATCTAACCTTTATCGTCTAGTTTGCCACGGTATCTAGCTTGGAACTCTTCCAACATACCGTCCCTTTACTGAGGGTAAAGACAATGCCTGTGACTGACTTTCAATCGTCCTTAACACCCTGGAACCTTTCCAGTGATTCTCCCCAGGATCAATTGATACCATCCCACTACATCTAGTGAGAATCCTAACATCCAATTAGATCTATCTCATAGATCCAAAACCCAGGATTTAGGAGGTATCACTTTGATCTTATATGGAGAATCATTGTGATAAGCGGAGATTGACCGAGCGTAGCATAGGAAACTCCTTCCCTATCAAGAGTATGTCATCTACGTACTCTACGAGGATCGCCACCATACTCCTTACTACCTTTTTGTATATACAAGGTTCATCTACCATTTTGATGATGTCAAACTCTTTGACTACCACATCAAAACAGATGTTCCAACTCCGCGATACCTGCTTTATCCTATAAAGCAACTTGTGCACGTTTCCGCTGCTCCCACTGTTTACGAAGCCCTCTGACTGTGTACTTATAGACTCTCTCTTCTAAATCAGTATTTAGAAAAATGGTCATGACACCCAACCACCAGATATCGTAGTCATAGTATGTAGCCGTGGCAAGTAGGATCTGGATGGACTTAAGCATAGTCACCGAAAAAGGTTTCATCGTAATCCACGCCTGGTCAATGATGCAAACTTTTAACAAGTCTAGCTTTGAAAGTCATAACTTTTCCATCTACACCAAGTAATCTTCTCAAGATATACTTGCTCCTGATGGGGATTTAACCCTTCAGATATAGCAGCCAAAGTCCATACTTTGTTGGTGTATTAGGATTCCATCTCAGATTACTAAGCATCCAGCCATTCTTACAAAGTCCCACTCCTGATGGCCAGCTCGAAACTAGTTGGGTCATCATCTCATGATGCAATCCTCGCTCCCACTGTCATAGAGAAACCAAAGTATCTCTCGGGTGGGTGAGAAACCCTACTAGATCGGCGGAGAGGCTGAGGTTCGTTGGAATCTACTGAATCCTTTGGTTCTATCAAATCATCAGCTGCAGTTTGTATAGCTGGAACATTTCCAGTTCTACATAACAGACCTTGCCTCGAGCTTGTCCGGATTTTTCTTTTTAGACATAGACCGGACAACCCCAAATCTTAACAAACTTAAGATATGGACTCTTCCCTTTCCATATCACATATGAAGTGGTAGGCAACTGATTTGATCGGAACCCTATTCAATAGGTATCCAGCTTCTTAAGTGCATAACTCCCAAAAGGAAAAAGGTAACTCAGCAGTACTCATCATAGAGCACACCATATCAAATAGGGTTGAATCTGCTCCGCCCCGATATACCATCGTGCTATGGTGTATACGGAGGAGTAATTCTGAGAGAGAATCTCATTCTCCTTTAAAATAGTCCAGGATTTCCGTGCTCAAGTATTCTCCTCCTTGATCACATCAAAGGACATAATACTTATACCCGTTTTGGTTCTCTACTTCTTACTTATATTTTGTGAATATCTCAAAAGGTTCGGACTCATGTTTCAACAGGAACATATGACTGAATCTTGAGAGATCATCAGAGAATGTAATGAAGTATAAAGAACCGGTCTTGGCATGTGTAGACAGGGGACCTTCATACATCAACATGTAACAACCTAAGAGTTCACTAACTCTTTCTCTGTTTCCAACAAACAGAGCTATGGTCATCGTATCTTTGTGACATGACCGGCATGTTTCACAAGATGTAAATTCAAACTAATTTAAATATGCATCTAAATGTAACTTCAGCCAGTCGGGTCGCATTGATATGACCTAGTCTACAATGCCTCAAGAAGGATTCGTTCATTACTGAACTTTTCCTCTTGTATGTGTTCCGTATACTAAGAACTGTAGTTTGATTTCGAACATCAATGCTTTTAGATAACGTGCCTGAACCAATCAACTTTTGATATAGAAAATGTTCAAAACATTATCCAATAATACAAAATTTTATCATTTCTTTACTTATAAAGAGACTGATATGATTTTGTATATCAGGTTCGGTATGTAATAACATCCGTTCAGAATCAGTGTATTTGTAATATAGGGTGACAGTGGCCAACAGACTTGGCTGCAACACTTGCCCCGTTTTCTGCCTCATGAAACATATCACCCGTTCTCAGTTCTCTACCTATCTGTAGCCCTATGTAACAGATTACTTATCTGGGATCCTGATCCGGTATCAAATACCCTGGACGTAGAGGATACAGAGAAACAGTTCTTTGTAACGAACACACCCGAAGATGATGCATCAACATGCACTTTCTTCGTTTGGGCGGCACGGGAAATCTGGTATTCCCCAATTCATGCTCTGTCTTATAACAATTATAAGTTGGAGCGGGTCCCAACGTTCCCCAGCTCAGTATAACAAGCGGGTTCGGTCAATACATCCGTTTTATTATCTTGATTAAGGCGTGATATGGTCGCTACCAGGAGAGAGAGAAGAAAACACTCTGCGTGCGCTCTTGCAAGATCAGATTGGTTATATATTTTATCTAATCAGGATGGCTCCCACTGTTTTTTATCAATTCTTCCTTCAAACCCTAAAAGGAAAGATTAGCCGGGATTAATTACACGCTACAAGTTCGCCAATATTTCAGCCAGGCCAGTGTCGCTACTTTGAGGGAGGTTCCCCGTGCTTTCGCACGGACCTAATTACGGTAAACCTCGTTTTCCCAGAATTGACACCTTTCTAGACACCTACTTGATCGGCTAATTGTAATGTGTAAAACTCTCCGAGGAGTAACTCTTACTCGCAGCGGGTATCGGGATCCAACTATCTCATAGAAGGTATGCAATCTCATTGCAAATTTCAACACTTGAAATTCCCGATAATATTTTGCCCCTAGCAGCTATATGACCTTAACATAGTTAACAAATCATAAGTGCTAGTGAAGTTCAACCCGTCATTTCCCGATTGAATTAAACCCACCCGCACGACCTTTAACATAGTCAACAAAGTCGCACGACTACCCTAATCCAATCGCATCATATGCTTATACAGATAAGCACTAATTAGCTACCGCACACTACGCCTTAACATAGTCAACAAACGTAGCACGAATACTAACTAGTACTTATCTGAAATGACGGGGGGCTACGACAGGTTTTTCTGAAAACCTATTGCGTAATGAACTTGATATCATTGTAGAATCAAATGATTTTGAAATGGAGTGTTTTCGAGGCTTTTCTAGTTTTGCTAAAGGGGTCACTCCCGGTGAAGGGATCGTCGGCCCTTTCCTCGTCGAATGAGGTGCGGGATATATCATATATATCACTGTGCAAAGCAGAAACTATAGAAGCAATCAAAAGACAAACCGAGGGTTGTAGCATCTGCCATTATTGCTAAAGGGGTCAATCCCGGTGAAGGGATCGTCGGCCCTTTCCTCATCGAATAAGGTGCAGGATATATCATATATACCGCTGTGCAAAGTAAGAACTGTAGCTACCTGTTTTATTTTTGAAATTCGATTCCACAACATCTTAGGTTTCTTTTCATTCATTAATCATATTAATGAAGTCCCATCATTTAAGTACCTAAACATCACAGATAAATACAACGTACACTTATGCTATTCGTGTTCGCCTCGATGTCCCCTCGTGCACCGTTAGGTTAGGTGACTAATGACAGAGCGGGGCAGAGCTAGTGCAGGTGTAAAACATAAGTAACGCCTATATATTATATCATATATACTATATACTGTATTTATCACAGAACATATCACATGATCACATCACAGATAACGCAGCAGAAAATATCATATGAAATATTGGATATACTAGGACGTCCGTGTTTTTAATACGAGCCAGTATAAAACACGGATTCCACGGTCGCGATGAATAGCCAAACCCACACCCCTAGACCCCTACGAGAGCGGCAAGCAACCCTACCAATTCTAGGGTTAGGAAACCCGGACTCGACTCATCGAGATGGTCTCCCACTGGACCCTAGAACCCGGTTACTTGTGCTCCCCTCCTTGGGTCTATCCTAGTGTGGAAAAGTAAATAATATACAAACGGTGACATCTTCCGCAAGCTGGAAGCGTCCCAATAAAAGAATATTACATACAAGTTTTTACATGAATGAAAATGAAAAACACTCATCTCACATAAAAAAAACCCGGCTATTCAAAACGCGACGATCCAATATAACATATCCAGCAACACATAACATCATATGTCATCAACGTAACTAAATATGCCCATCCCAATTATCGTTGACATATAGCAACGAAACAGTCGATATCACATATTACACTTACGGTCGTAGAAAGAAAGTGTAAAACTACAACAGTTGGAGTCCGCAACCTCTCTAGACATCGCATGCCTAACCAAATGAATTCCTTAGACATCACATGCCTAACAATTATAAACCCCGCATTTCAGTCTCATTTATCGAAAACTCTTTTCAATATTTAGTCGGGAAATTCAACAAGATTCCCGGCATCCTGATCGAATGCTCGTCGCAAACTTCAGTAGACGGCCGCACTCCCGATACCGTCGACGAAGTGCACCAAGGCGGAACACCGCTGCTGCGAGCACCCGAACGGATCCTTTCGGCGACGGGGTTCTCCTACAGTCACTTGGTCGGGGCTATGGGGTGTAGCTGTCTATTAAGTTTACCCGGCGAGTATCCGCGTACGCTACGTGATTGCGACGGACTTTTGATCACATCAAAATTACGTGGCAACCGATCAAGTGAGACTAAACTGCTATGTTTATAACATTCAAATCAGTTATCTCATAACTACATGTGGATTCCAAATATTGTATCACATTCTAGATAAAATAGAAAATGTTAAACTTTCCGATCGAACAATCAAACACCCAAGTTTTCCCGAAACAGCTCAACACATGAAATAGGTTTAAGAACATTCACTTCATGCCACGGTAGTGACGGTCCAGCCGTAGAAGGGTCAAGCCAACGCCGACATGTGGCACGCCGTACTGCCCCAAACCCAAAGGTTCAAAGGGCAGTTCAAGACGGTCACATAATCGAGTTAAGGTTTGTTGTCTTCTAGAGGGTCCATCGCGTTACTTGCACTACTTAGAATGTCATTAAACTACGGAAAGATCCAACACTTGGAAATTTCCCGGCAGGGAAAAAAGTGGGTATTTATATCCGGTCGAACTTTTTAACATATTCAAAAATTATCCGGAAAACACATAGACGGAGTTAAACTATCCGATCGAAACACCGAGTCCCCAATACACCCCAGAAAACCCAACTGTTGAGTATCAATTAAAAATTCCCATAAAATACAGAAACTGAAGATAGAGATTACTGTGCAAACAAAAGTGAACAAGCTCACTGTATTGCCGCGGAACCGCCGCCCAACCTAGGGTACGGCCGCGGTTCCGCGGCGGTTTAGTCGAATTGGGTCCACGAATTTCACAGTAATTCCTAGAAAACCCTACTGAATTTTTGGCTATTTTTAATTTAGAAAAAACAACATTTTCAGAAAATGTACAGAGAGTGGTCTCGGGTTAGGGTTTCGGGTTCGATCGAGTTTCTAGCTTCGTCTAGACATCGCCTAAAGCTCTAGCTAGGCTCTGATACCACTGTAGGGTTCCTAGGCACACTCAAAAGGTTCCACAAGGCATCAACCATGCCAATTTCAAATTTTTCCGGTGCCGAGAAACCCTAATACGGATCGTTGACTAGAGATTAGGCGATAACAAATGCGAGCAAACAACTTTACTCTAAAGTGAACGGAAATACAACCTTTGTAGATCCGGTCCTCCACCTCCATAGCTCCGTGATGAAGTCCCTCCGCTGCGATCATTGGATCCCGGACTCTAGCAATGGTTTCGGCGAAGAAATGATCGGGCTAGGTCGTCGACTTCGATGCCGAAGATGATCTACGTCGAGGCAACTCAAGATCAAGCTCCAACTTCACCAAGTCATGAAACTTGTGAGGAAAACACCCTATACTATATGGCAAGTGGTAGAGGATGAAGAAATAGGAAGTGGGTTCACTTTGGATTTGGATTTCTCACTTGGAATCATCACTTGGAAAATTTTAGCAAGCTTTCATCAACTCATGAAGAAGATGAAGAAGAAGAAAGAAAAAGAAATTCTCTAATAATAGAAAAACAAGTGATGGTTATCATAATGCAACCATGGTTAAGTGTAGAGAATAAACTAGGGTTAGGTGAATGGTTAGGGTTAAGGAAAGAAACAAAATGGTCAAGCTTTCAAAGCTTCATGAAGCTTCAACAAAATCCAAAGAAAGCCACCATTTGATTTCTTGCCAAAATGAATTAAATAAAATAAATAAATAAGTAAATCAAAACCCTAACCATTAACATAACCATAGTTTAATCATACACACCCAAGTTTGCATGTATCATCAAACATGATACAAACTAGTGCACAAAACTATATCATATATACAATGTGCACATCAAGTGAGAAAATCCATCTTAAGTGAACCAATACTAGTTAACGCAAAGTAATATATCAAATATATAATTATACATTAAATCATTAAATCAATACTTGATTTAACGATCCGGTCATATCGCATATGACCGACTAATATCCAATGTATCGACTTATCGAATCAATCACCGATTCGATAACTAGATTATATCGCATACAACCATTCGATACATTCATTGCGAGAATAGAATACGGTATCACATACATGCATTATTCTCGGTCCCGCACATATCTCATATGCGCTCCTATTTCGTTTCGCTTGAGCCAGGAAACCTCTGTGTAGGACTCTAAAGACTCGTCAATACGCCGGCAGCAGGCGATGATCATATCAAACACCCACAAGCCGCAAGCGGTCTGCTAAACGTAACGGCCACCCGGGTATTGAGCGATCAGAAGATCAACGAGCAAGCCCGCTCACACTCTTGTGAATCCAACCAGCAACAATTACCGTACAGTCCAGTCTCGTCGTCTGATATGTCGCATATCTTGCCTAGGGGTGGTAAACGTCAGACCCCAATAGTTCGATAAGTCGTGTCGATATGAGGTCTATAACAGTTCGAGAAACTACTGGTAACACATACCAGTAAATCTCAGCAACCCTGGCCTGGGATTTCCAGTTATAGCCAATCGAACACAGTGCAACATCAACTCCCTATACCGGGAGAGACGAATCCCCTCCTATCGCTCATTGCCTCCATGTGATTCGGGACTGTACCCAAAAACAACCGTTTTGCATGCCCTCTTCGACGTGGTAAGGTGGAAATCAAAGCACAGTGGGAATCACACAAGACTCTATGACGATCTCGGGTCTACAGACTAACCTGTACCAGTGTCACCAGAGAACTGCCATCTGACGTAAGGTATAATACCATCTGGGAGTTCTCGGTGAGTCCGTCCAGTGTACCCAGTCTCCACTGAGCACCCGTATATCATCTCTGATGTCAAACACCAATGGATATGGGATCATCCATCGCCCATCTGTATGGGTCGAGATGGTATACGCTAGTCTACTCTGGTATATCGATGCCCCGTCTCGATACACCCATGACTAGGGACCTTGAAGGATGTACTTATGGACTACCATGTCCCCATTAGTATGATCTGCATCATAGTCCAGGTAGTCAAGTACACATCCTAAGGGCTTTACCAACATGTAACAGAGAGACAATCAGTTTACACGTTAAGGTAAATAGCAACCAGATAGCATACTATCATGTCGAGCAAGAAAGTCCTCCCTATATATGTCCAAGCATCCACTACAATATACATCCTATGTATAGTAATGGCCTCTAGAGCATACATATAACTAACACAAATTCCTTTCCAAACCTGAAAGAAGAATTAGTCGGGATCACCCGAGGAGTAAACCAACTCATCAGTGGGAATCAGGATCCAACTATCATCGCATGACAACGTGATGGAATCCACTCACGTTATCACACTCCAGAAGGTATGCGCATATCTGGCAAGTTTCAATTTGTTTAGAAACTCCCGATGTGATTTTTGCCCCATACTCTTATGACCTTGACGAAGGCCAACATATCATAAGTCACATGTCAAGTTCTATCTGTCATTATCTCGGTTAATTTGAACCCACCTGTACATATCCTTGACGAAGGCCAAAATAGTAGTACGACTGTCCCAAACCAACGCATCTATCTATGCTGCAGAAAAGTAACAAATAGCTACCATACACTATGCCTTGACGAAGGCTAACATACATAGCATGAATACTAAGTGCTACCTTTCTGAAATGACGGAGGGCTACGAATGGTTTTTGGCGAAAAACCTTTAACGTAATGAACTTGATATCGTTGAAGGAACTGGATAGCTTTTGTAAAAATATAGTGGCGAAAACCTTTGCTAAAGAGGTCACTCCCGATGAAGGGATATCGGCTCTTTCCCCGTAGAATGAGGTGCAGGATATTCCAACTGAATACCACGATGCAAAGCAAAAGTAAACGACTATAGTGAAGTTATTGCCCTGACGCAAACTTCTGTCCAAAGGGTCACTCCCGGTGAAGGGATATCGGCCCTTGCCTCGTCGACTGAGGTACTGGATATTCATAACCGAATACCACTGTGCAAAACAAAAGAGAACGTCCTTGCAATAACATCTTTTTGAAAAATTGTTCCAACAACATCAGAATAGGTTTGTTTAGCTTGCATTGATCCGAATCAATGCAGTCCCATCAATTGATCACACCAATAAAGAACGAAAATAATGATGTACGTATATGCCATCCGCATTCTCCACGGGGTCCCGTCATCACCCGTTATGTTACTTAACTAACGACAGAGCGGGGACTGGACTAGCGCGGATGCAAAACATATACAACATCTACTAGTATATATATCAATATATAATATTCGCTCAAGGCATGATAAAATGCAACATCACAGAAATGTAATAAGCATCACAGAACAATACAGATATCTGGGATCCCCGGGTTTCATAGAGCAGCTACTGAAACCCGACGTTCCCCTAGTCGTGTGGATAGCCTGTGCAATGAAATCCTAGACCCCTACGGGCGCGGCAAGTTACCCGCCAAAACCTGAAGCGAGGCAGCCCCCTTCAGCAACGTGAATAGGCCACCCAGCACTTCACGGAATCCGGTAACTTGTGCACCCCTCCTTGGGTCAACCTATACCCCGTACGAGTGCGGTGAATAGCCCGCCAATTCTAGAGTGAGGCACCCTCCATCTCAACGCCATGAGATGCGGGCCCGTTGCCCTCTAGAACCCGGCTACCTGTGCACCCCACCTTGGGGTAATCCTAGTACAGAAAGTAAAATATACATACAACGGGTACATCGACCTCAGCCTGGTCGTGTCCCAAAAGAATAATATACAAATAGGCAGTGACGGCATTCCACATGTCGGACGCTCGCCCCGCAATATCAAATGTACATATACAACCAAACTGTACTAACATTGCATCTAGGTTATCCCCACGACAAATCCGCAACATCACAGCACAACACAGAACATCAACGTGAATGTCACGTCGCAAATCCTTCTAAAAGAGCTATAGCAGTTAGACAGGATTTACCGATCAAGTGACATTCACGGTCGCAGATATAATGTAAATACTGTGAACTAACATGTTTAAAATTTTCGATTGACTAAAATTCCCGAAGTGGGCCCCAAGCACAACTGTAGCACTCAAAAATAATCTGGGCCCAAACAGAGTATACCAAAAACCCCATTTTCAACTCAGGAACCAACAGAAGAAATTTGGTGCAGTGACTGTTCTTTACTGCGGCGGAACCGCAGCCAAAGCAGGGGTAAGGCCGCGGTTCCATGGCTAAACAGGAAGATCACTCCACCAAATTTTCCCAGATTCCATTAAAAACCCTGCACGATTTTTTGACATGCCCAGAAAATTTTTTAGAGCACTAAATAAAATCGACAGAAACTGTTACTTTGAAAATGCAGTTTTGGGACATTTGTTTGATCAAAGTTTTAAAAACACTAGAGCAAGCTAGACTAGGTTAATGGCGTGGCTCTGATACCAATGTAAGTGCACGGCAACGCCCCGGCCATCTGTACGAGGCCAGAATGCGGAATACAAGAACTTTTCTAAAAACTAGAACCGGGGCTACCGCGGACTTTTAAACCCGGATCGGGCCATTAACATAGTACTAGAAAACTAAAGAACGGGAAGAGAGCTATACCGAGCGATCCGTGTCCTTCGGTCTTCGGCCTCCATCCCGATCTCCCCGTGGAATCTCCGGTCTTCACCTCCTCGTCGGAAAGGGCACAACATCGCCGGGTTCTTTTACGGGCTCCCACCTCTGGACCGAGGCAACTCAGGCACGAAGTTGGCGAGTCGACGTGTCCAAGAATGCTGTAGGCTATACGTAGATCACTGGGTCTCATGGGGTTATTGGAAGTTGCCATTTTGTGAAAGTGGAGGAATAGACTTTTGGAGATGGAGCTATAGGAATTTTGCAAGCCAAAAAGTTCAAAAATCCCCCACCAAAATTTTTGGACAGCCCCCCTATCAAGTGGCTGGCCATGCTTGATGAAGGGAGAGAGAGAGAAAAGTCAGGGGGGAAGCCATAATGCAAGCAAGAGTAAAGGGTGAAAGATCATGATGAAAATTTGTCACTTCAATAATCATACCCATATCCATCAACCATCATATCTCCAAAAGTCACGCCATGATGAACCAAGAATCAAATGATGGTTGAACCATCATGAAGCTATCACAAAAAGTCTTCTCCATAGTGAAATGCACAAATGCAAATAACCCCCTCCACCAAAATTCAGCGAAAGAAGGAACAAAAGAAAAATGGCCGAAACGGAATGCAAACTGGCAACTTCAGAAAAACGATCCCGTAATAAATTACAGGAACTCCCCGTGACTGTATATACATACCCGCATTTGTATTCCGACCGAATACAAATGCAATGAGACAAAATCTACACTGTACAATATTAGGATCCGGCTTAAACCAAAGCCCGCTAGTATTATCCGTTCGATCATGATCCGTGCAATACCGCACGTACATGATCGAACCCTAACATATATCCATACGGCCACTACAGCGTTTCGCCCAAAACTTGAGAAACTGTCTGTGGGGGACTCTAAAGACTCGTCAATACTTTGGCTGTGGATTTAACCACTAGCACGTCATAGGTATTAGCCATACGTAACGGGCTACCAGGTATTGACCAAAAGGGACGTCGATGAGCGAACTCATCCTGACACCCTACTGAGCCTGTCAGTGACAATATCCGTACAGTCCGGTCCGTTCGTCTATGAGCATCGCATGGCGGGCCTAGGGGGTTGGTAAAAGTTAGACCCCCAAAAGTGGTACAAGTCGTGTCGGAGTGTAGCCCAGAACACCCTGAGATACTACTGGAATACCTACCAGTAAATCTCCTGCCTTGGCCAAGAACTTCGTGTAATGGCTCTCCTAGAAAGAGCGCGACCTCACCCCCAATACCGGGAGAGACGAACCCGTGCAGATCCGGTCACTTCCTCCATGTGGCTCGGGACTGTACCCAACTAAAACCTGTTTGCACGACTTCTTTGAGCCATGGTAGGGTAGTAATCAAAGTACAGTGGGAACTCACACGAGACAAATGACGATCTCAGGTCGATGAACTAACCTGTACACATGTCACCAGAGAACTGCTATCTGACGTCTGGTATAATCCTAACAAGCATGTTCCCGGCGAGTCCTGTCCGGTGTACTCATAACCCAATGAGCACCTGTATACATCTTAGGTGAACCAACTGACACCAGTAGCTTATGAGACCGGCCACCGCCCCTCGTCTGGGTCTCGACTATATACACTAGTCTACTCTGGATTATCGATGCCCTGTCTCGAAACTCCAACGACTAAGGACCTTTTAAGGATTTGCTTATAGACCCCAGCTCCCACGTATATGATCGCCATCATACTGCTGGAAGTCAAGCAAGAATCCTAGGGGTTCTATCAACGTGCAATAGTGACCTGTAAGGTCACCTAAAGCAGTACACGATGATAAAGATAAACCAGATAGCATACTATCATCTTGAGTAAGACTGTCCTACCGGTATAGGTCCTCCCTCAATCATTGCAATTACGTGCCTGTAATCCAATAATTGACTCTGAGGGCACTATCTCCAACAAGTTGATCGCCGGGAGATCGAGGTCAGGAGAGTTGACACGGAGAATAACACGGCGGATCCACTCATAAAGGCCATTCCTCAGATACAATTTGAGAGACTCTTCGAGATGTTGGGTGTTCATCTCAGAAAACTGCATTTTAACACCTCTCATTCATTATCAATTTTATTATAAATCGGTACTATTAATCAGTGTCTGCTCAGTAATTACAAATTACAGGTATTCGTGATAACACACTGGAAACACACTCAAAATCACGGATATAACGTTTGGGAGCCGACACTGCAATCAGAACAGAAAACCGATCGATATTCAAAGAGCACTTTTGTAAATAAACATGTGTACACAATTTTGGTCCAACACAATACATGTGTGCACATAGCTCTTTTGGGACATGGACCATGGTAGGGGCTGCCTAGGCCCACTAATGACTTATGCAAGTGGGCACAAGTGAGTGTGATGTGTGTTAGATGCAAAAAGTTATGATATGATGTAATGCAAACACTTTCCCTCCAATTCTACTGAGTACAAACCAGAGTTATTTAGAGAAACCAAACAACACCAGAAGAATAGTGGAGAGAACACAAGCCCATCATACCAATTCGAACCTCAATGCTCGGATTTAGAAAGGCGGCCCCCCTAATAATTCCGGCGACACCGGCCCCCTAGCTCCTTTTCCCCCCATTTTTCTGCTGGCACTTTATAGGCATCACATCATCCATTCTATATTCCTTGTTTATTCTATTTTGATGCCTATAAATACCATAACAGATTAGAGAGAGGATGCACATATTCTTTCATTTTTCTTATTTTTTTGGTTTAGGCTTGAGAGTTGAGTGGGGTTTAACTTGGTTTCTTCTTCTTCTTCCTTCTTGAAGCTTTCTTTTTGAGAGCTTCATTATGAAGGTTGAACAAGCTACCAATATCTTGTACCTAAACTTCTTCAAGTGTTAATAATATTGTTATTATTTTGTTTACTTGTTTCTTTTCTTTACTTACTTTTCTTTTCATTATGTGTAACTAATCTTTCTTTGGTTGTGGTGATGGTAAGGAAATGAGATGAAAGGCTTTGTCTTCCTTCTTCTCTTGTTTATGTTTAATGTTCTTAACATGATTCTAACTTAAAGATTGTTTAATATATTGTTGTGATATGTTATGTTGAAACCATGGTTACTTTGTAACCTCTTCATATACCATGCTCACTCCTTTTACCATTTCATAATGTTTAAGTTAAAATCAATTTGGTGTTAAATTTGCTAAGTTTAGATATGGTATTTTGTGATCACGTGCTTGACAAACCACCGGTTTTCATATAGCCTATACTATCACAAACCCTTAGCAAAGCTAACACTAAAACTGATTGCTCTCACTCGCTACTTTGTGTTTTTGATGTTGTCGTATGCTTGCTAAATCTTGTGCTTAGTTTTGATACCTCAAGCTTGGACATAAAAACGGTAAGTGAACAAAACGGACTCGTTTCGTGTTTTGCGTCGAATATCGGAATTTGATGACTTGTGCTCCACAACCGCCTTGACAAGTCATGCTTCATGCCGGGATCAACAAAAGGACAGACAACTCATGAGCAAGGGAGTGTCGAAGGAATCGTCGCGATTCAACCATCCGAGCCAAAGCCACGGCCATTTCTTTCTTAACTTGTTTTCTTTGTTTTCTTGTTTTATATTTTGTGACAAACCGATCAATTCATTATTTGTTGAACCTTAAACAACAAAACCTAATACACAATTCCCTACGGATCGATCCGTACTTTCCGGCTTGCTACAACACGCCGTGCACTTGCGTTTTATAAATTTTAAAACGAGACCGAGCTCACGTGCGCATCCATTGCCTTAAAACGATTCCATTTTCAAAACATACGCGTTTGCGCGCGCTGGTAAAGTTCAACAAGTTTTTGGCGCCGTTGCCGGGGAGTTGGTAGTTATTAGGAATTGTTATTTGTGGTTCGTACTAACTCACTAACTTTTAACTCAATTTTTTCAAATCTAACACAACAAACATTCTTTTTTACTTTGTTCTCTATCTCTGCAACCTGCTATCACTCTGTAATCCAACTTAAAAATTAAGGTGTACTATTGGAATAGTAATATATCCTGGAGAACCCATAAAAATATTTTGCTCCTAATGTTCTACTTCGACCGGCGACATTTATGAAATTTCCGGCGCCGCCGGTCCCCTGGTGGAAGTTTGGGTGTTTTCTTTTTGTAGTGTCTCCAATGCTCTATTGGTATTTTATTAGTATTGTTTGATTTTTACAATTTTTAGTGTGCAGGAACTGGGGAAGATATATCGCTTTTGACACGAAATATCGTATTTTCCGACATTTGCAGATTTTAACGGAATTACAACCAGCGATCATGCGTAGCAAGCTTCAAATTCCAGTGCAAGAAGTTAGTGAAGTATAGTGCCAATGATCCGGGTAGTTTGACCCACGCAAGCGAACATTCAAATACCCGTAATCACTTCAAAGAAGTTTCTTAACCCAAATCACATCGGTACGTATTTTCTAACACCTTCGCTCAAATCCAACGCATTCCAATATTCTATCTTCTGCAGGATTCTTCGCACAAACTTGCCACCAATTGCACAGATAACTAACCCGTATTTGTTGCAGCGCTTAAGCCTATACGGAAAAAGAATTGCTTTATTGATTGAATTCTTGAATTCTTTTATTGATTTGCACATTTGCATCTTAATATGGATATTAAGGGCATGACCAAAACAAGATACGGTAAAGGATTTTATCACCTTTCTCCATAACCCACAAATCACAAAAATGCATTCTTGCATACCCATAGTAATTTAAAATCGACTAGAACTTTGACTTTAAGGACTTCGCGCTCATTAGGAGAAGTTAACTGTGTTTAGAACACTGCTTAACGGTATATCGTTCACGGGGTGTCTAGAAAAGTGTTTATGAGAAAGGGTTATTCTAATTAAGGAACTTCGTGAAAGCGTTGGAAAACCTCCCCTTATCTCTGCATATACCTGGTTTCGTGATCTGTATATCTTGACCCCGTTTATCGACACAATTTTACTTCGACAATCAGGTTCTTGAGCAGGTCTACTTGACTTGGCATAACATAGACTACTAGGGGTTTGATATTCTTTGTTTTTGTGATTTTTTTGATTTCTTGTTGATATGGGTGATACACGATTCAATTCAATTTTTCACGATTCTTATTCTTTTGTTTATACTCATTCCCAATTCTTTTGTTCAAATTGCCACGATTCTTCCCACATTCATGAAAACGGTCCTTCCTTAGGGGGTGACCAACCGTCCCAGAATTTTGATAATGGTCACCTGTTGGGTTGTCTAGCACGGCAGCAAAATAACGGGAGGCATCGTCCCTGCCATTTTCAAATTTTTTCCATTCTAGCTAACCCTAACCCTAGATTTTTAACTAAAGAATCATACGGAATCGATATGCAATCACTTTACAACTAAGTGATAGGGATTACAACCATTGTAGTCCATTGCTTCGCTTCATAAGCTCCAAGTTATGGTCCCTTCGCTGCGATCATCAAGCTCCCGGACTCTAGATAGGCTCCATGAGGTGAATGATCCATGCTAGCTAGAAGTCTTCACAATCCAAAATGATCTACTTTGAGGAGTCACAAACCTAAGCTATCTCTTCATTAATTATGGATTAGTGAAGCTAACACACTAATCTATATGGCTAGTATAGAAGAGGATGATGAAGTAGGAATTTTGCTCACTTTAGAAATTTATTTCTCACTATTTTTCATCACATGAATAAATCAAGAGAGCAAGAATATCAAAATGAAGAAGAAGAAGAAACTCAAGCTCAAGTGAGAATGAAATTGTGTTGAGGTTAGAAAAATCACCTAGGGTTAGTATCATGGCATTAACCGTTGTAGAGAATAGACCATGGTTAGAGATTAGGGTTAGGTTAATAAATATCTTGGAAAATATCAAGAGAGTGGACTTGGTCAACTAAGAAAATATCTTAACAATAAATCCACAATTTTGGATTTCCAAAATAAATATAATTCCAACCATAATGACAAACCGTGGTGTAATTCTTATAAACCCTAGTTGCATGTATAACCTAGCATATCACAATATTATATATCACATATATAATATTTAATGTAACAAAAGAAAATGATACAATAAACATATATCACATATATGTTAAATGTATCCAAAGTGAGAAAATGAAAATACTTAAGTGAGCATATATTAGTTAATGTAATTTAATATATCAAATATATAAATATACATTAAATTATCGAATCAACACTTGATCCGATAATTCGGCTATATCTCATATAACCGACTAATATAAAATGTATCATCTCCTCGAATCAACACTTGATCCGATGTCCCGGCTATATCACATATAACCAGCCGATATCATATATCGTGAGAATAGAATACGGTATCACATACACGTATCAATTTCCATCCCGCACATATCACATATGTGCTCCTACTCCGTTTCGCCTGAGCAAGGAAAACTCTATGTAGGACTCTAAAGACTCGTCAATACGCCGGCAGCAGGTGATGATTATATCAAACACCCACAAGCCGCAAGCGGTTAGCTAAACGTAACAGCCACCCGGGTATTGAGCGATTAGAAGATCAACAAGAAAGCCTGTACATACTCCTGTGAATCCAATCAGTAACACTACCGTACAGTTCGGTCACTTCGTCTGATATGTCGCATATCCAGTCTAGGGGTGGTAAACGTCAGACCCCAGTAACTGATAATTCATGTCGATATGAGGCTCATAGCAGGTCGAGAAACTACTCATAACACTTACCAGTAGATCTCCATATCAGCCCTGGCCAGGGTCTTCCAAATAGCCAATCGAACACAGCGCAACATCAACCCCCAATACCGGGAGAGACGAAATCCCTCCCATCGCTCATTGCCTCCATGTGATTCGGGAATGCACCCAAAAGCCACCGTTTTTCATGTTCTCATGAACGTGGTAAGGTGGAAATCAAAATACAGTGGGAATCACACAAGACTCTATGATGATCTCGAGTCTACAGACTAACCTGTATCAATGTCACCAAAGAACTGCTATCTGACGATAGGTATAATACCATGTAGGAGTTCTCGGCGAGTCCGTTCAGTGTATCCAGTCTCCACTGAGCACCCGTATACCATCTTTGATGTCAAACACCAATGGATGTGGGATCATCCATCGCCCATCATATGGGTCAAGATGCGTATACGCTAGTCTACTCTGGAGTATCGATGCCCTGTCTCGATACACCCTCGACTAGGAACAGTTATAAGATGTACTCTTGGAGTACCCTGGCCCCATTAGTATGATCTGCATCATATTCCTAGTAGTCAAGTACATATCCTAAGGGCTTTATCAACATGTGAGAGAAAGACAGTAAACCAATACAAGTCAACATGTTTAGACAAAGTGAAACCAGATAGCATACTATCATATTGAGCAAGAAAGTCCTCTCTATATATATCCAAGTATCCAGTATAATATACATCATATGTACAACAATTGCCTTTAGGGCATATATATAACTAACATCACCCATCTAACACTCTTGAACCCAGTCCCCCTTCAAACCTAGAACAAATGATTGAAAATTTGAAGAAAGAGGTCAACAGGATGGCAGCTTTAGCATTACCACCATCACAACCCTCCTTACCTGAAACAACTGACACATCATTAGGGAATGATAATGAGATGGATGCTAGGTTGACCTCTTTCGAGAAGGGTATTGAAGTAATGACTGCGGTCGAGAATCAAACAGCTGCGACACTAGCCATGTTCATACAACAGTCTGAGCAATTGTTTCACGCTCAAGCACAATTTTTGGCTAGAATCAAAGTGCATGTAGCTGTAGTGATTCTAAAGAGTGAACACCGTCAATTAGAACCTAATAATGTCAATGTCTGTCATCTAGGAAGTCACCTGAGTGAGATAAACGAACAAACAAATTTTGATGACTTCATAGATGATGATGCAATTGAATTGACTAAGTGTTATCGGGACAAACAAGAAAACCCTTCGAGTCAGTCCGACAATAGCCTTCAGGTACCAATTGAACCTCTTGTCACTAGTAATTTAGAGGTTGATTTAACCAAAGCACTACTTGAAGAGGAAATTCATGAACCGACTGATTTTTTCGCTCCGATTTTAAAGGAGGGAGCTTGTGAATTTGACGGGTATGGTTGGGATAAATCATTAAAGGAAATCAATGATCAGGAACCCACAATTTTTGTATCACCAGTTGATATTATTTCAGAAGAAACGTTAGTGTGGGAACCAAATTTTTTGGATGACATATACCTACCCATTTGTGAATGTGATGGGGGAGAACTCGTATCGGGAATTGTGAGCTATAGCAGTAAGTGTAGGATTGTGCAGGATTATAAGGAGGAAGGCAGTCTTGATAAATATTCTTTCGTGCAAAGTTTTGAGAAATTATTTGCGGATGAACTTGATATTCTAGGTGAGTTTGAGTCGGGATCAATTTGGGAACATCATAAGAACCTTTCTTTTTCTGAACTTTTTGAGGATGGACTCCAGTTTTTGAACGAACTCGACTTTGGAACTCAACACATGCTTTTTGAAATTCAATTCATCTAGGAAACAATTCTTTAACCTCTTCAAAACTTTATCTTCACTTTTAGCGTCTTCCAACTCGTACTTTTACACACCCATGCCCTTCACTAACAACTAACACATTCTTTTTCTTTTTCCTTTTTATATACGTATTCTTTTACCAGCCCTTGCATTATATCGACAAAAATTTTAAATGGCTGGTATTAATTTCTGGACTAATCCAATATTTTAACTAATATATGTTGTAATTAGTCTTAGGTTTTTTCTTTTTCTTTGACTAAAAATTCTAACCCTGATATCTAAGTCTAGCTACCGGAGACGGGGATAACAATGAGGACATCGTAAAACTCGGGTTTGGGGGTGAGCACTGCATTTATTTTGCTGCATCATGTGTATATTCTGCATTGCATACATATTAAAAAACCATAAAAATTGAAAAAATTACCCAAAAATATAAAAACTTTTTCATGTTAGCTAGTGGGGGAACTTAGATTCGAAGTCTGACGGTTCGGTTGATAAGTTAGAAATAACTAAATCCTTCTCGTAAAACTGACGACTCGAAAGATAACCCTCCTTTGTGTTTAACCATAGCTGATATACGTCTTTTATAACACTTTACACATGTCGTATGTTGTTGAGAATTTGATGAAAGTCTGACATGTCTGTAAAACTTTTAAAATTGATAAACATGTTTAGGATCAAACTGGTTTGTTCCGAGTTAAGTAATGTCAAGAATAGTTCATAAAATAAGGTGAATATGAAGGGTATTATTGAGGTTTTAATATGAAGCTACAAGTCTGAAAAATAACCTATCTGGAACCTTTTGGGTGTAATTACACACCTTATCCACATCATAATGTCTTCAGATTAAAAAGAAAAGCTGGCTATATCTCCGTTTTCACTGAGTTCAGAATATTTTAAAATGAGTCTTTTGTTTTGTGGCCTTGGTAACTTGGGTAATTACGTCCTTGGGGTGTCTCCACGCCTAATGCCCTAAAACCATCTGGTTTGGGAGTCATTGACCCAAAGCTTGCTAAGTTTCTAATCGTCAAATAAAGCAAGCTAAGCAAGTGTTCTCTCTGAGTTAAAAGTCCTCATGGTTCTTTGTGGGAGAATAATCTTGGAGGAGATGAGTTTTCTATTAAAACAATTTTTTTCCGGAAATACGAAGGTATATTTATAAAGACGTTTTGCACGATAACTTGGGTGTGTATGAACTAAAACCGGTGAAAGGTAGGAGTGAAGAATAAGACTTGGGTTTTTTGTTAAAAACAATTTATATTCTGACTTGAAACCTAACTGGAGAACAAAACTTGAGAAAATCTTAACTCCTTTCAAAACACATGTGATCCTTTAAAAGTTTATCCTGGTCCGTATTTATGATATAATGACCCTAATCAAGTTCTTAAAAACTTGTGGACACTATCCGCACAATCATGTAAAGACACGTATAAGCTTATGTTAAACAAATTATGAAGAGTGAAAAATAGGGTTTAACATTTCCGACTTGGGTGATAGAACTTCTAACTATGATCTCTAACTTAAGAGTAGAATCAACAGTTTCACCACGACGCTAACTTGACTGGATTTTGTGGGTGTAATCCGCTTAAAACCCTCAGAAGACAGCACTCCTCCTACTAGGGATACCTAAAGGTTTAACGGCTTATTGCACGTGCTCAGTGCAATCGCGTTCCCTGCGAAAGTGAGGCTAGGATTTTTTCTTTTGCTCGGGACGAGCAAAAGATAAGTTTGGGGGTATTTGTTCATCTAAGAAAACTGCATTTTAAGACCTCTCATTCATTATCAATTTTGTTATATATCGGTACTATTATTCAGCATCTGCTCAGTAATTACAGATTACAGGTATTCGTGATAAAACACTGGAAACACACTCAAAATCACGGATATAACATTTGGGAGCCGACACTGCAATCAGAACAGAAAACCGGCCGATATTCAAAGAGCTCTTTTGAAAATAAACATGTGTACACAATTTTGGTCCAACAGAATACATGTGTGCACATAGCTTTTTTGCGACATGGACCATGGTGGGGGCTGCCTAGGCATACTCAAGACTTGTGCAAGTGGGCACAAGTGAGTGTGATGTGTGTTAAATTCAAATGGTTATGATGTGATGTAATACAAACACTTTCCCTCCAATTCTACTGAGTACAAACCAGGGTTATTTAGAGAAATCAAACAACACCAGAAGAATAGTGGAGAGCACACAAGCCCATCATACCAATTTGAGCCTCAATGCTCGAATTTAGACCGGCGGGCCCCCCAATAATTCGGGCAACACTGGCCCCCTAGCTCCTTTTCCCCCCATTTTTCTGCTGGCACTTTATAGTGTTAGTATGATATGCCCTAGAGGCCAATATTGTATAGTACTAGTTTGTATATTACATTTTGGAAGCTTGGGATATATATATATATGGATTTATGACAGTTTTGCTCGATATAGTAGTATGCTACTTGGTTTGTATCTATCTTAATATGTGTATATGTTTCTTTTAACGTATCGCTAATACATATTGATAGATCCATTAGGATCTTTGCTTGACTACCAGCGTTGTGATGGCAGTCACACTAGTGGGGGCTGGATAGTCTACAAGCACATCCTTATACAGGTCCCTAGTCATAGGATTATCGAGACAGGGTATCGATACTCCAGAGTAGACTAGTGTATACGCTTCTCATCCAGCAGGGGAAATTGTCTGTCCCACAGCCATCAGTACGTCATACTGGAGATATTATGCATGTGTTCATTGGGTTATGAGTTACACTGGACGGACTCGTAGGGTACTGCTGGTTGGTACTATACCTATCGTCAGGTAGCAGTTCCCAGGTGACATGAGTACAGCTTAGTCCGTTGACTTGACCATGCTACTTCGCCTCAAGTGTGTTCCTACTATTCTTAGATTACTACCCCAACACGGATCTATTGAGTCGTGCAAACAGGTAGTTGTTGGGTGCAGTCCCGAAGCACTTGGAGGCAGTGACAGTTAGATAGGATTTGTCTCTCCCGATATTGGTGGTTGATGTCGCGCTGTGTTCGGAACGCCATTACACAAAGTCCCTGGCCAGGGAAAGCAAGATTTACTAGTAGGTACTCCAGTAGTTTCTCAGGGTATTTTGGACTGTACTCCGACACGACTTATACCGCTATTAAGGGTCTGACGTTTATCGCCCCCTAGGCCCGATATGCGACACTCTTAGACAAACAGACCGGACTATACGGAGATTGCCACAGACAGGCTCAGTAGGAGTTTGGATAAGCTTGCTCGTCGGCCTTCTTATCGACAGATACCTAGGTAGTCGTTACGAGCAGTTAGTACTGCTGACATGTTTATGGTTAAACCCACTGCCAGCGTACCGTCAAGTCTTTAGAGTCCCACACAGAGAGTTTCCCAGCTTCAGGCGAAACGATGTAGAGGTCGTATGGTTTTACGATAGGGTTCATTCACATACGTGTACTTGTGCGCGTGTGATGTTCGAGCGGACAATACTAGTGGGCTTTGGTTTAAGCCGGATCCTAGTATTTGATTGTTGGATTAGTTTTGTCTCATTGTATTCATGTTTTTCGGAACACAGATGCGGGTATGTATATACGGATGAGTGGGGTATAGAAGGAGACACGTCATTAGGGTTTTGACCATTGACTTGATTAAGACAATTATGAGGTGGAGAAAAGTATTTGTTATTTTTGCTAATGATAATTATGGCATGGCTACTTGTATTGACCATTTGACTTGGATTGACCATTTGACTTGGTTTGACCATTTGACTTCAGATATTTTGGTGAGATATTTTTGTGAGCTAGATATTTTTGAGGAGATATTTTTTCATCACATGGTTGTGGTCATGTCAAGCTAGCCATCACAATTTCTATTTGTAGGGTGTTTTTCGTCACCCCATTGAGATGGAAATACGCGTGTGCTTGTCTGGCTCAGTACAGATTCCCCCTGCCTAGGGTAGGCTAGGGTTTATCGATTGTGGGGATCCGAATCTCCGGCAGCCACGGACTAAGCTACCGTTAATTACCCCTCGCATTTGGAGCGAGAGAACCTCCGATTGACGGGTTAAACTGGTCATGCGAACACAATATGCAGTGTCGTGTTTTGAAGGGGTTTTGGATATATCGGGGGCCCCACAGAAATTTTACGGAGGTCCCGCTACCCGGATAGCGGGTTGGGGGTCAAGAGGGGCTAGCAGCCCGCTTGCGGGGTGTGGGGCAGCGCCCCGTTAGAAATTTTTTCTAACAGGGAAGGTATTTTTAGTGTGGAGTGTGTAAAATAGGGGAAAATGGCGTCCAAAGGACGCGTGGGTGCCGGCGTCCAAAGGACGCGTGGGTGCCAGTGCCTCGCGAGCCTAGCATGCAAGCGCTGGGCGTAGACGCCTCACGTGCTTGGCACGTTGGCGCATGGGCGCTGTGTGCTAAGCGCCAGCGCCCCACGTGCTGGGCACGCGGGCTCTGTGCACCAGAGCGCCAGCGCCCCATGTGCTTGGCACGCGGGCGCTCGGCGTCAGCAGCAAAAGGGACTTAGTCCCTGCACGGGGAGCTGTGCTCCCAAAAGGAAATATTTATTATTTTGTTTATATATATATATATATATATTTGAGGAGTTGGACTCCTAAGAAATTTTGGAGCTGATGAAAGGGGCTTCTCCCTTGAGCTCTGAATCTTCCCCAAAGTGGGGTTCTTGGAGGTGGGTCTCCTTCTTCCTCCTCTGTTGGCAGGATCTTGAAGAACAAGAAGTATGAGATTTTAAAAATCTCTCATTTTTGAGATCTGATGGGAGATCTGAGTTGCCCTTTTTTGGTTTTATGGTGAAAAACTATTTAGTTTTGGAAAAAGAAGAGTAAAACTTTTAATTTAATTGAAAAGGGGAAGAAGGTTTAGAACCTTGAGGAAGGAGAAGGAGGTACAAAAAACTCTAGAGTTTGAGAGAATGAAAAGTGTACCTTTTATTCATCATCATGTTGCCTTATATAGGCTTACACATTTACACATAGCCTCTTGGGCTTTACAAAATGGCATTTTGACCATCCCATGCCTTATGTGCTATTACTTTTTGCACATAAGCCATTGGTTTTACAAAAATTTAGCTTTATGCCCACTTTTCTTACATTCATACATAAAAAATTACATCAAAAGTTTTTATTACATGATTTTTATTTTGGCATGGAAGAAGTCCGGCCGCTTCATGTTCGGACTCGACCTGGGCATGGGCCCACTTGCCTTGGGGTTGACCTTGACTTTGACTTGGTCAACCGGGATGCAATTTTCGACCCCAACAAAGTGCCCCCATCAATAAATGCACATCACATATGTGGGTCATATGCATGAAATTAATGGATCTTCTTTCGTATGGAGGCGACTTGCTTTAGTTCCCACTTTTTAGGATGCACTGCCATTTTTACGACATGAGCGGTAGACGCTTGACGCGTTTCCGAGACGGAGTGTCCGTAGTAGACGTTTCCTCGGCACGGAGTGATTTGGTTCTCGCTTTGTAGGAAGTCTGCACTGCCCGTTTTACGAAATGGACGGTCGACGCTTGACGCGTCTCCGAGACGGAGTCTCCATGGTAGACTTTTCCCTGGCCCAGAGCGATTTGGTTCCCGATTTATGGGAAGCCTGCACCGCCCTTTTTACGACATGGACGGTCGACGACACTGAGTGTCGCTGTTCGACTTGTCCCCGCCACGGAGTGTCGCTGTTCGACTTATCCCCGGCACGGAGTGTCGCTGATCGACTTGTCCCCGGCACGGAGTGTCGCTGATCGACTTGTCTCCGGCATGAAGTGTCGCTGGATGTTCGACTTGTCCCCGGCACGGAGTGTCGCTGATCGACTTTTCCCCGGCACGGAGTGTTGCTGTTCGACTTGTCCCCGGCACGGAGTGTCGCTGATGTTCGACTTGTCCCCGGCACGGAGTGTCTCTGGTTGTTCGACTTTTCCTCGTCACGGAGTGTCGCTGATCGACTTGTCCTCGGCACAGAGTGTCGCTGATGTTCTACTTGTCCCCGGCACGGAGTGTCGCTGATCGACTTATTCCCGGCATGGAGTGTCGCTGATGATCTACTTCTCCCTGGCACGGAGTGTCGCTGATGTTCGACTTGTCCCCGGCACGGAGTGTCGCTAATAGACTTGTCCCCGGCAGGGAGTGTCGCTGGTCGACTTGTCCCCGGCACGGAGTGTCGCAGGTTGTTCGACTTGTCCCCGGTACGGAGTGTCGCTGATCGACTTATCCCCGGCACGGAGTGTCGCTGATGTTCGACTTGTCCCCGGCACGGAGTGTCGGTGATCGAATTATCCCTGGCATGGAGTGTCGCTGATCGACTTATCCCCGGCACGGAGTGTCGCTGGTTGTTCGACTTGTCCCCGGCACGGAGTGTCGCTGTTCGACTTGTCCCTGGCACGGAGTGTCGCTGGTTGTTCGACTTGTCCCCGGCACGGAGTGTCGCTGATCGACTTATCCCCGGCACGGAGTGTCACTGGCTGTTCGACTTGTCCCCGGTGCGAAGTGTTGCTGATCGACTTGTCCCCGGCTAGGAGTGTTGCTGGCTGTTCGACTTGTCCCCGGCTAGGAGTGTCGCTGGTCGACTTGTCCCCGGCACGGAGTGTCGCTGGTCGACTTATCCCCGGCATAGAGTGTCGCTGACTGTTCGACTTTTCCCTGGCACGGAGTGTCGCTGATCGACTTGTCCCTGGCACGGAGTGTCACTGGCTGTTCGACATGTCCCCGGCATGGAGTGTCGCTGATCGACTTGTCCCTGGCATGGAGTGTCGCTGGCTGTTCGAATTATCCCCGGTGCGGAGTGTCGCTGGTCGACTTGTCCCTGGTACGGAGTGTCGCTAGCAGTTCAAGTTGTCCCCGGCACGGAGTGTCGCTAATTGACTTGTTCTCAGCGTGGAGTGTTGCTGGTTGACTTGATCCCGAGGCGGAGCATGATTCTGACAAGGAAGGTAGATATCCTGAGGCGAAGCATGATTTCGACACGGGGTAAATTCTGGGACGAAGCAAGATTCCGCCGCAGAGGCTGTTGGTTTGACTTGATTTGTGTTGACATCAGCATTGCTACACTGGAATATGGTACCAGGTGCGAATCATCATCTGTCATGAGAGTATTTGGGGATTTGGTTTTGGTTTGGCATCATCACCACTACACTGGAATATGGTACCAGGAGCGAATCATCATTTGCCTTTGCTTATTGGGAAGCGATGGCTTAGGGGACAGGTTTAGATCCCTATCACCTAAGGCTTTTCAATTTTATGGGCCGTAAGGGTCCCATAAAAGCATTTTCACCCTGCGAGTCGTAAGGATCCCGTAGGTGCATTTTCTCCTTAGGAGTCGTGAGGACCCCCAAGTGTGTTTTTCCTTTATGAGTCGTAAGGATCCCACGAAGGCGTTTTCTTACTAGTCGTAAGGATCTCGCAAGTTTTATTCTCCTCTTGCATCGTGAGGACACATGAGTGGATTCCCCTCGTTCCCAGTTTAATCTCTTAGGGGTCATCTGTTTCCAATTTAACGACATAGAGGTCATCTGTTCCCAGTTTAACGACTTAGCGATCATCTGTTCCCAGTTTAATGACTTAGCGGTCATCTGTTCCCAGTTTAAAGACTTAGGGGTCTATCGTGCCCAGTTTAACGACATAGCGGTCATATGTTCCCAGTTTAAGGACTTAGCGGTCATCTGTCCCCAGTTTAAAGACTTAGGGGTCTATTAGATTGGAAGCTTGGAATTTTGGGGTAGGGGTCGGCATCAGCGTTGCTAACACTGAAGCACATGTGCCAGGAGCAATTCATCATTTGCCTTTCCCTGTTGGGAGCGATGGCTTAGGAGACAGGTTTAGGTCCCTATCACCTAAGACTTTTCAATTTTATGAGCCGTAAGGGTCCCATAAAAGCATTTTCTCCCTATGAGTTGAAAGGATCTCGTAGGTGTGCTTTCTCCTTAGGAGTCGTGGGGACCCCCAAGTGTGTTTCTCCTTTGTGTGTCGTAAGGATCCCATGACGGTGTTTTCTTACGAGTCGTGAGGATCTCGCAAGTTTGTTATCCTCGTGTATCATGAGGACACATGAGCGAGTCTTTCCAAATGGAGCATAATTCTAAGGGCGGAGACCAGCCGCATAACTGGTGATTACGGTGGGGCATGGGTATGATGAGAATTATTTGAGCCCGTGGATTGTATACGGTAGTAAATTTGGGGACTTGCCGTAGGGCTGGAAGAATTTTAGGAAATTGGATTTTGGTTCGCGTCTGCATCGCTGTGCTGGAATATGGTACCAGGAGCGACTCATCAATCGCCGTTGGGAATTTGAATTTTGTTTGGCGTCTGCATCGCTGCAGTGGAATATGGTATCAGGAGCGACTCATCATTCGCCGTTGGGAATTTGAATTTTGGTTGGCGTCTGCATCGCTGCACTGGAATATGGTACTAGGAGCGACTCATCATTCGCCGTTGGGAACTTGAATTTTGGTTGGCGTCTGCATCGCTGCACTGGAATATGGTATCAGGAGCGACTCATCATTTGCCGCCTTTTTTTTTACCGCAATTGATCTATCATTTCAGCTTTTCTTATCACGATCATTTCAGCTTTATTTATTCGCGGTTGCTCCATCATTTCAACTTTTCTTTTGTTTTTATTTACACACTTTTTTTATTTACATTCCCAGTTTAACGACTTAGAGGTCGATTATTCCCAGTTTAATGACATGGTGGTCAGCGGTTCCCAGTTTAAAGACTTAGAGGTCTATCGTTCCCAGTTTAACGACGTGGTGGTCAGTTTGCTTATCCCAGCTCCTCGAACTTTGATCTTGGCGGTATTGTGTTGATGATCGTAGCTCTGTGGCTTTTTGGTACATCTGACGACTTTCCCAAGTTTGTATTAGTTCTCCACCCAATCTTTGAAAATATAGCAGTTCTCGATGGTATGACTTACCATTCTATGATATGGGCAATATATGGGATTGCCGGTCATGTTCATTTCATGTGGCCTTTTTGGAACAGGCAGTTGCAAACCGTTGTTAAAGGCGTCCGTGAATATTTTGCGGACTTCATCCCTCCTGAAGGAGTATACCTTCTTCTTTCTCTCCATTGGAGTAGGTGCCTTTACTGATGCTGGTCCTTGAGGCCGATTAGTCTTTGGTTCGCCCTTTTCAGATAATTGTACATGTCTGAGAGAATCAAGTTCCTGAAGGGCTCCGGTCTCCATTTGTATGAAATCGGAGGTCGTAGCTTGACTGTTTGCTAACACGCCATTAGACAGTTCTATTTCTCCCGTCTTGTATTGCTTTTTGACCCGATCTTTGAAGACGAAGCAGTCCTCAATGGCATGACCTATCACTCTGTGATAGGGGCAATATTTTGGGTCGTTGGTCATATTCTCTTCATGCGGTCTCTTTGATTCTGGCAGCTGTAAACCGTTTCTTAGGGCATCCTTAAATATCTTGTGGATTTTATCCCTTTTGAAGAAAAAAACCTTATCCGGTTTCTCTTTCAGAGGCGATTCCCCTTCGGCGTATGTATCGAATGGACTGGAGTCTGATCGCGGCCGTTTCTCGCGAAGGCGCTCTCTTAGGCTGAAAGGGGTATCAGTTGGCTGCCTCCGAGTATCCATCCCTGGCTCATGAACCAAAATTTGATTCTGTTGTAATTGCAATCGGGCGACTTGGGTTGCGAGATCTGCCGCGACGTTTGCCAGTTCGTCGACCTTAGACTGTACCTTGGCTAACTTCTCATCCCTGCCCTGAAGCTGCCTCTGAAGCCATCTTATTCTGTAGTTCCGGATATGACAATCGGGTCATCTTTATTGCCTGAGCTCAATTCCATAGGAACCCTAGGCTCCTTTGGCTTATCGGCCTGAGTGAGCTCTTCATCATTTAGACCGAGCCGATGCTGGGTAGAGTCAACCATATCACCGCCATGGCTGTGAAGCATAGGAGGGTTAGTTTCTTCCTGTCCGGCCATGTAGACGGTGTGGACCACATATGCAGCCGTCTCTTTATCTTTGGCGGGGTAATGCTGTTCTTCGAACCTCATGAAGTTCAACCTAGCAGGAGCCCTGGCCCTTTTGTTGGCTCTATATCTGAGCCTTTTCTGCCTTAGCTTCTCAATTTTAAGGGCTTGGCGGGCATCTGTTTCCTGGGAAGCCACCGTGAATCAATTAACGGGGAGCTCAGAGAAGATACCCGATTGAGCAGTTGTCGAGGGCACCGCTGGAGCTTGCTCGAGATGCCTCGTTGCTTTTTTCGTGTTCATGGCCTTGCCCCCAGCTGGAGAAATGGAGAGTCGTTCGGAAACGGACTTGCACTTGGGCTGAGGTGCCCTCGGGACCATGACATTCAACCTTTTCCCCTTTGAGGCTGGTTATCCATCACTGGGGCTTGAAGAGCAGGGACAACGTTAGCTGGCACGAACAGAATAGAGCCAAATGGTAGCAGCGGCTCCTCCCACTGTTTCCCGAGACTGGCCGGAAGGACCGTCCTGGCGTCCATCTTCATCGTGTAGGAGATGGGAGCCGTGCTAAGAGCTGAGTTCGTCCTTAGAGACATTTTGTTGCTTCCGGAGATTGTAATTTGAAATTTGTTAACTTGTACAAAGAAGCATGATTTTAGTACAGGCAATCGATATATATGTTGACTGAGTTCGCATGAACATTTAACTCGAAATATGGGAGGAGAGATTGGTCCCACCGGGCATGCCAGAATCTGTAGGGTGTTTTTCGTCACCCTTTTGAGATGGGAATACGTGCGTGCTTTTCAGGCACAGTACAGATTCCCACTGTCTAGGGTAGGCTGGGGTTTATTGATTGTAGGGATCCGAATCTCCGGCAGCCGCGGATTAATCTGCTATTAATTACCCCTCGCATTTGGAGCGAGAGAACCTCCGATTGACGGGTTAAACTGGTCATGCGAACTCAATGTGCAGTGTCATGGTTTAAAGGGGTTTTAGATATATCGGGGGCCCCACAGAGTTTTTACGGGGGTCCCGCTACCCGGATAGCGGGCTGGGGGTCAAGGGGGCTAGCAGCCCCCTTGCGGGGTGCGGGGCAGTACACTGTTAGAAATTTTTTCTAACGGGTGAGGTATTTTTAGTGTGGAGTGTGTGTAAAATGGGGGAAAATGGCATCCAAATGACGCGTGGATGCTAGCGCCTCGCGTGCCTAGCACGAAGGCGCTGGGCGCGGGCGCCCTACATACAGGGCACGCGAGCGCTGTGCGCCAGAGCGCCAGCACCCCACGTGCTAGGCACACGGGCGCTGTGCGCCAGAGCAAAAGGGACTTAGTCCCTGCACGGGGAGCTATGCTTCCAAAAGGAAATATTTATTATTTTGTTTATATATATATTTTTTTTTTGAGGAGTTGTACTCCTAAGATATTTTGGAGCTGATGAAAGGGGCTTCTCCCTTGAGCTCTGGATCTTCCCCAAAGTGAGGTTCTTGGAGGTGGGTCTCCTTCTTCGTCCCTGTTGGCAGGATCTTGAAGAATAAGATGTATGAGATTTTAAAAATCTCTCCTTTTTAAGATCTGATGGGAGATCTGAGTTCCCCTTTGTGGGTTTTATGGTGAAAAACTATTTAGTTTTGGAAAATGAAGAGTAAAACTCTTAATTTAATTGAAAAGGGGAAGAAGGTTTAGAACTTGAGGAAGGAGAAAGAGGCACAAAAAAAACCCTAGAGTTTGAGAGAATGAAAAGTGTATCTTTTATTCATCATCCTGTTGCCTTATATAGGCTTACACATTTACACATAGCCCCTTGGGCTTTACAAAATGGCATTTTGCCCATCCCATGCCTCATGTGCTATTTCTTTTTGCACATAAGCCATGGGCTTTACAAAAATTTGGCTTTATGCCCATTTTGCTTACATTCATGCATAAAAAATTACATCTAAATTATTTATTACATGATTTTTATTTTGGCATGGAGGAGGGCCGGCCGCTTCATGTTCGAACTCAACCTGGGCATGGGCCCACATAATCTAGGCTTAGGCCCACTTGCCTTGGGGTTGACCTTGACTTTGACTTAGTCAACCGGGGTGCAATTTTCGACCTCAACACTATTATCATTATCAAAAATCTTTTCTCTTTCCTCAAGTGAGCTCTCACGCTAACTCTCTCCTTCTTCCTCTTCCTCTCAAAAACTCTAGTGTCTCATGTGTTGAGAATCAAGGGTTAGTGAGATTAAGCAACCCAAAATCACACTCTACTCATTCTAGGTTACTTAGTTTAACAAGCCAAGTGATCTAGTTGCCTCAATTTGGAGGTTAAGCTTAAGGTTGGAACTTTTGGGTGGATCTTCTTCGACTTCGAGAAGCCTACGAGGAGGTGCTATCCATTTCCACTCCAAGGAGCCCGCGAGGTGAAGGAGGACAGAGAGAAGACAAGGACACAATTCTATGAGGTATAACATTCATCCGAGTAGTTAAACCTCATATAGATTGCTAGTATGGTTTTATGTTCGATCCTTACTAAAGTCGATATTACCAACCCCGTAAAAATCATCTTTTGCTTATTCCGCCTCCCCGCGAACACGTGGGGTGCGCAACATTGACTAACAGTGGTATCAGAGCCTTTCATAAACCCTAGATATCTTGTAATGATATTAGAATTCCGCCGTTTTTGTTGCCGAAAAACTGTCGACAAAAACAGTTTTCAAATGTGATATTTTGAGTTGTTTGCGCACCCCGCGGGCTTATGGATTGAACCGAGAAGCCGTAGGGTGAAGCGTGCGCACCTCGAGGATACCCCGGGGGGACCAATGGCTGGGAACACCCCCCAAGGCCACCAATTGGTGGCTTTGGGGGTTGCTGACCTGAGAGCACCAGAAACAGGTGCTCTCGGGTCTGTCCTCCTTTGGGGGGCACCTCATGGTGGACCTAAGGAGTGGGCACCCCTCCCGAGGCCCCACATTCGACATATTATCATGTGTCTTTTCCTCCGCGAAGATTCGGACAGGTTTCAAGTTTGTTTCAACTCCCGGATTGGCTCAAAACTATCGATTTTGAAACATTAGCTCACTGGATTTTCAAGACTTGGAAAATTGTTTAAGTTTTCTAATTGCATGCGGAATTCTATTATCGTAGTTACTTTACAAGCTTTGTGTTGTATATATTTGTTTGGAAACGTCGACTAATTTCTATACGTCGATTAGTCGGGGTTGCACATATCTGTGATAATGTTATATTGGTTTGTGTATATGAACTTGTTGGATCGTCATGATGAATAGCCGGGGATGTGAGATGAGGGTTTTCATTCTTTCATTCGATGTAAAATTTGTAAAGTGATGTAATATTATTTTTGCGGGGCACATCCGGGTTGAGCTTGTATCCACCGTTGTATTATTTCTTTTACTGTTTTTGCTCCTAGGATAGACCCAAGGTGGGGTCCACAAACTACCGGGTATTTTGATGTGCCGAGTGGCCTACTCACTTTGTTGAGGGAGGTTGCTTCACTTCGGGTATTTGGCGGGTAGTTTCCCGCACCCGTAGGGGTCTAGGGTGGGGTTTGGCTATTCATCATGACCGTGTAATTCGTCTTTCGTTACAGGCTCAAACGAAAAGTGGATTCCTAGTATATCCAATGTGTTCATCTGTGATATGGAATGCCTATCATTGCATCTGACGAATGTATATATCTATATATGATATCTAGCAGACGTTGCTTATGATTAGAATCCGCGCTGGTCCAGCCCCGCTCTGTCGCTAGTTAAGTAACCTAACGGGTGATGACGGGGCCCCGTGGCGAATGCGGATGGCATAAGAATACGTTATATTTTCGTTGTTTTTTGCAATGGTAGGATTAATTGATGGGACTGCATTACATTAATGCTAAGAAAACAAACCAAAGTTGAATCGTTGGAACAATTTCAAAACCACTCGGTTTTTTCAAAACAGCAAAACTTTTAAAATGCGGAGCTTAAACCACTCCTTTTAAAAGCTATCAGGTTCCTTCGATTATATCAAGTTCACTACGTTCACAGTTTCACCAAAACCATTCGTAGCCCTCCGTCATTTCAGTTAGATATTCCATAGTATTCAAGCTATGTATTTTGACCTTCGCCAAGGCATAGTAATTGGTAGCTACTGAATATTTATCTGTAGTATAGATAGATGCGTTAGTTTAGGACAGTCGTACTGCTATTTTGGCCTTCATCAAGGGTATGTACGGGTGGGTTCAAATTAACCTGGATAATGATGGGCAGAACTTGACATGTGACTTATGATATGTTGGCCTTCGTCAAGGTCATAAGAGCATGGGGCAAAAATCCACATCGGGAGTTCTAAAGAAACTAAAACTTGCTAGTGTTGCATACCATTTGGAGTGTGATAATTTTGGTAGGATTCCTTCGATTTTATCACACGATGATATTCGGATCTCGATCCTACTGTGAGTATATGCTACTCCTTGGGAGATTTTTTCACTTGACGATCAATGTTATAAACTAAGTAGGTGTCTAGAACAGTGTTAGCGGGGCTACGTCTCCAGGGAAAAGAGGTTATTTAATTAAGGAACTTCACGAAAGCGTCGTAAAACCTCCCTCGAAGTACCGACATTAGCCTGGCTGAACGGTTAAGCAAGTATTTTACGGTGAGATTAATCCTGACTAATTCTTCTTTTCTGGTTTGAGGAAGGATTCGAGAAATAGTGGGAGTCATCCTGTTTAGATAAACTAAAAATCAATCTAAATTTGCAAGAGTATCATGCTAAAGTGTTTCTTCTTCTCTCCTAATTGCAGCGACCAAACATGACGGGCCTTAAGTTACTATTAGATAAAAATATATTGACAGGGCTAAACTATGAAGATTGGTTCAGGAATGTCAAGATGGCAATCACTTATGAAAAATTGGGCTATGTTCTAACTACTAAAGCCCCCGCCGTCCCAGGTCCAGATTCCATCGTCGCGGATAAGGAAATTCGTAAGACCTAGGAAATTGATTGCGCGAAAGCCAAGTGCCTCGTGCTGGCCTCCATAGACAATGAACACCAGAGGCGGCACGAGAATATGGATCTTGAATCCATATTCCTCCATACCAAAGAATTATATGGAGAGCAATCTCGTATCGCAAGATACGAGACCTCGAAGAAGCTATTTCAGGCGAGGTTGGCTGTCGGGTTATCTGTAGGGGAACACGTCCTTAAGATGATCAGCTATATTGAGGAGCTCGCGGACCTTGCGATCACGTTAGAGAACGAGCTATATACAGACTTGATTCTCCAGTCCCTCCCTTCTACCTACGCCCAGTTTATATTGAATTTTAATATTCAAGGTAAAGAAGTTGAACTACCGGAACTCCTCAACATGTTGAGGAGTGCTGAGGGCACCCTGAAGAAATCCAGGGAAACACCCGCTCTGCTTATTGGTGAAGCTTCCTCTTCTAGGTCCAAGGCGAAAGCCAAAAGAAAGAAGAAGAAGGCCCCCACCAAGCCGAGAAGCGGTGTTAGTAAGGTGGAAGCAAAGGGAAAGGAAAAAGTGCCGGGGCCGACGGTAGGAAAGGAAGAATACTTCTACTGTCATAAAAAGGGCTATTGGAAGAAGATTGCAGGGCTTGGAAGGCCAAGAACCAGGACCCGAAGCAAGTTGTGGCTCCGGCTTCAGGTGTGTTTGTAATTGAATACTGTCTGTCAATCAACTCTACTTCCTGGGTATTGGATACCGGATCAGGATCTCATATCTGTAATTCTTTGCAGGTACTGAGAAGCCATAGAGTTCTGAAGACCGGTGATATGACCCTCAGGGTTGCTAACAGAGCGAGCGTGGATGCTGTGTCCATAGGGGAATATCACCTAGGATTGACGAGTGGACATATTTTGGTTTTGCGCAACTGTTTTTATATACCTAGTTTTACTTGTAATATCATTTTTGTATCTTTGTTATCAAAAGAAGGTTATGATTTTACATTTGTAAGCGATGTTGTAAACGTCTACCTTAATCATGGTCTGATTGGGTCTGGTACTCTAAACAACAGTATATACGTATTAAACCAACTACAAATTTTCAATGTCCAGAACACAAATAAAAGAAAGACTCCAGAATTAAATCAAGCTTTCTTATGGCATTGTAGACCGGGTCACATCAACGAGACAAGGTTAACCAAGTTACATAAAGAAGGATATTTGGATCCGTTCGAATATCAATCTTATGCAACTTGTCAATCATGTCTCAAAGGAAAGATGACAAAGACTCCGTTCACTGGACACGGAGTAAGAGCGAGTGAGCTTTTAGGACTCATACATAGCGACGTTTGTGGTCCAATGTCTACACATACAAGAAGTGGTTATTCATATTTCATTATTTTTACGGATGATTTCTCTAGTATGGTCATGTCTTCTTGATGAAATATAAATCCGAGGCCTCTGAGAAATTCCGAAAATATAAAAATGAAGTGCAAAAATATCAAGACACTAAGATCTGATCGAGGTGGTGAATACTTGAGTGCCGAGTTCTTGGATTACCTAAAAAAGAATGAAATTCTCTCTCAGCTTACTCCTCCATACACACAACAACACAACGGTGTATCGGAAAGACGGAACCGGACCTTATTAGATATGGTAAGTTTCATGATGAGTAACGCTGAGTTACTGCGATCATTCTGGGGCTATGCACTAGAATCAGCTGCATATCTTTTGAATAAGGTTCCTACCAAGACCGTGCCTACCACACCATATCAGATGTAGAGTGGGAAAAACCCTATTTTCAGTATCTGAAGATATGCGGATGTCCGGCTTTTGTCAAAAAGCAGCATGCGGACAAACTCGAGGCACGCTCAGTACTGTGTAAGTTTGTAGGATACCCAAAGAACTCCAGGGGGTATCTTTTCTATTACGCAGAGGAACAAAAGATTATTGTTTCTCGTCATGCCCACTTTTTGAAACATCAATTTTTATAAAAAGAAACTAGTGGGAGCGCAATAAAACTGGAAGAAATTCCAGAACCACAAGCTATTACTGAGAGCTTGGTGGAACCAGAGGTTCCAAAAGAACAAGACATTCCCGCACCACTCCACAGGAGTAGTAGGCTGCCTCATCAGCCTGAGAGATACTACGGTTTTCTCGTAGACGGGGATAGAGAGGATTGCATCATTGATAATGATGATCCACCTAACTTCCAGCAAGCCATTCAGAGCACAGACTCAGTAAAATGGCTGGATGCAATGCAGACCGAGATGGAGTCCATGTACACCAACAAAGTATGGACTTTGGACATTGCTCCAGAAGGGGTAAAACCCCTAGGCTGCAAATGGATCTTCAGAAAGAAGATTGGTGTAGATGGACAGGTTGAAACCTATAAGGCTAGACTTGTTGCAAAAGGATTTTGTCAAAGACCTGGTTTGGACTGTGATGAAACCTTTTCTCCAGTGGCTATGCTCAAATCCATTCGGATCCTTCTTGCCATTGCTGCCTTCCACGATTATGAGATTTGGCAGATGGACGTAAAGACCGCATTTCTAAATGGACATTTGGAAGAGTGCGTCTATATGGACCAGCCAGAGGGTTTCATTCAGAATAGGAGCAGCGGGAAAGTGTGCAAGTTGCTTAAGTCCATTTATGGACTAAAGCAGGCATCGCGGAGTTGGAACATCGATGGAAGCGGAGTATATCACAGCTTCTGATGCCGCAAAGGAAGCAGTCTTGATGAGGAAGTTCTTAACAGAACTTCAGGTGGTTCCGTCCATTGTTGATCCAATACCTCTGTATTGTGACAACAACGGGGCTATAGCTTTAGCAAAAGAACCCAGATCCCATCAAAAGTCCAGACACATCTTGAGGCAGTATCACCTGATCAGGGAGATCGTGGATCGCCAGAAGATCGAGGTTCGGAGAGTTGCTACAGAGGACAACACTGCAGATCCATTCACAAATGCCATCTCTCAGATGCTGTTCGAGAGGCTATTCGAGATGATATGTCTGCGATATGCCAGCACATGGCCTTAGTGCAAGTGGGAGATTGTTAGTGTGATATGCCTTAGAGGCCATTATTGTATAATACTAGTTTGTATATTACATTTTGGAAGCTTGGGATATATACACGGATTTATGACAGTCTTGCTCGATATAGTAGTATGCAACTTGGTTTGTATCTATAATAATATGTGTATATGTTTCTTTTAACCTATCACTAATACATATTGATAGAGCACTTAAGATCTTTGCTTGACTACCAGCGTTGTGATGGCAGTCATACTAGTAAGGGCTGGGTAGTCTACAAGCACATCCTTATAGGTCCTTAGTCGTAGGATTATCGAAACAAGTTATCGATACTCCAGAGTAGACTAGTGTATACGCTTCTCATCCCAGCAGGGGAAATGGTCTGTCCCACAGCCATCAGTACGTCGTACTGGAGATAGTATGCAGGTGCTCATTGGGTTATGAGTTACACTGGACGGACTCATAGGGTACTGCTGGTTGGTACTATACCTAGCGTCAGGTAGCAGTTCCCAGGTGACATGAGTACAGCTTAGTCCGTTGACTTGATACTGCTACTTCGCCTCAAGTGTGTTCCCATTGTTCTTAGATTACTACCCTACCACGGCTCTATTGAGTCGTGCAAAAATGTAGTAGTTGGGTGCAGTCCCGAAGCACTTGGAGGTAGTGGCGGTTAGATAGGATTCGCCTCTCTCGGTATTGGAGGCTGATGTCGTGCTGTGTTCGGAACGCCATTACAAAAAGTCCCTATCCAGGGCAAGCGAGATTTACTGGTAGGTACTCTAGTAGTTTCTATAAGAAGATTGTAGGACGAACTGTTGTATTCCTAGTCTTGTACGTGGACGACATTCTTTTGATAGGAAATGACATTCCTATGCTCCAATCGGTCAAGCTATTTTTGTCACAACGGTTCTCCATGAAGGACCTGGGTGATGCCTCGTACATTCTGGGGATCAAGATCTATAGAGATAGATCCAAGAGACTACTGGGACTTTCGCAGTCCAGGTACATAGAGACCGTACTAAAGAGATTTAGTATGGAGGATCCCAAGCGCGGTAACATACCCGCATTGCACGGAATTACCCTCTCCAAGAAGATGTCTCCTAAGACTGACGAGGAGAGGGTTCGCATGAGCACTATACCCTACGCTTCGGCGGTAGGATCTATAATGTATGCGATGCTATGTACAGGACCAGATGTAGTTTACGCGCTGAGCACGGTAAGCCGGTATCAGTCAGACCCAGGTGAGGACCACTGGACAGCAGTGAGGAACATTCTCAAGTACCTGGGAAGGACTAAGAAGATGTTCCTGGTTTACGGTAATGGAGACCTCAGGGTCGAGTCCTTTACCGATTCAAGCTTCCAGAGTGACAAAGATGACAGCAAGTCTGTCTCGGGTTTTGTGTTTACCCTCAACGGAGGGGCGGTATGTTGGAAGAGTTCCAAACAGGATACCGTCGCAGACTTGACGATGGAGGCTGAATACATTGCTGCAAGCGATGCCGCAAAGGAGGCGGTCTGGATGAAGAAGTTCATTAGTGAACTTCAGGTGGTTCCGTCCATTGTTGACCCAATACCTTTGTATTGCGATAACAATGGGGCTATAGCTTTAGCGAAGGAACCAAGGTCCCATCAGAAATCCAGGCACATCTTAAGGCGGTATCACCTGATCAGGGAGATCATTGATCGCCAGGAGATCGAGGTGCGGAGAGTGGACACAAAGGACAACACAGCGGACCCATTCACGAAGGCCTTGCCCCAGACTCAGTTCGAGCGGCTGATCGAGATGATAGGTCTTCGATACGCCAGTACATGGCCTTAGTGCAAGTGGGAGATTGTTAGTGTATATGCCCCAGGGCCATTACTGTATCATACTAGTATGTATATTACTTGATGGAAGCTTGGGATATTCACAGTTGTGTAGACAATCTTGCTCAAAATAGTAGTATGCTACTTGGTTTGTCTCTGCTTTAATGTGTACATATGTTTCTTTATTATATCACCTATACGCATTAGTAGAGCCCTTAGGATCTTTGCTTTATTACCGGCGTTGTGATGGCGATCACACTCGTGGGGGCTGGGTAATCCACAAGCACATCCTTATACACGTCCCTAGTCGTGGGATTATCGAGACAGGGCATCGATACTCCGGAGTAGAATAGCGTATACGCTTCTCATCCCAGCACGGGAGACGGTCTGTCCCACAGCCGTCAGTACGTCGTACTTGAGATAGTATGCGGGTGCTCGTTAGGTTACGAGTACACTGGATAGGACTCGTCGGGAACTGATGGTTGGTATTATACCTATCGTCAGTTATCAGTTCCCAGGTGACATGAGTACAGCTTAGTCCGCTGACTTGACACTGTCACTTCGCCTCGAGTGTGTTCCCACTGTTCTTTGATTACTACCCTACCACGGCTCTATTGAGTCGTGCAAACAGGTAGTAGTTGGGTGCAGTCTCGAAGCACTTGGAGGCAGTGACGGTTAGACAGGATTCGTCTCTCCCGGTATTGGGGGTTGACATCGCGCTGTGTCTAGGATAGCCATTACACGAGTAGTCCCTGGCCAGGGCAAGCGAGATATACTGGTAGGTTTCCAGTGTTATCTCAAGGTGTTCTAGGCTTCACTCCGACACGACTTGTACCGCTGTTAGGGGACTGACGTTTACCGCCCCCCTAGGCCCGCCATGCGATGTATCAGACGAACAGACTGGACTGTACGGAGATTGTCACATACAGGCTCAGTAGGAGTTCGGATGGGTTTACCTTATTGGCCTTCTTATCGACATCTACCTGGGGACCGTTACGTACAGCTAGTGCCGCTTGCGGTCTGTGGTTAAACCCACTGCCAGCATAGTGTCGAGTCTTTAGAGTCCCACACAGAGAGTTTCCCTGCACCGAGCGAAACGTGTAGAGGTCGTATGGTTTTACGGCAGGGCTGCGATCACTTACGTACACTTGTGTGCGTGCGCTGTTCGGGCAGGCAATACTAGTGGGCTTTGGTTTAAGCCGGATCCTAGTATTGCACGGATGGATTTGTTTTGTCTTCTGCGCATCCGCATTCTACGGAATTCGGATGCAGGTGTGTATGCACAGTTTTCGGAGCGATGAAGGAGGAGGTGCCTCATCAGGGTTTTGGCAGTTGGTTCGGCCAAAACCGTTATGTGGCAGGCTCATTAGGATTTTGGCAGTTCGTTTGGTCAAACCCATTATGAGCCGCGGACATCATTTACTAATCCTTTTAGTGATAATTTTATGATGGCTAATTGCATTGACCATTTCACCCCATTGACCTCTCTTGACTTTGTTGACCGGTTGACCGTGTTGACTATTGACTTTCAAGAGAGATCTACACTCTTCTTTTCTTTTTCTTTTTCTATTTTGATTATGATAATGGTCATTTCAATATAGCCATCAAACTTTATCTTGATGGTATTAGTAATGATATTGTTTTTGCATTATTGAACCATGGTTCATTTTCTTATGCTCACAATTTCTTTCTCATTCTCTCTCTTGCCTTTTTCTAGTGAGAAGAAAAGAAATGCACCATGGTTGCTAGCTCCTCCTTCTTCCTCCTCTTGATTCATCTTTTGATCTCATGTGTTGAGAGATAAAGATCCCACAAAGACAAAACCATCCCTCTACCACTTCTACACAACCTAGGGCTTCTAGACTAGCAATCTCTTTGCCCTAGTTACCTCGGCTCGAGGTGGAGCTCGGTGTACATCCCTCGGGTGGATCGTCTTCGACTCAAGGAGGCTGCGGAGGTGACCAAAGTCCGGATCAAGCCTCGGAGCAAGCAAGGAGAAGAACAACAAGAAGAGAAGGAGTTCAAGTTGAGGTATAACCCCTAACCGAGTAGATAAATCTCTAGTTAGGATGCTAGTGTGTTGTTTAGCAAAGATCCAGCTTTTATGGTCCATGTTACCATGTTTAGAAAAAAATTTGTTTTACCGTTTTCGCAACCCCGAAAGTACCAGGAGCGGTAACATGGGCCTAACAAAAACATCATGAAACCAGTGCCCTGCATCGGCACATAAATCCTCATATATCGGGCTCCGTCAGTCCGTATCGGCCCACGGGCTCCGTCAGTCCGGATCGGCCCATATCATCTCTCGACTCCGGTCGGTATCCTCCGGATATCCGCCAAGCCCAAATACTATCATCGGTAGGTAGTGGTCCCTCTGTCAGGATCACCGTATATATACACAGCATCCCTTTCTTACCCCGGGGTACCATACCGGGTCCACCATGTACACGCAATCGGCCTCATCCAGCTCCTCGAATCGGGTTTCACGTGTCACACTCAGAACCGAGAAAACACATGGTGGACACACTGAAATATCATATCAAGAGAAACCGGATTTTTAAAACAGTACTTACTTTCTTTTGAAATAGCCACGGTTCTCAAATCCAGAAATCCCATGAAAACAGCATATCTCAATGCGTATAATCTTAAAGCATGATATATGCTACATATAACAGAAATGTAAGCATATCCGTATGTCATATAACATGGAAAAATACTATGCACATATCAAGGGAAAACCACTCTTTTAAATGAATCCATTTTTGAAATATATCCTGCGGTTCCCAATTCCCTCCAAGTCAAATGCAATATCATATAAAGGTGCATGCAACTATGACAGACAATTCATGCAAAGTATCAAGTCAAAATGCAGCAATTCTACTGTGTAGTGACATGGCAATTATCGATGATGAAGTGTGTGAGCCGGCAAGTAAGTGTACGTGAAGCATACGCATCATCGATAATGGTGCTGGTTTCCTGATAGCATGGGTTTCATAATAACTGCAGAGAACATAAACAGCATGCAATGCGATGCGAATAGTAAGAATATGCGGAAAAATGAATAGATAATGCAGCAAAAGGAAATAGGCAATAAATATATGAGTCACACAGTTTTGACGTTTTGAAATAACACGAATCGTGGTGTTGAGAAAAAAATAGGGGCTACGGTGTTTTTAAGAAAAGGTGCGTCTTTTGAAATATCCGTAGTATCCCTTGGTATGTCTTTAAAATTCTCACGATTCGTTAGTTTTAGAAATAGGTATGACTCGGGTCCAGTCTAGCATCTACGGGGTAAACTACAGGTCTAACTAACAAGCCAATCGAAAGGGGTATGGAAATCACCTAAATCTGAGTCGATATATATACATATATATAATAGTCGGTGATCCCACCTCAATAGTACCACGTACGATACAATATATCATATGACATGCTCGAGTCAAGAGTGAGGATCTATCATCATAGCTATCTCGTACGGTAAATCCGTCGTACGGCATCCCAAATCTGGGTACGGGTCAACTATCACCTCTATCTCATCGTTTATCTGGTATCCTTATCATCACGTCATGAATTAGGGGTACTGATCTACAGTATAGTACAATCTGATACCATCAACATATATGAATGCGTGTGTATGAAAACACATCGCCTACCGATCCGCTATCATCACATGTCGTATTTCATAATACGATTCAAAACACATCACCGATCTCGTGGCATCATGCCCAATCTCATCGACTCATCTCCAAATATTATCCACTATCCTCATCATCCAAGTGTAGGTATACGTGTATATATATACATCGTCCCAAGCCTATGTGTGTGTGTGTGTGTATATATATATATATATATGTATCCCCAAATACGCACAAGTATAACAACGTAAGCATGTGTGTGTGTGGGTGTAAACCTATTCTAGGGTTCGCGACTAAGAAGCTATACTAGTTCACTTCTAAAAACCCTAATCTAACCATTGAACACCTAATCATATCTAGAATATCCATGTCACACATAAAAGATATCATATATATAGTATATATATAATATTATACATCGAACTGCGGCGGTGCTATATGGCATCCACCCGACTTCCCCCGTAGATATAATCTACTCACCTTGCTCTTAGCTTTCCGTTGCCGACGTCGCCACGTGCTTGCTTGTCGTCTCAAAGTCTTTGTAGGGTACCTACACATCATAATGTATCGCAAATGCGTATTAAACTCACATCGGAAAACCAAAACGACACGCTAAAGGCCTATATGTTAGAACCTATGGACTATGCTTTCAAAACCACCAAATAACACTCGATTTCGACGTACAAACGTCAAGCGATCGAATACGACACAAATCACAAAAATCCAGAATTCAAAATACGCAAAACAAAGCCCCAAATCAAAACAACAACTCTTGAAAATGGTTCCAGATTTTACCCTAGGTCAAATTAGCCAATTTTGCATATGCCAAGGGTCTAGTTTACAGGAGATGGAACTACAGACCAAACACGAACCACAAAGCTCCAGGTCTGGCCACAAATTGCGGCCAGATGGAATAAATCTGCGGCCCAATGGTGGAAGTGGGGTCTCGGGTCTTTAGGGTATGTTCTAAATCACCTACACATCTCTCTGTGTTTGCTAAATAATTTTCAGGTCACCCGGGTGTCAGCAGATTTCATTTTACACTCACAGAATCCATAATTTTCCGATATCGGGTTTTCTAAGTTCATATTCCAGGGTTCTAGTCTCTGATTTAGGTCTGAATTCTTGCACTAGGGGGTTTGTGTGCCCTCTTCTAAGCTCAACTACACATCACAACTCAAGAATTCCATAAACCCAAACTAGAAATTTTCAAATCTCACTAAACGACACCGAATCGGTTCTAAACAAATCTGGATGTAAGAGCAATGGAAATACTAGGCTAATGGTTAAGAGAATACCTCATTTGGCAACTCAATAATTTTCTTGGGTTGCCCCAAGTGTCCAAAATGCAAGCTTTCTTGGTCCAAGGTGTAGCTAGTGAGCTCATGCACATTTTTATTGAAGTGGGGATTGGGTTTTGATGAATTTTTCATGGAGTTGTGGGGGTTTTGAGCGGGAAGGGGGAGGAAGAGGGCATCAGCCCAAGTGAGAGGAGAAGAGAGAATGATGAAGATGAGAAAGAAAACAAGGGTCTTGGTCAATGGGAGACTCCTCACCTCTCACTCTCTCACTTGCCCATACCTACTTCTTTATTCATATCCCTTTTTCTTTTCTTTTTCCTTTTCTTCTCTTCTCTTTAATTTTATAACCATGTATGATAAATAAAAAGAAAGCATGAAAGAAAAATATAACAAGTGCTAAAATGACATGTGCAAGTCATATGCACAAAACAAGTTTAATTCGCGATTAGCGATATTTAATAGCGATTAGCACTAAGTAGTATATAATTAATCATAAAAACTTATAATTTGCATGATTCACATAAAACCCCCTCTTTTTAGTAATTTTAATAATTTTCCAAATTTTTTCCCAATTTATCGGTATTTAATTATACCGCCTTATTAAAATATTCAATATTTTATTATTTAATTATAAAAATTCCCAAAAATAATATTTTATTTTTTTTGAAATATTACAATCTTCCCTCCATAAAGAATTTCGGTCCCCGAATTTAAATTTAAACCCCTCAATACTAAAACATTTCAGTAAAAGACTAAGTCGTCGGGGTCCCGAAACCATCAATACAAAAAACACGTTGTAGCGCAATGCGTGCGCACGAACAATGAGCAGATAACTCAAAAATAACACTCCGTCAAGCATCCCACAATCATCGGAGTCATGGTGAAGACACAAATATCAAATCCAAAATAAAACCAATATGATATACATCAAAACTATACATGTAAACATCAAATTTATACATGTAGATATCTGAAGGAAATGCATGCCAAACCCCCTTTTTTTGCTGTGCGATGCGTGTATCGCGGCATAGTGGCGGACGTCTGTTGTAAGAAAATAACTATAAATAAACTTACCCTTTGTTTAATATGTACGTTCCGCCGTTTTGAAAACAATTTAGAAGGGTTTCCTTATTTTAAACGTTTCGTGTCATATCAGACACGTAGGTAAATACTGAGACTATAGCTCCCTTTTTGGAAATCTTTTCGATAACTATCAATGCATGCAAAATATATCCAGGTACTATCCTCTGACTAGTCCTGCTCAGTACGAAAACAAATAAAGAATATCATAAAAACGTACTGCTCCATAAGAAATCAGCCCCAAAGTGTGTATAAGAATGCTACGTGCGTCTGGTGCGCACGGAAATCAAAATCCATATGTGTGCCATACATGTGCACAAAAATAACATCTAAGTACAACGGGTGTGCACGAAACACCTGTCAGAGGCAATGTGTGTGCCTGACAGTAAAATCAGGTGCATCTGATATGCACGAAGAATCCCGATTTAGTGCATCTGGTGTACACCAAAATCACATCTCACAACCTGCGCCCAACATGCGCGAAATCCAAATCAGGTGCATCCATCATGCACGAATAAAATCTAGATCATGTGCATCCAATCATGCACGAAATCACGAAATCCAATATCAAGTGCCGAACGTGCACAAAATCCAATCAAAGCGTGCCAAATATGCGCAAGAATCCAAATCAAATGCACAGAGTGCACGAAATCAACATCAATATCAGAATCAAAATTGACGGTATACAATACAGCTCAATCTAAATCAGGTATACCGCTGTATATAATCTCACAACCATGTGCATCGGCGTGCACAAAACACATATCAATGCACTACAAGCACATATAAGCTATACCGAGTGCAAAAACCAAATCGTGTGCATACCATGTGCACAAAATCAACTCAACTGTGTAAAGTCCATGAAGTCATAAACATATGCAGCCAAGGAACAAAACGATATCAAGTGTAATAACTGTGCACAAATCATAAATCAACACAACTGTGTACAAAGCATAACTCAAGTGCAATAACTATGCATAAAATATAAATACCCAGTAGGTGCAACCATGGTGCACGAAAACAAAAATCATGAAACTCAGTCATCAAGACTAAATCCTGCGAATAGATCGCCCAAAATACCGAAATCCAAGATGACGGATACGTGATAATCGAATCACCAAATCACAACTCATAAATACCGTCATCGATATTTCCTCCTTCAAAGTCGAGAAGGTGTCGGTACATCCAATGCTAGCAGAGCAAGATATCTACTTTCCTCAGGTTCATGGCCTATCGTCTGGTGCCCTGAGGCTCCCGTCTCTCACTGCAGATTGCTAAGTGCGTAGCTCCTCGGCTCATCGGTTCAATATGCACTGACGACAGAAACAGTCCCGCTCTGGCACATCCTCTATAGATCTCTGGCCAACTATCTCGTCGATAATGCCGAACTCTGGCCTAATGGGTGTGTGCAATATGACCGCTCCTGGGTCCAAGTCTTCTCGTATAGTAATCTAGAAAGGTCCTGTCGAGGTCTCTCTCAAATCTCGTTTCTGCCGAATTGCCCGGAAGTTACCACCCTTCACTATATCTGTTTCTTGTTCCGGAACGGCTGCATACTCATCGCGACTCCTTCTAGAAGATATATCAATAATCAACGCCTCTGCATGCGTATCATATCTCTGATGTCAGCGGAGTGGAACGTCATCTCGTCGAAATCTCGTGCGAACTCCTTACTCCACTTTTTCTCTAATGTCGACTGCTTTGGACTCGTCTCTTCGTGGCTGCATGGACTGTGCTCCAATGGCTATACTCGTATCTGGAGTCTCCCAAGCAATGCATCCCATCACATGATATCCGAAAGATGTCGAATCATTCGATCGATTCGTTAAAACCTCATAATCCCCCAAGAGCTAAACATCTTGGGTACAGTTTAATAGTACTCCAGTACATACCACAGCACCTATGGACCAACCGTAGAAGGGCAAACCCAAGCCTCACAAATGGTACCGCTGAACTGCCGCAAACCCTAAGGTTCAAAGGCGTTCCATGGTTATTACGTCGAGTTAGGGTTTCATTCTTCTAGAGGGTCTATAGCATTACTTGCATTTGTCTCTGAATACTTTAAACTTGGAAAATGGGCTCCTGACATTCGATCGTCTCCATCGACTCTCAACGTACCTGCGTGAAGTCGTCTCTAGCTGGAATCAATCTATCTGATGACCTCGTATCGGGGTAAGCGAACGAACCACATGTCCTAGTCATTCATTCTTGGGTGACTAGCGAACTTCTATCATATCTCTAAGTACAACTCGTATAGCAATAGCTCCAACATCTGGGGCGATATCTCGTCATTCGCAGCAACAACTGGCTCATTCGTCCGCACGCTGAACAATGCATCAATCATCAATTAATAGGTGCATCGACGGTCATCACATTTTGGCTGGCCTCTAACAGTAGTCTGATCCTCTGGTGCTGATCTGCACTTCCGAGAAATCCCGTAAGAGTGATCCATCAAACGCTCATGGCGTGAAAACACCATAAAACGACACCTCTATGCAATCGTATGTCTTTGGAATCACGCCCTAGTCAGTCCTCGTTCGTGACGAGCTCGTGTTGACCGCAATTCTAGCCGTAGCTCTCTTTCTGCCCATGCAATCGTGGCAGCAAAAGCATAAACCAATATCGATGAGGATAGATCATAAGAATGAATATAATACTGTGCAAGGAAATGTACATCCTAAGGCTCCTTAAGCGGAGTGGCATATCGTAAGTATACCGCGGAACATACACACGGTAGGTCACTCTCCTTAAGTCACCTACTCTATCAACCAAGGTCAACCTATGCGATGAAAGTTCGGGTCTAATACCTCCTCGACTAAGTCTAAGTTCCGTAAGGTCAAGCCTAAGTTCCGAATATGTACAAACGCTCCAGGCTCCGCATAGTCAAACTTAGAATCGAACCAAGGTTAACTTAGCGCTCTGATACCAACTTTGTCATGACCCGAAATAGGACGTGACTGGCCCTTGAATCATATGAAGTCTATAGGACCTCATCTAATTCAAGTAAGACAAAAGCCCAGAAATCTAAAACCATTTTAAATAATAAATGAAGGAAAACTAGTTTTAAAGAATTGAAGAAAACATGTTTTAAAAACAAGGTTTTTAAATAAGTAAGCCGAATATGCATTTTTAAAACCCCAAGTCTTTTATGAAAATTTCGGCAGAGTTTCCATTTTAAATATTGGCCCCGAACGGGGTACAACATGAATAATATATACATCAAATAAAAGGCATCTCCAAGCGGGAGATAGCTCATCGTCAATCGACGGTCACAACCACGCAAGCAATATAATATACAACGCCAAAGGGCGAGGATCAAAACTCAAAAGGAAACTCAAAATCATTAAGAAAACCATAATACTACAACGCGCGACTCTAAGGTCGAAATAATACATAACTGGTTTTCTAAGTCTGAAATAAATACAGGTCTAGTTGATGGAATTACTAGATACAACTGATTAAAATAAATACAAGGGTGGTCACGATGCGAGTGAACCCACCTACCAAAGCAATCACCCAGAAAGGAAGCAGTGTGCCAGAAAGCCGCAATGAAACCTGTACGGTGAAACCTGCAAGAACTGTGGCACAACGGGGGTGAGTTGCCAACTCGTGAGTAGAAAACATCACAGAGCAGAAATCGTATGTATGACTCAATACTAGGTCAAACGATCAGTAATAATATATCCTCAATATGAATAAGTCTGAAACATGATAAGGTGATAAGGGTAAACATCTATACATAAGTGTAGTACCAAGTGCTCGTTCCAATGCCTCAGGTAGCAACATATCATAAATATGAGGTATCATCAATGTAATCATCATGAAATCAGTGTCAACTATATCATGAAGTCTAAATATGTGGATATCATCCAACTATGTAATCAATGTCTGTATGTATGTGGATCTCGTCCACGTGTCACCCAATGACACAAAACATCATGCATGTAAATATCATAAAGCATATGCATGGAAGTATAAGGATATAAATCAACGTGTGTCCCTCGCGACACATCAAAATCATAGAACCAGAGTGTCCAGCATCGACACTCGAAAACATCATGAAACCCGTGCCCAGCATCGGCACGTAAATCCTCATATATCGGGCTCCGTCAGTCCGGATCGGCCTACGGGCTCCGTCAGTCCGGATCGGCCCATATCATCTCTCGACTCCGGTCGGTATCCTCCGGATATCCACCGAGCCCAAATACTATCACCAGAAGGTAGTGGTCCCTCTGACAGGCTCACCGTCTATATACACATTATCCCTTTCTTGCCTCGGGGTATCATACCGGGTCCACCATGTACCCACAATCGGCCTCATCTGGCTCCTTGAATCGGGTTTCACGTGTCACACTCAGAACCGAGAAAACACATGGTGGACGCACTGAAATATCATATCAAGAGAAACCGGGTTTTTAAAACAGTACTTACTTTCTTCTGAAATAGCCACGGTTCTCAAATCGAGAAATCCCATGAAAACAGCATATCTCAATGCGTATAATCATAAAGCATGATGTATGCTACATATAATAGAAATGTAAGTATATCCGTATGTCATATAACATGGAACAATACTATGCACATATCAAGGGAAAACCGCTCTTTTAAATGAATCCATTTTTGAAATATATCCTGCGGTTCCCAATTCCCTCCAAGTCAAATGCAATATCATATAAAGGTGCATGCAACTATGGCAGACAATTCATGCAAAGTATCAAGTCAAAATGCAGCAATTCTACTGTGTAGTGACATGGCAATTATCGATGATGAAGCGTGTGAGCCGGCAAGTAAGTGTACGTGAAGCATACGCATCATCGATAATGGTGCTGGTGTCCTGATAGCATGGGTTTGATAATAACTGCAGAGAACACAAATAGCATGCAATGCGATGCGAATAGTAAGAATATACGGAAAAATGAATAGATAACGCAGCAAAAGGAAATATGCAATAAATATATGAGTCACACAGTTTTGACGTTTTGAAATAACACGAATCGTGGTGTTTAGAAAAAAATAGGGGCTACGGTGTTTTTAAGAAAAGGTATGTCTTTTGAAATATTCGTTGTATCCCTTGGTATGTTTTTAAATTTCTCATGATTCGTTAGTTTTAGAAATAGGTATGACTCGGGTCCAGTCTAACATCTACGGGGTAAGCTACAGGTCTAACTAACAAGCCAATCGAAAGGGGTATGGAAATCACCTAAATCTGAGTCGATATATATACATATATATAATAATCGGTGATCCCACCTCAACAGTACCACGTACGATATAATATATCATATGACATCCTCGAGTCAAGAGTGCGGATCTATCATCATAGCTATCTCGTACGGTAAATCCGTCGTACGGCATCCCAAATCTGGGTACGGGTCAACTATCACCTCTATCTCATCATTTATCTGGTATCCTTATCATCACATCATGAATTAGGGGTACTAATCTACAGTCTAGTACAATCTGATTCCATCAACATATATGAATGCGTGTGTATGAAAACACATCGTCTACCGATCCGCTATCATCACATGTCGTATCTCATAATACGATTCAAAACACATCACCGATCTCGTGGCATCATGCCCAATCTCATCGACTCGTCTCCAAATATCATCCGCTATCCTCATCATCCAAGTGTAGGTATACGTGTATATATATCGTCCCATACCTATGTGTGTGTGTGTGTATACGTATCCCAAAATATGCATAAGTATAACAAAATAAGCATGTGTGTACGTGTGGGTGTAAACCTATTTTAGGGTTCGTGACTAAGAAGGTATGCTAGTTCACTTCTAAAAACCCTAATCTAACCATTGAACACGTAATCATATCTAGAATATCCATGTGACACATAAAAGATATCATATATATATATAGTATATATATAATACTATGCATCGAACTGCGGGGGTATTATACGCCATCCACCCGATTTCTCCCGTAGATATAATCTACTCACCTTGCTCTTCGCTTTCCGTTGCCGACGTCGCCACTTGCTTTCTTGTCGTCTCGATGTCTTTGTAGGGTACCTACACATCAAAACGTATTGCTAATGCGTATTAAACTCACATCGGAAAACCAAAACGACACGCTAAAGGCCTATAGGTTAGAACCTATGGGCTATGCTTTCAAAACCACCAAATAACACTCGATTTCGACGTACAAACGTTAAGCGATCGAATAAGACACACATCACAAAAATCCAGAATTCAAAATACGCAAAACGAAACCCCAATTCAAAACAGCAACTCTTAAAAATGGTTCCAGATTTTACCCTAGGTCAAATCAGCCAATTTTGCATATGCCAAGGGTCTAGTTTACAGGAGATGGAACTACAGACCAAACACGAACCACAAAGCTCCAGGTCTGGCCGCAAATTGCGGCCAGATGGAATAAATCTGCTGCCCAATGGTGGAAGTCGGGTCTCGGGTCTTTAGGGTATGTTCTAAATCACCTGCACATCTCTCTGTGTTTGCTAAATAATTTTCAGGTCACCCGGGTGTTAGCAGATTTCATTTTACACTCACAGAATCCACAATTTTCCGATATCGGGTTTTCTAAGTTCGTATTCCGGGGTTCTAGTCTCTGGTTTGGGTCTAAATTCTAGCCCTAGGGGGTTTGTGTGCCCTCTTCTAAGCTCAACTACACATCACAACTTATGAATTCCATAAACCCTAACTAGAAATTTCCAAATCTTACTAAACGATACCAAATCGGTTCTAAACAAATATGGATGTAAGAGCAATGGAAATAGTAGGCTAATGGTTAAGAGAATACCACATTTGGAAACTCAAGAATTTTCTTGAGTTGCCCCAAGTGTCCAAAATGCAAGCTTTCTTGGTCCAAGGTGTAGCTAGTGAGCTCATGCACATTTTTAATGAAGTGGGGATTGGGTTTTAATGAATTTTTCATGGAGTTGTGGGGGTTTTGAGAGGGGGAGAGGAAGAGGGCAGCGGCCCAAGTGAGAGGAGAAGAGAGAATGATGAAGATGAGAAAGAAAACAAGTGTCTTGGTCAATGGGAGACTCCTCACCTCTCACTCTCTCACTTGCCCATACCTACTTCTTTATTCATATCCCTTTTTCCTTTTCTTCTCTTCTCTTTAATTTTATAATCATGCGTATGCAAGTCATGTGCACAAAACAAGCTTAATCATACAAACTTATAATTTGCATGATTCACATAAAACAACCTCTTTTTAGTAATTTTCATAATTTTCCAAATTTTTTCCTAATTTATCGGTATTTAATTATACCGCTTTATTAAAATATTCAATATTTTATTATTTAGTTATAAAAATTCCCAAAAATAATATTTTATTTTTTTTTTAAATGTTACAGTACGAGTCTCATATTTTGGTGGTTGTCTTCTAGTGGTTAATCTAGATCAACGGACTTGTTTGATTTTCTTAAAAATATCCCAGATAGCTCCAGATTCCCTGTAGGCCAAAAAAATTTCACAAAACCGATACGGGGTAAATCCTAAATTCGTGTATCGGGTTCTAATCTCTGTATTGGTCCAGAAAAGCAATTTCTAAGGTCTTGCAACACTCACTACACCTATATTGCATCTTAACAAGTGAACAAAATCACTAAATATCAACTTGGAAATTTCTAAGATCACAATCTAACTAATACGAATTCTAAACTAAAATTAGGATACATAAAACACAAATACTTGACTAAAAATGTAGGGATTACCTCATTTTGCAAGTCAAAAAAATTCTTGAGTTGCACAAAATCTTTAAAATCCAAACTTGAATGGTTCAAAGGGTTTAGGATGAGGTGGAGATCATTTATTGTGAAGGTGGCATGGAGTTTTGGTAATGAATTGGGGATGATTCAAGGAGGTAGAGAAGGATGGAGGAGGAGGAGATGAAGAAGAGAAGAAAAATGAAGAAGGAAGAAGAATAATGTAGAAGTCAAAGGTCTCTCTCTCTCTCTCTCTCTTAACCCCACTCTCTCTCAAATATCTCTTACTCTCACACTCTCAAAATATCTCCTATGTTTTCCATGCCATGTCACAAACACATTCTTTCTTTTCTTTTTCTATTATACTCTCACTCATTTAAAACCAAACACAATAAAATAATATGCAACTAAAATGTCACATGACATGGTGCACTAGCCATGGAAAAATGTAGAAATACGGATTTGGCTTAGTCGTGATTAGTGGTGCACTAATCAATTTAATTTAAACTTGCATATCATTAATTATAAAAATGCCAAAATCCGATAGATATCTTTATAATAAATGAATCATTTTAAATCTCCACTTATATTCCAAATATTGGAATATAATTTTACCATTTTACGAAAAACCACTATTCGCAAATCGAATAGTTTTCGTGAAATATATTATTTTAATATTTAAATTCCAAAAATAATATTTATATTTCTGAAATGTTACAATGAGATACTACAACAACTGGACTTAGTGCAAGTAGGAGATTGTTAGTTGTATATATGCCCTAGAGGCCATTGTTGTACATGATTGTATATTATAATGGATACTTGGACATATATAGAGAGGACTTTCTTGCTCAACATGATAGTATATTATATGGTTGCTCTTTATCCTAACATGTAGACTTATATTGTGATACTGTTTTTCTCTCACATGTTGATAAAGCCCTTAGGATGTGTACTTGACTATTAAGACTATGATGGAGATCATACTAGTGGGGACAGGGTAGTCCATAAGTTCATCCTTTAATTGTTCCTAGTCCAGGGTATATCGAGACGGGGCATCGATATTCCAAAGTAGACTAGCGTATATGCTTCTTGACCTATTTGATGGGTGATGGATGATCCCATATCCATTGGTGTTTGACATCAAAGATGGTGTACGGGTGCTCAGTGGAGACTGGGTACACTGAAAAAGACTCGTCGAGAACTCCTAAATTGTATTATACCTAACGTCAGAGAGCAGTTCTATGGTGACACTGGTACAGGTTAGTCTGTAGACCCGAGATCGTCATAGAGTCTTGTGTGATTCCCACTATGCTTTGATTTCCACCTTACCACGTTAAAGAAAGCGTGCAAAACGGTGGTTTTTTGGTACAGTCCTGAGTCACATGGAGGCAATGAGCGATAGGAGGGGATTCATCTCTCCCGGTAATTGGGGTTGGTGTTGCGCTGTGCTTGATTGGCCATAACAGGGAGTACCAAACCAGGCTGATACGGAGATTTACCGGTAAGTGTTATCAGTAGTTTCTCGACCCGTTATGAGCCTCATATCGGCATGACTTATCAAGTTACTGGGGTCTGATGTTTACCACCCCTAGACTCGATATGCAACATATCAGATGAAGAGACCGGACTGTATAGTAGTGTTACTGTTGGATTCACAGGAGTATGGACAAGCTTGCTTGTTGATCTTCTGATCGCTCAATACCCGGGTAGCCGTGACGCCCAGCTAGTACCGCTGACAGCTTGTGGGTGACTGATATGATCATCACCTACTGTCGGCGTATTGACGAGTCATTAGAGTCCTACACAGAGGTTTCCTAGCTCATGCGAAATGAAGTAGGGCACATATGTGATATGTACGGGACCAAGATTAATACGTGTATGTGATATCGTATTCCAATCTCGCGATATAGATTATATGTGATATAACCGGATTGTTGAATTAAGTGTTGATTCAATGATATGTTATATGTGATATACATATAAATGATATTAATCGGTTGTATGCGATACAGCTGGGTTATTAAATCAAGTGTTGATTTAATAATTTAATGCGTAATTATATATTTTATATATTAATATACATTAACTAATATTAGCTCACTTATGAATTTATTTTCTCATTATACATTTAATATATATGTGATATATGTAAATGTATTTATTTTGTGTCATGCTTGATGATATATTATACATGGGTGTATGAGACTCACACCACACTTAAGATAATGTGGGTAATTATTTATTTAGGGATAAACAAAATTAGGTGGAAATTAGTCATGGCTTGAAGCTTGGAGAAGCTTGTGGAAAACATTGACCTAGTCCACTAATTTTGTTTTACTCTAAATAATTATTAACCTAATCATTATCTTTAGCCATGGTTAAGTCTCTACATGAGTTATAGATGATATTTTCTCACCCATGGTTCATGAGTAGATCACTTGTTCATTTTCTTCATCTCCCCCATTTTTGCTCTTTAGCTTTGAGTGAGAAAAGAAGAAAAAGAGTGAGAAAAATTATTCGAAAGTGAGCAAAATTCCTACTTCACCAATCTACAATAGACTAGCCATTTAGTATAGGTTGTTTGCTTCACTAATTCTCAATTAGTGAAGAGATAGCTTGAGTTGGAGATTCTTCGACGTAGATCATCTTCGGCCTCGAAGATCCTTGAGAAAGCTCGTTCCTTTCACCTAGTGGAGCCAAAGGAGAGTCCGGGACACCACTACTTGGAGCAAAAGGGACTACTACACAGAGTTTTAGAAGTGAAGGACCGGTCTACAAAGGTTGTATTCCCATTTCACTTAGTGTAAAGTTCTTTACATATTTTTATAAATCCTAATTCTCTAGTTAGATCCTCATTCCGGGTTGCGTAGCACTCTAGGTTTTTTAAAATTGCATGCTAGATGCCTTAGAAAATGTAGTGAGGGTGCTAAGAAACACTTCATTATCAGCCCCAAGAGTTTAGTAGCTCTTTCTCTGTGTCCTGTAAACGGAGTTTTGGTCATCGTGTCTTTGAGACATGACTCGCAAGTTTCATAAGATGTAAATTCGAACGGATTCAAATATCCATCTTTATGCAACTTAGCTAGTCTTGTCGCATTGATATGACCTAGTCTACAAAGCCACAAGAAAGCTTCGTTCATTTCTGAACTTTTCCTCTTGTGTGTGTTCTGTATGCTTAGAACCTTCGTTTGATTTAGAACGTATATACCATTACATAACGTACCAAACCCAATCAACACTTGATTTAGGTTAATGTTTGTAACATTATCCTATAGTGCAAAGTTATATCCTTCTTTATGCAACAAAGAAACTGATACAATATTGCACATCATGTTTAATACGTAGTAACAGTCATTCAGAATCATTGTATTACCATTTGGTAATACTAGGTGATATTCGCCAACTGCTTTGGCTGGAACAATTGCACCATTCCCTACTACTAGAGATTTATCACCCTTTCCCAGTTCTCTACCTCTCTTTAGCCCTTGTAACAAATTACATACATGGGATCCTGATCCGGTATCCAATACCCAGGACGTAGAACATACTGAGAAACAGTTCTCTGTAACGAATACACCCGAAGAAGATGCATCAGTATGCTCTTTCTTCTTTCGGGTTGCTTGAGAATCCTGATATTCCCCTATTCCTATGGAACCAACGTTCCCCAGCTCAATATAATAAGCGGGTTTGGTCAATACATCCATACTATTATCTTGATAAAGGCGTGTCGTTGGTCGCTACCTGGAGAGAGAGAGAGAAGGAAACGTATTAGCGTGCGCTCTTTGCAAGATTAGATCGGTTATTATCTTATCTAATTAGGATGGCTCCCGCTGTTTTTATCAAATCTTCCTTCAAACCATAAAAGGTAAGATTAGCCTTTATTAATTTCACCCAACAAGTTCGCCAATCGGTCAGCCAGGCAGGTATTGGTACTCCAAGGGAGTCGCCCCATGCTTTTGTATGGGACTAATTAAATAGCCTCGTTTCCGCAGGGGCGCAACCCCGTTAACACCTTTCTTAAACACCTACTGGATCAGCTAATTGTAAAGTGGAAAACTCTCTCAGTAGTAACTCTTACTCGCAGTGGGTATCGGGATCCAACTATCTCATAGAAGGTATGCAATCTCATTGCAAATTTCAAAACTTAAAATTCCAAATATCTGTTTTTACTCCTAACGATCTATGACCTTGACGCAGACCAACAAACCATAAGCCGCTAGTCAAGTTCAACCCGTTCATTTCGTGATTGAATTAAACCCACCCGCACGACCCTTGACGCAGGCCAACAAGTTCATACGACTATCCTAATCCAATCGCATCAAATGTGGCAGATAAGCACTAATCAGCTACCGTACACTACGCCTTGACGCAGGCCAACAAACGCAGCATGAATACTAAATAGTACTTATCTGAAATGACGGAGGGCTACGACTGGTTTTGAAGAAAACCTTTAACGTAATGAACTTGATATCATTGTAGAATCTAGTGATTTGAAAATGAGTGTTTTTGTAGCGTTTGCTAGTTTCGGTAAAGAGGTCACTCCCGGTGAAGGGATCTTGGCTCTTTCCTCATCGAATGATATGCTGGATTTTCATCAAGGAATACCACTGTGCAAAGCAAGAACTAGAGCTACCTTTTAAAATTTTGATTATACAACATCTTTATCTTTCTTTTCTTTTCATTAATCTCATTAATGAAGTCCCATCATTTATATTTCCCTAAACATCACAGAAAAGAACCGAAAATAGAACGTACGCTTATGCTATCCGCATTCGCCACGAGGCCCCGTCATGCACCGTTAGGTTACTTAACTAATGGCAGAGCGGGAGATGGACTAGCACGGGTGCAAAACATAAGTAACGTTTATTATATATATCATATATATAGCATTCTTCTCATGCAGTTATATGATCACATCACAGAACACAGCAGCTGAAGTCAACATATGAAAGATTGAATATACTGGGAGGTCCGTGTTTTAAATTAAGCCAATAATGAAAAACACGGATTCCACGGTGGTGATGAATAGCCAAACCCACATCCCTAGACCCCTACGAGAGCGATAAGCAACCCTACCAATTCTAGAGTTAGGAGACCCGGTCTCGACTCCTCGAGATAGTCTCCCACTGGACTCTAGAACCCGGTTACTTGTGCTCCCCGCCTTAGGTCTATCCTAATGCGAAAAAGTAAATAATATACATCAATGGTGACATCATCCTTAACCCGGAAGTGTCCCAATAAAAGAATATTACATACAAACTTTACATGAATGAAAATTTAAAAACTCTCATCTCACGCAAAAAAAACCCGACCATTCATTCACGACGATCCAATATAACATATCACAGCAACACATAACATCACATGTCATCAACGTAAGTAAATATGCGTATCCCAAATTTCGTTGACATATAGCAACGAGATCGGGGATACACAACATATTACACTTGCGGTCGCAGAAAAGAAATGAAAAACTACAATAATTAGAATCTGCATTTCCTTAGACATCATAAACCTGGAATATCTCATATTCCGAATTGCATGCCTAACCCTATAAACCTAGCATTCTAGTCTCAAATCGAAAACACTTTTCAATGAGCACTTGGATAATTCAACAAGATTCTCGACTGTCGATCGCGTACTATACGCGATTGCGATGGAGTTTTGATCCGAATCAAAACTCCATGGCAATCGATCAATAGAGACTAAATTGCTAGATTTACAATTACAAACTAGTTTTCGCAAAACTAATTTATTGTGGATTCTAAATATTGTATCACAAATCAAACTTAAACCCGAAATAATGTAAAAATTACGACTATGAAACACTCCGTATTAGCCCCTTAACAAAATTAACATCACATGCAATTTTGGGCTAATCAAACATAACCGGAAACCCCAAAACCAAGCTTACAGAACACCAAACAAATTCGAGACAAAAATAAGCATGGGGGGCCGGCGAGGCCGGTTTTTATGAGGATCTCGCGGGGTCAATTTTAGAATTTTGGACTCGAATTTCTCTGGTGTTCTAGTTACATAACATGTAACATTCTGCACTTGTTTAAAAAAAATTTAGAGACCTTAAAAAATTCGACAGAGAATAGGGTTCCAAGGCGATGCTTTCGGAGTTGTATCGGTTTTGTAATACTACAAACATCGTATAATCTTCTAGCTTTGGCTCTGATACCATGAAAGTCTACCCTAGCACAACCACTGGATTTTCACAAGCATCTAGCATGGTATTTTAAAAAAATTGGGGTGCTAAGCTAGACTATCTTAGATTCCTAACTAGATGATTAGGGTTTAACTATGATATAAGAAAAACTTTAACTAAGTGAAGGAGGTAACAACCATTGAAGACCGTGTCCTTCACTTCTCAAGCTCTGGGTTGTAGTCCCTACGACTCATCATATCTCCACTCGAAGTTTGAACGATCTTCCTTTGCGATCTTCATGCCGAAGATGATCCACGCGAAGCTCCGCTAATCCAAACTACCTCTTCACTAAACTCTTTAGTGAAGGAAACACACTATACTTGAGTGCTAATCAAGTGTAGGATGGTGAAGTAGGGATTTTGTTTGCTCACTTAGGATGCTCACAAGCGCAAAGGTTCACAACTCATGTGAGGGATTGAGCTTGGAGGATCAAGGAGGAGAAAATGGAGAAAGCTAGAGAGGATAGAGCTCAAGCACAAAAATGAACTCAAGAAAAAATATCAAGTAAAGAATGGCTCTCATCTCTCCTCACTTATTGAAGCATACAATTTTTATCAAATAAAAATTGTAACCATACTTCAATAGTGAGTCAAGCGTAATAAATAATAATAATAAGCCATGCTTCACCCCATTCCTCAAACCCAAAATATCTCCTTATTTTCCACCTCTTTTGTAGCGCCTTGAAAAGTCGTTTTGGTGTTTTCCTGAAAATCGGTGAAAATTCGGTATTTTTCCGTAAACCGTCTTTTTTGTTATTTTGCAGTTTAGGACTAATTATATCTAAAATGGATAGGTAATTGCTTGTTTTTAGTAGCTAATGAGTTACTTATGAAATTTTGGTCGTTTAAAAATTTTCCATATTTTTTCAATTTTTTAATATTATTTTAAGCCGGTAAGAAAATACATTAAATTAGCGATAAATACAAATTTAAATGGGCTAAATTTAAGCTTTAAAATCATGTTAATTAAAATCTAGTTGTAATATAAATTTTTAGTATTTTATTTTAAGTTTTACTAATTTTTATTATGGAAAACGAAATTTATTGAATTTTAAGCTAAAACTTGCAATTTTGGACTTGTGGGGGGTCTTTTTGCATATGATTTCTTTGTAAAATCTCTCTCACTCACTCCCCTCCTCTAGGCCGTCCCCACCATCATCAGGTCCAGAAATTCCTTGCCTCACTTTGCCTTTATTCATGTGAAGAAAGGAGGTGTTTTGAATAGGATTAAAATATAGTATTTTTGGAGGTATGGTGTACTTGTTAGGAGAAGGGTTTGACTTTGATTTTTCCACACAAATCACACACACACCTCCCCTTCCCTTTGCTGGCCGAGAGCAGCTCCCCCCCCCATTCCATTATTTTTCCTTCTCTTTTCTCTCATTTTCTTCAAGAAAATTCCATCAAAATTCAACAAAATCAACAATTTCCTTCACAATTTCAAAGCAAAACCCTATTTCCTCTCTTCTCAAACCTAAATGGGTTCAAATCTTGGAGAAAGATGGCATCTTTGGAGGCATCTTGTTCTTGCTAGATCTCTAGTGTGAGGTATAATTTCTAATCTATGGTTAATTTGTAGTTAAAGTGTGTTAATTAGGACTTGCATGTTGTGTTAGTGTTAAAATTATAGCTAAATCCTAATCTAGTTTTTTTCTAGTTAATGGTTTGAAATTAAATTTGGGTTTAGAACACCATTATGAGATTAATTAAGTTATTTTGTTATCTAGTTATTATACAAAACTAATTTAAGAGATTCTTTGCTTAAGTGGGCATCGATATGTGTTAATTTATGTTGTTCAAGTGTGAAATTGGATTTAATTGATGGTTATAAAAATCAAGAGAGGGTTGTTTATGGAAAAAAATATGATTTGAAGCATTGTAATGTGTTATAATTAAGGTGATTGTGGTTAACTAGTTATGCGATTACATGTTATGCTAGGTTGTAGTCCTTTTTGTCGCATAACGGCGATGTTGCGTCGTTTTTTTTGGAATGTTTGTGCTTACTAGTTTTGTTACAAAATTATGTGATGAATTATTTTTGATGTCTTGATGACATTTTTAGCGTATCCTATGACTTTTAGGATGTGTGAGTGCGGATGTTTGTGTGTTCGGGTTTTAGTTTTTCCGGGCGACCAAATCGACGTTTTAGTTAGTTTTGCGATTTTCGCGTGTGTTCCGCGCACCTTGTGCACATTGTACCTAACTTGTGAACGTTAGTATTTTCGTTTGGGTTTTGCGTCGTTTCATGGTATATAACCTTATGTTTGGTATTGATGTAAATTTCAGGATCGGTCGCGGAGACGTCAGACGCAGCACGAAAGGGGAAAGCGGTGATTGGACGTGACTAGCTAGGGATTCCGGTGAGTAGATGTAACATCTACGGGGGACTATCGTTGGATGGCGCAAGTCGCCCGATAGTTTTAGTAGCTTAAAAAGATTCTTAGTAATGTTAGTAATTAGGGATGTAATACTTGTATGATTATTTGCTACATCCATACCTTATATTGACATACATATGCGAACCGATTCTATAGGACACCTGCACCATTGCCAGGGTTTTTATATGCAGCACGAGCACTATTCATGCGTACACACACGTCCTGGTAATTGCCATGCCACGACACTAGATAACTTATAATCTAGAATATTGTCACCCTATTTGATATCTAAACCTGTACTATTGTAATAAATCCTTAAAATAACATCGTAGAATTGCTATTCATGTGCATGTATATCATTATATTATTTGCTCATGCCTAGTCTATTAATCATACATTGTAACTTGAACATTAATACCATATGCATTCATTATCATTGACGTATGCATTCATGATGATTTCTTGAGATTTATGATATTTCTGTATTTCGGGGGAAAGCCGCAAAATTTCTAAAACTTATTACCCTTTTTAAAATATGCAAAATTGCGGTTTTCTAGTGATGTAAAGTATCGTCCACCATAAGTTTGCTGTGGTTTTCGAGATCCGTGTCGAGGAGTGGTGGAACAGTCACGGGTACATGGTGGGCCCGGTAAGGTACCCCGGGGCAAGAGGAATGTGTTGTTGACGTTGAGCCTGGCAGGGGATGGCTACCTACCGGTGACTGTTTTGGCACGGCGGATATCGAGAGGATACCGACCGTGGCCGCGAGATGATGAGATATTGATATTTGAGATGGGTCAGCCGGACGGCTGAGGCCAAAGATACATTGATATGAGATTTGAGACAGTTTTGAGGTGTTGTTGCTGGACACGGATTCTGGTTGATTCTATTGGTATTGTGCTGATATTTCAAAAGAGATGCCTAAAGGAAAAAGATGATTTCTTATATTTACACATGCAGATCACGAGTATATTCATATTGTATACATACCTGTTAGTATATTCATATTGCATACATATCTGCTATTATATCCTGCCATACCTGTATTGTAGATACTAGGATGCTTGTGTGCATACTTGCGATAGCCTCCATAGATGTTATTTACTACTCACGAGTTGGCAACTCACCCCCGTTGTGCCACAGTCTTTTGCAGGTCCGCTCCGTCAGCACAGTAGCGGCGGGCGCACCGCTTCTTTTGCCTCCTTTGCCAGGACTCGAGGTTTTTGCTCGTAGGTGGGTTGTGTTATTATTTTTGTACCATCTTGTATATTCTTTGTATCTAGAGTACTCCATCTACTGTATCTACCAGTATTGTTGTTTATTGACCTAGAGACGAGACTGTGAGATTTGTGGACTTTTCATGCTGTATTTTGGGGTCGAGCTCACTTGAGCCGACATGTTGCTTTTTACTTATGCCTTTTTATGCTTATTTTGCATATTGCTGATTTATATTGCGTGGGATTTGTGACCGCCTTGTGGCGAAGAGCTAGCTCCCGCTTGGGGATGCCTTATTTGTTGTATTCATATTTATTCTTGTTGTACCCATTTTGGGGGCCAGTATTTACAAAGGAGACTCTGCCGAAATTTTCGGAAAAATTGATATTGTTTTTAAAAAGGCTTGATATGACTCATTTGATAAACTCGCTTTCAATTGATTGGTTTTCCTTCATTCTTCTGCTTATTTGGTTTTGATTTCTGGGCTTTGGCTTACTTATTTTACGGACGCCTTGAGACGTTTCGTAATTTAAGTGCCGGTCACGTTCCGTACCTTGCGGGTCGTGACATCTTTTCTATTTTCATAAAATAAAAAATCCATGCCATATTTCTTAAATAATATATATATACATATATCATATATATATATACATATATCATATATAAATATATAAATATATATTAATATATATATTAAGATAAAAAAATACATAATGAGATATAATATTAGTTAATGTATAATTATATCAAATATAAATACACATCAAATTATTAAATCAACACTTTATTTAATAATCCGGTTATTTCATATATAGCCTACTAATATCATTTATCTGTATATCACAATATCAAATCAATACTTGATTCAATAATCCAGTTATATCACATATAACCGAACTAATATCAAATAACCGCCAGATTAGAATACGGTATCACATACTAGTATTTAATCAGGCCCCCGCACATATCGGCATATGTGCCCCACTTCGTTTCGCTTGAACTAGGAAACTTCTGTGTGGGACTCTAAAGACTCGTCAATATGCCAGCAGTAGGTGATGATCATATCAGTCACCCACAAGCCGTCAGCGGTACTAGCTGGACGTAACGGCTACCCAGGTATTGAGCGAATACAAGATCAATAAGCAAGCTTTTCCAAACTCTCATGAAGCTCATAACACTTGCCGTACAATCCGGTCACTTCGTCTGATATGTCGCATATCAAGTCTAGGGGTGGAATCGTCAGACCCCAGTAACTTGATAAGTCATGCTGATGTGTGGCCTATAACGGTATGAGAAACTACTGATAACTCTTACCAATAAATCTCATCAACAGCCCTGGCCAGGGACTTCCTGTTATAGCCAATCGAGTATAGCGCAACATCAACTCCATATACCGGGAGAGAAGAAACCCCTCCTATCGCTCATTGCCTCCATGTGACTCGGGACTGTACCCAAAATCCACCTGTTTGCATGCCTCCTTTGAGCCGTGGTAGGGAGGAAATCAAAGCACAGTAGGAACCACACAAGACTCTATGATGATCTCGGGTCTACAGACTAATCTGTACCAGTGTCACCATAGAACCGCTTTCTGACGATAGATATAGTACCAACTAGGAGTTCTCGGCGAGTCCTGTTCGGTGTACCCATTCTCTAATGAGCACATGTATACAATCTTTGATATCAAACACCAATAGCTATGAGATCAACCATCGCCCCCATACAGGGTCAAGAAACATACACACTAGTCTACTCTGGAATAACGATGCCCTGTCTCGATATTCCCTCGACTAGGAACAATTGAAGGATGTGCTTGTGGACTACCTAGATACCAGTAGTATGATCCACATCATAGTCCTCATAGTCAAGCCAACATCCTAAGAGCTTTATCAACATGTATATAAGAGACGGTATAATAATACCAGTGAACATGTTAAGATAAAGGCAACCAGATAGCATACTATCATGTTGAGCAAGAAAGTCCTCTATATATATGTCCAAGTATCCACTAAAATATACAACAATATACAATAATGGCCTCTAGGGCATACATATTCCTAACATGTATTACTCCTCGGGAGATTTTTCACTTCATAATTAGCTAACCTATTAAGTGTCTAGAAAGTGTTAACGAGGTTACGCTTCTGTGCAAACGAGGTTATTAATTAGGTCCGTGCGAAAACATGGGGGACCTCCCTCGGAGTACCAACACTGGCCGGGCTGAACGGTTAGCGAACTTGTAAAGTGTATATGATCCCGACTAGTTCTCCTTTTAAGGTTTGAAGGAAAATTTGAGAAAACGGTAGGAGCCATCCAGATTAGATAAAGTGATAACCAATCTAATCTTGATAGAGTGCACGCTGAGCGTTTCTTTTCTCTCTCTTTCTGGGGTATAGCGATCCATGACTTACCTTAAAAACTCATGAACCAAGTTAACTGAACCTTCTTACACCCTTGGGTTTCGAATTGTCATGATTCACGACAAAGTCGCACATGTCCCTACCACTCCTTCTTTACCCTTTTCACTTCTTCAGAACACTCGTATCACTACGATGATCCATATTACTTGGAACGGCCATCGTATAGTTACATATGAACTCGAAAAAGTTACTTCAGTCGAGGATGGCCACAGGTTCTGGAGAAATTGAATAGGATCATACAGTTGTCTCTTCCCTTTACCTTCTCTCAGGTTGTGAGAGCTCCTTGTATTTGGAGAGTACACCTATTACACTTATTGTATAGTCTTCTTCCAAAGCTCATGCTGCTGCTGAAAGGTAGGAAAGGAAGAAAACCAGTTAGCGCAGGCACAGTGTCTAGAAGATGAGATGTAGAGACATATAAAGGGATTGAAATAAGGGCAAAGAAAATTGCGAATAATGTCATTAATCTGGATAATGGAAAATACATTACTAGGAATACCTAACCACCCCCTATGAAACATTTTCATGTTTCAGATTTTTTGTGTACTTGTTACCGAGAACTGTTTTCCCAATCGATTTTGACTCCAGGGTATGTATTTACCGGATTTGGATCTCATATCTGTACCGTGTTACAAATGATGAGTAGGAGTAGAATATTGGTAAATTGGTGATTTGATCCTCTGTTGGATATAGTAACCTTAAGGCAATTATTGTAATTGCAGGCACGCGATTATGATAATTGAGGGAGGACCTATACAGGTAGAACAATCTTACTCGAAATGATAGTATGTTATCTAGTTTGTCTTTATCATTGAAGTGTACAGATTTTACTTGTTATTGCATGTCGCTAATACATAATGATGAAGTATGTAGGATTCTTGCTTAACTATCAGTATTATGATGGCGATCATATACGTGAGAGCTGGGTAGCCTATAAGCGCATCCTTAAATATCCCTAGTCGTGGGAGTATCGAGACTGGGCATCGATATTCCGGAGTAGACTAGTGTATACGTTTCGAGACCCCGACGAGGGGCGGTGGCCGGTCTCACAAGCCATTGGTGTTATGTCACCTAAGATAGTATACAGGTGCTCACTGGAGGTGAGTACACTGGACGGACTCGCGGAGAACTTCAAGATGGTATTATACCTATCGTCAGATGGAAGTTCTAAGGTAGTATGAGTACAAGTTAGTCCTTTGACCTGAAGTCATTATTTGTCTCATGTGAGTTCCCACTGTACTTTGATTACTACCCTACCATGGCTCAAAGTAGTCGTACAAACAGGTTTTAGTTAGGTACAGTCCCGAGCCACATGGAGGCAGTGGTCGAATATCAAGGATTCGTCTCTCCTGGTATTAGGAGTCGATGCCGCGCTGCGTTCGGTTGGCTATCACCAGAAATCCATGGCCACAGTAGGGGAGATTTACTGATAGTTGATCAGTAGTATCTCAGTTGGTGATGAGCCTGACTCAGACACGACTTATCAGGTTAGTAGGGGTCTGACGTTATCCACCCCCTAGACCTGATATGCGATACACTTTGATGAAGAGACCGGATTGTACGGAGATTGTCACATTCAGGCTCAGTAGGGTAAGGATGCACTTGAGTGTCGACCCCCCTTTCAACAACTACCTAGGTAGCCGTTACGTACAGCTAGTGCCGCTGATGTGTTGTAGTTAAACCTACTTCCACCGTATTGTCGAGTCTTTCGAGTCCCACACGGAGAGTTTTCCCGATTCAAGTGACTAATGTACGAGCCGTACATTGGTACGTGTAGGGGTCCAATTAAATACGTGTACACGATGCACGGACTTTAATCCGACGGTTGATAATACTAGCCGGCTTAGGATTAAGCCGGATTATTAAATCGGGTTTTGATTTAATAATTTATATATGTATTTTGATACATATATTTTAGTATTATTGTTCACTATTCATTTTCTCTCTTTGGTGCGATCCATATTTTTATACGGATACGCGTATATGTAGCGATACATATACCAGGTGATGTATTCCGTATTTGTACAGGAATACTTCTAGAAGAAAGACACCTCATATTTAATTTTCTATTTTGGAAATTAAATGGGAAATGAGGTGGCATTAGAGACAATGGGGCATGGTGCAAACATGGTTGAAAGGCATGGCTTTGTTTTTTAAATGATTATTTCATTTGGTTGCACTTTTTAGTGCATGGTTGATTTTTGGTAGCCATTCTCTTTCTACAAGTGAAGACTTGAGGATTTTTTTCATCTCCTCCATGAATGCTTCATGCTCTTCTCTAGCTCTTTTCCTTCTTCTTCTTGCTCTCATTTTTAAGCAAGATTCTAGAGAGAAAATTTAGTGGAGTATTCCTACAGTACCAGCCATCCAAACCTAGCAACTTTGAACCGTCGGTTAGAGCCTCCTCCGCGTTCCCTCAGGTGGATCGTCTTTGGCAAAGGGTGGTCAATTCTCAAGCGCGATCTCGGTAGCTACGAGCTTGGACGGGTCTTCCACACTTGGGTGGACACACGACAAAGGTTTTAATTTCTCAACCTTGCAGCTTTTAGTTTTCTAGTTTAGGGTGTTTGGATCGAATTCTTGGGTTCGGGCGTCCGGTGCCCGCAAAGAGTTTTTGTTTTCGCTTCCGCCTCGCCCGCGGCCTCCATGGCGCGGGCGCCGGATCCCAACATGGTATTAGAGCCATCCAAACACCATAAACTAGTATTTGACGATGCTTCAAGTTTCAAAACCGAAAACCCCATTTTCAAAACCTTGTTTCTGTCGAAATAGTTTTAGTCTCTAAGAATTTTTTAAACAAGTGCAGAACCTTCATCTAGACCAGATAGAGACACACAACGAAAAAGATAGGATTTTATCAAGTTTGGACTGGCGAGAATGCCATTTTGGCCGGCCTCACCCGTTTCACTATTCATTTTGGAGCTCGTTTCATGGTGTGTGCTGGGTTTTGTAAATTGATATTTTTGGTGTTGTTTGATTTGTCCAAGATTTCACTTTGTGTCATCTTTGCTTTGGGACAACTCGGGAGTTTTAAAAACTTGAAACTTTTGCATCGTCGGTATCTGTGATGTGTATATATGTTACTGAAGGTCGTCTAATCGCTATATGATCATTTAGACGGGGTTGCACACATTCTGGTGTTGCTTGCTTCTGCGGTTATATATATATATATATATATTCTGTTTTGGTTTGTGCGGATTGTCGTGGAGGATAGCCATGTGTGCAATGTTAGATGTACAGTTCAGATTCATTTGTATATTCATTATTGTGGGGCGAGCGTCCGACATGTGGGCTGCCGTCATTGCCAGTTTGTATATTCTTTTATTGGGGCACGACCGGGTTGAGGTCGATGTCTCCGTTGTATATATACTTTCTTTTCTGTACTGGGATTACCCCGCGGAGGAGTGCTAAAATAGCCGGGTTCTAGAGGGCTACGGGCCCGCATCTCATGGCGTTGAGACCAGGGGGCCTTACTCTAGAATTGACAGGCTATTCACCGCACTCGTAGAGGGTATTGGTTGACCCATGGAGGGGTGCTCAAGTTATCGGATTCCATGAAGTGCTGGGTGGCCCACTCACTTTGTTGATTAGGGTTGCCTCACTTCGGGGATTGGCGGGTAACTTGCCGCACTCGTAGGGGTCTAGGATGTTCATTGCACTGGCTATCTACACGACCGGGGAATGTCGTGTCTCATTTATGGCTCAAATGAAACGCGGGGCTCCTAGATTATCAACTATTCCATATTGTTGTTTGCATACTTGCGATGATTTTTGTCTGCCTGTGATGATTATTATCTGCCTGCGATGTTGATATATATATTATATATATTTAGTAGATACTTCTATATGTTTTGCATCCGCGTTAGTCCAGCCCTCGCTCTGCTGTTAGTTAAGTAACCTAATGGTGCATGACGGGGACCCGTGGCGAATGCGGATGGCATATAAAAAGTATGTTAATTTGGTTGTTTCTTTTGTGGCTTGGAAACATAAAATGATGGGAACGCATTATCAGAATAATGCAAGGAAAAATAAACCTAAATGATATTGTCAGAACCAATTTTAAAACTACTCGGTTTTCTTCAAAACTCATGGTCGTATTCTTTTGCTTTGCATAGAGGTATTCGGTTAGGAATATCCCGCACCTCATTCTATGAGGGAAGAGCATTGATCCCTTCATTAGGAGTTCGCTCTTAAGAAAAAGTTTATGTTAATGGTTTTAAAATGCGGAGCTTAAACCACTCCATTTCAAAGCCACTCGAGTTCCTTCAACGATATCAAGTTCATTACGTTAAAGATTTTTCGCCAAAAACCAGCCATAGCCCCCCGTCATTTCAGAAAGGTAACACCTAGTATTCATGCTATGTTTGTTGACAAGCGTCAAGGCATAGTGTACGGTAGCTGAGTGCTACTTATCTGTTGCATGGATATGCGATTGATCAAGACGGTCACACTCTTTGTTGGCAAGCGTCAAGGGTTAGTGCGGGTTGGTTCAATGCAATTAAGATAATGATGGGTTGAACTTGATTAGGACCCTTGATTTGTTGGCAAGCGTCAAGGTCCTTGGGTCCTAGAGGCAAAAACCATATCAGGGGTTTCAAACATACGGGAAACTTGCCAAGCATGCGCATACCTTCTGGAGTGTGGTGACTTGAGTGGATTCTGTCATGTTATCACATGATGATAGCTGGGTTCCGATTCCCACTGATGAGTACATATTACTTCTCGGGAGATTTTTCACTTAAATGATCTCGACTAGTTCTCCTTTTAGGGTTTGAAGGAGAATTCGAGGAAACAGTGGGAGCCATCCTGATCAGATCAAGTGATAACCAATCTAATCTTGATAGAGTGCACGCTAAGTGTTTCTTTTCTCTCTTTATAGTACAGTGACCTATGACCTATCTTAAAAACTCATGAACCAATTTGGCTGAACCTTCTTACACCCTTTGGCTTTGGCTTGTCTTGATTCACGACAAAGTTGCATATATCCCTGCTACTCCTACTGTACCCTTTGTATTTCTTCAGAACACGTCGTATCTCTATGATGATCCATATTACTTGGAACGACCATTGTATAGTTACATACGAACTCGAAGAAGTTACTTCAGTTGAGGATGGCTATAGGTTCTAAAGAAATTGAATAGGATTATTCAGTTGTCTCTTCCCTTTACCTTCTCTCAGGTTGCGAGATCTCCTTGATTAAGAGAGTACACCTGTTACGCTTATTATATAGTCTTCTTCCAAACCTTAGGCTTGTGCCGAAAGGTAGGGAGGGAAGAAAACCACTTAGCGCAGGAACGGTGTGCAGAAGGTAAGAAGTAGAGACATATAAAGGGAGTGAAGTGAGAGAAAAGAAAATTGCGACTGCTGTCATGAATCTGGATAATGGAAAAGGCATTACTAGGAATACCTAACCATCCCCTATGAAACATTTTTATGTTTCAGTTTTTCCGTGTATGTGTAATAGAGAACTTTTTTCCCAATCAATTCTGACTCTAGGGTATGTATTTAACAGCTTTGGATCTCACATCTGTACGGTGTTACAGATGATGAGTAGGAGCAGAATATTGGGAAATGGGCAATTTGATCCTCAATATCGGAATTCGTTGTAATTGGTGATATTGGATTAAATCGTCTGGCTTTTGCCTGACGGCAAATATTTGGTATCGAACAACTGTTGTTATGTATCAAATTTTAAAATGAAATATCTGTACCTTTATTTTTCTAAAGTTAGATATACATTTTGAAAATTGTGTTGTAAACATTTACCTTTATTAGTTGAGGATAAGCTAAGGTGCATTGAATAACGGTGTAAGACATTCTTAACCAAGATACAGTTTTCAATTTACAAAACACAGAATTTGAGTTGGTATACTCTTGGGAATTATACATGAAAATGTATGTTGTCCATGTAAGTCCGCGGAGGCGCCCCGGCCGTCGAACCGACGTCCGAAACGCGGAAACGAAAAACTTTGCGAAACTTGCAAACCGACACCACCGCGCACTTTTAACCCGGATCGGGCCATTAACCTAGCTACTAGCAAACTAGAAAAGAGTAGAGAAGCTATACCAAGCGATCCGTGTCCTTCGGTCTTCGTCTCCACTCCGATCTCCCGCGGAATCTCCGTCCGTCACCTCGTCGTCGGAAAGGGCACCACGTAGCCGGATTCTTTTACGGGCTCCCACCTCTGGACCGAGGCAACTCGGGCGCGAAGTTGGCTAGCCGACGCGTCCAAGATTTGCTGTAGGCAAGTGTAGAAAACATGTCTCTTTGGGGTTTAGTTGCCTTTGATATGGAGGGAAGGAATGAACTTTGGAGTGATGAGGAATTTTTGTATCAAGCTAAAGATGTAATGAATCATTTTCCTTCACCAAATGAAACCTCTATCTTTCTCTCCATGAAGTGGTCGGCCCCTAATTGGAATGAGGAGGGGATGAAAACAAAGGGAGGTGAGTGTAGGAGATCAAGGGTGGTGACCACATCAAAAGCAAGCTTCACATCAAACACTTAATCAATCTTTTACAAATCCAATCTCAAAAGTAAAAGAAAAGACCAATAAAGAATCTCATGATGAATAACTATCATGAAGCCACACATATGCAAGAAACCCCTCCACAAAAAGTAATTTGCACAATTGCAAATTACCCCTTCCATCTAAAAGTCCGGCCGTGAAGGAACAAAGGAAAACCGGGCAGAACGGAATGCAAACTGGAAACTTCAGAAAACTGATCCTGTAATAAATTACAGGAAAACCCCGCTACTGCATATACATGCCCGCATATGTATTCCCACTGAACACAAATGCAATGAGACAAAATCTATACTATCTAATACTAGGATCCGGCTTAAGCCAAAGCCGGCTAGTAAAAACCGTCCGATCACGATCCGTGCAATACCGCACGTATCTGATCGAACCCTGCCATATCTCCATACGGAGTCTACAGCGTTTCGCCCGAAACTTGAGTAACTGTGTGTGGTGGACTCTAAAGACTCGTCAATACTGTGGCTGTGGATTTAACCACTAGCACGTCAGTGGTATTAGCCATACGTGACGGGCCACCAGCTATTGACCAAAAGGGACGTCGATGAGCGAACTCATCCTGACACCCTACTGGGCCTGTCAGTGAAAATATCCGTACAGTCCTGTCCGTTCGTCTATGAGCATCGCATGGCGGGCCTAGGGGGTTGGTAAAAGTCAGACCCCCAATAGCGGTACAAGTCATGTCGGAGTGTAGCCCAAAACACCCTGAGATACTACTGGAATACCTACCAGCAAATCTCCTGCCTTGGCCAAGGACTTTTCATGTACTGGCTCTCCTAGACATAGCGCGACCTCACCCCCAATACCGGGAGAGACGAACCCCTGCAGATCCGCTCACTGCCTGCATGTGGCTCGGGACTGTACCCAACTAAAACCTGTTTGCATGTCTCCTTTGAGCGTGGTAGGGTAGTTATCAAAGCACAGTGGGAACTCACACGAGACAAATGACGATCTCAGGTCGATGAACTAACCTGTACACATGTCACCAGGGAACTGCTATCTGACATCAAGTATAATCCCAACTAGCAGGTTCCCGGCGAGTCCTGTCCGGTGCACTCATAACCCAATGAGCACCTGTATACATCTTAGGTGAACCAACTGACACTAGTGGCTTGTGAGACCGGCCACCGCCCTTCGTCGGGGTCTCGACTGTATACACTAGTCTACTCCAGAGTATCGATGCCCTGTCTCGAAACTCCCATGACTAGGGACCTTTTAAGGATGTGCTTATAGACTCCAGCTCTCACGTATATGATCGCCCTCATACTGCTGGTAGTCAAGCAAGAATCCTAGGGGCTCTATCAACGTGTAATAGCGACTCGTAAGGTCACCTAAAGCAGTACACGATGATAAAGATAAACTAGATAGCATACTATCATCTCGAGTAAGACTGTCCTACCGGCATAGGTCCTCCCTCAATCATTGCAATCACGTGCCTGTGATCCAATAATTGACTCTGAGGGCACTATATCCAACAATCTCCCACTTGCACTCAAGGCTAATTATTGTGATGTCGCATACTCACAGCCCATGTGATACCGAACACCAACTCCTCTACTAGTGAATCTCACAAAGCTCGTTTGGGAAACTATTGCGTTCGAGGAATAGCCTCAGTGAGTGGATCCGCTATGGTGTTTCTTTCTATGTCTCTCTTTATCTCAAGTTCGCGGAGAAAGCCATCTCCCGAAATGAGCAATACCTGTCTTAGAATGTGTCTGGATATCTGATGGGACCTAACTCATAAATGAACTCCAAATCCAAACTTCTTAGACTGTATCGTCAACTGAACTTAATCAGTATCCTGCGCCATGCCTTCCCTCAGTATCCACCTGGACCACCTGTCCAAAATACTGCCCCTCGTCAGAGGGAAAACTATAACACTGACAGCCACTCTGCCATCTAGGTCACCTTGGAAGCCTAGAATGATAACCGTCTCCTAAAGGAGGCTGCCGTTATCAAATTCCTCGAACATCAACTTATGTTCTAAGACTTCTTCCGACTGTTTCTCCAGGATTGGATCAATATCAACTTATTGCATTTACTGCAAGAACAACATCTGGTGTGGTACTTGACATCTCATAATTGACTCAATTGCCAAAGCAAGTGATCTGCCAATCATGCACATCCCTCTCCCCTTTAGTCAGTAAGACACCTTTAGAGAGGGTGACTCCATTACCTGCAGGTACACCATCATGCCTGGAGTCGTCCATTCTAAATACTCTTAGAATGCTGTCTAAGTACCCTGATTGGTAAACCACCCAAATCTAAATCTAAAACCATAGATCTAGTGACCAGAATGTCTAATATAATATCCAAGTCCTGTGTGGAGAAACCACTGTGCGACGACCAAAGTATAACCGATCGTAGTATAGGAATATCACTTCCTACTCTATGTATGTCATCCAAATACCAGGACATCACACCCACTACCTTCTTAACAGATCCATCCCCTATTCTGATGAAGTCAAACCTATGACTGTCACATCAGAAATAGATGATCTATCTCCACTATATCTGCTTTAGTCTATAAATAGACATAAGCCTGATGTCCACCAATGCTTCCGCTGCTCCCACTGACTACGAAAACCCTCTGGCAGAGTCATATAGACGTGCACTTCTAAAACTAGTTTAGAACGACGCTATACTCATCCTCCTGCCGGGTCTCACAGTCTGGAACAACAGTAATGGCAAGTCTGGGTAAACAAGAACCTCCCTGCCACCGTCCTTGAGCATACCGAAGTACCTCTCGAGCGCCTGAGGTTACCCACTTTATCTGCAGAGTGGCCAATGGAATGTCAAACCAGATTGAATCTTTAGGTTCTTATCAAATCTTCAGTAATCGTTTGCGGTTCTGGAATCACTTCCAGTTCTACCATACTCCCACTACTGTTTTCTGAAAAAATCCATTTTTGTTAAAACTGTGGCGAGTCTAGAACAATATCACTATTGATCTTCCAGATGGTAGAAAGTCAACCCTCATCATAGCCCGGGTCAACCCACAAACAGCCATTACAGAAACGTGCCTTGAGTTATCCAGAGTCTGGTTTTAAGCATAAGCTGGACAACTCCCCGTACCTTAACAATGTTAAGATATGAACTGTTCTATATCCAATATAGAAACAGAGGCACTGATTTAATTGAACCAGATTCAAATCATGCAGCTGTCTCCAGTGCATGTCATGTAAATGGAAGGAGGTCGATCAGCGTTACTCAACTTAGGAGCACTTCCAATTATGAGTAACCTGAAAGAGAAGCATGTTCTCTTAACCATTACTATCAACTGAATACCACACATAAGTATCTACATCTTCAATTACCTTGAAGAATCCCGATACTTGCAACACCTGGTTCTCTACTTTATTCATATACCTATAACTTCTCAAAACTTGGACCCTGTGTTTCTACGAAACACCTGTCTAAGAACCAGAGAAGTCATAAGTAAACAGAATATAGTACGAGGACCAACCCCTCTGTCCTAATGGACACTGGACAATATACAATACTCTGTATAAGTCCCTTGAGTCTAATAACTCATTCACTGTGTGTTGTAGGTTGAAAACTGTACTTATGGTTAAGAAGAATTACACCGCTATTCAATGCTCCTTACCTAACCATCCACTGATATAGGTAAATGTTATAGACATAATTTCAAAAAGGTATATCTCACTCTATAAAAATAGACATACAGATATATCAATTTGAAATTGGTGCATAACAACGGATATTCAAAACCAAATATTTGCCGTCTGGCAAATAACCCAGGTGACTTCCTTAAATATCACCAATTACAAGGAATTCCGATATAATGAGGATGATCACCTAATTCCCAATAACTTACTCCCACTCATCATCTGTAAAACCATACAGATGTGAGAATCATACCCGGTAAATACATACCCTGGAGCAAGTGTCTAATTGGGAAATCAGTTTTCTTTTAACAGTACACAGTGAAACTGAAACACTAAAATGTTTCGATGGGGTATCCTGGTATTCCTAGTAATGCCTCTTCCATTATCCAGATTCATAACTGTAACCGTATAATTCTTTGCCACTTCTCCAAATCCCTTTTTTTTATGTCTTTAGTCATTACCTTCTGCACACCCCTTTAGGCCAAATGGTTTTCTTCCTTCCCTACCATTCGACACCAGCCTATGGTTTGGAAGAAGACTATCTAATAAGCGTAATGGGTGTACTGTCCTAGTCCTAGGAACACTCGCAATGCGAGAGAAGGTGAAGATAAAAAACAACCAAATAAACCTTATTCCTATTTCTCCTGAACCAAGATCCATCCCCGAACTGGAACAAGTTCCTTTCGAGTTCGTATATAACCATACGATGGATTATCCAATAAACTTGGGATCTTCGCAGTGATACGGAGTGTCCTGGAGAAATACAAAGGTGATTTAGGATTGGTGAAGAAATACTTGGTTTGGTCGTGAATAGCAGTCGCAATTTACTTTGCCCTCTTACTAATCCATTTCTTTGTCTTAACATAATACCTTCTGTACACCACCGTTAGGCTAATTGGTTTTCTTCATTCCCCACCGTTCGGCACCAGCCTAAGGTTTGGAAGAAGACTATCCAATTTGCGTAATGGGTGTACTATCTCCTAAACCAAGGAGTACTCGCAACCTGAGAGAAGGTAAAAGGAAAAGACAACTGAATAGTCCTATTCGTTTTCTCCAGAACCAGAAACCATCCTCGAATAAATTCCTTCGAGTTCGTATATAACCATATGATGGTTTTGTCCAATGGAAGTGGACGTTCGCAGTAATACAGGGTGTCCTGGAGAAAAGGGTAAAAGTACGAGTGGTAATGAGGTCTGCAACTCTGACAATCCAAAAGCCAGTGTTAAGAAGGTTCGGTCAACTTGGTCACTGAGTCATAGTCTAGGGTCGGGTCAATGGTCGCTGCCAAAGAGAGAGAGAAAAGAAACACTCGGCGTGCACTCTAACCTAGATCAGAATGGTTATCACTTTATCTAATCAGGAAACCTCCCACTGTAACGTCAAATTCTTCCCCAAACCTGAAAGAAGAATTAGCCGGGATCACCCGAGGAGTAAACCAACTCATCAGTGGGAATCGGGATCCAACTATCATCGCATGATAACGTGATGGAATCCTCTCACGTTATCACACTCCAGAAGGTATGCGCATATCTGGCAAGTTTCAGTTTCTTTAGAAACTACCGATGTGGATTTTTGCCCCATGCTCTTATGACCTTGACTTTGGCCAACATATCATAAGTCACATGTCAAGTTCTACCCGTCATTCTCCAGGTTAATTTGAACCCACCCGTACAAGCCCTTGACTTTGGCCAACAAGGCTATACGACTGTCCCAAACCAACGCATATATCTATGCTGCATATGAATACCCAACAGCTACCAAACACTGTGCCTTGACTTTGGCCAACATACACAGCTTGAATACTATTGACTATCCATATGAAACGATGGAAGGCTATGAATGGTTTCTGGCGAAAACCTTTAACGTAATGAACTTGATATCGTTGAAGGAACGGATAGCTTTTTAGAAAAATATAGTAACGAAAACCTTTGCTAAAGAGGTCACTCCCGGTGAAGGGATCTCGGCTCTTTCCCCGTAGAATGAGGTGCAGGATATTCCAACTGAATACCACGATGCAAAGCAAAAGTAATCGGCTATAGTGAAGTTATTGCCCTGACGCAAACTTTTGTCCAAGGGGTCACTCCCGGTGAAGGGATCTCGGCCCTTGTCTCGTCGACTGAGGAGCAGGATATTCCAACTGAATACCACTGTGCAAAACAAAAGAGAACGCCCTAGCAATAACAGCTTTTTTTTTTTGAAAAAGTGTTCCAACAACATCAGAATAGGTTTGTTTATTTTGCATTGATCCGAATCAACGCAGTCCCAGCAATTGATCACACCACAAAAGAACGAAAATAATGATGTACGTATATGCCTTCCGCATTCGCCACTGGGTCCCGTCATCACCCGTTAAGTTAGCTAACTAACGACAGAGCGGGGACTGGACTAGCGCGGATGCAAAACATATACAACATCTACTAGTATATATATCAATATATAATATTTCGCTCAAGGCATGATAAAATGCAACATCACAGAAATGTATAACATCACAGAACAATACAGATATCTGGGATACCCGGCTTTCATAGAGCCGCTACTGAAACCCGACGTTCTCCTGGTCGTGTGGATAGCCTGTGCAATGAAAAACCTAGACCCCTATGGGCGCGGCAAGTTACCCGCCAAAACCTGAAGCGAGGCAGCCCCCTTCAGCAATGTGAATGGACTACCCAGCACTTCACGGAATCCGGTAACTTGGGCACCCCTCCTGGGTCAACCTATACCCCCTACGAGTGCGGCGAATAGCCCTCCAATTCTAGAGTGAAGCCCCCTCCGTCTCAAAGCCATGAGATGTGGGCTTGTTGCTCTCTAGAACCCGGCTATCCGTGCACCCCTCCGCGGGGTAATCCTAGTACAGAAAGTAAAATATACATACAACGGGTACATCGACCGCAACCTGGTCATGCCCCAAAATAATAATACAAACAGGCAGTGACGGCAGTCCACATGTCGGACGCTCGCCCCGCAATATCAAATGTACATATAAAACAAAACTGTACTAACATTGCATCCAGGCTATCCTCCACGATCAATCCGCAACATCACAGCAAAACACAGAACATCAACGTGAATGTCACGTTCGCAAATCCGTCTAAAAGGGCTATAGCAGATAGACTGGATTTACCGATCGAGTGACATTCACGGTCGCAGATATAATGTAAATACTGTGAACTAATATGTTTAAACTTTTTGATCGATCAAAAATTATCCAAGTGGGCCCCAAGTAATACTGTAGCACTCACAGAAAAACTGGGCCCAAAAAGAATATCCCAAAACCCCTATTCCCTAATCAGAAGCCTACTGTGAAAATATGGTGCAACGATTCCACTTACCCAACACGGAACCGCGTCCAAACCAGGGGTTTGGCCGCGTTTCCGCGGTCATAGTAAGGAATCATTGAACCGAATTTTCCCAGAATTCTTAGAATTTCTTGCATGTCTTTCTGCAATGACCTGAAAAATTTTTGGAGCTGAAAAAATTTCAACAGAGAACACATGCACTAAAAATACGGTTTTTGGGATTTTGTTCGATCAAGTCTTTAAACATACTAGAGCAAGCTAGGTAGGTTAATGGCGTGGCTCTGATACCAATGTAAGTCCGCGGCAGCGCCCCGGCCGTCGAACCGACGCCGGAAACGCGGAAACAAATAACTTTGCGAAACTTGCAAACCGGCACCCCCGCGCACTTTTAACCCGGATCGGGCCATTAACCTAGCTACTAGCAAACTAGAAAAGAGTAGAAAAGCTATACCAAGCGATCCGTGTCCTTCGGTCTTCGTCTCCACTCCGATCTCCCGCGGAATCTCCGTCCGTCACCTCCTCGTCGGAAAGGGCACCACTAAGCCGGATTCTTTTACGGGCTCCCATCTCTGGACCGAGGCAACTCGAGCGCGAAGTTGGCTAGCCGACGCGTCCAAGATTTGCTGTAGGCAAGTGTAGAAAACATGTCTCTTTGGGGTTTAGTTGCCTTTGATATAGAGGGAAGGAATGAACTTTGGAGTGATGAGGAATTTTTGTATCAAGCTAAAGATGTAATGAATCATTTTCCTTCACAAAATGAATCCTCTATCTTTCTCTCCATGAAGTGGCCGGCCCCTAATTGGAATGAGGAGGGGAAGAAAACAAAGGGAGGTGAGTGTAGGAGATCAAGGGTGGTGACCACATCAAAAGCAAGCTTCACATCAAACACTTAATCAATCTTTTACAAATCCAATCTCAAAAAGCAAAAGAAAAGACCAATAAAGAATCTCATGATGAATAACTATCATGAAGCCACACATATGCAAGAAACCCCTCCACAAAAAGTAATTTGCACAATTGCAAATTACCCCCTCCATCTAAAAGTCCGGCCGTGAAGGAACAAAGGAAAACCAGCCGGAACGGAATGCAAACTGGCAACTTCAGAAAACTGATCCTGTAATAAATTACAGGAAAACCCCGGTACTGCATATACATGCCCGCATTTGTATTCCCACTGAACACAAATGCAAAGAGACAAAATCAACACTATCTAATACTAGGATCCGGCTTAAGCCAAAGCCGGCTAGTAAAAACCGTCCGATCACGATCCGTGCAATACCGCACGTATCTGATCAAACCCTGCCATATCTTCATACAGCCTCTACAGTGTTTCGCCCGAAACTTGAGTAACTGTGTGTGGTGGAATCTAAAGACTCGTCAATACTGTGGCTGTGGATTTAACCACTAGCACGTCAGATGTATTAGCCATACGTGATGGGCCACCAGCTATTGACCAAAAGGGACATCGATGAGCGAACTCATCCTGACACCCTACTGAGCCTGTCAGTGACAATATCCATACAGTCCGGTCCGTTCACCTATAAGCATCGCATGGCGGCCTAGGAGGTTGGTAAAAGTCAGACCCCCAATAGCGGTACAAGTCGTGTCGGAGTGTAGCCCAGAACACGCTGAGATACTACTGGAATACCTACCAGCAAATCTCCTGCCTTGGCCAAGGACAAGGGGGTTGGTACTCTTACTTCATTCAGGATTACCTTTGAGTTCTCTGATTTTAGACACGCATTCATAGTAATACAAGGTCCAAAGATTTTGAGAAGTTAATAGGTATAAGAATAAAGTAGAGAACCATACGTTGGAAGTGTCGGGATTCTTCGAGGTGATCGAAGATGTAGATACTTATGCTAGGTATTATATCATAGTAATATCGAGAACTTGATTCTATCATAGTAATATCGAGAACTTGATTCACTCACAGGTTACTCATCCGTGGACGCGCTCAATGATAAGTAATGCTGCATTAGACTTTTTCCATTATTTAATATGCACTGAAAAAAGCTGCATGACTTTTGAATCTGGTTCCTTCTAAATTAGTGCCTTGATTCTATATGGATATAGAATAGTTACATATCTTATGGTTGTTAAGATATGGAGTTATCTGGTTTCTGTTTAAAATAAGAATCTGGAAAAACTTGAGGCACGCTTTGGTAATGGAGGTTTGTGGATTATCCCAAGAATTCGTTAGGATTTTGTTTCTACCATTTTCAAGATTAATAGTTATATTGTTCTTCATTCGCCACATTTTTATAAAAGGATCTTTTTGCAAAAGAAACTAGTGGGAGTATGGTAGAATTGGAAGTAATTCCAGGACCACTAACGGTTACCGAAAATTTAATAGAACCTAAGAATTCAATTGGACTTGACAAAGCGTTAGCCACTCCACAGATTTTAGTAGGTGACCTCAGACACCCGAGAGATGCTTCGGTTTTCTCGTAGAATTGGAAGTGCACGTGTATATGACTCTGCCAAAGGGTTATCATAGTCAGTGGGAGTAGCGGAAGGTGTACAAGTTACTTATTTCTATTCATAGACTGAAGCAAGGATAGTGGAGACGGATCATCTGTTATTGATGTGACAGTCAAGGTGATTAACTTCGTCAAAACAAAAGGTGAACCTAGTAAGAAGGATGTAGGGAGTACTGTCTATGTTTTAGATGACATACTCCAGACAGGAAGTGATGTTCCTATACTACAATCGGTCAGATTTTTTGTTGTCACACAGTGTTTTCTCTACGTTGGATATGGACAGTATATCAGGAGTTCTAGTGACTAGATCTATGGTTTTAGATATAGATTTGGGAAGTTCCCCAATCAGGTACTTAGACAGCATTTTAAAAGTATTTTAGAATGGACGACTCCTGGCGTGGTAGTGTACCCGCAGATGATGGAGTCACCCTCCCTAAAAGGATGTCTTTTTGACTGATGAAAAGAGGGGCAGGCATGAATGACACATCATTTGCTTAGGCAATTGAGTTAATCATGCAATGTCTTGTACAACACCAGATATTACTTTTGCACTAGTTGCCACAAGCATATATTAATACAATTCTTGAGAAACAAAGGGAAGCAGTAAAGAACATAAGAGGATGTTCTTGGTATAGGATAACAACAGCCTTCCCCGGGAGGCGGTTATCATTTCAGGCTTCCAAGGTGACCTGAATGACAGAGATGCTGTCAAGTTATGAGTTTAGCCTCTTCTGAGGATCAGTGTATTGGATAGTGTTCCAGTAAGGATACTGAGGTAATCATGGTGCAGGATGCTGGTTATAAGTCAACAGAGAATACAGCCCAAGAAGTTTGTTGGATAGGAGTTGTTCATTGATGAACTTGGTCCCATCAAGTATCCAGACAAATTCTTGTGGCAAGGTATTGCTAAGTTTGGGAGATTGTTGATCTCTGCAAAGTTGAGATATAGAGAGAAGAAGTTGAAACATTATAGCGGATCCACTTACTGAGGCTATTTATCGAACACGGATGTTCCTCAAACGAGATTTGAGAAATTGATTAGTAGAAAAGTTGGGTATTCGATAGCAAACGGGATATGGGTATGCGATACCGCAATAATTATCCTTAAGTGCAAGTGGGCGATTGCTGGATATAGTGCCGTCAAGGCAATTATTGTAATTGCAGGCACGCGATTATGATAATTGAGGGAGGACCTATACAGGTAGAACAATTTTACTCTAAATGATAGTATGTTATCTGGTTTATCTTTATCATTGAAGTGTATACGTTTTACTTATTATTGCGTGTCGCTAATACATAATGATGAAGCCCGTAGGATTCTTTCTTAACTACCAACATTATGATGGCGATCATATACGTAAGAGCTGGGTAGCATATAAGCACATCATTAAATGTCCCTAGTCGTGGGAGTATCAAGACTGGGCATCAATATTCCGGAGTAGACTAGTATATATGTTTCGAGACCCCGACGAGGGGCGGTAGCCGGTCTCACAAGCCATTGGTGTTATATCACCAAAGATAGTATACAGGTGCTCACTGGAGGTGAGTACACTGGACGGACTCGCCGAGAACTTCTAGATGGTATTATGCCTATCGTCAGATGAATGTTCTTGGGTGGCATGAGTACAGGTTAGTCCTTTGAACTGAAGTCGTCATTTGTCTCGTGTGAGTTCCCACTGTACTTTGATTACTACCTTACCACGGCTCAAAGGAGTCGTGCAAACAGGTTTTAGTTGGGTACAGTCCCGAGCCATATGGAGGCAGCGGTCGACTGTCAAGGATTCATCTCTCCGGGTATTAGGAGTCGATGTCGCGCTGTGTTCAATTCTCTATCACCATAAATCCGTGGCCATGGTAGGGAAGATTTACTGATAGTTAATCAGTTGTTTCTCAGTTGGTGATGAGCTTGACTCAGACACGACTTATTGGGTTAGTAGGGGTCTGACATTATCCATCCTTTAGACCCGATATGTAATACTTTTTGAAGAAGAGACCGGACTGCACGGAGATTGTCACATTCAGGCTCAGTAGGTAAGGACGCACTTGAGTGTCGACCCTCCTTTCGACAACTACCTGGGTAGCCGTTACGTATAGCTAGTGCCGCTGATATGCTTGTGGTTAAATTCACTGTCAGCGTATTGTCGAGTATTTAGAGTCCCACACAGAGTGTTTTCCCGGTTCATACGACTGATGTAGGAGCTATATGTTAGTACGTGCAGGGGTCCGGTTAAATACGTGTACGCGATACACGGACTTTAATCGGACGGTTGATAATACTAGCCGGCTTAGGATTAAGCCAGATTATTAAATCGGGTATTGATTTAATAATTTATATACGTATTTTGATACATATATTTTAGTATTATTGTTCACTATTCATTTTCTCTCTTTGATGCTATCCGTATTTTTATACGGATACGCATATATGTAGCGATACATATACCAGGTGAAGTATTCCGTATTTGTACGGGAATACTTCTAGAAAGACACCTCATATTTAATTTTCTATTTTGGAAATTAAATGGGTAATGAGGTGGCATTGGAGACAATGAGGCATAGTGCAAACATAGTTGAAAGGCATGGCTTTGTTTTTTAAATGATTATTTCATTTGGTTGCACTATTTAGTGCATGGTTGATTTTTGGTAGCTATTTTCTTTCTACAAGTGAAGACTTGAGGATTTTTTTCATCTCCTCCATGGATGCTTCGTGCTCTTCTCTAGCTCTTCTCCTTCTTCTTCTTGCTCTCAATTTTAAGCAAGATTTTAGAGAGAAAATTTAGTGGAGTATTCTTATATCACCGGCCATCCAAACCTACCAACTTTGGACTGTTGGTTAGATCCTCCTCCACGTTCCTTCAGGTGTATCGTCTTCGGCAAAGGGTGGTCAATTCTCAAGCGCGATCCCGGTGGTTACGAGCTTGGAAGGATCTTCCATAATTGGGTGGACACGCGAAAAAGGTTGTAATTTCTTAACCTTGCATCTTTTAGTTTTCTAGTTTATGGTGTTTGGATCGAATTCTTGGGTTTGGGCGTCTGGTACCCGCAAAAAGTTTTTGTTTTCACTTCCGTCTCGCCCGCAGCCTCTGCGGCACGGGCGCCGGATCCCAACATCCTCAATATCGGAATTCGTTGTAATTGGTGATATTGGATTAAATCGCCTGGCTTTTGCCTGACGGCAAATATTTAGTTTCGAATAACCGTTGTTATGCACCAAATTTTAAAATGAAATATATTTACCTTTATTTTATAAAGTGATATATACATTTTGAAAATTGTGTTATAAATATTTACCTTTATCAGTTGAGGATAAGGTAAGGTGCATTGAATAACGGTGTAAGACATTCTCGACCAAAATACAGTTTTCAATTTACAAAATACAGAATTTGAGTTAGTATACTCTTGGGACTTACACATGAACATGTATGTTGTCGAGTGTCCTTCGAGATAAGGGGTTGGTACTCTTACTTCATTCAGGTTTACCTATGAGTTCTCTGGTTTTAGACACGCATTCGTTGTAATGCAAGGTCAAAAGATTTTGAGAAGTTTGTAGGTATAAGAATAAAGTATAGAATCATGAAAGTCGACCTTACCACCACCATGAGGTTCTAGAGGCATCAAGCATGCCAAATTTTAATTTTATTAGGTGCTAAGTTAGACTAACAAGATCTTTACTAGATTATTTAGGATTTGCCTTTGTGATGTGATGAACTAAAGAGAAGAAAAGAGCATACAACCTTTGTAGTTTGAGTCCTTCTCTTCAATAGCTCCGGGTTGAAATCCACGCGACTCTTCTAGGCTCCTCTTCGAGTTGAACGAACCTCCTTCGTGATTTTCGCGCCAAAGACGATCCACCCGAAGTCCACAAGCTCAAGCTAACCCTTCACTAATCTCATTAGTGAAGGCAACACTCCACATCAAATTGCTAATCTAATTTATGATGGTGAAGTAGGGGTTTAATTTGCTCACAAGTTTGTATTCAAGCTTCATGGTTCACATCACATGTGAGGGTTGAAGCTTGAAGCATGGGATTGAGGAAGAAGAAGAAGCTAGAGAGCAACCATGGGAGCAAAGCAAGAAAAATGGCTAAGTGTTGAGAATGAGAAAAGAAATGAATGGAAACTCTTGACCCCCACTCATTCAAGCATGGAATTTTGCAATAAAAAATTTCAACCATGCTTGAATAGTGAGTCAAGATGAATAAACAAATATAACTCCCATGCTTTCAATTTACACCTCATTTCTATTTTTCTCAAAAATAGAAAATCAAGCCATGCTTCATTATTATATATATATATATATATAATGAAGAATAATTACTGAGCTAATGATATTAGTTAAGATATAATTATATCACATATAATATATATCACATTATTAAATCAACACTTGATTTAATAATCCGGTTATATCACATATAACCGACTAATATCATTCATCCGTATATCACATTATCAAATCAACACTTGATTCAACAATCTGGTTATATCACATATAACCGAACCGATAACAGATAACTGTCATATTACAATACGGTATTACATACTCATATTTAATCAGGCCCACACACATATCAACATATGTGCCCTACTTCGTTTCGCTCAAACCAGGAAACTTCTGTATGGGACTCTAAAGACTCGTCGATATGCCAGCAGTAGGTGATGATCACATCAATCACCTACAAGCCGTCAGCGGTACTAGCTGGACATAACGGAAACCCGGGTATTGAGCGATATGAAGATCAACAAGCAAGCTCATCCATACTCTCCATGAAGCCTATCAATAACACTACCGTACAGTCCGGTCTCTTCGTTTGATATATCGCATATCATGTCTAGGGGTGGTAAATGTCAAGCCCCAATAACATGATAAGTCATGCCGATGTCTGGTCTATAACGGTTTGAGAAACTACTGATAACTCTTATCAGTAAATCTCAGCAGCAGCCCAGTTAAGAGACTTCCAGTTATATCCAATCGAGCATAACGCAACATCAACCCCCAATATCGAGAGAGACGAAACCCTTCCTATCACTCATTGCTTCCATGTGACTCTGGACTGTACCCAAAATCCACCTGTTTGCATGACTCCTTTGAGCCGTGGTAAGGAGGAAATCAAAGCACAGTGGGAGCCACACAAAACATTATGACGATCTCGGGTCGACAGACTAACCTGTATAAGTGTCACCAGAGGACTGCTATCTGACGATAGTGTTAGTTATATGTATGCCCTAGAGACCATTACTGTACATGCGATGTATATTGTAGTGGATGCTTGGACATATATAGGGAGGACTTTCTTGCTCGACATGATAGTATGCTATCTGGTTGCTCTTTATCTTAACATGTACACTTATTGTCTCTTTATTACATGTTGATAAAGCCCTTAAGATGTGTACTTGACTACCAGGACTATGATGGAGATCATAATAGTGGGCCAAGGGTAGTCCAGAAGTACACCCTATAATTGTTCCTAGTCATGGGAGTATCGAGACAGGGCATCGATACTCCAGAGTAGACTAGCGTATATGCTTCTCGACCCATATGATGGACGATGGATGATCCTATATCCATTGGTGTTTGACATCAGAGAAGGTACACGGGTGCTCAGTGGAGACTGGGTACACTGAACGCACTCGTCGAGAACTCCTAGATGGTATTATACCTATCGTCGGATAGCAGTTCTCTGGTGACACTGGTACAGGTTAGTCTGTAGACCCGAGATCGTCATAGAGTCTAGTTTGATTCCCACTGTGCTTTGATTTCCACCATACCACGGTCAAGAAATGGTGCAAAAAGGTGGTTTTTGGGTACAATCCCGAGTCACATGGGGCCAATGAGTGATAGGGGGGTTTCGTCTCTCCCGGTATTGGGAGTTGATGCTGCGCTATGCTCGATTGGCTATAACATGAAATCCCTGGTCAGGGTTGCTGAGATTTACTGGTAAGCGTTATCATTAGTTTCTCAAACCGTTATATACCTTGCATCGGCATGACTTACCAGGCTATCGGGGTCTGACGTTATACCACCCCCAGGCTGTAATATGCAACATATCAGATGAAGAGACCGGACTGTACGGTAGTGTTACTGATTGGATTCGCAAGAGTACGAGCAGGCTTGCTTGTTGATCTTCTGATCACTTAATACCCGGGTGGCCGTTACGTTTAGCAGACCGCTTGCGGCGTGTGGGTGCTTGATATGATCATCACCTACTGCCGGCGTATTGACGAGTCTTTAGAGTCCTACACAGAGGTTTCCTAGTTCATGCGAAACGGAGTAGGAGCACATATGTAATATGTGCGGGACCGAGATTAATTATTTATATGATACCGCATTCTATTCTCGCGACTTGTGGCATTGGTCGGTTATATGTGATATAGCCAGGTTATCGGATCAAGTGTTGATTCGATAAGTTATGGCATATGATATTAGTCGGTTATACACAGTATAGACGGATTATTAAATCAAGTGTTGATTTAATAATTTAATGTATAATTATATACATGATATATTATATTACATTGACTAATATTAGCTCACTTAAATATTCATCTTTCTCACTTATGATACATTGATATATATATATATATGATATATGTTAAATGTATTGTTTTCTTTATGCACAAAATATATATGTGATATATATTGTTGTGTCATGCAAGGTTAAACATGCAACATGCTTGTATGAGACTCACACCATGCGTCACGACCCGAAAAGTAGGGAACATGACCGGCACTTAAATTACGAAACGCCTCAAGGCGTACGTAATCTAAGTAAGCCAAAACCCAGAAATCAAAACCAAAGAAGCAGTAGAGTGAAGGAAAAACCAATTTAAAACAAGTAGTTTTAATCCACATAAGCCGAAGTATGTATTTTTAAAATCTCAAGTATTTTCTGAAAATTTCGGCAGAGTCTCCTTTGTAAATACTGGCCCCTAAACGGGATATAACATGAATAGTATACGAAATACAAAAAAAAAAGGCATCCCCAAGTGGGATCTAGCTCTTCATCAAACGACGGTCACAACCACACAAGCAATATAAAATACAATGCCGAAGGGCGAGGATCAAAACTCAAAAGAAAACGCAAAATCAGCATGAAAACCATACTAATACAACGCGCGACTCTAAGGTCGAAAGAATAACAGGTCTGATTTTCTATCTCTCTCAAATATACAATCTGGTTGATGGAGTTTCTAGATACAACTGAAATAATGAATAACTAAAGGTGGTCCTGATGCAAAGAACCCACCTACAAAAGCAATCATCCGGAAGAAACAGTGCGCCAGCAAGCCGCAACGAAACCTGTACGGCAAAACCTGCAAGGAACTGTGGCACAACGGGGGTGAGTTGCCAACTCGTAAGTAGAAAACATCTACGAGTAGAAATCGCATGCATAACGCTATCCTAGGTCATATCAGGTAATATCCTCAATAAAAATCCCGGTCCAGCTATGTATAATGTAATATTACATGCTCGTGTCAGTGCCTTAGATAGCAACACATCAGATATATGATGTATGAATGCATTACGAATGGAAACAACTGTTTTCTTTAATCAATGAGATTTCTATATGTATATCAATCAAGTATCATCAATGAATGCAACAGAGAAATCAGTGTCAAGCATCGACACAAAACATAAGTCTCAGTATCTCAATATCAAATCTCAATATCTTAAATATCAATATCTCAGGCATCCGTGTCATCTCGGCCCGCGGGCTCCGGCAGAATGGATCAGCCTATAACCATCTCATGGCTCCGGCCGGTATCCTCCGGATAACCGACGAGTCCAAATAATATCACCGGTATGTAGTGCTTCCCTGCTAGGCTCATCAAATACAACTCGAGCTTCTTGGCCCGGGGTACCATACCGGGCCCACCATGTACCCGAGACGGTTCATCCAACTCCTCGAATCGGGTTTCCAAATCCAATAGCAATCATGAAAATTCATGGTGGACGACTCATACATCATGAGAAAACCGCAATTTGCATTTTAAAATGATGATACTAAGCTTTTATTAAATTCTTGCGGTTTTCCCCCAAATCCAGAAACCTCATGTAAATCCGAAATCATCAAAATAATTTGATACCAATAAACAGTGAATACCAGCATAAATCCCCATAATACTGCATATGGAAGCTATAACATATTACGACTATCAATTATCAAGCTATGTCAATGAAAAGGGTATTTTCTAAAGTGTATGTGACATGGCAATTACCGATGATGATGCGTGTGAGCCGGCAAGTAAGTGTATGTGGAACATACGCATCATCGGTAATGGTGCCGGTGTCCTGACAGCATGATCTCAATAATGGCATATGGAAGTACAATAAAAACATGCAAATGCGATGCGAACGGTAATAATATGCGGAAGCTGAATGATAAACACGATGATAACTAATCTGCATTTATATAAATATGAGTCAAACGGTAGTGCATTTGAAATAACACGAATCGTGGTGTTTTGAAAATAAGGGCTACGGTGTTTTTAAGAAAAGATACGTCATTTGAATTATCCATAGAATCCTTTGTCCCGTTTTTAAAATACACACGATTCGTTAGTTTTTGAAATAGGTATGAGTCGAATCTAATCTATCATTTACAAGTACACTACAGGGCCAAACTAAATAGGCTGATCGAAAGGTAAGGAAACCGCCTAATATCTGAGTCGATACATATATATACATATAATAGTCGGTGATCCCGCCTCAATAGTATCCCATATGATACAATATCTATAATATGGCATTCTCGAGTCAAGAGTGCGGATCTATCATCAATATATAGCTCGTACGGTAAATCCGTTGTACAGCATCCCAAATCTGGGTACGGGTCAAAAGTCACATCTATCACATTAATCATCTGGTATTCTCTTTATCAAATATCATGATAGGGGTACTGATCTACGTCTAGTACAATACTGATACCATCTATGAAATGCATATGTGTGTATGAAAACACCATGCCTAAAGAACTCGCTAAAAATATCAAGTCGTATCCCAAATACGGACCATATCACATCACCGACCTCATGGCCTCAAGCCCAATCTCATTGACTCATCTCCAATCCCAAGTACTATCCTCATAATCCGTGTATATGTATACGTATATATATATATACACACACACACACACATAGTCACATATCCATGTGTGTGTATATATATACATATCCCCATATATGCACAGGTAAAAGAATGAATGTAAGCAAGTGTGTGTGCGTGTATAGGTGCAACAACTACTCTACGGTTTCGCAAGTAACACTACTAATCCATGAACATGTAACCCTATCATTAACATCCATGTCACACAAAAAAGATATCATAAATAAATAGTATATATGTATAACATACTATACATCGAACTGCGGGGGTGCTATACGCCATCCACCCGACTTCTCCCCGTAGATATAAATCTACTCACCTGGTCCTCGCTTTGCAAAATCGATGTCGCCACGCGCTTGCTTGTCTTCTCGAAGTCCTCATGAGGGTACCTACTTATCATGACACATCACATCGTATTAAAATCCGACTCATGACCAAAACGACACACGAAACCCACATAGGTCAAAACCTATGGTTTGCTTTCTCAAATCAACCCAAAAACCCTCGATATCGGCGTACAAACGCCGAGTGATCGCGAAAAACTCAAATGCACCAATCGTGGTTTCAAAACTCACTAATTATATAAGAAATAGGTTTTAATTTATCAAAACCATCAAATTAAACAAATCGTTTTATTTCCCAAAAAACCTAGTTAGCACAAATTCCCATTTCGGTTCAAAACTTGATGTTTTATCCAATCTAAATATTTTGACGATTCCAATGGCCAAAATGCTCATTAAATATCATAATTAGGTCATACAAACCACTTCCATATTTTAATCTTATCAATTTGTATTAATTCCAAATTCCTAGCTTACAAAAATAGCCGATTTTAACACTTTTTAAAGCAAAATTCATTATTTAACAATTAAGCTTGGTTTTGCATATTTTAAATGGTTAAACCACTCATGGAAACCTTAATGATGTGCTAAAAACCCTAACTAGATTTTAATCCCACATTTTAATTAAATTTCTAAAACCTAGTTAGCAATTTAGCATAATTATCACAATTTGGGCAAATTAAATATAACAATTTGCAAATTAGCTACTAGATTAGCTTTTTGCATATCTTAAGATGCTAAAATACATCACACAATCATGAAAAAATTATAACAACCCTAACTTTAATTTAACCCTTCTCTTGAATTTAAACTTGCAAATTTAAAACCTAAATTAAACATCTAATTAAGTTGATTTAAAGTATTTAATCTACAACTAAACACTAGGGTTAGGATTTACCTCCACAATTTTAGAGATCTCCCATGCAAACTTGGCCTCCCAACTTGCTCTCTAGCTCCAAGATCCATGTTAGCGAAGGCAAAGAAATAATGGGTAGGAGTTGGATTTGGATTTTGCTTTGAATTTTTGTGGATTTTTAAGCATTTTTGAGGATTTTTAAGCATTTTTGTGGATTTTTTGAAGAGAATGTGAGATGAAGAAATGAAGGGGCTGAAGAAATGGGGGGGGGGGCTCGGCCAAATGCAGGTGGGGAGAGAAGAGAGAGTGTGTGGGGAGTTTGACCAAGTCAAGAACCCATACATTAAGTATATAAACCCATACCTCTTTTGTTTAATATTTCTTTCTTTTTCCTTTAATCTTTCATTCTTAACTTGAAGTGTGAGGTATAGGTGTGAGTGTAGGGCAACATAGGGCTCAGCCATTCTTGGATGGGAGAGAGAGAGTGTGTGGGTGTGTGTATAGGGTGAGGGAAAAAGATAAATATTATACCCCAATTTCTACTTAAATTATTTTCACCATTTAAGCCTTTTTCTTCGATATTTTCTAAAACCGTTTGACAACTTCATTTCATTTCAAAAACAACATGTTAATATTTTGTTTAATGTGTTGAGGGAGGTGCCCCGTGCTTTTGCACGGACCTAATTAAAGTAAATCTCGTTTTCCCAGAGGCGTAACCCCGTTGACACCTTTCTAGACACCTACTTGATTGGCTGATTGTAATGTGTAATACTCTCCCAGGAGTAACAATTACTCGTAGTGGGTATCGGGATCCAACTATCTCATAGAAGGTATGCAATCTCATTGCAAATTTCAACACTTGAAATTCCCGATATTATTTTACCCCTAGCGTTCTATGACCTTGATGCAGGCCAACAAACCATAATCCGCTAGTCAAGTTCAACCCGTCATTTCTTGACTGAATTAAACCCACCCGCACGACCCTTGACGCAGGCCAACAAAGTCGCACGACTACCCTAATCCAATCTGCATCATATGCATAAACAGATAAATACTAGTTAGCTACCGCACACTACGCCTTGACGCAGGCCAACAAACGTAGCACGAATACTAAGTAGGACTTATCTGAAATGACGGAGGGCTACGACAGGTTTTTCTGAAAACCTATTGCGTAATGAACTTGACATCGTTGTAGAATCAAATGATTTTGAAATGGAGTGTTTTTTAGGCTTTTCTAGTTTTGCTAAAGGGGTCACTCCCGGTGAAGGGATCGTCGGCCCTTTCCTCGTCGAATGAGGTACAGGATATATCATATATACCACTATGCAAAGCAAGAACTATAGAAGCAATCAAAATTCAAACCGAGGGTTGTAGCATCTGCCAGTTATTGCTAAAGGGGTCACTCCCGGTGAAGGGATCTTGGCCCTTTCCTCATCGAATAAGGTGCAGGATGTTCTACAAGGAACACCGCGATGCAAAGCAAGAACTGTAGCTACCTGTTTTTGAAAATTCGATTCCACAACATATTTTAGGTTTCTTTTCCTTCATTAATCACATTAATGAAGTCCCATCATTTAATTCCACCTAAACATCACAGATAAATATAACGTACGCTTATGCCATCCGCATTTGCCTCGATGTCCCGTCTGCACCGTTAGGTTAGGTAACTAACGACAGAGCGGGGTAGGGCTAGCGCGGGTGTAAAACATAAGTAACGTCTATATAATATATCGTATATACTATATATAGTATCCATGACGACATATCAAATGATCACATTACAGATATCGCAGCAGAAGAAACAAAAGAAACATTGGATATACTAGGACATCCGTGTTTTCAATACGAGCCAGTATAAAACACGGATTCCACGGTCGCGATGAATAGACAAACCCACATCCCTAGACCCCTATGAGAGCGGCAAGCAACACTGCCAATTCTAGGGTTAGGAGACCCGGTCTCGACTCCTCGAGATGGTCTTCCACTGGACCCAAGAACCCGGTTACTTGTGCTCCTCTCCTTGGGTCTGTCCTAATGCGGAAAATTAAATAATATACAAATGGTGATATCAACCTCAACCTGAAAGTGCCCCAATAAAAGAATATTACATACAAGTTTTTACATGAATGAAAATGAAAAACACTCATCTCACATAAAAAACCCCGGCTATTCAAACACGACGATCCAATATAACATATCCAGCAACACATAACATCATATGTCATCAACGTAAGTAAATATGCCGATCCCAATTTTCGTTGATATATAGCAACGAAACCGGCGATATCACATATTACACTTACGGTCACAGAAAAGAAAATGTAAAACTACAACAGTTGGAATCCACAATACCTTTAGACATCGCATGCCTAATCAAATGAATTCCTTAGACATCGCATTCCTAACAATTATAAACCCCGCATTTTAGTCTCATTATCGAAAACTCTTTTCAATATCAAGTCGGGCAATTCAACAAGATTCCAGACATCCTGAACGAATGCTCGTCGCAAACTTTAGTAGACGGCCGCACCCCCGATACCGTCAACAAAGTGCACTAAGGCGGCACCGCTGCCGCGAGCACCCAAACGGATGCTTTTTGGCGACGGGGTTCTCCTGCAGTCACTTGGTCGGGGCTATGGGGTGTAGCTGTCTATTAAGTTTACCGGTGAGTATTCGTGTACGCAACGTGATTGCGATGGAGTTTTGATCACATCAAAATCCCGTGGCAACCGATCAAGTGAGACTAAACTGCTATGTTTATAACATCCATTCAGTTATCTCATAACTACTTGTGGATTCCAAATATTGTATCACATTCCAGATAAATAGAAAACGTTAAACTTTCCGATCGAACAATCAAACACCCAAGTTTTCCCGAAAAGCTCAACACTTGAAATAAGTTTAAAAACATCCACTTCGTGCCACAGTACCAACGGTCCAGCCGTAGAAGGGTCAAGCCAATGCCTCACATATGGCACGCCGTACTTCCCCAAACCCTAAGGTTCAAAGGGCAGTTCAAGACGGTCACATAATCGAGTTAAGGTTTGTTGTCTTCTAGAGGGTCCATCGCGTTACTTGCACTACTTAGAACGTCTTTAAACTACGGAAAGATCCAACACTTGGAAATTTCCCGACAGGGGAAAAAGTGGGTATTTATATCCGGTCGAACTTTTTAACATGTTCTAAAAATCCCGGAAAAACATACAGACGAAGTTAAACTTCCCGATCGAAACATCGAGTCCCCAATACAACCCAGAAAACTCAACTCTTGAGCAAACTTTAAAAATTCCCAGAAAATACAGCACTTAAAGAGAGAGATTACTGTGCAAACAGAAAAAGATGAAGTGACAGAACGGCCGCGGAACCGCCGCACGAGCCATGCTCATGCCGCGGTTCCACGGTGATATAGTCGACTTAGACACACGTGCAGCACAGTAACCCCTCAAAAACCCTGCTGAATTTTTCGGATATTTTTAATTAGGAAAAATGCACAGTTTCAGAAAATGTATAGAAAGGGGTGAAATTTAGGGTTTCGGGGTTCGATCGGGTTTCTAACATCGTCTACACATCGCCTAAAGCTCTAGCTAGGCTCTGATACCACTGTAGGGTTACTAGGCACACTCAAGAGGTTCCACAAGGCATCAACCATGCCAAATTCAAAAATTATGTGCCGAGAAACCCTAATGCTAGATCATTAACTAGAGGTAAAGGCGAAAAACAAGCAAGCAAACTACTTTGCTACAAAGTGAAAGGAGCTACAACCTTTGTAGATCTGGTCCTCCACTTCTTTAGCTCCGTGTTGACGTCCCTCCATTGCGATTATCGGAATCCCAGACTCTAGCGTCGGTTTTATCGGAGAAATGGGCGGGCTAGGTCGTTGACTTCGATGCCGAAGATGATCTACGTCGAGGCGACTCAAACTCAAGCTCCATCTTCACTAGGTCATGGATCTTGTGAAGAAAACACCCTATACAACATGGCAAGTGGTAGAGGATGAAGAAATAGGAAGTGGGTTCACTTTGGATTTGGATTTCTCACTTGATTTCATCACTTAGAATTTTCTAGCAAGTTTTTCTTTTCTTCATGAAGAAGAAAAAGAAAGAAAAGAATTAATTAAAAAGAAAATTCAAGTGATTCTTATCATAATGCAACCATGGGTGAAGTTAACACATGTAGAGAATAAACTAGGGTTTAGGTGTAATGGTTAGGTTAAGGAAAAAACAAAATGGTTAAAGATTCATGAAACTTCAAGAATAAAACAAAGAAAGCCACTACCATTTTATTTTTGCCAAAAATGAATATAAAATAAATAAAATAAAACCCAACCATAAACCTAAACATGGTTTTATCCAAACACACACCCAAGTTTGCATGTATCATCAATCATGATACAAACTAGTGCATAAACATATATCATATATACATTGTGCACATCGAGTGAGAAAATCAATCTTAAGTGAACAATACTAGTTAATGTAAAGTAATATATCTAATATATAATTATACATTAAATCATTAAATCAACACTTGATTTAATGATCCGGTCATATTGCATATAACCGGCTAATATGAAGTGTATCAATATATCGAATCAACATTTGATTCGGTAACCCGGCTATATCTCATATAACCGTCCGATGACACAAATCGCGAGAATAGAATTCAGTATCACATACTGGTATTATTCTCGGTCCCGCACATATCTCATATGCGCTCCTATTTCATTTCGCTTGAGCCAGGAAACCTCTGTATAGGACTCTAAAGACTCGTCAATACGCCGGCGGCAGGTGATGATCATATCAAACACCCACAAGCCGTAAGCGGTCTGCTAAACGTAACGGCCACCCGAGTATTGAGCGATCAGAAGATCAACGAGCAAGCCCGCTCACACTCCTGTGAATCCAACCAGTAACAATTACCGTACAGTCCGGTCTCGTCGTCTGATATGTCGCATATCTTGCCTAGGGGTGGTAAACGTCAGACCCCAATAGCTCGATAAGTCGTGTCGATATGAGGTCTATAACAGTTCGAGAAACTACTGGTAACACTTACCAGTAAATCTCAGCAACCCTGGCCAGGGATTTTCGGTTATAGCCAATCGAACACAGCGCAACATCAACTCCCTATACCGGGAGAGACGAATCCCCTCCTATCGCTCATTGCCTCCATGTGATTCGGGATTGTACCCAAAAAACCACCGTTTTGCACGCCCTCTTGGACGTGGTAAGGTGGAAATCAAAGCACAGTGGGAATCACACACGACTATGACGATCTCGGGTCTACAGACTAACCTGTACCGGTGTCACTAGAGAACTGCCATCTGATGTAAGGTATAATACCATCTGCGAGTTCTCGGCGAGTCCATCCAGTGTACCCAGTCTCTACTGAGCACCCGTATATCATCTCTGATGTCAAACACCAATGGATATGGGATAATCCATCGCCCATCTGTATGGGTCGAGAAGGTATACGCTAGTCTACTCTGGTATATCGATGCCCCTTCTCGATACACCCACGACTAGGGACCTTGAAGGATGTACTTATGGACTACCATGTCCCCACTAGTATGATCCGCATCATAGTCCAGGTAGTCAAGTATACATCCTAAGGGCTTTGCCAACATGTAACAGAGAGACAATCAGTGTACACGTTAAGGTAAAGAGCAACCAGATAGCATACTATCATGTCGAGCAAGAAAGTCCTCCCTATATATGTCCAAGCATCCACTACAATATACATCCTATGTATAGTAATGGCCTCTAGGGCATACATATAACTAACACTCGTAACCTAACGACCACCTGCATACTATCCTAAGTACGACATACTGACGGCTGTGGGACAGACCGTTTCCCAAGCTGGGATGAGAAGCGTATACGCTAGTCTATTCCGGAGTATCGATGCCCTGTCTCGATAGTCCTACGACTAGGGGCCTGCATAAGGATGTGCTTGTAGATTACCCAACCCCCACAAGTGTGACTTCCATCACAATGCAGGTAATCAAGCAAAGATCCTAAAGGCTCCACTAATGTGTAAAGGCGATATGCTAAAAGAAACATATGCACACATTAAAGCAGAAACAAACCAAGTAGCATACTACTATTTTGAGCAAGATTGTCAATACAAGGTGAATATCCCAAGCTTCCATCAAGTAATATACAAGCTAGTATGATACAGTAATGGCCTCTAGGGCATATACACTAACAATCTCCCACTTGCACTAAGGCCATGTACTGGCGTATCGAAGACCTATCATCTCGATCAGCCGCTCGAACTGAGTCTGGGGTAAGGCCTTCGTGAATGGATCAGCAGTGTTATCATCCGTAGAAACTCTCCGAACCTCGATCTCCCGGCGACCCACGATCTCCCTGATCAGGTGATACCGCCTCAAGATGTGCCTGGACTTCTGATGGGACCTGGGTTTCTTCGCTAAAGCTATAGCCCCGTTGTTGTCGCAATACAGATGTACTGGATCAACAATGGATGGAACCACCTGAAGTTCTGTTAGGAACTTCCTTATCCAGATGGCTTCTTTTGCGGCATCTGCAGCAGCGATGTATTCCGCTTCCATCGTCGAGTCAGCAATGGTTTCCTGTTTGGAACTCTTCTGTAGTGTTTTGAAAATCGTTTCGGTGAAATTTCGGAAAATCGGTAAAATAAGGGGGTTTTCTGTAAAAAGTCAAAATGAAAATATCTTATTATAAAAATTAAATATACATATTCTAGCTATGTAATGGCTAGTATTTGGTGTTTATTGAGCCACTGGTGAAATTTCAAATTTTCTGAATTTTTTTTTTATTTTATTATTATTTTAAGCCGTTACTAATACATTTAATTAGGAAAAATTACAAATTGGAATGAGTTGAAACAAATTTTATGCATCATGACACATTAAATAAAATTTTATCATGTGGTTTTTGAAATGAAATCGTTTGCCAAAACGGTTTAGAAAATATCGAAGAAAAAGGCTTTTTTCGGTGAAATTAGTGTTAATGGAAGTGGGGTACAACATTTATCATTTTTTCTCACCCAAACAAAACCCACACCCCCTCCCCTATAGCTCTGGCCGACCCCTTTACAGCCCACCATTCTTGGGCCCCTCATCTCACAAATAAAAAACAAAGAAAAGAGAACAAAGGAATGAAAGAAATTGGGCAAAAGGAGTTTGGGCTTTGACTTTTGGGTATTGCCTTGACCTTTTCCCCACCTCCCTCTCTCTCCCCCCTCCCCATTCAGCCGACCCTCTCTCTCTCTCCTTTCCCATAACAGCAGCCCCTCTCTCTTTTCCTCTCATTTTCTCATCAAAATTTCACCACAAAATGCCCAAAAATCAACACAAAAATCCCACAAAATAAAAATCCAATGCCTACCCATTTTCCCTTATCTCTTTTAGCATGGATCTTGATGCAAAGATTTCAATTTGGAGGCCATGTTCTATGTATGTTCCATTGTTCTTGAGGTATAATAAATCTTGGATTTTTGTTAAATTGCTTGATTATTTCTTCAATTAAGTTAATGAGTGGTTTAAATTAAGTTTTGAATTGCTAGATAGAATTTTAATGTTAGGGTTTGGAAATTCTAGAATTGGGTTTTTAAAATCAAGTGAGGGTTTTTAACATTGTTTATGATTGTATAGTGTAGTTATCATGCTAAGTCATGCAAAGTGTAATCTAAATGCCAAATTTGCTAATTTCTACATCTAAATTATCATAATTAAGCTAATTGCAAACTAGTTTTTTTAGATCTATTATAATTAGTGAGTTTAAAATTTAGTTTGGGTTTGGGTGACTTAATTAAGTTATTTAGTGGGCATTTTAGCCACTAGAATTGTTAAAATAGTTAAAATTGATTAAAACACCAAGTTTTGAGCTAAAATGGAAAATTGTGCTAGTTTTGTTAACTAGGTTTTGTAAATATATATATTTTGATGAGAATAAATTATTGTAATGGTTTATATGACTTGGTTATGATATTAAGTGGATATTGCGGCTGCTAGATTTGTTTAAACGTCGATTTTTGTACTAAAACGGTAAATTTTTGCTTGCTAGATTTTCGGAAAAATGGCTTTTAAAGTGAGTTTGAGTTTTTTATGAATTTTAACCTATTTTATATTATAATTAGTGCATGTGATTGTGCAAATGAGTGTGTTTGGGTTTCCTCGATGGTTTGGCGTTTGTACGCCGACGTCGAGGGTTTTGGGGTTGATTTATAAAGGCAACCATAGGTTTTGACCTATGTGGGATTCGTGAGTCGTTTTGGTCATGAGTCGGATTTTAATGCAATACGGTGCATTATGATATGTAGGTACCCCATGCGGACTTCGAGACGACAAGCAAGCGCGTGGCGATGTCGGCACCGGCGAGCGAGGACCAGGTGAGTAGATTTATATCTACGGGGAGAAGTCGGGTGGATGGCGTATAGCACCCCCGCAGTTCGTGGTGATGTATACGAATACGTATACACACATATATTTTGATTATATATATTATGTTGATATGAGACTTGATGATAAAGGTGGATTCTAGGTGTTCATGGATTAGTTTAGTGTTAGTTGCGAAAGCCTAGAGTAGTTGTTACACCCACACACGCACGCACGCACATGCATACATCTATGTTATTACCTGTGCGTATATGAGGAAAGGTGGTTATGTGTTCACCTGGGTATGGGACTAGGTGTTCACATACTGGATTTGCGGATGATACTTGGGTTTGAGATGAGTCGATGAGATTTGAGTTGAGGCCGTGAGATCGGTGATATGGCAGGATTCGTACTTGAGATACGTCCTGATATTATAGCGGATCTTTGGATGACAATGCCATGTGAATAGTGATATTAGTAGTGTACTAGACGTAGGTCAGTACCCCAGATGATGATCTTGATAAAGAGGATACCAGATGAACAGTGTGATGAGTATGATATTGACCCGTACCCAGATTTGGGGATGCCGTACGACGGATTTACGTACGAGCTATATCTTGATGATTGATCCGCACTCTTGACTTGGGATGTCTGATTATAGATATGGTATCGGATATGATATTATTGAGGCGGGATCACCGACTAATATATATACAGGTATGTATATGGATCGACTCAGATGTTAGGCAGTTTCCTTACCTGTAGTCCAGCTTGTTAATTTAGCCATTTAGTTTAGTTTAGTTGTTAGATTAGATTCGATTCTTACCTATTTCAAAAAACTAACTAATCGTGGGTATTTTAAAAGACAGCCCAAGGGATCCTACGGATATTTCAAAAGACGTATCTTTTCATAAAAACACCGTAGCCCCTATTTTCAAAACCCTATGATTCGTGTTATTTCAAAAGGCACCATTTGTAGGACTTATATTAGATTAATGCAGATTAGTTATAGTTGCGTCTAGTATTCAGCTCCTGCTCATTATTGTGGTTCGCTTCGCATCGCATGCTTATATTATGTTTCATACTCCATTATTGATATCATGCTGTTAGGACACCAGCACCATTACCGATGATGCGTATATACCACGTACACTTACTTGCCGGCTCACACACATCTTCATCGGTAATTGCCATGTCACGTACACCTTAGAAAATATTATTGCTTGACATAGCCTGTTAGCTAGTAGTTTAGACATGATATTAGCGTACTTGCCTTATATGTTAGTTTAGACATTGTAGTTATTACCTGCTACTTCATGCATACTGTTATTCATTGTTCTGCCGCATTCATGGATTCTCATGCATATATTCACTATTTTACGTGTTATTGAGGTTTTGGATTCGGATTTCCATGAGATTTTCTGGATTTGGAGGAAAACCGCAAAAACATAAATAAACCTTTTCTCTCTTTTGAAATAAAAAGTGCGGTTTTCCTATGATGTATGAGTCGTCCACCATGAGTTTGCTGATGGATTTTGAGACCCGATTCGAGGAGTGGAGGAACCGTTTCGGGTACATGGTGGGCCCGGTGTGGTATCCCGGGGCAAGAGGATCGTGTTGTTGACGTTGAGCCTGGCCGGGGAGCACTACCGACCGGTGATATTACCCGACGCGTCGGATATCCGGAGGATACCGTCGTGGTCTTGAGATGGATGGTAGGGGCCGGTCTGGATTGACGGCGCCCTAGATATTGTGATTGAGATATTGAGATTTTGAGATATTGAGGTGCAGAGATTGTGATACAGAGATATCGAGATATTTGGACACTTGTTTTGTGTCGATGTTGGGCACTGTTTTATGCTGATTTCATTTATGGTACCTCACTTTTAAAATACAGAAATCTCACTGATTTATGAAAGCAGTTTTCGTCAGTACATGCATTCTGTTCCATGCATTCATACCTCATTCATATGATATATTGCTACCTGAGGCACTGACACGGGCACATGAGATCACACTCGGGTTAGATATTACTCTAGCCATTGTTATAGGCTGCATGTTATTCATATATTTGAGAATATATTATGATCATTTACCTAGGTTGCGTTATTTATGCGATTTCTGTGCGTAGATGTTTTTCTATTCACGAGTTGGCAACTCACCCCCGTTGTGCCCCAGTTTCTTGCAGGTTTGCCGTACAGGTTTCATTACGGCTTGCGGGCATAGTTTCCTTCGGGTGATTTGCTAGTAGGTGGGTTTACTTGTATCGTACCCCCCATTATATAACTTGTATATTATTACTCTGTTGTATCTAGAAGTTCCATCAACCAAACATGTATTTATTTTGAGATAGAGACCAGTGATGTTATTCGTTCGACCTTAGAGTCGCGCGTTATATTTCTATGGTTTTGAGTTTCCTTTTGAATTTTGATCCTCGCCGTTGGCGTTGTATATTTTATTGCTTGTGTGATTGTGACCGTCGATTGACGAAGAGCTAGCTCCCGCTTGGGGATGCCTTTTTATTCATTTCGTATACTATTCATGTTGTGTCCCGTTTGGGGGCCAGTATTTACAAAGGAGACTCTGACGAAATTTTCAGGAAATTTTTGATGTTTTTAGAAACCCGCATAATTCGGCTTATGCTATTAAAACTACTTATTTAAATTGGTTTTCCTTCACTCTACTACTTTTCTTGGTTTGCATTTCTGGGTTTTCGGCTTACTTGGATTACGTACGCCTCGGGACGTTTCGTAGTTTAAGTGTCGGTCATGTTCCGTACTTTCGGGACGTGACATCTTCCAACACACCGCCCTCCATAGAGGGTAAAGGCATAACCCGACATGGACTTGGAATCATCCTTGTCACTCTGGAAGCTGGAGTCAGCAAAGCCCTCGATCTAGAGGTCTTTTCCGCCATACACCAAGAACATCTCCTTAGTCCTTCTCAGGTACTTGAGAATGTTCTTTACCGCTATCCAGTGTTTCTCCCCAGGGTTTGACTGATACCGGCTTACCACACTCAGTGCATAAGCTATATCTGGTCTGGTACAAACATCGCATACATTATAGAGCCTACCGTAGAAGCGTAGGGTATAATTAACATGCGATCCCTTTCCAAATCAGTCTTGGAAGACATCTCTTTGGAGAGGGTGATCCCGTGACAAGCTGGTATATTACCGTTCTTGGAATCTTCCATACTGAATCTTTTCAGTATGGTGTCGATATACCTGGACTGTGAGAGTCCTAATATCCTCTTGGATCTGTCACGACAGATCCGGATCCCTAGAATGTACGAGGCATCACCCAGGTCTTTCATGGAGAACCTGTGTGAAAAGAACCCTTTGACAGATTGTAGCATAGGAATGTCATTTCCTATCAAGAGAATGTCATTCACGTATAATACGAGGAATACAACAGTTCTTGCTACAAATCTACTATAGATGCATGGTTCATCTGGATTTTTGATAAAGCCAAATTCTTTGACCGTCTCATCAAAACAGATGTTCCAACTCCGCGATGCCTGCTTTAGTTCATAGATGGACTTAAGCAACTTGCATACCTTTCTGTTGCTCCCACTCTGAATGAAACCCTCTGGCTGGTCCATATAGACACACTCCTCTAAATTTCCAATTAGGAAAGCGTTCTTTACGTCCATCTGCCAGATCTCATAATCGTGGAAGGCAGCAATGGCAAGAAGGATCTGAATGGATTTCAGCATAGCCACTGGAGAAAAGGTTTCGTCATAGTCTAAGCCAGGTCTTTGACGGAAACCCTTTGCAACAAGTCTAGCTTTATAGGTCTCAATCTGTCCATCTACACCAATCTTCCTTTTGAAGATCCACTTGCATCCTACGGGTTTTACCCCATCTGGAGCAATGTCCAACATCCATACTTTGTTGGTGTACATGGACTCCATTTCGGTCCGCATTGCATCCAGCCATTTTACCGAGTCAACGCTCTGAATGGCCTGCTGGAAGCTAGTCGGCTCATCACTATCAATGATGTAATCCTCTCTATCCCCGTCTATGAGAAAACCGTAGTATCTCTCGGGCGGATGAGACTGCCTACTACTTCTGCGGAGCGGCACAGGAATGTCCTGATCTTTCGAACCCTCTGGTTCTACTAAGCTTTCAGTAATAGCTCATGGTTCTAGAATTTCTTCCAGTTCTATTGCGCTCCCACTTATCTGTTTTTCCAAAAACTGAGTTTCCAAGAAGTGGGCATGACGAGAAACAAAAACCTTTTGTTCCTCTTCGCATTAGAAGAAATATCCCTTGGAGTTCTTTGGATATCCCACAAACTTGCACTGTACTGAACGTGCCTCGAGCTTGTCCGCATGCTGCTTTTTGACAAAAGCTGGACATCCCCATGTCTTAATATGATTAAGATAGTGTCTCTTCCCACACCACATCTGATATGGTGTAGTACGCACAGTCTTGGTTGGAACTCGGTTCAAAAGGTATGCAGCTGATTCTAGTGCATATCCACAGAATGATCGCGGTAACTCAGCGTTACTCATCATGGACCATACCATATCCAATAGGGTTCAGTTCCGTCTCTCTGATACACCGTTATGTTGCGGAGTGTATGGAGGAGTAAGCTGAGAGAGAATTCCATTCTTTTTTAAGTAATCCAGGAACTTGGCACCTAAGTATTCACCACCTCGATCAGATCTCAGTGTCTTGATACTTTTGCCTGTTTGTTTTTCTACTTCATTCTTATATTCCTGGAATTTTCCAAAGGCTTCGGATTTATGTTTCTTTAAGAAGACATATCCGTACCTTGAAAAGTCATCCGTAAAAGTAATGAAGTAAGAATGACCGCTTCGCGCATGCGTAGATATTGGACCGCACATGTCGCTGTGTACGAGTCCCAAGAGCTCGCTCGCTCTTACTCCTTATCCAGTGAACGGAGTCTTTGTCATCTTTCCTTTGAGACAGGATTGACAAGTTGCATATGATTGATATTCAAACGGATCCAAATATCCTTCTGTATGTAACTTCGTCAACCTTCTCTCATTGATGTGATCCAGTCTACAATGCCATAAGAAAGTCTGATTTGTTTCCGGAGACTTTCTTTTGTGTGTATTCTGGACATTGAAAATCTGTGGTTGGTTTAATACGTATATACCATTGCTTAATGTATCTGACCCAATCAGTACTTGATTAAGGTGAATGTTTACAACATTATTTACAAACGCAAATTCATAACCTTCTTTAGAAATCAAAGATACAGAAATGATATTACATGTTGCGTTGGGTACAAAAAAACAATTATGTAAAACCAAAACATGTCCATCTGACATTCCCAGGTGATAGTCCCCCACGGCCTCAGCATGCTAGCTCCGTTTGCAACTTTGAGGGTCATGTCACCTGCCTTCAAAAACCTACGCTTTCTCAACGCCTGCAAAGAATTACAGATATGAGATCCTGATCTGGTATCCAATACCCAGGACGTAGAGTTTATTGATAGACAGTTTTCAATAACATACACACCTGAAGCTGAAGCCGTAACTTGCTTCAGATCCTGTGTTCTGGCCTTCCAAGCCTGCAATCTTTCTTCCCGTGTCCACTCTTGTGACAGTAAAAGCGTTCTTCCTTATCCACAAGCTTCCCCGCTACCTTTGTTGCTTTTGCCTTTCCCTTCGTATTCACTTTACTAACACCGCCCCTTAGTTTGGCGGGGGTTTTCTTCTTCTTTCCCTTGGCTTTCACCTTGGATCTAGAAGAGGAAGATCCTCCTACAAACAAAGTGGATGTTTCCCTACCTTTCTGTAGGGTGCCCTCCGCACTCCTCAGCATGTTGAGGAGCTCTGAAAGTTCAACTTCCTTTTCCTGTAAGTTGAAGTTCAGGATGAACTGGGCGTAAGTGGAAGGAAGGGACTGAAGAATCAAGTCCGTATAGAGCTCATTCTCCAACGTGGTCCCAAGGTCTGCGAGCTCCTCTATGTAGCCAATCATCTTAAGCACGTGTTCCGCTACCGATGATCCGACGGCCAATCTCGCCGAAAACAACTTCTTCGACACTTCGTATCTGGCGATACGGGATTGCTCTCCATACAGTTCTTTTGTATGGAAAAATATGGATTCGAGGTCCATATTCTCGTGCCTCCTCTGATGTTCGTTGTCCATAGAGGCAAGCATGAGGCACTTGGCCTTCGCACAGTCGATTCCCCAGGTCTTACGAATTTCCCTATCCGCGACGCTGGTTTCGGGAACTGGGATAGGGGGAGCTTTGGTGGTAAGAAGATACCCCAACTTTTCATAAGTGATTGCCATTTTGACATTCCTGAGCCAATTTTTGTAGTTTGGCCCTGTCTGTATGTTTTTATCTAGAAGTAACTTAAGTCCAGTCATGATAAATGGTCGCTGCAATTAGGAGAGAGAGAAGAAACATTTTAGCATGATGCTCTTGCAAGTTTAGAGTGGTTTTTAATTTGTCTAAACAGGATGGCTCCCACTGTCTCTCGAATCCCTCCTCAAACCATAAATGAAGAATTAGTCGGGATCAATCTCACCGTACAATACTTACTTAACCATTTAGCCAGGCCAGTGTCGATACTTCGAGGGAGGTTTTCCAACGCTTTCGCGAAGTTCCTTAATTAAATACCTCTTTTCCCTGTAGGTGTAGCCCCGCTAACACCTTTCTAGACACCTACTTGGTTTGTAGCATTGATCATTAAGTGAGAAAGTTCCGGAGGAGTAGCATATACTCACAGTAGGATCGGGATCCAAATATCATCGCGTGACAAAACTGAAGGAATCCTACCAGAATCATCACACTCCAAATGGTATGCAGCGCTAGCAAGTTTCAGTTCTTTTGAAACTCCCGATGTGGATTTTTGCCCCATGCTCTTATGACCTTGACTTTGGCCAAAATATCATAAGTCACATGTCAAGTTCTACCCGTCATTCTCCTGGTTAATTTGAGCCTACCCGCACATACCCTTGACTTTGGCCAAGACTGCCCCAAACCAACACATTTATCTATGCTGCACATGAATACCCAATAGCTACCAATCACCATGCCTTGACTTTGGCCAACATACATAGCTTGAATACTTATTGACCATTCATGTGAAACGACGGAGGGCTACGAATGGTTTTGCCGAAACCGTGAACGTAGTGAACTTGATATAATCGATGGAACGAGATAGCTTTCAAGAGGAGTGGTTCAAGCTCCGCATTTAAAAGCTGGTTTTGAAAAGAACCGAGTGGTTTTCAAAGTGTTCCAACGACTTTTACTTGGTTTATTTTTTCTTGCATTAATTCCAATGCGTCCCATCATTTAATCCTACCATTGCAGAAAACAACGAAAATATGACGTATGCTTATGCCATCCGCATTCGCCACGGGGTCCCGTCATCACCCGTTAGGTTACTTAACTAACGACAGAGCGGGGGCTGGACTAGTGCGGATGCAAAACATAAGCAACACCTAAATAAATATCATATATAGATATATAGCAATGATAGCCATTCCAGATCACAGATGAATACATTGGATATACTAGGAATCCGCATTCCGTTCGAGCCTGTACCGAAAAACGGATTACACGGTCGCGATGAATAGCCAAACCCCACCCAAGACCCCTACGGGTGCGACAAACTACCCGCCAAGTACCCGAAGTGAAGCAACCTCCCTCAACAACGTGAGTAGGCCACTCGGCACTTCGAGATACCTGGTAGTTTGTGCACCCCACCTTGGGTCTATCCTAGGAGCAAAAACAGTAAAAAGAAATTATACAATGACGGCTACAACCCCGACCCGGTTGTGCGGCCATACAAATAATATTACATCAATTTACATATTACAAGAATAGAAAGAATAAGAAAACTCCCATCTCACAACCCCCCGGCTATTCATCCGTGACAATCCAACGAATTCATATACACAAACCATCAACATAACAGATCACAGATATGTATAACCCCCACTAATCGACGTATAGCGATTAGCAGACGTTCAATACATATATCACATCACAGATATAACACATTAGCCAAAGTGTAAAGAAATTCGATCAAAATACGGATTTGTGAAACTAACTTGTTCTCTGGAAAATCTGGGTGGAAACAAACTATATTAAAAATCCCAAAACCTCAACAGAAGAACACTGCACCAAACTCGGTCCATGGCCGAGTCAACTGGGCCACGGATTCGCGGCAAGAAGCATGTTCTCGCCGTGGAACCGCGGCGCTTTGACCGGTTCAGTGGACCGGTTTTGGTAGATGTCTTAAAAAAACCTTGAGCCGATTTTTGAAGTATGATTTATTATTTTTAGAGCAGAAATAAAAATCGACAGAAACTTAGGGTTTTAGAAAAATGTTTTGCGATTGTTTCCGATCGAAGTTCTAGATACTTTGCTAACTAGTTAGTTTGTATTTAGCTAGGCTCTGATACCACTGTAAGTCCACGTTTCCCACCCCGGTGCTTGTGGGGAGGCGGAAACGTTATGAAAAATTGGATTTTTACAACACTAGGCAACATGAACTATGCTAAAGGAGGGATCTTTGCTAAAAAAAACTAACTAACAAGCTAAAAGAGTTAGCTACTCAGAAAGGGGGTTATACCTAGGTCTTCAAGTCCTTCTCTTCTTGCTCCTTGGAGTGAAAGAACGTGTTCTCCTTGTCGCCTTCTCTTGCCGAAGAAAGATCCACCCGAGGGCCTCTACCTTTGGCTTCAACTTCAAACTAGAAGTAACTAAGGTGCTTGGTGTGCTAAACCTAGGACCTTAGAAAGAGTAGAGAGTATTTTTGAGGGTTTTATCTCAAGCTTAAGGGGTTCTCAACTCATGAGAGGGGAGAGCTAGAGAGAGAGGAAGAGGAGGAAAGAGAGAATCAATATAATAGAATGAGAATAGTTTTACAACCATAACCAAATATATGTGAATTAATCAATTAACAAAATTAATCAAAATGAAAAAGGTGATGGTATGTTGAAATGACCATTATCATTTCACATTAAATGAGTTTTGCAAAGATCAAAGAGCATCTTTGCTTGAAATGATGATGGTTAACTTTTCAACCTTGGTCAACAAGTCAACAACCCTAACCATAACTCAATTTCATTTAATTAGTACTATTAATTGATATTTCACATATTCATTAGGGTTTGGAAAAACAACTGTCAACTGTGCATACACACCCATTCCAAAACCCTAATGAAAATCCTCTTCCTCTGCCTCAGACAACTGTGCATACACACCCGTATCCGTGTTCCGAGAAACACGAATACAATGAGATAAAAACTAACCCCAAAACATATACTAGAATCCGGCTCAAACCAGAGCCCGCTAGTTATGACTGTCCGGACACCAAACGTGCACAAGTGTGCGGATGTGAAAGAACCCCGTCGCAAAAACATGCGACCTCTACTCTGTTTTGCCTAAAGGCGAATAACCCTCTGTGTGGGAGTTTAAAGACTCGACACTACGCTGGCAGTGGGTTTAACCACAGATCGCAAGCGGCACTAGCTGTACGTAACGGTCCCCAGGTAGATGCCGATAAGAAGACTGACGAGGTAAACCCATCTGAACTCCTACTGAGCCTGAATGTGACAGTCTCCGTACAGTCCGGTCTGTTCGTCTGAGAACATCGCATGGTGGGCCTAGGGGGCGGTAAATGTCAGTCCCCTACTAGCGGTACAAGTCGTGTCGGAGTGTAACCCAGAACACCTGAGATAACACTGGAAACCTACCAGTCTATCTCGCTCGCCCTGGCCAGGGACTTTGTGTAATGGCTCTCCTAGACACAGCGCGATATCAACCCCCAATACCGGGAGAGACGAATCCTGTCTAACCGTCACTGCCTCCAAGTGCTTCGGGACTGCACCCAAAAACTACCTGTTTGCACGACTCCTTTGAGCCGTGGTAGGGTAGCAATCAAAGTGCAGTGGGAACACACTCGAGGCGAAGTGACAATGTCAAGTCAATGGACTAAGCTGTACTCATGTCACCTGGGAACTGATAACTGACGATAGGTATAATACCAACTAACAGTTCCCGACGAGTCCTGTCCAGTGTACTCATAACCTAACGAGCACCCGCATACTATCCCAAGTACGACGTACTGACGGCTGTGGGACAGACCGTCTCCCAAGCTGGGTTGAGAAGCGCATACGCTATTCTACTTCGGAGTATCGATGCCCTGTCTTGATAGTCCTATGACTAGGGACCTGCATAAGAATGTGCTTGTAGATTACCCAGCCCCCACGAGTGTGACTGCCATCACAACGCTGGTAATCAAGCAAAGATCCTAAGGGCTCTACTAATGTGTAAAGGCGATATGCTAAAAGAAACACATGCACACATTAAAGCAAAAACAAACCAAGTAGCATACTACTATTTTGAGCAAGATTGTCAATACAAGGTGAATATCCCAAGCTTCCATCAAGTAATATACAAGCTAGTATAATACAGTAACGGCCTCTAGGGCATATACACTAACATTCATACGATCATTATGTCGAGTTAGGGTTTCATTCTTCTAAAGGGTCCATAGAATCGCTTGCATGTATTTCCGAATACTTTAAACTTGGAAAATAGGCTCCTGACATTCGATCGTCTCCATCGATTCTCAACATACCCGCGTGAAGTCGTCTCTAGCTGGAATCAATCCATCTGATGACCTCGCATCAGGGTAAGCGAACGAACCACATGTCCTAGTCATTCACCCTCGGGTGACTAGTGACCTTCCATCATATCTCTAAGTATATACTCGTGCTGCAGTAGCTCCAACATCTGGACGATATCTCGTCATTTGCAGCAACAACTAGCACATTCGTCTGCACGCTGAACAGTGCCTCAATCATCATGAATAAGCGATACATCAATGGTCATCATATTTTGGCTGGTCTCTAGCAGTAGCCTGATCCCTGGTGCTGATTTGCACGTCTAAGAAATCCCATAACAGAGATCTATCAAACGCTCACGGCGCGAAAACACAATAAAACGACGCTGCTCTATGCAATCGTATGTCCCCGGAATCACGCCCTGGTCAGTCCTCGTCTGTGATGAGCTCGTGCTGACCGCAACTCTAGCCATAGCACTCTATGCCCATGTAATCGTGGCAGCAAAATCATAACCAATATCGATGAGGATAGATAATAGGAATGAATATAATACTGTGCAAGGAAATGTACATCCTAAGGCTCCTTAAGCGGAGTAGCGTATCGTAAGTATGCCGTGGAAGATACACACGGTACGTCACTCTACTGAAGTCACCTACTCCATCAACCAAGGTCAACCTATGCGACGAAAGTTCGGGTCTAATACCCCCTTGACTAAGTCTAAGTTCCGTAAGGTCAAGCCTAAGTTCTGAATATATACAAACGCTATAGGCTCCGCATAGTCAAACTTAGACTCGAACCAAGGTTAACCTAGCGCTCCGATACCAACTTTGTCACGACCCGAAATAGCACATGACTGGCCCTTGAATCATATGAAGTCTATAGGACCTCATCTAATTCAAGTAAGCCAAAAGCCCAGAAATCTAAAACCATTTTAAATAATAAATGAAGGAAAACTAGTTTTAATGAAGCGAAGAAAACATGTTTTAAAAACAAGGTTTTTAAATAAGTAAGCCGAATATACATTTTTAAAATCTTAATTCTTTTCTGAAAATTTCGGCAGAGTTTCCTTTTTAAATACTGGCCCCGAACGGGGTACAACAAGAATAATATATGCACAATGATAAAAGGCATCCCCAAGCAGGAGCTAGCTCTTCGTCAATCGACGGTCATAACTACGCAAGCAATATAATAAACAACGCCGAAGGGGGAGGATCAAAACTTAAAAGGAAACTCAAAATCATTAAGAAACCATAATACTACAACGCGCGACTCTAAGGTCGAAAGAAAATACATCGCTGGTCTCTAAGTATGAACAAATATACAAGTCTGGTTGATGGAATTACTAGATACAACAGATTAAAGTAAATACAAGGGTGGTCACGATACGAGTGAACCTGCCTACTTAAGCAATCACCCAAAAAGGAAGCAATGTGCCAGAAAAGCCGCAATGAAATCTGTACGGAAAAACCTTCAAGAACTGTGGCACAACGGGGGTGAGTTGCCAACTCGTGAATATAAAACATCACAGAGCAGAAATCGTATGTATGACACAATCCTAGGTCAATACGATCAAATATATATATAAACCTCGAATGAATAAGTCTGAAGCATGATATGGTGTAAGGTAAACATCTATACATACGTGTAGTACCAAGTGCTCGTGCCAGTGCCTCAGGTAATAACATATCATAATGTGAGATATGATCAATGTTGTCAGTGTCAACCATGCTAAGGAGTCTATAAGTATGTGGATATCATCCAACTATGTGATCAATGTCATCAATATCTACTATATGTATGTGAATATCATCCACGTGTCACCCAATGACAATAAGCATCTTCCATGTAAATATCATAAAGCATATGCATGGAAGTATGAGGATATAATCAACATGTGTCCCTTGCGACACATCAAAATCATGGAACCGGAGTGTCCAACATCGACACTCGAAAACATCATAAAAGCTGTGCCCAGCATCGGCACGTAAATCCTCTTATATCGGGCTCCGTCAGTCCGGATCGGCCCACGGGCTCCGTCAGTCCGGATCGGCCCGTATCATCTCTCAACTCCTGTCGGTATCCTCCGGATATCCTCCGAGCTCAAATACAATCACCGCTAGGTAGTGGTCCTTCTGCCAGGCTCATCGCCTACTGCGCGATAGATCCGTTCTCGTCCCGAGGTACCATACCGGGTCCACCATGTACCCGCAATCGGCCTCATCCGCCTCCTCGAATCGGGTTTCACATGTCACTCTTAGAACCGAGAAAACACATGGTGGACGCACTGAAATATCATATCAAGGGTAACCGGGTTTTTAACACAATACATACTATCTTTTGAAATACCCACGGTTCCCAAATCCAGAAATATCATGGAAACGGCACATCTCAATGCGTGTAACCATAAAGCATGATGTATGCAACATATAAAAGAAATGCAAGCATATCAGTATATCATGCAACATGGAATAGTAATATGCACATATTGAGGGAAACCGCTCCTTTAAAATGAATCCAGTTTTAAAATATATCTTGCGGTTCCCAAATCTCCAAAATCAAGCCAGAATCATCTATGTATGTGCAATATGTATGTATGCAAGTATGTCATGCAAGGGGTCATATCCTGAATGCAACAGTCCTACAGTGTAGTGACATGGCAATTATCGATGATGAAGTGTGTGAGCCGGTAAGCAGGTGTATGTAGAACATACGCATCATCGATAATGGTGCTGGTGTCCTGACAGCATGGGTTTAATATAACGATAAACACATTTACACATGCAATGCGATGTGAATAGAAAGAACATGCAGAAATCGAATAATGAACGCATTAGTGAAGAATCTACATCAATATATAAATGTCATACAGTTTTGCCATTTGAAAGAAAACGAATCGGGGTTTTTAGTAAAATAAGGGCTACGGTGTTTTTAAGAAAAGATGCGTCTTTTGAAAATATCCGTAGAATCCCTTTTCCTGTCTTTAAAATACTCGCGATTCGTTATTTTTTGAAATAGGTATGACTCGGGACTAGTCTAACATGTACTAAGCAAACTACAGATCTAACTAACAAGCTAATCGGAAGGGTACGGAAAACACCTAAATCTGAGTCGATATATATATATATAGCAGTCGGTGATCCCGCCTCAATAGTATCACATACGATACAATATACAATATGACATCCTCGAGTCAAGAGCGCGGATCTATCATCAATATACATAGCTCGTACGTAAATCCGTCGTATGACATCCCAAATCGGGGTACGGGTCGAATCTCACATTTATCTCATCAATTATCTGGTATCTTATCATCATATCTCATGAACTGGGGTACTGATCTAAGTCTAGTACACACTGACCATCGATATATATATAGGTGTGCGTGTATGCAATCACACGCCTAAAGGCCCGCTAAAATCTCATGTTGTATCCCAAATACGAACCACATCATATCACCGATCTCATGGCACTATACCCAATATCATCGACTCATCACCAAATATCATCCAGTATCCTCATCATCCAGGTATGAGTATAACAGGTAAGCATGTGTGTGCGTGTGGGTGTAAACCTATTCTTGGGTTCGCAACTAGGAACTATACTAGTTTACTTCTACCCCGTAATCTAACCATAGTACACCTAATCTCATCTCAAATATCCATGTCACACCTAATGCTATCATGAATATATATATATATAGTATATATATAGTGTACTAAATATCGAACTGCGGGGGTGCTATACGCCATCCGCCCGACTTCCCCCGTAGATATAATCTACTCACCTGATCTCCGCTTGCCGATGTCAACGTTGCCACCATCTCCTTCATTGTCTCGAATCATCGTGGGGGTACCTACATATCACACGTATCGTATCGCATTAAAACCAAATCGAAACCAAAACGACACACGAAAACCAAAACGACGCGCTTAAAAGCTTATAGGTTAGAACCTATAGTTTACATCTCGCAACTCAACCCAATAACACTCGGGATAGACGTACAAACATCAAGTGATCGAGTACAAACACAAATATCAAATCTTAAATCCATATACATCATGAAACACATGCCAGCAACCCAGAAAAGTGGTCCCAGATTTCGTCTCAGGTGAAAACAAGGTAAGCAAACAGTACTGGGGTGTTATATATGAGGTATATGAGCTACAGAAGCAACTTGGGCCCAAAACTCCACAAATGACCCGGGTACATACCCCCCAAAACCGGTGAGCTCGGTTTTGTAGTGGTAAAACGGTCTCTTATTGGTAGGGTGGTCTCATATTGGTTCAATTTGGCCTCTAGAGTTATTTGTTTGTCTCAGAAATTCCCCGAGTCAATCCAGATTTCCCTGCACGCCTTAAACACTCACAAAACCGACATGATCTGTTTCAGTTTTGGGTTTCAGGTTTGGTATTGTGTTGGATATGGGTTCTTAGCACCAAGGGGGGTTTAAGGGTCACCACTAAGGCTCAATTCACAATCACAACTCAATTTAACCTAAACCCTCTCAAGAAAACTTCAAGGTTCACTAAACCGATATAAAACACCTCTAAACTTATATGGATGCTAAGGAAATCTAAATACAATACTAAGAGTGAAGAAATTATCTTATTTGGCAACTCAAGAGCTTTCTTGAGTTGCCCCAAGTCTCCAAAACCCTTCCTTTCTTGGTCCAAAGTGTTTTCCATGAGCTTGTGCACACTTTTTGTGAAATGGGAGTGGGGTTTTGATGCATTTGATGAAGTTTGAGAGGATGAAGAGGGGGAAGGAGTGGAGGCAGCAGCCATGGGGCTGAGGAAGGAGAAAAGATGAAGATGATGAAATGTTAGAGATAAGCCAAGACTTGGTTGACCCCACACCCTCTCTCTTTCATGCCCATATCCTTTTCTTTATTCAATTTCCTTTTTCTTTTCTTCTCTTTTCTTCTCTCCTCAATAGTAAACTGTTTATCACATAATATTGCATTTTTGTATGCCCCATTCTTATGCATTTAAGAATAAAAACAGGTGCTTTTGACCCATGTCTGCTACATGTTACAGGTTACAGGTTCTTGGCACGAAAACAGTGAAAAACACAAAAGACGACACAAAAGAAGGATTTTGACCAGCAAATAGGAAGATCTTAGTAAAGCTCAGCAGAAGAACGGTTCACAATTAACAAGGCGACGCAAGATCCAAATTTGCAAGAAAGACGGTTACAAGAATCATTGCAAAGTGTTCGTTGAAAATCTGGTATCACTGTATAATCCCAAATGAGTATCTGAATACATAAACAAGAAGCCCAGAAGCATACCAAGCAGCCCAGAAAAATATAGAAGCTGACATCATCATTGCGCCGCGGAAGCGCGGCCCAAAGCCCATATACGCGGCGCTTCCGCGGCGGAAAGAAGCCCTAGTGCATCTAAATTTTACCAATTTTTCTTGACGGCTATGGAAAGATTTTCTAGGGGTATATTTGTAACTTTAGACATGCGGTGCACTTGTAAACCCTAGGGTTTCTATGTCCTATAAATAGAACCCAAGACATTGTAATTTCTCATGCCTCTTTTCATGAAATAAAATTCTGTTTTTTTCTAAGAGTGCATCAAAAGTAAGTAGGTTAATTTCTTTGCAATAATTGTAGTTTTTTATCTGTTCTTATTTTCTCGCTTTAATTTAATTTAGTCTAGCTTTTATTAAATTGCAATCGATGTTTTCTTTCTTCGATAAATTCTTGTTTTCTTTCATCCCCTCAATGAGCGAGTAATTTCCTCGCTTGTTAGGGTTAGGAATAGGGAAGGATTTGAGAGATGAAGATCTCTCATCTCTTTTCATCGCTAAACTTTTATGAACATTAGAACTCCATGCATACCTTTTGATTCCGCTCCCTACGGCACTTTTACCTTCAAGGTAACGGTGAACTCCGTAGTCTAAAGGCCCGGATCTTAAGGTTTTCCATGGAGGTTAGGGTGAAGATTAAGAAAGGGAGGACAAGGATCTAGAGGAAGAATCAATCTTCCCAATCATCCTAATCACCTTTGTTAATATTTACCATAACTCTAATATGATTGATTTAATTGATGGCAATGGAAAGAGATGTAAATCTTTATTTACCAAATTTTCCCTAAACCTAATCCTAGCAAGTTTCTAATTCTACCTTCATACAACTTCGATTTTTAGATTTAATTAAAACTTCCAAACACCTTTTGGAATTAACTCGTAAGAACTTAAAGAAGATTTACACATCCCTGTGGACCGACCCGTACTCACCGGCTAGCTTCATGCGACGCCGTTCTTGATTGCGGTAATTATTTTTGATCGATAAAACCTCTTTTAATCAAATGGCGCCGTTGCCGGGGATGGCGTAAAATTTTCTTTTTGTAATTTCGGGTTAATCTAAAACATAAAAAATCATAAAAATCTGAAAAAATAAAAAAATAATAAAAATAAAAAAATATATCATCTTTTATTGTTTGAAGGGTTTCTTTGTGAATCTTTGCAGGCTTGACGGATCTGAAGCAACACTGAAAGGGAAACAGAGAACTATACATCAGAAAAGGAGGATATTGGAATTCCAGAGCAGCTGAAGAAAGTTGGAGACCTGAAGCCCCCATAGCGCCGCGCTTCCGCCGCATAACCCTAGTTCGTGCCGCGCTTCCGCCGCAGCTTGGAGCCTTCTCTGCGAGATTTTTGCACTGTTTGTTTCCTTATTCTTCCCCTCTTCAAATCTCCATAAATCTCTGTCAAATCTTCTGCAGGATTCTTCGCGCTAAAAGTCTTCTTCCCCCTTCCAATAATTGATTTTCTGCAGGATTCTTTGCGCCGCGCTTAAAAGCAAATTGATTGCAAGTGATTTACTGCTTTGCATACTTTAATCTGACTTTAAGGGGCTATTGACCAATTCAGATTGGGTGGGGATTTCATTACCCTTCCCAGGACCCCAGAAATCACTTAAAGCATCTGCATTGACCACTTTTAATCTAAAAAAAAATATTAGACTCAGCCCTAAGGACGTCGAGCTCAATAGGACAGAGGACTAGTATAGGCATCGGCCGTTTATCCTAACCGACATTGCGGTGACTAGGCTAGTGGTTTTTAATTAGGCCCACTGTAGTGGTGGTTCCTTCCCACTTACCTGGCCGTACTTGTCCGTGAAGAGGCGGTTTGAGGTTCTATATCTAGCCCTTTGGAACAGTTAGGAGCTGTCTAGCTGACCTAGGCAACCCTAGACTTAGGCCTGATTGTGCATGTGTGGTTAATTGCAGTTGTGTCACTAGTCTCTTTTCAAAATCTTTTTGCAAAAGCACACTTAAAAAAAAGAAAAAAGATAATCTTTTCAAAACTTGCAACTTGTCGCTAAAGAATCTTTGCACTCACATTCTGTCTCGACTACACTAACCCTTTTAGTGTATGTCCGGTTGGACTAGGGACCCTAGCGCCCGATTAGTCCGTGTTTCGTTGGTACCGACCGACGAACCTTTCGACTCCGAAGTCGAAATCTTGTCCACTTCTTCACTTTCACCATCACATTCTTTCGAAGGTATGTCGGGACACGACCCCAACTATACCTTGCCGACGGGAATGATTCCGCCTCCGTTAGGTGCGAATAACCCGAATCTTCCGCCTGTCGAAGCGCCCGCACGAGTCGCGCTCCAGGATCTTTTCTACCCCATCCGCACCGCCCTTCCCACTTGTCTTTCCCTTCCACCGGCTAATGGGGACAACTTTGAGATCAAACCCCACTTCATCAACATGCTGCCTAAGTTTCATGGTTTGGAATCCGAAGATGCATATATCTTTATCAACAAATTCCAAAACGTTTGCGCCATGATGAAAACTACCCAATTAAGTGATGACGCTATAAGGCTAAGGGTCATTCCTTTCACCTTATGTGACCTAGCCGAGAAGTGGCTATACAGCACCGCATCACACTCAATCAGAAATTGGGACGAGTTTGTGAAAGCTTTTCTTAAAAAGTTCTATCCTCATCACAAAACTGCAAAAATCCGTAATGAAATCATTCAATTTTCACAGCTTCCTGCCGAACCATTTTGGAAATGTTTTGAAAGATTCAAAGACCTTCTCGTTCAATGCCCTCACCATGGAATCGAAAGATGGCAACTTTGCCAAACATTATACGAGGGATTGAACCCGGCAACGAAGCAGTTGCTAGAAACCCTTAGTCAAGGTCACTTTCTGTCCAAATCTAGTGATGAAGCATGGCAGTTTCTTGAGGATCTTAGTGAGCAAACGATTCAGTGGGAGAGCACCAAGACCACATCTTCTTCTTCTTCTATTGGTCAACCTAGGGCAGGCATACATCAAATAGAGATGTCAATTGCTATGAAGGCCGAGATGGCCGCTCTTATGAAAAAGATAGAGGCGCTTGAGACCAAAATCTCAGCACCTTCTCCTGCTCCTACTGTGCCTCCACGAACTATTTGTGCGTGTTGTTCGGATCCATCACATCTCACTGAAGAGTGTCCTTACACTGCATCCACTCAAGGACAAGATCAAGTCAATGCTGCCTTTCAGCAACGACAAAGAAATGATCCATACTCTTCAACATACAATCCGGGTTGGAAGAGCCACCCTAATTTCGCTTGGAACCAAAATCAACAAGTCCAAGGAAACAACAATTTTCAAAGAGCTCCTCCTCCACAACAACAACAAGCACCTCCACAAACTCAATTTCAGCAGCCTCCCCAACAGCAACCTTACCCTAATCAGATGAACAATTTTGTTCCCAACAATTTTGTTCCCCCTCAAAATGCTGTTAGCTCGCTCGAAAGAAGTCTAGAAGCATTCCTAAAGCAATCTGCACAAACTTTGGTGCAATCACAACAATCCACAGCTAGGATAGAGACTTCTGTTCAATCTTTGGTGCAAAACAGTGCCTCACACGATCAAAGCATCAAGGCTATTGAGGCACAAATTGCACAACTCAACGCAGCATTGAAAGAGCGAGAGAAAGGAAAGCTTCCGTCTCAACCACTCCCAAATCCCGGTCACGCACATGTTGCACATGAACAGCAGAATCATAACGTGAATGCTGTGACCACGTTGAGATCCGGAAGAGTGCTGCAAAACAATGTGGGTATTAACCATGACACCTCGGCCGGTGGTTCTTCATCTTCTTCACCTTCTTCATCTTCCTCTTCTTCTTCGTTAGAGCCTATTCTCCATCCTTCACATGGCTCTACTTCTTCTAGCTCGAATGGACCCTCTCCTCACAACACGAACACATCTACACGGGGTTCCGTTCCAACTCAACAATCTGATCCACAAAAATTGGACTCAACAACTTTTCAAAATGTTCCTTTTCCAAATCGGTTGAGATCCAATAAACCAACTCCACAGATGGAGAAGATTGTAGAGTTATTCAAACAGGTTAGCATAAATATCCCTCTTTTGGATGCAATCCAACAAGTTCCTTCATATGCAAAAATCTTAAAGGACTTATGCACCAAAAAGAGGAAATCACAAGTACCAAAGAAAGTTTTTGTAGCTAGTGCTGTTAGTGATGCTCTTGTCAATTCTTTACCCCCAAAGCACAAGGACCCCGGTTGTCCTACTATTTCGATCACAATTGGGAACAAGACCATCAATAGAGCACTATTAGATCTTGGTGCTAGTGTCAATTTGCTACCTTATTCGGTGTACGAACAATTAGGTGTTGGAGAGCTCAAGCCTACTCATTGCACTCTCCAAATGGCCGACCGATCAATCACCCATCCTAGGGGAGAGTTGGAGGATGTGTTAATTAAAGTTGGGGATTTCATTTTTCCCGTTGACTTTATTGTTATGGATACACAGCCTGTCGCTAACCCCCGTAATCAAATTCCGGTGATACTTGGTCGACCATTCCTCGCGACTTCTAACGCAGTAATCAACTGTCGTAATGGTTCCATGAATCTATCTTTTGGCAAGATGACAGTTGAACTTAACATTTTCAAGTTAGGAAGTCAGCCTTGCGAGCCTAATTCTAGCGTACTTGATGTGTGCTCGATCGATGAGATCGCGGAGGAGGACTGTGAGTTCGAGAATTTCATGTTTGATCACAGTAATATTGACGCCACCAGTGCGTTCCTCCTAGAATCCGACACAGCTTTCACGTCGGACAAAGATTATGAGTGTTTCACCTTTGTCGATGATCTTGAAGACTCTCCACCCGAGTTTGAGTCTTTTGCTTTTTCGGATGAGTTAGTTGAACCATCCGACTCGGTAGCGTACACTCAATTTGAACCTTTGATGGAATCCTTCGAGTTTGAAACAGTTACTCCATTGTTACCATCTATTGTTTCACCACCAAAACTCGAACTAAAGCTTTTGCCGTCACACCTAAAATATGCTTATCTAGGTGAAGATGAGACCTTACCCGTTATCATATCGGCCTCTCTAGCTCTTGAGCAAGAGAAGGCTCTTTTAACGGTCTTATACAATAATCGGCAAGCTTTCGGCTGGTCTATGGCGGACATCAAGGGGATTAGTCCCCTCATAGTCGAACATCATATACACTTGATGGATGATGCCAAACCAGCAAGGGATCCACAAAGACGCCTCAACCCCATCATGAAAGAGGCGGTTAAGAAGGAGATTGTTAAGTGTCTTGATAGCGGTATCATTTACCCTATCTCGGATAGCCAATGGGTTAGCCCCATTCATGTCGTGCCAAAGAAATCGGGCATCACGGTCATCACCAATGAGGCAAATGAGTTAATTCCTACTCGCACCCAAACCGGGTGGCGAGTTTGCATCGACTACCGGAAACTCAATGCCGCGACAAGGAAGGATCACTTTCCTTTACCATTCATTGACCAAATGCTAGAACGATTAGCGGGGCACGAATTCTACTGCTTTTTAGATGGCTATTCCGGTTATAATCAAGTCCCCATAGCCAAAGAGGATCAAGACAAGACTACATTTACTTGTCCCTTTGGCACTTTTGCTTATCGTCGCATGCCCTTTGGGTTGTGCAATGCACCCGCTACATTTCAGCGGTGTATGATGGGGATCTTTTCGGACATGGTGGAGAAGTTTTTAGAAATCTTTATGGATGATTTCTCCATCTTTGGTGACTCCTTCGATGAGTGTTTACGGCATCTTGACGCGGTTCTCACCCGCTGTAGGGAAAAGAACTTGACCTTGAACTGGGAGAAGTGCCACTTTATGGTACGAGAAGGCATTGTTTTAGGACATGTGATCTCGCAAAACGGCATAGAGGTTGATAGAGCTAAAATCGAAGTCATTTCTAATCTTCCTCCTCCTAAATGCGTCAAAGATATCCGAGCTTTCCTTGGCCATGCCGGTTTTTATAGACGGTTCATCAAGAACTTTAGCAAGATTGCTAGACCCTTGACTCTCTTGTTGGCCAAGGACACTACTTTTGTCTTCGACTCAACTTGCATGAAAGCGTTCGAGTCTTTGAAACACTCACTCATTTCTGCGCCCATTCTTTCATCTCCAGACTGGACGCACCCTTTTGAAATTATGTGCGACGCATCAGATTTTGCCATTGGTGCTGTTCTTGGACAGCACATTAACAAAATGCCGCATGTAATTTACTACGCTAGCCGAACATTAAATGAGGCCCAATTAAACTACACAACAACAGAAAAAGAGTTTTTAGCGGTTGTGTTTGCACTTGAAAAATTTCGGCCTTATTTAATCGGCTCTCCAGTTATAGTATACACGGATCACTCAGCTCTTCGCCACCTTTTTGCGAAGAAGGATGCTAAGTCTAGGCTCATACGTTGGATCCTCTTGCTCCAAGAATTTGACCTTATCATACGGGACAAGAAGGGATGTGAAAACGTAGTGGCCGATCACCTTTCACGACTTCCTTCGTCGCCCACGCTTGAACTGCCTATCACTGATGCTTTCCCCGATGAGCAACTCTTGACTGTTTCTTGCGAACCATGGTTCGCCGATATTGTAAACTACTTAGCCACCGGCTTGATACCTAACGATTGGTCGAAACAAGACAAACTACGATTTTTGTCCCAAGTAAAGCATTTTTACTGGGATGAACCTTATCTTTTTAAATATTGTTCCGACCAAATCATTCGCCGGTGTGTACCTGAAAATGAGGTCAAGAGTGTGCTGTCTTTTTGCCACGATCAAGCATGTGGCGGGCACTTTGGCCCAAAGAAGACAGCCGAGAAAGTTTTGCAGTGTGGTTTCTATTGGCCACGACTCTTCAAAGATGCATTCGAATACTGCAAAACTTGCTCCCGGTGCCAACACTTGGGCCGGATATCGCGGAGAAATGAAATGCCGCTCCAACCAATTTTGGTTGTAGACATTTTTGATGTTTGGGGTATAGACTTCATGGGACCATTTCCTAACTCTTTTGGAAATGTGTACATTCTTTTGGCTGTTGACTATGTTTCAAAATGGGTCAAGGCTGTGCCTAGTCGAACGAATGACAACAAGGTCGTCGTTCGATTTCTTAAAGAACACATCTTTTCTCGATTTGGGCACCCTCGCGCAATAATAAGTGATAATGGTTCTCACTTTTGCAATAGGACTTTTGAGTCCTTAATGCGCAAATACTCTATCACTCATAAGCTGTCAACGCCATACCATCCCCAAACATGTGGGCAAGCCGAGATCTCGAATCGACAAATTAAACAAATCTTGGAGAAAACGGTTTCTAAAAACCGTAAAGATTGGTCACTAAAATTGATCGATGCACTATGGGCTTTCCGTACTGCATACAAGACCGATCTTGGCATGTCTCCATACCGGCTTGTTTACGGGAAGGCTTGCCACCTTCCAGTAGAAATTGAGCACAAGGCATTTTGGGCCATTAAGGAGCTGAATCTATCTTTAGGCGATGCGGGCAGCAATCGAAAGCTGCAGTTGAATGAATTGGAGGAGCTGCGGGATGAGGCATATGATAATGCCGTGATTGCTAAGAACCGAGTTAAGGTATTTCATGATAAAAACCTTTTGCGAAAGACATTCAAACCGGGTCAACAGGTTTTATTATATGATACTCGGTTACACTTTCATCCCGGCAAGCTCCGTTCTAGATGGAGAGGACCTTTTGTAGTCCGCACCGTTTATCCGCACGGTGCGGTTGATCTTGAGAATCCTGAAGACGGTACTTTATTCAAAGTTAATGGACATCGTTTGAAACCGTTCTTCTCAGCGGACCCTTCGGAGGAGCTCCTGTTCTTGCAGGAGCCGATATACACCGACTGATTTCCTCCACCTTCACCCTCGAATTTCTTTTCCAAAACTTTATTTTCAAATAAGTTTGGGGGTGTGTATACTATGTAAATATAATAATAAGCAGGAACTCGCCGATATTATCAACCCATTTGGTGCAGCATGACAGTGAGGACACTGTCCATTATAAGTTTGGGGGTATGTTCGGTAAGTTTTCCTTTTGCATTCATATGTATATTTCTGCATTGCATCTTTATATAAAAATCATAAAAATTTGAAAAATTTGAAAAATAAAAAAAATTAGGAAACAGAAAAACCCATAAAAATTGAAAAATTTCAAAAATTATAAAAATTAATGTATTCAATTCTGGTTAATTGACTTGAGTTTGATAGATAGGTTAACTGGCTAGGAAACACTAAATCTTAGACTTAGCAAATTAAAAACCCTAAAAATAACCTTCCTTAGAGTTTAACTGTGGAAAGCATATGTCTTTGTAGGTTATTTAGAAATAGGCAAATTTTGGGTTCAGTTCTTGGGCTAAGTCGAAACGAAGGAAAAGTATTAAAACTTTTATTAGAGTATAAGTTTGAAAAATAGTTCCTAGCTTAAGTCTAGATTCTGAAAACGTATACCCTACAATTTGCACGATCACGCACCTTGAAACTTGGATTAGTAGAAGAGACCTTGAAATACTCTTGTCTAAAATCATTAGCACAACGAAAAAAAAAAAAAAGGTGGATAAAAAAAAAATGGACACTGGTTTTTGTGATTACTTAAGGCTGTAAAAATAGAAAAATAATTAGCAAGGGTGCTTCATCACCTAGTGCCTTAGACCAACTGGTTTGGGAGCCACTGCTAAAAGCCTTGGGTGTTGCAAAACTAGGAAGTACGCTTTAAAAACGCTAACGCATCTTGTAATCGGTTGTTGGTACCTCAAGAAGTATTAACAGTCGCATGAAGGATGTGAAAGCGAAGTCTCACAAGTGCTTTGGACAATGGGCGGGAGTACGATTGCTTGATTTGAATTTCCAAGTGTAGGGGTGATATTTACACACACGTGGGGATATGTGATTAGAGTTTAGATAAGAGAAAGGAATGAAAAATAGAACTTGTGTCTTTAATAGAGTTGATAGAAATTCCTAAGCGGAGATGGAACTCTAGAAGGAAAACTTAAGAAATGCCGAAAGCTAGGTAATTCTACAGGATATATGTAATCTTAAGTTAAATAATGAGGAAGTGTGAAGAATATGGGTGGATAATTTGCGGGTCGACGATAATAGAATTCCTTGTTAGAAAACCTAAATGGAGAACAAAAGTCGAGAAACCAAGTTGATAGGATTTTGTGGGTAGTATCCGCTGAAAACCCTCAGGAGACAACACTCCTCCTACTAGGGACACCTAGAGGTTTAACGGCTTGTTGCACGAGCTCAGTGCAATCGCGTTTTCCCTGCGAAAGTGTGGCTAGGTTAGATTTTTAAATAATAAGTTTGCTCGAGGGCGAGCAAAAGATAAGTTTGGGGGTATTTGTTTATCACATAATATTGCATTTTTGTATGCCCCATTCTTATGCATTTAAGAATAAAAACAGGTGCTTTTGACCTATGTCTGCTACATGTTACAGGTTACAGGTTCTTGGCACGAAAACAGTGAAAAACACAAAAGACGACACAAAAGAAGGATTTTGACCAGCAAATAGGAAGATCTTAGTAAAGCTCAGCAGAAGAACGGTTCACAATTAACAAGGCGACGCAAGATCCAAATTTGCAAGAAAGACGGTTACAAGAATCATTGCAAAGTGTTCGTTGAAAATCTGGTATCACTGTATAATCCCAAATGAGTATCTGAATACATAAACAAGAAGCCCAGAAGCATACCAAGCAGCCCAGAAAAATATAGAAGCTGACATCATCATTGCGCCGCGGAAGCGCGGCCCAAAGCCCATATACGCGGCGCTTCCGCGGCGGAAAGAAGCCCTAGTGCATCTAAATTTTACCAATTTTTCTTGACGGCTATGGAAAGATTTTCTAGGGGTATATTTGTAACTTTAGACATGCGGTGCACTTGTAAACCCTAGGGTTTCTATGTCCTATAAATAGAACCCAAGACATTGTAATTTCTCATGCCTCTTTTCATGAAATAAAATTCTGTTTTTTTCTAAGAGTGCATCAAAAGTAAGTAGGTTAATTTCTTTGCAATAATTGTAGTTTTTTATCTGTTCTTATTTTCTCGCTTTAATTTAATTTAGTCTAGCTTTTATTAAATTGCAATCGATGTTTTCTTTCTTCGATAAATTCTTGTTTTCTTTCATCCCCTCAATGAGCGAGTAATTTCCTCGCTTGTTAGGGTTAGGAATAGGGAAGGATTTGAGAGATGAAGATCTCTCATCTCTTTTCATCGCTAAACTTTTATGAACATTAGAACTCCATGCATACCTTTTGATTCCGCTCCCTACGGCACTTTTACCTTCAAGGTAACGGTGAACTCCGTAGTCTAAAGGCCCGGATCTTAAGGTTTTCCATGGAGGTTAGGGTGAAGATTAAGAAAGGGAGGACAAGGATCTAGAGGAAGAATCAATCTTCCCAATCATCCTAATCACCTTTGTTAATATTTACCATAACTCTAATATGATTGATTTAATTGATGGCAATGGAAAGAGATGTAAATCTTTATTTACCAAATTTTCCCTAAACCTAATCCTAGCAAGTTTCTAATTCTACCTTCATACAACTTCGATTTTTAGATTTAATTAAAACTTCCAAACACCTTTTGGAATTAACTCGTAAGAACTTAAAGAAGATTTACACATCCCTGTGGACCGACCCGTACTCACCGGCTAGCTTCATGCGACGCCGTTCTTGATTGCGGTAATTATTTTTGATCGATAAAACCTCTTTTAATCATAAACACAAAAGAAAAGAATGAAAAAGATGATAAAGTTATGTAGGAAAATGTAACACGAGTGTGAAATGATAAGGTGCATGTTTCGCACAAAACACGCTTAAAGCTCGATTAGCGATTTTTAATCGCGATTAGCACTAAAATAGTTTCAAATAAATCATAAAAATTTCATAAATTGCATAAATCACATATAGTACCCACTTTTTAGTAATTTCCATAATTTTCCAAATTTTCCCAATTTATCGGTATTTAATTATACCGAAATATTAAAATATTCATTAAAATTAATATTAAATTATAAAAATTCCCAAAAATAATATTTTATTTTTCTGAAATATTACACCATCGATCATCTTGCCGAGGGGAACCGTACCGGGCCTCACCATGTACCCTCACACGGCCCATGACGCTCCTCGCATGGTGTATATATATCAGAACCGATAAAACTCATGGTGGCTGCTGAAATATCATATCAAGAGAAACCGAGTTTTTCAAATTATGCATTATTTCATGAAACTACCACGGTCCTCAAATCCAGAAAATATCATGAAAAATCCATATCTCAATGCGAAAATCCATGAATATAATATATGCAACATAAAACTGCAATGTAAGCATATAAAGGAAAAGCCGCTATTTAACTGCAACAAGTTAAAATATATATATGCGGTTCCTAATTTCACCAAGTCTATATAACATCAAATAATGGTATGTAGGGTTCCTAGGCACACTAGTGAGGTCTCACAAGGCATCAACCATGCCAATTTCAAATTTTAACGGTGCCGAGAAACCCGAATACGGACCGTTAGCTAGAAATCTAGGCGAAACAATAAAGTAGTTAACAACTTAACTAATGGGAAACGGAAATACAACCTTTGTAGATCCGGTGCTCCACCTCCATAGCTCCGCAACGAAGTTCCTTTGCTGTCCAAAAAGAATCCGGGCTCTAGCGTCGGCTTCATCGGAGAATAGGCGAGCTAGGTCGTCGATGTCCATGCCGAAGATGATCTACGTCGAGGCATCGCTAGATCAAGCTCCACCTTCACCTTGCCATGAAAACTTGTGAAGGAAACACACTCTACTACTTGGCAAGAGGTAGAGGATGAAGAAATAGAAAGTGGGTAGACTTTAGAATTGGATTTCTCACTCATTTCCATCAATCACCATTGATGGAGCTTGCTTTCTTCAAGTGAAGAAAGGAAGAAGAAGAAGAATAATGTTATGATAAGAATAAGAATAATGGAAAAATAAAATCTATTCTTATCATAATCACACCATGGTTAAGTGTAGATAGAGGACCATGGTTAGGTGTAGTGGTTAGGGTTAAGCATGAGATAAAATGGTCACTTTATTGAAACCTTCATGAATGTTCATGAAAGAAACAAAAATAAAAGCCACCATTTTATCTTTATGCATTATATTTTCCAAAGAAATAAATGAATAAATAAATGTATATGAAAAACAAAACCCTAACCATTTAAATAACCATGGATCAATCTTTAACACAAACCAAGTAAGCATGCATCATCAAACATGATACAATCATGTGCACAAAACTATATCGAATATACAATGTGCACATCCGAGCGAGAAAATCCAATTAAAGTGAACCGATACTAGTTAATGCAAAGTAATATATCAAATATATAATTATGCATTAAATCATTAAATCAACACTTGATTTAACGATCCGGTCATATCGTATATAACCGACTAGTATTCTATGTATCGGCTTATCGAACCAACCCTTGATTCGATAACTAGGTTATATCGCATACAACCTTTCGATACATTCATCGCGAGAATGGAATATGGTATCACATACACGCATTATTCTCAGTCCCGCACATATCTCATATGCGCTCCTATTTCGTTTCGCTTGAGCCAGGAAACCTCTGTGTAGGACTCTAAAGACTCGTCAATACGCCGGCAGCAGGTGATGATCATATCAAGCACTCACAAGCCGCAAGCGGTCTGCCAAACGTAACGGCCACCCGGGTATTGAGCGATCTGAAGATCGACGAGCAAGCCCTCTCACACTCTAGTTAATCCAACCAGTAACACTACCGTACAGTCAGGTCTGATCGTCTGATATGTCGCATATCTCGCCTAGGGGTGGTAAACGTCAGACCCCAATAGCTCGATAAGTCGTGTCGATATGAGGTCTATAACAATTCGAGAAACTACTGGTAACACTTACCAGTAAATCTCAACAACCCTGGCCAGGGATTTCCTGTTATAGCCAATCGAACACAGCGCAACATCAACTCCCTATACCGGGAGAGACGAATCCCCTCCTATCGCTCATTGCCTCCATGTGACTCGGGACTGTACCCAAAAACCACCGTTTTGCACGCCCTCTTGGACGTGGTAAGATGGAAATCAAAGCACAGTGGGAACCACACAAGACTCTATGACGATCTCGGGTCAACAGACTACTCTGTACCAGTGTCACCAGAGAACTGCCATCTGACGTGAGGTATAATACCATCTGGGAGTTCTCGGCGAGTCCGTCCAGTGTACCCAGTCTCTACTGAGCACCCGTATATCATCTCTGATGTCAAACACCAATGGATATGGGATCATCCATCGCCCATCTGTATGGGTCGAGAAGGTATACGCTAGTCTACTCTGGTATATCGATGCCCCGTCTCGATACACCCACGACTAGGGACTTTGAAGGATGTACTTATGGACTACCATGTCCCCACTAGTATGATCCGCATCATAGTCCAGGTAGTCAAGTACACATCCTAAGGGCTTTACCAACATGTAACAGAGAGACAATCAGTATACACGTTAATGTAAAGAGCAACCAGATAGCATACTATCATGTCGAGCAAGAAAGTCCTCCCTATATATGTCCCAGCATCCACTACAATATACATCCTATGTACAGTAATGGCCTCTAGGGCATATATATAACTAACAATCTCCCACTTGCACTAGGGCCATCTGTAGCAGTGGTTGTAGTATCTCATACTCAACCATCCCATAAAAGTCTCTCTCTGGGAACAGGCCTTTGTGAGTGGATCCGCTGTGTTGTCCTCTGAGTCTACTCTCCTAGCCTCGATCTCCCTGGAGATCAACCATCTCCATGATCAAGTGATACTGCCTTAGAATATGTCTGGATCACTGATGGGATCGGCGTTCCTTGGCATAAGCCACAACTCCATTGTCACACAATGGGAGGAACATAGTTCATCTCATGAACCAATATACACCCAAACATCCTCTTTGGTAGCATCTTAAGTAGCGATGTATCCTGCCTTTATCGTCTAGTATGTCACGGTATCTAGCTTGGAACTCTTCCAACATACTGTCCCTTTACTGAGGGTATAGACAATGCCTGTGACTGACATTCAGTCGTCTTTATCACTCTGGAACCATTCCAGTGATTCTCCCCAGGGTCGATTGATACCATCTCACTACAGCTAGTGAGTATCCTAACATCCATTTAGATCTATCTCATAGATCCAAAATCCAAGATTTAGGATGTATCACTTCGATCCTATATGGAGAATTATGGGGATAAGCGGAGATTGACCGAGCGTAGCATAGGAAACTCCTTCCCCATCAAGAGTATGTCATCCACGTACTCTACGAGGATCATCACCATACTCCCTACTACCTTTTTGTTCATACAAGGTTCATCTACCATTTTGATGATGTCAAACTCTTTGACTAATTCATCAAAACAGACGTTCCAACTCCGCGATGCCTGCTTTATCCTATAAAACATCTTGCACACGTTTCCGCTGCTCCCACTGTCTACGAAGCCCTCTGGCTGTGTACTTATAGACGTTCTCTTCTAAAACATCATTTAGAAAAGCAGTCATAGCACCCAACCGCCAGATATCGTAGTCATGGTATGTAGCCGTGGCAAGTAGGATCTGGATGGACTTAAGCATAGTCACTAGAAAAGGTTTCATCATAATCCACGCCTGGTCGATGACGAAAAGCTTTAACAAGTCTAGCTTTGAAAGTCTCAACTTTTCCATCTACACCAAGTAATCTTCTCAAGATATACTTGCTCCTGATGGGGATTTAACCCTTCAGATATTGCAACCAAAGTCCATACTTTGTTGGTGTACATGGATTCCATCTTAGATCGCTAAGCATCCAGCCATTCTTATAGAGTCTCACTCCTGAAGGCCAGTTCGAAGCTAGTTGGGTCATCATCTCATGATGCAATCCTCGCTCCCACTGTCATAGAGAAACCGAAGTATCTCTCAGGTGGGTGAGGAACCCTACTAGATCGGCGGAGAGGCTGAGGTTCGTTGGTAACCATTGAATCCTTTGGTTCTTTCAAATCATCAGCTGCAGTTTGTATAGCTGGAACCTTTCCAGTTCTACATTACAGACTTTGCCTCGAGCTTGTCCGGATTTTGCTTTCAGACATAGGCCGGTCAACCCCAAATCTTAACTAGCTTAAGACATGGGCTCTTCCCTTTCCATATCACATATGAAATGGTAGGCAATTTGATTTGATTGGAACCATATTCAATAGGTATGCAGCTTCTCAAGTGCATAACTCCCAAAAGGAAACAGGTAACTCAGTATTACTCATCATCGAGCACATCTTATCATATAGGGTGTGATTGTTCCGCCCCGATATACCATCGTGCTATGGTGTATTCGGAGGTGTAATGCTGAGAGAGAATCTCATTCTCCTTTAGAATAGTCCAGGAATTCCATGCACAAGTATTCTCCTCCTTGATCTCATCAAAGGACATAATACTTATACCCTTATTGGTTCTCTACTTCTAACTTATATTCTATGAATATCTCAAAAGGTTCGGACTTGTGTTTCAACAGGAACATATGTCTGAATCTTGAGAGATTATCAGAGAATGTAATGAAGTATAAAGAACCGGTCTTGGCATGTGTAGACAGGGGACCTACATACATCAACATGTATCATCCCAAGAGTTTACTAACTCTTTCTCTGTTTTCAGTAAACGGAGCTATGGTCATCTTATCTTTGTGACATGACTGGCAAGTTTCATAAGATGTAAATTCAAACTGATTTAAATATGCATCTACATGTAACTTTAGCTAGTCGGGTCGCATTGATATGACCTAGTCTACAATACCTCAAGAAGGATTCGTTCATTTCTGAACTCTTCCTTTTGTGTGTGTTCCGTATACTAAGAACTGTAGTTTGATTTAGAACATCAATGCTTTTAGATAACGTTCCTGAACCGATCAACTTTTGATATAGGAAATGTTCAAAACATTATCCAACAATACAAAATTTTATCATTTCTTTACTGATAAAGAGACTGATATGATTTTGTATATCAGGTTCGGTATCTAACAACATTCGTTCAGAATCAATGTATTGGTAATACAGGGTGACAGTGACCAACAGACTTGGCTGCAACTCTTGCCCCGTTTTCTGCCTCATGAAACTTATCACCCGTTCTCAGTTCTCTACCTTTCTGTAGACCTATGTAACAGATTACATATCTGGGATCCTGATCTGGTATCACATACCCAGGACGTAAAGGATACTGAGAAACAGTTCTCTGTAATGAACACACCCGAAGATGATGCATCAGCATGCACTCTCTTCGTTTGGGCAGCACGGAAATTCTGGTAATCCCCAATTTCCTGCTCTGTCTTATAACATTTATAAGTTGGAGCAGGACCAACGTTCTCCAGCTCAGTATAACAAGCGGGTTCGGTCAAATATCCGTATTATTATCTTGATTAAGGCGTGATATGGTCGCTACCTGAAGAGAGAGAGAAGAAAACACTCAGCGTGCGCTCTTGCAAGAATATATTGGTTATTATTTTATCTAATCAGGATGGCTCCCACTGCTTTTTATCAAATCTTCCTTCAAACCCTAAAAGGAAAGACTAGCCGGGATTAATTACACACTACAAGTTCGCCAATCTTTCAGCCAGGCCAGTGTCGGTACTTTGAGGGAGGTCTCCCGTGCTTTCGCACGAACCTAATTAATGTAAACCTCGTTTTCCCAGAGGCGTAACCCCGTTGACACCTACTTGATCGGCTAATTGTAATGTATAAAACTCTCCCAGGAGTAACTCTTACTCGCAGCGGGTATCGGGATCCAACTATTTCATAGAAGGTATGCAATCTCATTGCAAATTTCAACACTTGAAATTCCCGATAATATTTTGCCCCTAGTGTTTTATGACCTTGACGAATGCCAAACAACCCATAGTCCACTAGTCAAGTTCAACCCGTACATTTCTTGATTGAATTAAACCCACCCGCACGACCCTTGACGAATGCCAAACAACGCCGTACGAATACCCTAATCCAATCGCATCATATGCTCAAGCAGATAAATACTAGTTAGCTACCGTACACTACGCCTTGACGAATGCCAAACTACCGCAGCACGAATACTAACTAGTACATATCTGAAATGACGGAGGGCTACGACAGGTTTTTCTGAAAACCTATTGCGTAATGAACTTGATATCGTTGTAGAATCAAATGATTTTAAAATGGAGTGCTTTTGAGGCTTTTCTAGTTTTGCTAAAGGAGTCACTCCCGGTGAAGGGATCGTCGGTCCTTTCCTCGTCGAATGAGGTGCGGGATATATCATATATATCACTGTGCAAAGCAAAAACTCTAAAAGCAATCAAAAGACAAACCGAGTGTGTAGCATCTGCCAGTTATTGCTAAAGGAGTCACTCCCGGTGAAGGGATCTCGGTCCTTTCCTCATCGAATAAGGTGCAGGATATATCACATATACCGCTGTGCAAAGCAAGAACTGTAGCTACCTGTTTTATTTTGAAATTCGATTCTACAACATCTTAGGTTTCTTTTATTTTCATTAATCACATTAATGAAGTCCCATCAATTATATACCTAAACATCACAGATAAATACGACGTACACTTATGCCATCCGCATTCGCCTCGATGTCCCCTCGTGCACCGTTAAGTTAGGTAACTAACGGCAGAGCGGGGCAGGGCTAGCGCGGGTGTAAAACATAAGTAACGCCTATATAATATATCATATATACTATATACTGTATCTATCACATAACATCACATGATCACATCACAGATATCGCAGCAGAAGAATCATATGAAATATTGGATATACTAGGACGTCCGTGTTTTCAATACGAGCCAGTATAAAACACGGATTCCACGGTCGCGATGAATAGCCAAACCCACACCCCTAGACCCCTACGAGAGCGGCAAGTAACCCTACCAATTCTAGAGTTAGGAGACCCGGACTCGACTCCTCGAGTTGGTCTCCCACTGGACTCCAGAACCCGGTTACTTGTGCTCCCCTCCTTGGGTCTATCCTAGTGCGGAAAAGTAAATAATATACAAAAGGTGACAACTTCCGCAACCTGGAAGTGCCCCAATAAAAGAATATTACATACAAGTTTTTACATGAATGAAAATGAAAAACACTCATCTCACATAAAAACCCCCGGCTATTCAAACACGACGATCCAATATAACATATCCAGCAACACATAACATCACATGTCATCAACGTAAGTAAATATGCGCATCCCAATTGTCGTTGACATATAGCAACGAAACCAGCGATATCACATATTACACTTATGGTCACAGAAAAGAAAGTGTAAAACTACAACAGTTGGAATCCGCAACCTCCTCAGACATCACATGCCTGACCAAATGAATTACTTAGACATCGCATGCCTAACAATTATAAACCCCGCATTTTAGTCTCATTATCGAAAACACTTTTCAATATCAAGTCGGGCAATTCAACAAGATTCCCGAAAAACTGATCGAATGCTCGTCGCAAACTTTAGTAGGCGGCCGCACCCCTGATACCGTCGACGAAGTGCACCAAGACGGAACACCGCTACCGTGAGCACCCGAACGGATGCTTTCGGCGACAGGGTTCTCCTACAGTCACTTGGTCGGGGCTATGGAGTGAGGCTTTCTATTAAGTTTACCCGGCGAGTATCCGCGTACGCTACGTGATTGCGACGGACTTTTGATCACATCAAAATTCCGTGGCAACCGATCAAGTGAGACTAAACTGCTATGTTTATAACATTCATTCAGTTATCTCATAACTCATTGTGAATTCCAATTATTGTATCCCATTCCAGATAAATAGAAAATGTTAAACTTTTCGATCGAACAGTCAAACACCCAAGTTTTCCCGATACAGATCAACACATGAAATAAGTCTAACAACATTCAGTTCGTGCCTCAGTACCAACGGTCCAGCCGTAGAAGGGTCAAGCCAACGCCTCACATGTGGCATGCCGTACTGCCCCAAACCCGAAGGTTCAAAGGGCAGTTCAAGACGGTCACATAATCGAGTTAAGGTTTGTTGTCTTCTAGAGGGACCATCGCGTTACTTGCACTACTTAGAACGCCGTTAAACTACGGAAAAATCCAACACTTGGAAATTTCCCGACAGGGGAAAAATTGGGTATTTATATCCAGTCGAACTTTTTAACATATTCTATAATTTATCCGGAAAGACACATAGACAAAATTTGATACTCCGATCGAAATACCGAATCCCCAAAACAACCCCAGAAAATTCAACTCTTGAATAAATATTAAAAATTCCCAGAAAACTCAGCATCAGAAAACATGAATTACTGTGCAAAAAGTAGAGGATGACGTCACCATGTTGCCGCGGAACCACAGCAGAAGCGAGGATTCTGCTGCGGTTCCGCCGCCGTTTTCACTGTTCATGAATAAATTTTTGCGCCGTAATTCTTAGAATTCCCTGCTGAATTTTTGACGAATTTTTAATTTGGAAAAATCCCAGTTTTTGAAAAAAGGACAGAGAGCAAGTTTGGTTTGGGGTTTCGGGTTCGTTCGGACTTCAAATTCCGTCTGGACTTCGCCTAAGGCTCTAGCTAGGCTCTGATACCACTGTAGGGTTCCTAGGCACACTAGTGAGGTCTCACAAGGCATCAACCATGCCAATTTCAAATTTTAACGGTGCCGAGAAACCCTAATACGGACCGTTGGCTAGAAATCTAGGCGAAACAATAAAGTAGTTAACAACTTAACTAATGGGAAACGGAAATACAACCTTTGTAGATCCGGTGCTCCACCTCCATAGCTCCGCAACGAAGTTCCTTTGCTGTCCAAAAAGAATCCGGGCTCTAGCGTTGGCTTCATCGGAGAATAGGCGAGCTAGGTCGTCGATGTCCATGCCGAAGATGATCTACGTCGAGGCATCGCTAGATCAAGCTCCACCTTCACCTTGCCATGAAAACTTGTGAAGGAAACACACTCTACTACTTGGCAAGAGGTAGAGGATGAAGAAATAGGAAGTGGGTAGACATTAGAATTGGATTTCTCACTCATTTCCATCAATCACCATTGATGGAGCTTGCTTTCTTCAAGTGAAGAAAGGAAGAAGAAGAAGAATAATGTTATGATAAGAATAAGAATAATGGAAAAATAAAATCTATTCTTATCATAATCACACCATGGTTAAGTGTAGAGAGAGGACCATGGTTAGGTGTAGTGGTTAGGGTTAAGCATGAGACAAAATGTTCACTTTATTCAAACCTTCATGAATGTTCATGAAAGAAACAAAAATAAAAGCCACCATTTTATCTTTATGCATTATATTTTCCAAAGAAATAAATGAATAAATTAATGTATATGAAAAACAAAACCCTAACCATTTAAATAACCATGGATCAATCTTTAACACAAACCAAGTAAGCATGCATCATCAAACATGATACAATCATGTGCACAAAACTATGTCGAATATACAATGTGCACATCCGAGCGAGAAAATCCAATTAAGTGAACCGATACTAGTTAATGCAAAGTAATATATCAAATATATAATTATGCATTAAATCATTAAATCAACACTTGATTTAACGATCCGGTCATATCGTATATAACCGACTAGTATTCTATGTATCGGCTTATCGAACCAACCCTTGATTCGATAACTAGGTTATATCGCATACAACCTTTCGATACATTCATCGCGAGAATGGAATATGGTATCACATAAACGCATTATTCTCGGTCCCGCACATATCTCATATGCGCTCCTATTTCGTTTCGCTTGAGCCAGGAAACCTCTGTGTAGGACTCTAAAGACTCGTCAATACGCCGGCAGCAGGTGATGATCATATCAAGCACTCACAAGCCGCAAGCGGTCTGCCAAACGTAACGGCCACCCGGGTATTGAGCGATCTGAAGATCGACGAGCAAGCCCGCTCACACTCCAGTGAATCCAACCAGTAACACTACCGTACAGTCTGGTCTGATCGTCTGATATGTCGCATATCTCGCCTAGGGGTGGTAAACGTCAGACCCCAATAGCTCGATAAGTCGTGTCGATATGAGGTCTATAACAATTCGAGAAACTACTGGTAACACTTACCAGTAAATCTTAACAACCCTGGCCAGGGATTTCCTGTTATATCCAATCGAACACAGCGCAACATCAACTCCCTATACCGGGAGAGACGAATCCCCTCCTATCGCTCATTGCCTCCATGTGGCTCGGGACTGTACCCAAAAACCACCATTTTGCACGCCCTCTTGGACGTGGTAAGATGGAAATCAAAGCACAGTTGGAACCACACAAGACTCTATGACGATCTCGGGTCAACAGACTACTCTGTACCAGTGTCACCAGAGAACTGCCATCTGACGTGAGGTATAATACCATCTGAAAGTTCTCGGCGAGTCCGTCCAGTGTACACAGTCTCTACTGAGCACCCGTATATCATCTCTGATGTCAAACACCAATAGATATGGGATCATCCATCGCCCATCTGTATGGGTCGAGAAGGTATACGCTAGTCTACTCTGGTATATCGATGCCCCGTCTCGATACACCCACGACTAGGGACTTTGAAGGATGTACTTATGGACTACCATGTCCCCACTAGTATGATCCGCATCATAGTCCAGGTAGTCAAGTACACATCCTAAGGGCTTTACCAACATGTAACAGAGAGACAATCAGTATACACGTTAATGTAAAGAGCAACCAGATAGCATACTATCATGTCGAGCAAGAAAGTCCTCCCTATATATGTCCCAGCATCCACTACAATATACATCCTATGTACAGTAATGGCCTCTAGGGCATATATATAACTAACATGGTAGACATGTAGCTACAACCAGATATATGTGTAAACATGAAGGTATAGCAAGGTATATGTATCTACCTATCAATAATGATGTAATATACCCTCCAGGTATAAGTGAAGTATGTATGCAAGGTATACATGTAGCTATGTTATTATGTGTGTATGTACCTATCGCTAATGGTACAATTCTCTATAGGTATACAGGTAACTAGCATGTAAGCATGTCAAGACATATGCGTAAGTATGTAGGTATACAGGTATGCTATATGTCATATGCATACAGAAATATGAATCAATGTCTCAATATCCCTAACCAAACAATATCATATAGGTATGTGTGTTGTGCGTGTCATGGCAATTATTGACGGTGTGTGTGGCATACAATCAGTGCTCGTGCAACATGAGCCGTCAATAACAGTGCAGTATCTTAAAGGTACAAGTCCAAGCACAACAAATAACTAAGCATATGCGCAACTCTATATATGAAATAGAATATGCGACAATTCATAACATCTCTAGCCCAGACGCATAACGCCATGCGGGCGATTCCCTTGTAGATGTTAAATCTACTCACCAACGCTCCTGGCTAAGTAAAGCCTACCACTCGCTTTCCCCTGTTCGCAGCGCCCGAAGTCCCCGCCTGCGATCCTGAACACATATAACAATAAAGCAAGCGTATATAAGCAATCGACCAAAAATACGTACAACTACGTTTAACCGACGCACCAACTCCAAATATACTCTCGAGTGTTCGTTTATTGGCTAACGCACGTAGCGACACTACGAAATGAACTCAAGAGCAAAAGCTGCACAAAGACACGAACGACATCGGCACGACCCTATCTAGGAACGCTAAAACGACATCACCATCAAGCCTAGACCCTGATCGTACCGATCGCGCAAACACAACACAATAATAAACGTGGAATCTAATATAAATAACGTCGCAACGCCAAAAGAAACCCACGCCTAAAATATCCGAAAATCTAGTAAGCAGCATTTATCATTTTGGCACAAAACTACAAGTTTTACCGAAACTAGAATTTACAAACATCTTCAAATAGCAAGGTTAAACTATTTATACCTTTACTAAATTTTTAGATTTCACTAATTAGGATTAGCAAAAGTTTAGTTTTTTAATTAGCTTAATTATCCGATCAGCAAAATATCATTTAAAAAATTAGCAACTTGATTAAGTTTTCATTTGTCTTAACTTAAGTCTTAACCATTCCACTAATCAAAACCATAATTTGATTATCAAAATGATATCTTGAATTTCAAAACATGAATTTAAAAGCTTAAATTAAATATCTAATTAAGCCAATTAAAGGTATTAAGCAACAAAAAGAGATTAGGGTTAAGATTTTATACCTTCAAAGAACACAACTTGAAACAAGAACAATCCACACTTTAGCCTCCAAAATCCTCACTAGAATAAAGATCCAAGCATGATTGAAGAAGAAGAATGATGGGTTTGATTTATATTTGAATTTGTATGAATTTATTTGGATTTTTCATCATTTTTTTGAAGTAAATGAGAAGAAATGAAGCAAATATGATCAAGGACAGCAAAGGATGAAGTGGTTTCGGCTAAGGAGAGGGAGCTAGGGTGTTGTGGAATGTTGGAGAAAATTATACAAGAAATTTACAATAATTGCATAATAAAACAAAAAGCTTTATGTTTTCATTATCTTTTCGTTTAAAAAGAATCATTTAATTCCACAAAAATCAAGATATTTTGGAGAGAAGGTTCTAAACATAATTCCAGTGATTATTTTAGCATAAAACCACATTTGTAGTAATTAACTCACAAAAAAAGTAATTACCACTAATAAAGTGCACAAATAAAGCATTAAAATAATATTTAATTAGGGAAAAATTCTATGTGAACCAAAACTTCCTATTGACCCCAACGCGCACTAGCTTTATTCTAGCTAAATTAGGTGCCAGCAATTCTATACAGAAGTTTGATCACAATCGGTTTAAAACGGAAAACACCGACTATTTTACCCTAAAAACGGAAAATTCGCAAAACGATTTCGAAAACGTTACACCATATGCATGAAATCAAAATCAATATCTCAAATGACATCAAACCGAAGTCAAGTGCAACTGTGGTGCACAAAATCTCAATAATGCAAATAAATCATCCAAAATACCGAAATCAAATATGGCAGAAACAGTCCCGCTCTAGCACATCCTCTAAAGATCTCTGGCCAACTGTCATGGTCACTCATAACATGTCCCATTGACGATGCCGAACTCTGGCCTACTCGGTGTGCGCCATATGACCGCTCCTGGGTCCAAATCTTCTCGTATAGTATTCCAGAAAGGTCTTGTCGGGTCTCTCCCGATCTCGTTTCTGCTGAAATGCCCGGAAGCTATCATCCTTTTGCTAAATATGTTTCTTGTTCCGGAATGGCTGCATACTCATCGCGACTCCTTCTGGAAGATATATCCATATTCAACGACTCTGCATGCGTATCACATCTCTGATGTCAGCGGAGTGGAACGTCATCTCATCAATATCTCGTACAAATTGCTTACTCCACTTTTCTCTAATGTCGACTGCTTCGGACTTGTAACAACCCTAATTTTCTTATACACCTTTTTCATACAAATTTTTAAATTGTTTTTTTTCTCAAAATCCATAAAGAGGTATTTATTACCTGAGCACAAGATAAGTAATTAATTAGCAATTTAATTACAAGAAGGAGCTTGTAGCTCATTGGTAATACCATGCACTGCTGAACCAAGACACCAGAGTTCAAATCCCATACCCTACATTATTTTTAATATTAATTTGTTTTGAATCTTATAGAAGCCCAACAGTCCACACAAGATAACTCCCATTTTCCCACTACACCCACTAATGTAAAAGTACTAGAGGCTACACCTGATGACCCCCACCCCCTGGAACCCCGACTCGGCCGAGTCGGCCGTCGGACCGGCCGACTCGGGCCGGCGCCGCCTGCCGGACTCGGCCGGACGGCCGAGTCCCCAACACCAAAAATTTGTCTATTGGGCTTCCCCACTCCCCTGCACACTCCAATTTATGAGATCGGTTCCAGAGAGCACATTAACACCCAATTACTCTAATTTGAAATGATTTTTCAAATATTTTTTACATTTTTTAATTTAAAACCCTACACCTACCCTAACCCTAGCTTAACCCTATAAATACACCCCTACCATCTACCCTCTCACCCCTAATTCTGAGCCCACTCTCCCAAAATTACAAGAATCGTGTGTACTTTGAAAACAAACGAAAGGCGATGCTCCAGCGAAATCTCCGGCGGAACTTCCGGCGATCGTTCTAGGAACCCCGGCGACGACGCAACACATCGGCGATTGCTCCACTTCCTTTCCACTCTCTTGTGTGACCTCAAACCCGTAAGTCCCAATTTCTACATATCTCTTCTATCTAAAAATACGGATTTACAAAATCCGATGGAATCGGATCAAATCCGATTTCCGATTCGGTTTCCTATAAAATTCCACTTCTCACTGATACAATCATACTTGAACATTCACATATTGACAATTAAACACTAATCAAAAAAATTGATCAAGTTTCATTATATAAAATGATAGCTATTTCCATTCATCGTATTTTTCACTTAAATACCACATTGTTTCAATTCTACATTTAACACCATTAAACTTGCTATACCTTTAAGCAGATCACGAGGTAACGACCTACCTCCTCACACACTCATATACAACATAACACGAGACCCTCGAGAACATAGAATACAGGAAAACAAACATTTTCATTTAAATACCCTTTACTTAATAAAAACATTTCTAAAAGATTTAGTATTGATACATCTTTATAAATAAATACCACTTATTATGAAAATAGTATAAGATTGTGGACATCAGTCGTTTATCTAAACCTGACTTTGTGGTGTCTAGGCTAGGCAAGTGAGAAAGGTAACTTTAAAAGGCCCGTCTCACGGTGATTTGTGAGCGGATCCTTCCTTTCTTCACTTGTACTTACCTGGCCACAATTGGCGGTGAAGAGGCGATTTGAGGTATCTCACAACTTGTCGCTGGGGACCAGTTAGGAGTAGTCTAGTTGACCTAGAACATAGAATACGGGAAAACTACACTTTTTCATTTAAATACCATAATTAATAAAACCGTTTTTTTAATGATTAGTATTTATATAAACTTTGCAAAGCGCCGCTACAACCCATTTTGGGGAACCCGTTCAGGATGGTGCGGATTATCGCACATCCTCGGGCTTAGTAGTGCGAGATTCAGACCTCCGCAAAGAGCATTCGGTCTCGAAAGATTTAAAATACGACATCTTAAGAAAATGAGATTTTTAGAATATAAAAAATATATTAAAATTATTTTTGTATAAATATATGTATATTTATCATTAAAATACCTATTTTGTTATGATATAAATATTCCACCTTTTTCTAAAAATCAAAAGAATTAATTTTACACTAAAATACCATGAATTCCATATAAATCAGTATTACAAATAAATACCTTTATTTCTGAATTTAGGATATTTTTATTAGAAATATCATAATATAAAATGCACATTCATTACAACCCTAAAGACGAATAAAAAATGCTTGGGGTATATTTTGAAAAGTATATAAAAGAATTTTTACATAAAACCCCCTCAAGTTCTATAAATTACCCCAAGGACCCTAATAAACATAGGTTTAAGCGGGACCAACCTCTTGAGCCTCAGGGAGCCAGAGAAGTGGGTGCTTTCCTATCTTAGGTAAACAAATTAATAAAAACAATCAGGACTTCAATTTACTTTGCTAATTGTCTGACTCAGTTCGAGTCTCAGTATAATCTGACTTGAATATGATTCAAGTAGAATCTACAATATTCAATATTACAATTCAACATGAATCCATGAATCAAATTATCATTCTATACAACTTGACTGAACCGAACCATGGATATACATTCTATTTACATGGTTCCCCAGTTATTCCGTTTACATGATTCTACGGTTACATCCGTTTACTGATATCATGGTTTCGGTCAGTCAATCAATTATACAATCAATACAATTTACAAGACAAACAATACAATCAAAACACTGCGGGGTTTAAGGGGTAGATTGGTACGGAAGGTGTAAAAAGTGGTACGAGACGGTAAGATTAAGACACCTAACCTATATTTCGTTGCTGTTGTACCGTGGCATAACGGTTCCTTGAGTTCTTGACACCTTAGTCTCCAGGGCAAGTGAGACTCCTCTCGTATACACTAGTATCCTTCTGTACGAAGCTACAAATAACAGCGTTAACACTAAATACAACAATATAACAATATAATACAACTCTAAAAGTTACTCTCTCTCTCTCTTACTCTCTGTCTATTCTATTTCTCTTTGGGACTTACCGAGCGATCTGTTCGCTGACGACATTCTCTTTCTTTCTTCTTTGAATGTCGTCAGGTGATCTGGATACTTCAGAGATCAAGCCAACTGCAGAAGATTTGGATTAGTACAGCGAAGACCCTGAGCTCTAGACATTGTACATTTTCCATTCAGTACCTTTAATTTCCTGTATGCCATTGTTTAGGCATCGCTTTTATTTCAGTTGTATTTACTTTTCATGCATTGTATAAAAAGAATGTTAAAAAATAAAGTTGCTGTTTTTATTATACCTTGTCTCTTGTGTATTTTTTCTTTTATATTGCTTAGTTGCGCTTAGCGTATTTGCTTCTGAGTAAATACATAGCGGACCGGTCGCGCCCCCTTCGCCGTACACCGGGAAGCGGGGCGAGACTGGTTTTGTTGGCGGCCCATGCAGGTCAGAGCTGTATGGAACCCTAAGCAATATAAAACACAAGAACCAGCAACTAAAACATTCTTTACAATCATGTTCCTTGAATTTTACAATTTCATGTTCTTTGAATCATATACCTTGAATCTGTCCTAACCCAAAATTCCCTCACCTCTTTTACAATCTTATCAAAACCTTCGCATTCTTTCATTCCTTCACACATTTTTTACATTTTTAAAACCCTTGCACCACCTTGTTATTTTTTTCATACACTATCAGCACTTCAGTCACCAAACTTTCCTTGAATTTGTTACACTTTCCTTTTACAAATTTCGAGGACGAAATTTTTATAAGGAGGGTAGAATGTAACAACCATAATTTTCTTATACACTTTTTCCATACAAATTTTAAAATTGTTTTTTTTTTCAAAATCCATAAAAGGGTATTTTTTACCTGAGCACAAGATAAGTAATTAATTAGCAATTTAATTACAAGAAGAAGCTTGTAGATCATTGGTAATACCTTGCACTGCTGAACCAAGCCACCAGAGTTCAAATCCCATACCCCACATTATTTTTAATATTAATTTGTTTTGAATTTTATAGAAGCCCAACAGTCCATACAAGATAACTCCCATTTTCCCACTACACCCACTAATGTATAAGTACCAGAGGCCACACCTGATGACCCCCCACGTCCTGGCACCCCGACTCTGCCCGACTCGGCCGAGTCGGCCGGCGGACCGGCTGACTCGGGCCGACGCCGCCAGCCGGACTCGGCCGGACGGCCGAGTCCCCAACATCAAAAATTTGTCTCTTGGGCTTTCCCACTACCCTGCACACTCCAATTTATGAGATCGGTTCCAGAGAGCACATTAACATCCAATTACTCCAATTTTTAATGATTTTTCATATATTTTTTATATTTTTAATTTAAAACCCTACACCTACTCTAACCCTAGCTTAACCCTATAAATACATCCCTACCCTCTACCCTCTCACCCCTAATTCTGATCCCACTCTCTCAAAATTCTAAGAATCGTGTGTACTTTGAAAACGAGCGAAAGGCGAAGCTCCGGCGAAATCTCCGGCAGAACTTCCGGCGATCGTTCTAGGAACCCCGGCGACGACGCAACACATCGGCGATTCCTATACTTTCCTTTCACTCTCTTGTGTGACCTAAAACCCGTAAGTCCCAATTTCTACATATCTCTTCTATATAAAAATATAGATTTACAAAACCCGATGAAATCGGAACAAATCCGATTTCCGATTCGGTTTCCTATAAAATCCCACTTCTCACTAATACAATCAAACTTGAACTTTCTCATGTTGACTATTAAACACTAATCAAATAAATTGATCAAGTTTGATTACATAAAATAATAGCTATTTCCATTCATCGTATTTTTCACTTAAATACCACATTGTTTCAATTCTACATTTAACCCCATTAAACTTGCTATACCTTTAAGTAGATTATGAGGTAACGACCTACCTCCTCACACACTCATATGCAACATAACATGATACCCTCGAGAACTTAGAATACGGGAAAACAAACATTTTCATTTAAATACCCTTTACTTAATAAAACCATTTCTAAAAGATTTAGTATTGATACATCTTTATAAATAAATACCACTTATTATGAAAATAGGATAAGATTGTGGACATCAGTCGTTTATCTAAACCTGCCTTTGTTGTGTATAGGCTAGGCAAGTGAGAAAGGTAACTTTAAAAGGCCCGTCTCACGGTGATTCTTGAGCGGATCCCTCCTTTCTTCACTTGTACTTACCTGCCCACAATTGGCGGTGAAGAGGCGATTTGAGGTATCTTACAACTTGTCGCCTAGGACCAGTTAGGAGTAGTCTAGTTGACCTAGAACATAGAATATGGGAAAACGACACTTTTTCATTTAAATACCATAATTAATAAAACCGTTTTTTTAATGATTAGTATTTATACAATCTTTGCAAAGCGCCGCTACAACCCATTTTGGGGAACCCGTTCGGGATGGTGCGGATTATCGCACATCCTCGGGCTTAGTAGTGCGAGATTTAGACCTCCGCAAGAAGCATTCGGTCTCGAAATATTTAAAATACGACATCTTAAGAAAATGAGATTTTTAGAATATAAAAAATATATTAAAATTATTTTTGTATAAATATATGTATATTTATCATTAAAATACTTATTTTGTTATGATATAAATATTCCACCTTTTTCTAAAAATCACAAGAATCAATTTTACACTAAAATACCATGAATTCCATATAAATCAATATTACAAATAAATAGCTTTATTTCTGAATTTAAGATATTTTTATTAGAAATATCACAATATAAAATCCACATACATTACAACCCTGAAGACGAATAATAAATGCTTGGGGTATATTTTGAAAAGTATATAAAAGTATTTTTACATAAAAACCACTCAAGTTTTATAAATTACCCCAAGGACCCTATTAAACATAGGTTTAAGCGGGACCAATCTCTTGAGGCCCAGGGAGCCGGAGAAGTGGATGCTTGCCTATCTTAGGTAGACAAATTAATAAAAACAATCAGGACTTCAATTTACTTTGCTAATTGTCTGACTCAGTTCGAGTCTCAGTATAATCTGACTTGAATATGATTCAAGTACAATCTACAATCTTCAATATTACAATTCAACATAAATCCATGAATCCAATTATCAATCTATACAACTTGACCGAACCGAATAATGGATATACATTCCATTTAAGTGGTTCTCCAGTTATTCCATTTACATGATTCTACGGTTACATCCGTTTACTGATATCATGGTTTCGGTCAGTCAATCAATTATACAATCAATACAATTTACAAGACAAAAAATACAATCAAAATACTGTAAGTGCACGGCAGCGCCCCGGCCGTCTGTACAAGGCCAAAATGCGGAATCAAAAACTTTTCAATAAACGAGAACCGGCGCTTCCGCGGACTTTTAAACCCGGATCGGGCCATTAACCTACTCCTAGCAAACAAAGGAAGGGGTAGAGAGATATACCTGTTGGATATATATGCCCTAGAGGCCTACATTGTATAGGATGCTTGGGATATGTATGTACATGACAGTCTTGCTTGATATGATAGTACGCTATTTGGCTTGACTTTGTCTTAACGTATAATATATTTTACTTGGTATTTATATATATATGTTGATAAAGCCCATAGGGTGTTTGTCTGACTACCGGCGTTGTGATGGCAGTCATACTAGTGGGAGCTGGATAGTCAATAGGCACACCCTTAGATGTCCCTGGTCGCAGGAGTATCGAGATTGGGCATCGATACTCCGGAGTAGACTAGTGTATACATATCTAGACCCTGACGAGGGGCAATGGATTGGTCCCGCAACCATTGGTGGTGTTCACCTAAGATTGTATACAGATGCTCACTAGGTGTGAGTACACCGGACAGGACTCGCCGAGAACTGACTGGATGGTATTATACCTAACGTCAGATAGCAGTTCTCAGGTGACATGTGTGCAGATAGTCCGTTGGCTTAAGGTCATCATTTGTCTCGTGTGAGTTCCCACTGTGCTTTGATTGTTACCCTACCATGGCTCAAAGGAGTCATGCAAACAGGTTTCAGTTGGGCACAGTCCCGAGCCACATGGAGGCAGTGAGCGACTGTTAGGGATTCGTCTCTCCCGGTATAGGGAGATGATATCGCACTGTGATCGTTTGGTCATTACCATAAGTCCCTGGCCAGGGCTGATTGAGAATTACTGATAGGTTGATCAGTAGATTCTCGGATGGTGATAAAGCCATACCGACACGACTTGTACGGTTATTAGGGGTCTGACGTCCACCACCTCCCTAGACCATACATGCGATACACTTAGACGAACAGACCGGACTGCGCGGATATTGTCACAGACAGGCTCAGTAGGATTTCAGATGGGTTACCTCATCAGCTTTCTTATCGACAACTACCTGGGGACCGTTACGTACAGCTAGTGCCGCTTGCGGTCTGTGGTTAAACCCACTGCCAGCGTAGTAGTCGAGTCTTTAGAGTCCCACACAGAGATTTCCTAAACCCAGGCGAAAAAATATAGAGGTCGTATGGTTTTACGACAAAGGTTCGGACGCATACGTGATTGATCGCACGTACGACATTCAGACAGTTTTTACTAGCCGGCTTTGGTTTAAGCCAGATTCTAGTATCAGGTTATTGGATTTATACAGTCTAAAGTTTTTCCGTGTTTTCACGGATGAGAGGGGCGTTCTCGTAATTTTCCGAGAAGCTTCTAGAAGGATGTGACATAAAGAGAGAGGTGGCATTTTCATTTAATGATTAAGTGACTCATTGTGAGTGATTCATCATATCATTAATGCATCATTAATTGCTTAATGACTCACATGATGAATCACCCACTTGATTTAATGAAACATGATGAATATTCTCCTTTTATTCATTTCTTTTAATTCATTATGTTTCATATATATCAAGTGAGAAGCTTTTTCTTTATTTTTAATATATCATTATCATCTTCTCACTCTCTCTCTTCAAGTTCTCTCTCCTTCACCAAGCCTAATCCTACCCCTCATGAGTTGAGAACAAGGATTAGGAAAGACTAATTACTCCAAAATCTATCTCTACATAACCTTAGCTACTCTATTTAGCAACTAGAGAAACTAAGTAACCTCAAGCTTAGAGGTTATAGCTTGGATTAGGGTTCTCGGGTGGATCGTCTATCACGGGAGAAAGCCGAAGAGGACGTGGAGATCCAAAGAGGCCGTAGACAACATCAAGATGAAGGACTAGAACCGTTTGGTATAATCTCTTCGCATAGTAGTTTAAAACTCTATAGCTTTTGTTAAAACTTGTATAGCAAACGATTCATACGGTTAATCGATGTTTGATCATAGAACTTGATTGTTATTCATATTTCCGCCTCCCCACAAGTATTGGGGTGTTGAACATCGACTTACAGTGGTATCAGAGCCTAGCTAAACAAGATTTAACTTAATTGCAAATTTGTACGAATTTCGAACGGAAAAACGAAGCCGAAAAACCCTAAAAATATCAAGTTTCTGTCGAAATTTAAATGAAGTCCTAAAATTTTTCAGGCAAGTTCAGAAAGCTTGACAAGACACCAGAAGAACACCCAAGAAATTTGGGCTCCTGAATCGGCAACACGGCCGCGGAACCGCGGCGGATCGCACCGATCCGTCGCGCTTCTGCCGCCGAGTTGCCGAGTCAGGAACTCAAATTTCCTGTGCTGCTTCTCTGTGTAATTTGGGATTTTCTGGGATATTTAATATTTGCTCAGGTTTCAGTTTTACAAAGCAGTTTTTGGAGCAATATTAAAGATGTTTAATCGATCGAAATTGTACAGTATTTGCATATTGGATTATATCTGTGATTGTATAATGTGTTCGTAAACCTCCCCTAACTGCTAGTATGTCAGTTGGCAGGGGGTTGCACATTTCTGAAATGGATTTTAACTGTTTGTGTATATAAACTGTATTGGACTGTTGTGGTGATTAGCCGGGTTTTGTGATGGGTTATTGTATTAATTCATTTGATGTAAATGTAACAAGTTGTAATATTATTTTGCGGGGCACATCCAGGTTGCGGTTGTAGCCACCGTTGTATTATTTCTTTTTACTGTTTTTTGCTCCTAGGACAGATCCAAGGTGGGGTACACAAACTGCCGGGCGGGTAGTTTGCCGTACCCGTAGGGATCTTGGGTGGGGTAACGGCTATTCATCACAACTGTGTAATCTGTCTTTTCTTGCAGGCTCAAAAGAAATACAGATTGCTTGCAAATCCAATATTGTTTATCTGTGTTCTGGAATGTATATCATTGCGTCAGACGAATGTAAAATATCTATATATATGATAGCTATTTAGACGTCGCTTATGTTTTACACCCGCGCTAGCCCAACCCCCGCTCTGTCGTTAGTTAAGTAACCTAACGGGTGATGACGGGACCCCATGGCGAATGCGGATGGCATAAGAGGACGTCATATTTTCGTTGTTATCTGTAATGATAGGTTAAAGATGGGACGCATTATCATTAATGCAAAGAAAATAAAACCTAAACTGAATCGTTGGAACAATTTCTAAAAACCACTCGGTTTTCTTGAAAAAGCAAATTTTAAATGCGGAGCTTAAACCACTCCTTTTAATAAAAGCTATCTTAGTTCCTTCGATCAAATCAAGTTCATTACGTTAACGGTTTTTTGCCAAAAACCAGCCGTAACCCTCCGTCGTTTCAGATAGACAGCACATCGTATTCATGCTATGCTTGTTGGCCTACGTCAAGGCATAGTGTATGGTAGCAGTGTGTGTGCCTATTTGTTGCATAGATAGATGCATTAGTTTAATACAGACGTACACCTTGTTGGCCTACGTCAAGGGCTTGTACGATGTGTTTAAATTGATCAGGACAACGACGGGTAGAACTTGACTTGCGTCTTATGACTTGTTGGCCTACGTCAAGGTCTATAAGAGCTTGGGGTAAAAATCACATCGGGAGTTTCAAACATAAAGGAAACTTGCAGATTTAGCTTACCTTCTGGAGTGTGGTGACTAAAGTGGCTTCCATCTAGGGCATCATGCAATGATAGTTGGATCCCGATCCCACTGATGAGTAGGATTACTCTCGGGAATTTCTCTCACTTAACAATCAATGCTATAAACCAAGTAGGTGCCTAGAAAGGTGTTAGAGGGGCTACGCCTCCAGGGAAAAGAGGTTCTTTAATTAAGGAACTTCGCGAAAGCGTTGGAAAACCTCCCTCGAAGTACCAACACCATCCTGGCTGAAAGGTTAAGCAAGTATTGTGACGTGTGATTATATCCTGACTAGTTCTTCTTTTAGGTTTTGAAGAAGGATTTGAGGAAACAGTGGGAGCCATCCTGTTTAGATAAATTAATAAACCAATCTAAACTTGCAAGAGCATATGCTGAGTGTTTTCTTTTCTCTCTCTCTGGCAGCTACCATGACTGGACTAAAACTATTACTTGAAAAGAATATACTAACCGGGCAGAACTATAAAGACTGGCTAAGAAACGTCAATATTGCGCTGACTTATGACAAAGTTGCATATGTTACCACCGCTGTTCCTCCCCTTATCCCAGGACCAGATTCCTCAGTTGCGGACAAGGAAGTTCGTAAAACCTGGGATCTAGACTGTGAGCGAGCTAAGTGTATCGTGCTGGCGTCCATGAATAATGAACTCCAGAAACAGCATGAGAGTATGGATATTGCATCCATATTCCTCCATTGCAAGGAATTGTATGGTGAACACTCCCGTATCGCGAGGTACGAAACCTCAAGGAAACTCTTCCAGATGAGGTTAGCTCCAGGATCGCCTGTTGGAGAGCACGTCCTCAAAATGATCACCCTCATTGAGGAACTCGCAAACCTGGGATGCGTGCTAGAAAATGATTTGTATATCAACCTGATTTTGCAGTCCCTTCCCCACACCTTCTCTCAGTTCGTGCTGAACTTCAACATGCACGAAATGGAAGCGGATCTTCCAAAGCTCCTCAATATGTTGAGGGTAGCAGAGACCTCCTTGAAAAAGGAGAAGACCCCCGTTCTGTATGTTGGCCAATCATCTTCTTCTAAAACTAAAGCTAAAACTAAAGGGAAGAAGAAGATGAAAGCCACCAAACCGAAGGGTGGGGTCAAGAAGGTGCAGGGAACGAACAAGGCAGGAAGGGTGAAGGCAGAAAAGAACGAATGCTTCTATTGTCACAAGCAGGGGCACTGGAAGAAGGATTGTCAGGCCTTCAAAGCCAAGGACATGAAGCAAGCAGTTGCTTCTACTTCAGGTGTGTTCGTAATCGAAAATTGTCTTTCAGTAAACTCTACTTCATGGGTACTTGATACCGGTTCTGGTTCTCACATCTGTAATTCTTTGCAGGATCTGAGAAATAGTAGAGTACTGGGGGCATGTGAGATGACTCTCCGGATGGGCAATGGAATGCATGTAGATGCAGTTGCAATAGGGGAATATCACCTAGGGTTGAATAGTGGAAACATTTTGGTATTGTATAACTGTTTTTGCATTCCCAGTATGTTGTGTAATATTATATCAGTATCTTTATTGTCTAATAAAGGATATAATTTTGTGCTTGAAAGAAATGTCATGAACATTCTCCTAAATCAAGAACTGATTGGGTTTGGCACACTGGAAAACGGCATATACATACTTAATCAACCACAAATTTTCAATATTCAAAACACGCGTAAAAGAAAGGCTCCAGATTCGAATCAAGCCTTCCTATGGCATTGTAGACTTGGTCATATAAATGAAACAAGGTTGACTAAATTACATAAAGATGGATATCTAGATTTGTTTGAATATTCATCATATGCAACTTGTCAATCATGTATCAAAGGAAAAATGACCAAATCTCCGTTCACCGGACACGGAGAAAGAGCCACCGAACTCTTGGGACTAGTACACAGTGATGTATGTGGTCCGATGTCTATACATGCACGAAGTGGTCACTCCTACTTCATCACTTTTACTGATGACTTCTCTAGGTATGGACATGTGTTCTTAATAAAACATAAATCTGAAGCTTTTGAGAAGTTTAAGGAGTATAAAAATGAAGTAGAGAAACAAACTGGTAAAAGCATCAAGACACTTCGATCTGATCGAGGTGGAGAATACTTAAGTACCAGTTTCCTTGAATACTTGAAAGAAAATGGAATACTCTCTCAGCTTACTCCACCTTATACACCTCAGCATAATGGTGTATCAGAAAGAAGGAATCGCACGCTATTAGATATGGTGCGATCAATGATGAGTAGTGCTGAGTTGCCACTTTCCTTCTGGGGATTTGCTCTAGAATCAGCCGCATATCTATTAAATAGAGTTCCAACTAAGTCTGTACCTACCACTCCATATGAAATGTGGTGTGGGAAGAGACCATATCTCAAGTATATCAAGATATGGGGGTGTCCGGTATATGTTAAAAAGCATAATCCGGACAAGCTCGAGGCACGATCGGTTTTGTGCAAGTTTGTAGGATACCCCAAGCATTCAAGGGGGTACATGGTCTACCACACTGAAGAACAAAAGGTGTTTGTCGCTCATCACATTATCTTCTTAGAAAGCGAATTTCTTGCAAAAGAAATTAGTGGGAGCGCGGTAGAACTGGAAGAAATTCCAGAACCTCAAACTGCAACCGAGGACTTAGAAGAATCTCAGATTTCAATAGAACATGACGAACCAACGCCACTCCGCAGATCTAGTAGGCTTTCTCATCCTCCTGAAAGATACTATGGTTTTCTTCTTGATGGGGATCGAGAGGATTGCATCATCGATGATGATGAGCCTACTAGTTTTCAGCAGGCTATCACAAGTAGCGACTCAGTAAAGTGGCTGGATGCAATGAGATCCGAAATGGAATCCATGTATACCAATAAAGTATGGACTTTAGAAGTTGCTCCTCCTGGGGTAAAACCAGTTGGGTGCAAATGGATCTTCAAAAAGAAGATTGGTACATTTGGACAAGTGGAAACGTACAAAGCTAGACTAGTAGCAAAAGGTTTTCGTCAAAGACCAGGATTGGACTATGATGAAACTTTTTCACCAGTAGCTATGCTTAAATCCATTCGGATTATGCTTTCCATTGTTGCCTTCCATGACTATGAAATCTGGCAAATGGATGTAAAAACAGCTTTTCTAAATGGACATCTAGAAGAGAGTGTTTACATGGATCAACCAGAAGGTTTCTTAGACAGTGGGAGCAGCGGAAGAGTGTGCAAATTGCTTAAATCCATTTATGGGTTAAAGCAAGCATCGCGGAGTTGGAACATCTGTTTTGATGAAACAGTCAAGGAATTTGACTTTACCAAAAATGCAGATGAACCATGTATTTATAGGAAGATTGTAAAAGGAGCAGTAGTCTTCCTCGTTTTATACGTCGACGACATACTACTAATAGGGAATGATATCCCTATACTACAATCAGTAAAGCTATTCTTGTCACAGAAATTTTCTATGAAAGACTTGGGAGATGCATCATACATTCTGGGCATTAAGATCCATCGAGATAGATCTAATAGAATATTGGGACTTTCACAGTCCAGGTATATAGACACTATACTAAAGAGATTTAGTATGGAAGATTCCAAGCGCGGCAATATGCCCGCTTGTCACGGAATCACCCTCTCCAAAGAGATGTCTCCAAAGACTGATGAAGAGAGGGCTCGCATGGGCATTATACCCTACGCTTCGGCGGTAGGATCAATAATGTATGCGATGTTATGTACCAGACCAGATGTAGCTTACGCACTTAGTGTGGTAAGCAGGTATCAATCGGACCCAGGTGAGAAACATTGGATAGCGGTAAAGAACATTCTCAAGTACCTAAGAAGGACTAAGGAGATGTTCTTGATTTACGGCAATAAGGACCTCCAGGTAGAGGCTTTTACCGACTCCGGCTTCCAAAGTGACAAGGATGATTCTAAATCTATTTCGGGTTTTGTGTTTACCCTCAATGGAGGGGCGGTAAGTTGGAAGAGTTCCAAACAAGATACCGTCGCAGACTCAACTATGGAGGCTGAGTATATAGCTGCTAGTGAAGCCGCAAAAGAGGCTGTCTAGATAAGGAAGTTCATTTCTGAACTTCAGGTGGTTCCGTCCATTGCCAATCCAATACCTTTGTATTGCGATAACAATGGCGCTATAGCTTTAGCGAAGGAACCAAGGTCCCATCAGAAATCCAGGCATATCTTAAGGCGGTTTCACCTGATCAGGGAGATCGTGGATCGTCGGGAGATCGAGATACGGAGAGTAGACACAAAAGACAACACGGCAGGTCCATTCACCAAGGCCATTCCTCAAGTACAGTTCGAGAGACTTTTTGAGATGTTGGGCATGCGGTACGCAAGCAACTGGATCTGGTAGAGACAGTGGGTACTCATTGCGCCAATTATAGGCCTTAGTGCAAGTGGGAGATTGTTGGATATATATGCCCTAGAGGCCTACATTGTATAGGATGCTTGGGATATGTATGTACATGACAGTCTTGCTTGATATGATAGTACGCTATTTGGTTTGACATTGTCTTAACGTATAATATATTTTACTTGGTATTTATATATATATGTTGATAAAGCCCATAGGGTGTTTGTCTGACTACCGGCGTTGTGATGGCAGTCATACTAGTGGGAGCTGGATAGTCAATAGGTACACCCTTAGATGTCCCTGGTCGCAGGAGTATCGAGATTGGGCATCGATACTCCGGAGTAGACTAGTGTATACATATCTAGACCCTGACGAGGGGCAATGGATTGGTCCCGCAACCATTGGTGGTGTTCACCTAAGATTGTATACAGATGCTCACTAGGTGTGAGTACACCGGACAGGACTCGCCGAGAACTGACTGGATGGTATTATACCTAACGTCAGATAGCAGTTCTCAGGTGACATGTGTGCAGATAGTCCGTTGACTTAAGGTCATCATTTGTCTCGTGTGAGTTCCCACTGTGCTTTGATTGTTACCCTACCACGGCTCAAAGGAGTCGTGCAAACAGGTTTCAGTTGGGCACAGTCCCGAGCCACATGGAGGCAGTGAGCGACTGTTAGGGATTCGTCTCTCCCGGTATAGGGAGATGATATCGCACTGTGATCGTTTGGTCATTACCATAAGTCCCTGGCCAGGGCTGATTGAGAATTACTGATAGGTTGATCAGTAGATTCTCGGATGGTGATAAAGCCATACCGACACGACTTGTACGGTTATTAGGGGTCTGACGTCCACCACCTCCCTAGACCATACATGCGATACTCTTAGACGAACAGACCGGACTGCGCGGATATTGTCACAGACAGGCTCAGTAGGATTTCAGATGGGTTACCTCATCAGCTTTCTTATCGACAACTACCTGGGGACCGTTACGTACAGCTAGTGCCGCTTGCGGTCTGTGGTTAAACCCACTGCCAGCATAGTAGTCGAGTCTTTAGAGTCCCACACAGAGATTTCCCAAACCCAGGCGAAAAAATATAGAGGTCGTATGGTTTTACGACAAAGGTTCGGACGCATACGTGTTTGATCGCACGTACGACATTCGGACAGTTTTTACTAGCCGGCTTTGGTTTAAGCCAGATTCTAGTATCAGGTTATTGGATTTATACAGTCTAAAGTTTTTCCGTGTTTTCACGGATGAGAGGGGCATTCTCGTAATTTTCCGAGAAGCTTCTAGAAGGATGTGACATAAAGAGAGAGGTGGCATTTTCATTTAATGATTAAGTGACTCATTGTGAGTGATTCATCATATCATTAATGCATCATTAATTGCTTAATGACTCACATGATGAATCACCCACTTGATTTAATGAAACATGATGAATATTCTCCTTTTATTCATTTCTTTTAATTCATTATGTTTCATATATATCAAGTGAGAAGCTTTTTCTTTATTTTTAATATATCATTATCATCTTCTCACTCTCTCTCTTCAAGTTCTCTCTCCATCACCAAGCCTAATCCTACCCCTTATGAGTTGAGAACAAGGATTAGGAAAGACTAATTACAAAACCAATCTCTACATAACCTTAGCTACTCTATTTAGCAACTAGAGAAACTAAGTAACCTCAAGCTTAGAGGTTATAGCTTGGATTAGGGTTCTCGGGTGGATCGTCTATCACGGGAGAAAGCCGAAGAGGACGTGGAGATCCAAAGAGGCCGTAGACAACATCAAGACGAAGTACTAGAACCGTTTGGTATAATCTCTTCGCATAGTAGTTTAAAACTCTATAGCTTTTGTTAAAACTTGTATAGCAAACGATTCATACGGTTAATCGATGTTTGATCATAGAACTTGATTGTTATTCATATTTCCGCCTCCCCACAAGTATTGGGGTATTGAACATCGACTTACAATACCGAGCGATCCGTGTCCTTCGGTCTTCTCGTCGTCGTCCCGATCTCCCCGCGGAATCTCCGGCCTTCACCTCCTCGCCGGAAGGGCACCACATCGTCTGGTTCTTTTACGGGCTCCCACCTCTGGACCGAGGCAACTCGGGCACGAAGTTGGCGAGTCGACGTGTCCAAGAACGCTGTAGGATAAGTGTAGTAGGCTATGTCTCAAAGGGGTTGTTGAAGTTGCCCTTTTGGAATGGAGGTGGAGGAATCAACTTTGGATGGTGCTATGGAGTTTTTGTGTGAGCCAAAGAGATAGAAAAACCCTCACACAAAAAATTGGACAGCCCCCATATGAAGAATGGCCGGCCTTCTCACAAAGAAGAGGAGAGTGAATAATGCAAGGAAAAGAAAAGGGTTATCATTAGAAACAATGATCACCAATCAAGTCAAAAAGCCCATCACTCATTATATCTCAAAAGTCAAGCCATGATTAACAATCATGAACCAAGAAGTCAATGTATGGTGGATAATCATGAAGCAACAATTTACAAAGACCACCCTCCACAATTCCAATTTGCACATTTGCAAATAAGCCCTCCTCCACCAATTTTCAGCCAAGGAAAGAAACAAAAGAAAATGGCCGAAACGAAATACAAACTGGCAACTTCAAAAAACTGATCCCGTAATAAATTACAGGAAAACCCCGCGACTGTATATACATACCTGCATTTGTATTCCGACCGAATACAAATGCAATGAGACAAAATCTACACTGTACAATACTAGGATCCGGCTTAATCCAAAGCCCGCTAGTATTATCCGTCCGATCATGATCCGTGCAATACCACACGTATATGATCGAACCCTGCTAAATCTCCATACGGCCTCTACAGCGTTTCGCCCGAAACTTGAGAAACGGTCTGTGGGGGACTCTAAAGACTCGTCAATACTTTGGTAGTGGATTTAACCACTAACACGTCAGAGGTATTAGCCATACGTAACGAGCTACCAGGTATTGACCAAAAGGGACGTCGATGAGGGAACTCATCCTGACACCCTACTGAGCCTATCAGTGACAATTCCGTACAGTCCGGTTCGTTCGTCTATGAGCATCGCATGGCGGGCCTAGGGGGTTGGTAAAAGTCAGACCCCCAAAAGCGGTACAAGTCGTGTCGGAGTGTAGCCCAGAACTGTTAGTTATATGTATGCCCTAGAGGCCATTACTGTACATTGTATGTATATTGTAGTGGATGCTGGGACATATATAGGAAGGACTTTCTTGCTCGACATGATAGTACGCTATCTGGTTGCACTTTATCTTAACATGTATACTTTCTGTCTCTCTGATTACATGTTGATAAAGCCCATAGGATGTGTACTCGACTTCCAGGACTATGATGTAGATCATACTAGTGGGGCCTGGGTAGTCCATGAGTACATCCTTGAAATGTTCCTAGTCGAGGGAATATTGAGACGGGGCATCGATATTCCAGAGTAGACTAGCGCATATCTTCTCGACCCATGCGATGGGCGATGGATGATCCCATATCCATTGGTGTTTGACATCGAAGATGGTATGCGGGTGTTCAGTGGAGACTGGGTACACTGAACGGACTCGCCGAGAACTCCCAGATGGTATTATACCTCACGTCAGATGGCAGTTATCTGGTGACACTGGTACAGCTTAGTCTGTTGACCCAAGATCGTCATAGAGTCTTGTGTGTCTCCCACTGTGCTTTGATTTCCACCCTACCACGGCTCTACTGAGTCGTGCAAACAGGTGGTTTTTGGGTACAGTCCCGATTCACATGGAGGCAATGAGCGATAGGAGGGGATTCGTCTCTCCCGGTATTGGGGGTTGATGTTGTGCTATGCTCGACTGGCCATAACGGGAAATCCCTGGGCAGAGTTGCAGTGATATACTGGTAAGAGTTATCAGTAGTTTCACGAATGTTATGGACCATACGTCGGCATGACTTATCGAGCTATTGGGGTCTGACGTTTACCACCCCTAGGCGAGATATGCGACATATCAGACGAACAGACCGGACTATACGGTAGTGTTACTGGTCGGATTCGCAGGAGTGTGAGCGGGCTTGCTCGTCGATCTTCTGATCGCTCAATACCCGGGTGGCCGTTACGTTTAGCAGACCGCTTGCGGCTTGTGGGTGTTTGATATGATCATCATCTGCTGCCGGCGTATTGACGAGTCTTTAGAGTCCTACACAGAGGTTTCCTGGCTCAAGCGAAACGAAATAGGAGCGCATATGAGATATGTGCGGGACCGAGAATAATGCGTGTATGTGATAACGTATTCCATTCTCGCGATCTATGTATCGATTGGTTATATGCGATATAACCTAGTTATCGAATCAAGGATTGATTCGATAAGCCGATACATAGGATACTGGCCGGTTATATGCGACATGACCGGATCATTGAATCAAGTGTTGATTTAATGATTTAATGTATAATTATATATTCGATATATTGCTGTGCTTTAACTAGTATTGGTTCACTTTAAATGGATTTTCTCACTTGAATTGTGCACATTGTATATGCGATATAGTTTTGTGCACATGTTTGTATCATGTTTGATGATACATGCTTACTTGGTTAAGTGTAAAGAATCAAACCATGGTTTAAGTTAATGATTAGGGTTTTGATTACTTATTCATTTATCTTATTTATTTATATCCATTTTGGAAAATGAAAAAGATAAATGAATGGTTGCTTATTTTGTTTTTAGTTGAAGTTTCTTGAAGCTTTGACTTAGTCTTCATTCTTGTCTTAAACTTAACCCTAACCATTTAACTAACCCAAGTTAATTCTCTACACTTAACTATAGTTGAAGTCATGATAAGTATTGATTTAATTATCTCATTTTTAATTAACTTATCATATCTTCTTCTTCTTCTTCATCTTCTTCAACATGAAGAAAAGCTTTCTACTTCAATGGCAACTAGCCAAATCAAGTGAGAAATCCAAAACTAAAGTCTACCCACATCCTATTTCTTCATCCTCTACCTCTTGCCAAGTAGTAGAGTGTGTTTCCTTCACAAATTTTCAAGGTTTGGTGAAGGTGCAGCTTGATCTAGCGATGCCTCGACGTAGATCATCTTCGGCATGGACATCGACGACCTAGCTCGCTTATTCTTCGACGAAGCCGACGCTAGAGCCCGGGAGTTCACTTGGACAGCGGAGGCACTTCGTTGCGGAGCTATGGAGGTGGACAAACGGATCTACAAAGGTTGTATTTCCGTTATCTTATAGTTTAGTTGTAAACTAGCTTTCTTGTTTCGCCTAAATATCTAGCAAACGATCCGTAGTCGGGTTTGTAGGCACCCGTAAAATTTTATTTGTGCATGTTTGATCACTTGTGAGACTTAACTAGAGTGCCTAGGAACCCTACAAGAACACCCTGAGATACTACTGGAATATCTACCAGTAAATCTCCTGCCTTGGCCAAGGACTTCGTGTAAGGGCTCTCCTAGACACAGCGCGACCTTACCCCCAATATCGGGAGAGACGAACCCCTGAAGATCCGCTCACTGCCTCCATGTGGCTTGGGACTGTACCCAACTAAAACCTGTTTGCACAACTCCTTTGAGCATGCTAGGGTAGTAATCAAAGTACAGTGGGAACTCACACGAGACAAATGGCGATCTCAGGTCGATGAACTAACCTGTACACATGTCACCAGGGAACTGCCATCTGACGTCAGATATAAGACCAACCAGCATGTTCCCGGTGAGTCCTGTCCGGTATACTCATAACCCAATGAGCACCTGTATACATCTTAGGTGAACCAATTGACACCAGTGGCTTGTGAGAAAGGCCACCGCCCCTCGTCGGGGTCTCGATTGTATACACTAGTCTACTCTGGAGTTTCGATGCCCTGTCTCGAAACTCCCACGACTAGGGACCTTTTAAGGATGTGCTTATAGACTACCAGCTCCCATGTATATGATCACCATCATACTGCTGGCTGTCAAGAAAGAATCCTAAGGGCTCTATCAACGCGCAATAGTGACCTGTAAGGTCACCTAAAGCAGTACACGATGATAAAGATAAACAAGATAGCATACTATCATCTTGAGTAAGACTGTTCTAACGGTATAGGTCCTCCCTCAATCATTGCAATCACGTGCCTGTGATCCAATAATTGACTCTGAGGGCACTATCTCCAACAATCTCCCACTTGCACTCAAGGATAATTATTGCGATGTCGCATACTCACAGCCCGTGTGATACCGAACACCCAACTCCTCTACTAATCAGTCTCACAAAACTTGTTTGCGAAACTAATGTGTTCGAGCAATAGCCTCAGTGAGTGGATCCGCCCTAATGTTCCTTTCTATGTCTCTCTTTATCTCAAGTTCGCGGAGAAAGCCATCTCCCAAAATGAGCAATACCAGTCTTAGTGTATGTCTGGATATCTGATGGGACCTAGTTCATAAATGAACTCCAAATCTAAACTTCTCAGACTGTATCATCAACTGAACTTAATCAGTATCCTACGCCATGCCTCCCTCAGTATCCACCTGGACTACCTGTCCAAATACTGCCCCTCGTCAGAGGGAAAACTATAACTTTGACAGCCACTCTGTCATCTAGGTCACCCTAGAAGCCTGGAATGATAACTGTCTCCCGAATGAGGCTGTCGTTATCATATCCCTAGAACATCCACTTATGTTCTAAAACTGCTTCCGAACATTTCTCCAGGATTGGATCAATATCAACTTATTGCATCTACTGCGAAAAACAACATCTGGTGTGGTACTTGACATCTCATGATCAACTCAATTGCCTAACCAAGTGATCCGCCAATCACGCACATCCCTCTCCCCTTTAGTCTGTAAGACACAATTAGAGAGAGTGACTCCATTACCTGCAGGTATACTACTGTTCAGTTGATAAAACTGCACATTTGTATTATATTTTTCTTACCATTTTCATATTAAAAAAGGACTTTATTATAATATATCATACATATGAGGGTTTATGTGTAGAAACACTATTTTCCATGTGTTAAAATATTTTAATTAGCATTTGGTAGGAAAATATGCAAATAATTTCATTGACCAAATCCTAGTAGAACAAAGTCTGCTAAATATTATTGGAGTTGTTGTGCAGAAATTTTCCAAGTTGTGCAGAATTTTTCAAGACTAGAATCAAGCAAATCAAGGGTTAAAGAAGACTTGCCTAATTAAGAATCAAAACTTGGTGACCAAGTCTGGCAGCAACCACGAGAAGATTTTCAAATTCTGATGGTTCCAAGGATCGCTAAATGTCACATAGAGACAGCTCCAGAAAAATGATGAAGGGTCCTGATGATAAGACCGCGGATCCGCGGCATTAGCCCCTTTATGCTGCGGATCCGCCGTAGTTATAGAGAGTTGAAAGGTGAGGATTTTTGGGGAAGATCTTTTGCTGCTTACTTCCTAATTTAGAAGCTTGGATTCTGCCTTTGGCACTATAAAAAGGCACCGAGAGCCTCTTGGAAAATTTATCAAGTCGACGCGATCACGAAGTCCAAGACGGCTCACGCATCCAGACTGATCATCAACTGTTCATCTACCTCCTTGGAAGAGATCGAGAAGCAAACTAGTCTTTGTAATCATTTTCTAAGGAATCAAAGTGTAATGAATATTGTTGATTAATAAATGTAGTTTTCTTTTTCTTATTCTATTTCTTCGTAGTTTAATTATGCATTTTCTCTCCATCTCTTTTTCTCCCAACATGCGCAAGTAATTTTCCGCTTGTTAGGGTTCGTAGGGTTAGGGTAGGTTAATGGATGATGAACATCCCTAAACCCTTTTTAAGTCCTATAAAATTTATGAACTTTATCAAAAGAATCATTAACATCCTAATCGGGCGCGCTAACAATTCTTTGTTAGTTCCGACCGCGATAAGAGATTAGATTAATGATTGTTTTGGTAAAGGCTAGACATGAACGGAGTTCCGTATCGAGATAAGGGTTAAGAGTGGGATTCCTTTTCCCTCCAGAAACCCTAATCTACACGCATCACCGTCGTTCTAGTTTTAAATCTATTAAAGGATAAAAATGGTAATTTTTAATTAATCATCCATAACTACTAAATCCTAACGAACTCTACAAGCCTCTTATTATATTAACTACATCTCTAAAATAATCTAGATCTATATTTTTGAATTCTTGCTTAACGTAGATCTAGAAAGTATTCCACAAAATTTCTTCCTCCTCCCTTTCTCAACACATCTAAAGTAAGAATAAAAGATTCAACGTTTCCCAGAGGACGACCTGTACTCATCTCGGTCTAGCTATACGCGACACCGCTATTGATTGCGGTTAACTACAAACATACACTCTTTCTTACCAATCAAATGGCGCCGTTGCCGGGGATACGTGCGTAATTTTTTATTCTTACTATTTGTGTTGAATTCTTATACAATCAATATCATAAATAAAACAAAACTGCAAATTGTATATTTAACGATTATTGTGTGAATTTTGCGAGGGAATTTGGAGTCACATACTTAAGGATACAGAGAGACACAGACATTCATCAAGATCCAGAAGAGGACAGGAGGCCACATAGCAAAACTCATCACCTGATCCATCTACTGTGTGGCGGAAGCGTGGCAAAGGAGCTCATTTGCGGCGGAAGCGCGGCCAGTTAGAGGATCTAAGGTTCCACATTTCTCTGGTAAGATTCTAACCTCCTTCTCTCTCCTCTAAAATCCAATAAAATATCTTTTCTGCAGGATTCTTTGCAAAATATCACCGCTCAAAACTCTTTTTGCAAAGTTTTGTTTTGCGGTTTGTTTTTGCATATTTTAATACGTATTTTTAAGGGGCAAGACCAAAATCCAGATTAGGTTGGGATTTCATCACCCTTCCTAAGCCCCACAAATCACAAACCGAGCATCTGCATCAACCCTTCATTAATTTAAAAAATATCTAGACCAGACTCTAAGGACTGTCGCGCTCAATAAGGACAGAGGAAGGTCATGGGTAATCTATCGCTTATCCGCATTACTTTTGTAGTGCCTAGGCAAGTGTGTCAAACGCTAGTGGTTTTTAATTAGGCTCACTACTGTGGTTTCTTCCCACTTACCTGGCTACAAGGGTTGTAAGGAGGCGGTAAAGGATTGATCCTACGGCTTGTCCTTTGAAAGTCTAGGAGCGATCTAGAGACTGGACCTAGGTAACCATAGTTCTAGGGTTGTCTGTGCATTTTTGTGTGATTTGTCTAAATCCGTCATTTTTTCAAAATAAACCAATTATTTTCTCCCCTTCCCCCTTCTTCTCTTCTTATAATGGGTGACCTAAACAGAAGAACACTTGCCGAGCTTTGCTGTCCACAACCAGATATCTCTTGTTTTCGAAATCCCTTCGGTATACCGTCCAGCTCTTCCATGTCCTTAAGAGATCATATAGAACAAGCAGGAAGAAACAGTTGGCCACCTCAGTCTAGGTCTTATCAACCGTATCCTAATCCTACACCTGTTTCAGTTCATACCCAGAGTGAGGAAGCCCCTAGACGAATGTCCATTGCTGAGCACATAGTTAGGTCTAGAGGCCAAAGTTTCAACCCGGACCAATATCAACCATCACCACCACTGTCCAGAGAAGAGTTTGATATGCGGTTTGTGCCATATAAGATGTCTGTTGAAAATAGCCAACCAATATACCCATATCAATATTCTTCTTATCATAATATTGATCCTACTCCTACCCAAGTTCCGCAACCATTCTATTCCTATCAATCCAATCCGACTTTTCCACCTTCTCTAGACAGTTCTTCTAATCAGTCATTTGGGAGTTTTAATTGTCCATAGGAATTTCAATCTTATACTGAAACCCCTTATCAACCCAAGTCTAGTCTTGAGCAAACATTAGAAAAATTTCTGGAACTGTCGAACCAAATTAGGAAGGATTTGGGTAGTAAGACAGAACTGTACACCATTCCTAATCAAACCTCCCTATTCCAAACTGAAATCCACAACTCCAGTTTCATAGATTCATCAAGTACACCAAATAGAATGTCTGATAAGTTGTGTGACTTTGTAGTGTTTGATTTACCCGACTGTGAAGGGTCCATTTCAAGTGAAACCATACCCAACCCTTGTGATCTCTACACCTCCACTCTTGAACCAAAACTGATTGAAAACCATACTTTTGATGAGGTGTTTGAGAATTTTACCCTTCACTTGAATGAGGTGATTGACGTTGGGGATATTTTGATTGATGAACCCGAAATTTTGGATGATTTTGTCCCACCAATTCATCAAATCCTTTCACTTCCTTGTGGTCATCATCTTGAGCCTTTAATTCTTCCCGAACCCCAAATATGTCTTGAAGTTGATAATAATGGTATACACGAAGATCAGTCCGAAATACAGCCTCCATCTTCAACATCTGGTTCAGCAACACTCGACACACCAATTTGTTTACCCATTTCACCTTCTACTTTCTCCGGTTCTTCTTCTGTTCCAATAGTTTCAGTGAGTTTTGATGAACCACAATCCGTTAATTCAAGTTCAATAATACCAGAAATTCAACTTGATTTGGATATTTTTGAAAATAAGGTAGATGAGTTTTTCAAATCCTCTACCTCAATAATTTTTGACGAATCAAGTTGGATAAATTCTGGCACAAAACTCTTTGACAGCAAAATGTTCATTCACACCATTGATAAAAGTTTTGAAGAACTTTTTGCTGACGAACTTGAATTTTTAAACAATACGGATTTTGTGATTAATCAATCTCCACCTATAGAGGTTGAACCGCCACCATTCCTTCTTCCTAATCATTCACATTCATCCTCATTCTTTCTTTTCTCTAATTTCAAACCCTTTCCAGACCACCTCTTATCCCTTCTCCACTTTTTCATGACTCGATACAACACATTCTTCCACCAACCTATACGATATACTGATAAAATCTTTGAATGGTTGGTATTAACTTTTGGTCTTTGTAAAGTCTTACTTTGACCAAATGACTCACCCCCTCTTAACATGCTTCGTATTGTCTAACACATGTTTGAGAGGGGGTATATTTTTAGCTCTTGAACATAACTTTTGTCCTCAAATTTGTGAGCCAAAAATAAGTTTGGGGAAGGATTTTCAATTTTCATATATTGTTGACCCCATTAATAATGTCCTCCCAAGCTTACAGGTTTTTGTGATCCAGCAGATAGCAACAGTGAGGATACTGTTGAAAACAGGTTTGGGGGAGGTTTGTGCTTATTTACGCGATACTTTGCATTATACTATATATAAGCACAAATTTTTTTTTTATAACAAAAGAGTAGAAAGTGAAAAATTACATCCAAAAGATAGGAATAGTTTAAGAAAACCAAGAAAATTTGAAGTTTTCTTAAATGAACTGGTAATAAGTAGTTATGAGCTGTTGTCCCAAGGGTTAGTAAGATGAAGGAAGTCACTAATTTGAGGATAAAAATAAGTCTGAAAAATAGTTTCTATTCTGGAAGCCAAACATTTGAATGTTGATACCTTACTATATGCACTTACACACGTCTTGAAACTCGGGATAGTAGAGGATACCTTGAAATGCTCTTGTCTAAAAGCCAAAGTATGAAGCAAATGAAAAAATAAAAAAAATGAAGAAAATATAAAAATGGAGAAAGAAAGAAATGAACACTGGTTTTGTATCGCCAAGGCAGCAATAAAAAAATATAGCGAGGGTCCCTGTTCACCTAGTGCCCTAAGGCCAACTGGTCTGGGAGTCACTGCTAAGCCTTAGGTGGTGGAAGACGAGGAAAATATTATCACCTAATCAGCAAGCACATAAGTAATCGGTCGGTTAGTACCTCAAGAAGTATTAACGGTTGCATGAATATGTGTGAGCAAATCTAAATATTTATCAAGTTAAAAAGTATTGAGGTAGATGGAGAAGAGTGTGATAGTTTGAATTGAATTCTCCGAGTGTAGGGATGTTCTATTCATACACGTAGGGTTATATGATCGATGTTTGGATGAAAGGTAGGAATGAAGAATAAAGACGATGTTTTATTGAGGGATAATGTGATTTCTAACATCTTTTCATGACTATTAAGATAGGGCTCATGACAGCTGAAAAGCTAGTATAGTTGGAAACTCTTATTTTCAAAGTCTTTCTTTTATGGTTCTTATCTTTATATGTAAATTTCACCATCTCTATTTTATTATAGGATTTTGTGGATGTAATCCGCTAAAAACCCTCAGGAGACAACACTCCTCCTATTAGGGACACCTAGATGTTTAACGGCTTATTGCACGTGCTCAGTGCAACCGTGTTGCCTACGAAAGTGTGCTTAGTTTTCTCCTTTCTTTTTCTCCTCTTGAATAAACTAGTTTGCTCGAGACGATCAAAGATAAGTTTGGGGGTATTTGTTCAGTTGATAAAACTGCACATTTGTATTATATTTTTCCTACCATTTTCATATTAAAAAAGGATTTTATTATAATATATCATACATATGAGGGTTTATGTGTAAAAACACTATTTTCCATGTGTTAATATATTTTAATTAGCATTTGGTTGGAAAATATGCAAATAATTTCATTGACCAAATCCTAGTAGAACAAAGTCTACTAAATATTATTGGAGTTGTTGTGCAGAAATTTTCCAAGTTGTGCAGAATTTTTCAAGACTAGAATCAAGCAAATCAAGGGTTGAAGAAGACTTGCCTAATTAAGAATCAAAACTTGGAGACCAAGTCTGGCAGCAACCACGAGAAGATTTTCAAATTCTGAAGGTTCCAAGGATCGCCAAATGTCACATAGAGACAGCTCCAGAAAAATGATGAAGGGTCCTGATGATAAGGCCGCGGATACGCGGCATTAGCCCTTTTATGCCGCGGATCCGCCGCAGTTATAGAGAGTTGGAAGGTGAGGATTTTTGGGGAAGATCTTTTGCTGCTTACTTCCTAATTTAGAAGCTTGGATTCTGGCTTTGGCACTATAAAAAAGCACCGAGAGCCTCTTGGAAAATTTATCAAGTCGATGCGATCACGAAGTCCAAGACGGCTCACGCATTCAGACTGATCATCAACTGTTCATCTACCTCCTTGGAAGAGATCGAGAAGCAAACTAGTCTTTGTAATCATTTTCTAAGGAATCAAAGTGTAATGAATAATGTTGATTAATAAAGGTAGCTTTCTATTTCTTATTCTATTTCTTCGTAGTTTAATTATGCATTTTCTCTCCATCTCTTATGCGCGAGTAATTCTCCGCTTGTTAGGGTTCGTAGGGTTACGGTAGGTTAATGGATGATGAACATCCCTAAACCCTTTTTAAGTCCTATAAAGTTTATGAACTTTATCAAAAGAATCATTAACATCCTAATCGGGCGCGCTAACAATTCTTTGTTAGTTCCGACCGCTATTAGAGATTAGATTAATGATTGTTTTGGTAAAGGCTAGACATGAACGGAGTTCCTTGTCGAGATAAGGGTTAAGAGTGGGATTCCTTTTCCCTCCAGAAACCCTAATCTACACGCATCACCGTCGTTCTAGTTTTAAATCTATTAAAGGATAAAAATGGTAACTTTTAATTAATCATCCATAACTACTAAATCCTAACAAACCCTACAAGCCTCTTATTATATTAACTACATCCCTAAAATAATCTAGATATATATTTTTGCATTCTTGCTTAACGTAGATCTAGAAACTATTCCACAAAATTTCTTCCTCCTCCCTTTCTCAACACATCTAAAGTAAAAATAAAAGATTCAACGTTTCCCAGAGGACGACCCGTACTCATCTCGGTCTAGCTACACGCGACATCGTTATTGATTGCGGTTAACTACAAACATACACTCTTTCGTTCCAATCAAATAGCGCCGTTGCCGGGGATCAAACCAGGGTATACTACCGTGCCAGGAGTCGTCCATTCTAAAGAACCTTTAGAATGCTGTCTAAGTACCCAGATTGGGATACTACCCAAATCTAGATCTAAAACCATAAATCCAGTAACCAGGATGTCTGATATAAAATCCAAGTCCCATGTGGAGAAACTACTGTGTGACAACCAAAGTATAGCCGATCGTAGTATAGGAACTTCACTTCCTACTCTGTGTATGTCATCCAAATACCAGGACATCATACCCTGCTACCTTCTTAACAGATCCATCCCCAATTCTGATGAAGTCAAATCTATGACTGTCACATCAGAAATAGAGGATCTATCTCCGCTATATCTGCTTTAGTCTATAAATAGACATAAGCCACTTGTCCACTATGCTTCCGCTGCTCCCACTGACCACGACAACCCTCTGGAAGAGTCATATAGAAGTACACTTCTAAAGCTAGTTTAGAACGATGCTATACTCATCCTCCTGCCGGGTCTCACAGTCTGGAACAACAGCAATTGAAAGTCTGGGTAAACAAGAATCTCCCTGTCACCGTCCTTGAGGCTACCGGAGTACCTCTCGGGCGCCTGAGGTTACCCACCTTGTCTGCGGAGTGGCCAATGGAATGTCAAATCAGATTGAATCTTTAGGATCTTATCAAATTTTCAGTAATCGTTTGCGGTTCTGGAATCACTTCCAGTTCTACCATACTCCCACTACTGTTTTATGAAAAATCCATTTCTTTTAAAACTGTGGTGAGTCAAGAACAATATCACTATTGATCTTCCAGATGGTAGAAAATCAACCCTCGTCATAGCCTGGGTCAACCCACAAACAACCATTACAGAAACGTGCCTTGAGTTATCCAGAGTCTGGTTTTAAGCATATGCCGGACAACTCCCCGTACCTTAACATCATTAAGATATGAACTGTTCTATATCCAATACAGAAACAGAGGCACTGATTTAATTTAACCAGATTCAAATCATGCAGCTGTCTCCAGTGCATGTCAACTAAATGGAAGGAGGCCGATCAGCGTTACTCAACCTGGGAGTGCTTCCAATTATGAGTAACCTGAAAGAGAAGCAAGTTCCCTTGATCATTACTATCAACTGAATACCGTACACAAGTATATAAATCTTCGATCACCTTGAAGAATCCTGATACTTGAAACAACTGGTTCTCTACTTTATTCTTATACCTATAACTTCTCAAAACTTGGACCTTGTGTTTTGTCACGACCCGAAAGTACGGAACGCGACTGGCACTTAGATTACGAGACGTCTAAAGGCGTACCGTAACCTAAGTCAGCCAAAGCCCAGAAGAATCTAAACCAAAATCAAGAAAGAGTGAAGGAAAACCTTAAATGAAAACGGTTTGTAAATCAATTAAGTTGCATTGAAACCCTTTTTAAAAACATCAAAAATTTCCGAAAATTTCGGCAGAGTCTCCCCTGTATTTTCTATCCCCCAAAATGGGTACAACAAGATAATAAACCTGTAATCATAAAAATGGCATCCCCAAGCGGGAGCTAGCTCTTCGCCCAAGGCGGATCACAACCACATGCAATATAATAGTAATATCAAGAAAAGAGCATAAAGAAATGCAAAATACCAGAAAACACCCGTCGGCTCAAGTGAGCTCGACCCAAAAGAAACCACAAATATACAAATCTCTTAGTCTCATCACTAGGTCGCATATACAATATAAAGTGGTAGATGGAGAATACTAGATACAATGATAAAGCAAAAGGAAATAAAGTGTGCTCGCAACCCACCTACGGGCGATGTCGCGAGTCTGCACAAAAGGAGCTGATAATAAGATAGCCCGCCGCTACAAGAGTGACGGGTCCGACCTGCAAGACACTGTGGCACAACGGGGGTGAGTTGCCAGCTCGTGAGTAAATATAACATCTAGTAAGGCAATCGTAAGAATGCACGCAATGCACCACAACATGCATGTCCATATGTGATATAATATCTCTAGTATGCATGCACAGGTATGCAATGTAATTATTAAGTTTTTAAGTGTTTTAAATGTTAAGAGTTCTGCATTCTAATCTTTTAGAAAAAGGATATCTGTATAATAACTAAATAACATCATGAAATTGATGCGCCACGGCAGCGCCCCGGCCTCGTACTCGAGGCCAAAGTGCGGAATCAAAAATTTTCCTTACTCGGAAACCGGCGCTACCGCGGACAATGAAAACCCGGATCGTGAACCATTAACCTATACTAGCTAACTAGAGATGGAGAGAGAGATATACCAAGCGATCCGTGTCCTTCGGTCTTCGTCTCCACTCCGATCTCCCGCGGAATCTCCGTCACCTCCTCGCTCGTCGGAAAGGGCACCACGTAGCCGGAATCTTTTACGGGCTCCCGCCTCTTTACCGAGGCAACTCGGGCGCGAAGTTGGCTAGCCGACGCGTCCAAGGCTTGCTATAGAAATAGTGTAGTGAACTTGTCTCTCTTGGGGTTTTGAGGTTGCCATGATGTGGAGGAAACAAGAAAGAACTTTGGAGAAGGGTAATTTTTGAAGCAAGCAAGAATGAGATGATATATTTCCACCACTAGAAAAATGATCCTCTCATCTCTCCTTCACAAGAATGGCCGGCCCCTCTCTCTAGAAAAATGAGATTGGAGAGAGAAAAGAAAACCTCTCCAAATAAAAGGAAAAAGAATGAATGATAATTTATCAAAATAGTCACTCTCATTTCACCTCTTCAAACCATCAAATGAAAAGAATGGAATAGACTAGAAAGGCATCTCATGATGAAACAAGTCTCATCATAATGAAACATATGCAAGAAAACCCTCCACTAAATGTTAATTGCAAACTTGCAATTAACACCCTCCACCAAGAAAGTCCGACCGAGAAGGAATGAAGGAAAACCGGCCGGAACGGAATGCAAACTGGCAACTTCAGAAAACCGATCCCGTAATAAATTACAGGAAAACCCCACTGCTGCAAATATATGCCCGCATTTGTATTCCCACTGAACACAAATGCAAAGAGACAAAACTACACTATCAAATACTAGAATCCGGCTTAAGCCAAAGCCGGCTAGTAAAAACCGTCCGATCACGATCCGTGCAATACCGCACGTATCTGATCGAACCCTGCCATATCTCCATACGGCCTCTACAGCGTTTCGCCCGAAACTTGAGTAACTGAGTGTGGTGGACTCTAAAGACTCGTCAATACCTTGGCTGTGGATTTAACCACTAGCACGTCAGAGGTATAAGCCAATACGTGACGGGCCACCAGGTATTGACCAAATGGGACGTCGATGAGGAAGCTCACCCCGACACCCAACTGAGCCTGTCAGTGACAATATCCGTACAGTCCGGTCCGTTCGTCTATGAGTATCGCATGGCGGGCCTAGGGGGTTGGTAAAAGTCAGACCCCCAAAAGCGGTACAAGTCGTGTCGGAGTGTAGCCCAGAACGCCCTGAGATACTACTGGAATACCTACCAGTAAATCTCCTGCCTCGGCCGAGGGCTTTGCGTAATGGCTCTCCTAGACACAGCGCGACTTCACCCCCAATACCGGGAGAGACGAACCCCTGCAGATCCGCTCACTGCCTCCATATGGCTCGGGACTGTACCCAACTAAAACCTGTTTGCACGACTCCTTTGAGCCGTGGTAGGGTAGTAATCAAAGCACAGTGGGAACTCACACGAGACAAATGACGATCTCAGGTCGATGAACTAACCTGTACACATGTCACCAGGGAACTGCTATCTGACATCTGGTATAAGACCAACTAGCAGGTTCCCGGCGAGTCCTGTCCGGTGTACTCATAACCCAATGAGCACCTGTATACATCTTAGGTGAACCAACTGACACCAGTGGCTTGTGAGACCGGCCACCGCCCCTCGTCGGGGTCTCGACTGTATACACTAGTCTACTAACGGAGTATCGATGCCCTGTCCCGAAACTCCTACGACTAGGGACCTTTTAAGGATGTGCTTATAGACCACCAGCTCCCACGTATATGATCGCCATCATACTGCTGGCAGTCAAGCAAGAATCCTAGGGGCTCTATCAACGTGTAATAGCGACATGTCAGGTCACCTAAAGCAGTACACGATGATAAAGATAAACCAGATAGCATACTATCATCTCGAGTAAGACTGTCCTACCGGGATAGGTCTCCCTCAATCATTGCAATCACGTGCCTGTGATCCAATAATTGACTCTGAGGGCACTATCTCCAACAATCTCCCACTTGCACTCAAGGCTAATTATTGCGATGTCGCATACTCACAGCCCGTGTGATACCGAACACCCAACTCCTCTACTAGTCAGTCTCACAAAGCTCGTTTGCGAAACTATTGCGTTCGAGGAATAGCCTCAGTGAGTGGATCCGCTGTGATGTTTCTTTCTATGTCTCTCTATATCTCAAGTTCGCGGAGAAAGCCATCTCCCGAAATGAGCAATACCTGTCTTAGAATGTCTGGATATCTGATGGGACCTAGCTCATAAATGAACTCCAAATCCAAACTTCTTAGACTGTATCGTCAACCGAACTTAATCAGTATCCTGCGCCAAGCCTCCCTCAGTATTGCCTTGGACCACCTGTCCAAAATACTGCCCCTCGTCAGAAGGAAAACTATAACTCTGACAACCTCCTTGTCGTCCATGTCACCTTGGAAGCCTGGAATGATAACTGTCTCCCAAATGAGGCTGTCGTTATCATATCCCTAGAACATTCACTTATGTTCTAACACTGCTTCCGACTGTTTCTCCAGGATTGGATCAATATCATCTTATTGCATCTAGTGCAAGAACAACATCTGGTGTGGTACTTGACATCTCATGATTGACTCAATTGCCTAAGCAAGTGATCTGCCAATCATGAGTATCCCTCTCCCCTTTAGTCTATAAGACACCTTTAGAGAGGGTGAATCCATCAACTGCAGGTGTACTACCGTGTCAGGAGTCGTCCATTCTAAATACTCATAGAATGCTGTCAAGATACCCAGATTGGGAAACCACCCAAATCTAGATCTAAAACCATAGATCTAGTAACCAGTATGTCTGATATAATATCCAAGTCCCTTGTGGAGAAACCACTGTGTGACGACCAAAGTATAACCGATCGTAGTATAGGAATATCACTTCCTACTACCTCCTCAACAGATCCATCCCCTATTCTGATGACGTCAAACCCATGACTGTCATGTCAGAAATAGATGATCTATCTCCGCTATATCTGCTTTAGTCTATAAATAGACATAAGCCTGATGTCCACCAATGCTTCCACTGCTCCCACTGACTACGACAACCCTCTGCCAGAGTCATATAGACGTGCACTTCTAAAGCTAGTTTAGAACGACGCTATACTCATCCTCCTGCCGGGTCTCGCAGCCTGGAACAACAACAATGGCAAGTGTGGGTAAACAAGAACTTTCCTGTCACCGTCCTTGAGGCTACCGGAGTACCTCTCGGGTGCCTGAAGTTACCCACCTTATCTGCGGAGTGGCCAATGGAATGTCAAATCAGATTGAATCTTTAGGTTCCTTATCAAATCTTCAGTAATCGTTTGTGGTTCTGGAATCACTTCCAGTTCTACCATACTCCCACTACTTTTTCTGAAAAAATCCATTTTTAATAAAAACTGTGGCGAGTCTAGAACAATATTGCTATAGTTCATCCAGATGGTAGAAAGTCAACCCTCGTCATAGCCTGGGTCAACCCACAAACAGCCATTACAGAAACGTGCCTTGAGTTGTCCAGTGTCTGGTTTTAATCATAAGCTGGACAACTCCCCGTACCTTAACATCGTTAAGATATGAACTGTTCTATATCCAATATAGAAACAGAGGCACTGATTTAATTGAACCAGATTCAAATCATGCAGCTGTCTCCAGTGCATGTTAACTAAATGGGAGGAGGTCGATCAGCGTTACTCAACTTAGGAATGCTTCCAATTATGAGTAACCTGAAAGAGAAGCAATCTGTCTTCATCATTACTATCAACTGAATACCATACACAAGTATCTACATCTTTGATCTCTTTGAAGAATCCCGATACTTGCTACACCTGGTTCTCTACTTTATTCAAATACCTATAACTCCTCAAAACTTAGACCCTGTGTTTCCACGAAACAGCTGTCTAAAATCTAGAGAAGTCATAAGTAAACCGAATATAGTACGAGGACCAACCCCTCTGTCCTGATGGACACTGGACAATATACAATACTCTGTATAAGTCCGCTGAGTCTTACAACTCTTTCACTGTGCGTCGTAGGTTGAAAACTGTACTTATGGTTAAGAAGAATTACACCGCTGTTCAATGCTCCTTACCTAACCATCCACTGATATAGGTAAATGTCATCGACATAATATCAAAAGGTATATCTCACTCTATGAAAATAGACGTACAGATATATCGATTTGAAATTGGTGCACAACAGCGGATATTCAAAACCAAATATTTGCCGACCGGCAAACAACCCAGGTGACTTCCTCAAATATCATCGATTACAACGAATCCCGATATAATGAGGATGATCACCCAATTCCCAATAACTTACTCCCACTCATCATCTGTAAAACCATACAGATGTGAGAATCATACCTGGTAAATACATACCCTGGAGCAAGTGTCTAACTGGGAAATCAGTTTTCCATTAACAGTACACAGTGAAACTGAAACATTGAAATGTTTCGTTGGGGTATCGTGGTATTCCTAGTAATGCCTCTTCCATTATCCAGATTCACAACTGTAACCGTATAATTCTTTGCCACCTCTCCAAATCCCTTCATATGTCTTTAGTCATTACCTTCTGTACACCCCTTTAGGCCAAATGGTTTTCTTCCTTCCCTACCGTTCGGCACCAGCCTATGGTTTGGAAGAAGACTATCCAAAAAGCATAAAGGGTGTACTGTCCTAATCCTAGGAACACTCGCAATGCGAGAGAAGGTGAAGATAAAAGACACCTGAATGTACTTTATTCCTATTTCTCCTGAACCAGGATCCATCCCCGAACTGGAACAAGTTCCTTTCGAGTTCGTATATAACCATACGATGGATTATCCAATAAAATGGGATCTTCGTAGTGATACGGAGTGTCCTGGAGAAATACAAAGGTGATTTAGGATTGGCGAAGAAATACTTGGTTTGGTCGTGAATATCAGTTGCAATTTACTTTGCCGTCCTACTAATCCCTTGCTTTGTCTTAACTTAATACCTTCTGCACACCATCGTTATGCTAATTGGTTTTCTTCATTCCCTACCGGTCGGCACCAGCCTAAGGTTTGGAAGAAGACTATCCAATTTGCGTAATAGGTGTACTACTCCTAAACCAAGGAGTACTCGCAACCTGAGAGAAGGTGAAAAGAAAAGACAACTGAATAATCCTATTCGTTTTCTCCAGAACCAGAAACCATCCTCGAAGTCCTTCGAGTTCGTATCTAACCATACGATGGTTTTGTCCAATGGAAGTGGACGTTCGTAGTAATACGGGGTGTCCTGGAGAAAAGGGTAAAAGTAGGAGTGGCAATGAGGTCTGCAACTCTGACAATCCAAAAGCCAGTGTTAAGAAGGTTCGGTCAACTTGGTCACTGAGTCATAGTCTTAGGGTCGGGTCAATGGTCGCTGCCAGAGAGAGAGAAAAGAAACACTCAGCGTGCACTCTAACCTAGATCAGAATGGTTATCACTTTATCTAATCTGGAAACCTCCCACTGTATGTCAAATTCTCCTCCAAACCTGAAAGAAGAATTAGTCGGGATCACCCGAGGAGTAAACCAACTCATCAGTGGAAATCGGGATCCAACTATCATCGCATGATAACTTGACGGAATCCACTCAAGTCACCACACTCCAGAAGGTATGCGCATGCCTGGCAAGTTTCAGTTCTTTTGAAACTCCCGATGTGATTTTTTTTTTTTTTTTTTTTTTTTTTTTTTTTTTACCCCTAGGACTCAAGTGACCTTGACGGAGTCAACAAATCAAAGAGTCCTAGTCAAGTTCAACCCGTCATTATCTGGATTGCATTAAACCCACCCGTACGTGCCCTTGACGGAGTCAACAAGGCCGCACGACTGTCCTAACCAATCCCACTTATGCAACAAACAAGTACCACTTAGCTACCGTACACTACGCCTTGACGGAGTCAACAAACGCAGCACGAATACTAAATAATACCCATAAGAAATGACGGAGGGCTACGAATGGTTTTTGGCGAAAAACTTTTAACGTAATGAACTTGATATCGTTGAAGGAACTGCATAGCCTTTTATAAAATATAGTGACGAAAACCTTTACTAAAGAGGTCACTCCCGGTGAAGGGATCTCGGCTCTTTCCCCGTAGAATGAGGTGCAGGATATTCCAACTGAATACCACGATGCAAAGCAAAAGCAATCGGCTATAGTGAAGTTAATGCCCTGACGCAAACTTCTGTCCAAGGGGTCACTCCCGGTGAAGGGATCTCGGCCCTTGCCTCGTCGACTGAGGAGCAGGATATTCCAAATGAATACCACGATGCAAAACAAAAGTGAACGTCCTTGCAATAACAGCTTTTTGAAAAATGTTCCAACAACATCAGATAAGGTTTGTTTATCTTGCATTGATCCGAATCAATGCAGTCCCATCAATTGATCACACCACAAAGAACGAAAATATACTGACGTACGTATATGCCATCCGCATTCGCCACTGGGTCCCGTCATCACCCGTTAGGTTAGCTAACTAACGGCAGAGCGGGGACTGGACTAGCGCGGATGTAAAACATATACAACGTCTACTAATATATATACCAATATATAGTATTTCGCTCAAGGCGTGAATAGAATGCAACAACACAGAAATGTACAGCAACACAGAACAATACAGATATCTGGAAGCCCCGGGTTTCACAGAGCCGCTGCTGAAACCCGACGTTCCCCTGGTCGTGTGGATAGCCTGTGCAATGAAATCCTAGACCCCTACGGGCGCGGCAAGTCACCCGCCAAAACCTGAAGCGAGGCAGCCCCCTTCAGCTCCGTGAATGGACCACCCAGCACTCCACGGAATCCGGCAACTTGGGCACCCCTCCTGGGTCAACCTGTACCCCCTACGAGTGCGGCGAATAGCCCGCCAATCCTGGAGTGAAGCCCCCTCCGTCCCAATGTCATGAGATGCGGGCTTGTTGCCCTCCAGAACCCGGCTATCCGTGCACCCCACCGCGGGGTAAACCTAGTACAGAAAGTAAAATATACATACACCGGGTACATCGACCGCAACCAGGTCGTGCCCCAAAAGAATAATACAAACAGGCAGTGACGGCAGTCCACATGTCGGACGCTCGCCCCGCAATATCAAATGTACATAATACAACAAAACAGTACTAGCATTGCATCCAGGCTATCCCCCACGACCGATCCGCAACATCACAGCATAAACAAAGAACATCAACGTGAAAGTCACGTTCGCAAATCCGCCTAACCGGGCTATAGCAGTTAGACCGGATTTACCGATCGAGTGACATTCACGGTCGCAGATATAATGTAAATACTGTGAAATAATGTGTTTAAAATTTTCCGATTGACCAAAAATTAACAAGTGGGCCCCAATCAAAACTGTAGCACTTACAGAAAACCTGGGCCCAATTTTAATATCCCAAAACCCATATTTTAAGCCCAAAAGCCCACTGTAAAATTTTGACAAGTTGAGCACAGGAGACCGCGGCGGAAGCGCGGCCCGAAGGTGGTTTTGGCCGCCCTTCCGCGGTCCACTGTACGACTGACACTGTCGAAATTTTACAGTGGTCTTATAATGTCTTGTACAGTAGTTTTTGACAATCTGAAAAATTTTCTGACACCAAAAAATTCCAACAGAAAACTGATGCAAAGGAAAATGTGGTTTTTGGGATTTCGGTCGATCGGAAATACAAAACACATTAGAACAAGCTAGGTAAGGTTAATGGCGTGGCTCTGATACCATGATGCGCCACGGCAGCGCCCCGGCCTCGTACTCGAGGCCAAAGTGCGGAATCAAAAATTTTCCTTACTCGGAAACCGGCGCTACCGCGGACAATGAAAACCCGGATCGTGAACCATTAACCTATACTAGCTAACTAGAGATGGAGAGAGAGATATACCAAGCGATCCGTGTCCTTCGGTCTTCGTCTCCACTCCGATCTCCCGCGGAATCTCCGTCACCTCCTCGCTCGTCGGAAAGGGCACCACGTAGCCGGAATCTTTTACGGGCTCCCGCCTCTTTACCGAGGCAACTCGGGCGCGAAGTTGGCTAGCCGACGCGTCCAAGGCTTGCTATAGAAATAGTGTAGTGAACTTGTCTCTCTTGGGGTTTTGAGGTTGCCATGATGTGGAGGAAACAAGAAAGAACTTTGGAGAAGGGTAATTTTTGAAGCAAGCAAGAATGAGATGATATATTTCCACCACTAGAAAAATGATCCTCTCATCTCTCCTTCACAAGAATGGCCGGCCCCTCTCTCTAGAAAAATGAGATTGGAGAGAGAAAAGAAAACCTCTCCAAATAAAAGGAAAAAGAATGAATGATAATTTATCAAAATAGTCACTCTCATTTCACCTCTTCAAACCATCAAATGAAAAGAATGGAATAGACTAGAAAGGCATCTCATGATGAAACAAGTCTCATCATAATGAAACATATGCAAGAAAACCCTCCACTAAATGTTAATTGCAAACTTGCAATTAACACCCTCCACCAAGAAAGTCCGACCGAGAAGGAATGAAGGAAAACCGGCCGGAACGGAATGCAAACTGGCAACTTCAGAAAACCGATCCCGTAATAAATTACAGGAAAACCCCACTGCTGCAAATATATGCCCGCATTTGTATTCCCACTGAACACAAATGCAAAGAGACAAAACTACACTATCAAATACTAGAATCCGGCTTAAGCCAAAGCCGGCTAGTAAAAACCGTCCGATCACGATCCGTGCAATACCGCACGTATCTGATCGAACCCTGCCATATCTCCATACGGCCTCTACAGCGTTTCGCCCGAAACTTGAGTAACTGAGTGTGGTGGACTCTAAAGACTCGTCAATACCTTGGCTGTGGATTTAACCACTAGCACGTCAGAGGTATAAGCCAATACGTGACGGGCCACCAGGTATTGACCAAATGGGACGTCGATGAGGAAGCTCACCCCGACACCCAACTGAGCCTGTCAGTGACAATATCCGTACAGTCCGGTCCGTTCGTCTATGAGTATCGCATGGCGGGCCTAGGGGGTTGGTAAAAGTCAGACCCCCAAAAGCGGTACAAGTCGTGTCGGAGTGTAGCCCAGAACGCCCTGAGATACTACTGGAATACCTACCAGTAAATCTCCTGCCTCGGCCGAGGGCTTTGCGTAATGGCTCTCCTAGACACAGCGCGACTTCACCCCCAATACCGGGAGAGACGAACCTCTGCAGATCCGCTCACTGCCTCCATGTGGCTCGGGACTGTACCCAACTAAAACCTGTTTGCACGACTCCTTTGAGCCGTGGTAGGGTAGTAATCAAAGCACAGTGGGAACTCACACGAGACAAATGACGATCTCAGGTCGATGAACTAACCTGTACACATGTCACCAGGGAACTGCTATCTGACATCTGGTATAAGACCAACTAGCAGGTTCCCGGCGAGTCCTGTCCGGTGTACTCATAACCCAATGAGCACCTGTATACATCTTAGGTGAACCAACTGACACCAGTGGCTTGTGAGACCGGCCACCGCCCCTCGTCGGGGTCTCGACTGTATACACTAGTCTACTAACGGAGTATCGATGCCCTGTCCCGAAACTCCTACGACTAGGGACCTTTTAAGGATGTGCTTATAGACCACCAGCTCCCACGTATATGATCGCCATCATACTGCTGGCAGTCAAGCAAGAATCCTAGGGGCTCTATCAACGTGTAATAGCGACATGTCAGGTCACCTAAAGCAGTACACGATGATAAAGATAAACCAGATAGCATACTATCATCTCGAGTAAGACTGTCCTACCGGGATAGGTCCTCCCTCAATCATTGCAATCACGTGCCTGTGATCCAATAATTGACTCTGAGGGCACTATCTCCAACAGAAATCATCTGAAAACCGTGTCAAGCATCGACACCAAATATGAAATCCCATCTGTCTCAATGTCTCACTGTATCAATGTCTCAAATATCGGGCTCCGTCAGTCCGGATCGGCCCATGTCATCAGATCTCACGACAACGGTCGGTATCCTCCGGATATCCGCCGCGTCAGACATCACCGGTAGGTAGTCTTCCCCTGCCAGGCTCATCGTCTACAACTCGATCTTCTTGCCCCGGGGTACCATACCGGGCCCACCATGTACCCGAGACGGTTCATCCACTCCTCGAATCGGGTCTCGAAATCCAACAGAAAACATGAAAACTCATGGTGGACGACACATACATCACGAGAAAACCGCAACTTTGTTTTAAAAATGATGAATATAAGCTTTTGTTAAATTCTTGCGGTTTTCCCCCAAAAATCCAGAAATCGCAGCAATACTGAAATCCTCAAGAAAATCATAATGTTCACATGTTATATATAATAAATGTCTATGATATCAATGTATATGATGTGAATTTTGCTAGAAATCTATATAAATATGATGATGATGCGAGGTATACGTATGCTATGCAATTTCATATATCAAGTATGAATGCAAGTGGCGATATTATGATAAAAAGGCTCTATAGTGCACGTGGCATGGCAATTACCAAAGGCGTGTGTGTCACATGAATGGTGCGCGTGCAACAGATGCCAATGGTAATGGTGTTCGTGTCCTACAAAGTGATATCGCATAAGTATAGATGAATGTCCATGCAATCTAATATACTGTTCGCTATAAGGGTATGCAGTGTATATGAATGGATAAGCTAGCTAACAATATGAATCTTACAAAAAGTAGGGTAATCCTAACTAGAGGGGGGGCGCCTCGCGCCATTCAGATGATTCCCCCATAGATGAATACATCTACTCACCTGAAATCCCCGCTATTCCGATCCGACCACCGCCTTGCCTTTACGTGCCGTGTCCGATGTTTCCCCGACCGATCCTATATTTGCACAATACCAAGCATAAGATTACAAGACCTAAAACGATGCAAGTCACAATATACAATTATCGACGCTCTCGAATTAAACATAGCATGCACTCGTTGCGCGGGAAAACGCACGAAAATCGCTAACCCTTAACTAGAATCGTCATTTCGGGGAAATCGACAAAACTACTACCCGACTAGACGAAACCCCGCATTCACGCACTCTAATAGTCCTATACGAAGATAATTATATCGCTAACATAACACAATTTGATCACATTCTAATTTTCGTAAAAATCTAGCAAGCAATTTTCTAGCCGATTCGATGCAAACATCGAAATTTAACGATATCGCGATCACAATCCAACTCTAACATCCAATTTAAACTACTAGATGGCCACAACACAAATTTTAACCCAATTATCATACTTCAAACCCTAATCTAGAACTTCATCCCTTTCTTGAAATTTCATAAACAAGAATTTATAACTAAAATTCACACTTAAACTTTCTAATCTAGCATAATTAAACTACAATTAAACAACTAGATTAGAATTTTACCTTACAAGTGTTGATTCTCTTGCACTAAACCTCTAAAGTGGCCTCTTTTATCCTTACTTTAAACCAATTTGGGGTTGAGAAGGGATGGCTTAAGGTTTTGGGTTGAATTAGAGAAGGATTTAGTGAATTTCGGTGGATTTTTATGGATTTTTCAAGAGTTTTAAGCTAAACAAAAATGGGAAAAATAGGGGGGAAAACCTGAAGCATTTTGGCCAGCAGGTGAGGGAGGGAGTTGTGGGGAAATTTGGAGAAGTTTCTAGGTCAATAAACATCATATGTTATCATTTAATGCTTTCATGTCAACCTTTTTACAAAAAAACCCATTTTTACTTCATTTTTTCACAAATTTTCCCACCCTAAAACCAAAAGTTTGCAAGACATGATATAATTTTATTAACACCATATTTTAGCTTATAAAGACTCCTAATTATGAAATTTACCTAATTAAATTTGTATTTATCACTAATTTAATGTATTTAAAAAGGCTTAAAATAATAAAAAAATAATTAATTACGAATTTTTTTTTTATTTAACTAGATAATTATAAGTGACATTTTAGTGACAAAATTATGGTAATATCTTATCTAAATTTTGTATAATTAGGTCTACAATGAAAAATACCTAATTTGACTTTTTACGGAAAAAGCCGAAAAATTAGCCGATTACCGAAAAACTGCCTAAACGATTTTCGAAGGGTTACAATCTTCCCCCCTTAAAGAAATTCGGTCCCCGAATTTAGAATTTAACTACGCGTACCTTCAAAAACATGGGGATATCTCTTCCTCATCTTGACCTCGGTCTCCCAGGTGACCTCCTCGCTGTTCGGGCCACGCCAAAGGATCTTGACGGACGGTATAACTTTCGACCTCAATTTCTTCACCTGCCGATCCAAAATGACCACCGGCTGCTCGGTGAAAGAAAGATCACGCTCTAGCTGGATCGTCTGGTGCTGAATCGCCTGGGAAGGATCATGAAGGTACTTGCGGAGCATCGAGACATGGAATACGGGGTGAACATCGGGGAAGCTAGGCGGAAGAGCTAACCGATAAGCGACTGGACCAACACGCTCTAGGATCTCGAAAGGACCAACATATCTAGGACTCAGTTTCCCTTTCCGCCCAAATCTCATCACACCCTTCATCGGAGAGACCTTCAGGAAAACATGATCGCCAACAGCGAACTCGAGTCGGCGACGGCGCCTGTCAGCATATGATTTCTGCCTGCCCTGTGCCGCTCTCATCCTGTCCCGAATCAGCTGTATCTTCTCGGTCGTCTCCTGTACAATCTGCGGCCCCAAAATACTGCTCTCCCTAAGCTCTGTCCAACATACAGGCGATCGACATCTCCTCCCATATAAAGCCTCAAAAGGTGCCATCTGAATCGTCTCCTGGAAGCTATTATTGTAGGAAAACTCGATCAAAGGCAAATGACGATCCCAGCTACCACCGAAATCTAAAACACAAGCTCTGAGCATGTCCTCAAGAGTCTGAATAGTACGCTCCGACTGACCGTCAGTCTGCGGATGAAAGGCTGTGCTAAAACTCAATCGGGTGCCCAAAGCTTCCTGTAGTTTCTGCCACAATCGGCTGGTAAACTGGGTGCCACGGTCGGACACGATGCAAGTCGGAACGCCATGCAGTCGCACTATCTCATCAATATAAACCTGGGCGTACTGAGAAAATCCAAAAGTGGTCTTCACTGGCAGAAAGTGAGCCGCTTTCGTCAGTCGATCCATAATCACCCAAATAGAGTCATACCCTCGACTGGTCCTGGGTAGACCCACAATGAAGTCCATGGAGACCTGCTCCCACTTCCACTCAGGGATGGGCAAAGGCTGTAACTCGCCAGCTGGTCTCTGGTGCTCGGCCTTGACTTGCTGACAAGTCAGGCATCTCGACACAAAGTCTGTAATATCCTTTTTCATCCCGTCCCACCAGTAAACCTCTCTCAAATCACGGTACATCTTGGTGGAACCTGGGTGAACACTGTATACTGATCTATGTGCCTCCTCGAGAATATCACGCCTCAGTCCCTCTGAATCTGGCACACACAGTCGAGTCCCAAATCGAAGTATCCCCTGATCATCAATCACGAACTCAGAAACTCTGCCCTGCCGAATCTGCTCAATAATCTCTAAAATACGGGCATCGCCGGACTGTGCCTCGCTGATATGGTTAACTAACTGTGGGCGTGCTCTGAAATGGGCCAGCTGTCCCCCTGTAGGAGTAAACTCGAACTGCACTCTGCTATCACATAAAACCTACCAATCCGCCGTCGACTGCATCTGTACTGCGCTCAAACAAGATAAGCTGCCTCCGGGCCTCCTACTCAAAGCATCTGCCACCACATTCGCCTTGCCCGGATGGTATAGAATCTCGCAGTCATAATCTTTCACCAACTCCATCCACCGGCGCTGTCTCAGATTCAGATCTCGCTGCTGGAAAATATACTTCAAACTCTTGTGGTCAGTGAATATCTGGCACGACTCACCGTATAGGTAATGTCTCCATATCTTAAGTGCAAATACCACTGCAGCCATCTCTAAATCATGGGTGGGGTAGTTCTGTTCGTGTTTCCTCAGCTGCCGAGAAGCATACGCGATAACTCTGTCGTGCTGCATCAACACACATCCCAGCCCCACTCTAGAAGCATCACAATATACCACGAACTCGCCTGATCCTGAAGGCAATGCTAACACTGGTGCAGTAGTCAGACGAGTCTTCAACTGCTGGAAACTATCCTCACATGCCTGGGTCCAATCAAAAGGAACCCCCTTCCGGGTCAACCCGGTCAAAGGTGCAGCAATGTGGGAGAAATCTTGGACAAAACGTCGATAGTAGCCGGCCAGACCTAGAAAACTGCGAACCTCTGTAACTGATACTGGTCTAGGCCAACGCTGAACTGCCTCGATCTTCTTCGGGTCCACACAAATACCATCTCTCGTCACCACATGACCCAAGAAGTCGACACTGTCTAGCCAGAATGCGCACTTGGAGAATTTGGCGAACAGCTGATGCTCCCTCAAAGTCTGCAATGTGATACGTAAGTGCTGCTCATGCTCCTCCCGGCTCCGAGAATAAACCAACATGTCGTCAATGAACACAATAATGAACTGATCGAGATACGGCCTGAATACACGGTTCATCAAATCCATAAATGCTGCCGGGGCATTGGTGAGCCCAAACGACATCACCAAGAACTCGTAATGACCATATCGAGTACGGAAGGAGGTCTTCGGAATATCCTCCTTCCGAACTCGCAACTGGTGATAACCTGACCGTAAATCAACCTTCGAGAAAAACCCTGCACCCTGGAGCTGATCAAATAAGTCATCAATGTGGGGTAGGGGATACCTGTTCCGCACAGTAACCCGGTTCAGCTGACGATAATCAATGTATAAACACATACTCCCGTCCTTCTTCTTAACAAACAAGACGGGAGCACCCCAAGGTGACACACTCGGTCGGATAAGCCCTTTGTCCAGCAAGTCCTGTAACTGATCCTTTAGCTCTCTCAGCTCCGCCGGGGCCATCCGATAAGGCGGTATAGAGATAGGCCCCGTGCCAGGGATCAAGTCAATACAGAACTCAATCTAACGCTCTGGTGGCAGACCAGGCAGCTCGTAAGGGAATACATCAGGGAACTCTCTCACAATAGGGACCTGGTCCAAAGAAACCTCTGTGGAGCTAGTATCACAAACATAGGCTAAGAATCCCTGACACCCTTTTCTCAAGAGCTGACCAGCGCAAAGAGAAGAAATCAAGCTGGGAAGGGTAGCGCTACGATCTCCCTGAATAATAAGAACCGGCTCACCAGGAAAACTGAATCTGACTGCTTTTTCACGGCAGTCCACGGATGCATAACAGGTGGCTAGCCAGTCCATACCAAGAAGAACGTCAAAGTCTAGCATATCGAGGAGAATCAAATCAACTGAAGAATCTCTCTCCCCGATACGAACGAAACACGATCGGTACACAAAACGGGCAACAAAAGGCTCGCCTACCGGGGTAATAACGACAAGCGGCTGATCTAACGGAGAAGACTCTCGGCCCAACCTCGGTGCAAAGTACGTGGATACATAGGAATGTGTGGAGCCTGGATCAAATAATACCCGTGCATCAAAAGAACATACTGGCAGAGTACCTATCACGACGGCATTGGATGCCTGTGCATCTTGAGGAGTCAATGCGAACACTCGGGCCTGTCCACCACTAATAGCTGGCTGTCCTCTGCCTCTACCTCGGCCTCTGCCTCTGCCTCTGTCGCCTCGTCCTCTCTGAACCGGACCGCCACGCCCACGGCCTCTAGAAGCATCTGGCTGGCGTGAAGCATCATCACGAGTAGGAAGTAAAGCTCTCTGAGAAGGTGGTGAGGGTGGTAAAGTCACATGCGGGACTGTCGCCGCGCCCGGACGTCCCATGGTACAGTCTCTGACATGGTGGTACTGACTCCCACACCGAAAACATCCTAGAGACGACTGCTGGGTCTGTGGATATGAACCAAATAACTGACCTTGTCTCAATCCTCTGCCTCCACCATCTTCCGGAAATAATCTATCGCGGTGTTTGCCCATCTGCCGCTGAGCTGGCGTATCAGTACGGATCCTCTTCGGCCCAGAAACGACCGGAGTCTCAGAAATACGCTCCTCCAAAACTAAGGCTGCATCCATCGCGACAGCGTATGTATCAAAGTGCTGGGTGCCGATGGCAAGGAATAGCTGTGTATCATGCCCTCGTACAAACCTCTTTATTCTCTTCTCTTCTGTGTCGACTAGGTACGGAGCATATCGAGACAACTGGGTAAACTGTATATCATACTCCGATACTGTCATCCCAGGAGTCTTGCGCAAAGACTCAAAACTACGGGCTCGAGCATCTCGGACACTCTCCGGAAGAAAACGGGCAAGAAATGCAGCTGTAAACTCATCCCAGGTCATAGAAGGCAGACCTGCAGCTCGGCCTCTCTCTACTGAGTCGTACCATGTCTGGGCAAGACCCTCCAGACGAAAACTCGCAAACTCCGCCAATCTATCATCAGAACACCTCAACGAACGGCAAATCCGAGCCATCCTATCAAGAAAAGCCTGTGGGTCCTCTGTCGCATCTGTACCGGTAAAAGCTGGAGGTCTCAATCTCATGAACTCCTGTAGTGAAACAGGGATAGTCTCCGTAGTAGCAGCAGGAGTGACCATCTGTGCAGCAGGTACAATCGTGGTCTGTGGGTGGAAGGAACGTCCTCGGATCTTTGAGCCCGACTGGACTCAACTAAAGATCCCATCATCTGTCGCAACTAGTGCATGCCGGCCTCTAATCTGGCAATACAGTCAGGATAAGGCGGATCAGTATGACCCTGAGGGGTAGGTGTATCATCCCGCTCGATCCTCGCCTCAGACGGGCCCGCCCGAATCTCATCCCTAGCGGCAGCCCGCTGGGCTCTCGTAGTCTTTGGCGGAATCGAAGCTGGAATAAGAAACAGGACTGATAAGATCATTGCAATTGAATCAAGGAATGCAAGGAATCAAGAAAGGAAATACAAGCAATTATGTCCTAAGGTCACTTAGGCAGAGTACCGTATCGTAAGTATGCCGCGGATCATACCCACGCTACGCCACTCTGCTTAAGTCACCTACTCCATCTACCAAGGTCGTCCTACACTCGGGAAGGTAAAACCTACGCTCTGATACCAACTTTGTCACGACCCGAAAGTACGGAACGCGACTGGCACTTAGATTACGAGACGTCTAAAGGCGTACCGTAACCTAAGTCAGCCAAAGCCCAGAAGAATCTAAACCAAAATCAAGAGAGAGTGAAGGAAAACCTTAAATGAAAACGGTTTGTAAATCAATTAAGTTGCATTGAAACCCTTTTTAAGAACATCAAAAATTTCCGAAAATTTCGGCAGAGTCTCCCATGTATTTTCTATCCCCCAAAATGGGTACAACAAGATAATAAACCTGTAATCATAAAAATGGCGTCCCCAAGCGGGAGCTAGCTCTTCGCCTAAGGCGGATCACAACCACATACAATATAATAGTAATATCAAGAAAAGAGCATAAAGAAATGCAAAATACCAGAAAACACCCGTCGGCTCAAGTGAGCTCGACCCAAAAGAAACCACAAATATACAAATCTCTCAGTCTCATCACTAGGTCGCATATACAATATAAAGTGGTAGATGGAGAATACTAGATACAATGATAAAGCAAAAGGAAATAAAGTGTGCTCGCAACCCACCTACGGGCGATGTCGCGAGTCTGCACAAAAGGAGCTGATAATAAGATAGCCCGCCGCTACAAGAGTGACGGGTCCGACCTGCAAGACACTGTGGCACAACGGGGGTGAGTTGCCAGCTCGTGAGTAAATATAACATCTAGTAAGGCAATCGTAAGAATGCACGCAATGCACCATAACATGCATGTCCATATGTGATATAATATCTCTAGTATGCATGCACAGGTATGCAATGTCATTATTAAGTCTTTAAGTGTTTTAAATGTTAAGAGTTCTGCATTCTAATCTTTTAGAAAAAGGATATCTGTATAATAACTAAATAACATCATGAAATCATCTGAAAACCGTGTCAAGCATCGACACCAAATATGAAATCCCATCTGTCTCAATGTCTCACTGTATCAATGTCTCAAATATCGGGCTCCGTCAGTCCGGATCGGCCCATGTCATCAAATCTCACGACAACGGTCGGTATCCTCTGGATATCCGCCGCGCCAGACATCACCGGTAGGTAGTCTTCCCCTGCCAGGCTCATCGTCTACAACTCGATCTTCTTGCCCCGAGGTACCATACCGGGCCCACCATGTACCCGAGACGGTTCATCCACTCCTCGAATCGGGTCTCGAAATCCAACAGAAAACATGAAAACTCATGGTGGATGACACATACATCACGAGAAAACCGCAACTTTGTTTTAAAAATGATGAATATAAGCTTTTGTTAAATTCTTGCGGTTTTCCCCCAAAAATCCAGAAATCGCAGCAATACTGAAATCCTCAAGAAAATCATAATGTTCACATGTTATATATAATAAATGTCTATGATATCAATGTATATGATGTGAATTTTGCTAGAAGTCTATATAAATATGATGATGATGCGAGGTATACGTATGCTATGCAATTTCATATATCAAGTATGAATGCAAGTGGCGATATTATGATAAACAGGTTCTATAGTGCACGTGGCATGGCAATTACCAAAGGCGTGTGTGTTACATGAATGGTGCGCGTGCAACAGATGCCAATGGTAATGGTGTTCGTGTCCTACAAAGTGATATCGCATAAGTATAGATGAATGTCCATGCAATCTAATATACTGTTTGCTATAAGGGTATGCAGTGTATATGAATGGATAAGCTAGCTAACAATATGAATCTTGCAAAAAGTAGGGTAATCCTAACTAGAGGGGGGGCGCCTCGCGCCATTCAGATGATTCCCCCATAGATGAATACATCTACTCACCTGAAATCCCCGCTAATCCGATCCGACCACCGCCTTGCCTTTACGTGCCGTGTCCGATGTTTCCCCGACCGATCCTATATTTGCACAATACCAAGCATAAGATTACAAGACCTAAAAAGATGCAAGTCACAATATACAATTATCGACGCTCTCGAATTAAACATAGCATGCACTCGGTGCGCGGGAAAACGCACGAAAATCGCTATCCCTTAACTAGAATCATCATTTCGGGGAAATCGACAAAACTACTACCCGACTAGCGAAACCCCGTGTTCGCGCACTCTAATAGTCCTATATGAAACTAATTATATCGCTAACATAACACAATTTGATCACATTCTAATTTTCGTAAAAATCTAGCAAGCAATTTTCTAGCCGATTCGATGCAAACATCGAAATTTAACGATATCGCGATCACAATCCAACTCTAACATCCAATTTAAACTACTAGATGGCCACAACACAAATTTTAACCCAATTATCATACATCAAACCCTAATCTAGAACTTCATCCCTTTCTTGAAATTTCATAAACAAGAATTTATAACTAAAATTCACACTTAAACTTTCTAATCTAGCATAATTAAACTACAATTAAACAACTAGATTAGAATTTTACCTTACAAGTGTTGATTCTCTTGCACTAAACCTCTAAAGTGGCCTCTTTTCTCCTTACTTTAAACCAATTTGTGGTTGAGAAGGGATGACTTAAGGTTTTGGGTTGAATTAGAGAAGGATTTAGTGAATTTCGGTGGATTTTTGTGGATTTTTCAAGAGTTTTAAGCTAAACAAAAATGGGGAAAATGAGGGGAAAAACCTGAAGCATTTCGGCCAGCAGGTGAGGGAGGGAGTTGTGGGGAAATTTGGAGAAGTTTCTAGGTCAATAAACATCATATGTTATCATTTAATGCTTTCATGTCAACCTTTTTACAAAAAAACCCATTTTTACTTCATTTTTTCACAAATTTTCCCACCCTAAAACCAAAAGTTTGCAAGACACGATATAATTTTATTAACACCATATTTTAGCTTATAAAGACTCCTAATTATGAAATTTACCTAATTAAATTTGTATTTATCACTAATTTAATGTATTTATAAAGGCTTAAAATAATAAAAAAATAATTAATTACGAATTTTTTTTTATTTAACTAGATAATTATAAGTGACATTTTAGTGAAAAAATTATGGTAATATCTTATCTAAATTTTGTATAATTAGGTCTACAATGAAAAATACATAATTTGACTTTTTACGGAAAAAGCCGAAAAATTAGCCGATTACCGAAAAACTGCCTAAACGATTTTCGAAGGGTTACATGTTTCTACAAAACATTTGTCAAAGAACTAGAGAAGTCATAAGTAAACCGAATATAGTACGAGGACCAACCCCTCTGTCCTAATAGACCCTGGACAATATACAGTACTCTGTATAAGTCCTTTGAGTCTAATAACTCATTCTCTGTGTCTCGTATGTTGAAAACTGTACTTATGGTCATGAAGAATTACACCACTGTTTAATACTCCTTACCTAACCATCCACTGATATAGGTAAATGTCATGGACATAATTTCAAAAAGTTATATCTCACTCTATAAAAATAGACGTACAGATATATCAATTTGAAATTGGTGCATAACAACGGATATTCAGAACCAAATATTTGCCGTCCGGCAAACAACCCAGGTGACTTCCTCAAATATCACCGATTACAACGAATCCCGATATAATGAGGATGATCACCCAATTTCCAATAACTTGCTCCAACTCATCATCTGTAAACCATACGGATGTAAGAATCAAACCTGGTAAATACATACCCTGTAGCAAGTGTCTAATTGGGAAATCGGTTTTCCTTTAACAGTACACAGTGAAACTGAAACATTCAAATGTTTCGTAGGGGTATCCGGGTATTTCTAGTAATGCCTCTTCCATTATCCAATTCACAACTGTAACCATATATTTCTTTGCCATCTCTCCAAATCCCTTCATATGTCTTTAGATGTTACCTTCTGTACACCCCTTTAGGCCAAATGGTTTTCTTCCTTCTCTACCGTTCGGCACCAGCCTATGGTTTGGAAGAAGACTATCCAATAAGCATAATGGGTGTACTGTCCTAATCCTAGGAGCACTCGCAATGCGAGAGAAGGTGAAGATAAAAGACAACCGAATAAACCTTATTCCTATTTCTCCTGAACCAGAATCCATCCCCGAACTGGAACAAGTTTCTTTTGAGTTCGTATATAAGCATACGATGGAGTATCGAAATAACTGTGGATCTTCGTAGTGATACGGAGTGTTCTGGAGAAATACAAAGGTGAAGTGGGAGTGGTAATGAAATACTTGGTTCGGTCGTGAATAGCAGTCACGGTTTACTTTGCCCTCCTTCTAATCCCTTTATTTGTCTTAACTTAATACCTTCTGTACACCGTTTAGGCTAATTGGTTTTCTTCATTCCCTACCATTCGGCACCAGCCTAAGGTTTGGAAGAAGACTATCCAATTTGCGTAATAGGTGTACTATCTTCTAAACCAAGGAGCACTCGAAACCTGAGAGAAGGTAAGAGGAAAAGACAACTGAATAATCCTATTCGTTTTTTCCAGAACCGGAAACCATCCTCGAATAAATTCTTTTGAGTTCGTATATAACCATATGATGGTTTTATCCAATGGAAGTGGACGTTCGTAGTAATACGGGGTGTCCTAAAGAAAAGGGCAAAAGTAGGAGTGGCAATGAGGTTTGCAACTCTGACAATCCAAAAGCCAGTGTTTAAGAAGGTTCGGTTAATCTTGGTCACTGAGTCATAGTCTAGGGTCGGGCCATGGTCGCTGCCAAAGAGAGAGAGAGAAAAGAAACACTTAGCGTGCAATCTAACCTAGATGAGAATGGTTACCAATTTATCTAATCAAGAAACCTCCCACTGTACCGTCAAATTCTCCTGCAAACCTGAAAGAAGAATTAGTCGGGATCACCTGAGGAGTAAACCAACTCATCAGTGGGAATCGGGATCCAACTATCATCGCATGATAACATGATGGAATCTGCTCACGTTATCACACTCCAGAAGGTATGCACATATCTGGCAAGTTTCAGTTTCTTTAGAAACTCCCGATGTGATTTTTACCCCATGCTCTTATGACCTTGACGTAGGCCAAAATATCATAAGTCACATGTCAAGTTCTACCCGTCATTGTCCAGGTTAATTTGAACCCACCCGTACATACCCTTGACGTAGGCCAAAATAGTAGTACGACTGTCCCAAACTAATGCATCTATTTATGCAACAGATAAATATCCGGTAGCTACCAATCACCATGCCTTGGCATAGGTCAAAATACATAGCTTGAATACTACCGAACATTTAACTGAAATGACGGAGGGCTACGAATGGTTTTTGGCGAAAAACCTTTAACGTAATGAACTTGATATCGTTGAAGGAACCGGATAGCTTTTATAAAAATATAGTGGCGAAAACCTTTGCTAAAGAGGTCACACCCGGTAAAGGGATCTCGGCTCTTTCCCTGTAGAATGAGGTGCAGGATATTCCAACTGAATACCACGATGCAAAGCAAAAGTAATCTACTATAGTGAAGTTATTGCCCTGACGCAAACTTTTTTCCAAGGGGTCACTCCAGGTGAAGGGATCTCGGCCCTTGCCTCGTCGACTGAGGTGCTGGATATTCATAACCGAATACAACTGTACAAAAAAAAAAATAACGCCCTTGCAATAACAACTTTTTGAAAAATGTTCCAACAACATCAGTATAGGTTTGTTTAACTTGCATTGATCCGAATCAATGCTGTCCCATCAATTGATCACACAACAAAGAACAAAAATAATGATGTACGTATATGCCATCCGCATTCGCCACTGGGTCCCGTCATTACCCGTTAGGTGACTGGACTAGCGCGAATGCAAAACATATACAACATCTACTAGTATATATATCAATATATAATATTCGCTCAAGGCGTGATAAAATGCAACATCACAGAAATGTAATAAGAATCACAGAACAATACAGATATCTGGGATCCCCGGGTTTCATAGAGCCTCTACTGAAACCCGATGTTCCCCTGGTCGTGTGGATAGCCTGTGCAATGAAATGCTAGACCCCTACGGGCACGACAAGTTACCCGCTAAAACCTGAAGCGAGTCAGCCCCCTTCAACAACGTGAATGGACCACCCAGCACTTCACGGAATCTGGTAACTTGGGCACCCCTCCTTGGGTCAACATGTACCCCTACGAGTGCGGCGAATATCCCACCAATTCTAGAGTGAAGCCCCCTCCGTCTCAATGCCATGAGATGCGGGCTCGTTGCCCTCTAGAACCCAGTTATCCATGCACCCCTCCGCGGGGTAATCCTAGTACAGAAAGTAAAATATACATACAACGGGTACATCGACCTCAGCCCGGTCGTGCCCCAAAAGAATAATATACAAACAGGCAGTAACGGCAGTCCACATGTCGGACGCTCGCCCCGCAATATCAAATGTACATAATAAACCAAACTGTACTACATTTGCATCCAGGCTATCCACCATAGCAATCCGCAACATCACAGCACAACACAGAACATCAACGTGAATGTCACGTTTGCAAATCCGTCTAAAAGGGCTATAGCAGCTAGACGGGATTTACCGATCAAGTGACATTCACGGTCGTAGATATAATGTAAATACCATGAACTAACTTGTTTAAAATTTTTGATCGACTAAATTTCCCGAAGTGTGCCCCAAGCACTACTGTAGCACTCAAAGAAAATCTGGGCCCAAACAGATTATACCAAAACCCCCATTTCCATGTCCAAGACCCTCTGTAAAAATTTGGTGCACTGTTTCCTTAATACTGCGGCGGAACCGCGGCCAGAATAGGGGTAAGGCCGTGGTTCCGCGGTGCTACAGGAACAACAATGAACAAAAATTTCATAGAATACTTAAAAAACCCTGCACAATTTTTTGACATGCTCAGAAAAATTTTTGGAGCACAAAATAAAATCGACAGAAAACTGGAGTTGGAATTGGGCATTTTAGAAAATCCGCTCGATCGAACTTTTAAACACACTAGAGCAAGCTAGACTAGGTTAATGGCGTGGCTCTGATACCACGTGTAAGTGCACGGCTGCGCCCCGGCCGTCTGTACGAGACCAAAATGCGGAATCAAAAACTTTTCTATAAAGTAGAACCGGCGCTACCGCGGACTTTTAAACCCGGATCGGGGCATTAACCTACTCCTAGCAAACTAGAGAAGGGGTAGAGGGATATACCGAGCGTTCCGTGTCCTTCGGTCTTCTCGTCGTCGTCCCGATCTCCCCGCGAAATCTCCGGTCTTCACCTTCTCGCCGGAAGGGCACCACATTGCCGGGTTCTTTTACGGGCTTCCACTTCTGGACCGAGGCAACTCGGGCACGAATTTAGCGAGTCGATGTGTCCAAGAATGCTATAGGATAAGTGTAGTAGGCTATGTCTCAAAGGGGTTGTTGAAGTTGCCCTTTTGGAGTGGAGGTGGAGGAATCAACTTTGGATGGTGCTATGGAGTTTTTGTGTGAGCCAAAGAGATAGAAAAACCCTCACACAAAAATTGGACAGTCCCCATATGAAGAATGGCCGGCCTTCTCTCAAAGAAGAGGAGAGTGAATAATGCAAGGAAAAGAAAAGGGTTATCATTAGAAACAATGATCACCAATCAAGTCAAAAAGCCCATCACTCATCATATCTCAAAAGTCAAGCCATGATTAACAATCATGAACCAAGAAGTCAATGTGGTGGATAATCATGAAGCAACAATTTACAAAGACCACCCTCCACAATGCCAATTTGCATATTTGCAAATAAGCCATCCTCCACCTATTTTCAGCCAAGGAAAGAAACAAAGGAAAATGGCCGAAAAGAAATGCAAACTGGCAACTTCAAAAAACCGATCCCGTAATAAATTACAGGAAAAGCCCACGACTGTATATACATACCCGCATTTGTATTCCGACCAAATACAAATGCAATGAGATAAAATTTACACTGTACAATACTAGGATCCGGATTAAACCAAAGCCCACTAGTATTATCCGTCCGATCATGATCCGTGCAATACCACACGTATATGATCGAACCCTGCCATATCTCCATACGGCCTCTACAGCGTTTCGCCCGAAACTTGAGAAACGGTCTGTGGGGGACTCTAAAGACTCGTCAATACTTTGGTTGTGGATTTAACCACTAGCACGTCAGAGGTATTACTCATAGGTAACGAGCTACCAGGTATTGACCAAAAGGGACGTCGATGAGCGAACTCATCCTGACACCCTAATAAGCATGTCAGTGACAATATCCGTACAGTCTGGTCCGTTCTTCTATGAGAATCGCATGGCGGGCCTAGGGGGTTGGTAAAAGTCAGACCCCCAAAAGCGGTACAAGTCGTGTCGGAGTGTAGCCTAGAACACCCTGAGATACTACTGGAATACCTACCAGTAAATCTCCTGCCTTGGCCAAGGATTTCGTATAAGGGCTCTCTTAGACACAGCGCGACCTCACCCCCAATACCGGGAGAGACGAACCCCTGAAGATCCGCTTACTGCCTCCATGTGGCTCGGGACTGTACCCGACTAAAACCTGTTTGCACAACTCCTTTGAGCGTGGTAGGGTAGTAATCAAAGTGCAGTGGGAACTCACACGAGACAAATGACGATCTCAGGTCGATGAACTAACCTGTACACATATCACCAGGGAACTGCAATCTGACGTCAGGTATAAGACCAACTAGCATGTTCCTAGCGAGTCTTGTCCGGTGTACTCATAACCCAATGAGCACCTGTATACATCTTAGGTGAACCAACTGACACCTGTGGCTTGTAAGACCGGCCACCGCCCCTCGTCGGGGTCTCGACTGTATACACTAGTCTACTTTGGAGTATCGATGCCCTGTCTCGAAACTCCCATGACTAGGGACCTTTTAAGGATGTGCTTATAGACTACCAGCTCCCACGTATATGATCGCCATCATACTACTGGCTGTCAAGCAAGAATCTTAAGGGCTCAATCAACGTGCAATAGTGACCTGTAAGGTCACCTAAAGCAGTATACGATGATAAAGATAAACCAGATAGCATACTATCATCTTGAGTAAGACTTCTCTAACGGTATAGGTCCTCTCTCAATCATTGTAATCACGTGCCTGTGATCCAATAATTGACTCTGAGGGCACTATCTCCAACAAATACTACGGGGTTTAAGGGGTAGATTGGTACGGAAGGTGTTAAGAGTGGCACGAGACGGTAAGATTAAGACACCTAACCTATATTTCGTTGCTGTTGTACCATGGCATAACGGTTCCTTATGTTCCTGATACCTTAGTCTCCGGGGTAAATGAGACTGCTCTCATATACACTGGCATCCTTCTGTACCAAGCTACAAACAACAGCGTTAACACTAAATATAACAATATAAAAATATAATACAATTATAAAAGCTACTCTTTCTCTCTCTTACTCTCTTTATATTCTATTTCTTTTTGGGACTTACTGAGCGATCTGTTCGCTGATGACATTCTCTTTCTTTCTTCTTTGAATGTCCTCAGGTGATCTGGACACTTTAGAGATCGAGCCAACTGCAGAAGATTTGGATCAGTACAGCGAAGACCCTGAGCTCTAGACATTGTACATTTTCAATTCAGTACCTTTAATTTCCTGTATGCTATTGTTTAGGCATCGCTTTTATTTCAGTTGTATTTACTTTTCATGCATTGTATAAAAAGAATGTTAATAAATAAAGTTGTTGTTTTTATTATACCTTGTCTCTTGTGTATCTTTTCTTTTATATTACTTAGTTACGCTTAGCGTATTTGCTTTTGAGTAAATACGTAGCGGACCGGTCGCGTCCCCTTCGCCGTGCACCGGGAAGCGGCGCGTGACAGGACTCGTCTCTTCGTGGCTGCATGGACTGTGCTCCAACGGCTATACTCATATCTGGAGTCTCCCAAGCAATGTATCCCATCACATGATATCCGAATGACGTCAAACCTTTCGATCGATTTGTCAAGGTTCCATAATCCCCCAGGAGCTCAACATCTTGATTACAATTTAATAGTATTCCAGTACATAGCACAGTACCTATGGACCAACCGTAGAAGGGCAAACCCAAGCTTCATCAATGGAACCGCGGAACAGCTGTAAACCCTAAGGTTTCGAAGCGTTCTCATGGTCATTATATCGAGTTAGGGTTTCATTCTTCTAGAGGGTCCATAGAATTACTTGCATGTTTTTCGGTCCTTTTGGGTTGGCATAAACCAACTGAGAGCAATTGAGTGGCGCGAGTGGTTCCTCCTAGACAAACCATGAGAAAATGGGTTCCTGACATTCGATCATCTCTATCGACTCTCAACGTTCCTGCGTGAAGTCGTCTCTAACTGGAATCAATCAATCTGATGACCTCGCATCGGGGTAGGCAATGAATACATGTCCTAGTCCTTTATCTTTGGTGACTAGCGATCTTCTATCATATCTCGAAGTATAACTCGGGCGGCATTAGTATCAAACATTTGGAGCGATATCTTGTTATTCGCAGCAACAACTGGCTCGTTTGTCCGCACGCTGGACAGTGCCTCAATCATCAAATAATCGGTGCATTGACGGTCATCAAATTCTTGTTGGCCTCTAGCCATATCCTGATCTTCTTGTGCTGATCTGCACATCCGAGAAATCTCGTAAAAGCGATCCATCAAACACTCATGGCGCGAGAACACAATAAAACGACGCCTCTATGCAATCGTATGTCCCTAGAATCATGCCCTGGTCAGTCCTTGTTCGTGACGAGCTCATGCTGACCGCAACTCTAGCCATAGCTCTCTCTGCCCATGTAATCGTGGCAGCAAAAACCATAAACCGATAACGATGAGGATTAGGAATGAATATAATACTGTGCAAGGAAATGTACATCCTAAGCCTTCTTTAGCGGAGTAGCGTATCGTAAGTATGCCGCAGAAATACACACGGTACGTCACTCTCCTTAAGTCACCTACTCCATCAACCAAGGTCAACCTACGCGATGAAAGTTCGGGTCTAATACCCCCTCGACTAAGTCTAAGTTCCGTAAGGTCAAGCCTAGATTTCGTATATATACAAACGCCCTAGGCTCCGCATAGTCAAACATAAACTCTAACCAAGGTTAACCTAGCACTCTGATACCAACTTTGTCACGACCCGAAATGGCATATGACTGGCACTTGAATCATATGAAGTCTATAAGACCTTATCTAATTCAAGTAAGCCAAAAATCACAGAAATCTAAACCATTTTTAAGGTAAAAGTGAAGAAAACATAATTTAAAGCAAGTGGTTTAAATAGCATAAGCCGAATATGCATTTTTAAAATCTCAAGTCTTTTCTGAAAATTTCAGCAGAGTTTCCTTTGTAAACACTGGCCCCAAAAGGGTACAACATGCATAATATGAATAAAGGCATCTTCAAGCGGGAGCTAGCTCTTCGTCAATCGACGGTCACAACCACGCAAGCAATATAATATACAACGCCGAAGGGCGAGAATAAAAACTCAAAAGGAAACTAAGAATCATCAAGAAAACCATAATAATACAATGCGCGACTCTAAGGTCGAAAGAATATACTACTGGTCTTCTACGGTAATAAATATACAAGTCAGGTTGATGGAGTTTACTAGATACAACTGAATAAAATAAATTTACAATGGTGGTCACGATGCAAGTGAACCCACCTACCAAAGCAATCACCCGGAATGAAGTAGTGTGCCAGAAAGCCATAATGAAACCTGTACGGCAAAACCTGCAAGAACTGTGGCACAACGGGGGTGAGTTGCCAACTCATGAGTAAAAAACATCACAGAGCAGAAATCGTATGTATGACTCAATCCTAGGTCAATACGATCATAATATATATTCTCAATATGATAAAGTCTGAAGAATGATAAGATGGCAAGGGTAAACATCTATACATAAGTATAATACCAAGTGCTAGTATCAGTGCTTCAGGTAGCAACATATCATAAATATGAGGTATTAAAGCGACATAATGAAACAGAATGCATCATGTATGTGATCTTTTTTCCTTAAATGGTGAGATTTCTGTATAATTATAAATCGAGTTATCATCAATGAAATCAACATGAAATCAGTATCAACATGAAATCAGTGTCAAGCATTGACATAAAACATAAATCCCAATATCTCAATATCTCAGGCTCCGGCAATCCGGACTGACCTGTAACCTCGAATATCAATATCTAGGGCTCCGGCTATCCGGACTAGCCCATATCCTCAAATCTCAAAACCTCAGGCTCCGGCTATCTAGAATGGCCTGTATCATAAATCTCAATAAAATCATCGGTCAGCAATGTTCCCCTATCACAGGCTCAAATGCCATCATCTGCGATCTTCTCGCCATGGGGTACCGCACTGGGTCCAACATTCACCCGCAGACGGTTCATCTCCTCCTTGAATAGGGTGTATGATATCGCTCAAGAGCCGAGAAAACTTATGGTGGACATATCACAATCATAACATGAGAACCCGCACTTTTATCTTTTAAAATGATAAATGAGTTTTTTAAATCTTGCGGTTTCTCCAAATCCAAAAGTCTCATGGAATATCCGAAATCCAACATAAAAGTTAATAATAATGAATACTGGGCTCCGGCAATCCGGACTGGCCCTTATAATATTGCATGACTAATGAATATAAAAATATGCAGGAAATATCAAGCAATGAATACAATAATGAACTATCATATGAAACAATAATATATAGGAACTATCAGCTTGCAAGCTATGTCAATGAAATAATATTCTCTAAAGTGTGCGTGACATGGCAATTACCGATGATCATGTGTGTTAGCCGGCAAGCAGGTATACGTGGAGCATACGCATCATCGGTAATGGTGCTGGTGTCCTGACAGCATGATTTTGATAATAACTACGAAACACAATATAAGCATGCAATGCGATGCGAACAGCATGAATATGCAGAACATGAATAATAACACCACAATAAGGAATCTTCATTTATATAAATATGAGTCGTACAGTTTTGCCATTTGAAATAACACGAAATGTGATGTTTAGTAAATAGGGACTACGGTGTTTTGAAGAAAACGTACGTCCTTTGAAATATCCGTAGAATCCCTTATCCTGTCTTTAAAATACTCATGATTCGTTAGTTTTGAAATAGGTATGACTCGAGTCTAGTCTAACATCTACAAGTAATCTACATGACTAAACTAGCAGGCTTATCGAAAAGGTAAGGAAACCGCCTATATCTAAGTCGATATATATAGTCGGTGATCCCGTTTTAATAGTATCGCGTACGATATGATATATCATATGACATTCTCGAGTCAAGAGTGCGGATCAATCATCAATATAAAGCTCGTACGGTAAATCTATCGTACGGCATCCCAATCTGGGTACGGGTCAATATCACCTTTATCTCATTATTCAACTGGTATTCTTATCATCATATCATGATCTGGGTACTGATCTAACGTCTAGTACATACTGATACCATCTATATATATATATGCGTGTGTATGAAACACAACGCTTAAGGACCCGCTATAATATCGTATCGTATCTCATAATACGAACCAAATCATATCACCGATCTCATGGCACCATGCCCAATCTCATCGACTCATCTCCAAATACTATATACTATCCTCATCATCCATGTATATGTATACGCATATATATATACACATAGTCCCATACTTATGTGTATTTATATATACATACATATCCCCATATACGCACAAGTAATAAAATGTATGCAAGTGTGTGTGTGTGCGTGTATGCAATTCATTAATCTAGGGTTTGCGCCTAAAACTAACTATCAACACTATCCTCCAATTACACTAAAATTAACTTATGATCTTCTAAGATCCTACTATCTAACTATCCATGTTTCATATATCGCGTAAACATATATATGTACATATATATATATATATATAATATCATATATAAATATATATATATATATATATATAATATCATATATAAAGTATACTACTTTTCGAAGTGCGGGGGTGCTATATGCCATCCACCCGACTTCCCCCATAAATATATATCTACTCACCTCGATCCTCGCTTGCTGGAGTCGATGACGCTACGCTCATCCTCGTCGTCTCGAAGTTCACATGGGGGTACCTACATGTATCACATGATATCGTAAATAGAAATCGCACACGAAAACCAAATCGACACGCGTATCATACATAAGTTAAAACCTATGCTCTAGGCATGCACGAATAACCAAACAACTCTTGACGATCGACGTATAAACATGAATCGACCGAGATAAAACACAAATACAAATTTCCAGTTCATTAAAAACCACAAAACGAATTCAGAAACTTGAAAACTTGCTCCAGATTTTACTTTAGAAGAAATTTGCCAATATTGCATATATGGATAGGCTATTTACTGGACAAAGGAGTTATGAACCAAACACGAAGCACCAAGGCAACACCCTGGCCGTAATTTGCAGTCAGGAAGGATTTATTTGCGGCCAAGTAGGGGAAGTAGGGGCTAGGGTTTTAAGGGTAGTCTTCTGGTCACCTGCACATATCACTATACTTGCTAAATAATTTTCAGGTCACCCGGGTGATAGAAGATCACCAAAACACATCACAATTTTCCAAAATTGGGGTTTCTAAGTTTGTGTTGCAGGGTTTAAGTCTATGGTTTAGCCTACTATGCAATCTCTACAGGGGTCTAAGGTCACTACTAAGCCACAATTTCACCTTAGGATTCAATTCAAAACCCTAAGCCTTTCTAGGAATTTTCAAAGTTCACTAAACCACATTAACACACTTCTAAACTTGTAGGGTGCTAAAGCAATTGAAATACAATACTAATGTTGCAGAAATTATCTCATTTGGCAACTCAAGAAAATTCTTGAGTTGCCCCAAGTGTCCAAAATCCTCGCTTTCTTGGTCCAAAGTGTTTGTTGTGAGCTTGTGCACACCTTTAATGAAATGGAGATGGGGTTTTGAGTTGCTTTAAGTGGTGAAGTGAGGAGGTAGAGGGAAGAGGGAAGAGGGCAGCAGCCATTGCATGAGGTGAGGAGAGGAAAATGAAGAGGAAATAATGGAGGGAACAAGAGCCATGACTTGGTTTGACCCCTCACCCACTCTCTCTCTCTCTTGCCCATACCCAATTCTTTATATTTTCTTTTCTTTTCTTCTCTTTTGTTTTCTTTTAAAAGCCATGCATGCACAAAAATAAGGAAAAATCCATGTAGAAATATAACACAAGTGTAAAATATGACATGATACATGTCATGTGCACAAATCAAGCTTAATGCACGATTAGCGATATTTAATCGCGATTAACATTAAAATTGTATATATTTAATCTTAAAAATTCATATTTCGCTTAAATCATATAAAACACCATCATTTTGGTAATTTCCATAATTTTCCAAATATTTTCCACTTTATCGGTATTTAATTATGCCGCATTATTAAAATATTCCCAATATTTATTAACTAATTATAAAAACTCCCAAAAATAATATATAATTTTTCTGAAATGTTACAGTTGTACACTAGGTGCACTTGATGAGATTTCCGTGTACAGTAATTTCACTTGATTTATGTTTTGTGCACACCAGGTGCACTTGTTGAGATTTTCGTGGTAGGTGACTACACTCGATTGGAAGTGTTGTATACACCGGATGCACAACACTGATATTTCCGTGCAGATCAGATGCACATGGTTAGGAGATTTTATATATACCCTAGGTACACTTGATTTTGATTTTTGTGCACCTCGATGCAATTGATACTATTTTGTACACTTTTACTCCATGCACAGTGGATGTATTGTATATCGTTTCGTGCACGCTTGTTGCACTTAGCGCTGTTTTGTTTTCATGCACACTGTGACGTGTGGTTCGAGATTTGCACGCAAACCCATTAGGGTTGACTTTGTTTTCGTGCTTTGCACTTGATAGAATATGTTATAGATTTGATATCTATATTTTCGCTTGGTCGCGTGCACCGATATTGCATTACGAATATAGCATTGATCGTGTACTTAGGATACACAACAGTTTTCGTATTTGGAAATTTGCATCATGGCTGGAGTAATTCTCATAGAAACCGCTAGAGTTACAGTTATGTGAAGTTATTTTTTTTTGAGTTTTTACGCACACTGTTGCAATATGATGTGTTTTAGCTCATGTGGGATTTTGGAGTCCCATTATATCGAGCGGATTATATATTTTAAAATTTGGATCCCGGAAAATTGTTTTGAAATGAGATGATTAGATTAAGAAAAATGTTTTAAGAAGGGGGTTTAAATTAAATTCGAGGACCGAATTTCTTTAAGGGGGGAGATTGTAACATTTTGGAAAATTATAAATATTAAATTATAATTTGAAATATAAAAATAGTGATTTTATAAAAGTGATATCACATACAATTTTTGGTATCGGAATTATATCCGTAAAAGTGTAGTTATTTCGGTGAATATGAATAAAGGTGTGTGATGTCATAAAAATAATATTCTAATTATTTTAACATGACATTGTATTTTTCAATTAGCTAATGACATTTAAGTGATAGATTTATCATTTCATATCTTTTATGTCGTATGGATTTGGATTTATAATATGAAAGTTTTTCCTTATTGTTGTATTTCTTTTAATCATGGTTGGTATATGATATTCTATACTAAACCTTCACACAACACCTCATCTTCAGCCTTGCTCATAACCCTCCACCTCCTCCTTCATTCTTTACACCTCCTCCTTACATGAATGCACCATTCTTCCTCATGATGACACCTCCTCTTTCTTCCATGCCACCTCCACCTCTCAACCTACACCTTATGCTTTCTTTACACAACACCACACACACACACAGGAACTCCTGAGCTTCTCAACTGAACAAAAAGTTAATTAATCAAGCTCCAAACTAATTTTCACAAGTGTTCTGTAAGTCTACGGTTGCTCCCCGGCCGTCGATCCGAGGCCAAAATGCAGAAACAAAAACTTTTCATAAACTTGAAACTGGTGCTAACGCAGACTTTAATCCCTGATCAAACCATTAACATTAGACTAGCGATCTAAAGAGAGTTAGAGAAGCTATACCAATCGATCTATGTCCTTCGGTCTTTAGCCACTGTCTTTAGCTTCTTGTGGCATCTTCGATCTCGCTCGATCTCCGGTCTCCTCGTCGGAAAGGGCACCATATCTACGAATCCTTTTACGGGCTCCCGCTTCGAACCGAAGCAACTCGGACACGAAATTTGCTAGCCGACGTGTCCAAGGTGAAGTAGAGAATGTGTGTGATAACTTTGTCTCTTGACACTCTAGGATTCTCAACACATGAGATGGTTAGAGTGGAGGTAAAAGATGATGCCAATGGTGGAACTTGTGAGATAGAAGAAGAAAGAAAAGAGAGGAGCATTTTGTGTTATTGTGTTGAATTATTGTTGTGAGCACAAGAATGAAAACCCAAGAGCCAACCCCAAGCCTATGGCTGCCCTCTCTCTCTCCATCCATCAATTCAACACAAAAACAAATCCTAATGTGACATTAGCACAAATAAAGAGACCATGAGTCACTAAACATGTCCATGTCACATTAAATACACCTCATCATGAAATTCACTCACAATTTCGACATGTAAACATTAATAGAAATGTTTACAACAATAAAAAGATATGGCAACATCTAAAGTAAACTCGTGACGGATCATAAGGATACCCCTCACCTGTATATACATACCTGCATCCGCATTCCGATTGAATGCGAATGAGATGAGACTAAAGTAATCCAACAAATCTAATACTGGGATCCGGCTTAAACCAAAGCCCACTAGTATGATCCGCCTGATCATGATCCGTGCATGACTGCACATATATGATCGAACCCTGCCATAATACCATACGGCCTATACAATGTTTCGCCCGAAACTTGAGAAACTGTCTGTGGGGGACTCTAAAGACTCGTCAATACTTTGGCTGTGGATTTAACCACTAGCACGTCAGTGGTACTAGCTGTGCGTAACGAGCTACCAGGTATTGACCAAAAGGGAGGTTGATGAGCGAACTGATCCTGACACCCTACTGAGCCTGTCAGTGACAATATCCGTACAGTCCGGTCGGTTTGTCTATGAGCATCGCATGTAGGGCTTAGGGGGTTGGTAAAAGTCAGACCACCAAAAGCGGTACAAGTCGTGTCAGAGTGTAGCCTAGAACACCCTGTGATACTACTGGAATACCTACCAGTAAATCTCCCAAGGACTTCGTGTATGTCTCTCCTAGACACAGCGCGATCTCACCCCCAATACCGGGAGAGACGAAACCTCTGCCGATCCGCTCACTGCCTTCATGTGACTCGGGACTGTACCCAACTAAAACCTGTTTGCACGACTCCTTTGAGCCGTGGTAGGGTAGTAATCAAAGCATAGTGGGAACTTACACGAGACAAATGACGATCTCAGGTCGATGAACTAACCTGTATACATGTCACCAGGGAACTGCTATCTGACGTCAGGTATAATACCAACTAGCATGTTCCCGGTGAGTCCTATCCGGTGTACTCATAACCCAATGATCACTTGTATACATCTTAGGTGATACAACTGACACCAATGGCTTGTGAGACCGGCCACCGCCCCTCGTCGTGGTCTAGACTGTATACATTAGTCTACTAATGGAGTGTCGATGCCCAGTCTCAAAACACCCACGACTAGGGGCCACTTTAAGGATGTCCTTATAGACTACCCAACTCTCACGTATATGATCGCCATCATACTGCTGGTAGTCAAGCAAGAATCCCAAGGGCTCTATCAACGTGTAATAGTGATCTGTAAGGTCACCTAAAGCATGTACACGATGATACAGATAAACCAGATAGCATACTATCATCTCGAGTAAGACTGTCCTACCAGCATAGGTCCTCCCTCAATCATTGCAATCACATGCTTGCGATCCAATAATTGACTTTGAGGGCACTATATCTAACAATCTCCCACATGCACTCAAGGCTAATTATTGCGATGTCGCATACACACAGCCCGTGTGATACCGAACACCCAACTCCTCTACTGATTAGTCTTACAAAGCTCGTTTGTAAAACTATTGCTTTTGAGGAATAGCCTCAGTGAGTGGATCCGCCCTGATATTTCTTTCTATGTCTCTCTTTATCTCAAGTCCGCGGAGAAAGCCATCACCCGAAATGAGCAATACCTGTCTTAGAATATGTCTGGATATCTGATGGGACCTAGTTCACAAATGAACTCCAAATCCAATCTTCTTTAGACTATATCGTCAACTGAACTTAATCAGTATCCTGCACCATGCCTCCCTCAGTATCCGCTTGGACCTCCTGTCTAAACTACTGCCCCTCGTCAGAGGGAAAACTATAACTCTGACAGTCACTTTGTCATCCTGGCCACCTTGGAAGCCTGGAATGATAACCATCTCCCGAAGGAGGCTGTCGTTACTGTAAGTCCATATTGCGACCCCCGGTGCTTACGGGGAGGCGGAAACGGTATAAAAAACAAATTTTTATCGCAAGAGGCAACATGGACTAAACAAGGTCGGGATCGTGTCTAAACTAAACTAGCAAATACGCTAAAGGGAGTTAGCTACTCGGATGAAGGTTATACCTAAACTTGAACTCCTTCTTCTTCAAAACTTGTAGAGGTTGATGGTTCTCTTCTTGTCGCCTTCTTCCGTCGAAGATGGATCCACCTCGAAGGTTCGACCTTTGGGCTCTTCCTCGATCTTTGAGTGAACTAGGGTTTCCGGCTTGCTAAACCTTGAACCTAGAATGAGTAGAGAGTAACTAGGGTTTGCTTTTCTTTTTAAAGAGAAGGATTCTCAACACATGAGAAGGTTTCTCTTTGCTAGAGGAAGAAGAAGATGAAATGAGGAGAGAGAGAGGTTATGATGGAATGAGCTATATTTTTCTTTCTTGCAACCATAATGCCAAAAGAAAAGAATTATCTAAATGATAATAATTGAAAATAAGAATAGTTGATGGTAATTTTGGAATGACCACTATCATGCTTCTTTAAATGAAGTGTAAGCATGAATCAAGGAGGATCTTTCAAAGCATGATGGTGGTCAACATTCAACCATGGTCAACAAGTCAACCATGGTCAACAAGTCAACAAAATCTACCATAACAAAATTCTCATTTAATTACTATTATTAATAGATAATATATAAATCCATTAGGGTTTGGAAAATGATAACTGTCAACTGTGCATACGCATCCGTTCCGAAACCCTAATGAAAAACCTCATTCTCCGCCTCAAGCAACTGTGCATACACACCTGCATTCTCGTTCCGAGGAACAAGAATACCAAGATATAAAAGCAACCCTAAAACATATACCAGTATCTGGCTCAAACCAGAGCCTGCCAGTATAATCCGTCCGGACTCCAAACGTGCACAAGTGCGCGGATGAGAACGAACCCTGTCGCAAAACCATGCGACCTCTACTCTGTTTTGCCCAGAGGCGAATACCCTCTGTGTGGGACTCTAAAGACTCGACACTACGCTGGCAGTGGGTTTAACCACAGACCGCAAGCGGCACTAGCTGTGCGTAACGGTCCCCAGGTAGATGTCGACAAGAAGGCTGACGAGGTGAAACCCCATCTGAACTCCTACTGAGTCTGAATGTGACATTCTCCGTACAGTCCGGTCTGTTCGTCTGATACATCGCATGTCGGGCCTAGGGGGCGGTAAAACGTCAGTCCCCCAATAGCGGTACAAGTCGTGTCGGAGTGAAGCCCAAAACACCCTGAGATAACACTGGAACCTACCAGTATATCTCGCTTGCCCTGGCCAGGGACTACTCGTGTAATGGCTCTCCTAGACACAGCGCGATGTCAACCCCCAATACCGGGAGAGACGAATCCTGTCTAACCGTCACTGCCTCCAAGTGCTTTGGGACTGCACCCAATCACCACCTGTTTGCACGACTCCTTTGAGCCGTGGTAGGGTAGTGATCAAAGTGCAGTGGGAACACACTCGAGGCGAAGTGCCAGTATCAAGTCAGCGGACTAAGCTGTACTCATGTCACCTGGGAACTGATAACTGACGATAGGTATAATACCAACCTGTCAGTTCCCGACGAGTCCTGTCCAGTGTACTCGTAACCCAACGAGCACCCGTATACTATCTCCAGTACGACGTACTGATGGCTGTGGGACAGACCATCTCCCACACTGGGATGAGAAGCGCATACGCTAGTCTACTCCGGAGTATCGATGCCCTGTCTCGATAGTCCTACGACTAGGGACCTGTATAAGGATGTGCCTATAGATTACCCAGCCCCCACTAGTGTGACTGCCATCACAACGCTGGTAATCAAGCAAAGATCCTAAGGGCTCCACTAATGCGTATAAGTGATATACTGAAATAAACACAAGTACACATTGAAGTAGAAACAAACCAAGTAGCATACTACTATATTGAGCAAGATTGTTTATACAAGGTGAATATCCCAAGCTTCCATTAAGTAATATACAAACTAGTATGATACAGTAATGGCCTCTAGGGCATATACACTAACAATCTCCCACTTGCACTAAGGCCATGTACTGGCGTATCGAAGACCTATCATCTCGATCAGCCGCTCGAACTGAGTCTGGGGTAAGGCCTTGGTGAATGGATCTGCAGTGTTCTCTTCTGAAGCAACCCTCCGAACCTCGATCTCCTTGCGATCCACGATCTCCCTGATCAGGTGATACCGCCTCAAGATGTGCCTGGATCTCTGATGGGACCTGGGTTCCTTTGCTAAAGCTATAGCCCCGTTGTTGTCGCAATACAGAGGTACTGGGTCAACAATGGACGGAACCACCTGAAGTTCTTTTAAGAACTTCCTTATCCAGACAGCTTCTTTTGCGGCATCAGATGCAGCGATGTATTCCGCTTCCATAGTCGAGTCTGCAACGGTTTCCTGTTTGGAACTCTTCCAACACACCGCCCCTCCATTGAGGGTAAAGACAAAACCCGACATGGACTTGGAATCATCCTTGTCACTCTGGAAGCTGGAGTCAGCAAAGGCCTCAATCTGGAGGTCTTTTCCGCCATACACCAAGAACATCTCCTTAGTCCTTCTCAGGTACTTGAGAATGTTCTTTACTGCTATCCAATGTTTCTCCCCAGGGTTTGACTGATACCGGCTTACTACACTCAGTGCATAAGCTACATCCGGTCTGGTACACAACATCGCATACATTATAGAGCCTACCGCAGAAGCGTAGGGTATAATAGACATGCGATCCCTCTCCAAATCAGTCTTGGGAGACATCTCTTTAGAGAGGGTGATCCCGTGACAAGCCGGTAGGTTACCGCGCTTGGAATCTTCCATACTGAATCTTTTCAGTACGGTGTCGATGTACCTGGACTGTGAAAGTCCTAATATCCTCTTGGATCTATCACGATGGATCCGGATCCCCAGGATGTAAGAGGCATCACCCAGGTCTTTCATGGAGAACCTGTGTGACAAGAAACCCTTGACAGATTGTAGCATAGGAATGTCATTTCCTATTAAGAGAATGTCATCCACGTATAAAACAAGGAATACTACAGTTCTCGCTACAAATCTACTATAGATGCATGGTTCATCTGGATTTTTGATAAAGTCAAATTCCTTGACCGTCTCATCAAAACAGATGTTCCAACTCCACGATGCCTGCTTTAGTCCATAGATGGACTTAAGCAACTTGCACACCTTTCCGCTGCTCCCACTCTGAATGAAACCCTCTGGCTGATCCATATAGACACACTCCTCTAAATTTCCATTTAGAAAAGCGGTTTTTACGTCCATCTGCCAAATCTCATAATCGTGGAAGGCAGCAATGGCAAGAAGGATCCGAATGGATTTCAGCATAGCCACTGGAGAAAAAGTTTCGTCATAGTCCAAGCTAGGTCTTTGACGGAAACCCTTTGCTACAAGTCTAGCTTTATAGGTCTCAACCTGTCCATCTACACCAATCTTCCTTTTGAAGATCCACTTGCATCCTACGGGTTTTACCCCGTCTGGAGCAATGTCCAACGTCCATACTTTGTTGGTGTACATGGACTCCATTTCGGTCCGCATTGCATCCAGCCATTTTACCGAGTCTACGCTCTGAACGGCCTGCTGGAAGCTAGTAGGCTCATCATAGTCTATGATGCAATCCTCTCTATCCCCGTCTATGAGAAAACCGTAGTATCTCTCGGGCGGATGAGACTGCCTACTACTTCTGCGGAGCGGCATAGGAATGTCCTGTTCATTTGAACCCTCTGGTTCTACTAAGCTTTCAGTAATAGCTCGTGGTTCTGGAATTTCTTCCAGTTCTACTGTGCTCCCACTTATCTGGTTTTCCAAAAACTCAGTTTCCAAGAAGTAGGCATGACGAGAAACAAGAACTTTTTGTTCCTCTTCATAGTAGAAGAAATATCCCTTAGAGTTCTTTGGATATCCCACGAACTTACACTGTACTGAGCGTGCCTCGAGCTTTTCCGCATGCTGCTTTTTAACAAAAGCTGGACATCCCCAAGTCTTGATGTGACTGAGATGGGGCCTCTTCCCACACCACATCTCATATGGTGTAGTAGGCACAGTCTTAGTAGGAACTCGGTTCAATAGGTACGCAGCTGATTCTAGTGCATACCCCCAGAATGATCGCGGTAACTCAGCGTTACTCATCATGGACCGTACCATATCCAATAGGGTCCGATTCCGTCTCTCCGATACACCGTTATGTTGCGGAGTGTATGGAGGAGTAAGCTGAGAGAGAATCCCATTCTCTTTTAAGTAATTCAGGAACTCGGCACTTAAGTATTCTCCACCTCGATCCGATCTTAGAATCTTGATACTTTTGCCGGTTTGTTTTTCTACTTCATTCTTAAATTCCTGGAATTTTTCAAAAGATTCTGACTTATGTTTCATTAAGAAGACATAACCGTATCTTGAAAAATCATCCGTAAAAGTAATGAAGTAAGAATAACCGCTTCGCGCATGTGTAGACATTGGACCACACACGTCACTGTGTATGAGTCCCAAGAGCTCGCTCGCTCTTTCTCCGTGTCCAGTGAACGGAGTCTTTGTCATCTTTCCCATGAGACAAGATTCACAAGTGGCATAAGACTGATACTCGAACGGATCCAAGTATCCTTCTTTATGTAACTTAGTCAACCGTGTCTCATTGATGTGACCCAGTCTACAATGCCATAAGAAAGCCTGATTGATATCTGGAGACTTTCTTTTGTGTGTATTCTGGACATTGAAAATCTGTGGTTGGTTTAATACGTATATACCATTGCTCAGTGTACCTGGCCCAATCAGAACTTGATTAAGGTGAATGTTAACAACATTACTTACAAACGCAAATTCATAACCTTCTTTAGAAACCAAAGATACAGAAATGATATTACAAGTTGCGTTGGGTACAAAAAAGCAATTACGCAAAACCAAAACATGCCCATCTGTCATTCCCAGGTGATAGTCCCCCACGGCTTTAGCATCCATGCTAGCTCCGTTCGCAACTCTGAGGGTCATGTCACCTGCCTTCAAAAACCTACGGTTTCTTAACGCCTGCAAAGAATTACAGATATGAGATCCTGATCCGGTATCCAATACCCAGGAAGTAGAGTTTATAGAAAGACAGTTTTCAATAACATACACACCTGAAGCTGAAGCCGCAACCTGCTTCAGTTCCTGTGTCCTGGCTTTCCAAGCCCTGCAATCTTTCTTCCAGTGTCCACTTTTGTGACAATAGAAGCATTCCTCTTTACCAACAAGCTTCCCCGCAATCATTGTTGCCTTTTCCTTTCCCTTCGTACCCACTTTACTAACACCGCCTCTTGGTTTGGCGGGGGCTTTCTTCCTCTTTCCCTTGGCTTTCGCCTTGGACCTAGAGGAAGAAGATCCTCCTACAAACAAAGCGGGTGTATCCCTACCCTTCTGTAGGGTGCCCTCTGCGGTCCTCAGCAGGTTGAGGAGTTCTGAAAGTTCAACTTCCTTTTCTTGCAAGTTGAAATTCAGTATGAACTGGGCGTAAGTGGATGGAAGGGACTGGAGAATTAAATCTGTATAAAGTTCACTGTCCAACGTGGTCCCAAGTTCCGCGAGCTCCTCAGTGTAGCCAATCATCTTAAGCACGTGGTCCGCTACCGATGATCCGACGACCAACTTTGTCGAAAACAACTTCTTCGACACTTCGTATCTTGCGATACGAGACTGCTCTCCATATAGTTCTTTTGTATGGAGAAATATGGACTCGAGGTCCATATTCTCATGCCTCCTCTGATGTTCGTTGTCCATAGAGGCAAGCACGAGGCACCTGGCCTTCGCGCAATCAATCTCCCAAGTCTTACGGATTTCCTTATCCGCGACGCTGGAGGTGGGACTTGGGACGGGGGGAGCTTTGGTGGTAAGAAGATACCCCAGCTTGTCGTAAGTGATTGCCAATTTGACATTCCTGAGCCAATCTTTGTAGTTTGGCCCTGTCAGTATGTTTTTATCTAGAAGTAACTTAAGTCCAGTCATTTCGATTTGGTCGCTGCAGGGGGAGAGAAGAAACACTTAGCACGATGCTCTTGCAAGTTTAGAATGGTTTTTAATTTGTCTAAACAGGATGGCTCCCACTGTCTCTCGAATCCCTCCTCAAACCACAAAGGAAGAATTAGCCGGGATCAGTCCCACCGTACAATACTTACTTAACCGTTCAGCCAGGCCAGTGTCGGTACTTCGAGAGAGGTTTTCCAACGCTTTTGCGAAGTTCCTTAATTTAAGAACCTCTTTTCCCTGGGGGCGTAGCCCCACTAACACCTTTCTAGGCACCTACTAGGTTTATAGCATTGATCGTTTAGTGAGAAATTTCCCGAGGAGTAGCATATACTCACAGTAGGATCGGGATCCAAATATCATCGCGTGACGAAAATGAAGGAATCCTACCATAATCATCACACTCCAAATGGTATGCAAATCTAGCAAGTTTCAGTACTTATGAAACTCCCGATGTGGATTTTTGCCCCATGCTCTTATGATCTTGACTTTGGCCAACAAATCATAAGTCACATGTCAAGTTCTTCCCGTCGTTCTCCAGGTTAATTTGAATCCACCCGTACATACCCTTGACTTTGGCCAACAAGGCAGTACGACTGTTCCAAATCAACGCATCTATCTATGCTGCACATGAATATCCAATAGCTACCAATCACTATGCCTTGACTTTGGCCAACAAACACAGCTTGAATACTATTGACTATTTATGTGAAACGACGGAGGGCTACGAATGGTTTTGGTAAAACCGTGAACGTAGTGAACTTGATATAATCGATGGAACAAGATAGCTTTTAGAAGGAGTGGCTCAAGCTCCGCATTTAAAAGTTAGTTTTGAAAAGAACCGAGTGGTTTTTCGAAAGTGTTCCAACGACTTTAACTTGGTTTATTATCTTGCATTAGTTCTTTTAATGCGTGATATTCTTGCATTAGTTCTTTTAATGCGTCCCATCATTTAATTCCTACCATTGCAGAAAACAACCAAAATATGACGTACGCTTATGCCATTCGCATTCGCCACGGGGTCCCGTCATCACTCGTTAGGTTACTTAACTAACGACAGAGCGGGGGCTGGGCTAGCGCGGCTGTAAAACATAAGCAACGCCTAAATAGAAAGCAATGATAGACATAACAGATCACAGATGAATACATTGGATATACTAGCAATCCGCAATCCTTTCGAGCCTGCAATGAAAAGCGGATTACACGGTCGCGGTGAATAGCCAAATACCCCACCCAAGACCCCTACGGGTGCGGCAAACTACCCGCCAAGTACTCGGCAGTTTGTGCACCCCTCCATGGGTCTATCCTAGGAGCAAAAACAGTAAAAAGAATTATACAATGACGGCTACAACCCCGACCCGGTTGTGCGGCCAAACAAATAATATTATTACATCAATTTACATTTACAATGAATGAAAAAAAAACAAAAGCTCATCTCACATCCACCCCGGCTATTCACCCGCGACAGTCCAACATATTCATATACACAATCCAATATCAAACACAGATCATGTATAACCCCGACTAATCGACTTATAGCGATTAGCCGAGGTTCAATATATACAAGCATCACAGATATAACCAACATAGCCAAAGTGCAGTGAAGTTCGGAAAAAATACGGAATTATAGGACCCCAAAAGTGAATTTCTGTTCTCGAAAATCTGGGCACATATAATATATCTTAAAAATCCCAAAACCAACACAGAAGAACACTGCACAAAAAACGATGCACAGAAGACGACAAAGCGCGGCGCTTCCGCGGCAGATACCCACCTCGTGCGGCGGAAGAGCGGCAGTTTTAATGAATTAGGGCATCGTATTTCTTGTGTGTTCAAACAAAACCCTGAGCCGAATTTACAAGTATAAAGTTTTTCATTTAGAGCAGAAAAAAATTCAACAGAAACTTAGGGTTTTGTTTTTCCGGTTTTGTGATTTTTTCGGTTCCGAACTTCGTTACACTTCACTACCAAGCTAGTTTAAGTTTAGTTAGGCTCTGATACCACTGTAAGTCCATATTGCGACCCCCGGTGCTTACGGGGAGGCGGAAACGGTATAAAAAATAAATTTTTATCGCAAGAGGCAACATGGACTAAACAAGGTCGGGATCGTGTCTAAACTAAACTAGCAAATACGCTAAAGGGAGTTAGCTACTCGGATGAAGGTTATACCTAAACTTGAACTCCTTCTTCTTCAAAACTTGTAGAGGTTGATGGTTCTCTTCTTGTCGCCTTCTTCCGTCGAAGATGGATCCACCTCGAAGGTTCGACCTTTGGGCTCTTCCTCGATCTTTGAGTGAACTAGGGTTTCCGTCTTGCTAAACCTTGAACCTAGAATGAGCAGAGAGTAACTAGGGTTTGCTTTTCTTTTTAAAGAGAAGGATTCTCAACACATGAGAAGGTTTCTCTTTGCTAGAGGAAGAAGAAGATGAAATGAGGAGAGAGAGAGGTTATGATGGAATGAGCTATATTTTTCTTTCTTGCAACCATAATGCCAAAAGAAAAGAATTATCTAAATGATAATAATTGAAAATAAGAATAGTTGATGGTAATTTTGGAATGACCACTATCATGCTTCTTTAAATGAAGTGTAAGTATGAATCAAGGAGGATCTTTCAAAGCATGATGGTGGTCAACATTCAACCATGGTCAACAAGTCAACAAAATCTACCATAACAAAATTCTCATTTAATTACTATTATTAATAGATAATATATAAATCCATTAGGGTTTGGAAAATGATAACTGTCAACTGTGCATACGCATCCGTTCCGAAACACTAATGAAAAACCTCATTCTCCGCCTCAAGCAACTGTGCATACACACCTGCATTCTCGTTCCGAGGAACAAGAATACCAAGATATAAAAGCAACCCTAAAACATATACCAGTATCTGGCTCAAACCAGAGCCTGCCAGTATAATCCGTCCGGACTCCAAACGTGCACAAGTGCGCGGATGAGAACGAACCCTGTCGCAAAACCATGCGACCTCTATTCTGTTTTGCCCAGAGGCGAATACCCTCTGTGTGGGACTCTAAAGACTCGACACTACGCTGGAAGTGGGTTTAACCACAGACCGCAAGCGGCACTAGCTGTGCGTAACGGTCCACAGGTAGATGTCGACAAGAAGGCTGACGAGGTGAAACCCCATCTGAACTCCTACTGAGTCTGAATGTGACATTCTCCGTACAGTCCGGTCTGTTCGTCTGATACATCGCATGTCGGGCCTAGGGGGCGGTAAAACGTCAGTCCCCCAATAGCGGTACAAGTCGTGTCGGAGTGAAGCCCAAAACACCCTGAGATAACACTGGAACCTACCAGTATATCTCGCTTGCCCTGGCCAGGGACTACTCGTGTAATGGCTCTCCTAGACACAGCGCGATGTCAACCCCCAATACCGGGAGAGACGAATCCTGTCTAACCGTCACTGCCTCCAAGTGCTTCGGGACTGCACCCAATCACCACCTGTTTGCACGACTCCTTTGAGCCGTGGTAGGGTAGTGATCAAAGTGCAGTGGGAACACACTCGAGGCGAAGTGCCAGTATCAAGTCAGCGGACTAAGCTGTACTCATGTCACCTGGGAACTGATAACTGACGATAGGTATAATACCAACCTGTCAGTTCCCGACGAGTCCTGTCCAGTGTACTCGTAACCCAACGAGCACCCGTATACTATCTCCAGTACGACGTACTGATGGCTGTGGGACAGACCATCTCCCACACTGGGATGAGAAGCGCATACGCTAGTCTACTCCGGAGTATCGATGCCCTGTCTCGATAGTCCTACGACTAGGGACCTGTATAAGGATGTGCCTATAGATTACCCAGCCCCCACTAGTGTGACTGCCATCACAACGCTGGTAATCAAGCAAAGATCCTAAGGGCTCCACTAATGCGTATAAGTGATATACCGAAATAAACACAAGTACACATTGAAGTAGAAACAAACCAAGTAGCATACTACTATATTGAGCAAGATTGTTTATACAAGGTGAATATCCCAAGCTTCCATTAAGTAATATACAAACTAGTATGATACAGTAATGGCCTCTAGGGCATATACACTAACAGTTATCATCTCCCTAGAACATCCACTTATGTTCTAAAACTACTTCCGAATGTTTGTCCAGGATTGGATTAATATCAACTTATTGCAGCTTGTGCAAAAACAACACCTGGTGTGGTACTTGACTTCTTGTGATTGACTCAATTGCCTAAGCAAGTGATATGCCAATCATGCACATCCCTGTCCCCTTTAGTCTGTAAGACACCTTTACAGAGGGTGACTCCATCACCTGCAGGTATACTACCGTGCCAGGAGTCTTCCATTCTAAAACACCTTCAGAATGCTGTCTAAGTACCCATATTGGGAAACTATGCAAATATAGATCTAAAACCATAGATCTAGTAACCAGAATGTCTGATATTATATCTATATCCTATTTGGAGAAACCACTATGTGACAACCAAATTATAACCGATCGTAGTATAAGAATTTCACTTCCTACTCTGTGTATGTCATCCAAATGCCAGGACGTCACACCCTACTACCTTCATAACAGATCCATCCCCTATTCAGATGAAGTAAAACCTATGACCGTCACATTAGAAATAGATGATCTATCTCCACTATATCTGCTTTAGTCTATAATTAGACATAAGCTACTTGTCCACTATACTTCCGCTTCTCCCACTGACTACGACAACCCTCTGGCAGAGTCATATACACGTGAACTTCTAAAGCTAGTTTAGAACGACGCTATACTCATCCTCCAGACGGGTCTCATAGCCTGGAACAACAGTAGTGTCAAGTCTGGGTAAAGAAGAACCTTCCTGTCATCGTCCTTGAGGCTACCGGAGTACCTCTCGGGTGCCTGAGGTTACCCACCATATCTGTGGAGTGGCTAATGAAATGTCAATCCAGATTGAATCTTTAGGTTCTTATTAAATTTTCAGTAATCATTTGTGGTTCTGGAATTAGTTCCAGTTGTACCATACTCCCACTACTTTTTTTTTGAAAAAAATCCATTTTTATTAAAACTGTGGCGAGTCAAGAACAATATCACTATTGATCTTCCAGATGGTAGAAAATCAAACCTCGTCATAGCCAGGGTCAACCCACAAACAGCCATTATAGAAACGTGCCTTGAGTTATCCAGAGTCTGGTTTTAAGCATAAGCCGGACAACTCCCCGTACCTTAACATCGTTAAGATATAAACCATTCTATATCCAATATAGAAACAGAGGCACTGATTTAATTGGAACCAGATTCAAATCATGCAGCTGTCTCCAGTGTATGTCTACTAAATGGAGAGAGGCCGATCAGCATTACTCAACTTAGGAGTGCATCCAATTATGAGTAACCTGAAAGAGAAACAAGTTTCTCAAAGCCATTATCATCAACTGAATACCATACACAAGTATCTACATCTTCGATTACCTTGAAGAATCCCGATATTTGCGACACCTGGTTCTCTACTTTATTCTTATACCTATAACTTCTCAAAAGTTTAGACCTTTTATTTCTACGAAACACTTGTCTAAAAGCTAGAGAAGTCATAAGTAAACAGAATATAGTACGAGGACCAACCCCTCTGTCCTAATGGACACTGGACAATATACAATGCTTTGTATATATCCCCTGAGTTGAATAACTCAAATCCTGTGCGTCGTAGGTTGAAAACTGTACTTATGGTTAAGAAGAATTACACCGCTGTTTAATCCTCATTATCTAACCATCAACTGATATAGGTAAATGTCATGGACATAATTTCAAAAGGTTATATCTCACTTTATAAAAATAAACATACAGATATATCAATTTGAAATTGGTGCATAACAACGAATATTCAAAACCAAATATTTTCCGTCCGGCAAACAACCCAGGCGATTTCCTTAAATATCAACAATTACAACGAATCCCGATATAATGAGTGTAAGTCTACGGTAGCGCCCCGGCCGTCGATCCGAGGCCAAAATACGGAAACAAAAACTTTTTCTAAACTTGAAACTGGCGCTAACGCAGACTTTAATCCCAGATCGAACCATTAACCTATAACTAGCAACTAGAGAAATGTTAGAAAAGCTATACCGGTCGAACCGTGTCCTTCGGTCTTTAGCCACCATCTCTTGCTCCTCGTGGCATCTCCGGTCTTCGGTCTTCTCGTCGGGAAGGCACCATATCAAAGAGTCTTTTTACGGGCTCCCGCCTCTTAACCGAGGCAACTCGGACATGAAGTTTGATAGACGACGTGTCCAAGATTGCTGTAGAATATGTGTAGAATGCTTTGTCTCAAAGGTTAATTGAAGTTTCCTCAAAGGGAGATGAAATGGAAATGAACTCAAGAATTTTTCTTATTAAAATGAATCAATCTCTTTCACCAAGATTGGGGTGTCCAAAAATGGTGCTCGTCCAGGGAATATGAAGAGGAGAGGGGATGGGCACAAGCAAGTGTGAATGGTGACCATAAGAAAAGAAAACCACACAACAAATCCTTTCACAATAAATGCAAGCAATGATGCACAATTGTATCAATCTTAATAAAAAAAACATTGTGCTTGCTACAGGAATCTGGTGCCCTAGCCACCACAAAAAACACCTTCCATTTACTAATTTTGAAATTTGCAAGAAACCCCTTCTCCTCACAAAAATTCAGCCATGAAGGAATAAAGGAAAATGGCCGAAACGGAATGCAAACCGGCAACTTCAAAAAACGATCCCGTAAAAAAATACGGGATAACCCCGCAACTGTATATACATACCCGCATTTGTATTTCGACCGAATACAAATGCAATGAGATAAAATCTACAAAGTATAATATTAGGATCCGGCTTAAACCAAACCCTGCTAGTATTATCCGTCCGAACCATGACACGTGCACAGGTGCACGCGTACGTTCGAACCCTGCCATAAATCCATACGGCCTCAACAACGTTTCGCCCAAAACTTGAGAAACTATCTGTGGGGGACTCTAACGACTCGTCAATACTTTGGCTGTAGATTTATGTAACGCCTCGAAAAGTCGTTTTGGTGTTTTCCACGAAAATCGGTGAAAAATTGGTATTTTTCCATAAATCGTCTTTTTTGTTATTTTGCAGTTTAGGCCTAATTATACATAATAAGGATAGGTAATTGCTAGTTTTTAGTAGCTAGTGAGTTACTTATAAATTTCTGGTCATTTAAAAAATTTTCCCTATTTTTCAATTTTTAACATTATTTTAAGCTGTTAAAAATATATTAAATTAGCGATAAATACAAATTTAAATGGGCTAATTTTAATCTTTAAAATCATGTTAACTAAAATCTAGTTAGTAATATAAATTTTTAGTATTTTATTTCAAGTTCTATTTGTAAGTGCACGGCGGCGCCCCGGCCGTCAATCCGACGCCGGAATGCGGAAGCGGTGATAAACTTTAATTTTGCGGACTTTGCAAACCGGCACCACCGCGCACTAAACTCCGGATCGTAACCATTAACAAGTCTAAGCTACAAAGAAGAAAGGGAAGAGATGTACCGACTGATCCGAGTCCTCCGGTCTTCATCTCCACTCCGATCTCCTCGCGGGATCTCCGTCCGTCTCCTCCTCGTCGGAAAGGGCACCACATCGCCTGTAGCTTTTACGGGCTCCCACCTCAATACCGAGGCAACTCGGGCGCGAAGCTGGCGAATCGACGCGTCCAAGATTTGCTGTAGGAAGTGTAGTGTAGAGGCTACTTGTCTCTTTGGGGTTTGTTGCCTTTGGATGGAGGAATGAAGATTGAACTTTGGAGGGAAATGAAGCTACCAATTTTTGCAAGGAAATGAGATGAACAAAATGAAGCACAAAATGAATCTCTCATTATTCTCTCCTCATCAATTAGTGGCCGGCCATTCTAAGTGGAAAATGGTGGAGGGAAATTGAGTGGATGCATGAAGGGAGGTAATGGTAGGAAAAAGCAAGTGGTGACCTTAACAAAACATGAACCATGCTTATAACATACATCCACCCATACCCTTTCCAATCAACATTAAAGCAAGAATGGTGCAACAAATAATGATATCATCATAATAAAACTTTTAGCAATAAAACCCCTCCACAAATGTAATTTGCAAAACTGCAAATTACCCCCTCCATCGGAAAAGTCCGGCCGGGAAAGAACAAAGGAAAACCGGCCGGAACGGAATGCAAACTGGCAACTCCAGAAAACTGGTCCCGTAATAAATTACAGGAAAACCCCGACACTGTGCATACACACCCGCATCTGTATTCCGTCCGGATACAAATGCAAAGAGACAAAATCTACACTGTACTAAAACTAGGACCGGCTTAAACCAAAGCCGGCTAGTAATATCCGTTCGATCCTGATCCGTGCAATACCGCACGTATCTGATCGAACCCTGCCATATACCTATACGGCTACTAGTACAAACCGTCCGATCCTGATCCGTGCAATACCGCACGTATCTGATCGGACCCTGCCATATCTCCATACGGCCTCTACAGCGTTTCGCCCGAAACTTGAGTAACTGAAAGTGTGGTAGACTCTAAAGACTCGTCAACACCTTGGTTGTGGATTTAACCACTAGCACGTCAGAGGTATAAGCCAATACGTGACGGGCTACCAGGTACTGACCAAATGGGACGTCGATGAGGAAGCTCACCCCGACACCCAACTGAGCCTGTCAGTGACAATATCCGTGCAGTCCGGTCCGTTCGTCTATGAGTATCGCATGGCGGGCCTAGGGGGTTGGTAAAAGTCAGACCCCCAAAAGCGGTACAAGTCGTGTCGGAGTGTAGCCCAGAACACTCTGAGATACTACTGGAATACCTACCAGTAAATCTCCTTGCCTTGGCCAAGGACTTTGTGTAATGGCTCTCCTAGACACAGCACGACCTCACCCCCAATACCGGGAGAGACGAACCCCTGAAGATACGCTCACTGCCTCCATGTGGCTCGGGACTGTACCCAACTAAAACCTGTTTGCACGACTCCTTTGAGCCGTGGTAGGGTAGTAATCAAAGTACAGTGGGAACTCACACGAGACAAATGACGATCCCCAGGTCGATGAACTAACCTGCACACATGTCACCAGGGAACTGCCATCTGACGTCTGGTATATGACCAACTAGCATGTTCCCGGCGAGTCCTGTCCGGTGTACTCATAACCCAATGAGCACCTGTATACATCTTAGGTGATCCAACTGACACCAGTGGCTTGTGAGACCGGCCACCGCCCCTCGTCGGGGTCTCGACTGTATACACTAGTCTACTAATGGAGTATCGATGCCCGGTCTCGAAACTCCCACGACTAGGGACCTTTTAAGGATATGCTTGTAGACCCCCAGCTCCCACTTATATGATCGCCCTCATACTGCTGGTGGTCAAGCAAGAATCCTAGGGGCTCTATCAACGTGTAATAGCGACGTGTCAGGTCACCTAAAGCAGTACACGATGATAAAGGTAAACCAGATAGCATACTATCATCTCGAGTAAGACTGTCCTACCGGGATAGGTCCTCCCTCAATCATTACAATCACGTACCTGTGACCTAATAATTGACTCTGAGGGCACTATCTCCAACAATCTCCCACTTGCACTCAAGGCTAATTATTGCGATGTCGCATACTCACAGCCCGTGTGATACCGAACATCCAACTCCTCTACTAGTCAGTCTCACAAAGCTCGTTTGCGGAACTATTGCGTTCGAGGAATAGCCTCAGTGAGTGGATCCGCTTAGTTGTTTCTTTCTATGTCTCTCTATATCTCATGTTCGCGGAGAAAACCCATCTCCCGAAATGAGCAATACCTGTCTTAGAATGTGTCTGGATGTCTGATGGGACATAGCTCATAAATGAACTCCAAATCCAAACTTCTTAGACTGTATCGTCAACTGAACTTAATCAGTATCCTGCGCGCCATGTCTCCCTCAGTATTGCCTTGGACCACCCGTCCAAAATACTGCCCCTCATCAGAAGGAAAAACTATAGCTCTGACAACCTTCTTGTCGTCCATGTCACCTTGGAAGTCTGGAATGATAACTGTCTCCCGAATAAGGCTGTCGTTATCATATCCCTAGAACATCCACTTATGTTCTAAAACTGCTTCCGACTGTTCCTCCAGGATTGGATCAATATCAACTTATTGCATCTAGTGCAAGAACAACATCTGGTGTGGTACTTGACATCTCATGATTGACTCAATTGCCTAAACAAGTGATCTGCCAATCATGCGCATCCCTCTCTACTTTAGTCTATAAGACACCTTTAGAGAGGGTGACTCCATTACCTGCAGGTACACTACCGTGCCAGGAGTCGTCCATTCTAAATACTCTTAGAATGCTGTCAAAGTACCCTGATTGGGAAACCACCCAAATCTAGATCCAAAACCATAGATCTAGTAACCAGTATGTCTGATATTGTGTCCAAGTTCCTTGTGGAGAAACCACTGTGTGACGACCAAAGAATAACCGATTGTAGTATAGGAGTTTCTTTTCCTACTTTGTGTATGTCATCCAAAACCCGGATATCACACCCTACTACCTTCTCAACAGATCCATCCCCTATTCTGATGACGTCAAACCCATGACTGTCACATCAGAAATAGATGATCTATCTCCGCTACATCTGCTTTGGTCTATAAATAGAAATAAGCCTGATGTCCACCAATGCTTCTGCTGCTCCCACTGACTACAACAACCCTCTGGCAGAGTCATATACACGTACACTTCTAAAACTAGTTCAGAACGACGCTATACTCATCCCCTTGCCGGGTCTCGCAGCCTGGAACAACAGCAATGGCAAGTGTGGGTAATCAAGAACTTCCCTGTCACCGTCCTTGAGGCTACCGGAGTACCTCTCGGGTGCCTGAAGTTACCCACCTTATCTGCGGAGTGGCCAATGGAATGTCAAATCAGATTGAATCTTTAGGTTCCTTATCAAATCTCCAGTAATCGTTTGCGGTTCTGGAATCGCTTCCAGTTCTACCATACTCCCACTACTGTTTTCTGAAAAAATCCATTTTTATTAAAACTGTGGCGAGTCCAGAACAATATTTCTATTGATCTGCCAGATGGTAGAAAATCAACCCTCGTCATAGCCTGGGTCAACCCACAAACAGCCATTACAGAAACGTGCCTAGAGCTGTCCAGAGTCTGGTTTTAATCATAAGCCGGACAACTCCCCGTACCTTAACAACGTTAAGATATGAACTGTTCTATATCCAATATAGAACCAGAGGCACTGATTTAATTGAACCAGATTCAAATCATGCAGCTGTCTCCAGTGCATGTCAACAAAATGGAGAGAGGCTAATCAGCGTTACTTAACTTAGGAATGCTTCCAATTATGAGTAACCTGAAAGAGAAGCAATTTCTCTTTATCATTACTATCAACTGAATACCATACACAAGTATCTACATCTTCGATCACTTTGAAGAATCCCGATACTTGCTACACCTGGTTCTCTACTCTATTCAAATACCTATAACTCCTCAAAACTTAGACCCTGTGTTTCTACGAAACATATGTCTAAGAACTAGAGAAGTTAAAAGTAAACAGAATATAGTATGAGGACCAACCCCTCTGTCTTAATGGACACTGGACAACATACAATACTCTGTATAAGTCCGCTGAGTCTAACAACTCTTTCACTGTGCGTCGTAGGTTGAAAACTGTACTTATGGTTAAGAAGAATTACACCGCTGTTTAATGCTCCTTACCTAACCATCCACTGATATAGGTAAATGTCATTGACATAATATCAAAAGGTATATCTCACTCTATGAAAATAGACGTACAGATATATCAATTTGAAATTGGTGCACAACAGCGGATATTCAAAACCAAACATTTGCCGACCGGCAAACAGCCCAGGTGATCTCCTCAAATATCACCGATTACAACGAATCCCGATATAATGAGGATGATCACCCAATTTCCAATAACTTACTCCCACTCATCATCTGTAAAACCATACAGATGTGACAATCATACCTGGTAAATACATACCCTGGAGCAAGTGTCTAATCGGGAAATCAGTTTTCATTTAACAGTACACAGTGAACTGAAACATTGAAATGTTTCGATGGGGTATCCTGGTATTCCTAGTAATGCCTCTTCCATTATCCAGATTCACAACTATAACCGTATAATTCTTTGCCACCTCTCCAAATCCCTTTATATGTCTTTAGTCATTACCTTCTGCACACCCCTTAGGCCAAATGGTTTTCTTCCTTCCCTGCCGTTCGGCACCAGCCTATGGTTTGGAAGAAGACTATCCAATAAGCTTAATGGGTGTACTGTCCTAGTCCTAGGAGCACTCGCAATGCGAGAGAAGGTGAAGATAAAAGACAACCGAATAAACCTTATTCCTATTTCTCCTGGACCAGAATCCATCCCCGAACTGGAACAAGTTCCTTTCGAGTTCGTATATAACCATACGATGGAGTATCCAATAAACTGTGGATCTTCGTAGTGATACGGAGTGTCCTGGAGAAATACAAAGGTGATTTAGGATTGGCGAAGAAATACTTGGTTTGGTCGTGAATAGCAGTCGCAATTTACTTTGCCCTCTTACTAATCCCTTGCTTTGTCTGAACTTAATACCTTCTGTACACCGTTTAGGCTAACTGGTTTTCTTCATTCCCTACCAGTCGGCACCAGCCTATGGTTTGGAAGAAGACAATCCAATTTGCGTAATAGGTGTACTACCCCTAAACCAAGGAGTACTCGTAACCTGAGAGAGGGTAAAAGGAAAAGAAAACTGAATAATCCTATCCGTTTTCTCCAGAACCGGAAACCATCCTCGAATTCCTTCGAGTTCGTATCTAACCATACGATGGTTTTGTCCAATGGAAGTGGACGTTCGTAGTAATACGGGGTGTCCTGGAGAAAAGGGTAAAAGTGGGAGTGGCAATGAGGTCTGCAACTCTGACAATCCAAAAGCCGGTGTTTAAGAAGGTTCGGTCAACTTGGTCACTGAGTCATAGTCTTAGGGTCGGGTCAATGGTCGCTGCCAGAGAGAGAGAAAAGAAACACTCAGCGTGCACTCTAACCAAGATCAGAATGGTTACCAATTTATCTAATCTGGAAACCTCCCACTGTACCTCAAATTCTCCTCCAAACCTGAAAAAAGAATTAGTCGGGGTCACCCGAGGAGTAAACCAACTCATCAGTGGGAATCGGGATCCAACTCTCATCGCATGACAACGTGACGGAATCCGCTCACGTCATCACACTCCAGAAGGTATGCGCATATCTGGCAAGTTTCAGTTCTTTTGAAACTCCCGATGTGATTTCTGCCCCATGCTCTTATGACCTTGACTAAGGCCAACAAATCATAAGTCACATGTCAAGTTCTACCCGTCATTGTCCAGGTTGATTTGAACCCACCCGTACAAGCCCTTGACTAAGGCCAACAAGGCTATACGACTGTCCCAAACCAACGCATCTATCTATGCAACATATGAATACCCAATAGCTACCAAACACTGTGCCTTGACTAAGGCCAACAAACACAGCTTGAATACTATTGACTACCCATATGAAACGACGGAGGGCTACGAATGGTTTCTGGCGAAAACCTTTAACGTAGTGAACTTGATATCGTTGAAGGAACGGATAGCTTTTTAGAAAATATAGTGACGAAAACCTTTACGAAAGAGGTCACTCCCGGTAAAGGGATCTCGGCTCTTTCCCCGTAGAATGGGGTGCTGGATATTCATAACCGAATATCACTGTGGAAAGCAAAAGTAATCGGCTATAGTGAAGTTAATGCCCTGACGCAAACTTCTGTCCAAGGGGTCACTCCCGGTGAAGGGATCTCGGCCCTTGCCTCGTCGACTGAGGAGCAGGATATTCCAACTGAATACCACGATGCAAAACAAAAGTAAACGTCCTTGCAATAACAGCTTTTTGAAAAGTGTTCCAACAACATCAGAATAGGTTTGTTTAACTTGCATTGATCCGAATCAATGCAGTCCCATCAATTGATCACACCACAAAGAACGAAAATATACTGACGTACGTATATGCCATCCGCATTCGCCACTGGGTCCCGTCATCACCCGTTAGGTTAGCTAACTAACGGCAGAGCGGGGACTGGACTAGCGCGGATGAAAAACATATACAACATCTACTAATATATATACCAATATATAGTATTTCGCTCAAGGCGTGAATAAAATGCAACATCATAGAAATGTACAGCATCACAGAACAATACAGATATCTGGGATCCCCGGGTTTCACAGAGCCGCTGAAACCCGACGTTCCCCTGGTCGTGTGGATAGCCTGTGCAATGAAAACCTAGACCCCTACGGGCGCGGCAAGTCACCCGCCAAAACCTGAAGCGAGGCAGCCCCCTTCAGCGCCGTGAATGGACCACCCAGCACTTCACGGAATCCGGCAACTTGGGCACCCCTCCTGGGTCAACCTGTACCCCCTACGAGTGCGGCGAATAGCCCGCCAATCCTAGAGTGAAGCCCCCTCCGTCTCAATGCCATGAGATGCGGGCTTGTTGCCCTCCAGAACCCGGCTATCCGTGCACCCCTCCGCGGGGCAATCCTAGTACAGAAAGTAAAATATACATACAACGGGTACATCGACCGCAACCAGGTCGTGCCCCAAAAAAATAATACAAACAGGCAGTGACGGCAGTCCACATGTCGGACGCTCGCCCCGCAAAATCAAATGTACATGATACAACAAAAACAGTACTAGCATTGCATCCAGGCTATCCCCACGACCGATCCGCAACAACACAGCAAATACATAGAACATCAACGTGAAAATCACGTTCGCAAATCCGTCTAACCGGGCTATAGCAGTTAGACCGGATTTACCGATCGAGTGACATTCACGGTCGCAGATATAATGTAAATACTGTGAAAAATGTGTTTAAAAAATTTCCGATTGATCAAACAATTAACAAGTGGGCCCCAAAGAAAACTGTAGCACTCACAGAAACAATTGGCCCAACTTTAATATTCCAAAGCCCATATTTAAAGCCCAGAAGGCCTCTGTAAAAAAATGGTGAAGTGATGTGAATAGTGCGCGGCGGAAGGGCCGCACAAAAGGGGTTTTCGCGGCGGTTCCGCGCTCCAACTGTGGAGTTACTTCGTCAAATTTTTACAGAACTCTTAGATTTTCCAGTACATCAATATTTTATAACCTGAAAAATTTTTCGAGACCAAAAATTTTCAACAGAAACTGATGCGAACTAAAATGCAGTTTTGGAACTTTTTGATCGATCGGAAATGCAAACACATTACACAAAGCTAGACTAAGTTAATGGCGAGGCTCTGATACCACTGTAAGTGCACGGCGGCGCCCCGGCCGTCAATCCGACGCCGGAATGCGGAAGCGGTGATAAACTTTAATTTTGCGGACTTTGCAAACCGGCACCACCGCGCACTAAACTCCGGATCGTAACCATTAACAAGTCTAAGCTACAAAGAAGAAAGGGAAGAGATGTACCGACTGATCCGAGTCCTCCGGTCTTCATCTCCACTCCGATCTCCTCGCGGGATCTCCGTCCGTCTCCTCCTCGTCGGAAAGGGCACCACATCGCCTGTAGCTTTTACGGGCTCCCACCTCAATACCGAGGCAACTCGGGCGCGAAGCTGGCGAATCGACGCGTCCAAGATTTGCTGTAGGAAGTGTAGTGTAGAGGCTACTTGTCTCTTTGGGGTTTGTTGCCTTTGGATGGAGGAATGAAGATTGAACTTTGGAGGGAAATGAAGCTACCAATTTTTGCAAGGAAATGAGATGAACAAAATGAAGCACAAAATGAATCTCTCATTATTCTCTCCTCATCAATTAGTGGCCGGCCATTCTAAGTGGAAAATGGTGGAGGGAAATTGAGTGGATGCATGAAGGGAGGTAATGGTAGGAAAAAGCAAGTGGTGACCTTAACAAAACATGAACCATGCTTATAACATACATCCACCCATACCCTTTCCAATCAACATTAAAGCAAGAATGGTGCAACAAATAATGATATCATCATAATAAAACTTTTAGCAATAAAACCCCTCCACAAATGTAATTTGCAAAACTGCAAATTACCCCCTCCATCGGAAAAGTCCGGCCGGGAAAGAACAAAGGAAAACCGGCCGGAACGGAATGCAAACTGGCAACTCCAGAAAACTGGTCCCGTAATAAATTACAGGAAAACCCCGACACTGTGCATACACACCCGCATCTGTATTCCGTCCGGATACAAATGCAAAGAGACAAAATCTACACTGTACTAAAACTAGGACCGGCTTAAACCAAAGCCGGCTAGTAATATCCGTTCGATCCTGATCCGTGCAATACCGCACGTATCTGATCGAACCCTGCCATATACCTATACGGCTACTAGTACAAACCGTCCGATCCTGATCCGTGCAATACCGCACGTATCTGATCGGACCCTGCCATATCTCCATACGGCCTCTACAGCGTTTCGCCCGAAACTTGAGTAACTGAAAGTGTGGTAGACTCTAAAGACTCGTCAACACCTTGGTTGTGGATTTAACCACTAGCACGTCAGAGGTATAAGCCAATACGTGACGGGCTACCAGGTACTGACCAAATGGGACGTCGATGAGGAAGCTCACCCCAACACCCAACTGAGCCTGTCAGTGACAATATCCGTGCAGTCCGGTCCGTTCGTCTATGAGTATCGCATGGCGGGCCTAGGGTTTGGTAAAAGTCAGACCCCCAAAAGCGGTACAAGTCGTGTCGGAGTGTAGCCCAGAACACTCTGAGATACTACTGGAATACCTACCAGTAAATCTCCTTGCCTTGGCCAAGGACTTTGTGTAATGGCTCTCCTAGACACAGCACGACCTCACCCCCAATACCGGGAGAGACGAACCCCTGAAGATACGCTCACTGCCTCCATGTGGCTCGGGACTGTACCCAACTAAAACCTGTTTGCACGACTCCTTTGAGCCGTGGTAGGGTAGTAATCAAAGTACAGTGGGAACTCACACGAGACAAATGACGATCCCCAGGTCGATGAACTAACCTGCACACATGTCACCAGGGAACTGCCATCTGACGTCTGGTATATGACCAACTAGCATGTTCCCGGCGAGTCCTGTCCGGTGTACTCATAACCCAATGAGCACCTGTATACATCTTAGGTGATCCAACTGACACCAGTGGCTTGTGAGACCGGCCACCGCCCCTCGTCGGGGTCTCGACTGTATACACTAGTCTACTAATGGAGTATCGATGCCCGGTCTCGAAACTCCCACGACTAGGGACCTTTTAAGGATATGCTTGTAGACCCCCAGCTCCCACTTATATGATCGCCCTCATACTGCTGGTGGTCAAGCAAGAATCCTAGGGGCTCTATCAACGTGTAATAGCGACGTGTCAGGTCACCTAAAGCAGTACACGATGATAAAGGTAAACCAGATAGCATACTATCATCTCGAGTAAGACTGTCCTACCGGGATAGGTCCTCCCTCAATCATTACAATCATGTACCTGTGACCTAATAATTGACTCTGAGGGCACTATCTCCAACACTATTTAGTTATAATCGAAGGAAACAAAAATTATTTAATTTAAGCTAAAACTTGCAATTTTGAGTTTGTGGGGGGTCTTTTTGCATAGAATTTTTCTGTAAAATCTCTCACACACACCCCTCCCTTCCATGGCCGGCCTTACCCATAGCAGCCCAAGAATTTTCTTTCCCTCTTTTTGACTTTATATCATGTGAGGAAATGGGTTAAAAATGGTTATATATATATTTATAAGGTAAGGGTATTATGGTAATATGAGAGGGTTGACTTGGACTTTTTTCCCCCAACTTCCCCACACCTCTCCCCACTCCCTCACTGCTGGAATTTCTACAGAAAATAGCAGCCCCTCCCCCTTCTTGTCTAATCTCTTTTCATCATCAAATTCCATCAAAAATTGCTCCAAAAATCCAAATCAAACATCAAAATTTCAAGCCCATCCTTCATCCATTCTTCTTAGCCACTCTAGCTTGGATCTTGGATGCTAGGAGGCATCTTGGGAGGCAACTTTTCTTGCTAGATCTTTAGATCTTGAGGTATAATCCTTACCCATTTAAATTCTTTTGGTTAGATTTCCTTAATTGAGTTGTTTTAGTGTAAATATTAGTGTTAATTTGTAATCTAGTTTTTTTAAGTTCATGGCGTGAATTTTAATTAGGGTTTAGAAAACCATTATTAGGTTAATTAGTTTATTTTGTTATCTAGTTGTTATACTAACCTAATCAATGGGGTTACTTTGCTTACGTGGCTTCAAATTATGCGAATCTAAGTTAATTTAGTGTGAAATTTTGATTGCAATTGTTATTGATAAAAATCAAGAAAGGGTTTGCTTGTGGAAAATAGGTTTTGAAGCATGGTTAATGTGTTAAAAATTACTGTAGTGGCTATCTATTGTTAACTTGGGTGTTTGCGCGATGTTGTGTGCACTTTATCGCAAATCCGCGAAGTTTGCATGAATTTGGAAGTCTTTTGTGCTTACTAGGTTTTATTAAAATATTGTAGTGATGTATTTGTGATATCTTGATGATATTTTTAGCATATCCTTTGACATTTAAGATGTGTGAGTGCGGAGTTTTGTGTACTCGGGTTTTAGTTTTGCCGAGCGCCCCAAAACGACGATTATAGTTAGTTTTTGTGATTTTCGGATGTGTTCCGCGCACCTTGTGCACGTTGTGCCTAACTCATGAACGTTGATATTTTCATTTGGGATTTGCGTCATTTCATGATATGTAACCTTATGTTTTGTATTGGTGCAAATTCCAGGTTCGGTCGCGGAGACTTAGGACGCGGCACGAAAAGGAAAGGCGGTGATTGGACATAGCTAGCTGGAGATTCCGGTGAGTAGATGTAACATCTACGGGAGACTATCATTTGGATGGCGCAAGTCGCCCCATAGTTTAAGTAGTTTAAATATTTCTAATGATATTAGTAATTAGGAGTAAATGCTTGCGTAACATCTTGCTACATCCATGCTTTATATTGTCATACATATGCGAACCTATTCTATAGGACACTTGCACCATTGCTAGGGTTTTTATATGCAGCACGAGCACTATTCATGCGTACACACACGCCCTGGTAATTGCCATGCCACGACACTAGATAACTTCTAATCTAGAATATTGTCACCATATTTGATACTTAAACCTGTACTATTGCAATAAATCTTTAAAATAAAATTGTAGAATTGCTACTCATATGCATGTATATCATTATATCGTTTGTTCATGCCTATTTATTAATCATACATTGCAACCTGAACATTGATACCATATGCATTCATTATCATTGACATATGCACCCATGATGGTTTCTTGAGATTTTATGATATTTCTGGATTTCGGGGGAAAGCCGCAAGATTTACAAACTTATTATCTTTTAAAATATGAAAAGTTGCGGTTTTATAGTGATGTATATGTCGTCCACCATGAGTTTGCTGTGGTTTTCGAGACCCGTTTTGAGGAGTTGGATGAACTGTCTCGGGTACATGGTGGGCCCGGTGAGGTACCCCGGGGCAAGAAGATCGCAGATGATGGTGTCGAGCCTAGCAGGGGATGGATTACCTACCGGTGACTGTTTTGGCACGGAGGATATCCAGAGGATACCGACCGTGGCCGCGAGATAATGAGATATTGATATTTGAGATGGGTCAGCCGGACGGCTGAGGCCAGAGATACTACGATATGGATATATGAGATTTGAGACAGTTTTGAGGTGTCGTTGCTGGACACGGATTCTGGTTGATTCTATTCGTATTGTGCTGATATTTCAAAAGAGTTTCCTAAAGGAAAAAGATGATTTCTTATACTTACACATGCAGATCATGAGTATATTCATATTGCATACATACCTGCTAGTATATTCATGTTGCATACATACCATACATACCTCCTAGTATATTCATGTTGCATACATCCCTGCTAGTATATCCTGCCATATCTGTATTACAGATGCTAGGATGCTTGTGTTGTAGGGTTCCTGGGCACACTAGTGAAGGTTCATAAAGCATCAAACATGCCCGAATAAAATTCTACATGTGCCGAACAATCCAAAGACGGGATCTTTGCTAGATTATTAGGGTTTAGCATGGAAGATAACAACTTTTTATCTAAGTGTGAGGGATTACAACCTTTGTAGTCCGCTCTTTCGCTTCACAAGCTCCGAGTAGAAGTCCCTTTGCCGCGATCTACGATCTCCCAGACTCAAGAGAGGCTCCACGACTCGAACGATCCATGCTAGCTTGAAGTGTTCTGAATCTCCGATGATCTACGTCGAAGTTGAAAAAACCCAAGCTTTCTCACTCTATAGAGATGAACACACTAATCTCATGGGCTAGATGAGATGAGGATGAGGGAGTATTATTTATGCTTTCTTTTTAATTCCCTTTCTCACAATTTATCATCACAAAAAGAATTTCTAGTAAGCTTTTTCTTTTTAACTCAAGAGAGAAGAAGATGATAATGAAAAGATAATTCCTTTTGTGATGAATAGAAAAGAAATGTATATGATTGATCATAGAACCATGGTCAAGGATGATAGGCTAAGAGTTTGTAGAGAATAAACTAGGGTTAGGGTTTGGTTAGGTTAAAGATAAAGATCAACCATAATATCATAATTAAGACAAAATAGAATCCTTCTAGAATGAACTTTAAAGAGCTAACCCTAATCAAACCCTAATCCCTCATTATCATCCTTAAACATGTTTAACAATAAATCATATCATGTTACAATAATATATATCACATATATATTATATATTTGCAACAAAAGAAAATAATACATTTAACATATATCGCATATATATCAATGTATTAATCCGGTGAGAAAATGAAATAATAAAGCGAGCCAATATTAGATAATGTAATACAATATATCATATATATTATTATACATTAAATCATCGAATCAACACTTGATCCAACGATCCGGCTATATCGAATATAACCGGCTAATATATCATGTACCGATTCATCGAATCAACACTTGATCCGATGTCCCGATTCATATCTAAATATCGCGAGAATATAATACGGTATCTCATATCACATTATCCTCGGTCCTGCACATATCACATATGTGCCTCTACTCCGTTTTGCCAGAGCCAAGAAACCTCTGTGTAGGACTCTAAACAATCGTCAATACGCCGGTAGCAGGTGATAATCATATCAAACACCCACAAGCTGCAAGCGGTCAGCTTAACGTAACAGCCACCCAAGTATTGAGCGATTAGAAGATCAACAAGCTAGCCTTTCCGTTCTCCTATGAATCCAATCAGTAACACTCCCGTACAGTCTGGTCTGTTCGTCTGATATGTCGCATATCAAGTCTAGGGGTGGTAAACGTCTGACCCCAGTAACCGAAGAGTCGTGTCGATGTGAGGCTCATAACAGGTCGAGAAACTACTAGTAACACTTACCAGTAAATCTCTATATCAGCCCTGGCCAGGGACTTCCAGTTATAGCCAATCGAACACAGCACAACATCAACTCCCTATACCGGGAGAGACGAATCCCTTCCTATCGCTCATTGCCTCCATGTGATTCGGGACTGTACCCAAAAGCCACCGTTTTGCACGCCCTCGTGGATGTGGTAAGGTGGAAATCAAAGCACAGTGGGAATCACACAAGACTCTATGACGATCTCGGGTCTACAGACTATCCTGTACCAGTGTCACCGGAGAACTGCCATCTGACGTGTAGTATATCACCATCTGGGAGTTCTCGGCTAGTCCGTCCAGTGTACCCAGTCTCCACTGAGCACCCGTACACCATCCTTGATGTCAAACACTGATGGATATGGGATCATCCATCGCCCATCATATGGGTCAAGATGCGTATACGCTAGTCTACTGTGGTGTATCGATGCCCTGTCTGATATACCCTCGACTAGGAACATTTATAGGATGTACTCATCGACTACCGTGGCCCCACTAGTATGATCTCATCATAATCCCAGTAGTCGAGTACAGATCCTAAGGGCTTTATCAACATGTGAGAGAAAGACAGTAAACCAATACAAGTCAACATGTTAAGATAAAGTGAAACCAAATAGCATACTATCATGACGAGCAAGAAAGTCCTCTCCGTATATATCCAAGCATCCATCATAATATACATCATATGTACAACAATGGCCTCTAGGGCATATACATAACTAACAATGTCCCACTTGCACTAAGGCCAGCTGCTGTAGTATCTCATACCTAGCATCTCGAATAAACTCTCAAACTGTATTTGGGGAATAGCTTTCGTGAGTGGATCAGCAGCATTTTCCTTCATATCTACTCTCCTGACCTCGATCTCCCGGCGATCAACTATCTCCCTGATCAGGTGATACCGCCTCAGAATATGTCTGGATTTCTGATGGGATCTGGGTTCCTTGGCTAAAGCCACAGCTCCATTGTTATTGCAATACAGAGGTATTGGATGTAAAATGGATGGAACCACACCAAGTTCAGTGATGAACTTCTTCATCCAGACAGCCTCTTTGGCAGCATCGTTGGCAGCGATGTATTCAGCCTCCATCGTCGAGTCTGCAACGGTATCCTGTTTGGAACTTTTCCAACATACCGCCCCTCCATTGAGGGTAAAGACAAATCCCGAGTGCGACTTAGAGTCGTCCTTATCACTTTGGAAGCTGGAATCGGTAAAGGACTCCACCCGGAGTTCTCCGTTACCATACACCAAGAACATGTCTCTAGTCCTTCGCAAATACTTGAGAATGTTCTTCACAGCTGTCCAGTGACTCTCTCCAGGATCTGCTTGATACCGACTCACTACACTTAGTGAGTATGCTACATCGGGTCTGGTACATAGCATCGCATACATGATAGAGCCTACTGCCGAAGCATAGGGTATCCCTTGCATGTGAGCTCTCTCCAAATCAGTCTTGGGAGACATCTCTTTGGAGAGAGTGAGTCCAGAGATCATGGGTTGGTTCCCACGCTTGGATTCTTCCATACTAAACCTCTTTAGTATGGTGTCAATGTACCTGGATTGGGACAATCCCAATATCCGTTTGGATCTATCTCTATAGATCCTTATCCCCAATATGCATGAGGCATCACCTAGATCTTTCATTGAGAATCTTTGTGATAAGAAGAGCTTGACTGATTGCAGCATAGGAATATCATTTCCTATCAAGAGTATGTCATCCACGTACTATACGAGGAAGACAACCTTACTCTCTGCTACCTTCTTATAGATACAAGGTTCATCTATGTTTTTGATGAGGTCAAACTCTTTGACTACAACATCAAAACAGATGTTCCAACTCCGCGATGCTTGTTTTAACCCATAAATGGATTTAAGCAGTTTGCACACTTTTCCGCTGCTCCCACTATCTACAAAGCCCTCTGGCTGAGTCATGTACACGCACTCTTCTAAATCACCATTTAGAAAAGCGGTCTTAACATCCATTTGCCAGATCTCGTAGTCATGGTATGCAGCAATGGCAAGTAAGATCCGGATGGACTTAAGCATAGCCACTGGAGAAAAGGTTTCGTCATAATCCACACCTGGTCGTTGACGAAATCCCTTTGCTACAAGTCTAGCTTTGAAAGTCTCAACTTTTCCATCTACACCAAATTTCTTTTTAAAAATCCACTTGCTCCCAATGGGTTTTACCCTTCAGGAGAATTTTCCAAAATCCATACTTTATTGGTGTACATGGATTCCATCTCAGATCGCATTGCATCCAGCCATTTCACAGAGTCACCACTCGTGATGGCCTGCTCGAAACTAGTCGGGTCATCATCTTCCATGATGCAATCCTCGCTTCCACCATCAATGAGAAAACGTAGTATCTCTCAGGTGACGAGAAACCCTACTAGATCGGCGGAGAGGCTGGGGTTCGTCTGGTACTATCGAATCCTCTGGTTCCATTAAATCTTCAGTTACAGTTTGCGTTTCTGGAACTTCTTCCAGTTCTACCTCAGAGCCACTAATCTCTTTTGCAAGAAATTCCTTTTCTAAAAAGGTGGCATGTTGAGTAATAAACACTTTTTGTTGTTTACTGTGGTAGAAAAAATATCCATTTGAATGTTTAGGATATCCCACAAACTTACATAGAACTGACCGTGCCTCGAGTTTGTCTGGATTTTGCCTTTTGACATAAGCCAGACAACCCCATATCTTAACTTGTTTAAGACATGGTCTCTTCCCACTCCATATCTCATATGGTGTGGTAGGTACAGATTTAGTTGGAACTTGATTCAATAGGTATGCTGCTGTCTCAAGCGCATACCCCCAGAAGGAAATAGGTAACTCAGCTGTACTCATCATAGAGCGCACCATATCTAATAGGGTGCGATTCCTCCGCTCCGATACACCGTTGTGCTGTGGTGTATAAGGAGGAGTAAGCTGAGAGAGAATCTCATTCTCTTTTAGATAATCTAGGAACTCATTGCTTAAGTATTCTCCTCCTCGATCAGATCGAAGGATCTTAATACTTTTACCCGTTTGTTTTTCTACTTCGTGCTTATATTCTCTGAATTTCTCAAAAGCTTCAGACTTGTGTTTCATCAGGAACACATGTCTGAATCTAGAGAGATCGTCAGTGAATGTAATGAAGTAGGAAGAACCGTTTCTGACATGCGTAGACATGGGACCGCATACATCACTATGTATCAGTCCTAAGAGTTCATTAACTCTTTCTCCGTGTCCACTAAACAGAGCTTTGGTCATTTTTCCTTTGAGACATGAATGGCAAGTATCATAAGATGATAATTCGAACGGATTCAAATAACCATCCTTATGTAACTTAGCCAGTCGTGTCGCATTGATATGACCAAGTCTACAATCCACAAGAAGGATTCGTTCATTTCTGAACTTTTCCTCTTGTGTGTGTTTTGTATATTGAGGACTGTATTCTGATTTAGTATGAATATGCCATTATGTAACGAGCCTGATGCAATCAACTTTTGATCTAGGAATATGTTCATAACATTATCCTTTACTACAAAATTATATCCTTCTTTACTTAATAAAGAAACTGATATAATATTGCACATCATGTTCGGTATATAATAGCACTCATTTAGAATCAGTGTATTACGACTTGGTAATACAAGGTGATATTCGCCAACTGCTTTGGCTGCAATACTTGCACCGTTCCCTACTTGAACGGAATGATCACCTTTTCCCAGTTCTCTACCTTTACGTAGCCCATGTAACAATTTACATATGTGGGATCCTGATCCGGTATCCAATACCCAGGACGTAGGGTGAACTGAGAAACAGTTCTCAATAACTAACACACTTGAAGAAGATGCATCAACATGCATGTTCTTTTGGGCGGCGTGAGAATCCAGATATTCTCCTGTTTCCTGTTCAGTCTTATAACTCTTATAAGAAAGAACGGGTCCAACATTCCCCTGCTCAGTATAAGAAGCGGGTTCAGTTAATACATCCATACTATTATCTTGATTATGGCCTGACATGGTCGCTACCTGGAGAGAGAGAGAAGAAAAAACTTTAGCGTATGCTCTTGCAAGATTAGATTGGTTATTATCTTATCTAATCAGGATGTCTCCCACTGTTTTTATCAAATCTACCTTCAAACCCTAAAAGGTAAGATTAGCCGGGATTAATTACACCCTACAATTTCGTCAATCTTTCAGCCAGATCAGTGTCGGTACTTTGAAGGAGATTCCCCATGCTTTCACACGGACCTAATTAAAGTAAACCTCATTTTCCCAGAGGCGTAACCCCGTTAACACTTTCTAGACACCTACTTGATCGACTAATTGTCCTGTGTAAAACTCTCCCAGGAGTAACTCTTATTCGCAGTGGGTATCGGGATCCAACTATATCATAGAAGGTATGCAATCTCATTGCAAATTTCAACACTTGAAATTCCCGATAATATTTTGCCCCTAGTGTACCATGACCTTGACAGAGGTCAACAAACCATAATGCACTAGTCAAGTTCAACCCGTCATTTCTTGATTGAATCAAACCCACTCGCACGACCCTTGACAGAGGTCAACAAGGTCGTACGACTACCCTAATCCAATCACATCACATGCTTTACAGATAATTACTAGTTAGCTACCGCACACTACGCCTTGACAGAGGTCAACAAACGCAGCACGAATACTAAATAGTCTTTATCTGAAATGACGGAGGGCTACGACAGGTTTTTCTAAAAACCTATTGCGTAATGAACTTGATATCGTCGTAGAATCAAGTGAAGTTTTGAAATGGAGTGTTTTTTAGGCTTTAATTAGTTTTGCTAAAGAGGTCACTCCCGGTGAAGGGATCTCGGCTCTTTCCTCATCGAATAAGGTGCAGGACATATCATATATATCACTGTGCAAAGCAAAACTCTAAAAGCAATCAAAAGACAAACCGAGTTTTGTAGCATCTGCCAGTTTTGCTAAAGAGGTCACTCCCGGTGAAGGGATCTCGGCTCTTTCCTCATCGAATAAGGTGCAGGGTATATCATATATACCACTATGCAAAGCAAAACTGTAGCTACCCTTTTATAAAGTTTTGATTTTACAACATCTTTTAGGTTTCTTTTCTTTTTATTAATCTCATTAATAAAAAATCCCATCAGCTTATGCTTCCTAAGCATCACAGAAAAATACGACGTACACTTATGCCATCCGCATTCGCCTCGATGTCCCCTCGTGCACCGTTAGGTTAGGTAACTAACGACAGAGCAGGGCAGGGCTAGTGCGGGTGTAAAACATAAGTAACGTCTATATAATATATCATATATAATATATACTGTATCCATCAGAACATATCAAATGATCACATCACAGATATCGCAGCAGAAACATAGATATAATGTGGGATATACTCGGACGTCCGTATTTAGTACTTAGCCAATAATAGAAAATACGGATTCCACAGTCGCGATGAATAGCCAAGCCCACACCCTGGACCCCTACGAGAACAGCAAGTGACCCTACCAATTCTGGAGTTTAGGAGACCCGGTCTCGACTCCTCGAGATGGCCTCCCACTGAACCCCAGAACCCGGTCACCTGTGCTCCCCTCCTCGGGTCCATCCTAATGCGGAAAAGTAAATAATATACAACACTGGTGGCATCAACCTCAACCTGGAAGTGCTCCAAATAAAAGAATATTACATTACATTTGAATTTACATGAATGAAAATATAAAACTCTCATCCCACATAAAACCCCCGGCTATTCAATCGCGACAATCCTGCACATCATATCTCAGCAACACATAATATCTCATATCATCAACGTAAGTAAGTATGCATACACCGATCGTCGTCGATGTATAGCAACGAAAAACGGCAATACAACTACATACTACACTTACGGTCACAGAAAAGAAATTGTAAAACTACAATATTTGGAATCCACAATCACTTTAGACATCGTAAATCCGAAATATCACATACTTCGCATTTCATGCCTAACACAATGAATTCCACATATTGTATCACATTCCAGATAAATAGACAGTATTAAACTTTTCGAACAGATAATCAAATACCCAAAATTTCCCAAAGTGCTCAACACTTGAGCGGAGTTCAAACAATCCCATAATATGTCATAGTACCAGTGATCCAGCCGTAGAAGGGTCAAGCCAACGCCTCACATGTGGCACGCCGTACTGCCCCAAACCCGAAGGTTCAAAAGACAGTTCAAGACGGTCACATAATCGAGTTAAGGTTTGTTGTCTTATAGAGGCTCCACCGCTTAACTTGTACAATTTTTCCGAAAGATTTAAACCCGATAAAAATTCAACACTTGAAAGTTTGCCGTGCCGGGAAACAGTGAGTTAATGATATCCGTTCAAATAGTTTAACAGTTTCTAAATATCCGGAAATAATAACGAATTTAAATTTTCGGATCGAATCTATGATCACAAAAGAAACCCCAGAATACTCAACACTTGAGTCAGAATAAAAATACCCATAAAATATATTCAAGAGAAATATGAATTCCTGTGGAAAAATTAAGCCCTGATCTCCTTATACGGCCGCGGTTCCGCGGCCCAAGCGAGGTACGGCCGCGGTTCCGCGGCGGTTTGTACGGATCAGAGGATTATTTTTCTACCGAATTTCTTATTTTTTCTTGCTGTATTTTTCAGGTATTTTTAATTCAAACAAATCCCAGATTTTGAAAAATTTCCAGAGAGGGGGTAAATTTTGTCGGTTCGGGTTCGATCGGAGTTTTAACTTCGTAAACACGTCGCCTAATGCTCTAGCTAGGCTCTGATACCACTGTAGGGTTCCTGGGCACACTACTGAAGGTTCATAAAGCATCAAACATGCCCGAATAAAATTCTACATGTGCCGAACAACCCAAAGACGGGATCTTTGCTAGATTATTAGGGTTTAGAATGCAAGATAACAACTTTTTATCTAAGTGTGAGAAATTACAACCTTTGTAGTCCGCTCCTTCGCTTCACAAGCTCTGAGTAGAAGTCCCTTTGCCGCGATCCACGATCTCCCAGACTCAAGAGAGGCTCCACGACTCGAACGATCTATGCTAGCTTGAAGTGTTCCGAATCTCCGATGATCTACGTCGAAGTTGCAAAAACCCAAGCTTTCTCACTCTATAGAGATGAATACACTAATCTCATGGGCTAGATGAGATGAGGATGAGGGAGTAGTATTTATGCTTTCTTTTTAATTCACTTTCTCACAATTTATCATCACAAAAAGAATTTCTAGTAAGCTTTTTCTTTTTAACTCAAGAGAGAAGAAGATGATAATGAAAAGATAATTCCTTTTGTGATGAATAGAAAAGAAATGTATATGATTCATCATAGAACCATGGTCAAGGATGATAGGCTAAGAGTTTGTAGAGAATAAACTAGGGTTAGGGTTTGGTTAGGTTAAAGATAATGATCAACCATAATATCTTAACCAAGACAAAATAGAATCCTTCTAGAATGAACTTGAAAGAGCTAACCCTAATCAAACCCTAATCCCTTATTATCATCCTTAAACATGTTTAATAATAAATCATATCATGTTACAATAATATATATCACATATATATTATATATTTGCAACAAAAGAAAATAATACATTTAACATATATCGCATATATATCAATGTATTAATCCAGTGAGAAAATGAAATAATAAAGCGAGCCAATATTAGATAATGTAATACAATATATCATATATATTATTATACATTAAATCATCGAATCAACACTTGATCCAACGATCCGGCTATATCGAATATAACCGGCTAATATATCATGTACCGATTCATCGAATCAACACTTGATCCGATGTCCCGATTCATATCTAAATATCGCGAGAATATAATACGGTATCTCATATCGCATTATCCTCGGTCCTGCACATATCACATATGTGCCTCTACTCCGTTTTTCCTGAGCCAAGAAACCTTTGTGTAGGACTCTAAAGAATCGTCAATACGCCGGTAGCAGGTGATGATCATATCAAACACCCACAAGCTGCAAGCGGTCAGCTAAACGTAACAGCCACCCAGGTATTGAGCGATTAGAAGATCAACAAGCTAGCCTGTCCGTTCTCCTGTTAATCCAATCAGTAACACTCCCGTACAGTCCGGTCTGTTCGTCTGATATGTCGCATATGAAGTCTAGGGGTGGTAAACGTCAGACCCCAGTAACCGATAAGTCGTGTCGATGTGAGGCTCATAACAGGTCGAGAAACTACTAGTAACACTTACCAGTAAATCTCTATATCAGCCCTGGCCAGGGACTTCCAGTTATAGCCAATCGAACACAGCACAACATCAACTCCCTATACCGGGAAAGACGAATCCCCTCCTATCGCTCATTGCCTCCATGTGATTCGGGACTGTACCCAAAAGCCACCGTTTTGCATGCCCTCGTGGACGTGGTAAGGTGGAAATCAAAGCACAGTGGGAATCACACAAGACTCTATGACGATCTCGGGTCTACAGACTACCCTGTACCAGTGTCACCGGAGAACTGCCATCTGACGTGTGGTATATCACCATCTGGGAGTTCTCGGCGAGTCCGTCCAGTGTACCCAGTCTCCACTGAGCACCCGTACACCATCCTTGATGTCAAACACCGATGGATATGGGATCATCCATCGCCCATCATATGGGTCAAGATGCGTAGACGCTAGTCTACTGTGGTGTATCGATGCCCTGTCTTGATATACCCTCGACTAGGAACATTTATAGGATGTACTCATCGACTACCGTGGCCCCACTAGTATGATCTCATCATAATCCCAGTAGTCGAGTACAGATCCTAAGGCCTTTATCAACATGTGAAAGAAAGACAGTAAACCAATACAAGTCAACATGTTAAGATAAAGTGAATCCAAATAGCATACTATCATGACGAGCAAGAAAGTCCTCTCTGTATATATCCAAGCATCCATCATAATATACATCATATGTACAACAATGGCCTCTAGGGCATATACATAACTAACATGTGTGCATGCTTGAGATGGCCTCTATAGATGTTATTTATTACTCACGAGTTGGCAACTCACCCCCGTTGTGCCACAGTCTTTTGCAGGTCCACTCCGTCAGCACAGTAGCGGCGGGCGCACTTATTTCTTTTGCCTCTTTTGCTTGGACTCGAGGCTTTTGCTCGTAGGTGGGTTGTATTATTATTTTGTACCACCTTGTATATTGTTTGTATCTAGAGTACTCCTTTTACTGTATCTATCAGTATTGTTGTATATTGAACTAGAGACTAGACTGTGAGATTTGTGGGCTTTTTATGCTGTATTTTGGGGTTGAGCTCACTTGAGTCGACATGATGTTTTACTAGTGCTTCTTATATTTATTTATGCACATTGCTGATTTACATTGCGTGTGATTTATGACCGCCTTGTGGCGAAGAGCTAGCTCCCGCTTGGGGATGCCTTATTTGTTGTATTCATATATATTCTTGTTGTACCCATTTTGGGGGCCGGTATTTACAAAGGAGACTCTGCCGAAATTTCGGAAAAATTGATATTGTTTTTAAAAAGGCTTGATATGACTTATTTGATAAAGTCACTTTCAATTGATTGGTTTTCCTTCACTCTTCTGCTTTTGGTTTTGATTTCTGGGCTTTGGCTTACTTATTTTACGGACGTCTTGAGACGTTTCATAACTTAAGTGCCAGTCACATTCCGTACCCTGCGGGTCGTGACAAGGTTGGTATCAAAGCGATAGGTTTTACCTTTTTGAGTGTAGGATGACCCTTGGTAGATGGATTAAGTGACTTAAGCAGGGTAACGTAGCGTCCATATGTCCGCAGCATACTTGCGATACGGTACTCCGCCTAGGTGACTTTAGGATATACTTGCCTGAAATTCCTTTTTCAATTCCGTGTATCCTATGATTCTATTGCACTGTTCTTATCATCCTGTTCTTGTAACAGCCACTATGCTGCCGAAGGCTACGAGAGCGTAGAGGACTGCCGCCGGAGATGAGATCTGAGCAGGCTCGTCCGAGACGAGGACCGAGCAGGGTGGTATACCTACGCCTCAGGGACAGACTGATCCGCCTTCCCCAGGATGCATGGATAAGCTTGAGTCTGGTATGGAGGAGCTACGACAGATGATGGGAGGTATGCAGGAGCTACAATAGATGGTGGGATCCTTAGTAGTGGCCAGTCGTGCACCGAGATCGGAGGATGTACCTACCACATCACAGACTACCATGGTACCTGCTGCCCAGACAGTTGCTACTACTACTATCCTGGATATACCGGTATCGCTATAGGATTTCATGAGGCTGAGACCTCCAGTCTTTACGGGCACCGATGCAGCAGAGGATCCGTAGACATTTCTTGACCGTTTAGCCAGGATCTGCCGTCCGCTCAGATGTTTTGACGATCGATGGGTGGAGCTTGCGAGTTTCTGTCTAGAGGGCCTTGCCCAGACATGGTGGGAGTCAGTCTTGTGAGGTCGAGCTGCAGGTCTACCTCCTATGATTTAGGCCAAGTTCATAACGGTATTTGTAGCTCGTTTCCTCCCAGAGAGCGTTCGTGATGCTAGGGCTCGCAGTTTTGAAGCTTTGATCAAGACCCTAGGGATGACGGTGTCTGCGTACGATGTCCAGATCACGCAGTTGTCCAGATATGCTCCGTATTTGGTGGATACCGAAGAAAAGAGAGTGAAGAGGTTCGTACAGGGAATTGACGCACAGCTATTTCTTGCTATCGGCGCCCAGCACTTCGACACTTATTCAGCTGCTATGGATACGGCGTTGCGGATGGAGGCACGCATTTCAGCGACTTCGGCCGTTCCCGGGCTGAAGAGGATTCGTACCGGTATGCCAGATCAGAGGCATCATGCCAGATCCTTTCCGAGAGATGGTGCCGGCAGAGGGGTTGGGCGAGGTCAGCTATATGGTTCATATCCACAGGGACAGCAGGCGTCGCCAGGATGTTTTAGGTGCGGGAGTCCGCACCATCATATCAGATATTGTCCGGTGAGACGACAGGGAGCAGCGACAGTTCCACATGTGACCCTACCACCATCACCACCTCCTCCTCAGAGAGCTCTACTTCCTACCACAGGTGATGCTCCACGCCAGTTAGGTGCACCTAGAGGCCGTGGACACGGCGGTCCTATTCAGAGAGGACGAGGAGGCCGAGGCCGAGGACAGCCAGCTATTGGTGGAGGACATGCCCGAGTGTTTGCTTTGACACCACAGGATGCGCAGGCATCCAACGCCGTTGTGACAGGTACCTTGCCAGTATGTTCTTTCGATGCGTGAGTATTATTCGACCCAGGTTCCACACATTCGTATGTATCTACACACTTTGCACCGATGTTGGGCTGTGAGTCGTCATCGTTAGACCAGCCGCTTGTGGTTATTACTCCGGTAGGCCAGTCGTTTATCGCTCGTTTTGTGTTTCGTTTGTGTTCCGTTCGTATCGGGGAGAGGGATTCATTGGTAGATTTGATTCTCCTCGATATGTTGGACTTTGATGTGCTTCTGGGCATGGATTGGCTAGCCACTTGTTATGCTTCTGTGGACTGCCGTGAGAAGGCAGTCAGATTTAGTTTTCCGGGAGAGCCAGTCCTTGTTATTCAGGGAGACCGCAGTGTCACCCTTCCCAGCTTGATTTCGACTCTTCATGCTGGTCAGCTACTACGGAGGGGATGTCAGGGATTCTTAGCTTATGTCTGTGATACTCGAGCTGCAGAGGTTCCGTTGGACCAGGTCCCGGTTGTTTGTGAGTTCCCTGATGTTTTCCCTGATGAGCTGCCTGGGCTACCGCCTGAGCACGATGTTGAGTTCTGCATTGATTTGATTCCTGGCTCGGGGCCAATTTCTATACCGCCTTATCGGATGGCCCCGGCGGAGCTTAGAGAGCTGAAGGATTAGTTGCAAGGTTTGCTGGATAAAGGGGCTCATTCGACCTAGCGTTTCCCAATGGGGTGCTCCTGTCCTGTTCGTCAAGAATAAAGACGGCAGTTTGCGTTTGTGTATTGACTATCGCCAGCTGAACAAAGTTACTGTGCGGAACAGATATCCTTTGCCACGCATTGATGATTTGTTCGACCAGCTTCAGGGTGCGGGATATTTCTCGAGGATCGATTTGCGATCAGGATACCATCAGCTACGAGTTCGACAGGAGGATATACCGAGGACAGCTTTCCGCACGCGCTACGGCCACTATGAGTTTTTGGTGATGTCGTTCGGACTCACCAACGCCCCAGCAACATTCATCGATTTGATGAACCGTATATTCAGGCCGTATCTTGACTTGTTCATCATAGTGTTCATTGATGATATTTTGGTGTATTCCCGGAGCCGAGAGGAGCACAAGCAGCACTTGCGGATTACGTTGCAGACTTTGAGGGAGCACCAGCTTTTCGCAAAATTTTCCAAGTGTGTATTCTGGTTGGACAGCGTTGGTTTCTTGGGTTACGTGATTACGAGAGATGGCATATATGTGGACCCGAAGAAGATCGAGGCCGTTCAGCAGTGGCCCAGACCGACATCAGTTACGGAGATCTGCAGTTTCCTAGGCCTGGCTGGCTACTACAGGCGATTCGTTCAGGATTTTTCCCGTATTGCTGCACCTTTGAACGGATTGACCCGGAAGGGAGTTCCTTTCGATTGGATGGAGGAGTGCGAGCACAGTTTCCAGCAGCTACAGACTTGTTTGACTACGGCGCCGGTGTTATCTTTGCTATCAGGATCGGGCGGATTCATGGTTTATTGTGACGCTTCACGAGGGGGCTAAGGTGCGTATTGATGCAGCATTAAAGGGTGATCGCGTATGCTTCACGGCAGTTGAAGAAACATGAACAGAACTACCCTACTCACGATTTGGAGATGGCTGCAGTGGTCTTTGCACTTAAGATCTGGCGACATTACCTATACGGCGAGTCATGTCAGATATTCACTGATCATAAAAGCTTAAAGTATATATTTCAGCAGTGAGACCTGAATCTCAGACAGCGCCGTTGGATGGAACTAGTAAAGGACTACGATTGCGAGATTTTGTATCACCCGGGCAAGGCTAATATAGTGGCGGATGCTTTGAGCAGGAGGCCTGGGGGTAGTCTATCTTGTTTGCGCGCAGTACAAAGGCAGTCATCGGCAGATTGGCAGATTTTATACGACAGCCGGGTTAAGTTCGAGTTCACTCCAACAGGGGGACAGCTTGCGCATGTTCGTGCACGTCCGCAGTTACTTGACCGTATTCGAGAGGCACAGCCCAGCGATGACCGTCTTTCAGAGATCATGGAGCAGATTAGGCGGGGCAGAGATTCCGAGTTCGTGATCGATGATCAGGGAGTACTGCGATTTGGGACTCGATTGTGCGTACCAGATTCTGAGGGACTACGGCGTGAGATTCTTGAGGAGGCGCATAGATCGACATACAACGTTCATCCGGGTTCCACCAAGATGTACCACAATTTGCGAGATGTTTACTGGTGGGATGGAATGAACAGGGACGTCACTGATTTCGTGTCGAGATGCCTGACTTGTCAGCAAGTCAAGGCCGAGCACCAGAGGCCCGTGGGAGAGTTGCAGCTTTTGCCCATTCTGGAAAGGAAATGGGAGCAGATTTCTATGGACTTCATTGTGGGTCTACCCAGGACCAGTCGAGGGTACGACTCCATTTGGGTGATCATGGATCGATTGACGAAAGCGGCTCACTTCCTGCCAGTGAACACGACTTTCGGTTTTGCTCAGTATGCCCAGATATACATCGACGAGATTGTACGACTGTATGGAGTTCCGACGTGTATCGTGACCGACAGAGGCACCCAGTTTACCAGCCGACTATGGCAGAGACTTCAGGAGGCATTGGGCACCCGTTTGAGTTTCAGCACAGCATTTCAACCGTAGACCGACGGCCAGTCAGAGCGGACTATTCAGACTCTTGAGGACATGCTCCGAGCGTGCGTTTTAGACTTCGGAGGTAGCTGGGATCATCATTTACCCTTAGTGGAGTTCTCCTACAACAACAGCTTCCAGGATACTATTCAGATGGCACCTTTCGAGGCATTGTATGGGAGGAGATGCAGATCGCCCGTCTGTTGGACAGAGCTCAGCGAGAGTAGTATATTGGGGCCACAGATTATTGAGGAGACGACCACGAAGATACAGTTGATTCGAGACCGGATGAGAGCGGTTCAGAGCGGGCAGAAATCGTATGCAGAAAGGCGCCGTCGCAGGCAAGAGTTCATAGTTGGCAATCATGTTTTTCTGAGGGTCTCTCCGATGAAGGGTGTGATGCAATTTGGGCGAAAAGGAAAGATTAGTCCCAGATTTGTGGGTCCCTTCGAGATTCTCAAGCGTGTCGGCGCAGTTGCATATCGTTTGGCTCTTCCACCCAGCTTTCCCGATGTTCACCCCGTCTTCCATGTTTCGATGCTCCACAAGTACCTTCATGACCCTTCGCATGCGATTCAGCACCCGACAGTCCAGTTAGAGCGCGAACTTTCTTTTGCAGAGCAGCCGGTGGTCATCCTGGATCGGTAGGTGAAGAAATTGAGATCGAAAGTTATACCGACCGTCAAGGTTGTTTGGCGTGGCCCGAGCAGCGAGGAGGTCACCTGGGAGATCGAGGACGAGATGAGGAAGAAATATCCCCATCTCTTTGAAGGTACGCGTAGCTATATTTTTAAATTCGGGGACCGAATTTCTTTAAGGGAGGAAGATTGTAACGCCTTGAAAAGTCGTTTTGGTGTTTTCCTGAAAATCGGTGAAAATTTGGTATTTTTCCGTAAATCGTCTTTTTTGTTATTTTGCAGTTTTGGCCTAATTATACCTAATTTGGATTGGTAATTGCTAGTTTTTAGTAGCTAATGAGTTACTTATAAATTTCTGGTCATTTAAAATTTTTTCCCTATTTTTCAATTTTTAATATTATTTTAAGCTGTTAAAAATATATTAAATTAGTGATAAACACAAATTTAAATAGGCTAATTTTAATCTTTAAAATCATGTTAACTAAAATCTAGTTATTAATATAAATTTTTCGTATTTTATTTCAAGTTCTATTTAGTTATAATCGAAGGAAACAAAAATTATTTAATTTAAGCTAAAACTTGCAATTTTGAGCTTGTGGGGGGTCTTTTTGCATAGAATTTTTTTGTAAAATCTCTCACACACACCCCTCACATCCATGGCCGGCCCTACCCATAGCAGCCAAAGAATTTTCTTTCCCTCTTTTTGACTTTAAATCATGTGAGGAAATGGGTTAAAAATGGTTATATATATATATTTATAAGGTAAGGGTATTATGGTAATATGAAAGAGTTGACTTGGACTTTTTTTCCCCAACTTCTCCACACCTCTACCCACTACCTCACTACTGGAATTTCTGCAGAAAATAGCAGCCCTTCCCCCTTCTTGTCTCATCTCTTTTCATCAACAAATTCCATCAAAAATAGCTCCAAAAATACAAATCAAACCTCAAAATTTCAAGCACATCCTTCATCCATTCTTCTTAGCCACTCTAGCTTGGATCTTGGATGCTAGGAGGTATCTTGGGAGGCAACTTTTCCTGCTAGATTTTTAGATCTTGAGGTATAATCCTTACCCATTTAAATTCTTTTGGTTAGATTTCCTTAATTGAGTTGTTTTAGTGTAAATATTTGTGTTAATTTGTAATCTAGTTTTTTTAAGTTCATGGCTTGAATTTTAAATAGGGTTTAGAAAACCATTATTAGGTTAATTAGGTTATTTTGTTATCTAGTTGTTATACTAACCTAATCAATGGGGTTACTTTGCTTATGTGGTTTCAAATTATGCGAATCTAAGTTAATTTAGTGTGAAATTTTGATTGCAATTGCTATTAATAAAAATCAAGAAAGGGTTTGTTTATGGAAAATAGGTTTTGAAGTATGGTTAATGTGTTGAAAATTAGTGAAGTGGCTATCTATGGTTAACTTGGGTGTTTGCGCGATGTTGTGTGCACTTTATCGCAAATCCGCGAAGTTTGCACTAATTTGGAAGTCTTTTGTGCTTACTAGCTTTTATTAAAATATTGTGGTGATGTATTTGTGATATCTTGATGATATTTTTAGCATATCCTATGACATTTAGGATGTGTGAGTGCGGAGTTTTGTGTAATCGGGTTTTAGTTTTGCCGGGCGCCCCAAAACGACGATTATAGTTAGTTTTTGTGATTTTCGGGTATGTTCCGTGCACCATGTGCACGTTATGCCTAACTCGTGAACATTGATATTTTCGTTTGGGATTTGCATCGTTTCATGATATGTAACCATATGTTTTGTATTGGTGCAAATTCCAGGTTCGGTCGTGGAGACTTCAGACGCGGCACGAAAAGGAAAGGCGGTGATTGGACATAGCTAGCTGGAGATTCCGGTGAGTAGATGTAACATCTAAGGGGGACTATCATTTGGATGGCGCAAGTCGCCCCATAGTTTAAGTAGTTTAAATATTTCTAATGATATTAGTAATTAGGAGTAAATGTTTGCGTAACATCTTGCTACATCCATGCTTTATATTGTCATACATATGCGAACCTATTCTATAGGACACCTGCACCATTGCTAGGGTTTTTATATGCAGCATGAGCACTATTCATGCGTACACACACGCCCTGGTAATTGCCATGCCATGACACTAGATAACTTATAATCTAGAATATTGTCACCATATTTGATACTTAAACCTGTACTATTGCAATAAATCTTTAAAATAAAATTGTAGAATTGCTACTCATGTGCATGTATATCATTATATCGTTTGTTCATGCCTATTTATTAATCATACATTGCAACCTGAACATTGATACCATATGCATTCATTATCATTGACATATGCACCCATGATGGTTTCTTGAGATTTTATGATATTTCTGGATTTCGGGGGAAAGCCGCAAGATTTACAAACTTATTATCTTTTAAAATATGAAAAGTTGCGGTTTTCTAGTGATGTATGTGTCGTCCACCATGAGTTTGCTATGGATTTCGAGACCCGTTTTGAGGAGTTGGATGAACCGTCTCGGGTACATGGTGGGCCCGGTGAGGTACCCCGGGGCAAGAAGATCGCAGATGATGGTGTTGAGCCTGGCACGGGATGGATTACCTACCGGTGACTGTTTTGGCACGGCGGATATCCAGAGGATACCGACCGTAGCCGCGAGATGATGAGATATTGATATTTGAGATGGGTTAGCCGGACGGCTGAGGCCAGAGATACTACGATATGGATATATGAGATTTGAGACAGTTTTGAGGTGTCGTTGCTGGACACGGATTCTGGTTGATTCTATTCGTATTGTGCTGATATTTCAATAGAGTTTCCTAAAGGAAAAAGATGATTTCTTATACTTACACATGCCGATCACGAGTATATTCATATTGCATACATACCTGCTAGTATATTCATGTTGCATACATACCATACATACCTGCTAGTATATTCATGTTGCATACATACCTGCTAGTATATGCTGCCATACCTGTATTATAGAAGCTAGGATGCTTGTGTGCATACTTGCGATAGCCTCTATAGATGTTATTTATTACTCACGAGTTGGCAACTCACCCCCGTTGTGCCACAGTCTTTTGCAGGTCCACTTCGTCAGCACAGTAGCGGCGGGCGCACTTGTTTCTTTTGTCTCTTTTGCCTGGACTCGAGGCTTTTGCTCGTAGGTGGGTTGTATTATTATTTTGTACCACCTTGTATATTGTTTGTATCTAGAGTACTCCATCTACTGTATCTACCGGTATTGTTGTATATTGACCTAGAGACTTGACTGTGAGATTTGTGGGCTTTTTATGCTGTATTTTGGGGTCGGGCTCACTTGAGTCGACATGATGTTTTACTAGTGCTTCTTATATTTATTTATGCACATTGTTGATTTACATTGCGTGGGATTTATGACCGCCTTGTGGCGAAGAGCTAGCTCCCTCTTGGGGATGTCTTATTTATTGTATTCATATATATTCTTGTTGTACCCATTTTGGGGGCCAGTATTTACAAAGGAGACTCTGCCGAAATTTTCGGAAAAATTGATATTGTTTTTAAAAAGGCTTGATATGACTTATTTGATAAAGTCGCATTCAATTGATTGGTTTTCCTTCACTCTTCTGCTTTTGGTTTTGATTTCTGGGCTTTGGTTTACTTATTATACGGACGTCTTGAGACGTTTCGTAACTTAAGTGCCAGTCATGTTCCGTACCCTGCGGGTCATGACAATTTAACTACTAGCACGTCAGTGGTACTAGCTGTACGTAACATGCTACCAGGTATTGACCAAAAGGGAGGTCGATGAGCGAACTCATCCTGACACCCTACTGGGCCTGTCAGTGATAATATCCATACAGTCCGGTCCGTTCGTCTATGAGTATCGCATGTCGGGTCTAGAGGGATAGTAAAAGTCAGACCCGCAAAAGCGGTACAAGTCGTGTCGGAGTGTAGCCCAGAACACCCTGAGATACTATTGGAATACCAACCAGTAAATCTCCTGCCTTGACCAAGGACTTCGTGTAATGGCTCTGCTAGACACAGCGCGATCTCACCCCCAATACCGGGAGAGATGAAACCCCTGCCGATCCGCTCACTTCCTCCATGTGGCTCGGGACTGTACCTAACTAAAACCTGTTTCCACGACTCCTTTGAGCCGTGGTAGGGTAGTAATCAAAGCACAGTGGGAACTCACACGGGAGAAATGACGATCCCAGGTCGATGAACTAAGCTGTACACATGTCACCAGGGAACTGATATTTGACCTCAGGTATAATACCAACTAGCATGTTCCCGGCGAGTCCTGTCCGGTGTACTCATAACCCAATGGGCACCTATATACATCTTAGGTGATCCAACTGACAACAATGGCTTGTGAGACCGGCCACCGCCCCTCATCGGGGTTTCGACTGTATACACTAGTCTACTGCGGAGTATCAATGCCCTGTCTCGAAAACTCCCACGACTAGGGACCTTTTAAAGATGTGCTTATAGACCACAGCTCACACGTATATGATTGTTATCATACTGCTGGCCGTCAAGCAAGAATCCTAAGGACTCTATCAACGTGTAATAGCGACATGTAATGTCACCTAAAGCATGTCCACGATGATAAAGATAAACCAGATAGCATACTATCATCTTGAGTAAGACTGTCCAACCGGTATAGGTCCTCCCTCAATCATTGCAATCACGTACCTGTGATCCAATAATTGACTCCGAGGGCACTATATCTAACAATCTCCCACTTGCACTCAAGGCTAATTATTGCGATGTCGCATACACACAGCTCGTGTGATACCGAACACCCAACTCCTCTACTGATCAGTCTCACAAAGCCCATTTGCGAAACTATTGCGTTCGAGGAACAGCCTTAGTGAGTGGATCCGCCCTAATGTTTCTTTCTATATCTCTCTTTATCTCAAGTTCGCGGGGAAAGCCTTCTCCCGAAATGAGCAATACCTGTCTTAGAATATGTCTGGATATCTGATGGGACCTAGTTCATAAATGAACTCCAAATCCAAACTTCTTAGACTGTATCATCAACTGAATTTAATCAGTATCCTGCGTCATGCCTCCCTCAGTGTACGCTTGGATCACCTGTCCAAACCACTGCCCCTCGTCAGAGGAAAACCTATAACTCTAACAGTCACTCTGTCATTCAGGTCATCTTGGAAGCCTGGAATGATAACTGTCTCCTAAAAGAGGCGGTTATTATCATATCCCTAGAACATCCACTTATGTTCTAAAACTGCTTCCAAATGTTTCTCCAGGATAGAATTAATATCAACTTATTGCATCTAGTACAAAAACAACATCTGGTGTGGTACTTAATATCTCATGATTGACTCAATTGCCTAAGTAAGTGATCTTCCAATCATGCACATCTCTCTCCCCTTTAGTCTGTAAGACACCTTTAGAGAGGGTGACTCCATCACCTGCAGGTACACCACCATGCCAGGAGTCGTCCATTCTAAAACACCTATAGAAGGCTGTCTAAATACCCAGATTGGGGAACTTCCTAAATCTAGATCTAGAACTATAGATCTAGCAACCAGAATGTCTGATATTATATCTATATCCTATGTGGAGAAACCATTGTGTGACAACCAAAGTATAACCGATCGTAGTATAAGAATTTCACTTCCTACTCTGTGTATGTCATCCAAATACCAGGACATCACACCCTATTACCTTCTTAACTGATCCATCCCCTATTCTGATAAAGTCAAACCTATGACCATCACATCAGAAATAGATGATCTATCTCCGCTATATCTGCTTTAGTCCATAGATAGACATAAGCTACTTGTCCACTATGCTTCCGCTGCTCCCACTGACTACGACAACCCTCTGGCAGAGTCATATACACGTACACTTCTAAAGCTAGTTTAGAACGACGCTATACTCATCCTCCTGTCGTGTCTCACAGTCTGGAACAACAGCAATGGCATGTCTGGGTAAACAAGAACCTCCCTGTCACCGTCCTTGAGGCTACCGGAGTACCTCTCGGATGCCTGAGGTTACCCATCATATCTGCGGAGTGGCCAATAGAATGTCAAACCAGATTGAATCTTTAGGTCCTATTAAATTTTCAGTAATCGTTTGCGGTTCTGGAATCACTTCCAGTTCGACCATACTGCCACTACTGTTTTCTGAAAAAATCCATTTTTATTAAAACTGTGGCATGTCAAGAACAATATCACTATTGATCTTCCATGTGGTAGAAAGTCAACCCTCGTCATAGCCCGGGTCAACCCACAAACTGCCATTACAGAAACGCGCCTTGAGTTATCCAGAGTCTGGTTTTAAGTATAAGCCGGACAACTCCACGTACCTTAACATTGTTACGATTTGAACTATTTTATATTCAATATAGAAACAGAAGCACTGATTTAATTGGAACTAGATTCAAATCATACAGCTGTCTCCAGTGCATGTCAACTAAATGGAGAGAGACCTATCAGCATTACTCAACTTAGGAATACATCCAGATATGAATAACCTGAAAGAGAAGCAAGTTCTCATAATCATTACTATCAACTGAATACCATACACAAGTATCTACGTATTCGATCGCCTTGAAGAATCCTGATACTTGCAATACCTGGTTCTCTACTTTATTCTTATACCTATAACTTCTCAAAACATAGACCTTGCATTTCTACGAAACACATGTCTAAGAACTAGAGAAGTCACAAGTAAACAGAATATAGTATGAGTACCAACCCCTCTGTCCTAATGGACACTGGACAACATGCAATATCCTGTATAAGTCCCCTGAGTCTAATAACTAATTCCCCGTGTGTCGTAGGTTGAAAACTGCACTTATGCTTAAGAAGAATTACACCGCTGTTTAATACTCCTTACCTAACCATCCACTGATATAGGTAAATGTCATGGACATAATTTCAAAAAGTTATACCTCACTTTATAAAAATAAACGTATAGATATATCAATTTGAAATTTGTGCATAACAACGGATATTCAAAACCAAAATTTTGTCGTCCGGTAAACAACCCAGGCGATTTCCTCAAATATCACCAATTACAACGAATCCCGATATAATAAGGATGATCACCCAATTCCCAATAACTTGCTCCCACTCATCATCTATAAAACCATACAGATGTGAGAATCAAACCTGGTAAATACATACCCTGGAGCAAGGGCTAATTAGGAAATCAGTTTTCTTTTAACAATACACAGTGAAACTGAAACATATAAATGTTTCGAAGGGGTATCCGGGTATTCCTAGTAATACCACTTCCATTATCAGATTCACAACTGTAACCGTATATTTCTTTGTCATCTCTCCAAATCTCTTTATATATCTTTAGTTATTACCTTCTGTACACCACCTTTAGGCCAAATGGTTTTCTTTCTTCCCTACCGTTCGGCACCAGTCTATGGTTTGGAAGAAGACTATCCAATAAGCATAATGGGTGTACTCCCCTAATCCTAGGAGGACTCGCAACACGGGAGAAGGTAAAGATAAAAGACAACTGAATAAACCTTATTCCTATTTCTCCTGAACCAGAATCCATCCCCGAACTGGAACAAGTCCCTTCGAGTTCGTATATAACCATATGATGGAGTATCCAATTAACTTGTGGATCTTCGTAGTGATACAGAGTGTCCTGGAGAAATACAAAGGTGAAGTAGGAGTAGCAATGAAATACTTGGTTTGGTCGTGAATAGTAGTCGCAGTTTACTTTGCCCTCTTTCTGATCCCTTTATTTTTCTTAACTTATTACCTTCTGTACACCATCGTTAGGCTAATTAGTTTTCTTCATTCCCTACCGTTCGGCATCTGCCTATGGTTTGGAAGAAGACTATCCAATTAGCGTAATAAGTGTACTGTCCTAATCCTAGAAGAACTCGCAACCTGAGAGAAGGTAAAAGCAAAAGACAACTGAATAGTCCTATTCATTTTCTCCAGAACCGGAAACCATCCTCGAATCTGGAACAAGTTCCTTTGAGTTTGTATATAACCATACGATGGTTTTATCTAATGGAAGTTGATGTTCGTAGTAATATGGGGTGTTTTGGAGAAAAGGGTAAACGTAGGAGTAGCAATGAGGTATGCAACTCAGACAATCCAAAAGCCAGTGTTTTAAAGAAAGTTCGGTTAACTTGGTCACTGGGTCATAGTCAAAGGTCGGGTCATGGTCGTTGCCAAAGAGAGAAAGAGAAAAGAAACACTCAGCGTGCACTCTAACCTAGATCAGAATGGTTATCAATTTATCCAATCAGGAAACCTCCTACTGTAACCACAAATTCTCCTCCAAACCTGAAAGAAGATTTAGTTGGGATCACCCGAGGAGTAAACCAACTCATCAGTGGGAATCGGGATCCAACTATCATCGCATGATAACGTGATGGAATCCACTCACGTTATCACACTCCAGAAGGTATGCGCATATCTGGCAAGTTTCAGTTTCTTTAGAAACCCCCGATGTGATTTTTACCCCATGCTCTTATAACCTTGATGAAGGCCAATATATCATAAGTCACATGTCAAGTTCTACCCATCATTATCCAGGTTAATTTGAACCCACCCGTACATACCCTTGACGAAGGCCAAAATAGTAGTACGACTGTCCTAAACCAACGCATCTATGTATGCAGCAGAAAAGTAACAAATAGCTACCATACACTATGCCTTGACGAAGGCCAACATACATAGCATGAATACTAAGTGCTACTCTTCTGAAATGACGAAGGGCTATGAATGGTTTTTGGCGAAAAACCATTAACGTAATGAACTTAATATCGTTGAAGGAACCGGATAGCTTTGTATAAAAAATATAGTGGCGAAAATCTTTGCTAAAGAGGTCACTCCCGGTGAAGGGATCTCGTCCCTTTCCCTGTAGAATGAGGTGCAGGATATTCCAACTGAATACCACGATGCAAAGCAAAAAGTAATCGACTATAGAGAAGTTATTACCCTGACGCAAACTTCTGTCCAAGGGGTCACTCCCGGTGAAGGGATCTCAGCCCTTGCCTCGTCGACTGAGGTGCTGGATATTCATAACCGAATACCACTGTGCAAAACAAAAGTGAACGTCCTTGCAATAACAGCTTTTCGAAAAATGTTCCAACAACATCAGAATAGGTTTGTTTAGCTTACATTGATCCGAATCAATGCAGTCCCATCAATTAATCACACCAAAAAAGAACGAAAATATGATGTACGTATATGCCATCCGCATTCGCCACTGGGTCCCGTAATCACCCGTTAGGTTACTTAACTAACGACAGAGCGGGAAATGGACTAGCGCAGGTGCAAAACATATACAACATCTACTAGTATATATATCAATATATAATAATCGCTCCAGGCGTGATAAAATACAACATCACAGAGAGTAATAAGCATCATAGAACAATACAGATAATCTGGGATCCCCGTGTTTTATAGAGCCGCTACTGAAACCAGACATTCCCCTGGTCGTGTGGATAGCCTGTGCAATGAAATCCTAGACCCCTATGGGTGCGGCACGTTACCCGCCAAAACCTGAAGCGAGGCAGCCCCCTTCAAAAAAGTGAATGGACCACCCAGCACTTCACGGAATCCGGTAACTTGAGTACCCCTCCTTGGGTCAACCTATACTCCCTACGAGTGCGGCGAATAGCCCGCCAATTCTAGAATGAAGCCCCCTCCATCTCAAAGCCATGAGATGCGGGCCCGTTGCCCTCTAGAACCTGGCTACCCGTGCACCCCTCCGCGGGGTAATCCTAGTACAGAAAGTAAAATATATATACAACGGGTACATCGACCTCAGCCCGGTCGTGCCCCAAAAGAATAATATACAAAGAGGCAGTGACGGCAGTCCACAAGTCAGACGCTCGCCCCGTAATATCAAATGTACAAATATAACCAAACTGTACTACCATTGCATCCAGGCTATCCACCACGACAAATGCGCAACATCACAGCACAACACAGAACATCAACGTGAATGTCACGTTCGCAAATCCGTCCAAATGGCTATAGCAATTAGACAAGATTTACCGATCAAATGACATTCACGGTCACAGATATAATGTAAGTACTGTAAACTAACATATTTAGATTTTTGATCGACAAAATTTCCCGAAGTGGGCCCCAAGTACAATTCCTAGTACACAAAATAATCTGGGCCAAAACAAAAAATTCCAGAAACCAAATTTCCACACAGAAGACCACCACAAGAAAAATTGTGTAATGAAGCCCCAGACTCGCGGTGGAACCGCGGCCAAAACGTGGGTAAGGCCACGGTTTCGCGGCGTAACAGTGACATCATTCTTCAAAATTTCTTCAGTGGTCTTATGAAAGCCTGCCTGATTTTTTGAAACACTGAAAATAATTTTTCGACGACAAAATAAATTCGACAGAAACTTTAGAATTGGAAATGCGGTTTCGGAAATTTTGTTCGATCGATATTTTAAATACGTTAGAACAAGCTAGTAAAAGTTAATGGCGTGGCTCTGATACCATGTAAGTTTACGGTAGCGCCCCGGCCGTCGATCCAAGGCCAAAATGCGGAAACAAAAACATTTTCGAAACTTGAAACTGGTGCTAACGCAGACTTTAATCCCGGATCGAACCATTAACCTATAACTAGCATCTAGAGAAAGGTTAGAAAAGCTATACCGATCGATCCGTGTCCTTCGGTCATTAGCCACCATCTCTTGCTCCTCGCGGCATCTCCGGTCTCCGGTCTTCTCGTCGGAAAGGCACAACATCAAAGAGTCTTTTTACGGGCTCTCGCTTCTGAACCGAGGCAACTCGGACACGAAGTTTGCTAGCCGACGTGTCCAAGATTGCTGTAGAATTTGTGTAGAATGCTTTGTCTCAAAGGTTAATTGAAGTTGCCTCAAAGGGAGATGAAATGGAAATAAACTCAAGAATTTTTCTTAGCAAAATGAATCAATCTCTTTCACCAAGATTGGGGCTGTCCAAAAATGGTGCTCGGCCAGGGAATATAAAGAGGAGAGGGGGTGAGCACAAGAAAGTGTGAATGGTGACCATAAGAAAAGAAAACCTCACATCAAATTCTTTCACAATAAATGCAAGCAATGATGCACAATTGTATCAATCTTAATAAAAAAAAGCATTGTGCTTGTTGCAGGAATCTGGAGCGCCGGCCACCACAAAAAACACCCTGCATTTACTAATTTCGAAATTTGCAAGAAACCCCTTCATCTCACAAAAATTCAGCCATGAAGGAATAAAGGAAAATGGCCGAAACAGAATGAAAACTGGCAACTTCAAAAAGCGATCCCATAATAAATTACGGGATAAACCCGCAACTGTATATATATACCCGCATTTGTATTTCGACCGAATACAAATGCAATGAGACAAAATCTACAAAGTGTAATATTAGGATCTGGCATAAACTAAAACCCGCTAGTATTATCCGTCCGAACCATGACACGTGCACAGGTGCACGCGCACGTTCGAACCCTGCCATAAATCCATACGGCCTCAATAACGTTTCGTTCAAAACTTGAGAAACTGTCTGTGGGGGACTCTAAAGACTCGTTAATCTTTTGGCTGCGGATTTAACCACTAGTACGTCAGTGGTACTAGCTGTACGTAACGGGCAACCAGGTATTGACCCAAAGGGAGGTCGATAAGTGGACTCATTTTGACACCCTACTGATCCTGTCAGTGACAATATCCGTACAGTCCGGTCCGTTCTTCTATGAGTATCGCATGTCGGGCCTAGGGGGTTGGTAAAAGTCAGACCCCCAAAAGCGGTACAAGTCGTGTCGGAGTGTAGCCTATTGGAGATAGTGCCCTCAGAGTCAATTATTGGATCACAGGCACGTGATTGCATTGATTGAGGGAGGACCTATGCGGATAGGACGGTCTTACTGAAGAGATAGTATGCTATCTGGTTTATCTTTATCATCGTGTACTGATTTAAGTGACCTTATAGGTCACTATTGCGCGTTGATAGAGCCCTTAGGATTCTTGCTTGACGGCCATCAGTATGATGGCGATCATATACGTAGGAGCTGGGGTCTATAAGCACATCCTTAAAGGTCCCTAGTCGTGGGAGTTTCGAGACAGGGCATCGATACTCCACAGTAGACTAGTGTATACAGTCGAGACCCCGACGAGGGGCAGTGGCCGGTCTCACAAGCCACTGGTGCCAGTTGGTTCACCTAAGATGTATACAGGTGCTCATTGGGTTAGGAGTACATCGGACAAGACTCGCCGGGAACATGCTAGTTGGTGTTATACCTGAAGTCAGATAGCAGTTCCCTGGTGACATGTGTACAGGTTAGTTCATCGACCTGAGATCGTCATTTGTCTCGTGTGAGTTCCTACTGTACTTTGATTACTACCCTACCATTCTCAAAGGAGACGTGCAAACAGGTTTTAGTTGGGTACAGTCCCGAGCTACAGGGAGGCAGTGAGCGGATCTGCAGGTGTTCGTCTCTCCCGGTATTGGGGGTTAGGTCGCGCTGTGTCTAGGAGAGCCATTACACGAAGTCCTTGGCCAAGGCAGGAGATTTACTGGTAGGTATTCCAATAGTATCTCAGGGTATTCTGGGCTACACTCCGACACGACTTGTACCGCTTTTGGGGGTCTGACTTTCACCAACCCCCTAGGCCCGCCATGCGATGCTCATAGACGAACGGACCGGACTGTACGGATATTGTCACTGACAGGCTCAGTAGGGTGTCAAGATGAGTTCGCTCATCGACATCCCTTTTGGTCAATACCTGGTAGCCCGTTACGTATGGCTAATACCTCTGACGTGCTAGTGGTTAAATCCACAGCCAAAGTATTGACGAGTCTTTAGAGTCCCCTACAGACCGTTTTCTCAAGTTTCGGGCGAAACGCTGTAGAGGCCGTATGGAGATATGGCAGGGTTCGATCAGATACGTGCGGTATTGCACAGATCATGATCGGACGGATAATACTAGCAGGCTTTGGTTTAAGCCGGATCCTAGTATTGTACCGTGTAGATTTTGTCTCATTGCATTTTTATTCGGTCTCAATACAAATACGGGTATGTATATACAGTCGCGGGGTTTTCCTGTAATTTATTACGGGATCAGTTTTCTGAAGTTTCCAGTTTGCTTTCCGTTTCGGCCATTTTCCTTTGTTTCTTTCCTTGGCTGAAAATTTGTGGAGGAGGGCTTATTTGCAAGCTTGCAAATTTGATTAGTGGAGGGTGTTATTTGCAAGTAGCAGTATCATGATGGTTCTTGATTGACTTTGACCTTCTTGGTTCATCATTACTTGGTTGTTGGTGATGGGATTTGGATAAGACTTGGTTGTGACGATGACTCCTAATCATTACCCTTTTTCTCTCTCTTGGATGATTGCTCAACCGTTTTTCATATTTCACTTGCCAAATGTTTTGGCCGGCCACTGTTGGGGGAAGGGGGGATTTCATTCATTCATTTTTTATGGTGGAAAATATGGTTCTCATTCTTGGCTTGCAAAAATTCCTTACCCTCTTCAAAGTTCATTATATCTTCATCCCTCCTTCCAAATGGCAACTTCAACCCCAATAGAGACAAACTATTCTTCATTATCCTGCAGCATTTCTTGGACACGTCGACTTGCCAACTTCGTGCCCGAGTTGCCTCGGTCCAGAGGTGGGAGCCCGTAAAAGAACCCGGCGATGTGGTGCCCTTCCGACGAGGAGATGAAGACCGGAGATTCCGCGGGGAGATCAGGACGGCGACGAGAAGTCCGAAGGACACGGATCGCTCGGTATATCTCTCTATCCCTTCTCTAGTTAGCTAGGAATAGGTTAATGGCCCGATCCGGGTTTTTAGTGCGCGGTTGTGCCGGTTTACAAGTTTTGTAAAAGTATTGTTTCCTCATTTCGGCCCCGTTCAGACGGCCGGGGCGCCGCCGTGCACTTACACTGCTATCAGAGCCATGTCATTAACCTAGTCTAGCTTGCTCTAACGTGTTTACAAGTTCGATCGAACGAATTTTTAAAAGCCACATTTTCCATGCATCACTTTCTGTCGAATTTTTCCAGTCGTCAAAAAATTATTTGGTACATTGGAAAATTACGTGCAGGATTTTTTGAGAATTCTGTGAAAATTTGGTCGGCTGATATTACTGTAGCGTGGCGGATCAGCGGCCAAAACCATGTTTAGGCCGCGGATCCGCCGCCATTTTGTGTCCAAACTGCACCAAATTTTTACAGTGAGCTTCTGACATGGAAATAAGGTTTATGGTATATTCTTTTTGGGCCCAGATTTACTTTGAGTGCTACAGCTGTGCTTGGGGCCCACTTCGGTAAATTTAGTCGATCGAAAATTTTAAACATATTAGTTCACAGTATTTACAATATATCTACGACTGTGAATGTCATTTGATCGGTAAATCCTGTCTAACTGCTATAGCCCTTTTAGACGGATTTGCGAATGTGACATTCACGTTGATGTTTTGTGTTGTGCTGTGATGTTGTGGATTGTCGTGGTGGACAGCCTGGATGCAATGGTAGTACAGTTTTGTTTTATACGTACATTTGATATTGCGGGGCGAGCGTCCGACATGTGGACTGCCGTCACTGCCTGTTTGTATATTATTCTTTTGGGGCACGATCGGGCTGAGGTCGATGTACCCGTTGTATGTATATTTTACTTTCTGTACTAGGATTACCCCAAGGTGGGGTGCACGGATACCCGGGTTCTAGAGGGCAACGGGCCCGCATCTCATGGCGTTGAGACGGAGGGGGCTTCACTCTAGAATTGGCGGGCTATTCGCCGCACCCGTAGGGGGTACAGGTTGACTCAAGGAGGGGTGCCCAAGTTACCGGATTCCGTGAAGTGCTGGGTGGTCCATTCACGTTGCTGATGGGGGCTGCCTCGCTTCAGGTTTTGGAGGGTAACTTGCCGCTCCCGTAGGGGTCTAGGATTTCATTACACAGGCTATCTACACGACCAGGGGAACGTCGGGTTTCAGTAGCGGCTCTATAAAACCCGGGGATCCCCGATATCTGTATTGTTCTGTGATGCTTATTACATTACTGTGATGTTGCATTTTATCACGCCTTAAGCGAATATTATATATTGATATATATACTAGTAGATATTGTATATGTTTTGCATTCGTGCTAGTCCAGTCCCTGGTCTGTCGTTAGTTAAGTAACCTAACGGGTAATGATGGGACCCAGTGGCGAATGCGGATGGCATATACGTACATCATTATTTTCGTTCTTTATTGGTGTGATCAATTGATGGGACTGCATTGATTCGGATGAATGCAAGTTAAAAAAACCTATTCTGATGTTGTTGGAACGTTTTTCAAAAAGCTGTTATTGCAAGGACGTTCTCTTTTGTTTTGCACAGTGGTATTCGGTTATGAATATCCAGCACCTCAGTCGACGAGGCAAGGGCCGAGATCCCTTCACCGGGATTGACCCATTGGACAGAAGTTTGCGTCAGGGCAATAACTTCACTATAGTCGTTTACTTTTGGTTTGCATCATGGTATTCAGTTGGAATATCCTGCACCTCATTCTACGGGGAAAGAGCCGAGATCCCTTCACCGGGAGTGACCTCTTTAGCAAAGGTTTTCACCACTGTATTTTTATAAAAGCTATCCGGTTCCTTCGACGATATCAAGTTCATTACGTTAAAGGTTTTTCGCCAAAAACCATTCGTAGCCCTCAGTCGTTTCATATGGATAGTCAATAGTATTCAAGCTGTGTTTGTTGGCCAAAGTCAAGGAACAGTGATTGGCATCTATTGGATATTCATATGCAGCATAGATAGATGCGTTGGTTTGGGACAGTCGTACTGCCTTGTTGGCCAAAGTCAAGGGTAGGTACGGGTGGGTTCAAATTAACCTGGAGAATGACGGGTAGAACTTGACATGTGACTTATGATTTGTTGGCCAAAGTCAAGGTCATAAGAGCATGGGGTAAAAATCACATCGGGAGTTTCTAAAGAAACTGAAACTTGTCAGCTATGCGCATACCTTCAGGAGTGTGATAACATGAGCGGATTCTGTCACGTTATCATGCGATGATAGTTGGATCCCGATTCCCACTGATGAGTTGGTTTACTCCTCGGGTGATCCCGACTAATTCTTCTTTCAGGTTTGGAGGAGAATTTGACGTTACAGTAGGAGGTTTCCAGATTAGATAAATTAGTAACCATTCTGATCTAGGTTAGAGTGTACACTGAGTGTTTCTTTTCTCTTTCTCTTTGGCAACGACCATGACCTGACCTTTAGACTTTTACTCAGTGACCAAGATTAACCGAACCTTCTTAAAACACTGACTTTTGGATTGTCTGAGTTGCAAACCTCATTACCACTCCTACTTTTACCCTTTTCTCCAGGACACCCAGTATTACTACGAACGTCCACTTCAGTTGGATAAAACCATCGTATAGTTATATACAAACTCGAAAGAATTTATTCGAGGATGGTTTCCGGTTCTGGAGAAAACGAATAGGACTATTCAGTTGTCTTTTCCTTTTACCTTCTCTCAGATTACGAGTGCCCCTTAGATTATGGGATAGTACACCTATTACGCAAATTGGATAGTCTTCTTCCAAATCATAGGCAGATGCTGACCGGTATGGAATGAAGAAAACCAATTAGCCTAACGATGGTGTACAGAAGGTATTATGTAAAGACAAAGAAAGGGATTAGAAGGAGGGCAAAGTAAATTCCGACTGCTATTCACGACCAAACAAAATATCTCATTACCACTCCCACTTCACCTTTGTATTTCTCCAGGACACTCCGTATCACTACGAAGATCCACAGTTATTTGGATATTCCATCGTATGGTTATATACGAACTCGAAAGTAACTTGTTCCAGTTCAGGGATGGATTCTAGTTCAGGAGAAATAGGAATAAGGTTTAATTCAGGTGTCTTTTATCTTCACCTTCTCTCGCGTTGCGAATGCCCCTAGGATTGGGACAGTACACCCATTACGCTTATTGGATAGTTTTCTTCCAAACCATAGGCTGGTGCCAAACGGTAGGGAAGGAAGAAAACCATTTGGCCTAAAGGGGTGTGCAGAAGGTAATGACCAAAGACATATGAAGGGATGTGGAGAGATGGCATAGAATTATACGGTCATAGTTGTGAATCTGGATAATGGAAGAGGCATTAGTAGGAATATCCGGATACCCCATCGAAACATTTCAATGTTTCATTTTCACTGTGTACTGTTAATGGAAAACTGATTTCCCAATTAGACACTTGCTCCAGGGTATGTATTTACCAGGTTTGATTCTCACATCTGTATTGTGTTACAGATGATGAGTCGGAGTAAGTTATTGGGAATTGGGTGATCATCCTCATTATATCGGGATTCGTTGTAATCGGTGATATTTGAGGAAGTCGTCTAGGTTGTTTGCCGGACGGTAAATATTTGGTTTTGAATATCCGCTGTTATGCACCAATTTCAAATTGATATATCTGTACGTCTATTTTTATAGAGTGAGATATACCTTTTTGAAATTATGTCCATGACATTTACCTATATCAGTGGATGGTTAGGTAAGGAGCATTAAACAGCAGTGTAATTCTTCTTAACCATAAGCACAGTTTTCAACCTACGACACACAGGGTTTGAGTTATTAGACTCAGGAGACTTATACAGAGTACTGTATGTTGTCCAGTGTCCATTAGGACATAGGGGTTGGTCCTCGTACTATATTCGGTTTACTTATGACTTCACTAGTTTTTAGACAAGTGTTTCGTAGAAACGCAAGGTCCGAATTTTGAGAAGTTATAGGTATAAGAATAAAGTAAAGAACCAGGTGTTGCAAGTATCAAGATTCTTCAAAGTGATCGAAGATGTAGATACTTGTGTGTGGTATTCAGTTGATAGTAATGATTAAGAGAACTTGCTTCTCTTGAAGGTTACTCATAATTGGAAGCACTCCTAAGTTGAGTAACGCTGATCGGCCTCTTTCCATTTAGTTGACATGCACTGGAGACAGCTGCATGATTTGAATCTGGTTTAATTAAATCAGTGCCTATGTTTCTATATTGGATATAGAACAATTCATATCTTGACACTGTTAAGGTATGGGGAGTTGTCCGGTTTATTCTTAAAACCAGACCCCGGATAACTAAAGGCACGTTTCTGTAATGGCTGTTTGCGGGTTGACCCAGGCTATGACGAGGGTTGACTTTCTACCATCTGGAAGATCAATAGTGATATTGTTCTAGACTCGCCACGTTTTTAATAAAAATGGATTTTTCAGAAAACAGTAGTAGGAGTATGGTAGAACTGGAAGTGATTCCAGAACCGCAAACGATTACTGAAAATTTGATAAGAACCTATAGATTCAATCTGGTTTGACATTCTATTGGCCACTACGCAGATATGGTGGGTAACCTCAGGCACCCGAGAGGTACTCCGGTAGCCTCAAGGACGGTGGCAGGGAGGTTCTTGTTTACCCAGACTTTCCATTGCTGTTGTTCCAGACTGTGAGACCCGGCAGGAGGATGGGTATAGCGTCGTTCTAAACTAGCTTTAGAAGTGTATGTCTATATGACTCTGCCAGAGAGTTGTCATGGTCAGTGGGAGCAGCGGAAGCATTGTGGACAAGTGGCTTTTGTCTATTTGTAGACTAAAGCAGATATAGCGGAGATAGATCATTTATTTCTGATGTGACAGTCATAGGTTTGACTTCATCAGAATAGGGGATGGATCTGTTAAGGTAGTAGCGTGTGATGTCCTGGTATATGGATGACATACACAGAGTAGGAAGTGAAATTCCTATATTACGATCGGTTATACTTTGGTTGTCACACAGCAGTTTCTCCACAAAGGGACTTGGATATTATATCAGACATTCTGGTTACTAGATCTATGGTTTTAGATCTAGATTTGGGTAGTTTCCCAATCTGGGTACTTAGACAGCATTCTAAATGTGTTTTAGAATGGACGACTCCTGGCACGGTAGTGTACCTGCAGGTGATGGAGTCACCCTCTCTAAAGGTGTCTTATAGACTAAAGGGGAGAGGGATGTGCATGATTGGCAGATCACTTGCTCAGGCAATTGAGTCAATAATGAGATATGAAGTACCACACCAGATATTGTTTTTGCAGTAGATGCAATAAGTTGATTTTAATCCAGTCCTGGAGAAATATTAGGAAGCAGTTTTAGAACATAAGTGGATGTTCTAGGGATATGATAATGACAGCCTCATTCGGGAGACGGTTATCATTCCAGGCTTCCAAGGTGACCTGGATGACAGAGCGATTGTCAGAGTTATAGTTTTCCCTCTGACGAGGGGCAGTATTTGGACAGGTGGTCCAGGTAGATACTGAGGGAGACATGGAGCAGGATACTGATTAAGTTCAGTTGACGATACAGTCTGAGAAGTTTGGATTTGGAGTCCATTTATAAACTAGGTCCCATCAGATATCAAGACATACTCTAAGACAGGTATTGCTCATTTCGGGAGATGGCTTTCTTCGTGAACTTAAGATATAGAGAGACATAGAAAGAAACATCAAAGTGGATCCACTCACCGAGGCTATTCCTCGAACGCAATAGTTTCGCAAACGGGTTTTGTGAGACTGACTAGTAGAGGAGTTAGGTGTTCGGTATCACACGGGCTATGAGTATGCGACATCGCAATAATTAGCCTTAAGTGCAAGTGGGAGATTGTTAGAGATAGTACCCTCAGAGTCAATTATTGGATCACAGGCATATGATTGCAATGATTGAGGGATGACCTATGCCGATAGGACAGTCTTACTCAAGATGATAGTATGATATCTGGTTTATCTTTATCATCGTGTACTGCTTTAGGTGATCTTATAGGTCACTATTGCGCGTTGATAGAGCCCTTAGGATTCTTTCTTGACGGCCAACAGTATGATGGCGGTCATATACGTGGGAGTTGGGGTCTATAAGCACATCCTTAAAAGGTCCCTAGTCGTGGGAGTTTCGAGACAGGGCATCGATACTCCAGAGTAGATTAGTGTATATAGTCAAGACCCCGACGAGGGGCGGTGGCCGGTCTTACAAGTCACTGGTGTCAGTTGGTTCACCAAAGATGAATACATGTGCTCATTGGGTTATGAGTACACTGGACAGGACTCGCCGAGAACATGCTAGTTGGTCTTATGCCTGCCGTCAGATAGCAGTTCCCTGGTGACATGTGTACAGGTTAGTTCATCGACCTGAGATCATCATTTGTCTCGTGTGAGTTCCCACTGTACTTTGATTACTACCTTACCACGCTCAAAGGAGATGTGCAAACAGGTTTTAGTTGGGTACAGTCCCGAGCCACTTGGAGGCAGTGAGCGGATCTGCAGGGGTTCGTCTCTCCAGGTATTGGGGATGAGGTCGCGCTGTGTCTAGGAGAGCCATTACACGAAGTCCTTGGCCAAGGCAAGAGATTTACTGGTAGGTATTCCAGTAGTATCTCAGGGTGTTCTGGGCTACACTCCGACACGACTTGTACCGCTTTGAGGGGTCTGACTTTCACCAACCCCCTAGGCCCACCATGCGATGCTCATAGATAAACGAACCGGACTGTACGAATATTGTCACTGACAGGCTCAGTAGGGTGTAAGGATGAGTTCGCTCATCGACGTCCCTTTTGGTCATTACCTGGTATCCCGTTACGTATGGCTAATACCTCTGACGTGCTAGTGGTTAAATCTGCAGCCAAAGTATTGACGAGTCTTTAGAGTCCCCCACAGACCGTTTTCTCAAGTTTCGGGAGAAATGCTGTAGAGGCCGTATAGAGATATGGCAGGGTTCGATCAGATACGTGCGGTATTGCACGGATCATGATCGGACGGATAATACTAGCGGGCTTTGGTTTAAGCCGGATCCTAGTATTGTACAGTGTAGATTTTGTCTCATTGCATTTGTATTCGGTCGCAATACAAATGCGGGTATGTATATACAGTCGCGGGGTTTTCCTATAATTTATTACGAGATCAGTTTTCTAAAGTTGCCAGTTTGCTTTCCATTTCGCCCATTTTCCTTTTTTTTTCCTTGGCTGAAAATTGGTGGAGGAGGGCTTATTTGCAAGCAAGCAAATTTGATTAGTGGAGGGTGTTATTTGCAACTAGCAGTATCATGATGGATCTTGATTGACTTTGACCTTCTTGGTTCATCATTACTTGGTTGTTGGTGATGGGATTTTGATGAGACTTGGTTGTGATGATGGCTCCTAATCATCACCCTTTTTCTCTCCCTTCGATGATTGCTCAACCCTTTTTCATATTTCCCTTGCCAAATGTTTTGGCCGGCCACTGTTGGGGGAAGGGGGGATTTCATTCATTCTTTTTGATGGTGGAAAATATGGTTCTCATTCTTGGCTTGCAAAAATTCCATACCCTCTTCAAAGTTCATTATATCTTCATCACTCCTTCCAAATGGCAACTTCAACCCCAATAGAGACAAACTATTCTTCACTATCCTGCAGCCTTTCTTGGACACGTAGACTCACCAATTTCGTGCCCGAGTTGCCTCGGTCCAGAGGTGGGAGCCCGTAAAAGAACCCGGCGATGTGGTGCCCTTCCGACGAGGAGATGAAGACCGGAGATTCCGCGGGGAGATCGGGACGACGACGAGAAGACCGAAGGACACGGATCGCTCTGTATATCTCTTTACCCCTTCTCTAGTTAGCTAGGAGTAGGTTAATGGCCCGATCTGGGTTTTTAGTGCGCGGTGGTGCCGGTTTACAAGTTTTGTAAAAGTATTGTTTACGCATTTCGGCCTCGTTCAGACGGCCGGGGCGCCGCCGTGCACTTATATAGCCCAGAACACCTTGAGATACTACTGGAATACCTACCAGTAAATCTCCTTCCTTGGTCAAGGACTTCGTGTAATGGCTTTCCTAGACACAGCGCGATCTCACCCCCAATACTGGGAGAGACAAAACCCCTGCCGATCCGCCCACTGCTTCCATGTGGCTCGGGACTGTGCCCAACTAAAACCTGTTTGCACGACTCCTTTGAGCCGTGGTAGGGTAGTAATAAAAGCACAGTGGGAACTCACATGAGACAAATGACAATCTCGGGTCGATGAACTAACCTGTACATATGTCACCAGGGAACTGCTATCTGACATCAGGTATAATACCAACTAGCATGTTCCCGGCGAGTCATGTCCGGTGTATTCATAACCCAATGAGCACCTGTATACATATTAGATGATCCAAATGACACCAATGGCTTGTGAGACTGGCTACCACCCCTTGTCGGGGTCTCGACTTTATACACTAGTCTACTGCGGAGTATCGATGCCCTGTCTCGAAAACTCCCACGACTAGGGACCTTTTAAGGATGTGCTTATAGACCCCAGCTCCCACGTATATGATCGCCATCATACTGCTGGCCGTCAAGCAGGAATCCTAAGGGCTCTATCAACGTGTAATAGCGATCGGTAATTTCACCTAAAGCATGTACACGATGATAAAGATAAACCAGATAGCATACTATCATCTTGAGTAAGACTGTCCTACCGGTATAGGTCCTCCCTCAATCATTGTAGTCACGTGCCTGTGATCCAATAATTGACTCTGAGGGCACTATATCCAACAATAAGGATGATCACCTAATTGCCAATAACTTACTCCCATTCATCATCTGTAAAACCATACAGATGTGAGAATCATACCTTGTAAATACATACCTTGGAGCAAGGGTCAAATTGGGAAATCAGTTTTCTTTTAACAATACACAGTGAAACTGAAACATGTAAATGTTTCGAAGGGGTATTCAGGTTTTCCTAGTAATGCCTCTTCCATTATCAGATTCACAACTGTAACCGTATATTTCTTTGTCATCTCTCCAAATCCCTTTATATGTCTTTAATCATTACCTTCTGTACACCACCTTTAGGCGAAATGGTTTTCTTCCTTACCGTTCGGTACCAGCCTATGGTTTGAAAGAAGACTATCCAATAAGCATAATTGGTGTACTCTCCTAATCCTAGGAGTACTCGCAACGTGAGAGAAGGTAAAGATAAAAGACAACTGAATAAACCTTATTCCTATTTCTCCTGAACCAGAATCCATCCCCGAACTGGAACAAGTTCCTTCGAGTTCGTATATAACCATACGATGGATCATCCAATAAACTGTGGATCTTCGTAGTGATACGAAGTGTTCTGGAGAAATACAAAGGTGAAATAGGAGTGGCGATGAAATACTTGGCTTGGTCGTGAACAGCAGTCGCAATTTACTTTGCCCTCTTTCTAATCCCTTTATATGTCTTTACTTATTACCTTCTGTACATCATCGTTAGGTTAATTGGTTTTCTTCATTCCCCACCATTCGGCACCTGCCTATGGTTTGGAAGAAGACTATCTAATTAGCATAATAGGTGTACAGTCCTAATCTAAGGAGCACTCGCAACCTGAGAGAAGGTAAAAGGAAAAGACAACTAAATAGTTTTATTCATTTTCTCCAGAACCGAAAACCATCCTCGAATCTGGAACAAGTTCCTTCTAGTCCGTATATAAAGAGGGTTAGAGAAGCGATTTAAAGAGGGTTAGAGAAGCTATACCAATCGATCCATGACCTTCGGTCTTTAGCCATAGTCTTTAGCTCCTTGCGGCATCTCCGATCTCGCTCGATCTCCGGTCTCCTCGTCGGAAAGGGCACCACATCTATGAAACCTTTTACGGGCTCCCGCTTCGAGCCGAAGCAACTCGGACACGAAGTTTGGTAGCCGATGTGTCCAAGGTGAAGTAGAGAATGTGTGTGATAACTTTGTCACTTGACACTCTAGGATTCTCAACACATGAGATGGTTAGAGTGGAGGTAGAAGATGATGTCAATGGTGGAACTTGTGAACAAGAAGAAGAAAGAAAAGAGAGGAGCCTTTTGTGTTATTCTGTTGAATTATTGTTGTGAGCACAAGAATGAAAACCCAAGAGCCAACCCCAAGCCTATGGCTGCCTCCTCTCTCTCCATCCATCAATTCAACACAAAAACAAATCCTAATGTGACATTAGCACAAATAAAGAGACCATGAGTCACTAAACATGTCCATGTCACATTAAATGCACCTCATCATGAAATCTACTCACAATTTCTACATGTAAATATTAATCCAAATGTTTACAACAATAAAAAGATATGACAACATCTAAAGTAAACTCGTGACGGATCACAAGGATACCCCTCACCTGTATATACATACCTGCATCCGTATTCCGACTGAATGCGAATGCGATGAGACTAAAGTAATCCAATAAATCTAATACTATGATCCGGCTTAAACCAAAGCCCACTAGTATGATCCGCCCGATCATGATCCATGCATGACTGCACGTATATGATCGAACCCTGCCATAATACTATACGGCCTCTACAACGTTTCGCCCGAAACTTGAGAAACTGTCTGTGGGGGACTCTAAAGACTCGTCAATACTTTGGCTATGGATTTAACCACTAGCACGTTAGTGGTACTAGCTGTACGTAACGAGCTACCAGGTATTGACCAAAAAAGAGGTCGATGAGAGAACTCATCCTGACACCCTACCGAGCTTGTCAGTGACAATATCCGTACTGTCCGGTCCGTTCGTCTATGAGCATCACATGTCGGGCCTAGGGGGTTGGTAAAAGTCAGACCCCCAAAAGCGGTACAAGTCATGTCGGAGTGTAGCCTAGAATACCCTGAGATACTACTGGAATATCTACCAGTAAATCTCCTGTCTTGGCCAAGGACTTCGTGTAATGGCTCTCCTAGACACAGCGCGATCTCACCCCCAATACCGGGAGAGACGAAACCCCTGCCAATCCGCTCACTGCCTCCATGTGGCTCAGGACTATACCCAACTAAGACCTGTTTGCATGACTCCTTTGATCCATGGTAGGGTAGTAATCAAAGCACAGTGGGAACTCACACGAGACAAATGACGATCTCAGGTCGATGAACTAACCTGTATACGTGTTACCAGGGAACTGCTATCTGACGTCAAGTATAATACCAACTAGCATGTTCCCGGCGAGTCCTGTCCGGTGTGCTCATAACCCAATGAGCACCTGTATACATCTTAGGTGATCCAACTGACACCAATGGATTGTGAGACCGGCCATCGCCCCTCGTCGGGGTCTCGACTGTATACACTAGTCTACTAATAGTGTATCGATACCCAGTCTCGAAACTCCCACGACTAGGGACCACATTAAGGATGGGCTTATAGATTACCTAACTTTCACGTATATGATCGCCATCATACTGCTGGTAGTCAAGCAAGAATTCTAAGGGCTCTATCAATGTGTAATAGTGATCTGTAAGGTCACCTAAAGTATGTACACAATGATACAGATAAACCAAATAGAATACTATCATCTCGAGAAAGACTGTCCTACCGGCGTAGGTCCTCCCTCAAATATTGCAATCACGTGCCTACGATTCAATAATTGACTTTGAGGGCACTATATCCAACATGTTCCTCAATCCTAATGAAGGAAACATTAATCCTTCATCAAATTGTGCACATCCTAATCCTAGAAGCCACTATAACCATAGGTGCTTCCACAAACACTTCTTGAGCAGGATTTTCTTGTACACAGTCTCCATAGGTATAATCCCTTTCCTCCTTGTAAGTTTAGTATAATTTCATATCTGTTTTTAGTGTGCAGTGCAGAAAACAGTAGATTTTGTGATATCTTGTTCACTGAAATTGAATCTGGAACAAATAGGTGTAACTACTAGAAAAACTAGCATGACCAAAAGTATCTTGTGCCCACTAGGAGACTACAGTTAAAGCCCGAGCCCCAAAATCCCTACTTCATCTAGCGACATACCTTAAAATTCCGGCGACACCGGCCCCCCTTTGGCTTTTGGTATTGGTTTTTCTTCAGTGGCCTCTTTTGGGTAGTTTATGATCTATAATATTGTTTGTTTTGTCTCTAGATGTATACAGAGAAATCTGGAAGTGGTTAGTTACGGTTTTATCAAGTTTTTCCGATATTCCGAGACGGGTTTTGCGTATTTTGTATTAAGACTGAAACATCGACGTTCGTACGTAGATTTCAGTGACATATTGTCATTTTTGAGTTATGTATGCTGTAGGTTCTAACCTATGGGTGCCTATCTCGTTGTTTTGGGTTTTGATATGATATTTACGTCAATATGCTATAATTACGATTATAGGTATGATTGCGAAGATTTCCGAGATGGATTTGGCGGACATAGCAGCGTGGATTTCAGCAAGCTCATCAAGTTGGTGAGTAGATTTACATCTACGAGGGAAGTCGGGTGGATGGCGTATAGCACCCCCACAACCTTATATATATATGATACTATGATATATAGTTAGTTCTTTTTGTTAATTAAGTTTATGATATTAGAATGATGTTGCATCTAGTACGTTTTCTATGTGCATATAGTATATTCATGGGTTAGTATAGTTGTATGAGGGATCATACCATATTTGAGATAATGTGGGTTTTGTACGAAGAATCGGACCGTACTTGTAATGACTAGATTAGTATGCCGAATAATGGTCAAGTTTCCTTTAGACTTGTAGCGTTATATTTTATTTCGTGTTAGCATGTAATATTTGAATGAGCTATATTCTTTTAAAGCTAACGATTCGTTTCCCTTTTTAATGATGAAAGACAAGGATGCGATGCCAATTTCTAAAATGAATATTTTAACCTAAAGCAGCTTTCTTATTTCAAAACCAACGTTTTGTTTTATTTCCAAAGATAATGGTATAGCTCATAATAAGTAATTACAATTAATAGTTACGCTTAGATTACTTTACATGTTCGTGTTATATTATCGATGTTATCCGTTTCCTTATTACGAACGCTCTGATAGAACACTGTACAATTACCAATGAGTACTATGCTGCACAAGCACGTATATATATGCTACACTACACATCATCGGTATTGCCATGTCACTGTAGAATTGTTATATTATGTAATGTGAATATAGATGTTGATATGAGCAGGTTATTATACCTTTAGAACACTTGAACAAATACTAATGATAGCCATGCTGCACGAGCACAGGCGCGTATGTTACAGTACACATCATTAGTAGTGCTATGACACAGTAGAATTGATATCTTTGTGCCTGTATGATTTATTTATGCAGTCTTATTTTATTTCCTGTTTCTCATTGCGAATACTAGTACTATAGATGTTGATATTTGATTCTTATGGATTTGCTGGATGTTTTACTCCTGATGATATATATCGGTGGTATGGGACACTGTTATATATGTATATATATAATATATCATCAGAATGATCTTTATAAGTATTCTCATTCTTTACTTGATATTTTTGGATATGATGAGTTGGTGTCCACCATGAGATTGCTGTTTTCTGATTGTTTTATTCCGAACCGAGTGGGGGGATATACTGTTTCGGATTTGTTACTTATCCAGACTGAGTCGGGGGGGCTATACAGTCCAATACATGGTGGACCCGGATCGAGACCGAGGGGCAGGATAGCCGCAGTTGAGGCGGGGAGCCTAGCGAGGATACTCGATACCGGAGATTGAGAAGAGCACGGCAGATATCCAGGGGGTAGTGATCGGGGTTTGATTTGGGCACGGCGGATATCCAGGGGATATCGACCGGGGCCATGGATATCAGGTGGCGATCATCTAGTGAGATGGTGTCGACGATATCTGCATTTACGTGTCGGTGATGGACACGAGTGATTTCTGATTTCGGGTGTCGATGCTGGACATCCATACATATATATTGATGTGGTTATCATGACATTTACAGTTAGATGCTAGTTTTGTAGCCGACTAGGACTGATCCGGGGGATAGTACCTGCATATCTTTTACGGACATTCACATACAAAAAAGGGATTCAAAACGAGCTATAGTCTCATTATTTTAACATGTCTGATATGACACTGAGATTTCTAAACTTATAAACCTCTAAACATTCTTTACTAAACAGCAAGACGTATATCTAAAATAAGATACCTATTATATTTTATACTATCACGTCTGCTTTTATGCCGTGACATACCTATTCTAGGGCTATTTTAAATGAAGATATATATATATATATATATATATATATATATATATATATATATTTCCGGCTACATTGGGCTTATACCCAGATAAAGGTCATCTACATTAATATAAGCTACTTTGGATTGCATGACAGATAGTTTTGCATTACGATACATATGCATTTTATATATTATATTAGTACAGGATATGATATTACTATACTTATGACCTAGGTATCGTTGTGCATTTCGATTTCTATCTTGTGGTGTACTTTTATTTACTGAGTTGGCAACTCATCCCCGTTGTGCCACAGTTTCTTGCAGGTTTTACCTCTTGGATTAGCGGCTTGGCACACATTACTTTCGGTGATCACTTTGGGTAGGTGAGTTACTATTGTATCGTACTCGCACTTGGTTATTCATATATTCTTGTATCTAGCAAAAACTCCATCAACTTAGAAATGGTATATTGTAGACTTAGAAGTGAGACTTAAAATTTGTGTGTTGTGATGTCGCACTCATTGGAGTCGACTTTGTATATAGTTTGCTTGGTTGCTCCGCCGTTTGTGCGTAGAAGCTAGCTTCCATTAGGATGCTTTTTTATTATTATGTTGTACTAGGTTTTTATGCGAAATAAACAAAGGAGGTGCTGTCGAATTTCAAAATGACATTGAAGCTCTTTAAACATACTTAGTAAAAATCAAATTGATTTCTTCTGTTGATTGATTAAACTTCACCTCCAACGTTTTCAAAAAGAAAAAGGTTTAGATTCCGGGTTTCGGCTTACTTGAACCGCGTTGGCGTCTTTAGATGTCACGTGACTTAAGTGTCGGTCACGCGCCACATTTGGGTCGTGACAGTATAATACCATCTAGGAGTTCTCTGCGAGTCGTGTTCAGTGTACCCATTCTCCAATGAGCACCCATATACCATCTTTGATGTCAAACACCAATGAATATGGGATCATCCATCGCCCATCAAATGGGTCAAGAAGCGTATACGCTAGTCTACTCTGGAATACCGATGCCCTGTCTCGATACACCCTTGACTAGGAACAAATAAAGGATGTACTTATGGACTATCCTGACCCCACAAGTATGATCTCCATCATAGTCTTGGTGGTCAAGTACACATTCTAAGGGCTTTATCAACATGTAACAGAAAGACGATATAACAATACTAGTCAACATATTAAGATAAAGAGAAACTAGATAGCATACTATCATGTCGAGCAATCATAGATTAAATCATTTAGAAAATGACAAGTAAAATCTCTAACTCTAGTTTTCTTTCTCAAAAATTTCGGCAGCACCTCCTTTGTAAAAACCAGCTCCGAAAATGGGTACAACACAGATAATATATAAAGCATCCCAAACGGGAGCAAAATCATGCCCAACGGCGGAGACAATCACCACAACAAGTATACGACGCCGAAGAGAAGAATATAAAGGAAACTGTATAAAGAGGTAAACTTCCCAACATAACCGGCTCATACGAGCACGGCACCAAAATTCACCAAAATAATACAACACTGAATCCTCACAAGTCATCTCTAAGTCATATACAAACAGTGGTAGATGGAGAATACTAGATCCAACAAAAGATATACAATGTACAAACAGATAACCGCAAACCTACCTAAAAGCAAGGCCTCACAGCCAACCGTAGCGGTATCCGCAAAAGTAGAGATGATAAGACGCCCTGCCGCGACTACTCAGAGGGTAAGTCCTGCAAAACACTGTGGCACAACGGGGGTGAGTTGCCAACTCGTGAATAGTAAATAACATCATACTGTAATCGCGAGTATGCACGAACAACGATCTATCTATCACATGTAATATGATAGCATAAGTATGATAAGTGAATATGCAACAATCATGAAAAAGTACATCAACAGGGTACTACAACTACATGAAGCAATGCATATCAACATAATCCTGAGTGTGGGATGATATAATATAAAATCTCATGCAAAATCATCAGCATGGAAAAACACCAGTGTCCCTCACTCACGCATCAAATCCCAAATTCTTAGGCACCGCATCCTCAGATCGGCCCTCACATCCTGTAAGTCTCATGGAACCTGAGCATCTATCATCGACACCCGAAACATCATGAAAACATATACCTATAATTATATATATATATATATATATAAGGATATCAACCACGTATGTCCACCGACGATACGTAAAAATCATGGAAACCTGAGTGTCTAACACCGACACTCGAAACATCCATAAAACCCGTGTCTTACATCGACACGTAAATCCTCATAACTCAGGCACTGTCACCATGACTGGCCCTGACGATATGTCGTACATCACTCCGGTCGGTATCCCCATGATAACCGCCGAGTCTAAATACAATCACCGGTAGGTAGTGATCCCACCGCCAGGCTTATCGTCTACACCACGAAATCACCACTCACCCCGGGGTACCATACCGGGTCCACCATGTACCCGCAGACAGTGCCTCCCGCTCCTCGAATCGGGTATCAAAAGCCAAATCTCAGAACCGAGAAATCACATGGTGGACGCACTGAAATATCATATCAAGAGAAACCGGGTTTTCAAACAATACACAGTTTCTTGAAAATACCCCCACGGTTCTCAAATCCATAATCATATGAAATCCATATCTCAATACGTAAAATCCATATAAAACTGATATATGCAACATAAAACATCAATATGAGCATATAAAGGGAAAACCGCTCTTTAAACGAGTCCAGCTTTTAAAATATATCTTGCAGTTCCCAAAATCCTCCGAAAACAAATACAGCATCATATGAAGTGTACTTGTAAGGGTAGCAAGGTTTAAGTATCTACATGTAAGCAAGTGGGTATGATGCATTTCATAAGCGCAATGATCAACAACTCAATACCACATATCAAAACAATACCACTTGGGGTACATACAACTATAGCGAAAATATTCTGTGTACATGTCAATATGAGTGCATGATATACATGTAACTATAATAGACTTTGTGGGTGTACATGTCAATATGTATGCAAGATATACAATATAGCTATAGTAAGGTATACGTGAAATGGAATAAGGGTTACTACCTCCACTATTCCTGCCCAATGCAATGTCACGTATGTAAGTGTCAACAATATCTCATATGCACAATGGGATAAGGGCTACTACCACAACTATCCCTATCCACTACCAGATCACGTATGTAGGTGGTTTGTGCGTGTCATGGCAATTACAGACGGTGTGGGCATAGCATACAATTTAGTGCTCGTGCAACATGAACCGTCAGTAATGTATTATATCTACAAGGTACGAGTCGCATACAGCAGATAATATTATGCAATGAAATTCATATGAAAGTAACTAATATGCAAATACTATCAGCTAACATATCAAATTTGCCTCGACGCATAACGCTATACGGGCGATTTCCTCGTAGATGTTAAATCTACTCACCAATGGTTTCCAGCTATAAAAATCCGACCACTGCTTCCCCTTGTTCGCTGCGTCCGATGTCCCCGCCTGCGACGCTATAATTTCACAAACACAAGAAATAATGCGAACATCTCAGAATCGATCAATATAACGCAAAACTACGTATTCAAAAACGCACCAACACACTAAACTAACTTGTGAGTGCACGTCTAGTAGCTAACGCACGCAACGATACCTCAAAACCAAACTGAGTACTGCAGCAGCACAAACTCACGACTCGTGTCGCAACACGTATCACTCGGACTCAAAACACTAGATTATAGGTAATCGATCCCAGATTTTGTATACTGTAATTACTAAAAAATTAAACAGTACCAAACACCCCTAGCCAACAGCAGACAACAACCCACAGAAGACCAACCCCAACCCTTTCCTACCTAGCCGGCGTCGCCGGATCGCACAATAGGGGTCGCCGGCCCCGGCCGATGAGGTGGTCCCCGTCACTCAGGTGGTGTCTCAGGTTCACTAGCACATCTCTATAATTTTGTTTTGACAAACACTAAAAACTCCAGGTCACAGCAGGTATAGAAGTTCTAAAAAGACTTCAAAACCCGATATCGCACTAATCGATATATAAAGCGTTCTACGCATCAACCAACGATCAAAACAACATACAAATGCCTAATTAATAGTATAGGGCTTATACCTAACAATCTTGCTCACAAGATTCAAGCTTTCCCTAGCTCCAGGTGATCCAAGAGCAAAAATCAAGACTTTTTTGTATTTTTGTGATATGTTTTGAGATTTTGAGGATTTATGAGTTTAGATTGATCAAAAATGATAAGGAAAAGAGCAAGGGCAGTAGAGAAAGAAGGGATCTCGGCCAAGAGAGTGAGGTAGGAGTTTTGTGAGGGTTTCCTAGCAATTTCCAACAATAAATGCTATTAAATGCATTCATACACACCTAAGCACACATGCATGCATCTACATTCATTTCTTTTCTTTTCTTTTCTTTAAACCATTAATCCTAGCCCACACAAATATCTAGATATGTGAGAAGGTTTTGGTTTAACTCAAACTTAATTAATGAGAAGTTCACTTAACAGAAATTTTCTAAAATGCGAATACCGCATTAAAATAATATTAAAATTGGGAAATATTCAAATTGAACAAAAACGTCCCATATACCCCCAAAGCTTGTGCACAAGCTTTATTTTAGCCAAACTAGGTACCGGCAAGTCTATATGGTCGTTCGTTCACAGTCGGGTTAAAACGGAAAATACCGACAAACTTACCCTAAAACGGACAAATTCGCATAACGATTTCTAAAACGTTACAATCTCCCCCCATATAGAAATTTGGTCCCCGAATTAAAATTTCATACTAAGCGTACCTTCAAATAGATGAGGGAATTCTTCTGCATCTCGCTCTCGGCCTCCCAAGTGATCTCCTCACTAGTAGGGCTACGCCATAGAAACTTCACAGACGGCAAGACCTTTGACCGAAGTTTTTTCACCTGCCGATCCAAAATAACTACCGGCTGCTCGGTGAACGAAAGATCGCGCTCAAGCTGAATGGTCTCGTGCCGAATCATGTGAGAAGGATCATGAAGGTATCTACGAAGCATCGACATATGTAACACAGGGTGAACATCCGGAAAACTAGGCGGGAGCACCATACGATAAGCAACAGAACCCACTCGCTCAAGGATCTCGAAAGGACCTACAAATCTGGGACTGAGCTTCCCCCTCTTCCCAAATCGCATAACGCCCTTCATCGGAGAAATCCTCAGGAATACATGATCACCCACTGCAAACTCAAGTCTGCGACGACGACGGTCGGCATAAGACTTCAGCCTGCACTGGGTTGCTCTCATCCTGTCCTGAATCAGCTGGATCTTCTCCGTAGTCTCTTGAACTAGCTGGGGTCCCAAAACTAGACTCTCACTAAGCTCGGTCCAACAGACTGGCGATCGACACTTCCTACCATATAAAGCCTCAAAAGGTGCCATCTGAATAGTCTCCTCAAAGCTGCTGTTGTAGCAGAGCTCAATCAACGGCAAGTGACGACCCCGACTGCCACCAAAATCAAGCACACATGCATGGACCATATCCTCCAGAGTCTGAATAGTCCGCTCTGACTGACCATCGGTCTGCGGATGAAAAGCGGTGCTAAAACTCAACCGGGTAGCCAAAACTTCCTGAAGCTTCTGCCATAGACGGCTAGTAAACTGGGTGCCTCTGTCGGATACTAAGAATATGGGAACACCGTGCAAACGCACAATCTCATCAATATACAGCTGCGCATACTGAGCATACCCGAAAGCAGTCTTCACTGGAAGGAAGTGAGCCGCTTTCGTCAACCGGTCAACAATCACCAAAATGGAGTCATACCCCCTACTGGTTCTGGGTAGACCCACAATGAAGTCCATGGAATCTGCTCCCATTTCCACTCCGGAATGGGTAACTGCTGCAACTCTCCAGTCGGTCTCTGATGCTCAGCCTTGACTTGCTGACAAGTCAGGCACCTCGAAACGAAGTCCGATATATCATGCTTCATCCCTTCCCACCAGTAGAAGTCCCTCAAGTCACGGTACATCTTGATGGAACCTGGATGAACGCTAAAGGCTGACTGATGTGCCTGCTCTAGGATCTCGCGTCTCAACCCATCATCATTTGGTTCACATAAACGAGTCCCGCATCGTAGCACACCCTGGTCATCAATCATGAACTCCGAAACTCTTCCCTGCCGAACAAGCTCGGACAAACGGGCATTACTGGGTTGCGCCTCACGGATACGATCAAATAGTAGTGGACGGGCGCAGACATGAGCAAGCTGTCCCCCAGCGGAAGTAAACTCAAACTGCACTCTACTATCACACAAGAGCTGCCAATCTGCAGAAGACTAACGCTGAACTGCGCTCAACTGGGATAAGCTACCCCCGGGCCTACGACTCAAAGCATCAGCTACCACATTCGCCTTGCCCGGGTGATAAAGGATCTCACAATCATAATCCTTCACTATCTCCATCCATCGGCGCTGTCTCAGGTTAAGATCTCGCTGCTGGAAGATATACTTCAAACTCTTATGATCCGTGAAGATCTGATACGACTCTCCGTACAAGTATTGTCTCCAAATCTTCAACGCAAAGACTACCGCGGCCATCTCAAGATCGTGAGTGGGGAAATTTTGCTCGTGCTTCTTCAGCTTCCTAGAAGCATACGCAATCGCCATATCATGCTGCATCAAAACATAGCCAAGCCCTAGTTGAGAAGCATCACAATAAACAATATAGCCGCTCGATCCAGAAGGTAAAGAAAGCACCGGTGCTGTCGTCAACCGAGTCTTCAACTGCTGAAAACTCTGCTCGCACGCATCAGTCCAAAGAAAAAGAACTCCCTTCCGGGTCAGTCCCGTCAGCGGTGCAGCAATACTCGAGAAATCCTGCACAAAACGGCGATAATAAAGAGCTAAGCCCGAAAGCTTCGGACCTCCGTCACCGATACAGGTCTGGGCCAAAGCTGTACAGCCTCGATCTTCCTCGGGTCCAGAAGAATACCATCACCAGTCACCACATGACACAGGAAGTCAACTCTATCAAACCAAAACGCGCACTTTGAGAATTTAGCATACAGCTGGTGCTCTCTCAATATCTGCAAAGTAATCCTCAAGTGCTGCTTATGCTCCGCATGACTCCTAGAGTAGACCAGTATGTCATCAATAAACACTATAACGAACTGGTCGAGGAACGGACTGAAAATCCGGTTCATCAGATCCATAAACGCTGCTGGCGCATTGGTGAGTCCGAACGACATCACCAAAAACTCATAATGCCCATAACGCCTACGAAAAGCAGTCTTCGGAATGTCATCATTCCGAACCCGCAACTGATGATAACTCGAATGCAAATCAATCTTTGAAAAATGTTTCTGTAGCGTTTTGAAAATCGTTTCGGTGAAATTTCGGAAAATCGGTAAAATAAGGGGGTTTTCTGTAAAAAGTCAGAATGCAAATATATTATTATAAAAATTAAATATACATATTCTAGCTATGTAATTTCTAATATTTGGTGTTTATTGAGCCACTGGTGAAATTTCAAATTTTCTGAAAAAAAATTATTTTATTATTATTTTAAGCCGTCACTAATACATTTAATTAGGGAAAATTACAAATTGGAATGAGTTGAAACAAATTTTGTGCATCATAAAACTTTAAATAAAATTTTATCATGTGGTTTTTGAAACGAAATCGTTTGCCAAAACGGTTTAGAAAATATCGAAGAAAAAGGCTTTTTTCGGTGAAATTTGTGTTAATGGGAATTGGGGTATAACATTTATCATTTTTCCTCACCCATACACCCATAACTCACCCTCTCTCCCTCTCCCCATGTGGCCGACCCCACCATGACAGCCCTCCCCCTCTCTCTCTCCAATCACAAAGAAAAGAGAAGAAAAGAAAAGAAAATGATAAAAGAAAATGTGGACTTTGACTTTCCCACTTTCGCCACCTCACTCTCTCTCCTCCCTCACTCATTTCCCCTCCCCATTCTGGCCGAAAACTGCAAATTCCTGCAGCCCCTCCCCTCTTAATTTCCTCACCTCATCTCTCTCCAAAAATCTACAAAAAAATTCCACGAAAAATCAAGCAAACCTCACCGAAATCAAAATCTAACTCCTACCCATTATTCTTTATCCCATCTAGCATGGATCTTGGGGCATAGAAGCTAATTTGGGAGGCTAAATAGCATGTAGATCTACAAGTCTTGGAGGTATAAATCTTATCCAAATGGTTAAATTGTTTGTATTTTGCTTAAGCTAAAGTAGTTAAAAGTTGTTTGGGTTTCTAATTTAAAGTGAGGGTTTGTGAAATTCAAGAGAAGGATTTGAATCATGTTAGGGTTGTGATAAATTGATGATGGTTGTGATATGTATTTTAGCATCTTATGATATGCAAATCTAGTCTAGTAGTTGTTTTGTATATTGTCACTTAAAATTGTTAAAATTGGAGTTTTAACAAACTAGGTTTTTGAAAATGGTTAAATAATTGGGTTTAAAAATGTAATTAGTTTTTTCATGACTTCATTAACATTATTAAGTGTAGCATAATACTTTAGTTCATGAAAATCCAAGCTAAATTGTTGTTTGTGCTTTTTGCTATTAAATTGTGAAAATTTGGGTATATTGTAAACTAGAATTTTGGGATTAATGGAATTTAATGAGATTAAATTATGGAAATTGTTTTTAGGACTTATTTAAGATGTTTAATAAGTATTATGGCCATTAGATTGTTTAAACGTCGAGTTTGGTACTAAAATGGGTAATTTGTGCTTGCTAGATTTTCGGAAAAATGGCTTTTAAAGTGAATTTGGGGTTTTTGTGAATTTTTAAGCTATTTTATATTATAATTAGTGTTCGTGAATGCGCAAATGAGTGTGTTTGGATTTTTCACGAGGGTTTGACGTTTGTACGTCGACATCGAGGGTTGGTTTGGCTATTCTTGCATGCGTAGGCGATAGGTTTTGACTATGCATGATACGCGTGCCGATTTGATTTTCGTATGCCGTTTCGATTTCGAATTTGGTTTTAATGCGATACGATACATTGTGGCATGTAGGTACCCCCATGTGGACTTCGAGACAACAAGCAAGCGCGTGGCGACGTCGGCACCGGCAAGCGAGGACCAGGTGAGTAGATTTATATCTACGGGGAGAAGTCGGGTGGATGGCGTATAGCACCCCCGCAGTCCATGGTACTGTATACGGATGCGTATACACACCAACAATTACTATATGTTATTTGGGATTAATAACGATGTTTAGGATGGATATTGGTGTGTTGGATTATTTTAGTGTCGCGAACCCTAGGGTAGTGTTGTACTACACATACACACATACATACTTGCATACATTCCTATTTATATGTGCTCATGGGATTTTTTATAGTTATGTGTTCACATGGGTATCGGACTATGTGTTCACATACGGATTTGAGGATGATACTTGGGATTGAGCTGAGTCGATGAGATTTGTTTGTGGTTGTGATATCGGTGATATGGCAGGATTCGTACTTGAGGTACGTCCTGGTGTTATAGCGGATCTTGGGGCGGCGATACGGGTGAATAGTGTTATAAATAAAATGGTCGACATGTGATCGTGATATGAGGCATGATATGCTAGGATATTGATATTAGGCCGTATCGGGCGATGTATACCCCTTGATGATGATATGTGCTGACGATATCGGTTTGTACGAGATTGTCGATCAGTAGTCAGATCTTGAGTATATTGAGGATATTAGTATTGTACTAGACATAGGTTAGTACCCTAGATTATGATCTTGGATAAAGAGGATACCAGAGGAATAGTGTGAGGAATATGATATTGACCCGTATCCAGATTTGGGGATGCCATACGACGGATTTACGTACGAGCTATATCTTGATGATTGATCTGCACTCTTGACTTGGGATGTCTGATTATAGATATGGTTTCGGATATGATATTATTGAGGCGGGATCACCGACTAATATATATACAGGTATGTATATGTATCGACTCAGATATTAGGCGGTTTCCTTACCTGTAGTCTAGCTTGTAGCTTAGCCCTTTAGTTTAGTTAGTTGTTAGATTAGATTCGGTTCCTACCTATTTCAAAGCTTACGAATCGTGCGTATTTTAAAAGACAAGTCATGGGATTCTACGGATATTTCAAAAAAAAACGTATCTTTTCTTAAAAACACCGTAGCCCTATTTTCAAAACCCCACGATTCGTGTTATTTCAAAAGGCACCATTGTAGGACTTATATTAGGTTAAAACAGATTAGTTATTGTTGCGTCTAGTATTCAGCTCCCGCTCATTATTGTTGTTTGCTCCGCATCACATGCTTATATTATGCTTCATATTCTACTGTTGATATCTTGTGGTTAGGACACCAGCACCATTATCGATGATGCGTTTGTACCATGTACACTTACTTGCCGGCTCACACACATCTTCATCGGTAATTGCCATGTCACGTACACCGTAGAAAATATTATTGCTTGACATAGCCTGTTAGCTAATAGTTTAGACATGATATTAGTGTACTTGCCTTATATGTTAGTTTAGACATTGTAGTTATTACCTGCTACCTCATGCATACTGTTATTCATTGTTATGCCGCATTCATGGATTCTCATGCATATATTCACTTTTTACGTGCTATTGAGGTTTTGGATTCGGATTTCCATGAGATTTTCTGAATTTGGGGAAAACCGCAAAACATATACAAACTTCTTCTTTCACTTTTTAAATAAAAAGCGCGGTTTTTCCCATGATGTATGAGTCGTCTACCATGAGTTTGCTGATGGATTTCGAGACCCGATTCAAGGAGTTGGATGAACCGTTTCGGGTACATGGTGGACCCGGAAAGGTACCCCGGGGCAAGAAGCTCGTGGTGATGACGATGAGCCTGGTAGGGGGAGACTACCTACCGGTGATTTTACCCGACGCGTCGGATATCCGGAGGATACCGTCGTGGTCTTGAGATGGATGGTAGGGGCCGGTCTGGACTGACGGCGTCCTAGATATTGAGATTGAGACATTGAGATTTCGAGATATTGAGGTACTGAGATTTGATGATACAGGCCAGTCCGGATAGCCGGAGCCTGAGATTTTGAGACATTGAGATTTATGTTTTGTGTCGATGCTAGACACTGTTGATGCTGATTTCATTTATGATACCTCATTTTAAAAATACAAGGGAAATCGCACTAAATTATGAAAGCAGTTTCTTCATTTACATGTATTATGTTTTCATGCATTCATATCTCATTCATATGATATATTGCTGTTGCGCCACGGCAGCGCCCCGGCCGTCTTACTCGAGGCCAAATTGCGGAATAAAAAATTTTCCTTACTCGGAAACCGGCGCTACCGCGGACAAAGAAAACCCGGATCGTTAACCATTAACCTACGCTAGCAATCAAGAGATAGGGTGAGAAGTATACCGAGTGATCCGAGTCCTCCGGTCTTCTCGTCCTCGTCCCGATCTCCCGCGGAAAGTGTTGCCTCCACATCGTCGCCTCCTCGCCGGAAAGGGCACCACATCGCCTTCGTCTTTTACGGGCTCCCGCCTCAATACCGAGGCAACTCGAGCATGAAGCCGGCAACTCGACATGCTCAAGATTTGCTGTAGAATGTGTAGTGTAGAATCATAGTCTCACTTTGGGGTTTGTTGCCTTTGGATGGAGGAATGAGGACAAGGAAAATATGGTGCTTTCATTTTTTCTTGCATGAAAGCAAGAACAAGAAGGAAACTCTCAAGAATGAAGCTCTCTTTTTTCTTCTCTCTTCTTCTCATGGAAACTTATCATCTTCTAGTAAGTATGAGAATGGTGGAGGAAGGATAATATGATAGCAAGAGGGAGGTGAGTGTAGGAGCAAGGAAGTGGTGACCACATCAAGGGACAAATAAACATACAACCATGCTTAAACACTATGCACTCCATAACCTTTCACTTCTCTCAATTCAAAAGCATGGAGGAAAAGAAAAAGAAAGCTATCATAATCAATACAATTGCAAGAAACCCCCTCCACAAAAGTAATTTGCAAAACTGCAAATAACCCCCTCCATCGGAAAAGTCCGGCCGGGAAAGAACAAAGGAAAACCGGACGGAACGGAATGCAAACTGGCAACTCCAGAAAACTGGCCCCGTAATAAATTACAGGAAAACCCCGACACTGTGCATACACACCCGCATCTGTATTCCGACCGGATACAAATGCAATGAGACAAAATCTACACTGTACTAGACTAGGACCGGCTTAAGCCAAAGCCGGCTAGTAAAATCCGTTCGATCCTGATCCGTGCAATACCGCACGTATCAGATCAAACCCTGCCATATAACTATACGGCCACTAGTACAAAACTGTCCGATCCTGATCCGTGCAATACCGCACGTATCTGATCGGACCCTGCCATATCTCCATACGGCCTCTACAGCGTTTCGCCCGAAAGCTGAGTAACTGAAAGTGTGGTGGACTCTAAAGACTCGTCAATACTATGGCTGTGGATTTAACCACTAGCACGTCAGAGGTATAAGCCAATACGTGACGAGCCACCAGCTATTGACCAAAAGGGACGTCGATGAGGAAGCTCACCCCGACACCCAACTGAGCCTGTCAGTGACAATATCCGTACAGTCCGGTCCGTTCATCTATGAGTATCGCATGGCGGGCCTAGGGGGTTGGTGAAAGTCAGACCCCCAAAAGCGGTACAAGTCGTGTCGGAGTGTAGCCCAGAACGCCCTGAGATACTACTGGAATACCTACCAGTAAATCTCCTGCCTCGGCCGAGGGCTTTGCGTAATGGCTCTCCTAGACACAGCGCGACCTCACCCCCAATACCGGGAGAGACGAACCCCTGCAGATCCGCTCACTGCCTCCATGTGGCTCGGGACTGTACCCAACTAAAACCTGTTTGCACGACTCCTTTGAGCCGTGGTAGGGTAGTAATCAAAGCACAGTGGGAACTCACACGAGACAAATGATGATCTCAGGTCGATGAACTAACCTGTACACATGTCACCTGGGAACTGCTATCTGACGTCTGGTATAAGCCCAACTAGCAGGTTCCCGGCGAGTCCTGTCCGGTGTACTCATAACCCAATGAGCACCTGTATACATCTTAGGTGAACCAACTGACACCAGTGGCTTGTGAGACCGGCCACCGCCCCTCGTCGGGGTCTCGACTGTATACACTAGTCTACTAATGGAGTATCGATGCCCAGTCTCGAAACTCCCACAACTAGGGACCTTTTAAGGATGTGCTTATAGACTACCAGCTCCCACGTATATGATCGCCATCATACTGCTGGTCGTCAAGCAAGAATCCTAGGGGCTCTATCAACGTGTAATAGCGACATGTCAGGTCACCTAAAGCAGTACACGATGATAAAGATAAACCAGATAGCATACTATCATCTCGAGTAAGACTGTCCTCCTGGGATAGGTCCTCCCTCAATCATTGCAATCACGTGCCTGTGATCCAATAATTGACTCTGAGGGCACTATCTCCAACAATCTCCCACTTGCACTCAAGGCTAATTATTGCGATGCCGCATACTCACAGCCCGTGTGATACCGAACACCCAACTCCTCTACTAGTCAGTCTCACAAAGCTCGTTTGCGAAACTATTGCATTCGAGGAATAGCCTCAGTGAGTGGATCCGCTGTGATGTTTCCTTCTATGTCTCTCTATATCTCAAGTTCACGGAGAAAGCCATCTCCCGAAATGAGCAATACCTGTCTTAGAATGTCTGGATGTCTGATGGGACCTAGCTCATAAATGAACTACAAATCCAAACTTCTTAGACTGTATCGTCAACTGAACTTAATCAGTATCCTGCGCCATGCCACCCTCAGTATTGCCTTGGACCACCTGTCCAAAATACTGCCTCTCGTCAGAGGGAGAACTATAACTCTGACAACCTCCTTGTCGTCCATGTCACCTTGGAAGCCTGGAGTGATAACCGTCTCCTAAAAGAGGCAGCCGTTATCATATCCCTAGAACATTCACTTATGTTCTAAAACTGCTTCCTACTGTTCTTCCAGGATTGGATTAATATCAACTTATTGCATCTAGTGCAAGAACAACATCTGGTGTGGTACTTGACATCTCATGATTGACTCAATTGCCTAAGCAAGTGATCTGTCAATCATGCGTATCCCTCTCCCCTTTAGTCTGTAAGACACCTTTAGAGAGGGTGACTCCATTACCTGCAGGTACACTACCGTGCCAGGAGTCGTCCATTCTAAATACTCTTAGAATGCTGTCAAAGTACCCTGATTGGGAAACCACCCAAATCTAGATCTAAAACCATAGATCTAGTAACCAGTATGTCTGATATATTATCCAAGTCCTGTGTGGAGAAACCACTGTGTGACGACCAAAGTATAACCGATTGTAGTATAGGAATATCACTTCCTACTACCTTCTCAACAGATCCATCCCCTATTCTGATGACGTCAAACCCATGACTGTCACATCAGAAACAGATGATCTAACTCCGCTATATCTGCTTTAGTCTATAAATAGACATAAGCATGAAGTCCACCAATGCTTCCGCTGCTCCCACTGACTATGACAACCCTCTGCCAGAGTCATATAGACGTGCACTTCTAAAGCTAGTTTAGAACGACGCTATACTCATCCTCCTGCCGGGTCTCGCAGCCTGGAACAACAACAATGGCAAGTGTGGGTAAACAAGAACTTCCCTGTCACCGTCCTTGAGGCTACCGGAGTACCTCTCAGGTGCCTGAAGTTACCCACCTTATCTGCGGAGTGGCCAATGGAATGTCAAAACAGATTGAATCTTTAGGTTCCTTATTAAATCTTCAGTAATCGTTTGCGGTTCTGGAATCACTTCCAGTTCTACCATACTCCCACTGCTGTTTTTGAAAAAATCCATTTTTAATAAAACTGTGGCGAGTCTAGAACAATATCGCTATTGTTCATCCAGATGGTAGAAAATCAACCCTCGTCATAGCCTGGGTCAACCCACAAACAGCCATTACAGAAACGTGCCTTGAGTTATCCGGAGTCTGGTTTTAAGCATAAGCCGGACAACTCCCCGTACCTTAACATCGTTAAGATATGAACTGTTCTATATCCAATATAGAACCAGAGGCACTGATTTAATTTAACCAGATTCAAATCATGCATCTATCTCCAGTGCATGTCAACTAAATGGAAGGAGGTCGATCAGCGTTACTCAACTTAGGAATGCTTCCAATTATGAGTAACCTGAAAGAGAAGCAATCTGTCTTCATCATTACTATCAACTGAATACCATACACAAGTATCTACATCTTCGATCACCTTGAAGAATCCCGATACTTGCTACACCTGGTTCTCTACTCTATTCAAATACCTATAACTCCTCAAAACTTAGACCCTGTGTTTCCACGAAACAGCTGTCTAAAATGTAGAGAAGTCATAAGTAAACCGAATATAGTACGAGGACCAACCCCTTTGTCCTGATGGACACTGGACAACATACAATACTCTGTATAAGTCCGCTGAGTCTAACAACTCTTTCACTGTGTGTCGTAGGTTGAAAACTGTACTTATGGTTAAGAAGAATTACACCGCTGTTTAATGCTCCTTACCTAACCATCCACTGATATAGGTAAATGTCATCGACATAATATCAAAAGGTATATCTCACTCTATGAAAATAGACGTACAGATATATCAATTTGAAATTGGTGCACAACAGCGGATATTCAAAACCAAATATTTGCCGACCGGCAAACAACCCAGGTGACTTCCTCAAATATCACCGATTACAACGAATCCTGATATAATAAGGATGATCACCCAATTCCCAATAACTTACTCCCACTCATCATCTGTAAAACCATACAAATGTGAGAATCATACCTGGTAAATACATACCCTGGAGCAAGTGTCTAACTGGGAAATCAGTTTTCCATTAACAGCACACAGTGAAACTGAAACATTGAAATGCTTCGGTGGGGTATTCCGGTATTCTTAGTAATGCCTCTTCCATTATCCTGATTCACAACTGTAACCGTATATCTCTTTGCCATCTGTCCAAATCCCTTTATATGTCTTTAGTCATTACCTTCTGTACACCCCCTTAGGCCAAATGGTTTTCTTCCTTCCCTACTGTTCGGCACCAGCCTATGGTTTGGAAGAAGACTATCCAAAAAGCATAAAGGGTGTACTGTCCCAATCCTAGGAACACTCGCAATGCGAGAGAAGGTGAAGATAAAAGACACCTGAATGAACCTTATTCCTATTTCTCCTGAACCAGAATCCATCCCCAAACTGGAACAAGTTCCTTTCGAGTTCGTATATAACCATACGATGGATTATCCAATAAAATGGGATCTTCGTAGTGATACGGAGTGTCCTGGAGAAATACAAAGGTGATTTAGGATAGGCGAAGAAATACTTGGTTTGGTCGTGAATATCAGTCGCATTTTACTTTGCCCTCCCACTAATCCCTTGCTTTGTCTTAACTTAATACCTTCTGCACACCATCGTTATGCTAATTGGTTTTCTTCATTCCCCACCGTTCGGCACCAGCCTAAGGTTTGGAAGAAGACTATCCAATTTGCGTAATAGGTGTACTATCTCCTAAACCAAGGAGTACTCGCAACCTGAGAGAAGGTGAAAAGAAAAGACAACTGAATAGTCCTATCCGTTTTCTCCAGAACCAGAAACCATCCTCGAAATCCTTCGAGTTCGTATATAACCATACGATGGTTTTGTCCAATGGAAGTGGACGTTCGTAGTAATACGGGGTGTCCTGGAGAAAAGGGTAAAAGTAGGAGTGGCAATGAGGTCTGCAACTCTGACAATCCAAAAGCCAGTGTTAAGAAGGTTCGGTCAACTTGGTCACTGAGTCATAGTCCAGGGTCGGGTCAATGGTCGCTGCCAGAGAGAGAGAGAAAAGAAACACTCAGCGTGCACTCTAACCTAGATCAGAATGGTTATCACTTTATCTAATCTGGAAACCTCCTACTGTACCTCAAATTCTCCTCCAAACCTGAAAGAAGAATTAGTCGGGGTCACCCGAGGAGTAAACTAACTCATCAGTGGGAATCGGGATCCAACTATCATCGCATGATAACTTGACGGAATCCACTCAAGTCACCACACTCCAGAAGGTATGCGCATGCCTGGCAAGTTTCAGTTCTTTTGAAACTCCCGATGTGATTTTTACCCCTAGGACTCAAGTGACCTTGACGGAGTCAACAAATCAAAGAGTCCTAGTCAAGTTCATCCCGTCATTATCTGGATTGCATTAAACCCACCCGTACGTGCCCTTGACGGAGTCAACAAGGCCGCACGACTGTCCTAACCAATCCCTTTTATGCAACAAACAAGCACTACTTAGCTACCGTACACTACGCCTTGACGGAGTCAACAAACGCAGCACGAATACTAAATAATACTCATAAGAAATGACGGAGGGCTACGAATGGTTTTTGGCGAAAAACCTTTAACGTAAAGAACTTGATATCGTTGAAGGAACTGCATAGCCTTTTATAAAATATAGTGACGAAAACTTTTACTAAAGAGGTCACTCCCGGTGAAGGGATCTCGGCTCTTTCCCCGTAGAATGAGGTGCAGGATATTCCAACTGATTACCACGATGCAAAGCAAAAGTAATCGGCTATAGTGAAGTTAATGCCCTGACGCAAACTTCTGTCCAAGGGGTCACTCCCGGTGAAGGGATCTCGGCCCTTGCCTCGTCGACTGAGGAGCAGGATATTCCAAATGAATACCACGATGCAAAACAAAAGTGAACGTCCTTGCAATAACAGCTTTTTGAAAAAGTGTTCCAACAACATCAGAATAGGTTTGTTTATCTTGCATTGATCCGAATCAACGCAGTCCCATCAATTAATCACACCACAAAGAACGAAAATATACTGACGTACGTATATGCCATCCGCATTCGCCACTGGGTCCCGTCATCACCCGTTAGGTTAGCTAACTAACGGCAGAGCGGGGACTGGACTAGCGCGGATGAAAAACATATACAACATCTACTAATATATATACCAATATATAGTATTTCGCTCAAGGCGTGAAAGAAATGCAACATCACAGAAATGTACAGCATCACAGAACAATACAGATATCTGGAAGCCCCGGGTTTCACAGAGCCGCTGCTGAAACCCGACGTTCCCCTGGTCGTGTGGATAGCCTGTGCAATGAAATCCTAGACCCCTACAGGCGCGGCAAGTCACCCGCCAAAACCTGAAGCGAGGCAGCCCCCCTTCAGCACCGTGAATGGATCACCCAGCACTTCACGGAATCCGGTAACTTGGGCACCCCTCCTGGGTCAACCTGTACCCCCTACGAGTGCGGCGAATAGCCCGCCAATCCTGGACTGAAGCCCCTCCGTCTCAATGCCCTGAGATGCGGGCCCGTTGCCCTCCAGAACCCGGCTATCCGTGCACCCCTCCGCGGGGTAATCCTAGTACAGAAAGTAAAATATACATACACCGGGTACAACGACCGCAACCAGGTCGTGCCCCAAAAGAATAATACAGACAGGCAGTGACGGCAGTCCACATGTCGGACGCTCGCCCCGCAATATCAAATGTACATAATACAACAAAACTGTACTAGCATTGCATCCAGGCTATCCCCCACGACCGATCCGCAACACCACAGCATAAACATAGAACATCAACGTGAAAGTCACGTTCGCAAATCCGTCTAACCGGGCTATAGCAGTTAGACCGGATTTACCGATCGAGTGACATTCACGGTCGCAGATATAATGTAAATACTGTGAAATAATGTGTTTTAAAAATATCCGATCGATCAAACAATTAACAAGTGGGCCCCAAAGAAAACTGTAGCACTCACAGAAATAATTGGCCCAATTTTAATATCCCAAAAGCCCTATTTTCAGCCCATAAGACAACTGAAGAAAAACGACAAAGTGGGCCCACCATAGTGCGGCGGAAGAGCGGCAGAAAGGGGGGTATTGCCGCGCTTCCGCGCTCTAAGTAAGGGTTCACTGTCTCGTTTTTTCCCAGAGTTCTTAGAACTTCCTGCACATCTTTCTGAGACCACCTGAAAAATTTTTAGACACCAAAAAATTTCAACAGAAACTGATGTGAACTAAAATACGGTTTTTTGAGATTTTGGTCGATCGGATAACTAAAACGCATTAGAACAAAGCTAGGTAAGGTTAATGGCGTGGCTCTGATACCATGTTGCGCCACGGCAGCGCCCCGGCCGTCTTACTCGAGGCCAAATTGCGGAATAAAAAATTTTCCTTACTCGGAAACCGGCGCTACCGCGGACAAAGAAAACCCGGATCGTTAACCATTAACCTACGCTAGCAATCAAGAGATAGGGTGAGAAGTATACCGAGTGATCCGAGTCCTCCGGTCTTCTCGTCATCGTCCCGATCTCCCGCGGAAAGTGTTGCCTCCACATCGTCGCCTCCTCGCCGGAAAGGGCACCACATCGCCTTCGTCTTTTACGGGCTCCCGCCTCAATACCGAGGCAACTCGAGCATGAAGCCGGCAACTCGACATGCTCAAGATTTGCTGTAGAATGTGTAGTGTAGAATCATAGTCTCACTTTGGGGTTTGTTGCCTTTGGATGGAGGAATGAGGACAAGGAAAATATGGTGCTTTCATTTTTCCTTGCATGAAAGCAAGAACAAGAAGGAAACTCTCAAGAATGAAGCTCTCTTTTTTCTTCTCTCTTCTTCTCATGGAAACTTATCATCTTCTAGTAAGTATGAGAATGGTGGAGGAAGGATAATATGATAGCAAGAGGGAGGTGAGTGTAGGAGCAAGGAAGTGGTGACCACATCAAGGGACAAATAAACATACAACCATGCTTAAACACTATGCACTCCATAACCTTTCACTTCTCTCAATTCAAAAGCATGGAGGAAAAGAAAAAGAAAGCTATCATAATCAATACAATTGCAAGAAACCCCCTCCACAAAAGTAATTTGCAAAACTGCAAATAACCCCCTCCATCGGAAAAGTCCGGCCGGGAAAGAACAAAGGAAAACCGGACGGAACGGAATGCAAACTGGCAACTCCAGAAAACTGGCCCCGTAATAAATTACAGGAAAACCCCGACACTGTGCATACACACCCGCATCTGTATTCCGACCGGATACAAATGCAATGAGACAAAATCTACACTGTACTAGACTAGGACCGGCTTAAGCCAAAGCCGGCTAGTAAAATCCGTTCGATCCTGATCCGTGCAATACCGCACGTATCAGATCAAACCCTGCCATATAACTATACGGCCACTAGTACAAAACTGTCCGATCCTGATCCGTGCAATACCGCACGTATCTGATCGGACCCTGCCATATCTCCATACGGCCTCTACAGCGTTTCGCCCGAAAGCTGAGTAACTGAAAGTGTGGTGGACTCTAAAGACTCGTCAATACTATGGCTGTGGATTTAACCACTAGCACGTCAGAGGTATAAGCCAATACGTGACGAGCCACCAGCTATTGACCAAAAGGGACGTCGATGAGGAAGCTCACCCCGACACCCAACTGAGCCTGTCAGTGACAATATCCGTACAGTCCGGTCCGTTCGTCTATGAGTATCGCATGGCGGGCCTAGGGGGTTGGTGAAAGTCAGACCCCCAAAAGCGGTACAAGTCGTGTCGGAGTGTAGCCCAGAACGCCCTGAGATACTACTGGAATACCTACCAGTAAATCTCCTGCCTCGGCCGAGGGCTTTGCGTAATGGCTCTCCTAGACACAGCGCGACCTCACCCCCAATACCGGGAGAGACGAACCCCTGCAGATCCGCTCACTGCCTCCATGTGGCTCGGGACTGTACCCAACTAAAACCTGTTTGCACGACTCCTTTGAGCCGTGGTAGGGTAGTAATCAAAGCACAGTGGGAACTCACACGAGACAAATGATGATCTCAGGTCGATGAACTAACCTGTACACATGTCACCTGGGAACTGCTATCTGACGTCTGGTATAAGCCCAACTAGCAGGTTCCCGGCGAGTCCTGTCCGGTGTACTCATAACCCAATGAGCACCTGTATACATCTTAGGTGAACCAACTGACACCAGTGGCTTGTGAGACCGGCCACCGCCCCTCGTCGGGGTCTCGACTGTATACACTAGTCTACTAATGGAGTATCGATGCCCAGTCTCGAAACTTCCACGACTAGGGACCTTTTAAGGATGTGCTTATAGACTACCATCTCCCACGTATATGATCGCCATCATACTGCTGGTCGTCAAGCAAGAATCCTAGGGGCTCTATCAACGTGTAATAGCGACATGTCAGGTCACCTAAAGCAGTACACGATGATAAAGATAAACCAGATAGCATACTATCATCTCGAGTAAGACTGTCCTCCTGGGATAGGTCCTCCCTCAATCATTGCAATCACGTGCCTGTGATCCAATAATTGACTCTGAGGGCACTATCTCCAACAATTGCTACCTGAGGCACTGACATGAGCACTTTGTATTACCGTTGCTTAGTGGTATACCCTAGCCATTGATATAGACCGCATGTTATATATATTTTAAGGATATATTATGATCTTTGACCCAGGTTGCGTTATTTATGCGATTTCTGTGCGTAGATGTTTTTCTATTCACGAGTTGGCAACTCACCCCCGTTGTGCCCCAGTTTCTAGCAGGTTTGCCATACAGGTTTCATTATGGCTTGCGGGCATAGTTTCCTTCGGGTGATTTGCTAGTAGGTGGGTTTACTTGTATCGTACCGCCCATTATATAACTTGTATATTATTACTCTGTTGTATCTAGAAGTTCAATCAACTAAACATGTATTTATTTCAGAGATAGAGACCAGTGATGTTATTCTTTCGACCTTAGAGTCGCGCGTTTTATTTCTGTGGTTTTCTTGTGGTTTTGAGTTTTGACCCTCGCCGTTGGCGTTGTATATTATATTGCTTGTGTGGTTGTGACCGTCGATTGACGAAGAGCTAGCTCCTGCTTGGGGATGCCTTTTATTGATTTCGTATACTATTCATGTTGTATTCCGTTTGGGGGCCAGTATTTACAAAGGAGACTCTGCCGAAATTTTCAGTAAATTTTTGATGTTTTTAAAAACCGCATAATTCGGCTTATGCTATTGAAACTACTTATTTTAAATTGGTTTTCCTTCACTCTACTACTTTTCTTGGTTTGGTTTTCTGGGTTCTCGGTTTACATAGATTACGTACGCCTCGAGACGTTCGTAGTTTAAGTGCCGGTCATGTTCCGTACTTTCGGGACGTGACAAAGTTGGTATCAGAGCGTTAGGTTTTACCTTCGGAGCGTAGGATGACCCTTGGTTGATGGAATAAGTGACTAAAGTAGAGTGACGTACCGTAGGTATGTTCCGCGGCATATTTACGATACGCTACTCCACTTAAGAAGCCTTAGGATGTACATTTCTTTGCTCAGTATTATATTCATTCCGATCTAGCCTCATTAGTACCAGTTATGGTTCTGCTGCCCCGATTACGGGCAGGGAGAGCTATAGCTAGAGTTGCGGTCAGCACGAGCTCGTCACGAACGAGGACTGACCAGGGCGAAATTCCGGCGACACACGATTGCGGAGATGTGTCTTTTTATTGTGTTTCACGCCCCGAGCGTTTGATGGATCGCTGTATGAGATTACTTGGACGTGCCGATCAGCACTAGAGGATTGAGCCACTGACAGAGGCCAGCCAGATTTTGATGACCGTTGGTGTATTGCTTACTCATGATGATCGAGGCACTGTTCAGCGTACCGACGAGTGAGCCAGTTGTTGCTGCGAGTGACGAGATATCGCCCCATACGTTGGAGCTATTGCGGGACGAGTTGTACTAAAAAATGCTAGAAGGTCGCTAGTCACCCGATGATGAATGACTAGGACAGGTGGTTCGTTCGCCTACCCCGATGCGAGGTCATCAGATAGATTGATTCTAGCTAGAGACGACGTCACGCGGAGACGCTGAGAGTCGACAGAGACGATCGAATGTCAGAAACCTATTATTCCAAGTTTAAAGTAGTCGGAAAGACATGCAGGCAATTCTATGGTCCCTCTAGAAGAATGAAACCCTAACTCGACTTAATGACCGTGTGAAAGCCTTGGAACTTTCGGGTTTGCGGCAGTTCTGCGGCTCCATTAGTGAGGCTTGGGTTTGCCCTTCTACGGCTGGACCACCGATGTTGTGTTATGTACTCGATACTATTAAACTGTGCCCAAGATGTTGAGCTCTTGGGGGATTATGAGGTTTTGACGACTCGATCGGATGACTCGACTTAATTCGGATGCTAGGTGGTGAGATGCATTCTTGGGAGACTCCAGATACGAGGATAGTCGTTGGAGCTCAGTCCATGCAGCCACGACGAGACGAGTCCAAAGCAGACGACATTAGAGAAAAGTGAAGTAGGAGGTTCGTACCAGATCTAGATGAGATGACGTTCCACTCCGCCGACATCAGAGATGCGATGCGCATGCCGAGGCATGGTACTTGGATTTACCTTCTAGAAGGAGTCGCGATGAGTATGCAGTCGTTCCAGAGCAAGATGCAGATATAGGAAAGGACGATGACTTTCGGACAGTTGGCAGAGACGAGACATGGAAGAGACCGTGAGCAGGATTCCTTCCAGGACACTGCTGCAATGATACTTGCACCCAAGATCAGATGTGTCACGTACATTCAGAGAGCCAGAGGCCGACGCCAGTGATATGCTGTCTTACGAGTGGTCACGATGATTGACCGAGAGATGACCAGAGAAGTGCCAGAACGGGATCATCCCCGTTAGCACACCTGACAGGGCCGATGAGCCGATGGACCAAGAGATTGGTAATTCACAGTGAAGACCTTGACCCAGGAGTGGTCATTGTTACGCACACCAGCAGGCCAGAATTCATGATCATCGACGAGACGCCCCACTAGTGACCGCGACAGTTGGCCCGAGATTCTTAGAGGATGCACTTGAGCGGTATTGTTCCGCAATTATTGATTTTGATGTTTTGGGTGATTTATTCGTATGATTTGATTTTGATGATTGAGGATTTACGATCTTTGCACAGTGTTGCACTTGATATCGTTTTCGTGCTTTGGTTTCACATGTTTATGATTTTACAGTTTTAGACATTTGAGTTGATTTTGTGCGTATGCACGCACACGATTTGGTTCCTGCACTCTGTATAGTTTATATATGCTTGCAGTGCAGTGATACGCCTTTTGTTCACTTAGATGCACTGGACTTCGATTTTGATTGTGATGTTCGATATTTGTTTTGTGCACCTTGTGCACTTGATTGGATTTTGCGCATGTTCGGTGCTTGATATTGGATTTCATGATTTCGTGCATGATGGATGCACTTGATTTAGGGTTTTTCGCGCATGTTGGGCGCATGTTATGAGATACGATTTTGGTGCACACCAGATGCACTAAATCGAGATTCTTCGTGCGTGTCAGACGCACCTGTCCTTGCTGTCAGGCACACACGTTGCCTATAACAGATGTTGTGTGCACAACCGATGCACTTAGATGTTGTTTCTGTGCGCTTCTATGGCACATATATGGATTTTGATTTCCGTGCGCACCAGACGCACGTAGTATTCATACGCGTATTTTGGGATTGATTTAACCTATAGAGCAGTACGTTTTTATGATATTTGCTATGTGTTTTCGTACTGGGCAGGACTAGCCAGAGGACAGTACCTGAATATATTTGGCATTCATTTCCTTCAGATATTTACATATATAGATTCGATATTTACATGTATAGTTTTGAGTTATATCATATTGGTTTTGTTTTGGATTTGGCATTGATGTCTTCCCCATGACTCCGATGATTACGGGATGCTTGACGGAGTTTTGATGTGAGTTATATGCTCATTTTTCATGCGCATACGCTGCGCTACGATTTGTTTTATGTATTTACAATTTCGCAGCCCCGACGACTTGATGGTTTTGGTTTAGATGTTTTAGTATTTGGGGGGATTTTTACTTTAAATTCGGGGACCGAATTTTTTTAAGGGGGGAAGATTGTAGCGTTTTGAAAATCGTTTCGGTGAAATTTCGGAAAATCGGTAAAATAAGGGGGTTTTCTGTAAAAAGTCAAAATGCAAATATCTTATTATAAAAATTAAATATACATATTCTAGCTATGTAATTGCTAGTATTTGGTGTTTATTGAGCCACTGGTGAAATTTCAAATTTTCTGAAAAAAAAAATTATTTTATTATTATTTTAAGCCGTCACAAATACATTTAATTAGGGAAAATTATAAATTGGAATGAGTTGAAACAAATTTTGTGCATTATAAAACTTTAAATAAAATTTTATCATGTGGTTTTTGAAACGAAATAGTTTGCCGAAACGGTTTAGAAAATATCGAAGAAAAAAGCTTTTTTTCGGTGAAATTTGTGTTAATAGGAATTGGGGTATAACATTTATCATTTTTCCTCACCCATACACCCATAACTCACCCTCTCTCCCTCTCCCCATGTGGCCGACCCCACCATGACAGCCCTCCCCCTCTCTCTCTCCAATCACAAAGAAAAGAGAAGAAAAGAAAAGAAAATGATAAAAGAAAATGTGGACTTTGACTTTCCCACTTTCTCCACCTCACTCTCTCTCCTCCCTCACTCATTTCCCCTCCCCATTCTGGCTGAAAATTGTAAATTCCTGCAGCCCCTCCCCTCTTAATTTCCTCACCTCATCTCTCTCCAAAAATCTACAAAAAAATTCCATGAAAAATCAAGCAAACCTTACCGAAATCAAAATCTAACTCCTACCCATTATTCTTTATCCCATCTAGCATGGATCTTGGGGCATAGAAGCTAATTTGCGAGGCTAAATTGCATGTAGATCTATAAGTCTTGGAGGTATAAATCTTGTCCAAATGGTTAAATTGTTGCTATTTTGCTTAAGCTAAATTAGTTAAAAGTTGTTTGGGTTTCTAATTTAAAGTGAGGGTTTGTGAAATTCAAGAGAAGGATTTGAATCATGTTAGGGTTGTAATAAATTGATGATGGTTGTGATATGTATTTTAGCATCTTATGATATGCAAATCTAGTCTAGTAGTTGTTTTGTATATTGTCACTTAAAATTGTTAAAATTGGAGTTTTAACAAACTAGGTTTTTGAAAATTGTTAAATAATTGGGTTTTAAAATGTAATTGGGTTTAAAAATGGAATTAGATTTTTCATGACTTCATTAACATTATTAAGTGTAGCTTAATACTTTAGTTCATGAAAATCCAAGCTAAATTGTTGTTTGTGCTTTTTGCTATTAAATTGTGAAAATTTGGGTATATTGTAAACTAGAATTTTGGGATTAATGGAATTTAATGAGATTAAATTATGGAAATTGTTTTTAGGACTTATTTAAGATGTTTAATAAGTATTATGGCCATTAGATTGTTTAAATGTCGAGTTTGGTACTAAAATGGGTAATTTGTGCTTGCTAGATTTTCGGAAAAATGGCTTTTAAAGTGAATTTGAGGTTTTTGTGAATTTTAAGCTATTTTATATTATAATTAGTGTTCGTGAATGCGCAAATGAGTGTGTTTGGATTTTTCACGAGGGTTTGACGTTTGTACGTCGACATCGAGGGTTGGTTTGGCTATTCTTGCATGCGTAGGCGATAGGTTTTGACCTATGCATGATACGCGTGCCGATTTGATTTTCGTATGCCGTTTCGATTTCGAATTTGGTTTTAATGCGATACGATACATTGTGGCATGTAGGTACCCCCATGTGGACTTCGAGACGACAAGCAAGCACGTGGCGACGTCGGCACCGGCGAGCGAGGACCAGGTGAGTAGATTTATATCTACGGAGAGAAGTCGGGTGGATGGCGTATAGCACCCCCGCAGTCCGTGGTGGTGTATACGGATGCGTATACACACCAAAAATTATTATATGTTATTTGGGATTAATAACGATGTTTAGGATGGATATTGGTGTGTTAGATTATTTTAGTGTCGTGAACCCTAGGGTAGTGTTGTACTACACATACACACATACATACTTGAATACATTCCTATTTATATATGCTCATGGGATTCTTTATAGTTATGTGTTCACATGGGTATGTGACTATGTATTCACATACGGATTTGAGGATGATACTTGGGATTGAGCTGAGTCGTTGAGATTTGTTTGTGGTTGTGATATCGGTGATATGGGAGGATTCGTACTTGAGATACGTCCTAGTGTTATAGCGGATCTTGGGGCGGCGATACGGGTGAATAGTGTTATAAATAAAATGGTCGACATGTGATCGTGATATGAGGCATGATATGCTAGGATATTGATATTAGGCCGTATTGGGCGATGTATACCCCTTGATGATGATATGTGCTGACGATATCGGTTTGTACGAGATTGTCGATCAGTAGTCAGATCATGAGTATATTGAGGATATTAGTATTGTACTAGACATAGGTCAGTACCCTAGACTATGATCTTGGATAAAGAGGATACCATAGGAATAGTGTGAGGAATATGATATTGACCCGTACCCAGATTTGGGGATGCCGTACGACGGATTTACGTACGAGCTATATCTTGATGATTGATCCGCACTCTTGACTTGGGATGTTTGATTATAGATATGGTATCGGATATGATATTACTGAGGCGGGATCACCGACTAATATATATACAGGTATGTATATGTATCAACTCAGATGTTAGGCGGTTTCTTACCTGTAGTCTAGCTTGTAGCTTAGCCCTTTAGTTTAGTTAGTTGTTAGATTAGATTCGGTTCCTACCTATTTCAAAGCTTACAAATCGTGCGTATTTTAAAAGAAAAGTCAAGTGATTCTACGGATATTTCAAAAAAAAAGTATCTTTTCTTAAAAATATCGTAGCCCTTATTTTCAAAACCCCACGATTAGTGTTATTTCAAAAGGCACCATTGTAGGACTTATATTAGGTTAAAACAGATTAGTTATCGTTGCGTCTAGTATTCAGCTCCCGCTCATTATTGTTGTTTGCTCCGCATCACATGCTTATATTATGCTTCATATTCTACTGTTGATATCTTGTGGTTAGGACACCAACACCATTACCGATGATGCGTATGTACCACGTACACTTACTTGCCGGCTCACACACATCTTCATCGGTAATTGCCATGTCACGTACACCTTAGAAAATATTATTGCTTGACATAGCCTGTTAGCTAATAGTTTAGACATGATATTAGTGTACTTGTCTTATATGTTAGTTTAGACATTGTAGTTATTACCTGCTACCTCATGCATACTGTTATTCATTGTTATGTCGCATTCATGGATTCTCATGCACATATTCACTTTTTACGTGCTATTGAGGTTTTGGATTCGGATTTCCATGAGATTTTCTGGATTTGGGGAAAACCGCAAAACATATACAAACTTCTTCTTTCTCTTTTTAAATAAAAAGCGCGGTTTTTCCCATGATGTATGAGTCGTCCACCATGAGTTTGCTGATGGATTTCGAGACCCGATTCGAGGAGTTGGATGAACCGTTTCAGGTACATGGTGGACCTGGTAAGGTACCCCGGGGCAAGAAGCTCGTGGTGATGACGATGAGCCTGGCAGGGGGAGACTACCTACCGGTGATTTTACCCGACGCATCGGATATCCGGAGGATACCGTCGTGGTCTTGAGATGGATGGTAGGGGCCGGTCTGGACTGACGGCGCCCTAGATATTGAGATTGAGACATTGAGATTTCCAGATATTGAGGTACTGAGATTTGATGATACAGGCCAGTCCGGATAGCCGGAGCCTGAGATTTTGAGACATTGAGATTTATGTTTTGTGTCGATGCTAGACACTGTTGATGCTGATTTCATTTATGATACCTCATTTTAAAAATACAAGGGAAATCGCACTAAATTATGAAAGCAGTTTCTTCATTTACATGTATTCTGTTTTCATGCATTCATATCTCATTCATATGATATATTGCTACCTTAGGCACTGACACGAGCACTTGGTATTACCGTTGCTTAGAGGTATACCCTAGCCATTGATATAGACTGCATGTTATATATATTTTAAGGATATATTATGATCTTTGACCTAGGTTGCGTTATTTATGCGATTTCTGTGCGTAGATGTTTTTCTATTCACGAGTTGGCAACTCACCCCCGTTGTGCCCCAGTTTCTTGCAGGTTTGCCGTACAGGTTTCATTACGGCGTGCAGGCATAGTTTTCTTCAGGTGATTTGCTAGTAGGTGGGTTTACTTGTATAGTACCCCCCATTATATAACTTGTATATTATTACTCTGTTGTATCTAGAAGTTCCATCAACCAAACATGTATTTATTTCAGAGATAGAGACCAGTGATGTTATTCTTTCGACTTTAGAGTCACGCGTTTTATTTCTGTGGTTTTCTTGTAGTTTTGAGTTTTGACCCTCGCCGTTGGCGTTGTATATTATATTGCTTGTGTGGTTGTGACCGTCGATTGACGAAGAGCTAGCTCCCGCTTGGGGATGCCTTTTATTGATTTCGTATACTATTCATGTTGTATCCCGTTTGGGGGCCAGTATTTACAAAGGAGACTCTGCCGAAATTTTCAGTAAATTTTTGATGTTTTTAAAAACCGCATAATTCGGCTTATGCTATTGAAACTACTTGGTTTAAATTGGTTTTCTTTCACTCTACTACTTTTCTTGGTTTGGTTTTCTGGGTTCTCGGTTTACTTAGATTACGTACGCCTCGAGACGTTCGTAGTTTAAGTGCCGGTCATGTTCCGTACTTTCGGGACGTGACAGTTTCGCACCCTGGAGCTGATCAAATAAATCATCAATATGAGGTAAAGGATACCTATTTCACACCGTAACTCGGTTCAACTGACGATAATCCACACGTAGTCTCAAACTGCCGTCCTTCTTCTTGACGAACAGAACATGAGCTCCCCACGACGAAACACTCGGACGCACAAGTCCCATATCAAGCTACTCTTGCAATTAATCTTTAAGCTCACTAAGCTTTGCCGGAGCCATCCGTTAAGGCGGTATAGAAATAGGCTCCGTGCTAGAAATCAGATCAATGCAAAACTTAATATCGCGCTCTGGCGGCAACCCAGGTAACTCATCGGGAAAGACATCGGGAAACTCTCACACGGTAGAAACTGTAGGGTTCCTAAGCACACCCATGAGGTTCTACAAGTGATCAAACATGGCCAATTCAAATTTTTTCATGTGCCTACAAACCCTAATACGGATCGTTAACTAGATGTATAGGCAATGCAATGCGAGTTAACAACTTTAACTAAAAGGGAAGTGACTACAACCTTTGTAGATCCGGTTCTCCACCTCCATAGCTCTGCTTTGGCGTCCCTCCGCTGTAGCAATCGGAATCCTAGACTCTTGCGGTGGTTTCATCGGAGAAAAGATCGGGCTAGGTCGCCGACTTCGATGCCGAAGATGATCTACGTTGAGCCAACTCAAGATCAAGCTCTAACTTCACCAAGTCATGAAACTTGTAAAGAAAACACCCTATACTACTTGGCAAGTGGTAGAGGATGAAGAATTAGGAAGTGGGTTCACTTTAGAATTGGATTTCTTACTCTTTTTCTCAAGTTGCCATTAAAGGATGTAAGGTTTTCTTCTTTGTTGAAGAAGAAGAAGAAGAAGAAAGAATATGATAAGTTATTTTAAAATAGAAAATAAATTGATACTTATCATAATCTCAACCATTGTTTAGTGTAGAGAACTAACTAGGGTTAAGTTGAATGGTTAGGGTTAGGAGAAGAAGACAAGAATGGTTACTTTAGTCAAAAGTGCATGAAGCATCAAGAAGTTTCTTGAATGAAAGCAACCATTTTTGTTTTCCTTTTCCTTTTTTTAACCAAAATAAATAGATAAATGAATAAGTGAGAAAATCAAAACCCTAACCATTAACATAACCATGGTTTAAGTCTTTACACAAACCCAAGTATGCATGTATCATCAAACATGATACAAACAAGTGCACAAAAATATATCACATATATAACTTGTGCATTTCAAGTGAGAAAATCCATTTAAAGTGAACAAATACTAGTTAATGCAAAGTAATATATCAAATATATAATTATGCATTAAATCATTAAATCAATACTTGATTTAACGATCCGGTCATATCGCATATAACCGACTAGTATCCAATGTATCGACTTATCGAATCAATCTTCGATTCGATAACTAGGTTATATCGCATACAACCAATCGATACATTCATCGCGAGAATAGAATACGGTATCACATGCACGCATTATTCTCGGTCCCGCACATATCTCATATGCGCTCCTATTTCATTTCGCTTGAGCCAGGCAACCTCTGTATAGGACTCTAAAGACTCGTCAATACGCCGGCAGCAGATGATGATCATATCAAATACCCACAAGCCGTAAGCGGTCTGTTAAACGTAATGGCCACCCGGGTATTGAGCGATCAGAAGATCGACGAGCAAGCCCGCTCACACTCCTGTGAATCCAACCAGTAACACTTACCGTACAGTCCGGTCTGTTCGTCTGATATGTCGCATATCTTGCCTAGGGGAAGTAAACGTCAGACCCCAATAGTTTGATAAGTCATGCCGACGTGAGGTCCATAACAATCGTGAAACTACTGATAACTCTTACCAGTATATCACTGCAATCCTGGCCAGGGATTTCCTGTTATGGCCAGTCGTGCATAGCGCAACATCAACCCCCAATACCGGGAGAGACGAATCCCCTCCTATCGCTCATTGCCTCCATGTGAATCGGGACTGTACCCAAAAACCACTTGTTTGCATGACTCAGTAGAGCCGTGGTAGGGTGGAAATCAAAGCACAGTGGGAGACACACAAGACTCTATGACGATCTCTGGTCAATAGACTAAGCTGTACCAGTGTCACCAGAGAACTGCTATCTGACGTGAGGTATAATACCATCAGGGAGTTCTCGGCGAGTCTGTTCAGTGTACCCAGTCTCCACTGAGCACCCGCATACCATCTCTGATGTCAAACACCAATGGATATGGGATCATCCATCGCTCATCACATGGGTCGAGAAGATATACGCTAGTCTACTCTGGAATATCGATGCCCCGTCTCGATATTCCCACGACTAGGAACATTGGAGGATGTACTCATGGACTACCCAGGCCCCACTAGTATGATCTGCATCATAGTCCTGGAAGTCGAGTACACATCCTAAGGGCTTTATCAACATGTAATAGAGAGACAGAAATTATACATGTTAAGATAAAGAGCAACCAGATAGCATACTATCATGTCGTGCAAGAAAGTCCTACCTATATATGTCCCAGCATCCACTACAATATACATCCAATGTACAGTAATGGCCTCTAGGGCATACATATAACTAACAATCTCCCACTTGTACTAGGGCCATCTGTAGCAGTGGTTGCAGTATCACATACTCAACCATCCCATACAAGTCTCTCTCTGGGAAAAAGCCTTTGTGAGTGGATCCGCCGTGTTGTCTTCTCAGTCTACTCTCCTAACCTTGATCACCCTGGAGATCATCTATCTCCATGATTAGGTGATCTCCCTCAGAATATGTCTGGGTCACTGATGGGACCAGGGTTCCTGGGACAAAGCCACTCTTCCATTGTCACACAATGGTAGGAACCTAGTTCATGTTATGAACCAATATACACCCAAACTGCCTCTTTGGTAGTATCTTTAATAGCGATGTTACCAGCCTTTATCGTCTAGTATGCCACGGTATCTAGCTTGGAACTCTTCCAACATACCATCCCTTGACTGAGGGTAAAGACAATGCCTGTGACTGACATTCAGTCGTCTTTATCACCCTGGAACCTTTCCAGTGATTCACCTTTATCCTATTTGGAGAATCCTTGTGATAAGAAGAGATTGACCGATTGTAGCATAGGAAACTCCTTTCCTATCAAGAGTAGGTCATCCACGTACTCTACGAGGATCATCACCATACTCCATACTACCCTTTTGTACATACAAGGTTCATCTACCATTTTGATGAAGTCAAACTCTTTGACTACCACATCAAAACAGATGTTCCAACTCCGCGATGCCTGCTTTATCCTGTAAAGCAACCTGCATACGGTTCCGCTGCTCCCACTGTTTACGAAGCCCTCTGGCTGTGTTCTTATAGACGTTCTCTTCTAAATCATTATTTAGAAAAGTAGTCATGGCATCCAACTACCAGATATCGTAGCCATGGTATGTAGCAATGGCAAATAGGATCTGGATGGACTTAAGCATAGTCCCTGGAAAAGGTTTCATCATTATCCACGCTTGGTTGATGACGAAAAACCTTTAACAAGTCTAGCTTTGAAAGTCTCAACGTTTCCATCTACACCAAGTAATCTTCTCAAGATATACTTGCTCCTGATGGGGATTTAACCCTTCAGATATAGCAGCCAAAGTCCATACTTTGCTGGTGTACATGGATTCCATGTCAGATCGCTAAGCATCCAGCCATTCTTACAGAGTCCCTACTCTCGATGGCCTGCTCGAAACTAGTTGGGTCATCATCTCATGATGCATTCCTCGCTCCCACTGTCATCGAGAAACCAAAGTATCTCTCAGGCAGGTGAGGAACCCTGCTAGATCGGCGGAGAGGCTGAGGTTCGTTGGGGACTTTTGAATCCTTTGGTTCTGTCAAATCATCAGCAGTTTTGTATAGCTGGAACCTTTTCAGGTCTACAGAACTGTCCTTGCCTCGATCTTGTCCGGATTTTGCTTTAGACATAGGCCAGACAATCCTAAATCTTAACTTTCTTAAGAGATAGGCTCTTCCCATACCATATCTTATATGGAGTGGTAGGCACTGATTTGATTCGAACCTAATTCAATAGGTATGCAGCTTCTCAAGTGCACAACCCCAAAAGGAAATAGGTGACTCAGTAATACTCATCATAGAGCACACCATATCTAATATTTTGCGATTGCTCCGCCCTATACACCGTTGTGCTGTGGTGTATTCAGAGGAGTAATACTGAGAGAGAATCTCATTTTCCTTTAGAATAGTCCAAGGATTCCATGCACAAGTATTCTCCTCCCTGATCTTATCATAGAACATAATACTTATACCCGTATTTTGGTTCTCTATTTCCAACTTATATTCTGTGAGTACCTCAAAAGCTTCGGACTTATGTTTCAACAGGAACACATGACTGAATCTTGAGAGTTTATCAGAGAATATAATGAAGTACAAAGAACCGGTCCTGGCATGTGTAGACAGAGGAGTTTACATACATCATCATATATCAGTCCCAAGAGTTTACTAACTTTTTCTCTGTTTCCAATAAACAGAGCTATGGTCATCTAATCTTTGTGACATGACTGGCAAGTTTCACAAGATGTAAATTCAAACTGATTTAAATATGCATATAAAATGTAACTTCAGCCAATCGGGTCGCATTGATGTGACCTAGTCTACAATGCCTCAAGAAGGATCCCTTCATTTCTGAACTCTTCCTCTTGTGTGTGTTCTGAATACTAAGAACTGTAGTTTGATTTAGAACGTCAATGCTTTTAGATAACGCGCCTGAACCGATCAACTTTTGATATAGGAAATGTTCAAAACATTATTCATCAATACAAAATTATATCCTTCTTTACTAATAAAGAGACTGATATGATTTTGTATATCAGGTTCGGTATCTAATAGCATTTGTTCAGAATCAATGTACTGGTAATACAGGGTGACAGTGACCAACAGACTTGGCTGCAACACTTGCCCCATTTTCTGTCTCATGAAACTTATCACCCGTTCTCAGTTTTCTACCTTTTTGTAGCCCTATGTAAACAATTACATATCTGGGATCCTGATCCGGTATCAAATACCCAGGACGTAGAGGATACTGAGAAACAGTTCTTTATAATGAACACACCAGAAGGAGATGCATCTCATGCACTTTCTTCGTTTGGGCGGCATAGGAATTCCGGTATTCCTCTATTTCCTGCTCTGCCTTATAACAATTATAAGTTGGAGCGGGACCAACGTTCCCCAGCTCAGTATAACAAGCGGGTTCGGTCAATACATCCATATTATTATCTTGATTAAGACGTGATATGGTCGCTACCTGGAGAGAGAGAGAAGAAAACACTTAGCGTGCGCTCTTGCAAGATCAGATTGGTTATATATTTTATCTAATCAGGATGGCTCCCACTGTTTTTATCAAATCTTCCTTCAAACCTTAAAAGGAAAGACTAGCCGGGATTAATTACACTCTACAAGTTCGCCAATCTTTCAGCCAGGCCAGTGTCGGTACTTTGAGGGAGGTTCCCCGTGCTTTCGCACGAACCTAATTACAGTAAACCTCGTTTTCCCAGAGGCGTAACCCCGTTGGCACCTTTCTAGACACCTACTTGATCGGTTAATTGTAAAGTGCAAAACTCTCCCAGGAGTAACAATTACTCGCAGTGGGTATCGGGATCCAACTATCACATAGAAGGTATGCAATCTCATTGCAAATTTCAACACTTGAAACTCCCGATAATGGTTTTTACCCCTAGCACCTATGACCTTGGCTAAGGTCAACAAATCATTGGTACTAGTCAAGTTCTACCCGTCATTTCGTGATTAATTAAACCCACCCACATGACCCTTGGCTAAGGTCAACAAAGCCACATGACTGTCCTAACTAATCGCATCATATGCTGTGTAGGAAGACATCACTTAGCTACCGCACACTACGCCTCGGCTATGGTCGACAAACGTAGCACGAATACTAAGTACTCTACTTCCTAAAATGACGGAGGGTTGCGAATGGTTTTTAAGAAAACCTTTATCGCTTTGATCTTGATCTCGTTGCGGAATCAAATGGTTTTTAAATGGAATGTTTTTTAGGCTTTTCTAGTTTTGCTAAAGGGGCCATTCCCGGTGAAGGGATCGTCGGCCCTTTCCTCGTCGAATGAGGTGCGGGATATATCATATATATCACTGTGCAAAAAAGAAACTATAGAAGCAATCAAAAGACAAACCGAGTGTGTAGCATCTGCCAGTTATTGCTAAAGGAGTCACTCCCGGTGAAGGGATCTCGGTCCTTTTCTCATCGAATAAGGTGCAGGATGTTCTACAATGAACACCGCGATGCAAAGCAAAAACTGTAGCTACCTGTTTTATTTTTGAAATTCGATTCCACAACATCAATTAGGTTTAATTTCTTTCATTAATCTCATTAATGAATATCCCATTATTTAAGTCCACCTAAACATCACAGATAAATATAACGTACGCTTATGCCATCCGCATTCGCCTCGATGTCCCATCTGCATCGTTAGGTTAGGTAACTAACGCCAGAGCGAGGCAGGGCTAGCACGGGTGTAAAACATAAGCAACGTCTATATAATATATCATATATACTATATAATATATCTATCTGAACAAATCACATGATCACATCACAGATAACGCAGCAGAAAGTATCATATGAAATATTGGATATACTAAGACGTCCGTGTTTTCAATACGAGCAAGTATAAAACACGGATTCCACGGTCGTGATGAATAGCCAATCCCACATCCCTAGACCCCTACGAGAGTGGCAAGCAGACCTACCAATTCTAGGGTTAGGAGACCCGGACTCGACTCCTCGAGTTGGTCTCCCACTGGACCCCAGAACCCGGTTACTTGTGCTCCCCTCCTTGGGTCTATCCTAATGCGGAAAAGTAAATAATATACAAATGGTGACATCATCCGCAACCTGGAAGTGCCCCAATAAAAGAATATTACATACAAGTTTTTACATGAATGAAAATGAAAAACACTCATCTCACATAAAAACCCCCCGGCTATTCGAACACGACGATCCAATATAACATATCCAGCAACACATAACATCACATGTCATCAACGTAAGTAAATATGCGCATCCCAATTGTCGTTGACATATAGCAACGAAACCGGCGATATCACATATTACACTTACGGTCACAGAAAAGAAAGTGTAAAACTACAACAGTTGGAATCCGCAACCTCTTTAGACATCGCATGCCTAATCAAATGAAATATTTAGACATCACATGCCTAACAATTATAAACCCCACATTTTAGTCTCATTATCGAAAACTCTTTTCAATATCAAGTCGGGCAATTCAACAAGATTCCCGACATTTTGATCGAATGCTCGTCGCAAACTTTAGTAGGCGGCCGCACCCCCGATACCGTCGACGAAGTGCACTAAGGTGGAACACCACTACTGCGAGCACCCGAATGGATGCTTTCGGCGACGGGGTTCTCCCACAGTCACTTGGTCGGGGCTATGGGGTGAGGCTGTCTGTTAAGTTTACCCGGCGAGTATCCGCGTACGCTACGTGATTGCGACGGACTTTTGATCACATCAAAATTCGGTGGCAACCGATCAAGTGAGACTAAAGTGCTTGATTTATAACATTCATTTAGTTATCTCATAACTATTTGTGAATTCCAATTATTGTATCACATTCCGGATAAGATAGAAAATGTTAAACTTCCCGATCGAACAATTGAACACCCAAGTTTTCCCGAAACAGCTGAACACATGAAATAAGTTTAAAAACATTCACTTCGTGCCTCAGTACCAACGGTCCAGCCGTAGAAGGGTCAAGCCAACGCCTCACATGTGGCACGCCGTACTGCCCCAAACCCTAAGGTTCAAAGGGCAGTTCAAGACGGTCACATAATCGAGTTAAGGTTTGTTGTCTTCTAGAGGGTCCATCGCGTTACTTGCACTACTTAGAACGTCATTAAACTACGGAAAAATCCAATAATTGGAAATTTCCCGACAGGGGAAAAATTGGGTATTTATATCCGGTCGAACTTTTTAACATATTCTAAAATTACCCGGAAAAACACACAGACAAAATTAGACAATCCGATCGAAACAGTGAGTCCCCAATACAACCCAGAAAACTCAACTCTTGAGTGCAGATTAAAACTTCCCAGAGAATAGAGGAAACAGATACGGGCATTGGTGTATAAAAATTAACCTCTAATCTGTACATACGGCCGCGGAACCGCCGCGAATGGCATGCTAATGCCGCGGTTCCGCGATGGTTTAGTGGAGTTAGGGGTTCGTTTTAAACAGTAACTCTTAGAATTTCCTGCTCTATTTTCTGAGAATTTTTAATTCACAAAAATCCCCGATTTCAAAAAATGTACAGAGAGCAATTTGAGATTAGGGTTTCGGTTCGATCGGACTTCTAACTCCGTCTACGCATCGCCTAAGGCTCTAGCTAGGCTCTGATACCACTGTAGGGTTCCTAGGCACACCCATGAGGTTCTACAAGTGATCAAACATGGCCAATTCAAATTTTTTCATGTGCCTACAAACTCTAATACGGATCGTTAACTAGATGTATAGGCAATGCAATGCAAGTTAACAACTTTAACTAAAAGGGAAGTGACTACAACCTTTGTAGATCCGGTTCTCCACCTCCATAGCTCCGCTTTGATGTCCCACCGCTGTAGCAATCGGAATCCTAGACTCTTGCGGTGGTTTCATCGGAGAAAAGATCGGGCTAGGTCGCCGACTTCGATGCCGAAGATGATCTACGTCGAGGCAACTCAAGATCAAGCTCCAACTTCACCAAGTCATGAAACTTGTGAAGAAAACACCCTATACTATATGGCAAGTGGTAGAGGATGAAGAAATAGGAAGTGGGTTCACTTTAGAATTGGATTTCTCACTCTTTTTCTCAAGTTGCCATTAAAGGATGTAAGGTTTTCTTCTTTGTTAAAGAAGAAGAAGAAGTAGAAGAAGAAAGAATATGATAAGTTATTTTAAAATAGAAAACAAAATGATACTTATCATAACCTCAACCATGGTTTAGTGTAGAGAACTAACTAGGGTTAAGTTGAATGGTTAGGGTTAGGAGAAGAAGACAAGAATGGTTACTTTAGTCAAAAGTGCATGAAGCATCAAGAAGTTTCTTAAATGAAAGCAACCATTTTTGTTTTCCTTTTCCTTTTTTTAACCAAAATAAATAGATAAATGAACAAGTGAGAAAATCAAAACCCTAACCATTAACATAACCATGGTTTAAGTCTTTACACAAACCCAAGTATGCATGTATCATCAAACATGATACAAACAAGTGCACAAAAATATATCACATATACAACTTGTGCATTTCAAGTGAGAAAATCCATTTAAAGTGAACAAATACTAGTTAATGCAAAGTAATATATCAAATATATAATTATGCATTAAATCATTAAATCAATACTTGATTTAACGATCCGGTCATATCGCATATAACCGACTAGTATCCAATGTATCGACTTATCGAATCAATCTTCGATTCGATAACTAGGTTATATCGCATACAACCAATCGATACATTCATCGCGAGAATAGAATACGGTATCACATACACGCATTATTCTCGGTCCTGCACATATCTCATATGCGCTCCTATTTCGTTTCGCTTGAGCCAGGAAACCTCTGTGTAGGACTCTAAAGACTCGTCAATACGTCGGCAGCAGATGATGATCATATCAAACACCCACAAGCCGCAAGCGGTCTGCTAAACGTAACGGCCACCCGGGTATTGAGCGATCAGAAGATCGACGAGCAAGCCCGCTCACACTCCTGTGAATCCAACCAGTAACACTTACCGTACAGTCCGGTCTGTTCGTCTGATATGTCGCATATCTCGTCTAGGGGTGGTAAACGTCAGACCCCAATAGCTTGATAAGTCATGCCGACGTGAGGTCCATAACAATCGTGAAACTACTGATAACTCTTACCAGTATATCACTGTAACTCTGGCCAGGGATTTCCTGTTATGGCCAGTCGTGCATAGCGCAACATCAACCCCCAATACCGGGAGAGACGAATCCCTTCCTATCGCTCATTGCCTCCATGTTAATCGGGACTGTAACCAAAAACCACCTGTTTGCACGACTCAGTAGAGCCGTGGTAGGGTGGAAATCAAAGCACGGTGGGAGACACACAAGACTCTATGATGATCTCGGGTCAACAGACTAAGCTGTACCAGTGTCACCAGAGAACTGCCATCTGACGTGAGGTATAATACCATCTGGGAGTTCTCGGCGAGTCCGTTCAGTGTACCCAGTCTCCACTTAGCACCCGCATACCATCTCTGATGTCAAACACCAATGGATATGGGATCATCCATCGCCCATCACATGGGTCGAGAAGATATACACTAGTCTACTCTGGAATATCGATGCCCCATCTCGATATTCCCACGACTAGGAACATTGAAGGATGTACTCATGGACTACCCAGGCCCCACTAGTATGATCTGCATCATAGTCCTGGAAGTCGAGTACACATCCTAAGGGCTTTATCAACATGTAATAGAGAGACAGAAAGTATACATGTTAAGATAAAGAGCAACCAGATAGCGTACTATCATGTCGAGCAAGAAAGTCCTACCTATATATGTCCCAGCATCCACTACAATATACATCCAATGTACAGTAATGGCCTCTTGGGCATACATATAACTAACAGAAACCTGGTCCAACGACCCCACTGTGGCTCCAGTATCATGAATGAAAGCCAAGAATCCCCGATATCCCCTCCTTAAAAGCCGACTAGCACACAGGACAGAAATCAAACGGTGAGGGGCGGCACCACGGTCCCCCTGCACAACAAACACTGACTCGCCGGGAAAACAAAATCTAACTGTCTTCTCGCGGCAGTCCACGGACGCATAGCAAGTAGCTAGCCAGTCCATGCCCAACAGAACGTCGAAGTCCAACATCTCAAGAAGGATCAAGTCGACGGGCAGATCTCTGTCTCCTAAACGGACAGCACACGATCGGAACACAAGTCGCGCAACAAACGACTCTCCCATAGGAGTAGTCACGACAAGTGGCTGATCCAGCAAACACGACTCTCGGCCTTACCTCGGCACGAAGTGCGTAGAAACATACGAATGCATAGATCCCGGATCAAAAAGAACGTGTGCATCATAAGAACATACAGAAAGGGTACCTGAAACCAAAGCATTGGACGCCTGAGCGTCCTGGTGAGTCAAAGCAAAAACCCGTGCCTGCCCTCTACCGGCTACTGGCTGTCCTCTACCTCCGCCACCTCGACCTCTCGGTACAAAACCCTCGCGACCACGACCTCTCTGAACAGGAGTCTGACGCGGCGCAACAACAGGACTAAGGGGCAACGCCCTCTGAGGCGGAGAAGGTGGTAAGGTAACCTGCGGTACTGCTGGCCCTCTCTGACGCACCACGGTACAATCCCGAACAAGGTGATGTAGACTGCCACACCCGAAGCATCCATAAGACGGTCGCTAGCCCTCCTGGGAATAAGAACTGAATAACTGGCCACGTCCCACGTCTCTGCTACTCCCCGAGTCTAAAGGAACTCTGCCTCGGCGTGCAAACCTCTGTCTCCGTGCTGGTACACCCATACGAGTCCTCTTCGGTTCCGGAAAACCCGATGACTCAGCTAGACGCTCCTCCACCAAAAGAGCTGCATCGACAGCTGCCGCATACGTATCGCAAAGCTGAATGCTGATGGCTAGGATCAACTGGGTAAGCAGGCCTCGAACAAACCTCTTCACCCTCATCTCCTCAGTCGCCACCAGGTACGGAGCATACACAGACAGCTCGATGAATAATACATCATACTCAGACACCTTCATCCCCGGAGTCTGACGTAACGACTCAAATTTGCACGCTCGTGCATCCTTGACGCTAAGTGGAAGAAAACGGGTGAGAAACACCGTCACAAACTCAGCCCAGGTCATAGGAGCAAGACCAGAGGCTCTGCCCTTCTCTAAGGACTCACACCACTTCTGGGCCATACCCTCCAGACGAAAACTGGCAAACTCCACCCATCTCTCATCGGAGCATCGGAGTGAACGACAAATCCTGGCCATCCGGTCGATGAACGACTACGGATCCTCAGTAACATCAGTGCCCGTAAACACCGGAGGCCTCAGCCTCAAAAAATCCGTCAGTGACACAGTAATAACCTCCGGAGCTGCAACTGCGACTGCCGGAACAGTAGGTACCATCGTAGTCCCTGCAGCGGGTGGAGCAACTGCCTGCCCCTGTGCTCGGATGGTCTCTACCAGAGTCCCCACAATCTGGCGCAGATCCTGCATTCCAGCACCAATCATAGCAATGTGCTCCGGTACAACAGGCGTACTGCCCTGGTCAGTCCTCGCCTCAGACGAATCAACTCTGACCTCGGCCCTTATGGCCGCTCTCTGTGCCCTCGTAGTCTTCGGCGCCATATAGGCAGGAAATTGAAACAAGATTCGATAACGAAATTGAAATCAAATCATAAAGATGTATATCAATCACGGAAGGAATTTCAATCAATAAGTCCTAAGGTCACTTAGGCGGAGTACCATGTCGTAAGTATGCCGCGGAACATACACATGCTACGTCACTCTGCTTAAACTACCTACTCTATCATACCAAGGTCATCCTATACTCCGAAAGGTAAAACCTAATGCTTTGATACCAACTTTGTCACGACCCAAAATTTGGCCCGTAACCGGCACTTAAACTACGTAACGTCTAAAGGCGTACGCAACTTAAGTAAGCCGAAACCCAGAAATCTAAACCACCCAAAACTGAATCCACGGAGAAAACATAGATTAAATCATTTAGAAAATCACAAGTAAAATCTCTAAATCTAGTTTTCTTTCTTAAAAATTTCGGCAGCACCTCCTTTGTAAAAACCAGCCCCGAAAATGGGTACAACACAGATAATATATAAAGTATCCCAAACGGGAGCAAAATCACGCCCAACGGCGGAGACAATCACCACAACAAGTATGCGACGCCAAAGCGAAGAATATAAAGGAAACTGTATAAAGAGGTAAACTTCCCAACATAACCGGCTCCCACGAGCACGGTACCCAAAGTCACCAAAATAATACATCACTGAATCCTCACAAGTCGTCTCTAAGTCATATACAAACAGTGGTAGATGGAGAATACTAGATCCAACAAAAGATATACAATGTACAAACAGATAACCGCAAACCCACCTAAAAGCAAGGCCTCACAGCCAACCGTAGCGGTATCCGCAAAAGTAGAGATGATAAGACGCCCTGCCGCGACAACTCAGAGGGTAAGTCCTGCAAAACACTGTGGCACAACGGGGGTGAGTTTCCAACTCGTGAATAGTAAATAACATCATACTGTAATCGCGAGCATGCACGAACAACGATCTATCTATCACATGTAATATGATAGCATAATTATGATAAGTGAATATGCAACAATCATGAAAACGTACATCAACACGGTACTACAACTATATGAAGCAATGCATATCAACATAATCCTGAGTGTGGGATGATATAATATAAAATCTCATGCAAAATCATCAGCATGGAAAAACACCAGTGTCCCTCACTCACACATCAAATCCCAAATCCTCAGGCACCGCATCCTCAGATCGGCCCTCACATCCTGTAAGTCTCATGGAACCTGTGTGTCTATCATCGACACCCGAAACATCATGAAAACATATACCTGTAACTATATATATAAGGATATCAACCACGTATGTCCACCGACGATATGTAAAAATCATGGAAACCTGAGTGTCTAACACCGACACTCGAAACATCCATAAAACCCGTGTCTAAAATCGACACGTAAATCCTCATAACTCAGGCGATGTCAGCATGACTGGCCCTGACGATATGTCGTACATCACTCTGGTCGGTATCCCCATGATAACCGCCGAGTCCAAATACAATCACCTGTAGGTAGTGGTCCCACCGCCAGGCTTATCGTCTACGCCACGAAATCACCACTTGCCCCGGGGTACCATACCGGGTCCACCATGTACCCGCAGACGGTGCCTCCCGCTCCTCAAATCGGGTATCAAAAGCCAAATCTCAGAACTGAGAAATCACATGGTGGATGCACTGAAATATCATATCAAGAGAAACCGGGTTTTCAAACAATACACAGTTTCTTGAAAATACCCCCACGGTTCTCATATCCATAATCATATGAAATCCACATCTCAATGCGTATAATCCATATAAAACTGATATATGCAACATAAAACATCAATATGAGCATATAAAGGGAAAACCGCTCTTTAAATGAATCCAGCTTTTAAAATATATCTTGCGGTTCCCAAAATCCTCCGAAAACAAATACAGCATCATATGAAGTGTACATGTAAGGGTAGCAAGGTTTAAGTATCTACATGTAAGTAAGTGGGTATGATGCATTTCATAAGCGCAATGATCAACAACTCAATACCACATATCAAAACAATACCACTTGGGGTACATACAACTATAGCGAAAATATGCTGTGTACATGTCAATATGAGTGCATGATATACATGTAACTATAATAGATTTTGTGGGTGTACATGTCAATATGTATGCAAGATGTACAATATAGCTATAGTAAGGTATACGTGAAATGGAATAAGGGTTACTACCTCCATTATTCCTGCCCAATGCAATGTCACGTATGTAAGTGTCAACAATATCTCATATGCACAATGGGATAAGGGTTACTATCACAACTATCCCTATCCACTCCCGTATCAGGTATGTTGGTGGTTTGTGCGTGTCATGGCAATAACAGACGGTGTAGGTGTAGCATACAATTTAGTGCTCGTGCAACATGAACCGTCAGTAATATGTTATATCTACAAGGTACGAGTCAGGTACAACAGATAATACTATGAATTGACATTCATATGAAAGTAACTAATATGCAAATACTATGCAGCTAACATATCATATTCGCCCGGACGCATAACGCCATACGGGTGATTTCCCCGTAGATGTTAAATCTACTCACCAATGGTCTCCAGCTATGAAAATCCGACCACCTGCTTCCCCTTGTTCGCAGCGTCCGAAGTCCCCGCCTGGGACGCTATAATTGCACAAACATAAGAAATAATGTGAACATCTCAGAATCGATCAATATAACGCAAAACTACGTATTCAAAAACGCACCAACACACTAAACTAACTCGCGAGTGAATGTCTAGTGGCTAACGCGCGCAACGATACCTCAAAACCAAACTGAGTACTGCAGCAGCACAAACTCACGACTCGTGTCGCAACACGTATCACGCGGACTCAAAACACTAGATTATAGGTAATCGATCCCAGATTTTGTATACTGTAATTACTAAAAAAGTAAACAGTACCAAACACCCCTAACCAACAGCAGACAACAACCCATAGAAGACCAACCCCAACCCTCTCCTACCTAGCCGGCGTCGCCGGATTGCACAATAGGGGTCGCCGGCCACGGCCGATGAGGTGGTCCCCGTCACTCAGGTGGTGTCTCAGGTTCACTGGCACATCTCTATAATTTTGTTTTGACAAACACTAAAAACTCCAGGTCACGGCAGGTATAGAAGTTCTAAAAAGACTTAAAACCCCGATATCGCACTAATCGATATATAAAGCGTTCTACGCATCAACCAACGATCAAAACAACATACAAACTCCTAATTAATAGTATAGGGATTATACCTAAGAATCTTGCTCACAAGATTCAAGCTTTCCCTAGCTCCAAGTGATCCAAGTGCAAAAATCAAGACTTTTTGGTATTTTTGTGATATGTTTTGAGATTTTGAGGATTTATGAGTTTAGATTGATAAAAATGAGAAGGAAAAGAGCAAGGGCAGTAGAGAAAGAAGGGATCTCGGCCAAGAGAGTTAGGTGGGAGTTTTATGAGGGTTTCCTAGCAATTTGGAACAATAAATGCTATTAAATGCATTCATACACACCTAAGCACACATGCATGCATCTACATTCATTTCTTTTCTTTTCTTTTCTTTAAACCATTAATCATAGTCCACACAAATATCTAGATATGTGAGAAGGTTTTGGTTTAACTCAAACTTAATTGATGAGAAGTTCACATAATAGAAATTTCCCGAAATGCGAATACCGCATTAAAATAATTTTAAAATTGGGAAAAATTCAAATTGAACGAAAACGTCCCATATACCCCCAAAGCTTGCGCACTAGCTTTATTTTAGCTAAACTAGGTGCCGGCAAGTCTATATAGTCGTTCGTTCACAGTTGGGTTAAAACGGAAAATACCGACAAACTTACCCTAAAACGGAAAAATTCGCATAACGATTTCTAATACATTACAGTAACAGAAATAGTTATTTTCATATATTTCTTGGCCATCAATTTGCATCGTATGCCCATCTCGTCATACCGTTTTGTTGAAGTTACATTCTATACTAAGTTTTGAGCAATAATTGAAGATAATAGAAGTATAAGTATAAACGCTAGGACAACACTTGTTTTGAAGCATTTGATCTAAAACTTGCTATGCCTCATCATTTCTCCCAACCCAACAAAGGCCGGCAATTAAATTTGAGTAAGTAACTGAATCGGGCTTGAAGCCTAATTTCAGCATACTATCAATCACCTTATATGCCAAATCAAATCTCTCAAACCGGCAATATAATTTAACGAGAACTGTTTACGAACATACATTAGGAATGAAACCCGCAGTGATAATTCTAGTCGGCAATTGGCTATTGCCAGTGCAATGAAAACTGTGTTGTAACAAAAAATCATTAGGCTCACAGTGAAAATGATGCTTCATGTGCTTAAAGCCTACAAAGATAGGGGGTCCAGAGCTTGGGTTTTGATATCATCGTCTTATTATACGAAGTTGTTTTGTATCCCTTTGCAAAGGCACAGACAGGATCGAAGAGTTGAAGGATGTTGAGAGCAATGGTGTTGAAAGACTGCGTAATTTGGGAATACAAAATAACTTGGTTTGATTCTACCTCAATATGTGCATGTGTTTCTTTTAGCATATCGCATATCCATATTGGTAGAGTCCTTAGGATCTTTGCTTGACTACCAGTGTTGTGATGGCAGTCACACTAGTGGAGGCTGCGTAGTTTATAAGCACATCCTTAAACATGTCCCTAGTCGGAGGATTATCGAGATAGGGCATCGATACTCCAGAGTAGACTAGTGTATACGCTTCTCACCCCAATAGGGGAGATGGTCCGTACCACAGCCATTAGTACATCATACTGGAGATAGTATGCAGGTACTCATTAGGTTATGAGATACATTAGTCAGGACTCGTTGGGAACTGCTGGTTGGTATTATACGTATCGTCAAGTAGCAGTTCCTAGGTGACATGAGTACAGCTTAGTCTGTTGATTTGACATCGCACTTCACCTCGAGTGTGTTCCCACTGTACTTTGATTACTACTCTACCACGGCTTAAAGGATTCGTACAAACAGGTAGTAGTTGGGTGCAGTCCCAAAGCACTTGAAGGCAGTAGCTGTTAGATAGGATTCGTCTCTGCCGATATTGGGGGTGGATATCGCACTGTGTTCGGAAAGCCATTACACAAAATCCTTGGCCAGGGCAAGCAAGATTTACTGGTAGGTACTCCAGTAGTTTCTCAGAGTGTATTGGGCTCTGCTCCGGCACGACTTATTGCACTATTTGGGGTCCAACATTTACCATCCTCCTCGGCATGATATGCGAGTATCTTAAACGAACAGTTCTGACTGTATGGAGGTTGTCACAGACAGGCTCAGTATGAGTTCGGATGAGTTTGCTCATCGGCCTTCTTATCGACATATACCTGGGTAGCCGTTATGTGCAGCTAGTACCGCTGACGTGCTTGTGGTTAAACCCACTGCCAACGTACTGTCGAGTCTTTAGAGTCCCACACAGAGGGTTTCCCTACTTCGGGCGAAACGAGGTAGAGGCTGTATGGTTTTACGACAGGGTTCGATCATATACGTGAACTTGTGCACGGATGATATTCGGGCACATAATACTGGTGGGCTTTAGTTTATGCCGGATTCTAGTATTGTATTATTGGATTGTTATCATCTCATTGTATTTGAATTTTTCGGAATACGAATACGGGTATGTATATACGGTGCGGGGTATTCTGTAATTTTCTCAAGAATACTTCTAAAAGGAGACACCTCATTATTTGATATTATAAATTTTCTTAAATGGATTAATGAGGTCGAAATAGAGGAGACATTTTGTAGCATGGTGTGAGAATGGCTCAAGGATTATTGTATTTGTTTGGCATTACTATTGAAGTATGGTGGGGATTTAATATTCTGATTTATTCCATGCTTCAATGTGTTGGAATTCCTTAGCACCCTACTGGATTTTCACAGCAACTACCATGCTAAATTAAAAAATTCTAAGGTGCTAATGTACCCTAACCCTAGGATCAAACTAAAGTAACTAGACAATATAACATGTAATCAACCATTACAAGTAGTGAGCAAGGAATACAACCTTTATAGACCGGTCCTTCACTTCTAAAGCTCCGTGTTGATGTCCCTTCACTGCGATCATGGCAAGTGAAGATTTCCCGAACTCTAGAATTGTTTTATCGGAGAAATGAACAAGCTTGCAAGAAGTCTTCGAGGCCGAAAATGATCTACGTCGAGAAGACTCAAACCCAAACTACCTCTTCACTAGGTCAAGAACTTTGTGAAGAGAACACCCTTTACAACCCAACAAAATGTATAGGATGATGAAGTAGAAAGTGTGCTCATTTTAGATTTTATTTTCTCACAATATTTTCTCTCTTTAGAAAATCCTAGCAAGCTTTTTGCTCAAGGAAGAAGAAGACGAGTAAGAATGAACTAATGAGGTGAGAATAGCAACCATGGGTGAGTTAGTGTCATATACTAACTATTGTAGAGACTTAACCATGGATTAATTATAATGGTTAGGTTTAAAATATCTTAAGTAAAACAAAATGAGTGGTCTTTGGTCAATAGTCTACAAGCTTCATGAAGCTTCAAGCCATGACCAATTTTCCACGTCATTTTGATTACTAAGATAAATAAAACCCCACATTATATGTAAGCATGGTGTAAGTCACACACACACCCAAGTTTTCATGTATCATCATGCATGACACAAACATGTACACAAGTATAAATCACATATATACTTAATACATAATCAAGTGAGAAAAGCAATCTTAAGTGAGATAATATTAGTTAATGTAAATTAATATATCAAATATATATTTATACATTAAATTATTAAATCAACACATGATTTATTGATCCGGTCATATCGCATATAACCGACTAATATCATGTGTATCAATTTATCGAATCAACACTTGATTCGATAACCCGGCTATATCACATATAACCGACCGATGATACAAATTGCTAGAATAGAATATGGTATCTCATACACGTATTAATCTCGGTCCCGCACATATCTCATATGTGCTCCTACTCGGTTTCGCCTGAGCCAGGAAACCTCTGTGTAGGACTCTAAAGACTCGTCAATACGCCAGCAGTATGTGATGATCATATCAAACACCCACAAGCCGCAAGAGGCGTGCTAAACGTAATGGCCACCCAGGTATTGAGCGATCAGAAGATCAACAAGCAAGCCCGCTCATACTCCTGTGTATTCAATCAGCAACACTTACCGTACAGTCCGGTCTCTTCGTCTGATATGTCAAATATCTCGTCTAGGGGTGGTAAACCTCAGATCCCAGTAACTCGATAAGTCATTCCGATGTGAGGCTCATAACAGGTCGAGAAACTACTGGTAACACTTACCAGTAAATCTCAGAATCATCCCTGGCCAACGACTTCATGTTATAGCCAATCGACCACAACGCAACATCAACTCCCAATACCGGGAGAGACGAACCCCTCCTATCGCTCATTACCTCCATGTAACTTAGGAATGTACCTAAAAACCACCGTTTTGCACGTTCTCATGAACATGGTAAGGTGGAAATCAAAGCACAGAGGGAATCACACAAGCCTCTATGACGATCTCGGGTCGACAGACTAACCTGTACCAGTGTCATCAGAGAACTGCCATCTGACGTGAGGTATAATTCCATCTGGGAGTTCTCGGTGAGCCCGTCCAGTGTACCCAGTCTCCACTGAGCACCCGTATATCATCTCTGATGTCAAACACCAATGGATATGAGATCATCCATCGCCCATCTACATGGGTCGAGAAGCAATACGCTAGTCTACTCTGGTATATCGATGCCCCGTGTCGATACACCCACGACTACGGACATTAAAGGATGTACTCACAGACTACCTTTGTCCCATTAGTATGATCTCCATCATAATCTAGGTAGTCAAGTACGCATCCTAAGGGCTTTACCAACATGTAACAGAGAGGCAATCAGTGTACATGTTAAGGTAAAGAGTAACCAGATAGCATACTATCATGATGAGCAAGAAAGTCCTTCCTATATATGTCCAAGCATCCACTACAATATACGTCTCATGTACAGTAATGGCCTCTATGGAATACATATAACTAACAATCTCCCACTTTCACTAGGGCCATCATATAGTTGTGGTTGAAGTATCTCATACTCAACCATCCCATAAAAGTCTCTCTCTGGGAAAAGGCCTTTGTGAGTGGATCCGCCGTGTTTTCCTCTGAGTCTGCTTTCTAACCTTGATCCCCTGGAGATCAACCATCTCCATGATCAGGTGATACTGCCTTAGAATATGTCTGGATCACTGATGGGATGGGGGTTCCTAGGCATAAGCCATGACTCCATTGTCACACAATGGTAGGAACAAAGTTCATCTCATGAACTAATATACACCCAAACTGCCTCTTTAGTAGCATCTTTGATAGCGATGTTTCTAGCCTTTATCGTCTAGTTTGCTACGGTATCTAGCTTGGAACTCTTCCAACATACTGCCCCTCCACTGAGGGTAAAGACAATGCTTGTGACTGACATTCAGTCGACCTTACCACCGTGGAAGCTATCCAGTGATACTCCCCAGGGTCGATGATAACGTCTCACTGCAGCTAGTGAGAATCCTAACATCCACTTAGATCTATCTCATAGATCAAAAACCCAGGATCTAGGAGGTATCACCTTGATCCTATATGGAGAATCCTTGTGATAAGAGGAGATTGACCGAGCGTAGCATAGGAAACTCCTTTCCTATCAAGAGTATGTCATCCACGTACAATACGAGGAAAACAAAAATACTCTCCACTACCTTTTTGTATATACAAGGTTCATCTACTATTTTGATGAAGTCAAACGCTTTGACTACCACATCAAAACAGATGTTCCAACTTCGCGATGCCTGCTTTAACCCGTAAAGCAACTTGCACACGTTTCCGCTGCTCCCACTATCTACTAAGCCCTCTGGCTGTGTACTTAAAGACGCTCTCTTCTAAATCAATATTTAGAAAAGCAGTCATAACACCTAACCACCAGATATCGTAGTCATGATATGTAGCAATGGCAAGTAGGATCCGGATGGACTAAAGCATAGCTTCAGGAGAAAAGGTTTTATCATAATCCACACCTGGTCAAGGACGAAAACCTTTTACAACTAGTTTAGCTTTGAAAGTCTCAACTTTTCCATGTACACCAAGTAATCTTCTCAAGATATACTTGCTCCTGATGGGGATTTAACCCTTCAGATATAACAATCAAAGTCCATACTTTGTTGGTGTATATGGATTCCATCTCAGATCGCTTAGCATCCAGCCATTCTTATAAAGCCCCCACTCTTGATGGCCTGGTCGAAACTAGTTGGGTCATCATCTCATGATGCAATCCTCGCTCCCACTGTCATAGAGAAAACCGAAGTATCTCTCAGGCGGATGAGGAACCCTACCAGATCGGCGAAGAGGCTGAGGTTCGTTGGGAGCTATTGAATCCTCCGGTTCTACCAAATCGTCTGCTGTAGTTTGTATAGATGGAACTCCTTCCAGTTCTACCTCATGACCACTAATTTATTCATAAGAAATTCCCTTTCCAAAAGGTGGCATGCTGAGAACATAAACACCTTTTGCTGCTCAGTGTGGTAGAAGATATTCCTTTCCGAATGCTTGGGATATCCAACAAACTATCCCGGAACTGACCTTGCCTCGAGCTTTTCCGGATTTTGCTTTTAGATATAGGCCGGATAACCGCAAATCTTAACTTAGTTAAGATATGGGCTCTTCCTATACCATATATCATATAGAGTGGTAGGTACCTGATTTGGTTGGAATCCAATTCAATAGGTATGCAGCTTCATAAGTGCATAAGCCCTAAAAGGAAATAGACAACTCAGTAGTACTCATCATAGAGTGCACCATATCTAATAGGGTACGATTTCTCCGCCTCGATACACCGTTGTGCTGTGGTGTATACGGAGGAGTAATGCTGAGAGAGAATCTTATTCTCCTTTAGAATATTCAAGGATCTCCGTGCTCAAGTATTCTCCTCCGTGATCACATCAAAGGACATAATAATTATACCCGTTTTGGTTCTCTACTTTTGACTTATATTCTATGAATTTCTCAGAAGCTTCAGACATGTCATGACCCGAAATTGGCACGTGACGGCCCTTAAACTACGCAATGTCTAAAGGCGTAACGCAATTTAAGTAAGCCGAAAACCTAGCAATCTAAACCATCAAAAGTAGCAAGTGATAATAGCATTTTCAAAACTTTTGAAATCTCAAACCAAATTCTTTAAAGTCCAATTTTACTTTCTTAAAATTTTCTGCTGCACCTCCTTTGTAAAAACCAACCCCAAAAATGGGTACAACATAAATATAAGTAAAAAATCCCCAACAGGAGCAAATCCACACCCAACGGCGGAAAACAAGCACCACAACAGATATATGACGCCGTAGCGAAGAAATAAAATACGATAGAAGTAAAACTGCATAAAAGACCTCCAAGTCACAAAATAATATACAATATTGTCCTCACAACAAGTCTTTAAGTCATACAAGGGAATGGTAGATGGAGAGTACAGAATACAACGAATATACAATAAACATGAACGGATAACCACAAACCCACCTAAAGCAAAACTGCACACTGTGAGTCGAAGCGGTATCCGCAACAAAATATAATGTGATAGATGATAATAGCTCTGCCTTTGACTACTGTGAGGATCAACCTGCAAAACACTGTGGCACAACGGGGGTGAGTTGCCAACTCGCAGCAAAATATAATGTGATAGATGATAATAGCTCTGCCTTTGACTACTGTGAGGATCAACTTGCAAAACACTGTGGCACAACGGGGGTGAGTTGCCAACTCGTTAATAGTAAATAACATATGCAGGTAATCACAAGTATGCACGTACAGCGCGAATCTAAAATATGAAACTAATAGCAGTAAAAGGTCATATGAATGCAGCAGTCATGAAAGGTACACTAGCAGGTACAACTAATACAAAAGGCAATAATATAACAATCTGTATGCAACAATTATGTAAGGTACTCTATCAGGTATTACCAATACATGAAGAAATGATATGACAATGTATATATGCAACAGTCATGAAAAGTACTCTAGCAGGTACTACTAATACATGAAGCAAAGCATATGAAATAAAAGTATGTAAATGCAACAGTCATGGAAGATACTCTATCAGGTACTACTAATACATGAAACAGTGCATAAACAATAAATGTGGAGTATGGAATGAAACATGTCATTTCCACGGAATCCAGACATCGTGGTAGGACCAAAGTCCATCAAGACAATCCAAATCCCAATTTCCTCAAATCAGCCCCCAAATTGGCTCTCATATCATATAAGTCTCATAAATCCTGATTGTACAAAATCAAGTAAATCTCATATATCCTGTATCCAATATATAGTGAATCTCAAATATCCCGATTCCAATATCAAGTGAATCTCAAATATCCCGAATCCAATATCAAGTAAATCCCAAATATCTTAAACCCAATATCAAGTAAATCTCAAATATTCTAAGTATGTTTGCATGAATAAAATATGATCATGTATATGAATTGATATGTATACATATATATTAGCGTCCCATTCCAATAATATATATATATATATATATGCATATATAACAGCGTCCCATTCCACTGTTATATATACTTAGGAGTAAAATATCATGAAACCATTGTGTCAAGTATCGACATAAAAATACTTATCTATCAGGTGCTGTCACCACGACTGGCCCATGATAGGTACGTAGCATACGCTATTCCGAAAACCCGAGTGTCCAGCTTCGACCCTCATCTTTCGACGTATCCATACGTACATGACTCCCGTTGGTATCCCCACGATAACCGCCGAGTCATAGGCACTGTCACCGGAAGGTATGGTTCTCCTACTAACTCATCGTCTGCTCCATGACTCGTGCCCCAGGGTACCTCCGGGCCCCACCATGTACCCGCTGATTGAATGAATTTAGCGTGCTTGCGCTTTCTAAAAGATAGATCAAAAATATTTGTAACCGCAATCAAGAACGGCGTCGCTTTGCAGCTAGCCGGTGAGTACGGGTCGGTCCACAGGGATGTTGTGAATTTCCGATTCGTTCTTACGAGTTAATTCCGAATGGTGTTCGGATTGATTATTAAATCTAAAATCCTAAATTATTCTACCTAGGGCAATTAATTGAAAGTTATAACTAGGGCAGAGAAATAAAATCTATACTAGGGCAGGAAAATAAATTTAATCTAGGGCATGAATTGAAATTATCTAGGGCAAGAAAATAAACAAATCTACTTACTTTACAGATGCATTTCTCCAATCATCCATGCAGGGTTGTCAGATCTGAATTTCAGAATTGAAGAGAGGCACCGATGCTCTCCATAAAGAATTTTGGAATTTTTATTAAAATGAGGCATAAGAAATTACAAGTTTTAGAGTACTATTTATAGGAAATAGAAACCCTAGGTTACATCTTGAACCGCATGTCTAAATTTACAAAAAAAGCCCTAATTTGACCAGTCAAAGGCGCCACAAGACTTGGTAAAATTTTCTGTCAATAAATCATCAACGCCGCCGCGGAACCGCGGCCCGAGGCTTAGTTTGGCCGCGGTCCCGCGGCCCAATAGGAAGATTGGCCTTTGCAATTTTGTGGGCTGGATCTGGTCATTCTTGTCTTCTTTTTTCTTCAGTACTTTTCTGAACTTGGTTTCTAGGTTCCTTTCAGATCTCCAGTGAATACTTATAGTGGACTTTTAACCGTTTCTTCGTGTCGCTGCCTTTATGCTCGGTGAGCTGTTGTTCATTGTTCTTCATTGATCCTCAAAATGTAGGCGTGATCAAGATCCTTCTATTTGTTGGTTGTAGTTCCACTTTTACATCGTCTTTTACCTTTTTCACTGTTTTAGATCCAAGAACCTGTAACCTGTAACATGTAGCAAACATGCGTCAAAAGCACCTGTTTATTTGTAAAAAGAATAAGAATGGGGAATATAGTAATGTAATATTCTGATGTGAACAAATACCCCCAAACTTATCTTTTGCTCGTCCTCGAGCAAACTTATTTTTTTATTCTCTACAAAACCTCACCGCACTTTCGCAGGGAAACACGATTGCACTGAGCACGTGCAACAAGCCGTTAAAACTCTAGGTGTCCCTAGTAGGAGGAGTGTTGTCTCCTGAGGGTTTTCAGCGGATTACACCCACAAAATCCTATCAATTCGGCCCATTGACTTTTGTTCTCCAATTAGGTTTTCTAACAAGGAATTCTATTATCTTTTGACTCACAAATTATCCACCCATATTCTTCACACTTCCTCATCATCTAACTTAAGATTATATATGTTCTATAGACTTATTTAGCTTTCGGCATCTCCTAAGTTTTCCTTCTAGAGTTCCATCTCCACTTAGGAATTTCTATCAACTCTACTAAAGATACAAGTTCTATTCTTCATCCCTTTCTCTTATCTAAACTCTAATCACATATCCCCACGTGTGTGTAAATATCACCCCTACATTTGGAAATTCAAATCAAGCAATCGTACTCTCGTCCATTGTCCAAAGCACTTATTAAGTTGGTGAATTTTTAATTGAATTTTTGCTTACACATCCTTCATGCGACCGTTAATACTTCTTGAGGTACTAACAACCGATTACAAGATGTGTTTGCACATTAAAGCGTAATTCCTAGTCTTGCAACACCCAAGGCTTTTACCAGTGACTCCCAAACCAGTTGGTTTAAGGCACTAGGTGATGAAGCACCCTCGCTAAATATTTTTCTATTTTTTACAGCCTTAAGTAATCACAAAAACTAGTGTTCATTTTTTTATTCTTTATTCACACTTTTTTTTTCTTTATTTTCATTGTACTAAGGACTTTAGACAAGTGCATTTCAAGGTCTCTTCAACTATTCCAAGTTTCAAGGTGCGTGATTGTGCAAGTTGTAGGGTATATGTTTTCAGAATCTAGACTTAAGCTAGGAACTATTTTTCAAACCTATACTCTAATAAAAGCTTCAATATCTTTCCTTCGTTTCGACTTAGCCCAAGAAGTGAACCCAAAATTTGCCAATTTCTAAATAAACTACAAGGCATATACTTTCTACCGTTAAACTTTAAGGAAGGTTATTTTTAGGGTTTTAAATTTACTAAATCTAAGATCTAGTTGTCCCTAGCCAGTTAACCTATTTATCAAACTTAAGTCAAATATGGCCAAAATTGAATACAATTATTTTTATAATTTTTGAAAATTTTCAAATTTTTATGGGTTTTCAAATAAATATGCACATGCAAAAATATGTACAAATGAATGCGAAGGAAGAAAACGTACCGAGCATCCCCCCAAACTTGAACTTGACAGTGTCCTCACTGTCATACTAAACAAAGTGGGTCAAAATACTGGCACTCCCCTGTTTATTTATTTATAATTTTTTTTGTTTTTATTTTTATTTTTTGAATTTATTTATATTTTTTTATAGAAAAAAGAAAAGAAAAAGATATATACATATATACAACGAGATTCCCCCCAAACTTAAGCTTGGCCTTACACAAGCCAAATGTTAGCACCAACCATTCAAAAATCTTATCATGGTAATGGTAGAGTTGGTGAAAGAATGGGATGGAAAGAAAAGAGATGAAAAGCACGCGAGACCGTGTGGAAAGAAGAATGGTAGAATATGGTCTCGGTGGGGGAGAAGAAAGACGGAAAGAAGAAAGAAGTGGAGTGCGATCTTGAGCGTGTAAATTGAGTGAATAAATTAGCGCAATTTGTGATGACCGATGTGTTAAAAGCGATTGCGCTAACCTATCAACTCGTCGTGCAATGGGGTCAAATCCCTCAAGATTCGCAAGAAAACATGGGTAAGCCGAACTTGGTATTGGAGATGAAAGCGTAACGGTCACTTGTTCGGTCGGAACGATAGGAACGACGAAAGGGAGGGAATTAGGGATAGTCTCTTTCTCACCGTAGTAAATTGTCTCGAACTTAAAAGATTCCATTAATGGTTCGAAACTACTGTAAGCAACCGAGTCTGATAGTTCAACTAACTCATCTGAAAATGTAAAGGACTCAAACTCGGGCGGTGAGTCATCAACATCGTCCGAAAATGTGAAATACTCGTAAGTGTTATCGTCTGTGAGAATTGTGTCAGATTCAAAGGAAAAATTTTCAAGCTCACAGTCTTCAAACGGGGTCGGAACGATGGAAAGGAGGGAGGGTGATATAACAGTCAAAGGTTCAGGAGGATGAATTGGAAAATCAGACACATCAAATAAAAATGGTTCAACTTCAATATGGTCCTCAAAACTCTCCTCGATACCATTCTTATAATTCTCCTCAACATTTATCTCATCCATGCCATTATCTTCAACATCAAGACGCATATGAAGTTTGGGAGAAACATCTAATGACTCGGGATGATGAGTTGAACATAAAATTTCAATCAAATCGACAGGTTCATCATCCGAAATATTCCCGGCGTCTATATCCTCAATCAAGTGAAAATCAATTTCTTTAGACACCTCATCAAACGCATGGATATTTATCAATTTAGGTTCTAAAGTGGAGGTGTAAAGGTCAAACGGATTAGGTGCGGTTTCACCCGAAAGGGGTTCTTCACAATTTGGCAAATCAAACACTACTAAGTTGCACAACTCATCATTTTTATTTTGAACTTGTGAATCATTTAGGACATTCGATGGAAAACAGGAGTTGTGGGCTTCAATTGGGTAAGGGTAGGTTTGATTTGGAAATCCTCTCACATTCTCACTCTGTCCAACCGCCTCCTCATACATTGAAAAATTTGGAGCTAGCGGGAAACTAGCTACCGGTTCAGCAGGTTGCATAAGGGCGGCCACAGACGCTTCCACATTCCTAGTCATTTTATTTGTTGCAGCAATATAAGCCTCCAACGACTCTTCCAAACTAGACTTAGGTGGTGAGGGGGTTTCGGTAAAGGATTCAAAATGGTGTGGATATGTGAAACTCCCTAATGACTGTGTAGAAACAGTGTCTAGTGAAGGTGGGAAAGTCGGGTAGGACTGGTAGGAAGTGGGTGATTGGACAGGGGAAGGGTCAACATGTGGATAAAAAGGTGAATAGTCGTGCGGATCCCTAGAACTAGATGAGTGGAGAGGGGTGAAAGATCGACTGCGAGATTGAGCAATATGCTCAGCAATGGACATCGGCTTAGGAGTGACAGAAGAACTTGAAAAAGTGGTATCAACATATGGAAGTGGTGAAGGTTGACTCGGTTGACACAAAGTGGGTTGAAAAGTCAAACTATTTCTCCTAGACGCCTCTATTTGATCTTTCAACGAAATTTTTGGCAAGGAAGGATCGTTTTTAAATTGACCGAACAAATTAACATATGACGCAAAATTAGGTTCGGGATACCAAAGTTCGGCTAATGATTTATTGTGTGGGTTACCCATGTTAGAAGAAGAAAGGTGATAAGAAGGAAGGATGGATGGTGCAAGGATTTATTTGCAGCTAAAAAATTTTGCAAGTTTTTATAAAATATTTTCCTTTTTTCCTTTTTCTCTTTATTTAAGACTGTTTGCAGAAAAAAAATTTCGATAAAGGGCTTAGACACAAATGTAATCAACCAGAAATGCACAATCAGACTTAGATCTAGGGTCACCTAGGTCTGCTAGACAGCTCCTAACTAGGGCTAGAAATAGGACCTCAAACCGCCTCTTCACCGACAAGTACGGCCAGGTAAGTGGGAAGGAACCACAGTAGTGGGCCTAATTAAAAACCACTAGCCTAGACACCGCAAAGTCAATTAGGATAAACGGTCGATGCCTATACTAGTCCTTTTCCTATTGAGCTCGATGTCCTTAGGGCTGAGTCTAGTATTTTTTAATTACGATATGGTCAATGCAAATGCATTATGTGATTTCTGGGGTCCTGGGAAGGGTGATGAAATCCCCACCCAATCTGAATTGGTCAAAAAGCCCCTTAAAGTCCGATTAAAGATATGCAAAACAGTAAATCACTTGCAATCAAAGATTTTTATTTTATGCGCGGTGCAAAGAATCCTGCACAAGATTGTTATTTGGAAGGGAAACGATTTTTGAGCGCAAAGAAATCCTGCAGGAAAATTTACAGAAGATATATCAAGATTTGCAGAGGAGGAGAGAGAGAAAACTCACAGAAATTTGCAGTGGCGGAACGATGTTTTTTTTTATTTTTATCTATCGCGCTTCTGCCCCGTTTTTTTAAGCCCTGATTCGACTAGACCGCGGCGGTTCCGCGGCCAAAAGGGGGCTGGCGCGGCGGTTCCGCCGAGCTTTGGTCGGTTCAGCCAATTTTTTTTGGACCAGATCACCGCGGTTAACTTGTAGACTCGGTCCTTCAAATTTCTTCTGTTCCTCGGTTGTTGTGATCTTCTGTTGTTCCGATCTGTTTTTTCCTGTTTTGATCTCTGTAGATTTCCAGATCCGATTTTCGTATATCCTGCAAAATTCAAACAACAAAGTATCCCTTCCAAAAATAACAGATTATATATATTTTTTATATTTTTTGGATTTTTTTAGATTTTTATGATTTTTTTTAAATTTTGATTAACCCGAAATTGCGAAAAGGAAAGTTCTACGCCATCCCCGGCAACGGCGCCATTTGATTAGAATGAATTTAGCGTGCTTGCGCTTTCTAAAAGATAGATCAAAAATATTTGTAACCGCAATCAAGAACGGCATCGCTTTGCAGCTAGCCGGTGAGTACGGGTCGGTCCACAGGGATGTTGTGAATTTCCGATTCGTTCTTACGAGTTAATTCCGAATGGTGTTCGGATTGATTATTAAATCTAAAATCCTAAATTATTCTACCTAGGGCAATTAATTGAAAGTTATAACTAGGGCAGAGAAATAAAATCTATACTAGGGCAGGAAAATAAATTTAATCTAGGGCATGAATTGAAATTATCTAGGTCAAGAAAATAAACAAATCTACTTACTTTACAGATGCATTTCTCCAATCATCCATGCAGGGTTGTCAGATCCGAATTTTAGAATTGAAGAGAGGCACCGATGCTCTCCATAAAGAATTTTGGAATTTTTATTAAAAGGAGGCATAAGAAATTACAAGTTTTAGAGTTCTATTTATAGGAAATAAAAACCCTAGGTTACATCTTGAACCGTATGTCTAAATTTACAAAAATTTGCCCTAATTTGACCAGTCAAAGGCGCCACAAGACTTGGTAAAATTTTCTGTCAATAAATCATCAACGCCGACGCGGAACCGCGGCCCGAGGCCTAGTTTGGCCGCGGTTCCGCGGCCCAATAGGAAGATTGGCCTTTGCAATTTTGTGGGCTGGATCTGGTCATTCTTGTCTTCTTATTTCTTCAGTACTTTTCTGAACTTGGTTTCTAGGTTCCTTTCAGATCTCCAGTGAATCCTTGTAGTGGACTTTTAACCGTTTCTTCGTGTCGCTGCCTTTATGCTCGGTGAGCTGTTGTTCATTGTTCTTCATTGATCCTCAAAATGTAGGCGCGATCAAGATCCTTCTATTTGTTGGTTGTAGTTCCACTTTTACATCGTCTTTTACCTTTTTCACTGTTTTAGATCCAAGAACCTGTAACCTGTAACATGTAGCAGACATGCGTCAAAAGCACCTGTTTATTTATAAAAAGAATAAGAATGGGGAATATAATAATGCAATATTCTGATGTGAACACCCGCACACGGCCCCCTCATTTCCTCACGTGGGGTATTTATATATCAAAACCAATAAATCTCATGGTGATGCTGAAATATCATATCAAGAGAAACCGGGTTTTTCAAATAATACATAATTTCATGAAACTACCACGGTCCTTAAATCCAGAAAATATCATGAAAATTCCATATCTCATTGCGAAAATCCATGAATATAATATATGCAACATAAAACTATAATGTAAGCATATAAAGGAAAAACCGCTATTTAACTGCAACAAGTTAAAATATATATATGCGGTTCCTAATTTCTCCAAGTCTATATAACATCAAATAAAGATAAACATGTAGCTATTGTAGGGTTACTAGGCACTCTCACAAGGGTCTACAAGGAATCAACCATGACCAATTTAAAATTTAGACGTGCCGAACAACCCTAACCAAGATCTTTAAACTAGAGATTAGGCGAAACTAAGCATGTTAAACACTTTAACACTAAGAGTTTGGGATTACAACCTTTGTAGTCCGGTCCTTCACTTCTAAACCTCCGTGTTTAGGTCTTTTCGCTGTGATCATCAAGTATCCGGACTCTCGAAAAGCTCCACGAAGAGAAAGATGCAAGCTTGCTACAGATCTTCGATAACTAAGAAGATCTACCTTGAACTTTCTTTAACACAAGCTCTCACTCACTAAATGAAGTGAACACCCTAATCTAAATGACTAGGATAGATTAGGATGATGAAGTAGGATTTTAGCTCTCATTTATTATCAAATCCTTACTCTAATTCATAACAAAATGAAAACCTAGAATGCTTTTTCATAGCTCAAGGAAGAAGAAGAAGAATAGTAATCCTTTTGTGATGAATAATCAAACTCATATCTAAGGTTAGAAATGCAACCATAGTTAAGAATGAATCCTTAACACATGTAGAGAAATAACAATGGTAAATGGGTTTGGGTTTGGTTAAGAAAATATCTTCACAAAATATCTTTATGAAAACAAAAGCAAAAACTTCTAGAAGCTACTAGAGGGCTTAACCCTAATCTAAACCCTAACTATATTTAATCTCCACAAAACATGTTGCATTAATAACCCTAACATGTTACAATATTATATATCACATATACAATATTTATTGTAACAAAATAAAATAATACAATTAACATATATCGCATATATATCAATGTATTACCCGAGTGAGAAAAAAATCTTTTAGTGAGCTTATATTAGTTAATGTAATTTAGTATATCAAATATATTATTATATATTAAATTATCAAATCTACACTTGATCCGATAATCCAGCTATTTCATAAATAACCGACTAATATAATCTGTATCAGTTCATCGAATCAACACTTGATCCGATGAACCGGCCATATCACATATACCCGGCCGATATCACATATCGCGAGAATCTAATACGGTATCAAATACACGTATTGTTCTCGCTCCCGCACATATCATATATGTGCTCCTACTCCATTTTGACTGAGTCAAGAAACCTCTGTGTAGAGCTCTAAAGAGTTGTCAATACGCCATCAGTAGGTGATGATCATATCAAACACCCACAAGCTGCAAGCGGTCAGCCAAACGTAACAGCCACCCAGGTATTGAGTGATCAGAAGATCAATAAGCAAGCCTGTACATTCTCCTGCTAATCCAATCAGTAACACTCCCGTACAGTCCGGTCTCTTCGTCTAATAGGTCGCATATCTCGCCTAAGGGTGGTAAACGACAGACCCCAGTAGCTTGATAAGTCGTGTCGATATGAGGTTTATAACAGTTCGAGAAACTACTGATAACACTTACCAGTAAATCTCAGCAACCCTGTCTAGGGATTTCCAGTTATAGCCAATCGAACACAGCACAACATCAACACCCTATACCGGGAGAGACGAATCCCCTCCTATCGCTCATTGCCTCATGTGAGTCAGGACTGTACCCAAAAGCTACCTTTTTGCACGCCTTCTTGGACGTGGTATGATGGAAATCAAAGCACAGTGGGAATCACATAAGAATCTATGAGGATCTCGGGTCTACAGACTAACCTGTACCAGTGTCACCAGAGAACTGCCATCTGACATGAGGTATAATACCATCTGGGAGTTCTCGGCGAGTCCGTCCAGTATACCCAGTCTCTACTGAGCACCCGTACACCATCCTTGATGTCAAACACCGATGGATATGGCATCATCCATCGCCCATCATATGGGTCAAGATGCGTATACGCTAGTCTACTCTGGTGTATCGATGCCCTGTCTCGATACACCCTCAACTAGGATCAGTTATAGGATGTACTCGTCGACTACCGTGGCCCCACTAGTATTATCTCATCATAGTTCCAGTAGTCGAGTACATATCCTAAGGGCTTTATCAACATGTAACATAGAGACTATCATAGTATATGTTAAGATAAAGAGCAACCAGATAGCGTACTATCATGTCGAGCAAGAAATTCCTCCCTGTAAGGTTCCTAGGCACGCTAATGAAGTCTCACAAGGCATCAACCATGCTAATTTCAAATTTTTTGGGTGCCGAGAAACCCTAATACGGATCGTCAACTAGAATTTTAGGCGAAAAGAAAAACTAGTTAACAACTTAACTAAAAGTAGGAAACTACAACCTTTGTAGATCCGGTTATCCACTTCCTTAGCTCCTCGTAGTTGTCCCCTCGCTATCCATCTCGGATCCGGGACTCTCACATCGTCTTCATCGGAGAAATAAGCGGACAAGTCGTCGGCTACGATGCCGAAGATGATCTACGTCGAGGTTGCACAAGATCAAGCTCCAACTTCACCAAGTTGTGAAACTTGTGAACAAAACACCCTATACTACTTGGCAAGAGGTAGAGGGTGAAGAAATAGGATGTGGGTTCACTTTAGAATTGGATTTCTCACACTTTTGTTCAAGTTGCCATTGATGGGCTTAAGCTTTCTTTCTTGATGAAGAAGGAGAAGATCAAGATAGAATATGATAAAAGTGTTGAATTAATAGAAAAGAAATCAATACTTATCATATCCTAACTAAGGTCAACTGTAGAGAATAGACCATGGTAAGTGGGAATGGTTAGGGTTAAGCATGAAGACAAAATGGTCTCTTTAGTCAAAACTTCATGAAGCTTCAACAAGCTTCATGATAAAAAGAAACCATTTTGTTTTCTTTTATCTATTTAAATAAATAAAGAATGGATAAATAAATGAGTGAATAAATCAAAACCCTAACCATTATCATAACCATGGTACAATTTTTTACACAAAGCCAATATTCATGCATCATCAAACACGATACAATCAAGTGCACAAAAGTATATCACATATACAACTTGTGAACTTCAAGTGAGAAAATCCATTTAAAGTGAACCAATACTAGTTAATGCAAAGTAATATATTAAATATATAATTATACACTAGATCATTAAATCAACATTTGATTCAATGATCCGGTCACGTCGCATATAACCGACTAGTATCCAATGTATCGATTTATCGAATCAATGATTCGATAACTGGGTCATATCGCATACAACCAATCGAAACATTGATCGCGAGAATGGAATACGGTATCACATACACGCATCATTCTCGGTCCCGCACATATCTTATATGCGCCCCTATTTCATTTGGCTTGAGCCAGGAAACCTCTGTGTAGGACTCTAAAGACTCGTCAATACTCCGGCAGCAGATGATGATCATATCAATCACCCACAAGCCGCAAGCGGTCTGCTAAACGTAACGGCCACCCGGGTATTGAGCGATCAGAAGATCGACGAGCTAGCCCGCTCACACTCCTGTGAATCCAACCAGTAACACTTACCGTACAGTCCGGTCTGTTCGTCTGATATGTCGTATATCAAGTCTAGGGGTGGTATACGTCAGACCCCAATAACCGATAAGTCGCGCCGATGTGAGGCTCATAACGCTTCGAGAAACTACTGGTAACACTTACCAGCAAATCTCTGATCAGCCCTGGCCAGGGATTTCCCTGTTACGGCCAATCGTGCACAGCGCAACATCAACCCCCAATACCGGGAGAGACGAAACCCCTCCTATCGCTCATTGCCTCCATGTGACTCTGGACTGTACCCAAAGACCACCGTTTTGCACGCCCTCATGGACGTGGTAAGGTGGAGAACAAAGCACAGTGGGAATCACACAAGACTCTATGACGATCTCGGGTCTACAGACTAACCTGCACAAGTGTCACCTGAGAACTGCCATCTGACGTGAGGTATAATACCATCTGGGAGTTCTCGGCGAGTCCGTCCAGTGTACCCAGTCTCCACTGAGCACCCGTACACCATCTCTGATGTCAAACACCAATGGATATGGGATCATCCATCGCCCATCTCATGGGTCGAGAAGCGTATACGCTAGTCTACACTGGTATATCGATGCCCCGTCTCGATACACCCATGACTAGGGACCTTGAAGGATGTACCTATGGACTACCATGTCCCCATTAGTATGATCTGCATCATAGTCCAGGTAGTCAAGTACACATCCTAAGGGCTTTACCAACATGTAACTATAAGACAGTTTAAAGAGACAGGTGTACATGTCAAGATAAAGAGCAACCAGATAGCATACTATCATATCGAGCAAGAAAGTCATCTCTATATATGTCCAAGCATCCAATATAATATACATCATCTGTACAATACTGGCCTCTAGGGCATACATACAACTAACAATCTCCCACTTGCACTAGGGCCAGCTGCTGTAGTATCGCATACCGAGCATCCCGAAGAGTCTCTCAAACTGTATCTGTGGAATGGCCTTCGTGAGTGGATCCGCCGTGTTGTTCTTCGTGTCAACCCTCCTGACCTCGATCTCCCGGCGATCAACTATCTCCCGGATCAGGTGATACCGCCTCAGAATGTGCCTGGATCGCTGATGGGACCTAGGTTCCTTGGCCAAAGCCACCGCTCCATTGTTATCGCAATACAAAGGTATTGGATGTTCAATGGATGGAACCACTCCAAGTTCAGTAATGAACTTCTTGATCCAGACAGCCTCTTTAGCAGCATCGTTGGCAGCGATGTATTCAGCCTCCATCGTCGAGTCTGCCACGGTTTCCTGCTTGGAACTCTTCCAGCTAACCGCCCCTCCGTAAAGGGTAAAGAAAAATCCCGACTGCGACTTAGAGTCGTCCTTATCACTCTGGAAGCTCGAATCGGTAAAGGACTCCAGTTGGAGTTCTCCGTTACCATACACCAAGAGCATCTCTTTAGTCCTTCGCAAGTACTTGAGAATGCTCTTCACAGCTGTCCAGTGACTCTCTCCAGGATTAGCTTGATACCTGCTCACTACACTTAGTAAGTATGCTACATCGGGTCTGGTACATAGCATCGCGTACATGATAGAACCTACAGCCGAAGCATAGGGTACCCCTTGCATGCGAGCTCTCTCCAAATCAGTCTTGGGAGACATCTCTTTGGAGAGAGTGACTCCAGAGATCATGGGCAAGTTCCCACGCTTGGATTCTTCCATACTAAACCTCTTTAGTACGGTGTCAATGTACCTGGATTGGGGCAATCCCAATATCCGTTTGGATCTATCTCTATAGATCCTTATTCCCAATATGCAGGAGGCATCACCAAGATCTTTCATTGAGAATCTTTGTGATAAGAAGAGCTTGACTGATTGCAGCATAGGAATATCATTTCCTATCAAGAGTATGTCGTCCACGTACAATACGAGGAAGACCACCTTACTCTCTGCTACCTTCTTGTAGATACAAGATTCATCTGGGTTTTTGACGAAATCAAACTCTTTGATAACGACGTCAAAGCAGATGTTCCAACTCCGCGATGCTTGCTTTAATCCATAAATGGATTTAAGCAACTTGCACACCTTCCTGCTTATACACGCACTCTTCTAAATCACCATTTAGAAAGGCGGTCTTAACATCCATTTGCCAGATTTCGTAGTCATGATATGCAGTGATGGCAAGCATGATCCGGATGGATTTAAGCATAGCCACTGGAGAAAAGGTTTCATCATAGTCCACACCTGATCTTTGACGAAAACCCTTTGCTACAAGTCTAGCTTTGAAAGTCTCCACTTTCCCATCTACACCAAGTTTTTTCTTGAAGATCCACTTGCTCCCGATGGGTTTTACCCCTTCAGGAGCAATATCCAAAGTCCATACTTTGTTGGTGTACATGGATTCCATCTCGGACCGCATAGCATCCAGCCATTTCACTGAGTCCCTACTCGTGATGGCCTGCTCGAAGCTAGTTGGGTCATCATCCTCCATGATGCAATCCTCGCTCCCACCATCCATGAGAAAACTGTAGTATCTCTCAGGTTGGCGAGGAACCCTACTAGATCGGCGGAGAGGCTGAGGTTCATTGGGAGCTACTGAATCCTCTGGTTCCACTAAATCTTCTGTTGTGTTTTGTTCAGCTGGAACTTCTTCCAGTTCTACCTCAGAGCCACTAATCTCTTTTGCAAGAAATTCCTTTTCTAAAAAGGTGGCATGTTGAGCAACAAAAACTCTTTGTTCCTCACTGTGGTAGAAGATATACCCTCGCGAATGTTTGGGATATCCAACAAATTTGCACAAAACAGACCTTGCCTCGAGTTTGTCCGGTATTTGTCTTTTGACATAGGCTGGGCAACCCCAGATCTTAATAAAATTAAGATATGGTCTCTTCCCTCCCCATATCTCATATGGTGTGGTAGGCACAGATTTGGTGGGAACCCTATTCAGTAGGTATGCCACTGTCTCCAACGCATATCCCCAGAAGGAAATAGGCAACTCAGTTGTGCTCATCATAGAGCGCACCATATCTAATAGGGTGCGGTTCCTCCGTTCTGATACACCGTTGTGCTGTGGTGTATATGGAGGAGTCAGCTGAGAGAGAATCCCATTCTCTTTTAGGAAGTCCAGGAATTCAATGCTCAAGTATTCACCTCCTCGATCAGATCGAAGGATTTTAATACTTTTTCCGGTTTGGTTCTCGACTTCTTGTTTATACTCTCTAAATTTCACAAAAGCTTCTGATTTGTGTTTCATCAGGAACACATATCCGAATCTAGAGAGATCATCAGTGAATGTAATGAAGTACGAAGAACCATCCCTGGCATGTGTAGACATGGGACCGCATACATCACTATGTATCAGTCCCAAGAGTTCGGTAACTCTTTCTCCGTGTCCCGTAAACGGAGTTTTGGTCATCTTGCCTTTGAGACATGACTGGCAAGTGTCATAAGATGAAAATTCAAACGGATTTAAATATCCATCTTTATGCAACTTAGCTAGTCGTGTCGCATTGATGTGACCCAGTCTACAATACCATAAGAAGGATTCGTTCAGTTCAGAACTCTTCCTCTTGTGTGTGTTTGTTATGCTCAGAACTGTTGATTGATTTAGAACATAAATTCCATTGCACAATATGCCTAATCCAACCAACTTTTGGTTACGGAAAATGTTCATAACATTGTCCTGTAATACAAAATTATATCCCTCTTTACTCAACAAAGAAACCGATATAATGTTGCATATCAGGTTCGGCATGTAATAGCATTCGTTCAGAACCAATGTATTACCAGTTGGTAATACAAGGTGATATTCCCCGACAGTCTTAGCTGCAACAATTGCACCATTTCCAACTCTAATGTCTTTATCACTTTCTCCAAGTTCTCTACCTTTCTTAAGCCCATGTAACTGATTACATATATGGGATCCTGACTCGGTATCTAATACCCACAACGTAGAGCAAATGGAGAAACAGTTCTCTGTAACGAACACACCCGAAGAAAATGCATCAACATGTACTTTCTTCATTCGGGTGGCATGGGAATCCTGGTATTCCCCTATATCCTGTTCAGTCCTATAACTCTTATTGGAAAGAACGGAACCAGCGTTCCCCAGCACAGTATAACATGCGGGTTCGGTCAATACATCCATATTATTATCTTGATTAGGGCATGAAATGGTCGCTACCTAGAGAGAGAGAGAAGAAAACACTTTAGCGTATGCTCGTGCAAGATCAGATTGGTTATTATCTTATCTAATCAGGATGGCTCCCACTGGTTTTTATCAAATCTTCCTTCAAACCCTAAAAGGAAAGACTAGCCGGGATTAATTACACACTACAAGTTCGCCAATCTTTCAGCCAGGCCAGTGTCGGTACATTGAGGGAGGTCCCCCGTGCTTTCGCACGAACCTAATTAATGTAAACCTCGTTTTCCCATAGGCGTAACCCCGTTGACACCTTTCTAGACACCTACTTGATCGGCTAATTGTAATGTGTAAAACTCTCCCAGGAGTAACTCTTACTCGCAGTGGGTATCGGGATCCAACTATCTCATAGAAGGTATGCAATCTCATTGCAAATTTCAACACTTGAAATTCCCGATAATATTTTGCCCCAAGCATCCTATGACCTTGACAGAGGTCAACAAACCACAGGGTGCAAGTCAAGTTCAACCCGTCATTTCTTGATTGAATCAAACCCACCCGCACGACCCTTAACGGAGGTCAACAAGGTCGTACGACTACCCTAATCCAATCTGCATCACATGCATTAAGCAGATAAATACTAGTTAGCTACCGCACACTACGCCTTGACGGAGGTCAACAAACGTAGCACGAATACTAAGTAGGATTTATCTGAAATGATGGAGGGCTACGTCAGGTTTTTCTGAAAACCTATTGCGTAATGAACTTGATATCGTTGTAGAATCAAGTGAAGTTTTGAAATGGAGTAATTTTGAGGCTTTTCTAGTTTTGCCAAAGGGGTCACTCCCGGTGAAGGGATCGTCGGCCCTTTTCTCGTCGAATGAGGTGCGGGATATATCATATATATCACTGTGCAAAGCAGAAACTATAGAAGCAATCAAAAACAAACCGAGTGTGTAGCGTCTGTCAGTTATTGCTAAAGGAGTCACTCCTGGTGAAGGGATCTCGGTCCTTTCCTCATCGAATAAGGTGCAGGGTATATCATATATACCGCTATGCAAAGAAAGAACTGTAGCTACCTGTTTTATTTTAAAATTTGATTCTACAACATCTTTAGGTTTCTTTTATTTCATTAATCACATTAATGAAGTCCCATCATTTAAATATCTAAACATCACAGATAAATACGACGTACACTTATGCCATCCGCATTCGCCTCGATGTCCCCTCGTGCACCGTTAGGTTAGGTAACTAACGGCAGAGCGGGACAGGGCTAGCGCGGGTGTAAAACATAAGTAACGGCTATATAATATATCATATATACTATATACAGTATCTATCACAGAACATCACATGATCAGATCACAGATATCGCAGCAGAAGAAACATATGAAACATTGGATATACTAGGACGTCCGTGTTTTCAATATGAGCCAGTATAAAACACGGATTCCACGGTCGTGATGAATAGCCAATCCTACACCCCTAGACCCCTACGAGAGCGGCAAGCAACCCTGCCAATTCTAGGGTTAGGAGACCCGGACTCGACTCCTCGAGATGGTCTCCCACTGGACCCTAGAACCCGGTTACTTGTGCTCCCCTCCTTGGGTCTATCCTAATGCGGAAAAGTAAATAATATACAAAAGGTGACAACTTCCGCAACCTGGAAGTGCCCCAATTAAAGAATATTACATACAATTTTTTACATGAATGAAAATGAAAAACACTCATCTCACATAAAAACCCCTGGCTATTCAAACACGACAATCCAATATAACATATCCAGCAACACATAACAACACATGTCATCAACGTAAGTAAATATGCGCATCCCAATTGTCGTTGACATATAGCAACGAAACCGGCGATATCACATATTACACTTACGGTCACAGAAAAGAAAGTGTAAAACTACAACATTTGGAATCCGCAATTTCTTTAGACATCGCATGCCTAACACTTATAAACCCCACATTTTAGTCCCATTATCGAAAACTCTTTTCAATATGAAGTGAGACTAAACCGCTAGATTTATAACATTCATTCAGCTATCTCATAACTGTTTGTGAATTCCAATCATTGTATCCCATTCCGGATAAATAGAAAATATTAAACTTTCCGATCGAACATTCGAACACCCAAGTTTTCCCGAAACCGATCAACACATGAAATAAGTTCAAAGACATTCACTTCATGCCTCAGTACCAACGGTCCAGCCGTAGAAGGGTCAAGCCAACGCCTCACATGTGGCACGCCGTACTGCCCCAAACCCTAAGGTTCAAAGGGCAGTTCAAGACAGTCACATAATCGAGTTAAGGTTTGTTGTTTTCTAGAGGGACCATCGCGTTACTTGCACTACTTAGAACGTCATTAAACTACGGAAAAGTCCAATAATTGGAAATTTCCGGGCAGGGGAAAGATTGGGTATTTACATCCGGTCGAACTTTTTAACATATTCTAAAATTATCCGGAAAAACACATAGATAAAGTTTGATAATCCGATCGAATCTACAAACTCCTAATACAACCCAGAAAACTCAACTCTTGAGTTCAGATTAAAAATTTCCAGGAAAACCAACACTGCAACATAGGAATTACTGTGCAAAATTGAACAACAGAGGAGACTAGATGGCCGCGGAACCGCCGCATTAGGCATGCTAATGCCGCGGTTCCGCCGCGCTTCTATGGCATTAGGCTATCGAATTTCACAGTAACTCTTACAATCACCTGCTGATTTTTCTGCATATTTTTAATATGGAAAAAACCCAGTTTTTGAAAAAAGTCCAGAGAGCACTTAGGTTTTTAGGGTTTCGGTTCGATCGGGTTTCAAACGTCGTCTACACTTCGCCTAAGGCTCTAGCTAGGCTATGATACCACTGTAGGGTTCCTAGGCACGCTAATAAAGTCTCACAAGGCATCAACCATGCCTATTTCAAATTTTATGGGTGCCGAGAAACCCTAATACGGATCGTCAACTAGAATTTTAGGCGAAAAGAAAAACTAGTTAACAACTTAACTAAAAGTAGGAAACTACAACCTTTGTAGATCCGGTTATCCACTTCCTTAGCTCCTCGTAGTTGTCCCCTCGCTGTCCATCTCGGATCCGGGACTCTCGCATCGGCTTCATCGGAGAAATAAGCGGACAAGTCGTCGGCTACGATGCCGAAGATGATCTACGTCGAGATTGCACAAGATCAAGCTCCAACTTCACCAAGTTGTGAAACTTGTAAAGAAAACACCCTATACTACTTGGCAAGAGGTAGAGGGTGAAGAAATAGGAGGTGGGTTCACTTTAGAATTGGATTTCTCACACTTTTGCTCAAGTTGCCATTGATGGGCTTAAGCTTTCTTTCTTGATGAAGAAGGAGAAGATCAAGATAGAATATGATAAAAGTGTTGAATTAATAGAAAAGAAATCAATACTTATCATATCCTAACTAAGGTCAACTGTAGAGAATAGACCATGGTAAGTGGGAATGGTTAGGGTTAAGCATGAAGACAAAATGGTCTCTTTAGTCAAAGCTTCATGAAGCTTCAACAAGCTTCATGATAAAAGAAACCATTTTGTTTTCTTTTATCTATTTAAATAAATAAAGAATGGATAAATAAATGAGTGAATAAATCAAAACCCTAACCATTATCATAACCATGGTACAATTCTTTACACAAAGCCAATATTCATGCATCATCAAACATGATACAATCAAGTGCACAAAAGTATATCACATATACAACTTGTGAACTTCAAGTGAGAAAATCCATTTAAAGTGAACCAATACTAGTTAATGCAAAGTAATATATCAAATATATAATTATACACTAGATCATTAAATCAACATTTGATTCAATGTTCCGGTCACGTCGCACATAACCGACTAGTATCCAATGTATCGATTTATCGAATCAATGATTCGATAACTAGGTCATATCGCATACAACCAATCGAAACATTGATCGCGAGAATGGAATACGGTATCACATACAAGGATCATTCTCGGTCCCGCACATATCTCATATGCGCCCCTATTTCGTTTCGCTTGAGCCAGGAAACCTCTGTGTAGGACTCTAAAGACTCGTCAATACTCCGGCAGCAGATGATGATCATATCAATCACCCACAAGCCGCAAGCGGTCTGCTAAACGTAACGGCCACCCGGGTATTGAGCGATCAGAAGATCAACGAGCTAGCCCGCTCACACTCCTGTGAATCCAACCAGTAACACTTACCGTACAGTCCGGTCTGTTCGTCTGATATGTCGCATATCAAGTCTAGGGGTGGTATACGTCAGACCCCAATAACCGATAAGTCGTGCCGATGTGAGGCTCATAACGGGTCGAGAAACTACTGGTAACACTTACCAGCAAATCTCTAATCAGCCCTGGCCAGGGACTTCCCTGTTACGGCCAATCGAGCACAGCGCAACATCAACCCCCAATACCGGGAGAGACGAAACCCCTCCTATCGCTCATTGCCTCTATGTGACTCGGGACTGTACCCAAAGACCACCGTTTTGCACGCCCTCATGGACGTGGTAAGGTGGAGATCAAAGCACAGTGGGAATCACACAAGACTCTATGACGATCTCGGGTCTACAGACTAACCTGCACAACTGTCACCTGAGAACTGCCATCTGACGTGAGGTATAATACCATCTGGGAGTTCTCGGCGAGTCCGTCCAGTGTACCCAGTCTCCACTGAGCACCCGTACACCATCTCTGATGTCAAACACCAATGGATATGGGATCATCCATCGCCCATCTCATGGGTCGAGAAGCGTATACGCTAGTGTACACTGGTATATCGATGCCCCGTCTCGATACACCCACGACTAAGGACCTTGAAGGATGTACCTATGGACTACCATGTCCCCATTAGTATGATCTGCATCATAGTCCAGGTAGTCAAGTACACATCCTAAGGGCTTTACCAACATGTAACTATAAGACAGTTTAAAGAGACAAGTGTACATGTCAAGATAGAGAGCAACCAGATAGCATACTATCATATCGAGCAAGAAAGGCATCTCTATATATGTCCAAGCATCGAATATAATATACATCATCTATACAATACTGGCCTCTAGGGCATACATACAACTAACACTCCCTATATATGTCCAAGCATCCACTACAATATACATCGTATGTACAGTAATGGCCTCTAGGGCATACATATAACTAACAATCTCCCACTTACACTAGGGCCATCTGTTGTGGTATCACATACCCAACAATTAGCTGTGGTTGAAGTATCTCATACTCAAACATCTCATAAAAGTCTCTACTGGGAAAAAGGCCTTTGTGAGTGGATCAGCGCTGTTATCCTCTGTGTCTACTCTCCTAACCTCAATCTCCCTGGAGATCAATCATCTCCATGATCAGGTGTTACTGCCTAAGAATTATATCTGGATTTCTGATGGGACGGAGGTTCCTTGGCATAAGCCACAACACCATTGTCACGCAAACGTAGGAACGAAGTTCATCTCATGAACTTATATATATCCAGACTGCCTCTTTGGTAGCATCCTTGGTAATGATGTATCTTACCTTTAATCGTCTAGTAAGTCACGGTATCTAGCTTGGAACTCTTCTAACATACCGTCCTTCCACCGAAGGTAAAGACAATGCCTGCGACTGACATTCAGTCATCCATATCACCCTGGAACCTTTCTAGTGAATCTCCCCAGGATCGATTGATACAAACTCACTACATCTAGTGAGATTACTAACATCCATTTAGATCTATCTCATAGATCCAAAACTCAGGATTTAGGAGGTATCACCTTGATCCTATATGGAGAATCTTTGTGATAAGAGGAGATTGACCGAGCGTAGCATAGGAAAACTTCTTCCCTATCAAGAGTATGTCATCCACGTACTCTACGAGGATCACCACCATACTCTCTACTACCTTTTTGTATATACAAGGTTCATCTACCATTTTGATGAAGTCAAACTCTTTGACTACCACATCAAAACAGACGTTCCAACTCCGCGATACCTGATTTATCACATAAAACGTCTTGCTCACGTTTTCGGTGCTCCCACTGTCTATGAAGCCCTCTGGCTGTGTACTTATAGACGCTCTCTTCCAAATCATCATTTAGAAAAGCAGTCATGACACCCAACCGCCAGATATCGTAGTCATGGTATGTAGCCGTGGCAAGTAGGATCTGGATGGACATTAAGCATAGCTTTGAAAGTCTCAACTTTTCCATGTACACCAAGTAATATTCTCAAGATATACTTGCTCCTGATGGGGATTTAACCCTTCAGATAAAGCAACCAAGGTCCATACTTTGTTGGTGTATAAGGATTCCATCTCAGATCACTAAGCATCCAGCCATTCTTACAGAGTCCCACTCCTGATGGCCAGCTCGAAACTAGTTGGGTCATCATCTCATGATGTAATCCTCGCTCCCACTGTCAAAGAGAAACCAAAATATCTCTTAGGTTGGTGAGGAACCCTATTAGATCGGCGGAGAGGCTGAGGTTTGTTGGTTACTATTGAATCCTTTGGTTCTACCAAATCATCAGCTGCAGTTTGTATAGCTGGGACTCCTTCCAGTTCTACCTCATGACCATTAATTTCTTCACAAGAAATTCCCTTTCACAAAGGTGGCTTGCTGAGAAACAAAATATATTTTGTTCCTCTGTTAGGTAGAAGATATTCCCTTGCGTATGCTTAGGATATCCAACAAACTTCTACAGATCTGTTTTTGCCTCGAGCTTGTCTGGATTTTGCTTTTTAGACATAGGCCGGACAACCCCAAATCTTAACAAACTTAAGATATGGGCTCTTCCCTTTCCATATCACATATGAAGTGGTAGGCAACTGATTTGATTTGAACCCTATTCAATAGGTATGCAGCTTCTCAAGTGCATAACTCCCAAAAGGAAGTAGTAAACTCAGTAGTACTCATCATAGAGCACACCATATCATATAGGGTGCAATTGCTCCGCCTCGATATACCATTGTGCTATGGTGTATACGGAGGAGTAATGCTGAGAGAGAATCTCATTCTCCTTTAGAATAGTCCAGGATCTCCGTGCTCAAGTATTCTCCTCCCTGATCTCATCAAAGGACATAATACTTATACCCGTTTTTGGTTCTCTACTTCTATCTTATATTCTGTGATTATCTCAAAAGTTTTGGACTTGTGTTTCAACAGGAACATATGTCTGAATCTTGAGAGATCATCAATGAATGTAATGAAGTACAAAGAACCGGTCCTGGCATGTGTAGACAGGGGACATTCATACATCCGCATGTATCAATCACAAGACTTCACTAACTCTTGCTCTGATACCACTGAAGGGTTACTAGGCACTCTCACAAGGGTCTACAAGGCATCAACCATGCCCGATTTAAAATTTAGACGTGCCGAACAACCTTAACCAAGATCTTTAAACAAGAGATTAGGCGAAACTAAGCATGTTAAACAGTTTAACACTAAGATTTTGGGATTACAACCTATGTAGTCCGGTCCTTCACTTCAAAAGCTCCGTGTTGAGGTCCCTTCACTGCGATCATCGAGTATCCGGACTCTCGAAAAACTCCACGAAGAGAAAGATGCAAGTTTGCTTCCGATCTTCGATAACTAAGATGATCTACCTTGAACTTTCTTTAACACAAGCTCTCACTCACTAAATGACGTGAACACCATAATCAAAATGGCTAGGATAGATTAGGATGATGAAGTAGGATTTTAGCTCTCATTTATTATCAAATTCTCACTCTAATTCATCACAAAATGAAAACCTAGAAAGCTCTGTCAAAGCTCAAGGAAGAAGAAGAAGAATAGTAATCCTTTTGTGATGAATAATCAAACTCATATCTAAGGTTAGAAATGCAACCATAGTTAAGAATGAATCCTTAACTCATGTAGAGAAATAACCATGGTAAAGGGGTTTGGGTTTGGTTAAGAAAATATCTTCACAAAATATCTTTATGAAAACAAAAGCAAAAACTTCTAGAAGCTACTAGAAGGCTTAACCCTAATCCAAACCCTAACCATGTTTAATCTCCAAAAAACATGTTGCATTAATAACCCTAACATGTTACAATATTATATATCACATATACAATATTTATTGTAACAAAATAAAATAATACAATTAACATATATCGCATATATATCAATGTATTACCCGAGTGAGAAAAAGAATCTTTTAGTGAGCTTATATTAGTTAATGTAATTTAATATATCAAATATATTATTATACATTAAATTATTAAATCAACACTTGATCCGATAATCCGGCTATTTCACAAATAACCGACTAATATAATCTGTATCAGTTCATCGAATCAACACTTGATCCGATGACCCGGCTATATCACATATACCCGGCCGATATCTCATATCGCGAGAATCTAATATGGTATCACATACACGTATTGTTCTCGGTCCCGCACATATCATATATGTGCTCCTACTCCGTTTTGCCTGAGTCAAGAAACCTCTGTGTAGGACTCTAAAGAATCGTCAATACACCGGCAGTAGGTGATGATCATATCAAACACCCACAAGCTGCAAGCGGTCAGCTAAACGTAATAGCCACCCAGGTATTGAGCGATCAGAAGATCAACAAGCAAGCCTTTACATTCTCCTGCGAATCGAATCAGTAACACTCCCGTATAGTCCGGTCTCTTCTTCTGATATGTCGCATATCTCACCTAGGGGTGGTAAACGTCAGACCCCAGTAGCTTGATAAGTCGTGTCGATATGAGGTCTATAACAGCTAGAGAAACTACTGATAACACTTACCAGTAAATCTTAGAAACCCTGGCCAGGGATTTCCAGTTATAGCCAATCGAACACAGCGCAATATCAACTCTCTATACCGGGAGAGACGAATCCCCTCCTATCGCTCATTGCCTCCATGTGATTCAGGACTGTACCCAAAAGCCACCTTTTTGCACGTCCTGTTGGATGTGGTATGATGGAAATCAAAAAACACACTAGGAATCACACAAGACTCTATGACGATCTCGGGTCTACAGACTAACCTGTACCAGTGTCACCAGAGAACTGCCATCTGACGTGAGGTATAATACCATCTAGGAGTTCTCGGCGAGTCCGTCCAGTGTACCCAGTCTCTACTGAGCACCCGTACACCATCCTTGATGTCAAACACCGATGGATATTGGATCATCTATCGCCCATCATATGGGTCAAGATGCGTATACGCTAGTCTACTCTGGTGTACCGATGCCTTGTCTCAATACACCCTCGACTAGGAACAGTTATAGGATGTACTCGTCGACTACCATGGCCCCACTAGTATGATCTCATCATAATCCCAGTAGTCGAGTACATATCCTAAGGGCTTTATCAACATCTTACATAGAGACTATCATGGTACATGTTAAGATAAAGAGCAACCAGATAGCATACTATCATGTCGAGCAAGAAAGTACTCCCCATATATGTCCAAGCATCCACTACAATATACATCGTATGTACAGTAATGGCCTCTAGGGCATACATATAACTAACAGCTATAACCAGATATGTGTGTAAAAATGAAGGTATAGCAAGGTATATGTATCTACCTATTAATAATGATATAATATACCTTCCAGGTATAAGTGAAGTATGTACGCAAGGTATACATGTAGCTATGTCATTACGTGTGAAATATACCTATCACTAATGGTAACTCACATGTAAGCATGTCGAGGCATATGTGTAAGCATGTAGGTATACAGGTATTCTATATGTCATATGCATAAAGAAATATGAATCAATGTCTCAATGTCCCCAACCAAACAATATCATATCGGTATGTGTGTTGTGCGTGTCATGGCAATTATTGATGGTGTGTGTGGCATACAATCAGTGCTCGTGTAATATGATCCGTCAATAATAGTGCAGTGTCCTAAGGGTAAAAATCCAAGCACAACAAATAACTAAGCAATAAGGTGTATGTGCAACTCTATATATGAAATAGAATATGCGACAATTCATAACATCACTAGCCCAGACGAATAACGCCATGCGGGCGAATCCCCTGTAGATATTAAATCTACTCACCAACGCTCCGGGCTAGGTAAAGCCTACCACCTGTTTCCATTTCTTCGCAGCGTCCGAAGTCCCCGCCTGCGATCCTGAAAGCATATAACAATATAACAAGTATATATTAGCAATCGACCAATAACACGTACCAACTACGTTTGACCGACGCACCAACTCCAAACATACTCTCAAGTGTTCGTCAAGTGGCTAACGCGCGTAGCGACACTACGACACCAACTCAAGAGCAAAAACTACACAAAGATACGATCGACATCGGCACGACCCTATCTAGGAACGCAAAACAACACAACTACCCAGCCTAGACCCTGATCGTACCGATCGCGCATTCAAAACACAATAATAAACGTGGAATCTAATATAAATAACGTCGCAACATCAAAAGAAACCCATGCCTAAACTTACCGAAATGTAGTAAGCAACATATATCATTTTAGTACAAAACTACAAGTTTTTACCAAAACTAGAATTTGCAAACGTCACAATATAGCAAGGTTAAACCAACCAAACCATTACTATAATTTTAGATCTCACTTAATTAAAATTAATAAAAGTTTAGTTTGCTTATTAGCTTAATTAACCAATTAGGAAAATATCATTTAACAAATTAGCAACCTGGTTTAGTTTTTATTTGTCTAAAATTATCAACTATCCAGTTCACTAATCAAACCCCCAATTTAATTAACAAAACCCTTACTAGAAATTCTAAATATGAATTTAAAAGCTTAATTTAAACATCTAAATAAGCTAATTAAAGTATTAACACTACATAAAGAGATTAGGTTTTGGATTTATACTTTTAATGAAACACAACTTGAAACATGAAAATCCAAAGATTAGCCTCCAAAAATCTTCACTTGAATGAAGAACAAAGCTTGTTTTGTGATGAAGAAAGAAGGGTTTGATTTATATTTGAGTTTTTGTGATTTATTTAGGATTTTGGAAGATTTTATTGAAGCAAAATGAGTTGAAATTGGGTGAAAAAATGAAAGGCAGCAAGGACAAGGAGTGGCCGGCCTTGGGAAAAAAAGGTGGAGGTTTGTGGAAAATTATAGAAAAATCTAGAAGAAAACTTCAATAATTGTATAATAAAACAAGAAAACCTTTTTGTCACCATTTTCTTTTCTTGAAAATTCAATTAATTTAACCAAATATCTAGATATTTTGGTGAGAAGGTTCTAAACTAATTCTAGTGATTAGATTAGCATAGATTCATATTAGCAGTAATTAACCCCTATAAAAATGTAATTACCACTAATAAAGTATTAAAATAATATTTTAATTAGGGAAAAATTCTATGTGATCCAAAACTTTCCATTGACCCTCAAAGCCCGCGCACTAACTTCATTCTAGCTAAACTAGGTACCGACAAATCTATACAGAAATTTGATCACAATCGGGTTAAAACGGAAAACACCGACTAATTTACCCTAAAAACGGAAAATTCGTAAAACGATTTCTAAAACATTACAATCTTTTGCCTTTAAAGAAATTCGGTCCCCGGATTTAAAATTCTCACTAAGCGTACCTTCAAAGAGATGAGTACAGAAACTCTCAAATCTCGCTCGCAGCCTCCCAAGTGATCACCTCACTATACGGCTATGCCAAAAACCTTCACATATAGCAAGAACCTTGACCGAAGTCTCTCCACCTGCCGATCCACTAAGACTATCGGCTGCTGGTGAACGAAAGATCGAATCCAAAAGAATGGTCTGGTGCTGAATCATGTGAGAAGGTCATGAAGGTAATTGCGAAATATCGACACAAAGAATACAGGGTGAATACTCAATAATCTGGGCGGAAGTGCCAAATTATAGGCAACGGAACTAAATCACTTGAGGATCTCAAAAGGACCTACAATCCTGGGATAAGCTTCCCAAAACTCAACACGCCATTTCATCGAAAAAATCCGTAGGAATACAAGATCTCCCACTGTGAACTCAAGTCTGGGACATCTACGGTCGGCATAAGACTTTTTTCTGCACTGGGTCTCATCCTGACCTGAATCAACCGGATCTTCTCCGTAGTCTCATGACTAGCTGGGATCCAAAATCCTACTCTTACAGAGTCAGAAAAACAGACTGGTGATCGCCACGACCTACCAAACAAAACCTAAATGTTGCCAATTGGAACGTCTCCTGATAACAGCTATCGAAGGAGAACCCTAACAATGGCAAGTGACGATCCTAACTGCCCACAAACACTTAGTACGTACGCATAAGCATTGTTGGATATAGTGCCTTCAGAGTCAATTATTGGATCACAGGCACATGATAGAAAGGATTGAGGGAGGACCAATACCGGTAGGACAGTCTTACTCAAGATGATAGTATGCTATCTAGTTTATCATTATCATCGTGTACTGCTTTAGGTGACCTTACAGGTCGCTATTACACGTTGATAGAGCCCTTAGAATTCTTGCTTGGCTGCCAGCAGTATGATGGCGATCATATACGTGGGAGCTGGGGTCTATAAGCACATCCTTAAAGTGGTCCCTAGTCGTGGGAGTTTCGAGACTGGGCATCGACATTTTATTAGTAGACTAGTGTATACAGTCGAGACCCCAACGAGGGGCGGTGGCCAGTCTCACAAGCCATTGGCGTCAGTTGGTTCACCTAAGATGTATACAGGTGCTCATTGGGTTATGAGTACATCGGACAGGACTCGCCGGGAACATGCTAGTTGGTATTATACCTGACGTTAGATAGCAGTTCCCTGGTGACATGTGTACAGGTTAGTTCATCGACCTGAGATCGTCATTTTTCTCGTGTGAGTTCCTACTGTGCTTTGATTACTACCCTACCACGGCTCAACGGAGTCGTGCAAACAGGTTTTAGTTGGGTACAGTCCCGAGCCACATGGAGACAGTGAGCGGAACGGCAGGGGTTTCGTCTCTCCCGGTATTGGGGGTGAGATCGCGCTGTGTCTAAGAGAGCCATTACACGAAGTCCTTGGCCAAGGCAGGAGATTTACTGGTAGGTATTCCAGTAGTATCACAGGGTGTTCTGGGCTACACTCCGACACGACTTGTACTGCTTTTGGGGGTCTGACTTTTACCAACCCCCTAGGCCCGACATGCGATGCTCATAGACGAACGGACCGGACTGTACGGATATTGTCACTGACAGGCTCAGTAGGGTATCAGGATGAGTTCGGTCATCGACCTCCCTTTTGGTCAATACCTGGTATCCCGTTACGTACAGCTAGTACCACCGACGTGCTAGTGGTTAAATCCACAGCCAAAGTATTGATGAGTCTTTAGAGTCCTCCACAGACAGTTTCTCAAGTTTCGGGCGAAACGTTGTAGAGGCCGTATGATATATGGTAGGGTCCGATCATAAACGTGCAGTAGTGCACGGATCATGATCAGAAAGATCATACTAGTGGGCTTTGGTTTAAGCCGGATCCTAGTATTAGATTTGTTGGATTATTTTAGTCTCATCGCATTCGCATTCAGTCGGAATGCGGATGCAGGTATGTATATAAAGGTGAGCGGTATCCTTATGATCCGTCACGAGTTTACTTTAGATGTTGCCGTATCTTTTTTTTTGTAAACATTTGGGTTTATGTTTACAGCTGGAAATAATGAGCTAGAAATCATAATTAGGAGCATTAATTGTGACACATGCACAAGTGGTGACTCATGGTCTCTTTCTTTGTGCATGTGTCACATTATGTGATTGATTTGTGGGTTGAAATGAGAGGATGAGAGAGAAGGACGACCATAGTAAGGGTTGGCTCTTGGATTATTCTTCATCTCACTCTCTCATTTTCAACATATAACACAAGGAAAGAAAATGCCTCTTCTTCTTCTTCCTCTAGCTCACTATTTCCATTGATGGCTCCATCTTCAACCTCCATCCATACAATAGATGCAAGAGACAAAGTTGTCTCACACATTCTCTACTTCACCTTGGACACGTCGGCTAGCGAACTTCATGTCCGAGTTGCTTCGAATGAACCGGGAGACCGTAAAAAGACTCGATGATGTAGTGCCCTTTCCGACAAGGAGATCGAGATCGGAGATGCCGTGAGGAGCTCGGGATAGTAGCCAAAGACCAAAGTGTAGGGTTCCTAGGCACTCTCAAGAGGTCTCACAAGGCATCAACCATGCCAATTTCAAATTTAAACGGTGCCGAGAAACCCTAGAACGGATCGTTGGCTAGATTTCTAGGCGAAAATGAAACTAGTTAACACTTAACTACAAGAATACGGAAATACAACCTTTGTAGATCCGGTGCTCCACCTCCATAGCTCCGCAATGAAGTCCCCTCGCTGTCCTAGTGAATTCCCGGGCTCTAGTGTCGGCTTCGTCGGAGAAATGGCGAGCTAGGTCGTCGATGTCCATGCCGAAGATGATCTACGTCGAGGCATCGCTAGATCAAGCTCCACCTTCACCAAGCCATAAAAACTTGTGAAGGAAACACACTCTACTACTTGGCAAGAGGTAGAGGATGAAGAAATAGGAAGTGGGTAGACTTTAGAATTGGATTTCTCACTTGTTTTCATCAATCACCATTGATGAAGCAAGCTTCTTCAAGTGAAGAAGATGAAGAAGAAGAAGATGAATCTTATGATAAGTTCTTTTTTTAAAAGGAAATAATAAGAATACTTATCATAATGTAACCATGGTAATGTGTAGAGAGTTAATCATGGTTGAATGGAATGGTTAGGGTTAAGCATGAGACAAAATGGTCACTTGGTCAAAGTCTTCATGAAGCTTCATAATACATACAAAGAAAGCCACCATTTTCTCATTATGCTAATTATTTTCCAAAACTAATAAATAAATAAATGAATGAATAAATAATCATAACCCTAACCATTCATATAACCATGGTTCAATCTTCACACAAACACAAGTAAACATGTATCATCAAACATGATACAATCAAGTGCACAAAACTATATCGAATATACAATGTGCACTTCCAAGTGAGAAAATCCATTTAAAGTGAACCAATACTAGTTAAGGCAAAGTAATATATCAAATATATAATTATGCATTAAATCATTAAATCAACACTTGATTCAACGATCCGGTCATATCGCATATAACCGACTAGTATCTAATGTATCGGCTTATCGAATCAATCCTTGATTCGATAACTAGGTTATATCGCATACAACCATTCGACACATTCATCGCGAGAATGGAATACGGTATCTCATACATGTATTATTCTCGGTCCCGCACATATCTCATATGCGCTCCTATTTCGTTTCGCTTGAGCCAGGAAACCTCTGTGTAGGACTCTAAAGACTCGTCAATACGCCGGTAGCAGGTGATGATCATATCAAACACCCACAAGCCGCAAGCGGTCTGCTAAACGTAACGGCCACCCGGGTATTGAGCGATTAGAAGATCGACGAGCAAGCCCGCTCACACTCCAGTGAATCCAACCAGTAACACTACCGTACAGTCCGGTCTGATCGTCTGATATGTCGCATATCTCGCCTAGGGGTGGTAAACGTCAGACCCCAATAGCTTGATAAGTCGTGTCGATATGAGGTCTATAACAATTCGAGAAACTACTGGTAACACTTACCAGTAAATCTCAGCAACCCTGGCCAGGGATTTCCTGTTATAGCCAATCGAACACAGCGCAACATCAACTCCCTATACCGGGAGAGACGAATCCCCTCCTATCGCTCATTGCCTCCATGTGACTCGGGACCGTACCCAAAAACCACCATTTTGCACGCCCTCTTGGACGTGGTAAGATGGAAATCAAAGCACAGTGGGAACCACACAAGACTCTATGACGATCTCGGGTCAACAGACTACTCTGTACCAGTGTCACCAGAGAACTGCCATCTGACATGAGGTATAATACCATCTGGGAGTTCTCGGCGAGTCCGTCCAGTGTACCCAGTCTCTACTGAGCACCCGTATATCATCTCTGATGTCAAACACCAATAGATATGGGATCATCCATCGCCCATCTGTATGGGTCGAGAAGGTATACGCTAGTCTACTCTGGTATATCGATGCCCCGTCTCGATACACCCATGACTAGGGACTTTGAAGGATGTACTTATGGACTACCATGTCCCCACTAGTATGATCCGCATCATAGTCCCGGGAGTCAAGTACACATCCTAAGGGCTTTACCAACATGTAACAGAGAGACAATCAGTATACACGTTCAGGTAAAGAGCAACCAGATAGCATACTATCATGTCGAGCAAGAAAGTCCTCCCTATATATGTCCAAGCATCCACTACAATATACATCCTATGTATAGTAATGGCCTCTAGGGCATACATATAACTAACAATCTCCCACTTGCACTAGGGCCATCTGTAGCAGTGGTTGTAGTATCTCATACTCAACCATCCCATAAAAGTCTCTCTCTGGGAATAGGCCTTCGTGAGTGGATCCGCTGTGTTGTCCTCTGAGTCTACTCTCCAAACCTCGATCACCCTGGAGATCATCCATCTCCATGATCAGGTGACACTGCCTTTGAATATGTCTGGATCACTGATGGGACCGGCGTTCCTTGGCATAAGCCACAACTCCATTGTCACACAATAGGAGGAACATAGTTCATCTCATGAACCAATATACATCCAGACTGCCTCTATGGTAGCATCTTAAGTAGCGATGTATCGAGCCTTTATCGTCTAGTATGTCACGGTATCTAGCTTGGAACTCTTCCAACATACCGTCCCTTTACTGAGGGTAAAGACAATGCCTGTGACTGACATTTAGTCGTCTTTATCACTCTGGAACATTTCCAGTGATTCTCCCCAGGATCGATTGATACCATCTCACTATAGCTAGTGAGAATCCTAACATCCATTTAGATCTATCTCATAGATCCAAAATCCAGGATTTAGGAGGTATCACTTTGATCCTATGTGGAGAATCATTGTGATAAGCGGAGATTGATCGAGCGTAGCATAGGAAACCCTTCCCTATCAAGAGTATGTCATCCACGTACTCTACGAGGATCACCACCATACTCCCTACTACCTTTTTGTTTATACAAGGTTCATCTACCATTTTGACGATGTCAAACTCTTCGACTAACACATCAAAACAGACGTTCCAACTCCGCGATGCCTGCTTTATCCTATAAAACATCTTGCACACGTTTCCGCTGCTCCCACTGTCTACGAAGCCCTCTGGCTGTGTACTTATAGACGTTCTCTTCTAAAACATCATTTAGAAAAGCAGTCATGGCACCCAACCGCCAGATATCGTAGTCATGGTACGTAGCCGTGGCATGTAGGATCTGGATGGACTTAAGCATAGCTCCTTAGAAAAAGGTTTCCTCATGATCCACGCCTGGTCGATGACAAAAAGCTTTAACAAGTCTTGCTTTGAAAGTCTCAACTTTTCCATCTACACCAAGTAATCTTCTCAAGATTTACTTACTCTTGACGGGGATTTAACCCTTCAGATAGAGCAACCAAAGTCCATACTTTGTTGGTGTACATGGATTCCATCTCAGATCACTAAGCATCCAGCCATTCTTACAGAGTCCCACTCCTGATGGCCAGCTCGTAAATAGTTGGGTCATCATCTTATGATGCAATCCTCGCTCCCACTGTCATAGAGAAACCGAAGTATCTCTCAGGTGGGTGAGGAACCCTACTAGATCGGCGGAGAGGCTGAGGTTCATTAGAATCTACTGAATTCTTTGGTTCTACCAAATCATCTGCTCTTGTTTGTATAGCCGGAACCTTTCCAGTTCTACATTACAGACCTTGCCTCGAGTTTGTCCGGATTCTGCTTTTAGACATAGCCCGGACAACCATAAATCTTAACTAACTTAAGATATGGGCTCTTCCCTTTCCATATCACATATGAAGCGTTAGGCAATTGATTTGATTGGAACCCTATTCAATAGGTATGCAGCTTCTCAAGCGCATAACTCCCTAAAGGAAAAAGGTAACTCAGCAGTACTCATCATAGAGCACACCATATCAAATAGGGTATGATTGCTCCGCCCCGATATACCATCGTGCTATGGTGTATACGGAGGAGTAATGCCGAGAGAGAATCTCATTCTCCTTTAAAATAGTCCAGGATTTCCGTGCTCAAGCATTCTCCTCCTCGATCACATCAAAGGACATAATACTTATACCCGTATTGGTTCTTTACTTCTTGCTTATATTCTGTGAATATCTCAAAAGGTTCGGACTTGTGTTTCAACAGGAACATTTGTCTGAATCTTGAGAGATTATCAGAGAACGTAACGAAGTACAAAGAACCAGTCCTGGCATATGTAGACAGGGGACCTATCATACATCAACATGTATCATCCCAAGAGTTCACTAACTCTTTCTCTGTTTCCAATAAACAGAGCTGGTGTCATTATATCTTTGTGACATGACTGGTAAGTTTCACAAGATGTAAATTCAAACTGATTTAAATATGCATCTAAATGTAACTTCAGCCAGTCGGGTCGCATTGATATGACCTAGTCTACAATGCCTCAAGAAGAATTCGTTCATGTCTGAACTCTTCCTCTTGTGTGTGATCCGTATACTAAGAACTGTAGTTTGATTTAGAACGTCAATGCTTTTAGATAACGTGCTTGAACCGATCAACTTTTGATATAGGAAATGTTCAAAACATTATCCATCAATACAAAATTATATCCTTTCTTTTCTAATAAAGAGAGTGATATAATTTGGTATATCAGGTTCGGTATCTAATAACATTCGTTCAGAATCAATGTATTGGTAATACAGGGTGACAGTGACCAACAGACTTGGCTGCAACTCTTGCCCCGTTTTCTGTCTCATGAAACTTATCACCCGTTCTCAGTTTTTCTACCTGTCTGTAGCCCTATGTAACAGATTACATATCTGGGATCCTGATCTGGTATCACATACCCAGGACGTAGAGGATACAGAGAAACAGTTCTGTGTAACGAACACACCCGAAGAAGATGCATCATATGCACTTTCTTCGTTTGGGCGGCATAGGAATTCTGGTATTCCCCAATTTCCTTCTCTGTCTTATAACAATTATAAGTTGGAGCGGGACCAACGTTCCCCAGCTCAGTATAACAAGCGGGTTCGGTCAAATATCCGTATTATTATCTTGATTAATGCGTGATATGGTCGCTACCTGGAGAGAGAGAGAAGAAAACACTCAGCGTGCGCTCTGTCAAGAATAGATTGGTTATTATTTTATCTAATCAGGATGGCTCCCACTGCTTTTTATCAAATCTTCCTTCAAACCCTAAAAGGAAAGACTAGCCGGGATTAATTACACACAACAAGTTCGCCAATCTTTTAGCCAGGCCAGTGTCGGTACTTTGAGGGAGGTCCCCCGTGCTTTCGCACGAACCTAATTAATGTAAACGTCGTTTTCCCAGAGGCGTAACCTCGTTGACACCTTTCTAGACACCTACTTGATCGGCTAATTGTAATGTGTAAAACTCTCCCAGGAGTAACAATTACTCGCAGCGGGTATCGGGATCCAACTATCTCATAGAAGGTATGCAATCTCATTGCAAATTTCAACACTTGAAATTCCCGATAATATTTTGCCCTAGCGTCCTATGACCTTGACGCAGGCCAACAAACCATAGTTCGCTAATCAAGTTCAACTCGTCATTTCCTGATTGAATTAAACCCACCCGCACGACCCTTGACGCAGGCCAACAAAGTCGCACGACTACCCTAATCCAACCTGCATCATATGCATAAGCAGATAAATACCAGTTAGCTACCGCACACTACGCCTTGACGCAGGCCAACAAACGTAGCACGAATACTAACTACCAGTTATCTGAAATGACGGAGGGCTACGACAGGTTTTTCTGAAAACCTATTGCGTAATGAACTTGATATCGTTGTAGAATCAAATGATTTTAAAATGGAGTGTTTTTGAGGCTTTTCTAGTTTTGCTAAAGGAGTCACTCCCGGTGAAGGGATCGTCGGTCCTTTCCTCATCGAATAATGTGCGGGGTATATCATATATATCACTGTGCAAAGCAAAACACTTAAAAGCAATCAAAAGACAAACCGAGTGTGTAGCATCTGCCAGTTATTGCTAAAGGAGTCATTCCCGGTGAAGGGATCTCGGTCCTTTCCTCATCGAATAAGGTGCAGGATATATCACATATACCGCTGTGCAAAGCAAGAACTGTAGCTACCTGTTTTATTTTGAAATTCGATTCTACAACATCTTAGGTTTCTTTTATTTCATTAATCACATTAATGAAGTCCCATCATTTAAGTACCTAAACATCACAGATAAATACGACGTACACTTATGCCATCCGCATTCGCCTCGATGTCCCCTCGTGCACCGTTAGGTTAGGTAACTAACGGCAGAGCGGGGCAGGGCTAGCGCGGGTGTAAAACATAAGTAACGCCTATATAATATATCATATATACTATATACTGTATCTATCACAGAACATCACATGATCACATCACAGATATCGCAGGAGAAGAAACATATGAAATATTGGATATACTAGGACGTCCGTGTTTTCAATACGAGCCAGTATATAACACGGATTCCACGGTCGCGATGAATAGCCAAACCCACACCCCTAGACCCCTACGAGAGCGGCAAGCAACCCTACCAATTCTAGGGTTAGGAGACCCGGACTCGACTCCTCGAGTTGGTCTCCCACTGGACTCCAGAACCCGGTTACTTGTGCTCCCCTCCTTGGGTCTATCCTAGTGCGGAAAAGTAAATACTATACAAAAGGTGACATCTTCCGCAACCTGGAAGTGCCCCAATAAAAGAATATTACATACAAGTTTTTACATGAATGAAAATGAAAAACACTCATCTCACATAAAACCCCCCCGGCTATTCAAACACGACGATCCAATATAACATATCCAGCAACACATAACATCACATGTCATCAACGTAAGTAAATATGCGCATCCCAATTGTCGTTGACATATAGCAACGAAACCGGCGATATCACATATTACACTTACGGTCACAGAAAAGAAAGTGTAAAACTACAACAGTTGGAATCCGCAAACTCTTTAGACATCGCATGCCTAATCAAATGAAATACTTAGACATCGCATGCCTAACAATTATAAACCCCGCATTTTAGTCTCGTTATCGAAAACACTTTTCAATATCAAGTCGGGCAATTCAACAAGATTCCCGACATCCTGATCGAATGCTCGTCGCAAACTTCTGTAGACGGCTGCACCCCCTGACGCCGTCGACGTAGTGCACCAAGGCGGAACACCGCTGCCGCGAGCACCCGAACGGATGCTTTCAGCGACGGGGTTCTCCTACAGTCACTTGGTCGGGCTATGGGGCGAGGCTGTCTATTAAGTTTACCCGGCGAGTATCCGCGTACGCTACGTGATTGCGACGGACTTTTGATCACATCAAAATTCCGTGGCAACCGATCATGTGAGACTAAAGTGCTATGTTTATAACATTCATTCAGTTATCTCATAACTTCTTGTGAATTCCAATTATTGTATCCCATTCAAGATAAATAGAAAATGTTAAACTTTCCGATCGAACAGTCGAACACCCAAGTTTTCCCGATACAGCTCGACACATGAAACAAGTCTAACAACATTCAGTTCGTGCCTTAGTACCAACGGTCCAGCCGTAGAAGGGTCAAGCCAACGCCTCACATGTGGCACGCCGTACTGCCCCAAACCCAAAGGTTCAAAGGGCAGTTCAAGACGGTCACATAATCGAGTTAAGGTTTGTTGTCTTCTAGAGGGACCATCGTGTTACTTGCACTACTTAGAACGTTGTTAAACTACGGAAAAATCCAACACTTGGAAATTTCCCGACAGGGGAAAAATTGGGTATTTATATCCGGTCGAACTTTTTAACATATTCAAAAATTTATCCGGAAAGCCACATAGACAAAATTTGATAATCCGATCGAACATTCGAATCCCCAAAACAACTCAGAAAATTCAACTCTTGAAAAAAAATTAAAAATTCCCAGGAAAACCAGCACTGCATATTATGAATTACTGTGTAAATTTGGATGCCACAAAAGACAAAACGGCCGCGGATCCGCCGCACGAGCCAAGCTCGTGCCGCGGAACCGCGGCGCATTGAAGGAATTAGGCACACGAATTTTACAGTATCCCTTAGAATTGCCTGATGATTTTTCTGCATATTTTTAATGTTGAAAAATCCCAGATTTTAGAAAAAGGACAGAGAGCTATTTTGGGTTCTAATTTTCGGTTCGATCGGACTTCAAATTGCGTCTAGACTTCGCCTAAGGCTCTAGCTAGGCTCTGATACCACTATAGGGTTCCTAGACACTCTCAAGAGGTCTCACAAGGCATCAACCATGCCAATTTCAAATTTAAACGGTGCCGAGAAACCCTAGAACGGATCGTTGGGTAGATTTCTAGGAGAAAATGAAACTAGTTAACACTTAACTACAAGAATACGGAAATACAACCTTTGTAGATCCGGTGCTCCACCTCCATAGCTCCGCAATGAAGTCCCCTCGCTGTCCTAGTGAATTCCCGGGCTCTAGTGTCGGCTTCGTCGGAGAAATGGCGAGCTAGGTCGTCGATGTCCATGCCGAAGATGATCTACGTCGATGCATCGCTAGATCAAGCTCCACCTTCACCAAGCCATGAAAACTTGTGAAGGAAACACACTCTACTACTTGGCAAGAGGTAGAGGATGAAGAAATAGGAAGTGGGTAGACTTTAGAATTGGATTTTTCGCTTGTTTTCATCAATCACCATTGATGAAGCAAGCTTCTTCAAGTGAAGAAGATGAAGAAGAAGAAGATGAATCTTATGATAAGTTCTTTTTTTAAAAGGAAATAATAAGAATACTTATCATAATGTAACCATGGTAATGTGTAGAGAGTTAATCATGATTGAATGGAATGGTTAGGGTTAAGCATGAGACAAAATGGTCACTTGGTCAAAGTCTTCATGAAGCTTCATAATACATACAAAGAAAGCCACCATTTTCTCATTATGCTAATTATTTTCCAAAACTAATAAATAAATAAATGAATGAATAAATAATCATAACCCTAACCATTCATATAACCATGGTTCAATCTTCACACAAACACTAGTAAACATGTATCATCAAACATGATACAATCAAGTGCACAAAACTATATCGAATATACAATGTACACTTCCAAGTGAGAAAATCCATTTAAAGTGAAACAATACTAGTTAACGCAAAGTAATATATCAAATATATAATTATGCATTAAATCATTAAATCAACACTTGATTCAACGATCCGGTCATATCGCATATAACCGACTAGTATCTAATGTATCGGCTTATCAAATCAATCCTTGATTTGATAACTAGGTTATATCGCATACAACCATTCGACACATTCATCGCGAGAATGGAATACGGTATCTCATACACGTATTATTCTCGGTCCCGCACATATCTCATATGCTCTCCTATTTCGTTTCGCTTGAGCCAGGAAACCTCTGTGTAGGACTCTAAAGACTCGTCAATACGCCGGCAGCAGGTGATGATCATATCAAACACCCACAAGCCGTAAGCGGTCTGCTAAACGTAACGGCCACCCGGGTATTGAGCGATCAGAAGATCGACGAGCAAGCCCGCTCACACTCCAGTGAATCCAACCAGTAACACTACCGTACAGTCCGGTCTGATCGTCTGATATGTCGCATATCTCGCCTAGGGGTGGTAAACGTCAGACCCCAATAGCTTGATAAGTCGTGTCGATATGAGGTCTATAACAATTCGAGAAACTACTGGTAACACTTACCAGTAAATCTCAGCAACCCTGGCCAGGGATTTCCTGTTATAGCCAATCGAACACAGCGCAACATCAACTCCTTATACCGGGAGAGACGAATCCCCTCCTATCGCTCATTGCCTCCATGTGACTCGGGACTGTACCCAAAAACCACCGTTTTGCACGCCCTCTTGGACGTGGTAAGATGGAAATCAAAGCACAGTGGGAACCACACAAGACTCTATGACGTTCTCGGGTCAACAGACTACTCTGTACCAGTGTCACCAGAGAACTGCCATCTGACGTGAGGTATAATACCATCTGGGAGTTCTCGGCGAGTCCGTCCAGTGTACCCAGTCTCTACTGAGCACCCGTATATCATCTCTGATGTCAAACACCAATAGATATGGGATCATCCATCGCCCATCTGTATGGGTCGAGAAGGTATACGCTAGTCTACTCTGGTATATCGATGCCCCGTCTCGATACACCCATGACTAGGGACTTTGAAGGATGTACTTATGGACTACCATGTCCCCACTAGTATGATCCGCATCATAGTCCAGGTAGTCAAGTACACATCCTAAGGGCTTTACCAACATGTAACAGAGAGACAATCAGTATACACGTTAAGGTAAAGAGCAACCAGATAGCATACTATCATGTCGAGCAAGAAAGTCCTCCCTATATATGTCCAAGCATCCACTACAATATACATCCTATGTATAGTAATGGCCTCTAGGGCATACATATAACTAACACAAAGGACACGGATCGATCAGTATAGCTTTTCCAACCCTTCTCTAGTTTGCTACTTATAGATTAATGGTTCGATCCGGGATTAAAGTCTGCGATAGCGCCGGTTTCAAGTTTTGAAAAAGTTTTCGTTTCCGCATTTTGGCCTCGGACAGACGGCCGGGGCGCTACCGTAGACTTACAAGCATATCCTCCAGAGTCTGTATAATCCGCTCTACTGACCATCGTCCCACAGATGGAAAAGCGGAGCTAAAGCTCTACCAGTACCCAAGGCTTCCTGAAGCTCCTGCCAAAGACGGCTAGCGAACGGGGTGTCTCTATTGGATACAACGCATGAAGGAACTCCATGCAAATGCATAAACTTAATAAAGAACAACTGAGCAAACTGAGCATAACCGGACAACAAACACCCAAATGGAGTCACACTCTGTCTAGACCGGGCAAGACACCACAACGAAATTCATGGAGATCTGCTCCCATCGCTACTCCGGAATGGTTAAAGATTGCAACTCTCCAGCCGGTCTCAGATGCTCAACCTTAGCTCACAACAAGACATACACCTTGAAACAAAATCAGAATCTTCACTCTTTATCCCTGTCCACCCATAACTATCTCACAAGTCATGCTACAAATTGGTGGAACTTAAATGAACACTGAATGCTGACTGCGGTGCCTGTTCTAGGATTTCGCGTCTCTACCCATCAGCAACAGGTACACACAAACGCGTCCCTAAACGTAGCACATCTGGTCAGAAATCAAGGACTCCAAATCTTTACCCAGCCGAGTATGCTCAAGAATCTCTGACGAACGAGCATCGGCGGGCTGTGCCTCGCGAAAGCGATTAAGGAAAAGTGGTCGGGCGCGGACATGAGTAAGCTGCCCCCTCAGTAGAGGCAAACATAAGTTGTACTCAACGATCGCACAAGAACTGTAAATCTACAGAAGATTGTCTCAACAATCAAACCCGCAGTAGGAAGATGTACATTAAGCTCTGGTGGTCCGTGAAAATCTGACACGACTCTCCGAACAAGTAGTGTCCTTAGATCTTCAACGCACGACCACTGCGGCTATCTCCAGATCATGAGTGGGATATCCTGCTCATACTTCCTCCAACTGTCGGGAAGCATAAGCAATAACTCTATAGTGCTACATCAGCGCAAAATCGAGCCCCACTCGCGAAACATCACAGTTAAACAACAAAGTCGCCCGAACTAGAAAGTAAAGAAAGAACTGGTGTAGTTTTCAACCGAATCTCCAACTGCTGAAAACTCCACACACATTCCTCATTCCAAAGAAAAGAACCTCCATTCCGGTCAGTTCAGTCAACGGTGCAGCGATACACTAGCAATCCTGCACGAAACGGTGGTAAAAACCTGTGAAGCCCAAAGATCTGCGGACCTCCGTCCGTACACAAGTCTAGGCCAAAGTTGTACTGCCTCGATCTTCCTCGGGACCATACGAAAACCGTCTACCGTAACTACAAGACCTAGGAGTCAACACAATCAAGCCTGAAGGAACACTTCGAGAATTTAGCAAACAGCTGGTGCTCTCCCAGTATCTGCAAAACAAATCCTCAAGTGCTGCTCACGTTCCTCACGACTCTTGGAATATACCAGAATGTCATCAATGACACAACAATAAACTGGTCGAGGAACGGCCTGAAGAAATCTGGTTCATCATATCCACGAGTGCTGCTAGGGCATTGGTGAGTCCAACGACACCACCAAAACACATAAATCCCATAGCATGCACAAAAGCAGTCTTCGGAATGTCATCACTTCGAACCTGCAACCAATGATGACCTAATCCCAAACAAACATAAAAAATGTCTCACACTCTGGAGCTGATCGAAGAAATCGTCAATGCGAGGTAAATGATACCTATCTGCACCATAACCCGGTTCAATTGACAATCCATCAATACACAACCTTAAACCGCCATCCTTCTCTTGACGAACAGAATAGGAGCTCCCCAAAGAGAAACACTTGGACGCACAAGCCCCCCAACAAACAACTCTGCAGCTGATTCTTAAGCTCCCTAAGCTCCGTCGGCTCATTTGGAACAACATCGGAAAACTCTCGCATGATGGAAAGCCGGTCCAACAAACCCACTTTGGCTCCAGCATCCCGAATGAAAGCCAAGAACCTCAACATCCTCTACTCAAAAGCCGACTAGTTAAAAAGGCCGAATTCAAGCTGTGAGAGGCGGCACCACTGTCCCCCTGCACAACAAGAACTGACTCGCCGGGAAAACAAAACCTGGTTGTTTTCTCGCGGCGGTCCAGAGACGCCTAGCATGTAGCTAACCAGTCCGTGCCCAGGAGAACGTCGAATCCAACATCTCAAGAAGGATCAAAATGACGGACGAATCTCTATCTCCTATCCGATTGGCACATGACCGAAACACGTGTCGCGCAACAAAAGCATCTCTGACAGAAGTTAACATAACAACAGCTGATCTAGCAAACCGACTCTCCTCGTCCCAAGCCTCTGCTACTCCCGCGACGTGCACGAAACCTGTCACGGCGACTGAACCTCTGTCTTTAGGCTTGTACACCTGCATGAATCCTCCACTGTTCCGGAACTCCTAAAGTCTCTGGAAGACGTGCCTCGTCGACTAGGGCTGCATCCACTGGTGCTATATAGGTGACGGAATGCTGCGTGCTGATCGCAAGGAACAACTGGGTAACAGGGGTGACACCCTCCTGTCCCCGCGCTCTACTGGCCTCAACCAAAGACCTCATCGTATGGCATAAGTCATGCATCTCTGCCTCAAGCCTAGCGATACGATCTATCGAAGGTGGATCCATCTGCTCCTGTGCAACGAGCGTGCCATCCTGGTTAGTCCTCGTCCCACACGAGTCAACTCTGACCCCGGCTCTCGTCGCACCACGCTAAGTCCTCATGTTCTTCGGCGGTAAAGGCTATAAATGGAAATAAGATTCGATATGAACACGGAAATCGAATCACAAGGATATGTATCATCAAGGAAGGAATTTCAAGCAATTAGTACTTAGGTCACTTTAGCTGGAGTACCGCGTCGTGAGTATGCCACGGTCATACACACACTACGTTACTCTGCTTAAGCTACCTACTCCATCATACCAAGGTCATCCTACACTCCGAAAGGTAAAACCTAGCGTTCTGATACCAACTTTGTCATGACCCGAAATTGGCACGTGACGGCCCTTAAACTACGCAACGTCTACAGGCGTAACGCAATTTAAGTAAGCCGAAAACCCAGCAATCTAAACCATCAAAAGTAGTAAGTGATAATAGCATTTTCAAAACTTTTGAAATCTGAAACCAAATTCTTTAAAGTCCAATTTTACTTTCTTAAAAATTTCGGCAGCACCTCCTTTGTAAAAACCAACCCCAAAAACGGGTACAACATAAATATAAGTAAAGCATCCCCAATAGGAGAAAATCCACGCCCAACGGTGGAAAACAACTACCACAACAGATATACGACGCCGTAGCGAAAAAATAAAAAACGATAGAAGTAAAACTGCATAAAAGACCTCCAAGTCATAAATAATATACAATATCGTCCTCACAACAAGTCTCTAAGTCATACAAGAGAATGGTAGATGAAGAGTACATGATACAACAAATATACAATAAACATGAACGGATAACCACAAACCCACCTAAAGCAAAACTGCAGTAAAACGACCCGAAATCCCAGGAGCTAACGCAGCAAAAGATAATGTGATAGATGATAATAGCCATGCCTCTGACTACTGTGAGGATCAACTTGCAAAACACTGTGGCACAACGGGGGTGAGTTGCCAACTCGTGAATAGTAAATAACATATGCAGGTAATCGCAAGTATGCACGTAAAGTGCGAATCTAACATATGCAACTAGTAGCAGTAAAAGGTCATATGAATGCAGTACTCATTAAGGGTACACTAGCAAGTATAACTAAAACATGAAGCAATAATATGACAATCTGTATGCAACAATCATGTAAGGTACTCTATCAGGTACTACCAATACATGAAGAAATGATATGACAATGTATATATGCAACAATCATGAAAGGTACTCTATCAGGTACGACTAATACATGAAGCAATGCATATAAAATAAAAGTATGTAAATGCAGCAGTCATGGAAGGTACTCTAGTAGGTACTACTAATACATGAAGCAGTGCATAAACAATAAATGTAGAGTATGGAATGAAACATATTATTTCAACGGAATCCTGACATCGTGGTAGGACCAAAGTCCATCAAGACAAACCAAATCCCAATTTCCTCAGATCAGCCCCCAAATTGGCTCTCATATCATATAAGTCTCATAAATCCTGAATGTACAAAATCAAGTAAATCTCATAAATCCAGTATCCAATATCAAGTGAATCTCAAATATCCCAAATCCAATATCAAGTGAATCTCAAATATCCCGAATCCAATATCAAGTAAATCCCAAATATCCAAAACCCAATATCAAGTAAATCTCAAATATTCTAAGTATGTTTTCATGAATAAAATATGATGATGTATATGAATTGATATGTATATATATATATTAGTGTCTCATTCCACTAATATATATATAATATATATATATATGCATGTATATATAACAACGTCCCATTCCACTGTTATATATACTTAGGAGTAAAATATCATAAAACCAATGTGTCAAGCATTGACACAAAAATACTGATCTATCAGGTGCTGTCACCACGACTGGCCCCTGATAGGTACGTAGCATACGTTATTCCGAAAACTCGAGTGCCCAGCTTCGACCCTCGTCTTTCAATATATCCCAATGTACATGACTCCAGTCGGTATCCCCACGATAACCACCGAATCATAGGTTCTGTCACTGGAAGGTATGGTTCCCCTACTAACTCATCGTGTTCTCCACGACTCTTGCCCCGGGGTACCTCCAGGCCCCATCATGTACCCGCACACGGCCCCCTCATTTTCTCGCGTGGGGTATTTATATATCAGAACTGATAAATCTCATGGTAGATGCTGAAATATCATATCAAGAGAAACCGGGTTTTTCAAATAATGCATAATTTCATGAAACTACCACGGTCCTCAAATCCAGAAAACATCATGAAAAATCCATATCTCAATGCGAAAATCCATGAATATAATATATGGAACATAAAACTGCATTGTAAGCATATAAAGGAAAAGCCGCTATTTAACTGCAACAAGTTAAAATATATATATGCGGTTCCTAATTTCTCCAAGTCTATATAACATCAAATAAAAGTAAATATGTAGCTATAACCAGATATGTGTGTAAACATGAAGGTATAGTAAGGTACATGTATCTACCTATTAATAATGATGTAATATACCCTCCAGGTATAAGTGAAGTATGTACGCAAGGTATACATGTAGCTATGTCATTACGTATGAAATATACCTATCACTAATGGTAACTAGCATGTAAGCATGTCAAGGCATATGTGTAAGCATGTAGGTATACAGGTATTGTAAGTCGATGTTCAACACCCCAATACTTGTGGGGAGGCGGAAATATGAATAACAATCAAGTTCTATGATCAAACAACGATTAACCGTATGAATCGTTTGCTAATCAAGTTTTAACAAAAGCTATAGAGTTTTAAACTACTATGAGAAGAGATTATACCAAACGGTTCTAGTCCTTCGTCTTGATGTTGTCTACGGCCTCTTTGGATCTCCATGTCCTCTTCGGCTTTCTCCCGTGATAGACGATCCACCCGAGAACCCTAATCCAAGCTATAACCTCTAAACTTGAGGTTACTTAGTTTCTCTAGTTGCTAAATAGAGTAGCTAAGGTGATGTAGAGATAGGTTATGGAGTAATTAGTCTTTCCTAATCCTTGTTCTCAACTCATGAGGGTAGGATTAGGGTTTGGTGAAGGAGAGAGAACTTGGAGAGAGAGAGTGAGAAGATGAGAATGATATTATTATAATGAAAAAAGCTTCTCATTTGATATATATGAAACATAATGAATTAAAAGAAATGAATAATAAGAGATTATTCATCATGTTTCATTAATGCAAGTGGGTGATTCATTATATGAGTCATTAAGCATTTAATAATGCATTAATGATATGATGAATCATTCACAATGAGTCACTAATTCATTAAATAAAAATGCCACCTCTCTCTTTATGTCACATCCTTCTAGAAGCTTCTCGAAAAATTACTAGAACGCCCCTCTCATCCGTGAAAACACGGAAAAACTTTAGACTGTATAAATCCAATAACCTGATACTAGAATCTGGCTTAAACCAAAGCCGGCTAGTAAAAACTGTCCGAATGTCGTACGTGCGTTCAAACACGTATGCGTCCGAACCTTTGTCGTAAAACCATACGACCTCTATATCTTTTCGCCTGGGTTTGGGAAATCTCTGTGTGGGACTCTAAAGACTCGACTACTATGCTGGCAGTGGGTTTAACCACAGACCGCAAGCGGCACTAGCTGTACGTAACGGTCCCCAGGTAGTTGTCGATAAGAAAGCTGATGAGGTAACCCATCTGAAATCCTACTGAGCCTGTCTGTGACAATATCCGCGCAGTCCGGTCTGTTCGTCTAAGAGTATCGCATGTATGGTCTAGGGAGGTGGTGGACGTCAGACCCCTAATAACCGTACAAGTCGTGTCGGTGTGGCTTTATTACCATCCGAGAATCTACTGATCAACCTATCAGTAATTCTCAATCAGCCCTGGCCAGGGACTTATGGTAATGACCAAACGACCACAGTCCGATATCAACTCCCTATACCGGGAGAGACGAATCCCTAACAGTCGCTCACTGCCTCCATGTGGCTCGGGACTGTGCACAACTGAAACCTGTTTGCATGACTCCTTTGAGCCGTGGTAGGGTAACAATCAAAGCACAGTGGGAACTCACACGAGACAAATGATGACCTTAAGTCAACGGACTATCTGCACACATGTCACCTGAGAACTGCTATCTGACGTTAGGTATAATACCATCCAGTCAGTTCTCGGCGAGTCCTGTCCGGTGTACTCACACCCAGTGAGCATCTGTATACAATCTTAGGTGAACACCACCAATGGTTGCGGGACCAATCCATTGCCCCTCGTCAGGGTCTAGATATGTATACACTAGTCTACTCCGGAGTATCGATGCCCAATCTCGATACTCCTGCGACCAGGGACATCTAAGGGTGTGCCTATTGACTATCCAGCTCCCACTAGTATGACTGCCATCACAACGCCGGTAGTCAGACAAACACCCTATGGGCTTTATCAACATATATATATATAAATACCAAGTAAAATATATTATACGTTAAGACAAAGTCAAACCAAATAGCGTACTATCATATCAAGCAAGACTGTCATGTAAATACATATCCCAAGCATCCTATACAATGTAGGCCTCTAGGGCATATATATCCAACAATCTCCCACTTGCACTAAGGCCTATAATTAGCGCAATGAGTACACACTGTCTCTACCAGATCCAGTTGCTTGCGTACCGCATGCCCAACATCTCAAAAAGCCTCTCGAACTGTACTTGAGGAATGGCCTTGGTGAATGGATCTGCCGTGTTGTCTTTTGTGTCTACTCTTCATATCTCGATCTCCCGACGATCCACGATCTCCCTCATCAGGTGAAACCGCCTTAAGATATGCCTGGATTTATGATGGGACCTTGGTTCCTTCGCTAAAGCTATAGCGCCATTGTTATCGCAATACAAAGGTATTGGATTGGTAATGGACGGAACCACCTGAAGTTCAGAAATGAACTTCCTTATCCAGACAGCCTCTTTTGCGGCTTCACTAGCAGCTATATACTCAGCCTCCATAGTTGAGTCTGCGACGGTATCTTGTTTGGAACTCTTTCAACTTACCGCCCCTCCATTGAGGGTAAACACAAAACCCGAAATAGATTTAGAATCATCCTTGTCACTTTGGAAGCCGGAGTCGGTAAAAGCCTCTACCTGGAGGTCCTTATTGCCGTAAATCAAGAACAACTCCTTAGTCCTTCTCAGGTACTTGAGAATATTCTTTACCTCTATCCAATGTTTCTCACCTGGGTCCGATTGATACCTGCTTACCACACTAAGTGCGTAAGCTACATCTGGTCTGGTACATAATATCGCATACATTATTGATCCGACCGCCGAAGCGTAGGGTATAATGCCCATGCGAGCCCTCTCTTCATCAGTCTTTGGAGACATCTCTTTGGAGAGGGTGATTCCGTGACAAGCGGGCATATTGCCGCGCTTGGAATCTTCCATACTAAATCTCTTTAGTATAGTGTCTATATACCTGGACTGTGAAAGTCCCAATATTCTATTAGATCTATCTCGATGGATCTTAATGCCCAGAATGTATGATGCATCTCCCAAGTCTTTCATAGAGAATTTCTGTGACAAGAAGAGCTTTACTGATTGTAGTATAGGGATATCATTCCCTATTAGTAGTATGTCGTCGACGTATAAAACGAGGAAGACTACTGCTCCTTCTACAATCTTCCTATAAATACATGGTTCATCTGTATTTTTGATAAAGTCAAATTCCTTGACTGTTTCATCAAAACAGATGTTCCAACTCCGCGATGCTTGCTTTAACCCATAAATGGATTTAAGCAATTTGCACACTCTTCCGCTGCTCCCACTGTCTAAGAAACCTTCTGGTTGATCCATGTAAACACTCTCTTCTAGATGTCCATTTAGAAAAGCTGTTTTTACATCCATTTGCCAGATTTCATAGTCATGGAAGGCAGCAATGGCAAGCATGATCCGAATGGATTTAAGCATAGCTACTGGCGAAAAAGTTTCATCATAGTCCAATCCTGGTCTTTGACGAAAACCTTTTGCTACTAGTCTAGCTTTGTACGTTTCCACTTGTCCAAATGTACCAATCTTCTTTTTGAAGATCCATTTGCACCCAACTGGTTTTACCCCAGGAGGAGCAACTTCTAAAGTCCATACTTTATTGGTATACATGGATTCCATTTCGGATCTCATTGCATCCAGCCACTTTACTGAGTCGCTACTTGTGATAGCCTGCTGAAAACTAGTAGGCTCATCATCATCGATGATGCAATCCTCTCGATCCCCATCAAGAAGAAAACCATAGTATCTTTCAGGAGGATGAGAAAGCCTACTAGATCTGCGGAGTGGCGTTGGTTCGTCATGTTCTATTGAAATCTGAGATTCTTCTAAGTCTTTGGTTGCAGTTTGAGGTTCTGGAATTTCTTCCAGTTCTACCGCGCTCCCACTAATTTCTTTTGCAAGAAATTCGCTTTCTAAGAAGACAATGTGACGAGCGACAAACACCTTTTGTTCTTCAGTGTGGTAGACCATGTACCCCCTTAAATGCTTGGGGTATCCTACAAACTTGCACAAAACCGATCGTGCCTCGAGCTTGTCCGGATTATGCTTTTTAACATATACCGGACACCCCCATATCTTGATATACTTGAGATATGGTCTCTTCCCACACCACATTTCATATGGAGTGGTAGGTACAGACTTAGTTGGAACTCTATTTAATAGATATGCGGCTGATTCTAGAGCAAATCCCCAGAAGGAAAGTGGCAACTCAGCACTACTCATCATTGATCGCACCATATCTAATAGCGTGCGATTCCTTCTTTCTGATACACCATTATGCTGAGGTGTATAAGGTGGAGTGAGCTGAGAGAGTATTCCATTTGCTTTCAAGTATTCAAGGAAACTGGTACTTAAGTATTCTCCACCTCGATCAGATCGAAGTGTCTTGATGCTTTTACCAGTTTGTTTCTCTACTTCATTTTTATACTCCTTAAACTTCTCAAAAGCTTCGGATTTATGTTTTATTAAGAACACATGTCCATACCTAGAGAAGTCATCAGTAAAAGTGATGAAGTAGGAGTGACCACTTCGTGCATGTATAGACATCGGACAACATACATCACTGTGTACTAGTCCCAAGAGTTCGGTGGCTCTTTCTCCGTGTCCGGTGAACGGAGATTTGGTCATTTTTCCTTTGATACATGATTGACAAGTTGCATATGATGAATATTCAAATGGATCTAGATATCCATCTTTATGTAACTTAGTCAACCTTGTTTCATTTATATGACCAAGTCTACAATGCCATAGGAAGGCTTGATTCGAATCTGGAGCCTTTCTTTTACGCGTGTTTTGAATATTGAAAATTTGTGGTTGATTAAGTATGTATATGCCGTTTTCCAGTGTGCCAAACCCAATCAGTTCTTGATTTAGGAGAATGTTCATGACATTTCTTTCAAGCACAAAATTATATCCTTTATTAGACAATAAAGATACTGATATAATATTACACAACATACTGGGAATACAAAAACAGTTATACAATACCAAAATGTTTCCACTATTCAACCCTAGGTGATATTCCCCTATTGAAACTGCATCTACATGCATTCCATTGCCCATCCGGAGAGTCATATCACCTGCCCCCAGTACTCTACTATTTCTCAGATCCTGCAAAGAATTACAGATGTGAGAACCAGAACCGGTATCAAGTACCCATGAAGTAGAGTTTACTGAAAGACAATTTTCGATTACGAACACACCTGAAGTAGAAGCAACTGTTTGCTTCATGTCCTTGGCTTTGAAGGCCTGACAATCCTTCTTCCAGTGCCCCTACTTGTGACAATAGAAGCATTCGTTCTTTTCTGCCTTCACCCTTCCTGCCTTGTTCGTTCCCTGCACCTTCTTGACCCCACCCTTCGGTTTGGTGGCTTTCATCTTCTTCTTCCCTTTAGTTTTAGCTTTAGTTTTAGAAGAAGATGATTGGCCAACATACAGAACGGGGGTCTTCTCCTTTTTCAAGGAGGTCTCTGCTACCCTCAACATATTGAGGAGCTTTGGAAGATCCGCTTCCATTTCGTGCATGTTGAAGTTCAGCACGAACTGAGAGAAGGTGTGGGGAAGGGACTGCAAAATCAAGTCGATATACAAATCATTCTCTAGCACGCATCCCAGGTTTGCGAGTTCCTCAATGAGGGTGATCATTTTGAGGACGTGCTCTCCAACAGGCGATCCTGGAGCTAACCTCATCTGGAAGAGTTTCCTTGAGGTTTCGTACCTCGCGATACGAGAGTGTTCACCATACAATTCCTTGCAATGGAGGAATATGGATGCAATATCCATACTCTCGTGCTGTTTCTGGAGTTCATTATTCATGGACGCCAGCACGATACACTTAGCTCGCTCACAGTCTAGATCCCAGGTTTTACGAACTTCCTTGTCCGCAACTGAGGAATCTGGTCCTGGGATAAGGGGAGGAACAACGGTAGTAACATATGCAATTTTGTCATAAGTCAGCACAATATTGACGTTTCTTAGCCAGTCTTTATAGTTCTGCCCGGTTAGTATATTCTTTTCAAGTAATAGTTTTAGTCCAATCATGGTAGCTGCCAGAGAGAGAGAAAAGAAAACACTCAGCATATGCTCTTGCAAGTTTAGATTGGTTTATTAATTTATCTAAACAGGATGGCTCCCACTGTTTTCTCAAATCCTTCTTCAAAACCTAAAAGAAGAACTAGTCAGGATTTAATCACACGTCACAATACTTGCTTAACCTTTCAGCCAGGCTGGTGTTGGTACTTCGAGGGAGGTTTTCCAACACTTTCGCGAAGTTCCTTAATTAAAGAACCTCTTTTCCCTGGAGGCGTAGCCCCTCTAACACCTTTCTAGGCACCTACTTGGTTTATAGCATTGATTGTTAAGTGAGAGAAATTGCCGAGAGTAATCCTACTCATCAGTGGGATCGGGATCCAACTATCATTGCATGATGCCCTAGATGGAAGCCACTCTAGTCACCACACTCCAGAAGGTAAGCTAAATCTGCAAGTTTCCTTTATGTTTGATACTCCCGATGTGATTTTTACCCCCAAGCTCTTATAGACCTTGACGTAGGCCAACAAGTCATAAGACGCAAGTCAAGTTCTACCCGTCGTTGTCCTGATCAATTTAAATACATCGTACAAGCCCTTGACGTAGGCCAACAAGGTGTACGTCTGTATTAAACTAATGCATCTATCTATGCAACAAATAGGCACACACACTGCTACCATACACTATGCCTTGACGTAGGCCAACAAGCATAGCATGAATACGATGTGCTGTCTATCTGAAACGACGGAGGGTTACGGCTGGTTTTTGGCAAAAAACCGTTAACGTAATGAACTTGATTTGATCGAAGGAACTAAGATAGCTTTTATTAAAAGGAGTGGTTTAAGCTCCGCATTTAAAATTTGCTTTTTCAAGAAAACCGAGTGGTTTTTAGAAATTGTTCCAACGATTCAGTTTAGGTTTTATTTTCTTTGCATTAATAATAATGCGTCCCATCTTTAACCTATCATTACAGATAACAACGAAAATATGACGTCCTCTTATGCCATCCGCATTCGCCACGGGGTCCCGTCATCACCCGTTAGGTTACTTAACTAACGACAGAGCGGGGGCTGGGCTAGCGCGGGTGTAAAACATAAGTGACGTCTAAATAGCTATCATATATATAGATATTTTACATTCGTCTGACGCAATGATATACATTCCAGAACACAGATAAACAATATTGGATTTGCAAGCAATCTGTATTTCTTTTGAGCCTGCAAGAAAAGACAGATTACACAGTTGTGATGAATAGCCATTACCCCACCCACGACCCCTACGGGTGCGGCAAACTACCCGCCCGGCAGTTTGTGCACCCCACCTTAGGTCTGTCCTAGGAGCAAAAACAGTAAAAAGAAATAATACAACGGTGGCTACAACCGCAACCTGGATGTGCCCCGCAAAATAATATTACAACTTGTAACATTTACATCAAATGAATTAATACAATAACCCATCACAAAACCCGGCTAATCACCACAACAGTCCAATACAGTTTATATACACAAACAGTTAAAATCATTACAGAAATGTGCAACCCCCTGCCAACTGACATACTAGCAGTTAGGGGAGGTTTACGAACACATTATACAATCACAGATATAATCCAATATGCAAATACTGTACAATTTCGATCGATTAAACGTCTTTAATATTGCTCCAAAAACTGCTCTGTAAAACTGAAACATGAGCAAGAATTAAATATTCCAGAAAATCCCAAATCTTACAGAGAACCCACCCAAGAAATTTGGGTTCATGATTCACCAACTCGGCGGCGGAACCGCGGCGGATCGTATGGGATCCGCCGCGGATCCGCGGCCGTTTGGTCGAATCATGACCCCAATTTTCTTGGGTGTTCTTCTGGTGTCATTACAAGCTTTCTGAACATGCCTGAAAAATTTTTGGACTTCATTTAAATTTCGACAGAAACTTGATATTTTTAGGGTTTTCCGGCTTCGTTTTTCCGTTCGAAATTCGTACAAATTTGCAATTAAGTTAAATCTTGTTTAGCTAGGCTCTGATACCACTGTAAGTCGATGTTCAACACCCCAATACTTGTGGGGAGGCGGAAATATGAATAACAATCAAGTTCTATGATCAAACATCGATTAACCGTATGAATCGTTTGCTAATCAAGTTTTAACAAAAGCTATAGAGTTTTAAACTACTATGCGAAGAGATTATACCAAACGGTTCTAGTCCTTCGTCTTGATGTTGTCTACGGCCTCTTTGGATCTCCACGTCCTCTTCGGCTTTCTCCCGTGATAGACGATCCACCCGAGAACCCTAATCCAAGCTATAACCTCTAAACTTGAGGTTACTTAGTTTCTCTAGTTGCTAAATAGAGTAGCTAAGGTGATGTAGAGATAGGTTATGGAGTAATTAGTCTTTCCTAATCCTTGTTCTCAACTCATGAGGGTAGGATTAGGGTTTGGTGAAGGAGAGAGAACTTTAAGAGAGAGAGTGAGAAGATGAGAATGATATTATTATAATGAAAAAAGCTTCTCATTTGATATATATGAAACATAATGAATTAAAAGAAATGAATAATAAGAGATTATTCATCATGTTTCATTAATGCAAGTGGGTGATTCATTATATGAGTCATTAAGCATTTAATAATGCATTAATGATATGATGAATCATTCACAATGAGTCACTAATTCATTAAATGAAATTGCCACCTCTCTCTTTATGTCACATCCTTCTAGAAGCTTCTCGGAAAATTACGAGAACGCCCCTCTCATCCGTGAAAACACGGAAAAACTTTAGACTGTATAAATCCAATAACCTGATACTAGAATCTGGCTTAAACCAAAGCCGGCTAGTAAAAACTGTCCGAATGTCGTACGTGCGTTCAAACACGTATGCGTCCGAACCTTTGTCGTAAAACCATACGACCTCTATATCTTTTCGCCTGGGTTTGGGAAATCTCTGTATGGGACTCTAAAGACTCGACTACTACGCTGGCAGTGGGTTTAACCACAGACCGCAAGCGGCACTAGCTGTACGTAACGGTCCCCAGGTAGTTGTCGATAAGAAAGCTGATGAGGTAACCCATCTGAAATCCTACTGAGCTTGTCTGTGACAATATCCTCGCAGTCCGGTCTGTTCGTCTAAGAGTATCGCATGTATGGTCTAGGGAGGTGGTGGACGTCAGACCCCTAATAACCGTACAAGTCGTGTCGGTGTGGCTTTATTACCATCCGAGAATCTACTGATCAACCTATCAGTAATTCTCAATCAGTCCTGGCTAGGGACTTATGGTAATGACCAAACGACCACAGTGCGATATCAACTCCCTATACCGGGAGAGACGAATCCCTAACAGTCGCTCACTGCCTCCATGTGGCTCGGGACTGTGCCCAACTGAAACCTGTTTGCATGACTCCTTTGAGCCGTGGTAGGGTAACAATCAAAGCACAGTGGGAACTCACACGAGACAAATGATGACCTTAAGTCAACGGACTATCTGCACACATGTCTCCTGAGAACTGCTAACTGACGTTAGGTATAATACCATCCAGTCAGTTCTCGGCGAGTCCTGTCCAGTGTACTCACACCCAGTGAGCATCTGTATACAATCTTAGGTGAACACCACCAATGGTTGCGGGACCAATCCATTGCCCCTCGTCAGGGTCTAGATATGTATACACTAGTCTACTCCGGAGTATCGATGCCCAATCTCGATACTCCTGCGACCAGGGACATCTAAGGGTGTGCCTATTGACTATCCAGCTCCCACTAGTATGACTGCCATCCCAACGCCGGTAGTCAGACAAACACCCTATGGGCTTTATCAACATATATATATAAATACCAAGTAAAATATATTATACGTTAAGACAAAGTCAAACCAAATAGCGTACTATCATATCAAGCAAGACTGTCATGTACATACATATCCCAAGCATCCTATACAATGTAGGCCTCTAGGGCATATATATCCAACAGGTATGCTATATGTCATATGCATAAAGAAATATGAATCAATGTCTCAATGTCCCTAACCAAACAATATCATATAGGTATGTGTGTTGTGCGTGTCATGGAAATTATTGACGGTGTGTGTGGTATACAATCAGTGCTCGTGCAACATGAGCCGTTAATAATAGTGCAGTGTCCTAAGGGTACAAATCCAAGCATAACAAATAACTAAGCAATAAGGTGTATGCGCAACTTTATATATGAAATAGAATATGCGACAATTCATAACATCTCTAACCCAGACGCATAACGCCATGCGGGCGATTCCCCTTTAGATGTTAAATCTACTCATCAACGCTCATGGTTAAGTAAAGACTACCACCTGTTTCCTCTTTTTCGCAGCGTCCGAAATCTCCGCCTGCGATCCTGAAAGCATATAACAATATAACAAGTATATATTAGCAATCAACCAATAACATGTACCAACTACGTTTGACCGACGCACCAACTCTAAACATACTCTCAAGTGTTCGTCAAGTGGCTAATACACGTAGCGACACTATGAAACAACTCAAGAGCAAAAGCTACACAAAAATACGATCAACATCGGCACGACCCTAGATAGGAGCGCAAAGCGACCTAACTACCAAGCCTAGACCCTGATCGTACCGATTGCGCATTAAAAATACAATAATAAACGTGGAATCTAATATAAATAACGTCGCAACATCAAAAAAAAACCACGCCTAAACTTACCGAAATCTAGTAAGCAACATATATCATTTTAGCACAAAACTACAAGTTATTACCAAAACTAGAATTTGCAAACATCAAAATATAGCAAGGTTAAACAATCCAAACCATTACTATAATTTTAAATCTTACTTAATTATAATTAGTAAAAGTTTAGTTTGCTTATTAGCTTAATTAACCAATTAGGAAAATATCATTTAACAAATTAGCAACTTGGTTTAGTTTTTATTTGTCTAAAATTATCAACTAACCAGTTCACTAATCAAAACCCCAATTTAATTAACAAAACCCTTACTAAAAATTCTAAATATGAATTTAAAAGCTTAATTTAAACAGCTAAATAAGCTAATTAAAGTATCAACACCACATAAAGAGATTAGGGTTTGGATTTATACCTTCAAAGAAACACAACTTGAAACTAGAAAATCCAAAGATTAGCCTCCAAAAATCCTCACTTGAATGAAGAACAAAGCTTGTTTTGTGATGAAGAAAGAAGGATTTGATTTATATTTGAGTTTTTGTGATTTATTTAGAATTTTGGATGATTTTATTGAAGCAAAATGAGTTGAAATGGGGTGGAAAAAATGAAGGGCAGCAAGGACAAGGAGTGGCCGGCCTTAGTAAAAATTGGTGGAGGTTTGTGGAAAATTGTAGAAAAATCTAGAAGAAAACTTCAATAATTGCATAATAAAACAAGAAAACCCTTTTTCACCATTTTCTTTTCTTGAAAATTCAATTAATTTAACCAAATATCTAGATATTTTGGTGAGAAGGTTCTAAACTAATTCTAGTGATTATATTAGCATAGATTCACATTAGCATTAATTAACCCAGATAAAAATGTAATTACCACTAATAAAGTGAACAAATAAAGCATTAAAATAATATTTTAATTAGGGAATAATTCAATGTGAACCAAAACTTTCCATTGACCCTTAAAGCCCGCGCACTAGCTTCATTCTAGCTAAATTAGGTGCCGACAAGTCTATACAGAAGTTTGATCACAATCGGGTTAAAACGGAAAACACCGACTAATTTACCCAAAAAAATGGAAAATTCGTAAAATGATTTCTAAAACGTTACAAGACATGTGTTTCATCAGGAACATATGTCCGAATCTTGAGAGATCATTGTTCATATCATAATTTTGCATTATTATATTACCCATTCTTATTCATTTTACAAATAAACAGGTGCTTTTGATACATGTCTGCTACATAATTGCAGGTTACAGGTTCTCGGAACAAAACAGTGAAAATGATGAAAAGACGCTACAAAAGTGAGATTACGACCAACAAATAGAAGAATCTTTATCATGCCTACAGTTTGAGGGACAAATGAAGATCAATGAACAATTTCACAAAGTACAAAAGCAGCGCAAGATTCAAGAGTTCAACACGAAGCAAACGGTAAAAGTCCACAACATTCTGCACTGTGGAAATCTGGAAGAAACTAGAAGACAATCTGAGAAACCAAGTGAAGAAACCAGAAGCCAAATGCAACAGGAAGCAGCCCAGAAGTTTTCAGCCAAAGGCCCTACTATATGGCCGTGGATCCGCGGCCAAACAGGGCATATGGCCGTGGTTACGCGGCCATATAGAACATGTGTCGGTGCAAAAATCAAATGTCGGTGGGTGGCGGTGCGTTTACTAGGCTTCTCAGGATAGTTTTGTAAATGTAGATAGGGATCAGATGTAAACCCTAGGGTTTCTATAATCTATAAATAGGAACCCAAAAGCTCTTTGTGGAGCATGCCTCTTCCTATGCCTATTTTTATTTATCAAATTCAGAATTTCAATTCCTATAATGTTTGGAGAGTGCATCACATAAAAAAATAAAGCAAGTCTTTATTTTCTTGCCTTAGTTAATTTTCCTTTCTGCCCTAGTTAATTTTATTTATTCTGCCCTAGTTAATTTTCCCTTCTGCCCTAGTTAATTTTATTTATCCTCTATAGATTAGATAATTTGGTTATTAAAAACAAACTAAAAAATGTCTCTTTTTATCAATTACCTAATGAGTGACTAGTTCCTCACTTGTTAGGGTTAGAAATAGGGAAGGTTTGAGAGATGAAAATCTCCCACCCCTTTCTTGCCCATCATACAATTTTTATAGGACTCCATGCATACATACACACACTGCTCACTATGGCACCCTACCCCAAGAGGTAGCGGTGATACCGTAGTTAAAGACCGGTTGTGTATGTTTTCCATGGAGGTTAGGGTAAGAGTTAAGAAAGGACGGATAAGGACTTAGAGGAAGAAACCTAGTTTCTTCCTGACGGTACTAATCTACTTTGTTAATTATTACCTTAACACCCAAAAAGATCTTAATTAGGGCATAGAAAGCGGTGAGAAATATTGACTTTCCAAACTTAATCTAAACCTAACCATAGCAAGATTTTAATCCTAATCAAATTCATTTCAGTTTTTAGTGATAATCAATCCAACCCCAATTAGAATTAACTCGTTAGAACAATAAGAAAATACACAAAATCCCTGTGGACCGACTTGTACTCACCGGCTAGCTACCAAGCGACGCCGTTCTTGATTGCGGTTAATATTCTTTGATTCATCTTTTAAAAGCGCACGCACGCTTTAAATCTTCAAACAATCAAATGGCGCCATTGCCGGGGATGGCGTAGTTATTTTCTTTCTGTAATTTCGGGTTAATATAAAATTAAAAAATCATAAAAACTAAAAAAATTTAAAAATATAAAAATTTATCATCTTGTTATTTTTTAAGGGTTTTCGTGTGAATTGTGCAGGATCGAAGAGACGAACAGATTCAGATCTGGAAAAATCCAGAGATCGAAACAGCAAACAGAAGATCTAAACAAACAGAGGAGAACCACAACAGAGAAACAAAAGGATTTTTGGGAACTGAACCGAGTAAAGAACCGCGGAACCGCCGCCGTTAAGCATCTTTGGTCGCGGATCCGCCGCGGCCTGCTGACGTCAGTAGGAGGAAATTCCTCTGTAAGCACTCTTTTCCTTTCTGTAGCCCCCTGATATCCTCTCAAAAATTTTCCTGCAGGGTTCTTTGCGCAAAAACTTCTCTCCCTTCTCCAATAACTTGATCTTGTGCAGGATTCTTTGCGCCGCAATAAAAAAAAATTTTGGCAAGTGTGTTTTGTGTGTTTACTGCTTTGCATCTTTAAATTTGACTTTAAGGGGCTTTAACACCAATCCAGATTGGATGAGGATTTCATTACCCTTCCTAGGACCCCAAAAATCACAAAAAGCATATTACATTGACCATCGAGTTAATTAAAAAGATTAGACTCAGCCTTAAGGACTGTTGCACTCAATTGGACAAAGGAATAGTGTTAGTTATATGTATGCCCTAGAGGCCATTACTGTACATAGGATGTATATTGTAGTGCATGCTGGGACATATATAGGGAGGACTTTCTTGCTCGACATGATAGTATGCTATCTGGTTGCACTTTACCTTAACGTGTATACTGATTGTCTCTCTGTTACATGTTGGTAAAGCCCTTAGGATGTGTACTTGACTACCTGGACTATGATGCTGATCATACTAGTGGGGACATGGTAGTCCATAAGTACATCCTTCACAGTCCCTAGTCGTGGGTATATCGAGACGGGGCATCGATATACCAGAGTAGACTAGCGTATACCTTCTCGACCCATACAGATGGGCGATGGATGATCCCATATCCATCGGTGTTTGACATCAGAGATGATATACGGGTGCTCAGTAGAGACTGGGTACACTGGACGGACTCGCCGAGAACTCCCAGATGGTATTATCCTTACGTCAGATGGCAGTTCTCTGGTGACACTGGTACAGATTAGTCTGTTGACCCGAGATCGTCATAGAGTCTTGTGTGGTTCCCACTGTGCTTTGATTTTCACCTTACCACGTCCAAGAGGGCATGCAAAACGGTGGTTTTTGGGTACAGTCCCGAGTCACATGGAGGCAATGAGCGATAGGAGGGGATTCGTCTCTCCCGGTATAGGGAGTTGATGTTGCGCTGTGTTCGATTAGCTATAACAGGAAATCCCTGGCCAGGGTTGTTGAGATTTACTGGTAAGTGTTACCAGTAGTTTCTCGAATTGTTATAGACCTCATATCGACACGACTTATCAAGCTATTGGGGTCTGACGTTTACCACCCCTAGGCGAGATATGCGACATATCAGACGGACAGACCGGACTGTACGGTAAGTGGTACTGGTTGGATTCACAGGAGTGTGAGCATGCTTCCTCGTCGATCTTCTGATCGCTCAATACCCGGGTGCCGTTACGTTTAGCAGACCGCTTGCGGCTTGTGGATGCTTGATATGATCATCATCTGCTGCCGGCGTATTGACGAGTCTTTAGAGTCCTACACAGAGGTTTCCTGGCTCAAGCAAAACGAAATAGGAGCGCATATGAGATATGTGCGGGACCGAGAATAATACCAGTATGTGATACTGTATTCGATTCTCGCGATGTGACATTGATCGGTTATATGCGATATAGCCGGGTTATCGGATCAAGTGTTGATTCGATAAGTTGTTACTAATGATACTAGTCGGTTATATGCGATATGACCGGATCGTTAAATCAAGTGTTGATTTAATGATTTAATGCATAATTATATATTTGATATATTACTTTGCATTAACTAGTATCCGTTCACTTTAAATGGATTTTCTCGCTCGGGTGTGCGCATTGCATATGCGATATGATTTTGTGCACATGCTTGTATCATGTTTGATGATACATGCCTTTTTAATTAAGTGTATAGAATTAAACCTTGGTTAATGGAATGGTTAGGGTTTACTATTTGCTTATTCATTTTATTCATTTATTTATTAATCTTTTTCTTATTGGAAAAAGGAAATGAAATGATAAAATGGTGGCATTTCTTTTGTTCATTCATGAAGCTCCATGAATGCTTTGACTTGATGACTATTTTGTTTTTAGCTTAACCCTAACCATTGCATTAAACCATGATTAGTTCTCTACACTTAACTATGGTCATGTTATGATAAGGATTGATTATTCTTTTCTTTTTTGAAAAAACTTATCATAACATAATTCTTCTTCTTCTTCCTTTCTTCACTTGAACAAAGCAAGCTCCATCAATGGTGATTGATGGAAATGAGTGAGAAATCCAATTCTAATGTCTACCCACTTCCTATTTCTTCATCCTCTACCTCTTGCCAAGTAGTAGAGTGTGTTTCCTTCACAAGTTTTCATGGCTTGGTGAAGGTGGAGCTTGATCTAGCGATGCCTCGACGTAGATCATCTTCGGCATGGACATCGACGACCTAGCTCGCCTATTCTCCGATTAAGCCGACGCTAGAGCCCGGGAATTCATTTGGACAGCGAGAGGACTTCATTGCGGAGCTATGGAGGTGGAGCACCGGATCTACAAAGGTTGTATTTCCGTTTCCTTTTAGTTAAGATGTTAACTATTTTACATTTTCGCCTAGAAATCTAGCCAACGATCCGTTCTAGGGTTTCTCGGCACCGTTTAAATTTGAAATTGGCATGGTTGATGCCTTGTGAGACCTCATTAGGGTGCCTAGGAACCCCACAGTGGTATCAGAGCCTAGCTAGAGCCTTAGACGAAGTCTAGACGAAATTTGAAGTCCGAACGAACCGAAACCCCATAATTTCCATGCTCTCTGTCCTTTTTTCAAAAACGTGGATTTTTCCAAATTAAAAATTGCTTAAAAATTCAGCAGGTGATTTTAAGAGTTACTGTGAAGTTCGAGTGTCTAACTCCATCAACCTGCCGCGGTTCCGCGGCACGAGCATGGCTCGTGCGGCGGTTCCGCGGCCGTACGGCCTCATTGTTCAGTGAATCTTACACAGTAACTCCTAATTGATAGGGCTGGATTTTCTGGGAATTTTTAATATTTATTCAAGAGTTGAATTTTCTGGGGTTGTTTTGGGGATTCGGTGTTTCGATCGGAGTATCAGATTTTGTCTATGTGGCTTTCCGGATAATTTTTTTGAATATGTTAAAAAGTTCGACCAGATATAAATACCCAATTTTTCCCCTGTCGGGAAATTTCCAAGAGTTGGATTTTTCCGTAGTTTAACGACGTTCTAAGTAGTGCAAGTAACGCGATGGACCCTCTAGAAGACAACAAACCTTAACTCGATTATGTGACCGTCTTTAACTGCCCTTTGAACCTTCGGGTTTGGGGCAGTACGGCGTGCCACATGTGAGGCGTTGGCTTGACCCTTCTACGGCTGGACCGTTGGTACTGAGGCACGAACTGAATGTTGTTAGACTTATTTCATGTGTTGATTTGTATCGGGAAAACTTGGGTGTTTGAATGTTCGATCGGAAAGTTTAACATTTTCTAATTATCTGAAATGGGATACAATAATTGGAATTCACAACAGTTATGTGATAACTGAATGAATGTTATATATCTAGCAATTTAGTCTCACTTGATCGGTTGCTACGGAATTTTGATGCGATCAAAAGTCCGTCGCAATCACGTAGCATACGCGGATACTCGCCGGGTAAACTTAATAGACAGCTACACCCTATAGCCCCGACCAAGTGACTGTAGGAGAACCCCGTCGCCGAAAGCATCCGTTCGGGTGCTCGCGGTAGCGGTGTTCCGCTTTGGTGCACTTGGTCGACGGCGTCGGGGGTGCAGCCGCCTACTAAAGTTTGCGACGAGAATTCGATCAGAATGTCGGGAATCTTGTTGAATTACCCGACTTGATATTGAAAAGTGTTTTCGAGTTTTGAGACTAAAATGCGGGGTTTATAATTGTTAGGCATGCGATGTCTAAGGAATTCATTTGGTCAGGCATGCGATGTCTGAGGTGGTTGCGGATTCCAACTGTTGTAGTTTTACACTTTCTTTTCTGTGACCGTAAGTGTAATATGTGATATCGCCGGTTTCGTTGCTATATGTCAATGACAATTGGGATGCGCATGTTTACTTACGTTGATGACATGTGATGTTATGTGTTGCTGGATATGTTATATTGGATCGTCGTGTTTGAATAGCCGGGGTTTTTTATGTGAGATGAGTGTTTTTCATTTTCATTCATGTAAAAACTTGTATGTAATATTCTTTTATTAGGGCACTTCCAGGTTGCGGAAGATGTCACCGTTTGTATATTATTTACTTTTCTGCACTAGAATAGACCCAAGGAGGGGAGCACAAGTAACCGGGTTCTGGGGTCCAGTGGGAGACCAACTCGAGGAGTTGAGTCCGGGTCTCCTAACTCTAGAATTGGTAGGGTTGCTTTCCGCTCTCGTAGGGGTCTAGGGGTGTGGGTTTGGCTATTCATCGCGACCGTGGAATCCGTGTTTTATACTGGCTCGTATTGAAAACACGGACGTCCTAGTATATCCAATATTTCATATGTTTCTTCTGCTGCGATATCTGTGATGTGATCATGTGATGTTCTGTGATAAATACAGTATATAGTATATATGATATATTATATAGGCGTTACTTATGTTTTACACCCGCGCTAGCCCTGCCCCGCTCTGCCGTTACTTACCTAACCTAACGGTGCACGAGGGGATATCGAGGCGAATGCGGATGGCATAAGTGTACGTCGTATTTATCTGTGATGTTTAGGTACTTAAATGATGGGACTTCATTAATGTGATTAATGAAATAAAAGAAACCTAAGATGTTGTAGAATCGAATTTCAAAATAAAACAGGTAGCTACAGTTCTTGCTTTGCACAGCGGTATATATGATATATCCTGCACCTTATTCGATGAGGAAAGGACCGAGATCCCTTCACCGGGAGTGACTCCTTTAGCAATAACTGGCAGATGCTACACACTCGGTTTGTCTTTTGATTGCTTTTAAGAGTTTTTGCTTTGCACAGTGATATATGTGATATATCCCGCACCTCATTCGACGAGGAAAGGACCGACGATCCCTTCACCGGGAGTGACTCCTTTAGCAAAACTAGAAAAGCCTCAAAAACACTCCATTTTAAAATCATTTGATTCTACAACGATATCAAGTTCATTACGCAATGGGTTTTCAGAAAAACCTGTCGTAGCCCTCCGTCATTTCAGATACGTACTAGTTAGTATTCGTGCTGCGGTTGTTTGGCCTCCGTCAAGGCGTAGTGTACGGTAGCTAACTAGTGCTTATCTGCTAGCATATGATGCGATTGGATTAGGGTATTCATACGGCATTGTTTGGCCTCCGTCAAGGGTCGTGCGGGTGGGTTTAATTCAATCAGGAAATGACGGGTTGAACTTGACTAGCGGACTATGGGTTGTTTGGCCTCCGTCAAGGTCATAGGACGCTAGGGGAAAAATATTATCGGGAATTTCAAGTGTTGAAATTTGCAATGAGATTGCATACCTTCTATGCGATAGTTGGATCCCGATACCCGCTGCGAGTAAGAGTTACTCCTGGGAGAGTTTTATACATTACAACTAGCCGATCAAGTAGGTGTCTAGAAAGGTGTTAACGAGGTTACGCCTCTGGGAAAACGAGGTTTGCATTAATTAGGTTCGTGCGAAAGCACGGGGGACCTCCCTCAAAGTACCGACACTGGCCTGGCTGAAAGATTGGCGAACTTGTAGTGTGTAATTAATCCCGGCTAGTCTTTCCTTTTAGGGTTTGAAGGAAGATTTGATAAAAAGCAGTGGGAGCCATCCTGATTAGATAAAATAATAACCAATCTATTCTTGCAAGAGCGCACGCTGAGTGTTTTCTTCTCTCTCTCTCCAGGTAGCGACCATATCACGCCTTTATCAAGATAATAAAACGGATTATTAACCGAACCCGCTTGTTATACTAAGCTGGGGAACGTTGGTCCCGCTCCAACTTATAATTGTTATAAGACAGAGCAGGAAATTGGGGATTACCAGAATTCCCGTGCCGCCAAAACGAGGAGAGTGCATGCTGATGCATCATCTTCGGGTGTGTTCGTTACAAAGAACTGTTTCTCAGTATCCTTTACGTCCTGGGTATGTGATACCAGATCAGGATCCCAGATATCTAATCTGTTACATAGGGCTACAGAAAGGTAGAGAACTGAGAACGGGTGATAAGTTTCATGAGGCAGAAAACGGGGCAAGTGTTGCAGCCAAGTCTGTTGGTCACTGTCACCCTGTATTACCAATACATTGATTCTGAACGAATGTTATTAGATACCGAACCTGATATACAAAATCATATCAGTCTCTTTATTAGTAAAGAAAGGATATAATTTTGTATTGTTGGATAATATTTTGAACATTTCCTATATCAAAAGATGATCGGTTCAGGCACGTTATCTAAAAGCATTTATGTTCTAAATCAAACTACAGTTCTTAGTATACAGAACACACACAAGAGGAAGAGTTCAGAAATGAACGAATCCTTCTTGAGGTATTGTAGACTAGGTCATATCAATGCGACCCGACTGGCTGAATTACATTTAGATGCATATTTAAATCAGTTTGAATTTACATCTTATGAAACTCGCCAGTCATGTCACAAAGATAAGATGACCATAGCTCTGTTTATTGGAAACAGAGAAAGAGTTAGTGAACTCTTGGGATGATACATGTTGATGTATGTAGGTCCCCAGTCTACAAATGCCAGGACTGATTCTTTATACTTCATTATATTCTCTGATAATCTCTCAAGATTCAGACATATGCTCCTGTTGAAACACAAGTCCGAACCTTTTGAGATATTCACGGAATATAAGTTAGAAGTAGAGAACCAAAATGGGTATAAGTATTATGTCCTTTGATGTGATCAAGGAGGAGAATACTTGTGCACGGAATTCCTGGACTTTTCTAAAGGAGAATGAGATTCTCTCTCAGCATTACTCCTCCGAATACACCATAGCACGATGGTATATCGGGGCGGAGCAATCACAACCTATATGATAAGGTGTGCTCTATGATGAGTACTACTGAGTTACCTATTTCCTTATGGGAGTTATGCACTTGAGAAGCTGCATACCTATTGAATAGGGTTCAAATCAAATCAGTTGCCTACCACTTCATATTTGATATGATAAGGGAAGAGCCCATCTCTTAAGTTAGTTAAGATTTGGGGTTGTCCGGCCTATGTCTGAAAGCAAAATCCGGACAAGCTCGAGGCAATGTAAGTTATGTAGAACTGGAAAGGTTCCAACTATACAAACTGCAGCTGATGATTTGGTAGAACCGAAGGATTCAATAGTTACCAACGAATCTCAGCCTCTCCGCCGATCTAGTAGGGTTCCTCACCCACCTGAGAGATACTTCGGTTTCTCTATGACAGTGGGAGCGAGGATTGCATCATGAGATGATGACCCAACTAGCTTCGAGCTGGCCATCGAGAGTAAGACTCTGTAAGAATGGCTGGATGTTTAGCGATCTGAGATGGAATCCATGTACACCAACAAAGTATGGACTTTGGTTGCAATATCTGAATGGTTAAATCCCTATCAGGAGCAAGTATATCTTGAGAAGATTACTTGGTGTAGATGGAAAAGTTGAGACTTTCAAAGCTAGACTTGTTAAAGCTTTTCGTCATCGACCAGGCATGGATTATGATGAAACCTTTTCAAGTGACTATGCTTAAGTCCATCCAGATCCTACTTGCCATGGCTACATACCATGACTACGATATCTGGTGGTTGGGTGTCATGACAGCTTTTCTAAATGATGTTTTAGAAGAGAATGTCTATAAGTACATAGCCAGAGGGCTTCGTAGACAGTGGGAGCAGCGGAAACGTGTGCAAGATGTTTTATGTGATAAAGCAGGCATCGTGGAGTTGGAACATCTGTTTTGATGGATTAGTCAAAGAGTTTGACATCATCAAAATGGTAGATGAACCTTGTATATACAAAAAGGTAGTAGGGAGTATGGTGATGATCCTCGTAGAGTACGTGGATAACATACTCTTGATAGGGAAGGAGTTTCCTATGCTACGCTCGGTCAATCTCCGCTTATCACAATGATTCTCCATAAAGGATCAAAGTGATACTTCCTAAATCCTGGGTTTGGATCTATGAGATAGATCTAATTGGATGTTAGGATTCTCACTAGTTGTAGTGAGATGGTATCAATCGATCCTGGGGAGAATCACTGGAAGGGTTCCAGGGTGATAAAGACGACTGAATGTCAGTCGCAGGCATTGTCTTTACCCTCAGTAAAGGGACGGTATGTTGGAAGAGTTCCAAGCTAGATACCGTGGCATACTAGACGATAAAGGCTTGATACATCGCTATTTAAGATGCTACCAAAGAGGCTGTTTGGGTATATATTGGTTCATAAGATGAACCATGTTCCTCCCATTGTGTGACAATGGAGTTGTGGCTTATGCTAAGGAACGTCCGTCCCATCAGTGATCCAGACATATTCTAAGGCAGTATCACCTGATCGTGGAGATGGTTGATCTCCAAGGGATCGAGGTTAGGAGAGTAGACTCAGAGGACAAACACAGCGGATCCACTCACGAAAGGCCTTTTCCCAGAGAGAGACTTTTATGGGATGGTTGAGTATGAGATACTGCAACCACTGCTACAGATGGCCCTAGTGCAAGTGGGAGATTGTTAGTTATATGTATGCCCTAGAGGCCATTACTGTACATAGGATGTATATTGTAGTGGATGCTGGGACATATATAGGGAGGACTTTCTTGCTCGACATGTTAGTATGCTATCTGGTTGCACTTTACCTTAACGTGTATATTGATTGTCTCTCTATTACATGTTGGTAAAGCCCTTAGGATGTGTACTTGACTACCTGGACTATGATGCGGATCATACTAGTGGGGACATGGTAGTCCATAAGTACATCCTTCACAGTCCCTAGTCATGGGTATATCGAGACGGGGCATCGATATACCAGAGTAGACTAGCGTATACCTTCTCGACCCATACAGATGGGCGATGGATGATCCCATATCCATCGGTGTTTGACATCAGAGATGATATACGGGTGCTCAGTAGAGACTGGGTACACTGGACTGACTCGCCGAGAACTCCCAGATGGTATTATACCTTACGTCAGATGGCAGTTCTCTGGTGATACTGGTACAGAGTAGTCTGTTGACCCGAGATTGTCATAGAGTCTTGTGTGGTTCCTACTGTGCTTTGATTTCCACCTTACCACGTCCAAGAGGGCATGCAAAACGGTGGTTTTTGGGTACAGTCCCGAGTCACATGGAGGCAATGAGCGATAGGAGGGGATTCGTCTCTCCCGGTATAGGGAGTTGATGTTGCGCTGTGTTCGATTAGCAATAACAAGAAATCCCTGGCCAGGGTTGTTGAGATTTACTGGTAAGTGTTACCAGTAGTTTCTCGAATTGTTATAGACCTCATATCGACACGACTTATCAAGCTATTGGGGTCTGACGTTTACCACCCCTAGGCGAGATATGCGACATATCAGACGGACAGACCGGACTGTACGGTAAGTGTTACTGGTTGGATTCACAGGAGTGTGAGCTGGCTTCCTCGTCGATCTTCTGATCGCTCAATACCCGGGTGGCCGTTACGTTTAGCAGACCGCTTGCGGCTTGTGGATGCTTGATATGATCATTATCTGCTGCCGGCGTATTGACGAGTCTTTAGAGTCCTACCCAGAGGTTTCCTGGCTCAAGCAAAACGAAATAGGAGCGCATATGAGATATGTGCGGGACCGAGAATAATACCAGTATGTGATACTGTATTCGATTCTCGCGATGTGACATTTATCGGTTATATGCGATATAGCCGGGTTATCGGATCAAGTGTTGATTCGATAAGTTGTTACTAATGATACTAGTCGGTTATATGCGATATGACCGCATCGTTAAATCAAGTGTTGATTTAATGATTTAATGCATAATTATATATTTGATATATTGCTTTGCATTAACTAGTATCGGTTCACTTTAAATGGATTTTCTCGCTCGGGTGTGCGCATTGCATATGCGATATGATTTTGTGCAAATGCTTGTGTCATGTTTGATGATACATGCCTTTTTAATTAAGTGTATAGAATTAAACCTTGGTTAATGGAATGGTTAGGGTTTACTATTTGCTTATTCATTTTATTCATTTATTTATTAATCTTTTTCTTATTGGAAAAAGGAAATGAAATGAAAAAATGGTGGCATTTCTTTTGTTCATTCATGAAGCTTCATGAATGCTTTGACTTGATGACCATTTTGTTTTTAGCTTAACCCTAACCATTGCATTAAACCATGATTAGTTCTCTACACTTAACTATGGTCATGTTATGATAAGGATTGATTATTCTTTTCTTTTTGAAAAAAACTTATCATAACATAATTCTTCTTCTTCTTCCTTTCTTCACTTGTAGAAAGCAAGCTCCATCAATGGTGATTGATGGAAATGAGTGAGAAATCCAATTCTAAAGTCTACCCACTTCCTATTTCTTCATCCTCTACCTCTTTCCAAGTAGTAGAGTGTGTTTCCTTCACAAGTTTTCATGGCTTGGTGAAGGTGGAGCTTGATCTAGCGATGCCTCGACGTAGATCATCTTCGGCATGGACATCGACGACCTAGCTCGCTTATTCTCCGATGAAGCCGACGCTAGAGCCCGGGAATTCATTTGGACAGCGAGAGGACTTCATTGCGGAGCTATGGAGGTGGAGCACCGGATCTACAAAGGTTGTATTTCCGTTTCCTTTTAGTTAAGATGTTAACTAGTTTACATTTTCGCCTAGAAATCTAGCCAACGATCCGTTCTAGGGTTTCTCGGCACCGTTTAAATTTGAAATTGGCATGGTTGATGCCTTGTGAGACCTCATTAGGGTGCCTAGGAACCCCACAAATAGTTGTAGGAATCGATCATTTATCTAAACTAAACTTTGTGGTGCCTAGGCTAGACAAGTAGGGAAAGGTAATTTTAAAAGGCCCGCCTCACGGTGAATCGTGAGCGGATCCCTCCTTTCTTTACTTGTGCTTACCTGGCCACAATTGGCGGTGAAGTGGCGATTTGAGGATCTCACAACTTGCCCTTTCGAATAGTTAGGAGCAGTCTAGTTGACCTAGGAGACCCTAGATCTATGCTTGATTGTGCATATTGTGATTGCTTGATCGTATGTCTAAGCTTCATATTAAAAAATCTTTTTGCAAAAACCTCCTTATAAAAAAAGACAAAAAAAAGAAAATTTTTACAAAAACTTGCCACTTGTCGCTAAGAAATCCTCTGCACCCACATTCTTTTTCTTCTCCTTTCTTAAATCATGGGTACCCCACCTCACAAAACTCTTGCCAAACTTTGGTACCCTCATCCAAACATTGCTTCTTACGCGAATTGTTTTGGTCGAATTACGGACGACCCCTCCATACCCAAAATTTCTTTGAAAGATCAAATAGAAGCGTTTAGGACAAACAGTTGGACTCCGCAATCCACTTTGTATCAACCATTTCAACCTTCACCACCTTCTTACGTTGATACTCCTTTTTCGAGTGCTATTGTAACTCCGATGTAAGTGCACGGCAGCGCCCCAGCCGTCTGAACGAGGCCAAAATGCGGAATCAAAAACATTTCTATAAACTAGAACCGGCGCTACCACAGACTTTTGAACCCGGATCAGGCCATTAACCTGCTCCTAGCTAACTAGAGAAAGGGTAGAGAGATATACCGAGCTATTCGTGTCCTTTGGTCTTCTCGTCGTCGTCCCGATTTCCCTGCGGAATCTCCGGTCTTCATCTCCTCGTCAGAAGGGCACTACATCGCCGGGTTCTTTTACGGGCTCCCACCTCTGGACCGAGGCAACTCGGGCACGAAGTTGGCTAGTCGACATGTCCAAGAATAGTGTGGAACTCTATGTCTCATGGGGTTGTAAGAAGTTGCCTTTTTGGTGGAGGAATGAGATGGAATTTTTTGATGAACTAGAGAATTTTTCAAGCCAAATGAGAGCAAAATCCTCTCCCCAAATTTTGGACAGCCCCACCTCTAATATGGCCGGCCCTCTATCAAGAATGAGAAAAAATGGGGAGTGATCTCAAAAGGGGGGGTAAGGAATCATACAAGAAAGAAACAGAAAGGTGATGATTAAGTATTATCATCACAACAAAATTCACACTCATAAACCCATCACTCTCATCACAAAAGTCAAGCCATCATGAACAATCATGAACCAAGAAGTCAAATGGTGGTAGAATCATCATGAAACTATCATGTGCCATAAAAAGTCTTCTCCTTTATTAATTACACAATTGCAAATAACCCCCTCCACCACAATTTTCAGCCAAGGAAAGAAACAAAGGAAAATGGCCGAAACGGAATGCAAAGTGGCAACTTCAGAAAAACGATCCCGTAATAAATTATAGGAAAACCCCGCGACTGTATATACATACCCGCATTTGTATTCCGACCGAATACAATGCAATGAGACAAAATATACACTGTACAATACTAGGATCCGGCTTAAACCAAAGCCCGCTAGTATTATCCGTCCGATCATATTCCGTGCAATACCGCACGTACATGATCGAACTCTACCATATCTCTATACGGCCTCTACAGCGTTTCGCCTGAAACTTGAGAAACGGTCTGTGGGGAACTCTAAAGAATCGTTAATACTTTGGTTGTGGATTTAACCACTAGCACGTCATAGCTATTAGCCATACGTAACGAGCTACCAGGTATTGACCAAAAGGGACGTCGATGAGCGAACTCATCCTGACACCCTACTGAGCCTGTCAGTGATAATATCCGTACAGACCGGTTCGTTCGTCTATAAGCATCGCATGGTGGGCCTAGGGGGTTGGTAAAAGTCAAACCCCCAAAAGCGGTACAAGTCGTGTCGGAGTGTAGCCAAGAACACTCTGAGATACTACTGTAATACCTACCAGTAAATCTCCTGTCTTGGCCAAGGACTTCGTGTAAGGGCTCTCCTAGAAACAGCGCGACCTCACCCCCAATATCGGGAGAGAAGAAGCCCTGAATATCCGCTCACTGCCTCCATGTGGCTCGGGACTGTACCCAACTAAAATCTGTTTGCACGACTCCTTTGAGCCGTGGTAGGGTAGTAATCAAAGTACAGTGGGAACTCACACGAGACAAATGACGATCTCAGGTCGATGAACTAACCTGTACACATGTCACCAGGGAACTGCTATCTGACGTCTGGTATAAGACCAACTAGCATGTTCCCGGCGAGTCCTGTCCGGTGTACTCATAACCCAATGAGCACCTGTATACATCTTAGGTCAACTAACTGACACCAGTGGCTTGTGAGACCGGCCACCGCCCCTCGTCGGGGTCTCGACCGTATACACTAGTCTACTCTGGAGTATCGATGCCCTGTCTCGAAACTCCCACGACTAGGGACCTTTTAAGGATGTGCTTATAGACTACCAGCTCCCACGTATATGATCGCCATCATACTGCTGGCTGTCAAGCAAGAATCCTAAGGGCTCTATCAATGCGCAATAGTGACCTGTAAGGTCACCTAAAGCAGTACACGATGATAAAGATAAACCAGATAGCATACTATCATCTTGAGTAAGACTGTTCTAACGGTATAGGACCTCCCTCAATCATTGCAATCACGTGCCTATGATCCAATAATTGACTCTGAGGGCACTATCTCCAACAATCTCCCACTTGCACTAAAGGCTAATTATTGGGATGTCGCATACTCACAGCCTGTGTGATACCGAACACCCAACTCCTCTACTAATCAGTCTTACAAAACCCGTTTGCGAAACTAATGCGTTCGAGGAATAGCCTCAGTGAGTGGATCCGCCCTAATGTTTCTTTCTATGTCTCACTTTATCTCAAGTTCGCGGAGAAAACCAATCTCCCGAAAATGAGCAATACCTGTCTTAGAATATGTCTGGATGTCTGATGGGACCTAGCTCATAAATGAATTCCAAATCCAAACTTCATAGACAGTATCGTCAACTGAACTTAATCAGTATCCTGCGCCATGCCTCCCTCAGTATCCGCTTGGACCACCTGTCCAAAATACTGCCCCTCGTCAGAGGGAAAACTATAACTCTAACAGTCACTCTGTCATCCAGGTCACCTTGGAAGCCTGAAATGATAACTGTCTCCTCAAAGAGGCAGTTGTTATCACATCCCTAGAACATTCACTTATGTTCTAAAACTGCTTCCTAATGTTTCTCCAGGATTGGATTAATATCAACTTACTGCATCTAGTGCAAAAACAACATCTGGTGTGGTACTTGACATCTCATGATCAACTCAATTGCTTAAGCAAGTGATCTGCCAATAATGCATATCCCTCTCCCCTTTAGTCTGTAAGACACCTTTAGAGAGGGTGACTCCATCAGCTGCAGGTACACCACCATGTCAGGAGTCGTCCATTCTAAAACACCTTTAGAATGCTGTCTAAATACCCAGATTGGGAAACTATCCAAATCTAGATCTAAAACCATAGATCCAGTAACCAGAATGTCTTGATATTTTATCCAAGTCCCATGTGGAGAAACCACTGTGTGACAACCAAAGTATAACCGATCGTAGTATAGGAATTTCACTTCTTATTCTGTGTATGTCATCCAAATACCAGGAAATCACACCCTACTACTTTCTTAACAGATCCATCCCCTATTCTGATGAAATCAAACCTATGACTGTCACATCAGAAATAGATGATCTATCTCCTCTATATCAGCTTTAGTCCATAAATAGACATAAGTCACTTGTCCACTATGCTTCCGCTGCTCCCACTGACTACGACAACCCTCTGGCAGAGTCATATACACGTACACTTCTAAAGCTAGTTTAGAACGACGCTATATTCATCCTCCTGCCGGGTCTCATAGCCTAGAACAACAGTAGTGTCAAGTCTGGTGAACAAGAACCTCCCTGCCACCGTTCTTGAGGCTACCGAAGTACCTCTCGGGTGCCTGAGGTTACCCACCTTATCTGCGGAGTGGCCAATAGAATGTCAAACCAGATTGAATTTTTAGGTTCTTATCAAATCTTCAGTAATCGTTTGTGGTTCTGCAATCACTACCAGTTCTACCATACTCCCACTTCTGTTTTCTGAAAAAATCCATTTCTTTTAAAACTTTGGCGAGTCTAGAACAATATCACTATTGATCTTCCAGATGGTAGAAAGTCAACCCTCGTCATAGCCTGAGTCAACCCACAAACAGCCATTACAGAAACGTGCCTTGAGTTATCCAGAGTCTGGTTTTAAGCATAAGCCGGACAACTCCCCGTACCTTAACATCGTTAAGATATGAACTGTTCTATATCCAATATAGAAACAGAGACACTGATTTAATTGAACCGGATTCAAATCATGCAGCCGTCTCCAGTGCATGTCAACTAAATGGAAAGAGACCGATCGGCGTTACTCAATTTAGGAGTGCTTCCAATTATGAGTAACCTGAAAGAGAAACAAGTTTCTCAAAACCATTACTATTAACTGAATACCATACGCAAGTATCTACATCATCGATCACCTTGAAGAATCCCGATACTTGCAATACCTGGTTCTCTACTTTACTCTTATACCTATAACTTCTCAAAACTCAGACCTTGTGTTTCTACGAAACACTTGTCTAAGAACTAGAGAAGTCATAAGTAAACCGAATATTGTACGAGGACCAACCCCACTGTCCTAATGGACACTGGACAGCATACAATACTCTGTATAAGTCCCCTGAGTCCAGTAACTCATTCGCTGTGTGTCGTAAGTTGAAAACTGTACTTGTGGTTAAGAAGAATTACACCGCTGTATAATACTCCTTACCTAACCATCTACTGATATAGGTAAATGTCATAGACATAATTTCAAAAAGGTATATCTCACTCTATAAAATAGATGTACAGATATATCAATTTGAAATTGGTGCATAACGGCGGATATTCAGAACCAAATATTTGCCGTCCAGCAAATAACCCAGGCGATTTCCTCAAATATCACCAATTACAACGAATTCCGATATAATGAGGACAATCACCTAATTCCCAATAACTTACTCCCACTCATCATTTGTAAAACCATACAGATGTGAGAATCATACCTGGTAAATACATACCCTGGAGCAAGTGTCTAATTGGGAAGTCAGTTTTCTTTTAACAGTACACAGTGAAACTGAAACATTAAAATGTTTCGTAGAGGTATCCATGTATTCCTAGTAATACCTCTTCCATTATCCAGATTCACAACTGTAACCGTATATTTCTATGCCATCTCTCCACATCCCTTCATATGTCTTTAGTCATTACTTTCTGCACACCCCTTTAGGCCAAATGGTTTTCTTCCTTCCCTACCGTTCGGCACCAGCCTATGGTTTGGAAGAAGACTATCCAATAAGCATAATGGGTGTACTGTCCTAATCCTAGGAGCACTCACAATCCGAGAGAACGTAAAGATAAAAGACAACTGAATAAACCTTATTCCTATTTCTCCTGAACCAGAATCTATCCCCGAACTGGAACAAGTTCCTTTCGAGTTCGTATATAACCATACAATGGAATATCTAATAAATTGTGGATCTTCGTAGTGATACGGAGTGTTCTGGAGAAATACAAAGGTGATATAGGATTGGCGAAGAAATACTTGGTTTGGTCGTGAATAGCAGTCGCAATTTACTTTGCCCTCTTACTAATCCCTTTATTTGTCTTTACATAATACCTTCTGTACACTATCATTAGGATAATTGGTTTTCTTCATTCCCTACCGGTCGGTACCTGCCTATGGTTTGGAAGAAGAATATCCAATTTGCGTAACGGGTGTACTATCCCCTAATCCAAGGAGCACTCGCAACCTGAGAGAAGGTAAAAGGAAAAGACAACTGAATAGTCCTATTCGTTTTCTCCAGAACCAGAAACCATCCTCGAATAAATTCCTTCGAGTTCGTATATAACCATACGATGGTTTTATCCAATGGAAGTGGACGTTCGTACTAATACGGGGTGTTCTGGAGAAAAGGGTAAAAGTAGGAGAGGCAATGAGGTATGCAACTCTGACAATCCAAAAGCCAGTGTTATAAGATGGTTCGTTCAACTTGGTCACTGAGTCATAGTCTAGGGTTGGGTCATGGTCGCTGCCAAAGAGAGAGAGAAAAGAAACACTCAGCGTGCACTCTAACCTAGATCAGAATGGTTACCAATTTATCTAATCAGGAAACCTCCCACTGTAACGTCAAATTCTCCTCCAAACCTGAAAGAAGAATTAGTCGGATCACCCGAGGAGTAAACCAACTCATCAGTGGGAATCGGGATCCAACTATCATCGCATGATAACGTGACGGAATCCGCTCACATTATCACACTACAGAAGGTATGCGCATATCTGGCAAGTTTCAGTTTCTTTAGAAACTCCCGATGTGATTTTTGCCCCATACTCTTATGACCTTGACTAAGCCCAACAAATTATAAGTCACATGTCAAGTTCTACCCGTCATTGTCCAGGTTAATTTGAACCCACCCGTACAAGCCCTTGACTAGGGCCAACAAGGCTGTACGACTGTCCCAAACTAACGCATCTATCTATGCAGCAGAAAGGTAATAAGCAGCTACCATACACTATGTCTTGACTAAGGCCAACAAACATAGCATGGATACTATGTGCTACCCGTCTGAAATGACGGAGGGCTACGAATGGTTTTTGGCAAAAAACCTTTAACGTAATGAACTTGATATCGTTGAAGGAACTGGATAGCTTTTATAAAAATATAGTGGCGAAAACCATTGCTAAAGAGGTCACTCCCGGTGAAGGGATCTCGGCTCTTTCCCCGTAGAATGAGGTGCAGGATATTCCAACTGAATACCACGATGCAAAGAAAAAGTAAAAGACTATAGTGAAGTTATTGCCCTGACGCAAACTTCTGTCCAAGGGGTCACTCCCGGTGAAGGGATCTCGGCCCTTGCCTCGTCGATTGAGGCGCTGGATATTCATAACCGAATACCACTGTGCAAAACAAAAGAGAACGCCCTTGCAATAACAGCTTTTTGAAAAATTGTTCCAACAACATCAGAATAAGTTTGTTTAGCTTGCATTGATCCAAATCAATGCAGTCCCATCAATTGATCACACCTCAAAAGAACGAAAATAATGATGTACGTATATGCCATCCGCATTCGCCACTGGGCCCCGTCATTACCCGGTAGGTTACTTAACTAACGACAGAGCGGGGACTGGACTAGCGCGGATGCAAAACATATACAACATGTACTAGTATATATATCAATATATAATATTCGCTCAAGGTGTGATAAAATGCAACATTACAGAAATATAATAAGTATCACAGAACAATACATATATCTGGGAACCCCGGGTTTCATAGAGCCGCTACTGAAACCCGACGTTCCCCTGGTCGTGTGGATAGCCTGTGCAATGAAATCCTAGACCCCTACGGGCGCGGCAAGTTACCCGCCAAAACCTGAAGCGAGGCAGCCCCCTTCAGCAACGTGAATGGACCACCCAGCACTTCACGGAATCAGGTAACTTGGGCACCCCTCCTGGGTCAACCTATACCCCCTACGAGTGCGGCGAATAGCCCACCAATTCTAGAGTGAAGCCCCCTCCGTCTCAACGCCATGAGATGCGGGCCCGTTGCCCTCTAAAACCCGGCTACCCGTGCACCCCTCCGCGGGGTAATCCTAGTGCAGAAAGTAGAGTATAAATACAACGGTTACATCGACCTCAGCCCGGTCGTGCCCCAAAAGAATAATATACAAACAGGCAGTGACAGCAGTCCACATGTCGGACGCTCACCCCGCAATACCAAATGTACATAATAAACCAAACTGTACTACCATTGCATCCAGGCTATCCACCACGACAATCCGCAACATCACAGCACAACACAGAACATCAACGTGAATGCCACGTTCGCAAATCCGTCTAAAAGAGCTATAGCAGTTAGACAGGATTTACCAATCAAATGACATTCACGGTCGCAGATATGATGTAAATACTGTGAACTAACATGTTTAAAATTTTCGATCGACTAAATTTTCCGGAGTGGGCCCCAAGCACTACTGTAGTACTCAATGAAAATCTGGGGCCAAACAGAACATACCAAAACCCCCAATTTCAACACAGAGAGCCACTGTAAAAATTTGGTACGGTGTTTACACTTTCTTGCGGGGGAACCGCGGCCTGAACATGGGTGTGGCCGCGGTTCCGCGGTCATATTGTAGGATCACTGTACCTAATTTTTACAGAAAGCTTAAAAACGCCTGCTCGAATTTATGCAATGCTCCAAATAATTTTTCGAGCAAAAAAAAATTCGACAGAGAACAGAACCAGAAAATGCGGGTTTTCGGAAAATCCGTTGGATCAAACTTGTAAACACGTTAGATCAAGCTAGACTAGGTTAATGGCGTGGCTCTGATACCAGTGTAAGTGCACGGCAGTGCCCCGGCCGTCTGAACGAGGCCAAAATGCGGAATCAAAAACTTTTCTATAAACTAGAACCGGCGCTACCGCGGACTTTTGAACCCGGATCGGGCCATTAACCTACTCCTAGCTAACTAGAGAAGGGGTAGAGAGATATACCGAGCGATCCGTGTCCTTCGGTCTTCTCCTCGTCGTCCCGATCTCCCCGCGGAATCTCCGGTCTTCATCTCCCCGTCGGAAGGGCACCACATCGCCGGGTTCTTTTACGGGCTCCCACCTCTGGACCGAGACAACTCAGGCACGAAGTTGGCGAGTTGATGTGTCCAAGAATTGCTGTAAAATAGTGTGGAACTCTATGTCTCATGGGGATGTAAGAAGTTGCCTTTTTGGTGGAGGAATGAGATGAAATTTTGTGATGAACTACAGAATTTTTCAAGCCAAATGAGAGCAAAATCCTCTCCCTAAATTTTGGACGGCCCCACCTCTAATATGGTCGGCCCTCTATCAAGAATGAGAAAAAATGGGGAGTGATCTCAAAAGGGGGGGAGGGTAAGCAATCATACAAGAAAGAGAGAGAAAGGTGATGATTAAGAATTGTCATCACAACAAAATCCACACTCATAAACCCATTACTCTCATCACAAAAGTCAAGCCATCATGAACAATCATGAACAAAGAAGTCAAATGGTGGTAGAATCATCATGAAACTATCATGTGCCATAAAAAGTCTTCCCCTTTGTTAATTGCATAATTGCAAATAACCCCCTCCACCACAATTTTCAGCCAAGGAAAGAAACAAAGGAAAATGGCCGAAACGGAATGCAAACTGGCAACTTCAGAAAAACGATACCGTAATAAATTACAGGAAAACCCCGCGACTGTATATACATACTCACATTTGTATTCCGACCGAATACAAATGCAATGACACAAAATCTACACTGTACAATACTAGGATCCGGCTTAAACCAAAGCCCGCTAGTATTATCCGTCTGATCATGATCCGTGAAATACCATACGTACATGATCGAATCCTGCCATATCTCCATACGGCCTCTACAGCGTTTCACCCGAAACTTGAGAAACGGTCTGTGGGGAACTCTAAAGACTCGTCAATACTTTGGTTGTGGATTTAACCACTAGCACGTCAAAGGTATTAGCCATACGTAACGAGCTACCAGGTATTGACCAAAAGGGACGTCGATGAGCGAACTCATCCTGACACCCTACTGAGCCTGTCAGTGACAATATCCGTACAGTCCGGTCCGTTCGTCTATGAGCATTGCATGGCGGGCTTAAGGGGTTGGTAAAAGTCAGACCCCCCAAAGCGGTACAAGTCGTGTCGGAGTGTAGCCCAGAACAACCTGAGATACTACTGGAATACTTACCAGTAAATCTCCTGCCTTGGCCAAGGACTTCATGTAAGGGCTCTCCTAGACACAGCGCGACCTCACCCCCAATACCGGGAGAGACGAACCCCTGAAGATCCGCTCACTGCCTCCATGTGGCTCGGGACTGTACCCAACTAAAACTTGTTTGCACGACTCCTTTGAGCTGTGGTAGGGTAGTAATCAAAGTACAGTGGGAACTCACACAAGACAAATGACGATCTCAGGTCGATGAACTAACCTGTACACATGTCACCAGGGAACTGCTATCTGACGTCTGGTATAAAACCAACTAGCATGTTCCCGGCGAGTCCTGTCCGGTGTACTCATAACCCAATGAGCACCTGTATAAATCTTAGGTGAACCAACTGACACCAGTGGCTTGTGAGACCGGCCACCGCCCCTCGTCGGGGTCTCGACTGTATACACTAGTCTACTCTGGAGTATTAATGCCCTGTCTCGAAACTCCCACGACTAAGGACCTTTTAAGGATGTGCTTATAGACTACCAACTCCTACGTATATGATCGCCATCATACTGTTGGCTGTCAAGCAAGAATCCTAAGGGCTCTATCAACACGCAATAGTGACCTGTAAGGTCACTTAAAGCAGTACACGATGATAAAGATAAACCAGATAGCATACTATCATCTTGAGTAATACTGTTCTAACGGTATAGGTCCTCCCTCAATCATTGCAATCACGTGCCTGTGATCCAATAATTGACTCTGAGGGCACTATCTCCAACATCCGAAACCCATGTCTATTGCTCAACATATTGAACAATCTCGTAACCGATCTTTCACTCATTTCAACACTTCTAGTTCTTAGGATCAACAAGTGCATTCACCTTTTTATCCAAATATTGATCGTACTCCTGTCTAACCATTCAATTCCTACCAGTCCTACCCGACTTTCGCACCTTCCCTAGACATTGCTTCTACACAACCATTTGGGAGTTTCATGTATCCTAACAACTTTGAATCTTTTACTGAAACCCCTTCACAACCCATGTCTAGTCTGGAACAGTCGTTGGAAGCTTATATTGTAGCGACAAACCAACAGATGAGGAATTTGGATGCGTCCATTGCCGCCCTTATGCAACCTAGTGACCCCGTAGCTAGTTTCCAACTATCTCTAAAAATTCCAATGTATGATGAGGCGGTTGGACAGATTGAGAATTTGAGTGGAGAGAGTGAGCTGCACACCCTTCCAAATCAAACCTACCCATCACCAATTGAATCCCACAACTCCGGTTTTGAATGTCTATCAAGTGTCCCAAATGATTCACCAGTTCAAAAGAAAACGTTTAATGAGTTGTGCGGCTTTGTAGTGCTTGATTTGCCAGATTGTGAAGGGTCCCTTTCGAGTGAAACCATCACCAATCCTTTCGACCTCTACACCTCCAATCTAGAACCTGAATTGATAAATATCCATGCTTTTGATGAGGTGTCCGAAAAAATTGATTTTCACTTGATTGGGGATATTAACGCAGCGAATACTTTGGATGATGAACCCGTAGATTTGACTGAATTTTTTCTCCAATTCATCATCCCGAGTCATTAAATGTTTCTCCCGAACTTCATATGCGTCTTGATTTTGATGATGATTTTGATGATAATTTCATGGATGAGATAACTTTTGAGGAGAATTATGAGGATAGTATTGAGGAGAGTATAGAGGATAGTATTGAGGATGAACCAGTTTTGTTTGATGAGTCTGATTTTCCAATTCATCCTCCTGAACCTTTAACTGTTATACTTCCTAAATCACCCCGTTCATCTTTTCCATCGTTCCAACCATGCAAGAGATCATGCAGGAGGACTGTGAGCTTGAAAAATTTCTGTTCGATCACAGCAGTTTTGACGCCACTAGTGCGTTCCTCCTTGAATCTGACACAGTTCTCACAACCGATAACGATTACGAGTGTTTCACTTTTTCGGACGATTTTGAAGACACACCGCCCGAGTTTGAGTCTTTTGAATATTCAGATGAGTTGGTTGAACGATCAGACTCGGTTGCTTACAGTCATTTCGACCCATTGATGGAATCCTTCGAGTTTGAGACAGTTTCACCAATTTCACCTTCAATTGTTTCACCTCTGAAACTCGAACTCAAGATGTTGCCGTCTCACCTTACATACGCTTACTTAGGTGAGAATGAGACCCTTCCTAAATCACTCCCCTTCATCCTTTCCATCGTTTCGACAGCGCAAAAATCCTTCACGCTTCCATTTTCAATGGATGGTTTACCAAGTTAAACATACCCATGTTTTCTCGCGAATCTTGAGGGATTTGACCCCATTTCTCGACGGGTTGATAGATTAGCACAATCGCTTTTAATATTTCGGTCATCACAATTTGGGATAATTTATTCACTCAATTTACACCCTCAAGTTCGTACTACAGTTCTTTCTCTTTTCCGCCATTCTTCTCCTCCACCGAGACAGTATACTGCTTCTATTCCCACACGGTCTCGTGTGCTTCTCATTTCTTTCCTCTACACTCCATTCTTTCACAAACCACACCATTATAACGATAAATTTTTTGAATGGTTGGTACTAACCTTTGGCCTGTGTAAGGCCTTATATAGCTTGATACTGTGTTGTTCTCCTCCCTAACTCTGAATTTTAATGCTTCAACAGTGGAAACACTGTCTCACTTAAGTTTGGGAGGACCTTTTTGTATATATATATATATATATATTTTCAACGAATTTTTTTTTATAAAAAATAAATAAATAAACAGGGGAGTGCCGACATTTTTGACCCTCCTTGTGTGGCATGACAGTGAGGACACTATCAAGTTTATGTTTGGGGGTGTGCTCGATAAGCCTTCTTCCTTCGCATTCATATGTATATTTTTGCATTTGCATACTTATTTTAAAACCCATAAAAATTGAAAATTTTAAAAAATTAAAAAAAACTGAAAAGTTCAATTTTTGCCATATTTGACTTAAGTTCAACATAACGGTTGAATAGTAGGGAAAAACTAGATCCTAGACTTAGTATATTAAAATCCCTAAAAATAATCTTTCTTAAAATTTAACGGTTTAAAATATATGTCTTTGTAGTTTACTTAGAAATAGGCAAATTTTGAGTTCGCTTCTTGGGCTAAGTCAAAATAAGGGAAGAGTATTGAAGTTTTATTAAAGTATAAGTCTGAAAAATAATCCCTAAGCATAAGTCTAAATTTTGAAAATATATACCCTACAACTTGCACAAACACGAACCTTGAAACTTGGAATAGTAGAGGAGACCTTGAAATTCTCTTGTCTAAAGTCCTTAGTATGAAGGAAAATGAAATAAAAATACAAGTGTGAATAAGGAGATAAAAAAATGAACACTGGTTTTGTAATTACTTAAGGTTGCGTAAAATAAAAAATATATAGTGAGGGTGCCTTATCACCTAGTGCCTTAGACCAACTGGTTTGGGAGTTACTGCTAAAGCCTTAGGTGTTACAAGACGAGGAATTACGCCTTAATGTGCAAACACATTTTGTAATCGAACGTTAGTACCTCAAGAAGTATTAACGGTCGCATGAAGGATGTGTGAGAAATTTCATCTAAAAATTCACCAACTAAAAGTACTTTGGACGATGGACAAGAGTATAAGAGCCTTAATTGAATTTCCAAGTATAGGGGTGATACATACACACACGTAGGGGTATATGATTGGGGTTTGGATGAGAGATAGAAATGAAAAATAGGACTTATATCTTTAGTAGAGATGATAAAAATTCCTAAGTTGAGATGGAACCTTAGAAGGAAAATTCAAAAGATGCTAAAAGCTAAGAAAATTTACAGAACATATACAATCTTAAGTTAAATGATAAGGAAGCATGAAAAATACGGGTTAATAATTTCTGAGTTGAAAATAATAGAATTTCTTGCTAGAAAACCGAATTGGAAAATAAAATTCAATAGGCCAAATTGATAGGATTTTGTGGGTAGTATCCACTGAAAACCCTCAGGAGACAACACTCCTCCTACTAGGGACACCTAGAGGTTTAACGGCTTGTTGCACGAGCTCAGTGCAATCGCGTTTCCCTGCAAAAGTGAGGTTAGGTCTTTTTCGAGAATAAACTAGTTTTGCTCGAGGACGAGCAAAAGAATCATCAGTGAATGTAATGAAGTACCAAGAACCAATCTTGGTATATGTAGACAGGGGATTTACATATATGATTATGTATCAGTCCCAAGAGTTCACTAACTCTTTCTCCGTTTCAAGTAAACGGAGCTATGGTCATAGTATCTTTGTGGCATGACTAGCAAGTTTCACAAGATGTAAATTCAAACTGATTTAAATATGCATCTTAATGTAACTTCGCTAGTCGGGTCGCATTGATATGACCTTGTCTACAATGCCTCAAAAAGGATTCATTCATTTCTGAATTCTTCCTCTTGTGTTTATTCTGTACGTTAAGGATTGTGGTTTGATTTAGAATGTATATGCTTTTAGGAAACATGCCAGATCCGATCAACTCTTGATATAGGAAATGTTCAAAATATTATCCAACCATACAAAATTATACCCTTCTTTACTTAATAAAGAGACTGATATGATGTTGTATATCTGGTTCGTTATCTAATAACATTCGTTTAGAATTAATGTATTTGGTAATACAGGGTGATAACCGCCAACACCTTGGCTGCAACAATTGCACCGTTTCCAACTCTTGAAATTTTATCACCCGTTCTCAGTTCTCTACCTATCTGTAGCCTATGTAACAGATTACATATATGGGATCCTGACCCGGTATCTCATACCTAGGATGTAGAGTATATTGAGAAACAGTTCTCGATAATGAACACACCCGAAGAAGATGCATCATCATACACTTTCTTCAATTAGGCGGCATGGGAATCCTGGTAATCCCCTATTTCCTGCTCGGTTTTATAACAATTATAAGTTGGAGCGGGATCAATGTTCCCCAGCGCAGTAAAATAAGCGGGTTCGGTCAATACATCCATATTAATATCTTGATTAAGACGTGACATGGTCGCTACCTGGAGAGAGAGAAGAAAACACTCTGCGTGCGCTCTTGCAAGATCAGATTGGTTATTATTTTATCTAATCGGGATGGCTCCCACTGTTTTTATCAAATCTTCCTTCAATCCCTAAAAGGAAATACTAGCCGGGATTAATTACACCCTATAATTTCGCCAATCTTTCAGCTAGGCCAGTGCCAGTATTTTGAAGGAGGTTCCCCGTTCTTTCGGACAGACCTAATTAAAATAAACCTCGTTTTTCCAGGGGCATAACCCCGTTGACACCTTTCTAGACACCTACTTGATCGGCTAGTTGTAATATGTAAAACACTCCCAGGGGTAACTCTTACTCGCAATAGGTATCGGGATCCAACTATCTCATAGAAGGTATGCAATCTCATTGCAAATTTCAAAACTTGAAATTCCCTATAATATTTTGCCCCTAGCATCCTATGATCTTGACGAAGGCCAACAAACCATAGGCGGCTAGTCAAGTTCAACCCGTACATTTTATGATTAAATTAAACCCACCCGGACGACCCTTGATGAAGGCCAACAAAGTCGCACGACTACCCTAGCTCAATCGCATCATATGCTTAAGCAAATAAACATAAATAGCTACCGCATACTACGCCTTGATGAAATCCAACAAACATAGCACGAATACTATGAAGTACTTATCTGAAATGACGGAGGGGTACGACAGGTTTTTAAGAAAACCTTTTGCGTAACAAATTTGATATCGTTGTAGAATTGAGTGATTTTGAAAAGAAGTGTTTTTTAGGCTTTTACTAGTTTTGCTAAAGAGGTCACTCCCGGTGAAGGGATCTCGGCTCTTTCATTATCGAATAAGGTACTGGATATTCTACATGGAATACCGCTATCCAAAACAAAAACTATAAAAGCAATAAAAAAACAAACTGAGTTTTTAGCATCTGCTAGTTTCGCTAAAGAGGTCACTCTCGGTAAAGGGATCTCGGCTTTTTCCTTATCGAATAAGATGCTGGATATTCTAAAAGGAATACCGCTATGTAAAGCAAGAACTAGAGCTACCAGTTTGTAAAACAAGTTTTTACAACATCTTTAGGTTTCTTTTCTTTCATTAATATCATTAATGAAGTCCCCTCATTTAAGTTACCTAAACATCACAGATAAATACAACGTACGCTTATGCCATCCGCATTCGCCTCGATGTCCCGTCATGCACCGTTAGGTTAGGTAACTAACAGCAGAGCAGGGCAGGGCTAACGTGGGTGTAAAACATAAGCAACGTCTTTATAATATATCATACTATATATAGTAACTATCTCAACATATCAAATGATCATATCACAGATATCGCAGCAGAAAACAACATATGAAATATTGGATATACTAGGATTTTCGGGTTTTATATTAAGCCTATATAAAATACGGATTCCATGGTCGTGATGAATAACCAAACCCACATCCCTAGACCCCTACGAGAGCGGCAAGCAACCCTACCAATTCTAGAGTTAGGAGACCGTGTCTCGACGCCTCGAGATGGTCTTCCACTGGACTCTAGAACCCGGTTACTTATGCTCCCCTCCTTGGGTCTATCCTAATGCAGAAAAGTAAATAATATACAATGGTGACATCATCGTCAACCCGGAAGTGCCCCAATAAAAGAATATTACATATATTGAATTTTACATGAATGAAAATGAAAAACTCTCATCTCGCATAAAAAAACCCAGCTATTCAAACACGATGATCCAATATAACATATCCCAGCAACACATACATCAACGTAAGTAAATATGTGTATCCCAATTGTCGTTGACATATAGCAACGAAACCGACGATACACCACATATTAGACTTACGGTCGCAGAAAAGAAAGTGGAAAACTATAACAATTAGAATTCGCACTGCCCTTAGACATCATAAACCCGGAATATCACATATTCTAGATTTTATACCTAACAATGCAAATTTTACATTTAGGTCTCAACCATGAAAACACTTTTCAAAGGAAGTCGGGTAATTCAACAAGATTTCCGATTCCGTCCGAGGCCGAAATATTAAACTTGCATGCAACTAGATAGATTCCAATTATTGTATCTCATCACATGATATCCGGACGACGTTAAACATTTCGATCGATTCATCAATGTCCCACAATTTCCCAACAGCTCAACACTTGACCACGGTTTTAACAATACCCGGAACATGTCGCAGTACCTATGGACCAACCGTAGAAGGGCAAACCCAAACCACACTCATGTTGCTACGGAACTACGACAAACCCTAGGGTATGACCGCGGTTCCGCGATCCAAAAAAGTCGAGTTAGGGTTTTATTTTTCTAGAGGGTCCACAAAATTACTTGCATGTTTTTCCGAATACGTTAAACTTGGAAAAATGGGTTTTTGACATTTAATCGAACTTTTTAACTTCGCCTAGACAACTTGTGAAAGCCCAAATACAATGTTAAACTATGAATATGAAACACTCCGAATTGTTTATAGTGTAAGATTATATCTCATGCAAAATTAGCAAAAAAAAAAACCAACACCTGAAACATCAAAACCTAGTCTCTGGAACACCCTGAAAAATTTAGCCGAAAAACCCACCAAGTGGCCGAGGTCGCCGGACCTGGTGTGCATGTCGCCAGCCAATGTCCGAGCTCTTGGGCTAAATTTTCCTGTGTGTTCATGTTGCATAACATACAACATTCTTCACTTGTTTAAATAATTTTTAGGGGTCATTTTAAAAACGACAGAAACTGGGTCTCCATGTTTCACATTTCGGAGTAGTTTCGGTTTCATAATCTAACAAACACCGTCTAATACTCTAGCCCGGCACTGATACCGCTGTTGGAATTCCTTAGCACCCTACTGGGTTTTCACAGCAACTACCAAGCCAAATTAAAAAATTCTAAGGTGCTAATGAACCCTAACCCTAGGATCAAGCTAAAGTAACTAGACAATATAACATGTAATCAACTATTACAAGTAGTGAGCAAGGAATACAATCTTTGAAGACCGGTCCTTCACTTCTAAAGCTCCGTGTTAACGTCCCTTCACTGCTATCATGGCAAGTGAAGATTTCCCGAACTCTAGAATGGTTCCATCGGAGAAATGAACAAGCTTGCACGAAGTCTTCGAGGCCAAAAATGATCTACATCGAAGAGACTCAAATCCAAGCTACCTCTTCACTAGGTCAAGAACTTTGTGAAGAGAACACCCTTTACTACCCAAGCAAGTGTATAGGATGATGAAATAGGAAGTGAGCTCACTTTAGATTTTATTTTCTCACAATATTTTCTGTCTTTAGAAAACCCTAGCAAGTTTTTTGCTCAAAGAAGAAGAAGATGAGCAAAAGAAATGAGAATGAACTAATGAGGTGAGAATAGCAATCATGGGTGAGTTAGTGTCATATACTAACTATTGTAGAGACTTAACCATGGATTAATTATAATGGTTGGGTTTAAAATATCTTATGTAAAACAAAATGAGTGGACTTTGGTCAATGGTCTACAAGCTTCATTAAGCTTCAAGCCATGACAAATTTTCCACCTCATTTTGACTTACTAAGATAAATAAAACCCCACATTATATGTAAGCATGGTGTAAGTTACACACACACCCAAGTTGTATCATTAAGCATGACACAAACATGTACACAAGTATATATCACATATATACTTAATACATAATCAAGTGAGAAAAGCAATCTTAAGTGAGTTAATACTAGTTAATGTAAATTAATATATCAAATATAGAATTATAAATTAAATCATTAAATCAACACTTGATTTAATGATCCGGTCATATCGCATATAACCGACTAATATCATGTGTATCAATTTATCGAATCAACACTTGATTCGATAACCCGGATATATCGCATATAACCGACCGATGATACAAATCGCGAGAATAGAATACGGTATCTCATACACGTATTAATCTCGATCCCGCACATATCTCATATGTGCTCCTACTCTGTTTCGCTTGAGCTAGGAAACCTCTGTATAGGACTCTAAAGACACGTCAATACGCCGGCAGTAGGTGATGATCATATCAAACACCCACAAGCCGCAAGAGTCGTGCTAAACATAGCGGCCACCTGGGTATTGAGCGATCAGAAGATCAACAAGAAAGCCTGCTCATACTGCTGCGAATCCAATCATCAACACTTACCGTACAGTCCGGTCTCTTCGTTTGATATGCCGCATATCTCGTCTAGGGGTGGTAAACGTCAGACCCCAGTAACTCGATAAGTCGTGCCGATGTGAGGATCATAACAGGTCGAGAAACTATTTGTAACACTTACCAGTTAATCTCAGAATCAGCCCTGGCCAGGGACTTCATACTATAGCCAATCGAGCACAACGCAACATTAACTCCCAATACCGGGAGAGACGATCCCCTCCTATCGCTCATTGCCTCCATGTGACTCGGGACTGTACCCCAAAACCACCATTTTACACGTTCACATGAACGTGGTAAGGTGGAAATCAAAGCATAGTTGGAATCACACAAGACTCTATGACGATCTCGGGTCGACAGACAAACCTGTACCAGTGTCACCAGAGAACTGCCATATGACGTGAGGTATAATACCATCTGGCAGTTCTCGGTGAGTCCGTCCAGTATACCTAGTCTCCACTGAGCACCCGTATATCATCTCTGATGTCAAACACCAATGGATATGGGATCATCCATCGCCCATCTACATAGGTCGAGAAGCAATACGCTAGTTTACTCTGGTATATCGATGCCCCGTCTCGATACGCCCACGACTAGGGACATTAAAGGATGTACTCACAGACAACCTTTGTCCCACTAGTATGATCTCCATGATAATCTAGATAGTCAAGTACGCATCCTAAGGGCTTTACCAACATATAACAGAAAGACAATCAGTGTATATGTTAAGATAAAGAGTAACCATATAGCATACTGTCATGATGAGCAAGAAAGTCCTCCCTATATATGTCCAAGCATCCACTACAATATACATCTTATGTACAGTAATGGCCTCTAGGGCATACATATAACTAACATAATGAGTGTATGTGATATGAGCCATTCTTCTCACTTTGCAACCTTAGTTCATTTGCTTCTCCTCATTCTCTCTCTTGATTTTCATATCCTTCTTCCCCCTCCTCAAAAACTCTAACCTTCACATGTGTTGTGAGCCATAAGATTTAGTGAAATAATACAATCTATTAGACATTCTCTACATCACCTAGGCTACTTAGCTTAGCGATCTATGTACCCTAGTTACTTCGGTTTTGAAGTAGGAGCTTGAAGCATATACTCTCGAGTAGATCATCTTTGACGCGAGGAGGCCGACGTCGCAAGCTCGATCCTTTCTTCGAGGATCCATGAAGAGGAAGCAAAGAAGACCTGAAGGACTTGGTCACGGAGGTATAACCAACCATCATAGTAGTTAACCTCCAAAGTTAATTATTAGTTAAGGTTTTCGAATAGATCCTGGAGTTTAGTCGATGTTGCGAGCTTTGTATAAATTGTTTTTGAAAATTCCGCCTCACCATGAACCCGCGGGGTGTGCAACATCGACTTACAGTGGTATCAAAACCAGGTTAAACCTTAACTAATAGATTAAAAGAAGTGTAAAATTACGAAACCGAAATAACTCCGAAACACGAAAACTAGAATCCAAGTTTCTGTCAAAATTTTCAGAGGCTCTAAATTTTTTTTAAAACAATTACAGAGTGCTCCTTTACTTGTAAGATGAACACCATAGAAAAACAAGCCCAAATTACCAAAATTTGGTCGGCCACAGAGTGGATTTTCCCGGCCTGGCCGTTTTAGACATGGAATTTAGACTTGTGTTTTTGATGGTGTTCTGGTCACTTGGATGTAGGGTTTCAGGTTATGTTTGATTTTGCCCAGGTTTTATATTTAGTTATTTTTCTGTTGGGGAAATTTCGGAGTGTTTTGAAGTCGCAGTTTTAATGGCGTTTACATGTTTAAGTTTATATATGTGTTTCGAAACGTTCATTAATTGCTATTTGTCGATTAGTGGGGGTTGCACATATCTGTGAAGCTATGATGGTTTGTGCATATAGAGTATTGGATCGTCGTGGATGAATAGCGGGGGGGATGTGAGAAGAGTGTTTTCATTTTTTTCATTCATGTAATTTGTAAAAATGATGTAATATTATTTTGCGGGGCACATCCGGGTTGAGGTTGTAGCCACCGTTGTATTATTTTCTTTTACTGTTTTTGCTCTTAGGATAGACCCAAGGTGGGGTGCACAAACTACCGGGTTCTTGAAGTGCCGAGTGGCCTACTCATTTTACAGGGAGGTTGCTTCACTTCGGGAATTTGGTGAGCAGTTTGCCGCACCCATAGGGATCTAGGGTGGGGTTTGGCTATTCATCACGACCGTGGAATCCATCTTTCGTTACAGGCTTAAACAAAACGCGGAATTCCTAGTATATCCAATATATTCATCTGTGATCTGGAATGCCTACTATTGCGTGAGACGAATGTGTGTGTGCGCGCGCGCGCACGCACACACACACACTAGACGTTGCTTATGTTTTGCACCCACGCTAGTCCAGCCCCCGCTCTATCGGTAGTTAAGTAACCTAATGGTGCATGACGGAGCCCCATGGGGAATGCGGATGGCATAAGCGTACGTTGTTTTTTTGTTTATTTTTTGCAATGGTAGGATTAAATGATAGGACCGCATTAACATTGATAAATGCAAGGAAAAACAAACCAAAGCTTAGTCGTTGGAACAGTTTCAAAACTACTCGGTTTTCTTCGAAAAGCAAATTTTAAAAGCAGAGCCTAAACCACTCCTTTTAAAAAGCTATCATGGTTCCTTCGACTATATCAAGTTCATTACGTTCACGGTTTCGCTAAAACCATTCGTAGCCCTCCGTCATTTCAGATGGGTATTCAGTAGTATTCAAGCTATGCATTTTGACCTTCGCTAAGGCATAGTGATTGGTAGCTGCTTGGTATTCATCTGTAGCATAGATAGATGTATGGGTGGGTTCAAATTAACCTGGATAATGATGGGTAGAACTTGACATGTGACTTATGATATGTTGGCCTTCGTCAAGGTTATAAGAGCATGAGGCAAAAATCCACATCGGGAGTTTCAAATATAAAGGAAACTTGCAGTTTGAGCATACCTTCTAGAGTGTGGTGAATAGAGTGGATTCCATCTAGGTCATCACATAATGATAGTTGGATCCTGATCTCACTGATGAGTAGGATTACTCTTCAGGAGATTTTTCACTAAACAATCAATGCTATAAACCAAGTAGGTGTCTAGAACGGTGTTAGCGGGGATACGCCTGCAGGGAAAAGAGGTTACGTAATTAAGGAACTTCACGAAAGCGTTGGAAAACTTCTCTCGAAGTACCAACATTAGCCTGGCCGAAAGATTAAGCAAGAATTGTAACAGTGAAATTAATACTGACTAATTCTTCTTTTATGGATTGAAGGAGGATTCGAGGAAACAGTGGGAGCCATCCTGTTTAGTTAAACTAATAACCATTCTAAACTCGCAAGAGTATCATGCTAAGTATTTCTTCTCTCTCTCTAATTGCAGTGATCATTATTACGAGACTTGGGTTAATAGATAATAAATTGACTGGGCCAAACTATAATGATTGGATAAGGAATGTCCATAAGGCACTTACCCATGACAAACTGGACTGCCTCCTTACTACCAAGGCCCCCGCCATCCTAAGTCCAGATTCCACCGTAACGGATGTTGATATCCGTAAGACATGAGAAAAGGATTGTGTGAAAGCCAAGTGCCTCGTGTTAGGCTCAATGGATAGTAAACACCAGAGGCAGCATGAGAAGATGGACTTAGCTTCCATATTCCTCCATAGCAAGGTTTTATATAGAGAGCAATCTCTTATCGCAAGATATAAGACCTCGAAGATATTGCTTCAGGAGAGATTGGCTATCGGGTCATCTATAGAGGATCACGTCCTTACGACCATTAGCTATATTGAATAGCTCAAGGACCATGGGACCACGTTGGAGAATGAGTTATGTACTAACTGTTAGTGTATATGCCCTAGAGGCCATTACTGTATCATACTGGTTTGTATATTACATAATGGAAGCATGGGATATTCACAGTTGTATTGACAATCTTGCTTAAAATAGTAGTATGCTACTTGGTTTGTTTCTACCTCAATATGTGCATATGTTTCTTTTAGCATATCGCTTATACATATTGGTAGAGCCCTTAGGATCTTTGCTTGATTACCATCGTTGTGATGGCAATCACACTAGTGGGGGCTGGGTAATCTATAAGCACATCCTTATGCAGGTCCCTAGTCATAGGACTATCGATACGATTGAAAGAAAAAAGCCGTTCATTAAGCTCGGGGCATCGATACTCCAGAGTAGACTTGTGTATACGCTTCTCATCCCAGCATGAGAGATGGTCTATCCCACAGACATTAGTACGTCATACTGGAGATAGTATGCAGGTGCTCATTAGGTTATGAGTACACTGGACAGGACTCGTCGGGGACTGCTGGTGGATATTATACCTATCGTCGGGTAGTAGTTCCCAGGTGACATGAGTACAGCTTAGTCCGTTGACTTGACACTGCTACTTCGCCTCGAGTATGTTCCCACAGTACTTTGATTACTACCCTACCATGGCTTAAAGGAGTCGTGCAAACAGGTAGTAGTTGGGTGCAGTCCCGAAGCACTTGGAGGCAGTGGCGGTTAGATAGGATTCGTCTCTCTCGGTATTGGGGGTTAATATCACGCTGTGTTCGGAGAGCCATTACACAAAGTCCATGGCCATGGCAAGCAAGATTTACTGGTAGGTATTCCAGTAGTTTCTCAGGGTGTTTTGGGCTACACTCCTTCACAGCTTATTGCACTATTAGGGGTCCGCCGTTTACCGCCCCCTAGAACCGATATGCGATACTCCTAGACGAACAAACCGGACTGTATGGAGATTGTCACTTATAGGCTCAGTAAGAGTTCGGATGAGTTTGCTCATCGGCCTTCTTATCGACAGATACCTGTGTAGCCGTTACGTACAGCTAGTACCGCTTGCGGCTTATGGTTAAACCTACTGCCAGCGTACTGTCGAGTCCTTAGAGTCCCATACAGAGAATTTCCCTACTTCGGGCGAAAGATGTAGAGGCCGTATGGTTTTACGGTGGGGCTTCGATCACGTACGTGCACTTGTACGCGTATGATATTCGGGCGGATAATTCTAGTGCGCTTTGGTTTAAGCCGGATCTAAGTATTATATTGATGGATCAATTTCGTCTCTTTGTATTCGTGTTTCTCAGAACAAGGATTAAGGTATGTATATACGGATGAGAGGGGCATTCTTTTAATTACTTAAGATTGTTATAGAAGGAGACACCTCATTAGGGTTTTTACCATTGACTTTATTAAAACAATTATGAGGTGGAGTAAATTATTTGTTATTTTTGTAAATGATAATTGTGGCATAGCTACTTGTTTTGACTACTTGACTTGGTTTGACTCTTAGACTTAGATATTTCTTGTGAGATATTTTGTGGCACTAGATATTTTGGGTGAGATATTTTCTTGCCATGCTTGTAGTCATATCAAGTAAGCCATCTCATTTTTTATCATTATCAAAAACCATTTCTCTTTCCTCAAGTTAACTCTCTTCTTCTTCCTCTCAACATTCAACCCTTAAGGTCTCATGAGTTGAGTAAACTAGGGTTCTAAGAGACAAATAAATCCATCTTAATTCTCTACATTACCTAGGCCATCTAGTTTAGCAAGCTACTTTCCCTAGTTACCTCGGATTTGAGGTTGGAGCTCGAACTATAGATTTTCGGGTGGATCGTCTTTGACTCGAGGAAGCCGACGAGGAAGCTACGATCCGGATTGATCCTCAGAGCATACGATAATGAGGAGGAAAGCGGAGAAGACTCGAAGGACTTGTATCATGAGGTATAACATTCTTTCCGAGTAGTTAAACCTCATGTAGTTTGCTAGCTAGGGTTTATGGTCGATCCTTGGTTCTAGTCGGTGTTGCGAAGCCCGTAAAAATCATTTTTTGCAAATTCCGCCTCCCTGCAAAAACATAGGGTGCGCGATATCGACTTATAGTGGTATTAGATCCTCTCATAAACCTTAGATAGCTTCCAGCGACGTTAGAAATCCGCCGTTTTTGTCGCGCAAAAACTGCCGACAAAAACAGTTCCAAAATTGATGTTTTGAGTTGTTTGCATACCCCGCGGGCTCACGGTTTGAACCGAGAAGCCACGGGATGGAGAGTGCACACCCTAGGGATCCCCCGAAGGGGACCGAACGGCTGGGCCCACTCCCCAAGATCACCACAAGGTGATCTTGGCGGTGGGGACCCGAAACTGCCCCACCGTAGGCAGTTTTGGGTCTGCCTCACCCCTTGGCCACCTCGTGGTGGCCTCAGGGGTGGAGTACCCCCTCTAGGCCCCCTAAATCAATGTTAATTTCGTGCTCTAACTCTCCACGAAGATTCGGGCAGATTTCGAGTTCGTTTCGACTCCCGGATTGGCTTAAAACGTTCGGTTTTGGAACTTTAGCTCACTAGATTTTCAAGCTTTGGAAAATTGGTGTAGTTTGCTAATTAAGTGCGGAATTCTAATTTCGTAGTTACTTTACAAGCTTTGTGATGTGTATGTGTTTGGAAACGTCGACTAATTGTTATACGTCGATTAATCGGGGTTGCACATATCTGTGATGATGTTATGTTGGTTTGTGTATATGGACTTGTTGGACCGTCGTGGATGAATAGCCAGGGATGTGAGATGAGTGTTTTATCTTTCATTCGATGTCAAAATTGTAAAGTGATATAATATTATTTTGCGGGGCACATCCGGGTTAAGGTTGTAGCCATTGTTTTATTATTTCTTTTACTGTTTTCTGCTCCTAGGATAGATCCAAGGTGGGGTGCACAAACTACCGGATTCTTGAAGTGCCGAGTGCCCTACTCACTTTGTTGAGGGAGGTTGCTTCACTTCAGAAATTTGGAGGGTATTTTGCCACACTCGTAGGGGTCTGGGGTAGGGTTTGGCTATTCATCACGACCGTGGAATCCGTCTTTCGTTACAGGCTCATACGAAACGCGGAATTCCTAGTATATCCAATGTGTTCATCTGTGATCTGGAATGCCTATCATTGCGTCTGACGAATGGATATATATATATATATATATAATATAATAGACGTTGCTTATGTTTTGCATCCGCTCTAGTCTATCCCCCGCTCTGTCGTTAGTTAAGTAACCTAACGGGTGATGACGGGGCCACGTGTCAAATGCGGATGGCATAAGGGTACGTTGTATTTTCGTTGTTTTCTGCAATGGTAGGTTAATAGATGGGACTCCATTAAATTAATACAAAGCAAACAAACCAAAGCTGAACCATTGGAACAATTTTAAAACCACTCGGTTTTTTCAAAACATCAAAACTTTTAAATTGCGGAGCTTAAACCACTCCTTTTAAAAGCTATCGGGTTCCATCGATTATATCAAGTTCACTACGTTCACGGTTTCTCCAAAACCATTCGTAGCCCTCCGTCATTTCATATGAATATTCAATAATATTCAAGTTATGTTTGTTGGCCTTAGTCAAGACATAGTGATTGGTAGCTGCTCGGTATTCATATGTTGCATAGATAGATGCGTTAGTTTAGGACAGTCGTACTACTTTGTTGGCCTTAGTCAAGGGTAAGTACGGGTGGGTTCAAATTAACCTGGACAATGACGGATAGAACTTGACATGTGACTTATGATTTATTCGCCTTAGTCAAGGTCATAAGAACATGGGGCAAAAATCCACATCGGGAGTTTCTAAGGAAATTGAAACTTGCTAGTGATGCATACCATTTGGAGTGTGATAATATTGATAGGAGTCCATCGACTTTATCACACAATGATATTTGGATCCCGATCCTACTGTAAGTGTATGCTACTCCCCGGGAGATTTTTCACTTAACGATCAAAGCTATAAACCAAGAAGGTGTCTAGAACAGTGTTAGCGGGGCTATGCCTCCAGGAAAAAGAGGTTATTTAATTAAGGAACTTCGCGAAAGCGTCGTAAAACCTCCCTCAAAGTACCGAAACTAGCCTGGCTGAACAGTTAAGCAAGAATTGTACGGTGAGATTAATCCTGACTAATTCTTCTTTTATGGTTTGAGGAAGGATTCGAGGAACAGTGGGGGCCATCCTGTTTAGATAAATTAAAAACCAATCTAATCTTGCAAGAGCATCATTCTAAAGTGTTTCTTCTCTTTATCCTAATTTCAGCGACCAGTTGACCACACATAGGTTACAACTAGCTAATAAATTTATAGGCCCAGACTATATTGACTGGCAAGGGTTCGTCCAGATGTCCATCGCTATGACAGGCTGGATTACCTAATTACTGCTCATGCCCCCGCCGTCCTAGATCCAGTTTCCACCGTCACGGATATTGATATCCGAAAGACAAGGAAAAGGATAGTGCGAATGCCAAGTGTCTCGTGTTGGCCTCAGTAGATGGTGGAAACCAGAGGTAGCACGAGAAGATGGACTTAGGTTCCATCATCCTCCATAACAATGTTTTATATGGAGAGCAATCTCGTATCGCAAGAAATGAGAGCTCGAAGGAATTGCTTCAAGCGAGGTTGGTTATCGGGTCATCTGTAGAGGACACCGTCCTTACAATGACTAGCTATATTGATGAGCTCATGGACCTGGAGACCACGTTGGAGAACCAGTCAGATGCTCACTTGATTCTACAGTCCCTACCTTCTACTTACACACTGAAGGAAACCAGGGAGACACCTGCTCTACTTAATGGGGAATCATCCTCTTCTAGATCCAACGCGGAAGCCAAGGGTAAGAAGAAGAAGACCTCTACAAAGCAGATAGGCGGTGTCAGTAAGGTAAAAGGAAAGGGAAGGGCATACGTTTCGGGGCAAACAGTAGGGAACGAGGGATGTTCCTATTGTCACGGGAAAGGGCATTGGCAGAGGGATTGTAGGGCTTTGAAAGCCAGAATCCAGGATTCGATGCATGTTGTGGCTTCGACTTCGGGTGTGTTTGTAATCGAAAACTTCATATCAATTAACTCTACTTCCTGGGCACTAGATACCAGATCAGGATCTCATACCTGTAATTCTTTACAGGATTTGAGAAATCGTAGAGTTATCAGGGTAGGTGATATGACTCTCAGGGTTGCTAACAGAATGAGCGTGGACGCTGAATCCGTAAGGAAATATCACCTTGGATTGATAAGTGGGCAGATATTGATTCTACGTAACTGTTTGTATGTACCTAGTCTAGCTTGAAACTGTTAGTTATATGTATGCCCTAGAGGCCATTACTATACATAGGATGTATATTGTAGTGGATGCTTGGACATATATAGGGAGGACTTTCTTGCTCGACATGATAGTATGCTATCTGATTGCTCTTTACCTTAACGTGTAAATTGATTGTCTCTCTGTTACATGTTGGTAAAGCCCTTAGGATGTGTACTTGACTACCTGGACTATGATGCAGATCATACTAGTGCGGACATGGTAGTCCATAAGTACATCCTTCAAGGTCCCTAGTCGTGGGTGTATCGAGACGGGGCATCGATATACCAGTGTAAACTAGCGTATACCTTCTCGACCCATACAGATGGGCGATGGATGATCCCATATCCATTGGTGTTTGACTTTAGAGATGATATACGGGTGCTCAGTAGAGACTGGGTACACTGGACGGACTCGCCCAGAACTCCCAGATGGTATTATACCTTACGTCAGATGGCAGTTCTCTGGTGACACTGGTACAGAGTAGTCTATTGACCCGAGATCGTCATAGAGTCTTGTGTGGTTCCCACTGTGCTTTGATTTCCACCTTACCACGTCCAAGAGGGCGTGCAAAACGGTGGTTTTTGGGTACAGTCCCGAATCCATGGAGGCAATGAGCGATAGGAGGGGATTCGTCTCTCCCGGTATAGGGAGTTGATGTTGCGCTGTGTTCGATTGGCTATAACCGGAAATCCCTGGCCAGGGTTGCTGAGATTTACTGGTAAGTGTTACCAGTAGTTTCTCGAATTGTTATAGACCTCATATCGACACGACTTATCGAGCTATTGGGGTCTGACGTTTACCACCCCTAGGCGAGATATGCGACATATCAGACGACGAGACCGGACTGTACGGTAAGTGTTACTGGTTGGATTCACAGGAGTGTGAGCGGGCTTGCTCGTCGATCTTCTGATCGCTCAATACCCGGGTGGCCGTTACGTTTAGCAGACCGCTTGCGGCTTGTGGGTGCTTGATATGATCATCATCTGCTACCGGCGTATTGACGAGTCTTTAGAGTCCTACACAGAGGTTTCCTGGCTCAAGCGAAACGAAATAGGAGCGCATATGAGATATGTGTGGGACCGAGAATAATGCGTGTATGTGATACCGTATTTCATTCTCGCGATGAATGTATCGATTGGTTGTATGCGATATAACCTAGTTATCGAATCAAGTATTGATTCGATAAGCCGAAACATAGGATACTAGTCAGTTATATGCGATATGACTGGATCGTTAAATCAAGTGTTGATTTAATGATTTAGTGTATAATTATATATTTGATATATTACTTTGCATTAACTAGTATCGGTTCACTTTAAATGGATATTCTCACTCGGATGTGCACATTGTATATGTGATATACTTTTGTGCACTTGATTGTATCATGTTTGATGATACATGTTTGCTAGGGTTTTTGTGTAAAGATCAAACCATGGTTACATGATAATGGTTAGGGTTTTGTTTTATTCACTTATTTATTTATCTATTGATTTTTGGAAAATGAAAAGCATAAAGAAAATGGTGGCTAACTTTGTTGTATATTGAAGCTTCATGAAGCTTTGACTATGTGACCATTTTGTCTCATGCTTAACCCTAACCATTCCTACTAACCCTAGTTTAGTCTCTACACTTGACCATGGTTGGTAGATGATAAGTATTATTATTATTTTCATTTTACTTAATACTTATCATATTATCTTCTTCTTCTTCTTCATCTTCTACTTGAAGAAAACCTTGCCTCCATCAATGGCAAAGTGAGAAAATGAGTGAGAAATCAAATTCTAAAGTGAACCCACTTCCTATTTCTTCATCCTCTACCTCTTGCCAAGTAGTATAGGGTGTTTCCTTCACAAGTTTTCATAGCTTGGTGAAGGTGGAGCTTGATCTAGTGATGCCTCGACGTAGATCATCTTCGGCATCGTCGTCGATGACCTAGCCCGCTTTTTCTCCGATGAAGCCGATGCCAGAGTCATGGTTCGATTTGGACAGCGGAAAGGACTTCATCATAGAGCTATGAAGGTGGAGAAACGGATCTACAAAGGTTGTATTTCCGTTCTTTTAGTTTAGTTGTAAACTAGTTGCTTTTGTCGCCTAAAGTTCTAGTTAACGATCTAGTCTAGGGTTTCTCGGCACCGTAAATTTTGAAACGGGCATGGTTGATGCCTTGTGAGACCTCATTAGTGTGCCTAGGATCCCTACAGTGGTATCAGAGCCTAACTAGAGCCCTAGGCGATGCGTAGACGATGTTAGAAACCCGATCGAACCCGAAACCCCAAATTTTCCATGCTCTCTGTACAATTTTCAAAAACAGAAAATCTTGTGAATTAAAAATTCTCAGAAAATAGAGCAGGAAAAACTAAGAATTACGGTGAATTTTGGGCCTCTAATTCCATAATTCGACCGCGTAACCGCGGCCAAACCAGGTGTTTGGCGGCGCTTCCGCGGCCCAAATTTGGACTTAGTCCCTCAAATTTCATATATTTATTCTTAGGTCCTTTCTTGGCAATTTTTTATGTGAATTTTTTAATTCCACTCAAGTGTTGAGTTTTCTAGGGTTTTATTGGGGATTCGTTAATTTGATCAGATAATTTAACTTCGTTTATGTTTTTCCGGATATTTTTGAAACTGTTAAAAAGTTCGACCGGATATAAATACCCACTTTTTCCCCTGCCGGGAAATTTCCAAGTGTTGGATTTTTTCCATGGTTTAAAGACGTTATAAGTAGTGCAAGTAAAGCGATGGTCCCTCTAGAAGACAATAAACCTTAACTCGATTATGTGACCGTCTTGAACTGCCCTTTGAACCTTAGGGTTTGGGGCAGTACGGCGTGCCACATGTGAGGCGTTGGCTTGACCCTTCTACGGCTGGACCGTTGGTACTGAGGCACGAAGTGAATGTTTTTAAACTTATTTCATGTGTTGATCTGTTTCGGAAAACTTGGGTGTTTGAATGTTCGATCGGAAAGTTTAACATTTTCTATTTATCTGGAATGTGATACAATAATTGGAATTCACAGGTAGTTATGAGATAACTGAATGAATGTTATAAATCAAGCACTTTAGTCTCACTTGATCGGTTGCCACGGAATTTTGATGTGATCAAAAGTCCGTCGCAATCACGTAGCGTACGCGGATACTCTCCGGGTAAACTTAATAGACAGCCTTGCCCCATAGCCCCGACCAAGTGACTGTAGGAGAACCCCGTCGCCGAAAGCATCCGTTCGGGTGGTAGCGGTAGCGGTGTTCCGCCTTGGTGCACTTCGTCGACGGCGTCGGGGGTGCGGCCGCCTACTAAAGTTTGCGACGAGCATTCGATCAGGATGTCGGGAATCTTGTTGAATTGCCCGACTTGATATTGAAAAGAGTTTTCGATAATGAGACTAAAATGCGGGGTTTATAATTGTTAGGCATGCGATGTCTAAGGAATTCATTTGATTGGGCATGCGATGTCTATGCAGGTTGTGGATTCCAAATTTTGTAGTTTTACACTTTCTTTTCTGTGACCGTAAGTGTAATATGTGATGTTGCCAGTTTCGTTGCTATATGTCAACGACATTTGGGATGCGCATATTTACTTACGTTGATAATATGTGATGTTATGTGTTGCTGGATATGTTATATTGGATCGTCGTGTTTGAATAGCCGGGGGTTTTTATGTGAGATGAGTGTTTTTCATTTTCATTCATGTAAAAACTTGTATGTAATATTCTTTTATTGGGGCTCTTCCAGGTTGCGGAAGATGTCACCTTTTGTATATTATTTACTTTTCCGCACTAGGATAGACCCAAGGAGGGGAGCACAAGTAACCGGGTTCTGGAGTCCAGTGGGAGACCAACTCGAGGAGTCGAGTCTGGGTCTCCTAACTCTAGAATTGGTAGGGTTGCTTGCCGCTCTCGTAGGGGTCTAGGGGTGTGGGTTTGGCTATTCATCACGTCCGTGGAATCCGTGTTTTATACTGGCTCGTATTGAAAACACGGACGTCCTAGTATATCCAATATTTCATATGTTTCTTCTGCTGCGATATCTGTGATGTGATCATGTGATGTTCTGTGATAGATACTTTATATAGTATATATGATATATTATATAGACGTTACTTATGTTTTACACCCGCGCTAGCCCTGCCCAGCTCTGCCGTTAGTTACCTAACCTAACGGTGCACGAGGGGACATCGAGGCGAATGCGGATGGCATAAGTGTACGTCGTATTTATCTGTGATGTTTAGGTACTTAAATGATGGGACTTCATTAATGTGATTAATGAAAGTAAAAGAAACCTAAAGATGTTGTAGAATCGAATTTCAAAATAAAACAGGTAGCTACAGTTCTTGCTTTGCACAAGGTATATGTGATATATCCTGCACCTTATTCGATGAGGAAAGGACCGAGATCCCTTCACCGGGAGTGACTCCTTTAGCAATAACTGGCAGATGCTACACACTCGGTTTGTCTTTTGATTGTTTTTAAGTGTTTTTGCTTTGCACAGTGATATATATGATATATCCCGCACCTCATTCGACGAGGAAAGGACCGACGATCCCTTCACCGGGAGTGACTCCTTTCGCAAAACTAGAAAAGCCTCAAAAGCACTCCATTTTTAAAATCATTTGATTCTACAACGATATCAAGTTCATTACGCAATAGGTTTTCAGAAAAACCTGTCGTAGCCCTCCGTCATTTCAGATAAGTTGTATATAGTATTCGTGCTGCATTTGTTGGCTTTCGTCAAGGTGCAGTGTGCGGTAGCTATATGCTGCTTATCTGCTGCATACGATGCGATTGGATTAGGGTAGTCGTGCGGCTTTGTTGGCTTTCGTCAAGGGTCGTGCGAGTGGGTTTAATTCAATCAAGAAATGTACGGGTTGAACTTGACTAGCGGGCTATGGTTTGTTGGCTTTCGTCAAGGTCATAGCATGTTAGGGGCAAAATATTATCGGGAATTTCAAGTGTTGAAATTTGCAATGAGATTGCATACCTTCTATGAGATAGTTGGATCCCTATACCCGCTGCGAGTAATTGTTACTCCTGGGAGAGTTTTACGCATTACAATTAGCCGATCAAGTAGGTGTCTAGAAAGGTGTTAACGAGGTTACGCCTCTGGAAAAACGAGGTTTACTGTAATTAGGTTCGTGCGAAAGCACGGGGGACCTCCCTCAAAGTACCGACACTGGCCTGGCTGAAAGATTGGTGAACTTGTAGTGTGTAATTAATCCCGGCTAGTCTTTCCTTTTACGGTTTGAAGGAAGATTTGATAAAAAGAAGTGGGAGCCGTCCTGATTAGATAAAATAATAACCAATCTGATCTTGCAAGAGCGCACGCTGAGTGTTTTCTTCTCTCTCTCTCCAGGTAGTGACCATATCACGCCTTAATCAAGATAATTATACGGATATTTGACCGAACCCGCTTGTTATACTGAGATGGGGAACGTTGGTCCCGCTCCAACATATAATTGTTATAAGACAGAGCAGGAATTTGGGGATTACCAGAATTCTCGTGCCGCCCAAATGAAGAGAGTGCATACTGATGCATCATCTTCGGGTGTGTTCATTACAGAGAACTGTTTCTCAGTATCCTTTACGTCCTGGGTATGTGATACCAGATCAGGATCCCAGATATGTAATATGTTACATAGGGCTACTGAAAGGTAGAAAAACTGAGAACGGGTGATAAGTTTCATGAGACAGAAAACGGGGCAAGTGTTGCAGCCAAGTCTGTTGGTCACTGTCACCCTGTATTCCAAATACATTGATTCTGAACAAATGTTATTAGATACCGAACCTGATATACAAAATCATATCCATCTCTTTATAAGTAAAGAAATGATAAAATTTTGTATTGTTGGATAATGTTTTGAACATTTCCTATATCAAAAGTTGATCGGATCAGGCACGTTATCTAAAAGCATTGATGTTCTAAATCAAACTGCAGTTCTTAGTATACGGAACACATACAAGAGGAAGAGTTCAGCAATGAACGAATCCTTCTTGAGGCATTGTAGACTAGGTCATATCAATGCGACCCGACTAGCTAAGTTGCACATAGATGCATATTTAAATCAGTTTGAATTTACATCTTGTGAAACTTGCCAGTCATGTCACAGAGATAAGATGACCATAGCTCCGTTTACTGGAAACAGAGAAAGAGTTAGTGAACTCTTGGGATGATACATGTTGATGTATGTAAGGTCCCCTGTCTGCCTATGCCAGGACTGGTTCTTTGTACTTCGTTACATTCTCTGATAATCTCTCAAGATTCAGATATATGTTCCTGTTGAAACACAAGTCCGAACCTTTTGAGATATTCACGGAATATAAGTTAGAAGTAGAGAACCAAAATGGGTATAAGTATTATGTCCTTTGATGTGATCAAGGAGGAGAATACTTGAGTACGGAAATCCTGGATTATTCTAAAGGAGAATGAGATTCTCTTTCAGCATTACTCCTCCGAATACACCATAGCATGATGGTATATCGGGGCGGAGCGATCACACCCTATATGATAAGGTATGCTCTATGATGAGTACTACTGAGTTACCTATTTCCTTTTTGGGAGTTATGCACTTGAGAAGCTGCATACCTATTGAATAGGGTTCAAATCAAATCAGTTGCCTACCGCTTCATATGTGACATGGAAAGGGAAGAGCCCATAACTTAAGTTGGTTAAGATTTAGGGTTGTCCGGGCTATGTCTAAAAGCATAATCCGGACAAGCTCGAGGCAAGGTCTGTTATGTAGAACTGGAAATGTTCCAGCTATACAAACTACAGATGATGATTTGAAAGAACCAAAGGATTCAGTAGATTCTAACGAACCTCAGCCTCTCTGCCGATCTAGTAGGGTTCCTCACCCACCTGAGAGATATTTCGGTTTCTCTATGACAGTGGGAGCGAGGATTGCATCATAAGATGATGACCGAATTAGTTTCGAGCTGGCCATCAGGAGTGGGACTCTGTAAGAATGGCTGAATGCTTAGTGATCTGAGATGGAATCCATGTACACCAACAAAGTATGAACTTTGGTTGCTATATCTGAAGGGTTAAATCCCCGTCGGGAGCAAGTAAATCTTGAGAAGATTACTTGGTGTAGATGGAAAAGTTGAGACTTTCAAAGCTAGACTTGTTAAAGCTTTTCGTCATCGACCAGGCGTGGATAATGATGAAACCTTTTCAAGTGGCTATGCTTAAGTCCATCCAATCCTACTTGCCACAGCTACATACCATGACTACGAAATCTGACGGTTGGGTGTCATGACAGCTTTTCTAAATGATGTTTTAGAAGAGAGAGTCTATAAGTACACAGCCAGAGGGCTTCGTAGACAGTGGGAGCAGCGGAAACGTGTACAAGATGCTTTATAGGATAAAGCAGGTATCGCGGAGTTGGAACATCTGTTTTGATGAGATAGTCAAACAGTTTGACATCATCAAAATGGTGGATGAACCTTGTATATACAAAAAGGTAGTAGGGAGTATGGTGATGATCCTCGTAGAGTACGTGGATGACATATTCTTGATAAGAAAGGAGTTTCCTATGCTACGCTCGGTCAATCTCCGCTTATCACAATGATTCTCCATATAGGATCAAAGTGATACCTCCTAAATCCTTAGTTTGGATCTATGAGATAGATCTAATTGGATGTTAGGATTCTCACTAGTTGTAGTGAGATGGTATCAATCGATCCTGGGGAGAATCACTGGAATGGTTCCAGGGTGATAAAGACGACTGAATGTCAGTCACAGGCATTGTCTTTACCCTCAGTAAAGGGACGGTATGTTGGAAAAGTTCCAAGCTAGATACCGTGGCATACTAGACGATAAAGGCTGGATACATCGCTACTTAAGATGCTACCAAAGAGGCTGTTTCGGTGTATAATAGTTCATGAGATGAACTACGTTCCTACCATTGTGAGACAATGGAGTTGTGGCTTATGCCGAGGAACGCAGGTCCCATCAGTGATCCAGACATATTCTAAGGTAGTATCACCTGATCATGGAGATGGTTGATCTCTAAGGGATCGAGGTTACGAGAGTAGACTCAGAGGACAACACGGCGGATCCACTCACAAAGGCCTTTTCCCAGAGAGAGACTTTTATGGGATGGTTGAGTATGAGATACTACAACCACTGCTATCAGATGGCCCTAGTGCAAGTGGGAGATTGTTAGTTATATGTATGCCCTAGAGGCCATTACTATACATAGGATGTATATTGTAGTGGATGCTTGGACATATATAGGGAGGACTTTCTTGCTCGACATGATAGTATGCTATCTGGTTGCTCTTTACCTTAACGTGTACATTGATTGTCTCTCTGTTACATATTGGTAAAGCCCTTAGGATGTGTACTTGACTACCTGGACTATGATGCAGATCATACTAGTGGGGACATGGTAGTCCATAAGTACATCCTTCAAGGTCCCTAGTCGTGGGTGTATCGAGACGGGGCATCGATATACCAGTGTAGACTAGCGTATACCTTCTCGACCCATACAGATGGGAGATGGATGATCCCATATCCATTGGTGTTTGACATCAGAGATGATATACGGGTCCTCAGTAGAGACTGGGTACACTGGACGGACTCGCCGAGAACTCCCAGATGGTATTATACCTTACGTCAGATGGCAGTTCTCTGGTGACACTGGTACAGAGTAGTCTGTTGACCCGAGATCGTCATAGAGTCTTGTGTGGTTCCCACTGTGCTTTGATTTCCACCTTACCACGTCCAAGAGGGCATGCAAAATGGTGGTTTTTGGGTACAGTCCCGAATCACATGGATGCAATGAGCGATAGGAGGGGATTCGTCTCTCCCGGTATAGGGAGTTGATGTTGCGCTGTGTTCGATTGGCTATAACCGGAAATCCCTGGCCAGGGTTGCTGAGATTTACTGGTAAGTGTTACCAGTAGTTTCTCGAATTGTTATAGACCTCATATCGACACGACTTATCGAGCTATTGGGGTCTGACGTTTACCACCCCTAGGCGAGATATGCGACATATCAGACGACGAGACCGGACTGTACGGTAAGTGTTACTGGTTGGATTCACAGGAGTGTGAGCGGGCTTGCTCGTCGATCTTCTGATCGCTCAATACCCGGGTGGCCGTTACGTTTAGCAGACCGCTTACGGCTTGTGGGTGCTTGATATGATCATCATCTGCTACCGGCGTATTGACGAGTCTTTAGAGTCCTACACAGAGGTTTCCTGGCTCAAGCGAAACGAAATAGGAGCGCATATGAGATATGTGCGGGACCGAGAATAATGCGTGTATGTGATACCGTATTTCATTCTCGCGATGAATGTATCGATTGGTTGTATGCAATATAACCTAGTTATCGAATCAAGTATTGATTCGATAAGCCGATACATAGGATACTAGTCGGTTATATGCGATATGACCGGATCGTTAAATCAAGTGTTGATTTAAAGATTTAATGTATAATTATATATTTGATATATTACTTTGCATTAACTAGTATCGGTTCACTTTAAATGGATATTCTCACTCGGATGTGCACATTGTATATGTGATATACTTTTGTGCACTTGATTGTATCATGTTTGATGATACATGTTTGCTAGGGTTTTTGTGTAAAGATCAAACCATGGTTACATGATAATGGTTAGGGTTTTGTTTTATTCACTTATTTATTTATCTATTGATTTTTGGAAAATGAAAAGCATAAAGAAAATGATGGCTAACTTTGTTGTATATTGAAGCTTCATGAAGCTTTGACTATGTGACCATTTTGTCTCATGCTTAACCCTAACCATTCCCACTAACCCTAGTTTAGTCTCTACACTTGACCATGGTTGGTAGATGATAAGTATTATTATTATTTTCATTTTACTTAATACTTATCATATTATCTTCTTCTTCTTCTTCATCTTCTACTTGAAGAAAACCTTGCCTCCATCAATGGCAAAGTGAGAAAATGAGTGAGAAATCAAATTCTAAAGTGAACCCACTTCCTATTTCTTCATCCTCTACCTCTTGCCAAGCAGTATAGGGTGTTTCCTTCATAAGTTTTCATGGCTTGGTGAAGGTGGAGCTTGATCTAGTGATGCCTCGACGTAGATCATCTTCGGCATCGTCGTCGATGACCTAGCCTGCTTTTTCTCCGATGAAGCCGATGCCAGAGTCATGGTTCGAATTGGACAGCGGAGAGGACTTCATCATGGATCTATGGAGGTAGAGAAACGGATCTACAAAGGTTGTATTTCCGTTCTTTTAGTTTAGTTGTAAACTAGTTGCTTTTGTCGCCTAAAATTCTAGTTAACGATCTAGTCTAGGGTTTCTCGGCACCGTAAATTTTGAAACGGGCATGGTTGATGCCTTGTGAGACCTCATTAGTGTGCCTAGGATCCCTACAGTAACATCATATCTGTATCCTTACTTTCTATGGAAGGATATGATTTTACATTTGTAAGCGATGTGGTCCACATCCACCTAAATCAAGCTTTGATTGAGTCAGGTACATTAGATAACGGTATATTCAAGCTCAGGTTTTCAGTGTCCAGAACACACATAAAAGAAAGGCTCCGAGATTAAATCAGGCTTTCTTATAGCATTGTAGACTAGGTAATATCAATGAAACATGGTTGACGAAGTTACATAAATAGGGATATTTAGATTCGTTCGAATATCAGCCTTATGCAACTTGTCAGTCTTGTCTCATAGGAAAGATGACAAAGACTCCATTCGTGGACACGGAGTAAGAGCGAGCGAGCTCTTGGGACTCATACACAGCGATGTGTGTTGTCCAATGTCTACACATGCGCGAATTGGTTATTACTATTTCATTACTTTTACAGATGAATTCTCTAGGTATGGACATGTCTTCTTGATGAAGCATAAATCCGAGGCCTTTGAGAAATTCCGGGAATATAAGACTGAAGTAGAAAAACAAACAGGCAAAAGTATCAATACATTGAGATCTGATCGCGATGGTGAATACTTAAGTGCTGAGTTTCTGGATTACCTAACAGAGAATGGAATTATCTCTCAGCTTACTCCTCCATACACACCATAACACAATGGTGTATCGGAAATCCGGAATAGAACCCTATTGGAAATGGTTCGTTCAATGATGAGTAAGACTAAGTTGCCGTAATCTTTCTAGGGTTATGCACTAGAATCAGCTGCATATTTTTTGAACCAGGTGGGCTACACTAGCGCCCCGGCCATCAATCCGTGGCCAAACACGGAACAAAAACTTTTAAAACTGTCACTAACGGAACCCAAAACGACGGATCGTGCTATCAACCCTATACTAGTAATCTGTAAAGTGGTTTAAGATTATATCGATCGATACGTGTCCTTCGATATTCAATCTCTGTCCCAAGCTTGCCGCGGCTGCCTCGAACGAGTTTGCTCTCTGGTATCCCTTATCGAAGAGGATCCATGTCGAGGGTTCTTTATACGGGCTCCCGTTTCTAAACCGAAGCAACTCGGACATCAAATTTGCTAGCCAGATGCCTAAGATGAAGTAGAGATAGTGTGTGAATACTTTGTCTCATAACACCTATGGATTCTCAACTCATGAGAGGGATGGGTGGAGGTTGAAGAAGATGCCCATGATGAAGAAGTGTGAAGCTCAAAGAAAAACAAGTGAGCAAGCCAAGCCAAAAGAAATGAAATGGCTGCCCTCATTTTTTGTGTGTGTGTGTTGTGTGATATTGTGATTTCTACAAAAGAAAATTCACACCAAAAATATCTCACATGCCTTCACAAAATATCTCATAATACTATGCACAAATATCTTAGCCAAGACAAAAGTCTAGCCATGCCAAGAACGAGTCACAATTTCCATCATGAAACATTTAAACCAAAATGTTTTATCCAAAAAGAGAAATGGCATCAACTAAAGTTATCTTGTAACGAATTACAAGAATACCCCTCATCCGTATATACATACCTGCATCCGTATTCAGACTGAATACGAATACAACGAGACAAAAGTAATCCAACATTATAATATTAGGATCCGGCTTAAACCAAAGTCCACTAGTATTATCCGTCTGATCATGATCCGTGCACAAGTGCATGTATATGATCAAACCCTGCAATAAAACCATACGGCCTCTACAACGTTTCACCCGAACAAGGGAAACCCTCTGTGTGGGACTCTAAAGACTCGTCAATACGCTGACAGTGGGTTTAACCATAAGCATGTCAATGGGACTAGCTGTACGTAACGTGTAACAACCCTAAACTTTCTGTCCAATTTTTTTCAAAATACAGAAGGGTGTACTTGAGCCTTAGCACAAGTTATAAATATTTTTTGCCTTTGAACAGCAAGAAGGAGCTTGTAGCTCATTGGTAAGACCTTGCACTGCAGAACCAAAGCACCAGAGTTCAAATCCCATCAGCCACACATTATTTTTATTTTGATTTATTTTAATCTTTTTAGAAGCCCAAGAGTCTACACGTGCATAACACGTAGAAACCAAGAGTCACACATAAAACAAACGGGTCCACGAGTCAAGACACGGCATCAGGGGACACGTGGAAACCTGACTCGGCCTGACTTGGCCAACTCAGGCCAGCGGAACGGGCAACTCGGCCGGCGGCGCCTGGTTAACTCGTCCCAAACACATTTTTTCTTCAACTCCCGGAGACCTTTGGCCTATCCTACTCCCCGTGCACTAATTAAAATCTCTGAAATTAAACAGAGAAATTAAAACACCCCTATTAATTTTTAAATACAAAATTAAATACAATTTTTATCACACCCTTTTATCTACCCTAAACCATAATTTTTCCAATAAATACCATACCTAAACTCACCCCTCCTCACTTCTAAATCTCTGTCCAAACTCTCAAGAAAATTTCATAGACTTTTTGTGTGCAAGTGGAGTTAGAAAAGGACGAAGCTCTGGCGAACTTCCGACGACGATTCGAGGAGATACCGACGATGAAACGACGCACCGGCGCCTCCCACTTCTTCCTTTTCCTCTCTTATACCCTATAAGCCAGTAAGTCCCTTCTTCCCTTCTCTTTACTATTCTAAAAAAACTTAGAATTCTAAAACCCAACGGAAGTGGAGTTAATCCGACTTCCGATTCGGTTTTTCCTTAAAAATCATATTTTTCTTAAACACAAAAATACCAAAATCTCCCATCACGATCATTAAACATTAAAAAAACATCTTGACAAGTTTCTTATCAAAAGAATTTATATTTCAATTTTTATAGCACTTTTACAGAAAAATACCATATAGTTTACTTTCGACAAAAAACATCATTACCCCTTGATATACCTTTAGATAGTTCACGAGGTAATGACCTACCTCCTCACAACACACATATGTAATATAGCACGATGATCTTTGGGAACATAGTTTTAGAAAAATATGATTTTACACAAAACTACCTCAAACTTATAAAAACCTTTTTTCTACAAGATATGTATTTCTAGCAAATCATTGCAATCCGCCGCTACAACCCAATTCGGGGAACCCGTTCAGGATGGTGCGGGTTATCGCACATCATCGGGCTTCGTAGTGCGAGATGCAGACCTCCGCAAAGAGCATACGGTCTCGAGAGATTTAAAAAAAATACAATTTTCTTTAGAAAATGTAGTTTCTATTATAAATAAAACTTATATTTTTAATAGTAAATATATATATATGTAATTAATATAAAATACCTATTTTTAATATTTATAATATTCCACATTCTTAAAATTCAAGAAAAATATCTCATTTATAAGAAAATACCATACAAATTCCAATATTACAAATAAATACCATATATTATGAAAAATATGTTTTATTCACTGAAAATGTCACAATGATAAAATATACATCAATGAAAACTTTAAAGACGATAATAAAATACTTGTGGTGTATTTTGAAAATTATACAAAATTATGTTTACATAAAACCCCCTCAAATTATACTAAATTAAAATAAGAACCCTAGTAAATATAAGTTTAAGTGGGACAAGTCTCTTGAGCCTCAGGGAGCCGGAGATGTGGGTGCTTGCCTATTTAAGGTAGACAACTTAACAAATGGTGTTATTAACAAGGTAATCGTCTTTGAAAAAGACACAAATCCTGCCGTCCATTTGCAGCGGTTACCGATAATACCAAAACCTAATTCAGGATTCAATTTCTTTTCTAATTGCCTGACTCAGACTGAGTCTCAATATAATCAATCGAATGAGATTCAAGTATATATAACAATTCAATATGAATCCATATATTCAATCTGTTCAATCTATCAATATATACAACTTGACTGAACCGAACCATGGATATACATCCATCTACATGATTCTCCAGTTACATCAATTTACTGATATCATGGTTTCGGCAAGTGATCCATCTATACAATTCAAATTACAATACAATACGATACAAACAATACAATCAAGACATCGCGGGGTTTAAGGGGTAGATTGGTACGGAAGGTGTTAGAAGTGGCACAAGACTGTAACCATTAAGACACGTAACCTGAATTCAATTGCCGTTGTATCGTGGCTGAACGGTTCCTTGTATTCCGTCCACCGTAGTCTCTGGTCTAACGAGACTCCTCTCGTATACACTGGTCTCTTCTGTACCAAGCTACAAACAACAGCGTTAACACTAAATATAACATTATAACCACATACTCTCTATTCTGTCTATCCCATTCTTGTCTATTTACGGGACTTACCGAGAGATTTGTTCGCTAACGACGTTCTCTTTCGTTTTCTTTGGAATGTCGTCAGGTGATTCGGACCTTCAGGAGATCGAGCCCACCAGTGAGGATTTGGACCAGCTAGCTTTCGACCCGGAGCTCTAAATACTTGTACACTTCATTTCAGTACTTTCCATTTCTGTTTGTAGGGCTAGCTTAGCACCTTGTGATGGTTTTGGCAAGCATCAATCATGCTATTTTAAAATTTTTGGGGTGCTAAACAAACCCTAACCAAGATGTTTACTAGAGACTTAGGGTTAAACATGATATGTAGACTCTTTACATCTAAGTGAACAAGGAATACAACCTTTGTAGACCGGTCCTTCACTTCAATAGCTCCGTGTAGTAGTCCCTTCGCTGCGATCAGGAACTTCCGGACTCTAGAGAGGCTCCCATGGAGAAACAAACAAGCTTGCTTCGATGTCTTCGAGGCCGAAGATGATCTACGTCGAGGAGACACTAGCCCATGCTATCTCTTCACTAATTGTATAGATTAGTGAAGCAAACACCCTAAACTATATGGCTAATTGTAGAGGATGATGAAATAGGAAGTGGGCTCACTTTAGTTTCATTTTTCTCACAAGGTTTCATCACTTTAGAAAAAACTGGCAAGCTTTTTCATTTAAAGAAGAAGAAGTGATGAAGAAAATGAATAAGAGAGTGAGGTTAGAATTGCAACCATGGGTGAGATAGTTTCATGCCTAACTCATGTAGAGAATAAACCATAGCTATGAGTTAAGGGTTGGGTTAAGAAATATCTTAAGCAATGACAAAAGAGTGGACTTGGTCAATGTTTTCTACAAAATTCTCCAAGCTTCTTCCATGACTCATTCTCAATCTTTTGTGAATTACTTAATGATAAATAAAACCCAAACATAAACCCTAGTATGGTATAAGTCTCTTACATACATGTTGCAAGTTTAACCTATCATGACACAACAATATATATCACATATATATTTTGTCTACAAGAAGAAAATAATACAATTAACATATATCACATATATATATTAATGTATCATCAAGTGAGAAAAAGTAATACTTAAGTGAGCTAATATTAGTTAATGTAATTTAATATATCAAATATATAATTATATATTAAATTATCAAATCAACTCTTGATTTAATAATCCAGCTATATTACATATAACCGACTAATATCATTTGAATCAACTTATCGAATCAACACTTGATCCGATAACCCGGCAATATTATATATAACTGATCGATATCACATATCGCGAGAGTGGAATGCGGTATCACATACTCGTAGTAATCTCGGTCCCGCACATATAACATATGTGCTCCTACTCTGTTTCGCATGGACCAGGAAACCTCTGTATAGGACTCTAAAGACTCGTCAATACGCCGGCAGTAGGTGATGATCATATCAAACACCCACAAGCCGCAAGCGGTCTGCTAAACGTAACGGCCACCCGGGTATTGAACGATCAGAAGATCAACAACCAAGCCTGCTATAACTCCTACGAATCCAATCGGTAACACTACAGTACAGTCCGGTCTCATCATCTGATATATCGCATATCACAGCCTGGGTGTGGTACAACGTCAGATCCTAATAGCCTGATAAGTCATGCCGAAGCAAGGTCCATAACTGTTTGAGAAACTACTGGTAACACTTACCAGTAAATCTCAGCAACCCAAGCCAGGGATTTCCTGTTATGACCAATCAAGCATAGTGCAACATCAACTCCCAATACCGGGATAGACGAAACCCCTCCTATCGCTCATTGCCTCCATGTGACTCGGGACTGTACCCAAAAACCACCTTTTTGCACGATCCCTTGACCATGGTATGGTGGAAATCAAAGCATAGTGGGAATCAATCAAGACTCTATGACGATCTCGAGTCTACAGACTAACTTATACCAGTGTCACCAGAGAACTACTATCCGACGATGGGTATAATACCATCTAGGAGTTCTCAGCGAGTCCGTTCAGTGTACCCAGTCTCCACTGAACACCCGTGTGCCTTCTCTGATGTCAAACACCAATGGATATGGGATCATTTATCGCCCATCATATGGGTCAAGAAGCGCATACGCTAGTCTACTCTGGAGTACCGATGCCCTGTCTCGATACTCCCACGACTTGGAACTTTTGAAGGATGTACTTATAGACTACCCTGTCACCACTAGTATAATCTATATCATAATCCTGATAGTCAAGTAATCATCCTATGGGCTTTATCAACATGTGATCACAAAACAGTATTCGTTAACATGTTATGATAAAGAGTAACCGGATTTGCATACTATCATCTAGAGCAAGAATGTCCTCCCTATATATGTCCAAGTATCCATTACAATATACATCACATGTACAGTAATGGCCTCTAGGCCATACATATAACTAACAATCTCCCACTTACACTAAGGCCATCTGTTGTCGTATCCAATACCCAACAATAAAGCAGTGGTTATAGTATCCCATACTCAACCATTTTAGAGAAGTCTCTCTAGGGGTAAGGCCTTTGTGAGTGGATATGCTTTGTCAATCTTCTGGTCTACTCTCCTAACATCGATCCCTTAGAGATCAGCTATCTCCCTGATCAGGTGATACTGTCCTCAGAATATGTCTGGAACGCTGATGGGACCAGTGTTCATAGGATAAAGCCACAACTCCATTGTTGTCACAATAACAGTTATTGGATGCTCAATGGTAGGAACCTTGTTCATCTCATGAACAAGAAATGTCCTGACAACCACTTCGGTAGAATTGTTGGTAGCAATGTATTCAGCCTTTATCATCTTGTATGTCACGGTATATAGCTTGGAACTCTTCCAACATACCGTCCCTCTACTGAAAGTAAAGACAATGCCTGTGACTGACTCTCGGTCGAACTTATCACAATGAAAGCTGGAACCAAGAACTTTTTTTAGTGCTTCTCAAGTACTCAAGAATGTCCTCCACAGCTTTTCAGTGATTCTCTCAAGATTCGATCGATTCCTGATCACTACACCTAGTGAGTCATCGACATCTAGTATGGTACATCTAGTATCTACACCTAGTGAGTCATCTATATCATACTCTGATAGAGCCTACTGCCGAAGCATAGGGTATCCCTTGCACGCGAGCTCTCTTCAAATCAATCTCAGGAGACATGTTTTTGGAGAGAGTGATCCATGAGTAAGTGGGCGAACCACCATGCTTAGAATCTTCCATATTAAACTCCTTTAGTATGTTGTTAATGTACCTGGATTTGGGACACTCCCAACATCCACTTAGATCTATCACCATAGATCATAATCAATAAGATGTAGTAGGTGTCATCCAGATCTTCTATTGAGAATCCCCGTGATAAGAGGAGCTTGACCGAGTGTAGCATAGGAAACCATTTCTTATCAAGAGTATGTCAACTACGTACAATACGTGGAAACTAGCCTTACTCTCTACAACTTTCTTATATATACAAGGTTCATCTACCATTTTGATGAAGTCAAACTCTTTGACCATCACATCCAAACAGACATTCCTGACAGCCTGAACCCAGTTGAGCCATCATCTCATGATGCAATCCTCGGTCCCACTGTCACCGAGAAGACCGTAGTATCTCTCAAGTGGATGAGGAACCCTACTAGATTCGTGAAGAGGCTGAGCTTCGTTGGAGACTATTGAATCCTTTGGTTTCACCAAATCATCAGTTGTTAGTTTGTCTAGCTGGAACTCCATCAAGTTCTACCTCATGACCACTAATTTCTTCACAAGAAATTCCTTTTCAAAAAAAAGGGAATGCAGAGAAATAAAACACCTTTTGCTCCTCAGAGTGGTAGAAGATATTCCTTCGCTAATGTTTTGGGATATCCTGACAAACTTACACAACTGACATTGCCTTGAACTTGTCCGGTTTTTGCTTTTCAATATAGGCCAAACAACCCCATATCTTAACTCGTTTAAGACATGGTCTCTTCCCATTTCATATCTCATATGTAATGGTAGGCACTGATTTGGATGGAACTTTATTCAATAGGTATGCAACTTCTAAAGTGCATAACTCCTAAAAGATAACAGGTAACTCAGTAATACTCATCATAAAGCGCGCCATATGTCATAGGGTGAGATAACTCTTCCCCGATACACCATTGTGATGTGGTGTATACGAAGGAGTAAGCTGAGAGAGAATCATATTCTCCTTTTAGAAACTCCAGGAACTCTATACGCAAGTATTCGCCTCCTCGATCACATCGTAGGACTTTAATACTTCTACCTGTTTGGTTCTCAAAAGAACGAACCTTAGCATTTGTAGACATGGGACCATATACATCATCATGTATCTGTCCCAAGAGTTCACTAACTCTTTCTCTGTTTCCAGTAAACTGAGTGTGGGTCATATACCTTTGAGACAAGACTGGCAAATATCATAAGATGAAAATTCGAACAGATTCTCATATTCATCCATATGTAACTTAGCTGGTCGTGTCGCTTTGATATGACCTAGTCTACAATGCCTCAAGAAGGATTCGTTCATTTCCGAACTACTCCTCTTGTCTGTGTTCTAGATACTTTTGAACTGTTGTGTGATTTAGAACGTATATGCTAATTTGTAACCTGCCTGATCGAATCAACTCTTGATTTAGGAAAGTGTTCACAACATTATCGTTTTATACAGAATTATATCCTTCTTTAGCTTAGTAAAGAACATGATGTAATGTTGTATATCAGGTTCGGTATGTAATAACATTCATTCAGAATCAATGTATTAATACAAGGTGATATCTACCAACTGATTTGGCTGCAATACTTGCACCATTCTCTAACACTTAGAGACATATCACCTATTCACAGTTCTCTATCTTTCTGTAGCCCATGTAAAATATTACATATGCGGGATCCTGATCTGGTATCACATACCCAGGACGTAGAGGATACTGAAAACAGTTCTCGGTAATAAGGACACCGGAAGAATATGCATCAACATGCACTTTCTTCGAATTGGGTCGTGTGGAAATCCGGATATGCCCCTATTTCTTGCTCGGACTTATAACAATTATAAGATTGATCGGAACCAACGTTCCCTAGCATAGTATAATAAGCAGGTTCGGTCAATGCATCCATATTATTATCTTGATTAAGGCGTGACATGGTCGCTACCAGGAGAGAGAGAGGAAAAAAACACTCTGCGTGTGATTTTGCATGATTAGATTGGTTATTATTTTATCTAATCAGGATGGTTCCCACTGTTTTAGTCAAATCTACCTTCAAACCCAAAAAGGTAAGACTAGCCAGGATTAATTACACCCTATAAGTTCGCCAATCTTTCGGCCAGGCCAGTGTCGGTACTTTGAGGGAGGTTCCCCGTGCTTTTGCACGGACCTAAATAAAATAAACCTCGTTTTCCCAGAGGCATAACCCTATTAACACCTTTCTAGACACCTACTTAATCGGCTAATTGTCATGTGTAAAACTCTCCCAGGAGTAACTCTTACTCGCAGTGGGTATCGGGATCCAACTATCTCATAGAAGTTATGCAATCTCATTACAAATTTCAACACTTGAAATTCCCAATAATATTTTGCGCCAAGCGATCTATGACCTTGACGAGGTCAAAAAACCATAGAACGCAAGTAAAGTTCAACCCGTCATTTCCCGATTGAATTAAACCCACCTGCACGACCCTTGACTAGGTCAACAAGGCCGCACGACTACCATAATCCAATCGCATCAAATGCTTTGCAGATAAGCACTAATCAGCTACCGGACACTACGCCTTGACTGAGTCAACAAACGCAGCACGAATACTAAATACTACTTATCTGAAATGACGGAGGGCAACGACGGGTTCTTATGAAAACCCTTTGCGTAATGAACTTGATATCATTGTAGAATCGAGTGAATTTTTAAAAGGAGTGTTTTTGAGGCTTTTACTAGTTTCGCTAAAGAGGTCACTCTCGGTGAAGGGTTCTCGGCTCTTTCCTTATCGAATAAGGTGCAGGATATTTCACAAATACAACTATGCATAGCAAAATCTATAGAAGCAATCAAAAGACAAACCGAGTGGGTTTTAATATCTGCTAGTTTCGCTAAAGAGGTCACTCCTGGTGAAGGGATCTCTGATCTTTCCTTATCGAATAAGGTGCTGGATATTCTACAAGGAATACTTCTATGCAAAGCAAGAACTAGAGCTACCAGTTTTTAAACAAGTTTCTACATCTTTTGGCTTCTTTTATTTCATTAATCTCATTAATGAAGTCCCATTTATTTATGCTTCCCAAGTATCATATAAGAAACGAAAGCAATAATATTAGTTATATCTCATATATATAATATAGGCATTCGTCTCACGTATATAAAATGATCACATCACAGAATATCAGCAGCAGAAGAATCACATATGAAATATTGGATATACTAGGAATTCCTTGTTTTATTTATGCCAGTAAAAACGCGGATTCCACGGTCGTGATGAATAGCCAAACCCACATCCTTAGTCCCCTACGAGAGTGATAAGCAACCTTACCAATTCTAGAGTTAGGAGACCCGGTCTCGACTCCTCGAAATGGTCTCCCACTGTACCCTAGAACCCGGTTACTTGTGATCCCCACCTTGGGTCTATCCTAATGCGGAAATGTAAATAATATACAATGGTGACATCATCCTCAACACGGAAGTGCCCCAATAAAAGAATATTACATACAATGAATTTTACATGAATGAAAATGAAAAACTCTCATCTCACATAAAAACCTCCGGCTATTCAAAACACGACGATTCAATATAACATATCACAGCAACATATAACATCACATGTCATCAACGTAAGTAAATATGCGTATCCCAGTTGTCGTTGACATATAGCACCGAAACCGGCGATACACCACATATTACACTTACGGTCGCAGAAAAGAAAGTGAAAAACTACAACAGTTGGATCCGCAACCACCTTAGACATCATAAACCCAATATATCACATACATTTGATTTCATGCCTAACCAAATAAATTCCTTAGATATCGCATGCCTCACAATTATAAACCCCGCATTTTAGTCTCGATATTGAAAACACTTTCCAATAATCTGTCGGGTAATTCAACAAGACTCCCGATAACCCGATCGAATGCTCGTCGGAAACTTTAATAGACGGCCGCACCTCCCGATACCGTCGACAAAGTACACCAAGGAGGAACACCGCAGCCGTGAGCACCAGAACGGATGCTTTTGGCTATGAGGTTCTCCAACAGTCACTTGATCGGGGCTATGGGGTGTGGCTCTCCAGTAAGGTTACCCAGCGAGCATCCGCGTACACTACGTAATTGCGACGGACTTTTGATCCACATCAAAATCCTGTGGCAACCGATCAAATGAGACTAAAGTGCTAGATTTATAAAATTCAAACTAGTTATCACATAACCAATTATGTGGATTCCAAATATTGAATCAAAATCACAGATAGATAGGCGAAGTTAGATAATTCGATCGATGCAACGAATTCCCAAAAATTCCGAGAAAGCTCAACACTTGGGCATAGTTAAAGTTAACAGAGACATGCCACAGTACCTACGAACCAACAGCTGAAGGGCCCGACCCAAGCCTCTCAAGCGGCGCCGGGGTTCCGCCGCCAAAACCATGTTTTGGCCGCGGATCCACGATCACTTAGACGAGTTAGGGTTTCATTCTTCAGGTGTGTCCATAGAATTCCCTGCATGATTTTCTGAGTATTTTTAACATGGAAAAATCTAACTTTTTGAAAAATTTCCAGAAAGGGGGTCATTTCTGGCTACCGGAGTTCGATCGGACTTTAAACTTCGTCTAGACAATGCCTAATGCTCTAGCTTGGCTCTGATACCATTGTAGGGTTAGCTTAGCACCTTGTGATGGTTTTGACAGCATCAATCATGCTACATTGAAATTTTTGGGGTGCTAAACAAACCCTAACCAAGATGTTAACTAGAGACTCAGGGTTAAACAAGGTATGTAAACTCTTTACATCTAAGTGAACAAGGAATTCAACCTTTGTAGACCGGTCCTTCACTTCAATAGCTCCATGTGGTAGTCCCTTCGCTGCGATCACGAACTTCCGGACTCTAGAGAGGCTCCCATGAAGAAACAAACAAGCTTGCTTCGAAGTCTTCGAGGCCGAAGATGATTTACGTCGAGGAGAAACTAGCTCATGTTATCTCTTCACTAATTGTGTAGATTAGTGAAGCAAACACCCTAAACTAAATGGCTAATAGTAGAGGATGATGAAATATGAAGTGGGCTCACTTTAGTTTTATTTTTCTCACAAGGTTTCATAACTTTAGAAAAAACTAGCAAGCTTTTTCATTTGAAGAAGAAGAAGAAGTAACGAAGCAAATGAATAAGAGAGTGAGGTTAGAATTGCAACCATGGGTGAGTTAGTATCATGCCTAACTCATGTAGAGAATAAACCATAGCTATGAGTTAAGGGTTGGGTTAAGAAATATCATAAGCAATGACAAAAGAGTGGACTTGGTCAATGTTTTCTATAAGCTTCTCCAAGCTTCTCCCATGACTCATTCTCAATCTTTTGTGAATTACTTAATGATAAATAAAACCCAAACATAAACCCTAGTATGGTATAAGTCTCTTACATACATGTTGCAAGTGTAACCTATCATGACACAACAATATATATCACATATATATTTTGTGTACATGAAGAAAATAATACAATTAACATATATCACATATATATTAATGTATCATCAAGTGAGAAAAATAATACTTAAGTGAGATAATATTAGTTAATGTAATTTAATATAACAAATATATAATTACATATTAAATTATCAAATCAACTCTTGATTTAATAATCCGGCTATATTTCATATAACCGACTAATATCATTTGAATCAACTTATCGAATCAACACTTGATCCGATAACCCGGCTATATCATATATAACCGACCGATATCACATATCGCGAAAGTGGAATGCAGTATCACATACTCGCATCAATCTCGGGTCCGCACATATCACATATGTGCTCCTACTCCATTTCGTATGAACCAGGAGACCTCTGTGTAGGACTCTAAAGACTCGTCAATACGCCGGAAGTAGGTGATGATCATATCAAACACACACAAGCCGCAAGCGGTCTGCTAAACGTAACGGCCACCCAGGTATTGAGCGATCCGATGATCAACAAGCAAGCCTGCTATAACTCCTGCAAATCCAATCAGTAACACTACCGTACAGTCTGGTCTCTTCATCTGATATGTCGCATATCAGACCCTGGGGTGGTATAACGTCAGAACCCAATAGCTTGATAAGTCATGCCGATGCAAGGTCCATAACTGTTTGAGAAACTACTGGTAACACTTACTAGTAAATCTCAGCAAGCCTGGCCAGGGATTTCCTGTTATGGCCAATCGAGCATAGTGCAACATCAACTCCCAATACCGGGTGTGAAAAAACCCCTCCTATAGCTCATTGCCTCCATGTGACTCAGGACTGTACCCAAAAACCATCTTTTTTCACGATCTCTTGACCATGGTATGGTGGAAATCAAAGCACAGTAGGAATCAAACAAGACACTATAACGATCTCGGGTCTACAGACGAACCTGTACCAGTGTCACTGTAGGGTTCCTAGGCACGCTCAAGAGGTCTCACAAGGCATCAACCATGCCAAATTCTAATTTTTTCGGTGCCGAGAAACCCTAATGCGATCGTTAACTAGAATTTAGGCGAAACGAAATGCTACTAAACTACTTTAGTGCTAAGTGAACGGAAATACAACCTTTGTAGATCCGGTCCTCCACCTCCATAGCTCCGCGTTGACGTCCCTCCACTGCGATCATCCGATCCCGAACTCTAGTAATGGTTTCGTCGAAGAAATGATCGGGCTAGGTCGTCGACTTTGATGCCGAAGATGATCTACGTCGAGGCAACACAAGATCAAGCTCCAACTTCACCAAGTCATGAAACTTGTGAAGAAAACACCCTATACTACATGGCAAGTGGTAGAGGATGAAGAAATAGGAAGTGGGTTCACTTTAGAATTGGATTTCTCACTCTTTTTCTCAAGTCACCATTGAAGCTAGCAAGCTTCTTTCTTCTTGAAGAAGAAGAAGAAGAAGAAAAAGAATATGATAAGAATAATTGAATAAATGGAAAATAATGTGATTCTTATCATAATGCAACCTTGGGTTAGTTTAACAAGTGTAGAGAATAAACTAGGGTTTAGTTGAATGGTTAGGGTTAAGCAAAAAACAAAATGGTCAAAGCTTTCAAAGCTTCATGAAGTTTCAAGAATGAAACAAATTAAGCCACCATTTTATTCTTGCCAAAATAAACAAATAAATAAATAAAATGAATAAGTGAATAATTCAAAGCCCTAACCATTCACTTAACCATGGTTTAAAGTAAACTTACACCCAAGCTTGCATGTATCATCAAACATGATACAATCTAATGCACAAAAATATATCACATATACTACATGTGCACATCAAGTGAGAAAATCCATCTTAAGTGAACAAATACTAGTTAATGTAAAGTAATATATCAAATATATAATTATACATCAAATCATTAAATCAACACTTGATTTAATGATCCGGTCATATCGCATATAACCGACTAATATCAAGTGTATCAATGTATCGAATCAACACTTGATTCGGTAACCCGGCTATATCACATATAACCTGCCGATGATACAAATCGCGAGAATAGAATCCAGTATCACATACTGGTATTATTCTCGATCCCGCACATATCTCATTTGCGCTCCTATTTCGTTTCGCTTGAGCCAGGAAACCTCTGTGTAGGACTCTAAAGACTCGTCAATACGCCGGCAGCAGGTGATGATCATATCAAGCACCCACAAGCCGCAAGCGGTCTGCTAAACGTAACGGCCACCCGGGTATTGAGCGATCAGAAGATCGACGAGCAAGCCCGCTCACACTCCTGTGAATCCAACCAGTAAAACTTACTGTACAGTCCGGTCTCGTCGTCTGATATGTCGTATATCTCGCCTAGGGGTGGTAAATGTCAGACCCCAATAGCTCAATAAGTCGTGTCGATATGAGGTCTATAACAGTTCGAGAAACTACAGGTAACACTTACTAGTAAATCTCAGCAAACCTGGCCAGGGATTTCCGGTTATAGCCAATCGAACACAGCGCAGCATCAACTCCCTATAGCGGGAGAGACGAATCCCCTCCTATCGCTCATTGCCTCCATGTGATTCGGGACTGTACCCAAAAACCACCGTTTTGCACGCCCTCTTGGACGTGGTAAGGTGGAAATCAAAGCACAGTGGGAATCACACAAGACTCTATGACGATCTTGGGTCAACAGACTACTCTGTACCAGTGTAACCAGAGAACTGCCATCTGACGTAAGGTATAATACCATCTGGGAGTTCTCGGCGAGTCCGTCCAGTGTACCCAGTCTCCACTGAGCACCCGTATATCATCTCTGATGTCAAACACCAATGGATATGGGATCATCCATCGCCTATCTATATGGGTCGAGAAGGTATACGCTAGTCTACTCTGGTATATCGATACCCTGTCTCGATACACCCACGACTAGGGACCTTGAAGGATGTACTTATGGACTACCATGTCCCTACTAGTATGATCCGCATCATAGTCCAGGTAGTCAAGTACTCATCCTAAGGGCTTTACCAACATGTAACAGAGAGACAATCAGTGTACACGTTAAGGTAAAGAGCAACCAGATAGCATACTATCATGTCGAGCAAGAAAGTCCTCCCTATATATGTCCAAGCATCCACTACAATATACATCCTATGTATAGTAATGGCCTCTAGGGCATACATATAACTAACAGTCACTAGAGAACTGCTATCTGACGATGGGTATAAAACCATCTAGGAGTTCTCGGCGAGTCCGTTCAGTGTACCCAGTATCCAATAAGCACTCGTGTACCTTCTCTGATGTCAAACTCCAATGGATATGGGATCATCCATCGCCCATCATATGGGTCAAGATGCACATACGCTTGTTTACTCTGGAGTACCGATGCCCTGTCTCGATACTCCCACGACTAGGAACTTTTGAAGGATGTACTTATCGACTACCCTGTCACCACTCGTATGATCTACATCATAATCCTGATAGTCAAGTGTAAGGTTCCTAGGCACACTAATGAGGTCTCACAAGTGATCAAACACGGCCAATTCAAAAAATTTCATGTGCCTACAAACCCTAATACGGATCGTTAACTAGATGTATAGGCGATGCGATGCAAGTAAACTTTAACTAAAAGGGAAGGGGTTACAACCTTTGTAGATCCGGTCCTCCACTTCCTAGGCTCCGCGATGACGTCCCTCCGCTGTCCATATCAGATCCCGGACTCTAGCATCGGCTTCATCGGAAAAATGGGCGGGCTAGGTCGTCAACTTCGATGCCGAAGATGATCTACGTCGAGGCAACTCAAGATCAAGCTCCAACTTCACCAAGTAATGAAACTTGTGAAGAAAACACCCTATACTACTTGGCAAGTGGTAGAGGATGAAGAAATAGGAAGTGGGTTCACTTTAGAAATGGATTTCTCACTCTTTTTCTCAAGTTTCCATTGATGGTTGCAAGGTTTCTTCATTGTTGAAGATGAAGAAGATGAAGAAAGAATATGATAAGTCTTATTCAAAATAGAAAATAAAATGAAAACTTATCATATGGCAACCATGGTTAGGTGTAGAGAATAAACTATGGTTAGGTTGAATGGTTAGGGTTAAGTATGAGACAAAAATGGTGGACTTGTTCAAAGCTTCATGAAGCTTCAACAAGCAAACAAAGAAAGCCACCATGACTAATTTTGCAAAAATGAACAAATAAATTATTGAATAGATAAGTAAACAAAACCCTAACCATTCATATAACCATGGTTTAATCATACACACAAACTCAAGTTAGCATGTATCATCAAACATGATACAAACAAGTGCACAAAAGTATATCACATATACAACTTGTGTACTTCAAGTGAGAAAATCCATTTAAAGTGAACAAATACTAGTTAATGCAAATTATAATATCAAATATATAATTATGCATTAAATCATTAGATCAATACTTGATTTAACGATCCGGTCATATCGCATATAACCGACTAATATCCAATATATCGGCTTATCGAATCAATCCTTGATTCGATAACTAGGTTATATCGCATACAACCAATCGATACATTCATCGCGAGAATAGAATACGGTATCACATACATGCATTATTCTCGGTCCCGCACATATCTCATATGCGCTCCTATTTCGTTTCGCTTGAGCCAGGAAACCTCTGTGTAGGACTCTTAAGACTCGTCAATACGCCGGCAGCAGATGATGATCATATCAAACACCCACAAGCCACAAGCGGTCTGCTAAACGTAACGGCCACCCGGGTATTGAGCGATCAGAAGATCGACGAGCAAGCCCGCTCACACTCCTGTGAATCCAACCAGTAACACTTACCGTACAGTCTGGTCTGTTCGTCTGATATGTCGCATATCTCTCCTAGGGGTGGTAAACGTCAGACCCCAATAGCTTGATAAGTCATGCCGACGTGAGGTCCATAACATTCGTGAAACTACTGATAACTCTTACCAGTATATCACTGCAACCCTGGCTAGGGATTTCCTGTTATGGCCAGTCGAGCATAGCACAACATCAACCCCCAATACCGGGAGAGACGAATCCCATCCTATCGCTCATTGCCTCCATGTGAATCGGGATTGTACCCAAAAACTACCTGTTTGCATGACTCAGTAGAGCCGTGGTAGGGTGGAAATCAAAGCACAGTGGGAGACACACAAGACTCTATGGCGATCTCGGGTCAACAGACTAAGCTGTACCAGTGTCACCAGAGAACTGCCATCTGACGTGATGTATAATACCATCTGGGAGTTCTCGGCGAGTCCGTTCAGTGTACCCAGTCTCCACTGAGCACCCGCATACCATCTCTGATGTCAAACACCAATGGATATGGGATCATCTATCGTCCATCACATGGGTCGAGAAGATATACGCTAGTCTACTCTGGAATATCGATGCCCCGTCTCGATATTCCCACGACTAGGAATATTGAAGGATGTACTCATGGACTACCCAGGCCCCAGTAGTATGATCTGCATCATAGTCCTAGATGTCGAGTACACATCCTAAGGGCTTTATCAACATGTAATCAGAGAGACAGAAAGTATACATGTTAAGATAAAGAGCAACCAGATAGTGTACTATCATGTCGAGCAAGAAAGTCATACCTATATATGTCCCAGCATCCATTACAATATACATCCAATGCACAGTAATGGCCTCTAGGGCATACATATAACTAACAATCTCCCACTTGCACTAGGGCCATCTGTAGCAGTGGTTGCAGTATCTAATACTCAACCATCCCCATAAGTCTCTCTGTGGGAAAAGGCCTTTGTGAGTGGATCCGCCGTGTTGTCCTCTGAGTCTACTCTCCTAACCTCGATCACCCTGGAGATCATCTATCTCCATGATCAGGTGATGCTGCCTCAGAATATGTCTGGGTCATTGATGGGACCAGGGTTCCTGGGCCAAAGCCACACTTCCATTGTCATACAATGGTAGGAACCAAGTTCATCTTATGAACCAATATACACCCAAACTGCCTCTTTGGTAGTATCTTTAATAGCGATGTTACCAGCCTTTATCATCTAGTTTGCCACGGTATCTAGCTTGGAACTCTTCCAACATACCGTCCCTTCACTGAGGGTAAAGACAATGCCTGCGACTGATATTCAGTCGTTTTTATCACCCTGGAACCCTTCCAGTGATTCTCTCTAGGATCAACTGATACCATCTCACTACAACTAGTGAGAATCCTAACATCCATTTAGATCTATCTCATAGACCCAAATCCCAGGATTTAGGAGGTATCATCTTTATCCTATATGGAGAATCCATGTGATAAGCGGAGATTGACCGTGCGTAGCATAGGAAACTCTTTTCTTATCAAGAGTATGTTGTCCACGTACAATACGAGGATGACCACCTTACTCTCTACTACCTTTTTGTATATACAAGGTTCATCTACCATTTTGATGAAGTCAAACTCTTTGACTACCACATCAAAATAGATGTTCCAACTCCGCGATGCCTGCTTTATCCTGTAAAGCAACTTGCACACGTTTTCGCTGCTCTCACTGTTTATGAAGCCCTCTGGCTGTGTACTTATAGACATTCTCTTCTAAATCATTATTTAGAAAAGTAGTCATGGCACCCAACCGCCAGATATCGTAGTCATGGTATGTAGCCGTGGCAAGTAGGATCTGGATGGACTTAAGCATAGCCACTGGAAAAGGTATCATCATTATCCACGCCTGGTCGATGACGAAAACCTTTAACAAGTCTAGCTTTGAAAGTCTCAACTTTTCCATCTACACCAAGTAATCTTCTCAAGATATACTTGCTCCTGATGGGGATTTAACCTTTCAGATATAGCAACCAAAGTCCATACTTTGTTGGTGTACATGGATTCCATCTCAGATCGCTAAGCACCCAGCCATTCTTACAAAGCCCCTACTCTTGATGGCCTGCTCGAAACTAGTTAGGCCATCATCTCATGATGCAATCCTCGCTCCCACTGTCATCGAGAAACCGAAGTATCTCTCAGGCGGATGAGAAACCCTACCAGATCGGCGGAGAGGCTGAGGTTCGTCGGAAACTATTGAATCCTTTGGTTCTGTTAAATCATCAGCTGCAGTTTTGTATAGCTGGAACCTTTCCAGTTCTACATAACGGACCTCGCCTCGATTTTGTCCGGATTTTGCTTTTGACATAGGCCGGACAATCCCAAATCTTAACTAACTTAAGATATGGGCTCTTCCCTTTCCATATCGCATATGAAGTGGTAGGCAACTGATTTCATTTGAACCCTATTCAATAGGTATGCAGCTTCTCAAGCGCATAACTCCCAAAATGAAATAGGAAACTCAGTAGTACTCATTATAGAGCACACCATATCTAATATTGTGCGATTGCTCCACCCCGATACACCGTTGTGCTGTGGTGTATTCAGAGGAGTAACACTGAGAGAGAATCTCATTCTCCTTTAGAATAGTCCAGGAATGCCATGCACAAGTATTCTCCTCCCTGATCTTATCATAGGACATAATACTTATACCTGTATTGGTTCTCTACTTCTAGCTTATATTCTGTGAATATCTCAAAAGGTTCGGACTTGTGTTTCAACAGGAACATATGTCTGAATCTTGAGAGATTATCAGAGAACGTAATGAAGTATAAAGAACCAGTCCTGGCATGTGTAGACAGGAAACCTTACATACATCATCATGTATCAGTCTCAAGAGTTCATTAACTCTCTCTGTTTCCAATAAACAGGGCTATGGTCATCTAATCTTTGTGACATGACTGGCAAGTTTCACAAGATGTAAATTCAAACTGCTTTAAATATGCATCTAAAATGTAACTTCAGCCAGTCGGGTCGCATTGAAATGACCTAGTCTACAATGCCTCAAGAAGGATTCGTTCATTTCTGAACTCTTCCTCTTGTGTGTGTTCTGTATACTAGGAACTGTAGTTTGATTTAGAACGTCAATGCTTTTAGATAACGTGCCTGAACCGATCAACTTTTGATATAGGAAATGTTCAAAACATTATCCAACAATACAAAATTTTATCATTTCTTTACTAATAAAGAGACTGATATGATTTTGTATATCAGGTTCGGTATCTGATAGCATTTGTTCAGAATCAATGTATTGGTAATACAGAGTGACAGTGACCAACAGACTTGGCTGCAACACTTGCCCCGTTTTCTGTCTCATGAAACTTATCACCCGTTCTCAGTTTTTCTACTTTTTTTGTAGCCCTATGTAACAGATTACATATCTGGGATCCTGATCCGGTATCATATACCCAGGATGCAGAGGATACTGAGAAACAGTTCTTTGTAATGAACACACCCGAAGGAGATGCATCATATGCACTTTCTTCTTTTGGGCGGCATAGGAATTCTGGTATTCCCCTATTTCCTGCTTTGTCTTATAACAATTATAAGTTGGAGCGGGACTAACGTTCCCCAGCTCAGTATAACAAGCGGGTTCGATCAATACATCCATATTATTATCTTGATTAAGGCGTGATATGGTCGCTACCTGGAGAGAGAGAGAAGAAAACACTCAGCGTGCGCTCTTGCAAGATTAGATTGGTTATATATTTTATCTAATCAGGATGGCTCCCACTGTTTTTATCAAATCTTCCTTCAAACCCTAAAAGGAAAGACTAGCCGGGATTAATTACACTCTACAAGTTCGCTAATCTTTCAGCCAGGCCAGTGTCGGTACTTTGAGGGAGGTTCCCCGTGCTTTCGCACGGACCTAATTACAGTAAACCTCGTTTTCCCAGAGGCGTAACCACGTTGACACCTTTCTAGACACCTACTTGATCGGCTAATTGTGAAGTTCAAAACTCTTCCAGGAGTAACAATTACTCACAGTGGGTATCGGGATCCAACTATCACATAGAAGTTATGCAATCTCATTGTAAATTTCAACACTTGAAACTCCCGATAAAGATTTTTACCCCTAGCACTTATGACCATAACTATGGTCAACAAATCATAAGTACTAGTCAAGTTCTATCCGTCATTTCGTGATTAAGTAGACCCACCCACATGACCCTTAACTAAGATCAATAAAGTCACGCGACTGTCCTAACTAATCGCATCATATGTTGTGTAGGAAGACATCACTTAGCTACCGTACACTGTGCTTTAACTATGGTCAACAAACACAGCACGAATACTAAGTACTCTACTTCCTAAAATGACGGAGGGTTGCGAATGGTTTTTATGAAAACCTTTAACGCTTTGAACATGATCTCGTTGCGGAATCAAATGGTTCTTAAATGGAATGTTTTTGAAGCTTTTCTAGTTTTTCTAAAGGGGTCACTCCCGGTGAAGGGATCGTCGGCCCTTTCCTCGTCGAATGAGGTGCGGGATATTTCATATATATCACAGTGCAAAGCGGAAACTATAGAAGCGGTCTAAAGACAAACCGAGTGTGTAGCATCTGCCAGTTAATGCTAAAGGAGTCACTCTCATCGAATAAGGTGCAGGATGTTCTTCAAGAAACACCGCGATGCAAAGCAAGAACTGTAGCTACCTGTTTTTATTTTGAAATTCGATTCCACAACATCGATTAGGTTTATTTTCTTTCATTAATCTCATTAATGAATATCCCATCATTTAAGTCCACCTAAACATCACAGATAAATATAACATACGCTTATGCCATCCGCATTCGCCTCGATGTCCTGTCTGCACCGTTAGGTTAGGTAACTAACGCCAGAGCGAGGCAGGGCAAGTGCGGGTGTAAAACATAAGCAACGTCTATATAATATATCATATATACTATATACTATATCTATCTGAACAAATCACATGATCACATCACAGATAACGCAGCAGAAAATATCATATGAAATATTGGATATACTAGGACGTCCGTGTTTTTAATACGAGCCAGTATAAAACACGGATTCCACGGTCGTGATGAATAGCCAATCCGACACCCCTAGACCCCTACGAGAGCGGCAAGCAACCCTACCAATTCTAAGGTTAGGAGACCCGGACTCGACTCCTCGAGTTGGTCTCCCACTGGACCCTAGAACCCGGTTACTTGTGCCCTCCTCCTTAGGTCTATCCTAGTGCAGAAAAGTAAATAATATACAAATGGTGACATCATCCGCAACCTGGAAGTGCCCCAATAAAAGAATATTACATACAAGTTTTTACATGAATGAAAATGAAAAATACTCATCTCACATAAAAACCCCTCGGCTATTCAAACACGACGATCCAATATAACATATCCAGCAACACATAACATCACATGTCATCAACGTAAGTAAATATGTGCATCCCAATTTTCGTTGACATATAGCAACGAAACCGGCGATATCACATATTACACTTACGGTCACAGAAAAGAAAGTGTAAAACTACAACAGTTGGAATCCGCAACCTCTTTAGACATCGCATGCCTAATCAAATGAAATACTTAGACATCGCATGCCTAACAATTATAAACCCCGCATTTTAGTCTCAAAATCGAAAACACTTTTCAATATAAAGTCGGGCAATTCAACAGGATTCCCGACATTCTCATCGAATGCTCGTCGCAAACTTTAGTAGACGGCCGCACCCCCAATACCGTCGACGAAGTGCACTAAGGCGGAACACCGCTGCCGCGAGCACCCGAACGGATGCTTTTGGCGATGGGGTTCTCCTACAGTCACTTGGTCGGGGCTATAGGGCGAGGCTGTCTATTAAGTTTACCCGGCGAGTATCCGCGTACGCTACGTGATTGCGATGGACTTCTGATCACATCAAAATTCCGTGGCAACCGATCAAGTTAGACTAAAGCGCTATGTTTATAACATTCAAATCAGTTATCTCATAACTTCTTGTGGATTCCAATTATTGTATCACATTCCGGATAAGATAGAAAATGTTTAATTTTCCGATCGAACAATCGAACACCCAAGTTCTCCCGAAATTGCTCAACACATGAAATAAGTTTAAAGACATTCACTTCATACCTCAGTACCAACAGTCCAGCCGTAGAAGGGTCAAGCCAACGCCTCACATGTGGCATGCCGTACTGCTCCAAACCCTAAGGTTCAAAGGGCAGTTCAAGACGGTCACATAATCGAGTTAAGGTTTGTTGTCTTCTAGAGGGACCATCGCATTACTTGCACTACTTAGAACGTCATTAAACTACGGAAAAATCCAACAATTGGAAATTTCCCAGCAGGGGAAAAAGTGGGTATTTATATCTGGTCGAACTTTTTAACATATTCTAAAATTATCCGGAAAAGCACACAGACAAAATTAGACTATCCGATCGAAACACCGAGTCCCCAATACAACCCAGAATATTCAACTCTTGAATAAACATTAAAAAATCCCAGAAAATCCAGAACCAAAATATAGGAATTACTGTGCAAAAATTATTAGGCAATGTGACCATACGGCCGCGGAACCGCCGCAGAAGCCATGCTTCTGCCGCTGTTCCGCGGCGGTTTAGATGATTCAGGGGCTCGTTTTGCACCATAATTCTTATATCTTCCTGCTGAATTTTTTAAGAATTTTTAATCTGGAAAAAACTCAGTTTTTAAAAAATGTACAGAGAGCCATTTTGAATTAGGGTTTCGGGTCGATCGGACTTCTAACTCCGTCTACGCATCGCCTAAGGCTCTAGCTAGGCTCTGATACCACTGTAGGGTTCCTAGGCACACTAATGAGGTCTCACAAGTGATCAAACATGGCCAATTAAAAAAATTTCATGTGCCTACAAACCCTAATACGGATCGTTAACTAGATGTATAGGCGATGCGATGCAAGTAAACAACTTTAACTAAAAGGGAAGGGGTTACAACCTTTGTAGATCCGGTCCTCCACTTCCTAGGCTCCGCGATGACGTCCCTCCGCTGTCCATATCGGATCCCGGACTCTAGCATCGGCTTCATCGGAGAAATGGGCGGGCTAGGTCGTCGACTTCGATGCCGAAGATGATCTACGTCGAGGCAACTCAAGATCAAGCTCCAACTTCACCAAGTCATGAAACTTGTGAAGAAAACACCCTATACTACTTGGCAAGTGGTAGAGGATGAAGAAATAGGAAGTGGGTTCACTTTAGAATTGGATTTCTCACTCTTTTTCTCAAGTTGTTATTGTTGGTTGCAAGGTTTCTTCATTGTTGAAGATGAAGAAGATGAAGAAAGAATATGATAAGTCTTATTCAAAATAGAAAATAAAATGAATACTTATCATATGGCAACCATGGTTAGGTGTAGAGAATAAACTATGGTTAGGTTGAATGGTTAGGGTTAAGCATGAGACAAAAATGGTGGACTTGTTCAAAGCTTCATGAAGCTTCAACAAGCAAACAAAAAAAGCCACCGTGACTAATTTTGCAAAAATGAACAAATAAATAAATGAATAGATAAGTAAACAAAACCCTAACCATTCATATAACCATGGTTTAATCATACACACAAACTCAAGTTAGCATGTATCATCAAACATGATACAAACAAGTGCACAAAAGTATATCACATATACAACTTGTGTACTTCAAGTGAGAAAATCCATTTAAAGTGAACAAATACTAGTTAATGCAAATTATTATATCAAATATATAATTATGCATTAAATCATTAAATCAATACTTGATTTAACGATCCGGTCATATCGCATATAACCGACTAATATCCAATGTATCGGCTTATCGAATCAATCCTTGATTCGATAACTAGGTTATATTGCATACAACCAATCGATACATTCATCGCGAGAATAGAATATGGTATCACATACACGCATTATTCTCGGTCCCGCAAATATCTCATATGCGCTCCTATTTCGTTTCGCTTGAGCCAGGAAACCTCTGTGTAGGATTCTAAAGACTCGTCAATACGCCGGCAGCAGATGATGATCATATCAAACACCCATAAGCCGCAAGCGGTCTGCTAAATGTAACGGCCACCTGGGTATTGAGCGATCAGAAGATCGACGAGCAAGCCCGCTCACACTCCTGTGAATCTAACCAGTAACACTTACCGTACAGTCCGGTCTGTTCGTCTGATATGTCGCATATCTCTCCTATGGGTGGTAAACGTCAGACCCCAATAGCTTGATATGTCATGCCGACGTGAGGTCCATAACATTCGTGAAACTACTGATAACTCTTACCAGTATATCACTGCAACCCTGGCCAGGGATTTCCTGTTATGGCCAGTCGAGCATAGCACAACATCAACCCCCAATACCGGGAGAGACGAATCCCCTCATATCGCTCATTGCCTCCATGTGAATCGGGACTGTACCCAAAAACCACCTGTTTGCACGACTCAGTAGAGCCGTGGTAGGGTGGAAATCAACGCACAGTGGGAGACACACAAGACTCTATGACGATCTCGGATCAACAGACTAAGTTGTACCAGTGTCACCAGAGAACTGCCATCTGACGTGAGGTATAATACCATCTGGGAGTTCTCGGCGAGTCCGTTCAGTGTTCCCAGTCTCCACTGAGCACCCGCATACCATCTCTGATGTCAAACACCAATGGATATGGGATCATCCATCGCCCATCACATAGGTCGAGAAGATATACGCTAGTCTATTCTGGAATATCGATGCCCCGTCTCGATATTCCCACGACTAGGAACATTGAAGGATGTACTCATGGACTACCCAGGCCCCACTAGTATGATCTGCATCATAGTCCTGGAAGTCGAGTACACATCCTAAGGGCTTTATCAACATGTAATCAGAGAGACAGAAAGTATACATGTTAAGATAAAGAGCAACCAGATAGCGTACTATCATGTCGAGCAAGAAAGTCATATCTATATATGTCCCAGCATCCATTACAATATACATCCAATACACAGTAATGGCCTCTAGGGCATACATATAACTAACATCAAGTAATCATCCTATGGGCTTTATCAACATGTGATCACAACTGTAGGGTTCCTAGGCACTCCAAGGAGGTCTCACAATGCATCGATCATGCCAATTTCAAAAAATCTAGGTGCCGAGAAACCCTAATACGGATCGTTGGCTAGAAATCTAGGCGAAAATGAAACTAGTTAACAACTTAACTAAAGTTTAATAGAAATACAACCTTTGTAGATCCGGTGCTCCACCTCCATAGCTTCGCAACGAAGTCCCCTTGCTGTCCAAATGAATTCCCGGGCTCTAGCGTCGGCTTCGTCGGAGAAATGGCGAGCTAGGTCGTCGATGTCCATGCCGAAGATGATCTACGTCGAGGCATCGCTAGATCAAGCTCCACCTTCACCAAGCCATGAAAACTTGTGAAGGAAACACCCTATACTACTTGGCAAGAGGTAGAGGATGAAGAAATCGGAGTTGGGTTCACTTTAGAATTGGATTTCTCACTCAAATACATCAATCACCATTGATGAAGAAAGCTTTCTTCTTGTGAGGAAGAAGAAGAAGAAGATAAGTGTTATGATAAGAATTAATTAAAAATAGAAAAGAAAATCCATTCTTATCATAACTCTTACCATGGTTAAGTGTAGAGAGAGAACTATAGTTAAGTGGAGTGGTTAGGTTTGAACATGAGACAAAAATGGTGACTTCATGAAAGCTTCATGAAGCTTCATTTACATACAAAGAAAAGCCACCATTTTCTCACTCATTTTCCATTTCCAAATGAATAACTAAATTAAAATAAATGAATAAGAAAATAATAAACCCTAACCACTCATAAAACCATGGTTCAATCTTTAAACAAACCCAAGTTTGCATGCATCATCAAACATGATACAAGCAAATGCACAAAATCATATCGCATATGCAATGCGCACATCCGAGCGAGAAAATCCATTTAAAGTGAACCGATACTAGTTAATGCAAAGTAATATATCAAATATATAATTATACATTATATCATTAAATCAACACTTGATTTAACGATCCGGTCATATCGCATATAACCGGCTAGTATCCAATGTATTGGCTTATCGAATCAATCCTTGATTCGATAACTAGGTTATATCGCAAACAACCATTCGACACATTCATCGCGAGAATAAAATACGGTATCACATACATGCATTATTCTCGGTCCCGCACATATCTCATATGCGCTCCTATTTCGTTTCGCTTGAGCCAGGAAACCTCTGTGTTGGACTCTAAAGACTCGTCAATACGCCGGCAGCAGGTGATGATCATATCAAACACCCACAAGCCGCAAGCGGTCTGCTAAACGTAAAGGCCACCCGGGTATTGAGCGATCAGAAGATCGACGAGCAAGCCCGCTCACACTCCTGTGAATCCAACCAGTAACACTTACCGTACAGTCCGGTCTGATCGTCTGATATGTCACATATCTTGCCTAGGGGTGGTAAACGTTAAACCCCAATAGCTCGATAAATCGTGTCGATATGAGGTCTATAACAATTCGAGAAACTACTGGTAACACTTACCAGTAAATCTCAGCAACCCTGGCCAGGGATTTCCTGTTATAGCCAATCGAACACAGCGCAACATCAACTCCCTATACCGGGAGAGACGAATCCCCTCCTATCGCTCATTGCCTCCATGTGATTCGGGACTGTACCCAAAAACCACCATTTTGCACGCCCTCTTTGACGTGGTAAGATGGAAATCAAAGCACAATGGGAACCACACAAGACTCTATGACGATCTCGGGTCAACAGACTACTCTGTACCAGTGTCACCAGAGAACTGCCATCTGACGTGAGGTATAATACCATCTGGGAGTTCTCGGCTAGTCCGTCCAGTGTACCCAGTCTCCACTGAGCACCCGTATATCATCTCTGATGTCAAACACCGATGGATATGGGATCATCCATCGCCTATCTGTATGGGTCGAGAAGGTATACGCTAGTCTACTCTGGTATATCGATGCCCCGTCTCGATACACCCTCGACTAGGGACTTTGAAGGATGTACTTATGGACTACCATATCCCCACTAGTATGATCCGCATCATAGTCCAGGTAGTCAAGCACAGATCCTAAGGGCTTTACCAACATGTAACAGGGAGACAATCAGTGTACACGTTAAGGTAAAGATCAACCAGATAGCATACTATCATGTCGAGCAAGAAAGTCCTCCCTATATATGTCCCAGCATCCACTACAATATACATCCTATGTATAGTAATGGCCTCTAGGGCATACATATAACTAACAATCTCCCACTTGCACTAGGGCCATCTGATAGCAGTGGTTGCAGTATCTCATACTCAACCATCCCATAAAAGTCTCTCTCTGGGAACAGGCCTTTGTGAGTGGATCCGCTGTGTTGCCCTCTGAGTCTACTCTCCTAACCTCGATCTCCCTGGAGATCAACCATCTCCATGATCAGGTGACACTGCCTTAGAATATGTCGGATCACTGATGGGACGGTCGTTCCTTGGCATAAGCCACAACTCCATTGTCTCATAATGGTTGGAACGTGGTTCATCTCATGAACCAATATACACCCAGACTGCCTCTTTGGTAGCATCTTAAGTAGCGATGTATCTAGCCTTTATCGTCTAGTATGTCACGGTATCTAGCTTGGAACTCTTCCAACATACCGTCCCTTTACTGAGGGTAAAGACAATTCCTGTGACTGACACTCAGTCGTCTTTATCACCCTGGAACACTTCCAGTGATTCTTCCCAGGATCAATTGATACCGTCTCACTACAGCTAGTGAGTATCCTAACATCCATTTAGATCTATCTCATAGATCCACAAACCCAGGATTTAGGAGGTATCACTTTGATCCTATATGGAGAATCATTGTGATAAGCGGAGATTGATCGAGCGTAGCATAGGAAACTCTTTCCCTATCAAGAGTATGTCATCCACGTACTCTACGAGGATCGTCACCATACTCCCTACTACCTTTTTGTTTATACAAGGTTCATCTACCATTTTGATGATGTCAACTTCTTTGACCAATCCATCAAAACAGACGTTCCAACTCCGCGATGCCTGCTTTATCCTATAAAGCATCTTGCACACGTTTCCGCTGCTCCCACTGTCTACGAGGCCCTCTGGCTGTGTACTTATAGACGCTCTCTTCTAAAACATCATTTTAGAAAAGCAGTCATGGCATCCAACCGCCAGATATCGTAGTCATGGTATGTAGCCGTGGCAAGCAGGATCTGGATGGACTTAAGCATAGCTACTTGAAAAGGTTTCATCATTATCCACGCCTGGTTGATGACGAAAAGCTTTAACAAGTCTAGCTTTGAAAGTCTCAACTTTTCCATGTACACCAGGTAATCTTCTCAAGATATACTTGCTCCTGATGGGGATTTAACCCTTCAGATATAGCAACCAAAGTCCATACTCTGTTGGTGTATAAGGATTCCATCTCAGATCACTAAGCATCCAGCCATTCTTATAGAGTCTTAATCCTGATGGCCAGCTCGAAGCTAGTTGGGTCATCATCTCATGATGCAATCCTCACTCCCACTGTCATAGAGAAATCGAAGTATCTCTCAGGTGGGTGAGGAACCCTACTAGATCGGCGGAGAGGCTGAGGTTCATTGGTAACTATTGAATCCTTTGGTTCTATCAAATCATCAGCTGTAGTTTGTATAGCTGGAACCTTTCCAGTTCTACATTACAGACCTTGCCTCGAGCTTGTCCGGATTTTGCTTTCAGACATAGGCCGGACAACTCCAAATCTTAACTAACTTAAGAGATGGGCTCTTCCCTTATCATATCAAATATGAAGTGGTAGGCAACTGATTTGATTTGAACCCTATTCAATAGGTATGCAGCTTCTCAAGTGCATAACTCCCAAAAAGGAAATAGGTAACTCAGTAGTACTCATCATAGAGCACACCATATCAAATAGGGTGTATCTGCTCCACCCCGGTATACCATCTTGCAATGGTGTATACGGAGGAGTAATGCTGATAGAGAATCTTATTCTCCTTTAGAACAATCCAGGAATTCCGTGCTCAAGTATTCTCCTCCTTGATCTCATCACAGGACATAATACTTATACCCGTATTGGTTCTTTACTTCTAACTTATATTCTGTGAATATCTCAAAAGGTTAAGACTTGTGTTTCAACAGGAACATATGTTTGAATCTTGAGAGATTATGAGAGAACGTAATGAAGTACAAAGAACCATTCTTGGCATGTGTAGACGGGGGACCTACATACATCAACATGTATCATCCCAAGAGTTTACTAACTCTTTCTCTGTTTCCAATAAACAGAGCTGGTGTCATTATATCTTTGTGACATGACTGGCGAGTTTCACAAGATGTAGATTCAAACTGATTTAAATATGCATCTACATGTAACTTCAGCTAGTCGGGTCACATTGATCTGACCTAGTCTACAATACCTTAAGAAGGATCCGTTCATTTCTGAACTCTTCCTCTTATGTGTGTTCTATATACTAAGAACTGTAGTTTGATTTAGAACATCAACGCTTTTAGATAACGTGCCTGAACCGATCAACTTTTGATATAGGAAATGTTCAAAACATTATCCAACAATACAAAATTATATCCTTTCTTTACTAATAAAGAGACTGATATGATTTTGTATATCAGGTTCGGTATCTAATAACATTCGTTCAGAATCAATGTATTGGTAATACAGGGTGACAGTGACCAACAGACTTGGCTGCAACACTTGCCCCGTTTTCTCAGAGGCGTAACCTCGTTGACACCTTTCTAGACACCTACTTCATCGGCTAATTGTAATGTATAAAACTCTCCCAGGAGTAACTCTTACTCACAGCGGGTATCGGGATCCAACTATCTCATAGAAGGTATGCAATCTTATTGCAAATTTCAACACTTGAAATTCCCGATAATATTTTGCCCCTAACGTGCTATGACCTTGACGAAAGCCAACAAACCATAGCCCGCTAGTCAAGTTCAACCCGTACATTTCTTGATTGAATTAAAACCACCCGCACGACCCTTGACGAAAGCCAACAAAGCCGCACGACTACCCTAATCCAATCGCATCGTATGCAGCAGATAAGCAGCATATAGCTACCGCACACTGCACCTTGACGAAAGCCAACAAATGCAGCACGAATACTATATACAACTTATCTGAAATGACGGAGGGCTACGACAGGTTTTTCCGAAAACCTATTGCGTAATGAACTTGATATCGTTGTAGAATCAAATGATTTTAAAATGGAGTGCTTTTGAGGCTTTTCTAGTTTTGCTAAAGGAGTCACTCCCGGTGAAGGGATCGTCGGTCCTTTCCTCGTCGAATGAGGTGCGGGATATATCATATATATCACTGTGCAAAGCAAAAACTCTTAAAAGCAATCAAAAGAAAAACCGAGTGTGTAGCATCTGCCAGTTATTGCTAAAGGAGTCACTCCCGGTGAAGGGATCTCGGTCCTTTCCTCATCGAATAAGATGCAGGATATATCACATATACCGCTGTACAAAGCAAGAACTGTAGCTACCTATTTTATTTTGAAATTCGATTCTACAACATCTTAGGTTTCTTTTATTTCATTAATCACATTAATGAAGTCCCATCATTTAAGTACCTAAACATCACAGATAAATACGACGTACACTTATGCCATCCGCATTCGCCACGATGTCCCCTCGTGCACCGTTAGGTTAGGTAACTAACGGCAGAGCAGGGCAGGGCTAGCGCGGGTGTAAAACATAAGTAACGTCTATATAATATACCATATATACTATATACTGTATCTATCACAGAACATCACAAGATCACATCACAGATATCACAGCAGAAGAATCATATGAAATATTGGATATACTAGGATGTCCGTGTTTTCAATACGAGCCAGTATAAAACACGGATTCCACGGTCGCGATGAATAGCCAAACCCACACCCATAGACCCCTACGAGAGCGGCAAGCAACCCTACCAATTCTAGAGTTAGGAGACCCGAACTCGACTCCTCGAGTTGGTCTCCCACTGGACTCCAGAACCCAGTTACTTGTGCTCCCCTCCTTGGGTCTATCCTAGTGCGAAAAGTAAATAATATACAAAAGGTGACATCTTCCGCAACCTGGAAGTGCCCCAATAAAAGAATATTACATACAAGTTTTTACATGAATGAAAATGAAAAACACTCATCTCACATAAAACCCCCCGGCTATTCAAACACGACGATCCAATATAACATATCCAGCAACACATAACATCACATGTCATCAACGTAAGTAAATATGTCCATCCCAATTGTCGTTGACATATAGCAACGAAACCGGCGATATCACATATTACACTTACGGTCACAGAAAAGAAAGTGTAAAACTACAACAGTTGGAATCCGCAACCACCTCAGACATCGCATGCCTGACCAAATGAATTTCTTAGACATCACATACCTAACAATTATAAACCCCGCATTTTAGTCTCATTATCGAAAACACTTTTCAATATCAAGTCAGGCAATTCAACAGGATTCCCGACATTTTGATCGAATGCTCGTCGCAAACTTCAGTAGGCGGCCGCACCCCTGATGCCGTCGACGAAGTGCACCAAGGCGGAACACCGCTGCCGCGAGCACCCGAACGGATGCTTTCGGCGACGGGGTTCTCCTACAGTCACTTGGTCGTGGCTATGGAGTGAGATTGTCTATTAAGTTTACCCGGCGAGTATCCGCGTACGCTACGTGATTGCGACGGACTTTTGATCACATCAAAATTCCGTGGCAACCGATCAATTGAGACTAAAGTGCTGTGTTTATAACATTCATTCAGTTATCTCATAACTTCTTGTGAATTCCAATTGTTGTATCACATTCCAGATAATTAGAAAATGTTAAACTTTCCGATCGAACATTCAAACACCCAAGTTTTCCCGATACAGATCAACACATGAAACAAGTTTAAAAACATTCAGTTCGTGCCTCAGTACCAACGGTCCAGCCGTAGAAGGGTCAAGCCAACGCCTCACATGTGGCACGCCGTACTGCCCCAAACCCGAAGGTTCAAAGGGCAGTTCAAGACGGTCACATAATCGAGTTAAGGTTTGTTGTCTTCTAGAGGGTCCATCGCGTTACTTGCACTACTTAGAACGTCGTTAAACTACGGAAAAATCCAACACTTGGAAATTTCCCGACAGGGGAAAAATTGGGTATTTATATCCGGTCGAACTTTTTAACATATTCTATAATTTATCCGGAAAGCCACATAGACAAAATCTGATACTCCGATCGAAACACCGAATCCCCAAAACAACCCCAGAATACTCAACTGTATAATAAATATTAAAATATCCCAGAAAATACAGCACAACTAAGGAGGAATTACTGTGAAACTTTTACTGTGAGACACGACCGTACGGCCGCGGAACCGCCGCATGAGCCATGCTCATGCCGCGGAACCGCGGCGGGTTAGATGAATTAGGTCCACGAAATTTATAGTAATTCCTACAAAACCCTGCTTAATTTTCTGCATATTTTTAATTTCGAAAAATCCACAATTTCAAAAAAAGGACAGAGAGCATGTTTGGAATTGGGTTTCGGGTTCGTTCGGACATCAAATTGCGTCTAGACTTCGCCTAAGGCTCTAGCTAGGCTCTGATACCACTGTAGGGTTCCTAGGCACTCCAAGGAGGTCTCACAATGCATCGATCATGCCAATTTCAAAAAATCTAGGTGCCGAGAAACCCTAATACGGATCGTTGGCTAGAAATCTAGGCGAAAATGAAACTAGTTAACAACTTAACTAAAGTTTAATAGAAATACAACCTTTGTAGATCCGGTGCTCCACCTCCATAGCTCCGCAACGAAGTCCCCTTGCTGTCCAAATGAATTCCCGGGCTCTAGCGTCGGCTTCGTCGGAGAAATGGCGAGCTAGGTCGTCGATGTCCATGCCGAAGATGATCTACGTCGAGGCATCGCTAGATCAAGCTCCACCTTCACCAAGCCATGAAAAATTGTGAAGGAAACACCCTATACTACTTGGCAAGAGGTAGAGGATGAAGAAATAGGAGTTGGGTTCACTTTAGAATTGGATTTCTCACTCAAATACATCAATCACCATTGATGAAGAAAGCTTTCTTCTTGTGAGGAAGAAGAAGAATAAGATAAGTGTTATGATAAGAATTAATTAAAAATAGAAAAGAAAATCCATTCTTATCATAACTCTTACCATGGTTAAGTGTAGAGAGAGAACTATAGTTAAGTGGAGTGGTTAGGTTTGAACATGAGACAAAAATGGTGACTTCATGAAAGCTTCAAGAAGCTTCATGTACATACAAAGAAAAGCCACCATTTTCTCACTCATTTTCTATTTCCAAATGAATAACTAAATTAAAATAAATGAATAAGAAAATAATAAACCCTAACCACTCATAAAACCATGGTTCAATCTTTACACAAACCCAAGTTTGCATGCATCATCAAACATGATACAAGCAAATGCACAAAATCATATCGCATATGCAATGCGCACATCCGAGCGAGAAAATTCATTTAAAGTGAACCGATACTAGTTAATGCAAAGTAATATATCAAATATATAATTATACATTAAATCATTAAATCAACACTTGATTTAACGATCCGGTCATATCGCATATAACTGGCTAGTATCCAATGTATCGGCTTATCGAATCAATCCTTGATTCGATAACTAGGTTATATCGCATACAACCATTCGACACATTCATCGCGAGAATAAAATACGGTATCACATACACGCATTATTCTCGGTCCCGCACATATCTCATATGCGCTCCTATTTCGTTTCGCTTGAGCCAGGAAACCTCTGTGTAGGACTCTAAAGACTCGTCAATACGCCGGCAGCAGGTGATGATCATATCAAACACCCACAAGCCGCAAGCGGTCTGCTAAACGTAATGGCCACCCGGGTATTGAGCGATCAGAAGATCGACGAGCAAGCCCGCTCACACTCCTGTGAATCCAACCAGTAACACTTACCGTACAGTCCGGTCTGATCGTCTGATATGTCGCATATCTTGCCTAGGGGTGGTAAACGTCAGACCCCAATAGCTCGATAAGTCGTGTCGATATGAGGTTTATAACAATTCAAGAAACTACTGGTAACACTTACCAGTAAATCTCAGCAACCCTGGCCAGGGATTTCCTGTTATAGCCAATCGAACACAGCGCAACATCAGCTCCCTATACCGGGAGAGACGAATCCCCTCCTATCGCTCATTGCCTCCTTGTGATTCGGGACTGTACCCAAAAACCACCGTTTTGCACGCCCTCTTGGACGTGGTAAGATGGAAATCAAAGCACAGTGGGAACCACACAAGACTCTATGACGATCTTGGGTCAACAGACTACTCTGTACCAGTGTCACCAGAGAACTGCCATCTGACGTGAGGTATAATACCATCTGGGAGTTCTCGGCGAGTCCGTCCAGTGTACCCAGTCTCCACTGAGCACCCGTATATCATCTCTGATGTCAAACACCGATGGATATGGGATCATCCATCGCCCATCTGTATGGGTCGAGAAGGTATACGCTAGTCTACTCTGGTATATCGATGCCCCGTCTCGATACATCCTCGACTAGGGACTTTGAAGGATGTACTTATGGACTACCATGTCCCCACTAGTATGATCCGCATCATAGTCCAGGTAGTCAAGCACAGATCCTAAGGGCTTTACCAACATGTAACAGGGAGACAATCAGTGTACACGTTAAGGTAAAGATCAACCAGATAGCATACTATCATGTCGAGCAAGAAAGTCCTCCCTATATATGTCCCAGCATCCACTACAATATACATCCTATGTATAGTAATGGCCTCTAGGGCATACATATAACTAAGAGTTTCTAGTTAGGAAAAAGTTTTCGTTTCCGCATTTTGGCTTCAGAAAGACAGCAGGGGCACTACCGTAGACTTAAATATGTCGCAGGTCACATCCATAATAATCTCATATCAGGGGACCGGCAGGGTATAAATCATCTCAATCGATGCGCATCCGTATACTGACATATCACCAAGTCATCATATCGTATCGTACATTCTTTTCATCACATTTATCTCTCACATCGAATAAATTCTACATAACCATTCTATCTTACTATAAGTATGAGTATCTAATCTAACATACACACCCGAACCATACAAACAGTTTTTGAAAGTTGCGAATCGTAGTTTCGAAAGTAGGAGCTACGGTGTTTTTAAAGAAAAGATATCATTTGAAAATCCATAATGTCCCTTAAGGTATCTGTTTAAAAGATGCATACGATTCCTCAGTTTGGAAATAGGTATGGTTCGGATTGATACATCTACGTTGACTATGTAGTCCTATAGTACCCTAAACGGCAATATCATCAAATCTCATCCTCAAGTCCCGTCATCACATATTAGCCGCATCATATCACTTCCAACTATCCTTAGTTTTCTAATATGGTCCTCTAACTACCTTTTTACTCTATCTATAGTTTTCTATTTAAGGTTTCATTAACCATAAACTATATATAAATCAGTTTCCATCAAGTGCGCGGGGGTGCTATACGCCATCCACCCGACTTCCCCCGTAGATATAGATCAACTCACCTGCTCTTGCTTGCCGATGTCGATATTGCCATCCTCTTCTTCATCGTCTCGAAATCCTCATAGGGTTCCAACATATCATAACACATCACAAAAGCGTATTAAAATCAAGTCGGAAACCAAAACGGCACATGTTTCGCTCATAGGTGAAAACCTATAGCGTCGCATGCAAAACACGATCAGTAACCCTGGCCGTGGACGTTCAAACACCACACGACGGAAACACAATATCAAATACCAAGTCCAAATTCATTAAAACCCGCAAACTAAATCTGAAATTGTCACGAACCCGAAAATTACGGAACATGACCGGCACTTAAATTACGAAACGTCTCAAGGCGTACGTAATCTAAGTAAGCCAAAACCCAGAAATCAAAACCAATCAAAGCAGTAGAGTGAGGGAAAAACCAATTTAAATCAAGTAGTTTAGAAACATATGCCGAAATATGCATTTTTAAAATCACCAATCTTTTCTAAAAATTTCAGCAGAGTTTCCCTTGTAAATACAGGCCCCGAAAAGGGTACAACATGGTAAATATATACATAATTATAAAAATGCATCCCTAAGCGGGAGCTAGCTCTTCGTCAAACGACGGTCACAACCACACAAACAATATAATATACAACGCCGAAGGCGAGGATCAAAACTGAAAAGGAAACTCAAAACAACAAGAAAACCCATAATAATACAACGCGCGACTCTAAGGTCGAAAGAATAAACACTGGTCTTCTTTGTCTATCAAATATACAAGTCTGGTTGATGGAATTTTAACTAGATACAACTGAAATAACAAATATACAATGGTGGTCCTAGTACAAAAGAACCCACCTACCAAAGAAAATCACCCGGAATGGAAGCAGTGTGCCAGCAAAGCCGTAACGAAACCTGTACGGAAAAACCTGCAAGAAACTGTGGCACAACGGGGGTGAGTTGCCAACTCGTGAGTAGAAAACATCTACGAGCAGAAATCGCATGCATAACGCAATCTTAGGTCATACAATCAGTAATATCCTCAAATAATAACAATATGGCCTGAAGCATAAATAATAGTAAGGGCAACCATCTATCGATATAGTGAATTACCAAGAACTCGTGTCAGTGCCTCAGGTAACAACATGTCACTAAAATGATATGCAGATGCATATAATGAGAACGAAGTCCATCAAGAATCAAAGAACTGTTTTTCTTTATTTAATGAGATTTCTATATGTATATCCATCAGTTATCACCGATGAAATCAATAGAGAAATCAGTGTCAAGCATCGATACAAAACATAAATCTCAGTATCTCAATATCAAATCTCAATATCTCTGTATCTCAAATCTCAATATCTCAATACCTCGGGCTCCGTTAGTCCGGATCGGCCCATATCATCAATCATACGACCACAAACGGTATCCTCCAGATATCCGCCGCGTCAGGTAAAATCACCGATAGGCAGTCTGCCCCTGCCAGGCTCATCGTCTACACCTCGATCTTCTTGCCCCCGGGGTACCTTACCGGGTCCACCATGTACCCGCAGACAGTTCATCCAACTCCTCGAATCGGGTCTCGAAATCCATCTCATAACCGAGAAAACATCATGGTGGACGACTCATACATCATGAGAAAACTGCACTTTTCATTTTAAAAAGAGAGAGAGAGAGAAAGAAGTTTATATATATTCTGTTAGTGTATATGCCCTAGAGGCCATTACTTTATCATACTAGTTTGTATATTACTTGATGGAAGCTTGGCATATTCACAGTTGTATATACAATCTTGCTCGAAATGGTAGTATGCTACTTGGTTTGTCTCTGCTTTAATATGTGCATGTGTTTCTTTTAGCATATCGCCGATATACATATTAGTAGAGCCCTTAGGATCTTTGCTTGATTACCAGCGTTGTGATGGCGCTCACACTCGTGGGAGCTGGGTGATCTATAAGCACATCCTTATACAGGTCCCTAGTCGTTGGACTATCGAGACAGGGCATCGATACTCCGGAGTAGACTAGCGTATGCGCTTCTCATCCCAGCGCGGGAGACGGACTGTCCCACAGCCGTCAGTACGTCGTACTTGAGATAGTAAGCGGGTGCTCTAGGTTACGAGTACACTGGACAGGACTCGTCGGGAACTGTTGGTTGGTATTATACCTATCGTCAGTTATCAGTTCCCAGGTGACATGAGTACAGCTTAGTCCGCTGACTTGACACTGTCACTTCGCCTCGAGTGTGTTCCCACTGCACTTTGATTGCTACCCTACCACGGCTCAAAGGAGTCGTGCAAACAGGTAGTTTTTGGGTGCAGTCCCGAAGCGCTTGGAGGCAGTGACGGTTAGACAGGATTCGTCTCTCCCGGTATTGGGGGTTGACATCGCGCTGTGTCCAGGAGAGCCATTACACGAGTAGTCCCTGGCCAGGGCAAGCAAGATATACTGGTAGCTTTCCAGTGTTATCTCAGGGTGTTCTGGGCTACACCCCGACACGACTTGTACCGCTATTAGGGGACTGACGTTCACCGCCCCCCTAGGCCCGCCATGCGATGTATCAGACGAACAGACCGGCCTGTACGGAAACTGTCACATACAGGCTCAGTAGGAGTTCAGATGGGGTTCACCTCGTCAGTCTTCTTATCGACATCTACCTGGGGACCGTTACGTGCAGCTAGTGCCGCTTGCAGTCTGTGGTTAAACCCACTGCCAGCGTAGTGTCGAGTCTTTAGAGTCCCACACAGAGAGCTATTCGCCTTTAGGCAAAATGAGTAGAGGTCGCATGGTTTTGCAACAGGATTCGTTTCACATCCGCGCACTTGTGTACGTTTGCTGTCCGGACAGCTTATACTAGCGGGCTTTTGTTTAAGCCAGATCCTAGTATAGATTTGGGATTGGTTTTTTCTCATTGTATTCGTGTTCCTCGGATCACGAATACGGGTGCGTATGCACAGTTACTTGAGACAGAGGGAGAGGACTTTGATTAGGGTTAATGACTATTGTCATTTTATTAACCCTAATGCTTATGCGTGTATTATGGTTAATTGATATTAGTTTAATATAATTGTGCATGGTTATGGTTGTTGACCATTTGACCTCCTTGACTTGTTGACCTAGGTTGACACTTTGACCATCATCATTTCATTTGGAAGATGCTCTTTGATCCTTGAAAATTGCATTAAAAATGAAATGATAATGGTCATGTCTTGATTAACCATGACAATTATCTAGCTAATTATCTAATTACAATAATTCACACATATATGAGAGAATGCTTCATATTTTCTCTCATTCTATTATTCACTTTCTCTCTCTTGTTCTTCCTCTCCCTCAAGCTCTCCCCTTTCATGTGTTGAGAAACACTTGAGCTTGAGAAAAACCCTTTCTTGATAATCTCTACTCTCATCTAAGGTTCAAGGATTAGCACTTCTTGCACCCTAGTTACTTCTGACTTGGAGTTGAAGCCAAAGGTCGAGGCTTTCGGGTGGATCTTTCTTCGACGTGAGAAGACGACTAAGGTGACCTCCTTCCACCACTCCAAGGAGCAAGGAGAGAAGGACATAAAGCCCAAGGTATAACCTTTCTAGCACTTAGCTAGTTTCTAGTTAGCTTTAGCTTGTTTTTTTTTAGCAAAGATCCTTCTTTGTCTAGTCCATGTTGCCTAAGTTGATAAAAATTTGATTTTTTTTCCGTTTTCCACCTCCCCGCAAGTACCGGGGTGGGCAACGTGGCCTTACATTGGTATCAGAGCCTAACTAAACATAAACTAGCTAGGTAGTAGAGTGTATCGAAGTTCGAATCGGAAAAATCGAAAAACCGAGTTTTCAAAACCCTAAGTTTCTGTTAATTTTTTTTCTGTTCAAAAAAAATAAATTTTACTCCAAAAATCATCTCAGGGTTTTGTGAAGAAAGCCACCAAAAACGATCCAGAGATTCGACCAAAGAGCCGCGGTTCCGCGGCAATAGCAAGCTATTGCCGCGCAACCGCGGCCGTCTTGGCTCTTCACTGGGTCGAGTTTGGTGCAGTGTATTTCTGGCTTGGTTTTAGGATTTTTAAGATGGTTTATATGTGCCCAGGTTTTCCAGAATAGAAATTTGTTTTTGGGGGCCTATAAATCCGTATTTTTTCCGAACTTTAATACACTTTGACTAAAAGGTTATATCTGTGATGTTTATATGTATTGAACGTCGGCTAATCGCTATATGTCGATTAGTCGGGGTTATACATATCTGTGATCTGTGATTGATGATGGTATGTGTAATGGGTTGGATTGTCGTGGATGAATAACCGGGGTGGATGTGAGATGAGTGTTGCTTTTTCTTTTATTCATTGTAATATGTAAATTTATGTAATAATATTATTTGTATAGCCGCACAACCGGTTCGGGGTTGTAGCCGTCATTGTATAATTCTTTTTACTGTTTTTGCTCCTAGGATAGACCCATGGAGGGGGTGCACAAACTACCGGGTATCTCGAAGTGCCAAGTGGCCTACTCACGGTGGTGAGGGAGGTTGCTTCGCTTCGGGTACTTGGCGGGTAGTTTGCCGCACCCGTAGGGGTCTTGGGTGGGGTATTGGCTATTCAACACGACAGTGTAATCCGCTTTTCGTTGCAGGCTCGAATGGATTGCGGATTCCTAGTATATCCAATGTATTCATCTGTGATCTGTAATGTCTATCATTGCTATATATTTATATATGATAACTATTTAGGCGTTGCTTATGTTTTACAGCCGCGCTAGCCCAGCCCCCGCTCTGTCGTTAGTTAAGTAACCTAACGGGTGATGACGGGGCCCCGTGGCGAATGCGAATGGCAAAGCGTACGTCATATTTTGGTTGTTTTCAGCAATGGTAGGATTAAATGATGGGACGCATTAAAAGAACTAATGCAAGAAAATAAATCAAGTAAAAGTCGATTGGAACACTTTGAAAACCACTCGGTTCTTTTCAAAACTAAACTTTTAAATGCGGAGCTTGAACCACTCCTTTTAAAAGCTATCTCGTTCCATCGATTATATCAAGTTCACTACGTTCACGGTTTCTCCAAAACCATCCATAGCCCTCCATCATTTCAGTTAAATATTCGGTAGTATTCAAGCTATGTATTTTGACCTCACGCCAAGGCATAGTGATTGGTAGCTGCCGGATATTTATCTGTTGCATAGATAGAATGCGTTGGTTTGAGACAGTTGTACTGCCATTTTGGCCTACGTCAAGGGTAGGTACGGGTGGGTTCAAATTAACCGGGATAATGATGGGAAGAACTTGACATGTGACTTATGACATTTTGACCTCACGCCAAGGTCATAAGAGCATGGGGCAAAAATCCACATCGGGAGTTTCATAAGTACTGAAACTTGCTAGCGCTGCATACCATTTGGAGTGTGATAATTCTGGTAGGATTCCTTCGGTTTTATCACGCGATGATATTTGGATCCCGATCCTACTGTGAGTATATGCTACTCCTCGGGAAAACTCTCACTTAACGATCAATGCTATAAACTTAGTAGGTGTCTAGAAAGGTGTTAGCGGGGCTACGCCCACAGGGAAAAGAGGTTACTTAATTAAGGAACTTCGCGAAAGCGTTGGAAAACCTCCCTCGAAGTACCGACACTGGCCTGGCTGAACGGTTAAGCAAGTATTGTACGGTGAGATTGATCCTGACTAATCCTTTCTTTACGGTTTGAGAAGGGATTCGAGAGACAGTGGGAGCCATCCAGTTTAGACAAACTAAAAACCACTCTAAATTTGCAAGAGCGTCATGCTAAAGTGTTTCTTTTCTCTCTCCTAATTGCAGCGACCATTCAACATGACCGGACTTAAGTTATTACTAGATAAAAACATATTGACAGGGCCAAACTACAATGATTGGCTCAGGAATGTCAAGATGGAAATCACTTACGACAAGTTGGGGTATGTCCTTACTACCAAAGCTCCTCCTGTCCCAGGTCCCAAAACGAGTGTCGTAGATAGGGAAATCTACAAAACCTGGGAAACAGATTGCGCGAAGGCCAGATGCCTCGTACTAGCCTCGATGGACAACGATCATCAGAGGAAGCACGAGAATATGGACCTAGAGTCCATATTTCTTCATACAAAAGAACTGTATGGAGAGCAGTCTCGTATCGCAAGATACGAAGTCGAAGAAGTTGTTTTCGGCAAGGTTGGCCGTCGGATCATCGGTAGCGGAACACGTGCTTAAGATGATTGGCTACATAGAGGAGCTCGCGGACCTTGGGACCACGTTGGAGAATGAACTCTATACTGATTTGATTCTCCAGTCCCTTCCTTCCACTTACGCCCAGTTTATCCTTAACTTCAACATGCAAGGAAAGGAGGTTGAACATTCCGAACTTCTGAACATGTTGAGGAGTGCTGAGGGCACCCTACAGAAGGGTAGGGAGACATCCACTTTGTTTGTAGGAGGATCTTCCTCTTCTAGATCCAGGACGAAAGCCAAGGGTAAGAAGAAGAAAACCCCCGCCAAACCAAGAGGCGGTGTCAGTAAAGTGGATACGAAGGGAAAAGGAAAATCAACAAAGATAGCGGGAAAGCTGGTGGGGAAGGAAGAATGCTTCTATTGTCACAAAAGTGGTCACTGGAAACAGGATTGCAAGGCTTGGAAAGCCAGAACACAGGATTTGAAGCGAGTTGCAGCTTCAGCTTCAGGTGTGTATGTTATTGAAAATTGTCTATCAATAAACTCTACTTCCTGGGTTTTGGATACCAGATAAGGATCTCATATCTTTAATTCTTTGCAGGCGTTGAGAAAGCGTAGAGTTTCGAAGGCAGGTGACATGACCCTCAGAGTTGCAAATGGTGCTAGCATGGATGCTGAGGCCGTGGGGGACTATCACCTGGGATTGTCGGATGGACATTTTTTGGTTTTTCGTAGTTGCTATTATGTACCAAATGCAACCTGTAATATCATTTCTGTATCTTTATTATCTAAAGAAGGTTATGAATTTGCATTTGTAAGTAATGTAGTGAACATTCACCTTAATCAAGCTTTGGTTGGGTCAGGTACATTGAAAAACGGTATATACGTATTAAACCAACCACAGATTTTCAATGTCCAGAATACACACAAAAGAAAGTCTCCAGAAATCAATAAAACTTTCTTATGGCATTGTAGACTGGGTCACATCAGTGAGAGAAGGTTGACTAAGTTACATGCAGAAGGATATTTGGATCCGTTCGAATATCAATCGTATGCAACTTGTCAATCCTGTCTCAAAGGAAAGATGACAAAGACTCCGTTCACTGGACACGGAGTAAGAGCGAGCGAGCTCTTGGGACTCGTACACAGCGACGTGTGCGGTCCAATGTCTACACATGCACGAAGCGGTTATTCTTACTTCATTACTTGTATGGATGATTTCTCAAGGTTCGGACATGTCTTCTTAATGAAGCATAAATCCGAAGCTTTTGAAAAGTTCCAGGAATATAAGAATGAAGTAGAAAAACAAACAAGCAAATGTATCAAGGCACTGAGATCTGATCGAGGTGGTGAATACTTGAGTGCCGAGTTCCTGGGTTACTTAAAAGAGAATGGAATTCTCTCTCAGCTTACTCCTCCATACACTCCGCAACATAACGGTGTATCGGATAGACGGAACCGAACCCTATTGGATATGGTATGGTCCATGATGAGTAACGCTGAGTTGCCGCGATCGTTCTGGGGATATGCACTAGAATCAGCTGCATCCCTTTTGAACCGAGTTCCCACTAAGACTGTGCCTACCACACCATATGAGTTATGGAGTGGGAAGAAACCCTATCTTCAATACCTAAAGATTTTGGGATGTCCAACTTATGTCAAAAAGCAGCATACGGACAAGCTCAAGGCACGCTCAGTACTGTGCAAGTTTGTGGGATACCCAAAGAACTCCAGGGGGTATCTTTTCTATTACGCAGAGGAACAAAAAGTCCTGGTTTCTCGTAATGCCCATTTTCTGGAACATCTGTTCTTAGAAAAAGAAATAAGTGGGAGCGCAATAGAACTGGAAGAAATTCCAGAACCAGAAGCTATTACTGAAAGCTTAGTAGAACCAGAGGGTTCGAAAGATCAAGACATTCCCACGCCACTCCGCAGGAGTAGTAGGCAGTCTCATCCGCCCGAGAGATACTACGGTTTTCTCATTGACGGGGATAGAGAGGATTGCATTATAGATTGTGATGAGCCTACTAGCTTCCAGCAAGCCATTCAAAGCGTCGACTCGGTAAAATGGCTGGATGCAATGCGGACCGAAATGGAGTCCATGTACACCAACAAAGTATGGACGTTGGACATTGCTCCAGATGGGGTAAAACCCGTAGGATGCAAGTGGATCTTCAAAAGGAAGATTGGTGTAGATGGACAGGTTGAGACCTATAAAGCTAGACTGGTTGCAAAGGGTTTTCGTCAGCGACCTGGTTTGGACTATGACGAAACTTTTTCTCCATTAGCTATGCTGAAATCCATTCGGATCCTTCTTGCCATTGCTGCCTTCCACGATTATGAGATTTGGCAGATGGACGTAAAGACAGCTTTTCTAAATGGACATTTAGAGGAGTGTGTCTATATGGATCAGCCAGAGGGTTTCATTCAGAGTGGGAGCAGCGGAAAGGTGTGCAAGTTGCTTAAGTCCATTTATGGACTAAAGCAGGCATCGCGGAGTTGGAACATCTGTTTTAATGAGACGGTCAAAGAATTTGGCTTTATCAAAAATCCAGATGAACCATGCATCTATTGTAGATTTGTAGCGAGAACTGTAGTATTTCTCGTTTTATACGTGGATGACATTCTCTTAATAGGAAATGACATTCCTATGCTACAATCTGTCAAGGGGTTCTTGTCACACAGGTTCTCCATGAAAGACCTGGGTGATGCCTCATACATTCTGGGTATCCGGATCTACCGTGACAGATCCAAGAGGATATTAGGACTTTCGCAGTCCAGGTACATCGACGCCATACTGAAGAGATTCAGTATGGAAGATTCCAAGCGCGATAATCTACCGGCTTGTCACGGGATCACCCTCTCTAAAGAGATGTCTCCCAAGACTGATTTGGAGAGGGATCGCATGTCTATTATACCCTATGCTTCTGCGGTAGGCTCTATAATGTATGCGATGTTGTGCACCAGACCGGATGTGGCTTATGCACTGAGTGTGGTAAGCAAGTATCAGTCAAACCCTGGGGAGAAACATTGGATAGCAGTAAAGAACATTCTCAAGTACCTGAGAAGGACTAAGGAGATGTTCTTGGTGTATGGCGGAAAAGACCTCCAGATTAAGGCTTTTGCTGACTCCAGCTTCCAGAGTGACAAGGATGATTCCAAGTCCATGTCGGGTTTTGTCTTCACCCTCAATGGAGGGGCGGTATGTTGGAAGAGCTCCTAACGGGAAACCGTTGCTGACTCGACTATGAAAGCGGAATACATCGCTGCATCTGATGCCGCAAAAGAAGCTGTCTGGATAAGGAAGTTCTTGAGAGAACTTCAGGTGGTTCCGTCCATTGTTGACCCAATACCTCTGTATTGCGACAACAACGGGGCTATAGCTTTAGCGAAGGAACCCAGGTCCCATCAGAAATCCAGACACATCTTGAGGCGGTATCACCTGATCAGGGAGATCGTGGATCGCCAGGAGATCGAGGTTCGGAGGGTTGCTTCAGAAGATAACACAGCAGATCCATTCACCAAGGCCTTGCCCCAGACTCAGTTCGAGCGGCTGATCGAGATGATAGGTCTTCGATACGCCAGTACATGGCCTTAGTGCAAGTGGGAGATTGTTAGTGTATATGCCCTAGAGGCCATTACTGTATCATACTAGTTTGTATATTACTTGATGGAAGCTTGGGATATTCACAGTTGTATATACAATCTTGCTCGAAATGGTAGTATGCTACTTGGTTTGTCTCCGCTTTAATATGTGCATGTGTTTCTTTTAGCATATCGCTGATATACATATTAGTAGAGCCCTTAGGATCTTTGCTTGATTACCAGCGTTGTGATGGCGCTCACACTCGTGGGAGCTGGGTAATCTATAAGCACATCCTTATACAGGTCCTTAGTCGTTGGACTATCGAGACAGGGCATCGATACTCCGGAGTAGACTAGCGTATGCGCTTCTCATCCCAGCGTGGGAGACGGTCTGTCCCACAGCCGTCAGTACATCTTACTTGTGATAGTATGCGGGTGCTCGTTAGGTTACGAGTACACTGGACAGGACTCGTCGGGAACTGTTGGTGGGTATTATACCTATCGTCAGTTATCAGTTCCCAGGTGACATGAGTACAGCTTAGTCCGCTGATTTGACACTGTCACTTCGCCTCGAGTGTGTTCCCACTGCACTTTGATTGTACCCTACCACGGCTCAAAGGAGTCGTGCAAACAGGTAGTTTTTGGGTGCAGTCCCGAAGCGCTTGGATGCAGTGATGGTTAGACAGGATTCGTCTCTCCCGATATTGGGGGTTGACATCGCGCTGTGTCCAGGAGAGCCATTACACGAGTAGTCCCTGGCCAGGGCAAGCGAGATATACTGGTAGGTTTCCAGTGTTATCTCAGGGTGTTCTGGGCTACACTCCGACACGACTTGTACCGCTATTAGGGGACTGACGTTCACCGCCCTCCTAGGCGCGCCATGCGATGTATCAGACGAACAGACCGGACTGTACGGAGACTGTGACATACAGGCTCAGTAGGAGTTCAGATGGGGTTCACCTCGTCATTCATCTTATCGACATCTACCTGGGGACCGTTACGTATAGCTTGTTGGAGATAGTGCCCTCAGAGTCAATTATTGGATCACAGGCACGTGATTGCAATGATTGAGGGAGGACCTGTCCCGGTAGGACAGTCTTACTCGAGATGATAGTATGCTATCTGGTTTATCTTTATCATCGTGTACTGCTTAGGTGACCTGACAGGTCGCTATTACACGTTGATAGAGGCCCTAGGATTCTTGCTTGACCACCAGCAGTATGAGGGCGATCATATAAGTGGGAGCTGGGGTCTATAAGCACATCCTTAAAAGGTCCCTAGTCGTGCGAGTTTCGAAACAGGGCATCGATACTCCAGAGTAGACTAGTGTATACAGTCGAGACCCCGACGAGGGGCGGTGGCCGGTCTCACAAGCTACTGGTGTCAGTTGGATCACCTAAGATGTATACAGGTGCTCATTGGGTTATGAGTACACCGGACAGGACTAGCCGGGAACATGCTAGTTGGCCTTATACCAGACGTCAGATAGCAGTTCCCAGGTGACATGTGTACAGGTTAGTTCATCGACCTAAGGATCGTCATTTGTCTCGTGTGAGTTCCCACTGTACTTTGATTACTACCCTACCACGCTCAAAGGAGACGTGCAAACAGGTTATAGTTGGGTACAGTCCCGAGCCACATGGAGGCAGTGAGCGTATCTTCAGGGGTTCGTCTCTCCCGGTATTGGGGGTGAGGTCGCGCTGTGTCAAGGAGAGCCACTACACAAAGCCCTCGGCCGAGGCAGGAGATTTACTGGTAGGTATTCCAGTAGTATCTCAGGGTGTTCTGGGCTACACTCCGACACGACTTGTACCGCTTTTGGGGGGTCTGACTTTTACCAACCCCCTAGGCCCGCCATGCGATGCTCATAGACGAACGGACCGGACTGTACGGATATTGTCACTGACAGGCTCAGTAGGGTATCAGGCTGAGTTCGCTCACAGACGTCCCTTTTGGTCAATACCTGGTAGCCCGTTACGTATTGGCTTATACCTCTGACGTGCTAGTGGTTAAATCCACAACCAAGGTATGGACGAGTCTTTAGAGTCCCCCACATTCAGTTACTCAAGTTTCGGGCGAAAAGCTGTAGAGGCCGTATGGAGATATGGCAAGGTCCGATCAGATACGTGCGGTATTGCACGGATCAGGATTGGACAGTTTGTACTACAGGACGTATAGAGATATGGCAGGGTTTGATCAGATACGTGCGGCATTGCACGGATCAGGATCGAACGGATTATACTGGCCGACTTTGGTTTAAGCCGGATCCTAGTATAGTACAGTGTAGTTTTTGTCTCATTGCATTTGTATTTCGGTCGGAATACAAATGCGGGTGTGTATGCACAGTAGCGGGGTTTTCCTGTAATTTATTACGGGACCAGTTTTCTGGAGTTGCCAGTTTGCTTTCCGTTTCGGCCAATTTCCTTTGTATCGTTCATTGGCCGAAGATTGGTGGAGGAGGGCTTATTTGCATTGTGCAAATAAGCTTTTGTGGAGGGGGTCTTTGCATATTATTGTTTCATGATGGTGCACCATCCATTGACCTTGCTTGACTTCTATCTTCATGATGGCATGACTTTTGGAGGTGATGATTAGCTTGTTGGAGTGTTGGTTTTGGTGCTATCATGGTTGTTGATGATTGATTGGTGGAGTATGGATTTGTTTGTGATGATTGTTTCTTTTTGGCCATTCTTTTCTCTCTTGGATTTTGATAGTGGTTCTATCATCCATACACCTCTCACTCACTCCCTCATTGCTCTCACTCTCCCCTCACTTGTAGTGGTCGGCCATGCTCTTAGAGGGGCTGCCCATTATTTTAGTGGGGGATTTTGGTTCTCTTCATGCAAGAAAAATCCCCAAGTTCACCTAGAAAAAGTTCATGTATCATTTCCTCCACCAATGGCAACCTCCACTACCCCAAAATGAGACACAAGTTCTACACACCATTCTACAGCAAACCTTGGGCACGTCGACTAGCCAGCTTCGTGCCTGAGTTGCCTCGGCATAGAGGTGGGAGCCCGTAAAAGATGTAGGCGATGTGGTGCCCTTCCGGCGAGGAGGTGGAGACCGGAGCTTCCGCGGGAGATCGGGACGACGATGAGAAGACCGGAGGACACTGATCGCTCGGTATATCTCTCTTCCCTATCTAGTATTTAGCTAGGACTAGTTAATGGCCCGATCCGGGTTTTAGTGCGCGGTGGTGCCGGTTCAAGAAAAATTAAAGTTAACCATCGCTTCCGCTTTTGGCCTCGGGATTGAGGCCGGGGCGCCGCCGTGCACTTACAGTGGTGTCAAACCCTCGCCATTAACCTAGTCCAGCTTTATCTAATGTGTTTACATTTCTGATCGACCAAAATTACAAAATCCGCGTTTTCTTCACATCAGTTTTCTGTTGAATTTTTTCTGGCTCGAAATTTTTTTCAGGTTGTAGAAATTTGATGTACTGGAAATTCTAAGGATACTGTAGAAATTCGACACAGTAATTCAACAATGGGAGCGCGGAACCGCGGCCAAACCCCCCTTTAGGCCGCGGTTCCGCCGCACTATGATGAGATTACTGTATCAATTTTCTTCAGTTGCTTTCTGGGATGAAAATAGGTGTTTTGGAATATTAATTTTGGGCCCAGAATTTCTTGATGTGCTACAGTAGTACTTGGGGGCCCACTTGATAAAATTTGATCGATCGGATATTTAAAACACATTAGTTCACAGTATTTACATTATATCTGTGACCGTGAATGTCACTTGATCGGTAAATCCTGTCTAACTGCTATAACCCGGTTAGACGGATTTGCGAACGTGACTTTCACGTTGATGTTCTGTGTTATGCTATGATGTTGCGGATTGGTCGTGGGGGATAGCCTGGATGCAATGCTATTACAGTTGTGGTTGTATTATGTACATTTGATATTGCGGGGCGATCGTCCGATATGTGGACTGCCGTCACTGCCTGTTTGTATTATTATTTTGGGGCACGGCCAGGTTGCGGTCGATGTACCCGTTGTATGTATATTTTACTTTCTGTACTAGGATTGCCCCACGGAGGGGTGCACGGATAGCCGGATTCTAGAGGGCAACAAGCCCGCATCTCATGGCATTGAGACGGAGGGGGCTTCACTCTAGAATTGGCGGGCTATTCGCCGCACTCGTAGGGGGTACAGGTTGACCCAGGAGGGGTGCCCAAGTTACCGGATTCCGTGAAGTGCTGGGTGGTCCATTCACGTTGCTGAAGAGGGCTGCCTCGCTTCAGGTTTTGGCGGGTAACTTGCCGCGCCCGTAGGGGTCTAGGATTTTCATTGCACAGGCTATCCACACGACCAGGGGAACGTCGGGTTTCAGTAGTGGCTCTGTGAAACCCGGGGATCCCAGATATCTGTTTTATTTTGTGATGCTGTACATTTCTGCGATGTTGCTTTTTATCACGCCTTGAGCGAAATATAATATATTGGTATATATATTAGTAGATGTTGTATATGTTTTGCATCCGCGCTAGTCCAGTCCCCGCTCTGTCGTTAGTTAGCTAACCTAACGGGTAATGATGGGACCCAGTGGCGAATGCGGATGGCATATACGTACATCAGTATATTTTCGTTCTTTTTGGTGTGATCAATTGATGGGACTGCGTTGATTCGGATCAATGCAAGTTAAAAACAAACCTAATCTAATGTTGTTGGAACACTTTTCAAAAAGCTGTTATTGCAAGGACGTTCTCTTTTGTTTTGCATCGTGGTATTCGGTTGGAATATCCTGCTCCTCAGTCGACGAGGCAAGGGCCGAGATCCCTTCACCGGGAGTGATCCCTTGGACAAAAAGTTTGCGTCGGGGCAATAACTTCACTATAGCCGATTACTTTTGCTTTGCACCATGGTATTCAGTTGGAATACCCTGCACCTCATTCTACGGGGAAAGAGCCGAGATCCCTTCACCGGGAGTGACCTCTTTAGCAACGGTTTTCGTCACTATATTTTTATAAAGCTATCAGTTCCTTCAACAATATCAAGTTCATTACGTTAAAGGTTTTCGCCAGAAACCATTCGTAGCCCTCTGTCGTTTCATATGGGTACTCAATAGTATTCAAGCTGTATTTGTTGGCCAAAGTCAAGGCACAGTGTTTGGTAGCTGTTGGTTATTCATATGCAGCATAGATAGATGCATTAGTTTAGAACAGTCGTACTGCTTTGTTGGCTAAAGTCAAGGGTAGGTACGGGTGGATTCAAATTAACTTGGAGAATGACGGGTAGAACTTGACATGTAACTTATGATTTGTTGGCCAAAGTCAAGGTCATAAGAGCATGGGGTAAAAATCACATCGGGAGTTTCAAAAGAACTGAAACTTGCCAGATATGCGCATACCTTCTGGAGTGTGATAACGTGAGCGGATTCCATCACGCTATCATACGATGATAGTTGGATCCCGATTCCCACTGATGAGTTAGTTTACTCCTCGGGTGACCCCGACTAATTCTTCTTTCAGGTTTGGAGGAGAATTTGACGGTACAGTGGGAGGTTTCCAGATTAGATAAATTGGTAACCATTCTGATCTAGGTTAGAATGCACGCTGAGTGTTTCTTTTCTCTCTCTCTTCGGCAGCGACCATTGACCCGACCCTAAACTATGACTCAGTGACCAAATTAACCGAACCTTCTTAAACACTGGCTTTTGGATTGTCAGAGTTGCAGACCTCATTGCCACTCCTACTTTTACCCTTTTCTCCACGACACCCCGTATTACTACGAACGTCCACTTCCATTGGACAAAACCATCGTATGGTTATATACGAACTCGAAAGAATTTATTCGAGGATGGTTTCAGGTTCTGGAGGAAACGGATAGGATTATTCAGTTGTCTTTTCCTTTTACCTTCTCTCAGGTTGCGAGTACTCCTTGGTTTAGGAGATAGTACACCTATTACGCAAATTGGATAGTCTTCTTCCAAACCATAGGCTAGTGCCGACCGGTAGGGAATGAAGAAAACCAATTAGCATAACAATGGTGTGCAGAAGGTATTAAGTTAAGACAAAGCAAGGGATTAGTAAGAGGGAAAAGTAAATTCCGACTGATATTCATGACCAAACCAGGTATTTCATTACCACTCCCAAATCACCTTTGTATTTCTCCAGGACACTCCGTATCACTACGAAGATCCACAGTTTATTGGATATTTCATCGTATGGTTATATACGAACTCGAAAGGAACTTGTTCCAGTTCGGGGATGGATTCTGGTTCAGGAGAAATAGGAATAAGATTTATTCAGTTGTCTTTTCCTTTTACCTTCTCTCAGGTTGCGAGTACTCCTTGGTCTAGGAGATAGTACACCTATTACGCAAATTGGATAGTCTTCTTCCAAACCATAGGCAGGCGCCGAACGGTGGGGAATGAAGAAAACCAATTAGCATAACAATGGTGTGCAGAAGGTATTAAGTTAAGACAAAGCAAGGAATTAGTAAGAGGGCAAAGTAAATTGCGACTGATATTCATGACCAAACCAGGTATTTCATTACCACTCCCAAATCACCTTTGTATTTCTCCAGGACACTCCGTATCACTACGAAGATCCACAGTTTATTGGATATTCCATCGTATGGTTATATACGAACTCGAAAGGAACTTGTTCCAGTTCGGGGATGGATTCTGGTTCAGGAGAAATAGGAATAAGATTTATTCAGGTGTCTTTTATCTTCACCTTCTCTCGCATTGCGAGTGCTCCTAGGATTAGGACAGTACACCCATTACGCTTATTGGATAGTCTTCTTCCAAACCATAGGCTGGTGCCGAACGGTAGGGAAGGAAGAAAACCATTTGGCCTAAAGGGGTGTGCAGAAGGTAATGACTAAAGACATAAAAAGGGATTTGGAGAGGTGGCAAAGAATTATACGGTTACAGTCGTGAATCTGGAAGAGGCATTACTAAGGAATACCGGGATACCCCTACGAAACATTTCAATGTTTCAGTTTCACTGTGTACTGTTAAAAGAAAACTGATTTCCCAATTAGTCCTTACTCCAGGGTATGTATTTACCAGGTATGATTCTCACATCTGTATGGTCTTACAGATGATGAGTGGGAGTAAGTTATTGGGAATTGGGTGATCATCCTCATTATATCGGGATTCGTTGTAATCGGTGATATTTGAGGAAATCACCTGGGCTGTTTGCCGGTTGGCGAATATTTGGTTTTGAATATCCGCTGTTGTGCACCAATTTCAAATTGATATATCTGTACGTCTACTTTTATAGAGTGAGATATATCTTTTTGAAATTATGTCTGTGATATTTACCTATATCGGTGGATGGTTAGGTAAGGAGAATTAAACAGCGGTGTAATTCTTCTTAATCATAAGTACAGTTTTCAACCTACGACACACAGTGAATGAGTTATCAGACTCAAGGGACTTATACAGAGTATTGTATGTTGTCCAGGGTCCATCCGGACTGAGGGGTTGGTCCTCGTACTATATTCGGTTTACTTATGACTTCTCTAGTTTTTAGACAGGTGTTTCGTGGAAACACAGGGTCCGAATTTGGAGAAGTTATAGGTATTTGAATAGCGTAGAGAACCAGGTGTAGCAAGTATCGGGATTCTTCAAGGTGATCGAAGATGTAGATACTTGTCATTGGTATTCAGTTGATAGTAATGATTAAGAGAACTTGCTTCTCTTTCAGGTTACCCATAATTGGAAGCATTCCTAAGTTGAGTAACGCTGATCGGCCTCCTTCCATTTAGTTGACATGCACTGGGGACAGCTGCATGATTTGAATCTGGTTCAATTAAATCAGTGCCTCTGTTTCTATATTGGATATAGAACAGTTCATATCTTAACGTTGTTAAGGTACGGGGAGTTGTCTGGCTTATGCTTAAAACCAGACTCTGGATAACTCAAGGCATGTTTCTGTAATGGCTGTTTGTGGGTTGACCCAGGATATGACGAGGGTTGACTTTCTACCATCTGGAAGATCAATAGTGATATTGTTCTAGACTCGCCACAGTTTTAAATAAAATGGATTTTTCAAAAAACAGTATTGGGAGTATGGTAGAACTGGAAGTGATTCCAGAACCACAAACGATTACTGAAGATTTGATAGGAACCTAAAGATTCAATCTGTTTTGACATTCCATTGGCCACTCCGCAGATAAGGTGGGTAACTTCAGGCACCCGAGAGGTACTCCGATAGCCTCAAGGACGGTGACAGGGAAGTTCTTGTTTACCCACACTTGCCATTGCTGTTGTTCCAGGCTGCGAGACCCGGCAAGAGGATAAGTATAGCTTCGTTCTAAACTTGCTTTAGAAGTGTATGTCTATATGACTCTGCCAGAGGGTTGTCGTAGTCAGTGGGAGCAGCGGAAGCATTGGTGGACAGGTGGCTAATGTCTATTTATAGACTAAAGCAGATGTAGCGGAGAAAGATCATCTATTTCTGACATGACAGTTATAGGTTTGACTTCATCAGAATAGGGGATAGATCTGTTGAGAAGGTAGTAGAGTGTGATGTCATGGTATTTGGATGACATACACAGAGTAGGAAGTGATATTCCTAGGCTACAATCGGTTACACTTTGGTCGTCACACAGTGGTTTCTCTACATGGGACTTGGACATTATATCAGACATACTGGTTACTAGATCTATGGTTGTAGATCTAGATTTGGGTGGTTTCCCAATTAAGGGTACTTAGACAGCATTCTAAGAGTATTTAGAATGGACGACTCCTGGCACGGTAGTGTACCTGCAAGTGATGGAGTCACCCTCTCTAAAGGTGTCTTATAGACTAAAGTAGAGAGGGATGTGCATGATCGGCAGATCACTTGCTCAGGCAATTGAGTCAATCATGAGATGTCAAGTACCACACCAGATGTTGTTCTTGCACTAGATGCAATAAGTTGACATTAATCCAATCCTGGAGAAACAGTTGGAAGCAGTTTTAGAACATAAGTGGATGTTCTAGGGATATGATAACGACAGCCTCTTTCGGGAGACAGTTATCATTCCAGGCTTCCAAGGTGACATGGACGACAAGGAGGTTGTCAGAGTTATAGTTTTCCTTCTGACGAGGGGCAGTATTTTGGACAGGTGGTCCAAGGCAATACTGAGGGAGGCATGGCGCACGATACCGATTAAGTTCAGTTGACGATACAGTCTAAGAAGTTTAGATTTGGAGTTCATTTATGTGCTAGGTCCCATCAGACAACCAGACATATTCTAAGACAAGTATTGCTCATTTCGGGAGATGGTTTTCTCCGCGAACTTGAGATATAGAGAGACATAGAAAGAAACATCAAAGCGGATCCACTCACTGAGGCTATTCCTCAAACGCAATAGTTTCGCAAACGAGCTTTGTGAGACTGACAAGTAGAGGAGTTGGGTGTTCGGTATCACACAGGCTGTGAGTATGCGACATCGCAATAATTAGCCTTGAGTGCAAGTGGGAGATTGTTGGAGATAGTGCCCTCAGAGTCAATTATTGGATCACAGGCACGTGATTGCAATGATTGAGGGAGGACCTGTCCCGGTAGGACAGTCTTACTCGAGATGATAGTATGTTATCTGGTTTATCTTTATCATCGTATACTGCTTAGGTGACCTGACAGGTCGCTATTACACGTTGATAGAGCCCCTAGGATTCTTGCTTGACCACCAGCAGTATGAGGGCGATCATATAAGTGGGAGCTGGGGTCTATAAGCACATCCTTAAAAGGTCCCTAGTCGTGCGAGTTTCGAGACAGGGCAACGATACTCCAGAGTAGACTAGTGTATACAGTCGAGACCCCGACGAGGGGCGGTGGCCGGTCTCACAAGCCACTGGTGTCAGTTGGATCACCTAAGATGTATACAGGTGCTCATTGGGTTATGAGTACACCGGACAGGACTCGCTGGGAACATGCTAGTTGGTCTTATACCAGACGTCAGATAGCAGTTCCCAGGTGACATGTGTACAGGTTAGTTTATCGACCTAAGGATCGTCATTTGTCTCGTGTGAGTTCCCACTGTACTTTGATTACTACCCTACCACGCTCAAAGGAGACGTGCAAACAGGTTTTAGTTGGGTACAGTCCCGAGCCACATGGAGGCAGTGAGCGTATCTTCAAGGGTTCGTCTCTCCCGGTATTGGGGGTGAGATCGCGCTGTGTCAAGGAGAGCCACTACACAAAGCCCTCGGCCGAGGCAGGAGATTTACTGGTAGGTATTCCAATAGTATCTTAGGGTGTTCTGGGCTACACTCCGACACGACTTGTACCGCTTTTGGGGGGTCTGACTTTTACCAACCCCCTAGGCCCGCCATGCGATGCTCATAGACGAACGGACCGGACTGTACAGATATTGTCACTGACAGGCTCAGTAGGGTGTCAAGCTGAGTTCGCTCACAGACGTCCCTTTTGGTCAATACCTGGTAGCCCGTTACGTATTGGCTTATACCTCTGACGTGCTAGTGGTTAAATCCACAACCAAGGTGTTGACGAGTCTTTAGAGTCCCCCATATTCAGTTACTCAAGTTTCGGGCGAAAAGCTGTAGAGGTCGTATGGAGATATGGTAAGGTCCGATCAGATACGTGCGGTATTGCACGGATCTGGATCGGACAGTTTGTACTACAGGCCGTATGGAGATATGCAGGGTTCGATCAGATACGTGCGGTATTGCACGGATCAGGATCGAACGGATTATACTGGCCGACTTTGGTTTAAGCCGGATCCTAGTATAGTACAGTGTAGTTTTTGTCTCATTGCATTTGTATTTCGGTCGGAATACAAATGCGGGTGTGTATGCACAGTAGCGGGGTTTTCCTGTAATTTATTACGGGACCAGTTTTCTGGAGTTGCCAGTTTGCTTTCCGTTTCGGCCAATTTCCTTTGTATCGTTCATTGGCCGAAGATTGGTGGAGGAGGGCTTATTTGCATTGTGCAAATAAGCTTTTGTTGAGGGGGTCTTTGCATATTATTGTTTCATGATGGTGCACCATCCATTGACCTTGCTTGGCTTCTATCTTCATGATGGCATGACTTTTGGAAGTGATGATTAGCTTGTTGGAGTGTTGGTTTTGGTGCTATCATGGTTGTTGATGATTGATTGGTGGAGTATGGATTTGTTTGTGATGATTGTTTCTTTTTGGCCATTCTTTTCTCTCTTGGATTATGATAGTGGTTCTATCATCCATACACCTCTCACTCACTCCCTCATTGCTCTCACTCTCCCCTCACTTGTAGTGGCCGGCCATGCTCCTAGAGGGGCTGCCCATTATTTTGGTGGTGGGATTTTGGTTCTCTTCATGCAAGAAAAATCCCCAAGTTCACCTAGAAAAAGTTCATGTATCATTTCCTCCACCAATGGCAACCTCCACTACCCCAAAATGAGACACAAGTTCTACACACCATTCTACAGCAAACCTTGGGCACGTCGACTAGCCAGCTTCATGCCCGAGTTGCCTCGGCATAGAGGTGGGAGCCCGTAAAAGATGTAGGCGATGTGGTGCCCTTCCGGCGAGGAGGTGGAGACCGGAGCTTCCGCAGGAGATCGGGACGACGACGAGAAAACCGGAGGACACGGATCGCTCGGTATATATCTCTCTTCCCCATCTAGTAGTTAGCTAGGACTAGTTAATGGCCCGATCCGGGTTTTAGTGCGCGGTGGTGCCGGTTCAAGAAAAATTAAAGTTAACCATCGCTTCCGCTTTTGGCCTCGGGATTGAGGCCGGGACGCCGCCGTGCACTTACACAGCTAGTGCCGCTTGCGGTCTGTGGTTAAACCCACTGCCAGCGTAGTGTCGAGTCTTTAGAGTCCCATACAGAGAGCTATTCGCCTTTAGGAAAAATGAGTAGAGGTCGCATGGTTTTGCAACAGGGTTCGTTTCACATACGCGCACTTGTGCACGTTTGCTGTCCGGACAGCTTATACTAGCGGGCTTTGGTTTAAGCCAGATCCTAGTATAGATTTAGAATTGGTTTTTTCTCATTGTATTCGTATTCCTCGGATCACGAATACGGGTGCGTATGCACAGTTACTTGAGACAGAGGGAGAGGACTTTGATTTGGGTTAATGACTATTGTCATTTTATTAACCCTAATACTTATGTGTGTATTATGGTTAATTGATATTAGTTTAATATAATTGTGCATGGTTATGGTTGTTGACCATTTGACCTCCTTGACTTGTTGACCTAGGTTGACACTTTGACCATCATCATTTCATTTGGAAGATGCTCTTTGATCCTTGCAAATTGCATTAAAAATGAAATGATAATGGTCATGTCTTGATTAACCATGACAATTATCTAGCTAATTATCTAATTACAATAATTCACACATATATGAGAGAATGCTTCATATTTTCTCTCATTCTATTATTCACTTTCTCTCTCTTGTTCTTCCTCTCCCTCAAGCTCTCCCCTCTTATGTGTTGAGAAACACTTGAGCTTGAGAAAAACCCTTTCTTGATAATCTCTACTCTCATCTAGGGTTCAAGGATTAGCACTTCTTGCACCCTAGTTACTTCTAGCTTGGAGTTGAAGCCAAAGGTCGAGGCTTTCGGGTGGATCTTTCTTCGACGTGAGAAGACGACTAAGGTGACCTCCTTCCACCACTCCAAGGAGCAAGGAGAGAAGGACATAAAGCCCAAGGTATAACCTTTCTAGCACTTAGCTAGTTTCTAGTTAGCTTTAGCTTGTTTTTGTTTAGCAAAGATCTTTCTTTGTCTAGTCCATGTTGCCTAAGTTGATAAAAATTTGATTTTTATTCCGTTTTCCGCCTCCCCGCAAGTACCGGGGTGGGCAACGTGGCCTTAGATATTCTTGCGGTTTTCCCCCAAATCCAGGAAATCTCATGAAAATCCGAAATCCAATCATCAATGGCAAGTAAACAGTGAATAATAATATGCATGCAGTAACAAGTAATAACTATAATGTCTAAACTAGCATATAAAGACGAGTACGCTAGTACCATGTCGAACTATCAGTTAACAAGTGTTCATATCAGATTTTTGCATTTTCATACCGCCCAACTTTTATCACATTGCATATCGGTAGATACTCTTGAGCCGTGTTTGCTAGTCAATTGCAGGATACAGGTTCTCGGTTCTAAAATGGTGAAATTCATGAAAAACACGACAAAATCCGAGTTCCTGCCAACCACAGATAAAACACGGTCTCCGCTCTTCATCCGTATGTTGCCAGATACCAGTTTAGGAAGACAAAATGTCAAATCAATGTCACCTTCATGCACAAGGCTCAAGGGCAACAACAAGTTCCAAGAGATCTACGCGGAGCTCGAGGCAATCATGACAAAATCTTGACAAAAAGTCCACCTTTCCCTCAACAGAAATTCTGGAAAAATCGTGGAGCCAAATTGATAAAATACATATGCCAGAATAATGTACACAGCAAACCAGGAAAGCCCAAAAAAAGCAGAAGCCCCAATTCCTCCAAAGGGCCGCGGATCCGCGGCCAAAGGGGGGTCTAGGCCGCGGATCCGCGGCCGTACTGGCGCCGCATGCACAGGGTTTTGGGGGGTATTTTGGTCATTGTACAGGTGTTCTGGTGGTTGCCCTAGGTTTTCATTTTTTGGCCTATAAATAGCCCAGAACTTTGTGAAGGAAGGAGTCCATTCTTGTATTTTCATTTTGCCTAGTTTTAGTGTGTTTCTTCTTCCTCTTCTCACCTCTTCTCCATTAAACTTGTAGTGAGCTTTTGAGTGAAGAGTGATGAATAAAGAAGAACCATTTATTATCATGCTTGTCTCTTTATTTTGTTAAATGTTGTAATTTTAATTCGTTAAGTAGTTGTTGTTATTTCCTTGTTGTTTCTTTCTTCTCTCTTTTTCTTTATCATTCATACGACAATGATACTTACGCTCGATCCTCGCCAAGGTGAGGTCGCAAATAGTTAGTCGTATTCTTCTAATCTTCCTCTTTCTATCTTCCTATTTTGTTTTGTTTTGTTTTTCCTTATCATGAAGTGTGAGTAGTTTTATACTTGTTAGGGTAGGATAAGGGAAGTTTGAGAGAAGGAAATCTCTCTCACTCTTTCCTTGCCCAACAGCTTAAATCGACTCCCGTTAATTGAACCACAATCTGCTCCTCACGGCACCCTATCCTACATGATAGCGGTGATTCCGTAGTGAGACCGGTTGTGGTTGAATTAACCGGAGGTTATGGATAAGAGCCAAGAACGGACGGACAAGCACCAAAAGGAAGACTTATGCGTTGGAAATCCTAGCTTATACTCGCAAAGTCCTTCCAAGTCGTGCTAATCCCCGTTGTTGCCGATTACCGTAACACTGATATTAAGAGGGGCAACGAAAGATGTGGAGACTCCTAACTCAAACTAACCTAATCCTAACCCTAACAAGCTCTCTTTAAATATCAACTTAACACTTAGATAACCACAACAAAATCTGAAAACAGGACTTAACTCGTTAAAACACTTTGAAAAAGTCTCCCATCTCCCTGCGGACGACCCGTACTCAACCGGCTAGCTACAAGCGAAACCGTCTTGATTGCGGTATTTAAACTAAACTTGAACACGAACATATCCTATCAATCAAATGGCGCCGTTGCCGGGGAGACGGTAGTTTATTTCCTTGTGTAATTTCGGGTTAATTTGTGAATATAAAAACAACCAAAAAACCAACAAAAAAATATACTTTGTAAAAAATCATCTTGTTATTTTTGATTAGCTTTTGTGCGAGTGTGCAGGAAAATACAAGGTTCGAGTTCAGTGGCCAAGACGTTGAAAATATGGAGTTCAAGTACAGTGCCAAAGACGTGGGAAGATAGACCCACAGTTCGCGGCTACACCGCGACGGACAAAAACGAAGCATCCGGTCTACTGTAAAAATCTGGAGCATATACAGTGAGCATATCAGAATTCCACACATCCAGACAGACAGAAGACACCAACAGGAGGTCACCACAGAAAAACGAAGCCCCAACTCTCTGTTCCTGCCGTGGATCCGCGGCAATAGAGGGCTTAGGCCGCGGATCCGCGGCCGTTTGGTGGCCTTGGGCTGCCATCTTTTCTCTGTAAGTCTCTCTGCCTCTCCCCTCTCCTCTGAACTCCACTGAATTGTGTTTTCTGCAGCCTTCTTTGCGCAAATTCTTCTCCCCCTTCCAATAAATTGTTCTTGTGCAGGATTCTTTACGCCGGAAATAAAAATTGTTTGCAGTTGATTTGTTACTGCTTTGCATTTCTTTAATACGGACTTAAGGGGCTTGAAACCAATCCAGATTGGGTGGGGATTTCATCACCCTTCCCAGGACCCCAAAAATCACTAAAGCATATGCATTGTCCATTGTAAATTAAAAAATACTAGACTTCAGCCCTAAGGACTTCGCGCTCATTAGGAGAAGATAAACCGTGTTTAGAACCTCGCTTAACCGTATATTGTTTACGGGGTGTCTAGGAAAGTGTTAAAGGCGCAACCGCCGAAAGAGAAAGGGTTATTTAATTAAGGAACTTCGCGAAAGCGTTGGACAACCTCCCCTTATCTCTGCACTTACCTGGCCTCGTGATCAGTGTATTTTTAAGCCCGTTTCTCGACATTGTTTAACTTCGACAATCAAGTTCTGGAGCAGATCTAGCAGACCTAGGTTACCCTAGATCTAGGTGTGATTGTGCATATCTTGTTTGTGATTGCTTAAGCCGTATTTCCGTACATACTTCTGTAAATCTCTTTCTAAAAAACAAAAAAAAAGAGAGAAAAATCAAAAACTTTTATAAAAACTTGCCCTTTTGTCGCCAAATCCATTTTCACCCAACAACCATCGCCTTTCTCCATAGACGTTTTCTTACCCTCACCTTCTCCGCTTTGACTATACTAAACTCGTTTAGTGTATGTCCGCTTGGACTCGGGACACTAGCGCCCGTCTAGTCCGCGTTACGTTAGTCGCGACCGACTACGCGATCGACTCCGAAGTCGATACTCCGTCCACTCCTCTTTCACCCCTTCCTTTGCCGGCCAACTCCGACGTTGACCGGAATTCTGTTCATACATCTTCACCTTCACCTTCACCTTCACCTACCTCTTCTTCCGCGATGTCGGGATTTAATCCGAACATCTCTTTGACCACCGCTGGATTTGCTCCACCTCCTACGGAGACCAATCTCCCACCACCTCCGCCTGTTGTAGCGCCGCAGCGAATCGCGCTCCAGGATCGTTTCTACCCCACCCGTTCTGCACTTCCCACCTGCCTTTCTCTTCCTCCGGCCAATGGGGACAACTTTGAAATTAAGCCCCATTTCATCAACATGCTTCCACGTTTTCATGGGCTTGAATCTGAAGATGCCTATATCTTTATCAACAAATTTCAAAATGTCTGTGCCATGATGAAAACCACCCAGCTGTCGGACGATGCTATACGTCTACGGGTCATTCCGTTCACTTTATGCGATCTCGCTGAAAAATGGCTGTATAGCACCGCTTCCCACTCAATCACCAGCTGGGACGAGTTTGTTAAAGCGTTTCTGAAAAAATTCTATCCAAATCATAAGACCGCAAGAATTCGAAATGAAATCAACCAATTCTCCCAGCTTCCTTCTGAACCCTTCTGGAAGTGCTTTGACCGGTACAAAGACCTTCTTGTTCAGTGTCCTCACCACGGTATAAAGAAATGGCAACTCTGCCAAACCTTATATGAGGGACTGAACCCAGCAACGAAGCAGTTGCTGGAAACCATCTGTCAGGGCCACTTCCTATCGAAATCTGACGAGGAAGCGTGGCAGTTCTTTGACGATCTTGCGGAGCAAACGCTACAGTGGGAGAGCACCAGACCGACTTCTTCTTCGTCTACCTCCACTTCTACCGGTCAGTCTAGGGTAGGAATCCACCAACTCGATGTCTCTATTGCGATGAAAGCTGAAATGGCTGCAATAACACGAAAGCTTGAAGCGATGGAGAGCAAATTTTCTGCTCCTGCCCCCACACCTGTTCTCCCCCTTCGTACCATCTGCGCTTGTTGTTCCGATCCTTCCCACTTGACCGAAGAGTGTCCTTACAATCCACCCTCGCAAGGACAGGATCAGGTTAATGCTGCCTTCCAGCAAAGACCGAGGAATGATCCATACTCTTCCACCTACAATCCCGGTTGGAGGAACCACCCCAATTTCGCCTGGAATCAGAATCAGAATCAATTCCAGGGCAACAATTTCCAAAGGGCCCCTCCGCCGCAACAACAAGCGCAGCAACAAACTCAACACCAATATCAGCAGCCCTTCCAACCCCAGCCCTTCCAAATCCAGACGAACAACTTTGCACCCAACAACTCTTTTCCACCAAACAACTTTGTTCCGTCAAACAACGATAAGGTTTCCTCGCTCGAGCGAAGTCTGGAGGCGTTTGTTAAACAATCGACTCAATCCACCGCCAACATCCAGTCTTCGATTCAATCTTTAGTGCAACACACTGCCGCACACGGGCAAAGCATCAAGACCATTGAGGCCCAGATTGCACAGCTGAACGCGGCGTTAAGCGAGCGAGAGAATGGGAAGCTCCCGTCCCAGCCACTTCCAAATCCCGGTCACCAACATAATGCACATGTTGCTCTTGAACAACAAAACCATAATGTGAGTGCCGTGACCACACTGAGATCGGGAAGGATGCTGCAAAACAACACCGGCACACGAATCAACAATGACACCCCGGCCGCCGCTTCTTCTTCTTCTTCTTCTTCTTCTCCTTCTTCTTCGTCTTCCGAGCCTATTCTCCGTTCTTCCACAGGCTCTCCTTCCTCTTCTTCTGCTCTGAACGGACCCACTTCTCACTCCATGAAAACACCTATTCTGGGATCCGTTCCAACTCCAAAATCTCCTCCTCCAGCATTAGACTCAACCAATTTTCAAAATGTTCCATTTCCAAACCGGTTGAGGTCTAACAAACAAAATCCTCAAATGGAGAAGATTCTGGAGTTATTCAAGCAGGTTAACATTAACATTCCTCTTTTAGATGCTGTCCAACAAGTCCCGTCCTACGCGAAAATCTTAAAGGACTTGTGCACGAAAAAGAGGAAGTCTCAGGTACCCAAGAAAGTTTTCTTGGCTAGTGCTGTGAGTGATGCCCTTACCCAATCTTTACCACAAAAACGGAAGGACCTTGGCTGTCCTACGATTTCAATTACTATTGGGGATAAGAACATCAACCGCGCACTATTAGATCTTGGTGCCAGTGTTAACCTGCTTCCGTATTCAGTATACGAGCAATTAGGCGTCGGAGAGTTGAAACCCACACACTGCACTCTCCAAATGGCCGACCGATCGATCACCCACCCTAGGGGTGAGCTAGAGGATGTGTTAATAAAAGTCGGGGACTTCATATTCCCCGTTGACTTCATTGTCTTAGATACACAGCCTGTAGCTAACCCCCGGAATCAAATTCCGGTGATACTCGGTCGCCCATTTCTCGCAACTTCAAATGCTGTGATCAATTGTCGCAATGGTTCGATGAACCTCTCTTTTGGAAACATGACGATTGAACTCAACATTTTTAGGTTGGGGAATCAGCCCGCCGAACCTAATGCTCATATACTAGATGTCTGCTCGATCCAGGAGATCACCCGAGAAGAGTGTGAATTCGAGGAGTTTCTGTTTGATCACGATAATCTTGACGCCACTAGTGCGTTTCTCTTCGAACCTGCTGCTGTTTCTGCGCCCGACAACGACTATGAGTGTTTCACGTTCACGAACGATCTTAGCCGCGCACAACCCGAGTTTGAATCCTTCGACTTTCCGGATGAGTTACCTGAACCATCCAACTCGGTTGCCTACACTCGCTTTGAACCTTTGCACCAGTCTTGCCTTCCATCATTTCACCTCCAATGCTCGAACTCAAGCCGTTGCCGTCTCACCTTAAGTACGCTTACTTAGGTGAAAACGAGACCCTTCCTGTCATCATCTCGGCTTCTCTAGCTTCCGAGCAAGAGAAAGCCCTTCTCGCGGTCTTGCACAGTAACAGGCAAGCTTTTAGCTGGTCCATGGCGGACATCAAGGGGATTAGTCCCCTCATCGTTGAGCATCACATTCATCTGATGGATGATGCCAAACCAGCCCGGGATCCACAAAGACGTCTTAATCCAGTCATGAAAGAGGCTGTGAAGAAGGAGATCGTCAAATGTCTAGATAGTGGTATCATTTACCCTATCTCCGATAGCCAGTGGGTCAGCCCCATTCACGTTGTCCCCAAGAAGTCGGGCATCACGGTCATCACCAACGAGGCGAATGAGTTAATCCCTACTCGCACCCAAAGTGGGTGGCGAGTTTGCATTGATTACAGAAAACTCAACGCCGCAACGCGGAAAGACCACTTTCCGCTACCTTTCATTGACCAGATGCTTGAACGATTGGCCAGACACGAGTACTACTGCTTTCTTGATGGCTACTCCTGCTATAATCAAATTCCCATCGTCGAAAAAGACCAGGACAAGACCACTTTCACTTGTCCTTTCGGCACGTTTGCATATCGACGCATGCCCTTTGGGTTATGCAATGCGCCCGCTACCTTCCAGCGGTGTATGATGGGAATTTTCTCGGACATGGTGGAAAAATTTCTGGAGATTTTCATGGATGACTTCTCCATCTTCGGTGATTCCTTCAACGAGTGTTTGCGGCATCTTGACGCTGTCCTTACCCGATGTAAGGAAAAGAATCTCACTTTGAACTGGGAGAAATGCCACTTCATGGTGCGCGAAGGTATTGTCTTAGGACATATCATCTCGCAAAATGGCATAGAGGTTGACAAAGCAAAGATTGAGGTCATTTCCAATCTGCCTCCTCCCCGATGCGTCAGAGATATCCGAGCCTTCCTTGGCCATGCCGGTTTCTATAGACGGTTTATCAAGGACTTTAGCAAGATTGCTAGGCCCTTGACGCTTTTGCTGGCCAAGGACACGCTTTTCGACTTCAACTCGAGCTGTGTGACTGCATTCGAGTCACTGAAACGCTCACTCACTTCTGCTCCCGTTCTTTCCTCGCCTGACTGGACGCACCCATTCGAGATTATGTGCGATGCATCCGACTTTGCCATCGGTGCTGTCCTTGGACAACACATCAACAAGATGCCGCACGTAATCTATTACGCGAGCCGAACCCTGAACGACGCCCAACTCAATTATACAACAACTGAGAAGGAATTCTTGGCTGTTGTATTTGCTTTAGAAAAGTTCAGGCCCTACCTCATCGGCTCTCCAGTCATTGTCTACACGGACCATTCAGCTCTGCGCCATGTTTTTGCGAAGAAAGATGCAAAATCTCGGTTAATACGTTGGATCCTCTTGCTTCAAGAGTTTGACCTTGTCATTAAGGACAAACGAGGATGTGAAAACGTGGTTGCCGACCATCTCTCACGACTTCCTTCTTCGCCTTCGCTTCCAATTCCGATTAACGACGTTTTCCCGGATGAACAACTCTTGACAGTATCGTGCGAACCCTGGTTCGCAGATATTGTGAACTATTTGGCCACGGGATTACTACCGACCGAATGGTCAGGTCAGGACAGACTTCGCTTCTTATCCCAAGTAAAACACTTTTACTGGGACGAACCCTACTTGTTCAAGTACTGTCCCGACTAGATTATTCGTCGGTGTGTCCCTGATGAGGAATTCAAGAGTGTGCTGTCATTTTGCCACGATCAAGCGTGTGGCGGGCATTTTGGGCCCAGAAAGACAGCTGAGAAGATCTTGCAATGTGGTTTCTACTGGCCACAACTTTTCAAAGACGCTCACGACTATTGCAAGACTTGCTCCCGGTGCCAACACATGGGCCGGATATCCCGGAGGAACGAGATGTCGCTCCAACCGATCTTGGTTGTGGAGATTTTCGATGTTTGGGGGATAGATTTCATGGGGCCGTTTCCCAGCTCTTTCGGGAACCTGTACATCCTTCTAGCTGTTGATTACGTCTCTAAATGGGTCGAGGCTGTGCCCAGCCGGACTAACGACAACAAGGTTGTCATTAGGTTCCTTAAAGAAAACATTTTCTCCCGGTTTGGGCACCCCCGAGCGATCATTAGCGACAATGGAAGTCATTTCTGCAATAGGACTTTCGAGGCCTTGATGCGGAAGTATTCCATCAATCATAAGCTCTCTACGCCCTACCACCCCCAGACCTGCGAGCAGGCCGAAGTTTCAAATCGGCAAATCAAGCAGATACTGGAGAAGACGGTTTCCAAGAACCGTAAGGATTGGTCGCTGAAACTCACTGATGCCTTTTGGGCATTTAGAACCGCTTATAAGACCGACCTTGGCATGTCTCCCTATCGGCTTGTGTACGGAAAAGCCTGCCACCTTCCTGTCGAAATCGAGCATCGCGCATTTTGGGCGATAAAAGAGCTGAATCTGTCTCTTGAGGATGCGGGCAGCCATCGAAAGCTGCAGTTGAACGAACTGAACGAGCTTAGGGATGAGGCTTACGATAACGCGGTTGTCGTTAAGAATCGAACGAAGGTGTTTCACGATAAACACCTTTTGCGCAAAACCTTCGTACCTGGTCAGCAGGTACTGCTTTACGACACCCGACTTCATTTCCATCCTGGAAAGCTCAGATCTCGCTGGAACGGGCCGTATTTTGTGCGGAATGTGTATCCGCAAGGCGCTGTGGATTTGGAAAATCTAAAGGACGGTTCACTTTTCAAAGTAAACGGACACCGATGCAAACCGTACCTTAGCGCCGAACCAACAGAGGAGCTCCTATTCTTACAGGAGCCGGTTTACCCTGCCTGATCTTCTTCTGCCTACCTCCAAACTTCGGTTATCCAGCCAAGAACAGTGGACACTGTTCCAAATAAGTTTGGGGGTATGTACAAACCATTTTGTATATATTTGTGTATATTCTTTTTCCTTTAAAAACAAAAAAAAACAAATAAAAATTTGTGTTTTGCTAACCGACAATTTTGACCCTTCCAACTGCTCTCTTCATGCTACGACAGTGAGGACACTGTCCAGTTTAAGTTTGGGGGTACGCTCGGTACGCATTTCTTCCCTTCGCATTCATATGTATATTTTTGCATCTGCATATTAAAATCCATAAAATCCATAAAAATTTGAAAATTTTCTAAAAACATAAAAACTTTTCTGTCAAGTTAGCTTGTGAAAGAACTCTGATTCAACATTTCGACGGTTTTTGTTTGAAAAAATAGGAATAACTAAATCTTATGTTTATATTTTGAAAACCTGAAAGATAACTCTCCTTTGATGTTAACTATAGCTGATATACGTCTTTACATCACACTACACGTGTCGTGAATTTTAGGAATTAGATGACAAGTCTTTCATGTTTAAACTTTTAAACAGATAAATGATTTTCTGAGGATCAAATAGGTTTGTTCTGAAATAAGTAATGTCAAGAATAGTTTATGAAGTAAAGCGAATATGAAGGAATGTTATTGATGCCGTAATTGGAGCTAAGTCTGAAAAATAACCCATCGGAAACTTGATTGAAATGATTACACACCAAACCCACTAAACACGTCTTTTATCCAAAAAAAAAATAATTGAACTGCCGGTTATATCTCCGTTCGTATTAAATCATCCGATTTTCACGCCAAACTGTCTTTTGTTTTTGGACCTAGGTAACTTGAGTAATTAAGTCCGCTGGGGTGTTTCTACACCTAATGCCCTAAAACCAACTGGTTTGGGTGCATTGGCCCAAAGCTCGCTAAGAAGCCTAGAAAGTCCAGTTTTAAAACAAAGTCAAGCAAGTGTTCTCTCCGAGTTAAAATTCCTAACGGTTCATTGTGTGAGAATAATCTTGATAAAAGACAGACTTTTATAAAAATTTTAGCGGAGATATGAAGGTTTTATTCTATGATAAAGACTATTGCACGTTCACAGAGGTGTGTATGAAATGAAAACAAGAAAAAGGTGGAGTGAAAAATACGACTTAGTTTCCTGTTATGGAAGATAGAAATTCTGAAGTTGAAACCTTACTGGAAAACGAAACTTGAAAAATGCTTAACTCTTTATAAAACTTATGTGATCCTTTTTAAATTGTTATCTGGGCTTTATTGTGCGACATGATAACTTTATTCGACCTTTCGGGAACTTAACGACACTATTTGCACTGCACGTAAAGACATGTAAAATCTGTAGTTAAATAAGAAGCGAGGTGTGAAAAATAAAGGTTCGATGGTCTAGACTTAGGATTATAGAATTGCTATTTTCTAAACCAAAACTTTAGGGTTTGAAGCTTAGTTATTTTACAAAACCAACTTGACCGGATTTTGTGGGTAGTGTCCACTGAAAACCCTCAGGAGACAACACTCCTCCTACTAGGGACACCTAGAGGTTTAACGGCTTGTTGCACATGCTCAGTGCAATCGCGTTCCCTGCGAAAGTGAGGTTAGGAAATTTTTTGTGAATAAATGGACTTTGCTCGGGACGAGCAAATGATAAGTTTGGGGGTATTTGTTCATATCAGATTTTTGCATTTTCATACCGCCCAATTTTTATCACATTGCATATCGGTAGATACTCTTGAGCCGTGTTTGCTAGTCAATTGCAGGATACAGGTTCTCGGTTCTAAAACGGTGAAATTCATGAAAAACACGACAAAATCCGGGTTCCTGCCAACCACAGATAAAACACGGTCTCCGCTCTTCATCCGTATATTGCCAGATACCAGTTTAGGAAGACAAAATGTCAAATCAATGTCACCTTCATGCACAAGGCTCAAGGGCAACAACAAGTTCCAAGAGATCTACGCGGAGCTCGAGGCAATCATGATAAAATCTTGACAAAAAGTCCACCTTTCCCTCAACAGAAATTCTGGAAAAATCGTGGAGCCAAATTGATAAAATACATATGCCAGAATAATGTACAAAGCAAACCAGGAAAGCCCAAAAAAAGCAGAAGCCCCAATTCCTCCAATGGGCCGCGGATCCGCGGCCAAAGGGGGGTCTAGGCCGCGGATCCGCGGCCATACTGGCGCCGCATGCGCAGGGTTTTGGGGGGTATTTTGGTCATTGTACAGGTGTTCTGGTGGTTGCCCTAGGTTTTCATTTTTTGGCCTATAAATAGCCCAGAACTTTGTGAAGGAAGGGGTCCATTCTTGTATTTTCATTTTGCCTAGTTTTAGTGTGTTTCTTCTTCCTCTTCTCGCCTCTTCTCCATTAAACTTATAGTGAGCTTTTGAGTGAAGAGTGATGAATAAAGAAGAACCATTTATTATCATGCTTGTCTCTTTATTTTGTTAAATGTTGTAATTTTAATTCGTTAAGTAGTTGTTGTTATTTCCTTGTTGTTTCTTTCTTCTCTCTTTTTCTTTATCATTCATACGACAATGATACTTACGCTCGATCCTCGCCAAGGTGAGGTCGCAAATAGTTAGTCGTATTCTTCTAATCTCCCTCTTTCTATCTTCCTCTTTTGTTTTGTTTTGTTTTTCCTTATCATGAAGTGTCAGTAGTTTTATACTTGTTAGGGTAGGATAAGGGAAGTTTGAGAGAAGGAAATCTTTCTCACTCTTTCCTTGCCCAACAGCTTAAATCGACTCCCGTTAATTGAACCACAATCCGCTCCTCACGGCACCCTATCCTACATGATAGCGGTGATTCCGTAGTGAGACCGGTTGTGGTTGAATTAACCGGAGGTTATGGATAAGAGCCAAGAACGGACGGACAAGCACCAAAAGGAAGACTTATGCGTTGGAAAGCCTAGCTTATACTCGCAAAGTCCTTCCTAGTCGTGCTAATCCCCGTTGTTGCCGATTACCGTAACACCGATATTAAGAGGGGCAACGAAAGATGTGGAGACTCCTAACTCAAACTAACCTAATCCTAACCCTAACAAGCTCTCTTTAAATATCAACTTAACACTTAGATAACCACAACAAAATCTGAAAACAGGACTTAACTCGTTAAAACACTTTGAAAAAGACTCCCATCTCCCTGCGGGCGACCCGTACTCAACCGGCTAGCTACAAGCGAAACCGTCTTGATTGCGGTATTTAAACTAAACTTGAACACGAACATATCCTATCAATCAACAAGCTATGTCAATGAGTAATATTCTCTAAAGTGTTCGTGACATGGCAATTACCGATGATGATGTGTGTGAGCCGGCAAGTAAGTATATGTGGAACATACGCATCATCGGTAATGGTGCTGGTGTCCTGACAGCATGATTTCAATAATGGCATACGGAAGTACAATATAACATGCAAATGCGATGCGAACAGCAATAATATGTTGGAGCTGAATAATAAACAAAATGATAACTAATCTGCATTTATATAAATATGAGTCATACAGTTTTTCCATTTGAAATAACACGAATCGTGGTGTTTTGAAAATAAGGGCTACGGTGTTTTAAGAAAAGATACGTCCTTTGAAATATCCGTAGAATCCCTTGGCCTGTCTTTAAAATACTCATGATTCATTAGTTTGAAATAGATATGACTCGAGTCTAATCTATCATTTACAAGTAAGCTACCGGACTAAACTACACAGGCTGATCGAAGGGTAAGGAAACCCCCTAACATCTGAGTCGATACATTTATATATATAATAGTCGGTGATCTGTCACGACCCGCAGAGTACGGAACGTGACCGGCACTTAAGTTACAAAACGTCTCAAGGCATCCGTAAATTAAGTAAGCCGAAGCCCAGAAATCAAAACCCAATTAAAAATTAGAGTGGAGGAAAACCAATTTATTTAAGCACTTTATCCTATTAAACCACATCAAGTCCTTTTTAAAACAACTTTTCCTTTTTAAGAAAATCCCAGCAAAGTCTTCTTTGTAAAACAAGCCCCATACGGGTACAAACATGAACATAAATGAATAACATGAATATGGCATCCCCAAACGGGAGCTAGCTCTTCGCCTCTAAGCGGTCACAAATCCCACACAATAACAACGTGCACAAATAAGCATGAAGTACAAGTAAAACAACATATCGACTCAAGAGAGCTCGACCCCAAATAACATAAATCCACAAGTCTCACAGCCTCGTCTCTTGGTCAATATACAGTAATCCAAATAAACTGGTATAGCTGAAATAATAGTAGCAGATGGGGTACTCTAGATACAATGAATATAAATAAGGTGGTACAAAATGGTAACAACCTACCTATGAGTAAAAGCCCTGAGTCCAAGCAAAAAAAGAGCAAAAGAGGCAAAAGTATCCGCCGCTACAGTGCTAACGGAACGGACCTGTAGAAAAGCTGTGGCACAACGGGGGTGAGTTGCCAGCTCGTGAGTAATAAATAACATCTACTAAGGCTATCGCATGTATGCACACAAGTATCCCAGCATCCCTAAAACAGGTATGGCTATATGTACTTGTAGGGTTCCTAGGCACTCTTGTGAAGGTTCATAAGACATCAAACATGCCCGAATAAAATTTTAGACGTGCCGAACAACCCAAATCCGGGATCTTTGCTAGATTATTAGGGTTAAACATGCAAGATAACAACTTTATTACTAAGCGTGAGGGATTACAACCTTTGTAGTCCGCTCATTCGCTTCATAAGCTCCGAATAGAAGTCCCTTCGCCGCGATCCACGATCTCTCGGACTCAAGAGAGGCTCCACGACTCGAACGATCCATGCTAGCTTGTAGTGTTCCGTTTCTCCGATGATCTACGTCGAAATTGCTATAACCCAAGCTCTCTCACTCTAATGAGGTGAGCGCCCTAATCTAATGGACTAGATTAGATGAGGATGATGGAGTAGTATTTATGCTATCCTTTTATATCATAATCTCACATGAAATCATCACAAAAGGAATTTCTAGTAAGCTTTCTCAAAGCTAAAGAGAGAAGAAGAAGATGAATAATGAGATAATTCCTTTTGTCATGAATAATGAAATGTATATATTAATTAATAATGTAACCATAGTTTAGTTATGACAAGGATAACCCTTGTAGAGAATAAACTAGAGCTAGGGTTTGGTTAGGTTAGAAATGAGTCATGGATAAATATCAACCATAATATCTTAACCAAGACAAAAGAGAAAGCTTCTAGAAGGTGCAAGAAGAAGCTAACCCTAATCATACCCTAATCTTGTTTAATCATCACTAAACATGTTTCATTATTAATCATATCATGTCACAATAATATATATCACATATATATTATATATTTGCAACAAAAGAAAATAATACAATTAACATATATCGCATATATATCAATGTATTATCCAGTGAGAAAATGAAATAATAAAGTGAGCCAATATTAGATAATGTAATACAATATATCATATATATTATTATATATTAAATCATCGAATCAACACTTGATCCGACAATCCGGCTATATCGAATATAACCGACTAATATATCATGTACCGATTCATCGAATCAACACTTGATCCGATGTCCCGGTTCATATCTAAATATCGCGAGAATATAATACGGTATCTCATATCGCATTATCCTCTGTCCTGCGCATATCACATATGTGCCTCTACTCCATTTTGCTAGAGTCAAGAAACCTCTGTGTTGGACTCTAAAGAATCGTCAATACGCCGGTAACAGGTGATGATCATATCAAACACCCACAAGCTGCAAGCGGTCAGCTAAACGTAACAGCCACCCAGGTATTGAGCGATCAGAAGATCAATAAGCTAGCCTGTGCGTTCTCCTATGAATCCTATCAGTAACACTCCCGTACAGTCCGGTCTCTTCGTCTGATATGTCGCATATCAAGTCTAGGGGTGGTAAACGTCAGACCCCAGTAACCGATAAGTTGTGTCGATGTGTGGCTCATAACAGGTCGAGAAACTACTGGTAATACTTACTAGTAAATCTCTATATCAGCCGTGGCCAGGGACTTCCAGTTATAGCCAATCGCACACGGCACAACATCAACTCCCTATACCGGGAGAGACGAATCCCCTCCTATCGCTCATTGCCTCTATGTGATTCGGGACTGTACCCAAAAGCCACCGTTTTGCACGCCCTCTTGGACGTGGTAAGGTGGAAATCAAAGCACAGTGGGAATCACACAAGACTCTATGACGATCTCGGGTCTACAGACTACCCTGTACCAGTGTCACCGGAGAACTGCCATCTGACGTGTGGTATATCACCATATGGGAGTTCTTGGCGAGTCCTTCCAGTGTACCCAGTCTCCACTGAGCACCCGTACACCATCCTTGATGTCAAACACCGATGGATATGGGATCATCCATCGCCCATCATATGGGTCAAGATGCGTATACGCTAGTCTACTTTGGTTTATCGATGCCCTGTCTTGATATACCCTCGACTAGGAACTGTTATAGGAAGTACTCATCGACTAACATGGCCCCACTAGTATGATCTCATCATAGTCCCAGTAGTCGAGTACAGATCCTAAGGGCTTTATCAACATGTGAGAGAAAAACAGTAAACCAGTACAAGTCAACATGTTAAGATAAAGTGAAACCAAATAGCATACTATCATGACGAGCAAGAAAGTCCTCTCTATATATATCCAAGCATCCATCATAATATACATCATATGTACAACAATGGCCACTAGGGCATATACATAACTAACAATCTCCCACTTGCACTAAGGCCAGCTGCTGTAGTATCTCATACCTAGCATCCCGAATAATCTCTCAAACTGTATCTGTGGAACGGCCTTCGTTAGTGGATCCGCAGTGTTGTCCTTCGTATCTACTCTCCTTACCTCGATCTCCCGGCGATCAACTATCTCCCTGATCAGGTGATACCGCCTCAGAATATGTCTGGACTTCTGATGGGACCTGGGTTCCTTGGCTAAAGCCACAGCTCCATTGTTATCGCAATACAGAGGTATTGGATGCTCAATGTATGGAACCACACCAAGTTCACTAATGAACTTCTTTATCCAGACAGCCTCTTTGGCAGCATCGTTGGCAGCGATGTATTCAGCCTCCATCGTCGAGTCTCAACGGTATCCTGTTTGGAACTCTTCCAACATACCGCCCCTCCATTGAGGGTAAAGACAAAACCCGAGTGCGACTTAGAGTCGTCCTTATCACTTTGGAAGCTGGAATCGGTAAAGGACTCCACCTGGAGTTCTCCGTTACCATACACCAAGAACATCTCCTTAGTCCTTCGTAAGTACTTGAGAATGTTCTTCACATCTGTCCAGTGACTCTCTCCAGGAACTTCTTGATACCGACTCACTACACTTAGTGAGTATGCTACATCGGGTCTGGTACATAGCATCGCCTACATGATAGAGCCTACTGCCGAAGCATAGAGTATCCTTTGCATGCGAGCTCTCTCCAAATCAGTCTTGGGAGACATCTCTTTGGAGAGAGTGAGTCCAGAGATCGTGGGTTGGTTCCCACGCTTGGATTCTTCCATACTAAACCTCTTTAGTATGGTGTCAATGTACCTAGATTGGGACAATCCCTGTATCCGTTTAGATCTATCTCTATAGATCATGATTCCCAATATGCAGGAGGCATTACCTAGATCTTTCATTGAGAATCTCTGTGATAAGAAGAGCTTGACTGATTGCAGCATAGGAATATCATTTCCTATCAAGAGTATGTCATCCACGTACAATACGAGGAAGACAACCTTACCCTCTGCTACCTTCTTATAGATACAAGGTTCATCTATATTTTTGATGAAGTCAAACTCTTTGACTACAACATCAAAACAAATGTTCCAACTCCGCGATGCTTGCTTTAACCCATAAATGGATTTAAGCAGCTTGCACACTTTTCCGCTGCTCCCACTATCTACGAAGCCTTCTAGCTGAGTCATGTACACGTTCTCTTCTAAATCACCGTTTAGAAAGGCGGTCTTAACATCCATTTGCCAGATTTCGTAGTCATGGTATGCAACAATGGCAAGTAAGATCCGGATGGACTTAAGCATAGCCACTGGAGAAAATGTTTCGTCATAATCCATACCTGGTCATTGACGAAAACCCTTTGCTACAAGTCTAGCTTTGAAAGTCTCAACTTTTCCATCTACACCAAATTTCTTTTTAAAGATCCACTTGCTCCCAATGGGTTTTACCCCTTCAGGAGCATTTTCCAAATTCCGTACTTTATTGGTGTACATGGATTCCATCTCAGATCGCATTGCATCAAGCCATTTCACAGAGTCACCACTCGTGATGGCCTGCTCGAAACTAGTCGGGTCATCATCTTCCATGATGCAATCCTCACTTCCACCATCAATAAGAAAACCGTAGTATCTCTCAGGTGGATGAGAAACCCTGCTAGATCGGCGGAGAGGCTGGGGTTCGTCGGGTACTACTGAATTCTCTGGTTCTACTAAATCATCTGTTGTAGTTTGTTCTGCTGGAACTTCTTCCAGTTCTACCTCAGAGCCACTAATCTCTTTTGCAAGAAATTCCTTTTCTAAAAAGGTGGCGTGTTGAGCAACAAACACCCTTTGTTCCTCACTGTAGTAGAAAATATACCCTCGCGAATGCTTGGGATATCCAATAAACTTACATAAAACAGATCTTGCCTCGAGTTTGTCCAGGTTTTGTCTTTTGACATAGGCCGGGCAACCCCATATCTTAACAAAATTAAGATATGGTCTCTTCCCTTCCCATATCTCATATGGGGCGGTAGGCACAGATTTGGTAGGAACTTTATTCAGTATGTATGCCGCTGTCTCAAGCGCATACCCCCAGAAGAAAATAGGTAACTCAGCAGTGCTCATCATCGAGCGCAACATATATAATAGGGTGTGATTCCTCCGTTCCGATACACCGTTGTGCTGTGGTGTATAAGGAGGAGTAAGCTGAGAGAGAATCCCATTCTCTTTTAGATAATCTAGGAACTCATTACTTAAGTATTCTCCTCCTCGATCAGATCGAAGAATCTTAATACTTTTGCCCGTTTGATTCTCTACCTCGTGCTTATATTCTCTGAATTTCTCAAAAGCTTCAGATTTGTGTTTCATCAGGAACTCATGTCCGTATCTAGAGAGATCCAGTGAATGTAATGAAGTAGGAAGAACCGTTCCTGGCATGTATAGACATAGGACCGCATACATCACTATGTACCAGTCCTAAGACTTCCGTAACTCTTTCTCCGTGTCCACTAAACGGAGTTTTGGTCATTTTCCCTTTGAGACATGAATGGCATGTATCATAAGATGATAATTTGAACGGATTCAAATATCTATCTTTATGTAACTTAGCCAGTTGTGTCGCATTGATATGACCAAGTCTACAATGCCACAAGTAGGATTCGTTCATTTCTAAACTTTTCCTCTTGTGTGTGTTTTGTATATTGAGGACTGTATTTTGATTGAGAATGAATATGCCATTATATAACGAGCCTGATGCAATCAACTTTTGATCTAGGAATATGTTCATAACATTATCCTTTACTACAAAATTATATCCTTCTTTACTTAATAAAGAAACTGATATAATGTTGCACATCATGTTCGGTATATAATAGCACTCATTTAGAATCAGTGTATTATGACTTGGCAATACTAGATGATATTCGCCAACTGCTTTGGCTGCAATATTTACACCGTTCCCTACTTGAACGGAATGATCAGCTTTTCGCAGTCCTCTACCTTTCCGTAGCCCATGTAACAATTTACATATGTGGGATCCTGATCCGGTATCTAATACCCAGGACGTAGGGTGAACTGCGAAACAATTCTCAATAACTAACACACCTGAAGAAGATGCATTAACATGCATGTTCTTTTGGGCGGCGTGAGAATCCAGATATTCTACTATTCCCTGTTCAGTCTTATAACTCTTATAAGAAAGAACGGGTCCAACGTTCCCCTGCTCAGTATAATAAGCGGGTTCAGTCAATACATCCATATTATTATCTTGATTATGGCCTGACATGGTCGCTACCTGGAGAGAGAGAGAAGAAAACACTTTAGCGTATGCTCTTGCAAGATTAGATTGGTTATTATCTTATCTAATCAGGATGTCTCCCACTGTTTTTATCAAATCATCCTTCAAACCCTAAAAGGTAAGATTAGCTGGGATTAATTACACCCTACAATTTCGTCAATCTTTCAGCCAGATCAGTGTCGGTACTTTGAGCGAGGTTCCCCGTGCTTTCGCATGGACCTAATTAAAGTAAACCTTGTTTTCCCAGAGGCGTAACCTCGTTAACACTTTTCTAGACACCTACTTGATCGGTTAATTGTTCTGTGTAAAACTCTCCCAGGAGTAACTCTTAATCGCAGTGGGTATCGGGATCCAACTATCTCATAGGAGGTATGCAATCTCATTGCAAATTTCAACACTTGAAATTCCCGATAATATTTTGCCCCTAGTGTCTTATAACCTTGACGGAGGTCAACAAACCATAGGCTACTTGTCATGTCCAACCCGTCATTTCCTGATTGAATTAAACCCACCCGCACGACCCTTGACGGAGGTCAACAAGGCCGTACGACTAGCCTAATCCAATCTGCATCATATGCATAAGCAGATAAATACTAATTAGCTACCATACACTACGCCTTGACGGAGGTCAACAAACGTAACACGAATACTAAGTAGGACTTATCTGAAATGACGGAGGGCTACGTCAAGTTTTTCTGAAAACCTATTGCGTAATGAACTTGATATCGTCGTAGAATCGAGTGTTTTTGAAAAGGAGTGTTTTTGAGGCTTTTCTAGTTTCGTTAAAGTGGTCACTCCGGGTGAAGGGATCTCGGCTCTTTCCCCATCGAATAAGGTGCAGGGTATATCATATATACCGCTGTGCAAAGCAAGACTATAGAAGCTGTCAAAAACTAAACCGCGAGTTTGTAGCATCTGCCAGTTTCGCTAAAGAGGTCAGTCCCGGTGAAGGGATCTCGGCTCTTTCCTCATCGAATTAGGTGCAGGGTATATCATACATACCGCTATGCAAAGCAAAACTGTAGCTAACCTTTTTATAAAGTTTTGATTCTACAACATCTGTTATATTTCTTTTCCTTTTATTAATCTCATTAATAAAATCCCATCAGCTTATGCTTCCTAAGCATCACAGAAGAAACGAAAGCAGTAATATTTATATATCAGCATATATATATATATTGTATAAGCATTCGTCTCAGGCAGTAATATGATCTCATCACAGAACATTGTAGCAGAAGAACATATATGAAATATTGGATATACTAGGACGTCCGTGTTTTCAATACGAGCCTGTATAAAACACGGATTCCAGGGTCGCGACGAATAGCCAAACCCATATCCCAAGACCCCTACGAGAGCGGCAAGTAACACTGCCAATTGTAGGGTTAGGAGACCCGGTCTCGACTCCTCGAGATGGCCTCCCACTGGACCCTAGAACCCGGTTACTTGTGCTCCCCTCCTTGGGTTTACCTAATGCGAAAAAGTAAATAATATACACTGGTGACATCAACCTCATCCCGGAAGTGCCCCAAATAAAAGAATATTACATACAAATGAATTTTACATGAATGAAAATAAAAACCCTCATCTCACATAAAACCCCCGGCTATTCTGAACATGACGATCCAATATAACATATCACAGCAACACATAATATCACATATCATCAACGTAAGTAAGTATGCATACACCGGTCGTCGTTGATATATAGCAACGAAAATCGGCAATACAACTACATACTACACTTACGGTCACAGAAAATAAATTGTAAAACTACAATATTTGGAATCCACAATCACTTTAGACATCGTAAATCCGAAATATCACATACTTCGCATTTCATGCCTAACTGTATGAATTCCACATATTGTATCACATTCCAGATAAATAGACAATATTAAACTTTCCGAACAGATAATCAAATACCCAAGATTTCCTAAATAGCTCAACACTTGAGCGGAGTTCAAATAATCCCAGAATGTGTCACAGTACCGATAATCCAGCCGTAGAAGGGTCAAGCCAACGCCGTACTGCCCCAAACCCTAAGGTTTAGAGGCAGTTCAAGACGGTCACATAATCGAGTTAAGGTTTGTTGCCTTCTAGAGGGTCCACCGCGTTACTTGCACATTTTTTCGAAAGATTTAAACCCGATAAAAATTCAACACTTGAAAGTTTTTCATGCCGGGAAAAAGTGAGTTAATGATATCCGCTCGAACATTTTAACAGTATCTAAATATCCGGAAATGAAAACGAATTTAAATTTTCCGATCGAATCTTCGATTACGAAATAAACCCCAGATTACTCAACACTTGAGTCACTTTAAAAATACCCAGAAGCATCAACAAGCACCTAAGGATATTACCATGAAGCCACGTGTCACAATCCTAAAGTTCGGCCGCGAAACCGCCGCGGGAAGCAGGTTACCACCGCGGTTCCACGGTGACTTAGTGGAATTGTGGGCCCGTGTTTCATGGTAATTCTTAGAATTCCCTGCAGATATTTTTAGGTATTTTTAATACAGAAAAATCACATTTTAAAAAAATTGTACAGAGAGGGGTTTGTTTCGTCGTATTGGGGTTCGTTCGGAGTATTAACTTCGTATACATGTCGCCTAATACTCTAGCTAGGCTCTGATACCACTGTAGGGTTCCTAGGCACTCTTTTGAAGGTTCATAAGGCATCAAACATGCCCGAATAAAATTTTAGGCGTGCCGAACAACCCAAAGCCGGGATCTTTGCTAGATTATTAGGGTTAAACATGCAAGATAACAACTTTATTACTAAGCGTGAGGGATTACAACCTTTATAGTCCGCTCCTTCGCTTCATAAGCTCCGAGTAGAAGTCCCTTCGCCGCGATCCATGATCTCCCGGACTCAAGAGAGGCTCCACGACTCGAACGATCCATGCTAGCTTGTATTGTTCCGTTTCTTCGATGATCTACGTCGAAGTTGCTATAACCCAAGCTCTCTCACTCTAATGAGGTGAACACCCGAATCTAATGGGCTAGATTAGATGAGGATGATGGAGTAGTATTTATGCTATCCTTTTATATCATAATCTCACATGAAATCATCACAAAAGGAATTTCTAGTAAGCTTTCTCAAAGCTAAAGAGAGAAGAAGAAGATGAATAATGAGACAATGCCTTTTGTCATGAATAATGAAACGCATATATCAATTAATAATGTAACCATAGTTTAGTTATGACAAGGATAACCCTTGTAGAGATTAAACTAGAGCTAGGGTTTGGTTAGGTTAGAAATGAGTCATGGATAAATATCAACCATAATATCTTAACAAAGACAAAAGAGAAAGCTTCTAGAAGGTGCAAGAAGAAACTAACCCTAATCATACCCTAATCTTGTTTAATCATCACTAAACATGTTTCATTATTAATCATATCATGTCACAATAATATATATCACATATATATTATATATTTGCAACAAAAGAAAATAATACAATTAACATATATCGCATATATATCAATGTATTATCCAGTGAGAAAATGAAATAATAAAGCGAGCCAATATTAGATAATGTAATACAATATATCATATATATTATTATACATTAAATCATCGAATCAACACTTGATCCGACAATCCGGCTATATCGAATATAACCGACTAATATATCATGTATCGATTCATCGAATCAACACTTGATCCGATGTCCCGGTTCATATCTAAATATCGTGAGAATATAATACGGTATCTCATATAGCATTATCCTCGGTCCTGCGCATATCACATATGTGCCTCTACTCCGTTTTGCCTGAGTCAAGAAAGCTCTGTGTAGGACTCTAAAGAATCGTCAATACGCCGGTAACAGGTGATGATCATATCAAACACCCACAAGCTGCAAGCGGTCAGCTAAACGTAATAGCCACCCAGGTATTGAGTGATTAGAAGATCAACAAGCTAGCCTGTGCGTTCTCCTGTGAATCCTATCAGTAAAACTCCCGTACAGTCCGGTCTCTTCGTCTGATATGTCGCATATCAAGTCTAGGGGTGGTAAACGTCAGACCCCAGTAACCGATAAGTCGTGTCGATGTGTGGCTCATAACAGGTCGAGAAACTACCGGTAAAACTTACCAGTAAATCTCTATATCAGCCCTGGCCAGGGACTTCCAGATATAGCCAATCGAACACAGCACAACATCAATTCCCTATACCGGGAGAGACGAATCCCCTCCTATCACTCATTGCCTCCATGTGATTTGGGACTGTACCCAAAAGCCACCGTTTTGCACGCCCTCTTGGACGTGGTAAGGTGGAAATCAAAGCACAGTGGGAATCACACAAGTCTCTATGACGATCTCGGGGCAACAGACTACCCTGTACCAGTGTCACCGGAGAACTACCATCTGACGTGTGGTATATCACCATCTGGGAGTTCTCGGCGAGTCCGTCCAGTGTACACAGTCTCCACTGAGCACCCGTACACCATCCTTGATGTCAAACACTGATGGATATGGGATCATCCATCGCCCATCATATGGGTCAAGATGCGTATACGCTAGTCTACTCTGGTGTATCGATGCCCTGTTTCGATATACCCTCGACTCGGAACTGTTATAGGAAGTGCTCATCGACTAACATGGCCCTACTAGTATGATCTCATCATAGTCCCAGTAGTCGAGTACAGATCCTAAGGGCTTTATCAACATGTGAGAGAAAAACAGTAAACCAGTACAAGTCAACATGTTAAGATAAAGTGAAACCAAATAGCATACTATCATGACAAGCAAGAAAGTCCTCTCTATATATATCCAAGCATCCATCATAATATAAATCATATGTACAACAATGGCCTCTAGGGCATATGCATAACTAACAGTACTAGCAGGTATGTATGCATCATCAGTGTACTAATAAGTATGTATGTCGCATGGATGTACTAACAGGCATGTATGCCACATGAATATACTAACATGTATGTATGCTATATGCGTCAACTAAAGATCTCAACGTGTAAGTACAAGAACTATTCTTTCTTTGTTTTTGAAACTCTTTCCAAGTATTAGTATAATATCCATGAAATCAACAAAATCCGTGTCCAGCAACGACACCTCAAAACTGTCTCAATCTCATATATCCATGTCAAGTATCTCTGGTCTCGGCCATCAGGCTGATCCATGTCAAATGTCCATATCTCAATCTAGCGGCCACGGTCGGTATCCTCTGGATATCCGCCGTGCCAAATAAAGTCACCGGTAGGTAATCCGTCCGCTGCCAGGCGCAACGCCATCTCCTGCGATCTTCTTGCCCCGGGGTACCGTACCGGGCCCACCATGTACCCGAGACGGTTCATCCACCTCCTCGAAACGGGTCTCGAAAACCACAGCAAACTCATGGTGGACGACACATTACATCACTAGAAAACCGCAATCTTTATATTTAAAAGATTATAAGTTTGAAATCTTGCGGCTTTCCCCCAAAATCCAGAAATAACATAAATCTCATGAAATCATCATGGGTGCATATGTCAATGATAATGAATGCATATGATATCAATTTGCAATGTATGATTTATACTAGGCAAGAGCAAATGATATAATGATGAATATGCACGAGAGTAGCAATTCTATGATTCCATTTTAAAGATTTATGGAAATAGCACAGGTCTAAGCAATTAACATGTTTCAGATTAATAGTTATCTAGTGTGATGACATGGCAATTACCAGGGTGTGTGTGTGTACACATGAATAGTGCTCGTGCTGCATATAAAACCTGGTAATGGTGCATGTGTCCTACAAAATGAGTTTGCATATATGGGTACATCATATAGATCCTAACTGCAGCAAATATCATGCAAGAATTATTATTCTAATGTCACAAGTAAATGTTAAAGTTTACTAAATCTATCGGGCGACTTGCGTCATCCAAACGATCGTCCCCCGTAGATGTTAAATCTACTCACCCGTGATCCCGCACTAGGTGTGTCCGACCACCTGCTTTCCTTTCTCCACGGCGCTCGAAGTCCCCGCCTGCGAGCCTAGAATTTATATAAAGCAACACATAAGCTAAGATATGGCAAAAATGCGGTATTAAAACCAAACCAAAAACTCGCGTCGCGAACTAAGCGCGCGCTGTGAACGAAGCGTGTGTGCGTACGCCAAAACCCAACGCGACACGCGGTGGCACACAGCGACACGCTGTGATACACAGCAAACTAACTCGACACAAGTCGTACGTGTCGCGCAAGTCCCGCAACGCTAAAACTAGGTAACAGGCTCCAAATTTCATCTGGAACAAAAACAAGGGAAATAAACAAGACCAAATACATCACCCAACCTACAGACACTTACCTACCTAAAAACCAGGACAACCTTACCCTTTTGGGCCAGCGGCAATGGGAGTCAGGCCGGCCCAAATCCGGGGACATGGGTCCGGGTTGCTACCCTAGGTTCCTAGTACAGTTCATATTCTAGAGTATATGTTTGTTTACCTAAAATGTTAACCTAAGCACTGCATATTTTACATATCCAAGAAGGGCTTAGTTAAAGCACCAAGTGTGCACAAGGGGTATTTTAAGGAACTAGGTAGGTTAAACAGGAAACAAGTGATACCAACAGCATAACTTAGGGTAATCCTAACTTTAAACACCCTAAAACTCCCTGGTCTCCAACAAAACTACCCAAGTTAGCATCAAAGTCCACCAAAACACAATAATATGGCTACACAACCCCAGATTTGGTCTCAGGTGAAAACCCAACAAGTAAACAATGCTACTCTAAGTAAAATGTCCACAGACCCCTACCTACACAAACACACACACTCATCTCACCAAGGGGCCGACGTCGCCGGTCAGGCAAGAGGAGGCCGCCGGCCATCCTCCGGCAAGAGGGGCTCGGGTCCCACACAACACTCCAGAAAACCCTGCATACTAATCTAATCTTGTTTGCTAATCTAGAGAAAGTACCCTATAATAACAGATCCTATTATCTTGAAAAGGTGACAAAAACCGTATTTTAAGGTTTCACTTTAAGCAATTTAAGGTTATCTATCTAATTTTAACGACACTACTATGCTTACACAGACTAACTAACACCTAAAAGGGTTTATTAAGCTATAATTACTCTAATTTAACTAGATCTAACATCACAACACAAATCTAGTACTAAAACTCCATTAAAACACTAACTAGCTAAACAAACACACAATCTACGCAACATGGAAAGAGTTTAGAAGTTATACCCCCTAGGAACCTCACAAACGAGGAGAAGGAGAAGAAGAGGAAGGAGAGTTGATGCAGTGCTGCAGCTGTTGCTGAAATGTGCTGATGCAGTTGCTGTTGTTGCTAAAATGTGCTGATGCAGTTGATGTTGTTGCTGAAATGTGCTGATACAGATGCAGGTTTGTAGTGCTGTGTTGATGTAGTTGTGCTGGTGTTGTGTTGGGCTGATGTGGTGTGGTGTAGGGGCTGATGTCGTGTAGCTGGTGTGTGTTGTGTAGGGCTGATGATGTTGCTGCCTTAGCTGATACTGTTGGTGCTGAAATAGAGCTGAAGTTGTGGCTGTTTTTGTGGCAGAAGCAAGGTTATTTGAAGATGATTGTGTGTGTGAGTTTATGAAGTGGGCTGTGGTTGCAGCTGATGTTAAATCAGGGGCTGGGGTAGCTAAAACAGCTGCTGTTGCAGCAGTTGATGTGCTGTTTTGGCTGAAGCTGAGGCTGTTCTGGTGCTGAATTGTTGCTGAAATGATGATAATTGGGCTGATGTGAGTGTGTGAGTGAGAGGTGTGAGTATGAGGAGACATGCAAAAAGGTTTGAGTTGAAATGGTGTAACACAACCTTAAACCATCATTCTCCCTCACACAAACCAAAAGCTATCATGACAACCATCACATTTCTCTCTCTCTCTCTCTCTCTCTCTCTCTCACAACAAGCAAGTCAACCTACACCCTAAACACCCTTGGACAAAACCAAAAACCTTTAATGAAATCCAATTAGCCTAATCAAGTGTGTTAGACCACCATGGTTAACTTAAACATGGTTAACCCACAAGCTCAATTATATGGCAAACCCTAGTCTTAACCCTAGTTATCATGCACAAGTGTATACGGTCGAGGTAAAATTCTAAAAAAATAACCATAAAACCAGATAAATTATTAGAAACCCGTTTTGGTAAAATTTTCACCAAAAACCCCACATTAACACAAAATTCCCATTAAACACTAACTCAGGTGTTACAGTCTTCCCCCCTTAAGAAAATTCGTCCCCGAATTTTAAAATATATAACTACGCATACCTTCAAAAAGATGAGGGAATTTCTTCCGCATCTCTCCCTCGGCCTCCCAAGTGATCTCCTCACCATTCGGTCAGTGCCAAAGGATCCTTACCGACGGCAGGACCTTCGATCGAAGTTTCTTCACCTGCCGATCCAATATCTCCATTGGCTGCACAGTGAACGAAAGGTCGGGCTTAAGCTGAACGGCCTGATGCTGAATCGTGTGGGAAGGGTCATGAAGATATCTGCGTAGCATCGACACGTGGAAGATGGGGTGAACATCTGAAAAGCTGGGCGGAAGAGCCAAACGATATGCGACTGCGCCGACACGCTCGAGGATCTCGAAGGGACCCACAAATCTAGGGCTAAGCTTTCCCTTTCGCCCAAATCGCATCACGCACTTCATCGGAGAGACCCTCAGAAAAACATGATAGCCAACTGCGAACTCTAACCTGCGACGGCACCTATCTGCATACGATTTCTGCCTGCTCTGAGCCGCTGTCATTCGATCTCGAATCAACTACACTTTCTCGGTCATCTCCTGCACGATCTGTGGCCCCAAAACACTGCTCTCGCTCAGCTCAGTCCAACAGACGGGCGATCTACATCTCCTCCCATACAAAGCCTCGAAAGGTTCCATCTGAATAGTGTCCTGGAAGCTATTGTTGTAGGAGAACTCCACTAGAGGTAAATGACGATCCCAGCTACCACCAAAGTCCAAAACACACGCGCGGAGCATGTCCTCGAGAGTCTGAATGGTCCACTCTGACTGTCCGTCGGTCTGCGGATGAAATGCTGTGCTGAAACTCAAACGAATGCCCTATGCCTCCTGAAGTCTCTACCATAGTCGGCTGGTAAACTGGGTGCCTCGATCTGATACTATACAAGTCGGTACGCCATGTAACCGCACGATCTCATCGATGTAAATCTGGGAATACTGAGCAAAACTGAAAGTGGTCTTCATTGGCAGGAAGTGAGCCGCTTTCGTCAATCGATCCACGACCACCCAGATGGAGTCGTACCCTCGACTGGTCCTGGGTAGACCCACAACGAAGTCCATCGAAATCTGCTCCCATTTCCACTCCGGAATGGGCAAAGGCTGCAACTCTCCTGCTGGCCTCTGGTGCTTGGCCTTGACTTGCTGACAAGTCAGGCATCTCGATACGAAGTCGGTGACATCCCTCTTCATCCCGTCCCACAAATAGACATCTCTCAAATCGCGGTACGTCTTGGTGGAACCTGGATGAACGCTGTATGTAGATCTATGCGCCTCCTCAAGAATCTCACGTCGCAGTCCCTCCGAATCTGGTACGCACAATCGAGTCCCAAATCGTAGTACTCCCTGATCATCGATCACGAATTCGGAATCTTTGCCCTGCCTAATCTGCTCCGTGATCTCTGAAAGACGGTCATCACTGGGCTGTGCCTCTCGAATGCGGTCAAGTAACTGTGGACGTGCACGAACATGCGCAAGCTATCCCCCTGTCGGGGTGAACTCGAACTCAACTCGGCTGTCGCATAAAATCTGCCAATCTGCTGACGACTGCCTCTGCACTGCGCGCAAACAAGATAGCCTACGCCCGGGCCTCCTGCTCAAAGCATCCGCTACTACATTCGCCTTGCCCGGGTGGTACAAGATCTGACAGTCGTAATCTTTCACCAGCTCCATCCAACGACGTTGTCTGAGGTTCAGGTCTCGCTGCTGAAATATATACTTTAAGCTCTTGTGGTCCGTGAATATTTGGCACGACTCGCTGAATAGGTAATGTCGCCATATCTTAAGTGCAAAGACCACTGCAGCCATCTCCAAATCGTGAGTGGGGTAGTTCTGTTTATGTTTCCTCAATTGCCGCGAAGCATACGCGATCACCCTGTCATGCTGCATCAATACGCATCCTAGCCCTACCCGTGAAGCATCACAATAAACCATGAATCCGCCTGATCATGCAAGCAAAGATAGAACCGGTTCCGTAGTCAAACAAGTCCGTAGCTGCTGAAAATTGTGCTCGCACTCCTCCGTCCACACGAAAGGAACTCCCTTCCGGGTTAAACCGATCAAAGGTGCAGCAATACGGGAGAAATCCTGAATGAAATTCCTGTAGTAGCCAGCCAGGCCTAGAAAACTACGGATCTCCGTGACCGATGTCGGTCTGGGCCACTGCTGAACAGCCTCAACCTTCTTCGGGTCCACACATATGCCATCTCTCGTAATCACGTGACCCAAGAAACCAACGCTGTCCAACCAGAATGCACACTTGGAAAATTTTGCGAAAAGCTGGTGCTCCCTCAAGGTCTGCAAAGTAACCCGCAAATGTTGCTCGTGCTCCTCTCGGCTCCGGGAATACACCAAAATATCGTCAATGAACACTATGATGAACAAGTCGAGATACGGCCTGAATACGCGGTTCATCAAATCCATGAATGCTGCTGGGGCGTTGGTGAGTCCGAACGACATCACCAGAAACTCATAGTGGCCATAGCGTGTACGGAAAGCTGTCTTCGGTATATCCTCCTGTTGGACTCGTAGCTGATGATATCCTGATCGCAGGTCGATCCTTGAAAAACAACCCGCACCCTGAAGCTGGTCGAACAAATCATCAATGCGAGGCAACGGAATCTGTTCCGCACGGTCACCTTGTTCAGCTGGCGGTAGTCAATACACAAACGCAGACTTCCATCCTTCTTCTTGACAAACAAGACCGGAGCACCCCATGGAGAAACGCTGGGTCGAATAAGTCCCTTATCTAACAAATCTTGCAGCTGAACTTTCAACTCTCTAAGCTCCGTCGGGGCCATCCGATAAGGCTGTATAGAAATAGGCCCGGAGCTGGGAATCAAATCAATACAGAACTCAACGTCGCGCTCAGGCGGCAATCCTGGCAGCTCATCAGGGAAAACATCGGGGAACTCACATACAATCGGAACCTGGTCCAATGGAATATCTGTAGCTCTAGTATCGCATACATAGGCTAGAAATCCCCGACATCCCTTCCTCAACAGCTGATCAGCGCGATGGGAAGAAATCAATATGTGAGGGGAGGCACCACGGTCTCCCTGCACAACAAAAGCTGACTCGCCGAGAAAACAAAATCTAACTGTCTTCTCGCGGCAGTCCACAGACGCATAGCACGTGGCTAACCAATCCATGCCCAAAAGAACGTTGAAGTCCAACATCTCGAGAAGGATCAAGTCGACAGGCAGCTCTCTCTCGCCAATATGGACAATACAGGATCGGAACACATGCCTAACAACGAATGACTCTCCTACAGGAGTGGTCACAACAAGCAGCTGATCAAGCAAACCAGACTCTCTACCAAAACTCGGCACGAAGTGTGTGGAAACGTACGAGTGCGTGGATCCGAGATCAAACAACACGTGTGGATCAACAGAGCATACTGATAGGGTACCTGTCACAACGGCATTGGATGCCTGCGCATCCTACGGTGTCAATGCAAAAACTCGGGCCTGACCTCCACCAATAGCGGGTTGACCTCGGCCTCGGCCTCTGCCTCCTCATCCTCTTTGGATAGGTCTGCCACGTCCACAGCCTCTGGGTGCACCTATCTGGCGCGGAGCATCGCCAGTGGCAGGAAGTAGAGCTTTCTGAGGAGGGGGCGGTGATGGTGGTAGGGTCACATGCGGAACTGTCGCCGCTCCTTGTCGTCTCGCTGGACAATCTCTAACGCGATGGTGCAGACTCCCGCACCCATAGCATCCTGGCAACGACTGCTGTCCCTGTGTGTACGATCCATACAGCTGACCTCGTCCAAACCCTCTGCCGGCCCTATCTCTCGGAAGGAATCTGGCATGCAGCCTCTGATCTGGCGTGCCAGTACGAATCCTCTTCGGCTCGGGAACAGCCGAAGTCGCTGAAATACGGGCCTCCATCTGCAACGCTGTATCCATAGCCGCTGAATAGGTATCGAAGTGCTGGGCGCCAATTGCAAGAAATAGCTGTCATCCAGTCCCTGTATGAACCTCTTCACCCTCTTCGCCTCGGTATCCACTAGATACGGAGCATATCGGGACAACTGTGTAAACTGGACGTCATACTCAGACACCGTCATCCCTGGTGTCTTGATCAAAGCCTCAAAACTACGAGCTCTGGCATCACGAACGCTCTCCGGATGGAAACGGGCTAGAAAAACTACTGTGAACTCGGTCCACGTCATGGGCGGTAGATGTTCATAACATAATATTGCATTTTGTATTCCCCATTCTTATGCATTTTACAATGAAAACAGGTGCTTTTGACCCATGTCTGCTACATGTTACAGGTTACAGGTTCTTGGAACGAAAACAGTGAAAAAGACAAAAGACGACACAAAAAGAGACTTTTGACCAACAAATAGGAGGATCTTAGTCAAGCCTAAAAACGAAGAATAGTTCTCAATCAATAGGCAACTCAAGGTCCAAATTGTCATGGCAATCGGTTAAAGGATCGGTACAAGTGTTCACTGAAGTTCTGGAATCACTGCAGAAGCCCAAATGGAAAAAGAACTAAGGAAATGAAAAGCCCAGAAGAACCTGAAGAAGCCCAGAAGAAATCATCACATGATCACACCAAAGGGCCGCGGAACCGCGGCCCAAGCACGCCCATACCGCGGTTCCGCGGCTGTTAGAAGCCCTAATGCGCAGGAAATTTTGCCATAATTCTTAGGCGGCTGTGGAAAGATTTTCTAGAGGTATATTTGTAATTGTAGACATGCGGTGCAATTGTAAACCTAGGGTTTCTATGTCCTATAAATAGAACCCAAGACGTTGTATTTTCTTATGCCTCTACTCATGAATAAAATTCTGTTTTCTTGAAGTTAGAGCGCATCAAAAGTAAGTAGGTTATTTTCCTTGCAGTAGTTGTAGTTTTTCATATCTGCTCTTACTTTCTCGCCTTAGTTTAATTTAGTTTAGCTTTTATTAACTTGCAATCGATGTTTTCTTTCTTTAATAAACTCTTGTCTTTTTTCATCCCCTCAATGAGCGAGTAGTTTCCTCGCTTGTTAGGGTTAGAAATAGGGAAGGATTTGAGAGACGAAGATCTCTCATCTCTTTTCGTTGCTAAACTTTTATGAACATTAGAACTCCATGCATACCTTTTTATTCCGCTCTCTACGGCACTTTTACCCTCAAGGTAACGGTGATTCCGTAGTCTAAAGGCCCGGATTTTAAGGTTTTCCATGGAGGTTAGGGTAAAGATTAAGAAAGAAAGGACAATGATCTAGAGGAAGAATCAATCTTCCCAATCATCCTAATCCCCTTTATTAAGATTTACCATAACACTAATATGATACATTTAATTAATGGCAATGGAAAGAGATGTAGATCTTTGTTTACCAAATTTTCCCTAGACCTAATCCTAGCAAGTTTCTAATCCTAGTCTCATACAGCTTCAATTTTTAGGTTTAATTATAAATCCAAACACCATTTAGAATTAACTCGTAAGAACTTAAAGGAGATTTACACATCCCTGTGGACCGACCCGTATTCACCGGCTAGCTTCAAGCGACGCCGTTCTTGATTGCGGTAAATATTTTTGATCGACAAAACCTCTCTTAATCAAATGGCGCCGTTGCCGGGGATGGCGTAGAATTTACTTTTTGTAATTTCGGGTTAATATAAAATCTAAAAAAATCATAAAAATCTGAAAAATTCCAAAAATAAAAAAATTTATCATCTTTTATTGTTTGAAGGGTTTTCTTTGTGGATCTTTGCAGGACTGACGGATCTGAAACAATATAGAAGGAGAATCAGGAAAAGGTACATCAGAACAGAGGTATATTGCTACAGAAGAGCCGTACAAATTTTTTCAGAGCACGATCCCTCATATTCACCGCGGAACCGCGGCCTAGGGTTGTCATCTGCGGCGGAAACGCGGTCGTCTGGAGTCTTCTTTGCGCGAAATTTGCTCGGTTTGCTTCCTCATTCTCCCCTCTACAAATCCCCATATATCTTTTGCCAAATCTTCTGCAGGATTCTTTGCGCTAAAAATCTTCTTTCCCCTTCCAATAATTGATTTTCTGCAGGATTCTTTGCGCCGCGCTTAAAAGCAAATTGATTGCAAGTGATTTACTGCTTTGCATACTTTAATCTGACTTTAAGGGGCTATTGACCAATTCAGATTGGGTGGGGATTTCATCACCCTTCCCAGGACCCCAGAAATCACTTAAAGCATTTGCATTGACCACTTTTAATTTAAAAAATATTAGACTCAGCCCTAAGGACCTCGAGCTCAATAGGACAGAGGACTAGTATAGGCATCGGCCGTTTATCCTAACCGACATTGCGGTGTCTAGGCTAGTGGTTTTTAATTAGGCCCACTGTCATGGTGGTTCCTTCCCACTTACCTGGCCGCACTTGTCCGTGAAGAGGCGGTTTGAGGTCCTATCTCTAGCCCTTTGGAACAGTTAGGAGCTGTCTAGCTGACCTAGGTGACCCTAGACTTAGGCCTGATTGTGCATGTGTGGTTAATTGCATTTGTGTCACTAGTCTCTTTTCAAGATCTTTTTGCAAAAGCTCACCTAAAAAGAAAAAGGAAAATCGTTTCAAAACTTGCAACTTGTCGCTAAAGAATCTTTGCACTCACTTACACCACTTCTTCTCATTGACGTTTTCTTACCTTCACATTCTATCTTTCATCTTTCGACTACACTAACCCTTTTAGTGTATGTCCGGTTGGACTAGGGACCCTAGCCCGATTAGTCCGTGTTTCGTTGGTACCGACCGACGAACCTTTCGACTCCGAAGTCGAAATCTTGTCCACTTCTTCACTTTCACCATCACATTCTTTCGAAGGTATGTCGGGATACGATCCTAACAACACCTTACCGACGGGAAGGATTCCACCTCTGTTAGGTGCGAATAACCCGAATCTTCCGCCTGTCGGAGCGCCCGCACGAGTCGCGCTCCAGGATCTTTTCTACCCCATCCGCACCGCCCTTCCCACTTGTCTTTCCCTCCCACCGGCTAATGGGGACAATTTTGAGATCAAACCCCACTTCATCAATATGCTGCCTAAGTTTCATGGTTTGGAATCCAAAGATGCATATATCTTTATCAACAAATTCCAAAACGTTTGCGCCATGATGAAAACTACCCAATTAAGTGATGACGCTATAAGGCTAAGGGTCATTCCTTTCACCTTATGTGACCTAGCCGAGAAGTGGCTATACAGCACCGCATCACACTCAATTAGAAATTGGGACGAGTTTGTGAAAGCTTTTCTTAAAAAGTTCTATCCTCATCACAAAACTGCTAAAATCCGTAATGAAATTATACAATTTTCACAGCTTCCTGCCGAACCATTTTGGAAATGTTTTGAAAGATTCAAAGACCTTCTCGCTCAATGCCCTCACCATGGAATCGAAAGATGGCAACTTTGCCAAACATTATATGAGGGATTGAACCCGGCAACGAAGCAGTTGCTAGAAACCATTAGTCAAGGTCACTTTCTGTCCAAATCTAGTGAGGAAGCGTGGCAGTTTCTTGAGGATCTTAGTGAACAAATAATTCAATGGGAGAGCACCAAGACCACATCATCATCTTCTTCTATTGGTCAACCTAGGGCAGGCATACATCAAGTGGAGATGTCAATTGCTATGAAGGCCGAGATGGCCGCTCTTACGAAAAAACTAGAAGAGCTTGAGACCAAAATCTCAGCACCTGTTTGTGCTTGTTGTTGATAAAGATCCATCACATCTACACGGTTGTGCCTCCACGAACTGTTTGTGCTTGTTGTTCGGATCCATCACATCTCACTGAAGAGTGTCCTTACGCTGCTTCCACTCAAGGACAAGATCAAGTCAATGCTGCCTTTCAGCAACGACAAAGAAATGATCCATACTCTTCAACATACAATCCGGGTTAGAAGAGCCACCCTAATTTCGCTTGGAACCAAAATTAACTATCCCAAGGAAACAACAATTTTCAAAGAGCTCCTCCTCCACAACAACAAGCACCTCCACAAGCTCAATTTCAGCAACCTCTCCAACAGCAACCTTACCCTAATCAGATGAACAATTTTGTGCCCAACAATTTTGTTCCCCCTCAAAATGCTGTTAGCTCGCTCGAGAGAAGTCTAGAAGCATTCCTAAAGCAATCCGCACAGTCCACAGCTAGGATAGAGACTTCTATTCATTCTTTAGTGCAAAACAGTGCCTCGCACGATCAAAGCATCAAAGCTATTGAGGCACAAATTGCACAACTTAACGCAGCATTGAAAGAGCGAGAGAAAGGAAAACTTCCGTCTCAACCACTCCCAAATCCTGGTCACGCACATGTTGCACATGAACAGCAGAATCATAACGTGAATGCCGTGACTACGTTGAGATCCGGAAAAGTGCTGCAAAACAATGTGGGTATTCACCATGACACCTCTGCCGGTGGTTCTTTATCTTCCTCTTCTTCTTCGTTAGAGCCTATTCTCCATCCTTCACATGGCTCTACTTCTTCTAGCTCGAACGGACCCTCTCCTTACAACACGAACACATCTACACGGGGTTCCGTTCCAACTCAACAATCTGATCTGCAAAAATTGGACTCAACAACTTTTCAAAATGTTCCTTTTCCAAATCGGTTGAGATCCAATAAACCAACTCCACAGATGGAGAAGATTGTAGAGTTGTTTAAGCAGGTTAGCATAAATATCCCTCTTTTGGATGCAATCCAACAAGTTCCTTCATATGAAAAAATCTTAAAGGACTTATGCACCAAAAAGAGGAAGTCACAAGTACCAAAGAAAGTTTTCGTGGCTAGTGCTGTTAGTGATGCTCTTGTCAATTCGTTACCCCCAAAGCACAAGGACCCCGGCTGTCCTACTATTTCGATCATAATTTGGAACAAGACCATCAATAGAGCACTATTAGATCTTGGTGCTAGTGTCAATTTGCTACCCTATTCGGTGTACGAACAATTAGGCGTTGGAGAGCTCAAGCCCACTCATTGTACTCTCCAAATGGCCGACCGATCAATCACCCATCCTAGGGAAGAGTTGGAGGATGTGTTAATTAGAGTAGGGGATTTCATTTTCCCCGTTGACTTTATTGTTATGGATACACAGCCTGTCGCTAACCCCCGTAATCAAATTCCGGTGATACTTGGTCGACCATTCCTCGCGACTTCTAACGCGGTAATCAACTGTCGTAACGGTTCAATGAATCTATCTTTTGGCAAGATGACAGTTGAACTTAACATTTTCAGGTTAGGAAGTCAGCCTTGCGAGCCTAATTCTAGCGTACTTGATGTATGCTCGATCGATGAGATCGCGGAGGAGGACTGTGAGTTCGAAAATTTTATGTTTGATCACAGTAATATAGACGCCACTAGTGCGTTCCTCCTAGAATCCGACACAGCTTTCACGACGGACAAAGATTATGAGTGTTTCACCTTTGTTGATGATCTTGTAGACTCTCCACCCGAGTTTGAGTCTTTTGCTTTTTCGGATGAGTTAGTTGAACCATCCGACTCGGTCCCATACACTCAATTTGAACCTTTGATGGAATCCTTCGAGTTTGAAACAGTTACTCCATTGTTACCATCTATTGTTTCACCACCGAAACTCGAGCTAAAGCTTTTGCCGTCACACCTAAAATATGCTTATCATGGTGAAAATGAGACCTTACCAGTTATCATATCAGCCTCTCTAGCTCTTGAGCAAGAGAAGGCTCTTTTAACGGTCTTATACAATAATCGGCAAGCTTTCGGCTGGTCTATGGCAGACATCAAGGGGATTAGTCCCCTCATAGTCGAACATCATATATACTTGATGGATGATGCCAAGCCGGCAAGGGATCCACAAAGACGCCTCAACCCCGTCATGAAAGAGGCGGTCAAGAAGGAGATTGTTAAGTGCCTTGATAGCGGTATTATTTACCCTATCTCGGATAGCCAATGGGTTAGCCCCATTCATGTCGTGCCAAAGAAATCGGGCATCACGGTCATCACCAATGAGGCAAATGAGTTAATTCCCACTCGCACCCAAACTGGGTGGCGAGTTTGCATCGACTACCGGAAACTCAACGCCGCGACAAGGAAGGACCACTTTCCTTTACCATTCATTGACCAAATGCTAGAACGATTGGCGGGGCACGAATTCTACTGCTTTTTAGATGGCTATTCCGGTTATAATCAAGTCCCCATAGCCAAAGAGGATCAAGACAAGACTACATTTACTTGTCCCTTAGGCACTTTTGCTTATCGTCGCATGCCCTTTGGGTTATGCAATGCACCCGCTACATTTCAGCGGTGTATGATGGGGATCTTTTCGGACATGGTGGAGAAGTTTTTGGAAATCTTTATGGATGATTTCTCCATTTTTGGTGACTCCTTCGATGAGTGTTTACGACATCTTGACGCAGTTCTCACCCGCTGTAGGGAGAAGAACCTAACTTTGAATTGGGAGAAATGCCACTTTATGGTACGAGAAGGCATTGTCTTAGGACATGTAATCTCGCAAAACGGCATAGAGGTTGATAGAGCTAAAATCGAAGTCATTTCTAATCTTCCTCCTCCTAAATGCGTCAAAGATATCCGAGCTTTCCTTGGCCATGCCGGTTTCTATAGACGGTTCATCAAGGACTTTAGCAAGATTGCTAGACCCTTGACTCTCTTGTTGGCCAAGGACACTACTTTTGTTTTCGACTCAACTTGCATGAAAGCGTTCGAGTCTTTGAAACACTCACTCATTTCTGCGCCCATCCTTTCATCTCCAGACTGGACGCACCCTTTTGAAATTATGTGCGACGCATCAGATTTTGCCATTGGTGCTGTTCTTGGACAGCACATTAACAAGTTGCCGCATGTAATTTACTACGCTAGCCGAACATTAAATGAGGCCCAATTAAACGACACAACAACAGAAAAAGAGTTTTTAGCGGTTGTGTTTGCACTTGAAAAATTTCGGCCTTATTTAATCGGCTCTCCAGTTATAGTGTACACGGATCACTCAGCTCTTCGCCACCTTTTTGCGAAGAAGGATGCTAAGTCTAGGCTAATACGTTGGATCCTTTTGCTGCAAGAATTTGACCTTGTTATAAGGGACAAAAAGGGATGTGAAAACGTAGTGGCCGATCACCTTTCACGACTTCCTTCTTCGCCTACACTTGAACTTCCTATCACTGATGTTTTCCCCGATGAGCAACTCTTGACCGTTTCTTGCGAACCATGGTTCGCCGATATTGTAAACTACTTAGCCACCGGCTTGATACCTAACGATTGGTCGAAACAAGATAAACTTCGATTTTTGTCCCAAGTAAAGCATTTTTACTGGGATGAACCTTATCTTTTTAAATACTGTTCCGACCAAATCATTCGTCGGTGTGTACCTGAAACTGAGGTTAAGAGTGTGCTGTCTTTTTGCCACGATCAAGCATGTGGCGGGAACTTTGGCCCAAAGAAGACAGCCGAGAAAGTATTGCAGTGTGGTTTCTATTGGCCACGACTCTTCAAAGATGCATTCGAATACTGCAAAACTTGCTCCCGGTGCCAACACTTGGGCCGGATATCGCGGAGAAACGAAATGCCGCTCCAACCAATTTTGGTTGTAGACATTTTTGATGTTTGGGGTATAGACTTCATGGGACCATTTCCTAACTCTTTTGGAAATGTGTATATTCTATTGGCTGTTGACTATGTTTCAAAGTGGGTCGAGGCTATACCAAGTCGAACGAATAACAACAAGGTTGTCGTTCGATTTCTAAAAGAACACATCTTTTCTCGATTTGGGCACCCTCGTGCGATAATAAGTGATAATGGTTCTGTTAGTGTATATGCCCTAGAGGCCATTAATGTATCATACTGGTTTGTATATTACTTAATGGAAGCTTGGGATATTCACCTTGTATATACAATCTTGCTCAAAATAGTAGTATGCTACTTGGTTTGTTTCTACTTCAATGTGTACATGTGTTTATATTTTGTATATCGCCTATACACATTAGTGGAGCCCTTAGGATCTTTGCTTGATTACCAGCGATGTGATGGCCGTCACACTAGTGGGGCTGGGTAATCTATAAGCACATCCTTATGCAGGTCCCTGGTCATAGGACTATCGAGACAGGGCATCGATATTCCGGAGTAGACCAGCGCATGCGCTTCTCATCCCAGTGTGGGAGACGGTCTGTCCCACAGCCGTCAGTACGTCGTACTTGAGATAGTATGCGGGTGCTCGTTAGGTTACGGGTACACTGGACAGGACTCGTCGGGAACTGACTAGTTGGTATTATGCCTATCGTCAGTTATCAGTTCCCAAGTGATATGAGTACAGCTTAGTCCGCTGACTTGACACTGTCACTCCGCCTCGAGTGTGTTCCCACTGTACTTTGATCACTACCCTACCACGGCTCAAAGGAGTCGTGCAAACAGGTAGTGGTTGGGTGCAGTCCCAAAGCACTTGGAGGCAGTGACGGTTAGACAGGATTCGTCTCTCCCGGTATTGGGGGTTGACATCGCGCTGTGTCTAGGAGAGCCATTACACGAGTAGTCCCTGGCCAGGGCAAACGAGATATACTGGTAGGTTTCCAGTGTTATCTCAGGGTGTTTTGGGCTTCGCTCCGGCACGACTTGTACTGCTATTGGGGGACTGACGTTTACCACCCCCTAGGCCCGCCATGCAATGTATCAGACGAACAGACCGGACTGTACGGAGAATGTCACACTCAGGCTCAGTAGGAGTTCAGATGGGTTTCGCCTCGTCGGTCTTCTTGTCGGCACTGCCTGGGGACCGTTACGCACAGCTAGTGCCGCTTGCGGTCTGTGGTTAAACCCACTGCCAGCGTAGTGTCGAGTCTTTAGAATCCCAAACAGAAAGCTTTTCGCCTTTAGGCAAAAGAGTAGAGGTCGCATGGTATTGCGACAGGTCGCATGGTTTTGCGACAGGGTTCGGTCACATCCGTGCACTTGTGCGCGTACAGTGTCCGAACAGTTTACACTAGCGGGCTTTGGTTTAAGCCAGATCCTAGTGTACCTTATGGGATTGGATTTATCCAGTTTGCATTCGTGTTCCTCGGAACGCGGATGCGGGTGTGTATGCACAGTTGACAGGGAGACAGAGGCAGTGGATTCTCATTAGGGTTGTTGACAGTTGACCGTTGACTATTGACCTTTTGATCAACCCTAATGAGAATATGATATGTGATTAACTATTATATTAATTAAGTATTATGGTGACATGGTTGTTGACTTTTGTTGACTTTGTTGACTTGTTGACTTTTGTTGACTTGTTGACTTTGTTGACCGGTTGACTAGGCTTGACTAGTTGACCATCATGATAACCATAGCCATCATTTCATGGCAAAGACTTTTACTTGCTTGCTCATTTGTGTAAAATGAGTGCATGAAATGATATGGTTATGGTTTCTTCAACCATCACATAAGACTTTTGTTAGTATGATGAGTTATGATTGCTTTGGATTATGAGAGGGTGAAAGACAAAAGAGAGCCTCATTCTTTCTTGCTCATTCTCTCTCTTATTCTTGAGCTCTCCTTTTGCTCTCACCCTCTTGCTCTTTTTCCCTCTCTTTAATCTATGGTTCTCTTGTCTCATGAGTTGAGAATCAAGAACCATAGATAAAATCCCACACAAAGTATTCTCTACTCATCCTAGTTCACTAGGTTTAGCAAACCAAGTGAACTAGTTTCTTCAAAGAACGAAGAAGGAGCTAAAGGTTGGAGCTTTCAGGTGGATCTTTCTTCGGCGCAAGGAGATGACGAGAAGAAGCCGGTCCGGACCACCATCGGAGCTTGAAGACGAAGGAGTTCAAGACAAGCAAGGTATAACCCCTTAACCGAGTAGCTAGAAACTCATAGTTAGGTTGTTAGATAGATGTTTAACCAAGATCCGGGTTTTAGGTCCATGTTACCACCTCCGTAAAAATCGTTTTTTACCAAATTCCGCATTCCCGAAAGTACCGGGAGAGGTAGCATGGACTTACAGTGTTATCAGAGCCAGGTTAAACTCTATCTAACAAGTTAGCAAGTAACTAGAAGATCGATCAAAGAAAAAGTCCCAAAAACGAACACATGAATTTTCAACTTTCTGTCGATTTCAAAAGTACTGGAAAAATTTTTTGGAACGCACCAAAAATCGGCTCAGGGTTTTATTTGAATAACCACCAAAGATGGACCCACGATCGAGTCAAAGCGCCGCGGAAGCGCGGTGGGAGCACGCTCCCGCTGCGGATCCGCGGCCGAGTTGACTCGGCCGAGGTCAATCTTTGGTGCAGTGTTATTCTGGGGGTATTTTGGGATTTTTAGTACATATATTTTCAACCCAGATTTTCCAGAACGAAAATTTTATTTTGGGGTCCCGAAAATCCGTATTTTTGATCGAACTTCTAAAAGACTTAAGCTAACGGGTTTTCTGTAATGTGATATTTGTATTGAACGTCTACTAATCGCTATATGTCGATTAGTGTGGGTTATACAAATCTGTGATCTGTAATGTTGCTGGAATGTGTATATGAATATATTGGATTGTCGCGGGTGAGTAGCCGGGGGTTGTGAGACGAGAGTTTTCTTTTCTTTCAATTCATGTAAATTTGTAAATTGATGTAATAATTATTTGTATGGCCGCACAACCGGGTCGGGGTTGTAGCCGTCATTGTATAATTTCTTTTTACTGTTTTTGTTCCTAGGATAGACCCATGGAGGGGGTGCACAAACTACCGGGTATGCCGAAGTGTCGAGTGGCCTACTCATGGAGATGAGGGAGGTTACTACGCTTCGGGTACTTGGCGGGTAGTTTGCCGCACCCGTAGGGGTCTTGGGTGGGGTATTTGGCTATTCACCGCGACCGTGTAATTTGTCTTTCGTTACAGGCTCGTATGAATTACAGATTCCTAGTATATCCAATGTATTCATCTGTGATCTGAAATGTTTATCATTGCAGTATATCTTTATATGATATTATTTAGGCGTTGCTTATATTTTACAGACGCGCTAGCCCAGCCCCCGCTCTGTCGTTAGTTAAGTAACCTAACGGGTAATGACGGGGCCCCATGGCGAATGCGAATGGCATAAGCGTACGTCATATTTTGGTTGTTTTCTGCAATGGTAGGATTAAATGATGGGACACATTAAAAGAACTAATGCAAGAATATCACGCATTAAAAGAACTAATGCAAGATAATAAACCAAGTTAAAGTCGTTGGAACACTTTCGAAAAACCACTCGGTTCTTTTCAAAACCAACTTTTAAATGCGGAGCTTGAGCCACTCCTTTTAAAAGCTATCTCGTTCCATCGACCAAATCAAGTTCACTACGTTCACGGTTTTGCCAAAACCATTCGTAGCCCTCCGTCGTTTCGTATGAATATTCAATAGTATTCAAGCTGTGTTTGTTGACCTTCGTCAAGGCATAGTGATTGGTAGCTATTGGGTATTCATATGTAGCATAGATAGATGCGTTGGTTTGGGACATTCGCATTACCTTGTTGACCTTCGTCAAGGGTATATACGGGTGGATTCAAATTAACCTGGATAATGACGGGCAGAACTTGACATGTGACTTATGATTTGTTGACCTTCGTCAAGGTCATAAGAGCATGAGGCAAAAATCCACATCGGGAGTTTCATAAGTACTGAAACTTGCTAGATTTGCATACCATTTGGAGTGTGATGATTCTGGTAGGATTCCTTCAGTTTCGTCACGCAATGATATTTGGATCCCGATCCTACTGTGAGTATATGCTACTCCTCGAGAAATTTCTCACTTAACGATCAATGCTATAAACCTAGTAGGTGCCTAGAAAGGTGTTAGCGGGGCTACGCCCCCAGGGAAAAGAGGTTCTCTAATTAAGGAACTTCGCGAAAGCGTTGGAAAACCTCCCTCGAAGTACCGACACCGGCCTGGCTGAACGGTTAAGCAAGTATTGTGCGGTGGGATTGATCCCGGCTAATTCTTCCTTTATGGTTTGAGGAGGGATTCGAGAAACAGTGGGAGCCATCCTGTTTAGACAAACTAAAAACCACTCTAAACTTGCAAGAGCATCATGCTGAGTGTTTCTTCTTCTCTCTCCTAATTGCAGCGACCAATCAACATGACTGGACTTAAGTTACTCCTAGATAAAAACAAACTGACAGGGCCAAACTATAAATATTGGCTCAGGAATGTCAAGATAGCAATCACTTACGACAAGCTGGGGTATCTTCTTACCACCAAAGCTCCCCCTGTCCCTGGTCCAACTTCCAGCGTCGCGGATAAGGAAATCCGCAAGTCTTGGGAGATTGATAGCGCGAAGGCCAAATGCCTCCTGCTTGCCTCGATGGACAACGAACATCAGAGGAGGCACGAGAATATGGACATGGAATCCATATTGCTTCATACAAAAGAACTGTATGGAGAGCAATCTCGTATCGCAAGATACGAAGCGTCGAAAAAGTTATTTTCGACAAGAATGGCCGTCGGATCATCAGTAGCCGAGCACGTGCTAAAGATGATCGGCTACATTGAGGAGCTCGCAGGCCTAGGGATCACATTGGAGAGTGAGCTATATACGGATATAGTTCTCCAGTCCCTTCCTTCCACTTACGCCCAGTTCATACTGAACTTCAACTTACAAGAAAAAGAGGTTGAACTTTCAGAGCTCCTCAACATGCTGAGGAGCGCAGAGGGCACCCTACAGAAAGGTAGGGAAACATCCACTTTGTTTGTAGGAGGATCATCTTCTTCTAGGTCCAAGGCGAAAGCCAAGGGAAAGAAGAAGAAGGCCCCCGCCAGACCAAGGGGCGGTGTTAGTAAAGTGGATACGAAGGGAAAAGGTAAAGCAACAAAGATAGCGGGGAAGCTTGTGGATAAGGAAGAATGCTTCTATTGTCATAAGAAAGGACACTGGAAGAATGATTGCAGGGCCTGGAAGGCCAGAACACAGGAATTGAAGCAGGTTGCAGCTTCAGCTTCAGGTGTGTATATTATTGAAAACTGTCTTTCAATAAACTCTACTTCCTGGGTATTGGATACCGGATCAGGATCTCATATCTATAATTCTTTGCAGGCGTTGAGAAACCGTAGGGTTTTGAAGGCAGGTGACATGACCCTCAGAATTGCGAACGGAGCTAGCATGAATGCTAAAGCCGTGGGGGACTATCACCTGGGAATGTCAGATGGACATGTTTTGGTTTTGCGTAATTGCTTTTTTGTACCCAACGCAACTTGTAATATCATTTCTGTATCTTTAGTTTCTAAAGAAGGTTATGAATTTGCGTTTGTAAGTAATGTTGTAAACATTCACCTTAATCAAGTTTTGATTGGGTCAGGTACATTGAGTAATGGTATATACGTATTGAACCAACCACAGATTTTCAATGTCCAGAATACACACAAAAGAAAGTCTCCAGAAATAAATCAGACTTTCTTGTGGCATTGTAGACTGGGTCACATCAATGAGAGAAGGTTGACTAAGTTACATACAGAGGGATATTTGAATGCGTTCGAATATCAATCGTATGCCACTTGTCAATCTTGTCTCAAAGGAAAGATGACAAAGACTCCGTTTACTGGACATGGAGTAAGAGCGAGCGAGCTCTTGGGACTCGTACACAGTGACGTGTGCGGTCCAATGTCTACACATGCCCGAAGCGGACATTCTTACTTCATTACTTTTACGGATGACTTCTCAAGGTACGGTTATTTCTTCTTAATGAAACATAAGTCCGAGGCCTTTGCAAAATTCCAGGAGTATAAGAATGAAGTAGAGAAACAGACCGGCAAAAGTATTAAGATTCTAAGATCGGATCGAGGTGGAGAATACTTAAGTGCCGAGTTCCTGGACTACTTAAAAGAGAATGGTATTCTCTCTCAGCTTACTCCTCCATACACTCCGCAACATAACGGTGTATCGGAGAGACGGAACCGAATCCTATTGGATATGGTTCCGTCCATGATGAGTAACGCTGAGTTACCACGATCATTCTGGGGATATGCACTAGAAGCGGCTGCATATCTCTTGAACAAGGCTCCCACCAAGACTGTGCCTACCACCCCATATGAGATGTGGACTGGGAAGAAACCCTATCTTAAGTATCTTAAGGTATGGGGATGTCCAGCTTTTGTAAAAAAGCAGCATGCGGACAAGCTTGAGGCACGTTCAGTACAGTGAAAGTTTGTGGGATACCCAAGGAACTCCAGGGGGTATCTTTTCTATTCCGCTGAGGAACAAAAGGTTTTTGTTTCTCAGCATGCCCGCTTCTTGGAAACTGAGTTTTTGGAAACCCAGATAAGTGGGAGCACAATAGAACTGGAAGAAGTTCCAGAACCACAGACTGTTACTGAAAGCTTAGTGGAACCAGAGGGTTCAACAGAACAGGACATTCCTACGCCGCTCCGCAGGAGTAGTAGGCAGACTCATCCGCCCGAGAGATACTACGGTTTTCTCATAGACGGGGATAGAGAGGATTGCATCATAGATTATGATGACCCTACAAGCTTCCAGCAGGCCGTTCAGAGCGTTGACTCAGTTAAATGGCTGGATGCAATGCGGACCGAAATGGAGTCCATGTACACCAACAAGGTATGGACGTTGGACATTGCTCCAGACGGGGTAAAATCTGTAGGATGCAAGTGGATCTTCAAAAGAAAGATTGGTGTAGATGGGCAGGTTGAGACCTATAAAGCTAGGCTGGTAGCAAAGGGTTTCCGTCAAAGACCTGGCTTGGACTATAACGAAACCTTTTCTCCAGTAGCCATGCTGAAATCCATTCGGATCCTTCTTGCCATTGCTGCCTTCCACGATTATGAGATCTGGCAAATGGACGTAAAGACCGCTTTTCTAAATGGAAATTTAGAGGAGTGTGTCTATATGGACCAACCAGAGGGTTTCATTCAGAGTGGGAGCAGCGGAAAGGTGTGCAAGTTGCTTATGTCCATCTATGGACTAAAGCAGGCATCGCGGAGTTGGAACATCTGCTTTGATGAGACGGTCAAAGAATTTGGCTTTATCAAAAATCCAGATGAACCATGCATCTATAGTAGATTTGTAGCGAGAACTGTAGTATTCCTCGTTTTATACGTGGATGACATTCTCTTAATAGGAAATGACATTCCTATGCTACAATCTGTTAAGGGGTTCTTGTCACACAGGTTCTCCATGAAAGACCTGGGTGATGCCTCGTACATTCTGGGTATCCGGATCTACCGTGACAGATCCAAGAGGATATTAGGACTTTCTCAGTCCAGGTACATCGACACCATACTGAAGAGATTCAGTATGGAAGATTCCAAGCGCGGTAACCTACCGGCTTGTCACGGGATCACCCTCTCTAAAGAGATGTCTCCCAAGACTGATTTGGAGAGGGATCGCATGTCTATTATACCCTACGCTTCTGCGGTAGGCTCTATAATGTATGCGATGTTGTGTACCAGACCGGATGTAGCTTATGCACTGAGTGTGGTAAGCCGGTATCAGTCAAACCCTGGGGAGAAACACTGGATAGCGGTAAAGAACATTCTCAAGTACCTGAGAAGGACTAAGGAGATGTTCTTGGTGTATGGCGGAAAAGACCTCCAGATCGAGGCCTTTGCTGACTCCAGCTTCCAGAGTGACAAGGATGATTCCAAGTCCATGTCGGGTTTTGTCTTTACCCTCAATGGAGGGGCGGTGTGTTGGAAGAGTTCCAAACAGGAAACCGTTGCAGACTCGACGATGGAAGCGGAATACATCGCTGCATCTGATGCCGCAAAAGAAGCTGTCTGGATGAGGAGGTTCTTGAAAGAACTTCAGGTGGTTCCGTCCATTGTTGATCCAATACCTCTGTATTGCGACAACAACGGGGCTATAGCTTTAGCGAAGGAACCCAGGTCCCATCAGAGATCCAGGCACATCTTGAGGCGGTATCACCTGATCAGGGAGATCGTGGATCGCCAGGAGATCGAGGTTCGGAGAGTCGCTTCAGAAGATAACACTGCAGATCCATTCACCAAGGCCCTGCCCCAGACTCAGTTCGAGCGGCTGATCGAGATGATAGGTCTTCGATACGCCAGTACATGGCCTTAGTGCAAGTGGGAGATTGTTAGTGTATATGCCTTAGAGGCCATTACTGTATCATACTGGTTTGTATATTACTTAATGGAAGCTTGGGATATTCACCTTGTATATACAATCTTGCTCAAAATAGTAGTATGCTACTTGGTTTGTTTCTACTTTAATGTGTACATGTGTTTATATTTTGTATATCACCTATACACATTAGTGGAGCCCTTAGGATCTTTTCTTGATTACCAGCGATGTGATGGTCGTCACACTAGTGGGGCTGGGTAATCTATAAGCACATCCTTATGCAGGTCCCTGGTCGCAGGACTATCGAGACAGGGCATCGATACTCCGGAGTAGACCAGCGCATGCGCTTCTCATCCCAGTGTGGGAGACGGTCTGTCCCACAGCCGTCAGTACGTCGTACTTGAGATAGTATGCGGGTGCTCGTTAAGTTACGGGTACACTGGACAGGACTCGTCGGGAACTGACTAGTTGGTATTATGCCTATCGTCAGTTATCAGTTCCCAGGTGACATGAGTACAGCTTAGTCCGCTGACTTGACACTGTCACTCCGCCTCGAGTGTGTTCCCACTGTACTTTGATCACTACCCTACCATGGCTCAAAGGAGTCGTGCAAACAGGTAGTGGTTGGGTGCAGTCCCGAAGCACTTGGAGGTAGTGACGGTTAGACAGGATTCGTCTCTCCCGGTATTGGGGGTTGACATCGCGCTGTGTCTAGGAGAGCCATTACACGAGTAGTCCCTGGCCAGGGCAAACGAGATATACTGGTAGGTTTCCAGTGTTATCTCAGGGTGTTTTGGGCTTCGCTCCGGCACGACTTGTACCGCTATTGGGGGACTGACGTTTACCACCCCCTAGGCCCGCCATGCGATGTATCAGACGAACAGACCGGACTGTACGGAGAATATCACACTCAGGCTCAGTAGGAGTTCAGATGGGTTTCGCCTCGTCGGTCTTCTTGTCGGCACTGCCTGGGGACCGTTACGCACAGCTAGTGCCGCTTACGGTCTGTGGTTAAACCCACTACCAGCGTAGTGTCGAGTCTTTAGAGTCCCACACGGAAAGCTTTTCGCCTTTAGGCAAAAGAGTAGAGGTCGCATGGTATTGCGACAGGTCGCATGGTTTTGCGACAGGGTTCGGTCACATCCGTGCACTTGTGCGCGTACAGTGTCCGAACAGTTTACACTAGCGGGCTTTGGTTTAAGCCAGATCCTAGTGTACCTTATGGGATTGGATTTATCCAGTTTGCATTCGTGTTCCTCGGAACGCGGATGCGGGTGTGTATGCACAGTTGACAGGGAGACAGAGGCAGTGGATTCTCATTAGGGTTGTTGACAGTTGACCGTTGACTATTGACCTTTTGATCAACCCTAATGAGAATATGATATGTGATTAACTATTATATTAATTAAGTATTATGGTGACATGGTTGTTGACTTTTGTTGACTTTGTTGACTTGTTGACTTTTGTTGACATGTTGACTTTGATGACCGGTTGACTAGGCTTGACTAGTTGACCATCATGATAACCATAGCCATCATTTCATGGCAAAGACTTTTACTTGCTTTCTCATTTGTATAAAATGAGTGCATGAAATGATATGGTTATGGTTGCTTCAACCATCACATAAGACTTTTGTTAGTATGATGAGTTATGATTGCTTTGGATTATGAGAGGGTGAAAGACAAAAGAGAGCCTCATTCTTTCTTGCTCATTCTCTCTCTTGTTCTTGAGCTCTCCTTTTGCTCTCACTCTCTTGCTCTTTTTCCCTCTCTTTAATCTATGGTTCTCTTGTCTCATGAGTTGAGAATCAAGAACCATAGATAAAATCCCACACAAAGTATTCTCTACTCATCCTAGTTCACTAGGTTTAGCAAACCAAGTGAACTAGTTTCTTCAAAGAACGAAGAAGGAGCTAAAAGTTGGAGCTTTCAGGTGGATCTTTCTTCGGCGCAAGGAGACGACGAGAAGAAGCCGGTCCGGACCACCATCGGAGCTTGAAGACGAAGGAGTTCAAGACAAGCAAGGTATGACCCCCTAACCGAGTAGCTAGAAACTCATAGTTAGGTTGTTAGATAGATGTTTAACTAAGATCCGGGTTTGAGGTCCATGTTACCACCTCCGTAAAAATCGTTTTTTACCAAATTCCGCATTCCCGAAAGTACCGGGAGAGGTAGCATGGACTTACAGGTTCTCACTTTTGCAATATGACTTTTGAGTCCTTAATGCGCAAATACTCTATCACCCATAAGCTGTCAACACCATACCATCCCCAAACATGTGGGCAAGCCGAGATCTCGAATCGACAAATTAAGCAAATCTTGGAGAAAACGGTTTCTAAAAACCGTACAGATTGGTCACTAAAACTGATAGATGCACTATGTGCTTTCCGTACTGCATATAAGACCGATCTTGGTATGTCTCCATACCGGCTTGTGTACGGGAAGGCTTGCCACTTCCCAGTGGAGATCGAGCATAAAGCATTCTGGGCTATCAAAGAGCTGAATTTGTCTTTAGGAGATGCGGGCAGCAACAGAAAGCTGCAATTGAATGAGTTGGAGGAGTTGAGGGATGAGGCATATGATAATGCCATAACTGCTAAAAACCGAGCCAAGGTGTTCCACGATAAACACCTTTTGTGAAAAACTTTTGAACCTGGTCAACAGGTTCTACTTTGTGACACTCGGTTACATTTTCATCCCGGGAAGCTCCGTTCTAAGTGGAGAGGACCTTTTGTAGTCCGCACCGTTTATCCGCACGGTGCGGTTGATCTTGAGAATCCAGAAGACGGTACTTTATTCAAAGTAAATGGACATCGTTTGAAACCGTTCTTCTCAGCGGACCATTCGGAGGAGCTCCTGCTTTTTCAAGAGCCGATCTACACTGAGTAATTTTCCTCCACTTTCACCCCTAAATTTCATTTTTTTTCCAAAACAGTATTTCAAATAAGTTTGGGGGTGTGTATATAATTTGTAAATATATATTTCCAAAATACCATAAAAAATGGAAAAAAAAATTTTAAAAAAAATAAAAGAATAATTTTTGGACCTAATTGCAAATTTGCAGATTAATAGCTGAATTTACAAATAAAACCCTCGCTTTAGAGGGTGTTTTTTGCAAATCACCTCCTCCCCCCTATTTAAAGGTACCCGACCCCCCTGTCATTTTACCCTAAATTCTTTCCTCCTCACAAAACCCTAGCCGCCACCCCCTACCCTCTCCAGAAAAATCTCGCCCCAACTCCACCAGAGAGCCGCGCAACCGCCGCATCCGCTGCCTCCCGCCGCTGATCCGCCGCCTCCCGCCGCTGATCCGCCGCCATCTCGAATCTTCACCCCCTGAAATTTTCAGGGGAGGTATATCTTCCTGTTTCCTCTCTGTTACTGCATATACTTTCACTGTAGACATCTAAAATGGCACATAAAATACAGTATGAAAGGGATTTTTCCCCTGTTTTCGCACACGAGATTTACGGTACATATTTCCCACACGAAATCGAACAAAGGGGCTGGAATTTCCTCCTCTATAATCACGGATCTGCATTTGCCCTACCTGAACTCGTTGCTCTATTTTATGAATCAATGGAGGAAAATAGTCTAAACAACTTAGGTTACATTAAACTGAATTGGGGAACTCAAGAAATTCGCATCGATAGGGACATGATACACGAGGTTACACTCATACCACGTGTACCTGCATATGAACACCCACTGCGCTTTTAAGATTATATGCCTTTAATAGGTAATAACTGTGCACGAGAGCCGCGTAAGGGTATCCAAGCACGGACCCTTTTCGCAAACGTTTTAACTGTGTGCCAGTGGGCACAAAACAATATTTTTGGAAGTTCTCACAACACGACCTTTTTCACCCCTTCGTTACATGTCGTCCACACTCTAATGACGAAAAATCCTAGGTTCGACATGTGTACGGTTTTGCTCCACTCTATAGGTTCGGGGAAACGAGGTCCTGTATACCCATGCCCCATGCTAGTTACCCAACTCTGCCGTTATTTCCTCCCAGCCGAGGAATTTGACTCATATTTGATAGACGGTGCCCCAGTCCGACCACTTTTAGTGGGCGTCTCGTCGTCCTACTCTAGACTTACGGATATTTGGACACGAACAGAACCAGCAGAAAATGTACCTGCACACACCCCGAGCTCGAGCTCGACTTCGAGCGGGGAAGAGCTAACTCCCCAAGAGCATGCGCGATTGATGCGGAGAGCAGTGAGAAGGATTGACTCTTTGAGGGATGAGTTTCGGGCAACTGCACGAGAGCACGACCGTCGGTTGACGGAAATTGAGAGGGGGATCCAAACACTTTTGGCTAGAGGGGAAAGATCACGTTCACGTTCACGGGCGCGACGTGGGGCCGGGCAGTGAGGGCACTGCTTTGCTCAAGTTTGGGGGAGAGGGTAGTGTATATAGTTATCTTTTGTATAGCATATTGTATATATTTTTTCTTTCCCTTTTTGCATATTTAATTTCTGCATTGCATCTTTATAAAAATCATAAAAATTTGAAAAATAAAAAAATTAGAAAACAGAAAAACCCATAAAAATTGAAAAAATTCAAAAATTATAAAAAATTAATGTATTCAGTTCTGGTTAATTGACTTGAGTTTGATAAATAGGTTAACTGGCTAGGAAAAACTAAATCTTAGACTTAGCAAATTAAAAACCCTAAAAATAACCTTCCTTAGAGTTTAACGGTAGAAAGTATATGTCTTTGTAGGTTATTTAGAAATAGGCAAATTTTGGGTTCACTTCTTGGGCTAAGTCGAAACAAGGGAAGAGTATTGATGTTCTTATTAGAGTATAAGTTTGAAAAATAGTTCCTAGCTTAAGTCTAAATTCTGAAAATATATACCCTACAATATGCACAATCACGCACCTTGAAACTTGGAATAGTAGAAGAGACCTTGAAATACTCTTGTCTAAAGTCCTTAGCACAATGAAAATAAAAAGAAAAAAAAAGTGAATAAAGAAAAAATGGACACTGGTTATTGTGATTACTTAAGGCTGTAAAAATAGAAAAATATTTAGCAAGGGTGCTTCATCACCTAGTGCCTTAGACCAACTGGTTTGGGAGTCACTGCTAAAGCCTTGGGTGTTGCAAAACTAGGAAGTACGCTTTAAAATGCTAACGCATCTTGTAATCGGTTGTTGGTACCTCAAGAAGTATTAACAGTCGCATGAAGGATGTGAAAGCGAAAAATCACCAATTACTAAGTGCTTTGGACAACGGACGGGAGTACGATTGCTTGATTTGAATTTCCAAGTGTAGGGGTGATATTTACACACACGTGGGGATATGTGATTAGAGTTTAGATAAGAGAAAGGAATGAAGAATAGAACTTGTATCTTTAGTAGAGTTGATAAAAATTCCTAAGTGGAGATGTAACCCTAGAAGGAAAAACTTAAGAAATGCCGAAAGCTAGGTAATTCTAAAGGATATATATAATCTTAAGTTAAATAATGAGGAAGTGTGAAGAATATGAGTGGATACTTTGCGGGTCGACGATAATAGAATTCCTTGTTAGAAAACCTAATTGGAGAACAAAAGTCGAAAAACCAAATTGATAGGATTTTGTGGGTGTAATCCGCTGAAAACCCTCAGGAGACAACACTCCTCCTACTAGGGACACCTAGAGGTTTAACGGCTTGTTGCACGAGCTCAGTGCAATCACGTTTCCCTGCGAAAGTGCGGTTAGGATTTTAGTGAATAAATAATAAGTTTGCTCGAGGGCGAGCAAAAGATAAGTTTGGGGGTATTTGTTCATAACATAATATTGCATTTTGTATTCCCCATTCTTATGCATTTTACAATGAAAACAGGTGCTTTTGACCCATGTCTGCTACATGTTACAGGTTACAGGTTCTTGAAACGAAAACAGTGAAAAAGACAAAAGACGACACAAAAAGAGACTTTTGACCAACAAATAGGAGGATCTTAGTCAAGCCTAAAAACGAATAATAGTTCTCAATCAATAGGCAACTCAAGGTCCAAATTGTCATGGCAAACGGTTAAAGGATCGGTACAAGTGTTCACTGAAGTTCTGGAATCACTGCAGAAGCCCAAATGGAAAAAGAACTAAAGAAATGAAAAGCCCAGAAGAACTTGAAGAAGCCTAGAAGAAATCATCACATGATCACACCAAAGGGCCGCGGAACCGCGGCCCAAGCACGCCCATGCCGCGGTTCCGCGGCTGTTAGAAGCCCTAATGCGCAGGAAATTTTGCCATAATTCTTTGGCGGCTGTGGAAAGATTTTCTAGGGGTATATTTGTAATTGTAGACATGCGGTGCAATTGTAAACCTAGGGTTTCTATGTCCTATAAATAGAACCCAAGACCTTGTATTTTCTTATGCCTCTACTCATGAATAAAATTCTGTTTTCTTGAAGTTAGAGCGCCAAAAGTAAGTAGGTTATTTTCCTTGCAGTAGTTGTAGTTTTTCATATCTGCTCTTATTTTCTCGCCTTAATTTAATTTAGTTTAGCTTTTATTAACTTGCAATCGATGTTTTCTCTCTTTAATAAACTCTTGTCTTTTTTCATCCCCTCAATGAGCGAGTAGTTTCCTCGCTTGTTAGGGTTAGGAATAGGGAAGGATTTGAGAGACGAAGATCTCTCATCTCTTTTCGTTGCTAAACATTTATGAACATTAGAACTCCATGCATACCTTTTTATTCCGCTCTCTACGGCACTTTTACCCTCAAGGTAACGGTGATTCCGTAGTTTAAAGGCCCGGATTTTAAGGTTTTCCATGGAGGTTAGGGTAAAGATTAAGAAAGGAAGGACAAGGATCTAGAGGAAGAATCAATCTTCCCAATCATCCTAATCCCCTTTGTTAAGATTTACCATAACACTAATATGATACATTTAATTAATGGCAATGGAAAGAGATGTAGATCTTTATTTACCAAATTTTCCCTAGACCTAATCATAGCAAGTTTCTAATCCTAGTCTCATACAACTTCAATTTTTAGGTTTAATTATAAATCCAAACACCATTTGGAATTAACTCGTAAGAACTTAAAGGAGATTTACACATCCCTGTGGACCGACCCGTATTCACCGGCTAGCTTCAAGCGACGCCGTTCTTGATTGCGGTAAATATTTTTGATCGACAAAACCTCTCTTAATCAGTAGACCTGCAGCTCGACCTCTCAGAACCGACTCCCACCATATCTGTGCGAGACCCTCTAGTTGGAAACTCGCAAGCTCTACCCAACGATCATCAGAACATCTCAGCGAACGGCAGATCCTGGCCAAGCTGTCAAGGAACGTCTGCGGGTCCTCTCCTGCATCGGTACCCGTGAGGACTGGAGGTCTCAGCCTCATGAACTCCTGTAGCATAACCGGGATGGCCACGGCGGTAGTAGTAGGAGCAGGTATCATAGTGGTCTGGGATGTAGTAGGTACGTCCTCCGGCCTCGGTGCACGACTGGCCGCAACTAAGGATCCTACCATCTGACGTAGCTCCTGTATGCTCCCTACCATCTGTCGCAGCTCCTCCATACCGGACTCAAGCCTATCCATACGGCCTGGGGAAGGCGGATTAATCTGTCCCTGCGGCGTAGGCATACCACCCTGCTCAGTCCTAGTCTCGGACGAGCCAGCTCGAATCTCGTCTCGGGCGGCAGCCCTCTGCGCTCTGGTAGCCCTCTGCGGCATAGTGACTGGTACAGGAAACAGGACAATAAGAATGGTGCAATAGAACCATAGTATACACGGAATTGAAGAAGGAATTTCAAGCAAGTATATCCTAAAGTCATTTAGGCGGAGTACCGTATCGCAAGTATGCCGCGGACATACACACGCTACGCTACCCTGCTTAAGTCACTTACTCCATCTACTAAGGGTCATCCTACACTCGGAAAGGTGAAACCTATCGCTCTGATACCAACTTTGTCATGACCCGCAGAGTACGGAACGTGACCGGCACTTAAGTTACGAAACGTCTCAAGGCGTCCGTAAAATAAGTAAGCCGAAGCCCAGAAATCAAAACCCAATTAAAAATTAGAGTTGAGGAAAACCAATTTATTTAAGCACTTTATCCTATTAAACCATATCAAGTCCTTTTTAAAACAACTTTCCCTTTTTAAGAAAATCCCGGCAAAGTCTTCTTTGTAAAACAAGCCCCAAACAGGTACAAACATGAACATAAATAAATAACATGAATATGGCATCCCCAAGCGGGAGCTAGCTCTTCGCCTCAAGGCGGTCACAAATCCCACGCAATAACAACGTGCACAAATAAGCATGAAGTACAAGTAAAACAACATGTTGACTCAAGAGAGCTCGACCCCAAATAACATAAATCCACAAGTCTCACAACCTCATCTCTAGGTCAATATACAGTAATCCAAATAAACTGATATAGCTGAAATAATAGTAGCAGATGGAGTACTTTAGATACATTGAACATAAATAAGGTGGTACAAAATGGTAACAACCCACCTATGAGCAAAAGCCCCGAGTCCAGGCAAAAAGAGCAAAAGAGGCAAAAGTATCCGCCGCTACAGTGCTGACGGGACGGACCTGCAGAAAAGCTGTGGCACAACGGGGGTGAGTTGCCAGCTCGTGAGTAATAAATAACATCTACTAAGGCTATCGCATGCATGCACACAAGTATCCTAGCATCCCTAAAACAAGTATGGCTATATGTACTAGCAGGTATGTATGCATCATCAGTGTACTAACATGTATGTATGTCGCATGGATGTACTAACAGGCATGTATGCCACATGAATATACTAACATGTATGTATGCTATATGAGTCAACTCAAGATCTCAACATGTAAGTATTTGAAACTCTTTCCAAGTATCAGTATAATATCCATGAAATCAACAAAATCCGTGTCCAGCAACAACACCTCAAAACTGTCTCAATCTCATATATCCATGTCAAGCATCTCTGGTCTTAGCCATCCGGCTGATCCATGTCAAATGTCCATATCTCAATCTAGCGGCCACAGTCGGTATCCTCTGGATATCCGCCGTGCCAAATGAAGTCATGTAGCGTTTTGAAAATCGTTTCGGTGAAATTTCGAAAAAATCGGTAAAATAAGGGGGTTTTCTGTAAAAAGTCAAAATGCAAATATCTTATTATAAAAATTAAATATACATATTCTAGCTATGTAATTGCTATTATTTGGTGTTTATTGAGCCGCTGGTGAAATTTGAAATTTTCTGAAAAAAATATTATTTTATTATTATTTAAGCCGTCACTAATACATTTAATTAGGGAAAATTACAAATTGGAATGAGTTGAAACAAATTTTGTGTATCATAAAACATTAAATAAAATTTTAACATGTGGTTTTTGGAATGAAATCATTTGCCAAAACGGTTTAGAAATTATTGAAGAAAAAAGGCTTTTTTTTAGCGTAAATGGATGTTTGGGGTATTGTATTTATCATTTTTCACCACCCCACACCCGTGCCCACACCCACACACCCCCACTTATCCCTCCCCATGGCTGAATTCAGCACCCACCATATCTTTTCCCCACTTGATTTTCAAGGAAAAAGAAATGAAAGAAAAGAAAAGAAAATGAGTGAAGTAGTTAGACTTTTGACTTTGTTTGACCTTGACTTTGCCCCACTTTCTCTACCTCCCTCTCTCTCCTCCCCTACTCCCATTTCTGGTCGAAATCCCTTCTCCATACAGCAGCAGCCCCCCTCCATTTTCCCCTCTCCTTTCTCTTCAAAACTTCATCAAAAATTGCTCAAAATCTATCAAAAAAAATCCCAAAACCCAAATCCGACTCCTACCCATTTTAGCTTAGCCCGTATAGCATGGATCCTTGTGAAAAGAGAGCATTTTGGGAGGCCATGGAGTCTTGTGGACCTTCATATATTTTTGGGTATAATTCTAAAACTTTTTTCTTAAATTGTTACTTGTTTCTTAAAGCTAATTTAAATTAAGTGTTAACTTGGATATGTGAGTTTAATTGCAAGTTTTGGATTTCAAGCTAGGGTTTGTTGTGGAAATGAGTTGTGTTTGATTGTGCATGGTTTAGTGAAGTGGTTTAACATAATTAGTTTTGTAGAAAACTAATCTAGTTGTTAATTACAAGTTGTTACTTGAAAAATTGTGTTAATTTGCTAATTGCTTACTAGGTTTTTGAAATTTGTTAAATTCTTGGGATTAAAAATGTGATTAGGGTTTTCTTGGCTTCATTAACTTTATTAAGTGTGGTTTAATGCTTTGGATCATGCAAATCTAAGCTTGATTGTAGTTTGTGCATTTTTGCTTTGAAATTGTTAAAAAAGGGTATTTTTGTAAACTAGAATATTAGGATTTTTGGAATTTAATGAGATTAAATTCCGGAAATTTTTTATACGACTTATTTAATATATTTAATAAGTATATTGGCCGCGACTTTCATTTAAACATCATGTTTTGTACAAAAACGGCGAATTGTGCTTGCTAGATTTTCGGAAAAATGACTTTTTAAGTGAAAATGGGGTTTTTGTGAGTTTTAACCTAGTTTATATTAAAATTAGTGTTCGTGAATGTGCAAATGAGTGTGATTGGATTTTTCTCGATGGTTTGACGTTTGTACATCGACATCGAGGGTTGGTTTTACTATTCTTGCATGCGTGGGCGATAGGTTTGGACCTATGCGTGATATGCGTGCCGATTTGATTTTCGTATGCCGTTTCGATTTCGAATTTAGTTTTAATGCGATATGGTACGTTATGATATGTAGGTACCCCCATGTGGACTTCGAGACGACAAGCAAGCGCGTGGCGACGTCGGCACCGGCTAGCGAGGACCAGGTGAGTAGATTTATATCTACGGGGAGAAGTCGGGTGGATGGCGTATAGCACCCCCGCAGTCCGTGGTGGTGTATACGGATGCGTATACACACCAACAATTATTATATGTTTTTGGGATTAATAACGGTGCTTAGGATGGATATTAGTGTGTTGGATTATTTTAGCATTGCGAACCCTAGGGTAGTGTTGCACTACACATACACACATACATACTTGTATACATTCCTATTGATATGTGCTCATTGGAGTCATTATAGCTATGTGTTCACATGGGTATGGAACTATGTGTTCACATACGGATTGAGGATGATACTTGGGATTGAACTGAGTCGATGAGATTCAATTTGAGGCCGTGAGATTGGTGATATAGCAGGGTTCGTATCTTAGATACGACATGACGTTGTAGCGGGTCCTTGACGTAGTGTTTCACACACGTCCATACTTACGTAGGCGGTATCAGTATGGTACTAGACGTAGATCAGTACCCCGATCATGATATTTGATAAAGAGGATACCAAGTAAATAGTATGATGAATGTGATATTGACCCGTACCCAGATTGGGATGCCGTACGACGGATTTACGTACGAGCTATATTGATGATTGATCCGCACTCTTGACTTGGGATGCCTGATTATAGATATGGTATCGGATATGATATTATTGAGGCGAGATCACCGACTATACATATACAGGTATGTATATGTATCGACTCAGATGATAAGCGGTTTCCTTACCTGTAGTTCAGCTTGTAGTTCAGCCGTATAGTTTAGTGTAGTTGTTAGATTAGATTAGACTTCTTACTTATTTCAAAAACTAACGAATCGTGGGCATTTTTAAAGACAGCTCAAGGGAATCTACGGATATTTCAAAAACGACGTATCTTTTCATAAAAACACCGTAGCCCCTATTTTCAAAACCCCATGATTCGTGTTATTTCAAAAGGCACCATTCCTAGGACTTATATTAGATTATTGCTGATTAGTTATCGTTGTGTCTAGTATTCAGCTCCCGCACATTATTGCTGTTCGCTCTGCCTCGCATATTTATTTTGCTGCATATTCCATTATTGATATCATGCTGTTAGGACACCAGCACCATTACCGATGATGCGTATGTACCACGTACACCTACTTGCCGGCTCACACACATCTTCATCGGTAATTGCCATGTCACGTACACTTTAGAGAATATAATTGTTTGACTTAGATTGTTAGCTAGTAGTGTTGACATGATATTAGTGTACTTCCCTTATATGCCATATTAGACATTGTAGTTATTACCTACCACTTCATGCATACTGTTATTCAGTTGTTCATGCCTAGTTCATTATCATTGACATATGCACTTGTGATGATTTCTTGAGATTTATGATATTTCTGGATTTCGGGGAAAGCCGCAAAATTTACAACTTATGATCTTTTAAAATATAAAATGTTGCGGTTTTCTAGTGATGTAAAGTGTCGTCCACCATGAGTTTGCTGTGGTTTTGGAGATCCGTGTCGAGGAGTGGAGGACCGTCACGGGTACATGGTGGGCCCGGTATGGTACCCCGGGGCAAGAGGAATGTGGTGTTGACGTTGAGCCTGGCTGGGGAGCACTACCTACCGGTGATATTACCCGACACGTCGGATATCCGGAGGATACCTTCGTGGTTTTGAGATGGATGGTAGGGGCCGATCCGGACTGACGGTGCCCTAGATATTGAGATTGAGACATTGATATTTCGAGACAGTGAGATTTATGTTTTGTGTCGATGCTAGACACTGTTGATACTGATTTCATTATGATACCTCAGTTTAAAAATACGAAGGAAATCTCACTAATTTATGAAAACAGTTTCTTGATTTACATGTATTCTGTTTCATGCATTCATACCTCATTCATATGATATATTGCTACCTGAGGCACTGACACGGGCACATGAAATTATACTCGGGTTAAATATTACCCTAGTCATTGTTATAGGCTGCCTGTTATACTTATATTTGAGGATATATTATGATCATTGACCTAGGTTGCGTTATTTTTGCGATTTCTGTGCGTAGATGTTTTTCTATTCACGAGTTGGCAACTCACCCCTGTTGTGCCCCAGTTTCTTGCAGATTTGCCGTACAGGTTTCATTACGGCTTGCGGGCTCAGTTTCATTCGGGTGATTTGCTAGTAGGTGGGTTTACTTGTATCATACCCCCATTATTTATCTTGTATATCATTATTCTGTTGTATCTAGAATTCCATCAACCAACCATGTATTTATTGAGATAGAGACCAGTGTTGGTTATTCTTTCGACCTTAGAGTCGCTCGTTATTTTTCTGGTGGTTTTGAGTTTCCTTTTGAGTTTTGATCCTCGCCGTTGGCGTTGTATATTATATTGTTTGTGTGGTTGTGACCGTCGATTGACGAAGAGCTAGCTCCCGCTTGGGGATGCCCTTTTCTTGATTTCGTATACTATTCATGTTGTATCCCGTTTGGGGGCCAGTATTTACAAAGGAGACTCTGCCGAAATTTTCAGTAAATTTTTTTGATGTTTTAAAAACCGCATAATTCGGCTTATGCTATTGAAATTACTTGCTTTAAGTTGTTTTTCCTGCACTCTACTATTTTCTTGGTTTGGATTTCTGGGTTTTCGGTTTACTTAGATCACGTACGCCTCGAGACGTTCGTAGTTTAAGTGCCAGTCATGTTCCGTACTTTCGGGTCGTGACAAAGTTGGTATCAAAGCATTAGGTTTTAACCTTCGGAGCGTAGGATGACCCTTGGTTGATGGAATAGGTGACTAAAGTAGAGTGACGTACCGTTGGTATGTTCCGCGGCATATTTACGACACGCCACTCCACTTATGAAGCCTTAGGATGTGCCTTTCCTTGTTCAGTATTATATTCATTCCGATCTAGCCTCATCGGTATCAGTTTGGTTTTGCTGCTACGGTTACGGCAGGGAGAGCTACGGCTAGAGTTACGGTCAGCACAAGCTCGTCACAAACGAGGACTGACCAGGGCGAAATTCCGGCGACACACGATTGCAGAGATGTGTCTTTTTACTGTGTTTCCGCGCCACGAGCGTTTGGCGGATCGCCTTTATGAGGTTACTCGGATGTGCTGATCGACACTAGAGGATTGAGCCACTGACAGAGGCCAGCCAGATTTTGATGACCGTTGGTGTGTTGCTTACTCCTGATGATTGAGGCACTGTTCAGCGTGCAGACGAGCGAGCCAGTTGTTGCTGCGAGCGACGAGATATCGCCCCATATGTTGGAACTATGGCGGGGCGAGTTGTACGAAAAGATGATAGAAGGTCGCTAGTCACCCGATGATGAATGACTAGGAAAGGTGGTTCGTTCGCTTACCCCGATGCGAGGTCATCAGATAAATTGATTCCAGCTAGAGACGACTTCACGCGGAGACGTTGGGAGTCGACAGAGACGATCGAATGTCAGAAACCTATTTATCCAAGTTTAAAGTAGTCGGAAAGACATGCAGGCAATTCTATGGTCCCTCTAGAAGAATGAAACCCTAACTCGACTTAATGACCGTGTGAAAGCCTTTGAACCTTCGGGTTTGCGGCAGTTCTACGGCGCCATTAGTGAGACTTGGGTTTGCCCTTCTACGGCTGGACCACCGATGCTGTGGTATGTACTCGATACTATTAAACTGTGCCCAAGAGGTTCAGCTCTTGGGGGATTATAAGGTTTTGACGACTCGATCGGATGGCTCGACTTAATTCGGATGCTAGGTGGTGAGATGCATTCTTGGGAGACTCCAGATACGAGGATAGTCGTTGGAGCTCAGTCCATGCAGCCGCGACGAGACGAGTCCAAAGCAGACAACAGAAGAGAAAAGTGAAGTAAGAGGTTTGTACCAGATCTAGATGAGATGACGTTCCACTCCGCCGACATCAGAGAGGAGGTGCGCATGCCAGGCATGGTACTTGGACTTACCTTCCAGAAGGAGTCGCGATGAGTATGCAGTTGTTCCAGAGCAAGATGCAGATATAGGAAAGGACAACGACTTCCGGACAGTTGGCAGAGACAAGACATGGAAGAGACCGTGAGCAGGATTCCTTCCAGGACACTGCTGCAATGATACTTACACCCGGATCAGATGTGTCACGTACATTCAGAGAGCCAGAGGCCGACGCCAGTGATATGCTGTCTTACGAGTGGTCGCGATGATTGACCAAGAGATGACCAGAGAAGTGCCAGAACGGAATCGTCCCCGTTAGCATACCTGATAGGGCCGATGAGCCGATGGACCGAAAGATCGGTAATTCATAGTGGAGACCTTGACCCAGGAGTGGTCATGGTTACGTACGCCAGCAGGACAGAGTTCATGATCATCGACGAGACGTTCCACTAGTGACCGCGACAGTTGGCCGAGATTCTTAGAGGATGCGCTTGAGCAGTACTATTCCGCCATTATTGATTACGATGTTTTGGGTGATTTATTCGTATGATTTGATTTTGATGATTGAGGATTTACGATCTTTGCACAGTGTTGCACTTGATATCGTTTTCGTTCTTTAGTTTCACATGTTTGTGATTTTACGGTTTTAAACAGTTGAGTTGGTTTTGTGCGTATGCATGCACACGATTTCGTTCTTGCACTCGGTATAGTTTATATATGCTTGCAGTGCAGTGATACGCCTTTTGTGCACTTAGATGCACTGGACTTCGATTTTGATTGTGATACTCGATATTTGTTTTGTGCACCTTGTGCACCTGATTGCTTTTGCGCACGTTCGGCGCTTGATATTGGATTTCATGATTTCATGCACGATAGATGCACCTGATTTGGATTTTCGCGCATGTGGGGCGCATGTTTTGAAGGGTGATTTTGGTGCACACCAGAGGCACTAAATCGAGATTTTTTTTTTCGTGCATGTCAGATGCACCTGATTTTGCTGTCAGGCACACACGTTGCCTACGACAGATGTTTCGTGCATACCTGATGCACTTAGATGTTGTTTCTGTGTGCATGTATGGCACATTCATGGATTTTGATTTCCGTGCGCACCAGACGCACGTAGTATTCATGTGCATATTTTGGGATTGATTTCTTATAGAGCAGTACGTTTTTATGATATTGCTATGTGTTTTCGTACTGAGCAGGACTAGTCAGAGGACAGTACCTGAATACATTTTGCATGCATTGATAGTTATTGAAGGGATTTCCAAAAAGCGAGCTATAGCCTCAGTATTTACCTACGCGTCTGATATGACACGAAATGTTTAAAATAAGGAGTCCCTTCTAAATTGTTTCCAAAACGGCGGAACGTACATTTCAAACAAAGGTATATATATATATAGTTATTTTCTTATGATAGATGTCCGCCACTGTGCAGTGTTATACGCGTTGCACAGCGACTTAAAGAGATTGGCATGCATTTCCTTCAGACACTTACAGATATAGATTCGATATTTACATGTTTAGTTTCGAGTTATGTCATATCGGTTTTGATTTGGATTTGGCATTGATGTCTTCTCCATGACTCCGATGATTGCGGGATGTTTGACGGAGTTTTGATTTGAGTTATATGCTCATTTTTCAAGCGCATGCGCTGCGCTACGATTTGTTTTATGTATTTACAATTTCGGAGCCCCGACGACTTGATGGGTTTTCTTAGATATTTTAGTATTTGGGGGAGTTTGAATTTAAATTCGGGGACCGAATTTCTTTAAGGGGGGAAGATTGTAGCGTTTTGAAAATCGTTTCGGTGAAATTTCGAAAAAATCGGTAAAATAAGGGGGTTTTCTGTAAAAAGTCAAAATGCAAATATCTTATTATAAAAATTAAATATACATATTCTAGCTATGTAATTGCTATTATTTGGTGTTTATTGAGCCGCTGGTGAAATTTCAAATTTTCTGAAAAAAATATTATTTTATTATTATTTAAGCCGTCACTAATACATTTAATTAGGGAAAATTACAAATTGGAATGAGTTGAAAGAAATTTTGTGCATCATAAAACATTAAATAAAATTTTAACATGTGGTTTTTGGAACGAAATCATTTGCTAAAACGGTTTAGAAATTATTGAAGAAAAAAGGCTTTTTTTTAGCGTAAATGGATGTTTGGGGTATTGTATTTATCATTTTTCACCACCCCACACCCGTGCCCACACCCACACACCCCCACTTACCCCTCCCCATGGCTGAATTCAGCACCCACCATATCGTTTCCCCACTTGATTTTCAAGGAAAAAGAAATGAAAGAAAAGAAAAGAAAATGAGGGAAGTAGTTAGACTTTTGACTTTGTTTGACCTTGACTTTGCCCCACTTTCTCTACCTCCCTCTCTCTCCTCCCCCACTCCCATTTCTGGTCGAAATCCCTTCTCCATACAGCAGCAGCCCCCCTCCATTTTCCCCTCTCCTTTCTCTTCAAAACTTCATCAAAAATTGCTCAAAATCCATCAAAAAAAATCCCAAAACCCAAATCCGACTCCTACCCATTTTAGCTTAGCCCGTATAGCATGGATCCTTGTGAAAAGAGAGCATTTTGGGAGGCCATGGAGTCTTGTGGACCTTCATATATTTTTGGGTATAATTCTAAAACTTTTTGCTTAAATTGTTGCTTGTTTCTTAAAGCTAATTTAAATTAAGTGTTAACTTGGATATGTGAGTTTAATTGCAAGTTTTGGATTTCAAGTTAGGGTTTGTTGTGGAAATGAGTTGTGTTTGATTGAGCATGGTTTAGTGAAGTGGTTTAACATAATTAGTTTTGTAGAAAACTAATCTAGTTGTTAATTACAAGTTGTTACTTGAAAAATTGTGTTAATTTGCTAATTGCTTACTAGGTTTTTGAAATTTGTTAAATTCTTGGGATTAAAAATGTGATTAGGGTTTTCTTGGCTTCATTAACTTCATTAAGTGTGGTTTAATGCTTTGGATCATGTAAATCTAAGCTAGATTGTAGTTTGTGCATTTTTTCTTTGAAATTGTTAAAAAAGGGTATTTTTGTAAACTAGAATATTAGGATTTTTGGAATTTAATGAGATTAAATTCCGGAAATTTTTTATACGACTTATTTAAGATATTTAATAAGTATATTGGCCGCGACTTTCATTTAAACATCATGTTTTGTACAAAAACGGCGAATTGTGCTTGCTAGATTTTCGGAAAAATGACTTTTTAAGTGAAAATGGGGTTTTTGTGAGTTTTAACCTAGTTTATATTAAAATTAGTGTTCGTGAATGTGCAAATGAGTGTGATTGGATTTTTCTCGATGGTTTGACGTTTGTACATCGACATCGAGGGTTGGTTTTACTATTCTTGCATGCGTGGGCGATAGGTTTGGACCTATGCGTGATACGCGTGCCGATTTGATTTTCGTATGCCGTTTCGATTTCGAATTTAGTTTTAATTCGATATGGTACGTTATGATATGTAGTTACCCCCATGTGGACTTCGAGACGACAAGCAAGCGCGTGGCGACGTCGGCACCGGCTAGCGAGGACCAGGTGAGTAGATTTATATCTACGGGGAGAAATCGGGTGGATGGCGTATAGCACCCCCGCAGTCCGTGGTGGTGTATACGGATGCGTATACACACCAACAATTATTATATGTTTTTGGGATTAATAACGGTGCTTAGGATGGATATTAGTGTGTTGGATTATTTTAGCATTGCGAACCCTAGGGTAGTGTTGCACTACACATACACACATACATACTTGTATACATTCCTATTGATATGTGCTCATGGGAGTCATTATAGCTATGTGTTCACATGGGTATGGGACTATGTGTTCACATACGGATTGAGGATGATACTTGGGATTGAACTGAGTCGATGAGATTCGATTTGAGGCCGTGAGATCGGTGATATAGCAGGGTTCGTATCTTAGATACGACATGACGTTGTAGCGGGTCCTTGACGTAGTGTTTCACACAAGTCCATGCTTACGTAGGCGGTATCAGTATGGTAGTAGACGTAGATCAGTACCCCGATCATGATATTTGATAAAGAGGATACCAGGTGAATAGTATGATGAATGTGATATTGACCCGTACCCAGATTGGGATGCCGTACGACGGATTTACGTACGAGCTATATTGATGATTGATCCGCACTCTTGACTTGGGATGCCGGATTATAGATATGGTATCGGATATGATATTATTGAGGCGAGATCACCGACTATACATATACAGGTATGTATATGTATCGACTCAGATGATAGGCGGTTTCCTTACCTGTAGTTCAGCTTGTAGTTCAGCCGTATAGTTTAGTGTAGTTGTTAGATTAGATTAGACTTCTTACTTATTTCAAAAACTAACGAATCGTGGGCATTTTTAAAAACAGCTCAAGGGAATCTACGGATATTTCAAAAACGACGTATCTTTTCATAAAAACACCGTAGCCCCTATTTTCAAAACCCCATGATTCGTGTTATTTCAAAAGGCACCATTCCTAGGACTTATATTAGATTATTGCTGATTATTTATCGTTGTGTCTAGTATTCAGCTCCCGCACATTATTGCTGTTCGCTCTGCCTCGCATATTTATTTTGCTGCATATTCCATTATTGATATCATGCTGTTAGGACACCAGCACCATTACCGATGATGCGTATGTACCACGTACACCTACTTGCCGGCTCACACACATCTTCATCGGTAATTGCCATGTCACGTACACTTTAGAGAATATAATTGCTTGACTTAGATTGTTAGCTAGTAGTGTTGACATGATATTAGTGTACTTCCCTTATATGCCATATTAGACATTGTAGTTATTACCTACCACTTCATGCATACTGTTATTCAGTTGTTCATGCCTAGTTCATTATCATTGACATATGCACTTGTGATGATTTCTTGAGATTTATGATATTTCTGGATTTCGGGGAAAGCCGCAAAATTTACAACTTATGATCTTTTATAATATAAAATGTTGCGGTTTTCTAGTGATGTAAAGTGTCGTCCACCACGAGTTTGCTGTGGTTTTGGAGATCCGTGTCGAGGAGTGGAGGAACCGTCACGGGTACATGGTGGGCCCGGTATGGTACCCCGGGGCAAGAGGAATGTGGTGTTGACGTTGAGCCTGGCTGGGGAGCACTATCTACCGGTGATATTACCCGACGCGTCGGATATCCGGAGGATACCGTCGTGGTCTTGAGATGGATGGTAGGGGCCGGTCCAGACTGACGGCGCCCTAGATATTGAGATTGAGACATTGATATTTCGAGACAGTGAGATTTATGTTTTGTGTCGATGCTAGACACTGTTGATACTGATTTCATTATGATACCTCAGTTTAAAAATACGAAGGAAATCTCACTAATTTATGAAAACAGTTTCTTCATTTACATGTATTCTGTTTCATGCATTCATACCTCATTCATATGATATATTGCTACCTGAGGCACTGACACGGGCACATGAAATTATACTCGGGTTAGATATTACCCTAGTCATTGTTATAGGCTGCCTGTTATACTTATATTTGAGGATATATTATGATCATTGACCTAGGTTGCGTTATTTTTGCGATTTCTGTGCGTAGATGTTTTTCTATTCACGAGTTGGCAACTCACCCCTGTTGTGCCCCAGTTTCTTGCAGATTTGCCGTACAGGTTTCATTACGGCTTGCGGGCTCAGTTTCATTCGGGTGATTTGCTAGTAGGTGGGTTTACTTGTATCATACCCCCATTATTTATCTTGTATATCATTATTCTGTTGTATCTAGAATTCCATCAACCAACCATGTATTTATTGAGATAGAGACCAGTGTTGGTTATTCTTTCGACCTTAGAGTCGCTCGTTATTTTTCTGGTGGTTTTGAGTTTCCTTTTGAGTTTTGATCCTCGTCGTTGGCGTTGTATATTATATTGTTTGTGTGGTTGTGACCGTCGATTGACGAAGAGCTAGCTCCCGCTTGGGGATGCCCTTTTCTTGATTTCGTATACTATTCATGTTGTATCCCGTTTGGGGGCCAGTATTTACAAAGGAGACTCTGCCGAAATTTTCAGTAAATTTTTTTGATGTTTTAAAAACCGCATAATTCGGCTTATGCTATTGAAATTACTTGCTTTAAGTTGTTTTTCCTGCACTCTACTATTTTCTTGGTTTGGATTTCTGGGTTTTCGGTTTACTTAGATCATGTACGCCTCGAGACGTTCGTAGTTTAAGTGTCGGTCATGTTCCGTACTTTCGGGTCGTGACAAGTCACCGGTAGGTAATCCGTCCCCTGCCAGGCACAACGCCATCTCCTGCGATCTTCTTGCCTCGGGGTACTGTACCGGGCCCACCATGTACCCGAGACGGTTCATCCACCTCCTCGAAACGGGTCTCGAAAACCACAGCAAACTCATGGTGGACGACACTTTACATCACTAGAAAACCGCAACCTTTATATTTTAAAAGATTATAAGTTTGAAATCTTGTGGCTTTCCCTCGAAATCCAGAAATATCATAAATCTTATGAAATCATCATGGGTGCATATGTCATTGATAATGAATGCATATGATATCAATTTGTAATGTATGATTTATACTAGGCATGAACAAATGATATAATGATGAATATGCACAAGAGTAGCAATTCTATGATTCCATTTTAAAGATTTATGGAAATAGCACAGGTCTAAGCAATTAACATGTTTCAGATTAATAGTTATCTAGTGTCGTGACATGGCAATTACCAGGGTGTGTGTGTATACACATGAATAGTGCTCGTGCTGCATATAAAACCTGGTAATGGTGTATGTGTCCTACAAAATGAGTTTGCGTATATGGGTACATCATATAGATCCTAACTGCGGCAAATATCATGCAAAAATTATTATTCTAATGTCACAAGTAAATGTTAAAGTTTACTAAATCTATCGGGCGACTTGCGTCATCCAAACGATCGTCCCCCATAGATGTTAAATCTACTCACCCGTGATCCCGCGCTAGGTGTGTCCGACCACCTGCTTTCCTTTCTCCGCGGCGCTCGAAGTCCCCGCCTGCGAACCAAGAATTTATATAAAGCAACACATAAGCTAAGATATTGCAAAAACGCGGTATTAAAACCAAACCAAAAACTCGCTTCGCGAACTAAGCGCGCGTATGAACGAAGCGTGTGTGCGTACGCCAAAACCCAACGCGACACGCGGTGGCACACAGCGACACGCTGTGATACACAACAAACTAACTCGACACGTGTCGTACGTGTCGCGCAAGTCCCGCAACGCTAAAACTAGGTAACAGGCTCCAGATTTCATCTGGAACAAAAACAAGAGAAATAAACAAGACCAAATACATCACCCAACCTACAGACACTTACCTACCCAAAAACCAGGACAACCCTACCCTATTGGGCCGGCGGCAATGGGAGTCAGGCCGGCCCAAATCCGGCGACATGGGTCCAGGTTGCTACCCTAGGGTCCTAGTACAGTTCATATTCTAGAGTATATGTTTGTTTACCTAAAATGTTAACCTAAGCACAGCATATTTCACATATCCAAGAAGGGCTTAGTTAAAGCACCAAGTGTGCACAAGGGGTATTTTAAGAAACTAGGTAGGTTAAACAGGAAATAAGTGATACCAACAGCATAACTTAGGGTAATCCTAACTTTAAACACCCTAAAACTCCCTGGTCTCCAACAAAATTACCCAAGTTAGCATCAAAGTCCACCAAAACACAATAATATGGCTACACAACCCCAGATTTGGTCTCAGGTGAAAACCCAACAAGTAAACAATGCCACTCTAAGTAAAATGTCCACAGACCCCTACCTACACAAACACACACACTCATCTCACCAGGGGGCCGGCGTCGCCGGTCAGGCAAGAGGAGGCCGCCGGCCATCCTCCGACAAGAGGGGCTCGGGTCCTACATAACACTCCAGAAAACCCTGCATACTAATCTAATCTTGTTTGCTAATCTAGAGAAAGCACCCTATAATAACAGATCCTATTATCTTGAATAGGTGACAAAAACCGTATTTTAAGGTTTCACTTTAAGCAATTTAAGGTTAACTATCTAATTTTAACGACACTACTATACTAACACAGACTAACTATGACCTAAAAGGGTTTATTAAGCTATAATTACTCTAATTTAACTAGATCTAGCATCACAACACAAATCTAGTACTAAAACTCCATTAAAACACTAACTAGCTAAACAACACACAATCTAAGCAACATGGAAAGAGTTTAGAAGTTATACCCCCTAGGAACCTCACAAACGAGGAGAAGGAGAAGAAGAGGAAGGAGAGTTGCTGCAGTGCTGCAGCAGTTGCTGAAATGTGCTGATGCAATTGCTGTTGTTGCTGAAATGTGCTGATGCAGTTGCTGTTGTTGCTGAAATGTGCTGATGCAGATGCAGGTTTGTGGTGTTGTGTTGATGTAGTTGTGTTGGTGTTGTGTTGGGATGATGTGGTGTGGTGTTGGGGCTGATGTCGTGTAGCTGGGGTGTGTTGTGTTGGGCTGATGATGTTGCTGCCTCAACTGATGCTGCTGGTGCTGAAATAGAGCTGAAGCTGTGGCTGTTTTTGTGGCAGAAGCAAGGTTATTTGAAGATGATTGTGTGTGTGAGTTTATGAAGTGGACTATGGTTGCAGCTGATGTTAAATCAGGGGCTGGGGTGGCTGAAACAGCTGCTGTTGCAGTAGTTGATGTGCTGTTTTGGGTGAAGCTGAGGCTGTTTTGTGGTGTTTTGGTGCTGAATTGTGGTTGAAATGATGATAATTGGGCTGATGTGAGTGTGTGAGTGAGAGGTGTGAGTATGAGGAGACATGCAAAAAGGTTTGAGTTGAAATGGTGTAACACAACCTTAAACCATCATTCTCCTTCACACAAACCAAAAGCTATCATGACAACCATCACATCTCCCTCTCTCTCTCTCTCTCACAACAAGCAAGTCAACCTACACCCTAAACACCCTTGGACAAAACCAAAAACCTTTAATTAAATCTAATTAGCCTAAACAAGTGTGTTAGACCACCATGGTTAACTTAAACATGGTTAACCCACAAGCTCAATTATATGGCAAACCCTAGTCTTAACCCTAGTTATCATGCATAAATGTGTGCAGTTGAGGTAAATTTCTACTAAAATAACCATAAAACCAGATAAATTATTAGAAACCCGTTTTGTTAAAATTTTCACCAAAACCCCCCCCATTAACACACAATTCCCATTAAACACTAACTCAGGTGTTACATGATCCCACCTCAATAGTATTCCATACGATTACAGTATACAAAATGACATCCTCGAGTCAAGAGTGCGGATCTATCATCAATATAGCTCGTACGGTAAATCTATCGTACGGCCTCCCAATCTGGGTACGGGTCAAATTGTTGGAGATAGTGCCCTCAAAGTCAATTATTGGATCGCAGGTACGTGATTGCAATGATTGAGGCAGGACCTATACCGATATAACAGTCTTGCGCAAGATGATAGTATGCTATCTGGTTTGTCTTTATCATCGTATACATGCTATTGGATGATTGATAGAGCCTATAGGATTCTGCTTGACTGCCAGCAGTATGATGGTGATCATATACGTGGGAGCTGGGGTCTGTAAGCACATCCTTAAAGGGTCCCTAGTCGTAGGAGTTTCGAGACAGGGCATCGATGCTCCAGAGTAGGCTAGTGTATACAGTCGAGACCCCGATGAGGGGCGATGGCCTGTCTCACAAGCCATTGGTGTCAGTTGGATCACCTAAGATGTATACAGGTGCTCATTGAGTTATGAGTACACCGGACAGGACTCGCCAGGAACCTGCTAGTTGGTATTATACATATCGTCAGATAGCAGTTCCCTGGTGACATGTGTACAGGTTAGTTCATCGACCTGAGATCATTGTTTGTCTCATGTGAGTTCCCACTGTGCTTAGATTACTACCCTACTACGCTCAAAGGAGTTGTACAAACAGGTTTTAGTTGGGTACAGTCCTGAGCCACATTGGAGGCAAGTGAGCGGATCTCGGGGATTCGTCTCTCCCGGTATTGGGGGTTGATGTCGCACAGTGCACGGGTGGCCATCACTAGGAATCCTCGGCCGAGGTAGTAGAGAATTACTGATTTGGATCAGTGGTTTCTCAGGTGGTGATGGGCTTCATGCCGACACGATTTATCGCGTTATTAGGGGTCTGACTTTATCCACCCCCAGACTCGATATGCAATACTCTTTAGACGAATGGACCGGACTGTATATACATTATCACTGTCAGGCTCAGTAGGGTTTATGGATGAGTTCGCTCGTCAGCTTCCCTTCCAATCAATACATAGGCAAAACGTTACGTGCAGCTTGTACCTCTTACGTGCTAGGGGTTATACCCAGTGCCAGTGTATTGATGAGTCAGTAGAGTCCCCAACAGACACTTTCCCAAGTTCGGGCGAAACGTTGTAGAGGCCGTATGGTGATATGGCAAGGTTCGGAAAAAGCACGTGCGTTTTCGCACGTGTCGTTTTTCGGACAGATAATACTGGTCGGCTTTGGTTTAAGCCGGATCCGAGTATTATGCTGTGTAGATATAATATCTTTGTCTCAGTTGCATTTGTATTCGGTCGTAATACAAATGCGGGTATGTTTATACTGATACGGGGTTATCCTGAAATTCGTTTCAGGATCACTTTTGGAAGTTGCCAGTTTCCAGTTTTCTATCAGCCGTCTTTTAACATTCGGTTAAAGACGGATTTATCTTTTCTTGGATGAGGGTGATTCATGCTTCTAGAAGGTTCTAGAAGAGGTGACTAGGTTAGAATGGTGTTGATGTTTCATTGGTTGCATTTAATGTGTTCATACTTTGTGTTCATACTTTGTGTTCACACTTTGTGTTCACACTAGATATTTTATCCTTGTTGTCACCCTCTTCCCTCCTACACTCACCCCCCCATTCCTATATCATGGCCGGCCCCTTCCCCCTCTCTCACTTACTCACTTGATGGTTGTTGTTCACTAGAAAAAGATTATGATAGATTCGGGTTCACGAAAAATAGATAGCCTCTTTCTTATTTCACCCGATCCAAAAGGCAACTTCCATAACCGTTCGTCCGTGACCCTGGACGTAACGAGACAAAGTGTTCTACTCATTCTCTACTTCATCTTGGTCGTCTTTTTTAGCAAACTTGACGATCGAGTTGCCTCGGTTCAGAGGCGGGAGCCCGTTTAAAGATCCGTCGACGTGGTTCCACCTGGACGACAAGACTGGAGATCGAGGAGATCGGAGCAGCCGGAACAAGCGTAGGATGATGGTTGAAAACCGAAGGACTCGGATCGTTCGGTATAACTCTTCTACCCACTTTGTAGTATGTTAGTTTAGCTTTAATGGCCGATCCGGGTTACGGTACACGATAGCGCCAGTTTCGTTAAAAGTTTTTGTTCCGCGTTTGGCGTCTGTTAGACGGCCGGGGCGCTACCGTGGACTTACAGTGGTATCAGAGCCTCACCATTAAGCTATACTAACTTGCGCTAACACGTTTAAAACATCGATCGAACGGATTTCGCAAAAACTACATTTTCAAGCATCTGAGTTTCTGTCGATTTTAAACAGTGTCCTAAAATTATTTTACATATCATAGAATATTCGGCAGGGTTTTATAAGAATACTGAGAAAAATTGGGCACGTGATCCCACAAGAACGCGGCGGTTCCACGGTCAAACCCTAGGTTTGACCGCGGAACTGCGGCGCTTTAGTGGGAACAGTGCATCAATTTTTCACAGTGAGCTTCTATGAGGAAATTATGGCTTTAGGGAATATTTTTTTGGGCCCAGATTTTATTACTGTACAGCAGCTGTTTGTGGGGCCCACTTTGGGAAATTTTGTCGATTGAAATTTAAACGTGTTAGTTTACAGTACTTACTTTATATCTCCGACCGGGAATGTCATTTGAGCGGTAAACCGCGTCTAATTGCTATAGTTCTTTTAGACGGGTTTGCGAACGTGACATTCGCGTTGATATTCTGTTTTGTGCTGTATTGTTGCGGATATGTCGTGGTAGATAGCAGGGTGCAATGATAGTGCAGTTTGGATTTAATTGTACATTTGATATTGCGGGGCGAGCGTCCAACATGTGGACTGCCGTTACTGCCTGTTTGTATAATATTCTTTTAGGGCACGACCGGGTCGAGATCGATGTACCCGTTATACATATTTTATTTTCTGTACTAGGTTTATCCCGCAAAGGAGTGCACGGATAGCCGGGTTCTGGAGGGCAACGGGTCCGTATCTCATGGCTTTGAGAGGCAAAAGGACCTCACTCTAGAATTGGCAGACTATTCGCCGCACTCGTAGGAGGTACAGGTTGACCCAAGGAGGGGTGCTCAATTTACCGGATTCCGTGAAGTGCCGGGTGTTCCATTCACTATATTGTGGGGACTACCTCGCTTCAGGTTTTGGCGGGTAACTTGCCGCACCCGTAGGGGTCTAGATTTCATTGCACAGGCTATCCACACGACCAGGGGAACGTCAGGTTTCAGCAGCGGCTCTGTGAAACCCGGGGATCCCAGATTATCTGTATTGTTCTGTGATGCTTATTACTTTTCTGTAATGTTGCATATTATCACGCCTGGAGCGATTATTGTATATTGGTATATATACTATTAGATGTTGTATATGTTTTACACCCGCGCTAGTCCAGCCCCCGCTCTGTCGTTAGTTAAGTAACCTAACGGGTGATGACGGGACCCAGTGACGAATGCGGATGGCATATACATACATTTTATTTTCGTTCTTTTTTTTGGTGTGATTGATTGATGGGACTGCATTGATTCTTATCAATGCAAGGATAAAACAAACCTATATTTGGTGTTGTTGGAACCAATTTTAAAAGGTGTTATTACAAAGACGTTTCCTTTTGTTTTGCATAGTGATATTCAGTTGGAATATCCTGCACCTTATTCGACGAGGCAAGGGCCGATATCCCTTCACCGGGAAAAACCCCTCGGGCAGAAGTTTACGTCAGAGTAGTAACTTTAATATAGTCGATACAAGTTGCTTTGCATCGCGGTATTCAGATGGAATATCCTGCACCTCATTCCACAAGGAAAGAGCCGAGATCCCTTCACCGGGAGTGACCTCTTTAGCAAAACGTTTTCGTCACTATAATTTTATAAAAAGCTATCAGGTTCCTTCAACGAGATCAAGTTCATTACGTTAAAGGTTTTTCGCCAAAAACCAGCCGTAGCCCTCCGTCATTTCTTATGGGTGGTCAGTTGTATTCAAGCTATGTTTGTTGACTAAAGTCAAGGCATAGTGTGTAAGTCCACGTTGCGACCCCCGGTTCTTACGGGGAGGCGGAAACGGTATAAATATCAAATTTTTAGCGCAAGGGGCAACATGGACTAACAAAGTCGGGATCTTTTCTAAACTAAACTAGCTAACATGCTAAAGAGAGTTAGCTACTCGGATAGATGGTTATACCTAACTTGAACTCCTTCTTCTTCAAGCTTTTGTAGAGGTTGATGGTGCTTTCCTTGTTGCCTTCTTCCGTCAAAGATGGATCCACCTGATGTAAGTCTACGTTAGCGCCCCGGCCGTCTACAGACGCCAAATGCGGAACAAAAACTTTTTAACTGGCGCTATTGTATACTTTCACCCGGATCTTCCATTATTGCTAAACTAACAAACTGTAAAGAGTGTAGAAACGTTATACCGAACGATCCGAGTCCTTCATTCTTTAACCATCATCCCACGCTCCGTTGCGGCTGCTCCGATCTCGTCGATCTCCGATCTGCTCGTCCAGCTGGCACCACATCACTGATTCTTTAAACGGGCTCCCGCCTCTGACATGAGGCAACTCGGTCTTCAAGTTTGCTAAAAGAGACGACCAAGAATGATGTAGAGAATGAGTAGATGACTTTGTCTCACTTCGTCTAAGTCCGTGGACGATCGGTTAATGAAGTTGCCGAGGGAATCGGGTGTTGGAATGAAATGAGCTGTGAAATTCCATACACCCCAAATGCTATCATAATCTTTTCACAAATGAAAACATCAAGTGAGAGAGTGAGGAGGGGGGGCCGGCCACTTATAGAAGTGGAGGGAGGTGAGTGTAGGAGGAGGGGGAGGTAACCATAAGAGGATGGAGCTTATCTTGAAGAAAAGATCAAGAACAAATATCTTTAAGTAAACAAAACTCATTAATGAAATGAATGACTCACTAAACCTAGTCATCCATTCATTAATGCAACCAATGAAAACACAACACCAAATAGCCAAGTCATCATCTTCTAGAACCTTCTAGAAGCATGACTCACCCTCATCCAAGAAAAGATAAATCCGTCTTTAACCGAATGTTAAAAGACGGCTGATAGAAAACTGGAAACTGGCAACTTCCAAAAGTGATCCCGAAACGACTTTCAGGATAACTCCGTAACTGTATAAATATACCCGCATTTGTATTACAACCGAATACAAATGCAATTGAGACAAAGATATTATACCTACTCAATATAATACTCGGATCCGGCTTAAACCAAAGCCGACCAGTATCATCTGCCCGAAAACTGACACGTGCGTAAACGCACGTGCATTTTCCGAACCCTGCCATAAAACCATACGGCCTCTACAACGTTTCGCCCGAACTTGGGAAACTGTCTGTGGGGGACTCTAATGACTCGTCAGTACCCTGGCAGTGGGTTTAACCACAAACCGTCAGTGGCACTAGCTATGCGTAACGGCTGCCCATGGACTGACCTCAAGGGAGGCTGATGAGCCAACTCAAGGGAGGCCGATGAGCGGACTCATCCAGAAACCCTACTGAGCCTAATAGTGACAATGTATATACAGTCCGGTCCGTTCTTCTATGAGTATCGCATATCCGCCTAGGGGGCTAGTAACGTCAGACCCCCAGAAGCAGTATAAGTCGTGTCGGAGTGTAGCCCAAAAACACCCTGAGATACTACTGGAGTACCTACCAGTAAATCTCCTGCTATGGCCATGGACTTTATGTAATGGCTCTCCTAGACAAGCACGACCTCGCCCCCAATACCGGGAGAGACGAATCCCCTGCCGATCCGCTCACGTGCCTCCATATGGTTCGGGACTGTACCCAAAAGCTACCTGTTTGCACGACTCCTTTGAGCCGTGGTAGGGTAGAAATCAAAGCACAGTGGGAACTCACACGAGACAAATGACGACCTCAGGTCGATGAACTAACCTGTACACATGTCACCAGGGAACTGCTATCTGACGATAGGTATAGTACTAACTAGCAGATTCCCGGCGAGTCTTGTCCGGTGTACTCATAACCCAATGAGCACCTGTATACATTTTAGGTGATCCAACTGACACCAGTGGCTTGTGAGACCGGCCACCGCCCCTCGTCGGGGTCTCGACTGTATACACTAGTCTACTCCGGAGTATCGATGCCCTGTCTCGAAACTCCCACGACTAGGGACCACAATTAAGGATATGCATATAAACTACCCAACTCTCACGTATATGATCGCCATCATACTGTTGGTAGTAAAGCAAGATCCTAAGGGCTCTATCAAAGTGTAACATGCAATCAGTCACCTGAACATGTACACGACTGATAAAGGCAAACCAGATAGCATACTATCATCTCGAGTAAGACTGTTCTACCGGTATAGGTCCTCCGCAATCATTGCAATCACGTACCTGCGATCCAATAATTGACTATGAGGGCACTATCTCCAACAATCTCCCACTTGCACTCAAGGCTAATATTGCGATGTCGACTACTCATAGCCCGTGTGAAACCGAACATCCAACTCCTCTACTAATCAGTTCACAAAGCCCGTTTGTAAAACTATTGTGTTCGAGAAATAGCCTCAGTGAGTGGATCCGCCTAAATGTTTCTTTCTATATCTCTCTAAATCTCAAGTTCGCGGAGAAATCTATCTCCCGAATCGAGTAATACCTGTCTTAGAATATGTCTGGAAATCTGATGGGACCTAGTTCATAAATAAACTCTAAATCCAAACTTCTTAGACTGTATCGATCACTGAACCTAATCAGTATCCGGCACCATGCCACCCACAGTATCCTCTTGGACCATCTGTCCATAATACCGTCCCTCTTCGTCAGAGGGAAAAACTATAACTCTGACAATCACTCTGTCAACCATGTCACCTTTGAAGCCTGGAATGATAACCGTCTCCCGAAAGAGGCTGCCGTCATCAAATCCGTAGAACATGTACTTATGTTCTAAAACTGCTTCCTTATGTCTCTCCAGGATTGGATTAATACAAACTTATCGCATTTAGTGCAAAAACAACATCTGGTGTGGTACTTGACATCTCATGATTGACTCAATTGCTTAAGCAAGTGATCTGCCAATCATGCACTTCCCTCTCCACTTTAGTCTACACGACGCCTTTAGAGAGGGTGACTCCATCACCTGCAGGTACACCACCATGCTAGGAGTCAACTATTCTAAAAACCATTAGAATATCTGTCAAAGTACCCACATTGGGAAACTACCCAAATCCACATCTAAAACCATAGATCCAGAAACCAGAATGTCAAATATTATATCCATATCCTGTCTGGAGAAACAACTGTGTGACGACCACAGTACAACCGATCGTAGTATAGGAATTTTACTTCCTACTCTGTGTATGTCATCCAAATACCATGACATCACACCCTACTACCTTCTTAACAGATCCATCCCCTATTCTGATTGAAGTCAAACCCATGACTGTCACATCAAAAATAGATGATCTATCTCCGCTATAACTGCTCTAGTCTATAAATAGACATAAGCTACTTGCCCACCATGCTTCCGCTGCTCCCACTGACTACGACAACCCTCCTACCGGGTCTCATAGCCTGGAACATCAGTAGTGTCAAGTCTGGGTAGATAAGAACCTCCCTGTCACCGTCCTTGAGGCTACCGAAGTACCTCTCGGGTGTCTGAGGTTACCCACCATATCTGCGGAGCGGCTATTGGAATGTCAAATCTGATTGAATATATAGGTCCTGTTAAATTTTCCGTAATCGTTCGCGGTTCTGGAATCACTTCCAGTTCTACCATACTCCCACTACTGTTTTCTGAAAAAGATCCATTTTACTAAAACTGTGGCGAGTCAAGAACAATATCACTATTGATCTTCCAAATGGTAGAATATCAACTCTCGTCATAGCCAGGGTCAACCCACAAACAGCCATTACAGAAACGTGCCCTGAGTTATCCAGAGTATGGTTTTAAGTATAAGCTGGACAACTCCCCGTACCATAACATCTTTTAAGGTACGAACTATTCTATATCCAATATAGAAACTTTGGCACTTATTTAATTGGAACCATATTCAATCATGCAGCTGTTTCCAGTGCATATCTACTTAATGGAAAGAGGCTAATCAGCATTACTCAACTTAGGAATCCATCCAATTATGAGTAACCTGAAAAAGAAACACGTTTCTCAAAACCATCACTATCATCTGAATACCAATCACAAGAATCTACATCTTCGATCTCTTTGAAGAATCCCGATACTTGTGATACCTGGTTCTCTACTTTATTCTTATACCCACAACTTCTCAAAATTTAGACCTTGTATTTCTACGAAACACTTGTCTAAATACTAGAGAAGTTATAAGTAAACAGAACATAGTACGAGGACCTACCCCTTTGTCCTGAAGGACACTGGACAACATACAATACTCTGTATAAGTCCGCTGAGTTGAACAACTCAAAACCTGTGCGTCGTAGGTTGAAAACTGTACCCTGGCGATTTCCTCAAATATCACCAATTACAACGAATTCCGATATAATGAGGATAATCACCTAATTCCCAATAACTTACTCCCACTCATCATCTGTAAAACCATACAGATATGAGAATGAAACCTGGTAAATACATACCCTTGGAGTAAGTATCTAATCGGGAAAACAGATTTCCTTTAGCAATGCACTGAAACATGAAAATGTTTCGTAGGGGTATCCTGGTATTCATAGTAATGCCTCTTCCATAATCCAATTCATGACTTCAACCGTATATTTTATTGCCATCTCTCCAAATCCCTTTATTTGTCTTTAGTCGTTACCTTCTGTACACCATCGTTAGGCTAAATGGTTTTCTTCCATCCCTACCGTTCGGCACCAGCCTATGGTTTGGAAGAAGACTATCCAGTAAGCATAATAGGTGTACCCTCCTAAACCAAGGAGTACTCGCATCTCGAGAGAAGGTGATAATAAAAGATAACTGAATAATACCTTATTCTTTTAAAGGTGAAATAAGAGTGGCGATGAAGTGCGCGGTTTGGTCGTGAATGATAACAGTCGCAATTTACTTTGCCCTCTTTCTAATCCCTTTATTTTGTCTTTACATATTACCTTCTGCACACCCTACTTAGGCTAATTGGTTTTCTTCATTCCCTACCTTTCGGCACCTGCCTATGGTTTGGAATAAGACTATCCAATTAAGCGTAATAGGTGTACTCTCCTAAACTAAGGAGCTCTCGCAACCTGAGAGAAGATGATAATAAAGGACAACTAAATAAACCAATTCTATTTCTCCTGAACCTGGATCCATCCTCGAAGAAGTCCCTTCGAGTTCGTATATAACCATACGATGGATCTATCCAATGGAAGTGGATGTCCGTAGTAATACGAGTGTTCTGAGAAATTCAAAGGGTAAAAGAAGGAGTGGCAATGACTTATCCAACTCGGGCAATCCAAAAGCCAGTATTTTAAGAAAGTTCGGTCAACTTGGTCATTGAGTCATAGTCTAGGGTCGGTCAAAGGTCGCTGCCAAAGAGAGAGAGAAAAGAAACACTCTGCGTGCACTCTAACCTAGATCAGAATGGTAATCACTTTATCTAATCCGGAAACCTCCCACTGTCCTGTCAAATTCTCCTCCAAACCTAAAAAAGAATCAATCGGGATCACCCGAAGAGTAAACCAACTCATCAGTGGGAATCGGGATCCAACTCTCATCGCATGATAACGTGATGGAATGCATCCACGTTACTCATACTCCAGAAGGTATGCGCATACTTGGCAAGTTTCAGTTTCTTTAGAAACTCCCGATATGATTTATACCCCATGCTCTTATGACCTTGACGTATGCCAACAAATCATAAGTCACATGTCAAGTTCTGCCCGTCATTATCTTGTTAATTTGAACCCACCCGTACATACCCTTGACGTATGCCAACAAAGTTATACGACTGTCCCAAACCAACTCATCTATCTATGCAACAAATGAATACCCAGCAGCTACCAAACACTATGCCTTGACGTATGCCAACAAACATAGCTTGAATACTACTGACCATCCATAAGAAACGACGGAGGGCTACGGCTGGTTTTTGGCGAAAAACCTTTAGCGTAGTGAACTTGATATCGCTGAAGGAACCTGATAGCTTTTTAAATATAGTGGCGAAAACCTTTTGCTAAAGAGGTCACTCCCGGTAAAGGGATCTCGGCTCTTTCCTCGTGGAATGAGGTGCAGGATATTCCACTGAATACCGCTATGCAAAGCAACTTGTAATCTACTATAGTGAAGTTATTACCCTGACGCAAACTTCTGCCCAAGGGGTCAGTCCCGGTGAAGGGATATCGGCCCTTGCCCCGTCGAATGAGGTGCAGGATATTCCACTGAATACCGCTATGCAAAACAAAAGGAAACGTCTTTGCAATAACACCTTTTTAAATTTGTTCCAACAACTATAAACAGGTTTGTTTAACTTTTTGCATTGATCAGAATCAACGCAGTCCCATCAAGCAATCACACCAGAAAAGAATGAAAATAAAATGTACGTATATGCCATCCGCATTCGTCACTGGGTCCCGTCATCACCCGTTAGGTTACTTAACTAACGGCAGAGCGGGGACTGGACTAGCGCGGGTGTAAAACATATACAACATCTAATAGTATATAACCCAATATACAATAATCGCTCCAGGCGTGATAATATGCAACATTACAGAAAAGTAATAAGCATCACAGAACAATACAGATAATCTGGGATCCCCGGGTTTCACAGAGCCGCTGCTGAAACCCGACGTTCCCCTATCGTGTGGATAGCCTGTGCAATGAAACCTAGACCCCTACGGGTGCGGCAAGGTACCCGCCAAAACCTGAAGCGAGGTGTCCCCACAGCATAGTGAATGGAACACCCGGCACTTCACGGAATCTGGTAAATTGAGCACCCCTCCTTGGGTCAATCTGTACCCCCTACGAGTGCGGCGAATAGTCTGCCAATTCTAGAGTGGGACCCCTCTGCCTCTCAAAGCCATGAGATGCGGACCCGTTGCCCCCAAGAACCCGGCTATCCGTGCACTCCGTCGCTGGGCAAAACCTAGTACAGTAATGAAAAATAGTACAACAGGTACATCGACCGCAACCTGGTCGTGCCCCAAAAGAATATTATACAACAGGCAGTGACGGCAGTCCACAAGTTGGACGCTCGCCCCACAATATCAAATGTACAAATAAACTCAAACTGTACTACCATTGCACACTGCTATCCACCACGACAAATCCGCAACATCACAGCACAACACAGAACATCAATGCGAATGTCACGTTCGCAAACCCGTCTAAAAGAACTAAAGCAATCGGACGCGGTTTACCGATCAAATGACATTCCCGGTCGGAGATATAATGTAAGCACTGTAAATTAACATGTTTAAATTTCGATCGACTAAATATCACAAAGTGGGCCCCACACAAATCTGGAGAACAGTAACAAAATCTGGGCCCAAAATATATATACCAAAAACCCCAAATTCCAACATGGAATGCACTGTAGAAAATTGAGTGAGTGATCCCACTTTCCTGCGACGGATCCGCGGCAAAACCCTAGCTGGGGCCGCGGATCCGCGGCGGAACAGTGGAATTACTTCCTCGAATTTCTACAGTATTCCTAAAAAACCCTGCTTGATTTTCTGGTATGGTCAAAATATTTTTAGGACACCGTTTAAAATCAACAGAAACTGTTAAGCTTGGATTTTGCAGTTTTTGATTTCCGATTCGATCGATGTTTTAAACGCGTTAGCACAAATTAGTATAGAAAAATGGTGAGGCTCTGATACCACTGTAAGTCTACGTTAGCGCCCGGCCGTCTACAGACGCCAAATGCGGAACAAAAACTTTTTAACTGGCGCTATCGTATACTTTCACCCGGATCTTCCATTATTGCTAAACTAACAAACTGTAAAGAGTGTAGAAAGGTTATACCGAACGATCCGAATCCTTCGTTCTTTAACCATCATCCCACGCTCCGTTGCGGCTGCTCCGATCTCGTCGATCTCCGATCTGCTCGTCCAGGTGGCACCACATCACTGATTCTTTAAACGGGCTCCCGCCTCTGACTTGAGGCAACTCAGTCGTCAAGTTTGCTAAAAGAGACGACCAAGAATGATGTAGAGAATGAGTAGATGACTTTGTCTCACTTCGTCTAAGTCCGTGGACGATCGGTTAATGAAGTTGCCGAGGGAATCGGGTGTTGGAATGAAATGAGCTGTGAAATTCCATACACCCCAAATGCTATCATAATCTTTTCACAAATGAAAACATCAAGTGAGAGAGTGAGGAGGGGGGGGCCGGCCACTTATAGAAGTGGAGGGAGGTGAGTGTAGGAGGAGGGGGAGGTAACCATAAGAGGATGAAGCTTATCTTGAAGAAAAGATCAAGAACAAATATCTTTAAGTAAACAAAACTCATTAATGAAATGAATGACTCACTAAACCTAGTCATCCATTCATTAATGCAACCAATGAAAACACAACACCAAATAGCCAAGTCATCACCTTCTAGAAACTTCTAGAAGCATGACTCACCCTCATCCAAGAAAAGATAAATCCGTCTTTAACCGAATGTTAAAAGACGGCTGATAGAAAACTGGAAACTGGCAACTTCCAAAAGTGATCCCGAAACGACTTTCAGGATAACTCCGTAACTGTATAAATATACCCGCATTTGTATTACAACCGAATACAAATGCAACTGAGATAAAGATATTATACCTACTCAATATAATACTCGGATCCGGCTTAAACCAAAGCCGACCAGTATCATCTGCCCGAAAACTGACACGTGCGTAAACACACGTGCATTTTCCGAACCCTGCCATAAAACCATACGGCCTCTACAACGTTTCGCCCGAACTTGGGAAACTGTCTGTGGGGGACTCTAATGACTCGTCAGTACCCTGGCAGTGGGTTTAACCACAAACCGTCAGCGGCACTAGCTATGCGTAACGGCTGCCCATGGACTGACCTCAAGGGAGGCTGATGAGCCAACTCAAGGGAGGCCGATGAGCGAACTCATCCAGAAACCCTACTGAGCCAAATAGTGACAATGTATATACAGTCCGGTCCGTTCGTCTATGAGTATCGCATATCCGCCTAGGGGGCTAGTAACGTCAGACCCCCAGAAGCAGTATAAGTCGTGTCGGAGTGTAGCCCAAAAACACCCTGAGATACTACTGGAGTACCTACCAGTAAATCTCCTGCCATGGCCATGGACTTTGTGTAATGGCTCTCCTAGACACAGCACGACCTCGCCCCCAATACCGGGAGAGACGAATCCCCTGCCGATCCGCTCACGTGCCTCCATATGGCTCGGGACTGTACCCAAAAGCTACCTGTTTGCACGACTCCTTTGAGCCGTGGTAGGGTAGAAATCAAAGCACAGTGGGAACTCACACGAGACAAATGACGACCTCAGGTCGATGAACTAACCTGTACACATGTCACCAGGGAACTGGTATCTGACGATAGGTATAGTACTAACTAGCAGATTCCCAGCGAGTCCTGTCCGGTGTACTCATAACCCAATGAGCACCTGTATACATCTTAGGTGATCCAACTGACACAAGTGGCTTGTGAGACCGGCCACCGCCCCTCGTCGCGGTCTCGACTGTATACACTAGTCTACTCCGGAGTATCGATGCCCTGTCTCGAAACTCCCACGACTAGGGACCACATTTAAGGATATGCATATAAACTACCCAACTCTCACGTATATGATCGCCATCATACTGTTGGTAGTAAAGCAAGATCCTAAGGGCTCTATCAAAGTGTAACATGCAATCAGTCACCTGAACATGTACACGACTGATAAAGGCAAACCAGATAGCATACTATCATCTCGAGTAAGGCTGTTCTACCGGTATAGGTCCTCCGCAATCATTGCAATCACGTACCTGCGATCCAATAATTAACTATGAGGGCACTATCTCCAACACCTGAGGGTTCAACCTTCGGGCTCTTTCTCGAACTTTGAGAGAACTAGAATCTTCGGCTTGCTAAACCTTTGATCCTAGAGTGAGTAGAGAGTGTCTAAGGGATGTTTTTATCTCAAGGAGAGGGATTCTCAACTCATGAGAAGGATTCTCCTTGAACTAGAGGAGGAAGAAGAACAAGTGAGGAGAGAGAATGGTTATGATAGAATGAGCTCTTTTTCTTTTGCAACCATAACATAAAGCAAAAAGAATTATCAAATTAATAATAATAATGAAAATGGAATAGTTGATGGAAGGTTTATGAATGACCATTATCATTTCAAACATTAAATGAATTTTGCTAGAATCAAAGAGAATCTTTCTTTTGTAATGATGATGGTCAAAACTTCAACCATGGTCAACAAGTCAACCATGGTCAACAAGTCAACAAAAACCAACCATGACACAATTTCATTTTATTAATATTATTAATTGATATATCATAATTCCATTAGGGTTTGGAAAAAGACGACTGTCAACTGTGCATACGCACCCGTTCCGAAACCCTAATGAAAAACCTCTTCCTCCGCCTCAATCAACTGTGCATACACACCCGCATTCTTGTTCCAAGGAACATGAATACCAAGAGATAAAATCAACCCCAAAACATATACCAGTATCTGACTCAAACCAGAGCCAGCCAGTAATATCCGTCCGGACTCCAAACGCGCACAAGTGCGCGAATGAGAACGAACCCAGTCGCAAAACCATGCGACCTCTACTCTGTTTTGCCCAGAGGCGAATACCCTCTGTGTGGGACTCTAAAGACTCGACACTATGCTGGCAGTGGGTTTAACCACAGACCGCAAGCGGCACTAGCTGTGCGTAACGGTCCCCAGGTATATGCCGATAAGAAGGCTGACGAGGTGAACCCCATCTGAACTCCTACTGAGTCTGAATGTGACAGTCTCCGTACAGTCCGGTCTGTTCGTCTAATACATCGCATGTCGGGCCTAGGGAGCGGTAAAACGTCAGTCCCCTAATAGCGGTACAAGTCGTGTCGGAGTGAAGCCCAAAACACCCTGAGATACTACTGGAAGCCTACCAGTATATCTCGCTTGCCCTGGCCAGGGACTACTCGTGTAATGGCTCTCCTAGACACAGCGCGATGTCAACCCCCAATACCGGGAGAGACGAATCCTGTCTAACCGTCACTGCCTCTAAGTGCTTCGGGACTGTACCCAACCACTACCTGTTTGCACGACTCCTTTGAGCCGTGGTAGGGTAGTGATCAAAGTGCAGTGGGAACACACTCGAGGTGAAGTGCCAGTGTCAAGTCAGTGGACTAAGCTGTACTCATGTCACCTGGGAACTGATAACTGACGATAGGTATAATACCAACCTGTCAGTTCCCGACGAGTCCTGTCCAGTGTACTCGTAACCTAACGAGCACCCGTATACTATCTCCAGTACGACGTACTGATGGCTGTAGGACAGACCATCTCCCACACTGGGATGAGAAGCGCATACGCTAGTCTACTCCGGAGTATCGATGCCCTGTCTCGATAGTCCTGCGACTAGGGACCTGTATAAGGATGTGCTTATAGATTACCCAGCCCCAACTAGTGTGACTGCCATCACAACGCTGGTAATCAAGCAAAGATCCTAAGGGCTCCACTAATGTGTATAGGTGATATACTAAAATAAACACAAGTACACATTGAAGTAGAAACAAACCAAGTAGCATACTACTATATTGAGCAAGATTGTTTATACAAGGTGAATATCCCAAGCTTCCATTAAGTAATATACAAACTAGTATGATACAGTAATGGCCTCTAGGGCATATACACTAACAATCTCCCACTTGCACTAAGGCCATGTACTGGCGTATCGAAGACCTATCATCTCGATCAGCCGCTCGAACTGAGTCTGGGGTAGGGCCTTGGTGAATGGATCTGCAGTGTTTTCTTCTGAAGCAACCCTCCGAACCTCGATCTCCTTGCGATCCACGATCTCCCTGATCAGGTGATACCGCCTCAAGATGTGCCTGGATCTCTGATGGGACCTGGGTTCCTTCGCTAAAGCTATAGCCCCGTTGTTGTCGCAATACAGAGGTATTGGGTCAACAATGGACGGAACCACCTGAAGTTCTTTCAAGAACTTTCTCATCCAGACAGCTTCTTTTGCGGCATCAGATGCAGCGATGTATTCCGCTTCCATCATCGAGTCTGCAACGGTTTCCTGTTTGGAACTCTTCCAACACACCGCCCCTCCATTGAGGGTAAATACAAAACCCGACTTGGACTTGGAATCATCCTTGTCACTCTGGAAGCTGGAGTCAGCAAAGGCCTCGATCTGGAGGTCTTTTCCGCCATACACCAAGAACATCTCCTTAGTCCTCCTCAGGTACTTGAGAATGTTCTTTACTGCTATCCTGTGTTTCTCCCCAGGGTTTGACTGATACCGGCTTACTACACTCAGTGCATAAGCTACATCCGGTCTGGTAAACAACATCGCATACATTATAGAGCCTACCGCAGAAGCGTAGGGTATAATAGACATGCGATCCCTCTCCAAATCAGTCTTGGGAGACATCTCTTTAGAGAGGGTGATCCCGTGACAAGCCGGTAGGTTACCGTGCTTGGAATCTTCCATACTGAATCTTTTCAGTACGGTGTCGATGTACCTGGACTGTGAAAGTCCAAATATCCTCTTAAATCTATCACGATAGATCCGGATCCCCAGGATGTATGAGGCATCACCCAGGTCTTTCATGGAGAACCTGTGTGACAAGAATCCCTTGACAGATTGTAGCATAGGAATGTCATTTCCTATTAAGAGAATGTCATCCACGTATAAAACGAGGAATACTACAGTTCTCGCTACAAATCTACTATAGATGCATGGCTCATCTGGATTTTTGATAAAGCCAAATTCCTTGACCGTCTTATCAAAACAGATGTTCCAACTCCGCGATGCCTGCTTTAGTCCATAGATGGACTTAAGCAACTTGCACACCTTTCCGCTGCTCCCACTTTGAATGAAACCCTCTGGCTGATCCATATAGACACACTCCTCTAAATTTCCATTTAGAAAAGCGGTTTTTACGTCCATCTGCCAAATCTCATAATCGTGGAAGGCAGCAATGGCAAGAAGGATCCGAATGGATTTCAGCATAGCTACTGGAGAAAAGGTTTCGTCATAGTCCAAACCAGATCTTTGACGAAAACCCATTGCAACAAGTCTCGCTTTATAGGTCTCAACCTGTCCATCTACACCAATCTTCCTTTTGAAGATCCACTTGCATCCTACGGGTTTTACCCCGTCTGGAGCAATGTCCAATGTCCATACTTTGTTGTGTACATGGACTCCATTTCGGTCCGCATTGCATCCAGCCATTTTACCGAGTCAACGCTCTGAACGGCCTGCTGGAAGCTAGTAGGCTCATCATAGTCTATGATGCAATCCTCTCTATCCCCGTCTATGAGAAAACCGTAGTATCTCTCGGGCGGATGAGACTGCCTACTACTTCTGCGGAGCGGCATAGGAATGTCCTGTTCTTTTGAACCCTCTGGTTCCATTAAGCTTTCAGTAATAGTCTGTGGTTCTGGAATTTCTTCCAGTTCTATTGCGCTCCCACTTACTTCTTTTTCTAAGAACTGATGTTCCAGAAAATGGGCATTACGAGAAACAAGGACTTTTTGTTCCTCTGCGTAATAGAAAAGATACCCCCTGGAGTTCTTTGGGTATCCCACAAACTTGCACAGTACTGAGCGTGCCTCGAGCTTGTCCGTATACTGCTTTTTGACATAAGCTGGACATCCCCATATCTTCAGGTACTGAAGATAGGGTTTCTTCCCACTCCATAACTCATATGGTGTGGTAGGCACAGTCTTAGTAGGAACTCGGTTCAAAAGGTATGCAGCTGTTTCTAGCGCATACCCCCAGAATGATCGCGGTAACTCAGCGTTACTCATCATGGACCGTACCATATCCAATAGGGTCCGATTCCGTCTCTCCGATACACCGTTATGTTGCGGAGTGTATGGAGGAGTAAGCTGAGAGAGAATCCCATTCTCTTTTAAGTAATTCAGGAACTCGGCATTTAAGTATTCTCCACCTCGATCCGATCTTAGAATCTTGATACTTTTGCCGGTTTGTTTTTCTACTTCATTCTTATATTCCTGGAATTTTTCAAAGGCTTCGGACTTATGTTTCATTAAGAAGACATAACCGTACCTCGAAAAATCATCCGTAAAAGTAATGAAGTAAGAATAACCGCTTCGCGCATGTATAGACATTGGACCGCACACGTCACTGTGTACGAGTCCCAAGAGCTCGCTCGCTCTTACTCCGTATCCAGTGAACGGAGTCTTTGTCATCTTTCCTTTGAGACAGGATTGACAAGTGGCATATGATTGATATTCGAACGGATCCAAATATCCTTCTGTATGTAACTTAGTCAACCTTCTCTCATTGATGTGACCCAGTCTACAATGCCATAAGAAAGTCTGATTGATATCTGGAGACTTTCTTTTGTGTGTATTCTGGACATTGAAAATCTGTGGTTGGTTTAATACGTATATACCATTGCTCAGTGTACCTGACCCAATCAGAACTTGATTAAGGTGAATGTTTACAACATTTCTTACAAACGCAAATTCATAACCTTCTTTAGAAACCAAAGATACAGAAATGATATTACAAGTTGCGTTGGGTACAAAAAAGCAATTACGCAAAACCAAAACATGCCCATCTGTCATTCCCAGGTGATAGTCCCCCACGGCTTTAGCATCCATGCTAGCTCCGTTCGCAACTCTGAGGGTCATGTCACCTGCCTTCAAAACCCTACGGTTTCTCAACGCCTGCAAAGAATTACAGATATGAGATCCTGATCCGGTATCCAATACCCAGGAAGTAGAGTTTATAGAAAGACAGTTTTCAATAACATACACACCTGAAGCTGAAGCCGTAACCTGCTTCAGTTCCTGTGTCCTGGCCTTCCAAGCCCTGCAATCTTTCTTCTAGTGTCCACTCTTATGACAATAGAAGCATTCTTCCTTTCCAACAAGCTTCCCCGCAACCTTTGTTGCCTTTTCCTTTTCCTTCGTACCCACTTTACTAACACCGCCTCTTGGTTTGGCGGGGGCTTTCTTCCTCTTTCCCTTGGCTTTCGCCTTGGACCTAGAGGAAGAAGATCCTCCTACAAACAAAGCGGGTGTTTCCCTACCCTTCTGTAGGGTGCCCTCTGCGCTCCTCAGCATGTTGAGGAGTTCTGAAAGTTCAACTTCCTTTTCTTGTAAGTTGAAGTTCAGTATAAACTGGGCGTAAGTGGATGGAAGGGACTGGAGAATTAAATCCGTATAGAGTTCACTTTCCAACGTGGTCCCAAGTTCCGCGAGCTCCTCAATGTAGCCAATCATCTTAAGCACGTGGTCCGCTACCGATGATCCGACGGCCAACTTTGCCGAAAATAACTTCTTCGACACTTCGTATCTTGCGATACGAGACTGCTCTCCATACAGTTCTTTTGTATGGAGAAATATGGACTCGAGGTCCATATTCTCATGCCTCCTCTGATGTTCGTTGTCCATAGAGGCAAGCACGAGGCACCTGGCCTTCGCGCAATCAATCTCCCAAGTCTTACGGATTTCCTTATCCGCGACGCTGGAGGTGGGACCTGGGACGGGGGGAGCTTTGGTGGTAAGAAGATACCCCAGCTTGTCGTAAGTGATTGCCATTTTGACATTCCTGAGCCAATCTTTGTAGTTTGGCCCGGTCAGTATGTTTTTATCTAGAAGTAACTTAGGTCCAGTCATTTCGAATTTGGTCGCTGCAGGGGGGAGAGAAGAAACACTTTAGCACGATGCTCTTGCAAGTTTAGAATGGTTTTTAATTTGTCTAAACAGGATGGCTCCCACTGTCTCTCGAATCCCTCCTCAAACCACAAAGGAAGAATTAGCCGGGATCAATCCCACCGCACAATACTTGCTTAACCGTTCAGCCAGGCCAGTGTCGGTACTTCGAGGGAGGTTTTCCAACGCTTTCGCGAAGTTCCTTAATTTAAGAACCTCTTTTCCCTGGGGGCGTAGCCCTGCTAACACCTTTCTAGGCACCTACTAGGTTTAGAGCATTGATCGTTTAGTGAGAAATTTCCCGAGGAGTAGCATATACTCACAGTAGGATCGGGATCCAAATATCATCGCGTGACGAAACTGAAGGAATCCTACCAGAATCATCACACTCTAAATGGTATGCAAATCTAGCAAGTTTCAGTACTTATGAAACTCCCGATGTGGATTTTTGCCCCATGCTCTTATGACCTTGGCGTGAGGTCATAATGTCATAAGTCACATGTTAAGTTCTTCCCATCATTATCCCGGTTGATTTGAACCCACCCGTACCTACCCTTGTCGTAGGCCAAAATGGCAGTACGACTGTCTCAAACCAACGCATTCTATCTATGCAACAGATAAATATCCGGCAGCTACCAATCACTATGCCTTGGCGTGAGGTCAAAATACATAGCTTGAATACTACCGTATATTTAACTGAAATGATGGAGGGCTACGAATGGTTTTGGCGAAACCGTGAACGTAGTGAACTTGATATAATCGATGGAACGAGATAGCTTTTAGAAGGAGTGGCTCAAGCTCCGCATTTAAAAGTTAGTTTTGAAAAGAACCGAGTGGTTTTTCGAAAGTGTTCCAACGACTTTAACTTGGTTTATTATCTTGCATTAGTTCTTTTAATGCGTGATATTCTTGCATTAGTTCTTTTAATGCGTCCCATCATTTAATCCTACCATTGCAGAAAACAACCAAAATATGACGTACGCTTATGCCATTCGCATTCGCCACGGGGTCCCGTCATCACCCGTTAGGTTACTTAACTAACGACAGAGCGGGGGCTGGGCTAGCGCGGCTGTAAAACATAAGCAACGCCTAAATATAAAGCAATGATAGACATTACAGATCACAGATGAATACATTGGATATACTAGGAATCCGCAATACGTTTGAGCCAGCAACGAAAAGCGGATTACACGGTCGCGGTGAATAGCCAAAACCCCACCCAAGACCCCTACGGGTGCGGCAAACTACCCGCCAAGTACCCGGTAGTTTGTGCACCCCTCCATGGGTCTATCCTAGGAGAAAAAACAGTAAAAAGAATTATACAATGACGGCTACAACCCCGACCCGGTTGTGCGGCCATACAAATAATAATATTACATCAATTTACATTTACAAATGAATGAAAGAAAAACAAAAGCTCATCTCACATCCACCCCGGCTATTCACCCGCGACAGTCCAACACATTCATATACACATTCCATCAACAAACACAGATCACAGAGATGTATAACCCCGACTAATCGACTTATAGCGATTAGCCGACGTTTAATACATACAAACATCACAGATATAACCAATATAGCCAAAGTGTAGCGAAGTTCGAAAAAAATACGGATTTATAGGACCCCAAAAGCAAATTTCTTTTCTGGAAAATCTGGGCACATATAACATATTTGAAAAATCCCAAAACCCTACCAGAAGAACACTGCACAAAACACGATCACATGAAGAGCCCAAACGGCGGCGGATCCGCGGCGACAAGAATAGCTGAGGCCGCGGATACGCGGCGGTTTGAAGGATTCATGGGATCGTTTTTGGTGGGTGTTCTCACAAAACCCTAAGCCGATTTTAGGAGTAAAAAGTTTTACTTTTAGAGCACAAAAAATTTCAATAGAAACTTAGGGTTTTTGATTTCCGGTTTTTGTGATTTTTCGGTTTCGAACTTCCATACACTTCGCTACCAAGCTAGTTTAAGTTTAGTTAGGCTCTGATACCACTGTAAGTCCACGTTGCGACCCCCGGTTCTTACGGGGAGGCGGAAACGGTATAAAAATCAAATTTTTAGCGCATGGGGCAACATGGACTAACAAAGTCGGGATCTTTTCTAAACTAAACTAGCTAACATGCTAAAGAGAGTTAGCTACTCGGATAGATGGTTATACCTAACTTGAACTCCTTCTTCTTCAAGCTTTTGTAGAGGTTGATGGTGCTTTCCTCGTTGCCTTCTTCCGTCAAAGATGGATCCACCTGAGGGTTCAACCTTCGGGCTCTTTCTCGAACTTTGAGAGAACTAGAATCTTCGGCTTGCTAAACCTTTGATCCTAGAGTGAGTAGAGAGTGTCTAAGGGGTGTTTTTATCTCAAGGAGAGGGATTATCAACTCATGAGAAGGATTCTCCTTGAACTAGAGGAGGAAGAAGAACAAGTGAGGAGAGAGAATGGTTATGATAGAATGAGCTCTTTTTCTTTTGCAACCATAGCATAAAGCAAAAAGAATTATCAAATTAATAATAATAATGAAAATGGAATAGTTGATGGAAGGTTTATGAATGACCATTATCATTTCAAATATTAAATGAATTTTGCTAGAATCAAAGAGCATCTTTCTTTTGTAATGATGATGGTCAAAACTTCAACCATGGTCAACAAGTCAACCATGGTCAACAAGTCAACAAAAACCAACCATGAAACAATTTCATTTTATTAATATTATTAATTGATATATCATAATTCCATTAGGGTTTGGAAAAAGACGACTGTCAACTGTGCATACGCACCCGTTCCGAAACCCTAATGAAAAACCTCTTCCTCCGCCTCAATCAACTGTGCAAACACACCCGCATTCTTGTTCCGAGGAACATGAATACCAAGAGATAAAATCAACCCCAAAACATATACCAGTATCTGACTCAAACCAGAGCCAGCCAGTAATATCCGTCCGGACTCCAAACGCGCACAAGTGCGCGAATGAGAACGTACCCTGTCGCAAAACCATGCGACCTCTACTCTGTTTTGCCCAGAGGCGAATACCCTCTGTATGGGACTCTAAAGACTCGACACTACGCTGGCAGTGGGTTTAACCACAGACCGCAAGCGGCACTAGCTGTGCGTAACGGTCCCCAGGTAGATGCCGATAAGAAGGCTGACGAGGTGAACCCCATCTGAACTCCTACTGAGTCTGAATGTGACAGTCTCCGTACAGTCCGGTCTGTTCGTCTAATACATCGCATGTCGGGCCTAGGGAGCGGTAAAACGTCAGTCCCCTAATAGCGGTACAAGTCGTGTCGGAGTGAAGCCCAAAACACCCTGAGATAATACTGGAAGCTTACCAGTATATCTCGCTTGCCCTGGCCAGGGACTACTCGTGTAATGGCTCTCCTAGACACAGCGCGATGTCAACCCCCAATACCGGGAGAGACGAATCCTGTCTAACCGTCACTGCCTCCAAGTGCTTCGGGACTGCACCTAACCACTACCTGTTTGCACGACTCCTTTGAGCCGTGGTAGGGTAGTGATCAAAGTGCAGTGGGAACACACTCGAGGCGAAGTGCCAGTGTCAAGTCAGCGGACTAAGCTGTACTCATGTAACCTGGGAACTGATAACTGACGATAGGTATAATACCAACCTGTCAGTTCCCGACGAGTCCTGTCCAGTGTACTGGTAACCTAACGAGCACCCGTATACTATCTCCAGTACGACGTACTGATGGCTGTGGGACAGACCATCTCCCACACTGGGATGAGAAGCGCATACGCTAGTCTACTCCGGAGTATCGATGCCCTGTCTCGATAGTCCTGCGACTAGGGACCTGTATAAGGATGTGCTTATAGATTACCCAGCCCCCACTAGTGTGACTGCCATCACAACGCTGGTAATTAAGCAAAGATCCTAAGGGCTCCACTAATGTGTATAGGTGATATACTAAAATAAACACAAGTACACATTGAAGTAGAAACAAACCAAGTAGCATACTACTATATTGAGCAAGATTGTTTATACAAGGTGAATATCCCAAGCTTCCATTAAGTAATATACAAACTAGTATGATACAGTAATGGCCTCTAGGGCATATACACTAACATAGTGTTTGGTAGTTACTGGGTATTCGTATGTTGTATAGATAGATGTGTTGGTTTGGGACAGTCGTATTACCTTGTTGACTAAAGTCAAGGGTATGTACGGGTGGGTTCAAATCAACCTGGACAATGACGGGTAGAACTTGACATGTGACTTATGATTTGTTGACTAAAGTCAAGGTCATAAGAGCATGAGGCAAAAATCACATCGGGAGTTTCAAACATAAAGCAAACTTCCCAGATATGCGCATACCTTCTGGAGTGTGGTAACTTGAGTGGCTTCCATCAGGTTATCATGCGATGATAGTTGGATCCCGATTCTCACTGATGAGTTGGTTTACTCTTCGGATGATCCCGAATAATTCTTCTTTCAGGTTTGGAGGAGAATTTGAGATAACAGTGGGAGGTTTCCTGATTAGATAAATTGATAACCATTCTGGTCTAGGTTAGAGTGCACGCAGAGTGTTTCATTTCTCTCTCTCTCTTTGGCAGCGACCTTTGACCGGCCCGAGATTTTGACTCAATGACCAAATTGACCGAACCTTCTTAAAATACTGGATTTTGGATTGTCTAAGTTGCATAAGTCATTACCGCTCCTTCTTTTACCATTTGTATTTCTCAGAACACCCCGTATTACTACGGATATCCATTTCCGTTGGATAGATCCATCGTATGGTTATATACAAACTCGAAGGGACTTCTTCGAGGATGGATCCAGATTCAGGAGAAATTGAATTAGTTTATTCAGTTGTCTTTTATTATCACCTTCTCTCAAGTTACGAGTACTCCTAGGATTAGGAGAGTACTCCTATTACGCTTATTGGATAGTCTTATTCCAAACCAAAGGCTGGTGCCGAAAGGTAGGGAATGAAGAAAACCAATTAGCCAAAGTAGGGTGTACAGAAGGTAATATGTAAAGACAAAATAAAGGGATTAGAAAGAGGGAAAACTAAATTGCGACTGTTATCATTCACGACCAAACCGCGTACTTCATCGCTACTCCTATTTCACCTTTGCTTTTTCCCCAGTTCAGGAGAAATAGAATAAGGTATTATTCAGATTGTCTTTTATCATCACCTTCTCTCAAGTTACGAGTACTCCTAGGATTAGGAAGGTACACCTATTATGCTTACTGGATAGTCTTCTTCCAAACCATAGGCTGGTGCCGAACGGTAGGGAAGGAAGAAAACCATTTAGCCTAACGATGGTGTACAGAAGGTAACGACTAAAAACAAATAAAGGGATTTGGAAAGATGGCAAAGAAATATACGGTTACAGTCGTGAATAGGATTATGGAAGAGGCATTACTAAGAATACCAGAATACCCCTACAAAACATTTTCATGTTTCAGTTTCACTATACATTGTTAAAGGAAAGCTGATTTACCGATTAGATACTTACTCCAGGGTATGTATTTACCAGGTACGATTCTCACATCTGTATAGTTTTACAGATGATGAGTAGGAGTAAATTATTGGGAATTAGGTGATGATCCTCATTATATCGGAATTCGTTGTAATTGGTGGTATTTGAGGAAATCGCCTGGGTACAGTTTTCAACCTACGACGCACAGGTTTTGAGTTATTCAACTCAGTGGACTTATACAGAGTATTGTAGGTTGTCCAAGTGTCCGTCAGGACAAAGGGGTAGGTCCTCGTACTATGTTCTGTTTATTTATGACTTCTCTAGTTTTTTGACAAGTGTTTCGTAGAAATATAATGTCTAAGTTTTGAGAAGTTGTGGGTATAAGAATAAAGTAGAGAACCAGGTGTCACAAGTATCGGGATTCTTCAAAAAGATTGAAGATATAAATTCTTGTGATTGGTATTCAGTTAATAGTAATTGTTTTGATAAACTTGTTTCTCTTTCGGGTTACTCATAATTGGATGTATTCCTAAGTTGAGTAATGCTGATAAGCCTCTCTCCATCAAGTTAATATGCACTGGAGACAGCTGCATGATTTGAATCTGGTTCCAATTAAATTAGTGCCTCTATTTCTATATTGTATATAGAATGGTTCATATCTTAACGATGTTAAGATACGGAGAATTGTCCTGCTTATGCTTAAAACCAGACACTGGATAAATCAAGGCACGTTTCTGTAATGGCGGTTTGTGAGTTGACCCTGGCTTTGACGAGGGTTGACAATTCTACCAGCTGGAAGATCAATAGTGATATTGTTTTGACTCGCCACAGTTTTAGTAAAATGGATTTTTACAGAAAACAGTAGTGGGAGTATGGTAGAACTGGAAGTGATCCCAGAACCACAAACGATTACGGAAAATTTAATAGGACCTATATATTCAATCAGGTTTTGACATTCCAATAGCCACTCCGCAGATATGGTGGGTAACCTCCGACACCCGAGAGGTACTCCGGTAGCCTCAAGGACGGTGACAGGGAGGTTCTTGTTTACCCAGACTTGACACTACTGTTGTTCCAGACTGTGAGACCCAGCAAAAGGATAAGTATAACGTCGTTCTAAACAGGCTTTAGAAGTGTACGTATATATTATTCTGCCAGAGGGTTGTCGTAGTCAGTGGGAGCAGCGTAAGCATAGTGGGCAAGTAGCTTATGTCTATTTATAGACTCGAGCTGTTATAGCGGAGATAAGATCATCTGATTTTGTTGAGACAGTCATGAGTTTGACTTCATCCGAATAAGGGATGGATCTGTTAAGAAGATAAGTAGGGTGTGATGTCCTGGTATTTGGATGACATACACAGAGGAGGAAGTAAAATTCCTATACTACGATCGGTTGTACTGTGGTCGTCACACAGATGTTTCTCTACAAAGGATATGGATTTAATATCAGACATTCTGGTTACTAGATCTAGATTTAGGTAGTTTCCCAATGTGGGTACTTTGAAAGTATTCTAATGGTATTTAGAATAGATGACTCCTGGCATGGTGGTGTGCCTGCAGGTGATGGAGTCACCCTCTCTAAAGGTGTCTTAGAGACTAAAGGAGAGAGGGATGTGCATGATTGGCAGATCACTTGCTTAGGCAATTGAGTCAATCATGAGATGTCAAGTACCACACCAGATATTGTTTTTGCACTTGAGGCAATAAGTTTATATTAATCCAATCCTGAAGAAACATAAGGAAGTAGTTTTAGAACATAAGTGCATGTTCTACGAATTTGATGACGGCAGCCTCCTTCGGGAGACGGTTATTGTTCCAAGCTTCAAAGGTGACATAGATGACAGAGTGATTGTCAGAGTTATAGTTTTCCCTCTGACGAGGGACAGTATTTTGGACAGGTGGTCCAAGAGGATACTGTGGAGGCATGGTGCTGGATACTGATTAGGTTCAGTTATCGATACAGTCTAAGAAGTTTGGATTTGAAGTTCATTTATGAACTAGGTCCCATCAGATATTCAAACATATTCTAAGACAGGTATTACTTGATTCGGGAGATGGCTTTCTCCGTGAACTTGAGATTAAGAGAGACATAGAAAGAAACATCAGGGTGGATCCACTCACTGAGGCTATTTCTCGAACACAAGAGTTTTACAAACTAGTTTTGTGAAACTGATTAGTAGAGGAGTTGGATGTTCGGTATCACACGGGCTGTGAGTATGCGACATCGTAATAATTAGCCTTGAGTGCAAGTGGGAGATTGTTGGAGATAGTGCCCTCATAGTCAATTATTGGATCGCAGGTACGTGATTGCAATGATTGAGACAGGACCTATACCGATATGACAGTCTTGCTCAAGATGATAGTATGCTATCTGGTTTGTCTTTATCATCATATACATGTTATTGAATGATTGATAGAGCCCATAGAATTCTGCTTGACAGCCAGCAGTATGATGGTGAACATATACATAGGAGCTGGGGTCTATAAGCACATCCTTGAAGTGTCCTTAGTCGTAGGAGTTTCGAGACAGGGCATCGATATTCCAGAGTAGGCTAGTGTATACAGTCGAGACCCCGACGAGGGGCGATGGCCGGTCTCACAAGCCATTGGTGTCAGTTGGATCACCTAGGATGTATACGGGTGCTCATTGAGTTATGAGTACACCGGACATGACTCGCCGGGAACCTGCTAGTTGGTATTATACATATTGTCAGATAGCAGTTCCCTGGTGACATATGTACAAGTTAGTTCATTGACCTGAGATCGTCGTTTGTCTCATGTGATTTCCCACTGTGCTTAGATTACTACCCTACCACGCTCAAAGGAGTTGTGCAAACAGGTTTTAGTTGGGTACAGTCCCGAGCCACATTGGAGGCAAGTGAGCGGATCTCGGGGATTCGTCTCTCCCGGTATTGGGGGTTGATGTCGCACAGTGCATGGGTGGCCATCACTAGGAATCCTCGGCCGAGGTAGTAGAGAATTACTGATTTGGATCCGTGGTTTCTCAGGTGGTGATGGGCTTCATGCCGACACGATTTATCGCGTTATTAGGGGTCTGACTTTATCCACCCCCCTAGACTCGATATGCAATACTCTTTTGACGAATGGACCGGACTGTATATACATTATCACTGTCAAGCTCAGTAGGGTTTATGGATGAGTTCGCTCGTCAGCTTCCCTTCCAATCAATACATAGGCAAAACGTTACGTGCAGCTTGTACCTCTGACGTGCTAGGGGTTATACCCAGTGCCAGTGTGTTGATGAGTTATTAGAGACCCCCACAGACACTTTCCCAAGTTCGGGCGAAACGTTGTAGAGGCCGTATGGTGATATGGCATGGTTCGGAAAAAGCACGTGCGTTTTCGCACGTGTCGTTTTTCGGACAGATAATACTGGTCGGCTTTGGTTTAAGCCGGAACCGAGTATTATGCTGTGTAGATATAATATCTTTGTCTCAGTTGCATTTGTATTCGGTCGTAATACAAATGCGAGTATGTTTATACTGATACGGGGTTATCCTGAAATTCGTTTCAGGATCACTTTTGGAAGTTGCCACTTTCCAGTTTTCTATCAGCCGTCTTTTAACATTCTGTTAAAGACGGATTTATCTTTTCTTGGATGAGGGTGAGTCATTCTTCTAGAAGGTTATAGAAGAGGTGACTAGGTTAGAATGGTGTTGATGTTTCATTGGTTGCATTTAATGTGTTCATACTTTGTGTTCACACTTTGTGTTCACACTAGATATTTTATCCTTGTAGTCACCCTCTTCTCTCCTACACTCACCCCCCCATTCGTATATCATGGCCAGCCCCTTCCCCCTCTCTCACTCACTCACTTGATGGTTGTTGTTCACTAGAAAAAGATTATGATAGATTCGGGTTCACGAAAAATAGATAGCCTCTTTCTCATTTCACCCGATCCAAAAGGCTACTTCCATAACCGTTCGTCCGTGACCCTGGACGTAACGAGACAAAGTGTTCTACTCATTCTCTACTTCATCTTGGTCATCTCTTTTAGCAAACTTGACGATCGAGTTGCCTTGGTTCAGAGACGGGAGCCCGTTTAAATATCCGTCGACGTGGTGCCACCTGGACGACAAGACTGGAGATCGAGAAGATCGGAGCAGCCGCAACAAGCGTGGGATGATGGTTGAAGACCGAAGGACTCGGATCGTTCGGTATAACTCTTCTACCCACTTTATAGTATGTTAGTTTAGCTTTAATGGCCGATCCGGGTTACGGTACACGATAGCGCCAGTTTCGTTAAAAGTTTTTGTTCCGCATTTGGCATCTGTTAGATGGCCGGGGCGCTACCGTGGACTTACACAAATGTCACATCTATCACATTATTCATCCGGTATCCTCATCATCACATATCGGGAGCCGGGGTACTAATCTAAGTCGAGTACACTACTAATATCATCAACAATATCATGATCTGGCTACTGGCCTAAAGTCTCATACAATCCGATGTCATCAACACATATTATCATTCAGAAGTATACATCGCCCAAGCGATCCATTATAAATATCATAACATATCTCATCTCATATCTCGATCATATGTCAACTATCACTATATATATCATCATCCACATAGTATCTTCGTCCAACGATCCGCTATAACATCATGACATATCTCGCTCACATATTAAATATCCCACAGCAACATGTCTGATCATATCGACTTAATCCCAAGCATCATATAACATCCTCATCATCCAAGAACATGAATACCAATATAAATATGTCTCCAATACACACAAGGATATCAATGTATGTGAGTATGTGTCTGTGCGTGTATGCAAATCTTTACCCTAGGGTTTCGGGACTAAGAAATTGACTAAAGTCCTTTCTTTAATTCTAGCTAACACTAACTCCTAATCTCCTAAAGCTTTTCTTGCTAAGTTTCATATCTCTCAAAAACATACGAATGTATATCTATATCATATCACATCATTTCTTACGACTTTGCGGGGGTGCTATACGCCATCCACCCGACTTCTCCCCGTAGATATAAATCTACTCACCTGATCTGCGCTTTCTGGAGTCGATGACGCCACGCTCATCCTCATCGTCTCGAAGTCTACGTGGGGTACGTACATATCATATATATAGCATCGTAAATGAAATCACACACAAAAACCAAAATGTCGCACGAATCACCCGTAGGTCAAAACATATGGTCTACATCTCGCAATTCAACCAATATCAATCGATATATACGTACAAACGTTAAATAATCAAATACAATACCAAATATCAAAACTTAAATCCATAAACATCATGAAAAATAAGGCAGCAACACAGAAAAGTGGTCCCAGATTTCTGTTCAGGTCAAAACAAGGTAAGCAAACAACACTGGGATAATATATAGGGTCTATATGAGCTATGGGGGCAACTTGGGCACCTATCACCTCAGAGGGGCCGGACACACTAAGCCAAATTCCGGCCAGGCCGGTTTTACAAGGGTTTTGGGGTCTCATTTTGGTAGTGGGGTCTCGTGGTGGTCCATCTAGGCTACTGGTGTTGTTTACTTTTCTAATATTGGTCGCGGGTCGCTCCAGATTTCCCTGCACGCTCCAAACCCTGACAAAACCGACATGGATCAATTTTAAAGTTTGTATTCTCTTTTCTAAACTCAGTTTCAGGTCTCTAATTTGATTTCTAGGGTCTTCTACAGCCACCAAACATCTCTAATTCCCCAAAATCCTCAAACCCTTCTCTTTAAATTTTCTAAACACAACATACCCTAAATAAAACACATTCTAAACTAATCTAGAATACAAGAAATCTAAAACTAAACTAAATGGAAGAATTTATACCTCCTTTAGGCCACTCAACACCGCCCTAGATCCCCAAAGATGTCAAAATCCCATTTTGCTTGGTCCAATGTGCTTCCCTTGAGCTTGTGCACAATTTTTGTGAAGAGGAGATGAGGTTTTAGGTTTGTTTTGGTGGTGAAGTGAGGTGTTTTTTGGAGGAGGGAGAGGGGTGGTGCCATGAGAGAAGAAGTAGAAGAAAAGATGAAGAGATGAAGAGAGAAGAATGAGCCATGCCTATGGTTTGACCCCTCACCCTCTCTCTCTCATGCCCATCCCCCTTGCAATCATGATGTCCCTTTGACTTTTCCTTTTTCTTTTTCTTTTCTTTTCTTCTCTTGGCAATAGTAAATCCAAAACAATAACCATACACCAAAAATCATGTGGGAAAAATGTAACCCTTCGAAAATCGTTTAGGCAGTTTTTCGGTAATCGGCAAATTTTTCGGCTTTTTCCGTAAAAAGTCAAAATTGATATTTTTCATTGTAGACCTAATTATACAAAATTTAGATAAGATATTACTATAATTTTGTCACTAAAATGTCACTTATAATTATCTAGTTAAATAAAAAAAAATTCGTAATTAATTAATTTTTTATTATTTTATGCCTTTGTAAATACATTTAATTAGGGATAAATACAATTTTAATTAGGTAAATTTCTTAATTAGGAGTCTTTATAAACTAAAATATGGTGTTAATAAAATTATATCATGTCTTGCAAACTTTTAGATTTTTGGTGGGAAAATTATGAAAAAAATGGCTTAAAAAGGGGTTTTTTTGGAAAAAGGTTGATATGAAAGCATGAAATGATATCATATGATATTTGTTTGACCTAGAAACTTCTCAAAAAATCCACAAACCCCCTCCTCAAGCTCAGGCCGAGCCTTCCCTCCTTCAGCCCTCATTTTTTTTCCATTTTCTTTCTTCAAAAATCCATGAAAAAGTGCACAAAATCCACAAAAATGCACATTTTTCTTCTCTAATTCAATTCAAAACCCTAAGCCACCTCTTTCCCACCCTAAATTGTTTCAAAACAAGGTGAAAAAAGGTTTCTTTCAAGGGCAAGTGCAAGTTGGGGTTCACTTGGAAGGTATAATCCTAAACTAGTTGTTAATTTGTAGTTTAATAAAGCTAGTTTAGTATTTTAAAATGATTAATTTCATTGAAATGGTTAGTTTTGAAAATTCAAGTAAGGGATTTGATTGTGGATTAGGGTTTGAAGCATGGGGTTAGAGTTAAATTAGGGCTTTGGGTTTCTAATTGGTTGTAGTGGTTAATGGTGTATTTATATGCTCGCTAAATCGACAAAATATCGATGTTTGCATTGAATCGGCGTTGAAATCGCTTACTAGATTTTTGTAGAAAATAGAATGCGTTCAATTTGCGTTAGGTTAGCAATATTATTAGCTTCGTATAGGATTATTAGAATGCACAAACGCGGGGTTTCGTCTAGTCGGGTGGTAGTTTGTCGATTTCCCCGAAATAACAATTTTTGTTAAAAGATTGCGATTTTCGTGCGTTTTTCCGCGCACCGAGTGCATGCTATGATTAATTTGTGAGCGTCGATATTTGTATAATGTGACTTGCATCGTTTAGGGTTATGTAATCTTATACTTGGTGTTGTGCAAATTTAGGATCGGTCGGAGAAACATCGGACACGGCGCGTAAAGGCAAAGCGGTGGCCGGATCAGATTAGCGGGGATTTCTGGTGAGTAGATATATTCATCTATGGGGGAATCGTCTGGATGGCATGAGGCGCCCCCCTAGTCAGGATTACCCTACTTTTGCAAGATTATATTGTTAGTTAGCTTATCCATTCATGTACACTGCATACCCTTATAGCGAACAGTATGTTAAATTGCATGGACATCCATCTCTACCTATGCGATATCATTTCGTAGGACACGAACACCTTACCATTGGCATATGTTGCACGCGCACTATTCATGTGACACACACGCCTTGGTAATTGACATGCCACGTGCACGATAGAACCTGTTTATCTTAATATCATCACCTGCATTCATACTTGATATATGAAACTGCATCGCATGCACATATCTCGCATCATCATCATATTTACATAGAACTCTAGCCAAAATTTACATCCTACACATTGATATCATAGACATTTGTCATATATATATAACATGTGGACATTATGATTTTCTTGAGGATTTCAGTTTTGCTGTGATTTCTGGATTTTTGGGGAAAACCGCAAGAATTTAACAAAACCTTATATTTATCCTTTTCAAAACAAAAGTTGCGGTTTTCTCGTGATGTATGTGTCGTCCACCATGAGTTTTCATGTTTTCTGTTGGATTTCGAGACCCGATTCGAGGAGTGGATGAACCGTCTCGGGTACATGGTGGGCCCGGTATGGTACCCCGGGGCAAGAAGATCGAGTTGTAGACGATGAGCCTGGCAGGGGAAGACTACCTACCGGTGATGTCTGGCGCGGCGGATATCCGGAGGATACCGACCGTTGTCGTGAGATTTATGATATGGGCCGATCCGGACTGACGGAGCCCGATATTGAGACAGATATGATTCCTTTTTGGTGTCGATGCTTGACACGGGTTTTCAGATGATTTCTTGATGATATTTAGCTATTATACAGATATTCATGTTCTAAAGTTAAGAATTCAATAACCTTAGCAGTTAAAACACTTAAAGGCTTAATAATGACATTGCATACCTGTGCATGCATACTAGAGATATCATAGCACATATGGACATGCATGTTGTGGTGCATTGCGTGCATTCTTACGATTGCCTTACTAGATGTTATATTCTACTCATGAGCTGGCAACTCACCCCCGTTGTGCCACAGTGTCTTGCAGGTCGGACCCGTCACCTTTGTAGCGGCGGGCTATCTTATCATCAGCTCATTTTGCTCAGACTCGCGACATCGCCCGTAGGTGGGTTGCGAGCATACTTTATTTCTTTTGCTTTATCATTGTATCTAGTATTCTCCATCTACCATTTCACATTGTATATGCGGCTTAGTGATGAGACGGAGAGATTTGTATATTTTGGTTTCTTTTGGGTCGAGCTCACTTGAGCCGACGTGTGTTTTCTGGTATTTGCATTTCTTTTATGCTCTTTTTCTTGATATTACTATTATATTGCATGTGGTTGTGATCCGCCTTGGGCGAAGAGCTAGCTCCCGCTTGGGGATGCCATTTTATGATTACAGGTTTATTATCTTGTTGTACCCATTTTGGGGGATAGAAAATACAGGGGAGACTCTGCCGAAATTTTCGGAAATTTTTGATGTTTTAAAAAGGGATTCTTTGCAACTTAATTGATTAAAAACCGTTTTCATTTAAGGTTTTTCCTTCACTCTCTTTTGATTTTGGGTTAGATTTCTGGGCTTTGGCTGACTTAGGTTACGGTACGCCTTTAGACGTCTCGTAATCTAAGTGCCAGTCACGTTCCGTACTTTCGGGTCGTGACAAAAAATGTAACAAGTGTGAAAAAAATGACATGTGCACAAAACACGCTTAAAGTCCGATTAGCGATTTTTAATCGCGATTAGCACAAAATTAGTATATAATAAATCGTAAAATTTGATAATTTTCATAAATCACATAAAGCACCCTCTTTTTTGTAATTTCCATAATTTTCCAAATTTTTCCCAATTTATCGGTATTTAATTATACCGCCCTATTAAAATATTCATTATATTTATTATTTAATTATAAAAATTCCCAAAAATAATATTTTATTTTTTTGAAATGTTAGAGAAATCTTGAAAATTAGCTCCAGATTTTACCCTAGGCCAAACAAGCCAATTTTGCATACAGGAGGGGTCTAATTTACTGCTAAAGGAGCTAGGGACCAAGCCTGGAGGGGTTCTGCCCCAGCCTGGCCACAAATTGCGGCCAGGAAGAATAAAATTGTGGCCAAGATAAGTGGGTTTGGGCTCGGGTCTCTGTGGTAGCTTCCTGAGTGCCTACATGTGTCACTGTGTTCGCTAAATAATTTTCCAGGTCCCCGAGTGTTAGCAGATTCCAAAATACCATCATAATTTCCACAATTTTCCGATATCGGGGATTTCTAAGTCCGGGTATTGGTTTCTAATATGAGTCTAGGCCAGAAGAAACACCTCTCAAGTCTAAGTAAACACCCACCACTGGTTATAGGTCAACAAAGTAACCCATCCCTTCTCTTGAATTTCCAAACATCGCAATACCACACTAAAACAACTCCTAAACTAAACTAAAATTCTTGGAATACATAACTAAACTGAATGGAATGGATTTTACCTCATGGGTGCTGCTCAAGAAAACCATAGCTCCTCAAAGTTTGTCAAAATCCCACTTTGCTAGGTCCATTTTGAAGGGGATGAAGAGGTGGTCAATATTTGTAAAAGCCGTTTAGGGTTTTGAGGAGAATTTTGAGATAAATCTAGGGTGGAGGGTGGAGGGAAGTGAGTTGAGAAAGATGAAGAAGGATAAAAAATGGGGGAAATGAATTGTCATGGCTACCCCCTCTCTCTCCTCCTCTTATTCTCACCCACTCTCTCATCTATTTACCCTTTTACCCTTTTCTCTTTTGTTTTCTCTTTCCTTTTAAAAACCAAACCATCAAATACCCAAAACAACATAAGAAAACAACATGTAACTAAAATGCAACATGACATGGTGCACTAGCCATGGAAAACTGTAAAAACACGGATTCGAAAACCCCAATTTCGCAAATCGGGAAGTTTCCGGGAAATATATTATTTTAATATTAAATTCCAAAAATAATATTTTATATTTTCTGAAATGTTACAATTTTCCTCCTTAAATAAATTCGGTCCCCGAATTTAAATTTAACCCCCAAAAGCTAAAACATTTCAATAATCGGCTCAAATCAACGAGGCTCCGAAATCACGGAAGATAAAGAAATAACACAGCGCATCAAGTGCGTATGAAAACGAGTACGAAACTCAAAATCGAACTCCGTCAAGCGTCACGCAAATTCTCGGATTTGCACGCATATCCTCGGAGTTACAATGGAGATAAATCTTGAAATCCACTACAGAAATCAAATGTACACTAGTGAAGTACTATAATACGTATCCTTGGAAAACACCAGTATTTGAATAAAATACATGCAAAATCCTTTCTGAATTGCCGTGTGATGCGTAGCTCACGGCATAAGTGATGGGCGCTCATTTGTAAAATAGTAAATATAGTTTCATATATGTTTTGCTCAAATATACGTTCCGTCCTTTTTGAAATATTCCAACAAGATTTTCCTTTATAAACGTTCGTGTCGCTCACGGACACGTAAGAAATAGCGAGACTATAGCTTCATTTTGAAAACCTTATGGTAAACATTTTAATGCATGCAAAGTACTCAGAAATTGTCATCAGATCAGTCATGTCCGGCAACTACATAACATAGTGCTCCACATGAAAACAAGGTGCCCAAAAGCAAAATCAGCCTTAAAAGGCGTATCCAATAATCACGTGCGTCTCGTGCGCACAAAAATTAAATCTAAATACAAGTGCCACGAATGTGCATAAAACCAAAACTAAGTGCAATGGGTGTGCACGAAAGCATCTGTCCAGTGCAACGGGTGTGCACGACAACAATATCAAGTGCATCTAGAGTGCATCCGGTGCAACTAATATGCACGAACGAAAATCCCAATTGAGTGCATCCGGTGTGCACAAAACCACATCTCATATCATGCACCCAACATGAGCGAAAATCCAAATCAGGTGCATCCATCATGCACGAAAGAAATCTAAATCAAGAGCATCCAACATGCACGAGTAAAATCTCACTAAGTGCATCCGATGCGCACAAAAATCTGAAATCAAGCGTTTAATATGCGCAAAAATCCAACCAAAGCCTGTCGGGTTCGTAAAAGCATATAGTGCAGTAGCATGCACGAAAACAAACGGCAAGTGCCAACGCGCACGAAAATACAAATCTGGTAAAACGAATGCTTAAGGACATAAATCGGGTGCAACCAAGGTACTGTTGGATATAGTTCCTTTAGAGTCAATTATTGGATCACAGGCACGTAATTGCAATAATTGACGGAGGACCTATACCGGTAGGACAGTCTTACTCAAGATGATAGTATGCTATCTGGCTTATCTTTATCATCGTGTACAGCTTTAGGTGACATTACAGGTCACTATTACACAATGATAGAGCCCTTACGATTCTTGCTTGACTACCAGTAGTATGATGGCGATCATATACGTGGGAGCTGGGGTCTGTAAGCACATCCTTAAAAGTTCCCTAACCGTGGGAGTTTTGAGACTGGGCATCGATACTCCATTAGTAGACTAGTGTATACAGTCGAGACCTCGACGAGGGGCGGTGGCCGGTCTCACAAGCAATTGGTGTCAGTTGGATCACCTAAGATATATACAGGTGCTCATTGGGTTATGAGTACACTGGAAAGGACTCACCGGGAATATGCTAGTTGGTATTATACCTGACGTCAGATAGCAGTTCCCTGGTGACATGTGTACAGGTTAGTTCATCGACCTGAGATCGTCATTTGTCTCGTGTGAGTTCCCACTGTGCTTTGATTACTACCCTACCACGGCTCAAAGGAGTCGTGCAAACAGGTTTTAGTTGGGTACAGTCCCGAGCCATATGGAGGCAGTGAGCGGATCAGCAGGGGTTTCGTCTCTCCCGGTATTGGGGGTGAGATCGCGCTGTGTACAGGAGAGCCATTACACGAAGTTCTTGGCGAAGGCAGGAGATTTACTGGTAGGTATTACAGTAGTATCTCAGGGTGTTCTGGGCTACACTCCGACGCGACTTGTACCGCTTTTGAGGGTATGATATTTACCAACCCCCTAGGCCCGACATGCGATGCTCATAGACGAACGGACCGGACTGTACGGATATTGTCACTGACAGGCTCAGTAGGGTGTTGTAAGTCCATGCTACCTTTCCCCGGTACTTACGGGGTTGCGGAATTGGTGTAAAACAATTTTTCAAGAGGGTGGTAACATGGACTCATAATACAGATCTTTGTTAAACAATTAGCTAACAACCTAACTAGGAGTTGTTTAACTACTTGGTTAGGGGGTTATACCTTTCTTGAACTCCTTCGTCTTCAACTCATGTGGTGTACGGATCGGCTTCACCCCGTCGTCTCCTCACGCCGAAGATCGATCCACCCGAAAGCTTCTACCTTTGGCTTCTCCTTCGAACTTGAAGAAACTAGAACACTTTGCTTGCTAGGCCTTGTGAACTAAGATGAATAGAGGATTGTTTTGGTGTTTTTATCTCTAAGGCAATGGTTCTCAACTCATGAGAAGGGTTTGCCTTGAGCTAGAGAGAGCAAGAGGAAGAGGGAGAGCTTGCGCAAGTGATGGCAAGAGAGAGAAATGAAATGAAAGAATGCGTAAACCATTTGCCATCCTTGCTCTCATAATCCAAAATCATCATCACAAGTAATAAAAATTGAGTATATTGTAATGGTTATTATCATGACAAATGACACTATCATTTCTTGTAGTAAATGCAAATGGTGAACAAAACAAGCAAGCATAAGTCAATGCAACCAAATGATGGCCATTGTCAAAATGGTGGTCAACAAGTCCAACCTAGTCAACCGGTCCACAAAAGTCAACAAGTCAACTAGGTCAACCTTTCAACCCTAACCATGTCACTATAATACTCAATTAATATTATTATTGTTAATCATGTTTCTTTATCTCATTAGGGTTTGACAAAAGTCAACAGTCAGCAACCCTAATGAGAATCCTCTGCTTCTGTCTCTGTCAACTGTGCATACACACCCGTATCCGCGTTCTGGGGAACATGAATACAAACGAGATAAAACCAATCCCAAAACGTACACTAGGATATCGTTTAAACCAAAGCCCACTAGTGTTAACTGTCCGGACACAAAACGTGCATAAGTGCACGGATGTGACCAAACCCTGTCGCAAAACCATGCGATCTCTACTCTTTTGCCTAAAGGCGAATAGCTCTCTGTGTGGGACTCTAAAGACTAGACACTACGCTGGCAGTGGGTTTAACCACAGACCGCAAGCGGCACTAGCTGTGCATAACGGCCCCCGGGTAGATGCCGATAAGAAGACGGACGAGGTGAAACCCATCTGAACTCCTACTGAGCCTGAATGTGACAATCTCCGTACAGTCCGGTTTGTTCGTCTGATACATCGCATGGAGGGCCTAGGGGGCGGTAAACGTCAGTCCCCTAATAGCGATACAAGTCGAGTCGGAGTGTAGCCCAGAACACCCTGAGATAACACTGGAAACCTACCAGTATATCTCGCTTGCCCTGGCCAGGGATTACTTGTGTAATTGCTCTCCTAGACACAGCGCGATGTCAACCCCCAATACCGGGAGAGACGAATCATGTCTAACCGTCACTGCCTCCAAGTGCTTCAGGACTGCACCCAACTACTACCTGTTTGCACGACTCCTTTGAGCCGTGGTAGGGTAGTAATCAAAGTACAGTGGGAACACACTTGAGGCGAAGTGACAGTGTCAAGTCAGCGGACTAAGCTGTACTCATGTCACCTGAGAACTGATGACTGACGATAGGTATAATACCAACCAATCAGTTCCCGACGAGTCCTATCCAGTGTACTCATAACCTAACGAGCACCCGCATATTATCTCAAGTACGACGTACTGACGGCTGTGGGACAGACTGTCTCCCCTGCTGGGATGAGAAGCGCATACGCTTGTCTACTCCGGAGTATCGATGCCCTGACTCGATAGTCCTACGACTAGGGACCTGTATAAGGATGTGCTTATGGATTACCCAGCCACCAAGAGTGTGAATGCTATCACAACGCTGGTAATCAAGCAAAGATCCTAAGGGCTCTACTAATATGTATAAGCAATATGCTAAAAGAAACACATGCACATATTAAAGTAGAAACAAACCAAGTAGCATACTACCATTTTGAGCAAGATTGTCAATACAAGATGAATATCCCAAGCTTCCATTAAGTAATATACAAACTAGTATGATACAGTAATGGCCTCTAGGGCATATACACTAACAATCTCCCACTTGCACTAAGGCCATGTACTGGCGTATCGAACCTATCATCTCGATTAGCCACTCGAACTGAGTCTGGGGCAAGGCCTTGGTGAATGGATCTGCAGTGTTATCTTCTGAAGCAACCCTCCGAACCTCGATCTCCTGGCGATCCACGATCTCCCTGATCAGGTGATACCGCCTCAAGATGTGTCTGGATTTCTGATGGAACTTGGGTTCCTTCGCTAAAGCTCTAGCCCCGTTGTTGTCGCAATACAGAGGTATTGGATCAACAATGGACGGAACCACCTGAAGTTCTTTCAATAACTTCCTCATCCAGACGGCTTCTTTTGCGGCATCAGCAGCAGCGATGTATTCCGCTTCCATCGTCGAGTCAGCAACGGTTTCGTGTTTGGAACTCTTCCAACACACCGCCCCTCCATTGAGGGTATAGACATAACCCGACATGGACTTGGAATCATCCTTGTCACTCTGGAAGCTGGAGTCAGCAAAGGCCTCGATCTCGAGGTCTTTTCCTCCATACACCAAGAACATCTCCTTAGTCCTTCTCAGGTACTTGAGAATGTTCTTTACCGCTATCCAGTGCTTCTCCCCTAGGTCCGACTGATACCGGCTTACAACGCTCAATGCGTATGCTACATCTGGTCTGGTACACAACATCGCATACATAATAGAGCCTACCGCAGATGCGTAGGGTATTGATGACATGCGAGCCCTTTCCAAATCAGTCTTGGGAGACATCTCTTTGGAGAGGGTGATTCCGTGACAAGCTGGCAAATTACCGTGCTTGGAATCTTCCATACTGAATCGTTTCAGTATGGTGTCGATGTACCTTGACTGTGAAAGTCCCAACATCCTTTTAGATCTATCACGATAGATCTGGATCCCCAGAATGTAGATGGCATCGCCCAGGTCCTTCATGGAGAACCTGTGTGACAAGAACCCCTTGACAGATTGTAGCATAGGAATATCATTTCCTATCAAAAGAATGTAATCCACGTATAATACGAGGAACACGACAGTTCTTGCTACAAATCTACTATAGATGCATGGTTCATCTGGATTTTTGATACAGCCAAATTCCTTGACCGTCTCATCAAAATAGATGTTCCAACTCCGCGATGCCTGCTTTAGTCCATAGATGGACTTAAGCAACTTGCACACCTTTCCGCTGCTCCCACACTGAATGAAACCCTCTGGCTGGTCCATATAGACACACTCCTCTAAATTTCCATTTAGAAAAGCGGTTTTTACGTCCATCTGCCAAATCTCATAATCGTGGAAAGCAGCAATGGCAAGAAGGATCCGAATGGATTTCAGCATAGCCACTGGAGAAAAGGTTTCATCATAGTCCAAACCAGGTCTTTGACGAAAACCCTTTGCAACAAGTCTAGCCTTATAGGTCTCAACCTGTCCATCTACACCAATCTTCCTTTTGAAGATCCACTTGCATCCTACGGGTTTTACCCCATCTGGAGCAATGTCCAACGTCCATACTTTGTTGGTGTACATGGACTCCATTTCAGTCCGCATTGCATCCAGCCATTTTACCGAGTCAACGCTCTCAACGGCCTGCTGGAAACTAGTAGTCTCATCATAATCAATGATGCAATCCTCTCTATCCCCGTCTATGAGAAAACCGTAGTATCTCTCGGACGGATGAGACTGCCTACTACTCCTGCGGAGCGGCGTAGGAATGTTCTGTTCTTTTGAACCCTCTAGTTCTACTAAGCTCTCAATAATAGCTCGTGGTTCTGGAATTTCTTCCAGTTCTACTGCGTTCCCACTTATCTGGTTTTCCAAAAACTCAGTTTCCAAGAAGCTGGCATGACGAGAAACAAAAACCTTTTGTTCCTCTTTGCAATAGAAGAAATATCCCTTGGAGTTCTTTGGATATCCCACGAACTTGCACTGTACTGAGCGTGCCTCGAGTTTGTCCGCATGCTGCTTTTTGACAAAAGCCGGACATCCCCATTTCTTAATGTGCTTAAGATAGGGTTTCTTCCCACACCACATCTGATATGGTGTGGTAGGCACAGTCTTAGTTGGAACTCGGTTCAAAAGATATGCGGCTGATTCTAGCGCATATCCCCAGAATGATCGCGGTAACTCAGCGTTACTCATCATGGACCGTACCATATCCAATAGGGTGTGGTTCCGTCTCTCCGATACACCGTTATGTTGCGCAGTGTATGGAGGAGTAAGCTGAGAGAGAATACCATTCTCTTTTAGGTAATCCAGGAACTCGGCACTCAAGTATTCACCACCTCGATCAGATCTCAGTGTCTTGATACTTTTGCCGGTTTGTTTTTCTACTTTATTCTTATATTCCTGGAATTTTCCAAAGGCTTCAGATTTATGTTTCATTAAGAAAACATATCTGTACCTTGAAAAGTCATCCGTAAAAGTTATGAAGTAAGAAAAACCGCTTCGCGCATGTGTAGACATTGGACCGCACACGTCGCTGTGTACAAGTCCCAAGAGCTCGCTCGCTCTTACTCCGTGTCCAGTGAACGGAGTCTTTGTTATCTTTCCTTTGAGACAGGATTGACAAGTTGCATATGATTGATATTGGAATGGATCCAAATATCCTTATGTATGTAACTTGGTTAATCTTCTCTCATTGATGTGACCCAGTCCACAATGCCATAAGAAAGCCTGATTAGTTTCCGGAGACTTTCTTTTGTGTGTATTCTGTGTTGGATATATGTATGCCCTAGAGGCCATTATGTGACAGTGGATGTATCTATACATGTATATATATTCAGTTTGCATTCTTGCTCGACATGATAGTATGCTATCTGGTTCTTCTTTATCTGACATGTTGATTTGATCATGCTTTTATTCATTCATACATGCTGATAAAGCCCTGAGGATATCGGCTTGACTACTCTGATTATGATGGAGATCATACTAGTGGGACATCTGTAGTCTATAAGCATATCCTGGAACGTCCCTAGTCGTAGGTATATCGAGACGGGGCATTGATATAACAGAGTAGACTAGCGTATATGATACTAGACCCATACGATGGGTGATGGATGTTCCCACATTCATCGATGTTTGACATCAAGATCATATACGGGTGGTCAGTGCTGACTGGGTACACTGGACGGACTCACCGAGAACTCCTATATGGAATTATATCTATCGTCGGATAGCAGTTCTCAGGTGACACTGGTACAGGTTAGTCTGTAGACCCGAGATCGTCATGGAGTCTTGTGTGTTCTCCCACTGTACTTTGATTCCCACCCTACCACGGCTCTACTGAGTCGTGGAAACAGGTGGCCGTTGGGTATAGTCTCGAGACATACGAAGACGATGAGCGATAGGAGGGGTTTCGTCTCTCCCGGTATTGGGAGTTGATGCTGTGCCGTGCCTGACTGGTTATAATAGCAAGTCCCTGGCCAGGGCTGCTGAGATTTGCTGATAAGTGTTATCAGTAGTTTCTCGATCTGTTATAGGCCATTCACCGGCACGACTTATTGAGTTATTGGGGTTGACGTGACCATCCCTAGGCTCGATATGCAGCATATCTGACGAAGAGACCGGACTGTACGGTAGTGTTGCCGGATGGCTCGACGGGAGTTGTAGCAGGTTCGCTTGTTGTCTTCTGATCGCTCAATACCCGGGTGGCCGTTACGTTTAGCTGACCGCTTGCGGCTTGAGGGTACTTGATATGATCATTACCCTCTGCCGGCGTATTGACGAGTCTTAGAGTCCCACAAAGGAGTTACCCAGTCCAGGCGAAACGTTGTGGTGAGCGTATGCGATATGCGCATGCACCCGATTGAAATATGCGTATATGATACCGAACATTGATCGGGTGAACTGCTTTTGGTGGGGTCATATGAGATATGACCGGATTGATAAATTAAGTGTTGATTTATCATCTAACCATTAGTATTCTCACTTGAAACCTTTCTAGGGTTTGATGGATGTATGCATGCATGCATGTGTTTCTTTCTTCCTTTCTAGTTTCATGCACATGTAGATGTGCATACATGTACACATACATACACCCATCCATCATGGTTGATTGCATATGGAAATGGTGGCAATATAAGCCTCACACCATAGATTAAACAATGGATAATTATTTAATTTTGGTTTTAAAGTAAAATGAAAAAGGAAAGGATAAACATTCTTGCTTCTACATTCTTCTTCTAACCTAACCTATCTCAACTACCATTAACCAAGGGTTATCCTTCTCTTTATCATTTAAAACCCAAGTTAAATTAACTATCTATGATTTAATCATGGTTGAAGTTAAGAAGGAAATAAATATATATAGTGATATATATTTCATTTGTTTTCTTAACTCAAGGTTATCTTTTATACCTCTTGTTCATTTTAGCCACCATCTTCATCCTCCTTCATCTCTTCCTCTCTAGTCTTTTCTAGTGAGCTAAATACAACTAAAGAAAGGTTCTTGAAGTGAGATTCCAAACCACAACATCATTCTACTCAAGTCTAGCCGACTTGATTAGAGTGTTTCCTTCGGTTTTCCAAAGTAGCGAGCTTGGACGGAGTGCTTCGTGGTGGATCGTCCTGGACGCAAGGGAACTTCAAGAGGACCTCGATTCAACACCCAAGACACCAAGGAGTTCAACAAAGGGGAGCTACAAAGGTTGTAGCCTTCAAACCCTTATCTTTACTAGCTTAAAGTTTCATAAGCCTAATTTTCTAGGATCGATCCTTTTGCATGTTAGTTTAGCACCTTAAAAATTATAACTTTGGGTCATGTGATGCTTCAAAACACTTCATAGGGTGCTATACAAACCCTACATTGGTATCAGAGCCGACCTAGAACATTAGGCGATGTTTTTACGAAGTGAAAACCCCGATCGGACAAAAATACGGTATTTTTGGATGCTCTCTGGAAATTTTCTAAAATTTAATAATTTGCAGAATTAAAAATATGTAAAAAATACAGCAGGAAAACATAAGGATTACGGTACAAAAATTTTCCGGTGAACAGTGATTATCGCCGCGGAAACGCGGCCTAAGCTTGCTTAGGCCGCGGTTCCGCGGCCGTATAAATGAATTGATGAATATTGTTTGTACAGTAATTCATGAATCTTCTTGTATAAATTTTTGGGTATTTTTAATCTGTATTTGGTTTTGAAAAATTCTGGAGATGGTTTTGGACTCGTCATTTCGATCGGGATTTTCGTTTCGTAGCTTTTCCGGGTAAATTAGAAAGTATTGAAGTGTTTGAACGAGTATCATTTACTCACTATTCATGGGGTTTAAATATTTTGGAGATACGTGCAAGTCTTTTTACGGTGGTCCCTCTAGAAGACAACAAACCTTAACTCGATTATGTGACCGTCTCGAACTGCCCTTTGAACCTTAGGGTTTAGGGCAGTACGGCATGCCACATGTGAGGCGTTGGCTTGACCCTTCTACGGCTGGACCGCTACTACTGTGTCACACTCCGGATTTTTGAACCCTGCTCAAGTGTTGAGCTTTAGTGAATCTTGGGTGCTTGATCGTTCGTTCGAAAACTTTAATACTGTCTGTTTGTCTGGGATGTGATACAATATGTGGAATTCATATAGTTTAGGCATGAAATACGAAATATGTGATATTTCGCATTTATGATGTCTAAAGAGAATCTGGATTCCAAATATTGTAGTTTTACACTTTCTTTTCTGTGACCGTAAGTGTAGTATGTTAGATATCGCCGGTTTCGTTGCTATACATCAATGACAATCGGGGTACGCATACTTACTTACGTTGATAATATGTGATATTATGTGTTGCTGAGATATGATGTGCAGGATTGTCGCGATCGAATAGCCGGGGGGGTTTTTGTGAGATGAGAGTTTTATATTTTCATTCATGTAAATTCAAATGTAATATTCTTTTATTTGGGGCACTTCCAGGTTGCGGTTGTGTCACCAGTGTTGTATATTATTTACTTTTCCGCATTATGATGGACCCAAGGAGGGGAGCACTGGTGACCGGGTTCTGGGGTTCAGTGGGAGGCCATCTCGAGGAGTCAAGACCGGGTCTCCTAAACTCCAGGATTGGTAGGGTCACTTGCCGCTCTCATAGGGGTCCAGGGTGTGGGCTTGGCTATTCATCGCGACAGTGGAATCCATATTTTCTATTCTGGCTAAATACTAAATACGGACGTCCTAGGATATCCCACGTTATATCTATGTTTCTGCTGCCTGTGTTCTGTGATATCTGAGACGAATGACATATTATATATATGATATATAGTAGACGTTGCTTATGTTTTACACCCGCACTAGTCCCGTCCCGGTATGCCGTTAGTTAAGTAACCTAACGGTGCATAACGGAACATTGCGGCGAATGCGGATGGCATAAGCGTACGTGTTATTTTCGTTTCTTTTCTGTGATTGGCTTTAGGACTTAAATGATGGGATTACATTAATGTGATTAATGTAAAGAAAATAAACCTAAAAAGATGTTGTAGAATCGGATTTAAAAACTAGTCGGCTATTTATGAAAAAGCTACATTTCAAAACTGCGGAGCTTAAGCCACTCCTTTTGAAAACCATTTGATTCTACAACGATATCAAGTTCAAAGCGTTAAAGATTTTCTTAAAAATCATTCGCAACCCTCCGTCATTTTAGGAAGTAGAGAACTTAGTATTCGTGCTACGTTTGTTGACCTTAGCCAAGGCGTAGTGTACGGTAGCTAAGTGATGTCTTCCTACAAACGCATATGATGCAGATTAATTAGGAGGGGCATATGACTTTGTTGACCTTAGCCAAGGGTCATGTGAACGGGTCTAAATTAATCAAGAAATGACGGGTTGAGCTTGACTAGTGCTCGTGATTTTTTGACCTTAGCCAAGGTCACGGGTATTAGGGGTAAAAACCACATCGGGAATTTCAATAGTTGAAATTTGCAATGAGATTGCATACCTTCCATATGATGGTTGGATCCCGATCCCACTGTGGGCAATAGTTGCTCTTAGGAGAGTTTTACAGTTTACAATTAGCTAACTCATTAGGTGTCTAGAAAGGTGTTAACGGGGCTCCGTCTCTGGGAAAACGAGGTTTACTCTAATTAGGTCCGTGCGAAAGCACGGGGAACCTCCCTCAAAGTACCGACACTGGCCTGGCTGAACGGTTAGCGAAGTTGTAGACTGTAATTAATCCTGGCTAGTTTTTCTTTTTAAGGTTTGAAAGAAAAACTTGATAAAAAGCAGTGGGAAACATCGATTAGACAAGATAATAAACCAATCTAATCTGTGCAAGAGCTTTCGCTGAGTGTATTCTTTTCTCTCTCTTAATGGCAGATACCAATGACTGGACTTAAGCTTCTACTAGATAAAAACAAACTGAATGGGACCAACTATAAAGACTGGCTAAGGAATCTGAAGATCGCCTTGACTTATGATAAAGTATCATATATCCTCACGGCTTCAGCCCCGCCCGTCCCAGGTCCAAAATCCTCAGTTGCGGCCATTGAAGTCCACAAGACATGGGACACTGACTGTGCCACGGCCACATGCCTCGCGCTTGCATCGATGGATAACACACATCAAAAGCAGCACGAGGACATGGACATTCACGGTATATTGCTCCATACAAAGGAGTTGTATGGGGAGCAGTCCCGCGTATTACGATACGAAGCATCAAAGAAATTGTTTCAGATGCGAATGGCCCCTGGCACACTAGTAGGAGACCATGTTCTGAAGATGATAGCTCTTATAGAAGAGCTTGAGGACCTTGGATGGACAATGGACAATGAACAATATATAGATATTATTCTGCAGTCCCTCCCCTCCACCTTTGCTTAGTTCATAGTGAACTTCAACATGCATGGCATGGAGAAGGACCTCCCTGAACTCCTTAATATGTTAAGGAGTGCAGAGAGCACTATGAAGTTAGCAAAAACTCCCGTTATGACTATTGGAAAGTCTTCCTCTTCTCGCCCGAAAGCCAAGGCCAATGGAAAGAAAAAGAAGAAACCCACTAATCCTAAAGGGGGAGTTAAAAAGGTGAAGGGAAAGGGAAAGTCCAAGGCTGGAGACTCAGGGAAGGGCGAATGTTTCCATTGCCACAAGACAGGATACTGGAAGCGCAATTGCACGGAGTACTTAAGTCTCAAGAAGAAGCATGGTGATGCTTCTGCTTCAGGTGCGTTTGTGACTGAAAACTGTTTTTCTATAAACTCTGCTTCCTGGGTATTGGATACCGGTTCAGGTTCTCACATTTGCAATTCTATGCAGGGGCTGAGAAATAGCAAGGTTTTGAGGACAGGTGACCATACTCTCCGCGTTGGAAATGGTTCCAATGTACATACAGTCGCAGTGGGAGAGTATCACTTGGGGTTGCCATCTGGATGTATTTTGATTTTGAATCCATGTTATTTTGTACCAAGTATGCTATGTAATATAATATCCGTTTCTTTGTTGGACAATGAAGGGTATAATTTTGTGTTGCAGAACAATGTTATGAACATTCACCTAAATCAAATGTTGGTTGGGTATGGTACGCTTAATAATGGAATATATGTCCTAAATCAACACACAGTTTTCAGTATACAACACACTAATAAAAGAAAACTTTCAGAATTAAATGAAGCTTTTCTTTGGCATTGTAGACTTGGTCATATTAACGAAACAAGACTAAACAAGTTACATAAAGATGGATATTTAAACTCTTTTGAATATAAATCTTATGCGACTTGCCAGTCTTGTATCAAGGGTAAAATGACCAAAACTCCGTTTACCGGACACGGAGAAAGAGCTACTCAGCTCCCTGGCCTCATACATAGTGATGTATGTGGGCCAATGTCTACACAGGCTAGAGGCGGTTTTTCATACTTCATTACATTCACCGACGATTTCTCAAGATTCGGTCATGTATTTTTATTAAAGCACAAGTCCGACGCTTTCGAGAAATTCATTGAATATAAACAAGAAGTAGAAAAACAAACCGGCTTGAGTATTAAGATGCTTCGATCAGATCGAGGTGGAGAGTATCTCAGTACAGAATTTGCAAACTTCCTAAAAGAGAATGGGATTCTCTCTCAGCTCACTCCTCCATACACACCACAGCACAACGGTGTGTCAGAACGACGGAATAGGACCCTATTAGATATGGTCCGGTCCATGATGAGTGACGCAGAGTTACCAGTCTCGTTTTGGGGGCATGCATTGGAGACTGCAGCGTATCTGCTAAACAGGGTTCCAACCAAAGCCGTGTCTACCACGCCATATGAGATATGGAATGGGAAGAGACCATCTCTTAAGAGAATTAAGATTTGGGGTTGCCCGGCCTATGTTAAAAAGCAGAATCCGGACAAACTCAAGACACGGTCGGTCATGTGTAACTTTGTGGGATATCCAAAGAATTCTTATGGATATCTATTCTACCACAAAGAGGAACAAAAAGTGTTAGTTTCTCAACATGCCACATTCTTAGAAAAAGAGTTTTTCACAGACAAAGATGATGGCAAGGTGGTAGATCTAGAAGAGATTCTAGAGACACAAGCTATAAATGACGATTTGGTTGAACCGGCTGTTGCAGCAGAAACTGAAAAACCTCGGCCACTCCGTAGGTCTGGTAGGACTTCTCGCCAACCGGAGAGGTACTACGGTTTCCTTATTGATGGTGACAGAGAAGATTGCATCATGGATGATGATGATCCTACCAGTTTTCAGCAAGCTATCACGAGTGGTGACTCTGTGAAGTGGCTGGATGCCATGAGATCCGAAATGGAGTCTATATACACCAACAAAGTATGGAATTTGGACGTTGTACCCCCTGGGGTAAAACCTGTAGGGTGCAAATGGATCTTTAAAAGAAAGATTGGTGTAGATGGGCAGGTAGAGACCTATAAGGCAAGACTTGTAGCGAAAGGTTTTCGTCAAAGACCAGCTTTGGACTATGACGAAACTTTTTTGCCCGTAGCCATGCTTAAATCCATTCGGATCCTACTTGCTATTGCTGCTCACTACGACTATGAAATCTGGCAGATGGACGTTAAAACAGCATTTCTAAATGGAGATTTAGAAGAATGTGTTTATATGGATCAGCCAGAGGGCTTCATTGACAGTGGGAGCAGCGAAAAAGCATGTAGACTGCTTAAATCCATATATGGGTTAAAGCAGGCATCTCGGAGTTGGAACATCTGTTTCGATGATGTTATCAAAGAGTTTGATTTCATCAAAAATCCAGATGAACCTTGTGTTTATAAGAAGGCTGTAGGAAGAGCTGTCACATTCCTCGTATTGTACGTGGATGATATTCTTCTGATAGGAAATGATATTCCTATGCTACAGTCGGTCAAATCATTCTTATCACTAAGGTTCTCCATGAAGGACCTGGGTGATGCCACATACATCCTGGGCATAAGGATCTATAAAGATAGATCCAAAAAGTTATTGGGATTATCCCAAACCAGGTACATCAACACCATCCTAAAGAGGTTTAGTACGGAAGACTCCAAGCGGGGTGCCTTACCCGCTTGCCATGGAGTCACTCTCTCCAAAGATTCTTGTCCAAAGACCGATGAAGAGAGAGCTCGCATGAGCATTATACCCTATGCCTCGGCAGTAGGATCTATAATGTATGCGATGTTATGTACACGCCCAGATGTAGCTTATGCACTCAGTGTTGTAAGCAGGTATCAATCCAACCCAGGGGAGAACCACTGGACAGCTGTGAAGAACATTCTTAAGTACTTACGAAGGACTAAAGAATTGTTCTTGGTGTATGGTAATACAGATCTCCAAATGGAGGCATTTACCGATTCGAGCTTCCAGAGCGATAAGGATGACAGCAAATCTATCTCAGGGTTTGTATTTACCCTCAATGGAGGGGCGGTAAGTTGGAAGAGTTCCAAACAGGATACCGTTGCAGACTCTACGATGGAGGCTGAGTACATTGCTGCAAATGATGCCGCCAAGGAAGCCGTCTGGATGAAGAAGTTCGTCTCGGAGCTAGGAGTAGTTCCAACCATTATTGATCCAATACCATTGTATTGTGACAATAATGGGATGGCGTTAGCCAAGGAGCCCAGATCCCATCAACGGTCCAGACACATCCTGAGGCGCTTTCATTTGATCCGGGAGATTGTAGATCGCCGCGAGATCGAGATTAAGAGAGTAGACACAAAGAACAACGCCGCGGATCCATTCACCAAGGCCCTCCCTCAGCCGCAGCATGAGCAACTTTTTGAGATGTTGGGTATGAGATACGCCAATAACTGGCCTTAGTGCAAATGGGAGATTGTTGGATATATGTATGCCCTAGAGGCCATTATGTGATAGTGGATGCATCTATACATGTATATATATTCAGTTTGCATTCTTGCTCGACATGATAGTATGCTATCTGGTTCTTCTTTATCTGACATGTTGATTTGATCATGCTTTTATTCATTCATACATGCTGATAAAGCCCTGAGGATATCGGCTTGACTACTCTGATTATGATGGAGATCATACTAGTGGGACATCTGTAGTCTATAAGCATATCCTGGAACGTCCCTAGTCGTAGGTATATCGAGACGGGGCATTGATATACCAGAGTAGACTAGCGTATATGATACTAGACCCATACGATGGGCGATGGATGTTCCCAAATTCATCAATGTTTGACATCAAGATCATATACGGGTGCTCAGTGCTGACTGGGTACACTGGACGGACTCACCGAGAACTCCTATATGGAATTATATCTATCGTCGGATAGCAGTTCTCAGGTGACACTGGTACAGGTTAGTCTGTAGACCCGAGATCGTCATGGAGTCTTGTGTGTTCTCCCACTGTACTTTGATTCCCACCCTACCACGGCTCTACTGAGTCGTACAAACAGGTGGCCGTTGGGTACAGTCCCGAGACATACGAAGACGATAAGCGATAGGAGGGGTTTCGTCTCTCCCGGTATTGGGAGTTGATGCTGTACCGTGCCTGACTGGTTATAACAGCAAGTCCCTGGCCAGGGCTGCTGAGATTTGCTGATAAGTGTTATCAGTAGTTTCTCGATCTGTTATAGACCATTCACCGGCAGGACTTATTGAGTTATTGGGGTCGACGTGACCATCCCTAGGCTCGATATGCAGCATATCTGACGAAGAGACCGGACTGTACGGTAGTGTTGCCGGATGGCTCGACGGGAGTTGTAGCAGGTTCGCTTGTTGTCTTCTGATCGCTCAATACCCGGGTGGCCGTTACGTTTAGCTGACCGCTTGAGGCTTGAGGGTACTTGATATGATCATTACCCTCTGCCGGCGTATTGACGAGTCTTAGAGTCCCACAAAGGAGTTACCCAGTCCAGGCGAAACGTTGTGGTGCGCGTATGCGATATGCGCATGCACCCGATTGAAATGTGCGTATATGATACCGAACATTGATCGGGTGAACTGCTTTTGGTGGGGTCATATGAGATATGACCGGATTGATAAATTAAGTGTTGATTTATCATCTAACCATTAGTATTCTCACTTGAATCCTTTCTAGGGTTTGATGGATGTATGCATGCATGCATGTGTTTCTTTCTTCCTTTCTAGTTTCATGCACATGTAGATGTGCATACATGTACACATAAATACACCCATCGATCATGGTTGATTGCATATGGAAATGGTGGCAATATAAGCCTCACACCATAGATTAAACAATGGATAATTATTTAATTTAAGTTTTAAAGTAAAATGAAAAAGGAAAGGATAAACATTCTTGCTTCTACATTCTTCTTCTAACCTAACCTATCTCAACTACCACTAACCAAGGGTTATCCTTTTCTTTATCATTTAAAACCCAAGTTAAATTAACTATCTATGATTTAATCATGGTTGAAGTTAAGAAGGAAATAAATATATATAGTGATATATATTTCATTTGTTTTCTTAACTCAAGGTTATCTTTTATACCTCTTGTTCATTTTAGCCACCATCTTCATCCTCCTTCATCTCTTCCTCTCTAGTCTTTTCTAGTGAGCTAAATACAACTAAAGAAAGGTTTTTGAAGTGAGATTCCAAACCACAACATCATTCTAGTCAAGTCTAGCCGACTTGATTAGAGTGTTTCCTTCTGTTTTCCAAAGTTGCGAGCTTTGACGGAGTGCTTCGTGGTGGATCGTCCTGGACGCAAGGGAACTTCAAGAGGACCTCGATTCAACACCCAAGACACCAAGGAGTTCAACAAAGGGGAGCTACAAAGGTTGTAGCCTTCAAACCCTTATCTTTACTAGCTTAAAGTTTCATAAGCCTAATTTTCTAGGATTGATCCCTTTGCATGTTAGTTTAGCACCTTAAAAATTATAACTTTGGGTCATGTGATGCTTCAAAACACTTCATAGGGTGCTATACAAACCTTACATTCTGGACATTGAAAATTTGTGGTTGGTTTAATACGTATATACCATTGCTTAATGTACCTGACCCAATCAGAACTTGATTAAGGTGAATGTTCACAACATTACTTACAAATGCAAATTCATAACCTTCTTTAGATAATAAAGATACAGAAATGATATTACAAGTTGCATTGGGTACAAAATAGCAATTACGCAAAACCAAAACGTGTCCATCTGACAAGCCCAGGTAATAGTCCCCCACGGACTCAGCATCCATGCCAGCTCCGTTTGCAACTCTGAGGGTCATATCACCTGCCTTCAAAACCCTACGCTTTCTCAGTGCCTGCAAAGAATTACAGATATGAGATCCTGATCCGGTATCCAATACCCAGAAAGTAGAGTTTATTGAAAGACAGTTTTCAATAACATACACACCTGAAGCTGAAGCTGCAACATGCTTCAGATCCTGTGTTCTGGCCTTCCAAGCCCTGCAATCTTTCTTCCAGTGTCCCTTCTTATGACAATAGAAGCATTCTTCCTTTCCCACAAGCTGCCCCGCTATCTTTGTTGCTTTTGCTTTTCCCTTCGTATCCACTTTACTAACACCGCCCCTTGGTTTGGCGGGGGCTTTTTTCTTCTTTCCCTTGGCTTTCGCATTGGACTTAGAAGAGGAAGATCCTCCTACAAACAAAGTGGATGTTTCCCTACCTTTCTGTAGGGTGCCCTCTGCACTCCTCAGCATGTTGAGGAGCTCCGGAAGTTCAACTTATTTTCCTTGCAAGTTGAAGTTCAGGATAAACTGGGCGTAAATGGAAGGAAGGGACTGGAGAGTCAAGTCCGTATAGAGCTCGTTCTCTAACGTGGTCCCAAGGTCCGTGAGCTCCTCAATGAAGCCAATCATCTTAAGCACGTGTTCCGCTACTGATGATCCGATGGCCAACCTTGCCGAAAATAGCTTCTTCGCACTTCGTATCTTGCGATACGAGATTGCTCTCCATACAGTTCTTTTGTATGGAGAAATATGGATTCGAGGTCCATATTCTCGTGCCTCCTCTGATGTTCATTGTCCATAAAGCATGAGGCACTTGGCCTTCGCGCAATCGATCTCCCAAGTCTTATAGATTTCCCTATCCGCGACGCTGTAGGTGGGACCTGGGACAAGGGGAGCTTTGGTGGTAAGAAGATACCCCAGCTTGTTGTAAGTGATTGCCATTTTGACATTCCTGAGCCAATCTTTGTAGTTTGGCCCTGTCAGTATGTTTTTATCTAGAAGTAACTTAAGTCCAGTCATGTCGATTGGTCGCTGCAATTAGGAGAGAGAGAAGAAACACTCAACATGATGCTCTTGCAAGTTTAGAGTGGTTTTTAGTTTGTCTAAACAGGATAGCTCCCACCGTTTCTCGAATTCCTCATCAAACCAAAAAGGAAGAATTAGTCGGAATCAATCCCACCGTACAATACTTGCTTAACCGTTCAGCCAGGCCAGTGTTGGTACTTCGAGGGAGGTTTTCTAACTCTTTCGCGAAGTTCCTTAATTAAATAACCTCTTTTCCCTAGGGGCGTAGCCCCGCTAACACCTTTCTAGACACCTACTTGGTTTATAGCATTGATCGTTAAGTGAGAAATTTTCCGAGGAGTAGCATATACTCATAGTAGGATCGGGATCCAAATATCATCGCGTGAAAAAACTGAAGGAATCCTACCAGAATCATCACACTCCAAATGGTATGCAGAGCTAGCAAGTTTCTGATTCTTTAGAAACTCCCGATGTGGATTTTTGCCCCATGCTCTTATGACCTTGACTTTGGCCAACAAATCATAAGTCACATGTCATGTTCTATCCGGCATTCTCCAGGTTAATTTGAACCCACCCGTACCTACCCTTGACTTTGGCCAACAAGGCGGTACGACTGTCCCAAACCAACGCATTTATCTAAGCTGCACATGAATACCCAATAGCTACCAATCACTATGCCTTGACTTTGGCCAACAAACATAGCTTGAATACTATTGACTATTCATGTGAAACGACGGAAAGCTACGAATGGTTTTGGCGAAACCGTGAACGTAGTGAACTTGATATAATCGATGGAACGAGATAGCTTTTAAAAGGAGTGGCTCAAGCTCCGCATTTAAAAGTTGGTTTTTGAAAAGAACCGAGTGGTTTTGAAAGTGTTCCAACGACTTTACTTTGGTTTATTTTCTTGCATTTATTTTAATGCGTCCCATCATTTAATCCTACCATTGCAGAAAACAACCAAAATATGACGTACGCTTATGCCATCCGCATTCGCCATGGGGCCCTGTCATTACCCGTTAGGTTACTTAACTAACGACAGAGCGGGGGCTGGACTAGCGCGAATGCAAAACATAAGCAACGCCTAAATAGTTATCATATATAGATATATTGCAATGATAGCCATTTCAGATCACAGATGAACACATTGGATATACTAGGAATCCGCAATTCGCACGAGCCTGTAACGAAAAGCGGATTACATGGTCACGGTGAATAGCCAATACCCCACCCTAGACCCCTACGGGTGCGGCAAACTACCAGCCAAATATCCGAAACGGAGCAACCTCCCTCAACGACGTGAGTATGCCACTCGGAACTTCGAGATATCCGGTAGTTTGTGCACCCCACCATGGGTCTATCCTAGGAGCAAAAATAGTAAAAAGAAATTATACAATGACGGCTACAACCCCGACCCGGTTGTGCGGCCATACAAATAATATTACATCAATTACAAATTTTACATGAATTGAAAGAAAAGAAAAACTCTCGTCTCATAACCCCCCGGCTATTCACCCGCGACAATCCAATGAATTCATATACACATACCATCAACATTACAGATCATAGATATATATAACCCCCACTAATCGACGTATAGCGATTAGCAGACGTTCAATAAATATAAGACATCACAGATATAAACCCGTTAGCTTTAGTCTTTAGAAGTTCGATCAAAATACGGATTTTTATGGCCCAAACACAAATTTTTCATTTTGGAAAATCTGGGCAGAAAAAACATATTGTAAAAATCCCAAAACACCCCTATGAACAAACTGCACGAAAAATTCCCCACGGCCGAGTCAACTCGGCCGTGGGTCCGTGGCGGGAGCATGCTTCTGCCGCGGATCCGCGGCGCGTTGATCGACTCAGTGGACCATTTTTCTGCAGATTCTTCTAAAAACCCTGAGCCAAATTTTAAGGTAATATTTATTGGATTTTGAACAGGAAAAAAAATCGGCAGAAAGTATGCATTTCGGGTGTGTTTCGCGACTTTTTCTCCGATTGAACTTCTAGTTACTTTGCTAACATGTTAGATAGTGTTTAACTAGGCTCTGATACCACTGTAAGTCCATGCTACCATTCCCCGGTACTTACGGGGATGCGGAATTGGTGTAAAACGATTTTTCAAGAGGGTGGTAACATGGACTCATAATACGGATCTTTGTTAAACAACTAGCTAACAACCTAACTAGGAGTTGTTTAACTACTCGGTTAAGGGGTTATACCTTTCTTGAACTCCTTCGTCTTCAACTCTTATGGTGTACCGATCGGCTTCACCCCGTCGTCCCCTCACGCCGAAGATCAATCCACCCGAAAGTTTCTACCTTTGGCTTCTCCTTCGAACTTGAAGAAACTAGAACACTTGGCTTGCTAGGCCTTGTGAACTAGGATGAGTAGAGGATTGTTTTGGTGTTTTTATCTCTAAGGCAATGGTTCTCAACTCATGAGAAGGGTTTGCCTTGAGCTAGAGAGAGCAAGAGGAAGAGGGAGAGCTTGAGCATGTGATGACAAGAGAGAGAAATGAAATGAGAGAATAAGTAAACCTTTTGCCATCTTTGCTCTCATAATCCAAAATCATTATCACAAGTAATAATAATTGAGTATATTGTAATGGTTATTATCATGAAAAATGACACTATCATTTCTTGCATTAAATGCAAATGGTGAACAAAACAAGCAAGCATAAGTCAATGCAACCAAATGATGGCCATTGTCATGATGGTGGTCAACAAGTCCAACCTAGTCAACCGGTCAACAAAAGTCCACAAGTCAACTAGGTCAACCTTTCAACCCTAACCATGTCACTATAATACTCAATTAATATTTTTTTTAATCATGTTTCTTAATCTCATTAGGGTTTGACAAAAGTCAACAGTCAGCAACCCTAATGAGAATCCTCGGCCTCTGTCTCTGTCAACTGTGCAAACACACCCGTATCCGCATTCTGGGGAACACGAATACAAACGAGATAAAACCAATCCCAAAACGTACACTAGGATCTGGCTTAAAACAAAGCCCACTAGTGTTAACTGTCTGGACACTAAACGTGCACCAGTGCACGGATGTGACCGAACACTGTCGCAAAACCATGCGATCTCTACTCTTTTGCCTAAAGGCGAATAGCTCTCTGTGTGGGACTCTAAAGACTTGACACTACGCTGGCAGTGGGTTTAACCACAGACCGCAAGCGGCACTAGCTGTGCGTAACGGCCCCCAGGTAGATGCCGATAAGAAGACGGACGAGGTGAAACCCATCTGAACTGCTACTGAGCCTGAATGTGACAATCTCCATACAGTCCGGTATGTTCGTCTGATACATCGCATGGCGGGCCTAGGGGGCGGTAAATGTCAGTCCCCTAATAGCGGTACAAGTCGTGTCGGAGTGTAGCCCAGAACACCTTGAGATAACACTGGAAACCTACCAGTATATCTCGCTTGCCCTGGCCAGGGACTACTTGTGTAATGGCTCTCCTAGACACAGCGCGATGTCAACCCCCAATACCGGGAGAGACGAATCCTGTCTAACCGTCACTGCCTCCAAGTGCTTCGGGACTGCACCCAACTACTACCTGTTTGCACTACTCCTTTGAGCCATGGTAGGGTAGTAATCAAAGTACAGTGGGAACACACTCAAGGCGAAGTGACAGTGTCAAGTCAGCGGACTAAGCTGTACGCATGTCACCTGGGAACTGATGACTGACGATAGGTATAGTACCAACCAATCAGTTCCCGACGAGTCCTGTCCAGTGTACTCGTAACCTAACGAGCACCCGCATACTATCTCAAGTACGACGTACTGATGGCTGTGGGACAGACCGCCTCCCCTGCTGGGATGAGAAGCGCATACGGTAGTCTACTCCGGAGTAACGATGTCTTGTCTCGATAATTCTGCGACTAGGGACCTGTATAAGGATGTGCTTGTGGATTACCCAGCCCCCACGAGTGTGACTGCCATCACAATGCTGGTATTCAAGCAAAGATCCTAAGGGCTCTACTAATATGTATAAGCAATATGCTAAAAAACACATGCACATATTAAAGTAGAAACAGACCAAGTAGCATACTACCATTTTGAGCAAGATTGTCAATACAAGGTGAATATCCCAAGCTTCCATTAAGTAATATACAAACTAGTATGATACAGTAATGGCCTCTAGGGCATATACACTAGCAGGTGTCAGGATAAGTTCGCTCATCGACCTCCCTTTTGGTCAATACCTGATAGCCCGTTACGTACAAGTAGTACTACTGACGTGCTAGTGGTTAAATCCACAGCCAAAGTATTGACGGGTATTTAGAGTCCCCCACAGACAGTTTCTTAAATTTCGGGCGAAACGTTGTAGAGGCCGTATGGATTTATGGCAGGGTTTGAACATACGCGTGCACTTGTGCACGTATCATGGTTCGGACGGATAATACAAGCGAGTTTTGGTTTAAATCGGATCCTAGTATTATACTGTGTAGATTTTGTCTCATTGCATTTGTATTCGGTCGGAATACAAATGCGGGTATGTATATACAGTCGCAGGGGTTTCCTGTATATTGTTACCGGATCGCTTTTTGAAGTTGCCAGCTTGTTTTCTCTTTTCGGCCAAATTCCTTTTCTACTGTTCTTTGGCTGAATTTTCCTTTGAGGGGGTTCTTTGCAAAGCGGAAATTTGTGAATGCAGAGGTTTTTTTGTGGTCACGTGGGCTGCAGGGATTTCCAGCAAGTTCTTGTTGTGCTTGTCTTCTTTTCTTTGCATTAATTGTGATTAGATTTGATAAGGATTTGGGTGTGACATTATTTCCTCATTATCACCCATTCTTTCTTGCTTATGGTCACCATACACACTAGCTTATGCTCACCCCACTCCTCTTCATTCCCTGGCCGAGCACAAGATTGGGACAGCCCCCCAATTTGTGTGTAGAAAAATGATTCATCTCATTTTGCACTAAAAATCAAAAGCTCATCTCCAAAGCTCATTTCCATCTCACTTCCTCATTGTGGCAACTTCATCAACCTTGAGACAAAGCTTCTACACTTAGTCTACAGCAATCTTGGATACGTCGGCTAGCAAACTTCATGTCCGAGTTGCCTCGGTTCAGAGGCGGGAGCCCGTAAAAAGACTCTTTGATGTGGTGCTCTTCCGACGAGGAGACCGGAGATCGGAGATGCCGCGAGGAGCTAGAGATGGTGGCCAAAGACCGAAGGACACGGATCGATCAGTATAGCCTTCTAACCCTTCTCTAGTTTGCTAGTTATAGGTTAATGGTTCGATCCGAGATTAAAGTCTGCGATAGCGCCGGTTTCAAGTTTAGAAAAAGTTTTCGTTTCCGCTTTTTGTCCTCGGACAGACAGCCGGGGCGCTACCGTAGACTTACAGTGGTATCAGAGCCACACCATTAACCTTTACTAGCTTGCTCTAACGTGTTTAAAATATCGACCGAACGAAATTTTCGAAACCGCGATTCCATTTCATGAAGTTTCTGTCGAATTTTTTTTGTGGTCTAAAAAATATTTTGGTTACGTCAGAAAATCAGGCAGGCTTTTCTAAGACATCTGTGAAAATTTGGTAGCATGATGCTACAGTGACACCGCTGAACCGCGGCAATAACCCTGTTTTGGCCACGGTTCCGCCGCCATTTTGTGGCTTCTCTGCACCAAATTTTCTACAGTGGTCTTTGACTTAGAATTGGGGTTTCTGGTATTTTTAGTTTCGGCCCAGATTATTTTGAGTGCTGGATATGTGCTTGGGGCCCACTTCCAGAAATTTTGTCGATCGAAAATTTTAAATATGTTAGTTCACAGTGCTTCCTTTATATCTGTAACCGTGAATGTCATTCGAGCGGTAAATCTTGTCTATTGCTATAGTTCTTTTAGACGGATTTGCGAATGTGACATTCACGTTGATGTTCTGTGTTGTGCTGTGATGTTGCGGATTTGTCGTGGTGGATAGCTTGGATGCGATGGTAGTACAGTTTGGTTATATTTGTACATTTGATATTGTGGGGCGAGCGTCTGACATGTGGACTGCCGTCACTGCCTGTTTGTGTATTATTCTTTTGGGGCACGACCGGGCTGAGGTTGATATACCCGTTGTTTATATTTTACTTTCTGTACTAGGATTATCCCAAGGTGGGGTGCACGGATAGCCGAGTTCTAGAGGGCAACGGGCCCGCATCTCATGGCTTTGAGACGGAGAGGGCTTCACTCTAGAATTGGCGGGCTATTCGCCGCATTCGTAGGGGTACAGGTTGACCCAAGGAGGGGTGCTCAAGTTACCGGATTCCGTGAAATGATGGGTGGTCCATTCACTTTGTTGAAGGGGGCTGCCTCACATCAGGTTTTGGCGGGTAACTTGTCGCACTCATAGGGGTCTAGGATTTCATTGCACAGGCTATCGACACGACCAGGGGAACGTCGGGTTTCAGTAGCGGCTCTATGAAACCCGGGGATCCCAGATTATCTGTATTGTTCTGTGATGCTTATTACATTTCTGTGATGTTGCATTTTATCACGCCTTGAACGATTATTATATATTGATATATATACTAGTAGATGTTGTATATGTTTTACACCCGCGCTAGTCCAGTCCCCGCTCTGTCGTTAGTTAAGTAACCTAACGGGTGATGACGGGACCCAGTGGTGAATGCGGATGGCATATACGTACATCATATTTTCGTTCTTTTGTGGTGTGATCAATTGATGGGACTGCGTTGATTCAGATCAATGCAAGGAAAACAAACCTGTTTGACGTTGTTGGAACAATTTTTCAAAAAGCTGTAAGTGCAAGGGCGTTCTCTTTTGTTTTGCATAGTGGTATTCGGTTATGAATATGCAGCACCTCAGTCGACGAGGCAAGGGCCGAGATCCCTTCACCGGGAGTGACCCCTCGGACAGAAGTTTGCGTCAGGGTAATAACTTCACTATAGTTGATTACTTTTTGCTTTGCATCGTGGTATTCAGTTGGAATATCCTGCACCTCATTCTATGGGGAAAGAGCCGAGATCCCTTCACTGGAAGTGACCTCTTCAGCAAAGGTTTTCGCCACTATATTTTTATGAAAAGCTATCCGGTTATTTCAACGATATCAAGTTCATTACGTTAAAGATTTTTTCACCAAAAACCATTCGTAGCCATCTGTCATTTCAGACGGGTAGCACTTAGTATTCATGCTATGTTTGTTGGCCTTCGTCATGGCATAGTGTATGGTAGCTATTTGTTACTTTTCTGCTGTATAGATAGATGCATTAGTTTGGGACAGTCATACTACTATTTTGGATTTCGTCAAGGGTATGTACCGGTGGGTTCAAATTAACCTGGATAATGACGGGTAGAACTTGACATGTGACTTATGATATGTTGGCCTTCGTCAAAGTCATAAGAGCATGGGGTAAAAATCACATCGGGAGTTTCTAAAGAAACTGAAACTTTCCAGATATGTGCATACCTTCTGGAATGTGATAACATGAGTGGATTCCATCATGTTATCATGCGATGATAGTTGGATCCCGATTCCCACTAATGAGTTGGTTTACTCCTCGGGTGATCCCAACTAATTCTTCTTTCAAGTTTGAAGGAGAATTTGAGGTTACAGTGGGAGGTTTCCTGATTAGATAAATTGATAACCATTCTGATCTAGAATAGAGTGTACGCAGAGTGTTTCTTTTCTCTCTCTCTTTGGCAACGACCATGGCCCGACCCTAGACTATGACTCAGTGACCAAGTTAACCGAATCTTCTTAAAACACTGGCTTTTGGATTGTCTAAATTGCATACCTCATTGCCACTCCTATTTTTACCCTTTTTCTTCGGAACATCCCGTATTACTACGAACATCCACTTCCATTAGATAAAACCATCGTATGGTTATATACGAACTCGAAGGAACTTGTTCCAGATTTGAGAATGGTTTCCGGTTCTGGAGAAAATGAATAGGACTATTCAGTTGCCTTTTCCTTTTTCCTTCTCTCACCTTGCGAGTGCTCCTTGGATTAGGACGGTACACCTATTACGCTAATTGGATAGTCTTCATCCAAACCATAGGCAGGTACCGAAAGGTAGGGCATGAGGAAAACCATTTAGCCTAAAAGGTGTACAGAAGGTATTAAGTAAAGAAAAATAAAAGGGATTAGCAAGAGTGCAAAGTAAATTGCGACTGCTATTCATGACCAAAACAAGTATTTCATCGCCACTCCTACGTCACCTTTTTATTTCTCCGTAACACCCCGTATCACTACGAAGATCCACAGTTTATTGGATAATCCATCGTATGGTTATAAACGAACTCAAAGGAACCTGTTCCAGTTCGGGGATGGATTCTGGTTCAGGAGAAATAGAAATAAGGTTTATTCAGTTGTCTTTTATCTTTACCTTCTCTCACGTTGCGAGTACTTGTAGGATTAGGGGAGTACACCCATTATGCTTATTGGATAGTCTTCTTCCAAACCATAGGCTGGTGCCGAACGGTAGGAAAGGAAGAAAACTATTTGGCCTAAAGGAGGTGTACAGAAGGTAATGACTAAAGACATATAAAGGGATTTGGAGAGACGGCAAAGAAATATACGGTTACAGTTGTGAATCTTATAATGGAAGAGGCATTACTAGGAATACCCGTGTTGGGGTAAAAATTTACACCCCGGTTGACCAAGTCAAAATCAAAGTCAACCCCAAGCCAAGTGGGCCCGAGCCCAGATCCAGTGGGTCCATGCCCGGGTCGAGCCCGAACATGAAGCGGCCGACCTTCCCCCATGCCAAGATAAAAATTTTGTAATAAATAATTTTGTTGTATTTCTTTTATTTTATTTTCGGATAAATGTAAGAAAAATAGGCATAAAGCCAAATTTTTGTAAAGCCCATGGCTTATGTGCAAAAAGAAATGGCACATGAGCCATAGAATAGGCAAAATGCCATTTTGTGAAGCCCAAGGGGCTATGTGTAAAGTGTGTAGCCTATAAAGGCAAAGATAATGAAATATCCCAAGAACTTTTCTCTTTCCAAAAAAAAGTTTCAGAGCTGAGCTCTTTCTTCCATCTCTAAGGTCCCAAAACCTTCTTCTTTCTCTTGAATTAAATCAAGAGTTTTACTCTCCTTTTTATAAAACAAATTAGTTTTTCACCACAAAACCCATCAAGGGGAACTCAGATCTTCCATTAGATCTTAAAAAGGAGTGATTTTTAAAATCCCATATCTCTTGATCTTCAAGATCCAGCTAACAGAGGAGGAAGAAGAAGAACCCCTTTCACTAAATCCTAAAAAAAAAAAAAAAAGGAAAAAAAAAACACTCAGGAGTCCAACTCCTCTTTGATTTCTCATCAGAGAAATCATTTTAGGCTAAAAGCCTCTTTTTCTCGCCGGCGCTCAAGCACAGAGCGCCCACGTCCCGACACGTGGCGCGCTTGCACTCCAGCGCAAGTCGCCCTCGTGTCGACACGTGGCGCTCTTGCGCTCAAGCGCAAGCGCCCGAGCGCAAGTCACCCCGGTGTCGACACGTGGCGCGCTTGCGCTCCAGCGCAAGCGCTCGAGCGCAAGTCGCCCTCGTGCCGACACGTGGCGCTCTTGCGCTCCAGCGCAAGCGCTCGAGCGCAAGTCGCCCTCGTGCCGACACGTGGCGCTCTTGCGCTCCAGCGCAAGCGCTCGAGCGCAAGTCGCCTACGTGCCGACACGTGGCGCGTTGCGCTCCAGCACTCTGCGCTCGAGCGCAAAGCGCCCACGTGCCGACACGTGGCGCGCTCGCGCTCAAGCGCCTAGGCGCTGGCCCCACGCATCCTTTGGATGTCTTTTTCCCCTTTATTTATATATACATGTATATATATACATATGTATACAAATGTACACATACACAAAACACACGCACACCGCACATTGAGTTCGCATGACCAGTTGACCCGTTAATCGGAGGTTCTCTCGCCCCAAAGGCGAGGGGTAATTAACGGCAGCTTAGTCCGCGGCTGCCGGAGATTCGGATCCCCACAATCATTAAACCCCAGCCTACCCTAGGCAGGGGGAATCTGTAGTACGCCTGACAAGCGCGCGCGTATTCCCATCTCAATGGGGTGACGAAAAACACCCTACAGATTCTGGCACGCCCGGTGGGACCAATCTCTCCTCCCATATTTCGGGTTAAACGTTCATGCGAACTCAATCAATATACATACCTGTATTTATACTAAAAATAATGCTTTTTCATGCAGATTTTCAAGCAATCAACCTTCGACGACAATGTCTCCCCAGAAGAATTCAGCTTCCAACGTGACCCCGATTCCGTACGTGGTCAAGATCAACGCTCGTGTGGTTCTCCCCGCGAGCCTCAGTCGACAGTGGGAATATATTGCTACAAGGTAATGCCATTCGGACTGAAGAACGCAGGTGCTACATATCAAAGGGCAATGACCAATATCTTTGATGACCTGATCCATAAAGTCGTCGAATGCTATGTTGATGATCTGGTCGTCAAGACTAAAGCCAAGGCCGATCATATCCAAGATCTCAGGACCGTTCTCACCAGGCTGAGGGAATACGATCTGAAGATGAATCCTCTGAAGTGCGCTTTTGGCGTGTCATCAGGAAAATTCCTGGGCTTCATAGTCCGACATCGAGGGATCGAAGTTGACCCATCAAAGATAAAGGCCATCATGGAGATGACCCCTCCGAAGAGTCTGACGCAGCTAAGATCTTTTCAAGGCAAGCTTGCTTATATACGGATGTTTATCTCAAATTTATCGGGAAGATGTAGGCCCTTCTCAAAGCTCATGAAGAAAGGAGCTCCTTTTATCTGGGATACCGATTGTCAAGCAGCGTTCGAAAGCATCAAACAATACTTGTTGCACCCTCCAGTGCTGGCCGCTCCCATTCCAAATAAACCGCTGATTCTCTACACCGCCGCGTTGGACGAGTCACTCGGTGCGCTCCTTGCCCAGAATAACGAGGAAGGAAAAGAAAATGCTCTCTACTACCTCAGTCGAACTCTAGTCGGGGCGGAACACAACTATTCCCCAATCGAAAAGCAATGCCTGGCTCTAATATTTGCTGTGAAGAAGCTGATGCACTATCTGCTGGCTCATCGGGTTATGCTGATCTCCAAGGTCGACCCGCTCAAACACTTGATGACCAAAGCAAGCCTAGCCGGCAGGATGGCAAGATGGGCTGTCATGCTACTTGAGTTTGATATAGTTTATACTCCTCAGAAAGCAGTAAAAGGGCAAGCCCTTGCAGACTTTCTCGCTGCTCATCCCATACCAGAAGGGTCGCCGCTAAATTGTGAGTTACCCGACGAACAAGTGCTACACCTCGAGGAAGATGGGCCATGTTGGGAGCTCTACTTCGATGGAGCCTCATCAATAAGAACCTCCAGTAAATCAAGCATCCCGGAGATAAGAGCAGGGATAGAATTGGTGTTCATCACACCATCAATGGGAACCCTACGGCGTTCTTTCGCTCTCACTGAGCCTCGGACAAACAACGAAGCTGAGTATGAAGCTCTGATAGCTGGTTTGGAGCTCGCCGTAGAAATGGAAATCCGTCGGCTACGAGTCTACGGTGACTCCCAGCTTGTCGTCAACCAAGTAAGCAGCGACTATAAGATATACAAACCCGAATTAGCTCGGTACAGAGGCCGAGTGGTGGAACTCATGAAACGGTTCACCCATATTGAACTAACGAGAGTCCCTAGAGCGTTGAACGGGAAGGCTGATGTACTCGCTCGCCTGGCCAAGGAGCTGGCTGATCCTGACATGGACGAAATTCTGATCACAGTCAGGAGCCGGCAAATTCTACCCCCAGTCTCTCTACGAGAAGAGGAAAGCGCGGAACAGAAGAGCAGTCCTGCGGAAGAAGCTTCGATCATCCAAGACGAGCCCGATTGGAGAGAACCCTTCATAGAGTACCTCCGAAACGACAAGCTGCCAGAAGAAAAATCTGCAAGGATTCAGCTGAAGAAAAGAGCTCTCCGATACGTGTTTGTAAATGACACGTTATACCGCAGGTCATACGACCAACTATGGCTCAGGTGTCTGTCATTGGCCGAAGCCCAAAAGGTCATGAAAGATGTCCACTCGGGCGTTTGCGGTGCTCACCAATCTGGCCCCAAGATGCGACTTCAAATCAAACGGCTTGGGTATTACTGGCCCACCATGATACGGGATTGCGGAGAGCATGCAAAGAAATGTTATATCTGCCAAATTCACGGTGATTTTATTCACAAGCATCCCAATCCATTGCATCCTACAGTGGCGTCGTGGCCCTTCGAAGTCTGGGGCACCGACATTGTTGGCCCAATTGATCCTCCATCATCCAAAGGCCATCGGTTTATACTGGCCGCGACAGACTACTTCTCCAGATGGGCTGAAGCTGTCCCGCTAAAAGAAGTTAAGACAAAGGATATTCTGACATTCTTCCAGCATAATATTCTATACCGCTTCGGTACACCAAGAAGAATCATTTCTGACAACGGGCCTTCTTTCAAGAGCTTCAATGTCTCAAGGTTCGCTACTCAGCACAAGATAGACGGGAGATATTCCTCCATCTATAATCCAAGAGCCAACGGGCTAGCCGAAGCCTTCAATAAGACTCTATGCAAGCTCCTGAGGAAAAATGCTTCAGCCAACAAGAGAGACTGGAATCTCAAACTTCACGAGGCGTTGTGGGCATATCGTACCACACACCGTACTCCAACTCAGTCCACTCCATACTCATTGCTCTTCGGAGTGGAGGCAGTCCTCCCCCTCGAAGTTGAAGTTCCAAGCTTAAGAATGGCCGTCCAACATGAGTTGACGGAGGAAGAAAACGTGCTCCTTCGACTTGAAGAACTCGATGCCCTCGAAGAAAAGAGGCTCGCGGTGCAGCAAAATCTGGAGCTATACCGAGCCCAAATGTCACGGGCCTATGACAAGATAACCCGTCTCCGCGCTTTCAAGAAAGGTGAATTGGTGTTGGTCCTCAAAAGACCGATCATCCCCAATCGACATGCCAAGGGAAAATTCGAGCCGAACTGGGAAGGACCATACGTCATCGAGAAAGTGTTCGACGGAGGATCCTACCAACTAATAAGTGCCGAGGGAGAAAGGCCCATGCCACCCATCAATGGCCGATATCTCAAGAAATACTACACATGAATGCTCCAAGTCGCAGGCGAATTGAGCACATCGGCCCTACGGTCTGGATCAGACATCCTGCAAAACCGTATACAATCCACGGGCGTAAATGACCCCTATTTCTCCCAAATCCTGCCGGTGAGACTACTTTTAAAGTCCCACCAGCGGCAAAAAAAAAAACAAAAAAAAACAAAAAAAAAACGGTATGTCCACAAGCAAAACGGGCACGGATGAAAACCCGAAAGGGCTCCGTGAGTAAAAACAGCAGGACTACCGGCGAGTCTGTGAAAACCCGAAAGGGCGCAAACTCGTGAAAAGAGATGAAATACACTCGCAAAGCCCTCTCGACCTTGCGAGGAGAAAACCCCTGCGTGAGATCCTTACGACTCACAAAGGAGCAACACACTTAGGAATCCTCACGATTCCTAAGGAGAAAATACACCTGCGGGATCCTTACGACTCGTAGGGAGAAAATGCTTTTATGGGACCCTCACGGCCCATGAAATTGAAAAGCCTTGGGTGGTAGGGACCCAAACCTATCTCCTAAGCCATCGTTCCCCAACGGGCAACGGCAAATGATGAGTCGCTCCTGGCATTTCGCTTCAGTGTTAGCGGTGCTGATGCCGACCAAAAACCCAAATCCCAAGTCCTCCCAAGGCAAATGATGAGTTGCTCCTGGCATTATTCCAGTGCAGCAATGCTGATGCCAAACAAGATCCAAATTCCAAGTCCCCAAATGGCGAATGATGAGTCGCTCCTGGTACCATATTCCAGTGCAGCGATGCAGACGCCAACCAAATTCCAAATCCCATACCCCAACGGCGAATGATGAGTCGCTCCTGGTACCACATTCCAGTGCAGCAATGCAGACGCCAACAAATCCCTGAAATCTTTCTGGCCCTACGGTCTGGATCATACATCCTGCAAAACCGTATACAATCCACGGGCGTAAAACAATCCCAATCTCTCCTAAGTCCTACCGGTGAGACCACATTCAAAGTCCCACTAAAAAAAAAAAAAAAAAGGGGGGGGGGGGGTTATGTCCACAAGCAAAATGGGCACGGAGGAAAACCCGAAAGGGCTCCGTGAGTAAAAACAGCAGGACTGCCGACGAGTTTGTGAAAACCTGAAAGGGCGCAAACTCGTGAAAAGAAGATGAAATGCACTCTCAAAGTCCTCTCGACTTTGAGAGGAGGAAATTCCCGCGTGAGATCCTTACGACTCACAAAGGAGCAACACACTTAGGAGTCCCCACGACTCCTATGGAGAGAATACGCCTACGAGATCCTTTCGACTCGTAGGGAGAAAATGCTTTTATGGGACCCTCACGGCCCATAAAATTGAAAAGTCTTAGGTGATAGGGATCTAAACCTGCCTCCTAAGCCATCAATTCTCAAATTCTCTCGGGGCAAATGATGAGTTGCTCCTGGCATTATTCCAGTGCAGCAATGCAGATGCCAAACAAAAACCAAAATCCCAAAATCCTCTCCATGACAGATGATGGTTCGCTCCTGGTACCATATTCCAGTATAGCGATGCTGATGTCAACCCAATCAAAATCAACAAGTCAACTTCCACCCGACACCGCAAGAAGCGGAGCAAGTCAAGTCTACCCCTGACACTGCAAGAAGCAGAGCAAGTCAAATCAAGCACCGACCGTCCAAGTCGCTAAAAGGGCAGCAACGACCGTCCACGTCGCAAAAAGGGCAGCATCGACCGTCCAAGTCGCTAAAAGGGCAGCAACGACCGTCCACGTCGCAAAAAGGGCAGCACCGACCGTCCACGTCGCTAAAAGGGCAGCACCGACCGTCCAAGTCGCAAAAATGGCAGAACCGACCGTCCAAGTCGCAAAAAGGGCAGCACCGACCGTCCAAATCGCTAAAAGGGCAGCACCGACCGTCCACGTCGCTAAAATGGCAGCACCGACCGTCCAAGTCGCAAAAAGGGCAGAACCGACCGTCCACGTCGCTAAAAGGGCAGCATCGACCGTCCAAGTCGCAAAAATGGCAGCATCGACCGTCCACGTCGCTAAAAGGCCAGCGCAGGATTCCTACAAAGCGGGAACCGGATCACTCCGGGCCAGGGAAACGTCTATCACGGACACTCCATCTCGGAGTCATGTCAAGCAACGACCGTCCATGTCGTAAAAAGGACAGTGCCAGCTTCCTAAAAAGCGGGAACCAAATCAGGTCGCCTCCAAGTAAAAGAAGATCCATCAATTTCGTGCACACGACCCATATATGTGGTGTGCATTTATTGATGGGGGGCAATTTGTTGGGGTAAAAATTTACACCCCGGTTGACCAAGTCAAAATCAAAGTCAACCCCAAGCCAAGTGGGCCCGAGCCCAGATCCAGTGGGTCCATGCCCGGGTCGAGCCCGAACATGAAGCGGCCGACCTTCCCCCATGCCAAGATAAAAATTTTGTAATAAATAATTTTGTTGTATTTCTTTTATTTTATTTTCGGATAAATGTAAGAAAAATAGGCATAAAGCCAAATTTTTGTAAAGCCCATGGCTTATGTGCAAAAAGAAATGGCACATGAGCCATAGAATAGGCAAAATGCCATTTTGTGAAGCCCAAGGGGCTATGTGTAAAGTGTGTAGCCTATAAAGGCAAGGATAATGAAATATCCCAAGAACTTTTCTCTTTCCAAAAAAAAGTTTCAGAGCTGAGCTCTTTCTTCCATCTCTAAGGTCCCAAAACCTTCTTCTTTCTCTTGAATTAAATCAAGAGTTTTACTCTCCTTTTTATAAAACAAATTAGTTTTTCACCACAAAACCCATCAAGGGGAACTCAAATCTTCCATTAGATCTTAAAAAGGAGTGATTTTTAAAATCCCATATCTCTTGATCTTCAAGATCCAGCTAACAGAGGAGGAAGAAGAAGAACCCCTTTCACTAAATCCTAAAAAAAAAAAAGAAGGAAAAAAAAAACACTCAGGAGTCCAACTCCTCTTTGATTTCTCATCAGAGAAATCTTTTTAGGCTAAAAGCCTCTTTTTCTCGCCGGCGCTCAAGCGCAGAGCGCCCACGTCCCGACACGTGGCGCGCTTGCGCTCCAGCGCAAGTCGCCCTCGTGTCGACACGTGGCGCTCTTGCGCTCAAGCGCAAGCGCCCGAGCGCAAGTCACCCCGGTGTCGACACGTGGCGCGCTTGCGCTCCAGCGCAAGCGCTCGAGCGCAAGTCGCCCTCGTGCCGACACGTGGCGCTCTTGCGCTCCAGCGCAAGCGCTCCAGCGCAAGCGCTCGAGCGCAAGTCGCCCTCGTGCCGACACGTGGCGCTCTTGCGCTCCAGCGCAAGCGCTCGAGCGCAAGTCGCCTACGTGCCGACACGTGGCGCGTTGCGCTCCAGCACTCTGCGCTCGAGCGCAAAGCGCCCACGTGCCGACACGTGGCGCGCTCGCGCTCAAGCGCCTAGGCGCTGGCCCCACACATCCTTTGGATGTCTTTTTCCCCTTTATTTATATATACATGTATATATATACATATGTATACAAATGTACACATACACAAAACACACGCACACCGCACATTGAGTTCGCATGACCAGTTGACCCGTTAATCGGAGGTTCTCTCGCCCTAAAGGCGAGGGGTAATTAACGGCAGCTTAGTCCGCGGTTGCCGGAGATTCGGATCCCCACAATCATTAAACCCCAGCCTACCCTAGGCAGGGGGAATCTGTAGTACGCCTGACAAGCGCGCGCGTATTCCCATCTCAATGGGGTGACGAAAAACACCCTACAACCCGGATACCCCTTCGAAACATTTACATGTTTCAGTTTCACTGTGTATTGTTAAAAGAAAACAGATTTCCCAATTAGTCCTTGCTCCAGGATATGTATTTACCAGGTTTGATTATTACATCTGTATGGTGTTACAGATGATGAGTGGGAGTAAGTTATTGGGAATTGGGTGATCATTCTCATTATATCGGAATTCGTTGTAATTGGTGATATTTGAGGAAATCGCCTGGGTTGTTTGCCGGACGGCAAATATTTGGTTTTGAATATCCGTTGTTATGCATCAATTTCAAATTGATATATCTGTATGTTTATTTTTATAAAGTGAGATATAACTTTTTAAAATTTTGTCGATGACAATTACCTATATCAGTTGATGGTTAGGTAAGGAGCATTAAACAGCGGTGTAATTCTTCTTAACCATAAGTACAGTTTTCAACCTACGACACACAGGGAATGAGTTATTAGACTCAGGGGACTTATATAGAGTATTGTATATTGTCCAGTGTCCATGAAGACAGTGGGGATGGTACTCGTACTATATTCTGTTTACTTATGACTTCTCTAGTTCTTAGACATGTGTTTCGTAGAAATCCAAGTTCTAAGTTTTGAGAAGTTATAGGTATAAGAATAAAGTAGAGAACCAGGCGTTGCAAGTATCAGGATTCTTCAAGGTGATCGTGTTAGTGTATATGCCCTAGAGGCCATTACTGTATCATACTAGTTTGTATATTACTTGATGGAAGCTTGGGATATTCACCTTGTATAAACAATCTTGCTCAATATAGTAGTATGCTACTTGGTTTGTTTCTACTTCAATGTGTACTTATGTTTATTTCAGTATATCACTTATACACATTAGTGGAGCCCTTAGGATCTTTGCTTGATTACCAGCGTTGTGATGGCAGTCACACTAATGGGGGCTGGGTAATCTATAGGCACATCCTTATACAGGTCCCTAGTCGTAGGACTATCGAGACAGGGCATCGATACTCCGGAGTAGACTAGCGTATGCGCTTCTCATCCCAGTGTGGGAGATGGTCTGTCCCACAGCCATCAGTACGTCGTACTGGAGATAGTATACGGGTGCTCGTTGGGTTACGAGTACACTGGACAGGACTCGTAGGGAACTGAAAGGTTGGTATTATACCTATCGTCAGTTATCAGTTCCCAGGTGACATGAGTACAGCTTAGTCCGCTGACTTGACACTGGCACTTCGCCTCGAGTGTGTTCCCACTGCACTTTGATCACTACCCTACCACGGCTCAAAGGAGTCGTGCAAACAGGTGGTGGTTGGGTGCAGTCCCGAAGCACTTGGAGGCAGTGACGGTTAGACAGGATTCGTCTCTCCCGGTATTGGGGGTTGACATCGCGCTGTGTCTAGGAGAGCCATTACACGAGTAGTCCCTGGCCAGGGCAAGCGAGATATACTGGTAGGTTCCAGTGTTATCTCAGGGTGTTTTGGGCTTCACTCCGACACGACTTGTACCGCTATTGGGGGACTGACGTTTTACCGCCCCCTAGGCCCGACATGCGATGTATCAGACGAACAGACCGGACTGTACGGAGAATGTCACATTCAGACTCAGTAGGAGTTCAGATGGGGTTTCACCTCGTCAGCCTTCTTGTCGGCATCTACCTGGGGACCGTTACGCACAGCTAGTGCCGCTTGCGGTCTGTGGTTAAACCCGCTGCCAGCGTAGTATCGAGTCTTTAGAGTCCCACACAGAGGGTATTCGCCTCTGGGCAAAACAGAGTAGAGGTCGCATGGTTTTGCGACAGGGTTCGTTCTCATCCGCGCACTTGTGCACGTTTGGAGTCCGGACGGATTATACTGGCAGGCTCTGGTTTGAGCCGGATACTGGTATATGTTTTAGGGTTGCTTTTATCTCTTGGTATTCTTGTTCCTCGGAACGAGAATGCAGGTGTGTATGCACAGTTGCTTGAGGCGGAGGATGAGGTATTTCATTAGGGTTTCGGAACGGGTGCGTATGCACAGTTGACAGTCTTCATTTTCCAAACCCTAATGGATTTATATATTATCTATTAATAATAGTAATTAAATGAGAATTTTGTTATGGTAGATTTTGTTGACTTGTTGACCATGGTTGACTTGTTGACCATGGTTGAATGTTGACCACCATCATGCTTTGAAAGATCCTCCTTGATTCATGCTTACACTTCATTTAAAGAAGCATGATAGTGGTCATTCCAAATTACCATCAACTATTCTTATTTTCAATTATTATTATTTAGATAATTCTTTTCTTTTGGCATTATGGTTGCAAGAAAGAAAAAGGTTGCTCATTATCTCATTTAGCTTCTCTCTCCTCTCTTCATCTTCTTCTTCCTCTAGCAAAAGAGAACCCTTCTCATGTGTTGAGAATCCTTCTCTTTAAAAAGAAAAGCAAACCCTAGTCACTCTCTACTCTTTCTAGGTTCAAGGTTTAGCAAGCCGGAAACCCTAGTTCACTCAAAGATCGAGGAAGAGCCCAAAGGTCGAACCTTCGAGGTGGATCCATCTTCGACGGATGAAGGCGACGAAAAGAGAACCATCAACCTCTACAAGATTTCAAGAAGAAGGAGTTCAAGTTTAGGTATAACCTTCATCCGAGTAGCTAACTCCCTTTAGCGTATTTGCTAGTTTAGTTTATACACGATCCCGACCTTGTTTAGTCCATGTTGCCTCTTGCGATAAAAATTTGTTTTTTTATACCGTTTCCGCCTCCCCGTAAGCACCGGGGGTCGCAATATGGACTTACAGTGGTATCAGAGCCTAACTAAACTTAAACTAGCTTGGTAGCGAAGTGTATGGAAGTTCGAAACCGAAAAATCACAAAACCGGAAAAACCAAAACCCTAAGTTTCTGTTGAAATTTTTTCTGCTCTGAATGAAAAACTTTATACTTGTAAATTCGGCTCAGGGTTTTGTGTGAACACCCAAGAAAAACGTTGCCCTAATTCATTCAAACCGCCGCTCTTCCGCCGCACGAGGTAGGCATGTGCCGCGGAAGCGCCGCGGTTTGTCGTCTTCTGTGCATCGTTTTTCGTGCAGTGTTCTTCTGTGTTGGTTTTGGGATTTTTAAGATATATTATATGTGCCCAGATTTTCCAGAACAGAAATTCCCTTTTGGGGTCCTATAATTCCGTATTTTTTCCGAACTTCACTGCACTTTGGCTATGTTGGTTATATCTGTGATGTTTGCATGTATTGAACGTCGGCTAATCGCTATAAGTCGATTAGTCGGGGTTATACATGATCTGTGTTTGATATTGGAATGTGTATATGAATGTGTTGGACTGTCGCGGGTGAATAGCCGGGGTGGATGTGAGATGAGCTTTTGTTTTTCTTTCATTCATTGTAAATGTAAATTGATGTAATAATATTATTTGTTTGGCCGCACAACCGGGTCGGGGTTGTAGCCGTCATTGTATAATTCTTTTTACTGTTTTTACTCCTAGGATAGACCCATGGAGGGGTGCACAAACTGCCGAGTACTTGGCGGGTAGTTTGCCGCACCCGTAGGGGTCTTGGGTGGGGTATTTGGCTATTCACCGCGACCGTGTAATCCGCTTTTCATTGCAGGCTCGAAAGGATTGCGGATTGCTAGTATATCCAATGTATTCATCTGTGATCTGTAATGTCTATCATTGCTTTCTATTTAGGCGTTGCTTATGTTTTACAGCCGCGCTAGCCCAGCCCCCGCTCTGTCGTTAGTTAAGTAACCTAACGAGTGATGACGGGACCCCGTGGCGAATGCGAATGGCATAAGCGTACGTCATATTTTGGTTGTTTTCTGCAATGGTAGGATTAAATGATGGGACGCATTAAAAGAACTAATGCAAGAATATCACGCATTAAAAGAACTAATGTAAGATAATAAACCAAGTTAAAATCGTTGGAACACTTTCGAAAAACCACTCGGTTCTTTTCAAAACTAACTTTTAAATGCGGAGCTTGAGCCACTCCTTCTAAAAGCTATCTCGTTCCATCGATTATATCAAGTTCACTACGTTCACGGTTTCGCCAAAACCATTCGTAGCCCTCCATCATTTCAGTTAAATATACGGTAGTATTCAAGCTATGTATTTTGACCTCACGCCAAGGCATAGTGATTGGTAGCTGCCGGATATTTATCTGTTGCATAGATAGAATGCGTTGTTTTGAGACAGTCGTACCGCCATTTTGGCCTACGTCAAGGTAAGTACGGGTGGATTCAAATCAACCGGGATAATGATGGGAAGAACTTGACATGTGACTTATGACATTTTGACCTCACGCCAAGGTCATAAGAGCATGGGGCAAAAATCCACATCGGGAGTTTCATAAGTACTGAAACTTGCTAGATTTGCATACCATTTGGAGTGTGATGATTATGGTAGAATTCCTTCATTTTCGTCACGCGATGATATTTGGATCCCGATCCTACTGTGAGTATATGCTACTCCTCGGGAAATTTCTCACTAAACGATCAATGCTATAAACCTAGTAGGTGCCTAGAAAGGTGTTAGCGGGGCTTCGCCCCCAGGGAAAAGAGGTTCTTAAATTAAGGAACTTCGCGAAAGCGTTGGAAAACCTCCCTCGAAGTACCGACACTGGCCTGGCTGAACGGTTAAGCAAGTATTGTACGGTGGGATTGATCCCGACTAATTCTTCCTTTGTGGTTTGAAGAGGGATTCGAGAGACAGTGGGAGCCATCCTGTTTAGGCAAATTAAAAACCATTCTAAACTTGCAAGAGCATCGTGCTAAGTGTTTCTTCTCTCCCCCTGCAGCGACCAAATCGAAATGACTGGACTTAAGTTACTTCTAGATAAAAACATACTGACAGGGCCAAACTACAAAGATTGGCTCAGGAATGTCAAATTGGCAATCACTTACGACAAGCTGGGGTATCTTCTTACCACCAAAGCTCCCCCCGTCCCAGGTCCCACCTCCAGCGTCGCGGATAAGGAAATCCGTAAGACTTGGGAGATTGATTGCGCGAAGGCCAGGTGCCTCGTGCTTGCCTCTATGGACAACGAACATCAGAGGAGGCATGAGAATATGGACCTCGAGTCCATATTTCTCCATACAAAAGAACTGTATGGAGAGCAGTCTCGTATCGCAAGATACGAAGTGTCGAAGAAGTTATTTTCGACAAAGTTGGCCGTCGGATCATCGGTAGCGGACCACGTGCTTAAGATGATTGGCTACACTGAGGAGCTTGCGGAACTTGGGACCACGTTGGACAGTGAACTTTATACAGATTTAATTCTCCAGTCCCTTCCATCCACTTACGCCCAGTTCATACTGAATTTCAACTTGCAAGAAAAGGAAGTTGAACTTTCAGAACTCCTCAACCTGCTGAGGAGCGCAGAGGGCACCCTACAGAAGGGTAGGGATACACCCGCTTTGTTTGTAGGAGGATCTTCTTCCTCTAGGTCCAAGGCGAAAGCCAAGGGAAAGAGGAAGAAAGCCCCCGCCAAACCAAGAGGCGGTGTTAGTAAAGTGGGTACGAAAGGAAAGGAAAAGGCAACAATGATTGCGGGGAAGCTTGTTGGTAAAGAGGAATGCTTCTATTGTCACAAAAGTGGACACTGGAAGAAAGATTGCAGGGCTTGGAAAGCCAGTACACAGGAACTGAAGCAGGTTGCGGCTTCAGCTTCAGGTGTGTATGTTATTGAAAACTGTCTTTCTATAAACTCTACTTCCTGGGTATTGGATACCGGATCAGGATCTCATATCTGTAATTCTTTGCAGGCGTTGAGAAACCGTAGGTTTTTGAAGGCAGGTGACATGACCCTCAGAGTTGCGAACGGAGCTAGCATGGATGCTAAAGCCGTGGGGGACTATCACCTGGGAATGTCAGATGGGCATGTTTTGGTTTTGCGTAATTGCTTTTTTGTACCCAACGCAACTTGTAATATCATTTCTGTATCTTTGGTTTCTAAAGAAGGTTATGAATTTGCGTTTGTAAGTAATGTTGTAAACATTCACCTTAATCAAGTTCTGATTGGGTCAGGTACATTGAGCAATGGTATATACATATTAAACCAACCACAGATTTTCAATGTCCAGAATACACACAAAAGAAAGTCTCCAGATATCAATCAGACTTTCTTATGGCATTGTAGACTGGGTCACATCAATGAGAGAAGGTTGACTAAGTTACATACAGAAGGATATTTGGATCCGTTCGAATATCAATCATATGCCACTTGTCAATCCTGTCTCAAAGGAAAGATGACAAAGACTCCGTTCACTGGACACGGAGTAAGAGCGAGCGAGCTCTTGGGACTCGTACACAGTGACGTGTGCGGTCCAATGTCTACACATGCGCGAAGCGGTTTTTCTTACTTCATTACTTTTACGGATGATTTTTCAAGATACGGTTATGTCTTCTTAATGAAACATAAGTCAGAATCTTTTGGAAAATTCCAGGAATTTAAGAATGAAGTAGAAAAACAAACCGGCAAAAGTATCAAGATTCTAAGATCGGATCGAGGTGGAGAATACTTAAGTGCCGAGTTCCTGAATTATTTAAAAGAGAATGGGATTCTCTCTCAGCTTACTCCTCCATACACCCCGCAACATAACGGTGTATCGGAGAGACGGAACCGGACCCTATTGGATATGGTACGGTCCATGATGAGTAACGCTGAGTTACCGCGATCATTCTGGGGGTATGCGCTAGAAACAGCTGCATACCTATTGAACCGAGTTCCTACTAAGACTGTGCCTACCACACCATATGAGTTATGGAGTGGGAAGAAACCCTATCTTCAGTACCTGAAGATTTGGGGATGTCCAGCTTATGTCAAAAAGCAGCATACGGACAAGCTCGAGGCGCGCTCAGTACTGTGCAAGTTTGTGGGATACCCAAAGAACTCCAGGGGGTATCTTTTCTATTACGCAGAGGAACAAAAAGTCATTGTTTCTCGTAATGCCCATTTTCTGGAACATCAGTTCTTAGAAAAAGAAGTAAGTGGGAGCGCAATAGAACTGGAAGAAATTCCAGAACCACAAACTATTACTGAAAGCTTAATGGAACCAGAGGGTTCAAATGAACAGGACATTCCTATGCCGCTCCGCAGAAGTAGTAGGCAGTCTCATCCGCCCGAGAGATACTACGGTTTTCTCATAGACGGGGATAGAGAGGATTGCATCATAGACTATGATGAGCCTACTAGCTTCCAGCAGGCCGTTCAGAGCGTAGACTCGGTAAAATGGCTGGATGCAATGCGGACCGAAATGGAGTCCATGTACACCAACAAAGTATGGACGTTGGACATTGCTCCAGATGGGGTAAAACCCGTAGGATGCAAGTGGATCTTCAAAAGGAAGATTGGTGTAGATGGACAGGTTGAGACCTATAAAGCTAGACTTGTAGCAAAGGGTTTCCGTCAAAGACCTGGCTTGGACTATGACGAAACCTTTTCTCCAGTGGCTATGCTGAAATCCATTCGGATCCTTCTTGCCATTGCTGCCTTCCACGATTATGAGATTTGGCAGATGGACGTAAAAACCGCTTTTCTAAATGGAAATTTAGAGGAGTGTGTCTATATGGATCAGCCAGAGGGTTTCATTCAGAGTGGGAGCAGCGGAAAGGTGTGCAAGTTGCTTAAGTCCATCTATGGACTAAAGCAGGCATCGCGGAGTTGGAACATCTGTTTTGATGAGACGGTCAAGGAATTTGACTTTATCAAAAATCCAGATGAACCGTGCATCTATAGTAGATTTGTAGCGAGAACTGTGGTATTCCTTGTTTTATACGTGGATGACATTCTCTTAATAGGAAATGACATTCCTATGCTACAATCTGTCAAGGGTTTCTTGTCACACAGGTTCTCCATGAAAGACCTGGGTGATGCCTCTTACATCCTGGGGATCCGGATCCATCGTGATAGATCCAAGAGGATATTAGGACTTTCACAGTCCAGGTACATCGACATCGTACTGAAAAGATTCAGTATGGAAGATTCCAAGCGCGGTAACCTACCGGCTTGTCACGGGATCACCCTCTCTAAAGAGATGTCTCCCAAGACTGATTTGGAGAGGGATCGCATGTCTATTATACCCTACGCTTCTGCGGTAGGCTCTATAATGTATGCGATGTTGTGTACCAGACCGGATGTAGCTTATGCACTGAGTGTAGTAAGCCGGTATCAGTCAAACCCTGGGGAGAAACATTGGATAGCAGTAAAGAACATTCTCAAGTACCTGAGAAGGACTAAGGAGATGTTCTTGGTGTATGGCGGAAAAGACCTCCAGATTGAGGCCTTTGCTGACTCCAGCTTCCAGAGTGACAAGGATGATTCCAAGTCCATGTCGGGTTTTGTCTTTACCCTCAATGGAGGGGCGGTGTGTTGGAAGAGTTCCAAACAGGAAACCGTTGCAGACTCGACTATGGAAGCGGAATACATCGCTGCATCTGATGCCGCAAAAGAAGCTGTCTGGATAAGGAAGTTCTTAAAAGAACTTCAGGTGGTTCCGTCCATTGTTGACCCAGTACCTCTGTATTACGACAACAACGGGGCTATAGCTTTAGCAAAGGAACCCAGGTCCCATCAGAGATCCAGGCACATCTTAAGGCGGTATCACCTGATCAGGGAGATCGTGGATCGCAAGGAGATCGAGGTTCGGAGGGTTGCTTCAGAAGAGAACACTGCAGATCCATTCACCAAGGCCTTACCCCAGACTCAGTTCGAGCGGCTGATCGAGATGATAGGTCTTCGGTACGCCAGTTCATGGCCTTAGTGCAAGTGGGAGATTGTTAGTGCATATGCCCTAGAGGCCATTACTGTATCATACTAGTTTGTATATTACTTGATGGAAGCTTGGGATATTCACCTTGTATAAACAATCTTGCTCAATATAGTAGTATGCTACTTGGTTTGTTTCTACTTCAATGTGTACTTGTGTTTATTTCAGTATATCACTTATACGCATTAGTGGAGCCCTTAGGATCTTTGCTTGATTACCAGCGTTGTGATGGCAGTCACACTAGTAGGGGCTGGGTAATCTATAGGCACATCCTTATACAGGTCCCTAGTCGTAGGACTATCGAGACAGGGCATCGATACTCCGGAGTAGACTAGCGTATGCGCTTCTCATCCCAGTGTAGGAGATGGTCTGTCCCACAGCCATCAGTACGTCGTACTGGAGATAGTATACGGGTGCTCGTTGGGTTACGAGTACACTGGACAGGACTCGTAGGGAACTGAAAGGTTGGTATTATACCTATCGTCAGTTATCAGTTCCCAGGTGACATGAGTACAGCTTAGTCCGCTGACTTGACACTGGCACTTCGCCTCGAGTGTGCTCCCACTGCACTTTGATCACTACCCTACCACGGCTCAAAGGAGTCGTGCAAACAGGTGGTGGTTGGGTGCAGTCCCGAAGCACTTGGAGGCAGTGACGGTTAGACAGGATTCGTCTCTCCCGGTATTGGGGGTTGACATCGCGCTGTGTCTAGAAGAGCCATTACACGAGTAGTCCCTGGCCAGGGCAAGCGAGATATACTGGTAGGTTCCAGTATTATCTCAGGGTGTTTTGGGCTTCACTCCGACACGACTTGTACCGCTATTGGGGGACTGACGTTTTACCGCCCCCTAGGCCCGACATGCGATGTATCATACGAACAGACCGGACTGTACGGAGAATGTCACATTCAGACTCAGTAGGAGTTCAGATGGGGTTTCACCTCGTCAGCCTTCTTGTCGGCATCTACCTGGGGACCGTTACGCACAGCTAGTGCCGCTTGCGGTCTGTGGTTAAACCCACTGCCAGCGTAGTGTCGAGTCTTTAGAGTCCCACACAGAGGGTATTCGCCTCTGGGCAAAACAGAGTAGAGGTCGCATGGTTTTGCGACAGGGTTCGTTCTCATCCGCGCACTTGTGCACGTTTGGAGTCCGGACGGATTATACTGGCAGGCTCTGGTTTGAGCCGGATACTGGTATATGTTTTAGGGTTGCTTTTATCTCTTGGTATTCTTGTTCCTCGGAACGAGAATGCAGGTGTGTATGCACAGTTGCTTGAGGCGGAGGATGAGGTATTTCATTAGGGTTTCGGAACGGGTGCGTATGCACAGTTGACAGTCTTCATTTTCCAAACCCTAATGGATTTATATATTATCTATTAATAATAGTAATTAAATGAGAATTTTGTTATGGTAGATTTTGTTGACTTGTTGACCATGGTTGACTTGTTGACCATGGTTGAATGTTGACCACCATCATGCTTTGAAAGATCCTCCTTGATTCATGCTTACACTTCATTTAAAGAAGCATGATAGTGGTCATTCCAAATTACCATCAACTATTCTTATTTTCAATTATTATTATTTAGATAATTCTTTTCTTTTGGCATTATGGTTGCAAGAAAGAAAAAGGTTGCTCATTATCTCATTTAGCTTCTCTCTCCTCTCTTCATCTTCTTCTTCCTCTAGCAAAAGAGAACCCTTCTCATGTGTTGAGAATCCTTCTCTTTAAAAAGAAAAGAAAACCCTAGTCACTCTCTACTCTTTCTAGGTTCAAGGTTTAGCAAGCCGGAAACCCTAGTTCACTCAAAGATCGAGGAAGAGCCCAAAGGTCGAACCTTCGAGGTGGATCCATCTTCGACGGAAGAAGGCGACGAAAAGAGAACCATCAACCTCTACAAGATTTCAAGAAGAAGGAGTTCAAGTTTAGGTATAACCTTCATCCGAGTAGCTAACTCCCTTTAGCGTATTTGCTAGTTTAGTTTAGACACGATCCCGACCTTGTTTAGTCCATGTTGCCTCTTGCGATAAAAATTTGTTTTTTTATACCGTTTCCGCCTCCCCGTAAGCACCGGGGGTCGCAATATGGACTTACAGATCGAAGATGTAGATACTTGTGTATGGTATTCAGTTGATAGTAATGATTATGAGAACTTGCTTCTCTTTAAGTTTATTCATATCTGGATGTATTCCTAAGTTGAGTAACGCTGATCGGCCTGCTTCCATTTAGTTGACAGGCACTGGAGACAGCTGCATGATTTGAATCCGGTTCCAATTAAATCAGTGCTTCTGTTTCTATATTTGATAGAGAATTGTTCATATCTTAACAATGTTAAGGTATGGGGAGTTGTCCGGCTTATGCTTAAAACCAGACTCTGGATAACTCAAGGCACGTTTCTGTAATGGCTGTTTGTGGGTTGACCCGGGCTATGACGAGGGTTGACCTTCTATCATCTGGAAGATCAATAGTGATATTGTTCTTGACTCGCCACAGTTTTAGTAAAATGGACTTTTTTAGAAAACAGCAGTGGGAGTATGGTAGAACTGGAAGTGATTCAAGAACCGCAAACGATTACTGAAAATTTGATAAGAACCTAAAGATTCAATCTAGTTTGACATTCCATTGGCTACTCCGCAGATATGATGGGTAACCTCAGGCACTCGAGAGGTACTTCGGTATGCTCAAGGACGGTGATAGTAAGGTTCTTGTTTACCCAAACTTGCCATTTCTGTTGTTCCATACTGTGAGACCCGGCAGGAGGATGAGTATAGCATCGTTCTAAACTAGCTTTAGAAATGTACGTGTATATGACTCTGTCAGAGGGTTGTCGTAGTAAGTGGGAGCAGCGGAAGCATAATGGACAAGTAGCTTATGTCTATTTATAGACTAAAGCAGATATAGCGGAGATAGATCATCTATTTCTGATGTGACAGTCATAGGTTTGACTTCATCGGAATAGGGGATTGATCTGTTAAGAAGGTAGCAGGGTGTGATGTCCTGGTATTTGGATGACATACACAGAGTAGGAAGTTAAATTCCTATACTACGATCGTTTATACTTTGGTTGTCATATAGTGGTTTCTCCACATTGGATATAGATATAATATCATACATTCTGGTTACTAGATCTATGGTTTTAGATCTAGATTTGAGAAGTGTCCCAATCCGGGTACTTAGACAGCATTCTAAAGGTGTTTTAGAATGGACGACTCCTGGCATGGTGTTGTACCTGCAGGTGATGGAGTCACCCTCTCTAAAGGTGTCTTACAGACTAAATGGGAGATGGATGTGCATGATTGGCAGATCACATGCTTAAGCAATTGAGTTGATCATGAGATGTCAATTACCACACCAGATGTTGTTTTTGCATGAGATGCAATAAATTGATATTAATCCAATCGTGGAGAAACATTCGGAAACAGTTTTAGAACACAAGTAGATGTTCTAGGGATATGATAACGACAGCCTCTTTTAGGAGACGGTTATCATTCAAGGCTTCCAAGGTGACCTGGATGACAGAGTGGCTGTCAGAGTTATAGTTTTCCCTCTGATGAGGGGCAGTGGTTTCGACAGGTGATCCAAGCGGACACTGAGCGAGGCATGACGCAGGATACTGATTAAGTTCAGTTGACGATACAGTCTAAGAAGTTTGGATTTGGAGTTTATTTATGAACTAGCTCCCATCAGATATCCAGACATATTCTAAGGCAGGTATTGCTCTTTTCGGGAGATGGCTTTCGCCGCGAACTTGAGATAAAGAGAGACATAGAAAGAAACATCAGGGCGGATCCACTCACTGAGGCTATTCCTCGAATGCAATAGTTTCGCAAACAGGCTTTGTGAGACTGATTGGTAGAGGAGTTGGCTATTCGGTATCATACGGTCTGTGAGTATGCGACATCGCAATAATTAGCCTTGAGTGCAAGTGATAGATTGTTGAATATAGTGCCCTCAGAGTCAATTATTGGATCACAGGCACGTGATTGCAATGATTGAGGGAGGACCTATACCGGTAGGACAGTCTTACTCAAGATGATAGTATGCTATCTGGTTTATCTTTATCATCGTGTATAGCTTTAAATGACATTACAGGTCAATATTACACTTTGATAGAGCCCTTAGGATTCTTGCTTGACTACCAGCAGTATGATGGCGATCATATACGTAGGAGCTAGGGTCAGTAAGCACATCCTTAAAAGGTCCCTAGTCGTGGGAGTTTCGAGACTGGGCATCGATACTCCATTAGTAGAATAATGTATACAGTCGAGATCCCGACGAGGGGCGGTGGCCGGTCTCACAAGCCATTGGTGTCAGTTGGATCACCTAAGATGTATACAGGTGTTCATTGGGTTATGAGTACACCGGACAGGACTCGCCGGGAACATGCTAGTTGGTATTATACCTAACGTCAGATAGCAGTTCCCTGGTGACATGTGTACAGGTTAGTTCATCGACCTGAGATCGTCATTTGTCTCGTGTGAGTTCCCACTGTGCTTTGATTACTACCCTACCATGGCTTAAATGATTCGTGCAAACAGGTTTTAGTTGGGTTCAGTCCCGAGCCACATGGAGGCAGTGAGCGGATTGGCAGGGGTTTCGTCTCTCCCGGTATTCGGGGTGAGATCGCGCTGTGTCTAGGAAAGCCATTACACGAAGTCCTTGGCCAAGGCAGGAGATTTACTAGTAGGTATTCCAGTAGTATCTCAGGGTGTTCTGGGCTACACTCCGACACAACTTGTACCTTTTTTGGGGGTCTGACTTTTACCAACCCCCTAGGCCCGACATATGATGCTCATAGAAGAACGGACCGGACAGTACGGATATTGTCACTGACAGGCTCAGTAGGGTGTCAGGATGAGTTCGCTCATCGACCTCCCTTTTGGTCAATACCTGGTAGCCCGTTATGTATAGCTAGTACCACTGACGTGCTAGTGGTTAAATCCACAGCCAAAGTATTGACGAGTCTTTAGAGTCCCCCACAGACAGTTTCTCAAATTTCGGGCGAAACGTTGTAGAGGCCGTATAGATTTATGGCAGGGTTCGAACATACGCGTGCACTTGTGCACGTGTCATGGTTCGAACGGATAATACTAGCGGGTTTTGGTTTAAGCTGGATCCCAGTATTAAACTGTGTAGATTTTGTCTCATTGCATTTGTATACGGTCGGAATACAAATGCGTGTATGTATATACAGCCGTGGGGTTTTCCTGTAATTTGTTACCGTATCGCTTTTTGAAGTTGCCAGCTTGTTTCCTCTTTTCGGCCAAATTCCTTTTCTATTGTTCTTTGGTTGAATTTTCCTTGGAGGGGGTTCTTTGCAAAGTGGAAATTTGTGAAGGCAGGGGCTTTTTTGTGGTCACGCGGGCTGCAGGAATTTCTAGCAAGTTCTTGTTGTGCTTGGCTTCTTTTCTTTGCATTAATTGTGATATGGTCACGTGGACTGCTAGAATTTTTTCGCGGTCACGTGGGCTGCAGGAATTTCTAGCAAGTTCTTGTTGTGCTTGGCTTCTTTTCTTTGCATTAATTGTGATTGGATTTGATAAGGATTTGGGTGTGACATTTTTTCCTCATTATCACTCATTCTTTCTTGCTTATGGTCACCATACACACTAGCTTATGCTCACACCACTCCTCTTCATTCCCTGGCCAAGCACAAGATTGGGACAGCCCCCCAATTTGTGTGTAGAAAATGATTCATCTCATTTTGCACTAAAAATCAAAAGCTCATCTCCAAAGCTCATTTCCATCTCACTTCCTCATTGTGGCAACTTCATCAACCTTGAGACAAAGCTTCTACACTTAGTCTATAGCAATCTTGGACACGTCGGCTAGCAAACTTCGTGTCCGAGTTGCCTCGGTTCAAAGGCGGGAGCCCGTAAAAGGACTCTTTGATGTGGTGCCCTTCCGACGAGGAGACCGGATATCGGAGATGCCGCGAGGAGCTAGAGATGGTGGCCAAAAACCGAAGGACACGGATCGATCGGTATAGCCTTCTAACCCTTCTCTAGTTTGCTAGTTATAGGTTAATGGTTCGATCCGGGATTAAAGTGTGTGATAGCGTCGGTTTCAAGTTTAGAAAAAGTTTTCGTTTCCGCGTTTTGGACTCGGACAGACGGCCGGGGCGCTACCGTAGACTTACAGGTACGGAGTATAAATCCAGTGCGACAAATGCATAAATACCCGTCTGGTGCAACAAATGCAAGAAATACAAATCTAGTGCAACTAATGTGCGAAATAAGAATCTGGTGCAGCAAATGCACAAAATATAAATCTGGTGCGACAATTGCACGAAATGAAAAGCTGGTGCAACAAATGCACGAAGTGCAAATCTGGTTCATCCAGTGCACGAAATACAAATACAGTGTATCCAGTGTACGAAATACGAATACAGTGCATCCAGTGCACGAAATACAAATACAGTACATCCAGTGCATAAAATACAAATACGGTGCATCCAGTGCACGAAAACAATATCATGAAATTCAATCATCAAAACTCAAATCTAAGCGATATAAGCGTGATACTCGGATCACAAATGCAAATCGCAACAAATGACATTGAGGACACCTCCTACAAAGTCGAAAAATAAATCGGTGCACCTAAAACCTACAGAACAAGAACATCCGCTTGCCTCCTGCTCACGGTCTGGCGTCCTCAGTCTCTGGGTCCTTATCTTCTCTGCAGATTCACCAATCTCGCAATCCATCGGCTCATTGGCTCGGTCAGGTGTGTTAACGGGGACGATTCCGCTCTAACACTTCTCTGGACATCTCTCAGCCAATCATCATGACCACTCGTAAAGCAGCACGTTACTGTTGCGCCACGGAAGCGCCCCGGCCTTCTACTCGAGGCCAAAATGCGGAATCAAAAAATTTTCTTAACTTTAAACCGGCGCTACCGCGGACAATAAACCCGGATCGTAACCATTAACCTAATCCTAGCTACCAAGAGAAGGGGTGAGAGATATACCAAGCGATCCGTGTCCTTCGGTCTTCGTCTCCACTCCGATCTCCTGCGGAATCTCCGTCCGTCACCTCCTCGTCGAAAAAGGGCACCACGTAGCCGGATTCTTTTACGGGCTCCTACCTCTGGACCGAGGCAACTCGGGCGCGAAGTTGGCTAGCCGACGCGTCCAAGATTTGCTGTAGGTGTAGTGTAGAACTTGTCTCTTTTGGGGTATGTGAAGTTGCCATGGATGTGGAGGAGTGAGGTTAAGAAAAATGGTGCTTTCATTTTTCCCAAACAAGAAGAATGAGATGAAGAAATATGTGCCACCACAAAAATGAAAATCTCTCTCTCTCTCTCATTCTCTAATGTGGCTGGCCCCATATCAAATACGGTGGAGGAAAAACCAACACAAGAAGGGAGGTAAGTGTAGGAAAAGTAGAATGGTGACCACACCCCCAAGCAATGATAACAAGGTCAAATCTAAATCAAGATCAACTCTAATCACAAAGAAAAGATGTATAAAGCATCTCATGATGATAGAAGCCACAAATGCAAGAAACCCCCTCCACAAAAGTAATTTGCACAATTGCAAATTACCCCCTCCATCGGAAAAGTCCGGCCGGGAAGAAACAAATGAAAACCGGCCGGAACGGAATGCAAACTGGCAACTTCAGAAAACCGATCCCGTAATAAATTACAGGAAAACCCCACTAATGCATATACATGCCCGCATTTGTATTCACACTGAACACAAATGCAAAGAGACAAAATCTACACTGTCTAATACTAGGATCCGGCTTAAACCAAAACCGGCTAGTAAAATCCGTCCGATCACGATCCGTGCAATACCGCACGTATCTGATCGAACCCTGCCATATCTCCATATGGCCTCTACAGAGTTTCGCCCGAAACTTGAGTAACTGAGTATGGTGGACTCTAAAGACTCGTCAATACTATGGCTGTGGATTTAACCACTAGCACGTCAGAGGTATTAGCCATACGTGACGGGCCACCAGCTATTGACAAAAAGGGACGTCGATGAGCGAACTCATCCTGACACCCTACTGAGCCTGTCAGTGACAATATCCGTACAGTCCGGTCCGTTCGTCTATGAGTATCGCATGGCGGGCCTAGGGGGTTGGTAAAAGTCAGACCCCCAAAAGCGGTACAAGTCGTGTCGGAGTGAAGCCCAGAACACCCTAAGATACTACTGGAATACCTACCAGTAAATCTCCTGCCTCGGCCGAGGGCTTTGTGTAATGGCTCTCCTAGACACAGCGCGACCTCACCCCCCAATACCGGGAGAGACGAACCCCTGCAGATCCGCTCAGTGCCTCCATGTGGCTCGGGACTGTACCCAACTAAAATCTGTTTGCACGACTCCTTTAAGCCATGGTAGGGTAGTAATCAAAGCACAGTGGGAACTCACATGAGACAAATGACGATCTCAGGTCGATGAACTAACCTGTACACATGTCACCAGGGAACTGCTATCTGACGTCTGGTATAATCCCAACTAGCAGGTTCCCGACGAGTCCTGTCCGGTGTACTGATAACCCAATGAGCACCTGTATACATCTTAGGTGAACCAACTGACACCAATGGCTTGTGAGACCGGCCACCGCCCCTCGTCAGGGTCATGACTGTATACACTAGTCTACTAATGGAGTATCGATGCCCAGTCTCGAAACTCCCACGACTAGGGACCTTTTAAGGATGTGCTTATAGACTCCAGCTCTCATGTATATGATCGCTCTCATACTGCTGGTAGTCAAGCAAGAATCCTAGGGGCTCTATCAACGTGTAATAGCGACTCGTAAGGTCACCTAAAGCAGTACATGATGATAAAGATAAACCAGATAGCATACTATCATCTTGAGTAAGACTGTCCTACCGGGACAGGTCCTCCCTCAATCATTGCAATCACATGCCTGTGATCCAATAATTGACTCTGAGGGCACTATCTCCAACAATCTCCCACTTGCACTCAAGGCTAATTATTGGGATGTCGCATACTCACAGCCCGTGTGATACCGAACACCCAACTCCTCTACTGGTCAGTCTCACAAAGCTCGTTTGCGAAACTATTGCGTTCGAGGAATAGCCTCAGTGAGAGGATCCGCAGTGATGTTTCTTTCTATGTCTCTCTATATCTCAAGTTCGCGGAGAAAACCATCTCCCGAAATGAGCAATACCTGTCTTAGAATGTGTCTGGATGTCTGATGGGACATAGCTTATAAATGAACTCCAAATCCAAACTTCTTAGACTGTATCGTCAACTGAACTTAATCAGTATCCTGTGCCATGCCTTTCCCTCAGTATCCACCTGGACCACCTGTCCAAAATACTGCCCCTCGTTAGAGGGAAAACTATAACTCTGACAGCCACTCTGCCATCCAGGTCACCTTGGAAGCCTGGAATGATAACCGTCTCCTAAAGGAGGCTGCCGTTATCAAATCCCTAGAACATTCACTTATGTTCTAAAGCTGCTTCCGATTGTTTCTCCAGGATTGGACTAATATCAGCTTATTGCATCTCCTGCAAGAACAACATCTGGTGTGGTACTTGACATCTCATGATTGACTCAATTGCCTAAGCAAGTGATCTGCCAATCATGCACATCCCTCTCCCTTTTAGTCTGTAAGACATCTTTAGAGAGGGTGACTCCATCACCTGCAGGTACACTACCGTGCTAGGAGTCGTCCATTCTAAATACTTATAGAATGCTGTCTAAGTACCCAGACTGGGAAACCACCCAAATCTAGATCTAAAACCATAGATCCAGTAAACAGAATGCATGATATAATATCTAAGTCTTGTGTGGAGAAACTATTGTGTGACAACCAAAGTATAACCGATCGCAGTATAGGAATATCACTTTCTACTCTGTGTATGTCATCCAAATACCAGGACATCATACCCTACTACCTTCTTAACAGATCCATCCTCTATTCTGATGAAGTCAAACCTATGACTGTCACATCAGAAATAGATGATCCATCTCCGCTATATCTGCTTAAGTATATAAGCCTCTTGCCCACTGTGCTTCCGTTGCTCCCACTGACTATGACAACCCTCTGGCAGAGTCATATAGACGTACACTTCTAAAGCCAGTTTAGAATGACGCTATACTCATCCTCCTGCCGGGTCTCACAGTCTGGAACAACAGCAATGGTAAGTCTGGGTAAACAAGAACCTCCCTGCCACCGTCCTTGAGCATACCGAAGTACCTCTCGGGTGCCTGAGGTTACCCACTATATCTGCGGAGTGGCTAATGGAATGTTAAATCAGATTGAATCTTTAGGTTCTTATCAAATCTTCAGTAATCGTTTGCGGTTCTGGAATCACTTCCAGTTCTACCATACTCCCACTACTGTTTTCTGAAAAAATCCATTTCTTTTAAAAATGTGGCGAGTCAAGAACAATATCACTATTGATCTTCCAGATGGTAGAAAGTCAACCCTCGTCATAGCCTGGGTCAACCCACAAACAGCCATTACAGAAACGTGCCTTGAGTTATCCGGAGTCTGGTTTTAAGCATAAGCCGGACAACTCCCCGTACCTTAACAATGTCAAGATATGAACTGTTCTATATCCAATATAGAAACAGAGGCACTGATTTAATTGAACCAGATTCAAATCATGTAGCTGTCTCCAGTGCATGTCAACTAAATGGAAGAAGGCCGATCAGCGTTACTCAACTTAGGAATACTTCCAATTATGAGTAATCTGAAAGAGAAGCTAGTTCTCTTAATCATTACTATCAACTGAATACCATTCACAAGTATCTACATCTTCGATCACCTTGAAGAATCCCGATACTTGCAATACATGGTTCTTTACTTTACTCTTATACCTATAACTTCTCAAAATTCGGACCTTGTGTTTCTACGAAACACTTGTCTAAAAACTAGAGAAGTCATAAGTAAGCCGAATATAGTACGAGGACCAACCCCTCTGTCCTAATGGACACTGGACAATATACAGTACTCTGTATAAGTCCCGTGAGTCTAATAACTCATTCACTGTGTGTCGTAGGTTGAAAACTGTACTGTGGTTAAGAAGAATTACACCGCTGTTCAATACTCCTTACCTAACCATCCGCTGATATAGGTAATTGTCATAGACATAATTTCAAAAAGGTATATCTCACTCTATAAAAATAGACGTACAGATATATCAATTTGAAATTGGCGCATAACAACGGATATTCAAAACCAAATATTTGCCGACCGGCAAACAGCCCAGGCGATTTCCTCAAATATCACCAATTACAACGAATTCTGATATAATGAGGACGATCACCTAATTCCCAATAACTCACTCCCATTCTTCATCTGTAAAGCCATACTGATGTGAGAATCATACCTGGTAAATACATACCCTGGAGCAAGTGTCTAATTGGGAATTCAGTTTTCTTTTAACAGTACACAGTGGAACTGAAACATTAAAATGTTTCGATGGGGTATCCCGGTATTCCTAGTAATGCCTCTTCCATAATCCAGATTCACAACTATAACCGTATAATTCTTTGCCACCTCTCTAAATCCCTTTATATGTCTTTAGTCATTACCTTCTGTACACCCCTTTAGGCCAAATGGTTTTCTTCCTTCCCTACCATTCGGCACCAGCCTATGGTTTGGAAGAAGACTATCCAATAAGCATAATGGGAGTACTGTCCTAATCCTAGGAGCACTCACAATGAGAGAGAAGGTGAAGATAAAAGACAACCGAATAAACCTTATTCCTATTTCTCCTGAACCAGAATCCATCCCCGAACTGGAACAAGTTCCTTTCGAGTTCGTATATAACCATACGATGGAGTATTCAATAAACTGTTGATCTTCGTAGTGATACGGAGTGTCCTGGAGAAATACAAAGGTGAAATGGGAGTGGTAATGAAATACTTGGTTTGGTCATAAATAGCAGTCGCAATTTATTTTGCCCTCTTACTAATCCCTTTCTTTGTCTTAACTTAATACCTTCTGTACACCGTTTAGGCTAATTGGTTTTCTTCATTCCCCACCGTTCGGCACCAGCCTAAGGTTTTTTGTTCGATCGAAGCTTTAAACATAGTAGTACAAGCTAGACTAGGTTAATGGCGTGTCTCTGATACCACGTTGCGCCACGGCGGCGTCCCGGCCTTCTACTCGAGGCCAAAATGCGGAATCAAAAAATTTTCTTAACTTTAAACCGGCGCTACCGCGGACAATAAATCCGGATCGTAACCATTAACCTAATCCTAGCTACCAAGAGAAGGGGTGAGAGATATACCAAGCGATCCGTGTCCTTCGGTCTTCGTCTCCACTCCGATCTCCCGCGGAATCTCCGTCCGTCACCTCCTCGTTGAAAAAGGGCACCACGTAGCCGGATTCTTTTACGGGCTCCCACCTCTGGACCGAGGCAACTCGGGCGCGAACTTGGCTAGCCGACGCGTCCAAGATTTGCTGTAGGTGTAGTGTAGAACTTGTCTCTTTTGGGGTATGTGAAGTTGCCATGGATGTGGAGGAGTGAGGTTAAGAAAAATGGTGCTTTCATTTTTTCCAAACAAGAAGAATGAGATGAAGAAATATGTGCCACCACAAAAATGAAAATCTCTCTCTCTCTCATTCTCTAATGTGGCCGGCCCCATATCAAATACGGTGGAGGAAAAACCAACACAAGAAGGGAGGTGAGTGTAGGAAAAGTAGAATGGTGGCCACACCCCCAAGCAATGATAACAAGGTCAAATCTAAATCAAGATCAACTCTAATCACAAAGAAATAATGTATAAAGCATCTCATGATGATAGAAGCCACAAATGCAAGAAACCCCCTCCACAAAAGTAATTTGCACAATTGCAAATTACCCCCTCCATCGGAAAAGTCCGGCCTGGAAGAAACAAATGAAAACCGGCCGGAACGGAATGCAAACTGGCAATTTCAGAAAACCGATCCCGTAATAAATTACAGGAAAACCCCACTAATGCATATACATGCCCGCATTTGTATTTACACTGAACACAAATGAAAAGAGACAAAATCTACACTGTCTAATACTAGGATCCGGCTTAAACCAAAGCCGGCTAGTAAAATCCGTCCGATCACGATCCGTGCAATACCGCACGTATCTGATTGAACCCTGCCATATCTCCATACAGCCTCTAAAGCATTTCGCCCGAAACTTGAGTAACTGAGTGTGGTGGACTCTAAAGACTCGTCAATACTATGGCTGTGGATTTAAGGACTAGCACGTCAGAGGTATTAGCCATACGTGACGGGCCACCACTATTGACAAAAAGGGACGTCGATGAGCGAACTCATCCTGACACCCTACTGAGCTTGTCAGTGACAATATCCATACAGTCCGGTCCGTTCGTCTATGAGTATCGCATGGTGGGCCTAGGGGGTTGGTAAAAGTCAGACCCCCAAAAGCGGTACAAGTCGTGTCGGAGTGAAGCCCAGAACACCCTGAGATACAACTGGAATACCCACCAGTAAATCTCCTGCCTCGGCCGAGGGCTTTGTGTAATGGCTCTCCTAGACACGGCGCGACCTCACCTCCAATACCGGGAGAGACGAACCCCTGCAGATCCGCTCAGTGCCTCCATATGGCTCGGGACTGTACCCAACTAAAACCTGTTTGCACGATTCCTTTGAGCCGTGGTAGGGTAGTAATCAAAGCATAGTGGGAACTCACACGAGACAAATGACGATCTCAGGTCGATGAACTAACCTGTACACATGTCACCAAGGAACTGCTATCTGACGTCTGGTATAATCCCAACTAGCAGATTCCCGGCGAGTCCTGTCCGGTGTACTCATAACCCAATGAGCACATGTATACATCTTAGGTGAACCAACTGACACCAATGGCTTGTGAGACCGGCCACCGCCCCTCGTCAGGGTCTCGACTGTATACACTAGTCTACTAATGGAGTATCGATGCCCAGTCTCGAAACTCCTACGACTAGGGACCTTTTAAGGATGTGCTTATAGACTCCAGCTCTCACGTATATGATCGCTCTCATACTGCTGGTAGTCAAGCAAGAATCCTAGGGGCTCTATCAACGTGTAATAGCGACTCGTAAGGTCACCTAAAGCAGTACATGATGATAAAGATAACCAAAATAGCATACTATCATCTTGAGTAAGACTGTCCTATCGGGACAGGTCCTCCCTCAATCATTGCAATCACGTGCCTGTGATCCAATAATTGACTCTGAGGGCACTATCTCCAACAATCTCCCACTTGCACTCAAGGCTAATTATTGGGATGTCGCATACTCACAGTCCGTGTGATACCGAACACCCAACTCCTCTACTAGTCAGTCTCACAAAGCTCGTTTGCGAAACTGTTGCGTTCGAGGAATAGCCTCAGTGAGTGGATCCGCTGTGATGTTTCTTTCTATGTCTCTCTATATCTCAAGTTCTCGGAGAAAGCCATCTCCCGAAATGAGCAATACCTGTCTTAGAATGTGTCTGGATGTCTGATGGGACCTAGCTCATAAATGAACTCCAAATCCAAACTTCTTAGACTGTATCGTCAACTGAACTTAATCAGTATCCTGTGCCATGCCTTTCCCTCAGTATCCACCTGGACCACCTGTCCAAAATACTGCCCCTCGTTAGAGGGAAAACTATAACTCTGACAGCCACTCTGCCATCCAGGACACCTTGGAAGCCTGGAATGATAACCGTCTCCTAAAGGAGGCTGCCGTTATCAAATCCCTAGAACATTCACTTATGTTCTAAAGCTGCTTCCGATTGTTTCTCCAGGATTGGACTAATATCAACTTATTGCATCTCCTGCAAGAACAACATCTGGTGTGGTACTTGACATCTCATGATTGACTCAATTGCCTAAGCAAGTGATCTGCCAATCATGCACATCCCTCTCCCCTTTAGTCTGTAAGACACCTTTAGAGAGGGTGACTCCATCACCCGCAGGTACACTACCGTGCTAGGAGTCGTCCACTCTATATACTTATAGAATGCTGTCTAAGTACCCAGACTGGGAAACTACCCAAATCTAGATCTAAAACCATAGATCCAGTAAACAGAATGTATGATATAATATCCAAGTCCTGTGTGGAGAAACTATTGTGTGACAACCAAAGTATAACCGATCGTAGTATAGGAATATCACTTCCTACTCTGTGTATGTCATCTAAATACCAGGACATCACACCCTACTACCTTCTTAACAGATCCATCCCCTATTCTGATGAAGTCAAACCTATGACTGTCACATCAGAAATAGATGATCCATCTCCGCTATATCTGCTTAAGTATATAAGCCTCTTGCCCACTGTGCTTCCGTTGCTCCCACTGACTACGACAACCCTCTGGCAGAGTCATATAGACGTACACTTCTAAAGCCAGTTTAGAATGACGCTATACTCATCCTCCTGCCGGGTCTCACAGTCTGGAACAACAGCAATGGCAAGTCTGGGTAAACAAGAACCTCCCTGCCACCGTCCTTGAGCATACCGAAGTACCTCTCGGGTGCCTGAGGTTACCAACTATATCTGCGGAGTGGCTAATGGAATGTTAAATCAGATTGAATCTTTAGGTTCTTATCAAATCTTCAGTAATCGTTTGCGGTTCTGGAATCACTTCCAGTTCTACCATACTCCCACTACTGTTTTCTGAAAAATCCATTTCTTTTAAAAATGTGCGAGTCAAGAACAATATCACTATTGATCTTCCAGATGGTAGAAAGTCAACCCTCGTCATAGCCTGAGTCAACCCACAAACAGCCATTACAGAAACGTGCCTTGAGTTATCCAGAGTCTGGTTTTAAGCATAAGCCGGACAACTCCCCGTACCTTAACAATGTCAAGATATGAACGGTTCTATATCCAATATAGAAACAGAGGCACTGATTTAATTGAACCAGATTCAAATCATGTAGCTGTCTCCAGTGCATGTCAACTAAATGGAAGAAGGCCGATCAGCGTTACTCAACTTAGGAATACTTCCAATTATGATTAATCTGAAAGAGAAGCTAGTTCTCTTAATCATTACTATCAACTGAATACCATTCACAAGTATCTACATCTTCGATCACCTTGAAGAATCCCGATACTTGCAATACCTGGTTCTCTACTTTACTCTTATACCTATAACTTCTCAAAATTCGGACCTTGTGTTTCTACGAAACACTTGTCTAAAAACTAGAGAAATCATAAGTAAGCCGAATATAGTACGAGGACCAACCCCTCTGTCCTAATGGACACTGGACAATATACAATACTCTGTATAAGTCCCGTGAGTCTAATAACTCATTCACTGTGTGTCGTAGGTTGAAAACTGTACTATGGTTAAGAAGAATTACACCGCTGTTCAATGCTCCTTACCTAACCATCCACTGATATAGGTAAATATCATAGACATAATTTCAAAAAGGTATATCTCACTCTATAAAAATAGACATACAGATATATCAATTTGAAATTGGTGCATAACAACGGATATTCAAAACCAAATATTTGCCGACCGGCAAACAGCCCAGGCGATTTCCTCAAATATCACCAATTACAACGAATTCTGATATAATGAGGACGATCACCTAATTCCCAATAACTCACTCCCACTCATCATCTGTAAAGCCATACAGATGTGAGAATCATACCTGGTAAATACATACCCTGGAGCAAGTGTCTAATTGGGAATTCAGTTTTCTTTTAACAGTACACAGTGGAACTGAAACATTAAAATGTTTCGATGGGGTATCCCGGTATTCCTAGTAATGCCTCTTCCATAATCCAGATTCACAACTATAACCGTATAATTCTTTGCCACCTCTCTAAATCCCTTTATATGTCTTTAGTCATTACCTTCTGTACACCCCTTTAGGCCAAATGGTTTTCTTCCTTCCCTACCGTTCGGCACCAGCCTATGGTTTGGAAGAAGACTATCCAATAAGCATAATGGGTGTACTGTCCTAATCCTAGGAGCACTCACAATGCGAGAGAAGGTGAAGATAAAAGACAACCGAATAAACCTTATTCCTATTTCTCCTGAACCAGAATCCATCCCCGAACTGGAACAAGTTCCTTTCGAGTTCGTATATAACCATACGATGGAGTATTCAATAAACTATGGATCTTCGTAGTGATACGGAGTGTCCTGGAGAAATACAAAGGTGAAATGGGAGTGGTAATGAAATACTTGGTTTGGTCGTGAATAGCAGTCGCAATTTACTTTGCCCTTTTACTAATCCCTTTCTTTGTCTTAACTTAATACCTTCTGTACACCGTTTAGGCTAATTGGTTTTCTTAATACCTTCTGTACACCGTTTAGGCTAATTGGTTTTCTTCATTCCCCACCGTTCGGAACCAGCCTAAGGTTTGGAAGAAGTCTATCCAATTTGCGTAATAGGTGTACTATCTCCTAAACCAAGAAGTACTCGCAACCTGAGAGAAGGTAAAAGGAAAAGACAACTGAATAGTCCTATTCGTTTTCTCCAGAACCAGAAACCATCCTCGAATTCCTTCGAGTTCGTATATAACCATACGATGGTTTTGTCCATTGGACGTGGACGTTCGTAGTAATACGGGGTGTCCTGGAGAAAAGGGTAAAAGTAGGAGTGACAATGAGGTTTGCAACTCTGACAATCCAAAAGCCAGTCTTTTAAGAAGGTTCGGTTAACTTGGTCACTGAGTCATAGTCTAGGGTCGGGTCAATGGTCGCTGCCAGAGAGAGAGAGAAAAGAAACACTCAGCGTGCACTCTAACCTAGATCAGAATGGTTATCACTTTATCTAATCTGGAAACCTCCCACTGTAACGTCAAATTCTTCCCCAAACCTGAAAGAAGAATTAGTCGGGATCACCCGAGGAGTAAACCAACTCATCAGTGGGAATCGGGACCAACTATCATCGCATGATAACTTGACGGAATCCACTCAAGTCACCACACTCCAGAAGGTATGCGCATGCCTGGCAAGTTTCAGTTTCTTTAAAAACTCCCGATGTGTGTTTTTACCCCTAGGACCCAAGTGACCTTGACTGAGCCAACATATCAAAGGATCCTAGTCTAGTTCAACCCGTCATTATCTTGATTGCATTAGACCCACCCGCACGAGTCCTTGACTGAGCCAAAATGGCCGTACGACTGTCCTAACCAATCACATATCCATAAGACAGAAAAGCATTACAGAGCTACCGTACACTACGCCTCGGCTGAGCACGACATACATAGCACGAATACTAAGTAATACCAATTTGAAATGACGGAGGGCTACGGCTGGTTTTTGGCGAAAAACCTTTAACGTAATGAACTTGATATCGTTGAAGGAACTGGATAACTTTTTATAAAATTATAGTGACGAAAACCTTTGCTAAAGAGATCACTCCCGGTGAAGGGATCTCGGCTCTTTCACCGTAGAATGAGGTGCAGGATATTCCAACTGAATACCACGATGCAAAGCAAAAATAATCGGCTATAGTGAAGTTATTGCCCTGACGCAAACTTTTGTCCAAGGGGTCACTCCCGGTGAAGGGATCTCGGCCCTTGCCTCGTCGACTGAGGAGCAGGATATTCCAACTGAATACCACTGTGCAAAACAAAAGAGAACGCCCTTGCAATAACTGCTTTTTGAAAAATGTTCCAACAACATCAGAATAGGTTTGTTTATCTTGCATTAATCCGAATCAACGCAGTCCCATCAATGATCACACCAATAAAGAACGAAAATAATGATGTACGTATATGCCATCCGCATTCGCCACTGGGTCCCGTCATCACCCGTTAGGTTACTTAACTAATGACAGAGCGAGGACTGGACTAGCACGGATGCAAAACATATACAACATCTACTAGTATATATATATCAATATATAATATTTCGCTCAAGGCGTGATAAAAAAAATGCAACATCACAGAAATGTACAGCATCACAGAACAATACAGATATCTGGGATCCCCGGGTTTCATAGAGCCGCTACTGAAACCCGACGTTCCCCTGGTCGTGTGGATAGCATGTGCAATGAAATCCTAGACCCCTACGGGCGCGGCAAGTTACCCGCCAAAACCTGAAGCGAGGCAGCCCCTTCAGCAACGTGAATGGACCACCCAGCACTTCACAGAATCCGGTAACTTGGGCACCCCTCCTGGGTCAACCTTTACCCTCTACGAGTGCGGCGAATAGCCCGCCAATTCTAGAGTAAAGCCCCCTCCGCCTCAATTCCATGAGATGCGGGCTTGTTGCCCTTTAGAACCCGACTATCCGTGCACCCCTCCGCGGGGTAATCCTAGTACAGAAAGTAAAATATACATACAACGGGTACATCGACCTCGACCCGGTCGTGCCCCAAAAGAATAATACAAACAGGCAGTGACGGCAATCCACATGTCGGACGCTCGCCCCGCAATATCAAATGTACATAATACAACAAAACAGTACTACCACTGCAACCAGGCTATCCCCCACGATCGATCCGCAACATCACAGCACAAGCACATAACATCAACGTGAATGTCGCGTTCGCAAATCCGTCTTACCGGGTTATAGCAGTTAGACAGGATTTACCGATCGAGTGACATTCACGGTCGCAGATATAATGTAAATACTGTGAACTAATGTGTTTAAAATATCTGATCGATCAAATTTTACCAAGTGGGCCCCAAGCATTACTGTAGCACATAAAGAAATTCTGGGCCCAAAAAGAATATACCAAAACCCCTATTTTCCGCCCAAAAGCCCACTGCAAAAAATTGGTGAAGTGAAGACTACATACTGCGGCGGAACCGTGGCCAAATAGAGGTTATGGCCGCGGTTCCGCGGTCGTATGGAGGGATCACACTACCAAATTTTCACAGTGTTCTTATAATTCCATCTACATCATTCTGCAACAACCTGAAAAATTTTTAGAGCTAAAAAAAATTCGACAGAGAACAGATGCACAAAAAATACGGTTTGGGATTTTTGTTCGATCGAAGCTTTAAACATACTAGCACAAGCTAGACTAAGTTAATGGCGTCTCTCTGATACCATGTTGCGCCACGGCGGCGCCCCGGCCTTCTACTCGAGGCCAAAATGCGGAATCAAAAAATTTTCTTAACTTTAAACCGGCGCTACCGCGGACAATAAACCCGGATCGTAACCATTAACCTAATCCTAGCTACCAAGAGAAGGGGTGAGAGATATACCAAGCGATCCGTGTCCTTCGGTCTTCGTCTCCACTCCGATCTCCCGCGGAATCTCCGTCCGTCACCTCCTCGTCGAAAAAGGGCACCATGTAGCCGGATTCTTTTACGGGCTCCCACCTCTGGACCGAGGCAACTCGGGCGCGAAGTTAGCTAGCCGACGCGTCCAAGATTTGCTGTAGGTGTAGTGTAGAACTTTTCTCTTTTGGGGTATGTGATGTTGCCATGGATGTGGAGGAGTGAGGTTATGAAAAATGGTGCTTTCATTTTTTCCAAACAAGAAGAATGAGATGAAGAAATATGTGCCACCACAAAAATGAAAATCTCTCTCTCTCTCATTCTCTAATGTGGCCGGCCCCATATCAAATATGGTGGAGGAAAAACCAACACAAGAAGGGAGGTGAGTGTAGGAAAAGTAGAATGGTGACCACACCCCCAAGCAATGATAACAAGGTCAAATCTAAATCAAGATCAACTCTAATCACAAAGAAATGATGTATAAAGCATCTCATGATGATAGAAGCCACAAATGCAAGAAACCCCCTCCACAAAAGTAATTTGCATAATTGCAAATTACCCCCTCCATCGGAAAAGTCCGGCCGGGTAGAAACAAATGAAAACCGGCCGGAACGGAATGAAAACTGGCAACTTCAGAAAACCGATCCCGTAATAAATTACAGGAAAACCACACTACTGCATATACATGCCCGCATTTGTATTCACACTGAACACAAATGCAAAGAGACAAAATCTACACTGTCTAATACTAGGATCCGGCTTAAACCAAAGCCGGCTAGTAAAATCCGTCCGATCACGATCCGTGCAATACCGCACGTATCTGATCAAGCCCTGCCATATCTCCATACGGCCTCTACAGCGTTTCGTCTGAAACTTGAGTAACTGAGTGTGGTGGACTCTAAAGACTCGTCAATACTATGGCTGTGGATTTAACCACTAGCACGTCAGAGGTATTAGCCATACGTGACGGGCCACCAGCTATTGACAAAAAGGGACGTCGATGAGCGAACTCATCTTGACACCCTACTGAGCCTGTCAGTGACAATATCCGTACAGTCCGGTCCGTTCGTCTATGAGTATCGCATGGCGGGCCTAGGGGGTTGGTAAAAGTCAGACCCCCAAAAGCGGTACAAGTCGTGTCGGAGTGAAGCCCAGAACACCCTGAGATACTACTGGAATACCTACTAGTAAATCTCCTGCCTCGGCCGAGGGCTTTGTGTAATAGCTCTCCTAGACACAGCGCGACCTCACCCCCAATACCGGGAGAGACGAACCCCTGCAGATCCGCTCACTGCCTCTATGTGGCTCGGGACTGTACCCAACTAAAACCTGTTTGCACGACTCCTTTGAGCCGTGGTAGGGTAGTAATCAAAGCACAGTGGGAACTCACACGAGACAAATGACGATCTCAGGTCGATGAACTAACCTGTACACATGTCACCAGGGAACTGCTATCTGACGTCATGTATAATCCCAACTAGCAGGTTCCCGGCGAGTCCTGTCCGGTGTACTCATAATCCAATGAGCACCTGTATACATCTTAGGTGAACCAACTGACACCAATGGCTTGTAAGACCGGCCACCGCCCCTTGTCGGGGTCTCGACTGTATACACTAGTCTACTAATGGAGTATTGATGCCAAGTCTCGAAACTTCCACGACTAGGGACCTTTTAAAGATGTGCTTATAGACTCCAGCTCTCACGTATATGATCGCCCTCATACTGCTGGTGGTCAAGAAAAAATCCTAGGGGCTCTATCAACGTGTAATGGCGACTCGTAAGGTCACCTAAAGCAGTACACGATGATAAAGATAAACCAGATAGCATACTATCATCTTGAGTAAGACAGTCCTACCGGGACAGGTCCTCCCTCAATCATTGCAATCATTTGCCTGTGATCTTACTGGTCTCCTATCACATGGTATCCGGATGGCGTTAAACTTTTCGATCGAGTCATCGAAGTCCCATAATTTCCCGAAAGCTCAATACCTGAGCACAGTCTAAAAATATCTGGTACATACCACAGTACCTCTGGACCATCCGTAGAAGGGCAAACCCAAGCTTCACTGATGACATCACTAAACTGCTGCAAACCCGAAGGTTCAAAAGCGGTTCCATGGTCATCATGTCGAGTTAGGGTTTTATTCTTCTAGAGGGTCCACAGAATTACCTGCATGTTCCTTCGAACACTTTAAACTTGGGGAAAATAGGTTTCTGACACTCGTTGGAACTTTTTAGCTTCGCCTATACAACATGTGAATATTTTTCGCCCATATGCTAAACAATGCCTCAATCCTCCAGGAAAGACGATACATCAACGGTCATCTCTGGATCGGTCTGCTCTATATCTGAGTAAGACTCTCCACACATGAAAATCTTCAACTCGACTGGGCCTGCATCGGCGCATCAATCTGACGAATCACCTTCGTCTCTCAACTCGGGATAGACTAGCTATCATCTGTCACATCTCTGCCTGGAAGCTCCGGCGATCTCAGTTCGTAAGCTCTGGAAGCGACATCCTATAAATCTCAGCAATGTTAGGTCCACGTTACCCACCCCGGATCTTTCGGGGAGGCGGAATAGGTAAAAATCAAATTTTTCCTCGATGGGTAACATGGACCGTTCATGATGGATCTTGGCTAAACAAAAACTAACATATAAACTACAAGTCCTAACAACTATGTAGAATGGTTATACTTAGGTCTTGAACTCCTGCTCTTCCTGTTTTTCTCCTCCTTGCTAGCTCCTTGTATTAGCTTAAGCGGCTCCTCCTCGTCGTCTCCTCTTTGCCGAAGATAGATCCACCCGAGGGCCTCGATCTTGAGCTCCTACCTCAACTTAGAGGTAACTAAGGTGTTTGGTTTGCTAAACCTTGTACCCTAGAATGAGTAGATATGTGTTATGGTGGCTTTGTCTCAAAAACTTATGATTTCCAACACATGGAACACTTAAGCTTTGAGAGAGGAAGAAGAAGAGCTTTTGCAAAAAGAGAGAAAAGATATGATAGAATGAGAGTTCTCTTTTGCAACCATGCTCATATAAAAGAATAATGGATTAATAATAATAATTAAAAGGAAATTGTGATGGTGAGTATGGAATGACCATTATCATTTCATAATAAATGCAATTTGCAAAGAACAAGAAGCATCTTTGATATGAAATGATTATGGTCAAAATGTTAACAAGGGTCAAAATGTCCACCATAGTCAAATGGTCAACCTAACCATCACATAATAATCCTTAATTATTATTATTAAACATATTCATCATTCTCATTAGGTTTTGGAAAAAGTCAACGGTCAACAAGTCAGCCAAAGTCAAATGGTCAATAACCCAAATGAGAATCCTCTGCCTCTGCCTCTGTCAACTGTGCATACAAACCCGCATCTGCGTTCCGAGGAACACGAATACAATGAGACAAAATCAATCCTAAAACAAATAATAGGATCTGGCTTGAACCAAAGCCCACTAGTAATAACTACCCGGACACCAAACGTGCATAAGTGCGCGAGTGTGAACGGATCCTTTCGCAAAACCATGCGACCTCTACTATGTTTTGTCCAAGGGCGAGTAACCCTATGTGTGGGACTCTAAAGGCTCGACACTACGCTGGCAATGGGTTTAACCATAGGCCGCAAGCGGTACTAGTTGTACGTAACGGTTCCCAGGTAGATGCGGACAAGAAGACTGATGAGGTGAACCCATCCGAACTCGTACTGAGCCTAAACATGACAATCATCGTACAGTCCGGTTTGTTCGTCTGTGAGTATCGTATGGCGGGCCTAGGGGGTGGTAAACGTCAGTCCCCTAATAGAGGTACAAGTCATGTCGGAGTGTAGCCCAAAACACCCTGAGAAACTACTGGTAATACTACCAGCAAATCTCGCTTGCCCTGGCCAGGGACGACTATGTGTAATGGCTCTCCTAGACACAGCGCGATATCAACTCCCAATACCGGGAGAGATGAATCCTGTCTAACCGTCACTGCCTCCAAGTGCTTCGGGACTGCACCCAACTACTACCTGTTTGCACGACTCAGTAGAGCCGTGGTAGGGTAGTAATCTAAGAACAGTGCGAACACACTCGAGGCGAAGTGACAGTGTCAAGTCAGCGGACTAAGCTGTACTCATGCCACCTGGGAACTGTTAACTGACGATAGGTATAATACCAACCAACAGTTCTCGACGAGTCCTGTCCAGTGTACTCGTAACCTAACGAGCACCTGTATACTATCTCCAGTACGACGTACAGATGGTTGTGGGACAGACCATCTCCCCTGCTGGGAGGAGAAGCGTATGCACCAGTCTACTCTGGAGTATCGATGCCCTGTCTCGATAATCCTACGACCAGGGACTAAAATAAGGATATGCTTTATACCCAGCCCCCACCAGTGTGATCGCCATCACAACGCCGGTAGTCAAGCAAAGTTCCTAAGGGCTCCATCAATATGTATTAGCGATATGTTAAAAGAAACATATACACATATTAAGATAGAAACAAACCAAGTAGCATACTACTATATCGAGAAAGACGGTCGTAAAACCTTATATATATCCCAAGCCTCCAAAATGTATTATACAGACTAGTACTATACAATAATGGTCTCTAGGGCATACATATCTAACAATCTCCCACTTGCACTAAAGGCCAGTAATTGGTGTACCGCATACCCAACGTCCGCCCTAAGGCCAGCTGTTGGCGTACCGCATACCCAATAGCTCAAAAAGTCGCTCGAACTGTGTTTGAGGGAGGGCTTTTATGAATGGATCCGCCGTGTTGTCTTTTGTGTCCACTCTCCGTACCTCGATCTCCTGGCGATCAATGATCTCCCTGATTAGGTGATACCGCATTAAGATGTGTCTGGATTTCTGATGGGACCTTAGTTCCTTCGCTAAAGCTATAGCCCCATTTTTATCGCAATACAAAGGTATTGGGTCAACAATGGACGGAACCACCTGAAGTTCACTAATGAACTTCTTCATCCAGACCGCCTCTTTTGCGACATCGCTTGCAGCAATGTATTCAGCCTCTATCGTCGAGTCTGCGACGGTATCCTGTTTGGAACTCCTCCAATATACCGCCCCTCCGTTGAGGGTAAACACAAAACCCGAGACAGACTTGCTGTCATCTTTGTCACTCTGGAAGCTTGAATCAGTAAAGGACTCGACCCTGAGGTCTCCATTACCGTAAACCAGGAACATCTCCTTAGTCCTTCTCAGGTACTTGAGAATGTTCTTCTCTGCCGTCCAGTGGCCCTCTCCTGGGTCTGACTGATACCGGCTCACCACGCTCAGCGCGTAAGCTACATCTGGTCTTGTACATAGCATTGCATACATTATAGATCCTACCGCCGAAGCGTAGGGTATAGTGCTCATGCGAACCCTCTCCTCGTCAGTCTTAGGAGACATCTTCTTGGAGAGGGTGATTCCGTGCAATGCGGGTATATTACCGCGCTTGGAATCTTCCTTTCTAAATATCTTTAGTACGATCTCTATGTACCTGGACTGCGAAAGTCCCAGCAGTCTCTTGGATCTATCTCTGTAGATCTTGATCCCCAGAATGTACGAGGCATCACCCAGGTCCTTCAAGGAGAACCGTTGTGACAAGAATAGCTTGACCGATTGTAGCATAGGAATGTCATTTCCTATCAAAAGAATGTTGTCGACGTACAAGACTAGGAACACGACAGTTCGTCCTAAAATCTTCTTATAGACACAAGGTTCATCTTCGTTCTTGATGAAATCAAATTCCTTGATTACCTCATCAAAACAGATGTTCCAGCTCCGCGATGCCTGCTTTAATCCATAAATGGATTTAAGCAACTTGCACACCTTCCCGCTGCTCCCACTGTCTACGAAACCTTCTGGCTGATCCATGTAAACGCACTCTTCCAAACAGCCGTTTAGAAAAGTTGTTTTAACGTCCACCTGCCAGATTTCATAGTCATGGAAGGCAGCAATGGCAAGTAGGATCCGAATGGATTTGAGCATAGCCACTGGAGAAAAAGTTTCGTCATAGTCCACACCAGGTCTTTGACGAAAACCTTTTGCAACGAGTCTAGCCTTATAGGTTTCTACCTGCCCATCTACACCAAGTTTCCGTTTGTAGAACCATTTGCATCCAACAGGTTTTACCCCAGGTGGAGCAATATCCAAGGTCAACACTTTATTGGTGCACATGAACTCCATTTCGGATTGCATTGCTTCCAGCCACTTATCAGAGTCCCTACTGAAATGGCCTGCCTGAAACTAGTAGGGTCATCTTCTTCTAAGATGCAATCCTCTCGATCCCCGTCTATGAGAAAACCGTAGTATCTCTCAGACGGATGAGAAATCTTACCAGATTTGTGGAGTGGCTGAGGTTCGTTTCAGGTTATTGAATCCTAAGGTTCTGTCAAATCTTCAGTTTCAGTTTGTGGTCTCTGAATTTCTTCCAATTCAACCGTGCTCCCACTAATTTCTTTTGCAAGAAACTCCGTTTCTAAGAAAACGGCATGCTGAGCAACAAACACCTTATGTTCCTCAGTGTGGTAGAATAGATATCCATAACCATTCTTTGGATATCCTACAAACTTACATAAAACTGACCGTGCCTCTAGTTTATCTGGTTTATGCATTTTAACATAAGCCGAACAACCCCATATCTTAAATCCATATCTCGAACGGAGTCTTAGGCATAGATTTAGACGGAACATCATTCAATAGATATGATGCTGTCAAAAGCGCATATCCCCAAAATGAAAGAGGTAACTCGGCACTACTCATCATGGAGTGAACCATATCCAATAAGGTATGATTCCACCGCTCCGATACACCGTTATGCTATGGTGTATAAGGAGGAGTAAGCTGAGAGAGAATACCATTCTCTTTTAAGTAATCTAGGAATTCCGTGCTTAAGTACTCCCCTCCTCTATCAGACCGGAGGATCTTGATACTTTTGCCAGTCTGGTTCTCTACTTCGTTTCTGAATTCCTTGAATTTCTCAAAAGCTTCAGATTTGTGTTTCATCAGATACACATATCCGAACCTAGAGAGATCGTCAGTGAATGTGATGAAGTACGAGAACCCACCCCTTGCATGTATAGATATTGGACCACATACATCACTATGTATGAGTCCCAAGAGCTCTGTTACTCTTTCTCCATGTCTGGTGAATGGAGATTTGGTCATCTTCCCTTTGAGACAAGACTGACAAGTTTCATAAGATGAAAACTCGAACGTATTCAAGAGTCCATCTTTATGCAACTTACTTAGTCTTTTCTCTCCGATATGACCTAGTCTACAATGCCACAAGTAGGATTCATTTGTATCTGAATTCTTCCTCGTGCGTGTGTTTTGTACATTGAGAACTGTATTCTGATTTAGAACGTAGATACCATTACACAGTGTACCTTCTGCAATCAGTACCATATGAAGGTAAATGTTCATAATATTTCTATCAAGAAAAAAGTTAAATCCATCTTTATCGAGTAAAGAAACTGATATGATGTTGCAAACGATGGAAGGTACATAGTAGCAATCGTTCAAAATCATAGTATTGCCATTTGGCAACACTAGGTGATATTCACCGACGGCTGCAGCATTAACTTGTGCTCTGTTCGCTACTCTGAGCGACATATCACCAGGTGCAACTTTCCTACTTTTTCTCAGTCCCTGCAATAAATTACAGATATGGGATCCTGATCCGGTATCAAGTACCCAGGAGGTAGGGCTGACCGTAAAGCAGATCTCAATTACAAGAACACCTGAAGTAGATGCAAAACCATGCTTCTTCTTCAACTGGGTATCCTTAGAATCCATACAATCCTCTTTCCCTTGCTCAAACTTATGACTGTTGTCGTAAGTTAGAGCCGAACCAACGTTCCCCAGCCCCGAATAAGAATTCGGATCGGTCAAGCGATACATTTTATTATCTTAATTAGGGCGTGAAATAGTTGCTACCTGGAGAGAGAGAAAAGAAACACTCAGCGTGCGCTCTTGCAATTTTAGATTGGTTTATTAATTTATCTAATCAGGATGGCTCCCACTGTTTCCTCAAATTCTTATTCAAACCTTTAAAAGAAGAATTAGTCGGGATTAATTGCACGTCACAATACTTGCTTAACCTTTCAGCCAGGCTAGTGTTGGTACTTCGAGGGAGGTTTTCCAACGCTTTCGTGAAGTTCCTTAATTAAGTAACCTCTTTTCCCTAGAGGCGTAGCCCCGCTAACACCGTTGTAAACACCTACTTGGTTTATAGCATTGATTCTTAAGTGAAATAATCTCCCGAGAGTAATCCAACTCATCAATGGGATCGGGATCCAACTATCATTGCGTGATGATCTAGATGGAATCCACTCTAGTCACCACACTCCAGAAGGTATGCTAAATCTGCAAGTTTCAGTTTCTTTAGAAACTCCCGATGTAGATTTTTTCCCGTAACGGTTTATGACCTTGACTAGGTCAACGAACCATAAACCGTTAGTCAAGTTCTACCCGTCATTATCTTGATTGTATTAGACCCACCCGTACGTGCCCTTGACTAGGTAAACAAGGCCGCACGACTGTCCTAACCAATCACATTTGCAATCCACAGAAAAATATCATCTAGCTACCGTTCACTACTCCTTGACTAGGTCAACAAACGCAGCACGAATACTAAATAATATCAATCCGAAATGACGAAGGGCTACGGCTGGGTTTTTGGCGAAAAACCCGTTAACGTAATGAATTTGATATCGTTGAAGGAACATGATTACCTTTTTGAAAATATAGTGACGAAAACTTTTGCTAAAGAGGTCACTCCCTGTGAAGGGATCTCGGCTCTTTCCTCGTCGAATGAGGTGCAGGATATTCTAAGCTGAATGCCTCGATGCAAAGCAAGAATAATCGACTATAGTGAAGTAATTACCCTGACGCAAACTTTTGTCTAAGGGGTCACTCCCGATGAAGGGATCTCAGCCCTTGCCTCGTCAAATGAGGTACTGGGCATTCATAACCGAATACCTCAGTGCAAAACAAAAGTGAACGTCCTTGCAATAACAACTTTTTGAAAATTGTTCCAAAAACGTCTTTTAGGTTTGTTTTCTTGCATTAATTTAATGCGTCCCATCATTTAATCCTACCATTGTAGAAAACAACGAAAATATGACGTACTCTTATGCCATCCGCATTCGCCACGGGGCCCCGTCATCACCTGTTAGGTTACTTAACTAACGACAGAGCGGGGGCTGGACTAGCGCGGATGCAAAAACATAAGCACGCCTAAATAGATATCATATATAGATATATATACATTCGTCAGATGCAATGATAGCCATTCCAGATCACAGATGAACACATTGGATATGCTAGGAATCCGCATTTCGTTCGAACCTGCAATGAAAGATGGATTACACGGTCGCGATGAATAGCCAAACCCCACCCTAGACCCCTACGGGTGCAGCAAACTACCCGCCAAGTACCCAAAGCGAAGCAACCTCCCTCAGCAACGTGAGTAGGCCACTCGGCACTTCGAGGTGCCCGGTAGTTTGTGCACCCCACCTTGGGTCTATCTTAGGAGAAAAAACAGTAAAAAGAAATTATACAATGGAAGCTACAACCTCATCCCGGATGTGCGGCCATACAAATAATACTACATCAATTTACATATTACATCAAATGAAAGAAAAAGAAAACTCTCATCTCACAAAACCCCGGCTATTCATCCGCGACAATCCAACAAGTTCATATACACAAACTATCAACATTACAGATCACAGATATGCACAACCCCCACTAATCGACGTATAGCGATTAGCCGACGTTCAGTGCACATATCACATTACAGATATAACCAGTTAGCCAAAGTTTGTAGAACTCCGATCAAAATACAAATTTGTAACTACCCCCAAAAATAATATTTTTCTCTGGATAACCTGGGCAGAAACAAAATATCTCAAAAATCCCAAAACACAAAACTAAGAATTCTGCAAGAAATCGGAGCCGTGGCCGAGTCAACTCGGCTGCGGATCCACGGCGGAACGCATGGTTCCGCCGCGCTTCCGCGGCGAGTTGGCCGAGTTGTGGGCTCAAATTTCTTGGTTTTTCCTAGAAAACCCTGCATGTATTTTTCAAATATGTGGAATAATTTTTAGAGCAGGTTTTAAAAACGGCAGAAAGCATGGGTTTCGGACAACTTTTTGGGATTTTTGCCGGATCGAAGTTCTCAAAACCTTGCTAACAGTAAGTTGTTATTTAGTTAGTCTCCGATTCCATAGTAAGGTCCATGTTACCCACCCCGGATCTTTCGGGAAGACGGAATAGGTAAAAATCAAAATTTTCCTCAATAGGTAACATGAACCATTCATGAAGGATTTTGGCTAAACAAAAACTAACATATAAACTACAAGTCCTAACTACTATGTAGAATGGTTATATCTAGGTCTTGAACTCCTTCTCTTCTTGTTTTTCTCCTCCTTGCTAGCTCCTTTTAGTAGCTTGAGGGGCTCCTTCTCGTCGTCTCCTCTTTGCCGAAGATAGATCCACCCGAGGGCCTCGAACTTGAGCTCCTGCCTCAACCTAGAAGTAACTAAGGTACTTGGTTTTCTAAACCTAGTACCCTAGAATGAGTAGAGATGTGTTATGGTGGCTTTGTCTCAAAAACTTATGATTGCCAACACATGGAACACTTAAGCTTTGAGAGAGGAGGAAGAAGAGCTTTTGCAAAGAGAGAGAAAAGATATGATAGAATGAGAACTCTCTTTTGCAACCATGCTCATATAAAAGAATAATGGATTAATAATAATAATTAAAAGGAAATTTTGATGGTGAGTATGGAATGACCATTATCATTTCATAATAAATGCAATTTGCAAAGAACAAGAAGCATCTTTGATATGAAATGATTATGTTCAAAATGTCAACAAAGGTCAAAATGTCCACCATAGTCAAATGGTCAACCTAACCATCACACAATAATCCTTAATTATTATTATTAATCATATTCATCATTCTCATTAGGGTTTGGAAAAAGTCAACGGTCAACAAGTCAGCCAAAGTCAAATGGTCAACAACCCTAATGAGAATCCTCTGCCTCTGCCTCTGTCAACTGTAAATACACACCCGCATCCGCGTTCCGAGGAACACGAATACAATGAGATAAAACCAATCCCAAAACAAATACTGGGATCTGGCTTGAACAAAAGCCCACTAATAATAACTGCCCGGACACCAAACGTGCATAAGTGCACGAGTGTGAACGAACCCTGTCGCAAAACCATGCGACCTCTACTCTGTTTTGCCCAAGGGCGAGTAACCCTCTGTGTGGGATTCTAAAGGCTCGACACTACGCTGGCAGTGGGTTTAACCACAGGCCGCAAGCGGTACTAGCTCTACGTAACGGTCCCCAGGTAGATGCCGACAAGAAGACTGATGAGGTGAACCCATCCGAACTCCTACTAAGCCTGAACGTGACAATCTCCGTACAGTCCGGTCTGTTCATCTGAGAGTATCGCATGGCGGGCCTAGGGGGTGGTAAACGTCAGTCCCCTAATAGCGGTACAAGTCATTTCGGAGTGTAGCCCAAAACACCCTTAGAAACTACTGGTAACACTACCAGCAAATCTCGCTTGCCCTGGCCAGGGACGACTATGTGTAATAGCTCTCCTAGACACAGCGTGATATCAACTCCCAATACCGGGAGAGACGAATCATGTCTAACCGTCACTGCCTCCAAGTGCTTCGGGACTGCACTCAACTACTACCTGTTTGCAAGACTCAGTAGAGCCGTGGTAGGGTAGTAATCTAAGAACAGTGGGAACACACTCGAGGCGAAGTTACAGTGCCAATTCAGCGGACTAAGCTGTACCCATGCCACCTGGGAACTGTTAACTGACGATAGGTATAATACCAACCAACAGTTCCCGACGAGTCCTGTCCAGTGTACTCGTAACCTAACGAGCACCTGAATACTATCTCCAGTACGACGTACTGATGGTTGTGGGACAGACCATCTCCCCTACTGGGAAGAGAAGCGTATGCACCAGTCTACTCTGGAGTATCGATGCCCTGTCTCGATAATCCTACGACCAGGGACTAAAATAAGGATGTGCTTATAGACTACCCAGCCCCCACCAGTGTGATCGCCATCACAACGCCGGTAGTCAAGCAAAGATCCTAAGGGCTCCATCAATATGTATTAGCGATATGTTAAAAGAAACATATACACATATTAAGATAGAAACAAACTAAGTAGCATACTACTATATCGAGCAAGACTGTCGTAAAACCGTATATATATCCCAAGCCTCCAAAATGTGTTATACAAACTAGTACTATACAATAATGGCCTCTAGGGCATACATATCTAACAAGCAACCGCTGGGTCATCTGTCTGCACGGTAGGCGACATTACAATCTCAAAGGTATGATATACATCAACAGTCCTCTCGCAACTGGCAGCTCTAACAGTGCCTAGATCATCCGGTGTAAAACCAAGCACTCGCCTCCACAAGAGGTCACAACATATCACTACATCGAGATGTTCCCATGTCACCAGAAAACACAATGGTCAGCCCTCATACCAGAAGAGCTTGCCCTGACCACAACATTAGCAGCAGCTCAATCTGTGCTCAACCCATGGTGACAGGAACCTCAATCGAGTATCGAAGAAAACAGATCAAAGGCATAAAAGGAAACGACAGATCCAGAATGGATTCATGATCATAAGAAGGAACAACATCAATAAGTGTATGATCATGGAAACGAATAGAATCAAGGATCTCAAATGGATGTATAATCATGGGTATGAAGTGAATCATAAGTCTCAAAAATATGTAAATCCTAAGGTTTCTTAAGTGGAGTATCGTATCGTAAATATGGCGCAGAAGATACGTATGGTCCGTCACTCTACTCAAGCTACCTACTCCATCAATCAGGGTCAGCCTATGAAACGAAAGTTCGGGTCTAATACCCCTCCGTTCAAGTCTAAGTTCAGTAAGGTCAAGCCTAGGTTCCGAAATACATACCCGCCCTAGACTCCGCATAGTCAAACATAGACTCGAACAAATGTTAAACCTAACGCTCTGATACCAACTTTGTCATGACCCGAAATATTAGCTCGTGACCAGCACTTAAATCAAGCAACGTCTAAAGGCGTAACATATTTCAAGTAAGCTGAAACCCAGAAATCTAAACCTTTTTAATAAAATAAAGGAGGTGGAGTTTTGAAATAAAGATATAATGAAATCAAGTTTTCTTAATGCATAGAAAAGGAACATGAAAATGCAAGTGGATTATGCAAGTTTAAAAACATGTTTCGTCTTTTTGAAAATTTGGGCAGCACCTTCTTTGTATATTTTGATCCAAAACCATATATACAAGATAATGATAAAGGCATCCCCAAGCGGGAGCTAGCTCTTCGCCAAACGGCGGATCACAACCACGCAAGTCAGTATAAATAAGTATACGACTGTAGGGTTAGCTTAGCACCTTAGTAAAGTTTTGGAAAGCATCAAACATGCTATATTAAAATTTTTGGGGTGCCAAACAAACCAACCAAGTAATCGAACTAGAGAATTAGGGTTAACTTTGCATGTAAACAACTTTACATTTAAGAGAGAGAGATTACAACCTTTGCAGTCCGTTCCTTCCTTTCATAAGCTCCGAGTAATAGTCCCTTCGCCGCGATCCATGAACTCCTAGACTCTAGAGAGGCTCCACAAGTCGAATGATCCATACTTGCTTGAAGTCTTTCTTTTCGAAGATGATCTACCTTGAAGAATCTCAAACCCAAGCTCTCACTTCTCTAATTAAGTATTAGTGAAGTGAATACCCTAATCTAAGTGGCTAGAATAGATGAGGATGATGAAGTAGGAATTTTTCTCTCTTTTGTTTTCAATTTCTCACTTCAAATCATCACAACACAAAAATATAGAAAGCTTTTTCAAAGGAGGAAAAAGAAGAAGAAAGCTTTTGTGATGAATAAGGAATTGTTGTGAGGTTAGAATTGCAACAATGGGTTAAAGATAACATTCTTAACCCTTGTAGAGACTTAACCATTTGCTATGGTTAGAGTTAGGTCAACAAATATCTTAAGGAAGACAAAAATGGTGGACAAAGTCAAAGAAGCCTACAAGCTTCCATCAAAATATCAACCATGGATAATTCCACCATTATTTGTATTTCCTTAATAATAATTATAAACCCTAATCAAACCCTAGCATTGTTCAAGTCTCATTAACCCTAGTTGCAATTTTAACCTAGCATATTACAATATTATATATCACATATATAATATATAATGTAACAAAAGAAAATAATACAATTAACATATATCGCATATACATCAATGTATTATCCAAGTGAGAAAAAAGAATCAATACAGCGAGCTTATATTAGTTAATGTAACGTAATATATCTCATATATAATTATACATTAAATTATCGAATCAACACTTGATCCGATAACCCGGCTATATTACATATAACCGGCTAATATAACAAGTACTATTTCATCGAATCAATACTTGATCCGATGACCCGGCTATATCACATATACCAGGCCGATATCACATATCGTGAGAATAGAATACGGTATATCATATCGTATTAGTCTCGGTCCCGCACATATCGTATATGCGCCCGTACTCCATTTAGCCTGAGCCAGGAAACCTCTATGTAGGACTCTAAAGAATCGTCAATACGCCGGCAGTAAGTGATGATCATATCAAACACCCACAAGCTGCAAGCGGTCGGCTAAACGTAACAGCCACCCGTGAATTGAACGATCAGAATATCAACAAGAAAGCCTGCACATTCTTCTCTGAATCCAATCAGTAACACTACTATACAGTCAGGTCTCTTCGTCTGATATGTCGTATATCCAGTCTAGAGGTGGTAAACGTCAGACCCCAGTAACCGATAAGTTGTGTTGATATAAAGCTCATAACGGGTCGAGAAACTACTGATAACTCTTACCAGTAAATCTCCATATCAGCCCTGGCCAGGGACTTCCAGTTATAGCCAATCGAACACAGCGCAACATCAACTCCCAATACCGGGAGAGAAGAAACCCCTCCTATCGCTCATTGCCTCCATGTGATTCGGGACTGTACCTAAAAGCCACCATTTTGCATGCCCTCTTGGACGTTGTAAGGTGGAAATCAAAGCACAGTGGGAATCACACAAGACTCGATGACGATCTCGGGTCTACAGACCAACCTATACCAGTGTCACCGGAGAACTGCTATCTGACGATAGGTATAATACCATCCAGGAGTTATCGGTGAGTCCGTTCAGTGTACCCCGTCTCCACTGAGCACCCGTACACCATCTTTGATGTCAAACACCGATGGATATGGGATCATCCATCGCCCATCATATGGGTTAATATGCGTATACGCTTGTCTACTTTGGTGTATCGATGCCCTATCTCGATACACCCTCGACTAGGAACAGTTATAGGATGTACTTGTTGACTACCCTGGCCCCACTAGTATGATCTCATCATAATCCTAGTAGTCAAGTACATATCCTAAAGGCTTTATCAACATGTGAGAGAAAGACAGTAAACCAATACAAGTCAACATGATAAGACAATGTAAAACCAGATAGCATACTATCATGTCGAGCAAGAAAGTCCTCACTATATATATCCAAGCATCCACTATAATATACATCATATGTACAATAATGGCCTCTAGGGCATATATACAACTAACAATCTCCCACTTGCACTAAGGCCAGCTGTAGTAGTATCTCATACCCAACATCCCAAAGAGTCTCTCAAAATGTATCTAGGGAATGGCCTTCATGAGTGGATCCGCAGTGTTGTCCTTCGTGTCAACTCTCCTGACCTCGATCCGCAGTGTTGTCCTTCGTGTCAACTCTCCTGACCTCGATCACGCGGCGATCAACTATCTCCCGGATCAGGTGATACCGCCTCAGAATATGTCTGGACTTCTGATGGGACCTAAGTTCCTTGGCTAAAGCCACAGCTCTATTGTTATCACAATACAGAGGTATTGGATGCTCAATGAATGGAACCACACCAAGTTCAGTGATGAACTTCTTTATCCAGAAAGCCTCCTTGGCAGCATCGTTGGCAGCGATGTATTCAGCCTCCATCGTCGAGTCTGCCATGGTTTCCTGTTTGGAACTCTTCCAACAAACCGCCCTCCATTTAGGGTAAAGACAAATCTCGAGTGCGACTTAGAGTCGTCCTTATCACTTTGGAAGCTCGAATCGGTAAAGGACTCCATCTGGAGTTCTCCGTTACCATACACTAAGAACATCTCTTTAGTCCTTCTCAAGTACTTGAGAATGTTCTTCACAGCTGTCCAGTAATTCTCTCCAGGGTCTTCTTGTTACCTACTCACTATACTTAGTGAGTATACTGCATCGGGTCTGGTACATTGCATCGCGTACATGATAGAGCCTACTGTCGAAGTATAGGGTATCCCTTGCATGCGAGCTCTTTCTAAATCAGTCTTGGGAGACGTCTCTTTGGAGAGAGTGAGTCTAAAGATCGTGGGTAAGTTCCCATGCTTGGATTCTTCCATACTAAACCTCTTTAGTATGGTGTCAATGTACCTGGATTGGGACAATCCCAGTATCCGTCTAGATCTATCTCTATAGATCTTAATCCCCAAAATGCAGGAGGCATCACCTAGATCTTTCATTGAGAATCTATGTGATAAGAAGAGCTTGACCGAGTGCAACATAGAAATATCATTTCCTATCAAGAGTATGTCATCCACGTACAATACGAGGAAGACAACCTTACTCTCGGTCACCTTCTTGTATATACAAGGTTCACATATGTTTTTGATGAAGTCAAACTCTTTGACTACCACATCAAAACATATGTTCCAACTCCGCGATACCTGCTTCAACCCATAGATGGATTTAAGCAGCTTGCCCACCTTTCCGCTGCCCCCACTGTGTACGAAGCCCTCTGACTGAGTCATGTACACGCACTCTTCCAAAGCACCATTTAGAAAGGCGGTCTTAACATCCATTTGCCAGGTTTCGTAGTCATGGTATGCAGCAATGGCAAGTAAGATCCGGATGGACTTAAGCATAGCCACTGGAGAAAAGGTTTCGTCATAATCCACACCTGGTCGTTGAGGAAAACCCTTTGCAACAAGTCTAGCTTTGAAAGTCTCAACTTTTCCATCAACACCAAGTTTCTTCTTAAAGATCCATTTGCTCCCAATGGGTTTTACCCCTTCAGGAGCAATTTCCAAAGTCCATACTTTGTTGGTGTACATGGATTCCATCTCAGACCGCATTGCATCCAGCCATTTCACAGGGTCACCACTCGTGATGGCCTGCTCGAAGCTAGTTGGGTCATCATCTTCCATGATGCAATCCTCGCTCCCACCATCAAAGAGAAAACCGTAGTATCTCTCAGGTGGATGAGGAACCCTACTAGATCAGCGGAGCGGCTGAGGTTCGTCGGGAACTACTGAATCTTCTGGTTCCATTAAATCTTCAGTTGCAGTTTGTGTTATTGGAACTTCTTCTAGCTCTACCTCTTTGCCACTAATTTCTTTTACAAGAAATTCCTATTCTAAAAGGGTGGCATGTTGAGCAACAAAGACATTTTGTTCCTCAGCGTGGTAGAAAAAATATCCTTGAGAATTTTTTGGATATCCCACAAACTTGCAAAAAACTGATCGTGTCTCGAGCTTGTCCGGATTTTGCCTTTTGACATAGGCCGGACAACCCCATATCTTAACTCGTTTAAAATATGGTCTCTTCCCACTCCATATCTCATATGATGTGGTGGGTACAGATTTAGATGGAACTAGATTCAATAGGTATATGGCTGTCTCAAGTGCATACCCCCAAAAGGAAATAGGCAACTCAGCAGTGCTCATCATAGAGCGCACCATATCTAATAGGGTGCGATTCCTCCGCTCCGATACACGTTTTGCTGTGGTGTATAAGGAGGAGTAAGCCGGGAGAGAATCCCATTCTCTTTTAGATAGTCCATGAACTCAATGCTCAACTATTCTCCTCCTCGATCAGATCGAAGTGTCTTAATACTTTTACCCGTTTGGTTCTCGACTTCGTGTTTATATTCTTTGAATTTCTCAAAAGTTTCAGACATGTGTTTCAACAGGAACACATGTCCGTATCTTGAGATATCGTCAGTGAATGTAATGAAGTACGAGCAACCATTCCTGGCATGTGTAGACAAGGGACCGCATACATCACTATGTATCAGTCCTAAGAGTTCCGTAACTCTTTCTCCGTGTCCACTAAACGGAGTTTTGGTCATTTTGCTTTTGAGACATGAATGGCAAGTTTCATAAGATTATAATTTGAACGTATTTAAATAACCATCTTTATGTAACTTAGAAAGTCGTGCTGCATTGATATGACCAAGTCTAAAATGCCACAAGAAGGATTCGTTCATTTCTGAACTTTTCCTCTTGTGCCTGTTCTGTATATTAAGAACTGTGTTTTGATTTAGAACGTATTTGCCATTATTTAACGAGCTTGATCCAATCAACTTTTAATTTAGGAAGATGTTCATAACATTATCCTGTACTGCAAAATTATATCCTTCTTTACTTAATAAAGAAACTGATATAATGTTTCATATCATGCTCGGTATGTAATAGCATTCGTTTAGAATCAATGTATTATCACTTGGTAATACAAGATGATATTTGCCAACTGCTTTGGCCGCAACATTTGCACCTTTCCCTACTCTTACAGAATGATCACCCATTCCCAGTTCTGTACCTTTCTTTAGCCTATGCAATATATTGCATATGTGGGATCCTAATCCGGTATCTAATGCCCAGGACGTAGAGTGAACTGAGAAACAGTTCTCGGTAATTAACACATCCGAAGAAGATACATCAACATGTTTATTCTTCATTTGGGCGGCGTGTGAATTCTGGTATTCCCCTATTTCCTGTTCAGTCTTATAATAATTATAAGAAAAAACGGAACCAACGTTCTTGTGCTCAGTATAACAAGCAGGTTCGGTTAATACATCCCTATTATTATCTTGATTAAGGCCTGACATGGTCCCTACTTGGAGAGAGAGAGAAGAAAAACACTTTTGCGTGCGCTCTTGCAAGATTAGATTGGTTATTATCTTATCTAATCAGGATGGCTCCCACTGTTTTAATCAAATCATCCTTCAAACCCTAAAAGGTAAGATTAGCCGGGATTAATTACACCTTATAAGTTCGTCAATCTTTCAGCCAGATCAGTGTTGGTACTTTGAGGGAGGTTCCCCGTGCTTTCGCACGGACCTAATTAGAATAAACATCGTTTTCCTAGAGGCATAACCCCGTTAACACCTTTCTAGACACCTACTTGATCGGCTAATTGTCATGTGTAAAACTCTCTCAGGAGTAACTCTTACTCGCAGTGGGTATCGGGATCCATCTATCTCATAGAAGGTATGCAATCTCATTGCAAATTTCAACACTTGAAATTCCCGATAATTATTTTACCCCTAGCCATCTATGACCTTGACTAAGTCAACAAACTATAAATCGCAACTCAAGTTCAACCCGTACATTTCCCGTTAGAATTAAACCACCCGTACGACCCTTGACTAAGTCAATAAGGCCGTACGACTACCTTCATCCAATCGCATCTCATGCTTTAGCAGATAAACACTATTTAGCTACCGTATACTACGCCTTGACTAAGTCAACAAACGTAGCACGAATACTAAATATTACTTATCTGAAATGACGGAGGATTACGACAGGTTTTTATAAAAACCTTTTACGTAATGAACTTGATATCGTTGTAGAAACAAGTGATTTTGAAAAGGAGTGTTTTTGATTACTAGCTCCGCTAAAGATGTCACTCCCGGTGAAGGGATCTCGGCACTTTCCTTATTGAATAAGGTGCTGGATATTCTACAAAGAATACCGCTATGCAAAGCAAGAACTATAGAAGAAGTCAAAAATAAAACCGAGTGAATTGTAGCATCTGCTAGTTTCGCTAAAGAGGTTACTCCCGGTGAAGAGATCTCGGCTCTTTTCTTATCGAATAAGGTGATGGATATTCTACAAGGAATACCTCTATGCAAAGCAAAATCTAGAGCTACCCTTAATATAAAATTTGATTCTACAACATCTTTTAGGTTTATTTACTTTCCATTAATCTCATTAATGAAATCCCATCATTTAAGCTTCCTAAGCATCACAAAAGAAATGAAAGCAGTAATATTTATATATCATATATATATAGTATAAGCATTCATCTCACGCATATAAAATGATCACATCACAGTATATCAGCAGCAGAAAATAACATATGAAATTTTGGATATACTAGGAGGTCCGTGTTTTAGTTTGAGCCTGTATAAAACACGGATTCCACGGTCGCGATAAATAGCCAAACCCACATCCCTAGACCCCTACGAGAGCGGCAAGGAACCCTCCCAATTCTAAGGTTAGGAGACCCGGTCTCGACTCCTCGAGATGGCCTCCCACTGGACCCTAGAACCCGGTTACATGTGCTCTCCATCTTGGGTCTACCCTAATGCGGAAAAGTAAATAATATACAATGGTGACATCATCCTCAACCCGGAAGTGCCCCAATAAAAGAATGTTACATACAAATGAATTTTACATGAATGAAAAAGAAAACTCTCATCTCACATAAAATCCCCGGCTATTCAATACACAACGATCCAATATAACATATCACAGCAACATATAATCATCACAGATAACTAGGCGAAGTTAGATAATTCGATAGATACAACGAATTCCCAAAAATTCCCAGAGACCTCAACACTTAAGCACAGTTAAAATTAACCAGAGACATACCACAGTACCTACGGACCAACAGCTGAAGAGCGCTCCCAAGCCTCTCAAGTGGCGCCGCCAAAACCAGGTTTTGGCCGCGGATCCGCGGTCACTTAGATGAGTTAGGGTTTCGTTCTTCAGGTGTGTCCATAGAATTCCCTGCATGATTTTCTGAGTATTTTTAACATGGAAAAATTCAACATTCTGTAAAATTTCTAGAAAAGGGGTCATTTCAGGGTTTCGGGGTTCGATCGGACTTCTAACTTCGTCTAGACAACTCCTAATGCTCTAGCTTGGCTCTGATACCACTGTAGGGTTAGCTTAGCACCTTAGAAAGGTTTTGTCAAGCATCAAACATGCTATATTAAAAATTTTGGGGTGCTAAACAAACCAATCAAGTAATCGAACTAGAGAATTAGGGTTAACTTTGCATGTAAACAACTTTACATCAAAGAGAGAGGGATTACAACCTTTGCAGTCTATTCCTTCGCTTCATAAGCTCCGAGTAGTAGTCCCTTCGCCACGATTCATGAACTCCTGGAATCTAGAGAGGCTCCACAAGTCGAATGATCCATGCTTGCTTGAAGTCTTCCTTTTCGAAGATGATCTACCTTGAAGAATCTCAAACCCAAGCTCTCACTTCTCTAATTAAGTATTGGTGAAGTGAACACCTTAATCTAAGTGGTTAGAATAGATGAGAATGATGAAGTAGGAATTTTGCTCTCTTTTGTTTTCAATTTCTCACTTTAAATCATCACAACACAAAGGGCTAGAAAGCTTTTTCAAAGGAGGAATAAGAAGAAGAAAGCTTTTATGATGAATAAAGAATTGTTGTGAGGTTAGAATTGCAACCATGGGTTAAAGATAACATCCTTTACCCTTATAGAGACTTAACCATTTTCTATGGTTAGAGTTAGGTCAACAAATATCTTAAGGAAGACAAAAATGGTGGACAAAGTCAAAGAAGCCTACAAGCTTCCATCAAAATATCAACCATAGATAATTCCACCATTATTTGTATTTCCTTAATATTAATTATAAACCCTAATCTAACCCTAGCAAGGTTCCAGTCTCATAAACCCTAGTTGCAATTTTAACCGAGCACGTTACAATATTATATATCACATATATAATATATAATGTAACAAAAGAAAATTATACAATTAACATATATCGCATATACATCAATGTATTATCCAAGTGAGAAAAAAGAATCAATAAAGCGAGCTCATATTAGTTAATGTAACATAATATATCTCATATATAATTATATATTAAATTATCGAATCAACACTTGATCCGATAACCCGGCTATATTACATATAACCGACTAATATAACAAGTACCATTTCATCGAATCAACACTTGATCCGATGAACCGGCTATATCACATATACCCGGCCGATATCACATATCGCGAGAATAGAATACGGTATCTCATTTCATATTAGTCTCGGTCCCGCACATATCGCATATGCTCCCCTACTCCGTTTTGCCTGAGCCAGGAAATCTCATTGTAGGACTCTAAAGAATCGTCAATACGCCGGCAGTAGGTGATGATCATATCAAACATCAACAAGCTCCAAGCGGCCAGCTAAATGTAACAGCCACCCGTGTATTGAACGATCAGAAGATCAACAAGGAAGCTTGTACATTCTCCTGTGAATCCAATCAGTAACACTACCATACAATCCGGTCTTTTCGTCTGATAAGTCGCATATCCAGTCTAGGGGTGGTAAACATCAGACCCCAGTAATCGATAAATCGTGCCGATGTAAGGCTCATAACGGGTCGAGAAACTACTGATAACTCTTACTAGTAAATCTCCATATCAGCCCTGGCCAGGGACTTCCAGTTATAGCCAATCGAACACAGCGCAACATCAACTCCCAATACCGGGAGAGACGAAACCCCTCCTATCGCTCATTGCCACCATGTGATTCGGGACTGTACCCAAAAGCCACCGTTTTGCACGCCCTCTTGGACGTGGTAAGGTGGAAATCAAAGCACAATGGGAATCACACAAGACTCTATGACGATCTCGGGTCTACAGACCAACCTGTACCAGTGTCACCGGAGAACTGCTATCTGACGATAGGTATAATACCATCTAGGAGTTCTCGGCGAGTCCGTTCATTGTACCCAGTCTCCACTGAGCACCCGTACTCTATCTTTGATGTCAAACACCGATAGATATGGGATCATCCATCGCCCATCATATGGGTCAAGATGCGTATACGCTAGTCTACTCTGGTGTATCGATGCCCTATCTCGTTACACGCTCGACTAGGAATAGTTATAGGATGTACTCGTTGACTACCTTAGCCCCACTAGTATGATCTAATCATAATCCCAGTAGTGAAGTACATATCCTAAGGGCTTTATCAACATGTGAGAGCAAGACAGTAAACCAATATAAGTCAACATGATAAGACAAAGTGAAATCAGATAGCATACTATCATATCGAGCAAGAAAGTCCTCACTATATATATCCAAGCATCCACTATATTATACATCATATGTACAACAATGGCCTCTAGGGCATATATACAACTAACAACGATGCCCAACGGTGAAGTTCACCACAAAAGATAAATAAATAAGCAAGACATCAAACCACAAGTAGCGGAAAACCCTCGCTCAAAGTCTCGCAACCACAATCTCACTAAGTCTCATTACTTACACAATTTACTAATTTTGATTGATGGAGTTAACTAGATACAATATGAAATATAGATACAAAAGTGGGTACGATACAAATGTCCCACCTACCAATGCAAAACACCCGAATGCAACTGTGTGCCAGTGAAGCCGCTACTGATCCAAGCGGTCTACTAACAAGAACTGTAGTACAACGGGGGTGAGTTGCCAACTCGTGAGTAGAAAAATATCAACAGATAGAAATCGAATAAACAACGACTCCTAGGTCAACTATATCATAAAGGTAATATTATGATATCTATGGTGACTGCGTCATCATATGTGCCAATAATGTAATCAATGTATGTATGCATGTGGATCTCGTCCAACTATATAATCAATGTCTGTACGCACGTAAATATCATAAAAGAGTGTGCATGAAAGTATGAGGATATAAATCAACGGTGTACCTCGCGACACATCAAAATCAGGGAACCTGGGTGTCCAACATCGACACCCGAAAACATCATGAAACCCTTGTCCAGCATTGACACGTAAATCCTCATTTCTCAGGCTCCGTCAGTCTGGATTGGCCTATGGGCTCCGTTGTAAGTTGACGTTAGACACCCCACGAGTTGCGGGGAGGCAGAATAGGTAAAACAATCATTTTGTTTAAAACAAACATCGACTAACTTACGGATCTTTACCAAACCCTAACTAACAACATCATAGGAGGGATTAGCTACTATGAAAGAAGATTATACCTAATGAACCAATTCCTTCTTGTTCTTGTTGACCACCTCCTCGTCGGCCTCCTCTTTGTGATAGAAGATCCACCCGAGAGCTACTACTCCAAGCTTGACCTCTAACTTGAGGTAACTAGGTTACTAAAAGTGCTAATCAAAGCAACCTAGAGGATATAGAATAGGATTAGGGATCAATTAGTCTTGCTAACCCTTGATCTCAACACATGGGAGGTTAGGGTTAGGGTTTGAAGAGAGAGAGAGAGCTTGAGGAGAGAGAATATGATAATAATTATGAAATGGAATTAACACATTTGTGTATATATATGAAGCATAAGATATTTTGCACAAATATCTTCATGCTTCATTTAATACATAATGAATCATCAAGTGAGTCAATAAAAACATTTAATGCATCATTAACTCTCTTGCTGAATCATCTCCATGAGTCACAAAACCATTTAATGCATTTTACACCTAAGACCTCCACCTCATCAACCTTCTAGAAGCTTCTCGAGAATTTACGAGAACGCCCCTCTTATCCATGAAAACACGAAAATACTTTAGACTGTACAAATCCAATAATCCAATACTATAATCTGGCTTAAACTAAAGCCCGCTAGTAAAAACTGTCTGAATATCGTACATGCGTAAAAACACGTATGCGTCCGAACCCTGTCGTAAAACCATACGACCTCTATATCGTTTTGCTTGAAGCAGGGAAACTCTCTGTGTGGGACTCTAAAGACTCGACTACTACGCTGGCAGTGGGTTTAACAACAGACCGCAAGCGGCACTAGCTGTACGTAACGGTCCCCAGGTAGATGTCGATAAGAAGGCCGATGAGGAAACCCATCCGAACTCCTACTAAGCCTGATGTGACAATCTCCATACAGTCTGGTCTGTTCGTTTAGGACTATCGCATATCGGGCCTAGGGGGTGGCAAGCGTCAGTCCCCTAAAAGCGGTCCAAGTCGTGTCGGAACGAAACCCACTACACCTTGAGAAACTACTGGAAAACCTACCAGTAAATCTCGCTTGCCCTGCCCAGGGACTTTGAGTAATAGCTCTCTAGACACAGCACGATATCAACTCCCAATACAGGGAGAGACGAATCCTGTCTAACCGCCACTGCCTCCAAATGTTTCGGGACTGCACCCAACTGCTACCTGTTTGCATGACTCCTTTGAGCCGTGGTAGGATAGCAATCTAAGAACAGTAGGAACACACTCGATGCGAAGCAGCAGTGTCAAGTCTGCGGACTATGCTATACTCATGTCACCTGGGAACTGTTAACCGATGACAGGTATAATACCAACCAACAATTCCCTGCAAGTCCGGTCCGGTGTACCCGTAACCCAACGAGCACCTGTATATTATCTCCAGTACGACGTACTGATGGCTGTGGGACAGACCATCTCCCCAACTGGGATGAGAAGCGTACACACTAGTCTACTCCGGAGTATCGATGCCCTGTCTCGATAATCCTACGACCAGGGACCTCAAAAAGGATGTGCTTGTAGACTACCCAGCCGCCACTGGTGTGACTGCCATCACAACGCTGGTAGTCAAGCAAGATCCTTAGGGCTCTATCAATAAGTACACACATATTAAGATAGATATAAACCAAGTAGCATACTACCATGTTTAGCAAGACTGTTAATATAACTGTGAATATCCCAAGCTTCCATTAAGTAATATACAAGCTAGTATGATACAATAATGGCCCCTAGGGCATATACACTAACAATCTCCGACTTGCAGTAAGGCCATGTACTGGCATATCGAAGACCGATCATCTTGAGTAGCCTCTCGAACTGAATCTGAGGTAAGGCTTTTATGAATGGATCAGCAGTGTTCTCCTCTGTAGCAACTCTCCGGACCTCGATCTCCCAGCGATCAATGATCCCCCTGATCAGGTGATACCGCCTTAAGAGGTGACTGGACTTCTGATAGGACCTGGGTTCCTTTGATAAAGCTATAGCTCCGTTGTTGTCGCAATACAGTGGTATTGGATCAACAATGGTAGGAACCACCTGAAGTTCTGTTAGGAACTTTTTCTTCAAGACCGCTTCTTTTGCGGCATCGCAAGCAGCAATATACTCCGCTTCCATCGTCGAGCCAGCAACGGTATCCTGCTTGGAACTCTTCCAGCACACCGCCCCTCCATTGAGGGTAAAGACATAGCCTGACATGGACTTGGAGTCATCCTTGTCACTTTGGAAGCTGGAAGCAGCAAAGGCCTCAATCATGAGGTCTTTTCCGCCGTAAACCAAGAACATCTCCTTAGTCCTTCTCAGGTACTTGAGAATGTTCTTTACTGCTATCCAGTGGTTCTCCCCTGAGTCTGACTGATACCTGCTTACCACGCTCTGTGCGTAAGCTACATCTGGTCTGGTGGACAACATCGCATACATTATAGAACCTACCGCAGAAGCGTAGGGTATAACTGACATGCGATCCCTTTCCAAATCAGTCTTGGGAGACATCTCTTTGGATAGGGTGATTCCGTGACAAGCCGGTAAATTACCGCGCTTAGAATCTTCCATACTGAATCCTTTTAGTATAGTGTTGATATACCTGAACTGCGAAAGTCCCAACATCCTCTTGGATCTATCACGATAGATCCGGATCCCCAGAATGTAAGAGGCATGACCCAGGTCTTTCACGGAGAACCTGCGTGACAAGAATCCTTTGACAGATTGTAGCATAGGAATGTCATTTTCTATCAATAGAATGTCATCCACGTACATGACGAGGAATACGACAGTTCGTGCTACAATTTTACTATATATACATGGTTCATCTGGATTTTTGATAAAGTCATATTCTTTGACCGTTTCATCAAAATAGATGTTCCAACTCCGCGATGCCTGCTTCAGTCCATAAATGGACTTAAGCAACTTGCACACTTTCCCGCTGCTCCCACTCTGATTGAAACCCTCTGGCTGATCCATATAGACGCACTTTTCTAAATTACCATTTAGAAAAGCCGTCTTTACGTCCATCTGCTAGATCTCATAATCATAGAAGGCGGCAATAGCAAGAAGGACCCGAATGGATTTGAGCATAGCCACTGGAGAAAAAGTTTCGTCATAGTCCAAATCAGGTCTTTGACGAAAAACCCTTTGCAACAAGTCCAGCCTTATAAGTTTCCACCTGTCCATCTACACCAATATTTTTCTTGAAGATCCATTTACATCCTATGGGTTTTACCCCACCTGGAGCAAAGTCCAAAGTCTATACTTTCTTGGTGTACATGGACTCCATTTCGGTCTGCATTGCATCCAGTCATCGTACCGAGTCGCCACTCTGGATGGCCTGCTGGAAGCTAGTATGTTCATCATCATCAATGACGCAATCCTCTTTATCCCCATCTATGAGAAAATCGTAGTATCTCTCAGGCGGATGAGACAGCCTACTACTCCTGTAGAGGGGTGCGGGAATATCCTATTCTTCTTGAACTACTGGTTCTACCAAACTTTCAGTAGTAGTTTGTGGTTCTAGAATTTCTTCCAGTTCTATTTCCCTCCCACTTGTTTCCTTTTCTAAAAACTGTTGCTCTAGAAAATGGGCACGACGAGAAACAAAAACCTTTTATTCCTCTGCGTAATAGAAGAAATATCCCATGGAGTTCTTTGGATATCCCACAAACTTGCACTGTACTGATCGTGCCTCGAGTTTGTCCGCATGCTGCTTTTTAACAAAAGCTGGACATTCCCATATCTTCAGATACTGAAGATAGGGTTTCTTCCCACTCCACATCTAATATGGGGTGGTAGGCACAGTCTTGGTAGGAGTCCTGTTCAAAAGATATGATGCTGATTCTAGCGCATAACCCCAGAAAAATCGCGGTAACTCAGCATTACTCATCATGGAACATACCATATCCAATAGGGTTCAATTCTGTCTCTCCGATACACTGTTATGCTGTGGAGTGTATGGAGGAGTAAGCTGAGAGAGAATTCCTTTCTCTTTTAGGTAACCAAGGAACTCGGCACTTAAGTATTCACCACCTCGATCAGATCTCAGTGTCTTGATACTTTTGCCGGTTTGGTTTTCTACTTCATTTTATATTCTTGGAATTTCACAAAAGCTTCGGATTTATGTTTCATCAAGAAAATGAATCCGTATCTAGAGTAATCATCCGTAAAAGTAATGAAATAGGAAAAACCACCTCTTGCATGCGTAGACATTGGACCACATATATCGCTGTGTATGAATCCTAAGAGCTCGCTCACTCTTACTCCATGTCCAGTGAATGGAGTCTTTGTTATCTTTTCTTTGAGACATGATTGACAAGTGGCATAAGATTGATATTCGAACGGATCCAAATATCCTTCTCTATGTAACATAGTTAACCTTGTCTCATTGATATGACCTAGTCTATAATGCCATAAGAAAGCCTTATTTATATCTGGAGACTTTCTTTTTTTGACATTGAAAATCTGTAATTGGTTTAAGACATATGTACCGTTATCTAGTGTACCGGACCCAATCAAACCATGATTAAGGTGGATGTTAACAACATCGCTTACAAACGTGAAATCATAATCTTCTTTTGATAACAACGAAGCTGATATGATATTACACGTTAAACTAGGTACACAAAAACAGTTGTGCAAAACCAAAATATGTTTACTCGTCAATCCTAGGTGATAATCTCCTACGGACACAGGACCTACGCTAGCTCCGTTAGCAACCTGGTGGGTCATATCACCAACCTTCAGCACTCTACGGTTTCTCAGTGCCTGCAATGAATTGCATATATGAGATCCTAATCCGGTATCCAATACCCAGAAAGTAGAGTTGATTGACAGACAATTTTCAATTACAAACACACCTGAAGTCGAAGCCACGGCTTGCATCGGTTCCTGGTTCTTGGAAATCCAAGCTTTGCAATCTTTCTTCAAATGGCCTTTCCTACGACAGTGGAAGCACTCGTCCTTTGCCACTACTGGCACCGCAACCTTTGCCTTTCCCTTAGCTCCTACCTTACTAACACCTCCTCTTGGTTTCGTAGCGGCCTTCTTCTTCCTTCCTTTGGCCCTTGCCTTAGACCCGGAAGAAGAAGCACCGCGAACAAACATAGCGGGTGTTTTCCTTGCCTTCTGCAAGGTGCCCTCTGCACTCCTCAACATGTTAAGCAGTTCTGGAAGTTCAACTTTTTTTCTTTGAATGTTGAAATTCAGAATAAACTGGGCGTAGGTGGAAGGAAGGGACTGAAGAATCAAGTCTGTATAGAGCTCGTTCTCCAAAGTCGTCCCGAGGTCCGCGAGCTCTTCTATATAGCCAATCATCTTAAGGACATGTTCTCCTACAGATGATCCGACAGCCATGCAGGGTTACTAGGCACACGCACAAGGGTCTATAAGGAATCAACCATGCCCGATTTAAAATTTAGCCGTGCCGAACAACCCTAAACCAAGATCTTAGACTAGATATTAGGTGAAACAAAGCATGCTAAACACTTTAACATCTAAGAGTTTGGGATTACAACCTTTGTAGTCCGGTCCTTCACTTCATAAGCTTCATGTTGAGGTCCCTTCACTGCGATCATCAAGAATCCAGACTCTAGAGAGGTTCCACGAAGAGACTGATGCAAACTTGCTTCCAATCTTCGATAACTAAGATGATCTACCTTGAAGTTTCTTAAACACAAGCTCTCACTCACAAATGAAGTGAACACCCTAATCTAAATGGCTAGGATAGATTAGGATGATGAAGTAGGATTTTAGCTCTCATTTTTTTTCATAATCTCACCCATTTTCATCACAAGAATCAAATCTAGAAAGCTTTGCAAGAAGGAAGAAGAAGATGAACCATGAATAATCATCCTTTTGTGATGAATAATGAAAGTTAAGTGAGGTTAGAAATGCAACCATGGTTCAAGTAACTTTTGTAGAGATTTAACTAAGGTTAAAGGGTTGGGTTGGGTTAAACAAATATCTTGCAAAATATCAAAACAAATATCTTTGCACAAAACAAAACAAAACCTTCTAAAAGGTTCTAGAAAAGATTAATCCAAATCAAACCCTAACCATGTTTAATCTCCACTAAACATGTTGCATTAATAACCCTAATATGTTACAATATTATATATCATATATACAATATTTATTGTAACAAAATAAAATAATACAATTAACATATATCGCATATATATCAATGTATTACCCGAGTGAGAAAAAGAATCTTTTAGTGAGCTTATATCAGTTAATGTAATTTAATATATCAAATATATAATTATACATTAAATTATCGAATCAACACTTGATCCGATAATCTGGCCATTTCACAAATAACCGAATAATATAATCTGCATCAGTTCATCGAATCAACACTTGATCCGACGACCCGGTTATATCACATATACCCGGCCGATATCTCATATCGCGAGAATCTTATACGGTATCATATACACTTATTGTTCTCGGTCCCGCACATATCACATATGTGCTCCTACTCCGTTTTTCCTGAGCCAAGAAACCTCTGTGTAGGACTCTAAAGAATCGTCAATACGCCGGCAGTAGGTGATGATCATATCAAACACCCACAAGCTGCAAGCGGTCGGCTAAACGTAATAGCCACCCAGGTATTGAGCACTCAGATGATCAACAAGCAAGCCTGTACATTCTCCTGTGAATCCAGTCAGTAACACTCCCGTACAGTCCGGTCTCTTCGTCTGATATGTCGTATATCTCGCATAGGGGTGGTAAACGTCAGACCCCGGTAGCTTGATAAGTCGTGTCAATATGAGGTCTATAACATTTCGAGAAACTACTGATAACACTTATCAGTAAATCTCAGCAACCCTAACCAGGGATTTCCAGTTATAGCCAATCGAACACAGCGCAACATCAACTCCCTATACTGGGAGAGACGAATCCCCTCCTATCGCTCATTGCCTCTATGTGATTCGGGACTGTACCCAAAAGACACCTTTTTGCACGCCCTCTTGGACGTGGTATGATAGAAATCAAAGCACAGAGGGAATCACACAAGACTCTATGACGATCTCGGGTCTACAGACTAACCTGTACCAGTGTCACCAGAGAACTGCCATCTGACGTGAGGTATAATACCATCTGGGAGTTCTCGGCGATTCCGTCCAGTGTACCCAGTATCTACTGAGCACCCATACACCATCCTTGATGTCAAACACCGATGGATATGGGATCATCCATCGCCCATCATATGGGTCAAGATGCGTATACGCTAGTCTACTCTGGTGTATCGATGCCCTGTCTCGATACACACTCGACTAAGAACAGTTATAGGATGTACTCGTCGACTACCGTGGCCCCACTAGTATGATCTCATCATAGTCCCAGTAGTCGAGTATATATCCTAAGGGCTTTATCAACATGTAACATAGAGACAATCAGAGTACATGTTAAGATAAAGTACAACCGGATAGCATACTATCATGTCGAGCAAGAAAGTCCTCCCTATATATGTCCAAGCATCCATTACAATATACATCATATGTATAGTAATGGCCTCTAGGGCATACATATAACTAACAATCTCCCAATTGCACTAGAGCATTTGTTGTAGTATCACATACCCAACAATTAGCTGTGGTTGAAGTATCTAATACTCAACCATCCGATAAAAGTCTCTACTGGGAAAAAGGACTTTGTGAGTGGATCTGCGCTGTTGTCCTCTGTGTCTACTCTCCTAACCTCGATCTCCCTGGAGATCAACCATCTCCATGATCAGGTGATACTGCCTAAGAATTATATCTGGATTTCTGATGGGACGGGGGTTCCTTGGCATAAGCCACAACTCCATTGTCATACAATGGTAGGAACGAAGTTCATCTCATGAACTTATATATATCCAGACTGCCTCTTTGGTAGCATCCTTGGTAACGACGTATCTTGCCTTTAATCGTCTAATAAGTCACGGTATCTAGCTTGGAACTCTTCCAACATACTGTCCCTCTACTGAGGGTAAAGACAATGCCTACGACTGACATTTAGTCATCCTTATCACCCTGGAACCCTTCCAGTGATTCTCCCCAGGATCGATTGATACCATCTCACTACAACTAGTGAGTATCCTAACATCCATTTAGATCTATCTCATAGATATAAAATATAGGATTTAGGAGGTATCATCTTGATCTATATGGAGAATCATTGTGATAAGAGGAGATTGACCGAGCGTAGCATAGGAAACTCCTTTCCTATCAAGAGTATGCCACCCACGTACTCTACGAGGATCAGCACCATACCCTCTACTACCTTTTTGTATATACAATGTTCATCTACCATTTTGATGAAGTCAAACTCTTTGACTACCACATCAAAACAGACATTCCAACTCCGCGATGCCTGATTTATCACATAAAACATCTTGCTCATGTTTCCGCTGCTCCCACAATCTACGAAGCCCTCTGGCTGTGTACTTATAGACGCTCTCTTCCAAATCATCATTTAGAAAAGCTGTCATGACACCCAACCGCCAGATATCGTAGTCATGGTATGTAGCCGTGGCAAGTAGGATCTGGATGGACTTAAGCATAGCTTTGACAGTCTCAACTTTTCCATGTACACCAAGTAATCTTCTCAAGATATACTTGCTCCTGATGGGGATTTAACCCTTCAGATAAAGCAACCAAAGTCCATACTTTGTTAGTGTATAAGGATTCCATCTCAGATCGCTAAGCATCCTGCCATTCTTACAGAGTCCCACTCCTGATAGCCTGCTCGAAACTAGTTGGGTTATCATCTCATGATGCAATCCTCGCTCCCAGTGTTATAGAGAAACCGAAGTATCTCTCAGGTGGGTGAGGAACCCTACTAGATCGGCGGAGAGGCTGAGGTTCGTTGGAAACTATTGAATCCTTTGGTTCTACCAAATCATCAATTGCAGTTTGTATAGGTGGAACTCTTTCCAGTTCTACCTCATGACCAATAATTTCTTCACAAGAAATTCTCTTTCACAAAGGTGGCATGCTGAGAAACAAAACACCTTTTGTTCCTCGGTTTGGTAGAAGATATTCCCTTGCGAATGCTTGGGATATCCAACAAACTTTCATAGAACTGACTTTGCCTCGAGCTTGTCCAGATTATGCTTTTAGACATGGGCTGGACAACCCCAAATCTTAACATACTTAAGATATGGGCTCTTCCCATTCCATATCACATATGAAGTAGTAGGCAACTGATTTGATTGGAACTCTATTCAATAGGTATGCAGCTTCTCAAGTGCATAACTCCCTAAAAGGAAATAGGAAACTCAGTACTACTTATCATAGAGCACACCATATCACATAGGGTGCTATTGCTCCGCCCCGATATACTATCGTGCTATGGTGTATACGGAGGAGTAATGCTGAGAGAGAATCGCATTCTCTTTTAGAATAATCCAGGAATTCCGTGCTCAAGTATTCTCCTCCTTGATCTCATTAAAGGACATAATACTTATACCCGTTTTTGGTTTTCTACTTCTAACTTACATTCTGTGATTATCTCAAAAGTTTCGGACTTGTGTTTCAACAGGAACATATGTTTGAATCTTGAGAGATCATCAGTGTATGTAATGAAGTACAAAGAACCGGTCTTGGCATGTGTAGACAGGGGACCTCATATATCAGCATGTATCAATCCCAAGAGTTCACAAACTCTTTCTCTGTTTCCAATAAACAGAGCTGTGGTCATCTTATCTTTGTGACATGACCGGCAAGTTTCACAAGATGTAAATTCAAACTTATTTAAATATGCATCTATCTGTAACTTCAGCTAGTCGGGTCGCATTGATATGACCTAGTCTACAATACCTCAAGAAGGATTCGTTCATTTCTGAACTCTTCTTCTTGTGTGTGTTCTGTACGTTAAGAACTGTGGTTTGATTTAGAACGTCTATGCTTTTAGATAACGTGCCTGAACCGATCAACTCTTGATATAGGAAATGTTCAAAACATTATCCAATAATACAAAATTATATCCTTGTTTACTAATAAAGAGACTGACATGATGTTGTATATCAGGTTCGGTATCTAATAACATTCGTTCAGAATCAATGTATTCTGGTAATACAGGGTGATAACTACCAACAGACTTGGCTGCAACACTTGCACCATTTCTATCTCATGAAATTTATCACCCGTTCTCAGTTATCTACCTATCTGTATCCCATGTAACAAATTACATTTGTGGGATCCTGATCCGTTATCTCATACCCAGGACGTAAAGCATATTGAGAAACAGTTCTTTGTAATGAACACACCCGAAGATGATGCATCAACATGCACTTTCTTCGTTTGGGAGGCACGGGAATTCTGGTAATCCCCTATTTCCTGATCTGTCTTATAACAATTATAAGTTGGAGAAGGACCAACATTCCCTAGCGCAGTATAACAAGCGGGTTCGGTCAATAAATCCGTATTATTATCTTGATTAAGGCGTGACATAGTCGTAACCAGGAGAGAGAGAGAAGAAAACACTCAGCGTGCGCTTTTACAAGATTAGATTGGTTATCAATTTATCTAATCAGGATGTCTCCCACTGTTTTAGTCAAATCATCCTTCAAACCCTAAACGGAAAGACTAGCCGGGATTAATTACACGCTACAAGTTCGCCAATCTTTCAGCCAGGCCAGTGACGGTACTTTGAGGGAGGTTCCCCGTGCTTTCGCACGACCTAATTAAAGTAAACCTCGTTTTCCCAGGGGTGTAACCCCGTTGACACCTTTTAAGACACCTACTTGATCGGCTAATTGTAATGTGTAAAACTCTCCCAGGAGTAACTCTTACTCGCAGCGGGTATCGGGATCCAACTATCTCATAGAAGGTATGCAATCTGATTGCAAATTTCAACACTTGAAATTGTTGGATATAGTGCCCTCAGAGTCAATTATTGGATCACAGGCACGTGATTGCAATGATTGAGGGAGGACCTATGCCGGTAGGACAGTCTTACTCAAGAAGATAGTATGCTATCTGATTTATCTTTATCATCGTGTACTGCTTTAGGTGACCTTACGAGTCGCTATTACATGTTGATAGAGCCCCTAGGATTCTTCCTTGACTACCAGCAGTATGAGGGCGATCATATACGTGAGAGCTGGAGTCTATAGGCACATCCTTAAAAGGTCCCTAGTCGTGGGAGTTTCGAGACAGGGCATCGATAGTCCAGAATAGACTAGTGTATATAGTCGAGACCCCGACGACGGGCGGTGGTCGGTCTCACAAGCCACTGGTGTCAGTTTGTCACGACCCGAAAGTACGGAACGTGACCGACACTTAGATTACGAAGCATCTAGAGGCGCCACGTAACCTAAGTAAGCCGAAGCCCAGAAATCTAAACCATAAAAAAAGAAGAAGAAGAAAAAGAAAACAAGTTTAAAAGCATCAGCAAATTTTCCCAAAAATTTCGGCAGAGTCTCCTCTGCAAAAACTGGCCCCAAACGGGTATAATAAGTATAATATACATAAACAATGAAAAGCATCCCCAAACGGGAGCTAGCTCAACGCCAACCGGCGGAAACAACCATAACAATACACAATAGTATACAACGCCAAAGGGCGAGGCTCAAAACTCAAAAGAAAAAAATCCACCAAATCAAAATAATACATGCGTGACTCTAAGATCAAAATAAATAACTGGTCCAATAAACTTATCAAGTAATACAAGTATGGTTGACGGAGCTTACTAGATACAAATGAAAGAATAAAAGTACAATGGTGGTTCAGATACAAGTGAACCAACCTACCGTGCAAATCACCCTGAATAAAATGATGTGCCAGCAACTGCCAGGGAAACCGGTACATCGAACCTGTAATAAAATTTGGCACAACGGGGGTGAGTTGCCAACTCATGAGTAGAAAACATCTACGAAAAGAAATCGAATTCACGACGCTATCCTAGGTCATAATAATACACTACTATATCCCAATCATCTAGTAATTGCAGGGTAATACTACGTATAAATGCAGATTCTCCGTGCTCATGTCAGTGCCTCAAATAATACTATGTCATATGAATGGATATGCATGCATCATGAATGTAAAATAATCAATCCTGAAATCCAGATATATCTGAATAAGAAATCTTTAGCTGTTATCATAGCAAAATGTGTATAGGAATCTGAAATATCAACAATGAAATCCATGAAATCCGTGTCAAGCATCGACACAAAACATGTAAATCTCAAGTCTCAATATCTCGGGCTCCGTCAGTCCGGATCAGCCCATATCATCAAATCTCACGACAACGGTCGGTATCCTCCGGATATCCGCCGCGCCAGACATCACCTGTAGGTAGCCTTCCCCTGCCAGGCTCATCGTCTACAACTCGATCTTCTTGCCCCGGGGTACTATACCGGGCCCACCATGTACCCGAGACGGTTCATCCACTCCTCGAATCGGGTCTCGAAATCCATCAGAAAACATGAAATCTCATGGTGGACGACACATACATCATGAGAAAACCGCACTTATATTTTAAAAAAGAGAGGAGGAGAGAGAGAGAAGTTTCTATATATTCTTGCGGTTTTCCCCAAAAATCAAAAAATCTCATAGAAACCCAAATCTCAAAATCATGAGTAAGTATATGATAGGTGTCGGCATATGCCCATAATACTGCATGATAACATGAAAATATAAATGCATGAATGTCTAAGTAATAAATACCATTTCTATACTAACATCAGAGAGTAATCACAATATTATATCGGTCTAGTTGTTAACCGATTCTATCAATAAAAGATAATATGATCTAAAGTGTACATGACATAGCAATTACCGATGATGATGTGTGTGAGCCGGCCAATAAGTGTGCGTGGAATATGAGCATCATCGGTAATGGTGTTGGTGTCCTAACAGGCAAAGTTTTATGCTGATTATAGAAACATATATATGAACATGCACATTATGATTACGGTATGAAAGTAAAAACAGATGTGTGTTATCCACCCATTCGATATACAAATATAACTACCACTATAAGACTCGAACCTAAACTAGTGTCCATCTAACCCCCTAAGGAAAACTAAACCTAAGAACTAGTCGATAAGAAGTAGGAGTACACCTAAAGTCTGAGTCCATATCTCTAATAGTCGGCGATCCAGCATCAATAGCGTCACGTACGTAGTATGACTTCCTCAAATCAAGAGTGCGGATCAATCATCACATCTATGCCTCGTACGGTAAAATCCATCGTACGGCATCCCAATATCGGGGTACGGGTCAAATATCACCTACGTGTCTCATTATTCGTATAATATCATCATCAACACATGTCATGATCAAGGTGCTATGATGTAATCGCATACATCAATTATATAACATTGCCATCATAAATATACCTCATTAATTTATTCTCAGAAATATCATGTCATATGTATCATATTGTGATTAAGTCATACTGATATCATATCATCATCAAGTCATACCTATATGATATCGACATCAGGTCACACCTATATGATGTCGTAATCAAGTCATACATATATCATATCGTGATCAGTCACAAGTTACAGTTCGGGTTCTATTTTAGAGTCCCATGTACCTCAATATCATCACTACCCATTATAATTTATGTATACCTGTTCATTATCATTTTCTAATGATCCGATAACATTTTAATACGACTGCATAGCCAACAATCACGGCATCAAGCCCAGTTATACTGTTTCATTACCGTGTATCATATCACATCAATGTATCCCATATCCGTGTTGTATATATATATATATACATATACCTAGTCCTATATATATATACACATACACGTATACACCATGTCGAGTTTCAGTGTGTGCGTGTGTGTGTTTCTACCTGAAACCTACGAACCTCTTCCAAGATATACATCCTCTGATATGGTCTTCCTAAATCAGTCTAGTCCAGCCTAGGGTCATTACTAGGCTCCTATTCATTAAGAATCTAGGGTCACATCTGGCTTCCTAATGTCAATAAGTACTATTCCTATTCTACATTGCGGGGGTGCTAAACGCCATCCACCCGACTTCCCCCCCGTAGATATGCATCTACTCACCTGGTCCATGTCTGCCGAAGACGGTGTCTTCATCGCCCGCAGTCCACGTAAGGGGTACCTAAATGCAAACATATAAATAGTATCGTAAACTGAATCACATACAAAAGTCAAAACAACTCAAGGAACAAGCATAGGTTAAAACCTATGTCCCGTCCATGCAAAAGAACCAAATATCGCTCGATATCGGCGTACAAACTCCGATGGATCAAGATAACATCAACAAATAACTCATAGTTTTAAAACTCGTTACTTATGATATATAACATGATTAAATCCATCGAAACGCTAAAAATCGATCAAACCGTCCAATTTCGTAAAACCCGAAAATGCCAATTTACCGTTTTTCTTCAAAACTTGACATTTAAATGAAACCAATGGTCATAAAACTCATTAAATAGCATAACTAGACTATACAGCCCATTACTATATTTTTATTACACAAATTTGTATTAATTTGAAATTTATAGTTTGCAACCATTAGCAATTTTCAACACCTTACAAGCAAAATGTCACAATTCCACAACAAAACTTGATTTTGCATGAATTAATGTATTAAACTACAATTCATGATGATAATGATATAATGAAACCATAATTATATTTTTAATCTCATTTATTTAGGAATTTCCAAAATCTAGTTTACAAAAATAGTATTTTATTCGTATTTTCCAATTATCAAAAGAAATTAGTGATCAAACTAAGTTTTTCTTTCCATTAACATGCTAATATTCTCACTAAAACTACAATCTAATGATAATATTTTCCATTAACATTTTATAAAAAACCAGTTAGCTAAATCGCATAATTAAATCAATTTTGGATAACAATTTACAATATATCATCCATACAAGAATTTCCACTTATAAAAATGTTAAACTAGTTATTATAACCCTAATTAATTAATAAAAATCACAACTTGATTTTTCAAACCCTAACTTGAATTTTAAAAGCAGTAAATAGAATTAATATATTAAATCTAATTATGCTTAAATGAACATCTAATAACAATAAATCAAAAGAAGGAAATTTATACCTCCAAAATATGAAATCCAAACATGAAATAAGCCTCCAAAATCCATGTAAAAATGAGCAAAGAATAAAGGGTAGGAAATAAATAGGATTTTGTGGATTTTTAATTGAATTTTTGATGGATTTTTGAACAAAAATGAAGTGGGAAATGGGGGGGGGCTGCCATGAGGGTGTGGCCGGCCATTAGAGGTAGGGAAAAGAGAGGAAGAAACACATGAGAAATGGTGTGGAAACTTCTCCAAAATGTCATCATCTTAATGTCTTTTCACAACCTTATTTAATTTCTTTTATTTCTTTACTAAATCAACTCAAGAAAACTCTAGAATTTTTGAAAAATTTGCAAATAAATTTTGCATGATACACACTAAATTCTAATATGCCATGGTCCATTTTCACAAATTAAAACCATTCAAATTTGTAATTTACACTAATTTAGTGTAAAAATAAAGCTTATGTTAATATTTAAAACAATTAATTTAAGAAAAATATTTAATTAAACTAAAAATTTATAAGTGACTAAATAAACACCATTTACTAGTAATAAAATAATTAAAATAGGTATTTTTAAATTTATAGTGAAAAATAATTACGGTTTTGTTTTACGAAAAATACGTTTACTTTACCGAAAGTCACAAAATTCACTTAAACAGTTTTATTTATTTAATTATTTATTTAATTATTTTAAAATGTTACAATCTTCCCCCCTTTAAGAAATTCGGTCTCCGAATTTAAATTAAAACTCCCCCTCCAAATACTAAAATATTTAGCAAAACACTCAAATTGTCGGGGCTCCGAAATCATCAATACATAACTAAAATCAACTCCGTCAAGCATAACGCAATCTTCGGAGTTATGGCGAGAATAAAATATCAAAACCCAATATGAAAACCATCATAATATACATCAATCTATAACTTATATATAGTGCGCATCATAGTAAAACCGTCCAAATATCTGGATAAGGAAATATGCAAAAACCCCTTTTGAAAATCGCCGTGTGATGCACGTGTCACGGCATAACTAGCGGACGTTTATTTAAAAAACATAGCTATATATATATATATATATATATATCTTTTATTTAACATACACGTCCCGCCTGGTACTAAATTAAATAATAATGATTATGAAAACATACTGCTCAAACTGAAATCAATCCCAATCACATCATAAAAATATCATGTGCGTCCGGTGCGCACTGAAATCGAAACCAAATACAGATACCGCGAATACACACAAAAACAAAACTAAGTGCAACAGGTGTGCACCAAAAACATCTGTCAAGTGCAACGAGCGTGCACGACTCAATATCAGGTGCATGTAATCTGCACAAAACCCCGATTTAGTGCATCTGGTGTGGACAAAATCGCATCAAGTGCGCCAAGTATGCGCAAAAATCCTAATCAGATGCACATGGTGCACGAAAACATACATCGAATATCAAAATCGAAATCACAGTACAAAAATGCATGAAAACTAGGTCGAAACATATGTCAAAATCATGTGTAACCCCAATGCACGAAATCAAATTAAAAATCTCAAAATATATAAAACCAAATCAAGTGTACTGGGTGTGTACTAAACAACATCAATACAACTGATATATGAAACACAAATAGAATGTAATGAAGGTACACACATGAAATACCAATCGTAGAACAAAGTCCTCAAAATACCAAAATCCAATCAACGAAAATATGAAATTCAAATCACTAAATCACAATCGTAAACACTATCGTCAATATGCGCCTCTTTCCTCTGATGTCGGCTGCTTCAAACTTGTCTCTTCATAAGTGTGCTGACTGCACTACCAACGGCAATACTCATATCTAGAGTCTCCCACGTAGTCGATCCCTTCACTTCATATCCGGACTATATTAAACTTTTCGATCGATCCATCAAAATACCATAATTCCCCGAGAGCTCAACACTCAAGTACAGTTTAAAAATATCCGATACATACCCCAGCATCAATGGTCCAGCCGTAGAAGGGCAAACCCAAGCCTCACTAATGGCACCGCGGAACTGCCGTAAACCCTAAGGTTCAAGGGCGTTCTCGTGGTCATTATGTCGAGTTAGGGTTTCATTCTTCTAGAGGGTCCATCGAAATACCTGCATGTTCTTCCGAATACCTTAAACTTAGGAAAATGGTTTTCTGATAATCGTTCGAACCCTTTAACTTCGTCTGGATGGCATGTGAATACCCTTCATCCGCACGCTAAACAATGCTTCAATCCTCAAAAATAACCAATACTCTAATGGTTATCGCATTCGAGCCGCAGCTCCCTCTGCCCGTGCGCCCGTGGTAACAGAAACCACCCTCCGACATCGACGAAGATAGATCGAAGGAACGAATGAAATACGGTGCAAACAAATGTACATCCTACGGTTCCTTAAGCAGAGTAGCGTATCGTAAGTATGCTTCGGATCATACCAACGGTACGTCACTCTACCTAAGTCACCTACTCCATCAACCAAGGGTCACCTAGACTTATACAAAATTAAACCTAGCGCTCTGATACCAACTTTGTCACAACCCGAAAGTACGGAACGTGACCGGCACTTAGATTACGAAGCGTCTAGAGGCGCCACGTAACCTAAGTAAGCCGAAGCCCAGAAATCTAAACCATAAAAAAAGAAGAAGAAGAAGAAAAAGAAAACAAGTTTAAAAGCATCAGCAAATTTTCCTAAAAATTTCGGCAGAGTCTCCTCTGTAAAAACTGGCCCCAAACGGGTAGAACAAGTATAATATACATAAACAATGAAAAGCATCCCCAAACGGGAGCTAGCTCAACGCCAACCGGCGGAAACAACCACAACAATACACAATAGTATACAACGCCAAAGGGCGAGGCTCAAAACTCCAAAGAAAATAATCCACCAAATCAAAATAATACATGCGCGACTCTAAGGTCAAAATAAATAAATGGTCCAATATACTTATCAAGTAATACAAATATGGTTGATGGAGCTTACTAGATACAAATGAAAGAATAAAAGTACAATGGTGGTTCAGATACAAGTGAACCAACCTAACGTGCAAATTACCCTGAATGAAATGATGTGCTAGCAACTGCCAGGGAAACCTGTACATCGAACCTGTAATAAAATTTGGCACAACGGGGGTGAGTTGCCAACTCGTGAGTAGAAGACATCTACGAAAAGAAATCGAATGCACGACGCTATCCTAGGTCATAATAATACACTACTATATCCCAATCATCTAGTTATTGCAGGGTAATACTACGTATAAATGCAGATTCTCCGTGCTCGTGTCAGTGCCTCAAATAATACTATGTCATATGAATGGATAAGCATGCACCATGAATGTAAAATAATCAATCCTGAAATCCAGATATATCTGTATAAGAAATCTTTAGCTGTTATCATAGCAAAATGTGTATAGGAATCTGAAATATCAACAATGAAATCCATGAAATCCGTGTCAAGCATCGACACAAAACATGTAAATCTCAAGTCTCAATATCTCGGGCTCCGTCAGTCCAGATCGGCCCATATCATCAAATCTCACGACAACGGTCGGTATCCTCCGGATATCCGCCGCGCCAGACATCACCGGTAGGTAGCCTTCCCCTGCCAGGCTCATCTCTACAACTCAATCTTCTTGCCCCGGAGTACCATACCAGGCCCACCATGTACCCGAGACGGTTCATCCACTCCTCGAATCGGATCTTGAAATCCATCAGAAAACATGAAATCTCATGGTGGACGACACATAAATCACGTGAAAACCGCATCTTATATTTTAAAAAAGAGAGGAGGAGAGAGAGAGAGAGAAGTTTTTATATATTCTTGCGGTTTTCCCCAAAAATCCAGAAATCTCATAGAAACCCAAATCTCAAAATCATTAGTAAGTATATGATAAGTGTCGGCATATGCCCATAATACTGCATGGTAACATGAAAATATAAATGCATGAATGTCTAAGTAATAAATACCATGTCTATACTAACATCAGAGAGTAATCACAGTATTATATCGGTCTAGTTGTTAACTGATTCTATCAATAAAAGATAATATGATCTAAAATAAACGTGACATAGCAATTACCGATGATGATGTGTGTGAGCCGGCCAATAAGTGTGCGTGGAATATGCGCATCAACGATAATGGTGCTGGTGTCCTAACAGACAAAGTTTTATACTGATTATAGAAACATATATATAAACATGCACATTATGTTTACGGTATGAAAGTAAAGACATATGTGTGTTATCCACCCATTTGATATACAAATATAACTACCACTATAAGACTCGAACCTAAACTAGTGTCCATCTAACCCTCTAAGGAAAACTAAACCTAAGAACTAGTCGATAAGAAGTAGGAGTACACCTAAAGTCTGAGTCCATATCTCTAATAGTCGGCGATCCAGCCTCAATAGCGTCACGTACGTAGTACGACTTCCTCAAATCAAGAGTGTGGATCAATTATCACATCTATGCCTCGTACGGTAAAATCCATCGTACGGCATCCCAATATCGGAGTACGGGTCAAATATCACCAACGTGTCTCATTATTCGTATAATATCATCATCAACACATGTCATGATCAATGTGCTATGATGTAATCGCATACATCAATTATATAACATTGCCATCATAAATATACCTCATTAATTTATCCTCAGAAATATCATGTCATATGTATCATATTGTGATTAAGGCATACTGATATCATATCATCATCAAGTCACACCTATATGATATCGACATCAGGTCACACCTATATGATGTCGTAATCAAGTCATACATATATCGTATCGTGATCAGTCACAAGTTACAGTTCGGTTTCTAATTTAGAGTCCCATATAACTCAATATCATCACTACCCATTATAATTTATGTATACCTGTTCATTATCATTTTCTAATGATCCGCTAACATTTTAATACGACTGCATAGCCAAGAATCACGGCATCAAGCCCAGTTATACTGTTTCATTCCCGTGTATCATATCACATCAATGTATCCCATATCCGTGTTGTATATATATATATATATACCTATACCTAGTCCTATATATATACACATACACGTATACACCATGTCGAGTTTCAGTGTGTGCGTGTGTGTGTTTCTACCTGAAACCTACGAACCTCTTCCAAGATATACATCCTCTGATATGGTCTTCCTAAATCAGTCTAGTCTAGCCTAGGGTCATACTCATTAAGAATCTAGGGTCACATCTGGCTTCCTAATGTCAATATGTACTATTCCTATTCTACGTTGCGGGGGTGCTAAACGCCATCCACCCGACTTCCCCCTCGTAGATATGCGTCTACTCACCTGGTCCATGTCTGCCGAAGACGGTGTCGCCGTCCTCCTCTTCATCGCCCGCAGTCCATATGAGGGGTACCTAAACGCAAACATATAAATAGTATCGTAAACTGAATCACATACAAAAGTCAAAACGACGCAAGGAACAAGCATAGGTTAAAACCTATGTCCCGTCCACGCAAAAGAACCAAATATCGCTCGATATCGGCGTACAAACTCCGATGGATCGAGATAACATCAACAAATAACTCATAGTTTTAAAACTCGTTACTTATAATATATAACATGATTAAATCCATCGAAACCCTAAAAATCGATCAAACCGTCCAATTTCGTAAAACCCGAAAATGCCAATTTACCGTTTTTCTTCAAAACATTACATTTAAATGAAACCAATGGTCATAAAACTCATTAAATAGCATAACTAGACTATACAACCCATTACTATATTTTTATTACACAAATTTGTATTAATTTGAAATTTCTAGTTTGCAACCATTAGCAATTTTCAACATCTTACAAGCAAAATGTCACAATTCAACAACAAAACTTGATTTTGCATGAATTAATGTTTTAAACTTTAATTCATGATGATGATGATATAATGAAACCATAATTATATTTTTAATCTCATTTATTTAGGAATTTCCAAAATCTAGTTTACAAAAATAGCATTTTATTAGTATTTTCTAATTATCAAAAGAAACTAGTGATCAAACTAAGTTTTTCTTTCCATTAACATGCTAATATTCTCACTAAAACTACAATCTAATGATAGCAATCTTAATTAGAATTTTATATTACCCACATATACATTTTATAAAAAAACCAGTTAGCTAAATCGCATAATTAAATCAATTTTGGATAACAATTTACAATATATCATCCATACAAGAATTTCCACTTATAAAAATGTTAAACTAGTTATTATAACCCTAATTAATTAATAAAAATCACAACTTAATTTTTCAAACCCTAACTTGAATTTTAAAAGTAGTACATAGAATTAATATATTAAATCTAATTATGCTTAAATGAACATCTAATAACAATAAATCAAAAGAAGGAAATTTATACCTCCAAAATATGAAATCCAAACATGAAATAAGCCTCCAAAATGCATGATTTCCATCTCCAAAATCCATGTAAAAATGAGCAAAGAATAAAGGGTAGGAAATAAATAGGATTTTGTGGATTTTTAATTGAATTTTTGATGGATTTTTGATGGATTTTTGAACAAAAATGAAGTGGGAAATGGGGGGCTGCCATGAGCGTGTGGCCGGCCATGAGAGGTAGGGAAAAGAGAGGAAGAAACACATGAGAAATGGTGTAGAAACTTCTCCAAAATGTCATCATCTTAATGTCTTTTCACAACCTTATTTAATTTATTTTATTTCTTTACTAAAACAACTCAAGAAAACTCTAGAATTTTGGAAAAATTTGCAAATAAATTTTGCATGATACACACTAAATTCTAATATGCCATGGTTTATTTTCATAAATTAAAACCATTCAAATTTGTAATTTACACTAATTTAGTGTAAAAATAAAGCTTATGTTAATATTTAAAAAAATTAATTTAAGAAAAATATTTAATTAAACTAAAAATTTATAAGTGACTAAATAAACACCATTTACTAGTAATAAAATAATTAAAATAGGTATTTTTAAATTTATAGTGAAAAATAATTACGGTTTTGTTTTACGAAAAATACGTTTTATTTTACCGAAAGTCACAAAATTCACTTAAACAATTTTATTTATTTAATTATTTATTCAATTATTTTAAAATGTTACACAGTTGGTTCACCTAAGATGTATACAGGTGTTCATTGGGTTATGAGTACACCGGACAGGACTCGCCGGGAACCTGCTAGTTGGGATTATACCAGACGTCAGATAGCAGTTCCCTGGTGACATGTGTACAGGTTAGTTCATCGACCTGAGATCGTCATTTGTCTCGTGTGAGTTCCCACTGTGCTTTGATTACTACCCTACCACGCTTAAAAGAGTCGTGCAAACATGTTTTAGTTGGGTACAGTCCCGAGCCACATGGAGGTAGTAAGCGGATCTACAGGGGTTCGTCTCTCCCGGTATTGGGGGTGAGGTCGCGCTGTGTCTAGGAGAGCCAGAACATGAAAAGTCCTTGGCCAAGGTAGGAGATTTGCTGGAAGGTATTCCAGTAGTATCTCAGGGTGTTCTGGGCTACACTCCGACACGACTTGTACCGCTATTGAGGGTCTGACTTTTACCAACCCCCTAGGCCCGCCATGCGATGCTCATAGACGAACGGACCGGACTGTACGGATATTGTCACTGACAGGCTCAGTAGGGTGTCAGGATGAGTTCGCTCATCGTCTTCCCTTTTGGTCAATACCTGGTAGCCCGTTATGTATTGGCTGATACCTCTGACGTGCTAGTGGTTAAATCCACAGCCATAGTATTGACGAGTCTTTAGAGTCCACCACACACAGTTACTCAAGTTTCGGGCGAAACGCTGTAGAGGCCGTATAGAGATATGGCAGGGTTCGATCAGATACGTGCGGTATTGCACGAATCGTGATCGGACGGTTTTTACTAGCCGGCTTTGGCTTAAGCCGGATCCTAGTATTTGACAGTGTAGATTTTGTCTCTTTGCATTTGTATTCAGTGGGAATACAAATGCGTGCATGTATATGCAGTTGTGGGGTTTTCCTGTAATTTATTACGGGATCAGTTTTCTGAAGTTGCCAGTTTGCATTCCGTTCCGGCCAGTTTTCCTTTGTTCCTTCCCGGCCGGTCTTTCCGATGGAGCGGTTATTTGCAAGTCTGCAAATAACATTTTGTGGAGGGTTTATTTGTGAAATGGGAGATTATGAGAGCATCTTTTTATTCCATTCTTTTCTATCATCATTTCTTGCTTTAATGAGAAAGGATTTGTTGATTAGGATTTGATGTGAGGTTTGCTTTGGATGTGGTCACCCTCTACTTTTCCTACCATCACCTCCCTTGATGTTTTTGTTCATTCCTCCACCATTTTGATAAAGAGGGGCCGGCCACTTCATTAGAGAGGAGAGGGTTCATTTTTGATGTGTGGCATTTTTCCTCATCTCATTCCTTGCTAAAATGAGAGCATTATTTTCCCTCCAAAGTTCATTCTTTCTTCACCTCCATCAATGGCAACTTCAACCCTCTAGAGACAATGTTTTCTACACTAGTCTACAGCAAATCTTGGTCGCGTCGGCTAGCAAACTTCGTGCCCGTGTTGCCTCGGTCCAGAGGTGGGAGCCCGTAAACGAACTCGGCTACGTGGTGCCTTTCCGACGAGGACGATGACGAACGGAGATTCCGCGGGAGATCGGAGTGGAGACGAAGACCGAAGGACATGGATCGCTTGGTATAGCTTCTCTACTCTTTTCTAGTTTGCTAGTAGATAGGTTAATGGCCCGATCCGGGATAAAAGCGCGCAGTGGTGCCGGTTTGCAAGTTTGCAAAGTTTTTCGTTTCCGCATTTCCGGCGTCGGATCGACGGCCGGGGCGCCGCCGTGCACTTACATTGGTATCAGAGCCACGCCGTTAACCTAGTCTAGCTTGCTCTAGCATGTTTAGAACTCGATCGAACAAAAATCCCCAAAAACCGTATTTTCCAATGCTTCATGTTTCTGTCGAAATTTTTTCAGCTCCAAAATTTTTCAGGTTGTTGCAGAATACTGTGCATGGAAATCTAAGCACTCTGTGAAAATTTGGTCGCGATATCTCACCGTATCACCGCGGAACCGCGGCCAAACCCTTGCTTGGGCCGCGGTTCCGCTGTGCTTTTAACTGTTCGGCGTGCCAAATTTTTCCAGAGGGCTTTAGACTTGGAAATAGGGATTTTGGGACATTATTTTTGGGCCCAGATTTTCTGTAAGTGCTACAGTAGTGCTTGGGGCCCACTTCGGTGAATTTGTTCGATCGGATATTTTAAACATGTTAGTTCACAGTATTTACATTATATCTGCGACCGTGAATGTCATTTGATCGGTAAATCCTGTCTAACTGCTATAGCCCTTTTAGACGGATTTACGAACGTGTCATTCACGTTGATGTTCTGTGTTGTGCTGTGATGTTGCGGATTGGTCGTAGGGGATAGCCTGGATGCAATAGTAGTACAGTTTTTGTTGTATTATGTACATTTGATATTGCGGGGCGAGCGTCCGACATGTGGACTGCCGTTACTGCCTGTTTGTATTATTCTTTTGGGGCACGACCAGGTTGCGGTCGATGTACCCGTTGTATGTATATTTTACTTTCTGTACTAGGTGTACCCCGCGGGGAGGTGCACGGATAGCCGGGTTCTAGAGGGCAACGAGCCCGCATCTCATGGCATTGAGACGGAGGGGGCTTTACTCTAGAATTGGCGGGCTATTCGCCGCACTCGTAGGGGGTACAGGTTGACCCAGGAGGGGTTCCCAAGTTACCGGATTCCGTGAAGTGCTGGGTGGTCCATTCACGTTGCTGAAGGGGGCTGCCTCGCTTCAGGTTTTGGCGGGTAACTTGCCGCGCCCATAGGGGTCTAGGATTTTCATTGCACAGGCTATCCACACGACCAGGGGAACGTCGGGTTTCAGTAGCGGCTCTATGAAACCCGGGGATCCCAGATATCTGTATTGTTCTGTGTTGCTGTATATTTCTGTGATGTTGCATTTTATCACGCCTTTAACCAAAATTATATATTATATATATACTAGTAGATGTTGTATATATTTTGCATCCGCGCTAGTCCAGTCCCCTCTCTGTCGTTAGTTAGCTAACCTAACGGGTGATGACGGGACCCACTGGCGAATGCGGATGGCATATACGTACGTCATTATTTTCGTTCTTTTGTGGTGTGATCAATTGATGGGACTGCGTTGATTCGGATCAATGCAAGATAAACAAACCTATTCTGATGTTGTTGGAACACTTTTCAAAAAGCTGTTATTGCAAGGGCGTTCTCTTTTGTTTTGCATCGTGGTATTCAGTGGGAATATCCTGCTCCTCAGTCGACGAGGCAAGGGCCGAGATCCCTTCACTGGGAGTGACCCCTTGGACAAAAGTTTGCGTCAGGGCAATAACTTCACTATAGCCGATTACTTTTGCTTTGCATCGTGGTATTCAGTTGGAATATCCTGCACCTCATTCTACGGGGAAAGAGCCGAGATCCCTTCACCGGGAGTGACCTCTTTAGCAAAGGTTTTCGTTACTATATTTTTCTAAAAAGCTATCCGTACCTTCAACGATATGAAGTTCATTACGTTAAAGGTTTTCGCCAGAAACCATTCGTAGCCCTCCGTCATTTCAGAACGGTAGCACTTAGTATTCATGCTATGTATGTTGGCCTTCGTCAAGGCATAGTGTATGGTAGCTATTTGTTACTTTTCTGCAGCATAGATAGATGTGTTGGTTTGGGACAGTCGTACTACTATTTTGGCCTTCGCCAAGGGTATGTACGGGTGGGTTCAAATTAACCTGGATAATGACGGGTAGAACTTGACATGTGACTTATGATATGTTGGCATTCGTCAAGGTCATAAGAGCATGGGGCAAAAATCCACATCGGGAGTTTCTAAGGAAACTGAAACTTGCCAGATATGCGCATACCATCTGGAGTGTGATAATGTGAGCGGATTTCGTCACGTTATCATGCGATGATAGTTGGATCCCGATTCCCACTGATGAGTTGGTTTACTCCTCGGGTAATCCCGGCTAATTCTTCTTTCAGGTTTGAGGAAGAATTTGACGTTACAGTGGGAGGTTTCCAGATTAGATAAAGTGATAACCATTCTGATCTAGGTTAGAGTGCACGCTGAGTGTTTCTTTTCTCTCTCTCTTTGGCAGCGACCATTGACCCGACCCTAGACTATGACTCAGTGACCAAGTTGACCGAACCTTCTTAACACTGGCTTTTGGATTGTCAGAGTTGCAAACCTCATTGCCACTCCTACTTTTACCCTTTTCTCCAGGACACCCCGTATTACTACGAACGTCCATTTCCATTGGAAAAAACCATCGTATGTTTATATACGAACTCAAAGGAATTTATTCGAGGATGGTTTCTGGTTCTGGAGAAAACGAAAAGGACTATTCAGTTGTCTTTTCATTTTACATTCTCTCAGGTTGCGAGTACTCTATGGTTTAGGAGATAGTACACCTATTACGCAAATTGGATAGTCTTCTTCCAAACCTCAGGCTGGTGCCGAACGGTAGGGAATGAAGAAAACCAATTAGCCTAAACGGTGTACAGAAGGTATTAAGTTAAGACAAAGAAAGGGATTAGTAAGAGGGCAAAGTAAATTGCGATTGCTATTCACGACCAAACCAAGTATTTCTTCGCCAATCCTAAATCACCTTTGTATTTTTCCAGGACACTCCGTATCACTACGAAGATCCCAAGTTTATTGGATAATCCATCGTATGGTTATATACGAACTCGAAAGGAACTTTTTCCAGTTCGGGGATGGATCCTGGTTCAGGAGAAATAGGAATAAGGTTCATTCGGCTGTCTTTTATCTTCACCTTCTCTCGCATTGCAAGTGCTCCTAGGATTAGGACAGTACACCCATTATGCTTATTGGATAGTCTTCTTCCAAACCATAGGCTGGTGCCGAACGGTAGGGAAGGAAGAAAACCATTTGGCCTAAAGGGGTGTACATAAGGTAACGACTAAAGACATATAAAGGGATTTGGAGAGGTGGCAAAGAAATATACGATTACAGTTGTGAATCTGGATAATGGAAGAGGCATTACTAGGAATACCGGGATACCCCATCGAAACATTTCAATGTTTCAGTTTCACTGTGTACTGTTAAAAGAAAACTGATTTCCCGATTAGACACTTGCTCCAGGGTATGTATTTACCAGGTTTGATTCTCACATCTGTATGGTTTTACAGATGATGAGTGGGAGTAAGTTATTGGGAATTAGGTGATCATCCTCATTATATCGGGATTCGTTGTAATTGGTGATATTTGAGGAAGTCACCTGGGTTGTTTGCCGGACGGCAAATATCTGGTTTTGAATATCCATTGTTATCCACTAATTTCAAATTGATATATCTATATGTCTATTTTTATATAGTGAGATATACCTTTTTGAAATTATGTCTATGACATTTACCTATATCAGTGGATTGTTAGGTAAGGAGCATTGAACAGCGGTGTAATTCTTCTTAACCATAGGTACAGTTTTCAACCTAAGGCACACAGTGAATGAGTCATTTGACTCAAGGGACTTATACAGAGTATTGTATGTTGTCCAGTGTCCATTAGGACAGAGGGGTAGGTACCCGTACTATATTCTGTTTACTTGTGACTTCTCTAGTTCTTAGACAGGTGTTTCGTAGAAACGCAGGGTCCAAGTTTTGAGAAGTTATAGGTATAAGAGTAAAGTAGAGAACCAGGTATTGCAAGTATCGGGATTCTTCAAGGTGATCGAAGATTTAGATACTTGTGAATGGTATTCAGTTGATAGTAATGTTTAAGAGAACTAGCTTCTCTTTCAGGTTACTCATAATTGGAAGCATTCCTAAGTTGAGTAACGCTGATCGGCCTCCTTCCATTTAGTTGACATGCACTGGTGACAGCTGCATGATTTGAATCTGGTTCGATTAAATCAGTGCCTCTGTTTCTGTATTGGATATAGAACAGTTCAAATCTTGACATTGTTAAGGTACGGGGAGTTTTCCGGCTTATGCTTAAAACCAGACTCCGGATAACTCAAGGCACGTTTCTGTAATGGCTGTTTGTGGGTGGACCCGAGCTTTGATGAGGGTTGACTTTCTACCATCTGGAAGATCAATAGTGATATTGTTCTTAACTCGCCATAGTTTTAACAAAAAAGGATTTTTTCAGAAAACAGTAGTGGGAGTATGGTAGAACTGGAAGTGATTCCAGAACCGCAAACGATTACTGAAGATTTGATAAGAACCTAAAAATTCAATCTGGTTTGACATTCCATTGGCCACTCCGCAGATAAAGAGGGTAACCTCAGGCACCCGAGAGGTACTTCGATATGCTCAAGGACGGTGGCAGGGAGGTTCTTGTTTACCCAGACTTGCCATTGCTGTTGTTCCAAACTGTGAGTCCCGGCAGGAGGATGAGTATAGCGTCGTTCTAAACTGGTTTTAGAAGTGTATATCTATATTACTCTGCCAGAGGGTTGTCGTAGTCAGTGGGAGCAGCGGAAGCATTGGTGGACATCAGGCTTATGTCTATTTATAGACTAAAGAAGATATAGCGAAGATAGATCATCTGTTTCTGATATGACAGTCATAGGTTTGGCTTCATCAGAATAGGGGATGGATCTGTTAAGAAGGTAGTAGGGTGTGATGTCCTGGTATTTGGATGACATACACAGAGTAGGAAGTGATATTCCTATACTACGATCGGTTATACTTTGGTTGTCACACAATGGTTTCTCCATATGGGAATTGGATCTTATATCGTACATTCTGGTTACTAGATCTATGGTTTTAGATCTAGATTTGGGTGGTTTCCCAATCAGGGTACTTAGACAGCATTCTAAGAGTATTTAGAATGGACGACTCCTGGCACGGTAGTATACCTACAGATGATGGAGTCACCCTCTCTAAAGGTGTCTTATAGACTAAAGGGGAGAGGGATGTGCATGATTGGCAGATCACTTGCTTAGGCAATTGAGTCGATCATGATATGTCAAGTACCACACCAGATGTTGTTCTTACAGTAGGTGCAATAAGATGATATTCAACCAATCCTGGAGAAACAATCGAAAGCAGCTTTAGAACATAAGTTAATGTTCTAGGGATTTGATAACGGCAGCCTCCTTTAGGAGACAGTTATCATTCCAGGCTTCCAAGGTGACCTGGATGACAGAGTGGCTGTCAGAGTTATAGTTTTCCCTCTGACGAGGGGCAGTAGTTTGGACAGCTGGTCCAAGCAGATACTGAGGGAAGGCATGGCGCAGGATACTGATTAAGTTGAGTTGACGATACAGTCTAAGAAGTTTAGATTTGGAGTTCATTTTTGAGCTAGGTCCCATCAGACATCCAGACATTCTAAGACAGGTATTGCTCATTTCAGGAGATGGCTTTCTCCACGAACTTGAGATATAGAGAGACATAAAAAGAAACACCAGAGCGGATCCACTCACTGAGGCTATTCCTCGAACGCAATAGTTTCGGAAACGAGCTTTGTGAGACTGACTAGTAGAGGAGTTGGGTGTTCGGTATCACACGGGCTGTGAGTATGCGACATCGCAATAATTAGCCTTGAGTGCAAGTGGGAGATTGTTGGATATAGTGCCCTCAGAGTCAATTATTGGATCACAGACACGTGATTGCAATGATTGAGGGAGGACCTATGCCGGTAGGACAGTCTTACTCAAGATGATAGTATGCTATCTGGTTTATCTTTATCATCGTGTACTACTTTAGGTGACCTTACGAGTCGCTATTACACGTTGATAGAGCCCCTAGGATTCTTGCTTGACTACCAGCAGTATGAGGGCGATCATATACGTGAGAGCTGGAGTCTATAAGCACATCCTTAAAAGGTCCCTAGTCGTGGGAGTTTCGAGACAGGGCATCGATACTCCAGAGTAGACTAGTGTATACAGTCGAGACCCCGACGAGGGGCGGTGGCCGGTCTCACAAGCCTCTGGTGTCAGTTGGTTCACCTAAGATGTATACAGGTGCTCAATGGGTTATGAGTACACCGGACAGGACTCGCCGGGAACCTGCTAGTTGGGATTATACCAGACGTCAGATAGCAGTTCCCTGGTGACATGTGTACAGGTTAGTTCATCGACCTGAGATCGTCATTTGTCTCATGTGAGTTCCCACTGTGCTTTGATTACTACCCTACCACGCTTAAAGGAGTCGTGCAAACAGGTTTTAGTTGGGTACAGTCCCGAGCCACATGGAGGCAGTGAGCAGATCTGCAGGGGTTCGTCTCTCCCGGTATTGGGGGTGAGACGCGCTGTGTCTAGGAGAGCCAGAACATGAAAAGTCCTTGGCCAAGGTAGGAGATTTGCTCGTAGGTATTCCAGTAGTATCTCAGGGTGTTCTGGGCTACACTCCGACATGACTTGTTCCGCTATTGGGGGTCTGACTTTTACCAACCCCCTAGGCCCGCCATGCGATGCTCATAGACGAACGGACCGGACTGTACGGATATTGTCACTGACAGGCTCAGTAGGGTGTCAGGATGAGTTTGCTCATCGACGTCCCTTTTGGTCAATACCTGGTAGCCCGTTATGTATTGGCTGATACCTCTGACGTGCTACTGGTTAAATCCACAGCCATAGTATTGACGAGTCTTTAGAGTCCACCACACACAGTTACTCAAGTTTTGGGCGAAATGCTGTAGAGGTTGTATGGAGATATTACAGGGATCGATCAGATACGTGCGGTATTGCACGGATCGTGATCGGACAGTTTTTACTAGCCGGCTTTGGCTTAAGCCGGATCCTACTATTTGACAGTGTAGATTTTTTCTCTTTGCATTTGTATTCAGTAGGAATACGAATGCGGGCATGTATATGCAGTTGTGGGGGTTTTCTGTAATTTATTACGGGATCAGTTTTCTGAAGTTGCCAGTTTGCATTCCGTTTCGGCCAGTTTTCCTTTGTTCCTTCCCGGCCGGAATTTCCGATGGAGGGGGTTATTTGCAAGTGTGCAAATAACATTTTGTTTAGGGTTTATTTGTGAAATGGGAGATTATGAGAGCATCTTTTTATTCCATTCTTTTCTATCATCATTTCTTGCTTTAATGAGAAAGGATTTGTTGATTAGGATTTGATGTGAGGTTTGCTTTGGATGTGGTCACCCTCTACTTTTCCTACCATCACCTCCCTTGATGTTTTTGTTCATTCCTCCACCATTTTGATAAAGAGGGGCCGGCCACTTCATTAGAGAGGAGAGGGTTCATTTTTGATGTGTGGCATTTTTCCTCATCTCATTCCTTGCTAAAATGAGAGCATTATTTTCCCTCCAAAGTTCATTCTTTCTTCACCTCCATCAATGGCAACTTCAACCCTCTAGAGACAATATTTTCTACACTAGTCTACAGCAAATCTTTGTCACGTCGGCTAGCCAACTTCGCGCCCGAGTTGCCTCGGTCCAGAGGTGGGAGCCCGTAAACGAACTCGGCTACGTGGTGCCTTTCCGACGAGGACGATGACGAACGGAGATTCCGCGGGAGATCGGTGTGGAGACGAAGACCGAAGGACATGGATCGCTTGGTATAGCTTCTCTACTCTTTTCTAGTTTGCTAGTAGCTAGGTTAATGGCCCGATCCGGGATAAAAGTGCGCGGTGGTGCCGGTTTGCTAGTTTGCAGAGTTTTTCGTTTCCGCATTTCCGGCGTCGGATCGACGGCCGGGGCGCCGCCGTGCACTTACAGAAATTCCCAATAAAGCTTTTACCCCTAGCGTCCTATGACCTTGACGCAGGCCAACAAACCATAGTCCGCTAGTCAAGTTCAACCCGTACATTTCCCGATTGAATTAAACCCACCTGCACGACCCTTGACGCAGGCCAACATAGTCGCACGACTATCCTAACTCAATCGCATCATATGCTTTTGCAGATAAGCATAAATAGCTACCGCAGACTACGCCTTGACGCGGGCCAACAAACACAGCACGAATACTATAAAGTACTTATCTGAAATGTCGGAGGGCTACACAGGTTTTTAAGAAAACCATGAGCGTAATGAACTTGATATCGTTGTAGAATCGAGTAATTTTTTAATGGAATGTTTTTTAGGCCTTTTCTAGTTTTGCTAAAGAGGTCACTCCCGTTGAAGGGATCGTCGGCTCTTTCCTCATCGAATAAGGTGCAGGATATTTTACAAATATCACTATGCAAAGCAAAAACTATATAAGCAATCAAAAGAAAAACCGTGTTTGTAGCATCTGCCAGTTTCGCTAAAGAGGTCACTCCCGGTGAAAGGATCTCGGCTCTTTCCTTATCGAATAAGGTGCTGGATGTTATACAAGGAACACCGCTAAGCAAAGCAAGAACTAGAGCTACTAGTTTTTTTTTTTTTAGACAAGTTTCTACAACATCTTTATGTTTCTTTTAGTTTCATTAATCACATTAATGAAGTCCCATTTTATTATGCTTCACAAGCATCACATTTGAAACGAAATTTGCAATATAACATATATCTCATATATATACTATAAACATTCGTCTCAGGCAGTAATATGATCTCATCACAAAACATCGCAGCAGAAGAAACATATATGAAATATTGGATATACTAGGAGGTCCGTGTTTTAGTACGAGCCTGTATAAAACACGGATTCCACAGTCGCGATGAATAGCCAAACCCAGATCCCTAGACCCCTACGAGAGCGGCAAGCAACACTGCCAATTCTAGGGTTAGGAGACCCGGTCTCGACTCCTCGAGATGGTCTCCCACTGGACCACAGAACCCGGTTACTTGTGCTCCCCGCCTTGGGTCTAACTAATGCGGAAAAGTAAAAAGTAAATAATATACAATGGTGACATCATCCTCAGCCCGGAAGTGCCCTAATAAAAGAATATTACATACAAATGAATTTTACATGAATGAAAATAAAAACCCTCATCTCACATAAAACCCCCGGCTATTCTGAACGCGACGATCCAATATAACATATCACAGCAACACATAATATCTCATATCATCAACGTAAGCAAGTATGCGTATCCCAATTGTCGTTGATGTATAGCAACGAAACCGGCGATACACCACATACTACGCTTACGGTCACAGAAAATAAAGTGTAAAAACTACAACAGTTGGAATCCGCAACCTCCTTAGACATCGCATGCCTAACCAAATGAATTCCTTGGACATCGCATGCCTAACAATTATAAACCCCGCATTTTAGTCTCTATATCGAAAAAACTTTTCAATATCTAGTCGGGCAATTCAACAAGATTCCTGATATCCTGATCGAATGCTCGTCGTAAACTTTAGTAGACGGCCGCACCCCCGGATGCCGTCGACGAAGTGCACTAAGGCGGAACACCGCTGCCGCGAGCACCCGAACGGATGCTTTTGGCGACGGTGTTCTCCTACAGTCACTTAGTCGGGGCTATGGGGCATGGTTGTCTATTAAGTTTACCCGGCAAGTATCCGCGTACGCTAGGTGATTGCGACGGACTTTTGATCGCATCAAAATCCCGTGGCAACCAATCATCTGAGACTAAACTGCAAGATTTATAATATTCAAATTAGTTATCTCATAACTACACGTGGATTCCCAATATTGTATCGCATTCCAGATAAAAAGACAGTGTTAAACTTTCTGATCGAATAATCAAACACCCAAGATTTCCCAAATAGCTCAACACTTGAGCGGAGTTCAAAAATATCCATCACATGCCACAGTACCGATGGTCCAGCTGTAGAAGGGTCAAGCCAACGCCTTACATGTGGCAACGCCGTATTGCCCCAAATCCTAAGGTTCAGAGGCGGTTCAGACGGTCACATAATCGAGTTAAGATTTGTGTTCTTCTATAGCGTCCACCGCGTTACTTGCATGATTTTCCGGAAGTTTCAAACTCGAGAAAAAATCTAACTTTTGAAAATTTTCTGATAGGGGAAAAAGTGAGTTATTGATATCCGTTCGAACTTTTTAACAGGTTCTAAAATTATCCAGAAAAACTTAAACGAAGTTAAATTATCCGATCGAATCAACGAGTCCCCAATACAACCCTAAAATCTCAGCACTTGAGTATAATTAAAATTTCCCAGAAGAATCAGGAAGTACCTACGGTTGTAACTGTACAAAAACTATCCCTCAATCTACAATAATTGCCGCGGAACCGCCACCAATACCCCGGTTTGCCCGTGGTTCCGTGGCTCATTAATTGATTTAGGGGGTCGTTTTTCACAGTTCCCCATAAAATTCCCTGCTGATTTTTTTGAGTATTTTTAATATGAAAAAATCAACAGTTTTGAAAAAATTCCAGAAAAGGGTATAAACCGTGTATTCGGAGTTCGATCGGACTTTAAACTTCGCCCAGACTTCACCTAAAGCTCTAGCTTGGCTCTGATACCACTGCAAGGTTACTAGGCACACACACAAGGGTCTATAAGGTATCAACAATGCCCGATTTAAAATTTAGCCGTACCGAACAACCCTAAACCAAGATCTTAGACTAGAGATTAGGCGAAACAAAGCATGTTAAACACTTTAAGATCTAAGAGTTTGGGATTACAACCTTTATAGTCCGGTCCTTCACTTCATAAGCTCCGTGTTGAGGTCCCTTCGCTGCGATCATCAAGAATCCGGACTCTAAAGAGGTTCCATGAAGAGAATGATGCAAACTTGCTTCCGATCTTCGATAACTAAGATGATCTACCTTGATGTTTCTTAAACACAAGCTCTCACTCTCAAATGAAGTGAACACCCTAATCTAAATAGCTATGATAGATTAGGATGATGAAGTAGGATTTTAGCTCTCATTTGTTTGCATAATCTCACCCATTTTCATCACAAGAATCAAAGCTAGAAAGCTTTGCAAGAAGGAAGAAGGAGATGAACCATGAATAATCATCCTTTTGTGATGAATAATGTGTAGGGTTCCTAGGCACACTAATGAGGTCTCACAAGTGATCAAACATGGCCAATTCAAAAAATTTCATGTGCCTACAAACCCTAATACGGATCGTTAACTAGATGTATAGGCGATGCAATGCAAGTTAACGACTTTAACTAAAAGGGAAGGGGCTACAACCTTTGTAGATCCGGTCCTCCACCACCATAGCTCCGTGATGAAGTCCCTCCGCTGTACCCATCGGATCTCGGACTCTCGCGGTGGTTTCATCGAAGAATTGATCGGGCTAGGTCGTCGACTTCGATGCCGAAGATGATCTACGTCGAGGCAACTTAAGATCAAACTCCAACTTCACCAAGTCATGAAACTTGTGAAGAAAACACCCTATACTACTTGGCAAGTGGTAGAGGATGAAGAAATAGAAAGTGGGTTCACTTTAGAATTGGATTTCTCACTCTTTTTCTTAAGTTGCCATTAATGGAGGCAAGGTTTCTTCTTTGTTGAAGAAGAAGAAGAAGAGAATATGATAAGTATATTAAAAATAGGAAATAAAATCATACTTATCATATACACAACCATGGTCATGTGTATAGAACTAACTAAGGTTATGTGAATGGTTAGGTTTAGGAAAACAACAAGAATGGTCAAAGCCTCTTGAAACTTCTAAGAAAAGAACAAAAGAAGCAACCTTATCATTTTCTTTTCCTAAAATAAAGAATAAATAAATAAACTAAATAATCAAGAGAAGATGATAAAACCCTAACCATTTACTTAACCAAGGTTTAAGTCTTACACAAACCCAAGTTTGCATGTATCATCAAACATGATACAAACAAGCGCACAAAAGTATATCACATATACAACTTGTGCATTTTAAGTGAGAAAATCCATTTAAAGTGAACAAATACTAGTTAATGCAAACTAATATATCAAATATATAATTATGCATTAAATCATTAAATCAATACTTGATTTAACGATCCGGTCATATCGCATATAATCGACTAATATCCAATGTATCGGCTTATCGAATCAATCCTTGATTCGATAACTAGGTTATATCGCATACAACCAATCGATACATTCATCGCGAGAATAGAATACGGTATCACATACACGCATTATTCTCGGTCCCGCACAAATCTCATATGCGCTCCTATTTCGTTTCGCTTGAGCCAGGAAACCTCTGTGTAGGACTCTAAAGACTCGTCAATACGCCGGCAGCAGGTGATGATCATATCAAACACTCACAAGCCGCAAGCGGTCTGCTAAACGTAACGGCCACCCGGGTATTGAGCGATCAGAAGATCGACGAGCAAGCCCGCTCACACTCCTGTGAATCCAACCAGTAACACTTACTCCGGTCTGTTCGTCTGATATGTCGCATATCTCGCCTAGGGGTGGTAAACGTCAGACCCAAATAGCTCGATAAGTCATGCCGACGTGAGGTCCATAACATTCGTGAAACTACTGATAACTCTTACCAGTATATCACTGGAACCCTGGCCAGGGATTTCTTGTTATGGCCAGTCAAGCATAGCGCAACATCAACCCCCAATACCGGGAGAGACGAATCCCCTCCTATCGCTCATTGCCTCCATGTGAATCGGGATTGTACCCAAAAACCACCTGTTTGCACGACTCAGTAGAGCCGTGGTAGGGTGGAAATCAAAGCACAGTGGAAGACACACAAGACTCTATGACGATCTCGGGTCAACAGACTAAGCTGTACCAGTGTCACTAGAGAACTGCCATTTGACGTGAGGTATAATACCATCTGGGAGTTCTCGGCGAGTCCGTTCAGTGTACCCAGTCTCCACTGAGCACCTGCATACCATCTCTGATGTCAAACACCAATGGATATGGGATCATCCATCGCCCATCACATGGGTCGAGAAGATATACGCTAGTCTACTCTGGAATATCGATGCCCCGTCTCGATATTCCTACGACTAGGAACATTGAAGGATGTACTCAGGGACTACCCAGGCCCCACTAGTATGATTGCATCATAGTCCTGGAAGTTGAGTACACATCCTAAGGGCTTTATCAACATGTAACAGAGAGACAGAAAGTATACATTTTAAGATAAAGAGCAACAAGATAGCGTACTATCATGTCGAGCAAGAAAGTCCTACCTATATATGTCCCAGCATCCACTACAATATACATCCAATGTACAGTAATGGCCTCTAGGGCATACATATAACTAACAATCTCCCACTTGCACTAGGGCCATCTCTAGCAGTGGTTGCAGTATCACATACTCAACCATCCCATATAAGTATCTCTCTGAAAAAAAGCCTTTGTGAGTGGATCCGCCGTGTTTTCCTCTGAGTCTACTCTCCTAACCTCGATCACCCTAGAGAACATCTATCTCCATGATCAGGTGATGCTGCCTCAGAATATGTCTGGGTCACTGATGGGACCAGGGTTCCCGGGCCAAAGCCACACTTCCATTGTCATACAATGGTAGGAACCTAGTTCATCTTATGAACCAATATACACCCAAACTGCCTCTTTGGTAGTATCTTTAATAGCGATGTTACCATCCTTTATCGTCTAGTTTGCCACGGTATCTAGCTTGGAACTCTTCCAACATACCGTCCCTCAACTGAGGGTGAAGACAATGCCTGTGACTGACATTCAGTCATCCTTATCACTCTGGAACACTTCCAGTGATTCTCCCCAGGATCGATTGATACTATCTTACTATAGCTAGTGAGAATCCTAACATCCATTTAGATCTATCTCATAGACCCAAATTCCAGGATTTAGGAGGTATTACTTTGGTCCTATTGGAGAATCCTTGTGATAAGCGGAGATTGACCGAGCGTAGCATAAGAAACTCTTTTCTTATCAAGGGTATGTCGTCCACGTACAATACGAGGATGACCACCTTACTCTCTACTACCCTTTTTGTATATACAAGGTTCATCTACCATTTTGATGAAGTCAAACACTTTGACTATCACATCAAAACAGACGTTCCAACTCCGCGATGCTTGCTTTATTATGTAAAGCAACTTGCACACATTTCCGCTGCTCCCACTGTTTACGAAGCCCTCTGGCTATGTTCTTATAGACGTTCTCTTCTAAATAGTTATTTAGAAAAGTAGTCATGGCACCCAACCACCAGATATCGTAGTCATGGTATGTAGCAATGGCAAGTAGGATCTGGATGGACTTAAGCATAGTCCCTGGAAAAGATTTCATCATTATCCACGCCTGGTCTATGACGAAAACCTTTAACAAGACTAGCTTTGAAAGTCTCAACTTTTCTATCTACACCAAGTAATCTTCTCAAGATATACTTGCTCCTGATGGGGATTTAACCCTTAAGATATAGCAGCCAAAGTCCATACTTTGCTGGTGTACATGGATTCCATGTCAGATCGCTAAGCATCCAGCCTTTCTTACAGAGTCCCTACTCTCGATGGCCTGCTCGAAACTAGTTGGGTCATCATCTCATGATGCATTCCTCGCTCTCACTGTCATCGAGAAACCAAAGTATCTCTCAGGCAGGTGAGGAACCCTCCTAGATCGGCGGAGAGGCTGAGGTTCGTTAGGGACTTTTGAATCCTTTTGTTCTGGCAAATCATCAGCAGTTTTGTATAGCTGGAACCTTTCCAGTTCTACAGAACTGTCCTTGCCTCGATCTTGTCCGGATTTTGCTTTAGACATAGGCCGGACAATCCTAAATCTTAACTTACTTAGGAGATAAGCTCTTCCCATACCATATCTTATATGGAGTGGTAGGCACTGATTTGATTCGAACCTAATTCAATAGGTATGCAGCTTTTCAAGTGCACAACCCCAAAAGGAAATAGGTGACTCGGTAATACTCATCATAGAGCACACCATATCTAATATTGTGCGATTGCTCCGCCCCGATACACCGTTGTACTGTAGTGTATTCAGAGGAGTAATACTGAGAGAGAATCTCATTTTCCTTTAGAATAGTCCAAGGATTCCATGCACAAGTATTCTCCTCCCTGATCTTATCATAGAACATAATACTTATACCTGTATTGGTTCTCTACTTCTAGCTTATATTCTGTGAATATCTCAAAAGGTTCGGACTTGTGTTTCAACAGGAACATATGTCTGAATCTTGAGAGATTATCAGAGAACGTAATGAAGTATAAAGAACCAGTCCTGGCATGTGTAGACAGCAGACCTTACATACATCATCATGTATCAGTCCCAAGAGTTCATTAACTCTTTCTCTGTTTCCAATAAACAGAGCTATGGTCATCTAATCTTTGTGACATGACTGGGAAGTTTCACAAGATGTAAATTCAAACTGATTTAATTATGCATCTAAAATGTAAGTTCAGCAAGTCGGGTCGCATTGACCTAGTCTACAATGCCTCAAGAAGGATCCGTTCATTTCTGAACTCTTCCTCTTGTGTATGTTCTGTATACTAAGAATTGTAGTTTGATTTAGAACGTCAATGCTTTTAGATAACGCGCCTGAACCGATCAACTTTTGATATAGGAAATGTTCAAAACATTATCCATCAATACAAAATTATATCCTTCTTTACTAATAAAGAGTTTGATATGATTTTGTATATCAGGTTCGGTATCTAATAGCATTTGTTCAGAATCAATGTACTGGTAATACAGGGTGACAATGACCAACAGACTTGGCTGCAACACTTGCCCCTTTTTCTGTCTCATGAAACTTATCACCCGTTCTCAGTTTTCTACCTTTTTGTAGCCCTATGTAACAGATTACATATTTGGGATCTTGATCCGGTATCAAATACCCAGGATGCAGAGGATACTGAGAAACAGTTCTTTGTAATGAACACACCCGAAGGAGATGCATCATATGCACTTTCTTCGTTTGGGCGGCATAGGAATTCTGGTATTCCCCTATTTCCTGCTCTGCCTTATAACAATTATAAGTTGGAGCGGGACCAACGTTCCCCAGCTCAGTATGACAAGCGGGTTTGGTCAATACATCCATATTATTATCTTGATTAAGGCGTGATATGGTTGCTACCAGGTGAGAGAGAGAAGAAAACACTCTGCGTGCGCTCTTGCAAGATTAGATTAGTTATATTTTTATCGAATCAGGATGGCTCCCACTGTTTTTATCAAATCTTCCTTCAAACCTTAAAAGGAAAGACTAGCCGGGATTAATTACACTCTACAAGTTCGCCAACCTTTCAGCCAGGCCAGTGTCGGTACTTTGAGGGAGGTTCCCCGTGCTTTCGCACGGACCTAATTACAGTAAACCTCGTTTTCCCAGAGGCGTAACCCCGTTGACACCTTTCTAGACACCTACTTGATCGGCTAATTGCAAAGTGCAAAACTCTTCCAGGAGTAACAATTACTCGCAATGGGTATCGGGATCCAACTATCACATAGAAGGTATGCAATCTCATTGCAAATTTCAACACTTGAAACTCCCGATAAAGATTTTTACCCCTAGCATTTATGACCTTAACTATGGTCAACAAATCATAAGTACTAGTCAAGTTCTACCCGTCATTTCATGATTAATTAGACCCACCCACATGACCCTTAACTAAGGTCAACAAAGTCACGCGACTGTCCTAACTAATCGCATCATATGCGGTGTAGGAAGGCATCACTTAGCTACCATACACTGTGCCTTAACTAAGGTCAACGAACACAACACGAATACTATGTACTCTACTTCCTAAAATGACGGAGGGTTGCGGCTGGTTTTTAAGAAAACCTTTAACGCTTTGAACTTGATCTTGTTGCGGAATCAAATGGTTTTAAATGGAATGTTTTTGAGGCTTTTTCTAGTTTTGCTAAAGGGGTCAATCTCGGTGAAGGGATCGTCGGCCCTTTCCTCGTCGAATGAGATGCGGGATATATCATATATATCACTGTGCAAAGCGGAAACTATAGAAGCAATCAAAAGACAAACCGAGTGTGTAGCATCTGCCAGTTATTGCTAAAGGAGTCACTCCCGGTGAAGGGATCTCGGTCCTTTCCTCATCGAATAAGGTGCAGGATGTTCTACAATGAACACCGTGATGCAAAGCAAGAACTGTAGCTACCTGTTTTATTTTTGAAATTCGATTCCACAATATCAATTAGGTTTATTTTCTTTCATTAATCTCATTAATGAATATCCCATCATTTAAGTCCACCTAAACATCACAGATAAATATAACGTACGCTTATGCAATCCGCATTCGCCTCGATGTCCCGTCTGCACCGTTAGGTTAGGTAACTAACGCCAGAGCGAGGCAGGGCTAGCGCGGGAGTAAAACATAAGCAACGTCTATATAATATATCATATATACTATATATAATATCTATCTGAACATATCACATGATCACATCACAGATAACGCAGCAGAAAGTATCATATGAAATATTGGATATACTAGGACGTCCGTGTTTTTAATACGAGCCAGTATAAAACACGGATTCCACAGTCGTGATGAATAGCCAATCCCACACCCCTAGACCCCTACGAGAGCGGCAAGCAACCCTACCAATTCTAGGGTTAGGAGACCCGGACTCGACTCCTCGAGATGGTCTCCCACTGGACCCTAGAACCCGGTTACTTGTGCTCCCCTCCTTGGGTCTATCCTAATGCGGAAAAGTAAATAATATACAAAAGGTGATATCTTCCGCAACCTGGAAGCGCCCCAATAAAAGAATATTACATACAAGTTTTTACATGAATGAAAATGAAAAAACACCCATCTCACATAAAAAAACCCGGCTATTCAAACACGACGATCCAATATAACATATCCAGCAACACATAACATCACATGTCATCAACGTAAGTAAATATGCGCATCCCAATTATCGTTGACATATAGCAACGAAACCGGCGATATCACATATTACACTTACGGTCACAGAAAAGAAAGTGTAAAACTATAACAGTTGGAATCCGCATCCTCTTTAGACATCGCATGTCTAATCAAATGAAATACTTAGACATCACATGCCTAACAATTATAAACCCCGCATTTTAGTCTCATTATCGAAAACTCTTTTCAATATCAAGTCGGGCAATTCAGCAAGACTCCCGACAGCCTGATCGAATGCTCATCGCAAACTTTAGTAGACGGCCGCATCCCTGATACCGTCGATGAAGTGCACCAAGGCGGAACACCGCTGCCGCGAGCACCCGAACGGATGCTTTCGGCGACGGGGTTCTCCTACAGTCACTTGGTCGGGGCTATGGAGCGAGGCTGTCTATTAAGTTTACCCGGCGAGTATCCGCGTACGCTACGTGATTGCGACGGACTTTTGATCACATCAAAATTCTGTAGCAACCGATCAAGTGAGACTAAACTGCTATGTCTATAACATTCATTCAGTTATCTCATAACTATTTGTGAATTCCAAATGTTGTACCACATTCCGGATAAATAGAAAATGTTAAACCTTTCGATCGAACAATCGAACACCTAAGTTTTCTCGAAACAGCTCAACACATGAAATAAGTTCAAAGACATTCACTTCATGCCTCAGTACCAACGGTCCAGCCGTAGAAGGGACAAGCCAACGCCTCACATGTGGCACGCCATACTGCCCCAAACCCTAAGGTTCAAAGGGCAGTTCAAGATGGTCACATAATCGAGTTAAGGTTTATTGTCTCCTAGAGGGACCATCGCGTTACTTGCACTACATAGAACGTTATTAAACTACGGAAAAATCCAACAATTAGAAATTTCCCAGCAGGGGAAAAAGTGGGTATTTATATCCGGTCGAACTTTTTAACATATTCTAAAATTATCCGGAAAAGCACACAGACAAAATTAGACGATCCGATCGAAACACCGAGTCCCCAATACAACCCAGAAAACTCAACTCTTGAGTCAGATTTAAAAATTCCCAGAAAATACAGCAACAAAATATAAGAATTACTGTGCAGAAATAAATGTCTGAAGAGACAAAGTGGCCGCGGAACCGCCGCATTAGGCATGCTAATGCCGCGGTTCCGCCGCACTTTTATCGAATCAGGTGCTCGGGCTTCACAGTAATTCTTAGAAATTCCTGCTTAATTTTTTAAGAATTTTTAATCTGGAAAAAACCCAGTTTTTGAAAAAAGTCCAGAGAGCATTTTTGTGTTAGGAATTCGGTTCGATCGGACTTCTAACTCCGTCTACGCATCGCCTAAGGCTCTAGCTAGGCTCTGATACCACTGTAGGGTTCCTAGGCACACTAATGAGGTCTCACAAGTGATCAAACATGGCCAATTCAAAAAAATTCATGTGCCTACAAACCCTAATACGGATCGTTAACTAGATGTATAGGCGATGCAATGCAAGTTAACGACTTTAACTAAAAGGGAAAAGGCTACAATCTTTGTAGATCCGGTCCTCCACATCCATAGCTCCGTGATGAAGTCCCTTCACTGTACCCATCGGATCTCGGACTCTCGCGGTGATTTCATCGAAGAATTGATCGGGCTAGGTCGTCGACTTCGATGCCGAAGATGATCTACGTCGAGGCAACTCAAGCTCAAACTCCAACTTCACCAAGTCATGAAACTTGTGAAGAAAACACCCTATACTACTTGGCAAGTGGTAGAGGATGAAGAAATAGGAAGTGGGTTCACTTTAGAATTGGATTTCTCACTCTTTTTCTCAAGTTGCCATTAATGGAGGCAAGCTTTCTTCTTTGTTGAAGAAGAAGAAGAAGAAGAGAACATGATAAGTATATTAAAAATAGGAAATAAAATCATACTTATCATATACACAACCATGGTCAAGTGTAGAGAACTAACTAAGGTTATGTGAATGGTTAGGTTTAGAAAAAAAACAAGAATGGTCAAAGCCTCTTGAAACTTCTAAGAAAAGAACAAAAGAAGCAACCATATCATTTTCTTTTCCTAAAATAAAGAATAAATAAATAAACTAAATAATCAAGAGAAGATGATAAAATCCTAACCATTTACTTAACCAAGGTTTAAGTCTTAAACAAACCCAAGTTTGCATGTATCATCAAACATGATACAAACAAGCGCACAAAAGTATATCGCATATACAACTTGTGCATTTCAAGTGAGAAAATCCATTTAAAGTGAACAAATACTAGTTAATGCAAACTAATATATCAAATATATAATTATGCATTAAATCATTAAATTAATACTTGATTTAACGATCCGGTCATATCGCATATAACCGACTAATATCCAATGTATCGGCTTATCGAATCAATCCTTGATTCGATAACTAGGTTATATCGCATACAACCAATCGATACATTCATCGCGAGAATAGAATACGGTATCACATACACGCATTATTCTCGGTCCCGCACATATCTCATATGCGCTCCTATTTCGTTTCGCTTGAGCCAGGAAACCTCTGTGTAGGACTCTAAAGACTCGTCAATATGCCGGCAGCAGGTGATGATCATATCAAACACCCACAAGCCGTAAGTGGTCTGCTAAACGTAACAGCCACCCGGGTATTGAGCGATCAGAAGATCGACGAGCAAGCCCGTTCACACTCCTGTGAATCCAACCAGTAACACTTACCGTACAGTCCGGTCTGTTCGTCTGATATGTCGCATATCTCGCCTAGGGGTGGTAAACGTCAGACCCTAATAGCTCGATAAGTCATGCCGACGTGAGGTCCATAACATTCATGAAACTACTGATAACTCTTACCAGTATATCACTGCAACCCTGGCCAGGGATTTCCTGTTATGGCCAGTCGAGCATAACGCAACATCAACCCCCAATACCTGGAGAGACGAATCCCCTCTTATCGCTCATTGGCTCCATGTGAATCAGGATTGTACCCAAAAACCACCTGTTTGCACGACTCAGTAGAGCCGTGGTAGGGTGGAAATCAAAGCACAGTGGGAGACACACAAGACTCTATGACGATCTCGGGTCAACAGACTAAGCTGTACCAGTGTCACCAGAGAACTGCCATCTGACGTGAGGTATAATACCATCTGGGGGTTCTCGGCGAGTCTGTTCAGTGTACCCAGTCTCCACTGAGCACCCTCATGCCATCTCTGATGTCAAACACCAATGGATAAGGGATCATCCATCGCCTATCACATGGGTCGAGAAGATATACGCTAGTCTACTCTGGAATATCGATGCCCCGTCTCGATATTCTCACGACTAGGAACATTGAAGGATGTACTCATGGACTACCCAGGCCCCACTAGTATGATCTGCATCATAGTCCTGGAAGTCGAGTACACATCCTTAGGGCTTTATCAACATGTAACAGAGAGACAGAAAGTATACATGTTAAGATAAAGAGCAACCAGATAGCGTACTATCATGTCGAGCAAGAAAGTCCTACCTATATATGTCCCAGCATCCACTACAATATACATCCAATGTACAGTAATGGCCTCTAGGGCATACATATAACTAACATAATGAAAGTTAAGTGAGGTTAGAAATGCAACCATGGTTCAAGTAACCTTTGTAGAGATTTAACTAAGACTAAAGGGTTGGGTTGGGTTAAACAAATATCTTACAAAATAAGAAAACAAATAACTTTGCACAAAACAAAACAAAACCTTCTAGAAAGTTCTAGAAAAGATTAACCCAAATTAAACCCTAACCATGTTTAATATCCACTAAACATGTTGCATTAATAACCCTAACATGTTACAATATTATATATAACATATACAATATTTATTATAACAAAATAAAATAATACAATTAATATATATCGCATATATATCAATGTATTACCCGAGTGAGAAAAAGAATCTTTTAGTGAGCTTATATCAGTTAATGTAATTTAATATATCAAATATATAATTATACATTAAATTATCGAATCAACACTTGATCCGATAATCCGGTTATTTCATAAATAACCGACAGATATAATCTGAATCAGTTCATCGAATCAACACTTGATCCGATGACCCGACTATATCACATATACTCGGCCGATATCTCATATCGCGAGAATCTTATACGGTATCACATACACGTATTGTTCTCGGTTCCGAACATATCATATATGTGCTCCTACTCCGTTTTGCCTGAGCCAAGAAATCTCTGTGTAGGACTCAAAAGAATCGTCAATACGCCGGCAGTAGGTGATGATCATATCAAACACTCACAAGTTGCAAGCGGTCAGCTAAACGTAACAGCCACCCTGGTATTGAGCGCTCAGAAGATCAACAAGCAAGCCTATACATTCTCCTGTGAATCCAGTCAGTAACACTCCCGTACAGTCCGGTCTCTTCGTCTGATATGTCGTATAACTCGCCTAGGGGGTGGTAAACGTCAGACCCCAGTAGCTTGATAAGTCGTGTCGATATGAGGTCTATAACATTTCGAGAAACTACTGATAACACTTACCAGTAAATCTCAGCAACTCTGGCCAGGGATTTCAAGTTATAGCCAATCAAACCCAGCGCAACATCAACACCCAATACCGGGAGAGACGAATCCCCTCCTATCGCTCATTGCCTCCGTGTGATTCAGGACTGTACCAAAAAGCCACCTGTTTGCACGCCCTATTGGACCTGGTATGATGGAAATCAAAGCACAGTGGGAATCACACAAGACTCTATGACGATCTCGGGTCTACAGACTAACCTGTACCAGTGTCACCAGAGAACTGCCATCTGACGTGAGGTATAATACCATCTGGGAGTTCTCGGCGAGTCCGTTCAGTGTACCCAGTCTCTACTGAGCACCCGTACACCATCCTTGATGTCAAACACCGATGGATATGGGATCATCCATCGCCCATCATCATATGGGTCAAAATGCGTATACGCTAGTCTACTCTGGTGTATCGATGCCCTGTCTCGATACACACTCGACTAAGAACAGTTATAGGATGTACCCGTCGACTACCGTGGCCCCACTAGTATGATCTCATCATAATCCCAGTAGTCGAGTACATATCCTAAGGGCTTTATCAACATGTAACATAGAGACAATCAGAGTACATGTTAAGATAAAGTACAACTAGATAGCAAACTATCATGTCGAGCAAGAAAGTCCTCCCTATATATGTCCAAGTATCCATTACAATATACATCATATGTACAGTAATGGCCTCTAGGGCATACATATAACTAACAGGCCAGCCTCGACTGAAAAAAGTTCTTCGAGGTCTCGTATCTAGCTATATGAGATTGCTCTCCATACAGTTCCTTGGTGTGGTGAAATATAGATTCAAGATCCATATCCTCGTGCCTCCTCTGATGTTCATTATTCATAGAGGTAAGCACGATGCATTTGGCCTTCACGCAATCTAACTCTCAGGTCTTGTGGATTTCCTTATCCGCAATACTGGATTTTGGACCAGGGACAGCAGGTGCCTTAGTACTAAGGACATACCCCAATTTGTCATAAGTCAAAGCCATTTTGACATTCCGCAGCCAATCTTTACAGTTTGGCCCCTGTCAATATATTGTTTTCTAATAATAACTTAAGGCCTGTCATGTTCTGGGTCGCTGCAATGAGTGAGAGAGGGAACTCTTTAGCATGATACTCTTGCAAGTTTAGAGTGGTCTTTAGTTTATCTAAACTGGATAGCTCCCACCGTTTCTCGAATCCTTCCGCAAACCAAAAAGGAAGAACTAGTCAGGACTATTCTCACTGTACAATACTTTCTTAACCATTCAGCCAGGCCGATGTTGGTACTTCGAGGGAGCTTTTCGAACGCTTTCGCGAAGATCCTTAATTAAATAACCTCTTTTCTCTGGGGGCGTAACCCCGCTGACACCTTTCTTGACACATACTTGGTTTATAGCATTGATCGTTAAGTGACGAATCTCCTGATGAGTAGCGGATACTCACAGTAGGATCGGGATCCAAATATCATCATGTGATAAAGCTGAAGAAATCCTACCAAAATTATCACACTCCAAATGGTATGCATCTCTTTGCAAATTTCAGTTTCTTTAGAAATTCCCGATATAAATTTCTGCCCTATGCTCTTATGACCTTGGCGTTGGTCAAAATGTCATAAGTCACATGTCAAGTTCTACCCATCATTATCTTGTTAATTTGAACCCATCCGTACATACCCAAGACGTTGGCCAAATGATAATACGACTGTCCCAAACTAACTCATCTACCTATGCAACAAATGAATACCCAGCAGCTACCAAACACTATGCCATGGCGTTGGTCAAAATACATAGCTTGAATACTACTGAATATCTAAATAAAATGACGGAGGGCTACGAATGGTTTTGGCGAAATCGTGAACGTAGTGAACTTGATATGATCGAAGGAACCTGATAGCTTTCAAAAGGAGTGGTTAAAGCTCCGCAATTTAAAAAAATATCCTCTGTTTTAAAATAACCGAGTGGTTTCTTTTAAACTGTTGCAACGATTCAACTTTGGTTTATTTTCTTTGCATTAATATAATGCGTCCCATCAATTAACTTATCATTACAAAAAACAACGAAAATACAACGTTCTCTTATGCCATCCGCATTCGCCACTGGGTCCCGTCATTCACCCGTTAGGTTACTTAACTAACGACAGAGCGGGGGCTGGGCTAGCGCGGGTGTAAAACATAAGTGACGTTTAATAGCTATCATATATAGATATTGTATATTCGTCAGACGCAATAATAAGCATTCCAGATCACAGATGAACATATTGGATTTTCTACGAATCCGCATTTCTTTTAAGCCTGCAAAGAAAGACGGATTACACGGTCACGATGAATAGCCAAAACCCCACCCTAGACCCCTACGGGTACGGCAAACTACCCGCCAAGTACCCGAAGTGAAGCGGTCTCCCTCAACAACGTGAGTAGGCCACTAAACACTTCAAAGTACCCGGTAGTTTGTGCACCCCACCTTGGGTCTATCCTAGGAGCAAAAATCAGTAAATGAAATAATACAACGGTGGCTACAACCTCAACCTGGAAGTGCCCCGTAAAAGAATATTACAACAATTTACAAATTATATTTGAATGAAAGAAAAGCTCGTCTCACATCCCCGGCTATCCATTCACGACAATCCCACAAGTCCACAAACACAAACAGTAAAAACCATTACAGAAATGTGCAACCCCCTGCAAACTGACATACTAGCAGTTAGGGGAGGTTAACGAACACATTATACAAATCACAGATATAATCAAATTATCCAATCATCTTAGAATTTCGATCAAGTAAACGCAAATGATTCTACTCCAAATAATTCACTGTGCACCTGTGTTAGTTATATGTATGCCCTAGAGGCCATTACTGTACATACGATGTATATTGTAGTGGATGCTTGGACATATATAGGGAGGACTTTCTTGCCCAACATGATAGTACGCTATCTGGTTACTCTTTATCTTAACATGTACTCTGATTGTCTCTATGTTACATGTTGATGAAGCCCTTAGGATATGTACTCGACTACTGGGACTATGATGAGAACATACTAGTGGGGTCACGGTAGTCGACGAGTACATCCTATAACTGTTCCTAGTCGAGGGTGTATCGAGACAGGGCATCGATGCACCAGAGTAGACTAGCGTATACACATCTTGACCCATATGATGGGCGATGGATGATCCCATATCCATCGGTGTTTGACATCAAGGATGGTGTACGGGTGCTCAGTAGAGACTGGGTACCTGGACAGACTCGCCGAGAACTCCCAGATGGTATTATACCTCACGTCAGATGGCAGTTCTCCGGTGACAATGGTACAGAGTAGTCTGTTGAGCTGAAATCATCATAGAGTCTTGTGTGATTCCCACTGAGCTTTTATTTCCATCATACCACGTCCAAGAGGGCGTGCAAAAAGGTGGCTTTTGGGTACAGTCTCGAATCACATGGAGTCAATGAGCGATAGGAAGGGATTCGTCTCTCCCTGTATAGGGAGTTGATGTTGTGCTGTGTTCGATTGGCTATAACTGGAAATCCCTGGCCAGGGTTGCTGAGATTTACTGGTAAGTGTTATCAGTAGTTTCTCAAACTGTTATAGACCTCATATCGACACGACTTATCGAGCTACTCGGGTCTGGCATTTGCCACCCCTAGGCGAGATATGCGACATATCAGACGACGAGACCGGACTGTACGGGAGTGTTACTGACTGGATTCAGAGGAGAATGTACAGGCTTGCTTGTTGATCTTCTGAGCGCTCAATACCTGGGTGGCTGTTACGTTTAGCTGACCGCTTGCAGCTTGTGGGTGTTAGATATGATCATCACCTACTACCGGCGTATTGACGATTCTTTAGTGTCCTACACAGAGGTTTCTTGGCTCAGGCAAAACGTAGTAGGAGCACATATATGATATGTTCGGGACCGAGAACAATACGTGTATGTGATACCGTATAAGATTCTCGCGATATGAGATATCGGCCGAGTATATGTGATATAGCAGGGTCATCGGATCAAGTGTTGATTCGATGAACTGATTCAGATTATATCAGTCGGTTATTTGTGAAATAGCCGGATTATCGGATCAATTGTTGATTCGATAATTTAGTGTATAATTATATATTTGATATATTAAATTACATTAACTGATATAAGCTCACTAAAAGATTCTTTTTCTCACTCAGGTAATACATTGATATATATGTGATATATGTTAATTGTATTATTTTATTTTGTTACAATAAATATTATATGTGATATATAATATTGTAACATGATATCGTTATTAATGCAATATGTTTTGTGGAGTTTAATTGAGGTTAGGGTTTGGATTAGGGTTAAGTCTTCATGAAGCTTTCAAGAAGCTTCTTGAAGCTTTGACTTTGACTTGGATATTTTGTGATATTTTGTGATATTTGCTTAACCCAACCCAACCCTTTAACCCTAGTTAAATCTCTACATGAGTTACTTCTTCTCTCTTGAACCATGGTTGCATTTCTAACCTTATCACAGCTTCCATTGTTCATCACAAAAGGATTTCTTCATCTTCTTCCTTCTTCTTCTTTCATGGAAAGCTTTCTAGCTTTTTGCTAAGTGATGAAAATGAGTGAGAATAAGAAAATAAATAAGAGCTAAAATCCTACTTCAACATCCTCATCTACCCTTGCCATTTAGATTAGGGTGTTCACTTCATTTTGTGAATGAGAGCTTGTGTTAATGAAACATCAAGGTAGATCATCTTTGTTATCGAAGATCGGAAGCAAACTTGCATCTTTCTCTTCGTGGAGCCTCTCGAGAGTTCGGAACATGATGATCGCAGCGAAGGGACCTCAACACGGAGCTTTAGAAGTGAAGGACCGGATCTACAAAGGTTGTAATCCCTCTCACTTAGTGTTAAAGTGTTTAACATGCTTGTTTTCGCCTAATCTTTAGTCTAAGATCTTGGTTTAGGGTTGTTCGGCACGGCTAAATTTTAAATCGAGCATGGTTGATGCCTCGTAGACCCTTGTGCGTGTGCCTAGCATCCTTACAGTGGTATCAGAGACAAGCTAGAGCTTTAGGCGAAGTCTGGGCGAAGTTTATAGTCCGATCGAACCCCGAAACCCCAATACATACCCTTCTCTGGAAATTTTGTAAAAATGTTGATTTTTTCATATTAAAAATACTCACAAAAATCAGCAGGGAAATATAAGAATTACTGTGAAGTACAGACGTCCAATGCGCTCACGTGACCACGGAACCGCGGCCAAACCACGCGTTTGGCGGCGGTTCCGCGGCCAAAACTATGATTTAGTCCCTTGTACTTCATATATTTATTCTTAGGTCCTTTTTCATTTTTCTGGGAATTTTTAATTTTACTCAAGTGTTGAGTTTTCTGGGATGTATTGGGCACTCGTTGATTCGATTGGATAATTTAACTTCGCTTAAGTTTTTCTGAATAATTTTAGAAACTGTTAAAAAGTTCGAACGGATATCAATAACTCACCTTTTCCCTGTCGGAAAATTTTTCGAAAGTTGGATTTTTTCTCGAGTTTGAAACTTCCGGAATATCATGCAAGTAACGCGGTGGACCCGCTAGAAGAACACAAACCTTAACTCGATTATGTGACCGTCTGAACCGCCTCTGAACCTTAGGGTTTGGGGCAGTACGGCGTTGCCATATGTGAGGTGTTGGCTTGACCCTTCTACAGCTAAACCATTGGTACTGTGGCATGTGATGGATATTTTTTGAACTCCGCTCAAGTGTTGAGCTATTTGGGAAATCTTGGATGTTTGATTATTCGATCGGAAAGTTTAACACTGTCTTTTTATCTGGAATGTGATACAATATGTGGAATCCACAGGTAGTTATGAGATAACTAATTTGAATGTTATAAATCTAGCAGTTTAGTCTTAAATTGATCGGTTGCCACGGGATTTTGATGTGATCAAAAGTCCGTCGCAATCACGTAGCGTACGCAGATACTCGCCGGGTAAACTTAATAGACACCCATGCCCCATAGCCTCGACCAAGTGACTGTAGGAGAACCCCGTCGCTAAAAGCATCCGTTCGGGTGCTCGCGGCAACGGTGTTCCGCCTTAGTGCACTTCGTCGACGGCATCCAAGGGTGCAGCCGTCTACTAAAGTTTGCGACGAGCATTCGATCAGGATGTCGGGGATCTTGTTGAATTCCCTGACTTGATATTGAAAAAAGTTTTCGATAATGAGACTAAAATGCGGGGTTTATAATTGTTAGGCATGCGATGTCTAAGGAATTCATTTGGTTAGGCATGCGATGTCTAAGGAGGTTGCGGATTCCAACTGTTGTAGTTTTACACTTTCTTTTCTGCGACCGTAAGCGTAGTATGTGGTGTATTTCCGGCTTTGTTTCTATACATCAACGACAATCGGGATACGCATACTTGCTTACGTTGATGATATGAGATATTATGTATTGCTGTGGTATGTTATATTGGATCGTCGCGTTCAGAATAGCCGGAGGTTTTATGTGAGATGAGAGTTTTTCTTTTTCATTCATGTAAAATTCATTTGTATGTAATATTCTTTTATTGGGGCATTTCCGTGCTGAGGATGATGTCACCATTGTATATTATTTACTTTTCCGCATTAGGTAGACCCAAGGCGGGGAGCACAAGTAACCGGGTTCTAGGGTCCAGTGGCAGACCATCTCGAGAAGTCGAGACCGGGTCTCCTTACCCTACAATTGGCAGTGTTGCTTGCCGCTCACGTAGGGGTCTAGGGATGTGGGTTTGGCTATTCATCGCGACCGTGGAATCCGTGTTTTATACAGGCTCGTATTAAAACACGGACGTCCTAGTATATCCAATATTTCATATATGTTCTTCTGCTGCAATGTTCTGTGATGAGATCATATTACTTCCTGAGACGAATGTTTATATTATATATATGAGATATATGTTATATTGCAGATTTCGTTTCAAATGTGATGCTTGTGAAGCATAATAAAATGGGACTTCATTAATGAGATTGATGAAACTAAAAGAAACCTAAAGATGTTGTAGAAACTTGTTTAAAAACTGGTAGCTCTAGTTCTTGCTTTGCATAGCGGTGTTCCTTGTAGAACATCCAGCACCTTATTCGATAAGGAAAGAGCCGAGATCCCTTCACCGGGAGTGACCTCTTTAGAGAAACTAGCAGATGCTACAAACTCGGTTTGTCTTTTGATTGCTTCTATAGTTTTTTCTTTGCATAGTGGTATTTGTGAAATATCCTGCACCTTATTTGATAAGGAAAGAGCCGACAATCCCTTCACCGGGAGTGACCTCTTTAGCGAAACTAGAAAAGCCTCAAAAAAACACTCCATTTAAAATCACTCGATTCTACAACGATATCAAGTTCATTATGCAAAGGGTTTTCTTAAAAACCTGTCGTAGCCCTCTGCCATTTCAGATAAATAATAGTTAGTATTCATGCTGCGTTTGTTGACCTTATCAAGGCGTAGTGTACGGTAGCTGATTACTGCTTATCTGTATAAGCATATGATGCGATTGGATTAGGGTAGTCGTGCGACTTTGTTGACCTTGTCAAGGGTCGTGCGAATGGGTTTAATTCAGATCAGTAAATGTCAGGTTGAACTTGATTTGCGGTCTATGGTTTGTTGACCTTGTCAACGTCATAGATCGCTTGGGGCAAAATATTATTGGGAATTTCAAGTGTTGAAATTTGCAATGAGATTGCATACCTTCTATGAGATAGTTGGATCCCGATACCCGCTGCGAGTAAGAGTTACTCCTGGGAGAGTTTTACACATTATAATTAGCCGATCAAGTAGGTGTCTAGAAAGGTGTTAACGGGGTTATGCCCCTGGGAAAACGAGGTTTATTTTAATTAGGTCCTTGCGAAAGCACGGGGAACCTCTCTCAAAGTACCGACACTGGCCTGGCTGAAAGATTGGCGAACTTGTATAGTGTAATTAATCCCGGCTAGTCTTTCCTTTTAGGGTTTGAAGGAAGATTTGACTAAAACAGTGGGAGACATCCTGATTAAATAAATTGATAACCAATCTAATCTTGTAAAAGCGCACGCTGAGTGTTTTCTTCTCTCTCTCCAGGTAGCGACCATATCACGTCTTAATCAACATAAAAATACGGATGTATTGACCGAACCCGTTTGTTATACTGCGCTAAGGAACGTTGGTCCCGCTCTAACTTATAATTGTTATAAGACAGAGCAGGAAATAGGGGATTACCAGAATTCCCATGCCGCCCAAACAAAGAATGTTCATATTGATGCATCTTCTTCGGGTGTGTTCATTAAACAGAACTGTTTCTCAATATCTTTTACGTCCTGGGTATTTGTGTAAGTGCACGGCAGCACCCCGACCGTCATTCCGAGGCAAAAACGTGGAAACGAAACTTTTCTTTAACTTTAAAAACCGGCGCTACCGCGGACTGTAAAACCCGGATCGGGCCATTAACCTAATGCTAGCTAACTAGGGAAAGGGTACGGAGCTATACCGAGCGATCCGTGTCCTTCGGTCTTCGGCCTCCATCCCGATCTCCTTGCGGAATCTCCGGTCTTCATCTCCTCGTCGGAAAGGGCACCACATCGCCGGGTTCTTTTACGGGCTCCCACCACTGGACCGAGGCAACTCGGGCACGAAGTTGGCGAGTCGACGTGTCCAAAAATGCTGTAGGCTAAGTGTAGATCACTATGTCTCTAGGGGTTGTTTAAGTTGCCATTTTGGAAGTGGTCAAGGAGATGTAAACTTTTTAGATGAACTTGGGAATTTTTGCAAGCATGAAGAGAACAAAATCACTCTCCAAAAATTTTTGGCTGCCCCCACTCAAGAATGGACGGCCCCATACAAAAAATGAGAGAGAGAGAGAGGAAGTGGATTAATAATGGAAAGAAAAGAGATTGATTATAATCATCAAGAAAGTCACACCCATCACCTAATCATAACCCATCATGTTCCCATCTCTAAAAAGTCAAGTCATGATGAACAAGGGAAGTCAAAGTATGGTAGAATCATCATGAAACAATTACTTACAAAAACAACCCTCCAAATTGCTAATTTGCACATTTGCAAATAACCCCTTCCACACCAATTTTCAGCCAAGGAAAGAAACAAAGGAAAATGGACGAAACGGAATGCAAACTGGCAACTTCAGAAAAACGATCCCGTAATAAATTACAGGAAAACCACGCGACTGTATATACATACCCGCATTTGTATTCCAACCGAATATAAATGAAATGAGACAAAATCTACACGGTACAATACAAGGATCCGGCTTAAACCAAAGCCCGCTAGTATAATCCGTCCGATCATGATCCGTGCAATACCGCACGTACATGATCGAACCCTGCCATATATCCATACGGCCTCTACAGCGTTTCGCCCGAAACTTGAAAAACTGTCTGTGGGGGACTCTAAAGACTCGTCAATACTTTGGCTGTGGATTTAACCACTAGCACGTCAGAGGTATTAGCCATACGTAACGGGCTACCAGGTATTAACCAAAAGGGACGTCGATGAGCGAACTCATCCTGACACCCTACTGAGCCGTCAGTGACAATATCCGTACAGTCCGGTCCGTTCATCTATGAGCATTGCATGGCGGGCCTAGGGGGTTGGTAAAAGTCAGACCCCCAAAAGCGGTACAAGTCGTGTCGGAGTGTAGCCCAGAACACCCTGAGATACTACTGGAATACCTACCAGTAAATCTCCTTCCTTGGCCAAGGACTTCGTGTAATGGCTCTCCTAGACACAGCGCGACCTCACCCCCAATACCAGGAAAGACGAACCCCTGCCGATCCGCTCGCTGCCTCCATGTGGCTCGGGACTGTACCCAACTAAAACCTGTTTGCATGACTCCTTTGAGCCGTGGTAGGGTAGTAATCAAAGTACAGTGGGAACTCATACGAGACATATAACGATCTCAGGTCGATGAACAAACCTGTACACATGTCACCAGGGAACTGCTATCTGACATCAGGTATAATACCAACTAGCATGTTCCCGGCGAGTCCTGCCCAGTGTACTCATAACCCAATGAGCACCTGTATACATCTTAGGTGAACCAACTGACACCAGTGGCTTCTGAGACCGTCTACCGCCCCTCGTCGGGGTCTCGACTGTATATACTAGTCTACTATGGAGTATCGATGCCCTATCTCGACACTCCCACGACTAGGGACCTTTTAAGGATGTGCTTATAGACCCCAGCTCCCACGTATATGATAGCCATCATACTGCTGGCAGTCAAGCAAGAATCCTAGGGGCTCTATCAACGTGCAATAGTGATCAGTAATGTCACCTAAAACAGTACACGATGATAAAGATAAACCAGATAGCATACTATCATCTTGAGTAAGACTGTCCTACCGGCATAGGTCTTCCCTCAATCATTGCAATCACGTGCCTGTGATCCAATAATTCACTCTGAGGGCACTATCTCCAACAATCTTCCACTTGCACTCAAGGCTAATTATTGTGATGTCGCATACTCACAGCCCGTTTGATACCGAACACCCAACTCCTCTACTAATCAGTCTCACAAAACCCGTTTACGAAACTATTGCGTTCGAGGAATAGCCTCAGTGAGTGGATCCGCCCTCATGTTTCTTTCTATGTCTCTCTTTATCTCAAGTTCGCGGAGAAACCCATCTCCCGAAATGTGCAATACCTGTCTTAGAATATGTCTGGATATCTGCCGGGACCTAGTTCATAAATGAACTCCAAATCCAAACTTTTTAGACTGTATCGTCAACTGAACTTAATCAGTATCCTGCGTAATGCCTCCCTCAGTGTCCGCTTGGATCACCTGTCCAAAACACTGCCCCTCGTCAGAGGGAAAACTATAACTCTGACAGCCACTCTGTCATCTAGGTCACCTAGGAAGCCTGGAATGATAACCGTCTCCCGAAAAAGGCTGTTGTTATCATATCCCAAGAACATCCACTTATGTTTTAAAACTGCTTCCGAATGTTTCTTCAGGATTGGATCAATATCTACTTACTGCATCTAGTGCAAAAACATCTGGTGTGGTACTTGACATCTCATGATTGACTCAATTGCCTAAGCAAGTGATCTGCCAATCATGCACGTCCCTCTCCCCTTTAGTCTATAAGACAACTTCAGAGAGGGTGACTCCATCACCTGTAGGTACACTACCGTGTCAGGAGTCGTCCATTCTAAAACACCTTTAGAATGTTGTTTAAGTACTCAGATTGGGAAACTACCCAAATCTAGATCTAAAACCATAGATCTAGTAACCAGAATGTCTGATATAATATCCATATCCTTTGTGGAAAAACCACTGTGTGACAACCAAAGTATAACCGACCGTAGTATAAGAATTTCACTTCCTACTCTGTGTATGTCATCCAAATACCAGGACATCACACCCTACTACCTTCTTAACAGATCCATCCTCTATTCTGATGAAGTCGAACCTATGACTGTCACATCAGAAATAGATGATCTATCTCCGCTACATCTGCTTTAGTCTCTTAATAGAGAAGTCGAACCTATGACTGTCACATCAGAAATAGATGATCTATCTCCGCTACATCTGCTTTAGTCTCTTAATAGACATAAGCCACTTGTCCACCAATGCTTCCGCTGCTCCCACTGACTACGACAACCCTCTGGCAGAGTCATATAGACGTGCACATCTAAAGCCAGTTCAGAACGACGCTATATTTATCCTCCTGTCAGGTCTCACAGTCTGGGACAACAACAATGGCAAGTCTGGGTAAACAAGAACCTTCCTGTCACCGTCTTTGAGCATACCGAAGTACCTCTCGAGTGCCTGAGGTTACCCACCTTATCTGCGGAGTGGCCAATGGAATGCCAAACCAGATTGAATCTTTAGGTTCTTATCAAATCTTCAGTAATCGTTTGCGGTTCTAGAAGTACTTCCAGTTCTACTATACTCCCACTACTGTTTTCTAAAAAAATCCATTTCTTTTAAAACTGTGGCGAGTCAAGAACAATATCACTATTGATCTTCCAGATGGTAAAAAGTTAACCCTCATCATAGCCCGGGTCAACCCACAAACAGCCATTACAGAAACGTGCCTTGAGTTATCCAGAGTCTGGTTTTAAGCATAAGCCGGACAACTCCCCGTACCTTAATATCGTCAAGATATGAACTGTTTTATATCCAATACATAAACAGAGGCACAGATTTAACTGGAACCAGATTCAAATCATGCAGCTGTCTCCAGTGCATGTCAACTAAATGGAAAAAGGCCGTTCAGCATTACTCAACATAGGAATGCTTTCAAATATGAGTAACCTGAAAGAGAAGCTTGTTCTCTTAATCATTACTATTAACTGAATACCATATACAAGCATCTACATCTTCGATCACCTTGAAGAATCCCGATACTTGCAATACCTCGTTCTCTACTTTATTCTTATACCTATAACTTCTCAAAATTCGGACCTTGCGTTTCTACGAAACACTTGTCTAAAAACTAGAGAAATCATAAGTAAACCGAATATAGTATGAGGACCAACCCCTCTGTCCTAATACACACTGGACAATATACAATACTTTGTATAAGTCCCTTGAGTCTGATAACTCATTCCTTGTGTGTCGTATGTGTTGGAGATAGTGCCCTCAGAGTCAATTATTGGATCACAGGCACGTGATTGCAATGATTGAGGGGAGGACCTATCCCAGTAGGACAGTCTTACTCGAGATGATAGTATGCTATCTGGTTTATCTTTATCGTCGTGTACTTCTTTAGGTGACCTTACGAGTCGCTATTACACGTTGATAAAGCCCCTAGGATTCTTGCTTGACTTCCAGCAGTATGAGGGCGATCATATAAGTGGGAGCTGGGGTCTATAAGCACATCCTTAAATGGTCCCTAGTCGAGGGAGTTTCGAGACAGGGCATCGATTCTCCACAGTAGACTAGTGTATACAGTCGAGACCCCGACGAGGGGCGGTGGCCGGTCTCACAAGCCACTGGTGTCAGTTGGTTCACCTAAGATGTATACAGGTGCTCATTGGGTTATGAGTACACCGGACAGGACTCGCCGGGAACCTGCTAGTTGGGATATACCAGACGTCAGATAGCAGTTCCCAGGTGACATGTGTACAGGTTAGTTCATCGACCTGGGATCGTCATTTGTCTCGTGTGAGTTCCCACTGTACTTTGATTACTACCCTACCACGGCTCAAAGGAGTCGTGCAAACAGGTTTTAGTTGGGTACAGTCCCGAGCCACATGGAGGCAGTGAGCGGATCTGCAGGGGTTCGTCTCTCCCGGTATTGGGGGTGAGGTCGTGCTGTGTCTAGGAGAGCCAGAACATGAAAAGTCCTTGGCCAAGGCAGGAGATTTGCTGGTAGGTATTCCAGTAGTATCTCAGGGTGTTCTGGGCTACACTCCGACACGACTTGTACCGCTTTTGGGGGTCTGACTTATACCAACCCCCTAGGCCCGCCATGCGATGCTCATAGACGAACGGACCGGACTGTACGGATATTGTCACTGACAGGCTCAGTAGGGTGTCAGGATGAGTTCGCTCATCGACGTCCCTTATGGTCAATACCTGGTGGCCCGTCACGTATTGGCTTATACCTCTGACGTGCTAGTGGTTAAATCCACAGCCATAGTATTGACGAGTCTTTAGAGTCCACCACACAGACAGTTACTCAAGTTTCGGGCGAAACGCTGTAGAGGCCGTATGGAGATATGGCAGGGTTCGATCAGATAAGTGCGGTATTGCACGGATCGTGATCGGACGGTTTTTACTAGCCGGCTTTGGCTTAAGCCGGATACTAGTATTAGATAGTGTAGTTTTGTCTCTTTGCATTTGTGTTCAGTGGGAATACAAATGCGGGCATGTATTTGCAGTAGCGGGGTTTTCCTGTAATTTATTACGGGATCGGTTTTATGAAGTTGCCAGTTTGCATTCCGTTCCGGCCGGTTTTCTTTTATTCCTTCTCGGCCGGACTTTTCTGGTGGAAGGGGTTAATTGCTGTTGGCAATTAACTTTTAGTGGAGGGCTTCCTTGCATTTTGTAGCCTTTGTCATGATTATATTCCATTCTAATCACTTCTTTGCATTTATGAGAATGAGAAATTGATTTGATCATTTTAGTTTATCATTTCTTTTTCTCCATCATAATTTTGTTTAATTCCTTTTTCCCAGTTGATATTTTTCTCTCCACCATTCTAGAGTGGGGCCGGCCACTTGTGCTGTGAGGAGGGGAGAGTTTTCTTTGTGTGGAAAATTTTTCCATGCAATTTTTGGTGGCCCCCACTTGGATGATTTGTTGAATTAATTTCCTTGGGTTGCATGTGTGCTTATGTTTTTGGCTCAGGGGCTGATTGTTTTTCCCCCCAGAGAATTGATTTTCCATTTTAAGCCAATATCCCCACTTGCAACATTTGACAGAGAACTTTTTTGTTCTAGGCCGAGCTCATTTCTAGCTTGCTCCATTTCTTCATCAAGCTTGGATCCATGGAAAAATCTTGTGCAAAATTTCCTCCAACATGGCAACCTCATAACCCCAAAGAGACAAGCTTTTACACTATTTCCACAGCATCCCTTGGACGCGTCGGCTAGCCAACTTCGCGCCCGAGTTGCCTCGGTCAAGAGGCGGGAGCCCGTAAAAGATTCCGGCTACGTGGTGCCCTTTCCGACGAGCGAGGAGGTGACGGAGATTCCGCGGGAGATCGGAGCGGAGACGAAGACCGAAGGACACGGATCGCTTGGTATAGCATCTCTACTCTTTCCTTTTGCTAGTTAGCTAGGTTAATGGCCCGATCCGGGTAAAAAGTCCGCGGTGGTGCCGTTTTGCAAAGTTCGCAAAGTTTTTGTTTTCCGCGTTTCCGGCGTCGGATCGACGGCCGGGGCGCCCCCGCGGGCTTACAATGGTATCAGAGCCACGCCGTTAACCTACCTAGCTTGCTCTAGTATGTTTAGTGCTCGATCGAACAAAAATCCCCAAAAACCGTATTTTCCCATGCTTCAGGTTTCTGTCGATTTTATTTTGTCTCAGAAAATTTTTCAGTACATTGCAGAAACATGAGAATGCAATTCTAAGGAATCTGGAAAAATTTGGTTTTGCGATGCTTCAGGACGACCGCGGAAGGGCGGCCAAACCCCTGGTTTAGCCGCGCTTCCGCGGTGGAAAGAAGTCCTTGCTGTGCGAAATTTTTCCAGTGGGCTTTTGGCTTGGAAATAGGGGTTTTGGGATATTCTTTTTGGGCCCAGATTTTCTGTAAGTGCTACAGTAGAGTGTGGGGCCCACTTTGATAAATTTGTTCAATCGGATATTTTAAACATGCTAGTTCACAGTTTTTACATTATATCTGCGACCGTGAATGTCACTTGATCGGTAAATCCCGTTTAACTGCTATAGCCCGGTTAGACGGATTTGCGAACGTGATTTTCACGTTGATGTTCTGTGATTGTACTGTGTTGTTGCGGATCGGTCGTGGGGGATAGCCTGGTTGCAGTGGTAGTACAGTTCTATTTTATATGTACATTTGATATTGCGGGGCGAGCGTCCGACATGTGGACTGCCGTCACTGCCTGTTTGTATTATTCTTTTGGGGCACGACCTGGTTGCGGTCGATGTACCCGTTGTATGTATATTTTACTTTCTGTACTAGGATTACCCCGCGGAGGGGTGCACGGGTAGCCGGGTTCTGGAGGGCAACAAGCCCGCATCTCATGGCATTGAGACGGAGGGGGCTTCACTCTAGGATTGGCGGGCTATTCGCCGCACTCGTAGGGGGTATAGGGTTGACCCAGGAGGGGTGCCCAAGTTACCGGATTCCGTGAAGTGCTGGATGGTCCATTCACGTTGCTGAAGGGGGCTGCCTCGCTTCAGGTTTTGGCGGGTGACTTGCCGCGCCCGTAGGGGTCTAGGTTTTCATTGCACAGGCTATCCACACGACCAGGGGAACGTCGGGTTTCAGCGGCTCTGTGAAACCTGGGGATCCCAGATATCTGTATTGATCTGTATTGCTGTACTTTTCTGTGCTGCATTGTTTATCACGCCTTGAGCGAAAATTATATATTATATATATACTAGTAGATGTTGTATATGTTTTTCATCCGCGCTAGTCCAGTCCCCGCTCTGTCGTTAGTTAGCTAACCTAACGGGTGATGACGGGACCCAGTGGCGAATGCGGATGGCATATACGTACGTCAGTATAGTTTCGTTCTTTGTGGTGTGATCAATTGATGGGACTGCATTGATTCAGATCAATGCAAGTTAAACAAACCTAATCTAATGTTGTTGGAACACTTTTTCAAAAGGCTGTTATTGCAAGGGCGTTCTCTTTTGTTTTGCACAGTGGTATTCAGTTGGAATATCCTGCTCCTCAGTCGATGAGGCAAGGGCCGAGATCCCTTCACCGGGAGTGACCCCTTGGACAGAAGTTTGCGTCAGGGCAGTAACTTCACTATAGCCGATCACTTTTGCTTTGCACCGTGGTATTCAGTTGGAATATCCTGCACCTCATTCTACGGGGAAAGAGCCGAGATCCCTTCACCGGGAGTGACCTCTTTAGCAAAGGTTGTCGTCACTATATTTTCTAAAAAGCTATCCGTTCCTTCAACGATATCAAGTTCACTACGTTAAAGGTTTTCGCCAGAAACCATTCGTAGCCCTCCGTCGTTTCATATGGGTAGTCAATAGTATTCAAGCTGTGTTTGTTGGCCTTAGTCAAGGCACAGTGTTTGGTAGCTATTGGGTATTCATATGCTGCATAGATAGATGCGTTGTTTTGGGACAGTCGTATAGCCTTGTTGGCCTTAGTCAAGGGCTTGTACGGGTGGGTTCAAATCAACCTGGACAATGACGGGTAGAACTTGACATGTGACTTATGATTTGTTGGCCTTAGTCAAGGTCATAAGAGCATGGGGCAAAAATCCACATCGGGAGTTTCAAAAGTACTGAAACTTGCCAGATATGCGCATACCTTCTGGAGTGTGATAACGTGAGCGGATTCCGTCACGTTATCATGCGATGAGAGTTGGATCCCGATTCCCACTGATGAGTTGGTTTACTCCTCGGGTGATCCCGGCTAATTCTTCTTTCAGGTTTGGAGAAGAATTTGACGTTACAGTGGGAGGTTTCCAGATTAGATAAATTGGCAACCATTCTGATCTAGGTTAGAGTGCACGCTGAGTGTTTCTTTTCTCTCTCTCTGGCAGTGACCATTGACCCGACCCTAGACTATGACTCAGTGACCAAGTTGACCGAACCTCCTTAACACTGGCTTTTGGATTGTCAGAGTTGCAAACCTCTTTGCCACTCCTACTTTTACTCTTTTCTCCGGGACACCCCGTATTACTACGAACGTCCACTTCCATTGGACAAAACCATCGTATGGTTATATACGAACTCGAAGGACTTCGAGGATGGTTTCAGGTTCTGGAGAAAACGAATAGGACTATTCAGTTGTCTTTACCTTTTACCTTCTCTCAGGTTGCGAGTACTCCTTAGTTTAGGAGATAGTACACCTATTACGCAAATTGGATAGTCTTCTTCCAAACCTTAGGCTGGTGCCGAACGGTAGGGAATGAAGAAAGCCAATTAGCCTAAACGGTGTACAGAAGGTATTAAGTTCAGACAAAGCAAGGGATTAGTATGAGGGCAAAGTAAATTGCGACTGCTATTCACGACCAAACCATGTACTTCTTTGTCAATCCTAAATCACCTATGAATTAAGTTCATTCGGTTGTCTTTTATCCTCACCTTCTCTCGCATTGCGAGTGCTCCTCGGACTAGGACAGTACACCCATTATGCTTATTGGATAGTCTTCTTCCAAACCATAGGCTGGTGCCGAACGGTAGGGAAGGAAGAAAACCATTTGGCCTAAAGGGGTGTACAGAAGGTAATGACTAAAGACATGTAAAGGGATTTAGAAAGATGGCAAAGAATTATACGGTTATAGTTGTGAATCTGGATAATGGAGGAGGCATTACTAAGAATACCAGGATACCCCATCGAAACATTTCAATGTTTCAGTTCCACTGTGTACTGTTAAATGAAAACTGATTTCCCGATTAAATACTTACTCCAGGGTATGTATTTACCAGGTATGAATCTCACGTCTGTATGGTTTTACAGATGATGAGTGGGAGTAAGTTATTGGGAATTAGGTGACCATCCTCATTATATCGGGATTCATGATATTTGAGGAAGCCACCTGGGTTGTTTGCCGGTCGGCAAATATTTGGTTTTGAATATCCGTTGTTGTGCACCAATTTCAAATTGATATATCTGTACGTCTATTTTTATAGAGTGAGATATACTTTTTGAAATTATGTCTATGACATTTACCTATACCAGTGGATGGTTAGGTAAGGAGCATTGAACAGCGGTGTAATTCTTCTTAACCAAAAGTACAGTTTTCAACTTACGACACACAGTGAATGAGTTGTTAGACTCAGCGGACTTATACAGAGTATTGTATATTGTCCAGTGTCCATTAGGACGGAGGGGTTGGTCCTCGTACTATATTCTGTTTACTTTTAACTTCTCTAGTTCTTAGACATGTGTTTCGTAGAAACACAGGGTCTAAGTTTTGAGGAGTTATAGGTATAAGAGTAAAGTAGAGAACCAAGTGTTGCAAGTATCGGGATTCTTCAAGGAGATCGAAGATGTAGATACTTGTGAATGGTATTCAGTTGATAGTAATGATTAAGAGAACTAGCTTCTTTTTCAGGTTACTCATAATTGGAAGTACTCCTAAGTTGAGTAACGCTGATCGGCCTCTCTTCCATTTACTTGACATGCACTGGAGACAGCTGCATGATTTGAATCTGGTTCAATTAAATCAGTGCCTCTGGTTCTTGGATATAGAACAGTTCATATCTTGACATTGTTAAGATACGGGGAGTTGTCCGGCTTATGCTTAAAACCAGACACTGGACAACTCAAGGCACGTTTCAGTAGTGGCTGTTTGTGGGTTGACCCGGGCTATGACGAGGGTTGATTTTCTACCATCTGGAAGATCAATAGTGATATTGTTCTTGACTCGCCACAGTTTTATCAAAAATGGATTTTTTTCAGAAAACAGTAGTGGGAGTATGGTAGAACTGGAAGTGATTCCAGAACCGCAAACGATTACTGACGATTTGATAAGAACCTAAAGATTCAATCTGGTTTGACATTCCATTGGCCACTCCGCAGATATGGTGGGTAACCTCAGACACTCGAGAGGTACTTCGGTATGCTCAAGGACGGTGGCAGAGAGGTTCTTGTTTACCCAGACTTGCCATTGCTGTTGTTCCAGGCTGCGAGACCCGGCGGGAGAATGAGTGTAGCGTCGTTCTAAACTTGCTTTAGAAGTGCACGTCTATATGACTCTGCCAGAGGGTTGTCGTAGTCAGTGGGAGCAGCGGAAGCATTGGTGGATATCAGGCTTATGTCTATTTATAGACTAAAGCAGATATAGCGGAGATAGATCATCTATTTCTGATGTGAAGTCATAGGTTTGACTTCATCAGAATAAGGGATGGATCTGTTAAGAAGGTAGTAGGGTGTGATGTCCTGGTGTTTGATGACATACACAGAGTAGGAAGTGATATTCCTATACTACGATCGGTTATACTTTGGTCGTCACACAGTGGTTTCTCCATATAGGACTTGGATATTATATCAGACATTCTGGTTACTAGATTTATGGTTTTAGATCTAGATTTGGGTGGTTTCCCAATCTGGGTACTTTGACCGCATTCTATGAGTATTTAGAATGGACGACTCCTGGCACGGTAGTGTACCTGCAGGTAATGGAGTCACCCTCTCTAAAGGTGTCTTACAGACTAAAGGCGAGAGGGACACGCATGATTGACAGATCACTTGCTTAGGCAACTGAGTTAATCATGAGATGTCAAGTACCACACCAGATGTTGTTCTTGCAGTAGGTGCAATAAGTTGATATTAATCCAATCTTGGAGAAACAGTCGGAAGCAGTTTTAGAACATAAGTGAATGTTCTAGGAATTTGATAACGGCAGCCTCCTTTAGGAGACGGTTATCATTCCAGACTTCCAAGGTGACCTGGATGGCAGAGTGGCTGTCAGAGTTATAGTTTTTCCTCTAACGAGGGGCAGTTTTATGGACAGGTGGTCCAGGTGGAAACTGAGGGAAGGTATGGCGCAGGATACTGAATAAGTTCAGTTGACGATACAGTCTAAGAAGTTTGGATTTGGAGTTCACTTATGAGCTAGGTCCCATCAGACATCCAAACATTCTAGGACAGGTATTGCTCATTTCGGGAGATAGTTTTCTCTGCGAACATGAGATATAGAGAGATATAGAAAGAAACATCAAAGCGGATCCACTCACTGAGGCTATTCCTCGAACGCAATAGTTTCGCAAACGAGCTTTGTGAGACTGACTAGTAGAGGAGTTGGGTGTTCGGTATCACACGGGCTGTGAGTATGCGACATCGCAATAATTAGCCTCGAGTGCAAGTGGGAGATTGTTGGAGATAGTGCCCTCAGAGTCAATTATTGGATCACAGGCACGTGATTGCAATGATTGAGGGGAGGACCTATCCCAGTAGGACAGTCTTACTCGAGATGATAGTATGCTATCTGGTTTATCTTTATCATCGTGTACTGCTTTAGGTGACCTTACGAGTCGCTATTACACGTTGATAAAGCCCCTAGGATTCTTGCTTGACTTCCAGCAGTATGAGGGCGATCATATAAGTGGGAGCTGGGGTCTATAAGCACATCCTTAAATGGTCCCTAGTCGAGGGAGTTTCGAGACAGGGCATCGATTCTCCACAGTAGACTAGTGTATACAGTCGAGACCCCGACGAGGGGCGGTGGCCGGTCTCACAAGCCACTGGTGTCAGTTGGTTCACCTAAGATGTATACAGGTGCTCATTGGGTTATGAGTACACCGGACAGGACTCGCCGGGAACCTGCTAGTTGGGATATACCAGACGTCAGATAGCAGTTCCCAGGTGACATGTGTACAGGTTAGTTCATCGACCTGGGATCGTCATTTGTCTCGTGTGAGTTCCCACTGTACTTTGATTACTACCCTACCACGGCTCAAAGGAGTCGTGCAAACAGGTTTTAGTTGGGTACAGTCCCGAGCCACATGGAGGCAGTGAGCGGATCTGCAGGGGTTCGTCTCTCCCGGTATTGGGGGTGAGGTCGTGCTGTGTCTAGGAGAGCCAGAACATGAAAAGTCCTTGGCCAAGGCAGGAGATTTGCTGGTAGGTATTCCAGTAGTATCTCAGGGTGTTCTGGGCTACACTCCGACACGACTTGTACCGCTTTTGGGGGTCTGACTTATACCAACCCCCTAGGCCCGCCATGCGATGCTCATAGACGAACGGACCGGACTGTACGGATATTGTCACTGACAGGCTCAGTAGGGTGTCAGGATGAGTTCGCTCATCGACGTCCCTTATGGTCAATACCTGGTGGCCCGTCACGTATTGGCTTATACCTCTGACGTGCTAGTGGTTAAATCCACAGCCATAGTATTGACGAGTCTTTAGAGTCCACCACACAGACAGTTACTCAAGTTTCGGGCGAAACGCTGTAGAGGCCGTATGGAGATATGGCAGGGTTCGATCAGATAAGTGCGGTATTGCACGGATCGTGATCGGACGGTTTTTACTAGCCGGCTTTGGCTTAAGCCGGATACTAGTATTAGATAGTGTAGTTTTGTCTCTTTGCATTTGTGTTCAGTGGGAATACAAATGCGGGCATGTATTTGCAGTAGCGGGGTTTTCCTGTAATTTATTACGGGATCGGTTTTATGAAGTTGCCAGTTTGCATTCCGTTCCGGCCGGTTTTCTTTTATTCCTTCTCGGCCGGACTTTTCTGGTGGAAGGGGTTAATTGCTGTTGGCAATTAACTTTTAGTGGAGGGCTTCCTTGCATTTTGTAGCCTTTGTCATGATTATATTCCATTCTAATCACTTCTTTGCATTTATGAGAATGAGAAATTGATTTGATCATTTTAGTTTATCATTTCTTTTTCTCCATCATAATTTTGTTTAATTCCTTTTTCCCAGTTGATATTTTTCTCTCCACCATTCTAGAGTGGGGCCGGCCACTTGTGCTGTGAGGAGGGGAGAGTTTTCTTTGTGTGGAAAATTTTTCCATGCAATTTTTGGTGGCCCCCACTTGGATGATTTGTTGAATTAATTTCCTTGGGTTGCATGTGTGCTTATGTTTTTGGCTCAGGGGCTGATTGTTTTTCCCCCCAGAGAATTGATTTTCCATTTTAAGCCAATATCCCCACTTGCAACATTTGACAGAGAACTTTTTTGTTCTAGGCCGAGGTCATTTCTAGCTTGCTCCATTTCTTCATCAAGCTTGGATCCATGGAAAAATCTTGTGCAAAATTTCCTCCAACATGGCAACCTCATAACCCCAAAGAGACAAGCTTTTACACTATTTCCACAGCATCCCTTGGACGCGTCGGCTAGCCAACTTCGCGCCCGAGTTGCCTCGGTCAAGAGGCGGGAGCCCGTAAAAGATTCCGGCTACGTGGTGCCCTTTCCGACGAGCGAGGAGGTGACGGAGATTCCGCGGGAGATCGGAGCGGAGACGAAGACCGAAGGACACGGATCGCTTGGTATAGCATCTCTACTCTTTCCTTTTGCTAGTTAGCTAGGTTAATGGCCCGATCCGGGTAAAAAGTCCGCGGTGGTGCCGTTTTGCAAAGTTCGCAAAGTTTTTGTTTTCCGCGTTTCCGGCGTCGGATCGACGGCCGGGGCGCCCCCGCGGGCTTACAGTATGTTGAAAACTGTACTTATGGTTAAGAAGAATTACACCGTTGTTTAATGCTCCTTACCTAACCATCCACTGATATAGGTAAATGTCATGGACATAATTTCAAAAAGGTATATCTCACTCTATAAAAATAGACGTACAAATGTATCAATTTGAAATTGGTGCATAACAGCGGATATTCAAAACCAAAAATTTGCCGTCCGGCAAACAACCCAGGCGATTTCCTCAAATATCACCAATTACAACGAATTCTGATATAATGAGGATGATCACCTAATTCCCAATAACTTACTCCCACTCATCATCTGTAAAATCATACCGATGTGAGAATCATACCTGGTAAATACATACCCTGGAGCAAGTGTCTAATTGGAAAATCAGTTTTCTTTTAACAGTACACAATGAAACTGAAACATGAATATGTTTCGAAGGTGTATCCGGGTATTCCTAGTAATGCCTCTTCTATTATCCGGATTCACAACTGTAACCGTATATTTTTTTGCCATCTCTCCAAATCCCTTCATAAGTCTTTAGTCATTACCTTCTGTACACCCTTTTAGGCTAAATGGTTTTCTTCCTTCCCTACCGTTCGGCACCAGCCTATGGTTTGGAAGAAGACTATCCAATAAGCGTAATGGGTGTATTGTCCTAATCCTAGGAGCACTCACAACCCGAGAGAAGGTAAAGATAAAAGACACCTGAATAAACCTCATTCCTATTTCTCCTGAACCAGAATCCATCCTCGAACTGGAACAAGTTCCTTTCGAGTTCGTATATAACCATACGATGGAGTATCCAATAAACTGTGGATTTTCGTAGTGATACGGAGTGTCCTAGAGAAATACAAAGGTGAAGTGGGAGTGGTAATGAAATACTTGGTTTGGTCGTGAATAGCAGTCGCAATTTACTTTGCCCTCTTTCTAATCCCTTTATTTGTCTTTAGTTAATACCTTCTGTACACCATCGTTAGGCTAATTGGTTTTCTTCATTCCCTACCGGTCGGCACTTGCCTATGGTTTGGAAGAAGACTATCCAATTTGCGTAATAGGTGTACTGTCCTAATCCAAGGTACACTCGTAACCTGAGAGAAGGTAAAAGGAAAAGACAACTGAATAGTCCTATTCGCTTTCTCCAGAACCAGAAACCATCCTCGAATAAATTCCTTCGAGTTCGTATATAACCATACGATAGTTTTATCCAATGGAAGTGGACGTTCGTAGGAATACGGGGTGTTCTGGAGAAAAGGTCAAAAGTAAGAGTGGCAATTGTTAGTTGTATGTATGCCCTAGAGGCCAGTATTATACAGATGATGTATATTATATTGGATGCATGGACATATATAGAGATGACTTTCTTGCTCGATATGATAGTATGCTATCTGGTTGCTCTTTATCTTAAAATGTATACTTGTCTCTTTATACTGTCTTATGGTTACATGTTGGTAAAGCCCTTAGGATGTGTACTTGACTACCTGGACTATGATACGGATCATACTAGTGGGGACATGGTAGTCCATAAGTACATCCTTCAAGGTCCCTAGTCGTAGGTGTATCGAGACGGGCCATCGATATACCAGTGTAGACTAGCGTATACGCTTCTCGACCCATGAGATGGGTGATGGATGATCCCATATCCATTGGTGTTTGACATCAGAGATGGTATACGGGTGCTCAGTGGAGACTGGGTACACTGGACGGACTCGCCGAGAACTCCCAGATGGTATTATACCTCACGTCAGATGGCAATTCTCTGGTGACACTTGTACAGGTTAGTCTGTAGACCCGAGATCGTCATAGAGTGTTGTGTGATTCCCACTGTACTTTGATTTCCATCTTACCACGTCCATGAGGGCGTGCAAAACGGTGGTTTTTGGGTACAGTCCCGAGTCACATGGAGGCAATGAGCGATAGGAGGGGTTTCGTCTCTCCCGGTATTGGGGGTTGTTGTTGCGCTGTGCTCGATTGGCCGTAATAGGGAAGTCCCTGGCCAGGGCTGATTCAGAGATTTGCTGGTAAGTGTTACCAGTAGTTTCTCGACCCGTTATGAGCCTCACATCGGCACGACTTATCAGTTATTGGGGTCTGACGTTTACCACCCCTTGACTTGATATGCGACATATCAGACGAGGAGACCGGACTGTACGGGAAGTGTTGCCGATTGGCTCGACGGGAGTTCTAGCAGGTTCGCTTGTTTTCTTCTGATCGCTCAATACCCGGGTGGCCGTTATGTTTAGCTGACCGCTTGCGACTTGGGGGTGCTTGATATGATCATCACCCACTGCCGGCATATTGACGAGTCTTAGAGTCCCACAATGGAGTTTCCTAGTCCAGGCGAAACGTTGTGGTGCGCGTATGCGATATGCGCATGGACCCGATTAAAATGCGCGTATAGGATACCGTATATTGATCGGGCGGCTTGCTTTTGGTGGGGTCATATGTGATATGGCCGGATTGATAAATCAAGTGTTGATTTATCATTTAACCATTAGTTTCTCACTTGAAATCCTTTCTTGAGTTTGATGGATGTACGCATGCATGTATGCCTTCTTTATAGATTCATGCACATATGGATGTACATACACACATACATACATACATACATGCATCCTTCATGGTTGTACATACATGAAAATGGTGGCAATATAAGACTCACACTATGGTTTTATATATATGGATTTTATTGCATTTGATTTAAAACAAAAGGGAAAAAGGAAAATGGTTATCATTGATTTGTTTCTACACTCTTCTTTTGACCTAACCATCCTCACCCACCTTTTAACTTTGGGTAAACTTTCCTTTTATGCTTTAACTCAAGTTCAATAAGATATTCATTGTTTAACCATGGTTTGAGATGAGAAGAAGAAAATATATATACATATATTTTCATTTTTCTTAACAAGGGTTATTCTTTTCACTCTTGTTAAAGATATAGCCATCATCTTCTTCTTCCTCTCTCATTTTGCTCTCTAGATTTTTGTAGTGAGCAATATACTCATCAAGTTAGGATTTTGAAGTGAGAAAGAGAACCACAACACCATTCTACACATGTCTAGCCCAACTGTTTGGAGTGTTAGCTTCATTTCATTCTCTTGATCGGGTAAAGTTGCAAGCTTGGACAAAGCGGACTCCGGGTGGATCATCGTTGGCCTAGAGGAGTTCAAGAGGACCCGTTTCCAAACCCTAAGTAGCCGAGGAGTCTAGCATAGGGAGCTACAAAGGTTGTACTTTCAAAACCCTAGCTTTTCTTGCATATGTTGATGTGCAAAATTTTGAAACCCTAATTTTTTTGGGAACGATCCGATGTTTGTTAACTTAGCACCCTAAAAACTCAATCTTTGGTACATGTGATGCTTCCAAACCCTTCATGAGGTGCTAGGCTAACCCAACATTGGTATCAGAGACGACCTAGAACATTAGGCGACACTTTAACGAAGTTAAAACCCCGATCGAACCCAATATCGACAAAATCAACCCCTCTCTGGACAATTTTTAAAATCTTGGATTTTTAGGAATTAAAAATACATAAAAAATACAGCAGGGAATTCTAAGAATTACGGCGCAAAAATTATTAAATAGTCTGTACAGACCGCCGCGGTTCCGCGGCAATACCCTGCTTATGCCGCGGAACCGCGGCCGTACAGTGAGATCTTTGCAGTATGTTTGCACTGTAATTCTTGTGTCTGAATGTGTTATTTTATGGGTATTTTTAAACTCACTCAAGTGTTGAGCATTTAGGGGTTCATTTTTTTACCATCGATTCGATCGGAGAATTTAATTTATTTATGTTTCTTTCCGGGTAAATTAGAATGTATTGAAGTGTTTGAACGAGTATCATTTGCTCACTTTTCACGGGGTTTAAATATTTTGGAGATACGTGCAAGTTTTATGGTGGACCCTCTAGAAGACAACAAACCTTAACTCGATCATGTGACCGTCTTGAACTGCCCTTTGAACCTTAGGGTTTGGGGCAGTACGGCGTGCCACATGTAAGGCGTTGGCTTGACCCTTCTACGGCTGGACCGCTACTACTGTGTCACACTCCGGGTTTTTGAACTCCGCTCAAGTGTTGAGGTTTAGTGAATCTTGGGTATTTGATCGTTCGTTCGAAAACTTTAATACTGTCTAATTATGTGTGGAATTCATATTACCAGACATGAAATACGAAGTATGTGATATTTTGCATTTACGATGTCTAAAGAGAATGTGGACTCTAGATATTGCAGTTTTACACTTTCTTTTCTGTGACCGTAAGTGTAGTATGTAGTGGTATTGCCGATTTTCGTTGCTATACGTCGACGACAATCGATGTATGCATACTTACTTACGTTGATGATATGAGATATTATGTGTTGCTGAGATATGATGTGCAGGATTGTCGCGATTGAATAGCCGGGGGGTTTTATGTGAGATGAGAGTTTTATATTTTCATTCATGTAAATTCAAATGTAATGTAATATTCTTTTATTTGGGGCACTTCCGGGTTGAGGTCGATGCCACCAGTGTTGTATATTATTTACTTTTCCGCATTAGGATGGACCCAAGGAGGGGAGCACAGGTGACCGGGTTCTGGGGTTCAGTGGGAGACCATCTCGAGGAGTCGAGACCGGGTCTCCTAAACTCCAGAATTGGTAGGGTCGCTTGCCGCTCTCGTAGGGGTCCAGGGTGTGGGCTTGGCTATTCATCGCGACTGTGGAATCCGTATTTTCTATTGTTGGCTAAATACTAAATACGGACGTTCTAGTATATCCCACATTATATCTATGTTTCTGCTGCGATATCTGTGATGTGATCATGTGATGTGCTGTGATAGATACTGTATATAGTATATATGATATATTATATAGACGTTACTTATGTTTTGCACCCGCACTAGCCCTGCCCTGCTCTGTCGTTAGTTACCTAACCTAACGGTACACGAGGGGACATCGAGGCGAATGCGGATGGCATAAGTGTACGTCGTATTTATCTGTGATGTTTAGGTGACTTAAATGATGGGACTTCATTAATATGATTAATGAAAGAAAAGAAACCTAAAAGATGTTGTAGAATCAAATTTTAAAATAAAAGGGTAGCTACAGTTTTGCTTTGCATAGAGGTATATATGATATACCCTGCACCTTATTCGATGGGGAAAGAGCCGAGATCCCTTCACCGGGAGTGACCTCTTTAGCAAAACTGGCAGATGCTACAACACTCGGTTTGACTTTTGACTGCTTTTGGAGTTTTGCTTTGCATAGTGATATATATGATATGTCCTGCACCTTATTCGATGAGGAAAGAGCCGAGATCCTTTCATCGGGAGTGACCTCTTTAGCAAAACTAATAAAAGCCTCAAAATCACTCCATTTCAAAATTTCACTTGATTCTACAACGATATCAAGTTCATTACACAATAGGTTTTCAGAAAAACCTGTCGTAGCCCTCCGTCATTTCAGATAAGAACTGTTTAGTATTTGTGCTGCGTTTGTTGGCCTTTGTCAAGGCGTAGTGTGCGGTAGCTGAATAGTACTTATCTGCTTATGCATATGATGCAGATTGTTTCAGGGTAGTCGTATGACCTTGTTAGCCTTTGTCAAGGGTCGTGCGGGTGGGTTTGATTCAATCAAGAAATGACGGGTTGAACTTGACTAGCATCCTATGATTTGTTGGCCTTTGTCAAGGTCATGGGGGTTAGGGGCAAAATATTATCGGGAATTTCAAGTGTTGAAATTTGCAATGAGATTGCATACCTTCTATGAGATAGTTGGATCCCGATACCCACTGCGAGTAATTGTTACTCCCGGGAGAGTTTTACACAGGACAATTAGCCGATCAAGTAGGTGTCTAGAAAGGTGTCAACGGGGTTACGCCTCTGGGAAAACGAGATTTACTTCAATTAGGTCCGTGCGAAAGCACGGGGAACTTCCCTCAAAGTACCGACACTGGCCTGGCTGAAAGATCGGCGAAGTTGTAGGGTGTAATTAATCCCGGCTAGTCTTTCCTTTTAGGGTTTGAAGGAAGATTTGATAAAAAAACAGTGGATTAGATAAGATAATAACCAATCTGATCTTGCAAGAGCATACGCTAAAGTGTTTTCTTCTCTCTCTCTCTCCAGGTAGCGACCATGTCATGCCTTAATCAAGATAATAATATGGATGTATTGACCGAACCCGTAAGTTATACTGCGCTGGGGAACGTTGGTTCCGTTCTTTCTTATAAGAGTTATAGGAATGAACAGGACATAGGGGAATACCAGGATTCCCATGCCACCCGAATGAAGAAAGTACATGATGATGCATTTTCTTCAGGTGTGTTCATTACAGAGAACTGTTTCTCCATTTACCCTACGTCCTGGGTATTAGATACCGGGTCAGGATCCCATATATGTAATCAGTTACATGGGCTTAGGAAAGGTAGAGAACTTGGAGAAGGTGATAAAGACATAAGAGTTGGAAATGGTGCAATTGTTGCAGCTAAGACTGTCGGGGAATATCACCTTACATTACCAACTGGTAATATATTGGTTCTGAATGAATGCTATTACATGCCGAACCTGATATGCAAAATTATATCGGTTTCTTTGTTGAGTAAAGAGAGATATAATTTTGTATTACAGGATAATGTTATGAACATTTTCCATAACCAAAAGCTGGTTGGATCAGGCACGTTGTGCAATGGCATTTATGTACTAAATCAATCAACAGTTCTAAGCATAACAAACACACACAAGAGGAAAAGTTCAGAACTGAACGAATCCTTCTTATAGCATTGTAGACTGGGTCACATCAATGCGACATGACTAGCTAAGTTGCATAAGGATGGATATTTGAATCCTTTTGAATTTTCATCTTATGACACTTGCCAGTCATGTCTCAAAGGCAAGATGACCAAAACTCCGTTTACGGGACACGGAGAAAGAGTTACCGAACTCTTGGGACTGATACATAGTGATGCATGCGGTCCCATATCTATACATTCCAGGGATGGTTCTTCGTACTTCATTACATTCACTGACGATCTCTCTAGATTCGGATATGTGTTCCTGATGAAACACAAATCAGAAGCTTTTGAGAAATTTAGAGAATATAAACTAGAAGTCGAGAACCAAACCGGGAAAGGTATTAAAATCCTTCGATCTGATCGAGGGGGTGAATACTTGAGCAATGAATTCCTGGACTTCCTAAAAGAGAATGGGATTCTCTCTCAGCTGACTCCTCCATATACACCACAGCACAACGGTGTATCAGAACGGAGAAACCGCACCCTATTAGATATGGTGCGCTCTATGATGAGCACAGTTGAGTTACCTATTTCCTTATGGGGATATGCGCTGGAAACAGCAGCATACCTGTTGAATCAAGTTCCATCTAAATCTGTACCTACCACACCATATGAGATATGGAGTGGGAAGAGACCATGTCTTAAACGAATTAAGATATGGGGTTGTCCGGCCTATGTCAAGAGGCAAAATCCGGACAAACTCGAGGCACGGTCAGTTCTATGCAAGTTTGTGGGATATCCCATACATTCACATGGATATCTTTTCTACCATGCTGAGGAACAAAAAGTGATTGTTTCTCGACATGCCACCTTTTTAGAAAAGGAATTTCTTGCAAAAGAAATTAGTGGCAACAAGGTAGAACTGGAAGAAATTCAGGCTACACAAACTCAAACTGAAGATTTAGTGGAACCAGAGGATTCGGTAATTCCCAATGAACCCCAGCCACTCCGCCGATCTAGTAGGGTTCCTCGCCCACCTGAGAGATACTATGGTTTTCTCATGGATGGTGGGAGCGAGGATTGCATCATGGAGGATGATGACCCAACTAGCTTCGAGCAGGCCATCACGAGTGGGGACTCAGTGAAATGGCTGGATGCAATGCGGTCCGAGATGGAATCCATGTACACCAACAAAGTATGGACATTGGAAGATGCTCCTGAAGGGGTAAAACCCATTGGGTGCAAGTGGATCTTCAAGAAAAAACTTGGTATAGATGGGAAAGTGGAGACTTTCAAAGCTAGACTTGTTGCAAAGGGTTTTCGTTAAAGACCAGGTGTGGACTATGACGAAACCTTTTCTCCAGTGGCTATGCTTAAATCCATCCGGATCATGCTTGCAATCGCTGCATATCATGATTACGAAATCTGGAAAATGGATGTTAAGACCGCCTTTCTAACCGGTGATTTAGAAGAGTGCGTGTACATGACTCAGCCAGAGGGCTTCGTAGATAGTGGGAGCAGCGGGAAGGTGTGCAAGCTGCTTAAATCCATTTATGGATTAAAGCAAGCATCGCGGAGTTGGAACATCTGCTTTGACGTCGTTATCAAAGAGTTTGATTTTTTCAAAAAAGTAGATGAACCTTGTATCTACAAGAAGGTGGCAGAGAGTAAGGTTGTCTTCCTCGTATTGTACGTGGACGACATACTCTTGATAGGAAATGACATTCCTATGCTGCAATCGGTCAAGCTCTTCTTATCACAAAGATTCTCAATGAAAGATCTTGGTGATGCCTCCTGCATATTAGGAATTAGGATCTATAGAGATAGATCCAAACGGATATTGGGATTGTCCCAATCCAGGTACATTGACACCATACTAAAGAGGTTTAGTATGGAAGAATCCAAGCGTGGGAACTTACCCACGATCTCTGGAGTCACTATCTCCAAAGAGATGTCTTCCAAGACTGATTTGGAGAGAGCTCGCATGCAAGGGATACCCTATGCTTCGGCTGTAGGTTCTATCATGTACGCGATGCTATGTACCAGACCCGATGTAGCATACTCACTAAGTGTAGTGAGCAGGTATCAAGCTGATCCTGGAGAGAGTCACTGGACGGCTGTGAAGAGCATTCTCAAGTACTTACGAAGGACTAAGGAGATGCTCTTGGTGTATGGTAAGGGAGAACTCCAAGTGGAGTCCTTTACCGATTCGAGCTTCCAGAGTGATAAGGACGACTCTAAGTCACAGTCGAGATTTGTCTTTACCCTTTACAGAGGGGCAGTTAGCTGGAAGAGTTCCAAGAAGGAAACCGTGGCAGACACGACGATGGAGGCTGAATACATCGCTGCCAACGATGCTGCCAAAGAGGCTGTCTGGATCAAGAAGTTCATTACTGAACTTGGAGTGGTTCCATCCATTGAGAATCCAATACCTTTGTATTGCGATAACAATGGAGCGGTGGCTTTGTCCAGGGAACCCGGGTCCCATCAGCGATCCAGGCATATTCTGAGGCAGTATCACCTGATCCGGGAGATAGTTGATCGCCGGGAGATCGAGGTCGGGAGGGTTGACACGAAGAATAACACAGCGGATCCACTCACGAAGGCCATTCCGCAGATACAGTTTGAGAGACTCTTCGGGATGCTCGGTATGCAATACTACAGCAGCTGGGCCCAGTGCAAGTGGAAGATTGTTAGTTGTATGTATGCCCTAGAGGCCAGTATTGTACAGATGATGTATATTATATTGGATGCATGGACATATATAGAGATGACTTTCTTGCTCGATATGATAGTATGCTATCTTGTTGCTCTTTATCTTAACATGTATACTTGTCTCTTTATACTTTCTTATGGTTACATGTTGGTAAAGCCCTTAGGATGTGTACTTGACTACCTGGACTATGATACAGATCATACTAGTGGGGACATGGTAGTCCATAAGTACATCCTTCAAGGTCCCTAGTCGTAGGTGTATCGAGACAAGGCATTGATATACCAGTGTAGACTAGCGTATACGCTTCTCGACCCATGAGATGGGCGATGGATGATCCCATATCCATTGGTGTCTGACATCAGAGATGGTATACGGGTGCTCAGTGGAGACTGGGTACACTGGACGGACTCGCCGAGAACTTCCAGATGGTATTATACCTCACGTCAGATGGCAGTTCTCTGGTGACACTTGTACAGGTTAGTCTGTAGACCCGAGATCGTCATAGAGTCTTGTGTGATTCCCACTGTACTTTGATTTCCACCTTACCACGTCAATGAGGGCGTGCAAAACGGTGGTTTTTGGGTACAGTCCCGAGTCACATGGAGGCAATGAGCGATAGGAGGGGTTTCGTCTCTCCCGGTATTGGGGGTTGATGTTGCGCTGTGCTCGATTGGCCGTAACAGGGAAGTCCCTGGCCAGGGCTGATTCAGAGATTTGCTGGTAAATGTTACCAGTAGTTTCTCGACCCGTTATGAGCCTCACATCGGCATGACTTATCAGTTATTGGGGTCTGACGTTTAGCACCCATAAACTTGATATGCGACATATCAGATGAGCAGACCGGACTGTACGGGAAGTGTTGCCGATTGGCTCGACGGGAGTTGTAGCAGGTTCGCATGTTTTCTTCTGATCGCTCAATACCCGGGTGGCCGTTATGTTTAGCTGACCGCTTGCGGCTTGGGGGTGCTTGATATGATCATCACCCACTGCCGGCGTATTGACGAGTCTTAGAGTCCCACAATGGAGTTTCCTAGTTCAGGCGAAACGTTGTGGTGCGCGTATGCGATATGCGCATGGACCCGATTAAAATGCGCGTATAGGATACCGTATATTGATCGGGCGGCTTGCTTTTGGTGGGGTCATATATGATATGGCCGGATTGATAAATCAAGTGTTGATTTATCATTTAACCATTAGTTTCTCACTTGAAATCCTTTCTTGAGTTTGATGGATGTATGCATGCATGTATGCCTTCTTTATAGATTCATGCACATATGGATGTACATACACACATACATACATACATACATCCTTCATGGTTGTACATACATGAAAATGGTGGCAATATAAGACTCACACCATGGTTTTATATATATGGATTTTATTGCATTTGATTTAAAACAAAAAGGAAAAAGGAAAATGGTTATCATTGATTTGTTTCTACACTCTTCTTTTGACCTAACCATCCTCACCCACCTTTTAACCTTGGGTAAACTTTCCTTTTGTGCTTTAACTCAAGTTCAATAAGATATTCATTGTTTAACCATGGTTTGAGATGAGAAGAAGAAAATATATATACATATATTTTCATTTTTCTTAACAAGGGTTATTCTTTTCACTCTTGTTAAAGATATAGCCATCATCTTCTTCTTCCTCTCTCATTTTGCTCTCTCGATTTTTGTAGTGAGCAATATACTCATCAAGTTAGGATTTTGAAGTGAGAAAGAGAACCACAACACCATTCTACACAAGTCTAGCCCACTTGTTTGGAGTGTTAGCTTCATTTCATTCTCTTGATCGGGTGAAGTTGCAAGCTTGGACAAATGGGACTCCGGGTGGATCATCGTTGTCCTAGAGGAGTTCAAGCTGACCCGTTTCCAAACCCCAAGTAGCCGAGGAGTCTAGCGTAGGGAGCTACAAAGGTTGTACTTTCAAAACCCTAGCTTTTCTTGCTTATGTTGATGTGCAAAATTTTGAAACCCTAATTTTTCTAGGAACGATCCGATGTTTATTAACTTAGCACCCTAAAAACTCAATCTTTGGTACATGTGATGCTTCCAAACCCTTCATGAGGTGCTAGGCTAACCCAACAGCAATGAGGTATGCAACTCTGACAATCCAAAAGCCAGTATTTAAGAAGGTTCGGTCAACTTTGTCACTGAGTTATAGTCAAGGGTCGGGTCATGGTCGCTACCAAACAGAGAGAGAAAAGAAACACTCAGTGTGCACTCTAACCTAGATCAGAATGGTTATCACTTTATCTAATGAGGAACCTCCCACTGTAACCTCAAATTCTCTTCCAAACCTGAAAGAAGAATTAGTCGGGATCACCCGAGGAGTAAACCAACTCATCAGTGTGAATCGGGATCCAACTATCATCGCATGATAATGTGATGGAATCCACTCACGTTATCACACTCCAAAAGGTATGCGCATACCTGGCAAGTTTCAGTTTCTTTAGAAACTCCCGATGTGATTTTTACCCCATGCTCTTATGACCTTGACTTTGGCCAACAAATTATAAGTCACATGTCAAGTTCAACCCATCATTATCCAGGTTGATTTGAACCCACCCGTACCTACCCTTGACTTTGGCCAACAAGGTAGTACGACTGTCCCAAACCAACACATCTATCTATGCTGCAGAAAAGTAACAAATAGCTACCATACACTATGCCTTGACTTTGACCAACAAACATAGCAAGAATACTACTTGCTACCCGTCTAAAATGACGGAGGGCTACGAATGGTTTTTGGCGAAAATCCTTTAACGTAATGAACTTGATATCGTTGAAGGAACCAGATAGCTTTTATAAAAATATAGTGGCGAAAACCTTTGCTAAAGAGGTCACTCTCGGTGAAGGGATCTCGGCTCTTTCCCCGTAGAATGAGGTGCAGGATATTCCAACTGAATACCACGATGCAAAGCAAAAGTAATTGACTATAGTGAAGTTATTGCCCTGACGCAAACTTCTGTCCAAGGGGTCACTCCCGGTGAAGGGAGCTCGGCCCTTGCCTCGTCGACTGAGGTGCTGGATATTCATAACCGAATACCACCGTGCAAAATAAAAGAGAACGTCCTTGCAATAACAGCCTTTTGAAAAATGTTCCAACAACATCAGAATAGGTTTGTTTAGCTTGCATTGATCCGAATCAATGCAGTCACATCAATTGATCACACAAAAAAAACGAAAATAATGATGTACGTATATGCCATCCGCATTAGCCACTGGGTCCCGTCATCACCCGTTAGGTTACTTAACTAACGACAGAGCGGGGACTGGACTAGCGCGGATGCAAAACATGTACAACATCTACTAGTATATATATCAATATATAATATTCGCTCAAGGCGTGATAAAATGCAACATCACATAAATGTAATAAGCATCACAGAACAATACAGATATCTGGGATCCCCGGGTTTCATAGAGCCGCTACTGAAACCCGACGTTCCCCTGGTCATGTGGATAAGCTGTGCAATGAAATCCTAGACCCCTACGGGCGCGGCAAGTTACCCGCCAAAACCTGAAGCGAGGCAGCCCCCTTCAACAAAGTGAATGGACCACCCATCACTTCATAGAATCCAGTAACTTGGGCACCCCTCCTTGGGTCAACCTATACCCCCTACGAGTGCGGCGAATAGCCCGTCAATTCTAGAGTGAAGCCCCCTCCGTCTCAATGCCATGAGATGCGGGCCCGTTGCCCTCTAGAACCCGGCTATCCGTGCACCCCACCTTGGGTAATCCTAATACAGAAAGTAAAATATACATACAACGGGTACACCGACCTCAGCCCGGTCGTGCCCCAAAAGAATAATATACAAACAGGCAGTAACGGCACTCCACATGTCGGACGCTCGCCCCGCAATATCAAATATACATAATAAACCAAACTGTACTACCATTGCATCCAGGCTATCCACCACGACAATCCACAACATCACAGCACAACACAGAACATCAACGTGAATGTTACGTTCGCAAATCCGTTTAAAAGGGCTATAGCAGTTAGACAGGATTTACCGATCAAATGATATTCACGGTCGTAGGTATAATGTAAATACTGTGAACTAACATGTTTAAAATTTTCGATCGACTAAATATCCCGAAGTGGGCCCCAAGCACAATTGTAGCACTCAAAAATAATCTGCGCCCAAAAAGAATATACCAGAAACCCTATTTCCATGTCAGAAACCCACTGTAGAAATTTGGTGCAGTTTGGCCACAGTACGGAGGGGGATCCGTGGATTAAACGTGGTTTTGGCCGCTGATCCGCCGCGCTATAGTAATTTCAGCCGACCAAATTTTCACAGAATTCTTATAAAACCCTGCACGTATTTTTGCAATGTACCAAATATTTTTTTGAGCACAGCAAAAATTCGACAGAAACGTGGACTTGAAAATGGGGTTTTTGGAAAATCCGTTCGATCGAACTTGTAAACACGTTAGAGCAAGCTAGACTAGGTTAATGGCGTGGCTCTGATACCAATGTAAGTGCACGGCAGCGCCCCGACCGTCATTCCGAGGCCAAAACGTGGAAACGAAACTTTTCTTTAACTTTAAAAACCGACGCTACCGCGGACTGTAAAACCCGGATCGGGCCACTAACCTAATGCTAGCTAACTAGGGAAAGGGTACGGAGCTATACCGAGCGATCCGTGTCCTTCGGTCTTCGGCCTCAATCCCGTTCTCCTCGCGGAATCTCCGGTCTTCTTCTCCTCGTCGGAAAGGGCACCACATCGCCGGGTTCTTTTACGAGCTCCCACCTCTGGACCGAGGCAACTCGGGCACGAATTTGGCGAGTTGACGTGTCCAAGAATGCTGTAGGCTAAGTGTAGATCACTATGTCTCTAGGGGTTGTTTAAGTTGCCATTTTGGAAGTGGTAAAGGAGATGTAAACTTTTTAGATGAACTTGGGAATTTTTGCAAGCATGAAGAGAACAAAATCACTCTCCAAAAATTTTTGGTAGCCCCCACTCAAGAATGGCTGGCCCCATACAAAAAATGAGAGAGAGAGAAAGTGGATCAATAATGCAAAGAAAAGGGAATGATTATAATCATCAAGAAAGTCACACCCATCACCTAATCATAACCCATCATGTTCCCATCTCTAAAAAGTCAAGTCATGATGAACAAGGGAAGTTAAAGTATGGTAGAATCATCATGAAACAATTACTTACAAAAACAACCCTCCAAATTGCTAATTTGCACATTTGCAAATAATCCCTTCCACACCAATTTTCAGCCAAGGAAAGAAACAAAGGAAAATGGCCGAAACGGAATGCAAACTGGCAACTTCAGAAAAACGATCCCGTAATAAATTACAGGAAAACCCCGCGACTGTATATACATACCCGCATTTGTATTCCGACCGAATACAAATACAATGAGACAAAATCTACACGGTACAATACTAGGATCCGGCTTAAACCAAAGCCCGCTAGTATAATCCGTCTGATCATGAGTCGTGCAATACCGCACGTACATGATCGAACCCTGCCATATATTCATACGGCCTATATAGCGTTTCGCCCAAAACTTGAGAAACTGTCTGTGAGGGACTCTAAAGACTCGTCAATATTTTGGCTGTTGATTTAACCACTAGCACGTCAGAGGTATTAGCCATACGTAACGGGCTACCAGGTATTGACCAAAAGGGACGTCGATGAGTGAACTCATCCTGACACCCTACTGAGCCTATCAGTGATAATATCCGTACAGTCCGGTCCGTTCGTCTATGAACATCGCATGGTGGGCCTAGGGGGTTGGTAAAAGTCAGACCCGCAAAAGCGGTACAAGTCGTGTCGGAGTGTAGTCCAGAACACCCTGAGATACTACTGGAATACCTACCAGTAAATCTCCTGCCTTGGCTAAGAACTTCATGTAATGGCTCTCCTAGACACAGCGTGACCTCACCCCCAATACCGGGAGAGACGAATCCCTACCGATCCGCTCACTGCCTCCATGTGGCTCGGGATTGTACCCAACTAAAACCCGTTTGCACGACTCCTTTGAGCCATGGTAGGGAGGTAATCAAAGTACAGTGGGAACTCACACGAGATAAATGACGATCTCAGGTCGATGAACTAACCTGTACACATGTCACCAGGGAACTGCTATCTGACATCAGGTATAAAACCAACTAGCATGTTCCCGGCGAGTCCTGTCCGGTGTACTCATAACCCAATGAGCACCTGTATACATCTTAGGTGAACCAACTGACACCAGTGGCTTCTAAGACCGGCCATCGCCCCTCGTTGGGGTCTCGACTGTATACACTAGTCTACTCTAGAGTATCGATGCCCTGTCTTGAAACTCCCACGACTAGGGACCTTTTAAGGATGTGCTTATAGACCCCAGCTCCCATGTATATGATCGCCATCATACTGCTGGCAGTCAAGCAAGAATCCTAGGGGATCTATCAACGTGCAATAGTAATCAGTAATGTCACCTAAAACAGTACACGATGATAAAGATAAACCAGATAGCATACTATCATCTTTAGTAAGACTGTCCTACCGGCATAGGTCCTTTCTCAATCATTGCAATCACGTGCCTGTGATCCAATAATTCACTCTGAGGGCACTATCTCCAACAATTTGATACCGGATCAGGATCCCACATATGTAATTTGTTACATGGGCTACAAATAGGTAGAGAACTGAGAACGGGTGATAAATTTCATGAGATAGAAACGGTGCAAGTGTTGCAGCCAAGTCTGTTGGCAGTTTTCACCCTGTATTATCAGAATACATTGATTCTGAACGAATGTTATTAGATACCGAACCTGATATACAACATCATATCAGTCTCTTTATTAGTAAAGAAAGGATATAATTTTGTATTGTTGGATAATCTTTTGAACATTTCCTATATCAAGAGTTGATCGGTTCAGGCACGTTATCTAAAAGCATAGACGTTCTAAATCAAACTACAGATCTTAACGTACAGAACACACACAAGAGAAAGAGTTCAGAAATGAACGAATCCTTCTTGAGGCATTGTAGACTAGGTCATATCAATGCGACCCGACTAGCTGAAGTTACACATAGATGCATATTTAAATTAGTTTGAATTTACATCTTGTGAAACTTGCCGGTCATGTCATAGAGATAAGATGACCACAGCTCCGTTTATTGGAAACAGAGAAAGAGTTAGTGAACTCTTGGGATTGATATATGCTGATGTATGAAGGTCCCCTGTCTACACATGCCAGGACCAGTTCTTTGTACTTCATTACATTCACTGATGATCTCTCAAGATTCAGACATATGTTCCTGTTGAAACACAAGTCTGAAACTTTTGAGATAATTATAGAATATAAGTTAGAAGTAGAGAACTAAAAACGGGTATAAGTATTATGTTCTTTGATGAGATCAAGGAGGAGAATACTTGAGCACGGAATTCTTGGACTATTCTAAAGGAGAATGAGATTCTCTCTCAGCATTACTCCTCCGTATACACCACAGCACATCGGTGTATCAGGGCGAAGCAATCACACCCTATGTGATATGGTGTGCTCTATGATGAGTACTACTGAGTTGCCTATTTCCTTTTGGGAGTTATGCACTTGAGAAGCTGCATACCTATTGAATAGGGTTCAAATCAAATTAGGTGCCTACCAATTCATATGTGATATGGAATGGGAAGAGCCCATATCTTAAGTATGTTAAGATTTGGGATTGTCCGGCCTATGTCTAAAAAGCAAAATCCGGACAAGCTCAAGGCAAAGACAGATCTATGGAATTTTGTTGCATATCCCAAGCATTCGCAAGGGAATATCTTCTACCTAACCGAGGAACAAAAGATATTTTGTTTCTCAACATGCCACCTTTGTGAAAGGGAATTTCTTATGAAGAAATTAGTGGACATGAGGTAGAACTTGAAGGAGTTCCAACTATACAAACTGCAGCTGATGATTTGGTAGAACCAAAGGATTCAATAGAATCTAACGGACCTCAGCCTCTCCGCTGATCTAGTAGGGTTCCTCACCCACCTGAGAGATACTTTGATTTTCTCTATGACAGTGGGAGCGAGGATTGCATCATGAGATGATGACCCAACTAGTTTCGAGCTGGCCATCAAGAGTGGGACTCTGTAAGAATGGCTGGATGCGTAGCGATCTGAGATGGAATCCTTATACACCCACAAAGTATGGACTTTGGTTGCTTTATCTGAAGGGTTAAATCCCCATCAGGAGCAAGTATATCTTGAGAAGATTACTTGGTGTACATGGAAAAGTTGAGACTTTCAAAGCTATGCTTAAGTCCATCCAGATCCTACTTGCCACGGCTACATACCATGATTACGATATCTGGAGGTTGGGTATCATGACTGCTTTTCTAAATGATGATTTGGAAGAGAGCGTCTATAAGTACACAGGCAGAGGGCTTCGTAGACAGTGGGAGCAGCGGAAACGTGAGCAAGATGTTTTATGTGATAAATCAGGCATCGCGGAGTTGGAACGTCTGTTTTGATGTGGTAGTCAAAAAGCTTGACTTCATCAAAATGGTAGATGAACCTTGTATATACAAAAAGGTAGTTGGGAGTATGGTGGTGATCCTCGTATAGTACGTGGATGACATACTCTTGATAGGGAAGGAGTTTCCTATGCTACGCTCGGTCAATCTCCGCTTATCATAAGGATTCTCCATACAGGATCAAGGTGAAACCTTTTAAATCCTAGGTTTTATATCTATGAGATAGATCTAAATGGATGTTAGGATTCTCACTAGTTGTAGTGAGATGGTATCAATCGATCCTGGGGAGAATCACTGGAAAGGTTCTAGGGTGATAAGGACGACTGAATGTCAGTCGCAGGCATTGTCTTTACCCTCAGTGGAGGGACGGTATGTTGGAAGAGTTCCAAGCTAGATACCGTGACTTACTAGACGATTAAAGGCAAGATACATCATTACCAACGATGCTACCAAAGAAGCAGTCTGGATAAATATAAGTTCATGAGATGAACTTCGTTCCTACCATTGTGTGACAATGGAGTTGTGACTTATACCAAGGAACCCCCGTCCCATCAGAAATCCAGATATTATTCTTAGGCAGTATCACCTGATCATGGATATGGTTGATCTCCAGGGAGATCAAGGTTAGAAGAGTAGACACAGAGGACAACAGCGCGGATCTACTCACAAAGGCCTTTTTCCCAGTAGAGACTGTTATGGGATGGTTGAGTATGAGATACTTCAACCACAGCTAATTGTTGGGTATGCGATACCACAACAGATGGCCCTAGTGCAAATGGGAGATTGTTAGTTATATGTATGCCCTAAAGGCCATTACTGTACATACGATGTATATTGTAGTGGATGCTTGGATATATATAGGGAGGACTTTCTTGCTCGACATGATAGTACGCTATCTGGTTACTCTTTATCTTAACATGTACTCTGATTGTCTCTATGTTACATGTTGATAAAGCCCTTAGGATATGTACTCGACTACTGGGACTATGATAGATCATACTAGTGGGGCCACGGTAGTCGACGAGTACATCCTATAACTGTTCCTAGTCGAGGGCGTATCGAGACAGGGCATCGATACACCAGAGTAGACTAGCGTATACGCATCTTGACCCATATGATGAGCGATGGATGATCCTATATCCATTGGTGTTTGACATCAAGGATGGTGTACGGGTGCTCAGTAGAGACTGGGTAGACTGGACGGACTCGCCGAGAACTCCCAGATGGTATTATACCTCACATCAGATGGCAGTTCTCCGATGACACTGGTACAGAGTAGTCTGTTGACCCGAGATCGTCATAGAGTCTTATGTGATTCCCACTGTGCTTTGATTTCCATCATACCACGTCGAAGAGGGCGTGCAAAAAGGTGGCTTTTGGGTACAGTCCCGAATCACATGGAGGCAATGAGCGATAGGAGGGGATTCGTCTCTCCCGGTATAGGGAGTTGATGTTGTGCTGTGTTCGATTGGCTATAACTGGAAATCCCTGGCCAGGGTTGCTGATATTTACTGGTAAGTGTTATCAGTAGTTTCTCGAACTGTTATAGACCTCATATCGACACGACTTATCGAGCTACTGAGGTCTGACGTTTACCACCCATAGGCGAGATATGCGACATATCAGACGACGAGACCGGACTGTACGGGAGTGTTACTGACTGGATTTATAGGAGAATGTACAGCCAAGCTTGATGATCTTCTAAGCGCTCAATACCTGGGTGGCTGTTACGTTTAGCTGATCGCTTGCAGCTTGTGGGTGTTTGTTATGAACATCACCTACTGCCGGCGTATTGACGATTCTTTAGAGTCCTACACAGAGGTTTCTTGGCTCAGGCAAAACGGAGTAGGAGCACATATGTGATATGTGCGGGACCGAGAACAATACGTGTATGTGATACCGTATTAGATTCTCACGATATGAGATATCAGCCGAGTATATGTGATATAGCCGGGTCATCGGATCATGTGTTGATTCGATGAACTGATTCAGATTATATCACTCGGTTATTTCTGAAATAGCCGGATTATCGGATCAAGTGTTGATTTGATAATTTAATGTATAATTATATATTTGATATATTAAATTACATTAACTGATATAAGCTCACTAAAAGATTCATTTTCTCACTCGGGTAATACATTGATATATATGCGATATATGTTAATTGTATTATTTTATTTTGTTACAATAAATATTATATATGTGATATATAATATTGTAACATGATATCGTTATTAATGCAACATGTTTTGTGGAGTTTAATTGAGGTTAGGGTTTGGATTAGGGTTAAGTCTTCATGAAGCTTTCAAGAAGCTTCTTGAAGCTTTGACTTTGACTTGGATATTTTATGATATTTTATGATATTTGCTTAATCCAACCCAACCCTTTAACCCTAGTTAAATCTCTACATGAGTTACTTCTTCTCTCTTGAACCATGGTTGCATTTCTAAGCTTATCACAACTTTCATTGTTCATCACAAAAGGATTTCTTCATTTTCTTCCTTCTTCTTCTTTCATGGAAAGCTTTCTAGCATTTTGCTAAGTGATGAAAATGAGTGAGAATAAGAAAATAAATGAGAGCTAAAATCCCACTTCATCATCCTCATCTACCCTTGCCATTTAGATGAGGGTGTACGCTTCATTTTGTGAGTGAGAGCCTGTGTTAATGAAACTTCAAGATAGATCATCTTTGTTATCGAAAATCGGAAGCAAGCTTGCATCTTTCTCTTCGTAAAGCCTCTCGAGAGTCCGGAACATGATGATCGCAGTGAAGGGACCTCAACACGGAGCTTTAGAAGTGAAGGACCGGATCTACAAAGGTTGTAATCCCTCTCACTTAGTGTTAAAGTGTTTAACATGCTTGTTTTCGCCTAATCTTTAGTCTAAGATCTTGGTTTAGGGTTGTTCGGCACGACTAAATTTTAGATCGGGCATGGTTGATGCCTCGTAGACCCTTGTGCGTATGCCTAGCATCCCTACAACCTGAAACCTGAGCAGAAACAGAACATCCCAGAAAGAACAAAATCAACACAGAAAAGTTACTGGGGAATTTTGGGTTGACTCGGCCCTAACTCGGCCGCAGATCCGCGGCGGATCGCTTTGGATCGGCCGCGGTTCCGCGGTGGTTTGGCCGAGTTAGATGCCCAAATTTCTCCAGTAACCTTAAGTTTCCCTGCTTGTATTTTTAAGGGCTTCTGAAAGAAATTTAGACCCTGTTTTAAAAACGACAGAAACTTGGTGAAAAAGATGTTTTTTCCGGTTCGTTTTGCGATCGAATTTCTATCGACATTGCTAACAAGTTAGTTATGGTTTAGCGAGGATCTGATACCACTGTAAGTCGACGTTAGACACCCCACGAGTTGCTGGGAGGCAGAATAGGTAAAACAATTATTTTGTTTAAAACAAATATCGACTAACTTACGGATCTTTGCCAAACCCTAACTAACAACATCATAGGAGGGATTAGCTACTATGAAAGAAGATTATACCTAATGAGCCAAGTCCTTCTTGTTCTCGTTGACCACCTTATCGTCGGCCTCCTCTTTGTGGTAGAAGATCCACCCGAGAGCTACTACTCCAAGCTTGACCTCTAACTTGAGGTAACTAGGTTACTAAAAGTGCTAATCAAAGCAACCTAGAGGATATAGAATAGGATTAGGGATCAATTAGTCTTGCTAACCCTTGATCTCAACACATGAGAGGTTAGGGTTAGGGTTTGAAGAGAGAAAGCTTGAGGAGAGAGAATGTGATAATAATTATGAATTGGAATTAACTCATTTGTGTATATATATGAAGCATAAGATATTTTGCACAAATATCTCTTTGCACAAATATCTTCATGCTTCATTTAATATATAATGAATCATCAAGTGAGTCATTAAAAACATTTAATGCATCATTAACTCTCTTGATGAATCATCTCCATGAGTCACAAAACCATTTAATGCATTTTACACCTAAGCCCTCCACCTCATCAACCTTCTAGAAGCTTCTTGAGAATTTATGAGAACGCCCCTCCTATCCGTGAAAACACGGAAATACTTTAGACTGTATAAATCCAATAATCCAATACTAGAATCTGGCTTAAACTAAAGCACGATAGTAAAAACTGTCCGAACATCATACGTGCGTAAAAACACGTATGCGTCATTGTTGGAGATAGTGCCCTCAGAATCAATTATTGGATCACAAGCACGTGATTGCAATGATTGAGGGAGGACCCATCCCGGTAGGACAGTCTTACTCAAGATGATAGTATGCTATCTGGTTTACCTTTATCATCGTGTACTGCTTTAGGTGACCTGACATGTCGCTATTACACGTTGATAGAGCCTCTAGGATTCTTGCTTGACGACCAGCAGTATGATGGCGATCATATACGTGGGAGCTGGGGTCTATAAGCACATCCTTAAAAGGTCCCTAGTCGTGGGAGTTTCGAGACTGGGCATCGATACTCCATTAGTAGACTAGTGTATACAGTCGAGACCCCGACGAGGGGCGGTGGCCGGTCTCACAAGCCACTGGTGTCAGTTGGTTCACCTAAGATGTATACAGGTGCTCATTGGGTTATGAGTACACCGGACAGGACTCGCCGGGAACCTGCTAGTTGGTCTTATACCAGACGTCAGATAGCAGTTCCCTGGTGACATGTGTACAGGTTAGTTCATCGACCTGAGGATCGTCATTTGTCTCGTGTGAGTTCCCACTGTGCTTTGATTACTACCCTACCACGGCTCAAAGGAGTCGTGCAAACAGGTTTTAGTTGGGTACAGTCCCGAGCCACATGGAGGCAGTGAGCGGATCTTCAGGGGTTCGTCTCTCCCGGTATTGGGGGTGAGGTCGCGCTGTGTCTAGGAGAGCCATTACGCAAAGCCCTCGGCCGAGGCAGGAGATTTACTGGTAGGCATTCCAGTAGTATCTCAGGGCGTTCTGGGCTGCGCTCCGACACGACTTGTACCGCTTTTGGGGGTCTGACTTTTACCAACCCCCTAGGCCCGCCATGCGATACTCATAGACGAACGGACCGGACTGTACGGATATTGTCACTGACAGGCTCAGTTGGGTGTCGGGGTGAGCTTCCTCATCGACGTCCCTTTTGGTCAATAGCTGGTGGCTCGTCACGTATTGGCTTATACCTCTGACGTGCTAGTGGTTAAATCCACAGCCATAGTATTGACGAGTCTTTAGAGTCCACCACACTTTCAGTTACTCAGCTTTCGGGCGAAACGCTGTAGAGGCCGTATGGAGATATGGCAGGGTCCGATCAGATACGTGCGGTATTGCACGGATCAGGATCGGACAGTTTTGTACTAGTGGCCGTATAGTTATATGGCAGGGTTCGATCAGATACGTGCGGTATTGCACGGATCAGGATCGAACAGATTTACTAGCCGGCTTTGGTTTAAGCCGGTCCTAGTTTAGTACAGTGTAGATTTTGTCTCATTGCTTTTGTATCCGGTCGGAATACAGATGCGGGTGTGTATGCACAGTGTCGGGGTTTTCCTGTAATTTATTACGGGACCAGTTTTCTGGAGTTGCCAGCTTGCATTCCGTTCCGGCCGGTTTTCCTTTGTTCTTTCCCGGCCGGACTTTTCCGATGGAGGGGGTTATTTGCAGTTTTGCAAATAACTCTTTGTGGAGGGTTTTCTTGCATAAAGATCTATTATGATAGCTTTCTTTTCTTGCACCTTGACTTTGTTTAATTGTGATTTGAAAAGGGTATGGGTTTGATGTGAGATGAAGCATGCTTGCATGTTTCTTTGTCTAGGTTGTGGTCACCTCCTCTCTTGCTCCTACACTCACCTCCCTCTTGCTATCATATTATCCTTCCTCCACCATTCTCATTCTCACTTGAAGAGAAAATCTTTCATGGTTATGAAAAAAAAAAGAGAGAGTTTTATTCATGTTTGAGAAAAAGAAAGAGAAAAGAAGAAGAGGAGAAGAAGAGAGAGCTTCATTCTTGAGAGTTTCCTTCTTGATCTTGCTTTCATGCAAGGAAAAATGAAAGCACCATATTTTCCTTGTCCTCATTCCTCCATCCAAAGGCAACAAACCCCAAAGTGAGACTATGATTCTACACTACACATTCTACAGCAAATCTTGAGCATGTCGAGTTGCCGGCTTCATGCTCGAGTTGCCTCGGTATTGAGGCGGGAGCCCGTAAAAGACGAAGGCGATGTGGTGCCCTTTCCGGCGAGGAGGCGACGATATGGAGACTACACTTTCCGCGGGAGATCAGGGCGATGATGAGAAGACCGGAGGACTCGGATCTCTTGGTATACTTCTTATCCCATCTCTTGTTTGCTAGTTAGGTTAATGGTAAACGATCCGGGTTTTCTTTGTCCGCGGTAGCGCCGGTTTCCGAGTAAGGAAAATTTTTGATTCCGCATTTTGGCCTCGAGTAAGACGGCCGGGGCGCTGCCGTGGCGCAACAGTCCGAACCCTGTCGTAAAACCATACGACTTCTATATCGTTTCGCCCAAAGCAGGGAAACTCTCTGTGTGGGACTCTAAAGACTCGACTACTACGCTGGCAGTGGGTTTAACCACAGACCGCAAGCGGCACTAGCTGTACGTAACGGTCCTCAGGTAGATGTCGATAAGAAGGCCGATGAGGAAACCCATCCGAACTCCTACTGAGCCTGATGTGACAATCTCCATACAGTCCGGTCTATTCGTCTAGGTGTAAGTCCACGTTACCTGTCCCGGTTCTTTCGGGGTTGCGGAAACGGTGAAAAACGGTTTTTTTGGGCTAGGGTAACATGGACTAGAAACCGGATCTTTGCTAAACAACACACTAGCAACTAACTACAAGCTTTACCTACTCGGTTAGAGGGTTATACCTAGTCTTGAACTCCTTCTCTTCTTCTTCTTGGAGTGGGTTGAATGGTTCCTCCTCGTCGCCTTCTCTTGCCGAAGAAAGATCCACCCGAGGGCCTCTACCTTGAGCTCCTTCCTCAAACTTGAGGTAACTAAAGTGCTAGGTTTGCTAAACCTTGAACTTTAGGATGAGTAGAGAGTGATTTTGGTGTTTTATCTCAAATGCAAATGGTTCTCAACTCATGAGAGAAATTTTGCTTTGAGAGAGAGGAAGAGGATGAGAGAGAATGAATATGAGAGAATGAAATGAAAATTACAACCATATCACATATATGTGAATTATTAATTAACAATATTAATCAAAAAGAAAAAGGTGATGGTTGATTTGAAAAGACCATTATCATTTCACATTTAATGAATTTTGCAAAGATCAAAGAGCATCTTTTGTGTGAAATGATGATGGTCAACTTTTCAACTTGGGTCAACAAGTCAACCATGGTCAAATGGTCAACAACCCTAACCATAACACAATTTCCTATTAATTAACATTATTAATCATATTTCACATATTCATTAGGGTTTGTAAAAAGACAACAGTCATCAACCCTAATGAGAATCCTCAGCCTCAGCCTCAGTCAACTGTGCATACACACCTGTATCCATGTTCCGAGGAACATGAATACAATGAGATAAAACCAATCCCAAAACATATACTAGGATCTGGCTTAAACAAAACCCGCTAGTAATAACTGTCCGGACACCAAACGTGCACAAGTGTGCGGATGTGAACGAACCCCGTCGTAAAACCATGCGACCTCTACTCTGTTTTTCCCAAAGGAGAATAACCCTCTGTATGGGACTCTAAAGACTCGACACTACGCTGGCAGTGGGTTTAACCACAGACCGCAAGTGGCACTAGCTGTCCGTAACGGTCCCCAGGTAGATGCCGATAAGAAGACTGATGAGGTGAACCCATCCGAACTCCTACTGAGCCTGTATGTGACAATCTCCGTACAGTCCGATCCGTTCGTCTGAGAGTATCGCATGGCGGGCCTAGGGGGTGGTAAACGTCAGTCCCCTAATAGCGGTACAAGTCATGCCGGAGTGTAGCCCAGAACACCCTGAGATATCACTGGAAACGCTACCAGTATATCTCGCTAACCCTGGCCAGGGACTTTGTGTAATGGCTCTCCTAGACACAGCGCGATATCAACCCCCAATACCAGGAGAGACGAATCATGTCTAACCGTTACTGCCTCCAAGTGCTTCGGGACTGCACCCAACTACTACCTGTTTGCATGACTCCTTTGAGCCATGGTAGGGTAGTAATCAAAGTACAGTGGGAACACACTCGAGGCGAAGTGCCAGTGTCAAGTCAACGGACTAAGCTGTACTCATGTCACCTGAGAACTGATAACTGACGATAGGTATAAGACCAACCAACAGTTCCCGACGAGTCCTGTCTAGTGTACTCTTAACCTAACGAGCACCCACATACTATCTCAAGTACGGCATACTGACGGCTGTAGGACAGACCATCTCCCCTGCTGGGATGAGAAGCGTATACGCTAGTCTACTCCGGAGTATCGATGCCCCGTCTCGATAATTAAGGACTAGGGACCTGTATATAAGGATGTGCTTGTAGATTACCCAGCCCCCACTAGTGTGACTGCCATCACAACGCTGGTAATCAAGCAAAGATCCTAAGGGCTCCACTAAACTGTATAGGTGATATGCTAAAAGAAACACATGTACACATTAAAGTAGAGACAAACCAAGTAGCATACTGCCATTTCGAGCAAGATTGTCTATAACTGTGAATATCCCAAGCTTCCATCAAGTAATATACAAACTAGTATACAGTAATGGCCTCTAGGGCATATACACTAACAATCTCCCACTTGCACTAAGGCCATGTACTGGCGTATCGAAGGCCTATCATCTCGATCAGCCGCTCGAACTGAGTCTGGGGTAAGGCCTTCGTGAGTGGATCTGCAGTGTTATCTTCTGAAGCAACCCTCCGAACCTCGATCTCCTAGCGATCCATGATCTCCCTGATCAGGTGATACCGCCTTAAAATGTGTCCGGACTTCTGATGGGACCTGGGTTCCTTCGCTAAAGCTATAGCCCCGTTGTTATCACAATACAGAGATATTGGATCAATAATGGATGGAACCACCTGAAGTTCTTTCAAGAACTTCCTCATCCAGACGGCTTCTTTTGCGGCATCAGAAGCAGCGATATATTCCGCTTCCATCGTCGAGTCAGCAACGGTTTCCTGTTTGGAACTCTTCCAACACACCGCTCCTCCATTGAGGGTAAAGACATAACCCGACATGGACTTGGAATCATCCTTGTCACTCTGGAAGCTGGAGTCAGCAAAGGCCTCGATCTGGAGGTCTTTTCCGCCATACACCAAAAACATCTCCTTAGTCCTTCTCAGGTACTTGAGAATGTTCTTTACCGCTATCCAGTGCTTCTCCCCAGGGTTTAACTGATACCGGTTTACTACACTCAGTGCATAAGCTACATCTGGTCTGGTACACAATATCGTATACATTATAGAGCCTACCGCAGAAGCGTAGGGTATAATAGACATGCGATCCCTTTCCAAATCAGTCTTGGGGGACATCTCTTTGGAGAGGGTGATCCTGTGACAAGCCGGTAGATTACCGCGCTTGGAATCTTCCATACTGAATCTTTTCAGTATGGTGTCGATGTACCTGGACTGTGAAAGTCCTAATATCCTCTTGGATCTATCACGATGGATCCGGATCCCCAGAATGTAAGAGGCATCATCCAGGTCTTTCATGGAGAACCTGTGTAACAAGAACCCTTTGACAGATTGTAGCATAGGAATATCATTTCCTATCAAGAGAATGTCATCCACGTATAAAACGAGGAATACGACAATTTGTGGTACAATTTTACTATAGATGGATGGTTCATCTGGATTTTTGATAAAGCCAAAATCTTTGACCGTCTCATCAAAACAGATGTTCCAACTCCGCAATGCCTGCTTTAGTCCATAAATGGACTTAAGCAACTTGCACACTTTTCCGCTGCTCTCACTCTGAATGAAACCCTCTGGCTGGTCCATATAGATACACTCCTCTAAATTTCCATTTAGAAAAGCGGTCTTTACGTCCATCTGCCAAATCTCATAATCGTGGAAGGCAGCAATGGAAAGAAGGATCCGAATGGATTTGAGCATAGCCACTGGAGAAAAGGTTTCGTCATAGTCCAAACCAGGTCTTTGATGAAAACCCTTCGCAACAAGTCTAGCCTTATAAGTCTCAACCTGCCCATCTACACCAATCTTCCTCTTGAAGATCCATTTGCACCCTACGGGTTTTACCCCTTCTGGAGCAACGTCCAAATTCCATACTTTGTTGGTGTACATGGACTCCATTTCGGTCCGCATTGGATCCAGCCATTTTACCGAGTCAACGCTCTGAATGGCCTGCTGGAAGATAGTCGCTCAATGATGCAATCCTCTCTATCCCCGTCTATGAGAAAACTGTAGTATCTCTCGGGCGGATGAGACTGCCTACTACTCCTGCGGAGCGGCGTAGGAATGTCATGTTCTTTTGAACCCTCTGGTTCTACTAAGCTTTCGGTAATAGCTCGTGGTTCTGGAATTTCTTCCAGTTCTATTGCGCTCCCACTTATCAGATTTTCCAAAAATTCAGTTTCCAAGAAGTAGGCATGACGAGAAACAAAAACCTTTTGTTCCTCTTCGCAATAGAAGAAATATCCCTTGGAGTCCTTTGGATATCCCACAAACATGCACTGTACTGAGCGTGCCTCGAGTTTGTCCGCATGCTGCTTTTTGACAAAAGCTGGACATCCCCATGTCTTAATGTGCTTAAGATAGGGTTTCTTCCCACACCACATCTGATATGGTGTGGTAGGCACAGTCTTAGTTGGAACTCAGTTCAAAAGGTATGCAGCTGATTCTAGTACATATCCCCAGAATGATCGCGGCAACTCAGCGTTACTCATCATAGAACGTACCATATTCAATAGGGTTCGGTTTCGTCTCTCCGATACACTGTTATGTTGTGGAGTGTATGGAGGAGTAAGCTGAGAGAGAATTCCATTCTCTTTTTGGTAATCCAGGAACTCGGCACTTAAGTATTCACTACCTCGATCAGATCTTAGTGTCTTGATACTTTTGCCTGTTTGTTTTTCTACTTCATTCTTGTATTCCTGGAATTTTTCGAAGGCTTCAGATTTATGTTTCATTAAGAAGACATATCCGTACCTTGAAAAATCATCCGTAAAAGTAATGAAGTAAGAATAACCGCTTCGCGCATGTGTAGACATTGGACCGCACACATCACTGTGTACGAGTCCCAAGAGCTCGCTCGCTCTTACTCTGTGTCCAGTGAACGGAGTCTTTGTCATCTTTCCTTTGAGACAGGATTGACAAGTTGCATATGAATGATATTCGAACGGATCCAAATATCCTTCTGTATGTAACTTAGTCAACCTTCTCTCATTGATATGACCCAGTCTACAATGCCATAAGAAAGCATGATTTATTTCTGGAGACTTTCTTTTGTGTGTATTCTGGATATTGAAAATCTGTGGTTGGTTTAATACGTATATACCATTGCTTAATGTACCCGACCCAATCAAAACTTGATTAAGGTGAATGTTTACAACATTGCTTAGAAATGCAAATTCATAACCTTCTTTAGACATTAAAAATACAGATATGATATTACAAGTTGCATTGGGTACAAAATAACAATCACGCAAAACCAAAACATGTCCATCTGACAATCCCAAGTGATAGTCGCCCACGGACTCAGCATCCATGCTAGCTCCGTTTGCAACTCTGAGGGTCATATCACCTGCCTTCAAAACCCTACGTTTTCTCAGTGCCTGCAAAGAATTACAGATATAAGATCCTGATCCGGTATCCAATACCCAGGAAGTAGAGTTTATTGATAGACAGCTTTCAATAACATACACACCTGAAGCCGAAGCCACAACTTGCTTCGGGTCCTGATTTCTGGCCTGCCAAGCCCTGCAATCCTTTTTCCAGTGTCCACTTTTATGACAGTAAAAGCAATCTTCCTTTCCCACAAGCTTTCCCGCTACCTTTGTTACTTTTGTCTTTCCCTTCGTTTCCACTTTACTAACACCGCCCCTTGGTTTGGTGGGGGTTTTCTTCTTCTTTCCCTTGGCTTTCGCCTTGGACCTAGAAGAGGAAGGTCCTCCAACAAACAAAGTGGATGTTTCCCTACCTTTCTGTAGGGTGCCCTCTGCACTCCTCAACATGTTCAGAAGTTCGGAAAGTTCAACCTCCTTTCCTTGCATGTTGAAGTTCAGGATAAACTGGGCGTAAGTGGAAGGAAGGGAGTGGAGAATCAAGTCAATGTAGAACTCGTTCTCTAACGTGATCCCTAGGTCCGCAAGCTCTTCAATGTAGCCAATCATCTTAAGCACGTGTTCCGCTACGGATGATCCGATGGCCAATCTCGCCGAAAACAACTTTTTCGAGACTTCGTATCTGGCGATACGGGATTGCTCTCCATACAGTTCTTTTGTATGAAGAAATATGGATTCTAGGTCCATATTCTCGTGCCTCCTCTGATGATCATTGTCCATAGAGGCAAGCACGAGGCACTTGGCCTTCGCGCAGTCGATCTCCCATGTCTTACGGATTTCTATATCCGCGGCACTGGAGGTGGGACCTGGGACAGGGGGAGCTTTGGTGGTAAGGAGATACCCCAACTTGTCATAAGTGATTGCCATTTTGACATTCCTGAGCCAATCTTTGTAGTTTGGCCCTGTCAGTATATTTTTATCTAGTAGTAACTTAATTCCGGTCATGACGATTGGTCGCTTCAATTAGGAGAGAGAGAAGAAACACTTTAGCATGATGCTCTTGCAAGTTCAGAGTGGTTTTTAGTTTGTCTAAACAGGATGGCTCCCGCTATCTCTCGAATCCCTCCTCAAACCAAAAAGGAAGAATTAGTCGGGATCAATCTCACCGTACAATACTTGCTTAACCGTTCAGCCAGGCCAGTGTCGGTACTTCGAGGGAGGTTTTCCAACGCTTTCGCGAAGTTCCTTAATTAAAGAACCTCTTTTCCCTGGGGGCGTAGCCCCGCGAACACCTTTCTAGACACCTACTTGGTTTATAGCATTGATCGTTAAGTGAGAAATTTCTCGAGGAGTAGCATATACTCACAGTAGGATCGGGATCCAAATATCATCGTGTGATAAAACTGAAGGAATCCTACCAGAATCATCACACTCCAAATGGTATGCAGCACTAGCAAGTTTTAGTTTCTTTAGAAACTCCCGATGTGGATTTTTGTCCTATGCTCTTATGACCTTGACTTTGGCCAACAAATCATAAGTCACATGTCAAGTTCTACCCGTCATTCTCCAGGTTAATTTGAACCCACCCGTATCTACCCTTAACTTTGGCCAACAAAGCAGTACGACTGTCCTAAACCAACGCATCTATCTATGCTGCATATGAATATCCAATAGCTACCAATCACTGTGCCTTGACTTTGGCCAATAAACACAGCTTGAATACTATTGACTATCCATATGAAATGATAGAGGGCTACGAATGGTTTTGGCGAAATCGTGAACGTAGTGAACTTGATATAATCGATGGAACGAGATAGCTTTTAAAAGGAGTGGTTCAAGATCCTCGTTTAAAAGTTGGTTTTGAAAAAGAAACGAGTGGTTTTGAAAGTGTTCCAACATCCCATCATTTAATCCTACCATTGCAGAAAACAACGAAAATATGACGTACGCTTATGCCATCCGCATTCGCCACGGGGCCTCGTCATCACCCGTTAGGTTACTTAACTAACGATAGAGCGGGGGTTGGACTAGCGCGGATGCAAAACATAAACAACGCCTAAATAGATATCATATATAGATATATACATTCGTCAGATGCAATGATAGCCATTCCAGATCACAGATTAACACATTGGATATACTAGGAATCCGCGTTTCGTTCGAGCCTGTAACGAAAAGCGGATTACACTGTCACGATGAATAGCCAATACCCCACCCTAGACCCCTACGGGTGCGGCAAACTACCCGCCAAGTACCCAAAGCGAAGCAACCTCCCTCAACAACGTGATTTAACATTTTAAAAATAATTAAATAATTAATTAAATAAATAAAATCGTTTAAGTGAATTTTATAATTTTCGGTAAAGTAAAACGTAGTTTTCATAAAACTAAACCGTAATTATTTTTCATTATAAATTTAAAAATACCTATTTTAATTATGTTATTACTAGTAAATGGTGTTTATTTAGCCACTTATAAATTTTTAGTTTAATTAAATATTTTTCTTAAATTAATTATTTTAAATATTAACATAAGCTTTATTTTTACACTAAATTAGTGTAAATTACAAATTTGAATTGGTTTAATTAGCAAAAGTGAACCATTACATATTAGAATCAAGTGTGTTTCATGCAAAATTTATTTTCAAAATTTTACAATGGTTCTAGACCATTCTAGGTCAAATGGAGTGAAGAAAATAAAGAATTTTTAAATAAATTCATGAAAAGACTTAATTGTGTGATATTTTTGTGAAACCTTCTACACTTTTTTTCACCTTTTCTCACTCTCCTCTCTTTTCCTCACCTCACGGCCGGCCTCACCACCATAGGCAGCCCCAAAATTTTCCCCCCATCATTTTTGTATTAAAAATCATCAAAATTCATCAAAAATTCAATAAAAAAACCCACAAAATCCTAATTAATTCCTACCCTCTATTCTTTGCTCATCTATACATGGATTCTGGAGATGGAAAGCATTCATTTTGGTGGCTTATTTTCATGTTTGGATTTCATGTTGTGGAGATATAAATCTTCTTCTTTTGATTTATTGTTATTAGATGTTTCATTTAAGCATAATTAGATTTAATAAATAATTTTTTTCTACAAGTTTTAAAATTCAAGTTAGGGTTTATAAAATTAAGTTATGGTTTTTATTAATTAAGTAGGGTTATAATAACTAGTTTAACATTTTAGAAGTGGAAAATCTTGTATGGATGATATATTGTAAATTGTTTATCCAAAATTGTTTAAATTAATCCATTTTGCAAACTAGATTTCTATATATTGTATATATTGGTGAGATAAAATTCCAATTAATGTTTGTAACATTAGATTGTGGTTTTAATGAGGATATTAACTTGTTAGTGAAATGAAAACTTAAATTGGTTACTAGTTCTATTGATAATTGAAAAATACTAAAAAAATGCTATTTTTGCTAACTAGATTTTGGAAATTCTTAAATAAATGAGGTTTAAAATCTAAAGTATGATTTCATTATATTATTATCATCATGAATTGTAGTTTAATGTATTAATTCATACAAAATCCAGTTTAGATGTGATATTGTGAAATATTCCTTAAAAGTATCGAAATTGGACAAGTTTGCAAACTAGAATTTTCAAACTAATATAAATTAGGGTGTTAAAAATATAGTGATGGTTTATATAGTCTAGTTATGCTAATTAACGAATACTATGACCATTAGTTTCTTTTAAACATCAAGTTTTGAAGTAAAACGGTAAATTGGTGTTTTCAGGTTTTACGGAATCGGACGATTTGATCGATTTTTAGGGTTTCGATGAATTAAATCATGTTTTATATTATAAGTAATGAGTTTTATAACTATGAGTTGTTTGTTGATGCTTATCTCGATCAATCGGCATTTGTAAGCCGATATCGAGCGATATTTGGTTCTTTTGCATGAGCGGGACATAGGTTTTAACCTATGCGCGTTTCATGCGTCGTTTTGATGTTTCCCGTGATTCAGTTTACGATATTATATGTGTTTGCGTATAGGTACCCCTCACGTGGACTGCAGGCGATGAAGAAGAGGATGGCGACACCGTCTTCGGCAGACAAGGACAGGTGAGTAGATGTATATCTACGGGGGGAAGTCGGGTGGATGGCGTTTAGCACCCCCACAAACGTAGAATAGGGATAGTACTTATTGTCATTAGGAAGCCAGACGTGACCTTAGAATTTCGGTGAGTAGGACCCTAGTAGTGACCTTAGGTTGGACTAGATTGATTTAGAAAGACCTTACCCGAGGATGAATATCTTGGAGGAGATTCGTAGGTTTCAGGTAGATACTGTCACGTTTCGAAAGTACGGAACATGACCGGCACTTAAACTACGAACGTCTCAAGGCGTACGTAATCTAAGTAAGCCAAAAACCCAGAAATCCAAACCAAGAAAAGTAGTAGAGTGAAGGAAAACCAATTTAAAACAAGTAGTTTTAATAGCATAAGCCGAATTATGCGGTTTTTAAGAACATCAAAAATTTACTGAAAATTTCAGCAGAGTCTCCTTTGTAAATACTGGCCCCCAAACGGGATACAACAAGAATAGTATACGAAATCAAAAAAAGGCATCCCCAAGCGGGAGCTAGCTCTTCGTCAATCGACGGTCACAACCACACAAGCAATATAATATAGAACGCCAACGGCGGGGATCAAAAACTCAAAAAGAAACTCAAAACCATATGAAAAAAAACACGCGACTCTAAGGTCGAAAGAATAACATCACTGGTCTCTATATCAAAAATAAATAAATGTTTGGTTGATGGAACTTCTAGATACAGCAGAATAATGATATACAAGATATATAATGGGGGTACGATACAAGTAAACCCACCTACTAGCAAATCACCCGAACGAAACTATACCCGCAAAGCCGTAATGAAACCTGTACGGCAAACCTGCAAGAAACTGGGGCACAACGGGGGTGAGTTGCCAACTCGTGAATAGAAAAACATCTACGCACAGAAATCGTATAAATAACGCAACCTAGGTCAATGATCATAATATATCCTCAAATATATGTATAACATGCAGGCTATAACAATGGCTAGGGTAATATCTAACCCGAGTGTAATCTCATATGCCCGTGTCAGTGCCTCAGGTAGCAATATATCATATGAATGAGGTATGAATGCATGAAAACAGAATACATGTAAATGAAGAAACTGTTTTCATAACTTAGTGAGATTTCCTCTGTATTTTTAAAATGAGGTATCATAAATGAAATTAGCATCAACAGTGTCTAGTATCGACACAAAACATAAATCTCAATGTCTCAAAACCTTAGGCTCCGGCTATCCGGACTGGCCTGTATCATCAAATCTCAGTACCTCAATATCCCGAAATCTTAATATCTAGGGCGCCGTCAGTCCAGACCGGCCCCTACCATCCATCTCAAGACCACGACGGTATCCTCCGGATATCCGACGCGTCGGGTAATATCACCGGTCGGTTGTGCTCCCCTGCCAGGCTCAACGTCAACAACACGGCCTTCTCGCCCCGGAGTACCGTACCGGGCCCACCATCTACCCGAAACGGTTCATCCAACTCCTCGAATCGGGTCTCGAAATCCATCAGCAAACTCATGGTGGACGACTCATATATCATGGGAAAAACCGCGCTTTTCATTTAAAAAGAGAAAGAAGAAGTTTGTATATGTTTTGCGGTTTTCCCCAAATCCAGAAAATCTCATGGAAATCCGAATCCAAAACCTCAATAGCACGTAAAAAGTGAATATATGCATGAGAATCCATGAATGCGGCATAACAATGAATAACAGTATGCATAAAGTAGCAGGTAATAACTACAATGTCTAAACTAACATATAAGGCAAGTACACTAATATCATGTCTAAACTATTAGCCAACAGGCTATGTCAAGCAATAATATTTTCTAAGGTGTACGTGACATGGCAATTACCGATGAAGATGTGTGTGAGCCGGCAAGTAAGTGTACGTGGTGCATACGCATCATCGGTAATGGTGCTGGTGTCCTAACCACAAGATATCAACAGTAGAATATGAAGCATAATATAAGCATGCGATGCGGAGCGAACCACAATAATGAGCGGGAGCTGAACACTAGACGCAACGATAACTAATCTGCATTAACCTAATATAAGTCCTACAATGGTGCCTTTTGAAAATAACACGAATCGTGGGGTTTTGAAAATAGGGGCTACGGTGTTTTTATGAAAAGATACGTCTTTTGAAATATCCGAAGGATCCCTTGGGCTGTCTTTTAAAATACCCACGATTCGTTAGTTTTTGAAATAGATAAGAATCGAATCTAATCTAACAACTAAACTAAACTAAAGGGCTAAGCTAACAAGCTGGACTACAGGTAAGGAAGCCGCCTAACATCTGAATCGATACATATACATAGCTGTATATATATTAGTCGGCGATCCCGCCTCAATAATATCATATCCAATACCATATCTATAATCAGACATCCCAAGTCAAGAGTGCGGATCAATCATCAAAATATAGCTCGTACGTAAATCCGTCGTACGGCATCCCCAAATCTGGGTACGGGTCAAAATCATATTCATCACACTATTCATCCGGTATCCTCTTTATCAAAGATCATAGTCTAAGGTACTGACCTATGTCTAATACAATACTAATATCATCAATATAGTCATGATCTGACTACTGATCGACAGTCTCGTACAAACCGATATCATCAGCACATATCATCATCAAGGGGTATACATCGCCCAATACAGCCTAGGATCAATATCCTAGCATATCATATCTCATATCACGATCACATGTCGACCACTTTATTTATAACACTATTCACCCGTATCGTCGCCCCAAGATCCGCTATAACACCAGGACGTACCTCAAGTACGAATCCTGCCATATCACCGATATCACAATCTCAACACAAATCTCTTCGACTCATCTCAATCCCAAGTATCATCCCCAAATCCGTATGTGAACACATAGTCCCATACCTATGTGAACACATAACTATATATTCCCGTATGAGCACAAAAGAAAGAAGAAAGTATGCAAGTATGGGTGGGTGTGTGCAAGTGTGTGCGACCGCTACTCTAGGGTTTCGCGACACTCAATCATCCAAGAACACCAAATATCCATATTTATCATCAATAACTCAAAAAATATATAAAAATATATATATATATATATATATATGTGTGTGTATACGTATTCGTATACATCACCACGAACTGCGGGGGAGCTATACGCCATCCACCCGACTTCTCCCCGTAGATATAAATCTACTCACCTGGTCCTCGCTCGTCGGTGCCGACGTCGCCACGTGCTTGCTTGTCGTCTCGAAGTCCACATGGGGTACCTACATATCATAACGCACCGTATCGCATTAAAATCCGACTCATGACCAAAACGACGCACGAATCCCACATAGGTCAAAAGCTATGGTTGCTTTCACAAATCGACCCAAAAACCCTCGACGTCGGCGTACAAACGCCAAACCATCGAGAAAGCTCCCAACACACTCATTTTTACAATTACAAGCACTAATTATAATATAAAATAGCTTAAAATTCACAAAAACCCTAATTTCACTTAAAAAGTAATTTTTCCGAAAATCTAGCAAGCACAAATCACCGTTTTAGTACAAAACTCGATGTATAAACGAATCTAGCGGCCACAATATTCACTAAATATCTTTAATAAGTCATAAAAACCATTTCCATAATTTAATCTCATAAATTTGCATAATTTCCAAAATCCTAGTTTGCAAAAATATTAATTTTTAACACCTTTTAAAGCAAAATTCACAATTCATCAATTAAGCTTGGTTTTGCATGATCCAAAGTCATTAAACCACTCATTATAATATTAATAATAACATGAAACCATAATTATATTTTAATCTAAAGCATTTAACAATTTTCCAAAAACCCTAGTTAGCAAAATAACTTAATTAAGACATTTTATAAGTAATGGTTTGTAATTAACAACTAGATTAGCTTTCTACAAAACTTAAGATGTTAATCCACATCACTAAACCATGCACAATATATCACAACACAAATCCACAACAAAACCCTAATCTAAACCTTCTCTTGAAAACCCACATCTTTAAATTAAACCATAATTAAACGTATAATTAGGCTAGACTAAAGTATTTAGCAACAATTTAAACAAAAGACCAAGATTTATACCTCATGAACCATGGATGAAACTTGAGATCTAGACCTGTAATTTGAAATCCTTGCACCAAGATCCATGCTAAAGGAGATGAGGGAAAATGGGTACGAGTCGGATTTGGATTTTAGCTTGATTTTTGAGGTATTTTGATGAATTTTTGATGCAAAATGAGAGAGGGAGAAAGAGGGGCTGTTGTTGGTGCAGGAAATAGGAGGCTCGACCAGAAATTAGAAGGGGGGTGAGGGAGGAGAGAGAGTGGGGTGGAGAAAGTGTTGAAAAGTCAAAGTCTACCTTACTTCTACACTTCTTTTTCTTTTCTTTTCTTTGTTTTATTTTTTCTCTTGTGAGATGAGTGGCCCAAGAATGGTGGGCTCTCAAGGGGCTGTCCAGAGCTATGGGGGAGTGGGTGTGGATTTTGTTTGGGTGAGAAAAAAAAGATAAATGTTATACCCCACCTCCATTAACACTAATTTCACCGAAAAAAGCCTTTTTCTTCGATATTTTCTAAACCGTTTTGGCAAACCATTTCATTTCAAAAACCACATGATAAAAGTTTATTTAATGTGTTATGATGCACAAAATTTGTTTCAACTCAATCAAATTTGTAATTTTCCCCAATTAAATGTATTAGTGACGGCTTAAAATAAAATTAAAATAATTAATTTCGGAAAATTTTTCAGAAAATTTGAAATTTCACCAGTGGGTCAATAAACACCAAATAGTAGCAATTACATAGCTAGAATATGTATATTTAATTTTATAATAAAGATATTTGTATTTTGAGTTTTTACCGAAAACCCCCTTTTTTTACCGATTTTTTCGAAATTTGACCGAAACGATTTTCAAAACGTTACAATCTTCCCTCTTTAAAGAAATTCGGTCCCCGAATTTAAATTAAAACTCCCCCTAAATACTAAAATATTTCAGCCAAAACCATCAAATCGCCGGGCTCCGAAATCATAAGTACATAAAACGCATCATAGCGCAATGCATGCGCATGAGTAATGAGCAAATAACTCAAAATCAAAACTCCGTCAAGCATCCCGCAATCATCGGAGTCATGGTAAAGACACAATGTCAAATCCAATACAAAACCAATATGATATAACTCGAAACTATACACGTAAATATCAAATCTATATATGTAAATATCTGAAGGAAATGAATGCCAAATATATTCAAGTACTGTCCTCTGACTAGTCCTGCCCAGTACGAAAACACATAGCAAATATCATAAAAACGTACTGCTCTATAGGAAAAATCAATCCCAAAATACGCGTATGAATACTACGTGCGTCTGGTGCGCACGGAAATCAAAATCCATATACGTGCCATACAAGTGCACAGAAATAAGATCTAAGTGCATCGGGTGTGCAAAAAGCATCTGTCGCGGGCAACGTGTGTGCCTGACAACAAAGTCAGGTGCATCTGACATGCACGAAAAATCTCGATTTAGTGCATCTGGTGTGCACCAAAATCACATCTCAAAACATGCGCTCAACATGCGCGAAAATCCAAGGCAGGTACATCTATCTTGCACGAAATCATGAAATCCAATATCAAGCGCCGAACATGCGCAAAATCAAATCAGGTGCACAAGGCGCACAGAACAAATATCGAGTGTCACAATCGAAATCAAAGTCCAGTGCATCTAAGTGCATAAAATGCGTATCACTGCACTGCAAGCATATGTGAATCATACCGAGTGCAAAAACCAAATCGTATCCGTTTATACGCACAAATCAACTCAACTGTATAAAATCCATATAATCACAAACATGAGAAATCAAGGCACGAAAACTATCTCAAGTGCAACAACTGTGCAAAAATCGTGAATACTCAGTAGGTGCAACCATGGCGCATGAAAACGATATCATGAAACTCAATCATCAAAACCAAATCATGCGAATAGATCGCTCAAAATACCAAAATCAAGTATGGCGGAATAGTCCCGCTCAAGCACATACTCAAGAATCTCTGGCCAACTTTCGTGGTCACTCATAGCATGTCTCGTCAATGATCAAGAACTCTGGTCTGCTGGCGTGCGTAACATGACCACTCCTGGTCCTAGTCTTCTCGTAATTCATTCCAGAAAGGTCCTGTCGAGGCTCTACCAAATCACGTCTCTGCCGAACTGTCCGGAAGTTATCGTCCTTTACTATATCTGTTTCTTGTTCCGGAACGGCTGCATACTCATCGCGACACCTTCTGGAAGGTATATCTATGTACAATGCCTCGGCATGCGTATCGCATCTCTGATGTCGGCGGAGTGGAACGTCGTCTCATCAAGATCTCGTACGAACCCCTTACTCCACATTCTATAATGTCGACTGCTTCGGACTCGTCTCATCGTGGCTGTATGGACTGAGCTCCAACGACTATCCTCGTATCTGGAGTCTCCCAAGAATCCATCTTGCCACCTAGCATCCGAATGAAGTTGAACCATTCGATCGATTCGTCAAAACCTCATAATCCCCCAAGAGCTCAACATCTTGGGCACAGTTTAATAGTATCGAATACATACCACATCATCGGTGGTCCAGCCGTAGAAGGGCAAACCCAAGCCTCACTAATGGCGCCGTAGAACTGCCGCAAACCCTAAGGTTCAAAGGCTTTCACACGGTCATTATGTCGAGTTAGGGTTTCATTCTTCTAGGGGGACCATAGAATTGCCTACATGTCCTTCCGACTACTTTAAACTTGGAATAATAGGTTTCTGACATTCGATCGCCTCTGTCGACTCCCAACGTCTCCGCGTGAAGTCGTCTCTAGCTGGAATCAATCTATCTGATGACCTCTCATCAAGTAGGCGAACGAACCACATGTCTCAGTCATTCATCCGTGGGTGACTAGCGACCTTCTATCATTGGCTCAATCCTCTGGTGCTGATCTGTCCGTCCGAGTAATCTCATACAGCGATCCATCAACGCTCGTGGTGCGAAAACAAAATAACAAGACACATCTCTGCAATCGTGTGCCGCCGGAATCACGCCCTGGTCAGTCTTCGTTCGTAACGAGCTTGTGCTGACCGCAACTCTAGCCGTAGCTCTCCCTGCCCGTAATCGAGGCAGCAAAACCATAACTGTTACCGATGAGGCTAGATCAGGAATGAATATAATACTGAACAAAGAAATGTACATCCTAATGCTTCTTAAGTGGAGTAGCGTATCGTAAGTATGCCGCGGAACATACCCACGGTACTCACTCTACTTTAGTCACCTATTCCATCAACCAAGGGTCATCCTACACTCCGAAGGTAAAACCTAACGCTCTGATACCAACTTTGTCACGTTCCGAAAGTACGGAACATGACCGGCACTTAAACTACGAACGTCTCGAGGCATACGTAATCTAAGTAAGCCAAAAACCCAGAAATCCAAACCAAGAAAACTAGTAGAGTGAAGGAAAACCAATTTAAAACAAGTAGTTTTAATAGCATAAGCCGAATTATGCGGTTTTTAAGAACATCAAAAATTTACTGAAAATTTCGGCAGAGTCTCCTTTGTAAATACTGGCCCCCAAACAGGATACAACATGAATAGTATACGAAATCAAAAAAAGGCATCCCCAAGCGGGAGCTAGCTCTTCGTCAATCGACGGTCACAACCACACAAGCAATATAATATACAACGCCAACGGCGAGGATCAAAAACTCAGAAGGAAACTCAAAACCACAAGAAAAAAAAAGGCGCGACTCTAAGGTCGAAAGAATAACATCACTGGTCTCTATATCAAAAATAAATACATGTTTGGTTGATGGAACTTCTAGATACAACAGAATAATGATATACAAGATATATAATGAGGGTACGATACAAGTAAACCCACCTACTAGCAAATCACCCGAACGAAACTATGCCCGCAAAGCCGTAATGAAACCTGTACGGCAAACCTGCATGAAACTGGGGCACAACGGGGGTGAGTTGCCAACTCGTGAATAGAAAAACATCTACGCACAGAAATCGCATAAATAACGCAACCTAGGTCAATGATCATAATATATCCTCAAATATATGTATAACATGCAGCCTATAACAATGGCTAGGGTAATATCTAACCCGAGTGTAATCTCATGTGCCCGTGTAAGTGCCTCAGGTAGCAATATATCATATGAATGAGGTATGAATGCATGAAAACAGAATACATGTAAATGAAGAAACTGTTTTCATAACTTAGTGAGATTTCCTCTGTATTTTTAAAATGAGGTATCATAAATGAAATCAGCATCAACAGTGTCTAGTATCGACACAAAACATAAATCTCAATGTCTCAAAACCTTAGGCTCCGGCTATCCGGACTGGCCTGTATCATCAAATCTCAGTATCTCAATATCCCGAAATCTCAATATCTAGGGCGCCGTCAGTCCAGACCGGCCCCTACCATCCATCTCAAGACCACGACGGTATCCTCCGGATATCTGACGCGTCGGGTAATATCACCGGTCGGTAGTGTTCCCCTGCCAGGCTCAACGTCAACAACACGGCCTTCTCGCCCCGGGGTACCGTACCGGGCCCACCATGTACCCGAAATGGTTCATCCAACTCCTCGAATCGGGTCTCGAAATCCATCAGCAAACTCATGGTGGACGACTCATACATCATGGGAAAAACCGCGCTTTTCATTTAAAAAGAGAAAGAAGAAGTTTGTATATGTTTTGCGGTTTTCCCCAAATCCAGAAAATCTCATGGAAATCCGAATCCAAAACCTCAATAACACGTAAAAAGTGAATATATGCATGAGAATCCATGAATGAGGCATAACAATGAATAACAGTATGCATGAAGTAGCAGGTAATAACTACAATGTCTAAACTAACATATAAGGCAAGTACACTAATATCATGTCTAAACTTTTAGCTAACAGGCTATGTCAAGCAATAATATTTTATAAGGTGTACGTGACACGGCAATTACCGATGAAGATGTGTGTGAGCCGGCATGTAAGTGTACGTGGTACATACGCATCATCGGTAATGGTGCCGGTGTCCTAACCACAAGATATCAACAGTAGAATATGAAACAGAATATAAGCATGCGATGCGGAGCGAACCACAATAATGAGCGGGAGATGAACATTAGACGCAACGATAACTAATCTGCATTAACCTAATATAAGTCCTACAATGGTGCCTTTTGAAAATAACACGAATCGTGGGGTTTTGAAAATAGGGGCTAAGGTGTTTTTATGAAAAGATACGTCTTTTGAAATATCTGTAGGATCCCTTGGGCTGTCTTTTAAAATACCCACGATTCATTAGTTTTTGAAATAGGTAAGAATCGAATCTAATCTAACAACTAAACTAAACTAAAGGGCTAAGCTAACAAGCTGGACTACAGGTAAGAAAACCGCCTAACATCTGAGTCGATACATACACATAGCTGTATATATATTAGTCGGCGATCCCGCCTCAATAATATCATATCCGATACCATATCTATAATCAGACATCCCAAGTCATCAGTGCGGATCAATCATCAGAATATAGCTCGTACGTAAATCCGTCGTACGGCATCCCCAAATCTGGGTACGGGTCAAAATCATATTCATCACACTATTCATCCGGTATCCTCTTTATCAAAGATCATAGTCTAAGGTACTGACCTATGTCTAATACAATACTAATATCATCAATATAGTCATGATCTGACTACTGATCGACAGTCTCGTACAAACCGATATCATCAGCACATATCATCATCAAGGGGTATATATCGCCCAATACAGCCTAGGATCAATATCCTAGCATATTATATCTCATATCACGATCACATGTCGACCACTTTATTTATAACACTATTCACCCGTATCGTCGTCCCAAGATCCGCTATAACACCAGGACATACCTCAAGTACGAATACTGCCATATCACCGATATCACAATCTCAACACAAATCTCATCGACTCATCTCAATCCCAAGTATCATCCCTAAATCCGTATGTGAACACATAGACCCATACCTATGTGAACACATAACTATATATTCCCGTATGAGCACAAAAGAAAGAAGAAAGTATGCAAGTATGGGTGGGTGTGTGCAAGTGTGTGCGACCGCTACTCTAGGTTTTCGCAACACTCAATCATCCAAGAACAACAAATATCCATATTTATCATCAATAACTCAAACAATATATAAACAATATATATATGTGTGTATACGTATTCATATACATCACCACGAACTGCGGGGGTGCTATACGCCATCCACCCGACTTCTCCCCGTAGATATAAATCTACTCACCTGGTCCTCGCTCACCGGTGCCGACGTCGCCACGCGCTTGCTTGTCGTCTCGAAGTCCACATGGGGTACCTACATATCATAACGCACCGTATCGCATTAAAATCCGACTCATGACCAAAACGACGCACGAATCCCACATAGGTCAAAACTTATGGTTGCTTTCACAAATCGACCCAAAAACCCTCGACTTCGGCGTACAAACGCCAAACCATCGAGAAAGCTCCCAACACACTCATTTGTACAATTACAAGCACTAATTATAATATAAAATAGCTTAAAATTCACAAAAACCCCAATTTCACTTAAAAAGTAATTTTTCCGAAAATCTAGCACAAATCACCGTTTTAGTACAAAACTCGATGTATAAAAGAATCTAGCGGCCACAATATTCACTAAATATCTTAAATAAGTCATAAAAACCATTTCCATAATTTAATCTCATAAATTTGCATAATTTCCAAAATCCTAGTTTGCAAAAATATCAATTTTTAACACCTTTTAAAGCAAAATTCACAATTCATCAATTAAGCTTGGTTTTGCATGATCCAAAGTCATTAAACCACTCATTATAATATTAATAATAACATGAAACCATAATTATATTTTAATCTAAAGTATTTAACAATTTTCTAAAAACCCTAGTTAGCAAAATAACTTAATTAAGAAATTTTATAAGTAATGGTTTGTAATTAACAACTAGATTAGCTTTCTACAAAACTTAAGATGTTAATCCACATCACTAAACCATACACAATATATCACAACACAAATCCACAACAAAACCCTAATCTAAACCTTCTCTTGAAAACCCACATCTTTAAATTAAACCATAATTAAACGTATAATTAGGCTAGACTAAAGTATTTAGCAACAATTTAAACAAAAGACCAAGATTTATACCTCATGAACCATGGATGAAACTTGAGATCTAGACCTCCAATTTGAAATCCTTGCACCAAGATCCATGCTAAAGGAGATGAGGGAAAATGGGTAAGAGTCGGATTTGGATTTTAGCTTGATTTTTGAGGTATTTTGATGAATTTTTGATGCAAAATGAGAGAGGGAGAAAGAGGGGTTGTTGTTGGTGCAGGAAATGGGAGGCTCGACCAGAAATTAGAGGGGGGGTGAGGGAGGAGAGAGAGTGAGGTGGAGAAAGTGTTGAAAAGTCAAAGTCTACCTTACTTCTACACTTCTTTTTCTTTTCTTTTCTTTGTTTTATTTTTTCTCTTGTGAGATGAGTGGCCCAAGAATGGTGGGCTATCAAGGGGCTGTCCAGAGCTATAGGGGAGTGGGTGTGGGTTTTGTTTGGGTGAGAAAAAATAGATAAATGTTATACCCCACCTCCATTAACACTAATTTCACCGAAAAAAACATTTTTCTTCGATATTTTCTAAACCATTTTGGCAAACCATTTCATTTCAAAAACCACATGATAAAAGTTTATTTAATGTGTTATAATGCACAAAATTTGTTTCAACTCAATCGAATTTGTAATTTTTCCTAATTAAATGTATTAGTGACGGCTTAAAATAATATTAAAATAATTAATTTCGGAAAATTTTTCAGAAAATTTGAAATTTCACCAGTGGGTCAATAAACACCAAATACTAGCAATTACATAGCTAGAATATGTATATTTAATTTTATAATGAAGATATTTGTATTTTGACTTTTTACCGAAAACCCCCTTATTTTACCAATTTTTTTGAAATTTCACCGAAACGATTTTCAAAACGTTACAGATACACACACGCACACACTGAGACTCGACGTGGTGTATACATGTATGTGTATATATATATAGGACTAGGTGTAGGTATATATATATATATATATACACAATACGTATATGTGATACAAGGATGTGATATGATACACGTGGATGAAACAATATAACTGGGCTTGATGCCGTGATTCTTGGCTTTACGGTCGTGTTATGATGTTAGCGGATCATTAGGAAATGAGATAATGAATAGGTATACATAAATAATAAAAGGTGGTGATGATATTTAAGTATATGGGACTCTAAAATAGAACCCGGACCGTAACCTGTGCCTGAAATTCTGATATGATATCATATAGGTGTGACTTGATTACGACATCATATAGGTGTGGCTTGATTTCGATATCATATATGTGTAACTTGATTACGATATCATATAGGTGTGACTTGATGACGATATGATCTAAGTGTGACTTAATCACAATATGATACATATGACATGATATTTCTGAGGATAAATTAACGATGTATATTTATGCTGACAATGATATATGATTGACGTATGCGATTACAGTATAGCACCTTGATCTTGACATGTGTTGATGATGATATTATACGAATGATGAGACACGTAGGTGATACTTTACCCGTACCCCGATATTGGGATGCCGTACGATGGATTTTACCGTACGAAGCATAGATATGATGATTGATCCGCACTCTTGATTCGAGAAAGCCGTACTACGTACGTGATGCCATTGAGGCTGGATCGCCGACTATTAGAGATATGGATTCAGACCTTAGGTGGACTCTTATTTCTTATTGACTAGTTTCTTAGGTTTAGTTCCTTAGGAGGTTAGATGGACACTAGTTTAGGCTCGAGTCATATAGTTGTAGTTATACTTGTATATCACAGATGTGGTTATTACACATCCGTCTTTACATTCATACCGTAATCATAATGGTGCATGTTCATTCATATGTTTCTATAATCAGAATAAAACTTTGCCTGTTAGGACACCAGCACCATTACCGATGATGCGCATATTCCACGCACACTTATTTGCCGGCTCACACATATCATCATCGGTAATTGCTATGTCACGTACACTTTAGATCATATTATCTTTTATTGATACAATCAGCTAACAGCTAGATCGATATAATATTGTGATTACTCTCTGGTGTTAGTATAGACATGGTATTTATTACTTAGACATTTCATGCATTCGCATTTTCATGTTATCATCCAGTATTATGGGGCATATGCCGACTCTTATCATATACTTACTCATGATTTTGGGATTTTGGATTTCTATGAGATTTCTGGATTTTTGGGGAAAACCGCAAGAATATATAAAAACTTCTCTCTCTCTCCTCCTCTCTTTTTAAAACATAAGATGCGGATTTCTCGTGATGTATGTGTCGTCCACCATGAGATTTCATGTTTTATGTTGGATTTCGAGACCCGATTAGAGGAGTGGATGAACCTTCTCGGGTATATGGTGGGCCCGGTATGGTACCCCGGGGCAAGAAGATCGAGTTGTAGACGATGAGCCTGGCAGGGGAGGACTACCTACCGGTGATGTCTGGCGCGGCGGATATCCGGAGGATACCGACCGTTGTCGTGAGATTTGATGATATGGGCCGATCCGGACTTACGGAGCCCGAGATATTGAGACTATGAGACATTGACATTATGAGATATTGAGACTTGAGATTTACATGTTTTGTGTCGATCCTTGACACGGATTTCCATGGATTTCATCGTTGATATTTCAGATTTCTATACACATTTTACCATGATAAAAGTTAAAAATTTCTTATACAGATATATCTAGATTTCAGGATTGGTTATTTCACATTCATGGTGCATGCATACTCATTCACATGACATAGTTCTATATGAGGCACTGATACGAGCACGGAGCATTTGCACTTACACGTAGCTTATTATCCTGTCTTTACTTGATGACTAGTAGTATATTAGTATATTATTATGACCTAGGATAGCGTCGTGCATTCGATTTCTTTTCGCAGATATCTTCTACTCATGAGTAGGCAACTCACCCCCGTTGTGCCAAATTTTATTACAAGTTCGATGTACAGGTTTTCCTGGCAGCTTGCTGGCACATCTTTTCACTCAGGATGATTTGCACAGTAGGTTGGTTCACTTGTATCTGGACCGCCATTGTACTTTTATTATTTCATTTGTATCTAGAAAGCTCCATCAACCAAACTTGTATTACTTGATAGTTTACTGGATCCGTTGTTTATTTCGACCTTAGAGCCGCGCTTGTATTATTATGATATTTGGTCGTTTTGTTTTCTTTTGAGTTTTGAGCCTCGCCCTTTGGCGTTGCATACTATTGTGCATTGATGTGGTTGTTTCCGCCTTTTGGCGTAGAGCTAGCTCCCATTTGGGGATGCTTTTTATTGTTTGTATATATATTATTCTTGTTTGTACCCGTTTGGGGCCAGTTTTTACAAAGGAGACTCTGCCGAAAATTTTGAGAAAATTGGATGTTGCTTTTAAACTTGTTTTCTACATGTTTTCCTTTACTTCTTCTTTTTATGGTTTAGATTTCTGGGTTTCGACTTACTTAGGTTACGTTGCGCCTCTATACGCTTCGTAATCTAAGTGCCGGTCGCGTTCCGTACTTTCGGGTCGTGATACGTGAGTAGGCCACTCGGCACTTCGAGATACCCGATAGTTTGTGCACCCCACCTTGGATCTATCCTAGGAGCAAAAAACAGTAAAAAGAAATTATACAATGGCGGCTACAACCTCATCCCGGATATGCGGCCATACAAATAATATTACATCAAATTACATATTACATGAATTGAAAGATAAAGAAAACTCTCATCTCACAACCCCCGGCTATTCATCCGCGACAATCCAACAAATTCATATACACAAACCATCAACATTACAGATCAAAGATATGTATAACCCCCACTAATCGACGTATAGCGATTAGCAGAAGTTCAATACATATATCACATCACAGATATAACTCATTGGCCAAAGTCTACAGAAGTTCGATCAAAATACGGATTTGTAACCACCCCAAACACAAATTTGTTCCCTGGAAAATCTGGGCAGAAACAACATATTCCAAAAATCCCAAAACACCTTTCTAAAAACACTGTAGGAAAAATGACCCACGGCCGAGTCAACCAGGCCGCGGATCCGCGGCAAGAAGCATGTTCTTGCCGCGGTTCCGCGGCGCGTTGACCAAGTCAGTGGACCATTTTTCTTGTGTGTTCTTTAAAAACCCTGAACCGATTTTTAGTATATGTTAAATAATTTTTTGAACAAGTTTAAAAATGGGCAGAAAGTTAACCTTTCCGGCGTGTTTTGCGGTTTTTTTTCTCCGATCGAAATTCAAGATACTTTGCTAACATGCTAGTGTGTGTTTAGCTAATCTCTGATACCACTGTAAGTCCACGTTACCTGTCCCGGTTCTTTCGGGGTTGAGGAAATGGTGAAAAACGATTTTTTTGGGCTAGGGTAACATGGACTAGAAACCGGATCTTTGCTAAAAAAACACACTAGCAACTAACTACAAGTTTTACCTACTCGGTTAGAGGGTTATACCTAGTCTTGAACTCCTTCTCTTCTTCTCCTTGGAGTGGGTTGAATGGTTCCTCCTCGTCGCCTTCTCTTGTCGAAGAAAGATCCACCCGAGGGCCTCTACCTTGAGCTCCTTCCTCAAACTTGAGGTAACTAAAGTGCTAGGTTTGCTAAACCTTGAACATTAAGATGAGTAGAGAGTGATTTTGGTGTTTTATTTCAAATGCAAATGGTTCTCAACTCATGAGAGAAATTTTTCTTTGAGAGAGAGGAAGAGGATGAGAGAGAATGAATATGAGAGAATGAAATGAAAATTACAACCATATCACATATATATGAATTATTAATTAACAATATTAATCAAAAAGAAAAAGGTGATGGTTGATTTGAAAAGACCATTATCATTTCACATTTAATGAATTTTGCAAAGATCAAAGAGCATCTTTTGTGTGAAATGATGATAGTCAACTTTTCAACTTGGGTCAACAAGTCAACCATGGTCAAATGGTCAACAACCCTAACCATAACACAATTTCCTTTTAATTAACATTATTAATCAAATTTCACATATTCATTAGGGTTTGGAAAAAGACAACAGTCATCAACCCTAATGAGAATCCTCTGCCTCTGCCTCAGTCAACTGTGCATACACACCCGCATCCATGTTCCGAGGAATACGAATACAATGAGATAAAACCAATCCCAAAACATATACTAGGATCTGGCTTAAACGAAAGCCCGCTAGTAATAACTGTCCAGACACCAAACGTGTACAAGTGCGCGGATGTGAACGAACCCCGTCGCAAAACCATGCGACCTCTGCTCTGTTTTGCCCAAAGGCGAATAACCCTCTGTGTTTGACTCTAAAGACTTGACACTACGCTGGCAGTGGGTTTAACCACAGACCGCAAGCGGCACTGGCTGTACGTAACGGTCCCCAGGTAGATGCCGATAAGAAGACTGATGAGGTGAACCCATCCGAACTCCTACTGAGCCTATATGTGACAATCTCCGTACAGTCCGGTCTGTTCGTATGAGAGTATCGCATGGCGGGCTTAGGGGGTGGTAAACGTCAGTCCCCTAATAGCGGTACAAGTCTTGCCGGAGTGTATCCAAGAACACCCTGAGATATCACTAGAAACACTACCAGTATATCTCGCTAGCCCTGGCCAGGGACTTTCTGTAATGGCTCTCCTAGACACAGCGCGATATCAACCCCCAATACCGGGAGAGAGGAATCCTGTTTAACCGTCACTGCCTCCAAGTGCTTTGGGACTGCACCCAACTACTACCTGTTTGCACGACTCCTTTGAGCCATGGTAGGGTAGTAATCAAAGTACAGTGGGAACACACTCGAGGCGAAGTGACAGTGTCAAGTCAGCGGACTAAGCTGTACTCATGTCACCTGGGAACTGATAACTGACGATAGGTATAGTACCAACCAACAGTTCCCAACGAGTCCTGTCCAGTGTACTCGTAACCTAATGAGCACCCGCATACTATCTCAAGTACGACATACTGACGGCTGTGGGACAGGCCGTCTCCCCTGCTGGGATGAGAAGCGTATACGCTAGTCTACTCCGGAGTATCGATGCCCCGTCTCGATAATCCCACGACAAGGGACCTGTATATAAGGATGTGCTTGTAGATTACCCAGCCCCCACTAGTGTGACTGCCATCACAACGCTGGTAATCAAGCAAAGATCCTAAGGGCTCCACTAATGTGTATAGGTGATATGCTAAAAGAAACACATGTACACATTAATGTAGAGACAAACCAAGTAGCATACTACCATTTCGAGCAAGATTGTCTATACAACTGTGAATATCCCAAGCTTCTATCAAGTAATATACAAACTAGTATGTACAGTAATGGCCTCTAGGGCATATACACTAACACTAGGACTACGCATATCGGGCCTAGTGGGCGGCAAGCGTCAGTCCCCTAAAAGCGGTATAAGTCGTGTCAGAGCGAAGCCCATTACACCTTGAGAAACTATTGGAAAACCTACCAGTAAATGTCGCTTGCCCTGGCCAGGGACTTTGGGTAATGGCTCTCCAGACACAGCGCGATATCAACTCCCAATACCGGGAGAGACGAATCATGTCTAACCGCCACTGCCTCCAAGTGTTTCGGGACTGCACCCAACTGCTACCTGTTTGCACGACTCCTTTGAGTCGTGGTAGGGTAGCAATCTAAGAACAGTGGGAACACACTCGAGGCGAAGCAGCAGTGTCAAGTCTGCGGACTATGCTGTACTCATGTCACCTGGGAACTGTTAACTGACGACGGGTATAATACCAACCAACAGTTCCCAGCGAGTCCTGTCCGGTGTACCCGTAACCCAACGAGCACCTGTATACTATCTCCAGTACGACGTACTTATGGCTGTGGGACAGACCATCTCCCCAACTGGGATGAGAAGCGTACACACTAGTCTACACCAGAGTATCGATGCCCTGTCTCGATAATCCTACGACCAGGGACCTGAAAAAGGATGTGCTTGTAGACTACCCAGCCCCACTAGTGTGACTGCCATCACAACACTGGTAGTCAAGCAAGATCCTAAGGGCTCTATCAATACGTACACTATCAGTGTATAAGCCCTAGAGGCCATTACTGTATCATACTAGTTTGTATATTACTTAATAGAAGCTTGGGATATTCACCATTGTATACACAATCTTGCTCAAAATAGTAGTATGCTACTTGGTTTGTTTCTACTTCAGTGTGTGTACATGTGTTTCTTTTAACATATCGCCTATACACATTAGTGGAGCCCTTAGGATCTTTGCTTGATTACCAGCGTTGTGACGGCAGTCACACTCGTGGGGGCTGGGCAATCCTCAAGCACATCCTTATGCAGGTCCCTAGTCGTAGGACTATCGAGACAGGGCATCAATACTCCGGAGTAGACTAGCGCATGCGCTTCTCATCCCAGCACGGGAGACGGTCTGTCCCACAGTTGTCGGTACGTCGTACTTGAGATAGTATGCTGGTGCTCGTTAGGTTACGAGTACACTGGACTGGACTCGTCGGGAACTGTTGGTTGGTACTATACCTATCGTCAGTTATCAGTTCCCAGGTGACATGAGTACAGCTTAGTCCGCTGACTTGACACTATCACTTTGCCTCGAGTGTATTCCCACTGTACTTTGATTACTACCCTACCACGGCTCAAAGGAGTCGTGCAAACAGGTAGTAGTTGGGTGCAGTCCCGAAGCACTTGGAGGCAGTGACGGTTAGATAGGATTCGTCTCTCCCGGTATAGGGAGTTGATATCGCGCTGTGTCTAGGAGAGCCATTACACATAGTCGTCCCTGGCCAGGGCAAGCGAGATACACTGGTAGGTTTCCAGTGTTATCTTAGGGTGTTCTGGGCTACACTCCGACACGACTTGTACCGCTCTTAGGTGACTGACGTTTACTACCCCCTAGGACCGCCATGCGATATTCTCAGATGAACAGACCGGACTGTACGCAGATTGTCATAGACAGGCTCAGTAGGAGTTCGGATGGGTTGGCCTCATCAGTCTTCTTATCGGCATCAACCTTGGGGCCGTTACATACAGCTAGTGACGCTTGCGGTTTGTGGTTAAACCCACTGCCAGCGTAGTGTCGAGTCTTTAGAGTCCCACACAGAGGGTTATTCGCCTTTGGGCAAAACAGAGTAAAGGTCGCATGGTTTTGCGACAGGGTTCGTTCACATCCGCGCACTTGTGCACGTTTGGTGTCCGGACAGTCATTACTAGCGGGCTCTGGTTTGAGCCAGATCCTAGTATATGCTTTGGGGTTACTTTTATCTTGTTGTATTCGTGTTCCTCGGAACACGAATGCGGGTGTGAATGCTTAGTTGACTGAGGCAGAGGAAGAGGATTCTCATTAGGGTTTTGGTACGGGTGTGTATGCACAGTTGACGGTTGTCGTTTACCAAACCCTAATGAATATGTGAAATATTAATTAATAATATTAATTAAAGGAAATTGAGTTATTGTTAGGGTTGTTGACTTGTTGACCAAGGTTGACCAAGGTTGAAAAATTGACCATCATCATTTCAAGCAAAGATGCTCATTGATCTTTGCAAATCTCATTTAATGTGAAATGATAATGGTCATTTCAACATACCATCACCTTTTTCATTTTGATTAATTTTGTTAATTGATTAATTAACATATATTTGATATGGTTGCAAAAACTCTCTCATTCTCTCATTCTCATTCTCTCTCATCTTTTCCTCTTCCTCTAGCTCAAGGAAAATTCTTCTCATGAGTTGAGAACCATTTCCTTTGAGATAAAACACCAAAGCCACTCTCTACTCATCCTAAGGTTGAAGGTCTAGCAAGCCGAACACTTTAGTTTCTTCAAGTTCGAGGAAGGAGCTCAAGGTAGAGACCCTCAGGTGGATCCATCTTCGGCAAGAGAAGGCGACGAGGAGAGAACCATCCGACCACTACAAGGAGTCCAAGAGAAGGAGTTCAGGTTGAGGTATAACCCCCTAACCGAGTAGGTAAAGCTCTTGTTAGTTGCTAGTGTGTAGTTTAACAAAGATCCGTGTTTTATAGTTCATGTTACCATAACCCAAAAAATCGTTTTTTACCGTTTCCGCAAGCCCGAAAGAACCGGGAGAGGTAACGTGGACTTACAGTGGTATCAAAGCCTAGCTAAACACACCCTAGCATGTTAGCAAAGTATCTAGAATTTCGATCGGACAAAAAATCGTAAAACACGTTAAAAATATCAACTTTTTGCCAATTTTTATTTCTGCTCAAAAAATAATAAATCATGTACTAAAAATCGGCTCAGGGTTTTTACAGAGCAGGCAAGAAAAACGATCCAGTGAGTCGACCAATTCACCGCGGATCCGCGGTATGAGCATGCTCCTGCCGCGGATCCGCGGCCGAGTTGACTCTGCCGTGGATCGTTTCTCCTGCAGTGTTGTTGTGTTGGTGTTTTGTGATTTCTGGGATGGTTTGTTTCTGCCCAGAATTTCCAGAGAACAAATTTGTTTTTCGGGTGGTTACAAATCCGTATTTTGATCGATTTTCTATAGACTTTGGCTAATGGGTTGTATCTGTAATGTTATATATGTATTAAACGTCTGCTAATCGCTATACGTCGATTAGTGAGGGTTATACATATCTGTGATCTATAATGTTGATGGTATGTGTATATGAATTCGTTGGATTGTCGCGGATGAATAGCCGAGAGGTTGTGAGATGAGAGTTTTTTCTTTATCTTTCAATTTATGTAATATGTAAATTTGATGTAATATTATTTGTATGGCCGCACATCCGGGATGAGGTTGTAGCCGCCATTGTATAATTTCTTTTTTCTGTTTTTGCTCCTAGGATAGACCCAAGGTGGGGGGCATAAACTACTAGGTATCTCGAAGTGCCGAGTGGCCTACTCACGTCGTTGAGGGAGGTTGCTTCGCTTCGGGTACTTGGCGGGTAGTTTGCTGCACCCATAGGGGTCTACGGTGGGGTATTGGCTATTCATCGCGACCGTGTAATCCGCTTTTCGTTACAGGCTCGAACGGAATGTGGATTCCTAGTATATCCAATGTATTCATCTGTGATCTGGAATGGCTATCATTGCATCTGACGAATGTGTATATATTTATATATGATATCTATTTAGGCGTTGCTTATGTTTTGCATCCGCGCTAGTCCAGCCCCTGCTCTGTCGTTAGTTAAGTAACCTAACGGGTGATGACGGGACCCCATGGCGAATGCGGATGGCATAAGCGTACGTCATATTTTCGTTGTTTTCTGCAATGGTAGGATTAAATGATGGGACGCATTAAAATTAATGCAAGAAAATAAACCAAGTAAAAGTCGTTGGAACATTTTCAAAACCACTCGGTTCTTTTCAAAAACCAACTTTTAAATGCGAACCACTCCTTTTAAAAGCTATCTCGTTCCATCGATTATATCAAGTTCACTACGTTCGCGGTTTCGCCAAAACCATTTGTAGCCCTCCATCATTTCAGTTAAATATTCAGTAGTATTCAAGCTATGTATTTTGACCTTACGCCAAGGCATAATGATTAGTAGCTGCCGGATATTTATCTGTTGCATAGATAGAATGCGTTGGTTTGAGACAGTCGTACTGCCATTTTGGCCTACGTCAAGGGTTGGTACGGGTGGGTTCAAATTAACCTGGATAATGATGGGTAGAACTTGATATGTGACTTATGACATTTTGACCTACGCCAAGGTCATAAGAGCATGGGGCAAAAATCCACATCGGGAGTTTCAAAAGAAGCTGAAACTTGCTAGCGCTGCATACCATTTGGAGTGTGATGATTCTGGTAGGATTCCTTCAGTTTTGTCACGCGATGATATTTGGATCCCGATCCTACTGTGAGTATATGCTACTCCTAGGAAAATTTCTCACTTAACGATCAATGCTATAAACCTAGTAGGTGTCTAGAAAGGTGTTAGCGGGGCTACGCCCCTAAGGAAAAGAGGTTATTTAATTAAGGAACTTCGCAAAAGCGTTGGAAAACCTACCTCAAAGTACCGACACTAGTCTGGCTGAACGGTTAAGCAAGTATTGTACGGTGAGATTGATCCCGACTAATTCTTCCTTTATGGTTTGAGGAGGGATTCGAGAGACAGTGGGAGCCATCCTGTTTAGACAAACTAAAAACCACTCTAAACTTGCAAGAGCATCATGCTAAAGCGTTTCTTCTCTCTCTCCTAATTGCAGTGACCAATCGACATGACCGGACTTAAGTTATTACTAGATAAAAATATACTGTCAAGGTCAAACTACAAAGATTGGCTCAGAAATGTCAAAATGGCAATCACTTACGACAAGTTGGGGTATCTCCTTACCACCAAAGCTCCCCCTGTCCTAGGTCCCACCTCCAGCGTCGCGGATATAGAAATCCGTAAGACATGGGAGATCGACTGCGCGAAGGCCAAGTGCCTCGTGCTTGCTTCTATGGACAATGAACATCAGAGGAGGCACGAGAATATGGACCTAGAATCCATATTTCTTCATACAAAAGAACTGTATGGAGAGCAATCCCATATCGCCAGATACGAAGTCTCGAAAAAGTTGTTTTCGACGAGATTGGCCATCGGATCATCGGTAGTGGAACACGTGCTTAAGATGATTGGCTTCATTGAAGAGCTCGCGGACCTTGGGACCACGTTAGAGAACGAGCTCTATACAGACTTGATTCTCCAGTCCCTTCCTTCTACTTACGCCTAGTTTATCCTGAACTTCAACTTGCAAGGAAAAGAGGTTGAACTTCCGGAGCTCCTCAACATGTTGAGAAGTGCAGAGGGCACCCTACAGAAAGGTAGGGAAACATCCACTTTGTTTGTAGGAGGATCTTCTTCTTCTAAATCCAAGGCAAAAGCCAAGGGAAAGAAGAAGAAAGCCCCCGCCAAACCAAGGGGTGGTGTTAGTAAAGTGGATACGAAGGGAAAGACAAAAGCAACAAAGGTAGCGGGAAAGCTTGTGGGAAAGGAAGAATGCTTTTACTGTCACAAGAGTGGACACTGGAAAAAGAATTGCAGGGCTTGGAAGGCCAGAAACCGGGATCTGAAGCAAGTTGCAGCTTCGGCTTCAGGTGTGTATGTTATTGAAAACTGTCTATCAATAAACTCTACATCCTGGGTATTGGATACCGAATCAGGATCTCATATCTGTAATTCTTTGCAGGCACTGAGAAGGCGTAGGGTTTTGAAGGCAGGTGATATGACCCTCAGAGTTGCAAATGGAGCTAGCATGGATGCTGTAACACCCGAGCCCAATAATACTATTTCTATTACTAGTTGAGTGTTATACATTGCTCATTTCAATTATCCTGATTGTTTGGTGCTTTTTGCTAAATTTTAACCGGTTAAGTCATTTTGGCACATAACAAATTTTAACACCTAAAGTGAAATTAAAAATATCCATGTTGGCCTACTCGTCGCCACTAGTTGCGTGGTAGCGTCCGCGCGTCGAGATTTCATCCCGTTCGGCGAAACGGGCAAGTTTGGACGGCTACGCGCGCGTGCAAGTGTCCGACTTGGGGGCATGCATTTTAATCACAAAACATCTCTTTTTAAAATTTGGAACCCGCTTAAAATCCTATAATTTGAATTTGAAACATTTGGGCGCAACCCGGGCGCGATTTGGAAATGCTTCATTTAGCGCCGAAATGCCCATTTAATTAAATATATTTAAACCATATAATATATAATTCTGTTATATATTTTAACGTATAAATCTTTTTTTTAAAATCTTTTAAATTTTATTTTTAACTTCCCCGTACCTCATCAGCCAATCACGAGGGAATAAATCCCTCGTGGGCCCCCCAACCCACTCTCTCTCTCTCTCTGTCTCTCTAATATTTCTTTCTCTCTCTCTCCTAAAATCTTTCTCTATCTCTCTCCCATATACGTAATAAATCCCTCGCCTTCGTCTTCCTCTCGCAGATAACCCCCGCGAGAACCCAGCACCCCCTCCTCCATCGCCGCCACCCGCCGATCCCCTCGTCTCCATGTCCCCTTTCCATCACCTCTCCTCCTTTTCCCCGACGACGCCTGCAACCTTCACCCCGCATCAAACCCTTTTCCCAAGCTTGCAACCGACGGGAAAACCCTACCCAGGCTGAGCTCCAGCCTCGTCGCCGACCGCCCAACCCCAAACTAGTCACCATCATCCTCACAACCTCTGTCTCCTCTCCTCCTTTCCCCGACCAGGACCTTGCATCACCCCCGTCGCAGTTCAACCCAAGAAACCCACCTGCAGTTCCTCCAACCCTCTCACCTTCTTCAGTTCGCCGGAAAACGCCGCCGTCGACCTTCGTCGTCGTCACCCCGCGCCACCGCCGACCACCTCCTCTTCCCCTGCAACCAAAACCCGGCCATTACCTCTCCCTCCTCACCGTTTCTCCTTCTCCAGCAAACTGCAACCGAGTCTGCCGCCGGCGCTCCCTCACCGGCGCCCCATCGCCGTCGACCCCGTCGGTATCGCGACACTTGCAACCCCAGTAAGCTTCTCTTCACTTTCCCTATTCTTTTTCCCCTCGCTGGTTGTTATTGATCCGTGCGTAGTAATTGCTAACTTTTGTCGCTGTTTTGGCGGTTCGCCGGAATCCGGCCGTGCCGACAACTTGACCCGACGTCCAGCGAAGTACTCTGGTCCGTGTGGTCCCGCTGTTCGCTGTTTGGACTCGACCCGTGGCCCGTGCATTCCGTCTCGTGTTTTCCGCCGACGTTGCATTCGTGTTTTCCGGTTTGCGAAACCGTCGAGGCAAGTATCCGAATACTTGCTTTAACATGCTAGTACACAAGATCAAGTCTTGCTATACACTTAATTATCATATTATTTTATAACTTAGAATTGACGGTTACAATTATTCTTAACATTGAATCGGTATAGTAGTTTCTTGTAATTAATCGGTCTGCTATCAATCCACACTTTAACTAACTAAACCAAGTAGATCGTCCTTGCTTCATTTGTTAAATCACCCATGAGACAATTATTATGCTTTAGTTTAATTCATGTAGCTTCATTACTTTATGTTGTTGATATTGCTTCACCTTGTGACTATTGCACCCCAAGGGTGCTTGAACCTGTTAATAAGAGAATACAAAGCAACACTGTGTTTACATCGAATAATATTGTTATTTACTGTTTCCTGCTGTTGTTCCTTATTCGTTTCTATACCTGTTATGAGCATACTCGATTACATTACATATTGACCCGACCCTGCTACACCTGACACATGTTTACATACTGATGCACCGGACATGACACCCTGTACATACCGACTCAACCTATTGTACTACGACCTAACTTATTTCATGATCTCATGTCTAATGCCGACAAACCTGACTTGGGGTCCTCATGGACCATTCCTGTTGTCTATCCAGACAGACCTGCTTTTACCTGATCTTGTGTTGGCATTAGTCCCTGATTACTGAATACCTGACCTGACATACATAACTTAGGGGTATGGGGAAATCAAAGGTGAAACCGACTTGTAACTCAACAGTTCGATACCTGTTCTGATCAGTCTTACGGGCTCGGCCAGCCCCGGAGTGATGATGCTGATATCACTCGCCCATCCTGCTACCTATTACTGCCTAGCGGCACGTCTCGGATTCAGCCCCGAGGGTCTTGACCGTGGTCCCGGGCACGCACGGGATACTATTGAGTTACATCGACGAGTCATCAATTGATTTCAAAGACCTTAGCATAGAAAACCTGATAGAACAGTTTAGTTACCCACTGCACTTTACCCTGCACTGTTATTTCATAGTACTGCTTTATTCATGTTCATCCCTGCATTGCTTATTACCATGTTCATATTATATTATTGGTTGACATGACGCGCTGACGTCTGGGTTTGCATGGCCCAGATTCCTTACCACTGTCGACGACCGAGCAGGAGTACTTCAGCCAGCAGGCTGATTTGTGAGCTCTGTAGTGGTTAGTTCATTTATTGCATTTTATTTCCAGGTTCGATCCCGCATTATGGGACGTACCTTTCTATTATTGTATTGGATCATTTGCTTCCGCACTTATTGTTTATTGACTCTTGTTATCATGGATTTGGACATGTGTTAGATTAGTTTATTTATATTGTTCTTGATATCTCTACAACCGTGATGTGACTGTGGATGGATACTTCCTACCCACCGGTAGCATGGTTGGCTATGTTACGTGCCCAATCTTGCGTACTCTGGGAAGCGGGGCGTGACATGGTTTTTTTTGGTATCAGAGCCATAGGTTAGTCGGGTTGATTCTTTTGTAGTTGGGTATTGTACCCAATACACGAATCAAAATACCCGTGCTTAGGAAACTTGTCCTGCCACCTTGACCGTTTTACCATTCTTGAATCACATTCTTCCGGATTATATCTTTTACGACGTGCAAACTTACTTTGCATGTCGACTCGGAAACCTGATTTCTTGTTATCCCTAGGACTTGGGCGACTTGGATGGAGTTAAGTAATTGCGGCTATGATACCGCGGCATAGCTACAATGCGGTACTCTATTTAAGTATCTTGGAGTTCTAGCCTTGATCCACATTCAGAATCTATCATCATGCTAATGTTGGGTGTTTTGAATTCAGGATTAAGACAGGTAAGAAGTTGAAGACGTACCAGAGGCGTGTGAACGAAGCCGCCATGCTTGGAGTGATAAGAGAAATGCTGGAAATCAAAGAAACAGACTGAGATGATCCAGCAGCAAGCGGACTTGTTTCAGGAAGGTTTGCAGATCGTTCAGCAGTCTGTGAACGATGTTGGAACTAGACCAGTTGACCGAGTAGGGACCGTAGCAGATTTCAGACTTTTGGGTCCGTCTACTTTCACTAGTCTGGAGGAGCCGTTGCCAGCCGAGCAATGGCTAGTGGACACGGAGAATTTGCTGATTGCGGCGCAGATCCCAGAGGACAGGAGAGTTGATGTAGTGCGCTTTCAGCTAGTGGATTTCGCCCAAGAGTGGTGGCTTGTGGAGGAGACCCGCTTGCCCAAGCCAATCAGTTGGGCTGTTTTCTCTAAAAGTTTCCTGGAGAAATTCTTTCCGCGGACTGCACGGGAGGAAATGAAAGAGAAGTTCATCGGACTAAGGCAGAATAGAGCGCCATGAACGCGCATGCAGCAGAATGGACGAGACTCAGAAGTCTCGCTGGACCTTTCGCAGCCAACGATGCGGACAGCAGTTGCGGTAAGGATGAAATTCTGTCGGGCCAGTCGAGTTTAGGGCTAGGCCGACAAACAGTGTTCTTGCAGCTATGGAAGTTGATGGAGAGCCGGCAGTTGTTCACGATTTTATGGACGTATTTGAAGATATATCGGGCTTACCGCCAACGCGAGACGTGGAGTTCGCGATTGACCTTATTCCTGGTGCAGCACCAGTATCAAAATCTTATTATCCGATGGCACCAGTGGAATTGGAAGAAGTTAAGAAACAAGTTGGTGAATTACTCGAAAAGGGTTGGATTCGAAGCAGCAACTCGCCTTAGGGAGCTCCAGTTCTTTTAGTAAAGAAGAAGGATGGCACGAGAAGGATGTGCATTGATTATCGAGAATTAAACCGGGTGACTATTAAGAACAAGTGCCCGATCCCTCGCATTGGAGAACTTTTTGAGCAGCTTAGTGGAGCGAGAGTATTCTCGAAACTGGATTTGCGATCAGGATATCATCAGGTCCGAGTGAAAGCAGAAGACATTTACAAGACGGCGTTTCGAACTCGATATGGACATTTCGAGTATCTGGTGATGCCTTCGGAGTGACGAATGCGCCGGCAATATTCATGGATTTGATGAACAGGGTCTTTTCACCATTCTTGGACCAGTTTATTGTGGTATTCATTGACGATATTCTGGTATACTCGAAGAGTCCGGAGGAACATGCTGAGCATTTAAAGATCGCACTGCAGACGCTGAGACAGGGGAAATTGTATGCGAAGATGAGTAAGTGCGAATTCTGGCTGGAAGAAGTGAAATTTCTGGGACATGTCGTGTCGGGCGATGGAATCGCCGTCGATCCCGAGAAGATTGCAGCGGTTCGAGATTGGCCTATTCCAAGAAATGTGGCTGAGATAAGAAGTTTCCTTGGTTTGGCCGGATACTACAGGAGATTTGTGGAGAACTTCGCTCGTTTGGCAGAGCCGTTAACCAAGCTTACGCGCAAGGAGGTACCTTTTGTTTGGACGGATGGTTGTGCATTGGCCTTCGAGACGTTGAAGCAGAAGTTGATAACCGCCCCTATCCTAACTGTACCGGATAATTCAGGAGGATTGGTGATTCACAGCGACGCATCTGGAAAAGGATTGGGATGTGTTTTGATGCAGAATGGGAAAGTCGTCGCTTACGCATCGAGACAACTGAAGACTCATGAGAAGAATTATCCGACTCATGACTTGGAGCTTGCAACCGTGATCTTCGCCTTGAAGATTTGGAGACACTACCTTTTGGGCGAGAGAGTCGAAGTCTTTACAGATCACAAGAGTTTGAAGTATGTGTTCACTCAGAAGGAGTTGAACATGAGGCAACGCAGATGGTTGGAGCTGATGGCCGACTACGACCTTGATCTTAAGTACCATCCGGGAAAAGTTAACGTCGTGCCGGATGCGCTTAGTCGGTTACCAGCAATTCAGGTATTGACCGCACAAAGGGAGATCATTACGGATTTTCGGAGATTTGATTTGGAGGTTGTGCTACCACATGCTACGGGACAGCTGATGCAGTTGCAAGTACAGTCATCCTTAGTTGAGAAGATTAAAGCGGCACAATCGCAGGATCCTAGACTGTAACGGTTTCGAGAGCAGGTTGAAGCCGGACTACGAACAGATTTACTGATCCACGAAGACGGTTCGTTGAGATATGGTAGCCGTGTGTGTGTGCCAAAAGGAGATGTGGGTGAAGAGCTTATGAGGGAGGCACACAGCTCAGCTTACTCTGTACATCCAGGAGGGACAAAGATGTGCCGAGATATTCGACAGCACTTCTGGTGGGAAGGTATGAAGCGGGAGATTGCTCGCTTCGTGGCTAAGTGCTTGGTGTGTCAGCAAGTCAAGGCAGAACACCAAAGGGTTGCTGGTTTGTTGCAACCACTTCCGATCCCTCAGTGGAAGTGGGAACATATAACTATGGATTTCGTGACGACTTTACCGTGGAGTCCAAAGGGCCACAATGCAGTATGGGTGATTATCGATCGATTGACCAAGGCAGCTCACTTTATTCCTTTTCGGGTTGGTCAATCGACGGAGACTTTGGCAGAGCGGTACATGCAGGAGATTGTAAGATTGCATGGAGTACCGGTGAGCATCGTGTCCGATCGGGACACTCGGTTCTATTCGCACTTCTGGAGGAGTTTACAAGAAAGTTTGGGGACTCGATTGAAGTTTAGCACAGCTTATCATCCTCAAACTGATGGACAATCGGAGAGGACGATCCAGACCCTTGAAGATATGTTGAGGGCTTGCATGTTGGACTTCAAAGGTTCTTGGGAGGATCATCTACACCTGGTGGAGTTTTCGTACAATAATAGCTTCCAAGCGACTATTCAGATGGCTCCGTTTGAAGCGTTGTATGGTCGTAAGTGCCGTTCACCTGTTGTTGGGATGATGTTGGTGAACGAAGGTTGCTAGGACCAGATTTGGTGGTACAGACAGTCGAGAAAGTGAATACAATCAGGAAGCATATGAAGGCAGCTCAAGACAGACAGAAAAGTTGGGCTGACACGTCAAGAAGACCTCTAGAGTTCGCTGTGGGTGATTTGGTATTCTTGAAGATATCACCGACTAGAGGGGTGATTCGCTTTGGGAGTCGGGGAAAGCTTAGTCCTCGATTCGTTGGACCCTTCGAGATATTGGAGCGTGTTGGAGAGGTAGCGTACCGTTTGGCGTTACCACAGTCTTTGGCAGGAGTGCACGATGTGTTTCATGTATCTCAACTACGGAGGTATGTTCGAGATGAGACCCACGTCTTGGATCATTCGGAGTTGACCGTACGGGAGGACCTAACTTTTGAGGAGCGACCAGTTGAAATCAAGGATCGAAGAGAAAAGGTTCTTAAGAACAAGATTATCCCCCTTGTGCTAGTTTTTTGGGGTAATCGATTGCATGGAGAATCCACTTGGGAGCGAGAAGACGAGATCCGGCAGAAATTTCCTCACCTTTTCCTGTAGTTAGCTATCTTGTATTCTTGGGATTTTGTAATACCCAGCCTTTTTGTACGTCTATACCCGTATTTTCTTTTTCATCTATAAAATTTTTAATTATTCTTAGCTACCTAGCCCGTTCATTTCCCTTAGGCCATCTTTTAAAAATAGACTAAACTCATTTTTCTTAAGTCCATTATTCCCTATTTATTAACCCAGCCCAACTCCTCTAATTCTTCCATTTGAAAGCTAAAACCCTATAACCCAACACCATTTTTCCCTTACCATTAAATCCCCCTCAGCCCAATGTCCCTATAAAATTAAATCCATTTTTACTGGCCGTTCATTTCTCTCTAATTATTTTCTATTTCCACCCAAGCCCAGCAGCCCTCACACTAATAATAATTTTCCCCGGCCCGCTCAATTGCCAGCCCACATCCCATTTTTCAAATTCCTCAATTATAATTTTTCTACAGCCCATCTCCTTTTTCCCCAATTTCTTACTTTATTTTCTGAGCCCGGCCCGTGTCTTCTTTTCCTTTTAAATTCATTTTCTTGCAAGCCCAGCCCATTCATTTTTAATTAAATACTCTCTTCTATAAACCCAGCCCGGCCTGCTCCCATATATATATTTTCCACCATATTTTTTCTTCATAAGCCCATGGCCCGCCAGCCCATCAGCATCCCGTTCTCCTTTCGATTCCTTATTTTTATTTTTCTTATTTTTCCCGGCCCATTCCAACCGGCCCGCTCCCCGTCTTGAACCCGACCCGACCCGTCATCACTGTATATCTCCCTCTTCAAATTTCCAACGGCTACCTCCTTTAACGCGCGCGCGACACGCCTCCTCCGCCGACGCTCACGCCCACGCCCTCGCCCTGCCGTTGCCCCACGATTACAACCTCGTCGCCCTCATCTCTCCTCTACTTTCACCGAGCCCAAAAAAACGCGAGCACCCAAAAACTTCCATCGAAACCACTGCACCTCACCGACGGCGATCACCCATCTCGTCGACAAGCCCGCTCACTCCACCACTGCCGGCACCCACCTCTGAATTGCTCCTTCTTCCTCAACCCCTCCTCGACTCAAACCTCCCCTCGTTCTCCATCTTCCTCCTTCGCTCTCAACCCACCCCGCTGCCACCACTTCCATCGACGACGACGGCAAGTCCCTTCTTTTCCTCCTTCACCGACTGAATCCCTCATCTCCTTCTCATCTGAACCCACCACCACCACCACCGTCGAGCCCTTCCATACCTCCTCCTCTCTCCCTCTACTACCTCCCCGAGCACCCTCTCTGTCTCAACTCTCCCTCTCTCATTTCTCACTCTCTCTTTCTCCCTTTCTCTCACTGTTCCCCTCCCTCTCGTTCTCACATTGCATCTCATCTCTCTCTAACTCTCTAACTCTCTCAATCCTGTCACTCACTCTCCCTACAACCTCTCTCTCCCCTCCCTCTGTCCCTCTCTGTACTGCTATCTCTCTCTGCTCTCCTCTTCTCCCCCTCTCTGTGCTGCTCTCTCTCTCTCTCCCCTGTTTCTCTCACTGCATACACACTCTCCCTCTCTCTCTGTCTTTCCCCTATCTCACTCCCTAATTCTCTCTCAAAAACCATACAAAAACCATTTACTATACAAACACCCACTGCGGCCATTACCGGAGCGACACTGTCGACCGTCGTCGACCCTAGTACACTCGCAGAGGATCATCAAGCACCCCTCAATCTCCAGCAACCGTGCAACGGCTCCGGACAACTCCGACGCGAGATCCGCATCTCGATCCAAGCTCGCGCGAATCGGTTCCACGGCGTATGTCGCGCGTCCGTGACGACATTGTTGCCGTACGACCCCGAGACGTTCCCAGGCAAGTTTCTACTTGCTTACATGCTATGTTACTTAAGTTATAATCGTTAAATGCATAGATTATTAAAGTACAAGTTTAACTAATTATGTGCCTTAACCTGTTCGACGCGTGTTCCCAAAGGAAATCTTTCCCTAATTTAACGGAACTAAACGGTATTGGTTGGCCCGTATAACTGTGAACTTAGTGTATGAATTTCGCTGCATAATGTGATCGTTAAAGATTAAAACGGCTACCCCCAAGTTTAATTGCAAAACTGAAATTATATTGTACCTGAAAACCGTTAAATTCACCATAAATCATATACATACGAGAATGGTGCGTTCGAGGGCTCAAATCGAAGCCGACTCGACAAAATTTAACCCTGTATTAGTTTTCAGACATTCCTGTACTTAAACCATGATGAAAATAGGATCGGAGTGCGACTCTGGACTGCAGTCCAGAGAGACTCCAGTCTTTGCTTGCTGTTTCGTAGTGGATACCATAGAATTTCCTTAACTCGTAAGTTGCGGAACTCCACTGTTTATTATAGATAAATCTGTTAGCTAGACAACACAATTGATTTTATCCTGTTTCGTTACCGTTTGATATTTAATCTGTAATTTAGAAGATCGGGACACATAACAGTCCCAGCAGAATCAGAATTGACATGTTGATATTAAACAGATTATAACTCCTAACGTACAGACGCGATTGAAGATCCGTTTGTTGCGTTGAAAACTTTACTGATAACCCTAGAAATCATCTAACTGTAGCATCGCTAAATTATGATCCCAACTGGGGTTAAAATGCGTTGCGAAATGGATTCCTGATTCTGAAACCGGATTTCCAGCCGCATGCGCTTAAAATGAAACAGTTATAACTAATTATCCTGAAACCCGATTGGCTCGAAACCAAATTAGATGGATAGCTAACTGAACATATTAATTACTACCTGTTTATCATTTCGCTAAATTTTATACATATGTTTCATGATAAATCGTGCAAGTGATAGACTGTTGTTTTATGATACCTTAGTTGTGCTTCTTATACTGTTCATGCATCATATCATACTTATATCATTATAGTGATAACCTAGTGACATCGTGCATTTACCCAATGTTAGATTTTAGTGGTGATTGTGGCAAGTACGTCAGTGTTCGTGTAGCCGTGATTAAGTGAAAGTGATACGTACTTGTGCACAATCAGTGTCCCTTTTATTCTATTGCATTGTCGACGTCTGTGGGATGCGTGTACGTGTGACTATAAGTGGTATGGGACACTTATGGAAGCGCTTGCACGGATGTCACAGATAAGGCATCCGACACTGCCATTTATCTTAGGTATTGGTCGGGACGTGCTTGATGGAGGTCCTGCCTCCAGTTCTCGCGCAGACTTGTCACGGATCGATTAATATTTAGGGTGATGGTTAGCGTTTGATGTAGACCACAGGGTGTGGGGTAGTTTAAGTGTGAGTTCAACAGAATCTCGGGAGTCCCATGCCGGCTTATATATTTAGGGAGTTATATGGAGATTTACAGGGTACGTGATATATACACCGTGATATTCTTGTTACATGTTGGGCCCGTGGTCCCTTGCCCTTGGGTTCTACCCTTGGGTGGAGGACACTCACGAGTGGTTGACTCTCACACTTGGACTGACGATAGGCTTATTGACCTGTGCAGTGAGACTTAGAGACTGATAGGGTTACTGTCATTTACATTCTTTATATACTGTGTTGCCTTACATGACATATCGTTATACTGTTTTACTGCTCCGCTGCGTTGATTACTGCTCATTCATATTCATGTTGTTTTACCGTTATTCACATCTATTACCACTGTTAGAACTGTTACTTGATTATATATATTATATTGCTATTGTGTCGCTCTGACGACCTGAGTATGCATGCTCAGTGTGAGGAGGAGATTTAGCCTGGACCAGTGCATTATAGACTCCTTGACTTGCCCTCCCGAGGTACGTTGATTGGTTCCACTTCAGGTCAGTCTTTATTTTGTTTCCCTTCAGTTACTGCATTTCTCATTACCTGCGCATTATATACTGTTTACCATGAGAAACTAGAAGCCGAAGTGTGACTACGGCAGGACCTTTCCTTGACCGTAGGAGCATGGCTGGCCTTGTCTACCCCTCGTATTCCGTATTTTGGGAAGCGGGGCGTGACATGGTTTAGTTGGTATCAGAGCCAGGTTTTGCATCGATTGGGATTGCAGTTTTCCGTGTATAGCTCGACAATCTAAGACATCCCTCAGTCTAGATTGTAAACTTGATATTCTTGATCCATATTCACATCGTGTGTTCAGCTATCCATTCGCTAGGGTTTCAATTGACTTGGCAAAGTTTCGTGGTGGTAATGGTGAACTACATCACGATTACACTACCGCACTCTGTTTCAGTGACTTAAAATCGTATAGTTGATTCTCCACTTGTAATAAATTCATCACCTCTAATATTCTTGAATCTTTGTCCTATCCATATTACATTTTGATTCGTTCAGCTTGTGGCTTATATCATTCCCAAAACTATTGTTTCAGGATCATGTCTTCCAACGACTCTTCGTCTACATCCGCTCCCCAGAATCAGACCACTGAGATTCTGAGTGTACTGCAAGGTCTAAAGGAAGCCCAGGAGCGAACAAACAACTTGTTGGCTGAAGGACTGAGAAGACAAGTGAATCAGGCACCAGCGGGAGCCTCCAATCATAAAGGGACCCCTATTGGACGAGGGAAGGAGAAGAAGATGAAGCGTCAACAGAAGCATCAGAAAAACCCTTGCTGTGGATATTATAAGAGGCCAGGACACCTTCAGAGGGATTGTCGCCGTGCTCAAGGGAAATGTCTGATATGCGGTTCCAACAAACACCTCATCAACGGCTGCCCAGAAAGGGAAGAACTGCAAGGAAGAAACTCGTCCACACTCCCCACTTCTGCCAAGTGAGAATTGCCGCGTAGTTCGGACTTCGACGACAAGGCGGATCAAACGCAGGATTCAACTCACGCGACGGGAATGCAATGTTATAGTAGTCGAGGAACGATTTTTTTCATGTTATCTACTTTCAGTAATAATATTGTCGTTTTTTTAAATGTTTCCTTCCGTTTGAATCTTTGTATCCGTCGAACTTTTAGTTGGATGAAATAAGAGTTGAATCATAATATATGTATCATTCGCATGCTCTCTCTATATTAAATTCTATTCAGTATTTTAAATTCTGAGCTTTCAATTCCTTTCACCGCATATCTTTCCATACTTTGTACACTTGGCCATTTTCCTTATTCATTCCATTGTTTAATCATGACTCTCCAGACCATGGCCCACCCTGGAGCAGCGCCACAACTAGACGAGGATGCACAGTCTTGCGTTTCTTTAGACCGCACGCTGATGAGTTCTGACGATGAGATCAACGGCCCCAGGTCGGTTTCGAAAACAACGATTCAGAGGACGAAGGAGTAGCCACCCCAGAGTTTAACATGATAGCGGATTCTGAAGAAGAAGAAGGAGATCCTGAAGAGAACCCTATATAGGAAGACCCGATAGAGGAAAACCCCGAGGAAGAACCGATAAGAGGAAATCCAGCGGAAGAAAACCCAGAAGAAGAAAATCACATGGAATCGGATCTCGATGAAGAAGCTCTATCCGAGGAAGAAAGACCAGAAGATCAAGATACTTTGGTGGAAGGACTTCCAATAGAGGTACCTACGAGGCGCTATGGAAATGGACGCCCCTACCTGAGTGCGCGGGCCTACCGCAACCTGATGAATCTCCACAACCGCGACTGATGGAATATCTTTTGATGTTGTCTCTCGGGCCAAATAAACTGTGTATAGTTTAGGGCCATTTATCGTCTTTGGGAATGTCCTGTTTCAGATTTTCTGAATTAAATAAATCTTCTGTATTCGTAAACCTTTTGATTATTGGTTCGTTTGATACTAGTTTATTGCCCCTATCCATTTATCTCTCTGCTGAGATCTCTGATTGTCCACCCTACTCAGTGTATAGTTTTCATCCCGTGTCGATTAGAAAATGCCGCACCCTGATCCTTGGATTGAGCCACCCTTCATCCCTCGGCTGTGCCCTGTTGAGAATCCTTCTGGGAGGAGAACAGTTGCTGTGAAACTTCCGAGTTCACTAACTCTTCAAATTTTGATTCGTGTGTTGTACCGACTGTTGTTTTTCCTCACACTTTTCCTTTTGTATTCCTTTCTTGCTCATCCTTACTCCCTGTGCTGACCCTATCCCAATCTCTTTAACATTCAGCCTAAAGCCGCCACCCTCCGACCTCCTGATTGAGCCACACTTCCTTATAATTATTACCCTATCTAGCCCTATACCTATTTGTGTTTTTCCTATTACCCTAATTATATTTAGGGACACTGTTATTCAAAAATTTAGTCTTCAGTACTTTAAATTTATCAAAGAGTACGTGTTATTAACTACCCCGTTTTATGTATTTTAAGTACATTATTAGTATTCTCATTTTCAGTAGCGCAATCCTTATACCGCGCATATTTTGTTCCATGTCTCCTATTTTCACTATACAAGTTTCGTAAATTATTTTAAACCTATTTTATCGATACTTTACCTAAAATGTTCTAACCTACCGATAAATTTTCACTGCTTTACTCTCGTTATTTTATTTTCGGGTTTTGTGCCTATGTTTACTATTATCAATGTTTGTGCCTTATCCTATTTTATTTCTGACGTATTACTTTTGATATACTTATACGTGTACGTGTTTGAGTTTCGATCTTATCGAGTACGCCTCGAATAATACTACTCGTATTATTGTTATTTATATTTCTGTATATATATATAGTTACCTTTAAAGTTGTTCCTGTTTTATACCTATTTAGAGCCATATTTTTGTATGTTATTCTTACGTATTTTATACTTTCAAATTTCTTCGTCCACATATTTTTAGTAAATCCTTATGTGTTAGTTTGCAAAATAATGGTTTTCGCCTATGGTTGTATTACTTACCGTTTATTTTAAATTTCGAGGACGAAATTTTTGTAAGGGTGGTATGATGTAATACCCAGCCTTTTTGTACGTCTATACCCGTATTTTCTTTTTCATCTATAAAATTTTTAATTATTCTTAGCTACCTAGCCCGTTCATTTCCCTTAGGCCATCTTTTAAAAATAGACTAAACTCATTTTTCTTAAGTCCATTATTCCCTATTTATTAACCCAGCCCAACTCCTCTAATTCTTCCATTTGAAAGCTAAAACCCTATAACCCAACACCATTTTTCCCTTACCATTAAATCCCCCTCAGCCCAATGTCCCTATAAAATTAAATCCATTTTTACTGGCCGTTCATTTCTCTCTAATTATTTTCTATTTCCACCCAAGCCCAGCAGCCCTCACACTAATAATAATTTTCCCCGGCCCGCTCAATTGCCAGCCCACATCCCATTTTTCAAATTCCTCAATTATAATTTTTCTACAGCCCATCTCCTTTTTCCCCAATTTCTTACTTTATTTTCTGAGCCCGGCCCGTGTCTTCTTTTCCTTTTAAATTCATTTTCTTGCAAGCCCAGCCCATTCATTTTTAATTAAATACTCTCTTCTATAAACCCGGCCCGGCCTGCTCCCATATATATATTTTCCACCATATTTTTTCTTCATAAGCCCATGGCCCGCCAGCCCATCAGCATCCCGTTCTCCTTTCGATTCCTTATTTTTATTTTTCTTATTTTTCCCGGCCCATTCCAACCGGCCCGCTCCCCGTCTTGAACCCGACCCGACCCGTCATCACTGTATATCTCCCTCTTCAAATTTCCAACGGCTACCTCCTTTAACGCGCGCGCGACACGCCTCCTCCGCCGACGCTCACGCCCACGCCCTCGCCCTGCCGTTGCCCCACGATTACAACCTCGTCGCCCTCATCTCTCCTCTACTTTCACCGAGCCCAAAAAAACGCGAGCACCCAAAAACTTCCATCGAAACCACTGCACCTCACCGACGGCGATCACCCATCTCGTCGACAAGCCCGCTCACTCCACCACTGCCGGCACCCACCTCTGAATTGCTCCTTCTTCCTCAACCCCTCCTCGACTCAAACCTCCCCTCGTTTTCCATCTTCCTCCTTCGCTCTCAACCCACCCCGCTGCCACCACTTCCATCGACGACGACGGCAAGTCCCTTCTTTTCCTCCTTCACCGACTGAATCCCTCATCTCCTTCTCATCTGAACCCACCACCACCACCACCGTCGAGCCCTTCCATACCTCCTCCTCTCTCCCTCTACTACCTCCCCGAGCACCCTCTCTGTCTCAACTCTCCCTCTCTCATTTCTCACTCTCTCTTTCTCCCTTTCTCTCACTGTTCCCCTCCCTCTCGTTCTCACATTGCATCTCATCTCTCTCTAACTCTCTAACTCTCTCAATCCTGTCACTCACTCTCCCTACAACCTCTCTCTCCCCTCCCTCTGTCCCTCTCTGTACTGCTATCTCTCTCTGCTCTCCTCTTCTCCCCCTCTCTGTGCTGCTCTCTCTCTCTCTCCCCTGTTTCTCTCACTGCATACACACTCTCCCTCTCTCTCTGTCTTTCCCCTATCTCACTCCCTAATTCTCTCTCAAAAACCATACAAAAACCATTTACTATACAAACACCCACTGCGGCCATTACCGGAGCGACACCGTCGACCGTCGTCGACCCTAGTACACTCGCAGAGGATCATCAAGCACCCCTCAATCTCCAGCAACCGTGCAACGGCTCCGGACAACTCCGACGCGAGATCCGCATCTCGATCCAAGCTCGCGCGAATCGGTTCCACGGCGTATGTCGCGCGTCCGTGACGACATTGTTGCCGTACGACCCCGAGACGTTCCCAGGCAAGTTTCTACTTGCTTACATGCTATGTTACTTAAGTTATAATCGTTAAATGCATAGATTATTAAAGTACAAGTTTAACTAATTATGTGCCTTAACCTGTTCGACGCGTGTTCCCAAAGGAAATCTTTCCCTAATTTAACGGAACTAAACGGTATTGGTTGGCCCGTATAACTGTGAACTTAGTGTATGAATTTCGCTGCATAATGTGATCGTTAAAGATTAAAACGGCTACCCCCAAGTTTAATTGCAAAACTGAAATTATATTGTACCTGAAAACCGTTAAATTCACCATAAATCATATACATACGAGAATGGTGCGTTCGAGGGCTCAAATCGAAGCCGACTCGACAAAATTTAACCCTGTATTAGTTTTCAGACATTCCTGTACTTAAACCATGATGAAAATAGGATCGGAGTGCGACTCTGGACTGCAGTCCAGAGAGACTCCAGTCTTTGCTTGCTGTTTCGTAGTGGATACCATAGAATTTCCTTAACTCGTAAGTTGCGGAACTCCACTGTTTATTATAGATAAATATGTTAGCTAGACAACACAATTGATTTTATCCTGTTTCTTTACCGTTTGATATTTAATCTGTAATTTAGAAGATCGGGACACATAACAGTCCCAGCAGAATCAGAATTGACATGTTGATATTAAACAGATTATAACTCCTAACGTACAGACGCGATTGAAGATCCGTTTGTTGTGTTGAAAACTTTACTGATAACCCTAGAAATCATCTAACTGTAGCGTCGCTAAATTATGATCCCAACTGGGGTTAAAATGCGTTGCGAAATGGATTCCTGATTCTGAAACCGGATTTCCAGCCGCATGCGCTTAAAATGAAACAGTTATAACTAATTATCCTGAAACCCGATTGGCTCGAAACCAAATTAGATGGATAGCTAACTGAACATATTAATTACTACCTGTTTATCATTTCGCTAAATTTTATACATATGTTTCATGATAAATCGTGCAAGTGATAGACTGTTGTTTTATGATACCTTAGTTGTGCTTCTTATACTGTTCATGCATCATATCATACTTATATCATTATAGTGATAACCTAGTGACATCGTGCATTTACCCAATGTTAGATTTTAGTGGTGATTGTGGCAAGTACGTCAGTGTTCGTGTAGCCGTGATTAAGTGAAAGTGATACGTACTTGTGCACAATCAGTGTCCCTTTTATTCTATTGCATTGTCGACATCTGTGGGATGCGTGTACGTGTGACTATAAGTGGTATGGGACACTTATGGAAGCGCTTGCACGGATGTCACAGATAAGGCATCCGACACTGCCATTTATCTTAGGTATTGGTCGGGACGTGCTTGATGGAGGTCCTGCCTCCAGTTCTCGCGCAGACTTGTCACGGATCGATTAATATTTAGGGTGATGGTTAGCGTTTGATGTAGACCACGGGGTGTGGGGTAGTTTAAGTGTGAGTTCAACAGAATCTCGGGAGTCCCATGCCGGCTTATATATTTAGGGAGTTATATGGAGATTTACAGGGTACGCGATATATACACCGTGATATTCTTGTTACATGTTGGGCCCGTGGTCCCTTGCCCTTGGGTTCTACCCTTGGGTGGAGGACACTCACGAGTGGTTGACTCTCACACTTGGACTGACGATAGGCTTATTGACCTGTGCAGTGAGACTTAGAGACTGATAGGGTTACTGTCATTTACATTCTTTATATACTGTGTTGCCTTACATGACATATCGTTATACTGTTTTACTGCTCCGCTGTGTTGATTACTGCTCATTCATATTCATGCTGTTTTACCGTTATTCACATCTATTACCACTGTTAGAACTGTTACTTGATTATATATATTATATTGCTATTGTGTCGCTCTGACGACCTGAGTATGCATGCTCAGTGTGAGGAGGAGATTTAGCCTGGACCAGTGCATTATAGACTCCTTGACTTGCCCTCCCGAGGTACGTTGATTGGTTCCACTTCAGGTCAGTCTTTATTTTGTTTCCCTTCAGTTACTGCATTTCTCATTACCTGCGCATTATATACTGTTTACCATGAGAAACTAGAAGCCGAAGTGTGACTACGGCAGGACCTTTCCTTGACCGTAGGAGCATGGCTGGCCTTGTCTACCCCTCGTATTCCGTATTTTGGGAAGCGGGGCGTGACAGATTTCGAGGACGAAATTCTTTTTGTAGTTGGGTATGATGTAACACCCGACCCCAATAATACTATTTCTATTACTAGTTGAGTGTTATACATTGCTCATTTCAATTATCCTGATTGTTTGGTGCTTTTTGCTAAATTTTAACCGGTTAAGTCATTTTGGCACATAACAAATTTTAACACCTAAAGTGAAATTAAAAATATCCATGTTGGCCTACTCGTCGCCACTAGTCGCGTGGTAGCGTCCGCGCGTCGAGATTTCATCCCGTTCGGCGAAACGGGCAAGTTTGGACGGCTACGCGCGCGTGCAAGTGTCCGACTTGGGGGCATGCATTTTAATCACAAAACATCTCTTTTTAAAATTTGGAACCCGCTTAAAATCCTATAATTTGAATTTGAAACATTTGGGCGCAACCCGGGCGCGATTTGGAAATGCTTCATTTAGCGCCGAAATGCCCATTTAATTAAATATATTTAAACCATATAATATATAATTCTATTATATATTTTAACGTATAAATCTTTTTTTAAAATCTTTTAAATTTTATTTTTAACTTCCCCGTACCTCATCAGCCAATCACGAGGGAATAAATCCCTCGTGGGCCCCCCAACCCACTCTCTCTCTCTCTGTCTCTCTAATATTTCTCTCTCTCTCTCTCCTAAAATCTTTCTCTCTCTCTCCCATATACGTAATAAATCCCTCACCTTCGTCTTCCTCTCGCAGATAACCCCCGTGAGAACCCAGCACCCCCTCCTCCATCGCCGCCGCCGCCGATCCCCTCGTCTCCATGTCCCCTTTCCATCACCTCTCCTCCTTTTCCCCGACGACGCCTGCAACCTTCACCCCGCATGAAACCCTTTTCCCAAGCTTGCAACCGACGGGAAAACCCTACCCAGGCTGAGCTCCAGCCTCGTCGCCGACCGCCCAACCCCAAACTAGTCACCATCATCCTCACAACCTCTGTCTCCTCTCCTCCTTTCCCCGACCAGGACCCTGCATCACCCCCGTCGCAGTTCAACCCAAGAAACCCACCTGCAGTTCCTGCAACCCTCTCACCTTCTTCAGTTCGCCGGAAAACGCCGCCGTCGACCCTCGTCGTCGTCACCCGCGCCACCGCCGACCACCTCCTCTTCCCCTGCAACCAAAACCCGGCCATTACCTCTCCCTCCTCACCGTTTCTCCTTCTCCAGCAAACTGCAACCGAGTCTGCCGCCGGCGCTCCCTCGCTGGCGCCCCATCGCCGTCGACCCCGTCGGTATCGCGACACTTGCAACCCCAGTAAGCTTCCCTTCACTTTCCCTATTCTTTTTCCCCTCGCTGGTTGTTATTGATCCGTGCGTAGTAATTGCTAACTTTTGTCGCTGTTTTGGCGGTTCGCCGGAATCCGGCCGTGCCGACAACTTGACCCGACGTCCAGCGAAGTACTCTGGTCCGTGTGGTCCCGCTGTTCGCTGTTTGGACTCGACCCGTGGCCCGTGCATTCCGTCTCGTGTTTTCCGCCGACGTTGCATTCGTGTTTTCCGGTTTGCGAAACCGTCGAGGCAAGTATCCGAATACTTGCTTTAACATGCTAGTACACAAGATCAAGTCTTGCTATACACTTAATTATCATATTATTTTATAACTTAGAATTGACGGTTACAATTATTCTTAACATTGAATCGGTATAGTAGTTTCTTGTAATTAATCGGTCTGCTATCAATCCACACTTTAACTAACTAAACCAAGTAGATCGTCCTTGCTTCATTTGTTAAATCACCCATGAGACAATTATTATGCTTTAGTTTAATTCATGTAGCTTCATTACTTTAAGTTGTTGATATTGCTTCACCTTGTGACTATTGCACCCCAAGGGTGCTTGAACCTGTTAATAAGAGAATACAAAGCAACACTGTGTTTACATCGAATAATATTGTTATTTACTGTTTCCTGCTGTTGTTCCTTATTCGTTTCTATACCTGTTATGAGCATACTCGATTACATTACATATTGACCCGACCCTGCTACACCTGACACATGTTTACATACTGATGCACCGGACATGACACCCTGTACATACCGACTCAACCTATTGTACTACGACCTGACTTATTTCATGATCTCATGTCTAATGCCGACAAACCTGACTTGGGGACCTCATGGACCATTCCTGTTGTCTATCCAGACAGACCTGCTTTTACCTGATCTTGTGTTGGCATTAGTCCCTGATTACTGAATACCTGACCTGACATACATAACTTGGGGGTATGGGGAAATCAAAGGTGAAACCGACTTGTAACTCAACAGTTCGATACCTGTTCTGATCAGTCTTACGGGCTCGGCCAGCCCCGGAGTGATGATGCTGACATCACTCGCCCATCCTGCTACCTATTACTGCCTAGCGGCACGTCTCGGATTCAGCCCCGAGGGTCTTGACCGTGGTCCCGGGCACGCACGGGATACTATTGAGTTACATCGACGAGTCATCAATTGATTTCAAAGACCTTAGTATAGAAAACCTGATAGAACAGTTTAGTTACCCACTGTACTTTACCCTGCACTGTTATTTCATAGTACTGCTTTATTCATGTTCATCCCTGCATTGCTTATTACCATGTTCATATTATATTATTGGTTGACATGACGCGCTGACGTCTGGGTTTTGCATGGCCCAGATTCTTTACCACTGTCGACGACCGAGCAGGAGTACTTCAGCCAGCAGGCTGATTTGTGAGTTCTGTAGTGGTTAGTTCATTTATTGCATTTTATTTTCAGGTGCGATCCCGCATTATGGGACGTACCTTTCTATTATTGTATTGGATCATTTGCTTCCGCACTTATTGTTTATTGACTCTTGTTATCATGGATTTGGACATGTGTTAGATTAGTTTATTTATATTGTTCTTGATATCTCTACAACCGTAATGTGACTGTGGATGGATACTTCCTACCCACCGGTAGCATGGTTGGCTATGTTACGTGCCCAATCTTGCGTACTCTGGGAAGCGGGGCGTGACAGATGCTGAGTCCGTGGGGGACTATCACGTGGGAATGTCAGATGGACATGTTTTGATTTTGCGTGATTGTTATTTTGTACCCAATGCAACCTGTAATATCATATCTGTATCTTTATTATCTAAAGAAGGTTATGAATTTGCATTTGTAAGTAATGTTGTGAACATTCACCTTAATCGAGTTTTGATTCGGTCGGGTACATTAAACAATGGTATATACGTATTAAACCATCCACAGATTTTCAATGTCCAGAATACACACAAAAGAAAGTCTCCAGAAATCAATCATGCTTTCTTATGGCATTATAGACTGGGTCATATCAATGAGAGAAGGTTGACGAAGTTACATACAGAAGGATATTTGGATCTGTTCGAATATCATTCATATGCAACTTGTCAATCCTGTCTCAAAGGAAAGATGACAAAGACTCCGTTCACTGGACACGGAGTAAGAGCGAGCGAGCTCTTGGGGCTCATACACAGCGATGTGTGCGGTCCAATGTCTACACATGCGCGAAGCGGTTATTCTTACTTCATTACTTTTATGGATAATTTTTCAAGGTTCGGACATGTCTTCTTAATGAAGCATAAATCTGAAGCCTTTGAAAAGTTCTAGGAATACAAGAATGAAGTAGAAAAACAAACAGGCAAAAGTATCAAGACACTAAGATCTGATCGAGGTGGTGAATACTTAAGTGCCGAGTTCCTGGATTACTTAAAAGAGAATGGAATTCTCTTTCAGATTACTCCTCCATACACTCCGCAACATAACGGTGTATCGGAGAGACGGAACCGAACCCTATTGGATATGGTACGTTCCATGATGAGTAACGCTGAGTTGCCGCGATCATTCTGGGGATATGCGCCAGAATCAACTGCATACCTTTTGAACCGAGTTCCAACTAAGACTGTGCCTACCACACCATATGAGTTATGGAGTGGGAAGAAACCCTATTTTCAATATCTAAAGATCTGGGGATGTCCAGCTTTTGTCAAAAAGCAGCATGCGGACAAACTCGAGGCACGCTCAGTACTGTGCAAGTTTGTGGGATACCCAAAGAACTACAGGGGGTATCTTTTCTATTACGCAAAAGAACAGAAGGTCTTTGTTTCTCGTAATGCCCACTTTCTAGAACACCAGTTCTTAAAAAAGGAAATTAGTGGGAGCGCAATAGAACTGGAAGAAATTCCAGAACCACGGACTATTACTGAAAGCTTAGTAGAACCAGAAGGTTTGAAAGAACAGGACATTCCTGCACGGCTCCGCAGGAGTAGTAGGCAATCTCATCCGTCCGAGAGATACTACGGTTTTCTCATAGACGGGGATAGAGAGGGTTGCATCATTGATTATGATGAGCCGACTAGCTTCCAGCAGGCCATTCAGAGCGTTTACTCGGTAAAATGGCTGGATACAATGCGGACCGAAATGGAGTCCATGTACACCAACAAAGTATGGACTTTGGACGTTGCTCCAGATGGGGTAAAACCCATAGGATGCAAGTGGATCTTCAAGAGGAAGATTGGTGTAGATGGACAGGTTGAGACCTATAAAGCTAGACTTGTTGCAAAGGGTTTTCGTCAAAGACCTGGTTTGGACTATGACGAAACCTTTTCTCCAGTGGCTATGCTGAAATCCATCCGGATCCTTCTTGCCATTGCGGCCTTCCATGATTATGAAATTTGGCAGATGGACGTAAAGACCGCTTTTCTAAATAGAAATTTAGAGGAGTGTGTCTATATGGACCAGCCAGAGGGTTTCATTCAGAGTGGGAGCAGCGGAAAGGTATGCAAGTTGCTTAAGTCCATTTATGGACTAAAGCAGGCATCGCGGAGTTGGAACATCTGTTTTGATGATACGGTCAAAGAATTTGGCTTTATCAAAAATCCAGATGAACCATGCATCTATAGTAGATTTGTAGCACGAACTGTCGTATCCCTCATTTTATACGTGGATGACATTCTCTTGATAAGAAATGGCATTCCTATGCTACAATCTGTCAAAGGATTCTTGTCACACAGGTTCTCCATGAAAGACCTGGGTGATGCCTCTTACATTCTGGGGATCCGGATCTATCGTGATAGATCCAAGAGGATATTAGGACTTTCACAGTCCAGGTACATTGACACCATACTGAAAACATTCAGTATGGAAGATTCCAAGCACGGTAATCTACCGGCTTGTCACGGGATCACCCTCTCCAAAGAGATGTCTCCCAAGACTGATTTGGAAAGGGATCGCATGTCTGTTATACCCTACGCTTCTGCGGTAGGCTCTATAATGTATGCGATGTTGTGTACCAGACCAGATGTAGCTTATGCACTGAGTGTGGTAAGCCGGTATCAGTCAAACTGTAAATCCCCGTTCCCATCTTAATAAAAGTTTTCTTTTTTCTAAATCCCGGAGATTTCCTTTCTTTTTCCCTCGTATATTTTTGGTAGGAAGGTGGTTGCTTGAATTCCAATATTTAAATTTTCCCAAACCCTAAAAGTCAAAATCCAGAATTAAAACCAATTTGGAAAACCAAAACTAAAACAAATAAAATATTTTTACATTAAACCCTAACATTGCATAAGCCCAACAACCTAAAAATCAAATTTTAATTAACAAATTAATTCCTAAGCCCGGCCCCAACTTTCTATTCTCAGCCCACACCAAATTTAAAAAATAAAACGAATCCCTATTTAAAACCCTCAGCCCATTTAAGTTTTTTCCCTTTAAAATTAAACGGCCCGTTTCAATCCTCGGCCCACAAAAAATTAAGTAATTTGAATTTCTAAAACCCCTAAGCCCAGCCCGCCTACTCAGCCGACCCGACCCGACCCGCTCCTATTCACCTTCCTTCTCCAACGGCTCCTTCCTCATTTCCCGCTCACGATCCGCGCTCCTCGCCTTCGCTCGCGCCCACGCCCCCGCTCTTGCGACATTACACCCGCGACGCGCACCCCTCGTCTCCCTTATCTCCCTCACACCTCGCTCCCCTCTCATTTTCCAAAAAAAAAAATCCCACATCTCTCTCCCTCTCGAAAACTGACGAACCCACAACAACCCAACTTTGGTTGACCCCTCCGACGACGACGACCCCCTCGGCGACTCTCATTCATCCTCCCTCGTCCTCTACGACTCCACCCGACCCATTACACCCAAGCTCCCCTGTACACCAAACCCCCTGCACACCAAACCCCCTGCACACCCGAGCTCGGCCACCTACCCCGACGCCGGCGAACTTGAACCGCCTTAGTCGACACCCTTTCATCCTCACCCTCAGCATCGTCATCATCAATCCAGAACCCAAGCCACCACTTCTCTTTCTCTTCAAAAATCAAATAACACAAGTCCCAAACGCCCACTGTGCACATCGCCGGAGCGACGCCGTCGACCGTCGTCGACCCCAGCGCACCTGGGAGATCCACTGAGCCTCCTTCACGCTTCCAGCGAGCACAAGAAGTCTCCGGGCAATTCCGACACAAATTCCGTATCGCGAGCCAAGCTCGCGCAAATCGCTTCACGACGTACATCGCGCATTCGTGACGCCGCTGCTGCCGTACAACCCCACGACGTTTCCAGGCAAGTACTTTACTTGCTACATGCTGATTTACCCTTATTACAAACTCAAACATATAAGTTATGAAATTACTTTTCCCAATAAAACTTAGTGACATATGTGTTCGATGCTAGGCCCCAATAAAAATACTTGCTTAATTTGATGGAAATAGATGTTTTCTGTTGGCCCATATAATGATGAATATCGTGTATAAATCTCACTTGAAAATACGACTGTTAGTGACTAAAATTGATACCCCCAAACATACCGTTAAAACTAGAAATTTCCCGTATCTGAAAATGATTAAAATCACTGTAAATTATGTACATTCTGGAATGATGAGTTCGAGGGCTTAAATCGAAGCCGACTCGACGAATTTTGACTCTATGTAAATTTCTAATGTTTTCTGTACTGTAACCGCGAAGATATTTAGATCGGAGTGCGACTCTGGACTGCAGTCCAGAGCGACTCTGATTACTGTGTACTGTCCCAAAATGTGTGTCACTTTGTTTCCTCAATTCTTATGTTACAGAACTCTGTAGTGGATTAAAGATGGATCTGTTAGCTAAACAAAACAAGTGGTTTCATTCCGTTTCATTGCCGTTTACTATTTAAATTGTAAATAAAAGGGCAGAACGTATAACTGTCCAGAACAGATTCAGAAGTGACATGCTGATGTTAAACTGTGTACAACTTTCGACGTACAGACGCGATTGAGGATCCGTCTATTGCGTTGAATACTATATCGAAAACCCTAGATTTTATTCAACTATAGAATCTCTAAATTCTGAACCCAACTAGGTTCAATTCGTGTCGAGAAACGGATGTTCAGTTCAGAAACGGAATTTCCAGCCGCGAGCACTTAAAATGAAACAGTTGTATCTTGAATACCGGAAACCCGATTGAACTGAAACTAATTTTAATGAATTGCTGACTGAGTGTTCTGTTTATCGTATTTGTATCATTTCGTTGGATTCTAAACAGATGAATTTATACAATTTTTGTCAGTTAATGACATGCATATTGATTCATAACATACTTAGCTTATTGATGGCATACATACATCTATCATACCCCATTTGCCATATACTTAGTGTTAGCGCGTGTTAGAGTCAGTGGACATTGCATTATCGTGCGTGATTGATGTGGGTTTAGAAGTGACGGTACACCAATGGAAAGTGAATATTCGTGACAGTGATTGATACAGTGAACAGTGATAAAACCGAGCCATTGGTATACTTGTACACGACTAAATCAAGATCATAAATAGTGTAAACCTGGGAATAAAGGGGAAATCGAAGTGGAAAGAGAATCGTATTTAGCGGGACCGTGGTTTAGAGGATGATCATTCGAGCAGCGATATATATATTAGATAGGATCTAGCGATCCGGCTCACAGGATTATGTCCCGGGCATGTGGGTCGTTGTCTCGGGTATGTACGAGACTCCTGTTAAACATGATCCTCCTTCCACTATGCGATTTCAAACATGACCTAGAGACTGATAGGGACATGGACCATACTTTGCATCATATAGTGACATAGCAATTGCATACATTGTACTTTCAACTTTATTACTTCTTTTACCTGTTTCACCTTATTGTTATAATATTGCTATTGTGTCGCTCTGACGACCTGAGTATGCATACTCAGATTCCGTGGAAGGACCAGCGCAGGAGACGGATCTACCTTTCGAGTTCACGGAGATATAGTCTGGTGCACTTTCTTTCTTTACTGCTTTCCATAAAAGTGATCGTGAGATTGAACTTGGTTAGTAACTGTTCTTGTTATTTGTAATTTATGAACAATGGATTTTAATGTAATAAATTAGTGATGTGATTCCTTTACTACTGTGCTTTATTTACTGATTACCATGTAATGCTAGAAGCTGAAGTGTGGCTACGACGGGATGATTTCTTGACCGTAGGAGCATGGCTGGCCTAGTCATCCCTCGTTTTCCGTATTTTGGGAAGCGGGGCGTGACATGGTTTAGTTGGTATCAAAGCCGTGTTTAGTATCATGGGATAACATTAACTACACTGTATTACGTTATTCTCGTTTCACTACTCTTGATTTTCATCCTTGAATCTGATCCTATCCTTTTGAATCTTCCAGTGATATGACGTCGCCGAACGACCCCTCCTCGGACTCCAGCACTCAGGACCGCACGGAAATAATACTTAGTGCACTGACCTCTCTCGCAGAAGCTTAGGAGAGGAAGACAGATTTACTCGCTGAGGGACTCAGGGCTATTACCGCCGCAGGAGGACCCTCCGCACTCATTACCGCCCCCGAAGGCGCTACTCCACCACCTTATCATGCTAGGGCTGGTACCGTATCAGACTTCCGACGGTTACATCCAGCTGCATTCACAGGGCTAGCTGAACCCCTTGAGGCCGAGCAATGGCTGGTGAACATGGAGAACTTACTAACAGCCGCCAAGGTTCCAGAGGAAGATAGGGTGGACGTGATAAAGATACAATTGGAAGATGAAGCCCGTACATGGTGGTCGGTGGAAGAAAGCAGGCTAGACGGGCCGATTGAATGGGGAAAATTTAAGGAGTGTTTCCTAGATCATTATTTTCCTTCCACAGCCAAGGCAGAAATGGAGGAAAGGTTTATTCTTTTGAAGCAGAATGGACGCCCAGTAGACGTATATGCGGCAGAGTTCAACCGTCTGAGCCGTTTTTCTCCATACATGGTCGTCTCAGAGGCCACCAGGGCCAGACGTTTCCTTCAGTGGCTAGATTTTGAGTTGCAGCAGTTGATTGCATCGCTGGATTACAGACTTTCGCAAAAGTACTAAACGCGGCGAGAGTTCAGGAGCAATTGATTAACAAGTTCAGGAGACCCCCAGTCGTTCCAGCACGTACCCACGCGCCTTCTCAAGGAGCCATACCGGTTCACAGGCCAAGAACGACACAAATGAAGCGCCCGTTTGTACCACGGCATCGCCCCCAGAGACAGGGCGTAGTTTGCGGCTATTGCTGTAGAGGTAGGCATACCCAGAAGGACTGTCGCCGCGCCAAGGGTCAGTGCTTGATTTGCGGATCCAGTCAACACAAGATTAGCAGCTGCCCTGAGCGAGCAGAGATACAGGGAGGTTCTGGACCGCCACAGCAGAGGCCACAGGAGCAGAGGCAACCCTGTACAAGTCACGATCAGGGATGGGCTTTCACCTTCACCGCCGAGCAGGCAGAGGCGTCAAGAGACGTGGTTACAGGTACTCTACTAGTACATTCCTTGCCAGCTAGAGTACTATTTGATTCTGGAGCATCGCATTGTTTCTTGTCTGAGCATTTCACTGATACACACTCCATACCACATGAACCACTAACCAAGGGATGGGAAATACATACGGGTAATGGCATTATAATATCTAGTCGAGAATCTAGGTTATGCCCGGTTGTAGTGTGTGGCAGGGAATTCTATGCGAATTTCCTTCTGATTGGGACAGGCAGTTACGACGCAATTCTCGGGATGGATTGGATGAGCAATTTCCATGCAGTTATCGATTGTCGTGCAAGGAATGTGATCTTCCGCATTCCCAATCACCGGAGTTTATTTTCGTGGGCGGAAGCGAATCTTTGAAGCCAGCCAAGTACAAAGCAAAGCCCAAGGAGCTGACAACTATGGAGATTGATGAGAGCCCAGTCCCAGAAATTGTTCGGGACTTTCTGGACGTATTTCCTGAAGATCTACCAGGTCTACCACCTCCTCGAATCTTAGAGTTCTCAATCGATTTGACTCCAGGTACAGCCCCAGTATCCAGAGCCCCATACAGAATGGCACCAGTTGAGTTGGCGGAATTGAAGAAGCAGGTTGAAGAACTATTGGAGAAGGGATTTATTCGGCAAAGCGCTTCACCATGGGGTGCACCAGTTCTGTTAGTAAAGAAGAAGGATGGATCATTACGAATGTGTATAGATTATCGGGAGCTAAACAAGGTCACAATAAAGAACAAGCACCCAATCCCGTGCATTGACGACTTATTCGATCAGCTAAGTGGAGCCAAGGTATTCTCGAAGTTGGACCTCCATTCTGGATATCATCAAATCAGAGTAGCAGCCGAGGATGTATGCAAGACGGCTTTCAGGACCCGATACGGACATTACGAGTTCCTTGTGATGTCGTTCGGTGTTACCAATGCCCCAGCAATATTCATGGACTTGATGAACAGGGTGTTCGTAAAGTACTTGGACACGTTTGTCGTTGTGTTTATTGACGACATACTTGTCTACTCGAAGACCCGGGAAGAGCACGCTGAACATTTACGCACGGTCCTACAAATTCTTCGGGAAGAGAAGCTGTATGTGAAGCTAAGCTACACTACTACAATAGGGGGTTGCCCCTACGGATAGTGAAATCCGTAGGGGCAGATTTATTTTGGCCCTACGGATTAATCCGTAGGGCTATACGGTTGCCCCTATGGTCCTTACATATTTATATAAAAATTATTAAATCTTAAATTGTTGTTTGCCCCTACGGATCCGCAAACCAAGAACCTACGGACTTATCCGTAGGGGCATCTAAATAGGGATTTAAGTTAAAAGCTCAGATCGATCCCTACGCTAATTATTCCCAATTCTCGCGCGAACAAAAAATTCCCAAACCCTCGTTCCCGCCGATCGATCGTCGTTTCGTCGTTCTCGTCATCGCCAGCGCCGCCGATTCATCGTAGCCACCGCCTTCTTTCGTCGTAGCCACCACTTGCTTTCGTCGTCGCCAACGCCGGCTCATCGGAGTTCTCGTCGTCGCCTCTGCACAGGTAAGGAATTCTTCAATTACTCAAATTTTTGATTGGGGCTGGGGCTGGGGCTAGGGCTACGAGCTGGGGCTAGGGCTGGGGCTGAGGCTAGGGCTAGGGTTGGGGCTGGGGCACGGGCTACGGCTAGGGCTGGGGTTAGGGTTGGGGCTCGGGCTCGGGCTGCGGCTAGGGCTGTGGTTGGGGTTGGGGCTCGGGCTCGGGCTGCGGCTAGGGCTGTGGTTGGGATTGGGGTTGGGGCTCGGGTTGGGGTTGGGGCAGGGGGGTTGCGGCAGGCGGGCGAAAATTTTTCTAGGTTTCTTTTAAAGCTTGTGAAGGAAATTTTGAGCCCCCAAAAAATGAACATTTCTAATGATTTTGATAAGAGACAAGGGAGCAATAAAGTTTTGTTTTCTATTTGTCTAGATTCAAATGTCTACTTATATATATATATATATATATATATATATATATATATATATTTACAATCTCAATATTGGTGGCATGTTGGTTATAAATTTCTCTCTCTGTTGAGATATATAGCCTACTTCAGCACATAGCTAGGTATGCGATAAAATTATTTTTGATAAGACAATGCATGATATAATATGGAAATATATTTGTTTCTTAGCTTCAATCAAACAAACGTGTTCCAAATTAACGTAATTCAAGTAGCAATTCCTTGGAATTTTTTAGTCCAGAGAATCTTGATCGAGTCTCAGGATTATATTGATTCAAGAATTTTTTGTGACACCAAAGACTGGACGTTAGACGAATAGCCGGTGGTAAAACTTCTTAAAGTATATTAATTTTGAATCTTCTTCTAAACTCAATGATTCTATATTGATAAAGAAAAGCTTAGATATCGATGATAAATGCCCACATATTACAAGTTACAAAGATGATGTTCAACTCCTTCCCAACTTTTTTCATTGCTTGTGATATTTTCTCTCCTCTCTCTCCTTTTCTCCAGGTCTCTGTCTATCATGAAATTTTGGGCATGCAAATTAAGACTCTCTCCTCTTTTTGGTTATTATTTTTCCCTTTGTCGGCTTAATTATTGAGATGGAGATTTGATTAGAGTTTTGGTGTTCATAATTTCATAATATGAGCAAGGCAATTGACAAATCATGATGATGTTGTTATGATCATAGCAAGATGTAGGTGCTTGTGTGTTGGTACTAAAGCATGATACAATCTCTTTTATTGCTAGTGGATGCGTTTTGTTCAAAGAGTCTTTTCCTTTTAGTAATTTTCCTCTTTAGGGAGTTTTCGACATTGAAATCTCACTAGTTGATAATGTTAAATGAGTTCTAGTCCTAGTTTGCTACATTTTTTTATATATAGTAGATGGTGATACTTCTTTAAGTAAAAACAACCCTACACTTAAGCGAAATCATAAATCGAAACACACATATATAGAATACAACTCATATATGGGTATCCTCAAATCTAACTTTAATTATCGATAATTTATTCTTTTCAACGACAAACGCACACACAAAGCATATACACGGATTTTCTCCTTTGTCAGTAACCATCCCGTTCTTAGATTTCTCAATATAGTCATCATAACCTACAATTTATATGATACAGTCTAACATGGCCTATGAGTACGTCAGGGTTAAGGACTGGATGTATGTGAATTGGCAACAACGTATGCAACCTAAGTTTGTCACTGGAGTTTCTGCTTTCATTGAATTTGCACGCGCACATAATAAGGAGAAGACGGTAATGTGGCAGAAGAAGAAGGAGAAGACAGTAATGTGGCAGAAGAAGAAGAAAATGATATTCCTTGTTCTCTGTTTTAGCATCAATCTTCTGATATGAACTAATGATGGCTTTCACATTGGCTTTTCGTTTTAGAGACTTCTTAGTGTCCAATGGAAAGTATACATTAGATTTGTGCAGGTCGGGTTCTTCTATGACTTTCAAGAGTTTCAACTGATTCTGTAAATTACACCCTAGTTGGGTGATACTTTTACCACTTCTCACTGCAGGTGCGCTCTCTAATATCCATTTTGAATGTAATATTATAGATATTCATGCCTGTTTATATCAAAATTACTTATATTGTCAATGTTTGATTGTCTAATTGTTGGTGATGCGTCCATATCAGGGACAGAGGCCACTCCCGCTCCTCCAGGTATGTTTATATATCATATAGTGCATCTATATTGATTTAGAATGCTATATCATAAATATACACACATTCTTTTTGCTCTTATTTAGATAGTAATTTTTATTTTTTTCTAGCTGTAGGTGGTGACAGTAGTTGACAATAAAATTTGTCATCCTAGAAACTATGATTTTTATATGTGCTCGCATGCGGGAATGATTGTAAGTCGTGGACCTGTACAATAAATTCTTATTTGGTATTTGTTTGAAATCAAATTGAATACTATATAATTTTTATATTTGTATTTAGTTTGGAATTAACACAATATTTATTCACGCAGCATGCACTTATGATCAACCAACTGCTCATGATATTTGTAGCCCAGCATAGAGATCACCACATCAACTTTTTTTATTGCCTCCACCAAGATCTTGTGATCATGCATATCACCCTACATATATTCAACATATATATATCTTCAGGTCTTTCTAAAATCAATGACCTTTAATTACAAAAAAAACAAACACACACACAAGGAGTGAATTAATGAAGAAAAGAGGGTCCACTTTTTGTTAGGTGTCGTCAAAAGTTTATATCCTCCATCAATTATCAAGCTACCGAGGACGAAAAGCCACCTTTGTTAGTCGAGAGTCATGGTAATAGTCATGGAGATTGATTATAAAAGAAATAGAGAGAAGAAAATAGAAATTGTAGATAGTAGAATAGCACACTCATTTCAAAAATTGCACTTTGATCTTTATGTCTACCTTTTTTTTTAATTGTAGATAGTAGAATAGCACACCCAAATTTTTTTAAAACAAAAGAAAAACAGTGACCTATATACAAAATGGGTCAATGTCGTGATCAATAAATTACTTCTCATTATCTTCGTCTAATCCATCTGAAACTGCAATTAAGTTTAATTAAACCAAATAAAATCAAAAATTAAAATCAAACAGCAACAACAAAATCAATGAAATTTATAGCCTACCAGAGTCTTCAAGAATATCCACATATGAATCCTGGGCCTTCTTCTTTTTCTTCAAAGATCTTTTAGAAGCAGAGAATTTTGTTTTCTGGAAAGTGCTTTGAAGCTAAACACCATATTGCCTTTGTATTTGAAAACCAAAAAATGCCCAGTTTGTAGATTATTGGCTACTGTAAATTCATGTCACCCATCTCCACTCATGGAAGCAACTTTGTTCTCGATGTGAAGATCAACATTCCATATTTTGCCATTGTGGCTCACTAGGTTAGCCTTTTCTCTTCTCTTGACCATCTTGCTAATCTTCTTGGTAAATTTATTCGGAACCGGCTGCGAATCATTAGAAGACATGCATAAGAAAGGAAGCTAAAATACAGAAATATAGCATACCGATACATCGAAACTTCAAAGTTGCGATGACAACCCAGAGATATTTATTTCTACACACGTGGTGCGCGTGCGAATGCGTCAGGCATCATGGACAAATATTTGAGAACATGGAAAGTATTATTAGTATAAAGTAATTAAAGTTTTTAAACACCTTGGATAGATATTTTCTTAGTTGATGCAATCATATCATGAGAACTAAATTTAAGCTATTATACATATCCATATGTATTTTTCTAATCTAATATATCACACACAGAGAGAGAGAGAGAGAGAGAGAGAACACCAGTTTGGTAGAGAAATCAGCTAGCAGGACTCTGAAGAAAGGGAGTCCATAGCATTGCTCATCATCATCATCCATGATCCCTTCTGATATCAAAAGGGATCATAGATGATGATGATGAGCAATGCTATGGACTCCATTTCTTCAGGGTCCTGCTACCTGATTTCTCTACCAAACCGGTGTTCTCTGTGTGTGTGTGTGTGTGTGATATATTAGATTAGAAAAATACATATGCATATGTATAATAGCTAAAATTTAGTCATCATGATATGATTGCATCAACTAAGAAAATATCTACCCAAGGTGTTTAAAAGCTTTAATTACTTTATACTAATAATACCTTCCATGTTCTCAAATATTTGTCCATGATGCCTGACGCATTCGCACGCGCACCACGTGTGTAGAAATAAATATCTCTGGGTTGTCATCGCAACTTTGAAGTTTCGATGTATCGGTATGCTATATTTCTGTATTTTAGCTTCCTTTCTTATGCATGTCTTTTAATGATTCGCAGCCGGTTCCGAATAAATTTACCAAGCAGATTAGCAAGATGGTCAATAGAAGAGAAAATGCTAACCTAGTGAGCCACAATAGATAATTTGTCATTGTTAATCCATCTTCCTGAAAACGGTTTATACGGAGGAAGTATATTTCATGGTACTTGAGAAAAATATATGTTGAAGTCAAAAGTTATCAAGATTTAAATGCTCGCTTATAGTCTTCCAAGATATTTTATATTCCAAGGCAAGGTGACAATAATTGCATGCTTGTGCATGATTTGGTATGTAGATTCAAGGTTATGCATGGCTACGACCCTTTCTTATGGTTTCTTATCATAATTTTCTGCACACTTATAGTTTATAAAGGTAGTTAGATCATATCACTATAAGGGAAAACTTAAAATAACATCCTTTATACTAAAAAAATTATGTATGCTATTACTTAGTAGTTTATGGTTTTTAGACGTAAAAGCCATTTGAGAAATACTTTTCCTACCAACTATTAATCCATATTCTCAATATAGTCATTGAATTTGCACGCGCACATAATAAGAAGGAGAAGACAGTAATGTGGCAGAAGAAGAAGGAGAAGATAGTAATGTGGCAGAAGAAGAAGAAAATGACATTCATTGTTCTCTGTTTCAGCATCAATCTTCTGATATGAACTAATGATGGCTTTCACATTGGCTTTTCCCTTTAGAGACTTCTTAGTGTCCAATGGAAAGCATACATCAGATTTGTGCAGGTCAGATTCTTCTATGACTTTCAAGAGTCTCAACTGATTCTGTAAATTACACCCTTGTTGGGTGATACTTTTATCACTTCTCATTGCAGGTGCGCTCTCTAATATCCATTTTGAATGTAATATTATAGATATCCATGCCTGTTTATGTCAAAATTATTTATATTGTCAATGTTTGATTGTCTAGTTGTTGGTGATGCGTCCATATCAGGGACAGAGGCCACTCCCGTTCCTCCAGGTATGTTTATATATCATATAGGGCATGTATATTGATTTAGAATGCTATATCATAAATATACACATATTCCTTTTACTCTTACTTAGTAATTTTTATTATTGTCTAGCTGTAGGTGGTGACAGTAGTTGACAATAAAATTTGTCATCCTAGAAACTATGATTTTTATATGTGATCGCATGCGGGAATGATTGTAAGTCGTGGACCTTGTTTAGTCGTCCAACTCATTATCATGGGCTGCTTGATGAGATTAGATTTGCACCTGATGATCTACAAGAGCTTGTTCACTCCCTGTTTTATGTGTAAGCAGCGCTATATGCGAGTTTACCTTGTTAATATGTATGTACTGAAATTAATTAATATTATTCAAATTTTGATACATGCAGATACCAGAGGAGCACATCTTCTATCTCTGTAGGTAAGGCTTTGAATTTGTTGATTTTGGTATTTCTTGTCAATTTTATAGACCAGTATGTGCTAAATATAATATTCTGACAGTTGCTAGGGGGAAGGCAGCATTCGAGGCTGCTGATCCCAGTCCTGGACGCCGCACACGGACGGCACCACGGAGTTTGGGAGAGAGGCCGAGGACTGGGCTCTAGCAGGGCCCATATGAGGTTGGACTCCATCCCGGTGGTTACTTCCTCCGTCTCCAGTGAGCGACGTATCCAGCAGGAACTGGAGAGCTTGAAGGCCACCGTTCAGGAGTTGAAGGAGATGCTGGTATGTATACTACTTAATAGTAAAATATCATGTCATATTATAGATATCGACATATCCAATATCAGTACGTAGCCTGAGCTTATTTGGTTGTAGACTTAGGTTTTATTAATCATACATGTACATATCTAATTAAAATAAACTACAGTTTTCCAAACTAGATATCCAAATGGGGTTTCGAAATAACTCGATAATGATAAGAATTCGAATAAAACACACTTCTTACACGCTTATTGCACACGTTAGGTCCAGATGCGACGGGGTAGGCGTAAGATTCTAGCGTTTATCAGAGGTGGAGCTGGACCGAGCTAGGCAAGCATTTTGATTCTTATTTTTTGAAACATGTATTTTTTTATATGATACATATTGTACTACATTTTGAAACATTTTGGGCGATATTGATTTTGGTTTATATTTATATCATATTCAGTTTTTCGGTTTCTTTTGTATATTATATGTGTGAGATGTGAATATGAATACTGCGATATATGTTGTGTGATGATTAATTTTATATTTGATTGATGTATATATTATTGTACACAGGGCGGGAAAAAATCAAGCAGCCCATTTTTTAAAAAAAATTACAGATAATGTGTACCTACGGATTAATCCGTAGGTACACATATTGCCCCTACGGCTATATCCGTAGGGGCAAAATATCAGCAGTAACTGATATTTCCCCGCTGATCGCAGTACCAGGGGTTGGGAGTGCCCCTACGGACACATCCGTAGGGGGCACAGCATTGCCCCTATGGCGTTATCCGTAGGGGCAAAATACCAGGATTCTTGATATTTGGCCCCTACGGATAGGTACCTACGCAGATATCCGTAGGGGTTATAGCATGGCCCTACGGTTATGTCCGTAGGTATATTTAATATATTAAAAAAAACCGTAAATAATATAACTTATTTTACCCTACGGCCTACTCCGTAGGGGCAACAGGACCTATACAGAAATCCGTAGGGGCAAGAATTTGCCCGTAAGGGCAAGTTCAGGGCTTCAACTTGCACCTGCGGCCTTTGCACCTACGGGGTTGCCCCTACGCATATATCCTTAGGGGCAGTGGGTTGCCCCTACGGATAAATCCGTAGGGGCAACCCTTATTTGTAGTAGTGTAGCTAGTGTGAATTCTGGCTGGACAAGGTTCAGTTTTTGGGATATATTGTTTCGGGCGAAGGCATCTCGGTGGACCCAGCAAAGATATAATCTGTCAGAGATTGGCCAACGCGAAGTCAGTGGCCGAGATCGGGAGTTTTCTGGGATTGTCAGGTTATTATCGGAGATTCGTCCAAGATTTCTCAAGAATCGCGGAACCATTGACGAGGTTGACACGGAAGGACGTACTGTTTGCGTGGACAGAGGAGTGCGCTCAGGCATTTGAGACACTAAAGCAGAAGTTAACCACGGCGCCTATTCTTACAGTACCGTATGATTCCGGTGGTTTGGTAATACATAGTGATGCCTCAGGGAAGGGATTAGGCTGTGTTCTAATGCAGTACGGCCAGGTGGTTGCTTACGCCTCTCGACAACTGAGAAACCACGAGAAGAACTACCCTACGCATGACTTGGAGTTAGCTGCGGTCTTTGCGTTGAAGATTTGGAGGCACTATCTATTGGGTGAGAAAGTGGAGGTGTACACAGATCACAAAAGTTTGAAGTATGTTTTCACTCAGAAGGAACTAAACATGAGGCAATGCCGATGGCTAGAACTGATGGCAGATTATGACATGGACCTTCAGTATCACCCGGGGAAGGTGAATGTTGTACCAGATGCGCTCAGTCACAAGCCAGCGGTCATGATGTTGACCGGTCAGAGGAACATTATTGAGGACTTCCAGAGACTCGAGCTTGAAGTCGTTACGCCGAACGCACTCAGTCAACTTTGGCAACTACAGGTGCAATCATCTCGGTGGATCGCATCAAGATTGCACAAGCGGATGATCCCCGATTGTAAAGGTTCAGAGAGCATGTGGAAGCCGGCCTGAGAACGGACTTGATTATACATGAAGATGGCTCTCTGAGATTCGGTAGCAGACTCTGCGTACCCAAGGGAGATGTTCGAGAAGAAGTTTTAGCTGAAGCACACAGTTCAGCTTATTCTCTGCATCCGGGAGGTACAAAAATGTATCAGGACCTAAAGAAACATTTTTGGTGGAACGGGATGAAGCGGGAAATTGCGAGGTTCGTATCCAGGTGTTTGGTATGCCAGCAGGTGAAGGCGGAGCATCAGAGGACAGCAGGATTGTTACAACCACTGCCGATGCTTGAATGGAAGTGGGAGCACATTACCATGGATTTTGTGACGGCCTTACCACGGAGCCCTAGGGGCAATAACGCCATTTGGGTTATCGTCGATCGCCTCACAAAAGCTGCACACTTCCTACCTTTCCGAGTGGGACAGTCGACAGAATCACTGGCAGAAAGATATATGCAGGAGATTATACGACTCCATGGTGTTCCAGTAAGCATCGTGTCAGACCGGGACACCAGATTCTTGTCGCACTTTTGGAAGAGCTTACAGGAGAGCTTGGGTACCCGCCTTAAATTCAGCACAGCTTATCACCCACAGACAGATGGACAATCTGAGCATACGATTCAGACGCTCGAGGATATGTTGAGAGCCTGTATGTTGGACTTTCAGGGTTCCTGGGAGGACCATCTGCATCTAGTCGAGTTCTCTTATAACAATAGTTATCAGGCTAGTATTCAGATGGCTCCTTTTGAAGCACTTTACGGATGGAAATGTCGATCCCCGGTATGTTGGGATGATGCGGGAGAATGAAGATTACTGGGCCCCGAACTCATTGTTCAGACAGTCGACAAGGTCCAAATGATAAGGCAGCGTATTAAGACGGCTCAGGATCAACAGAAGAGTTGGGCAGATACCAGCAGGAGGGCACTAGAATTCGAAGTCGAAGATCCTGTGTTCTTGAAAATTTCCCCTACTCGTGGAGTTATCAGGTTCGGAGGTCGGGGAAAGCTCAGTCCCCGTTTTATCGGACTTTTGAGGTGCTAGAGCGAGTAGGAGAGGTGGCCTATCGACTTGTCTTGCCTCCATCGCTAGCTGGTGTGCACAATACCTTCCACGTGTCTCAGTTGCGGCGTTATGTTCGGGATGAGAGCCATGTCCTGGGCCATTCGGAGCTGGTTTTGGGTACCGACCTATCGTACGAGGAGCAGCCCACTACCATCCTCGACCGCAGAGAGAAAGTGCTGAAGAATAAGGTCATTCCGTTAGTCCGAGTGTCTTGGGGAGGTCATTCCCCAGGAGAATCCACCTGGGAGCGGGAGGAAGATATCCGTGATCGTTATCCACATCTCTTTGTTTAGTACATTGTTTCCTTGTATCCTTGTTAAATTTCGAGGACGAAATTTTTGTAAGGGGGTATGATGTAAATCCCCGTTCCCATCTTAATAAAAGTTTTCTTTTTTCTAAATCCCGGAGATTTCCTTTCTTTTTCCCTCGTATATTTTTGGTAGGAAGGTGGTTGCTTGAATTCCAATATTTAAATTTTCCCAAACCCTAAAAGTCGAAACCCAGAATTAAAACCAATTTGGAAAACCAAAACTAAAACAAATAAAATATTTTTACTTTAAACCCTAACATTGCATAAGCCCAACAACCTAAAAATCAAATTTTAATTAACAAATTAATTCCTAAGCCCGGCCCCAGCTTTCTATTCTCAGCCCACACCAAATTTAAAGAATAAAATGAATCCCTATTTAAAACCCTCAGCCCATTTAAGTTTTTTCCCTTTAAAATTAAACGGCCTGTTTCAATCCTCAGCCCACAAAAAATTAAGTAATTTGAATTTCTAAAACCCCCAAGCCCAGCTCGCGACTCAGCCGGCCCGACCCGACCCGCTCCTATTCACCTTCCTTCTCCAACGGCTCCTTCCTCATTTCCCGCTCGCGATCCGCGCTCCTCGCCTCCGCTCGCGCCCACGCCCCGGCTCTTGCGACGTTACACCCGCGACGCGCACCCCTCAGCTCCCTTTTCTCCCACACACCTCACTCCCCTCTCGTTTTCCAAAAAAAAATTCTCTCATCTCTCTCCCTCTCGAAAACTCACGAACCTACAACAACCCAACTCCGGTCAACCCCTCCGACGACGACAACCCCCTCGGCGACCCTCATTCATCCTCCCTCGCCCTCTACGACTCCACCCGACCCATTACACTAGAGCTCCCCTACACACCAAACCCCCTGCACACCTGAGCTCGGCCACCTACCCCGACGCCGGCGAACTTGAACCGCCTCAGTCGACACCCTTTCATCCTCACCCTCAGCATCGTCATCATCAATCCAGAACCCAAGCCACCACTTCTCTCTCTCTTCAAAAATCCAATAACCCAAGTCCCAAACGCCCACTGTGCACATCGCCGGAGCGACGCCGTCGACCGTCATCGACCCCAGCACATCCGGGAGATCCACTGAGCCTCCTTCACGCTTCCAACGAGCACAAGAAGTCTCCAGGCAATTCCGACACAAATTCCATATCGCGAGCCAAGCTCGCGCAAATCGCTTCACGACGTACATCGCGCGTTCGTGACGCCGCTGCTGCCGTGCAACCCCGAGTTGTTTCCAGGCAAGTACTTTACTTGCTACATGCTGATTTACCCTTATTACAAACTCAAACATATAAGTTATGAAATTACTTTTCCCGATAAAACTTAGTGACATATGTGTTCGATGCTAGGCCCCAATAAAAATACTTGCTTAATTTAACGAAAATAGATGTTTTCTGTTGGCCCATATAATGACGAATATCGTGTATAAATCTCACTAGAAAATACGACTGTTAGTGACTAAAATTGATACCCCCAAACATACCGTTAAAACTAGAAATTTCCCGTATCTGAAAATGATTAAAATCACTGTAAATTATGTACATACTGGAATGATGCGTTCGAGGGCTTAAATCAAAGCCGACTCGACGAATTTTTACTCTATGTAAATTTCTAATGTTTACTGTACTGTAATAGCGAAGATATTTATATCGGAGTGCGACTCTGGACTGCAGTCCAGAGCGACTCTGATTACTATGTACTGTCCGAAAATGTGTGTCACATTGTTTCCTGAATTCTTATGTTATGGAACTCTGCAGTGGATTAAAGATGGATCTGTTATCTAAACAAAACAAGTGGTTTCATTGCATTTCATTTCCGTTTGCTATTTAAATTGTAAATAAAAGGGCAGAACGTATAACTGTCCAGAACAGATTCAGAAGTGACATACTGATGTTAAACTGTGTACAACTTTCGATGTACAGACGCGATTGAGGATCCGTCTGTTGCGTTGAATACTCTATCGAAAACCCTAGATTTTATTCAACTATAGAATCGCTAAATTCTGAACCCAACTGGGTACAATTCGTGTCGCGAAACGGACGTTCAGTTCAGAAACTGAATTTCCAGCCACGAGCACTTAAAATGAAACAGCTGTATCTTGAATACCGGAAACCCGATTGAACTGAAACTAATTTTGATGAATTTCTGACTGAGTGTTCTATTTATCGTATTTGTATCATTTCGTTGGATTCTAAACAGATGAATTTATGCAATTTTTGTAAGTTAATGACATGCATATTGATTCATAACATACTTAGCTTATTGATGGCATACATACATATATCATACCCCATTTGCCATATACTTAGTGTTAGCGCGTGTTAGAGTCAGTGGACATTGCATTATCGTGCGCGATTGATGTGGGTTTAGAAGTGACGAGTACACCAATGGAAAGTGAATATTCGTGACAGTGATTGATACAGTGAACAGTGATAAAACCATGCCATTGGTATACTTGTACACGACTAAATCGAGATCATAAATAGTGTAAACCTGGGGATAAAGGGAAAATCGAAGTGGAAATAGAATCGTATTTAGCGGGACCGTGTTTTAAAGGATAATCATTCGAGCAGCGATATATATATTAGGTAGGATCTAGCGATCCGGCTGACAGGGTTATGTCCCGGGTATGTGGGCCGTTGTCTCGGGTATGTACGAGACTCCAGTTAAACATGTTCCTCCTTCCACTATGAGATTTCAAACATGACCTAGAGACTGATAGGGACATAGACCATACTTTGCATCATATAGTGACATAGCGATTGCATGCATTGTACTTTTAACTTTATTACTTCTTTTACCTGTTTCACCTTATTGTTATAATATTGCTATTGTGTCGCTCTGACGACCTAAGTATACATGCTCAGAATCCGTGGAAGGACCAGCGCAGGAGACGGATCTACCTTTCGCGTTCACGGAGATATAGTCTGGTGTACTTTCTTTCTTTACTGCTTTCCATAAAAGTGATCGTGAGATTGAATTTGGTTAGTAACTTTTCTTGTTAATTGTAATTTGTGAACAATGGATTTTAATGTAATAAATTAGTGATGTGATTCCTTTACTACTGTGCTTTATTTACTGATTATCATGTAATGCTAGAAGCCGAAGTGTGACTACGGCGGGATGATTCCTTGACCGTAGGAGCATGGCTGGCCTAGTCATCCCTCGTTTTCCGTATTTTGGGAAGCGGGACGTGACACAAACCCTGGGGAAAAGCACTGGATAGCGGTAAAGAACATTCTCAAGTACCTGAGAAGGAGTAAGGAGATGTTCTTGGTATATTGCGGAAAAGACCTCCAGATTGAGGCCTTTACTGACTCCAGCTTCCGGAGTGACAAGGATGATTCCAAGTCCATGTCGGGTTTTGTCTTTACCCTCAATGGAGGGGCGGTATGTTAGAAGAGTTCCAAACAGGAAACCGTTGCTGACTCGACAATGGAAGCGGGATATATCGCTGCATCTGATGCCGCAAAAGAAGCCGTCTGGATGAGGAAGTTCTTGAAAGAACTTCAGGTGGTTCCGTCCATTGTTGATCCAATACCTCTGTATTGCGACAACAACGGGGCTATAGCTTTAGCGAAGGAACCCAGGTCCCATCAGAAATCCAGACACATCTTAAGGCGGTATCACCTGATCAGGGAGACCGTGGATCGCCAGGAGATCGAGGTTCGGAGGGTTGCATCAGAAGATAACACTGTAGATCCATTCACGAAGGCCTTGCCCCAGACTCAGTTCGAGCGGCTGATCGAGATGATGGGTCTTCGATACGCCAGTACATGCCCTTAGTGCAAGTAGGAGATTGTTAGTGTATATGCCCTAGAGGCCATTACTGTATCATACTAGTTTGTATATTACTTAATGGAAGCTTGGGATATTCACCATTGTATACACAATCTTGCTCAAAATAGTAGTATGCTACTTGGTTTGTTTCTACTTCAATGTGTGTACATGTGTTTCTTTTAACATATCGCCTATATACATTAGTGGAGCCCTTAGGATCTTTGCTTGATTACCAGCGTTGTGATGGCAGTCACATTCGTGGGGGCTGGGTAATCCAAAAGCACATCCCTATGCAGGTCCCTAGTCGTAGGACTATCGAGACAGGGCATCGATACTCCGGAGTAGACTAGCGTATGCGCTTCTCATCCCAGCACGGGAGACGGTCTGTCCTACAGTCGTCAGTACGTCGTACTTGAGATAGTATGCGGGTGCTTGTTAGCTTACAAGTACACTGGACAGGACTCGTCGGGAACTGTTGGTTGGTACTATATCTATCGTCAGTTATCAGTTCCCAAGTGACATGAGTACAGCTTAGTCCGCTGACTTGACACTGTCACTTCGCCTCGAGTGTGTTCCCACTGTACTTTGATTACTACCCTACCACGGCTCAAAGGAGTCGTGCAAACAGGTAGTAGTTGGGAGCAGTCCCGAAGCACTTAGAAGCAGTGACGGTTAGATAGGATTCGTCTCTCCCGGTATTGGGAGTTGATATCGCGTTGTGTCTAGGAGAGCCATTACACATAGTCGTCCCTGGCCAGGGTAAGCGAGATACACTGGTAGGTTTCCAGTGTTATCTCAGGGTGTTCTGGGCTACACTCCGACACGACTTGTACCGCTATTAGGGGACTGACGTTTACTACCCTCCTAGGCCCGCCATGCGATATTCTCAGACGAACAGACCGGACTGTACGCAGATTGTCACAGACAGGCTCAGTAGGAGTTCGGATGGGTTCGCCTCATCAGTCTTCTTATCGGCATCTACCTGGGGGCCGTTACGTACAGCTAGTGCCACTTGCGGTCTGTGGTTAAACCCACTCCAAGCGTAGTGTCGAGTCTTTAGAGTCCCACACAGAGGGTTATTCGCCTTTGGGCAAAACAGAGTAGAGGTCGCATGGGTTTGCGACAGGGTTCGTTCACATCCGCGCACTTGTGCACGTTTGGTGTCCGGACAGTCATTACTAGCGGGCTCTGGTTTAAGCCAGATCCTAGTATATGCTTTGGGGTTAGTTTTATCTCGTTGTATTCGTGTTCCTTGGAACACGAATGCGGGTGTGTATGCACAGTTGACTGAGGCAGAGGAAGAGGATTCTCATTAGGGTTTTGGTACGGTGTGTATGCACAGTTGACGGTTGTCGTTTACCAAACCCTAATGAATATTTGAAATATCAGTTAATAATATTAATTAAAGGAAATTAAGTTATGGTTAGGGTTGTTGACTTGTTGACCAAGGTTGAAAAGTTGACCATCATCATTTCAAGCAAAGATGCTCATTGATCTTTGCAAAACTCATTTAATGTGAAATGATAATGGTCATTTCAACATACCATCACCTTTTTCATTTTGATTAATTTTGTTAATTGATTAATTCACATATATTTGATATGGTTGCAAAAACTCTCTCATTCTCTCATTCTCATTCTCTCTCATCTTTTCCTCTTCCTCTTCCTCTTCCTCTAGCTCAAGGAAAATTCTTCTCATGAGTTGAGAACCATTTCCTTTGAGATAAAACACCGAAGCCACTCTCTAGTCATCCTAGGGTTGATGTTCTAGCAAGCCGAACACTTTAGTTTCCTCAAGTTCGAGGAAGGAGCTCAAGGTAGAGACCCTCAGATGGATCCATCTTCGGCAAGAGAAGGCGACGAGGAGAGAACCATCCGACCATAAGGAGTCCAAGAGAAGGAGTTCAAGTTGTGGTATAACCCCCTAACCGAGTAGGTAAAGCTCTTGTTAGTTGCTAGTGTGTAGTTTAGCAAAGATCCGTGTTTTATAGTCCATGTTACCATAACCCAAAAAATTGTTTTTTACCGTTTCCGCAAGCCCGAAAGAACCGGGAGAGGTAACGTGAACTCACATACACACATATTAAGATAGATATAAACAAAGTAGCATACTGCCATGTTTAGCAAGACTGTTAATATAACTGTGAATATCCCAAGCTTCCATTAAGTAATATACAAACTAGTATGATACAATAATGGCCCCTAGGGCATATACACTAACATCCGTCAGTCCGGATCGGCCCATATCATCTCTCGACTCTGGTCGGTATCCTCCGGATATCCGCCGAGCCCAAATACTATCACCGGTAGGTAGTAGTCCCTCTGCCAGGCTCATCATCATCCACACGAAATCTCTCTCTTACCCCGGGGTACCATACCAGGTCCACCATGTACCCGCAAACGGAATCATCCGCCTTCTCGAATCGGGTTTCAAATGTCACTCTCAGAACCGAGAAAACACATGGTGGACGCATTGAAATATCATATCAAGAGAAACCGGGTTTTTAAAATGGTACATACTTTCTTTTGAAATATCCACGGTTCTCAAATCCAGAGATCTCATGAAAACAGCATATCTCAATGCGTAAAATCATAATGCATAATGTATGCGACATATGATAGAAATGTAAGCATATCCGTATATCATGCAACATAGAACAGTAATATGACATATTAAGGGAAAACCGCTCTTTTTAAAATGATTCCAGTTTTTAAATATATCCTGCGGTTCCCAATTTCTCCAAAGTCAAATGCAAAATCGTCTATGTATGTGCAATAAGTATGTATGTAGGCATGGATGCACAAAGATATATGTACACAAGTATGAGTGTGCAATATGTATTAGGTTTATATAGCACCTCATGAAGGGTTTGGAAGCATCACATGTACCAAAGATTAAATTTTTAAGGTGCTAAGTGAACATACAAAGAATCAAGCTAGAAAAATTAGGGTTTCATTACAAGACCATCATCACAAGTAGGAAAAACTAGGCTTTTGAGAGTACAACCTTTGTAGCTCCCTACGCTAGACTCCTTGGCTACTTGAGGGCTGGAATAAGTACGCTTGAGCTCCTCTAGGTCCACGATGATCCACCCGGAGTCCGCTTTGTCCAAGCTTGTAACTTCACAAGATCAAGAGAAGAAAATGGAAGCTAACACTCTTCACAAGTAGGCAAGACTAGTGTAGAATGGTGTTGTGGTTTCTTTTCTCACTTCAAAATCCTAACTTGATTACTCTTTTGCTTACTTGAAAGAACTGGAGAGTAAGAGAGAAAGGAGGAAGAAGATGATGGCTTTCTAAGCTCAAGATAATGATAAGCTTGTTTAGAAAATGAAAAAATGAAAATATATATTTTCACTCTATCATTCTAAACCATGGTTGTAAAATATCTTAGATATTTTATTTTGGAACAAAAATGAGCATAGAAAATAAATCATGGTTAACACAAAGGGTTAAAGAAAGAGTAAAGCATTAAACCATGAATCAATTTCTATTTTCATTTCTCTTTTCCAAAATTAATATCTATATATTTTACAAAGTGTGTGGGTCTTATATTGCCACCATCTAGTATATAATCAACCATGATAACATGATGTATGCATGTATATGTGCATGCACATCCATATGTGCATGAACAAGAATGAATGCATACATGCATGCATATACCCAAAAAGACAAGAAAGGATTTCTAGTGAGAAACTAATGGTCAAATGATAAATCAACACTTGATTTAGCAATCCGGTCATATCACATACGACCTGACCAAAAGCAAGCCGCCCGATTAACATACGGTATCTCATACGCGCATTTTAACCGGGTCCATGCGCATATCGCATATGCGCACCACAACGTTTCGCCTGGACTAGGTAACTCCTTTGTGGGACTCTAAGACTCGTCAATACGCCGGCAGTGGGTGATGATCATATCAAGCACCCTCAAGCCGCAAGTGGTCAGCTAAACGTAACGGCCACCCGGGTATTGAGCGATCAGAAGAAAACAGGTGAACCTGTTACAACTCCCGTCGAGCCAACAGGCAAGACTACCGTACAGTCCGGTCTCTTCGTCAGATATGCTGCATATCGAATCTAGGGATGGTAACGTCGACCCCAATAACTCAAAAAGTCATGCCGATGAATGGTCTATAACAGATCGAGAAACTACTGATAACACTTATCAGTAAATCTCAGCAGCCCTGGCCAGGGACTTACTGATATAACCAGTCGAGCACAGCACAGCATCAACTCCCAATACCGGGAGAGACGAAACCCCTCCTATCGTTCATCGCCTTCGTGTGTCTCGGGACTGTACCCAACGACCACCTGTTTGCATGACTCAGTAGAGCCGTGGTAGGGTGGTAATCAAAGTACAGTGGGAGAGCACACAAGTCTCTATGACGATCTCGGGTCTTCAGACTAACCTGCACCAGTGTCACCTGAGAACTGCTATCCGACGATAGATATAATTCCATATAGGAGTTCTCGGTGAGTCCGTCCAGTGTACCCAGTCACCACTGAGCACCCGTATACGATCTCGATATCAAACATCAATGAATGTGGGAACATCCATCGCCCATCATATGGGTCTAGTATCATATACGCTAGTCTACTCTGATATATCGATGCCCCGTCTCGATACACCCACGACTAGGGACATTCCAGGATATGCTTATAAACTACAAATGTCCCACTAGTATGATCTCCATCATAATCACAGTAGTCAAGCCTATATCCTCAGGACTTTATCAACATGTATGAATGAATAAAAAGCATGATCAAATCAACATGTCAGATAAAGAAGAACCAGATAGCATACTATCATGTCGAGCAAGAATGTACACTGAATATATATATATATATATATATATATACATGTATAAATACATCCACTATCACATAATGGCCTCTAGGGCATACATATATCCAACAATCTCCCACTTGCACTAAGGCCAGTTATTGGCGTATCTCATACCCAACATCTCAAAAAGTCGCTCATGCTGCGGCTGAGGGAGGGCCTTGGTGAGTGGATCCACGGTGTTATTCTTTGTGTCTACTCTATTAATCTCGATCTCGCGGCGATCTACAATCTCCCGGATCAAATGAAAGCACCTTAGGATGTGTCTGGATCGCTGATGGGACCTGGGCTCCTTGGCTAACACCATCGCCCCATTATTATCACAATACAATGGTATTGGATCAATAATGGTTGAAACTACTCGTAGCTCCGAGACGAACTTCCTCATCCAGACGGCTTCCTTGGCGGCATCATTTGCAGCAATGTACTCAGCTTCCATCGTAGAGTCTGCAACGGTATCCTGTTTGGAACTCTTCCAACTTACCGCCCCTCCATTGAGGGTAAATACAAACCCTGAGATAGATTTGCTGTCGTCCTTATCGCTCTGGAAGCTCGAATCGGTAAAGGCCTCCATTTGGAGATCTCCATTACCATACACCAAGAACAATTCTTTAGTCCTTCGCAAGTACTTAAGAATGTTCTTCACAGCTATCCAGTGATTCTCCCCTGGGTTGGATTGATACCTGCTTACAACACTAAGTGCATAAGCTATATCTGGGCGTGTACATAATATCGCATACATTATAGATCCTACTGCCGAAGCATAGGGTATAATGCTCGTGCGAGCTCTCTCTTCATCGGTCTTTGGGCAAGAATCCTTGGAGAGAGTGACCCCATGGCAAGCGGGTAAGGTTCCCCGCTTGGAGTCTTCCATACTAAACCTTTTTAGGATGGTGTTAATGTACCTGGTTTGGAACAATCCTAATAACCTCTTGGATCTATCCCTATAGATCCTTATTCCCATAATGTATGTGGCATCACCCAGATCCTTCATAGAGAACCTTAGTGATAAAAAAGATTTGACCGACTGTAGCATAGGAATATCATTTTCTATCAGAAGAATGTCATCCACGTACAATACGAGGAATGTGACAGCTCTTCCTACAGCCTTCTTATAAACACAAGGTTCATCTGGATTTTTGATGAAATCAAACTCTTTGATAACATCATCGAAACAGATGTTCCAACTCCGTGATGCCTTCTTTAACCCATATATGGATTTAAGCAATCTACATGCTTTCCCGCTGCTCCCACTGTCAATGAAGCCCTCCAGCTGATCCATATAAATGCATTCTTCTAAATCCCTATTTAGAAATGCCGTTTTAACGTCCATCTGCCAGATTTCATAGTCATGGTGAGCAACAATAGCAAGTAGGATCCGAATGGATTTAAGCATGGCTACGGGTGAAAAAGTCTCGTCATAGTCCAAACCTGGTCTTTGACGAAAACCCTTCGCCACAAGTCTTGCTTTGTAGGTCTCTACCTGCCCATCTACACCAATCTTTCTTTTAAAGATCCATTTGCATCCCACAGGTTTTACCCCAGGGGGTACAACGTCCAAAGTCCAAACTTTGTTGGTGTACATAGACTCCATTTTGGATCTCAAGGCATCCAGCCACTTCACAGAGTCTCCACTCGTGATAGCTTGCTGAAAACTGGTAGGATCATCATCCTCCATGATGCAGTCTTCTCTATCACCAGCAATGAGGAAACCGTAGTACCTCTCCGGTGGGCGAGAAGTCCTACCAGACCTACGGAGTGGCCGAGGTTCCTCAGTTTCTATTGCAACAGCCGGTTCAACCAAGTCGTCATTTGTAGTTTGTGTCTCTAGAACCTCTTCTAGATCCACCACCTTGCCATTATCTTTATCTGTGAAAAACTCTTTTTCTTAGAATGTGGCATACTGAGAAACAAACACCTTTTGTTCCTCCTTGTGGTAGAATAGATATCCATAAGAGTTCTTTGGATATCCCACAAAGTTACACATGACTGACCGTGTCTCGAGTTTGTCCGGATTCTGCTTTTTAACATAGGCCGGGCAACCTTAAATCTTAATTCTCTTAAGAGATGGTTTCTTCCCATGCCATATCTCATATGGCGTGGTAGACACGGTTTTGGTTGGAACCCTGTTCAAAAGAAATGCTGCAGTCTCCAATGCATGTCCCCAAAATGAGACAGGTAACTCAGCATCACTCATCATGGAACGGACCATATCTAATAGGGTCCGATTCCGTCATTCAGACACACCGTTGTGCTGTGGTGTGTAAGGAGGAGTGAGCTGAGAGAGAATCCCATTCTCTTTTAGGAAGTTTGCGAATTCTGTACTGAGGTACTCCCCACCTCGATCTGATCGAAGCATCTTGATGCTCAAGCCGGTTTGTTTTTCTACATCTTGTTTATATTCAGTGAATTTCTCGAAAGCTTCGAATTTGTGCTTTAATAAAAATACATGACCGAATCTTGAGAAATCATCAGTGAACGTAATGAAGTATGAAAAACCGCCTCTAGCCTGTGTAGACATTGGCCCACATACATCACTATGTATGAGTCCTAGGAGCTCGGTAGCTCTTTCTCTGTGTCCGGTAAACGGAGTTTTGGTCATTTTACCCTTGATACAAGGCTGGCAAGTCGCATAAGATTTATATTCAAAGGAGTTTAAATATCCATCTTTGTGTAACTTGTTTAGTCTTGTTTCGTTAATATGACCAAGTCTACAGTGCCAAAGAAAATCTTCATTTATTTCTGAAAGTTTTCTTTTATTAGTGTGTTGTATGCTGAAAACTGTGTGTTGATTTAGGATGTACATCCCGTTATTAAGTGTACCATACCCAACCAACATTTGATTCAGGTGAATGTTCATAACATTGTTCTGCAATACAAAATTATATCCTTCATTGTCTAAAAAAGAAACAGATATTATATTACAAAGCATACTTGGTACAAAATAACATGGGTTCAAAACCAATATACACCCAGATGGCAACCCCAAGTGATACTCTCCCACTGCGACTGTATGTACATTGGAACCATTTCCAACGCTGAGAGTATGGTCACCTGTCTTCAAAACCTTGCTATTTCCCATCCCCTGCATAGAATTGCAAATGTGAGAACCTAAACCGGTATCTAATACCAAGGAAGCATAGTTTATTGAAAAACAGTTTTCTGTCACAAACACACCTGAAGCGGAAGCATCCCCATGCTTCTTCTTGAGATTCAAGTACTCGGTGCAGTTGCGCTTCTAATGTCCTATTTTGTGGCAATGAAAACATTCCCCTTTCCCCGATTCTCCAGCTTTGGACTTTTCCTTCCCCTTAACCTTTGTAACTCCACCCTTAGAATTGGTGGGCTTCTTCTTTTTCTTTTCCTTGGCCTTAGCCTTTGGGCGAGAAGAGGAAGACTGTCCAACAGTCATAACGGGAGTTTTCACTGATTTCAGTGTGCTCTCTGCACTCCTTAACATATTAAGGAGTTCGGGTAGTTCCTTCTCCATGTTATGCATGTTGAAGTTAACTATGAATTGAGCAAAGGTGGAGGGGAGGGACTGTAGAATAATATCCGTATATTGTTCATTGTCCATCGTCCATCCAAGGTCCTCAAGCTCTTCTATGAGAGCTATCATCTTCAGAACATGGTCTCCTACTGGTGTGCCAGGGGCCATTCGCATCTGAAACAATTTTTTTGATACTTCGTATCGTAATACGCGGGATTGCTCTCCATATAACTCCTTTGTATGGAGGAATATGTCATGAATGTCCATATTCTCATGCTGCTTTTGATGTGTGTTGTCCATCGATGCGAGCACGAGGCATTTGGCCGTGGCACAGTCAGCGTCCCATGTCTTGCGGACTTCTTTGTCCGCAACTGATGATTTTGGACCTGGGACGGGCGGGGTTGGAGCCGTGAGGACATATAATACTTTATCATAAGTCAAGGCTATTTTCAGATTCCTCAGCCAGTCTTTATAATTGGTCCCATTCAGTTTATTTTTATCTAGTAGAAGCTTGAGTCCAGTCATTGGTATCTGCCATTAAGAGAGAGAAAAAAATACACTCAGCGAAAGCTCTTGCAAAGATCAGATTGGTTATTATCTTGTCTAATCGATGTCTCCCAGTGCTTTAATCAAGTTTTTCTTTCAAACCTTAAAAAGAAAACCATCCATGATTAATTACAGTCTACAACTTCGCTAACCGTTTAGCCAGGCCAGTGTTGGTACTTGAGGGAGGTTTCCCGTGCTTTCGCATGGACCTAATTAAAGTAAACCTCATTTTCCCAGAGGCGTAGCCCCGTTAACACCTTTCTAGACACCTAATGAGTTAGCTAATTGTAAACTGCAAAACTCTCCTGGGAGCAACTATTGCCCACAGTGGGATCGGGATCCAACCATCATATGGAAGGTATGCAATCTCATTGCAAATTTCAACACTTGAAATTCCCGATGTGATTTTTACCCCTAACACTTATTACCTTAACTATGGTCAACAAATCATAAGCACCAGTCAAGTTCTACCTGTCATTTCTTGATTAGTTAGACCCACCCATATGACCCTTAACTATGGTCAACAAAGTCGCATGAATGTCCTAATTAATCTGCATCATAAGCAGTGTAGGAAGACATCACTTAGCTACCGTACACTACGCCTTAACTATAGTCAACAAACGTAGCACGAATACTAAGTACTCTACTTCCTAAAATGACGGAGGGTTGCGGATGATTTTTAAGAAAATCTTTAACGCTTTGAACTTGATATCGTCGTAGAATCAAATGGTTTTTAAAAGGAGTGGCTTGTGCTCCGCAGTTTTGAAAAGTAGCTTTTTCATAAATAGCCGAGTGGTTTTCAAATCCGATTCTACAACATCTTTTTAGGTTTATTTTCTTTACATTAATCATATTAATGTAATCCAATCATTTAAGTCCTTAAGCCAATCACAGAAAAGAAACGAAAATACAACGTACGCTTATGCCATCCGCATTCACCGCAATGTTCCGTTATGCACCGTTAGGTTACTTAACTAACGGCATACCGGGACGGGACTAGCGCGGGTGTAAAACATAAGCAACGTCTACTATATATCTCATATATAATATATCATTCGCCTCAGATATCACAGAACACAAGCAGCAGAAACATATATATAATGTGGGATATACTAGGACGTCCGTATTTAGTATTTAGCCAACAATAGGAAATACGGATTCCACAGTCGTGATGAATAGCCAAGCCCACACCCCTAGACCCCTATGAGAGCGGCAAGCGACCCTACCAATTCTGGAGTTTAGGAGACCCGGTCTCGACTCCTCGATATGGCCTCCCACTGAACCCCAGAACCCGGTCACTTGTGCTCCCCTCCTTGGGTCTATCCTAATGCAGAAAAGTAAATAATATACAACACTGGTGACAGCAACCTCAACCCGGAAGTGCCCTAAATAAAAGAATATTACATTACATTTGAATTTTACATGAATGAAAAATAAAACTCTCATCTCACATAAACCCTCCCCCCCGGCTATTCAATCGCAACAATCCTGCACATCATATCTCAGCAACACATAATTATCATATATCATCAACGTAAATAAGTATGCGTACCCCAATTGTCGTTGATGTATAGCAACGAAACCGGCGATATCGACATACTACACTTACGGCCACAGAAAAAAAAGTGTAAAACTACAATATTTGGAATCCACATTCTCTTTAGACATCATAAATGCAAAATATCACATACTTCGTATTTCATGCCTAACTATATGAATTCCACATATTGTATCATATTCCAGATAAATAGACTGTATTAAACATTTCGATCGAATAATCAAATACCCAAAATTTCCTAAAGCTCAACACTTGAGCGGAGTTCAAAAAACCCGGAATGTGTCACAGTAGTAGCGGTCCAGCCATAGAAGGGTCAAGCCAACGCCTCACATGTGGCACGCCGTACTGCCTCAAACCCTAAGGTTCAAAAGGCAGTTCAAGACGGTCACATAATCGAGTTAAGGTTTGTTGTCTTTTAGAGGGTCCACCACAAAACTTGCACGCATTTCCGAAAGATTTAAACTCGAGAAAAGATTCAACACTTGAAAAATTTTCGTGCCGGGAAAAAGTGAGTTGATGATATCCGTTCGAACTTTTTAATACTTTCTAAATTATCCGAAAAAGGCACGAGATTAAAATTCCGATCGAATCACCGAATCCAAAACCATCCCCAGAACATGCAATACTTGTATCAAATTAAAAATACCCAAAAATATATACAAGCAGGTAGGAGTAACACTGTATAAAAACGAGCCAATGATACCTCTGTACGGCCGCGGAGCCGCGGCCCAAGCAAGCTATGGCCGCGGTTCCGCGGTGGCAAGTACAGTTCATTGCTTCGTTTTTCACAGTGGTGCTTAAATTTCCCTGCTGAATTTTTTACATATTTTTAATTCTGGAAAAACACAGGTTTGAAAAAATGTCCAGAGAGGGTTCTAAAAGTCCGTATTTTGGTTCGATCGGAGTTTTAACTTCGCTAAAGCATCGCCTAAAGTTCTAGGTCGGCTCTGATACCAATGTTAGGTTTACCTAGCACCTCATGATGGGTTTGGAAGCATCACATGTACCAAAGATTAAATTTTTAAGGTGCTAAGTGAACATACAAAGAATCAAGCTAGAAAAATTAGGGTTTCATTACAAGACCATCATCACAAGTAGGAAAAACTAGGCTTTTGAGAGTACAACCTTTGTAGCTCCCTACGCTAAACTCCTTGGCTACTTGAGGGCTGGAAAAAGTCCGCTTGAGCTCCTCTAGGTCCACGATGATCCACCCGGAGTCCGCTTTGTCCAAGCTTGTAACTTCACAAGATCAAAAGAAGAAAATGGAAGCTAACACTCTTCACAAGTGGGCAAGACTAGTGTAGAATGGTGTTGTGGTTTCTTTTCTCACTTCAAAATCCTAACTTGATTACTCTTTTGCTTACTTGAAACAACTGGAGAGCAAGAGAGAAAGGAGGAAGAAGATGATGGCTTTCTAAGCTCAAGATAATGAAAAGCTTGTTTAGAAAATGAGAAAATGAAAATATATATATATATTTTCACTCTATCATTCTAAACCATGGTTGTAAAATATCTTAGATATTTTATTTTGGAACAAAAATGAGCATAGAAAATAAATCATAGTTAACACAAAGGGTTAAAGAAAGAGTTAAGCATTAAACCATGAATCAATTTCTATTTTCATTTCTCTTTTCCAAAATTAATATCTATATATTTTACAAAGTGTGTGGGTCTTATATTGCCACCATCTAGTATATAATCAACCATGATAACATGATGTATGCATGTATATGTGCATGCACATCCATATGTGCATGAACAAGAATGAATGCATACATGCATGCATACACCCAAAAAGACAAGAAAGGATTTCTAGTGAGAAACTAATGGTCAAATGATAAATCAACACTTGATTTAGCAATCCGGTCATATCACATACGACCTGACCAAAAGCAAGCCGTCCGATTAACATACGGTATCTCATACGCGCATTTTAACCGGGTCCATGCGCATATCGTATATGCGCACCACAACGTTTCGCCTGGACTAGGTAACTCCTTTGTGGGACTCTAAGACTCGTCAATACACCGGCAGTGGGTGATGATCATATCAAGCACCCTCAAGCCGCAAGCGGTCAGCTAAACGTAACGGCCACCCGGGTATTGAGCGATCAGAAGAAAACAGGCGAACCTGTTACAACTCCCGTCGAGCCAACCGGCAACACTACCGTACAGTCCGGTCTCTTCGTCAGATATGCTGCATATCGAGTCTAGGGATGGTAACGTCGACCCCAATAACTCAATAAGTCATGCCGATGAATGGTCTATAACAGATCGAGAAACTACTGATAACACTTATCAGTAAATCTCAGCAGCCCTGGCCAGGGACTTACTGATATAACCAGTCGAGCACAGCACAGCATCAACTCCCAATACCGGGAAAGACGAAACCCCTCCTATCGTTCATCGCCTTCGTGTGTCTCGGGACTGTACCCAACGACCACCTGTTTGCACGACTCAGTAGAGCCGTGGTAGGGTGGTAATCAAAGTACAGTGGGAGAGCACACAAGTCTCTATGACGATCTCGGGTCTACAGACTAACCTGCACCAGTGTCACCTGAGAACTGCTATCCGACGATAGATATAATTCCATATAAGAGTTCTCGGTGAGTCCGTCCAGTGTACCCAGTCACCACTGAGCACCCGTATACGATCTCGATGTCAAACATCGATGAATGTGGGAACATCCATCGCCCATCATATGGGTCTAGTATCATATACGCTAGTCTACTCTGATATATCGATGCCCCGTCTCGATACACCCACGACTAGGGACATTCCAGGATATGCTTATAAACTACAAATGTCCCACTAGTATGATCTCCATCATAATCACAGTAGTCAAGCCTATATCCTCAGGACTTTATCAATATGTATGAATGAATAAAAAGCATGATCAAATCAACATGTCAGATAAAGAAGAACCAGATAGCATACTATCATGTCGAGCAAGAATGTACACTGAATATATATATACATGTATAAATACATCCATTATCACATAATGGCCTCTAGGGCATACATACATCCAACAATATGTATGTCATGATGCAGCAACCCTACTGTGTAGTGACATGGCAATTATCGATGATGAAGTGTGTGAGCCGGCAAATCTGTATACGTGTAACATACGCATCATCGATAATGGTGTAGGTTTACTAGCACAGGTATAAGTAATGCAATGAGAATAATATGGATGCAGCATAAGGTAAATCATATGCAAATGCTGACGGGTATACGTATCTAACATGACCGAGTCTGTGAATCTATCAAACGGCACCTAGCCACACAACTTCACGTACGGTATAATCCATCGTACGACATCCTCAAGTCAAGGGTATGGATCAATCATCAAGTCAAACTCATCACGCACGGAAAAATCATCGTAAGGTGGCATTAAAACATTTGGGATCCTATCATCCTATAAGACGAAGAGGGTACGGACCTAACGTCTCGTACGGCTATCACTCACGATTCACAACATATATAAATATCTCTAATATACCTATGTCCCAGGTCACATCCGCAATAATCTCATATCAGGGGACCGGCAGGGTATAAATCATCTCAATCGACGCACATCCGTATACCGACATATCACCAAGTCATCATATCGTATCGTACATTCTTTTCATCATATTTATCTTTCACATCGAATCAATTCTACATAACCATTCTATCTTACTATAAGTATAAGTATCTAATCTAACATACACACCCGAACCATATAAACAGTTTTTGAAAGATGTGAATCGTAGTTTTGAAAGTAGGAGCTACGGTGTTTTTAAAGAAAAGATATCATTTGAAAATCTGTAACGTCCATCAACGTATCTGTTTAAAAGATACATATGATTCTTCAGTTTGGAAATAGGTATGGTTCGGATTGACACATCTACGTCGACTATCTAGTCCTATAGTACTCTAAATGGCAATATCATCAAATCTCATCCTCAAGTCCCGTCATCACATATTAGCCGCATCATATCACTTCCAACTATCCTTAGTTTTCTAATATGGTCCTCTAATTACCTTTTTACTCTATTTATAGTTTTCTATTTAAGATTTCATTAACCATTAACTATATATAAATCGGTTTCCATCAACTGTGCGGGGGTGCTATACGCCATCCACCCGACTTCCCCCGTAGATATAGATCTACCCACCTGCTCTTGCTTGCCGATGTCGATATTGCTATCCTCTTCTTCATCATCTCGAAACCCTCGTGGGGTTCCTACATATCATAACACATCGCAAAAGCGTATTAAAATCAAGTCGGAAACCAAAACGGCACACGTTTCGCTCATAGGTCAAAACCTATAGCCACGCATGCAAAACACGATCAGTAACTCTAGTCGTGGACGTTCAAACGCCACACGAAGGAAACACAAGATCAAATACCAAGTCCAAATTCATTAAAAGCCGCAAACGAAATTGAAATCTTGAAAATTAGCTCCAGATTTTACCCTAGGCCAAACTAGCCAATTTTGCATACAAGAAGGGTCTAATTTACTGCTAAAGGAGCTAGGGACCAAGACTGGAGGGGTTCTGCCCCAGCTTGGCCGCAAATTGCGGCCAGGAAGAATAAAATTGCGGCCAAGATAAGTGGGTTTGGCTCGGGTCTCTGTGGTAGCTTCCTGAGTGCCTGCATGTGTCACTGTGTTCGCTAAATAATTTTCCAGGTCCCCGAGTGTTAGCAGATTCCAAAATACCATCACAATTTCCACAATTTTCCGATATCAGGGATTTCTAAGTCCGGGTATTGGTTTCTAATATGGGTCTAGGCCAGTAGAAACACCTCTCAAGTCTAAGTAAACACCCACTACTGGTTATAGGTCAACAAAGTAACCCATCCCTTCTCTTGAATTTCCAAACATCACAATACCACACTAAAACAACTCCTAAACTAAACTAAAATTCTTGGAATACATAACTAAACTAAATGGAATGGATTTTACCTCATGGGTGTAGCTCAAGAAAACCCTAGCTCCTCAAAGTTTGTCAAAATCCCACTTTGCTAGGTCCATTTTGAAGGGGATGAAGAGGTGGTCAATTTTTATAAAAGCGGTTTAGGGTTTTGAGGAGTATTTTGAGATGGATCTAGGGGTGAGGTGGAGGGAAGTGAGTTGAGAAAGATGAAGAAGGAAAAATAATGGGGGAAATGAATTATCATGGCTACCCTCTCTCTCTCTCCTCCTCTTATTCTCACCCACTCTCTCATCTATTTACCCTTTTACCCTTTTCTCTTTTCTTTTCTCTTTTCTTTTAAAAACCAAACCATCAAATACCCAAAACAACACAAGAAAACAACATGTAACCAAAATGCAACATAACATGGTGCACTAGCCATAGAAAACTGTAAAAACACGGATTTGGCCTAATCGCGATTAGCAGTGCACTAATCGGGTTTTTATCAAAACTGCATATAATAAATTTTAAAGATACCAAATCCTTTAAATATATTTTTAAATGAATAAATCATTTTAATTTCCATTTATTTCACCATTATCGGTATATTTTTATACCCTTTTTCGAAAACCCCAATTTCGCAAATCGGGCAGTTTTCGGGAAATATATTATTTTAATATTAAATTCCAAAAATAATATTTTATATTTTCTGAAATGTTACAGAAGGTGCTGCCCAAATTTTTTTTTTAAAGACGAAACATGTTTTCAATCTAGTAAATTTCACTTGCATTATTCATGTTCCTTTTCTATGCATGTAAAAAAACTTGATTTCATTATACCTTTATTTCAAAACTTCACCTCTTTTATTTTCATTAAAATGGTTTAGATTTCTGGCTTTCAGCTTACTTGAAATACGTTACGCCTTTAGACGTTGCGTGATTTAAGTGCTGGTCACGAACTAATATTTCGGGTTGTGACATGTATACACTTCTTATCCCAGCATGGGAGATGGTCTGTCCTACAGCCATTAGTACATCTTACTGGAGATAGTATGCAGGTGCTCATCAAGTTATGAGTTACACTGGACAGGACTCGTCGGGAATTGTTGGTTGGTATTATACCTATCGTCGGGCAGCAGTTCCCAGGTGACATGAGTACAGCTTAGTCCATTGACTTGACATCGCACTTCGCCTCAAGTGTGTTCCCACTATACTTTGATTACTACCCTACTACGGCTCAAAGGGGCGTGCAAACAGATAGTAGTTGGGTGCAGTCTTGAAGCACTTGGAGGCAGTAGCGGTTAGATAGGATTCGTCTCTCCCGGTATTGGGGGTGGATATCACGCTGTGTTCAGAAAGCCATTACACAAAGTCCCTGGCCAGGGCAAGCGAGATTTACGCGTAGGTACTCCAGTAGTTTCTCAAGGTATACTGGGCTCTGCTCCGGCACGACTTATTGCGCTATTAGGGGTCTGACGTTTACCATCCCCCTAAGCACGATATGCAAGTATCTCAGACGAATAGACCGGACTATACGGAGATTGTCATAGGCAGGCTCAGTAGGAGTTCAGATGAGTTTGCTCATCGGCCTTCTTATCGATATATACCTGGGTAGCCGTTATGTGAAGCTAGTACCGCTGACATGCTTGTGGTTAAACCCACTATCAGCATACTGTCGAGTCCGTAGAGTCCCACACAGAGGGTTTCCCGATTTCGGGTGAAACGATGTAGAGGATGTATGGTTTTACGGCAGGGTTCGATCGCATACGTGTACTTGTGCATGGATGTTATTCGGACGAATAATACTGGTGGGCTTTGGTTTAAGCCGGATTCTAGTATTGTATTACTGGATTCTTATTATCTCATTGTATTCGTATTTTTCGGAATACGAATACGGGTATGTATATACGGTGAGGGGTATTCTTGTAATTTTCTCAAGAATGCTTCTATAAGGAGACACCTCATTATTTGGTATTATCCATTTTCTTAAATGGATTAATGAGGTGGAAATGGAGGAGACATTTTATAGCATTGTGTGAGGGATGGCTCAAGGACTATTTTATTTATTTGGAATTACTATTGAAGTATGGTGAGGATTTAATATTGTGATTTATCCCATGCTTCAATGAGTGTATGTGATATGAGCCATTCTTCTCACTTTGCAACCTTAGTTCATTTGCTTCTCCTCATTCTCTCTCTTGATTTTCATCTCCTTCTTCCTCCACTTCAAAAACCCTAACCTTCTGTTGGAGATAGTGCCCTCAGAGTCAATTATTGGGTCACAGGCACGTGATTGCAATGATTGAGGGGAGGACCTATCCCGGTAGGACAGTCTTACTCGAGATGATAGTATGCTATCTGGTTTATCTTTATCATCGTGTACTGCTTTAGGTGACCTTACGAGTCGCTATTACACGTTGATAAAGCCCCTAGGATTCTTGCTTGACTTCCAGCAGTATGAGGGCGATCATATAAGTGGGAGCTGGAGTCTATAAGCACATCCTTAAATGGTCCCTAGTCGTGGGAGTTTCGAGACAGGGCATCGATTCTCCAGAGTAGACTAGTGTATACAGTCGAGACCCCGACGAGGGGCGGTGGCCGGTCTCACAAGCCACTGGTGTCAGTTGGTTCACCTAAGATGTATACAGGTGCTCATTGGGTTATGAGTACACCGGACAGGACTCGCCGGGAACCTGCTAGTTGGGATATACCAGACGTCAGATAGCAGTTCCCAGGTGACATGTGTACAGGTTAGTTCATCGACCTGGGATCGTCATTTGTCTCGTGTGAGTTCCCACTGTACTTTGATTACTACCCTACCACGGCTCAAAGGAGTCGTGCAAACAGGTTTTAGTTGGGTACAGTCCCGAGCCACATGGAGGCAGTGAGCGGATCTGCAGGGGTTCGTCTCTCCCGGTATTGGGGGTGAGGTCGTGCTGTGTCTAGGAGAGCCAGAACATGAAAAGTCCTTGGCCAAGGCAGGAGATTTGCTGGTAGGTATTCCAGTAGTATCTCAGGGTGTTCTGGGCTACACTCCGACACGACTTGTACCGCTTTTGGGGGTCTGACTTTTACCAACCCCCTAGGCCCGCCATGCGATGCTCATAGACGAACGGACCGGACTGTACGGATATTGTCACTGACAGGCTCAGTAGGGTGTCAGGATGAGTTCGCTCATCGACGTCCCTTTTGGTCAATAGCTGGTGGCCCGTCACGTATGGCTTATACCTCTGACGTGCTAGTGGTTAAATCCACAGCCATAGTATTGACGAGTCTTTAGAGTCCACCACACAGACAGTTACTCAAGTTTCGGGCGAAACGCTGTAGAGGCCGTATGGAGATATGGCAGGGTTCGATCAGATACGTGCGGTATTGCACGGATCGTGATCGGACGGATTTTACTAGCCGGCTTTGGCTTAAGCCGGATCCTAGTATTAGATAGTGTAGTTTTGTCTCTTTGCATTTGTGTTCGGTGCGAATACAAATGCGGGCATGTATTTGCAGTAGTGGGGTTTTCCTGTAATTTATTATGGGATCGGTTTTCTGAAGTTGCCAGTTTGTATTCCGTTCCGGCCGGTTTTCTTTCATTCCTTCTCGGCCGGGCTTTGTGGTGGAGAGTGTTAATTGCAAGTTCGCAATTAACATTTTGTGAGGGGTTTCTTTGCATATGTGTGGCTTCATGATTATCCTCTTCATCATGAGATTCCCTTTTGGTCCATTCCATTGCTTTTCATTTGAGATGAGTGAAAAAGGATTGATTTGTGAGGTTTATATTATCTTTTTAATCATATTGTTTTTCTCTCTCCAATCTATTTTTCATCTAAGAGGGGCCGGCCACTTTGGCTAGAGATTAAGAGAGGATCATTTCCTTTTGAAAGAGAAAAAAAAAATGTTTCATATCATTTTTGATGCTACAAATATTCACAAGCACCATTTTCTTTAGTTGCTCTCTTCTCCTCCTCACATCCTTCCATCAAGGCAACCTCATAAACCCCAAAAGAGACAAGTTTACTACACTATTCTATAGCAAGCCTTGGACGCGTCGGCTAGCCAACTTCGCGCCCGAGTTGCCTCGGTCAAGAGGCGGGAGCCCGTAAAAGATTCCGGCTACGTGGTGCCCTTTCCGACGAGCGAGGAGGTGACGGAGATTCCGCGGGAGATCGGAGTGGAGACGAAGACCGAAGGACACGGATCGTTTGGTATAGCATCTCTACTCTTTTCTTTTTGCTAGCTAGCTAGGTTAATGGCCCGATCCGGGTAAAAAGTCCGCGGTGGTGCCGTTTTGCAAAGTTCGCAAAGTTTTTGTTTTCCGCGTTTCCGGCGTCGGGTCGACGGCCGGGGCGCCCCCGCGGGCTTACACCTTCACATGTGTTGTGAGCCATAGGGTTTAATGAGATAATACAATCCATTATACATTCTCTACATCACCTAAGCTACTTAGCTTAGCGATCTAAGTACCCTAGTTACTTTGGTTTTGAAGTAGGAGCTTGAAGCACATACTCTCGGGTGGATCATCTTTGACACGAGGAGGCCGACGTCGCAAGCTCGATCCCTTCTTCGAGGAGCCATCGAGAGGAGGCAAAGAAGACCCGAAGGACTTGGTCACGGAGGTATAACCAACTATCATTGTAGTTAAACCTCTAAAGTTAATTATTAGTTAAGGTTTTCGAATAGATCCTGGAGTTTAGTTAATATTGTGAGCTCTGTATAAATCATTTTTGAAAATTCCGCCTCCCCTCGAGCCCACGGGATGCGCGACATCGACTTACGGTGATTAGATAGTACATATAACTTTTTTTAGATGTTATAGGCAAGTGGTTAGATGTTGCAGTCAACTGTTTAGATGTTGCAAGCAACTATTTAGATATTACATGCAACTGGTTAGATATTATAGGCAACTGTATAGATATTGCAGGGAACTACTTAGATGTTACAGGCAACTGTTTATATGTTACGGGCAGCTGTTTAGATGTTACGGGCAAGTGACTACAAGCAAAGCTCTACAATAATAATCATGAATAACACAATTCACACTATCGGCCAATATCAGTAAAATAAAAGTATATCAATACATCTCCGAATAAACTTACAAAATGTTTAAACTTAAAACAAACAATATCAAAACTTTTCTTGAGCCTTCGGCGACGATTATAGAATTTACTCATTTAATATCGTGCGCCACTGCTCCAAAAAATTTCACTCCAGCGCATCCGCTACGTCTTAGCTCTCAATCAGACGATATGCTCCGCGTATTTTTCTCCTTCCGAATGACTATCAAGGATCCCTACAACTCTCTTATATTTAAGAACCTTTTAGGAAACTTACATACAATATCATTATACATGTTGAATTCATTTTTTAAAGAAAATAGAAAAATTGCAATATAAATGGAAAATCATACCCACTTAAGAATTGCCAGTGATATTGCGCACTAGTTGCATGCCACAGATACTGACAACGACATCAACAGTAGTAAAGAGTGGGTAAATTTATAATATACATAATCAAAGAAAAACAATGCTTTATATTATCTAAAATAAATGAGAGAAGACACACTTAAAGTAAAATGATCAAAAGAGTCCGATTGAGACAAAAAATCAAACACTTGGTGGGTTGAGAATTTTTACCTTAGACCTCAAGTATCTTTGAAACGGGGAAGAAGCTATTGTAGGCGCAAATTATATTGTATGTGCAAATTATTAAGGGAAAGATAAAAGGTTAAATTGCACAAATGTATCCATGAATTTTCACCATTTTTGCGATTGATACCATGAACTTTAATAATTAGTGATATGTACCATGAACTTTACTTTTTGACATAAAATATCATACGGCGTTAAATATGCTGCATGAATGGACTGTTATACACCTCAATTTTTATTAATCTTTTCCTCATTAAAATTTATTTCTTTATTCTTTACCTTTTTACTTTTACGTTTACCCACTCATCGGTAAATAGTAAACCCCAAAAGAAACAAATCCCCTATCTTCCAAATGGATCTTTCTCCCGATCTCGCAATCGAAGATGACAATCCACAAAATCGACGACGACAATCAAATTTGGGCAAACATGTTATTTTTAAGGTTTCTAGCAATCGGAATCAATGGCGAATCATCGAATGAAACAAAATGTCAATCTCCAATTCATGTGTAGCCTCAAGGAGCTGGTCTGTCATATCCCGCTTCCCATAATACATAAATACAGGAACTTAACAAGCCAACCATGCTACCTATGGTAAGCAAACATCCTTCTATAGTCACATTAGGACTGCCAATCAGTAATCAAGAACAATATAATAAATACCTATCTCTAAACATGTCCAATAGGCATAATAAAAATAACAGGAAACAATAGCGGAAGCAATAAAGATCTAAGGAAATAAAAGAATGCCTAAACAAAAAATAATAACTAGATCAATGGAATACACCTCACTGATCGGAAATCCTGTCGAAGTACTCACGATCCTCCTGTGCTAAAGTCAAAGCATCTGATCCATGCAAAAGTCAGACGTCGGTGCATTAGACATAATATCATAATAATATAACCAGTAGGTGATATAATAGACCTTGTGTACAAGTAATAAGCAATAGCAAGGACAAATGATGTAACGAGCAAGATATCAAGGGTCAATCATATCATGTGTATCCTATGGGTCCGTGTCGCTAAATTATCTATCCTACAGGTATTTGAAACCAATCAATATAATCTTTATTGTAACTCAATAATATCTCGTGCGTGCCCAGGATCACGGTAACAATATCAGGCGAAAGATGTCATGAGTCAGATACATACACGTCAATATACAGATGTCCTCTTGACCATAATACAGATGCCGGTTTGACCATAAGACAAATGTCTCTGCTATTGACCATAATATAGATGTATCTTTTTACTATGATTCAAATGTCTGTATTGACCATAATTTAGGTGTCTCTAAACAATAAGTACTCTTGAGTTACGGTTCGGTTCCATTTCTTAATTTCCTCTTTCCCAGGTTTCAATTCATGTCAAGTGTCACTTTAACATCTACCTAATACTAACACAGGAAAAAGCGTGTACAAATCTTGTCTAGCAAGATAACAGGTCAGGTAAATCAAGTCAATATCATGGATTGTTGGAATTGGTAAACATTACGTTACATGTAGCTTGACATGATACAATAGCAATACAATAACAGTAACAAGATATCAGGGGTGCATGTCAACAACAATCAGTATAGACAGCCAAGTAGTACGTATCATAAACAAGTCAAGTACCGTATCAAGCAAACTATATTTCATATGAGAATCTATGTAACTTATCCGTTCAATATCAGGTTTGAATATCAGGTATCGGATTAGTTGAGACGGTGAAATTAAGATTAGTTTTTAATATTATCACTAATTTATCAATGTAAGCAGTTAATACATCATATTAGTTTGTTGTTCCAGTATTAATTAATATGAATATTTTATATAAATTGGAAGCAATATATATACTACTTCATATCTGATAATATCTAATTGGTTCGATCTCATTATCTACTTTTTGATTGTCATCAAGTGTATATAAGACGAAATAGTTTACATGATGTATGTGCAGTTATGTATTATCGATGGTAAACAAGTGTGGCAATTGTATTATGATATATTTAAGCAGTAAGACATACTGTTCAAACAAGGGGTTTCAATCAATTTAAACTAATGTATATTCATATGCTACGAAACTATTATTCTCAACCGATGCTAAAATTTAACTCATGCAGAAAAATAATACAATAATAATATTATTACAACAATACTGAATCTTGTCATAACTAGCATGAACAGGAAGTATTAAATACTTGTTTCGGAGATGAACATACTAACGGAGATGAACATGCGAACGGAACTGAACGATACGAAGACATGATCTCGGCTAGGTGTTGCGGCGACGACGTCAATGGTGCTTGGGTTGTGCTCAGGTTGGTAGTGATCAAACCGCAGTGACGACGAAGTCTCGGAGAAAAGGGAGTCGGCGACGGTGATAGGAGTTTGACAGGTCAGGAGTCGAGGGAAGAAGATCACGATCTCACTGGAAAAGAGTCGACGATGATGATCGAGTAGGGGGTGCTCGTTGGATTATGGTTTGCAGTCGAGAACAATAAGGAGAAGACGAAGATGAAGATGGCCGGAGTTAGGGGTTTCGGTTTCGATGGTGCTCTGGTGAGGGAAGATGCAGGTGAGGGAAGATGGGTTCTTGGGTGAGTTTATAGGGGAGATGAAGAGGATGATGGCTGTGGTGAAGTCGAGGTTCGGCTGTCGAGTCAGGGTCGGCGATGCGATGTTCTGGGCACAGGTTGGCAGAGAAAGAAAGGTGGGGGAGAGATGGGTGTTGGCGACGAGGGTGAAGGGAGGTTGAAGAAGTCGATAAAGGTGTTAGGGTTATGAGGAGATAAAGATGATGGAGAGAAGTAGGCTTAATGGATTCGGTATCCGGGGAGCCATGCGTGCTGTTGGTTTCGAGGGTCATCCATTACGAAAATACTTTCCTCTGAGTGGCTATGTGGAAGTAGGAGATGAGGAAGATGAAGTTGATGGAAGCGATGATGATGATGTTAGGGTTTCGGTTAGGGTCTGTGATGGAGGTCCTTTTCGGGTCTCCGTCAGATGTTGTCTTCCGTTGATCTCCCGGTGGATTTCGGCGGTGATCTTCTGTTGAGTGTGGGTCTCAATGGGTTTTGAGGAGATTGGTGATTTGAGGAGTTTAGCGCCGAGTACCTGCAAAGAAGTCCCGGGGTGGTTTGGTACCACCGAGGACCCTCCAGCGATCAAGTTAGTACTAGATCCGAGAAGAGTAACGGCTAAGTGGAATCAAGAATGGCTTACTTGACCCCTCTGTGATGGGGGTTTATATAGCAGCAGGCGCGAGAATCTCGCCTGCAGTTACACTCCCGACGTCACGCCCGCGTAAAGAGCGGATCGCCCATTAATGGGGATCGTGATGGCGTGGAACGTGGGATATTGCTGGCGGAGAATCTGCGCGTGGCGAGATTTGCGGAGCGGCGGTTACGCCTGTGAATGGTGGAGTTGGTCAGTCGGAGGGACCGAGGAAGACGGCCTCGGCTGGGGAGCTCTGAGACGAGCAAGAGGGCCGAGGATTCTTGGTCCTGTGGCAGCTCGGGGCGAGCTGAGGGGCCGAAGAGGCCAATTTGCAGGGGGCCCCGATGAGGGCCAGCTTGTGCTTGCAGGTCAGGTACAAGGGTGGCCTGGTCGACCTCTGTAGGCCCTTTCTTCTAGGTCTTGGGACATGTCATCTGCCACATGTCCTGATCATGAAGATCGCCAATATTGAGCATCATCATTAGCCCCCCCACTCTTGTCCCGACCAACTAGCGGGTCGGGTCAGGAGTGGACTGCCGGGCCGCCCGGGGTAAGCTCCCTCCTAAGGTTTCGTCGGGACGTGTCCCCGGGCAGTCGGCTGTCTTTTCTGCCAGTGAATTAGGGCAAGATCTCTGCATTTAAGGAAGGTGCTCTGGTTCGTGCATCCTGCCACTGAAGCGACGGTCCACGTGTCAAGCATCGGTTGGCCGACGCGACGTGTGCAGACCTATGGCGTCTGATGGGGCGCCGTCCAGTACGGGAACGACAAGTGGAGCAGTCGGTCGTCGAGTTGACTTCGATCACCTGATGTCTTTTGTTGGGGCTTCGGGTCCGCTGCATGTGGTGGGCTCAGTGGCCTCATTATGAGGGCTGCAAACCTGCAGCGTCTGTTGCGCAGGAGGATGCCTGCTGGGGATGACCGAGCAGGGAAGCTGCTTGGTTGATCTTGGCGAGGACCTTGATCTCTGGCATCGTGGGTAGGCAACCGCCAGCCTGCGATGACCGAGTGGGGTAGCAGCTCAAATGCCTCTTGAGAGAGCTTTGATCCCTAGCGTTGCGGATAGGGAAGCTACCGGCCAAGGATAGCCGAGCAGGGAAGCCGCTCGGCTGCCTCTAAGGAGGTCTTCGATCCTTAGCGTTGGAGGGGTCATAGGAGGCCAGCTAAGGATAACCGGATAGTTAAGCTGCGCGGTTGCCTCTTGGCGAGGGCTTTGATCCCTGGTGCTGCGAGTAGGGAAGCTACCGGCCAGGGATAGCCGAGCAGGAAAGCCGCTCGGCTGCCTCTAAGGAGGACTTTGATCCTTGTCTTTGTTGGGTAGGAACCTACCTGCTGGGATGCGCCGAGCAGAAAGGGGCTCGGCGGCCTCACGAAGAGGGCTTCAGATCCTCAACGTCTGACGGGCAGGAGGACGCCCGCCGAGGATGCACCGAGCAGAAGGAACTCGGCGGCCTCACAGTGAGGGCTTGAGATCCTCAGCGTCTGATGGGCAGGAGGATGCCCGCTGGGGATGCGCCGAGTAAGAAGGATCTCGGCGGCCTCGCGATGAGGGCTTCAGACCCTCAGCGTCTGATGGGCAGGAGGATGCCCGCTGGGGATGCGCCAAGCATAAGGAACTCGGCGGCCTCACGGTGAGGGCTTGAGATCCTCAGCATCTGATAGGCAGGAGGATGCCCGCTGGGGATGCGCCGAGCAAGAAGGATCTCGACGGCCTCACGATGAGGGCTTCAGACCCTCAGCGTCTGATGGGCAGGAGGATGCCCACTGGGGATGCGCCGAGCAGGAAGGATCTCGGCGGCCTCGTGGTGAGGGCTTAAGATCCTCAGCGTCTGATGGGCAGGAGGACGCCCGCCGGGGATGTGCCGAGCAGAAGGAACTCGACGGCCTCGCGGTGAGGGCTTGAGATCCTCAGTGTTTGATGAGCAGGAGGATGCCCGCTGGGGATGCACCGAGTAAGAAGGATCTCGGCGGCCTCGCGATGAGGGCTTCAGACCCTTAGCGTCTGATGGGCAGGAGGATGCCTGCTGGGGATGCGCCGAGCAGGAAGGAACTCGGTGGCCTCGGGGTGAGGGCTTGAGATCCTCAGTATCTAATGGGCAGGAGGATGCCCGCTGGGGATGCGCCGAGCGAGAAGGATCTCGGGGGCCTCAGGTGAGGGCTTCGATCCTCAGCATGAGAAGGGCCGTGAGAGGCCTGCTGAGGATGGCCGAACAGGGTAGCTGCTCGGTGCCTCTTAGCGAGGGCTTGGTGTTAGGTTTACCTAGCACCCTATGTAGACCTTGGAAGCATCACATGTCACAAAGTTCAAATTTTTACGGTGCTAAGCAAGCATACATAGGATCGATCTTTCTAGTTTCATGCACATATGGATGTGCATACATACATACATGCATACATCATCTATCATGGTTGCTTATACATGGAATATGATGGCAATATAAGACTCACACCATGGTTTTTAAGTGAGAAAACTAATGGTTAAATGATAAATCAACACTTGATTTATCAATCCGGCCATATCACATATGACCCCACCAAAAGAAAGCTGCCCGATCAATGTACGGTATCCTATACGCGCATTTTAATCGGGTCCATGCGCATATCGCATACGCGCACCACAACGTTTCGCCTGGACTAGGTAACTCCTTTGTGGGACTCTAAGACTCATCAATACGCCGGCAGTGGGTGATGATCATATCAAGCACCCCCAAGCCGCAAGCGGTCAGCTAAACGTAACGGCCACCCGGGTATTGAGCGATCAGAAGAAAAACAAGCGAACCTGCTACAACTCCCGTCGAGCCAACCGGCAATACTACCGTACAGTACGGTCTCTTCGTCAGATATGCTGCATATCGAGCCTAGGGATGGTCATGTCGACCCCAATAACTCAATAAGTCGTGCCGGTGAATGATCTATAACAGATCGAGAAACTACTGATAACACTTATCAGCAAATCTCAGCAGCCCTAGCCAGGGACTTACTGATATAACCAGTCGGGCACAGCACAGCATCAACTCCCAATACCGGGATAGGCGAAACCCCTCCTATCGCTCATTGCCTTCGTGTGTCTCGGGACTGTACCCAACGGCCATCTGTTTGCACGACTCAGTAGAGCCGTGGTAGGGTGGCAATCAAAGTACAGTGGGAGAACACACAAGACTCTATGACGATCTCGGGTCTACAGACTAACCTGTACCAGTGTCACCTAAGAACTGCTATCCGACAATAGATATAATTCCATATAGGAGTTCTCGGTGAGTCCGTCCAGTGTACCCAGTCACTACTGAGCACCCGTATATGATCTTGATGTCAAACATCGATGAATGTGGGAACATTCATCGCCCATCGTATGGGTCTACTATCATATACGCTAGTCTACTCTGGTATATCAATGCCCCATCTCGATATACCTACGACTAGGGACTTTCCAGGATATGCTTATAGACTACAAATGTCCCACTAGTATGATCTCCATCATAATCACAGCAGTCAAGCCGATATCCTCAGGGCTTTATCAGCATATATAAATGAATAAAAGCATGATCAAATCAACATGTCAGATAAAGAAGAACCATATAGCATACTATCATGTCGAGCAAGAATGTATACTGAATATATATACAAGTACAAATACATCCACTATCATATAATGGCCTCTAGGGCATACATATATCCAACACTTGGATCCCTGGTGTCGTGGGTAGGGACCTACCAGCCGGGGATGATCGAGCAGGGGAGCTGCTCGGTGCCTCTTGGCAAGGGCTTTGATCCTTAGCGTTGGAGGGGTTGTAAGAAACCCACTAAAGATGACCGGGCAGTGAAGCTGCGCGGTTGCCTCTTGGCGAGGGCTATGATCTCTGGCATCGAGGGTAGGCAACTACCAGCCTGGGATGACCAAGCCGGGTAGCCGCCCGGATGCCTCTTGCGAGGGCTTCGATCCCTGGCGTCATGGGAGGGAGCTACCGGCCGGAGATGACCGAGAAGGGTAGCTGCACGGTTGCCTCTTGTGAGGGCTTTGATCCTTCAGGACGGGGACCGAGCAGGGTTACTGCCCAGTTCCTCTTGGCGAGGACTTTGATCCCTGTCGGTTATGGTAGAAAGCTACCAGCCGGGGATAGCCGAGCAAGGACTCGACCGCCTCTGGGAGGACTTTGGTCCTTAGCGCGGGAGGGGCTGTAAGAAGCCTACCAAGGACCCTTGGCCGGGCAGGGTTACTGCCCGGTGCCTCTTGGCGAGGGCTTTTGTCCTGAAGGATAGCCGAGCGAGGGATCCTCGGGCTCGAATGCCTCTGGGAGGGCTTTCTGATCCCTGGCGTTGCGGTAGGGAAGCTACCCGCCAGGGATAGCCGAGCGAGGGTCGGGCTCGACTGCCTCTGGAGGACTTTCTAATCACTGGCGTTGCGGTAGGGAAGCTACCCGCCAGGGATAGCCGAGCGAGGGTCGTGCTTGACTGCCTCTGGGAGGACTTTCTGATCCCTGGCATTGCGGTAGGGAAGCTACCGGCCAGGGATAGCCGAGCAGAGAAGCTGCTCGGCTGCCTCTACGGAGGATTTTGATCCCTGGCGTTGCGAGTAGGAAAGCTACCGGCCAGGGATAACCGAACAGGGTAGCTGCTCGGCTGATTCTTCATGAGGTTTCGTCAGACCATCCATTTGCAGGTATGGGAAACTGTCACGACCCGAAATAGCCCGTGACTGGCCCTAGAATCATATGAAGTCTATAGGACCTCATCTAATTCAAGTAAGCCAAAAGCCCAGAAATCTAAAACCATTTCAAATAATAACTGAAGGAAAATAGTTTTAAGAAGTGAAGAAAATATGTTTTAGAAACAAGGTTTTTAAATAAGTAAGCCGAATATGCATTTGTTTAAAATCTATAGTCCTTTCTGAAAATTTCGGCAGAGTTTCCTTTGTAAATACTGGCCCCAAACGGGGTAAAACAAGAATAACATATATACAATGATAAAAGGCATCCCCAAGCGGGAGCTAGTTCTTCGTCAAACGACGGTCACAACCACGCAAGCAGTATAATATACAACGCCGAAGGGCGAGGATCAAAACTCAAAGGAAAACTCAAAATCAGCATGAAAACCATAATACTACAACGCGGGACTCTAAGGTCGAAATAATACATAACTGGTTTCTAAGTCTGAAACAATATACATGTTTTGGTTGATGGAATTTCTAGATACAACTGAATAAAATAAATACAAGGGTGGTCACGATGCGAGTGAACCCACCTACCAAAGCAACCATCCAGAATGGAAGCAGTGTGCCAGAAAAGCCGCAATGAAACCTGTACGGCAGAACCTGCAAGAACTGTGGCACAACAGGGGTGAGTTGCCAACTCGTGAATAGAAAACACCGCAGAGTAGAAATCGTATGCATGACATAATCCTGGGTCAATACGATCAGTATATATAAACCTCAATATGAATAAGTCTGAAGCATTATAAAAAGGCAAGGGTAAACATCTAAACATAAGTGTAATCACATGTGCTCGTGTCAGAGCCTCAGGTAGTAAATATCGTAAATATGAGGTACGAATGTGGTAAAATGAAAACAGAAGACATCATGAATGAGAAGACCGTGTAAGTCCATACTACCCTTCCCCAGTACTTACGGGGTTGCAGAAGTGATAAAAAACGATTTTCAAGAGGGTGGTAACATGGACTCAAAATACGAATCTTTGTTAAACAACTAACTAACAACCTAACTAGAGTTTTACCTACTCGGTTAGGGGGCTATACCTTTCTTGAACTCTATCGACTTCCCCCTTTTCCGGTGTACGGATCGGCCTCACCTCGTCGTCTCCTTGCGCCGAAGATGGATCCACCTGAAAGCTTCTACCTTTGGCTTCTTCTTCGAACTTTGAAGAAACTAGAACACTTGGCTTGCTAGGCCTTGTGAACTAGAATGAGTAGAGGATTATTTTGGTGTCTTTTTATCTCTAAGGTAATGAGTCTCAACACATGAGAATGGTTTGCCTTGAGCTAGAGAGATCAAGAGGAAGAGGGAGAGCTTGAGAATGAGAGAGCTCAAGAGAGAGAAAGCCAATGAAAGAATGAGAAAGTCTTTTTGTCATCTTGGCTCTCATAATCCAAAACCATCATAACAAATAATAGTAATCAAGTATTATGTGATGGTTCAAGTCAAAATGGCCATATAATTTCATGCACTCATTTTGCACAAAAGAAACGAGCAAGCAAAAGTCTTTGCCATGAAATGATAGCCATTGTCATGATGATGGTCAACTAGTCCAACCTAGTCAACCGGTCAACAAAGTCAACAAGTCAACAAAGTCAACCCCTCAACAACCATGTCACTATAATACTTAATTAATATTATTGTTAATCATATTTCATATTCTCATTAGGGTTTATCAAAAAGTCAATAGTCAACAGTCAACAGTCAACAACCCCAATGAGAATTCTCTGCCTCTGTCTCTCTGTCCACTGTGCATACACACCCGCATCCGCGTTCCGAGGAACACGAATACATACGAGATAACACCAATCCCAAAATGTACACTAGGATCTGGCTTAAAACAAAGCCCGCTAGTGTTAACTGTCCAGACACTAAACGTGCACAAGTGCACGGATGTGACCGAACCCTGTCGTAAAACCATGCGACCTGTCGTAAAGCCATGCGACCTCTACTCTTTTGCCTAAAGGAGAATAGCTTTCTGTGTGGGACTCTAAAGACTCGACACTACGCTGGCAGTGGGTTTAACCACAGACCGCAAGCGGCACTAGCTGTGCGTAACGGCCCCCAGGTAGATGCCGACAAGAAGACTGACAAGGTAAAACCCATCTGAACTCCTACTGAGCCTGAATATGACAGTCTCCGTACAGTCCGGTGTGTTCGTCCGATACATCGCATGGCGGGCCTAGGGGGCGGTAAGCGTCAGTCCCCTAATAGCGGTACAAGTCGTGTCGGAGTATAGCCCAGAACACCCTGAGATAACACTGGAAGCCTACCAGTATATCTCGCTTGCCCTGGCCAGGGACTACTCGTGTAATGGCTCTCCTAGACACAGCGCGATGTCAACCCCCAATACCGGGAGAGACGAATCCTGTCTAACCGTCACTGCCTCCAAGTGCTTCGGGACTGCACCCAACTACTACCTGTTTGCACGACTCCTTTAAGCCGTGGTAGGGTAGTAATCAAAGTACAGTGGGAACACACTCGAGGCGAAGTGACAGTGTCAAGTCAGCGGACTAAGCTATACTCATGTAACTTGGGAACTGATAACTGACGATAGGTATAATACCAACCAATCAGTTCCCGATGACTCCTGTCCAGTGTACTCGTAACCTAACGAGCACCCGCATACTATCTCAAGTACGACGTACTGACGACTGTGGGACAGACCGTATCCCACGCTGGGATGAGAAGCGCATACGCTAGTCTACTCCGGAGTATCGATGCCCTGTCTCGATAGTCCAACGACTAGGGACCTGTATAAGGATGTGCTTATAGATCACCCAGCTCCCACGAGTGTGAGCGCCATCACAACGCTGGTAATCAAGCAAAGATCCTAAGGGCTCTACTAATATGTATATCAGCGATATGCTAAAAGAAACACATGCACATATTAAAGCAGAGACAAACCAAGTAGCATACTACCATTTCGAGCAAGATTGTATATACAACTGTGAATATCCCAAGCTTCCATCAAGTAATATACAAGCTAGTATAATACAGTAATGGCCTCTAGGGCATATACACTAACAATCTCCCACTTGCACTAAGGCCATGTACTGGCGTATCGAAGACCTATCATCTCGATCAGCCGCTCGAACTGAGTCTGGGGCAAGGCCTTGGTGAATGGATCTGCTGTGTTATCTTCTGAAGCAACCCTCCGAACCTCGATCTCCTGGTGATCCACGATCTCCCTGATCAGGTGATACCGCCTCAAGATGTGTCTGGATTTCTGATGGGACCTGGGTTCCTTCGCTAAAGCTATAGCCCCGTTGTTGTCGCAATACAGAGGTATTGGATCAACAATGGACGGAACCACCTGAAGTTCTTTCAAGAACTTTCTCATCCAGACGGCTTCTTTTGCGGCATCAGATGCAGCGATGTATTCCGCTTCCATAGTCGAGTCAGCAACGGTTTCCTGTTTGGAACTCTTCCAACACACCGCCCCTCCATCGAGGGTAAAGACAAAACCCGACATGGACTTGGAATCATCCTTGTCACTCTGGAAGATGGAGTCAGCAATAGCCTTGATCTGGAGGTCTTTTCCGCCATACACCAAGAAAATCTCCTTAGTCCTTCTCAGGTACTTGAGAATGATTTTTACCGCTATCCAGTGTTTCTCCCTAGGGTTTGACTGATACCGTCTTACCACACTCAGTGCATAAGCTACATCCGGTCTGGTACACAACATCGCATACATTATAGAGCCTACCGCAGAAGCGTAGGGTATAATAGACATGCAATCCCTCTCTAAATCAGTCTTGGGAGACATCTCTTTGGAGAGGGTGATCCCGTGACAAGCCGGTAGGTTACCGCGCTTGGAATCTTCCATATTGAATCTTTTCAGTATGGTGTCGATATATCTGGACTGTGAAAGTCCTAATATCCTCTTGGATCTATCACGATGGATCCGGATCCCCAGGATGTATGAGGCATCACCCAGGTCTTTCATGGAGAACCTGTGTGACAAGAACCCCTTGACAGATTGTAGCATAGGAATGTCATTTCCTATCAGAAGAATGTCATCCACGTATAAAACGAGGAATACGACAGTTCTTGCTACAAATCTACTATGGATGCATGGCTCATCTGGATTTTTGATAAAGCCAAATTCTTTGACCATCTCATCAAAACAGATGTTCCAACTCCGCGATGCCTGCTTTAGTCCATAGATGGACTTAAGCAACTTGCACATCTTTCCGCTGCTCCCACTCTGAATGAAACCCTCTGGCTGGTCCATATAGACACACTTCTCTAAATTTCCATTTAGAAAAGCAGTCTTTACGTCCATCTGCCAAATCTCATAATCGTGGAAGGCAGCAATGGCAAGAAGGATCCGAATGGATTTCAGCATAGCCACTGGAGAAAAGGTTTCGTCATAGTCCAAACCAGGTCTTTAACGAAAACCCTTCGCAACAAGTATAGCTTTATAGGTCTCAACCTGTCCATCTACACCAATCTTCCTTTTGAAGATCAACTGCATCCTACGGGTTTTACCCCATCTGGAGCAATGTCCAACGTCCATACTTTGTTGGTGTACATGGACTCCATTTCAGTCTGCATTGCATCCAGCCATTTTACCGAGTCAACGCTCTGAACGGCCTGTTGGAAGCTAGTAGGCTCATCATAATCAATGATGCAATCCTCTCTATCCCCGTCTATGAGAAAACCGTAGTATCTCTCGGGCGGATGAGACTGCCTACGACTCCTGCGGAGCGGCGTAGGAATGTCCTGATCTTTTGAACCCTCTGGTTCTACTAAGCTTTCAGTAATAGTCTGTGGTTCTGGAATTTCTTCCAGTTCTTCTGCGCTCCCACTAATTTCCTTTTCCAAGAACTGGTGTTCCAGAAAATGGGCATGACAAGAAACAAAAACCTTTTGTTCCACTTCGCAGTAGAAGAAATATCCCTTGGAGTTCTTTGGATATCCCACAAACTTGCATTGTACTTAGCGTGCCTCGAGTTTGTCCATATGCTGCTTTTTGACAAAAGCTGGACTTCCCCATGTCTTAATGTGATTAAGATAGGGCCTCTTCCCACACCGCAACTCATATGGTGTGGTAGGCACAGTCTTAGTGGGAACTCGGTTCAAAAGGTATGCAGCTGATTCTCGCGCATACCCCCAGAATGATCGCAGTAACTCAGCGTTACTCATCATGGACCGTACCATATCCAATAGGGTTCGGTTCCATCTCTCCGATACACCGTTATGTTGCGGAGTGTATGGAGGAGTAAGCTGAGAGAGAATTCCATTCTCTTTTAAATATTCCAGGAACTCGGCACTCAAGTATTCACCACCTCGATCCGATCTTAGTGTCTTAATACTTTTGCCGGTTTGTTTTTCTACTTCATTCTTATATTCCCAGAATTTTCTAAAGGCTTCGGATTTATGTTTCGTTAAGAAGACATAACCGTACCTTGAAAAGTCATCCGTAAAAGTAATGAAGTAAGAATAACCGCTTCGTGCATGCGTAGACATTGGACCACACACGTCGCTGTATACGAGTCCCAAGAGCTCGCTCTCTCTTACACCGTGTCCAGTGAACGGAGACTTTGTCATCTTTCTTTTGAGACGGGATTGACAAGTGGCATACGATTGATATTCGAACGGATTCAAATATCCTTCTGTATGTAACTTCGTCAACCTTCTCTCATTGATGTGACCTAGTCTACAATGCCATAAGAAAGTCTGATTTATTTCCGGAGACTTTCTTTTGTGTGTATTCTGAACATTGAAAATCTGTGGATGGTTTAATACGTATATACCATTGCTTAATGTACCTGACCCAATCAGAACTTGATTAAGGTGAATGTTTACAACATTACTTACAAACGCAAATTCATAACCTTCTTTAGAAAGAAAGGATACAGAAATGATATTACAAGTTGCGTTGGGTACAAAAAAGCAATTACGCAAAACCAAAACATGTCCATCTGACATTCCCAGGTGATAGTCCCCTACGGCCTTAGCATTCATGCTAGCTCCGTTTGCAACTTTGAGGGTCATGTCATCTGCTTTCAAAAACCTACGATTTCTCAACGCCTGCAAAGAACTACAGATATGAGATCCTGATCCGGTATCCAAAACCCAGGAAGTAGAGTTTATTGATAGACAGTTTTCAATAACATACACACCTGAAGCTGAAGCCGCAACTTGCTTCAGATCCTGTGTTCTGGCCTTCCAAGCCCAGCAATCTTTCTTCCAGTGTCCACTCTTATGACAGTAAAAGCATTCTTCTTTATCCACAAGCTTCCCTACTTTCTTTGTTGCTTTTGCCTTTCCCTTCGTATCCACTTTACTAACACTGCCCCTTGGTTTGGCGGGGGCTTTCTTCTTCTTTCCCTTGGCTTTCGCCTTGGACTTAGAAGAGGAAGATCCTCCTACAAACAAAGTGGATGTTTCCCTACCTTTCTGTAGGGTGCCCTCTGTGCTCCTCAGCATGTTGAGGAGTTCTGAAAGTTCAACTTCCTTTTCTTGCAAGTTGAAGTTCAGGATAAACTGGGCGTAAGTGGAAGGAAGGGACTGGAGAATCAAGTCCGTATAGAGCTCATTCTCCAACGTGGTCCCAAGGTCCGCGAGCTCTTCTATGTAGCCAATCATTTTAAGCACGTGTTCTGCTACCGATGATCCGACGGCCAATCTTGCCGAAAACAACTTCTTCGATACTTCGTATCTGGCGATACGAGATTGCTTTCCATACAGTTCTTTTGTATGGAGAAATATGGATTCGAGGTCCATATTCTCGTGCCTCCTCTGATGTTCGTTGTCCATAGAGGCAAGCACGAGGCACTTGGCCTTCGCGCAGTCGATTTCCCAGGTCTTACGGATTTCCTTATCCGCGACGCTGGTTTTGGGACCTGGGACAGGGGGAGCTTTGGTGGTAAGAAGATACCCTAACTTGTCATAAGTGATTGCCATCTTGACATTCCTGAGCCAATGTTTGTAGTTAGCCCTGTCAGTATGTTTTTATCTAGTAATAACTTAAGTCCGGTCATGTCGATTGGTCGCTGCAATTAGGAGAGAGAGAAGAAACACTCAGCATGATGCTCTTGCAAGTTTAGAGTGGTTTTTAGTTTGTCTAAACAAGATGGCTCCCACTGTTTCTCGAATCCCTCCTCAAACCAAAAAGGAAGAATTAGTCGGGATCAATCTCACTGCACAATACTTGCTTAACCGTTCAGCCAGGCCAGTGTCGGTACTTCGAGGGAGGTTTTCCAACGCTTTCGCGAAGTTTCTTAATTTAAGAACCTCTTTTCCCTGGGGGCAGCCCCGCTAACACCTTTCTAGACACCTACTAGGTTTATAGCATTGATCGTTTAGTGAGAAATTTCCCGAGGAGTAGCATATACTCACAGTGGGATCGGGATCCAAACATCATCGCGTGACAAAACTGAAGGAATCCTACCAGAATCATCACACTCCAAATGGTATGCAGCGCTAGCAAGTTTCAGTACTTATGAAACTCCCGATGTGGATTTTTGCCCCATGCTCTTATGACCTTGACTTTGGCCAAAATATCATAAGTCACATGTCAAGTTCTACCCGTCATTCTCCAGGTTAATTTGGACCCACCCGTACCTACCCTTGACTTTATCCAAAATGGCAGTATGACTGTCCCAAACCAACGCATCTATCTATGCTGCACATGAATACCCAATAACTACCAATCACTATACCTTGACTTTGGCCAACATACATAGCTTGAATACTATTGACTATTCATGTAAAACGACGGAGGGCTACGAATGGTTTTGGCGAAACCGTGAACGTAGTGAACTTGATATAATCGATGGAACGAGATAGCTTTTAAAAGGAGTGGCTCAAGCTCCGCATTTAAAAGTTGGTTTTGAAAAGAACCGAGTGGTTTTGAAAGTGTTCCAACGACTTTTACTTGGTTTATTTTCTTGCATTAGTTCTTTTAATGCGTCCCATCATTTAATCCTACCATTGCAGAAAATAACCAAAATATGACGTACGCTTATGCTATTCGCATTCGCCACGGGGCCCCGTCATTACCCGTTAGGTTACTTAACTAACGACAGAGCGGGGGCTGGGCTAGCACGGCTGTAAAACATAAGCAACGCCTAAATAATATCATATATAGATATAATGCAATGATAGCCATTTCAGATCACAGATGAACACATCGGATATACTAGGAATCCGCAATTCGTACGAGCCTGTAACGAAAAGCAGATTACACGGTCGCGGTGAATAGCCAATACCCCACCCAAGACCCCTACGGGTGCGGCAAACTACCCACCAAGTACCCGAAGCGGAGCAACCTCCCTCAACACCGTGTGTAGGCCACTCGGCGCTTCGAGATACCCGGTAGTTTGTGCACCCCCTCCATGGGTCTATCCTAGGAGCAAAAACAGTAAAAAGAAATTATACAATGACGGCTACAACCCCGACCCGGTTGTGCGGACATACAAATAATATTACATCAATTTACAAATTTACATGAATTCAAAGAAAAGAAAACGCTCGTCTCACTACCCCCCGGCTATTCACCCGCGACAATCCAATGCATTCATATATACATACCAACAACATTACAGATCACAGATTTGTATAATCCCCACTAATCGACATATAGCGATTAGCAGACGTTCAATACAAATATCACATCACAGATATAAACCAGTTAGCCTTAGTCTTTAGAAGATCGATCAAAATACGGAATTTTAGGCCCCAAACACAAATTTTTCTTTCTGGAAAATCTGGGCAGAAAAATCATATTTTAAAAATACCAAAACAAACCCAGAAAAACACTGCAGGAAACTATTTCCAAGACCGAGTCAACTCCACGGCGCTTTGACCGATTCAATGGACGAAATTTCTTGTGTGTTTTAACAAAAGCCTGAGCCGATTTTTCATGTATGATTTATTATTTTTTGGACAGAAAAAAAATTCGGCAGAATCTTAATCTTCCGGGTTCGTTTCGCGACTTTTTCTCCGATCGACCTTCTACTTACTTTGCTAACATGTTAGATAGTGTTTAACTAGGCTCTGATACCACTGTAAGTCCATGCTACCCTTCCCCGGTACTTACGGGGTTGCGGAAGTGATAAAAAACGATTTTCAAGAGGGTGGTAACATGGACTCAAAATACGGATCTTTGTTAAACAACTAACTAACAACCTAACTAGAGTTTTACCTACTCGGTTAGGGGGCTATACCTTTCTTGAACTCCTTCATCTTCTACTCTTTTCGATGTACGGATCGGCCTCACCTCGTCGTCTCCTTGCGCCGAAGATAGATCCATCTGAAAGCTTCTACCTTTGGCTTCTTCTTCGAACTTTGAAGAAACTAGAACACTTGGCTTGCTAGGCCTTGTGAACTAGAATGAGTAGAGGATTATTTTGGTGTCTTTTTATCTCTAAGGCAATGAGTCTCAACACATGAGAATGGTTTGCCTTGAGCTAGAGAGAGCAAGAGGAAGAGGGAGAGCTTGAGAATGAGAGAGCTCAAGAGAGAGAAAGCCAATGAAAGAATGAGAAAGTCTTTTTGTCATCTTGGCTCTCATAATCCAAAACCATCATAACAAATAATACTAATCAAGTATTATGTGATGGTTCAAGTCAAAATGGCCATATCATTTCATGCACTCATTTTGCACAAGAGAAACAAGCAAGCAAAAGTCTTTACCATGAAATGATAGCCATTGTCATGATGATGGTCAACTAGTCCAAACTAGTCAACAAAGTCAACAAGTCAACAAAGTCAACCCCTCAACAACCATGTCACTATAATACTTAATTAATATTATTGTTAATCATATTTCATATTCTCATTAGGGTTTATCAAAAAGTCAATAGTCAACAGTCAACAGTCAATAACCCCAATGAGAATCCTCTGCCTCTGTCTCTCTGTCAACTGTGCATACACAACCGCATCCGCGTTCCGAGGACCACGAATACATACGAGATAAGACCAATCCCAAAACATACACTAGGATCTGGCTTAAAACAAAGCCCGCTAGTGTTAACTGTCCAGACACTAAACGTGCACAAGTGAACGGATGTGACCGAACCCTGTCGCAAAACCATGCGACCTGTCGAAAAGCCATGCGACCTCTACACTTTTGCCTAAAGGCGAATAGCTTTCTGTGTGGGACTCTAAAGACTCGACACTACGCTGGCAGTGGGTTTAACCACAGACCGCAAGCGGCACTAGCTGTGCGTAACGGCCCCCAGGTAGATGCCGACAAGAAGACTGACGACGTGAAACCCATCTGAACTCCTACTGAGCCTGAATGTGACAGTCTCCGTACAGTCCGGTCTGTTCGTTTGATACATCGCATGGCGGGCCTAGGGGACGTTAAGTGTCAATCCCCTAATAGCGGTACAAGTCGTGTCGGAGTATAGCCCAGAACACCCTGAGATAACACTGGAAGCCTACCAGTATATCTCGCTTGCCCTGGCCAGGGACTACTCGTGTAATGGCTCTCCTAGACACAGCGCGATATCAACCCCCAATACCGGGAGAGACGAATCCTGTCTAACCGTCACTGCCTCCAAGTGCTTCGGGACTGCACCCAACTACTACCTGTTTGCACGACTCCTTTGAGCCGTGGTAGGGTAGTAATCAAAGTACAGTGGGAACACACTCGAGGCGAAGTGACAGTGTCAAGTCAGCGGACTAAGCTGTACTCATGTCACCTGGGAACTGATAACTGACGATAGGTATAATACCAACCAATCAGTTCCCGACGAGTCATGTCCAGTGTACTCGTAACCTAACGAGCACCCGCATACTATCTCAAGTACGACGTACTGACGGCTGTGGGACAGACTGTCTCCCCTGCAGGGATGAGAAGCGCATACGCTGGTCTACTCCGGAGTATCGATGCCCTGTCTCGATTGTCCTGCGACTCGGGACCTGTATAAGGATGTGCTTATGGATTACCCAGCAGCCCCCACGAGTGTGACTACCATCACAACGCTGGTAATCAAGCAAAGATCCTACGGGCTCCACTAATGCGTATAGGTGATATAATAAAATAAACACATGTACACATTAAAGTAGAAACAAACCAAGTAGCATACTACCATTTTGAGCAAGATTGTTTATACAACTGTGAATATCCCAAGCTTCCATTAAGTAATATACAAACTAGTATGATACAGTAATGGCCTCTAGGGCATATACACTAACAGACCGTTTTCTTAATATAGTGAGATTTTTAAATAAACATTCAAATATCATCAATGAAATCATCAGAAATCAGTGTCAAGCATCGACACAAAATATATATATATATATATATATATATATATATATATATGTCCAATAGGTATGCAACATTCATGAAGGTACTCTATCAGGTACTACTAATACATGAAGCAATAAATGGTAATGTGTATATGCAATGGTCATGAAAGGTACTCTATCAGGTACTACTAATACATGAAGCGATGCATATAAAGTAAATGTAGGGTAGGGTATATAACATGCCATCCATACACCTCGACCATAAAGGCCCCTCACATCGACCATAAAGGCCCCTCACATAAATAATGAATAAGTAAATTTGCATAGATCATCATGATGATATATTAAGTAGGTGTATATATATATATATCAGCGTCCCATACCACTAATATATATATACTATGGGTATACGTATATATTTCAGCGTCCCATACCACTGATATATATACGCTGGGGTAAAACAATCTAGAAAACATCATATGAAACAATATCGCAGTGCGAAATCCATGAATTATAATACATGCAACTTGAAACAATAATGTGAGCATGTAACTATGTAAAGGCATATGTGTAAGCATATAGGTATACGGGTATGCTATATGTCATATGCACAAGGGAATATGAATCAATAACATATAAGCATGCAATGCAATGCGAGTAGTAGAATAAATGAGAAATGAATAATGATGCAGCAATAAAGAAATATACATTCCTATATGCGAGTCACAAAGGTTTTTGGTATTTGAAAGTTGCACGAATCGTGGTGTTTTAGAAAATAGGGCTACGGTGTTTTTATGAAAAAGTATTTCCTTGAAAATATTCGTAGTATCCCTTGGCCGGTCTTTAAAATACCCACGGTTCGTTAGTTTTTAAAATAGGTATGACTCGGGTCTAATCTAACATCAACTAAGTAAACTACAGATCTAGATAACAAGCTAATCGAAAGGGTATGGAAACAGTCTAAATCTGAGTCGATATATATATATATAATAGTCGGTGATCCCGCCTCAATAGTATCACATACGATACAATATACATCATATAATATTCTCGAGTCATGAGTGTGGATCTATCATCAATATATAGCTCGTACGTAAATCCGTCGTACGGTATCCCAAATCTGGGTACAGGTCAATATCACATTCACCTCATCAATTATCTGGTATCTTTATCATCATATCTCATGAACTGGGGTACTGATCTAAGTCTAGTACAAATTGATACCATCGATATAAATATAAATGCGTGTGTGAAACACACGTCCAAAGGCCCGCTAAAATCTCATGTCTTATCCCAAATACGAATAACAATATATCATCGATCTCGTGGCACTATGCCCAATCTCATCGACTCATCTCCAAACATCATACACTATCCTCGTCATCTAGGTATATGTTAGTGTATATGCCCTAGAAGCCATTACTGTATCATACTAGCTTGTATATTACATGATGGAAGCTTGGGATATTCACAGTTGTATATACAATCTTGCTCGAAATGGTAGTATGCTACTTGGTTTGTCTCTGCTTTAATATGTGCATGTGTTTCTTTTAGCATGTCGCTGATATACATATTAGTAGAGCCCTTAGGATCTTTGCTTGATTACCAGCGTTGTGATGGCGCTCACACTCGTGGGAGGTGGGTGATCTATAAGCACATCCTTATACAGGTCCCTAGTCGTTGGACTATCGAGACAGGGCATCGATACTCCGGAGTAGACTAGCGTATGCGCTTCTTATGCCAGCGTGGGAGACGGTCTGTCCCACAGCCGTCAGTACGTCGTATTTGAGATAGTATGCGGGTGCTCGTTAGGTTACGAGTACACTGGACAGGACTCGTCGGGAACTGTTGGTTGGTATTATACCTATCGTCAGTTATCAGTTCCCAGGTGACATGAGTACAGCTTAGTCCGCTGACTTGACACTGTCACTTCGCCTCGAGTGTGTTCCCACTGCACTTTGATTACTACCCTACCACGGCTCAAAGGAGTCGTGCAAACAGGTAGTTTTTGGGTGCAGTCCCGAAGCACTTGGAGGCAGTGACGGTTAGACAGGATTCGTCTCTCCCGGTATTGGGGGTTGACATCGCGCTGTGTACAGGAGAGCCATTACACGAGTAGTCCCTGGCCAGGGCAAGCGGGATATACTGGTCGGTTTCCAGTGTTATCTCAGGGTGTTCTGGGCTACACTTCGACACGACTTGTACCGCTATTAGGGGACTGACGTTCACCGCCCCCTAGGCCCGCCATGAAATGTATCAGACGAACAGACCGGACTGTACGGAGATTGTCACATACAGGCTCAGTAGGAGTTCAGATGGGGTTCACCTCGTCAGTCTTCTTATCGACATCTACCTGGGGACCGTTACGTACAGCTAGTGCCGCTTGCGGTCTGTGGTTAAACCCACTGCCAGCGTAGTGTCGAGTCTTTAGAGTCCCACACAGAGAGCTATTCGCCTTTAGGCAAAATGAGTAGAGGTCGCATGGTTTTGCGACAGGGTTCGTTCACATCTGCGCACTTGTGCACGTTTGCTGTCCGGACAGCTTATACTAGCGGGCTTTGGTTTAAGCCGGATCCTAGTATATGATTTGGGATTGGTTTTTCTCATTGTATTCGTATTCCTCGGATCACGAATACGGGTGCGTATGCACAGTTGCTTGAGACAGAGGGAGAGGACCTTGATTAGGGTTAATGACTATTGTCATTTTATTAACCCTAATGCTTATGTGTGTATTATGGTTAATTGATATTAGTTTAATAATTGTGCATGGTTATGGTTGTTGACCATTTGACCTTCTTGACTTGTTGACCTTGGTTGACACTTTGACCATCATCATTTCATTTGGAAGATGCTCTTTGATCCTTGCAATTTGCATTAAAAATGAAATGATAATGGTTATGTCTTGATTAACCATGACAATTATCTAGCTAATTATCTAATTACAATAATTCACACATATATGTGAGAATGGTTCATTTTATTCTCATTCTATTTTTTGCTTTCTCTCTCTTGTTCTTCCTCTCCCTCAAGCTCTCCCCTCTCATGTGTTGAGAAACACTTGAGCTTGGGAAAAACCTCTTCTTGATAATCTCTACTCTCATCTAGGGTTTAAGGATTAGCACTTCTTACACCCTAGTTACTTCTAGCTTGGAGTTGAAGCCAAAGGCTGAGGCTTTCGGGTGGATCTTTCTTCGACGTGAGAAGACGACAAAGGTGACCTCTTTCCACTACTCCAAGGAGCAAGGAGAGAAGGATATAAAGCCCAAGGTATAACCTTTCTAGCACTTAGCTAGTTTCTAGTTAGCTTTAGCTTGTTTTGGTTTAGCAAAGATCCTTCATAGTCTAGTCCATGTTGCCTAAGTTCATAAAAATTCGATTTTTATTCCGTTTTCCGCCTCCCCGCAAGCACCGGGGTAGGCAACATGGACTTACAGTGATATCAGAGCCTAACTAAACATAAACTAGCTAGGTAGTAGAGTGTATCGAAGTTCGAATCGGAAAAATCGAAAAACCGAGTTTTCAAAACCCTAAGTTTCTGTTAATTTTTTTTTCTGTTCAAAACAAAATAAATTATACTCCAAAAATCATCTCAGGGTTTTGTGAAGAAAGCCACCAAAAACGATCCAGTGATTCGACCAAAGAGCCGCGGTTCCGCGGCAATAGCAAGCTATTGCCGCGCAAACGCGGCCGTCTTGGCTCTTCACTGGGTCGATTTTGGTGCAGTGTATTTCTGACTTGGTTTTAGAATTTTTAAGATGGTTTATATGTGCCCAGGTTTTCCAGAATAGAAATTTGTTTTTGGGGGCCTATAAATCCGTATTTTTTTTCGAACTTCAATACACTTTGATTAAAAGGTTATATCTGTGATGTTTATATGTATTGAACGTCGGCTAATCGCTATATGTCGATTAGTCGGGGTTATACATATCTGTGATCTGTGATTGATGATGGTATGTGTATATGAATGGGTTGGATTGTCGCAGATGAATAGCCGGGGTGGATGTGAGATGAGTGTTGCTTTTTCTTTCATTCATTGTAATATGAAATTGATGTAATAATATTATTTGTATGGCCGCACAACCGGGTCGGGGTTGTAGCCGTCATTGTATAATTCTTTTTACTGTTTTTGCTCCTAGGATAGACCCATGGAGGGGGTGCACAAACTACCGGGTATCTCGAAGTGCCGAGTGGCCTACTCACGGTGGTGAGGGAGGTTGCTTCGCTTCGGGTACTTGGCGGGTAGTTTGCCGCACCCGTAGGGGTCTTGGGTAGGGTATTGGCTATTCACCGCGACCGTGTAATCCGCTTTTCGTTGCAGGCTCGAACGGATTGCGGATTCCTAGTATATCCAATGTATTCATCTGTGATCTGTAATGTCTATCATTGCTATATATTTATATATGATAACTATTTAGGCGTTGCTTATGTTTTACAGCCGCGCTAGCCCAGCCCCCGCTCTGTCGTTAGTTAAGTAACCTAACGGGTGAAGACGGGGCCCCGTGGCGCATGCGAATGGCATAAGCGTACGTCATATTTTGGTTGTTTTCTGCAATGGTAGGATTAAATGATGGGACGCATTAAAAGAACTAATGCAAGAAAATAAACCAAGTAAAAGTCGATTGGAACACTTTGAAAACCACTCGGTTCTTTTCAAAACTAAACTTTTAAATGCGGAGCTTGAACCACTCCTTTTAAAAGCTATCTCGTTCTATCGATTATATCAAGTTCACTACGTTCACGGTTTCGCCAAAACCATCCGTAGCCCTCCATCATTTCAGTTAAATATTCGGTAGTATTCAAGCTATGTATTTTGACCTCACGCCAAGGCATAGTGATTGGTAGCTGCCGGATATTTATCTGTTGCATAGATAGAATGCGTTGGTTTGAGACAGTCGTACTGTCATTTTGGCCTACGTCAAGGGTAGGTATGGGTGGGTTCAAATTAACCGGGATAATGATGGGAAGAACTTGACATGTGACTTATGACATTTTGACCTCACGCCAAGGTCATAAGAGCATGGGGCAAAAATCCACATCGGGAGTTTCATAAGTACTGAAACTTGCTAGCGTTGCATACCTTTTGGAGTGTGATAATTCTGGTAGGATTCCTTCGGCTTTATCACGCGATGATATTTGGATCCCGATCCTACTGTGAGTATATGCTACTCCTCGGGAAAACTCTCACTTAACGATCAATGCTATAAACCTAGTAGGTGTCTAGAAAGGTGTTAGCGGGGCTACGCCCACAGGGAAAAGAGGTTACTTAATTAAGGAACTTCGCGAAAGCGTTGGAAAACCTCCCTCGAAGTACCGACACTGGCCTGGCTGAACGGTTAAGCAAGTATTGTACGGTGAGATTGATCCTGACTAATCCTTTCTTTACGGTTTGAGAAGGGATTCGAGAGACAGTGGGAGCCATCCAGTTTAGACAAACTAAAAACCACTCTAAACTTGCAAGAGCATCATGCTAAAGTGTTTCTTTTCTCTCTCCTAATTACAGCGACCATTCAACATGACCGGACTTAATTTATTACTAGATAAAAACATATTGACAGGGCCAAACTACAAAGATTGGCTCAGGAATGTCAAGATGGCAATCACTTACGACAAGCTGGGGTATGTCCTTACCACCAAAGCTCCCCCTGTCCCAGGTCCCAAAACCAGTGTCGTAGATAGGGAAATCTATAAGACCTGGGAAATAGATTGCGCGAAGGCCAAATGCCTCGTACTTGCCTCGATGGACAACGAACATCAGAGGAGGCACGAGAATATGGACCTAGAGTCCATATTTCTTCATACAAAAGAACTGTATGGAGAGCAGTCTCGTATCGCAAGATACGAAGTGTCGAAGAAGTTGTTTTCGGCAAGGTTGGCCGTCGGATCATCGGTAGCGGAACACGTGCTTAAGATGATTGGCTACATAGAGGAGCTCGCGGACCTTGGGACCACGTTGGAGAATGAACTCTATACTGATTTGATTCTCCAGTCCCTTCCTTCCACTTACGCCCAGTTTATTCTTAACTTCAACATGCAAGGAAAGGAGATTGAACTTTCCGAACTTCTGAACATGTTGAGGAGTGCTGAGGGCACCCTACAGAAAAGTAGGGAGACATCCACTTTGTTTGTAGGAGGATCTTCCTCTTCTAGATCCAGGGCGAAAGCCAAGGGTAAGAAGAAGAAAGCCCCCGCCAAACCAAGAGGCGGTGTCGGTAAAGTGGATCCGAAGGGAAAAGGAAAAGCAACAAAGACAGCGGGAAAGCTGGTGGGGAAGGAAGAATGCTTCTATTGTCACAAAAGTGGTCACTGGAAACAAGATTGCAAGGCTTGGAAGGCCAGAACACAGGATTTGAAGCGAGTTGCAGCATCAGCTTCAGGTGTGTATATTATTGAAAACTGTCTATCAATAAACTCTACATCCTGGGTATTGGATACCGGATCAGGATCTCATATCTGTAATTCTTTGCAGGCGTTGAGAAAGCGTAGAGTTTTGAAGGCAGGTGACATGACCCTCAGAGTTGCAAACGGTGCTAGCATGGATGCTGAGGCCGTGGGGGACTATCACCTGGGATTGTCGGATGGACACTTTTTGGTTTTGCGTAGTTGTTATTATGTACCAAATGCAACCTGTAATATCATTTCTGTATCTTTATTATCTAAAGAAGGTTATGAATTTGCATTTGTAAGTAATGTAGTGAACATTCACCTTAATCAAGTTTTGATTGGGTCAGGTACATTGAACAACGGTATATACGTATTAAACCAACCACAGATTTTCAATGTCTAGAATACACACAAAAGAAAGTCTCCAGAAATCAATAAAACTTTCTTATGGTATTGTAGACTGGGTCACATCAGTGAGAGAAGGTTGACTAAGTTACATACGGAAGGATATCTGGATCCGTTCGAATATCAATCGTATGCAACTTGTCAATCCTGTCTCAAAGGAAAGATGACAAAGACTCCGTTCACTGGACACGGAGTAAGAGTGAGCGGGCTCTTGGGACTCGTACACAGCGACGTGTGCGGTCCAATGTCTACACATGCGCGAAGCGGTTATTCTTACTTCATTACTTTTACGGATGATTTCTCAAGGTTCGGACATGTCTGCTTAATGAAGCATAAATCCGAAGCTTTTGAAAAGTTTCAGGAATATAAGAATGAAGTAGAAAAACAAGCAGGCAAAAGTATCAAGGCACTGAGATCTGATCGAGGTGGTGAATACTTAAGTGCCGAGTTCCTGGGTTACTTAAAAGAGAATGGAATTCTCTCTCAGCTTACTCCTCCAGACACTCCGCAACATAACGGTGTATCGGAGAGACGGAACCGAACCCTATTGGATATGGTACGGTCCATGATGAGTAACGCTGAGTTGCCGCGATCGTTCTGGGGATATGCGCTAGAATCAGCTGCATACCTTTTGAACCGAGTTCCCACTAAGACTGTGCCTACCACACCATATGAGTTATGGAGTGGAAAGAAACCCTATCTTCAATACCTAAAGATTTGGGGATGTCCAGCTTATGTCAAAAAGAAGCATACGGACAAGCTCGAGGCACGCTCAGTACTGTGCAAGTTTGTGGGATACCCAAAGAACTCCAGGGGGTATCTTTTCTATTACGCAGAGGAACAAAAAGTCCTTGTTTCTCGTAATGCCCATTTTCTGGAACATCAGTTCTTAGAAAAAGAAATAAGTGGGAGCGCAATAGAACTGGAAGAAATTCCAAAACCATAAGCTATTACTGAAAGCTTAGTAGAACCAGAGGGTTCGAAAGATCAAGACATTCCCACGCCACTCCGTAGGAGTAGTAGGCAGTCTCATCCGCCCGAGAGATACTACGGTTTTCTCATTGACGGGGATAGAGAGGATTGCATCATAGATTGTGATGAGCCTACTAGCTTCCAGCAAGCCATTCAGAGCGTCGACTCGGTAAAATGGCTGGATGCAATGCGGACCGAAATGGAGTCCATGTACACCAACAAAGTATGGACGTTGGACATTGCTCCAGATGGGGTAAAACCTGTAGGATGCAAGTGGATCTTCAAAAGGAAGATTGGTGTAGATGGACAGGTTGAGACCTATAAATCTAGAATGGTTGCAAAGGGTTTTCATCAGCGACCTGGTTTGGACTATGGCGAAACTTTTTCTCCAGTAGCTATGCTGAAATCCATTCGGATCCTTCTTGCCATTGCTGCCTTCCACGATTATGAGATTTGGCAGATGGACGTAAAGACAGCTTTTCTAAATGGACATTTAGAGGAGTGTGTCTATATGGATCAGCCAGAGGGTTTCATTCAGAGTGGGAGCAGCGGAAAGGTGTGCAAGTTGCTTAAGTCCATTTATGGACTAAAGCAGGCATCGCGGAGTTGGAACATCTGTTTTGATGAGACGGTCAAGGAATTTGGCTTTATCAAAAATCCAGATGAACCATGCATCTATTGTAGATTTGTAGCGAGAACTGTAGTATTCCTCGTTTTATACGTGGATGACATTCTCTTAATAGGAAATGACATTCCTATGCTACAATCTGTCAAGGGGTTCTTGTCACACAGGTTCTCCATGAAAGACCTGGGTGATGCTTCATACATTCTGGGTATCCGGATCTACCGTGACAGATCCAAGAGGATATTAGGACTTTCGCAGTCCAGGTACATCGACGCCATACTGAAGAGATTCAGTATGGAAGATTCCAAGCACGGTAATCTACCGGCTTGTCAAGGGATCACCCTCTCCAAAGAGATGTCTCCCAAGACTGATTTGGAGAGGGATCGCATGTCTATTATACCCTACGCTTCTGCGGTAGGCTCTATAATGTATGTAATGTTGTGTACCAGACCGGATGTGGCTTATGCACTGAGTGTGGTAAGCAGGTATCAGTCAAACCCTGAGGAGAAACATTGGATAGTAGTAAAGAACATTCTCAAGTACCTGAGAAGGACTAAGGAGATGTTCTTGGTGTATGGCGGAAAAGACCTCCAGATTGAGGCCTTTGCTGACTCCAGCTTCAAGAGTGACAAGGATGATTCCAAGTCCATGTCGGGTTTTGTCTTTACCCTCAATGGAGGGGCGGTGTGTTAGAAGAGCTCCAAACAGGAAACCGTTGCTGACTCGACTATGGAAGCGGAATACATCGCTGCATCTGATGCCGCAAAAGAAGCTGTCTGGATGAGGAAGTTCTTGAGAGAACTTCAGGTGGTTCCGTCCATTGTTGACTCAATACCTCTGTATTGCGACAACAACGGGGCTATAGCTTTAGCGAAGGAACCCAGGTGCCTTCAGAAATCCAGACACATCTTGAGGCGGTATCACCTGATCAGGGAGATCGTGGATCGCCAGAAGATCGAAGTTCGGAGGGTTGCTTCAGAAGATAACACAGCAGATCCATTCACCAAGGCCTTACCCCAGACTCAGTTCGAGCGGCTGATCGAGATAATAGGTCTTCGATACGCCAGTATATGGCCTTAGTGCAAGTGGGAGATTGTTAGTGTATATGCCCTAGAGGCCATTACTGTATCATACTAGCTTGTATATTACTTGATGGAAGCTTGGGATATTCACAGTTGTATATACAATCTTGCTCGAAATGGTAGTATGCTACTTGGTTTGTCTCTGCTTTAATATGTGCAAGTGTTTCTTTTAGCATATCGCTGATATACATATTAGTAGAGCCCTTAGGATCTTTGCTTGATTACCAGCGTTGTGATGGCGCTCACACTCGTGGGAGCTGGGTGATCTATAAGCACATCCTTATACAGGTCCCTAGTCGTTGGACTATCGAGACAGGGCATCGATACTCCGGAGTAGACTAGCGTATGCGCTTCTCATCCCAGCGTGGGAGACGGTCTGTCCCACAGCCGTCAGTACGTCATACTTGAGATAGTATGCGGGTGCTCGTTAGGTTACGAATACACTGGACAGGACTCGTCGGGAACTGTTGGTTGGTATTATACCTATTTTCAGTTATCAGTTCCCAGGTGACATGAGTACAGCTTAGTTCGCTGACTTGACACTGTCACTTCGCCTCGAGTGTGTTCCCACTGCACTTTGATTACTACCCTACCACGGCTCAAAAGAGTCGTGCAAACAGGTAGTTTTTGGGTGCAGTCCCGAAGCACTTGGAGGCAGTGACGGTTAGACAGGATTCGTCTCTCCCGGTATTGGGGGTTGACATCGCGCTGTGTCCAGGAGAGCCATTACACGAGTAGTCCCTGGCCAGGGCAAGCGGGATATACTGGTCGGTTTCCAGTGGTATCTCAGGGTGTTCTGGGCTACACTCCGACACGACTTGTACCGCTATTAGGGGACTGACGTTCACCGCCCTCCTAGGCCCACCATGCGATGTATCAGACGAACAGACCGGACTGTACGGAGATTGTCACATACAGGCTCAGTAGGAGTTCAGATGGGGTTCACCTCGTCAGTCTTCTTATCGACATCTACCTGGGAACCGTTACGTACAGCTAGTGCCGCTTGCGGTCTGTGGTTAAACCCACTGTCAGCGTAGTGTCGAGTCTTTAGAGTCCCACACAGAGAGCTATTCGCCTTTAGGCAAAATGAGTAGAGGTCGGATGGTTTTGCGACAAGGTTCGTTCACATCCGCGCACTTGTGCACGTTTGCTGTCCGGACAGCTTATACTAGCGGGCTTTGGTTTAAGCCGGATCCTAGTATATGATTTGGGATTGGTTTTTCTCATTGTATTCGTATTCCTCGGATCACGAATACGGGTGTGTATGCACAGTTGCTTGAGACAGAGGGAGAGGACCTTGATTAGGGTTAATGACTATTGTCATTTTATTAACCCTAATGCTTATGTATGTATTATGGTTAATTGATATTAGTTTAATAATTGTGCATGGTTATGGTTGTTGACCATTTGACCTTCTTGACTTGTTGACCTTGGTTGACACTTTGACCATCATCATTTCATTTGGAAGATGCTCTTTGATCCTTGCAATTTGCATTAAAAATGAAATGATAATGGTCATGTCTTGATTAACCATGACAATTATCTAGCTAATTATCTAATTACAATAATTCACACATATATGTGAGAATGGTTCATTTTATTCTCATTCTATTTTTTGCTTTCTCTCTCTTGTTCTTCCTCTCCCTCAAGCTAACACCTCTCATGTGTTGAGAAACACTTGAGCTTGAGAAAAACCTCTTCTTGATAATCTCTACTCTCATCTAGGGTTTAAGGATTAGCACTTCTTACACCCTAGTTACTTCTAGCTTGGAGTTGAAGCCAAAGGTTGAGGCTTTCGGGTGGATCTTTCTTCGACGTGAGAAGACGACAAAGGTGACCTCTTTCCACTACTCCAAGGAGCAAGGAGAGAAGGACATAAAGCCCAAGGTATAACCTTTCTAGCACTTAGCTAGTTTTTAGTTAGCTTTAGCTTGTTTTTGTTTAGCAAAGATCCTTCATAGTCTAGTCCATGTTGCCTAAGTTCATAAAAATTCGATTTTTATTCCGTTTTCCGCCTCCCCGCAAGCACCGGGGTGGGCAACGTGGACTTACAGTATATGTATAACGAATATGCATGTGTATGCGTGTGGCTGTAAACCTATTCTAGGGTTCGCAACTAGGAAACTATACTAGTTCACTTCTAATAACCCTAATCTAACCATTAGCACAAATCCTATCTTGATAATCATCCACATAACATAAACACATATATAACCATAAATGTAAATAAGCTACACTACGAACTGCGGGGGTGCTATACGCCATCCACCCGACTTTCCCCGTAGATATAAGGCTCTAGATTCTACCCTAGGTCAAATTGGACAATTTTGCACATGCCAGGGGTCTAATTTACTGGAGATAAGGCCCTACAACAAAAAGGAACCATTTCTAACCTGCTCTGGCCGCAAATTGTAGCCAGAAATAATTAATTGGCGACCTGCAATGGGAGATAGGGTCTGAGGTTTTGGGGTTAGCTTCCTGGGTGCCTGCACATCTCTCTGTGTTCACAAAATGATTTTCAGAGTCTCGGGGTGATAGCAGATTTCAATTAACCTTCACAGAATCACAGTTTTTCCGATATCGGCTTTTCTAAATCCGTATTCCGGGTTTTAAGTCTCTGGTTTGAGTCTTAATCCTAGCACTAGGGGATTTGTATGGCCTCTACTGAGATTAATTGCTCACCACAACTCTCAATTTCCAATTACCCTAACTAGAATTTTCATACCCTCACTAAACATCGCTATATCGGTTTAAAGTTAACATGGATGTGAAAGCAATAGGAAAACTAAGCTAGTGGTTCAGAAAATACCTCATTTGGCAACTCAAGAAAATCCTTGAGTTGCCCCAAGTGTCCAAAACATTTCCTTTCTTGGTCCAATGTGATTCCCTTGAGCTTGTGCACAACTTTTATGAAATGTGGATAGGGTTTTGAGGTGTTTAGCATGGAGTTTTTAGAAAGATGAAGAGGGGAGAGAAGGGAAGCAGCAGCAGCAGCAGGAGAGAGAGAGATGATGAGGGTGATGGAATGGGGGAGGAAATGCCAAAGTCAAAGTTAACCCCTCTCTCTCTCTCTCTCACCCATACCCCATTCTATATTGTTTTCTTTTTCTATTTCTATTCTTTTCCCCTCTCTAATAAATCATCAACCATGAAATAAAACATGTATGAAAGCCATAAGAATATGTAACAAGTGAAAAAAAAGATATGGTGCATGTTTTGCACAAATATGCTAAAAATCCGATTAGCGATTTTTAATCACGATTAGCACTAAATTAGCATATAATTAATCATAAAAACTTAAAACTTGCATAATTCACATAAAACATGCTCTTTTAATAATTTCTATAATTTTCCAAAATTTTCCCCATTTATCGGTATTTAATTATACCGAAATATTGAAATATTCATTAAAATTAATATTAATTTATAAAAATTTGCAAAAATAATATTTTATTTTTCTGAAATGTTATAATCTTCCTCCTTAAATAAATTCGGTCCCCGAATTTAAATTTAAATCCCTCAAATACCAAAACATTTCAGTAAAAGTCCAAGTCGTCGGGGCTCCGAAATCATTAATACATAAAACGCATCATAGCGCAATGCATGCGGATGAACAAAGAGCAGATAACTCAAAATCAAATCTCCATCGAGCATCCCGCAATCATCGGAGTCATGGCAAAGACACAAATATCAAATCCAAAATAAAACCAATATGATATAAATCAGAACTTTACATATAGACATCAAATCTATACATGTAAATAGCTGAAGTAAATGCATGCCAAATCTTTTTAAGTCGTTGTGCGATGCGCATAGCACTGCACAGTGGCAGACGTCTATTATAATAAAATAACCATATACGTATATATCCTTTTTTTAATATGTACGTTCCGCCGTTTTGAAAACAATTTAGAAGGGTTTCCTTGTTTTAAACGTTTCGTGTCATATCAGACACGTAGGTAAATACTGAGACTATAGTTCTCTTTTTGGAAATCTTTTCGATAACTATCAATGCATGAAAAGTATATTCAGGCACTGTCCTCTGACTAGTCTTGCTCAGTACGAAAACAAATAGCAAATATCATAAAAACGTACTGGTCCATAAGGAATAAATCCCAAAAATGTATATAAGAATACCCTGTGCGTCTGGTGCACACGGAAATCAAAATCCATATGTGTGTCATACATGTGCACAGAAATATCATCTAGGTGCAACGGGTGTGCACGAAACATCGGTCATAGGCAACGGGCATGCATGACAGCAAAATCAGGTGCATCTGACATACACAAGGAATCCCGTTTTGGTGCATCTGGTGTGCACCAAAATCGTATCTCAAAACATGTGCTCGTCACACGCAAAAATCCAAATCAAAACACTAAAAGTGCATGAAAACTATGCTGGAAGCGTAAATCAAATCACTGGCATAAAATAGGCATGAAATCATAATCAATACCTCAAACGTAATAACTATGCGCAAAATATCAATACCCAGTAGGTGCAACCATGGTGCACAAAAACAAAAATCATGGAACTCAACCATCAAGACCAAATCATGCGAACAGATCTCCTAAAAATACCGAAATCCAAGGTGACGGATATGTGATAATCGAATCACCAAATCACAAATCATAAATACCGTCGTCGGTATATCCTCCTTCGAAGTCGGGAAGGTATCAGTGCAACCAATGCTAGCAGCGCAAGATATCTACTTGTCTCCTGCTCACGGTCTGGCGTCCTCTGTCTCTGGGTCCTTATCTTCTCTGCGGATTACCTACCCCGCAATCAATCGGCTGATCGGCCCTGTCAGGTGTGCTAACGGGGCGATTCCATCCTGGCACTTCTCTGGTCATCTGAGTTCTCAGCACAGCATTTCCTTGGAAACTGGTAGCATCCCAACGCCTCTATAGATATATCCGTCCTTTAATCTTGACGGGGAGTAACAACAGCTCGTCAGCATCTCGCACGAACCTCTTGTCCCGCTTGTCTGTATCATCGTCCATTTTCGACGTCTCATCTCTGTCTGCGCACTGCAATTGTTCTCGGCTACGGTCCATCCAAAGTCTCTCACACGGACTCGAAATCATGAACTCGGTATCTTCATCACTCTGTAGAAGATATCTGGCCGAACACGTCCTCAGGAACTCGTCACAACCTGCGGAGGTATACTCCATACTCGTCCTTTCTTGATCAATTCACAACGCATCTGGGTGAGGTCTTCTATCCTAATCTGGTCAACTATCTCGTCTATGATGCCGAACTCTGGACTGCTGGGTGCGCGCAATATGACCACTCCTGGGTCCAAGTCTTCTCGTATAGTATTCCAGAAAGGTCCCGTCGAGGTCTCCTCAATTCTCGCTTCTGCCGAATTGCCCGGAAGTTACCATTCCTCACTATATCTGTTTTCTTGTTCTGGAACGGCTGCATACTCATCGCGCCTCTTCTGGAAGATAACATCAATAATTGTCGCCTCTGCATGCGTATCGCATCTATGATGTCAGCGGAGTGGCACGTCATCTCGTTGAAATCTCGTGCAAACTCTTTACTCTAGTCGGTTCTAATGTCGACTGATTCGGACTCGTCTTCTCGTGGCTGCATGGACTGCGCTCCAACGTCTATACTCGTATCTGGAGTCTCTCAAGCAATGTGTCCCGTCATATGATATCCGAATGATGTCGAACCATCCGATCGACTCGTCAGAACCTCATAATCCCCCAAGAGATCAACATCTTGAATACAGTTTAATAGTATTCCGGTACATACCACAGCACCTGTGGACCAACCGTAGAATGGCAAACCCATGCCTTACAAATGGCACCGCTAAACTGCCGCAAACCCTAAGGATCGGATGCGTTCCATGGTCATTACGTCGAGTTAGGGTTTCATTCTTCTAGAGGGTCTATAGCATTACTTGCATTGTCTTCCGAATACTTTAAACTTGGAATCGGGTTCCTGATATTCGATCGTCTCTATCGACTCTCAACGAATCTGCGTGAAGTCATTTCTAGCTAGAATCAATCTATCTGATGACCTCGCATCGGGGTAAGCGAATGAACCACATGTCCTAGTCCTCCATCCTTGTGTGACTAGCGACCTTCCATCATATCTCTAAGTATATACTTATGCTACAGTAGCACCAACATCTGGACGATATCTCGTCATTTGCAGCAACAACTGGCTCATTCGTCTGTACGCTGAACAGCGCCTCAATCATCATGAATAAGCGATATGTCATTGGTCATTACATTCTGGCTGGCCTCTAGCAGTAGCCTGATCCTCTGGTGCCGATCAGCACATCCGGAAAATCTCGTAACAGCGATCTGTCAAACGTTCATGGCATGAAAACATAATAAGACGACGCCTCCATATGCAATCGTATGTCTCTGGAATCACGCCCTGGTCAGTCCTCGTTCATGACGGTCTCGTGCTAACCTCAACTCTAGCCGTAGCTCTCTCTGCCTGTGTAATCGTAGCAGCAAAATCATAACCAGTATCGATGAGGATAGATCATAGGAATGAATATAATACTGTGCAAGGAAATGTACATCCTAAGGTCTCTTAAACGGAGTAGCGTATCGTAAATATGCCGCGGAACATACGTACGGTACGTCACTCTACTCAAGCTACCTACTCCATCAACCAAGGGTCATCCTACGCGACGAAAGTTCGGGTATAATACCCCCTCGACTAAGTCTAAGTTCCATAAGATCAAGCCTAATTTCCGTATATATATAAACACTCTAGGATCCGCATAGTCAAATTTAGACTTGAATCAAGATTAACCTAACGCTTTGATACCAACTTTGTCACGGCCCGAAATAGCCCGTGACTGGCCCTTGAATCATATGAAGTCTATAAGACCCCATCTAATTCAAGTAAACCAAAAGCCCAGAAATCTAAAACCATTTTAAATAATAACTGAAGTAAAATAGTTTTAAGAAGTGAAGAAAATATGTTTTAGAAACAAGGTTTTTAAATAAGTAAGCCGAATATGCATTTGTTTAAAATCTATAGTCCTTTCTGAAAATTTCATCAGAGTTTCCTTTGTAAATACTGGCCCCAAACGGGGTACAACAAGAATAACAGATATACAATGATAAAAGGCATCCCCAAGCGGGAGCTAACTCTTCGTCAAACGATTGTCACAACCACGCAAGCAGTATAATATACAACGCCGAAGGGCGAGGATCAAAACTCAAAAGAAAACTCAAAATCAGCATGAAAACCATAATACTACAACGCGGGACTCTAAGGTCGAAATAATACATAACTGGTTTCTAAGTCTGAAACAATATACAAGTTTTGATTGATGGAATTTCTAGATACAACTGAATAAAATAAATACAAGGGTGGTTAGGATGCGTGTGAACCCACCTACCAAAGCAACCATCTAGAAAGGAAGCAATGTGCCAAAAAAGCGGCAATGAAAACCTGTACGGAAAAACCTGCAAGAACTGTGGTACAATGGGGGTGAGTTGCCAACTCGTGAATAGAAAACATCGCAAAGTAGAAATCGTATGCATGACATAATCCTCGGTCAATACGATCAGTATATATAAACCTCAATATGAATAAGTCTGAAGCATAATAAAAAGGCAAGGGTAAACATCTAAACATAAGTTTAATCACATGTGCTCGTGTCAGTGCCTTAGGTAGCAAATATCGTAAATATGAGTTATGAATGCGGTAAAATGAAAACAGAAGACATCATGAATGAGAAGACCCTTTTCTTAATATAGTGAGATTTTTAAATAAACATTCAAATATCATCAATGAAATCATCTTAAATCAGTGTCAAGCATCGACACAAAATATATATATATATATGTGTGTGTGTGTGTGTGTGTGTGTGTGTGTGTCCAATAGGTATGCAACATTCATGAAGGTACTCTTATCAGGTACTACTAATACATGAAACAATAAATGGTAATGTGTATATGCAATGGTCATGAAAGGTACTCTATCAGGTACTACTAATACATGAAGCGATGCATATAAAGTAAATGTGGGGTAGGGGATATAACATGCTATCCATACACCTCGACCATAAAGGCCCCTCACATTGACCATATAGATCCCTCATATCGACCATAAAGGCCCCTCATATCGACCATATAGGCCCCTCACATAAATAATGAAAAAGTAAATTTGCATAGATCGTCATGATGATATATTAAATAGGTGTGTATATATATCAGCGTCCCATACCACTAATATATATATATATATATACTATGGGTATACGTATATATTTCAGCGTCTCATACCACTGATATATATATATATATATATACGTAGGGGTAAAACAATCCAGAAAACATCATATGAAACAATATCGCAGTGCGAAATCCATGAATTATAATACATGCAACGTGAAACAATAATGTGAGCATGTAACTATGTAAAGGCATATGTGTAAGCATATAGGTATAGAGGTATGCTATATGTCATATGCATAAGGAAATATGAATCAATAACATATAAGCATGCAATGCAATGCGAGAAGTAGAATAAATGAGAAATGAATAATAATGCATCAATAAAGAAATATACATTCCTATATGTGAGTCACACAGGTTTTTGGTATTTGAAAGTTGCACGAATCGTGGTGTTTTAGAAAATAGGGCTACGGTGTTTTTATGAAAAAGTATTTCCTTGAAAATATTCGTAGTATCCCTTGGCCTGTCTTTAAAATACCCACGGTTCGTTAGTTTTTGAAATAGGTATAACTCGGGTCTAATCTAACATCAACTAAGTAAACTACAGATCTAGATAACAAGCTAATTGAAAGGGTATGGAAATCGTCTAAATCTGAGTCGATATATATATATATATAAATATAATAGTCGATGATCCCGCTTCAATAGTATCACATACGATACAATATACATCATATAATATTCTAGAGTCATGAGTGCGGATCTATCATCAATATATAGCTCGTACGTAAATCCGTCGTACGGCATCCCAAATCTGGGTACGGGTCAATATCACATTCACCTCATCAATTATCTGGTATCTTTATCATCATATCTCATGAACTGAGGTACTGATCTAAGTCTAGTACAAACTGATACCATCGATATAAATATAAATGCGTGTGTGAAACACACGTCCAAAGGCCCGCTAAAATCTCATGTTGTATCCCAAATACGAATCACAATATATCACCGATCTCGTGGCACTATGCCCAATCTCATCGACTCATTTCTAAATATCATACACTATCCTCATCATCTAGGTATATGTATAAAGAATACGCATGTGTGTGCATGTGCGTGTAAACCTATTATAGGGTTCGCAACTAGGAAACTACACTAGTTCACTTCTAATAACCCTAATCTAACCATTAACACAAATCCTATCATGATAATCATCCACGTAACATAAACACATATATAACCATAAATGTAAATAAGCTACACTATGAACTGCGGGGGTATTATACGCCATCCACCCGACTTCCCCCGTAGATATAATCTACTCACCTTGAATCCTGCGTGTCGGTGTCGATGTCGCCTTCATCTTCTTCATCATATGAAGCCTACGAGAAGGTACCTACAATATAACACAATCGAAAATAAACCTTAAAATCACATCAAGAAAACCAAACGACGCGCTAAGGCCTATAGGTTAGAACCTATGGACTACGCTTTCAAAACCATCAAACAATTCTCGATATCGTCGTATAAACGCCAAGTAATCGAGTTAAAACGCAATTATACAATTCCAGAATTTAAAATACACCAAACGAAAACACGAATTAAAACAGCAACTCAGGAAAAAGGCTCCAGATTCTACCCTAGGTCAAATTGGACAATTTTGCACATGCCAGGGGTCTAATTTACTGAAGATAAGGCCCTACAACAAAAAGGAACCATTTCTAACCTGCTCTGGCCGCAAATTGTAGCCAGAAAGAATTAATTGGCGACCTGCAATGGGAGATAGGGTCTGAGGTTTTGGGGTTAGCTTCCTGGGTGCCTGCACATCTCTCTGTGTTCACAAAATGATTTTCAGAGTCTCGGGGTGATAGCAGATTTCAATTAACCTTCACAGAATCACAGTTTTTCCGATATCGGCTTTTCTAAATCCGTATTCCGGGTTTTAAGTCTCTGGTTTGAGTCTTAATCCTAGCACTAGGGGATTTGTATGGCCTCTACTGAGATTAATTGCTCACCACAACTCTCAATTTCCAATTACCCTAACTAGAATTTTCATACCCTCACTAAACATCACTATATCGGTTTAAAGTTAACATGGATGTGAAAGCAATAGGAAAACTAAGCTAGTGGTTCAGAAAATACCTCATTTGGCAACTCAAGAAAATTCTTGAGTTGCCCCAAGTGTCCAAAACCTTTCCTTTCTTTGTCCAATGTGATTCCCCTGAGCTTGTGCACAACTTTTGTGAAATGGGGATAGGGTTTTGAGGTGTTTAGCATGGAGTTTTTGGAAAGATGAAGAGGGGAGAGAGGGGCAGCAGCAGCAGGAGGAGGAGGAGAGGGAGAGATGATGAGGGTGATGGAATGGGAGAGGAAATGCCAAAGTCAAAGTTAACCCCTCTCTTTCTCTCTCTCACGCATACCCCATTCTATATTGTTTTCTTTTTCTTTTTCTATTCTTTTCCCCTCTCTAATAATTCATCAACCATAAAATAAAATATGTATGAAAGCCATAAGAATATGTAACAAGTGAAAAAAAGATATGGTGCATATTTTGCACAAATATGCTAAAAATCCGATTAGCAATTTTTAATCGCAATTAGCACTAAATTAGAATATAATTAATGATAAAAACTTAAAACTTGCATAATTCACATAAAACGTGCTCTTTTAGTAATTTCTATAATTTTCTAAATTTTCCCCATTTATCGGTATTTAATTATACCAAAATATTAAAATATTCATTAAAATTAATATTAAATTATAAAAATTCCCAAAAATAATATTTTATTTTTCTGAAATGTTACAAGAACAGGAACGGTCGCAGTGAACGCGCGCGTAGCACGCTCATCGATTGTGTGGGGAGGCGAAACGCCAGGGTCGCGTCGCTTCGATTCCGCCAGAGGAGGCTCAATGATAGCCCAGCGGACGAGTATCGGCCCATGAAATCTATGGACATGGGACGTAGCCTGCCGGTGGTCAGCCGTGCCGACGAGGGCAGAGTCTTCTGGAGGCGGGGGAGCGGCGATCTGGGGCCTTAACCTGGCCGTTTGGACTTTAGTCCGTCTATCGGCCGGCAAGGGCATTGATGACGGTCGCCGGAGGAGGTTCATCCGCACCTCCGAGTAGGGGGAGGCGGCGGCCGGTGCCTGGATCTTCAGGGTGATCGCACGCCATGCGGACGGAGATCGGAAGGCCGACTTCTATTTTTGTGGAGTTTTGTTTCCCACAGACGGCGCCAACTGATGGAGGTCCTTTTCGGGTCTCCATCAGATGTTGTCTTCCGTTGATCTCCCGGTGGATTTCGGCGGTGATCTTCTGTTGCGTGTGGGTACCAATGGGTTTTGAGGAGATTGGTGATTTGAGAAGTTTAGCTCCGAGTACCTGCAAAGAAGTCCCGGGGTGGTTTGGTACCACCGAGGACCCTCCGACGATCAAGTTAGTACTAGATCTGAGCAGAGTAACGGCTAAGTGGAATCAAGAATGGCTTACTTGACCCCTCTGTGATGGGGGTTTATATAGCGGCGGCAGCACGCAGCAGCAGGCACAAGAATCTCGTCGGCAGTTACGCTCCCGACGTCACGCCCGCGTAAAGTGCGGATCGCCCATTAATGGGGATCGTGATGGCGTGGAACGTGGGACTTTGCTGGCGGAGAATCTGCCCGTGGAGAGATTTGCGGAGCGGCGGTTATGCCTGTGAGTGGTGGAGTTGGTCGGTCGAAGGGACCGAGGAAGACGGCCTCGGCTTGGGAGCTCTGAGACGAGCAAGAAGGTCGAGGAGTCTTGGTCCTGTGGCAGCTCGAAGTGAGCTGAGGGGCCGAAGAGGCTAATTTGCAGGGGGCCCCGAGGAGGGCCAGCTTGTGCTTACAGGTCGGGTACAAGGGTGGCCTGGTCGCCCTCTGTGGGCCCTTTCTTCTGGGTCTTGGGATTTGTCATCTGCCACATGTCATGATCTTAAAGATCGCCAATATTGAGCATCATCAGTCTGGGTTAGGGAAGATGCCGATGGTGATGTTGATAGGTTGAAGGGAGAAGAGAATCGGCATTGGTGAAGGTGGTTACGGCTTCAAGGAAGAAGTGGGAGTCAGCTTAAGATGTTGATGAGAGAGAGAGAGAGATACGTTGATGAGAGAAAGAGATATGTTGGTATAATACTGATGGGTGATTAAATAGGTTAAAAGCTAACTTGCACAAAACCCTCTTTATGATCCATATGCACAACAATAAAACAAACAATCCCAACCATCAAATATTTGATCATATATCATACTAAACTATATCCTTCGTTATCCATTTAAGATTATTGAAAAATATATTATATGAATTATTTAAACAATAAACCAATAGATTAGTACACAAATCTTTAAAACTAATCACCATATATTTAACAAACTAGATAACCATAACCAAAAATATATTATATCTAAAACATATTAAACTTCAAACTAAAGATAGATTTAATTGACCAAAAATACACTAATACTTTTATTATACTGTACCAATGTTCTAGAGTATTACATGGTCCGCGGTCACCTAGGCTACTGCATCACCAGCTTCTCCATCGACACCGACGACGATGATGAGGACTCCTCCATCTCCGCCACCGAGCACCGCCGTCGCAGATCACACCTTGACGGTGATGATCTCGCCGAGTCCATTTCCACCGCCCATCGCCACTCGAGGATCTTCAGCATCTGGGTCGCAAGGCAGGCAGAGGAGATGATCACCATCATCGAGCCCCCATCTTCTAAATAAAAGGAGAAAGAATTTAGGTCAAGAAATTGATGTTATATTATTTAAAACGTATCTTAGGGGTAAAATAGGAAAGAAAATTCAAAAATTGCTAACGCAGTAGCTTAACTTAATATTTGCAGACGGAAAAATAGTTGATGGTATTTAGTTGCAACCGGATATGGTAGTTCATAGTACTTATTTGTAATTATTAAAGTTCATGATATCAATTGCAAAAATGGTGAAAGTTCATGAGTACATTTGTGTATTTCAGCCAAGATAAAATGAAAGAAAAGGAGAGCTCAAAGATTCAAGTGTACAATAAAGAATTTCCTTTATCTTCTTGATACTTTGTTTTCTTGAGTTCAAAGCAAATGAAAGGAGAAGGCGGTGATCATGGGACGACAATGACGGGGCAATTTAAGGAAAGTTTTCACTCTCTCTCTTTTTGGCGGCGATAGGATGGTGGCGATCAAGATGGAATGGGAGGCGACAGCGATTTAGTGGAAGTTTTCCACTCTTTTTTTCGGGGATGGGACAACCTTGAGACGGCTAGATGGGGCAAATCGATGGGTCGGTGGCGATCGAGATAAGAGAGAGAGAGAGGCTGCTCGACAGTGGACACGGCGGTGGCGGCAAGGATCGTCGACGATGCTAGGATTAGGATTTTCGAGGACGAGAGACGGGTTGGGATGGCGAGTTGGGCTGGCGACTTGGAAAGGCGAGTTGGGACGGTCGACACGATGAGGATAGTCGACGACAATGGTGATAGCAGCAATACGATGACGGCGACGATGACAACGAGGATATTTGAGAGAGAGAGAGAGAGAGAGGAGAAGAAATTTAAACAGTGGATTTGAGGATAGGTATTTTGGACACTCTCCTAATTAATTCAACAGAGACCTATTTTCCGTTGGGCCAACGAGGGTTTTGACAAAGATTAAAAAAAGCAGGCCCTTACTGTCTGTTTTGAGAATAAAAGGTACTCTAAAACTTTTTGGGCTGCTCTGGGGGTATTTCAATTTACCTAATAATTAAACATACCCCGATGCATATAAATTGAGATTTTGTTTGGGCTAATAGGTCTTGGATGGGTCAAAGTCTATTAGGCCTGTTGATTATTTTGAACCAAAGTTTGCCATGAAAATATTTGGAAATTCGCAAGTTCCTCTCCCTTCAATTTAACTAGAGAATAACGAGAAAAGATGCCATAAGAGAAAACTTCCTCCTATGGCATGGAAAAAATACAAACTCCACCAACTTTTTCGACGATAGTCCCTCATCATCTTCATCGTTATCATGTAAGATGTGGGTAAATCAAATTTCATGTGATTCTACAACTTTTTCACCGTTGATTTAGCAATGTAAAAAGTTCTATTGTCGGTAAACCGTTAATTTTGAACCCACTAAATCAACGGTGAAAAAGTTGTGGAATCACATGAAATTTGGTGTACGCACATCTTAGATAATGATGATAGACGCCGATCGTCGGAAAAAATGGCGTAGGTTGTATTTTTTTCACGCCATAGGAGGAAATCCTCTCCTATGGCCTCTTTCCTCCATTAATCTCATTTAACTATTTACTTCTCAAAAGAAAATCAACCTGTGTATAATATGGCTGGGATTGGCCGCAGGCAGCGGACACCCCCACTCATAGCCTGCGGACATGGGCTCCTCCAACTTAAACTCCAAGAGGCCTACCCCTCATAGACCCACAATTAGTTAGCTACATACCCACGGCTACATATAACTCAACTAAAATATGCGTTTCGTTAAAACATGCCTTCTCTTTCTATTTTACCAACTACAAATTGTGATGGTGGTTGCTGGGTGAAGAGATGATGGCTAAAGGGATGGCGAAAGTGCGAGCATGTTTTTTCTTTCTTTCTTTCTTTCTTGTTTGGGGATGGCTTGGGGGGTCGTGGGGATGGGGTTCCAAAACGATAGAGGGACAACGAATCAGCACATATGCCCTAATCTCCACCACAACGGATCGGAACATATACCACTATCACAATTTGTCACATATATGCCCTAATCTCCACCATAATTTCTATTTTCCATTTTAACCATCCTGCTAGCTAGGGATATAAATGGATACAGATAATCCCAGTTAATTAACTCCATATTTGTAGCTGATATTTATCAAATACGGATTGCAATTTTCTTTTTTGATAACTATCCGTATCCATATTCGAATCTTTATACACAAACAACCAACTAATACGAAAATTATAACACCTATATCTGCTACATACCCATTTCTTATATCAAAAACTGTAATTTTTAACCTTATCGAGTATAATTTTTCCCACTATTCATTTCATATATGTATTCGTGTTCGACGTTTATCAAATACAGATAACAATTTTCATTTCAAATAACTATCTGTATTTGTATTCGAATTTACCTATGACTACCGTATACGGATATGGTAAACCAATATCCAATCCGTTCACATCAAAGCCAACACTACTTTTCACTCCAATTTAATTTATTCTCTCCCCATTTTCACTCATGCTCTTCTCACTGTTTTTCTTGTTCTATCAAGAATCACTCCTTTTCTTCTAAGATCAATGGCTAAACGCCATACATAACCACAACCTAAATGAGTCCTTGTTCTGAATTGCTTCAAATGCGGATCAAAACGGGTCTTTAAGACGTCAAAAATAAATCTTGAAAAGTACTATGTATTAAGTTTTAATCATACCAAAAAAAGCTCACAAAATTTGAGTTCATTTGAGTATTATCTACAATATGTTTGGACAATTTTGTTTAAGCGGTCATCAACTCGGTTAATTAATCAAACACATGGATGACACTAGTTAATTGTCATCTGACTTCGATCAAATCTGGAGCATTGGATGTGATAACATAAACCATCTAGCTTAAGTTGGTTCCATGTAACATTACGACATGGAATACTATGCTTAATTACCTAACGAAGTTGGATGCAGCAAATCTCATCCCTCTTTTTCTTTGGCCTTTTTTTAGAGGTTTCTAGTAGACAGTTGATGACCAAATATCTAATGATATAGTAGGGGCTTGGGATATAACCCATTGGTGGGGATTGGAGTAGCCAAAGGAAAGATCTGGGATCGAGCCCGGGGTCTCCCATTTACGAGTGAGTGGCTAATTTATCCCACCTATTATCTCATGATATAATGAAATTATATGAGGTAACCTTATTGTCGGGCTAAGAGCCAATCCACGGGACAGTGCTCGCAACAAAACCCAAATCATGCAAAACACACAATCACGCAATTAAACGATGAAAGTCAATATAAATTAAAGTGCAGGAATAAGAAAGTAATCAATCACAAACAAGAGAGATTTGTTAACAAAATTCATCCACCGTATGCCTAGTCCTGACAGAGCGGAATCTGTAAACGTTTACTATACTTGAATCAAGTTTGCAAATAAGAGCAACCGTGGAGATTTCTCTCAAATCTCTCTATACAAATCTCTCTGTTTTTTTCTAAATCTCTCTTGACATCTTCCTCTTGTGATATTCCTGTGCCTCACTCACTTCTCTGCATGTATTTAACCCTATTTTAACTGATTGGCTTTTATAGCCCTTAGGACAATTTTCAATGCTTGGCTGCTCAAGCATTAAAATTATTGCTGCCGCCAGTATTGTTTTTGTAAAGCCTGGACTAATATTTCAAAAGTAGCCGCAGACTTCAATTGTTGGCAGCCACCACCTAAAAATCAAACTAAGAAACATCCAGCATCTAGGGGAAGACTTGCAGCAGCATGTTGATATCTCTCCACATTTAATTAAGCCACATGCATACCTTATCTTTAAGCCTAGCTAGTCTTATACATAGGCCTAGACCTTAGAGATAAATCTTCATGCTTGCAATTTAAAACATGAACTCTGCATGCGGCTGCTGCTATTAATTTTGTGGGCTTCACTTTTGATTAATTTACATCACTTTCAACAAACTCAAACTTGATGCAAATTCATCACAATCTCGACATTTTCCCACTTGGAGTATTTTTCCGCTTGATTCTCATTACTAGTAAACTTCACACGATTCTGCTGCTTGCTTTTTCCTCATCAAATTTTCATGGAGAGGCTCACCAACTTGCAAAAGAGATCCAGCTTATCTCCGTCTACTACCTTGGTGAACATATCCGCCGGATTCTTTTCTCTCGCAAATCTTCTTGCAGTGTCAACTCACCATCGTCTAACGATATGCGTATGAAGTGGTACCGTACCTTGATGTGCTTCGTCCGAGAATGATATACTGCATTCTTTGCCAAATGTATTTCCCTTTGGCTGTCGCTCCACAAGATGTTGAAGTCTTTCTTCTTACTCAACTCTTCGAGTAACTCTTGTAGCCATATCATCTCTTTACTGGCTTCCGTGATCGCCACGTACTCAGCCTCCGTAGCTGACAATGCTACCACTTTTTGCAGTTGATATACCCAACTCACCGTTGTTACTGCAATCATAAATACGTATCCCGTTGTGCTCTTCCCACTATCTCGATCATCCGAGTAGGCCGTATCAACGTAACCTTGCACGTTTAGAGAGTCACCCCCGAAATATAAGCAGTGACTAGACATACCCCTGAGATGCCTCAAAATCCACTTCACCGCATTCAAATGCTCCTTTCCCAGGTTTTGCATATACCGGCTCACAACTCCCGCTTCATGTGCAATACCTGGTTTCGTACTCACCATCGCATACATTAAAATCCCTACCGCAGATGTATAAGGCACTCTTGCCATCTTGTCTTTCTGCTCTTGAGTTGTCGGGCAAAACTCCATTATGAGTTTGAAATATTTTGCTAAAGGTATACTCATCAGTTTTGTCTTGTCTATGTTGAACCGCTTCAAAACCTTCTTGATATAGTCCTTTTGCGATAACCACAGTTTCCGCTGCTTCCTATCTCGAACGATTTTCATGCCCAAGATTTGTTTGGCCGCTCCCAAATCTTTCATGGAAAACTTTTCAGCCATCATCATCTTTAGATTTTGAATTTTCTGTTTGAGATAGTGCCCTCAAAGTCAATTATTGGATCGCAGGCACGTGATTGCAATGATTGAGGCAGGACCTATACCGATATGACAGTCTTGCTCAAGATGATAGTTTGCTATCTAGTTTGTCTTTATCATCGTATACATGCTTTAGTTCACTATTGCATGATGATAGAGCCCATAGGATTCTTTCTTGACTACCAGCAGTATGATGGCGATCATATACGTGGAAGCTGGGGTCTGTAAGCACATCCTTAAAGTGTCCCTAGTCGTGGGAGTTTCGAGACAGGGCATCGATACTCCAGAGTAGACTAGTGTATACAGTCGAGACCCCGATGAGGGGCAGTGGCCGGTCTCACAAGCCACTGGTGTCGGTTGGATCACCTAAGATGTATACAGGTGCTCATTGGGTTATGAGTACACCGGACAGGACTCACCGGGAACATGCTAGTTGGTATTATACATATCGTCAGATAGCAGTTCCCTGGTGGCATGTGTACAGGTTAGTTTGTCGACCTGAGATCGTCATTTGTCTCGTGTGAGTTCCCACCGTGCTTTGATTTCTACCCTACCACGGCTCAAAGGAGCCATGCAAACAGGTCTTTTTTGGGTACAGTCCCGAGCCACATGGAGGCAGTGAGCGGATCGTCGGGGATTCGTCTCTCCCGGTATTGGGGGTTGATGTCGCACAGTGCACGGGTGGCCATCATTAGAAATGCTTGGCCAAGGTAGTGGAGAATTACTGTTTTGGATCAGTAGTTTCTCAGATGGTGATGGGCTTTATGCCGACACGATTTATCGCGTTATCAGGGTCTAACTTTATCCATTCCCCTAGACTCGATATGCGATACTCTGTAGACGAACGGACCGGACTGTATATACATTGTCACTGTTAGACTCAATAGGGTTCATAGATGAGTTCGCTCGTCAGCTTCCCTTCCAATCAATACATAGGCAAATCGTTACGTACAGCTTGTACCTCTGACGTGCTAGAGGTTATACCCAGTGCCAGTGTGTTGATGAGTCATTAGAGTCCCCAACAGAAACTTTCCCAAGTTCGGGCGAAACGTTGTAGAGGCCGTATGGGTTTATGGCAAGGTTCGGAAAATGCACGTGTGTTTTCGAACGTGTCATTTTTCGGGCAGATAATACTGGTCGGCTTTGGTTTAAGCCGGATCCGAGTATTATACTGTGTAGATTGTTGGAGTTAGTGCCCTCAGAGTCAATTATTGGATCACAGGCACGTGATTGCAATGATTGAGGGAGGACCTATCCCGGTAGGACAGTCTTACTCGAGATGATAGTATGCTATCTGGTTTATCTTTATCATCGTGTACTGCTTTAGGTGACATGACATGTCGCTATTACACGTTGATAGAGCCCCTAGGATTCTTGCTTGACTGCCAGCAGTATGATGGCGATCATATACGTGGGAGCTGGTGGTCTATAAGCACATCCTTAAAAGGTCCCTAGTCGTAGGAGTTTCGAGACAGGGCATCGATACTCCGTTAGTAGACTAGTGTATACAGTCGAGACCCCGACGAGGGGCGGTGGCCGGTCTCACAAGCCACTGGTGTCAGTTGGTTCACCTAAGATGTATACAGGTGCTCATTGGGTTATGAGTACACCGGACAGGACTCGCCGGGAACCTGCTAGTTGGTCTTATACCAGATGTCAGATAGCAGTTCCCTGGTGACATGTGTACAGGTTAGTTCATCGACCTGAGATCGTCATTTGTCTCGTGTGAGTTCCCACTGTGCTTTGATTACTACCCTACCACGGCTCAAAGGAGTCGTGCAAACAGGTTTTAGTTGGGTACAGTCCCGAGCCACATGGAGGCAGTGAGCGGATCTTCAGGGGTTCGTCTCTCCCGGTATTGGGGGTGAGGTCGCGCTGTGTCTAGGAGAGCCATTACGCAAAGCCCTCGGCCGAGGCAGGAGATTTACTGGTAGGTATTCCAGTAGTATCTCAGGGCGTTCTGGGCTACACTCCGACACGACTTGTACCGCTTTTGGGGGTCTGACTTTCACCAACCCCCTAGGCCCGCCATGCGATACTCATAGACGAACGGACCGGACTGTACGGATATTGTCACTGACAGGCTCAGTTGGGTGTCGGGGTGAGCTTCCTCATCGACGTCCCATTTGGTCAATACCTGGTGGCCCGTCACGTATTGGCTTATACCTCTGACGTGCTAGTGATTAAATCCACAGCCAAGGTATTGACGAGTCTTTAGAGTCCACCACACTCAGTTACTCAAGTTTCGGGCGAAACGCTGTAGAGGCCGTATGGAGATATGGCAGGGTTCGATCAGATACGTGCAGTATTGCACGGATCGTGATTGGACAGTTTTTACTAGCCGGCTTTGGCTTAAGCCGGATTCTAGTATTTGATAGTGTAGTTTTGTCTCTTTGCATTTGTGTTCAGTGGGAATACAAATGCGGGCATGTATTTGCAGCAGTGGGGCTTTCCTGTAATTTATTACGGGATCGGTTTTCTGAAGTTGCCAGTTTGCATTCCGTTCCGGCCGGTTTTCCTTCATTCCTTCTCGGTCGGACTTTCTTGGTGGAGGGTGTTAATTGCAAGTTTGCAATCAACATTTTGTGAGGGGTTTCTTTGCATATTTGTGGCATCATGATTGTTATTTCATGATGAGATTCCTTTTTAATCTCATCACTTGCTTTCATTGTGATGGTTGTTTTGATATGATAAGAAATGAAATGAGAGTGACTAATTTCTATATGGTTGATATATTCTTTCTTGCTTTTCTTTCTCTCTCCAATCTCATTCAAGAGATGAGGGGGCCGGCCATTCTTAGGAGGGTGAGATGAGAGTATCATTTTGCTAGTGGTGGAAAATATATCATCTCATTTTCTTGCTTGCTCCAAAAATGACCCTTCTCCAAAGTTCCTTCTTGTTTCCTCCACAAACCATGGCAACTTCATGTAACCCCAAGAGACAAGTTCGCTACACTATTCTATAGCAAGCCTTGGACGCGTCGGCTAGCCAACTTCGCGCCCGAGTTGCCTCGGTCAAGAGGCGGGAGCCCGTAAAAGATTCCGGCTACGTGGTGCCCCTTTCCGACGAGCGAGGAGGTGACGGAGATTCCGCAAGAGATCGGAGTGGAGATGAAGACCGAAGGACACGGATCGCTTGGTATATCTCTCACCCTATCTCTCTAGTTAGCTAGTATAGGTTAATGGTTTCGATCCGGGTAATTGTCCGCGGTAGCGCCGGATTCCGAGTAAGGGAAAAATTTTATTCCGCATTTTGGCCTCGGGAAAGAGGCCGGGGCGCTGCCGTGGCGCAACATGGTATCAGAGCCACGCCATTAACCTAAACCTAGCTTCGTTTGATGTGTTTGCGTTTCCGATCGACCGAAATTTCCAAAAAAAACCGTATTTTTATTGCACATCAGTTTCTGTTGGAATTTTTTGGTGTCAGAAAATTTTTCAGGTAGTCTCAGAATGATGTGCAGGGTGTTCTAAGAACACTGGGAAAAAACGATACAGTGAGCCCTGACTTCGAGCGCGGAAGCGCGGCACTAACCCACTTTCTGCCGCCCTTCCGCCGCAATATGGTGGGCCCACTTTGTCGTTTTTCTTCAGTTGTTTTATGGGATGAAATTAGGGGTTTTGGAATATTAAATTTGGGCCCAGGTTTTCTGTGAGTGCTACAGTTTTGATTGGGGCCCACTTGTTAATTTTTGGTCAATCGGAATATTTTAAACACATTATTTCACAGTATTTACATTATATCTGCGACCGTGAATGTCACTCGATCGGTAAATCCGGTCTAACTGCTATAGCCCGGTTAGACGGATTTGCGAACGTGACTTTCACGTTGATGTTCTATGTTTATGCTGTGTTGTTGCGGATCGGTCGTGGGGATAGCCTGGTTGCAGTGGTAGTACAGTTTGTTGTATTATGTACATTTGATATTGCGGGGCGAGCGTCCGACATGTGGACTGCCGTCACTGCCTGTTTGTATTATTCTTTTGGGGCACGACCTGGTTGCGGTCGATGTACCCAGTGTATGTATATTTTACTTTCTGTACTAGGGTTACCCCGCGGTGGGGTGCACGGATAGCCGGGTTCTGGAGGGCAACGGGCCCACATCTCAGGGCATTGAGACGGAGGGGGCTTCAGTCCAGGATTGGCGGGCTATTCGCCGCACTCGTAGGGGGTACAGGTTGACCCAGGAGGGGTGCCCAAGTTGCCGGATTCCGTGGAGTGCTGGGTGGTCCATTCACGGAGCTGAAGGGGGCTGCCTCGCTTCAGGTTTTGGCGGGTGACTTGCCGCGCCCGTAGGGGTCTAGGTTTTTCATTGCACAGGCTATCCACACGACCAGGGGAACGTCGGGTTTCAGCAGCGGCTCTGTGAAACCCGGAGTTTCCAGATATCTGTATTGTTCTGTGATGCTGTACATTTCTGTGATGTTGCATTTTATTCACGCCTTGAGCGAAATACTATATATATTGGTATATATATTAGTAGATGTTGTATATGTTTTACATCCGCGCTAGTCCAGTCCCCGCTCTGCCGTTAGTTAGCTAACCTAACGGGTGATGACGGGACCCAGTGGCGAATGCGGATGGCATATACGTACGTCAGTATATTTTCGTTCTTTGTGGTGTGATCAATTGATGGGACTGCATTGATTCGGATCAATGCAAGTTTAAACAAACCTATTCTGATGTTGTTGGAACACTTTTTCAAAAAAAAAAGCTGTTATTGCAAGGACGTTCACTTTTGTTTTGCATCGTGGTATTCATCTGGAATATCCTGCTCCTCAGTCGACGAGGCAAGGGCCGAGATCCCTTCACCGGGAGTGACCCCTTGGACAGAAGTTTGCGTCAGGGCATTAACTTCACTATAGCCGATTACTTTTGCTTTGCATCGTGATATTCAGTTGGAATATCCTGCACCTCATTCTACGGGGAAAGAGCCGAGATCCCTTCACCGGGAGTGACCTCTTTAGTAAAGATTTTCGTCACTATATTTTCTAAAAAGTTATCCAGTTCCTTCAACGATATCAAGTTCATTACGTTAAAGGTTTTTCGCCAAAAACCATCCGTAGCCCTCCGTCATTTCAGATTAGTATTGCTTAGTATTCGTGCTACGTATGTCGTGCATTGCCGAGGCGTAGTGTTCGGTAGCTGTGTAATACTTTTCTGTCGCAAGGATAAGTGGATTGGTTAGGACAGTCGTACAGTTATGTTGGCATTGTCAAGGACTCGTACGGGTGGGTTTAATGCAATCAAGATAATGACGGGCTGAACTTGACTAGGACTCTTTGATATGTTGGCATTGTCAAGGTCACTTGGGTCCTAGGGGTAAAAATCTCATCGGGAGTTTCAAAAGAACTGAAACTTGCCAAGCATGCGCATACCTTCTGGAGTGTGGTGACTTGGGTGGATTCCGTCAAGTTATCATGCGATGATAGTTGGATCCCGATTCCCACTGATGAGTTGGTTTACTCCTCGGGTGATCCCGACTAATTCTTCTTTCAGGTTTGGAGGAGAATTTGAGGTACAGTGGGAGGTTTCCTGATTAGATAAATTGGTAACCATTCTGATCTAGGTTAGAGTGCACGCTGAGTGTTTCTTTTCTCTCTCTCTCTGGCAGCGACCATTGACCCGACCCTAAGACTATGACTCAGTGACCAAGTTGACCGAACCTTCTTAACACTGGCTTTTGGATTGTCAGAGTTGCAGACCTCATTGCCACTCCTATTTTTACCCTTTTCTCCAGGACACCCCGTATTACTACGAACGTCCACTTCCATTGGACAAAACCATCGTATGGTTAGATACGAACTCGAAGGACTTCGAGGATGGTTTCTGGTTCTGGAGAAAACGGATAGGATTATTCAGTTGTCTTTTCTTTTTCACCTTCTCTTATTACGAGTACTCCTTAGTTTAGGAGTAGTACACATATTACGCAAATTGGATAGTCTTCTTCCAAACCTTAGGCTGGTGCCGACCGGTAGGGAATGAAGAAAACCAATTAGCATAACGATGGTGTGCAGAAGGTATTAAGTTAAGACAAAGCAAGGGATTAGTAGGAGGGCAAAGTAAATTGCGACTGATATTCACGACCAAACCAAGTATTTCTTCGCCAATCCTAAATCACCTTTGTATTTCTCCAGGACACTCCGTATCACTACGAAGATCCCATTTTATTGGATAATCCATCGTATGGTTATATACGAACTCGAAAGGAACTTGTTCCAGTTCGGGGATGGATCCTGGTTCAGGAGAAATAGGAATAAAGTACATTCAGGTGTCTTTTATCTTCACCTTCTCTCGCTTTGCGAGTGCTCCTAGGATTAGGACAGTACACCCTTTATGCTTTTTGGATAGTCTTCTTCCAAACCATAGGCTGGTGCCGAACGGTAGGGAAGGAAGAAAACCATTTGGCCTAAAGGGGTGTACAGAAGGTAATGACTAAAGACATATGAAGGGATTTGGAGAGGTGGCAAAGAATTATACGGTTACAGTTGTGAATCTGGATAATGGAAGAGGCATTACTAGGAATACCACGATACCCCAACGAAACATTTCAATGTTTCAGTTTCACTGTGTACTGTTAATGGAAAACTGATTTCCCAGTTAGACACTTGCTCCAGGGTATGTATTTACCAGGTATGATTCTCACATCTGTATGGTTTTACAGATGATGAGTGGGAGTAAGTTATTGGGAATTGGGTGATCATCCTCATTATATCGGGATTCGTTGTAATCGGTGATATTTGAGGAAGTCACCTGGGTTGTTTGCCGGTCGGCAAATATTTGGTTTTGAATATCCGCTGTTGTGCACCAATTTCAAATCGATATATCTGTACGTCTATTTTCATAGAGTGAGATATACCTTTTGATATTATGTCGATGACATTTACCTATATCAGTGGATGGTTAGGTAAGGAGCATTGAACAGCGGTGTAATTCTTCTTAACCATAAGTACAGTTTTCAACCTACGACGCACAGTGAAAGAGTTGTTAGACTCAGCGGACTTATACAGAGTATTGTATGTTGTCCAGTGTCCATTAGGACAGAGGGGTTGGTGCTCGTACTATATTCGGTTTACTTATGGCTTCTCTAGATCTTAGACATGTGCTTCGTGGAAACACAGTGTCTAAGTTTTGAGGAGTTATAGGTATTTGAATACAGTAGAGAACCAGGTGTAGCAAGTATCGGGATTCTTCAAGGTGATCGAAGATGTAGATACTTGTGTATGGTGTTCAGTTGATAGTAATGATAAAGAGAAATTGCTTCTCTTTCAGGTTACTCATAATTGGAAGCATTCCTAAGTTGAGTAACGCTGATCGGCCTCTCTCCATTTAGTTGACATGCACTGGAGACAGCTGCATGATTTGAATCTGGTTCAATTAAATCAGTGCCTCTGGTTCTATATTGGATATAGAACAGTTCATATCTTAACGATGTTAAGGTACGGGGAGTTGTCCGGCTTATGCTTAAAACCAGACTCCGGATAACTCAAGGCACGTTTCTGTAATGGCTGTTTGTGGGTTGACCCAGGCTATGACGAGGGTTGACTTTCTACCATCTGGCAGATCAATAGAAATATTGTTCTAAACTCGCCACAGTTTTATTAAAAATGGATTTTTTCAAAAACAGCAGTGGGAGTATGGTAGAACTGGAAGTAATTCCAGAACCGCAAACGATTACTGAAGATTTAATAAGGAACCTAAAGATTCAATCTGATTTGACATTCCATTGGCCACTCCGCAGATACGGTGGGTAACTTCAGGCACCCGAGAGGTACTCCGGTAGCCTCAAGGACGGTGACAGGGAAGTTCTTGTTTACCCACACTTGCCATTGTTGTTGTTCCAGGCTGCGAGACCCGGCAGGAGGATGAGTATAGCGTCGTTCTAAACTAGCTTTAGAAGTGCGCGTCTATATGACTCTGCCAGAGGGTTGTCATAGTCAGTGGGAGCAGCGGAAGCATTGGTGGACATCAGGCTTATGTCTATTTATAGACTAAAGCAGATGTAGCGGAGATAGATCATCTATTTCTGATGTGACAGTCATAGGTTTGACGTCATCAGAATAGGGGATGGATCTGTTGAGAAGGTAGTAGGAAGTGATATTCCTATACTACGATCGGTTATACTTTGGTCGTCACACAGTGTTTTCTCCACATGGGACTTGGACATTATATCAGACATACTGGTTACTAGATCTAAGGTTTTAGATCTAGATTTGGGTGGTTTCCCAATCTGGGTATCTTGACAGCATTCTATGAGTATTTAGAATGGACGACTCCTGACACGGTAGTACACCTGCAGTTGATGGATTCACCCTCTCTAAAGGTGTCTTATAGACTAAAGGGGAGAGGGATACTCATGATTGGCAGATCACTTGCTTAGGCAATTGAGTCAATCATGAGATGTCAAGTACCACACCGGATGTTGTTCTTGCACTAGATGCAATAAGATGATATTGATCCAATCCTGGAGAAACAGTCGGAAGCAGTGTTAGAACATAAGTGAATGTTCTAGGGATATGATAACGGCTGCCTCCTTTAGGAGACGGTTATCACTCCGGGCTTCCAAGGTGACATGGACGACAAGCAGGTTGTCAGAGTTATAGATTTTCCTTCTGACGAGGGGCAGTATTTTGGACAGGTGGTCCAAGGCAATACTGAGGGAGGCATGGCGCAGGATACTGATTAAGTTCAGTTGTTGATACAGTCTAAGAAGTTTGGATTTGGAGTTCATTTATGAGCTAGGTCCCATCAGACACCCAGACATTCTAAGACAGGTATTGCTCATTTCGGGAGATGGCTTTCTCCGCGAACTTGAGATATAGAGAGACACAGAAAGAAACATCACAGCGGATCCACTCACTGAGGCTATTCCTCGAACGCAATAGTTTCGCAAACGGGTTTTGTGAGACTGACTAGTAGAGGAATTGGGTGTTCGGTATCACACGGGCTGTGAGTATGCGACATCGCAATAATTAGCCTTGAGTGCAAGTGGGAGATTGTTGGAGTTAGTGCCCTCAGAGTCAATTATTGGATCACAGGCACGTGATTGCAATGATTGAGGGAGGACCTATCCCGGTAGGACAGTCTTACTCGAGATGATAGTATGCTATCTGGTTTATCTTTATCATCGTGTACTGCTTTAGGTGACATGACATGTCGCTATTACACGTTGATAGAGCCCCTAGGATTCTTGCTTGACTGCCAGCAGTATGATGGCGATCATATACGTGGGAGCTGGTGGTCTATAAGCACATCCTTAAAAGGTCCCTAGTCGTAGGAGTTTCGAGACAGGGCATCGATACTCCGTTAGTAGACTAGTGTATACAGTCGAGACCCCGACGAGGGGCGGTGGCCGGTCTCACAAGCCACTGGTGTCAGTTGGTTCACCTAAGATGTATACAGGTGCTCATTGGGTTATGAGTACACCGGACAGGACTCGCCGGGAACCTGCTAGTTGGTCTTATACCAGATGTCAGATAGCAGTTCCCTGGTGACATGTGTACAGGTCAGTTCATCGACCTGAGATCGTCATTTGTCTCGTGTGAGTTCCCACTGTGCTTTGATTACTACCCTACCACGGCTCAAAGGAGTCGTGCAAACAGGTTTTAGTTGGGTACAGTCCCGAGCCACATGGAGGCAGTGAGCGGATCTTCAGGGGTTCGTCTCTCCCGGTATTGGGGGTGAGGTCGCGCTGTGTCTAGGAGAGCCATTACGCAAAGCCCTCGGCCGAGGCAGGAGATTTACTGGTAGGTATTCCAGTAGTATCTCAGGGCGTTCTGGGCTACACTCCGACACGACTTGTACCGCTTTTGGGGGTCTGACTTTCACCAACCCCCTAGGCCCGCCATGCGATACTCATAGACGAACGGACCGGACTGTACGGACATTGTCACTGACAGGCTCAGTTGGGTGTCGGGGTGAGCTTCCTCATCGACGTCCCATTTGGTCAATACCTGGTGGCCCGTCACGTATTGGCTTATACCTCTGACGTGCTAGTGATTAAATCCACAGCCAAGGTATTGACGAGTCTTTAGAGTCCACCACACTCAGTTACTCAAGTTTCGGGCGAAACGCTGTAGAGGCCGTATGGAGATATGGCAGGGTTCGATCAGATACGTGCGGTATTGCACGGATCGTGATCGGACAGTTTTTACTAGCCGGCTTTGGCTTAAGCCGGATTCTAGTATTTGATAGTGTAGTTTTGTCTCTTTGCATTTGTGTTCAGTGGGAATACAAATGCGGGCATGTATTTGCAGCAGTGGGGCTTTCCTGTAATTTATTACGGGATCGGTTTTCTGAAGTTGCCAGTTTGCATTCCGTTCCGGCCGGTTTTCCTTCATTCCTTCTCGGTCGGACTTTCTTGGTGGAGGGTGTTAATTGCAAGTTTGCAATCAACATTTTGTGAGGGGTTTCTTTGCATATTTGTGGCATCATGATTGTTATTTCATGATGAGATTCCTTTTTAATCTCATCACTTGCTTTCATTGTGATGGTTGTTTTGATATGATAAGAAATGAAATGAGAGTGACTAATTTCTATATGGTTGATATATTCTTTCTTGCTTTTCTTTCTCTCTCCAATCTCATTCAAGAGATGAGGGGGCCGGCCATTCTTAGGAGGGTGAGATGAGAGTATCATTTTGCTAGTGGTGGAAAATATATCATCTCATTTTCTTGCTTGCTCCAAAAATGACCCTTCTCCAAAGTTCCTTCTTGTTTCCTCCACAAACCATGGCAACTTCATGTAACCCCAAGAGACAAGTTCGCTACACTATTCTATAGCAAGCCTTGGACGCGTCGGCTAGCCAACTTCGCGCCCGAGTTGCCTCGGTCAAGAGGCGGGAGCCCGTAAAAGATTCCGGCTACGTGGTGCCCCTTTCCGACGAGCGAGGAGGTGACGGAGATTCCGCAAGAGATCGGAGTGGAGATGAAGACCGAAGGACACGGATCGCTTGGTATATCTCTCACCCTATCTCTCTAGTTAGATAGTATAGGTTAATGGTTTCGATCCGGGTAATTGTCCGCGGTAGCGCCGGATTCCGAGTAAGGGAAAAATTTTTATTCCGCATTTTGGCCTCGGGAAAGAGGCCGGGGCGCTGCCGTGGCGCAACATGTAGATATAATATCTTTGTCTCAGTTACATTTGTATTCGGTCGTAATACAAATGCGGGTATGTTTATACTGATACGGGGTTATCCTGAAATTCGTTTCAGGATCACTTTTGGAAGTTGCCAGTTTCCAGTTTTCTATCAGCCGTATTTGATATTCGGTTAAATGCGGATTTATCTTTTCTTCTTGAGATGAGTGTGGAAGCTTCTAGAAGAGGTGACTAGGATGGTGACTAGGATGGTGAGTCATTAGTGCATTGATTATTGCATTAATGGTTTTGGTGACTAGGTTGATGATTCATCCTTTGCTTTAATTGTGTTCATACTAAATGTAAACATGACTAATTTGTGTTATGGTCACCTTCCTCTCCCTGCTACACTCACCCTCCCTCTTTATATAGCCGGCCTTTCCCCTCTTATGAGAGTGTGGTTCATTTTGAAGAAAAGATTATGATAGTAGTTTAGGTTCATGGAAATTTGATATGCCAATTTCTCATTTACCCGATTCAAATGGCAACTTCATTAACCGTTCGTCCATAGCCTTGGACGTAATGAGACAAAGTGTTCTACTCATTCTCTATATCATCTTGGTCATCTCTTTTAGAAAACTTGACGATCGAGTTGCCTCGGTTCAGAGGCGGGAGCCCGTTTAATGATCCGTCGACGTGGTACCACCTGGACGAGAAGACTGGAGATCGAGGAGATCGGAGCAGCCGCAACAAAGCGTGGGATGATGGTTGAAGACCGAAGGACTCGGATCATTCGGTATAACGTTTCTACCCACTTTGTAGTTTGTTAGTTTAGCTTTAATGGCAGATCCGGGTTATAGTACGCGATAACGCCAGTTGTAAAAAGTTTTTGTTCCGCATTTGGCGTCTGTTAGACGGCCGGGGCGCTACCGTGGACTTACAGTGGTATCAGAGCCTCACCATTAAGCTATACTAACTTGCGCTAACACGTTTAAAATATCGATCGAACGGATTTTCGAAAACCGCAAATTCCAAATTCAAAGTTTCTGTTAATTTTAAACAGTGTCTAAAAATTATTTTGCATACAGCAGAAAACAAAGCAGGGATTTTTAAGCATACGGAGAAATTTTGAGCACGTGATCCCACGTGACCACCACGGATACGCGGTCAAACCTAGGGTTTGACTGCGGAACCGTGGCAGTATTGTGGGAACAGTGCATCAAAATTCTTCTGTAGGCTTTCCTTAGGAAATTGTGGTTTTTGATACTGTTCATTTGGGCCCAGTTTTTGTTACTGTACAGCAGATGTACGTGGGGCCCACTTCGGGAAATTTAGTCGATCGAAATTTTAAATTTGTTAGTATGCAGTATTTACATTATATCTCCGACCAGGAATGTCATTTGATCGGTAAACCGTGTCTGATTGCTATAGTTCTTTTAGACGTGTTTGCGAATGTGACATTCGCGTTGATGTTCTGTGCTGTGCTGTGATGTTGCGGATATGTCGTGGTGGATAGCAGGGTGCAATGATAGTGCAGTTTGGATTTATTTGTACATTTGATATTGCGGGGCGAGCGTCCAACATGTGGACTGCCGTCACTGCTTGTTTGTATAATATTCTTTTAGGGCACGACCGGGTTGAGGTCGATGTACCTGTTGTACATATTTTTATTTCTGTACTAGGTTTATCCCGCGAAGGAGTGCACGGATAACCGGGTTCTGGAAGGCAACGGGTCCGTATCTCATGGCTTTGAGAGGCAAAGGGGCCTCACTCTAGAATTGGCAGACTATTCGCCGCACTCGTAGGAGGTACAGGTTGACCCAAGGAGGGGTGCTCAATTTACCGGATTCCGTGAAGTGCCGGGTGTTTCATTCACTATGCTGTGGGGACTGCCTCGCTTCAGGTTTTAGCGGGTAACTTGCCGCACCCGTAGGGGTCTAGGTTTCATTGCACAGGCTATCCACACGATCAGGGGAACGTCGGGTTTCAGTAGCGGCTCTGTGAAACCCGTGTATCCCAGATTATCTGTATTGTTCTGTGATGCTTATTACTTTTCTGTAATTTTGCATATTATCACGCCTGGAGCGATTATTGTATATTGGTATATATACTATTAGATGTTGTATATGTTTTACACCCGCGCTAGTCCAGCCCCCGCTCTGTTGTTAGTTAAGTAACCTAACGGGTGATGACGGGACCCAGTGACAAATGCAGATGGCATGTACGTACATTTTATTTTCGTTCTTTTCTGCTGTGATTGATTGATGGGACTGCATTGATTCTTATCAATACAAGGATAAAACAAACCTATATTTGATGTTGTTGGAACAAATTTTAAAAGGACTTATTACAAAGACATTTCCTTTTGTTTTGCATAGTGATATTCAGTTAGAATATCCTGCACCTCATTCAACGAGGCAAGGGCTGATATCCCTTCACCGGGAGAGACCCCTTGGGCAAAAGTTTGCGTCAGGGTAATAACTTCAATATAGTCGATTACAAATTGCTTTGCATCGCGGTATTCAGTTGGAATATCCTGCACCTCATTCCACGAAGAAAGAGCCGAGATCCCTTCACCGGGAGTGACCTCTTTAGCAAAACGTTTTCGCCATTATATTTTATAAAAAGCTATCAGGTTCCTTCAACGAGATCAAGTTCATTACGTTAAAGGGTTTTTGCCAAAAACCAGTCGTAGCCCTCCGTCATTTCTTATGGATGGTCAGTAGTATTCAAGCTATGTATTTTGACCAACGCCAAGGCATAGTGTTTGGTAGCTGCTGGGTATTCATCTGTTGCATAGATAGATAAGTTGGTTTGGGACAGTCGTTCTGCCATTTTGGCCAACGTCAAGGGCATGTGCGGGTGGGTTCAAATTGACCTGGACAATGACGGGTAGAACTTGGCATGCGACTTATGATATTTTGACCAACGCCACAAAAACTTTCTTTGGCACTTGCGACTTCCTCTTTTTGGTGCACAAGTCCTTTAAAATTTTGGCATATGAAGGAACTTGCTGAATTGCATCCAAAAGAGGGATGTTTATGCTAACCTGTTTAAACAGCTCGACAATCTTCTCCATTTGAGGAGTTGGTTTATTGGATCTCAACCTATTAGGAAAAGGAACATTTTGAAAAGTGGTTGAGTCCAATTTTTGTGGATCAGATTGTCGAGTTGGAACGGTACCTCGTGTAGATGTGTTCGTGTCGTGAGAATTAGGTCCGTTCAAGCTAGAAGAGGTAGAGCCATTGGAAGGGTGGAGAATAGGCTCTAAAGAAGAAGATGGTGAAGAAGAAGAAGAAGAAGAAGACCCACCGGCAGGGGTGTCATTGTTAATGCCCACATTGTTCCGCAACACTTTTCCCGATCTCAACGTGGTCACCGCATTCACATTATGATTTTGCTGATTGTGTGAAGCATGTGCGTGACCGGGGTTGGGCAACGGTTGAGACGGGAGTTTTCCTTTTTCACGCTCGCTCAAAGCTGCATTAAGTTGTGCAATTTGTGCCTCAATAGATTTGATACTCTGATCGTGGGAGGCACTATTTTGCACTAAAGATTGAATAGAAGTCTCAAGTCTTGCTGTAGACTGTGTAGATTGCTTAAGGAATGCATCTAGACTTCTCTCGAGCGAGCTAACCTTATCATTATTAGGTTGAACATAATTGTTTGGCTGGTAAGCATTGTTCGGCACAAAATTGTTCACCTGATTAGGGTAAGGTTGTTGTTGAAATTGTTGCGGTTGGTATTGAGTTTGCGAGGGTGCTTGTTGGTGTTGTGGAGGAGGAGGTCTTTGAAAATGATTATTATTTCCTTGGAATTGTTGATTTTGGTTCCAAGCGAAATTTGGGTGACTCCTCCACCCCGGATTATACGTCGAAGAGTACGGATCGTTCCTTTGTCGTTGCTGAAATGCTGCATTGACTTGATCCTGTCCTTGAGTGGATGCATTATAAGGACACTCTTCAGTTAAGTGCGATGGATCCGCACAACAAGCACAGACAGTTCGTGGGGGCATAGCAGGGGCAGGAGAAGACGACGAGATTTTGTTCTCGATCGCTTCTAGCTTTTTCGTCAGAGCGGCCATCTCGGCCTTCATAGCAATCGACATCTCTATTTGATGTATGCCCGCCCTAGATTGACCACTAGAAGTTGATGTGGTCTTGGTGCTCTCCCACTGTATTGTCTGCTCACTAAGATCCTCGAGAAACTGCCACGCCTCATCATTAGACTTAGAGAGAAAATGACCTTGACAGATGGTTTCTAGCAACTGCTTCGTTGCCGAGTTCAATCCTTCATATAATGTTTGGCAAAGTTGCCAACTTTCTATCCCATGGTGAGGGCATTGAACTAATAGGTCCTTGAATCTCTCGAAGCACTTCCAAAATGGTTCAGACGGAAGTTGTGAGAATTGAATTATTTCATTACGGATTCTGGCAGTTTTATGGTGAGGATAAAACTTTTTTAGAAAAGCTTTCACAAACTCGTCCCAATTTCTTATGGAATGTGACGCGGTGCTATATAGCCACTTCTCGGCTAGGTCACATAAGGTGAAAGGAATGACCCTTAGCCTTATAGCGTCATCACTCAATTGGGTCGTTTTCATCATAGCGCACACATTTTGGAATTTATTAATAAAGATATAAGCGTCTTCAGTTTCCAAACCGTGAAATTTCGGCAGCATATTGATGAAATGTGGTTTAATCTCAAAATTGTCCCCATTTGCCGGTGGGGGTGAAAGACAAGTGGGTAAAGAAGTGCGAACGGGGTAGAAGAGATCCTGGAGCGCAACTCGTGCGGGCGCTACAACAGGCGGTAGATTCGGGTTATTCGCACCTGGCGGAGGTGGAATCATTCCCGTCGGTAAGGTATCGTTGGGGTTGAATCCCGACATACCTTCGAAAGAAGAATTTGAATGTGGAGGTAAGAAAGTGGACGGAAGATCGACGAAGGGTTCGTCGAAGGGTTCGTTGGTCGGTACCAACGAAACGCGGACTAATCGGGCGTTTGTATCCCTAGTCCAAACTGACATACACTAAAGGGTAGTGCAGTCAGAAAAAAAAAGAAAAAAAGAAAAACAGAATGTGGAGGTAAGATAACGTCAGTGAGAAGAAGTGGTGGAAGTGAGTTTTTTAGGTTTTCTTTCTGCGACAAGTTGCAAGTTTTTGAAAAGTTTTATTTGATTTTTTTTAATACTTTTTATTTGTGTGTGAGTTTTTGCAAAGAGGTTTTTGAAAACGGACTCGTGACACAACTGTATCAACCACACATGCACAATCAGGCCTAGATCTAGGGTCGCCTAGGTCTACTAGACAGCTCCTAACTAGGGCTAGAAATAGACCTCAAACCGCCTCTTCACGGACAAATACGGCCAGGTAAGTGGGAAGGAACCACCACTACAGTGGGCCTAATTAATAACCACTAGCCTAGACACCGCAATGTCGGTTAGGATAAACTGCCGATGCCTACCCTAGTCCTTTTCCTATTGAGCTCGCCGTCCTTAGGTCTGAGTCTAATCTTTTTTAATTAATTGTGGTCGATGCAAAATGCTTAGGTGTTTTCTGGGGTCCTGGGAAGGGTGATAAAATCCCCACCCAATCTGAATTTGGTCAAATAGCCCCTTAAGTCCGATTAAAATATGCAAAACAACAATTCACTTGCAATCAATTTTTTTAGCGCGGCGCAAAGAAACCTGCAGAAATCTGTTATTTAGAAGGGGGAGAAAGACTTTTTTTACGCAAAGAACCCTGCAGAAAAGTTTACAGTGGAGATATGGAGGTTTCAGAGGGGAGAGAAAGAAATCAAACTGTGCAATTTTCAAGTGCTGATGTGGCCAATGCACGGCGGAACCGCGGTTTTGGAGGCACTTAGGCGGCGGAAACGCGGCACTACAGTGGGTTTAGCCTCTTAAAAATTTTGTACAGCTCCTGCTAATCAATTCTACTTTGTTCTGATGTTCCCTTTTCTGTTCTGACCCTCTGTAAAATTCCAGATCCAAAAGTTCTTGTCGTTCCTGCAAGATTCAAACGAGAAACCCTTCAAACAGATAAAAATAATGAAAAGCTAATTTTTGTATTTTGTATTTTCTGATTTTTTATAATTTTTCAAAGTTTATATCAACCCGAAATCATACAAAAAGAGAAAATTACGCCATCCCCGGCAACGGCGCCATTTGATTAATCCAAAAATTTGTAGTTTACCGTAATCAGAAACGGCGTCGCTTCGCAGCTAGCCGGTGAATACGGGTCGATCCGCAGGGATGGTTAATTTCTGATTTTGTGTTATAACGAGTTGATTCAAATCGTTGTTGGTTTTTTTATCGATTGAGTTTAAGACGAATTTATGTGATGAGAAAGAACTCATTAGGGTTAGGTCGAAGGTAGGTGTGTTGAGATTAATGTGTTCACCTCTTTCAATGTCGTGATTTAAGCTTTTAGGAAAGTCACAACAATCAATAGGAAAAGGGATTAGGATGATCGGGAAGAAACAAAGTTTCTTCCTCTAGATCCTTATCCGTCTTTTCTTATTCATTGATGTGAGCTTTATGGACATCATATAAGTCCGGCCTTTTATACTACGGAACACCGTTACCTTATAGGTAGGGTGCCGTAGGGGGCGGATCGTATATGTGTGCATGAAGGTTTCGTTTAAAAATAAGTTGACATTGAAGGAGGTGAGAGACATCCATCTCTCACTCACTCCCTTGTTCCTAACCCTAACGAGCGAGAATTTTTACGCGCACATTAGGGAATTATAAGTAAGAAACATTTTTGTGTTTTATGTCTTAAATAGTTATCTTACGACAGATTTAGAAATTAGCTAACTAGCAATTAAATGATTCCTAGGGCAAGCAAAACAATTATACTAATGCAAGAATTAAATAAGATGAAAGACTTACACGAAGAAGATGATGCTCTTGATTCCTTCAACAAATCTCACTTTTATTGAATATAAAGAGGCATACATTTTTACAGATCTAGATTACAATTTATAAGTAACTAGTGAAGCTAGGGTTACAGACTCTCGTAGACATGAATTTACTGATTTACCCCCTAAAAATCCCAACACATAAAACGACACACCGACACAAGAAGTCGGTGCCGACACGGGCACCATATGGCCGCGGTTCCGCGGCAAAGACATGCATTTGGCCGCGGATACGCGGCCATTTAGTGGGCTGGGCCCACCATCTTTCTGTGCTTGGTTGATCTTCTCTTGGGCTCTCTGTTTTCACTGTTCTTTTCTCTGTTGGGCTTTCTAGTATTCTCCAGATTCTCAGTGAAACTTGTAAGGATCTTTTTGACCGTTTCACTTGACGTTCGTCTTGGCTTGAGTAGGATCCGTGTGCTGGTTGGTCAAAAGTCCATTTCCTGTATCATCTTTGTCTTTTTCACTGTATTTGCTTCAAAAGTCTGTATCCTGTATCATGTAACAAACGATCGTCAAAAGCACCTGTTTACTTATAAATTGCACAAAAATGGGGCGTATGAATTGCAATATTATGATGTGAACAGCATGCGACTTATGATATTTTGACCAACGCCAAGGTCATAAGAACATGTGGCAAAAATCACATCGGGAGTTTCAAACATAAAGCAAACTTGCCAGATATGCGCATACCTTCTGGAGTGTGATAACTTGAGTGGCTTCCATCAAGTTATCAGGCGATGATAGTTGGATCCCGATTCTCACTGATGAGTTGATTTACTCTTCGGGTGATCCCGACTAATTCTTCTTTCATGTTTGGAGGAGAATTTGAGATTACAGTGGGAGGTTTCCTGATTAGATAAAGTGATAACCATTCTGATCTAGGTTAGAGTCACGCAGAGTGTTTCTTTTCTCTCTCTCTCTCTTTGGCAGCGACTTTTGACCGACCCTAGACTATGACTCAGTGACCAAGTTGACCGAACCTTCTTAAAATACTGACTTTTGGATTGTCTTAGTTGGATAAGTCATTGCCGCTCCTTCTTTTACTTTTTGTATTTCTCAGAACACCCCGTATTATTACGGATACCCACTTCTATTGGATAGATCCATCGTATGGTTATGTACGAACTCGAAGGTACTACTTCGAGGATGGATCCAGGTTCAGGAGAAATAGAATTGGTTTATTCAGTTGTCTTTTATTATCACCTTCTCTCAGGTTGCGAGGGCTCCTTAGTTTAGGAGGGTACACCTATTACGCTTATTGGATAGTCTTATTCCAAACCATAGGCTGGTGCCGAAAGGTAGATAATGTAGAAAACCAATTAGCCTTAGTAGGGTGTACAGAAGATAATAACTAAAGACAAAATAAAAGGATTGGAAAGAGGGCAAAGTAAATTGCGACTGTTATCATTCACGACCAAACAGCGTACTTCATCGCCACTCCTATTTTCACATTTGCTTTTTTCCCAGTTCGGGAGAAATAGAATAAGGTATTATTCAATTGTCTTTTATCATCACCTTCTCTCAAGTTGCGAGTACTCCTTGGTTTAGGAGGGTACACCTATTATGCTTACTGGATAGTCTTCTTCCAAACCATAGGCTGGTGCCGAACGGTAGGGAAGAAAGAAAACCATTTAGCCTATGGAAGGTGTACAGAAGGTAATGAATAAAGACAAATAAAGGGATTTGGAGAGATGGCAAAGAAATATACAGTTACAGTCATGAATGGGATTATGGATGAGGCATTACTAGGAATACCAGGATACCTCTACGAAACATTTTCATGTTTCAGTGCATTGTTGAAGGAAAACTGATTTCCCGATTACATACTTACTCCAGAGTATGTATTTACCAGGTTTCATTTTCATATCTGTATAGTTTTATAGATAATGAGTGGGAGTAAATTATTGGGAATTAAGGTGATCATCCTCATTATATCGGAATTCGTTGTAATTGGTGATATTTGAGGAAATCGCCTGGGTACAGTTTTCAACCTACGATGCACAGGTTTTGAGTTATTCAAATTCAGGGGACTTATACAGAGTATTGTATGTTGTCCAGTGTCTGTCAGGACAAAGGGGTAGGTCCTTGTACTATGTTCTGTTTACTTGTGACTTCTCTAGTTTTTAGACAAGTGTTTCGTAGAAATACAATGTCTAAGTTTTGAGAAGTTTTTGGTATAAGAATAAAGTAGAGAACCAGATGTCGCAAGTATCGGGATTCTTCAAAAAGATCGAAAATGTAGATTCTTGTGAATGGTATTCAGATAATAGTAATGGTTTTGAGAAACTTGTTTCTCTTTCAGGTTACTCATAATTGGATGGATTCCTAAGTTGAGTAATGCTGATTAGCCATTCTCCATTAAGTTGATATGCACTGGAGACAGCTGCATGATTTGAATCTGGTTCCAATTAAATTAGTGCCTTTATTTCTATATTGGATATAGAATGGTTCATATCATAACGATGTTAAGGTAAGGGGAGTTGTCCAGCTTATGCTTAAAACCAGACACTGGATAACTTAAGGCACGTTTCTATAATAGCAGTTTGTGGGTTGACCCAGGCTTTGACGAGGGTTGACATTTCTACCATCTGGAAGATCAATAGTGATATTGTTCTTGACTCGCCACAGTTTTATTAAAATGGACTTTTTCAGAAAACAGTAGTGGGAGTATGGTAGAACTGGAAGTGATTCCAGAACCGCAAACGATTACGGAAAATTTAATAGGACCTACATATTCAATCAGGTTTGACATTCCATTAGCCACTCCGCAGATATGGAGGGTAACCTCAGTCACCCGAGAGGTACTCCGGTAGCCTCAAGGACGGTGACAAGGAGGTTCTTGTTTACCCAAACTTGACACTACTGTTGTTTCAGACTATGAGACCCGGTAAGAGGATAAGTATAACGTCGTTCTAAACTAGCTTTAGAAGTGTACGTAGATATTACTCTGCCAGAGGGTTGTCGTAGTCAGCGGGAGCAGCGGAAGCATAGTGGGCAAGTAGCTTATGTTTATTTATAGATTTGAGCAGATATAGCGGAGATAGATCATCTATTTTTGATGTGACATTTATGGGTTTGACTTCATCAGAATAAGGGATGGATCTGTTAAGAAGGTAGTAGGGTGTAATGTCATGGTATTTGGATGAAATACACAGAGTAGGAAGTAAAATTCCAATATTACGATCGGTTGTACTGTGGTCGTCTGATTGTTCTCAAAAAATATCTATTAACCGCAATCAAGAACGGTGTTGCTTTGCAGCTAGCCGGTGAGTACGGGTCGGTCCACAGGGATGTTGTGAATCTCCTAGTCGCGCTAACGAGTTAATTCCGAAGGGTGTTCGGATTAATTTATTAAATCTAAAAACCTAATTATTCTATACTATGATTATCTAGATCTAGTCTTGCTAGGGTTAGGTTTAGGGATGGTTTGGAAATGCAAGTAAATCTCAACGCTTTCTATACCCAAATGAAGAGCTAAGAGGAGTTATGGTAATTATCAATAAAAGGGATTAGATCCATTCGAGAAGGTGTTCCTTCATCTAGGTTCTTGTCATTCCTTTAGAGATCCTTACCCTAACCTCCATGGAAAACACGCACAACCGGGCCTTTATACTACGGTGTCATCGTTACCTCGAGGTGTAGGATGCCGTAGGGCGAGATATTTGCGTGTATGCATGGAGTCCTATTGAAAATATATGATGGGTAAGAAAGGGATGAGAGATCTTATCTCTCAAAAGCCTTCCCAAAAGCTAACTCAAAACAATTATCTACGGCAATGAATTAAATCTACCTAGGGCAAAGAATTAAAATCTAAACTAGAGTAATTAAATAAAACTACTTACAGATGGCTCTCTCCAAACATCAACGCAGGTTGTTAGATCTGAATTCATGAATTGAAAAGAGGCACTGATGCTCTCCATAAAGAATTCTGAAATTTATTATTAAAAGGAGGCATAAGAAATTACAATGATTTGGGTTCTATTTATAGGAGATAGAAACCCTAGGTTACAATTGACCCGCATGTCTACAATTACAAATTTGCCCTTAGGTTAACTTTTCAGCGCAGCCACAATATTTTAGTAAAAATTTCAAGAAGCCCGGGCTTATTCTGGCCGCGGAACCGCGGCATTGGTTGGCTTGGGCCGCGGTTCCGCGGCCCATTGGGTGACTTGAAGTGTGAGTTTTTCTGGTATTGTTCTCTGCTATTTGGGCTTCAATATTCTGTGGTTCTTTTATCAATTGGACTTCTACGTTGGTTCCAAATCTTCAGTGAACAATTTGCCATGGATTTTTAACTGTTCGCTTTGTAATTTTGGATCTTGAGTTGCCTTGTTAATTGTAAACTGTCCTTCGATATAGGCTTGATCAAGAGTCTTCTGTTTGTTGGTCAAAGTCCACTTTTGCATCGTCTTTTCATCATTTTCACTATTTTCTGTCCAAGAATCTATAACCTGTAATATGTAGCAGACATGCGTCAAAAGCACCTGTTTATTTATAAAACGAATAAGAATGGGGAATACAATAATGCAATATTATGGTATGAACAAATACCCCCATACTTATCTTTTGCTCGTCCTCGAGCAAACTTATTTTTATTCTCTACAAAAAACCTAACCGCACTTTCGCAGGGAAACGCGATTGCACTGAGCTCGTGCAACAAGCCGTTAAACCTCTAGGTGTCCCTAGTAGGAGGAGTGTTGTCTCCTGAGGGTTTTTAGCGGATACTACCCACAAAATCCTATCAATTCGGCTCATTGACTTTTGTTCTCCAATTAGGTTTTCTAACAAGGAATTCTATTATCTTCTACTTGTAAATTATCCACCCATATTTTTCACACTTCCTCATCATCTAACTTAAGATTATATATGTTCTATAGACTTACCTAGATTTCGGCATCTCTTAAGTTTTCCTTCTAGGGTTCCATCTCCACTTAGGAATTTTTATCAACTCTACTAAAGATACAAGTTCTATTCTTCATTCCTTTCTTTCATCTAAATCCCAATCACATACCCCTACGTGTGTGTATATATCACCCCTACACTTGGAAATTCAAATCAAGCAATCATACTCTTGTCCGTTGTCCAAAGCACTTCTTAATTGGTGAATTTTTAATTGAATTTTTCTTACACATCCTTCATGTGACCGTTAATACTTCTTGAGGTACCAACGACCGATTACAAAATGCGTTTGCACTTTAAAGCGTAATTCCTAGTCTTGCAACACTCAAGGCTTTTTAGCAGTGACTCCTAAACCAGTTGGTCTAAGGCACTAGGTGATGAAGCACCCTCGCTAAATATTTTTCTATTTTTGCAGCCTTAAGTAATCACAAAAACCAGTGTTCATTTTTTTTATTCTTTATTCACATTTGTATATTTTTTTTTCCATTTTTCATCGTACTAAAGACTTTAGACAAGAGCATTTCAAGGTCTCTTCTACTATTCTAAGTTTCAAGGTGCGTGATTGTGCAAATTGTAGGGTATACATTTTCAGAATCTAGACTTAAATTAGGAATTATTTTTCAAACTTATACTCTAATAAGAACATCAATACTTTTCCTTTGTTTCGACTTAGCCTAAGAAGTTAACCCAAAATTTGCCTATTTCTAAATAAACTACAAAGGCATATACTTTCTACCGTTAAACTTTAAGGAATGTTATTTTTAGGGTTTTTAATTTACTAAGTCTAAGATCTAGTTGTTCCTAGCCAGTTAACCTATTTGTCAAACTCAAGTCAAATAAGGCCAAAATTGAATACAATAATTTTTATAATTTTTGAATTTTTTCAAATTTTATGGGTTTTTAAAATAAGTATGCAAATGCAAAAATATGTACAAATGAATGCGAAGGAAAGAAGCTTACTGAGCAAACCCCCAAACTTAAACTTGACAGTGTCCTCACTGTCATGCTACACCAAGAGGGTCAAAATACCGGCACTCCCCTGTTTATTTATTTATAATTTTTTATTTTTTTTATATTTTTGAATTTTTATTTTTATTTTATTTTTTATAGAAAAAGAAAACAAAAAATATATGTACATATATACAACAAGGTTCCCCCCAAACTTAAGCTTGGCCTTACACAAGCCAAAGGTTAGCACCAACCATTCAAAAATCATATCGTGGTAGTGGTCGAGTTGGTGAAAGAATGGAGTGGAAAGAAAAGAGATGAGAAGCACACGAGACCGTGTGGAGGTAGAAACGGGATACGGTCTCGGTGGGAGAGAAGAATGGCGGAAAAGAGAAAGAAGTAGAGTACGATCTTGAGGGTGTAAATCGAGTGAATAAATTAGCACAATTTGTGATGACCGATGTGTTAAAGCGATTGTGCTAACCTATCAACCCGTCGAGAAATGGGGTCAAATCCCTCAAGATTCGCAAGAAAGCATGGGTACTCCGAACTTGGTATAGGAGATGAAAGCGTATCGGTCACTTGCACGGTCGGAACAATGGAAGGTAGGGAAGGGAGTGAATTAGGGATAGTCATACTCTCACCTAAGTAATCTGTTTCGAACTTGAAAGATTCCATCAATGGTTCGAAACAACTGTAAGCAACCGAGTCTGATGGTTCAACTAACTCATCTGAAAATGTAAAGGACTCAAACTCGTGAGGTGAGTTTTCAACATCACCCGAAAAAGTGAAACACTTGTAATCATTATCGTCTGTGAGAACTGTGTCAGATTCAAAAAGAAAATTTTCAAGCTCACAGTCTTCAAGCGTGATATTAGGCGTGGTCGGAACGATGGAAAAGAGGGAGTTAAAGATTCAAGAGGATGAATTGGAAAATCCGACACATCAAACAAAAATGGTTCAACCTCAATATTATCCCCAATACTCTCCACAATACTATCCTCATAATTTTCCTCAATATTTAACTCATCCATGCCATTATCATCAAAATCAAGACGCATATGAAGTTCGGGAGAAACATCTAATGACTCGGGATGATGAGTTGGACATAAAATTTCAATCAAATCTACTGGTTCATCATCCAAAATATTCCCGGCGTCTATATCCTCAATCAAGTGAAAATCAATATTTTCTGACACCTCATCAAAAGCATGGATATTTATCGATTTAGGTTCTAGAGTGGAGGTGTAAAGATCAAAAGGATTAAGTGTGGTTTCACTTGAAAGGGGTTCTTCACAATTTGGCAAATCAAGCACTACAAAGTCGCACAACTCATCATTTTGGACACATGTTTGAAAATTGGAGTTGTTGGATTCAATTGGGTATGGGTAGGTTTGATTTGGAAATCCTCTCACATTCTCTCTCTATCCAACCGCCTTCTCATACATTGAAAAATTTGAAGCTAGTTGGAAACTAGCTACCGGTTCAGCAGGTTGCATAAGGGCGGCCATGGACGCTTCCACATTCCTCACCATTTTGTTTGTTGCTGCAATATAAGCCTCCAACGACTCTTCCAAACTAGACTTGGGTGGTGAGGTGGTTTCGGTAAAAGATTCGAAATTGTTTGGATATGTGAAACTCCCAAAAGGCTGTGTAGAAGCAATGTCTAGTGAAGGTGGGAAGGTCGGGTAGGACTGGTAGGAAGTGGGTGATTGGACAGGGATAGGGTCAACATATGGATAAAAAGGTGAATAGTCATGTGGATCCATAGAACTAGATGAGTGGAGAGGGGTGAAAGATCGGCTGCGAGATTGAGCAATATGCTCAGCAATGGACATCGGTTTAGAAATGACAACAGGACTTGAAAAAGTGGTATCAACATATGTAGGTGGTAAATGTTGACTCGGTTGACACAAAGTGGGTTGAAAAGTCAAACTGTTTCTCCTAGACGCCTCTATTTGATCTTTCAAAGATATTTTAGGCAAGGAAGGATCGTCTTTAAATTGACCGAACAAATTGACTTACGACGCAAAATTAGATTCGGGATACCAAAGTTCGGCAAGTGATTTATTATGTGGGGTACCCATGTTAGAAGAAACGGGGAAAGAAAGAAAGTTGGGTGGTACAAGGATTTGTTTGCGGCAAAAATTTGCAAGTTTCTATAAAAGATTTGGCCTTTTTCCTTTTTCTTTATTTGGAAATTTTTGCGAAAAGATTGTTGATAAAAGATATGCAACAGAAAAATATTACTTGCAATCAATTTTTATTTTAAGCGGGGCCCAAAAATCCTGCACAAGATTGTTATTTGGAAGGGAGAATATTTTTAAAACGCACAAAATTCTGCAGGAATATTTCAGAAAAGATACATCTAGATCTCCAGAGAAAGAACAGAGAAACTTACAGAGGAAATTCCACAAGATGATGTCACTGTCCCACCGAGTTTCCGCGGTCAAAGAGCCTTAATGCCGTGTTTTCACGGTCAACAAGCAGGCATGGTTCCCAAGATTTTGTCTGAAGTTCTGAAACTCTAAGACCGCGGCGGATCTGCGGTCTAAAGTGGGTTAGCGCCGCGGAAAGGCGGCGCAATGGAGGGCTCGGGTCTCGAGAAAAATTCTGCTGCTCTGATTTTGAATTCCCCTTCTGTTTTGATATTTGGTTTTCCGTTTCTCTCTCTGTAGATTTCCAGATCCGAGTTTGTATATCCTGTAAAATTCAAACAACAAAGTATCCTTTCCAAAAAATAACAATTTATATATATTTTTTTGATTTTTCAGATTTTTATGATTTTTTTTAATTTAGATTAACCCGAAATTGCAAAAAGGAAATACTACGCCATCCCCGGCAACGGCGCCATTTGATTTTTCTCAAAAAATATCTATTAACCGCAATCAAGAACGGCGTCGCTTTGCAGCTAGCCGGTGAGTACGGGTCGGTCCACAGAGATGTTGTGAATCTCCTAGTCGCGCTAACGAGTTAATTCCGAAGGGTGTTCAGATTAATTTATTAAATCTAAAAACCTAATTATTCTATACTACGATTATCTAGATCTAGTCTTGCTAGGGTTAGGTTTAGGGATGGTTTGGAAATGCAAGTAAATCTCAACGCTTTCTATACCCAAATGAAGAGCTAAGAGGAGTTATGGTAATTATCAATAAAAGGGATTAGATCCATTCGGGAATGTGTTCCTTCCTCTAGGTTCTTGTCCTTCCTTTAGAGATCCTTACCCTAACCTCCATGGAAAACGCGCACAACCGGGCCTTTATACTACGGTGTCATCGTTACCTCGAGGGGTAGGATGCCGTAGGGCGCGGTATGTGCGTGTATGCATGGAGTCCTATTGAAAATATATGATGGGTAAGAAAGGGATGAGAGATCTTATCTCTCAAAAGCCTTTCCCAAAGCTAACTCAAAACAATTATCTACAGCAATGAATTAAATCTACCTAAGGTAAATAATTAAAATCTAAACTAGAGCAATTAAATAAAACTACTTACAGATGGCTCTCTCCAAACATCAACGTAAGTTGTCAGATCTGAATTCATGAATTGAAAAAAGGCACCGATGCTCTCCATAAAGAATTCTGAAATTTATTATTAAAAGGAGGCATAGGAAATTACAATGATTTGGGTTCTATTTATAGGAGATAGAAACCCTAGGTTATAATTGACCCGCATGTCTACAATTACAAATTTGCCCTCAGGTTAACTTTTCAGCGCAGCCACAATATTTTAGTAAAAATTTCACGAAGCCCAGGCTTATTCTGGCCGCGGAACCGCGACATTGAAGTGTGAGTTTTTCTGGTATTGTTCTCTGCTATTTGGGCTTCAATATTCTGTGGTTCTTTTATCAATTGGACTTCTACGTTGGTTCCAGATCTCCAGTGAACAATTTGCCATGGATTTTTAACCGTTCGCTTTGTAATTTTAGACCTTGCGTTGCCTTGTTAATTGTGAACTGTCCTTCGATGTAGGCTTGATCAAGAGTCTTCTGTTTGTTGGTCAAAGTCCACTTTTGCATCGTCTTTTCATCATTTTCACTATTTTCTGTCCAAGAACCTGTAACCTGTAATATGTAGCAGACATGCGTCAAAAGCACCTGTTTATTTATAAAACGAATAAGAATGGGGAATATAATAATGCAATATTATGGTATGAACAAATAGAACATCGTCACACAGTTGTTTCTCCAGACAGGATAAGGATATAATATTAGACATTCTGGTTTCTAGATCTATGGTTTTAGATCTAGATTTGGGTAGTTTCCCAATGTGGGTACTTTGACAGTATTCTAATAGTATTTTAGAATAGATGACTCCCGGCATGGTGGTGTACCTGCAGGTGATGGAGTCACCCTCTCTAAAGGTGTCTTACAGACTAAAGGAGAGGGATGTGCATGATTGGCAGATCACTTGCTTAGGCAATTGAGTCAATCATGAGATATCAAGTACCACACCAGATGTTGTTTTTTGCATTAGGTGCGATAAGTTTATAGTAATCCAATCCTGGAGAAATATTAGGAAGCAGTTTTAGAACATAAGTGCATGTTCTACGGATTTGATGACGACAGCCTCCTTCGGGAGACGGTTATCATTCCAGGCTTCCAAGGTGACATGGATGACAAAGTGATTGTCAAAGTTATAGTTTTCCCTCTGTCGAGGGACAGTATTATGGACAGGTGGTCCAAGAGGATACTGTGGGAGACATGGTACTGGATACTGATTAAGTTCAGTTATCGATGCAGTCTAAGAAGTTTGGATTTGGAGTTCATTTATGAACTAGGTCCCATCAGATATCCAGACAGATTCTAAGACAGGAATTGTTCAATTCGGGAGATGGCTTTCTCCGCAAACTTGAGATTAAGAGAGACATAGAAAGAAACTTCAGGGCGGATCCACTCACTGATGCTATTTCTCGAACACAAGAGTTTTACAAACTAGCTTTGTGAAACTGATTAGTAGAGGAGTTGGATGTTCGGTATCACACGGGCTGTGAGTATGCGACATCGCAATAATTAGCCTTAAGTGCAAGTGGGAGATTGTTGGAGATAGTGCCCTCAAAATCAATTATTGGATCGCAGGCACGTGATTGCAATGATTGAGGCAGGACCTATACCGATATGACAGTCTTGCTCGAGATGATAGTTTGCTATCTGGTTTGTCTTTATCATCGTATACATGCTTTAGTTCACTATTGCATGATGATAGAGCTCATAGGATTCTTGCTTGACTACCAGCAGTATGATGGCGATCATATACGTGGGAGCTGGGGTCTGTAAGCACATCCTTAAAGTGTCCCTAGTCGTAGGAGTTTCGAGACAGGGTATCGATACTCCAGAGTAGACTAGTGTATACAGTCGAGACCCCGACGAAGGGCGGTGGCCGGTCTCACAAGCCACTGGTGTCAGTTGGATCACTTAAGATGTATACAGGTGCTCATTGGGTTATGAGTACACCGGACAGGACTCGCCGGGAACATGCTAGTTGGTATTATACATATCGTCAGATAGCAGTTCCCTGGTGGCATGTGTATACGTTAGTTTGTCGACTGAGATCGTCATTTGTTTCGTGTGAGTTCCTACTGTGCTTTGATTTCTACCCTATCACGGCTCAAAGGAGTCGTGCAAACAGGTCTTTTTTGGGTACAGTCACGAGCCACATGGAGGCAGTGAGCGGATCGTCGGGGATTCGTCTCTTCCGGTATTGGGGGTTGATGTCACACAGTGCATGGGTGACCATCACTAGAAATCCTTGGCCAAGGTATTGGAGAATTACTGATTTGGATCAGTAGTTTCTCAGATGGTGATGGGCTTCATGCCGACACGATTTATCGCGTTATTAGGGGTCTGACTTTATCCACCTCTTAGACTCGATATGCGATACTCTTTAGACGAACGGGCCGGACTTTTTATACATTGTCACTGTTAGACTCAGTAGGGTTCATAGATGAGTTCGCTCGTCAGCTTCCCTTCCAATCAATACATAGGCAAACCGTTACGTACAGCTTGTACCTCTGACGTGCTAGAGGTTATACCCAGTGCCAGTGTGTTGATGAGTCATTAGAGTCCCCCACAGACACTTTCCCAAGTTCGGGCGAAACGTTTTAGAGGCCGTATGGGTTTATGGCAAGGTTCGGAAAATGCACGTGCGTTTTCGCACGTGTCATTTTTCTGGCAGATAATACTGGTCGGCTTTGGTTTAAGTCGGATCCGAGTATTATACCGTGTAGATATAATATCTTTGTCTCAGTTGCATTTGTATTCGGTCGTAATACAAATGTGGGTATGTTTATACTGATACGGGGTTATCCTGAAATTCGTTTCAGGATCACTTTTGGAAGTTGCCAGTTTCCAGTTTTCTATCAGACGTATTTGTCATTCGGTTAAATACGGATTTATCTTTTCTTCTTGAGATGAGTGTGGAAGCTTCTAGAAGAGGTGACTAGGATGGTGACTAGGATGGTGAGTCATTAGTGCATTGATTATTGCATTAATGGTTTTGGTGACTAGGTTGATGATTCATCCTTTGCTTTAATTGTGTTCATACTAGGTGTAAACATGACTCATTTGTGTTATGGTCACCTTCCTCTCCCTCCTACACTCACCCTTCCTCTTTATATGGCCGGCCCCTCCCCTCTTGTGAGAGTGCGGTTCATTTTGAAGAAAAGATTATGATTGTAGTTTAGGTTCATGGAAATTTGATATGCCAATTACTCATTTACCCGATTTAAATGGAAACTTCATTAACCGTTCGTCCATAGCCTTGGACGTAACGAGACAAAGTGTTCTACTCATTCTCTACATCATCTTGGTCGTCTCTTTTAGCAAACTGACGATCGAGTTGCCTCGGTTCAGAGGCGGGAGCCCGTTTAAAGATCGTCGACGTGGTGCCACCTGGACGAGAAGACTGGAGATCGAGAAGATCGAAGCAGCCGCAACAAAGTATGGGATGATGGTTGAAGACCGAAGGACTCGGATCATTCGGTATATCGTTTCTACCCACTTTGTAGTTTGTTAGTTTAGCTTTAATGGCAGATCCGAGTTATAGTACGCGATAGTGCCAGTTGTAAAAAGTTTTTATTCCGCATTTGGCGTCTGTTAGACGGCCGGGGCACTACCGTGGACTTACATTTTCTCGAAATTCGGACCCGCTACCAACATGTCATCTACATAGAGTGATAGAATGATATAGTTGTTCCCTTATAAAAAAAAATGAAGAAAGATAAAAGAGGAGAATTCGCTACGTTTTAAGCCTCACGTGTTAAACACGTGAGCACTTATATGCAAAGTATATAAGCGCTGAAACCAAACAACTAAAGGCTAAGCAAGCTTTACGTGTTAAACATGTGAGCGCTCATATGCAAAGAATTAGCTTCAGATAAGAGTTAAACTCTATACATAGAACCCATATTGGGATCACGTGTTAAACATGTGAGAACACTCTTTTGAAGTATTAGCTTCAGATAAGAGTTAAACTCTATACATAGAATTAAATTCTATTTAGCATGCAAAGCATATAAGCATTAAGAGTAAGTGGCTAAAAGTCAAACTGACATCACGTGTTAAACATGTGAGTGCCCATATGCAAGACATATGGACGCTAAATAAAAAAAAGCTAAACACCCACATCGGAGTTACGTGTTAAACACGTGAGAGCGTCTCCTTATATAGAATTAAATTCTATTCTTGGGAAAATACCACCCTTGATTTTTCTAAAAGGGAAAGATATTCTCTGTTAACAGAGAATCGTTGGATTAAAAATCCAATGTTGATTAAAAATCACCAAATATAGAATTAAAATCTATTGGGAGGAAATATCTCCCTAATTTTTCTAAATGAGAAGGATATTTTCTGTTAAAAAGAAAGTTGTTGGATCAAAGATTTAATGAAATGGAAGAATATATTTCTCTATATCTTTCTAAACAAAGTAAGATGTGCCCTGTTGAATGAAGTGCCCTTGGATCAAAGATCCAATGGTGATTAGAAATCACCGTTTGACAGAATAAAATTCTATATATATGGAAAATATTTCCCCAACCTTATTAAAAACAAGAAAATATATTCTGTAGAATAGAAAATCACTGGATCAAAAATCCAACGGTGGATAAAATCCCTCGAACAAATTTTGAGACCAATTAAATCAAGTGGTATCTCTCAAATGAGAGATTTTCAAACTAATTAACAATTTGTTTCTACTATATAAATGGCTTGTGACTACAAATCTCAAAAAAAAAAGAAGAAGAGGACGACGGATAAAGGATTGACCCCATAAGTTTCTATACAAAAAAGAAAAACAGAGTATTTAATTCTCAAAAGAAGAAGAAGATCTCCCTCATTTCAAACTCTAGGTAAAGAAAAAGAAGAGATCAAAATATCTCATTTGCCTAGTATAAACGGAAACAAGGGTTTAACCTTTCATATACGAACTTATTTCTTCCTCTTATTTGAGATTTTCAATGCAAATCTCCCTAAAAGTTGAGAATTCAATTCTCATCGGGGAGATTCTGTTCTTCAAACTCAAAATTTAGGGGAAAAGAACTAAGTTAAAAAGAAAGAGAAAGAAAAATAACCTTTGTTCTAGGAATTTAATTCCTCTAAATATAGGGTTTAACCCTATGAAAGAACTTATTCTTTATATAAAAAAAGAATAAGAACTTAGTTCTTAAAGAAAATTCGATCCCAGAAACAAAGATCTTGGTGGTCATTAATGGTCAAAATGTCATTAACAGAGATTCAATCTCTAAAAAAGAAAAGGAACTCAATGCCTCATAAAGGAGTCAGCACATCACGTGCTTCACACGTGGGCATCCCCCAAACAAAATACTCGGCGCCCCACGTGCTTCTCACATGGGTGCTCAAAACAGAAGGCCAGCGCCTCACATGAAAGACACGTGAGCGCTGAGTAAAAGTGCTCAGTACTTTATATGCAGCCAAAACGGCTGAGTGCTTAGCACTGATTGGACAGCACCCAACGCCTCATGTGAAACACACGTGGGCACCAAACAAAATAAACGAGACAGCGCCTTACATGCTCCCCATATGGACACCATATAAAAGTGCTTAGCACTATACATATTAGGTCAAAATGACTAAAATGCTTTGCACTTATTGGGCAGTGCCCATGACTGAGTGCTTCACATGATACGCATGTGAACACCAGAGCTCCAAACAAGTGTTTAGCACTCCTGCATAAAAAAAGGCTGAGCAAACAGAACCCAAATAAGTGCTTAGCACTTTTGAATAAAAAAAAGAGGAAAGAAGAAAAGACTGAGCAGACCAAACGCAAATTGGCAAAAAGTCTCTCTGAAATTTCTAACATCTGAGGCCAAATGCTCTGTTGTTGGATCGTAATAAAATTTGATGATCCTGAAAATATTTCTAAATTGATCTTAGTCTCAAATAGAACTAACGTATTCTTAGTTTGAAAAATAAATTGAGCCCAAACGCCCATATGTTTAAACTGATCCTAATCTTAAACTAGATTAACGATCTTTAAACCAAACAAAATATTTTTGAACTAAAGGAACATATAACCTAAGTTCAAAACCCAATCCCAAATATAAAATATATGGATTTGGATTAATCTGCGCCCTACGGAGGACAACATAAAATAGTCTCCGTATACAATCCACGGGAAATCTTAACAAACAAAATAACACACGACACGAAGTGAACTGTTGGAGTAGGAGAAAGTGGTTATCGCAACGCGATAACGTAATTAACTGCAGGGGCTTGCGCCTGCAGGGAAGAGCGTCCCCACAATCAAAACACCCTCACAAACGAGGGGGATCTGATAAAGTCTGCTACATCGGTCGCATCTATCCAAACCTCCAATATATGGTGCTATAAATCAACTTGGTATTTTCGGAGAGATGGATGGATATGTCCAAATAGCATCTGCCCCCAAATTTAGGCAAGATGATCTATCCCAGTTCGTCTCTTTTTTCGGCGGTCAACAGATTCTGGCATGTCCAGTGGGACCTTTTCCTCTTTCCACTCCACACTTCATGTATCATGTTTTGTGAACAAAATCGCGGTTCGCTATGGTTTCCCTTAGATTCGAGGTACTAAAACTTAGTGTCTTGTTCCTGTGTAGAAAATCAATGGCTCTCAACTATACCTCATGAAACATCAACTCCCGCTCCACCCCAACTGGAGGAGTGACCTATGGGCCTAACACGGCCTTTATTTTCTCAATACTGGTGGGGCAGGTCACATAAGCCACTACCGGACTGTTCTTCAGGACCATGCTCCCACCTGTGGGTTTTGGTGCATCAACGCCGCAAGAAGAAGCTCCTAGAAGGCCGGTCTTCGATCGACTTGCAACCACGACGGCCCTGATCAGCAAGCCGTCAAACACTGGCGTCTCAGTCTTCAATAGGCTGAGCAAGAACTCAAACAGTCCTGTAAAGAAACTCATGATACCAGGAGGGCTACCCCAAAAAGGCTAGCCTTCCTTATGCCTGCTATAGGTGAAGCCGTCAAAGGTGCTTCACCCATTAGACGATTAGTCTTCGAAAGATTGGCAGGCTCTCCTCAAACTCCATCAAGGACGTCGGTCTTCAACAGGTTGACGCCGATTGAAACCCGTAAGCAAAGCCGAGGGCATGATAAAGCCGCTTCCAAAATTGAAGCGTTCCCTTCTGTGAGGCACGCTCGACGTCACCACTGGCACCGAGTGAGAGAAGCTGGGGGTAACTCCCCCTCTGGATTCACCCCACCAGCTTCAATGGTGGAAGTCGATACTGTTGTTCCAACCGGAAACAGCTTTGATCCGCTTAGAGAGTGTACAAAAACTCCCCAACGGCGGTGCTAAAGAAATCACCCCCACCTGCAAAAGTTACAGTGCAGGAGAAGCCGGAGCGGCGTTACCAGCGGCTCTCCTCACAAATTCATAGAGTCTGGAGAAAATTTTAAGACCCTGTGATTGATAAAAACTACTCTTGTTAACTAAAGAAATTGAAGGTTCGACAAGAAAAAGACCACTCCTCCTGTAAGTCGATGCCACGCACCCCACATGTTCGCGGGGAGAAAGAGGTTTAACTACTATGTGTGAGTGTTATACCTCAAGTTCTCGCTGTCCTTCACCTCCTCGCTGTCCTTCTCCAAGTCGTGAGCTTCTTGAACTGAGAACGGAATGCACCTCCTCGTCGTCTTCTCCAAATCGTAGAAGATCCACCCGATAGATCCGACTTTGAGCTTAACCTCTATCTTGAAGCAACTAGGTCACTTGGTATGCTAAACTTAGTAGCCTAGTGTTAGTTATATGTATGCCTTAGAGGCCATTACTGTACATAGTGATGTATATTTTAGTGGATGCTTGGACATATATAGGGAGGACTTTCTTGCTCGACATGATAGTATGCTATCTGGTTGCTCTTTATCTTAACATGTACTCTTATTATCTCTACGTTACATGTTGATAAAACCCTTAGGATATGTACTCGACTACTGGGACTATGATGAGATCATACTAGTGGGGCCACGGTAGTCATCGAGTACATCCTATAACTGTTCCTAGTCGAGGGTGTATCGAGACAGGGCATCGATACACCAGAGTAGACAAGCGTATACGCATCTTGACCCATATAATGGACGATGGATGATCCCATATCCATCGGTGTTTGACATCAAGGATGGTGTTCGGGTGCTCAGTAGAGACTGGGTACACTGGACGGACTCGCCGAGAACTCTCAGATGGTATTATACCTCACGTCAGATGGCAGTTCTCTGGTGACACTGGTATAGGTTAGACTGTAGACCCGAGATCGTCATAGAGTCTTGTGTGATTCCTACTGTGCTTTGATTTCCATCATACCACGTCTAAGAGGGCGTGCAAAAAGGTGGCTTTTGGGTATAGTCCTGAATCACATGGAGGCAATGAGCGATAGGAGGGGTTTCGTCTCTCCCGGTATAGGGAGTTGATGTTGCGCTGTGTTCGATTGGTTATAACTAGAAATCCCTGGCCAGGATTCTGAGATTTACTGGTAAGTGTTATCAGTAGTTTCTCGAACTGTTATGGACCTCATATCGACACGACTTATCAAGCTACTTGGGTCTGACGTTTACCACCCCTAGGCGAGATATGCGACATATCAGACGAAGAGACCGGACAGTACGGGAGTGTTACTGACTGGATTCGCAGGAGAAAGTACAGGCTTGCTTGTTGATCTTCTGATTTCTTAATACCTGGGTGGCTGTTACGTTTAGCTGACTGCTTGCAGCTTGTGGGTGTTTGATATGATCATCACCTACTGCCGGCGTATTGACGATTCTTTAGTCCTACACAGAGGTTTCTTGACTCAGGCAAAACGGAGTAGGAGCACTTATATGATATGTGCGGAACTGAGAACAATACATGTATGTGATACCGTATTAGATTCTCGCGATATGAGATATCGGCCGGGTATATGTGATATAGCCGGGTCATCGGATCAAGTGTTGATTCGATGAACTGATACAGATTACATTAGTCGGTTATTTGTGAAATAGCCGGATTATCGGATCAAGTGTTGATTCGATAATTTAATGTATAATTATATATTTGATATATTAAATTACATTAACTAGTTTAAGCTCACTAAATGATTCTTTTTCTCACTCGGGTAATACATTGATATATATGCGATATATGTTAATTGTATTATTTTATTTTGTTACAATAAATATTGTATATGTGATATATAATATTGTAACATGTTAGGGTTATTAATGCAACATGATTAGTGGAGATTAAACATGATTAAGGTTTGATTTGGGTTAATTTTTCTAGAAGCTTCTGGAAGCTTTTTGTTTTGTTTTTGCAAAGATATTTTGTAAAAATATTTTTGTAGATATTTATTAACCCAACCCAACCCTTGACCATGGCTAAGTCTCTACATGGGTTAAGTTATCATACTTAACCCATGGTTGCATTTCTAACCATACTATGGGTTCATATTCATCACAAAAGAGTTAGCTTCTTCTTCTTCTTCTTCCTTCTTGCTTGAAAAGCTTTCTAGCTTTTTGAGAAGTGATGAAAATGAGTGAGATTGAGAAAATAAATTAGAGCTAAATTCCTACTTCATCATCCTAATCTATCCTAGCCATTTAGATTAGGGTGTTCACTTCATTAGTGAGTGAGAGTTTGTGTTAAAGAATCTTCAAGGTAGATCACCTTTGTTATCGAAGATCGGACGTAAGCTTGCATTTTTCTCTTCGTGGACCCTCTCTATGTTGGAGATAGTGCCCTCAAAGTCAATTATTGGATCGCAGGTACGTGATTGCAATGATTGAGGCAGGACCTATACCGATATGACAGTCTTGCTCGAGATGATAGTATGCTATCTGGTTTGTCTTTATCATCGTATACATGCTTTAGTTCGCTATTGCATATTGATAGAGCCCATAGGATTCTTATTTGACTACCAGCAGTATGATGGCGATCATACACGTGGGAGCTGGGGTCTGTAAGCATATCCTTAAAGTGTCCCTAGTCGTGGGAGTTTCGAGACAGGGCATCGATACTCCACAGTAGACTAGTGTATATAGTCGAAACCCCGACGAGGGGCGGTGGCCGGTCTCACAAGCCACTGGTGTCAGTTGGATCACCTAAGATGTATATAGGTGCTCATTGGGTTATGAGTACACCGGACAGGACTCGCCGGAAACATGCTAGTTGGTATTATACATATTGTCAGATAGCAGTTCCCCGGTGACATGCGTACAGGTTAGTACATCGACCTGAGATCGTCATTTGTCTCGTGTGAGTTCCCACTGTGCTTAGATTACTACCCTACCACGCTCAAAGGAGTTTTGCAAACAGGTTTTAGTTGGGTACAGTCCCGAGCCACATGGAGGCAGTGCGCGGATCGGCAGGGGATTCGTCTCTCCCGGTATTGGGGGTGAGATCCCGCTGTGTCTAGAAAAGCCATTACACAAAGCCCTCGGCCGAGGCAGGAGATTTACTGGTAGGTACTCCAGTAGTATCTCTGGGTGTTCTGGGCCACTCTCTGACACGACTTATACCGCTAATGGGTGTCTGACTTTACCAGCACCCTAGGCAGATATGCGATACTCATAGACGAACGGACCGGAATGTATGTATATTGTCACTGTTAGGCTCAGTAGGGTTTATGAGATGAGTTCGCTCGTCAGCTTCCCTTCCAATCAATACATAGGCAACCGTTATGTACAGCTTGTACCTCTGATGTGCTAGTGGTTATACCTAGTGCCAGTGTGTTGATGAGTCATTAGAGTCCCCCACAGACAGTTTTCCAAGTTCGGGCGAAACGTTGTAGAGGCCGTATGGGTTTATAGCAGGGTTCGGAAAATGCACGTGCAATTTCACACGTGTCATATTTCGGGCATATAATACTGGTCGGCTTTGGTTTAAGCCGGATCTAAGTATTATACTATGTAGATATAATATCTTTGTCTCAGATGCATTTGTATTTGGTCGTAATACAAATGCGGGTATGTTTATACCATTACGGGGTTATCCTGAAATTCGTTTCAGGATCACTTTTGGAAGTTGCCAGTTTCCAGTTTTCTATCACCTGTATTTAACATTCGGTTAAATGCGAATTTATCTTTTCTTGGGATGAGTGTGGAAGCTTCTAGATGGTGACTAGGATGGTGAGGTGGCTTAGTGCATTAATGGAGCATTAATGTGTTGATGAATAGGGTTAATGATTCATCACTTGCATTATATGTGTTCATACTAGGTGTCATGGTGAATCATCTTCTCATTTATTCTTGTGGTCACCTCCTTGCTCCTACCATCACCTCCCTCCCTCTACTTATATGGCTGGCCCCCTCCCCTTGATATGATGATTAATTTGGAAAAAAGAAAGGGTTGTTAAAATGAGAAGAGAGAGAGATCTAGTTCATATATATTTTCATATCTCATTTCAGTCCGATCCAAATGGCAACTTTATTAACCGTTCGTCCATAGCCTTGGACGTAACGAGACAAAGTGTTCTACTCATTCTCTACAACATCTTGGACGTTTCTTTTAGCAAACTTGACGACTGAGTTGCCTCGGTTCAGAGGCGGGAGCCCGTTTAAAGATCCGTCGACGTGGTGCCACCTGGACGAGATAATTGGAGATTCAAGAGATCGGAGCAGCCGCAACAAAGCGTGGGATGATGGTTGAAGACCGAAAGACTCGGATCGTTCGGTATAACTCTTCTACTCACTTTGTAGTTTGTTAGTTTAGCTTTAATGGCAGATCTGGGTTATAGTACGCGATAGCGCCAGTTGTAAAAAGTTTTTGTTCCGCATTTGGCGTCTGTTAGACGGCCGGGGCGCTACCGTGGACTTACACTCTAAAGTCTAGGTATTCGATGATCGCAGTGAAGGGACTTCAACACGGAGCATTAGAAGTGAAGGACCGGACTATAAAGGTTGTAATCCCAAACTCTTAGATGTTAAAGTGTTTAACATGCTTTGTTTCGCCTAATCTCTAGTCTAAGATCTTGGTTAGGGTTGTTCGGCACGTCTAAAATTTAAATCGGGCATGGTTAATGCCTTGTAGAACCTTGTGAGAGTGCCTAGTAACCCTACAGTGGTATCAGAGCCAAGCTAGAGCTTTAGGCGAAGTCTAGACGAAGTTAGAAGTCCGATCGAACCCCGAAACCCCATATTTTACCCTTCTCTAGAAATTTTCTAATAATGTTGATTTTTTCATATTAAAAATACTCAGAAAAATAAGCAGGAAATTATAAGGACAACTGTGAAAAATGACCCACTAATTCCATTAATGCGCCGCGGAACCGCGTCAAAGACATGCCTTGCGCGGCGGTTCCGCGGCTGAACAGTGGAATTAGGGTTTCATTTTTCCACAGTTACATCCGTATGTATTTCCTGATGCTTCTGGGAATTTTTAAATTTACTCAAATGTTGAGTTTTCTGGGATGTATTGGGAACTCGTTGATTCGATCGGAAAGTTTAACTTCGTTTAAGTTTTTCCGGGTAATTTTAGAATGTGTTAAAAGGTTTGAACGGATATCAATAACTCACTTTTTCCCCTGCCGGAAAATTTCCAAGTGTTGGATTTTTTCGTAGTTTAAGAACGTTCTAAGTCGTGCAAGTAACGCGGTGGACCCTCTAGAAGAGCACAAACCTTAACTCGATTATGTGACCGTCTGAACCGCCTCCAAACCTTAGGGTTTGGGGCAGTACGGCGTTGCCACATGTGAGGCGTTGGTTTGACCCTTCTACGGCTGAACCATTGGTGCTGTGGTATGTGTGTAAGTCCACGTTGCGACCCCCGGTTCTTACGGGGAGGCGGAAACGGTATAAAAATCAAATTTTTAGCGCATGGGGCAACATGGACTAACAAAGTCGGGATCTTTTCCTAAACTAAAACTAGCAAACATGCTAAAGAGAGTTAGCTACTCAGAAAGATGGTTATACCTAAACTTGAACTCCTTCTTCTTCAAACTTTGTAGAGGTTGATGGTTCTTTCCTCGTCGCCTTCTTCCGTCAAAGATGGATCCACCTGAGGGTTCAACCTTCGGGCTCTTTCTCAAACTTTGAGAGAACTAGAGTCTTCGGCTTGCTAAACCTTTGATCCTAGAGTGAGTAGAGAGTGTCTTTTGGGGTTTTATCTTTTCAAGGAGAGAGATTCTCAACTCATGAGAAGGGTTCTCCTTGAGCTAGAGGAAGAAGAAGATGAAGTGAGGAGAGAGAAGCTAAATGATAGAATGAGCTATCTTTTTCCTTTTTGCAACCATATCAAAAGAAAAAGAATTATCTAATTAGTAATAATAATTCAAATGAGAATAGTTCATGGTTGTTTTGGAATGACCACTATCATACTTCATTAAATGAATGTTGGCAAGAATCAAGGAGCATCCTTGCAAAATAATGATGATGGTCAAACATTCAACCATGGTCAACAAGTCAACCATGGTCAACAAGTCAACAAAACCAACCATAACATAATTTCATTTAATTACTATTATTAATAGATATCTCACTAATTCATTAGGGTTTGGAAAGAAGACGACTGTCAACTGTGCATGCGCACCCGTTCCGAAACCCTAATGAAAAACCTCTTCTTCCGCCTCAAATAACTGTGCATACACACCTGCATTCTTGTTCCGAGGAACATGAATACTGAGAGATAAAAGTAACCCCAAAACATATACCAGTATCCGGCTCAAACCAGAGCCCGCTGGCAATATCCGTCCGGACTCCAAACGTGCACAAGTGCGCGGATGAGCACGAACCCTGTCGCAAAACCATGCGACCTCTACTCTGTTTTGCCCAGAGGCGAATACCCTCTGTGTGGGACTCTAAAGACTCGACACTACGCTGGCAGTGGGTTTAACCACAGACCGCAAGCGGCACTAGCTGTGCGTAACGGTCCCCAGGTAGATGCCGACAAGAAGGCTGACGAGGTGAACCCCATCTGAACTCCTACTGAGTCTGAATGTGACAGTCTCCGTACAGTCCGGTCTGTTCGTCTGATACATCGCATGTCGGGCCTAGGGGGCGGTAAAACGTCAGTCCCCCAATAGCGGTACAAGTCGTGTCGGAGTGAAGCCCAAAACACCCTGAGATAACACTGGAAGCCTACCAGTATATCTCGCTTGCCCTGGCCAGGGACTACTCGTGTAATGGCTCTCCTAGACACAGCGCGATGTCAACCCCCAATACCGGGAGAGACGAATCCTGTCTAACCGGCACTGCCTCCAAGTGCTTCGGGACTGCACCCAACCACTACCTGTTTGCACGACTCCTTTGAGCCGTGGTAGGGTAGTAGTCAAAGTACAGTGGGAACACACTCGAGGCGAAGTGCCAGTGTCAAGTCAGCGGACTAAGCTGTACTCATGTCACCTGGGAACTGATAACTGACGATAGGTATAATACCAACCTTTCAGTTCCCGACGAGTCCTGTCCGGTATACTCGTAACCCAACGAGCACCCGTATACTATCTCCAGTACGACGTACTGATGGCTGTGGGACAGACCATCTCCCACACTGGGATGAGAAGCGCATACGCTAGTCTACTCCGGAGTATCGATGCCCTGTCTCGATAGTCCTGCGACTAGGGACCTGTATAAGGATATGCTTATAGATTACCCAGCCCCCACTAGTGTGACTGCCATCACAACGCTGATAATCAAGCAAAGATCCTAAGGGCTCCACTAATGTGTATAGGTGATATCGCAAAATAAACACATGTACACATTGAAGTAGAAACAAACCAAGTAGCATACTACTATATTGAGCAAGATTGTTTATACAAGGTGAATATCCCAAGCTTCCATTAAGTAATATACAAACTAGTATGATATAGTAATGGCCTCTAGGGCATATACACTAACAATCTCCCACTTGCACTAAGGCCATGTACTGGCGTATCGAAGACCTATCATCTCGATCAGCCGCTCGAACTGAGTCTGGGGTAGGGCCTTGGTGAATGGATCTGCAGTGTTTTCTTCTGAAGCAACCCTCCGAACCTCGATCTTCTTGCGATCCACGATCTCCCTGATCAGGTGATACCGCCTCAAGATGTGCCTGGATCTCTGATGGGACCTGGGTTCCTTCGCTAAAGCTATAGCCCCGTTGTTGTCGCAATACAGAGGTATTGGGTCAACAATGGACGGAACCACCTGAAGTTCTTTCAAGAACTTCCTTATCCAGACAGCTTCTTTTGCGGCATCAGATGCAGCGATGTATTCCGCTTCCATCGTCGAGTCTGCAACGGTTTCCTGTTTGGAACTCTTCTAACACACCGCCCCTCCATTGAGGGTAAAGACAAAACCCGACATGGACTTGGAATCATCCTTGTCACTCTGGAAGCTGGAGTCAGCAAAGGCCTCGATCTGGAGGTCTTTTCCGCCATACACCAAGAACATCTCCTTAGTCCTTCTTAGGTACTTGAGAATGTTCTTTACTGCTATCCAGTGTTTCTCCCCAGGGTTTGACTGATACCGGCTTACTACACTCAGTGCATAAGCTACATCCGGTCTGGTACACAACATCGCATACATTATAGAGCCTACCGCAGAAGCGTAGGGTATAATAGAAATGCGATCCCTCTCCAAATCAGTCTTGGAAGATATCTCTTTAGAGAGGGTGATCCCGTGACAAGCCGGTAGGTTACCGCGCTTGGAATCTTCCATACTGAATCTCTTCAGTATAGTGTCGATGTACCTGGACTGTGAAAGTCCTAATATCCTCTTGGATCTATCACGATGGATCCGGATCCCCAGGATGTACGAAGCATCACCCAGGTCTTTCATGGAGAACCTTTGTGACAAGAACCCCTTGACAGATTGTAGCATAGGAATGTCATTTCCTATTAAGAGAATGTCATCCACGTATAAAACGAGGAATACTACAGTTCTCGCTACAAATCTACTATAGATGCATGGTTCATCTGGATTTTTGATAAAGCCAAATTCCTTGACCGTCTCATCAAAACAGATGTTCCAGCTCCGCGATGCCTGCTTTAGTCCATAGATGGACTTAAGCAACTTGCACACCTTTCCGCTGCTCCCACTCTGAATGAAACCCTCTGGCTGATCCATATAGACACACTCCTCTAAATTTCCATTTAGAAAAGCGGTTTTTACGTCCATCTGCCAAATCTCATAATCGTGGAAGGCAGCAATGGCAAGAAGGATCCGAATGGATTTCAGCATAGCCACTGGAGAAAAGGTTTCGTCATAGTCCAAGCCAGGTCTTTGACGGAAACCCTTTGCTACAAGTCTAGCTTTATAGGTCTCAAGCTGTCCATCTACACCAATCTTCCTTTTGAAGATCCACTTGCATCCTACGGGTTTTACCCCGTCTGGAGCAATGTCCAACGTCCATACTTTGTTGGTGTACATGGACTCCATTTCGGTCCGCATTGCATCCAGCCATTTTACCGAGTCAACGCTCTGAACGGCCTGCTGGAAGCTAGTAGGCTCATCATAATCTATGATGCAATCCTCTCTTTTCCCGTCTATGAGAAAACCGTAGTATCTCTCGGGCGGATGAGACTGCCTACTACTCTTGCGGAGCGGCGTAGGAATGTCCTGTTCATTTGAACCCTCTGGTTCTACTAAGCTTTCAGTAATAGTCTGTGGTTCTGGAATTTCTTCCAGTTCTACTGCGCTCCCACTTAATTCTTTTTCTAAGAACTGGTGTTCTAGAAAGTGGGCATGATGAGAAACAAGGGCTTTTTGTTCCTCTTCGTAGTAGAAGAGATATCCCTTGGAATTCTTTGGATATCCCACAAACTTACACAGTATTGAGCGCGCCTCGAGCTTGTCCGCATGCTGCTTTTTAACAAAAGCTGGACTTCCCTAAGTCTTAATGTGACTGAGATGGGGCCTCTTCCCACACCACATCTCATATGGTGTAGTAGGCACAGTCTTAGTAGGAACTCGGTTTAAAAGGTACGTAGCTGATTCTAGCGCATACCCCCAGAATGATCGCGGTAACTTAGCGTTACTCATCATGGACCGTACCATATCCAATAGGGTTCGGTTCCGTCTCTCTGATACACCGTTGTGTTGCGGAGTGTATGGAGGAGTGAGCTGAGAGAGAATCCCGTTCTCTTTTAAATAATTCAGGAACTCGGCACTTAAGTATTCTCCACCTCGATCCGATCTTAGAATCTTGATACTTTTGCCGGTTTGTTTTTCTACTTCATTCTTATATTCCTGGAACTTTTCAAAGGCTTCGGACTTATGTTTCATTAAGAAGACATAACCGTACCTAGAAAAATCATCCATAAAAGTAATGAAGTAAGAATAACCGCTTCACGCATGTGTAGACATTGGACCGCACACGTCGCTGTGTACGAGTCCCAAGAGCTCGCTCGCTCTTACTCCGTGTCCAGTGAACGGAGTTTTTGTCATCTTTCCTTTGAGACAGGATTGACAAGTGGCATACGATTGATATTCGAACGGATCCAAATATCCTTCTGTATGTAACTTAGTCAACCTTTTCTCATTGATGTGACCTAGTCTACAATGCCATAAGAAAGTCTGATTGATATCTGGAGACTTTCTTTTGTGTGTATTCTGGACATTGAAAATCTGTGGTTGGTTTAATACGTATATACCATTGCTCAGTGTACCTGACCCAATCAGAACTTGATTAAGGTGAATGTTTACAACATTACTTACAAACGCAAATTCATAACCTTCTTTAGAAACCAAAGATACAGAAATGATATTACAAGTTGCGTTGGGTACAAAAAAGCAATTACGCAAAACCAAAACATGCCCATCTGACATTCCCAGGTGATAGTCCCCCACGGCTTTAGCATCCATGCTAGCTCCGTTCGCAACTCTGAGGGTCATGTCACCTGCCTTCAAAACCCTACGGTTTCTCAACGCCTGCAAAGAATTACAGATATGAGATCCTGATCCGGTATCCAATACCCAGGAAGTAGAGTTTATAGAAAGACAGTTTTCAATAAAATACACACCTGAAGCTGAAGCCGCAACCTGCTTCAGTTCCTGTGTCCTGGCCTTCCAAGCCCTGCAATCTTTCTTCCAGTGTCCACTCTTATGACAATAGAAGCATTCTTCCTTTCCAACAAGCTTCCCCGCAATCTTTGTTGCCTTTTCCTTTCCCTTCGCACCCACTTTACTAACACCGCCTCTTGGTTTGGCGGGGGCTTTCCTCCTCTTTCCTTTGGCTTTCGCCTTGGACCTAGAGGAAGAAGATCCTCCTACAAACAAAGCGGGTGTATCCCTACCCTTCTGTAGGGTGCCCTCTGCGCTCCTCAGCATGTTGAGGAGTTCTGAAAGTTCAACTTCCTTTTCTTGTAAGTTGAAGTTCAGTATAAACTGGGCGTAAGTGGATGGAAGGGACTGGAGAATTAAATCTGTATAGAGTTCACTGTCCAACGTGGTCCCAAGTTCCGCGAGCTCCTCAGTGTAGCCAATCATCTTAAGCACGTGGTCCGCTACCGATGATCCGACGGCCAACTTTGTCGAAAATAACTTCTTCGACACTTCGTATCTTGCGATACGAGACTGCTCTCCATACAGTTCTTTTGTATGGAGAAATATGGACTCGAGGTCCATATTCTCATGCCTCCTCTGATGTTCGTTGTCCATAGAGGCAAGCACGAGGCACCTGGCCTTCGCGCAATCAATCTCCCAAGTCTTACGGATTTCCTTATCCGCGACGCTGGAGGTGGGACCTGGGACGGGGGGAGCTTTGGTGGTAAGAAGATAGCCCAGCTTGTCGTAAGTGATTGCCAATTTTACATTCCTGAGCCAATCTTTGTAGTTTGGCCCTGTCAGTATGTTTTTATCTAGAAGTAACTTAAGTCCAGTCATTTCGAATTTGGTCGCTGCAGGGGGGAGAGAAGAAACACTTTAGCACGATGCTCTTGCAAGTTTAGAATGGTTTTTAATTTGTCTAAACAGGATGGCTCCCACTGTCTCTCGAATCCCTCATCAAACCATAAAGGAAGAATTAGCCGGGATCAATCCCACCGCACAATACTTGCTTAACCGTTCAGCCAGGCCAGTATCGGTACTTCGAGGGAGGTTTTCCAACGCTTTCGCGAAGTTCCTTAATTAAAGAACTTCTTTTCCCTGGGGGCGTAGCCCCGCTAACACCTTTCTAGGCACCTACTAGGTTTATAGCATTGATCGTTTAGTGAGAAATTTCCCGAGGAGTAGCATATACTCACAGTAGGATCGGGATCCAAATATCATCGCGTGACGAAACTGAAGGAATCCTACCAGAATCATCACACTCCAAATGGTATGCAAATCTAGCAAGTTTCAGTACTTATGAAACTCCCGATGTGGATTTTTGCCCCATGCTCTTATGACCTTGACTTTGGCCAAAATATCATAAGTCACATGTCAAGTTCTGCCCGTCACTATCCAGGTTAATTTGGATCCATCCGTGCCTACCCTTGACTTTGGCCAAAATGGCAGTACGAGTGTCCCAAACCAACACATCTATCTATGCTACACATGAACACCCAATAGCTACCAATCACTATGCCTTGACTTTGGCCAACATACATAGCTTGAATACTATTGCCTATTCATGCGAAACGACGGAGGGCTACGAATGGTTTTGGTAAAACCGTGAACGTAGTGAACTTGATATAATCGATGGAACGAGATAGCTTTTAGAAGGAGTGGCTCAAGCTCCGCATTTAAAAGTTAGTTTTGAAAAGAACCGAGTGGTTTTTCGAAAGTGTTCCAACGACTTTAACTTGGTTTATTATCTTGCATTAGTTCTTTTAATGCATGACATTCTTGCATTAGTTCTTTTAATGCGTCCCATCATTTAATCCTACCATTGCAGAAAACAACCAAAATATGACGTACGCTTATGCCATTCGCATTCGCCACGGGGTCCCGTCATCACTCTTTAGGTTACTTAACTAACGACAGAGCGGGGGCTGGGCTAGCGCGGCTGTAAAACATAAGCAACGCCTAAATATGAAGCAATGATAGACATTACAGATCACAGATGAATACATTGGATATACTAGCAATCCGCAATCCGTTCGAGCCTGCAACGAAAAGCGGATTACACGGTCGCGGTGAATAGCAAATACCCCACCCAAGACCCCTACGGGTGCGGCAAACTACCGGCCAAGAACCCGGTAGTTTGTGCACCCCTCCATGGGTCTATCCTAGGAGCAAAAACAGTAAAAAGAATTATACAATGACGGCTACAACCCCGACCCGGTTGTGCGGCCATACAAATAATATTATTACATCAATTTACATTTACAAATGAATGAAAGAAAAATAAAAGCTCATCTCACATCCACCCCGGCTATTCACCCGCGACAGTCCAACACATTCATATACATATTCCAATATTAAACACAGATCACAGAGATGTATAACCCCGACTAATCGACTTATAGCGATTAGCCGACGTTCAATACATACAAACATCACAGATATAACCATCATAGTCAAAATGTAGTGAAGTCCGGAAAAAATACGGAATTATAGGCCCCGAAAAACAAATCTCTATTCTGGAAAATCTCGGCACATATAATATATCTTAAAAATCCTAAAACAATAAAGAGATACACTGCACCAAAAACGAGGCAGAGAGGAGACAAGACGGCCGCGGATCCGCGGCGACATAGCTTGCTGTAGCCGCGGAAACGCGCTCTTCTGGTCAGATCTCTGGCTCGTGTTTGGTGGTTATCTTTAGAAAACCCTGAGATGATTTTACGTATATAACAAATTTTGTTTTGACCAGAAAAAAAATTAACAGAAACTAGGGTTTTTGCAAAGTTTGGTTTTTGGATTTTTCGGTTCCGAACTTCGTTACACTTCACTACCTTGCTAGTTTAAGTTTAGTTAGGCTCTGATACCACTGTAAGTCCACGTTGCGACCCCCGGTTCTTACGGGGAGGCGGAAACGGTATAAAAATCAAATTTTTAGCGCATGAGGCAACATGGACTAACAAAGTCGGGATCTTTTCCTAAACTAAAACTAGCAAACATGCTAAAGAGAGTTAGCTACTCGGAAAGATGGTTATACCTAAACTTGAACTCCTTCTTCTTCAAACTTTGTAGAGGTTGATGGTTCTTTCCTCGTCGCCTTCTTCCGTCAAAGATGGATCCACCTGAGGGTTCAACCTTCGGGCTCTTTCTCGAACTTTGAGAGAACTAGAGTTTTCGGCTTGCTAAACCTTTGATCCTAGAGTGAGTAGAGAGTGTCTTTTGGGGTTTTATCTTTTCAAGGAGAGAGATTCTCAACTCATGAGAAGGGTTCTCCTTGAGCTAGAGGAAGAAGAAGATGAAGTGAGGAGAGAGAAGCTAAATGATAGAATGAGCTATCTTTTTCCTTTTTGCAACCATATCAAAAGAAAAAGAATTATCTAATTAGTAATAATAATTCAAATGAGAATAGTTGATGGTTGTTTTGGAATGACCACTATCATACTTCATTAAATGAATGTTGGCAAGAATCAAGGAGCATCCTTGCAAAATAATGATGATGGTCAAACATTCAACCATGGTCAACAAGTCAACCATGGTCAACAATTCAACAAAACCAACCATAACATAATTTCATTTAATTACTATTATTAATAGATATCTCACTAATTCATTAGGTTTGGAAAAAAGACGACTGTCAACTGTGCATGCGCACCCGTTCCGAAACCCTAATGAAAAACCTCTTCTTCCGCCTCAAACAACTGTGCATACACACCTGCATTCTTGTTCCGAGGAACATGAATACTGAGAGATAAAAGTAACCCCAAAACATATACCAGTATCCGGCTCAAACCAGAGCCCGCTGGCAATATCCGTTCGGACTCCAAACGTGCACAAGTGCGCGGATGAGAACGAACCCTGTCGCAAAACCATGCGACCTCTACTCTGTTTTGCCCAGAGGCGAATACCCTCTGTGTGGGACTCTAAAGACTCGACACTACGCTGGCAGTGGGTTTAACCACAGACCGCAAGCGGCACTAGCTGTGCGTAACGGTCCCCAGGTAGATGCCGACAAGAAGGCTGACGTGGTGAACCCCATCTGAACTCCTACTGAGTCTGAATGTGACAGTCTCCGTACAGTCCGGTCTGTTCGTCTGATACATCGCATGTCGGGCCTAGGGGGCGGTAAAACGTCAGTCCCCCAATAGCGGTACAAGTCGTGTCGGAGTGAAGCCCAAAACACCCTGAGATAACACTGGAAGCCTACCAGTATATCTCGCTTGCCCTGGCCAGGGACTACTCGTGTAATGGCTCTCCTAGACACAGCGCGATGTCAACCCCCAATACCGGGAGAGACGAATCCTGTCTAACCGGCACTGCCTCCAAGTGCTTCGGGACTGCACCCAACCACTACCTGTTTGCACGACTCCTTTGAGCCGTGGTGGGGTAGTAGTCAAAGTACAGTGGGAACACACTCGAGGCGAAGTGCCAGTGTCAAGTCAGCGGACTAAGCTGTACTCATGTCACCTGGGAACTGATAACTGACGATAGGTATAATACCAACCTTTCAGTTCCCGACGAGTCCTGTCCAGGGTACTCGTAACCCAACGAGAACCCGTATACTATCTCCAGTACGACGTACTGATGGCTGTGGGACAGACCATCTCCCACACTGGGATGAGAAGCGCATACACTAGTCTACTCCGGAGTATCGATGCCCTGTCTCGATAGTCCTGCGACTAGGGACCTGTATAAGGATGTGCTTATAGATTACCCAGCCCCCACTAGTGTGACTGCCATCACAACGCTGGTAATCAAGCAAAGATCCTAAGGGCTCCACTAATGTGTATAGGTGATATCGCAAAATAAACACATGTACACATTGAAGTAGAAACAAACCAAGTAGCATACTACTATATTGAGCAAGATTGTTTATACAAGGTGAATATCCCAAGCTTCCATTAAGTAATATACAAACTAGTATGATACGGTAATGGCCTCTAGGGCATATACACTAACAATGTGATGGATGTTTTTGAACTCCGCTCAAGTGTTGAGCTATCTGGGAAATCTTGGGTATTTGTATATTCGATCGGAAAGTTTAACATTGTCTATTTATCTGGAATGTGATACAATATTTGGAATCCACAAGTAGTTATGAGATAACTAATTTTAATGTTGTAAATCTAGCAGTTCAGTCTCAGATGATCGGTTGCCACGGGATTTTGATGCGATCAAAAGTCCGTCGCAATTACGTAGCGTACGCGGTGTTAGTGTATATGCCCAAGAGGCCATTACTGTATCATACTAGTTTGTATATTACTTAATGGAAGCTTGGGATATTCACCTTGTATATACAATCTTGCTCAAAATAGTAGTATGCTACTTGGTTTGTTTCTACTTCAATGTGTACATGTGTTTATTTTAGTATATCACCTATGCACATCAGTGGAGCCCTTAGGATCTTTGCTTGATTACTAGCATTGTGATGGCAGTCACACTAGTGGGGGCTGGGTAATCTATAAGCACATCCTTATGCAGGTCCCTAGTCGCAGGACTATCGAGACAGGGCATCGATACTCCGGAGTAGACTAGCGCATGCGCTTCTCATCCCAGAGTGGGAGATGGTCTGTCCCACAGCCATCAGTACGTCGTACTGGAGATAGTATGCGGGTGCTCGTTGGGTTACGAGTACATTGGACAGGACTCGTCGGGAACTGACTGGTTGGTATTATACCTATCGTCAGTCATCAGTTCCCAGGTGACATGAGTACAGCTTAGTCCGCTGACTTGACACTGTCACTTCGTCTCGAGTGTGTTCCCACTGTACTTTGATTACTACCCTACCACGACTCAAAGGAGTCGTGCAAACAGGTAGTAGTTGGGTGCATTCCCGAAGCGCTTGGAGGCAGTGACGGTTAGACAGGATTCGTCTCTCCCGGTATTGGGGGTTGACATCGCGCTATGTCTAGGAGAGCCATTACACGAGTAGTCCCTGGCCAGGGCAAGCGAGATATACTGGTAGGCTTCCAGTGTTATCTCAGGGTGTTTTGGGCTTCACTCCTACACGACTTGTACTGCTATTAGGGGACTGACGTTTACCGCCCCCTAGGCCCGCCATGCGATGTATCAGACGAACAGACCGGACTGTACGAAGACTGTCACATTCAGGCTCAGTAGGAGTTCAGATGGGTTTCACCTCGTCAGTCTTCTTGTCGGCATCTACCTGGGGACCGTTACACGCAGCTAGTGCCGCTTGCGGTCTGTGGTTAAACCCACTGCCAGCGTAGTGTCGAGTCTTTAGAGTCCCATACAGAAAGCTATTCGCCTTTAGGCAAAAGAGTAGAGGTCGCATGGTTTTGCGACAGGTCGCATGGTTTTGCGACAGGGTTCGGTCACATCCCTGCACTTATGCACGTACAGTGTCCGGACAGTTAACACTAGCGGGCTTTGGTTTAAACCAGATCCTAGTGTACGTTTTGGGATTGGTTTTATCCAATATGTATTCGTGTTCCTCAGAACGCGGATGCGGGTGTGTATGCACAGTTGACGGAGAGACAGAGGCAGAGGATTCTCATTAGGGTTGTTGACCGTTGACTGTTGACTATTGACTTTTTGCTCAACCCTAATGAGAATATGATATGTATTTAACAATAATATTAATTAAGTATTATAGTGACATGGTTGTTGAGGGGTTGACTTTGTTGACTTGCTGACTTTGTTGACCGGTTGACTAGGTTGGACTAGTTGACCATCATGATGACAATGGTTATCATTTCATGGCAAAGACTTTTGCTTGCTTGTTCTCTTGTGCAAAATGAGTGCATGAAATGATATGGCTATTGTGGCTTAAACCATCACTAATACTTGATTGCTATTATTGGTTATGATGGTTTTGGATTATGAGAGCCAAGAGAGAAAAGTCTTGCTCATTCTTTCATTTCCTTTCTCTCTTTTATGTTCTTGAGCTCTCATCTTCTTCCTCTTGCTCTCCCTCTCTTTAGTCTATAGTTCACTTGTCTCATGTGTTGAGAACCAAGAACCATAGAGAAAAATCCCAACACACTCTCCTCTACTCACTCTAGTTCACAAGGTTTAGCAAACCGAGTGAACTAGTTTCTTCAAAGTTCGAAAAAGAAGCCAAAGGTAGAAGCTTTCAGGTGGATCGATCTTCGGCGCTAGGAGACGACGGGATGAAGCCGATCCGGACAACCATCGAGGCTTGAAAACGAAGGAGTTCAAGAAAGAAAGGTATAACCCCCTAACCGAGTAGTTAACAACTCCTAGTTAGGTTGTTATTTAGATGTTTAACAAAGATCCGGTTTTGAGTCCATGTTACCGCCTCTAGAAAATTGTTTTTCACCAAATTCCGTATGCCTGAAAGTACCGGGAGAGGTAGCATGGACTTACAGTGGTATCAGAGCCTAGTTAAACTCTATCTAACATGTTAGCAAAGTAACTAGAAGATCGATCAAAGAAAAAGTCACGAAACGAACCCGATATGTCAAGTTTCTGCCGATTTTTATTCTGTTCAAAAATTGATAAATTTCATCTTAAAAATCGGCTCAGGCTTTTTATTGAATAACCACACAATTTGTACCCACGAACCGATCAAAGCGCCGCGGAAACGCGGCGGGAGCACGCTCCCGTCGCGGTTCCACGGCCGAGTTGACTCTGCCGAGGTCCAAACTTTGTGCAGTGTATTTCTGGGGTTGTTTTGGGATTTTTGAAATATGTCTTTTCAGCCCAGATTTTCCAGAACGAAAATTTTGTGTTTGGGGCCTAAAAATCCGTATTTTTGATCGAACTTCTAAAGACATAAGCTGACGGGTTTTTATCTGTGATGTGATATTTGTATTGAACGTCTGCTAATCGCTATATGTCGATTAGTGGGGGTTATACAAATCTGTGATCTGTAATGTTGCTGGAATGTGTATATGAATTCATTGGATTGTTGCGGGTGAATAGCCGGGGGTTGTGAGACGAGAGTTTTCTTTTCTTTCAATTCAAGTAAAATTTTAAATTGATGTAATAATTATTTGTATGGCCGCACAACTGGGTCGGGGTTGTAGCCGTCATTGTATAATTTCTTTTTACTGTTTTTGCTCCTAGGATAGACCCATGGAGGGGGTGCACAAACTACCGGGTATGCTGAAATGCCGAGTGGCCTACTCACGGAGTTGAGGGAGGTTGCTTCACTTCGGGTACTTGGCGGGTAGTTTGCCTCACCCGTAGGGGTCTTGGGTGGGGTATTGGCTATTCACCGCGACCGTGTAATCTGATTTTCGTTACAGGCTCGTACGAATTGCGGGTTCCTAGCATATCCATTGTGTTCATCTGTGATCTGAAATGGCTATCATTGCAATATATCTATATATGATATTATTTAGGCGTTGCTTATGTTTTACAACCGCGCTAGCCCAGCCCTCGCTCTGTCGTAAGTTAAGTAACCTAACGGGTAATAACGGGGCCCCGTGGCGAATGCGAATGGCATAAGCGTACATCATATTTTGGTTGTTTTCTGCAATGGTAGGATTAAATGATGGGACGCATTAAAAGAACTAATGCAAGAATATCACGCATTAAAAGAACTAATGCAAGAAAAATAAACCAAGTAAAAGTCGTTAGAACACTTTCGAAAAACCACTCGGTTCTTTTCAAAAACAACTTTTAAATGCGGAGCTTGAGCCACTCCTTTTAAAAGCTATCTCGTTCCATCGATTATATCAAGTTCACTACGTTCACGGTTTTGCCAAAACCATTCGTAGCCCTCCATCATTTCAGTTAAATATTCGGTAGTATTCAAGCTATGTATTTTGACCTCACGCCAAGGCATAGTGATTGGTAGCTGCCGGATATTTATCTGTTGCATAGATAGAATGCGTTGGTTTGGGACAGCCGTACTGCCATTTTGGCCTACGTCAAGGGTAGGTACGGGTGGGTTCAAATTAACCTGGATAATGATGGGAAGAACTTGACATGTGACTTATGATATTTTGACCTCACGCCAAGGTCATAAGAGCATGGGGCAAAAATCCACATCGGGAGTTTCATAAGTATTGAAACTTGCTAGAGTTGCATACCATTTGGAGTGTGATGATTCTGGTAGGATTCCTTCAGTTTCGTCACGCGATGATATTTAGATCCCGATCCTACTGTGAGTATATGCTACTCCTCGGGAAAATTCTCACTTAACGATCAATGCTATAAACCAAGTAGGTGTCTAGAAAGGTGTTAGCGGGGCTACGCCCACAGGGAAAAGAGGTTATTTAATTAAGGAACTTCGCGAAAGCGTTGGAAAACCTCCCTCGAAGTACCGACACTGGCCTGGCTGAACGGTTAAAAAAGAATTGTACGGTGAGATTGATCCTGACTAATTCTTCCTTTTTGGTTTGAGGAGGGATTCGAGAAACAGTGGGAGCCATCCTGTTTAGACAAACTAAAAACCATTCTAAACTTGCAAGAGCATCATGCTGAGTGTTTCTTCTCTCTCCTAATTGCAGCGACCAATCGACATGACTGGACTTAAGTTACTTCTAGATAAAAACATACTGACAGGGCCAAACTACAAAGATTGGCTCAGGAATGTCAAGATGGCAATCACTTACGACAAGCTGGGGTATCTTCTTACCACCAAAGCTCCCCCTGTCCCAGGTCTCAAAACCAGCGTCGCGGATAAGGAAATCCGTAAGACCTGGGAAATCGATTGCGCAAAGGCCAAGTGCCTCGTGCTTGCCTCTATGGACAACGACCATCAGAGGAGGCACGAGAATATGGACCTCGAATCCATATTTCTCCATACAAAAGAACTGTATGGAGAGCAGTTTCGTATCGCAAGATACGAAGTGTCGAAGAAGTTATTTTCGGCAAGGTTGGCCGTCGGATCATCGGTAGCGGAACACGTGTTTAAGATGATTGGCTACATAGAAGAGCTCGCGGACCTTGGGACCACGTTGGAGAATGAGCTCTATACGGACTTGATTTTCCAGTCCCTTCCTTCCACTTACGCCCAGTTTATCCTGAACTTCAACTTACAAGAAAAGAAAGTTGAACTTTCAGAACTCCTCAACATGCTGAGGAGCACAGAGGGCACCCTACAGAAAGGTAGGGAAACATCCACTTTGTTTGTAGAAGGATCTTCTTCTTCTAGGTCCAAGGCGAAAGCCAAGAGAAAGAAGAAGAAAGCCCCCGCCAAACCAAGAGGCGGTGTTAGTAAAGTGGATACGAAGGGAAAAGGAAAAGCAACAAAGAAAGTGGGAAAGCTTGTGGATAAGGAAGAATGCTTCTATTGTCATAAGAAGGGACACTGGAAGAATGATTGCAGGGCTTGGAAGGCCAGAACACAGGATCTGAAGCAGGTTGCGGCTTCAGCTTCAGGTGTGTATGTTATTGAAAGCTGTCTTTCAATAAACTCTACTTCCTGGGTATTGGATACCGGATCAGGATCTTATATCTGTAATTCTTTGCAGGCGTTGAGAAACCGTAGGGTTTTGAAGGCAGGTGACATGACCCTCAAAATTGCAAACGGGGCTAGCATGGATGCTAAGGCTGTGGGGGACTATCACCTGGGAATGTCAGATGGACATGTTTTGGTTTTGCGTAATTGCTTTTTTGTACCCAACGCAACTTGTAATATCATTTCTGTATCTTTGGTTTCTAAAGAAGGTTATGAATTTGCGTTTGTAAGCAATGTTGTAAACATTCACCTTAATCAAGTTCTGATTGGGTCAGGTACATTGAGCAATGGTATATACGTATTTGTAGGGTTCCTAGGAACACTATAGAGGTCTTACAAGGCATCAACCATGCCAATTTCAAATTTTACGGGTGCCGAGAAACCCTAATACGGATCGTTGTCTAGAAATTTAGGCGAAAAACGAATCTAGTTAACAACTTAACTAAAGATAAGAAGCTACAACCTTTGTAGATCCGGATATCCACTTCCTTAGCTCCACGTAGATGTCCTCTCGCTGTCCGTCTCGAATCCCGAACTCAATCATCGGCTTCATCGGAGAAAAGGGCGGACTAGGTCGTCGGCTTCGTGCCGAAGATGATCTACGTCGAGGCATCACAAGTTCAAGCTCCAACTTCACCAAGTTGTGAAACATGTGAAGAAAACACCCAAAAGAACTTGGCAAGAAATAGAGGATGAAGAAATAGGAGGTGGGTTCACTTTAGAATTGGATTTCTCACACTTTTGCTCAAGTTGCCATTGATGGCATCAAGCTTTTTCTTTTGAAGATGAAGAAGAAGATGAAGCTAGAATATGATAAGTGTTAATCCAAATAGAAAAGAAAAATGAATACTTATCATATACTAACTAGTGTAGAGTGTAGAGAATAGACCATGGTTACTTGGATGGGTTAGGGTTAAGCATGAAGACAAGAATGGTTAAGAAGTCAAAGCTTCATGAAGCTTCAACTAGAAACAAATAAAGCCACCATTCTCATCTTAATCTTATCCAAATAAATGAATAAACAAATAAATGAATAAATGAATAAGCAAAACCCTAATCTCAACTTAACCATGGTTTAATTCTATACACTTAACCAAATGAGCAAGTATCATCAAACATGATACAAAGATGTGCACAAAAATATATCACATATACAACTTGCACATCAAGTGAGAAAATCCATTTAAAGTGAACTAATACTAGCTAATGCAAAGTAATATATCAAATATATAATTATACATTAAATCATTAAATCAACACTTGATTTAACGATCCGGTCATATCGCATATAACCGACTAGTATCCTATGTATCGGCTTATCGAATCAATCCTTGATTCGATATCTAGGTTATATCGAATATAACCAATCGATACATCCATCGCGAGAATGAAATACGGTATCACATACACGCATTATTCTCGGTCCTGCACATATCTCATATGCGCTCCTATTTCGTTTCGCTTGATCCAGGAAACCTCTGTGTAGGACTCTAAAGACTCGTCAATACGCCGGTAGCAGATGATGATCATATCAAGCACCTACAAGCCGCAAGCGGTCTGCTAAACGTAACGGCCATCCGGGTATTGAGCGATCAGAAGATCGACGAGCTAGCCCGCTCATACTCCTGTGAATCCAACCAGTAACACTTACCGTACAGTCCGGTCTGTTCGTCTGATATGTCGCATATCAAGTCTAGGGGTGGTAAACGTCAGACCCCAATAACCGATAAGTCATGCCGATATGAGGCTAATAACGGGTCGAGAAACTACTGGTAACACTTACCAGCAAATCTCTGATCATCCCTGGCCAGGGACTTCCCTGTTACAGCCAATCGAGCACAGCACAACATCAACCCCCAATACCGGGAGAGACGAAACCCCTTCTATCGCTTATTGCCTCCATGTGACTCGGGACTGTACCTAAAGACCACCGTTTTGCACGCCCTCATGGACGTGGTAAGGTGGAGATCAAAGCACAGTGGGAATCACACAAGACTCTATGACGATCTCGGGTCTACAGACTAACCTGTACAAGTGTCACCTGAGAACTGCCATCTGACGTGAGGTATAATACCATCTGGGAGCTCTCGGCGAGTCCGTCCAGTGTACCCAGTCTCCACTGAGCACCCGTATACCATCTCTGATGTCAAACACCAATGGATATGGGATCATCCATCGCCCATCTCATGGGTCGAGAAGCATATACGCTAGTCTACACTGGTATATCGATGCCCTGTCTCGATACACCCACGACTAGGGACCTTGAAGGATGTACTTATGGACTACCATGTCCCCACTAGTATGATCTGCATCATAGTCCAGGTAGTCAAGTACACATCCTAAGGGCTTTATCTACATGTAACTATAAGACTGTTTAAAGAGACAAGTGTACATGTTAAGATAAAGAGTAACCAGATAGCATACTATCATATCGAGCAAGAAAGTCATCTCTATATATGTCCAAGCATCCAATATAATATACATCATCTGTACAATACTGGCCTCTAGGGCATACATACAACTAACAATCTCCCACTTGCACTAGGGCCAGCTGCTGTAGTATCGCATACCGAGCATCCCGAAGAGTCTTTCAAACTGTATCTGGGGAATGGCCTTCGTGAGTGGATCCGCCGTGTTGTTCTTCGTGTCAACCCTCCTGACCTCGATCTCCCGGCGATCAACTATCTCCCGGATCAGGTGATACCGCCTCAGAATATGCCTGGATCGCTGATGGGACCTGGGTTCCTTGGCCAAAGCCACCGCTCCATTGTTATCGCAATACAAAGGTATTGGATGCTCAATGGATGGAACCACTCCAAGTTCAGTAATGAACTTCTTGATCCAGACAGCCTCTTTGGCAGCATCGTTGGCAGCGATGTATTCAGCCTCCATCGTCGAGTCTGCCACGGTTTCCTGCTTGGAACTCTTCCAGCTAACCGCCCCTCCGTAAAGGGTAAGGACAAATCCCTACTGCGACTTAGAGTCGTCCTTATCACTCTGGAAGCTCGAATCGGTAAAGGACTCCACTTGGAGTTCTCCATTACCATACACCAAGAGCATCTCTTTAGTCCTTCGTAAGTACTTGAGTATGCTCTTCACAGCTGTCCAGTGACTCTCTCCAGGATCAGCTTGATACCTGCTCACTACACTTAGTGAGTATGCTACATCGGGTCTGGTACATAGCATCGCATACATGATAGAGCCTACAGCCGAAGCATAGGGTATCCCTTGCATGCGAGCTCTCTCCAAATCAGACTTGGGAGACATCTCTTTGGAGAGAGTGACTCCAGAGATCGTGGACAAGTTCCCATGCTTGGATTCTTCCATACTAAACCTCTTTAGTATGGTGTCAATGTACCTGGATTGGGACAATCCCAAAATCCGTTTGGATCTATCTCTATAGATCCTGATTCCCAATATGCAGGAGGCATCACCAAGATCTTTCATCGAGAACCTTTGTGATAAGAAGAGCTTGACCGATTGCAGCATAGGAATATCATTTCCTATCAAGAGTATGTCGTCTACGTACAATACGAGGAAGACAACCTTACTCTCTGCCACCTTCTTGTAAATACAAGGTTCATCTGGATTTTTGACGAAATCAAACTCTTTGATAACGACGTCAAAGCAGATGTTCCAACTCCGCGATGCTTGCTTTAATCCATAAATGGATTTAAGCAGCTTGCACACCTTCCCGCTGCTCCCACTGTCTACGAAGCCCTCTGGCTGAGTCATGAACACGCACTCTTCTAAATCACCGTTTAGAAAGGCGGTCTTAACAGCCATTTGCCAGATTTCGTAATCATGATATGCAGCGATGGCAAGCATGATCCGGATGGATTTAAGCATAGCCACTGGAGAAAAGGTTTCGTCATAGTCCACACCTGGTCTTTGACGAAAACCCTTTGCTACAAGTCTAGCTTTGAAAGTCTCTACTTTCCCATCTACACCAAGTTTTTTCTTGAAGATCCACTTGCTCCCGATGGGTTTTACCCCTTCAGGAGCAACATCCAAAGTCCATACTTTGTTGGTGTACATGGATTCCATCTCGGACCGCATAGCATCCAGCCATTTCACTGAGTCCCTACTCGTGATGGCCTGCTCAAAGCTAGTTGGGTCATCATCCTCCATGATGCAATCCTCACTCCTACCATCCATCAGAAAACCGTAGTATCTCTCAGGTTGGCGAGGAACCCTACTAGATCGGCGGAGTGGTTGAGGTTCATTGGGAGCTACTGAATCCTCTGGTTCCACTAAATCTTCTGTTGTGTTTTGTTCAGCTGGAACCTCTTCCAGTTCTACCTCAGAGCCACTAATCTCTTTTGCAAGAAATTCCTTTTCTAAAAAGGTGGCATGTTGAGCAACAAATACTCTTTGTTCCTCACTGTGGTAGAAGATATACCCTCGCGAATGTTTGGGATATCCAACAAATTTACACAATACAGACCTTGCCTCGAGTTTGTCCGGTTTTTGTCTTTTGACATAGGCCGGGCAACCCCATATCTTTATAAAATTAAGATATGGTCTCTTCCCTTCCCATATCTCATATGGTGTGGTAGGCATAGATTTGGTGGGAACCCTATTCAGTAGGTATGCTGCTGTTTCCAGTGCATATCCCCAGAAGGAAACAGGTAACTCAGCTATACTCATCATAGAGCGCACCATATCCAATAGGATGCGGTTCCTCCGTTCTAATACACCGTTGTGCTGTGGTGTATATGGAGGAGTTAGCTGAGAGAGAATCCCATTCTCTTTTAGGAAGTTCAGGAATTCAATGCTCAAGTATTCACCTTCTTGATCAGATCGTAGGATTTTAATACTTTTTCCGGTTTGGTTCTCGACTTCTTGTTTATATTCTCTAAATTTCTCAAAAGCTTCTGATTTGTGTTTCATCAGGAACACATATCCGAATCTAGAGAGATCGTCAGTGAATGTAATGAAGTACGATGAACCATCCCTGGCATGTGTAGACATGGGACCGCATACATCACTATGTATCAGTCCCAAGAGTTCGGTAACTCTTTCTCCGTGTCCCGTAAACGGAGTTTTGGTCATCTTGCCTTTGAGACATGACTGGCAAGTGTCATAAGATGAAAATTCAAACGGATTTAAATATCCATCTTTATGCAACTTAGCCAGTCGTGTCGCATTGATGTGACCCAGTCTACAATGCCACAAGAAGGATTCGTTCAGTTCTGAACTCTTCCTCTTGAGTGTGTTTGTTATGCTCAGAACTGTTGATTGATTTAGAACATAAATGCCATTGCACAACGTGCCTGATCCAACCAACTTTTGGTTACGGAAAATGTTCATAACATTGTCCTGTAATACAAAATTATATCCCTCTTTACTCAACAAAGAAACCGATATAATGTTGCATATCAGGTTCGGCATGTAATAGCATTCGTTCAGAACCAATGTATTATCAGTTGGTAATACAAGGTGATATTCCCCGATAGTCTTAGCTGCAACAATTGCACCATTTCCAACTCTAATATCTTTATCACCTTCTCCAAGTTCTCTACCTTTCCTAAGCCTATGCAACTGATTACATATATGGGATCCTGACCCGGTATCTAATACCCAGGACGTAGAGCAAATGGAGAAACAGTTCTCTGTAACGAACATACCCGAAGAAAATGCATCATCATGTACTTTCTTCATTCGAGTGGCATGGGAATCCTGGTATTCCCCTATATCCTGTTCATTCCTATAACTCTTATAAGAAAGAACGGAACCAACGTTCCCCAGCACAGTATAACATGCGGGTTCAGTCAATACATCCATATTATTATCTTGATTAAGGCATGAAATGGTCGCTACCTGGAGAGAGAGAGAGAAGAAAACACTTTAGCGTATGCTCGTGCAAGATCAGATTGGTTATTATCTTATCTAATCAGGATGGCTCCCACTGGTTTTTATCAAATCTTCCTTCAAACCCTAAAAGGAAAGACTAGCCGGGATTAATTACACCCTACAACTTCGTCGATCTTTCAGCCAGGCCAGTGTCGGTACTTTGAGGGAGGTTCCCCGTGCTTTCGTACGGACCTAATTAAAGTAAACCTCGTTTTCCCAGAGGCGTAACCCCGTTGACACCTTTCTATACACCTACTTGATCGGCTAATTGTAGTGTGCAAAACTCTCCCAGGAGTAACTCTTACTCGCAGTGGGTATCGGGATCCAACTATCTCATAGAAGGTATGCAATCTCATTGCAAATTTCAACACTTGAAATTCCCGATAATATTTTGCCCCAAGCATCCTATGACCTTGATGGAGGTCAACAAACCACAGGGTGCAAGTCAAGTTCAACCCGTCATTTCTTGATTGAATCAAACCCACCCGCACGACCCTTGACGGAGGTCAACAAGGTCATACGACTACCCTAATCCAATCTGCATCATATGCATAAGCAGATAAATACTAGTTAGCTACCGCACACTACGCCTTGACGGAGGTCAACAAACGTAGCACGAATACTAAGTAGGATTTATCTGAAATGACGGAGGGCTACGTCAGGTTTTTCTGAAAACCTATTGCGTAATGAACTTGATATCGTTGTAGAGTCAAATGAAGTTTTGAAATGGAGTGATTTTGAGGCTTTTCTAGTTTTGCTAAAGGGGTCACTCCCGGTGAAGGGATCGTCGGCCCTTTCTGTAGGGTTCCTAGGCACACTAGTGAGGTCTCACAAGGCATCGAACATGCCAATTTCAAAAAATCTAGGTGCCGAGAGACCCGACTACGGATCGTTTGCTAGAAAACTAGGCGAAAAAGCTAACTAGTTAACAATTAACTAAGAGATACAGAAATACAACCTTTGTAGATCCGGTGCTCCACCTCCATAGCTCCGCAACGAAGTCGTCTCCGCTGTCCAAAAGGAATCCTGGCTCGATGCGTCGGCTTCGTCGGAGAATGGGCAAGCTAGGTCGTCGATGTCCATGCCGAAGATGATCTACGTCGAGGCATCGCTAGATCAAGCTCACAACTTCACCAAGTCATGAAACTTGTGAAGGAAACACACTCTACTACTTGGCAAGAGGTAGAGGATGAAGAAATAAGAAGTGGGTAAACTTTAGATTTGGATTTCTCACTCATATTCATCAATCACCGTTGATGTAGTCAAGCTTTTCTTCTTTGAAGAAGATGAAGAAGATGAAGAAAGAATTATGATAAGTTAATTCAAAAAGAAAAGAATAACAATACTTATCATAATATTAACTCTAGTCAAGTGTAGAGAATGAATCATGGTTAGTGGGAATGGTTAGGGTTAAGGATGAGATAAGAATGGTTGACTTGATTAAAGTTTCATGAAGCTTCAACTAAACTCCAAAATAAGCCACCATTCTTATCTCCTTTCCATTTATTTTCCAAAAGAATAAACAAATAAATGAATAAATAAATAATGGGAGAAGAAACAAAACCCTAACCACTCTCACAACCATGGTTTAATCTTCACACAAATCTAAGTTAACATGTATCATCAAACATGATACAATCATGTGCACAAAACTATATCAAATATACAATGTGCACATCCGAGCGAGAAAATCCGTTTAAAGTGAACCGATACTAGTTAATGCAAAGTAATATATCAAACATACAATTATGCATTAAATCATTAAATCAACACTTGATTTAACGATCCGGTCATGTCGCACATAACCGACTAATATCCAATGTATCGGCTTATCGAATCAACCCTTGATTCGATAACTAGGGTATATCGCATATAACCTAATCGATACATTCATCGCGAGAATGGAATACGGTATCACATACACGCATTATTCTCGGTCCCGCACATATCTCATATGCGCTCCTATTTCGTTTCGCTTGAGCCAGGAAACCTCTATGTAGGACTCTAAAGACTCGTCAATATGACGGCAGCAGATGATGATCATATCAAACATCCACAAGCCGCAAGCGGTCTGCTAAACGTAACGGCCACCCGGGTATTGAGCGATCTGAAGATCGACGAGCAAGCCCGCTCACACTCCAGTGAATCCAACCAGTAACACTACCATACAGTCCGGTCTGATCGTCTGATATGTCGCATATCTCGCCTAGGGGTGGTAAACGTCAGACCCCAATAGCTCGATAAGTCGTGTCGATATGAGGTCTATAACACTTTGAGAAACTACAGGTAAAACTTACCAGTAAATCTCAGCAACCCTGGCCAGGGATTTCCTGTTATAGCCAATCGAACACAGCGCAACATCAACCCCCTATACCGGGAGAGACGAATCCCCTCCTATCGCTCATTGCTTCCATGTGACTCGGGACTGTACCCAAAAACCACCGTTTTGCACGCCCTCTTGGACGTGGTAAGATGGAAATCAAAGCACAGTGGGAACCACACGAGACTCTATGACGATCTCGGGTCAACACACTACTCTGTACCAGTGTCACCAGAGAACTGCCATCTGACGTGAGGTATAATACCATCTGGGAGTTCTCGGCGAGTCCGTCCAGTGTACCCAGTCTCTACTGAGCACCCGTATATCATCTCTGATGTCAAACACCGATGGATATGGGATCATCCATCGCCCATCTACATGGGTCGAGAAGGTATACGCTAGTCTACTCTGGTATATCGATGCCCCGTCTCGATACACCCACGACTAGGGACTTTGAAGGATGTACTTATGGACTACCATGTCCCCAGTAGTATGATCCGCATCATAGTCCAGGTAGTCAAGTACAGATCCTAAGGGCTTTACCAACATGTAACAGAGAGACAATCAGCATACACGTTAAGGGAAAGGGTAACCAGATAGCATACTATCATGTCGAGCAAGAAAGTCCTCCCTATATATATCCCAGCATCCACTACAATATATATCCTATGTACAGTAATGGCCTCTAGGGCATACATATAACTAACAATCTCCCACTTGCACTAGGGCCATCTGTAGCAGTGGTTGCAGTATCTCATACTCAACCATCCCATAAAAGTCTCTCTCTGGGAACAGGCCTTTGTGAGTGGATCCGCTGTGTTGTCCTCTGAGTCTACTCTCCTAACCTCGATCCCCTGGAGATTAACCATCTCCATGATCAGGTGACACTGCCTTAGAATATGTCTGGATCACTGATGGGACATGCGTTCCTTGGCATAAGCCACAACTCCATTGTCACACAATGGGAGGAACATAGTTCATCTCATGAGCCAATATACACCCAAACAGCCTCTTTGGTAGCATCTTAAGTAGCGATGTATCCAGCCTTTATCGTCTAGTATGTCACGGTATCTAGTTTGGAACTCTTCCAACATACCGCCCCTTTACTGAGGGTAAAGACAATGCCTGTGACTGACATTCAGTCGTCTTTATCACCCTGGAACACTTCCAGTGATTCTCCCCAGGATCGATTGATACCATCTCACAACAACTAGTGAGAATCCTAATATCCATTTAAATCTATCTCATAGATCCAAAACTCAGGATTTAGGAGGTATCATTTTGATCCTACACGGAGAATCTTTGTGATAAACGGAGATTGATCGAGCGTAGCATAGGAAACTACTTCCCTATCAAGAGTATGTCATCCACGTACTCTACGAGGATTGTCACCATACTCCCTACTACCTTTTTGTTTATACAAGGTTCATCTACCATTTTGATGATGTCAACTTCTTTGACTAATCCATCAAAACAGATGTTCCAACTCCGCGATGCCTGCTTTATCATATAAAACATCTTGCACACGTTTCCGCTGCTCCCACTGTCTACGAGGCCCTCTGGCTGTGTACTTATAGACGCTCTCTTCTAAATCATCATTTAGAAAAGCAGTCAAGACACCCAACCACCAGATATCGCAGTCATGGTATGTAGCCGTGGTAAGTAGGATCTGGATGGACTTAAGCATAGACACTTGAAAAGGTTTTATCATTATGATCCATATCCGGTCAATGATGCAAACCTTTAACAAGTCTAGCTTTGAAAGTCTCAACTTTTCCATATACACCAAGTAATATTCTCAAGATATACTTGCTCCTGATGGGGATTTAACCCTTCAGATATAGCAACCAAAGTCCATACTTTGTTGGTGTACATGGATTCCATCTCAGATCGATAAACATCCAGCCATTCTTACAGAGTCTTACTCTCGATGGCCAGCTCGAAGCTAGTTGGGTCATCATCTCATGATGCAATCCTCGCTCCCACTGTCATAGAGAAACCGAAGTAACTCTCAGGTGGGTGAGGAACCCTACTAGATCGGCGGAGAGGCCGAGGTTCGTTGGTAACTATTGAATCCTTTGGTTCTATCAAATCATCTTCTGCAGTTTGTATAGCTGGAACATTTCCAGTTCTACATAACAGGCCTTGCCTCGAGCTTGTCCGGATTTTGCTTTTAGACATAGGCCGGTCAACCCCAAATCTTAACTAACTTAAGATATGGGCTCTTCCCCTTCCATATCACATATGAAGTGGTAGGCAATTGATTTGATTGGAACCCTATTCAATAGGTATGCAACTTCATAAGTGCATAACTCCCAAAAGGAAAAAGGTAACTCAGCAGTACTCATCTTAGAGCACACCATATCAAATAGGGTGTATCTGCTCCACCCCGATATACCATCGTGCCATGGTGTATACGGAGGAGTAATGCTGAGAGAGAATCTCATTCTCTTTTAGAATAGTCCAGGATTTCCGTGCTCAAGCATTCTCCTCCTTGATCACATCAAAGGACATAATACTTATACCCGTATTTTGGTTCTCTACTTCTAACTTATATTTTGTGAATATCTCAAAAGGTTCGGACTTGTGTTTCAACAGGAACATAGGTCTGAAACTCGAAAGATCATCAGAGAACGTAATGAAGTATAAAGAACCAGTCCTGGCATGTGTAGACAGGAGACATTATATACATCATCATGTATCAGTCCCAAGAGTACATTAACTCTTTCTCTGTTTCCAATAAACAGAGCTGGTGTCATTATATCTTTGTGACATGACTAGCGAGTTTCACAAGATGTAAATTCAAACTGATTTAAATATGCATCTAAATGTAACTCCAGCTAGTCGGGTCACATTGATATGACCTAGTCTACAATGCCTCAAGAAGGATTTGTTCATTTCTGAACTCTTCCTCTTGTGTGTGTTCCGTATACTAAAGAACTGTAGTTTGATTTAGAACATCAACGCTTTTAGATAACGTGCCTGAACCGATCAACTTTTGATATAGGAAATGTTCAAAACATTATCCAACAATACAAAATTTTATCATTTCTTTACTAATAAAGAGACTGATATGATTTTGTACATCAGGTTCGGTATTTAATAACATTCGTTCAGAATCAATGTATTGTAATACAGGGTGACAGTGACTGACAGACTTGGCTGCAACTCTTGCCCCGTTTTCTGCCTCATGAAACTTATCACCCGTTCTCAGTTTTCTACCTATCTGTAGCCCTATGTAACAGATTACATATCTGGGATCCTGATCTGGTATCACATACCCAGGACGTAAAGGATACTGAGAAACAGTTCTCTGTAATGAACACACCCGAAGATGATGCATCAACATGCACTCTCTTCGTTTGGACGGCACGGGAATTCTGGTAATCCCCTATTTCCTGCTCTGTCTTATAACAATTATAAGTTGGAGCGGGACCAACGTTCCCCAGCTCAGTATAACAAGCGGGTTCGGTCAAATATCCGTATTATTATCTTGATTAAGGCGTGATATGGTCGCTACCTGGAGAGAGAGAGAAGAAAACACTCAGCGTGCGCTCTTGCAAGAATAGATTGGTTATTATTTTATCTAATTAGGATGGCTCCCACTGCTTTTTATCAAATCTTCCTTCAAACCCAAAAAGGAAAGACTAGCTGGGATTAATTACACACTACAAGTTCGCCAATATTTCAGCCAGGCCAGTGTCGGTACTTTGAGGGAGGTCCCCCGTGCTTTCGCACGAACCTAATTAATGTAAACCTCGTTTTCCCAGAGGCGTAACCCCGTTGACACCTTTCTAGACACCTACTTGATCGGCTAATTGTAACGTGTAAAACTCTCCCAGGAGTAACTCTTACTCACAGCGGGTATCGGGATCCAACTATCTCATAGAAGGTATGCAATCTCATTGCAAATTTCAACACTTGAAATTCCCGATAATATTTTGCCCCTAGCACCCTATGACCTTGACGGAGGTCAACAAACCATAGGCTACTAGTCAAGTTCAACCCATCATTTCTTGATCGAATTAAACCCACCCGCACGACCCTTGATGGAGGTCAACAAGGCCGCACGACTACCCTAACTCAATCTGCATCATATGCATAAGCAGATAAATACTGGTTAGCTACCGCACACTGCGCCTTGACGGAGGTCAACAAACGCAGCACGAATACTAAACAGCACTTATCTGAAATGACGGAGGGCTACGACAGGTTTTTATGAAAACCTATTGCGTAATGAACTTGATATCATTGTAGAATCAAATGAATTTTGAAATGGAGTGTTTTTGAGGCTTTTCTAGTTTTGCTAAAGGAGTCACTCCCGGTGAAGGGATCGTCGGTCCTTTCCTCGTCGAATGAGGTGCGGGATATATCATATATATCGCTGTGCAAAGAAAAAACACTTAAAAGCAATCAAAAGACAAACCGAGTGTGTAGCATCTGCCAGTTATTGCTAAAGGAGTCACTCCCGGTGAAGGGATCTCGGTCCTTTCCTCATCGAATAAGGTGCAGGATATATCACATATACCGCTGTGCAAAGCAAGAACTGTAGCTACCGGTTTTATTTTGAAATTCGATTCTACAACATCTTAGGTTTCTTTTATTTCATTAATCACATTAATGAAGTCCCATCATATAAGTTACCTAAACATCACAGATAAATACGACGTACACTTATGCCATCCGCATTCGCCTCGATGTCCCCTCGTGCACCGTTAGGTTAGGTAACTAACGACAGAGCGGGGCAGGGCTAGCGCGGGTGTAAAACATAAGTAACGTCTATATAATATATCATATATACTATATGGTGTATCTATCACAGAACATCACATGATCACATCACAGATATCGCAGAAGAAGAAACATATGAAATATTGGATATACTAGGACGTCCGTGTTTTCAATATGAGCCAGTATAAAACACGGATTCCACGGTCGCGATGAATAGCCAAACCCACACCCCTAGACCCCTACGAGAGCGGCAAGCAACCCTACCAATTCTGGAGTTAGGAGACCCGGACTCGACTCCTCGAGTTGGTCTCCCACTGGACTCCAGAACCCGGTTACTTGTGCCCTCTACCTTGGGTCTATCCTAGTGCAGAAAAGTAAATAATATACAAACGGTGACAACTTCCGCAACCTGGAAGCGCCCCAAATAAAAGAATATTACATACAAGTTTTTACATGAATGAAAATGAAAAAACACTCATCTCACATAAAAACCCCCGGCTATTCAAACACGACGATCCAATATAACATATCCAGCAACACATAACATCACATGTCATCTGTTAGTTATATGTATGCCCTAAAGGCCATTACTGTACATAGGATGTATATTGTAGTGGATGCTGGGACATATATAGGGAGGACTTTCTTGCTCGACATGATAGTATGCTATCTGGTTACCCTTTACCTTAACGTGTATGCTGATTGTCTCTCTGTTACATGTTGGTAAAGCCCTTAGGATCTGTACTTGACTACCTGGACTATGATGCGGATCATACTAGTGGGGACATGGTAGTCTATAAGTACATCCTTCAAGGTCCCTAGTCGTGGGTGTATCGAGATGGGGCATCGATATATCAGAGTAGACTAGTGTATACCTTCTCAACCCATACAGATGGGCGATGGATGATCCCATATCCATTGGTGTTTGACATCAGAGATGATATACGAGTGCTCAGTGGAGACTGGGTACACTGGATGGACTCACCGAGAACTCCCAGATGGTATTATACCTCACGTCAGATGGCAGTTCTATGGTGACACTGGTACAGAGTAGTCTGTTGACCCGAGATCGTCATAGAGTCTTGTGTGGTTCCCACTGTGCTTTGATTTCCATCTTACCACGTCCAAGAGGGCGTGCAAAATCGTGGTTTTTGGGTACAGTCCCGAGTCACATGGAGGCAATGAGCGATAGGAGGGGATTCGTCTCTCCCGGTATAGAGGGTTGATGTTGCGCTGTGTTCGATTGGCTATAACAGGAAATCCCTGGCCAGGGTTGCTGAGATTTACTGGTAAGTGTTACCAGTAGTTTCTCGAATTGTTAGAGACCTCATATCGACACGACTTATCGAGCTATTGGGGTCTGACGTTTACCACCCCTAGGCGAGATATGCGACATATCAGACGATCAGACCGGACTGTACGGTAGTGTTACTGGTCGGATTCAATAGAGTGTGAGCGGGCTTGCTCGTCGATCTTCAGATCGCTCAATATCCGGGTGGCCGTTACGTTTAGCAGACCGCTTGCGGCTTGTGGATGTTTGATATAATCATCATCTGCTGCCGGCGTATTGACGAGTCTTTAGAGTCCTACACAGAGGTTTCCTGGCTCAAGCGAAACGAAATAGGAGCGCATATGAGATATGTGCGGGACCGAGAATAATACGGTATGTGATACTGTATTCGATTCTCGCGATGTGACATTGATCGGTTATATGTGATATAGCCGGGTTATCGGATCAATTGTTGATTCGATAAGTTGTTACTGATGATACCAGTCGGTTATGTGCGACATGACCGGATCGTTAAATCAAGTGTTGATTTAATGATTTAATGCATAATTGTATATTTGATATATTACTTTGCATTAACTAGTATCGGTTCACTTTAAAATGGATTTTCTCACTCGGGTGTGCGCATTGCATATGCGATATGATTTTGTGCACTTGCTTGTATCATGTTTGATGATGCATGCCAAACTTGGTTAAGTATAAAGAATGAACCATGGTAATGAATGGGTTAGGGTTTTGATTTTTATTTGTTCATTTATCTTTCTTATTTATTCTTTTTGGAAAAAGGAAAAAGAAAGATAAATGGTGGCATATTTTGGATTTAGTTGAAGTTTCTTGAAACTTTGACTAAGTCTTCATTCTTGTCCTATACTTAACCCTAACCATTTTAACTAACCTAAGTTAATTCTCTACACTTAACTAGAGTTAAAAGTATGATAAGTATTGTTTTATTTTCTATTTTTAATTCAAGACTTATCATATCATCTTCATCTTTTTCCATTCTTCAAGTGAAGAAAGGCTTCATTTTCATCAATGGTGATTGATGATTAAGAGTGAGAAATCCAATTCTAAAGTCTACCCACTTCCTATTTCTTCATCCTCTACCTCTTGCCAAGTAGTAGAGTGTGTTTCCTTCACAAGTTTCTTGACTTGGTGAAGTGAGAGCTTGATCTTGCGATGCTTCGACGTAGATCATCTTCGGCATGGACATCGACGACCTAGCTCGCCTATTCTCCGATGAAGTCGACGCTAGAGCCCGGATTTGATTTGGAAAGCGGAGAGGACCTCATCTCGGAGCCGTGGAGGTGGAGGACCGATCTACAAAGGTTGTATTTCCGTTTCCCATTAGTTAAATGTTAACTAGTTAGCTTTTTCGCCTAGTTTTCTAGCAAACGATCCGTAGTCGGGTCTCTCGGCACCCGTTATTTTTGAAATTGGTATGTTCGATGCCTTGTGAGACCTCACTAGAGTGCCTAGGAACCCTACAGTGGTATCAGAGCCTAGCTAGAGCCTTAGGCGAAGTCTAGACGGAATTTAAAACCCGATCGAACCGAAACCCTACCCGGAATATGCTCTCTGGACTTTTTCCGAAAATGCGGATTTTTGTGTATTAAAAATGCCTAAAAAATTCAATAAATAATTATAAGAATTACTGTGCAAACTCAGGCGAAAGATTCATCTAAACGGCGGCGGAACCGCGGCAGAAGCCCAGCTTCTGCGGCGGTTCCGCGGTCCCCTGGTGACGTCATCACATATTTTCTGTACAGTAATTCCTATTTAATTATTCTGGATTTTCAGGGAATATTTAAATTTATTCCAGAGTTGAATGTTCTGGGTTATTTTGGGGATTCGATTGTTCGATCGGATTATCAGATTTTGTCTATGTGGCTTTCCGGATATTTTACAAAATGTTAAAAAGTTCGACCGGATATAAATACCCAATTTTTCCCCTGTCGGGAAATTTCCAAGTGTTGGATTTTTCCGTAGTTTAACGACGTTCTAAGTAGTGCAAGTAACGCGATGGTCCCTCTAGAAGACAACAAACCTTAACTCGATTATGTGACCGTCTTGAACTGCCCTTGAACCTTCGGGTTTGGGGCAGTACGGCGTGCTACATGTGAGGCGTTGGCTTGACCCTTCTACGGCTGGACCGTTGGTACTGAGGCACGAACTGAATGTTGCTAGACTTGTTTCATGTGTTGATCTATATCGGGAAATCTTGGGTGTTCGATTGTTCGATCAGAAAGTTTAACATTTTCTATTTATCTGGAATGGGATACAATAATTGGAATTCACAAGTAGTTATGTGATAACTAAACGAATGATATAAACATAGCAGTTTAGTCTCACTTGATCGGTTGCCACGGAATTTTGATGTGATCAAAAGTCCGTCGCAATCACGTAGCGTACGCGGATACTCGCCGGATAAACTTAATAGACAGCTACACCCCATAGCCCCGACCAAGTGACTGTAGGAGAACCCCGTCGCCGAAAGCATCCGTTCGGTTGCTCGCGGTAGCGGTGTTCCGCCTTGGTGCACTTCGTCGACGGTATCGGGGGTGCAGTCGTCTATTGAAGTTTGCGACGAGCATTCGATCAGGATGTCGGGAATCTTGTTGAATTGCCCGACTTGATATTGAAAAGTGTTTTCGATAATGAGACTAAAATGCGGGGTTTATAATTATGTGATGTCTAAGTAATTCATTTGGTCAGGCATGCGATGTCTGAGGTGGTTGCGGATTCCAACTGTTGTAGTTTTACACTTTCTTTTCTGTGACCGTAAGTGTAATATGTGATATCGCCGGTTTCGTTGCTATATGTCAACGACAATTGGGATGCGCATATTTACTTACGTTGATGACATGTGATGTTATGTGTTGCTGGATATGTTATATTGGATCGTCGTGTTTGAATAGCCGGGTTTTTTTATGTGAGATGACGTGTTTTTTAAATTTTCATTCATGTAAAAACTTGTATGTAATATTTTTTTTTATTGGGGCGCTTCCAGGTTGTGGAAGTTGTCACCGTTTGTATATTATTTACTTTTCCGCACTAGGATAGACCCAAGGAGGAGGGCACAAGTAACCGGGTTCTGGAGTCCAGTGGGAGACCAACTCGAGGAGTCGAGTCCGGGTCTCCTAACTCTAGAATTGGTAGGGTTGCTTGCCGCTCTTGTAGGGGTCTAGGGGTGTGGGTTTGGCTATTCATCACGACCGTGGAATCCGTGTTTTATACTGGCTCGTATTGAAAACACGGACGTCCTAGTATATCCAATATTTCATATGCTTCTTCTGCTGCGATATCTGTGATGTGATCATGTGATGTTCTGTGATAGATACAGTATATAGTATATATATGATATATTATATAGACGTTACTTATGTTTTACACCCGCGCTAGCCCTGCCCTGCTCTGCCGTTAGTTACCTAACCTAACGGTGCACGAGGGGACATCGAAGCGAATGCGGATGGCATAAGTGTACGTCGTATTTATCTGTGATGTTTAGGTACTTAAATGATGGGACTTCATTAATGTGATTAATGAAATAAAAGAAACCTAAGATGTTGTAGAATCGAATTTCAAAATAAAACAGGTAGCTACAGTTCTTGCTTTGCACAGCGGTATATGAGATATATCCTGCACCTTATTCGATGAGGAAAGGACCGAGATCCCTTCACCGGGAGTGACTCCTTTAGCAATAACTGGCAGATGCTACACACTCGGTTTGTCTTTTAATTGCTTTTACGTGTTTTTGCTTTGCACAGTGATATATATGATATATCCCGCACCTCATTCGACGAGGAAAGGACCGACGATCCCTTCACCGGGAATGACTCCTTTAGCAAAACTAGAAAAGCCTCAAAAGCACTCCATTTCAAAATTCATTCGATCCTACAACGATATCAAGTTCATTACGCAATAGGTTTTCAGAAAAACCTGTCGTAGCCCTCCGTCATTTCAGATAAGTCCTATTTAGTATTCGTGCTACGTTTGTTGACCTCCGTCAAGGCGTAGTGTGCGGTGGCTAACTAGTACTTATCTGCTTATGCATATGATGCAGATTGGATTAGGGTAGTCGTGCGGCCTTGTTGACCTCCGTCAAGGGTCGTGCGGGTGGGTTTAATTCGATCAAGAAATGACGGGTTGAACTTGACTAGTAGCCTATGGTTTGTTGACCTCCGTCAAGGTCATAGGGTGCTAGGGGCAAAACATTATCGGGAATTTCAAGTGTTGAAATTTGCAATGAGATTGCATACCTTCTATGAGATAGTTGGATCCCGATACCCGCTGCGAGTAATTGTTACTCCTGGGAGAGTTTTATACATTACAATTAGCCGATCAAGTAGGTGTCTAGAAAGGTGTCAACGAGGTTAAGCCTCTGGGAAAACGAGGTTTACATTAATTAGGTTCGTGCGAAAGCACGGGGGACCTCCCTCAAAGTACCGACACTGGCCTGGCTGAAAGATTGGCGAACTTGTAGTGTGTAATTAATCCCGGCTAGTCTTTCCTTTTAGGGTTTGAAGGAAGATTTGATAAAAAGCAGTGGGAGCCATCCTGATTAGATAAAATAATAACCAATCTATTCTTGCAAGAGCGCACGCTGAGTGTTTTCTTCTCTCTCTCTCCAGGTAGAGACTATATCACGCCTTAATCAAGATAATAATACGGAATATTGACCGAACCCGCTTGTTATACTGAGCTGGGGAACGTTGGTCCCGCTCCAACTTATAATTGTTATAAGACAGAGCAGGAAATTGGGGATTACCAGAATTCCCGTGCCGCCCAAACGAAGAGAGTGCATGCTGATGCATCATCTTCGGGTGTGTTCATTTCAGAGAACTGTTTCTCAGTATCCTTTACGTCCTGGGTATGTGATACCAGATCAGGATCCCAGATATGTAATCTGTTATATAGGGCTAAAGAAAGGTAGAGAACTGAGAACGGGTGATAAGTTTCATGAGGCAGAAAACGGGGCAAGTGTTGCAACCAAGTCTGTTGGTCACTGTCACCCTGTATTACAATACATTGATTCTGAACGAATGTTATTAGATACCGAACCTGATATACAAAATCATATCAGTCTCTTTATTAGTAAAGAAATGATAAAATTTTGTATTGTTGGATAATGTTTTGAACATTTCCTATATCAAAAGTTGATCGTATCAGGAACGTTGTCTAAAAGCATTGACGTTCTAAATCAAACTACAGTTCTTAGTATATAGAACACACACAAGAGGAAGAGTTCAGAAATGAACGAATTCTTCTTGAGGTATTGTAGACTAGGTCAGATCAATGTGACCCGACTGACTAGAGTTACATAAAGATGCATATTTAAATTAGTTTGAATTTACATCTTGTGAAACTCGCCAGTCATGTCACAAAGATAAGATGACCATAGCTCTGTTTATTGGAAACAGAGAAAGAGTTAGTAAACTCTTGGGATGATACATGTTGATGTATGTTAGGTCCCCTGTCTACATATGCCAGGACTGGTTCTTTGTACTTCGTTACATTCTCTGATAATCTCTCAAGATTCAGACATATGTTCCTGTTGAAACACATGTCCGAACCTTTTGAGATATTCACGGAATATAAGTTAGAAGTAGAGAACCAAAATACGGGTATAAGTATTATGTCCTTTGATGTGATCGAGGAGGAGAATACTTGAGCACGGAAATCCTGGATTATTCTAAAGGAGTATGAGATTCTCTCTCAGCATTACTCCTCCGAATACACCATATCACGATGGTATATCGGGGCGGAGCAGATACACCCTATTTGATATGGTGTGCTCTATGATGAGTACTGCTGAGTTACCTTTTTCCTTTTGGGAGTTATGCACTTATGAAGTTGCATACCTATTGAATAGGGTTCCAATCAAATCAGTTGCCTACCATTTCATATGTGATATGGAAAGGGAAGAGCCCATATCTTAAGTTGGTTAAGATTTGGGGTTGTCCGGCCTATGTCTAAAACCATAATCCGGACAAGTTCGAGGCAAGGTCTGTTATGTAGAACTGGAATAGTTCCAGCTATACAAGCTACAGCAGATGATTTGGTACAACCAAAGGATTCAGTAGATACCAACGAACCTCAGCCTCTCCGCCGATCTAGTAGGGTTCCTTACCCACCTGAGAGATACTTCGGTTTCTCTATGACAGTGGGAGCGAGGATTGCATCATGAGATGATGACCCAACTAGTTTCGAGCTGGCCATCAGGAGTAAGACTCTATAAGAATGGCTGGATGCTTAGTGATCTGAGATGGAATCCTTATACACCAGCAAAGTATGGACTTTAGCTGCTATATCTGAAGGGTTAAATCCCCATCAGGAGCAAGTATATCTTGAGAAGATTACTTGGTGTACATGGAAAAGTTGAGACTTTCAAAGCTAGACTTGTTAAATGTTTGCATCATTGACCAGGTACGGATAATGATGAAACCCTTTCAAGTAGCTATGCTTAAGTCCATCCAGATCCTACTTGCCACGGCTACATACCATAACTACGATATCTGGCGGTTGGGTGTCATGACTGCTTTTCTAAATGATGTTTTAGAAGAGTGCGTCTATAGGTACACAGCAAGAGGGCCTCGTAGACAATGGGAGCAGCGGAAACGTGTGCAAGATGTTTTATCTGATAAAGCAGGCATCGCGGAGTTGGAACATCTGTTTTGATGGATTAGTCAAAGAGTTTGACATCATCAAAATGGTAAATGAACCTTGTATAAACAAAGAGGTAGTGGGGAGTATGGTGGTGATCCTCGTAGAGTACGTGGATGACATACTCTTGATAAGAAAGGAGTTTCTTATGCTACGCTCGGTCAATCTCCGCTTATCACAATGATTCTCCACATAGGATCAAAATGATACCTCCTAAATCCTGGATTTTGGATCTATGAGATAGATCTAAATGGATGTTAGGACTCTCACTAGTTGTAGTGAGATGGTGTCAACCGATTCTGGGGAGAATCACTGGAAGGGTTCCAGGGTGATAATGACGACTGAGTGTCAGTCGCAGGCATTGTCTTTACCCTCAGTAAAGGGACGGTATGTTGGAGGACATCCAAGCTAGATACCGTGACATACTAGACGATAAAGGCAAGATACATCGCTACTTAAGATGCTACCAAAGAGGCTGTTTGGGTGTATATTGGTTCATGAGATGAACAACGTTCCCACCATTGTGAGACAATGGAGTTGTGGCTTATGCCAAGGAACGCCGGTCCCATCAGTGATCTAGACATATTCTAAGGCAGTATCACTTGATCATGGAGATGGTTGATCTCCAGGGAGATCGAGGTTAGGAGAGCAGACTCAGAGGACAACACAGCGGATCCACTCACAAAGGCCTGTTCCCAGAGAGAGACTTTTATGGGATGGTTGAGTATGAGATACTTCAACCACTGCTACAGATGGCCCTAGTGCAAGTGGGAGATTGTTAGTTATATGTATGCCCTAGAGGCCATTACTGTACATAGGATGTATATTGTAGTGGATGCTGGGACATATATAGGGAGGACTTTCTTGCTCGACATGATAGTATGCTATCTGGTTACCCTTTACCTTAACGTGTATGCTGATTGTCTCTCTGTTACATGTTGTAAAGCCCTTAGGATCTGTACTTGACTACCTGGACTATGATGCGGATCATACTAGTGGGGACATGGTAGTGCATAAGTACATCCTTCAAGGTCCCTAGTCGTGGGTGTATCGAGATGGGGCAACGATATACCAGAGTAGACTAGCGTATACCTTCTCAACCCATACAGATGGGCGATGGATGATCCCATATCCATTGGTGTTTGACATCAGAGATGATATACGAGTGCTCAGTGGAGACTGGGTACACTGGACGGACTCGCCGAGAACTCCCAGATGGTATTATACCTCACGTCAGATGGCAGTTCTCTGGTGACACTGGTACAGAGTAGTCTGTTTGACCCGAGATCGTCATAGAGTCTTGTGTGGTTCCCACTGTGCTTTGATTTCCATCTTACCACGTCAAAGAGGGCGTGCAAAACGGTGGTTTTTGGGTACAGTCCCGAGTCACATGGAGGCAATGAGCGATAGGAGGGGATTCGTCTCTCCCGGTATAGGGGGTTGATGTTGCGCTGTGTTCGATTGGCTATAACAGGAAATCCCTGGCCAGGGTTGCTGAGATTTACTGGTAAGTGTTACCAGTAGTTTCTCGAATTGTTAGAGACCTCATATCGACACGACTTATCGAGCTATTGGGGTCTGACGTTTACCACCCCTAGGCGAGATATGCGACATATCAGACGATCAGACCGGACTGTACGGTAGTGTTACTGGTCGGATTCAATGGAGTGTGAGCGGGCTTGCTCGTCGATCTTCAGATCGCTCAATACCCGGGTGGCCGTTACGTTTAGCAGACCGCTTGCGGCTTGTGGATGTTTGATATGATCATCATCTGCTGCCGGCGTATTGACGAGTCTTTAGAGTCCTACACAGAGGTTTCCTGGCTCAAGCGAAACGAAATAGGAGCGCATATGAGATATGTGCGGGACCGAGAATAATGCGTGTATGTGATACCGTATTCCATTCTCGCGATGAATGTATCGATTAGGTTATATGCGATATACCCTAGTTATCGAATCAAGGGTTGATTCGATAAGCCGATACATTGGATATTAGTCGGTTATGTGCGACATGACCGGATCGTTAAATCAAGTGTTGATTTAATGATTTAATGCATAATTGTATATTTGATATATTACTTTGCATTAACTAGTATCGGTTCACTTTAAAATGGATTTTCTCACTCGGGTGTGCGCATTGCATATGCGATATGATTTTGTGCACTTACTTGTATCATGTTTGATGATGCATGCCAAACTTGGTTAAGTGTAAAGAATGAACCATGGTAATGAATGAGTTAGGGTTTTGATTTTTATTTGTTCATTTATCTTTCTTATTTATTCTTTTTGGAAAAAGGAAAAAGAAAGAGAAATGGTGGCATATTTTGGATTTAGTTGAAGTTTCTTGAAACTTTGACTAAGTCTTCATTCTTGTCCTATACTTAACCCTAACCATTTTAACTAACCTAAGTTAATTCTCTACACTTAACTAGAGTTAAAAGTATGATAAGTATTGTTTTATTTTCTATTTTTAATTCAAGACTTATCATATCATCTTCATCTTCTTCCATTCTTCAAGTGAAGAAAGCTTCATTTTCATCAATGGTGATTGATGATTAAGAGTGAGAAATCCAATTCTAAAGTCTACCCACTTCCTATTTCTTCATCCTCTACCTCTTGCCAAGTAGTAGAGTGTGTTTCCTTCACAAGTTTCTTGACTTGGTGAAGTGAGAGCTTGATCTTGCGATGCTTCGACGTAGATCATCTTCGGCATGGACATCGACGACCTAGCTCGCCTATTCTCCGATGAAGTCGACGCTAGAGCCCGGATTTGATTTGGACAGCGGAGAGGACCTCATCTCGGAGCCGTGGAGGTGGAGGACCGGATCTACAAAGGTTGTATTTCCGTTTCCCATTAGTTAAATGTTAACTAGTTGGCTTTTTCGCCTAGTTTTCTAGCAAACGATCCGTAGTCGTGTCTCTCGGCACCCGTTATTTTTTGAAATTGGCATGTTCGATGCCTTGTGAGACCTCACTAGAGTGCCTAGGAACCCTACATCATCAACGTAAGTAAATATGCGCATCCCAATTGTCGTTGACATATAGCAACGAAACCGGCGATATCACATATTACACTTACGGTCATAGAAAAGAAAGTGTAAAACTACAACAGTTGGAATCCGCAACCACCTCAGACATCACATGCCTGATCAAATGAATTACTTAGACATCGCATGCCTAACAATTATAAACCCCGCATTTCAGTCTCATTATCGAAAACTCTTTTCAATATCGAGTCGGGCAATTCAACAGGATTCCCGACATTCTGATCGAATGCTCGTCGCAAACTTTAGTAGGCGGCCGCACCCCCGACCCCATCGACGAAGTGCACCAAGGTGGAACACCGCTACCGCGAGCACCCAAACGGATGCTTTCGGCGACGGGGTTCTCCTACAGTCACTTGGTCGGGGCTATGGGGTGAGGCTGTCTATTAAATTTACCCGGCGAGTATCCGCGTACGCTACGTGATTGCGACGGACTTTTGATCACATCAAAATTCCGTGGCAACCGATCAAGTGAGACTAAAGTGCTATGTTTATAACATTCATTCAGTTATCTCATAACTATTGTGAATTCCAATTATTGTATCCCATTCCAGATAAATAGAAAATGTTAAACTTTTCGATCGAACAATCGAACACCCAAGTTTTCCCGATACAGATCAACACATGAAACAAGTCTAGCAACATTCAGTTCGTGCCTCAGTACCAACGGTCCAGCCGTAGAAGGGTCAAGCCAACGCCTCACATGTGGCATGCCGTACTGCCCCAAACCCGAAGGTTCAAAGGGCAGTTCAAGACGGTCACATAATCGAGTTAAGGTTTGTTGTCTTCTAGAGGGACCATCGCGTTACTTGCACTACTTAGAACGTCGTTAAACTACGGAAAAATCCAACACTTGGAAATTTCCCGACAGGGGAAAAATTGGGTATTTATATCCGGTCGAACTTTTTAACATATTCTAAAAATTTATCCGGAAAGCCACACAGACAAAATTTGATAATCCGATCGAACATTCGAATCCCCAAAACAACCCTAGAAAACTCAACTGTTGACTGAATATTAAAAATTCCCAGAAAACTCAGCATATTAAAATATAAATTACTGTGCAAAAAGTGAGTGATGACGTCATCATCTTGCCGCGGAACCGCCGCAGAAGCTAGGCTCCTGCCGCGGTTCCGCCGCCGTTATTACTGTTCATGACAAAATTTTTGCATCGTAATTCTTATTTTTCCCTGCTGAATTTTTTACGAATTTTTAATTTGGAAAAATCCAGATATTTCAAAAATGTCAAGAGAGCATTCTCGGGTGTGGGTTTCGGGTTCGTTCGGGTTTCAAATTCCGTCTGGACTTCGCCTAAGGCTCTAGCTAGGCTCTGATACCACTGTAGGGTTCCTAGGCACACTAGTGAGGTCTCACAAAGCATCAAACATGCTAATTTCAAAAAATCTAGGTGCCGAGAGACCCGACTACGGATCGTTTGCTAGAAAACTAGGCGAAAAAGCTAACTAGTTAACAATTAACTAAGAGATACGAAAATACAACCTTTGTAGATCCGGTGCTCCACCTCCATAGCTCCGCAACGAAGTCGTCTCCGCTGTCCAAAAGGAATCCGGGCTCGATGCGTCGGCTTCGTCGGAGAATGGGCAAGCTAGGTTGTCGATGTCCATGCCTAAGATGATCTACGTCGAGGCATCGCTAGATCAAGCTCACAACTTCACCAAGTCATGAAACTTGTGAAGGAAACACACTCTACTACTTGGCAAGAGGTAGAGGATGAAGAAATAGGAAGTGGGTAAACTTTAGATTTGGATTTCTCACTCATATTCATCAATCACCGTTGATGTAGTCAAGCTTTTCTTCTTTGAAGAAGATGAAGAAGATGAAGAAAGAATTATGATAAGTTAATTCAAAAAGAAAAGAATAACAATACTTATCATAATATTAACTCTAGTCAAGTGTAGAGAATGAATCATGGTTAGTGGGAATGGTTAGGGTTAAGGATGAGATAAGAATGGTTGACTTGATTAAAGTTTCATGAAGCTTCAACTAAACTCCAAAATAAGCCACCATTCTTATCTCCTTTCCATTTATTTTCCAAAAGAATAAACAAATAAATGAATAAATAAATAATGGGAGAAGAAACAAAACCCTAACCACTCTCACAACCATGGTTTAATCTTCACACAAATCCAAGTTAACATGTATCATCAAACATGATACAATCATGTGCACAAAACTATATCAAATATACAATGTGCACATCCGAGCGAGAAAATCCGTTTAAAGTGAACCGATACTAGTTAATGCAAAGTAATATATCAAATATACAATTATGCATTAAATCATTAAATCAACACTTGATTTAACGATCCGGTCATGTCGCACATAACCGACTAATATCCAATGTATCGGCTTATCGAATCAACCCTTGATTCGATAACTAGGGTATATCGCATATAACCTAATCGATACATTCATCGCGAGAATGGAATACGGTATCACATATACGCATTATTCTCGGTCCCGCACATATCTCTTATGCGCTCCTATTTCGTTTCGCTTGAGCCAGGAAACCTCTGTGTAGGACTCTAAAGACTCGTCAATACGCCGGCAGCAGATGATGATCATATCAAACATCCACAAGCCGCAAGCGGTCTGCTAAACGTAACGGCCACCCGGGTATTGAGCGATCTGAAGATCGACGAGCAAGCCCGCTCACACTCCAGTGAATCCAACCAGTAACACTACCGTACAGTCCGGTCTGATCGTCTGATATGTCGCATATCTCGCCTAGGGGTGGTAAACGTCAGACCCCAATAGCTCGATAAGTCGTGTCGATATGAGGTCTATAACACTTCGAGAAACTACAGGTAACACTTACCAGTAAATCTCAGCAACCCTGGCCAGGGATTTCCTGTTATAGCCAATCGAACACAGCGCAACATCAACCCCCTATACCGGGAGAGACGAATCCCCTCCTATCGCTCATTGCCTCCATGTGACTCGGGACTGTACCCAAAAACTGTAAGCCCGCGGGGGCGCCCCGGCCGTCGACCCGACGCCGGAAACGCGGAAAACAAAAACTTTGCGAACTTTGCAAAACGGCACCGCCGCGGACTTTTCACCCGGATCGGGCCATTAACCTAGCTAGCTAGCAAAAAGAAAAGAGTAGAAAAATTATACCAAGCGATCCGTGTCCTTCGGTCTTCATCTCCACTCCGATCTCCCGCGGAATCTCCGTCACCTCCTCGCTCGTCGGAAAGGGCACCACGTAGCCGGAATCTTTTACGGGCTCCCGCCTCTTGACCGAGGCAACTCGGGCGCGAAGTTGGCTAGCCGACGCGTCCAAGGCTTGCTATAGAAATAGTGTAGTGAGATGTCTCTTTAGGGTTTATGGAAGTTGCCTTGATGGAGGGATTTGAGGAGGAGAATGAATGAATGAGAGAAGCTTGGGATTTTTGCATGCATAAAAGCATGAAATGAGATGAAGAATTTTCACCACTAGAAAAATGATCCTCTCATCTCTCTCCCTCAAGAATGGCCGGCCCTCTCTCTCTAGAAATGAGATTGGAGAGAGAAAAAGAATTCTCCAAGTCTATAAAAAACCAATGGAAAAACCAAATCAAGAAAAAGGTCACTCTCATTTCTTTTCTCATCATAACCAAGCACCATCAAATGAAAAGCAAAGAAAGGGACAAGAAAGGCATATCATCATGAAGCAAGTCTCATCATAATCCACAAGTGCAAGAAAACCCTCCACAAAAGAGTTATTTGCAAATTGCAAATAACCCCCTCCAACAAAAGTCCGGCCGAGAAGGAATGAAGGAAAACCGGCCGGAACGGAATGCAAACTGGCAACTTCACAAAACCGATCCCGTAATAAATTACAGGAAAACCCCACTACTGCAAATATATGCCCGCATTTGTATTCGCACTGAACACAAATGCAAAGAGACAAAACTACACTATCTAAAACTAGAATCCGGCTTAAGCCAAAGCCGGCTAGTAAAATCTGTCCGATCACGATCCGTCCAATACCGCACGTATCTGATCGAACCCTGCCATATCTCCATACGGCCTCTACAGCGTTTCGCCCGAAACTTGAGTAACTGTCTGTGTGGTGGACTCTAAAGACTCGTCAATACTGTGGCTGTGGATTTAACCACTAGCACGTCAGAGGTATAAGCCAATACGTGACGGGCCACCAGGTATTGACCAAAAGGGACGTCGATGAGCGAACTCATCCTGACACCCTACTGAGCCTGTCAGTGACAATATCCGTACAGTCCGGTCCGTTCGTCTATGAGCATCGCATGGCGGGCCTAGGGGGTTGGTAAAAGTCAGACCCCCAAAAGCGGTACAAGTCGCGTCGGAGTGTAGCCCAGAACACCCTGAGATACTACTGGAATACCTACCAGCAAATCTCCTGCCTTGGCCAAGGACTTTTCATGTTCTGGCTCTCCTAGACACAGCACGACCTCACCCCCAATACCGGGAGAGACGAACCCCTGCAGATCCGCTCACTGCCTCCATGTGGCTCGGGACTGTACCCAACTAAAACCTGTTTGCACGACTCCTTTGAGCCGTGGTAGGGTAGTAATCAAAGTACAGTGGGAACTCACACGAGACAAATGACGATCCCAGGTCGATGAACTAACCTGTACACATGTCACCTGGGAACTGCTATCTGACGTCTGGTATATCCCAACTAGCAGGTTCCCGGCGAGTCCTGTCCGGTGTACTCATAACCCAATGAGCACCTGTATACATCTTAGGTGAACCAACTGACACCAGTGGCTTGTGAGACCGGCCACCGCCCCTCGTCGGGGTCTCGACTGTATACACTAGTCTACTCTGGAGAAACGATGCCCTGTCTCGAATCTCCCACGACTAGGGACCTTTTAAGGATATGCTTGTAGACCCCCAGCTCCCACTTATATGATCGCCCTCATACTGCTGGTGGTCAAGCAAGAATCCAAGGGGCTTTATCAACGTGTAATAGCGACTCGAAAGGTCACCTAAAGCAGTACACGATGATAAAGATAAACCAGATAGCATACTATCATCTCGAGTAAGACTGTCCTACTGGGACAGGTCCTCCCCTCAATCATTGCAATCACGTGCCTGTGATCCAATAATTGACTCTGAGGGCACTATCTCCAACAATCTCCCACTTGCACTCGAGGCTAATTATTGCGATGTCGCATACTCACAGCCCGTGTGATACCGAACACCCAACTCCTCTACTAGTCAGTCTCACAAAGCTCGTTTGCGAAACTATTGCGTTCGAGGAATAGCCTCAGTGAGTGGATCCGCTTTGATGTTTCTTTCTATGTCTCTCTATATCTCATGTTCGCAGAGAAAACTATCTCCCGAAATGAGAAATACCTGTCCTAGAATGTCTGGATGTCTGATGGGACCTAGCTCATAAGTGAACTCCAAATCCAAACTTCTTAGACTGTATCGTCTACTGAACTTAATCAGTATCCTGCGCCATGCCTTCCCTCAGTATCCACCTGGACCACCTGTCCAAAATACTGCCCCTCGTCAGAGGGAAAACTATAACTCTGACAGCCACTCTGCCATCCAGGTCACCTTGGAAGCCTGGAATGATAACCGTCTCCTAAAGGAGGCTGCCGTTATCAATTCCTTAGAACATCAACTTATGTTCTAAAACTGCTTCCGACTGTTTCTCCAGGATTGGATTAATATCAACTTATTGCACCTACTGCAAGAACAACATCTGGTGTGGTACTTGACATCTCATGATTGACTCAGTTGCCTAAGCAAGTGATCTGTCAATCATGCGTGTCCCTCTCCCCTTTAGTCTGTAAGACACCTTTAGAGAGGGTGACTCCATTACCTGCAGGTACACTACCGTGCCAGGAGTCGTCCATTCTAAATACTCATAGAATGCTGTCAAGGTACCCAGATTGGGAAACCACCCAAATCTAGATCTAAAACCATAGATCTAGTAACCAGATGTCTGATATAATATCCAAGTCCTTTGTGGAGAAACCACTGTGTGACGACCAAAAGTATAACCGATCGTAGTATAGGAATATCACTTCCTACTCTGTGTATGTCATCAAACACCAGGACATCACACCCTACTACCTTCTTAACAGATCCATCCCCTATTCTGATGAAGTCAAACCTATGACTGTCACATCAGAAATAGATGATCTATCTCCGCTATATCTGCTTTAGTCTATAAATAGACATAAGCTTGATGTCCACCAATGCTTCCGCTGCTCCCACTGACTACGACAACCCTCTGGCAGAGTCATATATACGTACGCTTCTAAAACCAGTTTAGAACGACGCTATACTCATTCTCCTGCCGGGTCTCACAGTCTGGAACAAAAGCAATGGCAAGTCTGGGTAAACAAGAACCTCCCTGCCACCGTCCTTGAGCATACCGAAGTACCTCTCGAGTGCCTGAGGTTACCCATCATATCTGCGGAGTGGCCAATGGAATGTCAAACCAGATTGAATCTTTAGGTTCTATATTAAATCTTCAGTAATCGTTTGCGGTTCTGGAATCACTTCCAGTTCTACCATACTCCCACTACTGTTTTCTGAAAAAATCCATTTTTGATAAAACTGTGGCGAGTCAAGAACAATATCACTATTGATCCTTCAGATGGTAGAAAATCAACCCTCGTCATAGCCCGGGTCAACCCACAAACAGCCACTACTGAAACGTGCCTTGAGTTGTCCAGTGTCTGGTTTTAAGCATAAGCCGGACAACTCCCCGTATCTTAACAATGTCAAGATATGAACTGTTCTATATCCAAGAAACAGAGGCACTGATTTAATTGAACCAGATTCAAATCATGCAGCTGTCTCCAGTGCATGTCAAGTAAATGGAAGAGAGGCCGATCAGCGTTACTCAACTTAGGAGTACTTCCAATTATGAGTAACCTGAAAGAGAAGCTAGTTCTCTTAATCATTACTATCAACTGAATACCATTCACAAGTATCTACATCTTCGATCACCTTGAAGAATCCCGATACTTGCAACACCTGGTTCTCTACTTTACTCTTATACCTATAACTCCTCAAAACTTAGACCCTGTGTTTCTACGAAACACATGTCTAAGAACTAGAGAAGTTAAAAGTAAACAGAATATAGTACGAGGACCAACCCCTCTGTCCTAATGTACACTAGACAATATACAATACTCTGTATAAGTCCCCTGAGTCTGATAACTCATTCACTGTGTGTCGTAGGTCGAAAACTGTACTTATGGTTAAGAAGAATTACACCGCTGTTTAATGCTCCTTACCTAACCATCCACTGATATAGGTAAATGTCATAGACATAATTTCAGAAAGGTATATCTCACTCTATGAAAATAGACGTACAGATATATCAATTAGGAATTGGTGCATAACAGCGGATATTCAAAACCAAATATTTGCCGACCGGCAAACAACCCAGGTGACTTCCTCAAATATCACCGATTACAACGAATCCCGATATAATGAGGATGGTCACCTAATTCCCAATAACTTACTCCCACTCATCGTCTGTAAAACCATACAGATGTGAGAATCCAACCTGGTAAATACATACCCTGGAGTAAGTGTCTAATCGGGAAATTAGTTTTCTTTTAACAGTACACAGTGAAACTGAAACATTGAAATGTTTCGATGGGGTATGCTGGTATTCCTAGTAATGCCTCTTCCATTATCCAGATTCACAACTATAACTGTATAATTCTTTGCCACCTCTCCAAATCCCTTTACATGTCTTTAGTCATTACCTTCTGTACACCCTTTTAGGCCAAATGGTTTTCTTCCTTCCCTACCGTTCGGCACCAGCCTATGGTTTGGAAGAAGACTATCCAATAAGCATAATGGGTGTACTGTCCTAGTCCTAGGAGCACTCGCAATGCGAGAGAAGGTGAGGATAAAAGACAACCGAATGTACTTAATTCATACGTGATTTAGGATTGACAAAGAAGTACATGGTTTGGTCGTGAATAGCAGTCGCAATTTACTTTGCCCTCTTACTAATCCCTTTCTTTGTCTGAACTTAATACCTTCTGTACACCGTTTAGGCTAATTGGCTTTCTTCATTCCCCACCGTTCGGCACCAGCCTAAGGTTTGGAAGAAGACTATCCAATTTGCGTAATAGGTGTACTACTCCTAAACCAAGGAGTACTCGCAACCTGAGAGAAGGTAAAAGGTAAAGACAACTGAATAGTCCTATTCGTTTTCTCCAGAACCGGAAACCATCCTCGAAGTCCTTCGAGTTCGTATATAACCATACGATGGTTTTGTCCAATGGAAGTGGACGTTCGTAGTAATACGGGGTGTCCCGGAGAAAAGGGTAAAAGTAGGAGTGGCAAAGAGGTCTGCAACTCTGACAATCCAAAAGCCAGTGTTAAGAAGGTTCGGTCAACTTGGTCACTGAGTCATAGTCTAGGGTCGGGTCAATGGTCGCTACCAGAGAGAGAGAAAAGAAACACTCAGCGTGCACTCTAACCTAGATCAGAATGGTTATCACTTTATCTAATCTGGAAACCTCCCACTGTAACGTCAAATTCTTCCCCAAACCTGAAAGAAGAATTAGCCGGGATAACCCGAGGAGTAAACCAACTCATCAGTGGGAATCGGGATCCAACTCTCATCGTATGATAACGTGACGGAATCAGCTCACGTTATCACACTCCAGAAGGTATGCGCATATCTGGCAAGTTTCAGTACTTTTGAAACTCCCGATGAGGATTTCTGCCCCATGCTCTTATGACCTTGACGAAGGTCAACAAATCATAAGTCACATGTCAAGTTCCACCCGTCATTGTCCAGGTTAATTTGAACCCACCCGTACAAGCCCTTGACGAAGGTCAACAAGGCTATACGACTGTCCCAAACCAACGCATCTATCTATGCTGCAGAAAGGCAACAAGCAGCTACCAAACACTATGCCTTGACGAAGGCCAACAAACATAGCTTGAATACTACGTGTTACCCGTCTGAAACGACGGAGGGCTACGAATGGTTTCTGGCGAAAACCTTTAACGTAATGAACTTGATATCGTTGAAGGAACTGATAGCTTTTATAAAAATATAGTGACGACAACCTTTGCTAAAGAGGTCACTCCCGGTGAAGGGATCTCGGCTCTTTCCCCGTAGAATGAGGTGCAGGATATTCCAACTGAATACCACGGTGCAAAGCAAAAGTAATCGGCTATAGTGAAGTTACTGCCCTGACGCAAACTTTTGTCCAAGGGGTCACTCCCGGTGAAGGGATCTCGGCCCTTGCCTCGTCGACTGAGGAGCAGGATATTCCAACTGAATACCACTGTGCAAAACAAAAGAGAACGCCCTTGCAATAACAGCTTTTTGAAAAAGTGTTCCAACAACATCAGAATAGGTTTGTTTAACTTGCATTGATCCGAATCAACGCAGTCCCATCAATTGATCACACCAATAAGAACGAAAATATACTGACGTACGTATATGCCATCCGCATTCGCCACTGGGTCCCGTCATCACCCGTTAGGTTAGCTAACTAACGGCAGAGCAGGGACTGGACTAGCGCGGATGAAAAACATATACAACATCTACTAATATATATACCAATATATAGTATTCGCTCAAGGCGTGATAAAATGCAACACAGAAAAGTATAGCAACACAGATCAATACAGATATCTGGGATCCCCGGGTTTCACAGAGCCCTTACTGAAACCCGACGTTCCCCTGGTCGTGTGGATAGCCTGTGCAATGAAAACCTAGACCCCTACGGGCGCGGCAAGTCACCCGCCAAAACCTGAAGCGAGGCAGCCCCCTTCAGCACCGTGAATGGACCACCCAGCACTTCACGGAATCCGGTAACTTGGGCACCCCTCCTGGGTCAACCCTATACCCCCTACGAGTGCGGCGAATAGCCCGCCAATCCTAGAGTGAAGCCCCCTCCGTCTCAATGCCATGAGATGCGGGCTTGTTGCCCTCCAGAATCCGGCTATCCGTGCACCCCTCCGCGGGGTAATCCTAGTACAGAAAGTAAAATATACATACAACGGGTACATCGACCGCAACCAGGTCGTGCCCCAAAATAATAATACAAACAGGCAGTGACGGCAGTCCACATGTCGGACGCTCGCCCCGCAATATCAAATGTACATATAAAACAGAACTGTACTACCACTGCAACCAGGCTATCCCCACGACCGATCCGCAACAACACAGTACAATCACAGAACATCAACGTGAAAATCACGTTCGCAAATCCGTCTAACCGGGCTATAGCAGTTAGACGGGATTTACCGATCAAGTGACATTCACGGTCGCAGATATAATGTAAAAACTGTGAACTAGCATGTTTAAAATATCCGATCGAACAAATTTATCAAAGTGGGCCCCCAAAAAGAACTGTAGCACTTACAGAAAACCTGGGCCCAAATAAAATGTCCCAATACCCTATTTTCAACACACAAGCTTACTGGGAAAATATGGTGCCACGATTCCTCTTTTCCGCCGCGCAAGCGCGGCCAAACCAGGGTTTTGGCCGCGCTTCCGCGGTGGAACTGAGGAATTAGTGGATCGTATTTTCCCAGATTTCTTATAATTGCTTGTACATGCCTCTGAAACAACCTGAAAAATTTTAGGAGCTCAAAAAATTTCAACAGAGAACACATGTGCTAAAAAATACGGTTTTTGGGGATTTTGTTCGATCGGGTTCTAAACGCGCTAGAGCAAGCTAGGGAAGGTTAATGGCGTGGCTCTGATACCATTGTAAGCCCGCGGGGGCGCCCCGGCCGTCGACCCGACGCCGGAAACGCGGAAAACAAAAACTTTGCGAACTTTGCAAAACGGCACCGCCGCGGACTTTTCACCCGGATCGGGCCATTAACCTAGCTAGCTAGCAAAAAGAAAAGAGTAGAAAAATTATACCAAGCGATCCGTGTCCTTCGGTCTTCATCTCCACTCCGATCTCCCGCGGAATCTCCGTCACCTCCTCGCTCGTCGGAAAGGGCACCACGTAGCCGGAATCTTTTACGGGCTCCCGCCTCTTGACCGAGGCAACTCGGGCGCGAAGTTGGCTAGCCGACGCGTCCAAGGCTTGCTATAGAAATAGTGTAGTGAGATGTCTCTTTAGGGTTTATGGAAGTTGCCTTGATGGAGGGATTTGAGGAGGAGAATGAATGAATGAGAGAAGCTTGGGATTTTTGCAAGCATAAAAGCATGAAATGAGATGAAGAATTTTCACCACGAGAAAAATGATCCTCTCATCTCTCTCCCTCAAGAATGGCCGGCCCTCTCTCTCTAGAAATGAGATTGGAGAGAGAAAAAGAATTCTCCAAGTCTATAAAAAACCAATGGAAAAACCAAATCAAGAAAAAGGTCACTCTCATTTCTTTTCTCATCATAACCAAGCACCATCAAATGAAAAGCAAAGAAAGGGACAAGAAAGGCATATCATCATGAAGCAAGTCTCATCATAATCCACAAGTGCAAGAAAACCCTCCACAAAAGAGTTATTTGCAAATTGCAAATAACCCCCTCCAACAAAAGTCCGGCCGAGAAGGAATGAAGGAAAACCGGCCGGAACGGAATGCAAACTGGCAACTTCACAAAACCGATCCCGTAATAAATTACAGGAAAACCCCACTACTGCAAATATATGCCCGCATTTGTATTCGCACTGAACACAAATGCAAAGAGACAAAACTACACTATCTAAAACTAGAATCCGGCTTAAGCCAAAGCCGGCTAGTAAAATCTGTCCGATCACGATCCGTCCAATACCGCACGTATCTGATCGAACCCTGCCATATCTCCATACGGCCTCTACAGCGTTTCGCCCGAAACTTGAGTAACTGTCTGTGTGGTGGACTCTAAAGACTCGTCAATACTGTGGCTGTGGATTTAACCACTAGCACGTCAGAGGTATAAGCCAATACGTGACGGGCCACCAGGTATTGACCAAAAGGGACGTCGATGAGCGAACTCATCCTGACACCCTACTGAGCCTGTCAGTGACAATATCCGTACAGTCCGGTCCGTTCGTCTATGAGCATCGCATGGCGGGCCTAGGGGGTTGGTAAAAGTCAGACCCCCAAAAGCGGTACAAGTCGCGTCGGAGTGTAGCCCAGAACACCCTGAGATACTACTGGAATACCTACCAGCAAATCTCCTGCCTTGGCCAAGGACTTTTCATGTTCTGGCTCTCCTAGACACAGCACGACCTCACCCCCAATACCGGGAGAGACGAACCCCTGCAGATCCGCTCACTGCCTCCATGTGGCTCGGGACTGTACCCAACTAAAACCTGTTTGCACGACTCCTTTGAGCCGTGGTAGGGTAGTAATCAAAGTACAGTGGGAACTCACACGAGACAAATGACGATCCCAGGTCGATGAACTAACCTGTACACATGTCACCTGGGAACTGCTATCTGACGTCTGGTATATCCCAACTAGCAGGTTCCCGGCGAGTCCTGTCCGGTGTACTCATAACCCAATGAGCACCTGTATACATCTTAGGTGAACCAACTGACACCAGTGGCTTGTGAGACCGGCCACCGCCCCTCGTCGGGGTCTCGACTGTATACACTAGTCTACTCTGGAGAAACGATGCCCTGTCTCGAATCTCCCACGACTAGGGACCTTTTAAGGATATGCTTGTAGACCCCCAGCTCCCACTTATATGATCGCCCTCATACTGCTGGTGGTCAAGCAAGAATCCAAGGGGCTTTATCAACGTGTAATAGCGACTCGAAAGGTCACCTAAAGCAGTACACGATGATAAAGATAAACCAGATAGCATACTATCATCTCGAGTAAGACTGTCCTACTGGGACAGGTCCTCCCCTCAATCATTGCAATCACGTGCCTGTGATCCAATAATTGACTCTGAGGGCACTATCTCCAACAAAAACCACCGTTTTGCACGCCCTCTTGGACGTGGTAAGATGGAAATCAAAGCACAGTGGGAACCACACGAGACTCTATGACGATCTCGGGTCAACAGACTACTCTGTACCAGTGTTACCAGAGAACTGCCATCTGACGTGAGGTATAATACCATCTGGGAGTTCTCGGCGAGTCCGTCCAGTGTACCCAGTCTCTACTGAGCACCCGTATATCATCTCTGATGTCAAACACCGATGGATATGGGATCATCCATCGCCCATCTACATGGGTCGAGAAGGTATATGCTAGTCTACTCTGGTATATCGATGCCCCGTCTCGATACACCCACGACTAGGGACTTTGAAGGATGTACTTATGGACTACCATGTCCCCAGTAGTATGATCCGCATCATAGTCCAGGTAGTCAAGTACAGATCCTAAGGGCTTTACCAATATGTAACAGAGAGACAATCAGCATACACGTTAAGGTAAAGGGTGACCAGATAGCATACTATCATGTCGAGCAAGAAAGTTCTCCCTATATATGTCCCAGCATCCACTACAATATACATCCTATGTACAGTAATGGCCTCTAGGGCATACATATAACTAATAATTTCCTCGTCGAATGAGGTGCGGGATATATCATATATATCACTGTGCAAAGCAGAAACTATAGAAGCAATCAAAAAACAAACCGAGTGTGTAGCATCTGCCAGTTATTGCTAAAGAAGTCACTCCCGGTGAAGGGATCTCGGTCCTTTCCTCATCGAATAAGGTGCAGGGTATATCGTATATACCGCTATGCAAAGCAAGAACTGTAGCTACCTGTTTTATTTTAAAATCTGATTCTACAACATCATTTGGTTTCTTTTATTTCATTAATCACATTAATGAAGTTCTATCATTTAAATACCTAAACATCACAGATAAATACGACGTACACTTATGCCATCCGCATTCGCCTCGATGTCCCCTCGTGCACCGTTAGGTTAGGTGTAACGTTTTAAAAATAATTAAATAAATAATTAAATGAATAAAAGTGTTTAAGTGAATTTTAGGATTTTCGGTAAAGTAAAACGTATTTTTCGTAAAACCAAACCGTGATTGTTTTTCATTATAAATTCAAAAATACCTATTTAATTATGTAATTACTAGTAAATAGTGTTTAATTAGCCACTTATAAATTTTTAGTTTAATTAAAAAATTTTCCTAAATTAATTATTTTAAATATTAACATAAGCTTTATTTTTACACTAAATTAGTGTAAATTACAAATTTAAATGGTTTTAATTTGTAAAAATGAACCATGGCATATTAGAATTTAGTGTGTATCATGCAAAAATTATTTGCAAATTTTTCCTAATTTCTAGAGCTTTCTTGAGTTGCTATAGTAAATAAATAAATAAATAATTAATTAAACCATGAAAAGACTTTAAATGATGATTCTTTCTTGAAACTTCCACACTTTTCTTCACTCTTTTCTCTTTCTCCCTCCCCATGGCCGGCCACAACTCATCCATGGCAGCCCCCCCCATTTTCCACCTCATTTTTATTCAAATATCATCAAAAATACATCAAAAATTCAATTAAAATTCCACAAAATCATATATATTTTCATACCCTTTATTCTCTACTCTTCTTTACATGGAATTTGGAGTGGGAAAGCATGTATTTTTGAGGCTCATTTTCAAGTTTGGACATGAGGTTGTGGAGGTATAAATCCTTCTCTTTTATTTTATTTCTATTAGATATTTCTTTTAAAGTTTAATTAGATTTAATCTATTAATTCTATTTACTACTTTTAAAATTCAAGTTAGGGTTTGAAAAATCAAGTTGTGATTTTTATTAATTAATAAGGGTTATAATCACTAGTTTAACATATTTAGAAGTGGAAATTCTTATAGGGATGATATGTTGTAAATTGTTAACCTAAAATTGATTTAATTATACTTTTTAGCTAACTAGTTTTTTATAAAATATGTTTATGGGTAATATAAAATTCCAATTAAGATTTCTATCATTAGATTGTAGTTTTAGTGAGCATATTAACATGTTAATGGAATGAAAAACTTAGTTTGATCACTAGATTCAATTGATAATTGGAAAATAGTAATAAAATGCTATTATTTTGTTAACTAGATTTTGGAAAATTCTAAATAAAAGGGATTTAAAATATAATATTGGTTTCATTATATCATTATCATCATAAATTGTGGTTTAAGTCATTAATTTATGCAAAATCATGTTTTGAGGTGGAATTGTGGTATTTTGCTTGGAAAATGTTGAAAATTGTTAAATGTTGTAAACTAGAAATTTCAAATTTATATAAATTTGTGTAATAAAAATATAGTAATGGTTTGTATAGTCTAGTAATGCTATTTAATGAGTTTTATGACCATTAGTTTCATTTAAATGTCAAGTTTTGATGAAAAACGGTATATTGGCATTTTCGGGTTTTTGCGAAATTGGACAGTTTGATAGATTTTAGGGTTTCGATGGATTTAATCGTGTTTTATGGTATAAGTAATGTGTTTTTAAACTACAAGTTGTTTGATGATGTTATCTCGATCCATCGGAGTTTGTACGCCGATATCGAGCGGTATTTGGTTCTTTTGCGTGGACGGGACATAGGTTTTAACCTATGCTTGTTCTTTGTATCGTTTGACTTTTGTATGTGATTCAGTTTACGATGCTATTTAAATGTTTGCGTCTAGGTACCCCTCACGTGGACTGCGGGCGATGAAGAGGAGGATGGCGACACTGTCTTCGGCAGACATGGACCAGGTGAGTAGATGTATATCTACGGGGGGAAGTCGGGTGGATGGCGTTTAGCACCCCCGCAACGTAGAATAGGAATAGTACTTAGTGACATTAGGAAACCCGATGTGACCCTAGATTCTTACCGAGCAGGACCCTAGTAATGACCCTAGGCGGGACTAGACTGATTTAGGAAAACCATACCTGAGGATGAATACTTTGGGAAAGGTTCGTAGGTTTCTGATAGAAACATACACGCACACACTAAAACTTGACTTGGCGTATACGTATATGTGTGTATATATATAAAACTAGGTATAGGTGTATATATATACACCACACGTATATGGGATTCATTGATGTGATATGATATCCGAGGTATGATGAAACAGTATAACTGGGCTTGATGCCGTGATTCTTGACTATACAGTCGTAATAAAGTGTTAGCGGATCATTAGAGAATGAGATAATGAACATGCATATATAAATTATAAAGAGTGGTGGTGATATTGATGTACATGGGACGCTAGAATAGTACCCGGACTGTAACTGGTGACTGATCACGATATGATATATGTATAACTTGATTACGACATGATATTTCTGAGGATAAACTAATGATGCTTATCATGATGGCAATGATATATGATTGATGTATGCGATCACAGTTTAACACCTTGATCATGAGATGTGCTGATGATGACATTATACGAATGAGGAGACACATAGGAGATACTTGACCGTACCCCGATATTGGGATGCCGTACGATGGATTTTACCGTACGAGGCTTAGATTTGATGATTGATCCGCACTCTTGATTCGAGGAAGCCGTACTACGTACGTGACGCTATTGAGGCGGGATCGCCGACTATTAGAGATATTGATTAAGACCTTAGGTAGACTCTAGTTTCTTACTGACTAGTCTATTAGGTTTAATTCCTTAGGATGTTAGATGGACAATGGTTTAGGTTCGACTCACATAGTGGTAGTTGTACTCGTATCTCGCAGAGGAGTGGATAATGCACATCTGTATTTACATTCATACTGTAATCATCATGGTGCATGTTCTTTTATATGTTGCTATAATCAGTATAAACTTTACCTGTTAGGACACCAGCACTATTACCGATGATGCGCATGTTCCACGCACACTTATTTGCCGGCTCACACACATCATCATCGGTAATTGCTATGTCACGTACACTTTAGATCATATTGTCTTTTATGGATAGAATCAGTTAGCAACTAGACAGATATAATATTGTGATTATTTTCTGACATTAGTATAAGACATGATATTTATTACTTAGACATTGATGCATTCATATTTCATGTTATCGCACAGTAGTATGGGCATATGCTGACACTTATCATATACTTACTCATGATTTTGAGATTTGGATTTCTATGAGATTTCTGGATTTTTGGGGAAAACCGCAAAAATATATAAAAACTTCTCTCTCTCTCCTCTTCTCTTTTTAAATAAGATGCGGTTTTCTCGTGATGTATGAGTCGTCCACCATGAGTATTTCATGTTTTCTGTTGGATTTCGAGACCCGATTCGAGGAGTGGATGAACCGTCTCGGGTACATGGTGGGCCCGGTATGGTACCCCGGGGCAAGAAGATCGAGTTGTAGACGATGAGCCTGTCAGGGGAAGGCTACCTACCGGTGATGTCTGGCGCGGCGGATATCCGGAGGATACCGACCGTTGTCGTGAGATTTGATGATATGGGCCGATCCGAACTGACGGAGCCCGAGATATTGAGACTTGAGATTACATGTGTTGTGTCGATGTTTGACACGGATTTCCATGGGTTTCATTATTCAGATTTCAGATTCTTATACACATTCTACTATGATAATAGCTAAAGATTTTTTTATACATATATATCTGGATTTCAGGATTTGTTACTTTACCTTCATGGTGCATGCATTTCATTCATATGACATAGTATTATATGAGGCACTGACACGACACGGAGTATTTGCACTTACACGTAGTATTACCCTGCTATTACTAGATGATTGGGATATTATAGTGTATTATTATTATGACCTAGGATAGCGTCGTGCATTCGATTTCTTTTCGTAGATGTCTTCTACTCACGAGTTGGCAACTCACCCCCGTTGTGCCAAATTCTTTACAGGTTCGATGTACAGGTTTCCGTGGCAGCTTGTTGGCACATCTTTTCTTCAGGGTGATTTGCACGGTAGGTTGGTTCACTTGTATCCGAACCACCATTGTACTTTTATTCATTCATTTGTATCTAGTAAGCTCCATCAACCATATTTGTATTACTTGATAAGTTTATTGGACCAGTTGTTTATTTCGACCTTAGAGTCGCGCATGTGTTATTCAGATCTGGTGGTTTTGTTTTCTTTTGAGTTTTGAGCCTCGCCTATTGGCGTTGTATATTATTTTGCTTGCTGTGGTTGTTTCCGCCTGTTGGCGTTGATGCTAGCTCCCGTTTGGGGATGCTTTTTATTGTTTATGTATATTATACTTGTTGTACCGGTTTGGGGGCCAGTTTTTACAGAGGAGACTCTGCCGAAATTTTTGGGAAAATTGCTGATGCTTTTAAACTTGTTTTCTTTTTCTTCTTCTTCTTCTTCTTCTTCTATGGTTTAGATTTCTGGGCTTCGGCTTACTTAGGTTACGTGGCGCCTCTAGACGCTTCGTAATCTAAGTGCCGGTCACGTTCCGTACTTTCGGGTCGTGACAAAGTTGGTATCAGAGCGCTAGGTTTAACCCTGTATAAGTCTAGGTGACCCTTGGTTGATGGAGTAGGCGATTTAGGTAGAGTAACGTACCGTGGGTATGGTCCGCGGCATACTTACGATACGCTACTCTGCTTAAGGAGCCTTAGGATGTACATTGTTTGCACCGTATTTCATTCGTTCCTTTGATCTATCTTCATCGATGTCGGATGGTGGTTTCTGTTACCACGGGCAGAGGGAGCTGCGGCTCGAATGCGATAACCATTAGAGTATTGGTTATTCTTGAGGATTGAAGCATTGCTTAGCGTGCGGATGAAGGGTATTCACATGCTGTCCGGATGAAGTTAAAGGGTTCGAACGATTATCAGAAAACCATTTTCCTAAGTTTAAAGTATTCGGAAGAACATGCAGGTATTTCGATAGACCCTCTAGAAGAATGAAACCCTAACTCAACATAATGACCACGAGAACGCCCTTGAACCTTAGGGTTTACGGCAGTTCCGCTGTGCCATTAGTGAGGCTTGGGTTTACCCTTCTACAGCTGGATCATCGATGCTGGGATATGTACCGGATATTTTTAAACTGTACTTGAGTGTTGAGCTCTCGGAGAATTATGGGATTTTGATGGATCGATCGAAAAGTTTAATGTAGTCCGGATATCAGGTGAAGGGATCGATTACATGGGAGACTCTAGATATGAGTGTTGCCGTTGGTAGCGCAGTCTGCATAGCTACGAAGAGGCGAGTTTAAAGCAGCCGACATCAGAGGAAAGAGGCGCACATTGACGATAGTGTTTACGATTGTGATTTAGTGATTTGAATTTCATATTTTCATTGATTGGATTTTGGTATTTGAGGACTTTGTTCTACGATTGGTATTTCATGTGTGTACCTTCATTCTATTTGTGTTTCATATATCAGTTGTATTGATGTTGTTTAGTACACAACCAGTACACTTGATTTGGTTTTATATATTTGGGATTTTTGATTTGATTTCGTGCATTGGAGTTACACGTGATTTTGACATATGTTTCGACCTAGTTTTCATGCATTTTTGTGCTGTGATTTCGATTTTGATATTCGATGTATGTTTTCGTGCACCATGTGCACCTGATTAGGATTCTTGCGCATACTTGGCGCACTTGATGCGATTTTGTGCACACCAGATGCACTAAATCGGGGTTTTGTGCAGATTAGATGCACCTGATATTGTGTCGTGCACACCCGTTGCACTTGACAGATATTTTTGGTGCACACCTGTTGCACTTAGTTTTGTTTTGTAGGTATTCATGGTATCTGTAATTGGTTTCGATTTCAGTGCGCACCGGACGCACATGACATTTTATTGATGTGATTGGGATTGATTTTAGTTTGAGCAGTATGTTTTCCTAATTATTATTATTGATTTAGTAACCAGACGGGACGTGTATATTAAATAAACGATATATATATATATAGTTATTTTTTTAAAAATAAACGTCCGCTACTTATGCCGTGACACGTGCATCACACGGCAATTTTCAAAAGGGGTTTTTGTATATTTCCTTATCCAGATATTTGTACAGTTTCACTATGATGCACACTATATATAAGTTATAGATTGATGTATATTATGTTGGTTTTCATATTGGGTTTTGATATTTTATTCTCGCCATAACTCCGATGATTTCGTTATGCTTGACGGGGTTGATTTTTTGTTATGTATTGATGATTTCGGAGCCCCGATGATTTGAGTGTTTTGCTAAATGTTTTAGTATTTGGAGGGGGAGTTTTAATTTAAATTCGGGGACCGAATTTCTTAAAGGGGGGAAGATTGTAACGTTTTAAAAATAATTAAATAAATAATTAAATGAATAAAAGTGTTTAAGTGAATTTTAGGATTTTCGGTAAAGTAAAACGTATTTTTCGTAAAACCAAACCGTGATTGTTTTTCATTATAAATTCAAAAATACCTATTTAATTATGTAATTACTAGTAAATAGTGTTTATTTAGCCACTTATAAATTTTTAGTTTAATTAAAAAAATTTCCTAAATTAATTATTTTAAATATTAACATAAGCTTTATTTTTACACTAAATTAGTGTAAATTACAAATTTAAATGGTTTTAATTTGTAAAAATGAACCATGGCATATTAGAATTTAGTGTGTATCATGCAAAAATTATTTGCAAATTTTTCCTAATTTCTAGAGCTTTCTTGAGTTGCTATAGTAAATAAATAAATAAATAATTAATTAAACCATGAAAAGACTTTAAATGATGATTCTTTCTTGAAACTTCCACACTTTTCTTCACTCTTTTCTCTTTCTCCCTCCCCATGGCCGGCCACAACTCATCCATGGCAGCCCCCCCCATTTTCCACCTCATTTTTATTCAAATATCATCAAAAATACATCAAAAATTCAATTAAAATTCCACAAAATCATATATATTTTCATACCCTTTATTCTCTACTCTTCTTTACATGGAATTTGGAGTGGGAAAGCATGTATTTTTGAGGCTCATTTTCAAGTTTGGACATGAGGTTGTGGAGGTATAAATCCTTCTCTTTTATTTTATTTCTATTAGATATTTCTTTTAAAGTTTAATTAGATTTAATCTATTAATTCTATTTACTACTTTTAAAATTCAAGTTAGGGTTTGAAAAATCAAGTTGTGATTTTTATTAATTAATAAGGGTTATAATCACTAGTTTAACATATTTAAAAGTGGAAATTCTTATAGGGATGATATGTTGTAAATTGTTAACCTAAAATTGATTTAATTATACTTTTTAGCTAACTAGTTTTTTATAAAATATGTTTATGGGTAATATAAAATTCCAATTAAGATTTCTATCATTAGATTGTAGTTTTAGTGAGCATATTAACATGTTAATGGAAAGAAAAACTTAGTTTGATCACTAGATTCAATTGATAATTGGAAAATAGTAATAAAATGCTATTATTTTGTTAACTAGATTTTGGAAAATTCTAAATAAAAGGGATTTAAAATATAATATTGGTTTCATTATATCATTATCATCATAAATTGTGGTTTAAGTCATTAATTTATGCAAAATCATGTTTTGAGGTGGAATTGTGGTATTTTGCTTGGAAAATGTTGAAAATTGTTAAATGTTGTAAACTAGAAATTTCAAATTTATATAAATTTGTGTAATAAAAATATAGTAATTGTTTGTATAGTCTAGTAATGCTATTTAATGAGTTTTATGACCATTAGTTTCATTTAAATGTCAAGTTTTGATGAAAAACGGTATATTGGCATTTTCGGGTTTTTGCGAAATTGGACAGTTTGATAGATTTTAGGGTTTCGATGGATTTAATCGTGTTTTATGGTATAAGTAATGTGTTTTTAAACTACAAGTTGTTTGATGATGTTATCTCGATCCATCGGAGTTTGTACGCCGATATCGAGCGGTATTTGGTTCTTTTGCGTGGACAGGACATAGGTTTTAACCTATGCTTGTTCTTTGTATCGTTTGACTTTTATATGTGATTCAGTTTACGATGCTATTTAAATGTTTGCGTCTAGGTACCCCTCACGTGGACTGCGGGCGATGAAGAGGAGGATGGCGACACTGTCTTCGGCAGACATGGACCAGGTGAGTAGATGTATATCTACGGGGGGAAGTCGGGTGGATGGCGTTTAGCACCCCCGCAACGTAGAATAGGAATAGTACTTAGTGACATTAGGAAACCCGATGTGACCCTAGATTCTTACCGAGCAGGACCCTAGTAATGACCCTAGGCGGGACTAGACTGATTTAGGAAAACCATACCTGAGGATGAATACTTTGGGAAAGGTTCGTAGGTTTCTGATAGAAACATACACGCACACACTAAAACTTGACTTGGCGTATACGTATATGTGTGTATATATATAAAACTAGGTATAGGTGTATATATATACACCACACGTATATGGGATTCATTGATGTGATATGATATCCGAGGTATGATGAAACAGTATAACTGGGCTTGATGCCGTGATTCTTGACTATACAGTCGTAATAAAGTGTTAGCGGATCATTAGAGAATGAGATAATGAACATGCATATATAAATTATAAAGAGTGGTGGTGATATTGATGTACATGGGACGCTAAAATAGTACCCGGACTGTAACTGGTGACTGATCACGATATGATATATGTATAACTTGATTACGACATGATATTTCTGAGGATAAACTAATGATGCTTATCATGATGGCAATGATATATGATTGATGTATGCGATCACAGTTTAACACCTTGATCATGAGATGTGCTGATGATGACATTATACGAATGAGGAGACACCTAGGAGATACTTGACCGTACCCCGATATTGGGATGCCGTACGATGGATTTTACCGTACGAGGCTTAGATTTGATGATTGATCCGCACTCTTGATTCGAGGAAGTCGTACTACGTACGTGACGCTATTGAGGCGGGATCGCCGACTATTAGAGATATTGATTAAGACCTTAGGTAGACTCTAGTTTCTTACTGACTAGTCTATTAGGTTTAATTCCTTAGGATGTTAGATGGACAATGGTTTAGGTTCGACTCACATAGTGGTAGTTGTACTCGTATCTCGCAGAGGAGTGGATAATGCACATCTGTATTTACATTCATACTGTAATCATCATGGTGCATGTTCTTTTATATGTTGCTATAATCAGTATAAACTTTACCTGTTAGGACACCAGCACTATTACCGATGATGCGCATGTTCCACGCACACTTATTTGCCGGCTCACACACATCATCATCGGTAATTGCTATGTCACGTACACTTTAGATCATATTGTCTTTTATGGATAGAATCAGTTAGCAACTAGACAGATATAATATTGTGATTATTTTCTGACATTTGTATAAGACATGATATTTATTACTTAGACATTGATGCATTCATATTTCATGTTATCGCACAGTAGTATGGGCATATGCTGACACTTATCATATACTTACTCATGATTTTGAGATTTGGATTTCTATGAGATTTCTGGATTTTTGGGGAAAACCGCAAAAATATATAAAAACTTCTCTCTCTCTCCTCTTCTCTTTTTAAATAAGATGCGGTTTTCTCGTGATGTATGAGTCGTCCACCATGAGTATTTCATGTTTTCTGTTGGATTTCGAGACCCGATTCGAGGAGTGGATGAACCGTCTCGGGTACATGGTGGGCCCGGTATGGTACCCCGGGGCAAGAAGATCGAGTTGTAGACGATGAGCCTGTCAGGGGAAGGCTACCTACCGGTGATGTCTGGCGCGGCGGATATCCGGAGGATACCGACCGTTGTCGTGAGATTTGATGATATGGGCCGATCCGAACTGACGGAGCCCGAGATATTGAGACTTGAGATTACATGTGTTGTGTCGATGTTTGACACGGATTTCCATGGGTTTCATTATTCAGATTTCAGATTCTTATACACATTCTACTATGATAATAGCTAAAGATTTTTTTATACATATATATCTGGATTTCAGGATTTGTTACTTTACCTTCATGGTGCATGCATTTCATTCATATGACATAGTATTATATGAGGCACTGACACGACACGGAGTATTTGCACTTACACGTAGTATTACCCTGCTATTACTAGATGATTGGGATATTATAGTGTATTATTATTATGACCTAGGATAGCGTCGTGCATTCGATTTCTTTTCGTAGATGTCTTCTACTCACGAGTTGGCAACTCACCCCCGTTGTGCCAAATTCTTTACAGGTTCGATGTACAGGTTTCCGTGGCAGCTTGTTGGCACATCTTTTCTTCAGGGTGATTTGCACGGTAGGTTGGTTCACTTGTATCCGAACCACCATTGTACTTTTATTCATTCATTTGTATCTAGTAAGCTCGAGCTTGTTCCCTTGTTTGGGCTCGGCTTCCCTCGAAAAAACGCAAGCTAACAGTAGTATGAGTTCCCGCGCGAAGGATTCAATCCAGCTATAGCTCCCATGAGAGGGCTCATCAACCATATTTGTATTACTTGATAAGTTTATTGGACCAGTTGTTTATTTCGACCTTAGAGTCGCGCATGTGTTATTCAGATCTGGTGGTTTTGTTTTCTTTTGAGTTTTGAGCCTCGCCTATTGGCGTTGTATATTATTGTGCTTGCTGTGGTTGTTTCCGCCTGTTGGCGTTGATGCTAGCTCCCGTTTGGGGATGCTTTTTATTGTTTATGTATATTATACTTGTTGTACCCGTTTGGGGGCCAGTTTTTACAGAGGAGACTCTGCCGAAATTTTTGGGAAAATTGCTGATGCTTTTAAACTTGTTTTCTTTTTCTTCTTCTTCTTCTTCTTCTATGGTTTAGATTTCTGGGCTTCGGCTTACTTAGGTTACGTGGCGCCTCTAGACGCTTCGTAATCTAAGTGCCGGTCACGTTCCGTACTTTCGGGTCGTGACATTAGGTAACTAACGATAGAGCAGGGCAGGGCTAGCGCGGGTGTAAAACATAAGTAACGTCTATATAATATATCATATATACTATATACTGTATCTATCACAGAACATCACATATATCGCAGCAGAAGAAACATATGAAACATTGGATATACTAGGACGTCCGTGTTTTCAATACGAGCCAGTATAAAACACGGATTCCACGGTCGTGATGAATAGCCAATCCCACACCCCTAGACCCCTACGAGAGCGACAAGCAACCCTGCCAATTCTAGGGTTAGGAGACCCGGACTCGACTCCTCGAGATTGTCTCCCACTGGACCCTAGAACCCGGTTACTTGTGCTCCCCTCCTTGGGTCTATCCTAATGCGGAAAAATAAATAATATACAAAGGGTGACATCTTCCGCAACCTGGAAGTGCCCCAAATAAAAGAATATTACATACAAGTTTTTACATGAATGAAAATGAAAAACACTCATCTCACATAAAACCCCCCCGGCTATTCAAACACGACGATCCAATATAACATATCCAGCAACACATAACATCACATGTCATCAACGAAAGTAAATATGCGCATCCTAATTGTCGTTGATATATAGCAACGAAACCGGCGATATCACATATTACACTTACGGTCACAGAAAAGAAAGTGTAAAACTACAACAGTTGGAATCCGCAACCTCTTTAGACATCACATGCTTAATCAAATGAAATACTTAGACATCACATGCCTAACAGTTATAAACCCCGCATTTTAGTCTCATTATCGAAAACTCTTTTCAATATCAAGTGAAACTAAACCGCTAGATTTATAACATTCATTCAGTTATCTCATAACTGTTTGTGAATTCCAATTATTGTATCCCATTCCGGATAAATAAAATATATTAAACTTTCCGATCGAACATTCGAACCCAAGTTTTCCCGAAACCGTTCAACACATGAAATAGGTTCAAAGACATTCACTTCATGCTTCAGTACCAACGGTCCAGCCGTAGAAGGGTCAAGCCAACGCCTCACATGTGGCACGCCGTACTGCCCCAAACCCGAAAGTTCAAACGGCAGTTCAAGACTGTCACATAATCGAGTTAAGGTTTGTTGTCTTCTAGAGGGACCATCGCATTACTTGCACTACTTAGAACGTCCTTAAATCACAGAAAAATCCAACACTTGGAAATTTTCCGGCATGGGAAAAGTTAGGTATTTATATCCGGTCGAACTTTTTAACATATTCTAAAGTTATCCGGAAAGCCACATAGACAAGATTTGATAATCCGATCGAATCGTCGATTCCCAATACAACCCTAGAACACTCAACTCTTGAGTCAAATTAAAAATTCCCAGAAATTCAGCATAATAAAATAGTAATTACTGTGCAAAATGGGAGTGATGATGTCATCATATTGCCGCGGAACTGCCGCAGAAGCCACGCTTCTGCCGCGGTTCCGCCGCACTCTTTACTGTTCATGGGATAAATTTTGCATCGTAATTCCTATATTTCCCTGCTGAATTTTTTAAGCATTTTTAATATGGAAAAATCCCAGATTTTAGAAAAAGTCCAGAGAGCACTTGGGTTTTAGGGTTTCGGGTTCGTTCGGGTTTCAAACGTCGTCTAGACTTCGCCTAAGGCTCTAGCTAGTCTCTGATACCACTGTAGGGTTCCTAGGCACACTATAGAGGTTTCACAAGGTATCAACCATGCCAATTTCAAATTTTACCTGTGCCGAGAAACCCTAATACGGATCGTTGACTAGAAATTTAGGCGAAAAACGAATCTAGTTAACAACTTAACTAAAGATAAGAAGCTACAACCTTTGTAGATCCGGATATCCACTTCCTTACCTCCACGTAGACGTCCTCTCGCTGTCCGTCTCGAATCCCGAACTCAATCGTCGGCTTCATCGGAGAAAAGGGCGGACTAGGTCGTCGGCTTCGTGCCGAAGATGATCTACGTCGAGGCATCACAAGTTCAAGCTCCAACTTCACCAAGTTGTGAAACTTGTGAAGAAAACACCCAAAACAACTTGGCAAGAAATAGAGGATGAAGAAATAGGAGGTGGGTTCACTTTAGAATTGGATTTCTCACACTTTTGCTCAAGTTGCCATTGATGGCATCAAGCTTTTTCTTTTGAAGATGAAGAAGAAGATGAAGCTAGAATATGATAAGTGTTAATCCAAATAGAAAAGAAAAATGAATACTTATCATATACTAACTAGGATAGAGTGTAGAGAATAGACCATGGTTACTTGGATGGGTTAGGGTTAAGCATGAAGACAAGAATGGTTAAGAAGTCAAAGCTTCATGAAGCTTCAACTAGAAACAAATAAAGCCACCATTCTCATCTTAATCTTATCCAAATAAATGAATAAACAAATAAATGAATAAATGAATAAGAAAAACCCTAATCTCAACTTAACCATGGTTTAATTCTATACACTTAACCAAATGAGCAAGTATCATCAAACATGATACAAAGATGTGCACAAAAATATATCACATATACAACTTGCACATCAAGTGTGAAAATCCATTTAAAGTGAACTAATACTAGCTAATGCAAAGTAATATATCAAATATATAATTATACATTAAATCATTAAATCAACACTTGATTTAACGATCCGGTCATATCGCATATAACCGACTAGTATCCTATGTATCGGCTGATCGAATCAATCCTTGATTCGATATCTAGGTTATATCGAATATAACCAATCGATACATCCATCACGAGAATGATATACGGTATCACATACACGCATTATTCTCGGTCCTGCACATATCTCATATGCGCTCCTATTTCGTTTCGCTTGAGCCAGGAAACCTCTGTGCAGGACTCTGAAGACCCGTCAATACGCCGGTAGCAGATGATGATCATATCAAGCACCTACAAGCCGCAAGCGGTCTGCTAAACGTAACGGCCATCCGGGTATTGAGCGATCAGAAGATCGACGAGCTAGCCCGCTCATACTCCTGTGAATCCAACCAGTAACACTTACCGTACAGTCCGGTCTATTCGTCTGATATGTCGCATATCAAGTCTAGGGGTGGTAAACGTCAGACCCCAATAACCGATAAGTCATGCCGATATGAGGCACATAACGGGTCGAGAAACTACTGGTAACACTTACCAGCAAATCTCTGATCATCCCTGGCCAGGGACTTCCATGTTACAGCCAATCGAGCACAGCGCAACATCAACCCCCAATACCGGGAGAGACGAAACCCCTCCTATCGCTCATTGCCTCCATGTGACTCAGGACTGTACCCAAAGACCACCGTTTTGCACGCCCTCATGGACGTGGTAAGGTGGAGATCAAAGCACAGTGGGAATCACACAAGACTCTATGACGATCTCGGGTCTACAGACTAACCTGTACAAGTGTCACCTGAGAACTGCCATCTGACGTGAGGTATAATACCATCTGGGAGCTCTCGGCGAGTCCGTCCAGTGTACCCAGTCTCCACTGAGCACCCGTATACCATCTCTGATGTCAAACACCAATGGATATGGGATCATCCATCGCCCATCTCATGGGTCGAGAAGCGTATACGCTAGTCTACACTGGTATATCGATGCCCTGTCTCGATACACCCACGACTAGGGACCTTGAAGGATGTACTTATGGACTACCATGTCCCCACTAGTATGATCTGCATCATAGTCTAGGTAGTCAAGTACACATCCTAAGGGCTTTATCAACATGTAACTATAAGACAGTTTAAAGAGACAAGTGTACATGTTAAGATAAAGAGTAACAAGATAGCATACTATCATATCGAGCAAGAAAGTCATCTCTATATATGTCCAAGCATCCAATATAATATACATCATCTGTACAATACTGGCCTCTAGGGCATACATACAACTAACAGTATTAAACCAACCACAGATTTTCAATGTCAAGAATACACACAAAAGAAAGTCTCCGGAAATAAATCAGACTTTCTTATGGTATTGTAGACTGGGTCACATCAATGAGAGAAGGTTGACGAAGTTACATACAGAAGGATATTTGAATCCGTTCGAATATCAATCGTATGCCACTTGTCAATCCTGTCTCAAAGGAAAGATGACAAAGACTCCGTTCACTGGACACGGAGTAAGAGCGAGCGAGCTCTTGGGACTCGTACACAGCGACGTGTGCGGTCCAATGTCTACACATGCGCGAAGCGGTTTTTCTTACTTCATTACTTTTACAGATGATTTTTCAAGATTCGGACATGTCTTCTTAATGAAACATAAGTCCGAAGCCTTTGGAAAATTCCAGGAATATAAGAACGAGGTAGAAAAACAAACCGGCAAAAGTATCAACATTCTAAGATCAGATCGAGGTGGTGAATACTTGAGTGCCGAGTTCCTGGACTATTTAAAAGAGAATGGAATTCTCTCTCAGCTTACTTCTCCATACACTCCGCAACATAACGGTGTATCAGAGAGACGGAACCGAACTGTCACGACTCGAAAGTTCGGAACATGACTGGCACTTAAACTACAAACGTCTCGAGGCGTACGTAATCTAAGTAAACCGAAAACCCAGAAATCCAAACCAAGAAATGCAGTAGAGTGAAGGAAAAACAATTTAAATTCGAGTAGTTTTAATAGCATAAGCCGAGTTATGCGGTTTTAGAAACATCAAAAATATACTGAAAATTTCGGCAGAGTCTCCTTTGTAAATACTGGCCCCCAAACGGGATACAATATGAATAGTATACGAAATCAATAAAAGGCATCCCCAAGCGGGAGCTAGCTCTTCGTCAATTGATGGTCACAACCATACAAGCAATATAATATACAACGCCAACGGCGAGGATCAGAAACTCAAAAGGAAACTCAAACCACAAGAAAACCACAGAAATAAAACGCGCGACTCTAAGGTCGAAAGAATAGCATCTCTGGTCTCTATCTCAAAAAAATACATTTTTGGTTGATGGAACTTCTAGATACAACAGAGTAATAAAATACAAGTTATATAATAGGGGTACGATACAAGTAAACCCACCTACTAGCAAATCACCCGAAGGAAACTATGCCCGCAAAGCCGTAATGAAACCTGTACGGCAAACCTGCAAGAAACTGGGACACAACGGGGGTGAGTTGCCAACTCATGAATAGAAAACATCTACGCACAGAAATCACATAAATAATGCAACCTAGGTCAAAGATCATAATATATCCTCAATTATATATATAACATGCAACCTATAACAAGGCTAGGGTAAATATCTAACCCGAGTGTAATCTCATGTGCCTGTGTCAGTGCCTCAGGTAGCAATATATCATATGAATGAGGTATGAATGCATGAAAACAGAATACATGTAAATGAAGAAACTGTTTTCATAATTTAGTGAGATTTCCTTGTATTTTTAAAATGAGGTATCATAATGAAATTAGCATGAAACAGTGCTTAGCATCGGCACAAAACGTAATCCCAAAATCTCGATATCTCTGTATCACAGTCTCTGTACCTCAATATATCGAAATCTCAATGTCTCAATCACAATATCTAGGGCGCCGTCAGTCCAGACCGGCCCCGACCATCCATCTCAAGACCACGACGGTATCCTCCGGATATCCGACGCGTCGGGTAAAATCACCGGTAGGTAGTGCTCCCCTGCCAGGCTCACATCGTCATCATCACGCGTTTCTTGCCCCGGGATACCTTACCGGGTCCACCATGTACCCGAAACGGTTCATCCGTCTCCTCGAATCGGGTCTCGAAATCCATCAGCAAACTCATGGTGGACGACTCATACATCATGGGAAAAATCGCACTTTTTTATTTAAAAAGAGAGAAATCAGTTTATATAAGTTTTGCGGTTTTCCCCCCAAATCCAGAAAATCTCATGGAAATCCGAATCCAAATCATCAATAGCATGTAAAACCATGAATATAGGCATAACAATGAATAACAGTATGCATGAAGGGACAAGTAATAACTACAATGTTAAGCTGGAATATAAGGCAGGTACACTAATATCATGTCAAATTACTAACTAACAAGCTAAGTCAAGCAATAATATTTTCTAAGGTGTACGTGACATGGCAATTACCGATGAAGATGTGTGTGAGCCGGCAAGTAAGTGTACGTGGTATATACGCATCATCGGTAATGGTGCTGGTGTCCTAACAATATGATATCAACATTGCAATAAGAAATTATAACATAAGTATGCGATGCGAAGCGAACCACAATAATAAGCGGGAGCTGAATACTAGATGCAACTGTAACTAACCTGCATTAATCTAATATAAGTCCTACAAATGGTGCCTTTTGAAATAACACGAATCATGGGGTTTTGAAAATAGGGGCTACGGTGTTTTATGAAAAGATACGTCTTTTGAAATATCCGTAGGATCCCTTGGGCTGTCTTTTAAAATACCCACGATTCGCTAGTTTTTGAAATAGGTAAGAATCGAATCTAATCTAACAACTAAACTAAACTAAAGGGCTAAGCTAACAAGCTGGACTACAGGTAAGGAAACCGCCTAACATCTGAGTCGATACATATACATACCTGTATATATATTAGTCGGTGATCCCGCCTCAATAATATCATATCCGATACCATATCTATAATCAGACATCCTAAGTCAAGAGTGCGGATCAATCATCAATATATAGCTCGTACGTAAATCCGTCGTACGGCATCCCAAATCGGGGTACGGGTCAATATCACATTCATCATACTATTCATCCGGTATCCTCTTTATCAAATATCATGATCGGGGTACTGATCTACGTCTAGTACAATACTGATACCGCCTAAGTATGCATGCACGTGTGTGAAACACTATGTCAAGGACCCGCTACAACGTCAAGTCGTATCTCAAATACGAACCCTGCTATACCACCGATCTCACGGCCTCAAATCAAATCTCATTGACTCATTTTAAATCCCAAGTACTATCCTCATTATCCATGCATGCGTATATGAATGTACATATGCATAGTCCCATACCCACGCATATATACATATATACACATCCCAATCTGCACACAAGAAAGTAAAGTATGCAAGTATGTAGGTGTGTATGTGTAGTGCAACACTACCCTAGGGTTCGCAACACTAAAATAATCCAACACACCAATATCCATCCTAAACATCGTTATTAATCCCAAATAACATATAATAATTGTTGGTGTGTATACGCATCCGTATACACCACTACGGAATGCGGTGGTGCTATACGCCATCCACCCGTAGATATAAATCTACTCACCTGGTCCTCGCTCGCCGGTGCCGACGTCGTCACGCGCTTGCTTGTCGTCTCGAAGTCCATATGGGGTACCTACATATCATAACGCACCATATCGCATTAAAATCCGACTCATGACCAAAACGACGCACGAATCCCATATAGGTCAAAACCTATGGTTGCCTTTATAAATCAACCCCAAAACCCTCGATGTCGGCGTACAAACGCTAAACCATCGAGAAAAACACCAAACGTACCAATCATGATTTCAAAACTCACTAACTGTATAAGAAATAGGGATTAATTCATCAAATCCATAAAATTAAACCAATCGTTTTATTTTCCAAAATCTAGTTATCACAAATTCCCATTTCGGTTCAAAACTTGATGTTTTAACCAATCTACAAATTTTAACGATTCAAATGGCCAAAATGCTCATTAAATAACATAATTAGGTCATACAAATCACTTTCATAAATTAAACTCATCAATTTGCATATATTCTAAATTCCTAGTTTGCAAAAATACCGATTTTAACTCTTTTTAAAGTAAAATTCATAATTTTACAATTAAGCTTGGTTTTGCATATACTAAAATATTAAACCACAATTTATAATGTTAATAATGCCATGAAACCCTAATTAGAATTTTATCTCACCAAAATATATATATTTTTAAAACCTAGTTTCCAATTTATATAATTATCATAATTTAAATTAACAAAAATGCAAACTAGCAACTAGATTTGATTTGGCATGCCCACTACATGTTAACTATATCACACAACCACAACCTCATCACTAAAAACCTAACTTGACTTTTGAAACCCTTCTCTTGAATTCACAAGTTTTAAATTTAGAACCTAATTAAGCATCAAATTAAGCTAACTTAAAGTAATTAACAACAATTTAACAAAAAGGTTAGAATTATACCCAAATAAATTTGAAGACCCCACAAGCACACTTAGCCTCCTAAATTGAAATCTAAATCCCTAGATCCATGCTATGGTAGCCAAGAGAAAATGGGTAGGAGGTGGATTTTGATTTGGATTTTTGCTTGATTTTTTGTGAATTTTCCAAGCATTTTTGATGATTTTTGATGGAATTTTGAAGAGAAAAGAGAAGAAGAAATGAGGTGGGGCTGAAGAAGAGAGGGGGGCTCGGTCAAGTTCAGGTGGGGGAAGTGTGGGGGGTGTGTGAGGTGGGGAAAAGTCAAGTGGGGAAGGTTCAAGTCAACACAAAAGTTAAAAGTCCATACTCATTTATCTATTTCTTTTCATTTCCCTTTTCTTTTCATTTGTTTTGCTTCTCTCATTTTTTTTTGCGAACTTGGGTAATGGGCTGCCATGGGCTCAGCCAAGGAGGGGAAATTGGGTTTGTGTGGGTGAGGGAAAAATAATAAATGATATACCCCAATTTCCATTAACACTAAATTCACCGGAAAAAGCCTTTTTCTTCGATATTTTCTAAACCGTTTTGGCAAACGATTTCATTTCAAAAACCACATGATAAAATTTTATTTAATGTTTTATGATGCACAAAATTTGTTTCAACTCATTCCAATTTGTAATTTTCCCTAATTAAATATATTAGTGGCGGCTTAAAATAATATTAAAATAATTAATTTCGGAAAATTTTTCAGAAAATTTGAAATTTCACCAGTGGCTCAATAAACACCAAATACTAGCAATTTCATAGCTAGAATATGTATATTTAATTTTATAATAAAGATATTTGTATTTTGACTTTTTACAGAAAACCCCCTTATTTTACCGTTTTTTCGAAATTTCACCGAAACGATTTTCAAAACGTTACACGAACCCTATTAGATATGGTACGGTCCATGATGAGTAACACTGAGTTACCGCGATCATTCTGGGGATATGCGCTAGAATCAGCCGCATACCTTTTGAACCGAGTTTCCACTAAGACTGTGCCTACCACACCATATGAGTTATGGAGTGGGAAGAAACCCTATCTTCAATATCTGAAGATCTGGGGATGTCCAGCTTTTGTCAAAAAGCAACATGCGGACAAACTTGAGGCACGCTCAGTACTGTGCAAGTTTGTGGGATACCCAAAGAACACCACGGGGTATCTTTTCTACCACGCAGAGGAACAAAAAGTCCTTGTTTCTCGTAATGGCCACTTTCTAGAACACCAGTTCTTGGAAAAGGAAATTAATGGGAGCGCAGTAGAACTGGAAGAAATTCCAGAACCACAGACTATTACTGAAAGCTTAGTGGAACCAGAGGGTTCAAAAGAACAGGACATTCCTACGCCGCTCCGCAGGAGTAGTAGGCAGTCTCATCCGCCTGAGAGATACTACGGTTTTCTCATAGACGAGGATAGAGAGGATTGCATCATAGATTATGATGAGCCTACTAGCTTCCAGCAGGCCGTTCAGAGCGTTGACTCGGTAAAATGGCTGGATGCAATGCGGACCGAAATGGAGTCCATGTACACCAACAAAGTATGGACGTTGGACATTGCTCCAGACGGGGTAAAACCCGTAGGATGCAAGTGGATCTTCAAAAGGAAGTTTGGTGTAGATGGACAGGTTGAGACCTATAAAGCTAGACTTGTTGCAAAGGGTTTCCGTCAAAGACCTGGCTTGGACTATGACGAAACCTTTTCTCCAGTGGCTATGCTGAAATCCATTCGGATCCTTCTTCCCATTGCTGCCTTCCACGATTATGAGATCTGGAAAATGGACGTAAAGATCGCTTTTCTTAATGGAAATTTAGAGGAGTGTGTCTATATGGACCAACCAGAGGGTTTCATTCAGAGTGGGAGCAGCGGAAAGGTGTGCAAGTTGCTTAAGTCCATCTATGGACTAAAGCAGGCATCGCGGAGTTGGAACATCTGTTTTGATGAGACGGTCAAGGAATTTGGCTTTATCAAAAATCCAGATGAACCATGCATCTATAGTAGATTTGTAGCAAGAACTATAGTATTCCTCATTTTATACGTGGATGACATTCTCTTGATAGGAAATGACATTCCTATGCTACAATCTGTCAAGGGGTTCTTGTCACACAGGTTCTCCATGAAAGACCAGGGTGATGCCTCGTACATACTGGGGATCCGGATCCATCGTGATAGATCCAAGAGGATATTAGGACTTTCACAGTCCAGGTACATCGATACCATACTGAAAAGATTCAGCATGGAAGATTCCAAGCGCGGTAACCTACCGGCTTGTCACGGGATCACCCTCTCTGAAGAGATGTCTCCCAAGACTGATTTGGAGAGGGAACGCATGTCTGTTATACCCTATGCTTCTGCGGTAGGCTCTATAATGTATGCGATGTTGTGTACCAGACCGGATGTAGCTTATGCACTGAGTGTGGTAAGCCGGTATCAGTCAAACCCTGGGGAGAAACACTGGATAGCAGTAAAGAACATTCTCAAGTACCTGAGAAGGACTAAGGAGATGTTCTTGGTGTATGGCAGAAAAGACCTCCAGATCGAGGCCTTTGCTGACTCCAGCTTCCAGAGTGACAAGGATTATTCCAAGTCCATGTCGGGTTTTGTCTTTACCCTTAATGGAGGGGCGGTGTGTTGGAAGAGTTCCAAACAGGAAACCGTTGCTGACTCGACTATGGAAGCGGAATACATCGCTGCATCTGATGCCGCAAAAGAAGCTGTCTGGATGAGGAAGTTCTTGAAAGAACTTTAGGTGGTTCCGTCCATTGTTGATCCAATACCTCTGTATTGCGACAACAACGGGGCTATAGCTTTAGCGAAGGAACCCAGGTCCCATCAGAGATCCAGACACATCTTGAGGCGGTATCACCTGATCAGGGAGATCGAGGATCGGAGGGTTGCTTCAGAAGATAACACTGCAGATCCATTCACCAAGGCGTTGCCCCAGACTCAGTTCGAGCGGCTGATCGAGATGATAGGTCTTCGATACGCCAGTACATGGCCTTAGTGCAAGTGGGAGATTGTTAGTGTATATGCCCTAGAGGCCATTACTGTATCATACTAGTTTGTATATTACTTAATGGAAGCTTGGGATATTCACCTTGTATATACAATCTTGCTCAAAATAGTAGTATGCTACTTGGTTTGTTTCTACTTCAATGTGTACATGTGTTTATTTTAGTGTATCACCTATGCACATTAGTGGAGCCATTAGGATCTTTGCTTGATTACCAGCGTTGTGATGGCAGTCACACTAGTGGGGGCTGGGTAATCTATAAGCACATCCTTATGCAGGTCCCTAGTCGCAGGACTATCGAGACAGGGCATCGATACTCCGGAGTAAACTAGCGCATGCGCTTCTCATTCCAGAGTGGGAGATGGTCTGTCCCACAGCCATCAGTACGTCGTACTGGAGATAGTATGCGGGTGCTCGTTGGGTTACGAGTACACTGGACAGGACTCGTCGGGAACTGACTGGTTGGTATTATACCTATCGTCAGTCATCAGTTCCCAGGTGACATGGGTACAGCTTAGTCCACTGACTTGACACTGTCACTTCGTCTCGAGTGTGTTCCCACTGTACTTTGATTGCTACCCTACCACGGCTCAAAGGAGTCGTGCAAACAGGTAGTAGTTTGGTGCAGTCCCGAAGCACTTGGAGGCAGTGACGGTTAGACAGGATTCGTCTCTCCCGGTATTGGGGGTTGACATCGCGCTGTATCTAGGAGAGCCATTACACGAGTAGTCCCTGGCCAGGACAAGCGAGATATAATGGTAGGCTTCCAGTGTTATCTCAGGGTGTTTTGGGCTTCACTCCGACACGACTTGTACCGCTATTAGGGGACTGACGTTTACTGCCCCCCTAGGCCCGCCATGCGATGTATCAGACGAACAGACCGGACTGTACGGAGACTGTCACATTCAGGCTCAGTAGGAGTTCAGATGGGTTTCACCTCGTCAGTCTTCTTGTCGGCATCTACCTGGGGACCGTTACGCACAGCTAGCGCCGCTTGCGGTCTGTGGTTAAACCCACTGCTAGCGTAGTGTCGAGTCTTTAAAGTCCCACACAGAAAGCTATTCGCCTTTAGGCAAAAGAGTAGAGGTTGCATGGTTTTGCGACAGGTCGCATGGTTTTGCGACAGGGTTCGGTCACATCCGTGCACTTATGCACGTACAGTGTCCAGACAGTTAACACTAGCGGGCTTTAGTTTAAGCCAGATCCTAGTGTACGTTTTGGGATTGGTTTTATCCAGTATATATTCGTGTTCCTCGGAACGCGGATGCGGGTGTGTATGCACAGTTGACAGAGAGACAGAGGCAGAGGATTCTCATTAAGGTTGTTGACCGTTGACTGTTGACTATTGACTTTTTGCTCAACCCTAATGAGAATATGATATGTATTTAACAATAATATTAATTAAGTATTATAGTGACATGGTTGTTGAGGGGTTGACTTTGTTGACCGGTTGACTAGGTTGGACTAGTTGACCATCATGATGACAATGGCTATCATTTCATGGCAAAGACTTTTGCCTGCTTGTTCTCTTATGCAAAATGAGTGCATGAAATGATATGGCTATTGTGGCTTAAACCATCACTAATACTTGATTGCTATTATTGGTTATGATGGTTTTGGATTATGAGAGCCAAGAGAGAAAAGTCTTGCTCATTCTTTCATTTCCTTTCTCTCTCTTGTGTTCTTGAGCTCTCATCCTCTTCCTCTTGCTCTCTCTCTCTTTAGTCTATGGTTCACTTGTCTCATGTGTTGAGAACCAAGAACCATAGAGAAAAATCCCAACACACTCTCCTCTACTCACTCTAGTTCACAAGGTTTAGAAAACCGAGTGAACTAGTTTCTTCAAAGTTCGAAGAAGAAGCTAAAGGTAGAAGCTTTCAGGTGGATCGATCTTCGGCGCAAGGAGACGACTGCGTGAAGCCGATCCGGACAACCATCGAGGCTTGAAGACGAAGGAGTTCAAGAAAGAAAGGTATAACCCCCTAACCGAGTAGTTAACAACTCCTAGTTAGGTTGTTATTTAGATGTTTAACAAAGATCCGGTTTTGAGTCCATGTTACCGCCTCTAGAAAATTGTTTTTCACCAAATTCCGCATGCCCGAAAGTACCGGGAGAGGGAGCATGGACTTACACGCGGATACTCGCCGGGTAAACTTAATAGACAGCCATGCCCCATAGCCCCGACCAAGTAACTGTAGGAGAACCCTGTCGCCAAAAGCATTCGTTCGGGTGCTCACGGCAGCGGTGTTCCGCCTTAGTGCACTTCGTCGACGGCATCGGGGGTGCGGCCGTCTACTAAAGATTTTGACGAGCATTCGATCAGGATGTCGGGAATCTTGTTGAATTGCTCGACTTGATATTGAAAAGTGTTTTCGATAATGAGACTAAAATGCGGGGTTTATAATTGTTAGGCATGCGATGTCTAAGGAATTCATTTGGTTAGGCATGAGATCTCTAAGAAGGTTGCGGATTCCAATTGTTGTAGTTTTACACTTTCTTTTCTGCGACAGTAAGCGTAGTATGTGGTGTATCGCCGTCTTCGTTGCTATACATCAACGACAATCGGGATACACATACTTGCTTACGTTGATGATATGAGATATTATGTGTTGCTGTGATATGTTATATTGGATCGTCGTGTTCTGAATAGCCGGGGGTTTTATGTGAGATGAGGGTTTTTATTTTCATTCATGTAAAATTCATTTGTTTTTAATATTCTTTTATTGGGACACTTCCGGGATGAGGATGGTGTCACCATTGTATATTATTTACTTTTCCGCGTTAGGATAAACCCAAGGCGGGGAGCACAAGTAACCGGGTTCTAGGGTCCAGTGGGAGACCATCTCGAGGAGTCGCGACCGGGTCTCCTAACCCTAGAATTGGCAGTGTTGCTTGCCGCTCTCGTAGGGGTCTAGGGATATGGGTTTGGCTATTCATCGCGACCGTGGAATCCGTGTTTTATACAGGCTCGTACTAAAACACAGACCTCCTAGTATATCCAATATTTCATATAAGTTTTTTCTGCTGCAATGTTCTGTGATGAGATCATATTACTGCCTGAGACGAATGTTTATATTATATATATGAGATATATGTTATATTGCAGATTTCGTTTCAAATGTGATGCTTGTGAAGCATATTAAAATGGGATTTCATTAATGAGATTAATGAAACTAAAAGAAACCTAAAGATGTTGTAGAAACTTGTTTAAAAACTGGTAGCTCTAGTTTTTGCTTTGCATAGCGGTGTTCCTTGTAGAACATCCAGCACCTTATTCGATAAGGAAAGAGCCGATATCCCTTCACCGGGAGTGACCTCTTTAGCGAAACTAGCAGATGCTACAAACTCGGTTTGTCTTTTGATTGTTTTTACAGTTTTTGCTTTGCATAGTGGTATTTGTGAAATATCCTGCACCTTATTCGATGAGGAAAGAGCCGACGATCCCTTCACCGAGAGTGACCTCTTTAGCAAAACTAGTAAAATCCTCAAAAACACTCCATTTAAATTCACTCGATTCTACAATGATATCAAGTTCATTACGCAAAGGGTTTTCTTAGAAACCCGTCGTAGCCCTCGGTCATTTCAGATAAGTTCTACTTAGTATTCGTGCTGCGTTTGTTCACCTTAGCCAAGGTGTAGTGTGCGGTAGCTAATTAGTGCTTATCTGTATAAGCATATGATGCGATTGAGTTAGGGTAGTCGTGCGACTTTGTTGACCTTAGCCAAGGGTCGTGCGGGTGGGTTTAATTCAATCGGGAAATGACGGGTTGAACTTGGCTAGCACTTATGATTTGTTGACCTTAGCCAAGGTCATAAGTTGCTAGGGATAAAATATTATTGGGAATTTCAAGTGTTGAAATTTGCAATGAGATTGCATACCTTCTATGAGATAGTTGTGTTAGTTATATGTATGCCCTAGAGGCCATTACTAAACATAGGATGTATATTGTAGTGGATGCTTGGACATATATAGAGAGGACTTTCTTGCTCGAAATGATAGTATGCTATCTGGTTCTTTTTACCTTAACATGTACATTGATTGTCTCTCTGTTACATGTTGGTAAAGCCCTTAGGATGTGTACTTGACTACCTAGAGTATGATGCAGATCATACTAGTGGGGACATGGTAGTCTATAAGTACATCCTTCAAGGTCCCTAGTCGTAGGTGTATCGAGACGGGGCATCGATATACCAGAGTAGACTAGCGTATACCTTCTCGACCCATACAGATGGGCGATGGATGATCCCATATCCATTGGTGTTTGACATCAGAGATGATATACGGGTGCTCAGTGGAGACTGGGTACACTAGACGGACTCGCCGAGAACTCCCAGTTGGTATTATACCTTACGTCAGATGGCAGTTCTCTGGTGACACTGGTACAGGTTAGTCTGTAGACCCGAGATCGTCATAGAGTCTTGTGTGATTCCCACTGTGCTTTGATTACCACCTTACCACGACCAAGAGGGCGTGCAAAACGGTGGTTTTTGGGTACAGTCCTGAATCACATGGAGGCAATGAGCGATAGAAGGGGATTCGTCTCTCCCGGTATAGGGAGTTGATGTTGTGCTGTGTTCGATTGGCTATAACCGGAAATCCCTGGCCAGGGTTGCAGAGATTTACTGGTAAGTGTTATCAGTAGTATCTCGAACTGTTATAGACCTCATATCGACACGACTTATCGAGCTACTGGGGTCTGACGTGTACCATCCCTAGGCGAGATATGCGACATATCAGACGATCAGACCGGACAGTACGGTAAGTGTTACTGGTTGGATTCACAGGAGTGTGAGCGGGCTTGCTCGTTGATCTTCTGATCGCTCAATACCCGGGTGGCTGTTATGTTTAGCAGACCGCTTGCGGCTTGCGGGTGTTTGATATGATCATCACCTGCTGCCGGCGTATTGACGAGTCTTTAGAATCCTACACAGAGGTTTCCTGGCTCAAGCGAAACGAAATAGGAGCGCGTATGAGATATGTGCGGGACCGAGAATAATGCGTGTATGTGATACCGTATTCTATTCTCGCGATGAATGTATCGATTGGTTGTATGCGATATAACCTAGTTATCGAATCGAGGATTTATTCGATAAGTCGATATATTGGATATTAGTCGGTCATATGTGATATGACCGGATCGTTAAATCAAGTGTTGATTTAATGATTTAATGTATAATTATATATTTGATATATCACTTTACATTAACTAGTATTTGTTCACTTATGATGGATTTTCTCACTTGATATGCACATTGTATATATGATATAGTTTTGTGCACTTGTTTGTATCATGTTTGATGATACATGCAAACTTGGGTGTATGTTTGCTTTAAACTATGATTAGGTTAATGGTTAGGGTTTGAATTATTTATTTATTTATTTATTCATTTTGGAAAAGATGAAATGGTGGCTTTCTTTTCTTTCTTTGCTTGAAGCTTCTTGAAGCTTCAAAGCATCTTTGAAAGTCTACCATTTTTGTTTTCATTCTAAACCTAACCATTATACCTAGCCCTAGTTTAGTCTCTACATTTGTTTGGCTCACCCATGGTTGCATTATGAGAGATATTATTTCATTTTTCTTTTTGAAATAATTTATTCCTTTTCTTTCTTCTTCTTCATCTTCTTCATGAAGAAAAGGAAAAGCTCTCTTGAAAAAAATGTCAAGTGATGAAATCAAGTGAAAAATCCAAATCCAAAGTGAACCCACTTCCTATTTCTTCATCCTCTACCACTTGCCATGTAGTATAGGGTGTTTTCTTCACAAGTTTCATGACTTGGTGAAGTTGGAGCTTGATCTTGAGTTGCTTCGACGTAGATCATCTTCGGCATCGAAGTCAACGACCTAGCCCGATCTTTTCTCCGATGAAACCACCGCGAGAGTCCGGGATCCGATGATCGCAGCGGAGGGACGTCATCACGGAGCTAAGGAAGTGGAGGACCGGATCTACAAAGGTTGTATTTCCTTTCACTTTGTAGCAAAGTAGTTTGCTTGCATTTGTTTTCGCTTAATATCTAGTTATCGATCTTACATTAGGGTTTCTCGGCACAAGAAAAATTTGATTTTGGCATGGTTGATGCCTTGTGGAACCTCTTGAGTGTGACTAGGAACCCTACAAGTTGGATCCCGATACCCGCTGCGAGTAAGAGTTACTCCTGGGAGAGTTTTACACATTACAATTAGCCGATCAAGTAGGTGTCTAGAAAGGTGTTAACGGAGTTACGTCCCTGGGAAAACGAGATTTACTTTAATTAGGTCCGTGCGAAAGCACGGGAAACCTCTCTCAAAGTACCGGCACTGGCCTGGCTGAAAGATTGGCAAACTTGTAGAGTGTAATTAATCCCGGCTAGTCTTTCCTTTTAGGGTTTGAAAGAAAATTTGACTAAAACAGTGGGAGACATCCTGATTAGATATATTAATAACCAATCTAAATCTTGCAAGAGCATACGCTGAGTGTTTTCTTCTCTCTCTCTCCTGGTTGTGATCATGTCACGCCTTAATCAAGATAATAATACGGATGTATTGACCGAACCCGCTTGTTATACTGCGCTAGGGAACGTTGGTCCCGCTCTAACTTATAATTGTTATAAGACAGAGCAAGAAATAGGGGATTACCAGAATTCCTTGCTGCCCAAACGAAGAAAGTGCATGTTGATGCATCTTCTTCGGGTGTGTTCATTACACAGAACTGTTTCTCAATATCCTTTACGTCCTGGGTATTTGATACCGGATCAGGATCCCACATATGTAATTTGTTATATGGGTTACAGATAGGTAGAGAACTGAGAACGGGTGATAAGTTTCATGAGATAGAAACGGTGCAAGTGTTGCAGCCAAGTCTGTTGGTAGTTATCACCCTGTATTACAAGAATACATTGATTCTGAACGAATGTTATTAGATACCGAACCTGATATACAACATCATATCAGTCTCTTTATTAGTAAAGAAAGATATAATTTTGTATTGTTGGATAATGTTTTGAACATTTCCTATATCAAGAGTTAATCGGTTCAGGCACGTTATCTAAAAGTATAGACGTTCTAAATCAAACCACAGTTCTTAACGTACAGAACACACACAAGAGGAAGAGTTCAGAAATGAACGAATCCTTTTTGAGCTATTGTAGACTAGGTCATATTAATGCGACCCGACTAGCTAACTTACATTTAGATGCATATTTAAATTACTTTGAATTTACATATTGTGAAACTTGCCGGTCATGTCACAAAGATAAGATGACCACAGCTCTGTTTATTAGAAACAGAGAAAGAGTTAGTGAACTCTTGAGATTGATACATGACGATGTATGTAAGTTCCCTGTCTACACATGCCAGGACCGGTTTTTATACTTCATTACATTCTCTGATGATCTCTCAAGATTCAGACATATGTTCCTGTAGAAACACAAGTCCGAACCTTTTGAGATATTCACAGAATATAAGTTAGAAGTAGAGAACCAAAACGGGTACAAGTATTATGTCCTTTGATGTGATCAGGGAGGAGAATACTTGAGCATGGGATTCCTGGACTTTTCTAAAGGAGAATGAGATTCTCTCTCAGCATTACTTCTCCGTATACACCACAGCACGTTGGTGTATCGGGGCGGAGCAATTTCACCCTATTAGATATGGTGCACTCTATGATGAGTACTACTGAGTTTCCTATTTCCTTTTGGGTGTTATGCACTTGAGAAGCTGCATACCTGTTGAATAGGGTTCAAATCAAATCAGTTACCTACCACTTCATATGTGATATGGAATGGGAATAGCATATATCTTAAGTTTATTAAGATTTGGGGTTGTCCAGCCTATGTCTAAAAGCATAATCCGGACAAGCTCGAGGCAAAGTCAGATTTGTGGAAGTTTGTTGGATATCCCAAGCATACGCAAGGGAATATCTTCTACCTAACCGTGGAATAAAATATGTTTTGTTTCTCAACATGCCACCTTTGTGAAAGGGAATTTCTTGTGGAAAAAATTAGTGGCCATGAGGTAGAACTGGAAGGAGTTCCAGCTATACAAACTGCAGCTGATGATTTGGTAGAACCAAAGGATTCAATAGTAACCAACGAACCTCAGCCTCTCCGCCGATCAAGTAAGGTTCCTCACCCACCTGAGAGATACTTCGGTTTCTCTATGACAGTGGAAGTAAGGATTGCATCATGAGATGATGACCCAACTAGTTTCGAGCAGGGCATCACGAGCGGGACTTTGTAAGAATGGCTGGATGCTTAGTGATCTGAGATGGAATCCTTATACACCAACAAAGTATGGACTTTGGTTGCTTTATCTGAAGGGTTAAATCCCCATCAGGAGCAAGTATATCTTGAGAAGATTACTTGGTGTACAAGGAAAAGTTGAGACTTTCAAAGCTATGCTAAAGTCCATCCAGATCCTACTTGCCACTGCTACATACCATAACTACGATATCTGGCGGTTGGGTGTCATGACTGCTTTTCTAAAAGGTGATTTAGAAGAGACCGTCTATAAGTACACAGCTAGAGGGCTTCGTAGATAGTGGGAGCAGCGGAAACGTGTGCAAGATGTTTTATGTGATAAAGCAGGTATCACGGAGTTGGAACGTCTGTTTTGATGTGGTAGTCAAAGAGTTTGACTTCATCAAAATGGTAGATGAACCTTGTATATACAAAAAGGTAGTAGGGAGTATGGTGGTGATCCTCGCAGAGTACGTGGATGACATACTCTTGATAGGGAAGGAGTTTCCTATGCTACACTTGGTCAATCTCCGCTTATCACAAGGATTCTTCGTATAGGATCAAGGTGATATCTCCTAAATCCTGGGTTTTGGATCTATAAGATAGATCTAATTGTATGTTAGGATTCTCATTAGTTGTAGTGAGATGGTATCAATCGATCCTGGGGAGAATCACTGGAAAGGTTCCAAGGTGATAAGGACGACTGAATGTCAGTCGCAGGCATTGTCTTTATCCTCAGTTGAGGGACGGTATGCTGGAAGAGTTCCAAGCTAGATACCGTGACATACTAGACGATTAAAGGAAAGATACATCGTTGCCAAAGATGCTACCAAAGAGGGAGTCTGGATATATTTTAGTTCATGAGATGAACTTCGTTCCTACCATTGTATGACAATGGACTTGTGACTTATGCCAAGGAACCCCCGTCCCATCTGAAATCCAGATATAATTCTTAGGCAGTATCACCTGATCATGGAGATGGTTGATCTCTAGGGAGATCGAGGTTAGGAGAGTAGACACAGAGGACAACAGCGCGGATCCACTCACAAAGGCCTTTTTCCCAGTAGAGACTTTTATGGGATAGTTGAGTATGAGATACTTCAACCACAGCTAATTGTTGGGTATGTGATACCAAAACAGATGGCCCTAGTGCAAGTGGGAGATTGTTAGTTATATGTATGCCCTAGAGGCCATTACTGTGTATAGTGATGTATATTGTAGTGGATACTTGGACATATATAGGGAGGACTTTCTTGCTTGACATGATAGTATTCTATCTGGTTGCTCTTTATCTTAACATGTACTCTGATTGTCTCTATGTTACATGTTGATAAAGCTCTTAGGATATGTACTCGACTACTGGGACTATGATGAGATCATACTAGTGGGGCCACGGTAGTCGACGAGTACATCGTATAACTGTCCCTAGTCGAGGGTGTATCAAGACAGGGCATCGATACACCAGAGTAGACTAGCGTATACGCATCTTGACCCATATGATGGGCGATGGATGATCCCATATCCATCGTTGTTTGACATCAAGGATGGTGTACGGGTGTTTAGTAGAGACTGGGTACACTGGACGGACTCGCTGAGAACTCCCAGATGGTATTATACCTCACGTCAGATGGAAGTTCTCTGGTGATACTGGTACAGGTTAGTCTGTAGACCCGAGATCGTCATAGAGTCTTGTGTGGTTTCCACCGTGCTTTGATTTCCATCATACCACGTCCATGAGGGCATGCAAAAAGGTGGTTTTTAGGTACAGTCCCGAATCACATGGAGGCGATGAGCGATAGGAGGGGTTTCGTCTCTCCCGGTATAGGGAGTTGATGTTGCGCTGTGTTCGATTGGCTATAACTGGAAATCCGTGGCCAGGGTTGCTGAGATTTACTGGTAAGTGTTATCAGTAGTTTCTCGAACTGTTATGGACCTCTTATCGACACGACTTATCAAGCTACTGGGGTCTGACGTTTACCACCCCTAAGCGAGATATGCGACATATCAGATGAAGAGACCGGACTGTTCGGGAGTGTTACTGACTGGATTCGCAGAAGAAAGTACAGGCTTGCTTGTTGATCTTCTGATCACTCAATACCTGGGTGGCTGTTACGTTTAGCTGACCGCTTGCAGCTTGTGGGTGTTTGATATGATCATCACCTACTGCCGGCGTTTTGACGATTCTTTAGAGTCCTACACAGAGGTTTCTTGACTCAGGAAAAACGGAGTAGGAGCACATATATGATATGTGCGGGACCGAGAACAATACATGTATGTGACACCGTATTAGATTCTTGCGATATGAGATATCGGCCGCGTATATGTGATATAGCCGGGTCATCGGATCAAGTGTTGATTCGATAAACTGATACAGATTATATTAGTCGGTTATTTGTGAAATAGCCGGATTATCGGATCAAGTGTTGATTCGATAATTTAATGTATAATTATATCTTTGATATATTAAATTACATTAACTAGTATAAGCTCACTAAAAGATTCTTTTTCTCAATCGGGTAATACATTGATATATATGCGATACATGTTAATTGTATTATTTTATTTTGTTACAATAAATATTGTATATGTGATATATAATATTGTAACATGTTAGGGTTATTAATGCAACATGATTAGTAGAGATTAAACATGATTAAGGTTTGATTTGACTTAATTTTTCTAGAAGCTTCTAGAAGCTTTTTGTTTTGTTTTTGCAAAGATATTTTGTAAAGATATTTTTGTAGATATTTGTTAACCCAACCCAACCCTTGACCATGGTTAAGTCTCTACATGGGTTAAGTTATCATACTTAACCCATGATTGCATTTCTAACCACACTATGGATTCATTATTCATCACAAAAGAGTTAGCTTCTTCTTCTTCTTCCTTCTTGCTTGAAAAGCTTTCTAGCTTTTTGAGAGGTGATGAAAATGAGTGAGATTGAGAAAATAAATGAGAGCTAAATTCCTACTTCATCATCCTAATCTATCCTAGCCATTTAGATTAGGGTGTTCACTTCATTAGTGAGTGAGAGCTTGTGTTAAAGAAACTTCAAGGTAGATCATCTTTGTTATCGAAGATCGGAAGCAAACTTGCATCTTTCTCTTTGTGGAGCCTCTCTAAAGTCCGGGTACTCGATGATCGCAGCGAAGGGACCTTAACACGGAGCTTTAGAAGTGAAGGACCGGACTACAAAGGTTGTAATCCCAAACTCTTAGATATAAAAGTGTTTAACATGCTTTGTTTCTCCTAATCTCTAGTCTAAGATCTTGGTTAGGGTTGTTCGGCACGTCTAAAATTTAAATCGGGCATGGTTGATGCCTTTTAGAACCATGTGAGAGTGCCTAGTAACCCTACACCTAGGATGTGTAGAGAGTGATGAGTAGTCTAGTAGTCTCACAAACCCTAGGATTCTCAACTCATGAGATGGTTAGGGTTTGAGATGAGAAGGAGAAAGCTTGAAGAAAATGAGAGGAAAAAAGTATTTGTTGTTTTTCCTTTTGTGAAAAGATTAGTGAAAAATGGCTAGGGTTTTAGCTTTTAAACCCAGTGAAAATATCTCACACATATCTCACAAAAATATCTAAGTCAACAACTCACAAAAGAGTCCAAGAAAGTCAAAGCAAAACCCTAATCATATTTCACTAAAATACCACAAAGTTTCCTCTCTCATTTTCTCCACCTCAAAAAGATTTTACTAATAAAGGAAAACCCTAATTTGAGGTGTCATTCTCCATGTTATAATCTTGTCCAAATTATAAGAATACCCCTTTCATCCGTATATATATATGCGCATCCGTATCCTAAGAAACACGAATACAATAAGATGAAACTAATCCAATAATCATATAATAGGATTCGGCTTAAACCAAAGTCTACTAGTAATGTCCGCCTGAACATTATATGCGCACAAGTACACGTATGTGATCGAACCCTGTCATAAAACCATACGACCTCTACATGTTTTGCCCGAAGCCGAGAAACCCTCTGTGTAGGACTCTAAAGACTCGACAGTACTCTGACAGTGGGCTTAACCACAAGAGCGTCAGTGGCACTAGCTGTGCGTAACGGCTACCCAGGTATTTGTCGATAAGAAGGTCGATGAGGAAACTCATTCGTACTCTTACTGAGCCTGTCTGTGGCAATCTCCGTACAGTCCGGTCTATTCATCTAAGAAGGTCGCATATCAGTCCTAGGGGGACGGCAAGCGTTAGATCCCTAATAGTGCAATAAGTCATGTCGGAGTGCGGCCAAAAACACCCTGAGAAACTACTGGAATCCCTACCAGCGAATCTCGCATGCCCTGGCCAGGGACTTTGTGTAATGGTTTTCCGAACACAGCGCGACATCAACCCCCAATACCGGAAGAGACGAATCCTATCTAACAGCCACTGTCTCCAAGTGCTTCGGGACTGCACCCAACTACTACCTGTTTGCACGACTCAGCAGAGCTATTGTAGGGTAGTAATTTAAGAACAGTGGGAACACACTGGAGGCAAAGTAGCAGTGTCAAGTCGACGGACTAAGCTGTATTCATGTCACCTGGGAACAGCTACCTGACGATAGGTATATTACTAACCAGCAGTTCCCTACGAGTCCGTCCAGTGTAACTCATAACCTAATGAGCACCTGCATACTATCTGTAGCACGACGTACTGATGGCTGTGGGACAGACCATCTCCCCTGCTGGGAAGAGAAGCGTATACACTAGTCTACTCTAGAGTATCGATGACCTATCTCGATAATCCTGTGACTAGGGATCTGTGTAAGGATATGCTTGTAGACTACCCGGCCCCCACTAGTATGCCTACCATCACAACGCTGGTAGTCAAGTAAAGATCCTAAGGGCACTATCATATGTATTGGCGATACGTTAAAAGAAACATATATATATATTAAGATAGATACAAACCAAGTAGCATACTACTATATCGAGCAAGACTGTCATAAATCCGTGTATATATCCTAAGCATCCAAAATGTAATATACAAACTAGTACTATACAATAATGGCCTCTAGGGCATATCACACTAACAATCTCCTACTTGCACTAAGGCCATGTGTTGGCATATCGCAGACCTATCATCTCGAATAGCCTCTCGAACTTCGTCTGAGGGATGGCCTTTGTGAATGGATCTGCAGTATTATCCTTAGTAGCAACTCTCCGAACCTCGATGTCTCGGCGGTCCACGATCTCCCTGATCAGGTGATACCGCCTCAAGATGTGTCTGGACCTGATAGGACCTGGGTTCCTTTGCTAAAGATATAACCCTGTTGTTGTCACAATACAGAGGTATTGGATCAACAATGGATGGAACCACCTGAAGTTATGTTAAGAACTTCCTCATCCAGACTACTTCTTTTGCGGCATCAGAAGCTGCGATATACTCCGCTTCCATCGTTGAGTCAGCAACGGTGTCCTGCTTGGAACTCTTCCAACAGACCACCCCTCCATTGAGGGTAAAGACATAACCTTACATGGATTTGGAGTCATCCTTGTCACTCTGGAAGTTGGAGTCAGCAAAGGCCTCGATTTGGAGGTATTTTCCTGTTAGTTATATGTATGCCCTAGAGGCCATTGCTATACATAGGATGTATATTGTAGTGGATGCTGGGACATATATAGGGAAGACTTTCTTGCTCGACATAATTGTATGCTATCTGGTTACACTTTACCTTAACGTGTATACCGACTGTCTCTCTGTTACATGTTGGTAAAGCCCTTAGGATGTGTACTTGACTACCTGGACTATGATGCGGATCATAGTAGTGGGGACATGGTAGTCCATAAGCACATCCTTCAAAGTCCCTAGTCGTAGGTATATCGAGACGGGGCATCGATATACCAGAGTAGACTAGCGTATACCTTCTCGACCCATACAGATGGGCGATGGATGATCCCACATCCATTGGCGTTTGACATCGGAGATGATATACGGGTGCTCAGTGGAGACTAGGTACACTGGACGGACTCGCCGAGAACTCCCAGATGGTATTATACCTTACGTCAGATGGCAGTTCTCTGGTGACACTGGTACAGAGTAGTCTGTTGACCCGAGATCGTCATAGAGTCTTGTGTGGTTCCCACTGTGCTTTGATTTTCACCTTACCACGTCCAAGAGGGCGTGCAAAACGGTGGTTTTTGGGTACAGTCCCGAATCACATGGAGGCAATGAGCGATAGGAGGGGATTCGTCTCTCCCGGTATAGGGGAGTTGATGTTGAGCTGTGTTCGATTGGCTATAACCGGAAATCCCTGGCCAAGGTTGCTGAGATTTACTGGTATGTGTTACCAGTAGTTTCTTGAACTGTTATAGACCTCATATCGACACGACTTATTGAGCTATTGGGGTCTGACGTTTACCACCCCTAGGCGAGATATGCGACATATCAGACGACGAGACCGGACTGTACGGTAAGTGTTACTGGTTGGATTCACAGGAGTATGAGCGGGCTTGCTTGTCGATCTTCTGATCGCTCAATACCCGGGTGGCCGTTACGTTTAGCAGACCGCTTGCGGCTTGTGGGTGTGTAACACCTTAGAATGTGTTTGTAGCTAATTATATTTTTAAAGTATGGTTTTTAATAAAAGTTTACCAAATTAAGTTTTAAATATTTTATCCTATTTATTGTGTTTTTTATTAGAATTTTGTTAGGCACACACACACTTGTGCATGATAACTAGGGTTGTTTTTGGGGTTAAACCATGATTAGCAACATGGTAAACTAACCATTTTCTCCCTAATCTAGTTTTAATATTTGTTTAAGTGCATGGTTGTATTTATTCATGATAGATTTAAAATGAAAATGAATTTGGAAAAGGTTTTAGTTTTGGTTTGAGTGTTGACTTTGAGAGAGAGAGAAGCATGGGCTTGATGGTATGAGCCATGCTTCATTATGAGGAAAGAGAAAGAGAATGGGAGGGGTTGTTGGTCTTTCTCTCATTCTCACCTCTCACTCTCATATCTCTCATTTCTCTCACACACACACTCACACCTAGAGAGAGAGAGCAGCAGCAGAAGCAGCAGCAACAACAGAGACAACAACAACAACAACAGAGGCAGCAACAGCAGCATCATCACCAGCAACAGCAACTTCATCATTATCATCAGCAGCAGCAGGAGCAGCAGGCAGCAACAGCAGCATCAGGGGCTCCAGCAACTTACAGCAGCTCCTTCCACTTCTTCACCTGCTTCTTGGGGGTCTTTAGGGTATAACTCTTGAACCCAATTCCCCTTATTGCTTGCTTATGTGTTAATTAGCGTCGGTTTGTGTTAAATTGTCGATTTAGTGCTAGATTATGGTGTTTAAGTGGAATTTTGGGAAATTGTTGATTGTGTTAGCTACCCTAGTTCATTTAAGTGCTAATAGGGCCACTTCAACTGAGAAATCCCCAGATTACACTAAAATGCCATAGGGTTTGTGATTTGTGCAAAATTGGTGTTTTAAAGCGATATTTGTGACTTTTGTAATCTGCTATGGACCCGATGCCTTCAGGTCAAAATTGAGGAAACTGGGACATGATACCTAAGTTTAGATCACACCACCAGAGCACGAACCCACCCTTCCCTAACCTGGCCGCCAATTTATTCATATTGGCCGCAAATTGCGGCCAAGACGGGGACTGGGGTGTTGGGGTTTTGTGTAGGGTTCTCTGCTGTGTAGTGTAGTGTTTTGGCATGTCTAGTTTTGTAATATTTGGCCTGTAGGAAAATCTGGGATCATATATCGTTTTTGGTGTCCGTTGTGTTTGCGTGATACGTGCGATACGTGAGTGGGTTCTGTGATCCAGCGTATCGCGGCGTGTCGCGATGGTTTTAGACGCGTACACACACGTTTCAGCGTATCGTGCACACGCGCGTTTAGTTCGCGACGCGAGTTTCTCGTTTCGATTCGATATCGCGTTTCGCGGAATATTTGGCTTATATGTGATTTCCATGTGTTATTTGCAGGTTTGCAGACAGAGACTACGGACACGGCTACAGGGGGAGCAGATGGTAGGATTCACCTAGCGTGGGGCGTAGGTGAGTAGATTTAACATCTACAGGGGAATCGCCCGCATGGCGTTATGCGTCTGTGCTAGAATTCAATTACCTGTCGCGCATTCTACGTCATTGTTAGAATTGCGCCTTTATGTTATTTCCTTGATATAGTGTACTGTGACTAGCAGCCGTAGGACACTGCACACATTATTGACGGTCCATGTTGCACGAGCACGGATTGTATGCTACACACACACCGTCAATAATTGCCATGTCACACACAACCCCTTATTGATACTATATTGCCTATCACACTTGACATCTAGCTTATGGCATACCTATAGTGTATCATACCTTTAGTGATAGGTACATATACACCTAGAGATACAGCTACAGGTATACCATGCACATATTTTAGTTATACCGGGGGGGAATTTCTTACATATGTTACTTATACCCAGGGGGGTATACGACATCAGTTCTTATAGGTAGATACCTATACTTGGCTGTACCTTATTGATTTTGCATACATCTGGTTCAGCTATATACTTTTGTTTACCTGCTCGCTGTTAGTGTATATGCCCTAGAGGCCATTACTGTATCATACTAGTTTGTATATTACTTGATGGAAGCTTGGGATATTCACCTTGTATAAACAATCTTGCTCAATATAGTAGTATGCTACTTGGTTTGTTTCTACTTCAATGTGTATTGTGTTTATTTCAGTATATCACTTATACGCATTAGTGGAGCCCTTAGGATCTTTGCTTGATTACCAGCGTTGTGATGGCAGTCACACTAGTGGGGGCTGGGTAATCTATAGGCACATCCTTATACAGGTCCCTAGTCGTAGGACTATCGAGACAGGGCATCGATACTCCGGAGTAGACTAGCGTATGCGCTTCTCATCCCAGTATGGGAGATGGTCTGTCCCACAGCCATCAGTACGTCGTACTGGAGATAGTATACGGGTGCTCGTTGGGTTACGAGTACACTGGACAGGACTCGTCGGGAACTGACAGGTTGGTATTATACCTATCGTCAGTTATCAGTTCCCAGGTGACATGAGTACAGCTTAGTCCGCTGACTTGATACTGGCACTTCGCCTCGAGTGTGTTCCCACTGCACTTTGATCACTACCCTACCATGGCTCAAAGGAGTCGTGCAAACAGGTGGTGATTGGGTGCAGTCCCGAAGCACTTGGAGGCAGTGACGGTTAGATAGGATTCGTCTCTCCCGGTATTGGGGGTTGACATCGCGCTGTGTCTAGGAGAGCCATTACACGAGTAGTCCCTGGCCAGGGCAAGCGAGATATACTGGTAGGTTTCCAGTGTTATCTCAGGGTGTTTTGGGCTTCACTCCGACACGACTTGTACCGCTATTGGGGGACTGACGTTTTACCGCCCCCTAGGCCCGACATGCGATGTATCAGAAGAACAGACCGGACTGTACGGAGAATGTCACATTCAGACTCAGTAGGAGTTCAGATGGGGTTTCACCTCGTCAGCCTTCTTGTCGACATCTACCTGGGGACCGTTACGCACAGCTAGTGCCGCTTGCGGTCTGTGGTTAAACCCACTGCCAGCGTAGTGTCGAGTCTTTAGAGTCCCACACAGAGGGTATTCGCCTCTGGGCAAAACAGAGTAGAGGTCGCATGGTTTTACGACAGGGTTCGTTCTCATCCGCGCACTTGTGCACGTTTGGAGTCCGGACGGATTATACTGGCAGGCTCTGGTTTGAGCCAGATACCGGTATATGTTTTGAGGGTTGCTTTTACATCTTGGTGTTCTTGTTCCTCGAAACGAGAATGCAGGTGTGTATGCACAGTTGCTTGAGGCGGAGGATGAGGTTTTTCATTAGGGTTTCGGAACAGGTGCGTATGCACAGTTGACAGTTATCTTTTTCCAAACCCTAATGGATTTATGAATTATCTATTTATAATAGTAATTAAATGAGAATTTTGTTATGGTTGATTTTGTTGACTTGTTGACCATGGTTGACTTGTTGACCATGGTTGAATGTTGACCACCATCATGCTTTAAAAAGTCCTCCTTGATTTATGCTTACATTTCATTAAATGAAGCATGGTAGTGGTCATTCCAAATTACCATCAACTATTCTCATTTTCAATTATTATTATTAGATAATTCTTTTCTTTTGGCATTATGGTTGCAAGAAAGAAAAATATAGCTCATTCTATCATAACCTCTCTCTCTCCTCATTTTCATCTTCTTCTTCCTCTAGCAAAGAGAAACCTTCTCATGTGTTGAGAATCCTTCTCTTTAAAAAGAAAAGCAAACCCTAGTTACTCTCTACTCACTCTAGGATCAAAGGATTAGCAAGCCGGAGATTCTAGTTCACTCCAAGTTCGAGAAAGAGCCCAAGGTCGAACCCTCGAGGTGGATCCATCTTCGACGGGAGAAGGCGACGAAAAGAGAACCATCAACCTCTACAAGATTTCAAGAAGAAGGAGTTCAAGTTTAGGTATAACCTTCATCCGAGTAGCTAACTCCTTTTAGCGTATTTGCTAGTTTAGTTTAGACACGATCCCGACCTTGTTTAGTCCATGTTGCCTCTTGCGATAAAAATTTGTTTTTTATACCGTTTCCGCCTCCCCGTAAGCACCGGGGGTCGCAATATGGACTTACAGTGGTATCAGAGCCTAACTAAACTTAAACTAGCTTGGTAGTGAAGTGTAACGAAGTTCGGAAACGAAAAATCCCAAAACCGGAAAAATTACAAAACCTGAGTTTCTGTTGAATTTTTTTTGGCTCAAAATGAAAAAATTTATACTTGTAAAATCGTCTCAGGGTTTTGTGAGTGCACTGATGAAAACCGATCCACTGTTGCGTTCAAAGCGCCGCCCTTCCGCGGCACGAGGTAGGCATGTGCCGCGGTACCGCCGCGCTTTGTCGTCTTCTCTTCATCGTTTTTCATGCAGTGTGTGTCTGTGTTGGTTTTGGGATTTTTGAAATATATTATATGTGCCCAGATTTTGCAGAAAAGAAATTTCCTTTTGGGGTCCTATAATTCCGTATTTTTTCCGAACTTCACTACACTTTGACTATGATGGTTATATCTGTGATGTTTGCATGTATTGAACGTCGGCTAATCGCTATAAGACGATTAGTCGGGGTTATACATGATCTGTGTTTGATATTGGAATGTGTATATGAATGTGTTGGACTGTCGCGGGTGAATAGCCGGGGTGGATGTGAGATGAGCTTTTGTTTTTCTTTCATTCATTGTAAATGTAAATTGATGTAATAATTATTATTTGTTTGGCCGCACAACCGGGTCGGGGTTGTAGCCGTCATTGTATAATTCTTTTACTGTTTTTGCTCCTAGGATAGACCCATGGAGGGGTGCACAAACTACCGAGGACTTGGCGGGTAGTTAGCCGCACCCGTAGGGATCTTGGGTGGGGTATTTGGCTATTCACCGCGACCGTGTTATCCGCTTTTCGTTCCAGGCTCGAAAGGATTGCGGATTGCTAGTATATCCAATGTATTCATCTGTGATCTGTAATGTCTATCATTGCTTTCTATTTAGGCGTTGCTTATGTTTTACAGCCGCGCTAGCCCAGCCCCCGCTCTGTCGTTAGTTAAGTAACCTAACGGGTAATGACGGGGCCCCGTGGCGAATGCGAATGGCATAAGCGTACGTCATATTTTGGTTGTTTTCTGCAATGGTAGGATTAAATGATGGGACGCATTAAAAGAACTAATGCAAGAATATCACGCATTAAAAGAACTAATGCAAGATAATAAACCAAGTTTAAGTCGATGGAACACTTTCGAAAAACCACTCGGTTCTTTTCAAAACTAACTTTTAAATGCGGAGCTTGAGCCACTCCTTCTAAAAGCTATCTCGTTCCATCGATTATATCAAGTTCACTACGTTCACGGTTTCGCCAAAACCATCCGTAGCCCTCCGTCGTTTCATATGAATATTCAACAGTATTCAAGCTGTGTTTGTTGGCCTTAGTCAAGGCACAGTGATTGGTAGCTGGTGGGTATTCATATGTTGCATAGTTAGAATGCGTTGATTTGGGACAGTCGTATTACCTTGTTGGCCATAGTCAAGGGTATATACGGGTGGGTTCAAATTAACCTGGATAACGACGGGAAGAACTTGACATGTGACTTATGATTTGTTGGCCTTAGTCAAGGTCATAAGAGCATGGGGCAAAAATCCACATCGGGAGTTTCATAAGTACTGAAACTTGCTAGATTTGCATACCATTTGGAGTGTGATGATTATGGTAGGATTCCTTCATTTTCGTCACGCAATGATATTTGGATCCCGATCCTACTGTGAGTATATGCTACTCCTCGGGAAATTTCTCACTAAACGATCAATGCTATAAACCTAGTAGGTGCCTAGAAAGGTGTTAGCGGGGCTACGCCCCCAGGGAAAAGAGGTTATTTAATTAAGGAACTTCGCGAAAGCGTTGGAAAACCTCCCTCGAAGTACCGACACTGGCCTGGCTGAACGGTTAAGCAAGTATTGTACGGTGGGATTGATCCCGGCTAATTCTTCCTTTGTGGTTTGAGGAGGGATTCGAGAGACAGTGGGAGCCATCCTGTTTAGACAAATTAAAAACCATTCTAAACTTGCAAGAGCATCGTGCTAAAGTGTTTCTTCTCTCCCCCCCTGCAGCGACCAAATCGAAATGACTGGACTTAAGTTACTTCTAGATAAAAACATACAGACAGGGCCAAACTACAAAGATTGGCTCAGGAATGTCAAATTGGCAATCACTTACGACAAGCTGGGGTATCTTCTTACCACCAAAGCTCCCCCCGTCCCAGGTCCCACCTCCAGCGTCGTGGATAAGGAAATCCGTAAGACTTGGGAGATTGACAGCGCGAAGGCCAGGTGCCTCGTACTTGCCTCGATGGACAACGACCATCAGAGGAGGCACGAGAATATGGATTTGGAATCCATATTTCTTCATACAAAAGAACTGTATGGAGAGCAGTCTCGTATCGCAAGATACGAAGTGTCGAAGAAGTTATTTTCGACAAAGTTGGCCGTCGGATCATCGGTAGCGGACCACGTGCTTAAGATGATTGGCTACACTGAGGAGCTCGCGGAACTTGGGACCACGTTGGACAGTGAACTATATACGGATATAATTCTCCAGTCCCTTCCATCCACTTACGCCCAGTTCATACTGAATTTCAACTTGCAAGAAAAGGAAGTTGAACTTTCAGAACTCCTCAACATGCTGAGGAGCGCAGAGGGCACCCTACAGAAGGGTAGGGATACACCCACTTTGTTTGTAGGAGGATCTTCTTCCTCTAGGTCCAAGGCAAAAGCCAAGGGAAAGAGGAAGAAAGCCCCTGCCAAACCAAGAGGCGGTGTTAGTAAAGTGGGTACGAAGGGAAAGGAAAAGGCAACAAAGATAGCGGGGAAGCTTGTTGGAAAAGAAGAATGCTTCTATTGTCATAAGAGTGGACACTGGAAGAAAGATTGCAGGGCTTGGAAAGCCAGGACACAGGAACTGAAGCAGGTTGTGGCTTCAGCTTCAGGTGTGTATGTTATTGAAAACTGTCTTTCTATAAACTCTACTTCCTGGGTATTGGATACCGGATCAGGATCTCATATCTGTAATTCTTTGCAGGCGTTGAGAAACCGTAGGTTTTTGAAGGAAGGTGACATGACCCTCAGAGTTGCGAACGGAGCTAGCATGGATGCTAAAGCCGTGGGGGACTATCACCTGGGAATGTCAGATGGGCATGTTTTGGTTTAGCGTAATTGCTTTTTTGTACCCAACGCAACTTGTAATATCATTTCTGTATCTTTGGTTTCTAAAGAAGGTTATGAATTTGCGTTTGTAAGTAATGTTGTAAACATTCACCTTAATCAAGTTCTGATTGGGTCAGGTACACTAAGCAATGGTATATACGTATTAAACCAACCACAGATTTTCAATGTCCAGAATACACACAAAAGAAAGTCTCCAGAAATCAATCAGGCTTTCTTATGGCATTGTAGACTGGGTCACATCAATGAGACACGGTTGACTAAGTTACATAACGAAGGATACTTGGATCCGTTCGAGTATCAGTCTTATGCCACTTGTGAATCTTGTCTCATGGGAAAGATGACAAAGACTCCGTTCACTGGACACGGAGAAAGAGCGAGCGAGCTCTTGGGACTCATACATAGTGACGTGTGTGGTCCAATGTCTACACATGCGCGAAGCGGTTATTCATACTTCATTACTTTCACAGACGATTTCTCTAGGTATGGACATGTCTTCTTAATGAAGCACAAATCCGAGGCTTTTGAGAAATTTCGGGATTACAAGAATGAAGTTGAAAAACAAACCGGCAAAAGTATCAAGATTCTAAGATCGGATCGAGGTGGAGAATACTTAAGTGCCGAGTTCCTGAATTACTTAAAAGAGAATGGGATTCTCTCTCAGCGTACTCCTCCATACACTCCGCAACATAACGGTGTATCGGAAAGGAGGAATCGAACCCTATTGGATATGGTTCGTTCCATGATGAGTAAGGCTGAGTTACCGCGATCTTTTTGGGGATATGCACTAGAAACAGCTGCACATCTCTTGAACCAAGTTCCTACTAAGACTGTGCCTACCACACCATATCAGATGTGGAGTGGGAAGAAACCCTGTCTTAAAGCCTTTAAGACATGGGGATGTCCGGCTTTTGTTAAAAAGCAGCATGCGGACAAGCTCGAGGCACGCTCAGTACAGTGCAAGTTTGTGGGATACCCAAAGAACTCCAAGGGGTATCTATTCTATTACGCAGAGGAGCAAAAAGTCCTTGTTTCTCGTCATGCCCACTTCTTGGAAACTGAGTTTTTTGGAAAATCAGATAAGTGGGAGCGCAATAGAACTGGATGAAATTCCAGAACCTCAGACTATTACTGAAAGCTTAGTGGAACCAGAGGGTTCAAATGAACAGGACATTCCTACGCCGCTCCGCAGAAGTAGTAGGCAGTCTCATCCGCCCGAGAGATACTACGGTTTTCTCATAGACGGGGATAGAGAGGATTGCATCATAGACTATGATGAGCCTACTAGCTTCCAGCAGGCCGTTCAGAGCGTTGACTCGGTAAAATGGCTGGATGCAATGCGGACCGAAATGGAGTCCATGTACACCAACAAAGTATGGACGTTGGACATTGCTCCAGACGGGGTAAAACCCGTAGGATGCAAGTGGATCTTCAAAAGGAAGATTGGTGTAGATGGACAGGTTGAGACCTATAAAGATAGACTTGTAGCAAAGGGTTTCCGTCAAAGACCTGGCTTGGACTATGACGAAACCTTTTCTCCAGTGGCTATGCTGAAATCCTTTCGGATCCTTCTTGCCATTGCTGCCTTCCACGATTATGAGATTTGGCAGATGGACGTAAAAACCGCTTTTCTAAATGGAAATTTAGAGGAGTGTGTCTATATGGATCAGCCAGAGGGTTTCATTCAGAGTGGGAGCAGCGGAAAGGTGTGCAAGTTGCTTAAGTCCATCTATGGACTAAAGCAGGCATCGCGGAGTTGGAACATCTGTTTTGATGAGACGGTCAAGGAATTTGACTTTATCAAAAATCCAGATGAACCATGCATCTATAGTAGATTTGTAGCGAGAACTGTAGTATTCCTTGTTTTATACGTGGATGACATTCTCTTAATAGGAAATGACATTCCTATGCTACAATCTGTCAAGGGTTTCTTGTCACACAGGTTCTCCATGAAAGACCTGGGTGATGCCTCTTACATCCTGGGGATCCGGATCCATCGTGATAGATCCAAGAGGATATTAGGACTTTCACAGTCCAGGTACATCGACACCGTACTGAAAAGATTCAGTATGGAAGATTCCAAGCGCGGTAACCTACCGGCTTGTCACGGGATCACCCTCTCTAAAGAGATGTCTCCCAAGACTGATTTGGAGAGGGATCGCATGTCTATTATACTCTACGCTTCTGCGGTAGGATCTATAATGTATGCGATGTTGTGTACCAGACCGGATGTAGCTTATGCACTGAGTGTAGTAAGCCGGTATCAGTCAAACCCTGGGGAAAAACATTGGATAGCAGTAAAGAACATTCTCAAGTACCTGAGAAGGACTAAGGAGATGTTCTTGGTGTATGGCGGAAAAGACCTCCAGATTGAGGCCTTTGCTGACTCCAGCTTCCAGAGTGACAAGGATGATTCCAAGTCCATGTCGGGTTTTGTCTTTACCCTCAATGGAGGGGCGGTGTGTTGGAAGAGTTCCAAACTGGAAACCGTTGCAGACTCGACTATGGAAGCGGAATACATCGCTGCATCTGATGCCGCAAAAGAAGCTGTCTGGATAAGGAAGTTCTTAAAAGAACTTCAGGTGGTTCCGTCCATTGTTGACCCAGTACCTCTGTATTGCGACAACAACGGGGCTATAGCTTTAGCAAAGGAACCCAGGTCCCATCAGAGATCCAGGCACATCTTGAGGCGGTATCACCTGATCAGGGAGATCGTGGATCGCAAGGAGATCGAGGTTCGGAGGGTTGCTTCAGAAGAGAACACTGCAGATCCATTCACCAAGGCCTTACCCCAGACTCAGTTCGAGCGGCTGATCGAGATGATAGGTCTTCGGTACGCCAGTTCATGGCCTTAGTGCAAGTGGGAGATTGTTAGTGTATATGCCCTAGAGGCCATTACTGTATCATACTAGTTTGTATATTACTTGATGGAAGCTTGGGATATTCACCTTGTATAAACAATCTTGCTCAATATAGTAGTATGCTACTTGGTTTGTTTCTACTTCAATGTGTATTGTGTTTATTTCAGTATATCACTTATACGCATTAGTGGAGCCCTTAGGATCTTTGCTTGATTACCAGCGTTGTGATAGCAGTCACACTAGTGGGGGCTGGGTAATCTATAGGCACATCCTTATACAGGTCCCTAGTCGTAGGACTATCGAGACAGGGCATCGATACTCCGGAGTAGACTAGCGTATGCGCTTCTCATCCCAGTGTGGGAGATGGTCTGTCCCACAGCCATCAGTACGTCGTACTGGAGATAGTATACGGGTGCTCGTTGGGTTACGAGTACACTGGACAGGACTCGTCGGGAACTGACAGGTTGGTATTATACCTATCGTCAGTTATCAGTTCCCAGGTGACATGAGTACAGCTTAGTCCGCTGACTTGATACTGGCACTTCGCCTCGAGTGTGTTCCCACTGCACTTTGATCACTACCCTACCACGGCTCAAAGGAGTCGTGCAAACAGGTGGTGATTGGGTGCAGTCCCGAAGCACTTGGAGGCAGTGACGGTTAGATAGGATTCGTCTCTCCCGGTATTGGGGGTTGACATCGCGCTGTGTCTAGGAGAGCCATTACACGAGTAGTCCCTGGCCAGGGCAAGCGAGATATACTGGTAAGTTTCCAGTGTTATCTCAGGGTGTTTTGGGCTTCACTCCGACACGACTTGTACCGCTATTAGGGGACTGACGTTTTACCGCCCCCTAGGCCCGACATGCGATGTATCAGACGAACAGACCAGACTGTACGGAGAATGTCACATTCAGACTCAGTAGGAGTTCAGATGGGGTTTCACCTCGTCAGCCTTCTTGTCGACATCTACCTGGGGACCGTTACGCACAGCTAGTGCCGCTTGCGGTCTGTGGTTAAACCCACTGCCAGCGTAGTGTCGAGTCTTTAGAGTCCCACACAGAGGGTATTCGCCTCTGGGCAAAACAGAGTAGAGGTCGCATGGTTTTGCGACAGGGTTCGTTCTCATCCGCGCACTTGTGCACGTTTGGAGTCCGGACGGATTATACTGGCAGGCTCTGGTTTGAGCCAGATACCGGTATATGTTTTGAGGGTTGCTTTTACATCTTGGTGTTCTTGTTCCTCGGAACGAGAATGCAGGTGTGTATGCACAGTTGCTTGAGGCGGAGGATGAGGTTTTTCATTAGGGTTTCGGAACAGGTGCGTATGCACAGTTGACAGTTATCTTTTTCCAAACCCTAATGGATTTATGAATTATCTATTTATAATAGTAATTAAATGAGAATTTTGTTATGGTTGATTTTGTTGACTTGTTGACCATGGTTGACTTGTTGACCATGGTTGAATGTTGACCACCATCATGCTTTAAAAAGTCCTCCTTGATTTATGCTTACATTTCATTAAATGAAGCATGGTAGTGGTCATTCCAAATTACCATCAACTATTCTCATTTTCAATTATTATTATTAGATAATTCTTTTCTTTTGGCATTATGGTTGCAAGAAAGAAAAATATAGCTCATTCTATCATAACCTCTCTTTCTCCTCATTTTCATCTTCTTCTTCCTCTAGCAAAGAGAAACCTTCTCATGTGTTGAGAATCCTTCTCTTTAAAAAGAAAAGCAAACCCTAGTTACTCTCTACTCACTCTAGGATCAAAGGATTAGCAAGCCGGAGATTCTAGTTCACTCCAAGTTCGAGAAAGAGCCCAAGGTCGAACCCTCGAGGTGGATCCATCTTCGACGGGAGAAGGCGACGAAAAGAGAACCATCAACCTCTACAAGATTTCAAGAAGAAGGAGTTCAAGTTTAGGTATAACCTTCATCCGAGTAGCTAACTCCTTTTAGCGTATTTGCTAGTTTAGTTTAGACACGATCCCGACCTTGTTTAGTCCATGTTGCCTCTTGCGATAAAAATTTGTTTTTTATACCGTTTCCGCCTCCCCGTAAGCACCGGGGGTCGCAATATGGACTTACACTCGCATTCAGATATATCGCATATATTCATTCCTGGATTGCGCATTATTTATTTGGATTTTATATGATGTTTTCAGGATTTGGGAACCGCGGGGGTTCATTAAATTATGCATACATTGAACAACCCGGTTTCCTTGATATGATATTCGCGCGTCCACCATGAGTTTTATCGGTGCTGATTATATACTCCATACGAGGTGTGGTTGCCGTATGAGAGTACATGGTGGGGCCCGGTATGGTTCCCCTCGGCAAGAAGATCGATGGGTTTGCCGATTGAGCCTGGAGGCGGGCGAGTACCTACCGGTGACTGGTTGGACCTGGCATTTGTCCGGAGGATACTGGCCAGAGTCGAGAGATGGATGCGGGATGATCTGTACTGCCGGGGCCGAGGGCCGACACCGCAGCCGGACCCCGTGGGCCGATCCGGACTGATGGAGCCCGATATACGAGGATTTCTGTGTCGATGCTTGGCACACTGTTTTCATGATATTTCTTTTAATACCTTTGTATATATAACAGGGGATTTAGCTGTTGTTATATATACCTTTACACCAATATTAGTGGAATGGGACGCTAATATATGTGTATTGCCCCCATCATATTTATTTCTGTATATATATATATGTTTAGGATGTTAGAGATTATTTGAGATTTGACTTGGGTTATTAGGTGATTCATTGAGATTGGATATTGGATATGAAAGATATGGTTGATTTGTACATTCGAGATATAGGAGAGCTACTCGATATCGTACATTGAGGTGATGTGAGACCTATGTGATGTGAGAGCCCAGTTGGGGGCTGATTTGAGGATTTAGGATTTGAGTGTCTTGATGGATTGTGATCCTACCACGATGTCAGGTTTCCGTGGAAATGACATACTCCACCCTATACCTCACACTTATCTACTTTATGCACAGATTCATATATTGGTAGTACCGGTGAGTGTACCCTTATGATAGCTGCATATCGACTTTCTCATATCCCTATTGCATGGTTATTGCATATTATTGTCATGTTACTATTGCTTCACATATTGATTGTACCTGTTACTGTACTTCCCTTATTTCAGCATTTGCATGACATGATATTACTGTAATCGCATATCTTAGATTCATGCTGTACGTACATTCCTGCGATTACCTGCATATGTTATCTACTATTCATGAGTTGGCAAATCACCCCCATTGTGCCACAGGTGTTTCAGGTTGTTCCCCAGAGTAGTCGAGGCAGGCTATTCTTCTATTCAGCTATCCAGCTATCACCTTTTTCTACAGATACCGCATCAGCTCATAGTACCATTTTGCTTAGGTGGGTTAGATGTTTATCTGTATTTCATATTGTATATTCGTTGTATTTTGTACTCTCCATCTACTATTGTACTATTGACTTAGAAACTTGGTCAGGACGTTAGTGTGTATTCTTGTGTATTTGATGTCTTTTATATACAGCTTTATCTCTATTGTCTTTCATTTCTTCACTACGGCGTCGTATACTTGTGATGAGATTGTTTTCCGCCTTTGGGCCACTTTTTACAAAAAGGGGGTGTTGCTAAAATTGTAAAGAAAGAAAGTAAGACTTTTAAAGAATTTGGGTTGTGATTTCAAATGTTTCAAAAACTTATATTATCTTTTTCCGTATTTTTATGGTTTAGATTTCTGGGTTTTGGCTTTCTTTTACTACGTTATGTCTTAGGGCGTTGCGTAGTACTAGGGCTGTCACGGGCCAATTTCGGGTCGTGACAGGGTGTTTGATATGATCATCACCTGCTGCCGGCGTATTGACGAGTCTTTAGAGTCCTACACAGAGGTTTCCTGGCTCAAGCGAAACGAAATAGGAGCGCATATGAGATATGTGCGGGACCGAGAATAATGCGTGTATGTGATACCGTATTCTATTCTCTCGATGAATGTATCGATTGGTTGTATGCTATATAACCTAGTTATCGAATCGAGGATTGATTCGATAAGCCGATACATTGGATATTAGTCGGTCATATGCGATATGACCGGATCGTTAAATCAAGCGTTGATTTAATGATTTAATGTATAATTATATATTAGATATATTACTTAACATTAACTAATATTTGTTCACTTAAAAAGGATTTTCTCACTTGATGTGCACATTGTATATGTGATATATTTTTGTGCACTTGATTGTATCATGTTTGATGATACATGAATGTTTGGGTGTATGTTTTGATTAAACCATGGTTAGTTAATGGTTAGGGTTTCATTTTTTATCTATTTATTTTGTTTATTTCCTATTAAGGCAAGAAAAGAAATGGTTGCTTTTTGGATTTACTTGAAGCTTCATGAAGCTTTGAAAAAGTCTACCATTTTTGTTTCATGCCTAACCTAACCATTCACCTAAGCTTAGTTTACTCTCTACACATAACCATGGTTGCAATATGATAAGTATGATATTAGTTTCTATTTTGGAGAGACTTATCATATTCTTTCTTCTTCTTCTTCTTCTTCAACAAAGAAGAAACCTTGCCTCCATTAATGGCAACTTGCGAAAAAGAGTGAGAAATCCAATTCTAAAGTGAACCCACTTCCTATTTCTTTATTCTCTACATCTTGCCAAGTAGTATAGGGTGTTTTCTTCACAAGTTTCATGACTTGGTGAAGTTGGAGTTTGATCTTGAGTTGCCTCGACGTAGATCATCTTCGGCATCGAAGTCGGCGACCTAGCACGGTGTTTTCTCCGATGAAACCACCGTGAGAGTCTTGGATTCCGATATGGACAGTGAGGGGACTTCATCATGGAGCTATGGAGGTGGAGGACCGGATCTACAAAGGTTGTATTTCCGTTCACTCATAGTTAAGATGTTAACTAGTTGCATGTTTCGCTTAAGCACTAGTCAACGATCCGTATTAGGGTTTTTCGGCATTTGTAAAATTTGAATTTGGCATGGTTGATGCCTTGTGAGACCTCATTAGGGTGCCTAGGAACCCTACATTTCCGTCTTAAACCAAGAACATCTCCTTAGTCCTTCTCAAGTATTTGAGAATGTTCTTTACTGCTATCCAGTGCTTCTCCCCAGGGTATGATTGATACCGGCTTACTACGCTTAGTGCATAAGCTACTTCTGGTCTGGTACACATATTGTTTACATTATAAAGCCTACCGCAGAAGCGTTGGGTATAACAGACATGCGATCCCTTTCCAAATCAGTCTTGGGAGACATCTCTTTGGAGAGGGTGATTCTGTGACAAGCCGATAAATTACCGCGCTTTGAATCTTCCATACTGAATCTTTTCAGTATGATGTCGATGTACGTAGACTGTGAAAGTCCCAACATCCTCTTAGATCTATCACGATAGATCTGCATCCCCAAAATGTAAGAGGCATCATCCAGGTCTTTCATGGAGAACCTTTGTGACAAGAACCTTTTGACAGATTGTAGCATATGAATGTCATTTTCTATCAAGAGAATGTCATCCATGTACAAGACGAGGAATACAGCAGTTCATGCTACAATCTTACTATAAATGCATGGCTCATCTGGATTTTTGATAAAGTCAAATTCTTTGACCGTCTCATCAAAACAGATGTTCCAATTCCGCGATGACTGTTTTAGTCCATAAATGGATTTAAGCAATTTGCACACTTTCCTGCTGCTCCCACTCTGATTGAAACCCTCTGGCTAGTCCATATAGACACACTCTTCCAAATTTCCATTTAGAAAATCGGTTTTTTGTCCATCTGCTAAATCTCATAATCGTGGAAGGCAGCAATAGAAAGAAGGATCCAAATGGATTTGAGCATAGCCACTGGAGAAAAGGTTTCATTGTAGTCCAAACCAGGTCTTTGATGAAATACTTTTGCAATAAGTCTAGCCTTATAGGTTTCAACCTGTCCATCTACACCAATCTTCTTCTGAAGATCCATTTGCAGCCTACGGGTTTTACCACTTCTGGAGAAATGTCTAAAGTCCATAATTTGTTGGGGTACATGGACTCCATCTCGGTCCGCATTGCATCCAGCCATTTTACCGAGTCGGTGCTCTGAATGGCTTGCTAGAAGTTAGTCGGCTCATCATTATCAATGATGCAATCCTCTCTATCCCCGTCTACGAGAAAACCGTAATATCTCTCAGGCGGATGAGACAGCCTACTACTCCTGCGGAGTGGCGCGGGAATGTCCTGTTCTTTTGAAACTTCTGGTTCCACTAAGCTTTCAGTAATAGCTTGTGGTTCTGAAATTTCTTCCAGTTCTATTGCGCTCCCACTAGTTTCTTTTTCTAAAAATTGATATTCCAAAAAATGGGCATGACGAGAAACAAAAACCTTTTGTTCCTCTGCGTAATAGAAAAGATACCCCGTGGAGTTCTTTGGGTATCCCACAGACTTACACGGTACTGAGCGTGCCTCGAGTTTGTCCGCATGCTGCTTTTTAACAAAAGCCGGACATCCTCATATCTTCATATACTGAAGATAGGGTTTCTTCCCACTCTACATCTGATATAGTGTGGTAGGCACAGTCTTGGTAGGAGCCTTGTTCAAAAGATATGCAGTTGATTCTAGTGCATAGCTCCAGAATGATCGCGGTAACTCAGCATTACACATCATGGAACGTACCATATGCAATAGGGTTTGGTTTTGTCTCTCCGATACACCGTTGTGTTATGGTGTGTATGGAGGAGTAAGCTGAGAGAGAATTCCGTTCTCTTTTAGGTAACCCAGGAACTTGGCACTCAAGTATTCACCACCTCGATCAGATCTCAGTGTCTTCATATTTTTGCCGGTTTGTTTTTCCACTTCATTCTAATATTCTCGTAATTTCTCAAAGGCCTCGGATTTATGTTTTATCAAGAAAATATGTCCATACTGTTAGTGTATATGCCCTAGAGGCCATTACTGTATCATACTAGCTTGTATATTACTTGATGGAAGCTTGGGATATTCACAGTTGTATATACAATCTTGCTCGAAATGGTAGTATGCTACTTGGTTTGTCTCTGCTTTAATATGTGCATGTGTTTCTTTTAGCATATCGCTGATATACATATTAGTAGAGCCCTTAGGATCTTTGCTTGATTACCAGCGTTGTGATGGCGCTCACACTCGTGGGAGCCGGGTGATCTATAAGCACATCCTTATACAGGTCCCTAGTCGTTGGACTATCGAGACAGGGCATCGAAACTCCGGAGTAGACTAGCGTATGCGCTTCTCATCTCAGTGTGGGAGACGGTCTGTCCCACAGCCGTCAGTACGTCGTACTTGAGATAGTATGCGGGTGCTCGTTAGGTTACAAGTACACTGGACAGGACTCGTCGGGAACTGTTGGTTGGTATTATACCTATCGTCAGTTATCAGTTCCCAGGTGACATGAGTACAGCTTAGTCCGCTGACTTGACACTGTCACTTCGCCTCGAGTGTGTTCCCACTGCACTTTGATTACTACCCTACCACGGCTCAAAGGAGTCGTGCAAACAGGTAGTTTTTGGGTGCAGTCCCGAAGCACTTGGAGGCAGTGACGGTTAGACAAGATTCGTCTCTCCCGGTATTGGGGGTTGACATCGTGCTGTGTCCAGGAGAGCCATTACACGAGTAGTCCCTTGCCAGGGCAAGCGAGATATACTGGTAGGTTTCCAGTGTTATCTCACGGTGTTCTGGGCTACACTCCGACACGACTTGTACCGCTATTAGGGGACTGACGTTCACCGCCCCTCTAGGCCCGCCATACGATGTATCAGACGAATAGACCGGACTGTACGGAGACTGTCACATACAGGTTCAGTAGGAGTTCAGATGGGGTTCACCTCGTCAGTCTTCTTATCGACATCTACCTGGGGACCGTTACGTACAGCTAGTGCCGCTTGCGGTCTGTGGTTAAACCCACTGCCAGCGTAGTGTCGAGTCTTTAGAGTCCCACACAGAGAGCTATTCGCCTTTAGGCAAAATGAGTAGAGGTCGCATGGTTTTGCGACAGGGTTCGTTCACATCCGCGCACTTGTGCACGTTTGCTGTCCGGACAGCTTATACTAGCGGGCTTTGGTTTAAGCCGGATCCTAGTATATGATTTGGGATTGGTTTTATCTCATTGTATTCGTGTTCCTCGGATCACGAATACGGGTGCGTATGCGCAGTTGCTTGAGACAGAGGGAGAGGACTTTGATTAGGGTTAATGACTGTTGTCATTTTATTAACCCTAATGCTTATGTGTGTATTATAGTTAATTGATATTAGTTCAAATAATTGTGCATGGTTATGGTTGTTGACCATTTGATCTCCTTAACTTGTTGACCTAAGTTGACACTTTGACCATCATCATTTCATTTGGAAGATGCTCTTTGATCCTTGCAAATTGCATTAAAAATGAAATGACAATGGTCATGTCTTGATTAACCAAGACAATTATCTAGCTAATTATCTAATTACAATAATTCACACATATAAGAGAGAATGCTTCATATTTTCTCTCATTCCATTATTTACTTTCTCTCTCTTGTTCTTCCTCTCCCTCAAGCTCTCCCCTCTCATGTGTTGAGAAACACTTGAGTTTGAGAAAACCCCCTTCTTGATAATCTCTACTCTCATATAGGGTTTAAGGATTAGCACTTCTTACACCCTAGTTACTTCTAGCTTGGAGTTGAAGCCAAAGGTTGAGGCTTTCGGGTGGATCTTTCTTCGACGTGAGAAGACGACAAAGGTGTGTTAGTTGTATGTATGCCCTAGAGGCCAGTATTGTACAGATGATGTATATTATATTGGATGCTTAGACATATATAGAGATGACTTTCTTGCTCGATATGATAGTATGCTATCTGGTTGCTCTTTATCTTAACATGTACACTAGTCTCTTTAAACTGTCTTATAGTTACATGTTGGTAAAGCCCTTAGGATGTGTACTTGACTGCCTAGACTATGATGCAGATCATACTAGTGGGGACGTGGTAGTCCATAAGTACATCCTTCATGGTCCCTAGTCGTGGGTGTATCGAGACGGGGCATCGATATACCAGTGTAGACTAGCGTATACGCTTCTCGACCCATGAGATGGGCGATGGATGATCCCATATCCATTGGTGTTTGACATCAGAGATGGTGTACGGGTGCTCAGTGGAGACTGGGTACACTGGACCGACTCGCCGAGAACTCCCAGATGGTATTATACCTCACGTCAGATGGCAGTTCTCAGGTGACACTTGTGCAGGTTAGTCTGTAGACCCGAGATCGTCATAGAGTCTTGTGTGATTCCCACTGTGCTTTGATCTCCACCTTACCACGTCCATGAGGGCATGCAAAACGGTGGTCTTTGGGTACAGTCCCGAGTCACATGGAGGCAATGAGCGATAGGAGGGGTTTCGTCTCTCCCGGTATTGGGGGTTGATTTTGCGCTGTGCTCGATTGGCTGTAACAGGGAAGTCCCTGGCCCGGGCTGATCAGAGATTTGCTGGTAAGTGTTACCAGTAGTTTCTCGACCCGTTATGAGCCTCACATCGGCATGACTTATCGGTTACTGGGGTCTGACGTTTACCACCCCTAGACTTGATATGCGACATATCAGACGAACAGACCGGACTGTACGGTAAGTGTTACTGGTTGGATTCACAGGAGTGTGAGCGGGCTAGCTCGTCGATCTTCTGATCGCTCAATACCCGGTTGGCCGTTACGTTTAGCAGACCGCTTGCGGCTTGTGGGTGCTTGATATGATCATCATCTGCTACCGGCGTATTGACGAGTCTTTAGAGTCCTACACAGAGGTTTCCTGGCTCAAGCGAAACGAAATAGGGGCGCAAATGAGATATGTGCGGGACCGAGAATGATGTGTGTATGTGATACCGCATTTCATTCTCACGATGAATGTTTCGATTGGTTGTATGTGATATAACCTAGTTATCGAATCAAAGATTGATTCGATAAGTCGATACATTGGATACTAGTCGGTTATGTGCGACATGACCGGATCATTGAATCAAGTGTTGATTTAATGATTTAATGTATAATTATATATTTGATATATTACTTTGCATTAACTAGTATTGGTTCATTTTAAAGGGATTTTCTCACTTGTTGTGCACATTGTATATGTGATATATTTTTGTGTGCACTTGATTGTATCATGTTTGATGTTGCAAGCTAACTTGTGTTTTGTGTAAAGATTAAACCATGGTTGTGTAATGGTTAGGGTTTTCTTTTTCTTACTCATTTATTTATTTATTGATTTTGGAAATGATTATGAAGAAAATGGTGGCATTCTTTGGATTTAGTTGAAGCTTCATGAAGGTTTGACTTTGTTACCATTTTGTCTTCATGCTTAACCCTAACCATTCTAACTAACCATGATCTATTCTCTACACCTTACCCTAGTTAGTATATGATAAGTGTTCACATTATTTTCATTTTAAGATAACACTTATCATATTCTATCTTGAGCTTCATCTTCATCTTCAAGATAAAGAAAGCTTGCCTCATCAATGGCAAGTAAGGAAATCAAGTGAGAAATCCAATTCTAAAGTGAACCCACCTCCTATTTCTTCACCCTCTACCTCTTGCCAAGTAGTATAGGGTGTTTTCTTCATAAGTTTCACAACTTGGTGAAGTTGGAGCTTGATCTTGTGAAGCCTCGACGTAGATCATCTTCGGCATCGTAGCCGACGACTGTTCCGCTCATTTCTCCGATGAAGCCGATGCGAGAGTCCGGGATTCGAGATGGACAGCGAGGGGACAACTAAGTGGAGCTAAGGAAGTGGATAACCGGATCTACAAAGGTTGTAGTTTCCTACTTTTAGTTAAGATGTTAACTAGCTTAATGTTTCGCCTAAAATTCTAGTTAACGATCCGTATTAGGGATTCTCGGCACTTGTAAAGTTTGAAATTGGCATGGTTGATGCCTTGTGAGACCTCATTATAGTGCCTAGGAACCCTTCAGTGGTATCAGAGCCTAGCTAGAGCCTTAGGCGATGCTTAGACGATGTTTGAAACCCGATCGAAACCGAAACCCTAAAACCAAATCGCTCTCTGGACTTTTTCTAGAAACTGGGTTTTTTCCATATTAAAAATGCTTAAAAAATTTTGTAGGAAGTTATAAGAATTACGGTGCAAAATTGGACAAATGATGCCTCCAACCTGCGGCGGAACCGCGGCAGAAGCCTAGCTTCTGCAGCGGTTCCGCGGCGACATGATGACGTCAGCCCTCAAAATTTGCACAGTAATTCCTCTTTCACAGTGCTGAGTTTTATGGGAATTTTTAATATTTATTCAAGAGTTGAATTTTCTGGGGTTGTTTTGGGGATTCGATTATTCGATCGGGTTATCAGATTTTGTCTATGTGATTTCCGGATAATTTTCGAATATGTTAAAAGGTTCGACCGAATATAAATACCCAACTTTTCCCCTGCCGGAAAATTTCCAAGTGTTGGATTTTTCTGTGGTTTAAGGACGTTCTGAGTAGTGCAAGTAACGCGATGGTCCCTTTAGAAGACAACAAACCTTAACTCGATTATGTGACCGTCTTGAACTGCCCTTTGAACCTTCGGGTTTGGGGCAGTACGGCGTGCCACATGTGAGGCATTGGCTTGACCCTTCTACGGCTGGACCGTTAGTACTGAGGCATGAAGTGAATGTCTTTGAACCTATTTCATGTGTTGAACGGTTTCGGGAAAACTTGGGTGTTCGAATGTTCGATCGGAAAGTTTAATATATTCTATTTATCCGGAATGGGATACAATAATTGGAATTCACAAACAGTTATGAGATAACTGAATGAATGTTATAAATCTAGCGGTTTAGTCTCACTTGATATTGAAAAGAGTTTTTGATAATGGGACTAAAATGCGAGGTTTATAATTTTTAGGCATGTGTTGTCTAAGTATTTCATTTAATTAGGCATGCGATGTCTAAAGAGGTTGCGGATTCCAATTGTTGTAGTTTTACACTTTCTTTTCTGCGACCGTAAGTGTAGTATGCAGTGGTATTGCCGATTGTCGTTGCTATACGTCGACGACAATCGGTGTATGCATACTTACTTACGTTGATGACATGTGATGTTATGTGTTGCTGGATATGTTATATTGGATCGTCGTGTTCGAATAGCCGGGGGTTTTTATGTGAGATGAGTGTTTTTCATTTTCATTCATGTAAAAAAAAATTTGTATGTAATATTCTTTTATTTGGGGCACTTCCAGGTTGCGGAAGATTTCACCTTTTGTATATTATTTACTTTTCCGCATTAGGATAGACCCAATGAGGGGAGCACAAGTAACCGGGTTCTAGGGTCCAGTGGGAGACCATCTCGAGGAGTCGAGTTCGGGTCTCCTAACCCTAGAATTGGTAGGGTTGCTTGCCGCTCTCGTAGGGGTCTAGGGGTGTGGGATTGGCTATTCATCACGTCCGTGGAATCCGTGTTTTATACTGGCTCGTATTGAAAACACGGACGTCCTAGTATATCCAATGTTTCATATGTTTCTTCTGCTGTGATATCTGTGATGTGATCATATGATGTTCTGTGATAGATACAGTATATAGTATATATGATATATTATATAGACGTTACTTATGTTTTGCATCCGCACTAGCCCTGCCCTGCTCTGTCGTTAGTTACCTAACCTAACGGTGCACGAGGGGACATCCAGGCGAATGCGGATGGCATAAGTGTACGTCGTATTTATCTGTGATGTTTAGGTGACTTAAATGATGGGACTTCATTAATGTGATTAATGAAAGAAAAGAAACCTAAAAGATGTTGTAGAATCAAATTCTAAATAAAAAGGGTAGCTACAGTTTTGCTTTGCATAGCGGTATATATGATATACCCTGCACCTTATTCGATGAGGAAAGGACCGAGATCCCTTCAACGGGAGTGACTCCTTTAGCAATAACTGGCAGATACTACACACTCGGTTTGACTTTTGATTGCTTCTATAGTTTTTGCTTTGCACAGTGATATATATGATATATCCCGCACCTCATTCGATGAGGAAAGGGCCGACGATCCCTTCACCGGGAGTGACCCCTTTAGCAAAACTAGAAAAGCCTCAAAATCACTCCATTTCAAAACTTCATTTGATTCTACAACGATATCAAGTTCATTACGCAATTGGTTTTCAGAAAAACCTGTCGTAGCCCTCCGTCATTTCAGATAAGTAGTAGTTAGTATTCGTGCTACGTTTGTTGGCCTGCGTCAAGGCGTAGTGTGCGGTAGCTAACTAGTATTTATCTGCTTATGCATATGATGCAGATTGGATTAGGGTAGTTGTACGACTTTGTTGGCCTGCGTCAAGGGTCGTGCGGGTGGGTTTAATTCAATCAGGAAATGACGGGTTGAACTTGACTAGCGCACTATGGTTTGTTGGCCTGCGTCAAGGTCATAGGACGCTAGGGGCAAAATATTATCGGGAATTTCAAGTGTTGAAATTTGCAATGAGATTGCATATCTTCTATGAGATAGTTAGATCCCGATACCCACTGCGAGTAAGAGTTACTCCTGGGAGAGTTTTGCACATTGCAATTAGCCGATCAAGTAGGTGTCTAGAAAGGTGTCAACGAGGTTACGCCTCTGGAAAAACGAGGTTTACATTAATTAGGTTCGTGCGAAAGCACGGGGGACCTCCCTCAAAGTACCGACACTGGCCTGGCTGAAAGATTGGCGAACTTGTAGTGTGTAATTAATCCCGGCTAGTCTTTCCTTTTAGGGTTTGAAGGAAGATTTGATAAAAAATCAGTGGGAGCCATCCTGATTAGATAAGATAATAACCAATCTGATCTTGCACGAGCTTACGCTAAAGTGTTTTCTTCTCTCTCTCTCCAGGTAGCGACAATGTCAGGCCCTAATCAAGATAATAATATGGATGTATTGACCGAACCCGCATGTTATACTGTGCTGGGGAACGTTGGTTCCGTTCTTTCCTATAAGAGTTATAGGACTGAACAGGATATAGGGGAATACCATGATTCCCATGCCACCCGAATGAAGAAAGTACATGTTGATGCATTTTCTTCGGGTGTGTTAGTTACAGAGAACTATTTCTCCATTTGCTCTACGTCCTAGGTATTAGATACCGGGTCAGGATCCCATATATGTAATCAGTTACATGGGCTTAGGAAAGGTAGAGAACTTGGAGAAGGTGATAAAGACATTAGAGTTGGAAATGGTGCAATTGTTGCAGCTAAGACTGTCGGGGAATATCACCTAGTATTACCAACTGGTAATACATTGGTTCTGAACGAATGCTATTACATGCCGAACCTGATATGCAACATTATATCGGTTTCTTTGTTGAGTAAAGAGGGATATAATTTTGTATTACAGGATAATGTTATGAACATTTTCCGTAACCAAAAGTTGGTTGGATCAGGCACGTTGTGCAATGGCATTTATGTTCTAAATCAATCAACAGTTCTGAGCATAACAAACACACACAAGAGGAAGAGTTCAGAACTGAACGAATCCTTCTTGTGGCATTGTAGAATGGGTCACATCAATGCGACACGACTGGCTAAGTTGCATAAGGATGGATATTTGAAACCATTCGAGTTTTCATCTTATGACACTTGCCAGTCATGTCTCAAAGGCAAGATGACCAAAACTCCGTTTACGGGACACGGAGAAAGAGTTACCAAACTCTTGGGACTTATACATAGTGATGTATGCGGTCCCATGTCTACACATGCCAGGGATGGTTCTTCGTACTTCATTACATTCACTGACGATCTCTCTAGATTCGGATATGTGTTCCTGATGAAACACAAATCAGAAGCTTTTGAGAAATTTAGAGAATATAAAAAGGAAGTCGAGAACCAAACCGGAAAAAGTATTAAAATCCTTCGATCTGATCGAGGTGGAGAATACTTAAGCAATGAATTCCTGGACTTCCTAAAAGAGAATGGGATTCTCTCTCAGCTGACTCCTCCATATACAGCACAGCACAACGGTGTATCAGAACGGAGGAACCACACCCTATTAGATATGGTGCGCTCTATGATGAGCACAGCTGAGTTACCTATTTCCTTCTGGGGATATGCACTGGAAACAGCTGCAGACCTATTGAATATGGTTCCCACCAAATCCGTTCCAACCACTCCATATGAGATATGGAAAGGAAAGAGACCATGTCTTAATTATGTTAGGATATGGGGTTGTCCGGCATATGTAAAAACGCAAAATCCGGACAAACTCGCGGCAAGATCCATTCTGTGTAAGTTTATTGGATATCCCAAACATTCGCGCGGGTATATCTTCTACCACACCGAGGAACAAAAAGTGTTTGTTTCTCGACATGCCACCTTTTTAGAAAAGGAAATTTCTTGAAAAAGAGATTAGTGGTAAGGAGGTAGAACTGGAAGAGGTTCCAGCAATACAGACTACGACAGAAGATTTGGTTGAACCAGAGGATTCAGTAGCTCCCGATGAACCTCAGCCTCTCCACCGATCTAGTAGGGTTCCTCGCCCACCTGAGAGATACTACGGTTTTCTCATGGATGGTGGGAGCGAGGATTGCATCATGGAGGATGATGACCCAACTAGCTTCGAGCAGGCCATCACGAGTAGGGACTCAGTGAAATGGCTGGATGCTATGCGGTCCGAGATGGAATCCATGTACACCAACAAAGTACGGACTTTGGAAGTTGCTCCTGAAGGGGTAAAACCCATTGGGAGCAAGTGGATCTTCAAGAAGAAACTTGGTGTAGATGGGAAAGTGGAGACTTTCAAAGCTAGACTTGTTGCAAAGGGTTTTCGTCAAAGACCAGGTGTGGACTATGACGAAACCTTTTCTCCAGTGGCTATGCTTAAATCCATCCGGACCATGCTTGCCATCGCTGCATATCATGACTACGAAATCTGGCAAATGGATGTTAAGACCGCCTTTCTAAACGGTGATTTAGAAGAGTGCGTGTACATGACTCAGCCAGAGGGCTTCGTAGACAGTAGGAGCAGCGGGAAGATGTGCAAGCTGCTTAAATCCATTTATGGATTAAAGCAAGCATCGCGGAGTTGGAACATCTGCTTTGACGTCGTTATCAAAGAGTTTGATTTCGTCAAAAACCCAGATGAACCTTGTATCTACAAGAAGGTGGCAGAGAGTAAGGTTGTCTTCCTCGTATTGTACGTGGACGACATACTCTTGATAGGAAATGATATTCCTATGCTGCAATCGGTCAAGCTCTTCTTATCACAAAGATTCTCAATGAAAGATCTTGGTGATGCCTCCTGCATATTGGGAATAAGGATCTATAGAGATAGATCCAAACGGATATTGGGATTGTCCCAATCCAGGTACATTGACACCATACTAAAGAGGTTTAGTATGGAAGATTCCAAGCGTGGGAACTTGCCCGCGATCTCTGGAGTCACTCTCTCCAAAGAGATATCTCCTGAGACTGATTTGGAGAGAGCTCGCATGCAAGGGATACCCTATGCTTCGGCTGTAGGCTCTATTATGTAAGCAATGCTATGTACCAGACCCGATGTAGCATACTTACTAAGTGTAGTGAGCAGGTATCAAGCTGATCCTGGAGAGAGTCACTGGACAGCTGTGAAGAGCATTCTCAAGTACTTGCGAAGGACTAAAGAGATGCTCTTGGTGTATGGTAACGGAGAACTCCAAGTGGAGTCCTTTACCGATTCGAGCTTCCAGAGTGATAAGGACGACTCTAAGTCGCAGTCGGGATTTGTCTTTACCCTTTACGGAGGGGCAGTTAGCTGGAAGAGTTCCAAGCAGGAAACCGTGGCAGACTCGACGATGGAGGCTGAATACATCGCTGCCAACGATGCTGCCAAAGAGGCTGTCTGGATCAAGAAGTTCATTACTGAACTTGGAGTGGTTCCATCCATTGTGCATCCAATACCTTTGTATTGCGATAACAATGGAGCGGTGGCTTTGGCCAAGGAACCTAGGTCCCATCAGCGATCCAGGCATATTCTGAGGCGGTATCACCTGATCCGGGAGATAGTTGATCGCCGGGAGATCGAGGTCAGGAGGGTTGACACGAAGAACAACACGGCGGATCCACTCACGAAGGCTATTCCCCAGATACAGTTTGAGAGACTTTTCGGGATGCTCGGTATGCGATACTACAGCAGCTGGCCCTAGTGCAAGTGGAAGATTGTTAGTTGTATGTATGCCCTAGAGGCCAGTATTGTACAGATGATGTATATTATATTGGATGCTTGGACATATATAGAGATGACTTTCTTGCTCGATATGATAGTATGCTATCTGGTTGCTCTTTATCTTAACATGTACACTAGTCTCTTTAAACTGTCTTATAGTTACATGTTGGTAAAGCCCTTAGGATGTGTACTTGACTACTTGGACTATGATGCAGATCATACTAGTGGGGACATGGTAGTCCATAAGTACATCCTTCAAGGTCCCTAGTCATGGGTGTATCGAGACGGGGCATCGATATACCAGTGTAGACTAGCGTATACGCTTCTCGACCCATGAGATGGGCGATGGATGATCCCATATCCATTGGTGTTTGACATCAGAGATGGTGTACGGGTGCTCAGTGGAGACTGGGTACACTGGACCGACTCGCCGAGAACTCCCAGATGGTATTATACCTCACGTCAGATGGCAGTTCTCAGGTGACACTTGTGCAGGTTAGTCTGTAGACCCGAGATCGTCATAGAGTCTTGTGTGATTCCCACTGTGCTTTGATCTCCACCTTACCACGTCCATGAGGGCGTGCAAAACGGTGGTCTTTAGGTACAGTCCCGAGTCACATGGAGGCAATGAGCGATAGGAGGGGTTTCGTCTCTCCCGGTATTAGGGGTTGATGTTGCGCTGTGCTCGATTGGCTGTAACAGGGAAGTCCCTGGCCAGGGCTGATCAGAGATTTGCTGGTAAGTGTTACCAGTAGTTTCTCGACCCGTTATGAGCCTCACATCGGCACGACTTATCGGTTACTGGGGTCTGACGTTTACCACCCCTAGACTTGATATGCGACATATCAGACGAACAGACCGGACTGTACGGTAAGTGTTACTGGTTGGATTCACAGGAGTGTGAGCGGGCTAGCTCGTCGATCTTCTGATCGCTGAATACCCGGATGGCCGTTACGTTTAGCAGACCGCTTGCAGCTTGTGGGTGCTTGATATGATCATCATCTGCTACCGGCGTATTGACGAGTCTTTAGAGTCCTACACAGAGGTTTCCTGGCTCAAGCCAAACGAAATAGGGGCGCATATGAGATATGTGCGGGACCGAGAATGATGCGTGTATGTGATACCGCATTTCATTCTCGCGATGAATGTTTCGATTGGTTGCATGTGATATAACCTAGTTATCGAATCAAAGATTGATTCGATAAGTCGATACATTGGATACTAGTCGGTTATGTGCGACATGACTGGATCATTGAATCAAGTGTTGATTTAATGATTTAATGTATAATTATATATTTGATATATTATTTTGCATTAACTAGTATTGGTTCACTTTAAAGGGATTTTCTCACTTGTTGTGCACATTGTATATGTGATATATTTTTGTGTGCACTTGATTGTATCATGTTTGATGTTGCAAGCTAACTTGTGTTTTGTGTAAAGATTAAACCATGGTTGTGTAATGGTTAGGGTTTTCTTTTTCTTACTCAATTATTTATTTATTGATTTTGGAAAAGATTATGAAAAAAATGGTGGCATTCTTTGGATTTAGTTGAAGCTTCATGAAGGTTTGACTTTGTTACCATTTTGTCTTCATGCTTAACCCTAACCATTCTAACTAACCATGATCTATTCTCTACACCTTACCCTAGTTAGTATATGATAAGTGTTCACGTTATTTTCATTTTAAGATAACACTTATCATATTCTATCTTGAGCTTCATCTTCATCTTCAAGATAAAGAAAGCTTGCCTCATCAATGGCAAGTAAGGAAATCAAGTGAGAAATCCAATTCTAAAGTGAACCCACCTCCTATTTCTTCACCCTCTACCTCTTGGCATGTTGTATAGGGTGTTTTCTTCACAAGCTTAACAACTTGGTGAAGTTGGAGCTTGATCTTGTGAAGCCCCGACGTAGATTATCTTCGGCATCGTAGCCGACGACTGTTCCGCTTATTTCTCCGATGAAGCCGATGCGAGAGTCCGGGATTCGAGATGGACAGCGAGGGGACAACTATGTGGAGCTAAGGAAGTGGATAACCGGATCTACAAAGGTTGTAGTTTCCTACTTTTAGTTAAGATGTTAACTAGCTTAATGTTTCGCTTAAAATTCTAGTTAACGATCCGTATTAGGGTTTCTCGGCACTTGTAAAGTTTGAAATTGGCATGATTGATGCCTTGTGAGACCTCATTAGAGTGTCTAGGAACCCTTCAAGGTGACCTCTTTCCACTACTCCAAGGAGCAAGGAGAGAAGGACATAAAGCCCTAGGTATAACCTTTCTAACACTTAGCTAGTTTCTAGTTAGCTTTAGCTTGTTTTTGTTTAGCAAAGATCCTTCTTTGTCTAGTCCATGTTGCCTAAGTTGATAAAAATTTGATTTTTATTCCGTTTTCCGCCTCCCCGCAAATACCGGGGTGGGCAACGTGGACTTACAGTGGTATCAGAGACTAACTAAACATAAACTAGCTAGGTAGTAAAGTGTCTGGAAGTTCGAATCGGAAAAATCGCAAAACCGAGTTTTCAAAACCCAAACTTTTTGTTAAAATTTTTTCTGTTCAAAATGAAATAAATCATACTCCAAAAATCATCTCAGGGTTTTGTGAAGAAAGCCACCAAAAACGATCCAGAGATTCGACCAAAGAGCCGCGGTTCTGCGGCAATAGCAAGCTATTGCCGCGCAACCGCGGCCGTTTTGGCTCGGCTCTGGGTCGAGTTTGGTGCAGTGTTTTTCTGGCTTGGTTTTGGGATTTTTAAGATGGTTTATATGTGCCCAGATTTTCCAGAATAGAAATTTATTTTTGGGGGCCTATAAATCCGTATTTTTATCGAACTTCACTACACTTTGACTAAAAGGTTATATCTGTGATGTTTATATGTATTGAATATCGGCTAATCGCTATATGTCGATTAGTCGGGGTTATACATATCTGTGATCTGTGTTTGATGATGGTATGTGTATATGAATGTGTTGGATTGTCGCGGGTGAATAGCCGAGGTGGATGTGAGATGAGTGTTTCTTTTTCTTTCATTCATTGTAACATGTAAATTGATGTAATATTACTTGTATGGCCGCACAACCGGGTCGGGGTTGTAGCCGTCATTGTATAATTCTTTTTACTGTTTTTGCTCCTAGGATAGACCCATGGAGGGGCGCACAAACTACCGGGTATCTCGAAGTGCTGAGTGGCCAACTCACGGTGGTGAGGGAGGTTGCTTCGCTTCGGGTACTTGGCGGGTAGTTTGCCGCACCCGTAGGGGTCTTGGGTGGGGTATTGGCTATTCACCGCGACCGTGTAATCCACTTTTTGTTGCAGGCTCGAACGGATTGCGGATTCCTAGTATATCCAATGTATTCATCTGTGATCTGTAATGTCTATCATTGCTATATATTTATATATGATAACTATTTAGGCGTTGCTTATGTTTTACAGCCGCGCTAGCCCAGCCCCCGCTCTGTCGTTAGTTAAGTAACCTAACGGGTGATGATGGGGCCCCGTGGCGAATACGAATGGAATAAGCGCACGTCATATTTTGGTTGTTTTCTGCAATGCTAGGATTAAATGATGGGACGCATTAAAAGAACTAATGCAAGAAAATAAACCAAGTAAAAGTCGATTGGAACACTTTGAAAACCACTCGGTTCTTTTCAAAACTAAACTTTTAAACGCGGAGCTTGAACCACTCCTTTTAAAAGCTATCTCGTTCTATCGATTATATCAAGTTCACTACGTTCACGGTTTCGCCAAAACCATCCGTAGCCCTCCATCATTTCAGTTAAATATTCGGTAGTATTCAAGTTATGTATTTTGACCTCACGCCAAGGCATAGTGATTGGTAGCTGTCGGATATTTATCTGTTGCATAGATAGAATGCGTTGGTTTGAGACAGTCGTACTGCCATTTTGGCCTACGTCAAGGGTAGGTACAGGTGGGTTAAAATTAATCGGGATAATGATGGGAAGAACTTGACATGTGACTTATGACATTTTGACCTCACGCCAAGGTCATAAGAGCATGGGGCAAAAATCCACATCGGGAGTTTTCATAAGTACTGAAACTTGCTAGCGCTGCATACCATTTGGAGTGTGATGATTCTGGTAGGATTCTTTCGGTTTTATCACGCAATGATATTTGGATCCCGATCCTACTGTGAGTATATGCTACTCCTCGGGAAAACTCTCACTTAACGATCAATGCTATAAACCTAGTAGGTGTCTAGAAAGGTGTTAGCGGGGCTATGCCCACAGGAAAAAGAGGTTACTTAATTAAGGAACTTCCCGAAAGCGTTGGAAAACCTCCCTCGAAGTACCGACACTGGCCTGGCTGAACGGTTAAGAAAGTATTGTACGGTGAGATTGATCCCGACTAATCCTTTCTTTACGGTTTGAGAAGGGATTCGAGAGACAGTGGGAGCCATCCTGTTTAGACAAACTAAAAACCACTCTAAACTTGCAAGAGCATCATGCTATAGTGTTTCTTTTCTCCTTTATAATTGCAGCGACCATTCAACATGACCGGACTTAAGTTATTACTAGATAAAAACATATTGACAGGGCCAAACTACAAAGATTGGCTCAGGAATGTCAAGATGGTAATCACTTACGACAAGTTGGGGTATGTCCTTACCACCAAAGCTCCCCCTGTCCCAGGTCCCAAAACCAGTGTCGCGGATAGGGAAATCCGTAAGACATGGGAAATAGATTACGCGAAGGCCAAATGCCTCGTACTTGCCTCGATGGACAATGAACATCAGAGGAGGCACGAGAATATGGACCTAGAGTCCATATTTCTTCATACAAAAGAACTGTATGGAGAGCAGTCTCGTATCGCAAGATACGAAGTGTCGAAGAAGTTGTTTTCGGCAAGGTTGGCCATCGGATCATCGGTAGCGGAATACGTGCTTAAGATGATTGGCTACATAGAGGAGCTCGCGGACCTTGGGACCACATTGGAGAATGAACTCTATACTGATTTGATTCTCCAGTCCCTTCCTTCCACTTACGCCCAGTTTATTCTTAACTTCAACATGCAAGGAAAGGAGGTTGAACTTTCCGAACTTCTGAACATGTTGAGGAGTGCTGAGGGCACCCTACAGAAGGGTAGGGAGACATCCACTTTGTTTGTAGGAGGATCTTCCTCTTCTAGATCCAGGGCGAAAGCCAAGGGTAAGAAGAAGAAAGCCCCCGCCAAACCAAGAGGCGGTGTCGGTAAAGTGGATACGAAGGGAAAAGGAAAAGCAACAAAGGTAGCGGGAAAGCTGGTGGGGAAGGAAGAATTCTTCTACTGTCACAAAAGTGGTCACTGGAAACAGGATTGCAAGGCTTGGAAGGCCAGAACACAGGATTTGAAGCGAGTTGCGGCTTTAGCTTCAGGTGTGTATGTTATTGAAAACTGTCTATCAATAAACTCTACATCCTGGGTATTGGATACCAGATCAGGATCTCATATCTGTAATTCTTTGCAGGCCTTGAGAAAGCGTACAGTTTTGAAGGCAGGTGACATGAACCTCAGAGTTGCAAACGGTGCTAGCATGGATGCTGAGGCCGTGGGGGACTATCACCTGGGATTGTCGGATGGACACTTTTTGGTTTTGCGTAGTTGTTATTATGTACCAAATGTAACCTGTAATATCATTTCTATATCTTTATTATCTAAACAAGGTTATGAATTTGCATTTGTAAGTAATGTAGTGAACATTCACCTTAATCAAGTTTTGATTGGGTCAGGTACATTGAACAACGGTATATACGTATTAAACCAACCACAGATTTTCCATGTCCAGAATACACACAAAAGAAAGTCTCTAGAAATCAATAAAACTTTCTTATGGCATTGTAGACTGGGTCACATCAATGAGAGAAGGTTGACTAAGTTACATGCAGAAGGATATTTGGATCCGTTCGAATATCAATCGTATGCAACTTGTCAATCCTGTCTCAAAGGAAAGATGACAAAGACTCCGTTCACTGGACACGGAGTAAGAGCGAGCGAGCTCTTGGGACTCGTACACAGCGACATGTGCGGTCCAATGTCTACACATGCGCGAAGCGGTTATTCTTACTTCATTACTTTTACGGATGATTTCTCAAGGTTCGGACATGTCTTCTTGATGAAGCATAAATCCGAAGCTTTTGAAAAGTTCCAGGAATATAAGAATGAAGTAGAAAAACAAACAGGCAAAAGTATCAAGGCACTGAGATCTGATCGAGGTGGTGAATACTTGAGTGCCGAGTTCCTGGGTTACTTAAAAGAGAATGGAACTCTCTCTCAGCTTACTCCTCCATACACTCCGCAATATAACGGTGTATCGGAGAGACGGAACCGAACCCTATTGGATATGGTACGGTCCATGATGAGTAACGCTGAGTTGCTGCGATCGTTCTGGGGATATGCGCTAGAAACAGCTGCATACCTTTTGAACCGAGTTCCCATTAAGACTGTGCCTACCACACCATATGAGTTATGGAGTGGGAAGAAACCCTATCTTCAATACTTGAAAATTTGGGGATGTCCAGCTTATGTCAAAAAGCAGCATGCGGACAAACTCGAGGCACGCTTAGTACTGTGCAAGTTTGTGGGATACCCAAAGAACTCCAGGGGGTATCTTTTCTATTACGCAGAGGAACAAAAAGTCCTTGTTTCTCGTAATGCCCATTTTCTGGAACACCAGTTCATAGAAAAAGAAATAAGTGGGAGCGCAATAGAACTGGAAGAAATTCCAGAACCACAAGCTATTACTGAAAGATTAGTAGAACCAGAGGGTTCGAAAGATCAAGACATTCCCACCCCACTCCGCAGGAGTCGTAGTAAGTCTCATCCGCCCGAGAGATACTACGGTTTTCTCATTGACGGGGATAGAGAGGATTGCATCATAGACTGTGATGAGCCTACTAGCTTCCAGCAAGCTATTAAGAGCGTCGACTCGGTAAAATGGCTGGATGCAATGCGGACCAAAATGGAGTCCATGTACACCAACAAAGTATGGACGTTGGACATTGCTCCAGATGGGGTAAAACCCATAGGATGCAAGTGGATCTTCAAAAGGAAGATTGGTGTAGATGGACAGGTTGAGACCTATAAAGCTAGACTGGTAGCAAAGGGTTTTCGTCAGCGACCTGGTTTGGACTATGACGAAACCTTTTCTCCAGTAGCTATGCTGAAATCCATTCGGATCCTTCTTGCCATTGCTGCCTTCCACGATTATGAGATTTGGCAGATGGACGTAAAGACAGCTTTTCTAAATGGACATTTAGAGGAGTATGTCTATATGGACCAGCCAGAGGGTTTCATTCAGAGTGGGAGCAGCGGAAAGGTGTGCAAGTTGCTTAAGTCCATTTATGGACTAAAGCAGGCATCGCGGAGTTGGAACATCTGTTTTGATGAGACGGTCAAGGAATTTGGCTTTATCAAAAATCCAGATGAACCATGCATCTATTGTAGATTTGTAGCGAGAACTGTAGTATTCCTCTTTTTATACGTGGATGACATTCTCTTAATAGGAAAAGATATTCCTATGCTACAATCTGTCAAGGGGTTCTTGTCACACAGGTTCTCCATGAAAGACCTGGGTGATGCCTCATACATTCTGGGTATCCGGATCTACCGTGACAGATCGAAGAGGATATTAGGACTTTCGCAGTCCAAGTACATCGACACCATACTGAAGAGATTCAGTATGGAAGATTTTAAGCGCGGTAATCTACCGGCTTGTCATGGGATCATCCTCTCCAAAGAGATGTCTCCCAAGACAGATTTGGAGAGGGATCGCATGTCTATTATACCCTACGCTTCTGCGGTAGGCTCTATAATGTATGCGATGTTGTGTACCAGACCGGATGTGGTTTATGCGCTGAGTGTGGTAAGCAGGTATCAGTCAAACCCTGGGGAGAAACATTGGATAGTAGTAAAGAACATTCTCAAGTACCTGAGAAGGACTAAGGAGATGTTCTTGGTGTATGGCGGAAAAGACCTCCAGATTGAGGCCTTTGCTGACTCCAGCTTCCAGAGTGACAAGGATGATTCCAAGTCCATGTCGGGTTTTGTCTTCACCCTTAATGGAGGGGCGGTGTGTTGGAAGAGCTCCAAACAGGAAACCGTTGCTGACTCAACTATGGAAGCGGAATACATCGCTGCATCTGATGCCGCAAAAGAAGCTGTCTGGATGAGGAAGTTCTTGAGAGAACTTCAGGTGGTTCCGTCCATTGTTGACCCAATACCTCTGTATTGCGACAACAACGGGGCTATAGCTTTAGCGAAGGAACCCAGGTCCCATCAGAAATCCAGACACATCTTGAGGCGGTATCACCTGATCAGGGAGATCATGGATCGCCAGGAGATCGAGGTTCGGAGGGTTGCTTCAGAAGATAACACAGCAGATCCATTCACCAAGGCCTTGCCCCAGACTCAGTTCGAGCGGCTGATCGAGATGATAGGTCTTCGATATGCCAGTACATGGCCTTAGTGCAAATAGGAGATTGTTAGTGTATATACCCTAGAGGCCATTACTGTATCATACTAGCTTGTATATTACATGATGGAAGCTTGGGATATTCACAGTTGTATATACAATATTGCTCGAAATGGTAGTATGCTACTTGGTTTGTCTCTGCTTTAATATGTGCATGTGTTTCTTTTAGCATATCGCTGATATACAGATTAGTAGAGCCCTTAGGATCTTTGCTTGATTACCAGCGTTGTGATGGCGCTCACACTCGTGGGAGCTGGGTGATCTATAAGCACATCCTTATACAGGTCCCTTGTCGTTGGACTATCGAGACAGGGCATCGATACTCCGGAGTAGACTAGCGTATGCGCTTCTCATCCCAGTGTGGGAGACGGTCTGTCCCACAGCCGTCTGTACGTCGTACTTGAGATAGTATGCTGGTGCTCGTTAGGTTACGAGTACACTGGACAGGACTCGTCGGGAACTGTTGGTTGGTATTATACCTATCGTTAGTTATCAGTTCCCAGGTGACATGAGTACAGCTTAGTCCGCTGACTTGACACTGTCACTTCGCCTCGAGTGTGTTCCCACTGCACTTTGATTACTACCCTACCACGGCTCAAAGGAGTCGTGCAAACAGGTAGTTTTTGGGTGCAGTCCCGAAGCACTTGGAGGCAGTGACGGTTAGACAGGATTCGTCTCTCCCGGTATTGGGGGTTGACATCCCGCTGTGTCCAGGAGAGCCATTACACGAGTAGTCCCTGGCCAGGGCAAGCGAGATATACTGGTAGGTTTCCAGTGTTATCTCAGGGTATTCTAGGCTACACTCCGACACGACTTATACCGCTATTAGGGGACTGATGTTCACCGCCCCCCTAGGCCCGCCATGCGATGTATCAGACGAACAGACCGGACTGTACGGAGACTGTCACATACAGGCTCAGTAGGAGTTCATATGGGGTTCACCTCGTCAGTCTTCTTATCGACATCTACCTGGGGACCGTTACGTACAGCTAGTGCCGCTTGCGGTCTGTGGTTAAACCCACTTCCAGCGTAGTGTCAAGTCTTTAGAGTCCCATACAGAGAGCTATTCGTCTTTAGGCAAAATGAGTAGAGGTCGCATGGTTTTGCGACAGGGTTCGTTCACATCCGCGCACTTGTGCACGTTTGCTGTCCGGACAGCTTATACTAGCGGGCTTTGGTTTAAGCCGGATCCTAGTATATGATTTGGGATTGGTTTTATCTTATTGTATTCGTGTTCCTCGGATCACGAATACGGGTGCGTATGCACAGTTGCTTGAGACAGAGGGAGAGGACTTTAATTAGGGTTAATGACTGTTGTCATTTTATTAACCCTAATACTTATGTGTGTATTATGGTTAATTGATATTAGTTTAAATAATTGTGCATGGTTATGGTTGTTGACCATTTGACCTCCTTGACCTGTTGACCTAGGTTGACACTTTGACCATCATCATTTCATTTGGAAGATGCTCTTTGATCCTTGCAAATTGCATTAAAAATGAAATGATAATGGTCATGTCTTGATTAACCATGACAATTATCTAGATAATTATCTAATTACAATAATTCACACATATATGAGAGAATGCTTCATATTTTCTCTCATTCCATTATTTACTTTCTCTCTCTTGTTCTTCCTCTCCCTCAAGCTCTCCCCTCTCATGTGTTGAGAAACACTTGAGTTTGAGAAAAACCCCTTCTTGATAATCTCTACTCTCATCTAAGGTTTAAGGATTAGCACTTCTTACACCCTAGTTACTTCTAGCTTGGAGTTGAAGCCAAAGGTTGAGGCTTTCGGGTGGATCTTTCTTCGACGTGAGAAGACGACAAAGGTGACCTCTTTCCACTACTCCAAGGAGCAAGGAGAGAAGGACATAAAGCCCTAGGTATAACCTTTCTAACACTTAGCTAGTTTTTAGTTAGCTTTAGCTTGTTTTTGTTTAGCAAATATCCTTCTTTGTCTAGTCCATGTTGCCTAAGTTGATAAAAATTTGATTTTTATTCCGTTTTCCGCCTCCCCGCAAGTACCGGGGTGGGCAACGTGGACTTACACATACCTAGAGAAATCATCCGTAAAAGTAATGAAATAGGAATAACCACTTCTTTCATGTATAGACATTGGACAACACACGTCGCTGTGTATGAGTCCCAAGAGCTCGCTCGCTCTTACTCCGTGTCAAGTGAACGGAGTCTTTGTCATCTTTCCTTTGAGACATGATTGACAAGTTGCATAAGATTGATATTCAAACGGATCCAAATATCCTTCCTCATGTAACTTAGTCAACCTTGTTTTGTTGATGTGACCTAGTCTACATTCCATAAGAAAGCATGATTTATTTCTGGAATCTTTTTTTTATGTATGTTCTGGACATTGAAAATTTATAGTTGGTTTAATACGTATATACTGTTGTTTAGAGTACCTGACCCAATCAGACAATGATTAAGGTGGATGTTTATGACATCGCTTACAAATGTAAAATTATATCTTCTTTAGATAACAAAATACAGAAATGATATTACAAGTCAAACTAGGTACACAAAAATAGTTGCGCAAAACCAAAATATGTTCACTCGTCAATCCAAGGTGATATTCCCCTACGGACACAGCATCCATGCTCGCTCCGTTAGCAACCCTGAGGGTCATATCACCGGTCTTCAGAACCCTACGGCTTCTCAGTGCCTGCAAAGAATTACAGATATGAGATCCTGATTCCGTATTCAATACCCAGGAAGTAGAGTTGATTGACAGACAGTTTTCAATTACACACACCTGAAACCGAAGCCACAACTTGCTTCGAGTCCTGGTTCTTGGCCTTCCAAGCCCTGCAATCATTTTTCCAATGGCCCTTCTTATGACAGTAGAAGCATTCTTTCTTTCCTACTTTCGGCCCCGGTACTCTTGCCTTGTCCTTTTCTTCTACCTTACTAACACCGCCTCTCGGCTTGGTGGAGGTCTTCTTCTTCTTTCCTTTGGCTTTCTCCTTGGATTTAGAAGAGGAAGCTCCACCAACAAATAGAGCAGGTGTTTCCCTGGCTTTCTGCAGGGTGCATTCAGCACTTCTCAACATGTTGAGGAGTTCCGGAAGTTCAACTTCTTTACCTTGAATATTAAAATTCAAGATAAACTTAGCGTAGGTGAGAGGGAGGGACTGCAGAATTAAGTCTGTATACAGATCATTCTCTAACGTGGTCCCGAGGTCCGCGCGCTCTTCAATAAAGCCGATCATCTTAAGGACATGTTCTCCTACAGATAATCTGACGGCCAACCTCGCCTGAAAAAGCTTCTTCGAGGTCTCGTATCTTGCAATACGTGATTGCTCTCCATATAATTCCTTGGTATGGAGGAATATGGATTCAAGATCTATATTCTCGTGCCGTCTCTGGTGCTCATTGTCCATAGAGGCCAGCACGAGGCACTTGGCCTTCGCCCAGTCAATCTCCCAGGTCTTATGGATTTCTTTATCTGTGACACTGGATTCTGGACCTGGGACTGAGGGGGCTTTAGAAGTGAGGATATAGCCCAACTTGTCATAAGTTATTGCCATCTTGACATTCCTGAACCAATCTTTGCAGTTTGGCCATGCCAATATATTTTTATCTAATAGTAACTTAAGTCCCGTCTTTGGTTGCTGCAATTAGGAGAGAGGGAAGAAACACTTTAGCATGATGCCCTTGTAAGTTTAAATTGGTTTTTAGTTTATCTAAACAGGATGGCTCCCACTGTTTCTCGAATCCTTCCTCATTCCAGAAAAGAAGAATTAGTCAGAATTAATCTCACCGTACAATACTTGCTTAACCGTTTAGCCAGGCCAGTGTTGGTACTTCGAGGGAGGTTTTACGATGCTTTCGCGAAGTTCCTTAATTAAATGACCTCTTTTCCTTGGAGGCATATTCCCGCTAACATCTTTTTAGACACCTACTTGGTTTATAGCATTGATCGTTAAGTGAAAAAATCTCCCGAGGAGTAGCATATACTCACAGTAGGATCGGGATCCAAATATCATCGTGTGATAAAGTCGAAGGAATCCGACCAAAATTATCACACTCCAAATGGTATGCAACACCAGTAAATTTCAGTTTCTTTAGAAACTCCCGATGTGGATTTTTGTCCCATGCTCTTACGACCTTGACGAAAGCCAACATATTATAAGTCACATGTCAAGTTCTACTCGTCATTATCCAAGTTAATTTGAACCCACCCGTACATACCCTTGACGATGGCCAAAATAGCAGCATGACTGTCCCAAACCAACACATTTATCTATGCTATAGATAAATATTCAGCAGCTATCAATCACTATACCTTGGCGAAGGTCAAAATACATAGCTTGAATACTACTGAATATCCAACTAAAATGACGGAGGGCTACGAATGGTTTTGGCAAAACCGTGAACGTGGTGAACTTGATATAATCGAAGGAACTTGATAGCTTTCAAAATGAGTGGTTTAAGCTCCGCATTTTAAAAGTTTTACCGTTTTGAAAAAACCGAGTGGTTTTAAAATTGTTTTAACGATTCAGCTCTAGTTTGTTTTCTTTACATTAATGTAATGCAGCCCTATCATTTAACCAACCATTGTAGAAAAAGACGAAAAACAATGTACGCTTATGTCATCCGCATTCGCCATGGGGCCCTGTCTTACACCGTTAGTTAGATAAGTAACGCCAGAGCTGGGGGCTGGACTAGCGCGGATGCAAAACATAAGCAATGTCTAATATATATATATATATATAATAATAATAATAATAATAATAATAATAATAATAATATCCATTCATCAGACGCAATAATAAGTATTCCAGATCACAGATGAACACATTGGATATATTAGGAATTCCGCGTTTCGTTTGAGCCTGTAACGAAAGACGGATTCCACGGTCGCGATAAATAGCCAAACCCCACCCCAGACCCCTACAGGCGCGGTAAACTACCAGCCAAATACCCGAAGCGAAGCAACCTCCCTCAAAAACGTGAGTAGGCCACTCGGCACTTCAAAGTACCCGGTAGTTTGTGCACCCCACATTAGGTCTATCCTAAGAGCAATAAATAGTAAATAAAATAATACAACGGTGGTTACAACCTCAACCGGGATGTGCCCCGCGAAAAAAATATTAAAACAATTTATAATTTACATTTGAATGAAAGAATTTAATACCTCACATCCTCAGCTATTCATTCACGACAATCCAATAAGTCCATATACACAAAAAAACATCGCAGAAATGTGCAACCCCTAACTAACCGACATATAGCAATTAGCGGAAGTTTACGAACACATTTATCACAACTTGAAACACTAAACGATGTTAAATTGCGACTTCGAAACACCTCGTAATGCCACAGTGAAGAATTGAAAGAATATCAAAAATTGGCAAAAAATAAACAACTCCTGAAACACTAGATCCAAGAAACAAAACCACATACCAAAATATGAAGCAATCCCTCTCTACAAAACCGATGAGGCTGAAATTTTCCTTAATGTAGCCGGCCAAATCCGAGGGGATTGACTCGTGTTTGGTGTGTATTCATGTTACAGTTGAAGGAGTACTCTGCAGTTGCAAAAATAATTTTTAGAGCCTGGGAAAAATTCAACAGAAACTAGGATCTACGTTTCGATATTTTGGGGTTATTAAGGTTTCGTAGTTTTAGTTGTCGTTTAATCTGTTAGCTATTGTTTAGTTGGCTCTGATACCACTGTAAGTCGATGCCACGCACCCCACGTGTTCACGGGGAGGCAAAGTTTGCAAAAAACAATTTTTATAAGCTTCGTAACATCGACTAAACTCCAGGATCGATACTAAACCCTAACTAACAATCTAGCAAAGAGGTTTAACTACTATGTGCGAGTGTTATACCTCAAGTTCTCGCTGTCCTTCACCACCTCACTGTCCTTGTTGGTGTGTAGTAGCGCCTCTAGTTAGGTTGCAACATTATAAAGTAGTGAACTTTCAAAATTCTAGAGGGCTATTACAAACGAATACGAATCGTAACTAGAGATTAGGGTAAAAGCATTAATATGTGAAGTCCAAGCTAAAGGAAAAGGAAATACAACCATTGTAGCGAACTCCTTCAGCCTTTAGGACTCCTACGGCTTTGCTCGAAGCTTGGATCAACTCCGCTCAAGGTCCTTCGTCGTCTACGATAATCTACCCGGAGATTCCTAGGTCAAGCTCTTTGCCTCACTAAATCAAGATGAAGTGGAGCAAACACTCTACACTAAAGAGCTAGGGTAGTGTAGAATGGTTATGTGCTTTGTAAACTCACTTAAAAACCCTTTCTTTTTGGTTCCTTACTCTGTTAACAAACTCAAGTGAGCTAGAGAGAGGAGGAAGATGAAGATGGCAAAAGCTTTTGCGAATATATTGAAAAACTTAATCCAAAAGGGAAAAGAAAAGAATATATATATATATATATATACATATACATATACACATATACATATATATATACATATATATATATACATATATATATATATATATATATATATATATATATAAAGTGAGCTAGAGAGAGGAGGAAGATGAAGATGGCAAAAGCTTTTGCGAATATATTGAAAAACTTAATCCAAAAGGGAAAAGAAAAGAATATATATATATATATATACATATACATATACACATATACATATATATATACATATATATATATATATATATATATGAGACACTCTCAAATATAACCATAGTTAACTAAATATCTAGTTATTTTGTAGATGGGTTAAAGAACAAAGGAAATCTAACCATGGTTAAAGTCAAAGGTCAAATAAGAAGAATGTAGAAACAATGAGTCATTTAGCTAATTTCCTTTTTTCTTTAATTCATTAACAAAAATCTAGATATTTATCAACCATGTGAGTCTTGCATTGCAATCTTCTATGTATCATCAACCATGACACATATGTATGTATGTATGTGTGCATGCACATCATCATGTGTACGTATAAACATATATGCATATATCTAAAAGAAAAGGTTTAATTAAAAGTGTGTTAAAAGTCAATATTAAATCAACACTTGATTTAATAAATCGGTCATATCAAATACGACCCAACCATTAGTAAACACCCGATTAAAATACGGTATCTCATATTCGCATTTAATCGAGCTCCTGAGCATATCTCATATGCACACCACATTGTTTCGCCTGAGCTAGAAAAATCCTGTGTGGGACTCTAAGACTTGTCAATATGCCGGCAGTAGACGATGATCATATCAAATCACGCACAAGCCGTAAGCGGTCAGCTAAATGTAACGGCCACCCGGGTATTGAGCGATCAGAAGAAAAACATGCGAACTCGTCAAAACTCCCGTCGAGCCATTGGCAACACTTACCGTACAGTCCTGTCTCTTCGTCTGATATGCTGCATATCAAGTCTAGGGATAGAATCGTCGAGCCCTAATAACTCAATAAATCATGTCGATATGAACTATGACCGGTCGAGAAACTACTGATAACACTTATCAGTAAATTTCATCAGCCCTGGCCAGGGACTTCAAGGCAGAGCTAATCACACATTGCACAATATCAACTCCCAATACCGGGAGAGACGAAACCCTTCATATCGCTCACTGTCTCTATATTTCTCGGGACTATACCCAAATGCCACCTGTTTGCACGACTCAATAGAGCTGTGGTAGGGTGGAAATCAAAGTACAGCGGGAGAACACGCAAGACTCAATGACGATCTCGGGTCTACAGACTAATCTGTCCCAGTGTCACCAGAGAACTGCTATCCGACGATAAAAATAATACCATATAGGAATTCTCGGTGATTCCGTTCAGTGTACCCAGTCTCCACTGAGCACCCGTATACAATCTTCGATGTCACAACACCAATGGATATGTGATCGTCCATCGCCCATCATATGGGTCAAGAAACGTATACACTAGTCTACTCTGGAATATCGATGCCCTGTCTCGATATACCTACGACTAGGAACATTTAAGGATATTCTTATAGACTACACATGCCCCACTAGTATGATCTCTATCATAGCCATGGAAGTTAAGCAAATATCCTCAGGGCTTTATCAACACGTATCAAATGAACAGTATCAAGTAAACATGTCAGATAAAGTAAAAGCAGATAGCATACTATCATGTCGAGCAAGAAATTCATATATACATAAATATACATATATACATGTCCAAGCATCCACTATACATATAATGGCCTCTAGGGCATACATATATCCAACAATCTCCCACTTGCACTAAGGCCAATTATTGGCGTATCTTATACCCAACATCTCAAAAAGTCGCTTATGTTGCGACTGTGGAAGGGCCTTGGTGAGTGGATCCATGGTGTTATCCTTTGTATCTACTCTCCGAATCCCGATCTCTTGGTGATCAACTATCTCCCGGATCAAATGATATCGCCTGAGGATGTGTCTGGACTTTTGATGGGATCTGGGTTCTTTGGCCAACGCCATAGCACCATTATTATCACAATACAATGGTATTGGATTAATAATGGTTGGAACTACTCCTAGCTCCGCGACGAACTTCCTCATCCAGACTGCTTCCTTGGCAGCATCATTTGCAGCAATATACTCAGCTTCCATCGTGGAGTCTGCAACGGTATCCTGTTTGGAACTCTTCCAATATACTGCCCCTCCATTGAGGGTAAATACAAACCTTGAGATAGATTTACTGTCATCCTTATCACTTTGGAAGCTGGAATCGGTAAAGGCCTCCATTTGGAGATCCCCATAACCATACACCAAGAACAATTCTTTAGTCCTTCGTAAGTATTAAGAATGTTCTTCACGGCTATCCAGTGTTACTCCCCTGGGTTGGATTGATACTTGCTCACTACAGCTAGTGCATAAGCTACATCAGGGCGAGTATATATCATCGCATACATTATAGATCCTACGGCTGAAGTCTAGGGTATAATGCTCATCGGGAGCTCTCTCTTCATCAGTCTTCGGACAGAAGTCCTTAAAGAGAGTGATTCCATGGCAAGCGGGCAAGGCACCACGTTTGGAATCTTCCATACTAAACCTTTTTAGGATGGTATCAATGTACTTTGATTGGGACAATCCCAATAATCTCTTGGATCTATCTCTATAGATCCTTATGCCCAAAATGCACGAGGCATCACCCAGGTCCTTCATGGAGAACCTTTGTGATAAGGGTAATTTGACCGATTGTAGCATAGGAATATCATTTCCTATCAAGAGAATGTCATCTACGTATAATACGAGAAAAGTGACAGTACTCCCTACAATCTTCTTATAAATGCATAGTTCATCTATATTTTTGATAAAATCAAACTCTTTGATTGTATCATCAAAACAGATGTTCCAGCTCCGAGATGCCTACTTTAACCCATAAATAGATTTAAGCAACCTACACGCTTTTTCGCTGCTCCCACCGTCTGTGAAGCCCTCTGGCTGATCCACAAAAACACACTCTTCTAAATCACCATTTAGAAATGCAGTCTTAACATCCATCTGCCAGATTTCATAGTCGTAGTGAGCAGAAATAGAAAGTAGGATCCGAATGGATTTAAGCATTGCTATTGGAGAGAAAGTTTCATCATAGTCCAGTCCTGGTCTTTGACGAAAACCTTTTGCTACAAGCCTTGCTTTATAGGTCTCTACCTGTCCATCTACACCAATCTTTTTCTTAAAAATCCATTTGCACCCTACGGGTTTTATCCCAGGAGGTGCAACGTCCAAAGTCTATACTTTGTTGGTGTACATGGACTCTATTTCAGATCTCATGGCATCCAGCCACTTCACAGAGTCTTCACAGAGTCTTCACTAGTAAAATAGGGGGTTGCCCCTACGGATATTGGAATCCGTAGGGGCAGATTTAACTTGGCCCTACGGATTAATCCGTAGGGCTAAAAGGTTGCCCCTACGGGCCCAGACGTCCAAGAATAAAAATATTAATTCTTAATTTGGTGTTTGCCCCTACAGAGACGCAAACAAATGACCTACGGGTAAATTCGTAGGGGCAACTAAATATCGATTTAATAAAGGCACAGATCGATCGCCTACGCTCACTTTCTTTCTCTCTCTCTCGATCGCGCGCAAAAAAATCCCCAAATCGCCACGCTGTTCTCCTCGTCGCCACCGTCGTTCTCCTCGTCGCCACCGCCGTTCTCGTCACCACCGCCGTTCAGGTCGCCACCACCGCCGTTCAGGTGAGTAAATCTTGAGGTAAATTAAAGAATTTTTTGATTATTTTGGGCTTAGGGTTCATGGCTGGGTCTGGGGTTGCGTGCGTGAGTTAGGGTTTGGCAGGGGTCACGGTCGGGGTCGGGGTCGGGGTTAGGGTTAGGGTTAGGGTTGGGGTTCGGCTGCTGCTGGGGCTGGGGCTGGGGTTAGGGTTTGCCTTAGGGTTGGTGTTGGGGTTTAGCTGGCCGCGCTGGGGTTAGGGTTAGGTAGGGGCTGGGCTGGGCTGGGGCTGGGGCTGGGGCTAGGGTTAGGTTGGGGTTAGGGTTAGGTGGATTGATGACAACAAAATACCATAATTTATAACTATATTACTCATCTAATGTGTATGGCATATGAAAGCTAGATGAAGGTCGAGGCAAGCACAACAAATTTGTTGGATGGGACAATGTTAATAGGAGCTCAATGCTATTTGGAAAAATAATAATTCAAAGACATAGTGGAGTTTCCGATTGGTGGTATAGACTAGTTTGATGTATGTAGTTGGTTTGATTTATGAAAAAATGGGGAGACAACATGCATGTATGCATATAGGTAACATCTGCCAATATGCCATATCCAGAACGCAATCTATTTTTGCCTATTGGTTAATATGAAAATATCGGCCCGTGTATATGACATAATCAAAGTTGTTAAATCTTGATACGGTTTGTGTTTCGTTTTTTTATTTATCAGTTCTATCAATGTTGCGTATAACGCTTTATGATATCAGTATCCTACATTTGTAGTTTTAATTGTTGATTGTTATAGATGAATACCATTGCAATAATAGTTTTTGGTTGATGAATGCTATTGCAATGTAGGATGATCAGTTCTATCAATCTTGATCTCAATGGTTTAAAATCATGTTACACATACAACACGAATGCACAACAAACGCATAATTAGAGAGCGACTCGAGATATTCAGGTTAAAACCAATATATGATACTCGATGATAATATGAAACCTTCATATTCCTATCGATATTCATATATGAAACTAAAAGCGCCACTTAGTCCCCGTCTAACGGTTAACATACGTGCGATGCTCGTCGTGACCTAGAACTATACGAAAGTTGTTAAATATCGGACAGTATAGCTCGATACTAACAACCGTCGTATAGTCTACGCGATGAGAAAATTCAATCGTATGGTAACCCATAGATTTGTCCCGTGTGGACAAGTTGAGAATGTATAAAGCAAACGCCTTCATTCACTTGTGTTTTCATCCGTTTCGAGATATTTCGTCGGTACCTTTCCGCTGGTTCTCCGTGTACAAAGATAGATTAGATGTTCATTTCAATGTTGTTTCACAGCTTTGAAATGATTATCTATTCTATTACAGTGTACTCGGAGAACAGCGGGGAGGTGCTGCCGAAATTTACTCGAAACGGTTGAAAGCACAAGTGATAGGCGTTCGCTCTATACATTCTTAATGGGACAGAAGCCTACCCCCGACAGCCGGAACACACACATACAACAAGAATACACAACAAACGCATAATTAGAGAGCGATTCGAGATGTTCGGGTTAAAACCAATATACGATACTCGATGATAATATGAAACCTTCATATTCCTATCGATACTCATATATGAAACTAAAAGCGCCACTTAGTCCCCGTCTATCGGTTAACATATGTGCGATACTCGTCGTGACCTAGAACTATACGAAGGTTGTTAAATATCGGACAGTATAGCTCGATACTAACAACCGTCGTATAGTCTACGCGACGAGAAAATTCAATCGTATGGAAACCCATAGATTTGTCGCGTATGGACAAGTTAAGAATGTATAAAGCAAACGCCTTCATTCACTTGCGTTTTCATCTGTTTCGAGATATTTCGTCGGTACCTTTCCGCTGGTTCTCCGTGTACAAAGATAGATTAGATGTTCATTTCAACGTTGTTTCCCAGCTTTGAAATGATTATCTATTCTATTACAGTGCACTCGGAGAACAGCGGGGAGGTGCTGCCGAAATTTACTCGAAACGGTTGAAAGCACAAGTGATGGGCATTCGCTCTATACATTCTTAATGGGATAGAAGCCTACCCCCGACAGCCGGAACACACACATACAACAAGAATACACAACAAACGAATAATTAGAGAGCGATTCGAGATGTTCGGGTTAAAACCAATATATGATACTCGATGATAATATGAAACCTTCATATTCCCATCGATACTCATATATGAAACTAAAAGCGCCACTTAGTCCCCGTCTATCGGTTAACATACGTGCGATGCTCGTCGTGACCTAGAACTATACGAAGGTTGTTAAATATCGGACAGTATAGCTCGATACTAACAACCGTCGTATAGTCTACGCGACGAGAAAATTCAATCGTATGGTAACCCATAGATTTGTCCCGTGTGGACAACTTAAGAATGTATAAAGCAAACGCCTTCATTCACTTGTGTTTTCATCCGTTTCGAGATATTTCGTCGGTACCTTTCCGCTGGTTCTCCGTGTACAAAGATAGATTAGATGTTCATTTCAACGTTGTTTCACAGCTTTGAAATGATTATCTATTCTATTACAGTGTACTCGGAGAACAGCGAGGAGGTGCTGCCGAAATTTACTCGAAACGGTTGAAAGCACAAGTGATGGGCGTTCGCTCTTTACATTCTTAATGGGATAGAAGCCTACCCCCGACAGCCGGAACACACACATACAAACGCATAATTATAGAGCGATTCGAGATGTTCGGGTTAAAACCAATATATGATAATATGAAACCTTCATATTCCCATCGATACTCATATATGAAACTAAAAGCGCCACTTAGTTCCCGTCTATCAGTTAACATACGTGCGATAATTTATTCTTTTCAACGACAAACGCACACACAAAGCATATACACGGATTTTCTCCTTTGTCAGTAACTATCCCGTTCTTATATTTCTCAATATAGTCAGCATAACCTACAATTTATATGTTATTCAGTCTAACATGGCCCATGAGTACGTCAGAGTTAAGGACTGGATGTATGTGGATTGGAAACAACGTATGCAACCTAAGTTTGTCGCAGGAGTTGCTGCTTTCTTTGAATTTGCACGCGCACATAATAAGATCATAATAGAGAAGATTCTCTGTCCGTGCGATAGATGTGGCAATAAGTACTGGCAGAAGGTAGAATTGGCAGAGCTTCATATTGTAAAACATGGGTTTACTAGACTTTATTCAACTTGGAAATATCACGGGGAAGGAGAAGAATGCAGTACTGCGGTAGAAGAAGAAGGAGAACACGATAATGCGGCAGGAGAAGAAGAAGAATTCGGTAATACGGCAGGAGACGGAAATTTATTTCCATCAGAAGAAATGGAGGATATGGTAGAGGCTGCCCTAGGTGAATCTATTCGTACCGAAGATGACATTCCTTCCGTTCAAGGACCTCGTGCGGATAAATATGAAAATTTCATGAATGATGCTAGGAAACCAATTTATGAGAATGCGAAGTATTCCACCCTCTCATGGTTCGTCCAACTTTTCCAGGTTAAGTGCCTGAATGGATGGAGCAACAAGTCATTCACAATGCTTCTTTCGTTCTTGAAAGATTCTATGCCTCCGGGAAATAATGTGCCCGAAAGCTGGTACGAAGCCCAGAAGATGATGTCTGATTTGGGTCTAAAGTGCGAGAAGATTCAAGCATGTCCTAAAAATTGCGTGTTGTACCGGAAAGAGAGTTCAGATTTGAAAGAGTGTCCAACGTGCGGAGAGGCCAGGTATAAGCCGAAAGATTCTGATAAGAAGCCTGATATACCTGTGAAGATAGCACGATACTTTCCCATAACACAGAGGCTACAGAGGCTATTCAGGTGCAAGAAAATAGCCGAGGCAATGATTTGGCATCACCGTGCTCCTCCAAGCGAAAATGGAAAAACGAGCCATCCAAGAGATTCACCGGCATGGAAGGATTTCGATAGGAGGCACACAATATTCAGTAGCGATCCTCGCAATGTCCGGCTCGGACTGGCTAGCGATGGCTTCTGCCCATTCAACTATATGGCTGGAAGTCACAGTACATGGCCCGTTGTAATGATAATTTATAATCTGTCGCCTTGGTTGGCTATGGACCAATCATACTTTATGATACCTCTTCTTATCGGCGGACCAAACTCACCGGGGAACAATATCGACGTCTATCTCCGACCTCTGATCGAGGAGCTGAAAACTTTGTTCATTGATGGTGTAGAGACATATGATTCAAACACAAATACAACCTTCATATTGCGTGCGGCTTTAATGTGGACAATTAATGACTTTCCTGCGTATGGAATGCTATCAGGTTGGTCCATACATGGTCACAAAGCATGTCCTCATTGCCATGAACACACAATATCAAAATTTTTGAATTTTAGCAGGAAGGTTTGTTATTGCGGCCATCGACGTTTTCTGCCTCCAGACCACCCCTATAGGTTAGACACGGTTCACTTTGATGGTCATCAGGAGCTTCTTGGACCTCCATCCCCATTGTCCGGAGAGGACATGACTGCTAAATGGGATGGTTACAATAACGTGACCTTCGGGATGGATCCGACGAAACAAGTCAAACCACAATATTGGAACAAGTTAAGCATTTTCTTCGAGCTTCCGTACTGGTCTACAAATTCAGTGCGTCATTGTCTGGACGTCATGCATATAGAGAAGGGAGTATCAGAGCACATACTTAACTTGCTTCTGTGTAAAGACGGGAAATCGAAAGACAACATGAATGCTCGGATGGATCTACAAGAGTGGGGAATAAGAAGTGAACTGCACCCTAAACCGGTAGCGGGTAAACCGAGCAAGTTTGTACTTCCCAATGCCGCTTATCATATGTCACAACCGGAGAAGAAAAGATTCCTGCAGGTGTTGCATGATTTGAAAGTCCCCACAGGTTTCTCAGGATCATTCAGCAAGAAAATAAAAATTGTGAAGGGCAAGATCGATGGGCTGAAAAGTCATGATCACCATGTTATCGTGGAGCACCTTCTTCCATTAGCCCTCAGGACTTCTCTCCCCGACTCGGTTGGTCTAATAATCAACAACCTATGTTGTTTTTTCAGAGAGTTGTGTGCTAAAACACTGGAGGTTGCGACGCTGGATAAACTAGAAAATTTTATTGCGTTGATACTTTGCAAGTTTGAGCGTATTTTCCCACCGTCATTCTTCGATATCATAATACACTTGACGGTTCATCTTGCAACTGAGGCGAAGTTAGCCGGACCGGTACAATATCGATGGATATATCCCGTCGAGAGGTACGTGTAATTTTTCGTTTCGCTCAATTTATAAATTTATTGTTGTCCTGTATGCCCGTATTTATTTATTCAACATATTCTCTTTAGGTACCTTTACACTCTTAAGAAGTATATACGCAATAAAAATCGACCAGAGGGTTCTATCATGCAAGGTTATCTTCTTGATGAAGCAACCACATTTTGTTCCCGCTATCTGGACGAGAACATTGAGACACGGCTTAACCGACCACGAAGAATTCAAGACGGGCCATATGGTAAAGCCGAGTATAAGAGGGTAGACACTATGTTTATCAACAAGATATACCGGTTTATCTTGCTTAATTGCACATGTTTTTAACAAATTAGAGAGTAAGTTCTTTTGGATTAATTGTTATATCTGTGTTTGTGTGTGTATGAAATGACATAATATTAATGTCACAATTATTTGTCGAAAACAGAACTCATTTTAACGAGGTACGTGAGGGGCATCCTGATTGGAACGAAGAACGTTTGGAAAAATACCATCAGGATAATTTTTATGATTGGGTTACAGAGCATGTAAGTTATTCGAATTACATTTTATTCCTCTCAGTTTTAATCTAAACTTGTATCGTTATGTATTTGTCGTAAAATTTGTTTTGTTAGATCCACGATCCGAACTTGTCTGCATCATTTGAGAGTGATTCAAGATGTTTAGCTCAATTTTGGAGGTTGCATATTACAAAGGATTTGGTGTCCTTGGATACAAATTTGAAGTTAAGGACATAGAAACATCTAGAACCACTCAGAATAGTGGGATTGCGAATGTAGGATCGGACGGTGTGATTTACTATGGGTACTTAAATTGTATACTCGGCATCCACTATCCCGGACGATCAGAACCCTTTTATATATTCCAGTGTACTTGGTACGATCCGCGAACCGATACGGACGGGTGGAGAAGCAGTCTTGGGACTTGGAAAGATGAATATGGATTGACCACTGTGAACACACTTCGATTTTACGGTCAGGACGATCCGTTTATCTTTCCGAACCAAGCGTTCCAAGTATACTACGCACAGTGTTTGAAGCATCCAGGGTGGAGTGTTGTATGCCGATGGAAACCCAGAGATGTCTACGATGTCCCAGAATACGAGGACAGCGATGAGGACGAAGAAGAGAGAAGGCTTAAAGTGCTCCGACCGTCTGTTTCGAAGGACGGGTTGTCTTCGACCGATCATGAAGTTACGTGGGTTAGAAATGACATCGACGATGAAATCCAAGTAGATATGTATGATGCGCCCACGAAACGAAAAAGGTTATCAGTAATGTTATATTATTACTTCACATTTTACGCTCTATACATATATAGTCAATACTTTTAATGATTGTCTAATGCGTCCACGAACCGTTTATCTAGATTTGATGACGATGTCGGGAGCAGCGAGGGACGGCAGGAGCTCCAGCCGCGGCAGAGGCAGAGGCAGAGCGGTTCTGCCGCCCGGAGAGCTCCGTAGAGAGCTTCAGAAGGCCGGTCTTGTACCTAGATCGGAGACCCATTCGGATGCCTCCTTCCGTGTGGATTTTGCCACACCTCCAGGTATACTGCACGCATATCCATTTTGAATGTAATATTACAGATATTCATGCCTGTTTATGTCAAAATTACTTATACTGTCAATGTTTGATTGTCTAGTTGTTGGTGATGCGTCCACATCTGGGACAGAGGCCACCCCCGCTCCTCCAGGTATGTTTATATATCATATAGTGTATGTATATTGATTTAGAATGCTATATCATAAATACACACATTCCTTTTGCTCTTACTTAGCAATTTTTATTATTGTCTAGCTGTAGGTGGTGACACCACCACACCTGCGGGTATGTTTATATATCCTATAGTGCATGCATATTGATTTAGAACGTTATATTATTGATCTACACATTCTTTTTGCAATTACTTATATAATCTATTTTTAATTGTCTAATTATAGGTGGTGCGTCCACATCTTCCGCAGGGGCCACTCCTGCCGCTTCCATACCCTCCGCATCGTCTGCAGGTTAGTATGAATAAATTTAAAATATTTACTCATTTTACATATGCTCTATAGAATAAATATGAACTTCATGGAAATTTAGCGTCGATGTTTATTTTCTAGTTGGAGGGGATGCGTCCACATCCGGGACCCCGGTTGTTCCTCACTGGAGGAACTATCGTCCCGATCGTGCTGCTGCCCGGGCCCAGGCTCGTGCGATAGTTACCGGAGGTATATATCACACTTGAATTTTTGTTTAACCTTGATTTCTTAATACAATTTTGTCTTATTATTGATTGTCTTGATATTTCGTGCAGACGCAGGGCCTCCCCATCTCCAGAGGGGGACTCGAGGCCCGAATCAGTTCCATAGGCTGAGGCCTGACAGAGCTAGGGGGAGGCAGCATTCCCCCTTTTTTTTATCCTTGACTATCGCTATACCGGTCCTCATGCCGAGAGGTTCGGCCGGTATTTGGGGGACGAGAGCCGGCTCATGAAGAACTATCCACTTCACGTTGAGTAGGGCGAGCAGCACCAGTGCTCATTCGCCCTCTTCTTTGATCAGGCTCGGGTATGTATTAATAAATATTTTTATTTGATCAATCCAATATATTTATTATTAACACTTGCAATCTAATAACAATTTTTTTTGTATTTTTAGTTGGATTACGATTTTCAGCCTGTAGCCAACCCTGATCACCCAGGGAGGGTGCTCGACCTTCATGCTCTGTACAATGGCCTGATGAAGAACATGCAGGTGTAACGTTTTGAAAATCGTTTCGGTGAAATTTCGAAAAAACGGTAAAATAAGAGGGTTTTCTGTAAAAAGTCAAAATGCAAATATCTTTATTAAAAAATTAAATATAAATATTCTAGCTATGTAATTGCTAGTATTTGGTGTTTATTGAGCCACTGCTGAAATTTCAAATTTTCTGAAATTTTTTCCGAAATTAATTATTTTAATATTATTTTAAGCCGGTAAGAAAATACATTAAATTAGCGATAAATACAAATTTAAATGGGCTAATTTTAATCTTTAAAATCATGTTAATTAAAATCTAGTTGTAATATAATTTTTTAGTATTTTATTTCAAGTTTTAATTGATTTATTTTATGGAAAACAAAAATATAGTTATTTTGAAATAAAACTTGCAAATATGGTATTGTGGGGGGTCTTTTTGCATAGAATTTTTTTGTAAAGTGTCTTACACTCATCCTCACTCCCCTTCGCAGGCTCCATACTATTGTAGTAGCCCAAGAATTTTATTTCCCTCTTTTTGACCTTAAATCATGTGAGAAATGGGTTAAAATAAGGTTTTTATATATAGTAAAGTAGGTGGGGGGTATTATGGTAATTGGGAGGGGCTTTGACCTTAGAATTTCCACCCCAATTTCCTCACCTCATTCCAGCCCCTCTACTGGCCGAAATTCTGCTACAACAGCCCCCATCATTTTCCCCCATTTTCCATCTCTTTTGCTTCAAAAATTGCCTCAAAATCCATCAAATAAATCCCAAAATCCAAATCCAACTCCTACCCATTTCTCATTAACCAAACTTACATGGATCTAGGGAACAAGTTAGCATTTTAGAGGCTTTGATTTTCATAATTGATCTCTTGATCATGAGGTATAATTCTAACCTTTTTCTTAATTTGTTGGTTATTGCTTTAATTTAGCTTAATTAGGAAATTAATTATGGTTCTAATTGAAAGATTTGAGTTTCAAGAGAAGGATTAATTTATAGTTAGGGTTTTTTTGTTGTGTGTTTATGGATGCATAGTGTAATTCATCATATTGTGAAATGAAAAACCTAATCTAATTGCTAGTTTGCAAATTGTTAGGTTGAAATTGTGGTAATTACACTAATTTGCAAACTAGGTTTTGGAATTTAATTGCAAATGTTAGATTAAAAATCTAAATATGTTTTTCATGACTTCATTAACATTTTAAAGTGTACTTTAATGTTATAGATCATGCAAATCCAAGCTAGATTGTAGTTGTGTATTTTTGTTATAAAATTGTTAAAATTGGTTATGTATGCAAACTAGATTTTTTTGAGATTAATATTAAGAGTTAAGTTTAAAACCTAATTAAAATTGGTATAACTTAATTAAGATGTTTAATAAGTATTATGGCCATTAGATTTGTTTAAACATCGAGTTTTGTACTAAAACGGCGAATTGTGCTTGCTAGATTTTCGGAAAAATGACTTTTTAAGTGAAATTGGGGTTTTTGTGAGTTTTAACCTATTTTATATTAAAATTAGTATTCGTGAATGTGCAAATGAGTGTATTTGGGTTTTTCTCGATGGTTTGGCGTTTGTACGCCGACGTCGAGGGTTTTTGGGTTGATTTGTGAAAGCAACCATAGGTTTTGACCTATGTAGGATTCGTGAGTCGTTTTGGTCATGAGTTGGATTTTAATACGACACGGTGCGTTATGATATGTAGGTACCCCATGTGGACTTCGAGACGACAAGCAAGCGCGTGGAGACGTCGGCACCGGCGAGCGAGGACCAGGTGAGTAGATTTATATCTACGGGGAGAAGTCGGGTGGATGGCTTATAGCACCCCCGCGGTCCGTAGTGTAGCTCATATATATATGTTTATATAGGTGTTTTTTGATACGAGAATGTTTATTCATGTTATGATTATGTGTTCATGGATTAGCTTTGGGTTAGTTGCGAAACCCTAGAGTAGTCGTTATACCCATATACGCACATACAGACTTGCATACCTTACTTTCTTGTGCGCAGATTGGGATGTGTATATATGTATATATGCGTGGGTATGAGACTATGTATATGTACATTCATATACGCATGCATGGATAATGAGGATAGTACTTGGGATTTATGATGAGTCGATGAGATTTGATTTGAGGCCGTGAGATCGGTGATATAGCAGGGTTCGTATTTGAGATACGACATGACGTTGTAGCGGGTCCTTGACGTAGTGTTTCACACACGTGCATGCATACTTAGGCAGTATCAGTATTGTACTAGACGTAGATCAGTACCCCGATCATGATATTTGGTAAAGAGGATACCAGGTGAATAGTATGATGAATGTGATATTGACCCGTACCCAGAATTGGGGATGTCGTACGACGGATTTACGTACGGGCTATATCTTGATCATTGATCCGCACTCTTGACTTGGGATGTCTGATTATAGATATGGTATCGGATATGATATTATTGAGGCGGGGTCACCGACTAATATATATACAAGTATGTATATGTATCGACTCAGATGTTAGGCGGTTTCCTTACCTGTAGTCCAGTTTGTTAGCTTAGCCCTTTAGTTTAGTTTAGTTGTTAGATTAGATTCGATTCTTACCTATTTCAAAAACTAACGAATCGTGGGTGTTTTAAAAGACAGCCAAAGGGATCCTACGGATATTTCAAAAGACGTATCTTTTCATAAAAACACCGTAGCCCCTACTTTCAAAACCCCATGATTCGTGTTATTTCAACAGGCACCATTTGTAGGACTTATATTAGATTAGTGCAGACTAGTTATAGTTGCGTCTAGTATTCAGCTCCCGCTCATTATTGTGATTCGCTTCGCATCGCATGCTTATATTATGTTTCATACTCCGTTATTGATATCATGTTGTTAGGACACCAGCACCATTACCGATGATGCGTATGTACCACGTACACTTACTTTCCGGCTCACACACATTTTCATCGGTAATTGCCATGTCACGTACACCTTAGAAAATATTATTGCTTGACATAGCCTGTTAGCTAATAGTTTAGACATGATATTAGCGTACTTGCCTTATATGTTAGTTTAGACATTGTAGTTATTACCTGCTACTTCATGAATACTGTTATTCATTGTTATGCCGCATTCATGGATTCTCATGCATATATTCACTATTTTACGTGTTATTGAGGTTTTGGATTTGGATTTCCATGAGATTTTCTGGATTTGGAGGAAAACCGCAAAAACATAAATAAACCTTTTTTCTCTTTTAAAATAAAAAGTGCGGTTTTCCCATGATGTATGAGTCGTCCACCATGAGTTTGCTGATGGATTTCGAGACCCGATTCGAGGAGTGGAGGAACCGTTTCGGGTACATGGTGGGCCTGGTGCGGTACCCCGGGGCAAGAGGAATGTGTTGTTGACGTTGAGCCCGGCAGGGGAGCACTACCGACCGGTGATATTACCCGACGCGTCGGATATCCGGAGGATACCGTCGTGGTCTTGAGATGGATGGTAGGGGCCGGTCTGGATTGACGGCGCCCTAGAGATTGTGATACAGAGATATCGAGATATTTGGACACTTGTTTTGTGTCGATGCTGGGCACTGTTTTATGCTGATTTCATTTATGGTACCTCACTTTTAAAATACAGAAATCTCACTGATTTATGAAAGCATTTTTCGTCAGTACATGCATTCTGTTCCATGCATTCATACCTCATTCATATGATATATTGCTACTTGAGACACTGACACGGGCACATGAGATCACACTTGGGTTAGATATTTGCCCTAACCATTGTTATGGGTTGCTGGTTATATATTTGAGGATATATTATGATCATTGACCTAGGATTGCGTTATTTATGCGATTTCTTTTCGTAGATGTTTTTCTATTCACGAGTTGGCAACTCACCCCCGTTGTGCCTCAGTTTCTTGCAGGTTTGCCGTACAGGTTTCATTACGGCTTGCGGGCATAGTTTCCTTCGGGTGATTTGCTAGTAGGTGGGTTTACTTGTATCGTACCCCCCATTATATAACTTGTATATTATTACTCTATTGCATCTAGAAGTTCCATCAACCAAACATGTATTTATTTTGAGCTAGAGACCAGTGATGTTATTCCTTCGACCTTAGAGTCGCGCGTTATATTTCTGTGGTTTTCTTGTGGTTTTGAGTTTCCTTTTGAATTTTGATCCTCGCCGTTGGCGTTGTATATTATATTGCTTGTGTGGTTGTGACCGTCGATTGACGAAGAGCTAACTCCCGCTTGGGGAAGCCTTTTTATTGATTTCGTATACTATTCATGTTGTATCCCGTTTGGGAGCCAGTATTTACAAAGGAGACTCTGCCGAAATTTTCAGGAAATATTTAACGTTTTTAAAAAAAGGCATAATTCGGCTTATGCTATTAAAACTACTTGATTTAAATTGGTTTTCCATCACTCTACTACTTTTCTTGGTTTGGATTTCTGGGTTTTTCGGCTTACTTAGATTACGTACGCCTCGAGATGTTCGTAGTTTAAGTGCCGGTCATATTCCGAAATTGCGGGATGTGACAAAGTTGGTATCAGAACGTTAGGTTTTACCTTCGGAGCGTAGGATGACCCTTGGTTGATGGAATAGGTGACTAAAGTGGAGTGACGTAACGTGGGTATGTTCCGCGGCATACTTACGATACGCTACTCCACTTAAGAAGCCTTAGGATGTACATTTCTTTGCTCAGTATTATATTCATTCCGATCTAGCCTCATCAGTATCAGTTATGGTTTTGCTGCCACGATTACGGGCAGGGAGAGCTATGGCTAGAGTTGCGGTCAGCATGAGCTCGTCAAGAACGAGGACTGACCAGGGCATGATTCCGGCGACACACGATTGCAGAGTTGTGTCTTTTCATTGTGTCTTCGCTCCACGAAAGTTGGGTGGATTGCTGTATGAGATTACTCGGACGTGCCGATTTGCACTAGAGGATTGTGCCACTGATAAAGGCCAGCCAGATTTTGATGACCATTGAAGTATTGCTTACTCCTGATGATTGAGGCACCATTCAGCGTGCATACGAGCGAGCCAGTTATTGCTGCGAACGACGAGATATTGCCCAGATGCTGGAGTTAGTGCAGAATGAGTTGTACTAAGAGATGATAGAAGGTCGCTAGTCATCGAGGATGAATGACTAGGACATGTGGATCGTTCGCTTACCCCGATGCGAGGTCATCAGATAGATTGATTCCAGCTAGAGACGACTTCACGCGGAGACGTTGGGAGTCGACAGAGACGATCGAATGTCAGAAACCTATTATTCCAAGTTTAAAGTAGTCGGAAAGACATGCAGGCAATTCTATGGATCCTCTAGAAGAATGAAACCCTAACTCGACATAATGACCGTGTGAAAGCCTTTGAACCTTCGGGTTTGCGGCAGTTCCACGGCGCTATTAGTGAGGCTTGGGTTTGCCCTTCTACGGCTGGACCACCGATGCTGTGGTATGTACTCGATACTATTAAAGTGTGCCCAAGATGTTGAGCCCTTAGGGGATTATGAGGTTTTGACAATCGATTGGATGGTTCGACTTAATTCGGATGCTAGGTGGTGAGATGCATTTCTTGGGAGACTCCCGATACGAGGATAGCCGTTGGAGCTCAGTCCATGCAGCCGCGACGAGACGAGTCCAAAGCAGACGACATTAGAGAAAAGTGAAGTAAGAGGTTCGTACCAGATCTAGATGAGATGACGTTCCACTCCGCCGACATCAGAGATGCGATGCGCATACCGAGGCATGGTACTTGGATTTACCTTCCAGAAGGAGTCGCGATGAGTATGCAGTCGTTCCAGAGCAAGATGCAGATATAGGAAAGGACGATGACTTCCGGACAGTTGGCAGAGACGAGACATGGAGGAGACCGTGAGCAGGATTCCTTCCAGGACACTGCTGCAATGATACTTGCACCCAGGATCAGATGTGCCACGTACATTCAGAAAGCCAGAGGCCGATGCCAGTGATATGCTTCCTTACGAGTGGTCGCGATGATTGACCGAGAGGTGACCAGAGAAGTGCCAGAACGGGATCATCCCCGTTAGCACACCTGACAGGGCCGATGAGCCGATGGACCGAAAGATTGGTAATTCACGGTGAAGACCTTGACCCAGGAGTGGTCATTGTTACGCACACCAGCAGGCCAGAGTTCATGATCATCGACGAGACGTCCCACTAGTGACCGCGACAGTTGGCCTGAGATTCTTAGAGAATGCGCTTGAGCGGTACTATTCCGCCATTATTGATTTCGATGTTTTGGGTGATTTATTCGCATGATTTGATTTTGATGATTGAGGATTTACGATCTTTGCACAGTGTTGCACTTGATATCGTTTTCGTGCTTTGGTTTTACATGTTTATGATTTTACGGTTTTATACATTTGAGTTGATTTTATGCGTATGCACGCACACGATTTGGTTCCTGCACTCTGTATAGTTTATATATGCTTGCAGTACAGTGATACGCCTTTTGTGCACTTAGATGCACTGGACTTCGATTTCGATTGTGATACTCGATATTTGTTTTGTGCACCTTATGCACCTGATTTGATTTTGCGCATGCTCGGCGCTTGATATTGGATTTCATGATTTCATGCATGATGGATGCCCCTGGTTTTGGGTTTTCGCGCATGTTGAGCGTATGTCTTGAGATGCGATTTTGGTGCACACCAGATGCACTAAATCGAGATTTTTTTTCGTGCATGTCAGATGCACCTGATTTTGCTGTCAGGCACACACGTTGCCTACGACAGATACTTTGTGCACACCCGATGCACTTAGATCTTGTTTCTGTGCACTTATATGGCACGTATATGGATTTTGATTGTCGTGCGCACCAGACACACGTAGTATTCATACGCGTATTTTGGGATTGATTTCTTATAGAGCAGTACGTTTTTTTTATGATAATTGCGATGTGTTTTCGTACTAAGAAGGACTAGTCAGAGGACAGTACCTGAATGTATTTTGCATGCATTGATAGCTATTGAAGGGAATTCCAAAAAGCGAGCTATAGTCTCAGTATTTACCTACGTGTCTGATATGACGCGAAACGTTTAAAACAAGGAAAACCCTTCTAAATTGTTTCCCAAAACGGCGTAACGTACATTTCAAACAAAGGTATTTATGTATATAGTTATTTTCTTATGATAGACGTCCGCCACTGTGCAGTGTTATGTGTATTGCACAGCAACTTAAAAGATTTGGCATGCATTTCCTCCTGATGTTTACATGTATAGTTCCGATTTATAGCATATCGGTCTTACTTTGGATTTAACATTTGTGTCTTCACCTTTACTCCGATGATTGCAGGATGCTTGACGGAGTTTTTATTTCGAGTTATCTGCTCATTACTCATGCCCATGCGCTGCGCTACGATTTGTTTTATGTATTTACGATTTCGGAGCCCCGACGACTTGATGGTTTTGCTTAGATGTTTTAGTATTTGGGGAGAGTTTTAATTTAAATTCGGGGACCGAATTTCTTTAAGGGGGGAAGATTGTAACGTTTTGAAAATCGTTTCGGTGAAATTTCGAAAAAACGGTAAAATAAGGGGGTTTTCTGTAAAAAGTCAAAATGCAAATATCTTTATTATAAAATTAAATATACATATTATAGCTATGTAATTGCTAGTATTTGGTGTTTATTGAGCCACTACTGAAATTTCAAATTTTCTGAAAATTTTTCCGAAATTAATTATTTTAATATTATTTTAAGCCGGTAAGAAAATACAATAAATTAGCGATAAATACAAATTTAAATGGGCTAATTTTAATCTTTAAAATCATGTTAATTAAATCTAGTTGTAATATAATTTTTTAGTATTTTATTTCAAGTTTTAATTGATTTATTTTATGGAAAACAAAAATATAGTTATTTTGAACTAAAACCTGCAAATATGGTATTGTGGGGGGTCTTTTTGCATAGAATTTTTTTGTAAAGTCTCTCACACTTATCCTCACTCCCCTTGGCCGGCCCCACACTATTGTAGCAGCCCAAGAATTTTATTTCCCTCTTTTTGACCTTAAATCATGTGAGAAATGGGTTAAAATAAGGTTTTTATATATAGTAAAGTAGGTGGGGGGTATTATGGTAATTGGGAGGGGCTTTGACCTTAGAATTTCCACCCCAATTTCCTCACCTCATTCCAGCCCCTTTACTGGCCGAAATTCTGCTACAACAGCCCCCATCTTTTTCCCCCATTTTCCATCTCTTTTGCTTCAAAAATTGCCTCAAAATCCATCAAATAAATCCCAAAATCCAAATCCAACTCCTACCCATTTCTCATTAACCAAACTTACATGGATCTAGGGAACAAGTTACCATTTTAGAGGCTTTGATTTCCATAATTGATCTCTTGATCATGAGGTATAATTCTAACCTTTTTCTTAATTTGTTGGTTATTGCTTTAATTTAGCTTAATTAGGAAATTAATTATGGTTCTAATTGAAAGATTTGAGTTTCAAGAGAAGGATTAATTTATAGTTAGGGTTTTTTTGTTGTGTGTTTATGGATGCATAGTGTAATTCATCATATTGTGAAATGAAAAACCTAATCTAATTGCTAGTTTGCAAATTGTTAGGTTGAAATTGTGGTAATTACACTAATTTGCAAACTAGGTTTTGGAATTTAATTGCAAATGTTCGATTAAAAATCTAAATATGTTTTTCATGACTTCATTAACATTTTAAAGTGTACTTTAATGTTATAGATCATGCAAATCCAAGCTAGATTGTAGTTGTGTATTTTTGCTATAAAATTGTTAAAATTGGTTATGTATGCAAACTAGATTTTTTTGAGATTAATATTAAGAGTTAAGTTTAAAACCTAATTAAAATTGGTATAACTTAATTAAGATGTTTAATAAGTATTATGGCCATTAGATTTGTTTAAACATCGAGTTTTGTACTAAAACGGTGAATTGTACTTGCTAGATTTTCGGAAAAATGACTTTTTAAGTGAAATTGGGGTTTTTGTGAGTTTTAACCTATTTTATATTAAAATTAGTGTTCGTGAATATGCAAATGAGTGTATTTGGGTTTTTCTTGATGGTTTGGCGTTTGTACGCCGACGTCGAGGGTTTTTGGGTTGATTTGTGAAAGCAACCATAGGTTTTGACCTATGTAGGATTCGTGAGTCGTTTTGGTCATGAGTCGGATTTTAATACGACATGGTGCGTTATGATATGTAGGTACCCCATGTGGACTTCGAGACGACAAGCAAGCGCGTGGAGACGTCGGCACCGGCGAGCGAGGACCAGGTGAGTAGATTTATATCTACGGGGAGAAGTCGGGTGGATGGCGTATAGCACCCCCGCAGTCCATAGTATAGCTCATATATATATGTTTATATAAGTATTTTATGATACGAGAATGTTTATTCATGCTATGATTATGTGTTCATGGATTGGCTTTAGGTTAGTTGCGAAACCCTAGAGTAGTTGTTATACCCATATACGCGCACACAGACTTGCATACCTTACTTTCTTATGCGCAGATTGGGATGTGTATATATGTATATATGCGTGGGTATGGGACTATGCATATGTACATTCATATACGCATGCATGGATAATGAGGATAGTACTTGGGATTTATGATGAGTCGATGAGATTTGATTTGAGGCCGTGAGATCGGTGATATAGCAGGGTTCGTATTTGAGATACGACATGACGTTGTCGCGGGTCCTTGACGTAGTGTTTCACACACGTGCATGCATACTTAGGCAGTATCAGTATTGTACTAGACGTAGATCAGTACCCCGATCATGATATTTCGTAAAGAGGATACCAGGTGAATAGTATGATGAATGTGATATTGACCCGTACCCAGAATTGGGGATGCCGTACGACGGATTTACGTACGAGCTATATCTTGATCATTGATCCGCACTCTTGACTTGGGATGTCTGATTATAGATATGGTATCGGATATGATATTATTGAGGCGGGATCACCGACTAATATATATACAAGTATGTATATGTATCGACTCAGATGTTAGGCGGTTTCCTTACCTGTACTCCAGCTTGTTAGCTTAGCCCTTTAGTTTAGTTTAGTTGTTAGATTAGATTCGATTCTTACCTATTTCAAAAACTAACGAATCGTGGGTATTTTAAAAGACAGCCAAAAGGATCCTACGGATATTTCAAAAGACGTATCTTTTCATAAAAACACCGTAGCCCCTACTTTCAAAACCCCATGATTCGTGTTATTTCAACAGGCACCATTTGTAGGACTTATATTAGATTAGTGCAGACTAGTTATAGTTGCGTCTAGTATTCAGCTCCCGCTCATTATTATGATTCGCTTCGTATCACATGCTTATATTATGTTTCATACTCCATTATTGATATCATGCTGTTAGGACACCAGCACCATTACCGATGATGCGTATGTACCACGTACACTTACTTGCCGGCTCACACACATTTTCATCGGTAATTTCCATGTCACGTACACCTTAGAAAATATTATTGCTTGACATAGCCTGTTAGCTAATAGTTTAGACATGATATTAGCGTACTTGCCTTATATGTTAGTTTAGACATTGTAGTTATTACCTGCTACTTCATGAATACTGTTATTCATTGTTATGCCGCATTCATGGATTCTCATGCATATATTCACTATTTTACGTGTTATTGAGGTTTTGGATTCGGATTTCCATGAGATTTTCTGGATTTGGAGGAAAACCGCAAAAACATAAATAAACCTTTTCTCTCTTTTAAAATAAAAAGTGCGGTTTTCCCATGATGTATGAGTCGTTCACCATGAGTTTGCTGATGGATTTCGAGACCCGATTCGAGGAGTGGAGGAACCGTTTCGGGTACATGGTGGGCCCGGTGCGGTACCCCGGGGCAAGAGGAATGTGCTGTTGACGTTGAGCCCGGCAGGGGAGCACTACCGACCGGTGATATTACCTGACGCGTCGAATATCCGGAGGATACCGTCGTGGTCTTGAGATGGATGGTAGGGGCCGGTCTGGATTGACGGCGCCCTAGAGATTGTGATACAGAGATATCGAGATATTTGGACACTTGTTTTGTGTCGATGCTGGGCACTGTTTTATGCTGATTTCATTTATGGTACCTCACTTTTAAAATACAGAAATCTCACTGATTTATGAAAGCAGTTTTCATCAGTACATGCATTCTGTTCCATGCATTCATACCTCATTCATATGATATATTGCTACTTGAGACACTGATACGGGCACATGAGATCACACTTGGGTTAGATATTTGCCCTAACCATTGGTATGGGTTGCTGGTTATATATTTGAGGATATATTATGATCATTGACCTAGGATTGCGTTATTTATGCGAATTCTTTTCGTAGATGTTTTTCTATTCACGAGTTGGCAACTCACCCCGGTTGTGCCTCAGTTTCTTACAGGTTTGCCGTACAGGTTTCATTACGGCTTGTGGGCATAGTTTCCTTCGGGTGATTTGCTAGTAGGTGGGTTTACTTGTATCGTACCCCCCATTATATAACTTGTATATTATTACTCTGTTGCATCTAGAAGTTCCATCAACCAAACATGTATTTATTTTGAGCTAGAGACCAGTGATGTTATTCCTTCGACCTTAGAGTCGCGCGTTATATTTCTGTGGTTTTCTTGTGGTTTTGAGTTTCCTTTTGAATTTTGATCCTCGCCGTTGGCGTTGTATATTATATTGCTTGTGTGCTTGTGACCGTCGATTGACGAAGAGCTAGCTCCCGCTTGGGGAAGCCTTTTTATTGATTTTGTATACTATTCATGTTGTATCCCGTTTGAGAGCCAGTATTTACAAAGGAGACTCTGCCAAAATTTTCAGGAAATATTTAATGTTTTTAAAAAAAGGCATAATTCGGCTTATGCTATTAAAACTACTTGATTTAAATTGGTTTTCCTTCACTCTACTACTTTTCTTGGTTTGGATTTCTGGGTTTTTCGGCTTACTTAGATTACGTACGCCTCGAGACGTTCGTAGTTTAAGTGCTGGTCATATTCCAAAATTGCGGGATGTGACAGCAGGCCAAGATCCGATACAACAGGAATGAGCTGAAGGCCGACTGCTACTCCTGTGGATGGCGACCCCGAGGCAGAGAGAGCGGCCCTCCTATCTACTCCGGCGTTTGCGAGGGTCGACGTAGAGACATGGCTTCTATTGTGCGCTTATTTCGACTCCCAACGCAAACAGGTATGTATTTTAAATGTAATTCATTATTTATGATATAATTTATTTCTTTGTGTTTCTTAATTAGAAAACTAAATGTTAATGCGTTGTGCAGAAACAGGCCGCTCAGAATACAGAGAACAGGAAGTCGGCGAAGAGGGGTCGCCCCACTTACACAGGTGGCTCGAGGAACATTACTCGAGCCATGGAGTTATTGGTAAATTACAATAGACCGACGTTTGTGATATTCTGCAATATTAAGAGTTATTTTCTAATATTTCTAATATTAAGAGTTACTTTCTAAAATTGCAGACATCTCGGACCGTGGCGTCAGGTGGTACACCGAGCGTGCTGTCCGCATATCTTGCCGTCCACGGCACCTCGACAGATCCCGCCACGGGCGAGTTTCGATATCCCGACGTTGCTACCCAGGAGTACTGCGTAAGTGTTAAAATTTTTTCTACCCAAATTTGAAATTTTAGTTTTGGAAGGTTCAAGTTTAAATCTTATACTTATACTTTACTGCTTAATGTGGGTGTAGGAGCGGGTGGTTGAGCAGGCCCAGGCCTCGGGGATCGATTTTACCGGACAGAGCGATCTGAGGCTGGTGACCCCAGTTCTGGACGCCGCACACGGAGGGCACCACGGAGGTTGGGAGAGAGGCCGGGGAATAGGCCCTAGCAGGGCCCATATGAGGTTGGACTCCACCCCGGCGGTTACTTCCTCCGTCTCCGGTGACCGACGTGTCCATCAGGAACTGGAGAGCTTGAGGGCCACCGTTCAGGAGTTGAAGGAGATGCTGGTATGTATACTGGTTTATAGTAAAATATCATGTCATATTATATAGATATCAACATATCCATAATTAGTACGTAGCTTGAGCTTATTTGGTTTTAGACTTAAGTTTGATTAATCATACATACAGATGTAATTAAAATAAACAACAAACTAGATATCCAAATAGGGTTTCGAAATAACTTAATAATGATACGAATTTGAATAATACACAGTTCTTACACGCTTATTACACACGTTAGGTCCAGACGCGACATGGTACATCGACCGAGCCTCCATATGCATCTCCTTCGGCTGCGGCTCCGCAAGCCACTACATCGGCTGCGCTTTCGCAGACAGCTCCTGTAGCTCCACCGCCCACTCAGACTCCCGCAGCCGCGGCTCCGCAAGCGACTACCTCGACGGCGGCTGCGCAGACCACATCGCCAGCTCCACAGGCCGCTCAGACTCCCGCTCGCGCCGAATTGCAGAGTTTATTGACCGAGGAGCAGGCGCGCGTTATTCTATCGTTATTCAGAGGTGGAGCTGGACCGAACTAGGGTAGCTTTTTGGTTCTTATTTTTTGAAACATGTATTTATTTATATCATACACATTGTACTACATTTTGAAACGATATCGATATTGGTTTATATTTATATCATATTCAGTTTTTGGATTTCTTTTGTATATTATATGCGTGAGATGTGATTATGAATACTGCGATATATGTTGTGTGATGATTATTTTTATATTTGATTGATGTATATATTATTATGCACAGGGCGTGAAAAAATCATGCAGCACTTTTTTTAAAAAAAATACAGACAATATGTACCTACGGATTAATCCGTAGGCATACATGTTGCCCCTACGGATATATCCGTAGGGGCAAAATATCAGCAGTAACTGATATTTACCCCCTGATCTCAGTACCAGGGGGTTGGAAGTGCCCCTACGGACATATCCGTAGGGGCTACTGCCTCTCCCCTACGGAGATATTCGTAGGGGCAAAATATCAGGATTCCTGATATTTTGCCCCTACGGATAGGTACCTACGCAGTTATCCGTAGGGTATATAGCTTGGACCTACGGACATATCCTTAGGTACACTTAATATATTAAAAAAAACCGTAAATAATATAAATTTTTTTACCCTACGGCTTAGTCCGTAGGGATACTAGGACCTACACATAAATCCGTAGGGGCAAGTTCAGGGCCTCAACTTGCACCTGCGGCCTTTGCACCTACGGGGTATTTTTTCGCCCCTATGTATATATCCATAGGGGCAGTGGGTTGCCCCTACAGATAAATCCGTAGGGGCAACGCTTATTTGTAGTAGTGACAGCTCTGTTTATTAGAAAACAGAGAAAGAGTTAGTGAACTCTTGAGATTGATACATGACGATGTATGTAAGTTCCCTGTCTACACATGCCAGGACCGGTTTTTATACTTCATTACATTCTCTGATGATCTCTCAAGATTCAGACATATGTTCCTGTAGAAACACAAGTCCGAACCTTTTGAGATATTCACAGAATATAAATTAGAAGTAGAGAACCAAAACGGGTGCAAGTATTATGTCCTTTGATGTGACCAGGGAGGAGAATACTTGAGCATGGGATTCCTGGACTGTTCTAAAGGAGAATGAGATTCTCTCTCAGCATTACTTCTCCGTATACACCACAGCACGTTGGTGTATCGGGGCAGAGCAATTTCACCCTATTAGATATGGTGCACTCTATGATGAGTACTACTGAGTTTCCTATTTCCTTTTGGGAGTTATGCACTTGAGAAGCTGCATACCTGTTGAATAGGGTTCAAATCAAATCAGTTACCTACCACTTCATATATGATATGGAATGGGAAGAGCACATATCTTAAGTTTGTTAAGATTTGGGGTTGTCCAGCCTATGTCTAAAAGCATAATCCGGACAAGCTCAAGGCAAAGTCAGATTTGTGGAAGTTTGTTGGATATCCCAAGCATACGCAAGGGAATATATTCTACCTAACCGAGGAAAAAAATATGTTTTTTTTCTCAACATGCCACCTTTGTGAAAGGAAATTTCTTGTGGAAAAAATTAGTGGCCATGAGGTAGAACTGGAAGGAGTTCCAGCTATACAAACTGCAGCTGATGATTTGGTAGATCCAAAGGATTCAATAGTAACCAACGAACCTCAGCCTCTCCGCCGATCAAGTAGGGTTCCTCACCCACCTGAGAGATACTTCGGTTTCTCTATGACAGTAGAAGTAAGGATTGCATCATGAGATGATGACCCAACTAGTTTCGAGCAGGGCATCAGGAGCGGGACTTTGTAAGAATGGCTGGATGCTTAGTGATCTGAGATGGAATCCTTATACACCAACAAAGTATGGACTTTGGTTGCTTTATCTGAAGGGTTATATCCCCATCAGGAGCAAGTATATCTTGAGAAGATTACTTGGTGTACAAGGAAAAGTTGAGACTTTCAAAGCTATGCTAAAGTCCATCCAGATCCTACTTGCCACTGCTACATACCATAACTACGATATCTGGCGGTTGGGTATCATGACTGCTTTTCTAAAAGGTGATTTAGAAGAGACCGTCTATAAGTACACAGCTAGAGGGCTTCGTAGATAGTGGGAGCAGTGGAAACGTGTGCAAGATGTTTTATGTGATAAAGCAGGTATCGCGGAGTTGGAACGTCTGTTTTGATGTGGTAGTCAAAGAGTTTGACTTCATCAAAATGGTAGATGAACCTTGTATATACAAAAAGGTAGTAGGGAGTATGGTGGTGATCCTAGTAGAGTACGTGGATGACATACTCTTGATAGGGAAGGAGTTTCTTATGCTACGCTCGGTCAATCTCCGCTTATCACAAGGATTCTTCGTATAGGATCAAGATGATATCTCCTAAATCCTGGGTTTTGGATCTATAAGATAGATCTAATTGGATGTTAGGATTCTCATTAGTTGTAGTGAGATGGTATCAATCGATCCTGGGGAGAATCACTGGAAAGGTTCCAGGGTGATAAGGACGACTGAATGTCAGTCGCAGGCATTGTCTTTATCCTCAGTTAAGGGACGGTATGTTGGAAGAGTTCCAAGATAGATACCGTGACATACTAGACGATTGAAGGCAAGATACATCGTTGCCAAAGATGCTACCAAAGAGGCAGTCTGGATATATTTTAGTTCATGAGATGAACTTCGTTCCTACCATTGTATGACAATGGACTTGTGGCTTATGCCAAGGAACCCCCGTCCCATCTGAAATCTAGATATAATTCTTAGGCAGCATCACCTGATCATGGAGATGGTTGATCTCTAGGGAGATCGAGGTTAGGAGAGTAGACACAGAGGACAACAGCGCGGATCCACTGACAAAGGCCTTTTTCCCAGTAGAGACTTTTATGGGATGGTTGAGTATGAGATACTTCAACCACAGCTAATTGTTGGGTATATGATACCAAAACAGATGGCCCTAGTGCAAGTGGGAGATTGTTAGTTATATGTATGCCCTAGAGGCCATTACTGTGCATAGTGATGTATATTGTAGTGGATGCTTGGACATATATATGGAGGACTTTCTTGCTTGACATGATAGTATTCTATCTGGTTGCTCTTTATCTTAACATGTACTCTGATTGTCTCTATGTTACATGTTTATAAAGCCCTTAGGATATGTACTCGACTACTGGTACTATGATGAGATCATACTAGTGGGGCCACGGTAGTCGACGAGTACATCGTATAACTGTCCCTAGTCGAGGGTGTATCGAGACAGGGCATCGATACACCAGAGTAGACTAGCATATACGCATCTTGACCCATATGATGGGCGATGGATGATCCCATATCCATCGTTGTTTGACATCAAGGATGGTGTATGGGTGCTTAGTAGAGACTGGGTACACTGGACGGACTCGCCGAGAACTCCCAGATGGTATTATACCTCACGTCAGATGGCAGTTCTCTGGTGATACTGGTACAGGTTAGTCTGTAGACCCGAGATCGTCATAGAGTCTTATGTGGTTTCCACTGTGCTTTGATTTCCATCATACCACGTCCAAGAGGGCATGCAAAAAGGTGGTTTTTGGGTACAGTCCCGAATCACATGGAGGCAATGAGCGATAGGAGGGGTTTCGTCTCTCCCGGTATAGGGAGTTGATGTTGCGCTGTGTTCGATTGGCTATAACTGGAAATTCGTGGCCAGGGTTGCTGAGATTTACTGGTAACTGTTATCAGTAGTTTCTCGAACTGTTATAGACCTCTTATCGACACGACTTATCAAGTACCGGGGTCTGACGTTTACCACCCCTAGGCGAGATATGCGACATATCAGATGAAGAGACCGGACTGTACGGGAGTGTTACTGACTGGATTCACAGGAGAAAGTACAGGCTTGCTTGTTGATCTTCTGATCACTCAATACCTGGGTGGCTGTTACGTTTAGCTGACCGCTTGCAGCTTGTGGGTGTTTGATATGATCATCGCCTAATGCCGGCGTTTTGACGATTCTTTAGAGTCCTACACAGAGGTTTCTTGACTCAGGAAAAACGGAGTAGGAGCACATATATGATATGTGCGGCACCGAGAACAATACATGTATGTGACACCGTATTAGATTCTTGCGATATGAGATATCGACCGGGTATATGTGATATAGCCGGGTCATCGGATCAAATGTTGATTCGATGAACTGATACAGATTATATTAGTCGGTTATTTGTGAAATAGCCGGATTATCGGATCAAGTGTTGATTCGATAATTTAATGTACAACTATATATTTGATATATTAAATTACATTAACTAGTATAAGCTCACTAAAAGATTCTTTTTCTCACTCGGGTAATACATTGATATATATGTGATACATGTTAATTGTATTATTTTATTTTGTTACAATAAATATTGTATATGTGATATATAATATTGTAACATGTTAGGGTTATTAATGCAACATAATTAGTGGAGATTAAACATGATTAAGGTTTGATTTGGGTTAATTTTTCTAGAAGCTTCTAGAAGCTTTCTGTTTTGTTTTTGCAAAGATATTTTGTAAAGATATTTTTGTAGATATTTGTTAACCCAACCCAACCCTTGACAATGGTTAAGTCTCTATATGGGTTAAGTTATCATACTTAACCCATGATTGCATTTCTAACCACACTATGGATTCATTATTCATCACAAAAGAGTTAGCTTCTTCTTCTTCTTCCTTCTTGCTTGAAAAGCTTTCTAGCTTTTTGAGAGGTGATGAAAATGAGTGAGATTGAGAAAATAAATGAGAGCTAAATTCCTACTTCATCATTCTAATCTATCCTAGCCATTTAGATTAGGGTGTTCACTTCATTAGTGAGTGAGAGCTTGTGTTAAAGAAACTTCAAGGTAGATTATCTTTGTTATCGAAGATCGGAAGCAAGCTTGCATCTTTCTCTTTATGGAGCCTCTCTAAAGTCCGGGTACTCGATGATCGCAGCGAAGGGACCTCAACACGGAGCTTTAGAAGTGAAGGACCGGACTACAAAGGTTGTAATCCCAAACTCTTAGATGTTAAAGTGTTTAACATTCTTTGTTTCTCCTAATCTCTAGTGTAAGATCTTGGTTAGGGTTGTTCGGCACGTCTAAAATTTAAATCGGGCATGGTTGATACCTTGTAGAACCATGTGAGAGTGCCTAGTAACCCTACACCTAGGATGTGTAGAGAGTGATGATTAGTCTAGTAGTCTCACAAACCCTAGGATTCTCAACTCATGAGATGGTTAGGGTTTGAGATGAGAAGGAGAAAGCTTGAAGAAAATGAGAGGAAAAAAGTATTTGTTGTTTTTCCTTTTGTGAAAAGATTAGTGAAAAATGGCTAGGGTTTTAGCTTTTAAACCCAGTGAAAATATCTCACAAATATCTCACAAAAATATCTAAGTCAACAACTCACAAAAGAGTCCAAGAAAGTCAAAGCAAAACCCTAATCATATTTCACTAAAATACTACAAAGTTTACTCTCTCATTTTCTCCACCTCAAAAAGATTTTACTAATAAAGGAAAACCCTAATTTGAGGTGTCATTCTCCATGTTATAATCTTGTCCAAATTATAAGAATACCCCTTTCATCCGTATATATATACGCGCATCCGTATCCCAAGAAACACGAATACAATAAGATGAAACTAATCCAATAATCATATAATAGGATCCGGCTTAAACCAAAGCCTACTAGTAATGTCCGCCTGAACATTATATGCGCGCAAGTACACATATGTGATCGAACCCTGTCATAAAACCATACGACCTCTACATGTTTTGCCCGAAGCCGAGAAACCCTCTGTGTAGGACTCTAAAGACTCGACAGTACTCTGACAGTGGGCTTAACCACAAGAGCGTCAGTGGCACTAGCTGTACGTAACGGCTACCCAGGTATCTATCGATAAGAAGGTCGACGAGGAAACTCATTCGTACTCTTACTGAGCCTGTCTGTGGCAATCTCCGTACAGTCCGGTCTATTCATCTAAGAGTGTCGCATATCAGTCCTAGGGGGACGGCAAGCGTCAGACCCCTAATAGTGCAATAAGTCATGTCGGAGTGCGGCCAAAAACAACCTGAGAAACTACTGGAATCCCTACCAGCGAATCTCGCATGCCCTGGCCAGGGACTTTGTGTAATGGTTTTCCGAACACAGCGCAACATCAACCCCCAATACCGGAAGAGACGAATCCTATCTAACCGCCACTGTCTCCAAGTGTTTCGGGACTGCACCAAACTACTACCTGTTTGCACGACTCAGCAGAGCTATTGTAGGGTAGTAATTTAAGAACAGTAGGAACACACTGGAGGCAAAGTAGCAGTGTCAAGTCGACGGACTAAGCTGTATTCATGTCACCTGGGAATAGCTACCTGACGATAGGTATATTACCAACCAGCAGTTCCTTACGAGTCCGTCCAGTGTAACTCATAACCCAATGAGCACCTGCATACTATCTGCAGCACGACGTACTGATGGCTGTGGGGCAGACCATCTCCCCTGCTGGGAAGAGAAGCGTATACACTAGTCTACTCTAGAGTATCGATGACCTGTCTCGATAATCCTGTGACTAGGGATCTGTGTAAGGATATGCTTGTAGACTACCCGGCCCCCACTAGTATGACTACCATCACAACGTTGGTAGTCAAGTAAAGATCCTAAGGGCACTATCATATGTATTGGCGATACGTTAAAAGAAACATATACATATATTAAGATAGATACAAACTAAGTAGCATACTACTATATCGAGCAAGACTGTCATAAATCCGTTTATATATCCTAAGCATCCAAAATGTAATATACAAACTAGTACTATACAATAATGGCCTCTAGGGCATATCACACTAACAATCTCCTACTTGCACTAAGGCCATGTTTTAGCATATCGCAGACCTATCATCTCGAATAGCCTCTCGAACTGCGTCTGAGGGATGGCCTTTGTGAATGGATCTGCAGTATTATCCTTAGTAGCAACTCTCCGAACCTCGATCTTTTGGCGGTCCACGATCTCCCTGATCAGGTGATACCGCCTCAAGATGTGTCTGGACTTCTGATGGGACCTGGGTTCCTTTGCTAAAGATATAACCCTGTTGTTGTCACAATACAGTGGTATTGGATCAACAATGGACGGAACCACCTGAAGTTATGTTAAGAACTTCCTCATCCAGACTGCTTCTTTTGCGGCATCAGAAGCTGCGATATACTCCGCTTCCATCGTTGAGTCAGCAACGGTGTCCAGCTTGGAACTCTTCTAATAGACCTCCCCTCTATTGAGGGTAAAGACATAACCTTACATGGATTTGGAGTCATCCTTGTCACTCTGGAAGTTGGAGTCAGCAAAGGCCTCGATTTGGAGGTATTTTCCTGTTAGTTATATGTATGCCCTAGAGGCCATTGCTATACATAGGATGTATATTGTAGTGGATGCTGGGATATATATAGGGAGGACTTTCTTGCTCGACATGATTGTATGCTATCTGGTTACTCTTTACCTTAACGTGTATACTGACTGTCTCTCTGTTACATGTTGGTAAAGCCCTTAGGATGTGTACTTGACTACCTGGACTATGATGCGGATCATAGTAGGGAGGACATGGTAGTCCATAAGTACATCCTTCAAAGTCCCTAGTCGTGGGTATATCGAGACGGGGTATCGATATACCAGAGTAGACTAGCGTATACCTTCTCGACCCATACAGATGGGCGATGGATGATCCTACATCCATTGGTGTTTGACATCGGAGATGATATACGGGTGCTCAGTGGAGACTGGGTATACTGGACGGACTCGCCGAGAACTCCCAGATGGTATTATACCTTACGTCAGATGGCAGTTCTCTGGTGACACTGGTACAGAATAGTCTGTTGACCCGAGATCGTCATAGAGTCTTGTGTGGTTCCTACTGTGCTTTGATTTCCACCTTACCACGTCCAAGAGGGCGTGCAAAACGGTGGTTTTTGGGTACAGTCCCGAATCACATGGAGGCAATGAGCGATAGGAGGGGATTCGTCTCTCCTGGTATAGGAAGTTGATGTTGCGCTGTGTTCGATTGGGTATAACCGGAAATCCCTGGCCAGGGTTGCTGAGATTTACTGGTAAGTGTTACCAGTAGTTTCTTGAACTGTTATAGACCTCATATCGACATGACTTATCGAGCTATTGGGGTCTGATGTTTACCACCCCTAGGCGAGATATGCGACATATTAGACGACGAGACCGGACTGTACGGTAAGTGTTACTGGTTGGATTCACAGGAGTTTGAGCGGGCTTGCTTGTCGATCTTCTGATCGCTCAATACCCGGGTGGCCGTTACGTTTAGCAGACCGCTTGCGGCTTGTGGGTGTTTGATATGATCATCACCTGCTGCCAGCGTATTGACGAGTCTTTAGAGTCCTACACAGAAGTTTCCTGGCTCAAGCGAAACGAAATAGGAGCGCATATGAGATATGTGCGGGACCGAGAATAATGCGTGTATGTGATACCGTATTCTATTCTCGCGATGAATGTATCAATTGGTTGTATGCGATATAACCTAGTTATCGATTCGAGGATTGATTCGATAAGCCGATACATTGGATATTAGTCGGTCATATGCGATATGACCGGATCGTTAAATCAAGCGTTGATTTAATGATTTAATGTATAGTTATATATTAGATATATTACTTTACATTAACTAATATTTGTTCACTTAAAAAGGATTTTCTCACTTAATGTGCACATTGTATATGTGATATATTTTTGTGCACTTGATTGTATCATGTTTGATGATACATGAATGTTTGGGTGTATGTTTTGATTAAACCATGGTTAGTTAATGGTTAGGGTTTCATTTGTTATCTATTTATTTTGTTTATTTCCTATTAAGGCAAGAAAAGAAATGGTTGCTTTTTGGATTTACTTGAAGCTTCATGAAGCTTTGAAAAAGTCTACCTTTTTTGTTTCATGCCTAACCTAACCATTCACCTAACCTTAGTTTACTCTCTACACATAACCATGGTTGCAATATGATAAGTATGATATTATTTTCTATTTTGGAGAGACTTATCATATTCTTTCTTCTTCTTCTTCTTCTTCTTCAACAAAGAAGAAACCTTGCCTCCATTAATGGCAACTTGAGAAAAAGAGTGAGAAATCCAATTCTAAAGTGAACCCACTTCCTATTTCTTCATCCTCTACCACTTGCCAAGTAGTATAGGGTGTTTTCTTCATAAGTTTCATGACTTGGTGAAGTTGGAGTTTGATCTTAAGTTGCCTCGACGTAGATCATCTTCGGTATCGAAGTTGGCGACCTAGCCCGGTGTTTTCTCCGATGAAACCACCGTGAGAGTCTTGGATTCCGATATGGACAGCGAGGGGACTTCATCATGGAGCTATGAAGGTGGAGGACCGGATCTACAAAGGTTGTATTTCCGTTCACTCATAGTTAAGATGTTAACTAGTTGCATGTTTCGCTTAAACTCTAGTCAACGATCCGTATTAAGGTTTCTCGGCACTTGTAAAATTTGAATTTGGCATGGTTGATGCCTTGTGAGGCCTCATTTGGCTGCCTAGGAACCCTACATTTCCGTCGTAAACCAAGAACATCTCCTTAGTCCTTTTCAAGTATTTGAGAATGTTCTTTACTGCTATCCAGTGCTTCTCCCCAGGGTATGATTGATACCGGCTTACTACGCTTAGTGCATAAGCTACATCTGGTCTGGTACACATATTTTATACATTATAAAGCCTACCGCAGAAGCGTAGGGTATAACAGACATGCGATCCCTTTCCAAATCAGTCTTGGGAGACATCTCTTTGGAGAGGGTGATTCTATGACAAGCCGATAAATTACCGCGCTTTGAATCTTCCATACTGAATCTTTTCAGTATGATGTCGATGTACGTGGACTGTGAAAGTCCCAACATCCTCTTAGATCAATCACGATAGATCTGCATCCCCAAAATGTAAGAAGCATCATCCAGGTCTTTCATGGAGAACTTTTGTGACAAGAACCCTTTGACAGATTGTAGCATAGGAATGTCATTTTCTATCAAGAGAATGTCATCCATGTACAAGACGAGGAATACAGCAGTTCGTGCTACAATCTTACTATAAATGCATGGCTCATCTGGATTTTTGATAAAGTCAAATTCTTTGACCGTCTCCTCAAAACGGATGTTCCAACTCCGCGATGACTGTTTTAGTCCATAAATGGATTTAAGCAATTTGCACACTTTCCTGCTGCTCCCACTCTGATTGAAACCCTCTGGCTAGTCCATATAGACGCACTCTTCCAAATTTCCATTTAGAAAAGCGGTTTTTTCGTCCATCTGCTAAATCTCATAATCGTGGAAGGCAGCAATAGAAAGAAGGATCCAAATGGATTTGAGCATAGCCACTGGAGAAAAGGTTTCATTGTAGTCCAAACCAGGTCTTTGACGAAATACTTTTGCAATAAGTCTAGCCTTATAGGTTTCAACCTGTCCATCTACACCAATCATCTTCTGAAGATCCATTTGCAGCCTACGGGTTTTACCACTTCTGGAGAAATGTCCAAAGTCCATAATTTGTTGGGGTACATGGACTCCATCTCGGTCCGCATTGCATCCAGCCATTTTACCGAGTCGGTGCTCTGAATGGCTTGCTAGAAGTTAGCCGGCTCATCATTATCAATGATGCAATCCTCTCTATCCCCGTCTACGAGAAAACCGTAATATCTCTCAGGCGGATGAGACAGCCTACTACTCCTGCGGAGTGGCGTGGGAATGTCCTGTTCTTTTGAAACTTCTGGTTCCACCAAGCTTTCAGTAATAGCTTGTGGTTCTGAAATTTCTTCCAGTTCTATTGCGCTCCCACTAGTTTCTTTTTCTAAAAATTAATGTTCCAAAAAATGGGCATGACGAGAAACAAAAACCTTTTGTTCCTCTGCATAATAGAAAAGATACCCTGTGGAGTTCTTTGGGGATCCCACAAACTTACACGGTACTGAGCGTGCCTCGAGTTTGTCCGCATGCTGCTTTTTAACAAAAACCGGACATCCTCATATCTTCATATACTGAAGATAGGGTTTCTACCCACTCCACATCTGATATAGTGTGGTAGGCACAGTCTTGGTAGGAGCCTTGTTCAAAAGATATGCAGTTGATTCTAGTGCATAGCTCCAGAATGATCGCGGTAACTCAGCGTTACTCATCATGGAACGTACCATATCCAATAGGGTTCGGTTTCGTCTCTCCGATACACCGTTGTGTTATGGTGTGTATGGAGGAGTAAGCTGAGAGAGAATTCCGTTCTCTTTTAGGTTGTAAGTCCACGTTGCGACCCCCGGTTCTTACGGGGAGGCGGAAACAGTATAAAAATCAAATTTTTAGCACATGGGGCAACATGGACTAACAAAGTCGGGATCTTTTCCTAAACTAAAACTAGCAAACTTGCTAAAGAGAGTTAGCTACTCGGAAAGATGGTTATACCTAAACTTGAACTCCTTCTTCTTCAAACTTTGTAGAGGTTGATGGTTCTTTCCTCGTCGCCTTCTTCCGTCGAAGATGGATCCACCTGAGGGTTCAACCTTCGGGCTCTTACTCGAACTTTGAGTGAACTAGGATCTCCGGCTTGCCGAACCTTGAACCCTAGAGAGAGTAAAGAGTATAGATGGGGTGCTTTCTTTTTCAAGGTGAGGGATTCTCAACACATGAGAAGGAATCACCTTGAGCTTGAGGAAGAAGAAGAAGAAATGAGGAGAGAGAATGATTATGATAGAATGAGCTCTTTTCTTTTGCAACAATAACTAAAAGAAAAGGAATTATCAAATAAATAATAATAAATCAAAAATGAAATAGTTGATGGTTGTATTTGCAATGACCACTATCATAACTTTCAATAAATGAGTATAAGCATGAATCAAGGAGAATCCTTTCAAAGCATGATGGTGGTCAACATTCAACCATGGTCAACAAGTCAACCATGGTCAACAAGTCCACAAAATCAACCATAACAATATTTCATTTAATTACTATTATTAATTGATATTTCATAAATCTATTAGGGTTTGGAAAATGACGACTGTCAACTGTGCATACGCACCCATTCCGAAACCCTAATGAAACTATCTCATCCTCCGCCTCAAGCAACTGTGCATACACACCTGCATTCTCGTTCCGAGGAACAAGAATACCAAGATATAAAAGCAACCCCAAAAACTTATACCAGTATTTGGCTCAAACCAGAGCCTGCCAGTATAATCCGTCCGGACTCCAAACGTGCACAAGTGCGCGGATGAGAACGAACCCTGCCGCAAAACCATGCGACCTCTACTCTGTTTTGCCCAGAGGCGAATACCCTCTGTGTGGGACTCTAAAGACTCGACACTACGCTGGCAGTGGGTTTAACCACAGACCGCAAGCGGCACTAGCTGTGCGTAACGGTCCCCAGGTAGACGCCGACAAGAAGGCTGACGAGGTGAACCCCATCTGAACTCCTACTGAGTCTGAATGTGACACTCTCCGTACAGTCCGGTCTGTTCGTCTGATACATCGCATGTCGGGCCTAGGGGGCGGTAAAACGTCAGTCCCCTAATAGCGGTACAAGTCGTGTCGGAGTGAAGCCCAAAACACCCTGAGATAACACTGGAAGCCTACCAGTATATCTCGCTTGCTCTGGCCAGGGACTACTCGTGTAATGGCTCTCCTAGACACAGCGCGATGTCAACCCCCAATACCGGGAGAGACGAATCCTGTCTAACCGTCACTGCCTCCAAGTGCTTCGGGACTGCACCCAACCACTACCTGTTTGCACGACTCCTTTGAGCCGTGGTAGGGTAGTGATCAAAGTGCAGTGGGAACACACTCGAGGCGAAGTGCCAGTGTCAAGTCAGCGGACTAAGCTGTACTCATGTCACCTGGGAACTGATAACTGACGATAGGTATAATACCAACCTGTCAGTTCCCGACGAGTCCTGTCCAGTGTACTTGTAACCTAACGAGCACCCGTATACTATCTCCAGTACGACGTACTGATGGCTGTGGGACAGACCATCTCCCACACTGGGATGAGAAGCGCATACGCTAGTCTACTCCGGAGTATCGATGCCCTGTCTCGATAGTCCTGCGACTAGGGACCTATATAAGGATGTGCTTATAGATTACCCAGCCCCCACTAGTGTGACTGCCATCACAACGCTGGTAATCAAGCAAAGATCCTAAGGGCTCCACTAATGCGTATAGGTGATATCGCAAAATAAACACATGTACACATTGAAGTAGAAACAAACCAAGTAGCATACTACTATATTGAGCAAGATTGTTTATACAAGGTGAATATCCCAAGCTTCCATTAAGTAATATACAAACTAGTATGATACAGTAATGGCCTCTAGGGCATATACACTAACAATCTCCCACTTGCACTAAGGCCATGTACTGGCGTATCGAAGACCTAATCAGCCGCTCGAACTGAGTCTGGGGTAGGGCCTTGGTGAATGGATCTGCAGTGTTTTCTTCTGAAGCAACCCTCCGAACCTCGATCTCCTTGCGATCCACGATCTCCCTGATCAGGTGATACCGCCTCAAGATGTGCCTGGATCTCTGATGGGACCTGGGTTCCTTCGCTAAAGCTATAGCCCCGTTGTTTTCGCAATACAGAGGTATTGGGTCAACAATGGACGGAACCACCAGAAGTTCTTTCAAGAACTTCCACATCCAGACAGCTTCTTTTGCGGCATCAGATGCAGCGATGTATTCCGCTTCCATAGTCTAGTCTGCAACGGTTTCCTGTTTGGAACTCTTCCAACACACCGCCCCTCCATTGAGGGTAAAGACAAAACCTGACATGGACTTGGAATCATCCTTGTCACTCTGGAAACTGGAGTCAGCAAAGGCCTCGATCTGGAGGTCTTTTCCGCCATACACCAAGAACATCTCCTTAGTCCTTCTCAGGTACTTGAGAATGTTCTTTACTGCTATCCAGTGTTTCTCCCCAGGGTTTGACTGATACCGGCTTACTACACTCAGTGCATAAGCTACATCCGGTCTGGTACACAACATCGCATACATTATAGAGCCTACCGCAGAAGCGTAGGGTATAATAGACATGCGATCCCTCTCCAAATCAGTCTTGGGAGACATTTCTTTAGAGAGGGTGATCCCGTGACAAGCCGGTAGGTTACCGCGCTTGGAATCTTCCATACTGAATCTTTTCAGCACGCTGTCGATGTACCTGGACTGTGAAAGTCCTAATATCCTCTTGGATCTATCACGATGGATCCGGATCCCCAGGATGTAAGAGGCATCACCCAGGTCTTTCATGGAGAACCTGTGTGACAAGAAACCCTTGAAAGATTGTAGCATAGGAATGTCATTTCCTATTAAGAGAATGTCATCCACGTATAAAACAAGGAATACTACAGTTCTCGCTACAAATCTACTATAGATGCATGGTTCATCTGGATTTTTGATAAACTTAAATTCCTTGACCGTCTCATCAAAACAGATGTTCCAACTCCGCGATGCCTGCTTTAGTCCATAGATGGACTTAAGCAACTTGCACACTTTTCCGCTGCTCCCACTCTGAATGAAACCCTCTGGCTGATCCATATAGACACACACCTCTAAATTTCCATTTAGAAAAGCGGTTTTTACGTCCATCTGCCAAATCTCATAATCATGGAAGGCAGCAATGGCAAGAAGGATCCGAATGGATTTCAGCATAGCCACTGGAGAAAAGGTTTCATCATAGTCCAAACCAGGTCTTTGATGGAAACCCTTTGCTACAAGTCTAGCTTTATAGGTCTCAACCTGTCCATCTACACCGATCTTCCTTTTGAAGATCCACTTGCATCCTACGGGTTTTACCCCGTCCGGAGCAATGTCCAACGTCCATACTTTGTTGGTGTACATGGACTCCATTTCGGTCCACATTGCATCCAGCCATTTTACCGAGTCAACGCTCTGAACGGCCTGCTGGAAGCTAGTAGGCTCATCATAGTCAATGATGCAATCCTCTCTATCCCCGTCTATGAGAAAACCGTAGTATCTCTCGGGCGGATGAGACTGCCTACTACTTCTGCGGAGCGGCATAGGAATGTCCTGTTCTTTCGAACCCTCTGGTTCCACTAAGCTTTCAGTAATAGTCTGAGGTTCTGGAATTTCTTCCAGTTCTATTGCGCTCCCACTTACTTCTTTTTCCAAGAACTGATGTTCCAGAAAATGGGCATTACGAGAAACAAGGACTTTTTGTTCCTCTGCGTAATAGAAAAGATACCCCCTGGAGTTCTTTGGGTATCCCACAAACTTGCACAGTACTGAGCGTGCCTCGAGCTTGTCCGTATGCTGCTTTTTGACATAAGCTGGACATCCCCAAATCTTCAGGTACTGAATATAGGGTTTCTTCCCACTCCATAACTCATATGGTGTGGTAGGCACAGTCTTAGTAGGAACTCGGTTCAAAAGGTATGCAGCTGTTTCTAGCGCATACCCCCAGAAAGATCGCGGTAACTCAGCGTTACTCATCATGGACCGTACCATATCCAATAGGGTTCGGTTCCGTCTCTCCGATACACCGTTGTGTTGCGGAGTGTATGGAGGAGTGAGCTGAGAGAGAATTCCATTCTCTTTTAAGTAATTCAGGAACTCGGCACTTAAGTATTCTCCACCTCGATCCGATCTTAGAATCTTGATACTATTGCCGGTCTGTTTTTCAACTTCATTCTTGTAATCCCGAAATTTCTCAAAGGCCTCGGATTTGTGCTTCATTAAGAAGACATGTCCATACCTAGAGAAATCATCTATGAAAGTAATGAAGTATGAATAACCGCTTCGCGCATGTGTAGACATTGGACCACACACGTCACTGTGTATGAGTCCCAAGAGCTCGCTCGCTCTTTCTCCGTGTCCAGTGAACGGAGTCTTTGTCATCTTTCCCATGAGACAAGATTCACAAGTGGCATAAGACTGATACTCGAACGGATCCAAGTATCCTTCTTTATGTAACTTAGTCAACCGTGTCTCATTGATGTGACCCAGTCTACAATGCCATAAGAAAGCCTGATTGATATCTGGAGACTTCCTTTTGTGTGTATTCTGGACATTGAAAATCTGTGGTTGGTTTAATACGTAAATATCATTGCTCAATGTACCTGACCCAATCAGAACTTGATTAAGGTGAATGTTTACAACATTTCTTACAAACGCAAATTCATAACCTTCTTTAGAAACCAAAGATACAGAAATGATATTACAAGTTGCGTTGGGTACAAAAAAGCAACTACGCAAAACCAAAACATGCCCATCTGTCATTCCCAGGTGATAGTCCCCCACGGCTTTAGCATCCATGCTAGCTCCGTTCGCAACTCTGAGGGTCATGTCACCTGCCTTCAAAAACCTACGGTTTCTCAACGCCTGCAAAGAATTACAGATATGAGATCCTGATCCGGTATCCAATACCTAGGAAGTAGAGTTTATAGAAAGACAGTTTTCAATAACATACACACCTGAAGCTGAAGCCGCAACTTGCTTCAGTTCCTGTGTTCTGGCCTTCCAAGCCCTGCAATCTTTCTTCCAGTGTCCACTCTTGTGACAATAGAAACATTCCTCTTTACCAACAAGCTTCCCCGCAATCTTTGTTTCCTTTTCCTTTCCCTTCGTACCCACTTTACTAACACCGCCTCTTGGTTTGGTGGGGGCTTTCTTCCTCTTTCCCTTGGCTTTCGCCTTGGACCTAGAGGAAGAAGATCCTCTTACAAACAAAGCGGGTGTTTCCCTACCCTTCTGTAGGGTGCCCTCTGCGCTCCTCAGCATGTTGAGGAGTTCTGAAAGTTCAACTTCCTTTTCTTGCAAGTTGAAATTCAGTATGAACTGGGCGTAAGTGGATGGAAGGGACTGGAGAATTAAATCCGTATAAAGTTCACTGTCCAACGTGGTCCCAAGTTCCGTGAGCTCCTCAGTGTAGCCAATCATCTTAAGCACGTGGTCCGCTACCGATGATCCGACGGCCAACTTTGTCGAAAATAACTTCTTCGACACTTCGTATCTTGCGATACGAGACTGCTCTCCATGCAGTTCTTTTGTATGGAGAAATATGGACTCCAAGTCCATATTCTCGTGCCTCCTCTGGTGATAGTTGTCCATAGAGGAAAGCACGAGGCACCTGGCCTTCGCGCAATCAATCTCCCAAGTCTTACGGATTTCCTTATCCGCGACGCTGGAGGTGGGACCTGGGACGGGGGGAGCTTTGGTGGTAAGAAGATACCCCAGCTTGTCGTAAGTGATTGCCATTTTGACATTCCTGAGCCAATCTTTGTAGTTTGGCCCTGTCAGTATGTTTTTATCTAGAAGTAACTTAAGTCCAGTCATTTCGATTTGGTCGCTGCAGGGGGAGAGAAGAAACACTTAGCAAGATGCTCTTACAAGTTTAGAATGTTTTTTAATTTGTCTAAACAGGATGGCTCCCACTGTCTCTCGAATCCCTCCTCAAACCACAAAGGAAGAATTAGCCAGGATCAATCCCACCGTACAATACTTGCTTAACCGTTCAGCCAGGCCAGTGTCGGTACTTCGAGGGAGGTTTTCCAACGCTTTCGCGATGTTCCTTAATTTAAGAACCTCTTTTCCCTGGGGGCGTAGCCCCGCTAACACCTTTCTAGGCACCTACTAGGTTTATAGCATTGATCGTTTAGTGAGAAATTTCCCGAGGAGTAGCATATACTCACAGTAGGATCGGGATCCAAATATCATCGCGTGATGAAACTGAAGGAATCCTACCAGAATCATCACACTCCAAATGGTATGCAAATCTAGCAAGTTTCAGTACTTGTGAAACTCCCGATGTGGATTTTTGCCCCATGCTCTTATGACCTTGGCGTGAGGTCAAAATGTCATAAGTCACATGTCAAGTTCTTCCCATCATTATCCCGGTTGATTTGAATCCACCCGTACCTACCCTTGACGTAGGCCAAAATGGCGGTACGACTGTCTCAAACCAACGCATTCTATCTACGCAACAGATAAATTTCCGGCAGCTACCAATCACTATGCCTTGGCGTGAGGTCAAAATACATAGCTTGAATACTACCGTATATTTAACTGAAATGATGGAGGGCTACGAATGGTTTTGGCGAAACCGTGAACGTAGTGAACTTGATATAATCGATGGAACGAGATAGCTTTTAGAAGGAGTGGCTCAAGCTCCGCATTTAAAAGTTAGTTTTGAAAAGAACCGAGTGGTTTTTCGAAAGTGTTCCAACGACTTTAACTTGGTTTATTATCTTGCATTAGTTCTTTTAATGCGTGATATTCTTGCATTAGTTCTTTTAATGCGTCCCATCATTTAATCCTACCATTGCAGAAAACAACCAAAATATGACGTACGCTTATGCCATTCGCATTCGCCACGGGGTCCCGTCATCACTCGTTAGGTTACTTAACTAACGACAGAGCGGGGGCTGGGCTAGCGCGGCTGTAAAACATATGCAACGCCTAAATATAAAGCAATGATAGACATTACAGATCACAGATGAATACATTGGATATACTAGCAATCCGCAATCCGTTCGAGCCTGCAACAAAAAGCGGATTACACGGTCGCGGTGAATAGAAAATACCCCACCCAAGACCCCTACGGGTGCGGCAAACTACCCGCCAAGTACTCGGCAGTTTGTGCACCCCTCCATGGGTCTATCCTAGGAGCAAAAACAGTAAAAAGAATTATACAATGACGGCTACAACCCCGACCCGGTTGTGCGGCCATACAAATAATAATATTACATCAATTTACATTTACAAATGAATGAAAGAAAAACAAAAGCTCATCTCACATCCACCCCGGCTATTCACCCGCGACAGTCCAACACATTCATATACACATTCCAATATCAAACACAGATCACAGAGATGTATAACCCCGACTAATCGACTTATAGCGATTAGCCGACGTTCAATACATGCAAACATCACAGATATAACCATCATAGTCAAAGTGCAGTGAAGTTCGGAAAAAATACGGAATTATAGGACCCCAAAAGTAAATTTCTGTTCTGGAAAATCTGGGCACATATAATATATCTTAAAAGTCCCAAAATCCTACCAGAAGAACACTGCACTAAAAACGATCACAAGAGGAAACAAAACGGCGGCGGTTCCGCGGCCTAAGCCACCTATTGCCGCGGAACCGCGGCGCTTTAAGGGAATCATGCGATCGTTTTTCTTGGGTGTTCTCACAAAACCCTGAGCCGATTTTAGGTGTATAACAAATCTTGTTTTGACCAGAAATTTTTTTAACAGAAACTAGGGTTTTGTAAAAGTTTGGTTTTTGGATTTTTACGGTTCCGAACTTCGTTACACTTCACTACCAAGCTAGTTTAAGTTTAGTTAGGCTCTGATACCACTGTAAGTCCACGTTGCGACCCCCGGTTCTTACGGGGAGGCGGAAACGGTATAAATATCAAATTTTTAGCGCATGGGGCAACATGGACTAACAAAGTCGGGATCTTTTCCTAAACTAAAACTAGCAAACTTGCTAAAGAGAGTTAGCTACTCTGAAAGATGGTTATACCTAAACTTGAACTCCTTCTTCTTCAAACTTTGTAGAGGTTGATGGTTCTTTCCTCGTCGCCTTCTTCCGTCGAAGATGGATCCACCTGAGGGTTCAACCTTCGGGCTCTTACTCGAACTTTGAGTGAACTAGGATCTCCGGCTTGCCAAACCTTGAACCCTAGAGAGAGTAGAGAGTATAGATGGGGTGCTTTCTTTTTCAAGGTGAGGGATTCTCAACACAAGAGAAGGAATCACCTTGAGCTTGAGGAAGAAGAAGAAGAAATGAGGAGAGAGAATGACTATGATAGAATGAGCTCTTTTCTTTTGCAACCATAACTAAAAGAAAAGGAATTATCAAATTAATAATAATAAATCAAAAATGAAATAGTTGATGGTTGTATTTGGAATGACCACTATCATAACTTTCAATAAATGAGTGTAAGCATGAATCAAGGAGAATCCTTTCAAAGCATGATGGTGGTCAACATTCAACCATGGTCAACAAGTCAACCATGGTCAACAAGTCCACAAAATCAACCATAACAATATTTCATTTAATTACTATTATTAATTGATATTTCATAAATCTATTAGGGTTTGGAAAATGACGACTGTCAACTGTGCATACGCACCCGTTCCGAAACCCTAATGAAATACCTCATCCTCCGCATCAAGCAACTGTGCATACACACCTGCATTCTCATTCCGAGGAACAAGAATACCAAGATATAAAAGCAACCCCAAAAACTTATACCAGTATTTGGCTCAAACCAGAGCCTGCCAGTATAATCCGTCCGGACTCCAAACGTGCACAAGTGCGCGGATGAGAACGAACCCTGCCGCAAAACCATGCGACCTCTACTTTGTTTTGCCCAGAGGCGAATACCCTCTGTGTGGGACTCTAAAGACTCGACACTACGCTGGCAGTGGGTTTAACCACAGACCGCAAGCGGCACTAGCTGTGCGTAACGGTCCCCAGGTAGACGCCGGCAAGAAGGCTGACGAGGTGAACCCCATCTGAACTCCTACTGAGTCTGAATGTGACACTCTCCGTACAGTCCGGTCTGTTCGTCTGATACATCGCATGTCGGGCCTAGGGGGCGGTAAAACGTCAGTCCCCCAATAGCGGTACAAGTCGTGTCGGAGTGAAGCCCAAAACACCCTGAGATAACACTGGAAGCCTACCAGTATATCTCACTTGCCCTGGCCAGGGACTACTCGTGTAATGGCTCTCCTAGACACAGCGCGATGTCAACCCCCAATACCGGGAGAGACGAATCCTGTCTAACCGTCACTGCCTCCAAGTGCTTCGGGACTGCACCCAACCACTACCTGTTTGCACGACTCCTTTGAGCCGTGGTAGGGTAGTGATCAAAGTGCAGTGGGAACACACTCGAGGAGAAGTGCCAGTGTCAAGTCAGCGGACTAAGCTGTACTCATGTCACCTGGGAACTGATAACTGACGATAGGTATAATACCAACCTGTCAGTTCCCGACGAGTCCTGTCCAGTGTACTTGTAACCTAACGAGCACCCGTATACTATCTCCAGTACGACGTACTGATGGCTGTGGGACAGACCATCTCCCACACTGGGATGAGAAGCGCATACGCTAGTCTACTCCGGAGTATCGATGCCCTGTCTCGATAGTCCTGCGACTAGGGACCTGTATAAGGATGTGCTTATAGATTACCCAGCCCCCACTAGTGTGACTGCCATCATAACGCTGGTAATCAAGCAAAGATCCTAAGGGCTCCACTAATGCGTATAGGTGATATCGCAAAATAAACACATTGAAGTAGAAACAAACCAAGTAGTATACTACTATATTGAGCAAGATTGTTTATACAAGGTGAATATCCCAAGCTTCCATTAAGTAATATACAAACTAGTATGATACAGTAATGGCCTCTTGGGCATATACACTAACATAGGTAACCCAGGAACTTGGCACTCAAGTATTTACCACCTCGATCAGATCTCAGTGTCTTGATATTTTTGCCGGTTTGTTTTTCCACTTCATTCTTATATTCTCGTTATTTCTCAAAGGCCTTGGATTTATGTTTTATCAATAAAATATGTCCATACCTAGAGAAATCATCCGTAAAAGTAATGAAATAGGAATAACCACTTCTTTCATGTGTAGACATTGGACAACACACGTCGCTGTGTATGAGTCCCAAGAGCTCGCTCGCTCTTACTCCGTGTCAAGTGAACGGAGTCTTTGTCATCTTTTCTTTGAGACATGATTGACAAGTTGCATAAGATTGATATTCGAACGGATCCAAATATCCTTCCTCATGTAACTTAGTCAACCTTGTTTCGTTGATGTGACCTAGTCTACATGCCATAAGAAAGCATGATTTATTTCTGGAATCTTTTTTTTATGTGTGTTCTGGACATTGAAAATTTATAGTTGGTTTAATACGTATATACCGTTGTTTAGAGTGCCTGACCCAATCAGACAATGATTAAGGTGGATGTTTATGACATCGCTTACAAATGTAAAATTATATCTTCTTTAGATAACAAAATACAGAAATAATATTACAAGTCAAACTAGGTACAAAAAAATAGTTGCGCAAAACCAAAATATGTTCACTCGTCAATCCAAGGTGATATTCCCTTACGGACACAGCATCCATGCTCGCTCCGTTAGCAACCCTGAGGGTCATATCACCGGTCTTCAGAACCCTACGGCTTCTCAGTGCCTGCAAAGAATTACAGATATGAGATCCTGATCCCGTATTCAATACCCAGGAAGTAGAGTTGATTGACAGACAGTTTTCAATTACACACACCTGAAACCGAAGCCACAACTTGCTTCGAGTCCTGGTTCTTGGCCTTCCAAGCCCTGCAATCATTTTTCCAATGGCCCTTCTTATGACAGTAGAAGCATTCGTCCTTTCCTACTTTCGGCACGGTACTCTTGCCTTGTCCTTTTCTTCCACCTTACTAACACCGCCTCTCGGCTTGGTGGAGGTCTTCTTCTTCTTTCCTTTGGCTTTCTCCTTGGATTTAGAAGAGGAAGCTCCACCAACAAATAGAGCAGGTGTTTCCCTGGCTTTCTGCAGGGTGCATTCAGCACTTCTCAACATGTTGAGGAGTTCCGGAAGTTCAACTTCTTTACCGTGAATATTAAAATTCAAGATAAACTGGGCGTAGGTGAGAGGGAGGGACTGCAGAATTAAGTCTGTATACAGATCATTCTCTAACATGGTCCTGAGGTCCGCGCGCTCTTCAATAAAGCCGATCATCTTAAGGACGTGTTCCCCCACAGATAATCTGACAGCCAACCTCGCCTGAAAAAGCTTCTTCGAGGTCTCGTATCTTGCAATACGTGATTGCTCTCCATATAATTCCTTGGTATGGAGGAATATGGATTCAAGATCTATATTCTCGTGCCGTCTCTGGTGCTCATTGTCCATAGAGGCCAGCACGAGGCACTTGGCCTTCGCCCAGTCAATCTCCCAGGTCTTATGGTTTCTTTATCTGTGACACTGGATTCTGGACCTGGGATTGATGGGGCTTTAGTAGTGAGGATATAGCCCAACTTATCATAAGTTATTGGCATCTTGATATTCCTGAACCAATCTTTGCAGTTTGGCCATGCCAATATATTTTTATCTAATTGTAACTTAAGTCCCGTCATCTTTGGTTGCTGCAATTAGGAGAGAGGGAAGAAACACTTTAGCATGATGCCCTTGAAAGTTTAAATTGGTTTTTAGTTTATCTAAACAGGATGGCTCCCACTGTTTCTCGAATCCTTCCTCATTCCAGAAAAGAAGAATTAGTCAGGATTAATCTCACCGTACAATACTTCCTTTACCGTTTAGCCAGGCCAGTGTTAGTACTTCAAGGGAGGTTTTACGATGCTTTCGCGAAGTTCCTTAATTAAATGACCTCTTTTCCCTGGAGGCATATCCCCGTTAACACCTTTCTAGACACCTACTTGGTTTATAGCATTGATCGTTAAGTGAAAAAATCTCCCGAGGAGTAGCATATACTCACAGTAGGATCGGGATCCAAATATCATCGTGTGATAAAGTCGAAGGAATCCTACCAAAATTATCACACTCCAAATGGTATGCAACACCAGTAAATTTCAGTTTCTTTAGAAACTCCCGATGTGGATTTTTGTCCCATGCTCTTACGACCTTGACGAAAGCCAACATATTATAAGTCACATGTCAAGTTCTACTCATCATTATCCAAGTTAATTTGAACCCACCCGTACATACCCTTGACGAAGGCCAAAATAGCAGCATGACTGTCCCAAACCAACAAATCTATCTATGCTACAGATAAATATTCAGCAGCTATCAATCACTATACCTTGGCGAAGGTCAAAATACATAGCTTGAATACTACTGAATATCCAACTAAAATGTCGGAGGGCTACGAATGGTTTTGGCAAAACCGTGAACGTAGTGAACTTGATATAATCGAAGGAACTTGATAGCTTTCAAAAGGAGTGGTTTAAGCTCCGCATTTTAAAAGTTTTACCGTTTTGAAAAAACCGAGTGGTTTTAAAATTGTTTTAACGATTCTGCTTTAGTTTGTTTTCTTTGCACTAATGTAATGCAGTCCTATCATTTAACCAACCATTGTAGAAAAAGACGAAAAACAATGTACGCTTATGTCATCCGCATTCGCCATGGGGCCCTGTCATACACCGTTAGCTAGATAAGTAACGCCAGAGCTGGGGGCTGGACTAGCGCGGATGCAAAACATAAGCAACGTCTAATATATATATATATATATAATAATAATAATAATAATAATAATAATAAAATCTATTCATCAGACGCAATAATAAGTATTCCAGATCACAGATGAACACATTGGATATATTAGGAATTCCGCGTTTCGTTTGAGCCTGTAACGAAAGACGGATTCCACGGTCGCGATAAATAGCCAAACCCCACCCCAGACCCCTACAGGCGCGGTAAACTACCAGCCAAATACCCGAAGCGAAGCAACCTCCCTCAAAAACGTGAGTAGGCCACTCGGCACTTCAAAGTACCCGGTAGTTTGTGCACCCCACATTGGGTCTATCCTAAGAGCAATAAACAGTAAATAAAATAATACAACGGTGGCTACAACCTCAACCGGGATGTGCCCCGCGAAAAAAATATTAAAACAATTTACAATTTACATTTGAATGAAAGAATATAATACCTCACATCCTCGGCTATTCATTCACGACAATCCAATAAGTCCATATACACAAAAAAACATCGCAGAAATGTGCAACCCCTAACTAACCGACATATAGCAATTAGCAGAAGTTTACGAACACATTTATCACAACTTGAAACACTAAACGATGTTAAATTGCGACTTCGAAACACCTCGTAATGCCACAGTGAAGAATTGACAGAATATCAAAAATTGGCAAAAAATAAACAACTCCTGAAACACTAGATCCAAGAAACAAAACCACATACCAAAATACGAAGCAATCCCTCTCTACAAAACCGGTGAGGCTGAAATTTTCCTTAATGTGGCCGGCCAAATCCGAGGGGATTGACTCGTGTTTGGTGTGTATTCATGTTACAGTTGAAGGAGTACTATGCAGTTGCAAAAATAATTTTTAGAGCCTCGGAAAAATTCAACAGAAACTAGGATCTACGTTTCGATGTTTTGGGGTTATTACGGTTTCGTAGTTTTAGTTGTCGTTTAATCTGTTAGCTATTGTTTAGTCGGCTCTGATACCACTGTAAGTCGATGCCACGCACCCCACGTGTTCACGGGGAGGCAAAGTTTGCAAAAAACAATTTTTATAAGCTTCGTAACATCGACTAAACTCCAGGATCGATACTAAACCCTAACTAACAATCTAGCAAAGAGGTTTAACTACTATGTGCGAGTGTTATACCTCAAGTTCTCGCTGTCCTTCACCACCTCACTGTCCTTGTTGGTGTGTAATAGCGCCTCTAGTTAGGTTGCAACATCATAAAGTAGTGAACTTTCAAAATTCTAGAGGGCTATTACAAACGAATACAAATCGTAACTAGAGATTAGGGTAAAAGCATTAATATGTGAAGTCTAAGCTAAAGGAAAAGGAAATACAACCATTGTAGCGAACACCATCAGCCTTTAGGACTCCTACGGCTTTGCTCGAAGCTTGGATTAACTCCGCTCAAGGTCCTTCGTCGTCTACGATAATCTACCCGGAGATTCCTAGGTCAAGCTCTTTGCCTCACTAAATCAAGATGAAGTGGAGCAAACACTCTACACTAAAGAGCTAGGGTAGTGTAGAATGGTTATGTGCTTTGTAAACTCACTAAAAAACCTTTTCATTTTGGTTCTTTACTCTTTTAACAAACTCAAGTGAGCTAGAGAGAGGAGGAAGATGAAGATGGCAAAAGCTTTTGCGAATATATTGAAAAACTTAATCCAAAAGGGAAAAGAAAAGAATATATATATATATACATATATACATATACATATACATATACATATACATACATATACATATATATATACATATATATATATATACATATATATATATGATACACTCTCAAATATAACCATAGTTAACTAAATATCTATATATTTTGTAGATGGGTTAAAGAACAAAGGAAATCTAACCATGGTTAAAGTCAAAGGTCAAATAAGAAGAATGTAGAAACAATGAGTCATTTAGCTAATTTCCTTTTTTCCTTTAATTCATTAACAAAAATCTAGATATTTATCAACCATGTGAGTCTTGCATTGCCATCTTCTATGTATCATCAACCATGACACATATGTATGTATGTATGTGTGCATGCACATCATCATGTGTACGTATAAACATATATGCATATATCCAAAAGAAAAGGTTTAATTAAAAGTGAGTTAAAAGTCAATATTAAATCAACACTTGATTTAATAAATCGGTCATATCAAATACGACCCAACCATTAGTAAACACCTGATTAAAATACGGTATCTCATATTCGCATTTAATCGAGCTCCTGAGCATATCTCATATGCACACCACATTGTTTCGCTTGAGCTAGAAAAATTCTGTGTGGGACTCTAAGACTCGTCAATACGCCGGCAGTAGGCGATGATCATATCAAATCACGCACAAGCCGTAAGCGGTCAGCTAAATGTAACGGCCACCCGGGTATTGAGCGATCAGAAGAAAAACAAGCGAACTCGTCAAAACTCCCGTCGAGCCATTGGCAACACTTACCGTACAGTCCTGTCTCTTCGTCTGATATGCTGCATATCAAGTCTAGGGATAGAATCGTCGAGCCCGAATAACTCAATAAGTCATGTCGATATGAACTATGACCGGTCGAGAAACTACTGATAACACTTATCAGTAAATTTCATCAGCCCTGGCTAGGGACTTCAAGTCAGAGCTAATCACACATTGCACAACATCAACTCCCAATACCGGGAGAGACGAAACCCTTCATATCGCTCACTGTCTCTATGTTTCTCGGGACTATACCCAAATGCCACCTGTTTGCACGACTCAATAGAGCTGTGGTAGGGTGGAAATCAAAGTACAGCGAGAGAACACGCAAGACTCAATGACGATCTCGGGTCTACAGACTAATCTGTCCCAGTGTCACCAGAGAACTGCTATCCGACGATAAATATAATACCATATAGGAATTCTCGGTGATTCCGTTCAGTGTACCCAGTCTCCACTGAGCACCCGTATACAATCTTCAATGTCACAACACCAATGGATATGTGATCGTCCATCGCCCATCGTATGGGTCAAGAAACGTATACACTAGTCTACTCTGGAATATCGATGCCCTGTCTCGATATACCTACGACTAGGAACATTTAATGATATTCTTATAGACTACACATGCCCCACTAGTATGATCTCTATCATAGCCATGGAAGTTAAGCAAATATCCTCAGGGCTTTATCAACATGTATCAAATGAACAGTATCAAGTAAACATGTTAGATAAAGTAAAAGCAGATAGCATACTATCATGTCGAGCAAGAAATTCATATATACATAAATATACATATATACATGTCCAAGCATCCACTATACATATAATGGCCTCTAGGGCATACATATATCCAACAATCTCCCACTTGCACTAAGGCCTATTATTGGCGTATCTTATACCCAACATCTCAAAAAGTCGCTTATGTTGCGATTGTGGAAGGGCCTTGGTGAGTGGATCCGTCGTGTTATCCTTTGTATCTACTCTCTGAATCCCGATCTCTTGGTGATCAACTACTCCCGGATCAAATGATATCGCCTGAGGATGTGTCTGGACTTTTGATGGGATCTGGGTTCTTTGGCCAACGCCATAGCACCATTATTATCACAATACAATGGTATTGGATTAATAATGGTTGGAACTACTCCTAGCTCCGCGACGAACTTCCTCATCCAGACTGCTTCCTTGGCAGCATCATTTGCAGCAATATACTCAGCTTCCATCGTGGAGTCTGCAACGGTATCCAGTTTGGAACTCTTCCAATATACTGCCCCTCCATTGAGGGTAAATACAAACCCTGAGATAGATTTACTGTCATCCTTATCACTTTGGAAGCTGGAATCGGTAAAGGCCTCCATTTGGAGATCCCCATAACCATACAGCAAGAACAATTCTTTAGTCCTTCGTAAGTAATTAAGAATGTTCTTCACGGCTATCCAGTGTTGCTCCCCTGGGTTGGATTGATACCTGCTCACTACAGCTAGTGCATAAGCTACATCAGGGCGAGTATATATCATCGCATACATTATAGATCCTACGGCTGAAGTCTAGGGTATAATGCTCATCCGAGCTCTCTCTTCATCAGTCTTCGGACAGAAGTCCTTAGAGAGAGTGATTCCATGGCAAGCGGGCAAGGCACCACGTTTGGAATCTTCCATACTAAACCTTTTTAGGATGGTATCAATGTACTTTGATTGGGACAATCCCAATAATCTCTTGGATCTATCTCTATAGATCCTTATGCCCAAAATGCACGAGGCATCACCCAGGTCCTTCATGGAGAACCTTTGTGATAAGAGTAATTTGACCGATTGTAGCATAGGAATATCATTTCCTATCAAGAGAATGTCATCTACGTATAATACGAGGAAAGTGACAGCACTCCCTATAATCTTCTTATAAATGCATGGTTCATCTATATTTTTGATAAAATCAAACTCTTTGATTGTATCATCAAAACAGATGTTCCAGCTCCGAGATGCCTACTTTAACCCATAAATAGATTTAAGCAACCTACACGCTTTTTCGCTGCTCCCACTGTCTGTGAAGCCCTCTGGCTGATCCACAAAAACACACTCTTCTAAATCACCATTTAGAAATGCAGTCTTACATCCATCTGCCAGATTTCATAGTCGTAGTGAGCAGAAATAGAAAGTAGGATCCGAATGGATTTAAGCATTGCTATTGGAGAGAAAGTTTCATCATAGTCCAGTCCTGGTCTTTGACGAAAACCTTTCGCTACATGCCTTGCTTTATAGGTCTCTACCTGTCCATCTACACCAATCTTTTTCTTAAAAATCCATTTGCACCCTACGGGTTTTATCCCAGGAGGTGCAACGTCCAAAGTCTATACTTTGTTGGTGTACATGGACTCCATTTCAGATCTCATGGCATCCAGCCACTTCACAGAGTCTCCACTCGTGATAGCCTGTTGAAAACTAGTAGGGTCATCATCATCCATGATGCAATCTTCTCTATCACCATCAATGAGAAAACCATAGTATCTCTCCGGTGGGCGAGAAGTTCTACTAGATATCCAGAGCGGCTGAGGTTCTTGTTGTTCTACTGCAACATTAGGTTCAACCAATTCTTCATGAGTAATTTGTGTCTCTAGAACCTCTTCTAGTTCTACCTCATTGCCATCAGTACTATTTGTAAAAATTTCATTTTCCAAAAATGTGACATGTTGAGAAACAAACACTTTTTGTTCCTCCTTGTGGTAGAAAAGATATACATATGAATATTTTGGATATCCCACAAATGTACACATGACCGATCGTGTCTCGAGTTTATCCGGATTCTGCTTTTTGACATAAGCCGGGCAACCCCATATCCTAACTCTTTTAAAAGATGGTCTCTTCCCACACCACATCTCATATGGACTGGTAGACACGGTCTTGGTTGGAACCCCGTTCAATAGATAAATTGACGTCTCTAATGCATGTCCCCAAAAGGAAAATGGTAACTCAGCATCACTCATCATGGACCGTACCATATCTAATAGGGTACAATTCCCTCGTTCCGACACACCATTGTGCTGTGGTGTGTAAGGAGGAATGAGCTGAGTGAGAATCCTATTCTCTTTTAAGAAGTCTGAAAACTCAGTGCTTAAATACTCTCCACCTCGATCTGATCGAAGTTTCTTGATACTCGAGCCAGTTTGTTTTTCTACTTCAAGTTTTTACTCCTTGAATTTCTCGAAAGTTTCGGATTTATGCTTCAATAAAGACACGTGTCCGAATCTTGAGAAATCATCAGTAAAAGTGATGAAGGATGAAAAACCTCTTCTAGCATGTGTAGACATTGGTCCGCATACATCACTATGTATGAGCCTTAAGAGTTCTGTAGCTCCCTCTCCGTGTCCTATAAACGGAGTTTTGGTCATTTTACTTTTGATACAAGACTGACAAGTCGTATAAGATTTATATTCAAAAGGTTTTAAATATCCATCTTTATGTAGCTTGTTTAGTCTTGTTTCATTAATATCACCAAGTCTACAATGCCAAAGAAAAGATTCATTTATATATGAAATCTTTCTTTTATTTGTATGTTGTATATTGAAAACTGTGTGTTGGTTTAGGACGTAAATTCCGTTACTTAGTGTACCATACCCAATCAACTGTTGATTCAAGTTAATGTTCATAACATTATTTTGCAACACAAAATGATATCCTTCATTGTCCAACAAAGATACGAATATTATATTACATAGCATACCAGGTACAAAATAACAAGGGTTCAAAACCAAAATACATCCCGAAAGCAACCCCAGATGATACTCTCCTACGGATACAGCATGTATATTGGAACCATTTCCAACTCGTAGAGTGTAGTCCCCAGTCTTCAAAACTCTACCGTTTCTCAATCCCTGAATACAATTACAGATGTGAGAACCAGAACCGGTATCTAATACCCAAGATGCAGAGTTTAATGAAAAACAGTTTTCAGTTACAAACACACCTGAAGCGGAAGCATCAACATGCTTCATCTTCTTGAGATCTGCAAGGTACAAAGAACAATTGCGTTTCCAGTGTCCCGACTTATGGCAGTAAAAACATTCTCCTTTTCCACTTTCCGTGGTCCTAGACTTGTCTTTCCCCTTCGCCTTTTCAACTCCACCTCTCGGTTTGGTGGGATTCTTCTTCTTTTTTCCCTTGGCCTTGGCTTTCGGGACTGATGAGGAAGATGGCCCATAAAGCAGAGCGGGAGTTTTCGTTATCTTAAGCATGCTCTCTGCATTTTTCAACATATTGAGAAGTTCAGGAAATGATTTTTCCAAATCGTTCATATTGAAATTCACTATGATGGAAGCAAAGGCGGGGGAGAGAGACTGCAGAACAATATCTGTATATTGCTCATTATCCATAGTCCATCCCAGTTCCTCAAGTTCTTCTATAAGACCAATCATCTTCAGAACATGGTCTCCTACTGATGCGCCGGGGGCCATCCGCATCTGAAACAACTTTCGAGATGCCTCGTATCGTAAAGTACGAGATTGCTCTTCATACAACTCCTTTGTATGAAGAAAGATGGATTGTACATCCATCTTCTCGTGCTGTTTCTGATTGATACTGTCCATAGAAGCAAGCGCGAGGCACGCGGCCGTGTTGCAATCAATATCCCATGTTTTTCGGATCTCCTTATCCGAAACAGATGATTCAGGTCCTGGGACGGGAGGGGCTTTGGCAGTGAAGACATATGATACTTTATCATATGTGAGTGCAATGTTCAAGTTCATTAACCATTCTTTATAATTTGGTCCAGTCAATTTGTTTTTCTCTAAAAGAAGCTTAAGTCCCGTCATCGGTATCTGCCATTAAGAGAGAGAGAAAAGAATAGACTCAGCGAAATGCTCTTGCAAAGAATTAGATTGGTTATTATCTTATCTAATCGATGTCTCCCACTGCTTTTATCAAATTTTCTTTCAAAACCTGAAAAGAAAACTAGCCAGGATTAATTGCATTCTACAGTTTCGCTAACCGGTCAGCCAGGCCAGTGTCGGTACTTTGAGGGAGGTTCCCCGTGCTTTCGCACGGACCTAATTAAAATAAATCTCGTTTTCCCAGAGGTCATACCCCATTGACACCTTTCTAGACACCTACTGGATTAACTAATTGTAAAGTGCAAAATTCTCCCGAGAGTAACTCTTACTCACAGTGGGATCAAAATCCAAATATCATATAGATGGTATGCAATCTCATTGCAAATTTCAACTCTTGAAACTCCCGATATGGTTTTTACCCCTAGATGCTTATGACCTTGGCTATGGTCAACATATCATAAGCACTAGTCAAGCTCTACCCATCATTTCGAGATTTACTAGACCCACTCATATGACCCTTGACTATGATCAACATAATCACATGAATGTCCTAACTGATCGCATCATATGCTTTGTAGGAAGATATCACTTAGCTACCGTACACTACGCCTTGACTATAATCAACATACGTAGCACGAATACTAAGTACCCTGCTTCCTAAAATGACGGAGGGTTGCGGATGGTTTTTATGAAAACCTTTAATGCTTTGAACTTGATTTCATTGTAGAATCTAGATAGTTTTAGAAAAAAGAGTGGCTTAAGCTCCGCATCTTTTGAAACTTGCTTTTTCATAAAAAGAGCCGAGTGGCTTTCAAATCCGATTCTACAACATTATTAGGTTTCTTTTCTTTTAAATTAATCTCATTAATGTATTCCCATCATTTAAGTTCCCAAGCTATTACAGAAAAAAATGAAAAACAGTATTACATATCATATATATAACAATATTACATTCGTCTCAGATATTAAGCAATCACATCACAGAATAATCAGCAACAGAAACACATATATGAAAATACAGGATATACTAGGAACTCCGTATTTTATATTTAGCCTACGATAGAAAATACGGATTCCATGGTCGTGATGAATAGCCAAGCCCACACCCTTAGACTCCTACGAGAGCGGCAAGTGACCCTTCCAATTCTGGAGTTTAGCAGACCCGGTCTCGACTCCTCGAAATGGCCTCCCACTGAACTCCAGAACCCGGTAACTCGTGCTCCCCTCCTTAGGTCTATTCTAATGCGGAAAAGTAAAATATACATCAATGGAGACATCATCCTCAACCCGGATGTGCCCCAATAAAAGAATAATATATACAATGAATTTTACATGAATGAAAAGATAAACTCTCGTCTCACATAAAACCCCTGGCCATTAGATCACGACGATCCTATACATCATATCACATCAATAATTGAAAAGCATAGACGACGTTAAAATATATCAATCAACACATCAAAATACCCACTGTTGTAATAGATCTCAACACTTGAACCTGCATAAAAATTCCCACAGAGCATATATAGTACCTATGGATCAACACAAGAACGCACGGTCCAAGCCTCACCAACGGCGCCGCGGAATCGCCGCAAATACCCCTATTTGGCCGCGGTTCCGCGGTCGTTTAGTCGAGTTAGGCGCTTGTTTTTCTTAGGGATCCACAGAAAACCCTGCTCTATTTTCTGAATATTTTTATTTACAAAAAGTCCAATTTTTTAAAAAATTTCCAGTGAGCATGCAAAAATATCATTTTTCATGTTCGATTGAGTTTTTAAACATCGTCCGGCTTACCCTAAAGCTTTAGCTTGGCTCTGATACCATGTTGGTGTGTAGTAGCGCCTCTAGTTAGGTTGCAACATTATAAAGTAATGAACTTTCAAAATTCTAGAGGGTTATTACAAACGAACTACGAATCGTAACTAGAGATTAGGGTAAAAGCATTAATATGTGATGTCTAAGCTAAAGGAAAAGGAAATACAACCTTTGTAGCTAACTCCTTCAGTATTTAGGACTCCTACGGCTTTGCTTGAAGTTTGGATCAACTCCGCTGAAGGTCCTTCGTCGTCTACGAAGATCCACCCGGAGATTCCTAGGTCAAGCTCTTTGCATCACTAAATCAGGATGAAGTGGAGCAAACACTCTACACTAAAGGGCTAGGGTAGTATAGAAGGGTTATATGGTTTGTAAACTCACTTAAAAACCCTTTCTTTTTGGTTCCTTACTCTTTTAACAAACTCAAATGAGCTAGAGGGAGGTGGAAGATTAAGATGGCAAAAGCTTTTGTGAATATATTGAAAAACTTAATCCAAAAGGAAAAAGAAAAGAATATATATATATATATATATATATATATATATATATATATATATATATATATATATATGAGACACTTTCAAATATAACCATAGTTAATTAAATATCTTGATATTTTGTAGATGGGTTAAAGAACAATGGAAATCTAATCATGGTTAAAGTCAAAGGTCAAATATGAAGAATGTAGAAACAATGAGTCATTTAGGTAATTTCCTTTTTTCTTTAATTCATTAACAAAAATCTAGATATTTATCAACCATGTGAGTCTTGCATTGCCATCTTCTATGTATCATCAACCATGAAACATATGTATGTATGTATGTGTGCATGCACATCATCATGTGTATGTATAAACATATATGCATACATCCAAAAGAAAAGGTTTAATTAAAAGTGAGTTAAAAGTCAATATTAAATCAACACTTGATTTAATAAATCGGTCATATCAAATACGACCCAACCATTAGTAAACACCCGATTAAAATACGGTATCTCATATTCGCATTTAATCGAGCTCCTGAGCATATCTCATATGCACACCACATTGTTTCGCCTGAGCCAGAAAAATCCTGTGTGGGACTCTAAGACTCGTCAATACGCCGGCAGTAGGCGATGATCATATCAAATCACGCACAAGCCGTAAGCGGTCAGCTAAACGTAACGGCCACCCGGGTATTGAGCGATCAGAAGAAAAACAAGCGAACGCGTTAAAACTCCCGTCGAGAGATTGGCAACACTTACCGTATAGTCCTGTCTCTTCGTCTGATATGCTGCATATCAAGTCTAGGGATAGAATCGTCGAGCCCTAATAACTCAATAAGTCATGTCGATATGAACTATGACCGGTCGAGAAACTACTGATAACACTTATCAGTAAATTTCATCAGCCCTGGCCAGGGACTTCAAGTCAGAGCCAATCACACATTGCACAACATCAACTCCCAATACCGGGAGAGACGAAACCCCTCATATCGCTCACTGTCTCTATGTGTGTCGGGACTATACCCAAAAGCCACCTGTTTGCACGACTCAATAGAGCTGTGGTAAGATGGAAATCAAAGTACAGTGGGAGAACACGCAAGACTCAATGACGATCTCGGGTCTACAGACTAATCTGTCCCAGTGTCACCAGAGAACTGCTATCCGACGATAGATATAATACCATATAGGAATTCTCGGTGATTCCGTTCAGTGTACCCAGTCTCCACTGAGCACCCGTATACAATCTTCGATGTCACAACACCAATGGATTTGTGATCATCCATCGCCCATCATATGGGTCAAGAAATGTATACGCTAGTCTACTCTGGAATATCGATGCCCTGTCTCGATATACCTATGACTAAGAACATTTAAAGATATGCTTATAGACTACACATGCCCCACTAGTATGATCTCTATCATAGCCATGGATGTTAAGCAAATATTCTCAGGGCTTTATCAACATGTATTAAATGAACAGTGTCAAGTAAACATGTCAGATAAAGTAAAACCAGATAGCATACTATCATGTCGAGCAAGAAAGTCATATATACATAAATATACATATATACATGTCCAAGCATCCATTATACATATAATGGCCTCTAAGGCATACATATATCCAACAGTCCTTCTCCAAGTCGTGAGATTCTTGAACTGAGAACGGAATGCACCTCCTCGTCATCTTCTCCAAATCGTAGAAGATCCACCAGAGAGATCCGACTTTGAGCTTAACCTCTATCTTGAGGAAACTAGGTCACTTGGTGTGCTAAACTTAGTAGCCTAGGATGTGTAGAGGGTGATGAGGAGTCTAGTAGTCTCATAAACCCTAGGATTCTCAACTCATGAGATGCTTAGGGTTTGAGATGAGAAGGAGAAATCTTGAAGAAAATGAGAGGAGAAAAGTATCTGTTGTTTTTCCTTTTGTGAAAAGATTTGTGAAAAATGGCTAGGGTTTTGGCTTTTAAACCTAGTGAAAATATCTCACAAATATCTTACAAAAATATCTAAGTCAACAACTCACAAAAGAGTCCAAGAAAGTCAAAGCAAAACCCTAATCTTATTTCACTAAAATACCACAAAGTTTCCGCTCTCATTTTCTCCACCTCAAAAAGATTTTACTAATAAAGAAAAACCCTAATTTGAGGTGTCATTCTCCATGTTGTAATCTTGTCCAAATTACAAGAATACCCCTCTCATCCGTAAATACATACCCGCATCCGTATCCCAAGAAACACGAATACAATGAGACGAAACTAATCCAATAATCATATACTAGGATCCGTCTTAAACTAAAACCCACTAGTAATGTCCTCTCGAACATCATACGCGTATAAGTACACATATGTGATCGAACCCTATCGTAAAACAATACGACCTCTACATGTTTTGCCGGAAGTCGGGAAACCCTCTGTGTAGGACTCTAAAGACTCGATAGTACTCTGGCAGTGGGTTTAACCACATGTGCATCAGTGGCACTAGCTGTACGTAACGGCTACCTAGGTATCTGTCGACAAGAAGGTCGACGAGGAAACTCATCTGTACCCCTACTGAGCCTGTCTATGGCAATCTTCGTACAGTCCGGTCTGTTCGTCTAAGAGTGTCGCATATCGGTCCTATGGGGGCGGCAAGCGTCAGACCCCTAATAGTACAATAAGTCATGTCAGAGTGCGGCCAAAAACACCCTGAGAAACTACTGGAATCCTTACTAGCAAATCTCGCTTGCCCAGGCCAGGGATTTTGTGTAATGGCTTTCCGATCACAGCGCGACATGAACCCCCAATACCGGGAGAGACGAATCCTATCTTACCGCCACTGCCTCCAAGTGCTTCGGGACTGCACCCAACTACTATATGTTTGCATAACTCAGTAGAGCCGTGGTAGGGTAGTAATCTAAGAACAGTGGGAACACACTTGAGGCGAAGTAGCAGTGTCAAGTCGATAGACTAAGCTGTACTCATGTCACCTAGGAACTGCTACCTGACGATAGGTATATTACCAACTAGCAGTTCCCTATGAGTCCGTCCAGTGTAACTCATAACCCAATGAGCACCTACATACTATCTCCAGCACGACGTACCGATAGCTGTGGGACAGACCATCTCCCCTGTTGGGAAGAGAAGCGTATATACTAGTCTATTCTGGAGTATCGATGCCCTGTCTCGATAATCCTGCGACTAGGGACCTATGTAAGGATGTGCTTGCAGACTACCCAGCCCCCACTAGTGTGACTGCTATCACAACGCTGGTAGTCAAGCAAAGATCCTAAGGGCTCTATCAATATGTATTAGCGATACGTTAAAAGTCATATATACACATATTAAGATAGATACAAACCAAGTAGCATACTATTATATCGAGCAAGACTGTCATAAATCCATGTATATATCCCAAGCTTCCAAAATGTAATATACAAACTAGTACCATACAATAATGGCCTCTAGGGCATATCACACTAACACCTCCTCCATATAAGAGAGGAGTTCTCCTAAACAGGTGCCTATCACAACGGCTTATTCAACTCCAATCTCGCATAAAAGAGTAAGGCTGGAGAAAACTGAAGGGTTGCCTAGCACGGCAGCAAGGTTTCGGGAGGCATCTTTCATGCCATATTAAAATTTTATCCGTTCTAGCCAACCCTAACCTAGAATCGTTTACTAGAAATCAGACGAAATGAAATGCAAACAACTTTGCAAGTAAAGTGAACAAAGAATACAACCTTTGTAGACTGGTCCTTACTTCATTAGCTCCGTGTAGTAGTCCCTTCGCTGCGATCATGAAGTCCCGGACTCTTGAGAGGCTCCCATGAAGAAATGAACATTCTTGCATCGAAGTCTTCGAGGCCGAAGATGATCTACGTTGAGGAGACACTAACGCAAGCTATCTCTTTACAAATTGTGGAATTACTGAAGCAAACACCCTATACTAAATGGCAAGTAGTAGAGGATGATGAAGTAGGAATTTTGCTCACATTAGAAATGAATTTCTCACTCATTTTCCATCATCTCCATGGAAGCTAGAAAAGCTTGAGGAAGAAGAAAAAGGAAAAATCTTATGATCATTATCCAAAAGATAATGGCAACCTTAGGTGAGTTAGTATCATATACTAACTTTTGTAGAGAGTTAACCATGGCTAGGTTTAATTGGTTGGATTAATAAATATCTTAGGCAAAACAAAAGAGTGGACTTGGTCAATGCAAACAACAAGCTTCTACAAGCTTCATCCATGACAAAATGCCACCATTTTGTAATTACCAAAATAAATAAAACCCTAGCAATTAAACCAAGCATGGTGTAAGTCATATACACACCCAAGTTGCATGTATCATCAAGCATGATACAAACACGCACAGAAATATACATATCACATATATACAATGTGCACATTAAGTGAGAAAAGAAATCTAAAGTGAATTAATATCAGTTAATGTAATTTAATATATCAAATATATAATTATACATTAAATCATTAAATCAACACTTGATTTAATAATCCGATTATATCATATATAACCGACTAATATCAAATGAATTAACTTATCGAATGAACACTTGATCCGATAACCCGGCTATATCATATATAACCGACCGATATCATATATCGCGAGAATAGAATACGATATCACATATCGTATTAATCTCGGTCCCTCACATATCATATATGTGCTCCTACTCCATTTCGCTTGAGCCAGGAATCCTCTGTGTAGGACTCTAAAGACTCGTTAATACACCGGCAGTAGGTGATGTCATATCAAACACTTACAAGCCGCAAGCGGTCTGCTAAATGTAACGGCCATCCGGGTATTGAGCGATCAGAAGATCAACAAGCAAGCCTGTTCACACTCCTACGAATACAATCAGTAACACTACCGTACAGTCCGGTCTCTTCATCTGATATGTTGCATATCTCGTCTAGGGATGGTAAACGTCAAACCCCAGTAACTCGATAAGTCGTGCCGATGTAAGGCTTATAACGGGTCGAGAAACTACTGATAACACCTACCAGTATATCTCTGAAGCAGCCCTGGCCAGGGACTTTCTGTTATAGCCAATCGAGCACAGTGCAACATCAACCCCTAATACCGAGAGAGACGAAACCACTCCTATCGCTCATTTCCTCAATGTGATTCGGGACTGTACCCAGAAGCCACCGTTTTGCACGTTCTCTTGAACGTGGTAAGGTGGAAATCAAAGCTCAGTGGGATTCACACAAGACTCTATGATGATCTCGGGTCTACAGACTAACCTGTACCGGTGTCACTAGGGAACTGGTATCTGACGATAGGTATAATACCATCTAGGAGTTCTCGGCGAGTCCGTTCAGTAGACCTAGTCTCCACCGAGCACCCGTATACTATCTCTAATGTCAAACACCAATGGATATGGGATCATACATCGCCCATCTACATAGGTCGAGAAGCTATACGCTAGTCTACTCTGGTGCCCTGTCTCGATACACCCACGACTAGGAACATTTGAAGGATGTACTTAGTGACTACTCTGTCCCCACTAGTATGATCTGCATCATAATCCTGGTAGTCAAGTACTCATCCTAAGGGCTTTATCAACATGTAACATAGAGACAATCAGTGTACATGTTAAGATAAAGAGCAACCAGCATACTATCATGTCGAGCAAGAAAGTCCTCCATATATATGGCCAAGAATCCACTACAATATACATCGTATGTACAGTAATGGCCTCTAGGGCATACATATAACTAAAAATCTCCCACTTGCACTAGGGAATCTGTTGTAGTATCTCATACCCAACAATCAGTAGTAGTTATAGTATCTCATACACAACCATCCCATAAAAGTCTCTTTTAGGAAAAGGCCTTTGTTAGTGGATCCGCCGTGTTGTCCTCTGTGTCTACTCTCCTATCCTATATCTCCCTGGAGATCAACTATCTCCATGATTAGGTGATACTGCCTTAGAATATGTCTGGAACACTGATGGGACGGGGGTTCCTAGGCTAAAGCCATAACTCCATTGTCACACAATTATAGGAACGAAGTTCATCTCATAAACTAATATACATCCAGACTACCTATTTGGTAGTATCCTTGGTAGCAATGTATCCAGCCTTTAACGTCTAGTTTGTCATGGTATCTAGCTTGGAACTCTTTCAACATACCGTCCCTCCACTGAAGGTAAAGACAATACCTGTACATTCAGTCGACCTTATCACCCTGGAAGCTATCCAGTGATTCTTCCCAGGATCGATTGATACCATCTCACTACACCTAGTGAGAATCATAACATCCACTTAGATCTATCTCATAGATCCAAAACCCAGGATTTAGAAGGTATCACCTTGAATTTATATGGAGAATCCTTATGATAAGAGGAGATTGACCGAGTGTAGCATAGGAAACTCCTTCCTATCAAGAGTATGTCATCCACGTACAATACTGTTGGGAATATGTATGCCCTAGAGGCCATTATTGTATGATATAGTGGATGCTTAGACATATGTATAGAGGACTTTCTTGTTCAACATGATAGTATGCTATCTGGTTGCCTTTATCTTAACACGTAGACTGGTATTTATACTGTCTTGCTCTCACATGTTGATAAAGCCCTTAGGATATGCACTTGATTACCAGGACTATGATGGAGATCATACTAGTGGGGCCAGGGTGGTTCACAAGTACATCTATTAAATGTTCCTGTAGGGTTTCCATAGCATCTTATCAAGGGTTTGGAAGCATCGCACATGCCACAATAAAATTTTAATGAGGTGCTAAGCAAACTTAACTAGGAATCGAACTAGAAATATATGGTAACAACTAATAGTATCACATACAATAAATAATCTATCACTAAGTGGAGAGACTACAACCTTTGTAGACCTCCTTGAGTGACTCTTTGGATCTCCTAGAGTTTGGAATGGCTGGCTTGAATCCTTCCTAGTCCACGACGATCCACCCAAAGTCCCTTTGCCCAAAGCTCCTTGCTTCACTTGATCAATGAGGAAGTGATGCAAACACTCTAAACTAGTATAGAATGATTGTGTAGTTTGTTATCTCACTTAAAAACCCTTTCTTTTTCTTTTCCTCACGCTCAAAGAAACTCAAGCTAGCTTGAAGAAGGAGGAAGATGAAGATGGCAAAGATTTTTCAAGATAATGATAATTGTTATGTTTTAAAATAAAAACAAAAGGATATATATGTGAGACACCCTCACATCCAACCATGGTTAAAAGAAATATCTAGATATTTTTTGATGAGTTAAAAGAACAAAGGAAATAAACCTAGGGTTAAGTCAATGGTCAACCCTAGAAGAGTGTAGAAAGAATGAGTCATTTGTTAATTTCCTTTTTTCTTTTATCTCAAAACAAAAATACATATATTAATTTGAACCATGTGAATCTTGCATTGCCATCATCCATGTATCATCAACCATGATACACTTTGTATGTATGTATGTGTGCATACACATCATCATTTGTATGTATTTACATATATGCATACATCCATAAAGAAAAGGTTTAATAAAGTGAGCTAAAAGTCATTATTAAATCAACACTTGATTTAATAAACCGGTCATATCACATACGACCCGACTAATAGTAAACGCCCGATTAATATACGGTATCTCATACACGCATTTAATCGAGCTCCCGCGCATATGTCATATGCACACCACATCGTTTTGCCTGAGCTAGGAAACTTCTGTGTGGGACTCTAAGACTCGTCAATACTCCGGCAGTAGGTAATGATCACATCAAACATCCATAAGACACAAGTGGTCAGCTAAACATAAAGGCCACCCGGGTATTGAGCGATAAGAAGAAAAACAAGCGAACCTGTCAAAACTCTATCGAGCCAACTGGCAACACTTACCGTACGGTCCAATCTCTTCGTCAGATATGCTGCATATCAAGTCTGAGGATGGAATCGTCGACCCCAATAACTCAATAAGTCATGCCGGTATATGGATCATAACAGATCGAGAAACTACTGATAACACTTATCAGTAAATCTCAGCAGCCCTGGCCAGGGACTTGCTGTTATAGCCAATCGAGCATAGCATAACATCAGCCCCCAATACCGGGAGAGACGAAACCCCTCCTATCGCTCATCGCCTCCATGTGCCTTAGGACTGTACCCAAAATTCACCTGTTTGTATGACTCGGTAGAGCCGTAGTTGGGTGGAGATCAAAGTACAGTAGGAGGACACACAAGACTCTATGACGATCTCGGGTCTACAGACTAACCTGTACCAGTGTCACCTGAGAAATGCTATCCGACGTATGATATATGTAGGGTTCCTAGGCACGCTAATGAAGTCTCACAAGGCATCAACTATGCCAATTTCAAATTTTATGGGTGCCGAGAAACCTTAATACGGATCGTTAACTAGAATTTTAGGCGAAACAATAAGCTAGTTAACATCTTAACTAAAAGTGAGAAGCTACAACCTTTGTAGATCCAGTTCTCCATTTCCTTAGTTCCACGTAAACGTCCTCTCGCTGTCCTAGTCAGATCTCGGACTCTAGCATCGGCTTCATCGGAGAGATGAGCGAACAAGTCGTCGGCTACGATGCCGAAGATGATCTACGTCGAGGTTACACAAGATCAAGCTCCAACTTCACCAAGTTGTGAAACTTGTGAAGAAAACACCCTATAATACTTGGCAAGAGGTAGAGGGTGAAGAAATAGGAGGTGGGTTCACTTTAGAATTGGATTTCTCACACTTTAGCTCAAGATGCCATTGTTTGTAGCAAGCTTTTTCTTTTAAGAAGAAGATGAAGAAGATGATAGAATATGATAAGTGTTCCTTTTAAAATGAAAATAAAATCAATACTTATCATATGCTAACCATGGTAAAGTGTAGAGAATAGATCATGGTTAGTTAGAATGGTTAGGGTTAAGGATGAAGACAAAATGGCAACCAAGTCAAACCTTCATGAAGCTTCAACTAAAAACAAAGAAAGTCACCATTTTTCTTCATAATCCTTTCCAAAATCAATAAATAAATAAATGAGTAATAAAAAGGAAACCCTAACCATTACACAACCATGGTTTAATCTTTACACAAAACACAAGTTAGCATGCAACATCAAACATGATACAATCAAGTGCACACAAAATATATCACATATACAATGTGCTTTTCAAGTGAGAAAATCCCTTTAAAGTGAACCAATACTAGTTAATATAAAGCAATATATCAAATATATAATAATACATTAAATCATTAAATCAAAACTTGATTCAATGATCCGGTCATGTCGCACATAACCGACTAGTATCCAATGTATCAACTTATCGAATCGATCTTCGATTCGATAACTAGGTTACATCACATACAACCAATCGAAACATTCATCGCGAGAATGAAATGCGGTATCACATACACGCATCATTCTCGGTCCCGTACATATCTCATATGCGCCCCTATTTCGTTTCGCTTGAGCCAGGAAACCTCTGTGTAGGACTCTAAAGACTCGTCAATACGCCGGCAGCAGATGATGATCATATCAATCACCCACAAGCCGCAAGCGGTCTGCTAAACGTAACGGCCACCCGGGTACTGAGCGATCAGAAGATCGACGAGCTAGCCCGCTCACACTCCTGTGAATCCAACCAGTAACACTTACCGTACAGTCCGGTCTGTTCGTCTGATATGTCGCATATCAAGTCTAGGGGTGGTAAACGTCAGACCCCAGTAACCGATAAGTCGTGCCGATGTGAGGCTCATAACGGGTCGAGAAACTACTGGTAACACTTACCAGCAAATCTCTGATCAGCCCTAGCCAGGGACTTCCCTATTACGGCCAATCGAGCACAGCGCAACATCAACCCCTAATACCGGGAGAGACGAAACCCCTCCTATCGCTCATTGCCTCCATGTGACTCGGGACTGTACCCAAAGACCACCGTTTTGCACGCCCTCATGGACGTGGTAAGGTGGAGATCAAAGCACAATGGGAATCACACAAGACTCTTTGACGATCTCGGGTCTACAGACTAACCTGCACAAGTGTCACCTGAGAACTGCCATCTGACGTGAGGTATAATACCATCTGGGAGTTCTCGGTGAGTCCGTCCAGTGTACCCAATCTCCACTGAGCCCCTGTATACCATCTCTGATGTCAAACACCAATGAATATGGGATCATCCATCACCCATCTTATGGGTCGAGAGGCGTATACGCTAGTCTACACTGGTATATCGATGCCCCGTCTCGATACACCCATGACTAGGGACCTTGAAGGATGTACCTATGGACTACCATGTCCCCACTAGTATGAACTGCATCATAGTCCAGGTAGTCAAGTACATATCCTAAGGGCTTTATCAACATGTAACTATAAGACAGTTTAAAGAGACTAGTAAACATGTTAAGATAAAGAGCAACCAGATAGCATACTATCATATCGAGCAAGAAAGTCATCTCTATATATGTCCAAGCATCCAATATAATATACATCATCTGTACAATACTAGCCTCTAGGGCATACATACAACTAACAATCTCCCACTTGCACTAGGGCCAGCTGCTGTAGTATTGCATACCGAGCATCCCGAGGAGTCTCTCAAACTGTATCTGGGGAATGGCCTTCGTGAGTGGATTCGCCGTGTTGTTCTTCGTGTCAACCCTCCTGACCTCGATCTCCCGGCGATCAACTATCTCCCGGATCAGGTGATACCGCCTTAGAATATGCCTGGATCGCTGATGGTACCTAGGTTCCTTGGCCAAAGCCACCGCTCCATTGTTATCGCAATACAAAGGTATTGGATGCTCAATGGATGGAACCACTCTAAGTTCACTAATGAACTTCTTGATCCAGACAGCCTCTTTAGCAGCATCGTTGGTAGCGATGTATTCAGCCTCCATCGTCGAGTCTGCCACGATTTCCTTCTTGGAACTCTTCCAGCTAACCGCCCCTCCGTAAAGGATAAAGACAAATCCTGACTGCGACTTAGAGTCGTCCTTATCACTCTGGAAGCTCGAATCGGTAAAGGACTCCACTTGGAGTTCTCCGTTAGCATACACCAAGAGCATCTCTTTAGTCCTTCGTAAGTACTTGAGAATGCTCTTCACAGCTATCCAGAGACTCTCTCCAGGATCAGCTTGATACCTGCTCACTACACTTAGTAAGTATGCTACATCGGGTCTGGTACATAGCATCGCGTACATGATAGAGCCTACTGCCGAAGCATAGGGTATCCCTTGCATGCGAGCTCTCTCCAAATCAGTCTTGGGAGACATCTCTTTGGAGAGAGTGACTCCAGAGATCGTGGGCAAGTTCCCACGCTTGGATTCATCCATACTAAACCTCTTTAGTATGGTGTCAATATACCTGGATTGGGACAATCCCAAAATCCATTTGGATCTATCTCTATAGATCCTAATTCCCAATATGCAGGAGGCATCACCAAGATCTTTCATTGAGAATCTTTGTGATAAGAAGAGCTTGACTGATTGCAGCATAGGAATATCATTTCCTATCAAGAGTATGTCGTCCACGTACAATACGAGGAAGACAACCTTAATCTCTGCCACCTTCTTGTAGATACAAGGTTCATCTGGATTTTTGACGAAATCAAACTCTTTGATAACGACGTCAAAGTAGATGTTCCAACTCCGCGATGCTTGCTTTAATCCATAAATGGATTTAAGCAGCTTGCACACCTTCCCGCTGCTCCCACTGTCTACGAAGCCCTCTGGCTGAGTCATGTACACGCACTCTTCTAAATCACCATTTAGAAAGGCGGTCTTAACATCCAATTGCTAGATTTCGTAGTCATGATATGCAGCGATGGCAAGCATGATCCTGATGGATTTAAGCATAGCCACTGGAGAAAAGGTTTCGTCATAGTCCATACCTGGTCTTTGATGAAAACCTTTTGCAACAAGTCTAGCTTTGAAAGTCTCCACTCTCCCATCTACACCAAGTTTTTTCTTGAAGATCCACTTGCTCCCAATGGGTTTTACCCCTTCAGGAGAAACTTCCAAAGTCCATACTTTGTTGGTGTACATGGATTCCATCTCGGACCGCATTGCATCCAGCCATTTCACTGAGTCCCTACTCGTGATGGCCTGCTCGAAGCTAGTTGGGTCATCATCAACCATGATGCAATCCTCGCTCCCACCATCCATGAGAAAACCGTAGTATCTCTCAGGTTGGCGAGGAACCCTACTAGATCGGTGGAGAGGCTGAGGTTCATTGGGAGCTACTGAATCTTCTGGTTCCACTAAATCTTCAGTCACGGTTTGTGTATCTGGAACTTCTTCCAGCTCTACCACTTTGCCACTAATTTCTTTTTCAAGGAATTCCTTTTCTAAAAAGGTGGCATATTGAGAAACAAACACCTTTTGTTCTTCAGCATGGTAGAAAAAATATCCTTGTGAATTCCTAGGATATCCCACAAACTTGCAAAGAACTGACCGTGCCTCGAGTTTGTCTGGATTTTGCCTTTTGACATAGGCCGGACAACCTCATATCTTAACTCGTTTAAAATATGGTCTCTTCCCACTCCATATCTCATATGGTGTGGTAGGTTCAGATTTTGATGGAACTTGATTCAATAGGTATGTTGCTGTTTCCAGCGCATATCCCCAGAAGGAAATAGGTAACTCAGCTGTGCTCATCATAGAGCGCACCATATCTAATAGGGTGCGGTTCCTCCGTTCTGATACACCGTTATGCTGTGGTGTATATGGAGGAGTCAGCTAAGAGAGAATCCCATTCTCTTTTAGGAAGTCCAGGAATTCATTGCTCAAGTATTCACCTCCTCGATCAGATCGTAGGATTTTAATACTTTTTCCGGTTTGGTTCTCAACTTCTTGTTTATATTCTCTAAATTTCTCAAAAGCTTCTGATTTGTGTTTCATCAGGAACACATACCCGAACCTAGAGAGATCGTCAGTGAATGTAATGAAGTATGAAGAACCATCCCTGGCATGTGTAGACATAGGACACCATACATCACTATGTATCAGTCCCAAGGGTTCGGTAACTCTTTCTCCGTGTCCCGTAAACGGAGTTTTGGTCATCTTGTCTTTGAGACATGACTGGCAAGTGTCATAAGATGAAAATTCGAATGGTTTCAAATATCCATCCTTATGCAACTTAGCCAGTCGTGTCGCATTGATGTGACCCAGTCTACAATGCCACAAGAAGGATTCGTTCAGTTCAGAACTCTTCCTCTTGTGTGTGTTAGTTATGCTCAGAACTGTTGATTGATTTAGAACATAAATACCATTGCACAACGTGCCTGATCCAACCAACTTTTGGTTACGGAAAATGTTCATAACATTGTCCTGTAATACAAAATTATATCCCTCTTTACTCAACAAAGAAACCGATATAATGTTGCATATCAGGTTCGGCATGTAATAGCATTCGTTCAGAACCAATGTATTACCAGTTGGTAATACAAGGTGATATTCCCCGACAGTCTTAGCTGCAACAATTGCACCATTTCCAACTCTAATGTCCTTATCACCTTCTCCAAGCTTTCTACCTTTCCTAAGCCCATGTAACTGATTACATATATGGGATCCTGACCCGGTATCTAATACCCAGGACGTAGAGCAAATGGAGAAACAGTTCTCTGTAACGAACACACCCGAAGAAAATGCATCAACATGTACTTTCTTCATTCGGGTGGTATGGGAATCCTGGTATTCCCCTATATTCTGTTCATTCCTATAACTCTTATAAGAAAGAACGGAACCAACGTTCCCCAGCACAGTATAACATGCAGGTTCGGTCAATACATCCATATTATTATCTTGATTAGGGCATGAAATGGTCGCTACCTGGAGAGAGAGAGAAGAAAACACTCTTGCGTATGCTCGTGCAAGATCAGATTGGTTATTATCTTATCTAATCAGGATGGCTCCCACTGGTTTTTATCAAATCTTCCTTCAAACCCTAAAAGGAAAGACTAGCCGGGATTAATTACACACTACAAGTTCGCCAATCTTTCAGCCAGGCCAGTGTCGGTACTTTGAGGGAGGTCCCCCGTGCTTTCGCACGAACCAAATTAATGTAAACCTCGTTTTCCCAGAGGCGTAACCCCGTTGACACCTTTCTAGACACCTACTTGATCAGCTAATTGCAATGTGTAAAACTCTCCCAGGAGTAACTCTTACTCGCAGTGGGTATCGGGATCCAACTATCTCATAGAAGGTATGCAATCTCATTGCAAATTTCAACACTTGAAATTCCCGATAATATTTTGCCCCTGGCAGCTATATGACCTTAACATAGTCAACAAATCATAAGTGCTAGTCAAGTTCAACCCGTCATTTCCAGATTGAATTAAACCCACCCGCACGACCCTTAACATAGTCAACAAAGTCGCACGACTACCCTAATCCAATCGCATCATATGCTTATACAGATAAGCACCAATCAGCTACCGCACACTACGCCTTAACATAGTCAACAAACGTAGCACGAATACTAACTAGTACTTATCTGAAATGACGAATGGCCACGACAGTTTTTTCTGAAAACCTATTGCGTAATGAACTTGATATCGTTGTAGAATCAAATACAGTTTTGAAATGGAGTGATTTTTAGGCTTTTCTAGTTTTGCTAAAGGGGTCACTCCCGGTGAAGGGATCGTCGGCCCTTTCCTCGTCGAATGAGGTGCGGGATATATCATATATATCACTGTGCAAAGCAGAAACTATAGAAGCAATCAAAAGTCAAACCGAGTGTGTAGCATCTGCCAGTTATTGCTAAAGGAGTCACTCCCGGTGAAGGGATCTCGGTCCTTTCCTCATCGAATAAGGTGCAGGATACATCATATATACCGCTATGCAAAGCAAGAACTCTAGCTACCTGTTTTGTTTAAAATTTGATTCTACAACATCTTAGGTTTCTTTTCTTTCATTAATCACATTAATGAAGTCCCATCATTTAAGTTACCTAAACATCACAGATAAATACGACGTGCACTTATGCCATCCGCATTCGCCTCGATGTCCCCTCATGCACCGTTAGGTTAGGTAACTAACGACAGAGCATGGCAGGGCTAGTGCGGGTGCAAAACATAAGTAACGTCTATATAATATATCATATATACTATATACTGTATCTATCACAGAACATCATATGATCACATCACAGATATCGCAGCAGAAGAAACATATGAAACATTGGATATACTAGGACGTCCGTGTTTTCAATACGAGCCAGTATAAAACACGGATTCCACGGTCGTGATAAATAGCCAATCCTACACCCCTAGACCCCTACGAGAGCGGCAAGCAACGCTACCAATTCTAGGGTTAGGAGACCCGGACTCGACTCCTCGAGATGGTCTCTCACTGGACCCTAGAACCCGGTTACTTGTGCTCCCCTCCTTGGGTCTATCCTAATGCGGAAAAGTAAATAATATACAAAAGGTGACAACTTCCGCAACCTGGAAGTGTCCCAATAAAAGAATATTACATACAAGTTTTTACATGAATGAAAATGAAAAACACTCATCTCACATAAAAACCCCCGGCTATTCAAACACGACAATCCAATATAACATATCCAGCAACACATAACATCACATGTCATCAACGTAAGTAAATATACGCATCCCAATTGTCGTTGACATATAGCAACGAAACCGGCGTATCACATATTACACTTACGGTCACAGAAAAGAAAGTGTAAAACTACAACAGTTGGAATCCGCAACCTCTTTAGACATCGCATGCCTTATAAAATGAAATACTTAGACATCACATGCCTAACAATTATAAACCCCGCATTTTAGTCTCATTATCGAAAACTCTTTTCAATATCAAGCAAGACTAAACCGCTAGATTTATAACATTCATTCAGCTATCTCATAACTGTTTGTGAATTCCAATTATTGTATCCCATTCCGGATAAATAGAATATATTAAACTTTCCGATCGAACATTCGAACACCCAAGTTTTCCCGAAACCGTTCAACACATGAAATAGGTTCAAAGACATTCACTTCATGCCTCAGTACCAACGGTCCAGCCGTAGAAGGGTCAAGCCAACGCCTCACATGTGGCACGCCATACTGCCCCAAACCCGAAGGTTCAAAGGGCAGTTCAAGACGGTCACATAATCGAGTTAAGGTTTGTTGTCTTCTAGAGGGACCATCGCGTTACTTGCACTACTCAGAACGTCCTTAAACCACAGAAAAATCCAACACTTGGAAATTTTCCGGCAGGGGAATAGTTGGGTATTTATATCCGGTCGAACTTTTTAACATATTCTAAAATATCCGGAAAGCCACATAGACAAAGTCTGATAATCCGATCAAATCTTTGATTCCCAATACAACCCCAAAATACTCAACTCTTGAGTCAATTTAAAAATTCCCAGAAAACTCAGCATAATAAAATAGGAGTTACTGTGCAAACAGGGAATGATGATGTCATCAGAGGGCCGCGGAACCGCCGCAGGAGCTAGGCTTGCGCCGCGGTTCCGCCGCCGTTTTGTGGTATCAATGGTCAAATTTTGCACCGTAATTCTTATAATTCCCTGCTGAATTTTTTAAGCATTTTTAATCTGGAAAAAACTCAGTTTTTAGAAAAAGTCCAGAGAGCATTTTGGTTTTTAGGGTTTCGGTTCGATCGGGTTTCAAACGTCGTCTACACTTCGTCTAAGACTCTAGCTAGGCTCTGATACCACTGTAGGGTTCCTAGGCACGCTAAAGAAGTCTCACAGGGCATTAACCATGCCAATTTCAAATTTTATCGGTGCCGAGAAACCCTAATAGGATCGTTAACTAGAATTTTAGGCGAAACAATAAGCTACTTAACATCTTAACTAAAACTGAGAAGCTACAACCTTTGTAGATCTGGTTCTCCACTTCCTTAGCTCCACGTAGACGTCCTCTCGCTGTCCTAGTCGGATCTCGGACTCTAGCATCGGCTTCATCGTAGAAATGAGCGGAAAAGTCGTCGGCTACGATGCCGAAGATGATCTACGTTGAGGTTACACAAGATCAAGCTCCAACTTCACCAAGTTGTGAAACTTGTGAAGAAAACACCCTATACTACTTGGCAAGAGGTAGAGGGTGAAGAAATAGGAGGTGGGTTCACTTTAGAATTGGATTTCTCACACTTTAGCTCAAGATGCCATTGTTGGTAGCAAGCTTTTTCTTTTAAGAAGAAGATGAAGAAGATGATAGAATATGATAAGCGTTCCTTTTAAAATGAAAATAAAATCAATACTTATCATATGCTAACCATGGTAAAGTGTAGAGAATAGATCATGGTTAGTTAGAATGGTTAGGGTTAAGGATGAAGACAAAATGGTAACCAAGTCAAACCTTCATGAAGCTTCAACTAAAAACAAAGAAAGTCACCATTTTTCTTCATAATCCTTTCCAAAATCAATAAATAAATAAATGAGTAATAAAAAGGAAACCCTAACCATTACACCACCATGGTTTAATCTTTACAGAAAACACAAGTTAGCATGCAACATCAAACATGATACAATCAAGTGCACACAAAATATATCACATATACAATGTGCTTTTCAAGTAAGAAAATCCCTTTAAAGTGAACCAATACTAGTTAATGTAAAGTAATATATCAAATATATAATTACACATTAAATCATTAAATCAACACTTGATTCAATGATCCGGTCATGTCGCACATAACCAACTAGTATCCAATATATCGACTTATCGAATCGATCTTCGATTCGATAACTAGGTTACATCACATACAACCAATCGAAACATTCATCGTGAGAATGAAATGCGGTATCACATACACGCATCATTCTCGGTCCCGCACATATCTCATATGCGCCCCTATTTCGTTTCGCTTGAGCCAGGAAACCTTTGTGTAGGACTCTAAAGACTCGTCAATACACCGGCAGCAGATGATGATCATATCAATCACCCACAAGCCGCAAGCGGTCTGCTAAACGTAACGGCCACCCGGGTACTGACCGATCAGAAGATCGACGAGCTAGCCCGCTCACACTCCTGTGAATCCAACCAGTAACACTTACCGTACATTCCGGTCTGTTCGTCTGATATGTCGCATATCAAGTCTAGGGGAGGTAAACGTCAGACCCCAGTAACCGATAAGTCGTGCCGATGTGAGGCTCATAACGGGTCGAGAAACTACTGGTAACACTTACCAGCAAATCTCTGATCAGCCCTGGCCAGGGACTTCCCTTTTACGGCCAATCGAGTACAGCTCAACATCAACCCCCAATACCGGGAGAGACGAAACCCCTCCTATCACTCATTGCCTCCATGTGACTCGGGACTGTACCCAAAGACCACCGTTTTGCACACCCTCATGGACATGGTAAGGTGGAGATCAAAGCACAGTGGGAATCACACAAGACTCTATGACGATCTCGGGTCTACAGACTAACCTGCACAAGTGTCACCTGAGAACTACCATCTGACGTGAGGTATAATACCATCTGGGAGTTCTCGGCGAGTCCGTCCAGTGTACCCAGTCTCCACTGAGCACCCGTATACCATCTCTGATGTCAAACACCAATGAATATGGGATCATCCATCGCCCATCTCATAGGTCGAGAGGCGTATACGCTAGTCTACACTGGTATATCGATGCCCCGTCTCGATACACCCACGACTAGGGACCTTGAAGGATGTACCTATGGACTACCATGTCCCCACTAGTATGAACTGCATCATAGTCCATGTAGTCAAGTACACATCCTAAGGGCTTTATCAACATGTAACTATAAGACAGTTTAAAGAGACTAGTAAACATGTTAAGATAAAGAGCAACCAGATAGCATACTATCATATCGAGCAAGAAAGTCATCTCTATATATGTCCAAGCATCCAATATAATATACATCATCTGTACAATACTGGCCTCTAGGGCATACATACAACTAACAATATAATACCACATAGGAGTTCTCAGTGAGTCCGTTCAGTGTACCCAGTCTCTCTAAGCACCCATATACAATCTTTGGTGTCACCACACCAGATGGATATGGGATCATCCATCGCCCATCATATGGAACAATAATGGTATACGCTAGTCTACTCTGGAATATCGATGCCCTGTCTCGATATACCTATGACTAACGACTAGGAAGATTTCAAGGATATGCTTATAAACTACAGGTGTCCCACTAGTATGATCCACATCATAATCCCAGTAGTCAAGCCAATATCCTAAGGGCTTTATCAACATGTATCAAATGAGTAAAAGCATGATCAAGTGAACATATGATAAAGAGCAATCAGATAGCATGCTATCTTGTCGAGGAAGATATATATATATATATATATATATAGACACATCAGTACATACACTATCATATAATGGACTCTAGGGCATACATATATCCGACAATCTCCTACTTGCACTAAGGCCAATTATTGGCGTATCTCATACCCAACATCTCAAAAAGTCGCTCATGTTGTGGCTGAGGGAGGGCCTTGGTGAATGGACCCGCAGTGTTGTCCTTTGTATCTACTCTCTTAATCTCGATCTCGTGGCGATTAACTATCTCTCGGATCAAATGATATCGCCTCAGGATGTGTCTGGACTTCTGATGGGACCTGGGCTCTTTGGCCAACGCCATAGCCCCATTGTTGTTACAATACAAAGGTATTGGATCAATAATGGCTGGAACTACTCCTAGCTCCGAGATGAACTTCCTCATCCAGACGGCTTCTTTGGCAGCATCATTTGCAGCAATGTACTCAGCTTCCATCGTTGAGTCTGCAACGGTATCCTGTTTGGAACTTTTCTAACTTACCATCCCTCCATTGAGGGTAAATGCAAACTCTGAGATAGACTTGTTTTCATCCTTGTCACTCTGGAAGCTCGAATCGGTAAAGGCCTCCATTTGGAGATCCCCGTTACCATACACCAAGAATAATTCTTTAGTCCTTCGCAAGAACTTAAGAATGTTCTTCACAGCAGTCCAGTGATTCTCTCCTGGGTTTGACTGATACCTGCTTACTACACTCAGTGCATAAGCTACATCAGGGCGTATACACAACATCTCATAGATTATTGATCCTACCGCCGAAGCATAGGGAATAATGCTCATGCGAGCTCTCTCTTCATCAGACTTTGGGCAATCGTCCTTGGAGAGAGTGACTCCGTGGCAAGCGGGTAAGGCACCCCGCTTGGAATCTTCCATACTAAACCTCTTTAGGATGGTGTTGATGTACTTGGTTTGGGACAATCCCAATAACCGTTTGGATCTATCTCTATAGATCGTATGCCCAATATGTATATGGCATCACCCAGGTCCTTCATGGAAAACCTTTATGATAAGAATGATTTGAACGACTGTAGCATAGGAATGTCATTTCCTATCAGAAGAATGTCATCCACGTACAATATGAGGAATGCGACAGTTCTCCCTACAGTCTTCTTATAAACACAAGGTTCATCTAGATTTTTGATGAAATCAAACTCTTTGATAACATCATCAAAACAGATGTTCCAACTCTGTGATGCCTGCTTTAATCCATAAATGGATTTAAGCAATTTACATGCTTTCCCGCTGCTCCCACTGTCAATGAAGCCCTCTGGCTGATCCTGTAAGGTTACTAGGCACACTAACGAGGCTCTACAAGGCATCGACCATGCCAAAATTAAATTTTTAGGTGCCGAATAACACTAAGCAAGATCGTATACTAGAGTTTAGGCGAATCAAAAGCAAGTAAACAACTTTAACTTCTAAGGGAACACGAAATACAACCTTTGTAGATCGGTCCTTCACTTCTAAAGCTTCTTGATGAAGTCCCTTCGCTGCGATCGTGGTTCTCCCGGACCCTTGCATGGCTTCACGAGGCGAAAGGTGCGACCTTGCTTGAAGTCTCCGAGGCCGAAGATGATCTACGTCGAGGGAATTCCGACTCAAGCTCCTACTTCACTAACTAGAGAATTAGTGAAGCAAACACCCTATACTAAATTGCTAATCTAGTAGAGGATGGAGAAATAGGAAGTGGGTTCTCTTTGGATTTTTGTTTCTCACAATCTATCTCACTTTTTCAAAACCCTAGCAAGCTTTTTCTCTTGCTCAATGAAGAAGAAGATGCTGAACTAAAGAAAACAAAATGAGGATAATGATTAAGTGAGAATGCTAACCATGGTGAGTGAGTATCATAAACTAACTCATGGTGGGACATAACCATGGCTAGATCAAGTTGGTTAGGTTAATAAAAATCTAAAGAAAAACAAATTAAGTGGACTTTGTCAAAGCATCCAAAAGCTTCTACAAGCTTAATGCTTATGACATAAGCTTCACTAATTTGTAATTACTTTAAATAAATATTAACCACCATCCTAAATAGTATGGTGTATGTCTTGCAAACCCATGTATTGTGTATCATCAACCATGATACAAAAGAAAACACTTTTAATATATATATCACACACACACACACACACACACACACACACACACATATATATATTCAAGTGTTCTTGTGAGAAAAACCCTAAAGTGAACAAGTGTTAGTAAATATAAATAAGTATATCTTATATACAATTATACACTTAATTATTAAATCAACACTTGACTTAATAATTCGGTCATATCTCATATAACCGACTAACATTGATCGTATCGACTTATCGAATCAACACTTGATTCGATAACCCGGTCATATCATATATAACCGACCGATACAAAAAGTCGTGAGAATAAAATACGGTATCACATACACGCATTATTCTCGGTCCCGCACATATCACATATGTGCTCCTATCTCGTTTTGCCTGAGCCAGAAAAATCTCTATGTAGGACTCTAAAGACTCGTCAATACGCCGGCAGTAGGTGATGATCACATCAAGCACCCACAAGCCGTTAGCGGTACTAGCTGGACGTAACGGCTACCCGGGTATTGAGCGATTAGAAGATCAGCAAGCAAGCCCGCTCCAACTCCTGTAAAAGCCTGCTGGTAACACTTCCCGTACAGTCCGGTCTCCTCGTCTGATATGTCGCATATCAAGTCAAAGGGTGGTAAACGTCAGACCCCAATAACCGATAAGTCGTGCCGATGTGAGGCTCATAACGGGTCGAGAAACTACTGGTAACACTTACCAGCAAATCTCTAAATCAGCCCTGGCCAGGGACTTCCCTGTTATAGCTAATCGAGCACAGCGCAACATCAACCCCCAATACCGGGAGAGACGAAACCCCTCCTATCGCTCATTGCCTCCATGTGACTCAGGAATGTACCCAAAAACCACCGTTTTGCACTCCCTCATGGACGTGGTAAGGTGGAAATCAAAGCACAGTGGGAATCACACAAGACTCTATGACGATCTCGGGTCTACAGACTAACCTGCACAAGTGTCACCAGAGAACTGCCATCTGACGTAAGGTATAATACCATCTGGGAGTTCTCGGCGAGTCCGTCCTGTGTACCCAGTCTACACTGAGCACTCATATACCATCTCTGATGTCAAACACCAATGGATATGGGATCATCTATCGCCCATCTCATGGGTCGAGAAGCGTATACGCTAGTCTACACTGGTATATCGATGCCCCGTCTCGATACACCCACGACTAGGGACCTTGAAGGATGTACTTATGGACTACCATGTCCCCACTAGTATGATCCGCATCATAGTCCAGGTAGTCAAGTACACATCCTAAGGGCTTTACCAACATGTAACTATAAGACAGTATAAAGAGACAGGTATACATGTTAAGATAAAGAGCAACCAGATAGCATACTATCATATCGAGCAAGAAATTCATCTCTATATATGTCCAAGCATCCAATATAATATACATCATCTGTACAATACTGGCCTCTAGGGCATACATACAACTAACAATCTCCCACTTGCACTAGGGCAAGCTGCTGTAGTATCGCATACCAAGCATCCCGAAGAGTCTCTCAAACTATATCTGGGGAATGGCCTTCGTGAGTGGATCCGCTGTGTTGTTCTTCGTGTCAACCCTCCTGACCTCGATCTCCCGGCGATCAACTATTTCCCGGATCAGGTGATACCGCCTCAGAATATGCCTGGATCGCTGATGGGACCTGGGTTCCTTGGCCAAAGCCACCGCTCCATTGTTATCGCAATACAAAGGTATTGGATGCTCAATGGATGGAACCACTCCAAGTTCAGTAATGAACTTCTTGATCCAGACAGCCTCTTTGGCAGCATCGTTGGCAGCGATGTATTCATCCTCCATCGTCGAGTCTGCCATGGTTTTCTGCTTGGAGCTCTTCCAGCTAACCGCCCCTCCGTAAAAGGTAAAGGCAAATCCCGACTGCGACGTAGAGTCGTTCTTATCACTCTGGAAGCTCGAATCGGTAAAGGACTCCACTTGGAGTTCTCCGTTACCATACACCAAGAGCATCTCTTTAGTCCTTCATAAGTACTTGAGAATGCTCTTCAGAGCTGTCCAGTGACTTTCTCCAGGATCAGGTTGATACCTACTCACTACACTTAGTGAGTATGCTACATCAGGTTTGGTACATAGCATCGCGTATATGATAGAGCCTACAACCGAAGCATAGGGTATCCCTTGCATGCGAGCTCTCTCCAAATCAGTCTTGGGAGACATCTCTTTGGAGAGAGTGAGCCCTGAGATTGTGGGTAAAAATCCACGTTTGGACTCTTCCATACTAAACCTCTTTAGTATGGTGTCATTGTACCTGGATTGGGACAATCCCAATATCCTTTTAGATCTATCTCTATAGATCCTGATTCCCAATATGCAGGAGGCATCACCTAGATCTTTCATTGAGAATCTTTGTGATAAGAAGAGCTTGACCGATTGCAGCATAGGAATGTCATTTCCTATCAAGAGTATGTCGTCCACGTACAATACGAGGAAGACAACCTTACTCTTTGCCACCTTCTTGTAGATACAAGGTTCATCTACGTTTTTGACGAAATCAAACTCTTCGATAACGACGTCAAAGCAGATGTTCCAACTCCGCGATACTTGCTTTAATCCATAAATGGATTTAAGCAGCTTGCACACCTTCCCGCTGCTCCCACTATCTACGAAGCCCTCTGGCTGAGTCATGTACACGCACTCTTCTAAATCACCGTTTAGAAAGGCGGTCTTAACATCCATTTGCCAGATTTCGTAGTCATGATATGCAGTGATGGCAAGCATGATCCGGATGGATTTAAGCATAGCCACTGGAGAAAAGGTTTCGTCATAGTCCACACCTGGTCTTTGACGAAAACCCTTTGCAACAAGTCTAGCTTTGAAAGTCTCCACTTTCCCATCTACACCAAGTTTTTTCTTGAAGATCCACTTGCTCCCAATGGGTTTTACCCCTTCAGGAGCATCTTCCAAAGGCCATACTTTGTTGGTGTACATGGATTCCATCTCGGACCGCATTGCATCCAGCCATTTCACTAAGTCTCCACTCGTGATGGCCTGCTCGAAGCTAGTTGGGTCATCATCAACCATGATGCAATCCTCGCTCCCACCATCCATGAGAAAACCGTAGTATCTCTCAGGTGGGTGAGGAACCCTACTAGATCGGCGGAGTGGCCGGGGTTCATCGGGAACTACCGAATCCTCTGGTTCCACTAAATCCTCAGTTTGAGTTTGTGTAGCCGGAATTTCTTTCAGTTCTACCTCACTGCCACTAATATTCTTTTGCAAGAAATTCCTTTTCTAAAAAGGTGGCATGTTGAGAAACAAACACTTTTTGTTCCTCAGTATGGTAGAAAAGATATCCATGTGAATGTTTGGGATATCCCACAAAGTTGCATAGAACTGACCGTGCCTCGAGTTTGTCCGGATTTTGCCTTTTGACATAGGCCGGACGACCCCATATCTTAACTCGTTTAAGACATGGTCTCTTCCCACTCCATATCTCATATGGTGTGGTAGGTGCAGATTTAGATGGAACTTGATTCAATAGGTATGCTACTGTCTCCAGCGCATACCCCCAGAAGGAAATAGGTAACTCAGCTGTGCTCATCATAGAGCGCAGCATATCTAATAGGGTGCAGTTTCACCGTTCCGATACACCGTTGTGCTGTGCTGTATATGGAGGAGTTAGCTGAGAGAGAATCCCATTCTCTTTTAGGAAGTCCAGGAATTCATTGCTCAAGTATTCACCTCCTCGATCAGATCGAAGGATTTTAATACTTTTCCCGGTTTGGTTCTCGACTTCTTGTTTATATTCTCTAAATTTCTCAAAAGCTTCTGATTTGTGTTTCATCAGGAACACATATCCGAATCTAGAGAGATCGTCAGTGAATGTAATGAAGTACGAAGAACCATCCCTGGCATGTGTAGACATAGGACCGCATACATCACTATGTATCGGTCCTAAGAGTTCGGTAACTCTTTCTCCGTGTCCCGTAAATGGAATTTTGGTCATCTTGCCTTTGAGACATGACTGGAAAGTATCATAAGATGAAAATTCAAACGGATTTAAATATCCATCCTTATGCAACTTAGCTAGTCGTGTCGCATTGATGTGACCCAGTCTATAATGCCACAAGAAGGATTCGTTCAGTTCTGAACTCTTCCTGTTGTGTGTGTTTGTTATGCTCAGAACTGTTGATTGATTTAGAACATAAATGCCATTGCATAACGTGCCTGATCCAACCAACTTTTGGTTAAGGAAAATGTTCATAACATTATTGTAACGTTTTGAAAATCGTTTCGGTGAAATTTCGAAAAATCGGTAAAATAAGAGGGTTTTCTGTAAAAAGTCAAAACACAAATATCTTATTATAAAAATTAAAGATACATATTCTAGCTATGTAATTGCTATTATTTGGTGTTTATTGATGCAGGGTTCCTAGGCACTCTAGTGAGGTCTCCCAAGCCATCAACCATGGCAATTTCAAAAATTATGGTGCCTACAAACCCTAAAGTACGGATCGATAACTAGATGTCTAGGCGAAAAGAACTAGTTAACAAATTAACTAATGAGAATACGGAAATACAACCTTTGTAGATCCGGTCCTCCACCTCCACGGCTCCGCAACGGGGTCGTCTCCGCTGTCCAAATCAAATCTGGGCTCTAAGATCGGCTTCGTCGGAGAATGGGCAAGCTAGGTCGTCGATGTCCATGCCGAAGATGATCTACGTCGAGGCATCGATGAATCAAGCTCCACCTTCACCAAACCCTAAAATCTTGTGAAGGAAACACACTCTACTACTTGGCAAGAGGTAGAGGATGAAGAAATAGGAAGTGGGTTAACTTTAGAATTGGATTTCTCACTCTTTCCATCAATCCACCATTGATGGAGCTTGCTTTTCATGAAGAAGAAGAAGAGCAAGAAGAAGATCATTGTTATGATAAGTTAAAAGAATAATGAAAAGAAAAACAATTCTTATCATAACTTGAACCCTAGTTAAGTGTAGAGAAAAGACCATGGTTAATGGAATGGTTAGGGTTAAGGATAAGAACAAAATGGTCACTAGGTCAAAGTCTTCAAGAAGCTTCAATATGAAACAAAAATAGCCACCATTTTCTTCTTATTCCTTTTCTAATTATTTCCAAAATAAATAAATAGATAAATAAATAATAAAAGGAAATAAAACCCTAATCATATTAATAACCATGGTTTATTCTTAACTTACACTTAAACAATCATGTATCATCAAACATGATACAAGCAAATGCACAAAAGTATATCGCATATACAATGCGCCCATCCGAGTGAGAAAATCCATCTTAAGTAAACCGATACTAGTTGATGCAAAGTAATATATCAAATATATAAATATGCATTAAATCATTAAATCAACACTTGATTCAATGACCCGGTTATGTCGCACACAACCGACTAGTATACAATATATCGGCTTATCGAATCAACGCTTGAATCGATAACTAGGTTATATCGCATACAACCATTCGATATATTTATCGCGAGAATAGAATACGGTATCACATACACGCATTATTCTCGGTCCCGCACATATCTCATATGCGCTCCTATTTCGTTTCGCTTGAGCCAGGAAACCTCTGTGTAGGACTCTAAAGACTCGTCAATACGCCGGCAGCAGGTGATGATCATATCAAACACCCACAAGCCGCAAGCGGTCTGCTAAACGTAACGGCCACCCGGGTATTGAGCGATCTGAAGATCGACGAGCAAGCCCGCTCACACTCCAGTGAATCCGACCAGTAACACTACCGTACAGTCCGGTCTGATCGTCTGATATGTCGCATATCTCGCCTAGGGGTGGTATACGTCAGACCCCAATAGCTCAATAAGTCGTGTCGATATGAGGTCTATAACTGTTCGAGAAACTACTGGTAACACTTACCAGTAAATCTCTGCAACCCTGGCCAGGGATTTCCTGTTATAGCCAATCGAACACAGCGCAACATCAACCCCCATATACCGGGAGAGACGACTCCCCTCCTATCGCTCATTGCCTCCATGTGACTCGGGACTGTACCCAAAAACCACCGTTTTGCACGCCCTCTTGGACGTGGTAAGATGGAAATCAAAGCACAGTGGGAACCACACAAGACTCTATGACGATCTCGGGTCAACAGACTACTCTGTACCAGTGTCACCAGAGAACTGCCATCTGACGTGAGGTATAATACCATCTGGGAGTTCTCGGCGAGTCCGTCCAGTGTACCCAGTCTCTACTGAGCACCCGCATATCTCCTCTGATGTCAAACACCGATGGATATGGGATCATCCATCGCCCATCTGTATGGGTCGAGAAGGTACACGCTAGTCTACTCTGGTATATCGATGCCCCGTCTCGATACACCCTCGACTAGGGACTGTGAAGGATGTACTTATAGACTACCATGTCCCCACTAGTATGATCCGCATCATAGTCCAGGTAGTCAAGTACAGATCCTAAGGGCTTTACCAACATGTAACAGAGAGACAATCAGTATACACGTTAAGGTAAAGAGCAACCAGATAGCATACTATCATGTCGAGCAAGAAAGTCCTCCCTATATATGTCCCAGCATCCACTACAATATACATCCTATGTATAGTAATGGCCTCTAGGGCATACATATAACTAACAATCTCCCACTTGCACTAGGGCCATCTGTAGCAGTGGTTTGAAGTATCTCATACTCAACCATCCCATAAAAGTCTCTCTCTGGGAACAGGCCTTTGTGAGTGGATCCGCTGTGTTGTCTTCTGAGTCTACTCTCCAAACCTCGATCACCCTGGAGATCAATCATCTCCATGATCAGGCGATGCTGCCTTAGAATATGTCTGGATCACTGATGGGACGGGCGTTCCTTGGCATAAGCCACAACTCCATTGTCACACAATGGGAGGAACATAGTTCATCTCATGAACCAATATACACCCAAACAGCCTCTTTGGTAGCATCTTAAGTAGCGATGTATCCAGCCTTTATCGTCTAGTATGTCACGGTATCCAGCTTGGAACTCTTCCAACATACCGTCCCTTTACTGAGGGTAAAGACAATGCCTGAGACTGACATTCAGTCGTCTTTATCACCCTGGAACCCTTCCAGTGATTCTCCTCAGGATCGGTTGATACCGTCTCACTTCATCTAGTGAGAATTCTAACATCCATTTAGATCTATCTCATAGATCCAAAATCCAGGATTTAGTAGGTATCACATTAATCCTATATGGAGAATCTTTGTGATAAGCGGAGATTGATCGAGCGTAGCATAAGAAACTCCTTTCTTATCAAGAGTATGTCATCCACGTACTCTACGAGGATCGTCACCATACTCCCTACTACCTTTTTGTTTATACAAGGTTCATCTACCATTTTGATGATGTCAACTTCTTTGACTAATCCATCAAAACAGATGTTCCAACTCCGCGATGCCTGCTTTATCCTATAAAGCATCTTGCACACGTTTCCGCTGCTCCCACTGTCTACGAAGCCCTCTGGCTGTGTACTTATAGACGCTCTCTTCTAAATCATCATTTAGAAAAGCAGTCAAGACACCCAACCACCAGATATCGTAGTCATGGTATGTAGCCGTGGCAAGTAGGATCTGGATGGACTTAAGCATAGCTACTTGAAAAGGTTTCATCATTATCCATACCTGGTCAATGATGCAAACTTTTAACAAGTCTAGCTTTGAAAGTCTCAACTTTTCCATGTACACCAAGTAATCTTCTCAAGATATACTTGCTCCTGATGGGGATTTAACCCTTCAGATCTAGCAGCTAAAGTCCATACTTTGCTGGTGTATAAGGATTCCATCTCAGATCACTAAGCATCCAGCCATTCTTACAGAGTCTTACTCTCGATGGCCAGCTCGAAACTCGTTGGGTCATCATCTCATGATGTAATCCTCGCTCCCACTGTCATAGAGAAACCGAAGTATCTCTCAGGTGGGTGAGGAACCCTACTAGATCGGCGGAGAGGCTGAGGTTCGTTGGTATCTACTGAATCCTTTGGTTCTTTCAAATCATCTTCTGCAGTTTGTATAGCTGGAACATTTCCAGTTCTACATAACAGACCTTGCCTCGAGCTTGTCCAGATTTTGCTTTTAGACATAGGCCGGACAACCCCAAATCTTAACTAACTTAAGATATGGGCTCTTCCCTTTCCATATCATATATGAAGTGGTAGGCGACTGATTTGATTCGAACCCTATTCAATAGGTATGCAGCTTCTCAAGTGCATAACTCCCTAAAGGAAATAGGTAACTCAGTAGTACTCATCATAGAGCACACCATATCATATAGGGTGTGTTTGCTCTGCCCCGATATACCATCGTGCTATGGTGTATACAGAGGAGTAATGCTGAGAGAGAATCTCATTCTCCTTTAGAATAGTCCAGGATTTCCGTGCTCAAGTATTCTCCTCCTTGATCACATCAAAGGACATAATACTTATACCCGTATTTTGGTTCTCTACTTCTAACTTATATTCTGTGAATATCTCAAAAGGTTCGGACTTGTGTTTCAACAGGAACATAGGTCTGAAACTCGAAAGATCATCAGAGAACGTAATGAAGTATAAAGAACCAGTCCTGGCATTTGTAGACAGGAGACGTTACATACATCATCATGTATCAGTCCCAAGAGTTTACTAACTCTTTCTCTGTTTCCAATAAACAGAGCTATGGTCATCTTATCTTTGTGACATGACTGGCGAGTTTCACAAGATGTAAATTCAAACTGATTTAAATATGCATCTTTATGTAACTCTAGCTAGTCGGGTCACATTGATATGACCTAGTCTACAATACCTCAAGAAGGATTCGTTCATTTCTGAACTCTTCCTCTTGTGTGTGTTCCGTATACTAAGAACTGTAGTTTGATTTAGAACATTAATGCTTTTAGATAACGTGCCTGAACCGATCAACTTTTGATATAGGAAATGTTCAAAACATTATCCAACAATACAAAATTATATCCTTTCTTTACTAACAAAGAGAGTGATATGATTTGGTATATCAGGTTCGGTATCTAACAACATTCGTTCAGAATCAATGTATTGGTAATACAGGGTGACAGTGACCGACAGACTTGGCTGCAACTCTTGCCCCGTTTTCTGCCTCATGAAACTTATCACCCGTTCTCAGTTCTCTACCTTTCTGTAGCCCTATGTAACAGGTTACATATCTGGGATCCTGATCTGGTATCACATACCCAGGACGTAAAGGATACTGAGAAACAGTTCTTTGTAACGAACACACCCGAAGATGATGCATCATCATGCACTCTCTTCGTTTGGGCGGCACGGGAAATCTGGTATTCTCGAATTTCCTGCTCTGTCTTATAACAATTATAAGTTGGAGCGGGACCAACGTTCCCCAGCTCAGTATAACAAGCGGGTTCGGTCAATAATCCGTATTATTATCTTGATTAAGGCGTGATATGGTCGCTACCAGGAGAGAGAGAGAAGAAAACACTCAGCGTGCGCTCTGTCAAGAATAGATTGGTTATTATTTTATCTAATCAGGATGGCTCCCACTGCTTTTTATCAAATCTTCCTTCAAACCCTAAAAGGAAAGACTAGCCGGGATTAATTACACACTACAAGTTCGCCAATCTTTCAGCCAGGCCAGTGTCGGTACTTTGAGGGAGGTCCCCCGTGCTTTCGCACGAACCTAATTACTGTAAACCTCGTTTTCCCAGAGGCGTAACCTCATTAACACCTTTCTAGACACCTACTTGATCGGCTAATTGTAATGTATAAAACTCTCCCAGGAGTAACTCTTACTCGCAGCGGGTATCGGGATCCAACTATCTCATAGAAGGTATGCAATCTCATTGCAAATTTCAACACTTGAAATTCCCGATAATATTTTGCCCCTAGCACCCTATGACCTTGACGGAGGTCAACAAACCATAGGCTACTAGTCAAGTTCAACCCGTCATTTCTTGATCGAATTAAACCCACCCGCACGACCCTTGACGGAGGTCAACAAGGCCGCACGACTACCCTAACTCAATCTGCATCATATGCATAAGCAGATAAATACTGGTTAGCTACCGCACACTGCGCCTTGACGGAGGTCAACAAACGCAGCACGAATACTAAACATCACTTATCTGAAATGACGGAGGGCTACGACAGGTTTTTCTGAAAACCTATTGCGTAATGAACTTGATATCGTTGTAGGATCGAATGAATTTTGAAATGGAGTGTTTTTGAGGCTTTTCCAGTTTTTCTAAAGGAGTCACTCCCGGTGAAGGGATCGTCGGTCCTTTCCTCGTCGAATGAGGTGCGGGATATATCATATATATCGCTGTGCAAAGCAAAAACTCTTAAAAGCAATCAAAAGACAAACCGAATTTGTAGCATCTGCCAGTTATTGCTAAAGGAGTCACTCCCGGTGAAGGGATCTCGGTCCTTTCCTCGTCGAATGAGGTGCAGGATATATCATATATATCGCTGTGCAAAGCAAGAACTGTAGCTACCTGTTTTATTTTTGAAATTCGATTCTACAACATCATAGGTTTCTTTTATTTTCATTAATCGCATTAATGAAGTCCCATCATTTAAATACCTAAACATCACAGATAGATATGACGTACACTTATGCCATCCGCATTCGCCTCGATGTCCCCTCATGCACCGTTAGGTTAGGTAACTAACGACAGAGCAGGGCAGGGCTAGCGCGGGTGTAAAACATAAGTAACGCCTATATAATATATCATATATACTATATACTATATCTATCACAGAAACATCACATGATCACATCACAGATATCGCAGCAGAAGAATCATATGAAATATTGGATATACTAGGACGTCCGTGTTTTCAATACGAGCCAGTATAAAACACGGATTCCACGGTCGTGATGAATAGCCAAACCCACACCCCTAGACCCCTACGAGAGCGGCAAGCAACCCTACCAATTCTGGAGTTAGGAGACCCGACCTCGACTCCTCGAGTTGGTCTCCCACTGGACTCCAGAACCCGGTTACTTGTGCCCTCCTCCTTGGGTCTATCCTAGTGCAGAAAAGTAAATAATATACAAACGGTGACAACTTCCGCAACCTGGAAGCGCCCCAATAAAAGAATATTACATACAAGTTTTTACATGAATGAAAATGAAAAACACTCATCTCACATAAAAACCCCCGGCTATTCAAACACGACGATCCAATATAACATATCCAGCAACACATAACATCACATGTCATCAACGTAAGTAAGTATGCATACCCCAATTGTCGTTGACGTATAGCAACGAAACCGGCGATATGAACATACTACACTTACGGTCACAGAAAAGAAAGTGTAAAACTACAATAGTTGGAATCCGCAACCACCTCAGACATCGCATGCCTGACCAAATGAATTCCTTAGACATCACATGCCTAACAATTATAAACCCCGCATTTTAGTCTCATTATCGAAAACACTTTTCAATGTTAAGTCGGGCAATTCAACAAGATTCCCGACATCCTGATCGAATACTCGTCGCAAACTTCAGTAGACGGCTGCACCCCCGATACCGTCGACGAAGTGCACCAAGGCGGAACACCGCTACCGCGAGCACCCGAACGGATGCTTTCGGCGACGGGGTTCTCCTACAGTCACTTGGTCGGGGCTATGGAGTGAAGCTGTTTATTAAGTTTATCCGGCGAGTATCCGCGTACGCTACGTGATTGCGACGGACTTTTGATCACATCAAAATTCCGTGGCAACCGATCAAGTGAGACTAAACTGCTACGTTTATAACATTCATTCAGTTATCTCATAACTTTTTGTGAATTCCAATTATTGTATCCCATTCCAGATAAATAGAAAATGTTAAACTTTTCGATCGAACAATCTAACACCCAAGTTTTCCCGAAACAGATCAACACATGAAACAAGTCTAACAACATTCCGTTCGTGCCTCAGTACCAACGATCCAGCCGTAGAAGGGTCAAGCCAACGCCTCACATGTGGCACGCCGTACTGCCCCAAACCCGAAGGTTCAAAGGGCAGTTCAAGACGGTCACATAATCGAGTTAAGGTTTGTGTCTTCTAGAGGGACCATCGCGTTACTTGCACTACTTAGAACGTCGTCAAACTACGGAAAAATCCAACACTTGGAAATTTCCCGACAGGGGAAAAAGTGGGTATTTATATCCGGTCGAACTTTTTAACATATTCTAAAATTTATCCGGAAAGCCACACAGACAAAATTTGATACCCCGATCGAAATACCGAAGCCCCAAATCAACTCAGAAAAATTCAATTCTTTAAAAAATATTAAAAATACCCAGGAAGACCAACACTGGAAACTAGGAGTTACTGTGCAAACTTCGTCTCACAAAACGACAAAACCGCCGCGCTTGCGCCGCACAAGCCAGGCTTGTGCCGCGGAAGAGCGGCGCTTTAAGGGAATTAGGGTTACGAATTTTACAGTTACTCTTAGATTTTCCTGCATGTTTTTATGGATATTTTTAATACTGAAAAATCCCTGTTTTTAAAAATTGTACAGAGAGCAATATTGGTTCGGGGTTTCGGGTTCGTTCGGACTTCAATTTCCGTCGTCGGGACTTCGCCTAAGGCTCTAGCTAGGCTCTGATACCACTGCAGGGTTCCTAGGCACTCTAGTGAGGTCTCCCAAGCCATCAACCATGGCAATTTCAAAAATTATGGTGCCTACAAACCCTAAAGTACGGATCGATAACTAGATGTCTAGGCGAAAAGAACTAGTTAACAAATTAACTAATGAGAATACGGAAATACAACCTTTGTAGATCCGGTCCTCCACCTCCACGGCTCCGCAACGGGGTCGTCTCCGCTGTCCAAATCAAATCTGGGCTCTAAGATCGGCTTCGTCGGAGAATGGGCAAGCTAGGTCGTCGATGTCCATGCCGAAGATGATCTACGTCGAGGCATCGATGAATCAAGCTCCACCTTCACCAAACCCTAAAATCTTGTGAAGGAAACACACTCTACTACTTGGCAAGAGGTAGAGGATGAAGAAATAGGAAGTGGGTTAACTTTAGAATTGGATTTCTCACTCTTTCCATCAATCCACCATTGATGGAGCTTGCTTTTCATGAAGAAGAAGAAGAGCAAGAAGAAGATCATTGTTATGATAAGTTAAAAGAATAATGAAAAGAAAAACAATTCTTATCATAACTTGAACCCTAGTTAAGTGTAGAGAAAAGACCATGGTTAATGGAATGGTTAGGGTTAAGGATAAGAACAAAATGGTCACTAGGTCAAAGTCTTCAAGAAGCTTCAATATGAAACAAAAATAGCCACCATTTTCTTCTTATTCCTTTTCTAATTATTTCCAAAATAAATAAATAGATAAATAAATAATAAAAGGAAATAAAACCCTAATCATATTAATAACCATGGTTTATTCTTAACTTACACTTAAACAATCATGTATCATCAAACATGATACAAGCAAATGCACAAAAGTATATCGCATATACAATGCGCCCATCCGAGTGAGAAAATCCATCTTAAGTAAACCGATACTAGTTGATGCAAAGTAATATATCAAATATATAAATATGCATTAAATCATTAAATCAACACTTGATTCAATGACCCGGTTATGTCGCACACAACCGACTAGTATACAATATATCGGCTTATCGAATCAACGCTTGAATCGATAACTAGGTTATATCGCATACAACCATTCGATATATTTATCGCGAGAATAGAATACGGTATCACATACACGCATTATTCTCGGTCCCGCACATATCTCATATGCGCTCCTATTTCGTTTCGCTTGAGCCAGGAAACCTCTGTGTAGGACTCTAAAGACTCGTCAATACGCCGGCAGCAGGTGATGATCATATCAAACACCCACAAGCCGCAAGCGGTCTGCTAAACGTAACGGCCACCCGGGTATTGAGCGATCTGAAGATCGACGAGCAAGCCCGCTCACACTCCAGTGAATCCGACCAGTAACACTACCGTACAGTCCGGTCTGATCATCTGATATGTCGCATATCTCGCCTAGGGGTGGTATACGTCAGACCCCAATAGCTCAATAAGTCGTGTCGATATGAGGTCTATAACTGTTCGAGAAACTACTGGTAACACTTACCAGTAAATCTCTGCAACCCTGGCCAGGGATTTCCTGTTATAGCCAATCGAACACAGCGCAACATCAACCCCCATATACCGGGAGAGACGACTCCCCTCCTATCGCTCATTGCCTCCATGTGACTCGGGACTGTACCCAAAAACCACCGTTTTGCACGCCCTCTTGGACGTGGTAAGATGGAAATCAAAGCACAGTGGGAACCACACAAGACTCTATGACGATCTCGGGTCAACAGACTACTCTGTACCAGTGTCACCAGAGAACTGCCATCTGACGTGAGGTATAATACCATCTGGGAGTTCTCGGCGAGTCCGTCCAGTGTACCCAGTCTCTACTGAGCACCCGCATATCTCCTCTGATGTCAAACACCGATGGATATGGGATCATCCATCGCCCATCTGTATGGGTCGAGAAGGTACACGCTAGTCTACTCTGGTATATCGATGCCCCGTCTCGATACACCCTCGACTAGGGACTGTGAAGGATGTACTTATAGACTACCATGTCCCCACTAGTATGATCCGCATCATAGTCCAGGTAGTCAAGTACAGATCCTAAGGGCTTTACCAACATGTAACAGAGAGACAATCAGTATACACGTTAAGGTAAAGAGCAACCAGATAGCATACTATCATGTCGAGCAAGAAAGTCCTCCCTATATATGTCCCAGCATCCACTACAATATACATCCTATGTATAGTAATGGCCTCTAGGGCATACATATAACTAACAATTGAGCCGCTGGTCAAATTTCAAATTTTCTGAAAAAAATTATTATTTTATTATTCTTTAAGCCGTCACTAATACATTTAATTAGGGAAAATTACAAATTGGAATGAGTTGAAACAAATTTTGTGCATCATAAAACATTAAAAAAAAATTATCATGTGGTTTTTGGAACGAAATCATTTGCCAAAACGGTTTAGAAATTTTTGAAGAAAAAATGGCTTTTTTTTAGCGTAAATGGATGTTTGGGGTATTATATTTATCATTTTTCATCACCCCACACCCGTACCCACATCCACACACTCCCATTTACTTCTCCCCTTGAAGAATTCAGCAGCCCCCATTTATTTTCCCCACTTGAATTTCAAAGGAAAAGAAATGAAAGAAAAGAAAAGAAAATGGATAAATTAGTTAGACTTTTGACTTTGGTTGGACTTTGACTTTCTCCCCCCACTTTCTCTACCTCCCTCTCTCTCCTCTCTCCCTCCCATTCCAGCCGACCCCCCCTCTCCTACTGCAGCAACAGCCCCCCCCATTTCCCTTCTCTTTTCTCTTCAAAACTTCATCAAAAATTGCCCCAAAATCCATCAAAAAAATCCCAAAACCCAAATCCGACTCCTACCCATTTTAGCTTAGCCCGTATAGCATGGATCCTTGTGAAAAGAGAGCATTTTGGAGGGCCATGGATGCTTGTGGATCTTCAAATGTTTTTGGGTATAATTCTAAACTTTTTTGCTTAGTTTGTTACTTAATTTCTTAAAGCTAAGTTAATTAAGTGTTAATTTGGGTTATGTGAGTTTAATTGCATGATTAAAGATTTCAAGTTAACGTTTGTTGTGGAAATGAGTTGTGTTTGATTGTGTATGGTTTAGTGAGGTGGATTAACATATTTAGTTTTGTTGAAAACTAATCTAGTTGTTAATTACAAGTTGTTACTTGAAAAATGTCCAAATTAAGCTTTTTGTTGCAAACTAGTTTTTTTGATTTAATTCGAAATATGAGATTAAAAATATGGTTAGGGTTTTCATCATATTATTAACTTTATTAAGTGTAGTTTAACACTTTAGTTCATGGAAATCCAACCTAAATTGTAGTTTGTGCATTTTTGCTATGAAATTGTTAAAAAGGGTATTTTGTAAACTAGAATATTAGGGTTTTTGGAATTTAATGAGATTAAATTCCGGAAATTGTTTCTATGACTTATTTAAGATATTTAATAACTATACTGGCCGCCACATTCATTTAAACATCATGTTTTGTACAAAAACGGCGAATTGTGCTTGCTAGATTTTCGGAAAAATGACTTTTTAAGTGAAATTGGGGTTTTTGGGAATTGTAAGCTGTTTTATATTATAATTAGTGCTTGTAATTGTTCAAATGAGTGTGTTTGGATTTTTCTCGATGGTTTGACGTTTGTACATTGACATCGAGGGTTGGTTTGACTATTCTTGCATGCGTAGGCGATAGGTTTGGACCTACGCGTGATACGCGTGCCGATTTGATTTTCGTATGCCGTTTAGATTTCAAATTTAGTTTTAATGCGATACGGTGCGTTATGATATGTAGGTACCCCATGCGGACTTCGAGACGACAGGCAAGCGCGTGGCGACGTCGGCACCGGCTAGCGAGGACCAGGTGAGTAGATTTATATATACGGGGAGAAGTCAGGTTGATGGCGTATAGCACCCCCGCAGTCCGTGGTGGTGTATACGGATGCGTATACACACCAACAATTATTATATGTTATTTGGGATTAATAACGATGCTTAGGATGGATATTGGTGTGTTGGATTACTTTAGTGTTGCGAACCCTAGGGTAGTGTTGCACTACACATACACACATACATACTTGCATACATTCCTATTGATATGTGCTCATAGGATTCTTTATAGTTATGGGTTTACATGGGTATGGGACTATGTGTTCACATACGGATTTGAGGATGATACTTGGGATTGAGCTGAGTCGATGAGATTTGATTTGAGGCCGTGAGATCGGTGATATAGCAGGGTTCGTATTTGAGATACGATATGACGTTGTAGCGGGTCCTTGATATAGTGTTTCACACACGTCCATGCATACGTAGGCGGTATCAGTATGGTACTATACGTAGATCAGTACCCCGATCATGATATTTGATAAAGAGGATACCAGGTGAATAGTATGATGAATGTGATATTGACCCGTACCCAGATTTGGGACGCCGTACGACGGATTTACGTACGAGCTATATTTTGATGATTGATCCGCACTCTTGACTTGGGATGTCTAATTATAGATATGGTATCGGATATGATATTATTGAGGCGGGATCACCGACTATACATATACAGGTAGGTATATGTATCGACTCAGATGATAGGCGGTTTTCTTACCTGTAGTTCAGCTTGTTAGTTCAGCCGTATAGTTTAGTGTAGTTGTTAGATTAGATTAGACTCCTACCTATTTCAAAAACTAACGAATCGTGGGTATTTTAAAAGACAGCCCAAGGGATCCTACGGATATTTCAAAAGACTTATCTTTTCATAAAAACACCGTAGCCCCTATTTTCAAAACCCCATGATTCGTGTTATTTCAAAAGGCACCATTTGTAGGACTTATATTAGATCAATGCAGATTAGTTATAGTTGCGTCTAGTTTTCAGCTCCCGCTCTTCTTTTGTGGTCCGCTTCGCATTGCATGCTTATTTTATGTTTCATACTCCATTATTGATATCATGCTGTTAGGACATCAGCACCATTACCGATGATGCGTATGTACCGCGTACACTTATTTGCCGGCTCACACACATCTTCATCGGTAATTGCCATGTCACGTACAACTTAGAAAATATTATTGCTTGACATAGCCTGTTAGCTAATAGTTAGACATGATATTAGTGTACTTGCCTTATATGTTAGTTTAGACATTGTAGTTATTACCTGCTACTTCATGCATACTATTATTCATTGTTATGCCGCATTCATGGATTTTCATGCCTATATTCACCATTTTACGTGTTATTGAGGTTTTGGATTCGGATTTCCGTGAGATTTTCTGGATTTGGAGGAAAACCGCAAAAACATAAATAAACCTTTTTCCTCTTTTAAAATAAAAAGTGCGGTTTTCCCATGATGTATGAGTCGTCCACCATGAGTTTGCTGATGGATTTCGAGACCCGATTCGAGGAGACGGATGAACCGTTTCGGGTACATGGTGGACCCGGTAAGGTACCCCGGGGCAAGAAGCGCGTGATGATGACGATGTGAGCCTGGCAGGGGAGCACTACCTACCGGTGATTTTACCCGACGCGTCGGATATCCGGAGGATACCGTCGTGGTCTTGAGATGGATTGTAGGGGCCGGTCTGGACTGACGGCGCCCTAGATATTGTGATTGAGACATTGAGATTTCGAGATTTTGAGGTACAGAGACTGTGATACAGAGATATCGAGATATTGGGATTACGTTTTGTGCCGATGCTAGGCACCGTTTTATGCTGATTTCATTATGATACCTCATTTAAAAATACAAAGGAAATCTCACTAAATCATGAAAACATTTCTTCATTTACATGTATTCTGTTTTCATGCATTCATACCTCATTCATATGATATATTGCTATCCTTGGTCACTGACACGGGTACATGAGATTACACTCGGGTTAGATATTTACCCTAGCCTTGTTATAGGCTGCTGGTTATATATATTTGAGGATGTATATTGATCGTATGACCTAGGATTGCGTCATACATGCGATTTCTATTCGTAGATATTTTTCTATTCATGAGTTGGCAACTCACCCCCGTTGTGCCCCAGTTTCTTGCAGGTTGCCGTACAGGTTTCATTACGGCTTTGCGGGCTCAGTTTCATCGGATGACTTGCTAGTAGGTGGGTTTTTCTTGTATCGTACCCATCATATTACCTTGTATAATATTATTCCGTTGTATCTAGTAAATTTCATCAACCAAACATGTATTTATTTTGAGATAGAGACCAGTGATGTTATTCCTTCGACCTTAGAGTCGCGCGTTATTTTTCTGCGGTTTTCTTGTGGATTTGAGTTTCCTTTTGAATTTTGATCCTCGCCATTGGCGTTGTATATTATATTGCTTGTGTGGTTGTGACCGTCGATTGACGAAGAGCTAGCTCCCGCTTGGGGATGCCTTTTTATTGATTTCGTATACTATTCATGTTGTATCCCGTTTGGGAGCCAGTATTTACAAAGGAGACTCTGCCGAAATTTTCAGTAAATTTTGATGTTCTTAAAAACCGCATAACTCGGCTTATGCTATTAAAACTACTTGTTTGAAATTGGTTTTCCTTCACTCTACCTCTTTTCTTGGTTTGGATTTCTGGGTTTTCGGTTTACTTAGATTATGTACGCCTCGAGGCGTTTCATAGTTTAAGTGCCGGTCATGTTCCGTACTTTCGGGACGTGACAATTATCCTGTATTACAAAATTATATCCCTCTTTACTTAGTAAAGAAACCGATATAATGTTGCATATCAGGTTCGGCATGTAATAACATTCGTTCAGAACCAATGTATTACCAGTTGGCAATACAAGGTGATATTCCCCGACGGTTTTAGCTGCAACAATTGCACCATTTCCAACCCTTATGTCTTTATCACCTTCTCCAAGTTCTCTAGCTTTTCTAAGCCCATGTAACTGATTACATATATGGGATCCTGACCCGGTATCTAATACCCAGGACGTAGAGGAAATGGAGAAACAGTTTTCTGTAACGAACACACCCGAAGAAAATGCATCAACATGTACTTTCTTCATTCGGGTGGCATGGGAATCCTGGTATTCCTCTATATCCTGTTTAGTCCTATAACTCTTATAAGAAAGAACGGAACCAACGTTCCCCAGCATAGTATAACATGCGGGTTCGGTCAATACATCCATATTATTATCTTTATTAAGGCATGATATGGTCGCTACCTGGAGAGAGAGAGAAGAAAACACTTTAGCGTATGCTCTTACAAGATCAGATTGGTTATTTATCTTATCTAATCAGGATGGCTACCACTGTTTTTATCAAATCTTCCTTCAAACCCTAAAAGGAAAGACCAGCCGGGATTAATCACACCCTACAACTTCGCCAATTTTTCAGCCAAGCCAGTGTCGGTACTTTGAGGGAGGTTCCCCGTGCTTTCGCACGGACCTAATTAAAGTAAACCTCGTTTTTCCAGAGGCGTAACCCCGTTGACACCTTTCTAGACACCTACTTGATCGGCTAATTGTCCTGTGTAAAACTCTCCCAGGAGTAACAATTACTCGCAGTGGGTATCGGGATCCAACTATCTCATAGAAGGTATGCAATCTCATTGCAAATCTCAACACTTGAAATTCCCGATAATATTTTGCCCCTAACCCCTATGACCTTGACAAAGGCCAACAAATCATAGGATGCTAGTCAAGTTCAACCCGTCATTTCTTGATTGAATCAAATCCAGCCGCACGACCCTTGACAAAGGCCAACAAGGTCGTACGACTACCCCAAAACAATCTGCATCATATGCATAAGCAGATAAGCACCATTTAGCTACTGCACACTACGCCTTGACAAAGGCCAACAAACGCAGCACGAATACTAAATAGTTCTTATCTGAAATGACGGAGGGCTACGACAGGTTTTTCTGAAAACCTATTGCGTAATGAACTTGATATTGTTGTAGAATCAAGTGAATTTTGAGGCTTTTATTAGTTTTGCTAAAGAGGTCACTCCCGGTGAAGGGATCTCGGCTCTTTCCTCATCGAATAAGGTGCAGGATATATCATATATATCACTATGCAAAGAAAAACTCCAAAAGCAGTCAAAAGTCAAACCGAGTATTGTAGTATCTGCCGGTTTTGCTAAAGAGGTCACTCCCGGTGAAGTGATCTCGGCTCTTTCCTCATCGAATAAGGTGCAGGATATATCATATATACCGCTATGCAAAGCAAAACTGTAGCTACCCTTTTTATTTGAAAATTTGATTGTACAACATCTTTTAGGTTTCTTTTCTTTCATTAATCACATTAATGAAGTCCCATCATTTAAGTCACCTAAACGTCACAGATAAATACGACGTATACTTATGCCATCCGCATTCGCCTCGATGTCCCCTTGTACACCGTCTGGTTACGTAAGTAACGGCAGAGCAGGGCAGGGCTAGCGTGGGTGTAAAACATAAGTAACGTCTATATAATATATCATATATACTATATACAGTATTTATCACAGAATATCAAATGATCACATCACAGATATCGCAGCATAAGAAATATATGAAATATTGGATATACCAGGACGTCCGTGTTTTATTTTGAGCCTCTATAAAACACGGATTCCACGGTCGCGATGAATAGCCAAACCCACACCCCTAGACCCCTACGAGAGCGGCAAGCAACCCTTCCAATTCTAGGGTTAGGAGACCCGGACTCGACTCCTCGAGTTAGTCTCCTACTGGACCCTAGAACCCGGTTACTTGTACTCCCCTCCTTGGGTCTATCCTAGTGCGGAAAAGTAAATAATATACAAAAGGTGACATCAACCTCATCCCGGAAGTGCCCCAATAAAAGAATATTACATACATTTATATTTTACATGAATGAAAATAAAAACTCTCATCTCACATAAAACCCCCCGGCTATTCAGAACGCGACGATCCAATATAACATATCCAGCAACACATAATATCTCATGTCATCAACGTAAGTAAATATGCGCATCCCAATTGTCATTGACATATAGCAACGAAACCGGCGATATCACATATTACACTTACGGTCCCAGAAAAGAAAGTGTAAAACTACAACATTTAGAATCCACAATCTCTTTAGACATCGTAAATCCGAAATATCACATATTTCGCATTTCATGCCTAACTTTATGAATTCCACATATTGTATCACATTCCAGATAAATAGACAGTATTAAACTTTCCGATCGAATAATCAAATACCCAAGATTTCCCAAATAGCTCAACACTTGAGCGGAGTTAAAAAATTCCAGAATGCGTCACAGTAGCAACGGTCCAGCCGTAGAAGGGTCAAGCCAACGCCTCACATGTGGCACGCCGTACTACCCCAAACCCTAAGGTTCAAAGGGCAGTTCAAGACGGCCACATAATCGAGTTAAGGTTTGTTATCTTCTAGAGGGTCCATCGCGTCACATGCATGTATTTCCGAAAGATTTAAACTCGAGAAAAATTCAACACTTGAATGTTTTTCGTGCCGAGAAAAATTGAGTTAAGGATATCCGTTCGAACATTTTAATACTTTCTAAATTATACGGAAATAACAAAACAAAATTAAATACTCCGATCGAATCGACGATTACAAAATAGACCCCTGAATACTCAACCCTTGAGTCATAAAAAAAATACCCATAAAATACAAATAACAGAACTAGGAATTACTGTGTAAAAATGAGTACCAATATCCCCTGTACTGCCGCGGATCCGCGGCCCAAGAGCGGTACGGCCGCAGTTCCGCGGCGGTTTAGATATATTGTGTTCTCGTTTTTCACAACAATTCTTATATTCACCGGCTGAAGTTTTTAGGTATTTTTAATTCTGAAAAAACCCAGATTTTGAAAAAAGTCCAGAGAGGGGTTGATTTCAACGTTGTCGGGTTCGTTCGGAGATTTAACTTCGTTAACACATCGCCTGATGCTCTAGCTAGGCTCTGATACCACTGTAGGGTTACTAAGCACACTAACGAGGCTCTACAAGGCAATGACCATGCCAAAATTAAATTTTTATGTGCCGAATAACACTAAGCAAGATCGTATACTAGAGTTTAGGCGAATCAAAAGCAAGTAAACAACTTTAACTTCTAAGGGAACACGAAATACAACCTTTGTAGATCGGTCCTTCACTTCTAAAGCTCCTTGATGAAGTCCCTTCACTGCGATCGTGGTTCTCCCGGACCCTTGCATGGCTTCACGAGGCGAAAGGTGCGACCTTGCTTGAAGTCTCCGAGGCCGAAGATGATCTACGTCGAGGGAATTCCGACTCAAGTTCCTACTTCACTAACTAGAGAATTAGTGAAGCAAACACCCTATACTAAAGTGCTAATCTAGTAGAGGATGGAGAAATAGATAGTGGGTTCTCTTTGGATTTTTGTTTCTCACAATCTATCTCACTTTTTCAAAACCCTAGCAAGCTTTTTCTCTTGCTCAATGAAGAAGAAGATGATGAACTAAAGAAAACAAAATGAGGATAATGATTAAGTGAGAATGCTAACCATGGTGAGTGAGTATCATATACTAACTCATGGTGGGACATAACCATGGCTAGGTCAAGTTGGTTAGGTTAATAAAAATCTAAAGAAAAACAAATTAAGTGGACTTTGTCAAAGCATCCAAAAGCTTCTACAAGCTTCATGCTTATGACATAAGCTTCACTAATTTGTTATTACTTTAAATAAATATTAACCACCATCCTAAATAGTATGGTGTATGTCTTGCACACCCATGTATAGTGTATCATCAACCATGATACAAAAGAAAACACTTTTAATATATCACACACACACACACACACACACACACACACATATATATATATATTCAAGTGTTCTTGTGACAAAAACCCTAAAGTGAACAAGTGTTAGTAAATGTAAATTAGTATATCTAATATACAATTATACACTTAATTATTAAATCAACACTTGACTTAATAATTCGGTCATATCTCATATAACCGACTAACATTCATCGTATCGACTTATCGAATCAATACTTGATTCGATAACCCGGTCATATCATATATAACCGTCCGATACAAAAAGTCGCAAGAATAAAATACGGTATCACATACACGCATTATTCTCGGTCCCGCACATATCACATACGTGCTCCTATCTCGTTTTGCCTGAGCCAGAAAAACCTCTATGTAGGACTCTAAAGACTCGTCAATACGCCGGCAGTAGGTGATGATCACATCAAGCACCTACAAGCCGTCAGCGGTACTAGCTGGACGTAACGGCTACCTGGGTATTGAGCGATCAGAAGATCAGCAAGAAAGCCCGCTCCAACTCCTGTAAAAGCCTGCCGGTAACACTTCCCGTACAGTCCGGTCTCCTCGTCTGATATGTCGCATATCAAGTCTAGGGGTGGTTAGCGTCAGACCCTAATAACCGATAAGTCGTGCCGATGTGAGGCTCATAACGGGTCGAGAAACTACTGGTAACACTTACCGGCAAATCTCTAAATCAGCCCTGGCCAGGGACTTCCCTGTTATAGCCAATCGAGCACAGTGCAACATCAACCCCTAATACCGGGAGAGACGAAACCCCTCCTATCGCTCATTGCCTCCATGTGACTCGGGACTGTACCCAAAAACCACCGTTTTGCATGCCCTCATGGACGTGGTAAGGTGGAAATCAAAGCACAGTGGGAATCACACAAGACTCTATGACGATCTCGGGTCTACAGACTAACCTGCACAAGTGTCACCAGAGAACTGCCATCTGACGTAAGGTATAATACCATCTGAGAGTTCTTGGCGAGTCTGTCCAGTGTACCCAGTCTACACTGAGCACCCGTATACCATCTCTGATGTCAAACACCAATGGATATGGGATCATCCATCGCCCATCTCATGGGTCGAGAAGCGTATACGCTAGTCTACACTGGTATATCGATGCCCCGTCTCGATACACCCACGACTAGGGACCTTGAAGGATGTACTTATGGACTACCATGTCCCCACTAGTATGATCCGCATCATAGTCCTGGTAATCAAGTACACATCCTAAGGGCTTTACCAACATGTAACTATAAGACAGTATAAAGAGACAAGTATAAATGTTAGGATAAAGAGCAACCAGATAGCATACTATCATATCGAGCAAGAAAGTCATCTCTATATATGTCCAAGCATCCAATATAATAACATCATCTGTACAATACTGGCCTCTAGGGCATACATACAACTAACAGATCCATATAAACGCATTCGTCTAAATCACCATTTAGAAATGCAGTTTTAACGTCCATCAGCCAGATTTCATAGTCGTAGTGAGCAGCAATAGCAAGTAGGATCCGAACGGATTTAAGCCTGGCTACTGGAGAGAAAGTCTCGTCATATTCTAAACCTGGTCTTTGACGAAAGCCTTTCGCTACCAACCTTGCCTTATAGGTCTCCACCTGTTCATCTACACCGATCTTTCGTTTAAAGATCCATTTGCAGCCTACTGGTTTTATCCTCGAGGGTACATCCTCCAAAGTCCATACTTTGTTGGTGTACATGGACTCCATTTCGGATCTCATGGCATCCAGCCACTTCACAGAGTCACCATTCGTGATAGCTTGCTGAAATCTGGCAGGGTCATCATCATCATCCATGATGCAATCTTCTCTATCACCATCAATGAGAAAACCGTAGTATCTCACCGGTGGGCTAGAAGTCCTACCAGATCTACGGAGTGGCTGAGGTTCATAAGATTCTGTTGCAACTTCAGGTTCAATCAAGTCGTCATTTGTAACTTGTGTCTCTAGAGCCTCATCTAGATCTACCACATTGCCATCATCATCATTTGGAAAAATATCATTTTCTAAAAATGTGGCATACTGAGAAATAAACACCTTTTGTTCCTCCTTGTGGTAGAAAAGATACCCAAACGAATGTTTTGGATATCCCACAAATATACATTTGACCGATCGTGTCTCGAGTTTGTCTGGATTCCGCTTTTTGACAAAAGACGGACAACCCCAAGTCTTAACTCGTTTAAGAGATGGTCTCTTCCCATGCCATATCTTATATGAAGTGGTGGACACGGTCTTGGTTGGAACTTTGTTTAACAGAAAAGCTGTAGTTTCCAATGCATGCCCCCAAAAGGATAGGGGTAACTCAGAATCACTTATCATAGATCGTACCGTATCTAATAGGGTATGATTCCGCCGCTCTGACATACCGTTGTGTTGTGGTGTGTAAGGGGGAGTGAGCTGAGAGAGAATCCCATTCTCTTTTAGGAAGTCCAAGAACTCAGTACTTAAGAACTCTTCACCTCGATCTGATCGAAGTATCTTGATTCTCATTCCTGTTTGGTTTTCTACTTCAAGTTTGTACTCCTTGAATTTCTCGAAAGCTTCAGACTTATGCTTTATCAAAAACACATGACTGAATCTTGAGAAATCATCAGTAAAAGTTATGAATTAAGAAAAACCGCCTCTTGCATGTGTAGACATTGGCCCACATACATCACTATATATGAGGCCTAGGAGCTCAGTAGCTCTTTCTCCGTGTTTAGTAAACGGAGTTTTGGTCATTTTACCTTTGATACAAGACTGGCAAGTCGCATAAGATTTTTACTCAAAAGAATTTAATTATCCATCTTTATGAAGCTTGTTTAGTCTTGTTTCATTAATATAACCAAGTCGACAATGCCAAAGAAAAGCTTCATTTATATCTGAAAATTTTCTTTTACTTATATGTTGAATGTTGAAAACTGTGTGTTAATTAAGGACGTATATCCCGTTATTAATTGTACCACAATCAATCAACTCTTAATTTAGTCTAATATTCATAACATTGTGTTGCACAGCAAAATGATATCCTTGATTTTCTAACAAAGTAACGGATATAATATTACAAAGCATACTTGGCACAAAATAACATGGGTTCAAAACCAATATACAACCCGACGGCAACCCTAGGTGATACTCTCCTACTGAAACTGCATGTATAATGGAACCATTTCCAACTTGGAGAGTATGATCACCTGTCTTCAAAACTCTGCTATTTCTCAACGCCTGCACAGAATTGCAAATATGAGAACCTGAACCGGTATCTAATACCCAGGAAGCAGAGTTAATAGAAAAACAGTTTTCAGTCACGAACACACCTGAAGCTGAAGCATCACCATGCTTCTTTTTCTTGAGTTCAAGGTACTCAGTACAGTTCCGCTTCCAGTGCTCCGTCTTCTTGTAGTGAAAACATTCTCCCTTTCCCGATTCCGCAGCTTTGGATTTGTCTTTCCCTTTCGCCTTCTTTATTCCTCCTCTCGGTTTGGTGAATTTCTTCTTATTCTTTCCCTTGGCCTTGGCTTTTGGAACGGAAAAGGAAGATTGTCCAACAACCATAGAGGGGGACTTCGCTTTCAGCGTACTCTCCGTACTTCTCAACATATTGAGAAGTTCGGGTGGTGACTTCTCCATGTCATCCATGTTGAAGATCACTATGAATGGAGCAAAGGCGGAGGGAAGAGACTGTAGAACAATATCAGTATACTGTTTGTTATCCATTGTCCAACCGAGGTCCTCAAGTTCTTCTATAAGAGCTATCATCTTCAAAACGTGATCACCTACTGATGTGCCTTGAGCCATCCGCATCTGAAACAACTTTCGAGATGCTTCGTATCTCAGGATCCGAGATTGCTCCCCATTCAACTCTTTTGTATGGATAAAGATGGATTGAACATCCATCTGCTCGTGTTGCTTTTGATGTGTATTGTCCATCGACGCAAGCGCGAGGCATTTGGCAGTAGCACAATCACTATCCCACGTTTTGCAGATTTCCTTATCCGCAGTAGAAGATTTAGGGCCTGGGACGGGTGAGGCTTTGGCAGTGAGGACATATGATACTTTATCATATGTTAGAGCAATGTTTATGTTCCTCAGCCAGTCTTTGTAGTTTGGTCCGGTCAGCTTGGTTTTATCTAGTAGAAGCTTAAGGCCTGTCATTGGTATCTGCCATTAAGAGAGAGAAAAGAATACACTCAGCGAAAGCTCTTGCAAAGATTAGATTGGTTATTATCTTGTCTAATCGATGTCTCCCACTGCTTTTATCAAATTTTATTTAAAACCTTTTAAAAAGAAAACTAGCCGGGATTAATTACATTCTACAACTTCGCTAACCGTTCAGCCAGGTCAGTGCTGGTACTTTGAGGGAGGTTCCCCGTGCTTTCGCGCGGACCTAATTAGAATAAAGCTCGTTTTCCCAGAGGCATAGCCCCGTTGACACCTTTCTAGACACCTAATGGGTTAGCTAATTGTAAAGTGCAAAACTCTCCCAGGAGCAACTCTTGCTCACAGTGGGATCGGGATCCTATTATCATATAGAAGGTAAGCAATCTCATTGCAAATTTCAACACTTGAAATTCCCGATATTGTTTTACCCCTAGCACTCATGACCTTAACTATGGTCAACATATCATAAGTACTAGTCAAGTTCTTCCCGTCATTTCATGATTAACTAGACCGACCCACATGACCTTTAACTAAAATCAACATAATTATATGAATGTCCTAACTAATCCGCATCATATGCGGTATAAGAAGACATCACTTAGCTACCGTACACTGCGCCTTAACTAAAGTCAAAATACGTAGCACGAATACTAAGTACTCTACTTCCTAAAATGACTAAGGACCGCGGATAGGTTTTAAGAAAACTTTTAACGCTTTGAACTTGATATCGTTGTGGAATCAAATAGGTTTAAAAGGAGTGGCTTAATCTCCGCATTTTGAAAACTTGCTTTTTCATAAAAAGCCGAGTGTGTTTCAAATCCGATTCTACAACATCTTTTTAGCTTCATTTTCTTTACATTAATCTTATTAATGTAGTCCCATCATTTAAGTACTAAAGCCATCACAGAAAGAAATGAAAATATAACGTACGCTTATACCATTCACATTCGTCACGAGGTCCCGTTATGCACCGTTAGGTTACTTAACTAACGGCATACCGGGACGGGGCTAGCGCGGATGCAAAACATAAGCAACGTCTATTATATATCATATATATAATATTCCATTCGTCTAAGATATATCAAATGATCACATCACAGAATATAAGCAGCAGAAGCACATATAATATAGGATATCTAGGAGGTCCGTATTTTGTATTTAGCCATCAATAGAAAATATGGATTCCACGACCGCGATGAATAGCCAAGCCCACACCCCCAGACCCCTATGAGAGCGGCAAGTGACCCTACCAATTCTAGAGTTTAGGAGACCCGGTCTCGGCTCCTCGAGATGGTCTCCCACTGAACCCTAGAACCCGGTCACTTGTGCTCCCCTTCTTGGGTCTATCCTAATGCGGAAAAGTAAATAATATACAACAATGGTGGCAACATCCTCAACCCGGAAGTGCCCCAAATAAAAGAATATTACATACAAATGAATTTTATATGAATGAAAAGAAAACTCTCATCTCACATAAAACCCCCCGGCTATTCAATCAAGATAATCCTGCACATCATATCTCAGCAACACATAATATCACATGTCATCAACATAAGCAAGTATGCATATCCCAATTGTTGTTGATGTATAGCAACGAAACCGGCGATACATCACATACTACGCTTACAGTCGCAGAAAAGAAATGAAAAACTACAACAATTGGAATTGTAACTGCCCTTAGACAACACAAACCCAGGATATCACATATCCAAGATTTCATGCCTAACAATGTAAAGCTCGCATTAAGGTCTCACCCATGAATACACCTTTTCAAAATAAGTCGGATAATTCAACAAGATTTTCGATTGCTCCCGAGACCGAAATGCTAGATTTACACGCAACAAACAAATTTGTAAATTCCAATTATTGTATCACATATACAAGGCGCAATTAAAACGTTCGATCGAACGATCAATTACCCAAAGGATTCTCAGAAAGCTCTACACCTGAGCAGTTTTAAAATGTACCAGAGACTGCAACAAGTACATACGGGCCATTACAAGAAGGCACAGTCCAAGCCTCACCAGCGGCGCTGTGGAACTGCCGCAAAATGACTATTTTGGCCGCGGTTCCGTGGTCGTATAGTCGAGTTAGGGCTTCGTTCTTCTTGCAGGCCCATAAAATACCTAGCACGATTTTCTGAGTATTTTTAATCCGAAAAAATCCAAATTTTTGAAAAATTTCCTGTGAGGACCCTTCGGGCGGGTATTTCGTTCGTTCGAGGTTTTTAACATCGTCTAGGTTAATCTAAAGCTCTAGCTTTGCTCTGATACCACTGTAGGGTTTCCATAGCACCTTATCAAGGGTTTAGAAGCATCACACATGCTATAATAAAATTTTAACGAGGTGCTAAGCAAACTTAACTAGGAATCAAACTAGAAATATAGGGTAACAACTAATAGTATCACATACAATAAATAATCTATCCCTAAATGGAGAGACGACAACCTTTGTAGACCTCCTTGAGTGACTTCTTAGATCTCCTAGATCTTGGAACGGCTCGCTTGAATCCTTCCTAGTCTACGACGATCCACCCGAAGTCCCTTTGCCGAAATCACCTTGCCTCACTTAATCAATGGGGAAGTGATGCAAACACTCTAAACTAATAGGCTAAACTAGTATAGAATGATTGTGTGATTTGTTATCTCACTTAAAAACCCTTTCTTTTTAAGTGAGATAACAAACCACACAATCATTCTATACTAGTTTAGCCTATTAGTTTAGAGTGTTTGCAACACTTCCCCATTGATCAAGTGAAGCAAGGAGCTTTGGGAAATCGGGTAGATCGTCGTGGACTAGGAAGGATTCAAGTGAGTCGTTCCAAACTCTAGGAGATCTAAGGAGTTACTCATGGAGGTCTACAAAGGTTGTAGTCTCTCCACTTAGTGATAGATTATTTATTGTATGTGATACTATTAGTTGTTACTCAATATTTCTAGTTCGATTCCTAATTAAGTTTGCTTAGCACCTCGTTAAAATTTTATTGTGGCATGTGCGATGCTTCCAAACCCTTGATAAGGTGCTATGAAAACCCTACAGTGGTATCAGAGCCAAGCTAGAGCTTTAGAGTAACCTAGACGACGTTAAAATTCTCGAACGAACTAGAAATATAGGCTAACAACTAATAGTATTACATACAATAAATAATCTATCACTAAGTGGAGAGACTATAACCTTTGTAGACCTCCTTGAGTGACTCCTTGGATCTCCTAGAGTTTGGAACGGCTCGCTTGAATCCTTCCTAGTCTACGACGATCCACCCGAAGTCCCTTTGCCCAAAGATCCTTGCTTCACTTGATCAATGAGGAAGTGATGCAAACACTCTAAACTAATAGGCTAAACTAGTATAGAATGATTGTGTGGTTTGTTATCTCACTTAAAAACCCTTTCTTTTTCTTTTCCTCACACCCAAAGAAATTCAAGAGAGCCCGAAGAAGGAGGAAGATGAAGATGGCAAAGATTTTTTCAAGATAATGATAATTGTTATGTTTTAAAATAAAAACAAAAGGATATATATGTGAGACACTCTCACATCCAACCATGGTTAAAAGAAATATCTAGATATTTTGTGATGAGTTAAAAGAACAAAGAAAATAAATCTAGGGTTAAGTCAATGGTCAACCCTAGAAGAGTGTAGAAAGAATGAGTCCTTTGTTAATTTCTTTTTTCTTTTATCTCAAAACAAAAATACACATATTAATTTGAACCATATGAGTCTTGTATTTCCATCATCCATGTATCATCAATCATGATACACTTGTATGTATGTATGTGTGCATACACATCATCATGTGTATGTATATACATATATGCATACATTCATAAATAAAAGGTTTAATAAAAGTGAGCTAAAAGTCATTATTAAATCAACACTTGATTTAATAAACCGGTCATATCACATACGACCCGACCAATAGTAAATGCCTGATTAATATACGGTATCTTATACACGCAGTTAATCGAGCTCCCGCGCATATGTCATATGCACACCATATCGTTTTACCTATGCTAGGAAACTTCTGTGTGGGACTCTAAGACTCGTCAATACTCCGGCAGTAGGTGATGATCACATCAAACACCCACAAGCCGCAAGCGGTCAGCTAAACGTAACGGCCACTTGGGTATTGAGCGATCAGAAGAAAAACAAGCGAACCTGTCAAAACTCCATCGAGCCAACTGGCAACACTTACCGTACAGTCCGATCTCTTCATCAGATATGCTGCATATCGAGTCTGGGGATTGAATCATCGCCCCCAATAACTCAATAAGTCATGCCGGTATATGGCTAATAACAGATCGAGAAACTACCGATAATACTTATCAGTAAATCTTAGCAGCCCTGGACAGGGATTTGTTGTTATAGCCAATCGAGAATAGCGCAACATCAACCCCTAATACCGGGAGAGACGAAACCCCTCTTATTGCTCATCGCCTCCATATGCCTCGGGACTGTACCCAAAATCCACCTGTTTGTACGACTCGGTAGAGCCGTAGTAGGGTGGAGATCAAAGTACAGTAGGAGGACACACAAGACTCTATGACGATCTCGGGTCTACAAACTAACCTGTACCAGTGTCACCTGAGAACTGCTATCCGACGTATGATATAATACCATATAGGAGTTCTCGGTGAGTCCGTTCAGTATACCCTGTCTCACTGAGCACCCGTATACAATCTTTGGTGTCACCACACCAGATGGATATGGGATCATCCATCGCCCATCATATGGAACAAGAATGGTATACGCTAGTCTATTTTAGAATATCGATGCCCTGTCTCGATATACCTACGACTAACGACTAGGAACATTTCAAGGATATTCTTATAAACTACAGGTGTCCCACTAGTATGATCCACATCATAATCCCAGTAGTCAAGCCAATATCCTAAGGGCTTTATCAACATGTATCAAATGAGTAAAAGCAAGCTCAAGTGAACATATGATAAAGAGCAATCAGATAGCATACTATCATGTCGAGCAAGACTGTCCTCTGAATACACACACACGCACACACACATCAGTACATACAGTATCATATAATGGCCTCTATGGCATACATATATCCAACAGTTCCTAGTCGAGGGAATATCAAGACAGGGCATCGATATTCCAGAGTAGACTAGCGTATACTCTTCTTGACCCATATGATGGGCGATGGATGATCCCACATCCATTGGTGTTTGACATCAGAGATGGTATATGGGTGCTCAGTGGAGACTGGGTACACTGATCAGGACTCGCCGAGGACTCCTATGTCGTAGTATACCTATCGTCAGATAGTAGTCCTCTGGTGACACTGGTACAGGTTAGTTTGTAGACCAGAGATCGTCATAGAGTCTTGTGTGGCTCCCACTGTGCTTTGATTTCCTCCCTACCACGCTCAAAGGAGACGGGCAAACATGTGGATTTTGGGTGGATTTCCGAGTCGTATGGAGGCAATGAGCGATAGTAGGGGTTTCGTCTCTCTCGGTATTGGGGGTTCATGTTGCTGTTAGTTATATGTATGCCCTAGAGGCCATTTCTGTAGATACGTTGAATATTGTAGTGGATGCTTGGACATATATTGGGAGGACTTTCTTGCTCGACATGATAGTATGCTATCTGGTTACTCTTTATCTTAACATGTACTCTGATTTTCTCTATGTTACATGTTGATAAAGTCCTTAGGATGAGTACTTGAGTACCAGGACTTTGATGCAGATCATACTAGTAGGGACAGTGTAGTCGCCAAGTACATCCTTCAAATGTTCCTAGTCGTGGCAGTACCGAGACAGGGCATCGATACTCCAGAGTAGACTAGCGTATGCGCTTCTTGACCCATATGATGGGCGATGGATGATCCCATATCCATTGGTGTTTGACATCAGAGAAGGTATATGGGTGCTCAGTGGAGACTGGGTACACTGGACGGATCGCCGAGAACTCCCAGATGGTATTAAACGTCACGTCAGATGGCAGTTCTCTGGTGACACTGGTACAGGTTAGTCTGTAGACCCGAGATCGTCAAAGAGTCTTGTGTGATTCCGACTGTGCTTTGATTTCCATCATACCACGTCCAAGAGGGCGTGCAAAATGGTGGTTTTTGGGTAAAGTCCTGAATCATATGGAGGCAATGAGCAATAGGAGGGGTTTCGTCTCTCCCGGTATAAGGAGTTGATATTGCGCTGTTTTCGATTGGCTATAACTGGAAACCCTGGTTAGGGTTGCTGAGATTTACTGGTAAGTGTTATCAGTAGTTTCTCGAACTGTTATGGACCTCATATCGACACGACTTATCAAGCTAATAGGGTCTGACATTTACCACCCTTAGGCGAGATATGCGACATATCAGACGAAGAGACCGGACTGTACGGGAGTTTTACTGGTTGGATTCGCAGGAGAATGTAGAGGCTTGCTTGTTGATCTTCTGATCGCTCAATACCTGGGTGGCTATTACGTTTAGCTGATCGCTTGCAGCTTATGGGTATTTGATATGATCATCACCTTCTGCCGGCGTATTGACGATTCTTTAGAGTCCTACACAGAGGTTTCCTGGCTCAGGCAAAACGGAGTAGGAGAACATATGTGATATGTGCGGGACCGAGAACAATACGTGTATGTGATACCGTATTAGATTCTCGCGATATGAGATATCAGCCGGGAATATGTGATATAGCCGGGTCATCGGATTAAGTGTTGATTTGATGAACTGATACAAATTATATTAGTCGGTTATATGCGATATAGCTAGATTATCGGATCAAGTGTTGATTCGATAATTTAATGTATAATTATATATTTGATATATTAAATTACATTAACTAATATAAGCTCACTTAAAGATTTTTTTCTCACTCGGGTAATACATTGATATATATGTGATATATGTTAATTGTATTATTTTATTTTGTTACAAAATATATTATATATGTGATATATAATATTGTAACAAGTTAAGGTTACAAATGCAACATGTTTTGTGGAGTTTAAATATGGTTAGGGTTTGGATTAGGGTTAAGCTTTCTTGAAGCTTCTAGAAGCTTTGTTTTTTTTAAGCAAAGATATTTTGCATAGATATTTCTTTAACCCAACCCAACCTTTTACCATAGTTATTTCTCTACAAGGGTTAAGTTGATATTCTTAACCCATGGTTGCAATTCTAACCTCACACTTGATTTCATTATTCATCACAAATTGATTTGCTTCTTCTTCTTCTTCCTTTTTGATGAAAAGCTTTCTAGCTTTTTCATATGTGATGAAAATGAGTGAGAAATTGAAAACAAATGGGAGCTAAATTCCTACTTCATCATCCTCATCAAATCTTGCCACTTAGATTAGGGTGTTTGCTTTTCTAATACTTGATTAGCAAAGCAATAGCTTGGGTTTGAGTTTCTTCAAGCTAGATCATCTTTGTTATTGAAGATCGGAAGCAAGCTTGCATCTTTCTTTTCATGGAGCCTCTCTAGAGTCCGGGTACTCGATGATCGCAGCGAAGGGACCTCAACATGGAGCTATTGAAGTGAAGGAACGGACTACAAAGGTTGTAATTGTAAGTCCATGTCACGCACCCCACGAACTTGCGGGGAGGCGGAATATATGAAAAACGATTATCAAAGCTTTGTAACACGGACTTGAGCGCACGAATCGTTATCTAAACCATTGGTAACTAAATACTAGAGGTTTAACTACTCGGATACGAAGTTATACCTCACGATACCAGTCCTTCGGGTCTTCATCGCGGTCCTCCACTACTCGTAGGCTCCTTGGAACATCGGCACCTCAACGGCCTCCTCGAATCAAAGACGATCCACCCGAAAGCTCCTACGCCAAGCTTAATCTCAAACTTGAGATAACTAGGTTGCTTAAAGTGCTAATCTAAGCTACCTAGGGGATATAGAGTGAGGTTATGGATGTATTAGTCTAGCTAACCCTTGATCTCAATACATGAGAGGCTAGGGTTAGGGTTTGAAGAGAGAGTGAGCTTGAGGAGAGAGAAGGTGAAGATGAGAATGAAATGAGATAATGACTTTATCATAATATATATGAAGCATTATTATTTATCCAAAAATCAAATAATAGAATTAACAACATGCTTCATAAATATCTATGAGTGATTCATCACCATGGGTCATTAAGCATTTATGATGCTTTAATGATTTGGATGAATTACACAAATGAGTCACTAATCTCATTTAATGCAATGCCACCTTAACCACTTAGTCACCACTCTTCTAGAAGCTTCCCGACAATTTACGAGAACGCCCCTCCAATCCGTGAAAACACGGAAAAACTTTAGACTGTATAAATCCAGTAACCCAATACTAGAATCTGGCTTAAACCAAAGCCGACTAGTAAAAACTGTCCGAAAAAGTAGTACGTGCGTAAACACACGTATGCGTCCGAACCTTTATCGTAAAACCATACGACCTCTATATCGTTTCCCCTGGAGCAGGAAAACTCTCTGTGTGGGACTCTAAAGACTTAACACTACGCTGGCAGTGGGTTTAACCAGAGACCGCAAGCGGCACTAGCTGTACGTAACGGTCCCTAGGAAGATGTTGATAAGAAGGCCGATGAGGAAAACCATCCGAACCCCTACTGAGCCTGATGTGACAATCTTCGTACACTCTGGTCTGTTCTTCTAAGACTATCGCATATCAAGCCTAGGGGGCGGCAAGCGTCAGTCCCCTAATAGCTGTATAAGTCGTGTCGGAACGAAGCCCATTACGCCCTGAGAAGCTACTGGAACCTACCAGTATATCTCGCTTTCCCTGGCCAGGGACTTTGCGTAATGGCTCTCTGACACAGTGCGATATCATCTCGCAATACCGGGAGAGATGAATCCTGTCTAACCACTACTGCCTCCAAGTGCTCGGGACGGCACCCAACTGCTACCTGTTTGCACGACTCCTTTGATCCGTGGTAGGGTAGCAATCTAAGAACAGTGGGACACACTCGAGGCGATGTAGCAGTGTCAAGTCTGCAGACTATGCTGTACTCATGTCATCTGGGAACTGTTAACTGACGATGGGTATAATACCAACCAATCAGTTCTCCTGCGAGTCCTGTCCGGTGTACCCGTAACCTAACGAGCACCTGTATACTATCTCCAGTACGACGTACTGATGGCTGTGGGACATACCATCTCCCCAACTGGAATGAGAAGCGTACACACTTAGTCTACTCCGGAATATCGATGCCCTATCTCGATAATCCAACGACCAGGGACCTGTATAGGATGTTGCTTACAGACTACCCAGCCCCCACTAGTGTGACTGCCATTACAACGCTGGTAATCAAGCAAAGATCCTATGGGCTCTACTAATATGTATAAGTGATACGTTACATGAAACATATGCACATATTAAAGTGGACACAAACCAAGTAGCATACTACCATTTTTAGCAAGACTTTATATATAACTGTGAATATCCTAAGCTTCCATTAAGTAATATACAATCTAGTATGATACAATAATGGCCCCTAGGGCATATAAACTAACAATCTCCCACTTGCACTAGGGCCATGAGCTGGCATAACGTAGACCTATCATCTCGAATAGCCTCTCGAACTGCGTCTGAGGAAGGGCCTTTGTGAATAGATCAGCAATGTTATTCTCTGTCTCTACTCTTTTCACCTCGATCTCCCGGCGATCTACGATCTCCCTGATCAGGTGATACCGCCTTAAGATGTGTCTGGATTTCTGATGGGACCTGGGTTCTTTCGCTAAAGCTATAGCACCGTTGTTGTCATAATACAGAGGTATTGGACCAACACTTGAAGGAACCACCTAAAGTTCTGTGAGGAACTTCTTCATCCTGACAGCTTCTTTTGCGGCATCGCAAGCAGCTATGTACTCCTCTTCTATTGTTGAGTCAGCAACGGTCTCCTATTTGGAACTCTTCCAACAGACCGCCCCTCCGTTGAGGGTAAAGACATAACCCGACATGGACTTGGAGTCATCTTTATCACTCTGGAAGCAGGAGTCGGCAAAGGCCTCCATCTGGAGGTCTTTTCCGCCATACACCAAGAACATCTCCTTAGTCCTTCTCAGGTACTTGGAATGTTCTTTACTGCTATCCAGTGCTTCTCCCCTGGGTTTGCTTGATACCGGCTTACTACGCTCAATGTGTATGCCACATCTGGTCTGGTACATAACATCGCATACATTATAGAGCCTACCGCAGAAGCGTAGGGTATAATCGACATGCGATCCCTTTCTAAATCAGTCTTGGGAGACATCTCTTTGGAGAGGGTGATTCCGTGACAAGCCGGTAGGTTACCGCGCTTAGAATCATCCATACTGAATCTCTTCACTATGGTGTCTATGTACCTGGACTGCGAATGTCCCAACATCCTCTTTGATCTATCACGATAGATCCGGATTCCCCGAATGTAGGTGGCATTACCCAGGTCTTTCATGGAGAATTTATGTGACAAGAATCTTTTGACTGACTGTAACATAGGAATATCATTTCCTATTAGGAGAATGTCATCCACGTACAAGACGAGGAATACTACAGCTCTCCCTACAATCTTACTGTATATGCATGGTTCATCTGGATTTTTGATAAAGTCAAATTCTTTGACAGCATCATCAAAACAGATGTTCCAACTCCGCGATGCCTTCTTTAGTCCATAAATAGACTTAAGCAGCTTGCATACTTTACCGCTGCTCCCACTCTGAATGAATCCCTCTGGCTGATCCATATAGACGCTCACTTCCAAATTACTATTTTAGAAAGGCTGCGTCCATCTGCCAGATTTCATAATCGTGGAAGGCAGCAATAGCAAGAAGGACCCTAATGGATTTTAGCATAGCTCCTGGAGAAAAGGTTTCGTCATATTCCAAACCAGGTCTTTGACGGAAACCCTTTGTAACTAGTCTAGCTTTATAGGTTTCAACCTGGCCATCTACACCAATCTACTTTCTGAAGATCTATTTGCATCCTACGGGTTTTACTCCATCTGGAGCAAAGTCCAAAGTCCATACTTTGTTAGTGTATATGGACTCCATTTCGGTCCGCATTGCATCCAGCCATTTTACTGAGTCACCGCTCTGAATGGCTTGCTGGAAGCTTGTAGGCTCATCATAGTCAATAGTGCAATCCTCTCTTTCCCCGTCTATGAGAAAACCGTAGTATCTCTCAGGCGGATGAGACTGCCTACTACTCCTGCGGAGTGGCGTCGGGATGTCCATTTCTTCTTGAACTTTTGGTTCTACCAAGCTTTCAGTTGTAGTTTGTGGTTCTGGAATTTCTTCCAGTTCTACTGCGCTCCCACTCTTTTGATTTTCTAAAAATTCAGTTTCCAAGAAGTGGGGATGCTGAGAAACAAAAACCTTTTGTTCCTCTGCGGAATAGAAAAGATACCCCCTGGAGTTCTTTGGGTATCCCACAAACTTACATAGTACTGAGCGTGCCTCGAGCTTGTCCGTATGCTTCTTCTTTACAAAAGCTGGACTTCCCCATGTCTTAAGATACTTAAGACAGGGTTTCTTCCCACTCCACATCTGATATGGGGTGGTAGGCACAGTCTTGGTTGGAGCCTTATTTAAGAGATATGCAGCTTTTTTTAGTGCATAACCCCAGAAAGATCGCGGCAATTCAGCCTTACTCATCATGGAACGAACCACATCCAATAGGGTTCGATTCCTCCTTTCCGATACACCGTTGTGTTGTGGTGTGTATGGAGGAGTAAGCTGAGAGAGAATTCCATTCTCTTTTAAGTAACTTAGGAACTCGGCACTTAAGTATTCACCACCTCGATCAGATCTCAGTGTCTTGATACTTTTGCCGGTTTTTTTTCCACTTCATTCTTGTATTCTCGGAATTTCTCAAAAGCCTCAGATTTATGCTTCATTAAGAAGATATATCCATATCTAGAGAAATCATCTGTAAAAGTAATGAAGTATGAATAACCACCTCGCGCATTTGTAGACATTGGACCGCACATATCACTGTGTATGAGTCCTAAGAGCTCGCTTGCTCTTACTCCGTGTCCAGTAAACGGAGTCTTTGTCATCTTTCCTATGAGACAAGATTCACAAGTAGCATAAGATTGATATTCGAACGGATTCAAATATCCTTCTCTATGTAACTTAGTCAACCTTCTCTCATTGATGTGACCTAGTCTACAATGCCATAAGAAAGCCTGATTTGTTTCCGGAGACTTTCTTTTAAGTGTGTTCTGGACACTGAAAATCTGAACTTGATTTAATACGTATATTCCGTTTTCTAATGTACCTGACCCAATCAAATCTTGATTTAGGTGGATGTGTACCACATCTCTTGTAAAAGTAAAATCATATCCTTCTTTAGAAAGTAAAGGTACAGATATGATATTACAGGTCGTACCTGGTACATAAAAACAGTTACGTAGAATCAATATCTGTCCAGTTGTCAGTCCAAGATGATATTCCCCTATGGATTCAGCGTTCATGCTCATTCCGTTAGCAACTGTGAGGGTCATATCTCCTATCCCGATAACCCTACGGTTTCTCAGAGCCTGCAATGAATTACAGATGTGAGTTCCTGATCCGGTATCCAATACCCAGGAAGTAGGGTTAACTGACATACAGTTCTCTATCATAAACACACTCGAAGTCGAAGCCACAACATGCTTCATATCCTGGCTACTGGCTTCTAAAGCCCTGCAATCATTCTGCCAATGCCTAATCCCATAACAATAGGAATATCCCTAAATAGGGTAGTCCAGCTTGTCATAGGCAATGGACATCTGGACAGACTTTTGCCAGTCATATAAGTAAGATTCAGTCATATTATTATCTAGATGTAACCTATGTGTGGTCACAAGGCCGCTGCAATAAGAGAGAGAGAAGAAAACATTTTAGCATGATGCTGTTGCAAGTTTAGATTGGTTTTAAGTTTATCTAAACATGATGGCTCCCACTGTTTCTCGAATCGTTCTTCAAACCATAAAAGAAGAATTAGTCAGGACAATTCTCATCGTACAATACTTGCTTAACCGTTCATCCAGGCTAGTGTCGATACTTCGAGGGAGGTTTTCCAACGCTTTCGCGAAGTTCCTTAATTAAATAAGCTCTTTTCTCTGGGGGCGTAACCCCGCTGACACCTTTCTAGGCACCTACTTAGTTTATAGCATTGATCGTTAATTGACGAATCTCCTGATAAGTAGTATTTACTCACAGTAGGATCGGGATCCAAAATATCATCGTATGATAATGTTGAAGGAATCCTACCAACATTCATCAAACTTCAAAATGGTATGCTCTCTCTGCAAATTTCAGTTTCGTTAGAAATTCCCGATATAGATTTTTTCCCCATGCTCTTATGACCTTGACGAAGGTTAACAAATCATAAGTCACATGTCAAGTTCTACCCGTCATTGTCCAGGTTAATTTGAACCCACCCGTACATACCCTTGACGAAGGTCAACAAGGTAATACGACTGTCCCAAACCAACGCATCTATTTATGCTACATATGAACACCCAACAGCTACCAATCACTATGCCTTGACGAAGGTCAACAAACATAGCTTGAATACTATTGAATATCCGTATGAAATGACAGAGGGCTACGACTGGTTTTGGCAAAACCGTGAACGTAGTGAACTTGATGTAATCGAAGGAACCTGATACTTTTTTAAAAGGAGTGGCTAAAGCTCCGCAATTAAAAATTCTGCTCTTTTAAAATAACCGAGTGGTTTCTTTTAAATTTGTTCCAACGATTTAAACTTTGGTTTATTTTCTTTGCATTATAATAATGCGTCCCATCTTTTAATCTTATCATTGCAGAAAATAACGAAAATACCACATCCTCTTATGCCATCCGCATTCGCCACGGGGTCCCGTCATCACCCGTTAGGTTACTTAACTAACGACAGAGCGGGGGCTGGGCTAGCGCGGGTGTAAAACATAAGTGACGTCTAATAGCTATTTATATATAGATATTGTACATTCGTCAGACGCAATAATAAGCATTCCAGATCACAGATAAACTTTATTGGATATGCAAGCAATCCGCGTTTCTTTTGAGCCTGGAAGGAAAGACGGATTACACAGTTGTGATGAATAGCCATTACCCCACCCTAGACCCCTACAGGTACGGTAAACTACCCGCCAAGTACCAGAAGTGAAGCGGTCTGCCTCAACACTTCAAAATACCCGGTTGTTTGTGCACCCCACCTTTGGTCTATCTTAGGAGCAAAAACAGTAAAAAGAAATAATACAACGGTGGCTACAACCGCAACCTGGATGTGTCCCGCAAAAGAATATTACATCAAATTACATTTACATTGAATGAATGAATATTAAACACATCTCAAACCCCGGCTAATCATCACAACAGTCCAATTCAGTTCATATACACAAACAGTTAAAAAACATCACAGATATATGCAACCCCTGCCAACCGACATACTAGCAGTTAGGGGAGGTTTACGAACACATAAAACATTATAGATAATAACCCGATTAGCAATTAACTTAGAACATCGATCGATCACCTTTATCCGTGTCTACCCCAAAAGCAAGTCAGTACAGAGGCAACCTGGGCAGAAACAGAACATACAAGAAAACAGAAAACAACAAAATAGGAATTACTGAGCAAATCCGAGTCAACTTGGCGTTGACACGGCGGCGGATCCGCGGCACAAGCTCTCTATTGCCGCGGATCCGCGGCCGTTTTGCCGATTCACTGACTCATTTTTTTCCAGTATTCTTAAAATACCCTGCTGTGAATTTTAAAGCATGTCAAATAATTTTTCAGACACTTTTAAAATTAACAGAAACTTAGGGTTTCGAAATTCTGTTTTCGTGTTTATCTGTCGATCGAACTTCTAATCATTTGCTAACAAGCTAGTAATGGTTTATGTAGGGTTCCTAAGCACGCTAATGAAGTCTCACAAGGCATCAACCATGCCAATTTCAAATTTTATGAGTGCCGAGAAACCCTAATACGGATCGTCGACTAGAATTTTAGGCGAAATATGAAACTAGTTTACATCTTAACTATAAGAAAGAGGCTACAACCTTTGTAGATCCGGTTCTCCACTTCCTTAGCTCCACGTAGACGTCCTCCCGCTGTCCGTCTCGAATCCCGGACTCAAGCATCGGCTTCATCGGAGAAATGGGTGGGCAAGGTCGTCGGCTTCGTGCCGAAGATGATCTACGTCGAGGCAACACAAGTTCAAGCTCCAACTTCACCAAGTTGTGAAACTTGTGAAGAAAACACCCTATACTACTTGGCAAGTGGTAGAGGGTGAAGAAGTAGGAGGTGGGTTCACTTTAGAATTGGATTTCTCACACTGTTGCACAAGATGCCATTGATGGAATCATGCTTTCTTTCTTGATGAAGATGATGAAGAAGAAGAAAGAATATGATAAGTGTTGCCTTTAAAATGAAAATAAAATCAATACTTATCATATGCTAACCATGGTAAAGTGTAGAGAATAGATCATGGTTAGGGTTAAGGATGAAGACAAAATGGTAACAAAGTCAAACCTTCATGAAGCTTCAACTAAATACAAAGAAAGCCACCATTTTTCTTCTTAATCCTTTCCAAAATAAATAAATAAATAAATGAGTAATAAAAAGGAAACCCTAACCATTACACAACCATGGTTTAATCTTTACACAAAACAAAAGTTAGCATGCAACATCTAACATGATACAATAAAGTGCACAAAAAATATATCACATATACAATGTGCTTTTCAAGTGAGAAAATCCCTTTAAAGTGAACCAATACTAGTTAATGCAAAGTAATATATCAAATATATAATTGTACATTAAATCATTAAATCAACACTTGATTCAATGATCCGGTCATGTCGCACATAACCGACTAGTATCCAATGTATCGACTTATCGAATCGATCTTCGATTCGATAACTAGGTTATATCACATACAACCAATCGAAACATTCATCGCGAGAATGAAATGCGGTATCACATACACGCATCATTCTCGGTCCCGCATATATCTCATATGCGCCCCTATTTCGTTTCGCTTGAGCCAGGAAACCTCTGTGTAGGACTCTAAAGACTCGTCAATACGCCGGTAGCAGATGATGATCATATCAAGCACCCACAAGCCGTAAGCGGTCTGCTAAACGTAACGGCCATCCGGGTATTGAGCGATCAGAAGATTGACGAGCTAGCCTGCTCACACTCCTGTGAATCCAACCAGTAACACTTACTGCATAGTCTGGTCTTTTCGTCTGATATATCGCATATCGAGTCTAGGGGTGGTAAACGTCAGACCCCAATAACCGATAAGTCGTGCCGATGTGAGGCTTATAACGGGTCGAGAAACTACTGGTAACACTTACCAGCAGATCTCTGATCAGCCCTGGCCAGGGACTTCCCTATTACGGCCAATCGAGCACAGCGCAACATCAACCCCTAATACCGGGAGAGACGAAACCCCTCCTACCGCTCATTGCCTCCATATGACTCGGGACTGTACCCAAAGACCACCGTTTTGCACGCCCTCATGGATGTTGTAAGGTGGAGATCAAAGCACAGTGGGAATCACACAAGACTCTATGACGATCTCGGGGCTACAGACTAACCTGTACAAGTGTCACCTGAGAACTACCATCTGACGTGAGGTATAATACCATCTGGGAGTTCTCGGCGAGTCCGTCCAGTGTACCCAGTCTCCACTGAGCACCCGTATACCATCTCTGATGTCAAATACCAATGGATATGGGATCATCCATCGCCCATCTCATGGGTCGAGAAGCGTATACGCTAGTCTACACTGGTATATCGATGCCCCGTCTCGATACACCCACGACTAGGGACCTTGAAGGATGTACTTATGGACTACCATGTCCCCACTAGTATGATCTGCATCATAGTCCAGGTAGTCAAGTACACATCCTAAGGGCTTTATCAACATGTAACTATAAGACAGTTTAAAGAGACTAGTGTACATGTTAAGATAAAGAGCAACCAGATAGCATACTATCATATCGAGCAAGAAAGTTATCTCTATATATGTCCAAGCATCCAATATAATATACATCATCTGAACAATACTGGCCTCTAGGGCATACATACAACTAACAATCTCCCACTTGCACTAGGGCCAGCTGCTTTAGTATCGCGTACCGAGCATCCCGAAGAGTCTCTCAAACTGTATCTGGGGAATGGCCTTCGTGAGTGGATCCGCCATGTTGTTCTTCGTGTCAACCCTCCTGACCTCGATCTCCCGGCGATCAACTATCTCCCGGATCAGGTGATACCGCCTCAGAATATGCCTGGATCGCTGATGGGACCTTGGTTCCTTGGCCAAAGCCACCGCTCCATTGTTATCGCAATACAAAGGTATTGGATGCTCAATGGATGGAACCACTCCAAGTTCAGTAATGAACTTCTTGATCCAGACAGCTTCTTTAGCAGCATCGTTGGCAGCGATGTATTCAGCCTCCATCGTCGAGTCTGCCACGGTTTCCTGCTTGGAACTCTTCCAGCTAACCGCCCTTCCGTAAAGGGTAAAGACAAATCCCGACTGCGACTTAGAGTCGTCCTTATCACTTTAGAAGCTCGAATCGGTAAAGGACTCCACTTGGAGTTCTCCGTTACCATACACCAAGAGCATCTCTTTAGTCCTTCGCAAGTACTTAAGAATGCTCTTCACAGCTGTCAAGTGACTCTCTCCAGGATCAGCTTGATACCTGCTCACTACACTTAGTGAGTATGCTACATCGGGTCTGGTACATAGCATCGCATACATGATAGAGCCTACAGCCGAAGCATAGGGTATCCCTTGCATGCGAGCTCTTTCCAAATCAGTCTTGGGAGACATCTCTTTGGAGAGAGTGACTCTAGAGATTGTGGGCATGTTCCCACGCTTGGATTCTTCCATACTAAACCTCTTTAGTATGGTGTCAATGTACCTGGATTGGGACAATCCCAATATCCGTTTGGATCTATCTCTATAGATCCTAATTCCTAATATGCAGGAGGCATCACCAAGATCTTTCATTGAGAATCTTTGTGATAAGAAGAGCTTGACCGACTGCATCATAGGAATATCATTTCCTATCAAGAGTATGTCATCTACGTACAATACGAGGAAGACAACTTTACTCTCTGCCACCTTCTTGTAGATACAAGGTTCATCTGGATTTTTGACGAAATCAAACTCTTTGATAACGACGTCAAAGAAGATGTTTCAACTCCGCGATGCTTGCTTTAATCCATAAATGGATTTAAGCAGCTTGCACACCTTCCCGCTGCTCCCACTGTCTACGAAGCCCTCTGGCTGAGTCATGTACATGCACACTTCTAAATCACCATTTAGAAAGGCGGTCTTAACATCCATTTGCCAGATTTCGTAGTCATGATATGCAGCGATAGCAAGCATGATCCGGATGGATTTAAGCATAGCCACTGGAGAAAAGGTTTCGTCATAGTCCATACCTGGTCTTTGACGAAAACCCTTTGCAACTAATCTAGCTTTGAAAGTCTCCACTTTCCCATCTACACCAAGTTTCTTCTTGAAGATCCACTTGCTCCCAATGGGTTTTACCCCTTCAGGAGAAACTTCCAAAGTCCATACTTTGTTGGTGTACATGGATTCCATCTCGGACCGCATAGCATCCAGCCATTTCACTGAGTCCCTACTCGTGATGGCCTGCTCGAAGCTAGTTGGGTCATCATCCTCCATGATGCAATCCTCGCTCCCACCATCCATGAGAAAACCGTAGTATCTTTCAAGTTGGCGAGGAACCCTACTAGATCGGCGGAGAGGCTGAGGTTCATTGGGAGCTACTGAATCCTCGTGTTCCACTAAATCTTCTGTTGTGTTTTGTTCAGCTGGAACCTCTTCCAGTTCTACCTCAGAGCCACTAATCTCTTTTGCAAGAAATTCCTTTTCTAAAAAGGTGGCATGTTGACCAACAAATACTCTTTGTTCCTCACTGTGGTAGAAGATATACCCTCACGAATGTTTGGGATATCCAACAAATTTACACATAACAGACCTTGCCTCGAGTTTGTCCGGTTTTTGTCTTTTGACATAGGCCGGGCAACCCCATATCTTTATAAAATTAAGATATGGTCTCTTCCCCTCCCATATCTCATATGGTGTGGTAGACACAGATTTGGTGGGAACCCTATTCAGTAGGTATGCCGCTGTCTCCAGCGCATATCCCCAGAAGGAAATAGGTAACTCAGCTGTGCTCATCATAGAGCGCACCATATCTAATAGGGTGCGGTTCCACCCTTCTGATACACCGTTGTGCTGTGGTGTATATGGAGGAGTCAGCTGAGAGAGAATCCCATTCTCTTTTAGGAAGTCCAGGAATTCATTGCTCAAGTATTCACCTCTTTGATCAGATCGAAGGATTTTAATACTTTTTCCGGTTTGGTTCTCGACTTCTTGTTTATATTCTCTAAATTTCTCAAAAGCTTCTGATTTGTGTTTCATCAGGAACACATATCCGAATCTAGAGAGATCGTCAGTGAATGTAATGAAATACGAAGAACCATCCCTGGCATGTGTAGACATGGGACCGCATACATCACTATGTATCAGTCCCAAGAGTTCGGTAACTCTTTCTCCGTGTCCCGTAAACGGAGTTTTGGTCATCTTGCCTTTGAGACATGACCGGCAAGTGTCATAAGATGAAAATTCAAACGGATTTAAATATCCATCTTTATGCAACTTAGCTAGTCGTGTCGCATTGATGTGACCCAGTCTACAATGCCACAAGAAGGATTCATTAAGTTCAGAAATCTTCCTCTAGTATGTGTTAGTTATGCTCAGAACTGTTGATTGATTTAGTACATAAATGCCATTGCACAACGTGCCTGATCCAACCAACTTTTGGTTACGGAAAATGTTCATAACATTGTCCTGTAATACAAAATTATATCCCTCTTTACTCAACAAAGAAACCGATATAATGTTGCATATCAGGTTCGGCATGTAATAGCATTCGTTCAGAACCAATGTATTACCAGTTGGTAATACAAGGTGATATTCCCCGACAGTCTTAGCTGCAACAATTGCACCATTTCCAACTCTAATGTCTTTATCACCTTCTCCAAGCTCTCTACCTTTCCTAAACCCATGTAACTGATTACATATATGGGATCCTGACCCGGTATCTAATACCCAGGACGTAGAGCAAATGGAGAAACAGTTCTCTGTATCGAACACACCCGAAGAAAATGCATCAACATGTACTTTCTTCATTCGGGTGGCATGGGAATCCTGGTATTCCCCTATATCCTGTTCATTCCTATAACTCTTATAAGAAAGAACGGAACCAACGTTCCCCAGCACAGTATAACATGCGGGTTCGGTCAATACATCCATATGATTATCTTGATTAGGGCATGAAATGGTCGCTACCTGGAGAGAGAGAGAAGAAAACACTTTAGCGTATGCTCGTGCAAGATCAGATTGGTTATTATCTTATCTAATCAGGATGGCTCCCACTGGTTTTTATCAAATCTTCCTTCAAACCCTAAAAGGAAAGACTAGCCGGGATTAATTACACACTACAAGTTCGCCAATCTTTCAGCCAGGCCAGTGTCGGTACTTTGAGGGAGGTCCCCCGTGCTTTCGCACGAACCTAATTAATGTAAACCTCGTTTTCCCAGAGGCGTAACCTCGTTGACACCTTTCTAGACACCTACTTGATCGGCTAATTGCAATGTGCAAAACTCTCCCAGGAGTAACTCTTACTCGCAGTGGGTATCGGGATCCAACTATCTTATAAAAGGTATGCAATCTCATTGCAAATTTCAACACTTGAAATTCTCGATAATATTTTGCCCCAAGCATCCTATGACCTTGACGGAGGTCAACAAACCACAGGGTGCAAGTCAAGTTCAACCCGTCATTTCTTGATTGAATCAAACCCACCCGCACGACCCTTGACGGAGGTCAACAAGGTCGTACGACTACCCTAATCCAATCTGCATCACATGCATAAGCAGATAAATACTAGTTAGCTACCGCACACTACGCCTTGACGGAGGTCAACAAACATAGCACGAATACTAAGTAGGATTTATCTGAAATGACGGAGGGCTACGTCAGGTTTTTCTGAAAACCTATTGCGTAATGAACTTGATATCATTGTAGAATCAAGTGAAGTTTTGAAATGGAGTGATTTCGAGGCTTTTCTAGTTTTGCTAAAGGGGTCACTCCCGGTGAAGGGATCGTCGGCCCTTTCCTCGTCGAATGAGGTGCGGGATATATCATATATATCGCTGTGCAAAGCAAAACTCCAAAAACAATCAAAAGCAAACCGAGTGTGTAGCATCTGCCAGTTATTGCTAAAGGAGTCACTCCCGGTGAAGGGATCTCGGTCCTTTCCTCATCGAATAAGGTGCAGGGCATATCATATATACCGCTATGCAAAGCAAGAACTGTAGCTACCTATTTTATTTAAAATTTGATTCTACAACATCTTTTAGGTTTCTATTCTTTCATTAATCACATTAATGAAGTCCCATCATTTAAGTCACCTAAACATCACAGATAAATACGACGTACACTTATGCCATCCGCATTCGCCTCGATGTCCTCTCATGCACCGTTAGGTTAGGTAACTAACGACAGAGCACGGCAGGGCTAGTGCGGGTGCCAAACATAAGTAACGTCTATATAATATATCATATATACTGTATACTGTATCTATCACAGAACATCATATGATCTCATCACAGATAACGCAGCAGAAGAAATATATGAAACATTGGATATACTAGGACATTCGTGTTTTCAATACGAGCCAGTATAAAACACGGATTCCACGGTCGTGATGAATAGCCAATCCCACACCCCTAGACCCCTACGAGAGCGGCAAGCAACCCTACCAGTTCTAGGGTTAGGAGACCTGGACTCGACTCCTCGAGATGGTCTCCTACTGGACCTTAGAACCCGGTTACTTATGCTCCCCTCCTTGGGTCTATCCTAATGCGGAAAAGTAAATAATATACAAAAGGTGACAGCTTCCGCAACCTGGAAGTGCCCCAAATAAAAGAATATTACATACAAGTTTTTACATGAATTAAAATGAAAAACACTCATCTCACATAAAAACCCCCGGCTATTCAAACACGACGATCCAATATAACATATCCAGCAACACATAACATCACATGTCATCAACGTAAGTAAATATGCGTATCCCAATTGTCGTTGACATATAGCAACGAAACCGGCGATACCACATATTACACTTACGGTCACAGAAAAGAAAGTGTAAAACTACAACAGTTGGAATTCGCAACCTCTTTAGACATCGCATGTCTAATCAAATGAAATACTTAGACATCACATGCCTAACAATTATAAACCCCGCATTTTAGTCCCATTATCGAAAACTCTTTTCAATATCAAGTGAGACTAAACCGGTAGATTTATAACATTCATTCAGTTATCTCACAACTGTTTGTGAATTCCAATTATTGTATACCATTCCGGATAAATAGAAAATATTAAACTTTCCGATCGAACATTCGATCACCCAAGTTTTCCCGAAACTGATCAACACATGAAATAAGTTCAAAGACATTCACTTCATGCCTCAGTACCAACGGTCCAGCCATAGAAGGGTCAAGCCAACGCCTCACATGTGGCACGCCGTACTGCCCCAAACCCGAAGGTTCAAAGGGCAGTTCAAGACGGTCACATAATCGAGTTAAGCTTTGTTGTCTTCTAGAGGGACCATCGCGTTACTTGCACTACTTAGAACGTCTTTATACCTCAGAAAAATCCAACACCTGGAAATTTTTCGGCAGGGGAAAAGTTGGGTATTTATATCCGGTCGAACTTTTTAACATATTCTAAAGTTATCCGGAAAAACACATAGACGAAGTTTAATAATCCGATCGAATCAACGATTCCCATTGCAACCCCAGAACACTCAACTCTTGAGTCAAATTAAAAATTCCTAGAAAACTCAGCATCATAAAGTAGGAATTACTGTGCAAAAATAGAATGATGATGTCATCATATGGCCGTGGAACCGCCGCAGAAGCCAGGCTTCTGCCGCGGTTCCGCCGCGCTTTGAACTGATCTCTTGGAAAAATTTGCACCGTAATTCTTAGAATTCCCTGCTGAATTTTTTAAGCATTTTTAGTCTGGAAAAAACCCAGTTTTTAGAAAAAGTCTAGAGAGCATGAAAAATATCGGGTTTCGGGTTCGATCGGGTTTCAAACATCGTCTAAGCATCGCCTAAGGCTCTAGCTAGGCTCTGATACCACTGTAGGGTTCCTAAGCACGCTAATGAAGTCTCACAAGGCATCAACCATGCCAATTTCAAATTTTATGAGTGCCGAGAAACCCTAATACGGATCGTCGACTAGAATTTTAGGCGAAATATGAAACTAGTTAACATCTTAACTATAAGAAAGAGGCTACAACCTTTGTAGATCCAGTTCTCCACTTCCTTAGCTCTACGTAGACGTCCTCCCGCTGTCCGTCTCGAATCCCGGACTCAAGCATCGGCTTCATCGGAGAAATGGGCGGGCAAGGTCGTCGGCTTCGTGCCGAAGATGATCTACGTCGAGGCAACACAATTTCAAGCTCCAACTTCACCAAGTTGTGAAACTTGTGAAGAAAACACCCTATACTACTTGGCAAGTGGTAGAGGGTGAAGAAATAGGAGGTGGGTTCACTTTAGAATTGGATTTCTCACACTTTTGCACAAGATGCCATTGATGGAATCAAGCTTTCTTTCTTGATGAAGATGATGAAGAAGAAGAAAGAATATGATAAGTGTTTCCTTTAAAATGAAAATAAAATCAATACTTATCATATGCTAACCATGGTAAAGTGTAGAGAATAGATCATGGTTAGTTAGAATGGTTAGGGTTAAGGATGAAGACAAAATGGTAACAAAGTCAAACCTTCATGAAGCTTCAACTAAATACAAAGAAAGCCACCATTTTTCTTCATAATCCTTTCCAAAATCAATAAATAATTAAATGAGTAATAAAAAGGAAACCCTAACCATTACACAACCATGGTTTAATCTTTACACAAAACACAAGTTAGCATGCAACATCTAACATGATACAATCAAGTGCATACAAAATATATCACATATACAATGTGCTTTTCAAGTGAGAAAATCCCTTTAAAGTGAACCAATACTAGTTAATGCAAAGTAATATATCAATTATATAATTATACATTAAATCATTAAATCAACAATTGATTCAATGATCCGGGCATGTCGCACATAACCGACTAGTATCCAATGTATCGACATATCGAATCGATCTTTGATTCGATAACTAGGTTATATCACATACAACCAATCGAAACATTCATCGCGAGAATAAAATGCGGTGTCATATACACGCATCATTCTCGGTCCCGCACATATCTCATATGCGCCCCTATTTCGTTTCGCTTGAGCCAGGAAACCTCTGTGTAGGACTCTAAAGACTCGTCAATACGCCGGTAGCAGATGATGATCATATCAAGCACCCACAAGCCGCAAGCGGTCTGCTAAACGTAACGGCCATCCGGGTATTGAGCGATCAGAAGATCGACGAGCTAGCCCGCTCACACTCCTGTGAATCCAACCAGTAACACTTACCGTACAGTCCGGTCTGTTCGTCTGATATGTCGCATATCGAGTCTAGGGGTGGTAAACGTCAGACCCCAATAACCGATAAGTCGTGCCGATGTGAGGCTCATAACGGGTCGAGAAACTACCGGTAACACTTACCAGCAGATCTCTAATCAGCCCTGGCCAGGGACTTCCCTGTTACGGCCAATCGAGCACAGCGCAACATCAACCCCCAATATCGGGAGAGACGAAACCACTCCTATCGCTCATTGCCTCCATGTGACTCGGGACTGTACCCAAAGACCACCGTTTTGCACGCCCTCATGGACGTGGTAAGGTGGAGATCAAAGCACAGTGGGAATCACACAAGACTCTATGACGATCTTGGGTCTACAGACTAACCTGCACAAGTGTCACCTGAGAACTGCCATCTGACATGAGGTATAATACCATCTGGGAGTTCTCGGCGAGTCCATCCAGTGTACCCAGTCTCCACTGAGCACCCGTATACCATCTCTGATGTCAAACACCAATGGATATGGGATCATCCATCGCCCATCTTATGGGTCGAGAAGCGTATACGCTAGTCTACACTGGTATATCGATGCCCCGTCTCGATACACCGACGACTAGGGACCTTGAAGGATGTACTTATGGACTACCATGTCCCCACTAGTATGATCTGCAAAATAGTCCAGGTAGTCAAGTACACATCCTAAGGGCTTTATCAACATGTAACTATAAGACTGTTTAAAGAGACTAGTGTACATGTTAAGATAAAGAGCAACCAGATAGCATACTATCATATCGAGCAAGAAAGTCATCTCTATATATGTCCAACCATCCAATATAATATACATCATCTGTACAATACTGGCCTCTAGGCATACATACAACTAACAGTTTAGTTGGCTCTGATACCACTGAAAGTCCATGTCACACACCCCACGAACTTGCGGGAAGGGGGAATATATGAAAAATGATTATCAAAGCTTCGTAACACGGACTTGAGCGCACGAATCGTTATCTAAACCATTGCTAACTAAATACTAATGGTTTAACTACTCGGATATGAAGTTATACCTCACGATACTAGTCCTTCGGGTCTTCATCGCGGTCCTCCACTCCTCATAGGCTCCTTGGAACATCGGCACCTCAACGGCCTCCTCGAATCAAAGACGATCCACCCGAAAGCTCCTACGCCAAGCTTAATCTCAAACTTGAGATAACTAGGTTGCTTAAAGTGCTAATCTAAGCTACCTAGGGGATATAGAGTGAGATTATGGATGTATTAGTCTAGCTAACCCTTGATCTCAATACATGAGAGGCTAGGGTTAGGGTTTGAAGAGAGAGTGAGCTTGAGGAGAGAGAAGGTGAAGATGAGAATGAAATGAGATAATGACTTTATCATAATATATATGAAGCATTATTATTTATCCAAAAATCAAATAATAGAATTAACAACCATGCTTCATAAATATCTATGATTGATTCATCACCATGAGTCATTAAGCATTTATGATTATTTAATGATTTGGATGAATCACACAAATGAGTCACTAATCTCATTTAATACAATGCCACCTTAACCCCTTAGTCACCACTCTTCTAGAAGCTTCCCGACAAATTACGAGAACGCCCCTCCAATCCGTGAAAACACGGAAAAACTTTAGACTGTATAAATCCAGTAACCCGATACTAGAATCTGGCTTAAACCAAAGCCGACTAGTAAAAACTGTCCGAAAAAGTAGTACGTGCGTAAACACATGTATGCGTCCGAACCCTTGTCGTAAAACCATACGACCTCTATATCGTTTCGCCTGTAGCAGGGAAACTCTCTGTGTGGGACTCTAAAGACTTGACACTACGCCGGCAGTGGGTTTAACCACAGACCGCAAGCGGCACTAGCTGTACGTAACGGTCCCTAGGAAGATGTCGATAAGAAGGCCGATGAGGAAAACCATCCGAACCCCTACTGAGCCTGATGTGACAATCTTCGTACAGTCCGGTCTGTTCGTCTAAGACTATCGTATATCGAGCCTACGGGGCGGCAAGCGTCAGTCCCCTAATAGCTATATAAGTCGTGTCGGAGCGAAGCCCATTACGCCCTGAGAAGCTACTGGAACTTACCAATATATCTCGCTTGCCCTGGCCAGGGACTTTGCGTAATGGCTCTCTGACACAGTGCGATATCTGTTAGTGTTTATGCCCTAGAAGGCCATTACTGTATCATACTAGTTTGTATATTACTTAATGGAAGCTTGGGATATTCACATGTATATAACAGTCTTGCTAAACATGGTAGTATGCTACTTGGTTTTTCTATCTTAATATGTGAGTATACGTATTGATAGAGCTCTTAGGATCTTGCTTGACTACCAGCGTTGTGATGGCAGTCACACTAGTGGGGGCTGGGTAGTCTACAAGCACATCCTTATTCAGGTCCCTAGTCGTTAGATTATCAAGATAGGGCATCGATACTCCGGAGTAGACTAGTGTGTACGCTTCTCATCCCAGTTGGGGAGATGGTCTGTCCCACAGCCGTCAGTACGTCATACTGGAGATAGTATGCAGATGCTCGTTAGGTTACGGGTACACCGGACAGGACTCACAGGGGACTGTTGGTTGGTTTTATACCAGTCGTCAGTGAACAGTTCCCAGGTGACATGAGTACAGCATAGTCCGCAGACTTGACACTGCTACTTCGCCTTGAGTGTGTCCCACTGTTCTTAGATTGCTACCCTACCACGGATCAAAGGAGTCGTGCAAACAGGTAGCAGTTGGGTGCAGTCCCGAGCACTTGGAGGCAGTGGCGGTTGACAGGATTCGTCTCTCCCGGTATTGGGGGTTGATATCGCGCTGTGTCAGAGAGCTATTACGCAAAGTCCCTGGCCAGGGCAAGCGAGATTTGCTGGTAGGTTCCAGTAGTTTCTCAGGGTGTAATGGGCTTCGCTCCGACACGACTTATACAGCTATTAGGGGACTGACGCTTGCCGCCCCCTAGGCCCGATATGCGATAGTCTTAGAAGAACGGATCGGACTGTACGGAGATTGTCACATCAGACTCAGTAGGAGTTCGGATGGGTTTCCTCATCGGCCTTCTTATCGACATCTACCTGGGGACCGTTACGTACAGCTAGTGCCGCTTGCGGTCTGTGGTTAAACCCACTGCCAGCGTAGTAGTCGAGTCTCTAGAGTCCCACACAGAGAGTTTCCCTACTCCAGGCGAAACGATATAGAGGTCGTATGGTTTTACGACAAGGGTTCGGACGCATACGTGTGTTTATGTACGTACGACTTTCGGACAGTTTTTACCAGTCGGCTTTGGTGTAAGCCAGTTACTGGTATCCGGTTATTGGATTTATACAGTCTAAAGTTTTTCCGTATTTTTGCGGAAAGGAGGGGCGTTCTCGTAATTGCGCGAGAAGCTTCTAGAAGATGGTGACTAAGGAGGTTTAGGTGGCATATACAATGAATGTGATTAGTGAGTCATATGGATGATTCATCCATGTCATTAATGCATCATAAATGCTTAATGACTCATGGATGTGAATCATCACTAGATATTATCAAGCATGGTTGTTAAATTCATTTCTTTTCTTTTCTTCATAAAAGAAATGCTTGATATATATTATCATAACTCATTCTTCTCACTTCATTATTATCTTCACCTTCTCTCTCCTCAAGCTCTCCCTCTTGAAACCCTAATCCTCCCCTCTCATGTATTGAGTACAAGGATTAGTTAGACTAATTATCATAACCCTCACTCTATATCACCTAGCTTCTTTGATTAGCACTTAAAGAAGGTTAGTTGCCTCAAGTTTAGAGGCTAAGCTTGGAGTAAAGCTCTCGGGTGGATCGTCTACTACTTCGAGAAGGCCGAGGAGGAGGAGGAGTTCGCAAAGACGAAGGACACGATTCGTTAGGTATAATCCCTAAACATAGTTGTATAGAACTTCTATGTTTCTTGTTAGTTATCGTTTAGCTTCGATTCGTGCGGTTAGTCGATGTTTAAGCAAAGAACAAGATCGTTTTTCATATTTCCGCCTCCCCGCAAGTCGTGGGGTGTTGTACATCGACTTACAGTATCATCTCCCAATACCGGGAGAGACGAATCCCGTCTAACCACTACTGCCTCCAAGTGCTCGGGACTGCACCCAACTGCTACCTGTTTGCACGACTCCTTTGAGCCGTGGTAGGGTAGCAATCTAAGAACAGTGGGACACACTCGAGGCGAAGTAGCAGTGTCAAGTCTGCGGACTATGCTGTACTCATGTCATCTGGGAACTGTTAACAGACGATGGGTATAATACCCACCAATCAGTTCCCCTGCGAGTCCTATCCGGTGTACCCGTAACCTAACGAGCACATGTATACTATCTCCAGTACGACGTACTGATGGCTATGGGACAGACCATCTCCCTAACTGGGATGAGAAGCGTACACACTTAGTCTACTCCGGAATATCGATGCCCTATCTCGATAATCCAATGACCAGGGACCTGTATAGGATGTTGCTTACAGACTACCCAGCCCCCACTAGTGTGACTGCCATCACAACGCTGGTAATCAAGCAAAGATCCTATGGGCTCTACTAATATGTATAAGTGATACGTTATAAGAAACATATGCACATATTAAAGTAGACACAAACCAAGTAGCATACTACCATTTTTAGCAAGACTGTATATATAACTGTGAATATCCCAAGCTTCCATTAAGTAATATACAATCTAGTATGATACAATAATGGCCTCTAGGGCATATACACTAACAGTAATCTCTAACTCTTAGAAGTAAAGTTGTTTACTTGCTTTGTTTCGCCTAATTTCTAGTCTAAGATCTTGGTTAGGGTTGTTCGGCAAATGAAAATTTTGATTTTGGCATGGTTGATGCCTTGTAGAACCTTGTTCTAGTGCCTAGTAACCCTACAGTGGTATCAGAGCCAAGCTAAGCTTTAGGTGAAGTCTAGACGAAGTTTAAAATCCGATCGAACCCTGAAACGTCGCAATACACCCCCTCTCTGGAAATATTTTCAAATGTTGATTTTTTCTGTATTAAAAATACTCAGAAAATTAAGCAGGGAATTCTAAGGATTACTGTGAAATACGAGATCCTAATTCCCTTAAATCGCCGCGGAACCACGGCAATACCATGCCTTGTGCGGCGGTTCCACGGCCGTACATGGGTATTAGGGACTCATACTTCTAGGTAACATCCGTAGGTATTTCTACATGCTTCTAGGAATTTTTAATATTACTCAAGTGTTGAGTTTTCTGGAGATTTTTTGTATTCGTTGATTCGATCAGAAACTTTAACTTCGTTTAAGTTTTTCTGGGTAATTTAAAACGTGTTAAAAAGTTCGAACGGATATCAATAACTCACTTTTTCCCCTGTCAGAAAATTTCCAAGTGTTGGATTTTTCTATAGTTAAAGAACGTTCAAAGTCGTGCAAGTAACGCAGTGGACCCTCCAGAAGAACACAAACCATAACTCGATTATGTGACCGTCTGATCCGCCTCAAAACCTTAGGGTTTAGGGCAGTACGGCGTTGCTACATGTGAGGCGTTGGTTTGACCCTTCTACGGCTGGACCACTGGTACTGTGGCATGTGATGGATGCTTTTAAACTAAGTTCATGTGTTGAGCAAAAAGGGAAATTTTGGATGTTTGTTTATTCGATTGGAAAGTTTAACATTGTCTATTTATCTGGAATGTGATACAATATTTGGAATCCACAAGTAGTTATGAGATAACTAATTTGAATGTTATAAATATAGGAGTTTTTAGTCTCATTTGATCGGTTGCCACGGGATTTTGATGTGATCAAAATTCTGTCGCAATCACGTAGCGTACGCGGATACACGCCGGATAAACTTAATAGATAGCCACGCCCCATAGCCCCGACCAAGTGACTGCAGGAGAACCCCGTCGCCAAAAGCATCCGTTCGGGTGCTCGCAGCAGCGGTGTTCCGCCTTAGTGCACTCCGACGACGGCATCCGGGGGTGCGTCCGTCTACTAAAGTTTTCGACGAGCATTCGATCAGAATGTCGGGAATCTTGTTGAATTTCCCGACTAGATATTGAAAAGTGTTTTCGAGATCGAGACTAAAATGCGGGGTTTATAATTATTAGGCATGCGATGTCTAAGGAATTCATTTGGTTAGGCATGAGATGTCTAAGGAGCTTGCGGATTCCAACTATTGTAGTTTTACACTTTTTTTCTGCGACCGTAAGTGTAATATATGGTGTATCGCCGGTTTCGTTGTTATACATCAACGACAATTGGGATACGCATACTTACTTACGTTGATGACATGTGATGTTATGTGTTGCTGTGATATGTTATATTGGATCGTCGCGTTTTGAATAGCCGGGGGTTTTATGTGAGATGAGGGTTTTTATTTTCATTCATGTAAAATTCATTGTATGTAATATTCTTTTATTGGGGCACTTCCAGGTTGAGGATGATGTCACCATTGTATATTATTTACTTTTCCGCATTAGGTAGACCCAAGGCGGGGAGCATAAGTAACCGGGTTCTAGGGTCCAGTGGGAGACCATCTCGAGGAGTCGAGACCGGGTCTCTTAACCCTAGAATTGGCAGTGTTGCTTGCCGCTCTCGTAGGGGTCTAGGGATGTGGGTTTGGCTATTCATTGCGACCGTGGAATCCGTGTTTTATGCAGGTTCGATATATAACACGGACGTCCTAGTATATCCAATATTTCATATGTTGTCTTCTGTTGCAATGTTCTGTGATGAGATCATATTACTGCCTAAAACGAATGTTTATATTATATATAGGAGATATATGTTATATTGCTGATTTCATTTCAAATGTGATGCTTGTGAAGCATAATAAAATGGGACTTCATTAATGAGATTAATGAAACTAAAAGAAACCTAAAGATATTGTAGAAACTTGTCTTAAAAACTAGCAGCTCTAGTTCTTGCTTTGCATAGCTGTGTTCCTTGTAGAACATCCAGCACCTTATTCGATAAGGAAAGAGCCGAGATCCCTTCACCGGGAGTGACCTCTTTAGCGAAACTAGCAGATGCTACAAACTCGGTTTGTCTTTTGATTGTTTTTATAGATTTTGCTTTGCATAGTGATATTTGTGAAATATCCTGCACCTTATTCGATGAGAAAAGAACCGAGGTCCCTTCACCGGGAGTGACCTCTTTAGCAAAACTATAAAAGGCCTCAAAAACATTCCATTAAAAATCACTCGATTCTACGACGATATCAAGTTCATTAGGCAAAGGGTTTTCTTAAAAACCTGTCGTAGCCCTCCGTCATTTCAGATAAGTAATAGTTAGTATTCGTGCTGCGTTTGTTAACCTCTGTCAAGGCGTAGTGTGCGGTAACTGATTAGTGCTTATCTGTATAAACATATGATGTGATTGATTTAGGGTAGTCGTGCGACCTTGTTGACCTCTGTAAAGGGTCGTGCGGGTGGGTTTACTTCAATCAGGAAATGACTGGTTGAACTTGACTAGCAGCCTATGCTTTGTTGATCTCTGTCAAGGTCATAAGATGCTAGGGGTAAAATATTATTGGGAATTTCAAGAGTTGAAATTTGCAATGAGATTGCATACCTTCTATGAGATAGTTGGATCCTAATACCCGCTATGAGTAAGAGTTACTCCTGTGAGAGTTTTACACATTACAATTAGCCGATCAAGTAGGTGTCTAGAAAGGTGTTAACGGGGTTATGCCTCTGGGAAAACAAGGTTTATTTTAATTAGGTCCGTGCAAAAGAACGGGTAACCTCCCTCAAAGTACCGGCACTGTCCTGGCTGAAAGATTGGCGAACTTATAGGGTGTAATTAATCCCGGCTAGTCTTTCCTTTTAGGGTTTGAAGGAAGATTTGACTAAAACAGTGGGAGACATCCTGATTAGATATTTAAATAACCCATCTAATCTTGCAAGAGCATACGCTGAGTGTTTTCTTCTATCTCTTTCCAGGTAGCGACCATGTCACGCCTTAATCAAGATAATAATATGGATGTATTGACCGAACCCGCTTGTTATACTGCGCTAGGGAACATTGGTCCCCGCTCCAACTTATAATTGTTATAAGACAGAGCAGGAAATAGGGGATTACCAGAATTCCCGTGTCACCCAAACGAAGAAAGTGCATGCTGATGCATCTTCTTCGGGTGTGTTCATTACCGAGAACTGTTTCTCAGTATCCTTTACGTCCTGGGTATGAGATACCGGATCAGGATCCCGCAAATGTAATCTGTTACATGGGCTACAGAAAGGTAGAGAACTGAGAACGGGTGATAAGTTTCAAGAGTTAGAAATGATACAAGTGTTGCAGCCAAGTCTGTTGGCAGTTTTCACCCTGTACTACCAGAATACATTGATTCTGATTGAATGTTATTAGATACCGAATCTGATATACAATATCATATCGGTCCCTTTATTAGTAAAGAAGTATATAATTTTGTATTGTTGGATAATATTTTGAACATTTACTATATCAAGAGTTGATCGGTTCAGGCACGATATCTAAAAGCATAGACGTTCTAAATCAAACTACAGTTCTTAACGTACAGAACACACACAAGAGGAAGAGTTCAGAAATGAACGAATCCTTCTTGAGGCATTGTAGACTAGGTCATATCAATGCGACCCGACTTGCTAAAGTTACATAAAGATGCATATTTAAATTAGTTTGGATTTACATCTTGTAAAACTTGCCAGTCATGTTACAAAGATAAGATGAACACAGCTCCGTTTATTGGAAACAGAGAAAGAGTTAGTGAACTCTTGGGATTGATACATGATGATGTATGATAGTCCCATGTCTATATATGCCAGGACAGGTTCTTTGTACTTCATTACATTCACTGATGATCTCTCAAGATTCAGACATATGTTCCTGTTGAAATACAAGTCCGAAACTTTTGAGATAATCACAGAATATAATTTAGAAGTAGAGAACCAAAAATGGGTATAAGTATTATGTCCTTTGATGTGATCAAGGAGGAGAATACTTGAGCACGGATTCCTGGACTATTCTAAAGGAGAATGAGATTCTCTCTCAGCATTACTCCTCTGAATACACCACAGCACGTTGGTGTATCGGGAAGGAGCAATTGCACCTATGTGATATGGTGTGCTCTATGATGAGTACTATTGAGTTGCCTATTTTCTTTTGGGGTTATGCAGTTGAGAAGTTGCATACCTATTGAATAGCGTTCCAACCAAATCATATGCCTACCACTCCATATGTGATATGGTATGGAAAGAGCCCATCTCTTAAAAATGTTAAGATTTGGGGTTGTCCGGTCCATGTTTAAAAGCAAAATACGGACAAGCTCGAGGCAAGGTCAGTTCTGTGGAAGTTTGTTGGATATCCCAAGCATTCACAAGAGAATATCTTCTACCAAACTGGGGAACAAAAGGTGTTTTTGTTTCTCAGCATGCCACCTTTGTGAAAGGGAATTTCTTGTGAAGAAATTAGTGATCATGAGTTAGAACTGGAAAGCGTTCCGGCTATACAAACTGCAGCTGATGATTTGGTAGAACCAGAGGATTCAATAGTTTCCAACGATCCTCAGCCTCTCCGCCGATCTGGTAGTGTTCATCATCCACTTGAGAGATACTTCGGTTTCTCTATGACAGTGGGAGCGAGGATTGCATCAGGAGAGGATGACCCAACTAGTTTCGAGTAGGCCATCAGGAGTGGGAAATCTGTGAGAATGGCTGGATGCTTAGCGATCTGAGATGGAATCCTTATACACAAACAAAGTATGGACTTTGATTGCTTTATCTGAAGGGTTAAATCCCTATCAGGAGCAAGTATATCTTGAGAAAATTACTTGGTGTACATGGAAAAGTTGACACTTTCAAAGCTACGCTTAAGTCCATCCAGATCATACTTGCCATTGCTACATACCATACTACGATATCTGGTGGTTGGGTGTCATGACTGCTTTTCTAAATGATGATTTGGAAGAGAGCTTCTATAAGTACACAGCCAGAGGGCTTCGTAGACAGTGGGAGCAGCGGAAATGTGAGCATGATGTTTTATGTGATAAATGAGACATCGTGGAGTTGGAACGTCTGTTTTGATATAGTAGTCAAAGAGTTTGACTTCATCAAAATGGTAGATGAACCTTGTATATACAAAAAGGTAGTAGAGAGTATGGTGGTGATCCTCGTAGAGTACGTGGATGACATACTCTTGATAGGGAAGGAGTTTCCTATGCTACGCTCGGTCAATCTCCTCTTATCACAAAGATTCTCCATATAGGATCAAGGTGATACCTCCTAAATCCTAGATTATGGATCTACGAGATAGATCTAATTGGATGTTAGGATTCTCACTAGTTGTAGTGAGATGGTATCAATCGATCCTGGGGAGAATCACTGGAAAGGTTCCAGGATGATAAGGACGACTGAATGTCAGTCGCAGACATTGTCTTTACCCTCAGTAGAGGGACGGTATGTTGGAAGAGTTCCAAGCTAGATACCGTGACTTACTAGACGATTAAAGGCACGATACATCGTTACCAAGGATGCTACCAAGGAGACAGTCTGGATATATTTTAGTTCATGAGATGAACTTCGTTCCTGCCATTGTGCGACAATGGAGTTGTGGCTTATGCCTGGGAACCCCCATCCTATCAGAGATCCAGACATATTCTTAGGCAGTATCGCTTGATCATGGAGATGGTTGATCTCCAGGGAGATCAAGGTTAGGAGAGTAGACACAGAGGACAATTGCGTGGATCCACTCACAAAGGCATATTTCCTAGTATAGACTTTTATGGGATGGTTGAGTATGAGATACTTCAACTACAACTGATTGTTGGGTATGCGATACCCCAACAGATGACCCTAGTGCAAGTGGGAGATTGTTAGTTATATGTATGCCCTAGAGGCCATTACTGTACATACGTTGTATATTGTAGTGGATGCTTGGACATATATAGGGAGGACTTTCTTGCTCGACATGATAGCATGCTATCTGGTTACTCTTTATCTAAACATGTACTCTGATTGTCTTTATGTTACATGTTGATAAAATCCTTAGAATGAGTACTTGACTACCAGGACTATGATGCAGATCATACTAGTGGGGACAGTGTAGTCGCCAAGTACATCCTTCAAATGTTCCTAGTCGTGGGAGTACCGAGGCAGGGCATCGATACTCCAGAGTAGACTAGCGTATGCGCTTCTTGACCCATATGATGGGTGATGGATGATCCCATATCCATTGGTGTTTGAAATCAGAGAAGGTATACGGGTGCTCAGTGGAGACTGGGTACACTGGACGGACTCGCGAAGAACTCCCAGATTGTATTATACTTCACGTCAGATGGCAGCTCTCTGGTGACACTGGTACAGGTTAGTTTGTAGACCCGAGATCGTCATAGAGTCTTGTGTGGTTCCCACTGTGCTTTGATTTCTATCATACCACGTCCAAGAGGGCATGCAAAAAGGTGGTTTTTGGGTACAGTCCCGAATCACATGGAGGCAATGAGCGATAGGAGGGGTTTCGTCTCTCCCGGTATAGGGAGTTGATGTTGCGTTGTGTTCGATTGGCTATAACTGGAAATCTCTGGCTAGGGTTGCTGAGATTTACTAGTAAGTGTTATCAGTAGTTTCTCAAACTGTTATGGACCTCATATCGACACGACTTATCAAGCTACTGGGGTCTGACTTTTACCACCCCTAAGCGAGATATGCGACATATCAGACGAAGAGATCGGACTATACGGGAGTGTTACTGGTTGGATTCACAGGAGAATGTAGAGGCTTCCTTGTTGATCTTCTGATCGCTCAATACCTGGTTGGCTGTTACGTTTAGATGACCGTTTGCATCTTGTGGGTGTTTGATATGATCATCACCTGCTGCCGGCATATTGACGATTCTTTAGAGTCCTACACAGAGGTTTCCTGGCTCAGGCAAAATTAAGTAGGAGCACATATGTGATATGTGCGGGACCGAGAACAATACGTGTATGTGATACCGTATTAGATTCTCGCGATATGAGTTATCGGTCGGGTATATATGATATAGCCGGGTCATCGGATCAAGTGTTGATTCGATGAACTGATATAGATTATATTAGTCGGTTATATGCGATATAGCCGGATTATCGGATCAAGTGTTGATTCGATAGTTTAATGTATAATTATATATTTGATATATTAAATTATATTAACTAATATAAGCTAGCTTAAAAATTCTTTTTCCCACTCGGGTAATACATTGATATATATATGATATATGTTAATTGTATTATTTTATTTTGTTACAAAATATATTATATATGTGATATATATTAATTGTATTATTTTATTTTGTTACAAAATATATTATATATGTGATATATGTTAATTGTATTATTTTATTTTGTTACAAAATATATTATATATGTGATATATAATATTGTAACAAGTTAAGCTTACAAATGCAACATGTTTTGTGGAGTTTAAACATGGTTAGGATTTGGATTAGGGTTATGCTTTCTTGAAGCTTCTAGAAGCTTTGTTTTTGTTTTTAAGCAAAGATATTTTACATAGATATTTCTTTAACCCAACCCAACCCTTTACCATATTTATTTCTCTACAAGGGTTAAGTTGATATTCTTAACCCATGGTTGCAATTCTAACCTCACACTTGATTTCTTTATTTATCACAAATTGATTTGCTTCTTCTTCTTCTTCCTTTTTGATGAAAAGCTTTCTTGCTTTTTCATATGTGATGAAAATGAGTGAGAAATTGAAAACAAATAAGAGCTAAATTCCTACTTCATCATCCTCATCTATTCTTGCTATTTAGATTAGGGTGTTTGCTTTGCTAATACTTGATTAGCAAAGCAATAGCTTGGGTTTGAGTTTTTTCAAGGTAGATCATCTTTGTTATTGACGATCGGAAGCAAGCTTGCATCTTTCTCTTCATGGAACCTCTCTAGAGTCCGGGTACTCGATGATCGCAGCGAAGGGACCTCAACACGGAGCTTTAGAAGTGAAGGAATGGACTACAAAGGTTGTAATCCCTAACTCTTAGAAGTAAAGTTGTTTACTTGCTTTGTTTCGCATAATCTCTAGTCTAAGATCTTGGTTAGGGTTGTTCAGCACATGAAAAATTTGATTTTGGCATGGTTGATGTCTTGTAGAACCTTGTTCTAGTGCCTAGTAACCCTACAGTTGCGCTATGTTCTATTGGCTATAACTAGAAGTCCCTGGCCAGGGCTGCTGCCGAGATATACTGATAAGTGTTATCAGTAGTTTCTCGAACCGTTATAGGCCTGACATCGACATGAATTATCATTTTACTAGGGTCTGACGATTTCCACCCCTAGACATGATATGCGACATATCAGACGAAGAGACCGGACTGTACGGTACTGTCACTCATAGGTTTCATAGAGACTATGGATGAGCTTGCTTGTTGATCTTCATATCGCTCAATACCCGGGTAGCCTTTACGTCCAGCTAGTACCGCTGATGGCTTGTAGGTGACTGATATGATCATCTCCTACTGCTGGCGTATTGACGAGTCTTTAGAGTCCCACACAGAAGTTCCCTGGTTCAAGCGAAACGAAGTAGGACACATATGTGATATTTGTGTGGGCCTGATTAAATACGAGTATGTGATACTGTATTGTAATCTGGCAGTCATCTGTCATCGGTGCGGTTATATGTGATATAACCAGATGGTCGAATCAAGTGTTGATTCGATAATGTGATATACAGATAAATGATATTAGCCGGTCATATGTTATATAACCAGATTATTAAATCAAGTGTTGATTTAATAATGTGATAATATTATATGTGATATAATTATATCTTAACTAATATCATTAGCTCACTAATTATTCTTCTTTATATATAATAATAATAATAATAATAATAATAATAATAATAATAATAATAATAATAATAATAATAATAATGAAGCATGGCATTTAAATTTCTATTTTGTGAAAATAAAAATGAGGCGTAAAGTGGAAGCATGGTTGCAAGCATGGGATTTTCTATTGTTTATTCTTCTTGACTCACTATTTAAGCATGGATGCAATTTTATATTGCATAATTCCATGCTTGAATGAGTGAGGGGTCAAGGCTTGGTTTTCATTCTTACTCATTCCATACATTTAGCCATTTTTCCCATGGTTGCTCTCTAACTTCTTCTTCCTCCTCTTGTCATAGCTCAAGCTTCAACCCTCACATGTGATGAGAATCATGAAGCTTGAACACAATCTTGTGTGTTCTTTACATCCTCTACTTCATCATCCCACATCAATCTAGCAAATTAGTGTGGTGTGTTTCATACACTAAAGAAGTTTAGTGTAGAGTTAGCTTGATCTAAAGGTTCTTCGGGAGGATCGTCTTTGGTGCGAAGACAACGAAGGAGGCTCGTTCAAAGTCTGGAGTCGCGGGACAACTACACAAAGCAAGCAAAGAGAAGGAGCGTCTACAAAGGTTGTATTCTTGTTCTCTTCAGATGTAAAGTAGTTTACTTTAGCTATTGTCTAAATCTCTAGTTAAAGATTCTTAGTTTAGGGTTCGTTAGCATGGCTATTTTTGAAAATGGCATGGACGATACCTCCCGAAACCTTGCTGTCATGCTATGGAACGTTACAGTGGTATCAAAGCCAAGCTAAAGATTTAGATAATGTTTGTTAGATTACGAAACTGAAACGACTCCGAAACTGAAACACGGAAAACTGGTTTCTGTCGATTTTTAAAAGTGCTCAAAAATTTTTTCAAACAACTGCAGAATGTTGTATGTGATATAACATGAATACTAGAGAAATTTGAGGCAATTCTGTGTACTTTTGGCCGGCCACAACCCTCCCATCTCGGCCCAAATCCGAGCAAACCCCTTCAAATTTTTTCAGTGTTCCAGTGACTGGGTTTTGGTGTTTCAGTTATTGTTTGTTTCTGCTAAATTTTCATATGATGATAACTTTCTACAAAGGCAACTCAGTGTGTTTCTTAGACGTAATTCTAAATGTCTTTCGAGTTATTTTAGACGGTGTTAAAAAGTTCGAACGGATATCAAATACCCATTTTAACCCTCTCCGGAAATTTTCCAAGTGTTGGATTTTTCCTTAGTTTAAAACTTTCAGAAAATCATGCAACCAATACTGTGGACCCTCTAGAAGAACAAAACTTTAACTCGATTATGTGACCGTCAGAACCGCCACTAAACCCTAGGGTTTATGGTAGTTCAGCGGTGCCACATGTGAGGCATTGGTTGATCCTTCTACGGCTGGTTCATAGAAACTGTAGCATGTACTGAGTAATTTTAAACTACGCTCAAGTGTTGAGCTTTTTGGGTAATTTTGGGTATTTGTTGATTCGATCGGAATGTTTAACATCGTCTAGCTTTTTGATGACATGTGATGTTATGTGTTGCATGGATATGTTATATTGGATCGTCGTGTTTTGAATAGCCCGGGGTTTTATGTGAGATAAGAGTTTTTATTTTCATTTATGTAAAATTCAATGTATGTAATATTCTTTTATTGGGGCACTTCCGGGTTGAGAATGATGTCACCATTGTTGTATATTATTTACTTTACTGCATTAGGATGACCCAAGGTGGGGAGCACAAGTAACCGGGTTCTAGAGTCCAGTGGGAGACCATCTCGACGGGTCGAGTCCGGGTCTCCTAAGTCTAGAATTGGTAGGGTTGCTTGCCGCTTTCGTAGGGGTCTAGGGATGTGGGTTTGGCTATTCATCACTGTAACGTTTCAGAAATCATTTTGTGAATTTTTCCGTTTTAGGGCAAAATAGTCGGTATTTTCCGTTTTAACCCGATTTCGATCAGACTTCCGTAGAAACTTACCGGCACTTTTTTTAGCTAAAATAAATCTTGTGCACAAACTTTAGGGGTATTTGGGAGGTTTTGGTTCAGATAGAATTTTTCCCAAATAAAATATTATTTTAAGCGGTATTTTGTGCACGTAAATCGGGAAATTTTCTTCTAAATAAAAAATTCTTGGAAATCATCACTTCAATTATTTTGGAAGATTCTTTTCTAAATATCTAGATTTTTCTTGGTCAATGGTATTAATTTTTAAAAAGAAAAGAAAAGGTGTAAAAGATGGCATTTAGCATTTATTACTCTTTTTCCTAGCAATTTCTTCATAAAAAATTCACAAAAATACCCCCTCACCCCCTTAGCCAGCCCTTCCCTTCCCCTTTCTTCACTCCATCATTTCCACCCCTTTTCAAATCATTTTGCATCAAATAAATCATGAAAAATCCAAATAAATTCATTGAAATTCAAATAAAATCCAAAACCTTCATTCTTCTTCACAAAAGTTGCTTGGATCTTCACCAAAGTCTTGATTTTTGGAGGATAAATTTGGAGTTGTGTTTGCAATTTGTAGATCTTTTGTGGAGGTATAAACCTTAAGCCTAATCCTTATTTGTTGTTTCTAAATTTCTAATTAGTATATTAATTGTTTATTTAAGCTTTCAATTTCATGTTTGAAATTCAAGACTTGATTTTTATGATAATCTAGTTAGGGTAAAACTTGATTTATGTGTTTAATATTTTATTGAAGTGTTAATTTGTGATTAGGAAAAGCTTGACCTAGTAGAAAATGATAATTATTGCTAATGAATATTTTGTTTAATTATGCAATTTTGCTTACTAGGTTTTTGCTAAAATTTAATTAGCAAGTGTTAAAAATTTAGAAATGTTTTAGATAGCTTAGTTAAGCTATTATAAGGTGTTTGTAATCGCTAAATATGCGTTAGCTTGAAACTAGTACGAAATATTGCGATAACTTGCTTACTAGGTTTCGGGGTTTTTCCGACGTGGGTTCGATTGGTCGTTGCAAGATTATATCTATTTTATTCCTCGTAATGGTTTGTGTTGTGTTGCGCGATCGGGACGATCGGGGTCTAGACTTGGTGTTTTGTAGTTTAGCGACCCCAGTTAGGGTTTTTGGCCGATATCGTGCGCGATATATGCGCTAAGCGCGCAGTGTAATTTTCCGGGCGTTTTCATCGCATTTCGTTGTCTTTTCGTCATTGTAGGATATTTTGCTTATGTGTTGTGTTTGTGAAATTTTAGATTCGCAAGCGGGGACTTCGGACGCTACGACAAGGGAAAACAGGTGGTAGGCTTCACTTAGCCAGGAGCGTTGGTGAGTAGATTTAACATCTACAGGGGAATCGACCGCATGGCATTATGCGTCTGGGCTAGAGATGTTACTTTTGTCGCATATTCTATGTCAGATTTAGGTTTTGCGCATTCACCCTACTGCTTAGTTATTTTTGTGCTTGGACTAGTATCCTTAGGACACTGCACATATTATTGACGATTCATGTTGCACGAGCACTGATTGTATGCTGCACACACCGTCACTAATTGCCACGCACAACCCATATATAGAAATGCTATTGTTGGTTTGGAGCATTGAGACAATGATTCATATTTCTTATCGCATATGACATTTAGCATACCTGTGTAAGTGCACGGCGGCGCCCCGGCCGTAGATCCGACGCCGGAAACGCGGAAACGAAAAACTTTGCGAAACTTGCAAACCGGCACCACCGCGGACTTTTAACCCGGATCTGGCCATTAACCTAGCTACTAGCACACTACAAGAAGGGTAGAGAGTTATACCAAGCGATCCGTGTCCTTCGGTCTTCGTCTCCACTCCGATCTCCCGCGGAATCTCCGTCTGTCACCTCCTCGTCGGAAAGGGCACCACGTAGCCGGATTCTTTTACGGGCTCCCACCTCTGGACCGAGGCAACTCGGGCACGAAGTTGGCTAGCCGACGCATCCAAGATTTGCTGTAGGCAAGTGTAGAATCGTAGTCTCATTTGGGGTTTAAGTTGCCTTTTGTGATGGAGGAATGAACAAGATATGAACTTTGGAGAAGTGTTAAGGAATTTGTGAGCAAGCAAAAAGAGATAATCAAATTTCCCTCTTACAAAATGAAACCTCTCCCCCTCATACAATGTGTGGCCGGCCCCTTATTTTAGAATGAAGAGAGAAAAAAACTCAAACCATGAAGGGAGGTGATGGTAGTAAAAGTAGAAAGGTGACCACAACAAAAAAGGCAATGATAACATTATCAAATCAATATCAAATCCTTTCTAATCTCATGATGATAAGAATATCAAAATGAAGCTACAAATGCAAGAAACCCCTCCACAATAAGTTATTTGCACACTTGCAAATAACCCCCTCCATCGGAAAGTCCGGCCGCGAAAGAACAAAGGAAAACCGGCCGGAATGGAATGCAAACTGGCAACTTCAGAAAACTGATCCCGTAATAAATTAAAGGAAAACCCCGCTACTGCATATACATGCCCGCATTTGTATTCCCACTGAACACAAATGCAAAGAGACAAAATCAACACTGTCAAATACTAGTATCCGGCTTAAACCAAAGCCGGCTAGTAAAAACCGTCCGATCACGATCCATGCAATACCGCACGTATCTGATCAAACCCTGCCATATATCCATACTGCCTCTACAGCGTTTCGCCCGAAACCTGAGTAACTGTGTGTGGTGGACTCTAAAGACTCGTCAATATTATGGCTGTGGATTTAACCACTAGCACGTCAGAGGTATCAGCCATATGTGATGGGCTACCAGCTATTGACCAAAAGGGACGTCGATGAGCGAACTCATCCTGACACCCTTCTGAGCCTGTCAGTGACAATATCCGTACAGTCCGGTCCGTTCGTCTATGAGTGTCGTATAGCGGGCCTAGGGGGTTGGTAAAAGTCAAACCCCCAAAAGCGGTACAGGTCGTGTCAGAGTGTAGCCTAGAACACCCTGAGATACTACTGGAATACCTACCAGCAAATCTCCTGCCTTGGCCAAGGACTTTTCATGTACTGGCTCTCCTAGACACAGCGCGACCTCACCCCCAATACCGGGAGAGACGAACCCCTGCAGATCCTTGTTAGTTGTATGTATGCCCTAGAGGCCAGTATTGTACAGATTATGTCTATTATATTGGATGCTTGGACATATATAGAGATGACTTTCTTGCTCGACATGATAGTATGCTATCTGGTTGCTCTTTATCTTAACATGTACACTAGTCTCTTTATACTGTCTTATAGTTACATGTTGGTAAAGCCCTTAGGATTTGTACTTGACTACCTGGACTATGATGCAGATCATACTAGTGGGGACATGGTAGTCCATAAGTACATCCTTCAAGATCCCTAGTCGTGGGTGTATCGAGACGGGGCATCGATATACCAGAGTAGACTAGCGTATACGCTTCTCGACCCATGTGATGGGCGATGGATGATCCCATATCCATTGGTGTTTGACATCAGAGATGGTATACGGGTGCTCAGTGGAGACTGGGTACACTGGACGGACTCGCCGAGAACTCCCAGATGGTATTATACCTCACGTCAGATGGCAGTTCTCAGGTGACACTTGTACAGGTTAGTCTGTAGACCTGAGATCGTCATAGAGTCTTGTGTGATTCCCACTGTGCTTTGATCTCCACCTTACCACGTCCATGAGGGCGTGCAAAACGGTGGTCTTTGGGTACAGTCCCGAGTCACATGGAGGCAATGAGCGATAGGAGGGGTTTCGTCTCTCCCGGTATTGGGAGTTGATGTTGCGCTGTGCTCGATTGGCCGTAACAGGGAAGTCCCTGGCCAGGGCTGATCAGAGATTTGCTAGTAAGTGTTACCAGTAGTTTCTCGACCCGTTACGAGCCTCACATCGGCATGACTTATCGGGTTATTGGGGTCTGACGTTTACCACCCCTAGACTTGATATGCGACGTATCTGACGAAGAGACCGGACTGTACGGTAAGTGTTACTGGTCGGATTCGCAGGAGTGTGAGCGGGCTAGCTCGTCGATCTTCTAATTGCTCAATACCCGGGTGGCCGTTACGTTTAGCAGACCGCTTGCGGCTTGTGGGTGCTTGATATGATCATCATCTGCTACCGGCGTATTGACGAGTCTTTAGAGTCCTACACAAAGGTTTCCTGGTTCAAGCGAAACGAAATAGGAGCGCATATGAGATATGTGCAGGACCGAGAATAATGCGTGTATGTGATACCGCATTTCATTCTCGCGATATATGTTTCGATTGGTTATATTCGATATGACCTAGTTATCGAATCATTGATTCGATAAATCGATATATTACATTCTAGTCGGCCATGTGCGACATGACCGGATCATTGAATCAAATGTTGATTTAATGATCTAATGCATAATTATATATTTGATATATTGCATTGCATTAACTAGTATTGGTTCACTTTAAACGGATTTTTCTCACTTGATGCACATTGTATATGTGATATGCTTTAGTGCACTACTTTGTATCATGTTTGATGATACTTGATCATATAGTTAAGTTTATAGAATTAATCCATGGTTAATTTGATAATTAGGGTTTTGCATATTCATTTATTTATTTATTTGTTTATTTATTTATTTGAAATGAGTTATGATAAGAATGGTGGCTAAGTTTGTTTTATATTGAAGCTTCATGAAGCTTTGACTTTGCTAACCATCCTTATCTTCATGCTTAACCCTAACCCATCCAAGTGACCATGGTTAATTCTCTACACTTAACCCTAGTTCAAGTTATGATAAGTATTTGATTAAAATTTATTTTTATCACAAGACTTATCATATTTTTTTTCTTGAGCTCATCTTCTTCTTCTTCTTCAAGCTTGCTACAACAATGGCAACTTGAGATCTAGTGAGATAAATCCAATTCTAAAGTGAACCCACCTCCTATTTCTTCACCCTCTACCTCTTGCCAAGTTGTTTTGGGTGTTTACTTCACAAGTTTCACAAGTTTGTGAAGTCGGAGCTTGAGTTTGTGCAACCTCGACGTAGATCGTCTTTGACACGAAGCCGACGACCTATTCCACACGTTTTCCCGATGAAGCCGACGGAGGAGTCTAGGATTCATGATGTACAGCGAGAAGACTTCGTTGCGGAGCCGTGGAGGTGGATATCCGGATCTACAAAGGTTGTAATTTCCGTATCCTAGTAGTTAAGTGTTAACTAGCTTTATATTTCGCCTAAACTTCTAGTCTAAGATCCGTTGTCTAGGGTTTCTCGGCACCATTTTTTTTAAATTGGCATGTTCGATGCCTTGTGAGACCTTACGAGAGTGCCTAGGAACCTTTCACTGGTATCAGAGCCTAGCTAGAGCCTTAGGCGAAGTCTAGACGGAGTTTGAAGTCCGGACGAACCCGAAACCCCGATGCCCAAGAGCTCTCTGGACATTTCATGAAATCTGGGAATTTTTGATATTAAAAATGCTTAAAAAATTCACCAAAGAATTCTAAGAATTACTGTTTAAAACATTTCCCATGAACAGTTCAATGAGCCGCGGAAACGCGGCAGAAGCATGGCTTCTGCCGCTGTTCCGCGGTCAGATAGTGACGTCAGCCCCACTTCTTTGCACAGTAATACCTGATAAATTCTGGTGAGTTTTCTGGGTATTTTTAAATTGATTTAAAGGTTGAGTGCTCTGGGGTTATATTGGGAATCGACGATTCGATCGGAATATCAAACTTTGTCTATGTGTTTTTCCAGATAACTGTAGAATATGTTAAAGAGTTCGACCGGATATAAATACCCAGGTTTTCCCCTGCCGGAATAATTCCATGTGTTGGATTTTTCTGTGGTTAAAAGACGTTCTGAGCAGTGCAAGTAACGCGATGGTCTCTCTAGAAGACAACAAACCTTAACTCGATTATGTGACCGTCTTGAACTGCCCTTTGAACCTTCGGGTTTGGGGCAGTACGGCGTGCCACATGTGAGGCGTTGGCTTGACCCTTCTACGGCTGGACCGTTGGTACTGAGGTATGAAGTGAATGTCTTTGAACCTATTTCATGTGTTGATCGGTGTCGGGAAAACTTGGGTGTTCGAATGTTCGATCGGAAAGTTTGATATATTCTATTTATCCGGAATTGGATACAATAATTGGAATTCACAAACAGTTATGAGATAACTGGATGAATGTTATAAATCTAGCAGTTTAGTCCCATACAATATTGAAAAGAGTTTTCGATAATGAGACTAAAATACGGGATTTATATCTGTTAGGCATGTGATGTCTAAAGAGGTTGCGGATTCCAATTGTTGTAGTTTTACACTTTCTTTTCTGTGACCGTAAGTGTAGTATGTTCATATCGCCGGTTTCGTTGCTATACGTCAACGACAATTGGGGTATGCATACTTACTTACGTTGATGACATGTGATGTTATGTGTTGCTGGATATGTTATATTGGATCGTCGTATTCGAATAGCCGGGGGGTTTTTATGTGAGATGAGTGTTTTTCATTTTCATTCATGTAAAAACTTGTATGTAATATTCTTTTCTTTGGGGCACTTCCAGGTAGCGGAAGTTGTCACCCTTTGTATATTATTTACTTTTCCACATTAGGATAGACCCAAGGAGGGGAGCACAAGTAACCGGGTTCTGGGGTCCAGTGGGAGACCAACTCGAGGAGTCGAGTCCGGGTCTCCTAACCCTAGAATTGGCAGGGTTGCTTGCCGCTCTCGTAGGGGTCTAGGGGTGTGGGATTGGCTATTCATCACGACCGTGGAATCCGTGTTTTATACTGGCTCGTATTGAAAACACGGACGTCCTAGTATATCCAATATTTCATATGTTTATTCTGCTGCGATATCTGTGTTGTGATTCTGTGATGGATATAGTATATAGTATATATGATATATTATATCGACGTTACTTATGTTTTACACCCGCGCTAGCCCTGCCCTGCTCTGTCGTTAGTTACCTAACCTAACGGTGCACGATGGGACATCGAGGCAAATGCGGATGGCATAAGTGTACGTCATATCTATCTGTGATGTTTAGGTATTTAAATGATGGGACTTCATTAATGTGATTAATGAAAGATAAGAAACCTAAGATGTTGTAGAATCGAATTTTAAAATAAAACAGGTAGCTACAGTTCTTGCTTTGCACAGCGGTATATATGATATACCCCGCACCTTATTCGATGAGGAAAGGACCGAGATCCCTTCACCGGGAGTGACTCCTTTAGCAATAACTGGCAGATGCTACACACTCGGTTTGCTTTTGACTGCTTTTGGGTTTTTGCTTTGCACAGCGATATATATGATATATCCCGCACCTCATTCGACGAGGAAAGGACCGAGATCCCTTCACCGGGAGTGACTCCTTTAGCAAAACTAGAAAAGCCTCAAAATCACTCCATTTCAAAACATCATTTGATTCTACAACGATATCAAGTTCATTACGCTCATGGTTTTTATGAAAAACCTGCGTAGCCCTCCGTCATTTCAGATAAAGACTGTTTAGTATTCGTGCTGCGTTTGTTGGCCTTTGTCAAGGCGTAGTGTGCGGTAGCTGAATAGTGCTTATCTGTTTATGCATATGATGCAGATTGTTTCAGGGTAGTCGTACGACCTTGTTGGCCTTTGTCAAGGGTCGTGCGGGTGGGTTTGATTCAATCAAGAAATGACGGGTTGAACTTGACTAGCATCCTGTGATTTGTTGGCCTTTGTCAAGGTCATAGGACACTAGGGGCAAAATATTATCGGGAATTTCAAGTGTTGAAATTTGCAATGAGATTGCATACCTTCTATGAGATAGTTGGATCCCGATACCCGCTGCGAGTAAGAGTTACTCCTGGGAGAGTTTTACACATTGCAATTAGCCGATCAAGTAGGTGTCTAGAAAGGTGTCAACGGGGTTACGCCTCTGGGAAAACGAGATTTACATTAATTAGGTTCGTGCGAAAGCACGCGGGACCTCCCTCAAAGTACCGACACTGGCCTGGCTGAAAGATTGGCGAACTTGTAGTGTGTAATTAATCCCGGCTAGTCTTTCCTTTTAGGGTTTGGAGGAAGATTTGATAAAAAGCAGTGGGAGCCATCCTGATTAGATAAGATAATAACCAATCTGATCTTGCACGAGCTTACGCTAAAGTGTTTTCTTCTCTCTCTCTCCAGGTAGCGACCATTTCATGCCTTAATAAAGATAATAAAATGGATGTATTGACCGAACCCGCATGTTATACTGTGCTGGGGAACGTTGGTTCCGTTCTTTCCTATAAGAGTTATAGGACTGAACAGGATATAGGGGAATACCAGGATTCCCATACCACCCGAATGAAGAAAGTACATGATGATGCATTTTCTTCGGGTGTGTTCGTCACTGAGAACTGTTTCTCCATTTGCTCTACGTCCTGGGTATTGGATACCGGGTCAGGATCCCATATATGTAATCAGTTACATGGGCTTAGGAAAGGTAGAGAACTTGGAGAAGGTGATAAAGACATTAGAGTCGGAAATGGTGCAATTGTTGCAGCTAAGACTGTCGGGGAATATCACCTTGTATTACCAACTGGTAATACATTGGTTCTGAACGAATGCTATTACATGCCGAACCTGATATGCAACATTATATCGGTTTTTTTATTAAGTAAAGAGGGATATAATTTTGTATTACAGGACAATGTTATGAACATTTTCCATAACCAAAAGTTGGTTGGATCAGGCACGTTGTGCAATGGCTTTTATGTTCTAAACCAATCAACAGTCCTCAGCATAACAAACACACACAAGAGGAAGAGTTCTGAACTCAACGAATCCTTCTTGTGGCATTGTAGACTGGGTCACATCAATGCGACACGACTGGCTAAGTTGCATAAGGATGGATATTTAAATCCGTTTGAATTTTCATCCTATGACACTTGCCAGTCATGTCTCAAAGGCAAGATGACCAAGACTCCGTTTACGGGACACGGAGAAAGAGTTACCGAACTCTTAGGACTGATACATAGTGATGTATGCGGTCCCATGTCTACACATGCCAGGGATGGTTCTTCGTACTTCATTACATTCACTGACGATCTTTCTAGATTCGGATATGTGTTCCTGATGAAACACAAATCAGAAGCTTTTGAGAAATTTAGAGAATATAAACAAGATGTCGAGAACCAAACCGGAAAAAGTATTAAAATCCTTCGATCAGATCGGGGAGGTGAATACTTGAGCAATGAATTCCTGGACTTCCTAAAAGAGAATGGGATTCTCTCTCAGCTAACTCCTCCATATACACCACAGCACAACGGTGTATCGGAGCGGAGGAACCGCACCCTATTAGATATGGTGCGCTCTATGATGAGTACAGCTGAGTTACCTATTTCCTTCTGGGGTCATGCGCTGGAGACAGCAGCATACCTATTGAATCAAGTTCCATCTAAATCTGTACCTACCACACCATATGAGATATGGAGTGGGAAGAGACCATGTCTTAAACGAGTTAAGATATGGGGTTGCCCGGCCTATGTCAAAAGGCAAAATCCGGACAAACTCGAGGCACGGTCAGTTCTATGCAAGTTTGTGGGATATCCCAAACATTCACATGAATATCTTTTCTACCATACAGAGGAACAAAAAGTGTTTGTTTCTCGCCATGCCACCTTTTTGGAAAAGGAATTTCTTGCAAAAGAAATTAGTGGCGATGAGGTAGAACTGGAAGAAATTCCAGCAACACAAACTCAAACTGAAGATTTAGTGGAACCAGAGGATTCAGTAGCTCCCGACGAACCCCAGCCTCTCCGCCGATCTAGTAGGGTTTCTCGTCCACCTGAGAGATACTATGGTTTTCTCATTGATGGTGGTAGTGAGGATTGCATCATGGAGGATGATGACCCAACTAGCTTCGAGCAGGCCATCACGAGTGGGGACTCAGTGAAATGGCTGGATGCTATGCGGTCCGAGATGGATTCCATGTACACCAACAAAGTATGGACTTTGGAAGTTGCTCCTGAAGGGGTAAAACCCATTGGGAGCAAGTGGATCTTTAAGAAGAAACTTGGTGTAGATGGGAAAGTGGAGACTTTCAAAGCTAGACTTGTAGCAAAGGGTTTTCGTCAAAGACCAGGTGTGGACTATGACGAGACCTTTTCTCCAGTGGCTATGCTTAAATCCATCCGAATCATGCTTGCCATTGCTGCTTTTCATGACTACGAAATCTGGCAAATGGATGTTAAGACCGCCTTTCTAAATGGTGATTTAGAAGAGTGCGTGTACATGACTCAGCCAGAGGGCTTCGTAGACAGTGGGAGCAGCGGGAAGGTGTGCAAGCTGCTTAAATCCATTTATGGATTAAAGCAAGCATCGCGGAGTTGGAACATCTGCTTTGACGTCGTTATCAAAGAGTTTGATTTCGTCAAAAATCCAGATGAACCTTGTATCTACAAGAAGGTGGCAGAGAGTAAGGTTGTCTTCCTCGTATTGTACGTGGACGACATACTCTTGATAGGAAATGATATTCCTATGCTGCAATCGGTCAAGCTCTTCTTATCACATAGATTCTCAATGAAAGATCTTGGTGATGCCTCCTGCATATTGGGAATTAGGATCTATAGAGATAGATCCAAACGGATTTTGGGATTGTCCCAATCCAGGTACATTGACACCATACTAAAGAGGTTTAGTATGGAAGAGTCCAAGCGTGGGAATATGCCCACGATCTCTGGAGTCACTCTCTCCAAAGAGATGTCTCCCAAGACTGATTTGGAGAGAGCTCGCATGCAAGGGATACCCTATGCTTCGGCGGTAGGCTCTATCATGTATGCGATGCTATGTACCAGACCCGATGTAGCATACTCGCTAAGTGTAGTGAGAAGGTATCAGGCTGATCCTGGAGAGAGTCACTGGACAGCTGTGAAGAGCATTCTCAAGTACTTACGAAGGACCAGAGATATGTTCTTGGTGTATGGTAACGAAGAACTCCAAGTGGAGTCCTTTACCGATTCGAGCTTCCAGAGTGATAAGGACGACTCTAAGTCGCAGTCGGGCTTTGTCTTTACCCTTTACGGAGGGGCGGTTAGCTGGAAGAGTTCCAAGCAGGAAACCGTGGCAGACTCGACGATGGAGGCTGAATACATCGCTGCCAACGATGCTGCTAAAGAAGCTGTTTGGATCAAGAAGTTCATTACTGAACTTGGTGTGGTTCCATCCATTGAGCGTCCAATACCTTTGTATTGCGATAACAATGGAGCGGTGGCTTTGGCCAAGGAACCCAGGTCCCATCAGCGGTCCAGGCATATTCTGAGGCGGTATCACCTGATCCGGGAGATAGTTGATCGCCGGGAGATCGAGGTCAGGAGAGTTGACACGAAGAACAATACGGCGGATCCACTCACGAAGGCCATTCCCCAGATACAGTTTGAGAGACTCTTCGGGATGCTCGGTATGAGATACTACAGCAGCTGGCCCTAGTGCAAGTGGGAGATTGTTAGTTGTATGTATGCCCTAGAGGCCAGTATTGTACAGATTATGTATATTATATTGGATGCTTGGACATATATAGAGATGACTTTCTTGCTCGACATGATAGTATGCTATCTTGTTGCTCTTTATCTTAACATGTACACTAGTCTCTTTATACTGTCTTATAGTTACATGTTGGTAAAGCCTTTAGGATTTGTACTTGACTACCTGGACTATGATGCAGATCATACTAGTGGGGACATGGTAGTTGATCAGTCGAATATATTGCATATTTTAACCGGCAATTTCCCTATCATTTGCATACATATAGAAGTGTTCGGCATTCATATTCTACATATTAGCAAATTGGTCGCAAAATATCAGATTACATGTATTCGACCTTAAAACCGGCATTTCTAGGGAAATTGACTGCATTGCATTACATAGCATATTTTCTATATCTTGCAACCCGTGTTTCGAAGTCTGTGCAGGAAAAGAGAAGCTTGCTCGATCATTACATTGCTCGACCATTACAATTGCTCGTAAACTCACTAAATGCAAATCTGGTACTAATACAAAGGAGTAATTGCAAATCAAAACATCAGAGAAAAGCCCACACTACAGTACAAGCCCACACCAGAAGACTAGAAGTCCAAGCTCACCTTCAAAGCGCGGAACCGCGGCACATTGGGTGAATACACGGCGGATCCGCGGTGGGCCCAAGGGTTCAGACTCTCAATTTTAGACCAAAACTCCTGAATCAGTGGCTACAGTTCAGAAATGTAATCCAAGTTCCAGAAAACTCCAGAGAGTTCTACCAGATCAGCAAACACTTTGAGCTTCACTTAATTAGCCTATTATTCTAGAACTTTCCCTAAACCCTAGCTTAAACCCTAAGCTAACTCCTAACAAACTCCTTCTAGAAACTCTTCAACAAACTTTGGGAGGGAAAGTTCTAATTCAAACCTAAACCTAGGGTTTGGGAGTTCTATAAATAAGACCCTAGGCTCATTGTAAGGGAGGATTCAACCTTGGGAAAGCTTAGAAAAATCAATCTCTTTCTTCATCCCCTCTTCCTCAAGTTTAGTGAGAGAGCTTGTAGGAAACCCTAACCCTAAATCCAATCACAATTCAAGATCTTGAGTGCAAGCCAAGCAAGATGCCTTCAACCCTTTTATGAGCCGAGCCGATCTTCAATCGGGCAAGAGATCAAAGTAGATCCATGATCCACGGAGACGAGCGAAGCCGAGTCAACGATCGATTTCTTCTTCTTGTAGATTCTTGAAAGAATGTATTGAAATTGTTGATTAAATAAAAGGTGATATTCTTTTATCTTGTTTTCTTTAAATTCCGCATCATGTTATCTTTACAAATCTTTAATATTGTCTTTTGTGGTGATGTGTGAATAAAACTCCGCTCGTCGAGGAGTCGAGACGGATACTAGAATGATGATGTAACATAGCTTTAATCGATTCTTAATTCCCATGAGTTTTGTAAACCCTAGCTAGTTCAAAAAACGACGACCCATTTCGTTTCGATGCTTTCTTAATTGACATCGATCGAAATTGGGGAGTTACGATCGTTTCTTGAATTTGGTAGAGGCTAGAAAAGGAATGATATCGACGAAAGAACAAGGGTTATAGGATGAAACCCTAGTTTCACGATAAAGCCCCAACTCTCGTCGATCATCATCAATCTAGTATCAATCCTTCGAAGGACAAGAACACGATATCTTTAGATTACATCACGTTTATTGATCCTATCGATTCCTACGAGCCTCTCTTATATTCTTGATTGTTGATTGGAAATATTATCAAAACAACCGATTCTTGATTGTTTATAGTTTCTTGATTCTTGCATAAAGAATAGTGACACTTGAATACAAATCATTCTTGAATCATGTTTTCTTTTATTGTTGCTTAACTTTTCATTTCAAACGTATCGAAATACAAGTGAATCGTGCAATCCCTGTGGACGATCCGCACTCACTACAAACTACATCCGATACCGTAGTTTGATTGCGGTCAAAATAGTTTTTGGTTGTGAAGTTCTTTACAAATTTCTCTATATACTACACAACGGGAAAAACGATCAATCAAAATGGCGCCGTTGCCGGGGATCGCGCTAATTCATTTGCAATTTTAGTTTGAAGTGAAAGAATTATTACATTTTACTTCTTGAAATCAAAATTCGTACAAACTCTTACACGTGTGTTGTGATTTGACTGCAAGGTGATCTGGAGCATTCTGTGTTGTGGAAAAATTATTTGGAAAATACCACAGAACCGAGGGAAGAAACAGAAAGCAGCTGTTGAAATTCAGTACAGTGTTCTCACTGTTGGAGCGCGGATCAGCGGCCTTAACCCATTAAATGCGGCGGATCCGCGGCTTGGTGAAGGGATCACTGAAAAATTTTCAGCTCAGGTAACTTCTGTCTCTCTCCCCTCTCCTCTTTTAGCTCCAATTAACCCTTTGCTGCAGGATTCTTTGCAAATAAATCGCAGCGCGCAAAAGCAAAATAAAAATTGTGTGTGATTTTTGATTTCTTGGTTGTTTGCATTCTAATACGGAAATTTAAGGGGCACGGCCAAATCCAAATTAGGTGGGGATTTCATTACCCTTCCTAGGCCCCGAAAATCGCAAAACTTGCATCCGCATTACCCTCATTAATTAAAAGAAATCTAGAGAAGACTCTAAGGACTGTCGCGCTCAATAGGACAAGAGAAGGTCGTGGGTAATTCATTGCTTATCCGCGTTTTCTTGTGGTGCCTAAGGCGAGTGTGTCTAAGGCTAGTGGTTATTAATTAGGGCCACTGTAGTGGTGGTTCCTTCCCACTTACCTGGCACTTATCCGGCCACAGGGGGACAAAGAGGCAGTGGAGGATTGATCCTGCGACTTGTCTTTTGGCAGTTAGGAGCGGTCTAGAGATCGGACCTAGGTGACCACTAGATTCTAGGGTTTTGTGCTGCATTTGTTTTGTCGCATCATTTTTTTCAAAATCCGTCCCTTTTTCAAAAGCAAACACCGCATTCATCATACCCCTAATTATAAAGTTAACGCTGCCACTTGTACTAACCCTTTTTAGTGCAAGATAGGCTGGACACGGGATTCTAGTGCCCGTTTAGTCCGCGTACCTTTTATCGACTCCGAAGTCGATAATTCTCCATTTACCTTTTCTTTACCCACTACCACACCCACACCGATGGATCCGAATCCATCAAACTTCTTTAACCCTAATCTGCCACCGTCCGTTGGTGCGCAGAATCCACCCCACATTTCTCTCCAGGAAAGATGCTATCCACATAGAGGTCCTCTTTCGACCTGCTTATCCACACCACCAGCCAATGGGGATAACTTTGAGATTAAGCCCCAGTATATCAATCTTTTACCCAAATACCACGGACTCGAGACCGAGGACGCTTACGTTTTCATTACCAAATTTGAAAACGTATGCGCAATGATGGGTACGTCACAACTTTCAGTGGATGCGATGCGTCCACGACTTCTTCCATTTACTTTGTGCGATATAGCCGAGAAGTGGCTATATAACACCACCGCACACTCTATTACGAATTGGGAAGAATTCGTCGCTGCATTCCTTAAGAAATTTTACCTAATCCAAAAGACGGCTCGAATCCATAGCGAACTGAACCAATTTGCCCAGCTCCCTGCCGAACCATTTTCAAAATACTTTGAACCTTTCAAGGATCTATTGGTTCAATGTCCTCACCACGGCATCCCGAGATGGGAGCTTTGCCGAATCATATATGAGGGCAGTAACCCTAGCACTAAATAGAGCCTTGAAAACATGTGTCAAGGTACTTTTATGACCAAAGATGACGGGGAAGCCTGGCGATACTTAGAAGAGTTCGCTGAAAAGTCACTAATTTGGGAGAGTGGAACACAACCATTGAATAGAGGTGGCGTACACCAAATAGATGTGTCCATAGGTGTTCGAACTGAAATGGCAGCAATGCAAAAGAAGCTCGACGCTATGGAACACAAATTTGCAGCAGCCTCCCTAAACCCAATGTCGCTCCCCAAAACTGTTTGTGGTTGCTGTTCTGATCCGTCACATTTAACGGAAGAATGTCCATTAAACTCTGCGTTTCAAGGTCACGAGCATTCTAATGCCGCATTTCAAAGACCTCGAAACGATCCATATTCTTCCACGTACAATCAGGGTTGGAGGAACCACCCGAATTTTGCTTGGAACCAAAACCAATCTCAAAACACGGTTCCAAACACGAATCAATTTCAACGGGCTCTTCCTCCACCACAACAGCAACCCCTTCAACTCACTCAGCACCCCTATCAGTCACAAAATTTCCAAAATCAGGGCAACACTCCTGCACAGTCTAATCCTATGCAGCCCTGTGCTGACGATTTCTCTCAATTCACTCAAACCATGAAATCACTTTTATCAAATTTCATGGATGTTTCGACTGAGGTTAGATCTTCCGTCAATGAGATAAAGAAAAACTCAGCGTCCCAAGCTGAGAGTATCAAAACGATGGAAGCTGAAATCGCACGCTTAAAAGCCGAAATGAGTGCGAGAGAAAAAGGGAAACTTCCCTCTCAACCCCTACAGAATCCTGGGTATTACAATGTAAATGCCATTACAACGTTGAGATCGGGAAGAGTGCTGAACAATCATGTCGGGGAAGAGATTGATAATACTGAAAATCATATCAACACCCCGGCTGAGTCTTTTCCACACACACACACTTCACCTTCTGATCCTTCTTCTTCTACCAAACCACCTTCGCACGAGCCTATTCTCCATTTCCCTTTAGGCTCGACACCTTCACCCAACCCTTATAGTTCTCCACAGACGGTCCCCACACCTCCTTTGGGACCTCGTCTACCCCCCTTTCCTTCTCCTATGATGGACCCCGCGCTTATTGCGAAAGCTCCTTACCCGAACCAGCTAAGGGCTAACAGAACGAGTCCTCATATGGAAAATTTTTTAGAGATGTTCAAACAGGTTAACATCAATATCCCTCTCCTAGATGCGATTCAGCAAGTCCCCGCTTATGCGAAGATTCTTAAGGACTTGTGCACTAGGAAGAGGAAGACCCAAGTGCCAAAGAAGGTCTTTATGTCTAATAACATCAGCACTGCTTTTATACCCTAGCTTCCAAAGAAAAGAAAGGACCCAGGTTGTCCTACAATATCGATTTTGATTGGGGGTAAAAACATAAATCGTGCTCTTTTAGACCTTGGCGCGAGTGTTAACCTGTTACCTTATTCTGTCTATGAGCAATTAGGGATTGGAGAGCTGAAACCTGCTCATTGCACTCTCCAGATGGCAGACCGATCTATCACCAAACCAAGGGGTGAATTAGAGGATGTGTTGATAAAGGTCGGGGAATTCGTTTTCCCTGTAGACTTCATTGTGCTCGACACACATCCTGTAGCAAACCCCCGGGGCCAAATTCCGGTGATTCTAGGTCGTCCTTTCCTTGCCACTTCCAACGCTGTTATAAACTGTAGAAATGGTTCAATGAATTTATCATTTGGAAATATGACCATTGAACTAAACATCTATAAAGTTGGAAGTCAGCCATCAGAACCCTCAGCTCATATTTTAGATGTGTGCTCTGTCCATGAGATCGCTCCCGATAGTTGTGGAGCTGAGGATCTTTGCTTTACTGATCTCGATGACATTAGCACATCTCTGTTTGACTTTGCACATGATCTTAGTGAGGACACTTTAGCTACACATGAGTCCTGCACTTCTGACTTTTCTCCACCCGAGTCTGTATCTTTCACAGGCTCTGAGCTTCTTTGTAGATCCAAAAATCAATCTATGACCCTTCCTTCTATCATTTCTCCGCCTGAGTTAGATCTCAAAGTTTTACCTTCTCACCTGAAATATGCTTATCTTGGTGAGAACGAGTCATTACCGGTTATCATTTCCGCTTCTCTTGCATCAGAGCACGAGAATGCACTTTTATCGGTATTGAGATCTAACAAAGAGGCGTTTGGTTGGAGTATGGCGGACATCAAAGGGATTAGTCCCTTGATAGTTGAACATCATATACATGTGATGGATGATGCCAGACCGACCCGAGAACCACAGAGACGGTTGAATCCCGTCATGAAGGAAGCTGTCATGAAAGAGATCGTCAAATGCTTAGATAGTGGTATTATCTACCCCATCTCCGATAGCCAGTGGGTGAGTCCTATACATGTCGTTCCTAAGAAATCCGGCATCACAGTTATCACAAATGAGGCGAATGAGTTGATTCAGACACGCGCCCAAACTGGGTGGCGTGTATGCATCGATTATAGAAAACTCAACGCTGCTACGAGGAAAGACCATTTTCCTCTACCATTTATTGATCAAATGCTGGAACGCTTAGCGGGACGAGAGTTTTATTGTTTTATGGACGGATACTCAGGCTACAATCAGGTCCCCATCGCCAAAAAGGATCAAGATAAAACCACTTTTACTTGTCCTTTTGGTACCTTTGCTTACAGTCGCATGCCCTTTGGGTTATGCAATGCTCCCGCTACCTTTCAGCGGTGTATGATGGGGATATTCTCTGATATGGTAGAGAATTTCCTGGAGATCTTTATGGACAACTTCTCGATTTTTGGTGACTCTTTTTCTGATTGCCTAGCAAATCTTGACGCTGTTCTTACTCGTTGCAAAGAGAAGAACTTGACATTAAACTGGGAAAAATGCCATTTTATGGTCCAAGAAGGAATAGTACTTGGACATGTCATTTCACAGAAAGGCATTGAGGTTGACAGAGCTAAAGTAGATGTCATTCAAAACCTGCCTCATCCCAAAAGCATCAAAGATATTCGCTCTTTCCTTGGCCATGCGGGCTTTTATAGGAGATTCATTAAGGACTTTAGCAAAATTGCTAGACCTTTAACACTACTCCTGGCCAAGGATACGACCTTCCATTTCGACTCGGATTGCGAGACAGCTTTCGACTCACTTAAACACTCACTCACTTCAGCCCCCGTTTTATCATCACCAAATTGGGACTACCCCTTTGAGCTGATGTGTGACGCATCTGATTTTGCAGTAGGTGCAGTCTTAGGACAGCACATTGATAAGATGCCACACGTGATTTACTATGCTAGTAAGACCCTGAATGATGCGCAAATCAATTATACAACCACCGAGAAAGAGCTTTTAGCGGTTGTATTTGCTTTAGAAAAATTCAGGCCTTACTTAATCAGCTCACCTATAGTTGTGTATACTGACCATTCTGCTTTAAAACATCTTCTGGCGAAGAAAGATGCAAAAGGTCGACTAATACGTTGGATCCTTCTTTTACAAGAATTCGATCTTGTTATCAAAGATAAGAAAGGATGTGAAAACGTAGTAGCTGACCACCTTTCACGCATCGTTTCTTCCCCTATGACCCTGCCGATTGATGACTCATTCCCTGATGAACAACTCTTGAGCATATCCGCTGAACCATGGTTCAGGGATATTGTGAACTATCATGCCACGGGACTTATACCGAGCGATTGGTCAAAACAGGACAAATATCGTTTTCTTTCCCAAGTAAAACACTTTTACTGGGATGAACCCTATTTGTTTAAGTATTGTCCTGACCAGATCATTCGCCGGTGCGTCCCAAATGAAGAGTTCAAGAGTGTTCTTTCATTCTGTCATGATCAGGCTTGTGGGGGTCACTTTAGTCCTAGAAAGACAGCGGAAAAGGTTTTGCAATGTGGATTTTACTGGCCGACCTTATTCAAGGACGCATTTGAGTATTGCAAAACCTGTACACAATGTCAGTATACAGGTAGAATATCCCAGAGGAATGAAATGCCTCAGCAACCCATTCTGGTTGTTGAAATGTTTGATGTTTAGGGCATAGATTTTATGGGTCCTTTTCCCAACTCCTTTGGGAATCTGTACATATTGCTGGCGGTTGATTATGTCTCAAAGTGGGTAGAAGCCATTCCATGTCGCACTAATGACAGGAAAGTTGTCATTAAGTTCTTGAAAGAGAATATCTTTTCGCGATTTGGACACCCACGCGCTATCATTAGCGATAATGGGACACACTTTTGCAACAGGTCTTTCGAGACTCTGATGCGAAAATACTCAATCAACCACCGACTTTCTACACCCTATCACCCCCAAACAAGCGGGCAGGCTGAAATCTCTAACAGACAGATCAAACTTATCCTGGAGAAAACTGTTGCTAAGAATAGAAAAGACTGGTCGACCAAATTGACGGATGCTCTTTGGGCATTCAGGACTGCATATAAGACCGACCTAGGAATGTCTCCATATAGGATAGTGTTTGGAAAAGCATGTCATCTACCTGTCGAGATAGAGCATAAAGCATTGTGGGCTATAAAAGAAATAAATTTTGATCTAAACCTTGCTTGCAACTTTCGGAAGCTGCAACTTAACGAGCTAAGCGAACTCCGCGATGAAGCTTATGATAATGTTGTAATCACAAAGAATAGGACTAAGGTTTTTCACGATAAAAGCATTTTAAGGAAAACATTTTTACCTGGTCAACAAGTCCTTCTTTATGATTCACGATTACACCTTCACGCGGGTAAGCTCCGATCTCGATGGAAGGGACCTTTTGTTGTGCGATCTGTATACCCGCACGGGGCAGTAGAAGTAGAAAATGTTAAAAACGGCACATTTTTTAAAGTAAATGGACATAGACTAAAGCCGTATTTTTCCACTGACCCCACGGAGGAGCTCTTGTTCTTACAAGAGCCAGTTTATTTGGATTAAAATTCCTCCGTCTCACCTTCATGTCCAGTATATCATTGCATCATTTTTTGAATGAAGGTGAGTGAAAGATAAGTTTGGGGGAAGTTCTTCACTTATATATTTTGCCCCCACTAATAATTCCTCCCAGATTTACAGTTTTGTAGGTATAACATTCGGCAACAGTGAGGACACTGTTGAAAACAAGTTTGGGGGAGGTTTGTTCTTATTTTTGCATCATTTGCATATCATCTGCATAAGCACAAAACATTTCTTTTAAAAAAATCTGTAAAAATTGAAAAATTTTCAAAACCCATAAAAATTTAAAAATTTTCAAATATAAAAATAATTTTAATATTTACACTTTTTTGTATATAAATAAGATAATGAAAGTTTAGAAAGTGAAAAGTTACATCCATGAGATTAGAAAATTTTTAGAAAACTAAGAAAATTAGAAGTTTTCTTATACGAACTAGTAATAAGTAGTTATGAGCCGTTGTCCCAAGGGTTAGTAAGATGAAGGACGTCACTAATCTGAGGATAAAAATAAGTCTGAAAAATAGTTTCTATTCTGGAAGCCAAACATTTTGAACGTTGCTACCCTGCTATTCGCACTTACACACGTCTTGAAGCCTGGGATAGTAGAGGATACCTTGAAATGCTCTTGTCTTAAAGCCAAAAGTATGAAAAAAAAAATATGGTGAGAAAAATGGACACTGGTTTTGTTATCACTAAGGGAATAAAAAAATATATAGCGAGGGTGCTTCTTCATCTAGTGCCCTAAGGACAACTGGTCTGGGAGTCACTGCTATACCTAAGGTGGTGCAAGACTAGGAAAATACACCAAATAAGCAAGCACATGAGTAATCGGTCGGTTAGTACCTCAAGAAGTATTAACGGTCGCATGAAAGTGTGTGAGCTCATCGAAAAAAAAATATATAATACTGAGGTTGATGGGCAAGAGTATGATAGCTTGAATTGAATTCTCCGGGTGTAGGGATGTCTTTACACACACGCAGGGTTATATGATCGATGTTTGGAATACAGATAGGAATGAAGAATAAGATGATGTTTTATTGAGGGAGGACGTGATTTCTAACATCTTTTCATGACCATTAAGATAGGGCTCATGACAACCGAAAAGCTAGCTTAGTTGGAAACCCTAATTTTCAAGGCTTTTCTTTGACAATTCTTTTCTTTAAATGTAATATTCATGATCTTGCTTTTATTATTGGATTTTGTGGGTGCAATCCGCTGAAAAACCTCAGGAGACAACACTCCTCCTACTAGGGACACCTAGAGGTTTAAAGGCTTGTTGCACATGCTCAGTGCAATCGTGTTGCCTACGAAAGTGTGCTAGTTAGTTTTTCTCTTTCTTTATTTTCTTCTTCTCTTTTTAATAAAACATTCGCTCGAGACGATCGAAATTAAGTTTGGGGGTATTTGATCAGTCGAATATATTGCATATTTTAACCGGCAATTTCCCTATCATTTGCATACATATAGAAGTGTTCGGCATTCATATTCTACATATTAGCAAATTGGTCGCAAAATATCAGATTACATGTATTAGACCTTATAACCGGCATTTCTAGGGAAATTGACTGCATTGCATTACATAGCATATTTTCTATATCTTGCAACCCGTGTTTCGAAGTCTGTGCAGGAAAAGAGAAGCTTGCTCGATCATTACATTGCTCGACCATTACAATTGCTCGTAAACTCACTAAATGCAAATCTGGTACTAATACAAAGGAGTAATTGCAAATCAAAACATCAGAGAAAAGCCCACACTACAGTACAAGCCCACACCAGAAGACTAGAAGTCCAAGCTCACCTTCAAAGCGCGGAACCGCGGCACATTGGGTGAATACGCGGCGGATCCGCGGTGGGCCCAAGGGTTCAGACTCTCAATTTTAGACCAAAACTCCTGAATCAGTGGCTACAGTTCAGAAATGTAATCCAAGTTCCAGAAAACTCCAGAGAGTTCTACCAGATCAGCAAACACTTTGAGCTTCACTTAATTAGCCTATTATTCTAGAACTTTCCCTAAACCCTAGCTTAAACCCTAAGCTAACTCCTAACAAACTCCTTCTAGAAACTCTTCAACAAACTTTGGGAGGGAAAGTTCTAATTCAAACCTAAACCTAGGGTTTGGGAGTTCTATAAATAAGACCCTAGGCTCATTGTAAGGGAGGATTCAACCTTGGGAAAGCTTAGAAAAATCAATCTCTTTCTTCATCCCCTCTTCCTCAAGTTTAGTGAGAGAGCTTGTAGGAAACCCTAACCCTAAATCCAATCACAATTCAACATCTTGAGTGCAAGCCAAGCAAGATGCCTTCAACCCTTTTATGAACCGAGCCGATCTTCAATCGGGCAAGAGATCAAAGTAGATCCACGATCCACGGAGACGAGCGAAGCCGAGTCAACGATCGATTTCTTCTTCTTGTAGATTCTTGAAAGAATGTATTGAAATTGTTGATTAAATAAAAGGTGATATTCTTTTATCTTGTTTTCTTTAAATTCCGCATCATGTTATCTTTACAAATCTTTAATATTGTCTTTGTGGTGATGTGTGAATAAAACTCCGCTCGTCGAGGAGTCGAGACGGATAATAGAATGATGATGTAACATAGCTTTAATCGATTCTTGATTCCCACGAGTTTTGTAAACCCTAGCTAGTTCAAGAAACGACGACCCATTTCGTTTCGATGCTTTCTTAATTGACATCGATCGAAATTGGGGAGTTACGATCATTTCTTGAATTTGGTAGAGGCTAGAAAAGGAATGATATCGACGAAAGAACAAGGGTTATAGGATCAAACCCTAGTTTCACGATAAAGCCCCAACTCTCGTCGATCATCATCAATCTAGTATCAATCCTTCGAAGGACAAGAACACGATATCTTTAGATTACATCACGTTTATTGATCCTATCGATTCCTACGAGCCTCTCTTATATTCTTGATTGTTGATTGGAAATATTATCAAAACAACCGATTCTTGATTGTTTATAGTTTCTTGATTCTTGCATAAAGAATAGTGACACTTGAATACAAATCATTCCTGAATCATGTTTTCTTTTATTGTTGCTTAACTTTTCATTTCAAACGTATCGAAATACAAGTGAATCGTGCAATCCCTGTGGACGATCCGCACTCACTACAAACTACATCCGACACCGTAGTTTGATTGCGGTCAAAATAGTTTTTGGTTGTGAAGTTCTTTACAAATTTCTCTATATACTACACAACGGGAAAAACGATCAATCAGTAGTCCATAAGTACATCCTTCAAGGTCCCTAGTCGTGGGTGTATCGAGACGGGGCATCGATATACCAGAGTAGACTAGCGTATACGCTTCTCGACCCATGTGATGGGCGATGGATGATCCCATATCCATTGGTGTTTGACATCAGAGATGGTATACGGGTGCTCAGTGGAGACTGGGTACACTGGACGGACTCGCCGAGAACTCCCATATGGTATTATACCTCACGTCAGATGGCAGTTCTCAGGTGACACTTGTACAGGTTAGTCTGTAGACCCGAGATCGTCGTAGAGTCTTGTGTGATTCCCACTGTGCTTTGATCTCCACCTTACCACGTCCATGAGGGCGTGCAAAACGGTGGTCTTTGGGTACAGTCCCGAGTCACATGGAGGCAATGAGCGATAGGAGGGATTTCGTCTCTCCCGGTATTGGGAGTTGATGTTGCGCTGTGCTCGATTGGCCGTAACAGCGAAGTCCCTGGCCAGGGCTGATCAGAGATTTGCTGGTAAGTGTTACCAGTAGTTTCTCGACCCGTTACGAGCCTCACATCGGCACGACTTATCGGGTTATTGGGGTCTGACGTTTACCACCCCTAGACTTGATATGCGACGTATCTGATGAAGAGACCGGACTGTACGGTAAGTGTTACTGGTCGGATTCGCAGGAGTGTGAGCGGGCTAGCTCGTCGATCTTCTAATCGCTCAATACCCGGGTGGCCGTTACGTTTAGCAGACCGCTTGCGGCTTGTGGGTGTTTGATATGATCATCATCTGCTACCGGCGTATTGACGAGTCTTTAGAGTCCTACACAGAGGTTTCCTGGTTCAAGCGAAACGAAATAGGAGCGCATATGAGATATGTGCAGGACCGAGAATAATGCGTGTATGTGATACCGCATTTCATTCTCGCGATATATGTTTCGATTGGTTATATTCGATATGACCTAGTTATCGAATCATTGATTCGATAAATCGATACATTACATTCTAGTCGGTTATGTGCGACATGACCGGATCATTGAATCAAATGTTGATTTAATGATTTAATGCATAATTATATATTTGATATATTGCATTGCATTAACTAGTATTGGTTCACTTTAAACGGATTTTTCTCACTTGATGCACATTGTATATGTGATATGCTTTAGTGCACTACTTTGTATCATGTTTGATGATACTTGATCATATAGTTAAGTTTATAGAATTAATCCATGGTTAATTTGATAATTAGGGTTTTGCATATTCATTTATTTATTTATTTGTTTATTTATTTATTTGAAATGAGTTATGATAAGAATGGTGGCTAAGTTTGTTTTATATTGAAGCTTCATGAAGCTTTGACTTTGCTAACCATCCTTATCTTCATGCTTAACCCTAACCCATCCAAGTGACCATGGTTAATTCTCTACACTTAACCCTAGTTCAAGTTATGATAAGTATTTGATTAAAATTTATTTTTATCACAAGACTTATCATATTTTTTTTCTTGAGCTCATCTTCTTCTTCTTCTTCAAGCTTGCTACAACAATGGCAACTTGAGATCTAGTGAGATAAATCCAATTCTAAAGTGAACCCACCTCCTATTTCTTCACCCTCTACCTCTTGCCAAGTTGTTTTGGGTGTTTACTTCACAAGTTTCACAAGTTTGTGAAGTCGGAGCTTGAGTTTGTGCAACCTCGACGTAGATCGTCTTTGACACGAAGCCGACGACCTATTCCGCACGTTTTCCCGATGAAGCCGACGGAGGAGTCTAGGATTCATGATGTACAGCGAGAAGACTTCGTTGCGGAGCCGTGGAGGTGGATATCCGGATCTACAAAGGTTGTAATTTCCGTATCCTAGTAGTTAAGTGTTAACTAGCTTTATATTTCGCCTAAACTTCTAGTCTAAGATCCGTTGTCTAGGGTTTCTCGGCACCATTTTTTTTAAATTGGCATGTTCGATGCCTTGTGAGACCTTACTAGAGTGCCTAGGAACCTTTCAATCCACTCACTGCCTCCATGTGGCTCGGGACTGTACCGAACTAAAACCTGTTTGCACGTCTCCTTTGAGCGTGGTAGGGTAGTAATCAAAGCACAGTGGGAACTCACACGAGACAAATGACGATCTCAGGTAGATGAACTAACCTGTACACATGTCACCAGGGAACTGCTATCTGACGTCTGGTATAATCCTAACTAGCAGGTTCCCTGCGAGTCTTGTCTGGTGTACTCATAACCCAATGAGCACCTGTATACATCTTAGGTGAACCAACTGACACCAGTGGCTTGCAAGACCGGCCACCGCCCCTCGTCGGTGTCTCGACTGTATACACTAGTCTACTCTGGAGTATCGATGCCCTGTCTCGAAACTCCCTCGACTCGGGACCTTTTAAGGATGTGCTTATAGACCCCAGCTCTCACGTATATGATCGCTCTCATACTGCTGGAAGTTAAGCAAGAATCCTAGGGGCTCTATCAACGTGCAATAGCAACTCGTAAGGTCACCTAAAGCAGTACACGATGATAAAGATAAACCAGATATCATACTATCATCTTGAGTAAGACTGTCCTACCGGGATAGGTCCTCCCTCAATCATTGCAATCACGTGCCTGTGATCCAATAATTGACTCTGAGGGCACTATCTCCAACAACCTGTATATCCACATGCTTACATATATGCCTTCACATACTTAAGTGTTAGATACCTGTATACCTATAGAGTATCGTACCATTAGTGATAGGTACATACACACTTTATGTCATAGCTATAGGTATACTTTGCACACATACTTCACTTATACCCAGGAGGTATACTACATCATTACTTATAGGTAGATACATATATCTTGCTATACCTGTACGTTGCACATATATCTGGTTATAGCTACATGTTTACCTTTACTTGATGTTATTTTAGAATTGGAGAGATTAGGAACCGCATGATATTATATTAACTTGTTACATTTAAGTGCTGCTTTTCCTTTATATTCTCGCATTTCAGATTTATGATGCGTATATTATATTCATGGATTTTCGCATTGAGATATAGATTTTTCATGATGTTTTCTGGATTTGGGGACCGTGGGAGTTCATGAAATTATGCATTATTTGAAAAACCCGGTTTCTGACATTTCTGTATCCACCATGAGATTTATCGGTTCTGATTATATACTCCATACGAGGAGTGGTGCCGTATGAGGGTACATGGTGGGGCCCGGTACGGTTCCCCTCGGCAAGATGATCGACGGTCCATGCCGATTGAGCCTGGAAGGTAGGCAAGTACCTACCGGTGACATTACCAATAACTTGGCGGTTATCATGTGGATACCGATGGGAGTCATGTACGTATAGATACGTCAAGAGGCGAGGGTCAGAGCTAGGCACTCGTGCTTTCGGGATAGCGTATGATACGTACCTATCAGGGGGCCAGTCATGGTGACAGCACCTGATAGATCAGCATTTCTGTATCGATGCTTGACACATTGGTTTCATGATATTTCTTTTTTACTCCTTTGTATATATAACAGGGGATTAGGCCGCTGTTATATATGCCCTTACACCAATATTAGTGGAATGGAACGCTAATATATGTGTATTGACATTAATTTATATACGTCATCATATTTATTCATGCAAATATACTTAGAATGTAAAGGACTCATTGACATTGGATTTAGGACATTTGAGAATTCATTTGATATTGATTACAGGATATATATGAGATTGCTGATTTGGTATATTCGGGGTATACGGGATATACTTGATATTGTACATACGGGATATGTGAGATCTACTTGATGTTGTACATTTAGGGTATACGAGATATACTTGATATTGTACATACGGGATATGCGAGATCTACTTGATATTGTACATTAAGGATATGTGAGACTTACTTGATATCATAGACAAATTGGTGGCTGATTTGAGGAAATTGGGATTTGGATTGTCTTGATGGATTTTGATCCTACCACGATATCAGGATTCAGTGGAAATGACATGTTTCATTCCATACTCTACATTTACTGTTTATGCACTGCTTCATGCATTAGTGTACTTGTTAGAGTACCTTCCATGACTGTTACAATTACATACCTTTATTCATATCATTTCTTCATGTATTAGTAGTACCGATATAGTACCTTACATGATTGTACATACAGATTGTCATATTATTATTGCTTCATGTATAAATTATACCTGCTAGTGTACTTTTTCATGATTATTGCATTACATATGACCATTCATTGCTTAGATGCTTGTGTTAGATTTGCGTTGTACGTGGATACTCGCGATTACCTGCATATGTTATTTACTATTCACGAGTTGGCAACTCACCCCCGTTGTGCCACAGTGTTTGCAGGTGTTCCTCAGGATAGTCAGAGGCAGGCTATTATCACACATCTTATCATCTTTTGCTACGGATACCGTCATCAGCTCACAGTGGGCAGTTTGCTTAGGTGGGTTTTGTGGTTATTCGTTGTATTGTATATTTGTTGTATCCCTGTACTCTCCATCTACTATTTTCATATTGACTTAGAGACTTGGTGAGGACGATGTTGTATATTATGTTGTGACTTGTTGTCTTTTATACAGTTTCCTTTTTATCGTCTTCTATTTCTTCGCTATGGCGTCGTATATTTGTTGTGGTGGTTGTTTTCCTCCTTTGGGCGTGGATTTGCTCCTGTTGGGGATGCTTTACTTTATATTTATGTTGTACCCATTTTTGGGGTTGGTTTTTATATAGGAGGTGCTGCCAAAATTTTTAAGAAATAAAATTGGACTTAAAGAATTTATACTCGAGCTTTTTTTTAAAGGTTTAAACAATGTTTCTTATCTTTTCTTGTCTTTTAATGGTTTAGATTTCTGGGTTTTGGCTTTCTTTTACTGCATTACGCCTGTAGACGTTGCGTAGTATTAGGGCCGTCACGTGCCAATTTCGGGTCGTGACAAAGTTGGTATCAGAGTGCTAGGTTTTGCCTTTCGGAGTGTAGGATGACCTTAGTATGATGGAGTAGGTAAGTTAAGCAGAGTAAGGTGGTGTATGTATGTCTGCAGCATACTCACGTTGCAGTACTCCGCCTAATGTGACCTAAGTACAGATTGCTCGAAATTCCTTTCTTGATGATTCATATCCTTGTGATTCGATTTCCGTGTTCATATCGAGTCCTATCCCTATTTATAGCCTTTGCCACCGACGACTATGGCGACTCAGTGAGGTGCAGCGAGGGCCGAGGTCAGAGTTGACTTGGGTAGGTCAAGGACTAACCAGGATGGCACGCTCGTTGCACAGGTGCAGACGGATCCGCCTACGATAGATAGTATCGCTACGCTTGTGGCAGAGATGCAGGACTTGCGCCAGACGATGAGTTCTTTGGTGGAGACCATTCGAGCGCAGCGACAGGAGGTTGTCACCCCTGTTACCCAGTTGTTCCTTGCGATCAGCACACAGCTTTCCGTCACTTACATAGCACCAGTGTATGCAGCCCTAGTTGACAAGACACGTATTCCAGAGACTTCGGGAGTTCCGGAACCGTGGAGGACTCGTACCGGGGTATCAGCTCAGAGACAGAGGCTTAGTCGTCGAGACAGCTTTCGTGACCGTTGTGGGAGTAGCAGAGGTTTGGGACGAGGGGATTCGTGTTAGCTAGATCAGCCGTTTGTTGTGTTAACTTCTGTCAGCGATTCTTTTGTTGCGCGACATGTATTTCAGTCGTATGCCAATCAGATAGGAGATTCATCCGTCACTTGTTCCTTCTAGAGATGTTGGATTTGACGTTCTCCTGGGCACGGACTAGTTAGTTACGTGCTAAGCGTTTATGGACTACCGCGAGAAAACAGTCAGGTTTGTTTTCCCGGCTAGTCAGTTCTTGTCGTGCAGGGGGACAGTGGTGCCACCTCTCACAGCTTGAATTCAGCCTGTTTCGCTAGTCGGCTTTTGAGGAGAGAATGTCGAGGATTCTTGGCGTTCATTCAAGATACCGGAGCGACAGTGGGTTTGTTGGACCGGATTCCTATCGTACGGGAGTTTTGTTAGACAGCGGCAGCGCCCTGGCCGTCTGTCCGAGGCCAAAATGCGGAAAACAAAACTTTTCTTTAAACTAGAAACCGGTGCTACCACGGACTATAAACCCGGATCGGACCATTAACCTACTACTAGCTAACTAGAGAAAGGGTAGAGAGACTATACCGAGTGATCCGTGTCCTTCGGTCTTCGGCCACCATCCCGATCTCCTTGCGGAATCTCCAGTCTCGATATCCTCGTCGGAAAGGGCACCACATCACCAAGTCTTTTTACAGGCTCCCACCTCTGAACCGAGGCAACTCGGACACGAAGTTGGCAAGCCGACTTGTCCAAGATTGCTGTAAACTGAGTGTAGAATGCTATGTCTCGAAGGGGTTATTGAAATTGCCATAATAGAGATGGAGGAATGAACTTTGGAGATGAGCTTTGAAATGGAGCTATGGAATTTTGTAGCAAGCAAAAGAGATGAGAACTCCACACACAAAAATGGACAGTCCCCTCAAAGAAGTAGCCGGCCCCTTGCAATAAAAAATGGAGAGAGGAAGAGGAATCATGCAAGGGAGAAAAATGATGAATCATCATGAAGAATGCCACACCAAAATCCAATCCTAATCCCATCACAAAAAAGCAAGTCATGATGAACAGAAGGAAGTCAAAGTCAATCTAGAACCATCGTGAAGCAATCACTTACAAAAAACACCCTACACTTTGCTAATTTGCACATTTGCAAATAAGCCCCTCCCATCAATGGAATTTCAGCCAAGAAGGAACAAAGGAAAATGGCTGAAACGGAATGCAAACTGGCAACTTCAAAAAAGCGATCCCGTAATAAATTACAGGAAAACCCCGCGACTGTATATACATACCCGCATTTGTATTCCGACCGAATACAAATGCAATGAGACAAAATCTACACTGTGCAATATTAGGATCCGGCTTAAACCAAAACCCGCTAGTATTATCCGTCCGAACCATAACACGTGCACAAGTGCAAGCGTATGTTCGAACCCTGCGATAAATCCATACGGCCTCTACAGCGTTTCGCCCAAAACTTGAGAAACTGTCTGTGGGGGACTCTAAAGACTCGTCAAAACTTTGGCTGTGGATCTAACCACTAGCATGTCAGAGGTATTAGCTGCACGTAACGGGCTACTAAGTATTGACCAAAAGGGAGGTCGATAAGCGAACTTATCCTGACACCCTACTGAGCCTGTCAGTAACAATATCCGTACAGTCCGGGCCATTCGTCTATGAGCATCGCATGGCGGGCCTAGGGGGTTGGTAAAAATCAGACCCCCAAAAGCGGTACAAGTCATGTCGGAGTGTAGCCCAGAACACCCTGAGATACTACTGGAATACCAACCAGTAAATCTCCTGCCTTGGCCAAGGACTTCGTGTAATGGCTCTCCAAGACACAACGCGATCTCATCCCCAATACCGGGGGAGACGAACCCCTGCCGATCCGCTCATTGCCTCCATATGGCTCGGGACTCTACCCAACTAAAACCTGTTTGCACAACTCCTTTGAGCCGTGGTAGGGTAGTAATCAAAGTACAGTGGGAACTCACACGAGACAAATGACGATCTCAGGTCGATGAACTAATCTGTACACATGTCATCAGGGAACTGCTATCGGACGTCACGTATAATACCAACTAGCATGTTCCCGGCGAGTCCTGTCCGGTGTACTCATAACCCAATGAGCACCTGTATACATCTTAGGTGAACCAACTGACACTAGTGGCTTGTGAGACCGGCCACCGCCTCTCATCGGGGTCTCGACTGTATACACTAGTCTACTCCGGAGTATCGATGCCCTGCCTCGAAAACTCCCACGACCAGGGACCTTTTAAGGATGTGCTTATAGACCCAAGCTCCCACGTATATGATCGCCATCATACTGCTGGCCGTCAGGCAAGAATCCTAAGAGATCTATTAACGCGCAATAGTGACCTGTAAGGTCACCTAAAGCAGTACACGATGATAAAGATAAATCAGATAGCATACTATCATCTTGAGTAAGACTGTCCTACCGGTATAGGTCCTCCCTCAATCATTGCAATCACATGCCTGTGATCCAATAATTGACTCTGAGGGCACTATATCCAACAATCTCCCACTTGCACTCAAGGCTAATTATTGTGATGTTGCATACGCACAGCCCGTGTGATACCGAACACCCAACTCCTCTGCTAATCAGTCTCACAAAACCCGTTTGCGAAACTAATGCGTTCGAGAAATAGCCTCAGTGAGTGGATGCTGTCTGATGTTTCTTTCTATGTCTCTCTTTATCTCAAGTTCGCGGAGAAAGCCATCTCCCGAAATGAGCAATACCTGTCTTAGACTATGTCTGGATATCTGATGGGACCTAGTTCATAAATGAACTCCAAATCCAAACTTCTTAGACTGTATCGTCAACTGAACTTAATCAGTATCCTGCGCCATGCCTCCCTCAGTATCCGCCTGGACCACCTGTCCAAAATACTGCCCCTCGTCAGAAGGAAAACTATAACTCTGACAGCCACTCTGCCATCCAGGTCACCTTGGAAGCCTGGAATTATAACCTTCTCCCGAAGGAGGCTGTCGTTATCATATCCCCAGAACATCAACTTATGTTCTAAAACTGCTTCCGATCGTTTCTCCAGGATTGGATTAATATCAATTTATTGCATCTACAGCGAAAACAAAATCTGGTGCGGTACTTGACATCTCATGATTGACTCAATTTTCTAAGCAAGTGATATGCCAATCATGCACATCCCTCTCCCCTTTAGTTTGTAAGACACCTTTAGAGAGGGTGACTCCATCACCTGCAGGTACACTACCATGCCAGGAGTCGTCCATTCTAAAATACTTTTAGAATGCTGTCTAAGTACCCTGATTGGGACACTTCCTAAATCTAGATCTAAAACCATAGATGTAGTAACCAGAATGTCTGATATAATATCCAATTCCTATGTAGAGAAACCACTGTGTGACAACCAAAGTATAACTGATCGTAGTATAGGAATTTCACTTCCTACTCTGTGTATGTCATCCAAATACCAGGACATCACACCCTACTACCTTCTTACCAGATCCATCCCCTATTCTGATGATGTCAAACCTATGACTGTCACATCAGAAATAGATGATCTATTTCCGCTATTTCTGCTTTAGTCTAACCACTTTTCCACTATGCTTCCGCTGCTCCCACTGACTACGACAACACTCTGGCAGAGTCATATACACGTGCACTTCTAAAGCCAGTTCAGAACGACGCTATACTCATTCTCCTGCCGGGTCTCATAGTCTGGAACAACAGTAATGGTAAGTCTGGATAAACAAGAACCTCCTTGTCACCGTCTTTGAGCATACCGATGTACCTCTCGAGTGCCTGAGGTTACCCACCATATCTGCGGAGTGGCCAATGGAATGTCAATCCAGATTGAATCTGTAGGTTCTTATCAAATTTTCAGTAATTGTTTGCGGTTCTGGAATCACTTCTAGTTCTACCATACTCCCACTACTGTTTTCTGAAAAAATCCATTTTACTAAAACTGTGGCGAGTCAAGAACAATATCACTATTGATCTTCCAGATGGTAGAAAGTCAACCCTCGTCATAGCCCGGGTCAACCCACAAACAGCCATTGCAGAAACGTGCCTTGAGTTATCAAGAGTTTGGTTTTAAGCATAAGCCGGACAACTCCCCGTACCTTAACATCGTTAAGATATGAACCGTTCTATATCCAATATAGAAACAGAGGCACTGATTTAATTGGAACAAGATTCAAATCATGCAGCTGTCTCCAGTGCATGTCAACTAAATGGAAAGAGGCCGATCAACATTACTCAACTTAGGAATGCTTCCAATTATGAGTAACTTGAAAGAGAAGCAAGTTCTCTTAATCATTACTATTAACTAAATACCATACACAAGTATCTATATCTTCGATCACCTTGAAGAATCCCGATACTCGCAACATCTGGTTCTCTACTTTACTCTTATACCTATAACTTCTCAAAACTTGGACCTTATGTTTCTACGAAACAATTGTCTAAGAATTAGAGAAGTCATAAGTAAACAGAATATAGTATGAGTACCAACCCCTCTATCCTAATGGACACTGGACAATATACAATACTCTGTATAAGTCCTTTGAGTTTAATAACTCATTCGTTGTGTGTCGTAGGTTGAAAACTATACTTTGTAAGTGCACGGCGGCGCCCCGGCCGTCAATCCGACGGCCAAAAGCGGAAGCGGTGATAAACTTTAAATTTTCTGGAACTGGCAAACCGCCGCGTACTAATACCCGAATCGAACCATTAATTAGTCCTAGCTATCAACAAGAAAGGGAAGAGAGATATACCGACGATCCAAGTCCTCCGGTCTTCTCATCATCGTCCCGATCTCCTGCGGAATGTCCCGTCTCCTCCTCGTCGCCGGAAGTGCACCACATCGCCTACTTCTTTTACGGGCTCCCACCTCAATGCCGAGGCAACTCGGGCACGAAGCTGGCTAGTCGACTTGCCCAAGATTTGCTGTAGAATATCTAGAGAAGAAGTCTCATTTGGGGTTGTAGGAATTGCCTTTTGTGGAGGAATTGAAGTGAACTTTTGGAGAGGGAGTTGTAGGGATTTCTCAAAGCTCAAGATACAAAAATCCCACCTCATGAAATGAATCCCATCCTTCATCTAGGAATGGCCGTCCCCCCCCTTTGGTGTGATTGGAGAGAGAGTGAACAAAGACAAGGGGGTGGGTGGAAAGTGAGTGATGATGAAAAGTCAAATGATCACAAGGAAATCCACACTCCATCAACAACATCAACTCAACAAAGTCAAGCCAACATGATAGCTAGAAGTCAAGGTCAATGAGAGAATATCATGATACAACAATAAGCAAAGACCCCCTCCACAAATACTTATTTGCAACAATGCAAATAAGCCCTCCTCCACCAATCTTCGGCCAATGAACGGAACAAAGGAAATCGGCCGAAACGGAAAGCAAACTGGCAACTCCAGAAAACTGGTCCCGTAATAAATTACAGGAAAACCCCGAAACTGTGCATACACACCCGCATCTGTATTTCGACTGAAATACAAATGCAATGAGACAAAATCTACACTGTACTATACTAGAATCCGGCTTATACCAAAACCGGCTAGTAATATCTGTTCGATCCTGATCCGTGCAATACCGCACGTATCTGATCGAACCCTGCCATATAATCATACGGCCTGTAATACAAACTGTCCGATCCTGATCCGTGCAATACCGCACGTATCTGATCGGACCTTGCCATATCTCCATACGGCCTCTACAACCTTTCGCCCGAAAGCTGAGTAACTGAATGTGGGGGACTCTAAAGACTCGTCAACACCTTGGTTGTGGATTTAACCACTAGCACGTCAGAGGTATAAGCCAATACGTAACGGGCTACCAGGTACTGACTAAAAAGGGACGTCTGTGAGCGAACTCAGCCTGACTCCCTACTGAGCCTGTCAGTGACAATATCGGTACAGTCCGGTCCGTTCGTCTATGAGCATCGCATGGTGGGCCTAGGGGGTTGGTAAAAGTCAGACCCCCAAAAGCGGTACAAGTCGTGTCGGAGTGTAGCCCAGAACACCCTGAGATACTACTGGAATACCTACCAGTAAATCTCCTTGCCTCGGCCGAGGGCTTCGTGTAATTGCTCTCCTAGACACAGCACGACCTCACCCACAATACCGGGAGAGACGAACCCCTGAAGATACGCTCACTGCCTCCATGTGGCTCGGGACTGTACCCAACTAAAACCTGTTTGCACGACTCCTTTGAGCCGTGGTAGGGTAGTAATCAAAGTACAGTGGGAACTCACACGAGACAAATGACGATCCCCAGGTCGATGAACTAACCTGCACACATGTCACCAGGGAACTGCCATCTGACGTCTGGTATATGACCAACTAGCATGTTCCCGGCGAGTCCTGTCCGGTGTACTCATAACCCAATGAGCACCTGTATACATCTTAGGTGAACCAACTGACACCAGTGGCTTGTGAGACCGGCCACCGCCCCTCGTCGGGGTCTCGACTGTATACACTAGTCTACTCTGGAGAATCGATGCCCTGTCTCGAATATCCCACGACTAGGGACCTTTTAAGGATGTGCTTATAGACCCCCAGCTCCCACTTATATGATCGCCCTCATACTGCTGGTGGTCAAGCAAGAATCCTAGGGGCTCTATCAACGTGCAATAGCAACTTGTCAGGTCACCTAAAGCAGTACACGATGATAAAGGTAAACCAGATAGCATACTATCATCTCGAGTAAGACTGTCCTACCGGGATAGGTCCTCCATCAATCATTGCAATCACGTACCTGTGACCTAATAATTGAATCTGAGGGCACTATCTCCAACAATCTCCCACTTGCACTCAAGGCTAATTATTGCGATGTCGCATACTCACAGCCCGTGTGATACCGAACACCCAACTCCTTTACTAGTCAGTCTCACAAAGCTCGTTTGCGAAACTATTGCGTTCGAGGAATAGCCTCAGTGAGTGGATCCGCTTTGTTGTCTCTTTCCATGTCTCTCTATATCTCAAGTTCGCGGAGAAACCCATCTCCCGAAATGAGCAATACCTGTCTTAGGATGTGTCTGGATGTCTGATGGGACATAGCTCATAAATGAACTCCAAATCTAAACTTCTTAGACTGTATCATCAACTGAATTTAATCAGTATCCTGCGCCATGCCTCCCTCAGTATTGCCTTGGATCACCTGTCCAAAATACTGCCCCTCAACAGAAGGAAAACTATAGCTCTGACAACCTCCTTGTCGTCCATGTCACCTTGGAAGCCTGGAATGATAACTGTTTCCCGAATGAAGATGTCGTTATCATATCCCTAGAACATCCACTTATGTTCTAAAACTGCTTCCGACCGTTTCTTCAGGATTGGATTAATGTCAGCTTATTGCATCTAGTGCAAGAACAATGTCTGGTGTGGTACTTGACATCTCATGATTGACTCAATTGCCTGAGCAAGTGATCTGCCAATCATGCACATCCCTATCTACTTTAGTCTATAAGACACCTTTAGAGAGGGTGACTCCATTACCTGCAGGTACACTACCGTGCCAGGAGTCGTCCATTCTAAATACCCTTAGAATGCTGTCTAAGTACCCAGATTGGGAGACTACCCAAATCTAGATCTAAAACCATAGATCTAGTAACCAGTATGTCTGATATAATGTCCAAGTCCTGTGTGGAGAAACCACTGTGTGTCGACCAAAGTATAACCGATTGTAGTATAGGAATATAACTTCCTACTCTGTGTATGTCATCCAAATACCAGGACATCACAGCCTACTACCTTCTCAACAGATCCATCCCCTATTCTGATGAAGTCAAACCTATGACTGTCACGTCAGAAATAGATGATCTTTCTCCGCTATATCTGCTTTAGTCTATAAATAGGCATAAGCTACCTGTCCACCAATGCTTCCGCTGCTCCCACTGACTAAGACAACCCTCTGGCAGAGTCATATACACGTACACTTCTAAAACTAGTTTAGAACGACGCTGTACTCATCCTCCCGCCGGGTCTCGCACCATGGAACAACAGCAATGGTAATTGTGGGTAAACAAGAACTTCCCTGTCACCGTCCTCGAGGCTACCGTAGTACCTCTCGGGTGCCTGAAGTTACCCACCTTATCTGCGGAGTGGCCAATGGAATGTCAATCCAGATTGAATCTTTAGGTTCCTTGTCAAATCTTCAGTAATCGTTTGTGGTTCTGGAATCACTTCCAGTTCTACCATACTCCCACTACTGTTTTCTGAAAAAATCCATTTTTAATAAAACTGTGGCGAGTCTAGAACAATATCGCTATTGTTCATCCAGATGGTAGAAAATCAACCCTCGTCATAGCCTGGGTCAACCCACAAACAGCCATTACAGAAACGTGCCTTGAGTTGTCCAGTGTCTGGTTTTAATCATAAACCGGACAACTCCCCGTACCTTAACATCGTTAAGATATGAACTGTTCTATATCCAATATAGAACCAGAGGCACTGATTTAATTGAACCAGATTCAAATCATGCAGCTGTCTCCAGTGCATGTCAACTAAATGGAAGGAGGCCGATCAGCGTTACTCAACTTAGGAATGCTTCCAATTATGAGTAACCTGAAAGAGAAGCAATTTCTCTTAATCACTACTATCAACTGAATACCATATACAAGTATCTACATCTTCGATCACTTTGAAGAATCCCGCCGATACTTGCTATACTTGGTTCTCTACTCTATTCAAATACCTATAACTTCTCAAAATTCAGACCCTGTGTTTCCGTGAAACACCTGTCTAAAAACTAGAGAAGTCATACGTAAACCGAATATAGTACGAGGACCAACCCCTCTGTCCTGATGGACCCTAGACAACATACAATACTCTGTATAAGTCCCTTGAGTCTGATAACTCATTCACTGTGTGTCGTAGGTTGAAAACTGTACTTATGGTTAAGAAGAATTACACCGCTGTTTAATGCTCCTTACCTAACCATCCACTGATATAGGTAAATGTTATCGACATAATATCAAAAGGTATATCTCACTCTAGGAAAATAGATGTACAGATATATCAATTTGAAATTGGTGCATAACAGCGGATATTCAAAACCAAATATTTGCCGACCGGCAAACAGCCCAGGTGATTTCCTCAAATATCACCGATTACAACGAATCCCGATATAATGAGGATGATCACCCAATTCCCAATAACTTACTCCCACTCATCATCTGTAAAAACCATACAGATGTGAGAATCGTACCTGGTAAATACATACCCTGGAGTAAGGACTAATTGGGAAATCAGTTTTCCTTTAACAGTACACAGTGAAACTGAAACATTGAAATGTTTCGATGGGGTATCCCGGTATTCCTAGTAATGTCTCTTCCAGATTCACGACTGTAACCGTATAATTCTTTGCCACCTCTCCAAATCCCTTCATATGTCTTTAGTCATTACCTTCTGCACACCCCTTTAGGCCAAATGGTTTTCTTCCTTCCCTACCGTTCGGCACCAGCCTATGGTTTAGAAGAAGACTATCCAATAAGCATAATGGGTGTACTATCCCAATCCTAGGAACACTCGCAATGAGAGAGGGTGAAGTTAAAAGACAACCGAATAAACCTTATTCCTATTTCTCCTGAACCAGAATCCATCCCCGAACTGGAACAAGTTCCTTTCGAGTTCATATATAACCATACGATGGAGTATCCAATAAACCGTGGATCTTCGTAGTGATACGGAATGTCCTGGAGAAATACAAAGGTGATTTTAGGATTGGCGAAGGAATACTTGGTTTGGTCGTGAATATCTGTTGCAATTTACTTTGCCCTCTTACTAATCCCTTGCTTTGTCTTAACCTAATACCTTCTGCACACCATCGTTATGCTAATTGGTTTTCTTCATTCCCTACCGGTCGGCACCAGCCTAAGGTTTGGAAGAAGACTATCCAATTTGCGTAATAGGTGTACTATCTCCTAAACCAAGGAGTACTCGCAACCTGAGAGAAGGAAAAAGGAAAAGACAACTGAATAATCCTATCCGTTTTCTCCAGAACTTGAAACCATCCTCGAATAAATTCCTTCGAGTTCGTATCTAACCATACGATGGTTTTGTCCAATGGAAGTGGACGTTCGTAGTAATACGGGGTGTCCTGGAGAAAAGGGTAAAAGTAGGAGTGGTAATGAGGTTTGCAACTCTGACAATCCAAAAGCTGGTGTCAAGAAGGTTCGGTTAACTTGGTCACTGAGTCATAGTCTTAGGGTCGGGTCAAATGGTCGCTGCCAGAGAGAGAGAAAAGAAACACTCAGCGTGCACTCTAACCTAGATCAGAATGGTTACCAATTTATCTAATCTGGAAACCTCCCACTGTACCTCAAATTCTCCTCCAAACCTGAAAGAAGAATTAGTCGGGATTAGCCGAGGAGTATACTAACTCATCAGTGGGAATCGGGATTCAACTATCATCGCATGATAACGTGACGGAATCCGCTCACGTCATCACACTCCAGAAGGTATGCGCATATCTGGCAAGTTTCAGTTCTTTTGAAACTCCCGATGTGATTTCTGCCCCATGCTCTTATGACCTTGGCGTGAGGTCAAAATATCATAAGTCACATGTCAAGTTCTGCCCATCATTATCCAGGTTAATTTGAACCCACCCGTACATACCCTTGACGTAGGCCAAAATAGTAGTACGACTGTCCCAAACCAACGCATCTATCTATGCAATAGCTAAATATCCGGCAGCTACCAATCACTATGCCTTGGCGTGAGGTCAAAATACATAGCTTGAATACTACTGAATATTTAACCGAAATGATGGAGGGCTACGAATGGTTTCTGGCGAAAACCTTTAACGTAATGAACTTGATATCGTTGAAGGAACGGATAGCTTTTTAAAATATAGTGACGAAAACCTTCGCTAAAGAGGTCACTCCCGGTGAAGGGATCTCGGCTCTTTCCCCGTAGAATGGGGTGCAGGATATTCTAACTGAATACCACGGTGCAAAGCAAAAGTAGTCGGCTATAGTGAAGTTAATGCCCTGACGCAAACTTCTGTCCAAGGGGTCACTCCCGGTGAAGGGATCTCGGCCCTTGCCTCGTCGACTGAGGAGCATGATATTCCAACTGAATACCACGATGCAAAACAAAAGTGAACGTCCTTACAATAACAGCTTTTTGAAAAGTGTTCCAACAAAATCAGATTAGGTTTGTTTTTAACTTGCATTGATCCGAATCAACGCAGTCCCATCAATTGATCACACCAAAAAGAACGAAAATAATACTGATGTACGTATATGCCATCCGCATTCGCCACTGGGTCCCGTCATTACCCGTTAGGTTAGCTAACTAACGACAGAGCGGGGACTGGACTAGCGCGGATGTAAAACATATACAACATCTACTAATATATATACCAATATATTATATTCGCTCAAGGCGTGAATAAAATGCAACATCACAGAAATGTACAGCATCACAGAAACAATACAGATGTCTGGGATCCCCGGGTTTCACAGAGCCGCTGAAACCCGAGGTTCCCCTGGTCGTGTGGATAGCCTGTGCAATGAAATCCTAGACCCCTACGGGCGCGGCAAGTTACCCGCCAAAACCTGAAGCGAGGCAGCCCCCTTCAGCGCCGTGAATGGACCACCCAGCACTACACGGAATCCGGTAACTTGGGCACCCCTCCTGGGTCAACCTGTACCCCCTACGAGTGCGGCGAATAGCCCGCCATTCCAAGAGTGAAGCCCCCTCCGTCTCAATACCATGAGATGCGGGCTTGTTGCCCTCTAGAACCCGGCTATCCGTGCACCCCTCCGCGGGGCAACCCTAGTACAGAAAGTAAAATATACATACACCGGGTACATCGACCGCAACCAGGCCGTGTCCCAAAATAATAATACAACCAGGCAGTGACGGCAGTCCACATGTCGGACGCTCGCCCCGCAATATCAAATGTACATAATACAACCACAACTGTACTAGCATTGCATCCAGGCTATCCCCACGACCGATCCGCAACATCACAGCAAAAACAGAACATCAACGTGAAAGTCACGTTCGCAAATCCGTCTAACCGGGCTATAGCAGTTAGACCGGATTTACCGATCGAGTGACATTCACGGTCGCAGATATAATGTAAATACTGTGAAATAATGTGTTTAAAATATCCGATCAATCAAATTTTAACAAGTGGGCCCCAAAGTACTACTGTAGCACATCAAGAAATTCTGGGCCCAAAATTAATATTCCAAAACCCATATTTTAAGCCCAGAAAGCTACTGAAGAAATTTGACACAGCAAGGACACTGTTCGGCGGTGGAACCGCGGCCCAAGGGGGGGTTTCCGCGGTTCTGCGCTCTGTTGGTCGAATTACTATGTCGAATTTCTACAGTATGCTTATAACATCCAGTGCATCACTATTTTATAACCTGAAAAATTTTTCGACACCAGAAAATTTTAACAGAAAACTGATGCAAGAAAAAATGCGAATTTTGGAATTTTGGTCGATCGGAAATGCAAACACATTACACAAAGCTAGACTAAGTTAATGGCGAGGCTCTGATACCACTATAAGTGCACGGCGGCGCCCCGGCCGTCAATCCGACGGCCAAAAGCGGAAGCGGTGATAAACTTTAAATTTTCTGGAACTGGCAAACCGCCGCGCACTAATACCCGGATCGAACCATTAATTAGTCCTAGCTATCAACAAGAAAGGGAAGAGAGATATACCGACGATCCAAGTCCTCCGGTCTTCTCATCATCGTCCCGATCTCCTGCGGAATGTCCCGTCTCCTCCTCGTCGCCGGAAGTGCACCACATCGCCTACTTCTTTTACGGGCTCCCACCTCAATGCCGAGGCAACTCGGGCACGAAGCTGGCTAGTCAACGTGCCCAAGATTTGCTGTAGAATATCTAGAGAAGAAGTCTCATTTGGGGTTGTAGGAATTGCCTTTTGTGGAGGAATTGAAGTGAACTTTTGGAGAGGGAGTTGTAGGGATTTCTCAAAGCTCAAGATACAAAAATCCCACCTCATGAAATGAATCCCATCCTTCATCTAGGAATGGCCGCCCCCGCTTTTGGTGTGATTGGAGAGAGAGTGAACAAAGACAAGGGGGTGGGTGGAAAGTGAGTGATGATGAAAAGTCAAATGATCACAAGGAAATCCACACTCCATCAACAACATCAACTCAACAAAGTCAAGCCCACATGATAGCTAGAAGTCAAGGTCAATGAGAGACTATCATGATACAACAATAAGCAAAGACCCCCTCCACAAATACTTATTTGCAACAATGCAAATAAGCCCTCCTCCACCAATCTTCGGCCAATGAACGGAACAAAGAAAATTGGCCGAAACGGAAAGCAAACTGGCAACTCCAGAAAACTGGTCCCGTAATAAGTTACAGGAAAACCCCGAAACTGTGCATACACACCCGCATCTGTATTTCGACTGAAATACAAATGCAATGAGACAAAATCTACACTGTACTATACTAGAATCCGGCTTATACCAAAACCGGCCAGTAATATCTGTTCGATCCTGATCCGTGCAATCCCGCACGTATCTGATCGAACCCTGCCATATAATCATACGGCCTGTAGTACAAACTATCCGATCCTGATCCGTGCAATACCGCACGTATCTGATCGGACCTTGCCGTATCTCCATACGGCCTCTACAACCTTTCGCCCGAAAGCTGAGTAACTGAATGTGGGGGACTCTAAAGACTCGTCAATACCTTGGTTGTGGATTTAACCACTAGCACGTCAGAGGTATAAGCCAATACGTAACGGGCTACCAGGTACTGACTAAAAAGGGACGTCTGTGAGCGAACTCAGCCTGACTCCCTACTGAGCCTGTCAGTGACAATATCCGTACTGTCCGGTCCGTTCGTCTATGAGCATCGCATGGCGGGCCTAGGGGGTTGGTAAAAGTCAGACCCCCAAAAGCGGTACAAGTCGTGTCGGAGTGTAGCCCAAAACACCCTGAGATACTACTGGAATACCTACCAGTAAATCTCCTTGTCTCGGCCGAGGGCTTCGTGTAATGGCTCTCCTAGACACAGCACGACCTCACCCCCAATAACGGGAGAGACGAACCCCTGAAGATACGCTCACTGCCTCCATGTGGCTCGGGACTGTACCCAACTAAAACCTGTTTGCACGACTCCTTTGAGCCGTGGTAGGATAGTAATCAAAGTACAGTGGGAACTCACACGAGACAAATGACGATCCCCAGGTCGATGAACTAACCTGCACACATGTCACTAGGGAACTGCCATCTGACGTCTGGTATATGACCAACTAGCATGTTCCCGGCGAGTCCTGTCCGGTGTACTCATAACCCAATGAGCACCTGTATACATCTTAGGTGAACCAACTGACACCAGTGGCTTGTGAGACCGGCCACCGCCCCTCGTCGGGGTCTCGACTGTATACACTAGTCTACTCTAGAGAATCGATGCCCTGTCTCGAATCTCCCACGACTAGGGACCTTTTAAGGATGTGCTTATAGACCCCCAGCTCCCACTTATATGATTGCCCTCATACTGCTGGTGGTCAAGCAAGAATCCTAGGGGCTCTATCAACGTGCAATAGCAACTTGTCAGCTCACCTAAAGCAGTACACGATGATAAAGGTAAACCAGATAGCATACTATCATCTCGAGTAAGACTGTCCTACCGGGATAGGTCCTCCATCAATCATTGCAATCACGTACCTGTGACCTAATAATTGACTCTGAGGGCACTATCTCCAACATACTTATGGTTAAGAAGAATTACACCGATGTTTAATGCTCCTTACCTAATCATCCACTGATATAGGTAAATTTCATGGACATAATTTTAAAAAGTTATATCTTACTCTATTAAAATAGGCGTACAGATATATCAATTTGAAATTGGTGCATAACAATGGATATTCAAAACCAAATATCTGCCGTCCGGCAAACAGCCCAGGCGATTTCCTCAAATATCACCAATTACAACGAATCCCGATATAATGAGGACAATCACCTAATTCCCAATAACTTACTCCCACTCATCATCTGTAAAACCATACAGATGTTAGAATCATACCTGGTAAATACATACCCTAGAGCAAGGGCTAATTGGGAAATCAGTTTTCTTTTAACAGTAAACAGTGAAACTGAAACATTGAAATGTTTCGTAGGGGTGTCTGGGTATTCCTAGTAATGCCTCTTCCATTATCCAGATTAACAACTGTAACCGTATATTTCTTTGCCATCTCTCCAAATCCCTTTATTTGTCTTTAGTCGTTACCTTCTGTACGCCCTCTCAGGCTAAATGGTTTTCTTCCTTCCCTACTGTTCGGCACCAGCCTATGGTTTGGAAGAAGATTATCCAATAAGCATAATGGGTGTACTGTCCTAATCCTAGGAGCACTCGCAACCCGAGAGAAGGTAAAGATAAAAGACACCTGAATAAACCTTATTCCTATTTCTCCTGAACCAGAATCTATCCCCGAACTGGAACAAGTTCCCTTGAGTTCGTATATAACCATACGATGGAGTATCCAAATAACTGTGGATCTTCGTAGTGATACGGAGTGTTCTGGAGAAATACAAAGGTGAAGTATGAGTGGCGATGAAATACTTGGTTTGGTTGTGAATAGCAGTCGTAATTTACTTTGCCCTCTTTCTAATCCCTTTATTTGTCTTTACTTAATACCTTCTATACACCACACTTAGGCTAATCGGCTTTCTTCATTCCCTACCGTTCGGCACTAGCTTACGGTTTGGAAGAAGACTATCCAATAAGCGTAACGGGTGTACTATCCCCTAATCCAAGGAGCACTCGCAAACTGAGAGAAGGTAAAAGGAAAAGACAATTGAATAGTTCTATTCGTTTTCTCCAGAACTAGAAACCATCCTCGAATCTGGAAGAAGTTCCTTCGAGTTCGTATATAACCATACGATGGTTTTATCCAATGGAAGTGGACGTTCGTAGTAATACTGGGTGTTCTGGAGAAAATGGTAAGAGTAGGAGTGACAATGAGGTATGCAACTCGGACAATCCAAAAGCCAGTGTTATAAGAAAGTTCGGTTAATTTTGGTCACTGAGTCATAGTCAAGGGTCGGGTCATGGTCGCTGCCAAAGAGAGAGAGAAAAGAAACACTCTACGTGCACTCTATCCTAGATCAGAATGGTTATCAATTTATCTAATCAAGAAACCTCCCACTGTAACCTCAAATTCTCCTCCAAACCCGAAAGAAGAATTAGTCAGGATCATCCGAGGAGTAAACCGACTCATCAGTTAGAATCGGGATCCAACTATCATCGCATGATAACGTGACGGAATCCACTCACGTTATCACACTCCAGAAGGTATGTACATGCCTGGCAAATTTCAGTTTCTTTAGAAACTCCCGATGTGTGTTTTTACCCCAAGCGGCTTATGACCTTGACTAGGTCAACAAAGCATAAACCGCTAGTCAAGTTCAACCAGTCATTATTCTGGATTGCATTTAACCCACCTGTACGTGCCCTTGACTAGGTCAATAAGGCCGCTCGACTGTCCTAACCAATCCCACTTATGCAACAAACAAGTAGCACTTAGCCACCGAACACTACTTCTTGACTAGGCCAACAAACGCAGCACGAATACTAAATAATACCCGTAAGAAATGACGGAAGGCTACGGCTGGTTTTTGGCGAAAAACCCTTTGATGTAATGAACTTGATATCGTTGAAGGAACCTGATAGCTTTTTATAAAAATATAGTGGCGAAAACCTTTGCTAAAGAGGTCACTCCCGGTGAAGGGATCTCGGCTCTTTCCCCATAGAATGAGGTGCAGGATATTCCAACTGAATACCACGTTGCAAAGCAAAAGGCAATCGGCTATAGTGAAGTTATTGCCCTGACGCAAAATTCTGTTCAAGGGGTCACTCCCGGTGAAGGGATCTCGACCCTTGCCTCGTCGACTGAGGAGCTGGATATACATAACCGAATACCACTGTGCAAAACAAAAGAGAACGTCCTTGTAATAACAGCTTTTTGAAAATTGTTCCAACAACATCAGAATAGGTTTTTTTAGCTTGTATTGATCCGAATCAACGCAGTCCCATCAATTGATCACACTACAAAAGAACGAAAATAGTGATGTACGTATATGCCATCCGCATTCGCCACTGGGTCCCGTCATCACCCGTTAGGTTACTTAACTAACGACAGAGCGGGGACTAGACTAGCGCGGATGCAAAACATATACAACATCTACTAGTATATATATCAACATATAATAATCGCTTAAGGCATGATAAAAATGCAACATCACAGAAATGTAATTAGCATTACAGAACAATACAGATATCTGGGATCCCCGGGTTTCATAGAGCCGCTACTGAAACCCAACGTTCCCCTGGTCGTGTGGATAGCCTGTACAATGAAATCCTAGACCCCTACGGGCGCGGCAAGTTACCCACCAAAACTTGAAAAGAGGCAGCCCCCTTCAACAACGTGAATGGACCATCCAGCACTTCACGGAATCTGGTAACTTGAGCACCCCTCCTTGGGTCAACCTGTACCCCCTACAAGTGCGGCGAATAGCCCACCAATTCTAAAGTGAAGCCCCTCCATCTGAAAGCCATGAGATGCGGGCCCGTTGCCCTCTAGAACCCGGCTATCCGTGCACCCCTCCGTAGGGTAATCCTAGTATAGAAAGTAAAATATACATACAACGGGTACATCGACCTCAGCCCGGTCGTGCCCCAAAAGAATAATATACAAACAGGCAGTGACGGCAGTCCACATGTTGGATGCTCGCCCCGCAATATCAAATGTACATATACAACAAAACTGTACTACCATTGCATCCAGGCTATCCACCACGACAAATCCGCAACATCACGGCACAACACAGAACATCAACGTGAATGTCACGTTCGCAAATCCGTCTAAAAGGGCTATAGCAGTTAGACAGGATTTACCGATCAAGTGACATTCACGGTCGCAGATATAATGTAAATACTGTGAACTAACATATTTAAAATTTTCGATCGACTAAAATTCCTGATGTGGGCCCCAAGCACAACTGTAGCACTCAAAATAAATCTGGGCCCAAAAAGAAATTACCAGAAGCTCCAATTCCAATACAGAGAACACTGTACAAAATTTGGTGGATTGTTGACTTGGAATGGCGGCGGAACCGCGGCCAATGCATGAGTTTGGCCGTGGTTCCACGGCGGAACAGTGACAACATGAAACCAAATTTTCACAGATCTCTTAGAATTTCCTGCACATATTTTTGTAACACTCCAAAAAAATTTTTGACAACTAAAAAATTTCGACAGAAACTGTCAAGTTGGAAATGCAGTTTTTGAAATTTTCGTCCGATTGAAGTTCTAAACACGCTAGATCAAGCTAGTAAAGGTTAACGGCGTGGCTCTGATACCATGTAAAACCACGGCAGCGCTCCGGCCGTCTGTCCGAGGCCAAAATGTGGAAAACAAAACTTTTCTTTAAACTAGAAACCGGCGCTACCGCGGGCTATAAACCCGGATCGGACCATTAACCTACTACTAGCTAACTAGAGAAAGGGTAGAGAGGCTATACCGAGCGATCCGTGTCCTTCGGTCTTCGGCCACCATCCCAATCTCCTCGCGGAATCTCCGGTCTCGATCTCCTCGTCGGAAAGGGCACCACATCACCGAGTCTTTTTATGGGCTCCCACCTCTGAACTGAGGCAACTCGGACACGAAGTTGGCAAGCCGACGTGTCCAAGATTGCTGTAGACTGAGTGTAGAATGCTATGTCTCGAAGGGGTTATTGAAGTTGCCATAATGGAGATGAAGGAATGAACTTTGGAGATGAGCTTTGAAATGGAGCTATAGAATTTTGTAGCAAGCAAAAGAGATGAGAACTCCACACACAAAAATGGACAGCCCCCTCAAAGAAGTGGCCGGCCCCTTGCAATAAAAAATGGAGAGAGGAAGAGGAATCATGCAAGGGAGAAAATTGATGAATCATCATGAAGAATGTCACACCAAAATCCAATCCTAATCCCATCAAAAAAAGCAAGTCATGATGAACAAAAGGAAGTCAAAGTCAATCTAGAACCATCATGAAGCAACCACTTACAAAAAACACCCTTCACTTTGCTAATTTGCACATTTGCAAATAAGCCCGTCCCATCAAAGGAATTTCAGCCAAGAAGGAACAAAGGAAAATGGCCGAAACGGAATGCAAACAGGCAACTTCAAAAAGAGATCCCGTAATAAATTACAAGAAAACCCCGCGACTGTATATACATACCCGCATTTGTATTCTGACCGAATACAAATGCAATGAGACAAAATCTACACTGTGCAGTACTAGGATCCGGCTTAAACCAAAGCCCGCTAGTATTATCCATTCGAACCATAACACGTGCATAAGTGCACGCGTACGTTCGAACCCTGCCATAAATCCATACGGCCTCTACAGCGTTTCGCCCGAAACTTGAGAAACTGTCTGTGGGGGACTCTAAAGACTCATCAATACTTTGGCTGTGGATTTAACCACTAGCACGTCAGAGGTATTAGTCGTACGTAACGGGCTACCAAGTATTGACCAAAAGGGAGGTCGATGAGCGAACTTATCCTGACATCCTACTGAGCCTGTCAGTGACAATATCCGTACAGTCCGGTCCGTTCGTCTATGAGCATCGTATGGCGGGCCTAGGGGGTTGGTAAAAGTCAGACCCCCAAAAGCTATACAAGTCATGTCGGAGTGTAGCCCAAAACACCCTGAGATACTACTGGAATACCTACCAGTAAATCTCTTGCCTTGGCCAAGGACTTCGCGTAATGGCTCTCTTAGACACAGAGCGATCTCACCCCCAATACTGGGAGAGACAAACCCCTGCCGATCCGCTTACTGCCTCCATGTGGCTTGGGACTGTACCCAACTAAAACCTGTTTGCACGACTCCTTTGATCCGTGGTAGGGTAGTAATCAAAGTACAGTGGGAACTCACACGAGACAAATGATGATCTCAGGACGATGAACTAACCTGTACACATGTCACCAGGGAACTGCTATCTGACGTCAGGTATAATATCAACTAGCATGTTCCCGGCGAGTCCTGTCCGGTGTACTCATAACCCAATGAGCACCTGTATACATCTTAGGTGAACCAACTGACACCAGTGGCTTATGAGACCGGCCACCGCCCCTCGTCGGGGTCTCGACTGTATACACTAGTCTACTCTGGAGTATCGATGCCCTGTCTCGAAAACTCCCACGACCAGGGACCTTTTAAGGATGTGCTTATAGACCCCAGCTCCCACTTATATGATCGCCATCATACTGCTGGCCGTCAAGCAAGAATCCTAAGGGCTCTATCAACGCGCAATAGTGACATGTAAGGTCACCTAAAGCAGTACACGATGATAAAGATAAACCAGATAGCATACTATCATCTTGAGTAAGACTGTCCTACCGGTATATGTCCTCCCTCAATCATTGTAATCACGTGCCTGTGATCCAATAATTGAATCTGAGGGCACTATATCCAACAAGTTTTCCGACGCCGTTCTAGATGAGCCGGCAAAGCTTAGGGAGCTTAAGGATCAGCTGCAGAGTTGTTTGTTGGGGGTCTAGTGCGTCTGAGTGTTTCACATTGTGGAGCTCCTATTTCTGTTCGTCAAGGAGAAAGACGGCAGTTTGAGGTTGTGTATTGATTGATCGTCAATTGAGCCGAGTTACAGTGTGGGTAGGTATCCTTTACCTCGCTTTGACGATTTCTTCGATCAGCTCCAGTGTGCGAGACCTCTTTCTAAGTTTTGTTTGGGATCAGGTCATCATTGGTTGTGTGTTCGGATTGATGGCATTCCGAAGACTGCTTTTGTGCATGCTACGGGCAGTTTGTGTTTTGTTGGTGTCGTTGGACTCACCAGTGCCCTAGCAGCATTCGTAGATATGATGAACTAGATTTCTTCAGGCCGTTCCTCGACCAGTTTATTGTTGTGTCATTGATGACATTCTGTTCTATTCTAATGTGTCGTGAGGAACAGGAGTAGCGCTTGAGGATTTGCTTTGCAGACATTGGGAGAGCCCCAGTTGTTTGCTAGATTCTCGGTGTGTTCCTTCAGGTTTGATTGTGTTGACTCCTAGGTCTTGTAGTTATGGGAGACAGTTTTCGTATGGTTCCGAGGAAGATCGAGGCCATACAGCTTTGGCCCAGACTTGTGTACGGGACGGAAGTCCGCAGATTTTGGGCTTAGCAGGTTTTTACCGCCGTTTCATGCAAGATTTCTAGTGTAGTACTGCACCGTTGACTGGACTGACCTAAAAGGAGGTTTCTTTTTCTTTGGACTGAGGCATGCGTGCGGAGTTTTTCAGCAGTTGTAGTTCGGTTAACAACTGCACCAGTTCTTTCTTGCTTTTTGGTTCGGGCGACTTGGTTGTTTTAACTGTGATGTTTCGCGAGTGGGGCTCGATTTTGTACTGAGGTGACACTATAAAGTTATCGCTTTTGCTTCCCTACATTTGGAGGAAGTACGAGTAGGATATCCCACTCTTGATTTGGAGATGGCCGCGGTGGTAGTGCGTTGGGGATTTGGAGACACTACTTGTTTGAGAGTCGTGTCAGATTTTCACGGACCACCAGAGCTTAATGTACATCTTCCTGCAGCGGGTTTTGATTGTTGAGACAGCGCCGTTGGATGGAATGTATGGAGGATTGTGTTTGTGAGATCCTTTATTACCCTTGGCAAGGCGATTGTGGTAGCTGATGCTAGAGTCGTAGGCCCGGGGTTAGTTTGTTCCAGATGTGCACAGTCAGAGATAGTCTTCTGTAGATTTACAGTTCTTGTGCGATCGTGGAGTACAGCTTAGGTTCGCCTCTACTTAGGGGACAGCTTGCTCATGTCCGTGCCCGACCACTTTTCCCTAATCGTTTTCGTGAGGCACTGCCCGCCAATGCTCGTTCGTCAGAGATACTCGAGCATACCCGGCAGGGTAAAGATTCGGAGTCCTTAATTTATGACTAGGGTATGCTACGTTTAAGGAAGCATTTGTGTGTACCTGGTGTTGATAGGTAGAGACGTGAAATCCTAGAGCAGGCGCATCTGTCCACTCTCTGTGTACATCCAAGTTCCACCAACAATTGACGTAACTGGTGAGATAGTTACGGGTGGGCAAGGGTGTAAAGAGCAATTTCGGGTTTCGTTTCAAGGTGTCTGTGTTGTTGTGAGCTAAGGTTGAGCATCTGAGACCGGCTGGAGAGTTGCAATCTTTAACTGTTCCGAAGTGGGAATGGGAGCAGATCTCAATGAAACTCGTTATGGTGTCTACCCAGGTTTAGTCAGGGTCTGACTCCATTCGGATGCTTGTTGTCCGGTTTTTTCTCAGTCTGCTCAGTTGTTCTTTGTTAAGTTTATGCGTTGCATGGAGTTCCTTCATGGGTCGTATCCAAATAAGGCACCCTGTTCGCTTGCCGTCTGGGGCAGGAACTTCAGGAAGCTTTGGGTACTGGTTGAGCTTTAGCTCCGTTTTTCCATCCGCTGGATTATGGTTGTGTGAGAGTGGGCTATACCGACTCTAGAGGTTATGCTTGTGCGTACGTGCTAATTGTTGTTGACAGTTAGGATCGTTACTCGCCATTGTTGGGGTTCTTCTTCGATAGCTGTTATCAGGAGATACTCCAATTGGCAACTGATCAGTCGAAAATATTGCATATTTTAACAGGCAATTTCCATATCATCTGCATCCATATAGAAGTGTACGGTATTCATATTCTACATATTAGCAAATCGGTCGCAAAATATCAGATTACATGTATTCGACCTTAAAACCATCATTTCGAGGGAAATTGACTGCATTGCATTACATAGCATATTTTCTATATCTTGCAACCCCTGTTTCGAAGTCTATGCAGGAAAAGAGAAGCTTGCTCGATCATTACATTGCTCGACCATTACAATTGCTCGTGAATTCACTTAACTCAAATCTGGTATCAACACAGAAGAGGAAGTACAAATCTAAACATCAAAGGAAGCTAAAAACAGCAGTACAAAACCACTTCAGAAGACACAGATCCCAAGGCCACCAACAGACCGCGGAAGCGCGGCATATATAGGGTAAATGCGGCGGAAGCGCGGCATACTGGTGACGTCATCAAGTAATTTTGGCACCAAAATTCCTGTTTCAGTGGCTACAGCTCAGAAATGCACACAAACTTCCAGAATATGCCAGATACTTCCTCCAGATCAGCAAACACCTAAACTAGCCTAATCATTCTAGAACTTTCCCTAAACCCTAGCTTAAACCCTAAGCTAACTCCTAACAAACTCCTTCTAGAAACCCTTCAACAAACTTTGGGAGGGAAAGTTCTAATTCAAATCTAACCTAGGGTTTGGGAGTTCTATAAATAAGACCCTAGGCTCACTCATTTCGGAGGTTAGAAAATATTATTCAACCTTGATTGAAGTTTAGAAAATCAATCTCTTTCTTCATCCCCTCTTCCTCAAGTTTAGTGAGAGAGCTTGTAGGAAACCCTAACCCTAAATCCAACAACAATTCAAGATCTTGAGTGCAAGCCAAGCAAGATGCCTTCAACCCTTTTATGAGCCGAGCCGATCTTCAATCGGGCAAGAGATCAAAGTAGATCCACGATCCACGGAGACGAGCGAAGCCGAGTCAACGATCGATTTCTTCTTCTTGTAGATTCTTGAAAGAATGTATTGAAATTGTTGATTAAATAAAAGGTGATATTCTTTTATCTTGTTTTCTTTAAATTCCGCATCATGTTATCATTACTATTCTTGAATGTTGTCTTTGTGGTGATGTGTGAATAAAACTCCGCTCGTCGGGGAGTCGAAACGATCTTTAGTATGATGATGTAACAAATTTGTAATCGATTCTTGAATCCCACGAGTTTGTAAACCCTAACAAGTTCAAGAATCGACGACCCAATTCGTTGCGATGCTTTCTTGATCGACATCGCTCGAGATTGGGGAGTTCCGATCGTTTCTTGAAATTGCTAGAGGCTAGAATATAAATGGTATCCTCGAAAGAATAAGGGTTAAGAGATGAAACCCTAATTTCATCAAGAAAACCCTAACTCTCGTTGATCACCATTGATCTAGTATCAATTCTTCGAAGGACAAGAACACGAAACCCTATAGATTGCATCACGTCTAAAGATCCGATCGATTCCTACGAGCCTCTCTTATATTCTTGATTGTTGATTGGAAATATTATCAAAACAACCGATTCTTGATTGTTTATAGTTTCTTGATTCTTGAGTAAAGGATAGTGACACTGGAATACAAATCACATCTTGAATCATGTTTTCGTTTATTGTTGTTTAACATTTCATTTCAAAAGTATCAAAATACAATTGAATTGCACAATCCCTGTGGACGATCCGCACTCATTCATTAACTACATCCGACACCGTGGTTTGATTGCGGTCAATATAATTTTTTGATTGTGATATCTTTACAAGTTTATTTTACACATCAGAAAACGTTTCAATCAAAATGGCGCCGTTGCCGGGGAACGCGCTAATTCATTTGCATTTATAGTTTGAAGTGAAAGAATTATTACGTTTTACTTCTTGAAATCAAAATTCGTACAAACTCTTACACGTGTGTTGTAATTTGACTGCAAGGTGATCTGGAGCATTTTGTGCTGTTGAAAAATTATTTGGGATATACCAGAGAGCTGGAGATAGGAACAGGAAGAAGCTGACAAAGTTTGGTACAGTGAATCCATCATAAAGCCGCGGAAGCGCGGCATATACAGGCTTATTGCGGCGGAAGCGCCGCAATCTTGAGGGGTCACTGAAATATTTTCAGTGCAGGTATTTTCTTTCTCTCTCCCCTATCTCTTTTTAGCTCCAATTAACCCTTTGCTGCAGGATTCTTTGCAAATAAATCGCAGCGCGCAAAAGCAAAAATAAAATTGTGTGTGATTTTGATTTCTTGGTTGTTTGCATTCTAATACGGAAATTTAAGGGGCACGGCCAAATCCAAATTAGGTGGGGATTTCATTACCCTTCCTAGGCCCCGAAAATCGTCAAACTTGCATCCGCATTACCTCCATTAACTAAAAGAAATCTAGAGAAGACTCTAAGGACTGTCGCGCTCAATAGGACAAGAGAAGGTCGTGGGTAATTCATTGCTTATCCGCGTTTTCTTGTGGTGCCTAAGGCGAGTGTGTCTAAGGCTAGTGGTTATTAATTAGGTCCACTGTAGTGGTGGTTCCTTCCCACTTACCTGGCACTTATCCGGCCACAGGGGGACAAAGAGGCAGTGGAGGATTCTATCCTGCGGCTTGTCTTTTGGCAGTTAGGAGCGGTCTAGAGATCGGACCTAGGTGACCATTAGATTCTAGGGTTTGTGTGCTGCATTTGTTTTGTCGCATCATTTTTTCAAAATCCGTCCCTTTTTAAAGCAAGCACCGCATTCATTTTACCCCTAATTATAAGTCAACGCTGCCACTTGTACTAACCCTTTTTAGTACAAGATAGGCTGGACACGGGATTCTAGTGCCCGTTTAGTCCGCGTACCTTTTATCGACTCCGAAGTCGATAATTCTCCATTTACCTTTTCTTTACCCACTACCACACCCACACCGATGGATCCGAATCCATCAAACTTCTTTAACCCTAATCTGCCACCGTCCGTTGGTGCGCAGAATCCTACTCCACCCCACATTTCTCTCCAGGAAAGATGCTATCCACATAGAGGTCCTCTTTCGACCTGCTTATCCACACCACCAGCCAATGGGGATAATTTTGAGATTAAGCCCCAGTATATCAATCTTTTACCCAAATACCACGGACTCGAGACCGAGGACGCTTACGTTTTCATTACCAAATTTGAAAACGTTTGCGCAATGATGGGTACGTCTCAACTTTCAGTGGATGCGATGCGTTTACGACTTCTTCCATTTACTTTGTGCGATATAGCCGAGAAGTGGCTATATAACACCACCGCACACTCTATTACGAATTGGGAAGAATTCGTCGCTGCATTCCTTAAGAAATTTTACCCAGTCCAAAAGACGGCTCGAATCCGTAGCGAACTGAACCAATTTGCCCAGCTCCCTGCCGAACCATTTTCAAAATACTTTGAACGTTTCAAGGATCTATTGGTTCAATGTCCTCATCACGGCATCCCGAGATGGGAGCTTTGCCGAATCATATATGAGGGCAGTAACCCTAGCACTAAACAGAGCCTTGAAAACATGTGTCAAGGTACATTTATGACCAAAGATGACGGGGAAGCCTGGCGATACTTAGAAGAGTTCGCTGAAAAGTCACTAATTTGGGAGAGTGGAACACAACCATTGAATAGGGGTGGCGTACACCAAATAGATGTGTCCATAGGTGTCCGAGCTGAAATGGCAGCAATGCAAAAGAAGCTCGACGCTATGGAACACAAATTTGCAGCAGCCTCCCTAAACCCAATGTCGCTCCCCAAAACTGTTTGCGGGTGCTGTTCTGATCCGTCACATTTAACGGAAGAATGTCCATTAAACTCTGCGTTTCAAGGTCACGAGCATTCTAATGCCGCATTTCAAAGACCTCGAAACGATCCATATTCTTCCAGTTACAATCAGGGTTGGAGGAACCACCCGAATTTTGCTTGGAACCAATCACAATCTCAAAACACGGTTCCAAACACGAATCAATTTCAACGGGCTCTTCCTCCACCACAACAGCAACCCCTACAACTCACTCAGCACCCCTACCAGTCACAAAATTTCCAAAACCAGGGCAACACTCATGCACAGTCTAATCCTATGCAGCCCTGTTCTGACGAGTTCTCTCAATTCACTCAAACCATGAAATCACTTTTATCAAATTTCATGGATGTTTCGACTGAGGTTAGATCTTCCGTCAGTGAAATAAAGAAAAACTCAGCATCCCAAGCTGAGAGTATTCGCACGATGGAAGCTGAAATCGCACGCTTAAAAGCCGAAATGAGTGCGAGAGAAAAAGGGAAACTTCCCTCTCAACCCCTACAGAATCCTGGGCATTACAATGTAAATGCCATCACAACGTTGAGATCGGGAAGAGTGCTGAACAATCACATCGGGGAAGAGATTGATAATGCTGAAAATCATATCAACACCCCGGCTGAGTCTTTCCCACATACACACACTTCACCTTCTGATCCTTCTTCTTCTACCAAACCACCTTCGCACGAGCCTATTCTCCATTTCCCCTTAGGCTCAACACCTTCACCCAACCCTTATAGTTCTCCACAGACGGTCCCCACACCTCCTTTGGGACCTCGTCTACCCCCCTTTCCTTCTCCTATGATGGACCCCGCGCTTATTGCGAAAGCACCTTACCCGAACCGGCTAAGGGCTAATAGAACGAGTCCTCATATGGAGAAAATTTTAGAGATGTTCAAACAGGTTAACATCAATATCCCTCTCTTAGATGCGATTCAGCAAGTCCCCGCTTATGCGAAGATTCTAAAGGACTTGTGCACTAGGAAGAGGAAGACCCAAGTGCCGAAGAAGGTCTTTATGTCTAATAACATTAGCACTGCTTTTATACCCCAGCTTCCAAAGAAAAGAAAGGACCCAGGTTGTCCTACAATTTCGATTTCGATTGGGGGTAAAAACATAAATCGTGCTCTGTTAGACCTTGGCGCGAGTGTTAACCTGTTACCTTATTCTGTCTATGAGCAATTAGGGATTGGAGAGCTGAAACCTGCTCATTGCACTCTCCAGATGGCAGACCGATCTATCACCAAACCAAGGGGTGAATTAGAGGATGTGCTGATAAAGGTCGGGGAATTTGTTTTCCCCGTAGACTTCATTGTGCTCGACACACATCCTGTAGCAAACCCCCGGGGCCAAATTCCGGTGATTCTAGGTCGTCCTTTCCTTGCCACTTCCAACGCTGTTATAAACTGTAGAAATGGTTCAATGAATTTATCATTTGGAAATATGACCATTGAACTAAATATCTATAGAGTTGGAAGTCAGCCGTCAGAACCCTCTGCTCATATTTTAGATGTGTGCTCTGTCCATGAGATCGCTCCCGATAGTTGTGGAGCTGAGGATTTTTGCTTTACTGATCTCGATGACATTAGCACATCTCTGTTTGATTTCACACATGATCTTAGTGAGGACACTTTAGCTACACATGAGTCCTGCACTTCTGACTTTTCTCCACCCGAGTCTGTATCTTTCACAGGCTCTGAGCTTCTTTGTAGATCCAAAAATCAATCTATGACCCTTCCTTCTATCATTTCTCCGCCTGAGTTAGATCTCAAAGTTTTACCTTCTCACCTGAAATATGCATATCTTGGTGAGAACGAGTCATTACCGGTTATCATTTCCGCTTCTCTTGCATCAGAGCAAGAGAATGCCCTTTTATCGGTATTGAGATCTAACAAAGAGGCGTTTGGTTGGAGTATGGCGGACATCAAAGGGATTAGTCCCTTGATAGTTGAACATCATATACATGTGATGGATGATGCCAGACCGACCCGAGAACCACAGAGACGGTTGAATCCCGTCATGAAGGAAGCTGTCATGAAAGAAATCGTCAAGTGCTTAGATAGTGGTATTATATACCCAATCTCCGATAGCCAGTGGGTGAGTCCTATACATGTCGTTCCTAAGAAATCCGGCATCACAGTTATCACAAATGAAGCGAATGAGTTGATTCAGACACGCGCCCAAACTGGGTGGCGTGTATGCATCGATTATAGAAAACTCAACGCTGCTACGAGGAAAGATCATTTTCCTCTACCATTTATTGATCAGATGCTGGAATGCTTAGCGGGACGAGAGTTTTATTGTTTTATGGACGGATACTCAGGCTACAATCAGGTCCCCATCACCAAAAAGGATCAAGATAAAACCACTTTTACTTGTCCTTTTGGTACCTTTGCTTACAGTCGCATGCCCTTTGGGTTATGCAATGCTCCCGCTACCTTTCAGCGGTGTATGATGGGGATATTCTCTGATATGGTAGAGAATTTTTTGGAGATCTTTATGGACGACTTCTCGATTTTTGGAAACTCTTTTTCTGATTGCCTAGCGAATCTAGACGCTGTTCTTACTCGTTGCAAAGAGAAGAACTTGACATTAAACTGGGAAAAGTGCCACTTTATGGTCCAAGAAGGAATAGTCCTTGGACATGTCATTTCACAGAAAGGCATTGAGGTTGACAGAGCTAAAGTAGATGTCATTCAAAACCTGCCTCATCCCAAAAGCGTCAAAGATATTCGCTCTTTCCTTGGCCATGCAGGCTTTTATAGGAGATTCATAAAGGACTTTAGCAAAATTGCTAGACCTTTAACACTACTCCTGGCCAAGGATACGACCTTCCACTTTGACTCGGATTGCGAGACAGCTTTCGACTCACTTAAACACTCACTCACTTCAGCCCCCGTTTTATCATCACCAAATTGGGACTACCCCTTTGAGCTGATGTGTGACGCATCTGATTTTGCAGTAGGTGCAGTCTTAGGACAGCACATTGATAAGATGCCACACGTGATTTACTATGCTAGTAAGACCTTGAATGATGCGCAAATCAATTATACAACCACCGAGAAAGAGCTTTTAGCGGTTGTATTTGCATTAGAAAAATTCAGGCCTTACTTAATCGGCTCACCTATAGTTGTATATACTGACCATTCCGCTTTGAAACATCTTCTGGCGAAGAAAGATGCAAAAGGTCGACTAATACGTTGGATCCTACTGTTACAAGAATTTGATCTTGTTATCAAAGATAAGAAAGGATGTGAAAACGTAGTAGCTGACCACCTTTCACGCATCGTTTCTTCCCCTGTGACCCTGCCGATCAATGACTCATTCCCTGACGAACAACTCTTGAGCATATCCGCTGAACCATGGTTCAGGGATATTGTGAACTATCATGCCACGGGACTTATACCGAGCGATTGGTCAAAACAGGACAAATATCGTTTTCTTTCCCAAGTAAAACACTTTTACTGGGACGAGCCCTATTTGTTTAAATATTGTCCTGATCAGATCATTCGCCGGTGCGTCCCAAATGAAGAGTTCAAGAGTGTTCTTTCATTTTGTCATGATCAGGCTTGTGGGGGTCACTTTGGTCCTAGAAAGACAGCGGAAAAGGTTTTGCAATGTGGATTTTATTGGCCGACCTTATTCAAGGACGCATTTGAGTATTGCAAAACCTGTACACAATGTCAGTATACGGGTAGAATATCCCAGAGGAATGAAATGCCTCAGCAACCCATTCTGGTTGTTGAAATGTTTGATGTTTGGGGCATTGATTTTATGGGTCCTTTTCCCAACTCCTTTGGGAATCTGTACATTTTGCTGGCGGTTGATTATGTCTCAAAGTGGGTAGAAGCCATTCCATGTCGCACTAATGACAGGAAAGTTGTCATTAAGTTCTTGAAAGAGAATATCTTTTCGCGATTTGGACACCCACGCGCTATCATTAGCGATAATGGGACACACTTCTGCAACAGGTCTTTCGAGACTCTGATGCGGAAATACTCAATCAACCACCGTCTTTCTACACCCTATCATCCCCAAACAAGCGGGCAGGCTGAGATCTCAAACAGACAAATCAAACTTATCCTGGAGAAAACTGTTGCTAAAAATAGAAAAGACTGGTCGACCAAATTGACGGATGCTCTTTGGGCATTCAGGACTGCATATAAGACCGACCTAGGAATGTCTCCATATAGGATAGTGTTTGGAAAAGCATGTCATCTACCTGTTGAGATAGAACATAAAGCATTGTGGGCTATAAAGGAAATAAATTTTGATCTAAACCTTGCTTGCAACTTTCGGAAGCTGCAACTTAACGAGCTAAGCGAACTCCGCGATGAAGCTTATGATAATGCTGTAATCACAAAGAATAGGACTAAGGTTTTTCACGATAAAAGCATTTTAAGGAAAACATTTTTACCTGGTCAACAAGTCCTTCTTTATGATTCACGTTTACACCTTCATGCGGGTAAGCTCCGATCTCGTTGGAAGGGACCTTTTGTTGTGCGGTCTGTATTCCCGCACGGGGCAGTAGAAGTAGAAAATGTTAAAAACGGCACAGTTTTCAAAGTAAATGGACATAGACTAAAGCCGTATTTTTCCACTGACCCCACGGAGGAGCTCTTGTTCTTACAAGAGCCAGTTTATTTGGATTAAAATTCCTCCGTCTCACCTTCATATCCAGTATATCATTGCATCATTTTTTGAATGAAGGTGAGTGAAAGATAAGTTTGGGGGAAGTTCTTCACTTATATATTTTGCCCCCACTAATAATTCCCCCCAGATTTACAGATTTTTGTAGGTATAGCTGTCGGCAACAGTGAGGACACTGTTGAAAACAAGTTTGGGGGAGGTTTGTGCTTATTTTTGCATCATTTGCATATCATCTGCATAAGCACAAAACATTTCTTTAGAAAAATCTATAAAAATTGAAAAATTTTCAAAACCCATAAAAATTTAAAAATTTTCAAATATAAAAATAATTTTAATATTTACACCTTTTTTGTATATAAATAAGATAATGAAAGTTTAGATAGTGAAAAATTGCATCCATGAGATTAGAAAATTTTTAGAAAACTAAGAAAATTAGAAGTTTTCTTATACGAACTAGTAATAAGTAGTTATGAGCCGTTGTCCCAAGGGTTAGTAAGATGAAGGACGTCACTAATCTGAGAATAAAAATAAGTCTGAAAAATAGTTTCTATTCTGGAAGCCAAACATTTTGAACGTGGCTACCCTGCTATTCGCACTTACACACGTCTTGAAGCCTGGGATAGTAGAGGATACCTTGAAATGCTCTTGTCTTAAAGCTAAAAGTATGAAAAAAAAAAAAATATGTGTTCTAAAGTGGTGAAAAAAAAAAAAAGGATACTGGTTTTGTTATCACCGAGGGCAATAAAAATATATAGCAAAAGGGTGTTTCTTCACCTAGTGCCCCAAGGTCAACTGGTCTGGGAGTCACTGCTATGCCTGAGGTGGTGCAAGACGAGGAAAATACACCAAGCATGCAAGCACATTAGTAATCGGTCGGTTAGTACCTCAAGAAGTATTAACGGTCGCATGAAAGTGTGTAAGCAATCTCGTTTGCCAAGAAGTACTGAGGCCGATGGGCAAGGGTATGATAGCTTGAATTGAATTCTCCGGGTGTAGGGATGTCTTTACACACACGCAGGGTGATATGATCGATGTTTGGAATAAAGATAGGAATGAAGAATAAGACGATGTTTTATTGAGGGAGGACGTGATTTCTAACATCTTTTCATGACCATTAAGATAGGGCTCATGACAACCGAAAAGCTAGCTTAGTTGGAAACCCTAATTTTCAAAGCTTTTCTTTTACAATTCTCTTCTTTAAATGTAATATTCATGATCTTGCTTTTATTATTGGATTTTGTGGGTGCAATCCGCTGAAAACCCTCAGGAGACAACACTCCTCCTACTAGGGACACCTAGAGGTTTAAAGGCTTGTTGCACATGCTCAGTGCAATCGTGTTGCCTACGAAAGTGTGCTAGTTAGTTTTTCTCTTTCTTTATTTTCTCCTTCTCTCTTTTTAATAAAACATTCTCTCGAGACGATCGAAATTAAGTTTGGGGGTATTTGATCAGTCGAAAATATTGCATATTTTAACAGGCAATTTCCATATCATCTGCATCCATATAGAAGTGTACGGTATTCATATTCTACATATTAGCAAATCGGTCGCAAAATATCAGATTACATGTATTCGACCTTAAAACCATCATTTCGAGGGAAATTGACTGCATTGCATTACATAGCATATTTTCTATATCTTGCAACCCCTGTTTCGAAGTCTATGCAGGAAAAGAGAAGCTTGCTCGATCATTACATTGCTCGACCATTACAATTGCTCGTGAATTCACTTAACTCAAATCTGGTATCAACACAGAAGAGGAAGTACAAATCTAAACATCAAAGGAAGCTAAAAACAGCAGTACAAAACCACTTCAGAAGACACAGATCCCAAGGCCACCAACAGACCGCGGAAGCGCGGCATATATAGGGTAAATGCGGCGGAAGCGCGGCATACTGGTGACGTCATCAAGTAATTTTGGCACCAAAATTCCTGTTTCAGTGGCTACAGCTCAGAAATGCACACAAACTTCCAGAATATGCCAGATACTTCCTCCAGATCAGCAAACACCTAAACTAGCCTAATCATTCTAGAACTTTCCCTAAACCCTAGCTTAAACCCTAAGCTAACTCCTAACAAACTCCTTCTAGAAACCCTTCAACAAACTTTGGGAGGGAAAGTTCTAATTCAAATCTAACCTAGGGTTTGGGAGTTCTATAAATAAGACCCTAGGCTCACTCATTTCGGAGGTTAGAAAATATTATTCAACCTTGATTGAAGTTTAGAAAATCAATCTCTTTCTTCATCCCCTCTTCCTCAAGTTTAGTGAGAGAGCTTGTAGGAAACCCTAACCCTAAATCCAACAACAATTCAAGATCTTGAGTGCAAGCCAAGCAAGATGCCTTCAACCCTTTTATGAGCCGAGCCGATCTTCAATCGGGCAAGAGATCAAAGTAGATCCACGATCCACGGAGACGAGCGAAGCCGAGTCAACGATCGATTTCTTCTTCTTGTAGATTCTTGAAAGAATGTATTGAAATTGTTGATTAAATAAAAGGTGATATTCTTTTATCTTGTTTTCTTTAAATTCCGCATCATGTTATCATTACTATTCTTGAATGTTGTCTTTGTGGTGATGTGTGAATAAAACTCCGCTCGTCGGGGAGTCGAAACGATCTTTAGTATGATGATGTAACAAATTTGTAATCGATTCTTGAATCCCACGAGTTTGTAAACCCTAACAAGTTCAAGAATCGACGACCCAATTCGTTGCGATGCTTTCTTGATCGACATCGCTCGAGATTGGGGAGTTCCGATCGTTTCTTGAAATTGCTAGAGGCTAGAATATAAATGGTATCCTCGAAAGAATAAGGGTTAAGAGATGAAACCCTAATTTCATCAAGAAAACCCTAACTCTCGTTGATCACCATTGATCTAGTATCAATTCTTCGAAGGACAAGAACACGAAACCCTATAGATTGCATCACGTCTAAAGATCCGATCGATTCCTACGAGCCTCTCTTATATTCTTGATTGTTGATTGGAAATATTATCAAAACAACCGATTCTTGATTGTTTATAGTTTCTTGATTCTTGAGTAAAGGATAGTGACACTGGAATACAAATCACATCTTGAATCATGTTTTCGTTTATTGTTGTTTAACATTTCATTTCAAAAGTATCAAAATACAATTGAATTGCACAATCCCTGTGGACGATCCGCACTCATTCATTAACTACATCCGACACCGTGGTTTGATTGCGGTCAATATAATTTTTTGATTGTGATATCTTTACAAGTTTATTTTACACATCAGAAAACGTTTCAATCAGCAACCTTTTGGTTTTGTTTGTTAGGTGGTGTCGTTATCCAGTCTGTTTTTCTGACTCTGAGTAGTAGGATTTTTGGACCCCAGCTAGTTTAGAGACTTCGGAGATGATCCAGTTGGTTTAGGTTAGGATGATGACAGCCAGTGCAGACAAAGGTCTTATGCCGACCATAGTGGTCGCAGACTTGGGTTCGCAATGGGAGATCATGTATTCCTACGGACTTTTCGATGAATGACGTGTTGAGTTTTGGGAAGCTTATCCCAGGATCATAGGTCCTTTTGAGATCCTTAAAGCGAGTTGGTTCCGTTGCCTATAACTTGGCACATCCGCCCAGATTATTGACTATTCACCCCGTTTTCTTTGTGTTGATACTGTGCAATTACCTTCATGACTTTCTCACATGATTCAGCACCAGACCATTTAGTTTAGACTCGATCTTTTCGTTCACCGGCAGCCAATTGTGTTAGTGGCTCAGCAGGTGGAAAAACTTCGGTCAAGGGTCTTGCCATTTGTGAAGAGTTTTCTTGGACGTAGCCGTATAGTGAGGTGATCACTTGGGAAACTGCAAGCGAGATTTGGGAGTTTTTTTACTCATCTTCTTGAAGGTACGCGTAGATGAATTTTAATTCGGGGACCAAATTTCTTTAAGTGGGGAAGATTGTAACGTTTCAGAAATCGTTTTGCGAATTTTTCCGTTTTAGGGCAAAATAGTCGGTATTTTCCGTTTTAACCCGATTTCGATCAGACTTCCGTAGAAACTTATCGGCACTTTTTTTTAGCTAAAATAAAGCTTGTGCATGAACTTTAGGGGTATTTGGGAGGTTTTGGTTCAGATAGAATTTTTCCCAAATAAAATATTATTTTAAGCGGTATTTTGTGCACGTAAATCGGGAAATTTTCTTCTAAATAAAAAATTCTTGGAAATCATCACTACAATTATTTTGGAAGATTCTTTTCTAAATATCCAAATTTTTCTTGGTCAATGGTATTTATTTTTAAAAAGAAAAGAAAAGGTGTAAAAGGTGGCATTTAGCATTTATTACTCTTTTTCCTAGCAATTTCTTCACAAAAAATTCACAAAAATACCCCCTCACCCCCTTGGCTGGCCCTTCCTTTCCCCTTGCTACCCTCCATCATTTCCACCCCTTTTCAACTCATTTTGTATCAAATAAATCATGAAAAATCCAAATAAATTCATAGAAATTCAAATAAAATCCAAAACCTTCATTCTTCTTCACAAAATTTGCTTGGATCTTCACCAAAGTCTTGATTTTTGGAGCCTAAATTTGGAGTTGTGTTTACAATTTGTAGATCTTTTGTAGAGGTATAAACCCTAACCCTAATCCTTATTTGTTGTTTCTAAATTTCTAATTAGCATATTAATTGTTTATTTAAGCTTTTAATTTCATGTTTGAAATTCAAGACTTGATTTTTATGATAATCTAGTTAGAGTAAAACTTGATTTATGTGTTTAATATTTTATTGAAGTGTTAATTTGTGATTAGCAAAAGCTTGACCTAGTAGAAAATGATAATTATTGATAATGAATACTTTGTTTAATTATGCAATTTTGCTTACTAGGTTTTTTCTAAAATTTAATTAACAAGTGTTAAAAGTTTAGAAATGGTTTAGATATCTTAGTTAAGCTATTATAAGGTGTTTGTAATCGCTAGATATACGTTATCTTGAAACTAGTACGAAATGTTGCGATAAATTGCTTACTAGGTTTCGGGGTTTTTCCGACGTGGGTTTGATTGGTCGTTGCGAGGTTATATCTATTTTATTTCTCATAATGGTTTGTGTTGTGTTGCGCGATCGGGACGATCGGGGTCTAAACTTGGAGTTTTGTAGTTTAGCAACCCCAGTTAGGATTTTTGGCCGATGTCGTGCGCGATAGATGCGCTAAGCGCGCAGTGTAATTTTCCGGGCATTTTCATCGCGTTTCGTTGTCTTTTCGTCATTGTAGGATATTTTTCTTATGTGTTGTGTTTGTGAAATTTTAGGTTCGCAAGCGGGGACTTCGGATGCTACGACAAGGGAAAATAGGTGGTAGACTTCACTTAGCCAGGAGCGTTGGTGAGTAGATTTAACATCTACAGGGGAATCGCCCGCATGGCGTTATGCGTCTGGGCTAGAGATGTTACTTTTGTCGCATGTTCTATGTCAGATTTAGGATTTGCACATTCACCCTACTGCTTAGTTATTGTTGTGCTTGGACTAGTATCTTTAGGACACTGCACATATTATTGACGATTCATGTTGCATGAGCACTGATTGTATGCTACACACACCGTCAATAATTGCCATGTCACGCACAATCCACATATAGAAATGCTATTGTTGGTTAGGAGCATTGAGACAATGATTCATATTTCTTATCGCATATGACATTTAGCATACCTGTATATCCACATGCTTACATATATGCCTTCACATACTTACGTGTTAGATACTTGTATACCTATAAAGTATCGTACCATTAGTGATAGGTACATACACACTTTATGTCATAGCTACAGGTATAATTTGCACACATACTTCACTTATACCCAGGCGGTATACTACATCATTACTTATAGGTAGATATATATATCTTGCTGTACCTGTACGTTGCACATATATCTGGTTATAGCTACATGTTTATCTTTACTCGATGTTATTTTAGAATTGGCGAGATTAGGAACCGCTTGATATTATATTAACTTGTTACAGTTAATTGCTGCTTTTCCTTTATATGCTCGCATTTCAGATTTATGATGCGTATATTATATTCATGGATTTTCGCATTGAGATATGGATTTTTCATGATGTTTTCTGAATTTGGGGACCGTGGTAGTTCATGAAATTATGCATTATTTGAAAAACCCGGTTTCCCTTGATATGACATTTCAGCATCCACCATGAGATTTATCGGTTCTGATTATATACTCCATACGAGGAGTGGTGCTGTATGAGGGTATATGGTGGGGCCCGGTACGGTTCCCCTCGGCAAGATGATCGACGGTCCATGCCGATTGAGCCTGGCAGGTGGGCAAGTACCTACCGGTGACATTACCAATGACTTGGCGGTTATCATGTGGATACCGACGGGAGTCATGTACATATAGATACGTCGAGAGGCGAGGGTCAGAGCTAGGCACTCGTGCTTTCGGGATAGCGTATGATACGTACCTATCAGGGGGCCAGTCATGGTGACAGCACCTGATAGATCAGCATTTCTGTGTCGATGCTTGGCACATTGGTTTCATGATATTTCTTTTTTGCTCCTTTGTATTTATAACAGGGGATTTGGCCGCTGTTATATATGCCCTTACACTAATATTAGTGGAATGTGACGCTAATATATATGTATTGACATTAATTTATATACATCATCATATTTATTCTTGCAAATATACATAGAATGTGAAGGACTCATTGACATTGGATTTAGGACATTTGAGAATTCATTTGTTATTAATTACAGGATATATATGAGATTGCTGATTTGGTACATTCGGGGTATACGAGATATACTCGATATTGTACATACGGGATATGTGAGATCTACTTGATGTTGTACATTCGGGGTATATGAGATATACTTGATATTGTACATACGGGATATGTGAGATCTATATGATGTTGTACATTAAGGATATGTGAGACTTACTTGATATGATAGCCAAATTGGGGGCTGATTTGAGGAAATTGGGATTTGGATTGTCTTGATAGATTTTGATCCTACCACGATATCAGGATTCCGTAGAAATGACATGTTCCATTCCATACTTTACATTTACTGTTTATGCACTGCTTCATGCATTAGTGTACCTGTTAGAGTACCTTCCATGACTGTTGCATTTACATACTTTTATTCATATGATTTCTTCATGTATTAGTAGTACCGATATAGTACCTTACATGATTGTACATACAGATTGTCATATTATTATTGCTTCATGTATAAATTGTACCTGCTAGTGTACTTTTTCATGATTATTGCATTACATATAACCATTCATTGCTTAGATGCTTATGTTAGATTCGCGCTGTACGTGCATACTGCGATTACCTGCATATGTTATTTACTATTCACGAGTTGGCAACTCACCCCCGTTGTGCCACAGTGTTTGCAGGTATTCCTCAGGATAGTCAGAGGCAGGCTATTATCACACTTCTTATCATCTTTTGCTACGGATACCGTATCAGCTCACAGTGGGCAGTTTGCTTAGGTGGGTTTTGTGGTTATTCGTTGTATTGTATATTCGTTGTATCCCTATACTCTCCATCTACTATTTTCATATTGACTTAGAGACTTGGTGAGGACGATGTTGTATATTATGTTGTGACTTGTTGTCTTTTATACAGTTTCCTTTCTATCGTCTTCTATTTCTTCGCTACGGCGTCGTATATTTGTTATGGTGGTTGTTTTCCGCCTTTGGGCGTGGATTTGCTCCCGTTGGGGATGCTTTACTTTATATTTATGTTGTACCCATTTTTGGGGTTGGTTTTTATAAAGGAGGTGCTGCCGAAATTTTCAAGAAAGAAAATTGGACTTAAAGAATTTATACTTGAGATTTTTTTAAAGGTTTAAACAATGTTTCTTATCTTTTCTTGTCTTTTAATGATTTATATTTCTGGGTTTTGGCTTTCTTTTACTGCGTTACGCCTGTAGACGTTGCGTAGTATTAGGGCCGTCACGTGCCAATTTCGGGTCGTGACAATCATGACCGTGGAATCCGTGTTTTATACTGGCTTAACTTAAAACACGGAATTCCTAGTATATCCAATATTTCATATGTTATCCTCTGCTGCTGATATTCTGTGCTGTGATCACTTTATATGCGTGAGACGAATGCTTTATTATTGTATATATGATATATAATAAACGTTGCTTATGTTTCGCACCTATGCTAGTCCCGCCCCGCTATGCCGTTAGTTAAGTAACCTAACGGTGAATAACGGGACACTGTGGCGAATGTGGATGGCATAAGCGTATGTTGTATTTTCGTTTCTTCTGTGATGCTTAGGAAGCTTAAGTGATGGGACTCCATTAATGTGATTAATGAAAGAAAAGAAACCAAAATGATGTTGTAGAATCAAATTTTCAAAAAGGGTAGCTCTAGTTTTTGCTTTGCATAGCGGTATTCATTGTAGAATATCAAACACCTTATTCGATAAGGAAAGAACAGAGATCCCTTCACCGGGAGTGATCTCTTTAGCGAAACTAGCAAATGCTACAACTCACTCGGTTTAGTTTTTGATTACTTCTATAGTTCTTGTTTTGAATAGAGGTATTCCTTGTAGAATATCCAGCACCTCATTCGATGAGGAAAGAGCCGAGATCCCTTAACAAGGAGTGACCTCTTTAGCGAAACTAGTAAAAGCCTAAAAAACACTCCTTTTCAAAATCACTCGATTCTGCAACGATATCAAGTTCATTACGCTAAAGGTTTTCTTAAAAACCTGACGTAGCCTTCCGTCATTTCAGATAAGTACTACTTAGTATTTGTAGGGTTCCTAGGCACACTAAAGAGGTTCCACAAGGTATCAACCATGCCAAAATCAAATTTTTTCTATGTGCCAAAGAACCCTAAACTAGATCGTAGCAAACTAATTTGCTACTAAGTGAAAGGGACAACAACCTTTGTAGATCCTCTCCGCCACTTCTTTAGCTCCGTGTTGACGTCCCTCCACCGCGATCATCGGAAGTCCGGACTCTAGCGATGGTTTCGTCGGAGAAATAATCGGGCTAGGTCGTTGATTTCGATGCTGAAGATGATCTACGTCGAGGCGACTCAAACTCAAGCTCCATCTTCACTAGGTCAAGAAACTTGTGAAGAAAACACCCTCTACAACATGGCAAATGGTAGAGGATGAAGAAATAGGAAGTGGGTTCACTTTGGATTTGGGTTTCTCACTTGATTTCATCACTTGACAATTTTCAAGAAAGCTTTTCTTTTTCTTCATGAAGAAGATGAAGAAGAAGAAAGAAAAAGAATTGATTAATTAAAGAAAATTCAAGTGATTCTTATCATATAGCAACCATGGGTTAGTATAACTCATGTAGAGAATAAACTAGGGTTTAGGTAATGGTTAGGTTTAAGAATAAAAACAAAATGGTGAAGCTTCATGAAACTCCAACAATAAAACAAAGAAAGCCACCATATTTGTTTTTTCCCAAAAATAAGTGAATAAAAATAAATAAATAAGTAAATCAAACCCTAACCATTAACCTAATCATAGTTTAAAGCATACACAAACCCAATTTTGCATGTATCATCAAACATGATACAAACAAGTGCACAAAAATATATCATATATACAATGTGCACAAACAAGTGAGAAAATAATCTTAAGTGAACCAATACTAGTTAATGTAAACTAATATATCAAATATATAATTATACATTAAATCATTAAATCAACACTTGATTTAATGAACCGGTCATAATGCATATAACCGACTAATATCAAGTGTATCAATGTATCGAATCAACACTTGATTCGGTAACCCGGCTATATCTCATATAACCGTCCAATGATACAAATCGCGAGAATAGAATACAGTATCACATACTGGTATTATTCTCGGTCCCGTACATATCTCATATGTGCTCCTATTTCGTTTCGCTTGAGCCAGGAAACCTCTGTGTAGGACTCTAAAGACTCGTCAATACGCCGGCAGTAGGTGATGATCATATTAAACACCCAAAAGCAGCAAGCGGTCTGCCAAACGTAACGGCCACCCGGGTATTGAGCGATCAGAAGATCAACGAGCAAGCCCGCTCATACTCATGTGAATCCCAGTAACACTTACCGTACAGTCCGGTCTGTTCGTCTGATATGTCGCATATCTCGCCTAAGGGTGGTAAACGTCAGACCCCAATAGCTCGATAAGTCGTGTCGATATGAGGTCTATAAAAGTTCGAAAAACTACTGGTAATACTTACCAGTAAATCTCTGCAATCTTGTCCAGGGATTTCCGGTTATAGCCAATCGAACACAGCACAACATCAACTCCCTATACCGGGAGAGACGAATCCCCTCCTATCGCTCATTGCCTCCATATGAATCGGGACTGTACCCAAAAAACCACCGTTTTGCACGCCCTCTTGGACGTGGTAAGGTGGAAATCAAAGCACAGTGGGAATCACACAAGACTCTATGACGATCTCGGGTCTACAGACTAACCTGTACCAGTGTTACTAGAGAACTCCCATCTGACGTAAGGTATAATACCATCTGGGAGTTCTCGGCGAGTCCGTCCAGTGTACCCAGTCTCCACTGAGCACCCGTATATCATCTCTGATGTCAAATACCAATGGATATGGGATCATCCATCCCCCATCTGTATGGGTCGAGAAGGTATACGCTAGTCTACTCTGATATATCGATGCCCCGTCTCGATACACCCACGACTAGGGACCTTGAAGGATGTACTTATGGACTACCATGTCCTAACTAGTATGATCCGCATCATAATCCAGGTAGTCAAGTACACATCCTAAGGGCTTTACCAACATGTAAAAGAGAGACAATCAGTTTACACGTTAAGATAAAGAGCAACCAGATAGCATACTATCATGTCGAGCAAGAAAGTCCTCCCTATATATGTCCCAGCATCCACTACAATATACATCCTATATACAGTAATGGCCTCTAGGGCATACATATAACTAACAGTATTCATGCTACGTTTGTTGACTATGTTAAGGCGTAGTGTGCGGTAGCTAATTAGTGCTAATCTGCTAAAGCATGAGATGCGATTGGATTAGGGTAGTCGTGCGACTTTGTTGACTATCTTAAGGGTCGTACGGGTGGGTTTAATTCAATTAGGAAATGACAGTTTGATCTTAGCTAGCGCTTATGATTTGTTGACTATGTTAAGGTCATAAGTTGTTAGGGGCAAAAGAATTATCGGGAATTTCAAGTGTTGAAATTTGCAATGAGATTGCATACCTTTTATGAGATAGTTGGATCCCGATACCCATTGCGAGTAAGAGTTACTCCTGAGAGAGTTTTACACATCATAATTTGCCAATCAAGTAGGTGTCTAGAAAGGTGTTGACGGGGTCACGCCCCTGGGAAAATGAGGTTTATTTTAATTAGGTTCGTGCGAAAGCACGGGGAACCTCCCTCAAAGTACCGGTACTGGCCTGGCTGAAAAATTGTCGAACTTGTAAGGTGTAATTAATCCCGGCTAGTCTTACCTTTTAGGGTTTGAAGGAAGATTTGATAAAAACAGTGGGAGCCATCCTGATTAGATAAGATAATAACTAATCTAATCTTGCAAAGAGCACACGCAAAATGATTATCCTTCTCTCTCTTCTGGTAGAGACCAATGACACGCCTTAATCAAGATAATAATTTGGATGTATTGACCGAACCTACTTATTATACTGGGCTAGGTTCTACTCTTCCTTATAATTGTTATAAGTTTGAGCAAGGAATAGGGGAATATCAGGATGTTGGATATAGTGCCCTCAAAGTCAATTATTGGATCGCAGGCACGTGATTGCTATGATTGAAGGAGGACCTATGCCGGTAGGACAGTCTTACTCGTGATGATAGTATGCTATCTGGTTTATCTGTATCATCGTGTACATGCTTTAGGTGACCTTACAGATCACTATTGCACATTGATAGAACCCTTAGGATTCTTGCTTGACTACCAGCAGTATGATGGTGATCATATACGTGAGAGTTGGGTAGTCTATAAGCACATCCTTAAATTGGTCCCTAGTCATGGGAGTTTCGAGACAGGGCATCGATACTCCAGAGTAGACTAGTGTATACAGTCGACACCCCGACAAGGGGCGGTGGCCAGTCACACAAGCCTTTGGTGTCAGTTGGTTCACCAAAGATGTATACAGGTGCTCATTGGGTTATGAGTACACTGGACAGGACTCGCTAGGAACATTCTAGTTGGTATTATACCTGACGTCAGATAGTAGTTCCTTGGTGACATGTGTACAGGTTAGTTCATCGACCTGAGATCGTCATTTGTCTCGTGTGAGTTCCTACTGTGCTTTGATTACTACCGTACTACGACTCAAAGGAGTCAGGCAAACAGGTTTTAGTTAGGTACAGTCCCGAGCCATATGGAGGCAGTGAGCGGATCGGCAGGGGTTTCGTCTCACCCGGTATTAGGGGTGAAATCGCACTGTGTCTAGGAGAGCCATTACACGAAGTCCTTGGCCAAAGCAGGAAATTTATCGATAGGTATTCCAGTAGTATCTCAAGGTGTTCTGGGCTACAGTCCGACACAACTTGTACCGCTTTTGCGGTTTTGACTTTTACCAACCCCCTAGGCCCGACATCCGATACTCATAGACGAACGGACTGGACTGTACGGATATTGTCACTGACAGGCTCAGTAGTGTGTCAGGATGAGTTCTCTCATCGACCTCCCTTTTGGTCAATACCTGGTAGCCCGTTACGTACAGCTAGTACCACTAACGTGCTAGTGGTTAAATCCACAGCTAAAGTATTGACGAGTCTTTAGAGTCCCCCACAGACAACTTCTCATGTTTCGGGCGAAACGTTGTAGAGACCGTATGGTATTATGGTAAGGTTCGATCATATACGTGCAGTCGTGCACGGATCATGATCTGGCGGATAATACTAGTAGGTTTTGGTTTAAGCTGGATCCTAGTATTAGATTTGTTGGATTACATTAGTCTCATCGCATTCGCATTCAGTCGGAATGCGGATGCAGGTATGTATATACAGCTGAGGGGTATCCTTGTGATCCGTCACGAATTTACTTTAGATGTTGCTGTAGGGTGTTTTTCGTCACCCCATTGAGATGGGAATACGCGCGCTCTTGTCAGGCATACTACAGATTCCCCCTGCCTAGGGTAGGCCGGGGTTTAATGATTGTGGGGATCCGAATCTCCGGCAGCCGCGGACTAAGCTGCCGTTAATTACCCCTCGCCTTTGGAGCGAGGGAACCTCCGATTGACGGGTTAAACTAGCCATGCGAACTCAATGTGCAGTGTACGTGTGTTGTGTTTTGAAGGGGGGTTTTGGATATATCAGGAGCCACGCAGAGTTTTTACGGGGGTCCCGCTACCCGGATAGCGGGCTGGGGGTCAAAGGGGCTAGCAGCCCCCTTGCGGGGTGCGGGGCAGCGTCCCGTTAGAAATTTTTTTCTAACAGGGACAGTGTCGTGGGGTACATGTGTGTGTAAATATGTATACATATGTATATATATATATGTATACATGTATATATATATATATATAAAAGAAAGAGGGGGAAAAGACATCCAAAGGATGCGTGGGGCAGCACCTTGGGCGCTGTGCGCCTAGGTGCTGGGCGCTCAAGCACTAGAGTGCCACGTGGGTGCTCTGCGCTTGAGCGCTGGGCGCTTGAGCGCTGGGCGCTTGAGCGCAAGTGTGCCACGTGTCGGCACGTGGGCGCTCTGCGCTTGCGCTGGAGCGCAAGCGCGCCACGTGTCGGTACGTGGGCGGCTTGCGCTCGAGCGCTTGCGCTGGAGCGCAAGCGCGCCACGTGTCGGCACCGGGGCGACTTGCGCTCGAGCGCTTGTGCTGGAGCGCAAGCGCGCCACGTGTCGGCACCGGGGCGACTTACGCTCGAGCGCTGAGCGCTGGAGCGCAAGCGCGCCACGTGTCGGCACGCGGGCGCTCTGCGCTTGAGCGCCGGCGAGAAAAAGAGGCTTTTAGCCTAAAAAAGGGATTTCTCGAAAGAGAAATCAGAGAGGAGTTGGACTCCTGAGTGTGTTTTTGGGGTTAATGGAAGGGGTTCTTCTTCTTCCTCCTCTGTTAGCTGGATCTTGAAGATCAAGAGATGTGAGATCTTAAAATCTCTCCTTTTTGAGAACTGATGGCAGATCCAAGTTCCCCTTTGTGGGTTTCGTGGTGAAAAACTATTTTGTTTTTGAAAAGGAAGAGTAAAACTCTTGATTTAATTCAAAAGAAAGAAGAAGGTTTGAGACCTTCAGAGAAGGGAAAGAGATACAAACCCTAGGTTATTTTGTGAGAATGAAAAGGGTTTTTTATTCATCATCATGTTGCCTTTTATAGGCTTACATATTTACATATAGCCCCTTGGGCTTTGCAAAATGGCATTTTGCCTATCCCATGGCTCATGTGCCTTTTCATTTTGCACATAAGCCATGGGCTGACAAAAATTTGGCTTTATGCCCCTTTTGCATACATTCATGCACAAAAATTACATAAAAATTATTTGTTACATGATTTTTTTTGTTGGCATGGCGGAAGGCCGGACGCTTCGTGTTCGGGCTCGACCTGGGCATTGGCCCGCTTGCTTGGGCTAGGGCCCATCTGGCTTGGGGTTGACCTTGACTTTGACTTGGTCAACCGGGGTGCAAATTTTGACTTCAACAAAGTGCCCCCCATCAATAAATGCACACCACATATGTGAGTCATGTGCATGAAATTGATGGATTATCTTTCACGTGGAGGCGACTTGCCTTGTTTCCCACTCTTTGGGATGCACTGCCCTTTTTACGACGTGGACGGTCGACGCTTGACGCGTCTCCGATACGGAGTGTCCGTGGTAGACGTTTTCCTGGCCCGGAGCGATCTGGTTCCTACTTTGTAGGAAGCCTGCACTGCCCTTTTTACGACCTGGACGGTCGACACTCTAATCCGGAGTGATTTGGGTTCCCAATTTGCGGGAGCCTGCACTGTCCTTTTTGCGACATAGACGGTCGGCGCTCTGATCCGGAGCAATTTGGGTTCCCAATTTGCGGGATCCTGCACTGCCCTTTTTGCGACATAGACGGTCGACGCTCTGTTACGAAGCGATTTGGGTTCCCAATTTGCGGGAGCCTCCACTGCCCTTTTTGTGACATAGACGGTCGACGCTCTGTTACGAAGCGATTTGGGTTCCCAATTTGCGGGAGCCTGCACTGCCCTTTTTGCGACATAGACGGTCGACGCTCTGATCCGGAGCGATTTGGGTTCCCAATTTGCGGGACCCGCACTGCCCTTTTTGCGACATAGACGGTCGACGCTCTGATCCGGAGCGATTTGGGTTTCTAATTTGCGGGATCCTGCACTGCCCTATTTGCGACATAGACGGTCGACGCTCTGATCCGGAGCGATTTGGGTTCCCAATTTGCGGGAGCCTGCGCTGCCCTTTTTGCGACATAGACGGTCGACACTCTGTTCCGGAGCGATTTGGGTTCCCAATGTGCGGGAGCCTGCACTGCCCTTTTTGCGACATAGACGGTCGACGCTCTGTTCCGGAGCGATTTGGGTTCCTAATTTGCAGGAGCCTGCACTGCCCTTTTTGCGACATAGACGGTCGACGCTCTGATCCGGAGCGATTTGCATTCCCAATTTGCGGGAGCCTGCACTGCCCTTTTTGCGACATAGACGGTCGATGCTCTGTTACGAAGCGATTTGGGTTCCCAATTTGCGGGAGCCAGCACTGCCCTTTTTGCGACATAGACGGTCGACGCTCTGATCCGGAGCGATTTGGGTTCCCAATTTGCGGGAGCCTGCACTGCCCTTTTTGCGACATAGACGGTCGACGCTCTGTTACGAAGCGATTTGGGTTCCCAATTTGCGGGAGCCTGCACTGCCCTTTTTGCGACATAGACGGTCGACGCTCTGTTACGAAGCAATTTGGGTTCCCAATTTGCGGGAGCCTGCACTGCCCTTTTTGCGACATAGACGGTCGACGCTCTATTCCGGAGCGATTTGGGTTCCCAATTTGCGGGAGCCTTCACTGCCCTTTTTGCGACATAGACGGTCGACGCTCTGATCCGGAGCGATTTGGGTTCCTAATTTGCGAGATCCTGCACTGCCCTTTTTGCGACATAGACGGTCGACGCTATGATCCGGAGCGATTTGGGTTCCCAATTTGCGGGAGCCTGCGCTGCCCTTTTTGCGACATAGACTGTCGACGCTCTGTTCCGGAGCGATTTGGGTTCCCAATTTGTGGGAGCCTGCACTGCCCTTTTTGCTACATAGACGGTCGACGCTCTGTTCCGGAGCGATTTGGGTTCCCAATTTGCGGGAGCCTGCACTGCCCTTTTTGCGACATAGACGGTCAACGCTCTGATCCGGAGCGATTTGCGTTCCCAATTTGCGGGAGCCTGCACTGCCCTTTTTGCGACATAGACGGTCGATGCTCTGTTACGCAGCGATTTGGGTTCCCAATTTGCGGGAGCCTGCACTGCCCTTTTTGCGACATAGACGGTCGACGCTCTGATCCGGAGCGATTTGGGTTCCCAATTTGCGGGAGCCTGCACTGCACTTTTTGCGACATAGACGGTCGACGCTCTGTTACGAAGCGATTTGGGTTCCCAATTTGCGGGAGCCTGCACTGCCCTTTTTGCGACATAGACGGTCGACGCTCTGTTACGAAGCGATTTGGGTTCCCAATTTGCGGGAGCCTGCACTGCCCTTTTTGCGACATAGACGGTCGACGCTCTGTTCCGGAGCGATTTGGGTTCCCAATTTGCGGGAGCCTGCACTGCCCTTTTTGCGGCATAGACGGTCGACGCTCTGATCCGGAGCGATTTGGGTTCCCAATTTGCGGGAGCCTGCACTGCCCTTTTTGCGACATAGACGGTCGACGCTCTGATCCGGAGCGATTTGTGTTCCCAATTTGCGGGAGCCTGCACTGCCCTTTTTGCGACATAGACGGTCGACGCTCTGTTACGAAGCGATTTGGGTTCCCAATTTGCGGGAGCCTGCACTACCCTTTTTGCGACATAGACGGTCGATGCTCTGATCCGGAGCGATTTGGGTTCCCAATTTGCGGGAGCCTGCACTGCCCTTTTTGCGACATAGACGGTCGACGCTCTGTTACGAAGCAATTTGGTAGACGTGCCCCCGGCACAGAGTGTCGCTGGTCGACGTTTCCCCGAGGCGGAGTGTCTGCTGTTTGACGCAAAGGTCGATATTGGAATTGGTTGGTTTGATTTGTTTGACTTGAGTTGACATCAGCATCGCTATACTGGAATATGGTACCAGGAGCGAATCATCGTCTTCCATGAGAGGATTTGGGATTGGTTTTGTTTTGGCATCTGCATTGCTGCACTGGAATAATGCTAGGAGCAACTCATCATTTGCCCCGAGAGGATTTGAGGATTTCGGTTTTGGTTTGGCATCTGCATTGCTGCACTGGAATGATGCCAGGAGCAACTCATCATTTGCCCCGGGAGGATTTGGGAATTGGTTTTTTGGTTTGGCATCTGCATTGCTGCACTGGAATAATGCCAGGAGCAACTCATCATGTGCCCCGGGAGGATTTGGGAATTGGTTTTGTTTTGGCATCTGCATTGCTGCACTGGAATAATTCCAGGAGCAACTCATCATTTGCCCCGGGAGGATTTGGGAATTGGTGGCTTAGGAGACAGGTTTAGATCCCTGTCACCTAAGGCTTTTCAATTTTATGGGCCGTAAGGGTCCCATAAAAGAATTTTTTCCCTACGAGTCGAAAGGATCTCGTAGGTGTATTTTCTCCCTAGGAGTCGTGAGGACTCCTAAGTGTGTGGCTCCTTTGTGAGTCGTAGGGATCTCACGCGGGAATTTTCTCCTCACAAAGTCGAGAGGATTTTACGAGTGCATTTCATCTCTTTTTCACGAGTTTGCGCCCTTTCGGGTTTTCACAAACTCGCCGGCAGTCCTGCTGTTTTAACTCACGGAGCCCTTTCGGCTTTTCATCCGTGCCCATTTTGCTTATGGACATACCGTTCTCTTTTTTTTTGAGAGATCAGGATTGTTTTACGCCCGTGGATTGTATACGGTTTTGCAGGATGTATGATCCAGACCGTAGGGCCGAAAAAATTTCAGGATTTTGTTGGCGTCTGCATCGCTGCACTGGATGTGGTACCAGGAGCGACTCATCATTCGCCGTTGGGGTATGGGATTTGGAATTTGGTTGGCGTCTGCATCGTTACACTGGAATATGGTACCAGGAGCGACTCATCATTCGCCACTTGGGGGTTGGGGAGCGATGGCTTAGGAGACAGGTTTAGATCCATGTCACCTAAGACTTTTCAATTTTATGGGCCGTGGGGGTCCCATAAAAGCATTTTCTCCCTACGAGTCATAAGGATCTCGCAGGTGTATGTTCTCCTTAGGAGTCGTGAGGACTTCCAAGTGTGTTTTTCCTTCGTGAGCCGTAAGGATCCCACAAAGGTTTGTTCTCCTCATGTATCGTGAGGACACATGAGTGGATTTCCCTCGTTCCCAGTTTAATGACTTATAGGTCGACTGTTTCCAGTTTAACGACTTAGAGGTCAACAGTTTCCAGTTTAACGACTTAGAGGTCATCTGTTTCCAGTTTAACGACGTAGAGGTCATCTGTTTCCAGTTTAACGACTTGGAGGTCATCTGTATCCAGTTTAACGACGTAGAGGTCATCTGTTTCCAGTTTAAAGACTTAGGGGTCTGTGTTTCCAGTTTAACGACTTAGAGGTCATCTGTTTCCAGTTTAACGACTTGGTGGTCATGGTGCTTCCAGTTTAACGACTTGGAGGTCATCTGTTTCCAGTTTAACGACTTAGAGGTCATCTGTTTCCAGTTTAACCACTTGGTGGTCATGGTGCTTCCAGTTTAACGACTTGGAGGTCATCTGTTTCTAGTTTAAAGACTTAGAGGTCATCTGTTTCCAGTTTAAAGACTTAGAGGTCATCTGTTTCCAGTTTAAAGACTTAGAGGTCTGCTGTTTCCAGTTTAAAGACTTAGAGGTCATCTGTTTCCAGTTTAAAGACTTAGAGGTCTGCTGTTTCCAGTTTAAAGACTTAGAGGTCTGCTGTTTCCAGTTTAACGACTTAGAGGTCATCTGTTTCCAGTTTAAAAACTTAGAGGTCATCTATTTCCAATTTAAAGACTTAGTGGTCATCTGTTTCCAGTTTAAAGACTTGGTGGTCTGCTGTTTCCAGTTTAACGACTTAGAGGTCATCTGTTTCCAGTTTAAAGACTTAGAGGTCATCTGTTTCCAGTTTAAAGACTTAGGGGTCATCTGTTTCCAGTTTAAAGACTTGGTGGTCTGCTGTTTCCAGTTTAAAGACTTAAGGTCATCTGTTTCCAGTTTAACGACTTGGTGGTCATCTGTTTCCAGTTTAACGACTTGGTGGTCATGGTGCTTCCAGTTTAACGACTTGGAGGTCATCTGTTTCTAGTTTAAAGACTTAGAGGTCATCTGTTTCCAGTTTAAAGACTTAGAGGTCATCTGTTTCCAGTTTAAAGACTTATAGGTCTGTTGTTTCCAGTTTAAAGACTTAGAGGTCTGCTGTTTCCAGTTTAACGACTTAGAGGTCATCTGTTTCCAGTTTAAAGACTTAGAGGTCATATGTTTCCAGTTTAAAGACTTAGTGGTCATCTGTTTCCAGTTTAAAGACTTAGAGGTCTGCTGTTTCCAGTTTAACGACTTAGAGGTCATCTGTTTCCAGTTTAAAGACTTAGAGGTCATCTGTTTCCAGTTTAAAGACTTAGTGGTCATCTGTTTCCAGTTTAAAGACTTGGTGGTCTGCTGTTTCCAGTTTAACGACTTAGAGGTCATCTGTTTCCAGTTTAAAGACTTAGAGGTCATCTGTTTCCAGTTTAAAGACTTAGGGGTCATCTGTTTCCAGTTTAAAGACATGGTGGTCTGATGTTTCCAGTTTAAAGACTTAGAGGTCATCTGTTTCCAGTTTAAAGACTTGGTGGTCATCTGTTTCCAGTTTAACGACTTGGTGGTCATCTGTTTCCAGTTTAACGACTTGGTAGTCTATTGATGGCGAGCTTGGAATTTTGGGGTTGGGGCCGGCATCAGCGTTGCTAACACTGAAGCAGGGGTGCCGGGCAATTCATCATTTGTCTTTTCCTGTTAGGGAGCGATGGCTTAGGAGACAGGTTTAGGTCCCTATCACCTAAGGCTTTTCAATTTTATGGGCCCTGAGGGTCCCATAAAAGCATTTTCTCCTTGCGAGTCGTAAGGATCCCGCAGGTGTATTTTCTCCTTAGGAGTCGTGAGGACTCCTAAGTGTGGTTTTCCTTTGTGAGTCGTAAGGATCCCACAAAGGTTTGTTCTCCTCATGTATCATAAGGACACATGAGTGGGTTTTCTCAATGGAGCATAATTCCCAAGGCGGAGACCAGCCGCGTAACTGGTGGTTGTGGTGGAGCATGAGTATGCTGAGAATTATTTGAGCCCGTTGATTGTATACGGCAGTCAATTTGGGGACTAGCCGTAGGGCTGGAAGAATTTTGGGAAACTGGATTTTTGTTTGGCGTCTGCATTGCTGCACTGGAATAATGCTAGGAGTAACTCATCATCTGCCCTTGTTTTTTTTTTTGTTTTACCGCGATTGCTCTATCATTTCAGCTTTTATCATCGCGAAAATCACGATTGCCCAATCATTTCGGCTATTTATTCGCGGTTGCTCAATCATTTTCATCTTTATTTTTACTCGCTGATTTTTATTGCGAGTTGCCCAATCATTTCGGCTTTTCATTTTTCTTTTATTTAAACATTTTTTATTTACACATGTATATATATTTTTTTACATTCCCAGTTTAACGACTTAGAGGTCGACTGTTCCCAGTTTAATGACGTGGTGGTCGATTGTTTCCCAGTTTAACGACGTGGTGGTCCTCTTTGCTTATCCCTGCTCCTTGAACATTGATCTTGGCGGAGCTGTGTTGATGACCTAGCTCTGTGGCTTGCCGATACATCCGAGGATTATGAGGTTTTTCCAAGCTTATATTGGTCCTCTGCCCAATCTTTGAAAACACAGCGGTCTTCAATGGTATGGCTCAGCACTCTATGGTATGGGCAGTATATGGGACTGCCAGTCATATTCATTTCCTGTGGCCTCTTCGGGATAGGCAGTTGCAGGCCATTGTTCAGGGCTTCCTCGAATATATCGCGGACCTCATCCCTCCTAAAGGAGTACACCTTCTTCCTTCTCTCCATCAGAGTAGGTCCCCTCACTGACGCCGGTCCCTGAGGCCGATCAATCTTTGGTTCGCCCTGCACATGTCTGGGAGGGTTAGGTTCCCGAAAGGCTTCGGTCTCCATTTGCATGAAATCGGCGGTCGTAGCTTGACTGTTTGCTAACACGCCTTTAGACAGTTCTATCTCTCCCGTCTTGTATTCCCTTTCGACCCAATCTTTGAAGACGAAGCTGTGCTCAATGGAATGACCTATCACCCTGTGATAGGGGCAATATTTTGGGTCGTCGGTCATATTCTCTTCTTGCGGTCTCTTTGATTCTGGCAGTTGTAGACCGTTTCTTAGGGCGTACCTGAATATCTTGTGGACCTTTTCCCTCTTGAAGGAATAGACCTTTTCCAGCTTCTCTTTCAGAGGCGATTCCCCCCCGGCGTATGTATCGGAGGGACTGGAGGCTGATTGCGGCCGTTTTTCACGAAGGCGCTCCGCTTTTAGGTTGAAAGGGATATCAGTTGGCTGCTCCCGGGTACCAATCCTTGGCTCATGAGCCAAAATTTGATTCTGCTGTAATTGCAATCGGGCGACTTGGGTCGCGAGATCTGCCACAATGTTTGCCAGCTCGTCGACTTTGGAATAGACCTCGGCCATCTTCTCATCCCTGTCCTGAAATTGCCTTTGAAGCCATTGGAATAATGCTTGTTCTGTAGTTCCGGCTATGACAACCGGGTAATCTTTATTGCCTGAGCTCCATTCCGTAGGAACCACGGGCTCCTCTGGCTTATCGGCCTAAGCGGGCTCTTCATCATTTAGATCGAGCCGATGCTGGGTGGTGTCAATCGTATCATCACCATGGCTGTGAAGAAGAGGAGGGTTCGTTTCTTCATATCCGGCCATGTAGACAGTGTGGATAACACATTCAGCCATTCTTTCATCACTGGCAGCTGGTTTCGCGGAGCGGTCCGGGCTTTGGAAATTCATAAATTTTAACATGGCCAGAGCCCTAGCCCTTTTGTTGGCTCTATATCTGAGCCGCTTCTGCCTCAGCTTCTCTGCCTTAAGCGCTTGGCAGGCTTCTGCTCTTCGAGAAGCCGCCATAGGCCGAGTGATGGGGATGCTTGAGAAGACATCTACCCGCGTGTCCGTCGAAGGTATCACCTGGGCTTGCCTACGACGTCTGGCAACTTCTTTTGTTCCGATGGCTTTGCCCCCAGTTGGGGCCATGGAAAGCCGTCCAGACACCGATTTGCGTTTGGGTTGGGGCGCCCTTGAGATCACCACATTTGGTCTCCTGCCTTTCGAGACCGGTTTGTCTACCACCGGGGCTTGAGGAGCTGGGATGGCGCCAACTGGTATGAACACAATAGAGCCGAATGGTAGCGGCTCCTTCTCCCATTGTCGCCCGAGACTGGCCGGAAGGACCGTCCTGGAGTCTATCTTCATCGTGTAGGAGACGGGAGTCGTGCTGAGAGCTGAGATCGTCCTTGGAGACATTATTGGAGAGTGATTGCTTGAAAACCTGTATGAAAGAGCATTATTTTAGTATAAATATAGGTATGTATATTGATTGAGTTCGCATGAACGTTTAACCGGAAATATGGGAGGAGAGATTGGCCCCACCGGGCGTGCCAGAATCTATAGGGTGTTTTTCGTCACCCCATTGAGATGGGAATACGCGCGCGCTTGTCAGGCATACTACAAATTCCCCCTGCCTAGGGTAGGCCGGGGTTTAATGATTGTGGGGATCCGAATCTTCGGCAGCCGCGGACTAAGCTGCCGTTAATTACCCCTCGCCTTTGGAGCGAGGGAACCTCCGATTGACGGGTTAAACTGGCCATGCGAACTCAATGTGCAGTGTACGTGTGTTGTGTTTTGAAGGGTTTTTTGGATATATCAGGAGCCACGCAGAGTTTTTACGGGGGTCCATGTGTGTGTAAATATGTATACATATGTATATATATATATATATGTATACATGTATATATATATATATAAAAGAAAGAGGGGGAAAAGACATCCAAAGGATGCGTGGGGCAGCACCTTGGGCGCTGTGCGCCTAGGAGCTGTGCGCTCAGGCACTAGAGTGCCACGTGGGCGCTCTGCGGTTGAGCGCTGGGCGCTTGAGCGCAAGTGTGCCACGTGTCGGCACGTGGGCACCCTGCTCTTGCGCTGGAGCGCAAGCGCGCCACGTGTCGGTACGTGGGCGACTTGCGCTCGAGCGCTTGCGCTGGAGAGCAAGCGCGCCACGTGTCGGCACCGGGGCGACTTGCGCTCGAGCGCTTGCGCTGGAGCGCAAGCGCGCCACGTATCGGCACCGGGGCGACTTGCGCTCGAGCGCTGAGCGCTGGAGCGCAAGCGCGCCACGTGTCGGCACGCGTGCGCTCTGCGCTTGAGCGCCGGCGAGAAAAAGAGGCTTTTAGCCTAAAAAAGGGATTTCTCGAAAGAGAAATCAGAGAGGAGTTGGACTCCTGAGTGTGGTTTTGGGGTTAATGGAAGGGGTTCTTCTTCTTCCTCCTATGTTAGCTGGATCTTGAAGATCAAGAGATGTGAGATCTCAAAATCTCTCCTTTTTGAGAACTGATGGCAGATCCAAGTTCCCCTTTGTGGGTTTCGTGGTGAAAAACTATTTTGTTTTTGAAAAGGAAGAGTAAAACTCTTGATTTAATTCAAAAGAAAGAAGAAGGTTTGAGACCTTCAGAGAAGGGAAAGAGATACAAACCCTAGGTTTTTTGTGAGAATGAAAAGTGTTTTTTATTCATCATTATGTTGCCTTTTATAGGCTTACATATTTACATATAGCCCCTTGGGCTTTGCAAAATGGCATTTTGCCTATCCCATGGCTCATGTGCCTTTTCATTTTGCACATAAGCCATGGGCTTACAAAAATTTGGCTTTATGCCCCTTTTGCATACATTCATGCACAAAAATTACATAAAAATTATTTGTTACATGATTTTTTTTGTTGGCATGGCGGAAGGCCGGACGCTTCGTGTTCGGGCTCGACCTGGGCATTGGCCCGCTTGCTTGGGCTAGGGCCCATCTGGCTTGGGGTTGACCTTGCTTTGACTTGGTCAACCGGGGTGCAAATTTTGACTTCAACAGTTGCCATATCTTTTTATTGTTGTAAACATTTGGATTAATGTTTACATGTAGAAATTGTGAGTGAATTTCATTATGAGGTGCAATTAATGTGGCATGTTCAATTTGGTGACTCATGGTCTCTTTTCTTATGAACATGTCATGTTAATTGAGTGATTAGAGTGTTGAAATGAGAGGTAGAGAGAGAGGGCAGCCATATGAGAGGGGTTAGCCCTTGTATTATTATGCTAGCTCTCATTTTCTTCATCTTAACACAAGAAAAGAAAAGCCTCTTCTTCTTCTTCATCTAGCACACAACTTCCACCATGGCTTCATCTTCAACCTCCATCCATACACTCTCATGCGTTGAGAATCAATGGATGCTTGAGAAAAAGTGATCACACACATTCTCTACTTCACCTTGGACACGTCGGCTAGCAAACTTCGTGTCCGAGTTGCTTCGGATGAAATGGGAGCCCGTAAAAAGACTCATTGATGTTGTGCCCTTCCGACGAGGGGACCGGAGATCGGAGATGCCGCGAGGATCTTGGGATGGTGGCCAAAGACCGAAGGACACGGATCGATCGGTATAGCCTTTCTAACCCTTCTCTAGTTAGCTAGTTTGTGTTAATGGTTCGATCCGGGTTTAAAGTATACGACAGAGCCAGTTTCAAGTTTAAGAAAAAGTTTTCGTTTCCGCATTTTGGCTTCGGATTGACGGCTGTGGCGCTACTGTAGACTTACATGGTATCAAAGTCACGCCATTAACCATTACTAGCTTGTTCTAACGTATTTAAAACATCGATTGAACAAAATTTCCGAAACCGCATTTCCAATACTAATGTTTCTGTCGAATTTATTTTGTCGTCGAAAAATTATTTTGAGTATTTCAGAAAATCAGGCAGGCTTTTTTAAGAACACTGATGAAATTTGGCAAAGTGATCCTACAGTAATGCCGCGGAACCGCGGCCATACCGATGTTTTGGCCGCGGTTCCGCCGCGATTAAGGGGCTTCTCTGCACCAATTTTTCTACAGTTGTCTTTAACTTGGAATTGTGGTTTCTGGAATTTTTAATTTTGGCCCAGATTATTTTGAGTGCTGGATTTGTGCTTGGGGCCCACTTCGGGAAATTTTGTCGATCGAAAATTTAAATAAGTTAGTTTACAGTACTTACATTATATCTGCGACCGTGAATGTCATTTGATCGGTAAATCTTGTCTAATTGCTATAGCCCTTTTAAACGGATTTGCGAACGTGACATTCACGTTGATGTTCTGTATTGTGCTGTGTTGTTGCGGATTTGTCGTGGTGGATAGCTTGGTGCAATATTAGTACAGTTTGGTTATATTTGTACATTTGTTATTGCAGGGCGAGCGTCCGACATGTGGACTGCCGTCACTGCCTATTTGTATATTATTCTTTTGGGGCACGACCGGGTTGAGGTCAATGTACCCGTTGTACATATTTTTTTTCTGTATTAGGATTACCCTGCGGTGGGGTGCACGGATAGCCGGGTTCTACAGGGCAACGAGCCCACATCTCATGGCTTTGAGACGAAGGGGGCTTCACTCTAGAATTGGCGAGATATTCGCCGCACTCGTAGGGGGTATAGGTTGACCCAAGGAGAGGTGCCGAAGTTTCCGTATTCCGTGAAGTGCTGGGTAGTCCATTCACTTTATTGAAGGGGGCTTCCTCGCTTCAGGTTTTGGCGGGTAACTTGCCTCACCCGTAGGGGTCTAGGATTTCATTGCACAGGCTATCAACACGACCAGGGGAACGTCGGGTTTCAGTTGCGGCTCTATGAAACCCGGGGCTCGCAGATTTTCTGTATTGTTCTGCGACGCTTATTACATTTCTGTGATGTTGTATTTTATCACGCCTAGAGCGATTATTATATATTGATATATATACTTGTAGATGTTGTATATGTAAGTGCACGGCAGTGCCTCGGCCGTCTTTCCGAGGCCAAAATGCGGAAACAAAAACTTTTCTCAACTTGGAAACCGGCGTTACCGCGGACTATAAACCTAGATCGGACCATTAACCTACTACTAGCTAACAAGAGAAAAGGTAGTGAGCTATACCGAGCGATCCGTGTCCTTCGGTCTTCGGCCACCATCCCGATCTCCTCGCGGCATCTCCGGTATCGATCTCCACGTCGGAAAGGAACCACATCACCGAGTCTTTTTACGGGCTCCTGTTAGTTATATGTATGCCGTAGAGTCCATTACTGTACATAGGATGTATATTGTAGTGGATGCTAGGACATATATAGGGAGGACTTTCTTGCTCGACATGATAGTATGCTATCTGGTTGTTCTTTATCTTAACGTGTATGCTGATTGTCTTTCTGTTACATGTTGGTAAAGCCCTTAGGTTGTGTACTTGACTACCGGGACTATGATGCAGATCATACTAGTGGGGACATGGTAGTCCATAAGTACATCCTTCAAGGTCCATAGTCGTGGGTGTATTGAGACGGGGCATCGATATACCAGAGTAGACTAGCGTATACCTTCTCGACCCATACAGATGGGCGATGGATGATTCCATATCCATTGGTGTTTGACATCATAGATGATATACGGGTGCTCAGTGAAGACTGGGTACACTGGACGAACTCGCCGAGAACTCCCAGATGGTATTATACCTTACGTCAGATGGCAGTTCTCTGGTGACACTGGTACAGGTTAGTCTGTAGAGCCGAGATCGTCATAGAGTCTTGTGTGATTCCCACTGTGCTTTGATTTCCACCTTACCACGTCTAAGAGGGCGTGCAAAACGGTGGTTTTTGGGTACAGTCCCGAATCACAAGGAGGCAATGAGCGATAGGAGGGGATTCGTCTCTCCCGGTATAGGGAGTTGATGTTGCGCTGTGTTCGATTGGCTATAACCGGAAATCCCTGGCCAGGGTTGCTGAGATTTACTGGTAAGTGTTATCAGTAGTATCTCGAACTGTTATAGACCACATATCGACACGACTTATCGAGCTACTGAGGTCTGACGTTTACCACCCCTAGGCAAGATATGCGACATATCAGACGAAGAGACCGGACTGTACGGTAAGTGTTACTGGTTGGATTCACAGGAGTGTGAGCGGGCTTGCTCGTTGATCTTCTGATCGCTCAATACCCGGGTGGCCGTTACGTTTTGCAGACCGCTTGCGGCTTGCAGGTGTTTGATATGATCATCACCTGCTGCCAGCGTATTGACGAGTCTTTAGAGTCCTACACAAAGCTTTCCTGGCTCAAGCGAAACGAAATAGGAGCGCATATGAGATATGTGCGGGACCGAGAATAATATGTGTATGTGATACCGTATTCTATTCTCGCGATGAATGTATCGATTGGTTGTATGCGATATAACCTAGTTATCAAATCGAGGATTGATTCGATAAGTCGATACATTGGATATTAGTCGGTCATATGTGATATGACCGGATCGTTAAATCAAGTGTTGATTTAATGATTTAATGTATAATTATATATTTGATATATCACTTTACATTAACTAGTATTTGTTCACTTATGATGGATTTTCTCACTTGATGTGCACATTGTGTATATGATATAGTTTTGTGCACTTATTTGTATCATGTTTGATGATACATGCAAACTTGGGTGTATGTTTGCTTTAAACTATGATTAGGTTAATGGTTAGGGTTTGAATTATTTATTTATTTATTCATTTTGGAAAAGATGAAATGGTGGCTTTCTTTTCTTTCTTTGCTTGAAGCTTCTTGAAGCTTCAAAGCATCTTTGAAAGTCTACCATTTTTGTTTTCATCCTAAACTTAACCATTATACCTAACCCTAGTTTAGTCTCTACACTTGTTTGGCTCACCCATGGTTGCATTATGATAGATATCACTTCATTTTTCTTCTTAAAAGAGAATTCATTTTCATTTCTTTCTTCTTCTTCCTCTTGATGAAGAAAGAAAACCTATGCTAGATTTTTCCAAGTGATGATTCCAAGTGAGAAATCCAAATCCAAAGTGAACCCACTTCCTATTTCTTCATCCTCTACCACTTGCCATGTAGTATAGGGTGTTTTCTTCACAAGTTTCATGACTTGGTGAAGTTGGAGCTCGAGTTAGAGTCGCCTCGACGTAGATCATCTTCGGCATCGAAGTCAACGACCTAGCCCGCCCATTTCTCCGATGAAATCGACGCTAGAGTCCGGGATTCCGATGATCGCAGCGGAGGGACGTCAACACGGAGCTAGAGAAGTGGTGGACCGGATCTACAAAGGTTGTATTTTCATTTACTTAGCAATAAAGTTGTTTATTCGCATGTTTCGCCTTAATCTCTAGTTAACGATCTTCATTAGGGTTTCTCGACACGACATTTTAAAAATAATTAAATAATTAATTAAATAAATAAAATCGTTTAAGTTAATTTTATAATTTTCTGTAAAGTAAAACGTAGTTTTCATAAAACTAAACCGTAATTATTTTTCACTATAAATTTAAAAATACATAGTTTAATTATATTATTACTAGTAAATGGTGTTTATTTAGCCACTTATAAATTTTTAGTTTAATTAAATATTTTTCTTAAATTAATTATTTTAAATATTAACATCAGTTTTATTTTTACACTAAATTAGTGTAAATTACAAATTTGAATGGGTTAAATTTGCAAAATTGAACCATTGCATCTTAGAATCAAGTGTGTTTCATGCAAAATTTATTTTCAAAATTTTACAATTGTTCTAGACCATTCTAGGTCAAATGGAGTGAAGAAAATAAAGAATTTTTAAATAAATTCATGTAAAGACTTAATGGTGTGATATTTTTGTGAAACCTTCTACACTTTTCTTCACTTTTTCTCACTCTCCTCTCTTTTCCTCACCTCATGGCCGGCCTCACCTCCATGGGCAGCCCCAAAATTTCTCCCCCATCATTTTTGCATTAAAAATCATCAAAATTCATCAAAAATTCATAAAAAATCCAAAAAATCTTAATAAATTCCTACCCTCTATTCTTTGCTCATCTTTACATGGATTTTGGAGATGGAAAGCATTCATTTTGGAGGCTTATTTTCATGTTTGGATTGCATGTTGTGGCGGTATAAATGTCATTCTTTTGAATTATTGTTATTTAATGTTTCATTCTAGCATAACTAGATTTAATAAATAATTTCTATCTACAAGTTTTAAAATTCAAGTTAGGGTTTATAAAATTAAGTTATGGTTTTTATTAATTAGTTATGGTTATAATAACTAGTTTAACACTTTTAGAAATGGAAAATCATGGATGGTTGCTATATTGTAAATTGTTGATCCAAATTTTTTTAATTTAAACAATTTTGCAAACTAGATTTCTATATATTGTATATATTGGTGAGATAAATTTTCAATTAATATTTGTAACACTAGATTGTGCTTTTAATGAGGATATTAACTTGTTAATGGACTGAAAGACTTAATTTGGTTACTAGTTTTTATTGATAATTGAGAAATTGTGAGAAAAATGATATTTTGCTAACTAGATTTTAGAAATTCTTAAATAAATGAGATTTAAAATTTAATATATGGTTTCATTATATTATTATCACCATGAATTGTAGTTTAATACATTAATTCATGCAAATCAAGTTTAGTTGTGATATTATAAAATTTTGCTTGCAAAGTGTTAAAATTGATTAAATTGCAAACTAGAATTTCAATTTAATACAAATTAGGGTGTTAAAAATATAGAGATGATTTAAATAGTCTAGTTATGCTAATTAATGAATATTATGACCATTAGTTTCTTTTAAACATCAAGTTTTGAAGTAAAACGGTAAAATGGTGTTTTCAGGTTTTACGGAATCGGACGATTTGATCGATTTTTAGGGTTTCGATAGATTAAATCATGTTTTATATTATAAGTAATGAGTTTTTAAACTACAAGTTGTTTGCTGATCTTTATCTCGATCAATCGGCGTTTGTACGCCGACATCGAGCGATATTTGGTTCTTTTGAATGAGCGGGACATATGTTTTAACCTATGCGCGTTCCGTGCGTCGTTTTGACTTTTGTCCGTGATTCAGTTTATGAAACTATATATATGTTTGCATATAGGTACCCCTCACGTGGACTGCGGGCGATGAAGAAGAGGATGGCGACATCATTTTCGGCAGACAAGGACCAGGTGAGTAGATGTATATCTACGGGGGGAAGTCGGGTGGATGGCGTTTAGCACCCCCACAAACGTAGAATAGGGATAGTACTTATTGTCATTAGAAAGCCAGACCTGACCTTAGATTCTTGATGAGTAGGACCCTAGTAATGATCCTAGGTTGGACTGGACTGATTTAGAAAGACCATACCAGAGGATGAATACCTTGGAAGAGATTCGTAGGTTTCAGGTAGATACACACACATGCACACACTGAGACTCGACGTGGTGTATACGTGTATGTATGTATATATATATATATATATATATATATATATATATATATAGGACTAGGTGTAGGTATATATATATATACACAATACGTATATGTGATACAAAGATGTGATATGATACACGGGGATGAAACAATATAACTGGGCTGATGCCGTGATTCTTGGCTATACAGTCGTATTATGATGTTAGCGGATCATTAGAAAATGAGATAATGGATTTGTATACTTGAACAATAATAAAGGGTGGTGATTATATTGAAGTATATGGGACTCTAAAATAGAACCCGGACCGTTACCTATGCCTGAAATTCTGATATGATATCATATAGGTGTGACTTGATTACGACATCATATAGGTGTGACTTGATTTCGATATCATATATGTGTCATTTGATTACGATATCATATAGGTGTGACTTGATTACGATATGATCTAAGTGTGACTTAATCACCATATGATACATATGACATGATAATTCTGAGGATAAATTAACGATGTATATTTATGCTGACAATGATATATGATTGATGTATGCGATTAAAGTATAGCACCTTGATCTTGACATGTGTTGATGATGATATTATACGAATGATGAGACACTTAGGTGATACTTGACCCGTACCCCGATATTTGGATGTCGTACGATGGATTTTACCGTACGAGGCATAAATATGATGATTGATCCGCACTCTTGATTCGAGGAAGCCGTACTACGTACGTGACGCTATTGAGGCTGGATCGCCGACTATTAGAGATATGGATTCAGACCTTAGGTGGACTCTTATTTCTTATTGACTAGTTTCTTAGGTTTAGTTCCTTAGGAGGGTAGATGGACACTAGTTTAGGCTCGAGTCATATAGTTGTAGTTATACTTGTATATCACAGATGAGTGGTTATTACACATCCATCTTTACATTCATACCGTAATCATAATGTTGCATGTTCATACAAATGTTTCTATAATCAGTATAAAACTCTGCCTGTTAGGACACCAGCACCATTACCGATGATGCGCATATTCCACACACACTTATTTGCCGGCTCACACACATCATCATCGGTAATTGCTATGTCACGTACACTTTAGATCATATTATCTTTTATTGATAGAATCAGCTAACAGCTAGATCGATATAATATTGTGATTACTCTCTCGTGTTAGTAGAGACATGGTATTTATTACTTAGGCATTTCATGCATTCGCATTTTCTTGTTATCATGCAGTATTATGGGGCATATGCCGACACTTATCATATACTTACTCATGATTTTGAGATTTTGGATTTCTATGAGATTTCTGGATTTTTGGGGAAAACCGCAAGAATATATAAAAACTTCTCTCTCTCTCCTCCTCTCTTTTTAAAACATAAGATGCGGTTTTCTCATGATGTATGTGTCGTCCACCATGAGATTTTATGTTTTCTGTTGGATTTCGAGACCCGATTCGAGGAGTGGATGAACCGTCTAGGGTACATGATGGGCCCGGTATGGTGCCCCCGGGCAAGAAGATCGAGTTGTAGACGATGAGCCTGGCAGGGGAGGACTACCTACCGGTGATGTCCGGCGCGGCGGATATCCGGAGGATACCGACCGTTGTCGTGAGATTTGATGATATGGGCCGATCCGGACTGACGGAGCCCGAGATATTGAGACTATGAGACATTGAGATTATGAGGTATTGAGACTTGAGATTTACATGTTTTGTGTCGATGCTTGACACAGATTTCCATGGATTTCATCATTGACATTTCAGATTTCTATACACATTTTACCATGATAAAAGTTAAAGATTTCTTATACAGATATATCTAGATTTCAGGATTGGTTATTTCACATTCATGGTGCATGCATACTCATTCACATGACATAGTTCTATATGAGGCACTGATACGAGCACGGAGTATTTGCACTTACACGTAGCTTATTATCCTGTCTTTACTTGATGACTAGTAGTATATTAGTATATTATTATGACCCAGGACAGCGTCGTGCATTCGATTTCTTTTCGCACATATCTTCTACTCACGAGTTGGCAACTCACCCCCGTTGTGCCAAATTTTATTATAGGTTCGATGTACAGGTTTTCCTGGCAGCTTGCTGGCACATCTTTTCATTCAGGGTGATTTGCACGGTAGGTTGGTTCACTTGTATCTGGACCGCCATTGTACTTTTATTATTTCATTTGTATCTAGAAAACTCCATCAACCAAACTTGTATTACTTGATAGGTTACTGGATCAGTTGTTTATTTCGACCTTAGAGTCACGCTTGTATTATTATGATATCTGGTGGTTTTGTTTTCTTTTGAGTTTTGAGCCTCGCCCTTTGGCGTTGTATACTATTGTGCATTGATGTGGTTGTTTCCGTCTTTTGGCGTAGAGCTAGCTCCCGTTTGGGGATGCTTTTTATTGTTTGTATATATATTATTCTTGTTTGTACCCGTTTGGGGTCAGTTTTTACAAAGGAGACTCTACCGAAATTTTTGAGAAAATTGGATGTTACTTTTAAACTTGTTTTCTACATGTTTTCCTTTACTTCTTCTTCTTTTTATGGTTTAGATTTCTGGGCTTCGGCTTATTTAGGTTACGTTGCGCCTCTAGACGCTTCGTAATCTAAGTGCAGGTCACGTTCCGTAATTTCGGGTCGTGACAAAGTTGGTATCAGAGCGCTAGGTTTAACCTTGTATAAGTCTAGGTGACCCTTGGTTTATGGAGTAGGCGACTTAGGCTGAGTGACGTACCGTGGGTATGATCCGCGCCATACTTACGATACGCTACTCTTCTTAAGTAGCCTTAGGATGTACATTTGTTTGCATCGCATTTCATTCGTTCCTCTGATCTATCTTCGTCGATATCGGAGGGTGGTTTCTGTTACCACGGGCGCACGGGCAGAGGGAGCTGCGGCTCGAATGCGATAACCATTAGGGTATTGGTTATTCTTGGGGATTGAAGCATTGTTTAGCGTGCGGACGAAGGGTATTCATATGCCATCTAGACGAAGTTAAAGGATTCGAACGATTGTCAGAAACCCATTTTCCCAAGTTTAAAGTATTCGGAAGAACATGCAGGTATTTCGATGGACCCTCTAGAAGAATGAAACCGTAACTCGACATAATGACCACGAGAACGCCCTTGAACCTTAGGGTTTACGGCCGTTCCGCGGTGCCATTAGTGAGGCTTGGGTTTGCCCTTCTACGGCTGGACCATTGATGCTGGGATATGTACCGGATATTTTTAAACTGTACTTGAGTTTTGAGCTCTCGGGGAATTATAGGATTTTGATGGATCGATCGAAAAGTTTAATGTAGTCCGGATATCAGGTGATGGGATCGACTACGTGGGAGACTTTAGATATGAGTATTGCCTTTGGTAGCGCAGTCAACACACCTATGAAGAGACAAGTTCGAAGCAGTCGACACCAAAGGAAAAGGGGAAAGAAGCGCAAATTGACGATAGTGTTTACGATTGTGATTTGGTGATTTGAATTTCATATTTCCGTTGATTGGATTTTTTTTTGATATTTTGAGGATTTTGTTCTACGATTGGTATTTCTTATGTGTGCCTTCATTACATTCTATTCGTGCTTCATATATCAGTTGTATTGATTTTGTTTTGTACAAACCCAGTACATTGGATTTGGTTTTATACATTTTGAGATTTTGATTTGATTTCGTGCATATAGGTTACACATGATTTTGACATATGCTTCGACCTAGTTTTCATGCATTTTCGTACTGTGATTTCGATTTTGATATTCGGTGTATGTTTTCGTGCACCATGTGCACCTGATTGAGATTCTTGCGCACATTCGGTACACCTGATACGATTTGTGCACACCAGATGCACTAAATCGTGGTTTTGTGCAGATTAGATGCACCTGATATTAGAGTCGTGCACGCCCGTTGCACTTGACAGATGTTTTTGGTGCACACCAGTTGTACTCAGTTTTGTTTTTGTGTGAATTCGTGGCATCTGTATTTGATTTCGATTTCAGTGCGCACCGGACGCACATGATATTTTTATGATGTGATTGGGATTGATTTCAGTTTGATCAGTATGTTTTTATAATCATTACTATTGATTTGGTAACCAGGCGGGACGTGTATGTTAAATAAAAGATATATATATATATATATATATAGCTATTTTTTTTAAATAAACGTCCGCTACTTATGCCGTGGCACGTGCATCACACGACGATTTTCAAAAGGGGTTCTTGCATGCTTCTTTATCCAGATGTTTGGACGATTTTATTATGATGCGCACAATATATAAGTTGTAGTTTTGATGTATATTATGTTGGTTTTCGTATTGGGTTTTGGTATTTTATTTTCGCCATGACTCCGATGATTGTGTTATGCTTGACGGAGTTGATTTTAGTTATGTATTGATGATTTTGGAGCCCCGACGATTTGAGTGTTTTGGCTGAATATTTTAGTAATTGGGGGGAGTTTTAATTTAAATTCGGGGACCAAATTTCTTAAAGGGGGGAAGATTGTAACATTTTAAAAATAATTAAATAATTAATTAAATAAATAAAATCGTTTAAGTGAATTTTATAATTTTCGGTAAAGTAAAACGTAGTTTTCATAAAACTAAACCGTAATTATTTTTCACTATAAATTTAAAAATACCTATTTTAATTATGTTATTACTAGTAAATGGTGTTTATTTAACCACTTATAAATTTTTAGTTTAATTAAATATTTTTCTTAAATTAATTATTTTAAATATTAACATAAGCTTTATTTTTACACTAAATTAGTGTAAATTACAAATTTGAATGGGTTAAATTTGCAAAATTGAACCATTGCATCTTAGAATCAAGTGTGTTTCATGAAAAATTTATTTTCAAAATTTTACAATGGTTCTAGACCATTCTAGGTCAAATGGAGTGAAGAAAATAAAGAATTTTTAAATAAATTCATGAAAAGACTTAATGGTGTGATATTTTTGTGAAAGCTTATACACTTTTATTCACCTTTTCTCACTCTCCTCTCTTTTCCTCACCTCATGGCCGGCCTCACCTCCATGGGCAGCCCCAAAATTTCCCCCCCCATCATTTTTGCATTAAAAATCATCAAAATTTATCAAAAATTCATAAAAAATCCACAAAATCTTAATAAATTCCTACCCTCTATTCTTTGCTAATCTTTACATGGATTTTGGAGATGGAAATCATTCATTTTGGAGGCTTATTTTCATGTTTGGATTGCATGTTGTGAAGGTATAAATCTCATTCTTTTGATTTATTGTTATTTAATGTTTCATTCTAGCATAATTAGATTTAATAAATAATTTCTATCTACAAGTTTTAAAATTCAAGTTAGGATTTATAAAATTAAGTTATGCTTTTTATTAATTAAGTAGGATTATAATAACTAGTTTAACACTTTTAGAAATGGAAAATCATGCATGGTTGCTATATTGTAAATTGTTGATCCAAAATTGTTTAATTTAAACAATTTTGCAAACTAGATTTCTATATATTGAATATATTGGTGAGATAAATTTCCAATTAATATTTGTAACACTAGATTATGGTTTTAATGAGGATATTAACTTGTTAATGGAATGAAAGACTTAATTTGGTTACTAGTTTTTATTGATAATTGAGAAATTGTGAGAAAAATGATATTTTGCTAACTAGATTTTAGAAATTCTTAAATAAATGACATTTAAAATCTAATTTATGGTTTCATTATATTATTATCATCATGAATTGTAGTTTAATACGTTAATTCATGCAAATCAAGTTTAGTTGTGATATTGTGAAATTTTGCATGTAAAGTGTTAAAATTGATTAAATTGCAAACTAGAATTTCAGTTTAATACAAATAAGGGTGTTAAAAATATAGTGATTGTTTATATAGTCTAGTTATGCTACTTAATGAATATTATGACCATTAGTTTCTTTTAAATATCAAGTTTTGAAGTAAAACGGTAAAATGGTGTTTTCAGGTTTTACGGAATCGGACGATTTGATCGATTTTTAGGGTTTCGATAGATTAAATTATGTTATATTTTAAGTAATGAGTTTTTAAACTACAAGTTGTTTGCTGATGTTTATCTCGATCAATCGACGTTTGTACGCCGATATCGAGCGATGTTTGGTTCTTTTACATGAGCGGGACAAAGGTTTTAACCTATGTCTGTTCCATGCGTCGTTTTGACTTTTGTCCGTGATTCAGTTTACGATACTATATATATGTTTGCGTATAGGTACCCCTCACGTGGACTGCGGGCGATGAAGAAGAGGATGGCGACATCATTTTCGGCAGATAAGGACCAGATGAGTAGATGTATATCTACGGGGGGAAGTCGGGTGGATGGCGTTTAGCACCCCCGCAAACATAGAATAGGGATAGTACTTATTGTCATTAGGAAGCCAGATGTGACCTTAGATTCTTGATGAGTAGGACCCTAGTAATGACCCTAGGTTGGACTAGACCGATTTAGAAAGACCATACCAGAGGATGAATACCTTGGAAGAGATTCGTAGGTTTCAGGTAGATACACACACACGTACACACTGAGACTCGACGTGGTGTATACGTGTATGTATGTATATGTATATATATATATATATATAGGACTAGGTGTAGTTATATATATATACACACAATACGTATATGTGATACAAGGATGTGATATGATACACGGGGATGAAACAATATAACTGGGCTGATGCCGTGATTCTTGTCTATACAGTCGTGTTATGATGTTAGCGGATCATTAGAAAATGGGATAATGGATTTGTATACTTGAACAAAAATAAAGGATGGTGATGATATTGAAGTATATGGGACTCTAAAATAGAACCCGGACCGTGAACTGTGCCTGAAATTCTGATATGATATCATTTTGGTGTGACTTGATTACGACATCATATAGGTGTGACTTGATTTCGATATCATATATGTGTGACTTGATTACGATATCATATAGGTGTGACTTGATTACGATATGATCTAAGTGTGACTTAATAACAATATGATACATATGACATTATAATTCTGAGAATAAATTAACGATGTATATTTATGCTGACAATGATATATGATTGATGTATGAGATTACAGTATAGCATCTTGATCTTGACATGTGTTGATGATGATATTATACGAATGATAAGACACTTAGGTGATACTTGACCCGTACCCCGATATTGGGATGCCGTACGATGGATTTTATCGTACGAGGCATAGATATGATGATTGATCCGCACTCTTGATTCGAGGAAGCCGTACTGTGTACGTGACTCTATTGAGGCTGGATCGCCGACTATTAGAGATATGGATTCAGACCTTAGGTGGACTCTTATTTCTTATTGACTAGTTTCTTAGGTTTAGTTCCTTAGGAGGGTAGATGGACACTAGTTTAGGATCGAGTCATATAGTTGTAGTTATACTTCTATATCACAGATGAGTGGTTATTACACATCCGTCTTTACATTCATACCGTAATCATAATGTTGCATGTTCATACATATGTTTCTATAATCAGTATAAAACTCTGCCTGTTAGGACACCAGCACCATTACCGATGATACGCATATTCCACACACACTTATTTGCCGGCTCACACACATCATCATCGGTAATTGCTATGTCACGTACACTTTAGTTCATATTATCTTTTATTGATAAAATCAGCTAACAGCTAGATCGATATAATATTGTGATTACTCTCTGGTGTTAGTATAGACATGGTATTTATTACTTAGGCATTTCATGCATTCGCATTTTCATGTTATCATGCTGTATTATGGGGCATATGCCGACACTTATCATATACTTACTCAAGATTTTGAGATTTCGGATTTCTATGAGATTTCTGGATTTTTAGGGAAAACAGCAAGAATATATAAAAACTTCTCTCTCTCTCCTCCTCTCTTTTTAAAACATAAGATGCGGTTTTCTCGTGATGTATGTGTCGTCCACCATGAGATTTCATGTTTTCTGTTGGATTTCGAGACCCTATTTGAGGAGTGGATGAACCGTCTCGGGTACATGGTGGGCCCGGTATGGTACCCCGGGGCAAGAAAATCGAGTTGTAGACGTTGAGCCTGGCAGGGGAAGACTACCTACCGGTGATGTCCGACGCGGCGGATATCCGGAGGATACCGACCGTTGTCGTGAGATTTGATGATATGGGCCGATCCGGACTGACGGAGCCCGAGATATTGAGACTATGAGACATTGAGATTATGAGGTATTGAGACTTGAGATTTAGATGTTTTGTGTCGATACTTGACACGGATTTCCATAGATTTCATTGTTGATATTTCAGATTTCTATACACATTTTACCATGATAAAAGTTAAAGATTTCTTATACAGATATATCTAGATTTCAGGATTGGTTATTTCACATTCATGGTGCATGCATACTCATTCACATGACATAGTTCTATATGAGGCACTGATACGAGCACGGAGTATTTGCACTTACACTTAGCTTATTATCCTGTCTTTACTTGATGACTAGTAGTATATTAGTATATTATTATGACCCAGGACAACGTCGTGCATTCGATTTCTTTTCGCAGATATCTTCTACTCACGATTTGGCAACTCACCCCCGTTGTGCTAAATTTTATTACAGGTTCGATGTACAGGTTTTTCTGGCAGCTTGCTGGCACATCTTTTCATTCAGGGTGATTTGCACGGTAGGTTGGTTCACTCGTATCTGGACCGCCATTATACTTTTATTATTTCATTTGTATCTAGAAAACTCCATCAACCAAACTTGTATTACTTGATAGGTTACTGGATCAGTTGTTTATTTCGACTATAGAGTCGCGCTTGTATTATTATGATATCTGGTGGTTTTGTTTTCTTTTGAGTTTTGGGCCTCGCCCTTTGGCGTTATATACTATTGTGCATTGATGTGGTTGTTTCCGCCTTTTGGCGTAGAGCTAGCTCCCGTTTGGGGATTCTTTTTATTGTTTGTATATATATTATTCTTGTTTGTACCCGTTTGGGGTCAGTTTTTACAAAGGAGACTCTGCCGAAATTTTTGAGAAAATTGGATGTTACTTTTAAACTTGTTTTCTACATGTTTTCCTTTACTTCTTATTTTTATGGTTTAGATTTCTGGGCATCGACTTACTTAGTTTACGTTGCGTCTCTAGACGCTTCGTAATCTAAGTGCCGGTCACGTTCCGTAATTTCGGGTCGTGACATCTCGGCACCTAGAAAAATTTGATTTAGGCATGGTTGATGCCTTGTGGAACCTCATTAGTGTGCCTACGAACCCTACAGCTCCCACCTCTGAACCGAGGCAACTCAGATACGAAGTTGGCAAGCCGACATGTCCAAGTTTGCTGTAGACTGAGTGTAGAATGTTATGTCTCAACGGTTAATGAAGTTGCCATTTTTGGAGTGAAGGTGAAGTAGTAAGCTTGGGAGATGAACAAAAGGATTTTGTGCAAGCCAAAATGAGATCAATTCTCACCCCCAAAAATTTGGACAGCCCCCCTAAGTTGTGGCCGGCCATATATGAGAGGAGAGAAGCAATGAAGGGAGGTGAGTGTAGGAAAAAGAAATAGTGACCATAAGCTAAAAGCAAACCTCACTTCATCATCATAACCAATCCAATCTCCATCAATTCAAATAGCAAGTAATGATGAACAAAACAAATCATGACATGCTAGAACCATCATGAAGCCTCAACCACAAAAAACACCCTCCTTTTTGCTAATTTGCACATTTGCAAATAAACCCCTCCATACCAATTTTCAGCCAAAGAAAGATAGAAAGGAAAATGGCCGAAACGAAATGCAAACTGGCAACTTCAAAAAGACGATCCCGTAATAAATTACAGGAAAACCCCGCGACTGTATATACATACCTGCATTTGTATTGCGACCGAATATAAATGCAATGAGACAAAATCTACACTGTATAATACTAGGATCCGGCTTAAACCAAAGCCCGCTAGTATTATCCGTCCGAACCATAACACGTGCACAAGTGCACGCGTATGTTCGAACCCTGCCATAAACACATACGGCCTCTACAGCGTTTCGCCTGAAACTTGAGAAACTGTCTGTGGGGGACTCTAAAGACTCGTCAATACCTTGGCTGTGGATTTAACCACTAGCATGTGAGAGGTATTAGCCGTACGTAAGGGGATACCAGGAATTGACCATAAGGGAGGTCGATGAGCGAACTCATCCTGACACCCTACTGAGTCTGTCAGTGAAAATATCCATACAGTCCGGTCCGTTCGTCTATAAGCATCGGATGGCGGGCCAAAGGGGTTGGTAAAAGTCAGACCCCCAAAAGCGGTACAAGTCGTGTCGGAGTGTAGCCCAGAACACCCTGAGCTACTACTGGAATACCTACCAGTAAATCTCATGTCTTGGCCAAGGACTTTGTGTAATGGCTCTCCTAGACACAGGGCGACCTCACCCCCAATACCGGGAGAGACGGAACCCCTGCCGATCCGCTCACTGCCTCCATGTGGCTCGGGACTATACCCAACTAAAACCTGTTTGCACGATTCCTTTGACCCGTGGTAGGGTAGTAATCAAAGCACAGTGGGAACTCACACGAGACAAATGACGATCTCAGGTCGATGAACTAACCTATACACATGTCACCAGGGAACTGTTATCTGACGTCAGGTATAATACCAACTAGCATGTTCCCGGCGAGTCCTGTCCGGTGTACTCATAACCCAATGAGCACCTGTATACATCTTAGGTGAACCAACTGACACCAGTGGCTTGTGAGACTGGCCACCGCCCCTCGTCGGGGTCTCGACTGTATACACTAGTCTACTCTGGAGTATCGATACCCTGTCTCGAAAACTCCCACGACTAGGGACCTTTTAAGGATGTGCTTATAGACCCCAGCTCCCACGTATATGATCGCCATCATACCGCTGGCCATCAAGCAAGAATCCTAAGTGCTCTATCAACGCGCAATAGTGACCTGTAAGGTCACCTAAAGCAGTACACGATGATAAAGTCAAACCAGATAGCATACTATCATCTTGAGTAAGACTGTCCTAACGGTATATGTCCTCCCTCAATCATTGCAATCACATGCCTGTGATCTAATAATTGACTCTGAGGGCACTATATCCAACAATCTCCCACTTTCACTCAAGGCTAATTATTGCGATGTCGCATGCTCACAGCCCGTGTGATACCGAACACCCAACTCCTCTACTAATCAGTCTCAGAAAACCCGTTTGCGAAACTATTGTGTTCGAGAAATAGCCTCAGCTAGTAGATCCGCCCTGATGTTTCTTTCTATGTCTCTCTTAATCTCAAGTTCGCGGAGAAACCTATCTCCCAAAATGAGCAATACCTGTCTTATAATATGTCTGGATATCTTATGGGACCTAGTTCATAAATGAACTCCAAATCCAAACTTCTTAGACTGTATCGTCAACTGTACTTAATTAGTATCCTGCGTAATGCCTCCATCAGTGTCCGCTTGGATCACCTGTCCAAAACACTGCCCCTCGCCAGAGGGAAAACTACAACTCTGACAGTCACTCTGTCATCCAGGTCACCTTGGAAGCCTGGAATGATAACTGTCTCCCGAAGGAGGATGCCGTTATCATATCCCTAGAACATCCACTTATGTTCTAAAACTGCTTCCGAACGTTTCTCCACGATAGGATTAATATCTTATTGCATCTACTGCAAAAACAACATCTGGTGTGGTATTTGACATCTCATGATTGATTCAATTGCCTAAGCAAGTGATCTGCCAATCATGCACATCCCTCTCCACTTTAGCCTGTAAGACACCTTTAGATAGGGTGACTCCATCATCTGCAGGTACACCATCGTGCCAGAAGTCATCCATTCTAAAACACCTGTAGAATGCTGTCTAAGTACCCAGATTGGGAAACTATCCAAATCTAGATCTAAAACTATAGATCTAGTAACCAGAATGCCTGATATAATATCCAAGCCCTATGTGGACAAACCACTATGTGACAACCAAAGTACAACCGATCGTCGTATAGGAATTTCACTTCCTACTCTGTGTATGTCATTCAAATACCAGGACATCACACCCTACTACCATCTTAACAGATCCATCCCCTATTCTGATGAAGTCAAGCCTATGACTGTCACATCAGAAATAGATGATCTATCTCCGCTATATCTGCTTTAGTCCATAAATAGACATAAGCTACTTGTCCACTATGCTTCCGCTGCTCCTACTGACTACGCCAACCCTCTGGCAGAGTCATATACACGTGCACTTCTAAAGCTAGTTCAGAACGACGCTATACTCATCCTCCTGCCAGGTCTGACAGTCTGGAACAATAGCATCGGAAAGTCTGGGTAAACAAGAACCTCCATGTCACCGTCTTTGAGCATACCGAAGTACCTCTCGAGTGCCTGAGGTTACCCACCAAATCTACGGAGTGGAAAATGGAATGTCAATCCAAATTGAATCTTTAGGTCTAATTAAATTTTCAGTAATCGTTTGCGGTTCTGGAATCATTTCCAGTTCTACCATACTCCCACTACTGTTTTCTGAAAAAAAAAATCCATTTTTATTAAAACTGTGGCGAGTCTAGAACAATATCACTATTGATCTCCCAGATGGTAGAAAGTCAACCCTCGTCATAGCCCGGGTTAACCCATAAATAGCAATTACAGAAACGTGCCTTAAGTTATCCAGAGTCTGGTTTTAAGCATAAACCGGACAACTTCCCGTACCTTAACAATGTCAAGATATGAATTGTTCTATATCCAATACAGAAACAGAGGCACTAATTTAATTGGAACCAGATTCAAATCATGCAGCTGTCTCCAGTGCATGTCAACTAAATGGAGAGAGGCCAATCGGTATTACTCAACTTAGGAGTGCTTCTAATTATGAGTAACCTGAAAGAGAAGTAAGTTCTCTTAAACATTACTATCAACTGAATACCATACACAAGTATCTACATCCTCGATCACCTTGAAGAATACTGATACTTGCAGCACCTGGTTCTCTACTTTATTCATATACATATAACTTCTCAAAACTTGGACCCTGTGTTTCTACGAAGCACCTGTCTAAAAACTAGAGAAGTTATAAGTAAACCGAATATAGTACGAGAACCAACCCCTCTGTCCTCATGGACACTGGACAATATACAATACTCTGTATAAGTTCCCTGAGTCTAATAACTCATTCCCTATGTGTCGTAGGTTGAATACTGAACTTATGGTTAAGAAGAATTACACCGCTGTTTAATGCTCCTTACCTAACCATCCACTGATATAGGTAAATATCATAGACATAATTTCAAAAAGTTATATCTCACTCGATAAAAATAGACGTACAGATATATCAATTAGAAATTGGTGTATTACAACGGATATTCAAAACCAAATATTTTCCGTCTGGCAAACAACCCAGGCGATTTTCTCAAATATCACCAATTACAACGAATCCCGATATAATGAGGATGATCACCCAATTCCCAATAATTTACTCCCACTCATCATCTGTAAAACCATACAGATGTGATAATCAAACCTGGTAAATACATAGCCTGGAGCAAGGACTGATTGGGAAATCGGTTTTCTTTTAACAGTACACAGTGAAACTGAAACATGAAATGTTTCGTAGGGGTATCCGGGTATTCCTAGTAATGCCTCTTCCATTATCTAGATTTACAACTGTAACCGTATATTTCTTTGCCATCTCTCCAAATCCCTTCCTGTGTCTTTAGTCATTACCTTCTGTACACCCTCTTAGGCTAAATGGTTTTCTTCCATCCCTACCGTTCGGCACCAGCCTTTGCTTTGGAAGAAGACTATCCAATAAGCGTAATGGGTGTAATGTCCTAATCCTAGGAGCACTCGCAACCCGAGAGAAGGTAAAGATAAAAGACACCTGAATAAACCTTATTCCTATTTCTCCTGAACCAGAATCCATCCCTGAACTGGAACAAGTTCCTTCGAGTTCGTATATAACCATACGATGGAGTATCCAAATAACTTTGGATCTTCGTAGTGATACGGTGTGTTCTAGAGAAATACAAAGTTGAAGTAGGAGTGGTAATGAAATACTTGGTTTGGTCGTGAATAGCAGTCGCAATTTATTTTGCCCTCTTTCTAATCCCTTTATTTGTCTTAACTTAATACCTTCTGTGCACCATCGTTAGGCTAGTTGGTTTTATTCATTCCCTACCGTTCGACACCTGCCTATGCTTTGGAAGAAGACTATCCAATAAGCATAATAGGTGTACTGTCCTAATCCAAGGAGCACTCGCAATCTGAGAGAAGGTAAAAGGAAAAGGCAACTGAATAGTCCTATTCGTTTTCTCCAGAACCGGAAACCATCCTCGAATCTGGAACAAGTTCCTTCGAGTTCGTAGATAACCATACGATGGCTTAATCCAATGGAAGTGGACGTTCGTAGTAATACGGGGTGTCCTGGAGAAAAGGGTAAAAATAGGAGTGGCAATGAGGTATGCAACTCAGACAATCCAAAGCCAGTGTTTTAAGAAGGTTCGGTTAACTTGGTCACTGAGTCATAGTCAAGGGTCGGGTCATGGTCGCTGCCAAAGAGAGAGAGAAAAGAAACACTCAGCATGCACTCTAACCTAGATCAGAATGATTATCAATTTATCTAATCTGGAAACCTCCCACTGTAACCTCAAATTCTCCTCCAAATCTGAAAGAAGAATTAGTCGGGGTCACCTGAGGAGTAAACCAACCCATTAGTGGGAATCGGGATCCAACTATCATCGCATGATAACGTGACGGAATCCACTCAAGTTATCACACTCCAGAAGGTATGCGCAATCCTGGCAAGTTTCAGTTTCTTTAGAAACTCCCGATGTAGGTTTTTACCCCTAGGATCCAAGTGACCTTAACTGAGCCAACATATCAAAGGATCCTAGCCAAGTTCTACCCGTCATTATCTTGATTGCATTAGACCCATCCGCACGAGTCCTTGACTGAGCCAAAATGACCGTACGACTGTCCTAAACAATCATATATCCATAAGACAGAAAAGCATTACAGAGCTACCACACACTACGCCTCGGCTGAGCACGACATACGTAGCACGAATACTAAGCAATACTAATCTGAAATGACGGAGGTCTATGGTTGGTTTTTGGCGAAAAACCTTTAACGTAATGAACTTGGTATCATTGAACGAACCAGATAGCTTTTTATAAAAATATAGTGACGAAAACCTTTGCTAAAGAGGTCACTCCCGGTGAAGGGATCTCGGCTCTTTCCCCGTAGAATGAGGTGCAGGATATTCCAACTGAAAACCATGATGCAAAGAAAAAAGTAATCGGCTATAGTGAAGATTTTACCCTGACGCAAACTTCTGTCCAAGGGGTCACTCCCGGTGAAGGGATCTCGGCCCTTGCCTCATCGACTGAGGTGCAGGATATTCATAACCGAATACCACTGTGCAGAACAAAAAAGAACTTCCTTGCAATAACAGCTTTTCGAAAAATATTCCAGCAACATCAAACAGGTTTGTTTAGCTTGCATTGATCCGAATCAATGCAGTCCCATCAATTGATCACACCAATAAAGAACGAAAATACGATGTACGTATATGCCATCCGCAGTCGCCACTGGGTCCCGTCATCACCCGTTAGGTTACTTAACTAACGACAGAGCAGGGACTGGACTAGCGCGGGTGTAGAATATATACAACATCTACTAGTATATATATCAATATATAATATTCGCTCAAGGCGTGATAAAATGCAACATCACAGGAATGTAATAAGTATCACAGAACAATACAGATATCTGGGATCCATGGGTTTCATAGAGCCGCTACTGAAATCCGATGTTCTCCTGGTCGTAAGGATAGCCTGTGCAATGAAATCCTAGACCCCTGCGGGCGCGACAAGTTACCCGCCAAAACCTGAAGCGAGGCAGCCCCCTTCAACAACGTGAATGGACCACCCAGCACTTCACGGAATTCGGTAACTTGAGCACCCCTCCTTGGGTCAACCTATACCCTCTACGAGTGCGGCGAATAACCCGCCAATTCTAGAGTAAATCCCCCTCCGTCTCAAAGCCATGAGATGCGGGCTCGTTGCCCTCTAGAACCCGGCTACTCGTGCAACCCTCCGCGGGGTAATCCTAGTACAGAAAGTAAAATATACAACGGGTACATCGACCTCACCCCGGTCGTGCCCTAAAAGAATAATATACAAACAGGCAGTGACGGCAGTCCACATATCGGACGCTCACCCCGCAATATCAAATGTACATATACAACCAAACTGTACTACCATTGCATTCAGGCTATCCACCATGACAAATCCGCAACATCACAGCACAACACAGAACATCAACGTGAATGTCACGTTCGCAAATCCGTCTAAAAGGGATATAGCAATTAGACAGGATTTACCGATCAAATGACATTCACGGTCGCAGATATAATGTAAATACTGTGAACTAACATGTTTAAAAGCTTCGATCGACTAAATTTCCCGAAGTGGGCCCCAAGCACAACTGTAGCACTCAAAATAAATCTGGGCCCAAACAAAATATACCAAAACCCCTAATTCCAAGTATAAAGGTCACTGTAGAAAAATGGTATTGTGTTGACCCTTGACTGTGGTGGAACCGCGGTCGGAACATTGGTTTGGCCGCGGTTCCACGGTCTTCCTCTAGCAAAACACCACCAAATTTTTACAGAATTCTTAAAATCACCTGCATGAATTTCTGCTGCACTAAAAAAAAATTTTCGAGCATAAATTAAATCGACAGAAACTGATGCTCTTGAAATCGCGGTTTTGGAATATTTGTTCTATCGAAGTTTTAAACACGCTAGAGCAAGCTAGACTAGGTTAATGGCGTGGCTCTGATACCATATAAGTGCACGACAGCGCCCCGGCCGTCTTTCCGAGGCCAAAATGCGGAAACAAAAACTTTTCTCAACTTGGAAACCGGTGCTACCGCGGACTATAAACCCGGATAGGACCATTAACCTACTACTAGCTAACAAGAGAAAAGGTAGTGAGCTATACCGAGCGATCCGTGTCCTTCGGTCTTCGGCCACCATCTCGATCTCCTCGCGGCATCTCCGGTCTCTTTCTCCACGTCGGAAAGGAACCACATCACCGAGTCTTTTTACGGGCTCCCACCTCTGAACCGAGGCAACTCAGACACGAAGTTGGCAAGCCGACGTGTCCAAATTTGCTGTAGACTGAGTGTAGAATGCCATGTCTCAATGGTTAATGAAGTTGCCATTTTTGGAGTGGAGGTGAAGTAGTAAGCTTGGCAGATGAACAAAAGGATTTTGTGCAAGCCAAAATGAGATCAATTCTCACCCCCAAAAATTTGGACAGCCCCCCCAAGTTATGGCCGGCCATATATGAGAGGAGAGAAGCAATGAAGGGAGGTGAGTGTAGGAAAAAGAAATGGTGACCATAAGCTAAAAGCAAACCTCACTTCATCATAATAACCAATCCAATCTCCTTCAATTCAAATAGCAAGTAATGATGAACAAAACAAATCATGACATGCTAGAACCATCATGAAGCCTCCACCACAAAAAACACCCTCCTTTTTGCTAATTTGCACATTTGCAAATAATCCCCTCCACACCAATTTTCAGCCAAAGAAAGATAGAAAGGAAAATGGCCGAAACGAAATGCAAACTGGCAACTTCAAAAAGACGATCCCGTAATAAATTACAGGAAAACCCCATGACTGTATATACATACCCGCATTTGTACTGCGACACAATACAAATGCAATGAGACAAAATCTACACTGTATAATACTAGGATCCGGCTTAAACCAAAGCCCGCTAGTATTATCCATCCGAACCATAACACGTGCACAAGTGCACGCGTACGTTCGAACCCTACCATAAACCCATACGGCCTCTACAGCGTTTCGCCCGAAACTTGAGAAACTGTCTGTGGGGGACTCTAAAGACTCGACAATACCTTGGCTATGGATTTAACCACTAGCACGTCAAAGGTATTAGCCGTACGTAACGGGCTACCAGGTATTGACCACAAGGGAGGTCGATGAGCGAACTCATCTTGACACCCTACTGAGCCTGTCAGTGACAATATCCGTACAGTCTGGTCCGTTCGTTTATGAGCATCGCATGGCGGGCCTAGGGGGTTGGTAAAAGTCAGACCCCCAAAAGCGGTACAAGTCGTGTCGGAGTGTAGCCCAGAACACCCTGAGATACTACTGGAATACCTACCAGTAAATCTCCTGCCTTGGCCAAGGACTTCGTATAATGGCTGTCCTAGACACAGCGCGACCTCACCCTCAATACCGGGAGAGACGAACCCCTGCCGATCCGCTTACTGCCTCCATGTGGCTCGGGACTGTACCCAACTAAAACCTGTTTGCATAACTCCTTTGAGCCGTGGTAGGGTAGTAATCAAAGCACAGTGGGAACTTACACGAGACAAATGACGATCTTAGGTCGATGAACTAACCTGTACACATGTCACCAGGGAACTGCTATCTGACGTCAGGTATAATACCAACTAGCATGTTCCCGGTGAGTCCTGTCCGGTGTACTCATAACCCAATGAGCACATGTATACATCTTAGGTGAACCAACTGACACCAGTGGCTTGTGAGACCGGCCACCGCCCCTCGTCGGGGTCTCGACTGTATACACTAGTCTACTCTGGAGTATCGATGCCTTGTCTCGAAAACTCCCACGACTAGGGACCTTTTAAAGATGTGCTTATAGACCCTAGCACACACGTATATGATCTCCATCATACTGTTATCCATCAAGCAAGAATCCTAATGGCTCTATCAACGCGCAATAGTGACCTGTAAGGTCACCTAAACCAGTATACGATGATAAAGATAAACCAGATAGCATACTATCATCTTGAGTAAGACTGTCCTACCGGTATATGTCCTCCCTCAATCATTGCAATCACGTGCCTGTGATCCAATAATTGACTCTGAGGGCACTATATCGCCACTTCTATTTCACCTTTGTATTTCTCCAGAACACCCCGTATCACTATGAAGATTCACAGTTTATTGGATACTCCATCGTATGGTTATATACGAACTCTAAGGGACTTGTTCCAGTTCGGAGATGGATTCTGGTTCAGGAGAAATAGGAATAAGGTTTATTCAGTTGTCTTTTATCTTTACCCTCTCTCGCGTTGCGAGTGCTTCTAGGATTAGGAAAGTACACCCATTATACTTATTGGATAGTCTTCTTCTAAGCCATAAGCTGGTGCCGAACGGTAGGGAAGGAAGAAAACCATTTGGCCTAAAGGTGGTGTACAGAAGGTAATCACTAAAGATATATAAAGGGATTTAGAGAGATGGCAATGAAATATACGGTTACAGTTGTGAATCTGATAATGGAAGAGGCATTACTGGGAATACCCAGATACCCCTTCGAAACATTTACATGTTTCAGTTTCACTATGCGTTATTAAAAGAAAACTGATTTCCCAATTAGACCTTGCTCCAGGGTATGTATTTACCAGGTTTGATTCTCACATCTGTATGGTTTTACAGATGATGAGTGGGAATAAGTTATTGGGAATTGGGTGATCATCCTCATTATATCGGGATTCGTTGTAATTGGTGATATTTGAGGAAATCGCCTGGGTTGTTTGCCGGACGACAAATATTTGGTTTTGAATATCCGTTGTTATGCACCAATTTCAAATTGATATATCTGTACGTTTATTTTTATAATGTGAGATATAACTTTTTAAATTATGTCCATGACATTTACCTATATCAGTGGATGATTAGGTAAGGAGCATTAGCATTAAACAGCGGTGTAATTCTTCTTAACTATAAGTACAGTTTTTCAACCTACGACACACGGGGAATGAGTTATTAGACTCAGGGGACTTATACAGAGTATTGTATGTTGTCTAGTGTCCATTAGGACAGAGGGGATGGTACTCGTACTATATTCTGTTTGCTTATGACTTCTCTAGTTCTTAGACATGTGTTTCATAGAAATACAAGATCCAAGTTTTGAGAAGTTATAGGTATATGAATAAAGTAGAGAACCGGGTATTGCAAGTATCAGGATTCTTCAAGGTGATCGAAGATGTAGATACTTGTGTATGGTATTCAGTTGATAGTAATGATTATGAGAACTTGCTTCTCTTTCAGGTTACTTATATTTAGATGTATTCCTAAGTTAAGTAATGCTGATCGGCCTCTCTCCGTTTAGTTGACATGCACTGGAGACAGCTTCATAATTTGAATCTGGTTCCAAGTAAATCAGTGCCTCTGTTCCTATATTGGATATAGAATAGTTCATATCTTAATAATGTTAAGGTACGGGGAGTTGTCCGGCTTATGGTTAAAACCAGACTCTGGATAACTCAAGGCGCGTTTCTGTAATGGCAGTTTGTGGGTTGACCCGGGCTATGACGAGGGTTGACTTCTTACTATCTGGAAGATAAATAGTGATATTGTTCTTGACTCGCCACAGTTTTAATAAAAATGGATTTTTTCAGAAAACAGTAGTGGGAGTATGGTAGAACTGGAAGTGATTCCAGAACCGCAAACGATTACTGAAAATTTGATAAGAACCTAAAGATTCAATCTGGATTGACATTCCATTGGCCACTCCGCAGATATGGTGGGTAACCTCAGGCACTCGAGAGGTACTTCGATATGCTCAAAGACGGTGACAGGGAGGTTCTTGTTTACCCAAACTTGACACAACTGTTGTTCTGGGCTAGGAAACCCGGCAGGAGGATGAGTATAGCGTCGTTCTGAACTGGCTTTAGAAGTGTACGTGTATATGACTCTGTTAGAGGGTTGTCGTAGTCAGTGAGAGCAACGGAAGTATAGTGGACAAGTAGCTTATGTCTATTTATAGACTAAAGCAGATATAGCGGAGATAGATCATCTTTTTCTGATGTGACGGTCATAGGTTTGACTTCATCAGAATAGGGAATAGATCTGTTAAGAAGGCAGTAGGGTGTGATGTCCTGGTATTTGGATGACATACACAGAGTAGGAAGTGATGTTCCTTTATTACGATCGGTTATACTTTGGTTGTCACACAGTGGTTTCTCCACATAGGATATGAATATTATATCAGACATTCTGGTTACTAGATCTATGGTTTTAGATCTGGATTTGGGTAGTATCCCAATCTGGGTACTTCGACAGCATTCTACAGGTGTTTTAGAATGGACGACTCCTGACACGGTAGTATACCTGCAAGTGATGGAGTCACCCTCTTTAAAGGTGTCTTACAGACTAAAGGGGAGAGGGATGTGCATGATTGGCAGATTACTTGCTTAGGCAATTGAGTCAATCACGAGATGTCAAGTACCACACCAGATGTTGTTTTTGCACTAGATGCAATATGTTGATATTGATCCAATCCTGGAGAAACATTCGGAAGCAGTTTTAGAACATAAGTGGATGTTCTAGGGATATGATAACAACGACCACTTTTAGGAGACAGTTATCAATCCAGGCTTCCAAGATGACCTGGATGACAGAGTGACTGTCAGAGTTATAGTTTTCCTACTGATGAGGGGCAGTTGTTTGGACAGGAGGTCCTAGCGGATACCGAGGGAGGCATGGCGTAGGATACTGATTAAGTTCAGTGGACGATACAGTTTAAGAAGTTTGGATTTGAAGTTCATTTATGAACTAGGTCCCATCAGATATCAACACATATTCTAAGACAGGTATTGCTCATTTCGGGAGATGGCTTTCTCCGCGAACTAGAGATTAAGAGAGACATAGAAAGAAACATCAGGGCGGATCCACTTACTGAGGCTAATCCTCGAACGCAACAGTTTCACAAACGGGCTTTGTGAAACTGATTAGTTGAGGAATTGGGTGTTCGGTATCACACGGGCTGTGAGTATGCGGCATCGCAATAATTAGCCTTGAGTGCAAGTTGGAGATCGTTAGATATAGTGCCCTCAAAGTCAATTATTGGATGCAGGCACGTGATTGCAATGATTGAGGGAGGACCTATGCCGGTAGGACAGTCTTACTCGTGATGATATTATGCTATCTGGTTTATCTGTATCATCGTGTACATGCTTTAGGTGATCTTACAGATCACTATTGCACGTTGATAGAACCCTTAGGATTCTTGCTTGACTACTTGCAGTATGATGGCGATCATATACGTAAGAGTTGGGTAGTTTATAAGCACATCCTTAAATTGGTCCCTAGTGGTGGGAGTTTCGAGACAGGGCATCGATACTCCAGAGTAGACTAGTGTATACAGGCGAGACCCCGATGAGGGGCGGTGGCCGGTCTCACATGCCATTGGTGTCAGTTGGTTCACCTAAGATGTATACAGGTGCTCATTGGGTGATGAGTACACCGGACAGGACTCGCCGGGAACATGCTAGTTGGTATTATACCTGACGTCAGATAGCAGTTCCTTGGTGACATGTGTACAGGTTAGTTCATCGACCTGAGATCGTCATTTGTCTCGTGTGAGTTCCCACTGTGCTTTGATTACTACCCTACCACGGCTCAAAGGAGTTATGCAAACAGGTTTTAGTTAGGTACAGTCCCGAGCCACATGGAGGCAGTGAGCGGATCGACAGGGGTTTCATCTTTCCCGGTATTAGGGGTGAGATCGCGCTGTGTCTAGGAGAGCCATTACACGAAGTCCTTGGCCAAGGCAGGAGATTTACTTGTAGGTATTACAGTAGTATCTCAGGGTGTTCTGGGATATACTCCAACCCGACTTGTACCGCTTTTAGGGGTCTGACTTTTACCAACCCCCTAGGCCCGACATGCGATACTCAAAGACGAACGGACCGGACTGTACGGATATTGTCACCGACAGGCTCTGTAGGGTATCAGGATGAGTTCGCTCATCGACCTCCCTTTTGGTCAATACTTGGTAGCCCGTTATGTACAGCTAGTACCACCGACGTGCTAGTGGTTAAATCCACAGCCAAAGTATTGACGAGTCTTTAGAGTCCCCCATAGACAGTTTCTCAAGTTTCGGGCGAAACGTTTTAGAGGCCGTATGGTATTATGGCAGGGTTCGATCATATACGTGCAGTCATGCACGGATCATGATCGGGCGGATAATACTAGTGGGTTTTGATTTAAGCCGGATCCTAGTATTAGATTTGTTGGATTACTTTAGTCTCATCGCGTTCGCATTCAGTAGGAATGCGGATGCAGGTATGTATATACTGGTGAGGGGTATGCTTGTGATCCGTCACGGGTTTACTTTAGATGTTGCCATATCTTTTTATTATTGTAAACATTTGGATTAATGTTTACTTGTGGAAATTGTGAGTGGATTTCATCATGAGGTGCAATTAATGTGGCATGTTCAATTTGGTGACTCATGGTCTCTTTTCTTGTGAACATGTCATGTCAATTGAGTGATTAGAGTGTTGAAATGAAAGGTAGAGAGAGAAGGCAGCCATATGAGAGGGGTTAGATCTTGTATTATCATACTAGCTCTCATTTTCTTCATCTCAACACACGAAAAGAAAAGCCTCTTCTTCTTCTTCATCTAGCTCACAACATCCACCATGGCATCATCTTCATCCTCCATCCATACACTCTCATGCGTTGAGAATCAATGGATGCTTGAGACAAAGTGATCGCACGTATTCTCTACTTCACCTTGGACACGTCGGCTAGCAAACTTCGTGTCCAAGTTGCTTCGGATGAAGCGGGAGCCCGTAAAAAGACTCATTGATGTGGTGCCCTTCCGACGAGGGGACCGGAGATCGGAGATGCCGCGAGGAGCTTGGGATGGTGGCCAAAGACCGAAGGACACGGATCGATCGGTATAGCCTTTCTAACCCTTCTCTAGTTAGCTAGTTTGTGTTAATGGTTCAATCCGGGTTTAAAGTATACGATAGCGCCAGTTTCAAGTTTAAGAAAAAGTTTTCGTTTCCGCATTTTGGCCTCGGATTGACTGCCACGGCGCTACCGTAGACTTATACAGGATTCCCACGCTACCCAAACGAAGAATAAGCATGTTGATGCATTGTCATCAGGTGTGTTCGTAACCTAGAATTGTTTCTCAGTTATCTCTACGTCCCGGGTATATGATACCGGATCAGGATCCCACACATATAAATTGTTACATGGGCTATTGATAGGTGGAGAACTGGGAAAGGGTGATATGTCTCTAGTAATAGAGAATGGTGGAATTGTTGTTGCCAAAGAAGTTGGCAGATATCACCTTGTATTACCACTGGTAATACATTGATTCTGAACGACTGTTACTACGTACCAAAAATGATGTGCAACATTGTATCGGTTTCTTTGCTAACTAAAGAAGGATATAATCTCACATTAGAGGATAATGTTATGAACATTTTCCAGAATCAAGTACTGATTGGATCTGGTACGTTATATAACGGTATATACGTTCTGAATCAAACCACAGTTCTAAAACGTACTGAACACAAATAAGAGGAAAAGTTCAGAAATGATTGAAGCCTTCTTATAGCATTGTAGACTGGGTCATTTTGATGAAACAAGACTAGCTGAAGTTCTATAAGGATGCATATTTGAATCCGTTCGAGTTTACATCTTATGAAACTTGCCAGTCATGTCTCAAGGAAAAGGTGACCAAATCTCCGTTTACTGGAAAAGGAGAAAGAGAGCTACTGAACTCTTGGACATATACATGGTGATGTATGCGGTCCTATGTCTACACATGCTAGGATTGGTTCCGCGTAATTTATTACATTCACCGATGTTCTCTCAAGATACGGACATGTGTTCTTGTTGAAATACAAAACTGAATCTTTTGAGAATTTCAAGGAATATTAGTACGAAGAATAGAACAAGATGGGTAAAGGTATTCAACTCCAAAAGATATGATCGGGGAGATGAATACTGGGGCACGAAAGTCCGAGACTATTTAAAAGAGAATAGGATTCTCTCAGAGCTTACTCCTTCGAATACACTACATCACAATGGAGTTTCGGGGCAGAGAAATCGCACCCTATTTGATATGGTGCGCTCTATGATGAGTAATACTGAGTTACCTATTTCCTTTTTGGGGTTTTTTTGCACTTATTGAAGTTGCATACCTATTGAACAGAGTTCCGACCAAATTCGTTGCCTACCACTCCATATGAGATATGAAATGGGAAGAGACCATCTCTTAAACGAGTTAAGATATAGGGTCTTCCGGCCTATGTTGAAAAAAAATCCAGACAAGCTCGAGGCAAGGTAAGTTCTGTGCAAGTTTGTAGGATATCCTAAACATTCACGAGAGAATATCTTCTACCACACCAAGGAACAAAAGGTGCTTTTTTTTGGAATGCCACCTTTTTGGAAAAGGAATTTCTTATGAAGAAATTAGTGGGAATGAGGTTGAACTGGAAGTAGTTCCAGCTATAAAAACTGTTACTGACAATTTGGTGGAACCAGAGAATTCAATAGTCCCCAATGAACCCAAGCCACTCCGCTGATCTAGTAGGGTTCCTCATCCACCTGAGAGAAACTACGGTTTTCTCGTAGACGGTGGGAGCGAGGATTGCATCATGTAGATGATGACCCAACTAGTTTCGAGCAGGCCATCACAAGTGGAGCCTATGTGAAATGGCTGGATGCTATGCGATCTGAGATGGAATCCATGTACACCAACAAAGTATAGACTTTGGATGTTGCTCCTGAAGGGGTAAAACCCATCGGGAACAAGAGGATCTTTGAGAAAGAAAATTGGTGTAGATGGAAAAGTTGATACTTTCAAAGCTAGATTTGTAGTAAAAGTTTTTCATCAACGATCTATTAGTTATATGTATGCCCTAGAGGCCATTACTGTACATGAGATGTATATTGTAGTGGATGCTGGGACATATATAGGTAGGACTTTCTTGCTCGACATGATAGTACGCTATCTGGTTGCTCTTTATCTTAACATGTATACTTACTGTCTCTCTATTACATTTTGATAAAGCCCTTAGGATGTGTACTCGACTTGCAGGACTATGATGTAGATCATACTAGTGAGGCCTGTGTAGTCTATGAGTACATCCTTCAATGTTCCTAGTCGTGGGAATATCGAGACGGGGCATCGATATTCCAGAGTAGACTAGCGTATATCTTCTCGACCCATGTGATGGGCGATGGACGATGCCATATCCATTGGTGTTTGACATCAGAGAAGGTATGCGGGTTCTCAGTAGAGACTGGGTACACTGAACGGCCTCGCCGAGAACTCCCAGATGATATTATACCTTACGTCAGATGGCAGTTCTCTGGTGACACTGGTACAGCTTAGTCTGTTGACCTGAGATTGTCATAGAGTCTTGCGTGTTTCCCACTGTGCTTTGATTTCCACCCTACCACTACTCTATTGAGTCGTGCAAACAGGTGGTTTTTGGGTACAGTCCCGATTCACATGGAGGCAATGAGCGATAGGAGGGGATTCGTCTCTCCCGGTATTGGGGGTTGATGTTGCGCTATGCTCGACTGGCCATAACTGGAAATCCCTGGCCACGGTTGCAGTGATTCAATGGTAAGTGTTATCAGTTGTTTCACGCTTGTTATGGACCTTACATCGGCATGACTTATCAAGCTATTAGGGTCTGACGTTTACCACCCCTAGGCGAGATATGCGACATATCAGATGAACAGACCGGACTGTGCGGTAAGTGTTACTGATTGGATTTGCAGTAGTGTGAGCAGGCTTGCTCGTTGATCTTATGATCGCTCAATACCCGGGTGGCCGTTACGTTTAGCAGACCGCTTGCGGCTTGTGGGTGATTGATATGATCACCACATACTACCGGCGTATTGACGAGTCTTTAGAGTCCTACACAGAGGTTTCCTGGCTCAAGCGAAACGAAATAGGAGCGCGTATGAGATATGTGCGGGACCGAGAATAATACCAGCATGTGATACTGTATTTTATTCTCGCGATTTGTATCATCGGTTGGTTATATGAGATATAACCGGGTTACCGAATCAAGTGTTGATTCAATATATTGATACACTAGATATTAGTCGGTTATATGCGATATGACCGGATCATTAAATCAAGTGTTGATTTAATGATTTAATGTATAATTATATATTTGATATATTACTTTACATTAACTAGTATTTGTTCACTTAAGATTGATTTTGTCACTTAATGTGCACAAGTTGTATATGTGATATATGTTTGTGCACTAGTTTGTATCATGATTGATGATACATGCAAACTTGGGTGTGTGTATGACTTACATCATATTTAAGATAATGGTTTAGGTTTTTATTTATTTTGGTAAAACAAAATGGTGGCTTTCTTTGTCTTGGATTGAAGCTTCATGAAGCTTTTAAGCATCTTTGACAAAGTCCACTCATTTTGTTTTGCATAAGATTTTTATTAACCAAACCATTAACTTAAACTATAGTTTAGTCTCTACAAAGGTTAACTCACCCATGGTTGCATTATGATAGACTTCACTTGATTATTCTTTTTAGATAATTCTTATTCTTTTCTTTTCTTCTTCTTCTTCTTCAAGAAGAAGAAAAGCTTGCTAGAATTTTTCAAGTGAAGAAATAGAGTGAGAAATCCAAATCCAAAGTGAACCCACATCCTATTTCATCATCCTCTACTACTTGCCATTTAGTTTAGGGTGTTCTCTTCATAAAGTTCATGACCTAGTGAAGATGGATCTTGAGTTTCAGTCTCCTCGACGTAGATCATCTTCGTCCTCGAAGTCAACGTGCTTGCCCGTTCATTTCTTCGAGGAAACCGTCACAAGAGTCCGGGATTTCGATGATCGCGGCGAAGGGACGTTAACAAGGAGCTTTAGAAGTGAAGGACCGGATCTACAAAGGCTGTAATCCCTAACCCTTAGAAGTAAAGTTGTTTACTTGCTATTAGTTTCGCATAATCTCTAGTATACGATCTTGCTTAGGGTTGTTCGGCACATAAAAATTTGTTTTTTGCATGGTAGATGCCTTGTAGAACCTTATTAGTGTGCCTAGGAACCCTACAGTGGTATCAGAGCCAAGCTAGAGCTTTAGGCAAAGTCTAGACGAAGTTAGAAGTCCGATCGAACCCCGAAACCCCATATTTTACCTTTCTCTGGAAATTTTTCAAAACTATGATTTTTTGTGAATTAAAATACTCAAAAAAATCAGCAGGGAAATATAGGAATTACTGTAAAATACGATCACCTAATTCCACTATAGCGCCGCGGAACCGCGGCAATACCCTGCTTTTGGCGGCGGTTCCGCGGCCGTATGTAAAGATTAGGCACTCAATTTTATACAGTAATATCCGTAGGTGTCTCTGCATGTTTTTGGGAATTTTTAATTCTACTCAAGTGTTGAGTTTTCTGGGTTGTATTGGGGACTCATTGATTCGATCGGATAATTTAACTTCGTTTATTTTTTCCGGGTAATTTTTAGAACGTGTTAAAAAGTTCGAACGGATATCAATAACTCACTTTTTCCCTTGCCGGAAAATTTCCAAGTGTTGGATTTTTCCGTAGTTTAAGAACGCTCTCAGTCGTGCAAGTAATGCGATGGACCCTCTAGAAGACAACAAACCTTATCTTGATTATGTGACCGTCTTGAACTGCCTTTTGAACCTTATGGTTTGGGGCAGTACGACATGCCACATGTAAGGCGTTGGCTTGACCCTTCTACGGCTGGACCATTGGTACTGTGGCATGTAATGGATGTTTTTAAACTAATTTCAAGTGTTGAGAACTATTTGGGAAATCTTGGGTGCTAGTTTATTCGATCGGAAAGTTTAACATTGTCTATTTATCTGGAATGTGATACAATAATTGGAATCAACAACATTTGAATTTTATAAGTCTAGCAGTTTAGTCTCAGATAATCGGTTGCCACGGAATTTTGATGTGATCAAAAGTTCATCGCAATCACGTAGCGTACGCGGAAACTCGCCGGGTAAACTTAATAGACAGCTACACCCTATAGCCCCGACCAACTGATTGTAGGAGAACCCCATCGCCAAAAGCATCCGTTTGGGTGCTCGCGGCAGCGGTGTTCCGCTTTAGTGCACTTCGTCAACGGTATCGGGGGTGTGGCCGTCTACTAAAGTTTGCGACGAGCATTCAATCAGAATGTCGGGAATCTTGTTGAATTGCCCTACTTTATATTGAAAAGAGTTTTCGATAATGAGACTAAAATGCGAGGTTTATAATTGTTAGGCATGCGATGTCTAAGGAGGTTGCGGATTCCAACTGTTGTAGTTTTACACTTTCTTTTCTGTGACCGTAAGCGTAGTATGTAGTATATCGCCGGCTTTGTTGCAATACATCAACGACAATCGGGATACACATACTTGCTTATGTTGATGATATGTGATATTATGTGTTGCTGGATATGTTATATTGGATCGTCGTGTTTGAAAAGCCGGGGGGTTCTATGTGAGATGAGAGTTTTTCATTTTCATTCATGTAAAAACTTGTATGTAATATTCTTTTATTTGGGGCACTTCCAGGTTGAGGAAGATGTCACCGTTGATCTATATTATTTACTTTTCCGCATTAGGATAGACCCAGGAGGGGAGCACAAGTAACCGGGTTCTAGGGTCCAGTGGGAGACCTCCCCGAGGAGTCGAGTCCGGGTCTCCTAACTCTAGAATTGGTAGGGTTGCTTGCCGCTCTCGTAGGGGTCTAGGGGTGTGGGATTGTCTATTCATCACGACCGTGGAATCCGTGTTTTATATAGGCTCAAAATAAAACATGGACGTCCTAGTATATCCAATATTTCATATGATATTTTCTGCTGTGTTATCTATGATGTGTTCATGTGATATGTTCAGATAGATATTGTATATAGTATATATGATATATTATATAGACGCTGCTTATGTTTTACACCCGCGCTAGCCCTTCCCCACTATGCCGTTAGTTACCTAACCTAACGGTGCATGACGGGACATCGAGGCGAATGCGGATGGCATAAGCGTACGTTGTATTTATCTGTGATTTTTAGGTGGACTTAAATGATGGGACATTCATTAATGTGATTAATGAAAGAAAATAAATCTAAAAGATGTTGTGGAATCGTATTTCAAAAATAAGGTAGCTCTAGTTGTTGCTTTGCATAGCGGTATTCCTTGTAGAATATCCCGCACCTCATTCGACGAGGAAAGAGCCGAGATCCCTTCACCTGGAGTGACCTCTTTAGCAATAATTAGCAGATGTTACAATCTTCGGTTTGTCTTTTGATTGCTTTTCTAGTTCTTGCTTTGCATAGCGGTATTGTGAATATCCTGCACCTCATTCGATGAGGAAAGAGCCGAGATCCCTTCACCGGGAGTGACCACTTTAGCGAAACTAGCAAAAGCCTAAAAAACACTCCATTTTAAACCATTTGATTCCGCAACGAGATCAAGTTTAAAGCGTTAATGGTTTTCTTAAAAACCATCCGCAACCCTCCGTCATTTTAGGAAGTAGAGTACATAGTATTCGTGCTGTGTTTGTTGACCTTAGTTAAGGCACAGTGTATGGTAGCTAAGTGATGTATTCCTACACCGCATATGATGCGATTAGTTAGGACAGTCGCGTGACTTTTGTTGACCTTAGTTAAGGGTCATGTGGGTGGGTCTAATTAATCACGAAATGACGGGTAGAACTTGACTAGTGCTTATGATTTGTTGACCATAGTTAAGGTCATAAGTGATAGGGGTAAAAACCTTTATTGGGAGTTTCAAGTGTTGAAATTTGCGATGAGATTGCATACCTTCTATATGATAGTTGGATCCTGATACCCACTGCGAGTAATTGTTATTCCTGGGAGAGTTTTTCACTTTACAATTAGCCGATCAAGTAGGTGTCTAGAAATGTGTCAACGGGGTTATGCCCCTGGGAAAACGAGGTTTATTTTAATTAGGTCCGTGCGAAATCATGGGGAACCTCCCTCAAAGTACCAGCACTGGCCTGGCTGAAAGATTGGCGAACTTGTAGAGTGTAATTAATCCCGGCTAGTCTTTCCTTTTAAGATTTGAAGGAAGATTTGATAAAAACAGTGGGAGCCATCCTGATTAGATTAAATATATAACCAATCTAATCTTGCAAGAGAGCACGCAGAGTGTTTTCTTCTCTCTCTCTCTCCAGGTAGCGACCATGTCACGCCTTAATCAAGATAATAATAAGGATGTATTGACCGAACCCGCTTGTTATACTGAGTTGGGGAACGTTGGTCCCGCTCCAACTTATAATTATTATAAGACCGAGCAGGAAGTAGGGGAATGCCAGGATTCCCATGCCGCCCAAACGAAGAAAGTGCATGATGATGCATCTCCTTCGGATGTGTTCATTACATAGAACCATTTCTCAGTATCCTCTACGTCCTGGGTATTAGATACCGGATCAGGATCCCAGATATGTAATCTGTTACATGAGCTATAGATAGTTACCGAACTGAGAACGGGTGATAAATTTCAAGAGTTGGAAACAGTGCAATTGTTGCAGCCAAGGTGTTGGCAGTTATCACCCTGTATTACTAGAATACATTGATTCTGAACGAATGTTATTAGATACCGTACCTGATATACAAAATCATATCAGTCTCTTTATTTATTAAAGAAGGATATAATTTTGTATTGTTGGATAATGTTTTGAACATTTCCCATATCAAGAGTTGATCGATTCAGGCACGTTATCTAAAAGCATTGACGTTCTAAATCAAACTACAGTTCTTAGTATACAGAACACACACAAGAGAAAGAATTCAGAAATGAACGAATCTTTCTTGAGGCATTGTAGAATAGGTTATATCAATGCGACCCGACTAGCTGAAGTTACATTTAGATGCATATTTAAATCAGTTTGAATTTGCATCTTGTGAAACTTGCCAGTCATGTCACAAAGATACGATGACCATAGCTCCGTTTACTGGAAACAGAGAAAGGGTCAGTGAACCTTTGGGACTGATACATAGTGATGTAAGTAGGTCCCCAGTCTACAAATGCCAGGACTGGTTCTTTATACTTCCTTACATTCACTGATGATCTCTCAAGAATCGGACGCATGTTCCTGTTGAAACACATGTCTGAAGCTTTTGAGAACTTCAAAGAATATAAGAAAGAAGTAGATAACCAATACAGGTATAAGTATTATGTCATTTGATGAGATCAGGGAGGAGAATACTTAGGCATGGAGATCCTGGACTATTCTAAAGGAGAATGATTCTCTCTCAGCATTACTCCGCCGTATACACCATAGCACAACGGTGTATCGGGGTGGAGCAATCACACCTTATTAGATATGATGCGCTCTATGATGAGTACTACTGAGTTTCCTATTTCCTTTTGGGAGTTATGCACTTGAGAAGCTGCATACCTATTGAATAGGGTTCCAATCAAATCAGTTGCCTACCACTTCATATGTGATATGGAATGGGAGGAGCCCATATCTTAAGTAAGTTAAGATTTGGGGTTGTCCGGCCTATGTCTGAAAGCAAAATCCAGACAAGCTCGAGGAAAAGTCAGTTATTTAGAACTGGAAGGAGTTCCAGCTATACAAACTACAGCTGATGATCTGATAGTACCAAAGGATTCAATAGTCTCCGATGAACCTCAGCCTCTCCGCCGATCTAGTAGGGTTCCTTATCCGCCCAAGAGATACTTTGGTTTCTCGATGACAGTGGGAGCGAGGATTGCATCATGTGATGATGACCCAACTAGTTTCGAGCAGGCCATCAAGAGTAGGGACTCTGTAACAATGGCTGGATGCTTAGCGATCTGAGATGGAATCCATGTACACCAACAAAGTATGGACTTTGGTTGCTATATCTGAAGGGTTAAATCCCCATCAGGGGCAAGTATATCTTGAGAAGATTACTTGGTGTAGATGGAAAGGTTGAGACCTTCAAAGCTAAACTTGTTAAAGGTTTTCGTCATCGACCAGGCGTGGATAATGATGAAACCTTTTCCAGTGGCTATGCTTAAGTCCATCCGGATCCTACTTGCCATTGCTGCATACCATAACTATGATATTTGGTGCTTGGGTGTCATGACTACTTTTCTAAATATTGATTTAGAAATGAACGTCTATAAGAACACAGCCAGAGGGCTTCGTAAACAATGGGAGCAGCGGAAACTTGTGCAAGTTTCTTTACAGATTAAAGCAGGCATCGAGAAGATGGAACGTCTGTTTTGATGTGGTAGTCTAAGAGTTTGACTTCATCAAAATGGTAGATGAACCTTGTATATACAAAAGGGAAGTAGGGAGTATGGTGGTGATCCTCGTATTGTACGTAGACAACATACTCTTAATAGGAAAGGAGTTTCCTATGCTACACATGGTCAATATCCTCTTATCACAAGCATTCTCCATATAGGATAAAGGTGATACCTCCTAAATCCTGGGTTTTGGATCTATGAGATAGATCTAAATGGATGTTAGGATTCTCACTAGGTGTAGTGAGATAGTATCAATTGATCCTAGGGAGAATCACTGCAATGGTTCCAGGGTGGTAAGGTAGACTGAATGTCAGTCACAGGCATTGTCTTTACCCTCAGTGCAGGAACGGTATGTTGGAAGAGTTCCAAACCAGATACCGTGGAAAACTAGAAGATAAAGGCTGGTGACATTGCTATCAAAGATACTACAAAAGAGGAAGTTTGGGTGTATATTAGTTCATGAGATGAACTAGGTTCCTACCATTGTGAGACAATGGAAGTGTGGTTTTGACCCAGGAACCACGGTCCCATCAATGACCCAGACATGTTCCAAAGCAGTATCACCGGATCATGGAGATAGTTCATCTCCAGGATGATCGAGGTTAGGAGAGTAGACTCAGAAGACAACACAGCGGATCCACTCACAAAGGCCTTTTCCCAGAGAGAGACTTTTATGGGATGGTTAAGTATGAGATACTGCAACCACTGCTATAGATGGCCCTAGTGCAAGTGGGAGATTGTTAGTTATATGTATGCCCTAGAGGCCATTACTGTACATGAGATGTATATTGTAGTGGATGCTGGGACATATATAGGTAGGACTTTCTTGCTCGACATGATAGTACGCTATCTGATTGCTCTTTATCTTAACATATATACTTACAGTCTCTCTGTTACATGTTAATAAAGCCCTTAGAATATGTACTTGACTTGCAGGACTATGATGTAGATCATACTAGTGGGGCCTGGGTAGTCTTTGATTACATCCTTCAATGTTCCTAGTCGCGGGAATATCGAGACGGGGCATCGATATTCCAGAGTAGACTAGCGTATATCTTCTCGACCCAGGTGATGGGCGATGGATGATCCCATATCCATTGGTGTTTAACATCAGAGATGGTATGGGGGTGCTCAGTGGAGACTGAGCACACTGAACGGACTCACCGAGAACTCCCAGATGATATTATACCTTACGTCAGATGGCAGTTCTCTGGTGACACTGGTACAGCTTAGTCTGTTGACCCGAGATCGTCATAGAGTCTTGTGTGTCTCCTACTGTGCTTTGATTTCCATCCTACCACGGCTCTATTGAGTCGTGCAAACATGTGGTTTTTAGGTACAGTCCCGATTCACATGGAGGCAATGAGCGATAGGAGGGGATTCGTCTCTCCCGGTATTGGGGGTTGATGTTGCGCTATGCTCGACAGGACATAACTGGAAACCCCTGGCCAGGGTTGCAGTGATTTACTGGTAAGTGTTATCAGTAGTTTTACGCTTGTTATGGACTGATTCGTATGTCAAAAACTATTTCTAAACCGCAATCAAGAACGGCGTCGCATGAAGCTAGCCGGTGAGTACGGGTCGGTCCACAGGGATGTTGTGAGTTTTCGATTCGTGCTTACGAGTTAATTCCGAAGGGTGTTCGGATTAATTATTAAATCTAAAAACCTAATTAACCTAGGGCAATTATCTAGATCTACTCTTGCTAGGGCTAGGTTGAGGGATGGTTTGGAAATTAATTAAATCTCACCGCTTTCAATACCCGAATGAAGATCTGTGAGGAGTTATGGTAATTATCAATAAAGGGGATTAGATCCGTTGGGGATGGTGTTCCTTCCTCTTGGTTCTTGTCCTTCCTTTAGAGATCCTTACCCCAACCTCCATGGAAAATACGCGCAACCGGTCCTTTACACTATGGTGTCATCGTTACCTCAAGGGGTAGGATGCCGTAGGACGCGGTATGTGCGTGTATGCATGGAGTCCTATTGTAAATATTTGGTGGCTAAGAAAGGGATGAGAGATCTCATCTCTCAAAATCCTTCCCCAAAGCTAAACCCTAAACAAGTTCCTAGGGCATGAAATTGGAATCTACACAAGGCAAGAAATTAAATTACTTACAGATGACTCTTTCCAAACATCAACACAGGGTTGTCAGATCTGAATTCATGATGTGAAAAGAGGCACCAATGCTCTCTAAAAGAATTCTAAAATTTATTAATAAAAGGAGGCATAAAGAATTACAAGCTTTAGAGTTCTATTTATAGGAAATAGAAACCCTAGGTTACATCTTGAACCGCATGTCTAAATTTACAAAAATAGCCCTAGGTTGACTAGTCAACGCCGCCAAAGAATTATGGTAAAATTTTTAACTCGAGATTGCGCAGTACGGCCGCGGAACCGCGGCCGTAGCCAGGGTTTGGCCGCGGTTCCGCGGCCATATAGATGGCTTGTCTGCTGCAAATTCTTCTGTTGGCTTCTGATGACTTTTTATTCCTGTTTCTTTAGGTCTTTTTGCAGATTGTTTTCTCGTTCTCTTCTAGATCTTTTCAGTGAACATTGTAGTGGACTTTTATTGTTTCTTCGTGTTGCTGCCCTTATACTCGGTGAACTGTTGTTCATTGTTCCTCAACATGTGGGCGCGATCGAGATTTCATCATTTATCATTCGTAGACTCACTTTTGCATTGTTTTTTCATTGTTTTCACTATTTTTGCTCCAAGAACCTGTAACCTGTAATATGTAGCAGACATGCATTAAAAGTACCTGTTTATTTATAAGAAGAATAAGAGTGGGAAATATAATAATGCAATATTATGTTGTGAACAAATACCCTCAAACTTATCTTTTGCTCGTCCTCGAGCAAACTTATTTTTATTCACTAAAATCCTATCCGCACTTTCGCAGGGAAACGCGATTGCACTGAGCACGTGCAACAAGCCGTTAAACCTCTAGGTGTCCCTAGTAGGAGGAGTGTTGTCTCCTGAGGGTTTTCAGCGGATTACACCCACAAAATCCTATCAACTCGGCCCATTGACTTTTGTTCTCCAATTAGGTTTTCTAACAAGGAATTCTATTAACTTTTGACTCGCAAATTATCCACCCACATTATTCACTCTTCCTCATTATTTAACTTAAGATTATATATGTTATGTAGACCTACTTAGCTTTCGGCATCACTTAAGTCTTCCTTCTAGGGTTTCATCTTCACTTAGGAATTTCTATCAACTCTATTAAAGGTACAAGTTCTATCTTTCATTCCTTTCTCTTTTCTAAACTCTAGTCACATATCCCCACGTGTGTGTATGGATCACCCCTACACTTGGAAATTCAAATCAAGCAATCATACTCTCGTCCATTGTCCAAAGCACTTATTAATTAGTGAATTTTTTTAAATGAAATTTCCTTACACATCCTTCATGCGACCATTAATACTTCTTGAGGTACCAACAACCGATTACAAGATATATTTGCACTTTAAAGCGTTATTCCTAGTCTTGCAACACCCAAGGCTTTTAGCAGTGACTCCCAAACCAGTTGGTCTAAGGCACTAGGTGATGAAGCACCCTTGCTAAATATTTTTTTCTATTTTTTACAGCCTTATGTAATTACAAAAACCAGTATTCATTTTTTTTTCTTCTCTTTATTCACTTTTTTTCTTTTATTTTCATTTTCTTCGTACTAAGGACTTTAGACAAGAGTATTTCAAGGTCTCTTCTACTATTCTAAGTTTCAAGGTGCGTGATTGTGCAAATTGTAGGGTATACATTTTCAGAATCTAGACTTAAGATAAGAACTATTTTTCAAACTTATACTCTAATAAGAACATCAATACTCTTCCCTTGTTTCGACTTAGCTTAAGAAGTGAACTCAAAATTTGCCTATTTCTAAATAAACTACAAAGCCATATACTTTCTACCATTAAATTTTAAGGACGGTTATTTTTAGGGTTTTTAATTTACTAAATCTAAGATCTAGTTGTTCCTAGCCAGTTAACCTATTTGTCAAACTCTAGTCAAATAAACCAAAATTGAATACATTAATTTTTATAAAATTTTGAATTTTTTCAATTTTTATGTGTTTTCAAATAAGTATGCAAATGCACAAATATCTACAAATGAATGCGAAGGAAGAAGACGTACCGAGCATACCCCCAAACTTGAACTTGATAGTGTCCTCACTGTCATACTAAACCAAGAGGGTCAAAATGTTGGCACTCCCCTGTTTATTTATTTATATTTTTTTTTTTATATTTTTAATCTTTTGAAATTTTTTTTATTTTTTTATAGAAAAAGAAAACAAAAATATATATACATATATACAAAGGTCCCCCCTAAACTTAAGCTTGGCCTTACACAAGCCAAAAGTTAGCACCAACCATTCAAAAATCTTATCATGGTAAAGGTATAGTCGGTGCAAGAATGGGGTGTGGAGGAAAGAAATGAGAAACACGCGAGACCGTGTGGAAAGAAGAATGGTAGAAAATGGTCTCGGTGGGGGAGAAGAATGGAGGAAAGAAGAAAGAAGGGTGGCACGAACTTGAGGGTGTAAATCGAGTGAATAAATTAGCGCAATATGTGACGATCGATATGTTATAAGCGATTGCGCTAACCTATCAACCCGTCGGGAAATGGGGTCAAATCCCTCAAGATTCACAAGAAAACATGGGTACGCCGAACTTGGTATATGAGACGAAAGCGTAACGGTCATTTGTACGGTCGGGACAATAGGAGAGACGAAAGGGAGTGAATTAGGGATAGTATCTTTCTCACCGTAGTAAACTGTTTCGAACTTGAAAGATTACATTAATGGTTCGAAACTACTATAATCAACCGAGTCTGATGGCTCATCTGAAAATGTAAAGGACTCAAACTCGGGCGGTGAGTCATCAGCATCGTCCGAAAAACTGAAACACTCGTAGGTGTTATGTTCTGTGAGAATTGTGTCAGATTCAAAGAAAAAGGTTTCAAGCTCACAGTCTTCAAGCGGGGTCGGAACGATGGGAAGGAGGGAGGGTGATATAACAGTCAAAGGTTCAGGAGGATGAATTGAAAAATCAGACACATCAAACAAAAATGATTCAACCTCAATATTATCCTCAAGACTCTCCTCAATACTATCCTCAATATTTAACTCATCCATGCCATTATCATCAAAATCTAGACGCATATGAGATTCGGGAGAAACATTTAATAACTCAGGATGATGATTTGAACATAAAATTTAAATTAAATCGATAGGTTCATCATCCGAAATATTCCCGGCGTCTATATCCTCAATCAAGTGAAAATCAATTTTCTTAGACACCTCATCAAAAGCATGGATATCTATCGATTTAGGTTCTAGATGGGAGGTGTAAAGATCGAAAGGATTAGGTGCGGTTTCACTCGAAAGGGGTTCCTCACAATTTGGCAAATCAAACACTACAAAATCACACAACTCGTTTTTATTTTGAACTTGTGAACTATATAGGGCAATCGATGGAAAACCGGAGTTGTGGGATTCAATTGGGTAAGGGTAGGTTTGATTTGGAAATCCTCTCACATTCTCATTCTGTCCAACCGCCTCCTCATGCATTGAAAAATTTGGAGCTAGTTGGAAACTAGCTACCGGTTCACTCGGTTGCATAAGGGCGGCCATGGACGCTTCCACATTCCTCACCATTTTGTTTGTTGCAGCAATATAAGCCTCCAACGACTCTTCCAAACTAGACTTGGGTGGTGAGGGGGTTTCGGTAAAAGATTCAAAATTGTTTGGATATGTGAAACTCCCTAATGGCTGTGTCGAAACAGTGTCTAGTGAGGGTGGGAATGTCGGGTAAGACTGGTGGGAAGTGGGTGGTTGGACAGGGATAGGGTCAACATGTGGATAAAAAGGTGAATAGTCGTGTGAATCCCTAGAACTAGATGAGTGGAGAGAGGTGAAAGATCGACTGCGAGATTGAGCAATATGCTCAGCAATGGACATCGGCTTAGAAGTTACAGCAGAACTTGGAAAAGTGGTGTCAACATATATAGGTGGTAAAGATGGACTTGGTCGACACAAAGTGGGTTGAAAAGTCAAACTGTTTCTCCTAGACGCCTCTATTTGATCTTTCAAAAATATTTTTGGAAAGGAGGGATCGTCTTTAAATTGACCGAACAAATTAACATACGACGCAAAATTAGGTTCAGGATACCAAAGTTCGGCTAATGATTTATTATGTGGGGTACCCATGTTAGAAGAAGACAGGTGACAAGAAGGAAGGTAGGGTGGTGAGAGGATTTATTTGCGGCTAAAAATTTTTGCAAGTTTCTATAAAATATTTGTCCTTTTTATTTTCATTCTTTTTCTCTTTATTTGGAAAAATTTTGTTGCAAAAAAGATTTTAGAGAAAAGATATGCAACAGAAAAATACTTTATAGAAAAGATATGCAACAACAAAATATTACTTGCAATCAATTTAGTTCAAGCGGGGCCCAAAAAATTACTGCACAAAAGTGTTATATGGAAGGCAATATATTTTATAGCTCACAGAATCTTGCAGGAATTTCCAGAAAATATATTTCAAAAATTACAGAAGAGGAACAGAGAAACTTACAAAAAAAATTTCATAAGAAGATGCCACTATATCGCCGCCCTTCCGCGGCAATAGAGCACTAACACCGCGGTTCCGCGACCTTCTGGACCGAACGGATCCCCAAAATTTTTTGTAAGCTCTGATTCGACTAGATGGCCGCGGTTCCGCGGCCTAAGGTGGGTTTTGGCCGCGGAATAGTGGCGAGATGGTGGATTTAGATCTGCAGAAAATTTTCACTGTTCTGTTATTTAATTTCCCTTCTGTTTCGATACCACGTTTTCCGTTTTGCTTTCTGGAAATTTCCAGATCCGAATTTGTATATCCTGCAAAAATTCAAACAACAAAGTATCCCTTCCAAAAATAACAGATTATATATTTTTTGGATTTTTTAGATTTTTATGATTTTTTAAATTTTATGATTAACCCGAAATTGCGAAAAGGAAAGTTCTACGCCATCCCCGGCAATGGCGCCATTTGATTCGTATGTCAAAAACTATTTCTAAACCGCAATCAAGAACGGTGTCGCATGAAGCTAGCCGGTGAGTACGGGTCGGTCCACAGGAATGTTGTGAGTTTCCGATTCGCGCTTACGAGTTAATTCCGAAGGGTGTTCGGATTAATTATTAAATCTAAAAACCTAATTAACCTAGGGCAATTATCTAGATCTACTCTTGCTAGGGCTAGGTTTAGGGATGGTTTGGAAATGTAATTAAATCTCACCGCTTTCAATACCCGAATGAAGATCTGTTAGGAGTTATGGTAATTATCAATAAAGGGGATTAGATCCGTTCGGGAAGGTGTTCCTTCATCTAGGTTCTTGTCCTTCCTTTAGAGATCCTTACCCTAACCTCCATGGAAAACACGCGCAACCGGTCCTTTACACTACGGTGTCATCGTTACCTCAAAGGGTAGGATGCCGTAGGGCGCGGTATGTGCGTGTATGCATGGAGTCCTATTGTAAATATTTGGTGGGTAAGAAAGGGATGAGAGATCTCATCTCTCAAAATCCTTCCCCAAAGCTAAACCCTAAACAAGTTCCTAGGGCATGAAATTGAAATCTACACTATAGCAAGAAATTAAATTACTTACAGATAGCTCTCTCCAAACATCAACGCAGGGTTGTCAGATATGAATTCATGAAGTGAAAAGAGGCACCGATGCTCTCTAAAAGAATTCTAAAATTTATTAATAAAAGGAGGCATAAAGAATTACAAGCTTTAGACTTCTATTTATAGGAAATAGAAACCCTAGGTTACATCTTGAACCGCATGTCTAAATTTACAAAAATAGCCCTAGGTTGACTAGTCAACGCCGCCAAAGAATTATGGTAAAATTTTTAACTCGAGATTGCGCAGTACGGCCGTGGAACCGCGGCCGCAGCCAGGGTTTGGCCGCGGTTCCGCGGCCATATAGATGGCTTGTCTGCTGCAAATTCTTCTGTTGGCTTCTGATGACTTTTTATTCCTGTTTCTTTAGGTCTTTTTGCAGATTGTTTTCTCGTTCTCTTCCAGATCATTCCAGTGAACATTGTAGTGGACTTTTATTGTTTCTTTGTGTTGCTGCCCTTATACTCGGTGAACTGTTGTTCATTGTTCCTCAACATGTGGGCGTGATCGAGATTTCATCATTTATCATTCGTAGTCTTACTTTTGCATTGCCTTTTCATTGTTTTCACTGTTTTTGATCCAAGAACCTGTAACCTGTAATATGTAGCAGACATGCGTCAAAAGTACCTGTTTATTTATAAGAAGAATAAGAATGGGGAATATAATAATGCAATATTATGGTGTGAACATGGAGCTTACATCGGCATGACTTATCAAGCTATTGGGGTCTGACATTTACCACCCCTAGACGAGTTATACGACATATCAGACGAACAGACCGGACTGTGCGGTAAGTACTATTGATTGGATTTGCAGGAGTGTGAGCAGGCTTGCTCGTTGATCTTCTGATCACTCAATACCCACGTGGCCGTTACGTTTAGCAGACCACTTGCGGATTGTGGGTGATTGATATGATCACCACCTACTGCCGGCGTATTGACGAGTCTTTAGAGTCCAACACAGAGTTTTCCTGGCTCAAGCGAAACGAAATAGGAGCGCATATGAGATATGTGCGGGACCGAGAATAATACCAGCATGTGATACTGTATTCTATTCTCGCGATTTGTATCATCGGTCGGTTATATGAGATATAGCCTGGTTACCAAATCAAGTGTTGATTCGATATATTGATACACTAGATATTAGTCGGTTATATGTGATATGACCGGATCATTAAATCAAGTGTTGATTTAATGATTTAATATATAATTATATATTTGATATATTACTTTACATTAACTAGTATTTGTTCACTTAAGATTGATTTTCTCGGTTAATGTCCACAAGTTGTATATGTGATATATGTTTGTGCACTAGTTTGTATCATGATTGATGATACATGCAACCTTGGGTGTGTGTATGACTTACACCATATTTAAGATAATGGTTTAGGTTTTTATTTATTTTGGTAAAACAAAATGGTGTCTTTCTTTGTCTTGGATTGAAGCTTCATGAAGCTTTTAAGCATCTTTGACAAAGTCCACTCATTTTGTTTTGCATAAGATTTTTATTAACCAAACCATTAACTGAAACTATAGTTTAGTCTCTACAAAGGTTAACTCACCCATGGTTGCATTATAATAACTTCACTTGATTATTCTTTTTAGATAATTCTTATTCTTTTCTTTTCTTCTTCTTTCTTCAAGAAGAAGAAGAAAAGCTTGCTAGAAATTTTCAAGTGAAGAAATAAAGTGAGAAATCCAAATCCAAAGTGAACCCACTTCCTATTTCATCATCCTCTACTACTTGCCATTTAGTTTAGGGTGTTCTCTTCACAAAGTTCATGACCTAGTGAAGATGGAGCTTGAGTTTGAGTCTCCTCGACGTAGATAATCTTCGCCCTCGAAGTCAACGAGCTAGCCCGTTCATTTCTCCGAGGAAACCGTCACAAGAGTCCGGAATCTCGATGATCGCAGCGAAGGGACATCAACACGGAGCTTTAGAAGTGAAGGACCAGATCTACAAAGGTTGTAATCCCTAACCCTAAGAAGTAAAGTTGTTTACTTGCTATTAGTTTCGCATAATCTCTAGTATACGATCTTGCTTAGGGTTGTTCGGCACATAAAAATTTGTTTTTGGCATGGTAGATGCCTTGTAGAACCTTGTTAGTGTGCCTAGGAACCCTAAACGATCAAGTGTTGATAATGATGAAACCTTTTCTACTGTTGGTATGCTTAAGTCCATCAGGATCCTACTTGCCGTTGATGCATACCATGACTACGATATCTGGTAGTTGGGTGTCAAAACCGCTTTTCTAAATGATGATTTAGTAGAGAGCGCGTTCATGACATGGCCAGAAGGTTTCGTAGATAGTGGGAGCAGAGGAAACATATGCAAGCTTCTTAAATCCACCTACGGGTTAATGTAGGCTTCGCAGAGATGGAACGTCTGTTTTGATGAAGATATCGAAGAGTTTGACTCATCGAAAATATAGATGAACCATGTATATATAAGAAGGTTGTGGGGAGTAAGGCGGTCTTCCTCGTATTGTATATGGATAACTTACTCTTGATAGGAAACGTTGTTTCTATGCTACACTCAGTCAAACTCCACTTATCACACATGTTCTCCATAAAAGATCTAAGTGATGCCTTCTATATACTGGGGATATAGATCTATAGAGATAGATCTAAACGGATGCTGGAATTTTCCCAATCCAGGTATATTGACACCATACTAAAGGGGTTTAGTATGGATAATTCTAAGCGTAGCGATTTATCTGCTTGCTAAAGAATCACTCTCTCCAAAAAGATGTCTTCACAGACTGAATTGGAGAGGGCTCGCATGTAAAAGATACCCTGTGCTTCGGCATACCGGTCAATCATGCATGCGATGTTATATACCAGACCAGATGTAACTTACTCACTAGGTGTAGTGAGCGGGTATTAATCAGATCCTCGAGAGAATAACTGGACAGCTGTGAAGAATATTCTTAAGTGCTTGAGAAGCACTAAAGAGATGTTCTTGGTGTATGGCAACGGTGAACTCCCTCTGGAGTCCTTTACCGATTCAATCTTCCAGTGTGATAAGGACGACTGATAGTCAGTCTCGGGTTCTGCCTTTACCCTTGGTGAGGAGAAGGTATGTTGGAAGAGTTCCAAGCTATATATCGTAGCAGACTCATTGATAGAGGCTAAAGACATCGCTACTAATTATACTGCCAAAGAGGCTGTTTGGATATAGAGGTTCATGTGATGAACTTGGTTCCTACCATAGAGCATCCAGTACCTGTGTATTGTGATAACAACGGAGTTGTGGATTTGGCCTAGGAACGCCGGTTCCATCAGCGATCTAGACATATTCTTAGACAGTATCACCTAATCAGGGAGATAGTTGATCTCCGGGAGATCGAGGATAGGAGAGTTGACAACACAGCAGATCCACTCACCAAGGCCTTCCCCCAGATGCTTATTGAGAGACATTCTGTGATGTTGGGTATGAGATACTACAACAACTGGCCTTGGTGCAAGTGGGAGATTGTTGGGAATATGTATGCCCTAGATGCCAATATTGTATGATATAGTGGATGCTTGGACATATGTATAAAGGACTTTCTTGCTCGACATGATAGTATGCTATCTGGTTACTTTTATCTTAACATCTATACTGGTATTTATACTGTCTTGCTCTCACATGTTGATAAAGCCTTTAGGATATGCACTTGACTACCAGGACTATGATGGTGTCACGACCCGAAAAGTATGGAATATGACCGGCACTTAAATTACGAATCATCTCGAGGCGTACGTAATCTAAGTAAGCCAAAACCCAGAAATCCAAACCAAGTAAAGCAGTAGAGTGAAGGAAAACCAATTTAAAAGCAAGAAGTTTAACAACATAAGCTTAAATATGCATTTTTAAAATCACCAGTCTTTTCTAAAATTTTTGGCAGAGTTTCCTTTGTAAAAACTGACCCCAAACGGGTACAAACCTGATAAAGCATATATAATGAATAAAGGCATCCACAAGCGGGAGCTAGCTCTTCGCTAACCGGCGGACAAAACCACACAATGCAATATAATATACAACGCCGAAGGACGAGGATCAAAACTGAAAAGGAAACTCAAAACAACATGGAATCCATAATAATACAAGCGCGACTCTAAGGTCAAAATAATATAAACTGGTCTTCTATATCTACAAAATATACAAGTCTGGTTGATGGAGTTTTAACTAGGTACAACTGAAATAACAAATATACAATGGTGGTCCTGATACAAAAGAACCCACCTACCAAAGCAATCACCCGGAAGGGGCAGTGTGTCAGCAAAATCGCAACGAAACCTGTGTGGCAAAACCTGCAAGAAACTGTGGCACAACGGGGTTGAGTTGCCAACTCGTGAGTACAAAACATCTACGAGTAGAAATCGCATGCATAACGCAATCCTATGTCATATCAAGTAATATTCTCAAATAAAAACCCTGGTCCATCTATGTATAAGTGTAATACTACATGCTCGAGTCAGTACCTCCGATTGCAACATATCAGATATATGATGTATGAATGCATTACAAATGAAACAGAATACATCATGAATGAGACAACTGTTTTCTTTATTCTATGAGATTTCTATATGTATATAAATCGCGTATCATCATTGAAATCGACAGATAAAACAGTGTCCAGCATCGACACATAAACATAAATCTCAGTATCTTAATACCTCAGGCTCCGGCTATCTGGACTGGCCAGTATCAACAAATCTCAATACCTCAATATCTCAAAATCACAGTGCCTCAAATCTCACTATCTAGGGCTCCGTCAATCCTGATTGTCCCCCGACATCAATCACACGACCACGAACGGTATCCTCCAGATATCCGACGTGTCTAGTAAAATCACCGATAGGAAGTCTGTCCCTGCCGGGCTCATCGTCTACACCTCGATCTTCTTGCCCCAGGGTACCTTACCGGGTCCACCATGTACCCACAGACGGTTCATCCAACTCCTTAAATCGGGTCTCGAAATCCATCTCATAACCAAGAAAACATCATGGTAGACGACTCATACATCACGAGAAAAACGCACTTTTTATTTTAAAAAGAGAGAGAGAGAGAGAGAAGTTTATATATATATATTCTTGCGGTTTTCTCCCAAATCCAGAAAATCTCATGAAAATCCGAAAACCAATCACCAATAGAAAGTAAACAGTGAATATTGGCATAAAACTCCATAATACTGCATAATCAATGAATACATGAATGCATCTGATATCATGCAATGAATGCAATAGTTAAACTAGCATCTAAAAGCTATAACATATTGCAACTATCAACTTAGCAAGCTATGTCAAGGAATAGTAGTTTCTAAAGTGTACGTGACATGGCAATTACCGATGAAGATGTGTGTGAGCCGGCAAGCAAGTGTATGTGGAGCATACGCATCGTCGGTAATGGTGCTGGTGTCCTGACAGCATAGTTTCATAATAATTACAGATAACATGTGTATAAGCACCCAATGCGATGAAACATCATGAATATACAGAAAGCAATACGATAACAATAACCCTGAAGAAATTATCCTACCCAATGTACGAGTCATACAATTTGGTATTTAAAATACTCATAATCCTCCACTTTTGAAAACTAGTGTGACTCGAGCCCAGTCAAAAGGGTAAGGAAATCCACGTAAGTCTGAGTCGATCTATATCTAGTCAGTGATCTCGCCTCCATAGTATCACGTATGATACAATATAAATATTTTGACATCCTCGAGTCAAGAGTGAGGATCTAACATCATAATCATATCTCGTACGGTAAATCTATCGTACGGCATTCCAAATCTGGGTACGTATCAAATATCATATTTATCTCATTACTCATCTGATATCCTTATCATCACATATCGTGAATAGGGGGGTCCTGATCTAAGTCTAGTACACTACTGATATCATCAACAATATCATGCTCTCGCTACTGATCTAAACTCTCCTACAATCCGATGTCATTCACACATATCATCATATAGAAGTATACATCGCCCAAGCGATCTATTATAATTATCTTAACATATCTTATCTCATATCTCGATCACATGTCGACTATCATCATATATATACCAACAACATAGTATCGTTGTCCAACGACCCGTTATAGCATCATGACATATCTCGGTCACACATTAAATATCTCACGGTATCATGCCCGATCAGATCGACTCATTCCCGAGTATCATATAGAATTCTCTTCATCCAAGCATGTGAATATACCAATCTAAATATGTCCCCAATACGCACAAGGATATCAATGTATGCGAGTATGTTTATGTGCGTGTATGCAAATCTTTTCTCTAAGGTTTCGGGACTAAGAAATCGCCTAAAGTCCTTTCTTCAATTTTCGCTAACACAAAAACCATGATCTCCTATAGCTCCCCTTGCTAAGTGTTCAATCTCTCCAGAACATATAAATGCATATTTATATCATATCACATCATTTCTTACGACTTTGCGGGGGTGCTATACGCCATCCACCCGACTTCTCCCCGTAGATATAAATCTACTCACCTTTGCTTGCCGATGCCGATGTCGCTGTAAGTCTACGGTAGCGCCCCGGTCGTCTACAGACGCCAAATGCGGAACAAAAACTTTTTAAACTGGCGCTATCGTATACTTTAACCCGGATCTGCCATTATTGCTAAACTAACAAATTGTAAAGAGTGTAGAAAGGTTATACCGAACGATCCGAGTCCTTCGTTCTTTAACCATCTTCCCACGCTCCGTTGCGGCTGCTCCGATATCGTCGATCTCCGATCTCCTCGTCCAGGTGGCACCACATCAACGATTCTTTAAACGGGCTCCCGCCTCTGACTTGAGGCAACTCGGTCGTCAAGTTTGCTAAAAGAGAAGACCAAGAATGATGTAGAGAATGAGTAGATGACTTTGTCTCACTTCGCCCAAAGCCGTGGACGATCGGTTAATGAAGTTGCCGATGGAAATGAAATGGAACAAGAAATGAACTATGAAATTTCCATGCATCCAAAACTTTGGTCTTTTCTTTTTAACAACCATAATTTTTTCAAGTGAGTGAGTGGAGGAGGAGAGAGAGGGTCGGCCACTAATAAAGAAGGAGGAGGGTGAGTGTAGGAGCAATCAAGGAGGTGACCATAAACAATGATCCTTATCATAACAAAAGATCAAGAACAAATATCTTAAGGAAAACAAGAATCATTAAAGTCAAAGCATGAGTCATAATCCATGTCACCACTTTCTAGAAACTTCTAGAACCTTCTAGAAGCATGACTCACTCTCATCGAAGAAAAGATAAATCCGTCTTTAACCGAATGTTAAAAGACGGCTGATAGAAAACTGGAAACTGGCAACTTCCAAAAGTGATCCTGAAACGACTTTCAGGATAACCCCGTAACTGTATAAATATACCCGCATTTGTATTACGACCGAATACAAATGCAACTGAGACAAAGATATTATATCTACTCAATATAATACTCGGATCCGGCTTAAACCAAAGCCGACCAGTATCATCTACCCGAAAAATAACACGTGCGTAAACGCACGTGCATTTTCCGAACCCTGCCATAAAACCATACGGCCTCTACAACGTTTCGCCCGAACTTGGGAAACTTTCTGTGGGGGACTCTAATGACTCGTTAGTACCCTGGCAGTGGGTTTAACCACAAACCGTCAGCGGCACTAGCAATGCGTAACGGCTGCCCATGGACTGACCTCAAGGGAGGCCGATGAGCGAACTCATCCGGAAACCCTACTGAGCCTAACAGTGACAATGTATATACAGTCCGGTCCGTTCGTCTATGAGTATCGCATATCTGCCTAGGGGGCTAGTAACGTCAGACCCCCAATAGCAGTATAAGTCGTGTCGGAGTGTAGCCCAATAACACCCTGAGATACTACTGGAGTACCTACCAGTTAATCTCCTGCCATGGCCATGGACTTTGTTTAATGGCTCTCCTAGACACAGCACGACCTCGCCCCCAATACCGGGAGAGACGAATCCTCTGCCGATCCGCTCACGTGCCTCCATATGGCTCGGGACTGTACCCAAAAACTACCTGTTTGCACGACTCCTTTGAGCCGTGGTAGGGTAGAAATCAAAGCACAGTGGGAACTCACACGAGACAAATGACGACCTCAGGTCGATGAACTAACATGTACACATGTCACCAGGGAACTGCTATCTGACGATATGTATAATACCAACTAGCAGGTTTCCGGCGAGTCCTGTCCGGTGTACTCATAACCCAATGAGCACCTGTATACATCTTAGGTGATCCAACTGACACCAGTGGCTTGTGAGAACGGCCACCGCCCCTCGTCGGGGTCTCGACTGTACATACTAGTCTACTCTGGAGTATCGATGCCCTGTCTCGAAACTCCCACGACTAGGGACTACAATTAAGGATATGCATATAAACTACCCAACTCTCACGTATATGATCGCCATCATACTGTTGGTAGTAAAGCAAGATCCTAAGGGCTCTATCAAAGTGTAACATGTAATCAGTCACCTGAACATGTACACGACTGATAAAGGCAAACCAGATAGCATACTATCATTTCGAGTAAGACTGTCCTACCGATATAGGTCCTCCACAATCATTGCAATCACGTACTTGCGATCCAATAATTGACTATGAGGGCACTATCTCCAACAATCTCCCACTTGCACTCAAGGCTAATTATTGCGATGTCGACTACTCACAGCCTGTGTGAAACCGAACATCCAACTCCTCTACTAATCAGTTTCACAAAGCCTGTTTGTAAAACTATTGTGTTCGAGAAATAGCCTCAGTGAGTGGATCCGCCTAGATGTTTCTTTCTATATCTCTCTTAATCTCAAGTTCGCGGAGAAAGCCATCTCCCGAATTGAGTAATACCTATCTTAGAATATGTCTGGATATCTGATGGGACCTAGTTCATAAATGAACTCCAAATCCAAACTTCTTAGACAGTATCGATCACTGAACCTAATCAGTATCCGGCACCATGCCACCCACAGTATCCTCTTGGACCACCTGTTCATAATACTGTCCCTCTTCGTCAGAGGGAAAAACTATAACTCTGACAATCACTCTGTCAACCCTGTCACCTTTGAAGCCTGGAATGATAACCGTCTCCCGAAAGAGGCTGCCGTCATCAAATCCGTAGAACATGTACTTATGTTCTAAAACTGCTTCCTTATGTTTTTCCAGGATTGGATTAATACAAACTTATTGCATCTAGTGCAAAAACAACATCTGGTGTGGTACTTGACATCTCATGATTGACTCAGTTTCCTAATCAAGTGATTTGCCAATCATGCCATCCCTCTCCCCTTTAGTCTGTAAGATACCTTTAGAGAGGGTGACTCCATCTCCTGCAGGTACACCACCATGCTAGGAGTCAACTATTCTAAAAACCATTAGAATACTGTCAAAGTACCCACATTGGGAAACTACCCAAATCGAGATCTAAAACCATAGATCTAGAAACCATAATGTCTGATATTATATCCATATCCTGTCTGGAGAAACAACTGTATGACGACCACAGTACAACCGATCGTAGTATAGGAATTTTACTTCCTACTTTGTGTATGTCATCCAGATACCATGACATCACACCCTACTACCTTCTTAACAGATCCATCCCCTATTCTGATGAAGTCAAACCTATGACTGTCACATCAAAATTAGATGATCTATCTCCGCTATAACTGCTCAAGTCTATAAATAGACATAAGCTACTTTCCCACTATGCTTCTGCTGCTCCCACTGACTATGACAACCCTCCTACCGGGTCTCATAACCTGGAACAACAGTAGTGTCAAGTCTGGGTAGATAAGAATCTCCCTGTCACCGTCCTTGAGGCTACCGGAGTACCTCTCGGGTGTCTGAGGTTACCCACCATATCTGCGGAGTGGCTATTGGAATGTCAAACCTGATTGAATATATAGGTCCTATTAAATTTTCCGTAATCGTTCGCGGTTCTGGAATCACTTCCAGTTCTACCATACTCCCACTACTGTTTTCTGAAAAAGATCCATTTTACTAAAACTGTGGCGAGTCAAGAACAATATCACTATTGATCTTCCAAATGGTAGAATATCAACCCTCGTCATAGCCAGGGTCAACCCACAAACAGCCATTACAGAAACGTGCCCTGAGTTATCCAGAGTCTGGTTTTAAGCATAAGCTGGACAACTCCCCGTACCTTAACATCTTTTAAGGTACGATCCATTCTATATCCAATATAGAAACTTTAGCACTTATTTAATTGGAACCAGATTCAAATCATGCAGCTGTCTCCAGTGCATATCAACTTTAATGGAACGAGGCTAATCAGCATTACTCAACTTAGGCATCCATCCAATTATGAGTAACCTGAAAGAGAAACACGTTTCTCAAAACCATCACTATCATCTGAATACCAATCATAAGAATCTACATCTTCGATCTCTTTGAAGAATCCCGATACTTGTGATACCTGGTTCTCTACTTTATTCTTATACCCATAACTTCTCAAAACATAGACCTTGTATTTCTACGAAACACTTGTCTAAATACTAGAGAAGTTATAAGTAAATCGAACATAGTACGAGGACCTACCCCTTTGTCCTGATGGACACTTGGACAACATACAATACTCTGTATAAGTCCGCTGAGTTAAACAACTCAAAATTTGTGCGTCGTAGGTTGAAAACTGTACCCTGGCGATTTCCTCAAATATCACTAATTACAACGAATTCTGATATAATGAGGATGATCACCTAATTCCCAATAACTTACTCCCACTCATCATCTGTAAAACCATACAGATATGAGAGTGAAACCTGGTAAATACATACCCTTGGAGTAAGTATCTAATCGGGAAAACAGTTTTCTTTTAACAGTGCGCTGAAACATGAAAATGTTTCGTAGGGGTATCCTGGTATTCATAGTAATGCCTCATCCATAATCCAATTCATGACTTCAACCGTATATTTTATTGCCATCTCTCCAAAACCCTTTTATTTCTCTTTAGTCGTTACCTTCTGTACACCATTGTTAGGCTAAATGGTTTTCTTCCTTCCCTACCGTTCGGCACCAGCCTATGGTTTGGAAGAAGACTATCCAGTAAGCATAATAGGTGTACCCTCCTTAACCAAGGAGTACTCGCATCTTGAGAGAAGGTGATGATAAAAGACAACTGAATAATACCTTATTCTTTTTAAAGGTGAAATAGGAGTGGCGACGAAGTACGCGGTTTTGGTCGTGAATGATAACAGTCACAATTTACTTTGCCCTCTTTCTAATCCCTTTATTTTGTCTTTACATATTACCTTCTGCACACCCTACTTAGGCTAATTGGTTTTCTTCATTCTCTACCTTTCGGCACCTGCCTATGGTTTGGAATAAGACTATCCAATAAGCGTAATAGGTGTACTCTCCTAAACCAAGGAGCTCTCGCAACCTGAGAGAAGGTGATAATAAAAGACAACTGAATAAACTAATTCTATTTCTCCTGAACCTGGATCCATCCTCGAAGAAGTCCCTTCGAGTTCGTATATAACCATACGATGGATCTATCCAATGGAAGTGGATATCCGTAGTAATACGGGTGTTCTGAGAAATTCAAAGGGTAAAAGAAGGAGTGACAATGACTTATGCAACTCAGACAATCTAAAAGCCAGTATTTAAGAAGGTTCGGTCAACTTGGTCACTGAGTCATAGTCTAGGGTCGGTCAATGGTCGCTGCCAAAGAGAGAGAGAAAAGAAACACTCTGCGTGCACTCTAACCTAGATCAGAATGGTCATCACTTTGTCTAATCCGGAAACCTCCCACTGTCCTGTCAAATTCTCCTCCAAACCTAAAGAAGAATCAATCGGGATCATCCGAAGAGTAAACCAACTCATCAGTGGGAATCAGGATCCAACTCTCATCGCATGATAACGTGACGGAATCCACTCGCGTTATCACACTCCAGAAGGTATGCGCATGCCTGGCAAGTTTCAGTTTCTTTAGAAACTCCCGATATGATTTTTACCCCATGTTCTTATGACCTTGGCGAAAGTCAACAAATCATAAGTCACATGTCAAGTTCTGCCCGTCATTATCTTGTTAATTTGAACCCACCCGTACATACCCTTGACGAAAGCCAACAAGGTAATACGACTGTCCCAAACCAACACATCTATCTATGCAACAAATGAATACCCCAGCAACTACCAAACACTATGCCTTGACGAAAGCCAACAAACATAGCTTGAATATTACTGACCATCCATAAGAAACGACGGAGGGCTACGGCTGGTTTTTGGCGAAAAACCTTTAACGTAATGAACTTGATCTCGTTGAAGGAACCTGATAGCTTTTTTTTTTAAAATAGTGGCGAAAACCTTTTGCTAAAGAGGTCACTCCCGATGAAGGGATCTCAGCTCTTTCCTCGTGGAATGAGGTGCAGGATATTCCACTGAATACCGCGATGCAAAGCAACTTGTAATCGACTATAGTGAAGTTATTACCCTGACGCAAACTTCTGCCCAAGGGGTCAGTCGCGGTGAAGGGATATCGGCCCTTGCCCCGTCGAATGAGGTGCAGGATATTCCACCGAATACCGCTATGCATAACAAAAGGAAACGTCTTTGCAATAACATTTTTTAAATTTGTTCCAACAACTGAAAACAGGTTTGTTTTACTTTGCATTGATTAGAATCAACGCAGTCCCATCAATCAATCACACCAGAAAAGAACGAAAATAAAATGTACGTATATGCCATCCGCATTCGCCACTGGGTCCCGTCATCACCCGTTAGGTTACTTAACTAACGACAGAGCGGGGACTGGACTAGCGCGGGTGTAAAACATATACAACATCTAATAGTATATAAACCAATATACAATAATCGCTCCAGGCGTGATAATATGCAACATTACAGAAAAGTAATAAGCATCACAGAACAATACAGATAATCTGGGATCCCCGGGTTTCACAGAGCCGCTGCTGAAACCCGACGTTCCCCTGTCATGTGGATAGCCTGTGCAATGAAACCTAGACCCCTACGGGTGCGGCAAGTTACCCGCCAAAACCTGAAGCGAGGCAGCCCCCTACAGCAAAATGAATGGACCACCCAGCACTTCACGGAATCAGATAATCTTGGGCACCCCTCCTTGGGTCAACCTGTACCCCCTACGAGTGCGGCGAATAGTCTGCCAATTTTAGAGTAGGGCCCCTCTGCCACTCAAAGCCATGAGATGCGGACCCGTTGCCTTCCAGAACCCGGCTATCCGTGCACTCCGTCTCGGGGCAAAAACCTAGTACAGTAATGAAAAATAGTACAACAGGTACATCGACCGCAAGCTGGTCGTGCCCCAAAAGAATATTATACAACAGGCAGTGACGGCAGTCCACAAGTTGGACGCTCGCCCCGCAATATCAAATGTACAAATAAACTTAAACTGTACTACCATTGCACACTGCTATCCACCACGACAAATCCGCAACATCACAGCACAACACAGAACATCAACGCGAATGTCACGTTCGCAAACCCGTCTAAAAGAACTATAGCAATCAGACGCGGTTTACCGATCAAATGACATTCCCGGTCGGAGATATAATATAAGCACTGTAAACCAACGTGTTTAAATTTCGATCGACAAAATATCACAAAGTGGGCCCCACGCAAATCTGCGGAACAGTAACAAAATCTGGGCCCAAAAGATATATACCAAAAACCCCAATTTCCAGAGGAGAACACACTGTACAAATTTGGGAGCATGATCTTACCAAATGGCCGCGGATGCACTGCCAAACCATGGGTTTGGCCACGTTTCCGCGGCGGTTTGGTGGAATCACGTGCCCAAATTTTGTCGGTGCTCTTATAAAACCCTGCACAGATTTCTGTGATATGTGGAATATTTTTAGGACACCATTTAAAATCAACAGAAACTGTCAAATTGGAAAAATGCGGTTTTTGATTTTCGGTTCGATCGATATTTTAAACGCGTTAGCACAAGTTAGTATAGCAAAATGGTTAGGCTCTGATACCACTGTAAGTCTACGGTAGCGCCCCGGCCGTCTACAGACGCCAAATGCGGAACAAAAACTTTTTAAACAGGCGCTATCGTATACTATAACCCGGATCTGCCATTATTGCTAAACTAACAAATTGTAAAGAGTGTAGAAAGGTTATACCGAACGATCCGAGTCCTTCGTTCTTTAACCATCATCCCACGCTCCGTTGCGGCTGCTCCGATCTCATCGATCTCCGATCTCCTCGTCCAGGTGGCACCACATCAACGATTCTTTAAACGGGCTCCTGCCTCTGACTTGAGGCAACTCGGTCGTCAAGTTTGCTAAAAGAGAGGACCAAGAATGATGTAGAGAATGAGTAGATGACATTGTCTCACTTCGCCCAAAGCCGTGGACGATCGGTTAATGAAGTTGCCGATGGAAATGAAATGGAACAAGAAATGAACTATGAAATTTCCATGCATCCAAAACTTTGGTCTTTTCTTTTTAACAACCATAATTTTTTCAAGTGAGTGAGTGGAGGAGGAGAGAGAGGGCCGACCACTAATAAAGAAGGAGGAGGGTGAGTGTAGGAGCAATCAAGGAGGTGACCATAAACAATGATCCTTATCATAACAAAAGATCAAGAACAAATATCTTAAGGAAAACAAGAATCATTAAAGTCAAAGCATGAGTCATAATCCTTGTCACCACTTTCTAGAAACTTCTAGAACCTTCTAGAAGCATGACTCACTCTCATCCAAGAAAAGATAAATCCGTCTTTAACCGAATGTTAAAAGACGGCTGATAGAAAACTGGAAACTGGCAACTTCCAAAAGTGATCCTGAAACGACTTTCAGGATAACCCCGTAACTGTATAAATATACCCGCATTTGTATTACGACCGAATTCAAATGCAACTGAGACAAAAATATTATATCTACTCAATATAATACTCGGATCCGGCTTAAACCAAAGCCGACCAATATCATCTGCCCGAAAAATAACACGTGCGTAAACGCGCGTGCATTTTTCGAACCCTGCCATAAAACCATACGGCCTCTACAACGTTTCGCCCGAACTTGGGAAACTTTATGTGGGGGACTCTAATGACTCATCTGTTGGAGATAGTGCCCTCAGAGTCAATTATTGGATCACAAGCATGTGATTGCAATGATTGAGGGAGGACCCATCCCGGTAGGACAGTCTTACTCAAGATGATAGTATGCTATCTGGTTTACCTTTATCATCGTGTACTGCTTTAGGTGACCTGACATGTCGCTATTACACGTTGATAGAGCCCCTAGGATTCTTGCTTGACGACCAGCAGTATGATGGCGATCATATACGTGGGAGCTGGGGTCTATAAGCACATCCTTAAAAGGTCCCTAGTCGTGGGAGTTTCGAGACTGGGCATCGATACTCCATTAGTAGACTAGTGTATACAGTCGAGACCCCGACGAGGGGCGGTGGCCGGTCTCACAAGCCACTGGTGTCAGTTGGTTCACCTAAGATGTATACAGGTGCTCATTGGGTTATGAGTACACCGGACAGGACTCGCCGGGAACCTGCTAGTTGGTCTTATACCAGACGTCAGATAGCAATTCCCTGGTGACATGTGTACAGGTTAGTTCATCGACCTGAGAATCGTCATTTGTCTCGTGTGAGTTCCCACTGTGCTTTGATTACTACCCTACCACGGCTCAAAGGAGTCGTGCAAACAGGTTTTAGTTGGGTACAGTCCCGAGCCACATGGAGGCAGTGAGCGGATCTTCAGGGGTTCGTCTCTCCCGGTATTGGGGGTGAGGTCGCGCTGTGTCTAGGAGAGCCATTACGCAAAGCCCTCGGCCGAGGCAGGAGATTTACTGGTAGGCATTCCAGTAGTATCTCAGGGCGTTCTGGGCTACGCTCCGACACGACTTGTACCGCTTTTGGGGGTCTGACTTTTACCAACCCCCTAGGCCCGCCATGCGATACTCATAGACGAACGGACCGGACTGTACGGATATTGTCACTGACAGGCTCAGTTGGGTGTCGGGGTGAGCTTCCTCATCGACGTCCCTTTTGGTCAATAGCTGGTGGCTCGTCACGTATTGGCTTATACCTCTGACGTGCTAGTGGTTAAATCCACAGCCATAGTATTGACGAGTCTTTAGAGTCCACCACACTTTCAGTTACTCAGCTTTCGGGCGAAACGCTGTAGAGGCCGTATGGAGATATGGCAGGGTCCGATCAGATACGTGCGGTATTGCACGGATCAGGATCGGACAGTTTTGTACTAGTGGCCGTATAGTTATATGGCAGGGTTCGATCAGATACGTGCGGTATTGCACGGATCAGGATCGAACGGATTTTACTAGCCGGCTTTGGTTTAAGCCCGGTACTAGTTTTGTACAGTGTAGATTTTGTCTCATTGCATTTGTATCCGGTCGGAATACAGATGCGGGTGTGTATGCACAGTGTCGGGGTTTTCCTGTAATTTATTACCGGACCAGTTTTCTGGAGTTGCCAGTTTGCATTCCGTTCCGGCCGGTTTTCCTTTGTTCTTTCCCGGCCGGACTTTTCCGATGGAGGGGGTTATTTGCAGTTTTGCAAATTACTTTTGTGGAGGGGGTTTCTTGCAATTGTATTGATTATGATAGCTTTCTTTTTCTTTTCCTCCATGCTTTTGAATTGAGAGAAGTGAAAGGTTATGGAGTGCATAGTGTTTAAGCATGGTTGTATGTTTATTTGTCCCTTGATGTGGTCACCACTTCCTTGCTCCTACACTCACCTCCCTCTTGCTATCATATTATCCTTCCTCCACCATTCTCATACTTACTAGAAGATGATAAGTTTCCATGAGAAGAAGAGAGAAGAAAAAAGAGAGCTTCATTCTTGAGAGTTTCCTTCTTGTTCTTGCTTTCATGCAAGGAAAAATGAAAGCACCATATTTTCCTTGTCCTCATTCCTCCATCCAAAGGAAACAAACCCCAAAGTGAGACTATGATTCTACACTACACATTCTACAGCAAATCTTGAGCATGTCGAGTTGCCGGCTTCATGCTCGAGTTGCCTCGGTATTGAGGCGGGAGCCCGTAAAAGACGAAGGCGATGTGGTGCCCTTTCCGGCGAGGAGGCGACGATGTGGAGGCAACACTTTCCGCGGGAGATCGGGACGATGACGAGAAGACCGGAGGACTCGGATCACTCGGTATACTTCTCACCCTATCTCTTGATTGCTAGCGTAGGTTAATGGTTAACGATCCGGGTTTTCTTTGTCCGCGGTAGCGCCGGTTTCCGAGTAAGAAAAATTTTTTATTCCGCAATTTGGCCTCGAGTAAGACGGCCGGGGCGCTGCCGTGGCGCAACATGGTATCAGAGCCATGCCATTAACCTTACCTAGCTTCGTTTGATGTGTTTGCGTTTCCGATCGACCAAAATTTCCGAAAAACCGTATTTTCTAGCACAATCAGTTTCTGTCGAAATTTTTTGGAGTTTAAAAATTTTTCAGGTGGTCTCAGAATGATGTGCAGGGAGTTCTAAGAACACTGACAAAATTTGGTGAGACGATCACTCCGTACGACCGCGGAAGGGCGGCCAAAACACCCTTTTGGCCGCGCTTCCGCCGCAGAAGTGTGGGGTCGTGTTATCATTTTTTTGCAGTGGGCTTATGGGCTTAAATTAGGGGTTTTGGAATATTAAAATTGGGCCCAGGTTTTCTGTGAGTGCTACAGTTTTGATTGGGGGCCCACTTGTTAATTTTTGGTCAATCGGAAAATTTTAAACACATTTTTTTTCTCAGTATTTACATTATATCTGCGACCGTGAATGTCACTCGATCGGTAAATCCGGTCTAACTGCTATAGCCCGGTTAGACGGATTTGCGAACGTGACTTTCACGTTGATGTTCTATGTTTATGCTGTGATGTTGCGGATCGGTCGTGGGGGATAGCCTGGATGCAATGCTAGTACTGTTTTGTTGTATTATGTACATTTGATATTGCGGGGCGATCGTCCGACATGTGGACTGCCGCCACTGCCTGTTTGTATTATTCTTTTGGGGCACGACCTGGTTGCGGTCGATGTACCCGGTGTATGTATATTTTACTTTCTGTACTAGGATTGCCCCGCGGTGGGGTGCACGGATAGCCGGGTTCTAGAAGGCAACAAGCCCGCATCTCATGGCATTGGGACGGAGGGGGCTTCAGTCTGGAATTGGCGGGCTATTCGCCGCACTCGTAGGGGGTACAGGTTGACCCAGGAGGGGTGCCCAAGTTACCGGATTCCGTGAAGTGCTGGGTGGTCCATTCACGGTGTTGGAGGGGGCTGCCTCGCTTCAGGTTTTGGCGGGTGACTTGCCGCGCCCGTAGGGGTCTAGGTTTTCATTGCACAGGCTATCCACACGACCAGGGGAACGTCGGGTTTCAGCAGCGGCTCTGTGAAACCCGGGGCTTCCAGATATCTGTATTGTTCTGTGATGCTGTACATTTCTGTGATGTTGCTTTTTATTCACGCCTTGAGCGAAATACTATATATTGGTATATATATTAGTAGATGTTGTATATGTTTTTCATCCGCGCTAGTCCAGTCCCCGCTCTGCCGTTAGTTAGCTAACCTAACGGGTGATGACGGGACCCAGTGGCGAATGCGGATGGCATTTACGTACGTCAGTATATTTTCGTTCTTTGTGGTGTGATCATATGATGGGACTGCGTTGATTCGGATCAATGCAAGTTAAACAAACCTATTCTGATGTTGTTGGAACATTTTTCAAAAAGCTGTTATTGCAAGGACGTTCACTTTTGTTTTGCATCGTGGTATTCATTTGGAATATCCTGCTCCTCAGTCGACGAGGCAAGGGCCGAGATCCCTTCACCGGGAGTGACCCCTTGGACAGAAGTTTGCGTCAGGGCAATAGCTTCACTATAGCCGATTACTTTTGCTTTGCATCGTGGTATTCAGTTGGAATATCCTGCACCTCATTCTACGGGGAAAGAGCCGAGATCCCTTCACCGGGAGTGACCTCTTTAGTAAAAGTTTTCGTCACTATATTTTCTAAAAAGTTATCCAGTTCCTTCAACGATATCAAGTTCATTACGTTAAAGGTTTTCGCCAGAAACCATTCGTAGCCCTCCGTCATTTCGGATTAGTATTGCATAGTATTCGCGCTACGTTTGTCGTTGCTATTCGCCGAGGCGTAGTGTGCGGTAGCTCTGTAATGCTTTCTGTCGCATGGATATGTGGATTGGTTAGGACAGTCGTGCGATTTTGTTGATTATTCGTCAAGGGTCGTGCGGGTGGGTTTAACGCAATCAAGATAATGACGGGTTGAACTTGACTAGGACCTTTTGATTTGTTGATTATTCGTCAAGGTCACTTGGGTCCTAGGGGTAAAAATCTCATCGGGAGTTTCAAAAGAACTGAAACTTGCCAAGCATGCGCATACCTTCTGGAGTATGGTGACTTGAGTGGATTCCGTCAAGTTATCATGCGATGATAGTTGGATCCCGATTTCCACTGATGAGTTGGTTTACTCCTCGGGTGATCCCCGACTAATTCTTCTTTCAGGTTTGGAGGAGAATTTGAGATACAGTGGGAGGTTTCCAGATTAGATAAAGTGATAACCATTCTGATCTAGGTTAGAGTGCACGCTGAGTGTTTCTTTTCTCTCTCTCTTTGGCAGCGACCATTGACCCGACCCTGGACTATGACTCAGTGACCAAGTTGACCGAACCTTCTTAACACTGGCTTTTGGATTGTCAGAGTTGCAGACCTCATTGCCACTCCTACTTTTACCCTTTTCTCCAGGACACCCCGTATTACTACGAACGTCCACTTCCATTGGACAAAACCATCGTATGGTTATATACGAACTCGAAGGACTTCGAGGATGGTTTCTGGTTCTGGAGAAAACGGATAGGATTATTCAGTTGTCTTTTCTTTTCACCTTCTCTCAGGTTGCGAGTACTCCTTGGTTTAGGAGTAGTACACCTATTACGCAAATTGGATAGTCTTCTTCCAAACCATAGGCTGGTGCCGACCGGTAGGGAATGAAGAAAACCAGTTAGCCTAAAACGGTGTACAGAAGGTATTAAGTTCAGACAAAGCAAGGGATCAGTAGGAGGGCAAAGTAAATTGCGACTGATATTCACGACCAAACCAAGTATTTCTTCGCCAATCCTAAAATCACCTTTGTATTTCTCCAGGACACTCCGTATCACTACGAAGATCCCATTTTATTGGATACTCCATCGTATGGTTATATACGAACTCGAAAGGAACTTGTTCCAGTTCGGGGATGGATTCTGGTTCAGGAGAAATAGGAATAAGGTTCATTCAGGTGTCTTTTATCTTCACCTTCTCTCGCATTGCGAGTGTTCCTAGGATTGGGACAGTACACCCTTTATGCTTTTTGGATAGTCTTCTTCCAAACCATAGGCTGGTGCCGAACGGTAGGGAAGGAAGAAAACCATTTGGCTTAAAGGGGTGTACAGAAGGTAATGACTAAAGACATATAAAGGGATTTGGAGAGGTGGCAAAGAATTATACGGTTACAGTTGTGAATCTGGATAATGGAAGAGGCATTACTAGGAATACCAGGATACCCCAACGAAACATTTCAATGTTTCAGCTTCACTGTGTAATGTTAAAAGAAAACTGATTTCCCGATTAGATACTTACTCCAGGGTATGTATTTACCAGGTATGATTCTCACATCTGTATGGTTTTACAGATGATGAGTGGGAGTAAGTTATTGGGAATTGGGTGATCATCCTCATTATATCGGGATTCGTTGTAATCGGTGATATTTGAGGAGATCACCTGGGCTGTTTGCCGGTCGGCAAATATTTGGTTTTGAATATCCGCTGTTGTGCACCAATTTCAAATTGATATATCTGTACGTCTATTTTCATAGAGTGAGATATACCTTTTGATATTATGTCGATGACATTTACCTATATCAGTGGATGGTTAGGTAAGGAGTATTGAACAGCGGTGTAACTCTTCTTAACCATAAGTACAGTTTTCAACCTACGACACACAGTGAAAGAGTTGTAAGACTCAGCGGACTTATACAGAGTATTGTATGTTGTCCAGTGTCCATTAGGACAGAGGGGTTGGTCCTCATACTATATTCTGTTTACTTTTAACTTCTCTAGTTCATAGACATGTGTTTCGTAGGAACACATGGTCTAAGTTTTGAGGAGTTATAGGTATTTGAATAGAGTAGAGAACCAGGTGTAGCAAGTATCGGGATTCTTCAAAGTGATCGAAGATGTAGATACTTGTGTATGGTATTCAGTTGATAGTGATGATAAAGAGAACTTGCTTCTCTTTCAGGTTACTCATAATTGGAAGCATTCCTAAGTTGAGTAACGCTGATCGGCCTCCTTCCATTTAGTTAACATGCACTGGAGACAGCTGCATGATTTGAATCTGGTTCAATTAAATCAGTGCCTCTGGTTCTATATTGGATATAGAACAGTTCATATCTCAACGATGTTAAGGTACGGGGAGTTGTCCGGCTTATGCTTAAAACCAGACACTGGACAACTCAAGGCACGTTTCTGTAATGGCTGTTTTGTGGGTTGACCCAGGCTATGACGAGGGTTGATTTTCTACCATCTGGATGAACAATAGCAATATTATTCTAGACTCGCCACAGTTTTTATTAAAAATGGATTTTTTCAGAAAACAGTAGTGGGAGTATGGTAGAACTGGAAGTGATTCCAGAACCGCAAACGATTACTGAAGTTTTAATAAGGAACCTAAAGATTCAATCTGGATTGACATTCCATTGGCCACTCAGCAGATACGGTGGGTAACTTCAGGCACCCGAGAGGTACTCCGGTAGCCTCAAGGACGGTGACAGGGAAGTTCTTGTTTACCCACACTTGCCATTGCTGATTGTTCCAGGCTGCGAGACCCGGCAGGAGAATGAGTATAGCGTCGTTCTAAACTAGCTTTGGAAGAGCACGTCTATATGACTCTGCCAGAGGGTTGTCGTAGTCAGTGGGAGCAGCGGAAGCATTGGTGGACATCAGGCTTATGTCTATTTATAGACTAAAGCAGATGTAGCGGAGATAGATCATCTATTTCTGATGTGACAGTCATAGGTTTGACGTCATCAGAATAGGGGATGGATCTGTTGAGAAGGTAGTAGGAAGTGATATTCCTATACTACGATCGGTTATACTTTGGTCGTCACACAGTGGTTTCTCCACAAGGGACTTGGACATTATATCAGACATACTGGTTACTAGATCTATGGTTTTAGATCTAGATTTGGGTGGTTTCCCAATCAGGGTACTTTGACAGCATTCTAAGAGTATTTAGAATGGACGACTCCTGGCACGGTAGTGTACCTGCAGGTAATGGAGTCACCCTCTCTAAAGGTGTCTTACAGACTAAAGGGGAGAGGGATACGCATGATTGACAGATCACTTGCTTAGGCAATTGAGTCAATCATGAGATGTCAAGTACCACACCAGATGTTGTTCTTGCAGTAGGTGCAATAAGTTGATATTAATTCAATCCTGGAAAAACAGTCGGAAGCAGTTTTAGAACATAAGTGAATGTTCTAGGGATATGATAACGGCTGTCTCCTTTAGGAGACGGTTATCACTCCAGGCTTCCAAGGTGACATGGACGACAAGGAGGTTGTCAGAGTTATAGTTCTCCCTCTGACGAGGGGCAGTATTTTGGACAGGTGGTCCAGGGCAATACTGAGGGTGACATGGCGCAGGATACTGATTAAGTTCAGTAGATGATACAGTCTAAGAAGTTTGGATTTGGAGTTCATTTATGAGCTAGGTCCCATCAGACATCCAGACATTCTAAGACAGGTATTGCTCATTTCGGGAGATGGCTTTCTCCGCGAACATGAGATATAGAGAGACATAGAAAGAAACATCACAGCGGATCCACTCACTGAGGCTATTCCTCGAACGCAATAGTTTCACAAACGAGCATTGTGAGACTGACTAGTAGAGGAGTTGGGTGTTCGGTATCACACGGGCTGTGAGTATGCGACATCGCAATAATTAGCCTTGAGTGCAAGTGGGAGATTGTTGGAGATAGTGCCCTCAGAGTCAATTATTGGATCACAAGCATGTGATTGCAATGATTGAGGGAGGACCCATCCCGGTAGGACAGTCTTACTCAAGATGATAGTATGCTATCTGGTTTACCTTTATCATCGTGTACTGCTTTAGGTGACCTGACATGTCGCTATTACACGTTGATAGAGCCCCTAGGATTCTTGCTTGACGACCAGCAGTATGATGGCGATCATATACGTGGGAGCTGGGGTCTATAAGCACATCCTTAAAAGGTCCCTAGTCGTGGGAGTTTCGAGACTGGGCATCGATACTCCATTAGTAGACTAGTGTATACAGTCGAGACCCCGACGAGGGGCGGTGGCCGGTCTCACAAGCCACTGGTGTCAGTTGGTTCACCTAAGATGTATACAGGTGCTCATTGGGTTATGAGTACACCGGACAGGACTCACCGGGAACCTGCTAGTTGGTCTTATACCAGACGTCAGATAGCAGTTCCCTGGTGACATGTGTACAGGTTAGTTCATCGACCTGAGGATCGTCATTTGTCTCGTGTGAGTTCCCACTGTGCTTTGATTACTACCCTACCACGGCTCAAAGGAGTCGTGCAAACAGGTTTTAGTTGGGTACAGTCCCGAGCCACATGGAGGCAGTGAGCGGATCTTCAGGGGTTCGTCTCTCCCGGTATTGGGGGTGAGGCGCGCTGTGTCTAGGAGAGCCATTACGCAAAGCCCTCGGCCGAGGCAGGAGATTTACTGGTAGGCATTCCAGTAGTATCTCAGGGCGTTCTGGGCTACGCTCCGACACGACTTGTACCGCTTTTGGGGGTCTGACTTTTACCAACCCCCTAGGCCCGCCATGCGATACTCATAGACGAACGGACCGGACTGTACGGATATTGTCACTGACAGGCTCAGTTGGGTGTCGGGGTGAGCTTCCTCATCGACGTCCCTTTTGGTCAATAGCTGGTGGCTCGTCACGTATTGGCTTATACCTCTGACGTGCTAGTGGTTAAATCCACAGCCATAGTATTGACGAGTCTTTAGAGTCCACCACACTTTCAGTTACTCAGCTTTCGGGCGAAACGCTGTAGAGGCCGTATGGAGATATGGCAGGGTCCGATCAGATACGTGCGGTATTGCACGGATCAGGATCGGACAGTTTTGTACTAGTGGCCGTATAGTTATATGGCAGGGTTCGATCAGATACGTGCGGTATTGCACGGATCAGGATCGAACGGATTTTACTAGCCGGCTTTGGTTTAAGCCGGTACTAGTTTTGTACAGTGTAGATTTTGTCTCATTGCATTTGTATCCGGTCGGAATACAGATGCGGGTGTGTATGCACAGTGTCGGGGTTTTCCTATAATTTATTACCGGACCAGTTTTCTGGAGTTGCCAGTTTGCATTCCGTTCCGGCCGGTTTTCCTTTGTTCTTTCCCGGCCGGACTTTTCCGATGGAGGGGGTTATTTGCAGTTTTGCAAATTACTTTTGTGGAGGGGGTTTCTTGCAATTGTATTGATTATGATAGCTTTCTTTTTCTTTTCCTCCATGCTTTTGAATTGAGAGAAGTGAAAGGTTATGGAGTGCATAGTGTTTAAGCATGGTTGTATGTTTATTTGTCCCTTGATGTGGTCACCACTTCCTTGCTCCTACACTCACCTCCCTCTTGCTATCATATTATCCTTCCTCCACCATTCTCATACTTACTAGAAGATGATAAGTTTCCATGAGAAGAAGAGAGAAGAAAAAAGAGAGCTTCATTCTTGAGAGTTTCCTTCTTGTTCTTGCTTTCATGCAAGGAAAAATGAAAGCACCATATTTTCCTTGTCCTCATTCCTCCATCCAAAGGCAACAAACCCCAAAGTGAGACTATGATTCTACACTACACATTCTACAGCAAATCTTGAGCATGTCGAGTTGCCGGCTTCATGCTCGAGTTGCCTCGGTATTGAGGCGGGAGCCCGTAAAAGACGAAGGCGATGTGGTGTTGCGCCACGGCAGCGCCCCGGCCTCTTTCTCGAGGCCAAAATGCGGAATAAAATTTTTTTTCCCTTGCTCGGAAACCGGCGCTACCGCGGACAATTACCCGGATCGAAACCATTAACCTATACTAGCTAACTAGAGAGATAGGGTGAGAAGTTATACCAAGCGATCCGTGTCCTTCGGTCTTCATCTCCACTCCGATCTCTTGCGGAAAGTGTTGCCTCCACATCGTCGCCTCCTCGCCGGAAAGGGCACCACGTAGCCGGAATCTTTTACGGGCTCCCGCCTCTTGACCGAGGCAACTCGGGCGCGAAGTTGGCTAGCCGACGCGTCCAAGGCTTGCTATAGAATAGTGTAGTGAACTTGTCTCTTTAGGGTTCTTGAAGTTACCATGATGGAGGAATCAAAGAATAGAAAAATGGTGCTTGCATTTTTCTGGCAAGAAAATGAGATCAAGAAGAAACTCTCAAGATGAAGCTCTCATTTTCTTTTTCTCTCTTCTTTTTCTCTCATGAAAACTTATCATCTTCTCAAGTGAGAATGAGAATGGTGGAGAAAAGAAACATCATGCAAAGGGAGGTGAGTGTAGGAGAAAAAGAAAGGTGACCATATCCAAAGCTTCATGATAACAATCTTACATCAACTTAACATCCAATTCTAATCACAATCAATCCAAGAAAAGGTGATGGAAAAAGAATATAATGATGATGGAAAAGAATGGAATCTAAAGATGTTATCATAACAAATCCTTTTGCAAGAAAAACTCCACAAAATGTTATTTGCAAACTTGCAAATAACACCCTCCATCGGAAAAGTCCGGCCGGGAAAGAACAAAGAAAAACCGGCCGGGACGGAATGCAAACTGGCAACTCCAGAAAACTGGTCCCGTAATAAATTACAGGAAAACCCCAATACTGTGCATACACACCCGCATTTGTATTCCCACTGAACACAAATGCAAAGAGACAAAACTACACTATCAAATACTAGAATCCGGCTTAAGCCAAAGCCGGCTAGTAAAAACTGTCCGATCACGATCCGTGCAATACCGCACGTATCTGATCGAACCCTGCCATATCTCCATACGGCCTCTACAGCGTTTCGCCCGAAACTTGAGTAACTGTAACTGTGGTGGACTCTAAAGACTCGTCAATACTATGGCTGTGGATTTAACCACTGGCACGTCAGAGGTATAAGCCAATACGTGACGGGCCACCAGGTATTGACCAAATGGGACGTCGATGAGGAAGCTCACCCCGACACCCAACTGAGCCTGTCAGTGACAATAGCCGTACAGTCCGGTCCGTTCGTCTATGAGTATCGCATGGCGGGCCTAGGGGGTTAGTAAAAGTCAGACCCCCAAAAGCGGTACAAGTCGTGTCGGAGTGTAGCCCAGAACGCCCTGAGATACTACTGGAATACCTACCAGTAAATCTCCTGCCTCGGCCGAGGGCTTTGCGTAATGGCTCTCCTAGACACAGCGCGACCTCACCCCCAATACCGGGAGAGACGAACCCCTGAAGATCCGCTCACTGCCTCCATGTGGCTCGGGACTGTACCCAACTAAAACCTGTTTGCACGACTCCTTTGAGCCGTGGTAGGGTAGTAATCAAAGCACAGTGGGAACTCACACGAGACAAATGACGATCCTCAGGTCGATGAACTAACCTGTACACATGTCACCTGGGAACTGCTATCTGACATCTGGTATAAGACCAACTAGCAGGTTCCCGGCGAGTCCTGTCCGGTGTACTCATAACCCAATGAGCACCTGTATACATCTTAGGTGAACCAACTGACACCAGTGGCTTGTGAGACCGGCCACCGCCCCTCGTCGGGGTCTCGACTGTATACACTAGTCTACTAACGGAGTATCGATGCCCTGTCTCGAAACTCCTACGACTAGGGACCTTTTAAGGATGTGCTTATAGACCACCAGCTCCCACGTATATGATCGCCATCATACTGCTGGCAGTCAAGCAAGAATCCTAGGGGCTCTATCAACGTGTAATAGCGACATGTCAGGTCACCTAAAGCAGTACACGATGATAAAGATAAACCAGATAGCATACTATCATCTCGAGTAAGACTGTCCTACCGGGATAGGTCCTCCCTCAATCATTGCAATCACGTGCCTGTGATCCAATAATTGACTCTGAGGGCACTATCTCCAACAATCTCCCACTTGCACTCAAGGCTAATTATTGCGATGCCGCATACTCACAGCCCGTGTGATACCGAACACCCAACTCCTCTACTAGTCAGTCTCACAAAGCTCGTTTGCGAAACTATTGCGTTCGAGGAATAGCCTCAGTGAGTGGATCCGCTGTGATGTTTCTTTCTATGTCTCTCTATATCTCAAGTTCGCGGAGAAAGCCATCTCCCGAAATGAGCAATACCTGTCTTAGAACGTCTGGATGTCTGATGGGACCTAGCTCATAAATGAACTTCAAATCCAAACTTCTTAGACTGTACCGTTAACTGAACTTAATCAGTATCCTGCGCCATGCCACCCTCAGTATTGCCTTGGACCACCTGTCCAAAATACTGCCCCTCGTCAGAAGGAAAAACTATAACTCTGACAACCTCCTTGTCGTCCATGTCACCTTGGAAGCCTGGAATGATAACTGTCTCCCAAATGAGGCTGTCGTTATCATATCCCTAGAACATCCACTTATGTTCTAAGACTGCTTCCGACTGTTTCTCCAGGATTGGATCAATATCAACTTATTGCATCTAGTGCAAGAACAACATCTGGTGCGGTACTTGACATCTCATGATTGACTCAATTGCCTAAGCAAGTGATCTGCCAATCATGAGTATCCCTCTCCCCTTTAGTCTATAAGACACCTTTAGAGAGGGTGACTCCATCAACTGCAGGTGCACTACCGTGTCAGGAGTCATCCATTCTAAATACTCATAGAATGGTGTCAAGGTACCCAGATTGGGAAACTACCCAAATCTAGATCTAGAACCATAGATCTAGTAACCAGTATGTCTGATATGATGTCCAAGTCCTTTGTGGAGAAACCACTGTGTGACGACCAAAGTATAACCGATCGTAGTATAGGAATATCACTTCCTACTACCTTCTCAACAGATCCACCCCTTATTCTGATGACGTCAAACCTATGACTGTCACATCAGAAATAGATGATCTATCTCCGCTACATCTGCTTTAGTCTATAAATAGACATAAGCCTGATGTCCACCAATGCTTCCGCTGCTCCCACTGACTACGACAACCCTCTGGCAGAGTCATATAGACGTGCACTTCCAAAGCTAGTTTAGAACGACGCTATACTCATCCTCCTGCCGGGTCTCGCAGCCAAGAACAACAGCAATGGCAAGTGTGGGTAAACAAGAACTTCCTTGTCACCGTCCTTGAGGCTACCGTGGTACCTCTCGGGTGCCTGAAGTTACCCACCTAATCTGCGGAGTGGCCAATGGAATGTCAAATCAGATTGAATCTTTTGGTTCCTTATCAAATCTTCAGTAATCGTTTGTGGTTCTGGAATTACTTCCAGTTCTACCATACTCCCACTACTGTTTTCTGAAAAAATCCATTTTTAATAAAACTGTGGCGAGTTTAGAACAATATTTCTACTGTTCATCCAGATGGTAGAAAATCAACCCTCGTCATAGCCTGGGTCAACCCACAAACAGCCATTACAGAAACGTGCCTAGAGTTGTCCAGTGTCTGGTTTTAAGCATAAGCCGGACAACTCCCCGTACCTTAACATCGTTAAGATATGAACTGTTCTATATCCAATATAGGAACAGAGGCACTGATTTAATTTAACCAGATTCAAATCATGCATCTATCTCCAGTGCATGTCAACTAAATGGAAGGAGGTCGATCAGCGTTACTCAACTTAGGAATGCTTCCAATTATGAGTAACCTGAAAGAGAAGCAATCTGTCTTCATCATTACTATCAACTGAATACCATACACAAGTATCTACATCTTCGATCTCTTTGAAGAATCCCGATACTTGCTACACCTGGTTCTCTACTCTATTCAAATACCTATAACTCCTCAAAACTTAGACCCTGCGTTTCTACGAAACACATGTCTAAGAACTAGAGAAGTTAAAAGTAAGTAGAATATAGTATGAGGACCAACCCCTCTGTCCTAATGGACACTGGACAACATACAATACTCTGTATAAGTCCGCTGAGTCTAACAACTCTTTCACTGTGCGTCGTAGGTTGAAAACTGTACTTATGGTTAAGAAGAATTACACCGCTGTTTAATGCTCCTTACCTAACCATCCACTGATATAGGTAAATGTCATCGACATAATATCAAAAGGTATATCTCACTCTATGAAAATAGACGTACAGATATATCAATTTGAAATTGGTGCACAACAACGGATATTCAAAACCAAATATTTGCCGACCGGCAAACAACCCAGGTGGCTTCCTCAAATATCACCGATTACAACGAATCCCGATATAATGAGGATGATCACCCAATTCCCAATAACTTACTCCCACTCATCATCTGTAAAACCATACAGATGTGAGAATCATACCTGGTAAATACATACCCTGGAGCAAGTGTCTAACTGGGAAATCAGTTTTCTTTTAACAGTACACAGTGAAACTGAAACATCGAAATGTCTCGTTGGGGTACCCTGGTATTCCTAGTAATGCCTCTACCATTATCCAGATTCACAACTATAACCGTATAATTCTTTGCCACCTCTCCAAATCCCTTTATATGTCTTTAGTCATTACCTTCTGTACACCCCCTTAGGCCAAATGGTTTTCTTCCTTCCCTACCGTTCGGCACCAGCCTATGGTTTGGAAGAAGACTATCCAAAAAGCATAAAGGGTGTACTGTCCCAATCCTAGGAACACTCGCAACGCGAGAGAAGGTGAAGATAAAAGACACCTGAATGTACTTTATTCCTATTTCTCCTGAACCAGAATCCATCCCCGAACTGGAACAAGTTCCTTTCGAGTTCGTATATAACCATACGATGGATTATCCAATAAAATGGGATCTTCGTAGTGATACGGAGTGTCCTGGAGAAATACAATGGTGATTTAGGATTGGCGAAGAAATACTTGGTTTGGTCGTGAATATCAGTTGCAATTTACTTTGCCCACCTACTAATCCCTTGCTTTGTCTTAACTTAATACCTTCTGCACACCATCGTTATGCTAATTGGTTTTCTTCATTCCCTACCGGTCGGCACCAGCCTAAGGTTTGGAAGAAGACTATCCAATTTGCGTAATAGGTGTACTACTCCTAAACCAAGGAGTACTCGCAACCTGAGAGAAGGTGAAAAGAAAAGACAACTGAATAATCCTATTCGTTTTCTCCAGAACCAGAAACCATCCTCGAAGTCCTTCGAGTTCGTATCTAACCATACGATGGTTTTGTCCAATGGAAGTGGACGTTCGTAGTAATACGGGGTGTCCTGGAGAAAAGGGTAAAAGTAGGAGTGGCAATGAGGTCTGCAACTCTGACAATCCAAAATCCAGTGTTAAGAAGGTTCGGTCAACTTGGTCACTGAGTCATAGTCTTAGGGTCGGGTCAATGGTCGCTGCCAGAGAGAGAGAAAAGAAACACTCAGCGTGCACTCTAACCTAGATCAGAATGGTTATCACTTTTCCTAATCAGGAATCCTCCCACTGTACCTCAAATTCTCCTCCAAACCTGAAAGAAGAATTAGTCGGGATCACCCGAGGAGTAAACCAACTCATCAGTGGGAATCGGGATCCAACTCTCATCGCATGATAACGTGACGGAATCCACTCACGTCACCACACTCCAGAAGGTATGCGCATGCCTGGCAAGTTTCAGTTCTTTTGAAACTCCCGATAAGATTTTTACCCCTAGGACCCAAGTGACCTTGACGAATAATCAACAAATCAAAAGGTCCTAGTCAAGTTCAACCCGTCATTATCTTGATTGCGTTAAACCCACCCGCACGACCCTTGACGAATAATCAACAAAGTCGTACGACTGTCCTAACCAATCTACATATCCATGCGACAGAATAGCACAACAAAGCTACCGCACACTACGCCTCGGCGAATAGCAACGACAAACGTAGCGCGAATACTAAGCAATACTAATCTGAAATGACGGAGGGCTACGACTGGTTTTTGGCGAAAAACCATTAACGTAATGAACTTGATATCGTTGAAGGAACTGGATAACTTTTTAAAAAAATATAGTGACGAAAACCTTTACTAAAGAGGTCACTCCCGGTGAAGGGATCTCGGCTCTTTCCCCGTAGAATGGGGTGCAGGATATTCCAAATGAATACCACGATGCAAAGCAAAAGTAATCGGCTATAGTGAAGTTAATGCCCTGACGCAAACTTCTGTCCAAGGGGTCACTCCCGGTGAAGGGATCTCGGCCCTTGCCTCGTCGACTGAGGAGCAGGATATTCCAAATGAATACCACGATGCAAAACAAAAGTGAACGTCCTTGCAATAACAGCTTTTTGAAAAATGTTCCAACAACATCAGAATAGGTTTGTTTATCTTGCATTGATCCGAATCAACGCAGTCCCATCAAATGATCACACCACAAAGAACGAAAATATACTGACGTACGTATATGCCATCCGCATTCGCCACTGGGTCCCGTCATCACTCGTTAGGTTAGCTTACTAACGACAGAGCGGGGACTGGACTAGCGCGGATGAAAAACATATACAACATCTACTAATATATATACCAATATATAGTATTTCGCTCAAGGCGTGAATAAAATGCAACATCACAGAAATGTATAGCATCACAGAACAATACAGATATCTGGAAGCCCCGGGTTTCACAGAGCCGCTGCTGAAACCCGACGTTCCCCTGGTCGTGTGGATAGCCTGTGCAATGAAATCCTAGACCCCTACGGGCGCGGCAAGTCACCCGCCAAAACCTGAAGCGAGGCAGCCCCCTTCAGCTCCGTGAATGGACCACCCAGCACTCCACGGAATCCGGCAACTTGGGCACCCCTCCTGGGTCAACCTGTACCCCCTACGAGTGCGGCGAATAGCCCGCCAATCCCAGAGTGAAGCCCCCTCCGTCCCAATGCCATGAGATGCGGGCTTGCTGCCCTCCAGAACCCGGCTATCCGTGCACCCCTCCGCGGGGTAATCCTAGTACAGAAAGTAAAATATACATACACCGGGTACATCGACCGCAACCAGGTCGTGCCCCAAAAGAATAATACAATCAGGCAGTGACGGCAGTCCACATGTCGGACGCTCGCCCCGCAATAACAAATGTACATAATACACCAAACTGTACTAGCATTGCATCCAGGCTATCCCCCACGACCGATCCGCAACATCACAGCATAAACATAGAACATCAACGTGAAAATCACGTTCGCAAATCCGTCTAACCGGGCTATAGCAGTTAGACCGGATTTACCGATCGAGTGACATTCACGGTCGCAGATATAATGTAAATACTGTGAAATAATGTGTTTAAAATTTTCCGATTGACCAAAAAATAACTAGTGGGCCCTCAACCAATACTGTAGCAGTTACAGAAAACCTGGGCCCAAATTGAATATTCCAAAACCCCTAATTTCAGCCCATAAGACCACTACAAAAAAATAATCACACGATCCCACAATACTGCGGCGGAAGCGCGGCCAAAAGGGTGTTTTGGCCGCCCTTCCGCGGTCGTACGGAGGAGTTGTGTCACCAAATTTTTGTAGTGTTCTTACGACTCCCTGCACATCATTCTGAGACCACCTGAAAAATTTTCTGACTCCAAAAAATTTCGACAGAACCTGATGTCAAGGAAAAATACGGTTTTTTTGGAATTTCGGTCGATCGGAACTGAAAAACACATTAGAACAAGCTAGCTTAGGTTAATGGCGTGGCTCTGATACCATGTTGCGCCACGGCAGCGCCCCGGCCTCTTTCTCGAGGCCAAAATGCGGAATAAAATTTTTTTTCCCTTGCTCGGAAACCGGCGCTACCGCGGACAATTACCCGGATCGAAACCATTAACCTATACTAGCTAACTAGAGAGATAGGGTGAGAAGTTATACCAAGCGATCCGTGTCCTTCGGTCTTCATCTCCACTCCGATCTCTTGCGGAAAGTGTTGCCTCCACATCGTCGCCTCCTCGCCGGAAAGGGCACCACGTAGCCGGAATCTTTTACGGGCTCCCGCCTCTTGACCGAGGCAACTCGGGCGCGAAGTTGGCTAGCCGACGCGTCCAAGGCTTGCTATAGAATAGTGTAGTGAACTTGTCTCTTTAGGGTTCTTGAAGTTACCATGATGGAGGAATCAAAGAATAGAAAAATGGTGCTTGCATTTTTCTAGCAAGAAAATGAGATCAAGAAGAAACTCTCAAGATGAAGCTCTCATTTTCTTTTTCTCTCTTCTTTTTCTCTCATGAAAACTTATCATCTTCTCAAGTGAGAATGAGAATGGTGGAGAAAAGAAACATCATGCAAAGGGAGGTGAGTGTAGGAGCAAAAGAAAGGTGACCATATCCAAAGCTTCATGATAACAATCTTACATCAACTTAACATCCAATTCTAATCACAATCAATCCAAGAAAAGGTGATGGAAAAAGAATATAATGATGATGGAAAAGAATGGAATCTAAAGATGTTATCATAACAAATCCTTTTGCAAGAAAAACTCCACAAAATGTTATTTGCAAACTTGCAAATAACACCCTCCATCGGAAAAGTCCGGCCGGGAAAGAACAAAGAAAAACCGGCCGGGACGGAATGCAAACTGGCAACTCCAGAAAACTGGTCCCGTAATAAATTACAGGAAAACCCCAATACTGTGCATACACACCCGCATTTGTATTCCCACTGAACACAAATGCAAAGAGACAAAACTACACTATCAAATACTAGAATCCGGCTTAAGCCAAAGCCGGCTAGTAAAAACTGTCCGATCACGATCCGTGCAATACCGCACGTATCTGATCGAACCCTGCCATATCTCCATACGGCCTCTACAGCGTTTCGCCCGAAACTTGAGTAACTGTAACTGTGGTGGACTCTAAAGACTCGTCAATACTATGGCTGTGGATTTAACCACTGGCACGTCAGAGGTATAAGCCAATACGTGACGGGCCACCAGGTATTGACCAAATGGGACGTCGATGAGGAAGCTCACCCCGACACCCAACTGAGCCTGTCAGTGACAATAGCCGTACAGTCCGGTCCGTTCGTCTATGAGTATCGCATGGCGGGCCTAGGGGGTTGGTAAAAGTCAGACCCCCAAAAGCGGTACAAGTCGTGTCGGAGTGTAGCCCAGAACGCCCTGAGATACTACTGGAATACCTACCAGTAAATCTCCTGCCTCGGCCGAGGGCTTTGCGTAATGGCTCTCCTAGACACAGCGCGACCTCACCCCCAATACCGGGAGAGACGAACCCCTGAAGATCCGCTCACTGCCTCCATGTGGCTCGGGACTGTACCCAACTAAAACCTGTTTGCACGACTCCTTTGAGCCGTGGTAGGGTAGTAATCAAAGCACAGTGGGAACTCACACGAGACAAATGACGATCCTCAGGTCGATGAACTAACCTGTACACATGTCACCTGGGAACTGCTATCTGACATCTGGTATAAGACCAACTAGCAGGTTCCCGGCGAGTCCTGTCCGGTGTACTCATAACCCAATGAGCACCTGTATACATCTTAGGTGAACCAACTGAGACCAGTGGCTTGTGAGACCGGCCACCGCCCCTCGTCGGGGTCTCGACTGTATACACTAGTCTACTAACGGAGTATCGATGCCCTGTCTCGAAACTCCTACGACTAGGGACCTTTTAAGGATGTGCTTATAGACCACCAGCTCCCACGTATATGATCGCCATCATACTGCTGGCAGTCAAGCAAGAATCCTAGGGGCTCTATCAACGTGTAATAGCGACATGTCAGGTCACCTAAAGCAGTACACGATGATAAAGATAAACCAGATAGCATACTATCATCTCGAGTAAGACTGTCCTACCGGGATAGGTCCTCCCTCAATCATTGCAATCACGTGCCTGTGATCCAATAATTGACTCTGAGGGCACTATCTCCAACATGTGGTGCCCTTTCCGGCGAGGAGGCGACGATGTGGAGGCAACACTTTCCGCGGGAGATCGGGACGATGACGAGAAGACCGGAGGACTCGGATCACTCGGTATACTTCTCACCCTATCTCTTGATTGCTAGCGTAGGTTAATGGTTAACGATCCGGGTTTTCTTTGTCCGCGGTAGCGCCGGTTTCCGAGTAAGGAAAATTTTTTATTCCGCAATTTGGCCTCGAGTAAGACGGCCGGGGCGCTGCCGTGGCGCAACATCATCTGTACCCTGGCAGTGGGTTTAACCACAAACCGTCAGCGGCACTAGCAATGCGTAACGGCTGCCCATGGACTGACCTCAAGGGAGGCCGATGAGCGAACTCATCTGGAAACCCTACTGAGCCTAACAGTGACAATGTATATACAGTCCGGTCCGTTCATTTATGAGTATCGCATATCTGCCTAGGGGGCTAGTAACGTCAGACCCCCAATAGCAGTATAAGTCGTGTCGGAGTGTAGCCCAATAACACCCTGAGATACTACTGGAGTACCTACCAGTAAATCTCCTGCCATGGCTATGGACTTTGTGTAATGGCTCTCCTAGACACAGCACGACCTCGCCCCCAATACCGGGAGAGACGAATCCCTTGCCGATCCGCTCACGTGCCTCCATATGGCTCGGGACTGTACCCAAAAACTACCTGTTTGCACGACTCCTTTGAGCCGTGGTAGGGTAGAAATCAAAGCACAGTGGGAACTCACACGAGACAAATGACGACCTCAGGTCGATGAACTAACCTGTACACATGTCATCAGGGAACTGCTATCTGACGATATGTATAATACCAACCAGCAGGTTCCCGGCGAGTCCTGTCCGGTGTACTCATAACCTAATGAGCACCTGTATACATCTTAGGTGATCCAACTGACACCAGTGGCTTATGAGACCGGCCACCGCCCCTTGTCAGGGTCTCGACTGTACACACTAGTCTACTCCGGAGTATCGATGCCCTGTCTCGAAACTCCCACGACTAGGGACTACAATTAAGGATATGCATATAAACTACCCAACTCTCACGTATATGATCGCCATCATACTGTTGGTAGTAAAGCAAGATCCTAAGGGCTCTATCAAAGTGTAACATGTAATCAGTCACCTGAACATGTACACGACTGATAAAGGCAAACTAGATAGCATACTATCATTTCGAGTAAGACTGTCCTACCGGTATAGGTCCTCCGCAATCATTGCAATCACGTACCTGCGATCCAATAATTGACTATGAGGGCACTATCTCCAACAGTCGCCACGCGCTTGCTCGTCTTCTCTAAATCTTCCCGAGGATACCTATATATAATAAACAATCGCAATTGCTATTAACATCAAGTCCAGAAATCAAAACGGCACACGGATTGCTAATGGGTCAAAACCTATAGCCCACTCGTGCAAAAACGACTAAACAACCCTTGTTGTTGATGTACAAATATGCAACAACCCAATAAGAATCCAAATATCAAGAATTAACATTTAAAATACGGAAAACATAGCAAAAATCACACTAGAATGCTCCCAGATTTTGACTCAGGTCAAATAAAGCTAAGCAAACAAGTATAGGGTGATGTATAAGATGTGTATGAGCTACTGGACCAACCCCGGCACCCTACCCCACCAAGTGGCCGAGACCTCTCCCATGCCAATCCGAGCTCGCCGGCCCTGGGTGCTCCCATGGTGTTCGTCTTCCTACATGGGGTTCTAAGGGTCAAAAATGGATCTCTGGTATTGTTTCCTTAACTCAAAACTATCCCAGGTCATCCCAGATTCACCTGCACGCTCCAATTCCTCACAAACCGACATGAAAGTTCTGTAATTCTGTATTTTGGGTTTAAGTTGGGCTTGGTCTGGGTTTTTATCATTATAGTGTGTCTAAGGTCCTCAATAATGCTCAAGTTCACCAACACAACTCAAATAAAACATTAACCCTCTCTAGAATTTTCCAAAGTGCACAAAACTACATGGAATCGATTTTAATCATGAATAGAGGCTAAAGCAATCAAATACTATTCTATTTGTGAAGGGATTACCTCATTTGACACTCATGAACCCTCTACAGCGCCAAAAAGCAAACTTTCTTGGTCCAAAGTGTAGCTTGAAGGCTTTTGCACAATTTTTGTGAAGATGAGATGGGGTTTTGGTGTTGTTTTGATGTAGTTTTAGGGTTTTGAAGTGGAGGTAGAGGAAGGTGCTGCCATGGGAGTGAGGGAGGAGAGGAAAAGATGAAGAAGATGAATGATGAATGAAAACAAATGAAAGCCATACTTGGTTGACCTCTCACCATCTCTCTCTCTCTTTCATGCCCATCCCTCTTGGAATCATTGTGTCTCTTTGACTTTTCTTTTCTTCTCTTTTCTTTTTAAAAGGCCATGCATGATAAACATAAGGATCAGCCATGATGCAAAAATGTAACAAGTGTGAAAAATGTGACATGTGCATGTCATGTACACAAAACACGCTTAATACGCGATTAGCGATATTTAATCGCGATTAGCGTTAAAAGTGCATATAAAAATCAAAAAAATTCATAATTCGCCTAAATCACATAAAACACCCTCTTTTCAGTAATTTCCATAATTTTCTAAATTTTTCCTAATTTATCGATATTTAATTATACCGCCCTATTAAAATATTCAATATATTTATTATTTAATTATAAAAATTCCCAAAATTAATATTTTATTTTTCTGAAATGTTACAATCTTCCCCCCTTAAAAAATTCGGTCCCCAAATTTAAATTTAAACCCCTCAAATACTAAAACATTTCAAGAAAAACGCAAAGTCGTCGGAGTTCCGAAATCATCAATACATAAAACGCATCATAGCGCAATGCATGCGCATGAACAATAAGCAGATAACCCAAAAACAAAACTCCGTTAAGCATCCCGCAATCATCGGAGTCATGGTGAAGACACAAATGTCAAATCCAAAACGAAACCAATATGATATACATCAAAACTATCCATGTAAACATCTGAAGGAAATGTAAGTCAAACCCTTATAAGTTGCTGTGCAATGCGCATATCACTGTACAGTGGCGGACGTCTAATATAAGAAAATAACTACACACACACACACACACACACACACATATATCCTTTGTTTAATATTTACGTCCCGCCGTTTTAAAATAATTTAGAAAGGGTTCCCTTATTTTAAACGTTTCGTGTCATATCAGACACGTAGGTAAATACTGAGACTATAGCTCCCTGTTGGGAAATCCCTTCGGTAACTCGCACTGCATGCAAAAAATATCCAGGTACTGTCCTCTGACTAGTCCTGCTCAGTACGAAAACAAATAGCAATATCATAAAAATGTACTGCTCCATAAGAACTCAATCCCAAAATATGCATATGAAAGCAACGTGCGTCTGGTGCGCACGAAAATCACAATCCATATATGTGCCATACATGTGCACAGAAACAATATCTAAGTGCAACGGCTGTGCACAAAAAACCTGTCAGAGGCAACATGTGTGCTTGACAGCAAAATCAGATGCATCTGACATGCACGAAGAATCTCGACTTAGTGCATCTGGCGTGCACCAAAATATTATCTCATAACATGCGCCCAACATGCATGAAAATCCAAATCAGGTGCATCCATCATGCACGAATAAAATCTAAATCATGTGCATCCAACATGCACGAAATCATGAAATCCAATATCAAGCACCGAACATGCGCAAAATCCAATCCAAGCACATCAAATATTCGCAAGAATCCAATCAGGTGCACAAGGTGCACGAAAACAATATCGAATATCGCAATTGAAATCGATGGTATACAACACATCTCAATCAAAATCCAAATCAGGTATACCGTGGTATATAATCTCACAACCATATGCGGCAGTGTGCACAAAAGCAAATCAAAATACTAAAAGTGTATGAAAACTATGCTGAAAGCTTAAGTCAAATCACACGCATACCCTAGACATGAAATCAAAATCAATATCTCAAATGACATCAAAACGAAGTCAGGTGCAACTGTGGTGCACAAAATCTCAACCATGCAAATAAATCGCTCGAAATATCAGGCATGGAATTAAAATCAACCTCAAGTGCAATAAATACGCACAACTCATAAATCAACACGACGGTGTATGAAAACACATCTCAAGTGCAATAACTATGCACAAAACGTAAATACCCAGTAGGTGCAACCATGGTGCACAAAAGCAAATATCATGAAACTCGGTCATCAAAACTCAATCATGCAATAAATCACCCAAAATACCGAAATCCCAAGTGACTGATACGTGATAGTCAACTCACGAAATCACCAATCGTAAACACTGTCATCGATATTTCCTTCTTTCAAGGTCGAGATGGTGTCGGTGCATCCAATGCTAGCAGAGCAAGATATCTACTTGCCTCCCTATCATGGCCTGTCGTCTAGTGCCCTTAAGCTCTCGTATCTCACTGCGAATTGCTAAGTACATAGCTCCACGGCTTAACAGTCCAATATGGAAACGATAATGGAAGTAGTTCGCTCTGGCACATCACTCTAAAGATCTCTGGCCAACTCTTATGGTCACTCATAACATGTCCCGTCGACGATGCTGAACTCTGGCCTGCTGGGCGTGTGCAATATGACCGATCCTGGGTCCAAGTCTTCTCGTATAGTATTTCCAGAAAGGTCCTGTCAAGGTATCTCCCAAATCTCGTTTCTGCCGAACTGCCCGGAAGTCATCGTCCTTTACTAAATCTGTTTCTTGTTCCGGAACGGCTGCATACTCATCGCGGCTCTTTCTGGAAGATATACCCATATCCAATGCCTCTACATGCATATCACATCTCTAATGTCGGCGTAGTAGAACGTCATCTCATCAAGATCTCGTACGAACCTCTTACTCCACTTTTCTTTACTGTTGACTATTTCAGACTCGTCTCATCGTGGCTGCATAGACAGCGCTCCAACGGCTATACTCGTATTTGGAGTCTCCCAAGCAATGCATCCCACCACATAGCATCCGAATGAAGTCGAACCATTCGATTGATTCGTCAAAACCTCATAATCCCCCAAGAGCTCAACATCTTGAGTACGGTTTAATAGTATCGAGTACATACCACAGCATCGGTGGACCAGCCGTAGAAGGGCAAACCCAAGCCTCACTAATGGCACCGCGGAACTGCCCAAACCCTACGGTTTAAAGGCTTTCACACGGTCATTATGTCGAGTTAGGGTTTCATTCTTCTAGAGGGTCCATAGAATTGCTTGCATGTCTTTCCGAATACTTTAAACTTGGAATATGGGTTTCTGACATTCGATTGCCTCTATCGACTCTCATCGTATCTGGGTGAAGTCGCCTCTAGCTGGAATCCATCTATCTGATGACCTCGCATCGGGGTAAGTGAACGAACCACATGTCCTAGTCATTCATCCTCGGGTGACTAGCGACCTTCTATCACACCTCTAAGTACAACTCGTACAGCAATAGCTCCAACATCTGGGGCAATATCTCGTCGTTCGTAGCAACAACTGGCTCATTCATCTGCACGCTGGACAGTGCCTCAATCATCATGAATAAGCGATACATCAATGGTTATCACATTCTGGCTGGCCTCTATCAGTGGCTCAATCCTCTGGTGCAAATCTGCACGCCCGAGAAGTCTCATAACAGCGGTCCATTAAACGCTCATGGCGCGAAAACACAATAACACGGCGCATCTAAGCAATCGTATGTCCCTGGAATCACGCCCTGGTCAGTCCTCGTCCGTGACGAGCTCGTGCTGGCCGCAACTCTAGCCGTAGCTCTCTGTGCCCGTACAACCGTGGTAACAAAACCATAACTGGTACCGATGAGGCTAGATCATAGGAAGGAATATAATACTGTGCAAGGAAATGTACATCCTAAGGCTTCTTAAGCGGAGTAGCATATTATAAATATACAGCGGAACATACGTACAGTACGTCACTCTACTCAAGCTACCTACTCCATCAACCAAGGGTCATCCGACACTCCGAAGGTAAAACCTAACGCTCTGATACCAACTTTGTCACGACCCGAAAAGTACGGAACATGACCGGCACTTAAATTATGAAACGTCTCGAAGCGTACGTAATCTAACTAAGCCAAAACCCAGAAATCCAAACCAAGTAAAGCAGTAGAGTGAAGGAAAACCAATTTAAAAGCAAGAAGTTTAACAACATAAGCCTAAATATGCATTTTTAAAATCACCAGTTTTTTCTAAAAATTTCGGCAGAGTTTCCTTTGTAAAAACTGACCCCAAACCGGTACAAACCTAATAAAGCATATATAATGAATAAAGGCATCCCTAAGTGGGAGCTAGCTCTTCGCCAACCGGCGGACAAAAACACACAATGCAATATAATATACAACGCCGAAGGGCGAGGATCAAAACTGAAAAGGAAACTCAAAACAACATGGAATCCATAATAATACAAGGGCCACTTTAGGGTCGAAATAATATACACTGGTCTTCTATGTCTATCAAATATACAAGTCTGGTTGATGGAGTTTTAACTGGATACGACTGAAATAACAAATATACAATGGTGGTCCTGATACAAAAGAACCCACCTACCAATGCAATCACCTGGAAGGGGCAGTGTGCCAGCAAAACCGCAATGAAACATGCAAGAAATTATGGCACAACGGGGGCGAGTTGCCAACTCGTGAGTAGAAAACATCTACGAGTAGAAATCGCATGCATAACGCAATCCTAGGTCATACCAAGTAATATCCTCAAATAAAAACCCTGGTCCATTTATGTATAAGTGTAATACTACATGCTCGAGCCAGTACCTCCGATAGCAACATATCAGATATATGATGTATGAATGCATTACAAATGAAACAGAATACACCATGAATGAGACAACTGTTTGCTTTATTCTATGAGGTTTCTGTATGTGTATAAATCGCGTATCATCAATGAAATCGACTGATAAAACAGTGTCCAGTATCGACACAAAAACATAAATCTCAGTATCTCAATACCTCAGGCTCCGGCTATCCGGACTGGCCAGTATAAAAAAATCTCAATACCTCAATATCTCAAAATCTCAGTATCTCAAATCTCACTATCTAGGGCTCTGTTAGTACTGATCGGCCATAACATCAATAACACGACCACGAACGGTATCCTCTGGATATCCGACGCGTCAGGTAAAATCACCGGTAGGCAGTCTGCCCCTGCCGGGCTCATCGTCTACACCTCGATCTTCTTGCCCTGGGATACCTTACCGGGTCCACCATGTACCCATAGACGGTTCATCCAACTCCTCGAATCGGGTATCGAAATCCATCTCATAACCGAGAAAACATCATGGTGGACGACTCATACATCACGAGAAAACCACACTTTTCATTTTAAAAAGAGAGAGAGAGAAGTTTATATATATATATTCTTGCGGTTTTCTCCCAAATCCAGGAAATCTCATGAAAATCCGAAATCCAATCATCAATAGCAAGTAAACAGTGAATATAGGCATAAAACTCCATAATCAATGAATACATGAATGCATCTGATATCATGCAATGAATGCAATAGTTAAACTAGCATTTAAAAGCTATAACATATTGCAACTATCAACTTAGTAAGCTATGTCAAGGAATAGTAGTTTCTAAAGTGTACGTGATATGGCAATTACCGATGAAGATGTGTGTGAGCCGGCAAGCAAGTGTATGTGGAGCATACGCATCATCGGTAATGGTGCTGGTGTCCTGACATCATAGTTTCATAATAATTACAAATAACATATGTATAAGCATGCAATGCGATGAAACATCATGAATATACAGAAAGCGATATGATAACAGCAACCCTGAAGAATTAATCCTACCCAATGTACGAGTCATACAATTTGGTATTTAAAAAACTCACAATTCTCCACTTTTGAAAACTAGTGTGACTCGAGCCCAGTCAAAAGGGTAAGGAAATCCACCTAAGTTTGAGTCGATCAATATATTTCTAGTAGTCGGTGATCTCGTCTCCATAGTATCACGTACGATACAATATAAATATTATGACATCCTCGAGTCAAGAGTGCGGATATAACATCATAATCATATCTAGTACGGTAAATCTATCGTACGGCATCCCAAATCTGGGTACAGGTCAAATATCATATTTATCTCATTACTCATCTGATATCCTTATCATCACAAATCGTGAACAAGAGGTACTGATCTAAGTCTAGCACACTACTGATATCATCAACAATATCATGCTCTGGCTACTGATCTAAAGACTTTTACAATCCGATGTCATCCACCCATATCATCATATAGAAGTATACATCGCCCAAGCGATCCATTATAAATATCTAACATATCTTATCTCATATCTCAATCACATGTCGACTATCGTCATATATAGACCAACAACATAGTATCGTTGTCCAACGACCCGTTATAACATCATGACATATCTCGGTCACACATTAAATATCTCACGGCATCATGCCCGATAAGATCAACTCATTCCCGAGTATCATATAACATTCTCGTCATCTAAGCATGTGGATATACCAATCTAAATATGTCCTAAATACACACAAGGATATCAATGTATGCGAGTATGGGTATGTGCGTGTATGCAAATCATTACTCTAAGATTTCGAGACTAAGAAATCGCCTAAAGTCCTTTCTTCAATTTTCGCTAACACAAAAACCATGATCTCCTAAAGCTCCCATTGCTAATTGTTCAATCTCTCCATAACATATAAATGCATATCTATATCATATCACATCATTTCTTACGACTTTGCGGGGGTGTTATACGCCATCCACCCGACTTCTCCCCGTAGATATAAATCTACCCACCTTTGCTTGCCGATGCTGATGTCGCCACACGCTTGCTCGTCGTCTCTAAATCTTCATGAGGGTACCTACATATAATAAACAATTGCAATTGCTATTAACATCAAGGCCAGAAATCAAAACGGCACACGGATTGCCTATGGGTCAAAACCTATAGCCCACGTGTGAAAAAACGACCAAACAACCCTTATTGTTGATGTACAAACATGCAACAACCCAATAAGAATCTAAATATCAAGAATTAAAATTTCAAAATACGGAAACCATAGCCAAAATCACACTAGAATGCTCCCAGATTTTGACTCAGGTCAAATAAAGCTAAGCAAACAAATCTTGGGTGCTGTATATTGTTAGTTATATGTATGTCCTAGAGGCCATTACTGTACATTGGATGTATATTGTAGTGGATGTTGGGACATATATAGGTAGGACTTTCTTGCTCGACATGATAGTACGCTATCTGGTTACTCTTTATCTTAACATGTATACTTTCTGTCTCTCTGTTACATGTTGATAAAGCCCTTAGGATGTGTACTCGACTTTCAGGACTATGATGCAGATCATACTAGTGGGGCCTGGGTAGTCAATGAGTACATCCTTCAATGTTCCTAGTCGTGGGATATCGAGACGGGGCATCGATATTTCAGAGTAGACTAGCGTATATCTTCTCGACGCATGCGATGGGCGATGGATGATCCCATATCCATTGGTGTTTGACATCAGAGATGGTATACGGGTGCTCAATGGAGACTGGGTACACTGAACGGACTCGCCGAGACTCCCAGATGGTATTATACCTCACGTCAGATAGCAATTCTCTGGTGACACTGGTACAGCTTAGTCTGTTGACCCGAGATCGTTATAGAGTCTTGTGTTTCTCCGACTGTGCTTTGAATAAGTCTACCATTTTTGTTTCATGCTTAACCCTAACCATTCAACCTAACCCTAGTTTATTCTCTACACCTAACTATGGTTGAAAATATGATAAGTATCATTTTATTTTCTATTTTTCAAATACTTATCATATTCTCTTCTTCTTCTTCTTCTTCAACAAAGAAGAAAGCTTGCAACCTTTAATGGCAACTTGAGAAAAAGAGTGAGAAATCCAATTCTAAAGTGAACCCACTTCCTATTTCTTCATCCTCTACCACTTGCCAAGTAGTATAGGGTGTTTTCTGTAAGTGCACGGCGGCGCCCCGGTCGTCAATCCGACGGCCAAATGCGGAAACGGTGATAAACTTTAATTTTGCGAACTTAGCAAACCGGCACCACCGCGCACTAAACAACCGGATCGAACCATTAAACTAGTTCTAGCTAACTACAAGATGGGAAGAGATATACCGAGTGATCCGAGTCCTCCGGTCTTCTCGTCGTCGTCCCGATCTTCTGCGGAAACTCCGGTCGTCGCCTCCTCGCCGGAAGGGCACCACATCGCCTGCATCTTTTACGGGCTCCTACCTCAATACCGAGGCAACTCGGGCGCGAAGTTGGCTGACCGACGCGTCCAAGATTTGCTGTAGAATGTGTAGTGTAGAGGCTATGTCTCATTTGGGGTTTTTTTGCCTTTGAAGATAAAGGAGGAATCAAGATAAGAAAAATGGTGCTTGCATTTTTCTTAACATGAAAAGAGATCAAAATGCTACACACTCAAAAATGATGTTCTCATCTTCTTCTCTCAAAAATGTGTTCAACCTTATCATATGAGAATGGTGGAGGAAAGAATACATAAGCAAGAGGGAGGTGAGTGTAGGAAAAGAGAGAGGGTGACCATATCCAAACATCATCATAACTAACTCACATCAACTACTAATCATCTCAAATCAACAAAAAGCAAGTGATGATGATAGATAAGAATGGTATCAAAAGATGCTTTCATAAATAATACATTTGCAAGAAACTCCCTCCACAAATATTATTTGCAAACTTGCAAATAACCCCCTCCATCGGAAAAGTCCGGCCAGGAATGAACAAAGGAAAACCGGCCGGAACGGAATGCAAACTGGCAACTCCAGAAAACTGGTCCCGTAATAAATTACAGGAAAACCCCATACTGTGCATACACACCCGCATCTGTATACCGTCCGGATACAAATGCAAAGAGACAAAATCTACACTGTACTAAACTAGGATCCGGCTTAAACCAAAGCCGGCTAGTAATATCCGTTCGATCCTGATCCGTGCAATACCGCACGTATCCGATCGAACCTTTCCATATATCTATACGGCCTCTAGTACTAACCGTCCGATCCTGATCCGTGCAATACCGCACGTATCTGATCGGACCCTGCCATATCTCCATACGGTCTCTACAGCGTTTCGCCCGAAAGCTTGAGTAACTGAAAGTGTGGTGGACTCTAAAGACTCGTCAATACTATGGCTGTGGATTTAACCACTAGCACGTCAGAGGTATAAGCCAATACGTAACGGGCCACCAGTTATTGACCAAAAGGGACGTCGATGAGCAAGCTCATCCTGACACCCTACTGAGCCGTCAGTGACAATATCCGTACAGTCCGGTCCGTTCGTCTAAGAGCATCGCATGGCGGGCCTAGGGGGTTGGTAAAAGTCAGACCCCCAAAAGTGGTACAAGTCGTGTCGGAGTGTAGCCCAGAACACCCTGAGATACTACTGGAATACCTACCAGTAAATCTCCTGCCTTGGCCAAGGACTTCGTGTAATGGCTCTCCTAGACACAGCGCGACCTCACCCCCAATACCGGGAGAGACGAACCCCCGAAGATCCGCTCACTTCCTCCATGTGGCTCGGGACTGTACCCAACTAAAACCTGTTTGCACGACTCCTTTGAGCCGTGGTAGGGTAGTAATCAAAGTACAGTGGGAACTCACACGAGACAAATGACGATCCCCAGGTCGATGAACTAACCTGTACACATGTCACCAGGGAACTGCTATCTGACGTCAGGTATAAGACCAACTAGCAGGTTCCCGGCGAGTCCTGTCCGGTGTACTCCTAACCCAATGAGCACCTGTATACATCTTAGGTGAACCAACAGACACCAGTGGCTTATGAGACCGGCCACCGCCCCTCGTCGGGGTCTTGACTGTATACACTAGTCTACTCTGGAGAATCGATGCCCTGTCTCGAAACTCCCACGACTAGGGTCCTTTTAAGGATGTGCTTATAGACTCCAGCTCTCACTTATATGATTGCCCTCATACTGCTGGCAGTCAAGCAAGAATCCTAGGGGCTCTATCAACGTGTAATAGCGACCTGTCAGGTCACCTAAAGCAGTACACGATGATAAAGGTAAACCAGATAGCATACTATCATCTCGAGTAAGACTGTCGTACCGGGATAGGTCCTCCCTCAATCATTGCAATCACGTGCCTGTGATCCAATAATTGACTCTGAGGGCACTATCTCCAACAATCTCCCACTTGCACTCAAGGCTAATTATTGCGATGTCGCATACTCACAGCCCGTGTGATACCGAACACCCAACTCCTCTACTAGTCAGTCTCACAAAGCCTGTTTGGAAGACTATTTCGTTCGAGGAATAGCCTCAGTGAGTGGATCCGCCTTGAAGTTTCTTTCTATGTCCCTCTATATCTCAAGTTCTTGGAGAAAACCATCTCCCGAAATGAGCAATACCTGTCTTAGAATGTGTCTGGATGTCTGATGGGACTTAGCTCGTAAATGAACTCCAAATCCAAACTTCTTAGACTGTATCGTCAATTGAACTTAATCAGTATCCTGCGCCATGCCTCCCTCAGTATTGCCTTGGATCACCTGTCCAAAATACTGCCCCTTGTCAGAGGGAAAACTATAACTCTGACAACCTCCTTGTCGTCCATGTCACCTTGGAAGCCTGGAATGATAACTGTCCCCCGAATGAGGCTGTCGTTATGATATCCCTAGAGCATCCACTTATGTTCTAAAACTGCTTCCGACTGTTTCTCCAGGATTGGGTCAATGTCAACTTATTGCATCTAGTGCAAGAACAACATCTGGTGTGGTACTTGACATCTCATGATTGACTCAATTGCCTAAGCAAGTGATCTGTCAATCATGCACATCCCTCTCTACTTTAGTCTATAAGACACCTTTAGAGAGGGTGACTCCATTACCTGCAGGTACACTACCGTGCCAGGAGTCGTCCATTCTAAATACTCTTAGAATGCTGTCAAAGTACCCTGATTGGGAAACCACCCAAATCTAGATCTAAAACCATAGATCTAGTAACCAGTATGTCTGATATAATGTCCAAGTCCCTTGTGGAGAAACCACTGTGTGACGACCAAAGTATAACCGATCGTAGTATAGGAATATCACTTCCTACTTTGTGTATGTCATCCAAAACCCGGATATCACACCCTACTACTTTCTCAATAGATCCATCCCCTATTCTGATGACGTCAAACCTATGGCTGTCTCATCAGAAATAGATGATCTATCTCCGCTATATCTGCTTTAGTCTATAAATAGACATAAGCCTGATGTCCACCAATGCTTCCGCTGTTCCCACTGACTACGACAACCCTCTGGTAGAGTCATATAGACGTGCACTTCTAAAGCTAGTTTAGAACGACGCTATACTCATCCTCCTGCCGGGTCTCGCAGCCTGGAACAACAACAATGGCAAGTGTGGGTAAACAAGAACTTCCCTGTCACCGTCCTTGAGGCTACCGGAGTACCTCTCGGGTGCCTGAAGTTACCCACCGTATCTGCGGAGTGGCCAATGGAATGTCAAAACAGATTGAATCTTTAGGTTCCTTATCAAATCTTCAGTAATCGTTTGCGGTTCTGGAATTACTTCCAGTTCTACCATACTCCCACTACTGCTTTTGAAAAAATCCATTTTTATTAAAACTGTGGCGAGTCCAGAACAATATTACTTTTGATCTCCCAGATGGTAGAAAGTCAACCCTCGTCATAGCCTGGGTCAACCCACAAACAGCCATTACAGAAACGTGCCTTGAGTTATCCAGAGTCTGGTTTTAATCATAAGCCGGACAACTCCCCGTACCTTAACAATGTTAAGATATGAACTGTACTATATCCAATATAGAACCAGAGGCACTGATTTAATTGAACCAGATTCAAATCATGCAGCTGTCTCCAGTGCATGTCAACTACATGGAGAGAGGCCGATCAGCGTTACTCAACTTAGGAATGCTTCCAATTTTGAGTAACCTGAAAGAGAAGCAATTTCTCTTTATCATTACTATCAACTGAATACCATACACAAGTATCTACATCTTCGATCACTTTGAAGAATCCCGATACTTGCTATACCTGGTTCTCTACTCTATTCAAATACCTATAACTCCTCAAAACTTAGACCCTCTGTTTCTACGAAACACATGTCTAAGAACTAGAGAAGTTAAAAGTAAACAGAATATAGTATGAGGACCAACCCCTCTGTCGTAGTGGACACTGGACAACATACAATACTCTGTATAAGTCCGCTGAGTCTAACTCTCTTTCACTGTGTGTCGTAGGTTGAAAACTGTACTTATGGTTAAGAAGAATTACACCGCTATTTAATGCTCCTTACCTAACCATCCACTGATATAGGTAAATGTCATCGACATGATATCAAAAGGTATATCTCACTCTATGAAAATAGACGTACAGATATATCAATTTGAAATTGGTGCACAACAGCGGATATTCAAAACCAAATATTTGCCGACCGGCAAACAGCCCAGGTGATCTCCTCAAATATCACCGATTACAACGAATCCCGATATAAAGAGGATGATCACCCAATTCCCAATAACTTACTCCCACTCATCATCTGTAAAACCATACAGATGTGAGAATCAAACCTGGTAAATACATACCCTGGAGCAAGTATCTAATCGGGAAATCAGTTTTCTTTTAACAGTACACAGTTGAACTGAAACATTGAAATGTTTCGATGGGGTATCCTGGTATTCCTAGTAATGCCTCTACCATTATCCAGATTCACAACTATAACCGTATAATTCTTTGCCACCTCTCCAAATCCCTTTATATGTCTTTAGTCATTACCTTCTGCACACCCCTTAGGCCAAATGGTTTTCTTCCTTCCCTACCGTTCGGCACCAGCCTATGGTTTGGAAGAAGACTATCCAATAAGCATAATGGGTGTACTGTCCTAGTCCTGGGAGCACTCGCAATGCGAGAGAAGGTGAAGATAAAAGACAACCGAATAAACCTTATTCCTATTTCTCCTGGACCAGAATCCATCCCCGAACTGGAACAAGTTCCTTTCGAGTTCGTATATAACCATACGATGGAGTATCCAATAAACTGTGGATCTTCGTAGTGATACGGAGTGTCCTGGAGAAATACAAAGGTGATTTAGGATTGGCGAAGTAATACTTGGTTTGGTCGTGAATATCAGTCGCAATTTACTTTGCCCTCTTACTAATCCCTTGCTTTGTCTTAATCTTAATACCTTCTGCACACCATCGTTATGCTAATTGGTTTTCTTCATTCCCCACTATTCGGCACCAGCCTAAGGTTTGGAAGAAGACTATCCAATTTGCGTAATAGGTGTACTATCTCCTAAACTAAGGAGTACTCACAATTGAGAGAAGGTAAAAGGGAAAAGACAACTGAATAATCCCATCCGTTTTCTCCAGAACCGGAAACCATCCTCGAATTCCTTCGAGTTCGTATCTAACCATACGATGGTTTTGTCCAATGGAAGTGGACGTTCGCAGTAATACGGGGTGTCCTGGAGAAAAGGGTAAAAGTAGGAGTGGCAATGAGGTCTGCAACTCTGACAATCCAAAAGCCAGTGTTTAGAAGGTTCGGTCAACTTGGTCACTGAGTCATAGTCTTGGGTCGGGTCAATGGTCGCTGCCAAAGAGAGAGAAAAGAAACACTCAGCGTGCACTCTACCTTAGATTAGACTGGTTACCAATTTATCTAATCAGGAAACCTCCCACTGTACCTCAAACTCTCCTCCAAACCTGAAAGAAAAATTAGTCGGGATCACCCGAGGAGTAAACCAACTCATCAGTGGGAATCGGGATCCAACTATCATCGCATGATAACGTGACGGAATCCGCTCACGGTATCACACTCCAGAAGGTATGCGCATATCTGGCAAGTTTCAGTTCTTTTGAAACTCCCGATGTGATTTCTGCCCCATGCTCTTATGACCTTGACTTTGGCCAACATATCATAAGTCACATGTCAAGTTCAACCCGTCATTCTCCAGGTTAATTTGAGCCCACCCGTACATACCCTTGACTTTGGCCAAAATGGCAGTACGACTGCCCCAAACCAACACATCTATCTATGCTGCATATGAATACCCAATAGCTACCAATCACTGTGCCTTGACTTTGGCCAACATACACAGCTTGAATACTATTGACTACCCATATGAAACGACGGAGGGCTACGAATGGTTTCTGGCGAAAACCTTTAACGTAATGAACTTTATATCATTGAAGGAACGGATAGCTTTTTAGAAAATATAGTGACGAAAACCTTTACTAAAGAGGTCACTCCCGGTGAAAGGATCTCGGCCCTTTCCCCGTAGAATGGGGTGCAGGATATTCCATCTGAATACCACGATGCAAAGCAAAAGTAATCGGCTATAGTGAAGTTAATGCACTGACGCAAACTTCTGTCCAAGGGGTCACTCCCGGTGAAGGGATCTCGGCCCTTGCCTCGTCGACTGAGGAGCAGGATATTCCAAATGAATACCACGATGGAAAACAAAAGTGAACGTCCTTGCAATAACAGCTTTTTGAAAAGTGTTCCAACAACATCAGAATAGGTTTGTTTTAACTTGCATTGATCCGAATCAATGCAGTCCCATCAATTGATCACACCACAAAGAACGAAAATATACTGACGTACGTATATACCATCCGCATTCGCCACTGGGTCCCGTCATCACCCGTTAGGTTAGCTAACTAACGGCAGAGCGGGGACTGGACTAGCGCGGATGAAAAACATATACAACATCTACTAATATATATACCAATATATAGTATTTCGCTCAAGGCGTGAATAAAATGCAACATCACAGAAATGTACAGCATCACAGAACAATATAGATATCTGGGATCCCCGGGTTTCACAGAGCCACTACTGAAACCCGACGTTCCCCTGGTCGTGTGGATAGCCTGTGCAATGAAATCCTAGACCCCTACGGGCGCGGCAAGTTACCCGCCAAAACCTGAAGCCAGGCAACCCCCTTCAGCGCCGTGAATGGACCAACCAGCACTTCACGGAATCCGGTAACTTGGGCACCCCTCCTGGGTCAACCTGTACCCCCTACGAGTGCGGCGAATAGCCCGCCAATCCTAGAGTGAAGCCCCCTCCGTCTCAATGCCATGAGATGCGGGCTTGTTGCCCTCCAGAACCCGGCTATCCGTGCACCCCACCGCGGGGCAATCCTAGTACAGAAAGTAAAATATACATACAACGGGTACAACGACCGCAACCTGGTCGTGCCCCAAAATAATAATACAAACAGGCAGTGACGGCAGTCCACATGTCGGACGCTCGCCCCGCAATATCAAATGTACATAATACAACAACACAGTACTAGCATTGCATCCAGGCTATCCCCACGACCGATCCGCAACATCACAGCAAAATCACAAAACATCAACGTGAAAGTCACGTTCGCAAATCCGTCTAACCGGGCTATAGCAGTTAGACTGGATTTACCGATCGAGTGACATTCACGGTCGCAGATATAATGTAAATACTGTGAAAAATGTGTTTAAAATATCCGATCGATCAAAAATTAACAAGTGGGCCCCAAAGCAATACTGTAGCACTCACAGAAAATCTGGGCCCAATATTAATATTCCAAAACCCCTAAAATTAGCCCAGAAGCCCACTGGAAAAAAATGATGCAGTGACGACACCAATGTGCGGCGGAACCGCGGCCCAAGGGGGGTTTTGGCCGCGGTTACGCGCTTCAGTGATCGAGTCACTGCGTCGAATTTTTACAGCAGTCTTAGAACCCCCTGCACATCATTCTGAGACAACCTGAAAAATTTTTGGACATCAAAAAATTTCGACAGAAAACTGATGTGAGGAAAAACGCGAGATTTTGGAATTTTGGTCGATCGGAAATGCAAACACATCAAACGAAGCTAGACGAAGTTAATGGCGAGGCTCTGATACCACTGTAAGTGCACGGCGGCGCCCCGGTCATCAATCCGACGGCCAAATGCGGAAACGGTGATAAACTTTAATTTTGAGAACTTAGCAAACCGGCACCACCGCGCACTAAACAACCGGATCGAACCATTAAACTAGTTCTAGCTAACTACAAGATGGGAAGAGATATACCGAGTGATCCGAGTCCTCCGGTCTTCTCGTCGTCGTCCCGATCTTCTGCGGAAACTCCGGTCGTCGCCTCCTCGCCGGAAGGGCACCACATCGCCTGCATCTTTTACGGGCTCCCACCTCAATACCGAGGCAACTCGGGCGCGAAGTTGGCTGACCGACGCGTCCAAGATTTGCTGTAGAATGTGTAGTGTAGAGGCTATGTCTCATTTGGGGTTTTTTTTCCTTTGAAGATGATGGAGGAATCAAGATAAGAAAAATGGTGCTTGCATTTTTCTTAACATGAAAAGAGATCAAAATGCTACACACTCAAAAATGAAGCTCTCATCTTCTTCTCTCAAAAATGTGTTCAACCTTATCATATGAGAATGGTGGAGGAAAGAATACATAAGCAAGAGGGAGGTGAGTGTAGGAAAAGAGAGAGGGTTACCATATCCAAACATCATCATAACTAACTCACATCAACTACTAATCATCTCAAATCAACAAAAAGCAAGTGATGATGATAGATAAGAATGGTATCAAAAGATGCTTTCATAAATAATACATTTGCAAGAAACTCCCTCCACAAATGTTATTTGCAAACTTGCAAATAACCCCCTCCATCGGAAAAGTCCGGCCAGGAAAGAACAAAGGAAAACCGGCCGGAACGGAATGCAAACTGGCAACTCCAGAAAACTGGTCCCGTAATAAATTACAGGAAAACCCCATACTGTGCATACACACCCGCATCTGTATTCCGTCCGGATACAAATGCAAAGAGACAAAATCTACACTGTACTAAACTAGGATCCGGCTTAAACCAAAGCCGGCTAGTAATATCCGTTCGATCCTGATCCGTGCAATACCGCACGTATCCGATCGAACCTTGCCATATATCTATACGGCCTCTAGTACTAACCGTCCAATCCTGATCCGTGCAATACCGCACGTATCTGATCGGACCCTGCCATATCTCCATACGGTCTCCACAGCGTTTCGCCCGAAAGCTTGAGTAACTGAAAGTGTGGTGGACTCTAAAGACTCGTCAATACTATGGCTGTGGATTTAATCACTAGCACGTCAGAGGTATAAGCCAATACGTAACGGGCCACCAGCTATTGACCAAAAGGGACGTCGATGAGCAAGCTCATCCTGACACCCTACTGAGCCTGTCAGTGACAATATCCGTACAGTCCGGTCCGTTCGTCTAAGAGCATCGCATGACGGGCCTAGGGGGTTAGTAAAAGTCAGACCCCCAAAAGCGGTACAAGTCGTGTCCGAGTGTAGCCCAGAACACCCTGAGATACTACTGGAAAACCTACCAGTAAATCTCCTGCCTTGGCCAAGGACTTCGTGTAATGGCTCTCCTAGACACAGCGCGACCTCACCCCCAATACCGGGAGGGACGAACCCCCGAAGATCCGCTCACTTCCTCCATGTGGCTCGGGACTGTACCCAACTAAAACCTGTTTGCACGACTCCTTTGAGCCGTGGTAGGGTAGTAATCAAAGTACAGTGGGAACTCACATGAGACAAATGACGATCCCCAGGTCGATGAACTAACCTGTACACATGTCACCAGGGAACTGCTATCTGACGTCAGGTATAAGACCAACTAGCAGGTTCCCGGCGAGTCCTGTCCGGTGTACTCATAACCCAATGAGCACCTGTATACATCTTAAGTGAACCAACGGACACCAGTGGCTTGTGAGACCGGCCACCGCCCCTCGTCGGGGTCTCGACTGTATACACTAGTCTACTATGGAGAATCGATGCCCTGTCTCGAAACTCCCACGACTAGGGACCTTTTAAGGATGTGCTTATAGACTCCAGCTCTCACTTATATGATCGCCCTCATACTGCTGGCAGTCAAGCAAGAATCCTAGGGGCTCTATCAACGTGTAATAGCGACCTGTCAGGTCACCTAAAGCAGTACACGATGATAAAGGTAAACCAGATAGCATACTATCATCTCGAGTAAGACTGTCGTACCGGGATAGGTCCTCCCTCAATCATTGCAATCACGTGCCTGTGATCCAATAATTGACTCTGAGGGCACTATCTCCAACATTTTCTTCTCAAGTTTCATGACTTGGTGAAGTTGGAGTTTGATCTTGAGTTGCCTCGACGTAGATCATCTTCGGCATTGAAGTCGGCGACCTAGCCCGATCAATTCTTCGATGAAACCACCGCGAGAGTCTAGGATTCCGATGGGTACAGTGGAGGGACATTATCACGGAGCTAAAGAGGTGGAGGACCGGATCTACAAAGGTTGTAGCCGCTTTCCTTTAAGTTAAAGTTGTTTACTTGCATTGCATCGCCTATACATCTAGTTAACGATCCGTATTAGGGTTTGTAGGCACATGAAAAAATTTGAATTGGCCATGTTTGATCACTTGTAGAACCTCATGGGTGTGCCTAGGAACCCTACAGTGGTATCAGAGCCTAGCTAGAGCCTTAGGCGATGAGTAGACTGAGTTACAAGTCCGATCGAACCGAAACCCTAATACAAATTTGCTCTCTGTACATTTTTTGAAATCGGGGATTTTTTAGAATTAAAAATATGCAGAAAAATCAGCAGGAATTTCTAAGAATTACTGTGAAGCACGAGCACCTAATTCGATCATAGCGCGGCGGAACCGCGGCATTAGCATTGCTATTGCTGCGGTTCCGCGGCTAATTAGTCTCTTCAGTCAATTATTTTTGCACAGTAACTTCTTTATTTAAATGCTGAGTTTTCTGGGAATTTTTAATATTTACTCAAGAGTTGAGTTTTCTGGGTTGCATTGGGAGTTCGTAGATTCGATCGGATTATCAAACTTTGTCTATGTGTTTTCCGGATATTTTAGAATATGTTAAAAAGTTCGACCGGATATAAATACCCACTTTTTCCCCTACCGGGAAATTTCCAATTGTTGAATTTTTCCGTAGTTTAACGACGTTCTAAGTAGTGCAAGTAACATGATGGTCCCTCTAGAAGACAACAAACATTAACTCGATTATGTGACCGTCTTGAACTGCCCTTTGAACCTTCGGGTTTGGGGTAGTACGGCGTGCCACATGTGAGGCGTTGGCTTGACCCTTCTACGGCTGGACCGTTGGTACTGAGGCACGAAGTGAATGTTTTTAAACTTATTTCATGTGTTGAGCAGTTTCGGGAAAACATGGGTGTTCGATTGTTCAATCGGAAAGTTTAACATTTTCTATCTTATCCGGAATGTGATACAATAATTGGAATTCACAAGTTGTTATGAGATAACTGAATGAATGTTATAAACATAGCAGTTTAGTCTCATTTGATCGGTTGCCACGGGATTTTGATGTGATCAAAAGTCCGTCGCAATCACGTAGTGTTTGCGGATACTCGCCGGTAAACTTAATAGACAGCCTGACCCCATAGCCCCGACCAAGTGACTGTAGGAGAACCCCGTCGCCGAAAGCACCCGTTCGGGTGCTCGCGGCAGCGGTGTTCCTCCTTGGTGCACTTCGTCGACGGCGTCGGGGGTGCGGCCGCCTACTAAAGTTTGCGACGAGCATTCGATCTGAATGCCGGGAATCCTGTTGAATTGCCCGACTTGATATTGAAAAGAGTTTTCGATAATGAGACTAAGATGCGAGGTTTATAATTGTTAGGCATGCGATGTCTAAGGAATTCATTTGGTTAGGCATGCGATGTCTAAAGAGTTTACGGATTCCAACTGTTGTAATTTTACACTTTCTTTTCTGTGACCGTAAGTGTAATATGTGATATCGCCGGTTTCGTTGCTATATGTCAACGACAATTGGGATACCCATGTTTACTTACGTTGATGACATGTGATGGTATGTGTTGCTGGATATGTTATATTGGATCGTCGTGTTTGAATAGCCGGGGTTTTTTTATGTGAGATGAGTGTTTTTCTTTTTCATTCATGTAAAAACTTGTATGTAATATTCTTTTATTGGGGCACTTATAGGTTGCGGAAGCTGTCACCATTTGTATATTATTTACTTTTCCGGAATAGGACAGACCCAAGGAGGGGAGCACAAGTAACCGGGTTCTAGGGTCCAGTGGAAGACCATCTCGAGGAGTCGAGTGTAAGTGCACGGCGGCGCCCCGGCCATCAATCCGACGGCCAAATGCGGAAACGGTGATAAACTTTAATTTTGCGAACTTAGCAAACCGGCACCACCGCGCACTAAACCCCGGATCGGGCCATTAAACTAGTTCTAGCAAAGTAACAAGATAGGGAAGAGATATACCGACTGATCCGAGTCCTCCGGTCTTCATCTCCACTCCGATCTCCTCGCGGAAACTCCGGTCGTCGCCTCCTCGCCGGAAGGGCACCACATCGCCTGTTCCTTTTACGGGCTCCCACCTCAATACCGAGGCAACTCGGGCATGAAGCCGGCAAGTCGACATGCCTAAGATATGCTGTAGAATGTGTAGTGCTTTGTCTCTTTGGGTTTATGTTGCCTTGATGGAGGAATCAGCAAGATATGAACATGGGGATTTTTGTAGCAATGAAAAATGAGATGGATGATATATTTCCCACACCAAAATGAAACTCTCTCATTTTCCCTCCCCTCTCAATATTATGGCCGGCCAAACTTGCAAGGAAATGGTGGAGGGAAACAAAGTATATCACAAGAGGGAGGTGATGGTAGGATAAAGCAAGAGGTGACTTTAAACAAAACATCAACCATACCCAAATCATATCAAAACCCATACCCTCTCTTAATCACCATTAATGCAAGATAATCAAAATGATGGTGGAAAAGATATGATGCTATCATAATCAAAACAATTGCAAGAAACCCCCTCCACAAATGTTATTTGCACAATTGCAAATAACCCCCTCCATCGGAAAAGTCCGGCCGGGAAAGAACAAAGGAAAACCGGCCGGAACGGAATGCAAACTGGCAACTCCAGAAAACTGGTCCCGTAATAAATTACAGGAAAACCCCGATACTGTGCATACACACCCGCATCTGTATTCCGTCCGGATACAAATGCAAAGAGACAAAATCTACACTGTACTAAACTAGGATCCGGCTTAAACCAAAGCCGGCTAGTAAAGTTTGTCCGATCCTGATCCGTGTAATACCGCACGAATCTGATCGAACCCTGCCATATAACTATACGGCCTCTAGTACAAAACCGTCCGATCCTGATCCGTGCAATACACCACGTATCTGATCGGACCCTGCCATATCTCCATACGGCCTCTACAGCGTTTCGCCCGAAAGCTTGAGTAACTGAAAGTGTGGTGGACTCTAAAGACTCGTCAATACTATGGTTGTGGATTTAACCACTAGCACGTCAGAGGTATAAGCCAATACGTGACGGGCCACCAGCTATTGACTAAAAGGGACGTCGATGAGCGAACTCATCCTGACACCCTACTGAGCCTGTCAGTGACAATATCCGTACAGTCCGGTCCGTTCGTCTATGAGCATCGCATGGCGGGCCTAGGGGGTGGGTAAAAGTCAGACCCCCAAAAGCGGTACAAGTCGTGTCGGAGTGTAGCCCAGAACACCCTGAGATACTACTGGAATACCTACCAGTAAATCTCCTGCCTTGGCCAAGGACTTCGTGTAATGGCTCCCCTAGACACAGCGCGACCTCACCCCCAATACCGGGAGAGACGAACCCCTGAAGATCCGCTCACTGCCTCCATGTGGCTCGGGACTGTACCCAACTAAAACCTGTTTGCACGACTCCTTTGAGCCGTGGTAGGGTAGTAATCAAAGCACAGTGGGAACTCACACGAGACAAATGAAGATCCCCAAGTCGATGAACTAACCTGTACACATGTCACCAGGGAACTGCTATCTGACGTCAGGTATAAGACCAACTAGCATGTTCCCGGCGAGTCCTGTCCGGTGTACTCATAACCCAATGAGCACCTGTATACATCTTAGGTGAACCAACTGACACCAGTGGCTTACGAGACCGGCCACCGCCCCTCGTCGGGGTCTCTACTGTATACACTAGTCTACTCTGGAGAATCGATGCCCTGTCTCGAAACTCCTACGACTAGGGACCTTTTAAGGATGTGCTTATAGACTCCAGCTCTCACTTATATGATCGCCCTCATACTGCTGGCAGTCAAGCAAGAATCCTAGGGGCTCTATCAACGTGTAATAGCGACATGTCATGTCACCTAAAGCAGTGCACGATGATAAAGATAAACCAGATAGCAAACTATCATCTCGAGTAAGACTGTCGTACCGGGATAGGTCCTCCCTCAATCATTGCAATCACGTGCCTGTGATCCAATAATTGACTCTGAGGGCACTATCTCCAACAATCTCCCACTTGCACTCAAGGCTAATTATTGCGATGTCGCATACTCACAACCCGTGTGATACCAAACACACAAATCCTCTACTAGTCAGTCTCACAAAGCTCGTTTGCGAGACTATTGCGTTCGAGGAATAGCCTCAGCGAGTGGATCCGCTCTGATGTTTCTTTCTATGTCTCTCTATATCTCAAGTTCGCGGAGAAAACCATCTCCCGAAATGAGCAATACCTGTCTCAGAGTGTCTGGATGTCTGATGGGACCGAGCTCATAAATGAACTCCAAATCCAAACTTCTTAGACTGTATCGTCAACTGAACTTAATCAGTATCCTGCGCCATGCCACCCTCAGTATTGCCTTGGACCACCTGTCCAAAATACTGCACCTCGTCAGAAGGAAAACTATAACTCTGACAACCTCCTTGTCGTCCATGTCACCTTGGAAGCCTGGAATGATAACTGTCTCCCAAATGAGGCTGTCGTTATCATATCCCTAGAACATCCACTTATGTTCTAAAACTGTTTCCGACTGTTTTTCCAGGATTGGATCAATGTCAACTTATTGCATCTAGTGCAAGAACAACATCTGGTGTGGTACTTGACATCTCATGATTGACTCAATTGCCTAAGCAAGTGATCTGCCAATCATGCATATCCCTCTCGACTTTAGTCTATAAGACACCTTTAGAGAGGGTGACTCCATCACCTGCAGGTACACTACCGTGCCAGGAGTCGTCCATTCTAAATACTCTTAGAATGCTGTCAAAGTACCCTGATTGGGAAACCACCCAAATCTAGATCTAAAACCATAGATCTAGTAACCAGTATGTCTGATATTGTGTCCAAGTCCCTTGTGGAGAAACCACTGTGTGACGACCAAAGTATAACCGATCGTAGTATAGGAATATCACTTCCTACTTCATTCTCAACAGATCCATCCCCTATTCTGATGACGTCAAACCTATGACTGTCACATCAGAAACAGATGATCTATCTCCGCTATATCTGCTTTAGTCTATAAATAGACATAAGCCTGATATTCACCAATGCTTCCGCTGCTCCCGCTGACTACGACAACCCTCTGGCAGAGTCATATAGGCGTACCCTTCTAAAGCTAGTTTAGAACGACGCTATACTCATCCTCCTGCCGGGTCTCATAGTCTGGAACAACAGCAATGACAAGTCTGGGTAAACAAGAACCTCTCTGCCACCGTCCTTGAGCATACCGAAGTACCTCTCGGGTGCCTGAGGTTACCCACCTTATCTGCGGAGTGGCCAATGGAATGTCAAATCAGATTGAATCTTTAGGTTCCTTATCAAATCTTCAGTAATCGTTTGCGGTTCTGGAATCGCTTCCAGTTCTACCATACTCCCACTACTGTTTTCTGAAAAATAACCATTTCTTTTAAAATGTGGCGAGTTAAGAACAATATCACTATTGATCTTCCATATGGTAGAAAATCAACCCTCGTCATAGCCTGGGTCAACCCACAAACAGCCATTACAGAAACGTGCCTTGAGTTATCCAGAGTCTGGTTTTAATCATAAGCCGGACAACTCCCCGTACCTTAACAATGTTAAGATATGAACTTTACTATATCCAATATAGAACCAGAGGCACTGAATTAATTGAACCAGATTCAAATCATGCAGCTATCTCCAGTGCATGTCAACTAAATGGAAGGAGGCCGATCAGCGTTACTCAACTTAGGAATGCTTCCAATTATGAGTAACCTGAAAGAGAAGCAATTTCTCTTTATCATTACTATCAACTGAATACCATACACAAGTATCTACATCTTCGATCACTTTGAAGAATCCCGATACTTGCTACACTTGGTTTTCTACTCTATTCAAATACCTATAACTCCTCAAAACTTAGACCCTGCGTTTCTACAAAACACATGTCTAAGAACTGAGAAGTTAAAAGTAAACAGAATATAGTATGAGGACCAACCCCTTTGTCCTAATGGACACTGGACAACATACAATACTCTGTATAAGTCCGCTGAGTCTAACAACTCTTTCACTGCGTGTCGTAGGTTGAAAACTGTACTTATGGTTAAGAAGAATTACACCGCTGTTTAATGCTCCTTACCTAACCATCTATTGATATAGGTAAATATCATCGACATAATATCAAAAGGTATATCTCACTCTATGAAAATAGACGTACAGATATATCAATTTGAAATTGGTGCACAACAGCGGATATTCAAAACCAAATATTTGCCGACCGGCAAACAGCCCAGGTGATCTCCTCAAATATCACCGATTACAACGAATCCCGATATAATGAGGATGATCACCCAATTCCCAATAACTTACTCCCACTCATCATCTGTAAAACCATACAGATGTGAGAATCAAACCTGGTAAATACATACCCTGGAGAAAGTGTCTAATCAGGAAATCAGTTTTCCTTTAACAGTACACAGTTGAACTGAAACATTGAAATGTTTCGATGGGGTATCCTGGTATTCCTAGTAATTCCTCTACCATTATCCAGATTCATAACCGTATAATTCTTTCCCACCTCTCCAAATCCCTTTATATGTCTTTAGTCGTTATCTTCTGCACACCCCTTAGGCCAAATGGTTTTCTTCCTTCCCTACCGTTCGGCACCAGCCTATGGTTTGGAAGAAGACTATCCAATAAGCATAATGGGTGTACTGTCCTAGCCCTAGGAGCACTCGCAATGCGAGAGAGGGTGAAGATAAAAGAAAACCGAATAAACCTTATTCCTATTTCTCCTGGACCAGAATCTATCCCCGAACTGGAACGAGTTCCTTTCGAGTTCGTATATAACCATACGATGGAGTATCCAATAAACTGTGGATCTTCATAGCGATACGGAGTGTCCTGGAGAAATACAAAGGTGATTTAGGATTGGCGAAGAAATACTTGGTTTGGTCGTGAATATCAGTCGCAATTTACTTTGCCCTCTTACTAATCCCTTGCTTTGTCTTAATCTTAATACCTTCTGCACACCATCGTTATGCTAATTGGTTTTCTTCATCCCCACTGTTCGGCACCAGCCTAAAGTTTGGAAGAAGACCATCCAATTTGCGTAATAGGTGTACTATCTCCTAAACTAAGGAGTACTCGTAACTTGAGAGAAGGCAAAAAGGAAAAGACAACCGATTAATCCTATCCGTTTTCTCCAGAACCGGAAACCATCCTCGAATTCCTTCGAGTTCGTATCTAACCATACGATGGTTTTGTCCAATGGAAGTGGACGTTCGTAGTAATACGGGGTGTCCTGGAGAAAAGGGTAAAAGTAGGAGTGGCAATGAGGTCTGCAACTCTGACAATCCAAAAGCCAGTGTTAAGAAGGTTCGGTCAACTTGGTCACTGAGTCATAGTCTAGGGTCGGGTCAATGGTCGCTGCCATAGAGAGAGAGAAAAGAAACACTCAGCGTGCACTCTAACCTAGATCAGAATGGTTACCAATTTATTTAATCTGGAAACCTCCCACTGTACCTCAAATTCTCCTCCAAACCTGAAAGAAGAATTAGTCGGGGTCACCCGAGGAGTAAACCAACTCATCAGTGGGAATCGGGATCCAACTATCATTGCATGATAACGTGACGGAATCCGCTCATGCTATCACACTCCAGAAGGTATGCGCATATCTGGCAAGTTTCAGTTCTTTTGAAACTCCCGATGTGATTTTTACCCCATGCTCTTATGACCTTGACTAAGGCCAACAAATCATAAGTCACATGTCAAGTTCTACCCGTCATTGTCCAAGTTGATTTGAACCCACCAGTACAAGCCCTTGACTAGGGCCAACAAGGCTATACGACTGTCCCAAAACAACGCATCTATCTATGCTACATATGAATAACCAACAGCTACCAAACACTGTGCCTTGACTATGGCCAACAAACACAGCTTGAATACTATTGACTATCCATATGAAATGACGGAGGGCTACGAATGGTTTCTGGCGAAAACCTTTAACGTAATGAACTTGATATCGTTGAAGGAACGGATAGCTTTTTAGAAAATATAGTGACGAAAACATTTACTAAAGAGGTCACTCCCGGTGAAGGGATCTCGGCTCTTTCCCCGTAGAATGAGGTGCAGGATATTCCAACTGAATACCACGATGCAAAGCAAAAGTAATCGGCTATAGTGAAGTTAATGCCCTGACGCAAACTACTGTCCAAAGGGTCACTCCCGGTGAAGGGATCTCGGCCCTTGCCTCGTCGACTGAGGAGCAGGATATTCCAAATGAATACCACGATGCAAAACAAAAGTGAACGTCCTTACAATAACAGCTTTTTGAAAAGTGTTCCAACAACATCAGAAAAGGTTTGTTTTAACTTGCATTGATCCGAATCAATGCAGTCCCATCAATTGATCACACCATAAAGAACGAAAATATACTGACGTACGTATATGCCATCCGCATTCGCCATTGGGTCCCATCATCACCCGTTAGGTTAGCTAACCAACGGCAGAGCGGGGACTGGACTAGCACGAATGAAAAACATATACAACATCTACTAATATATATACCAATATATAGTATTTCGCTCAAGGAGTGAATAAAATGCAACATCACAGAAATGTACAGCATCACAGAACAATACAGATATCTGGGATCCCCGGGTTTCACAGAGCCACTGCTGAAACCCGACGTTCCCCTTGTCGTGTGGATAGCCTGTGCAATGAAATCCTAGACCCCTACGGGCGCGGCAAGTCACCCGCCAAAACCTGAAGCGAGGCAGCCCCCTTCAGCACCGTGAATGGACCACCCAGCACTTCACGGAATCCGGTAACTTGGGCATCCCTCCTGGGTCAACCTGTACCCCCTACGAGTGCGGCGAATAGCCCGCCAATTCCAGACTGAAGCCCCCTCCGTCCCAATGCCATGAGATGCGGGCTTGTTGCCCTCCAGAACCCGGCTATCCGTGCACCCCTCCGCGGGGTAACCCTAGTACAGAAAGTGAAATATACATACAACGGGTACATCGACCGCAACCTGGCCGTGCCCCAAAAAAATAATACAAACAGGCAGTGACGGCAGTCCACGTGTCGGACGCTCGCCCCGCAACAACAAATGTACATAATACAACAAAACTGTACTAGCATTGCATCCAGGCTATCCCCACGACCGATCCGCAACATCACAGCAAAAACACAGAACATCAACGTGAAAGTCACGTTCGCAAATCCGTCTAACCGGGCTATAGCAGTTAGACCGGATTTACCGATCGAGTGACATTCACGGTCGCAGATATAATGTAAATACTGTGAAATAATGTGTTTAAAATATCCGATCGATCAAAAATTAACAAGTGGGTCCCCAAGCAATACTGTAGCACTCACAGAAAATCTGGGCCCAATATTAATATTCCAAAACCCCTAAAATAAGCCCAGAAGCCCACTGGAAAAATATGATACAGTGACGACACCAATGTGCGGCGGAACCGCGGCCTAAGGGGGGGTTTGGCCGCGGTTCCGCACTTCAGTGATCGAGTCACTGCGTCGAATTTTTACAGTGTTCTTAGAACTCCCTGCACATCATTCTGAGACAACCTGAAAAATTTTTAGAGACCAAAAAATTTCAAAAAAAAAACTGATGTGAACAAAAATGCAAGTTTTGGAATTTTGGTCGATCGGACATGAAAAACACATCAAACGAAGCTAGACGAAGTTAATGGCGAGTCTCTGATACTACTGTAAGTGCACGGCGACGCCCCGGCCATCAATCCGACGGCCAAATGCGGAAACGGTGATAAACTTTAATTTTGCGAACTTAGCAAACCGGCACCACCGCGTACTAAACCCCGGATCGGGCCATTAAACTAGTTCTAGCAAAGTAACAAGATAGAGAAGAGATATACCGACTGATCCGAGTCCTCCGGTCTTCATCTCCACTGCGATCTCCTCGCGGAAACTCCGGTCGTCGCCTCCTCGCCGGAAGAGCACCACATCGCCTGTTCCTTTTACGGGCTCCCACCTCAATACCGAGGCAACTCGGGCATGAAGCCGGCAAGTCGACATGCCCAAGATATGCTGTAGAATGTGTAGTGCTTTGTCTCTTTGGGGTTATGTTGCCTTGATGGAGGAATCAGCAAGATATGAACATGGGGATTTTTGTAGCAATGAAAAATGAGATGGATGATATATTTCCCACACCAAAATGAAACTCTCTTATTTTCCCTCCCCTCTCAATATTGTGGCCGGCCAAACTTGCAAGGAAATGGTGGAGGGAAACAAAGTATATCACAAGAGGGAGGTGATGGTAGGATAAAGCAAGAGGTGACTTTAAACAAAACATCAACCATACCCAAATCATATCAAAACCCATACCCTCTCTTAATCACCATTAATGCAAGAGAATCAAAATGATGGTGGAAAAGATATGATGCTATCATAATCAAAACAATTGCAAGAAACCCCCTCCACAAATGTTATTTGCACAATTGCAAATAACCCCCTCCATCGGAAAAGTCCGGCCGGGAAAGAACAAAGGAAAACCGGCCGGAACGGAATGCAAACTGGCAACTCCAGAAAACTGGTCCCGTAATAAATTACAGGAAAACCCCGATACTGTGCATACACACCCGCATCTGTATTCCGTCCGGATACAAATGCAAAGAGACAAAATCTACACTGTACTAAACTAGGATCCGGCTTAAACCAAAGCCGGCTAGTAAAGTTTGTCCGATCCTGATCCGTGTAATACCGCACGAATCTGATCGAACCCTGCCATATAACTATACGGCCTCTAGTACAAAACCGTCCGATCCTGATCCGTGCAATACACCACGTATCTGATCGGACCCTGCCATATCTCCATACGGCCTCTACAGCGTTTCTCCCGAAAGCTTGAGTAACTGAAAGTGTGGTGGACTCTAAAGACTCGTCAATACTATGGTTGTGGATTTAACCACTAGCACGTCAGAGGTATAAGCCAATACGTGACGGGCCACCAGCTATTGACTAAAAGGGATGTCGATGAGCGAACTCATCCTGACACCCTACTGAGCCTGTCAGTGACAATATCCGTACAGTCAGGTCCGTTCGTCTATGAGCATCGCATGGCGGGCCTAGGGGGTGGGTAAAAGTCAGACCCCCAAAAGCGGTACAAGTCGTGTCGGAGTGTAGCCCAGAACACCCTGAGATACTACTGGAATACCTACCAGTAAATCTCCTGCCTTGGCCAAGGACTTCGTGTAATGGCTCTCCTGGACACAGCGCGACCTCACCCCCAATACCGGAAGAGACGAACCCCTGAAGATCCGCTCACTGCCTCCATGTGGCTCGGGACTGTACCCAACTAAAACCTGTTTGCACGACTCCTTTGAGCCGTGGTAGGGTAGTAATCAAAGCACAGTGGGAACTCACACGAGACAAATGACGATCCCCAAGTCGATGAACTAACCTGTACACATGTCACCAGGGAACTGCTATCTGACGTCAGGTATAAGACCAACTAGCATATTCCCGGCGAGTCCTGTCCGGTGTACTCATAACCCAATGAGCACCTGTATACATCTTAGGTGAACCAACTGACACCAGTGGCTTGCGAGACCGGCCACCGCCCCTCGTCGGGGTCTCGACTGTATACACTAGTCTACTCTGGAGAATCGATGCCCTGTCTCGAAACTCCTACGACTAGGGACCTTTTAAGGATGTGCTTATAGACTCCAGCTCTCATTTATATGATCGCCCTCATACTGCTGGCAGTCAAGCAAGAATCCTAGGGGCTCTATCAACGTGTAATAGCGACATGTCATGTCACCTAAAGCAGTACACGATGATAAAGATAAACCAGATAGCAAACTATCATCTCGAGTAAGACTGTCGTACCGGGATAGGTCCTCCCTCAATCATTGCAATCACGTGCCTGTGATCCAATAATTGACTCTGAGGGCACTATCTCCAACATCGAGTCCGGGTCTCCTTACCCTAGAATTGGTAGGGTTGCTTGCCGCTCTCGTAGGGGTCTAGGGGTATGGGATTGGCTATTCATCATGACCGTGGAATCCGTGTTTTATAGTGGCTCGTATTGAAAACACGGACGTCCTAGTATATCCAATATTTCATATGATATTTTCTGTTGCGTTATCTGTGATGTGATCATGTGATTTGTTCAGATAGATATAGTATATAGTATATATGATATATTATATAGACGTTGCTTATGTTTTACACCCGCGCTAGCCCTGCCACGCTCTGCCGTTAGTTACCTAACCTAACGGTGCAGACGGGACATCGAGGCGAATGCGGATGGCATAAGCGTACGTTATATTTATCTGTGATATTTAGGTGGACTTAAATGATGGGATATTCATTAATGAGATTAATGAAAGAAAATAAACCTAATTGATGTTGTGGAATCGAATTTCAAAATAAACAGGTAGCTACAGTTCTTGCTTTGCATCGCAGTGTTCATTGTAGAACATCCTGCACCTTATTCGATAAGGAAAGGACCGAGTTCCCTTCACCTGGAGTGACTCCTTTAGCAATAACTGGTAGATGCTACACACTCGGTTTGTCTTTTGATTGCTTCTATAGTTTCTGCTTTGCACAGTGATATATATGATATATCCCGCACCTCATTCGACGAGGAAAGGGCTGACGATCCCTTCACCGGGAGTGACCACTTGAGCAAAACTAGAAAAGCTTCAAAAACATTCCATTTAAAAACCATTTGATTCCGCAACGAGATCAAATTCAAAGCGTTAAATGTTTTCATAAAAACCATTCGCAACCCTCCGTCATTTTAGGAAGTAGAGTACTTAGTATTCGTGTTGTGTTTGTTGACCATAGTCAAGGCACAGTGTACGGTAGCTAAGTGATGTCTTCGTACACCGCATATGATGCGATTAGTTAGGACAGTCATGTGGCTTTGTTGACCTTAGCCAAGCGTCATGTGGGTGGGTCTAATTAATCACGAAATGACGGGTAGAACTTGACTAGTATCTATGATTTGTTGACCTTAGCCAAGGTCATAGGTGCTAGGGGTAAAATCCATTATCGGGAGTTTCAAGTGTTGATATTTGCAATGAGATTGCATACCTTCTATGTGATAGTTGGATCCCGATACCCACTGCGAGTAATTGTTACTCCTGGGAGAGTTTTTCACTTTGCAATTAGCCGATCAAGTAGGTGTCTAGAAAGGTGTAAACGGGGTTACGCCTCTGGAAAAACGAGGTTTACTGGAATTAGGTTCGTGCGAAAGCACGGAGAACCTCCCTCAAAGTACCGACACTGGCCTTGCTGAAAGATTGGCGAATTTGTAGAGTGTAATTAATCCCGGCTAGTCTTTTCTTTTAGAGTTTGAAGGAAGATTTGATAAAAACAGTGGGAGCCATCCTGATTAGATAAAATATATAACCAATCTAATCTTGCAAGAGCGCACGCTGAGTGTTTTCTTCTCTCTCTCTCCAGGTAGCTACCATATCACGCCTTAATCAAGATAATAATATGGATGTATTGACCGAACCCGCTTGTTATACTGAGCTGGGGAACGTTGGTCCCGCTCCAACTTATAATTGTTATAAGACAGAGCAGGAAATAGGGGAATACCAGAATTCCTATGCCACCCAAACGTAGAAAGTGCATATGATGCATGTCCTTCGGGTGTGTTCATTACAAAGAACTGTTTCTCAGTATCCTCTGCATCCTGGGTATATGATACCAGATCAGGATCCCAGATATGTAATCTGTTACATAGGGCTACCGAAAGGTAGAAAAACTGAGAACGGGTGATAAGTTTCATGCGACAGAAAATGGGGCAAGTGTTGCAGCCAAGTCTGTTGGTCACTGTCACCCTGTATTACCAATACATTGATTCTGAACAAATGCTATTAGATACCGAACCTGATATACAAAATCATATCAGTCTCTTTATTAGTAAAGAAGGATATAATTTTATATTGATGAATAATGTTTTGAACATTTGCTATATCAAAAGTTGATCGGTTTAGGCGCGTTATCTAAAAGCATTGACGTTCTAAATCAAACTACAGTTCTTAGTATACAGAACACACACACAAGAGGAAGAGTTCAGAAATGAACGAATTCTTCTTGAGGCATTGTAGACTAGGTCATATCAATGCGACCCGACTGGCTGAAGTTATATTTTAGATGTATATTTAAATCAGTTTGAATTTACATCTTGTGAAACTTGCCAGTCATGTCATAAAGATTAGATGACCATAGCTCTGTTTATTAGAAACAGAGAAAGAGTTAGTAAACTCTTGGGACTGATATATGATGATGTATGTAAACTCCCCTGTCTATACATGCCAGGACCGGTTCTTTGTAGTTCATTATATTCTCTGATAATCTCTCAAGATTCAGTCATATGTTCCTGTTGAAACATAAGTCCGAAGCTTTTGAGGTATTCACAGAATATAAGTTGGAAGTAGAGAACCAAAATACGGGTATAAGTATTATGTTCTATGATAAGATCAGGGAGGAGAATACTTGTGTATGGAATCCTTGGACTATTCTAAAGGAAAATGAGATTCTCTCTCAGTATTACTCCTCTGAATACACCACAGCACAACGGTGTATCGGGGCGGAGCAATCGCACAATATTAGATATGGTGTGCTCTATGATGAGTATTACTGAGTTACCTATTTCCTTTTGGGGTTGTGCACTTGAGAAGCTGCATACCTATTGAATTAGGTTCGAATCAAATCAGTGCCTACCACTCCATATAAGATATGGTATGGGAAGAGCCTATCTCTTAAGTAAGTTAAGATTTAGGATTGTCCGGCCTATGTCTGAAGCAAAATCCGGACAAAATCGAGGCAAGGTCAGTTCTGTAGAACTGGAAAGGTTCCAGCTATACAAAACTGCTGATGATTTGACAGAACCAAAGGATTCAAAAGTCCCCAACGAACCTCAGCCTCTCCGCCGATCTAGTAGGGTTCCTCACCTGCCTGAGAGATACTTCGGTTTCTCGATGACAGTGGGAGCGTGGATTGCATCATGAGATGATGGCCTAATTAGTTTCGAGCAGGCCATCAAGAGTAGGGACTCTGTAAGAATGGCTGGATGCTTAGCGATCTGAGATGGAATCCATGTACACCAACAAAGTATGGACTTTTGCTGCTATATCTGAAGGGTTAAATCTCCATCAGGAGCAAGTATATCTTGAGAAGATTACTTGGTGTAGATGGAAAAGTTGAGACTTTCAAAGCTAGACTTGTTAAAGGCTTTAGTCATCAACCAGGTGTGGATAATGATGAAACCTTTTCTAGGGACTATGCTTAAGTCCATCCAGATCCTACTTGCCATTGCTACATACCATGACTACGATATCTGGTGGTTGGGTGCCATGACTACTTTTTTAAATAATGATTTAGAAGAGAACGTCTATAAGAACACAGCCAGAGGGCTTCGCAAACAGTGGGAGCAGCGGAAACGTGTGCAAGTTGCTTTACATAATAAAGCAGGCATCACGGAGTTGGAATGTCTGTTTTGATGTGATAGTCAAAGTGTTTGACTTCATCAAAAATAGTAGATGAACCTTGTATATACAAAACGGTAGTAGAGAGTAAGGTAGTCATCCTCGTATTGTACGTGGACAACATACTCTTGATAGGAAAAGGGTTTCCTAGACTACGATCGGTCGATCTCCTCTTGTCACATGGATTCTCCAATAGGATAAAGGTGATACCTCCTCGATCCTGGGGAGAATCATCGGAAAAGTTCCAGGGTGATAAGGACGATTGAATGTCAGTCGCAGGAATTGTCTTTACCCTCAGTGGAGGGACGGTATGTTGGAAGTGTTCCAAGCTGGATACTGTGGCAAACTAGACGATAAAGGCTGGTAACATCGCTATTAAAGATACTACCAAAGAGGCAGTTTGGGTGTATATTGGTTCATAAGATGAACATGTTCCTACCATTGTATGACAATGGATGTGTGGCTTTGGCCCATGAACCCTGGTCCCATCAGAGACCCAGACATATTCTGAGGCTGTATCACCTGATCATGGAGATAGTTGATCACCAGGGTGATCGAGGTTAGGAGAGTAGACTTAGAGGATAACGCGGCGGATCCACTCACAAAGGCTTTTTCCCAGAGATAGACTTATATGGGATGGTTGAGTATTAGATACTACAACTACTGCTACAGATGGCCCTAGTGCAAGTGGGAGATTGTTAGTTATATGTATGCCCTAGAGGCCATTACTGTGCATTGGATGTATATTATAGTGGATGCTGGGACATATATAGGTAGGACTTTCTTGCTCGACATGATAGTACGCTATCTGGTTACTCTTTATCTTAACATGTATACTTTCTGTCTCTCTGTTACATGTTGATAAAGCCCTTAGGATGTGTACTCGACTTCCTGGACTATGATGCAGATCATACTAGTGGGGCATGGGTAGTCAATGAGTACATCCTTTAATGTTCCTAGTCGTGGGAATATCGAGACCGGGCATCGATATTCCAGAGTAGACTAGCGTATATCGTCTCGACCCATGCGATGGGCGATGGATGATCCCATATCCATTTGTGTTTGACATCAGAGATGGTATACGGGTGCTCAGTGGAGACTGGGTACACTGAACGGACTCGCCGAGAACTCCCAGATGGTATTATACCTCACGTCAGATGGCAGTTCTCTGGTGACACTGTTACAGCTTTGTCTGTTAACCCGAGATCGTCATAGAGTCTTGTGTGTCTCCCACTGTGCTTTGAATAAGTCCACCATTTTTGTTTCATGCTTAACCCTAACCATTCAACCTAACCCTAGTTTATTCTCTACACCTAACTATGGTTGAAAATATGATAAGTTTCATTTTATTTTCTATTTTTCAAATACTTATGATATTCTCTTCTTCAACAAAGAAGAAAGCTTGCAACCTTTAATGGCAACTTGAGAAAAAGAGTGAGAAATCCAATTCTAAAGTGAACCCACTTCCTATTTCTTCATTCTCTACCACTTGCCAAGTAGTATAGGGTGTTTTCTTTACAAGTTTCATGACTTGGTGAAGTTGGAGTTTGATCTTGAGTTGCCTCGACGTAGATCATCTTCGGCATCGAAGTCGACGACCTAGCCCGATCAATTCTTCGATGAATCCACCGCGAGAGTCTAGGATTCCGATGGGTACAGCGGAGGGACGTCATCACGGAGCTAAAGAGGTGGAGGACCGGATCTACAAAGGTTGTAGCCCCTTTTCTTTAAGTTAAAGTTGTTTACTTGCATAGCATCGCCTATACATCTAGTTAACGATCCGTATTAGGGTTTGTAGGCACATGGAAAAATTTGAATTGGCCATGTTTGATCACTTGTAGAACCTCATGGGTGTGCCTAGGAACCCTACATATATGATGTGTATGAGCTACTGGACCAACCCCGACACCCTACCCCAAAAAGTGGCTGTGCCCTCTCCCATGCTAATCCGAGCTCGCTGGCCTTGGGTGCTCCCATGGTGTTCGTCTTGCTACAGGGGGTTCGTAGGGTCAAAAATGGGTCTCTGGTATTGTTTCCTTAACTCAAAACTATCCCAGGTCATCCCAGATTAACCTGCACGCTCCAATTCCTCACAAACCGACATGAAAGTTCTGTAATTCCGTATTTTGGGTTTCAGTTGGGCTTGGTCTGGGTTTCTATCATTATACGGGGTCTAAGTCCTCAATAATGCTCAAGTTCACCAACACAACACAAATAAAACCCTAACCCTCTCTAGAATTTTCCAAAGTGCACAAAACTACATGAAATCGATTTTAATCTTGAATAAAGGCGAAATCAATTGAAATACTATTCTATTTGTGAAGGGATTACCTCATTTGACACTCATGAACCCTCTACAGCGCCAAAAAACAAACTTTCTTGGTCCAAAGTTTAGCTTGAGGGCTTGTGCTTAATTTTTGTGAAGAGGAGATTGGGTTTTGGTGTTGTTTTGAAGTGGTTTTGGGGTTTTGAAGTGGAGGTAGAGGAGGGTGCTACCATGGGAGTGAGGGAGGAGAGGAAAAGATGAAGAAGATGAATGATGAATGAAAACAAATGAGAGCCATGCTTGGTTGACCCCCCCTCTCTCATGCCCATCCCTCTTGCAATCATTGTGTCTCTTTTTTCCTTTTCTTTTCTTCTCTTTTCTTTTTAAAAGGCCATGCATGATAAACATAAGGATCAGCCATGATACAAAAATGTAACAAGTGTGAAAAATGTGACATGTGCATGTCATGTACATAAAAGACGCTTAATGCGCGATTAGCGATATTTAATCGCGATTAGCGTTAAAAGTGCATGTAAAAATCATAAAAATTCATAATTCGCCTAAATCACATAAAACACCCTCTTTTCAGTAATTTCCATAATTTTCCAAATTTTTTCCAATTTATCGGTATTTAATTATACCGCCCTATAAAATATTCAATATATTTATTATTTAATTATAAAAATTCCCAAAAATAATATTTTATTTTTCTGAAATGTTACAGATGGAGATCATACTAGTAGGGCTAGGGTAGTTCACAAGTACATCCTTTAATTATTCCTAATCGAGGGAATATCGAGACAGGGCATCGATATTCCAGAGTAGATTAGCGTATATGCTTCTTGACCCATATGATGGGCGATGGATGATCCCACATCCATTGGTGTTTGACATCGGAGATGGTATACGGGTGCTCAGTGGAGACTGGGTACACTGAACAGGACTCGCCGATCACTCCTATATGGTAGTATACCTATCGTCAGATAGCAGTCCTCTGGTGACACTGGTACAGGTTAGTCTGTAGGCCCGAGATCGTCATAGATTCATGTGCGGCTCCCATTGTGCTTTGATTTCCTCCTTACCACGCTCAAAAGAGACTTGCAAACAGGTGGATTTTGGGTACAGTCCCGAGTCGTATGGTGGCAATCAGCGATAGGAGGGGTTCGTACTTCCCGGTATTGGGGGTTGATGTTTCGCTATGTTCGATTGGCTATAACTGGAAGTCCCTAGCCAGGGCTGATGCCGAGATATACTGATAAGTGTTATCAGAAGTTTCTCGAACCGTTATAGGCCAGACATCGACATGACTTATCACGATACTAGGGTCTGACGATTTCCACCCCTAGACATGATAAGCGACATATCAGACGAAGAGACCGGACTGTACGGTAGTGTCACTAATAGGCTTCATAGAGACTATGGACGAGCTTGCTTATTGATCTTCATATCACTCAATACCCGGGTAGCCGTTCCGTCCAGCTAGTACCGCTGATGGCTTGTAGGTGACTGATATGATCATCGCCTACTGCTGGCATATTGACGAGTCTTTAGAGTCCCTTACAGAAGTTCCCTGGTTCAAGCGAAACAAAGCAGGACACATATGTGATATGTGTGTATGCCTGATTAAATACGAGTATATGATACCGTATTGTAATCTCGCAGTCATCTGTCATCGGTGCGGTTATATGTGATATAACCAGCTTGTCGAATCAAGTGTTGATTCGATAATGTGATATACAGATAAATGATATTAGCCGGTCATGTGTTATATAACAGGATTATTAAATCAAGTATTGATTTAATAATGTGATATATATTATATGTGATATAATTATATCTTAACTAATATCATTAGCTCACTAATTCTTCTTCTTCTTTATATATATATATATATATATATATATATAAATATATATATATATATAAAATGAACCATGGCATTTAAATTTCTATTTTGTGAAAATAGAAATGAGGTGTAAAGTGGAAGCATGGTTGCAAGCATGGGATTTTCTATTGTTTATTCTTCTTGACTCACTATTCAAGCATGGATGCAATTTTATTTTGCATAATTCCATGCTTGAATGAGTAAGGGGTCAGGGCTTGGCTTTCATTCTTGCTCATTCCAAACACTTAGCCATTTTTCCCATGGTTGCTCTCTAGCTTCTTCTTCCTCCTCTTGTCATTGCTCAAGCATCAACCCTCACATGTGATGTGAATCATGAAGCTTGAACACAATCTTGTGAGCTCTTTACATCCCCTACTTCATCATCCCACATCAATCTAGCAAATTAATGTGGTGTGTTTCATATACTAAAGAAGTTTAGTGTAGACTTAGCTTGATCTAGAGCATTTTCGGGTGCATCGTCTTTGGTGCGAAGACAATGAAGGAGGTGTTCATATCATAATATTGCATTATTATATTTCCCATTCTTATTCATTTTACAAATAAACAGGTGCTTTTGATCCATGTTTGCTATATAGTTGCAGGTTACAGGTTCTCGGAACGAAAACAGTGAAAAAGATAAAAAGACGATACAAAAGTGAGACTACGACCAACAAATGGAAGAATCTTGATCAAGACTAAAGTTTGAAGATTAAACGAAGATCAATGGACAATTTCACAAAGCACAAAGGCAGGGCAAGATTCAAGACTTCGACACGAAGCAACGGTAAAAGTCTACGACATTATGCACTGTGGAGATCTGGAAGAAAACTAGAAGACATTCTGAAGAACCAACTGAAGAAAACAGAAGACACCAGCAACAGACATAACCCCAGGAAATTTCAGCCCACAAGCCCACTAAATGGCCGCGGAACCGCGCCCAAAACCCCTGTTTGGGCCGCGGTTTCGCGGCCGTGCGTCGCCCGTGTCGGTGCAGAAAGTTGTGGCGGTGCATCGGTGCTTTGACTAGTCTTTTTATGGGGTAAAATTGTAATTGCAGACGTGACTCGAATTGTAACCCTAGGGTTTCTATGAGCTATAAATAGAATCCCTAAAACCTGTTTTAGGTTATACCTCTTTTTATTTCATCTATTCAGATCTGAAAATTCCTGTGTAAATGTTTGGAGAGAGCCATCAATAAATTAAATAGTTTTATTCCATTGCCTTAGTTTAAATTTTATTATTTGCCCTAATTAGAGAGTTAGATATGTTCTTCAATTCCCTAATGAGCGAGTAGTCTCCTCGCTTGTTAGGGTTAGAATTAGGGAAGGCTTGAGAGATGACGATTTCTCACCCCTTTCTTGCCCATCATACGTTTTTATAGGACTCCATGCATACATGCACACACCGCTCCCTACGGCACCCTATCCCACGAGGTAGCGGTGATACCGTAGTATAAAGGACCGGTTGAGCATGTTTTCCATGGAGGTTAGGGTAAGAATTAAGAAAGGAAGGATAAGAACCTAGAGGAAGAAACACCGCTTTTTCCCGATGGTACTAATCCACTTTATTAATTATTAGCATAACCCCTCATAGATCTTAAATAGGGCATAGAAAGCGGTGAGGAATATTGACTTTCCAAACTTTATCTAAACCTAACCCTAGCAAGATTTTAGTCTAAATCAACTTAGTTTTTAGATTTAATCAATCCGACAACAATCGGAATTAACTTGTTAGAGTAATTAGAAAATACACAACATCCCTGTGGACCGACCCGTACTCACCGGCTAGCTACCAAGCGACGTCGTTCTTGATTGCGGTTATAAACTAATTCTTTGAGACAAATCAAATGGCGCCGTTGCCGGGGATGGCGTGTTATTTTTTTTTGTAATTTCGGGTTAATATAAAATTAAAAAAATCATAAAAACTGAAAAATAAAAAATATAAAAATTTATCAACTTGTTATTTTTTGAAGGGTATTTTCGTTTGAATTTTGCAGGATCGACGAACGGGTTCAGATCTGGAAAAATTCAGAGAGCAAAACAGAAAACAGCAGATCTGAACAAACAGAGGACAATCAGAATAGAGAACAACGAATTTTTGGGGATCTGAACCAATCATTAGGCCGCGGAACCGCGGCGAGGAGGCGACTTTGGCTGCGGAACCGCGGCAGGGTGGTGACATCAGCAAGAAAAATTCCCACTGTAAGTTTTCTCTTCTTCTTCTCTGAACCCCCTGATATATCTTCTGTAAAAATTTCCTATAGGATTCTTTGCGCCAAAAATTTCTCCCCCTTCCAATAATTGATCTTGTGCAGGATTTTTTGCGCCGTGTTAAAAAAAAAATTTGTTTGCAAGTATTAGAATGTGTTTACTACTTTGCGTATTTTAAATTGACTTTAAGGGGTTTGAACACCAATCCAGATTGGGTGGGGATTTCATTACCCTTCCCACGACCCCAAAAATTACATAAGGCATATTGCATTGGCCATCAATTAATTAAAAAAAGATTAGACTCAGCCATAAGGACTTCGCGCTCATTAGGACAAAGGAATAGTTGTAGGCATCGACCGTTGATTCTAACCTGACTTTGTGGTGCCTAGGCTAGACAGGTAGTGAAAGGTAATTTTAAAAGGCCCGTCTCACGGTGATTCGTGAGTGGATCCATCCTTTCTTTACTTGTGCTTACCTGGCCACAACTGGCGGTGAAGAGGCGGTTTGAGGTCCTACTTCTTGCCCTTTGGAACAGTTAGGAGCTGTCTAGCTGACCTAGGTGACCCTAGATCTAGGCTTGATTGTGCATTTATGATTGATTGAACGTGTGTCTAAGCCTTTTATCGAAAATCTTTTTGCAAAAAGCTCCTTAAAAAAAACACAAAACGGAAAATTTTTTTTACAAAAACTTACAACTTGTCGCTAAGAAATCCGTGCACCCCATATTCTTTTTCTTCTCCTTTCTTACATCATGGGTACCCCACCTCACAAAACTCTTATCGAACTTTGGTACCCTCATCCAAACATTGCTTCATACGTGAATTGTTTTGGTCGAATTATGGACGACCCCTCTATGCCCAAAATTTCTTTGAAAGATCGAATAGAAGAATCTAGGAGAAACAGTTCGACTCCACAATCCACTTTGTATCAACCATTTCAACCTTCACCATCTTCTTACGTTGATACTCCTTTTTTGAGTCCTGTTGTAACTCAGAAACCCATGTCTATAGCTGAACATATTGAACAATCTCGTAACCGATCTTTCACTCCTTTCAACACTTCCAATTCTTGGGATCAACAAGTTCATTAACATTTTTATTCAAATGTTGATCCTACTCCTGTCCAACCATTCAATTCCTACCAGTCCTACCCGACTTCCGCACCTTCACTAGACATTGCTTTTTCACAACCATTTGGGAGTTTCACGTATCCAAACAATTTTGAATCTTCTTCTGAAACCCCGCCACAATCCATGTCTAGTCTGGAACAGTCGTTGGAAGCTTATATGGTAGCGACAAACCAAATGATGAGGAATGTGGATGCGTCTATGGCCGTCCTTATGCAACCTAGTGAACCGGTAGCTAGTTTCCAACTAGCTCCAAAAATTCCAATGTATGATGCGGCAGTTGGACAGATCGAGAATTTGAGTGGAGAGAGAGAGCTGTGCACCCTTCCAAATCGAACCTACCCATCACCAATTGAATCCCACATCTCCGGTTTTGAATGTCTAACAAGTGTCCTAAATGATTCATCGATTGAAAATAAAAATGAGTTGTGCTACTTTATAGTGCTTGATTTGCCAGAGTGTGAAGGGTCTCTTTCGAGTGAAACCATTACCAATCCTTTCGATCTCTACACCTCCAATCTAGAACATGAATTGAAAAACATCCATGCTTTTGATGAGGTGTCTACAAAATTTGATTTTCACTAGATTGAGGATATTGACGCCGGGAATATTTTGGATGATGAGCCCGTAGATTTGACAGAAATTTTATCTCCAATTCATCATCCCGAGCCATTAAATGTTTCTCCCGAATCTCATATGCGTCTTGATTTTGATGATAATTGCATGGATGGGATAAGTTTTGAGGAGAATTATGAGGATAGTATTGAGGAGAGTATTGATGATAGTATTGAGGATGAACCATTTTTGTTTGATGTGTCGGATTTTCCAATTCATCCTTCTGAACTTTCAACTGTTATACTTCCTAAATCACCCTCCCTCTTTTCCGTTGTTCCGACCACGTAAAAGATCACGCAGGAGGACTGTGAGCTTGAAAAATTTCTGTTCGATCACAGCAGTTTTGACGCCACTGGTGCATTCCTTTTTGAATCTGAAACAGTTCTCACAGTCGATAACGATTACAAGTGTTTCACTTTTTCGGACGATTTTGAAGACTCACCGTCCGAGTTTGAGTCCTTTGAATTTTCAGATGAGTTAGTTGAACTATCAGACTCTGTTGCTTACAGTCATTTCGAACCATTAATGGAATCCTTCGAGTTTGAAACAGTTTACTTCGGTGAGAATAAGACTGTCCCTAAATCACTCCCCTCCGTCCCTTCCATCGTTTCGACCACGCAAGAATCCGTCGCGTTTCCATTTTCAATGGATGGTTTACCAAGTTTAACGTACCCATGTTTTCTCGCGAATCTTGAAGGATTTGACCCCATTTCTCAACGGGTTGATAGATTATCACAATCGCTTTTAACACATCGGTCATTACAATTTGCGCTAATTTATTCACTCGATTTACACCCTCAAGTTCGTACTACACTCCTTTCTCTTTTCCGCCATTCTTCTCCTCCACCGAGACCATATTCCACCCTTCTTCCCATACGGTCTCGTATGTTTCTCAACTCCTTTCTCTATACTCCATTCTTCCACCAACCCTACCATTATCACGATAGAATTTTTGAATGGTTGGTGCTAACCTTTGGTCTGTGTAAGGCCTTGTATAGTTTGATTTTTCTCCTCCCTAACTCTGAACTTTAACATTAAAAACTGTGGAAACACTGTCTCACTTAAGTTTGGGGGGGACCTTTTTGTATATATATTTTGTTTTTCTTTTAACAATAAAAAAAATTGTAATAAATAAACAGGGGAGCACCGACAATTTTGACCCACTTGGTGTAGCCTGACAGTGAGGACACTGTCAAGTTTAAGTTTGGGGGTATGCTCGGTAAGCCTTCTTCCTTCGCATTCATGTGTATATTTTTGCATTTGCATACTTATTTTAAAAACCCATAAAAACTGAAAAAAAATTATAAAATTATAAAAATTAAAACATTCAATTTTGGCCATAATTGACTTAAGTTTGACATGGCGGTTAACTAGTTAGGAACAACTAGTTCTTAGATTTAGGAAATTAAAAACCCTAAAAATAACCTTTCTTAAAAATTTAACGGTAGAAAGTATATGTCTTTATAGTTTATTTAGAAATAGGCAAATTTTGAGTTCACTTCTTGGGCTAAGTTAAAACAAGGGAAAAGTATTGATATTTTTGTTAAAGTATAAATTTGAAAAATAATTCCTAAGCTTATGTCTAAATTCTGAAAATATATACCCTACAACTTGCACAAACACGAACCTTGAAACTTGGAATAGTAGAAGAGACCTTGAAATGCTCTTGTCTAAAGTCCTTAGTATGAAGGAAAATAAAATAAAATACAAGCGTGAATAAAGAGATAATAAAAAATGAACACTGGTTGATGTGATTACTTAAGGCAGCATTAATAAAAAAAATTTAGCGAGGGTGCTTCATCATCTAGTGCCTTAGACCAACTGGTTTGGGAGTCACTGCTAAAGCCTTAGGTGTTACAAGACTAGGAATTACGCCTTAATGTGCAAACACATTTTATAATCGGTCGTTGGTACCTCAAGAAGTATTAACGGTCGCATGAAGAATGCGTGATCAATTTCATCTAAAACTTCACCAATTAAGAAGTGCTTTGGACGACGGACAAGAGTATGATAGCTTGATTTGAATTTCCAAGTGTAGGGGTGATATATACACACATGTAGGGGTATATGATTGGGGTTTAGATAAGAGATAGGAATGAAAGATAGGGCTTATATCTTTAGTAGAGATGATAGAAATTCCTAAGTTGAGATGGAACCCTAGAAGGAAAGCTTAAAAGATGCCAAAATCTAAGTAAATCTACAAATCATATATAATCTTCAGTTAAATGATAAGGAAGCGTGAAAAATATGGGTGGATAATTTATGAGTCGAAGATAATAGAGTTCTTGTTAGAAAACCTAATTGGAGAATAAAAGTCAATGGGCCAAATTGATAGGATTTTGTCGGTAGTATCCGCTAAAAACTCTCAGGAGACAACACTCCTCCTATTAGGGACACCTAGAGGTTTAACGGCTTGTTGCACGAGCTCAGTGCAATCGCGTTTCCCTGTGAAAGTGAGGCTAGGTCATTTTCGAGAATAAAACTAGATTTGCTCGAGGACGAGCAAAAGATATGTTTGGGGGTATTTGTTCCTATCATAATATTGCATTATTATATTCCCCATTCTTATTCATTTTACAAATAAACATGTGCTTTTGATCCATGTCTGCTATATAGTTGCAGGTTATAGGTTCTCGGAACAAAAACAGTGAAAAAGATAAAAAGACGATACAAAAGTGAGACTACGACCAACAAATGGAAGAATCTTGATCAAGCCTACAGTTTGAAGACTAAACGAAGATCAATGGACAATTTCATAAAGCACAAAGGCAGAGCAAGATTCAAGACTTAGACGCGAAGCAACGGTAAAAGTCCACGACATTATGCACTGTGGAGATCTAGAAGAAAACTAGAAGACATTCTGAAGAACCAACTGAAGAAAACAGAAGACACCAGCAACAGACATAACCCCAAGAAATTTCAGCCCACAAGCCCACTAAATGGCCGCGGAACCGCGGCCAAACAGTGGTTTTGGCCGCGATTCCGCGGCCAAGCGTCGCCCGTGTCGATGCAGAAAGTTATGGCGGTGCGTCGGTGCTTTGACTAGTCTTTTTAGGGGGTAAAATTGTAATTGCAGATGTGACTCGAATTGTAACCCTAGGGTTTCTATGAGCTATAAATAGAAGCCCTAAATCCTGTTTTAGGTTATGCCTCTGCTTATACCTCTTTTTATTTCATCTATTCAGATCTGAAAATTCCTGTGTAAATGTTTGGAGAGAGCCATCAATAAAGTAAGTAGTTTTATTCTATTGCCTTAGTTCAAATTTTATTATTTGCCTTAGTTAGATAGTTAGATATGTTCTTCAATTCCCTAATGAGCAAGTAGTCTCCTCGCTTTTTAGTGTAAGTCCAAGCTACCTCTCCCGGTACTTACGGGCTTGCAGAATTTGATGAAAAATAATTTTCTAGAGGCGGTAACATGGACTCAAAACGGATCTTTGTTAAACTATCTACCTAACAACCTAACTAGGAGTTATTAACTACTCGGTTAGGGGGTTATACCTTTTTTTCTTGAACTCCTTCGTCTTCAACTCTCGATGGTGTACGGATCGGCTTCACCCCGTCGTCTCCTTGCGCCGAAGATCGATCCACCCGAAATCTTCTACCTTTGGCTTCTTCTTCGAACTTTGAGGAAACTAGTTCACTCGGTTTGCTAAACCTTGTGAACTAGAGTGAGTAGAGGAGAGTGTGTTGGGATTTTCCTCTATGGTTCTTGGTTCTCAACACATGAGACAAGTGAACCATAGACTAGAGAGAGGGAGAGCAAGAGGAAGAAGATGAGCTCAAGCCAAGAGAGAGAAAAGAAATGAGAGAATGAGCAAGACTTTTCTCTCTTGGCTCTCATAATCCATAGCCATCATAACCAATAATAACAATCAAGTATTATGTGATGATTTAAGTCAAAATAGCCATATCATTTCATGCACTCATTTTGCACAAGATAAACAAGCAAGTAAAAGTCTTTGCTATGAAATGATAGCTATTGTCATGATGATGGTCAACTAGTCCAACCTAGTCAACCGGTCAACAAAGTCAAAAACCATGTCACTATAATACTTAATTAATATTATTGTTAATTATATTTTATATTCTCATTAGGGTTTAGCAAAAAGTCAATAGTCAACAGTCAACAGTCAACATGCCTAATGAGAATCCTCTGCCTCTGTCTCTCTGTCAATTGTGCATACACACCCGCATCCGCGTTCCGAGGAACACGAATACATACGAGACAAAATCAATCCCAAAACGTACACTAGTATCTGGCTTAAACCAAAGCCCGCTAGTGTTAACTGTCCGGACACTAAACGTGCACAAGTGCACGGATGTGACCGAACCCTGTCGCAAAACCATGCGACCTGTCGCAAAACCATGCGACCTCTACTCTTTTGCCTAAAGGCGAATAGCTTTCTGTATGGGACTCTAAAGACTCGACACTACGCTGGCAGTGGGTTTAACCACAGACCGCAAGCGGCACTAGCTGTGCGTAACGGTCCCCAGGTAGATGCCGACAAGAAGACTGATGAGGTGAAACCATCTGAACTCCTACTGAGCCTGAATGTGACAGTCTCCGTACAGTCCGGTCTGTTCGTCTGATACATCGCATGGCGGGCCTAGGGGGCGGTAAACATCAGTCCCCTAATAGCGGTACAAGTCGTGTCGGAGTGAAGCCCAGAACACCCTGAGATAGCACTGGAAACCTACCAGTATATCTCGTTTGCCCTGGCCAGGGACTACTCGTGTAATGGCTCTCCTAGACACAGCGCGATGTCAACCCCCAATACCGGGAGAGACGAATCCTGTCTAACCGTCACTGTCTCCAAGTGCTTCGGGACTGCACCCAACTGCTACCTATTTGCACGACTCTTTTGTGCCGTTGTAGGGTAGTAATCAAAGTACAGTGGGAACACACTCGAGGCGAAGTGACAGTGTCAAGTCAGCGGACTAAGCTGTACTCATGTCACCTGGGAACTGATAACTGACGATAGGTATAATACCAACCAATCAGTTCCCGATGAGTCCTGTCCAATGTACTCGTAACCTAACGAGCACCCGCATACTATCTCAAGTACGACGTACTGACGGCTGTGGGACAGACCGTCTCCCCTGCTGGGATGAGAAGCGCATATGCTAGTCTACTCCGGAGTATCAATGCCCTGTCTCGATACTCCTGCGACTAGGGACCTGTATAAGGATGTGCTTATGGATTACCCAGCCCCCACGAGTGTGACTGCCATCACAACGCTGGTAATCAAGTAAAGATCCTAAGGGCTCCACTAATGCGTATAGGTGATATAATAAAATAAACACATGTACACATTAAAGCAGAAACAAACCAAGTAGCATACTACCATTTTGAGCAAGATTGTTTATACAACTGTGATATCCCAAGCTTCCATTAAGTAATATACAAACTAGTATGATACAGTAATGCCCTCTAGGGCAAATACACTAACAATCTCCCACTTGCACTAAGGCCATGTACTGGCGTATCGAAGACCTATCATCTTGATCAGCCGCTCGAACTGAGTCTGGGGCAAGGCCTTGGTGAATGGATCTGCAGTGTTATCTTCTGAAGCAACCCTCCGAACCTCGATCTCCTGGCGATCCACGATCTCCCTGATCAGGTGATACCGCCTCAAGATGTGTCTGGATTTCTGATGGGACCTGGGTTCCTTCGCTAAAGCTATAGCCCCGTTGTGGTCGCAATACAGAGGTATTGGATCAACCATGGACGGAACCACCTAAAGTTCTTTCAAGAACTTCCTCATCCAGACGGCTTCTTTTGCGGCATCAGATGCAGCGATGTATTCCGCTTCCATAGTCGAGTGAGCAACGGTTTCCTGTTTGGAACTCTTCCAACACACCGCCCCTCTATTGAGGGTAAAGACAAAACCCGACATGGACTTGGAATCATCCTTGTCACTCTGGAAGCTGGAGTCAGCAAAGGCCTCGATCTGGAGGTCTTTTCCGCCATACACCAAGAACATCTCTTTAGCCCTTCTCAGGTACTTGAGAATGTTCTTTACCGCTATCCAGTGTTTCTCCCCAGGGTTTGACTGATACCGGCTTACCACACTCAGTGCATAAGCTACATCCGGTCTGGTACACAACATCACATACATTATAGAGCCTACCGTAGAAGCGTAGGGTATAATAGACATGCGATCCCTTTCCAAATCAGCCTTGGGAGACATCTCTTTGGAGAGGGTGATCCCGTGACAAGCCAGTAGGTTACCGCGCTTGGAATCTTCCATACTGAATCTTTTCAGTATGGTGTCGATGTACCTGGACTGTGAGAGTCCTAATATCCTCTTGGATCTATCACGATAGATCCGGATCCACAGGATGTATGAGGCATCACCCAGGTCTTTCATGGAGAACCTGTGTGACAAGAACCCCTTGACCGATTGTAGCATAGGAATGTCATTTCCTATCAGAAGAATTTCATCCACGTATAAAACGAGGAATACAACAGTTCTTGCTACAAATCTACTATAGATGCATGGATCATCTAGATTTTTGATAAAGCCAAATTCTTTGACCGTCTCATCAAAACAGATGTTCCAACTCCGCGATGCCTGCTTTAGTCCATAAATGGACTTAAGCAACTTGCACACCTTTCCGCTGCTCATACTCTGAATGAAACCCTCTGGCTGGTCAATATAGACACACTCCTCTAAATTTCCATTTAGAAAAGCGGTCTTTACGTCCATCTGCCAAATCTCATAATCGTGGAAGGCAGCAATGGCAAGAAGAATCCGAATGGATTTCAGCATAGCCACTGGAGAAAAGGTTTCGTCATAGTCCAAACCAGGTCTTTGACGAAAACCCTTTGCAACAAGTCTAGCTTTATAGATCTCAACCTGTCCATCTACACCAATCTTTCTTTTGAAGATCCACTTGCATCCTACAGGTTTTACCCCGTCTGGAGCAATGTCCAACGTCCATACTTTGTTGGTGTACATGGACTCCATTTCGGTCCGCATTGCATCCAGCCATTTTACCTAGTCAACGCTTTGAACGGCCTGCTGGAAGCTAGTAGGCTCATCATAATCAATGATGCAATCCTCTCTATCCCCATCTATGAGAAAACCGTAGTATCTCTCGGGCGGATGAGATTGCCTACTACTCCTGCGGAGCGGCGTAGGAATGTCCTGTTCTTTTGAGCACTCTGGTTCTACTAAGCTTTCAGTAATAGTCTATGGTTCTAGAATTTCTTCCAGTTCTACTGCGCTCCCATTAATTTCCTTTTCTAAGAACTGGTGTTTTAGAAAGTGGGCATTACGAGAAACAAAGACCTTTTGTTCCTCTGCATGGTAGAAAAGATACCCCCTGGTGTTCTTTGGGTATCCCACAAACTTGCACAGTACTGAGAGTGCCTCGAGTTTGTCCGCATGTTGCTTTTTGACAAAAGCTGGACATCCCCAGATCTTCAGATACTGAAGATAGGGTTTCTTCCCACTCCATAACTCGTATGGTGTGGTAGGCACAGTCTTAGTGGGAACTCGGTTCAAAAGGTTTGCGGCTGATTCTAGCGCATATCCCCAGAATGATCGCGGTAAATCAGTGTTACTCATCATGGACCGTACTATATCCAATAGGGTTCGGTTCCGTCTCTCCGATACACCGTTATGTTGCGGAGTGTATGGAGGAGTAAGGTGAGAGAGAATTCCATTCTCTTTTAAATAATACAGGAACTCCGCACTTAAGTATTCACCACCTCGATCAGATCTTAGTGTCTTGATACTTTTGCCGGTTTGTTTTTCTACCTCATTCTTATATTCCTGGAATTTTCCAAAGGCTTCGGATTTATGTTTCATTAAGAAGACATGTCCGAACCTTGAAAAATCATCCGTAAAAGTAATGAAGTAAGAAAAACCGCTTCGTGCATGTGTAGACATTAGATCGCACACGTCGCTGTGTACGAGTCCCAAGAGCTCGCTCGCTCTTACTCCGTGTCCAGTGAACGGAGTCTTTGTCATCTTTCCTTTGAGACAGGATTGACAAGTTGCATGTGATTGATATTGGAATGGATCCAAATATCCTTCTGTATGTAACTTAGTCAATCTTCTCTCATTGATGTGACCCAGTCTACAATGCCATAAGAAAGTCTGATTTATTTCCGGAGACTTTCTTTTGTGTGTATTCTGGACATTGAAAATCTATGGTTGGTTTAATACGTATATACCATTGCTTAATATACCTGACCCAATCAGAACTTGATTAAGGTGAATGTTTACAACATTACTTACAAATGCAAATTCATAACATTCTTTAGACAATAAAGATACAGAAATGATATTACAAATTGCATTGGGTACAAAATAGCAATTACGCAGAACCAAAATGTGTCCATCTGACAACCCCAGGTGATAGTCCCCCACGGACTCAGCATCCATGCTAGCTCCATTTGCAACTCTGAGGGTCATGTCGCCTGCTTTAAAAAACCTACGCTTTCTCAACGCCTGCAAAGAATTACAGATATGAGATCCTGATCTGGTATCCAATACCCAGGACGTAGAGTTTATTGATAGACATTTTTCAATAACATACACACCTGAAGCTGAAATCGCTACCTGCTTCAGATCCTGTGTTCTGGCTTTCCAAGCCCTGCAATCTTTCTTCCAGTGTCCACTCTTATGACAGTAGAAGCATTCGTCTTTATCCACAAGCTTCCCCACTTTCTTTGTTGCTTTTGCCTCTCCCTTTGTATCCACTTTACTAACACCGCCCCTTGGTTTGGCGGGGGCTTTCTTCTTCTTTCCCTTGGCTTTCGCCTTGGACCAAGAAGAGGAAGATCCTCCTACAAACAAAGTGGATGTTTCCCTACTTTTCTGTAGGGTGCCCTCTGCGCTCCTCAGCATGTTGAGGAGTTCTGAAAGTTCAACTTCCTTTTCTTGTAAGTTGAAGTTCAGGATAAACTGGGCGTAAGTGGAAGGAAGAGACTGGAGAATCAAGTCCGTATAGAGCTCATTCTCCAACGTGGTCCCAACGTCCGCGTGCTCCTCTATGTAGCCAATCATCTTAAGCACGTGTTCCGCTACCGATGATCCGACGGCCAACCTTGCCGAAAATAACTTCTTCGACACTTCGTATCTTGCGATACGAGATTGCTCTCCATACAATTCTTTTGTATGGAGAAATATGGATTCGAGGTCCATATTCTCGTGCCTCCTCTGATGTTCGTTGTCCATAGAGGCAAGCACGAGGCACTTGGCCTTCGCGCAGTCGATTTCCCAGGTCTTACGGATTTCCTTATCCGCGACGCTGGTTTTGGGACCTGGGATAGGGGGAACTTTGGTGGTAAGAAGATACCCCAGCTTGTCGTAAGTGATTGCCATTTTGACATTCCTGAGCCAATCTTTGTAGTTTGGCCCTGTCAGTATGTTTTTATCTAGAAGTAACTTAAGTCCAGTCATGTCGATTGGTCGCTGCAATTAGGAGAGAGAGAAGAAACACTCAGCATGATGCTCTTGCAAGTTTAGAGTGGTTTTAATTTGTCTAAACAGGATGGCTCCCACTGTCTCTCGAATCCCTCCTCAAACCAAAAAGAAAGAATTAGTCAGGATCAATCTCACCATACAATTCTTGCTTAACCGTTCGGCCAGGCTGGTGTCGGTACTTCGAGGGAGGTTTTCCAACGCTTTCGCGAAGTTCCTTAATTAAATAAGCTCTTTTCCCTGTGGGAGTAGCCCCGCTAACACCTTTCTAGACACCTACTTGGTTTATAGCATTGATCGTTAAGTGAGAAATTTCCCGAGGAGTAGCATATACTCACAGTAGGATCGGGATCCAAATATCATCGCGTGACGAAACTGAAGGAATCCTACCAGAATCATCACACTCCAAATGGTATGCAACTCTAGCAAGTTTCAGTACTTATGAAACTCCCGATGTGGATTTTTGCCCCATGCTCTTATGACCTTGGCGTGAGGTCAAAATGTCATAAGTCACATGTCAAGTTCTACCCATCATTATCCAGATAGATTTGAACCCACCCGTACCTACCCTTGACGTAGGCCAAAATGGCAGTACAGCTGTCCCAAACCAACGCATTCTATCTATGCAACAGATAAATATCCGGTAGCTACCAATCACTATGCCTTGGCGTGAGGTCAAAATACATAGCTTGAATACTACCGAATATTTAACTGAAAAGATGGAGGGCTACGAATGGTTTTGGCTAAACCGTGAACGTAGTGAACTTGATATAATCGATGGAACGAGATAGCTTTTAAAAGGAGTGGCTCAAACTCCGCATTTAAAAGTTGGTTTTGAAAAGAACCGAGTGGTTTTTCGAAAGTGTTCCAACGACTTTTACTTGGTTTATTTTCTTACATTAGTTCTTTTAATCCGTCCCATCATTTAATCCTACCATTGCAGAAAACAACCAAAATATGACGTACGCTTATGCCATTCGCATTCGCCACGGGGCCCCGTCATTACCCGTTAGGTTACTTAACTAACGACAAAGCGGGGGCTGGGCTAGCGCGGCTGTAAAACATAAGCAACGCCTAAATAATATCATATATAGATATATATTGCAATGATAGCCATTTCAGATCACAGATGAATACATTGGATATACTAGGAATCCGCAATTCGTACGAGCTTGTAACTAAAAGCAGATTACACGGTCACGGTGAAGAGCCAATACCCCACCCAAGACCCCTACGGGTGCGGCAAACTACCCGCCAAGTACCCGAAGCGGAGCAACCTCCCTCAACACCGTGAGTAGGCCACTTGGCACTTCGAGATACCCGGTAGTTTGTGCACCCCCTCCATGGGTCTATCCTAGGAGCAAAAACAGTAAAAAGAAATTATACAATGACGGCTACAACCCCGACCCGGTTGTGCGGTCATACAAATAATTATTATATCAATTTACAAATTTACATGAATTGAAAGAAAAGAAAACACTCGTCTCACAACCCCCGGCTATTCACCCGCGATAATCGAATGAATTCATATACACATACCAATAACATTACAGATCACAGATTTTAATAACCCCCACCAATCGACATATAGCGATTAGCAGACGTTCAATACAAATATCACATCACAGAAATACCCGTCAGCTTCGAAACTCGATCAAAATACGGTTTTTTAAAGCCCCAAAAACAAAATTTTCTTTCTGGAAAATCTGGGCTGAAAAAACATATACCAAAAATCCCAAAATACCCCATAAAACAAACTGCAATGAAGACGATCTACAGAGGAGCTAAATCGGCCGCGGAACCGCGGCAATAGCAAGCTATTGCCGCGTTTCCGCGGCGGTTTGGTGGGTTCTCTGAACCGTTTTTCTACAGTAGACTATAAAAACCCTGAGTCGATTTTTAAAGCATGCTTTAATATTTTTACAGAACTTTAAAAATCGATAGCAAGCGTGATATCCGGGTGTATTTCGCGACTTTTTCTCCAATCGAATTTCTAGTTACTATGCTAACATGTTAGGTAGTATTTAACCTGGCTCTGATACCACTGTAAGTCCATGCTACCTCTCCCGGTACTTACGGGCTTGCGGAATATGATGGAAAACAATTTTCTAGATGCGGTAACATGGACTCAAAACGGATCTTTGTTAAACTATCTACCTAACAGCCTAACAAGGAGTTGTTAACTACTCGGTTAGGGGGTTATACCTTTCTTTCTTGAACTTCTTTGTCTTCAACTCTCGATGGTGTACGGATCGGCTTCACCCCGTCGTCTCCTTGCGCCGAAGATCGATCCACCCGAAAGCTTCTACCTTTGGCTTCTTCTTCGAACTTTGAAGAAACTAGTTCACTCGGTTTGCTAAACCTTGTGAACTAGAGTGGGTAGAGGAGAGTGTGTTGGGATTTTCCTCTATGGTTCTTGCTTCTCAACACATGAGACAAGTGAACCATAGACTAGAGAGAGGGAGAGCAAGAGGAAGAGGATGAGCTCAAGCCAAGAGAGAGAAAAGAAATGAGAGAATGAGCAAGACTTTTTGTTCTTGGCTCTCATAATCCAAAGCCATCTTAACCAATAATAGCAATCAAGTATTATGTGATGGTTTAAGTCAAAATAGCCATATCATTTCATGCACTCATCTTGCACAAGATAAACAAGCAAGCAAAAGTCTTTGCCATGAAATGAAAGCTATTGTCATGATGATGGTCAACTAGTCCAACCTAGTCAACCGGTCAACAAAGTCAACAAGTCAACTAAGTCAACCCTCAACAACCATGTCACCATAATACTTAATTAATATTATTGTTAATTATATTTCATATTCTCATTAGGGTTTAGCAAAAAGTCAATAGTCAACAGTCAACAGTCAACAACCCTAATGAGAATCCTCTGCCTCTGTCTCTCTGTCAACTGTGCATACACACCCGCATCCACGTTCCGAGGAACGCGAATACATACGAGATAAAATCAATCCCAAAACGTACACTAGGATCTGGCTCAAACCAAAGCCCGCTAGTGTTAACTGTCCGGACACTAAACGTGCACAAGTGCACGGATGTGACCGAACCCTGTCGCAAAACCATGCGACCTGTCGCAAAACCATGTGACCTCTACTCTTTTTCCTAAAGGAGAATAGCTTTCTGTGTGGGACTCTAAAGACTCGACACTACGCTGGCAGTGGGTTTAACCACAGACCGCAAGCGCACGAGCTGTGCGAAACGGTTCCCAGGTAGATGCCTAAAAGAAGACTGACGAGGTGAAACCCATCTGAACTCCTACTGAGCCTGAATGTGACAATCTCCGTACAGTCCGGTCAGTTCGTCTGATACATCGCATGGCGGGCCTAGGGGGCGGTAAACGTCAGTACCCTAATAGCGGTACAAGTCGTGTCGGAGTGAAGCCCAGAACACCCTGAGATAGCACTGGAAACCTACCAGTATATCTCGCTTGCCCTGGCCAGGGACTACTCGTGTAATGGCTCTCCTAGATACAGCGCGATGTCAACCCCCAATACCGGGAGAGACGAATCCTATCTAACCGTCACTGCCTCCAAGTGCTTCGGGACTGCACCCAACTACTACCTGTTTGCATGACTCCTTTGAGCCGTGGTAGGGTAGTAATCAAAGTACAGTGGGAACACACTCGAGGCGAAGTGACAGTGTCAAGTCAGCGGACTAAGCTGTACTCATGTCACCTGGGAACTGATAACTGACGATAGGTATAATACCAACCAATCAGTTCCCGACGAGTCCTGTCCAGTGTACTCGTAACCTAACGAGCACCTGCATACTATCTCAAGTACGACGTACTGACGGCTGTGGGACATACCGTCTCCCCTGCTGGGATGAGAAGCGCATACGCTAGTCTACTCCGGAGTATCGATGCCCTGTCTTGATAGTTCTGCGACTAAGGACCTGTATAAGGATGTGCTTATGGATTACCCAGCCCCCATGAGTGTGACTGCCATCACAACGCTGGTAATCAAGCAAAGATCCTAAGGGCTCCACTAATGCGTATAGGTGATATAATAAAATAAACACATATATACATTAAAGCAGAAACAAATCAAGTAGCATACTACCATTTTGAGCAAGATTGTTTATACAACTGTGAATATCCCAAGCTTCCATTAAGTAATATACAAACTAGTATGATACAGTAATGGCCTCTAGGGTATATACACTAACAGTTAGGGTTAGGAATAGGGAAGGCTTGAGAGATGAAAATCTCTCACCCCTTTCTTGCCCATCACATATAATTAATAGGACTTCATGCATACATACACACCGTTCCCTACGGCACCTTACCCCACGAGGTAACGGTGATACCGTAGTATAAATGACCGGTTGTGTATGTTTTCCATGGAGGTTAGGGTAAGAATTAAGAAAGAAAGGACTAGAACCTAGAGGAAGAAACATCATTTCATCCCGATGGTACTAATCCCCTTTATTAATTGTTAGCATAACACCTAATGAGATCTAAATTAGGGCAATGAAAGCGGTAAGGAAATCTTCAATTTCCAAACACGACCTAAATCTAACCCTAGCAAGATTTTGGTCTTAGTATAAATCAGTTTAGTTTTTAGCGATAATCCATTCACACCGTTTGGAATTAACTCGTTAGACCAAATTAGGAAATACACAACATCTCTGTGGACCGACCCGTACTCATCGGCTAGCTACCAAGCGACGCCGTTCTTGATTGCGGTTATAAACTAATTCTTTGAGATAAATCAGGAGGCTCGTTCAAAGTCTCAAGAGAAGCCTGGAGTCATGGGACTACTACACGGAGCAAGTGAAGAGAAGGACCGTCTACAATGGTTGTATTCTTGTTCTCTTTAGATGTAAAGTAGTTTACATTATCTATTGTCTAAATCTCTAGTTAAATATTCTTAGTTTAGGGTTCGTTAGCATGGCAATTTTTGAAAACGGCATGGACGATGCCTCCTGAAACCTTGTTGTCGTGTTAGAGAACCTTACAAATACGAGGATCACCACCATACTCCCTACTACCTTTTTGTATATAGAAGGTGTAAGGTTAGCTTATCACCTTAGCAAGGTTTTGGCAAGCATCATACATGCTATATTAAAATTTTAGGGTGCTAAAAAAACCAACCAAGTAATCGAACTAGAGAATTAAAGGTTAACTTTGCATGTAAACAACTTTACATCTAAGTGATAGGGTTACAACCTTTGTAGTCCGTTCCTTCGCTTCGAAAGCTCCGAGTAGTGGTCCCTTCACTGCGATCCACGAGCTCCCGAACTCTTGAGAGGCTCTACAAGATGTACGATGCATCCTTGTTTGAAGTCTTCAAAGTCTGTGATGATCTACGTCGAGGAAATATGGACTCGAGCTCACTCTTCACTAATAAGGAATTGGTGATACTAACACACTAATCTATATGACTAGTATAGAAGAGCATGATGAAGTAGGAATTTAGCTCACTTTAATATTTAATTTCTTACTATTTTTCTTCTTGATCTCAAAAACTAGAGAGCAAAAATGAGATGAGGAAGAAGAAGATGAATGAATGAGATTAGGTTAGAAATGCAACCCTTGGTTAGTATATTTGAATACCTAACACTTGTAGAGAGTTAACCTTGGTTATGTGTCATGGCTGGGTTAGAAAATATCTTAAGCAAAACAAAAAGGGTGGACTTTGTCAATAGTTATCAACAAGCTTCATGAACCTTCCACCATGACTCATTTCCACATTTTTGAGTACTTAAGAATTTAAACCCAAACATTATATGTAGCATGGTATAATTCTCAGACATCCTTGTTGCATGTATAACCTAGCATGTCACAATATTATATATCACATATATAATATTTATGCAACAAAGAAAACAATACAATAAACATATATCACATATATGTTAAATGCATCATAAGTGAGAATAACAAATATTTAAGTGAGCATAATATATATATATATATATATATATAAATGTATCACATACTCGTATCAATCTCAATCCCACACATATCACATATGAGTTCCTACTCCATTTTTCCTGAGCTAGTAAACCTCTATGTAGGACTCTAAAGACTCATCAATACTTCGATAGTTGGTGATAATCACACAAAACACCAACAAGCCGCAAGCGGTCAGCTAAACATAACGGCCACCTGGGTATTGAGCGATCAGAAGATCAACAAGTAAGTCTGCTCTAACTCCTGTAAATCCAATCAGTAACACTACCGTACAGTCCGGTCTCTTCATTTGATATATCGCATATCCTGTCTAGTGGTGGTAAACGTCAGACCCCAGTAATCGATAAGTCGTGTCGATGTGAGACTCATAACGGGTCGAGAAACTATTGATAACACTTACCAGTAGATCTCCATATCAGCCTTAGCGAGGGACTTCCAGTTATATCCAATCGAACACAGTGCAACACAAACCCCCAATACCGGGAGAGACGAAACACCTCCTATCGCTCATTTCCTCCATGTGATTCGGGATTGTACCCAAAAGCCACCGTTTTGCACGTTCTCATGAACGTGGTAAGGTGAAAATCAAAACACAGTGGGAATCACACAAGACTCTATGACGATCTCGGGTCTACAGACTAAACTGTACTAGTGTCACCACAGAACTGTTATCTGACGATAGGTATAATACCAACAAGGAGTTCTCGGCGTGTCCATTCAGTGTACCCAGTCTCCACTGAGCACCCGTATACCATCTTTGATGTCAAACACCAATGGATGTGTGATCATCCATCGCCCATCATATGGGTCATGATGCGTATACGCTAGTCTACTCTGGAGTATCGATGCCCTGTCTTGATACCCCCTCGACTAGGAACAGTTATAGGATATACTTGAGGACTACCCTGGCCCCACTAGTATGATCTGCATCACAGTACTAGTAGTCAAGTACATATCTTAAGGGCTTTATCAACATGTGAGAGCAAGACAGTAACCCAATACAAGTCCATACTTTGTTGGTGTACATGGATTCCATCTCATATCGCATTGCATCCAGCCATTTCATAGTGTCCCCACTCTTGATGGCCTGCTCGAAGCTAGTTGTGTCATCATCTTCCATGATGCAGTCCTCGTTTTCACCATCAATGAGAAAACCGTAGTATCTCTCAGGTGGACGAGGAACCCTACTAGATTGGCGGAGAGGCTGAGGTTCGTTGGGAACTATCGAATCCTCTGGTTCCACCAAATCGTCGGTTGTAGTTTGTGTAGCTGGAACTTCTTCCAGTTCCACCTCTTTGCCACTAATATCGTTTACAAGATATTTCTTTTCTAAAAAGATGGCATGTTGAGCAACAAACACCGTTTGTTCCTCACTGTGGTAGAAAAAATATCTATATGAATTCTTTGGATATCCCACAAACTTGCAAAGAACTGGTCGTGCCTCGATTTTGTCCGGATTTTGCCTTTAGACATAGGCCAGACAACCCCATATCTTAACTCGTTTAAGATATGGTCTCATCCCACTCCATATCTGATATGGTTTGGTAGGTATAGATTTAGATGGAACTTGATTCAATAGGTATGCTGCTTTCTCAAGCGCATAACCCCAAAAGGAAATAGGTAACTCAGCAGTGCTCATAATAGAGCGTACCATATCTAATAGGGTGCGATTCCTCCGCTCCGATACACCGTTATGTTGTGGTGTATACGGAGGAGTAAGCTGAGAGAGAATCCCATTCTCTTTTAGATAGTCCAAAAGCTCATTGCTCAAGTATTCTCCTCCTCGATCAGATCGAAGGATCTTAATACTTTTACCCGTTTGGTTCTCTATTTCGTGCTTATATTCTTTGAATTTCTCAAAAGCTTCAGACTTGTGTTTCAACAGGAACACATGTACGTATCTTGAGAGATCGTCAGTAAATGTAATGAAGTACGAGGAAACATCCTGGCATGCATAGACATGGGACCACATACATCACTATGTATCAGTCCCAAGGGTTCCGTAACCCTTTCTCCGTGTCCAGTAAATGGAGTTTTGGTCATCTTGCCTTTGAGACATGACTGGCAAGTGTCGTAAGATGATAATTTGAATGGATTCAAATATCCATCCATATGCAACTTAGCTAGTATAAGTGCACGGCGGCGCCCCGGCCGTCTGAACGAGGCCGGAATGCGGAAACAAAACTTTTACGAAACTTATAAACCGGCACCACCGCGCACTATAAAACATGGATCGGGCCATTAACCTAATCCTAGCAAACTATAGAAAGGGTAGAATGCTATACCGAGCGATTCGTGTCCTTTGGTCTTCGGCCTCCACTCCGATCTCCTCGCGGAATCTCCGGTCTTCACCTCCTCGTCGGAACGGGCACCACATCGCCGGGTTCTTTTACGGGCTCCCACCATTAGACCGAGGCAACTCGGGCATGAAGTTGGCGAGTCGACGTGTCTAAGAATACTGTAGATGAAGTGTAGAATCCATTGTCTTAATGGGGGTATGAAGTTTCCTTAATGGATCGAGGTGAAGAATGGAAATGAGCTTTTGATTTTTGCTGTAAGCTAAAAATGATATGAGATGAACATTTTGCCACCACAAAAATGAACCACCCCCCTCTCTCTCAAATGTGGCCAGCCTTGACAATAATGCAGGAGTGGGAAAAAAGAATCAATAATTGCAAGAGAAGAAAATGTATGATAATGAGAAGAAATGATCACACCATTTTCCAAATCAATCCCTTCATAATCCATCACCATTAATGCTAGCCATGATCACTAGAAAAAGCAAAGATGCTTAAACCATCATAATCATCCATTTACAAGAAATCCCCTCCACAATGCTAATTTGCAAATATGCAAATTAGCCCCTCTCATCACAAAAGTCCGGCCGTGAAGGAATAAAGGAAAACTGGCCAAAACAGAATGCAAATTGGCAACTTCAAAAAACTGATCTCGTAATAAATTACAGGAAAACCCCACGACTGTATATACATACCCACATTTGTATTCCGACCGAATATAAATGCAAAGAGACAAAATCTACACTGTACAATGCTAGGATCCTGCTTAAACCAAAGCCCGCTAGTATTATCCGTCCGATCATGATCCGTGCAATACCGCACGTATCTGATCGAACCCTGCCATATCTCCATACGGCCTCTACAGCGTTTCGCCCGAAACTTGAGCAACTGTCTATGGGGGACTCTAAAGACTCGTCAACACCTTGGTTGTGGATTTAACCACTAGCACGTCAGAGGTATTAGTCATACGTAACGGGCTACCAGGTATTGATCAAAAGGGACGTCGATGAGCGAACTCATCCTGACACCCGACTGAGCCGGTCAGTGACAATATCCGTACAGTCCGGTCCGTTCGTCTATGAGCATCGCATGTTGGGCATAGGGGGTTGGTAAAAGTCAGACCCACAAAAGCGGTACAAGTCGTGTCGAAGTGTTGCCCAGAACACCCTGAGATACTACTGGAATACCTACCAGTAAATCTCCTGCCTTGGCCAAAGACTTTCATGTACTGGCTCTCCTAGACACAGCGTGACCTCACCCTCAATACCGAGAGAGACGAACCCCTGCAGATCCGCTCACTGCCTCCATGTGGCTCGGGACTGTACCCAACTAAAACCTGTTTGCACAACTCCTTTGAGCCGTGGTAGGGTAGTAATCAAAGTACAGTGGGAACTCACACGAGACAAATGACGATATCAGGTCGATGAACTAACCTGTACACATGTCACCAGGGAACTGCTATCTGACGTCTGGTATAATACCAACTAGCATGTTCCCGGCGAGTCCTCTCCGTTGTACTCATAACCCAATGAGCACCTGTATACATCTTAGGTGAACTAACTGACACCAGTGGCTTGTGAGATCGGCCACCGCCCCTCGTCGGGGTCTCGACTGTATACACTAGTCTACTCTGGAGTATCGATGCTTTGTCTCGAAACTCCCTCGACTAGGGACATTTTAAGGATGTACTTATAGACCCTAGCTCCCACGTATATGATCGCCCTTATACTGCTGGCAGTCAAGCATGAATCCTAGGGACTCTATCAACGCACAATAATGACCTGTAAGGTCACCTAAAGCAGTACACGATGATAAAGATAAACCAGATAGCATACTATCATCTTGAGTAAGATTTTCCTACCGGTATAGGTCGTCCCTCAATCATTGTAATCACGTGCCTGTGATCCAATAATTGACTCTGAGGGCACTATCTCCAACAATCTGCCACTTGCACTCAAGGTTAATTATTGCGATATCGCATACTCACAGCCCGTGTGAATACCGAACACCCAACTCCTCTACTAGTCAATCTCACAAAGCTCGTTTGCGAAACTATCGCGTTCGAGGAATAGCCTCAGTGAGTGGATCCGCTCAGATGTTTCTTTCTATGTCTCTCTTTATCTCAAGTTCGCGGAGAAAGCCATCTCCCGAAATGAGCAATACCTGTCTTAGAATATGTCTGGATATCTGATGGGACCTAGCTCATAAATGAACTCCAAATCCAAACTTCTTACACTGTATCGTCGACTGATCTTAATCAGTATCCTAAGCCATGCCTCCCTTAGTATCCACCTGGACCACATGTCCAAACTACTGCCCCTCGTCAGAGGGAAAACTATAACTCTGACAGCCACTCTGTCATTCAGGTCACCTTGGAAGCCTGGAATGATAACTGTCTTCCAAAGAAGGCTGCCGTTATCATTTCCGTAGAACATCAACTTATGTTCTAAAACTACTTCCGATCGTTTCTCCATGATTGGATTAATATCAACTTACTGCATCTTGTGCAAAAACAACATCTGGTGTGGTACTTGACATCTCATGATTGACTCAATTGCCTAAGCAAGTGATCTGCCAATCATGCACATCCCTCTCCCCTTTAGTCTGTAAGACACCTTTACAGAGGGTGACTCCATTACCTGCAGGTATACTACCGTGCCAGGAGTCGTCCATTCTAAAACACTTTTAGAATGCCGTCTAAGTACCCAGATTGGGATACTTCCCAAATCTAGATCTAAAACTAAAGATCTAGTGACCAGAATGCCTAATATAATATCCAATTCCAATGTGGAGAAACCACTGTGTGACAACCAAAGTTAACCGACCGTAGTATAGGAATTTCACTTCCTACTCTGTGTATGTCATCCAAATACCAGGACATCACACCCTACTACCTTCTTAACAGATCCATCCCTTATTCTGATGAAGTCAAACCTATGACTGTCACATCAGAAATAGATGATCTATCTCCGCTGTATCCTCTTTAGTCTGTAAATAGACATAAGCCACCTGTCCACCAATGCTTCCGCTGCTCCTGCTGACTACGACAACCCTCTGGCAGAGTCATATAGATGTACACTTCTAAAGCTAGTTTAGAATGACGCTATACTCATCCTCCTGCCGGGTCTCATAGTCTGGAACAACAGCAATGGCAAGTCTAGGTAAACAAGAACCTCCCTGTCACCGTCCTTGAGGCTACCGGAGTACCTCTCGTGTGTCTGAGGTTACCCACCATATCTGTGGAGTGGCCAATGGAATGTCAAATCAGATTGAATCTTTAGGTTCATATCAAATTTTCAGTAATCGTTTGCGGTTCTGGAATCACTTCCAGTTCTACCATACTCCCACTTCTGTTTTCTGAAAAAATCAATTTTTATTAAAACTGTGGCGAGTCAAGAACAATATCACTATTGATCTTCCTGATGGTAGAAAGTCAACCCTCGTCATAGCCTGGGTCAACCCAAAAACAGCCATTACAGAAATGTGCTTTGAGTTATCCAGAGTCTGGTTTTAAGCATAAGTAGGACAACTCCCCGTACCTTAAAAATGTCAAGATATGAACTGTTCTATATCCAATATAGAAACAGAGGCACTGATTTAATTGAACCAGATTCAAATCATGCAGCTGTCTCCAGTGCATGTTAACTAAATGGAGAGAGGCCGATCATCATTACTCAACTTAGGAGTACTTCCAATTATGAGTAACCGGAAAGAGAAGCAAGTTCTATTAATCATTACTTATCAACTGAATACCAAACACAAGCATCTACATCTTCAATCACCTTGAAGAATCCCAATACTTGCAACATCTGGTTCTCTACTTTACTCTTATACCTATAACTTCTCAAAACTTGGACCTTGTATTTCTACGAAACACATGTCTAAGAACTAGAGAAGTCACAAGTAAACAGAATATAGTACGAGAACCAACCCCTCTATCCTAATGGACACTGGACAACATACAATACTCTGTATAAGTCCTCTGAGTCCAATTTCTCCTTCCCTGTGTGCCGTAGGTTGAAAACTGTACTATGGTTATGAAGAATTACACCGCTGTTTAATGCTCCTTACCAACCATCCACTGATATAGGTAAACGTCATAGACATAATTTCAAAAAGGTATATCTCACTCTATAAAAATAGACATACAGATATATCAATTTGAAATTGGTGCATAACAACGGATATTAAAAACCAAATATTTGCCGTCCGGCAAACTACCTAGGTGATTTCCTCAAATATCACCAATTACAACGAATTCCGATATAATAAGGATAATCACCTAATTCCCAATAACTTACTCCCACTCATCATCTATAAAACCATACAGATGTGAGAATCAAACCTGGTAAATACATACCATGGAGTAAGAACTAATTGGGAAATCAGTTTTCTTTTAACAATACACAGTGAAACTGAAACATTGAAATGTTTCGTAGGGGTATCCGGGTATTCCTAGTAATGCCTTTTCCATTATCCAGATTCACAACTGTAACCGTATATTTCTTTGCCACATCTCCACATCCCTTCATATGTCTTTAGTCATTACCTTCTGTACACCCCTTTAGGCTAAATGGTTATCTTCCTTCCCTACCGTTCGGCACTAGCCTATGGTTTGGAAGAAGACTATCGAATAAGCATAATGGGTGTACTGTCCTAATCCTAGGAACACTCGCAACCCGAGAGAAGGTAAAGATAAAAGACACTTGAATAAACCTTATTCCTATTTCTCCTGAATCAGAATCCATCCCCGAACTGGAACGAGTTCTTTTCGGGTTCGTATATAACCATACGATGGAGTATCCAATAAACTGTTGATCTTCGTAATGATACGGAGTGTTCTGGAGAAATACAAAGGTGATGTAGGATTGGCGAAGAAATACTTGGTTTGGTCATGAATAGTAGTCGCAGTTTACTTTGCCCTCTTACTAATCCCTTTATTTGTCTTAACTTAATACCTTCTGTACACCGTTTAGGATAATTGGTTTTCTTCATTCCCTACCGGTCGGCACCTGCCTATGGTTTGGAAGAAGACTATCCAATTTGCGTAATAGGTGTACTGTCCTAATCCAAGGAGTACTTACAACGTGAGAGAAGGTAAAAGGAAAAGAAAACCGAATAGCCCTATTCGTTTTCTCTAGAACCGGAAACCATCCTCGAATAAATTCCTTCGAGTTCGTATATAACCATACGATGGTTTTATCCAATGGAAGTGGACGTTTGTAGTAATACGGGGTGTCTTGGAGAAAAAGGGTACAAGTAGGAGTGGCAATGAGGTATGCAACTATGACAATCCAAAAGCCAGTGTTTAAGAAGGTTCGGTTAATTTTGGTCACCGAGTCATAATCTAGGGTCGGGTCATGGTTGCTGCCAAAGAGAGAGAGAGAAAAGAAATACTCAGCGTGCACTCTAACCTAAATCAAAATGGTTGTCAATTTATCTAATCAGGAAACCTCCCACTGTAAGCTCAAATTCTCTTCCAAACCTGAAAGAAGAATTAGTCGGGATCACCCGAGGAGTAAACTAACTCATCAGTGGGAATCGGGATCCAACTATCATCGCATGATAACGTGGCGGAATCCTCTCACGTTATCACACTCAAGAAGGTATGCGCATATCTGGCAAGTTTCAGTTTCTTTAGAAACTCCCGATGTGATTTTTTCCCCATGCTCTTATGACTTTGATGAAGGCCAACATATAATAAGTCACATGTCAAGTTCTACCCGTCATTATCCAGGTTAATTTGAACCCACCCATACATACCCTTGACGAAGGCCAAAATAGAAGTACGACTATCCCAAACCAACGCATCTATCTATGCAGCAGAAAGGTAACAAGCAGCTACCATACACTATGCCTTGACGAAGGTCAACAAACAAAGAATGAATACTATGTGCTACCCGTCTGAAATGACGGAGGGCTACGAATGGTTTTTGGCGAAAAACCTTTAACGTAATGAACTTGATATCGTTGAAGGAACCGGATACCTTTATAAAAATATAGTGGCGAAAACCTTTGCTAAAGAGGTCACTCCAGGTGAAGGGATCTCGTCTCTTTCCCCATAGAATGAGGTGCAGGATATTCCAACTGAATACCATGATGCAAAGCAAAATTAATCGACTATAGTGAAGTTATTGCCCTGACGCAAACTTCTGTCCAAGGGGTCACTCCCGGTGAAGGGATCTCGGCCCTTGCCTCGTCGACTGAGGTGCTGGATATTCATAACCGAATACCACTATGCAAAACAAAAGAGAACGCCCTTGCAATAAGAGCTTTTTGAAAAATGTTCCAACAACATCAGAATATGTTTGTTTAGCTTGCATTGATCCAAATCAACGCAGTCCCATCAATTGATCACACCACAAAAGAACGAAAATAATGATGTACGTATATGCCATCCGCATTCGCTACTGGGTCCCGTCGTCACCCGTTAGGTTACTTAACTAACGACAGAGCAAGGACTGGACTAACGCGGATGCAAAACATATACACCATCTACTAGTATATATATCAATATATAATATTCGCTCAAGGCGTGATAAAAATGCATCACAGAAATGTAATAAGTATCACAGAACAATACTGATATCTAGGATCCTCGGGTTTCATAGAGCCGCTACTGAAACCTGACATTCCCCTGGTCGTGTGGATAGCCTGTGCAATGAAATCCTAGACCCTTACGGGCGCGGCAAGTTACCCGCCAAAACCTGAAGCGAGGCAGCCCCCTTCAACAACGTGAATGGACCATCCAGCACTTCACGGAATCCGGTAACTTGGGCACCCTCCGGGGTCAACCTATACCCCCTACGAGTGCGGCGAATAACCCGTCAATTCTAGAGTAAAGCCCCCTCTGTCTCAAAGCCATGAGATGCGGGCATGTTACCCTCTAGAACCCGGCTATCCGTGCACCCCACTGCGGGGTAATCCTAGTACAGAAAGTAAAATATACAAACAACAGGTACATCGACCTTAGCCCGGTCGTGCCCCAAAAGAATAATATACAAACAGGCAGTGACGGCAGTCCACATGTCGGACGCTCGCCCCGCAATATCAAATGTACATAATAAACCAAACTGTACTACCACTGCATCCAGGCTATCCCCACGACAAATCCGCAACATCACAGCACAACACAGAACATCAACGTGAATGTCACGTTCGCAAATCCGTCTAAAAGGGCTATAGCAGTTAGACAGGATTTACCGATCAAATGACATTCACGGTCGCAGATATAATGTAAATACTGTGAACTAACATGTTTAAAATTTTCGATCGATCAAATTTACCGAAGTGGGCCCCAAGCACTACTGTAGCACTCAAAGAAAATCTGGGCCCAAAAAGAATATACCAAAAACCCCATTTTCAAGACAGAGACCCACAGAAGAAATTTGGTGCAGTGAAGCCACTGTTCGGCGGCGGAACCGCGGCCAAAATGGAGTTTTTGCCGCGGTTCCGCGTTGCTACAGTAACATCATGGTACCAATTTTCTTCAGTGTCCTCAGAAAATCCTGCACACATTTCTGCAACATACCAAATATTTTTTTGACAACCAAAAAATTTCGACAGAAACTGTGACAAGAAACGCAGTTTTTGGAAAATCCGTTCGATCGAACTTGTAAACACGTTAGAGCAAGCTATACTAGGTTAATGGCGTGGCTCTGATACCAATGTAAGTGCACGGCGGCGCCCCGGCCGTCAGTCCGACGCCGAAATGTGGAAACAAAAATTTTACAGAACTTATAAACAGGCACCACCGCGCACTTTAAAACCCGGATCGGGCCATTAACCTAATCCTAGCAAACTAGAGAAAGGGTAGAATGCTATACCGAGCGATCCGTGTCCTTCGGTCTTCGGCCTCCACTCCGATCTCCTCACGGAATCTCCGGTCTTCACCTCCTCGTCGGAACGGGCACCACATCGCCGGGTTCTTTTACGGGCTCCCACCTCTTGACCGAGGCAACTCGGGGATGAAGTTGGCAAGTTGACATGTCCAAGAATACTGTAGATGAAGTGTAGAATCCATTGTCTCAATGGGGGTATGAAGTTGCCTTAATGGATGGAGGTGAAGAATGGAAATGAGCTTTTGATTTTTGGTGTAAGCTAAAAATGATATGAGATGAACATTTTGCCACCACAAAAATGAACCACCCCCCTCTCTCTCAAATGAGGCCGGCCTTGACAATAATGGAGGATTGGGAAAAAGGAATCAATAATTGCAAGAGAAGAAAATGTATGATAATGAGAAGAAATGGTCACACCATTTTCCAAATCAATCCCTTCATAATCCATCACCATTAATGCTAGCCATGATCACTAGAAAAAGCAAAGTTGCTTAAACCATCATAATCATCCATTTACAAGAAACCCCCTCCACAATGCTAATTTGCAAATATGCAAATTTGCCCCTCTCATCACAAAGATCCGGCCGTGAAGGAACAAAGGAAAACTGGCCGAAACGGAATGCAAACTCGCAACTTCAAAAAACTGATTCCGTAATAAATTACAGGAAAACCCCGCGACTATATATACATACCCGCATTTGTATTCTGACCGAATACAAATGCGAAGAGACAAAATCTACACTGTACAATACTAGGATCCGGCTTAAACCAAAGCCCGCTAGTATTATCCGTCCGATCATGATCCGTGCAATACCGCACGTATCTGATCGAACCCTGCCATATCTCCATACGGCCTCTACAGCGTTTCGCCCGAAACTTGAGCAACTGTCTGTGGGCGACTCTAAAGACTCGTCAACAACTTGGTTGTGGATTTAACCACTAGCACGTCAGAGGTATTAGCCATATGTAACGGGCTACTAGGTATTGACCAAAAGGGACGTCGATGAGCGAACTCATCCTGACACCCTACTGAGCCGGCCAGTGACAATATCCGTACAGTCCGGTCAGTTCTTCTATGAGCATCGCATGTCGGGCCTAGAGGGTTGGTAAAAGTCAGACCCCCAAAAGCGGTACAAGTCGTGTCGGAGTGTAGCCCAGAACACCCTGAGATACTACTGGAATACCTACCAGTAAATCTCCTGTCTTGGCCAAGGACTTTCATGTACTGGCTCTCTTAGACATAGCGCGACCTCACCCCCAATACCGGGAGAGACAAACCCCTGCAGATCCGCTCGCTGCCTCCATGTGGCTCGGGACTGTACCCAACTAAAACCTGTTTGCACGACTCCTTTGAGCCATGGTAGGATAGTAATCAAAGTACAGTGGGAACTCACACGAGTCAAATAACGATCTCAGGTCGATGAACTAACCTGTACATATGTCACCAAGGAACTGATATCTGACGTCTGGTATATGACCAACTAGCATGTTCCCGGCGAGTCCTGTCTGGTGTACTCATAACCCAATGAGCACCTGTATATATCTTAGGTGAACTAGCTGACACCAGTGGCTTGTGAGACCAGCCACCGCCCCTCGTCGGGGTCTCGACTGTATACACTAGTCTACTCTGGAGTATCGATGCCCTGTCTCGAAACTCCCTCGACTAGGGACCTTTTAAGGATGTGCTTATAGATCCCATCTCCCATGTATATGATCGCCCTCATACTGCTGGCAGTCAAGCAAGAATCTTAGGAGCTCTATCAACGCGCAATAGTGACCTGTAAGGTCACCTAAAGCAGTACACGATGATAAAGATAAACCAGATAGCATACTATCATCTTGAGTAAGACTGTCCTACCGGTATAGGTCCTCCCTCAATCATTGCAATCACGTGTCTGTGATCCAATAATTGACTCTGAGGGCACTATCTCCAACAGCTAGTCATGTCGCATTGATATGACCTAGTCTACAATGCCATAAGAAAGATTCGTTCATTTCTTAACTCTTCCTCTAGTGTGTGTTTTGCACATTAAGAACTGTAGTTTGATTTAGAACGTATATGCCATTATTTAACGAGCCTGATCCAATCAACTTTTGATTCAGGAAGATATTCATAACATTATCCAGTAGTACAAAAGTATATCCTTCTCTACTTTATAAATAAACTGATATAATGTTGCATATCATGTTCGGTATGTAATAGCATTCGTTCAGAATCAATGTATTACCACTTGGTAATACAAGGTGATATTCGCCAACTGCTTTGGCTGCAACATTTGCACCATTCGCAACTTTTATGGAATGATCACCCCTTCCCAGTTCTCTACCTTTATTTAGCCCAAACAACATATTACATATGTGGGATCCTGATTCGGTATCTAATACCCAAGACATAGAGTGAACTGAGAAATAGTTCTCGATAACAAACACGCACGAAGAAGATGCATCATCATGCTTATTCTTCGTCTGGGCAGCTTGTGAATTCTGGCATTCCTCTATTCCCTGTTCAGACTTATAACAATTATATGAAAGAACGGAACCAACGTTCCCTGCTCAGTATAACAAGCGGGCTCAGTCAATACATCCATATTATTATCTTGATTAAGGCCTGACGTGGTCGCTACCTGCAGAGAGAAAGAGAGAAGGAAACACTTTAGCATATGCTCTTACAAAATTTACATTGGTTATTATCTTATCTAATCAGGATGGCTCCCACTGTTTTTAATCAAATCTTCGTTCAAAAAACCCGAAAAAAGAAGAACTAGCCGGGATTAATTACAGTCTACAACTTCGCTAACCGTTCAGCCAGGCCAGTGCCGGTTCTTTGAGGGAGGTTCCCTGTGCTTTCGCATGGACCTAATTAAGATAAAACTCGTTTTCCCTTAGGGATAACCCCATTAACACCTTTCTAAACACCTAATGGGTTTGCTAATTGTAAAATGTAAAACTCTCCCTGGATTAACTTTTACTCGCAGTGGGTATCGGGATCCAACTATCTCATAGAAGGTATGCAACCTCATTACAAATTTCAATACTTGAAATTCCCGATAATATCTTTTTGCCCCTAGCGATCTATGACCTTGACAAGGTCAACAAACCATAAATCGCAAGTCAAGTTCAACCCGTACATTTCATGATTGAATTTAAACCTACCCGCACAACCCTTGACAAGGTCAACAAGGCCGTACGACTACCCTAATCCAATCGCATCTCATGCTTTAGCATATAAACACTAATTAGTTACCGTACACTACGCCTTGACAAGGTCAACAAACGCAGCACGAATACCAAGTAGGACTTATCTGAAATGACGGAGGGCTACAATAGGTTTTTATGAAAACCTTTTGCGTAATGAACTTGATATCACTGTAGAAACGAGTGATTTTGAAAAGGAGTGTTTTTGAGGTTTTTACTAGTTTCGCTAAAGTGGTCACTCCCAGTGAAGGATCTCGGCTCTTTCCTTATCGAATAAGGTGCTGGATATTCTATAAGGAATACCGCTATGCAAAGGAAGAACTTTAGAAGTAATCAAAAACATAACCGAGTGAGTTATAGCATCTGCTAGTTTCGCTAAAGAGGTTACTCCCGGTGAAGGGATCTCGGCTCTTTCCTTGTCGAATAACGTGCTGGATATTCTATAAGGAATACCGCTATGCAAAGCAAAAACTAGAGCTACCCTTTTTGAAAATTTGATTCTACAACATATTTTTGGTTTCTTTTCTTTTCATTAATTTCATTAACGAAATTCCCATGATTTATGTTTCCTAAGCATCACAGAAGAAATGAAATCAATAATATTTATATATCATATATATAGTATAAGCATTCGTCTCACGTATATAAAATGATCACATCACAGAATATCACCAGCAGAAGAATCATATATGAAATATTAGATATACTAGGAATTCCGTGTTTTATTTAAACCAGTAAAAACATGGAATCCACGGTCGTGATGAATAGCCAAACCCACATCTCTAGACCCCTACGAGAGTGGCAAGCAACTCTACCAATTCTACAATTAGGAAACCTACACTCGACTCCTCGAGTTGGTCTCACACTGGACTCTAGAACCCGGTTACTTGTGCTCCCTACCTTGGGTCTATTCTAATGCGGAAAAGTAAATAATATACAACAATGGTGACATCATTCTCAACCCGGAAGTGCCCCAATAAAAGAATATTACATACAATGAATTTTACATGAATGAAAATAAAAACTCTCATCGTACATAAAACCCCCGGCTATTCAAGACACGACGATCCAATATAATATATCACAGCAACACATAATCATCATAGATAACTAGGCGAAGTTAAACAATTCGATCGATTCAGCGAATTCCCAAAAATTCCCAAAGAGCTCAACAGTTGAGCACAGTTAAAGTTAAACAGAGATATAGCACAGTTCCTATGGAGCTACAGCTGAAGGGCCCGACCCAAGCCTCTCAAGTGGCTCCGCGGATCCGCCGCCAAAACCATGTTTTGGCCGCGGATCCGCGATAACTTAGACGAGTTAGGGTTTCATTCTTCAGGTGTAACAATAGAATTCCTTGTATGATTTTCGGAGTATTTTTAACATTAAAAAATCCTACTTTTTGAAAAATTTCCAAAGTGGGGGTCCAGTTTGGGTTTTCGGAGTTCGATCAGAATTCTAACTTCGTCTAGATAACCCCTAATGCTCTAGCTTGGCTTTGATACCACCGTAGGGTTAGCTTAGCACCTTAGCAAGGTTTTGGCAAGCATCATACATGCTATATTAATATTTTAGGGTGCTAAACTGTAAGTCGATGTACAACACCCCACGACTTGCGGGGAGGCGGAAATATGAAAAACGATCTTGTTGTTTGCTTACACATCGACTAACCGAAGAATCTTTGCTAAACTATAACTAATGATAAACATAGGAGTTCTAAACTACTATGTGAAGTGATTATACCTAATGAACCGTGTCCTTCATTTTTTCGTTCTCCACCTCCTCCTCGGCCTTCTCCAAGTAGTAGACGATCCACCCGGGAGCTTTACTTCAAGCTTCACCTCAAACTTGAGGTAACTAGGTTTCTTAAAATGCTAATCTAAGTAACCTAGGTGATATAGATTTGGATTATGGAGTGATTAGTCTATTCTAATCTTTGATCTCAACACATGAGAGGGGAGGATTGGGGTTTGAAGAGAGAGAGCTTGAGCAGAGAGAAGGTGAGCATGAGAATGAGAATGAGATAATGATCTATCATAATATATATGAAGCATTATTATTTATCCAAAAAAGAAAATAAAGGATTTAACAACCATGCTTCATAAATACAAATGGGTGATTCATCTCCATGAGTCATTAAGCATTTATAATGCATTAATGACATGGATGAATCACACAAATGAGTCACTAATCTCATTTAATGCATATGCCACCTACACCCCCAAGTCACCAACTTTTTAGAAGCTTCTCGTGAAATTACGAGAACGTCCTTCCTATCCGTGAAAACACGGAAAAACTTTAGACTGTATAAATCCAATATCCCGATACTAGAATCTGGCTTAATCCAAAGCCGGCTAGTAAAAACTGTCCGAAAGTCGTACGTATGTAAACACACGTATGCGTCCGAACCGTTGTCGTAAAACCATACGACATCTATATCGTTTCGCCTGGAGCAGGGAAACTGTCTGTGTGGGACTCTAATGACTCGACTACTACGCTGGCAGTGGGTTTAACCACAGACCGCAAGCGGCACTAGCTGTACGTAACGGTCCCCAGGTAGATGTCGATAAGAAGGCCGATGAGGAAACCCATCCGAACTCCTACTGAGCCTGATGGGACAATCTCCATACAGTCCGGTCTGTTCATGTAAGACTATCGTATATCGGGCTTAGGGGGCGGCAAGCGTCAGTCCCCTAATAGCGGTATAAGTCGTGTCGGAGTGAAGCCCATTACACCCTGAGAAACAACTGGAACCTAGCAGTAAATGTCGCTTGCCCTGGCCAGGGACTTTGCGTAATGGCTCTCTGACACAGCGCGATATCAACTCCCAATACTGGGAGAGACGAATCCTGTCTAACCGCCACTGCCTCCAAGTGCTCGGGACTGCACCCAACTGCTACCTGTTTGCACGACTCCTTTGAGCCGTGGTAGGATAGCAATCTAAGAACAGTGGGACACACTCGAGCCGAAGTAGCAGTGTCAAGTCTGCGGACTATGCTGTACTCTTGTCACCTGGGAACTGTTAACTGACGACTGGTATAAAACCAACCAACAGTTCCCTGCGAGTCCTGTCCGGTGTACCCGTAACCCAATGAGCACCTGTATACTATCTCCAGTACGACGTACTGACGGCTGTGGGATAGACCATCTCCTAAACTAGGATGAGAAGCGTACACACTAGTCTACTCCGGAGTATCGATGCCCTGTCTCGATAATCCTATGACTAGGGACCTGAAAAAGGATGTGCTTGTAGTCTACCCAGCCCCCACTAGTGTGACTGCCATTACAACGCTGGTAGTCAAGCAAGATCCTAAGAGCTCTATCAATACGTATACTCACATATTAATATAGAAAAATCCAAGTAGCATACTACCATGTTTAGCAAGACTGTTATATAACTGTGAATATCCGAAACTTCCATTAAGTAATATACAAGCTAGTATGATACAATAATGGCCCCTAGGGCATATACACTAACAATCTCCCACTTGCACTAGGGCCATGTACTGGCATATCGAAGACCGATGATCTCGAGTAGCCTCTCGAACTGAATCTGAGGTAGGGCCTTCGTGAATGGATCAGCAATGTTCTCTTCAGTAGCAACTCTCCGAACCTCGATCTCCCGACGATCAATGATCTCCCTGATCAGGTGATATCGCCATAAGATGTGTCTGGACTTATGATTCGACCTTGGTTCCTTCGCTAAAGCTATAGCTTCGTTGTTGTCGCAATACAGAGGTATTGGATCAACTATGGTAGGAACCACCTGAAGTTCTGTTAGGAACTTCTTCATCCAGAACGCTTCTTTTGCGGCATCGCAAGCAGTAATATACTCCGCTTCCATAGTCGAGTCAGCAACGGTGTCCTTCTTGGAACTCTTCCAGCACACCGCCCCTCCATTGAGGGTAAAGACATAACCCGACATGGACTTGGAATCGTCCTTATCACTCTGGAAACTGGAATCAGCAAAGGCCTCTAACTTGAGGTCTTTTCCGCCGTAAAACAAGAACATCTCCTTAGTCCTTCTCAGGTACTTGAGATTGTTCTTAACTGCTATCCAGTGATTCTCCCCTGGGTCTGACTGATACCGACTTACCACGCTGAGTGCGTAAGCTACATTTGGTCTGGTGCACAACATCGCATACATTATAGAGCTTACCATAGAAGCGTAGGGCATAATAGACATGCGATCCCTTTCCAAACCAGTCTTGGGAGACATCTTTTTGGATTGGGTGATTCCGTGACAAGCCGGTAGATTACCGCGCTTAGAATCTTCCATACTGAATCTTTTCAGTATAGTGTTGATATACCTGGACTGCGAAAGTCCCAACATCCTCTTGGATCTATCACGATAGATCCGGATCCCCAGAATATAAGAGGCATCACCCAGGTCTTTCATGGAGAACCTGTGTGACAAGAATCCTTTGACAGATTGTAGCATAGGAATGTCATTTCCTATCAATAGAATGTCATCCACGTACAAGACGAGGAATACGACACTTCTGGTTACAACTTTACTATATATACATGGTTCATCTGGATTTTTAATAAAGTCATATTCTTTGACTGTTTCATCAAAACAGATGTTCCAACTCCGCGATGCTTGCTTCAGTCCATAAATGGACTTAAGCAACTTGCATACTTTACCGCTGCTCCCACTCTGATTGAAACCTTCTGGCTGATCCATATAGACGCACTCTTCTAAATTACCATTCAGAAAAGCCGTATTTACGTCCATCTGCCAGATTTCATAATCATGGAAGGCGGCAATAGCAAGAAGGACCCGAATGGATTTGAGCATAGCCACTGGAGAAAAAGTTTCGTCATAGTCCAAACCAGGTCTTTGACGAAAACCCTTTGCAACAAGTCTAGCCTTATAGGTTTCCACCTGTCCATCTACACCAATCTTTTTCTTCAAGATCCATTTGCATCTTATGGGTTTTACCCCATCTGGAGCAAAGTCCAAAGTCCATACTTTGTTTGTGTACATGGACTCCATTTCGGTCCGAATTGCATCTAGCCATCGTACCAAGTCGCCGCTCTGGATGGCCTGCTGGAAGCTAGTAGGTTCATCATTATCTATGACGCAATCCTCTCCATCCCTATCTATGAGAAAATCGTAGTATCTCTCAGGCGGATGAGACGGCCTACTACTCCTGCAGAGGGATGCGAGAATGTCCTGTTCTTCTTGAACTACTGGTTCTACCAAACTTTCAGTAGTAGTTTGTGGTTCTGGAATTTCTTCCAGTTCTATTTCGCTCCCACTTGTTTCCTTTTCTAAAAACTGATGTTCTAGAAAATGGGCATTACGAGAAACAAATACCTTTTGTTCCTCTGCGTAATAGAATAGATACCCCCTGGAGGTCTTTGGATATCCCACAAACTTACACTTTACTGATGTGCCTCGAGCTTGTCCACATGTTGCTTTTTAACAAAAGCTGGACATCCCCATATCTTCAGATATTGAAGATAGGGTTTCTTCCCACTCCACATCTTATATGGCGTGGTAGGCACAGTCTTGGTAGGAGCTATGTTCAAAAGATATGTCACTGATTCTAGCGCATAACCCCAGAAAGATCGTGGTAACTCAGCATTACTCATCGTGGAACGTACCATATCCAATAGTGTTCGATTCCGTCTCTCCGATACACCGTTATGCTGTGGAGTGTATGGAGGAGTAAGCTGAGAGAGAATTCCTTTCTCTTTTAGGTAACCTAGGAACTCGGCACTTAAGTATTCACCACCTCGATCAGATCTCAGTGTCTTGATACTTTTGCCGGTTTGGTTTTCTACTTCATTCTTATACGCTTGGAATTTCTCAAAGGCCTCGGATTTATGTTTCATCAGATAAATGAATCCGTACCTTGTGTAATCATCCGTAAAAGTAATGAAATAGGAAAAACCAGCTCTTGCATGTGTAGACATTGGACCACATACATCGCTGTGTATGAGTCCTAAGAGCTCGCTTGCTCTTACTCCATGTCCAGTGAATTGAGTCTTTGTCATCTTTCCTTTGAGACATGATTGACAAGTGGCATAAGTTTGATATTCGAACAAGTCCAAATATCCTTCTCTATGTAACTTAGTCAACCTTGTCTCATTGATGTGACCTAGTTTACAATGCCATAAGAAAGCCTTATTTAAATCTGGAGACTTTCTTTTTAGTGTGTTCTGGACATTGAAAATCTGGAGTTGGTTTAAGACATATATACCGTTATTCAGTATACCAGACCCAATCAAACTATGATTAAGGTGGATGTTAACAACATCGCTTACAAACGTGAAATCATAACCTTTATTTGATAACAAGGAAACTGATATGATATTACACGTTAAACTAAGTACACAAAAACAGTTATGTAATACCAAAATATGTCCACTCGTCAATCTCAGGTGATAATCTCCGACGGACACAGCTCCTACGCTAGCTCAGTTAGCAACCTTTAGGGTCATATTACCTTCCTTCAACACTCTACGGTTTCTCTGTGCCTGCAATGAATTGCATATATGAGATCCTAATCCGGTATCCAATACCCAGGAAGTAGAGTTGATTGACAGATAATTCTCAATTACAAACACACCTGAAGTAAAAGCCACAGCTTGCTTCGGTCCCTGGTTCTTGGCGTTCCACGCCTTGCAATCTTTCTTCCAGTGCCCTTTCCTATGACAATGGAAGCACTCATCCTGGGCCACTACTGGTACCGCAAACTTTTTCTTTCCCTTCGCTCCCACCTTACTAACACCTCCTTTAGGTTTGGTGGTGGCCTTCTTCTTCCTTCCTTTGGCCCTAGCCTTGGACCCGGAAGAAGAAGCACTGCTAACAAAAATAGCGGGTGTTTCCCTTGCCTTCTGCAAGGTGCCCTCTGCACTCCTCAACATGTTAAGGAGTTCTGGAAGTTCAACTTCTTTTCTTTGAATGTTGAAGTTCAGAATAAACTGGGCGTAAGTGGAAGGGAGGGACTGGAGAATAAGGTCTGTATAAAGCTCATTATCCAAAGTCGTCCCAAGATCTGCGAGCTCTTCAATATAGCCTATCATCTTTAGGACATTTTCTCCTACCGATGATCCGACGGCCAACCTCGCTCGAAACAAGTTCTTTGAGGTCTCGTATCTTGCTATACGAGATTGCTCTCTATACAGATCTTTTGTATGGAGAAATATGGATTCAAGATCCATATCCTCGTGCCTCCTCTGATGTTCATTGTTCATCGAGGCAAGCACGATGCACTTGGCCTTCGCGCAATCTATCTCCTAGATTTTGTAGATTTCCTTATCCGCATTACTGGATTTAGGACCTGGGACTGCAGGTGCCTTAGCGGTGAGGACGTACCCCAATTTGTCATAGGTCAAATCCATTTTGACATTCCGCAGCCAATCTTTATAATTTGGCCATGTCGGTATATTTTTCTCTAAAAGTAACTTAAGTCCAGTCATTTTTAGGGTCGCTGCAAGTAGAAGAGAGAGAAGAAACAATTTAGCATGATTCTCTTGCAAGTTTAAAGTGGTTTTTAGTTTATCTAAACTGGATGGCTCCCACTGTTTCTTGAATCGCTCCTCAAACCAAAAAGGAAGAATTAGCCAGGACTATTCTCACCGTACAATACTTGCTTAACCATTCAGCCAGGCCACTGTCGGTACTTCGAGGGAGGTTTTCCAACGCTTTCGCGAAGTTCCTTAATTAAATAACCTCTTTTCTCTGGGGGCGTAGCCCCGCTGACACTTTTCTTGACACCTGATAGCTTTTAAAATAACCGAGTGGTTTCTTTTAAATTGTTCCAACGATTAAACTTTTGTTTATTTTCTTTGCATTAATAATAATGCGTCCCATCATTAACCTATCATTGCAGAAAACAACGAAAATACAACGTCCTCTTATACCATCTGCATTCGCCTCTGGGTCCCGTCATCACCCGTTAAGTTACTTAACTAACGACAGAGCGGGGGCTGGGCTAGCGCGGGTGTAAAACATAAGTGACGTCTAAATAGCTATCATATATAGATATTGTACATTTGTCAGACGCAATAATAGGCATTCCAGATCTCAGATGAACATTATTGGATATACAAGCAATCCGCGTTTGCTTTGAGCCTGCAACAAAAGACGGATTACACAGTTGTGATGAATAGCCATTACCCCACCCTAGACCCCTACGGGTACGGCAAACTACCCGCCAAGTACCCGAAGTGAAGCGGTCTCCCTCAACAAAGTGAGTAGACCACTAAACACTTCAAAGTACCCGGTAGTTTGTGCACCCCACCTTGGGTCTATCCTAGGAGCAAAAAACAGTAAAATGAAATAATACAACGGTGGCTACAACCGCAACCTGGATTTGTACCACAAAACAATATTACAACAAATTATATTTACATTGAATGAATTAAAATAATAACCCATTACAAAACCCCGGCTAATCATCACAACAGTCTAATACAGTTCATAATCACAAACAGTAAAATCCATTACAGAAATGTGCAACCCCCTGCCAACCGACATACTAGCAGTTAGGGGAGGTTTACGAACACATTATACAATCACAGATATAATCAAAATAGCAAACATCATATAATTTCGATCGAGCAAACGTATCAGATTCTACACCCAAAACTTCTTTGTGCACCTGAGACTTGAGCAGAAAATAAACATTCCAGAAAATACAAAAATATCACAGAAGAGTTACTGGAGCAAACTGGGTCGAATCGGCCCCAACTCGGCCACGAATCCGCGGCGGATCGGTGGGATCGGCCGCGGATCCGCGGCTGTATGGCCGATTCACAAACCCATTTTTCTCCAGTGTTCTTATAATTCTCTGTAGGTTATTCTGCAGCTCCATGAAAAATTTTTAGAGCCTGTTTTATATTCGACAGAAACATGGTGATATTGATGTGTTTTCCGGTACGTTTTGCGTTTGAAATTCATACGACTTTGCTAATGAGTTAATTATTATTTAACGAGGCTCTGATACCACTGTAAGTCGATGTACAACACCCCACGACTTGCGGGGAGGCGGAAATATGAAAAACGATCTTGTTATTTGCTTAAACATCGACTAACCGAAGAATCTTTGCTAAACTATAACTAACGATAAACATAGGAGTTCTAAACTACTATGTGAAGTTATTATACCTAATGAACCGTGTCCTTCGTCTTTTCCTTCTCCACCTCCTCCTCGGCCTTCTCCAAGTAGTGGACGATCCACCCAAGAGCTTTACTTCAAGCTTCACCTCAAACTTGAGGTAACTAGGTTTCTTAAAGTGCTAATCTAAATAACCTAGGTGATATAGAGTTGGATTATGGAGTGATTAGTCTATTCTAATCCTTGATCTCAACACATGAGAGAGGAGGATTAGGGTTTGAAGAGAGAGAGCTTGAGGAGAGAGAAGGTGAGCATGAGAATGAGAATGAGATAATGATCTATCATAATATATATGAAGCCTTATTATTTATCCAAAAAAGAAAATAAAGGATTTAACAACCATGCTTCATAAATACAAATGGGTGATTCATCTCCATGAGTCATTAAGCATTTATGATGCATTAATGACATGGATGAATCACACAAATGAGTCACTAATCTCATTTAATGCATACGCCACCTACACCCCTAAGTCACCAACCTTCTAGAAGCTTCTCGTGAAATTACGAGAGCGCCCCTCCTATCCGTGAAAACACGGAAAAACTTTAGACTGTATAAATCCAATATCCCGATACTAGAATCTGGCTTAAACCAAAGCCGGCTAGTAAAAACTGTCCGAAATTCGTACGTGTGTAAAGACACGTATGTGTCCGAACCCTTGTCGTAAAACCATACGACCTCTATATCGTTTCGCCTGGAGCAGGGAAACTCTCTGTGTGGGACTCTAATGACTCGACAACTACGCTGGCAGTAGGTTTAACCACAGACCGCAAGCGGCACTAGCTGTACGTAACGGTCCCCAGGTAGATGTCGATAAGAAGGCCGATGAGGAAAGTCATCCGAACTCCTACTAGGCCTGATGTGACAATCTCCGTACAGTCCGGTCTGTTCGTCTAAGACTATCGCATTCCGGGCCTAGGGGCGGCAAGCGTCAGTCTCCTAATAGCAGTATAAGTCATGTCGGAGTGAAGCCCATTACACCCTGAGAAACTACTGGAACCTACCAGTAAATCTCGCTTTTGCTGGCCAGGGACTTTGCGTAATGGCTCTCTGACACAGCGCGATATCAACTCCCAATACCGGGAGAGACGAATCCTGTCTAACAGCCACTGCCTCTAAGTGCTCGGGACTGCACCCAACTGCTACCTATTTGCACGACTCCTTTGAGCCGTGGTAGGGTAGCAATCTAAGAACAGTGGGACACACTCGAGGCGAAGTAGCAGTGTCAAGTCTGCGGACTATGCTGTACTCATGTCACCTGGGAACTGTTAACTGACGACTGGTATAAAACCAACCAACAGTTCCCTGCGAGTCCTGTCCGGTGTACCCGTAACCCAACGAGCACCTATATACTATCTCCAGTACGGCGTACTGACGGCTGTTGGACAGACCACAGACCATCTCCCCAATTGGGATGAGAAGCGTACGCACTAGTCTACTCCGGAGTATCGATGCCCTGTCTCGATAATCTTACGACTAGGGACCTGAAAAAGGATGTGCTTGTAGACTATCCAGCCCCCACTAGTGTGACTGCCATCACAAAGCTGGTAGTCAAGTAAGATCTTAAGAGCTCTATCAATACATATACTCACATATTAAGATATAAAAAACCAAGTAGCATACTACCATGTTTAGCAAGACTGTTATATAACTGTGAATATCCCAAGCTTCCATTAAGTAATATACAAGGTAGTATGATACAATAATGGCCCCTAGGGCATATACACTAACATAAACAAACTAACCAAGTAATCGAACTAGAGAAATTAAAGGTTAACTTTGCATGTAAACAACTTTACATCTAAGTGATAGGGATTATAACCTTTGTAGTCCGTTCCTTCGCTTCAAAAGCTCCGAATAGTGGTCCCTTCGCTGCGATCCACGAGCTCCCAAACTCTTGAGAGGCTCCACAAGATGTACGATGCATCCTTGCATGAAGTCTTCAAAGTCTGTGATGATCTACGTCGAGGAAACACGGACTCAAGCTCACTCTTCACTAATAAGAAATTAATGAAGCTAACACACTAATATATATGGCTATTATAGAAGAGGATGATGAAGTAGGAATTTAGCTCACTTTACTATTTAATTTCTCACCATTTTTCTTCTTGATCTCAGAAACTAGAGAGCAAAAATGAGATGAGGAAGAGAAGATGAATAAATGAGATAAGGTTAGAAATGCAGCCCTTGGTTAGTATATATGAATACTTAACCCTTGTAGAGAGTTAACCATGGTTATGTGTCATGGTTCGGTTAGAAAATATCTTAAGCAAAACAAAAAGGGTGGACTTTGTCAATGGTTATCAACAAGCTTCATGAAGCTTCCACCATGACTCATTTTCACATTTTTGAATTACTGAAGAATTTAAACCCAAACATTATAAGTAGCATGGTATAATTTTCATACATCCTTGTTGCATGTATAACCTAGCTTGTCACACTATTATATATCACATATATAATATTTATGTAACAAAAGAAAACAATACAATAAACATATATGACATATATGTTAAATGCATCATAAGTGAGAATAATAAATATTTAAGTGAGCATATAATATATATATATATATTATTTCATCGAATCCATACTTGATCCGATAACCCGGCTATATTACATATAACCGGCCGATATCACATATTGCGAGAACAGAATACGGTATCCCATACTCGTATCAATCTCGATCTCGCACATATCACATATGTGTTCCTACTCCGTTTTGCCTGAGCCAGGAAACCTCTCTGTAGGACTCTAAAGACTCATCAATACTCCGGCAGTAGGTGATGATCATATCAAACACCAACAAGCTGCAAGCGGCCTGCTAAACGTAACGGTCACCCGGGTATTGAGCGATCAGAAGATCAACAAGCAAGTCTGCTCTAACTCCTGTAAATCCAATCAGTAACACTACCATACAGTCCGGTCTCTTCGTCTTATATGTCGCATATCCTGTTTAGGGGTGGTAAACGTCGGACCCCAGTAACCGATAAGTCGTGTCGATTTCAGGCTCATAACGGGTCGAGAAACTACTAATAACACTTACCAGTAGATCTCCATATCAGCCCTGGACAGAAACTTCCAGTTATAGCCAATCGAACACAGCGCAACATCAACCCCCAATACAGGGAGAGACGAAACCCCTCCTATCGGTCATTGCCTCCATGCGATTCAGGACTGAACCCAAAAGCCACTGTTTTGCACGTTCTCATGAACATGGTAAGATGGAAATCAAAGTACAGTGGGAATCACACAAGACTCTGTGACGATCTCAGGTCTTCAGACTAACCTGTACCAGTGTCACCAGAGAACTGCTATCTGACGATAAGTATAATACCAACAAGGAGTTCTCGACGAGTCCGTTCAGTGTACCCAGTCTCCACTGAGCACCCGTATACCATCTTTGATGTCAAACACCAATGGATGTGGGATCATCCATCGCCCATCATATGGGTCATGATGCGTATGCACTAGTCTACTCTGGAATATCGATACCCTGTCTCGCTACCCCTTCGACTACCTAAGGGCTTTATCAACATGTGAGAGCAAGAAAGTAACCCAATACAAGTCAACATGTTAAGACAAAGAGCAACCAGATAGCATACTATCATATCGAGCAAGAAAGTCCTCTCTATATATATCCAAGCATCCACTATAATATATATCATATGTACAACAATGGCCTTTAGGGCATATACATAACTAACACAAGGTTCATCTACAATTTTGATGAAGTCAAACGCTTTGACTACCACATCAAAACAGATGTTCCAACTCCGCGATGCCTGCTTTAACCCCTAAAGCAACTTGCACACGTTTCTGCCGCTCCCACTGTCTACGAGGCCCTTTGGTTGTGTACTTGTAGACGCTTTCTTCTAAATCACTATTTAGAAAAGCAATCATGACACCCAACCGCCAGATATTGTAGTCATGATATGTAGCAATGGCAAGCAGGATCCGGATGGACTTAAGCATAGGCATTAGAAAAGGTTTCATCATTATCCACACCTGGTCGATAACGAGAACCTTTTGCAACAAGTCTTAGCTTTGAAAGTCTCAACCTTTCCATGTACACCAAGTAATCTTCTCAAAATATACTTGCTTCTGATGGGGATTTAACGTCCAGATAAAGCAACCAAAGTCCATACTTTGTTGGTGTATATGGATTCCATCTCAGATCTCTTAACATCCAGTCATTCTCACAGTGTCCCCACTCCTGATGGCCTGCTCGAATCTAGTTGGGTGATCATCTCATGATGCAATCCTCGCTTCCACTGTCATAGAGAAAACCGAAGTATATCTCAGGTGGGTGAGGAACCCTACTAGATAGGCGGAGAGGCTGAGGTTCGTTGGGAACTATTGAATCCTCCATGTTTCACAAATCGTCAGCTATAGTTTGTAGCTGGAACTCCTTCCGGTTCTACCTCATGACCACTAATTTCTTCACAAGAAATTCCTTTTCTAAAAATGTGGCATCCCGAGAAATAAAACACCTTTTGTTTCTCGGTGTTGTAGAAGATATTCCCTTGCGAATGCTTGGAATATCCAACAAACTTCCACAGAACTGACCTTGCCTCGAGCTTGTCCGGATTTTGCTTTTAGACATAGGTCGGACAACCTCAAATCTTAACTTTCTTAAGAGATGGGCTCTTCCCATACTATATCACATACGGAGTGGTAGGCGCCTGATTTTGTTGGAACCCTATTCAATAGATATGCAGCTTCTCAAGCACATAACTCCTTAAAAGAAAATATGTAACTCAGTAGTACTCATCATAGAGTGCACCATATCTAATAGAGTGCGATTGCTCTGCCCCGATACACTTACGTGCTGTGTTGTATATGGAGGAGTAATGCTGAGAGTGAATCTCATTCTCTTTTAGAATAGTCCAGGAATTCCGTGCTTAAATATTCTCCTCCATGATCTCATCAAAGGACATAATACTTATTCCTGTTTTGGTTCTCTACTTCTAACTTATATTCATTGAATTTCTCAAAAGCTTCAGACTTGTGTTTCAACAGGAACATAAGTCCGAATCTTGAGAGATCATCAGTGAATGTAATGAAGTTACAAAGAACCAGTCCTGGCATGTGTAGACAGGGGACTTACATACATCATGATGTATCAATCCCAAGAGTTCACTAACTCTTTCTCTGTTTCTAATAAACGGGGCTATGGTCATCTTATCTTTGTGACATGACTGGCAAATTTCACAAGATGTAAATTCTAACTGATTTGAATATGCATCTATATGTAACTTAGTTATTTGTGTCGCATAGATATGAGCTAGTCTACAATGCCTTAAGAAAGATTCGTTCATTTCTGAACTCTTCCTCTTGTATGTGTTTTGTAAGTTAAGAACTGTAGTTTGATTTAGAATGCATATGCTTTTAGATAACGTGCCTGAACCGTAAACTCTTGATATAGGAAATGTTCAAAACATTATCCAACAATACAAAATTATATCCTTCTTTACTAAATAAAGAGACTGATATGATATTGTATATCAGGTTCGGTATCTAATAACATTCGTTCAGAATCAATGTATTTGGTAATACAGGGTGATAACTGCCAACAGGCTTAGCTGCAATACTTGCACCGTTTGCAACTCTTGAAACTTATCACCCATTCCTAGTTCTCTACCTATCTATAGCCCATCTAATAAATTACATATATGGGATCCTGATCAGGTATCTAATACCCAGAACATAGAGGATACTGAGAAACAGTTCTCGGTAATGAACATACCTGAAGAAGATGCATCATCATGCACTTTCTTCGTTTGGGAGGCACGAGAATCCTGGTATTCCCCTATTTCCTTCTCGGTCTTATAACAACTATAACTTGGAGCGGGACCAACGTTCCCCAGCTCAGTATAACAAGCGGGTTCGGTCAATACATCCGTATTATTATTTTAATTATGGCGTGACATGGTCATTACCTTGAGAGAGAAAGAAAAAAACACTCAGCTTATGCTCTTGCAAGATTATATTGGTTATTATTTTATCTAATCAGGATGGCTCCCACTATTTTAGTCAAATCTTCCTTCAAACCCTAAAAGGAAAGATAAGCCGGGATTAATTACACCCTACAAGTTCGCCAATCTTTTAGCCAGGCCAGTGCCGGTAATTTAAGGAAGCTTCCCCGTGCTTTCGCACAGACCTAATTAAAATAAAACTCATTTTCACAGGGGCGTAACCACGTTAACACCTTTCTAGACACCTACTTGATCGGCTAATTTTAATGTGTAAAACTCTCCCAGGAGTAACTCTTACTCGCAGTGGGTATCAGGATCCAACTATCTCATAGAAGGTATGCAATCTCATTACAAATTTCAACACTTAAAATTCCCGATAGTATTTTACCCCTAGCGTCCTATGACCTTGACGGAGGCCAAACTACCCATAGTACGCCTGTAAGTCTACGGTAGCGCCCCGGCCGTCTGTCTGAGGCCAAAATGCAGAAATGAAAAACTTTTCTTAATCTAGAAACCGGCGCTATCATATACTTTAAATCCGGATCGAACCATTAACCTACAACTAGCAACTAGAGAAAGGGTTGGAAAGCTATACCGATCGATCCGTGTCTTTCGGTCTTTGCCCACCATCCCAAACTCCTCGCGGCATCTCCGATCTCCGGTCTTCTCGTCGGAAAGGGCACCACATCTTCGAGCCTTTTTACGGGCTCCCACTTCATTCGAAGCAACTCGGGCACGAAGTTCGCTAGCCGACGTGTCCAAGGAGAAGTAGAGAATGTGTGTGACAATTTTATCTCTTGCATCCATTGCATGGATGGAGGTTGAAGATGAAGAGATCAATGGAGATTGTGAGCTAGAGGAAGAAGAAGAAGAAGAGCCATTTTTTCTTATGTGTTTCTTATGATGAAATGAGAGAGTGAGAAGTGAAAAAATACAAGACCAAACTTCCCACTTGGCTGCCCCTCTCTCTCCTTCTCATTTCAACACTCAAATCCATCAAATAAAGTGACATTTGCAAAATAAAAGAGAACATGAGTCACTAATGAAGTCTATGTCACATTAAATGCACAAAATGATGATTTGAGCTCACAATTTCCATTTGTAAACATTAATCCAAATGTTTATAACAATAAAAATATACGGCAACATCTAAAGTAAACTCGTGACGGATCACAAGGATACCCCTCACCTATATATACATACCTGCATCCGCATTCCGACCGAATGCGAATGCGATGAAACTAAAGTAATCCAACAAATCTAATACTAGGATCCGACTTAAACCAAAGCCCACTAGTATGATCCGCCCGATCATGATCCGTGCACTACCGCACGTATATGATCGGACCCTGCCATATATCATACGGCCTCTACAATGTTTCGCCCAAAACTTGAAAACCGTCTGTGGGGGACTCTAAAGACTCGTCAATACATTGGCTGTGGATTTAACCACTAGCATGTCAGAGGTACTAGCCGTACGTAACGGGCCACCAGGTATTGACCAAAAGGGAGGTCGATGAGTGAACTCATCCTGACACCCTACTGAGCCTGTCAGAGACAATATCCGTACAGTTCGTTCCGTTCGTCTATGAGCATCGCATGTCGGGCCTAGAGGGTTGGTAAAAGTCAGACCGCCAAAAGCGGTACAAGTCGTGTTGGTGTGTAGCCCAGAACACCCTGAGATACTACTTGAATACCTACCAGTAAATCTCCTGCCTTGGCCAAGGACTTCGTGTAATGGTTCTTCTAGACACAGCGCGATCTCACCACCAATACCGGGAGAGACGAAACCCCTGCCGATCCGCTCACTGCCTCTATGTGGCTTGGGACTGTACCCAACCAAAACCTGTTTGCACCACTCCATTGGGCCATGGTAGGGTAGTAATCAAAGCATAGTGGGAACTCACACGAGACAAATGACGATCTTAGGTCGATGAACTAACCTGTACACATGTCACCAGGGAACTGCTATCTGACGTGAGGTATGATACCAATTAGCATGTTCCCGGCGAGTCCTGTCCGGTGTACTCATAACCCAATGAGCACCTGTATACATCTTTAGGTGATCCAACTGACACCAATGGCTTGTGAGACCGGCCACCACCCCTCATCGGGGTCTCGACTGTATACACTAGTCTACTAATAAAGTATCGATGCCCAGTCTCGAAACTCCCACGACTAGAGACCTTTTAGGGATATGCCTATAGACCCCAGCTCCCACGTATATGATCGCCCTCATACTGCTGGCAGTCAAGCAAGAATCCTCGGGGCTTTATCAACGCGCAATAGTGACCTGTAAGGTCACCTAAAGAATTACATGATGATAAAGATAAACCAGATAGCATACTTTCATCTTGAGTAAGACTGTCCTACCGGTATAGGTCCTCCCTCAATCATTGCAATCACATGCCTATGATCTAATAATTGACTCTGAGGGCACTATCTCCAACAATCTCCCAATTGCACTCAAGGCTAATTATTGCGATGTCGCATACTCACAACCCATGTGAATACCGAACACCCAACTCCTCTACTAGTCAATCTCACAAAGCTCGTTTGCGAAACTATTGCGTTCGAGGAATAGCCTCAGTGAGTGGATCCGCTCAGATGTTTCTTTCTATGTCTCTCTTTATCTCAAGTTCGCGGAGAAAGCCATCTCCCGAAATGAGCAATACCTGTCTTAGAATATGTCTGGATATCTGATGGGACCTAGCTTATAAATGAACTCCAAATCCAAACTTCTTAGACCGTATCGTCGACTGATCTTAATCAGTATCCTGCGCCATGCCTCCCTCGGTATCCACCTATCCAAAAAACTACCCCTCATCAGAGGGATAACTATAACTCTGACAGCCACTCTGTCATCCAGGTCACCTTGGAAGCCTGGAATGATAACTGTCTCCCGAAGGAGGCTGCCGTTATCATTTCCCTAGAACATCCACTTATGTTCTAAAACTGCTTCTGAACGTTTCTCCAGGATAGGATTAATATCAACTTACTGCATCTCATGCAAAAACAATATCTGGTGTGGTACTTCACATCTCATGATTGACTCAATTGCCTAAGCAAGTGATCTGCCAATCATGCACATCCCTCTCCCTTTAGTCTGTAAGACACCTTTGGAGAGGGTGACTCTATTACCTACAGGTACACTACCGTGCCAGGAGTCGTCCATTCAAAAACACTTTTAGAATGCTGTCTAAGCACCCAGATTGTGAAACTACCCAAATCTAGATCTAAAACCATAGATCTAGTAACCAGAATGTCTGATATAATATCCAAATCCTAGGTGGAGAAACCACTTTGTGACAACCAAAGTATAACCGACCGTAGTATATGAATTTCTCTTCCTACTCTGTGTATGTCATCCAAATACCAGAACATCACACCTTACTACCTTCTTAACAGATCCATCTTCTATTCTGATGGAGTCAAACCTATGACTGTCACATCAGAAATAGATGATCTATCTCCGCTATATCTGCTTTAGTCCATAAATAGACATAAGCTATTTGTCCACTATGCTTCCGCTGCTCCCACTGACTACGACAACCCTCTGGCTGAGCCATATACATGTACACTTCTAAAGCTAGTTTAGAACGACGCTATACTCATCCTCCTGCCGGGTCTCACAGTCTTGAACAACAGCAATGGCAAGTCTGGGTAAACAAGAACCTCCCTGTCACTGTCCTTGAGCATACCGAAGTACCTCTCGAGTGCCTGAGGTTACACACCATATCTGCAGAGTGGTCAATGGAATGTCAAACCAGATCGAATCTTTAGGTCCTATTAAATTTTCAGTAGTCGTTTGCGGTTCTGGAATCACTTCCAGTTCTACCATACTCCCACTACTGTTTTCTGAAAAAAATCCATTTTACTAAAACTGTGGCGAGTCAAGAACAATATCACTATTGATCTTCCAGACAGTAGAAAGTCAACCCTCGTCATAGCCCGGGTCAACCCACAAACAACCATTACAGAAATGTGCCTTGAGTTATCCAGAGTCTGGTTTTAAGCATAAGCCAGACAACTCCCCGTACCTTAACATTGTTAAGATATGAACTATTATATATCCAATATAGAAAGAGAGGCACTGATTTAATTGGAACCAGATTCAAATCATGCAGCTGTCTCCAGTGCATGTCAACTAAATGGAGAGAGGCCGATCAGCATTACTCAACTTAGGAGTACATCCAGATATGAGTAACCTGAAAGAGAAGCAAGTTCTCATAATCATTACTATCAACTGAATACCATACACAAGTATCTACATCTTCGATCACCTTGAAGAATCATGATACTTGCAATACCTGGTTCTCTACTTTATTCATATATCTATAACTTCTCAAAACTTAGACCTTACATTTCTATGAAACACATGTCTAAGAACTAGAGAAGTCACAAGTAAACAGAATATAGTACGAGTACCAACCCCTCTGTCCTCATGGACACTGGACAACATACAATACTCTACATAAGTCCGCTGAGTTTAATAACTCATTCCCTGTATGTCGTAGGTTGAAAGATGTACTTATGGTAAAGAAGAATTACACCGCTGTTTAATGCTCCTTACCTAACCATCCACTGATATAGGTAAATGTCATAGACATAATTTCAAAAAGTTATATCTCACTTTATAAAAATAAACGTACAGATATAACAATTTGAAATTGGTGCATAACAATGGATATTCAAAACCAAATATTTGTCGTCCGGCAAACAACCCAGGTGATTTCCTCAAATATCACCAATTACAACGAATCCCGATATAATGAGGATGATCACCTAATTCCCTATAACTTACTCCCACTCATCATCTGTAAAACCATACAGATGTGAGAATCAAAACCTGGTAAATACATACCCTGGAGCAAGGACTAATTGGGAAACCAGTTTTCTTTTAACAATACACAGTGAAACCGAAACATATAAATATTTCGAAGGGGTATCCGGGTATTCCTAGTAATGGCTCTTCCATTATCAGATTCATAACTATACCCGTATATTTCTTTGCCATCTCTCCAAATCTCTTTATATGTCTTTAGTCATTACCTTCTGTACACCATCGTTAGGCTAAATGGTTTTCTTCCTTCCCTACCGTTTGGCACCAGCCTATGGTTTGGAAGAAGACTATCTAATAAGCGTAATAGGTGTACTGTCCTAATCCTAGGAGCACTCGCAACCCGATAGAAGGTAAAGATAAAAGACAACTGAATAAAACCTTATTCCTATTTCTTTTGAACCAGAATCCATCCCCGAACTGGAACAAGTCCCTTTGAGTTCGTATATAACCATACGATGGAGTATCCACTAAACTATGGATTTTCGTAGTGATACGGAGTGTTCTGGAGAAATACAAAGGTGATGTAGGATTGGCGAAGAAATACTTGGTTTGGTCATGAATAGCAGTCGCAATTTACTTTGCCCTCTTAATAATCACTTTATTTGTCTTTACTTAATACCTTATGTACACCATCGTTAGGCTAATTAGTTTTCTTCATTCCCTACCATTCGGCACCTGCCTATGGTTTGGAAGAAGACTATCCAAGTAGCATAATAGGTGCACCGTCCTAATCCAAGAATCACTCGCAACCTGAGAGAAGGTAAAAGGAAAAGACAACTAAATAGTCCTATTCATTTTCTCCAGAACCGGACACCATCCTCGAATCTGGAACAAGTTCCTTCGAGTTCGTATATAACCATACGATGGTTTTATCCAATGGAAGTCGATGTTCATAGTAATACGGGGTGTTCTGGAGAAAAGGGTAAAAGTAGGAGTGGCAATGAGGTTTGCAACTTAGACAATCCAAAAGCCAGTGTTTTAAGAAGGTTCGGTTAACTTGGTCACTGAGTCATAGTCAAGGGTCGGGTCATGGTCGTAGCCAAAGAGAGAGAGAAAAGAAACACTCTGCGTGCACTCTAACCTAGATCAGAATGGTCATCAATTTATCTAATCAGGAAACCTCCCACTGTATCGTCAAATTCTCCTCCAAACTTGAAAGAAGAATTAGTCGGGATCACCCGAGGAGTAAACCAACTCATCAGTAGGAATCGGGATCCAACAATCATCGCATGATAACGTGATGGAATCCACTCACGTTATCACACTCCAGAAGGTATGCGCAAGCCTGGCAAGTTTCGGTTTCTTTAGAAACTCCCGATGTGTGTTTTTTACCCATAGGACCCAAGTGACCCTGACACAGTCAACAAATCAAAGAGTCCTAGTCAAGTTCAACCCGTCATCATCCTGGATTGCATTAAACCCACCCGTACGAGCCCTTGACACAGTCAACAAGGCCGCACGACTGTCCTAACCAATCGCATTATTATGCCACAAACAAACACTACTTAGCTACCGCACACTACGCCTTGACACAGTCAACAAACGCAGCACGAATACTAAGTAATACTTGTAAGAAATGACGGAGGGCTACAGCTGATTTTTGGCGAAAAAACTTTAACGTAATGAACTTGATATCGTTGAAGGAACCGGATAGCTTTTTATAAAAATATAATGGCGCAAACCTTTGCTAAAGAGGTCACTTCCGGTGAAGGGATCTCGGCTCTTTCCCCGTAGAATGAGGTGCAGGATATTCCAACTGAATACCATGATGCAAAGCAAAAAGTAATCGGATATAGTGAAGTTATTGCCCTGACGCAAACTTTTATCCAAGGGGTCACTCCCGGTGAAGGGTTCTCGGCCCTTGCCTCATCGACTGAGGTGCTGGATATTCATAACCGAATACCACTGTGCAAAACAAAAGAGAACGTCCTTGCTATAACAGCTTTTTTTGAAAAATGTTCCAACAACATCAAACAGGTTTATTTAGCTTGCATTGATCCTAATCAATATAGTCCCATCAATTGATCACAACACAAAAGAACGAAAATATGACGTACGTATATGCCATCCGCATTCGCCACTGGGTCCCGTCATCACCCGTTAGGTTACTTAAGTAACGACAGAGCGGGGACTGGACTAGCGCGGGTGTAAAACATATACAACATCTACTAGTATATATATCAATATATAATATTCGCTTCTGGCATGATAAAATGCAACATCACAGAAATGTAATAAGTATCACAGAACAATACAGATAAACTGGGATCCCTGGGTTTCATAGAGCCGCTACTGAAACCCGACGTTCCCCTTGTCGTGTGGATAGCCTGTGCAATGAAATCCTAGACCCCTACGGGTGCGGCAAGTTACTCGCCAAAACCTGAAGCGAGGCAGCCCCTTTCAACAAAGTGAATGGACCACCCAGCACTTCACGGAATCCGGTAACTTGAGCACCCATCCTTGGGTCAACCTATACCCCCTACGAGTGCGGCGAATAGCTCGCCAATTCTAGAGTGAAGCCCCCTCCGTCTCAAAGCCATGAGATGCGGGCCCGTTGCCCTCTAGAACCCGGCTATCCGTGCACCCCCCCAACGGGGTAATATTAGTACAGAAAGTAAAATATACAACGGGTACATCGACCTCAGCCCGGTCGTGCCCCAAAAGAATAATTTACAAACAGGCAGTGACGGCAGTCCACATGTCGGACGCTCGCCCCGCAATATCAAATGTACAAATACAACCAAACTGTACTAACATTGCATCCAGGCTATACACCACGACAAATCCGCAACATCACAGAACAAAAACAGAACATCAACGTGAATGTCACGTTCGTAAATCTGTCTAAAAGAACTATAGCAATTAGACAAGATTTACCGATCAAATGACATTCACGGTCGCAGATATAATGTAAATACTGTGAACTAATATATTTAAAATTTTCTATCGACAAAATTTCCCGAAGTGGGCCCCAAGTACAATTCCCAGTACTCAAAATAATCTGGGCCAAAAAAAATTACCAGAAACCCCAATTCCAAGTCAGAGAGCACTGTAGAAAATTTGGTGTTGTGGTGCTAAAGTATTGCGGCGGAACCGCGGCAACAACGGGGGTACGGCCACGGTTCCACGGCGCTACAGTGGGTTCACTCTACCAATTTTCTGCAGTGGGCTTAGAAAAGCCTGCATGATTTTCTGCAATACTCAAAATAATTTTTCGACGGCAAAAAATTTTTGACAGAAACTGCAGAATTGGAAATGCGGTTTTGGAAAATTTCATTCGATCGATGTTCTAAACACGTTAGAGCAAGCTAGTAAAGCTTAATGCCGTGGCTCTGATACCATGTAAGTCTACGGTAGCGCCCCGGCCGTCTGTCCGAAGCTAAATGTGGAAATGAAAAACTTTTCTTAAACTAGAAACCGGCGCTATGGTATACTTTAAATCCGGATCGAACCATTAACCTACAACTAGCAACTAGAGAAAGGGTTGGAAAGATATACCGATCGATCCGTGTCCTTCGGTCTTTGCCCACCATCCCAAGCTCCTCGTGGCATCTCCGATCTCTGGTCTTCTCGTCGGAAAGGGCACCATATCTTCAAGTCTTTTTACGGGCTCCCGCTTCATCCGAAGCAACTCGGGCACGAAGTTCGCTAGCCGACGTGTCCAAGGCAAAGTAGAGAATGTGTATGATAACTTTGTCTCTTGCATCCTTTGCATGGATGGAGGTTGAAGATGAAGCCATCAATGGAGATTGTGAGCTAGAGGAAGAAGAAGAAGGAGAGCCTTTCTTTCTTATGTGTTTCTTATGATGAAATGAGAGAGTGAGAAGTGAAAAAATACAAGACCAAACTTCCTTCTTGGCTGCCCCTCTCTCTCCTTTTAATTTCAACACTCAAATCCATCAAATAAAGTGACATTTGCACAATAAAAGAGACCATAAGTTACTAATGAAGTCTATGTCACATTAAATGCACAAAATGATGATTTAAGTTCACAATTTCCATTTGTAAACCTTAATCCAAATGTTTACAACAATAAAAAGATACGGCAACATCTAAAGTAAACTCGTGACGGAATACAAGAATACCTTTCACCTGTATATACATACCTGCATCCGCATTCTGACCGAATGCGAATGCGATGAGACTAAAGTAATCCGACAAATCTAATACTATGTTCCGGCTTAATCCAAAGCCCACTAGTATGATCCGCCCGATCATGATCCGTGCACTACCGCACGTATATGATCGGACCCTGCCATATATCATACGTCCTCTACAAAGTTTCGCCCGAAACTTGAAAACTGTCTGTGGGGGACTCTAAAGACTCGTCAATACATTGGCTGTGGATTTAACCACTAGCACGTTAGAGGTACTAGCCGAACGTAACGGGCCACCAGGTATTGGCCAAAAGGAAGGTCGATGAGCGAACTCCTCCTGACACCCTACTAAGCCTGTCAGTGACAATATCCGTACAGTCCGGTCCGTTCGTCTATGAGTATCGCATGTCAGGCCTAGGGGGTTGGTAAAAGTCAGACCCCTAAAAGAGGTACAAGTCGTGTCGGAGTGTAGCCCAGAACACCCTGAGATACTACCGGAATACCTACCAGTAAATCTCCAGCCTTGGCCAAGGACTTCGTGTAATGGCTCTCCTAGACACAGCGCGATCTAACCCCCAATACCGGGAGAGACAAAACCCCTGCCGATCCGCTCACTGCTTCCATGTGGCTCGGGATTGTACCAAACTAAAACCTGTTTGCACAACTCCTTTGAGCCGTGGTAGGGTAGTAATCAAAGCACAGTGGGAACTCACACGAGACAAATGACGATCTCAGGTCGATGAACTAACCTGTACACATGTCTCCAGGGAACTGCTATCTGACGTCAGGTTTAATACCAACTAGCATGTTCCCGGCGAGTCCTGTCCGGTGTACTCATAACCCAATGAGCATCTGTATACATCTTTAGGTGATCCAACTGACACCAATGGCTTGTGAGACCAGCCACCGTCCCTCGTCGGGGTCTCGACTGTATACACTAGTCTACTAATGGAGTATCGATGCCCAGTCTCGAAACTCCCACTACTAGGGGCCTTTTAAGGATGTGCTTATAGACCCCAGCTCCCACGTATATGATCGCCATCATACTGCTGGTAGTCAAGTAAGAATCCTAAGGGCTCTATCAATGTGTAATAGAGATCTGTAAGGTCACCTAAAGCAGTACACGATGATAAAGATAAACCAGATAGCATACTATCATCTTGAGTAAGACAGTCCTACCTGTATAGGTCCTCCCTCAATCATTGCAATCACGTGCCTGTGATCCAATAATTGACTCTGAGGGCACTATATCCAACAGCGCCAGTCAAGTTCAACCCGTACATTTCTTAATTAAATTAGACCCACCCACATGTGTAACACCTTAGAAAGTGATTAGTGGCTAATTATACTTTATTGTGAGGTTTTTAGTAAAAAGTTTACCAAAACGATTTTCAAATATTTTATCAAAATTAATGAATATTTTATTAGAAATTATTTAGGCTTGCACACACATGTGTATGTAAATTGGGGTTAAGTTTGGGGTTAAACCATGTTTGGACAACCATGGTGGACTAACCCATTCTTATTAGTTAATTTGAGTTAATTAGTGTATTAGTTTTTTTTTTATTTGTGATTGTTTTGGGAGTTGACTTGGGCGGAAAGAGAGAGAGAGAGAGCATGATGAGGGTGCCATGCTTGAATTTAATGAGGTGTGAGAGAGGAGGGTTTGACTATCTTATTCTCTCATTTCTTTTTTCAAAACACTCATTCCTCACATCTCACTCCCTTTCACTTTGACACACACACACAACTACAACAAAAACACAGCAGCAGCAGCACCAAACAGCAGCAGCAGCAAGCAGTGGCAGCAGCATCAGCATCATCAGCAGCAACAGCAGCAGCATTTGCAACAACTCACCCCCTTCTCTTCTTCTTGTCCTCCTTCTTCCTGCATCTTAGGATCAAGTGGGGTATAATTTCTTAAACTCAACTCCTTTTGCTAAACTTATATGTTATTTAGCTTCGGTTAGTGGTTAATATGAATTTTTAGTGCTAGTTGTAGTTTAAGTGGGGTTTAAGCTAACTTAGGATTATTATAGCTTATGGAACCTAATCAAGTGTTAGTATTGTTGTTTAAACCTAGTAGCATCACTAGATTTAGCTAAATCACCTTAAAGTCGCAAACTTTAAATTTTAAAATACGGTTTTGAAATAAGTTGTAGGATATATGAGATCTGCTGCATTTGTGATCATTTTCTAGTTTAGCAAACATATACAGATTAGTGTGCAGGCATTTTAGGCTAGTGTGTTGAAATCCGAGCCCTTACCCTTCCCAAAAATCCGGCGACCATCCCCCCAATTCCAGTGTCGCCGGCGCCCTGATGTTTTGGATGTTGGTGCTTTGTGTAGGGGGTGCCTGTGGGGAATTTTCTGTGGTTGGTATTGTTTAGTTTTTGGGTTTTAGCAGTTGGTGAAATCTAGGAGAGTTTGGGTTATTTTTAGTGTATTGGGGATTTTGACGATAATGTGATGGTTTGGTTGGAGAATAGGATGATTCAGGGTGGTTATGGTTAGATTAGCTGTAATATATGCTGTTGGTATCACTAAATTTCTGTAATTCCACCTAATATCACTTGTGCACCCTATTGTTGCAAACTTAGTGTTTTAAAACGGTTTTAAACTAAAGCTTAGGATACATAGAATCTGCTGTATCTAGGATAGTAATTTTAGTAAGCAAACATATACATTAGGCTATATATTTTTTTAGGAATATAGTGTAGAAACCTGGACCCTTTTCACTTTGTTTTGGCCTATATGACCCCTATGGTGGCCGACCCAATTTTGTGGGTTTGTGTTGGAATTTTGCAGGTAGCTGTCTGTAGGTATTATAAGATGTTTGGTCTTGTTTGATTTTCTTGTTTTTTCTCCAGATTAAATCTGGGACTGTTTACCTATTATTTGCATAGCGAGACTTGTGCGACACATACGATACGAGTTGAGTTGGTGCGCTATGTGTCACTGCGTGTCGCGTTGGTTTTTTACGTATGCACACACGTCACGTATACACACACGTTTAGTTCGCGACGTGAGTTTCTCGTTTGGTTTTAATATCGCGTTTTTGCAGGATTTTAGCTTATGTGTATTCTTTGTGTAATTTCTAGGTTCGCAGGCGGGTACGTCGGAAACCGCGAGGAAAGGGAAGCAGATAGTCGGCTACACTTAGCATGAGATCAGGTGAGTAGATTTAACGTATACGGGGAAATCGCCCGTATGGCGTTAAGCGTCAGGGAGTGATAGGATATTGTAGTCGCGTATATATTTATATGTATATTGCTCGTGCATATGTACTATTGTTGCATACCATCTTTTGTTGCATATAGAAATGGTAGTTATATAACACCGCACTGTCACTAACGGTTCAAGCTGCACGAGCACTATTTGTATGTTACACTCACACTGTTAGTGATTGCCATGACACTCGCACTATAGAATTGTTACGACCATACATCATTTTGATTACCGCATCATTGATGATTAGACTTGACTCTGTCGCATATTGGCATACACTTATATTGATATATCCATATTGCGCACATACACATTGTATATCCATATTGGTGCATACATACGTTGATATATCCATATTGCACACATACATATTGTATATCTACATTGGTGCTCACATACGTTGATATATCCATATTGCACACATACACATTATATACCCATATTGGTGCACACATACATTGATATATCCATACCGCGCACATTCATATTGTATATCCATATTGGCGCACATATACATTGGTACACTCATATCTGCGCATATATTCACTTACACATCCATACCTACATGCATACATATTTTGCATACATGGATGGTACTAGCCTTGATTTCTAGAAAACGGGAACCGCATGAGGTATTTTCAAACTGGATCCATTTAAAAGAGCGGTTTTCCCTTTTTACTCTTAGTGGCATACGCCACATTGCATGGATTTACGCATTGAGTTTTGGATTTGTGTGATTTTTGGATTTGAGAACCTTGGTATTATTTTAAGAAAATATGCGCTGTTTTGAAAACCCGGTTTCTCTTGATATGATATTTCAGTGCGTCCACCATGCATTTTCTCGGTTCTGAGACGTGTGATCTGTGACCCGAATCCAGGAGCTGGATGAGGCTGATTACGGGTACATGGTGGACCCGGTATGCTACCCCGGGACAAGAAAGGGATTCTGTGTATACAGACGGGGAGCCTGGCAGAGGGACTACTACCTACCGGTGATTGGTTAGACCTGGCGGTTATCCGGAGGATACTGACCAGAGTTGAGAGATGGATATGGGTCGACCCGTACTGCTAGGGCCGAGGCCCGATTCCACAGACGAAGCCCGTAGGCCGATCCGGGCTGACGGAGCCCGATAGAGGAGGATTTGCATGTTGCTGCTGGATACGAGTATTTCATGATGTTTTTGGGTGCCGATGTTGGGACCCCGCTTTTATGAGATTTACAGGATCGAGGGCCATATAGAGTGACGGCGCCTGAGTTATCGGGATCTTAGGGTGCTTTTGGTAGACACCGGGGTTTTTCACGTTGATGATACGTATAGATGATATTTTATCCCATACTCAGCATTCCCTGTTATGCATTGCATCATGTAGTCGTGGTACCTGATAGAGTACTTTGCATGATTATTTCGTACTCGGCTCATCATATAGATGTTATTAGATTGCACTAGATATGCATGATTTTTGCGTACTCAGCTCATCATATAGATGTTATTAGATTGCACTTGATATGCATGATTTTTGCGTACCCAGCTTATCATGTAGATGTTGTCTGTTGTACATGTTAGAATATCGTAGTACGTGCATACTCGTGATTACCTTTATATGTTATCTATTATTCACGAATTGGCAACTCACCCCCGTTGTGCCACAGTGTTTGCAGGTTGCTCCTCAGAGTAGTTGCGGCAGGGCTACTTCCTTGTATCTTTTTGCTACGGATACCACTGCAGTTGGCGTGCGAGCCGTTTGCTTATTAGTGGGTTTTTGCGGTATCCGTCTATTTTCCATTTGTATATTCTATTGTATCTAGTACTTTCCATCTACCATTTCATGTATTGACTTAGAGACTAGCTGTGAGAACGATGTATATTATTTTGTACTCTGGTGTCGAGCTTGTATGAGCCGACTTTATTTATGCAGTTTCATCTTTTATGTTGTTTTACTTATATTGTCCATTTCTTCGCTACGGCGTCGTATATTATTCTTGTGGTGATTGTTTTCGCCGTTGGGCGTGATTGCTCCCATTTGGGGATGCTTTATTCTTATTGTATGTCATTTTACTTACATCATGTCTTGTACCCGATTTTGGGGCTGTTTTTTACAAGGAAGGTGCTGCCAAAATTTTGAATAAAATAAATTAAACTTGAAAGATTTTTACTTGAGATTTCCAAATGTTTTCATCAAATGTTTTGAACACTCACTACTTTTAATGGTTTTGATTTTTAGGTTTCGGCTTACTTAGTTTTGTTACGCCTGTAGACGTTACGTGGTTAAGTGCCGGTCATGGGCCGAACTTTGGTTTGTGACAAAGTTGGTATCAGAGCGTAGGTTTTTAACTTTCGGAGTGTAGGATGACCCTGGTATGATGGAATAGGTAGCTGAAGCAAAGTGGCGTTGCGTGTGTATGTTCCGCGGCATACTCACGACACGGTACTCCGCCTAAGTGACCTTAGGAATTATTGATTAAAATTCCTTCATGGTTATATACATTCTTGTGATTCGATTTCTGTATCCATATCGAATCCTACTTTCTTTTCAGCCATTATTCCACCAAAGACTACTAGGGCGCAGAGAGCGGCCGCGAGAGCCGAGATTAGAGTTGACTCGTCTGAGACGAGGACTGACTCGGGAAGTACACCCGTTATACCAGAGCAGACTGTTCCTCTTTCGGCAGGTCAGATCGCCATGCTAAGGGCCGGTATGCAGGAGATGCGCCAGATGATAGGGTCGTTAGTCGAGACGCTTCGAGCGCAGCGACCAGAGGTAGTTCCACCCGTTATGGGGACCGCGAAGGTACCTACAGTACAGGCAGTTGCACCTGCAGCCACAGAGGTTATCACAGTATCGCTATCAGAGTTTATGAGACTGAAGCCTCTGGTCTTCACAGGCACCGATGCAGCTGAGAATCCACAGTCATTTATTGATAGGATGGCCCGGATATGTCGTTCACTCAGATGCTCAGATGCGAGATGGGTGGAGTTCACGAGCTTTCGCCTGGAAGGTCTTGCGCAGAAGTGGTGCGAGTCGGTAGTGTTAGTTATATGTATGCCCTAGAGGCCATTACTGTACATACGATGTATATTGTAGTGGATGCTTGTACATATATAGGGAGGACTTTCTTGCTCGACATGATAGTACGCTATCTGGTTGCTCTTTATCATAACATGTACTCTGATTGTCTCTATGTTACATGTTGATAAAGACCTTAGGATATGTACTCGACTACTGGGACTATGATGAGATCATACTAGTGGGGCCACGGTAGTCGACGAGTACATCCTATAACTATTCCTAGTCGAGGGTGTATCAAGACAGGGCATCAATACACCAGAGTAGACTAGCGTATACGCAACTTGACCCATATGATGGGCGATGGATGATCCCATATCTATCGGTGTTTGACATTAAGGATGGTGTACGGGTTCTCAGCAGAGACTGGGTACACTGGACGGACTCGCTGAGAACTCCCAGATGGTATTACACCTTACGTCAGATGGCAGTTCTCCTGTGACACTGGTACAGGTTAGTCTGTAGACCCGAGATCGTCATAGAGTCTTGTGTGATTTCCACTGTGCTTTGATTTCCATCATACTACGTCCAAGAGGGCGTGCAAAAAGGTGGCTTTTGGGTACAGTCCCGAATCACATGGAGGCAATGAGCGATAGGAGGGGATTCGTCTCTCCCGGTATAGGGAGTTGATGTTGTGCTGTGTTCGATTGGCTGTAACAGAAAATCCCTGGCCAGGGTTGCTGAGATTTACCGGTAAGTGTTACCAATAGTTTCTCTAACTGTTATAGACCTCATATCGACACGATTTATCAAGCTACTGGGGTCTGATATTTACCACCCCTAGGCGAGATATGCGACATATCAGACGAAGAGACCGGACTGTACGGGAGTGTTACTGATTGGATTCATAGGAGAATGTACAGGCATGCTTATTGATCTTCTGATCGCTCATTACCTGGGTGGCTGTTACGTTTAGTTGACCGCTTGCAGCTTGTACGTGTTTGATATGATCATCACCTATTGCCGGCGTATTGACGATTCTTTAGAGTCATACACAGAGGTTTCTTGACTCAGGAAAAACGGAGAAGGAGCACATTTATGATATGTGCGGCACCGTGAACAATACGTGTATGTGATACCGTATTAGATTCTCGCGATATGAGATATCGGCCAGGTATATGTGATATAGCCGGGTCATCGGATCAAGTGTTGATTCGATGAACTGATATAGATTATATTAGTCGGTTATTAGTGAAATAGCCGGATTATCAGATCAAGTGTTGATTCGATAATTTAATGTATAATTATATATTTGATATATTAAATTACATTAACTGATATAAACTCACTAAAAGATTCCTTTTCTCACTCAGGTAATACATTGATATATATGCGATATATGTTAATTGTATTATTTTGTTAAAAAAACATATTATATACGTGATATATAATATTGTAACATGTTATAATTACTAATGCAACATGATTAGTGGAGATTAAACGAGGTTAGGGTTTGATTTGGGTTAAACTTTTCTAGAAGCTTTTAGAAGCTTTTTTTTTGTTTTTACAAAGATATTTTGCTAGATATTTCCAAACCCAACCCACACCCTTTAACCCTAGTTAAGTCTCTATAATGGTTAGCCAATCATCATTAACCATGGTTGCATAAGTAATTATCACCACAATTCATTATTCATCACAAAAAAAATGGTGCTTCTTCTTCCTTCTTATTTTGGATGGAAAAGCTTACTAGCTTTTTCATTAGTGATGATTTTGAGTGAGATTAAGAAAATAAATGAGAGCTAAATTCCTACTTCATCATCCTAATTTATCCTATCGATTTATATTAAGGTGTTCACTTCATTAGTGAGTGAGAGCTTGTGTTAAAGTTGTTGGAGGTAGTGCCCTTAGAGTCAATTATTGGGTCATAGGCACGTGATTGCAATGATTGAGGGAGGACCTATCCCAGTAGGACAGTCTTACTCAAGCTGATAGTATGCTATCTGGTTTATCTTTATCATCGTGTACTGCTTTAGGTGACCTGACAGGTCACTATTACACTTTGATAGAGCCCCTAGGATTCTTGCTTGACTGCCAGCAGTATGAGGGCGATCATATACGTGGGAGCTGGTAGTCTATAAGCACATCCTTAAATGGTCCCTAGTCGTGGGAGTTTCGAGACAGGGCATCGATACTCCAGAGTAGATTAGTGTATACAGTCGAGACCCCGACGAGGGGCAGTGGCCGGTCTCACAAGCTACTGGTGTCAGTTGGTTCACCTAAGATGTATACAGGTGCTCATTGGGTTATGAGTACACCGGACAGGACTCGCCGGGAACATGCTAGTTGGTATTATACCTGACGTCAGATAGCAGTTCCCTGGTGACATGTGTACAGGTTAGTTCATCAACCTGAGATCGTCATTTGTCTCATGTGAGTTCCCAATGTACTTTGATTACTATCCTACTACGGCTCAAAGGAGTCGTGCAAACAGGTTTTAGTTGGGTATAGTCCCGAGCCACATGGAGGCAGTGAGCGGATCTGCAGGGGTTCGTCTCTCCCGGTATTGGGGGTGAGGTCGCGCTGTGTCTAGGAGAGCCATTACACAAAGCCCCCGGCCGAGGCCGGAGATTTACTGGTAGGTATTCCAGTAGTATCTCAGGGTGTTCTGGGCTACACTTCGACACGACTTGTACCGCTTTTGGGGGTCTGACTTTTACCAACCCCCTATGCCCGCTATGCGATGCTCATTGACGAACGTACCGGACTGTATGGATATTGTCACTGACAGGCACGGTAGGGCGTCAGGATGAGTTCGCTCATCGACGTCCCTTTTGGTCAATAGCTGGTAGCCCGTTACGTATGGCTAATACCTCTGACGGGCTAGTGGTTAAATCCACAGCAAAAGTATTGACGAGTCTTTAGAGTCCCCCTAAGACCGTTTTCTCAAGTTTCGGGCGAAACGCTGTAGAGGCCGTATGGAGATATAGCAGGGTTCTATCATATACGTACGGTATTGCACGGATCATGATCGAATAATACTAGCGGGCTTTGGTTTAAGCGGGATCCTAGTATTGTACAGTGTAGATTTGTCTCTTTGCATTTGTATTCAGTGGGAATACAAATGCGGGTATGTATATACAGTCGCGGGGTTTTCCTGTAATTTATTACCGGATCAGTTTTCTGAAGTTGCCAGTTTGTATCTCGTTTCGGCCAGTTTTCCTTTGTTCCTTCACGGCCGGACTTTTGTGATGGAGGGGCTAATTTGCAAGTTTGCAAATTAGTTTTGTGGTGGGGGGGGGGGTTCTTGTAAATGGAAAGATTATGATGGCATCTTTTCTTTTCATGTATCATTTTATAGCATTTATGGTGATGGGATTTGATTAGGATTTTGAAGTGAGATAATTTTCTCATTATCATCTCATTGGTTATGGTCACCCTTTGGCTTTACTACACTCACCTCCCTTCATGGTTTTAGTTTTTTCTCTCCTCATTCTATATAGGGGCCGGCCACTTGAGGGGTGAGATGAGAGAGGTTCATTTTTGTGAGTGGAAATTCTTCATCTCATTTTTGCTTACACCAAAAATCCCAAAAGCTCATTTCCATTGCTCATTCCTCCATCTCCATGGCAACTTCACAACCCTAAAAAGACAAACTATTTTACACTAGCCTACAACATTTCTTGGGCACGTCGGCTCGCCTACTTCGTGCTCGAGTTGCCTCGGTCCAGAGGTGGGATCCCGTAAAAGAACCCGGCGATGTGGTGCCCGTTCCGACGAGGAGATGAAGATCGGAGATTCCGCGAGGAGATCGAAGTGGAGGCCGAAGACCGAAGGACACGGATCGCTCGGTATAGCTTTCTATCCCATCTCTTGTTTGCTAGCATTAGGTTAATGGTTCGATCTGGGTTTTTAGGATGCGGTAGTGCCGGTTTCCAAGTCAAGAAAATTTTTCGTTTCCGCATTTTGGCCGAGAAAAGACGGCCGGGGCGCTACCGTAGTCCTACATGGTATCAGAGCCACGCCATTAACCTAGTCTATCTTGCTCTAACTTGTTTACAAGTTCGATCGAACGGATTTTCCAAAAACAGCGTTTTTCATTGCATCAGTTTCTGTCGAAATTTTTTTGGCTCGAAAATTTTTTCAGGTTGTTGCAGAAACACATGCAGGTAATTATAAGCATTCTGTGAAAATTTGGTCATATCTTCTCACTATACCACCTCGAAACCGCAGCCAAACCCATGCTTGGGCCGCGGTTCCGCCGCCATATTTACTGTTCAGTGCACCAAAATTTCACTGAGAGCTCCTGAGTTGAAAATAGGGTTTTTGGAATGTTCTGTTTGGGCCTAAATTTTCTTTGAGTGCTACAGTAGTGCTTGGGGCCCACTTGGGAAAATTTAGTCGATCGAAAATTTTAAATATGTTAGTTCATAGTATTTACATTATATCTGCGACCGTGAATGTCACTTGATCGGAAAATCCTGTCTAAATGCTATAGCCCTTTTAGACGGATTTGCGAACGTGACATTCACGTTGATGTTCTGTGTTGTGCTGTGATGTTGTGGATTTGTCGTGGTGGATAGCCTGGATGCAATGTTAGTACATTTTGGTTGTATATGTACATTTGATATTACGGGGCGAGCGTCCGACATGTGGACTGCCGTCACTGCCTGTTTGTATATTATTCTTTTGGGGCACGACCGGGCTGAGGTCGATGTACCCGTTGTATGTATATTTTACTTTCTGTATTAGGATTACCTCGCGGAGGGGTGCACGGATAACCGGGTTCTAGATGGCAACGGGCCCGCATCTCATGGCTTTGAGACGGAGGGGGCTTTACTCTAGAATTGGCGGGCTATTCGCCGCACTCGTAGGGGGTACAGGTTGACCCAAGGAGGGGTGCTCAAGTTACTGGATTCCGTGAAGTGCTGGGTGGTCCATTCACGTTGTTGAAGGGTGCTGCCTCGCTTCAGGTTTTGGCGGGTAACTTGCCGCGCCCGTAGGGGTCTAGGATTTTATTGCACAGGCTATCCACACGACAGAGGAACGTCGGGTTTCAGCAGCGGCTCTGTGAAACCCGGGGATCCCAGTTATCTGTATTGTTCTATGATGCTGGTTACATTACTGTGATGTTGCATTTTATCACGCCTTGAGCGAATATTATATTTTGATATATATACTAGTAGATGTTGTATATGTTTTGCATCCGCGCTAGTCCAGTCCCCGCTCTGTCGTTAGTTAAGTAACCTAACAGGTGATGACGGGATCCAGTGGCGAATGCGGATGGCATATACGTACATCATTATTTTCGTTTAATTGTGTGATCAATTGATGGGACTGCATCGATTCGGATCAATTAAAGCTAAACAAACCTATTCTGATGTTGTTGGGACAATTTTTCAAAAAGCTGTTATTGCAAGGACATTCTCTTTTGTTTTGCACAGTGGTATTCTGTTATGAATATCCAGCACCTCAGTCGACGAGGCAAGGGCCGAGATCCCTTCACCGGGAGTAACCCCTTGGACAGAAGTTTGCGTCAGGGTAATAACTTCACTATAGCCGATTTCCTTTTGCTTTACATCGTGGTATTTAGTTGGAATATCCTACGCCTCATTCTACGGGGAAAGAGCCGAGATCCCTTCACCGGGAGTGTCCTCTTTAGCAAAAAGGTTTTCATCACTATATTTTTATAAAAAGCTATGCAGTTCCTTCAACGATATCAAGTTCATTAAGTTAAAAGTTTTTCGACAAAAACTAGACGTAGCCCTTCGTCATTTCTTACAAGTATTACTTAGTATGCGTGCTGCGTTTGTTGACTGTGTCAAGGCGTAGTGTGGGGTAGCTAAGTAGTGTTTGTTTGTAGCATATTAATGGGATTGGTTAGGACAGTCGTGCGGCCTTGTTGACTGTGTCAAGGGCTCGTACGGGTGGGTTTAATGCAATCCAGGATAATGATGGGTTGAACTTGACTAGGACTCTTTGATTTGTTGACTGTGTCAAGGTCACTTGGGTCCTAGGGGTAAAAAATTACATCGGGAGTTTCTAAAGAAACTGAAACTTTCCAGGCATGCGCATACCTTCTTGAGTGTGGTGACGTGAGAGGATTCCATCACGTTATCATGCGATGATAGTTGGATCCTGATCCCCACTGATGAGTTGGTTTACTCCTCGGGTGATCCCGACTAATTCTTCTTTCAGGTTTGGAGGAGAATTTGACGATACAGTGGGAGGTTTCCTGATTAGATAAAATGATGACCATTCTGATCTAGGTTAGAGTGCACGCTGAGTGTTTCTTTTCTCTCTCTCGTTGGCAGCGACCATGCCACGACCCTTGACTATGACTCAGTAACCAAATTAACCGAACCTTCTTAAACACTAGCTTTTGGATTGCCAGAGTTGCATACCTCATTGCCACTCCTACTTTTACCCTTTTCTCCAGGACACCCCGTATTACTACGAACGTCCACTTCCATTGGATAAAACCATCGTATGGTTATATACGAACTCGAAGGAATTTATTCGAGGATGGTTTCCGGTTCTGGAGAAAACGAATAGGACTATTCAGTTGTCTTTTCCTTTTACCTTCTCTCAGGTTGCGAGTGCTCCTTGGTTTAGGAGATAGTACACCTATTACGCAAATTGGATAGTCTTCTTCCAAACCTTAGGCTGGTGCCGAACGGTGGGGAATGAAGAAAACCAATTAGTATAACGATGGTGTACAGAAGGTATTAAGTAAAGACATATTAAGGGATTAATAGGAGGGCAAAGTAAATTGCGACCGCTATTCATGACCAAACCAAGTATTTCTTCGCTAATCCTAAATCACCTTTGTATTTCTCCAGGACACTCCGTATCACTACGAAGATCCACAGTTTATTGGATACTCCATCATATGGTAATATACGAACTCGAAAGGAACTTGTTCCAGTTCGGGGATGGATTCTGGTCCAGGAGAAATAGGAATAAGGTTTATTCGGTTGTCTTTTATCTTTACCTTCTCTCATGTTGTGAATGCTCCTAGGAATGGGACACTACACCCATTATGCTTATTGGATAGTCTTCTTCCAAACCATAGGCTGGTGCCGAACGGTAGGGAAGGAAGAAAACCATTTGGCCTAAAGGGGTGTACAGAAGGTAATGACTAAAGACATATAAAGGGATTTGGAGAGATGGCAAAGAATTATACGGTTACAGTTGTAAATCTGGATAATGGAAGAGGCATTACTAAGAATACCAGGATACCCCATCGAAATATTTACATGTTTCAGTTTCACTGTGTACTGTTAAAAGAAAACTGATTTCCCAATTAGACACTTGCTCCAGGATATGTATTTACCAGGTTTGATTCTCACATCTGTATGGTTTTACAGATGATGAGTGGGAGTAAGTTATTGGGAATTGGGTGATCATCCTCATTATATCGGGATTCGTTGTAATCGGTGATATTTGAGGAAGTCACCTAGGTTGTTTGCCGAACGACAAATATTTGGTTTTGAATATCCGCTGTTTTCCACCAATTTCAAATTGATATATCTATACGTCTATTTTTTTAGAGTGAGATATATCTTTTTGAAGTTATGTCCATGACATTTACATATATCAGTGGATGGTTAGGTAAGGAGCATTAAACAGCGGTGTAATTCTTCTTAACCATAAGTACAGTTTTCAACCTACGACACACAGGGAATGAGTTATTAGACTCAAAGGACTTATACAGAGTATTGTATGTTGTCCAGTGTCCATTAGGACAGAAGGGTTGGTACTCATACTAGATTCTGTTTACTTGTGACTTCTCTGGGTCTTCGACATGTGTTTCGTAGAACACAAGGTCCAAGTTTTGAGAAGTTATAGGTATAAGAATAGAGTAGAGACCAGGTGTTGCAAGTATCAGGATTCTTCAAGGAGATCGAAGACGTAGATACTTGTGTATGGTGTTCAGTTGATAGTAATGATTAAGAGAACATGCTTCTCTTTCAGGTTACTCATAGCTGGATGCATTCCTAAGTTGAGTAATGCTGATCGGCCTCTTTCCATTTAGTTGACATGCACTGAAAACAGCTGCATGATTTGAATCTGGTTCCAATTAAATCAGTGCCTTTGTTTCTATGTTGGATATAGAACATTTCATATTTTAACGATGTTAAGGTACGGGGAGTTGTCCGGCTTATGCTTAAAACCAGACTCTGAATAACTCAAGGCACGTTTCTGTAATGGTTGTTTGTGGTTGACCCAGGCTACGACGAGGGTTGATTTTCTACCATCTGGAAGATCAATAGTGATATTGTTCTAGACTCGCCACAGTTTTAATAAAAAATGGATTTTTTCAGAAAACAGTAGTGGGAGTATGGTAGAACTGGAAGTGATTCCAGAACCGCAAATGATTACTGAAAATTTGATAAGAACCTAAAGATTCAATCTGGTTTGACATTCCATTGGCCACTCCGCAGATATGGTGGGTAACCTCAGGCACCTGAGGGGTACTCCGGTAGCCTCAAGGATGGTGATAGGGAGGTTCTTGTTTTCCCAGACTTGTAATTGCTGTTGTTCTAAACTGTGAGACCCGGCAGGAGGATGGGTATAGCGTCGTTCTAAACTAGCTTTAGAAGTGTACGTGTATATGACTCTGCCAGAGGGTTTTCGTAGTTAGTGGGAGCAGCGGAAGCATAGTGGACAAGTGGCTTATGTCTATTTGTAGACTAAAGCAGATATAGCGGAGGTAGATCATCTATTTCTGATGTGACAGTCATAAGTTTGACTTCATCAGAATAGGGGATGGATCTGTTAAGAAGGTAGTAGGGTGTGATGTCCTGGTATTTGGATGACATACACACAGTAGGAAGTGAAATTCCAATACTACGGTCGGTTATACTTCGGTTATCACACAGTGGTTTCTCCACATAGGACTTGGATATTATATCAGACATTCTGGTTACTAGATCTATGCTTTTAGATCTAGATTTAGGTAGTTTCTCAATCTGGGTACTTAGACAGCATTCTACAGGTGTTTTAGAATGGACGACTCCTGACACGGTAGTATACCTGCAGGTGATGGAGTCACCCTCTCTAAAGGTGTCTTACAGACTAAAGGGGAGAGGGATGTGCATGATTGGCAGATCACTTGCTTAGGCAATTGAGTCAATCATGAGATGTCAAGTACCACACCAGATGTTATTTTTGCACTAGATGCAATATGTTGATATTGATCCAATACTGGAGAAACGATCGGGAGAAGTTTTAGAACACAAATGGATGTTCTAGGGATTTGATAACGACAGCCTCTTTTGGGAGACGGTTATCATTCCAGGCTTCCAAAGTGACTTGGATGACAGAGTGACTGTCAGAGTTGTAGTTTTCCTTCTGACGAGGGGCAGTATTTTGGACAGGTGGTCCAGGCAGATACTGAGGGAGGCATGTCGTATGATACTGATTAAGTTCAGTTGACGATACAGTCTAAGAAGTTTGGATTTGGAGTTCATTTATGAGCTAGGTCCCATCTGATATCCTGACCTATTCTAAGACAGGTTTTGCTCATTTCGGGAGATGGTTTTCTCCGCGAACTTGAGATAAAGAGAGACATAGAAAGAAACATCAGAGCGGATCCACTCACTAAGGCTATTCCTCGAACGCAATAGTTTCGCAAATGAGCTTTGTGAGACTGACTAGTAGAGGAGTTGGGTGTTAGGTATCATACGGGCTGTGAGTATGCAACATCGCAATAATTAGCCTTGAGTGCAAGTGGGAGATTGTTGGAGGTAGTGCCCTCAGAGTCAATTATTGGATAACAGGCACGTGATTGCAATGATTGAGGGAGGACCTATCCTAGTAGGACAGTCTTACTCAAGCTGATAGTATGCTATCTGGTTTATCTTTATCATCGTGTACTGCTTTAGGTGACCTGACAGGTCGCTATTACACGTTGATAGAGCCCCTAGGATTCTTGCTAGACTGCCAGCAGTATAAGGGCGATCATATACGTGGGAGATGGTAGTCTATAAGCACATCCTTAAATGGTCCTTAGTCATGGGAGTTTCGAGACAGGGCATCGATACTCCAGAGTAGACTAGTGCATACAGTCGAGACCCCGACGAGGGGCGGTAGCCGGTCTCACAAGCCACTGGTGTAAGTTGGTTCACCTAAGATGTATACAGGTGCTCATTGGGTTATGAGTACACCGGACAGGACTCGCCGGGAACATGCTAGTTAGTATTATACCTGACGTCAGATAGCAGTTCCGTGGTGACATGTGTACAGGTTAGTTCATCGACCTGAGATCGTCATTTGTCTCGTGTGAGTTCCCACTGTACTTTGATTACTACCCTACCACGGCTCAAAGGAGTCATGCAAACAGGTTTTAGTTAGGTACAGTCACGAGCCATATGGAGGAGTGAGCGGATCTGCAGGGGTTCGTGTCATGACCCGAAAGTACGGAACATGACCGGCACTTAAATTACGAAACGTCTCGAGGCGTACGTAATTTAAGTAAGCCAAAACCCAGAAATCCAAACCAAGAAAAGTAGTAGAGTGAAGAAAAACCAATTTAAAATCAAGTAGTTTTAATAGCATAAGCCGAATTATGCATTTTTAAACACATCAAATATTTCCTGAAAATTTCGGCAGAGTCTCCTTTGTAAATACTGGCCCCCAAACGGGATACAACATGAATAGTATACGAAATCAATAAAAGGTATCCCCAAGAGGGAGCTAGCTCTTCGTCAATCGACGGTCACAACCACATAAGTAATATAATATACAACGCCAAGGGCGAGGATCAAAACTCAAAAGGAAACTCAAAGCCACAAGAAATCCACAGAAATATAACGCGCGACTCTAAGGTCGAAAGAATAACATCACTGGTCTCTATCTCAAAATAAATACATATTTGGTTGATGGAATTTACTAGATACAACTGAATAATATTATACAAGATAATATGACGGGTACGATACCAATAAACCCACCTACTAGCAAGTCACCCGAACGAAACTGTGCCCGCAAAGCCGTAATGAAACCTGTACGGCAAACCTGCAAGAAACTGGGGAACAACGGGGGTGAGTTGCCAACTCGTGAATAGAAAAACATCTACGAATAAAAATCGCATGTATGACGCAATCCTAGGTCATACGATCATAATATATAATCCTCAAATATATAATCAGCAACCCATAATCATAGTTAGGGCAAATATCTAACCCAAGTGTAATCTCATGTGCCCGTATCAGTGCCTCAGGTAGCAATGTATCATATAGATGATGTATGAATGCATGAAATAGAATGCATGTACTGAAGAAAACAGCTTTCATAAATCAGTGAGATTTCTGTATTTTAAAAATGAGGTACCATAAATGAAATCAGCATAAAACAGTGCCTAGCATCGACACAAAATAAGTGTCCAAATATCTCGATATCTCTGTATCATAATCTCTGTACCTCAATATCTCAAAATCTCAATGTCTTAGTCACAATATCTAGGGCGCCGTCGGTCCAGACCGGCCCCTACCATCCATCTCAAGACCACGACGGTATCCTCCGGATATCCGACGCGTCGGGTAAAATCACCAGTCGGTAGTGCTCCCCTCCCAGGCTCAACATCAACAACACGACCTTCTCGTCCCGGGGTACCGCACCGGGCCCACCATATACCCGAAACGGTTTATCCAACTCCTCGAATCGGGTCTTGAAATCCATCAGCAAACTCATGGTGGATGACTCATACATCATGGGAAAACCGCACTTTTCATTTAAAAGAGAGAGAAAAGAAGTTTATAAATGTTTTTGCGGTTTTCCCCCAAATCCAGGAAATCTCATGAAAATCTGAATCCAAATCCTCAATAGCATGTAAACAATGAATATAGGCATGAGAATCCATGAATGCGGCATAACAGTGAATAATAACATGCATGAAGCAGCAGGTAATAACTATAATGTCTCAACTAGCATATTAGGCAAGTACACTAATATCATGTCTAAACTATTAGCTAACAAGCTATGTCAATGTAATAGTATTTTCTAAGTGTACGTGACATGGCAATTACCGATGAAGATGTGTGTGAGATGGCAAGTAAGTTTACGTGATACATACGCATCATCGGTAATGGTGCTGGTGTCCTAACAGCATAATATCAACAATAGCATATGAAATCACAATATGAATATGCGATGCGGAGCGAACAGCAATAATGTGCGGGAGCAGAATACTAGACACTACGATAACTATAAGTCAAACAACGATGCCTTTCAAAATAACACGAATCGCGGTGTTTTGAAAATAAGGGATACGGTGTTTTTAAGAAAAGATACGTCTTTTGAAATATCCGTAGAATCCCTGACCTTTCTTTTAAAATACCCGCGATTCATTAGCTTCTGAAATAGGTAGGAGTCGAATCTAGTCTACCAACTATACTAAACTATAGGGCTAAGCTAACAGGCTAACTGAAGGTAAGGAAACCGCCTAACATCTGAGTCGATACATATATATATATATATATATATATATATATTAGTCGGTGATCCCGCCTCAATAATATCACATCCGATACCATATCTATAATCAGACATTCCAAATTAAAGAGTGCGGATCAATCATCAATATATACCTCGTACGTAAATCCGTCATACGGCATCCCAAATCTGGGTACGGGTCAATATCACATTCATCATACTATTCATCTGGTATCCTCTTTATCAAATATCATGATCGGGGTACTGATCTACGTCTAGTACAATACTGATACCGCCTAAGTATGTATGCACGTGTGTGAAACACTACGTCAAGGACCCGCTACAACGTCATGTCGTATCTCAAATACGAACCCTGCCATATCACCGATCTCATGGACTCATCTCAAATCCCAAGTATTATCCTCATCATCAGTTCATGTGTATATGAATGTATATATGCATAGTCCCATACCCACGTGTATATACATATATACACATCCCCATCTACGCATAAGAAAGTAATGTATGCAAGTTTGTGTGTGTGTATGTGAGTATAACAACTACTCTAGGGTTTCACAACTAACCCAAAGCTAATCCATGAACACATAATCATATCATGAATAAACATTCTCGTATCATAAAACACCTATATAAACATATATATATGAACAATACTACGGACTGCGGGGGTGCTATAGGCCATCTACCCGACTTTTCCCCGTAGATATAAATCTACTCACCTGATCCTTGCTCGCCGGTGCCGACGTCGCCACGCGCTTTCTTGTCGTCTCGAATTCCACATGGGGTACCTACATATCATAACGCACCGTATCATATTAAAATCTGATTCATGACCAAAACGACACACGAATCCCACATAGGTCAAAACCTATTGCTGCTTTCACCATTCAACCCAAAAACCCTCGACGTCGGCGTACAAACGCCAAACCATCAAGAAAAACCCAAACATACTCATTTGCACGATCTCAAGCACTAATTATACTATAAAATATGTTAAAATTCACAAAAACCCCAAATTCACCTTAAAAGCCATTTTTCCGAAAATCTAGCAAGCAAAAATTACCCGTTTTAGTACAAAACTCGACGTTTAAACAAATCTAGCGGCCATAATACTTATTAATTATCTTAAATAAGTCATAAAAATAATTTCCATAATTTAATCCCAATAAATTCAATTAACCCCAAAATTCTAGTTTACAATATACCCAAATTTTAACAATTTTATAGCAAAATGCACAAACAACAATTTAACTTGGATTTTCATGAACTAAAAGTATTAAACCATTCAATATAATATTTATAATGACATGAAACCATAATTTGAATTTTATCTCACAACAATATAATTATTTTAAAAACCTAGTTTACAAATTAGCATAATTAACAAAATTTTTAAACTAACCATTAACAACTATCTACTAATCTTGTTTTAACATGTCATAAGAGCCTAAAAACATCACACAACCATACACCAATTTCACAAAACCCTAACTTGATTTTAAAACCCAATTCTAGAATTTCCAAACCCTAACTTGAAGATTTATAACTAGCAATTCAACCACAATTCAAAACCTAATTAAGTTAGATTAAAGCAATAACCAACAATTAACAAAAAGCTCAAGATTTTTACCTCACAAGATTTGAGATCTAGCATGAAAATCTTGACCTCCAATTCGAAAAATTTTCACCAAAAACCATGCTTGAGAGGCTAAGGAAAAATGGGTAGGAGTTGGATTTGGAATTAGCTTTGAAATTGTTTGGATTTTGAAGCATTTTGTGGATTTTTGATGTAAATTGGGTGGGATTTTTTTTTGAGAGAGGGCTGCTGAAATTTCCAGTAGTGAGAGGGAGAGAGGAGAGAGAGTCAAGTGTGGAAAATGATATCAAGTCAACCTAAGGTCAAAGCACATACTTATATATTCTTTTATTCTTTAAATTCATTGTTTTCTTTTCTTTTAAACTTGAATTGAGGCAACTTTGGGGGGGGGGGTCTTCCTACAAATTTCGGCCAGCCACAAGGTGGGGAGGAGAGAGGCTGTGGGTGAGTGTGGGTGAGAAAAAAAATGATAAATGTTATACCCCAATATCTATTTACCCTAATTTCACCAAAAAAGCTTTTTTTTCTTCAATAATTTCTAACACCGTTTGGCTGTTTCGTTTTGTTTCAAAAACATGTTAAAATTTTATTTAATATTTTATGATGCACAAAATTTTCTTTAACTCATTCCAATTTGTAATTTTCCCTAATTAAATGTATTGGTGACGGCTTAAAATAATATTAAAATAATTAATTTCGGAAAAAATTTCAGAAAATTTGAAATTTCACCAGTGGCTCAATAAAAAACAAATACTAGCAATTGCATAGCTAGAATATGTATATTTAATTTTAAATTAAAGATATTTGTATTTTGACTTTTTATAGAAAACCCCTTTATTTTACCGATTTTCCGAAATTTCACCGAAACGATTTTCAAAACGTTACAATCTTCCCCCCTTAAAAAAATTCGGTCCCCGAATTTAAATTAAACTCCCTCCAAACACTAAAATATCTACGCAAAACCCTCAAGTCGTCGGGGCTCCGAAATCATAAATACATAAAACAAATCGTAGCGCAGCGCATGCGCATGAAAAATGAGCATGTAACTCAAAATCAAAACTCCATCCAGCATCCTGCAATCATCGGAGTCATGGTGAAGACGCAATGTCTAAATCCAAAATGAAAATCAATATGATATACATCATTAAAACATCTGGAAGCAATGCATGCCAAATCTTCTTCAAATTGCTGTACGATGCTTGCAGCACTGCACAGTGGCGGACGTCTATTGTAAGAAAATAACTACGTATATATATATATATATATCTGTCACGTCCCGAAAGTACGGAACATGACCGGCACTTAAACTACGAAACGTCTCGAGGCGTACGTAATCTAAGTAAACCGAAAACCCAGAAATCCAAACCAAGAAAAGTAGTAGAGTGAAGGAAAACCTATTTAAATCAAGTAGTTTTAATAGCATAAGCCGAATTATGCGTTTTTTTATAAAAAAAAACATCAAATATTTACTGAAAATTTCGGCAGAGTCTCCTTTGTAAATACTGGCCCCCAAACGGGATACAACATGAATAGTATACGAAATCAATAAAAAGGCATCCCCAAGCGGGAGCTAGCTCTTCGTCAATCGACGGTCACAACCACACAAGCAATATAATATACAACGCCAAGGGCGAGGATCAAAACTCAAAAGGAAACTCAAAACAGCAAGAAATCCATAGAAATAAAACGCGCGACTCTAAGGTCGAAGGAATAAACATCACTGGTCTCTATCTGAAATAAATACATGTTTGGTTGATGGAACTTCTAGATACAACTGAGTAACAATATACAAGGTATATAATGGGGGGTACGATACAAATAAACCCACCTACTAGCAAATCACCCGGAAAAGGAAGTAGTACCAGCAAGCCGTAATGAAACCTGTACGACAAAATCTGCAAGAAACTGTGACACAACGGGGGTGAGTTGCCAATTCGTGAGTAGAAAAACATCTACGAACGGAAATCGCATAAACAACGCACTCCTAGGGCAACAATCAAAATATATCCTCAAATATATAACCAGCAGCCTATAACAATGGCTAGGGTAAAAGTCTAACCCAAGTGTAATCCCATGTGTCCGTGTCAGTGCCTCAGGTAGCAATATAACATATGGATGATGTATGAATGTATGAAAACAGAATACATGTACTAAAGAAACTGCTTTCATAATTTAGTGAGATTTCTGCATTTTAAAAATGAGGTACCATGAATGAAATTATCATAAAACAGTGCCCAGCATCGACACAAAACAAGTGTCCAAATATCTCGATATCTCTGTACCTCAATATCTCAAAATCTAAATGTCTCAATCACAATATCTAGGGCGCCGTCAGTCCAGACCGGCCCCTACCATCCATCTCAAGACCACGACGGTATCCTTCGGATATCCGACGCGTCGGGTAAAATCACCGGTCGGTAGTGCTTGTAGGGTTCCTAGGCACGCTAATGAAGTCTTACAAGGCATCAACCATGCCAATATTAAATTTTATGGGTGCCGAGAAACCCTGATACGGATCGTCGACTAGAAATTTAGGCGAAATACGAATCTAGTTAACAATTTAACTAAAGATCAGAAGCTACAACCTTTGTAGATCCGGATATCCATTTCCTTAGCTCCATGTAGGCGTCCTCTCGCTGTCCATCTTGAATCCCGAACTCAATCGTCGGCTTCATCGGGAAAATGGGCGGACTAGGTCGTCGGCTTCGTGCCGAAGATGATCTACGTCGAGGCATCGCAAGTTCAAGCTCCGACTTCACAAATTTGTGAAACTTGTGAAGAAAACACCCAAAACAACTTGGCAAGAGGTAGAGGGTGAAGAAATAGGAGGTGTGTTCACTTTAGAATTGGATTTCTTACTTTAGAACTCAAGATGCCATTGATGGCATCAAGCTTTCTCTCTTGAAGATGAAGAAGAAGAAGTAGATAGAATATGATAAGTATTGTGTAAAAAGAATAATAAAATCAATACTTATCATATACTTACCATGGTCAAGTGTAGAGAGCAAACTAGGGTTAAGTGGATGGTTAGGTTAAGAGAAGAAAACAAAAATGGTCAATTATTCAACTCTTCATGAAGCTTCATGAAAGAAACAAATAATGCCACCATTTTTCTTTTCTTTTCCAAAATGAATAATAAATATAAATAAATGAATAAGTATATAAAACCCTAACCATTCATATAACCATGGTTTAATCTTTACGCAAGCACAAGTCAACATGTATCATCAAACATGATACAAACATGTGCACAAAAGTATATCACATATACAACTTGCACATCAAATGAGAAAATCCATTTAAAGTGAACCAATACTAGTTAATGCAAAGTAATATATCATATATATAATTATACATTAAATCATTAAATCAACACTTGATTCAATGATCCGGTCATGTCGCACATAACCGACTAGTATACAATGTATCGATTTATCGAATCAATGATTCGATAACTAGGTTATATCGCATACAACCAATCGAAACATTCATCGTGAGAATGAAATACGGTATCACATACACGCATTATTCTCGGTCCCGCACATATCTCATATGCGCCCCTATTTCGTTTCGCTTGAGCCAGGAAACCTCTGTGTAGGACTCTAAAGACTCGTCAATACGCCGGTAGCAGATGATGATCATATCAAGCGCCCACAAGCCGCAAGCGGTCTGCTAAACGTAACGGCCATCCGGGTATCGAGCGATCAGAAGATCGACGAGCCATCTCGCTCACACTCCTGTGAATCTAACCAGTAACACTTACCATACAGTCCGGTCTGTTCGTTTGATATGTCGCATATCAAGTCTAGGGGTGGTAAACGTCAGACCCCAATAACCGATAAGTCGTGCCGATGTGAGGCTCATAACGGGTCGAGAAACTACTGGTAACACTTACCAGCAAATCTCTGATCAGCCCTTGCCAGGGACTTCCCTGTTACGGCCAATCGAGCACAGCGCAACATCAACTCCCAATACCGGGAGAGACGAAACCCCTCCTATCGCTCATTGCCTCCATGTGACTCGGGACAGTACCCAAAGACCACCGTTTTGCACGCCCTCATGGACGTGGTAAGTGTAGGGATCCTAGTCACCCCAAGGAGGTCTCACAAGGTATCGAACATGCCATATTAAAATTTTACGGTGCCTACAAACCCTAAACTACGGATCGTCGGCTAGATGTCTAGGCGAAAAACTAACTAGTTAACACTTAACTAAAAGTTTAACGGAAATACAACCTTTGTAGATCCTGTGCTCCACCTCCATAGCTCCGCAACGAAGTCCTCTCCGCTGTCCAAGTCAAATCCGGGCTCTAGGATCGGCTTCGTCGGAGAATGGGCAAGCTAGGTCGTCGATGTCCATGCCGAAGATGATCTACGTCGAGGCATCGCTAAATCAAGCTCCGACTTCACCAAGTAAAGAAACTTGTGAAGTAAACACACTCTACTACTTGGCAAGAGGTAGAGGATGAAGAAATAGGAAGTGGGTTAACTTTAGAATTGGATTTCTCACTCATATGCATCAATCACCATTGATGACCTCAAGCTTCTTCACTTGAAGCAAGGAAGAAGAAGAAGAAAGATATATTATGATAAGTTCAAAGAATAAGAAAAGAAAATGAATTCTTATCATAATTTTAACTAGAGTCAAGTGTAGAGAATGAATCATAGTTAGTGGGAATGGTTAGGGTTAAGGATGAGATAAGAATGGTTGACTTGAACAAAACTTCATGAAGCTTCAACTAAAGAACAAAATTAGCCACCATTCTTTTCTCTTTTCTTTTATTCATTTATCAAAAATAAAAAGGATAATTAAATAAGATAAATGAATAATAAATAATAAACCCTAACCATTTCATTAACCAAGGTTTAATCTTTACACTTGAACCCTAGCATGACATGTATCATCAAACATGATACAATCAAGTGCACAAAATCATATCGCATATGTAATGCGCACATCCGAGTGAGAAAATCCATCTTAAGTAAACCGATACTAGTTGATGCAAAGTAATATATCAAATATATAAATATGCATTAAATCATTAAATCAACACTTGATTCAATGACCCGGTTATGTCGCACACAACCGACTAGTATACAATATATCGGCTTATCGAATCAACGCTTGAATCGATAACTAGGTTATATCGCATACAACCATTCGATATATTTATCGCGAGAATAGAATACGGTATCACATACTCGTATTATTCTCGGTCCCGCACATATCTCATATGCGCTCCTATTTCGTTTCGCTTGAGCCAGGAAACCTCTGTGTAGGACTCTAAAGACTCGTCAATACGCCGGCAGCAGATGATGATCATATCAAACACCCACAAGCCGCAAGCGGTCTGCTAAACGTAACGGCCACCCGGGTATTGAGCGATCTGAAGATCGACGAGCAAGCCCGCTCACACTCCAGTGAATCCGACCAGTAACACTACCGTACAGTCCGGTCTGATAGTCTGATCTGTCGCATATCTCGCCTAGGGGTGGTAAACGTCAGACCCCAATAGCTCAATAAGTCGTGTCGATATGAGGTCTATAACTGTTCGAGAAACTACTGGTAACACTTACCAGTAAATCTCAGCAACCCTGGCCAGGGATTTCCTGTTATAGCCAATCGAACACAGCGCAACATCAACCCCCATATACCGGGAGAGACGAATCCCCTCCTATCGCTCATTGCCTCCATGTGACTCGGGACTGTACCCAAAAACCACCGTTTTGCACGCCCTCTTGGACGTGGTAAGATGGAAATCAAAGCACAGTGGGAACCACACAAGACTCTATGACGATCTCGGGTCAACAGACTACTCTGTACCAGTGTCACCAGAGAACTGCCATCTGACGTGAGGTATAATACCATCTTGGAGTTCTCGGCGAGTCCGTCCAGTGTACCCAGTCTCTACTGAGCACCCGTATATCATCTCTGATGTCAAACACCGATGGATATGGGATCATCCATCGCCCATCTGTATGGGTCGAGAAGGTATACGCTAGTCTACTCTGGTGTATCGATGCCCCGTCTCGATACACCCACGACTAGGGACTTTGAAGGATGTACTTATGGACTACCATGTCCCCACTAGTATGATCCGCATCATAGTCCAGGTAGTCAAGTACAGATCCTAAGGGCTTTACCAACATGTAACAGAGAGACAATCAGCATACACGTTAAGGTAAAGTTCAACCAGATAGCATACTATCATGTCGAGCAAGAAAGTCCTCCCTATATATGTCCCAGCATCCACTACAATATACATCCTATGTATAGTAATGGCCTCTAGGGCATACATATAACTAACAATCTCCCACTTGCACTAGGGCCATCTGTAGCAGTGGTTTGAAGTATCTCATACTCAACCATCCCATAAAAGTGTCTCTCTCTGGGAACAGGCCTTTGTGAGTGGATCCGCTATGTTGTCCTCTGAGTCTACTCTCCTAACCTCGATCTCCCTGGAGATCAACCATCTCCATGATCAAGTGATACTGCCTTAGAATATGTCTGGATCACTGATGGGACCGGCGTTCCTTGGCATAAGCCACAACTCCATTGTCACACAATGGTAGGAACGTAGTTCATCTCATGAACCAATATACACCCAAACAGCCTCTTTGGTAGCATCTTAAGTAGCGATGTATCGTGCCTTTATCGTCTAGTATGTCACGGTATCTAGCTTGGAACTCTTCCAACATACCGTCCCTTTACTGAGGGTAAAGACAATGCCTGCGACTGACACTCAGTCGTCATTATCACCCTGGAACCCTTCCGGTGATTCTCCCCAGGATCGATTGATATCTTCTCACTACAACTAGTGAGAATCCTAACATCCATTTAGATCTATCTCATAGATCCAAAATCCAGGATTTAGTAGGTATCACATTAATCCTATATGGAGAATCTTTGTGATAAGCGGAGATTGATCGAGCGTAGCATAGGAAACTCCTTCCCTATCAAGAGTATGTCATCCACGTACTCTACGAGGATCGTCACCATACTCTCTACTACCTTTTTGTTTATACAAGGTTCATCTACCATTTTGATGATGTCAAACTCTTTGACTCTTACATCAAAATAGATGTTCCAACTCCGCGATGCCTGCTTTATCCTATAAAGCATCTTGCACACGTTTCCGCTGCTCCCACTGTCAACGAAGCTCTCTGGCTGTGTACTTATAGACGCACTCTTCTAAATCATCATTTAGAAAAGCAGTCATGGCACCCAACCGCCAGATATCGTAGTCATGGTATGTAGCCGTGGTAAGTAGGATCTGGATGGACTTAAGCATAGATCCTTAGAAAAAGTTTCATCATGATCCACACCTGGTCAATGATGCAAACCTTTAACAAGTCTAGCTTTGAAAGTCTCAACTTTTCCATGTACACCAAGTAATCTTCTCAAGATATACTTGCTCCTGATGGGGATTTAACCCTTCAGATATAGCAACCAAAGTCCATACTTTGTTGGTGTATAAGGATTCCATCTCAGATCGCTAAGCATCCAGCCATTCTTACAGAGTCCCACTCCTGATGGCCAGCTCGAAACTAGTTGGGTCATCATCTCATGATGCAATCCTCGCTCCCACTTTCATAGAGAAACTGAAGTATCTCTCAGGTGGGTGAGGAACCCTACTAGATCGGCGAAGAGGCTGAGGTTCGTTGGTATCTACTGAATCCTTTGGTTGTACCAAACCATCTGCTGTAGCTTGTATAGCTGGAACTATTCCAGTTCTACATAACAGACCTTGCCTCGAACTTGTCCGGATTATGGTTTTAGACATAGGCCGGACAACCTCAAATCTTAACCAACTTAAGATATGGGCTCTTCCCTTTCCATATCACAGATGAAATGGTAGACAACTGATTTGATTCGAACCTATTCAATAGGTATGCAGCTTCTCAAGCGCATAACTCCCAAAAGGAAATAGGTAACTCAGTAGTACTCATCATAGAGCACACCTTATCATATAGGGTGTGATTGCTCCGCCCCGATATACCATCATGCTATGGTGTATACGGAGGAGTAATACTGAGAGAGAATCTCATTCCCCTTTAGAATGGTCCAGGAATTCCGTGCTCAAGTATTCTCCTCCTTGATCACATCAAAGGACATAATACTTATACCCTTATTTTGGTTCTCTACTTCTAACTTATATTCTGTGAATATCTCAAAAGGTTCGGACTTGTGTTTCAACAGGAACATAGGTCTGAAACTCGAAAGATCATCAGAGAACGTAATGAAGTATAAAGAACCATTCCTGGCATGTGTAGACAGGGGACCTTACATACATCAACATGTATCATCCCAGGAGTTCAGTAACCCTTTCTCTGTTTCCAATAAACAGAGCTGTGGTCATCTTATCTTTGTGACATGACTGGCGAGTTTCACAAGATGCAAATTCAAACTAATTTAAATATGCATCTAAATGTAACTCTAGCCAGTCGGGTCGCATTGATCTGACCTAGTCTACAATACCTCAAGAAGGATTCGTTCATTTCTGAACTCTTCCTCTTGTGTGTGTTCCGTATACTAAGAACTGTAGTTTGATTTAGAACATTAATGCTTTTAGATAACGTGCCTGATCCGATCAACTTTTGATATAGGAAATGTTCAAAACATTATCCAACAATACAAAATTATATCCTTTCTTTACAGATAAAGAGACTGATAAGATTTTGTATATCAGGTTCGGTATCTAATAACATTCGTTCAGAATCAATGTATTGTTAATACAGGGTGACAGTGACCGACAGACTTGGCTGCAACACTTGCCCCGTTTTCTGCCTCATGAAACTTATCACCCGTTCTCAGTTCTCTACCTGTCTGTAGCCCTATGTAACAGATTACATATCTGGGATCCTGATCTGGTATCACATACCCAGGACGTAAAGGATACTGAGAAACAGTTCTTTGTAATGAACACACCCGAAGATGATGCATCAGCATGCACTCTCTTTGTTTGGGCGGCACGGGAATTCTGGTAATCCCCAATTTCCTGCTCTGTCTTATAACATTTATAAGTTGGAGCGGGACCAACGTTCCCCAGCTCAGTATAACAAGCGGGTTCGGTCAATAATCCGTATTATTATCTTGATTAAGGCGTGATATGGTCGCTACCAGGAGAGAGAGAGAAGAAAATACTCAGCGTGCGCTCTTGTAAGAATAGATTGGTTATAATTTTATCTAATCAGGATGGCTCCCACTGCTTTTTATCAAATCTTCCTTCAAACCCTAAAAGGAAAGACTAGCCGGGATTAATTACACACTACAAGTTCGCCAATCTTTCAGCCAGGCCAGTGTCGGTACTTTGAGGGAGGTCCCCCGTGCTTTCGCACGAACCTAATTAATGTAAACCTCGTTTTCCCAGAGGCGTAACCCCGTTGACACCTTTCTAGACACCTACTTGATCGGCTAATTGTAATGTATAAAACTCTCCCAGGAGTAACACTTACTCGCAGCGGGTATCGGGATCCAACTATCTCATAGAAGGTATGCAATCTCATTGCAAATTTCAACACTTGAAATTCCCGATAATATTTTTCCCCAAACGATCTATGACCTTGACAAGGTCAACAAACCATAGACCGCAAGTCAAGTTCAACCCGTCATTTCTTGATTGAATCAAACCCACCCGCACGACCCTTGACAAGGTCAACAAGGCCGCACGACTACCCTAACCCAATCTGCATCATATGCATAAGCAGATAAATACTGGTTAGCTACCGCACACTGCGCCTTGACAAGGTCAACAAACGCAGCACGAATACTAAACAGGATTTATCTGAAATGACGGAGGGCTACGACAGGTTTTTCTGAAAACCTATTGCGTAATGAACTTGATATCGTTGTAGAATCAAATGAATTTTGAAATGGAGTGTTTTTGAGGCTTTTCTAGTTTTGCTAAAGGAGTCACTCCCGGTGAAGGGATCGTCGGTCCTTTCCTCGTCGAATGAGGTGCGGGATATATCATCACTGTGCAAAGCAAAAACACTTAAAAGCAATCAAAAGACAAACCGAGTGTGTAGCATCTGCCAGTTATTGCTAAAGGAGTCACTCCCGGTGAAGGGATCTCGGTCCTTTCCTCATCGAATAAGGTGCAGGATATATCACATATACCTCTGTGCAAAGCAAGAACTGTAGCTACCTGTTTTATTTTGAAATTCGATTCTACAACATCTTAGGTTTCTTTTATTTCATTAATCACATTAATGAAGTCCCATCATTTAAGTACCTAAACATCACAGATAGATATGACGTACACTTATGCCATCCGCATTCGCCTCGATGTCCCCTCGTGCACCGTTAGGTTAGGTAACTAACGGCAGAGCAGGGCAGGGCTAGCACGGGTGTAAAACATAAGTAACGTCTATATAATATATCATATATACTATATACTGTATCTATCAAAGAACAACATATGATCACATCACAGATATCGCAGCAGAAGAATCATATGAAATATTGGATATACTAGGACGTCCGTGTTTTCAATACGAGCCAGTATAAAACACGGATTCCACGGTCGTGATGAATAGCCAAACCCACACCCCTAGACCCCTACGAGAGCAGCAAGCAACCCTACCAATTCTGGAGTTAGGAGACCCGAACTCGACTCCTCGAGTTGGTCTCCCACTGGACTCCAGAACCCGGTTACTTGTGCCCTCCTCCATGGGTCTATCCTAGTGCGGAAAAGTAAATAATATACAACAGGTGACAACTCCCGCAACCTGGAAGCGCCCCAATAAAAGAATATTACATACAGATTTTTACATGAATGAAAATGAAAAACACTCATCTCACATAAAAACCACCGGCTATTCAAACACGACGATCCAATATAACATATCCAGCAACACATAACATCACATGTCATCAACGTAAGTAAATATGTGCATCCCAATTGTCGTGGACGTATAGCAACGAAACCGGCGATATCACATATTACACTTACGGTCACAGAAAAGAAAGTGTAAAACTACAACAGTTGGAATCCGCAATCGCCTCAGACATCGCATGCCTGACCAAATGAATTACTTAGACATCGCATGCCTAACAATTATAAACCCCGCATTTTAGTCTCATAATCGAAAACACTTTTCAATATCAAGTCGGGCAATTCAACAGGATTCCCGACATTCTGATCGAATGCTCGTCGCAAACTTCAGTAGACGGCTGCACCCCTGATACCGTCGACGAAGTGCACCAAGGCGGAACACCGCTACCGCGAGCACCCGGAGGGATGCTTTCGGCGACGGGGTTCTCCTACAGTCACTTGGTCGGGGCTATGGAGTGAGGCTGTCTATTAAGTTTACCCGGCGAGTATCCGCGTACGCTACGTGATTGCGACGGACTTTTGATCACATCAAAATTCCGTGGCAACCGATCAAATGAGACTAAACTGCTACGTTTATAATATTCATTTAGTTATCATATAACTTATTGTGAATTCCAATTATTGTATCCCATTCCAGATAAATAGAAAATACTAAACTTTCCGATCGAACATTCTAACACCCAAGTTTTCCCGATACAGATCAACACATGAAACTAGTCTAACAACATTCAGTTCGTACATCAGTACCAACGGTCCAGCCGTAGAAGGGTCAAGCCAACGCCTCATATGTGGCACGCCGTACTGCCCCAAACCCGAAGGTTCAAAGGGCAGTTCAAGACGGTCACATAATCGAGTTAAGGTTTGTGTCTTCTAGAGGGACCATCGCGTTATTTGCACTACTTAGAACGTCGTTAAACTACGGAAAAATCCAACACTTGGAAATTTCCCGACAGGGGAAAAATTGGGTATTTATATCCGGTCGAACTTTTTAACATATTCTAAAATTTATCCGGAAAGCCAAACAGACAAAATTTGATACCCCGATCGAAACACCGAATCCCCAAAATAACTGCAGAAAATTCAACTCTTGAAAAAATATTAAAAATACCCAGGAAAACCAGCACAGAATATTGTGAATTACTGTACAAATTAGGATGCCAAAAACGACAAAACTGCCGCGCTTCCGCCGCACGAGCCATGCTCGTGCCGCGGAAACGCGGCGCACTGTTGGAAACAGGTACTCGTAATTCACAGTTATTCTTAGGATTGCCTGCTGATTTTTCTGAACATTTTTAATATGGAAAAATCCATGATTTTTAAATCTGGACAGAGAGCATGTTAGGTTTGGGTTTTCGGGTTCGTTCGGACTTCGAATTCCGTCTAGACTTCGCCTAAGGCTCTAGCTAGGCTCTGATACCACTGTAGGGATCCTAGGCACCCCAAGGAGGTCTCACAAGGCATCGAACATGCCATATTAAAATTTTACGGTGCCTACAAACCCTAAACTACGGATCGTCGGCTAGATGTCTAGGCGAAAAACTAACTAGTTAACACTTAACTAAAAGTTTAACGGAAATACAACCTTTGTAGATCCGGTGCTCCACCTCCATAGCTCCGCAACGAAGTCCTCTCCGCTGTCCAAGTCAAATCCGGGCTCTAGGATCGGCTTCGTCGGAGAATGGGCAAGCTAGGTCGTCGATGTCCATGCCGAAGATGATCTACGTCGAGGCATCGCTAAATCAAGCTCCGACTTCACCAAGTCAAGAAACTTGTGAAGTAAACACACTCTACTACTTGGCAAGAGGTAGAGAATGAAGAAATAGGAAGTGGGTTAACTTTAGAATTGGATTTCTCACTCATATGCATCAATCACCATTGATGACCTCAAGCTTCTTCACTTGAAGCAAGGAAGAAGAAGAAGAAAGATATATTATGATAAGTTCAAAGAATAAGAAAAGAAAATGAATTCTTATCATAATTTTAACTAGAGTCAAGTGTAGAGAATGAATCATGGTGTAAGTGCACGGCGGCGCCCCGGCCGTCAATCCGACGCCGGAATGCGGAAGCGGTGATAAACTTTAATTTTTGCGGACTTTGCAAACCGGCACCACCGCGCACTAAACTCCGGATCGTAACCATTAACAAGTCTAAGCTACAACAAGAAAGGGAAGAGATGTACCGACTGATCTGAGTCCTCCGGTCTTCATCTCCACTCCGATCTCCTCGCGGGATCTCCGTCCGTCTCCTCCTCGTCGGAAAGGGCACCACATCGCCTGTAGCTTTTACGGGCTCCCACCTCAATACCGAGGCAACTCGGGCGCGAAGCTGGCGAATCGACGCGTCCAAGATTTGCTGTAGGAAGTAGTGTAGAGTATGTCTCTTTGGGGTTGGTTGCCTTTGGATGGAGGAAACATGAATGGACTTTGGAATGAAGTGAGGAATTTTGCAAGCATGAAAATGATATGTGAATTAATCCCTCATACCAAAATTGAACTCCTCTCTCTCTCACTCCAAGATGTGGCCGGCCAAATCAATAAGAGAATGGTGGAGGAATGAAACATTATCAAAGAGGGAGGTGAGTGTAGGAGAAGAAAAGAGGGCGACCATAAACAAACATACACCATGCTTCATTAAAACCAACCATACCCTTTTCTAATCACATTAATGCAAAAGCATGGAGCAAAAGAAATGATGCTATCATAATCAATACTTTATGCAAGAAAACCCCTCCACAAATGTAATTTGCAAAACTGCAAATTACCCCCTCCATCGGAAAAGTCCGGCCGGGAAAGAACAAAGGAAAACCGGCCGGAACGGAATGCAAACTGGCAACTCCAGAAAACTGGTCCCGTAATAAATTACAGGAAAACCCCGATACTGTGCATACACACCCGCATCTGTATTCCGTCCGGATACAAATGCAAAGAGACAAAATCTACACTGTACTAAACTAGGACCGGCTTAAACCAAAGCCGGCTAGTAAAATCCGTTCGATCCTGATCCGTGCAATACCGCACGTATCTGATCGAACCCTGCCATATACCTATACGGCTACTAGTACAAACCGTCCGATCCTGATCCGTGCAATACCGCACGTATCTGATCGGACCCTGCCATATCTCCATACGGCCTCTACAGCGTTTCGCCCGAAAACCTGAGTAACTGAAAGTGTGGCGGACTCTAAAGACTCGTCAATACTATGGCTGTGGATTTAACCACTAGCACGTCAGAGGTATAAGCCAATACGTAACGGGCCACCAGCTATTGACTAAAAGGGACGTCGATGAGAGAACTCATCCTGACACCCTACTGAGCCTGTCAGTGACAATATCCGTACAGTCCGGTCCGTTCGTCTATGAGCATCGCATGTCGGGCCTAGGGGGTGGGTAAAAGTCAGACCCCCAAAAGCGGTACAAGTCGTGTCGGAGTGTAGCCCAGAACACCCTGAGATACTACTGGAATACCTACCAGTAAATCTCCTGCCTTGGCCAAGGTCTTTGTGTAATGGCTCTCCTAGACACAGCGCGACCTCACCCCCAATACCGGGAGAGACGAAACCCCCGAAGATCCGCTCACTGCCTCCATGTGGCTCGGGACTGTACCCAACTAAAACCTGTTTGCATGACTCCTTTGAGCCGTGGTAGGGTAGTAATCAAAGTACAGTGGGAACTCACACGAGACAAATGACGATCCCCAGGTCGATGAACTAACCTGTACACATGTCACCTGGGAACTGCTATCTGACGTCAGGTATAAGACCAACTAGCATGTTCCCGGCGAGTCCTGTCCGGTGTACTCATAACCCAATGAGCACCTGTATACGTCTTAGGTGAACCAACTGACACCAGTGGCTTGTGAGACCGGCCACCGCCCCTCGTCGGGGTCTCGACTGTATACACTAGTCTACTCTGGAGTAACGATGCCCTATCTCGAAACTCCCACGACTAGGGACCTTTTAAGGATGTGCTTATAGACTACCAGCTCCCACGTATATGATCGCCCTCATACTGCCAGTAGTCAAGCAAGAATCCTAGGGGCTCTATCAACGTGCAATAGCGACATGTCATGTCACCTAAAGCAGTACACGATGATAAAGGTAAACCAGATAGCAAACTATCATCTCGAGTAAGACTGTTCTACCGGGATAGGTCCTCCCTCAATCATTGCAATCACGTGCCTGTGATCCAATAATTGACCCTGAGGGCACTATCTCCAACAATCTCCCACTTGCACTCAAGGCTAATTATTGCGATGTCGCATACTCACAGCCCGTGTGATACCGAACACCCAACTCCTCTACTAGTCAGTCGCACAAAGCCTGTTTGCGAAACTCTTGCGTTCGAGGAATAGCCTCAGCGAGTGGATCCGCTCTGAAGTTTCTTTATATGTCTCTCTATATCTCAAGTTCGTGGAGAAGGCCATCTCCCGAAATGAGCAATACCTGTCTTAGAGTGTCTGGATGTCTGATGGGACCGAGCTCATAAATGAACTCCAAATCCAAACTTCTTAGACTGTATCGTCAACTGAACTTAATCAGTATCCTGCGCCATGCCACCCTCAGTATTTCCTTGGACCACCTGTCCAAAATACTGCCCCTCGTCAGAAGGAAAACTATAACTCTGACAACCTCCTTGTCGTCCATGTCACCTTGGAAGCCTGGAATGATAACTGTCTCCCAAATGAGGCTGTCGTTATCATATCCCTAGAACATCCACTTATGTTCTAAAACTGCTTCCGACCGTTTCTCCAGGATTGGATCAATGTCAGCTTATTGCATCTACTGCAAGAGCAACATCTGGTGTGGTACTTGATATCTCATGATTGACTCAATTGCCTAAGCAAGTGATCTGCCAATCATGCACATCCCTCTCTACTTTAGTCTATAAGACACCTTTAGAAAAGGTGACTCCATTACCTGCAGGTACACTACCATGCCAGGAGTCGTCCATTCTAAATACTCATAGAATGCTGTCAAGGAACCCAGATTAGGAAACCACCCAAATCTAGATCTAAAACCATAGATCTAGTAACCAGAATGTCTAATACAATATCCAAGTCCTGTGTGGAGAAAACACTGTGTGACGACCAAAGTATAACCGATCGTGGTATAGGAATATCACTTCCTATTACCTTCTCAATAGATCCATCCCCTATTCTGATGACGTCAAACCAATGACTGTCACATCAGAAACAGATGATCATCTCCGCTATATCTGCTTTGGTCTATATAAATAGACATAAGCCTGATGTCCACCAATGCTTCCGCTGCTCCCACTGACTACGACAACCCTCTGGCAGAGTCATATAGACGTGCACTTCTAAAGCTAGTTTAGAACGACGCTATACTCATCCTCCTGCCGGGTCTCGCAGTCTGGAACAACAACAATGGCAAGTGTGGGTAGACAAGAACTTCCCTGTCACCGTCCTTGAGGCTACCGGAGTACCTCTCGGGTGCCTGAAGTTACCCACCTTATCTGCGGAGTGGCCAATGGAATGTCAAATCAGATTGAATCTTTAGGTTCCTTATCAAATCTTCAGAAATCGTTTGCGGTTCTGGAATCACTTCCAGTTCTACCATACTCCCACTACTGTTTTTGAAAAAATCCATTTTTATTAAAACTGTGGCGAGTCAAGAACAATATCACTATTGATCTTTCTTATGGTAGAAAGTTAACCCTCGTCGTAGCTTGGGTCAACCCACAAACAGCCATTACAGAAACGTGCCTTGAGTTATCCAGAGTCTGGTTTTAATCATAAGCCGGACAACTCCCCGTACCTTAACAACGTTAAGATATGAACTGTTCTATATCCAATATAGAACCAGAGGCACTGATTTAATTTAACCTGATTCAAATCATGCATCTGTCTCCAGTGCATGTCAACTAAATGGAGAGAGGCCGATCGGCGTTACTCACTTAGGAATGCTTCCAATTATGAGTAACCTGAAAGAGAAGCAATTTCTCTTTATCATTACTATCAACTGAATACCATACAGAAGTATCTACATCTTCGATCACTTTGAAGAATCCCGATACTTGCTACACCTGGTTCTCTACTCTATTCAAATACCTATAACTCCTCAAAACTTAGACCCTGTGTTTCTACGAAACACATGTCTAAGAACTAGAGAAGTTAAAAGTAAACAGAATATAGTATGAGGACCAACCCCTCTGTCCTAATGGACACTGGACAACATACAATACTCTGTATAAGTCCGCTGAGTCTAACAACTCTTTCACTGTGTGTCGTAGGTTGAAAACTGTACTTATGGTTAAGAAGAATTACACCGCTGTTTAATGCTCCTTACCTAACCATCCACTGATATAGGTAAATGTCATCGACATAATATCAAAAGGTATATCTCACTCTATGAAAATAGACGTACAGATATATCAATTTGAAGTTGGTGCACAACAGCGGATATTCAAAACCAAATATTTGCCGACCGGCAAACAGCCCTGATGATCTCCTCAAATATCACCGATTACAACGAATCCCGATATAATGAGGATGATCACCCAATTCCCAATAACCTACTCCCACTCATCATCTGTAAAACCATACAGATGTGAGAATCATACCTGGTAAATACATACCCTGGAGTAAGTATCTAATCGGGAAATCAGTTTTCTTTTAACAGTACACAGTGAAACTGAAACATTGAAATGTTTCGTTGGGGTATCCCGGTATTCCTAGTAATGCCTCTTCCATTATCCAGATTCACGACTATAACCGTATAATTCTTTGCCACCTCTCCAAATCCCTTTATATGTCTTTAGTCATTACCTTCTGCACACCCCTTTAGCCCAAATGGATTTCTTCCTTCCCTACCGTTCGGCACCAGCCTATGGTTTGGAAGAAGACTATCCAATAAGCATAATGAGTGTACTGTCCTAGTCCTAGGAGCACTCGCAATGCGAGAGAAGGTGAAGATAAAAGACAACCGAATAAACCTTATTCCTATTTCTCCTGGACCAGAATCCATCCCCGAACTGGAACAAGTTCCTTTCGAGTTCGTATATAACCATACGATGGAATATCCAATAAACTGTGGATCTTCGTAGTGATACGGAGTGTCCTGGAGAAATACAAAGGTGATTTAGGATTGGCGAAGAAAAACTTAGTTTGGTCGTGAATATCAGTCGCAATTTACTTTGCCCTCTTACTAATCCCTTGCTTTGTCTTAATCTTAATACCTTCTGCACACCGTTTAGGCTAATTGGTTTTCTTCATTCCCTACCGGTCGGCACCAGCCTAAGATTTGGAAGAAGACTATCCAATTTGCATAATAGGTGTACTATCTCCTAAACCAAGGAGTACTCACAACTTGAGAGAAGGTAAAAGGGAAAAGACAACTGAATAATCCTATCCGTTTTCTGCAGAACCGGAAACCATCCTCGAATTCCTTCGAGTTCGTATCTAACCATACGATGGTTTTGTCTAATGGAAGTGGACGTTCGTAGTAATACGGGGTGTCCTGGAGAAAAGGGTAAAAGTAGGAGTGGCAATGAGGTCTGCAACTCTGACAATCCAAAAGCCAGTGTTAAGAAGGTTCGGTCAACTTGGTCACTGAGTCATAGTCTTAGGGTCGGGTCAATGGTCGCTGCCAGAGAGAGAGAAAAAGGAAACACTCAGCGTGCACTCTATCCTAGATCAGAATGGTTACCAATTTATCTAATCTGGAAACCTCCCACTGTACCTCAAATTCTCCTCCAAACCTGAAAGAAGAATTAGTCGGGGTCACCCGAGGAGTAAACTAACTCATCAGTGGGAATCGGGATCCAACTATCATCGCATAATAACGTGACGGAATCCGCTCACGCTATAACACTCCAGAAGGAATGCGCATACCTGGCAAGTTTCAGTTCTTTTGAAACTCCCGATGTGATTTTTACCCCATGCTCTTATGACCTTGACTTTGGCCAACATATCATAAGTCACATGTCAAGTTCAACCCGTCATTCTCCAGGTTAATTTGAGCCCACCCGTACATACCCTTGACTTGGGCCAAAATGGTAGTACGACTGCCCCAAACCAACACATCTATCTATGCTGCATATGAATACCCAATAGCTACCAAACACTGTGCCTTGACTTTGGCCAACATACACAGCTTGAATACTATTGACTGCCCATATGAAACGACGGAGGGCTACGAATGGTTTCTGGCGAAAACCTTTAACGTAATGAACTTGATATCGTTGAAGGAACGGATAGCTTTTTAGAAAATATAGTGACGAAAACCTTTACTAAAGAGGTCACTCCCGGTGAAGGGATCTCGGTTCTTTCCCCGTAAAATGAGGTGCAGGATATTCCAACTGAATACCACGGTGCAAAGCAAAAGTAATCGGCTATAGTGAAGTTAATGCCCTGACGCAAACTTCTGTCCAAGGGGTCACTCCCGGTGAAGGGATCTCGGCCCTTGCCTCGTCGACTGAGGAGCAGGATATTCCAAATGAATACCACGATGCAAAACAAAAGTGAACGTCCTTGCAATAACAGCTTTTTGAAAAGTGTTCCAACAACATCAGATTAGGTTCGTTTAACTTGCATTGATCCGAATCAACGCAGTCCCATCATTTGATCACACCACAAAGAACGAAAATATACTGACGTACGTATATGCCATCCGCATTCGCCACTGGGTCCCGTCATCACCCGTTAGGTTAGCTAACTAACGGCAGAGCGGGGACTGGACTAGCGCGGATGAAAAACATATACAACATCTACTAATATATATACCAATATATAGTATTTCGCTCAAGGCGTGAATAAAAATGCAACATCACAGAAATGTACAGCATCACAGAACAAATCAGATATCTGGGATCCCCGGGTTTCACAGAGCCACTACTGAAACCCGACGTTCCCCTGGTCGTGTGGATAGCCTGTGCAATGAAATCCTATACCCCTACGGGCGCGGCAAGTCACCCGCCAAAACCTGAAGCGAGGCAGCCCCCTTCAGCACCGTGAATGGACCACCCAGCACTTCACGGAATCCGGTAACTTGGGCACCCCTCCTGGGTCAACCTGTACCCCCTACGAGTGCGGCGAATAGCCCGCCAATTCCAGACTGAAGCCCCTCCGTCTCAATGCCCTGAGATGCGGGCCCGTGGCCCTCTAGAACCCGGCTATCCGTGCACCCCTCCGCGGGGTAACCCTAGTACAGAAAGTAAAATATACATACACCGGGTACATCGACCGCAACCAGGTCGTGCCCCAAAAGAATAATACAAACAGGCAGTGACGGCAGTCCACATGTCGGACGCTCGCCCCGCAATATCAAATGTACATAATACAACAACACTGTACTAGCATTGCATCCAGGCTATCCCCACGACCGATCCGCAACATCACAGCAAATACATAGAACATCAACGTGAAAGTCACGTTCGCAAATCCGTCTAACCGGGCTATAGCAGTTAGACTGGATTTACCGATCGAGTGACATTCACGGTCGCAGATATAATGTAAATACTGTGAAAAATGTGTTTAAAATTTTCCGATTGATCAAACAATTAACAAGTGGGCCCCAAAGAAAACTGTAGCACTCACAGAAATAATTGGCCCAACTTAAATATTCCAAAACCCATATTTTAAGCCCAGAAAGCCTCTGTAAAAAATTGGTGCAGTGATCTCCACATTGCGCGGCGGAAGGGCGGCGGAATGGGGGTTTATGCGGCGGTTCCGCGCTCCAACTGTGGATTCACTTCATCGAAATTTTACAGAGTTCTTAGATTTTCCAGTACATCAATATTTTACAACCTGAAAAAATTTTCGAGACCAAAATATTTCAACAGAAACTGATGTGAACAAAAATACGGTTTTTGGAAATTTTGGTCGATCGGAAATACAAACACACCAAACGAAGCTAGACGAAGTTAATGGCGAGGCTCTGATACCACTGTAAGTGCACGGCGGCGCCCCGGCCGTCAATCCGACGCTGGAATGCGGAAGCGGTGATAAACTTTAATTTTTGCGGACTTTGCAAACCGGCACCACCGCGCACTAAACTCCGGATCGTAACCATTAACAAGTCTAAGCTACAACAAGAAAGGGAAGAGATGTACCGACTGATCAGAGTCCTCCGGTCTTCATCTCCACTCCGATCTCCTCGCGGGATCTCCGTCCGTCTCCTCCTCGTCGGAAAGGGCACCACATCGCCTGTAGCTTTTACGGGCTCCCACCTCAATACCGAGGCAACTCGGGCGCGAAGCTGGCGAATCGACGCGTCCAAGATTTGCTGTAGGAAGTAGTGTAGAGTATGTCTCTTTGGGGTTGGTTGCCTTTGGATGGAGGAAACATGAATGGACTTTGGAATGAAGTGAGGAATTTTTCAAGCATGAAAATGATATGTGAATTAATCCCTCATACCAAAAATGAACTCCTCTCTCTCTCACTCCAAGATGTGGCCGGCCAAATCAATAAGAGAATGGTGGAGGAATGAAACATTATCAAAGAGGGAGGTGAGTGTAGGAGAAGAAAAGAGGGTGACCATAAACAAACATACACCATGCTTCATTAAAACCAACCATACCCTTTTCTAATCACATTAATGCAAAAGCATGGAGCAAAAGAAATGATGCTATCATAATCAATACTTTATGCAAGAAAACCCCTCCACAAATGTAATTTGCAAAACTGCAAATTACCCCCTCCATCGGAAAAGTCCGGCCGGGAAAGAACAAAGGAAAACCGGCCGGAACGGAATGCAAACTGGCAACTCCAGAAAACTGGTCCCGTAATAAATTACAGGAAAACCCCGATACTGTGCATACACACCCGCATCTGTATTCCGTCCGGATACAAATGCAAAGAGACAAAATCTACACTGTACTAAACTAGGACCGGCTTAAACCAAAGCCGGCTAGTAAAATCCGTTCGATCCTGATCCGTGCAATACCGCACGTATCTGATCGAACCCTGCCATATACCTATACGGCTACTAGTACAAACCGTCCGATCCTGATCCGTGCAATACCGCACGTATCTGATCGGACCCTGCCATATCTCCATACGGCCTCTACAGCGTTTCGCCCGAAAACCTGAGTAACTGAAAGTGTGGCGGACTCTAAAGACTCGTCAATACTATGGCTGTGGATTTAACCACTAGCACGTCAGAGGTATAAGCCAATACGTAACGGGCCACCAGCTATTGACTAAAAGGGACGTCGATGAGAGAACTCATCCTGACACCCTACTGAGCCTGTCAGTGACAATATCCGTACAGTCCGGTCCATTCTTCTATGAGCATCGCATGTCGGGCCTAGGGGGTGGGTAAAAGTCAGACCCCCAAAAGCGGTACAAGTCGTGTCGGAGTGTAGCCCAGAACACCCTGAGATACTACTGGAATACCTACCAGTAAATCTCCTGCCTTGGCCAAGGTCTTTGTGTAATGGCTCTCCTAGACACAGCGCGACCTCACCCCCAATACCGGGAGAGACGAAACCCCCGAAGATCCGCTCACTGCCTCCATGTGGCTCGGGACTGTACCCAACTAAAACCTGTTTGCACGACTCCTTTGAGCCGTGGTAGGGTAGTAATCAAAGTACAGTGGGAACTCACACGAGACAAATGACGATCCCCAGGTCGATGAACTAACCTGTACACATGTCACCTGGGAACTGCTATCTGACGTCAGGTATAAGACCAACTAGCATGTTCCCGGCGAGTCCTGTCCGGTGTACTCATAACCCAATGAGCACCTGTATACGTCTTAGGTGAACCAACTGACACCAGTGGCTTGTGAGACCGGCCACCGCCCCTCGTCGGGGTCTCGACTGTATACACTAGTCTACTCTGGAGTAACGATGCCCTATCTCGAAACTCCCACGACTAGGGACCTTTTAAGGATGTGCTTATAGACTACCAGCTCCCACGTATATGATCGCCCTCATACTGCCAGTAGTCAAGCAAGAATCCTAGGGGCTCTATCAACGTGCAATAGCGACATGTCATGTCACCTAAAGCAGTACACGATGATAAAGGTAAACCAGATAGCAAACTATCATCTCGAGTAAGACTGTTCTACCGGGATAGGTCCTCCCTCAATCATTGCAATCACGTGCCTGTGATCCAATAATTGACTCTGAGGGCACTATCTCCAACACATGGTTAGTGGGAATGGTTAGGGTTAAGGATGAGATAAGAATGGTTGACTTGAACAAAACTTCATGAAGCTTCAACTAAAGAACAAAATTAGCCACCATTCTTTTCTCTTTTCTTTTATTCATTTATCAAAAATAAAAAGGATAATTAAATAAGATAAATGAATAATAAATAATAAACCCTAACCATTTCATTAACCAAGGTTTAATCTTTACACTTGAACCCTAGCATGACATGTATCATCAAACATGATACAATCAAGTGCACAAAATCATATCGCATATGTAATGCGCACATCCGAGTGAGAAAATCCATCTTAAGTAAACCGATACTAGTTGATGCAAAGTAATATATCAAATATATAAATATGCATTAAATCATTAAATCAACACTTGATTCAATGACCCGGTTATGTCGCACACAACCGACTAGTATACAATATATCGGCTTATCGAATCAACGCTTGAATCGATAACTAGGTTATATCCCATACAACCATTCGATATATTTATCGCGAGAATAGAATACGGTATCACATACTCGTATTATTCTCGGTCCCGCACATATCTCATATGCGCTCCTATTTCGTTTCGCTTGAGCCAGGAAACCTCTGTGTAGGACTCTAAAGACTCGTCAATACGCCGGCAGCAGATGATGATCATATCAAACACCCACAAGCCGCAAGCGGTCTGCTAAACGTAACGGCCACCCGGTTATTGAGCGATCTGAAGATCGACGAGCAAGCCCGCTCACACTCCAGTGAATCCGACCAGTAACACTACCGTACAGTCCGGTCTGATAGTCTGATCTGTCGCATATCTCGCCTAGGGGTGGTAAACGTCAGACCCCAATAGCTCAATAAGTCGTGTCGATATGAGGTCTATAACTGTTCGAGAAACTACTGGTAACACTTACCAGTAAATCTCAGCAACCCTGGCCAGGGATTTCCTGTTATAGCCAATCGAACACAGCGCAACATCAACCCCCATATACCGGGAGAGACGAATCCCCTCCTATCGCTCATTGCCTCCATGTGACTCGGGACTGTACCCAAAAACCACCGTTTTGCACGCCCTCTTGGACGTGGTAAGATGGAAATCAAAGCACAGTGGGAACCACACAAGACTCTATGACGATCTCGGGTCAACAGACTACTCTGTACCAGTGTCACCAGAGAACTGCCATCTGACGTGAGGTATAATACCATCTGGGAGTTCTCGGCGAGTCCGTCCAGTGTACCCAGTCTCTACTGAGCACCCGTATATCATCTCTGATGTCAAACACCGATGGATATGGGATCATCCATCGCCCATCTGTATGGGTCGAGAAGGTATACGCTAGTCTACTCTGGTGTATCGATGCCCCGTCTCGATACACCCACGACTAGGGACTTTGAAGGATGTACTTATGGACTACCATGTCCCCACTAGTATGATCCGCATCATAGTCCAGGTAGTCAAGTACAGATCCTAAGGGCTTTACCAACATGTAACAGAGAGACAATCAGCATACACGTTAAGGTAAAGTTCAACCAGATAGCATACTATCATGTCGAGCAAGAAAGTCCTCCCTATATATGTCCCAGCATCCACTACAATATACATCCTATGTATAGTAATGGCCTCTAGGGCATACATATAACTAACAGTAAGGTGGAGATCAAAGCACAGTGGGAATCACACAAGACTCTATGACGATCTCGGGTCTACAGACTAACCTGTACAAGTGTCACCTGAGAACTGCCATCTGACGTGAGGTATAATACCATCTGGGAGTTCTCGGCGAGTCCGTCCAGTGTACCCAGTCTCCACTGAGCACCCGTATACCATCTCTGATGTCAAACACCAATGGATATGGGATCATCCATCGCCCATCTCATGGGTCGAGAAGCGTATACGCTAGTCTACTCTAGTATATCGATGCCCCGTCTCGATACACCCACGACTAGGGTCCTTGAAGGATGTACTTATGGACTACCATGTCCCCACTAGTATGATCTGCATCATAGTCCAGGTAGTCAAGTACACATCCTAAGGGCTTTACCAACATGTAACCATAAGACAGTTTAAAGAGACAAGTGTACATGTTAAGATAAAGAGCAACCAGATAGCATACTATCATATCGAGCAAGAAAGTCATCTCTATATATGTCCAAGCATCCAATATAATATACATCATCTGTACAATACTGGCCTCTAGGGCATACATACAACTAACAATCTCCCACTTGCACTAGGGCCAGCTGCTGTAGTATGGCATACCGAGCATCCCGAAGAGTCTCTCAAACTGTATATGGGGAATGGCCTTCGTGAGTGGATCCGCCGTGTTGTTCTTCGTGTCAGCTCTCCTAACCTCGATCTCCCGGCGATCAACTATCTCCCGGATCAGGTGATACCGCCTCAGAATATGCCTGGATCGCTGATGGGACCTGGGTTCCTTGGCCAAAGCCACCGCTCCATTGTTATCGCAATACAAAGGTATTGGATGCTCAATGGATGGAACCACTCTAAGTTCAGTAATGAACTTCTTGATCCAGACAGCCTCTTTGGCAGCATCGTTAGCAGCGATGTATTCAGCCTCCATCGTCGAGTCTGCCACGGTTTCCTGCTTGGAACTCTTCCAGCTAACCGCCCCTCCGTAAAGGGTAAAGACAAATCCCGACTGCGACTTAGAGTCGTCCTTATCACTCTGGAATCGAATCGGTAAAGGACTCCACTTGGAGTTCTCCGTTACCATACACCAAGAGCATCTCTTTAGTCCTTCGTAAGTACTTGAGAATGCTCTTCACAGCTGTCCAGTGACTCTCTCCAGGATCAGCTTGATACCTGCTCACTACACTTAGTGAGTATGCTACATCGGGTCTGGTACATAGCATCGCATACATGATAGAGCCCATAGCCGAAGTATAGGGTATCCCTTGCATGCGAGCTCTCTCCAAATCAGTCTTGGGAGACATCTCTTTGGAGAGAGTGACTCCAGAGATCGTGGGCAAGTTCCCACGCTTGGATTCTTCCATACTAAACCTCTTTAGTATGGTGTCAATATACCTGGATTGGGACAATCCCAATATCCATTTGGATCTATCTCTATAGATCCTAATCCCCAATATGCATGAGGCATTACCAAGATCTTTCATTGAGAATCTTTGTGATAAGAAGAGCTTGACCGATTGCAGCATAGGAATATCATTTCCTACCAAGAGTATGTCGTCCACGTATAATACGAGGAAGACAACTTTACTCTCTGCCACCTTCTTGTAAATACAAGGTTCATCTGGATTTTTGACGAAATCAAACTCTTTGATAACGACATCAAAGCAGATGTTCCAACTCCGCGATGCTTGCTTTAATCCATAAATGGATTTAAGCAGCTTGCACACCTTCCCGCTGCTCCTACTGTCTACGAAACCCTCTGGCTGAGTCATCTACACGCACTCTTCTAAATCACCATTTAGAAAGGCGGTCTTAACATCCATTTGCCAGATTTCGTAATCATGATATGCAGCGATGGCAAGCATGATCCGGATGGATTTAAGCATAGCCACTGGAGAAAAGGTTTCGTCATAGTCCACACCTGGTCTTTGACGAAAACCTTTTGCAACAAGTCTAGCTTTGAAAGTCTCCACTTTCCCATCTACACCAAATTTCTTCTTGAAGATCCACTTGCTCCCAATGGGTTTTACCCCTTCAGGAACAACTTCCAAAGTCCATACTTTGTTGGTGTACATGGATTCCATCTCCGACCGCATAGCATCCAGCCATTTCACTGAGTCCCCACTCGTGATGGCCTGCTCGAAGCTATTTGGGTCATCATCCTCCATGATGCAATCCTCGCTCCCTCCATCCATGAGAAAACCGTAGTATCTCTCAGGTTGGCGAGGAACCCTACTAGATCGGCGGAGAGGCTGAGGTTCATTGGGAGCTACTGAATCTTCTGGTTCCACTAAATCTTCAGTTACGGTTTGTGTATCTGGAACTTCTTCCAGCTCTACCATTTCGCCACTAATTTCTTTTTCAAGAAATTCCTTTTCTAAAAAGGTGGCATATTGAGAAACAAACACCTTTTGTTCTTCAGCATGGTAGAAAAAATATCCTTGTGAATTCTTAGGATATCCCACAAACTTGCAAAGAACTGGCCGTGCCTCGAGTTTGTCTGGATTTTGCCTTTTGACATAGGCCGGACAACCCCATATCTTAACTCGTTTAAAATATGGTCTCTTCCCACTCCATATCTCATATGGTGTGGTAGGTACAGATTTAGATGGAACTTGATTCAATAGGTATGTTGCTGTCTCCAGCGCATATCCCCAGAAGGAAATAGGTAACTCTGCTATGCTCATCATAGAGCGCACCATATCTAATAGGGTGCGGTTCCTCCGTTCTGATACACCGTTGTGCTGTGGTGTATATGGAGGAGTTAGCTGAGTAAGAATCCCATTCTCTTTTAGGATGTCCAGGAATTCATTGCTTAAGTATTCACCTCCTCGATCAGATCGAAGGATTTTAATACTTTTTCCGGTTTGGTTTTCGACTTCTTGTTTATATTCTCTAAATTTCTCAAAAGCTTCTGATTTGTGTTTCATCAGGAACACATACCCGAACCTAGAGAGATCGTCAGTGAATGTAATGAAGTATGAAGAACCATCCCTGGCATGTGTAGACATGGGACCGCATACATCACTATGTATTAGTCCCAAGAGTTCGGTAACTCTTTCTCCGTGTCCCGTAAATGGAGTTTTGGTCATCTTGCCTTTGAGACATGACTGGCAAGTGTCATAAGATGAAAATTCGAATGGTTTCAAATATCCATCCTTATGCAACTTAGCCAGTCGTGTCGCATTGATGTGACCCAGTCTACAATGCCACAAGAAGGATTCGTTCAGTTCTGAACTCTTCCTCTTGTGTGTGTTTGTTATGCTCAGAACTGTTGATTGATTTAGAACATAAATGCCATTGCACAACGTGCCTGATCCAACCAACTTTTGGTTACGGAAAATGTTCATAACATTGTCCTGTAATACAAAATTATATCCCTCTTTACTTAATAAAGAAACCGATATAATGTTGCATATCAGGTTCGGCATGTAATAGCATTCGTTCAGAACCAATGTATTACCAGTTGGTAATACAAGGTGATATTCCCCGACAGTCTTAGCTGCAACAATTGCACCATTTCTAACTCTAATGTCTTTATCAACTTCTCCAAGTTCTCTACCTTTCCTAAGCCCATGTAACTGATTACATATATGGGATTCTGACCCGGTATCTAATACCCAGGACGTAGAGCAAATGGAGAAACAGTTCTCTGTAACGAACACACCCGAAGAAAATGCATCAACATGTACTTTCTTCAATCGGGTGGCATGGGAATCCTGGTATTCCCCTATTTCCTGTTCATTCCTATAACTCTTATAAGAAAGAACGGAACCAACGTTCCCCAGCACAGTATAACATGCGGGTTCGGTCAATACATCCATATTATTATCTTCATTAGGGCATGAAATGGTCGCTACCTGGAGAGAGAGAGAAGAAAATGTTGGAGATAGTGCCCTCAGAGTCAATTATTAGATCACAGGCACGTGATTGCAATGATTGAGGGAGGACCTATCCCGGGACGACAGTCTTACTCGAGATGATAGTATGCTATCTGGTTTACCTTTATCATCGTGTACTGCTTTAGGTGACCTGACAGGTCGCTATTGCACGTTGATAGAGCCCCTAGGATTCTTGCTTGACGACCAGCAGTATGAGGGCGATCATATACGTGAGAGCTGGGGTCTACAAGCATATCCTTAAAAGGTCCCTAGTCGTGGGAGTTTCGAGACAGGGCATCGATTCTCCAGAGTAGACTAGTGTATACAGTCGAGACCCCGACGAGGGGCGGTGGCCGGTCTCACAAGCTACTGGTGTCAGTTGGTTCACCTAAGATGTATACAGGTGCTCATTGGGTTATGAGTACACCGGACAGGACTCGCCGGGAATATGCTAGTTGGTCTTATACCTGACGTCAGATAGCAGTTCCCAGGTGACATGTGTACAGGTTAGTTCATCGACCTGGGGATCGTCATTTGTCTCGTGTGAGTTCCCACTGTGCTTTGATTACTACCCTACCACGGCTCAAAGGAGTCATGCAAACAGGTTTTAGTTGGGTACAGTCCCGAGCCATATGGAGGTAGTGAGCGGATCTTCGGGGGTTCGTCTCTCCCGGTATTGGGGGTGAGGTCGCGCTGTGTCTAGGAGAGCCATTACACAAAGACCTTGGCCAAGGCAGGAGATTTACTGGTAGGTATTCCAGTAGTATCTCAGGGTGTTCTGGGCTACACTCCGACACGACTTGTACCGCTTTTGGGGGTCTGAATTTTACCCACCCCCTAGGCCCGACATGCGATGCTCATAGACGAACGGACCGGACTGTACGGATATTGTCACTGACAGGCTCAGTAGGGTGTCAGGATGAGTTCGCTCATCGACGTCCCTTTTAGTCAATAGCTGGTGGCCCATTACGTATTGGCTTATACCTCTGACGTGCTAGTGGTTAAATCCACAGCCATAGTATTGACGAGTCTTTAGAGTCCACCACACATTCAGTTACTCAGTTTTCGGGCGAAACGCTGTAGAGGCCGTATGGAGATATGGCAGGGTCCGATCAGATACGTGCGGTATTGCACGGATCAGGATCGGACGGTTTGTACTAGTAGCCGTATAGGTATATGGCAGGGTTCGATCAGATACGTGCGGTATTGCACGGATCAGGATCGAACGGATATTACTAGCCGGCTTTGGTTTAAGCCGGTCCTAGTTTAGTACAGTGTAGATTTTGTCTCTTTGCATTTGTATCCGGACGGAATACAGATGCGGGTGTGTATGCACAGTATCGGGGTTTTCCTGTAATTTATTACGGGACCAGTTTTCTGGAGTTGCCAGTTTGCATTCCGTTCCGGCCGGTTTTCCTTTGTTCTTTCCCGGCCGGACTTTTCCGATGGAGGGGGTATTTTGCAGTTTTGCAAATTACATTTGTGGAGGGGTTTTCTTGCATAATGATTGATTATGATAGCTTCATATCTTTCATCCATGCTTTTGCTTTAATGAGATTTGAAAAGGGTATGGTTGGTTTTAAATGAAGCATGCTTGATGTTTTCTTGTCTTTGGATGTGGTCACCTCTTGTTCTCTCCTACACTCACCTCCCTTAATGCTTCATATTCTTTCCTCCTCCATTTCTAAGTTCATAAGTTTTTTCCATGGTTGAGTGAGAAGAAGAAAAGAGAAGGAGAGAGCTTCATCTTTGAGAGTGTTTTTCATTCTTGATCTCTTTTCATGCCAAGAAAAATGCAAGCACCATTTTTCTTATCTTTTTTCCTCCATCATCTACAAATGGCAACAAACCCCAAAATGAGACATGCACTCTACACTACACTTCCTACAGCATATCTTGGACGCGTCGATTCGCCAGCTTCGCGCCCGAGTTGTCTCGGTATTGAGGTGGGAGCCCGTAAAAGCTACAGGCGATGTGGTACCCTTTCCGACGAGGAGGAGACGGGCGGAGATCCCGCGAGGAGATCGGAGTGGAGATGAAGACCGGAGGACTCGGATCAGTCGGTACATCTCTTCCCTTTCTTGTTAGTAGCTTAAACTTGTTAATGGTTACGATCCGGAGTTTAGTGCGCGGTGGTGCCGGTTTGCAAAGTCCGCAAAAACTAAAGTTTATCACCGCTTCCGCATTCCGGTGTCGGATTGACGGCCGGGGCGCCGCCGTGCACTTACAGTGGTATCAGAGACTCGCCATTAATTTCGTCTAGCTTCGTTTGATGTGTTTTTCAGTTCCGATCGACCAAAATTTCAAAAACCGTATTTTTCCTTCACATCAGTTTCTGTTGAAATTTTTTGAAGTCTAAAAATTTTTCTGGTTGTAAAATATTGATGTACTGGAAAATCTAAGAGCTCTGTAAAAATTCGACGAAGTAACTCCACAGTGTGAGCGCGGAACCGCCGCTAAAACCCCCTTCCCGCCGCCCTTCCGCCGCACATTGTGGAGATCACTTCACCAATTTTTTACAGAGGCCTTCTGGGCTTAAAATATGGGTTTTGGAATATTAAAATTGGGCCAATTATTTCTGTGAGTGCTACAGTTTTCTTTGGGGCCCACTTGTTAATTGTTTGATCAATCGGAAAATTTTAAACACATTTTTCACAGTATTTACATTATATCTGCGACCGTGAATGTCACTTGATCGGTAAATCCGGTCTAACTGCTATAGCCCGGTTAGACGGATTTGCGAACGTGACTTTCACGTTGATGTTCTGTTTTTGCTGTGATGTTGCGGATCGGTCGGTGGGGATAGCCTGGATGCAATGCTAGTACAGTGCTGTTGTATTATGTACATTTGATTTTGCGGGGCGAGCGTCCGACATGTGGACTGCCGTCACTGCCTGTTTGTATTATTCTTTTGGGGCACGACCTGGTTGCGGTCGATGTACCCGTTGCATGTATATTTTACTTTCTGTACTAGGGTTACCCTGCGGAGGGGTGCACGGATAGCCGGGTTCTAGAAGGCAACAAGCCCGCATCTCATGGCATTGGGACGGAGGGGGCTTCACTCCAGGATTGGCTGGCTATTCGCCGCACTCGTAGGGGGTATAGGATTTCATTGCACAGGCTATCCACACGACCAGGGGAACGTCGGGTTTCAGTAGTGGCTCTGTGAAACCCGGGGATCCCAGATATCTGTATTGTTCTGTGATGCTGTACATTTCTGTGATGTTGCATTTTATTCACGCCTTGAGCGAAATACTATATATTGGTATATATATTAGTAGATGTTGTATATGTTTTTCATCCGCGCTAGTCCAGTCCCCGCTCTGCCGTTAGTTAGCTAACCTAACGGGTGATGACGGGACCCAGTGGCGAATGCGGATGGCATATACGTACGTCAGTATATTTTCGTTCTTTGTGGTGTGATCAATTGATGGGACTGCATTGATTCGGATCAATGCAAGATAAACAAACCTATTCTGATGTTGTTGGAACACTTTTCAAAAAGCTGTTATTGCAAGGACGTTCACTTTTGTTTTGCACCGTGGTATTCATTTGGGATATCCTGCTCCTCAGTCGACGAGGCAAGGGCCGAGATCCCTTCACCGGGAGTGACCCCTTGGACAGAAGTTTGCGTCAGGGCATTAACTTCACTATAGCCGATTACTTTTGCTTTGCACCGTGGAATTCAGTTGGAATATCCTGCACCTCATTCTACGGGGAAAGAGCCGAGATCCCTTCACCGGGAGTGACCTCTTTAGTAAAGGTTTTCGTCACTATATTTTCTAAAAAGCTATCCGTTCCTTCAACGATATCAAGTTCATTACGTTAAAGGTTTTCGCCAGAAACCATTCGTAGCCCTCCGTCGTTTCATATGGGTAGTCAATAGTATTCAAGCTGTGTTTGTTGGCCTTAGTCAAGGCACAGTGTTTGGTAGCTGTTGGTTATTCATATGCAGCATAGATAGATGCGTTGGTTTGGGACAGTCGTATAGCCTTGTTGGCCTTAGTCAAGGGCTTGTACGGGTGGGTTCAAATCAACCTGGACAATGACGGGTAGAACTTGACATGTGACTTATGATTTGTTGGCCTTAGTCAAGGTCATAAGAGCATGGGGTAAAAATCACATCGGGAGTTTCAAAAGTACTGAAACTTGCCAGATATGCGCATACCTTCTGGAGTGTGATAGAGTGAGCGGATTCCGTCACGTTGTCATGCGATGATAGTTGGATCCCGATTCCCACTGATGAGTTGGTTAACTCCTCGGGTGACCCCGACTAATTCTTCTTTCAGGTTTGGAGGAAAATTTGAGGTACAGTGGGAGGTTTCCAGATTAGATAAATTGGTAACCATTCTGATCTAGGTTAGAGTGCACGCTGAGTGTTTCTTTTCTCTCTCTCTCTGGCAGCGACCGTTGACCCGACCCTAGACTTTGACTCAGTGACCAAGTTGACCGAACCTTCTTAACACAGGCTTTTGGATTGTCAGAGTTGCAAACCTCGTTGCCACTCCTACTTTTACCCTTTTCTCCGGGACACCCCGTATTACTACGAACGTCCACTTCCATTGGACAAAACCATCGTATGGTTAGATACGAACTCGAAGGAATTCGAGGATGGTTTCCGGTTCTGGAGAAAGCGGATAGGATTATTCAGTTGTCTTTTCCTTTTACCTTCTCTCTGGTTGTGAGTACTCCTTGGTTTAGGGGATAGTACACCTATTATGCAGATTGGATAGTCTTCTTCCAAACCTTAGGCTGGTGCCGACCGGTAGGGAATGAAGAAAACCAATTAGCCTAAACGGTGTGCAGAAGGTATTAAGATTAAGACAAAGCAAGGGATTAGTAAAAGGGCAAAGTAAAATGCGACTGTTATTCACGACCAAAACCAAGTATTTCTTCGCCAATCCTAAATCACCTTTGTATTTCTCCAGGACACTCCGTATCACTACGAAGATCCACAGTTTATTGGATACTCCATCGTATGGTTATATACGAACTCGAAAGGAACTTGTTCCAGTTCGGGGATGGATTCTGGTTCAGGAGAAATAGGAATAAGGTTTATTCGGTTGTCTTTTATCTTCACCTTCTCTCGCATTGCGAGTGCTCCTAGGATTAGGACAGTACACCCGTTATGCTTATTGGATAGTCTTCTTCCAAACCATAGGCTGGTGCCGAACGGTAGGGAAGAAAGAAAACCATTTGGCCTAAGAGGTGTGCAGAAGGTAACGACTAAAGACATATAAAGGGATTTGGAGAGGTGGCAAAGAATTATACGGTTATAGTTGTGAATCTGGATAATGGTAGAGGCATTACTAGGAATACCAGGATACCCCATCGAAACATTTCAATGTTTCAGTTTCACTATGTACTGTTAAAGGAAGACTGATTTCCCAGCTAGACACTTGCTCCAGGGTATGTATTTACCAGGTACGATTCTCATATCTGTATGGTTTTACAGATGATGAGTGGGAGTAAGTTATTAGGAATTGGGTGATCATCCTCATTATATAGGGATTCGTTGTAATCGGTGATATTTGAGGAGATCACCTGGACTATTTGCCGGTCGGCAAATATTTAGTTTTGAATATCCGCTGTTATGCACCAATTTCAAATTGATATATCTGTACGTCTATTTTCATAGAGTGAGATATACCTTTTGATATTATGTCGATGACATTTACCTATATCAGTGGATGGTTAGGTAAGGAGCATTAAACAGCGGTGTAATTCTTCTTAACCATAAGTACAGTTTTCAACCTGCGACACACAGTGAAAGAGTTGTTAGACTCGGCGGACTTATACAGAGTATTGTATGTTGTCCAGTGTCCATAAGGACAGAGGGGTTGGTCCTCATACTATGTTCTGTTTACTTTTAACTTCTCTAGTTCTTAGACATGTGTTTCGTAGAAACACAGGGTCTAAGTTTTGAGGAGTTATAGGTATTTGAATAGAGTAGAGAACCAGGTGTAGCAAGTATCGGGATTCTTCAAAGTGATCGAAGATATAGATACTTGTGTATGGTATTCAGTTGATAGTAATGATAAAGAGAAATAGCATCTCTTTCAGGTTACTCATAATTGGAAGCATTCCTAAGTTGAGTAACGCTGATCGGCCTCTCTCCATTTAATTGACATGCACTGGAGACAGCTGCATGATTTGAATCTGGTTCAATTAAATCAGTGCCTCTGGTTCTATATTGGATATAGTACAGTTCATATCTTAACATTGTTAAGGTACGGGGAGTTGTCCGGCTTATGATTAAAACCAGACTCTGGATAACTCAAGGCACGTTTCTGTAATGGCTGTTTGTGGGTTGACCCAGGCTATGACGAGGGTTGATTTTCTACCATCTGGCAGATCAATAGAAATATTGTTCTAAACTCGCCACAGTTTTATTAAAAATGGATTTTTTCAAAAACAGTAGTGGGAGTATGGTAGAACTGGAAGTGATTCCAGAACCACAAACGATTACTGATGATTTGATAAGGAACCTAAAGATTCAATCTGATTTGACATTCCATTAGCCACTCCGCAGATAAGGTGGGTAACTTCAGGCACCCGAGAGGTACTCCAGTAGCCTCAAGGACGGTGACAGGGAAGTTCTCGTTTACTCACACTTGCCATTGTTGTTGTTTCAGGCTGCGAGACCCGGCAGGAGGATGAGTATAGCGTCGTTCTAAACTAGCTTTAGAAGTGCACGTCTATATGACTCTGCCAGAGGGTTGTCGTAGTCAGTAGGAGCAGCGGAAGCATTGGTGGACATCAGGCTTATGTCTATTTATAGACTAAAGCAGATATAGCGGAGATAGATCATCTATTTCTGATGTGACAGTCATAGGTTTGACGTCATCAGAATAGGGGATGGATCTGTTAAGAAGGTAGTAGGGTGTGATATCCTGGTATTTGGATGACATGCACAAAGTAGGAAGTGACATTCCTATACTACGATCGGTTATACTTTGGTCGTCACACAGTGGTTTCTCCACAAGGGACTTGGACATTATATCAGACATACTGGTTACTAGATCTATGGTTTTAGGTCTAGATTTGGGTGGTTTCCTAATCAGGGTACTTTGACAGCATTCTAAGAGTATTTAGAATGGATGACTCCTGGCATGGTAGTGTACCTGCAGGTAATGGAGTCACCCTATCTAAAGGTGTCTTATAGACTAAAGTAGAGAGGGATGTGCATGATTGGCAGATCACTTGCTTAGGCAATTGAGTCAATCATGAGATGTCAAGTACCACACCAGATGTTGTTCTTGCAGTAGATGCAATAAGCTGACATTGATCCAATCCTGGAGAAACAGTCGGAAGCAGTTTTAGAACATAAGTGGATGTTCTAGGGATATGATAACGACAGCCACATTCGAGAGACAGTTATCATTCCAGGCTTCCAAGGTGACATGGACGACAAGGAGGTTGTCAGAGTTATAGTTATCCTTCTGACGAGGGGCAGTATTTTGGACAGGTGGTCCGAGGCAATACTGAGGGTGGCATGGCGCAGGATACTGATTAAGTTCAGTTGACGATACAGTCCAAGAAGTTTGGATTTGGAGTTCATTTATGAGCTCGGTCCCATCAGACATCCAGACAGTCTAAGACAGGTATTGCTCATTTTGGGAGATGGCTTTCTCCGCGAACTTGAGATATAGAGAGAGACATAGAAAGAAACTTCAGAGCGGATCCACTCGCTGAGGCTATTCCTCGAACGCAATAGTCTCGCAAACGAGCTTTGTGAGACTGACTAGTAGAGGAGTTGGGTGTTCGGTATCACACGGGCTGTGAGTATGCGACATCGCAATAATTAGCCTTGAGTGCAAGTAGGAGATTGTTGGAGATAGTGCCCTCAGAGTCAATTATTGGATCACAGGCACGTGATTGCAATGATTGAGGGAGGACCTATCCCGGGACGACAGTCTTACTCGAGATGATAGTATGCTATCTGGTTTACCTTTATCATCGTGTACTGCTTTAGGTGACCTGACAGGTCGCTATTGCACGTTGATAGAGCCCCTAGGATTCTTGCTTGACGACCAGCAGTATGAGGGCGATCATATACGTGAGAGCTGGGGTCTACAAGCATAACCTTAAAAGGTCCCTAGTCGTGGGAGTTTCGAGACAGGGCATCGATTCTCCAGAGTAGACTAGTGTATACAGTCGAGACCCCGACGAGGGGCGGTGGCCGGTCTCACAAGCCACTGGTGTCAGTTGGTTCACCTAAGATGTATACAGGTGCTCATTGGGTTATGAGTACACCGGACAGGACTCGCCGGGAACATGCTAGTTGGTCTTATACCTGACGTCAGATAGCAGTTCCCAGGTGACATGTGTACAGGTTAGTTCATCGACCTGGGGATCGTCATTTGTCTCGTGTGAGTTCCCACTGTGCTTTGATTACTACCCTACCACGGCTCAAAGGAGTCGTGCAAACAGGTTTTAGTTGGGTACAGTCCCGAGCCACATGGAGGTAGTGAGCGGATCTTCGGGGGTTCGTCTCTCCCGGTATTGGGGGTGAGGTCGCGCTGTGTCTAGGAGAGCCATTACACAAAGACCTTGGCCAAGGCAGGAGATTTACTGGTAGGTATTCCAGTAGTATCTCAGGGTGTTCTGGGCTACACTCCGACACGACTTGTACCGCTTTTGGGGGTCTGACTTTTACCCACCCCCTAGGCCCGACATGCGATGCTCATAGACGAACGGACCGGACTGTACGGATATTGTCACTGACAGGCTCAGTAGGGTGTCAGGATGAGTTCGCTCATCGACGTCCCTTTTAGTCAATAGCTGGTGGCCCGTTACGTATTGGCTTATACCTCTGACGTGCTAGTGGTTAAATCCACAGCCATAGTATTGACGAGTCTTTAGAGTCCACCACACATTCAGTTACTCAGCTTTCGGGCGAAACGCTGTAGAGGCCGTATGGAGATATGGCAGGGTCCGATCAGATACGTGCGGTATTGCACGGATCAGGATCGGACGGTTTGTACTAGTAGCCGTATAGGTATATGGCAGGGTTCGATCAGATACGTGCGGTATTGCACGGATCAGGATCGAACGGATATTACTAGCCGGCTTTGGTTTAAGCCGGTCCTAGTTTAGTACAGTGTAGATTTTGTCTCTTTGCATTTGTATCCGGACGGAATACAGATGCGGGTGTGTATGCACAGTATCGGGGTTTTCCTGTAATTTATTACGGGACCAGTTTTTTGGAGTTGCCAGTTTGCATTCCGTTCCGGCCGGTTTTCCTTTGTTCTTTCCCGGCCGGACTTTTCCGATGGAGGGGGTATTTTGCAGTTTTGCAAATTACATTTGTGGAGGGGTTTTCTTGCATAATGATTGATTATGATAGCTTCATATCTTTCATCCATGCTTTTTCTTTAATGAGATTTGAAAAGGGTATGGTTGGTTTTAAATGAAGCATGCTTGATGTTTTCTTGTCTTTGGATGTGGTCACCTCTTGTTCTCTCCTACACTCACCTCCCTTAATGCTTCATATTCTTTCCTCCTCCATTTCTAAGTTCATAAGTTTTTTCCATGGTTGAGTGAGAAGAAGAAAAGAGAAGGAGAGAGCTTCATCTTTGAGAGTGTTTTTCATTCTTGATCTCTTTTCATGCCAAGAAAAATGCAAGCACCATTTTTCTTATCTTTTTTCCTCCATCATCTACAAATGGCAACAAACCCCAAAATGAGACATGCACTCTACACTACACTTCCTACAGCATATCTTGGACGCGTCGATTCGCCAGCTTCGCGCCCGAGTTGTCTCGGTATTGAGGTGGGAGCCCGTAAAAGCTACAGGCGATGTGGTACCCTTTCCGACGAGGAGGAGACGGGCGGAGATCCCGCGAGGAGATCGGAGTGGAGATGAAGACCGGAGGACTCGGATCAGTCGGTACATCTCTTCCCTTTCTTGTTAGTAGCTTAGACTTGTTAATGGTTACGATCCGGAGTTTAGTGCGCGGTGGTGCCGGTTTGCAAAGTCCGCAAAAACTAAAGTTTATCACCGCTTCCGCATTCCGGCGTCGGATTGACGGCCGGGGCGCCGCCGTACACTTACAGAAAACACTTTAGCGTAAGCTCGTGCAAGATCAGATTGGTTATTATCTTATCTAATCAGGATGGTTCCCACTGTTTTAATCAAATCTTCCTTCAAACCCTAAAAGGAAAGACTAGCCGGGATTAATTACACACAACAAGTTCGCCAATCTTTCAGCCAGGCCAGTGTCAGTACTTTGAGGGAGGTCCCCCGTGCTTTCGCACGAACCTAATTACTGTAAACCTCATTTTCCCAGAGGCTTAACCTCGTTAACACTTTTCTAGACACCTACTTGATCGGCTAATTGTAATGTGTAAAACTCTCCCAGGAGTAACTCTTACTCGCAGTGGGTATCGGGATCCAACTATCTCATAGAAGGTATACAATCTCATTGCAAATTTCAACACTTGAAATTCCCGATAATATTTTGCCCCTAGCAGCTATATGACCTTAACATAGTCAACAAATCATAAGTGCTAGTCAAGTTTAACCCGTCATTTCCTGATTGAATTAAACCCACCCGTACGACCCTTAACATAGTCAACAAAGTCGCACGACTACCCTAATCCAATCTGCATCATATGCATAAGCAGATAAATACTGGTCAGCTACCGCAAACTACGCCTTAACATAGTCAACAAACGTAGCACGAATACTAACTAGTACTTATCTGAAATGACGGAGGGCTACGACAGGTTTTTCTGAAAACCTATTGCGTAATGAACTTGATATCGTTGTAGAATCAAATGAAGTTTTGAAATGGAGTGATTTTGAGGCTTTTCGAGTTTTGCTAAAGGGGTCACTCCTGGTGAAGGGATCGTCGGCCCTTTCCTTGTCGAATGAGGTGCGGGATATATCATATATATCACTGTGCAAAGCATAAACTATAGAAGCAATCAGAAGCAAACCGAGTGTGTAGCATCTGCCAGTTATTGCTAAAGGAGTCACTCCCGGTGAAGGGATCTCGTTCCTTTCCTCATCGAATAAGGTGCAGGATATATCATATATACCGCTGTGCAAAGCAAGAACTGTAGCTACCTGTTTTATTTAAAATTTGATTCCACAACATCTTAGGTTTCTTTTCTTTCATTAATCTCATTAATGAAGTCCCATCATTTAAGTACCTAAACATCACAGATAAATACGACGTACACTTATGCCATCCGCATTCGCCTCGATGTCCCCTCGTGCACCGTTAGGTTAGGTAACTAACGGCAGAGCGGGGCAGGGCTAGTACGGGTGTAAAACATAACTAACGTCTATATAATATATCATATATACTATATACTGTATCCATCACAGAACATCACATGATCACATCAGAGATATCGCAGCAGAAGAAACATATGAAACATTGGATATACTAGGACGTCCGTGTTTTCAATACGAGCCAGTATAAAACACGGATTCCACGGTCGTGATGAATAGCCAATCCCACACCCCTAGACCCTTACGAGAGCGGCAAGCAACCCTGCCAATTCTAGGGTTAGGAGACCCGGACTCGACTCCTCAAGTTGGTCTCCCACTGGACCCCAGAACCCGGTTACTTGTGCTCCCCTCCTTGGGTCTATCCTAATGCGGAAAAGTAAATAATATACAAAGGGTGACAGCTTCCGCTACCTGGAAGTGCCCCAAATAAAAGAATATTACATACAAGTTTTTACATGAATGAAAATGAAAAACACTCATCTCACATAAAAACCCCCGGCTATTCGAACACGATGATCCAATATAACATATCCAGCAACACATAACATCACATGTCATCAACGTAAGTAAGTATGCATACCCCAATTGTCGTTGACGTATAGCAACGAAACCGGCGATATGAACATACTACACTTACGGTCACAGAAAAGAAAGTGTAAAACTACAACAGTTGGAATCCGCAACCTCTTTAGACATCACATGCCTAATCAAATGAATTACTTAGACATCACATGCCTAACAATTATAAACCCCGCATTTTAGTCTCATTATCGAAAACTCTTTTCAATATCAAGTGAAACTAAAGAGCTAGATTTATAACATTCATTCAGTTATCTCATAACTGTTTGTGAATTCCAATTATTATATCACATTCCAGATAAACAGAAAATGTTAAACTTTCCGATCGAACAGTCGAATACCCAAGTTTTCCCGATACAGCTCAACACATGAAATAAGTCTAACAACATTCAGTTCGTGCCTCAGTACCAACGGTCCAGCCGTAGAAGGGTCAAGCCAACGCCTCACATGTGGCACGCCGTACTGCCCCAAACCCGAAGGTTCAAAGGGCAGTTCAAGACGGTCACATAATCGAGTTAAGGTTTGTTGTCTTCTAGAGGGTCCATCGTGTTACTTGCACTACTTAGAACGTCTTTAAACTATGGAAAAATCCAACACTTGGAAATTTCCCGACAGGGGAAAAATTGAGTATTTATATCCGGTCGAACTTTTTAACATATTCTAAAATTTATCCGGAAAGCCACATAGATAAAATCTGATAATCCGATCAAAACACCGAATCCCCAAAACAATCCCAGAAAATTCAACTCTTGAATAAATATTAAAAATTCCCATAAAACTCAGCACCAGAAAAGAGGAATTACTGTGCAAAAATTATTGCGCATTGTGAAGAGTAGGCGGCGGAACCGCGGCAGAAGCCATGCTTATGCCGCGTTTCCGTGGCGGTTTAGACGCATCATGAGCTCGTTTTGCACCATAATTCTTATATCTTTATGCTGATATTTTTAAGAATTTTTAATATGGAAAAATCTCAATTTTTAGAAAAAGTCCAGAGAGCAATATTTGAGTTGGGGTTTCGGGTCGATCGGACTTCAAACTCCGTCTAGACATCGCCTAAGGCTCTAGCTAGGCTCTGATACCACTGTAGGGTTCCTAGGCACGCTAATGAAGTCTCACAAGGCATCAACCATTCCAATATTAAATTTTATGGGTGCCGAGAAACCCTAATATGGATCGTCGACTAGAAATTTAGGCGAAATACGAATCTAGTTAACAATTTAACTAAAGATCAGAAGCTACAACCTTTGTAGATCCGGATATCCAATTCCTTAGCTCCACGTAGGCGTCCTCTCGCTGTCCATCTTGAATCCCGAACTCAATCGTCGGCTTCATCGGGAAAATGGGCGGACTAGGTCGTCGGCTTCGTGCCGAAGATGATCTACGTCGAGGCATCGCAAGTTCAAGCTCCGACTTCACAAATTTGTGAAACTTGTGAAGAAAACACCCAAAACAACTTGGCAAGAGGTAGAAGGTGAAGAAATAGGAGGTGTGTTCACTTTAGAATTGGATTTCTCACTTTAGAACTCAAGATGCCATTGATGGCATCAAGCTTTCTCTCTTGAAGATGAAGAAGAAGAAGTAGATAGAATATGATAAGTATTGTGTAAAAAGAATAATAAAATCAATACTTATCATATACTTACCATGGTCAAGTGTAGAGAGCAAACTAGGGTTAAGTGGATGGTTAGGTTAAGAGAAGAAAACAAAAATGGTCAATTATTCAACTCTTCATGAAGCTTCATGAAAGAAACAAATAATGCCACCATTTTGTTTTACTTTTCCAAAATGAATAATCAATATAAATAAATGAATAAGTATATAAAACCCTAACCATTCATATAACTATGGTTTAATCTTTACGCAAGCACAAGTCAACATGTATCATCAAACATGATACAAACATGTACACAAAAGTATATCACATATACAACTTGCACATCAAGTGAGAAAATCCATTTAAAGTGAACTAATACAAGTTAATGTAAAGTAATATATCATATATATAATTATACATTAAATTATTAAATCAACACTTGATTCAATGATCCGGTCATGTCGCACATAACCGACTAGTATACAATGTATCGATTTATCGAATCAATAATTCGATAACTAGGTTATATCGCATACAACCAATCGAAACATTCATCGCGAGAATGAAATACGGTATCACATACACGCATTATTCTCGGTCCCGCACATATCTCATATGCGCCCCTATTTCGTTTCGCTTGAGCCAGGAAACCTCTGTGTAGGACTCTAAAGACTCGTCAATACGCCGGTAGCAGATGATGATCATATCAAGCACCCACAAGCCGCAAGCGGTCTGCTAAACGTAACGGCCATCCGGGTATTGAGCGATCAGAAGATCGACGAGCCATCCCGCTCACACTCCTGTGAATCTAACCAGTAACACTTACCATACAGTCCGGTCTGTTCGTCTGATATGTCGCATATCAAGTCTAGGGGTGGTAAACGTCATACCCCAATAACCTATAAGTCGTGCCGATGTGAGGCTCATAACGGGTCGAGAAACTACTGGTAACACTTACCAGCAAATCTCCGATCAGCCCTGGCCAGGGACTTCCCTGTTACGGCCAATCGAGCACAGCGCAACATCAACTCCCACTACCGGGAAAGACGAAACCACTCCTATCGCTCATTGCCTCCATGTGACTCGGGACTGTACCCAAAGACCACCGTTTTGCACGCCCTCATGGACGTGGTAAGGTGGAGATCAAAGCACAGTGGGAATCACACAAGACTCTATGACGATCTCGGGTCTACAGACTAACCTGTACAAGTGTCACCTGAGAACTGCCATCTGAAGTGAGTTATAATACCATCTGGGAGTTCTCGGCGAGTCCGTCCAGTGTACCCAGTCTCCACTGAGCACCCGTATACCATCTCTGATGTCAAACACCAATGGATATGGGATCATCCATCGCCCATCTCATGGGTCGAGAAGCGTATACGCTAGTCTACTCTGGTATATCGATACCCCGTCTCGATACACCCACGACTAGGGACCTTGAAGGATGTACTTATGGACTACCATGTCCCCACTAGTATGATCTGCATCATAGTCCAGGTAGTCAAGTACACATCCTAAGGGCTTTACCAACATGTAACCATAAGACAGTTTAAAGAGACAAGTGTACATGTTAAGATAAAGAGCAACCATATAGCATACTATCATATCGAGCAAGAATGTCATCTCTATATATGTCCAAGCATCCAATATAATATACATCATCTGTACAATACTGGCCTCTAGGGCATACATACAACTAACAGTGCTCCCCTGTCAGGCTCAACGTCAACAACACGATCCTCTTGCCTCGGGTACCGCACCGGGCCCACCATGTACCCGAAACGGTTCATCCATCTCCTCGAATCGGGTCTCGAAATCCATCAGCAAACTCATGGTGGACGACTCATACATCATGGGAAAACCGCACTTTTTATTTAAAAGAGAGGAAAGAAGCTTATACAAGTTTTGCGGTTTTCCCCCAAATCCAGAAAATCTCATGGAAATCCGAATCCAAATCATCAATAGCATGTAAACCCATGAATATAAGCATGAGAATCCATAAATACGGCATAACAATGAATAACAGTATGCATGAAGTGACAAGTAATAACTACAATATCTAAGCTGGCATATAAGCTAAGTACACTAATATTATGTCAAACTACTAGCTATCAATCTAAGTTAAGCAATAATATTTTCTAACGTGTACGTGACATGGCAATAACCGATGAAGATGTGTGTGAGCCGGCAAGTAAGTGTATGTGGTAAATACGCATCATCGGTAATGGTGCTGGTGTCCTATCAGCATAATGTCAACAATTCAATATGAAATAGCAATGTAAGTATGCGATGCAGAGCGAGCAACCAAAATGAGTGGGAGCTAAAAACTAAACAATGGTTCCATTTGAAATAACACGAATCGTGGGGTTTTGAAAATAGGGGCTACGGTGGTTTTAAGAAAGGATACGTCTTTTGAAATATCCGTAGATCCCTTGACCTGTCTTTTAAAATACCCACGATCCGCTAGTTTTTGAAATAGGTAGGAGTCTAATCTAATCTAACAACTACACTAAACTATACGGCTGAACTAACAAGCTGAACTACAGATAAGGAAACCGCCTATAATCTGAGTCGATACATATACATACCTGTATATGTATAGTCGGTGATCCCGCCTCAATAATATCATATCCGATACCATATCTATAATCAGACATCCCAAGTAAAGAGTGCGGATCAATCATCAATATATAGGTCGTACGTAAATCCGTCGTACGGCATCCCAAATCTGGGTACGGGTCAATATCACATTCATCATACTATTCATCTGGTATCCTCTTTATCAAATATCATGATCGGGGTACTGATCTACGTCTAGTACAATACTGATACCACCTAAGTATGCATGCACGTGTGTGAAACACTACGTCAAGGACCCGCTATAACGTCATTTCGTATCTCAAATACGAACCCTACCATATCACCGATCTCACGGTCTCGAATCAAATCTCATCGACTCATCTTAAACCCCAAGTACTATCCTCATTATCCATGCATGTGTATATGAATGTATATATGCATAGTCCCATACCCACACATATATACATATATACACATCCCCATCTACGCACAAGAAAGTAATGTATGCAAGTCTGTGTGTGCGTATGTGGCTATAACAACTACTCTAGGGTTTCGCAACTAACCCAAAGGTAATCCATGAACACAAAAACATATCATGAATAAACATTCTCGTATCATAAAACACCTATATAAACATATATATGAGCTATACTACGGACTGCGGGGGTGCTATATGCCATCCACCCGACTTCTCCCCGTAGATATAAATCTACTCACCTGGTCCTCGCTCGCCGGTGCCGATGTCGCCACGCGCTTGATTGTCGTCTCGAAGTCCACATGGGGTACCTACATATCATAATGCACCGTATTGCATTAAAATTCGACTCATGACCAAAACGACACACGAATCCCACATAGGTCAAAACCTACGGTTGCTTTCACAAATCAATCCAAAAACCCTCGACGTCGGCGTACAAACGCCAAACCATCGAGAAAAACCCAAACACACTCATTTGCACGATCACAAGCACTAATTATACTATAAAATAGGTTAAGATTCACAAAAACCTCGAACTCACTTTAAAAGCCATTTTTCCAAAAATCTAGCAAGCAAAAATTACCCGTTTTAGTATAAAACTCGACGTTTAAACAAATCTAGCGGCAGCAATATCCACTCAATATCATAACCAAGTCATATAAACCATTCCAATAATTTATTCTCCTCAAAATATATACATTTACAAAACCTAGTTAACAAAATTAGCACAATTTCCCATTTCAGCTCAAAACTTGGGTTTTAACCAATAAAAACATTTCAACAATTTTTTTTGTGGCCAAAATGCTCACTAAATAACTTAATTAGGTCATACAAATATGCACTACTATTTTATCTCACTAAAATATATACATTTCAAAAAAACTAGTTTGCAATTTATATAATTATTACAAATTTAATTTAACAAAAATGCACACTAGCAGCTAGATTAATTTTTGCACTTAGGTTACACTTTGCATGACTTAGCATGTTAATTACCCTATGCAAACATAAACATTTTAATAAAATCCTAACTTGATTTTAAAACCCAATTCTAGAATTTCCAAACCCTAACTTGAAAATTCATAACTAGCAATTCAACCACTTAACACTTGAATACAATAGCTTTAAGAAATTAACTAACAATTTAACCAAAAAGGGTTAGAATTTATACCCAAGAGATTTGAAGATCCACAAGCACACATAGTCTCCCAAATTGAAATCTTGTTCCCTAGATCCATGCAATTTTGGCTAATGAGAAATGGGTAGGAATTAGATTTAGATTTTGTGGGATTTTTTTGAAACATTTTGGATGATTTTGGAGATGAAATGAAGTGGAAACTTGGTGGGGAAAATGACGGGGGGCTGCTGATCATTTCGGCCAGAGGATGGGGGTGGGGAGAGGTGAGAGATTTGTGTGGAAATTCCAAGGTCAAAGCCCCTCCCAATTACCATAATACCCTCACCTATATAAATATATAATAAAACCTTGATTTTAACCATTCTTTTCACATGAAAGAAGACAAAAAGGAGGGGGAGGGAGTGGGCTGCTGTCATGTGGTGGTGGGGCCGGCCATGTGACTGGGTGAGGATGTGTGTGAGGTTGCAAAGAAAATTCCATGCAAAAATAACCCCTCAAGTTACCAAATTGCAAGTTTTCACTAATTTCACCAAAAAAACAATTTTTTTTCAATAATTTCTAACACCGTTTTAGAAAACCATTTCACTTCAAAAACCACATGATAACATATTGTTTAATGTGTTATGATGCACAAAATTTGTTTCAACTCATTCCAATTTGTAATTTTCCCTAATGAAATGTATTAGTGACGGCTTAAAATAATAATAAAATAATTTTTTTCAGAAAATTTGAAATTTGACCAGTGGCTCAATAAACACCAAATACTAGCAATTACATAGCTAGAATATGTATATTTAATTTTTATAATGAAAATATTTGTATTTTGACTTTTTACAGAAAACCCCCTTATTTTACCGATTTTCCGAAATTTCACCGAAACGATTTTTAAAACGTTACACTATCCTTTGTTTAATATGTACGTTCCTCCATTTTAGAAACAATTTAGAAAGGTCTCCTTCTTTTAAACATTTCGTGTCATATCAGACACGTAGGTAAATACTGAGACTATAGCTCGCTTTTTGGGCATCCCTTCAATAACTATCAATGCATGCAAAATATATTCAGGTACTGTCCTCTGACTAGTCCTGCTCAGTACAAAAACACATAGCAATCATCATAAAAACGTACTGCTCCATAAGAAATCAATTCCCAAAATATGCATATAAATACTATGTGCGTCTGGTGCGCACGGAAATCAAAATCGATATATGTGCCATACATGCACACAGAGACAACATCTAAGTGCATCGGATGTGCACACAACATCTGTCATAGGCAACGTGTGTGCCTGATAGCAACGACAGATGCATCTGACACGCACGAAGAATCTCGATTTAGTGCATCTGGTGTGCACCAAAATCGCTTCTCAAAACATGCGCGAAAATCCAAACCAGGTGCATCCATCATGCACGAGATCATGAAATCCAATATCAAGCGTCGAACATGCGCAAAATCAAATCAGGTGCACAAGGTGCACAAAACAAACATCGAGTATCACAATCGAAATCGAAATCCAGTGCATTTAAGTGTACAAAATGCGTATCACTGCACTGCAAGCATATGTGAATCATACCGAGTGCAAAAACCAAATCGTGTGTGTATATACGCACCAAATCAACTCAACTATATGAAACCCATAAAATCATAAACGTGTGAAACCAAGGCATGAAAATGATATCAAGTGCAACAACTGTGCAAAAATCGTAAATACTCAGTAGGTGCAACCATGGTACATGAAAACAAATATCATGAAACTCAATCATCAAAATCAGTCATGTGAATAGATCGTCCAAAATACCGAAATCAAATATGGCGGAATAATCCCGCTCAAGCACATCCTCCAAGAATCTCTGGCCAACTGTCGTGGTCATTCATAGCATGTCTCGTCGACGATCCTGAACTCTGGACTGCCAGTGTGCGTAACACGTCCACTCCTGGGTCCAAGTCTTCTCGTAATTCATTCCAGAAGGGTCCTGTCGAGATCTCTCCCAAATCTCGTCTCTGCCGAACTGTCCGGAAGTCATCATCCCTTACTAGATCTGTTCTCGTTCCGGAACGACTGCATACTCATCGCGACTCTTTCTGGAAGGTATATCTAAGTACAATGTCTCGGCATGCGTATCGCATCTCTGATGTCGGCAGAGTGGAACATCGTCTTATCAAGATCTTGTATGAACCTCTTACTCCACTTTCTTTAATGTCGACTGCTTCGGACTCGTCTCGTCGTGGCTGCATGGACTGAGCTCCTACGGCTATCCTCGTATCTGGAGTCTCCCAAGAAATGCATCTCACCATCTAGCATCTGAATGAAGTCGAACCATCCGATCGATTCGTCAAAACCTCATAATCCCCCAAGAGCTCAACATCTTGGGTACGGTTTAATAGTATCGAGTACGTACCACAGCATCGATGGTCCAGCCGTAGAAGGGCAAACCCAAGCCTCACTAATGGCGCTGCGGAACTGCCGCAAACCCTAAGGTTCAAAGGCTTTCACACGGTCATTAAGTCGAGTTAGGGTTTCATTCTTCTAGAGGGTCCATAGAATTGCCTACATGTCTTTCTGAATACTTTAAACTTGGAATAATAGGTTGCTAACATGCGATCGTCTCTGTCGACTCTCAATGTCTCCGCGTGAGGTCGTCTCTAGCAGGAATCAATCTATCTGATGACCTCGCATCGGGGTAGAAAACAAACCGCATGTCCTAGTCATTCATCCTTGGTGACTAGCGACCTTTTATCATCTCTTAGTACCACTCGTACTGCAAAAGCTCCAACATCTGGGGCGATATCTCGTCATTCGCAGCAATGACTGGCTCACTCGTCTGCACGCTGAACAGTGCCTCAATCATCAGGAGTAAGCAATACGCCAACGGCCATCAAAATCTGGCTGGCCTCTATCATTGGCTCAATCCTCTGGCGCTGATCTGCACGTCTGAGTAATCTCATACAACAATCCATCCAAATGCTCGTGGCGCAGAAACAAAATCAAATGACGCCTCTCAATGCAATCGTATGTCGCCGGAATCATGCCCTGGTCAGTCCTCGTTCGTAACGAGCTCGTGCTGATCGCAACTCTAGCCGTTGCTTTCCCTGCCCGTAATCATGACACCAAAACCATGACTGGTACCGATGAGGCTAGATCAGGAATGAATATAGTACTGAACAAAGAAATGTACATCATAAGGCTCCTTAAGTGGAGTAGCGTATCGTAAGTATGCCGCGGAACATACCCACGGTACGTCACTCTACTTTAGTCACCTATTCCATCAACCAAGGGTTATCCTACACTCCGAAGGTAAACCTAGCGCTCTGATACCAACTTTGTCACGACCCGAAAGTACGGAACATGACCGGCACTTAAATTACGAAACATCTCGAGGCGTACGTAATCTAAGTAAGCCAAAACCCAGAAATCCAAACCAAGAAAAGTAGTAGAGTGAAGGAAAACCAATTTAAAATCAAGTAGTTTTAATAGCATAAGCCGAATTATGCGTTTTTAAACACATCAAATATTTCCTGAAAATTTCGGCAGAGTCTCCTTTGTAAATACTGGCCCCCAAACGGGATACAACATGAATAGTATACGAAATCAATAAAAGGCATCCCCAAGCGGGAGCTAGCTCTTCGTCAAGCGACGGTCACAACCACACAAGTAATATAATATACAACGCCAAGGGCGAGGATCAAAACTCAAAAGGAAACTCAAAACCACAAGAAATCCAGAGAAATATAACGCGCGACTCTAAGGTCGAAAGAATAACATCACTGGTCTCTATCTCAAAATAAATACATGTTTGGTTGATGGAATTTACTAGATACAACTGAATAATATTATACAAGGTAATGTGATGGGTACGATACCAATAAACCCACCTACTAGCAAGTCACCCGAACGAAACTGTGCCCGCAAAGCCGTAATGAAACCTGTACGGCAAACTTGCAAGAAACTGAGGCACAACGGGGGTGAGTTGCCAACTCGTGAATAGAAAAACATCTACGAATAAAAATCGCATGTATGACGCAATCCTAGGTCATATGATCATAATATATAATCTTCAAATATATAACCAGCAACCCATAACCATGGTTAGGGCAAATATCTAACCTAAGTGTAATCTCATGTGCCCGTGTCAGTGCCTCAGGTAGCAATGTATCATCTGGATGATGTATGAATGCATGAAACAGAATGCATGTATTGAAGAAAACTGCTTTCATAAATCAGTGAGATTTCTGTATTTTAAAAATGAGGTACCATAAATGAAATCAGCATTAAACAGTGCCCAGTATCGACACATAACAAGTGTCCAAATATCTCGATATCTCTGTATCATAATCTCTGTACCTCAATATCTCAAAATCTCAATGTCTCAATCACAATAATTAGGGCGCCGTCAGTCCAGACCGGCCCCTACCATCCATCTCAAGACAACGACGGTATCCTCCGGATATCCGACGCGTCGGGTAAAATCACCGGTCGGTAGTGCTCCCCTGCCAGGCTCAACGTCAACAACACGACCTTCTCGTCCCGGGGTACCGCACCGGGCCCACCATATACCCGAAACGGTTCATCCAACTCCTCGAATCGGATCTCGAAATCCATCAGCAAACTCATGGTGGACGACTCATACATCATGGGAAAACCGCACTTTTCATTTGAAAGAGAGAGAAAAGAAGTTTATAAATGTTTTTGCGGTTTTCCCCCAAATCCAGGAAATCTCATGAAAATCTGAATCCAAATCCTCAATAGCATGTAAATAGTGAACATAGGCATGAGAATCCATCAATGCGGGATAACAGTGAATAATAACATGCATGAAGCAGCAGGTAATAACTACAATGTCTGAACTAGCATATAAGGCAAGTACACTAATATCTTGTCTAAACTATTAGCTAACAAGTTATGTCAATGTAATAGTATTTTCTAGGTGTACGTGACATGGCAATTACTGATGAAGATGTGTGTGAGCCGGCAAGTAAGTGTACGTGGTACATACGCATCATCGGTAATGGTGCTGGTGTCCTAACAGCATAATATCAACAATAGCATATGAAATCACAATATGAATATGCAATGCGAAGCGAACAACAATAATGTGCGGGAGCAGAATACTAGACACTATGATAACTATAAGTCAAACAATGGTGCCTTTTAAAATAACACGAATCATGGTGTTTTGAAAATAAGGGCTACGGTGTTTTTAAGAAAAGATACGTCTTTTGAAATATCCGTAGAATCCCTTGACCTGTCTTTTAAATTATCCGCGATTCGTTAGCTTTTGAAATAGGTAGGAGTCGAATCTAGTCTACTAACTATACTAAACTATAGGACTAAGCTAACTGGCTAACTGAAGGTAAGGAAACCGCCTAACATCTGAGTCGATACATATATATATATATATATATATATTAGTCGGTGATCCCGCCTCAATAATATCACATCCGATACCATATCTATAATCAGATATTCCCAAGTCAAGAGTGCGGATCAATCATCAATATATAGCTCGTACGGCATCCCAAATCTGGGTAAGGGTCAAGATCACATTCATCATACTATTCATCTGGTATCCTCTTTATCAAATATCATGATCGGGGTACTGATCTACGTCTAGTACAATACTGATACCGCCTAAGTATGCATGCACGTGTGTGAAACACTACGTCAAGGACCCGCTACAACGTCATGTCGTATCTCAAATACGAACCCTGCCATATCACCGATCTCATCGACTCATCTCAAATCCCAAGTACTATCCTCATCATCCATGCATGTGTATATGCATAGTCCCATACCCACGCGTATATACATATATACACATCCCCATCTACGCACAAGAAAGTAATGTATGCAAGTCTGTGTGTGCGCATGTGGGTATAATAACTACTCTAGGGTTTCATAACTAACCCAAAGCTAATCCATGAAAACATAATCATATCATGAATAAACATTCTCGTACCATAAAACACCTATATAAACATATATATATATATATGAACTATACTACAGACTGCGGGGGTGCTATACGCCATCCAACCGACTTCTCTCCGTAGATATAAATCTACTCACCTGGTCCTTGCTCGCCGGTGCCAACGTCGCCACGCGCTTTCTTGTCGTCTCGAATTCCACATGGGGTACCTACATATCATAATGCACCGTATCGCATTAAAATCTGGCTCATGACCAAAACGACATACGAATCCCACATAGGTCAAAACTTATGGCTGCTTTCACCATTCAACCCAAAAACTCTCGACGTCGACGTACAAATGCCAAACAATCGAGAAAAACCCAAATATACTCATTTGCATGATCACAAGCACTAATTATAGTATAAAATAGGTTAAAATTCACAAAAACCCCAAATTCACCTTAAAAGCCATTTTTACGAAAATCTAGCAAGCAAAAATTACCCGTTTTAGTTCAAAACTCGACGTTTAAACAAATCTAGCGGCCATAATACTTATTAAATATCTTAAATAAGTCATAAAAATAATTTCCATAATTTAATCCCAATAAATTTCATTAACCCCAAAATTCTAGTTTACAATATACCCAAATTTTAACAATTTTATAGCAAAACGCACAAACAACAATTTAGCTTGGATTTTAACAAACTAAAAATATTAAACCACTCAATATAATATTTATAATGACATGAAACCTTAATTTGAATTTTACCTCACAAGAATATAATTATTTTAAAAACCTAGTTTACAAATTAGCATAATTAACAAAATTTTTAAACTAACCATTAACAACTAGCTACTAATCTTGTTTTAACATGTCATAAGAGCCTAAAAACATCACACAACCATACACCAATTTCACAAAACCCTAACTTGATTTTAAAACCCAATTCTAGAATTTCCAAACCCTAACTTGAAGATTTATAACTAGCAATTCAACCACAATTCAAAACCTAATTAAGTTAGATTAAAGCAATAACCAACAATTAACAAAAAGCTCAAGATTTTTACCTCACAAGATTTGAGATCTAGCATGAAAATCTTGACCTCCAATTTGAAAACTTTTCACCAAAAACTATGCTTGAGAGGCTAAGAAAAAATGGGTAGGAGTTGGATTTGGAATTAGCTTTGAAATTGTTTTGATTTTGAAGCATTTTGTGGAATTTTTATGCAAATTGGGTGGGAATTTTTTTTTGAGAGAGGGCTGGTGAAATTTCCAGCAGTGAGAGGGAGAGAGGAGAGAGAGTCAAGTGGGGAAAATGATATCAAGTCAACCCAAGGTCAAAGCAAATACTTATATATTCTTTTATTCTTTAAATTCATTGTTTTCTTTTCTTTTAAACTTGAATTGGGGCAACTTGGGGGGGGGGGGGTCTTCCTAAAAATTTTGGCCAGCCACAAGGTGGGGAGGAGAGACGGTGTGGGTGAGTGTGGGTCAGAAAAAAAATGATAAATGTTATACCCCAATATCTATTTACCCTAATTTCACCAAAAAAGCTTTTTTTTCTTCAATAATTTCTAACACCGTTTGGCAGTTTCGTTTTGTTTCAAAAACAACATGTTAAAATTTTATTTAATATTTTATGATGCACAAAATTTTCTTCAACTCATTCCAATTTGTAATTTTCCCTAATTAAGTGTATTAGTGACGGCTTAAAATAATATTAAAATAATTAATTTCGGAAATTTTTTTAGAAAATTTGAAATTTCATCAGTGGCTCAATAAACACCAAATGCTAGAAATTACATAGGTAGAATATGTATATTTAATTTTAAAATAAAGATATTTGTATTTTGACTTTTTACAGGAAAACCCTTTATTTTACCGATTTTCCGAAATTTCACCGAAACGATTTTCAAAACGTTACAGTTCGTTTCTCCCGGTATTGGGGTTAGGTCGCGCTGTGTCTAGGAGAGCCATTGCATAAAGCTCTCGTCCGAGGCAGGAGATTTACTGGTAGGTATTCCAGTAGTATCTTAAGGTGTTCTGGGCTACACTCCGACACGACTTGTACCGCTTTTGGGGGTCTGACTTTTACCAACCCCCCTAGGCCCGCCATGCGATGCTCATAGATGAACGGACCGGACTGTATGGATATTTTCACTGACTGGCTCAGTAGGGTGTCAGGATGAGTTCGCTCATCGACGTCCCTTTTGGTCAGTAGCTGGCATCCCGTTACGTATGGCTAATACCTCTGACGGGCTAGTGGTTAAATCCACAGCCAAAGTATTGATGAGTCTTTAGAGTCCCCCATAGACCGTTTTCTCAAGTTTCAGGCGAAACGCTGTAGTGGCCATATGGAGATATGGCAGGGTTCGATCACATACGTGCGGTATTGCACGGATCATGATCGGACGGATAATACTAGCGTGCTTTGGTTTAAGACGGATCCTAGTATTGTACAGTGTAGATTTGCCTCTTTGCATTTGTATTCAGTGGGAATACAAATGCGGGTATGTATATACAGTCGCGGGGTTTTCCTGTAATTTATTACGGGATCAGTTTTCTGAAGTTGCCAGTTTGTATCCCGTTTCGGCCAGTTTTCCTTTGTTCCTTCACGGCCGGTTTTGTGATGGAGGGGTTAATTTGCAAGTTTGCAAATTAGTTTTGTGTGTGGGGGAGGGGAGAGGGGGTTCCTTGTAAATGGAAAGATTTTGATGGCATCTTTTCTTTTCATGCATCATTTTATAGCATTTATGGTGATGGGATTTGATTAGGATTTTGAAGTGAGATAATTTCCTTATTATCATCTCATTGGTTATGGTCACCCTTTGGCTTTTACTACACTCACCTCGCTTCATGGTTTTAGTTTTTTCTCTCCTCATTCTATATAGGGGCCGGCCACTTAAGGGGTGAGATGAGAGAGGTTCATTTTTGTGAGTGGAAATTCTTCATCTCATTTTTGCTTACACCAAAAATCCCAAAAGCTCATTTCCATTGCTCATTCCTCCATCTCCATGGAAACTTCACAACTCCAAGGAGACAAACTATTTTACACTAGCCTACAGCATTTCTTGGGCACGTCGGCTCGCCAACTTCATGCTCGAGTTGCCTCGGTCCAGAGGTGGGAGCTCGTAAAAGAACCCGGCGATGTGGTGCCCGTTCCGACGAGGAGGTGAAGACCGGAGATTCCGCGAGGAGATCGGAGTGGAGGCCGAAGACCGAAGGACACGGATCGCTCGGTATAGATTTCTATCCCGTCTCTTATTTGCTAGTATTAGGTTAATGGTTCAATCCGGGTTTTTAGGATGCGGCAGTGCCGGTTTCCAAGTCAAGAAAATTTTTCGTTTCCGCATTTTGGCCGAGGAAAGACGGCCGGGGCGCTACCGTAGTCCTACAAAAGAAACTTCAAGGTAGATCATCTTTGTTATCGAAGATCGTTAGCAAGCTTGCATCTTTCTCTTCGTGGATCCTCTCTAGAGTCCTGGTACTCGATGATCGCAGCGAAGGGACCTCAACACGGAGCTTTAGAAATGAAGGACCGGACTACAAAGGTTGTAATCACAAACTCTTAGATGTTAAAGTATTTAACATGCTTTGTTTCGCCTAATCTCTAGTTTAAAGATCTTGGTTAGGATTGTTCGGCACGTCTAAATTTTAAATCGGGCATGGTTGATGCCTTATAGACCCTTGCGAGAGTGCCTAGTAACCCTACAGTGGTATCAAAACCAAGCTAGAGCTTTAGGCGAAGTCTGGGCAAAGTTTAAAGTCCGATCGAACTCCGAATACCCGGTTTATACCCTTTCCTGGAAATTTTTCAAAAAGTTAACATTTTTCATATTAAAAATACTCAAAAAAATCAGCTGAGAAATACAAATGTTTACTATGCAACACATGCCACTGATCACATTAAAGCACCGCGGAACCGCGGCCGTACCATGGCTTGCGCGGCAGTTCTATGGCCAAACAGTAGCATCATGTTTTGAGTTTTAGACAGTAACAGCCATACTGATCTCCTGATTGTTCTGGGAATTTTTATTCTACTCAAGTGTTGAGTTTTCTGGGTTGTGTTGGGAGCTCGTTGATTCGATCGAAAAGTTTAACTTCGTTTATTTTTTTCCGGGTAATTTTAGAACCTGTCAAAAAGTTCGAACGGTTATCAATAACTCACTTTTTCCCCTGTCAGAAAATTTTCAAAAGTTGGATTTTTTCTCGAGTTTGAAACTTTCGGAAAATCATGCAAGTAATGTGGTGGACCCTCAAGAAGAACACAAACCTTAACTCGATTATGTGACCGTCTGAACCGCCTCTGAAGCTTAGGGTTTGGGGCAGTACGGCGTTGCCATATGTGAGGCGTTGGCTTGACCCTTCTACGGCTGGACCATTGGTATTGTGGCATGTGATGGATTTTTTTGAACTCCGCTCAAGTGTTGAGCTATTTGGGAAATCTTGGGTGTTTGATTATTCGATCGGAAAGTATAACGCTATCTTTTTATCTGGAATGTGATATAATATTTGGAATCCATATGTAGTTATGAGATAACTAATTTGAATGTTATAAATCTAGCAGTTTAGTCTCAGATGATCGGTTGCCACAGGATTTTGATGCGATCAAAAGTCCGTCGCAATCACGTAGCGTACGCAGATACTCACCGGGTAAACTTAAAAGACAGCCACGCCCCATAGCCCCGACTAAGTGACTGTAGGAGAACACCGTCGCCAAAAGCATCCGTTCGGGTGCTCGCGGCAGCGGTGTTCCGCCTTAGTGCACTTCATCAACGGCATCCGGGGGTGCGGCCGTCTACTAAAGTTTGCGACGAGCATTCGATCAGGATGCTGGGAATCTTGTTGAATTGCCCGACTTGATATTGAAAAGAGTTTTCGATAATGAGACTAAAATGCGGGGTTTATAATAGTTAGGCATGCGATATCTAAGGAATTCATTTGGTTAGGCATGCGATGTCTAAGGAGGTTGCGGATTCCAACTGTTGTAGTTTTACACTTTCTTTTCTGTGACCGTAAGCGTAGTATGCGGTGTATCGCCGGTTTCGTTGCTATACATCAACGACAATCGGGATACGCATACTTACTTACGTTGATGATATGAGATATTATGTGTTGCTGTGATATGTTGTATTGGATCGTCACGTTTGAATTGCTGGGGGTTTTATGTGAGATGAGAGTTTTTCTTTTTCATTCATGTAAAATTCATTTGTATGTAATATTCTTTTATTGGGGCATGCTCGAGCCGCGGCCCAATGAAGGCTTCATTTCTTCATTTTTTCTGTGAATCTTTTGGGCTTTCTGGTATTTGTTATTCTTTGATTCTTTTCTCAATTGGGCTTCTTCATTAGTTCCAGATCTCCAGTGAACAATTTGCAGTGGTCTTTTGACCGTTCTCCTTGACATTTTAGACCTTGCATTGCCTTGTTGATTGTGAACTGTTCTTCGTTGTAGGCTTGATCAAGAGTTTTCTGTTTGTTGGTCAAAGTCCACTTTTTCATCGTCTTTACATCGTTTTCACTGTTTTCTGTTCCAGAACCTGTAACCTGTAACATGTAACAGACATGCGTCAAAAGCACCCGTTTATTTGTGAAATATATAAGAATGGAGAATATAATAATGCAATATTATGGTCTGAACAGGGCACTTCCGAGCTGAGGATGATGTTACCATTGTATATTATTTACTTTTCCGTATTAGGTAGACCCAAGGCGGGGAGCACAAGTAACCGGGTTCTAGGGTCCAGTGGGAGACCATCTCGAGGAGTCGAGACCGGGTCTCCTAACCCTAGAATTGGCAGTGTTGCTTGCCGCTCTCGTAGGGGTCTAGGGATGTGGGTTTGGCTATTCATCGCGACCGTGGAATCCGTGTTTCATACAGGCTCATACTAAAACACAGACCTCCTAGTATATCCAATATTTCATATATATTTCTTGTGCTTCAATGTTCTGTGATGAAATCATATTACTGCCTGAGACGAATGTTTATATTATATATATGAGATATATGTTATATTGCAGATTTCGTTTCAAATGTGATGCTTGTGAAGCATATTAAAATGGGACTTCATTAATGAGATTAATGAAACTAAAAAGAAACCTAAAGATGTTGTAGAAACTTGTTTAAAAACTGGTTGCTCTAGTTCTTGCTTTGCATAGCGGTGTTCCTTGTAAACCATCCAGCACCTTATTCGATAAGGAAAGAGCCGAGATCCCTTCACCGGGAGTGACCTCATTAGCGAAACTAGCAGATGCTACAAACACGGTTTGTCTTTTGATTGCTTCTATAGTTTTTGCTTCGCATAGTGATATTTGTGAAATATCCTGCACCTTATTCGATGAGGAAAGAGCCGAAGATCCCTTCACCGGGAGTGACCTCTTTAGCAAAACTAGAAAAGGCCTCAAAAACATTCCATTTAAAATCACTCAATTCTACAACGATATCAAGTTCATTACGCTCATGGTTTTCTTAAAAACCTGCATAGCCCTCTGTCATTTCAGATATGTAATTCATAGTATTCGTACTACGTTTGTTAGCTTTCGTCAAGACGTAGTGTGCGGTAGCTATTTATGCTTATCTGTATAAGCATATGATGCGATTGAGTTAGGGTAGTCGTGCGACTTTGTTGGCTTTCGTCAAGGGTCGTGCGGGTGGGTTTAATTCAATCGGGAAATGATGGGTTGAACTTGACTAGTAGCCTATGGTTTGTTGGCTTTCGTCAAGGTCATAGGATGCTAGGGGTAAAAGATTATTTGGAATTTCAAGAGTTGAAATTTGCAATGAGATTGCATACCTTCTATGAGGTAGTTGGATCCCGATACCCGCTGCGAGTAAGAGTTACTCCTGCGAGAGTTTTACACATTACAATTAGCCGATCAAGTAGGTGTCTAGAAAGGTGTTAACGGGGTTACGCTTCTGGGAAAACGAGGTTTACTTTAATTAGGTCCATGCGAAAGCACGGGGAACCTCCCTCAAAGTACCGGCACTGGCCTGGCTGAAAGATTGGCAAACTTGTAGCGTGTAATTAGTCCCGGCGAATCTTTCCTTTTAGGGTTTGAAGGAAGATTTGACTAAAACATTGGGAGCCATCCTGATTAGATAAATTGATAACCAATCTAAACTTGTAAAAGCGCACGCTGAGTGTTTTCTTCTCTCTCTCTCCAGGTAGCGACTATCTCACTTCTTAATCAAGATAATAATACGGATGTATTGACCGAACCCGCTTGTTATACTGCGCTAAGGAACGTTGGTCCCGCTCCAACTTATAATTGTTATAAGACAGAGCAGGAAATAGGGGATTACCAGAATTCCCATGCCGCCCAAACGAAGAAAGTACATGTTGATGCATCTTCTTCAGGTGTGTTCATTACACAGAACTGTTTCTCAGTATCCTTTATGTCCTGGGTATGAGATACAGGATCAGGATCCCGCAAATGTAATTTGTTACATGGGCTATAGATAGGTATAAAACTGAGAACGGGTGATAAGTTTCAAGAGTTGGAAATGATGCAAGTGTTGCAGCCAAGACTGTTGGCAGTTATCACCCTGTATTACAAGAATACATTGATTCTGAACGAATGTTATTAGATACCGAACCTGAAATACAACATCATATCAATCTCTTTATTACTGAAGAAGGATATAATTTTGTATTGTTGGATAATGTTTTAAACATTTTCTATATCAAGAGTTGATCGGATCAGGCACGTTATCTAAAAGTATAGACGTTCTAAATCAAACCACAGTTCTTAACGTACAGAACACACACAAGAGGAATAGTTCAGAAATGAACGAATCCTTCTTGAGGCATTGTAGACTAGGTCATATCAATACGACCCGACTAGCTGAAGTTACATAAAGATGCATATTTAAATTAGTTTGGATTTACATCTTGTAAAAACTTGCCAGTCATGTCACAAAGATAAGATGACCACAGCTCCGTTTATTGGAAATAGAGAAAGAGTTAGTGAACTCTTGGAATTGATACATGCTGATGTATGAAAGTCTCCTGTCTACACATGCCAAGACAGGTTCTTAATACTTCATTATATTCATTGATGGTCTCTCAACATTCGCACATGTGTTCCTGTTGAAACACAAGTCTGAACCTTTTGAGAAATTCAATGAATATGAGATAGAAATAGAGAACCAAAAACGGGTATAAATATTATGTCTTTTGATGTGATCAAGGAGGAGAATACTTGAGCACGGGATTCCTGGACTATTCTAAAAGAGAATGAGATTCTCTCTCAGCATTACTCCTCCGTATACAGCACAGCACGTCGGTGTATCGGGGTGGAGCAATAGCACCCTATGTTATATGGTGTGCTATATGATGAGTACTACTGAGTAGCCTATTTCCTTTTGGGAGTTATGCACTTGTGAAGCTGCATACCTATTGAATAGGGTTCCAATCAAATCAGTTGCCTACCACTTCATATGTGATATGGAATGGGAAGAGCCCATATCTTAAGTAAGTTAAGATTTGGGGTTGTCCGGCCTATGTCAAAAGCAAAATCCGGACAAGCTCGAGGCAAGGTCAGTTCTGTGGAAGTTTGTTGGATATCCCAAGGATTCGCAAGGGAATATCTTCTACCAAACCGAGGAACAAAAGATGTTTTGTTTCTCAGCATGCCACCTTTGTGAAAGGGAATTTCTTGTGAAGAAATTATTGGTCATGAGGTAGGACTGGAAAGAGTTCCAGCTATACAAACTGCAGTTGATGATTTGGTAGAACCAAAGGATTCAATAGTTTCCAATGAACCTCAGCCTCTCCGCCGATCTAGTAGGGTTCCTCACCCACCTGAGAGATACTTCGGTTTTCTCTATGACAGTGGGAGCAAGGATTGCATCATGAGATGATGACCCAACTAGTTTCGAGTTGGCCATCAGGAGTGGAGACTCTGTGAGAATGGCTGGATGCTTATCGATCTGAGATGGAATCCTTATACACCAACAAAGTATGGACTTTGGTTGCTTTATCTGAAGGGTTAAATCCCCATCAGGAGCAAGTATATCTTGAGAAGATTACTTGGTGTACATGGAAAAGTTGAGACTTTCAAAGCTATGCTTAAGTCCATCCAGATCCTACTTACCACGGCTACATACCATGACTACAATATCTAGCGGTTGTGTGTCATGACTGCTTTTCTAAATGATGATTTGTAAGAGAGCGTTTATAAGTACAAGCCAGAGGGATTTGTAGACAGTGGGAGCAGCGGAAACGTGAGCAAGATGTTTTATGAGATAAATCAGGCATCGCGGAGTTGGAACATCTGTTTTGATATGGTGGTCAAAAAGTTTGACTTCATCAAAATGTTAGATGAACCTTGTATATACAAAAAAAGGTAGTAGAGAGTATGGTGGTGATCCTCGTAGAGTACGTGGATGACATACTCTTGATAGGAAAGTAGTTTCCTATGCTACGCTCGGTCAATCTCCTCTTATCACAAGAATTCTCCACATAGGATCAAAGTGATACCTCCTAAATCCTGGGTTTTGGATCTATGAGATATATCTAATTAGATGTTAGGATACTCACTAGTTGTAGTGAGATGGTATCAATCGATCCTGGGGAGAATCACTGGAAATGTTCCAGGGTGATAAGGACAACTGAATGTCAGTCGCAGGCATTGTCTTTACCCTCAGTGGAGGGATGTTATGTTGGAAGAGTTCCAAGCTAGATACCATGACTTACTAGACGATTAAAGGCAAGATACATCGTTACAAAGGATGCTACCAAAGAGGCATTCTGGATATATATATATGTTCATGAGACGAACTTCGTTCCAACCATTGTGTGACAATGGAGTTATGGCTTTGGCCAAGGAACCTCCCGTCCCATCAGAAATCCAGATATAATTCTTAGGCAGTATCACCTGACCATGGAGATGGTTGATCTCTAAGGAGATCGAGGTTAGGAGAGTAGACATAGAGGACAACAACGCAGATCCACTCACAAAGGCCTATTTCCCAGTAGAAACTCTTATAGGATGGTTGATTTGTAGGGTTCCAAGGCACTCTCAAGAGGTCTCACAAGGCATCAACCATGCCAATTTCAAATTTTACGGTGCCGAGAAACCCTAGACTACGGATCGTTAACTAGAAATCTAGGCGACCAAAGCAACTAGTTTACAACTAAACTAAAAGAACGGAAATACAACCTTTGTAGATCCGGTGCTCCACCTCCATAGCTCCGTGATGATGTCTCCTCGCTGTCCAAAACGGATCCCGGGCTCTAGCATCGGCTTCATCGGAGAAGAGCGGGCTAGGTCATCGACGACGATGCCGAAGATGATCTACGTCGAGGCATAACTAGATCAAGCTCCACCTTCACCAAGCCATGATAACTTGTGAAGGAAACACACTCTACTACTTGGCAAGAGGTAGAGGATGAAGAAATAGGAAGTGGGTTCACTTTAGAATTGGATTTCTCACACTTTTTCATCACTTGCCATTGATGTAGCAAGCTTTCTTCATTGAAGAAGAAGATGAAGAAGAAGAAGAAGATATTATGATAAGTGTTTTTAAAAATAGAAAGGAAAATGAATTCTTATCATAATTGTAACCATGGTAAAGTGTAGAGAGCTAACTATAGTTAAATGAATGGTTAGGGTTAATGAGATGAAGACAAAAGGGTTTCTTTGGTCAAAGCTTCATGAAGCTTCAACAAGCTTCATGAAAGAAACCCTTTTGTTTTTCTTTTCTCTTTTCATTTCTTTTAATCCAAATTAAAAGATAAATGAAAGAATAAATGAAAACCCTAACCATTAACTAACCATGGTTTAATCTTTACACTTGACCAAGTTAACATGTATCATCAAACATGATACAATCAAGTGCACAAAATATATCACATATACAATGTGCACATCCGAGTGAGAAAATCCATCTTAAGTGAACCGATACTAGTTAATGCAAAGTAATATATCAAATATATAATTATGCATTAAATCATTAAATCAACACTTGATTTAATGATCCGGTCATATCACATATAACCGACTAATATCCAATATATCGATTTATCGAATCAATCCTTGATTCGATAACTAGGTTATATCGCATACAACCATTCGATACATTTATCGCGAGAATGTAATACGGTATCACATACACGCATTATTCTCGGTCCCGCACATATCTCATATGCGCTCCTATTTCGTTTCGCTTGATCCAGGAAACCTCTGTGTAGGACTCTAAAAACTCGTCAATACGCCGGCAGCAGGTGATAATCATATCAAACACCCACAAGCCGCAAGCGGTCTGCTAAACGTAACGGCCACCCGGGTATTGAGCGATCAGAAGATCGACGAGCAAGCCCGCTCACACTCCAGTGAATCCAACCAGTAACACTACTGTACAGTCCGGTCTGATCGTCTGATATGTCGCATATCTCGCCTAGGGGTGGTAAACGTCAGACCCCAATAGCTCGATAAGTCGTGTCGATATGAGGTCTATAACAGTTCGAGAAACTACTGGTAACACTTACCAGTAAATCTCAGCAACCCTGGCCAGGGATTTCCGGTTATAGCCAATCGGACACAGCGCAACATCAACTCCCTATACCGGGAGAGACGAATCCCCTCCTATCGCTCATTGCCTCCATGTGACTCGGGACTGTACCCAAAAACCACCGTTTTGCACGCCCTCTTGGACGTGGTAAGGTGGAAATCAAAGCACAGTGGGAACCACACAAGACTCTATGACGATCTCGGGTCAACAGACTACTCTGTACCAGTGTCATCAGAGAACTGCCATCTGACGTAAGGTATAATACCATCTGGGAGTCCTTGGCGAGTCCGTCCAGTGTACCCAGTCTCTAATGAGCACCCGTATATCATCTCTGATGTCAAACACCAATGGATATGGGATCATCCATTGCCCATCTGCATGGGTCGAGAAGGTATACGCTAGTCTACTCTGGTATATCGATGCCCCGTCTCGATATACTCACGACTAGGGACCTTGAAGGATGTACTTATAGACTACCATGTCCCCACTAGTATGATCCGCATCATAGTCTAGGTAGTCAAGTACACATCCTAAGTGCTTTACCAACATGTAACAGAGAGACAATCAGTGTACAGGTTAAGGTAAAGATCAACCAGATAGCATACTATCATGCCGAGCAAGAAAGTCATCCCTATATATGTTCAAGCATCCACTACAATATACATCCTATGTATAGTAATGGCCTCTAGGGCATACATATAACTAACAATCTCCCACTTGCACTAGGGCCATCTTATAGCAGTGGTTGTAGTATCTCATACTCAACCATCCCATAAAAGTCTCTCTCTGGGAAAAGGCCTTTGTGAGTGGATCCGCCGTGTTGTCCTCTTAGTCTACTCTCCTTACCTCAATCACCCTGGAGATCAACTATCTCCATGATCAGGTGATACTGCCTTAGAATATGTCTGGATTACTGATGGGAAGGGCGTTCCTTGGCATAAGCCACAACTCCATTGTCTCACAATGGTTGGAACGTATTTCATCTCATGAACCAATATTCACCCAAACATCCTCCTTGGTAACATCTTAAATAGCGATGTATCGAGCCTTTATCGTCTAGTATGCCACGGTATCTAGCTTGGAACTCTTCCAACATACCGTCCCTTTACTGAGGGTAAAGACAATGCCTGTGACTGACATTCAGTCGTCTTTATCACCCTGGAACACTTCCAGTGATTCTCCCCAGGATCGATTGATAACATCTCACTACTACTAGTGAGATTCCTAACATCCAATTAGATCTATCTCATAGATCCAAAATCCAGGATTTAGTAGGTATCACTTTGATCCTATATGGAGAATCCTTGTGATAATCGAAGATTGACCGAGCGTAGAATAGGAAACTCCTTCCCTATCAAGAATATGTCATCCACGTACTCTACGAGGATCATCACCATACTCCCTACTACCTTTTTGTATATACAAGGTTCATATACTATTTTGATGATGTCAAACTGTTTGACTAACACATCAAAATAGATGTCCCAACTCCGCGATACCTGCTTTATCCTATAAAGTATCTTGTACACGTTTCCGCTGCTCCCACTGTCTATGAAGCCCTCTGGCTGTGTACTTATAGACGCACTCTTCTAAAACATCATTTAGAAAAGCAGTCATGGCACCCAACCGCCAGATATCGTAATCATGGTATGTAGCCGTGGCAAGTAGGATCTGGATGGACTTAAGCATAGCCACTTGAAAAGGTTTCATCATTATCCACGCCTGGTCGATGACGAAAAAGCTTTAACAAGTCTAGCTTTGAAAGTCTCAACTTTTCCATCTACACCAAGTAATCTTCTCAAGATATACTTGCTCCTGATGGGGATTTAACCCTTCAGATATAGCATCCAAAGTCCATACTTTGTTGGTGTACATGGATTCCATCTCAGATCGCTAAGCATCCATCCATTCTTACAGAGTCCCACTCCTGATGGCCAGCTCGAAACTAGTTGGGTCATCATCTCATGATGCAATCCTCACTAGATCGGCGGAGAGGCTGAGGTTCGTTGGTAACTATTGAATCCATTGGTTCTATCACATCATCAGCTGCAGTTTTTATAGCTGGAACATTTCCAGTTCTACATAACAGATCTTGCCTCGAGCTTGTCCGGATTTTGCTTTTCAGACATAGGCTGGACAACCCCAAATCTTAACTAACTTAAGAGATGGGCTCTTCCCTTATCATATCAAATATGAAGTGGTAGGCAACTGATTTGATTTGAACCCAATTCAATAGGTATGCAGCTTCTCAAGTGCATAACTCCCAAAAAGGAAATAGGTAACTCAGTAGTACTCATCATAGAGCACACCTTATCATATAGGGTGTGATTGCTCCGTCCCGATATACCATCGTGCTATGGTGTATACGGAGGAGTAATGCTGAGAGAGAATCTCATTCTCCTTTAGAAAAGTCCAGGAATTCCGTGCTCAAGTATTCTCCTCCTTGATCACACCAAAGGACATAATACTTATACCCGTATTTTGGTTCTCTACTTCTAACTTATATTCTGTGAATATCTCAAAAGGTTCGGACTTGTGTTTTAACAGGAACATAGGTCTGAATCTCGAGAGATTATCAGAGAATGTAATGAAGTACAAAGAACCGGTCTTGGCATGTGTAGACAGGGGACCTACATACATCAACATGTATCATCCCAAGAGTTCACTAACTCTTTCTCTGTTTTCAGTAAACGGAGCTATGGTCATCATATCTTTGTGACATGACTGGCAAGTTCCACAAGATGTAAATTCAAACTGATTTAAATATGCATCTACATGTAACTTCAGCTAGTCGGGTTGCATTGATATGACCTAGTCTACAATGCCTCAAGAAGGATTTGTTCATTTCTAAACTCATCCTCCTGTGTGTGTTCTGTATACTAAGAACTGTAGTTTGATTTAGAACATCAATGCTTTTAGATAACGTGCCTGAACCGATCAACTTTTGATATAGGAAATGTTCAAAACATTATCCAACTATACAAAATTTTATCATTTCTTTACTTATAAAGAGACTGATATGATTTTGTATATCAGGTTCGGTATCTAATAACATTCGTTCAGAATCAATGTATTGATAATACAGGGTGACAGTGACCAACAGACTTGGCTGCAACACTTGCCCCGTTTTCTGCCTCATGAAACTTATCACCCGTTCTCAGTTCTCTACCTTTCTGTAGCCCTATGTAACAGATTACATATCTGGGATCCTGATCTGGTATCACATACCCAGGACGTAAAGGATACTGAGAAATAGTTCTCTTTGTAACGAACACACCCGAAGATGATGCATCAACATGCACTCTCTTTGTTTGGGCGGCACGGGAAATCTGGTATTCCCCAATTTCCTGCTCTGTCTTATAACAATTATAAGTTGGAGCGGGACCAACGTTCCCCAGCTCTGTATAACAAGCGGGTTCGGTCAAATATCTGTATTATTATCTTGATTAAGGCGTGATATGGTCGCTACCTGGAGAGAGAGAGAAGAAAACACTCAGCGTATGCTCTTGCAAGATCAGATTGGTTTTTATTTTATATAATCAGGATGACTCCCACTGCTTTTCATCAAATCTTCCTTCAAACCCTAAAAGGAAAGACTAGCCGGGATTAATCACACACTACAAGTTCGCCAATCTTTCAGCCAGGCCAGTGTCGGTACTTTGAGGGAGGTCCCCCGTGCTTTCGCACGAACCTAATTAATGTAAACCTCGTTTTCCCAGAGGCGTAACCCCGTTGACACCTTTCTAGACACCTACTTGATCGGCTAATTGTAACGTGTAAAACTCTCCCAGGAGTAACAATTACTCGCAGCGGGTATCGGGATCCAACTATCTCATAGAAGGTATGCAATCTCATTGCAAATTTCAACACTTGAAATTCCCGATAATATTTTGCCCCTATCGTCCTATGACCTTGACGGAGGCCAAACAACCCATAGTCCGCTAGTCAAGTTCAACCCGTCATTTCCTGATTGAATTAAACCCACCCGCACGACCCTTGACGGATGCCAAACAATGCCGTACGAATACCCTAATCCAATCGCATCATATGCTAGCAGATAAGCACTAGTTAGCTACCGTACACTACGCCTTGACGGAGGCCAAACAACCGCAGCACGAATACTAACTAGTACGTATCTGAAATGACGGAGGGCTACGACAGGTTTTTCTGAAAACCTATTGCGTAATGAACTTGATATCGTTGTAGAATCAAATAATTTTGAATTAGAGTGCTTTTGAGGCTTTTCTAGTTTTGCTAAAGGAGTCACTCCCGGTGAAGGGATCGTCGGTCCTTTCCTCGTCGAATGAGGTGCGGGATATATCACATATATCACTGTGCAAAGCAAATACTCTTAAAAGCAATCAAAAGACAAACCGAGTGTGTAGCATCTGCCAGTTATTGCTAAAGGAGTCACTCCCGGTGAAGGGATCTCGGTCCTTTCCTCATCGAATAAGGTGCAGGATATATCATATATACCTCTGTGCAAAGCAAGAACTGTAGCTACCTGTCTTATTTTGAAATTCGATTCTACAACATCTTAGGTTTCTTTTATTTCATTAATCACATTAATGAAGTCCCATCATTTAAGTCACCTAAACATCACAGATAAATATAACGTACGCTTATGCCATCCGCATTCGCCTCGATGTCCCCTCGTGCACCGTTAGGTTAGGTAACTAACGTCAGAGTGGGGCAGGGCTAGCACGGGTGTAAAACATAAGTAACGCCTATATAATATATCATATATACTATATACAGTATCTATCAAAGAACATATCACATGATCACATCACAGATATCGCAGCAGAAGAAACATATGAAATATTGGATATACTAGGACGTCCGTGTTTTCAATACGAGCCAGTATAAAACACGGATTCCACGGTCGCGATGAATAGCCAAACCCACACCCCTAGACCCCTACGAGAGCGGCAAGCAACCCTACCAATTCTAGAGTTAGGAGACCCGGACTCGACTCCTCGAGTTGGTCTCCCACTGGACTCCAGAACCCGGTTACTTGTGCCCTCCTCCTTGGGTCTATCCTAGTGCGGAAAAGTAAATAATATACAAAAGGTGACATCTTCCGCAACCTGGAAGTGCCCCAATAAAAGAATATTACATACAAGTTTTTACATGAATGAAAATGAAAAACACTCATCTCACATAAAAACCCCCGGCTATTCAAACACGACGATCCAATATAACATATCCAGCATCACATAACATCACATGTCATCAACGTAAGTAAATATGCGCATCCCAATTGTCGTTTGACATATAGCAACGAAGCCGGCGATATCACATATTACACTTATGGTCACAGAAAAGAAAGTGTAAAACTACAACAGTTGGAATCCGCAACCTGCATAGACATCGCATGCCTAATCAAATGAATTCCTTAGACATCGCATGCCTAACAATTATAAACCCCGCATTTTAGTCTCATTATCGAAAACACTTTTCAATACCAAGTCGGGCAATTCAACAGGATTCCGGACAATTTGATCGAATGCTCGTCGCAAACTCAAGTAGGCGGCCGCACCCCGGATACCGTCGACAAAATGCACCAAGGCGGAACACCGCTACCGCGAGCACCCGGACGGATGCTTTCGGCGACGGGGTTCTCCTACAGTCACTTGGTCGGGGCTATGGGGCAAGGCTGTCTATTAAGTTTACCCGGCGAGTATCCGCGTACGCTACGTGATTGCGACGGACTTTTGATCGCATCAAAATTCCGTGGCAACCGATCAAGTGAGACTAAACTGCTATGTTTATAACATTCATTCAGTTATCTCATAACTACTTGTGAATTCCAATTATTGTATCACATTCCGGATAAATAGAAAATGTTAAACTTTTCGATCGAACAGTTAAACACCCAAGTTTTCCCGATACAGATCAACACATGAAATAAGTCTAAAAACATTCAGTTCGTGCCTCAGTACCAACGGTCCAGCCGTAGAAGGGTCAAGCCAACACCTCACATGTGGCACGCCGTACTGCCCCAAACACGAAGGTTCAAAGGGCGGTTCTAGACGGTCACATAATCGAGTTAAGGTTTGTTGTCTTCTAGAGGGACCATCGCGTTACTTGCACTACTTAGAACGTCGTTAAACTACGGAAAGATCCAACACTTGGAAATTTCCCGACAGGGGAAAAGGTGGGTATTTATTTCCGGTCGAACTTTTTAACATATTCAAAAATTATCCGGAAAGAACACATAGACAAAGCTTGATAATCCGATCGAAACAACGAATCCCCAAAACAACCCAGAATATTCAACTCTTGAAAAATTATTAAAAAATTCCCCGGAAAACCAGCACTTTAAACTAAGAATTACTGCGCAAATTTTGATGCCACAAGAGACAAAACCGCCGCGGAACCGCCGCACGAGCCATGCTCGTGCCGCGGAACCGCGGCTCACTGATGGAATCAGGCATACGAATTTTACAGTAACCCTTATAATTTCCTGCTGATTTTTCTGCATATTTTTAATTTTGAAAAATCCACGTTTTCAGAAAAAGTCCAGAGAGCGTAGAAAAATGGGGTTTCGGGTTCGATCGGACTTCAAACTCCGTCTAGACTTCGCCTAAGGCTTTAGCTAGTCTCTGATACCACTGTAGGTCAGGCAGCCACCCCATCCAATGGGGTCGCCATGGCACCAACGGGTCCCTCAGCCGCTACTTTTTATGCATGCCCCCTCGCGAGGACTACAACCCGCCGGAACACCTTCCGGTCTCGGGACACCCTGGGGGTAAGAGCCTATGCTTCGCCACACTGTCACATAGTGAGAAGCCCCCATAGGTCGACATCCAATGCCTAGTAGCTCTGATACCACTGTAGGGTTCCTAGGCACTCTCAAGAGGTCTCACAAGGCATCAACCATGCCAATTTCAAATTTTACGGTGCCGAGAAACCCTAGACTACGGATCGTTAACTAGAAATCTAGGCGACCAAAGCAACTAGTTTACAGCTAAACTAAAAGAACGGAAATACAACTTTTGTAGATCCGGTGCTCCACCTCCATAGCTCCGTGATGATGTCTCCTCGCTGTCCAAAACGGATCCCGGGCTCTAGCATCGGCTTCATCGGAGAAAGAGCGGGCTAGGTCATCGACGACGATGCCGAAGATGATCTACGTCGAGGCATAACTAGATCAAGCTCCACCTTCACCAAGCCATGATAACTTGTGAAAGAAACACACTCTACTACTTGGCAAGAGGTAGAGGATGAAGAAATAGGAAGTGTGTTCACTTTAGAATTGGATTTCTCACACTTTTTCATCACTTGCCATTGATGTAGCAAGCTTTCTTCATGGAAGAAGAAGATGAAGAAGAAGAAGAAGATATTATGATAAGTGTTTTTAAAAATAGAAAGGAAAATGAATTCTTATCATAATTGTAACCATGGTAAAGTGTAGAGAGCTAACTATAGTTAAATGAATGGTTAGGGTTAATGAGATGAAGACAAAAGGGTTTCTTTGGTCAAAGCTTCATGAAGCTTCAACAAGCTTCATGAAAGAAACCCTTTTGTTTTTCTTTTCTCTTTTCATTTCTTTTAATCCAAATTAAAAGATAAATGAAAGAATAAATGAAAACCCTAACCATTAACTAACCATGGTTTAATCTTTACACTTGACCAAGTTAACATGTATCATCAAACATGATACAATCAAGTGCACAAAATATATCACATATACAATGTGCACATCCGAGTGAGAAAATCCATCTTAAGTGAACCGATACTAGTTAATGCAAAGTAAAATATCAAATATATAATTATGCATTAAATCATTAAATCAACACTTGATTTAATGATCCGGTCATATCACATATAACCGACTAATATCCAATGTATCGATTTATCGAATCAATCCTTGATTCGATAACTAGGTTATATCGCATACAACCATTCGATACATTTATCGTGAGAATGTAATAGGGTATCAGATACACGCATTATTCTCGGTCCTGCACATATCTCATATGCGCTCCTATTTTGTTTCGCTTGAGCCAGGAAACCTCTGTGTAGGACTCTAAAGACTCGTCAATACGCCGGCAGCAGGTGATGATCATATCAAACACCCACAAGCCACAAGCGGTCTGCTAAACGTAACGGCCACCCGGGTGTTGAGCGATCAGAAGATCGACGAGCAAGCCCGCTCACACTCCAGTGAATCCAACCAGTAACACTACCGTACAGTCCGGTCTGATCGTCTGATATGTCGCATATCTCGCCTAGGGGTGGTAAACGTCAAACCCCAATAGCTCGATAAGTCGTGTCGATATGAGGTCTATAACAGTTCGAGAAACTACTGGTAACACTTACCAGTAAATCTCAGCAACCCTGGCCAGGGATTTCCGGTTATAGCCAATCGGACACAGCGCAACATCAACTCCCTATACCGGGAGAGACGAATCCCCTCCTATCGCTCATTGCCTCCATGTAACTCGGGACTGTACCCAAAAACCACCGTTTTGCACGCCCTCTTGGACGTGGTAAGGTGGAAATCAAAGCACAGTAAGAACCACACAAGACTCTATGACGATCTCGGGTCAACAGACTACTCTGTACCAGTGTCACCAGAGAACTGCCATCTGACGTAAGGTATAATACCATCTGGGAGTCCTCGGCGAGTCCGTCCAGTGTACCCAGTCTCTACTGAGCACCCGTATATCATCTCTGATGTCAAACAATAATGGATATGGGATCATCCATCGCCCATCTGCATGGGTCGAGAAGGTATACGCTAGTCTACTCTGGTATATCGATGCCCCGTCTCGATATACCCACGACTAGGGACCTTGAAGGATGTACTTATAGACTACCATGTCCCCACTAGTATGATCCGCATCATAGTCTAGGTAGTCAAGTACACATCCTAAGGGCTTTACCAACATGTAACAGAGAGACAATCAGTGTACAGGTTAAGGTAAAGATCAACCAGATAGCATACTATCATGCCGAGCAAGAAAGTTCTCCCTATATATATCCAAGCATCCACTACAATATACATCCTATGTATAGTAATGGCCTTTAGGGCATACATATAACTAACATGATTGATCTCTAAAACTATCTAATAACCGCAATCAAGAACGGCGTCGCTTTGCAGCTAGCCGGTGAGTACGAGTCGGTCCACAGGGATGTTGTGAATCTCCTAATCGCTCTAACGAGTTAATTCCGATGGGAGCCGGATTGATTATTAAATCTAAAAACTAAATTAATCTATATCTAAATCTTGCTAAGGTTAGGTCTAGGTTAAGTTTGGAAAGTCAATAAATCTCACCGCTTTCTATACCCATATGAAGATCTAATTAGGTGTTATGGTAATTATTAATAAAAGGGATCAGAATCATCGGGAAGATGTCTTCTTCCTCTAGTTTCTTGTCCTTACTTTATCAATCCTTACCCTAACTTCCATGGAAAACATCACAACCGGGCCTTTATACTACGGTATCTCCGCTACCTCGAGGGATAGGGTGCCGTAGGGAGCGGTATGTGCATGTATGCATAGAGTCCTATGAAAATATATACTGGCAAGAAAGGGGATGAGAGATCTACGTCTCTCAAACCTTCCCCAGATCTAACCCTAACAAGCGAGGAGACTACTCACTCATTAGGGAATTAAAATACATTTATCTAGGGCATAGAATAAAAGATTAACTAGGGCAAGAATAGAAAATAAACCTAAGGCAGAAAATAAAGAACTTACAAAAATGATGCTCGCCAAAAGAATGCTGAAATTTATTAATGAAGGGAGGCATGAAAATTACAATGATTAGAGTTCCTATTTATAAAGAATAGGAAACTCTAGGGTTACAATGACTCGCATGTCTACATTTACGAAAATAGCCCTAGGTTCACCAGTCAACAGCGCAACAAAACATGGTAAAAAAAATTATCTTCTGAACACCCTATACTGCCGCGGAACCGCGGCATTGGTGTGGTTTAGGCCGCGGTTCCGCGGCCCAATGAAGGCTTCATTTCTTCATTTTTTCTGTGAATCATTCGGGCTTTCTGGTATTTGTTATTCTTTGATTCTTTTCTCAATTGGGCTTCTTCATTAGTTCCAGATCTCCAGTGAACAATTTGCAGTGGTCTTTTGACCATTCGCTTTGACATTTTAGACCTTGCATTGCCTTGTTGATTATGAACTGTTCTTCGTTGTAGGCTTGATCAAGAGTCTTCTGTTTGTTGGTCAAAGTCCACTTTTTCATCGTCTTTACATCGTTTTCACTGTTTTCTGTTCCAGAACCTGTAACCTGTAACATGTAACAGACATGCGTCAAAAGCACCCGTTTATTTGTGAAATATATAAGAATGGGGAATATAATAATGCAATACTATGGTCTGAACAAATACCCCCAAACTTATCTTTTGCTCGTCCTCGAGCAAACTTATTTTTATTCACTAAAATCCTAACCGCACTTTCGCAGGGAAACGCGATTGCACTGAGCACGTGCAACAAGCAATTAAACCTCTAGGTGTCCCTAGTAGGAGGAGTGTTGTCTCCTGAGGTTTTTCAGCGGATTACACCCACAAAATCCTATCAATTCGGCCCATTGACTTTTGTTCTCCAATTAGGTCTTCTAAAAAGGAATTCTTTATCTTCTACTTGTAAATTATCCACCCATATTCTTCATGCTTCCTCATCGTCTAACTTAAGATTATATATATCCTGTAGAATTACTTAGCTTTCGGCATTTCTTAAGTTTTCCTTCTAGGGTTCCATCTCAACTTAGGAATTTCTATCAACTCTACTAAAGATACAAGTTCTATTCTTCATCCCTTTCTCTCATCTAAACTCCAATCACATATCCCCACGTGTGTGTGTAAATATCACCCCTACACTTGGAAATTCAAATCAAGCAATCATACTCTCATCCATTGTCCAAAGCACTTATTAATTTATGAATTTTTAATTGAATTTTTGCTTACACATCCTTCATGCGACCGTTAATACTTCTTGAGGTACCAACAACCGATTACAAGATGCGTTAGCACTTTAAAGCGTACTTCCTAGTTTTGCAACACCCAAGGCTTTTAGCAGTGACTCCCAAACCAGTTGGTCTAAGGCACTAGGTGATGAAGCACCCTCGCTAAATATTTTTCTATTTTTTACAGCCTTAAATAATCACAAAAACCAGTGTCCATTTTTTTCTTTATTCATTTTTTTTCGTTTATTTTCATTGTACTAAGGACTTTAGACAAGAGCATTTGAAGGTCTCTTCTATTATTCCAAGTTTCAAGGTGCGTGATTGTGCAAATTGTAGGGTATACATTTTCAGAATCTAGACTTAAGTTAGGAACTATTTTTTAAACTTATACTCTAATAAGAACATCAACACTCTTCCCTCATTTTGACTTAGCCCAAGAAGTGAACCCAAAATTTGCCTATTTCTAAATAAATTACAAAGAAATATACTCTCTACCGTTAAACTTTAAGAAAGGTTATTTTTAGGGTTTTTAATTTACTAAGTCTAAGATCTAGTTGTTTCTAGCCAGTTAACTTATTTGTCAAACTCAAATCAATTAGACCAAAATTGAATACAAAATTTTTTATAATTTTGAAATTTTTCAAATTTTTATGGGTTTTCAAATAAATATGCAAAGGCAAAAATATGTACAAATGAATGCGAAGGAAAAAGACATACCGAGCATACCCCCAAACTTGAACTTGACAGTGTCCTCACTGTCATACTAAACCAAGAGGGTCAAAATGCCGATACACCCCTGTTTATTTATTTATAATTTTTTTTTAATGTTTTGAATTCTTTTTTATTTTTTATAAAAAGAAAACAAAAAATATGTATATATATACAAAGGTCCCCCCCCCCCAACTTAAGCTTGGCCTTACACAAGCCAAAGGTTAGCACCAACCATTCAAAAATCTTATCATGGTAAAGGTATAGTTGGTGCAAGAATGGGGTGTGGAGGAAAGAAATGAGAAACACGCGAGACCGTGTGGGAAGAAGAATGGTAGAATATGGTCTCGGTGGGGGGAAAGAAGGGCGGAAAGGAGAAAGAAGGATCGCGCGAACTTGAGGGTGTAAATCGAGTGAATAAATTAGCGCAATATGTGATGACCGATATGTTATAAGCGATTGCGCTAACCTATCAACCCGTCGGGAAATGGGGTCAAATTCCTCAAGATTCGCAAGAAAACATGGGTACGCCAAACTTGGTATAAGAGATGAAAGCGTAACCGTCACTTGTTCGGTCGGAACGATAGGAAGGAGGGAGGGTGATATAACAGTCAAAGGTTCAGGAGGCTGAATTGGAAAATCCGACACATTAAACAAAAATGGTTCAACCTCAATATTATCCTCAAAACTCTCCTCAATATTATCCTTAAAATTTTCCTCAAAATTCAACTCATCCATGCCATTATCATCAAATTCAAGACGCATATTAGATTCGGGAGAAACCTTTAATAACTCGGGATGATGATTTGAACATCAAATCTCAATTAAATCGACAGAATCATCATCCGAAATATTCCCGGCGTCTATATCTTCAATCAAGTGAAAATCAATTTCCTTAGACACCTCATCAAGAGCATGGATATCTATCGATTTAGGTTCTTTATGGGAGGTGTAAAGATCGAAAGGATTAGGTGCGGTTTCACTCGAAAGGGGTTCCTCACAATTTGGCAAATCAAACAGTACAAAATCACACAACTCGTTTTTATTTTGAACTTATGAACTATTTAAGGCAATCGATGGAAAACAGGAGTTGTGGGCTTCCATTGGGTAAGGGTAGGTTTGATTTGAAAATCCTCTCTCATTCTCACTCTGCCCAACTACCGCCTCATACATTGAAAAATTTGGAGCTAGCGGGACACTAGCTACCGGTTCACTCGGTTGCATAAGGGCGGCCATGGACGCTTCCACATTCCTCACCATTTTGTTTGTTGCAGCAATATAAGCCTCCAACGACTCTTCCAAACTAGACTTGGGTGGTGAGGGGGTTTCGGTAAAAGATTCAAAATTGGTTGGATATATGAAACTCCCTAATTGCTGTGTAGAAACAGTGTCTAGTGAAGGTGGGAAAGTCGGATATGACTGGTTGGAAGTGGGTGATTGGACAGGGGTAGGGTCAACATATGGATAAAAAGGTGAATAGTCGTGTTGATCCCTAGAACTGGATGAGTGGAGAGGGGTGAAAGATCGACTGCGAGATTGAGCAATATGCTCAGCAATGGACATCGGCCTAGGAGTTACAACAGGACTTGGAAAAATGGTGTCAACATATGTAGGTGGTAAAGATGGACTTGGTCGACACAAAGTGGGTTGAAAAGTCAAACTGTTTCTCCTAGACGCCTCTATTCGATCTTTCAAAGATATTTTTGGCAAGGAGGGATCGTCTTTAAATTGACCGAACAAATTGACATATGACGCAAAATTAGCTTTCGGGATACGAAAGTTCGGCTAATGGTTTATTATGTGGGGTACCCATGTTGTAAGAAAAGGGGAAAGAAGGAAAGTTTATTATGTGCAAGGATTTATTTGTGGCTAAAAATTTTGAAAGTTTCTATAAAATATTTGTCCTTTTTATTTTCATTCTTTTTCTTTTTATTTGGAAAAATTTTGTTGCAAAAAGATTTTAGAGAAAAGATATGCAACAGCAAAATATTTTATAGAAAAGATATGCAACAGCAAAATATTACTTGCAATCTAATTTCATTTCAAGCAAGGCACAAAAATCCTGCACAAGATCGTTATTTGGAAGGGAAAAAAATTTTGAGCGTAAAGAAATCCTGCAGGCAAATTTACATAAGATATATCAAGATTTGCAGAGGAGGAGAGAGAAAACTCACAGAAATTTGCAGTGGCAGAACTGTTTTTTTATTTTTTTATTTTTTTATACTGCGCTTCTGCCTTTTTTTTCTGGCAACCGATCTGTCGCCACCATCGCGGAACCACCGCGAAGTGCCGCCTCCGACCGCGGATCCGCCGCGGGTTGGTGCCTTCGGCGGTTTTTTTTTTTTGCGCTCACCAGATCGCTGCTATTCTTCTTGTTGACTCGGTCCTCCAAATTTTTTCTGTTCCTCTGTTGTTGCAATCTTTTGTTGATAGGATCGTCTATTTGCTGTTTTGATCTCTGGAGATTTCCAGATCCGAACTTGATTGTAGATCCTGCAAAATTCAAACAACAAAGTACCCTTTCAAAAAATAACAGATGATATATTTTTATATATTTTGGATTTTTCAGATTTTTATGATTTTTTTTATTAAGATTAACCCGAAATTGCAAAAAGGAAATAACACGCCATCCCCGGCAGCGGCGCCATTTGATTGATCTCTAAAACTATCTAATAACCGCAATCAAGAACGGCGTCACTTTGCAGCTAGCCGGTGAGTACGGGTCGGTCCACAGGGATGTTGTGAATCTCCTAATCGCTCTAACGAGTTAATTCCGATGGGAGCCGGATTGATTATTAAATCTAAAAACTAAATTATTCTATACCTAAATCTTGCTAAGGTTAGGTCTAGGTTAAGTTTGGAAAGTTAATAAATCACACCGCTTTCTATACCCATATGAAGATCTAATTAGGTGTTATGGTAATTATTAATAAAAGGGATCAGAATCATCGGGAAGATGTCTTCTTCCTCTAGTTTCTTGTCATTACTTTATCAATCCTTACCCTAACCTCCATGGAAAACATCACAACCGGGCCTTTATACTACGGTATCACCGCTACCTCGAGGGATAGGGTGCCGTAGGGAGCGGTATGTGCATGTATGCATAGAGTCCTATGAAAATATATGATGGCAAGAAAGGGGATGGGAGATCTTCGTCTCTCAAACCTTCCCCAGATCTAACCCTAACAAGCGAGGAGACTACTCACTCATTAGGGAATTAAAATACATTTATCTAGGGCATAGAATAAAAGATTAACTAGGGCAAGAATAGAAAATTAAGCTAAGGCAGAAAATAAAGAACTTACAAAAATGATGCTCTCCAAAAGAATGCTGAAATTTATTAATGAAGGGAGGCATGAAAAATTACAATGATTAGAGTTCCTATTTATAAAGAATAGGAAACACTATGGTTACAATGACTCGCATGTCTACATTTACGAAAATAGCCCTAGGTTGACCAGTCAACAGCGCAACAAAACATGGTAAAAAAATTTATCTCCTGAACACCCTATATTGCCGCGGAACCGAGGCATTGGTGTGGTTTGGGCCGCGGTTCCGCGGCCCAATGAAGGCTTCATTTCTTCATTTTTTCTGTGAATCTTTTGGGCTTTCTGGTATTTGTTATTCTTTGATTCTTTTCTCAATTGGGCTTCTTCATTAGTTCCAGATCTCCAGTAAACAATTTGCAGTGGTCTTTTGATTGTTCGCCTTGACATTTTAGACCTTGCATTGCCTTGTTGATTGTGAACTGTTCTTCGTTGTAGGCTTGATCAAGAGTCTTCTGTTTGTTGGTCAAAGTCCACTTTTTCATCGTCTTTACATCGTTTTCACTGTTTTCTGTTCCAGAACTTGTAACCTGTAACATGTAACAAACATGCGTCAAAAGCACCCGTTTATTTGTGAAATATATAAGAATGGGGAATATAATAATGCAATATTATGGTCTGAACAATGGTTGAGTATGAGATACTTCAACCACAGCTAATTGTTGGGTATGTGATACTTCAACAGATGGCCCTAGTGCAAGTGGGAGATTGTTAGTTATATGTATGCCCTAGAGGCCATTACTGTACATACGATGTATATATTGTAGTAGATACTTGGACATATATAGGGAGGACTTTCTTGCTCGACATGATAGTATGCTATCTGGTTGCTCTTTATCTTAACATGTACTCTGATTGTCTTTATGTTACATGTTGATAAAGCCCTTTGGATATGTACTCGACTACTGGGACTATGATGAGATCATACTAGTTGGGCCACGGTAGTCGACGAGTACATCCTATAACTGTTCCTAGTCGAGGGTGTATCGAGACAGGGCATCGATACACCAGAGTAGACTAGCGTATACGCATCTTGACCCATATGATGGGCGATGGATGATCCCATATCCATCGGTGTTTGATATCAAGGATGGTGTACGGGTGCTCAGTAGAGACTGGGTACACTGGACGGACTCGCCGAGAACTCCCAGATGGCATTATACCTCACGTTAGATTGCAGTTCTCCGGTGACACTGGTACAGGTTAGTCTGTTGACCCGAGATCGTTATAGAGTCTTGTCTGATTCCCACTGTGCTTTGATTTCCATCATACCACGTCCAAGAGGGCGTGGAAAAAGGTGGCTTTTGGGTACAGTCCCGAATCACATGGAGGCAATGAGCGATAGGAGGGGATTCGTCTCTCCCGGTATGGGGAGTTGATGTTGTGCTGTGTTCGATTGGCTATAACTGGAAGTCCTTGGCCAGAGTTGCTAAGATTTACTGGTAAGTGTTACCAATAGTTTCTCGAACTATTATAGACCTCATATCGACACGACTTATCAAGCTACTGGGGTCTGACGTTTACCACCCCTAAGAGAGATATGCGATATATCAGACGTAGAGACCGGACTGTACGGGAATATTACTGATTGGATTCGCAGGAGAATGTACAAGCTTGCTTGTTGATCTTCTGATCGCTCAATACCTGGGTGGCTGTTACATTTAGCTGACCGCTTGCAGCTTGTGGGTGTTTGATATGATCATCACCTACTGCCGGCGTATTGACGATTCTTTAGAGTCCTATACAGATATTTCTTGACTCAGGCAAAACGGAGTAGGAGCACATATATGATATGTGCGTGACCGTGAACAATACGTGTATGTGATACCGTATTAGATTCTCGCGATATGAGATATCGGCCGGGTATATGTGATATAGCCGGGTTATCGGATCAAGTGTTGATTCGATGAACTGATACAGATTATATTAGTCGGTTATTTATGAAATAGCCGGATTATCGGATCAAGTGTTGATTCGATAATTTAATGTATAATTATATATTTGATATATTAAATTACATTAACCGATATAAGCTCACTAAAAGATTCTTTTTCTCACTCGGATAATACATTGATATATATGCGATATATGTTAATTGTATTATTTTGTTACAAAAATATATTATATATGTGATATATAATATTGTAACATGTTATAATTACTAATGCAACATGATTAGTGGAGATTAAACGAGATTAGGATTTGATTTGGGTTAAACTTTTCTAGAAGCTTCTAGAAGCTTTCTTTTTATTTTTGCAAAGATATTTTGCAAGATATTTCCAAACCCAAACCACACCCTTTAACCCTAATTAAGTCTCTACAATGGTTAGCCTATCATCTTTAACCATTGCTGCATAAGTAATTATCACCACAATTCATTATTCATCACAAAAAGATGGTGCTTCTTCTTCCTTCTTCTTTTGTATGGAAAAGCTTACTAGCTTTTTCATTAGTGATGATTTTGAGTGAGATTGAGAAAATAAATGAGAGCTAAATTCCTACTTCATCATCCTAATCTATCCTAACCATTTAGATTAGGGTGTTCACTTCATTAGTGAGTGAGAGCTTCTGTTAAAGAAACTTCAAGATAGATCATCTTTGTTATCGAAGATCGGAAGCAAGCTTGCATCTTTCTCTTCGTGGAGCCTCTCTAGGGTCCGGGTACTCGATGATCGCAGCGAAGGGACCTCAACACGGAGCTTTAGAAGTGAAGGACCGAACTACAAAGGTTGTAATCCCAAACTCTTAGATTTTAAAGTGTTTAACATACTTTGTTTCGCTTAATCTCTAGTTTAAAGATCTTGGTTAGGGTTGTTCGGCACGTCTAAATTTTAAATCGGGCATGGTTGATACCTTATAGACCCTTGTGAGAGTGCCTAGTAATCTTACTGGTAGAAAAGGGAAGAGCCACAGGTCTTCCTCCTATGACCTGGACCGAGTTTGTAACGCTATTTCTAGCTCGTTTCATTCGCCAGAGTGTCAGGGATGCCCGAGCGCGTAAGTTCGAGTCATTACGCCAGACGCCGGATATGACGGTGGCAGAGTATGATGTGCAGTTCACCGAGCTATCTGTTTATGACCCGTATTTAGTGGCTACTGAGGAGATGCGGGTTAAGAGGTTTGTTCGAGGCTTGCTCACCCCACTGTTTCTTGCGATCAGCGCACAGCATTGCGAGACTTATGCAGCAGCTGTAGATGCAGCCCTATTAGTCGAGGAGCGCCTTGTTGAGACTTCCGTAGTTCCAGGGCCGAAGAGAGTTCGTACAAATACGTCAGCACAGAGACAGCCGTTAAGGCACCGCGATAGGTCCTATTCAGGTACGGGGGTTAGCGGAGGATCGGGACGAGGTAGGCTTTTCAGCTCTTATCCCCAGGAGGGTCAGCCGGCACCATCTAGATGTTTCCGATGCGGGAGTACTTATCATCGTGTGCGAGATTGTCCGGAGCCATGGGAGGGCGAGACAGCCGTACCACATGTCACACTTCCACCTTCTCCACCCCGGAGGGCGTTTCCTATTTTACCTACTGTTGCTCCGCGTCAGAATTATGCACAGAGAGGTCGTGGTCGTGGAGGGTTTGCTCATAGAGGATGAGGTGCCCGAGGCAGAGGGCAGCCAGCTACCGGAAGAGTATACCCAGTTGCTAGTAGGGTACCGCCAGTCGCAGGTAGAGGACAGGCACAGGTTTTCGCTTTGACGCATCAAGACATGCAGACGTCCAATGCAGTGGTCTCAGGTACCCTTTCAGTATGTTTTGTTGATGCACACGTGTTGTTTGATCCGGGATCCACACACTCGTACGTTTCCATACACTTCGTGCTGAGATTGGGTAGAGAGTCTGGTTTGCTTGATCAGCCGCTCGCTGTGACCACCCCTGTTGGCGAGTCGTTTATTGCTAGACACGTGTTCCGATCGTGTGTTGTCCGTATTGGCGAGAGAGAGTTGCCTGTCGACTTGATCCTTCTTGAGATGTTGGACTTCAACGTTCTTCTGGGCATGGATTGGTTAACCACGTACTATGCGTCTGTGGACTGCCGCGAGAAAACAGTTAGGTTTTGTTTTCCCGGCGAGTCGGTTTTTGTTGTGCAGGGGGACCGTGGTGCCGCCCCTCAAAGTTTGATTTCTTCTTTTCGCGCTGGAAAGCTTTTGAGGAAGAGATGTCAGGGATTTCTAGCCTATGTTTGCGATACTAGAGCTACAGAGGTTCCGTTGGACCAGGTTCTGATTGTGAGTGAGTTCCCTAATGTTTTCCCTGACGAGCTTCCTGGGCTACCGCCTGAGCGCGATATTGTTTTCTGCATTGACTTAATTCCCGGCACTGGGCCTATTTCCATACTGCCTTGTCGGATGGCCCCGACATAACATAGAGAGTTGAAAGGTCAGTTGCAAGATTTGCTGGATAAGGGGCTTATTCGACCAAGTGTGTCTCCTTGGGGTGCCCCAGTCCTGTTTGTCAAGAAGAAGGACGACAGTTTGCGCTTGTGTATTAACTACGTCCAGCTGAACAGGGTTACCGTACGGAACAGATATCCATTACCACGCATCGATGACTTGTTCGACCAGCTTTAGGGTGCAGGATACTTTTCGAGGATCGACTTGCGATCAGGCTACCATCAGTTGTGGGTTCGACAGGAGGATATTCCAAGGACAGCTTTTTGCACGCGTACGGCCACTATGAGTTTTTGGTGATGTCGTTCGGACTTACCAATGCCCCAGCAGCATTTATGGATTAGATGAACCGCGTCTTCAGGCCGTATCTTGATATGTTCATCATCGTATTCATTGACGACATTTTGGTGTATTCCCAGAGCCGAGAGGAACACGAGCAGCACCTGCGGATCACATTGTAGACTTTGAGGGAGCACCAGCTGTTCGAAAAATACTCTAAGTGCGCGTTTTGGCTTGACAGCATAGATTTCTCGAGTCACGTGATTACACGAGATGGTATATGTGTGGACCCGAAGAAGATCGAGGCCGTTCAGCATTGGCCTAGACCGACATCAGTTACGGAAATCTGCAGTTTCCTAGGACTGGCTGGCTACTACCGACGATTTGTACAAGACTTCTCCCGTATTGCTGCACCGTTGACCGGGTTGACCCGAAAGAGTGTTCCTTTTGACTGGACGGAGGCGTGCGAGCATAGCTTTCAGCAGTTGCAGACCCGTTTGACTATGGCGCCGGTGTTATCATTGCCTTCGGGATTGGGCGGATTTGTGGTCTATTGTGACGCTTCTCGAGTGGGGATAGGTTGCGTATTGATGTAGCACGACAGGGTGATCACGTATGCTTCTCGGCAGCTGAAGAAACACAAACAGAACTACACCACTCACAATTTGGAGATGGCTACAGTGGTCTTTGCGCTCAAGATCTAGCGACATTACCTATACGGCGAGTCATGCTAGATATTTGTTCATACTAGAATATTGTATTATTATATTCCCCATTCTTATTCTTTTTATAAATAAACAGGTGCTTTTGACGCATGTCTGCTACATGTTACAGGTTACAGGTTCTTGGACAGAAAACAATGCAAACGATGTAAAGACAATGAAAATATGGACTTTAACCAACAAACAGAGGACTCTTGATCAAGCCTACATCAAAGATAAAATTCACAATCAACAAGGCAACGCAAGATCCAGAATATCAAGGCAAACGGTTAAAAAGCCATTGCAAAATTGTTCACTGAAGTTCTGGAACCAATGAAGAAGCCCAAGTGGAAAAAGATATATAGAAATAAGAAGCCCAAGCCAACAGAAGCCAGCCCACAAAAGTGCAAATCCCAACTCTCTCATTTGGCCGTGGAACCGCGGCCAAACCCTGGCTGCAGCCGCGGTTCCGCGGCAGTGTTTCTGATTTAGGAGTTGAAAATTTTACCAAAATGTGGCCGCGGCTTTGACTAGTCAACCTAGGGCTGTTTTTGTAATTGTAAACATGCGTATCAACTGTAACCCTAGGGTTTCCTATTCTCTATAAATAGGAACTCTAAAGATTGTATTTTCTTATGCCTCGTTTTAATAATAAATTCCAGAATTCTTTATGGAGAGCATCGGTGCCTCTCTTCAATTCAGAAATTCAGATATGACAAACCTGCATTGATGATTGGAGAAATGCATTTGTAAGTAGATTTAATTCCTTGCTTTAGTTTAGATTTCAATTCTTTGCCCTAGGTAGATTTAATTTCATGCCCTAGGAAATTGTTTAGAGTTAGCTTTGAGGAAGGATTTTGAGAGATGAGATCTCTCATCCCTTTCTTACCCATAATATATTTTCAATAGGACTCCATGCATACACGCACACACCGCGTCCTACGGCACCCTATCCCTTGAGGTAGCGGTGATACCGTAGTATAAAGGCCCGGTTGCGCGTGTTTTCCATGGAGGTTAGGGTAAGGATCTCTAAAGGAAGGACAAGAACCTAGAGGAAGGAACACCTTCCCGAATGGATCTAATCCCTTTTATTGATAATTACCATAACTCCTCATAGATCTTCATTCGGGTATAGAAAACGTTGAGATTTACCTGCATTTCCAAACCATCCCTAAACCTAACCCTAGCAAGACTAGATCTAGATAATCGTAGATAGATAGAATTAAGTTTTTAGATTTAATAATCAATCTGAAAACCCTTCGGAGTTAACTCGTTAGGGCGACTAGGAGATTCACAACATCCCTATGGATCGACCCGTACTCACCGGCTAGCTTCATGCGACGCCGTTCTTGATTGCGGTTACTAAATATTTTTGATCAAATCAAATGGCGCCGTTGCCGGGGATGGCGTAGAAATTTCCTTTTTGCAATTTCGGGTTAATCTTAAATTAAAAAATCATAAAAATCTGAAAAATAAAAAAAAAATATAAAAATATATATAATCTGTTATTTTTGGAAGGGATACTTTGTTGTTTGAATTTTTGCAGGATATACAAATTCGGATCTGGAAATTTCCAGAAAACGAAACGGAAAACGCGATATCGGAACAGAAGATATTTTAAACAACAGAACACTGGATTTTTTTGGAGCAGTGAACCGCCCAAAGTGCCGTGCTTCCGCGGCCAAAACCTACCTTAGGCCGCGGAAACGCAGCCGTCTTGTCGAGTCAGAGCAACAGAAAAATTTTGGGGACTCGTGCTGACTAGACTGCCGCGAAAACGCGGCAGTAACGCGTTTATACCGCGGACACGCGGCCTTTTGGTGTCCTCTGTTCGTGAAATTTGCTCTGTAAGCTTCCTCTGTTCCTCCTCTGTAATTTTTGAAATATCTTTTCTGGAAATGCCTGCAGGATTTTGTGCACTTTAAAAATATATTCCCTTCCAAATAACGATTTTGTGCAGGATTTTTGGGCCCCGCTTGACATAAAATTGATTGCAAGTAATATTTTGCTGTTGCATATCTTTTCTCTAAAATCTTTTTTGCAACAAATTTTTCCAAATAAAGAGAAAAAGAATAAAAATAAAAAGGACAATTTTTTTATAGAAACTCATAAAATTTTTGGCCGCAAATAGATCCTTGCACCACCACAAACCTTCCTTCTTTCCCCTTTTCTTACAACATTGGTACCCCACATAATAAATCATTAGCCGAACTTTGGTATCCCGAACCTAATCTTGCGTCGTACGTCAACTTGTTCGGTCAATTTAAAGACGATCCTTCTTTGCCTAAAAAATCTTTGAAAGACAAATGACGCGTCTAGGAGAAACAGTTTGACTTTTCAACCCCCTCTGTGTCAACCACGTCAACCTTCACTACTTCCATATGTTGATACCACTTTTTCAAGTCCTACTGTATCTCCTAAGCCGATGTCCATTGCTGAGCATATTGCTCAATCTCGCAGTCGATTTTTCACCCCTCTCCACTCATCTAGTTCTAGGGATCCACACGATTATTCACCTTGTTATCCACATGTTGACCCTACCCTGTCCAATCACCCACTTCCTACCAGTCCTACCCGACCTTCCCACCTTCACTAGACACTGTTTCTACACAGCCTGTTTGGAGTTTTGCATATCCACACCATTTTGAATCTTTTACCGAAACCCCCTCACCACCTAAGTCTAGTTTGGAAGTGTCGTTGGAAGTGTACATTGCAGCAACAGATAAAATGACTAGGAACGTGGAAGCATCCGTAGCCGCCCTTATGCAACCTACTGAACCGGAAGCTAGTTTCCCACTAGCTCCAAATTTTTCAATGTACAAGGAGGCGGTTGGACAGAGTGAGAATGAGAGAAGATTTTCAAATCAAACCTACTCTTACCCAATTGAAGCCCACAACTCCTGTTTTCCATCGATTGTCCTAAATGATTCACAAGTTCAAAATAAAAACGAGTTGTGTGATTTTGTAGTGTTTGATTTGCCAAATTGTGAGGAACCCCTTTCGAGTGAAACCGCACCTAATCCTTTTAATCTTTACACCACCACTCTAGAACCCAAATCGATAAATATCCATGCTTCTGATGAGGTGTCCAAAGAAATTAATTTTCACTTGATTAAGGATATAGACGCCGGGACTATTTCGGATGATGAACCTGTCGAATTGATTGATATTTTATGTCCAAATCATCATCCCGAGTTATTAAATGTTTCTCCCAAAATTCATATGCGTCTTGATTTTGATGATAACGGCATGGATGAGTTGAATTTTGAGGAGAATTATAAGGATAGTATTGAGGAGAGTTTTGAGGATCATATTGAGGTTGAACCATTTTTGTTTGATGTGTCTGATTTTCCAATTCATCCTCTTGAACCTTCACCTAAATCACCCTCCCTCCTTTCCATCGTTCCGACCACACATAAGATCACACTTGAAGACTGTGAGCTTGAAAAATTTCTATTTGAATCCGGCACAGTTCTCACAGATGATATCGATTACGAGTGTTTCACTTTTTCGGATGATGTTGATGACTCACCGCCCGAGTTTGAGTCCTTTACAATTTCAAATGAATTAGTTGAACCATCAGACTCGGTTGCTTACAGTTGTTTCGAACCATTGATGGAATCTTTCAAGTTCGAAACAGTTTACTACGGTGAGAATAAGACTATCCCTAATTCACTCCCTTTCATCCTTCCTATCATTCCGACCGTACAAGAGACTGTTACGCTTCCATCTCCAATACCAAGTTCGGTGTACCCATGTTTTCTTGTGAATCTTGAGGGATTTGATCCCATTTCTCGACGAGTTGATAGGCTAGCGCAATCGCTTTTAACACATCGGTCATCACAAATTGCGCTAATTTATTCACTCGATTTACACCCTCAAGATCGCGCGACCCTTCTTTCTCCTTTCGGCCATTCTGCTCCTCCACCGAGACCATATTCTACCATTCTTCTTTCCACACGGTCTCGCGTGTTTCTCATTTCTTTCTTCTACACCCCATTATTTCACCAACTCGACCATTACCAAGATAAGATTTTTGAATGGTTGGTGCTCACCTTTGGCTTGTGTAAGGCCAAGCTTAAGTTTGGGGGGAACCTTGTTGTATATATGTATATATATTTTTTGTTTTCTTTTTCTATAAAAAATAAAAAAAATATTCAAAACAATAAAATAAAAAATTATAAATAAATAAACAGGGGAGTGCCGGTATTTTGACCCTCTTGGTATGGCATGACAGTGAGGACACTGTCAAGTTCAAGTTTGGGGGTATGCTCGGTACGTCTTCTTCTTTCGCATTCATTTGTACATATTTTTGCATTTGCATATTTATTTGAAAACCCATAAAAATTGAAAAATTTCAAAAATATAAAAATTATTATATTCAATTTTGGCTTATTTGACTTGAGTTTGACAAATAGGTTAGCTTGCTAAGAACAACTAGATCTTAGACTTAGTAAATTAAAAACCCTAAAAATAACTTTCTTTAAAGTTTAACGGTAGAAAGTATATGTGTAAGTGCACGGCGGCGTCCCGGCCGTCAATCCGACGCCGGAATGCGGAAGCGGTGAATAACTTAAATTTTTGCGGACTTAGCAAACCGGCACCACCGCGCACTATAACCCGGATCGAACCATTAACTAGTCTAAGCTACTTAACAAGATGGGTTAGAGATATACCGACGATCCAAGTCCTCCGGTCTTCATCTCCAATCCGATCTCCTCGCGGGATCTCCGTCCGTCTCATCCTCGTCGCCGGAAGTGCACCACGTTGCCTACATCGTTTACGGGCTCCCACCTCAATGCCGAGGCAACTCGGGCACGAAGCCGGCTACTCGACGTGCCCAAGATTCGTTGTAGAATGTGTAGTAGAGGATTGTGTCTCATTTGGGGTTATGGAGTTGTGCCATTTTGTGGAGGAAAAGAGAGGAACTTTTGGAGAGGGTTCTTGTGTGATTTTTGGAGAATGAAGAGAACCAAAAATTGCCACACCAAAATCAATCACCCCTTACCCAAAAGAATGGCCGGCCACACTCTTTTTTAGGTGGAGAGAAGAGCATGAGAGTGAGGGAGTGATATATTCTCAAACAAAAGATCAAAACCCAACCATAATCAAAAGAGAGAGAGAAAGGAATGGTTATGATATCAAGTAATGATCACAAGCAAAACCAACACTCATCCAACCATCATCACCAAGCTCATCATCAATAACCATGATGGTCACTAAAAGTCAAGCAATCATGAAGCTAGAAGTCAAGGTCAATGAGAGGCTATCATGATAAAACAATAAGCAAAGAACCCCTCCACAAACACTTATTTGCAACAATGCAAATAAGCCCTCCTCCACCAATCTTCGGCCAATGAACGGAACAATGGAAAATTGGCCGAAACGGAAAACAAACTGGCAACTCCAGAAAACTGGTCCCGTAATAAATTACAGGAAAACCCCGATACTGTGCATACACACCCGCATTTGTATTCCGACCGAAATACAAATGCAATGAGACAAAATCTCCACTGTACTATACTAGGATCCGGCTTATACCAAAGCCGGCTAGTAATATCCGTTCGATCCTGATCCGTGCAATACCGCACGTATCTGATCGAACCCTGCCATATAACCATACGGCCTATAGTACAGACTGTCTGATCCTGATCCGTGCAATACCGCACGTATCTGATCGGACCCTGCCATATCTCCATACGGCCTCTACAACCTTTCGCCCGAAAGCTGAGTAACTGAATGTGGGGGACTCTAAAGACTCGTCAATACTATGGCTGTGGATTTAACCACTAGCACGTCAGAGGTATATGCCAATACGTGACGGGCCACCAGCTATTGACCAAAAGGGACGTCGATGAGGAAGCTCACCCCGACACCCAACTGAGCCTGTCAGTGACAATATCCGTGCAGTCCGGTCCGTTCGTCTATGAGCATCGCATGGCGGGCCTAGGGGGTTGGTAAAAGTCAGACCCCCAAAAGCGGTACAAGTCGTGTCGGAGTGTAGCCCAGAACACCCTGAGATACTACTGGAATACCTACCAGTAAATCTCCTTGCCTTGGCCAAGGAATTTGTGTAATGGCTCTCCTAGACACAGCACGACCTCACCCCCAATACCGGGAGAGACGAACCCCTGAAGATACGCTCACTGCCTCCATGTGGCTCGGGACTGTACCCAACTAAAACCTGTTTGCACGACTCCTTTGAGCCGTGGTAGGGTAGTAATCAAAGTACAGTGGGAACTCACACGAGACAAATGACGATCCTCAGGTCGATGAACTAACCTGCACACATGTCACCAGGGAACTGCCATCTGACGTCTGGTATATGACCAACTAGCATGTTCCCGGCGAGTCCTGTCCGGTGTACTCATAACCCAATGAGCACCTATATACATCTTAGGTGATCCAACTGACACCAGTGGCTTGTGAGACCGGCCACCGCCCCTCGTCGGGGTCTCGACTGTATACACTAGTCTACTAATGGAGTATCGATGCCCGGTCTCGAAACTCCCACGACTAGGGACCTTTTAAGGATATGCTTGTAGACCCCCAGCTCCCACTTATATGATCGCCCTCATACTGCTGGTGGTCAAGCAAGAATCCTAGGGGCTCTGTCAACATGTAATAGCGACGTGTCAGGTCACCTAAAACAGTACACGATGATAAAGGTAAACCAGATAGCATACTATCATCTCGAGTAAGACTGTCCTACCGGGATAGGTCCTCCCTCAATCATTACAATCACGTACCTGTGACCTAATAATTGACTCTGAGGGCACTATCTCCAACAATCTCCCACTTGCACTCAAGGCTAATTATTGCGATGCCGCATACTCACAGCCCGTGTGATACCGAACATCCAACTCCTCTACTAGTCAGTCTCACAAAGCTCGTTTGCGGAACTATTGCGTTCGAGGAATAGCCTTAGTGAGTGGATCCGCTTAGTTGTTTCTTTCTATGTCTCTCTATATCTCAAGTTCGCGGAGAAACCCATCTCCCGAAATGAGCAATACCTGTCTTAGAATGTGTCTGGATGTCTGATGGGACATAGCTCATAATTGAACTCCAAATCCAAACTTCTTAGACTGTATCGTCAACTGAACTTAATCAGTATCCTGCGCGCCATGCCTCCCTCAGTATTGCCTTGGACCACCTGTCCAAAATACTGCCCCTCATCAGAAGGAAAACTATAACTCTGACAACCTTCTTGTCGTCCATGTCACCTTGGAAGCCTGGAATGATAACTGTCTCCTGAATGAGGCTGTCGTTATCATCTCCCTAGAACATCCACTTATGTTCTAAAACTGCTTCCGACTGTTTCTCCAGGATTGGATTAATGTCAAGTTATTGCATCTAGTGCAAGAACAACATCTGGTGTGGTACTTGACATCTCACGATTGACTCAATTGCCTGAGCAAGTGATCTGCCAATCATGCCCGTCCCTCTCCCCTTTAGTCTGTAAGACACCTTTGGAGAGGATGACTCCATTACCTGCAGGTACACTACCGTGCCAGGAGTCGTCCATCCTAAATACTCTTAGAACGCTGTCAAGTACCCTGATTGGGAAACCACCCAAATCTAGATCTAAGACCATAGATCTAGTAACCAGTATGTCTGATATAAAATCCATTTCCTTTGTGGAGAAACCACTGTGTGACGACCAAAGTATAACCGATCGTAGTGTAGGAGTTTCTTTTCCTACTCTGTGTATATCATCCAAATACCAGGATATCACACCCTACTACCTTCTCAACAGATCCATCCCCTATTCTGATGAAGTCAAACCCATGACTGTCACGTCAGAAACAGATGATCTATCTCCGCTACATCTGCTTTAGTCTATAAATAGACATAAGCTACTTGTCCACCAATGCTTCCGCTGCTCCCACTGACTACGACAACCCTCTGGCAGAGTCATATACACGTACACTTCTGAAACGAGTTCAGAACGACGCTATACTCATCCTCCCGCCGGGTCTCGCAGCCTGGAACAACAGCAATGGTAATTGTGGGTAAACAAGAACTTCCCTGTCACCGTCCTTGAGACTACCGAAGTACCTCTCGGGTGCCTGAAGTTACCCACCTTATCTGCGGAGTGGCCAATGGAATGTCAATCCAGATTGAATCTTTAGGTTCCTTATCAAATCTTCAGTAATCGTTTGTGGTTCTGGAATCACTTCCAGTTCTACCATACTCCCACTACTGTTTTCTGAAAAATCCATTTTTAATAAAACTGTGGCGAGTCTAGAACAATATTGCTATTGTTCATCCAGATGGTAGAAAGTCAACCCGCGTCATAGCCTGGGTCAACCCACAAACAGCCATTACAGAAACGTGCCTTGAGTTATCCAGAGTCTGGTTTTAAGCATAATCCGGACAACTCCCCGTACCTTAACATCGTTAAGATACGAACTGTTCTATATCCAATATAGGAACAGAGGCACTGATTTAATTGAACTAGATTCAAATCATGCAGCTGTCCCCAGCGCATGTCAACTAAATGGAAGGAGGCCGATCAGCGTTACTCAACTTAGGAATACTTCCAATTATGAGTAACCTGAAAGAGAAGCAAGATCTCTTTATCATTACTATCAACTGAATACCATACACAAGTATCTACATCTTCGATCTCTTTGAAGAATCCCGATACCTGCTACACCTGGTTCTCTACTCTATTCAAATACCTATAACTTCTCAAAACTTAGACCCTGTGTTTCAACGAAACACATGTCTAAGAACTAGAGAAGTTAAAAGTAAACAGAATATAGTATGAGGACCAACCCCTTTGTCCTAATGGACACTGGACAACATACAATACTCTGTATAAGTCCCTTGAGTCTGATAACTCTTTCACTGTGTGTCGTAGGTTGAAAACTGTACTTATGGTTAAGAAGAATTACACCGCTGTTTAATGCTCCTTACCTAACCATCCACTGATATAGGTAAATGTCGTAGACATAATTTCAGAAAGGTATATCTCACTCTATGAAAATAGACGTACAGATATATCATTTTGAGATTGGTGCATAACAGCGGATATTCAAAACCAAATATTTGCCGACCGGCAAACAGCCCAGGTGATTTCCTTAAATATCACTGATTACAACGAATCCCGATATAATGAGGATAATCACCCAATTCCCAATAACTTACTCCCACTCATCATCTGTAAAACCATACAGATGTGAGAATCGTACCTGGTAAATACATACCCTGGAGTAAGTATCTAATCGGGAAATCAGTTTTCCTTTAACATTACACAGTGAAACTGAAACATTGAAATGTTCCGATGGGGTATTCTGGTATTCCTAGTAATGCCTCTTCCAGATTCACGACTGTAACCGTATAGTTCTTTGCCACCTCTCCAAATCCCTTCATATGTCTTTAGTCTTTACCTTCTGCACACCCTTTTAGGCCAAATGGTTTTCTTCCTTCCCTACCGTTCGGCACCAGCCTATGGTTTGGAAGAAGACTATCCAATAAGCATAATGGGTGTACTGTCCCAATCCTAGGAACACTCGCAACACGAGAGAAGGTGAAGATAAAAGACACCTGAATGTACTTTATTCCTATTTCTCCTGAACCAGGATCCATCCCCGAACTGGAACAAGTTCCTTTCGAGTTCGTATATAACCATACGATGGATTATCCAATAAAATGGGATCTTCGTAGTGATACGGAGTGTCCTGGAGAAATACAAAGGTGATTTAGGATTGGCGAAGAAATACTTGGTTTGGTCGTGAATAGCAATCGCAATTTACTTTGCCCTCTTACTAATCCCTTGCTTTGTCTGAACTTAATACCTTCTGTACACCGTTTAGGCTAACTGGTTTTCTTCCTTCCCTACCGGTCGGCACCAGCCTAAGGTTTGGAAGAAGACAATCCAATTTGCGTAATAGGTGTACTACCCCTAAACCAAGGAGTACTCGTAACCTGAGAGAGGGTAAAAGGAAAAGACAACTGAATAATCCTATCCGTTTTCTCCAGAACCGGAAACCATCCTCGAATAAATTCTTTCGAGTTCGTATCTAACCATACGATGGTTTTGTCCAATGGAAGTGGACGTTCGTAGTAATACGGGGTGTCCTGGAGAAAAAGGGTAAAAGTAGGAGTGGCAATGAGGTCTGCAACTCTGACAATCCAAAAGCCAGTGTTAAAGAAGGTTCGGTCAACTTGGTCACTGAGTCATAGTCTTAGGGTCGGGTCAATGGTCGCTGCCAAAGAGAGAGAGAGAAAAGAAACACTCAGCGTGCACTCTAACCTAGATCAGAATGGTTACCAATTTATCTAATCTGGAAACCTCCCACTGTACCTCAAATTCTCCTCCAAACCTGAAAGAAGAATTAGTCGGGGTCACCCGAGGAGTAAACTAACTCATCAGTGGGAATCGGGATCCAACTATCATTGCATGATAACGTGACGGAATCCGCTCACGCTATCACACTCCAGAAGGTATGCGCATATCTGGCAAGTTTCAGTTCTTTTGAAACTCCCGATGTGATTTCTGCCCCATGCTCTTATGACCTTGACTTTGGCCAACAAATCATAAGTCACATGTCAAGTTCTACCCGTCATTCTCCAGGTTGTTTTGAATCCACCCGTACATACCCTTGACTTTGGCCAACAAGGCAGTACGACTGTTCCAAACCAACGCATCTATCTATGCTGCATATGAATAACCAACAGCTACCAAACACTGTGCCTTGACTTTGGCCAACAAACACAGCTTGAATACTATTGACTACCCATATGAAACGACGGAGGGCTACGAATGGTTTCTGGCGAAAACCTTTAACGTAATGAACTTGATATCGTTGAAGGAACGGATAGCTTTTTAAAAAATATAGTGACGAAAACCATTGCTAAAGAGGTCACTCCCGGTGAAGGGATCTCGGCTCTTTCCCCGTAGAATGGGGTGCAGGATATTCCAAATGAATACCGCGATGCAAAGCAAAAGTAATCGGCTATAGTGAAGTTAATGCCCTGACGCAAACTTCTGTCCAAGGGGTCACTCCCGGTGAAGGGATCTCGGCCCTTGCCTCGTCGACTGAGGAGCAGGATATTCCAAATGAATACCTCGATGCAAAACAAAAGTGAACGTCCTTGCAATAACAGCTTTTTGAAAAGTGTTCCAACAACATCAGATTAGGTTTGTTTTTAACTTTGCATTGATCCGAATCAATGCAGTCCCATCAATTGATCACACCAAAAAGAACGAAAATATACTGATGTACGTATATGCCATCCGCATTCGCCACTGGGTCCCGTCATTACCCGTTAGGTTAGCTAACTAACGACAGAGCGGGGACTGGACTAGCGCGGATGCAAAACATATACAACATCTACTAATATATATACCAATATATTATATTCGCTCAAGGCGTGAATAAAATGCAACATCACAGAAATGTACAGCATCACAGAAACAATACAGATATCTGGGATCCCCGGGTTTCACAGAGCCGCTGAAACCCGACGTTCCCCTGGTCGTGTGGATAGCCTGTGCAATGAAATCCTAGACCCCTACGGGCGCGGCAAGTTACCCGCCAAAACCTGAAGCGAGGCAGCCCCCTTCAGCGCCGTGAATGGACCACCCAGCACTTCACGGAATCCGGTAACTTGGGCACCCCTCCTGGGTCAACCTGTACCCCCTACGAGTGCGGCGGATAGCCCGCCAATCCTAGAGTGAAGCCCCCTCCGTCTCAATGCCATGAGATGCGGGCTTGCTGCCCTCCAGAACCCGGCTATCCGTGCACCCCTCCGCGGGGCAATCCTAGTACAGAAAGTAAAATATACATACACCGGGTACATCGACCGCAACCAGGTCGTGCCCCAAAATAATAATACAATCAGGCAGTGACGGCAGTCCACATGTCGGACGCTCGCCCCGCAATATCAAATGTACATAATACAACAGCACAGTACTAGCATTGCATCCAGGCTATCCCCCACGACCGATCCGCAACATCACAGCAAAAACAGAACATCAACATGAAAGTCACGTTCGCAAATCCGTCTAACCGGGCTATAGCAGTTAGACCGGATTTACCGATCGAGTGACATTCACGGTCGCAGATATAATGTAAATACTGTGAAAAATGTGTTTAAGATTTTCCGATTGACCAAAAATTAACAAGTGGGCCCCAAACTAATACTGTAGCACTCACAGAAATAATTGGCCCAATTTTAATATTCCAAAACCCCTAATACTAGCCCAGAAGCCCACTGGGAAATTTTGGCCCATTGATCTCTCTAAGTTGCGGCGGATCCGCGGCCCAATAGAAGGGTGAGGCCGCGGTTCCGCGCTCTGGAAGAGGGATCAGTGCGTCGAATTTTCCCAGAGTTCTTAGAACTTTCTGAACATCATTCTGAGACCACCTGAAAAATTTTTAGACACCAAAAATTTCCAACAGAAAACTGATGCTAACAAAATACGGGTTTTGGAACTTTTTGATCGATCGGAAAGGCAAACACATTACACAAAGCTAGACTAAGTTAATGGCGAGGCTCTGATACCACTGTAAGTGCACGACGGCGTCCCGGCCGTCAATCCGACGCCGGAATGCGGAAGCGGTGAATAACTTAAATTTTTGCGGACTTAGCAAACCGGCACCACCGCGCACTATAACCCGGATCGAACCATTAACTAGTCTAAGCTACTTAACAAGATGGGTTAGAGATATACCGACGATCCAAGTCCTCCGGTCTTCATCTCCAATCCGATCTCCTCGCGGGATCTCCGTCCGTCTCATCCTCGTCGCCGGAAGTGCACCACGTTGCCTACATCGTTTACGGGCTCCCACCTCAATGCCGAGGCAACTCGGGCACGAAGCCGGCTACTCGACGTGCCCAAGATTCGTTGTAGAATGTGTAGTAGAGGATTGTGTCTCATTTGGGGTTATGGAGTTGTGCCATTTTGTGGAGGAAAAGAGAGGAACTTTTGGAGAGGGTTCTTGTGTGATTTTTGGAGAATGAAGAGAACCAAAAATTGCCACACCAAAATCAATCACCCCTTACCCAAAAGAATGGCCGGCCACACTCTTTTTTAGGTGGAGAGAAGAGCATGAGAGTGAGGGAGTGATATATTCTCAAACAAAAGATCAAAACCCAACCATAATCAAAAGAGAGAGAGAAAGGAATGGTTATGATATCAAGTAATGATCACAAGCAAAACCAACACTCATCCAACCATCATCACCAAGCTCATCATCAACAACCATGATGGTCACTAAAAGTCAAGCAATCATGAAGCTAGAAGTCAAGGTCAATGAGAGGCTATCATGATAAAACAATAAGCAAAGAACCCCTCCACAAACACTTATTTGCAACAATGCAAATAAGCCCTCCTCCACCAATCTTCGGCCAATGAACGGAACAATGGAAAATTGGCCGAAACGGAAAACAAACTGGCAACTCCAGAAAACTGGTCCCGTAATAAATTACAGGAAAACCCCGATACTGTGCATACACACCCGCATTTGTATTCCGACCGAAATACAAATGCAATGAGACAAAATCTCCACTGTACTATACTAGGATCCGGCTTATACCAAAGCCGGCTAGTAATATCCGTTCGATCCTGATCCGTGCAATACCGCACGTATCTGATCGAACCCTGCCATATAACCATACGGCCTATAGTACAGACTGTCTGATCCTGATCCGTGCAATACCGCACGTATCTGATCGGACCCTGCCATATCTCCATACGGCCTCTACAACCTTTCGCCCGAAAGCTGAGTAACTGAATGTGGGGGACTCTAAAGACTCGTCAATACTATGGCTGTGGATTTAACCACTAGCACGTCAGAGGTATATGCCAATACGTGACGGGCCACCAGCTATTGACCAAAAGGGACGTCGATGAGGAAGCTCACCCCGACACCCAACTGAGCCTGTCAGTGACAATATCCGTGCAGTCCGGTCCGTTCGTCTATGAGCATCGCATGGCGGGCCTAGGGGGTTGGTAAAAGTCAGACCCCCAAAAGCGGTACAAGTCGTGTCGGAGTGTAGCCCAGAACACCCTGAGATACTACTGGAATACCTACCAGTAAATCTCCTTGCCTTGGCCAAGGACTTTGTGTAATGGCTCTCCTAGACACAGCACGACCTCACCCCCAATACCGGGAGAGACGAACCCCTGAAGATACGCTCACTGCCTCCATGTGGCTCGGGACTGTACCCAACTAAAACCTGTTTGCACGACTCCTTTGAGCCGTGGTAGGGTAGTAATCAAAGTACAGTGGGAACTCACACGAGACAAATGACGATCCTCAGGTCGATGAACTAACCTGCACACATGTCACCAGGGAACTGCCATCTGACGTCTGGTATATGACCAACTAGCATGTTCCCGGCGAGTCCTGTCCGGTGTACTCATAACCCAATGAGCACCTATATACATCTTAGGTGATCCAACTGACACCAGTGGCTTGTGAGACCAGCCACCGCCCCTCGTCGGGGTCTCGACTGTATACACTAGTCTACTAATGGAGTATCGATGCCCGGTCTCGAAACTCCCACGATTAGGGACCTTTTAAGGATATGCTTGTAGACCCCCAGCTCCCACTTATATGATCGCCCTCATACTGCTGGTGGTCAAGCAAGAATCCTAGGGGCTCTGTCAACATGTAATAGCGACGTGTCAGGTCACCTAAAACAGTACACGATGATAAAGGTAAACCAGATAGCATACTATCATCTCGAGTAAGACTGTCCTACCGGGATAGGTCCTCCCTCAATCATTACAATCACGTACCTGTGACCTAATAATTGACTCTGAGGGCACTATCTCCAACAATATGCCTTATAGTTTATTTAGAAATAGGCAAATTTTGGGTTCACTTCTTGGGCTAAGTCAAAATAAGGGAAGAGTATTGATGTTCTTATTAGAGTATAAGTTTGAAAAATAGTTCCTAGCTTAAGTCTAGATTCTGAAAATGTATACCCTACAAAATTGCACAATCACGCACCTTGAAACTTGGAATAGTAGAAGAGACCTTGAAATGCTCTTGTCTAAAGTCCTTAGTACAATGAAAATAAAAGGAAAAAAAAAGGGAATAAAGAATAAAAAAAATGGACACTGGTTTTTGTGATTACTTAAGCTGTAAAAATAGAAAAACATTTAGCGAGGGTGCTTCATCACCTAGTGCCTTAGACCAACTGGTTGGGAGTCACTGCTAAAAGCCTTAGGTGTTGCAAGACTAGGAAGTACGCTTTAATATGCAAACACATCTTGTAATCGTTCGTTGGTACCTCAAGAAGTATTAACGGTCGCATGAAGGATGTGTAGGCAAAAGTCAATTAAAAATTCACCTAATAATAAGTGCTTTGGACAACGGACGAGAGTATGATTGCTTGATTTGAATTTCCAAGTGTAGGGGTGACTTATACACACACGTAGGGGTATGTGATTGGAGTTTAGATGAGAGAAAGGGATGAAGAATAGAACTTGTATCTTTAGCAGAGTTGATAGAAATTCTTGAGTAGAGATGTAACCCTAGAAGGAAAACTTAGGAGATGCCGAAAGCTAAGTAAGTCTATAGGATATATATAATCTTAAGTTAAATGATAAGGAAGTGTGAAGAATATGGGTGGATAATTTGCGGGTCGATGATAATAGAATTCCTTGTTAGAGAACCTAATTGGAGAACAAAAGTCGAAAGGCCGAATTGATAGGATTTTATGGGTGTAATCCGCTGAAAACCCTCAGGAGACAACACTCCGCCTACTAGGGACACCTAGAGGTTTAACGGCTTATTGCACGTGCTCAGTGCAATCGCGTTTCCTTGCGAAAGTGCGGTTAGGATTTTAGTGAATAAAAATAAGTTTGCTCGAGGACGAGCAAAAGATAAGTTTGGGGGTATTTGTTCACACTAGAATATTGTATTATTATATTCCCCATTCTTATTCTTTTTATAAATAAACAGGTGCTTTTGACGCATGTCTGCTACATGTTACAGGTTACAGGTTCTTGGACAGAAAACAGTGCAAACGATGTAAATACAATGAAAATATGGACTTTAACGAACAAACAGAGGACTCTTGATCAAGCCTACATCAAAGATAAAATTGACAATCAACAAGGCAACGCAAGATCCAGAATATCAAGGCAAACGGTTAAAAAGCCTTTGCAAAATTGTTCACTGAAGATCTGGAACCAATGAAGAAGCCCAAGTGGAAAAAGATATATAGAAATAAGAAGTCCAAGCCAACAGAAGCCAGCCCACAAAAGTGCAAATCCCAACTCTCTCATTTGGCTGCGGAACCGTGGCTAAACCCTGGCTGCGGCAGCGGTTCCGCGGCAGTGTTGCTGAATTAGGAGTTGAAAATTTTACCAAAATGTGGCGGCGGCTTTGACTAGTCAACCTAGGGCTATTTTTGTAATTGTAAACATGCGTATCAACTGTAACCCTAGGGTTTCCTATTCTCTATAAATAGGAACTCTGAAAATTGTATTTTCTTATGCTTCCTTTTAATAATAAATTCCAGAATTCTTTATGGAGAGCATCGGTGCCTCTCTTCAATTCAGAAATTCAGATCTGACAAACCTGCATTGATGATTGGAGAAATGCATCTGTAAGTAGATTTAATTCCTTGCTCTAGTTTAGATTTCAATTCTTTGCCCTAGGTTGATTTAATTTCATGCCCTAGGAAATTGTTTAGAGTTAGCTTTGGGGAAGGATTTTCAGAGATGAGATCTCTCATCCCTTTCTTACCCATAATATATTTTCAATAGGACTCCATGCATACACGCACACACCGTGCCCTACGGCACCCTATCCCTCGAGGTAGCGGTGATACCGTAGTATAAAGGCCCTGTTGCGTGCGTTTTCCATGGAGGTTAGGGTAAGGATCTCTAAAGGAAGGATAAGAATCTAGAGGAAGGAACACCTTCCCGAATGGATCTAATCCCTTTTATTGATAATTACCATAACTCCTCATAGATCTTCATTCGGGTATAGAAAGCGTTGAGATTTACCTGCATTTCCAAACCATCCCTAAACCTAACCCTAGCATGACTAGATCTAGATAATCGTAGATAGATAGAATTAGGTTTTTAGATTTAATAATCAATCCGAACACCCTTCGGAATTAACTCGTTAGGGCGACTAGGAGATTCACAACATCCCTGTGGATCGACCCGTGCTCACCGGCTAGCTTCATGCGACGCCGTTCTTGATTGCGGTTACTAAATATTTTTGATCAAATCAATATTCACTGATCACAAGAGCTTGAAGTACATATTTCAGCAGCGAGACCTGAATCTTAGACAGCGCCATTGGATGGAGTTAGTGAAGGAGTACGAGTGTGAGATCCTTTACCACCCGGGCAAGGCAAATATAGTGGCGGATGCTTTGAGTAGGAGGCCCGGGGGTAGTCTATCTTGTTTGAGCGCAGTGCAGAGGCAGTCGTCGGCAGATTGGCAGACTTTTTGCGACAGCCGAGTGCAGTTCGAGTTCACTCAGATCGGGGGACAGCTTGCGCTTGTTCGTGCACGCCCACAGTTGCTTGACCATATACATGAGGCACAGTACAGTGATGACCGTTGTTCAGAGATCATGGAACAGATTGGACAGGGCTGATTTTCCGAGTTCGTGATCGATGATCAGGGGATGCTACGATTTGGGACTAGACTGTGCGTACCAGATGCTGAGGGACTGCGGCGTGAGATTCTTGAGGAGGCGCATCGATCAGTATACAAAGTTTATCCAGGTTCCACCAAGATGTACCATGATATGAGAGATGTTTACTGGTGGGACGGGATGAAGAGGGACGTTACAGACTTCGTGTCGAGATGCCTGACTTGTCAGCAAGTCAAGGTTGAGCATCAGAGGCCCGCGGGAGAGCTATAGCCGTTGCCCATTCCGGAGTGGAAATGGGAGCAAATTTCTATGGACTTCATTGTGGCTCTACCCAGGACTAGTCGGGGGTATGACTCCATTTGGGTGATCATGGATCGATTGACGAAAGCGGATAACTTCCTGCCCGTGAAGAAGACTTTTGGGTTTACTCATTATGCCCAGATATACATCGACGAGATCGTACGACTGCAAGGAGTCCAGACATGTATCGTGTCCGACCAAGGCACCCAGTTTACCAGCCGACTATGGCAAAGGCTTCAGGAGGCTTTGAACACTCGCTTGAGTTTCAGCATAGCATTTCATCCGCAGAACGACGGCTAGTCAGAGCGGACTATTCAAACTCTCGAGGATATGCTCCAAGCGTGCGTTTTAGACTTTGGTGGTAGCTGGGATCATCATTTACCCTTGGTGGAGTTCTCCTACAATAATAGTTTCCAGGATACTATTCAGATGTCACCTTTCGAGGCCTTGTATGGGAGGAGATGTAGATCGCCCGTCTGTTGGACAGAGTTCAGTGAGAGCAGTATTTTGGGGCTGTAGATCGTACAGGAGGCGACCGAGAAGATACAGATGATTCGGGATAGGATGAGGACAGCTCAGAGCAGGCAGAAATCGTATCCTGACAGATGCCGTCGTAGATTAGAGTTCGCAGTTTGTGATCACGTTTTTCTGAGGGTCTCTCCGATGAAGGGCGTAATGAGATTTGGACAGAAAGGCAAGCTTAGCCCTAGATTTATAGGTCCCTTCGAGATCCTCGAGCGTGTGGGCGCAGTTGCATATTGTTTGGCTCTTCCACCCGACTTTCCGGATGTTCACCCTGTATTCCACGTGTCGATGCTTCGCAGATACCTGCATGACCCTTCTCACATGATTCAGCATCAGATCGTTCAGCTCAAGCGCGATCTTTCGTTCACCGAATAGCCAGTAGTGATATTAGACCGGCAGGTGAAGAAACTTCGAACAAAGGTCTTGCCATCTATGAAGGTGCTTTGGCGTAGCCCAAATGGTGAAGAGATCACTTAGGAGGCCAAGGGCGAGATGCGGAAGAAATTCCCTCATCTCTTTGGAGGTACACGTAGCTATATTTTTAAATTCGGGGACGAATTTCTTTAAGGGGGGAAGATTGTAACACCTTAGAACATGATTAGTGGCTAATTATATTTTATTGTGTGGGTTTTAGTAAAAAGTTTACCAAAACAATTTTCAAATATTTTATCAAAATTAATGAATAATTTATTAGAAATTATTTATGCTTGCACACACATGTGCATGTAAATTAGGGTTAAATTTGGGGCTAAACCATGTTTAGACAACCATGGTGGACTAACCCATTCTTATTAGTTAATTTCAGTTAATTAGTGTATTATTTTTTTTAATTTGTGATTGTTTTAGGAGTTGTCTTGGGTAGAAAGAGAGAGAGCGCATGATGGGGGAGTCATGCTTGCATTTAATGAGGTGAGAGAAAGGGGGGTTTGATTCTCTTATTCTCTCATTTCTTTTTTCAAAACACTCATTCATCACATCTCTCTCCCTTTCACTTTGACACACACACACAACTACAACAACAACACAGCAGCAGCAGCACCAAACAGCAGCAGTAGCAAGCAGTGGCAGCAGCATCAGCATCATCATCAGCAACAGTAGCAGCATTTGCAACAGATCACCCCTTCTCTTCTTCTTCTTCTCCTTCTTCCTGCATCTTAAGATCAAGTGGGGTATAATTTCTTAAACTCAACTCATTTTGCTAAGATTATTTGTTATTTAGCTTCGGTTAGTGGTTAATATGAATTTTTAGTGCTAGTTGTATTTTAAGTAGGGTTTAAGCTAACTTAGGGTTATTATAGCATATGGAACCTAATCAAGTGTTAGTATTGCTGTTTAAACCTAGTAGCATCACTAGATTTAGCTAAATCACGTTAAAGTCGCAAACTTGAAGTTTTAAAATACGGTTTTGAAATAAGTTGTAGGATATATGAGATTTGCTGCATTTGTGATCATTTTCTAGTTTAGCAAACATATACAGATTAGTGTGCAGGCATTTTAGGCTAGTGTGTTGAAATCCGAGCCCTTACCCTTCCCAAAAATCCGGCGACCATCCCCCCAATTCCGGCGTCGCCGGCCCCCTGATGTTTTGGGTGTTGGTGCTTTGTGTAGGGGGTGTTTATGGGGATTTTTCTGTGGTTGGTAATGTTTAGTTTTTGGGGTTTAGCAGTTGGTGAAATCTGGGAGAGTTTGGGTTAGTTTTAGTGTATTGGGGACTTTGACGATAATGTGATGGTTTGGTTGGAGAATATGATGATTCAGGGTGGTTATGGTTAGATTTGCTCTAATATATACTGTTGGTATCACTAAATTCCTGTAATTCGACCTAATATCACTTGTGCACCCTATTGTTGCAAACTAAGTGTTTTAAAACGGTTTTAAACTAAACCTTAAGATACATAGAATCTGTTGTATCTAGGGTAGTATGTTTAGTAAGCAAACATATACATTAGGCTATACATTGTTTTAGGAATATAGTGTAGAAACCTGGACCCTTTTCACTTTGTTTTGGCCGATATGACCCCTATGTTGGCCGGCCGAATTTTGTGGGTTTGTGTTGGAATTTTGCAGGTAGCTGTCTGTAGGTATTATAAGATATTTGGTCTTGTTTGATTTTCTTGTTTTTGCTCCAGATTAAATCTGGGACTGTTTACCTATTATTTGTGTAGCGGGACTTGCGCGACACATACGATACGAGTTGAGTTGGTGCGCTATGTGTTACAGCGTGTCGCGTTGGTTTTTGACGTATGCACACACGTCACGTATACACACGCGTTTGGTTCGTGACGCGAGTTTCTCGTTTGGTTTTAATATTACGTTTTTGCAGGATTTTAGCTAATGTGTATTCTTTGTGTAATTTCTAGGTTCGCAGGCGGGTACGTCGGACGCCGCGAGAAAAGGGAAGCAGATAGTCGGCTACACTTAGCACGAGATCAGGTGAGTAGATTTAACATCTACGGGGAAATCGCCCGTATGGCATTAAGTGTCAGGGCGTGATAGGATATTGTAGTCGCGTATATATTTATATGTATATTGCTCGTGCATATGTACTATTGTAGCATACTATCTTTTGTTGCATATAGAAATGGTAGTTATATAACACCGCACTGTCACTAACGGTTCAAGCTGCACGGGCACTATTTGTATGTTACACTTATACCGTTAGTGATTGCCATGACACTCGCACTATAGAATTGCTATGAGCCATACATCATTTTGATTACCGCATCATTAATGATTAGACTTTACTCCGTCGCATATTGGCATACACATACATTGATATATCCATATTGCGCACATACACATTGTATATCTACATTGGTGCACACATACGTTGATATATCCATATTGCGCACATACACATTGTATACCCATATTGGTCCACACATATATTGATATATCAATATTGCGCACATTCATATTGTATATCCATATTGGCACACATATACATTGGTACACTCATATCTGCACATATATTCACTTACACATCCATACCTACATACATACATATTTCACATACATGGATGGTACTGGCCTTGATTTCTAGAAAATGGGAACCGCATGAGATATTTTCAAACTAGATCCATTTAAAAGTGTGGTTTTCCCTTTTTACTCTTAATGGCATACGCCACATTGCATGGATTTACGCATTGAGTTTTGGATTCGTGTGTTTTCTGGATTTGAGAACCATAGTATTATTTTAAAAAAATATGTACTGTTTTGAAAACCAGTTTTCTCTTGATATGATATTTCAGTGCGTCCACAATGCGTTTTCTCGGTTCTTAGATGTGTGATGTGTGAACCCGAATCGAGGAGCTGGATGAGGCCGATTACGGGTACATGGTGGACCTGGTATGGTACCCCGGGGCAAGAAAGGGATGCTGTGTATACAGACGGTGAGCCTGGCAGAGGGACTACTACCTACCGGTGATTGGTTAGACCTGGCGGTTATCCGGAGGATACTGACCAAAGTCGAGAGATGGATATGGGCCGACTCGTACTGCTGGGGCCGAGAGCCGATTCCGCAGACGGAGCCCGTGGGCTGATCCGGACTGACGGAGCCCGATAGAGGAGGATTTGTGTGTCGCTGCTGGACACGAGTATTTCATGATGTTTTTGTATGCCGATGTTGGGCACCCCGCTTTTATAAGATTTACAGGATCGAGGGCCATATAGAGTGACGACGCCTGAGTTATCGGGATCTTGGGGTGTTTTTGGTAGACACCGGGGTTTTTCATGTTGATGATCCGTGTAGATGATATTTTATCCCATACTCAGCATTCCCTGTTATGCATTGCATCATGTAGTCGTGGTACCTGATAGAGTACTTTGCATGATTATTGCGTACTCAGCTTATCATATAGATGTTATAAGATTTCACTAGATATGCATGATTTTTGCGTACTCAGCTCATCATATAGATGTCATTAGATTGCACTTGATATGCATGATTTTTGCGTACCCAGCTCATCATGTAGATTTTGTCTGTTGTACATGTTAGAGTATCGCAGTACGTGCATACTCGCGATTACCTTTATATGTTATCTACTATTCATGAGTTGGCAACTCACCCCCGTTGTGCCACAGTGTTTGCAGGTTGCCCCTCAGAGTAGTTGCGGCAGGGCTACTTCCTTGTATCTTTTTGCTACGGAAACCACTGCAGTTGGCATGCGAGCCGTTTACTTATTGGTGGGTTTTTGCTGTATCCGTTTATTTTCCATTTGTATATTCTATTGTATCTAGTACTCTCCATCTACCATTTCATGTATTTACTTAGAGACCAGTTGTGAGGACGTTGTATATTATTTTGTACTCTGGTGTCGAGCTCGTGTGAGCCGACTTTATTTATGCAGTTTCATCTTTTATGCTGTTTTACTTATATTGTCCATTTCTTCGCTACGGCATCGTATATTATTCTTGTGGTGATTGTTTCCGCCGTTGGGCGTGATTGCTCCCGTTTGGGGATGCTTTATTCTTATTGTATGTCATTTTACTTACATCATGTCTTGTACCCGATTTCGGGGCTGGTTTTTACAAAGGAGGTGCTACCGAAATTTTGAATAAAATAATTTAAACTTGAAAGATTTTTACTTGAGATTTTCAAATGTTTTAATAAATGTTTTCATCAAATGTTTTCAACACTCACTACTTTTAATGGTTTTGATTTCTGGGTTTCGGCTTACTTAGTCGCGTTACGTCTGTAGACGTTACGTGGTTAAGTGCTGATCACGGGCCGAACTTTGCGTCGTGACAGCACGACCCTTGACGAAGGCAAAACTACGCCGTACGAATACCCTAATCCAATCGCATCTCATGCTGCAGATAACGACTAGTTAGCTGCCGAACATTACGCCTTGACGAAGGCCAAACTACCGCAGCACGAATACTAAGTAGTACTTATCTGAAATGACAGATGGCTACGACAGATTTTTAAGAAAACCCTTTGCGTAATGAACTTGATATCGTCGTAGAATCGAGTGATTTTTTAAAGGAGTGTTTTTGAGGCTTTACTAGTTTTGCTAAAGTGGTCACTCCCGGTGAAGAGATCTCGGCTCTTCCCTTATCGAATAAGGTATAGGATATTTCACAAATACCACTATGCAAAGCAAAAACTATAAAAGCAATCAAAAAAAAACCGAGTGGGTTGTAGCATCTTCTAGTTTCGCTAAAGACTGCCGGTGAAGGAATCTCGGCTCTTTTCTTATCGAATAATGTGCTGGATATTCTACAAGGAATACCGCTATGCAAAGCAAGAACTAAAGCTACCAGTTTTTAAAACAAGTTTCTACAACATTTTTTAGGTTTCTTTTATTTCATTAATCTCATTAATGAAGTCCTATCATAATATGCTTCCCAAGTATCACATATGAAACGAAAGCAACAATACATAATATATATCACATATATATAGTATATGCATTGGTCTCAGAATATAATCAATGTTCACATCAAAGAATACCGCAGAAGAATAAAACATATAAAATATTAGATATACTAGGATTTCTGTGTTTTAGATTAAGCCAGTAAAAAACACGGATTCCACGGTCGCGATGAATAGCCAAACCCACATCCCTAGACTCCTACGCGAGCGGCAAGCAACCCTACCAATTCTAAAGTTAGGAGACCCGGTCTCGACTCCTCGAGATGGTCTCCCACTGGAACCTAGAACCCCGTTACTTGTGCTCCCCACCTTGGGTCTATCCTAATGCTGAAAAGTAAATAATATACAATGGTGATATCATCCTCAACCCGGAAGTGCCCCAATAAAAGAATATTACATACAATAAATTTTACATGAATGAAAATAAAAAACTCTCATCTCACATAAAAAACCCCGGCTATTCAAAACACGACGATCCAATATAACATATCACAGGAACACATAACATCACATGTCATCAACGTAAGTAAATATGTGTATCCCAATTGTCGTTGACATACAGCAACGAAACCGACGATACACCACATATTACACTTACGGTCGCAGAAAAGAAACTAAAAAACTACAACAGTTGGAATCCGCAACCACCTTAGACATCATAAACCTGAAATATCACATACTTTCAATTTCATGCCTAACCAAATGAATTCCTTAGACAGCACATGCCTAACAATTATAAACCCTGCATTTCAGTCTCGATATTGAAAACACTTTCCAATAACCTGTAGGGTAATTCAAAAAGATTCCTGACAACCTGATCGAATGCTCGTAGGAAACTTTAGCAGACGGCCGCACCCCCCGATGCCGTCGACAAAGTCCACTAAGGCAGAATGCCGCGGCCGTGAGCACCCTAACGAATGCTTTTGGCAACGAGGTTCTCCTACAGTCACTTGGTTGGGGCTATGGGGCATGGCTATCTAATAATGTTACCCGGCGAGTATCCGCGTACGCTACGTGATTGCGACGGACTTTTGATCACATCAAAATCCCGTGGCAAACGATTCAATGAGACTAAACTGCTAGATTTATAAAATTCAAACTAGTTATCTCATAACTACATGTGGATTCCAAATATTGTATCCCATCACATGATATCCGGACGACGTTAAACTTTTCGATCGATTTATCAAATTCTTACAATTTCCCGAGGGCTCAACAGTTAAGCACAGTTTAATAATACCGAGAACATGCCACAGTACCTATGCACCAGCCGTAGAAGGGCAGAACCAAGCCTCACTCATGTCGCCATGGAACTGCGGCAAACCCTAGGGTATGACAGTGGTTCCGTGATCCAAAAAGTCGAGTTAGGGTTTCATTCTTTTAGAAGGTTCACAGAATTACTTGCATGTTTTTCCGAATACGTTAAACTTGGAAAAATAGGTTTTTGACATTCGTTCGAACTTTTTAACTTCGCCTACACAACATGCGAATTCCCGAAACAATGTTGAAACTATGAATACGAAACACTCCGAATTGCTTATAGTTTAAGATCAGATCACATGCAAACTTAGAAAAGCCAAAGAACACCTGAAACACCAAAACCTAAATTCTGGAAGACACCAAAAAATTCAACCCATTCCTCCACAACAAGGCCGAGCTCGCCGGAAAACCTAGCAATGTCGCTGGACATTTTCCGAGGATAGGGGCTATATTTTTAAGTGTTTTCATGATGCATCCCATACAACATTCTGCAATAGTTTAAAAAAAATTTCGAATGCTTTTTAAAATCGACAGAAACTAGTTTTTGGCGTTGCAAGTTTCATAGTATTTCGGTTTCGTAATCTTAACAAAATTCGTCTAATTTTCTAGCATGGCTCTGATACCACTGAAGGGTTTCCTAGTACAACAGTAAGGTTTCGGGAGGCATCTTTCATACCATATTAAAATTTTAGCCGTTCTAGCCAAACTTAACATAGAATCGTTTACTAGAAATCCGACGAAATGAAATGCAAACAACTTTGCAAGTAATGTGAACAAAGAAAACAACCTTTGTAGACCGGTCCTTCACTTCATTAGCTAGGTGTAGTAGTTCCTTCGCTGCGATCATGAAGTCCCGGACTTTAGAGAGGTTCCCATGAAGAAATGAACATGCTTGCATCGAAGTCTTCGAGGCCGAAGATGATCTACGTCGAGGAGACACTAACCCAAGCTATCTCTTCACTAATTGTGGAATTAGTGAAGTAAACACCCTATGCTAAATGAGAAGTAGTAGAAGATGATGAAGTAGGAATTTTTCTCACATTAGAAATGAATTTTTCACTCATTTTCCATCATCTCCATGGAAGCTAGAAAAGCTTGAGGAAGAAGAAGAAGAAAAACTCTCATGATCATTATCCAAAAGATAATGGCAACCTTAGGTGAGTTAGTATAATATACAAACTTTTGTAGAGAGTTAACCATGGCTAGGTTTAATTGGTTGGGTTAATAAATATCTTAGGCAAAACAAAAGAGTGGACTTGGTTAATGCAAACAACAAGCTCCTACAAGCTTCATCCATGACAAAATGCCACCATTTTGTAATTACAAAAATAAATAAAACCCTAGCAATTAAACCAAGTATGGTGTAAGTCATATACACACCCAAGTTGCATGGATCATCAAGCATGACACAAGCATGCACACAAATATACATATCACATATATATAATGTGCACATTAAGTGAGAAAAGAAATCTAAAGTGAATTAATATTAGTTAATGTAATCTAATATATCAAATATATAATTATACATTAAATCATTAAATCAACACTTGATTTAATAATCCGGTTATATCATATATAACCGACTAATATCAAATGAATCAACTTATCGAATCAACACTTGATCCGATAACCTAGCTATATCATATATAACCGACCGATATCACACATCGCGAGAATATGTCACGACCCGAAATTGGCACGTGACGGCCCTTAAACTACGCAACGTCTACAGGCGTAACGCAATTTAAGTAAGCCGAAAACCCAGCAATCTAAACCATCAAAAAGTAGTAACTGATAATAACAATTTTAAAAACTTTTGAAATCTCAACCCAAATTCTTTAAAGTCCAACTTTATTTCTTTTAAAAATTTTGATAGCACCTCCTTTGTAAAAACTAGCCCCAAAAATGGGTACAACAAAGATAAAAGTAAAGCATCCCCAAACGGGAGCAAACACAAGCACAAAGGAGGAAAACAACCGCCACAACAGATATACGACGCCGTAGCGAAGAAATAAAAGATGATATAAATAAAACTGCATAAAATACCTCCAAGTCACAAAATAATATATAATATCGTCCTCACATCAAGTCTCTAAGACATACATGAAAGTGGTAGATGGAGAGTACATGGTACAACGAATATACAATGAGCAATATCGGATAACCGCAAAACCCACTTATAGCAAAACTGTACACAGTCAGCCGTAGCGGTATCCGCAGCAAAAGATGATACGATAGATGAAAATAGCCCTGCTTCTGACTACTCTGAGAAACAACCTGCAAAATACTGTGGCACAACGGGGGTGAGTTGCCAACTCGTGAATAGTAAATAACATATGCAGGTAATCGCAAGTATGCACGTACAACGCGAATCTAACATATGCAAGCTAATAGCAATAAATGGTCATATGCATGCAACAGTCATGAAAGGTACTCTATCAGGTACTACTAATACATGAAGCAATAATATGACAATATGTATATGCAACAGTCATGAAAGGTACTCTATCTGGTATAACTAATACATGAAGCAATAATATGACAATATGTATATGCAACAGTCATGAAAGGTACTCTATCAGGTGCAACTAATACATGAAGCAATGCATATAAAATAAATGTGGAGTATGGGATAAAACATGTTATCTACACGGAATCGTGACCTCGTGGTAGGACCAAAGTCCATCGAGACAACCCAAATCCCAATTTCCTCAAATCAGCCGCCAAATTGGCTCTCATATCATGTAAGTCTCATATATCCTGAGTGTTTAATATCAAGTAAATCTCATATATCCCGAGTGTCTAATATCAAGTAAATCTCATACATCCTGAGTATCCAATATCAAGTAAATCTCATATATCATGTATCCAATATCAAGTAAATCTCATATATCCTGTATCCAAAATCAAGTAAATCTCATATATCCTGTATATTTGCATGAATCATTATGATGATGTATATAAATTAGATATGTATACATATATATTAGCGTCCCATACCACTGATATATATATATATATATATATATATATATATAACAGCATCCTATTCCACTGTTATATATACTGAGGAGTAAAAATATCATGAAAACATGTGTGAAGCATCGGCACATAAATACCGATCTATCAGGTGTTGTCACCACGACTGGTCCCGTGATAGGTACGTATCATACGCTATCTCGAAAATCCGAGTGCCTAGCTTCGACCTTCGCCTTTCGACGTATCCATACGTACATGATGTAAGTTCACGGCGGCGCCCCGGCCGTCAATCCGACGCCGGAGTGCGGAAGCGGTGAATAACTTAAATTTTTGCGGACTTTGCAAACCGGCACCACCGCGCACTTTAACCGGATCGAACCATTAACTAGTCTACGCTACAAACAAGAAAGGGAAGAGATGTACCGACGATCCAAGTCCTCCGGTCTTCATCTCCACTCCGATCTCCTCGCGGGATCTCCGTCCACATCGTCGCCTCCTCGCCGGAAAGGGCACCACATCGCCTTCGTCTTTTACGGGCTCCCGCCTCAATACCGAGGCAACTCGAGCATGAAGCCGGCAACTCGACATGCTCAAGATATGCTGTAGGAAGTGTAGTGTAGAGGCTACTTGTCTCTTTGGGGTTTGTTGCCTTTGGATGGAGGAATGAAGATAGAACTTTGGAGGGAAAATGAAGCTACCAATTTTTGCAAGGAAATGAGATGAAGAATGAAGCACACAAATGAATCTCTCATTTTTCTTCTCCTCCTAATGTGTGGCCGGCCAAGTCCTCAAGGAAATGGTGGAGGGAACAAAATACATCATGAAGGGAGGTGAGGGTAGGAGAAGTCAAAAGGTGACCACAACATCAACATCAACCATGCTTGCACACTATTGAAACCATACCCTCACTATAACACAATAAATGCAAAAGCATGGTGAAAAGATAATGATAGCTATCATAATCAATAGTTTTGCAAGAAACCCCCTCCACAAAGATTATTTGCACAATTGCAAATAACCCCCTCCATCGGAAAAGTCCGGCCGGGAAAAAGCAAAGGAAAACCGGCCGGAACGGAATGCAAACTGGCAACTCCAGAAAACTGGTCCCGTAATAAATTACAGGAAAACCCCGATACTGTGCATACACACCCGCATCTGTATTCCGTCCGGATACAAATGCAAAGAGACAAAATCTACACTGTACTAAACTAGGACCGGCTTAAACCAAAGCCGGCTAGTATTATCCGTTCGATCCTGATCCGTGCAATACCGCACGTATCTGATCGAACCCTGCCATATCTCCATACGGCCTCTACAGCGTTTCGCCCGAAAGCTGAGTAACTGAAAGTGTGGTAGACTCTAAAGACTCGTCAATACAATGGCTGTGGATTTAACCACTAGCCCGTCAGAGGTATAAGCCAATACGTAACGGGCAACCAGCTATTGACTAAAAGGGACGTCGATGAGCGAACTCATCCTGACACCCTACTGAGCCTGTCAGTGACAATATCCGTGCAGTCCGGTCCGTTCGTCTATGAGTATCGCATGGCGGGCCTAGGGGGTTGGTAAAAGTCAGACCCCCAAAAGCGGTACAAGTCGTGTCGGAGTGTAGCCCAGAACACCCTGAGATACTACTGGAATACCTACCAGTAAATCTCCTTGCCTTGGCCAAGGACTTTGTGTAATGGCTCTCCTAGACACAGCACGACCTCACCCCCAATACCGGGAGAGACGAACCCCTGAAGATACGCTCACTGCCTCCATGTGGCTCGGGACTGTACCCAACTAAAACCTGTTTGCACGACTCCTTTGAGCCGTGGTAGGGTAGTAATCAAAGTACAGTGGGAACTCACACGAGACAAATGACGATCCCCAGGTCGATGAACTAACCTGCACACATGTCACCAGGGAACTGCCATCTGACGTCTGGTATATGACCAACTAGCATGTTCCCGGCGAGTCCTGTCCGGTGTACTCATAACCCAATGAGCACCTGTATACATCTTAGGTGATCCAACTGACACCAGTGGCTTGTGAGACCGGCCACCGCCCCTCGTCGGGGTCTCGACTGTATACACTAGTCTACTAATGGAGTATCGATGCCCGGTCTCGAAACTCCCACGACTAGGGACCTTTTAAGGATATGCTTGTAGATCCCCAGCTCCCACTTATATGATCGCCCTCATACTGCTGGTGGTCAAGCAAGAATCCTAGGGGCTCTATCAACGTGTAATAGCGACGTGTCAGGTCACCTAAAACAGTACACGATGATAAAGGTAAACCAGATAGCATACTATCATCTCGAGTAAGACTGTCCTACCTGGATAGGTCCTCCCTCAATCATTACAATCACGTACCTGTGACCTAATAATTGACTCTGAGGGCACTATCTCCAACAATCTCCCACTTGCACTCAAGGCTAATTATTGCGATGTCGCATACTCACAGCCCGTGTGATACCGAACATCCAACTCCTCTACTAGTCAGTCTCACAAAGCTCGTTTGCGAAACTATTGCGTTCGAGGAATAGCCTCAGTGAGTGGATCCGCTTAGTAGTTTCTTTCTATGTCTCTCTATATCTCAAGTTCGCGGAGAAAGCCATCTCCCGAAATGAGCAATACATGTCTTAGAACGTGTCTGGATGTCTGATGGGACCTAGCTCATAAATGAACTCCAAATCCAAACTTCTTAGACTGTATCGTCAACTGAACTTAATCAGTATCCTGCGCGCCATGCCTCCCTCAGTATTGCCTTGGACCACCTGTCCAAAATACTGCCCCTCATCAGAAGGAAAACTATAACTCTGACAACCTCCTTGTCGTCCATGTCACCTTGGAAGCCTGGAATGATAACTGTTTCCTGAATGAGGCTGTCGTTATCATATCCCTAGAACATCCACTTATGTTCTAAAACTGCTTCGGACTGTTTCTCCAGGATTGGATTAATGTCAACTTATTGCATCTAGTGCAAGAACAACATCTGGTGTGGTACTTGACATCTCACGATTGACTCAATTGCCTGAGCAAGTGATCTGCCAATCATGCCCGTCCCTCTCCCCTTTAGTCTGTAAGACACATTTGGAGAGGGTGACTCCATTACCTGCAGGTACACTACCGTGCCAGGAGTCGTCCATCCTAAATACTCTTAGAATGCTGTCAAGTACCCTGATTGGGAAACCACCCAAATCTAGATCTAAAACCATAGATCTAGTAACCAGTACGTCTGATATAAAATCCATTTCCTTTGTGGGGAAACAACTGTGTGACGACCAAAGTATAACCGATTGTAGTATAGGAGTTTCTTTTCCTATTCTGTGTATGTCATCCAGATACCAGGATATCACACCCTACTACCTTCTCAACAGATCCATCCCCTATTCTGATGAAGTCAAACCCATGACTGTCACGTCAGAAATAGATGATCTATCTCCGCTACATCTGCTTTAGTCTATAAATAGACATAAGCTGCCTGTCCACCAATGCTTCCGCTGCTCCCACTGACTACGACAACCCTCTGGCAGAGTCCTATAGACGTACACTTCTAAAACTAGTTTAGAACGACGCTATACTCATCCTCCCGCCGGGTCTCGTAACCTGGAACAACAGCAATGGCAATTGTGGGTAAACAAGAACTTCCCTGTCACCGTCCTTGAGGCTACCGTAGTACCTCTCTGGTGCCTGAAGTTACCCACCTTATCTGCGGAGTGGCCAATGGAATGTCAATCCAGATTGAATCTTTAGGTTCCTTATCAAATCTTCAGTAATCGTTTGTGGTTCTGGAATCACTTCCAGTTCTACCATACTCCCACTACTGTTTTCTAAAAAAAAAAATCCATTTTTAATAAAACTGTGGCGAGTCTAGAACAATATCGCTATTGTTCATCCAGATGGTAGAAAGTCAACCCGCGTCATAGCCTGGGTCAACCCACAAACAGCCATTACAGAAACGTGCCTTGAGTTGTCCAGTGTCTGGTTTTAAGCATAAACCGAACAACTCCCCGTACCTTAACAATGTTAAGATATGAACTGTTCTATATCCAATATAGAAAACAGAGGCACTGATTTAATTGAACCAGATTCAAATCATGCAGCTGTCTCCAGTGCATGTCAACTAAATGGAGAGAGGCCGATCAGCGTTACTCAACTTAGGAATGCTTCCAATTATGAGTAACCTGAAAGAGAAGCAATTTCTCTTTATCATTACTATCAACTGAATACCATACACAAGTATCTACATCTTCGATCTCTTTGAAGAATCCCGATACTTGCTATACCTGGTTCTCTACTCTATTCAAATTACCTATAACTCCTCAAAACTTAGACCCTGTGTTTCCACGAAACACCTGTCTAAAAACTAGAGAAGTCATAAGTAAACCGAATATAGTACGAGGACCAACCCCTCTGTCCTGATGGACCCTGGACAACATACAATACTCTGTATAAGTCCCTTGAGTCTGATAACTCATTCACTGTGTGTCGTAGGTTGAAAACTGTACTTATGGTTAAGAAGAATTACACCGCTGTTTAATGCTCCTTACCTAACCATCCACTGATATAGGTAAATGTCGTAGACATAATTTCAGAAAGGTATATCTCACTCTATGAAAATAGACGTACAGATATATCAATTTGAAATTGGTGCATAACTGCGGATATTCAAAACCAAATATTTGCCGACCGGCAAACAGCCCAGGTGATTTCCTCAAATGTCACCGATTACAACGAATCCCGATATAATGAGGATGATCACCCAATTCCCAATAACCTACTCCCACTCATCATCTGTAAAACCATACAGATGTGAGAATCATACCTGGTAAATACATACCCTGGAGTAAGTATCTAATCGGGAAATCAGTTTTCTTTTAACATTACACAGTGAAACTGAAACATTAAAATGTTCCGATGGGGTATTCTGGTATTCATAGTAATGCCTCTTCCAGATTCACGACTGTAACCGTATAGTTCTTTGCCACCTCTCCAAATCCCTTCATATGTCTTTAGTCTTTACCTTCTGCACACCCTTTTAGGCCAAATGGTTTTCTTCCTTCCCTACCGTTCGGCACCAGCCTACGGTTTGGAAGAAGACTATCCAATAAGCATAATGGGTGTACTGTCCTAGTCCTAGGAGCACTCGCAATGCGAGAGAAGGTGAAGATAAAAGACACCTGAATGTACTTTATTCCTATTTCTCCTGAACCAGAATCCATCCCCGAACTGGAACAAGTTCCATTCGAGTTCGTATATAACCATACGATGGAGTATCCAAATAAACTGTGGATCTTCGTAGTGATACGGAGTGTCCTGGAGAAATACAAAGGTGATGTGGGAGTGGTAACGAAATATTTGGTTTGGTCGTGAATATCTGTTGCAATTTACTTTGCCCTCTTACTAATCCCTTGCTTTGTCTAAACTTAATACCTTCTGCACACCATCGTTATGCTAATTGGTTTTCTTCATTCCCTACCGGTCGGCACCAGCCTAAGGTTTGGAAGAAGACAATCCAATTTGCGTAATAGGTGTACTACCCCTAAACCAAGGAGTACTCGTAACCTGAGAGAGGGTAAAAGGAAAAGACAACTGAATAATCCTATCCGTTTTCTCCAGAACCGGAAACCATCCTCGAATTCCTTCGAGTTCGTATCTAACCATACGATGGTTTTGTCCAATGGAAGTGGACGTTCGTAGCAATACGGGGTGTCCTGGAGAAAAGGGTAAAAGTAGGAGTGGCAATGAGGTCTGCAACTCTGACAATCCAAAAGCCGGTGTTTAAGAAGGTTCGGTCAACTTGGTCACTGAGTCATAGTCTTAGGGTCGGGTCAATGGTCGCTGCCAAAGAGAGAGAGAAAAGAAACACTCAGCGTGCACTCTAACCTAGATCAGAATGGTTACCAATTTATCTAATCTGGAATCCTCCCACTGTACCTCAAATTCTTCTCCAAACCTAAAAGAAGAATTAGTCGGGGTTACCCGAGGAGTATACCAACTCATCAGTGGGAATCGGGATCCAACTCTCATCGCATGATAACGTGACGGAATCCGCTCACGGTATCACACTCCAGAAGGTATGCGCGTATCTGGCAAGTTTCAGTTCTTTTGAAACTCCCGATGTGATTTCTGCCCCATGCTCTTATGACCTTGGCGTGAGGTCAAAATATCATAAGTCACATGTCAAGTTCTGCCCATCATTATCCAGGTTAATTTGAATCCACCCGTACATACCCTTGACGTAGGCCAAAATAGTAGTACGACTGTCCCAAACCAACGCATCTATCTATGCAACAGATAAATACCCGGCAGCTACCAAACACTATGCCTTGGCGTGAGGTCAAAATACATAGCTTGAATACTACCGAATATTTAACTGAAATGATGGAGGGCTACGAATGGTTTCTGGTGAAAACCTTTAACGTAATGAACTTGATATCGTTGAAGGAACGGATAGCTTTTTAGAAAATATAGTGACGAAAACCTTTACTAAAGAGGTCACTCCCGGTGAAGGGATCTCGGCTCTTTCCCCGTAGAATGAGGTGCAGGATATTCCAACTGAATACCACGGTGCAAAGCAAAAGTAATCGGCTATAGTGAAGTTAATGCCCTGACGCAAACTTTTTGTCCAAGGGGTCACTCCCGGTGAAGGGATCTCGGCCCTTGCCTCGTCGACTGAGGAGCAGGATATTCCAAATGAATACCATGATGCAAAACAAAAGTAAACGTCCTTGCAATAACAGCTTTTGAAAAAGTGTTCCAACAACATCAGATTAGGTTTGTTTTTAACTTTGCATTGATTCGAATCAATGCAGTCCCATCAATTGATCACACCACAAAGAACGAAAATATACTGATGTACGTATATGCCATCCGCATTCGCCACTGGGTCCCGTCATTACCCGTTAGGTTAGCTTACTAACGACAGAGCGGGGACTGGACTAGCGCGGATGAAAAACATATACAACATCTACTAATATATATACCAATATATAGTATTTCGCTCAAGGCGTGAATAAAATGCAACATCACAGAAATGTACAGCATCACAGAACAATACAGATATCTGGGATCCCCGGGTTTCACAGAGCCACTACTGAAACCCGACGTTCCCCTGGTCGTGTGGATAGCCTGTGCAATGAAATCCTAGACCCCTACGGGCGCGGCAAGTCACCCGCCAAAACCTGAAGCGAGGCAGCCCCCTTCAGCGCCGTGAATGGACCACCCAGCACTTCACGGAATCCGGCAACTTGGGCACCCCTCCTGGGTCAACCTGTACCCCCTATGAGTGCGGCGAATAGCCCGCCAATCCTAGAGTGAAGCCCCCTCCGTCTCAATGCCATGAGATGCGGGCTTGTTGCCCTCCAGAACCCGGCTATCCGTGCACCTCTCCGCGGGGCAATCCTAGTACAGAAAGTAAAATATACATACACCGGGTACATCGACCGCAACCAGGTCGTGCCCCAAAATAATAATACAAACAGGCAGTGACGGCAGTCCACATGTCGGACGCTCGCCCCGCAATATCAAATGTACATAATACGACAACACAGTACTAGCATTGCATCCAGGCTATCCCCACGACCGATCCGCAACATCACAGCAAATACATAGAACATCAACGTGAAAGTCACGTTCGCAAATCCGTCTAACCGGGCTATAGCAGTTAGACCGGATTTACCGATCGAGTGACATTCACGGTCGCAGATATAATGTAAATACTGTGAAAAATGTGTTTAAAAAATTTCCGATTGATCAAACAATTAACAAGTGGGCCCCAAAGAAAACTGTAGCACTCACAGAAACAATTGGCCCAACTTTAATATTCCAAAGCCCATATTTTAAGCCCAGAAGGCCTCTGTAAAAAAATGGTGAAGTGATGTGAATAGTGCGCGGCGGAAGGGCCGCACAAAGGTGGTTTTCGCGGCGGTTCCGCGCTCCAACTGTGGAGTTACTTCATCAAATTTTTACAGAACTCTTAGATTGTCCAGTACATCAATATTTTACAACCTGAAAAATTTTTCGAGACTGAAAAATTTCAACAGAAACTGTCGTGGGTAAAATGCAGTTTTGGAACTTTTTGATCGATCGGAAATGCAAACACATTACACAAAGCTAGACTAAGTTAATGGGGAGGCTCTGATACCACTGTAAGTTCACGGCGGCGCCCCGGCCGTCAATCCGACGCCGGAGTGCGGAAGCGGTGAATAACTTAAATTTTTGCGGACTTTGCAAACCGGCACCACCGCGCACTTTAACCGGATCGAACCATTAACTAGTCTACGCTACAAACAAGAAAGGGAAGAGATGTACCGACGATCCAAGTCCTCCGGTCTTCATCTCCACTCCGATCTCCTCGCGGGATCTCCGTCCACATCGTCGCCTCCTCGCCGGAAAGGGCACCACATCGCCTTCGTCTTTTACGGGCTCCCGCCTCAATACCGAGGCAACTCGAGCATGAAGCCGGCAACTCGACATGCTCAAGATATGCTGTAGGAAGTGTAGTGTAGAGGCTACTTGTCTCTTTGGGGTTTGTTGCCTTTGGATGGAGGAATGAAGATAGAACTTTGGAGGGAAAATGAAGCTACCAATTTTTGCAAGGAAATGAGATGAAGAATGAAGCACACAAATGAATCTCTCATTTTTCTTCTCCTCCTAATGTGTGGCCGGCCAAGTCCTCAAGGAAATGGTGGAGGGAACAAAATACATCATGAAGGGAGGTGAGGGTAGGAGAAGTCAAAAGGTGACCACAACATCAACATCAACCATGCTTGCACACTATTGAAACCATACCCTCACTATAACACAATAAATGCAAAAGCATGGTGAAAAGATAATGATAGCTATCATAATCAATAGTTTTGCAAGAAACCCCCTCCACAAAGATTATTTGCACAATTGCAAATAACCCCCTCCATCGGAAAAGTCCGGCCGGGAAAAAGCAAAGGAAAACCGGCCGGAACGGAATGCAAACTGGCAACTCCAGAAAACTGGTCCCGTAATAAATTACAGGAAAACCCCGATACTGTGCATACACACCCGCATCTGTATTCCGTCCGGATACAAATGCAAAGAGACAAAATCTACACTGTACTAAACTAGGACCGGCTTAAACCAAAGCCGGCTAGTATTATCCGTTCGATCCTGATCCGTGCAATACCGCACGTATCTGATCGAACCCTGCCATATCTCCATACGGCCTCTACAGCGTTTCGCCCGAAAGCTGAGTAACTGAAAGTGTGGTAGACTCTAAAGACTCGTCAATACAATGGCTGTGGATTTAACCACTAGCCCGTCAGAGGTATAAGCCAATACGTAACGGGCAACCAGCTATTGACTAAAAGGGACGTCGATGAGCGAACTCATCCTGACACCCTACTGAGCCTGTCAGTGACAATATCCGTGCAGTCCGGTCCGTTCGTCTATGAGTATCGCATGGCGGGCCTAGGGGGTTGGTAAAAGTCAGACCCCCAAAAGCGGTACAAGTCGTGTCGGAGTGTAGCCCAGAACACCCTGAGATACTACTGGAATACCTACCAGTAAATCTCCTTGCCTTGGCCAAGGACTTTGTGTAATGGCTCTCCTAGACACAGCACGACCTCACCCCCAATACCGGGAGAGACGAACCCCTGAAGATACGCTCACTGCCTCCATGTGGCTCGGGACTGTACCCAACTAAAACCTGTTTGCACGACTCCTTTGAGCCGTGGTAGGGTAGTAATCAAAGTACAGTGGGAACTCACACGAGACAAATGACGATCCCCAGGTCGATGAACTAACCTGCACACATGTCACCAGGGAACTGCCATCTGACGTCTGGTATATGACCAACTAGCATGTTCCCGGCGAGTCCTGTCCGGTGTACTCATAACCCAATGAGCACCTGTATACATCTTAGGTGATCCAACTGACACCAGTGGCTTGTGAGACCGGCCACCGCCCCTCGTCGGGGTCTCGACTGTATACACTAGTCTACTAATGGAGTATCGATGCCCGGTCTCGAAACTCCCACGACTAGGGACCTTTTAAGGATATGCTTGTAGATCCCCAGCTCCCACTTATATGATCGCCCTCATACTGCTGGTGGTCAAGCAAGAATCCTAGGGGCTCTATCAACGTGTAATAGCGACGTGTCAGGTCACCTAAAACAGTACACGATGATAAAGGTAAACCAGATAGCATACTATCATCTCGAGTAAGACTGTCCTACCTGGATAGGTCCTCCCTCAATCATTACAATCACGTACCTGTGACCTAATAATTGACTCTGAGGGCACTATCTCCAACACATGACACCGGTCGGTATCCCCACGATAACCGCCGAGTCATAGGTACTGTCATCGGTAGGTATGGTTTCCCTATCAGGTTCATCGGCGTGGTCCATTGAAATACCTTTCTTGCCCCGGGGTACCTCCGGGCCCCACCATGTACCCGCACACGGCCCACGACGCCTCCTCGCATGGGGTATATATATCAGAACCGATAAATCTCATGGTGGTTGCTAAAATATCATATCAAGAGAAACCGGGTTTTTCAAATAATGCATAATTTCATGAAACTAGCACAGTCCTCAAATCCAGAAAACATCATGAAAAATCCATATCTCAATGTGAAAATCCATGAATATAATATATGCAACATTAAACTGTAATGTGAGAATATAAAGAAAAAGCCACTATTTAACTGCAACAAATTAATATATATATCTTGCGGTTCCTAATTTCTCCAAGTCTATATAACATCAAATAAAGGTGAACATATAGCTATAGCCAGATATATATGTAAACATGTGGGTATAGCAAGGTATATGTATCTACCTATCAGTAATGATGTAATATACCCTCCCGGTATAAGTGTAAGTATGTATGCAAGATGTACATGTAGCTACGTCTCATATGTCTATATACCTATCACTAATGGTACAATACCATATAGGTATACATGTAACTAGCATGTAAGCATGTCAAGGCATATGTGTAAGCATGTAGGTATACAGGTATGCTATATGTCATATGCAAAAAGGAATATGAATCAACGTCTCAATGTCCCAAACCAAACAATATCATATATGTATGTGTGTTGTGTGTGTCATGGCAATTATTGACGGTGTGAGTGGCATACAATCAGTGCTCGTGCAACATGAGCCATCAATAATAGTGCAGTGTCCTAAGGGCATAAGTCCAAGCACAACAAGTAATAATATGCAATGAGGTATATGCGCAAACCCTATATATGCAATAGAATATGCGACTAATATCATATTATCTCTAGCCTAGACGCATAACGCCATGCGGGCGATTCCCCTGTAGATGTTAAATCTACTCACCAATGCTCCTGGCTAAGTAAAGCCAACCACCTGTTTCCTTTTCTTCGCAGCGTCCGAAGTCCCCGCCTGCGAACCTGAAACATAAAACAATATAACAAGTATGTATATTAGCAAACGACTAATAACACGTACAAACTACGTTTGACCGATGCACCAACTCCAAACATACTCTCAAGTGTTCGTATTGTGGCTAACGTGCATAGCAACACTACGAAACCAACCCAAGAGTAAAACCACACAAAGTGCACGAACCGTGTCATATAACTTAACACAAGAAACTAGCTATGTGATCCCAGATTTTGTATACAGAGAAAACCAAAAAATCAAACAGGACCAAAAACACCTAAACCAAAGCATACAGCTACCGTAAAAAACCCAACCCAAAACCCCACACAAAAACCGAGGTCGCCGGATTTCAAGGGAAAGTCGCCGGCCAAAACCGAGCCCCTGGGGTTCATGCTTCAGGTGAAGGCTTAGGGTCTCAGGTACAACACAACTATATTGTTTGATTTTCTAGTATACTTTCGGGGTTACAGCAGATCACAGATATCACAAAAGACACTAAAAATATGATATTTGCACGAAACTTAATTTTAAACGTTCTAAACTAAAACTACAAGACTACACAACACTATAACATCATAAAGAACAGATAGAGATCATCACCTACTCCCACAAGCTCAAAGATCCTAGCTTTCCAAGCTCCAAAGCATCCAAGAGGCAAAACAAAGCAAAAGATGTGATTTTGGTGAGATTTTATGAAGTTTAGAGATGGATTAGTGAAGGAATGATAAGTGTTCAGTTTAGACGAGAGAAAGATGAAGAAAATGATAAGGGAATAAGTGAGAAAGAATGATAAAGAGAGAGAGAGAGGTGAGTGTAATGAGAGAGAGAGAGGTGGGTGAACCATGCAATAAATGCACACAATTCTCACCATGCCACCTCTCACAAAACAAAAATCCAAAAGAAATATCTCTCTTCTCACAACAAATATCTAGATGTTTTAGGGTTAAGCTTTAAACAAGGATTGGATTAGGGTTAAGTTGTCATTGTCACTAAGAACTAGACTAACACAAACAAACCCTCACATTAACGTGCACATATGCGTGCAAGCCATAACAAATAAAAATAAATTATTAATTAAATGTTATAAAATGTGAAGAACCCGAATTGGTAAACTTTTTACCAAAAACCCGCATTATCGTCTAAACTAACACTAATCTAAATCTAAGGCGTTACAGAATAGAATACGGTATCACATATCGTATCAATCTCGTCAATACACCGGCAGTAAGTAATGATCATATCAAATACCCACAAGCCGCAAACGGTCTGCTAAACGTAATGGCCACCCATGTATTGAGCGATCAGAAGATCAACAAGCAAGCCTGTTCACACTCCTGCGAATCCAATCAGTAACACTACCGTACAGTCCTGTCTCATCATCTGATATGTCGCATATCTCGTCTTGGGATGGTAAACGTCAGACCCCAGTAATTCGATAAGTCGTGCCGATGTGAGGCTCATAACGGGTCGAGAAACTAATGATAACACTTACCAGTATATCTCTGAAGCAGCCCTGCCTAGGGACTTCCTGTTATAGCCAATCGAGCACAACACAACATTAACCCCCAATACCGGAAGAGACGAAACCCCTCCTATCGCGCATTGCCTCCATATGATTCGGGACTGTACCCAAAAGCCACCGTTTTGCACGTTCTCTTGGACGTAGTAAGGTGGAAATCAAAGCACAATAGGAATCACACAAGACTCTATGACGATCTCAGGTCTACAAACTAACCTGTACTAGTGTCACCAGAGAACTAGTATCTGACGATATGTATAATACCATCTCGGAGTTCTCGGCAAGTCTGTTCAGTGTACACAGACTCTACTGACCACCCGTATACTATCACTAATGTTAAACACCAATGGATATGGGATCATCCATCGCCCATCTACATGGGTCGAGAAGTTTACGCTAGTCTACTCTCGTATATTGATGCCCTGTCTCGATACACCCACGACTAGGAACATTTGAAGAACGTACTTAGCGACCACTCTATCCCTACTAGTATGATCTGCATCATATTCCTGGTAGTCAAGTACCCATCCTAAAGGCTTTATCAACATGTAACATAGAGACAATCAGTATACATGTTAAGATAAAGAGCAACCAGATAGCATACTATCATGTCGAGCAAGAAAGTCCTTCCTATATTTGTCGTCACAACCCGAAATATTAGCTCGTGACCAGCACTTAAATCACGCAACGTCTAAAGACGCAACGTAATTCAAGTAAGCTGAAACCCAGAAACCTAAACTTTTAAAGAAATAAAAGAGGTGCAATTTTGAAATAAGGCATAATGAAGAAAAGTGTTTTCTTAAATGCATAGAAAAGGGAACATGAAAATGCAAGTTTATCCTACTTGTAAAACATGTTCGTCTTTTAAAAATTTGGGCAGCACCTCCCTTGTATATTTTGATCCGAAACCACAAATACATGATAACAATAAAGGCATCCCCAAGCGGGAGCTAGCTCTTCGCCAAACGGCGGATTCACAACCACGCAAATAATAAAACACGTATACGACGCCCAATCTGTGAAGATCAACACAAAAGATAATGAATAAAGCAAGACATCTACTAAAAAGTGAACATAAAACCTATCGCTCAAGTCTCGCAATTACAAGTCTTTCTAAGTCTTACTATTTATACAAATACTAGTTTTGATTGATGGAGTTGACTAGATACAATATGAAATATAAATACAATTATGGCACAATCTGATTTGTACCACCTACCAAAGAAAATCATCCAAAAGCAATCTGTGTGCCTACGATGCCGCTACCCATCCATGAGGTCAACCTGCAATAATGTGGCACAACGGAGGTGAGTTGTCAACTCATGAGTAGAAAACATCAACAGGTAGAAATCGAATAAAATAACGATTCTTAGGTCAACTATATCATAAAGGTAATACTATGACATCTAAGGTGACCGTATATAAATATGTGCCAACAATATAAATAAATGCAAGTATGCAAGTGGATATCATCCAATAATATAATCGATGCAAATATACATGTGGATCTCGTCCACTCGAAACATCATAATAGCATATGCATGTAAATATATGAGGATATCAAGAATGTGTCCATCAATGACACAACAAATCATGAAACCTGAGTGTCCAGCATCGAAACTCGAAAATATCATGAAACCCGTGTCCAGCATCGACACGTAAATCCTCATATCTCAGGCTCCGGCTATCCGGATTGGCTAATATCCATCTCATGACTCCGGTCGGTATCTTCCGGATAACCGCCAGGTCCAACTACAATCACCGGTAGGTAGTGGTCCCTCTGCCGGACTCAACGCCATCATTTGCGACCTTCTCGCCCTGGGGTACCATACCGGGTCCACCATACACCCGCAGATGGTTCCTCCTCCTCCTCGAATCGGGTGTATGATATAGCTTAAGAGCCAAGAAAACTCATGGTGGACTATACAAATATCATATTAAGAGATACCGGGTTTTTAAAACAATACATACTTTCTTTTGAAATAACCATGGTTCTCAAATTCAGAAATCTTATGAAAATAGCATATCTCAATGCGTATAATCATAAAGCATGATGTATGCGACATATAATAGAAATATAAGCATATTTGTATATAATGCAACATGGGACAGTAATATGCACATATCAAGGGAAAGTCGCTCTTTTAAAATGAATCCAGTTTTAAAATATATCCTGCGGTTCTCAATTTCTCCAAGGTCAAATGCAACATCGTATATAAAGGTGTATATGCAACTATAGCAAGTAAATTATGCAAGGAGTCATATCATGATGCAGCAATTCTACTGTGTAGTGAAATGGCAATTATCGATGTAGAAGTGTGTGAGCCGGTAAATCTGTGTAAGTGTGACATACGCATCATCGATAATGGTGCAGTTGTACTAGCACAGGTATATACAATGCAATGAGAATAACATGAATGTAGCATAAAGTAAATAATCAGCTAAATGCGATAAGGTATACATATCTAACATGACCAAGTCGGTGAATCTATCAATCGGCCTCCTCTAGTCAAGGGTAAGGATCAATCATCAATTAACTTATCACGTACGGTAACTCATTGTACGGTGTCACTAAACAGTTTGAGATCCTAACAACTTATATGACAAGGAAGGTACGAACCTCACGTCTCGTACGGCTTATCATTCGAGATTCATAACATTATCCATATATATACCTATCTCACAGGTCACATCCGTATCAAACTCATATCATGGGACCGGCAAAGGTATCAATTATCATATATCAACTCGCATTCATATTGTTGGATATATGTATGCCCTAGTGGCCATTATATGATAGTGGATGTATTTATACATGTATATATATATATTCAGTGTACATTCATGCTCGACATGATAGTATGCTATCTGGTTTTTCTTTATCTGACATGTTGATTTGATCATGCTTTCATTCATTCACACATGCCCTGAGGATATAGGCTTGACTACTGTGATTATGATGGAGATCATACTAGTGGGACATCTGTAGTTTATAAGCATATCCTGAAATGTCCCTAGTCGTAGGTGTATCAAGACGGGGCATCGATATACTAGAGTAGACTAGTGTATATGATACTAGACCCATATGATGGGCGATGGATGTTCCCACATTCATCGATGTTTGACATCGAGATCGTATATGGGTGCTCAGTGGTGACTGGGTACACTGGACGGACTCACCGAGAACTCCTATATGGAATTATATCTATCGTCGGATAGCAGTTATCAGGTGACACTGGTGCAGGTTAGTCTGTAGAACCGAGATCGTCATAGAGTCTTCTGTGTTCTCCCACTGTACTTTGATTACCACCCTACCACGGCTCTACTGAGTCGTGCAAACAGGTGGCCGTTGGGTACAGTCCCGAGACACACGAAGGCGATGAGCGATATGAGGGGTTTCGTCTCTCCCGGTATTAGGAGTTGATGCTGTTCTGTTCTCGACTGGCTATATCAGTAAGTCCCTGGCCAGGGCTGTTGAGATTTACTGATAAGTGTTATCTGTAGTTTCTCGATCTGTTATAGACCTTTAATCGGCACGACTTATTGAGTTATTGGGGTCGAAGTTACCATCCCTAGACTCGATATGCAGCATATCTGACGAAGAGACCGGACTGTACGATAGTGTTGCCGGTTGGCTCGACGGGAGTTGTAATAGGTTCGCTTGTTTTCTTCTGATCGCTCAATACCCGGGTGGCCGTTACATTTAGCTGACCGCTTGCGGCTTGTAGGTATTTGATATGATCATTACCTATTGCTGGCGTATTGACGAGTCTTCGAGTCCCACAATGAAGTTTCCTGGCTCAGGCGAAAAGATATGGTGTGCATATGAGATATGCGCGGGGACCCGATTAAATACAGATATGTGATACCGTATATTAATCGGGCATTTTCTATTGGTCAGGTCGTATGTGATATGACCGGTTTGCAAAATCAAGTGTTGATTTAACAAATGACTTTTAGATTAATTCTATAATCAAACTCTTTTTCTATTTTTGTATGCATGCATGTATGCATATGATGATGTGCATTGATACATACATAAATACATAGTATCATGGTTGTTGATACATGTTTGGTGGCAATGCAAGACTTACATTGTAGAATTATCTATTTATTTATCATTTAGGAAAAGAGAAAGGATAATTCACACAAAGTTTATACTTATCATCTTTGACCATGCTTCAACCACCATTTAAGCTTGAGTTAATTATCCTTTTGTCTTTAACCCATTTGATAAAAATCTAGATGATTCTAACCATGGTTGAAGTGAGAAAGGATTAATATAGTTTATTCTTTTCTTATTTGAATTATTATTCACTCTCATTTCCTTTTCCTTGTGTGAGAAAGCTTAGCCACCATCTTCTTCTTCCTCTCTTGATAATTTCCTTTGAGTGAGGTTGATAAAAGAAAGAGTTTTGATTATAGAATACAAACCACATCATCATACTACACACATCTAGCCGGTTTGTGTAGGGTGTTTGCTCTACTTCATTCACATATTGAGTAAAGCAAGGAGCTTTAGGCAAAGGAGCTTCGGGTGGATCGTCGTGGACTTAGAAGACCTCAAGCGAATCTTTTTCCAACCCTCAAGTAACCAAGGAGTCTAGCGTAGGGAGATACAAAGGTTGTACTCTCAAAACCCTAGCCTTTATTACTTGTGATGTTGTCTTTGTATTGAAACCCTAATTTTCTAGTGATGATTCTTTGTATGTTCACTTAGCACCTTAAAAAATTTGATTTTGAGACATGTGATTCTTCCAAACCCTTCATGAGGTGCTAGGTAAACCTAACTTTGGTATTAGAGCCAAGATAGAACTTTAGGCGAAGCTTTAATGAAGTTAAAACTCCGATCGAACCAAAAATACGGTTTTTTGAGCCTTCTCTGGACATTTTTTCAAAACTGTGTTTTTTCAGTATTAAAAATCCTTAAAAAATTCAGCAGGGAAATCTAAGTAACACTGTATAAAACGAAGCTTTAAACAGTATATTCCACCGCGGAACCGCGGCCAGAGCTTGCTTAGGCCACGATTCCGCGGCCGTACAGAGAAGATAATGCCTCGTTTTTGTACAGTATTGTTAAGAACTGATTGTATTTATTATTGGGTATTTTTAATCTGATTCAAGTATTGAATGTTCTGGGGATTGTTTTGGATTCGGTGATTCAATCGGAATTTTAATTTCGTGCCTTTTTCGGATAATTTAGAAATTAGTAAAATGTTCGAACGAGTATCATTAACTCACTTCTTCACGGGGTTTAAATCTTTCGGAAATACGTGCAAATTAAGTGGTGTACCCTCTAGAAGACAACAAACCTTAACTCGATTATGTGACCATCCTGAACTGCCTTTTGAACCTTAGGGTTTAGGGCAGTACGGCGTGCCACATGTGAGGCGTTGGCTTGACCCTTCTACGGCTGGACCACTGCTATTGTGTTACATTCTAGGATTTTTGAACTCCGCTCAAGTGTTGAGCTTTAGGAAATTTTGGGTATTTGATTATTCGATCGAAAAGTTTAATCCTGTCTATTTATCTGGAATGTGATACAATATGTGGAATTCATATAGTTAGGCATGAAATGCGAAGTATGTGATATTTCGGATTTACGATGTTTAAAGAGTATGTGGATTCCAAATGTTGTAGTTTTACACTTTCTTTTCTGTGACCGTAAGTGTAGTATGTCGCATATCGCCGGTTTCATTGCTATACATCAACGACAATCGGGGTACGCATACTTACGTTGATGATATATGATATTATGTGTTGCTGAGATATGATGTGCAGGATTGTCGCGATTGAATAGCCGGTTTTTTTTATGTGAGATGAGAGTTTTCTTTTCATTCATGTAAAATTCAAATGTAATGTAATATTCTTTTATTTGGGGCACTTCCGGGTTGAGGTTGATGTCACCAGTGTTGTATATTATTTACTTTTCCGCATTAGGATAGACCCAAGGAGGGGAGCAAAAGTGACCGGGTTCGAGGGTTCAGTGGGAGGCCATCTCGAGGAGTCGAGACCGGGTCTCCTAAACTCCAGGATTGGTAGGGTCGTTTGCCGCTCTCGTAGGGGTCTAGGTGTGTAGGCTTGGCTATTCATCGGGACTGTGGAATCCGTATTTTCTATTGTTGGCTAAATACTAAATACGGACGTCCTAGTATATCCCACATTATATCGGTGTTTCTGCTGCCTGTGTTCTGTGATATTTGAGACGAATGATATATTATATATGAGATATATAGTTGACGTTGCTTATGTTTTACACCCGCGCTAGTCCTGTCCCGGTATGCCGTTAGTTAAGTAACCTAACGGTGCATAACGGAACATTGCGGCGAATGCGGATGGCATAAGCGTACGTTGTATTGTCGTTTCTTTTCTGTGATTGGCTTAAGGACTTAAATGATGGGACTACATTAATATGATTAATGTAAAGAAAATAAACCTAAAAAGATGTTGGAGAATCGGATTTAAAAACCACTCGGCTCTTTATAAAAAAGCTACATTTCAAAACTGCGGAGCTTAAGCCACTCCTTTTGAAAACCATTTGATTCTACGGCGATATCAAGTTCAAAGCGTTAAAGATTTTATTAAAAATCATCCGCAACCCTACGTCATTTTAGGAAGTAGAGTACTTAGTATTCGTGCTACGTTTGTTGACCTTAGCCAAGGCGTAGTGTACGGTAGCTAAGTGATATCTTCCTATAATGCATATGATGCAGATTAATTAGGACGGGCATATGACTTTGTTGACCTTAGCCATGGGTCATGTAAACGGGTCTGATTAATCAAGAAATGACGGGTTGAACTTGATTAGTGCTTGTGATTTATTTACCATAGCCAAGGTCATGAGTGCTAGGGGTAAAAATCACATCGGGAATTTCAATAGTTAAAATTTGCAATGAGATTGCATACCTTCAATGTGATGGTTGGATCCCGATCCCACTGTGGGCAATAGCTGCTCCCAGGAGAGTTTTGCAATTTACAATTAGCTAACTCATTAGGTATCTAGAAAGGTGTTAACGGGGCTACGCCTCTGGGAAAACGAGGTTTACTTTAATTAGGTCCGTGCGAAAGCACGGGAAACCTCCCTCAAGTACCGACACTGGCCTGGCTGAACGGTTAGCGAACTTATAGACTGTAATTAATCCTGGCTAGTTTTCTTTTTAAGGTTTGAAAGAAAAACTTGATTAAAGCAGTGGGAGACATCGATTAGACAAGATAATAACTAATCTGATCTTTGCAAGGGCTTTCGCTGAGTGTATTCTTTTCTCTCTCTTAATGGCAGATACCAATGACTAGACTCAAGCTTCTACTAGATAAAAATAAACTGAATGGGACCAATTATAAAGACTGGCTGAGAAATCTGAAAATTGCCTTGACTTATGATAAAGTATCATCTGTCCTCATGGCTCCAGCCCCGCCCGTCCTAGGTCCTAAATCCTCAATTGCTGACAAAGAAGTCTGCAAGACATGGGACGCTGACTGTGCCACGGCCAAATGCCTCGCGCTTGCATCGATGGATAACACACATCAAAAGCAGCACGAGAATATAGACATTCATGATATATTCCTCTATACAAAGGAGTTGTATGGAGAGCAATCCCACGTATTACGATACGAAGTATCAAAGAAATTGTTTCAGATGCTAATAGCCCCTGGCACACCAGTAGGAGACCATGTTCTGAAGATGATAGCTCTCATAGAAGAGCTTGAGGACCTTGGATGGACGATGGACAACGAACAATATATGGATATTATTCTGCAGTCCCTCCCCTCCACCTTTGCTCAATTCATAGTTAACTTCAACATGCTTAACATGGAGAAGGAACTACCTGAACTCCTTAATATGTTAAGGAGTGCAGAGAGCACACTGAAATCAGTGAAAACTCCCGTTTTGAGTGTTGGGCAATCTTCTTCTTCTCGTCCAAAGGCTAAGAACAAGGGAAAGAAAAAGAAGAAGCCCACCAATCCTAGGGGTAGAGTTAAAAAGGTTAAGGGGAAGGACAAGTCCAAAGCTGGAGAATCGGGGAAAGGTGAATGTTTTCATTGCCACAAAACAGGACATTGGAAGCGCAACTGTACGGAGTACTTAAATCTCAAGAAGAAGCATGGGGATGCTTCCGCTTCAGGTGTGTTTGTGACAGAAAACTGTTTTTCAATAAACTCTGCTTCCTGGGTATTAGATACTGGTTCAGGTTCTCACATTTGCAATTCTATGCAGGGGCTGAGAAATAGCAAGGTTTTGAAGACAGGTGACCATACTCTCCGCGTTGGAAATGGTTCCAATATACGTACAGTCGCAGTGGGAGAGTATCACTTGGGGTTGCCATCTGAGTGTATATTGGTTTTGAACCCATGTTATTTTGTACCTAGTATGCTTTGTAATATAATATCCGTTTCTTTTGTAGACAATGAAGGGTATAATTTTGTATTGCAGAACAATGTTATGAACATTCACCTGAATCAAATGTTGGTTTGGTATGCTACGCTTAATAACGGGATATACGTCCTAAATCAACACACAGTTTTCAGCATACAACACACTAATAAAAGAAAACTTTCAGAAATAAATGAACCTTTTCTTTGGCACTGTAGACTTGGTCATATTAACGAAACAAGACTAAACAAGTTATACAAAGATGGATATTTAAACCCTTTTGAATATAAATCTTATGCGACTTGCCCGTCTTGTATCAAGGGTAAAATGACCAAAACTCCGTTTACCGGACACGGAGAAAGAGCTACCGAGCTCCTAAGACTCACACATAGTGATGTATGTGGGCCAATGTCCACATAGGCTAGAGGCGGTTTTTCTTACTTCTTTACTTTCACTAACGATTTCTCAAGATTCGGTCATGTATTTTTATTAAAGTACAAATCCGAAGCTTTCGAGAAATTCACTGATTATAAACAAGAAGTAGAAAAACAAACCGGCTTGAGTATCAAGATGCTTCAATCAGATCGAGGTGGGGAGTTCCTCAGTACAGAATTTGCAAACTTCCTAAAAGAGAATGGGATTCTCTCTCCGCTCACTCCTCCTTACACACCACAGCACAACGGTGTGTCAGAACGACGGAATAGGACCCTATTAGATATGGTCTGTTCCATGATGAGTGATGCTGAGTTACCCGTCTCATTTTGGGGGCATGCATTGGAGACTGCAGCGTTTCTACTGAACAGGGTCCCAACCAAAACCGTGTCTACCACGCCATATGAGATATGGCATGCGAAGAGACCATCTCTTAAGAGAATTAAGATTTGGGGTTGCCCGGTCTATGTTAAAAAGCAGAATCCGGACAAACTCGAGACACGGTCAGTCATGCGTATTTTTGTAGGATATCCAAAGAACTCTTATGGGTATCTTTTCTACCACAAGGAGGAACAAAAGGTGTTTGTTTCTCAGCATGCCACATTCCTGGAAAAAGAGTTTTTCACAGATAAAGATGATGGCAATGTGGTGGATCTAGAAGAGGTTCTAGAGACACAAACTACAAATGACGACTTAGTTGAACCGGCTGTTGCAATACAAACTAAGGAACCTCAGCCACTCCGTAGGTCTGGTAGGACTTCTCGCCCACCGGAGAGGTACTACGGTTTTCTCATTGATGGTGACAGAGAAGACTGCATCATGGAGGATGATGATCCTACCAGTTTTCAGCAAGCTATCACGAGTGGAGACTCTGTGAAGTGGCTGGATGCCATGAGATCCGAAATAGAGTCTATGTACACCAACAAAGTATGGACTTTGGACGTTGTACCCCCTGGGGTAAAACCTGTGCGGTCCAAATAGATCTTTAAAAGAAAGATTGTTGTAGATGGGCAGGTAGAGACCTATAAGGCAAGACTTGTGGCGAAGGGTTTTCGTCAAAGACCAGGTTTGGATTATGACAAGACTTTTTCGCCCGTAGCCATGCTTAAATCCATTCGGATCCTACTTGCTATTGCTGCTCACTACGACTATGAAATCTGGCAGATGGACGTTAAAACGGCATTTCTAAATGGGGATTTAGAAGAATGCGTTTATATGGATCAGCCAGAGGGCTTCATTGACAGTGGGAGCAGCGGGAAAGCATGTAGATTGCTTAAATCCATATATGGGTTAAAGCAGGCATCATGGAGTTGGAACATCTGTTTCGATGGTGTTAACAAAGTGTTTGACTTCATCAAAAATCCAGATGAACCTTGTGTTTATAAGAAAGCTGTAGGGAGAGCTGTCACATTTCTCGTATTGTACATGGACGACATTCTTCTGATAGGAAATGATATTTCTATGCTGCAGTCGGTCAAATCTTTCTTATCACTAAGGTTCTCCATGAAGGACCTAGGTGAATCCACATACATTCTGGGCATAAGGATCTATAGGGATAGATCCAAGAGGTTATTGGAATTGTCCCAAACAAGGTACATCAACACCATCCTAAAAAGGTTTAGTATGGAAGACTCCAAGCGGGGTGCCTTACCCTCTTGCCATGGGGTCACTCTCTCCAAGGACTCTTGCCCAAAGACCGATGAAGAGAGAGCTCTCTTGAGCATTATACCCTATGCTTCGGCAGTAGGATCTATAATGTATGTGATGTTATGTACACGCCCAGATATAGCTTATGCACTTAGTGTTGTAAGCAGGTATCAATCCAACCCAGGGGAGAATCACTGGATAGCTGTGAAGAAATTCTTAAGTACTTGCGAAGGACTAAAGAATTTTTCTTGGTGTATGGTAATGGAGATCTCCAAATGGAGGGCTTTACCGATTCGAGCTTCCAGACCGATAAGGACGACAGCAAATCTATCTCAGGGTTTGTATTTACCCTCAATGGAGGGGGGGTAAGTTGGAAGAGTTCCAAACAGGATACCGTTGCAGACTCTACGATCGAGGCTGAGTACATTGCTGCGAATGATGCCGCCAAGGAAGCCGTCTTGATGAGAAAGTTCATCTCGGAGCTAGGAGTAGTTCCAACCATTATTGATCCAATAACATTGTATTGTGATAATAATAGGGCTATGGCGTTAGCCAAGGAGCCCAGGTCCCATCAGCGATCCAGAAATATCCTGAGGCGCTTTCATTTGATCCGGGAGATTGTAGATCGCCACGAGATCGAGATTAGGAGAGTAGACACAAAGAATAACACCGCGGATCCACTCACCAAGGCCCTCCCACTGCCGCAGCATGAGCGACTTTTTGAGATGTTGGGTATGAGATAAGCCAATAACTGGCCTTAGTGCAAGTGGGAGATTGTTGGATATATGTATGCCCTAGAGGCCATTATATGATAGTGGATGTATTTATATACATATATATATATATTCAGTGTACATTCTTACTCGACATGATAGTATGCTATCTGGTTTTTCTTTATCTGACATGTTGATTTGATCATGCTTTTATTCATTCACACATGTTGATAAAGCCCAGAGGATATTGGCTTGACTACTGTGATTATGATGGAGATCATACTAGTGGGACATCTGTAGTTTATAAGCATATCCTGAAATGTCCCTAGTCGTAGGTGTATCAAGACGAGGCATCGATATACTAGAGTAGACTAGCGTATATAATACTAGACCCATATGATGAGCGATAGATGTTCCCACATTCATCGATGTTTGACATCGAGATCGTATACGGGTGCTCAATGGTGACTGGGTACACTGGACAGACTCACCGAAAACTCCTATATGGAATTATATCTATCGTCGGATAGCAGTTCTCAGGTGACACTGGTGCAGGTTAGTCTGTAGAACCGAGATCGTCATAGAGTCTTGTGTGTTCTCCCACTGTACTTTGATTACCACCCTACCACGGCTCTACTGAGTCGTGCAAACAGGTGGCCGTTGGGTACAATCCCAAGACGCACGAAGGCGATGAGCGATAGGAGGGGTTTCGTCTCTCCCGGTATTGGGAGTTGATCGCACGCTTTTGGCGTGTCGGATGTTCAAAGTTCTAAAGTTTACCGCGATCAGGACGGTGTCGCTATGCAGCTAGCCGGTTGAGCACGGGTCGATCCACAGGGAGATGGTTGTATGTCCGTTCTTGTTTTAGATGAGTTAATAAAGAATGTGTATATGTTTGTTCAATTCTATCCTAAGTGTTTTATATGCAGGTATAAAGTTGTTAAGAAAAAGATACGAAAGTGTAAGCTAAAGAAATCCGCACTCAAAACCTTTGAGCCGAGTCTTGACCAATTGAAGCTAGAGCAATTGGCAACAACGTGGATTAGGGGATTTAAGCACGGTATTCGTAGAATCCGGCTTATTTACCCTTGTCCTTCCGTTCTTGTCTCTTGCTTTCGCCTCCGGCCAAACCGAACGCAACCGGTCGCGGTTAGGAATCACCGTTACCTTGGTAGGGTAGGGTGCCTAACGGAGTGCTTGCGTATCGTTTGGGCAAAGTTCAATGGAAAATAACGGGAAAAGGAAATGAGCAAAGAAACATTAACTTACAATATCGTATTTATTCTTAACAACAATAATTACAACCATTCACAAAAACGAACCAAAAAGAGCAAAAGAAAAGAAAAGATAACAAGTAAGTAAATGCATGGAATTTAAGTTCAAGAAAGTAAAGCATGAATGTAAAGCAAGTAATAAAAAGCAAGAAATAAATAAGCAAGAAAGTAATTACAAGAACATAGAACTCAAGTCATGCATGGGATCAATAGCCAACCCTTAAACTTGCAAGCTCAATCAAGAGATTGCAAGATCAAGAGAAGGGTAAAGAACTCATGTGAAATGAAGCACTAATTCCATAAGAAGATACAACCCTTGAGATCAATAACAAACGCTTAAACATTCAAGCTCAATGAAGAGGTTAAAAGATCAAGAGAAAGCAAAAATCTCAAGTGGAAGTTAAAACAAAAGAATGATACAAAAACCCTCATCTTCATTTAACATCCACTCAATGCTCTCATTACATTTTCATGGAGGAAAGATGAAGAATAAGAAGAAGAAAACTAAAACTAGCAAAAAGAGGCTTAAGAATTTCACCCCTTGGTTTGGCTCAGTTCTGGGGTATTTATAGGAGGGGAACTGGAAACCTAGGGCAAGAATTTGCCCCTACAAGAAAAAACCAACATGCCCCTGAAAAATGACAACGAGAGGAGACTAAATGGCCGCGGTTCCGCGGCCTAAGCGTGCTTATGCCGCGGAACCGCGGCCGTTTAGTGGAGTTAGGCCATGAAATTTGGTGGTTTTCCCTAGTTTTTAGTACTCTTCAGTGTGGTATATGACTTTTTCTCAGAAACTCTTCCCATTTCTTCCAGAATTTCAGTAGATCAAAAGGTGATGTGGATCTTTTGCCAAGATTTCCTCGAGCTCCGCGTAGATATGTTGGATCTTGTGTTGACATTGAGCTTTGTGCATGAAAATGACATCGATTTGCCATTTTGTCCCTTAAACTGGTGTGTGGCAACATACGGATAGAGAGCGGAGACCCGTGTTTTATCTGTTGTTGGCAGTAATCCGGAATTTTACGTACTTTTCTATGAATTTCACTGTCTAGAGTTGAGAACCAGTATCCTGTAAATATGTAGCAAACACTGATTAAAAGCACCTGCCTATAAACAAACGAGCGTAAGAATGGGCGGTATAAAATGCAATATTCTGGTATGAACAAATACCCCCAAACTTAACTTTTGCTCGTCCCGAGCAAAACCAATTATTCACAAAAATAAAATCCTAACCGCACTTTCGCAGGGAACGCGATTGCACTTAGCGCGTGCAACAAGCCGTTAAACCTCTAGGTGTCCCTAGTAGGAGGAGTGTTGTCTCCTGAGGGTTTTCAGCGGATTACACCCACAAAATACCGTCAAGCTAGTGTTATAAGTTAACATCGATTCTACTCCTACAATTTAGTATTTACGTTAGAAATTCTATCATCCTAAGTTAGAAATATCCAACCCTTATTTTTCACACCTCCTATCTATTTAACCTTGGATCTCCTGAGTTTTCCTTCTAAAGTGCGGCCTCAAATCAGGGATTTTTATCAACTTTACAGAAAACACAAGTCTTATTGTTTATTTCTATCTTTTATCCAAACATCGATTGTATACCACTACGTGTGTGTATATTTGCACCTCTACATTCAAGAATTCAATTCAAACTATAATACCATTGCCCTAATACCTAATACTACTTCTTTTCATTAAGGATGGACGGATTTGTTCACACACCTTTCATGCGACTATTAATGCTTCTTGAGGCACTAACGACCGATTACTGAATGTGTGAACTTTAAAGCGTAAATAGCAGTTTCCAGGTCTTGACTTTATTCTATATTTTTTTTTTCTTTTTCTTTTTATTTTTCAAGACCGGATATATTTTTCAACATGCTCTTTTGGTGTTTAGCTTTAAATACCGTTTTTTCTTTCATACTAGGCTTTCAGGCAAGAGTATTTCTAGGTATCCTCTACTATCCTAAGTTTCAAGGTACGTGTAAGTGCAGTTTGTAGGGTATATACTTTCTAAATTTGAACTCAAGAAAAGAAACTATTTTTCAGACTTATCTTCCAGTAAAGCTTCAATACTTTCCCTTCATCTTGACTTAACTCAAGAACTGAACTCAAAAAACTGTAAGAACGTATACTCACCAAAGTTGGACAGAATGAGGGTTATTTTAAGGATTTTCAATTCCTAAGTCTAGAATTTAGTTATTTCTAACATATCAACTAAACTTTCAGAATAAAAATCTAAGTTACCCTATTAGCTAACTTGACGACAAAGTTTTTATATTTTTTGGAAAATTTTCAATTTTTGTGGGATTTTAATATAGTATGCAAATGTAAAATATACAAATGCACACCCCCAAACTTAAACTTGACAGTGCCCTCACTGTCAGGCTACACCAAGAGGGTCAAAATTGTCGGCGCTCCCTAGAAACAAATTATATACAAAACAAAACGGAAAATAAAAAATATATACAAAAAGGAGTCCCCCCAAACTTAAGTAAAACAGTGTTTCCACTCTTAAGCGTTGAAGTTCAGGATTAGGGGGGAAAGAGAATAGTATCAAGCTATACAAGGCCTTACAAAGGCCAAAAGTTAACACCAACCATTCAAAAATTCTATCTCTGTAAGATACGGGTTGGTGAAAGAAGGTGAAGAGGAAAGAAATGGAGATTACGCGAGACCGTATGGAGATAGAAGCGGGATACGGTCTCGGTATATGAGAAGAAGAATGGCGGAAGGGAGAAAGAAGTGGAATACGAACTTGAGGGTGAAAATGGAGTGAATAGATTAACACAATTTGTGATGACCGATGTGTGAAAAGCGATTGTGCTAATATATTAACCCGTCGAGAAATGGGGTCAAATCCCTCAAGATTCGTGAGAAACCATGGGTATGCCGAACTTGGTAAACCAGATAATGGAAATGGAAGTGATACAGTTACTTGTAGGGTCGGAATGATGGAAAGGGTAGAGGAAAGTGATCGAGGAGGGGTATCAGGTAAAGGTTCGGGAGGGGGTACACAGTCAATGGAAGGGACAGGATGAATTGGAAAATCCGAATAATCAATTAAAACTGGTTCATCCTCAAAAATTTCCTCAATGTTCTCCTCAAAAATTAGCTAATCCATGCAAATTTCATCGAAATCTAGACGCGTCAGGGGTTCGGGAAAAACAGTTAATGACTCGGGATGATGAATTGGAGAAAAAAACTCTGCCAAATCTACAGGTTCATCATCCAAAATATTCCCGGCGTCAATATCCTCAATCAAGTAAAAGTCAATTTTCTCAGACACCTCATCAAAAGCATGGATTTCAATCGATTCTGGTTCTAAGATGGAGGTGTAGAGGTCAAAAGGATGGGGTGTGGTTTCACTTGGCAAGGTCCCTTCACAATCGGGTAAATCAAACACTGCAAAGTCGCACAACTTATCAAACATTCTATTTTCAATTGATAATTCAGTTGGGACACTTGATAGACTTTCAACGCAGGAGTTGTGGGATTCAATTTGAAATGGGTAGGTTTGATTTGGAAGGGGGTACAGCTCACTCTCTCCACTCAAATTCTCAATCTGTCCAACCGCCTCATCATACATTAGAAAATTAGGAGCTAGTTAGAAACTAGCTACCGGGTCAGTAGGTGGTATGAGGGTGGCCATGGACGCATTCAAATCCATCATCTGTTGGCATGACACTACCCTAAAGTCTTCCAACGACTGTTCCAGACTAGACATGGGTTGTGACGGGGTTTCACTAAAAGATTCAAAGTTGTTTGGATACTGAAAACTCCCAAATGGCTGTTCAGAAGCAATGTCTAGGGAAGGTACAAAAGTCGGGTAGGACTGGTAGGAATTGAATGGCTGGACAGGGGTAGGATCAACATTTGGATACGAAGGTGAATGGAAGTGTTGATCCCAAGAATTTGAAGTGGTGAAAGGAGTGAAAGATCGGCTATGAGATTGTTCAATACGTTCAGCGATGGACAAAGGACGACTTGCAAAAGTGGTATCAACATAAGCGGGTGCGGGAGGTTGAAAAGGTTGATACAAAGTGGAATGCGGAGGGCAAGTGTTTGTCCTAGACGCGTCTATGCGATCTTTCAATGACATTTTGGGCATGGAGGGGACGTTCGATGTTCGGCCAAAGCAAGAACCGTAAGAAGTAATGTCTGGTTGTGGGTACCAAAGTTCGACAAGAGTTTTGCGAGGTGGGGTACCCATGATATGAAGAGCGAAAGAAAGAAAGGCAGAGAAAAGGAGGGGTAAAAAAATTTTGATTTTTTTTTTATAATTTTTTTTATCTAGATATTAACAAAAGAATGAAATATATACACAAAAAGAATTTGGACAAAAACAATCACGACACAAAAATACCACACGCCTAATCGTTCTAGGGTTCACCTAGGTCAACTAGACCTGCTCCAGAACTTGATTGTCGAAGTAAAACTGTGTCGAGAAACGGGCTCAAGATACACTGATCACGAGGCCGGGTAAGTGCAGAGATAAGGGGAGGTTTTCCAACGCTTTCGCGAAGTTCCTTAATTAAATAACCCTTTCTCTCTTGGCGGTTTCGCCGTTAAACTTTCCTAGACACCCCGTAAACAATGTACCGTTAAGCGAGGTTCTAAACACGGTTAACTTCTCCTAATGAGCGCGAAGTCCTTAAGGCTTAAAGTCTAATTTCTTTTAAAATTTGTGCGGGTAAACGTTATGCTCAAGTTCGTGATTTGTGGGCCACGGAAAAGGTGATGAAATCCTTTACCGTATATTATGGGGTCCGCTTGCCCTTAAGTCCGTATTAATTTATGCAATGCGCAATTCAATAAAAATTCTATAAAAAATCAAACAATCGTTTTTTAGTTTAAGCACGGCACTGCAACAAATACGGGTTAGTCAATTTTTAGCGTTTGCTAGCGAACTTGCAAAGAATCTTGCAAAGAATAGTATATTGGATGCGTTGGATTTGAGAAGAAGGTGTTAGTAAAGTACGTACCGTTAAGTTTTTGGGTTAGGAAACCCCTGTTGAATCAAATCTGGTAAGCTTGAAAAGTTCGCTTGCGCGGGTCAAACTACCCGGATCTTTAGCACTGTACTTTGCAATCACTTTAGCCTTGAACGTACACTTTGCTCCCCACAATCGTCGTTTGCAAATCCGCAAAAATCTGCAGACTTGCTCACAAAGATGATCAAAAATAACAATTTTTTTTTTACAAATATATACAAAAAGAATGTTAACCCGAATAACAAGAAAGAAAATACGCTACCGTCTCCCCGCAACGGCGCCATTTGATCGCACGCTTTTGGCGTGTCGGATGTTCAAAGTTCTAAAGTTTACCGCGATCAGGACGGTGTCGCTATGCAGCTAGCCGGTTGAGCACGGGTCGATCCACAGGGAGATGGTTGTATGTCCGTTCTTATTTTAGACGAGTCAATAAAGAATGTGTATATGTTTGTTCAATTCTATCCTAAGTGTTTTATATGCACGTATAAAGTTGTTAAGAAAAAGATACGAAAGTGTAAGCTAAAGAAATCCGTACTCAAAACCTTTGACCCGAGTCTTGACCAATTGAAGCTAGAGTAATTGGCAACAACGTGGATTAGGGGATTTAAGCACGGTATTCGTGAAATCCGGCTTATTTACCCTTGTCTTTCCGTTCTTGTCTCTTGCTTTCGCTTCCGGCCAAACCGAACGCAACCAGTCGCGGTTAGGAATCACCGTTACCTTGGTAGGGTAGGGTGCCTAACGGAGCGCTTACGTATCGTTTGGGCGGAGTTCAATGGAAAATAACGCGAAAAGGAAATGAGCAAAGAAACATTAACTTATAATATCGTATTTATTCTTAACAACAATAATTACAACTATTCACAAAAACGAACCAAAAAGAGCAAAAGAAAAGAAAAGATAACAAGTAAGTAAATGCATGGAATTTAAGGGCAAGAAAGTAAAGCATGAATGTAAAGCAAGTAATAAAAAGCAAGAAATAAATAAGCAAGAAAGTAATTACAAGAACATAGAACTCAAGTCAAGAATGGGATCAATAGCCAACCTTTAAACTTGCAAGCTCAATCAAGAGGTTGCAAGATCAAGAGAAGGGTAAAGAACATATGTGAAATGAAGCACTAATTCCATAAGAAGATACAACTCTTGAGATCAATAACAAACCCTTAAACTTTCAAGCTCAATGAAGAGGTTAAAAGATCAAGAGAAAGCAAAAATCTCAAGGGGAAGTTAAAACAAAAGAATGATACAAAAACCCTCAACTTCATTTAACATCCACTCAATGCTCTCACTACATTTTCTTGGAGGAAAGATGAAGAAGAAGAAGAAGAAAACTAAAACTAGCAAAAAGAGGCTTAAGAATTTCACCCCTTGGTTTAGCTCAGTTCTGGGGTATTTATAGGAGGGGAACTGGAAACCTAGGGCAAGAATCTGCCCCTATAAGAAAAGACCAACATGCCCCTGAAAAACGACAACGAGAGGAGACTAAATGGCCGCGGTTCCGCGGCCTAAGCGTGCTTATGCCGCGGAACCGCGGCCATTTAGTGCAGTTAGGCCATGAAATTTGGTGGTTTTCCCTAGTTTTTAGTACTCTTCAGTATGGTATATGACTTTTTCTCAGAAACTCTTCCCATTTCTTCCAGAATTTCTGTAGATCAAAAGGTGATGTGATGTGGATCTTTTGCCAAGATTTCCTCGAGCTCCGCATAGATATGTTGGATCTTGTGTTGACATTGAGCTTTGTGCACGAAAATGACATCGATTTGCCATTTTGTCCCTTAAACTGGTGTGTGGCAACATACGGATAGAGAGCGGAGACCCGTGTTTTATCTGTTGTTGGCAGTAATCCGGAATTTGACGTACTTTCTATGAATTTCACTATCTAGAGTTGAGAACCAGTATCCTGTAAATATGTAGCAAACACTGATTAAAAGCACCTGCCTATAAACAAACGAGCGTAAGAATGGGCGGTATAAAATGCAATATTCTGGTATGAACAGGAGTTGATGCTATGCTGTGCTCGACTGGCTATATCAGTAAGTCCCTGTCCAGGGCTGTTGAGATTTACTGATAAGTGTTATCTGTAGTTTCTCGATTTGTTATAGGCCTTTAATCGGCACGACTTATTGAGTTATTGGGGTCGACGTTACCATCTCTAGACTCGATATGCAACATATCTGACGAAGAGACCGGACTGTACGGTATTGTTGCCGGTTGGCTCGATGGGAGTTGTAACTGGTTCGCTTGTTTTCTTCTGATCGCTCAATACTCGGGTGGCCGTTACGTTTAGCTGACCGCTTGCGGCTTGTAGGTATTTGATATGATCATTACCTACTGCCGGCGTATTGACGAGTCTTAGAGTCCCACAATGAAGTTTCCTGCCTCAGGCGAAAAGATGTGGTTTGCATATGAGATATGCACGGGGACCCGATTAAATATGGATATGTGATACCGTATATTAAACGGGCATTTTCTATTGGTCGGGTCGTATGTGATATGACCGGTTTGCAAAATCAAGTGTTGATTTAACAAATGACTTTTAGATTAATTCTTTAATCAAACTCTTTTTCTATTTTTGTATGCATGCATGTATGCATATGATGATGTGCATGGATACATACATACATACATAGTATCATGGTTGTTGATACATGTTTGGTGGCAATGCAAGACTTACATTGTAGAATTATCTATTTATTTATCATTTAGTAAAAGAGAAAGGATAATTCACACAAGGTTTATACTTATCATCTTTGACCATGCTTCAACCACCATTTAAGCTTGAGTTAATTATCCTTTTGTCTTTAACCAATTTGATAAAAATCTAGATGATTCTAACCATGGTTGAAGTGAGAAATGATTAATATAGTTTATTCTTTTCTCATTTGAATTATTATTCACTCTCATTTCCTTTTCCTTGTGTGAGAAAGCTTAGCCACCATCTTCTTCTTCCTCTCTTGATAATTTCCTTTGAGTGAGGTTGATAAAAGAAAGAGTTTTGATTATAGAATACTAACCACATCACTAATTCCCCACAATTTCCCAAACCCTTCTCTTGGGATTTCTTAGATCACAATTCCATACAAAAATCAACTTCTAAACTATACAAGAATGCAAGGAAACCAAAACTAAACTAAAGGAAGAATTTATACCTCATTTGGGCAACCCAAGAAAAACCTAGCAGTCCAAAATCATCAAAATCCATTTTTTTCTTGGTCCAAAGCGTAGAGGATTGGGAGGAGATCAATTTTTGTGAAGGGGGTATATGGTTTGGTGAGGGAAAGGAGATGGATCTTGAAGTTGATGGTGGAGGGAGATGAGATTGAGGGAGACGAAGAAAGAGAAGTAAAATGATGGGTGGAAAATAGAATGAGTCTGCCCCCTCTCTCTCTCACTTATTCTAACCTCACTCTCTCTCTCTCTTCTCAATATTTACCGTTTTACCCCTCTTCTCGTTTTCTTTTCTTTTATTAAAACCCAATCAAATAATACTCTAAAAACAATACAAGAACACAACATGTAATCAAAATGTAACATAACATGGTGCACTAGCCATGAAAAGCTGTAGAAACACGGATTTGGCCTAATCGCGATTAGCAGTGCACTAATCGGTTTTTATCTAAACTGCATATAATAAATTTTAAAAATGCCAAATCCGATAAATATATTTTTAAATGAATAAAATCATCTTAATTTCCAATTATCTTACAATTATTGTTATATATTTATACCTTTTTACAAAAAAACAATTTCGCAAATCAGGTAATTTTCGCGAAATGTATTATTTTAATATTAAATTTCAAAAATATTATTTTATATTTTCTAAAATGTTACAATCATCCCCCTTGAAGAAATTCGGTCCCCGAATTTATATCTAAACCCCCAAATACTAAAACATTTCACCAATCAGCGCAAATCAACGGGGTTCCGAAATCATGGGAGATATAGAAAACCACAGCGCATTGCGTGCGACTGAAAACAATATAAAACCCAAAATCGAACTCCGTTAAGCTTCTCGCAAATCATCGGATTTGCACGCATAACATCGGAGTTACAATGGAGATACAGATCTTGAAATCCCCAACTGAAATCCAATATGCATAGTGCAATACTATAATAAATATATATAGCACGCATCCTTGGAAAAGTCTTAAAACCGAATAAAACACATGAAAAATCTTTTCTGAATTGCCGTATGATGTGTAACTCAAAGCACAAGGGGCGGACGCTCATTGTAAAGTAGTAAATATACCTGTATATGTTTTTGCTCAAATTATACGTTCCGCCATTTTTAAAATATCCCGAAAGGTTTTCCTTTATAACGTTCGTGTCGCTCACAAACACGTAGGAAATAGCGAGACTATAGCTCCTTTTGGAAAACCTCTTGTTAAACCTTTTTTTATGCATGCAAAATACTCAGGTACTGTCCTCAGATCAGTCCTGTTTGGCTACTACACAATATAGTGCCCAACATGAAAATAAGGTGCTCAAAACAAAAATCAGCCTCAAAAGGCGTATCCAGCAATCACGTGCGTCTGGTGCGTACGGAAATCAAATCCAACACAGGTGCCACAATACGCACAAAGCAAAATTAAGTGCAACGGGTGTGTACGAAAGCATATGTCCTGTGCAACGGGTGTGCACGACAACAATATCTGGTGCATCTATTGTGCACGAAAATATCAATCGTGTGCATCCGGTGTGCACAAAATTCCATCCCATATCATGCACGAATAAAATCTAAATCAAGTGCATTCAATATGTATAAAACCCAAAACCAAGTGCCTAATATGCACAAAATCCAGATCAAACTTGTCAGGTCCGTAAAAAGTATCTAGTGCAATAGCATGTACGAAAAATACAAGTCTGGTGTAACAAATGTACAAAAATACAAATCTAGTATATCAAATGCACGAAATTCAAAAAATAACTCCAATACGCAAAAAGCAACACCGAGTGTACCAAGTTGTATAAAGTCATAAACGTGTGCAATTGCGTGCACAAAACGCATATCAATGCACTGCAAGCACATATAAGCTATATCGAGTGCAAAATCAAATCGAGTATGTACCACACACACAAAATCAAATAAACTGTATGAAATACAGGAAATCATAAACATGTGCAGCCAAGGCATAAAATCAATATCAAGTGCAATAGATATGCATAAATCAAAAACCAATAAAACAGTGTGTAAATCGTATATCAAGTGCGATAACTATGCACAAAAATATAAATACCCAGTAGGTACAGCCATGGTGAACGAAATCAATATCATGAAACTCAATCATTAAAACTCAAATCCAAGCGATATAAGCATGATACTCGGATCACAATGCAAATCGCAGCAAATGACATTGAGGTACACCTCTTACAATATCGAAAAATATTGGTGCTGTTGGATATAGTGCCCTCAGAGTCAATTATTGGATCGCAGTTACGTGATTGCAATGATTGATGGAGGACCTATGCCGGTAGGACAATCTTACTCAGGATGATTGTATACTATCTGGTTTGTCTCTATCATCGTGTACATGCTTTAGGTGACATTGTGGTTCACTATTACACGTTGATGGAGAATAGTATGCTACCATGGTTTACCTTTATCATCGTGTACTACTTTAGGTGACCTTACAGGTCGCTATTACACGTTGATAGAGCCCTTAGGATTCTTGCTTGACTACCAGCAGTATGCTGGCGATCATATACGTGGGAGATGGGGTCTATAAGCACATCCTTAAAAGGTCCTTAGTCGTGGGAGTTTCGAGACTGGGCATCGATACTCCATTAGTAGACTAGTGTATACAGTCGAGACCCCGACGAGGGGCGGTGGCCGGTCTCACAAGCTATTGGTGTCAGTTGGATCACCTAAGATGTATACAGGTGCTTATTGGGTTATGAGTACACTGGACAGGACTCGCCGGGAACATGCTAGTTGGTATTATAGCTCACGTCAGATAGCAGTTCCCTGGTGACATGTGTACATGTTAGTTCATCGACCTGAGATCGTCAATTGTCTCGTGCGAGTTCCCACTGTACTTTGATTACTACCCTACCACGGCTCAAAGGAATCATGCAAACAGGTTTTAGTTGGGTACAGTCCCGAGCCACATGGAGGAAGTGAGCGGATCGGCAGGGGTTCGTCTCTACCGGTATTGGGGGTGAGATCGCGCTGTGTCTAGGAGAGCCATTACACAAAGCCCTCGCCCGAGGCAGGAGATTTACTGGTAAGTATTCCAGTAGTATCTCAGGGTGTTCTGGGCTACACTCCGACACGACTTGTACCCCTTTTGGGGGTCTGACTTTTACCAACCCCCTAAGCCCGACGTGCGATGCTCATAGACGAACGGACCGGACTGTACGGATATTGTCACTGACAGGCTCAGTAGGGTGTCAGGATGAGTTCGCTCATCGAGCTCCCTTTTGGTCAATACTTGGTAGCTCGTTACGTACGGCTAATACCTCTGACGTGCTAGTGGTAAAATTCACAGCCAAAGTATTGACGAGTCTTTAGAGTCCCCCACAGACAGTTTCTCAAGTTTCGGGCGAAATGTTGTGGAGGCCGTATGATATATGGCAGGGTTCGATCATATACGTGTGGTATTGCACGGATCATGATCGGACGGATCATACTAGTGGGCTTTGGTTTAATCCAAATCCTAGTATTAGATTTGTTGGATTAGTTTAGTCTCATCGCATTCACATTCGGTCGGAATGCGGATGCAGGTATGTATATACAGGTGAGGGGTATCCTTGTGATCCGTCACGAGTTTACTTTAAATGTTGCCGTATCTTTTTATTGTTGTAAACATTTGGGTTAATATTTACAAATGGAAATTATGAGCTAGAATTTCATCATGAGATGCATTTATGTGACATTGACATATATAGTGACTCATGGTCTCTTTTTTGGGAAATATGTCACATTAGTGGATTGATTGGTATTGATATGATAAGAAGAGAGAGAGAGGGGCTGCCTTGGGGTGAGCTTGGTCTTGTATTATTTCTTTCATGCTCTCATTTTATCATAACAAGAACAACAAAAGAAAAGAGCTCTCTTCTCCTTCTTCTTCTAGCTCATCGCTTCCATCAATGGCAACACCTTCAACCTCCATCCAAATCAATAGATGCAAGAGAAAAAGTGATCACAAACATTATCTACAACACCTTGGACATGTCGGCTAGCACACTTCGTGCCCAAGTTGCTTCGGATGAAGCGGGAGCCCGTAAAAAGACTCGTAAATGTGGTGCCCTTTCCGATGAGAAGATCATGGCTAGAGTTGCCACGGGGAGCTTGGGATTGTGGCCAAAGACCGAAGGACACGGATCGATCGGTATAGCATTCTATCCCTTCTCTAGATAGCTAGTTGTAGGTTAATGGTTCGATCCGGGTTTTAAGCATACGATAGCGCCGGTTTTCAAGTTAAGAAAAATTTTCGTTTCCGCATTTTGGCCTGGGAAAAACGGCCGGGGCACTACCGTAGTCATACATGGTATCAGAGCCACGCCATTAACCTTTACTAGCTTGCTCTAACGTGTTTAGAACTTCGATCGGACGAAATTTCCAAAAACCGCGTTTCCAATTGTTCAGTTTCTGTCGAAATTTTTCTGTTGTCAAAAAATTATTTGGTTTATTGCAGAAAATGATGCAGGGTTTTTTAAGAGAACTGAGAAAATTTGGTGGGCTGATTTCACTGTAGCGCGGCGGATCCGCGACCATACCCTCGTTTTGGCCGCGGATCCGCGGCCGTACTGTAGCCACAGTGCCCCAAATTTTCTGAAGTGGTCTCTGACTTGGAAATGTGGTTTGGAAATGTGGTTTCTGGTATTTTTATTTTGGGCCCAGATTTGTTTGAGTACTGGGTATTGTGCTTGGGGCCTAATTCGGGAAATTTTGTCGATCGAAAATTTTAAACATGTTAGTTCACAGTATTTACATTATATCTGCGACCGTGAATGTTATTTGATCGGTAAATCCTGTCAAATTGCTATAGTTCTCTTAGACGGATTTGCGAACGTGACATTCACGTTGATGTTCTGTGTTGTGCTGTGATGTTGCGGATTTTTCGTGGTGGATAGCCTGGATGCAATATTAGTACAGTTTGGCTGTATATGTACATTTGATATTGCGGGGCGAGCGTCCGACATGTGGACTGCCGTCACTGCCCGTTTGTATATTATTCTTTTGGGGCACGACCGGGCTGAGGTCGATGTACCCGTTGTATGTATATTTGACTTTCTGTACTAGGATTACCCCGCGGTGGGGTGCACGGATAGCCGGGTTCTAAAGGGCAACGGGCCCGCATCTTATGGCTTTGAGACGGAAGGGGCTTCACTCTAGAATTGGCAGGCTATTCGCCGCACTCGAAAGGGGTACAGGTTTACCCAAAGAGGGGTGCTTAAGTTACCGGATTCCGTGAAGTGTTGGGTGGTCCATTCACATTGTTAAAGGGGGCTGCCTCGCTTCAGGTTTTGGCGGCTAACTTACCGCGCCCGTAGGGGTCTAGGATTTCATTGCACAGGCTATCCACACGACCATAGGAATGTCGGGTTTCAGTAGCGGCTCTATGAAAGCTGGGGATCCCAGATTATATGTATTGTTCTGTGATGCTTATTACATTTCTGTGATGTTGCATTTTATCACGCCTTGAGCGAATATTATATATTGATATATATACTATTAGATGTTGTATATGTTTTACACCCGCGCTAGTCCAGTTCCCGCTCTGTCGTTAGTTAAGTAACCTAACGGGTGATGACAGGACCCAGTGGCGAATGCGGATGGCATATACGTACATCGTATTTTCATTCTTTATTGGTGTGATCAACTGATGGGACTGCATTGATTCGGATCAATGCAAGCTAAACAAACATATTCTGATGTTTTTGGAACATTTTTCAAAAAGCTGTTATTGCAAGGACGTTCTCTTTTGTTTTTCATAGTGGTATTCGGTTATGAATATCCAGCACCTCAGTCGACAAGGCAAGGGCCGAGATCCCTTCGCCGGGAGTGACCCCTTGGACAGAAGTTTGCGTCAGGGTAATAACTTCACTATAGCCGATTAGTTTTTGCTTTGCATCGTGGTATTCAGTTGGAATATCCTGCACCTCATTCTACGGGGAAAGAGCCGAGATCCCTTCACCGGGAGTGACCTCTTTAGCAAACGTTTTCGTTACTATATATTTAAAAAAAGTTATGCAGTTCCTTCAACGATATCAAGTTCAATACGTCAAAGGTTTTTCGCCAAAACCAGCCGTAGCCCTCCGTCATTTCTTACGGGTATTATTTAGTATTCGTGCTGCATTTGTTAAGCTAGTCAAGACGTAGTGTTCGGTAGCTAAGTGGTACTTGTTTGTTGCATAAGTGAGATTGGTTAGGACAGTCGTGCTGCCTTGTTGACCTAGTCAAGGGCACGTACGGGTGGGTTTAATGTAATCCATAATAATGACGGGTTGAACTTGACTAGCGGTTTATGGTTTGTTGACCTAGTTAAAGTCATAAGCCGCTTGGGGTAAAAACACACATCGGGAGTTTCTAAAGAAACTGAAACTTGCCAGGAATGCGCATACCTTCTTGTATGTGATAACGTGAGTGGATTCCGTCACGTTATCATGCGATAATAGTTAGATCCCGATTCCCACCGATGAGTTGGTTTACTCCTCGGGTGATCCCGACTAATTCTTCTTTCAGGTTTGGAGGAGAATTTGTGGTTACAGTGGGAAGTTTCCTGATTAGATAAATTGATAACCATTCTGATCTAGGATAGAGTGCACGCAGAGTTTTTCTTTTCTCTCTCTCTTTGGCAGCGACCATGGCCCGACCCGTGACTATGACTCAGTGACTAAGTTGACCAAACCTTCTTATAACACTGGCTTTTGGATTGTCAGAGTTGCATACCTCATTGCCACTCCTTCTTTTACCCTTTTCTCCAGAACACCCCGTATTACTACGAACATCCACATCCATTGGATAAAACCATCGCATGGTTATATACGAACTCGAAGGAACTTGTTCCAGATTCGAGGATGGTTTCCGGTCCTAGAGAAAACGAATAGGACTATTCAGTTGTCTTTTCCTTTTACCTTCTCTCGGGTTGCGAGTGCTCCTTGGATTAGGAACAGTACACCTATTACGCTAATTGGATAGTCTTCTTCCAAACCATAGGCAGGTGCCGAATGGTAAGGAATGAAGAAAGCCGTTTAGCCTAAGTGTGGTGTACAAAAGGTATTAAGTAAAGACAAATAAAGGGATCAGAAAGAGGGCAAAGTAAACTGCGACTACTATTCACGACCAAACCAAGTATTTCATCGCCACTCCTATTTCACCTTTGTATTTCTCCGGGACACTCTGTATCACTACGAAGATCCACAGTTATTTGAATACTCCATTGTATGGTTATATACGAACTCGAAGGGACTTGTTCCAGTTCGGGGATGGATTTTGGTTCAGGAGAAATAGGAATAAGGTTTTATTCATGTAATGACCCCAAAATCTTTATACATTTGTATTATCCCTCTTCAAAAATATACCGTATTTATTTGTACTGGGTATTTTCCTCTTTCTATTAAATTTATTATTATTTTATTCCTCAATCTTTTATGTATTTTTTCTAGGTACAATTTCTTTTTCTTATATTTAAGTTTTTAACTTCTCATTCTTATTTTTCCTTTCATAAATATTTAACCCAAATCCATTATTCTTATTCTCTACAGCCCATCTAAAAAGCCCATTTTCTTTTTAAACAACATCATATATTTAATTCTAATTAAATATGTGCATGAACAAACTTATAGCTCATTGGTTAAGTCCTTGCATTGTTATTCCATAAGTCACATGTTCAAATCCCCATTCTTGCAATTATTTTTTATCATTTTTTATTCTTCCCATAACCTACAAATGAGACCTTTCATTTCCAAAATGAATGGTGACCTTTCATTTCTCTTTTAATTCTCATGTTAAATGCATATATTATTATTCACCATTACAACATCTTTATTTATCCTCCTCCATCTTTTCCTTCCTCATATTTTTCTATCTCTCACTTCTTCCTCTTCACTAAGATGACAAGAAGAAGAACATGAAGAAGTCTTCAAGAAGGTCTCGCTAGTAACGCGAGGCTATCGGCGGATAGACAAGCCCGGTGACAATACCGGCTTGTGCATGTAAGTCCCTTCTCTCTCCTTTCCCTCACCTTTTTTTTTTTCCTCTTGTCATGCATCGTGAACCCCCTATTCTTTTCATATCATAATCCATAAGAGAAGACACACATAAACATATACATATACATAAACATAAGTTTAGATATATATGATTCTATATGGTTTAATAATATCTTATTATCTCTTGTTCAAATTAAAGTATTTTTAATTCTTTCTTCATGATTATGAATGTTTATTACAAGTTGTGAGAACATAGATTTCAATCCATAATATATCTACGATATCTCATGGAATCGGTTTGGTTATTAAAAGAAAGGATAAAGCTTGCATAAAAATACTAGTTAATCTTTTTGCCGATTTTAGTATACACATCAATACTTTTAGGTTTAAAATAATTTTTAGACATTAATTTTTACTTCTGAAAATTTCATGGAATTTACATATGATAGATTATATTATTTTATACATGCTGTAAAAATTTTAGATCGATCCGCATAACGGTTTGTGAATTACATCGTATTTATTCACTGATCGTAAAACAGAAAACTGCAGCTGTCGGTCAATTTCTAGGACACATAACTTGGTATACCGGTATCCAAATTGAGCAAACTCAGATGTTTTTGATATCTACATCGAATGATCTAGATTTTATTAGTTTTATAGTTTTACTGAAAACCTACCTAAGATAAAGAAAACTGCATTACAATATTAAGTGACGGATCTGGAAAGAATCTGTCCTGATTCGCACATTGTTTTTAAATTGGACATAACTCGAACACCCGATATCCGTTTGTGACAAAATTTAGATGTGTAGATGCACCATTGATAGAAATATAATTTTCTGTATATTATATTCCTTAGGAATGCATGAAACAACCTGATATAGGCTTTACAATACAATATATAGTTGCTGTCCAGAAATCTGAATTTCTGTTTTAAATGCTGATATTAAAATGATCATAACTAGAGCTTCATAAATCCAAATCGTATGAATCTTGGTGTTTTCGATAAGTACATCGAAATACCTACAATTTTCTAATAATTTTCGTAAGCTGAAACCTGATACAAATTAACTCAAACTGCGTTTTAAAAATATGTGACGGTGCCGAATAGATTCTGATCCGTTTTGCGCGACGATACGAAAACATATATATCTCTCAAACCGGTAGTCGTATTTAGGTGAAACTAGAACTTACGCATGCAAAACATTTAGAGACATATTTTTGTTTATGTTCTCGCATTTGTTTGACTTGATTAATTAGTCGTACATAATATTTCTTTACAGCATTGTTTTTGGTGGTTTCTCGTATAATATACTTGACTCATTTCATGCTATTCGAACATGTATACATATTTATCTTGATCATTAAATTGTTGTATATACATAAAGACGATAATTAAATACTTGAGTTGTATTTTGAAAACTATACAAAAGTATTTTTACAATAAACCCCCTCAAGTTTTATAAATTACAATAAGGCCCCTAACAATTATTGAACTTCCAATTATCTTTCTTTTAGTCTGACTCGAGTTAGAGTCTGACTATTTCTGACTTGAATATGATTCAGGTCAATCTATATTCTTTTATATTCCAACTCAAAATGAATACATGAATCCCTGAATCCAGTTAACAATCTATATAACTTGGCTGAACCGAACCATGGATATTCCTTTTACATGTTTCCCAGTATTCCATTTACATGACTCTACGGTTATAACCGTTTCCTGATATCATGGTTTCGGTCAGTCAATCAGTCAATCAGTCAATCAGTCAATCAAAGTCAATCAAGCAATCATTACAAGTTTACAAGATAACAATACAAATATGACATCACGGGGTTTAAAGGGGTAGATTGGTACGGAAGATGTTAAAAGTGGAATGAGGTGGTCAGATTTAATACACCTAACATGAATCCAGTTGCTGTTGTACCGTGGCATAAACGGTTCCTTGTACTATACGTGCCCTTAGTCTCTGGCATATAGAGACTCCTCTCGTATACACTGGCATCCTTCTGTACCAGGCTACAATCAACAGCGTTAATACAACATTACAATATTATAATACAACATTAAAAGTTACACTCTCCCTCTCTTACTCTCTGTCTATTTCTCTCTTATCTTTGGGACTTACCGAGCGACCTGTTCGCTGACGACATTCTATTTCTCTCTTCTTTGAATGTCGTCAGGTGCGTTGGACCAAGTTGAGACCGAGCCTACAAGTGAAGATTTGGAGAAATTCCAGGAAGACCCAGAGCTCTAGACTTTGTACTTGTTCTTCCCAGTACTTCCTTTTATTATTATTATGCCACTGTTTAGGCATTGCTTTTTCATTCCAGTTGTATTTTCATTTCATGCATTGTACAAAGAATGTTATTAATAAAAGTTGCTGTTATTTCAATTTCATTTGTCTCTTGTGATTATTTTATATTGCTTAGTTACGCTTAGCGTATGTACTTTTGAGTACATACGTAGCGGGCCTCGTCACGTCCACTTCGCCGTACACTGGGAAGCGGGGCGTGACAATTCAGTTGTCTTTTATCTTTACCTTCTCTCGCGTTGCGAGTGCTCCTAGGATTAGGACAGTCCACCTATTACGCTTATTGGATAGTCTTCTTCCAAACCATAGGCTGGTGCCGAACGGTAGGGAAGGAAGAAAACCATTTAGCTTAATGATAGTGTGCAGAAGGTAGCGACTAAAGACAAATAAAGGAATTTGGAAAGATAGCAAAGAAATATACGGTTACAGTTGTGAATCTGATAATGGAAGAGGCATTAGTAGGAATACCCGGATACCCCTACGAAACATTTCAATGTTTCAGTTTCACAGTGTATTTTTAAAAGAAAACCGAATTCCCAATTAGCTCTTGCTCCAGGGTATGTATTTACAAGGTTCGATTCTCATATCTGTATGGTTTTACAGATGATGAGTGGGATTAAGTGTAAGTCCACGGTAGCGCCCCGGCCGTCTACCAGATGCTAAATGCGGAACAAAAACTTTTACAACTGGCGCTATCGCGTACTATAACCCAGATCTGCCATTAAAGCTAAACTAACAAACTACAAAATGGGTAGAAGAGTTATACAGAATGATCCGAGTCCTTCGGTCTTCAACCATCATCCCACGCTTGTTGCGGCTGCTCCGATCTCCTGAATCTCCAGTCTCGTCGTCCAGGTGGCACCACGTCGACGGATCTTTAAACGGGCTCCCGCCTCTGAACCGAGGCAACTCGATCGTCAAGTTTGCTAGAAGAGACGACCAAGATATTGTAGAGAATGAGTAGAACACTTTGTCTCGTTACGTCCAAGGCTATGGACGAACGGTTAATGTAGTTGCCTTTTGGAATCGGGTGAAATGAGAAATGAGGCTTATCTAATTTCCGTGAGTCCAAAACAATATCAATCTTTTTCTAGCAACCATGAATTCCACCAAAGGGGGCCGGCCACTATATAAGGAAGTGGGGGTGAGTGTACGAGAGGGGGAGGTGACCAAAAGCACAATACTTATCATAACACCTAGTATGAATGCATTAATGAAAGTGATGAATCACCTTAAGCTAGTCATCAAAGCATTTAATGCATCATTAAATCACAAATGAGTCACATGCCATCTCATCATTCTAGTCATCATCTAGAAGCTTCCACACTTATCACAAGAAAAGTTAAATCCGCATTTAACCAAATGTTAAATACGGCTGATAGAAAACTGGAAACTGGCAACTTCCAAAAGCGATCTTAAAACGAATTTCCGGATAACCTCGTAATGGTATAAACATACCCGCATTTGTATTACGACCGAATACTAATGCATCTGAGACAAAGATATTATATCTACACAGCATAATACTCGGATCCGGCTTAAACCAAAGCCGACCAGTATTATCTTCCCGAAAAATGACACGTGCGAAAACGCACGTGCATTTTCCGAACCTTGCCATAAAATCATATGGCCTCTACAACGTTTCGCCTGAACTTAGGAAAGTGTCTGTAGGGGACTCTAATGACTCATCAACACACTGGCACTGGGTATAACCTCTAGCACGTCAGAGGTACAAGATGTACGTAATGGTTTGCCTATGTATTGATTGGGAGGGAAGCAGACGAGAGAACTCATCTCTAAACCCTACTGAGCCTAACAGTGACAATATACATACAGTCCGGTCCGTTCGTCTATGAGTATCGCATATCTGCCTAGGGGGCTAGTAACGTCAGACCCCCAATAGCGGTATAAGTCGTGTCAGAGAGTGGCCTAGAACACCCTGAGATACTACTGGAGTACCTACCAGTAAATCTCCTGCCTCGGCAGAGGGTTTTGTGTAATGGCTATCCCAGACACAGCGCGATCTCACCCCAATACCGGGAGAGACGAATCCCCTACCGATCCGCTCACTTGCCTCCATGTGGCTCGGGACTGTACCCAAAAAAGACCTGTTTGCACGACTCCTTTGAGCTGTGGTAGGGTAGAAATCAAAGCACAGTGGGAACTCACATGAGACAAATGACGACCTCAGGTCAATGAACTAACCTGTACACATGTCACCAGGGAATTGCTATCTGACGCTAGGTATAATACCAACTAGCAGATTCCCGGCGAGTCCTGTCCGGTGAACTCATAACACAATGAGCACATGTATACATCTTAGGTGAACCAACTAACACCAATGGCTTGTGAGACCGGCCATCGCCCCTCATCGGGGTCTCGACTGTATACACTAGTCTACTCTGGAGTATCGATGCCCTGTCTCGAAACTCTCACGACTAGGGACATTTTAAGTATGTGCTTACAGACCCCAGCTCCCACGTATATGATCGCCATCATATTGCTGGTAGTCAAGGAAGAATCCTATGGGTTCTATCATCATGCAATAGTGAACTAAAGCATGTATACGATGATAAAGACAAACCAGAGAGCATACTATCATATTGAGCAAGACTGTCATATCGGTATAGGTCCTGCCTCAATCATTGCAATCGCGTACCCGCGATCCAATAATTGACTTTGAGGGCACTATCTCCAACATTCTCCCACTTGCACTTAAGGCTAATTATTGCGATGCCGCATACTCACAGCCAGTGTGATACCGAACATCCAACTTCTCTACTAATCAGTTTCACAAAGCTAGTTTGTAAAACTCTTGTGTTCGAGAAATAGCCTCAGTGAGTGGATTCGTCCTGATTTTTCTTTCTATATCTCTCTAAATCTCAAGTTCGCGGAGAAAGCCATCTCCCGAAACGAGTAATACCTGTCTTAGAATATGTCTGGATATCTGATAGGACCTAATTCATAAATGAACTCCAAATCCAAACTTCTTAGACTGTATCGATAACTAAACCTAATCAGTATCCAGCACCATGCCTCCCACAGTATCCTCTTGGACCACCTGTCCATAGTACTGTCCCTTGTCAGAGGGAAAACTATTACTCTGACAATCATTCTGTCATCTATGTCACCTTTGAAGCCTGGAATGATAACCGTCTCCCGAAGGAGGCCGCCGTCATCAAATCCGTAGAACCTACACTTATGTTCTAAAACTGCTTACTTAGGTTTCTCCAGGATTGGATTAATATAAACTTATCGCATCTAGTGCAAAAACAACATTTGGTGTGGTACCTGACATCTCATAATTGACTCAATTGCCTAAGCAAGTGACCTGCCAATCATGCACATCCCTCTCTCGTTTAGTCTCTAAGACACCTTTAGAGAGGGTGACTCCATTACCTGCAGGTACACCACCATGCTAAGAGTAATCTATTCTAAAATACTATTAGAATACTGTCAAAGTACCCACATTGGGAAACTATCCAAATCTTGATCTAAAACCAAAGATCTAGAAACCAGAATGTCTGATATTATATCCATATCCTTTGTGGAGAAACAACTGTGTGACGACCAAAGTACAACCGATCGTAGTATAGGAATTTTACTTCCTACTCTGTGTATGTCATCCAAATACCAGGACATCACACCCTACTACCTTTATAACAGATCCATCCCCTATTCTGATGAAGTCAAACCTATGACTGTCACATCAAAATTAGATGATCTTATCTCTCTTATATCTGCTCAAGCCTATAAATAGACATAAGCTACTTGCCCACTATGCTTCCGCTGCACCCACTGACTACGACAACCCTCTGGCAGAATAATATATACGTACACTTCTAAAGCAAGTTTAGAACGACGCTATACATAACCTCCTGCCGGGTCTCATAGCCTGGAACAACTGCAGTGTCATGTCTGGGTAAACAAGAACCTCCTTGTCACCGTCCTTGAGGGTACCAGAGTACCTCTCGGGTGTTTGAGGTTACCCATCATATCTGCGGAGTGGCTAATGGAATGTCAAACCTGATTGAATATATAGGTCCTATTAAATTTTTCATAATCGTTTGCGGTTCTAGAATCACTTCCAGTTCTACCATACTCCCACTACTGTTTTCTGAAAAAATCCATTTTACTAAAACTGTGGCGAGTTAAGAACAGTATCACTATTGATCTTCCAAATGGTAGAAAAATCAACCATCGACATAGCCCGGGTCAACCCACAAACTGCCATTACAGAAACGTGCCTTGAGTTATCCAGTGTCTGGTTTTAAGCATAAGCTGGACAACTCCCCTTACCTTAACATCGTTAAGATATGAACCATTCTATATCCAATATAGAAACAGAGGCACTAATTTAATTGGAACCAGATTCAAAACATGCAGCTGTCTCCAGTGCATATCTACTTAATGGAGAGAGGTTAATCAGCATTACTTAACTTAGGAATCCATCCAATTATGAGTAACCCGAAAGAAAAACAAGTTTCTCAAAACCATTACTATCACAAGAATCTACATCTTCGATCTCTGTGAAGAATCCTGATACTTGTGATACCTTGTTCTCTACTTTATTCTTATACCAACAACTTCTCAAAACTTAGACACTGTATTTCTACGAAACACTTGTCTAAAAACTAGAGAAGTCATAAATAAACAGAACATAGTACGAGGACCTACCCCTTTGTCCTGATGGACACTGGACAACATACAACACTCGGTATAAGTCCGCTGAGTCGAATAACTCAAAACTTGTGCGTCGTAGGTTGAAAACTGTACCCAGGTGATTTCCTCAGATATCACCAATTACAACGAATTCCGATATAATGAGGATGATCACCTAATTCCCAATAACTTACTCCCACTCATCATCTATAAAAACCATACAGTTATGAGAATGAAACCTGGTAAATACATAACCTGGAGTAAGTATCTAATCGGGAAATCAGTTTTCTTTTAACAATGCGCAGTGAAACTGAAACATTAAAATGTCTCGTAGGGGTATCCTGGTATTCCTAGTAATGCCTCTTCCATAATCCTATTCATGACTGTAACCGTATATTTCTTTGCCATCTCTCCAAATTCCTATATTTGTCTTTAGTCGTTACCTTCTATACACCATCGTTAGGCTAAATGGTTTTCTTCCTTCCCTACCGTTCGGCACCAGCCTATGCTTTGGAAGAAGACTATCCAGTAAGCATAATAGGTGCACTCTCCTAATCCTAGGAGTACTCGCAACTTGAGAGAAGGTAATGATAAAAGACTACTGAATAATACCTTATTCTATTTCTCCCGAACTGGGGAAAAAGTAAAGGTGAAATAGTAGTGGCGATGAAGTACGCGGTTTGGTCGTAAATGATAACAGTCGCAATTTTACTTTGCCCTCTTTCTAATCCCTTCATTTTGTCTTTACATATTACCTTCTGCACACCCTACTTAGGCTAATTGGTTTTCTTCATTCCCTACCTTTCGGCACCAGCCTATGGTTTGGAATAAGACTATCCAATAAGCGTAATAGGTGTACTCTCCTAAACTGAAGAGCCTTCGCAACCTGAGAGAAGGTGATAACAAAAGACAACTGAAAAAACCAATTCTATTTCTCCTGAACCTGGATCCATCCTCGAAGAAGTCCCTTCGAGTTCGTATATAATCATACGATGGATCTATCCAATGGAAGTGGATGTCCGTAGTAATACAGGGTGTTCGGAGAAATGCAAAGGGTAAAAGAAGGAGAGGCAATGACTTATGCAACTTTAGACAATCCAAAAGCCAGTATATTAAGAAGGTTCGGTCAACTTGGTCACTGAGTCATAGTCTAGGGTCGGTCAAAGGTCGTTGCCAAAGAGAGAGAGAAAAAAAACACTCTGCGTGCACTCTAACCTAGATCAGAATGGTTATCACTTAATCTAATCAGGAAACCTCCCACTGTAATCACAAATTCTCCTCCAAACCTGAAAGAAGAATTAGTCGGGATCACCCGATGAGTAAACCAACTCATCAGTGAGAATCGGGATCCAACTATCATCGCATGATAACTTGATGGAAGCCACTCAAGTTATCACACTCCAGAAAGTATGCACATGCCTGGCAAGTTTCCTGTATGTTTGAAACTCCCGATGTATATTTTTGCCCCATGCTCTTATGATCGTGACTTTAGCCAACCCATCATAAGTCATATGTCAAGTTATACCCGTCATTTTCCAGGTTAATTTGAACCCACCCGCACATACCCTTGACTTTGGCCAACAAGGTAATACGACTGTCCCAAACCAACGCATCTATCTACGCAATAGATGAATACCCAGCAGCTACCAAGCACTATGCCTTGACTTTGGCCAAACAAACATAGCTTGAATACTACTGACCATCCATAAGAAATGACGGAGGGCTACGACTGGTTTTTGGCGAAAAACCTTTAACGTAATTAACTTGATCTCGTTGAAGGAACCTGATAGCTTTTTATAAAAATATAGTGGCGAAAAACCTTTGCTAAAGAGGTCACTCCCAGTGAAGGGATCTCGGCTCTTTCCTCGTGGAATGAGCTGCAGGATATTCCAACTGAATACCGCTATGCAAAGCAACTTGTAATCGACTATAGTGAAGTTATTTCCCTGATGTAAACTTCTGCCCAAGGGGTCACTCCTGGTGAAGGGATCTCGGCCCTTGCCTCGTTGAATGATGTGCGGGATATTCTAAACTGAATATCACTATGCAAAACAAAAGGAAATATCTTTGTAATAACACCTTTTTAAAATTTGTTCCAACAACATCAAATATAGGTTTGTTTTATCCTTGCATTGATAAGAATCAATGCAGTCCCATCAATCAATCACACCAGAAAAGAACGAAAATAAAATGTACGTATATGCCATCCGCATTCGTCACTGGGTCCCGTCATCACCCGTTAGGTTACTTAACTAACGACAGAGCGGGGGCTGGACTAGAGCGGGTGTAAAACATATACAACATCTAATAGTATATATACCAATATACAATAATCGCTCCAGGCATGATAATATGCAACATTACAGAAAAGTAATAAGCATCACAGAACAATACAGATAAACTGGGATCCCCGGGTTTCACAGAGCCGCTACTGAAACCCGACGTTCCCCTGGTCGTGTGGATAGCCTGTGCAATAAAACCTAGACCCCTACTGGTGCGGAAAGTTACCCGCCAAAACCTGAAGAGAGGTAGTCCCCCACAGCATAGTGAATGGAACACCCAGCATTTCACGGAATCCGGTAAATTAAGCACCCCTCCTTGGGTCAACCTGTACCCCCTACGAGTGCGGCGAATAGTCTGCCAATTATAGAGTGAGGTCCCTTTTCCTCTCAAAGCCATGAGATACGGACCCATTGCCCTCCAGAACCCGACTATCCGTGCACTCTTTCGCGGGATAAACCTAGTACAGAAATAAAAATATGTGCAACGGGTACATCGAACTCAACCCGGTCATGCCCCAAAAGAATATTATACAACAGGCAGTGACGGCAGTCTACATGTTGGACGCTCGCCCCGCAATATCAAATGTACAAATAAATCCATACTGCACTATCATTGCACCATGCTATCCACCACGACATATCCGCAACCTCACAGCACAACACAGAACATCAATGCGAATGTCACGTTTGCAAACCCGTCTAAAAGAACTATAGCAATTAGACGCGGTTTACCGATCAAATGACATTCCCGGTCAGAGATATAATGTAAATACTGCATACTAACAGGTTTAAAATTTCGACCGACTAAATTTCCCGAAGTGGGCCCCACGTACATCTGTTGTACAGTAACAAAATCTGGGCCCAAATGAACTATTCCAAAACCCACAATTTCCACGAAGAAGCTCTCTGGAAAAAATCTTGTGCACTGTTCCGACAAAGTCGCCGCGGTTCCGCGGTCAAACCCTAGGTTTGACCGCGGATCCACGGTGGTCTTGAGGGATCACGTGCCCAGATTTTTCCATAATTCTTAAAAAACCCTGCACGTTTTTCTGTGATATGTAAAATTATTTTTAGGCCCTTAAAAAAATCGACAGAAACTTGTGTTCTTGAAAATTGTGATTTCGGAAATTCCGTTCGATCGATCTTTTAAACGCGCTAGCACAAATTAGTATAGCTTAATGGTGAGGCTCTGATACCACTGTAAGTCAACGGTAGCGTCCCGGCCGTCTAACAGACGCCAAATGCGGAACAAAAACTTTTACAACTGGCGCTATCGCGTACTATAACCCGGATCTGCCATTAAAGCTAAACTAACTAACTACAAAGTGGGTAGAAGAGTTATACCGAACGATCCGAGTCCTTCGGTCTTCAACCATCATCCCACGCTTGTTGCGGCTGCTCCGATCTCCTGAATCTCCAGTCTCGTCGTCCAGGTGGCACCACGTCGACGGATCTTTAAACGGGCTCCCGCCTCTGAACCGAGGCTACTCGATCGTCAAGTTTGTTAGAAGAGACGACCAAGATGTTGTAGAGAATGAGTAGAACACTTTGTCTCGTTACGTCCACAGCTATGGACGAACGATTAATGAATCGGGTGAAATGAGAAATGAGGCTTATCTAATTTCCATGAGTCCAAAAAAATATCAATATTTTTCTAGCAACCATGAATTCCACCAAAGAGGGCCGGCCACTATATAAGGAGGTGGGGGTGAGTGTGGGAGAGGGGGACGTGACCAAAAGCACAATACTTATCATAACACCTAGTATGAATGCATTAATGAAAGTGATGAATCACCTTAAGCTAGTCATCAAAGCATTTAATGCATCATTAAATCACAAATGAGTCACATGCCACCTCATCATCCTAGTCATCATCTAGAAGCTTCCACACTTATCCCAAGAAAAGATAAATCCGCATTAAACCAAATGTTAAATACGGCTGATAGAAAACTGGAAACTGGCAACTTCCAAAAGCGATCCTGAAACGAATTTCAGGATAACCCCGTAATGGTATAAATATACCCGCATTTATATTACGACCGAATACAAATGCATCCGAGACAAAAATATTATATCTACACAGCATAATACTCGGATCCGGCTTAAACCAAAGCCGACCAGCATTATCTGCCCGAAAAATGACACGTGCGAAAACGCACGTGGATTTTCCGAACCTTGCCATAAAACCATACGGCCTCTACAACGTTTCGCCCGAACTTTGGAAAGTGTCTGTGGGGGACTCTAATGACTCATCAACACACTGGCACTGGGTATAAGCTCTAGCATGTCAGATGTATAAGTTGTACGTAACGGTTTGCCTATGTATTGATTGGAAGGGAAGCAGACGAGCGAACTCATCTCTAAACCCTACTGAGCCTAACAGTAATAATATACATACAGTCCGGTCCGTTCGTCTATGAGTATCGCATATCTGTCTAGGGGGCTAGTAACGTCAGACCCCCAATAGCGGTATAAGTCGTGTCAGAGAGTGGCCTAGAACACCTTGAGATACTACTGGAGTACCTACCAGTAAATCTCTTGCCTCGGCCGAGGGCTTTGTGTAATGGCTCTCCCAGACAAAGCGCGATCTCAGCCCCAATACCGGGAGAGACGAATCCCCTACCGATCTGCTCACTTGCCTCCATGTGGCTCGGGACTGTACCCAAAAAATACCTTTTTGCACGACTCTTTGAGCCGTGGTAGGGAAGAAATCAAAGCACAGTGGGAACTCACACGAGACAAATGACGACCTCAGGTCGATGAACTAACCTGTACACATGTCACCAGGGAATTGCTGTCTGACGCTAGGTATAATACCAACTAGCAGATTCCCGGCGAGTCCTGTCCGGTGTACTCATAACCAAATGAGCACCTGTATACATCTTAGGTGAACCAACTAACACCAGTGGCTTGTGAGACCGGCCATCGCCCCTCGTCGAGGTCTCGACTGTATACACTAGTCTACTCTGGAGTATCGATGTCCTGTCTCGAAACTCCCACGACTAGGGACACTTTAAGGATGTGCTTACAGACCCCAGCTCCCACGTATATGATCGCCATCATACTGCTGGTAGTCAAGAAAGAATCCTATGGGCTCTATCATCATGCAATAGTGAACTAAAGTATGTATACGATGATAAAGACAAACCAGATAGCATACTATCATCTTGAGCAAGACTGTCATATCGGTATAGGTCCTGCCTCAATCATTGCAATCACGTACCAGCGATCCAATAATTGACTTTGAGGGCACTATCTCCAACAGTAAGTTATTGGGAATTGGGTGATAATCCTCAGTATATCGGGATTCGTTGTAATTGGTGATATTTGAGGAAATCACCTGGCTGTTTGTCGGACGGCAGATATTTAGTTTTGAATATCCATTGTTACGCACCAATTTCAAATTGATATATCTGTACGTTTATTTTTATAAAGTGAGATATAACTTTTTGAAATTATGTCCATGACATTTACCTATATCAGTTGATGGTTAGCTAAGGAGCATTAAATAGCGGTGTAATTCTTCTTAACCATAAGTACAGTTTTCAACCTATGACACACAGGGATTGAGTTATAAGACTCAAGGGACTTATACAGAGTTTTGTATGTTGTCCAGTGCCAATTAGGACAGAGGGGTTGGTACTCGTACTATATTCTGTTTACTTATGACTTCTCTAGTTCTTAGACAAATGTTTCGTAGAGACACAAGGTCTAAGTTTTGAGAAGTTATAGGTATAAGAGTAAATTAGAGAAACAGATGTTGCAAGTATCAGGATTCTTTAAGATGATCGAAGATGTAGATGCTTTTGTATGGTATTCAGTTGATAGTAATGGTTTTGAGAAACTTGTTTCTTTTTCAGGTAATTCATGTTTGGATGCACTCCTAAGTAGAGTAACGCTGATCGGCCTCCTTCCATTTAGTTTACATGCACTGGAGACAGTTGCATGATTTGAATCTGGTTCCAATTAAATTAGTGCCTCTGTTTCTATATTGGATATATAACGGTTCATATCTTAATGATGTTAAGGTACGGGGAGTTTTCCGGCTTATGCTTAAAACCAGACTCTGGATAACTCAAGGCACGTTTCTGTAATGGCTGTTTGTGGGTTGACCCGGGCTATGACGAGGGTTGACTTTCTACCATCTGGAAGATCAATAGTGATATTGTTCATGACTCACCACAGTTTTAATAAAAAAGGATTTTTTTAGAAAACAGTAGTGGGAGTATGGTAGAACTGGAAGTGATTCCAGAACCGCAAACGATTACTGAAAATTTGATAAAAACCTAAAGATTCAATCTGGTTTGACATTCCATTGGCCACTCCGCAGATATGGTGGGTAACCTCAGGCACTCGAGAGGTACTTCGGTATGCTCAAAGACGGTGAAAGGGAGGTTCTTGTTTATCCAGACTTGCCATTGCTGTTGTTCCAGACTGTGAGACCCGGTAGGAGGAAGAGTATAGCGTCGTTCTAAACTAGCTTTAGAAGTGTACGTGTATATGACTCTGCCAGAGGGTTGTCGTAGTCAGTGGGAGCAGCGGAAGCATAATGGACAAGTAGCTTATGTCTATTTATGGACTAAAGCAGATATAGCGGAGATAGATCATCTATTTCGATGTGACAGTCATAGGTTTGACTTCATCAGAATAGGGGATGGATCTGTTAAGAAGGTAGTAGGGTGTGATGTCCTGGCATGTGGATGACATACACAGAGTAGGAAGTGAAGTTCCTACACTACGATCGGTTATGCTTTGGTTGTCACACAGTTGTTTCTCCACATAAGGCTTGGATATTATATTAGACATTCTGGTTACTAGATCTATGGTTTTAGATCTAGATTTGGGTAGTTTCCCAATCTGGGTACTTAGACAGCATTCTACAGGTATTTTAGAATGGACGACTCCTGGCACGGTAGTGTACCTGCAGGTGATAGAGTCACCCACTCGAAAGGTGTCTTACAGACTAAAAGGGAAAGGGATGTGCATGATTGGCAGATCACTTGCTTAGGCAACTGAGTTGATCATGAGATGTCAAGTACCACACCAGATGTTGTTTTTGCACGAGATGCAATATGTTGATATTGATTCAATCCTGGAGAAACAATCGGGAGCAGTTATAGAACACAAGTGGATGTTCTGGGGATATGATAACAACAAACTCTTTCGGGAGACGGTTATCATTCCAGGCTTCCACGGTAACCTGGATGACAGAGTGACTGTCAGAGTTGTTGGAGATAGTGGCCTTAGAGTCAATTATTGGATCACAGGCACATGATTGCAATGATTGAGGGAAGGCCTATACCGGTCGGACAGTCTTACTCAAGATGATAGTAAGCTATCAGGCTTATCTTTATCATCGTGTACTGATTTAGGTGACCTTACAGGTCACTATTGCACGTTGATAGAGCCCCTAGGATTCTTGCTTGACTGCCAGCAGTATGATGGCGATCATATATGTGGAAGCTGGGGTCTATAAGCACATCCTTAAAAGGTCCCTAGTCATTGGAGTTTCGAGACAGGGCATCTGTAAGTCCACGTTGCCCATCCCGGTACTTACGGGGAGGCGGAAAACGGAATAAAAATCAAATTTTTATCAACTTAGGCAACATGAACTAGACAAAGAAGGATCTTTGCTAAACAAAAACAAGCTAAAGCTAACTAGAAACTAGCTAAGTGTTAGAAAGGTTATACCTAGGGCCTTATGTCCTTCTCTCCTTGCTCCTTGAAGTAGTGGAAAGAGGTCACCTTGGTCGTCTTCTCACGTCGAAGAAAGATCCACCCGAAAGCCTCAACCTTTGGCTTCAACTCCAAGCTAGAAGTAACTAGGGTGCAAGAAGTGCTAATCCTTAAACACTAGATGAGAGTAGAGATTATTAAGAAGGGGTTATTCTCAAGCTCAAGTGTGTTGAAGATAGTGCCCTCAGAGTCAATTATTGGATCACAGGCACGTGATTGCAATGATTGAGGGAGGACCTATCCCGGTACGACAGTCTTACTCGAGATGATAGTATGCTATCTGGTTTATCTTTATCATCGTGTACTGCTTTAGGTAACCTGACAGGTCACTATTGCACGTTGATAGAGCCCCTAGGATTCTTGCTTGGCTGCCAGCAGTATGAGGGCGATCATATAAGTGAGAGCTGGAGTCTATAAGCACATCCTTAAAAGGTCCCTAGTCGTGGGAGTTTCGAGATAGGGCATCGATTCTCCAGAGTAGACTAGTGTATACAGTCGAGACCCCGACGAGGGGCGGTGGCCGATCTCACAAGCCACTGGTGTCAGTTGGATCACCTAAGATGTATACAGGTGCTCATTGGGTTATGAGTACACCGGACAGGACTCGCCGGGAACATGCTAGTTGGTCTTATACCTGACGTCAGATAGCAGTTCCCAGGTGACACGTGTACAGGTTAGTTCATCGACCTAGGGATCGTCATTTGTCTCGTGTGAGTTCCCACTGTACTTTGATTACTACCCTACCACGGCTCAAAGGAGTCGTGCAAACAGGTTTTAGTTGGGTAAGTCCCGAGCCACATGGAGGCAGTGAGCGGATCTTTGGGGGTTCGTCTCTCCCGGTATTGGGGGTAAGGTCGCGCTGTGTCTAGGAGAGCCATTACACGAAGTCCTTGGCCAAGGCAGGAGATTTACTGGTAGGTATTCCAGTAGTATCTCAGGGTGTTCTGGGCTACACTCCAACACGACTTGTACCGCTTTTGGGGGTCTGACTTTTACCCACCCCCTAGGCCCGACATGCGATGCTCATAGACGAACGGACCGGACTGTACGGATATTGTCACTGACAGGCTCAGTAGGGTGTCAGGATGAGTTCGCTCATCAACTCCCTTTTAGTCAATAGCTGGTGGCCCGTCACGTATTGGCTTATACCTCTGACGTACTAGTGGTTAAATCCACAGCCATAGTATTGACGAGTCTTTAGAGTCCACCACACTTTCAGTTACTCAGCTTTCGGGCGAAACGCTGTAGAGGCCGTATGGAGATATGGCAGGGTCCGATCAGATACGTGTGGTATTGCACGGATCAGGATCGGACGGTTTGTACTAGAGGCCGTATAGATATATGGCAGGGTTCGATCAGATACGTGCGGTATTGCACGGATCGTGATCGGACGGTTTTCACTAGCCGGCTTTGGCTTAAGCCGGATCCTAGTTTAGTACAGTGTAGATTTTGTCTTTTTGCATTTGTATCCGAACGGAATACAGATGCGGGTGTGTATGCACAGTATCGGGGTTTTCCTGTAATTTATTACGGGACCAGTTTTCTGGAGTTGCCAGTTTGCATTCCGTTCCGGCCGGTTTTCCTTTGTTCTTTCCCGGCCGGACTTTTCCGATGGAGGGGGTTATTTGCAATTGTGCAAATAACATTTGTGGAGGGGGTTTCTTGCACTTGTATTCATTATGATAAGCATTTTTGTTTTTCATCCATAATGGTGCTTTAATGAGATTTGAGTGGGTATGGGTTTTAAGTATGGTTGATGTTTCTTTGCTTTATGGATGTGGTCACCTCTTTCTTCTCCTACACTCACCTCCCTTCATGATATGTATTTGTTCCCTCCACCATTCTCACTTGAAAATGGCCGGCCACAACTTCTTGAGAGGAGATGAGAAAAATGAGAGAGATTCATTTTTGTATATAGCATTCTTCATCTCATTCCATTTGCTAGAAAATTGAAAGCACCAATTTTCTTTAGACCATTTCTCCATCAAGGCAACTACAAACCCCAAATGAGACAAGCATCATCTACACTACATTCTACAGCATTTCTTGGGCACGTCGACTAGCCAGCTTCGTGCCCGAGTTGCCTCGGTATTGAGGTGGGAGCCCGTAAAAGATACAGACGATGTTGTGCCCTTCCGGCGAGGAAGCGACGACCGGAGTTTCCGCGAGGAGATCGGAGTGGAGATGAAGACCGGAGGACTCGGATCAGTCGGTACATCTCTTCCCTATCTTGTTAGTTAGCTAGGACAAGTTTAATGGCCCGATCCGGGATTTAGTGCGTGGTGGTGCCGGTTTGCTAAGTCCGCAAAATTAAAGTTTATCATCGTTTCCGCATTTGGCCGTCGGATTGACGGCCGGGGCGCCGCCGTGCACTTACAGTGGTATCAGAGCCTCGCCATTAACTTTGTCTAGCTTCGTTTGATGTGTTTTGCATTTCCGATCGACCAAAATTCCAAAATCTACATTTTCCTTTACATCAGTTTTCTGTCGAATTTTTTTGAAGTCTAAAAATTTTTCAGGTTGTAGAAAATTGATGTACTAGAAGTTCTAAGAAATCTGGAAAAATTCGAGACACTGATCTCTTCAGTGGAGCGCGGAACCGCGCCAAAACCCTACTTGTTGCCGCGGTTCCGCCGCAGTATGGAGGATTCAGTGGGTCGGGTTTTTACAGTGGGCTTCTGGGGTGATTTTATGCTTTTTAGAATATTAAAATTGGGCCCAGGTTTTCTGTGAGTGCTACAGTTTTGATTGGGGGCCCATTTGTTAATTTTTGATCGATCGGATATTTTAAACACATCTTTCACAGTATTTACATTATATCTGCGACCGTGAATGTCACTCGATCGGTAAATCCAGTCCAACTGCTATAGCCCGGTTAGACGGATTTGCGAACGTGACTTTCACGTTGATGTTCTATGTATTTGCTGTGATGTTGCGGATCGTTCGTGGGGGATATCCTGGATGCAATGCTAGTACAGTGTTGTTGTATTATGTACATTTAATATTGCGGGGCGAGCGTCCGACATGTGGACTGCCGTCACTGCCTGATTGTATTATTATTTTGGGGCACGACCTGGTTGCGGTCGATGTACCCGGTGTATGTATATTTTACTTTCTGTACTAGGGTTACCCCGCGGAGGGGTGCACGGATAGCCGGGTTCTAGAAGGCAACAAGCCCGCATCTCATGGCATTGGGACGGAGGGGCTTCACTCCAGGATTGGCTGGCTATTCGCCGCACTCGTAGGGGGTATAGGATTTCATTGCACAGGCTATCCACACGACCAGGGGAACGTCGGGTTTTCAGTAGTGGCTCTGTGAAACCCGGGGATCCCAGATATCTGTATTGTTCTGTGATGCTGTACATTTCTGTGATGTTGCATTTTATTCACGCCTTGAGCGAAATACTATATATTGGTATATATATATTAGTAGATGTTGTATATGTTTTTCATCCGCGCTAGTCCAGTCCCCGCTCTGCCGTTAGTTAGTTAACCTAACGGGTGATGACGGGACCCAGTGGCGAATGCGGATGGCATATACGTACGTCAGTATATTTTCGTTCTTTGTGGTGTGATCAATTGATGGGACTGCATTGATTCGGATCAATGCAAGATAAACAAACCTATTCTGATGTTGTTGGAACACTTTTCAAAAAAGCTGTTATTGCAAGGACGTTCACTTTTGTTTTGCATCGTGGTATTCATTTGGAATATCCTGCTCCTCAGTCGACGAGGCAAGGGCCGAGATCCCTTCACCGGGAGTGACCCCTTGGACAGAAGTTTGCGTCAGGGCACTAACTTCACTATAGCCGATTACTTTTGCTTTGCATCGTGGTGTTCATTTGGAATATCCTGCACCCTATTCTACGGGGAAAGAGCCGAGATCCCTTCACCGGGAGTGACCTCTTTAGTAAAGGTTTTCGTCACTATATTTTCTAAAAAGCTATTCGTTCCTTCAACGATATCAAGTTCATTACGTTAAAGGTTTTCGCCAGAAACCATTCGTAGCCCTCCATCATTTCGGTTAAATATTCGGTAGTATTCAAGCTATGTATTTTGACCTCACGCCAAGGCATAGTGTTTGGTAGTTACCGGGTATTTATCTGTTGCATAGATAGATGCGTTGGTTTGGGACAGTCGTACTACTATTTTGGCCTACGTCAAGGGTATGTACGGGTGGGTTCAAATTAACCTGGACAATGATGGGTAGAACTTGACATGTGACTTATGATATTTTGACCTCACGCCAAGGTCATAAGAGCATGGGGTAAAAAATCACATCGGGAGTTTCAAAAGAACTGAAACTTGCCAGATATGCGCATACCTTTTGGAGTGTGATGATGTGAGCGGATTACGTCACGTTATCATGCGATGAGAGTTGGATCCCGATTCCCACTGATGAGTTAGTTTACTCCTCGGGTGACCCCGACTAATTCTTCTTTCAGGTTTGGAGGAGAATTTGAGGTACAGTGGGAGGTTTCCAGATTAGATAAATTGGTAACCATTCTGATCTTGGTTTGAGTGCAAGCTGAGTGTTTCTTTTCTCTCTCTCTTGGCAGCGACCATTGACCCGACCCTAAGACTATGACTCAGTGACCAAGTTGACCGAACCTTCTTAACACTGGCTTTTGGATTTTCAGAGTTGCAGACCTCATTGCCACTCCTACTTTTACCCTTTTCTCCAGGACACCCCGTATTACTACGAACGTCCACTTCCATTGGACAAAACCATCGTATGGTTAGATACGAACTCGAAGGAATTCGAGGATGGTTTCCGGTTTTGGAGAAAGCGGATAGGATTATTCAGTTGTCTTTTCCTTTTTGCCTCCTCTATAGTTACGAGTACTCCTTAGTTTAGGAGATAGTACACCTATTATGCAAATTGGATAGTCTTCTTCCAAACCTTAGGCTGGTGCCGACCGATAGGGAATGAAGAAAACCAATTAGCCTAAACGGTGTGCAGAAGGTATTAAGATTAAGACAAAGCAAGGGATTAGTAAGAGGGCAAAGTAAATTGCGACTGATATTCACGACCAAACCAAATATTTCTTCGCCAATCCTAAATCACCTTTGTATTTCTCAAGGACACTCCGTATCACTACGAAGATCCACAGTTTATTGGATACTCCATCGTATGGTTATATACGAACTCGAAAGGAACTTGTTCCAGTTCGGGGATGGATTCTGGTCCAGGAGAAATAGGAATAAGGTTTATTCAGGTGTCTTTTATCCTCACCTTCTCTCGCATTGCGAGTGCTCCTAGGGTTAGGACAGTACACCCATTATGCTTATTGGATAGTCTTCTTCCAAACCATAGGCTGGTGCCGAACGGTAGGGAAGGAAGAAAACCAATTGGCCTAAAGGGGTGTGCAGAAGGTAATGACTAAAGACATATAAAGGGATTTGGAGAGGTGGCAAAGAATTATACGGTTATAGTTGTGAATCTGGATAATGGTAGAGGCATTACTAGGAATACCAGGATACCCCATCGAAACATTTCAATGTTTCAGTTCAACTGTGTACTGTTAAAAGAAAACTGATTTCCCGATTAGACACTTGCTCCAGGGTATGTATTTACCAGTTTTGATTCTCATATCTGTATGGTTTTACAGGTGATGAGTGGGAGTAAGTTATTGGGAATTGGGTGATCATCCTCATTATATCGGGATTCGTTGTAATCGGTGATATTTGAGGAGATCATCTGAGCTATTTGCCGGTCGGCAAATATTTGGTTTTGAATATCCGCTGTTGTGCACCAATTTCAAATTGATATATCTGTACGTCTATTTTCATAGAGTGAGATATACCTTTTGATATTATGTCGATGACATTTACCTAGATCAGTGGATGGTTAGGTAAGGAGCATTAAACAGCGGTGTAATTCTTCTTAACCATAAGTACAGTTTTCAACCTACGACGCACAGTGAAAGAGTTGTTAGACTCAGCGAACTTATACAGAGTATTGTATGTTGTCTAGTGTCCATTAGGACAGAGGGGTTGGTCCTCATACTATATTCTGTTTACTTTTAACTTCTCTAGTTCTTAGACATGTGTTTCGTAGAAACACAGGGTCTAAGTTTTGAGGAGTTATAGGTATTTGAATAGAGTAGAGAACCAGGTGTAGCAAGTATCGGGATTCTTCAAAGTGATCGAAGATGTAGATACTTGTGTATGGTATTCAGTTGATAGTAATGATAAAAGGAAATTACTTCTCTTTCAGGTTACTCATAATTGGAAGCATTCCTAAGTTGAGTAACGCTGATCGGCCTCTCTCCATTTAGTTGACATGCACTGGAGACAGCTGCATGATTTGAATCTGGTTCAATTAAATCAGTGCCTCTGGTTCTATATTGGATATAGTACAGTTCATATCTTAACATTGTTAAGGTACGGGGAGTTGTCCGGCTTATGATTAAAACCAGACTCTGGATAACTCAAGGCACGTTTCTGTAATGGCTGTTTGTGGGTTGACCCAGGCTATGACGAGGGTTGATTTTCTACCATAAGAAAAATCAATAGTGATATTGTTCTTGACTCGCCACAGTTTTAAATAAAATGGATTTTTTCAAAAGCAGTAGTGGGAGTATGGTAGAACTGGAAGTGATTCCAGAACCGCAAACGATTACTGATGATTTGATAAGGAACCTAAAGATTCAATCTGGTTTGACATTCCATTGGCCACTCCGCAGATACGGTGGGTAACTTCAGGCACCCGAGAGGTACTCCGGTAGCCTCAAGGACGGTGACACGGAAGTTCTTGTTTACCCACACTTGCCATTGTTGTTCCTGGCTGCGAGACCCGGCAGGAGGATGAGTATAGCGTCGTTCTAAACTAGCTTTAGAAGTGCACGTCTATATGACTCTGCCAGAGGGTTGTCGTAGTCAGTGGGAGCAGCGGAAGCATTGGTGGACATCAGGCTTATGTCTATTTATAGACTAAAGCAGATATAGCGGAGATAGATCATCTATTTCTGATGGTACAGTCATAGGTTTGACGTCATCAGAATAGGGGATGGATCTGTTGAGAAGGTAGTAGGGTGTGATATCCTGGTATTTGGATAACATACACAAAGTAGGAAGTGATATTCCTATACTACGATCGGTTATTCTTTGGTCGTCACACAGTGGTTTCTCCACAAAGGACATGGACACAATATCAAACATACTGGTTACTAGATCTATGGTTTTAGATCTAGATTTGGGTGGTTTCCCAATCAGGGTACTTTGACAGCATTCTAAGAGTATTTAGAATGGACGACTCCTGGCACGGTAGTGTACCTGCAGGTGATGGAGTCACCCTCTCTAAAGGTGTCTTATAGACTAAAGGGGAGAGGGATGCGCATGATTGGCAGATCACTTGCTTGGGCAATTGAGTCAATCATGAGATGTCAAGTACCACACCAGATGTTGTTCTTGCACTATATGCAATAAGTTGACATTGATCCAATCCTGGAGAAACAGTCGGAAGCAGTTTTAGGACATAAGTGAATGTTCTAGGGATATGATAACGACTGCTTCCTTTAGCAGACGGTTATCACTCCAGGCTTCCAAGGTGACATGGACGACAGGATGATCGTCAGAGTTATAGTTTTCCTTCAGACGAAGGGCAGTATTTTGGACAGGTGATCCAAGGCAATACTGAGGGAGGCATGGCGCAGGATACTGATTAAGTTCAGTTGCCGATAGAGTCTGAGAAGTTTGGATTTGGAGTTCATTTATGAGCTAGGTCCAATCAGACATCCAGACAGTCTAAGACAGGTATTGCTCATTTCGGGAGATGGCTTTCTCCGCGAACTTGAGATATAGAGAGAGACATAGAAAGAAACTTCAAAGCGGATCCACTCGCTGAGGCTATTCCTCGAACGCAATGGTCTCGCAAACGAGCTTTGTGAGACTGACTTGTAGAGGAGTTGGGTGTTCGGTATCACACGGGCTGTGAGTATGCGACATCGCAATAATTAGCCTTGAGTGCAAGTGGGAGATTGTTGAAGATAGTGCCCTCAGAGTCAATTATTGGATCACAGGCACGTGATTGCAATGATTGAGGGAGGACCTATCCCGGTACGACAGTCTTACTCGAGATGATAGTATGCTATCTGGTTTATCTTTATCATCGTGTACTGCTTTAGGTAACCTGACAGGTCACTATTGCACGTTGATAGAGCCCCTAGGATTCTTGCTTGGCTGCCAGCAGTATGAGGGCGATCATATAAGTGAGAGCTGGAGTCTATAAGCACATCCTTAAAAGGTCCCTAGTCGTGGGAGTTTCGAGACAGGGCATCGATTCTCCAGAGTAGACTAGTGTATACAGTCGAGACCCCGACGAGGGGCGGTGGCCGGTCTCACAAGCCACTGGTGTCAGTTGGATCACCTAAGATGTATACAGGTGCTCATTGGGTTATGAGTACACCGGACAGGACTCGCCGGGAACATGCTAGTTGGTCTTATACCTGACGTCAGATAGCAGTTCCCAGGTGACATGTGTACAGGTTAGTTCATCGACCTGGGGATCGTCATTTGTCTCGTGTGAGTTCCCACTGTACTTTGATTACTACCCTACCACGGCTCAAAGGAGTCGTGCAAACAGGTTTTAGTTGGGTACAGTCCCGAGCCACATGGAGGCAGTGAGCGGATCTTCGGGTGTTCGTCTCTCCCGGTATTGGGGGTGAGGTCGCGCTGTGTCTAGGAGAGCCATTACACGAAGTCCTTGGCCAAGGCAGGAGATTTACTGGTAGGTATTCCAGTAGTATCTCAGGGTGTTCTGGGCTACACTCCGACACGACTTGTACCGCTTTTGGGGGTCTGACTTTTACCCACCCCCTAGGTCCGACATGCGAAGCTCATAGACGAACGGACCGGACTGTATGGATATTGTCACTGACAGGCTCAGTAGGGTGTCAGGATGAGTTCGCTCATCAACTCCCTTTTAGTCAATAGCTGGTGGCCCGTCACGTATTGGCTTATACCTCTGACGTACTAGTGGTTAAATCCACAGCCATAGTATTGACGAGTCTTTAGAGTCCACCACACTTTCAGTTACTCAGCTTTCGGGCGAAACGCTGTAGAGGCCGTATGGAGATATGGCAGGGTCCGATCAGATACGTGCGGTATTGCACGGATCAGGATCGGACGGTTTGTACTAGAGGCCGTATAGATATATGGCAGGGTTCGATCAGATACGTGCGGTATTGCACGGATCGTGATCGGACGGTTTTCACTAGCCGGCTTTGGCTTAAGCCGGATCCTAGTTTAGTATAGTGTAGATTTTGTCTTTTTGCATTTGTATCCGGACGGAATACAGATGCGGATGTGTATGCACAGTATCGGGGTTTTCCTGTAATTTATTACGGGACCAGTTTTCTGGAGTTGCCAGTTTGCATTCCGTTCCGGCCGGTTTTCCTTTGTTCTTTCCCGGCCGGACTTTTCCGATGGAGGGGGTTATTTGCAATTGTGCAAATAACATTTGTGGAGGGGGTTTCTTGCACTTGTATTCATTATGATAAGCATTTTTGTTTTTCATCCATAATGGTGCTTTAATGAGATTTGAGTGGGTATGGGTTTTAAGTATGGTTGATGTTTCTTTGCTTTATGGATGTGGTCACCTCTTTCTTCTCCTACACTCACCTCCCTTCATGATATGTATTTGTTCCCTCCACCATTCTCACTTGAAAATGGCCGGCCACAACTTCTTGAGAGGAGATGAGAAAAATGAGAGAGATTCATTTTTGTATATAGCATTCTTCATCTCATTCCATTTGCTAGAAAATTGAAAGCACCAATTTTCTTTAGACCATTCCTCCATCAAGGCAACTACAAACCCCAAATGAGACAAGCATCATCTACACTACATTCTACAGCATTTCTTGGGCACGTCGACTAGCCAGCTTCGTGCCCGAGTTGCCTCGGTATTGAGGTGGGAGCCCGTAAAAGATACAGACGATGTGGTGCCCTTCCGGCGAGGAAGCGAGGACCGGAGTTTCCGCGAGGATATCGGAGTGGAGATGAAGACCGGAGGACTCGGATCAGTCGGTACATCTCTTCCCTATCTTGTTAGTTAGCTAGGACAAGTTTAATGGCCCGATCCGGGATTTAGTGCGCGGTGGTGCCGGTTTGCTAAGTCCGCAAAATTAAAGTTTATCACCGTTTCCGTATTTGGCCGTCGGATTGACGGCCGGGGCACCGCCGTGCACTTACAAAGTGTTCCTCAACACATGAGAGGGGAGAGCTTGAGGTAGAGGAAGAACAAGAGAGAGAAAGTGAATAATAGAATGAGAGAAAAATATGAAGCATTCTCTCATATATGTGTGAATTATTGTAATTAGATAATTAGCTAGATAATTGTCATGGTTAATCAAGACATGACCATTATCATTTCACTTTTAATGCAATTTGCAAGGATCAAAGAGCATCTTCCAAATGAAATGATGATGGTCAAATTGTCAACCTAGGTCAACAAGTCAAGGAGGTTAAATGGTCAACAACCATAACCATGCACAATTATTTAAACTAATATCAATTAACCATAATACACGCATAAGCATTAGGGTTAATAAAATGACAATTATCATTAACCCTAATCAAAGTCCTCTCCCTCTGTCTCAAGCAACTGTGCATACGCACCCGTATTCGTGATCCGAGGAACACGAATACAATGTGATAAAACCAATCCCAAATCATATACTAGGATCCGGCTTAAACCTAAGCCCGCTAGTATAAGCTGTCCGGACAGCAAACGTGCACAAGTGCACGGATGTGAACGAACCCTGTCGCAAAACCATGCGACCTCTACTCATTTTGCCTAAAGGCGAATAGCTCTCTGTATGGGACTCTAAAGACTCGACACTACGCTGGCAGTGGGTTTAACTACAGACCGCAAGCGGCACTAGCTGTACGTAACGGTCCCCAGGTAGATGTCGATAAGAAGACTGACGAGGTAACCCCATCTGAACTCCTACTTAGCCTGTATGTGACAGTCTCCGTACAGTCCGGTCTGTTCGTCTGATACATCGCATGGCGGGCCTAGGGGGGTGGTGAACGTCAGTCCCCTAATAGCGGTACAAGTCGTGTCGGAGTATAGTCCAGAACACCCTGAGATAACACTGAAAACCTACCAGTATATCTCGCTTGCCCTGGCCAGGGACTACTCGTGTAATGGCTCTTCTGGACACAGCGCTATGTCAACCCCCAATACCGGGAGAGACGAATCCTGTCTAACCGTCACTGCCTCCAAGTGCTTCGGGACTGCACCTAAAAACTACCTGTTTGCACGACTCCTTTGAGCCATGGTAGGGTAGTAATTAAAGTGCAGTGGGAACACACTCGAGGCGAGGTGACAGTGTCAAGTCAGCGGACTAAGTTGTACTCATGACACCTGGGACTGATAACTGAAGATAGGTATAATACCAACCAACAGTTCCCGACGAGTCCTGTCCAGTGTACTCGTAACCTAACGAGCACCCGCATACTATCTCAAGTACGACATACTGACGGCTGTGGGACAGACCGTCTCCCACACTCGGATGAGAAGCGCATACGCTAGTCTACTCCGGAGTATCGATGCCCTGTCTCGATAGTCCAACGACTAGGGACCTGTATAAGGATGTGCTTATAGATCAGCCAGCTCCCACGAGTGTGAGCGCCATCACAACGCTGGTAATCAAGCAAAGATCCTAAGGGCTCTACTAATATGTATATCAGCGATATTCTAAAAGAAACACATGCACATATTAAAGCAGAGACAAACCAAGTAGCATACTACCATTTCGAACAAGATTGTATATACAACTGTGAATATCCCAAGCTTCCATCAAGTAATATACAAGCTAGTATGATACAGTAATGGCCTCTAGGGCATATACACTAACAATCTCCCACTTGCACTAAGGCCATGTACTGGCGTATCGAAGACCTATCATCTCGATCAGCCGCTCAAACTGAGTCTAGGGAAAGGCCTTGGTGAATGGATCTGCTGTTTTATCTTCTAAAGCAACCCTCCGAACCTCGATCTCCTGGCGATCCACGATCTCCCTGATCAGATGATACCTCCTCAAGATGTGTCTGGATTTCTGATGGGACCTGGGTTCCTTCGCTAAAGCTATAGCCCCGTTGTTGTCGCAATACAGGGGTATTGGGTCAACAATGGACGGAACCACCTGAAGTTCTCTCAAGAACTTCCTCATCCAGACAGCTTCTTTTGCGGCATCAGATGCAGCAATGTATTCCTCTTCTATAGTCGAGTCAGCAACGGTTTCCTGTTTGGAGCTCTTCCAACACACCGCCCCTCCATTGAGGGTGAAGACAAAACCCGACATGGACTTGGAATCATCCTTGTCACTCTGGAAGCTGGAGTCAGCAAAGGCCTCAATCTGGAGGTCTTTTCCGCCATACACCAAGAACATCTCCTTAGGCCTTCTCAGGTACTTGAGAATGTTCTTTACTGCTATCCAATGTTTCTCCCCAGGGTTTGACTGATACCTGCTTACCACACTCAGTGCATAAGCCACATCCGGTCTGGTACACAACATCGCATACATTATAGAGCCTACCGCAGAAGCGTAGGGTATAATAGACATGCGATCCCTCTCCAAATCAGTCTTGGGAGATATCTCTTTAGAGAGGGTGATCCCGTGACAAGCCGGTAGATTACCGCGCTTGGAATCTTCCATACTGAATCTCTTCAGTATGGTGTCGATGTACCTGGACTGTGAAAGTCCTAATATCCTCTTGGATCTGTCACGATAGATCCGGATACCCAGAATGTATGAGGCATCACCCAGGTCTTTCATGGAGAACCTGTGTGACAAGAACCCCTTGACAGATTGTAGCATAGGAATGTCATTTCCTATTAAGAGAATGTCATCCACGTATAAAACGAGGAATACTACAGTTCTCGCTACAAATCTACAATAGATGCATGGTTCATCTGGATTTTTGATAAAGCCAAATTCCTTGACCGTCTCATCAAAACAGATGTTCCAACTCAGCGATGCCTGCTTTAGTCCAAAAATGGACTTAAGCAACATGCACACCTTTCCGCTGCTCCCACTCTGAATGAAACCCTCTGGCTGGTCCATATAGACACACTCCTCTAAATGTCCATTTAGAAAAGCTGTCTTTACGTCCATCTGCCAAATCTCATAATCGTGGAAGCCAGCAATGGCAAGAACGATCCGAATAGATTTCAGCATAGCTACTGGAGAAAAGGTTTCGTCATAGTCCAAACCAGGTCTTTGACGAAAACCCTTTGCAACCAGTCTAGCTTTATAGGTCTCAACCTATCCATCTACACCAATCTTCATTTTGAAGATCCACTTGCATCCTACGGGTTTTACCCCATCTGGAGCAATGTCCAACGTCCATACTTTGTTGGTGTACATGGACTCCATCTCGGTCCGCATTGCATCCAGCCATTTTACCGAGTCGACGCTTTGAATGGCTTGCTGGAAGCTAGTAGGCTCATCAAAATCTATGATGCAATCTTCTCTATCCCCGTCAATGAGAAAACCGTAGTATCTCTCGGGCGGATGAGACTGCCTACTACTCCTGCGGAGTGGCATGGGAATGTCTTGATCTTTCGAACTCTCTGGCTCTACTAAGCTTTCAGTAATAGCTTGTGGTTCCGGAATTTCTTCCAGTTCTATTGCGCTCCCACTTATTTCCTTTTCTATGAACTGGTGTTCCAGAAAATGGGCATTACGAGAAACAAGGACTTTTTGTTCCTCTGCGTAATAGAAAAGATACCCCCTGGAGTTCTTTGGGTATCCCACAAACTTGCACAGTACTGAGCGTGCCTCTAGTTTGTCCGCATGCTGCTTTTTGACATAAGCTGGACATCCCCAAATCTTCAAGTATTGAAGATAGGGTTTCTTCTCACTCCATAACTCATATGGTGTGGTAGGCACAGTCTTAGTGGGAATACGGTTCAAAATGTATGCAGCTGTTTCTAGCGCATATCCCCAGAACGATCGCGGCAACTCAGCGTTACTCATCATGGACCGTACCATATCCAATAGGGTTCGGTTCCATCTCACCGATACACCGTTATGTTGCGGAGTGTATGGAGGAGTAAGCTGAGAGAGAATTCTATTCACTTTTAAGTAACCCAGGAACTCGGCACTCAAGTATTCACCACCTCGATCAGATCTCAGTTCCTTGATACTTTTGCCTGTTTGTTTTTCTACTTCATTCTTATATCCCTGGAATTTTTCAAAAGCCTCGGATTTATGTTTCATTAAGAAGACATAACCGTACCTTGAAAAGTCATCCGTAAAAGTAATGAAGTAAGAATAACCGCTTCGCGCATGTGTAGACATTGGACCGCACACGTCGCTGTGTACGAGTCCCAAGAGCTCGCTCGCTCTTACTCCGTGTCCAGTAAACGGAGTCTATGTCATCTTTCCTTCGAGAAAGGATTGACAAGTTGCATACGATTGATATTCGAACGGATCCAAATATCCTTCTGCTTGTAACTTAGTCAACCTTCTCTCATTGATGTGATCCAGTCTACAATGCCATAAGAAAGTTTTATTGATATCTGGAGACATTCTTTTGTGTGTATTCTGGACATTGAAAATCTGTGGTTGATTTAATACGTATATACCGTTGTTCAATGTACCTGACCCAATCAAAACTTGATTAAGGTGAATGTTCACTACATTACTTACAAATGCAAATTCATAACTTTCTTTAGATAATAAAGATACAGAAATGATATTACAGGTTGCATTTGGTACATAATAACAACTACGCAAAACCAAAAAGTGTCCATCCGACAATCCCAGGTGATAGTCCCCCACGGCCTCAGCATCCATGCTAGCACCGTTTGCAACTCTGAGAGTCATGTCACTTGCCTTCAAAACTCTATGCTTTCTCAACGCCTGCAAAGAATTACAGATATGAGATCCTGACCCGGTATCCAATACCCAGGATGTAGAGTTTATTGATAGACAGTTTTCAATAACATACACACCTGAAGCTGAAGCTGCAACTCGCTTCAAATCTTGTGTTCTGGCCTTCCAAGCCTTGCAATCCTGTTTCCAGTGACCACTTTTGTGACAATAGAAGCATTCTTCCTTCCCCACCAGCTTTCCCGCTACCTTTGTTTCTTTTCCTTTTCTCTTCGTATCCACTTTACTGATACCGCCTCTTGGTTTGACGGGGGCTTTCTTCTTCTTGCCCTTGGCTTTCGCCGTGGACCTAAAAGAGGAAGATCCTCCTACAAACAAAGTGGATGTCTCCCAACCCTTCTGTAGGGTGCCCTCAGCACTCCTCAACATGTTCAGAAGTTCGGAAAGTTCAACCTCCTTTCCTTGCATGTTGAAGTTAAGAATAAACTGGGCGTAAGTGGAAGGAAGGGACTGGAGAATCAAATCAGTATAGATTTCATTCTCCAACGTGGTCCCAAGGTCTGCGAGCTCCTCTATGTAGACAATCATCTTAAGAACGTGTTCCGCTACCGATGATCCGATGGCCAACCTTGCCGAAAATAACTTCTTCGACACTTCGTATCTTGCGATACGAGACTGCTCTCCATACAGTTCTTTTGTATGAAGAAATATGGACTCTAGGTCCATATTCTCGTGCCTCCTCTGATGTTCGTTGTCCATCGAGGCAAGTACGAGGCATTTGGCCTTCGCGCAATCTATTTCCCATGTCTTACGGATTTCCCTATCCGCGACACTGGTTTTGGGACCTGGGACAGGGGGAGCTTTGGTGGTAAGGACATACCCCAACTTGTCGTAAGTGATTGCCATCTTGACATTCCTGAGCCAATCTTTGTAGTTTGGCCCTGTCAATATGTTTTTATCTAGTAATAACTTAAGTCCGGTCATGTTGAATGGTCGCTGCAATTAGGAGAGAGAAAAGAAACACTTTAGCATGATGCTCTTGCAAGTTTAGAGTGGTTTTTAGTTTGTCTAAACTGGATGGCTCCCACTGTCTCTCGAATCCCTTCTCAAACCGTAAAGAAAGGATTAGTCAGGATCAATCTCACCGTACAATACTTGCTTAACCATTCAGCCAGGACAGTGTCGGTACTTCGAGGGAGGTTTTCCAATGCTTTCGCGAAGTTCCTTAATTAAGTAACCTCTTTTCCCTATGGGCGTAGCCCCGCTAACACCTTTCTAGACACCTACTAAGTTTATAGCATTGATCGTTAAGTGAGAGTTTTCCCGAGGAGTAGCATATACTCACAGTAGGATCGGGATCCAAATATCATCGCGTGATAAAAACCGAAGGAATTCTACCAGAATTATCACACTCTAAATGGTATGCAGCGGTAGCAAGTTTCAGTACTTATGAAACTCCCGATGTGGATTTTTGCCCCATGCTCTTATGACCTTGGCGTGAGGTCAAAATGTCATAAGTCACATATCAAGTTCTTCCCATCATTATCCCGGTTAATTTGAACCCACCCGTACCTACCCTTGACGTAGGCCAAAATGGCAGTATGACTGTCTCAAACCAACGCATTCTATCTATGCAACAGGTAAATATCCGGCAGCTACCAATCACTATGCCTTGGCGTGAGGTCAAAATACATAGCTTGAATACTACCGAATATTTAACTGAAATGATGGAGGGCTACGGATGGTTTTGGCGAAACCTTGAACGTAGTAAACTTGATATAATCGATGGAACGAGATAGCTTTTAAAAGGAGTGGTTCAAGCTCCGCGTTTAAAAGTTTAGTTTTGAAAAGAACCGAGTGGTTTTCAAAGTGTTCCAATCGACTTTTACTCGGTTTATTTTCTTGCATTAGTTCTTTTAATGCGTCCCATCATTTAATCCTACCATTGCAGAAAACAACCAAAATATGACGTACGCTTATGCCATTCGCATTCGCCACGAGGTCCCATCATCACCCGTTAGGTTACTTAACTAACGACAGAGCGGGGGCTGGGCTAGCGCGGCTGTAAAACATAAGCAACGCCTAAATAGTTATCATATATAAATATATAGCAATGATAGACATTACAGATCATAGATGAATAAATTGGATATACTAGGAATCCGCAATCCGTTCGAGCCTGCAACGAAAAGCGGATTACACGGTCGCGGTGAATAGCCAATACCCCACCCAAGACCCCTACGGGTGCGGCAAACTACCCGCCAAGTACCCGAAGCGAAGCAACCTCCCTCACCACCGTGAGTAGGCCACTCGGCACTTCGAGATACCCGGTAGTTTGTGCACCCCTCCATGGGTCTATCCTAGGAGCAAAAACAGTAAAAAGAATTATACAATGACAGCTACAACCCCGACCCGGTTGTGCGGCCATACAAATAATATTACATCAATTTACATGTTACAATGAATGAAAGAAAAAGAAACACTCATCTCACATCCACCCCGGCTATTCGTCCGCGACAATCCAACACATTCATATACACATACCATCATCAAACACAGATCACAGATATGTATAACCCCGACTAATTGACATATAGCGATTAGCCGACGTTCAATACATATAAACATCACAGATATAACCCTTTAGTCAAAGTGTAGTGAAGTTCGATAAAAAATACGGATTTATAGGCCCCCAAAAACAAATTTCTATTCTGAAAAATCTGGGCACATATTAACTATCTTAAAAATCCCAAAACCAAGCCAGAAAGACACTGCACCAAACTCGACCCAGAGCCGAGCCAAAACGGCCGCGGCTGCGCGGCAATAGCTTGCCATTGCCGCGGAACCGCGGCTCTTTGGTCGAATCTCTGGATCGTTTTTGGTGGCTTTCTTCAAAAAACCCTGAGATGATTTTTGGAGTATGATTTATTTTGTTTTGAACAGAAAAAAATTTAACAGAAACTTAGGGTTTTGAAAACTCGGTTTTTCGAATTTTTTTTTCTGTCGAACTTCCATACACTTTACTACCTAGCTAGTTTATGTTTAGTTAGGCTCTGATACCACTGTAAGTCCACGTTGCCCACCCCGATACTTACGGCGAGGCGGAAAACGGAATAAAAATCAAATTTTTATCAACTTAGGCAACATGGACTAGACAAAGAAGGATCTTTGCTAAACAAAAACAAGCTAAAGCTAACTAGAAACTAGCTAAGTGATAGAAAGGTTATACCTAGGGCTTTATGTCCTTCTCTCCTTGCTCCTTGGAGTAGTGGAAAGAGGTCACCTTGGTCGTCTTCTCACGTCGAAGAAAGATCCACCCGAAAGCCTCAACTTTTGGCTTCAACTCCAAGCTAGAAGTAACTAGGGTGCAAGAAGTGCTAATCCTTAAACCCTAGATGAGAGTAGAGATTATCAAGAAGGGGTTTTTCTCAAGCTCAAGTGTTTCTCAACACATGAGAGGGGAGAGCTTGAGGGAGAGAAAGAACAAGAGAGAGAAAGTGAATAATAGAATGAGAGAAAAATATGAAGCATTCTCTCATATATGTGTGAATTATTGTAATTAGATAATTAGCTAGATAATTGTCATGGTTAATGAAGACATGACCATTATCATTTCACTTTTAATGCAATTTGCAAGGATCAAAGAGCATCTTCCAAATGAAATGATGATGGTCAAAGTGTCAACCGAGGTCAACAAGTCAAGGAGGTCAAATGGTCAACAACCATAACCATGCACAATTATTTAAACTAATATCAATTAACCATAATACACGCATAAGCATTAGGGTTAATAAAATGACAATAGTCATTAACCCTAATCAAAGTCCTCTCCCTCTGTCTCAAGCAACTGTGCATACGCACCCATATTCGTAATCCGAGGAACACGAATACAATGTGATAAAACCAATCCCAAATCATATACTAGGATCCGGCTTAAACCAAAGCCCTTTAGTATAAGCTGTCCGGACAGCAAACGTGCACAAGTGCGCGGATGTGAACGAACCCTGTCGCAAAACCATGCGACCTCTACTCATTTTGCCTAAAGGCGAATAGCTCTCTGTGTGGGACTCTAAAGACTCGACACTACGCTGGCAGTGGGTTTAACCACAGACCGCAAGCGGCACTAGCTGTACGTAACGGTCCCCAGGTAGATGTCGATAAGAAAACTGACGAGGTAACCCCATCTGAACTCCTACCGAGCCTGTATGTGACAGTCTCCGTACAGTCCGGTCTGTTCGTCTGATACATCGCATGGCAGCCTAGGGGGCGGTGAACGTCAGTCCTCTAATAGCGGTACAAGTCGTGTCGGAGTGTAGCCCAGAACACCCTGAGATAACACTGGAAACCTACCTATATATCTCGCTTGCCCTGGCCAGGGACTACTCGTGTAATGGCTCTCCTAGACACAGCACGATGTCAACCCCCAATATCGGGAGAGACGAATCCTGTCTAACCGTCACTGCCTCCAAGTGCTTCGGAACTGCACCCAAAAACTACCTGTTTGCACGACTCCTTTGAGCCGTGGTAGGGTAGTAATCAAAGTGCAGTGGGAACACACTCGAGGCGAAGTGACAGTGTCAAGTCAGCGGACTAAGCTGTACTCATGTCACCTGGGAACTGATAACTGACGATAGGTATAATACCAACCAACAGTTCCCGACGAGTCCTGTCCAGTGTACTCGTAACCTAACGAGCACCCGCATACTATCTCAAGTACGATGTACTGACGGCTGTGGGACAGACCGTCTCCCACACTGGGATGAGAAGCGCATATGCTAGTCTACTCCGAAGTATCGATGCCCTGTCTCGATAGTCCAACGACTAGGGACCTGTATAAGGATGTGCTTATAGATCAGCCAGCTCCCACGAGTGTGAGCGCCATCACAACGCTGGTAATCAAGCAAAGATCCTAAGGGCTCTACTAATATGTATATCAGCGATATGCTAAAAGAAACACATGCACATATTAAAGCAGAGACAAACCAAGTAGCATACTACCATTTCGAGCAAAATTGTATATACAACTGTGAATATCCCAAGCTTCCATGAAGTAATATACAAGCTAGTATGATACAGTAATGGCCTCTAGGGCATATACACTAACAGCATCGATACTCCAGTGTAGACTAGTGGACACAGTCGTGACCCCGACGTGGGGCAGTGGCCGGTCTCACAAGCCACTGGTGTCAGTTGGTCCACCTAAGATGTATACAGGTGCTCATTGGGTTATGAGTACACCGTACAGGACTCGTCGGGAACATGCTAGTTGGGATTATACCAGACGTCAGATAGCAGTTCCCTGGTGACTTGTGTACAGGTTAGTTCATCGACCTGAGATTGTCATTTGTCTCGTGTGAGTTCCTACTGTACTTTGATTACTACCCTACCACGGCTTAAAGGAGTCGTGCAAACAGGTTTTAGTTGGGTACAGTCTCGAGCCACATGGAGGCAGTGAGTGGATCTCCAGGGGTTCGTCTCTCCCGGTATTGGGGGTGAGGTCACGCTGTGTCTAGGAGAGCCATTACACGAAGTCCTTGGCCAAGGCAGGAGATTAACTGGTAGGTATTCCAGTAGTATCTCAGGGTGTTCTGGGCTACACTCCAACACGACTTGTACCGCTTTTGGGGGTCTGACTTTCACCAACCCCCTAGGCCCGCCATGCGATGATCATAAACAAACGGACCAGACTGTACAGATATTGTCACTGACAGGCTCAGTAGGGTGTCAGGATGAGTTTGCTCATCGACGTCCTTTTTGGTCAATACCTGGTAGCCCGTTATGTATGGCTAATATCTCTGACGTGCTAGTGGTTAAATCCACCGCCAAAGTGTTGACGAGTCTTTAGAGTCCCCCACAGACAGTTTCTAAAGTTTCGGGCGAAACGCTGTAGAGGCCGTATGCAGATATGGCAGGGTTTTATCATATACGTGCAGTATTGCACGGATCATGATCGGACGGATAATATTAGCGGGCTTTGGTTTAAGCCGGATCCTAGTATTGTGCAGTGTAGATTTTGTCTCTTTGCATTTATATTCGGTCGGAATACAAATGCGGGTATGTATATACCTGTAATTTATTACGGGATCGTTTTTTTGAAGTTGCCTGTTTGCTTTCCGTTTCGGCCATTTTCCTTTGTTTCTTTCTTTGGCTGAAAATTGGTGTGGAGGGGGTTATTTACAATTGTGCATTTTATTATAGAGAAGACTTTTTGTGATGATAGCTTCATGATGGTTCAACCATCATTTGACTTCTTTATTCATGATTACTTGGTTGTTGGTGATGGGAGTTGATATGCACATGTTTATGATCGTTGTTTATCATCATTACCCACCTTTTCTTATGGTCACCTTGCACTAGCTTGTGCTCAACCCCCCTTTGTCTTTTCTCCCTCCTCTTCTTATGAAGTGGCTGGCCATAACTAGTGGAGGGGCTGTCCATTTTTGTGGGGGGAAAAACACTCTCATTTGCTTGCACAAAAATCCCTTTGTTCATCTCAAAAAGCTCATATCTCATTCCTCCACCCAAAAGGCAACTTCTAGTTACCCCATAAGACCCAGTGTTTTACATCTAGCCTACAGCATCCTTGGACACGTCGACTCGCCACCTTCGTGCCCAAGTTGCCGCGGTCCAGAGGTGGGAGCCCGTAAAAGAACCCGGCGATGTGGTGCCCTTTACGACGAGGAGATGAAGACCGGAGATTCCGCGAGGAGATCGGGATGGAGGCCGAAGACCGAAGGACACGATGTTGGTGTATATGCCCTAGAGGCCATTACTGTATCATACTAGTATGTATATTACTTGATGGAAGCTTGGGATATTCACAGTTGTAAAGACAATCTTACTCGAAATAGTAGTATGCTACTTGGTTTGTCTCTGCTTTAATGTGTACATGTGTTTCTTTTATTATATCACCTATACGCATTAGTGGAGACCTTAGGATCTTTGCTTGATTACCGGCGTTGTGATGGCGATCACACTCGTGGGGGCAGGGTAATCCATAAGCACATCCTTATACACGTCCCTAGTCGTGGGATTATCGAGACAGGGCATCGATACTCCGGAGTAGACTAGCGTATGCGCTTCTCATCCCAGCACGGGAGACGGTCTGTCCCACAGCCATCAGTACGTCGTACTTGTGATAGTATGCGGGTGCTCGTTAGGTTACGAGTACACCAGACAGGACTAGTCGTGAACTGATGGTTGGTATTATACCTATCGTCAGTTATCAGTTCCCAGGTGACCTGAGTACAGCTTAATCCGCCGACTTGATACTGTCACTTCGCCTCGAGTGTGTTCCCACTGTTCTTTGATTACTATCCTACCACGGCTCTACTGAGTCGTGCAAACAGGTAGTAGTTGGGTGCAGTCCCGAAGCACTTGGAGGCAGTGACGGTTAGACAGGATTCGTCTCTCCCGGTATTGAGGGTTGACATCGCGCTGTGTCTAGGAGAACCATTACACATGTAGTCCCTGGCCAGGGCAAGCGAGATATACTGGTAGGTTTCCAGTGATGTTTCAGGGTGTAATGGGCTACACTCCGACACGACTTGTACCGCTATTAGGTGACAGACGTTCGCCACCCCCTAGGCCCGCCATGCGATGTATCAGACGAACAGACCGGACTGTACGGAGATTGTCACATACAGGCTCAGTAGGAGTTCGGATGGGTTTACCTCATCGGCCTTCTTATCGACATCTACCTGGGGACCGTTACGTACAGCTAGTGCCGCTTGCGGTCTGTGGTTAAACCTACTGCCAGTGTAGTGTCGAGTCTTTAGAGTCCCACACAGAGAGTTTCCCTGCACTGATCGAAACGTGTAGAGGCCGTATGGTTTTACGGCAGGGCTGCGATCACTTACGTACACTTGTGTGCGTGTGGTGTTCGGGCAGGCAATACTAGTGGGCTTTGGTTTAAGCCGGATCCTAGTATTGCACGGATGGATTTGTTTTGTCTTCTGTGCATCCGCATTCTACGGAATGTGGATGCAGGTGTGTATGCACAGTTTTCCGGAGCGATGAAGGAGGAGGTGCCTCATTAGGGTTTTGGCAATTCGTTTGGTCGAAACCATTATGAGCCGCGGACATCAATTACTAATACTTTAAGTGATATTTTTAAGATGGCTAATTGCATTGACCATTTGACCACCATGACCTCTCTTGACTTTGTTGACCGGTTGACCATGTTGACCATTGACCTTCAAGAGAGGTCTACACTCTTCTTTTCATTTTCCTTTTCTTTTGGATTATGATAATGGTCATTTCAATGTAGCCATCAACTTTATCTTGATAGGATTTGTAATGATGTTTTAGTGTATTATTGCAACCATGGTTATTTTCTTTGGTTCATAATTCTTTTCACATTCTCTCTCTTGCTCTTTCTCATGAGAAGAAAAGAAATGCTCCATAGTTGCTAGCTCCTCCTTCTTCCTCCTCTTGATTCATCTTTTGATCTCATGTGTTGAGAGATAAAGATCCTAAAAAGACAAACACCTCCATCTTCATCTTCTACACAACCTAGGGTACCAAGACTAGCAATCTTGTTGCCCTAGTTACCTCGGCTCGAGGTGGAGCTCGGTGTGCATCTCTCGGGTGGATCATCATCAACTCAAGAAGGCCGCGGAGGTGACCAAAGTCCGGATCAACCCTCGGAGCATGGATGACCAAACGGTGCAGCAGAGTAAAGACCCGAAGGACCGGTATCATGAGGTATAACTTCTTCGGCATAGTAGTTAACATCTCCTTTAGTTCGCTAGTTTCTAGTGTAGCAAAGATCCGGCTTTTACGGTCCATGTTACCAAGTCTAGAAAATTTTTGTTTTACCGTTTCCGCAACCCCGAAAGTACCGGGAGAGGTAACGTGGACCTAACAGTGGTATCAGGGACAGGTTAAACATAAACTAGCAAGTTAGCAAAGTATCTAGAATTTCGACCGGACGAAAAACCGCAAAACACCCCGAAAATTTCAAGTTTCTGCCGATTTTTAACGTTTTGAAAATCGTTCCGGTGAAATTTCGAAAAAATGGTAAAATAAGGGGGGTTCTGTAAAAAAAGTCAAAATATAAATATCTTTCTTATAAAATTAAATATACATATTCTAGTTATGTAATTGCTAGTATTTGGTGTTTATTGAGCCACTGGTGAAATTTCAAATTTTCTGAAAAAATTTCCGAAATTAATTATTTTAATATTATTTTAAGCCGGTAAGAAAATACATTAAATTAGCGATAAATACAAATTTAAATGTGCTAAATTTTATCTTTAAAATCATGTTAATTAAAATCTAGTTGTAATATAATTTTTTAGTATTTTATTTCAAGATTTAATTGGTTTTTATTAGGGGAAACAAAAATATTTTATTTTGAGCTTAAACTTGCAAATATGGTATTGTGGGGGGTCTTTTTGCATAGAATTTTTTTGTACACTCTCTCACAACCTCACCCCACTTATTTGGCCAGCCCCACCACTATTTCAGCAGCCCCCCAAAAAAAAATTTCCCCCTCTTGTTGTCATGGTTCATGTGAACGAAAATGGTTTTAATATAAGTTAAATGAGTGGGGGTATTATGGTAAATTGTGAGGGCTTTGACTTGGGTATTTCCACACAACACTCCCTCACTGTTCCCCCATCCTCCCCTTTGGCCGAAAATACCTCCTGCTGCAGCCCCAATTCTCCCCCATTTTCCCCATCTCATTTGCTTCAAAATCCATATCAAAATCCATTAAAAATCGACAAATCCTTCACAAATTCAAAGCTAATCCCTATTTTATCTCTTCTAACACTCATATTGGTTTAAAGCATGATGAAAGGAGGTGTCTTTGGAGGTTAGAGAAACCTAGGGTTTCAAACTTGAGAGGTATAATTCTAATTTGATGTTTAATTTGTAGTTTGATTATGCTAAAATAGGCTTTTAAAGTGTTAAATTGGTTGTTGTGGTTTGTGTGATGAAAATTCAAGAGAAGAACTTGAAAGAAAGTTAGGGTTTTGTGAAATTGGTGTATGCTTGTGAAATGTATTTAAGCTCTTATGATATGTAAAAACAAGTTAGTACCAAGTTGTTATTTGTTAGTTTAAAAATTGTGATAATTACGTTAAATTGCTATCTAGGTTTTTGGAAATGGTTAAATAATTTGGTTTAAAATTGTAATTAGTTTTTTTCATGACTTCATTAACATTATTAAGTGTAGTTTAGTACTTTAGTTCATGAAAATCCAAGCTAAATTGTTGTTTGTGCATTTTACTATAAAATTGTTAAAATTTTGGTATATTGTATACTAGAATTTTGGGGTTAATGGAATTTAATGAAATTAAATAATGGAAATTGTTTTTATGACTTATTTAAGATGTTTAATAAGTATTATGGCCATTAGAATTGTTTAAATATCGAGTTTTGTACTAAAACGGGTAATTTTTACTTGCTAGATTTTCGGAAAAATGGCTTTTAAGGTGAATTTGGGGTTTTTGTGAATTTTAAGCTATTTTATATTATAATTAGTGTTTGTGAATGCGCAAATGAGAGTGTTTGGGTTTTTCTCGATGGTTTGGCGTTTGTATGCCGACGTCGAGGGTTTTTGGATTGATTTGTGATAGCAACCATAGGTTTTGACCTATGTGGGTTTCGTGTGTCGTTTTGGTCATGAATCGGATTATAATGCGATACGGTGCGTTATGATATGTAGGTACCCATGTGGACTTCGAGACGACAATCAAGCACGTGGCGACGTCGGCACCGGCGAGCGAGGACCAGGTGAGTAGATTTATATCTACGGGGAGAAGTCGGGTGGATGGCGTATAGCACCCCCGCAGTTCGTGGTGATGTATACGAATACGTATACACACATTTGTTGATTATATTTTGTTTGAGTTTATTGATGATAAATATGGATGGCTTAGTATCGCGAAACCCTAGAGTAGTGGTCGCACCATACATGCACACACCCACCCATACTTGCATACATTCTTCTTCCATTTGTGTTTACGGGAATATATATAGTTATGTGTTCACATGGGTATGGGACTATGTGTTCACATACGGATTAGAGGATGATACTTGGGATTGAGTTGAGTCGATGAGATTTGTGTTGAGGTTGTGATATCGGTGATATGGCAGGATTCGTACTTGAGGTACGTCCTGGTGTTATAACGAATCTTGGGGCGGCGATACGGGTGAATAGTGTTATAAATAAAATGGTCGACATGTGATCGTGATATGAGGCATGGTATGCTAGGATATTGATATTAGGCCGTATCGGGCGATGTATACCCCTTGATGATGATATGTGCTGACGATATCGGTTTGTACGAGATTGTCGATCAGTAGTCAGATCATGAGTATATTGAGCATATTAGTATTGTACTAGACATAGATCGGTACCCTAGACTATGATCTTGGATAAAAAGGATACCAGAGGAATAGTGTGAGGAATATGATATTGACCCGTACCCAGATTTGGGGATGCCGTACGACGGATTTACGTACGACCTATATCTTGATGATTGATCCGCACTCTTGACTTGGGATGTCTGATTATAGATATGGTATCGGATATGATATTATTGAGGCGGGATCACCGACTAATATATATACAGGTATGTATATGTATCGACTCAGATGTTAGGCGGTTTCCTTACCTGTAGTCTAGCTTGTAGCTTAGCCCTTTAGTTTAGTTAGTTGTTATATTAGATTCGGTTCCTACCTATTTCAAAGCGTACGAATCGTGCGTATTTTCAAAGACAAGTCAAGGGATTCTATGGATATTTCAAAAAACGTATCTTTTCTTAAAAACACCGTAGCCCCTATTTTCAAAACCCCACGATTCGTGTTATTTCAAAAGGCACCATTGTAGGACTTATATTAGGTTAATGCAGATTAGTTATCGTTGCGTCTAGTATTCAGCTCCCGCTCATTATTGTTGTTCGCTCCGCATCACATGCTTATATTATGCTTCATATTCTACTGTTGATATCTTGTGATTAGGACACCAGCACCATTACCGATGATGCGTATGTACCGCGTACACTTACTTGCCGGCTCACACACATCTTCATCGGTAATTGCCATGTCACGTATACCTTAGAAAATATTATTGCTTGACATAGCCTGTTAGCTAATAGTTTAGACATGATATTAGTGTACTTACCTTATATGTTAATTTAGACATTGTAGTTATTACCTGCTACTTCATGTATACTGTTATTCATTGTTATGCCACATTCATGGATTCTCATACATATATTCACTTTTTATGTGCTATTAAGGTTTTGGATTCGGATTCCATGAGATTTTCTGGATTTGGGGAAAACCGCAAAACATATACAAACTTTTTCTTTCTCTTTTTAAATGAAAAGCGCGGTTTTTCCCATGATGTATGAGTCGTCCACCATGAGTTTGCTGATGGATTTCGAGACCCGATTCGAGGAGTTGTATGAACCGTTTTGGGTACATGGTGGACCCGGTAAGGTACCCCGGGGCAAGAAGCTCGTGGTGATGACGATGAGCCTGGCAGGGGGAGACTACCTACCGGTGATTTTACCCGGCGCGTTGGATATCCGGAGGATACCGTCGTGGTCTTGAGATGGATGGTAGGGGCCGGTCTGGACTGACGGCGCCCTAGATATTGAGATTGAGACAGTGAGATTTCGAGATATTGAGGTACTGAGATTTGATGATACAGGCCAGTCCGGATAGACGGAGCCTGAGGCTTTGAGACATTGAGATTTATGTTTTGTGTCGATGCTAGACACTGTTGATGCTGATTTCATTTATGATACCTCATTTTAAAAATACAAAGAAAATCTCACTAATTTATGAAAACAGTTTCTTCATTTACATGTATTCTGTTTTAATGCATTCATACCTCATTCATATGATATATTGCTAACTGAGGCACTGACACGGGCACATGAGATCACACTCGGGTTAGATATTACCCTAGTCATTGTTATAGGCTGCATGTTATTCATATATTGAGGATATATTATGATCATTGACCTAGGTTGCGTTATTTATGCGATTTCTGTGCGTAGATGTTTTTCTATTCACGAGTTGGCAACCCACCCCCGTTGTGCCCCAGTTTCTTGCAGGTTTGCCGTACAGGTTTCATTACGGCTTTGCAGGCATAGTTTCCTTCGGGTGATTTGCTAATAGGTGGGTTTACTTGTGTCGTACCCCCATTATATATCTTGTATATTATTATTCTGTTGTATCTAGAAGTTCCATCAACCAAACATGTATTTATTTTTGAGATAGAGACCAGTGATGTTATTCTTTCGACCTTAGAGTCACGCGTTATATTTCTGCGGATTTCTTATGGTTTTGAGTTTCCTTTTGAGTTTTTGATCCTCGTCGTTGGCGTTGTATATTATATTGCTTGTGTGGTAGTGACCGTCGATTGACGAAGAGCTAGCTCCCGCTTGGGGATGCCTTTTTTTTATTTCGTATACTATTCATGTTGTGTCCCGTTTGGGGGCCAGTAATTACAAAGGAGACTCTGCCGAAATTTTCAGGAAATTTTTGATGTTTTTTTTTAAAACCGCATAATTCGACTTATGCTATTAAAACTACTTGTTTTAAATTGGTTTTCCTTCACTCTACTACTTTTCTTGGTTTGGATTTCTGGGTTTTCGGTTTACTTAGATTACGTACGCCTCGAGACGTTCGTAGTTTAAGTGCCGGTCATGTTCCGTACTTTCGGGACGTGACACGATTTTTAGATCTGTTCCAAAATTAATAAATCATGCACAAAAAATCGGCTCAGGCTTTTGTTAAAAAACTGGAGAAATTCGATCCCCCAACTCGGCTAAAGCGCTGCGGAACCGCGGCCGAGTTAGCTCGGTTGTGGGATCGGATTCCTGCAGTTTTCTTATATGGGTATTTTTGGATTTTTACAATATGATTTTTCTGTCCAGATTTTCCAGAAATTAAATTTTGTTTTTGGGGCTTAAAAATCCGTATTTTTTGGTCGATGTTCTGTAGACTTTGGCTAATGGTTATATCTGTAAAGTTATATGTGTATTGAACGTCTACTAATCGCTATACGTCGATTAGTGGGGATTATACATATCTGTGATCTGTGTTGTTGATGGTATGTGTATATGAACTCGTTGGATTGTCGCAGATGAATAGCCGGGGTGGATGTGAGATGAGAGTTTCTTTTTCTTTCATTCATGTAATAAATTTGTAAATTGATGTAATATTATTTATATGGCCGCACAACCGGGTCGGGGTTGTAGCCGTCATTGTATAATTCTTTTTACTGTTTTTGCTCCTAGGATAGACCCATGGAGGGGGTGCACAAACTACCGGGTATCTCGAAGTGCCGAGTGGCCTACTCACGGTGTTGAGGGAGGTTGCTTCGCTTCGGGTACTTGGCGGGTAGTTTGTCGCACCCGTAGGAGTCTTGAGTGGGGTATTGGCTATTCATCGCGACCGTGTAATCCACTGTTCGTTGCAGGCTCGAACGAATCGCGGGTTCCTAGTATATCCAAAGTTTTCATCTGTGATCTGGATTGGCTATCATTGCTATATATCTATATATATAATAACTATTTAGGCGTTGCTTATGTTTTTCAGCCGCGCTAGCCCAGCCCCTGCTCTGTCGTTAGTTAAGTAACCTAACGGGTGATGACGGGTCCCCGTGGCGAATGCGAATGGCATAAGCGTACGTCATATTTTGGTTGTTTTCTGCAATGGTAGGACTTAAATGATGGGACGCATTAAAAGAACTAATGCAAGAAAATAAACCTAAAAGACGTTGTTGGAACAATTTTTCAAAAGGCTGTTATTGCAAGGACGTTCACTTTTGTTTTGCATCGAGGTATTCGGTTATGAATGCCCAGCACCTCATTCGACGAGGCAAGGGCCAAGATCCCCTCATCGGGAGTGACCCCTTAGACAAAAAGTTTGCGTCAGGATGATAACTTCACTATAGTCGATTATTCTTGCTTTGCATCGAGGTATTCATCTTATGAATGCCCAGCACCTCACTCGACGAGGAAAGAGCCGAGATCCCTTTACAGGGAGTGACCTCTTTAGCAAAAGTTTTCGCCACTATATTTTCAAAAAGGTAATCATGTTCCTTCAACGATATCAAGTTCATTACGTTAACGGGTTTTTCGCCAAAAACCCAGCCGTAGCCCTCCGTCGTTTCGGATTAATATTATTTAGTATTCGTGCTGCTTTTGTTGACCTAGTCAAGACGTAGTGAATGGTAGCTAAATAATATTTTTCTGTGGATTGCAAATGTGATTGGTTAGGACAGTCGTGCGGCCTTGTTGACCTAGTCAAGGGCACGTACGGGTGGGTCTAATGCAATCAGGATAATGAGGTGTAGAACTTGACTAACAGTTTGTGGCTTGTTGACCTAGTCAAGGTCATAAACCGTTAAGGGCAAAAACCACATCGGGAGTTTCAAAAGTACTGAAACTTGCTAGTGTTGCATACCATTTGGAGTGTGATGATTCTGGTAGGATTCCTTCAGTTTTGTCACGCGATGATATTTGGATCCCGATCCTACTGTGAGTATATGCTACTCCTCGGGAACTTCCTCGCTTAACAATCAATGCTATAAACCAAGTAGGTGTCTAGAAAGGTGTTAGCGGGGCTACGCCCACAGGGAAAAGAGGTTACTTAATTAAGGAACTTCGCGAAAGCGTTGGAAAACCTCCCTCGAAGTACCGACACTGGCCTGGCTGAACGGTTTAGCAAGTATTGTACGGTGAGATTGGTCCCGACTAATTCTTCCTTTATGGTTTGAGGAGGGATTCGAGAGACAGTGGGAGCCATCCTGTTTAGATAAATTAAAAACCAATCTAAACTTACAAGAGCGCACGCTGAGTGTTTCTTTTCTCTCTCTCCAGGTAGCAACCATTTCACACCCTAATCAAGATAATAAAATATATCGCTTGACCAATCCGAATTCTTATTCGGGGTAGGGAACGTTGGTTCGGCTCTAACTTGTGACAACAGTCATAAGTATGAGCAAGGGAAAGGGGATTGTATGGATTCCCAGGATACCCAGTTGAAGAAGAAGCATGGTTTTGTATCTACTTCAGGTGTTCTTGTAATTGAGAACTGTTTTACGGTCAGCCCTACCTCCTGGGTACTTGATACCGGATTAGGATCTCATATCTGTAATTTATTGCAGGGACTGAGAAAAATTAGGAAAGTTGCACCGGGTGATATGTCGCTCAGAGTAGCGAATGGAGCATAAGTTAATGCGGCAGACGTCAGTGAATATCACCTAGTATTGCCAAATGGCAAGACTATGATTTTGAACGATTGCTACTATGTACCTTCCATGGTTTGCAACATCATATCAGTTTCTTTACTCGATAAAGATGGATATAACTTTGTTCTTGATAGAAATATCATGAACATTTACCTTCATAAGGTACTGGTTGCAGAAGGTATACTGTGTAATGGAATCTACGTTCTAAATCAGAATACAGTTCTCAATATACAAAACACACGCAAGAGGAAGAATTTAGATACGAATGAATTCTACTTGTGGCATTGTAGACTTGGTCATATCGGAGAGAAAAGACTGAATAAGTTGCATAAAGATGGACTCTTGGATGCGTTCGAGTTTTCATCTTATGAAACTTGTCAGTCTTGTCTCAAAGGGAAGATGACCAAATCTCCATTCACCGGACATGGAGAAAGAGCAACAGAGCTCTTGGGACTCGTACATAGTGATGTATGCAGTCCGATGTCTATACATGCAAGGGGTGGGTTCTCGTACTTCATCACATTCACTGACGATCTCTCTAGGTTCGGATATGTGTATCTGATGAAACATAAATCTGAAGCTTTTGAGAAATTCAAGGAATTCAGAAACGAAGTAGAGAACCAGACTTGCAAAAGTATCAAGATCTTCCGGTCTGATAGAGGAGGGGAGTACTTAAGCACGGAATTCCTAGATTACTTAAAAGAGAATGGTATTCTCTCTCAGCTTACTCCTCCTTATACACCACAGCACAACGGTGTATCGGAGCGGAGGAATCGTACCCTACTGGATATGGTTCGCTCCATGATGAGTAATGCCGAGTTACCTCTTTCATTTTTGGGACATGCGCTGTTGACAGCAGCATATCTATTGAACGATGTTCCGTCTAAATCTGTGCCTAAGACACCATTCGAGATATGGAATGGAAAAAGGCCATATCTTAAAAGATTTAAGATATGGGGTTGCCCGGCTTATGTTAAAACGCATAAACCGGATAAACTAGAGGCACGGTCAGTTTTATGTAAGTTTGTGGGATATCCAAAGAATGGTTATGGATATCTATTCTACCACACCGAGGAACAGAAGGTGTTTGTTGCTCAGCATGCCGTTTTCTTAGAAACGGAGTTTCTTGCAAAGGAAATTAGTGGGAGCACGGTAGAATAGGAAGAAATTCAGCGACCACAAACCGAAACTGAAAATTTGACAGAACCTCAGGATTCAATAACCCCAGACGAACCTCAGCCACTCCGTAGATCTGGTAGGATTTCTCGTCCGCCCGAGAGATACTACGGTTTTCTCATAGACGGGGATTGAGAGGATTGCATCTTGGAAGAAGATGACCCTACCAGTTTCAGGCAGGCCATTATTAGTAGGGACTCTGATAAGTGGCAGGAAGCAATGCAATCCGAAATGGAATCCATGTACGCCAATAAAGCGTGGACCTTGGATATTGCTCCACCTGGGCTAAAACCCGTTGGATGCAAATGGATCTACAAAAGGAAACTTGGTGTAGATGGGCAGGTGGAAACCTATAAGGCTAGACTCGTTGCAAAAGGTTTTCATCAAAGACCTGGTTTGGACTATGAAGAAACTTTTTCTCCGGTGGCTATGCTCAAATCCATTCGGATCCAACTTGCCATTGCTGCATTCCATGACTATGAAATCTGGCAGATGGACGTTAAAACGGCTTTTCTAAACGGTTGTTTGGAAGATTGCGTTTATATGGATCAGCCAGAAAGTTTCGTAGACAGTGGGAGCAACGGGAAGGTGTGCAAGTTGCTTAAATCCATTTATGGATTAAAGCAGGCATCGCGAAGCTGGAACATCTGTTTTGATGAGGCAATCAAGGAATTTGATTTCATCAAGAACGAAGATGAACCTTGTGTCTATAAGAAGATTGTAGGACGAACTGTCGTATTCCTAGTCTTATACGTGGTCGACATTCTTTTGATAGGAAATGACATTCCTATGCTACAATCGGTCAAACTATTTTTGTCACAACGGTTCTCCATGAAGCACCTGGGTGATGCCTCGTACATTCTGGGGATCAAGATCTATAGAGATAGATCCAAGAGACTACTGGGACTTTCGCAGTCCAGGTACATAGAGACCGTACTAAAGGGATTTAGTACGGAGGATTCCAAGCGCGTTAACATACCCGCATTGCACGGAATTACCCTCTCCAAGAAGATGTCTCCTAAGACTGACGAGGAGAGGGTTCACATGAGCACTATACACTACGCTTCGGTGGTAGGATCTATAATGTATGAGATGCTATGAACAAGACCAGATGTAGCTTACGCGCTGAGCGCGGTAAGCCGGTATCAGTCAGACCCAGGTGAGGACCACTGGACAGCAGTGAAGAACATTCTCAAGTACCTGAGAAGGACTAAGGAGATGTTTCTGGTTTATGGTAATGGAGACCTCAGGGTCGAGTCCTTCACCGATTCAAGCTTCCAGAGTGACAAAGATGACAGCAAGTCTGTCTCGGGTTTTGTGTTTACCCTCAATGGAGGGGCGGTATGTTGGAGGAGTTCCAAACATGATACCGTCGCAGACTCGACAATGGAGGCTGAATACATTGCTGCAAACGATGCCGCAAAAGAGGCGGTCTGGATGAAGAAGTTCATTAGTGAACTTCAGGTGGTTCCGTCCATTGTTGACTCAATACCTTTGTATTGCGATAACAATGGGGCTATAGCTTTAGCGAAGGAACCAAGGTCCCATCAAAAATCCAGGCACATCTTAAGGCGGTATCACCTGATCAGGGAGATCATTGATCGCCAGGAGATCGAGGTGCGGAGAGTGGACACAAAGGACAACACAGTGGACCCATTCACGAAGCACTTACCCCAGACTCAGTTCGAGCGGCTGATCGAGACGATAGGTCTTCGATACGCCAGTACATGGCCTTAGTGCAAGTGGGAGATTGTTAGTGTATATGCCCTAGAGGCCATTACTGTATTATACTAGTATGTATATTACTAGATGGAAGCTTAGGATATTCACAGTTGTATAGACAATCTTGCTCAAAATAGTAGTATGCTACTTGGTTTGTCTCTGCTTTAATGTGTACATGTGTTTCTTTTATTATATCACCTATACGCATTAGTGGAGCCCTTAGGATCTTTGCTTGATTACCGGCATTGTGATGGCGATCACACTCGTGGGGGCTGGGTAATCCATAAGCACATCCTTATACACATCCCTAGTCGTGGGATTATCGAGACAGGGCATCGATACTCCGGAGTAGACTAGCGTATGCACTTCTCATCCCAGCACGGGAGACGGTCTGTCTCACAGCCGTCAGTACGTCGTACTTGAGATAGTATGCGGGTGCTCGTTAGGTTGCGAGTACACCGGACAGGACTCGTCGGGAACTGATGGTTGGTATTATACCTATCGTCAGTTATCAGTTCCCAGGTGACCTGAGTACAGCTTAGTCCGCTGACTTGACACTATCACTTCGCCTCGAGTGTGTTCCCACTGTTCTTTGATTACTACCCTATCATGGCTCTACTGAGTCGTGCAAACAGGTAGTAGTTGGGTGCAGTCCCGAAGCACTTGGAGGCAGTGACGGTTAGACAGGATTCGTCTCTCCCGGTATTGGGGGTTGACATCGCGCAGTGTCTAGGAGAGCCATTACACATGCAGTCCCTGGCCAGGGCAAGCGAGATATACTGGTAGGTTTCCAGTGATGTCTCAGGGTGTTCTGGGCTACACTCCGACACGACTTGTACCACTATTAAGGGACTGACGTTCGCAGCCCCTAGGCCCGCCTTGCGATGTATCAGACGAATAGACCGGACTGTTCGGAGATTCTCACATACAGGCTCAGTAGGAGTTCGGATAGGTTTACCTCATCGGCCTTCTTATCGACATCTACCTGGGGACCGTTACGTACAGCTAGTGCCGCTTGCGGTCTGTGGTTAAACCCACTGCCAGTGTAGTATCGAGTCTTTAGAGTCCCACACAGAGAGTTTCCCTGCACTGAGCGAAACGTGTAGAGTCCGTATGGTTTTACGGCAGGGCTGCGATCACTTACGTACACTTGTGTGCGTGTGGTGTTCGGGCAGGCAATACTGGTGGGCTTTGGTTTAAGCCGGATCCTAGTATTGCACGTATGGATTTGTTTTGTCTTCTGCGCATCCGCATTCTACGGAATGTGGATGCAGGTGTGTATGCACAGTTTTCCGGAGCGATGAAGGAGGAGGTGCCTCATTAGGGTTTTGGCAATTCGTTTGGTCGAAACCATTATGAGCTGCGGACATCATTTACTAATCCTTTAAGTGATAATTTTATGATGGCTAATTGCATTGACCATTTGACCACCATGACCTCTCTTGACTTTGTTGACCGGTTGACCGTGTCGACCATTGACCTTCAAGAGATGTTTACACTCTTCTTTTCATTTTCTTTTTCTTTTGGATTATGATAATGGTCATTTCAATGTAGCCATCAACTTTATCTTGATAGGATTTGTAATGATGTTTTAGTGTATTATTGCAACCATTGTTATTTTCTTTGGTTCATAATTCTTTTCACATTCTCTCTCTTGCTCTTTCTCATGAGAAGAAAAGAAATGCTCCATGGTTGCTAGCTCCTCCTTCTTCCTCCTCTTGATTCATCTTTTGATCTCATGTGTTGAGAGATAAAGATCCCAAAAAGACAAACACCTCCATCTTTCTCTTCTACACAACCTAGGGTACCAAGACTAGCAATCTTGTTGCCCTAGATACCTCGGCTCGAGGTGGAGCTCGGTGTGCATCTCTCGGGTGGATCATCATCGACTCAAGAAGGCCGCGGAGGTGACCAAAGTCCGGATCAATCCTCGGAGCATGGATGAACAAACGGCGCAGCGGAGTGAAGACCCGAAAGACCGGTATCATGAGCTATAACTTCTTCGGCATAGTAGTTAACATCTCCTTTAGTTCGCTAGTTTCTAGTTTAGCAAAGATCCGGCTTTTACGGTCCATTTTACCAAGTCTAGAAAATTTTTGTTTTACCGTTTCCGCAACCCCGAAAGTACCGGGAGAGGTAACATGGACCTAACACACGGATCGCTCGGTATAGCTCTCTTCCCATTCTCTAGTTAGCTAGGAGTAGGTTAATGGCCCGATCCGTGTTTTTAGTACGCGGTAGCGCCGGTTTTGAAAGTTAAAGAAAAGTTTTGTTTCCGCATTTTGGCCTCGTTCAGATGGCCGGGGCACCACCGTGCACTTACACTGGTATCTGAGCCATGCCATTAACCTAACCTAGCTTGCTCTAGCATGTTTAAAAGTTCGATCGAACAAAATTCCAAAACCGCGTTTCCATTTGCATCAGTTTCTGTCGAAATATTTTTGGCTCGAAATTTTTTTTGGAGTGTTGCAGAAATACATGCAGGGATTTTTAAGACTTCTATGAAAAACTGGTATTGTGATACTGTAGAAAGGCCGCGGAACCGCAGCCACACCCCTGTTCTGGCCGCGGTTCCGCCGCAGTAAAATGTGATCACCCTACCAATTTTCTACAGATCTCTTTAGACTTAGAAATGGGGTTATTGGTATATTCTGTTTGGGCCCAGATTTTCTTTGAGTGCTACAGTTGTGCTTGGGGCCCACTTCGGTATATTTAGTCGATCGAAAATTTTAAACATATTAGTTCACAGTATTTACATTATTTCTGCGACTGTGAATGTCACTTGATCGGTAAATCCTGTCTAACTTCTATAGCCCTTTTAGACGGATTTGCGAACGTGACATTCACGTTGATGTTCTGTGTTGTGCTGTGATGTTTCGTATTGTCGTGGTGGATAGCCTGGATGCAATGTTAGTACAGTTTGGTTTATTATGTACATTTGATATTGCGGGGCGAGCGTCCGACATGTTGACTGCCGTCACTGTCTTTTTGTATATTATTCTTTTGGGGCACGACCGGGCTGAGGTCAATGTACCCGTTGTATGTATATTTTACTTTCTATACTAGGATTACCCCAAGATGGGGTGCACGGGTAGCCGGTTTCTAAAGGGCAACGGGCCCGCATCTCATGGCGTTGAGACGGAGGGTGCTTCACTCTAGAAATGGCGGGCTATTCACCGCACTCGTAGGGGGTATAGGTTGACCGAAGGAGGGGTGCCTAATCGCACGCTTTTGGCATGTCGGATGTTTAAAATTCTAAAGTTATAACCGCGATCAGGACGGTGTCGCTTTACAGCTAGCCGGTTGAGCAAGGGTCGATCCACAGGGAGACGGTTGTATGTTCGTTCTTGTCTTAGACGAGTCAATAAAGAATGTGTATGTGTTTGTTCGATTCTAACTTATGTGTTATATGCAAGTATACAGTTGTTAAGAAAAAGATACGAAATTGTAAGCTAAACAAATCCGTACTCAAAACCTTTGAGCCGAGTCTTGACCAATTGAAGCTAGAGCAATCGTCAACAACGTGGATTAGGGGATTTAAGCACGGTATTCGTGGAATCCGGCTTATTTACCCTTGTCCTTCCATTCTTGTCTCTTGCTTTCGCCTCCGTCCAAACCGAACGCAACCGGTCACGGTTAGAAATCACCGTTACCTTGGTAGGGTAGGGTGCCTAACGGAGCGCTTGCGTAACGTTTGGGTAGAGTTCAATGGAAAATAACGGGAAAAGGAAATGAGCAAAGAAATGTTAACTTACAATACCGTATTTATTCTTAACAACGATAATTACAGGCATTCACAAAAACGAACCAAAAAGAGCAAAAGAAAAGAAAAGATTACAAGTAAGTAAGTCAATGGAATTTAAGTGCAAGAAAGTAAAGCAAGGTAATAAAAAGCAAGAAAGAAATAAGCAATAAAAAGAACTAGAAACTAGAACTCAAGACAAGTATGGGATCAATAGCCAACCCTTAAACTTGCAAGCTCAATCAAGAGGTTGCAAGATCAAGAGAAGGGTAAAGAACTCATGTGAACTGAAGCACTAATTCCATAAGAAGATACAACCCTCGAGATCAATAACAAACCCTTAAACTTTCAAGCTCAATGAAGAGGTTGAAAGATCAAGAGAAAGCAAGAATCTCAAGGGGAAGCTAAACGAACAAGAATGATACAAAAACTCTCATCTTCATTTAACATCCACTCAATGCTCTCACTACATTTTCATGGAGGAAAGATGAAGAAGAAGAAGAAGAAGAACAAAACTACACTAAAAGAGGCTAAAGAAATTAACACCTTGGTTTGGCTCAGTTCTGGGGTATTTATAGGAGAGGAACTGGAAACCTAGGGCAAGAATCTGCCCCTACAAGAAAAGACCAACATGCCCCTGCAAAACGACAACGAGAGGAGACTAAATGGCCGCGGTTCCGCGGCCTAAGCGCGCTAATGCCGCGGAACCGCGGCCATTATAAGGAATTAGGCCGTAGGGTTTTATGGGGATCCCTGGTTTGTTGTTGTTTGCTGTGTGGTATATGACTTTTCTCAGAAACTCTTCACAATTATTCCAGAATTTTAGTAGAACAAAAGGTGATGTGATGTGGATCTTTTGCCATGATTTCCTCGAGCTCCGCGTAGATTTCTTGGATCTTGTGTTGACATTGAGATTTGTGCATGAAAATGACAATCGATTTGCCATTTTGTCCCTTAAACTGGTATATGGCAAGACACGGATAGAGAACGGAGACCCGTGTTTTATCTGTTGTTGGCAGTAATCCGGAATTTGTCGTACTTTTCCATGGATTTCACTGTTTAGAGCTGAGAACCAGTATTCTGCAAATATGTAGCAAACATTGATCAAAAGCACCTGCCTATAAATAAACGAGCGTAAGAATGGGCGGTATAAAGTGCAATATTCTGGTATGAACAAATACTCCCAAACTTAACTTTTGCTCGTCCCGAGCAAAACCAATTATTCAAAAAAAGTCCTAACCTCACTTTCACAGGGAACGCGATTGCACTGAGCGTGTGCAACAAGCCGTTAAATATCTAGGTGTCCCTAGTAGGAGGAGTGTTGTCTCCTGAGTGTTTTCAGCGGATACTACCCACAAAATCCGGTCAAGCTAGTTTTGAGAAATAACTATGATTCAAACCCTAAAGTTTTGTTTCAGAAAATAACAATTCTATGATCCTAAGTCTAGACTATCGAACCCTTATTTTTCACACCTCGCTTCTTATTTAACTTAAGATTTTATATGTCTTTACGTGCAGTGCAAATAGTGTCGTTAAGTTCCAGAAGGGTCGAATAAAGTCATCATGTCATACAATAAAGCCCAGATAAAATTTTTAAAAGGATCACATAAATTTTATAAAGAGTTAAGAATTTTTCAAGTTTCATTTTCCAGTAAGGTTTCAACTTCAGAATTTCTATCTTCCTTAACAGGAAACTAGGTCTTATTTTTCACTCCACCTTTTTCTTGTTTTCATTTCATACACACCTCTGTGAACGTGCAATAGTCTTTATCATAGAATAAAACCTTCATATCTCCGCTAGAAGTATTTTTTTATAAAATCCTGTCTTTTGTCAAGATTATTCTCATACAAAAAACCATTAGGAATTTTTACTCAGAGAGAACACTTGCTTGACTTTGTTTTAATCTGGACTTTCTAGGCTTCTTAACGAGCTTTGGGCCAATGCACCCAAACCAGTTGGCTTTAGGGCATTAGGTGTAGAAACACCCCAGCGGACTTAATTACTCAAGTTACCTAGGTCCAAAAACAAAAGACAATTTGGCGTGAAAATCATGATGATTCAATACGAACGGAGATATAACCGGCAGTTCAATTATTTTTTTGGATAAAAGACGTGTTTAGTGGGTTCGGTGTGTAATCATTCCAATCAAGTTCCAGATGGGTTATTTTTCAGAATTAGTTCCAATTAAGGAATCAATGATATTCCTTCATATTCACTTTACTTCATAAACTATTCTTGATATTACCTATTTCAGAACAACCCTATTTGATCCTCAGAAAATCATTTATCCATTTAAAAGTTTTTAGACATAAAAGACTTATCATCTAATTTCCAAAATTCACGACACGTGTAGTGTGATGTAAAGACGTATATCAGCTATAGTTAACTTCAAAGGAGAGTTATCTTTCAGGTTTTCAAAATCTAAAAATAAGATTTAGTTATTTTTATCTTATCAAACAAAACCGTCGAAATGTTGAATCAGAGTTCTCCCACTGGCTAACTTGACAAAAAGATTTTATGTTTTTTAGAAAATTTTCTGATTTTTATGGATTTTTAAATAGGTATGCAAATGAAAAATATACAAATGAATGCGAAGGTAGAAAGCTTACCGAGCACACCCCCAAACTTAAACTTGACAGTGCCCTCACTGTCAGGCTACACCAAGAGGGTCAAAATTGTCGGCTCTCTCCAAAAGAAAATTTTATACAAAATAAAAAGAAAACCAAAAATGATATATACAAAAAAGGGTTCCCCCCAAACTTAAGTGAAACGGTGTTTCCACTGTTTAGGCGGTGAAGTTCAGGATTAGGGGGAAAGAAAACAGTTTCAAACTATACAAGGCCTTACACAGGCCAAAAGTGAGCACCAACCATTCAAAGATTTTATCGCTATAATGTACAGGTTGGTAGAAGAAGGCATAGAGAAAAGAGAGGGAGAATACGCGAGACCGTATGGAGATAGAAATGGTATACGGTCTAGGTATATGAGAAGAAGAATGGCGGAATGGAGAAAGAAGTGGAATACGAACTTGAGGGTGGAAATGGAGCGAATAAATTAGCATAATTCGTGATGACCGATGTGTAAAAAGCGATTGTGCTAATCTATTAACCTGTCGAGAAATGGGGTCAAATCCCTCAAGATTCGAGAGAAACCATGGGTACGCCGAACTCGGTAAACCAGACAATAAAAATGGAAGTGATACGGTTACTTGCAAGGTCGGAACGATGGAAAGGGTAGAGGAAAGTGATCGAGGAGGGGTATCAGGTAAAGGATCGGGAGGGGGTACACAGTCAATGGAAGGGAAATGATGAATTGGAAAATCCGACTCATCAATTAAAACTGGTTCATCCTCAAAAATTTCCTCAATGTTCTCCTTAAAAATTAGCTCATCCATGCATTAATCATCAAAATCAAGACGCATATGAAGTTCGGGAAAAACATTTGATGACTCGGGATGATGAATTGGAGAGAAAAACTCATCCAAATCGATGGGTTCATCATCCAAAATATTCCCGGCGTCAATATCCTCAATCAAGTGAAAATCATTATTCTCAGACACCTCAACAAAAGCATGGATATTAATCAATTCAGGTTCTAGAGTGGAGGTGCAGAGGTCAAAAGGATTGGGTGTGGTTTCACTCGAAAAGGACCCTTCACAATCGGGTAAATCAAACACTGCAAAGTCGCACAACTCATCAAACATTCTATCTTTAATTGATAATTCAGTTGGGACACTTGATAGACTTTCAACACAGGAGTTGTGGGATTCAATTTGAAATGGGTAGGTTTGATTCGGAAAGGGGTACATCTCACTTTCTCCACTCAAATCTCAACCTGTCCTACCGCCTCTTCATACATTGGAAAATTTGGAGCTAGTTGAAAACTAGCTACCGGGTCACTAGGTTGTATGAGAGCGGCCATGGACGCATTCAAATCCATCATCTGTTGGTTCGACGCTACCCTAAAATCTTCCAAAGACTGTTCCAGACTAGACATGGTTTGTGAAGGGGTTTCAGTAAAAGATTCAAAGTTGTTTTGGTACTGGAAACTCCCAAATGGCGGTTCAGAAGCAATGTCTAGGGAAGGTGTAAAAGTCGGGTAGGACTGGTAGGAATTGAATGGCTGGACAGGGGTATGATCAACATTTGGATACGAAGGTGAATGGAATTGTTGATCCCAAGAATTTGAAGTGGTAAAAGGAGTGAAAGACCGGCTATGAGATTGTTCAATACGTTCAGCGATGGAAAAAGGACGACTTGCAAAAGGGGTATCAACATAAGCGGGTGCGGGAGGTTGAAAAGGTTGATACAAAGTAGAATGCGGAGGGCAAGTGTTTTTGCTAGACGCGTCTATGCGATCTTTCAATGACATTTTGGGCATGGAGGGGTCGTTCGATGTTCGGCCAAAGCAAGAACCGTAAGAAGTAATGTCTGGTTGTGGGTACCAAAGTTCGGCAAGAGTTTTGCGAGGTGGGGTACCCATGATATGAAGAGAGAAAGAAAGAAAGGCAGAGAAAAGGAGAGGGAAAAAATTTTTTGAATTTTTTTATATAATTTTTTTTTAGGTAAATATTAACAAAAGAATGAAATATATACACAAAAAGAATTTGGACAAAAACAATCACGACACAAAAACACCACACACCTAATCGTTCTAGGGTTCACCTAGGTCAACTAGACCTGCTCCAGAACTTGATTGTCGAAATAAAACTGTGTCGAGAAACGGGCTCAAGATACACTGATCACGAGGCCAGGTAAGTGCAGAGATAAGCGGAGGTTTTCCAACGCTTTCGCGAAGTTCCTTAATTAAATAACCCTTTCTCTTTTGGCGGTTCGCCGTTAACACTTTCTTAGACACCCCGTAAACAATGTACTGTTAAGCGAGGTTCTAAACACGGTTAACTTCTCCTAATGAGCGCGAAGTCCTTAAGGCTTAAAGTCTAATTTCTTTTAAAATTTGTGCGGGTAAACGTTATGATCAAGTTCGTGATTTGTGGGCCACGGAAAAGGTGTTGAAATCCTTTACCGTATATTATGGGGTTCGCTTGCCCTTAAGTCCTTATTAATGTATGCAATGCGTAATTCAATAAAAATTCTATAAAGAATCAAACAATCGTCTTTTAGTTTAAGCACGGCACTGCAACAAATACGGGTTAGTCAATTTTTTAGCGTTTGCTAGCGAACTTGCAAAGAATCCTGCAAAGAATAGTATATTGGATGCGTCGGATTTGAGAAGAAGGTGTTAGTAAAGTACGTACCGTTAAGTTTTTGGGTTAGGAAACCCTCGTTGAATCAAATCCGGTAAGCTTAAAAAGTTCGCTTGCGCGGGTCAAACTACCCGGATCTTTGGCACTATACTTTGCAATCACCTTAGCCTTGAACGTACACTTTGCTCCCCACAATCGCCGTTTGCAAATCCGCAAAAATCTGCAGACTAGCTCACAAAAATTATCAAAAATAACAAAAAGAATTTTTTTTTATATACACAAAAAGAATGTTAACCCGAATAACAAGAAAGAAAATACGCTACCGTCTCCCCAGCAATGGCGCCATTTGATCGCACGCTTTTGACGTGTCGGATGTTCAAAATTCTAAAGTTATAACCACGATCAGGACGGTGTCGCTTTGCAGCTAGCCGGTTGAGCACGGGTCGATCCACAGGGAGATGGTTGTATGTCCGTTCTTGTCTTAGACGAGTCAATAAAGAATGTGTATATATTTGTTCAATTCTAACTTATGTGTTATATGCAAGTATACAGTTGTTAGGAAAAAGATACGAAATTGTAAGCTAAACAAATCCGTACTCAAAACCTTTGAGCCGAGTCTTGACCAATTGAAGCTAGAGCAATCGGCAACAACGTGGATTAGGGGATTTGAGCACGGTATTCGTGGAATCCGGCTTATTTACCCTTGTCCTTCCATTCTTGTCTCTTGCTTTCGCCTCCATCCAAACCGAACGCAACCGGTCGCGGTTAGAAATCACCGTTACCTTGGTAGGGTAGGGTGCCTAACGGAGCGCTTGCGTAACGTTTGGGTGGAGTTCAATGGAAAATAACGGGAAAAGGAAATCAGCAAAGAAACGTTAACTTACAATACCGTATTTATTCTTAACAACGATAATTACAACCATTCACAAAAACGAACCAAAAAGAGCAAAAGAAAAGAAAAGATTACAAGTATGTAAGTGCATGGAATTTAAGTGCAAGAAAGTAAAGCAAAGTAATAAAAAGCAAGAAAGAAATAAGCAATAAAAAGAACTAGAAACTAGAACTCAAGACAAGCATGGGATCAATAGCCAACCTTTATACTTGCAAGCTCAATCAAGAGGTTGCAAGATCAAGAGAAGGGTAAAGAACTCATGTGAACTGAAGCACTAATTCCATAAGAAGATACAACCCTTGAGATCAATAACAAACCCGTAAACTTTCAAGCTCAATGAAGAGGTTGAAAGATCAAGAGAAAGCAAGAATCTCAAGGGGAAGCTAAACAAACAAGAATGATACAAAAACTCTCATCTTCATTTAACATCCACTCAATGCTCTCACTACATTTTCATCGAGGAAAGATGAAGAAGAAGAAGAAGAAGAACAAAACTACACTAAAAGAGGCTAAAGAAATTAACACCTTGGTTTGGATCAGTTCTAGGGTATTTATAGGAGGGGAACTGGAAACCTAGGGCAAGAATCTACCCCTACAAGAAAAGACCAACATACCCTGCAAAACGACAACGAGAGGAGACAAATGGCCGCGGTTCCGCGGCTTAAGCGTGCTAATGCCGCGGAACTACGGCCATTATAAGGAATTGGGCCGTAGGGTTTTGTGGGGATCCCTGGTTTGTTGTTGTGTGCTGTGTGGTATATGACTTTTCTCAGAAACTCTTCACAATTATTCCAGAATTTTAGTAGAACAAAAAGTGATGTGATGTGGATCTTTTGCCATGATTTCCTCGAGCTCCGCGTAGATTTCTTGGATCTTGTGTTGACATTGAGCTTTGTGCATGAAAATGACTATCGATTTGCCATTTTGTCCCTTAAACTGGTATGTGGCAACACACGGATAGAGAGCGGAGACCCGTATTTTATCTGTTGTTGGCAGTAATCCGGAATTTGTCGTACTTTTCCATGGATTTCACTGTTTATAGCTGAGAACCAGTATTCTGCAAATATGTAGCAAACACTGATCAAAAGCACCTGCCTATAAATAAACGAGCGTAAGAATGGGCGGAATAAAATGCAATATTGTGGTATGAACAGTGCCCAAGTTACCGGATTCCGTGAAGTGTTGGGTGGTCCATTCACGTTGTTGAAGGGGGCTGCCTCACTTCAGGTTTTGGCGGGTAACTTGCCGCACACGTAGGGGTCTAGGATTTCATTGCACAACCAATCCACATGACCAGGGGAACGTTGGGTTTCAGTAGCGGCTCTATGAAACCCGGGATCCCAGATATCTGTATTGTTCTGTGATACTTATTACATTTCTGTGATGTTGCATTTTATCACGCCTTGAGCGAATATTATATATTGATATATATACTAGTAGATGTTGTATATGTTTTGCATCCGCGCTAGTCCAGTCCCCGCTCTGTCGTTAGTTAAGTAACCTAACGGGTGATGACGGGACCCAGTCGCGAATGCGGATGGTATATACGTACATCATTATTTTCGTTCTTTATTGGTGTGATCAATTGATGGGACTGCATTGATTCGGATCAATGCAAGCTAGACAAACCTATTCTGATGTTGTTGGAACAACTTTTCAAAAGGCTGTTATTGCAAGGACGTTTTCTTTTGTTTTGCACAGTGGTATTCGGTTAAGAATATCCAGCACCTCAGTCGACGAAGCAAGGGCCGAGATCCCTTCCCCGGGAGTGACCCCTTGGACAGAAGTTTGTGTCAGGGAAATAACTTCACTATAGTCGATTACTTTTGCTTTGCATCATGGTATTCAGTTGGAATATCCTGCACCTCATCCTACGGGGAAAGAGCCGGGATCCCTTCACCGGGAGTGACCTCTTTAGCAAAGGTTTTCGCCACTAAATTTTTATAAAAAGCTATCCGGTTCCTTCAACGATATCAAGTTCATTACGTTAAACGTTTTTCGCCAAAAACCATTCGTAGCCCTCCGTCATTTCAGAAAGGTAGCACATAGTATTCATGCTATGTTTGTTGACTTCGTCAAGGTATAGTGTATGGTAGCTATTTGTTGCTTTTCTGCAGCATAGATAGATGCGTTGGTTTGGGACAGTCGTACTGCCTTGTTGGCCAAAGTCAAGGGTATGTACAGGTGGATTCAATTTAACCTGGATAATGACGGGTAGAACTTGACATGTGACTTATGATATGTTGTCCTTCGTCAAGGTCATGAGAGGATGGGGCAAAAATCACATCGGGAGTTTCTCAAGAAACTGAAACTTGGCAGATATGCGCTTACCTTCTGGAGTGTGATAATGTGAGTGGATTCTATCACGTTATCATGCGATGATAGTTGGATCCCGATTCCCACTGATGAGTTGGTTTACTCCTCGGGTGATCCCGACTAATTCTCTTTTCAGGTTTGGAGGAGAATTTGACGTTACAGTGGGAGGTTTCCTTATTAGATAAAGTGATAACCATTCTGATCTAGGTTAGAGTGCACGCTGAGTGTTTCTTTTCTCTCTCTCTTGGCAGCGACCATGACCCGACCTAGATTATGACTCAGTGACCAAATTAACCGAACCTTCTTAAACACTGGCTTTTTGGATTGTCAGAGTTGCAAACCTCATTGCCACTCCTACTTTTACCCTTTTCTCCAGGACACCCCGTATTACTACGAACGTCCACTTCCATTGGATAAAACCATCGTATGGTTATATACGAACTCGAAGGAATTTATTCGAGGATGGTTTTCGGTTCTGGAGAAAATGAATAGGACTATTCAGTTGTCTATTACTTTTACCTTCTCTCAGGTTGCGAGTACTCTTTAGATTAGGGGATAGTACACCCGTTACGCCTATTGGATAGTCTTCTTCCAAACCTTAGGCTGGTGCCGAACGGTAGGGAATGAAGAAAGCCGATTAGCCTAAGTGTGGTGTACAGAAGATATTAAGTTAAGACAAATAAAGGGATTAGAAGGAGGGCAAAGTAAATTGCGACTGCTATCAACCAAATATTTCATTACCACTCCCATTTCACCTTTGTATTTCTCTAGGACACTCCGTATCACTGCGAAGATCCACAGTTATTTGGATATTCCATCGTATGGTTATATACGAACTCGAAAGGAACTTGTTCCAGTTCGGGGATGGATTCTGGTTCAGGAGAAATAGGAATAAGGTTTATTCGGTTGTCTTTTATGTTCACCTTCTCTCGCATTGCGAGTGCTCCTAGGATTAGGACAGTACACCCATTATGCTTATTGGATAGTCTTCTTCCAAACCATAGGCTGGTGCCGAATGGTAGGGAAGGAAGAAAACCATTTGGCCTAAAGGGGTGTGCAGAAGGTAATGACTAAAGACATATGAAGGGATGTTGAGAGATGGCAAAGAAATATATGGTTACAGTTATGAATCTGGATAATGGAAGAGGTATTACTAAGAATACCCAGATACCCCTACGAAACATTTACATGTTTCAGTTTCACTGTGTACTGTTAAAAGAAAACTGATTTCCCAATTAGATACTTGTACCAGGGTATGTATTTACCAGGTATGATTCTCACATCTGTGTGGTTTTACAGATAATGAGTAGGAGTAAGTTATTGGGAATTAGGTGATCATCCTCATTATATCGGAATTCGTTGAAATTGGTGATATTTGAGGAAATTACCTGGGTAGTTTGCCGGACGGAAAATATTTGGTTCTGAATATCCGCTGTTATGCACCAATTTCAAATTGATATATCTGTACGTCTGTTTTTATAGAGTGAGATATACATTTTTGATATTATGTCCATGACATTTACCTATATCAGTGGATGGTTAGGTAACGAGCATTAAACAGCGGTGTAATTTTTCTTAACCATAAGTATAGTTTTCAACCTACGACGCACAGGGTTTGAGTTTTCGACTCAGGGGACTTATACAGAGTATTGCATATTGTCCAGTGTTCATTAGGACAGAGAGGTTGGTCCTCGTACTATATTCGGTTTACTTATGTCTTCTCTAGTTCTTAGATAAGTGTTTCGTAGAAACACAAGGTCTGAATTTTGAGAAGTTATAGGGATATGAATAAAGTAGAGAACCAGGTGTTGCAAGTATAAGGATTCTTCAAGGTGATCGAAGATGTAGATACTTGTGTATGGTATTCAGTTGATAGTAATGATTAAGAGAACTTGCTTCTCTTTCAGGTTACTCATAATTGGAAGCACTCCTAAGTTGAGTAATGCTGATCGGCCTCTCTCCATTTAGTTGATATGAACTGGAGCCAGCTGCATGATTTCAATCTAGTTCAATTAAATCATTGCCTCTGTTTCTGTATTGGATATAGAACAGTTCATATCTTAACGATGTTAAGGTACAGTGAGTTGTCCAGCTTATGCTTAAAACCACACTCTGGACAACTCAAGGCATGTTTCTGTAATGGCTGTTTGTGGGTTGACTCAGGCTATGATGAGGGTTGATTTTCTACCATCTGGAAGATCAATAGTGATATTGTTCTTGACTCGCCACATTTTTAATAAAAATGGATTTTTTCAGAAAACAGTAGTGGGAGTATGGTAGAACTGGAAGTGATTCCAGAACCGCAAACGATTACTGAAAGTTTGATAAGAACCTAAAGATTCAATCTTGTTTGATATTCCATTGGCCACTCCGCAGATAAGGTAGGTAACCTCAGGCACTTGAGAGGTACTTCGGTATCTCAAAGACGGTGACAGGGAGGTTCTTGTTTACCCAAACTTACCACTACTGTTGTTCCAGGCTATGAGACCTGGCGGGAGGATGAATATAGCGTCGTTCTAAATCATCTTTAGAAGTGCACGTGTATATGATTCTGCCAGAGGGTTGTCGTAGTCAGTGGTAGCAGCAGAAGCATTGGTGGACAAGTGGCTTATGTCTATTTATAGACTAAAGCAGATATAGCGGAGATAGATCATCTATTTCTGATGTGACAGTTATTATTTTGACATCATCAGAATAGGGGATGGATCTGTTAAGAAGGTAGTAGGGTGTGATGTCCTGGTATCTGGATGACATACACAGTGTAGGAAGTGATATTCCTATACTACGATCGGTTATACTTTGGTTGTCACACAGTGGTTTCTCCACATAGGGATTGGGTATTATATCAGACATTCTGGTTACTAGATCTATGGTTTTAGATGTAGATTTGGAAAGTTTCCTAATCAGTGTACTTAGACAGCATTCTTAAGGTGTTTTAGAATGGACGACTCCTGGCACGGTAGTGTACCTCCAGATGATGGAGTCACCCTCTCTAAAGGTGTCTTACAGACTAAAGGGGAGAGGGATGTGCATGATTGGCAGATCACTTGCTTAGGCAATTGAGTCAATCATGAGATGTCAAGTACCACACCAGATGTTTTTGCAGTAGATGCAATAATGTGATATTGATCCAATCCTGGAGAAACGTTCGGAAGCAGTTGTAGAACATAAGTGGATGTTCTAGGGATATGATAACAACCGCCTCTTTTAGGAGACAGTTATCTTTCCAGCTTCCAAGGTAACCTGGATGACAGAGTGACTGTCAGAGTTATAGTTTTCCCTCTGACGAGGGGCAGTATTTTGGACAGGTGGTCCAAGCAGATACTGAGGGAGGTGTGGCACAGGATACTGATTAAATTCAGGTCACGATATAGTCTAAGAAGTTTGGATTTGGAGTTCATTTATGAACTAGGTCCCATTAGGTATCCAGACATATTCTAAGACAGGTATTGCTCATTTCGGGAGATGGCTTTCTCCGCGAACTTGAGATAAAAAGAGACATAGAAAGAAACATCAGGGCGGATCCACTCACTGAGGCTATTCCTCGAACGCAATAGTTTCGCAAACGGGTTTTGTGAGACTGATTAGTAGAGGAGTTGGGTGTTCGGTATCACACGGGTTGTGAGTATGCGACATCGCAATAATTAGCCTTGAGTGCAAGTGGGAGATTGTTGGAAATATTGCCCTCAGAGTCAATTATTGGATCACAGGCACGTGATTGAAATGATTGAGGGAGGACCTATACCGGTAGGACAGTCTTACTCAAGATGATGTTATGTTATCTGGTTTATCTTTATCATCGTGTACTACTGTCGGTGACCTTACAGGTCACCATTGCACGTTGATAGAGCCCCTAGAATTCTTGCTTGATTGCAAGCAGTATGATGGCGATCATATACGTGGGAGCTGGGGTCTATAAGCACATCTTTAAAAGGTCCCTAGTCGTGGGAGTTTCGAGACAGGGCATCGATACTCCAGAGTAGACTAGTATATACAGTCGAGACCCCGACAAGGGGCGGTGGCCGGTCTCACAAGCCACTGGTGTCAGTTGGTCCACCTAAGATGTATACAGGTGCTCATTGGGTTATGAGTACACCGGACAGGACTCGCCGGGAACATGCTAGTTGGGATTACACCAGACATCAGATAGCAGTTCCCTGGTGACATGTGTGTTAGTGTATATGCCCTAGAGGCCATTACTGTATCATACTAGCTTGTATATTACTTAATGGAAGCTTGGGATATTCACAGTTGTATATACAATCTTGCTCGAAATGGTAGTATGCTACTTGGTTTGTCTCTGCTTTAATATGTGCATGTGTTTCTTTTAGCATATTGCTGGTATACATATTAGTAGAGCCCTTAGGATCTTTGCTTGATTACCAGCGTTGTGATGGCGCTCGCACTCGTGGGAGCTGGGTAATCTATAAGCACATCCTTATACAGGTCCCTGGTCGTTGGACTATCGAGACAGGGCATCGATACTCCGGAGTAGACTAGCGTATGCGCTTCTCATCCCAGTGTGGGAGACGGTCTGTCCCACAGCCGTTAGTACGTCGTACTTGGGATAGTATGCGGGTGCTCGTTAGGTTACGAGTACACTGGACAGGACTCGTCGGGAACTGTTGGTTGGTAATATACCTATCGTCAGTTATCAGTTCCCAGGTGACATGAGTACAGCTTAGTCCGCTGACTTGACACTGTCACTTTGCCTCGAGTGTGTTCCCACTGCACTTTGATTACTACCCTACCACGGCTCAAAGGAGCTGTGCAAACAGGTAGTTTTTGGGTGCAGTCCCGAAGCACTTGGAGGCAGTGACGGTTAGACAGGATTCGTCTCTCCCGGTATTGGGGGTTGACATCGCGCTGTGTCCAGGAGAGCCATTACACGAGTAGTCCCTGGCCAGGGCAAGCGAGATATACTGGTAGGCTTCCAGTGTTATCTCAGGGTGTTCTGGGCTTCACTCCGACACGACTTGTACCGCTATTAGGGGACTGACGTTCACCGCCCCCCTAGGCCCGCCATGCGATGTATCAGACAAACAGACCGGACTGTACGGAGACTGTCACATACAGGCTCAGTAGGAGAGCAGATGGGGTTCACCTCGTCAGTCTTCTTATCGACATCTACCTGGGGACCGTTACGTACAGCTAGTGCCACTTGCGGTCTGTGGTTAAACCCACTGCCAGCGTAGTGTCGAGTCTTTAGAGTCCCACACAGAGAGCTATTCGCCTTTAGGCAAAACGAGTAGAGGTCGCATGGTTTTGCGACAGGGTTCGTTCGCATCCGCGCACTTGTGCACGTTTGCTGTCCGGACAGTCTATACTAGCGGGCTTTGGTTTAAGCCGGATCCTAGTATATGATTTGAGATTGGTTTTTCTCATTGTGTTCGTGTTCCTCGGATCACGAATGCGGGTGCGTATGCACAGTTGCTTGAGATTGAGGGAGAGGACCTTGATTAGGGTTAATGGTTGTTGTCATTTTATTAACCCTAATATTTATGTGTGTGTTATTGTTAATTAGTAATTAGTTTAATAATTATCCATGGTTGTGGTTTTTGACCTTTTGACTTCTTTGACTTGTTGACCAAGGTTGACACTTTGACCATCATAATTTCTTTTGGAAGATGCTTTTTGATCTTTGCAATTTGAAATGATAATGGTCATGTCATGATTTACCATGATAATTATCTAGCTAATTATTCAATTAAAAATATACACACATATTAGTGAGAAAGGCTCACAAATAAATCATTCTCTCATTTCTTTTCTCTCTCTTGCTCATCCTCTCCCTCAAGCTCTCTCCCTCTCATGTGTTGAGAAACAAAAAGCTTGAGAAAAACCCTCTCTTGATCTTCTCTACTCACTTCTAGGGTTCAAGTCTTAGCATTTCTTGCACTCTAGTTACTCCTAGCTTGGAGTTGAAGCTAAAGGTGGTGGCTTTCGGGTGGATCCTTCTTTGACGGGAGAAGACAAGCAAGGTGATCCTTTTCTACCATACCTAGGAGCAAGGAGAGAAGGACTAAAGACCAAAGGTATAACCTTTCTACAACTTTGTTAGTTGTTAGTTTACTTTAGCTAGTTTTAGTTTAGCAAAGATCCTCACAAGCTTAGTCCATGTTGCCTAAGTCATTAAAAATCCGATTTTTATTATGTTTTCCGCCTCCCCGTAAGCACCGGGGTGGGCAACACGGACTTACAGTGGTATCAGAGCCTAACTAAACTCAAACTAGCTAAGTAGTTAAGTGTAACGAAGTTTCGAAACCGAAAAACCCTAAAACCAAACTTTTTCAAAATCCAACTTTCTGTTGAAATTTTTTCTGCTCAAAATAAAAAACTGTATACTTGTAAAATTGTCTCAGGGTTTTGTGTGAAACACCACCAAATACGAACCAGAGAGGAGCCAAGAGGACCGCGGTTCCGCGGCATAAGGAAGCTCTTGCCGCGTAAGCGCGGCCGTCTTGTCAACTCTCTGTATCGTTTTTGGTGCAGATTGTTTCTGAGTTGGTTTTAGGATTTTTAGGATATATAATATGTGCCCAGATTTTCCAGAACTAAAATTTACTTTTGGGGGCCTATAAATCCGTATTTTTCGGAACTTCACTACACTTTAACTATATCGGTTATATCTGTGATGCTTGTATGTATTGAACGTCGGCTAATCGCTATAAGTCGATTAGTCGGGGTTATACATCTCTGTGATCTGTGATTGTTGGTTTGTGGATATGAATGGATTGGATTGTCGCGGGTGAATAGCCGGGTTGGATGTGAGATGAGTGTTATTTTCTTTCATTCATTTGTAACATGTAAATTGATGTAATAATATTCTTTGTATGGCCGCACAACCGGGTCGGGGTTGTAGCCGTCATTGTATAATTCTTTTTACTGTTTTTGCTCCTAGGATAGACCCATGGAGGGGTGCACAAACTACCGGGTATCTCGAAGTGCCGAGTGGCCTACTCACGGTGGTGAGGGAGGTTGCTTCGCTTCGGGTGCTTGGCGGGTAGTTTGCCGCACCCGTAGGGGTCTTGGGTGGGGTATTGGCTATTCACCGCGACCGTGTAATCCGTTTTGCGTTGCAGGCTCGAACGCATTGCGGATTCCTAGTATATCCAATGTATTCATCTGTGATCTGTAATGTCTATCATTGCTATATATTTATATATAATAACTATTTAGGCGTTGCTTATGTTTTACAGCCGCGCTAGCCCAGCCCCCGCTCTGTCGTTAGTTAAGTAACCTAACGGGTGATGACGGGGCCCCGTGGCGAATGCGAATGGCATAAGCGTACGTCATATTTTGGTTGTTTTCTGCAATGGTAGGATTAAATGATGGGACGCATTAAAAGAACTAATGCAAGAAATAAACCAAGTAAAAGTCGATTGGAACACTTTGAAAACCACTCGGTTCTTTTCAAAACTAAAACTTTTAAACGCGGAGCTTGAACCACTCCTTTTAAAAGCTATCTCGTTCCATCGATTATATCAAGTTCACTACGTTCACGGTTTCGCCAAAACCATCCGTAGCCCTCCATCATTTCGGTTAAATATTCGGTAGTATTCAAGCTATGTATTTTGACCTCACGCCAAGGCATAGTGATTGGTAGCTGCCGGATATTTATCCGTTGCATAGATAGAATGCGTTGATTTGAGACAGTCGTACTGCCGTTTTGGCCTACGTCAAGGGTAGGTACGGGTGGGTTCAAATTAACCAGGATAATGATGGGAAGAACTTGACATGTGACTTATGACATTTTGACCTCACGCCAAGGTCATAAGAGCATGGGGCAAAAATCCACATCGGGAGTTTCATAAGTACTGAAACTTGCTAGCGTTGCATACCATTTGGAGTGTGATAATTCTGGTAGGATTCCTTCGGTTTTATCACGCAATGATATTTGGATCCCGATCCTACTGTGAGTATATGCTACTCCTCGGGAAAACTCTCACTTAACGATCAATGCTATAAACCTAGTAGGTGCCTAGAAAGGTGTTAGCGGGGCTACGCCCACAGGGAAAAGAGGTTACTTAATTAAGGAACTTCGCGAAAACGTTGGAAAACCTCCCTCGAAGTACCGACACTGGCCTGGCTGAACGGTTAAGCAAGTATTGTACGGTGAGAATGATCCCGGCTAATCCTTTTCTTTACGGTTTGAGAAGGGATTCGAGAGACAGTGGGAGCCATCCAGTTTAGACAAACTAAAAACCACTCTAAACTTGCAAGAGCATCATGCTAAAGTGTTTCTTTTCTCTCTCCTAATTGCAGCGACCATTCAAGATGACCGGACTTAAGTTACTGTTAGATAAAAACATATTGACAGGGCCAAACTACAAAGATTGGCTCAGGAATGTCAAGATGGCTATCACTTATGACAAGCTGGGGTATATACTTACCACCAAAGCTCCCCCCGTCCCAGGTCCCACCTCCAGCGTCGCGGATGTAGAAATCCGTAAGACATGGGAGATAGATTGCGCGAGGGCCAAATGCCTCGTACTAGCCTCGATGGACAATGACCATCAGAGGAGGCACGAGAATATGGACCTAGAGTCCATATTTCTCCATACAAAAGAACTGTATGGAGAGCAGTCTCGTATCGCAAGATACGAAGTGTCGAAGAAGCTCTTTTCGGCAAGGTTGGCCGTCGGATCATCGGTAGCGGACCACGTGCTTAAGATGATCGGCTACATAGAGGAGCTCGCGGACCTTGGGACCACGTTGGAGAATGAACTCTATACTGATCTGATTCTCCAGTCCCTTCCTTCCACTTACGCCCAGTTCATTCTTAACTTCAACATGCAAGGAAAGGAGGTAGAACTTGCCGAGCTTCTGAACATGTTGAGGACTGCTGAGGGCACCCTACAGAAGGGTAGGGAGACATCCACTTTGTTTGTAGGAGGATCTTCCTCTTCTAGGTCCAGGGCGAAAGCCAAGGGCAAGAAGAAGAAAGCCCCCGCCAAACCAAGAGGCGGTGTCGGTAAAGTGGATACGAAGGGAAAGGGTAAAGCAACAAAGGTAGCGGGGAAGCTGGTGGGGAAGGAAGAATGCTTCTATTGTCACAAAAGTGGCCACTGGAAACAAGATTGCAAGGCTTGGAAAGCCAGAACACAGGATTTGAAGCGAGTTGCAGCTTCAGCTTCAGGTGTGTATGTTATTGAAAATTGTCTATCAATAAACTCTACTTCCTGGGTATTGGATACCGGATCAGGATCTCATATCTGTAATTCTTTGCAGGCGTTGAGAAAGCGTAGAGTTTTGAAGGCAGGTGACATGACCCTCAGAGTTGCGAACGGTGCTAGCATGGATGCAGAGGCCGTGGGGGACTATCACCTGGGATTATCAGATGGACACTTTTTGGTTTTGCGTAGTTGTTATTATGTACCAAATGCAACCTGTAATATCATTTCTGTATCTTTATTATCTAAAGAAGGTTATGAATTTGCATTTGTAAGTAATGTAGTGAACATTCACCTTAATCAAGTTTTGATTGGGTCAGGTACATTGAACAACGGTATATACGTTTTAAACCAACCACAGATTTTCAATATCCAGAATACACACAAAAGAAAGTCTCCAGAAATTAATAAAACTTTCTTATGGCATTGTAGACTGGGTCACATCAACGAGAGAAGATTGACTAAGTTACATACTGAAGGATATTTGGATTCGTTCGAATATCAATCGTATGCAACTTGTCAATCCTGTCTCAAAGGAAAGATGACAAAGGCTCCGTTTTCTGGACACGGAGAAAGAGCGAGCGAGCTCTTGGGACTCGTACACAGCGACGTGTGCGGTCCAATGTCTACACATGCGCGAAGCGGTTTTTCTTACTTCATTACCTTTACGGATGATTTTTCAAGGTACGGTTATGTCTTCTTAATGAAACATAAATCCGAGGCTTTTGAAAAATTCCAGGAATATAAGAATGAAGTAGAAAAACAAACAGGCAAAAGTATCAAGATCCTAAGATCGGATCGAGGAGGAGAATACTTAAGTGCCGAATTCCTGAACTATTTAAAAGAGAATGGAATTCTCTCTCAGCTTACTCCTCCATACACTCCGCAACATAACGGTGTATCGGAGAGACGGAACCGAACCCTATTGGATATGGTACGGTCCATGATGAGTAACGCTGAGTTACCGCGATCTTTCTGGGGGTATGCGCTAGAAACAGCTGCATATCTTTTGAACCGTGTTCCCACTAAGACTGTGCCTACCACACCATATGAGTTATGGAGTGGGAAGAAACCCTATCTTCAATACTTGAAGATTTGGGGATGTCCAGCTTATGTCAAAAAGCAGCATGTGGACAAACTCGAGGCACGCTCAGTACTGTGCAAGTTTGTGGGATACCCAAAGAACTCCAGGGGGTATCTTTTCTATTACGCAGAGGAACAAAAAGTCCTTGTTTCTCGCAATGCCCACTTTCTGGAACATCAGTTCATAGAAAAAGAAATAAGTGGGAGCGCAACAGAACTGGAAGAAATTCCAGAACCACAAACTATTACTGAAAGTTTAGTGGAACCAGAAAGTTCAAAAGAACAGGACATTCCTATGCCGCTCCGCAGGAGTAGTAGGCAGTCTCATCCGCCCGAGAGATACTACGGTTTTCTCATTGACGGGGATAGAGAAGACTGCATCCTGGATTGTGATGAGCCTACTAGCTTCCAGCAAGCCATTCAGAGCGTCGACTCGGTAAAATGGCTGGATGCAATGCGGACCGAGATGGAGTCCATGTACACCAACAAAGTATGGACGTTGGACATTGCTCCAGACGGGGTAAAACCCGTAGGATGCAAGTGGATCTTCAAAAGGAAGATTGGTGTAGATGGACAGGTTGAGACCTATAAAGCTAGACTGGTAGCAAAGGGTTTTCGTCAGCGACCTGGTTTGGACTATGACGAAACCTTTTCTCCAGTAGCTATGCTGAAATCCATTCGGATCCTTCTTGCCATCGCTGCTTTCCACGATTATGAGATTTGGCAGATGGACGTAAAGACAGCTTTTCTAAATGGTCATTTAGAAGAGTGTGTCTATATGGATCAGCCAGAGGGTTTCATTCAGGGTGGGAGCAGCGGAAAGGTGTGCAAGTTGCTCAAGTCCATTTATGGACTCAAGCAGGCATCGCGGAGTTGGAACATCTGTTTTGATGAGACGGTCAAAGAATTTGGCTTTATCAAAAATCCAGATGAACCATGCATCTATTGTAGATTTGTAGCGAGAACTGTAGTATTCCTCGTTTTATACGTGGATGACATTCTCTTAATAGGAAATGACATTCCTATGCTACAATCTGTCAAGGGGTTCTTGTCACACAGGTTCTCCATGAAAGACCTGGGTGATGCCTCCTACATTCTGGGTATCCGGATCTACCGTGACAGATCCAAGAGGATATTAGGACTCTCGCAGTCCAGGTACATCGACACCATACTGAAGAGATTCAGTATGGAAGATTCCAAGCGCGGTAATCTACCGGCTTGTCACGGGATCACCCTCTCCAAAGAGATGTCTCCCAAGACTGATTTGGAGAGGGATCGCATGTCTATTATACCCTACGCTTCTGCGGTAGGCTCTATAATGTATGCGATGTTGTGTACCAGACCGGATGTGGCTTATGCACTGAGTGTGGTAAGCAGGTATCAGTCAAACCCTGGGGAGAAACATTGGATAGCAGTAAAGAACATTCTCAAGTACCTGAGAAGGACTAAGGAGATGTTCTTGGTGTATGGCGGAAAAGACCTGCAGGTTGAGGCCTTTGCTGACTCCAGCTTCCAGAGTGACAAGGATGATTCCAAGTCCATGTCGGGTTTTGTCTTTACCCTCAATGGAGGGGCGGTGTGTTGGAAGAGCTCCAAACAGGAAACCGTTGCTGACTCGACTATGGAAGCGGAATACATCGCTGCATCTGATGCCGCAAAAGAAGCTGTCTGGATGAGGAAGTTCTTGAAAGAACTTCAGGTGGTTCCGTCCATTGTTGACCCAATACCTCTGTATTGCGACAACAACGGGGCTATAGCTTTAGCGAAGGAACCCAGGTCCCATCAGAAATCCAGACACATCTTAAGGCGGTATCACCTGATCAGGGAGATCGTAGATCGCCAGGAGATCGAGGTCCGGAGAGTTGCATCAGAGGATAACACAGCAGATCCATTCACCAAGGCCTTGCCCCAGACTCAGTTCGAGCGGCTGATCGAGATGATAGGTCTTCGATACGCCAGTACATGGCCTTAGTGCAAGTGGGAGATTGTTAGTGTATATGCCCTAGAGGCCATTACTGTATCATACTAGCTTGTATATTACTTAATGGAAGCTTGGGATATTCACAGTTGTATATACAATCTTGCTCGAAATGGTAGTATGCTACTTGGTTTGTCTCTGCTTTAATATGTGCATGTGTTTCTTTTAGCATATTGCTGGTATACATATTAGTAGAGCCCTTAGGATCTTTGCTTGATTACCAGCGTTGTGATGGCGCTCGCACTCGTGGGAGCTGGGTAATCTATAAGCACATCCTTATACAGGTCCCTGGTCGTTAGACTATCGAGACAGGGCATCGATACTCCGGAGTAGACTAGCGTATGCGCTTCTCATCCCAGTGTGGGAGACGGTCTGTCCCACAGCCGTTAGTACGTCGTACTTGGGATAGTATGCGGGTGCTCGTTAGGTTACGAGTACACTGGACAGGACTCGTCGGGAACTGTTGGTTGGTAATATACCTATCGTCAGTTATCAGTTCCCAGGTGACATGAGTACAGCTTAGTCCGCTGACTTGACACTGTCACTTTGCCTCGAGTGTGTTCCCACTGCACTTTGATTACTACCCTACCACGGCTCAAAGGAGCTGTGCAAACAGGTAGTTTTTGGGTGCAGTCCCGAAGCACTTGGAGGCAGTGACGGTTAGACAGGATTCGTCTCTCCCGGTATTGGGGGTTGACATCGCGCTGTGTCCAGGAGAGCCATTACACGAGTAGTCCCTGGCCAGGGCAAGCGAGATATACTGGTAGGCTTCCAGTGTTATCTCAGGGTGTTCTGGGCTTCACTCCGACACGACTTGTACCGCTATTAGGGGACTGACGTTCACCGCCCCCCTAGGCCCGCCATGCGATGTATCAGACGAACAGACCGGACTGTACGGAGACTGTCACATACAGGCTCAGTAGGAGAGCAGATGGGGTTCACCTCGTCAGTCTTCTTATCGATATCTACCTGGGGACCGTTACGTACAGCTAGTGCCGCTTGCGGTCTGTGGTTAAACCCACTGCCAGCGTAGTGTCGAGTCTTTAGAGTCCCACACAGAGAGCTATTCGCCTTTAGGCAAAACGAGTAGAGGTCGCATGGTTTTGCGACAGGGTTCGTTCGCATCCGCGCACTTGTGCACGTTTGCTGTCCGGACAGTCTATACTAGCGGGCTTTGGTTTAAGCCGGATCCTAGTATATGATTTGAGATTGGTTTTTCTCATTGTGTTCGTGTTCCTCGGATCACGAATGCGGGTGCGTATGCACAGTTGCTTGAGATTGAGGGAGAGGACCTTGATTAGGGTTAATGGTTGTTGTCATTTTATTAACCCTAATATTTATGTGTGTGTTATTGTTAATTAGTAATTAGTTTAATAATTATCCATGGTTGTGGTTTTTGACCTTTTGACTTCTTTGACTTGTTGACCAAGGTTGACACTTTGACCATCATAATTTCTTTTGGAAGATGCTTTTTGATCTTTGCAATTTGAAATGATAATGGTCATGTCATGATTTACCATGATAATTATCTAGCTAATTATTCAATTAAAAATATACACACATATTAGTGAGAAAGGCTCACAAATAAATCATTCTCTCATTTCTTTTCTCTCTCTTGCTCATCCTCTCCCTCAAGCTCTCTCCCTCTCATGTGTTGAGAAACAAAAAGCTTGAGAAAAACCCTCTCTTGATCTTCTCTACTCACTTCTAGGGTTCAAGTCTTAGCATTTCTTGCACTCTAGTTACTCCTAGCTTGGAGTTGAAGCTAAAGGTGGTGGCTTTCGGGTGGATCCTTCTTTGACGGGAGAAGACAAGCAAGGTGATCCTTTTCTACCATACCTAGGAGCAAGGAGAGAAGGACTAAAGACCAAAGGTATAACCTTTCTACAACTTTGTTAGTTGTTAGTTTACTTTAGCTAGTTTTAGTTTAGCAAAGATCCTCACAAGCTTAGTCCATGTTGCCTAAGTCATTAAAAATCCGATTTTTATTATGTTTTCCGCCTCCCCGTAAGCACCGGGGTGGGCAACACGGACTTACAATGTGTACAGGTTAGTTCATCGACCTGAGATCGTCATTTATCTCGTGTGAGTTCCCACTGTACTTTGATTACTATCCTACCACGGCTCAAAGGAGTCGTGCAAATAGGTTTTAGTTGGGTACAGTCCCGAGCCACATGGAGGCAGTGAGCGGATCGGCAGGGGTTCGTCTCTCCCGATATTGGGGGTGAGATCGCACTGTATCTAGGAGAGCCATTACACAAAGCCCTTGGCCGAGACAGGAGATTTACTGGTAGGTATTCCAGTAGTATCTCAGGGTGTTCTGGGCTACACTCCTACACGACTTGTACCGTTTTTGGGGGTCTGACATTTACCAACCCCCTAGGCCCGACGTGCGATGCTCATAGAAGAACAGACTGGACTATACGGATATTGTCACTGACAGGCTCAGTAGGGTGTCAGGATGAGTTCGCTCATCGACCTCCCTTTTGGTCAATACCTGGTAGCTCGTTACGTACGGCTAATACCTCTGATGTGCTAGTGGTTAAATCCACAGCCAAAGTTTTGATGAGTCTTTAGAGTCCCCCACAGACAGTTTCTCAAGTTTCGGGTGAAACGTTGTAGAGGCCGTATGATATATGGCAGAGTTCGATCATATACGTGCGGTATTGCACGGATCATGATCGGATGGATCATACTCGTGGGCTTTGGTTTAAGCCAGATCCTAGTATTAGATTTGTTGGATTACTTTAGTCTCATCGCATTCGCATTCGGTCGGAATGCGGATGCAGGTATGTATATACAGGTGAGGGGTTTCCTTGTGATTTGTCAGGAGTTTACTTCAGATGTTGTTGTATCTTTTTATTATTGTAAACATTTGGGTTAATGTTTACAAATGGAAATTATGAGCTAGAATTTCATCATGAGATGCATTAATGTGACATTGACATATATAGTGACTCATGGTCTCTTTTTTGGGAAATATGTCACATTAGTGGATTGATTGGTATTGATATGATAAGAAGAGAGAGAGAGAGGGGCTGCCTTGGGGTGAGCTTGGTCTTGTATTATTTCTCTCATGCTCTCATTTTATCATAACAAGAACAACAAAAGAAAAGAGCTCTCTTCTCCTTCTTCTTCCACTAGCTCATAGCTTCCATCAATGGCAACACCTTCAACCTCCATCCAAATCAATAGATGCAAGAGACAAAGTGATCACAAACATTCTCTACAACACCTTGGACACGTCGGCTAGCACACTTCATACCCGAGTTGCTTCGGATGAAGCGGGAGACCGTGAAAAGACTCGTAGATGTGGTGCCCTTTTCGACGAGAAGATCAAGACCGGAGTTGCCGCGGGGAGCTTGCGATGGTGGCTAAAGACCGAAAGAAACGGATCGATCGGTATAGCATTCTATCCCTTCTCTAAATAGCTAGTTGTAGGTTAATGGTTCGATCCGGGTTTTAAGCATACGATAGCTCCGGTTTTCAAGTTCAGAAAAATTTTCGTTTCCGCATTTTGGCCTCGGAAAGACGGCCGGGGTGCTACTGTAGTCTTACAGGTGCGCCCAAAACTAGCAGAGCAAGAACATCCGCTTGCCTCCTGCTCACAGTCTGGCGTCCTCTGTCTTTGGGTCCTCATTTCTCCGTGGATTACCAATCTCGTAATCCATCGGCTCATCGGTTCAGTGAGGTGTGCTAACGGAAACGATTCCACTCTGGCATTTCTCTGGTCGTCTCTTGGCCAATTAGTATGACCACTCATAAAGCAGCACGTCACTGGCGTCAGCCTCTGGTCCTCTGAATACATGTCACACATCTGATCCTGGGTGTAAAGCTTATCGCAGCAATGTCCTGGAAGGAACTTTCTCAGCGTCTTTTCCGATCTTGCCTATGCCGAACTATACGGAGGCTGGTACTCTTGCCTCATCTTCTTCTCGCTTTCTGGACATCTGCGTTCTCAGCACTGTTTTTCCTCGGGAACTGGTCGTATCTCACGCCTTTGTATACATATCAGATCTCTAATCTCAATGGGGAGTAGAAACAGCTCATTGACATCTCGCACGAACCTCTTGTTCCACTTGTCTTTATTATCGTCTGCTTCGACGTCACGTCATGCTATCTTCGTACTGCAATTGTCTCGGATTCCGTCAGTCCGGAGTTTCTCACACGGACTCGAAATCATGAACTCGGTATCTTCATCACTCTGTAGAAGATCTCTAGCCGAACACGTCCTCGAAAACATGTCCATACCATCGGAGGAATACTCAATACTCGTTCGTTCTCGATCAACTCACAATGCATCTGGGTGAGGTCCTCTATCTGAAGCTGGTCAGCTTACTGGTCTCCTATCACATGATATCAGGATGACATTAAACTTTTCGTTTGATTTGTCAAAGTCCTATAATTCCCCGAAAGCTTAACACCTGAGCACAGTTTAACAATATCTAGTACACGCCATAGTACCTATGGACCAACCGTAGAAGGGCGAACCCAAGCCTCACTGATGGCACCGCTAAACTGCAGCAAACCCTAAGGTTCAAAAGCGGTTCCATGGTCATCATGTCGAGTTAGGGTTTCATTCTTCTAGAGGGTCCACAGAATAACTTGCATGTTCCTCCGAATACTTTAAACTTGGAAAAATGGGTTTTCTGACATTCGTTCGAACTTTAACTTCGTCTAGACAATTTGTGAATACCCTTCATCTCACAACTCAAGAGAGACTAGCTATCATTTGTGGTATCTCTGTCGGAAACCTCCAGCAATCTCAGCTCGTAAGCTTTGGAAGCAACATCACATCAATCTCAGCAACAGCTGGGCCACCTGTCTGCACGGTAGACGACATCAATATCTCTGAGGTTTGCTGTACATCAACCGTCCTCGCAGAACTGGCAGCCTCTAATAATAGCCCGATAATCCTGTGCGAAACCAAACACTCGCCTCAAACGAGAAGTCACAACACCAATACAAAAATTGAGACATTCTCGTTTCACCAGAAAACACGATGGTCGGCCATTGTCCTTGACGAGCCGCCTTGACCGCAAACTAGTAGTAGCTCAATCTGCGCTCAAACCATGGTGACAGGTACCTCAAGCATGTATCGATGAAACCATAACAATGGAATGAAAGGAATCAACAGATCCCAAAATAGATACATGATCATAAGGAGGAATGGAATCAATAAGAGTATGATCATAGAAACAAATAGAATCAAAGACGTCAATATATGTACATCCTATGGTTTCTTAAGTGGAGTATCGTATCGTAAAAATGTCGCGGAACATACGTACGGTACGTTACTCTACTCAAGCTACCTACTCCATCAATCAGGGTCAGCCAATGTAACGAAAGTTCGGGTTTAATACCCCCTGTTCAAGTCTAAGTTCCGTAAGGTCAAGCCTAGGTTCCAAAATATTTATGCCCCAGACTCCACATAGTCAAACCTAAACTCGAACAAAGGTTAAATCCAACGCTCTGATACCAACTTTGTCACAACCCGAAATATTAGCTCGTGACCAGCACTTAAATCATACAACGTCAAAAGGCGTAACGTAATTCAAGTAAGCTGAAACCCATAAATCTAAAACTTTTAAAAAATAAAAGATGTGCAATTTTTAAATAAGGCATAATGAAGAAAAGTGTTTTCTTAAATGCATAGAAAAGGGAATATGAAAATGCAAGTTTATCCTACTTGTTGTAAAACATGTTCGTCTTTTAAAAATTTGGGTAGCACCTCCCTTGTATATTTTGATCCAAAAGAACAAATACATGATAATAATAAAGGCATCCCCAAGCGGAAGCTAGGTCTTCACCAAACGGCGGATTCACAACCACACAAGTAATAAAACAAGTATACGACGCCCAATCGGCGAAGATCAACACAAAAGATAATGAATAAAGAAAGACATCAACCCAAAAGCGAACATAAAACTCATCGCTCATGTCTCGCAACTACAAGTCTTTCTAAGTCTTACTATTTATACAAATAGTAGTTTTGATTGATGGAGTTGACTAAATACAATAGGAAGTATAAATACAATAGTGGCACGATCCGTTATATACCACCTACCAAAGCAAATCACCCAAAAGCAAGCTGTGTGCCAACGATGCCGGTACCGATCCATGCGGTCAACCTGGAATAACTGTGGCACAACGGGGGTGAGTTGCCAACTCATTAGTAGAAAACATCAACAGGTAGAAATCGAATAAATTAACGATTCCTAGGTCAAGTATATTAGAAAGGTAATACTACGACATCTAGGGAGACCGTATGTAATTATGTGCCAGCAATATAAATAAATGCAAGTATGCAAGTGGATATCGTCCAATAATATAATCGATGCCAATATACATGTCGATCTCATCCTCTCGAAACATCGTAATAGAATATGCATGTAAATATATGAGGATATGAAGCATGTGTCCATCAATGACACAACAAATCATGGAACCTGAGTGTCCAGCATTGACACTCGAAAATATCATGAAAGCCGTGTCCAGCATCGACACGTAAATCCTCACATCTCAGGCTCCGGCTATCCAGACTGGCCTGTATCCATCTCATGACTCCGATCGGTATCCTCCGGATAATCGCCAGGTCCAACTACTATCACCGGAAGGTAGTGCCTCTGCCGGGCTCAACGCTATCATCTGCGACCTTCTCGCCCCGGGGTACCATACCGGGTCCATCATGCACCCGCAGATGGTCCTCCTCCTCTTTGAATCGGGTGTATGATATCGCTCAAGAGCCAAGAAAACTCATGGTGGACTATACAAATATCATATCAAGAGATACCGAGTTTTTAAAACAATACATACTTTCTTTTGAAATAACCACGGTTCTCAAATTCAAAAATCTCATGAAAACAGCATATCTCAATGCGTATAATCATAAAGCATGATGTATGCGATATATAATAGAAATATAACCATATCAGTATATAATGCAACATGGGAAAGTAATATGCACATATTATGGGAAAACGGCTCTTTTAAAATAAATTCAGTTTTAAAATATATCCTGCGGTTCCCAATTTCTCCAAGGTCAAATGCAACATCGTATATAAATGTGTATATGCAACTATAGCAAGTAAATTATGTAAGGAGTCATATCATGATGCAGCAATTTTACTGTGTAGTGACATGGCAATTATCGATGAAGAAGTGTGTGAGCCGGCAAATTTGTGTAAGTGTGACATACACATCATCGATGATGGTCAGGAGTACTTGCACAGGTATATGCAATGCAATGAGAATAACATGAATATAGAATAAAGTAATAATCAGCTAAATGCGATAAGGTATACGTATCCATCATGACTGAGTCGGTCAATCTATCAATCGGCCTTATCTAGTCAAGGGTAAGGATCAATCATCAATTAACTTATCACGTACGGTAACTCATCGTACGGCGTCACTAAACAATTTGGGATCCTAACAACTTATATGACAAGGAGGGTTTGGACCTCACATCTCATACTGCTTATCAATCGAGATTCACAACATTATCCATATATATACCTATCTTACAGGTCACATCCGTATCAAACTCATATCATGGGACCGACAAAGGTATCAATTATCCTATATTGACTCGCATCCGTATACACATATCATCTGGTCATCTTATCAATCTAAAGTCGTATATTATCAACCTCATGTTATACCACTATAATCTCCTATTGGTTCTCTTTACAACTACTTATCTATATCTATGATATCATGTCACCAAAACCCTAAGCTATAGTTTTAAGCCATGGTATATCTTATCTCCTACTAATTCCTTAACCCTATTCCTAACTTTCTAATATGGTTTCTCTAGCCATATCCTATAGTTTTCTAGTCTAGGGTTCCTTAACCGTATTCTATAAATCAGTTTCCATCAAAACTTGCGGGGGTGCTATACACCATCCACCCGACTTCCCCCGTAGATATAGATCTACTCACCTGGTTCTTGCTCGCCGAAGTCGATGATGCCACGCTCCATTGTCTTCGAATCCACACGAAAGTACCTACAATAAAACATATTCGCAATCACTATTAAAATCAAGTGCAGAAAACAAATACGGCACACCGTGCTCTCATAGGTTAGAAACTAAAGCCTACGCATGCAAAACAATCAAACAACTCTTGTTGTTGATGTACAAACGCCCAACAACCAAATAGAAATCCTAATATTAAAACCAAGCATTCCAAAATACGGAAAACGTAACCCAAAACATCCCAATGTGCTCCCAGATTTCACCCTAGGCCAAACTAGGGAATTTTGCATATAGGGTTGCTCTAGATGTCACCTAAGGGACTCACCAACCAAAATTCATCAACTTTCACCAAAATGTGGCCGCAATTTGCAGCCACAATGAATAAATATGCGGCCAGAATATAAGGGTAGGGCTCAGGTTTCAAGGGATGATTCATGGTTGCCTGCACGTCTCATGGTCAAGTGAACTTTATTTACAAAGGTCCCGGGTCGTCCCAGATCTCTAAATACCACCACTAAATCCATAAAACCCGATATCGATACCTCTAAAGCTCATATTCCGGGTTCTAAACTCAGTTCTAGGTCTAGAATTTGATCTCTAGGGTCTTGTACAGCCACCACACATCACTAATTCCACACAATTTCCCTAACCCTTCTCTTGAGATTTCTAAGATCGCAATTCCACACAAAAATCAACCTCTAAACTACACAAGAATGCAAGGAAACCAAAACAAAACTAAAGGAAGAATTTATACATCATTTGGGCAACCAAAATCATCAAAATCCATCTTTTTTTGGTCCAAAGTGTAGAGGATGTGGAGGAGATCAACTTTTGTGAAGGGGGTATAGGGTTTTGGTGAGGGAAAGGAGATGGTTCTTGAGGTTGAAGGTGGAGGGAAATGAGGTTGAGGGAGATGAAGAAAGAGAAGTAAAATGATGGGGGGAAAATAGAATGAGGCAGCCCCCCCTCTTTCACACTTATTCTAACCTCTCTCTCTCTCTCACTCTCTCTTCTCAATATTTACCCTTTTACCCCTCTACTCCTTTTCTGTTCTTTTATTAAAACCCAAACATATAATACCCTAAAAACAATACAAGAACACAACATGTAATCAAAATGTAACATGGCATGGTGTACTAGCCATGGAAAGCTGTAGAAACACGGATTTGGCTTAATCGCGATTAGCAGCGCACTAATCGGTTTTTATCCAAACTGCATATAATAAATTTTTAAAATGCCAAATCCGATAAATATATTTTTAAATGAATAAAATCATCTTAATTTCCAATTATTTTACAATTATTGGTATATATTTATGCCTTTTTACGAAAACTCCAATTTCGCAAATCGGGTAATTTTCTCGAAATGTATTATTTTAATATTAAATTTTGAAAATAATATTTTATATTTTATGAAATATTACAATCTCCCCCCTTAAAGAAATTTGGTCCCCGAATTTAAATCTAAACCCCCAAATACTAAAACATCTCAGCAATCAGCGCAAATCAACGGGGTTCCGAAATCATGGGAGATATAGAAAACCACAGCGCATCGCGTGCGACTGAAAACAGTATAAAACCTAAAATCGAACTCCGTCAAGCGTCTTGCAAATCATCGGCTTTGCACGCATATCATCGGAGTTACAATGGAGATACAGATCTCGAAATCCCCAACTGAAATCCAATATGCATAGTCCAATACTATAATAAATATATATAGCACGCATCCTTGGAAAAGTCTTAAAACTGAATAAAACACATGCAAAATCTTTTCTGAATGTCAAACACCAATGGATTTCAGTAACACTACTGTACAGTCCGGTCTCTTCGTCTGACATGTCACATATCTCGTCTAGGGGTGGTAAACGTCAGACCCCAGTAACTCGATAAGTCATGTCGATATGAGGCTCATAACGGGTAGAGAAACTACTGATAACACTTACCAGTATATCTCTGAGGTAGCCTTGGCTAAGGAGTTCCTGTTATAGCTAATCGAGCACAGCGCAACATCAACTCCCAATACCGGGAGAGACGAAACGCCTCCTATCGCTCATTGCCTCCATGTGACTCGGGACTGTACCTAAAAGCCACATTTTGCACGTTCTCTTGAACGTGATAAGGTGGAAATAAAAGCACAGTGGGAATCACAAAAGACTCTATGACGATCTCAGGTTTATAGACTAACCTGTACCAGTGTCACCAGAGAACTGCCATCTGACGATAGGTATAATACCATCTGGGAGTTCTCGGCGAGTCCGTCCAGTGTACCCAGTCTCCACTGAGCACCCGTATACTGTCTCTGATGTCAAACACCAATGGATATGGGATCATCCATCTCCTATCTTCATGGGTCGAGAAGTTATATAATAGTCTACTCTGGTATATCGATGCCCTGTCTCGATACACCTACGACTAGGAATATTTGAAGGATGTACTTAGCGACTACACTGTCCCCACTAGTATGATCTGCATCATAGTCCTGGTTGTCAAGTACTCATCCTAAGGGCTTTATCAACATGTAACATAGAGACAATCAGTGTACATGTTAATATAAAGAGTAACCAGATAGCATACTATCATGATGAGCAAGAAAGTCCTCCCAATATATGTCCAAGCATCCATTACAATATACATCGTATGTACAGTAATGGCCTCTAGGGTATACATATCACTAACAATCTCCCACTAGCACTAGGGCCATCTGTTGTAGTATATCATACCCAACAATCAGCAGTGGTTGAAGTATCTTATACTCAACCATCCCATAAAAGTTTCTCCTGAGAATAGGCCTTTGTGACTGGATCCGCCCTGTTCTCCTTTGTGTCTACTCTCCTAACCTCGATCTCCCTGGAGATCAACCATCTCTATGATCAGGTGATAATGCTTAAGAATATGTCTGGATCTCTGATGGGACGGGGGTTCCTAGGCCAAAACCACAACTCTATTGTCACACAATGGTAGGAACGAAGTTCATCTCATGAACTTTTATACATTCAGACTGCCTCTTTGGTAGTATCGTAGGTATCAATGTATCCAGCCTTTATCGTCTAGTATTCTACGGTATCTAGCTTGGAACTCTTCCAACATACCGTCCCTCCACTGAGGGTAAAAGCAGTGCCTGTGAATGAGATTCAGTCATTCTTACCACCCTGGATCCTATCCAGTGATTCTCCCTAGGATCGATTGACACCATCTCACTACACCTAGTGAGAATCCCAACATCCACTTAGATCTATCTCATAGATCCAAAACCCAGGATTTAGGAGGTATCACTTTGATCCTATATGAGGAATCCTTATGATAAGAGGAGATTGACCGATCGTAGCATAGGAAACTCCTTTCCTATCAAGAGCATGTCATCCACGTACAATACGAGGATCATCACCATACTCCCCACTACCCTTTTGTTTATACAAGGTTCATCTACTATTTTGATGAAGTCAAACTCTTTGACTACCACATCAAAACAGATTTTCCAACTCCGCAGTGCCTGCTTTAACCCGTAAAGCAACTTTCAGACGTTTCCGCTGCTCCCACTGTCTACGAAGCCCTCTGGCTGTGTACTTATAGACGCTCTATTATAAATCACTATTTAGAACAGCAGTCATGATGCCCAACCGCCAGATATCGTAGTCATGGTATGTAGCAGTGGCAAGTAGGTTCCGGATGGACTTAAGCATAGGGACCAGAAAAGGTTTCATCATTATCCATACCTGGTCGATGACGAGAACCTTTTACAACTAATCTCAGCTTTGAAAGTCTCAACTTTTCCATGTACACCTAGTAATCTTCTCAAGATATACTTTCTCCTGATGGGGATTTATCCCTTCAGATAACGCAAACAAAGTCCATACTTTGTTGGTGTTTATGGATTCCATCTTAGATCGCGTAGCATCCAGCCATTCTTACAGAGTCCCCACTCTCGATGGCTTGCTCGAAACTAGTTGGGTCATCATCTCATGATGCAATCCTCGGTCCCGCTGTCATAAAGAAAACCGAAGTATTTCTTTGGTGGGTGAGGAACCCTACTAGATCAGTGGAGAGGCCGAGGTTCGTTGGGAACTATTAAATCCTCCGGTTCTACCAAATCATCAGGTACAGTTTGTATAGCTGGAACTCCTTCCAGTTCTACCTCATGACCACTAATTTCTTCACAAGAAATTCCCTTTCTCAAAGGCGGCATGCCGAGAAATAAAACACCTTTTGTTTCTCGATTCAGTAGAAGATATTACATTGCGAATTCTTGGGATATCCTACTAACTTCCACAGAACTGACCTTGCCTCGAGCTTGTCCGGATTTTGCTTTTAGACATAGGCCGGACAACCCCAAATCTTAACATCCTTAAGAGATTGGCTCTTCCCATACTATATGTAACATTTTCAAAAATATAAAATATTAATTTTGGGAATTTTTATAATTTAATATTATTTTATTGATTATTTTAATATTAAATGCAAATAAATAGGAAAAATGTTAGAAAAAATTATGAAAAATTATGGAAAATTCTAAAATAGGGTAAATTAGTGGATTATGGCATTTTTAAGTTTTTGTGATTAGTTTGACAATAATTTAGTGCTAATCGCGATTAAAATCGCTAATCGGGTTTTTTGGCAATTTTGTGCAAAACTTACACGTATCACTTTTTCTACACTTGTGCATTTTTCTAGCCATGGTTTTCTTTTGGGATTACTATTGATGTGAGAAGGTTTGGATTTTAAAAGAAAAGGAAAGAAAGGAAAATATAATGATAAGGGTAGGTGAGAGAGAGAGGTGGACTTTGACTTAGCATACTTAGCCATTCTCCTCGTTTTCTGTGCACAGCCCCTGTTCCTCTAGTGTTGATCCAGGGTACTTCTAGTTTTGACAGATTCTATCTAGGGTGAAATCTGGGACATATATCCTAAGTTGCTATTTTGGATTCGTGTTTCCGTATTCCGTATTTTTGATTCTGAAATGGTGGAATGTGTTTTGCCTCGACTAATTGTCGTTTATACGACGATGTAGAGGATTTATTGATGGTTTTGAAGGCGTGCTATAGGTTCTCACCTATAGGCCCCCTTATCGTATCGTTTTGGATTTCGTGCGCCGTTTTAGATTGGATTTGGTTTTAATGCGCATATACGATATTTTGATGTGTAGGTACCCATGAAGACTTCGGGACGACAAGCAAATACGTGGTGACGTCCGCAATTGGTGATGCAAGGTGAGTAGATTATATCTACAGGGGGAAGTCGGGTGGATGGCGTATAGCACCCCCGCAGTCCGTAGATAGATTACTATGTAGTTTATTGTGATATTAGGTGTATTGTGGATAATGTAGGGTTAGAAGTGACTAGTGTAGTTCATAGTCGCGAACCCTAGGGTAGAATTACACCTACACACACACCCTTGCTTATCACTTGTACTTGCACTGTGATTGATGATATGTGATGACTTTGGAGATGAGTCGATGATGTGGGCTGGGTGCCCTGGGATCGGTGATTTTATACGATTCATATGTGGGATATGACTTGTGATTCTTGCGGGCTTGGGATATGTGTTTACCCCCGCATGCATACTTACTGAGGTTACCGTTTTGTACTAGACATAGAGTAGTACTCCAGACTATATGATCTGACGATGGTGATATCTGTTATGTGATGAGACAGTGAGATACTGACCCCTACCCAGCTATGGGGATGCCGTACGATGATTTACCGTACGAGCCGATATTGATGATAGATCCGCACTCATAACTCGAGGATATCTTATGATATGACATTGAGGCGAGATCACCGACTATATACTTTTATACATGTATCGACTCAGATTTAGGTGGTTTCCACACCTACCCCTCCTGATTGACCGGATACTTAGATGTAGTTTGCATAGTAGATACTTCACTGTGGTGTTGACTACTAGATATCTGCATTTTCCTGCTATTCGCATTGCTGGCATATGTTCATTGTTATATTATTATCATGCTGTTAGGACACCAGCACCATTATCGATGATGCGTATGTTTCACGTACACTATTTGCCGGCTCACACACTTCATCATCGATAATTGCCATGCCACTACACTGTAGTACTGTTGCATTCATGATATGATTACTGCTTGGCATATTGTACACATGTACCTGTACACAAACATAGATGATTCTGACTTGATTGAGATTGAGGACCGCAAGATATTCTTTAAACTGATTCATTCTAAAGGAGCGGTTCCTCCCGACATATGTACATTACTATTCCATGTTGCATGATTTCCGATATGATTATCTCTCTTTACATGTCGCATACATCATGGATTGATTGCATAGCACATTGCATTGGATTTACTTCTTGATGTGGATTTTCATGTGATTTCTGATTTTGAGGACCGTGGGATTATTTAAGAAAAGATGTTTTTTTATGAAAACCCGGTACCTCGTGATATGATATTTGGGTGCGTCCACCACGCGTTTTCTCGGTGCTGAGACGTGTGCTTGAAACCCGATTCGAGGAGTGATGATCCGTTTGCGGGTTCGTGGTGGGCCCGGTATGGTTCCCCTCGGCGAGATGATCGATGGGTTATGCCGATTGAGCCTGGAGGCGGGCGAGTACCTACCGGTGATTGTATTTGAGCTCGGCGGATATCCGGGGGATACCGCCTGGAGCCGAGAGATGGGCGTACTGCCGGGGGCCGACGGGCCGCTACCGCAGACGGAGCCCAGAGATGGACATGGGTTGACTCGTGCTGCCGGGGCCGAGGGCCGATACCGCAGACGGAGCCCCATATGGATGAGGATTTACGTGTCGATGCTTGGCACGGGTTTCATGATGTTTTCCATGATATTGTTTATATCCTCATACTTGCATACATGATGCTTACTGTCAGTGGGTGACAGGTGGACGGGTTCCACATATATACAGACATGGATCATATACAGACTGGATTTACACTTGTCATACTTCATTTGTATATATAACAGGGTATGAGGGCGCTGTTATATATACCCTTACACCAATATTAGTGGTATGGGACGCTAATATATGTGTATTGATATCATTGATATTTCATCATACTTACCTCATGCAGGCATACCTTACACTGATGACATGTTATTACCTGAGTACCTGGCACTACATACATGATTAGATGTTACCTTGCCATCTTATTACACTCAGATGCACTCTTGTGGATTGTATTACTGATCGTTGACTTAGGTTTATGTCTTGCATTCGGGTTCTGCTTGTAGATATTTCTATTCACGAGTTGGCAACTCACCCCCGTTGTGCCACAGTCCTTGCAGGTTCTGCCGTACAGGTTTCATTGCGGCATTTCTGGCACACTACCTTCTTGCGGGTGATTTGCTTTGGTAGGTGGATTCTTTCGCATCAAGAATCACCATTTTATTCATGTATTTCATTGTATCTAGAAATTGTCCATCAACCAAAAACTTGTATATTCTTTCAGACTTAGAGACAGTGTGGTATTATTCGACCTTAGAGTCGCGCTTAGTAGTATTGCGGTTTTCTTGCTGCTTTTTGAGCTTTCCTTGATTTTGATCCTCGCCACTTGGCGTTGTATATTATCATATCATCGTGTGGTTGTGGCCGTCGATTGACGAAGAGCTAGCTCCCGCTTGGGGATGCCTTTATCATTTTATATATTGTTATTCATGTTGTACCCCATTCGGGGCCAGTTTTACAAGAGAAACTCTGCCGAAAATTTTAGAAAAGACTGTACGGTTTTCAAATGCACATTCGGCTTAGTTATTTAAAAACCTTGATTTCAAACATGTTTTTCTTCACTTCTTTAAACCAGTTTTCTTTACTTATTCTCAAAAATGGTTTTAGATTTCTGGGCTTTTGGCTTACTTGGATCAGATGGAGTCCTATAGACTTCATATGGTTCAAGGGCCAGTCACGTGCTCTTTCGGGTCGTGACAAAGTTGGTATCAGAGCGCTAGGTTGACCTTGGTTCGAGTCTAAGTTTGACTATGTGGAGCCTAGGGAGTTGTTTATATACGGAACTTAGGCTTGACCTTACGGAACTTAGACTTGGTCGAGGGGGTGTAAACCCGAACTTTCGTCGTTTTAGGATGACCCTTGGTTGATGGATTTGGTGACTAAAGTAGAGTGACGTACCGTTGGTATGTTCCGCGGCATACTTACGACACGCCACTCCGCTTAAGGAACCTTAGGATGTACATACTTTCGAGATCAGTGATTCTCTTTATATCCAGGATTATTCATCCATTTGAGATCCCCGATTCTATTAGTTTCATGATCATACCTTCATTGATACTGTTCCTTCCTATGATCATGTATCCACTTTGGATCTGTTGTTTCCCTTCTTGCCACTGATGTGCTCTCTTTGATACTCGATTGAGATTCCTGTCACCGTGTTTGAGCGCAGTTTGGGCTGCTGCTAGGGTTACGGCCGGTGTGAGCTCGTTTGGTACGAGGGCCGACCTTTGTGTTTTCTGGTGACATGGGAACGTCTCGAGTTAGTGTTGGTGATTGTGACCTCTAGTGGAGGCGAGTGCTTGGTCTTGCACCGGATGATCGGGCCTTTGTTAGAGTTGCCAGTTGAGAGAGGACTGTTGATGTACAGCATACCTCAGAGATGGTGATGTCGCCTACCGTGCAGACAGATGGACCAGCTGTCGCTGAGATTGACAGGGTGTTGCTTTCGGAGCTTACGAGCTGAGATTGCCGGAGCTTTCAGGCAGTTATGCGACAGATGATAGCTAGTCTACCCGATTTGAGAGACGAAGGTGATTCGTCCGATTTTGCGCTAGAGCGGGCCCAGTTGAGTTGAAGATTTCCAGTGTGGAGAGTCTTACTCAGATCTAGAGCAGGCTGATTCAGAGATGACCGCTTATGTATTGCCTTTCCTGGAGGATTGAGGCGTTGTTCGGCGTACAGGCATATGAGCCAGTTGTTGCTGCAAATGATGAGATATCGCCCAGATGATTGGAGCTACTGCAGCATGAGCATGTTCTTAGAGAGATGATAGCGAGTTGCTAGTCACCGAGGATGGATGACTAGGACGCGTGGTGAGTTCGCTTACCCCGATGCGAGGTCATCAGGTGGATTGATTCCAGCTAGAGACGACTTCACGCAGATTCGTTGAGAGTCGATTGAGACGATCGAATGTCAGGAGCCTATTTTCCAAGTTTAAAGTATACGGAAAGACATGCAGGTGATTCTATGGACCCTCTAGAAGAATGAAACCCTAACTCGACTTAATGACCGTGTGACAGCCTTGGAACCTTAGGGTTTACGGCGGTTCCGCGGCGCCATTAGTGAGGCTTGGGTTTGCCCTTCTACGGCTGGACCACCGACGCTGTGGCATGTACTCGATACTATTAAACTGTACCCGAGATGTGAGCTCTTGGGGGATTATGAGGATCTGACGAGTCGATCGGATGGTTCGACATCTTTCGGATATCGTGATGGGACACTGCTTGGGAGACTCCAGGTGCGAGCATAGCCGTCGGAGCGCAGTTCGTGCAGCCATGATGAGACGAGTCCGAATCAGTCGACACTGATGCAGAGTGAAGAAAAGATTTCGCAAGATATTTCGACGAGATGACGTCCCACTCCGCCGACATCAGAGATGTTATACGCACCCAGAGGCGTGGTATATGGATATACCTTCCAGAAAGAAGCGCGATAGGTATGCAGCCGTTCCGGAATAAGCTTTAGCTTCAGCATTGGATGATGACTTCCGGGCATTTCGGCAGGATTGAGATTTGAGAAAGGAACCTCGGCAGGACCTTTCTGGAGTACGATACGAGAAGACCTAGACCAGGAGTGGTCGTGTTGCGCACACCCAGCAGGCCAGAGTTCGGCATTGTCGACGAGGTAGTTGACCAAGTTCGGATAAAGGAACTTACCCAGATGCGTTGCGAATGGATCAAGGACGGACGAGTGATGAGTATTCCTCCGATGGTTGGGACGTGTTTCCGAGGACCAGTTCGGCCTGACATCTGCTACAGAATGATGAAGCTACAGAGTACGCGATTTCGAGTCCGTGTGAGAGACTTCAGATTGACCGTGGCCGAGAGCAGTGCAGTGTATAGTAGCTTGGCGTGACGTCATAGTGGACGACGATGGAGACAAGTGGAACCAGAGGTTCGTGTGAGATACTGACGAGCTGTCATTGCTTCCTGTCGAAACTAGAGACCTGATATGCTTACAGAAACGTTGGGATGTGACCAATTTCCGAGAAATGTTGTGCTGAGGACACAGATGTCTTTCCAGCGAGAAGAGATAGTACAAGAGAGCCAGCCTCTGTACAGATCGGCATAGGCATGATTGGAAGAGACCTTGAGCAGGATTCCTTCCAGGACATTGCTGCAATGATGTTTGCACCCAGGATCAGATGTGTGACGTGCATTCAGATAGCCAGAGACCGACGTCAGTGATATGCTGCCTTACGAGTGGTCGTGAGGTTTGACCGAGAGGTGACCAGAAAAGTGCCAGAACGGAATCGTCCCCGTTAGCACACCTGACAGGGCCGATGAGCCGATTGATCGCGTGATAGGTAATCCGCAGAGAAGATAAGGACCTAGAGAGTCAGAAGACGCCAGACCGTGAGCAAGAGGTAGGTAGATATCCTGCGCTGCTAGCAGTGGATTACACTGACTCCTTCTCGACCTTGAAGGAGAAACTACCGAAGACGGTATTTATGATTTGTGATTTTGTGATTCGATTATCACGTATCCGTCATTTTGGATTTCGGTATTTTGGGCGTTCTATTTGCACGATCTAGTTTTGGTGACTGAGTTTCATGATATTGGTTTCATGCACCCACTGGATATTTATATATTTTGCGCAGAGTTTTCATGCATTTTAGTGTTAGGCTTTGATTCGTGCACGCTGATGCACACGGTTGTGAGATTTTCCTTGCGGTACCCTGATTTTGGTTTGAGCCGCATTATATCGTTGATTTTGACCCGGATTTTGATGGTTGATTTTTGCACTCCGTGCTGGCGATGTGCTTTACGCCTGTTCGGTGTTTGCTATTGGATTTCGTGATTTCCGTGCATGTTGAGTGCGCAGGGTTTAGATTTTCATTCGTGCACGATGGATGCACCGGTTTGGATTTTCGCGCATGTTGGGCGCATGTTTTTAGATACGATTTTGGTGCACGCCAGATGTGCTAAATCGGGATTCTTCGTGCATGTCACATGCACCTGATTTATTTTGCTGTCAGGCACATACGATGCCCATGACAGATGCTTCGTGCACACCCGTTGCACTTGGATGTTGTTTTGTGCACCTGTTTAGCACATATATAGATTTTTTTTTTGATTTCAGTGCGCACCAGACGCACAGGATGGTGTTATGTTTAGATTGGATGTCTACATGTGTAGTTCCGATCCATATCATATCGGTTTTGTATTGGATTTGACATTGTGTTTTTTTTTTACATTGACTCCGATGATTGCGGGATGCTTGACGGAGTTTTGTTTTCGAGTTATCTGCTCAGTACCCTTGCGCATGCATTGCGCTGTGACGTTCTATGTGTTGATGATTTCGGAGCCCCGACGACTTTGGTTTATTACTGAGATGTTTTTGTATCTGGGGGTTTAAATTTAAAATTCGGGGACCGAATTTCTTTAAGGGGGGTAGATTGTAACATTTTCAAAAATATAAAATATTAATTTTGGGAATTTTTATAATTTAATATTATTTTATTGATTATTTTAATATTAAATGCAAATAAATAGGAAAAATGTTAGAAAAAATTATGAAAAATTATGGAAAATTCTAAAATAGGGTAAATTAGTGGATTATGGCATTTTTAAGTTTTTGTGATTAGTTTGACAATAATTTAGTGCTAATCGCGATTAAAATCGCTAATCGGGTTTTTTGGCAATTTTGTGCAAAACTTACACGTATCACTTTTTCTACACTTGTGCATTTTTCTAGCCATGGTTTTCTTTTGGGATTACTATTGATGTGAGAAGGTTTGGATTTTAAAAGAAAAGGAAAGAAAGGAAAATATAATGATAAGGGTAGGTGAGAGAGAGAGGTGGACTTTGACTTAGCATACTTAGCCATTCTCCTCGTTTTCTGTGCACAGCCCCTGTTCCTCTAGTGTTGATCCAGGGTACTTCTAGTTTTGACAGATTCTATCTAGGGTGAAATCTGGGACATATATCCTAAGTTGCTATTTTGGATTCGTGTTTCCGTATTCCGTATTTTTGATTCTGAAATGGTGGAATGTGTTTTGCCTCGACTAATTGTCGTTTATACGACGATGTAGAGGATTTATTGATGGTTTTGAAGGCGTGCTATAGGTTCTCACCTATAGGCCCCCTTATCGTATCGTTTTGGATTTCGTGCGCCGTTTTAGATTGGATTTGGTTTTAATGCGCATATACGATATTTTGATGTGTAGGTACCCATGAAGACTTCGGGACGACAAGCAAATACGTGGTGACGTCCGCAATTGGTGATGCAAGGTGAGTAGATTATATCTACAGGGGGAAGTCGGGTGGATGGCGTATAGCACCCCCGCAGTCCGTAGATAGATTACTATGTAGTTTATTGTGATATTAGGTGTATTGTGGATAATGTAGGGTTAGAAGTGACTAGTGTAGTTCATAGTCGCGAACCCTAGGGTAGAATTACACCTACACACACACCCTTGCTTATCACTTGTACTTGCACTGTGATTGATGATATGTGATGACTTTGGAGATGAGTCGATGATGTGGGCTGGGTGCCCTGGGATCGGTGATTTTATACGATTCATATGTGGGATATGACTTGTGATTCTTGCGGGCTTGGGATATGTGTTTACCCCCGCATGCATACTTACTGAGGTTACCGTTTTGTACTAGACATAGAGTAGTACTCCAGACTATATGATCTGACGATGGTGATATCTGTTATGTGATGAGACAGTGAGATACTGACCCCTACCCAGCTATGGGGATGCCGTACGATGATTTACCGTACGAGCCGATATTGATGATAGATCCGCACTCATAACTCGAGGATATCTTATGATATGACATTGAGGCGAGATCACCGACTATATACTTTTATACATGTATCGACTCAGATTTAGGTGGTTTCCACACCTACCCCTCCTGATTGACCGGATACTTAGATGTAGTTTGCATAGTAGATACTTCACTGTGGTGTTGACTACTAGATATCTGCATTTTCCTGCTATTCGCATTGCTGGCATATGTTCATTGTTATATTATTATCATGCTGTTAGGACACCAGCACCATTATCGATGATGCGTATGTTTCACGTACACTATTTGCCGGCTCACACACTTCATCATCGATAATTGCCATGCCACTACACTGTAGTACTGTTGCATTCATGATATGATTACTGCTTGGCATATTGTACACATGTACCTGTACACAAACATAGATGATTCTGACTTGATTGAGATTGAGGACCGCAAGATATTCTTTAAACTGATTCATTCTAAAGGAGCGGTTCCTCCCGACATATGTACATTACTATTCCATGTTGCATGATTTCCGATATGATTATCTCTCTTTACATGTCGCATACATCATGGATTGATTGCATAGCACATTGCATTGGATTTACTTCTTGATGTGGATTTTCATGTGATTTCTGATTTTGAGGACCGTGGGATTATTTAAGAAAAGATGTTTTTTTATGAAAACCCGGTACCTCGTGATATGATATTTGGGTGCGTCCACCACGCGTTTTCTCGGTGCTGAGACGTGTGCTTGAAACCCGATTCGAGGAGTGATGATCCGTTTGCGGGTTCGTGGTGGGCCCGGTATGGTTCCCCTCGGCGAGATGATCGATGGGTTATGCCGATTGAGCCTGGAGGCGGGCGAGTACCTACCGGTGATTGTATTTGAGCTCGGCGGATATCCGGGGGATACCGCCTGGAGCCGAGAGATGGGCGTACTGCCGGGGGCCGACGGGCCGCTACCGCAGACGGAGCCCAGAGATGGACATGGGTTGACTCGTGCTGCCGGGGCCGAGGGCCGATACCGCAGACGGAGCCCCATATGGATGAGGATTTACGTGTCGATGCTTGGCACGGGTTTCATGATGTTTTCCATGATATTGTTTATATCCTCATACTTGCATACATGATGCTTACTGTCAGTGGGTGACAGGTGGACGGGTTCCACATATATACAGACATGGATCATATACAGACTGGATTTACACTTGTCATACTTCATTTGTATATATAACAGGGTATGAGGGCGCTGTTATATATACCCTTACACCAATATTAGTGGTATGGGACGCTAATATATGTGTATTGATATCATTGATATTTCATCATACTTACCTCATGCAGGCATACCTTACACTGATGACATGTTATTACCTGAGTACCTGGCACTACATACATGATTAGATGTTACCTTGCCATCTTATTACACTCAGATGCACTCTTGTGGATTGTATTACTGATCGTTGACTTAGGTTTATGTCTTGCATTCGGGTTCTGCTTGTAGATATTTCTATTCACGAGTTGGCAACTCACCCCCGTTGTGCCACAGTCCTTGCAGGTTCTGCCGTACAGGTTTCATTGCGGCATTTCTGGCACACTACCTTCTTGCGGGTGATTTGCTTTGGTAGGTGGATTCTTTCGCATCAAGAATCACCATTTTATTCATGTATTTCATTGTATCTAGAAATTGTCCATCAACCAAAAACTTGTATATTCTTTCAGACTTAGAGACAGTGTGGTATTATTCGACCTTAGAGTCGCGCTTAGTAGTATTGCGGTTTTCTTGCTGCTTTTTGAGCTTTCCTTGATTTTGATCCTCGCCACTTGGCGTTGTATATTATCATATCATCGTGTGGTTGTGGCCGTCGATTGACGAAGAGCTAGCTCCCGCTTGGGGATGCCTTTATCATTTTATATATTGTTATTCATGTTGTACCCCATTCGGGGCCAGTTTTACAAGAGAAACTCTGCCGAAAATTTTAGAAAAGACTGTACGGTTTTCAAATGCACATTCGGCTTAGTTATTTAAAAACCTTGATTTCAAACATGTTTTTCTTCACTTCTTTAAACCAGTTTTCTTTACTTATTCTCAAAAATGGTTTTAGATTTCTGGGCTTTTGGCTTACTTGGATCAGATGGAGTCCTATAGACTTCATATGGTTCAAGGGCCAGTCACGTGCTCTTTCGGGTCGTGACACTATATCACATATGGAGTGGTAGGCACCTGATTTGATTGGAACCCTATTCAATAGGTATGCAGCTTCACAAGTGCATAACCCCTAAAAGGAAATAGGCAACTCAGTAGTACACATCATAGAGCACACCATATCACATAGGGTGTGATTGCTCCGTCCCGATATACCAACGTGTTGTGGTGTATGCGGAGGGGTAATGCTGAGAGAGAATCTTATTCTCCTGTAGAATAGTCCAGGAATTCCATGCTCAAGTATTCTCCTCCCTATCAAATCAAAGGACATTATACTTATACCCATTTTGGTTCTCTACTTCTAAATTATATTCTTTGAATATCTCAAAAGGTTCAGACTTATGTTTCAATAGGAACACATGTGCGAATCTTGAGAGATCATCAGTGAATGTAATGAAGTACAAAGAACTGTTCCTGGCATATGTAGATAGGGGACCTACATACATCATCCTGTATCAATCCCAAGAGTTCACTAACTCTTTCTCTGTTTCCAATAAACGGAGCTATGTTCATCTTATCTTTGGGACATGACTGGCAGGTTTCACAAGATGTAAATTCAAACTGATTTAAATATGGATATCTATTTAACTTACGCAAGTTGGGTCGCATAGATATAACCTAGTCTACAATGCCTCAAGAAGGATTCGTTCATTTCTGAACTCTTCCTCTTGTGTGCGTTCTGTACGTTATGAACTGTGGTTTGATTTAGAACGTATATGCTTTTAGATACCGTGCCTGAATCGATCTACTCTTGATATAGGAAATGTTCAAAACATTATCCAACAATACAAAATTATATCCTTCTTTACTAAATAAAGAGACTGATATGATGTTGTATATCAGTTTCAGTATCTAATAATATTCGTTCAGAATCAATGTATTTTATAATACAGGGTGATAACTGCCAACATACTTGGCTGCAACACTTGCACCATTTTTAACTCTTAAAACTTATCACCCTTTCTCAGTTCTCTACCTTTCTGTAGCCTATGAGATTACATATGTGGGATCCTGATCCGGTATCTCATACCCAGGACGTAAATGATACTGAGAAACAGTTCTCTGTAATGAACACACCCGAAGAAGATACATCATCATGCACTTTCTTCGTTTGGGCGGCACGGGAATTATGGTAATCCCCTATTTCCTGCTCGGTTTTATAATAATTATAAGTTGGAGCGGGACCAACATTCCCTAGCGCAGTATAACAAGCGGGTTCGGTCAATACATCCATATTATTATCTTGATTAAGGCGTGACATGGTTGCTACCTGGAGAGAGAGAGAAGAAAACACTCAGCGTATGCTCTTGCAAGATTAGATTGGGTATTAATATATCTAATCAGGATGGCTCCCACTGTTTTAGTCAAATCTTTGTTCAAACCCTAAAAGGAAAGACTAGCCAGGATTAATTACACCCTACAAGTTCGCCAATCATTCGGCCATGCCAGTGTCAGTACTTTGAGGGAGGTTCCCCGTGCTTTCACACGGACCTAATTAAAATAAACCTCGTTTTCCAATAGGCGTAACCCCGTTGACACCTTTCTAGACACCTACTTGCTCGGCTAATTGTAATGTATACTCTCCCAGGAGTAACTCTTACTCGCAGTGGGTATCGGGATCCAACTATCTTATAGGAGGTATGCAATCTCATTGCAAATTTCAACACTTGAAATTCCCGATAATATTTTACTCCTAGCGTCCTATGACCTTGACGCAGGCCAAAAAACCATAGTCCGCCAGTCAAGTTCAACCCGTCATTTTCCGAATGAATTAAACCCACCCGTACGACCCTTGACACAGGCCAACAAAGTTGTTAGGTCAACGTTACCTCTCCCGGTACTTACGGGGTTGCGGAAACGGTAAAACAAAATTTTTTCTAAACTTTGTAACATGGACCGTAAAAGCCGGATCTTTGCTAAACAATACACTAGCATCCTAACATGAGATGTATCTACTCGGTTAGGGGTTATACCTCAACTTGAACTCCTTCTCTTCTTATTGTCCTTCTTCTTTGTTGTTCTTCTCTTTGCTTGCTCAATGGTTGATCCGGACTTCAGTCACCTCCGCGGCCTCCTTGAGTCGAAGACGATCCACCCGAGAGATGTACACCGAGCTCCACCTCAAGCCGAGGTAACTAGGGCAAGGAGATTGCTAATCTAGAAGCCCTAGGATGTGTAGAGGAGATGTATGGATGTGTTTGTCAAGTGGAATCCTTTTTCTCTCAACACATGAGATCAAAGGAGAAATCAAGAGGAGGAAGAAGAAGGAGTTTTCTAGCAACCATGGAGCTTCTCATTTCAAGAGAGAGAATGAGAATAAAATTATGATCCAAAAGAAAAACAACCATGGTTGCAAATAATGCAAAACAACATCATTACTAATCCCATCAAGATAAAGTTGATGGCTACTTTGAAATGACCATTATCATAATCCAAAAGAAAAAAGAAAAGAAGAGTGTGGTACCCTCTTGAAAGTCAATGGTCAACCCGGTCAACCGGTCAACAAAGTCAAGAGAGGTCAACGGGGTCAAATGGTCAATGCAATTAGCCATCATAAGATTATCACTAATAGGATTAGTAAATGATGTTCGCGGCTCATAATGGTTTTGACCAAACGAACTGTCAAAACCCTAATGAGCCTGCCACATAACGGTTTTGGCCGAACCAACTGCCAAAAACCCTAATGAGGTACCTCCTCCTTCATCGCTCCGAAAAACTGTGCATACACACCTGCATCCGTATTCCGTAGAATACGGATGCACAGAAGACAAAACAAATCCATCCGTGCAATACTAGGATCCGGCTTAAACCAAAGCCTACTAGTACTGCCTGCCCGAACACCATACGCACACAAGTGTACGTAAGTGATCGCAGCCCTGCCGTAAAACCATACGGCCTCTACACGTTTCGCTCAGTGCAGGGAAACTCTCTGTGTGGGACTCTAAAGACTCGACACTACGCTGGCAGTGGGTTTAACCACAGACCGCAAGCGGCACTAGCTGTACGTAACGGTCCCCAGGTAGATGTCGATAAGAAGGCCGATGAGGTAAACCCATCCGAACTCTTACTGAGCCTGTATGTGACAATCTCCGTACAGTCCGGTCTGTTCGTCTGATACATCGCATGGCGGGCCTAGGGGGCGGTAAACGTCAGTCCCCTAATAGCGGTACAAGTCGTGTCGGAGTGAAGCCCAGAACACCCTGAGATAACACTGGAAACCTACCAGTATATCTCGCTTGCCCTGGCCAGGGACTACTTGTGTAATGGCTCTCCTAGACACAGCGCGATGTCAACCCCCAATACCGGGAGAGACGAATCCTGTCTAACCGTCACTGCCTCCAAGTGCTTCGGGACTGCTCCCAACTACTACCTGTTTGCACGACTCAGTAGAGCCATGGTAGGGTAGCAATCAAAGAACAGTGGGAACACACTCGAGGCGAAGTGACAGTGTCAAGTCAGCGGACTAAGCTGTACTCATGTCACCTGGGAACTGATAACTGACGATAGGTATAATACCAACCATCAGTTCCCGACGAGTCCTGTCCAGTGTACTCGTAACCCAACAGCACCAGCATACTATCTCAAGTACGAAGTACCGACGGCTGTGAGACAGACCGTCTCCCGTGCTGGGATGAGAAGCGCATACGCTAGTCTACTCCGGAGTATCGATGCCCTATCTCGATACTCCCACGAGTAGGGACGTGTATAAGGATGTGCTTGTAGATTACCCAGCCCCCACGAGTGTGATCGCCATCACAACGCCGGTAATCAAGCAAAGATCCAAAGGGCTCTACTAATGCGTATAGGTGATATAATAAATAAACACACAAGTACACATTAAAGCAGAGACAAACCAAGTAGCATACTACTATATTGAGCAAGATTGTCTGTACAACTGTGAATATCCCAAGCTTCCATCAAGTAATATACATACTAGTATGATACAGTAATGGCCTCTAGGGAATATACACTAACAAAAGTCGCACGACTGCCCTAACTCAATCGCATCATATGCTTTAGCAGATAAGCATAAATAGCTACCGAACACTATACCTTGACGCAGGCCAACAAACGTAGCACGAATACTATAAAGTACTTATCTGAAATGACGGAGGGCTACGCATGTTTTTAGGAAAACCATGAGCGTAATGAACTTGAAATCGTTGTAGAATCGAGTGATTTTGAAAAGGAGTGTTTTTGAGTCCTTTGCTAGTTTCGCTAAACAGGTCACTCTCGATGAAGGGATCTCAGCTCTTTCCTTATCGAATAAGGTGCAGGATATTTCACAAATACCACTATGCAAACCAAAAACTATAAAAGCAATCAAAAGACAAACCGAGTTTGTAGCATCTGCTAGTTTCGCTAAAGAGGTAACTCCCGGTGAAGGGATCTCGGCTCTTTCCTTATCGAATAAGGTGCTGGATATTCTACAAGGAATACCGCTATGCAAAGAAAGAACTAGAGCTACCAGTTTTGGAGACAAGTTTCTACAACATTTTTAGGTTTCTTTTATTTCACTAATCTTATTAATGAAGTCCTATTTTTATTATGCTTCACAAGCATCACGTTCGAAAAGAAATAAACAATATATAATATAAATATTCGTCTCAGGTAGTAATATGATCTCATCACAGAACATTGCAGCAGAAGAACATATATGAAATATTGGATATACTAGGATTTTCGTGTTTTATATCAAGCCAGAATAAAACACGGATTCCACGGTCGCGATGAATAACCAATTCCACACCCCTAGACCCCTACGAGAGCGGCAAGCAACTTTACCAATTCTAAAGTTAGGAGTCCCGGTCTCGACTCATCGAGATGGTCTCCCACTGGACCCTACAACCCGGTTACTTATGCTCCCCGCCTTGGGTCTATCCTAATGTGGAAAAGTAAATAATATACAATGGTGACATCATCCTCAACCTGAAAGTGCGCCAATAAAAGAATATTACATACAATGAATTTTACATGAATGAAAATAAAAAACTCTCATCTCACATAAAACCCCCGGCTATTCACAAACACGACGATCCAATATAACATATCACAGCAACACATAACATCACATGTCATCAACGTTAGTAAATATGCGTATCCCATTTTTCGTTGACATATAGCACCGAAACTGGCGATACACAATATATTACACTTACGGTCGCAGAAAAAAAAGTGAAAAATTATAACAATTGGAATCCGCAACCACCTAAGACATCGCATGCCTAACCAAATGAATTTCTTAACCATCGCATGCCTAACAATTATAAACCCCGCATTTTAGTCTCAATATCAAAAACTCTTTTCAATATCAAGTCGGGCAATTCAACAAGATTCCCAACATCCTGATCGAATGCTCGTCGGAAGGTTTAGTAGACGGCCGCACCCCCGATGCCATCGACGAAGTGCACTAAGGCGGAACACCGCTGCCGCGAGCACCCGAATGGATGCTTTTGGCGACGGGGTTCTCCTACAGTCACTTGGTCGGGGCTATGGGGCGTGGCTATCTATTAAGTTTACCCGGCGAGTATCCGCGTACGCTACGTGATTGCGACGGACTTTTGATCACATCAAAATCCCGTGGCATCCGATCAAATGAGACTAAACTGCTAGATTTATAACATTTAAACTAGTTATCTAATAAGTACATGTAGATTCCAAATATTGTATCCTATCACATAATATCTGGACGACGATAAACTCTTCGATCGATTCATCAATGTTCCACAATTTCCCGACAGCTCAACACTTGAGCACAGTTTTAGTAATATCCAGAAGATGCCACAGTACCTTTGAACCAGCCGTAGAAGGGTCAAACCAACGCCTCACATGTGAAACGCTAAACTACAACAGGCCCTAGGGTTCAAGTAGTGGTTTTGACGGTCACATAATCGAGTTAAGGTTTATGTTCTTCTAGAGGGTCCACGGAATCACTTGCATGTTATTCCGAGTACGTTAAACTTGGAAAAATTGGTTTTTGATATTCGATCGAACCTTTTAACTTTGTCTAGACAATAAGTGAAACACCCGAAACATTGTTAAAACTACGAATACGAAACACTCTGAATTGCTTAAAGTGTAAGATTACATCACATGCAAAATTAACAAATTTAAACAACACTTGAAACCCCAAACCACAGAGAAAAGACCTAGGAAAAAATTTGCGACCAATTCAACATGCCAAGGCCGGCCACCTCGGAATTTTAGGCCATGTGCTCGGCCAAAATCCGAGCACAAGGCCCTAATTTTGTTCCATGTTCTTATGTTTGCCTAAATGTGATTCTGCACATGTTTGAAAAATTTTTGGAGCTGATTTAATAATCGACAGAAACATCGATTTAGCGTTTCAAGTTACTGAGTTATTTCTTTTTCGTGATCTTAACAAAATCCATATTAATTTCTAGCATGGCTCTAATACCACTGAAGGGTTACATACGATGGCAGCAAGGTTTCAGGAGACATCGCCCATGCCAAATTAAAATTTTGCCGTTTTAGTTAACCCTAAACTAGATCGTTAACTAGAAATAATACGGAATAGGAAAAGCAAACACTTTGCAATCTAAGCGAGAGCAAGGAGTACAACCTTTGTAGACTGGTCCTTCACTTCAATAGCTCCGTGCAGAAGTCCCCTCCGTTGTGATCGTGAACTCCGGACACTAGAGAAGCTCCACAAGAAGAACGAACGTGCTTGCTTCAATGACTTCGAGGCCGAAGATGATCTACGTCGGGGAGACACTAACTCAAGCAATTCATTCACTGGGTCATGAACTTTGTGAAGAAAACACCTTATACTACATGGCAAGTAGTAGAGGATGAAGAAGTAGGAAGTGGGCTCACTTTAGAATTGATTTTCTCACACTTTTTCTCACAACTCCATTAGAGCTAGCAAGCTTTTTCATAGAGCTTGAAGAAGAAGAAGAAGACTTATGAATAATTCATCCAAATGAATTATGTAACCATGGGTGAGTTAAAGTTATCATGCTTAACTTATGTAGAGAATAAACCATACACTATGGTTAAGGGTTGGGTTTGATAATATCTTATGGAATGACAAAAGAGTTGACTTTGTCAAAGTTTCTACAAGCTTCATGAAAGCTTGACAACTTTGACTAAGTCATTCTCTTTTGTTATTCTTAAGACATAAACAAAACCGTAATTTAACCTAATCATGGTATAAGTCTCATACACCCATCTTGTATGTATCATTAAGCATGATACAAACATGTACACTTGCATATATCACATATAAATAATGTGCACATTCTAGTGAGAAAATAAATCATAAGTGAGCTAATACTAGTTAAAGTAATTTAATATATCAAATATATAATTATACATTAAATTATTAAATAAACTCTTGATTTAATAATCCGGATATAACCGACTAAAATCATGTGTAACAATTTATCGAATCAACACTTGATCCGATAACCCAGATATATCGCATACAACCGATCAATGTCACGAATCACGAGAATAGAATACGGTATCTCATATCGTATTAATCTCGGTCCCGCACATATCACATATGTGTTCCTACTCCGTTTCGCTTGAGCCAGGAAACCCTTGTGTAGGATTCTAAAGACTCGTCAATACGCAGGCAGTAGGTGATGATCATATCAAACACCCACAAGCCGCAAGCGGTCTGCTAAATGTAACGGCCACCCGGGTATTGAGCGATCAGAAAATCAACAAGAAAGCCTGCTCACACTCCTATGAATCCAATCAGTAACACTACCGTACAGTCCGATCTCTTCGTCTGATATGTTGCATATATCGTCTAGTGGTGGTAAACGTCAGACCTAGTAACTCGATAAGTCGTGTCGATATGAGGCTCATAACGGGTCGAGAAACTACTGATAACACTTACCAGTATATCTCTGAGGCAGCCTTGGCCAAGGACTTCCTGTTATAGCCAATCGAGCACAGCGCAACATCAACTCCCAATACCGGGAGAGACGAAACCCCTCCTATCGCTCATTGCCTCCATGTGACTCGGGACTATACCCAAAAGCCACCGTTTTGCACGTTCTCTTGAATGTGATAAGGTGGAAATCAAAGCACAGTGGGAATCACACAAGACTCTATGACGATCTCGGGTCTACAGATTATCCTGTACCAGTGTCACCAGTGAACTGCCATCTGACGATAGGTATAATACCATCTGGGAGTTCTCGGCGAGTCCGTCCAGTTTACCCAGTCTCCACTGAGCACCAGTATACTGTCTTTGATGTCAAACACCAATGGATATGGGATCATCCATCGCCCATCTATATGGGTCGAGAAGCTATACGCTAGTCTACTCTGGTATATCGATGCCCTGTCTCGATACACCTATGACTAGGAACATTTGAAGGATGTACTTAGAGACCACACTGTCCCCACTAGTATGATCTGCATCATAGTCCTGGTAGTCAAGTACTCATCCTAAGGGCTTTATCAACATGTAACGTAGAGACAATCAGTGTACATGTTAAGATAAAGAGTAACCAGATAGCATACTATCATGTCGAGCAAGAAAATCCTCCCTATATATGTCCAAGCATCCATTACAATATACATCGTATGTACAGTAATGGCCTCTAGGGAATACATATCACTAACAGGTACGGTCCTCAGATCAGTCTTGTTTGGCTACTACACAATATAGTGCCCAATATGAAAATAAGGTGCTCAAAAGGAAAATCAGCCTCAAAAGGCGTATCCAACAAACACGTGCTTCTGGTGCCCACGGAAATCAAATCCAACACAGGTGCCACAATACGCACAAAACAAAACTAAGTGCAACGGGTGTGCACGAAAGTATCTGTCCAATGCAACGGGTGGGCATGACAACAATATCTGGTGCATCTATTGTGCACGAAAATCTCAATCGTGTGCATCCGGTGTGCACAAAATCCTATCCCATATCATGCACGAATGATATCTAAATCAAGTGCATTCAATTTGCACGAAACCCATAACCAAGCGCCTAATATGTTCAAAATCCAGATCAAACGTGTCAGATCCTTAAAAAAGCATCTAGTGCAATAGTATGTATGAAAAATATAAGTCTGGTGTAACAAATGTACAAAAATACAAATCTAGTGCATCAAATGGACGAAATACAAAAAATAACTCCAATGCACAAAAAGCAACACCGAGTGTACTAAGGTGTATAAAGTCATAAACGTGTGCAACTGCGTGCACAAAACATATATCAAAGCACTGCAAGCACATATAAGCTATATCGAGTGCAAAATCAAATCGAGTGCGTACCACACGCACAAAACCAAATAAACTGTATGAAATCCAGGAAATCATAAACATGTGCAGCCAAGGCACAAAATCAATATCAAGTGCAATAGATATGCATAAATCATAAACCAATACAATAGTATGTAAATCGTATATCAAGTGCGATAACTATGCACAAAAATATAAATACCTAGTAGGTGCAGCCATGGTGCACGAAATCAATATCATGAATCTCAATCATTAAAACTCAAATCCAAGCGATATAAGCGTGATGCTCAGATCACAACGCAAATCGCAGCAAATGAAATTGAGATACACCTCCTACAAGGTCAAAAAATATTGTTGTGCCTAAAACTAGCAGAGCAAGAACATCTGCTTGCCTCCTGCTCACGGTCTGGCATCCTCTGTATCTGGGTCCTTATTTCTCCGTGGATTACTAATCTCGTAATCCATCGGCTCATCGGTTCAGTCAGGTGTGCTAACGGAAATGATTCCGCTCTGGCACTTCTCTGGTCGTCTTTTGGCCAATTAGTATGACCACTCGTTAAGCAGCACGTCACTGGTGTCGGCCTCTTGTCCTCTGAATACATGTCACAAATCTGATCCTGGGTGCAAAGCTTATCGCAACAATGTCCTGGAAGGAACCTGCTCAGCGTCTCTTCCGATCTTGCCTATGCCGAACTATACGGAGGCTGGTACTCTTGCCTCATCTTCTTCTCACTTTCTGGATATATTCTCAGCACAGTTTTTCCTCGGGAACTGGTCGTATCTCACGCCTTTGTATACATATCAGATCTCTAATCTCAACAGGGAGTAGCAACAACTCGTTGACATCTTGCAGGAACCTCTTGTTCCACCCGTCTTTATTATCGTCTGCTTCGACGTCACGTCATGCTATTGCGTACTGCAGTTGTCTCGGCTACCTTCAATCCGGAGTCTCTCACACGAACTCGAAACCACGAACTCGGTATCTTCATCACTCTGTTGAAGATCTCTAGCCGAACACGTCCTCGGGAACTCCTCCATACCATATGAGGAATATTCAATACTCGTCCATTCTCGATCAACTCACAACGCATCTGGGTGAGGTCCTCTATCTGAAGCTGGTCAGCTTACCGGTCTTCTATAACATGATATCAGGACGACGTTAAAATTTTCGTTCGATTTGTCAAACTCCCATAATTCCCCGAAAGCTCAACACCTGGGCACAGTTTAATAATATCTAGTACACGCCACAGTACCTAAGGATCATCCGTAGAAGGGCAAACCCAAGCCTCAGTGATGGCACTGCTAAACTGCCGCAAACCCTAAGGTTCAAAAGCAGTTCCATGGTCATCATGTCGAGTTAGGGTTTCATTCTTCTAGAGGGTCCACGGAATTACTTGCATGTTCCTCCGAATACTTTAAACTTGGAAAAATGGGTTTTCTGACATTCATTCGAACTTTAAACTTCGTCTAGACAATATATGAATACCCTTCGTCTCTCAACTTAAGATAGACTAGCTATCATCTGCCTGAAAGCTCCAACGATCTCAGCTCGTAAGCTCTGGAAGCGACATCACATCAATCTCAGCAACAGCTGGGCCATCTGTCTGCATGGTAGACGACATCAAAATCTCTGAGGTATCTTGTACATCAACAGTCCTCGCACAACTGGAAGCCTCCAACAATAGCCCGATCATCCTGTGCGAAACCGAACACTCGCCTCAAACGAGAAGTCACAACACCAATACAAAAATCGGGACGTTCTCGTGTCACCAGAAAACACGATGGTCGGCCTCGTCCATGACGAGCTGGCTTTGACCGCAACACTAGCAGCAGCTCAATCTGTGCTCAAACCATGGTGACGGGAACCTCAAACATGTAACGATGAAACCATAACATTGGAATGAAAGGAATCAACAGATACCAAAATGGGTACATGATCATAAGGAGGAATGGAATCAATAAGAGTATGATCAAGGAAACAAATAGAATCAAAGATATCAATATATGTACATCCTAAGGTTTCTTAAGTGGAGTATCATATCGTAAATATGCCGCAGAACATACGTACGGTACGTTACTCTACTCAAGCTACCTGCTCCATCAATCAGGGTCAGCCTATGTAACGAAAGTTCGGGTTTAATACCCCCTGTTCAAGTCTAAGTTCCGTAAGGTCAAGCCCATGTTCCGAAATATTTATGCCCCAGACTCCACATAGTCAAACCTCAACTCGAACAAAGGTTAAACCAAGCGCTCTGATACCAACTTTGTCACAACCCGAAATATTTGCTCATGACCGGCACTTAAATCACACAACTTCTAAAGGCGTAACGTAATTCCAGTATGCTGAAACACAGAAATCTAAAACTTTAAAGAAATAAGAGAGGTGCAATTTTGAAATAAGGCATAATGAAGAAAAGTGTTTTCTAAAATGCATTGAAAAGGGAACATGAAAATGCAAGTTTATCCTACTTGTTGTAAAACATATTCGTCTTTTAAAAATTTGGGTAGCACCTCCCTTGTATATTTTGATCCAAAACCTCAAATACATGATAATAATAAAGGCATCCCTAAGCGAGAGCTAACTCTTCGCCAAACGGCGGATTCACAACCACACAAGTAATAAAACAAGTATACGACGCCCAATCGGCGAAGATCAACATAAAAGATAATGAATAAAGCAAGACATCAACCCAAAAGCGAACATAAAATCCATCACTCAAGTCTCCCAACTACAAGTCTTTCTAAGTCTTACTATTTATACAAATACTAATTTTGATTGATGGAGTTGACTAGATATAATAAGAAATATAAATACAATAGTGGCACGATCTGATATCTACTACCTACCAAAGCAAATCACCCAAAAGCAAGCCGTGTGCCAACGATGCCGCTACCAATACATGCGGTCAACCTGCAATAACTGTGGCACAACGGGTGTGAGTTACCAACTCGTGAGTAGAAAACATCAACAGGTAGAAATCAAATAAAATAACGATTCCTAGGTCAACTATATCATAAAGGTAATACTATGACATCTAGGGTGACCGTATGTAAGTATGTGCCAACTATATAAATAAATGCAAGTATGCAAGTGGATATCATCCAATAATATAATCGATGCCAATATACATGTGGATCCCGTCCACTCGAAACATCATAATAGCATATGCATGTTAATATATGAGGATAACAAGAATGTATCCATCAATGACACAACAAATTATGGAACCTGAGTGTCCATCATCGACACTTGAAAATATCATGAAACCCGTGTCCAGCATCGACAAGTAAATCCTCATATCTCAGGCTCCGGCTATCCGGACTGGCCTGTATCTATCTCATGACTCCGGTCGATATCCTCCGGATAACCGCCAGGTCCAACTACTATCACCGGTAGGTATTGGTCCCTCTGCCGGGCTCAACGCCATCATCTGCGACCTTCTCTCCCCGGGGTACCATACCGGGTCCACCATGCACCCGCAGACGGTTCCTCCTCCTCCTCGAATCGGGTGTATGATATAGCTCAAGAGCCGAGAAAACTCATGGTGGACTATACAAATATCATATCAAGAGATACCGGGTTTTTAAAACAATATATACTTTCTTTTGAAATAACCACGGTTCTCAAATTTAGAAATTACATGAAAACAGCATATCTCAATGTGTATAATCATAAAGCATGATGTATGCGACATATAATAGAAATATAAGCATATCTGTATATAATGCAACATGGGACAGTAATATGCACATATCAAGGGAAAACCGCTCTTTTAAAATGAATCCAGATTTTAAATATATCCTGCGGTTCTCAATTTCTCAAAGGTTAAATGCAACATCATATATAAAGGTGTATATGCAACTATAGCAAGTAAATTATGCAAGGAGTCATATCATGATGCAGCAATTCTACTGTGTAGTGACATGGCAATTATCGATGAAGAAGTGTGTGAGCCGGCAAATCTGTATAAGTGTGACATATGTATCATCGATAATGGTGCAGGTGTACTAGCACAGGTATATGCAATGCAATGAGAATAACATGAATGTAGAATAAAGTAAATAATCAGCTAAATGCGATAAGGTATATGTATCTAACATGACCGAGTCTGTGAATCTATCAATCGGCCTCCTCTGGTCAAGGGTAAGGATCAATCATCAATTAACTTATCACGTACGGTAACTCATCGTACGGCGTCACTAAACAGTTTGGGATCCTAACAACTTATATGAAAAGGAGGGTACGGACCTCACGTCTCGTACGGCTTATCATTCGAGATTCACAACATTATCCATATAAATACCTATCTCATAGGTCACATCCGTATCAAACTCATATCATGGAACCGACAAAGGTATCAGTTATCATATATCGACTCGCATCCGTATACCAACATATCATCAGGTCATCTTATCAATCTAAAGTCGTATATTATCAACCTCATGTTATACCACTATAATCTCCTATTGGTTCTCTTTATAACTACTTATCTATATCTATCATATCATGTCACCTAAACCCTAAGCTATAGATTTAAGTCATGGTATATTTTATCTCCTACTAATTACTTAACCCTATTCTTAACTTTCTAATATGGTTTCTCTACCCATATCATATAGTTTTCTTGTCTAGGGTTCCTTAACCGTATTCTATAAATCGGTTTGAATCAAAACTTGCGGGGGTGCTGTACGCCATCCGCCCGACTTCCCCATAGATATAGATCTACTCACCTGGTCCTTGCTTGTCGAAGTCGATGATGCCACGCTCCATTGTCTCGGAATCCACATGAAGGTACCTACAATAAAACACATTCGCAATCGCTATTAAAATCATGTGCGGAAAACAAATACGGCACACGGTGCGCTCATAGGTTAGAACCTACATCCTACGCATGCAAAACAATCAAACAACCCTTGTTGTTGACGTACAAATGCCCAACAACCAAATACACGCATTCCAAAATACGGAAAACGTAATCCAAAACATACCAATGTGCTCCCGGATTTCACCCTAGGCTAAACTAGGGAATTTTGCATATAGGTTTGTTCTAGATATCACCTTAGAGACTCACCAACCAAAATTCATCAACTTTCACCAAAATGTGGACGCAATTTGCGGACACAATGAATAAATCTGCGGCCAGAATACAAGGGTAGGGGCTCAGGTTTCAGGGGATGATTCATGGTTGCCTGCACGTCTCATGGTCAAGGGAACTTTAATTACAAAGGTCCCGGGTCATCCGAGATCTCTAATTACCATCAATTAATCCACAAAACCTAATATCGATACATCTAAAGTTCATATTCCGGGTTCTAAACTCAGTTCTAGGTCTAGAATTTGATCTCTAGGGTCTTGTACAGCCACTACACATCACTAATTCCCCATAATTTCCCAAACACTTCTCTTGGCATTTCTAAGATCACAATTCCACACAAAAATAAACCTCTAAACTACACAAGAATGCAAGGAAACCAAAACTAAACTAAAGGAAGAATTTATACCTCATTTGGGCAATCCAAGAAAACCCTAGCAGTCCAAAGTCATCAAAATCCATCTTTACTTGGTCCAAAGTGTAGAGGATGGGGAGGAGATCAACTTTTGTGAATAGGGTATAGGGTTTAGGTGAAGGAAAGGAGATGGATCTTGAGGTTGAAGGTGATGGGAGATGAGGTTGAGGGAGATGAAGAAAAAGAAGTAAAATGTTTGGGGGAAAATAGAATTAGTCAGCCCCCCTCACTCTCATTTATTCTAACCTCACACACTCTCTCTCTTCTCAATATTTACCCTTTTACCCCTCTTCTTTTTTTCTTTTGTTTTATTAAAACCCAATCACATAATACCTTAAAAACAATACAAGAACACAACATGTAATCAAAATGTAACATGACATGGTGCACTAGCCATGGAAAGATGCAGAAACACGGATTTGGTCTAATCGCAATTAGTAGTGCACTAATCGATTTTTATCCAAACCGTATATAATAAATTTTAAAAATTCCAAATCTGATAAATCTATTTTTAAATGAATAAAATCATTTTAATTTCCAATTATTTTATAATTATTGGTATATATTTATATCTTTTTAAGAAAACCCTAATTTCGCAAATCGGGTAATTTTCGCGAAATGTATTATTTTAATATTAAATTTCAAAAATAATATTTTATATTTTCTGAAATGTTACACAAGCATCCACTACAATAAATATCGTATGTACAGTAATGGCCTTTAGGGCATACATATAACTAACAAAAACTCTACCGCCCGCGGAAAATTCCAAAGGCGATGGACTTAAACGCCCCAACTCTTGGGGTGTAATCGTATATACGATCTACATGGCTTCAGGGAAAGAAGAGAGCCGTGCTTCGGTGAGTCACCGACCGCAAACTCAATTGCTGACAAAGGCTCTGGAGTAACAACAAAAGCTCCAGGAAATGCTGACCAAAATGGCAGCACTTACTAGATAGAAAGAAAGACCAGATAAAGAGGCCGAACAGTTCTAAGAGAAGGAGACCGATACATAGTTTCTGCGAAGGGTGCTAGAGAGGTAGGACAAAGAGGCTGCTAAGCAAGCTATTAAAATAAAGCAAATGTCTCTCTTGTTACAAGATATGATTGGAATGATGATCCAAGCAGAACCTTGTTGGAGATAGTGCCCTCAAAGTCAATTATTGGTTCGCAGTTACGTGATTGCATTGATTGAGGCATGACCTATACCGATATGACAGTCTTGCTCGAGATGATAGTATGCTATCTAGTTTGTCTTTATCATCGTATACATGCTTTAGTTCACTATTGCATGATGATAGAGCCCATAGGTTTCTTGCTTGACTACCAGCAGTATAATGGCGATCATATACGTAGGAGCTGGGGTCTGTAAGCACATCCTTAAAGTGTCCCTAGTCATAGGAGTTTCGAGACAGGGCATCGATACTCCAGAGTAGACTAGTGTATACAGTCGAGACCCCGACGAGGGGCGATGGCCAGTCTCACAAGCCATTGGTGTCAGTAGGATCACCTAAGATGTATACAGGTGCTCATTAGGTTATGAGTACACCGGACAGGACTCACCGGGAACATGCTAGTTGGTATTATACATATCGTCAGATATCAGTTCCCTGGTGACATGTGTACAGGTTAGTTCATCGACCTGAGGTCGTCATTTGTCTCATGTGAGTTCCCACTGTGCTTTGATTTCTACCCTACCACGGCTCAAAGGAGTCATGCAAACAGGTCTTTTTTGGGTACAGTCCCGAGCCACATGGAGGAAAGTGAGCGGATCGGCAGGGGATTCATCTCTCTCGGTATTGGGGGTGAGATTGCGCTGTGTCTAGGAAAGCCATTACACAAAGCCCTCGGCCGAGGCAGGAGATTTACTGGTAGGTACTCCAGTAGTATCTTAGGGTGTTCTGGGCCACTATCTGACACGACTTATACCGCTAATGGGGGTCTGACATTACCAGCCCCCTAGGCAGATATGCGATACTCATAGACGAACGGACCGGGCTGTATGTATATTGTCACTGTTAGGCTCAGTAGGGTTTATGGATGAGTTCGCTCGTCAGCTTCCCTTTCAATCAATACATAGGAAAACCGTTACGTACAGCTTGTACCTCTGACGTGCTAGAGGTTATACCCAGTGCCAGTGTGTTGATGAGTTATTATAGTCCCCCACAGATACTTTCCCAAGTTCGGGCGAAACGTTGTAGAAGCCGTATGGTTTTATGGCAGGGTTCGGAAAATGCACGTGCGTTTTCGTACGTGTCATTTTTCGGGCAAATAATACTGGTCGGCTTTGGTTTAAGCCGGATCCGAGTATTATACTATGTAGATATAATATCTTTGTCTCAGACGTATTTGTATTCGGTCGTAATACAAATGCGGGTATGTTTATACTGATACGGGGTTATCCTTAAATCCATTTCGGGATCGCTTTTGGAAGTTGCCCGTTTCCAGTTTTCTATCACCCATATTTAACATTCGGTTAAATGTGGATTTATCTTTTCTTCCATGGGTGAGTCATGAGGGTGAGTCATGAGTGAGGAAGCTTCTTGGTTGGTGACTTGGTTTGCGACTCACTTGATTTCATTAAATGTATTCACACTAGGTGTTACATGACTCATGCTTTCATTATTGTTATGATAAGTATTGTGCTTGTTATTCTCACCATCCCTCCTCCTACACTCGCCTCCCTTGCCTATATAGTGGCCGGCCCCCTCTCTAGGGTGGGTATGGGTTCATTTTGAAAAAAAAAGAAGATGATAGTTTTAGTTCATAAAAGGATATAGCCTCATTTCTCATTCCACCAGATCCAAAAAGGCAACTTCATTAACCGTTTGTCCATAGCCTTGGACGTAACGAGACAAAATGTTCTACACATTCTCTACAACATCTTGGTCGTCTCTTTTAGCAAACTTAACGATCGAGTTGCCTCGGTTTAGAGGCGGGAGCCCGTTTAAAGATCCGTCGACGTGGTGCCACCTGGACGAGAAGACTTGAGATTCAGGAGATCGGAGCAGCCGCAACAAAGCGTAGGATGATGGTTGAAGGCCGAAGGACTCAGCTCGTTCGGTATAACTCTTCTACTCACTTTGTACTTTGTTAGTTTAGCTTTAATGGCAGATCCGGGTTATAGTACGTGATAGCGCCAGTTGTAAAAAGTTTTTGTTCCGCATTTGGCGTCTGTTAGACGGCCGGGGCGCTACCTGTTGGGTTAACCTAGCACCTCATCAAGGGTTTGGAAGCATCACATGAACCAAAAGTGGAGTCTTTAGGGTGCTATGTTAACGAACATAGAATCGTTCCTGGAAAAATTATGGTTTCAAATTTATCACATCATTATATGAAAGAAAAGCTAGGGTTTAGAGAGTACAACCTTTGTAGCTGTAAGTGCACGGCGGCGCCCCGGCCGTCAATCCGACGGCCAAAAGCGGAAGCGGTGATAAACTTTAAATTTTCTTGAACTGGAAAACCGCCGCGCACTACTACCCGGATCGAACCATTAATTAGTCCTAGCTACCAACAAGAAAGGGAATAGAGATATACCGACGATCCATGTCCTCCGGTCTTCTCATCATCGTCCCGATCTCTTGCGGAATGTCCCGTCTCCTCCTCGTCGCCGGAAGTGCACCACATCGCCTACTTCTTTTACGGGCTCCCACCTCAATGACGAGGCAACTCGGGCACGAAGCCGGCTACTCGACGTGCCCAAGGTACGCTGTAGAATATGTAGCCCTCAAGTCTCACTTTGGGGTTGTGGAATTGCCTTTTTGGTGGAGGAAATGATATGAGCTTGTGGAGATGAAACATGTGGGATTTTACAAAGCTAGAAGAACAAAAATCCCACCCCAAGAAATTTGGACAGCCCCCTCCCTCAATGTGGCCGGCCATGTATATGGTGGTGGAGAGAGTGAAAGAGTGAGAGTGTATCAAAAAAGATGGGAGCCATTCTCATCTAATCCCAAAGAGAGAGAGAGGAAAGCTATCATGCAAAAGGGAATGATCACAAGGCAATGCCAACACTCCACACAACCATCATCAACAACCATGATGCTAACAAAGTCAAGCCATCATGAAGTATGAAGTCAAGCAAGTCAATGGATGGTGCACCATCATGAAGACTATCATGATGCTACAAAAAACAAAGAACCCCTCCACAAATGCCTAATTGCAACAATGCAAATAAACCCTCCTCCACCAATCTTCGGCCAATGAACGGAACAATGGAAATTGGCCGAAACGGAAAGCAAACTGGCAACTCCAGAAAACTGGTCCCGTAATAAATTACAGGAAAACCCCGATACTGTGCATACACACCCGCATTTGTATTCCGACCGAAATACAAATGCAATGAGACAAACTCTACACTGTACTATACTAGGATCCGGCTTATACCAAAGCCGGCCAGTAATATCCGTTCGATCCTGATCCGTGCAATACCGCACGTATCTGATCGAACCCTGCCATATATCCATACGGCCTATAGTACAAACTGTCCGATGCCGATCCGTGCAATACCGCACGTATCTGATCGGACCTTGCCATATCTCCATACGGCCTCTACAACCTTTCCCCCGAAAGCTGAGTAACTGAATGTGGGGGACTCTAAAGACTCATCAACACCTTGGTTGTGGATTTAACCACTAGCACGTCAGAGGTATAAGCCAATACGTAACGGGCTACCAGGTACTGACTAAAAGGGATGTCTGTGAGCGAACTCAGCCTGACAACCCTACTGAGCCTGTCAGTGACAATATCCATACAGTCCGGTCCGTTCGTCTATGAGTATCGCATGGCGGGCCTAGGGGGTTGGTAAAAGTCAGACCCCCAAAAGCGGTACAAGTCGTGTCGGAGTGTAGCCCAGAACACCCTGAGATACTACTGGAATACCTACCAGTAAATCTCCTTGCCTTGGCCAAGGACTTTGTGTAATGGCTCTCCTAGACACAGCACGACCTCACCCCCAATACCGGGAGAGACGAACCCCTGAAGATACGCTCACTGTCTCCATGTGGCTCGGGACTGTACCCAACTAAAACCTGTTTGCACGACTCCTTTGAGCCGTGGTAGGGTAGTAATCAAAGTACAGTGGGAACTCACACGAGACAAATGACGATCCCCAGGTCGATGAACTAACCTGCACACATGTCACCAGGGAACTGCCATCTGACGTCTGGTATATTACCAACTAGCATGTTCCCGGCGAGTCCTGTCCGGTGTACTCATAACCCAATGAGCACCTGTATACAACTTAGGTGATCCAACTGACACCAGTGGCTTGTGAGACCGGCCACCGCCCCTCGTCGGGGTCTCGACTGTATACACTAGTCTACTAATGGAGTATCGATGCCCAGTCTCGAAACTCCCACGACTAGGGACCTTTTAAGGATAAGCTTATAGACCCCAGCTCCCACTTATATGATCGCCCTCATACTGCTGGTGGTCAAGCAAGAATCCTAGGGGCTCTATCAACGTGTAATAGCGACGTGTCAGGTCACCTAAAGCAGTACACGATGATAAAGGTAAACTAGATAGCATACTATCATCTCGAGTAAGACTGTCCTACCGGGATAGGTCCTCCATCAATCATTACAATCACGTACCTGTGACCTAATAATTGACTCTGAGGGCACTATCTCCAACAATCTCCCACTTGCACTCAAGGCTAATTATTGCGATGTCGCATACTCGCAGCCCGTGTGATACCGAACACCCAACTCCTCTACTAGTCAGTCTCACAAAGCTCGTTTGCGAAACTATTGCGTTCGAGGAATAGCCTCAGTGAGTGGATCCACTTTGTTGTTTCTTTCTATGTCTCTCTATATCTCAAGTTCGCGGAGAAACCCATCTCCCGAAATGAGCAATACCTGTCTTAGAATATGTTTGGATGTCTGATGGGACTTAGCTCATAAATGAACTCCAAATCCAAACTTCTTAGACTGTATCGTCAACTGAACTTAATCAGTATCCTGCGCCATGCCACCCTCAGTATTGCCTTGGACCACCTGTCCAAAATACTTCCCCTCATCAGAAGGAAAACTATAGCTCTGACAACCTCCTTGTCGTCCATGTCACCTTGGAAGCCTGGAATGATAACTGTTTCCCGAATGAGGCTGTCGATATCATATCCCTAGAACATCCACTTATGTTCTAAAACTGCTTCCGACTGTTTCTCCATGATCGGATCAATATCAACCTATTGCATCTAGTGCAAGAACAATATCTGGTGTGGTACTTGACATCTCATGATTGACTCAATTGCCTGAGCAAGTGATCTGCCAATCATGCACATCCCTCTTCCCTTTAGTCTGTAAGACACCTTTAGAGAGGGTGACTCCATTACCTGCAGGTACACTACCGTGCCAGGAGTCGTCCATTCTAAATACTCTTAGAATGCTGTCTAAGTACCCAGATTGGGAAACCACCCAAATCTAGATCTAAGACCATAGATCTAGTAACCAGTATGTCTGATATAAAATCCATTTCCTTTGTGGAGAAACAACTGTGCGACGACCAAAGTATAACCGATCGTAGTGTAGGAGTTTCTTTTCCTACTCTGTGTATATCATCTAAATACCAGGATATCACACCCTACTACCTTCTCAACAGATCCATCCCCTATTCTGATGAAGTCAAACCCATGACTGTCACGTCAGAAATAGATGATCTATCTCCGCTACATCTGCTCTAGTCTATAAATAGACATAAGCAACCTGTCCACCAATGCTTCCGCTGCTCCCACTGACTACGACAACCCTCTGGCAGAGTCATATAGACGTACACTTCTAAAACTGGTTTAGAACGACGCTATACTCATCCTCCCGCCGGGTCTCGTAACCTGGAACAACAGCAATGGCAATTGTGGGTAAACAAGAACTTCCCTGTCACCGTCCTTGAGGCTACCGTAGTGCCTCTCGGGTGCCTGAAGTTACCCACCTTATCTGCGGAGTGGCCAATGGAATGTCAATCCAGATTGAATCTTTAGGTTCCTTATCAAATCTTCAGTAATCGTTTGTGGTTCTGGAATCACTTCCAGTTCTACCATACTCCCACTACAGTTTTCTGAAAAAATCCATCTTTAATAAAACTGTGGCGAGTCTAGAACAATATCGCTATTGTTCATCCAGATGGTCGAAAGTCAACCCTCGTCATAGCCTGGGTCAACCCACAAACAGCCATTACAGAAACGCGCCTTGAGTTGTCCAGTGTCTGGTTTTAATCATAAACCGGACAACTCCCCGTACCTTAACATCGTTAAGATATGAACTGTTCTATATCCAATATAGAAACAGAGGCACTGATTTAATTGAACCAGATTCAAATCATGCAGCTGTCCCCAGCGCATGTCAACTAAATGGAAGGAGGCCGATCAGCGTTACTCAACTTAGGAATGCTTCCATTTATGAGTAACCTGAAAGAGAAGCAATTTCTCTTAATCACTACTATCAACTGAATACCATATACAAGTATCTACATCTTCGATCACTTTGAAGAATCCCGATACTTGCTACACCTGGTTCTTTACTCTATTCAAATACCTATAACTTCTCCAAATTCGGACCCTGTGTTTCCACGAAACACTTGTCTAAAAACTAGAGAAGTCATAAGTAAACCGAATATAGTATGAGTACCAACCCTCTGTCCTGATGGACCCTGGACATCATACAATACTCTGTACAAGTCCCTTGAGTCTGATAACTCACTCACTGTGTGTTGTAGGTTGAAAACTGTACTTATGGTTAAGAAGAATTACACCGCTGTTTAATGCTCCTTACCTAACCATCCACTGATATAGGTAAATGTCGTAGACATAATTTCAGAAAGGTATATCTCACTCTATGAAAATAGACGTACAGATATATCAATTTGAAATTGGTGCACAACAGCGGATATTCAAAACCAAATATTTGCCAACCGGCAAACAGCCCAGGTGATTTCCTCAAATATCACCGATTACAACGAATCCCGATATAATGAGGATAATCACCCAATTCCCAATAACTTACTCCCACTCATCATCTGTAAAACCATACAGATGTGAGAATCATACTTGGTAAATACATACCCTGGAATAAGTATCTAATCGGAAAATCAGTTTTCTTTTAACATTACACAGTGAAACTGAAACATTGAAATGTTCCGATGGGGTATTCTGGTATTCCTAGTAATGCCTCTTTCAGATTCACGACTGTAACCGTATAGTTCTTTGCCGCCTCTCCAAATCCCTTCATATGTCTTTAGTCTTTACCTTCTGTACACCCCTTTAGGCCAAATGGTTTTCTTCCTTACCTACCGTTCGGCACCAGCCTATGGTTTGGAAGAAGACTATCCAATAAGCATAATGGGTGTACTGTTCCAATCCTAGGAACACTCGCAATGCGAGAGAAGGTGAAGATAAAGGACACCTGAATAAACCTTATTCCTATTTCTCCTGAACCAGAATCCATCCCCGAACTGGAACAAGTTCCTTTCGAGTTCGTATATAACCATACGATGGAGTATCCAATAAACTGTGGATCTTCGTAGTGACACGGAGTGTTCTGGAGAAATACAAAGGTGATTTGGGAGTGGTAATGAAATACCTGGTTTGGTCGTGAATATCTGTTGCAATTTACTTTGCCCTCTTACTAATCCCTTGCTTTGTCTGAACTTAATACCTTCTTCACACCATCATTATGCTAATTGGTTTCCTTCATTCCCTACCGGTCGGCACCAGCCTAAGGTTTGGAATAAGACTATCCAATTTGCGTAATAGGTGTACTATCTCCTAGACCAAGGAGTACTCACAACTTGAGAGAAGGTAAAAGGAAAAGACAACTGAATAATCCTATCCGTTTTCTCCAGAACCTGAAACCATCCTCGAATAAATTCCTTCGAGTTCGTATCTAACCATACGATGGTTTTGTCCAATGGAAGTGGACGTTCGTAGTAATACGGGGTGTCCTGGAGAAAAGGGTAAAAGTAGGAGTGGCAATGAGGTTTGCAACTCTGACAATCCAAAAGCCGGTGTTTAAGAAGGTTCGGTCAACTTGGTCACTGAGTCATAGTCTAGGGTCGGGTCAATGGTCGCTGCCAAAGAGAGAGAGAAAAGAAACACTCAGCGTGCACTCTAACCTAGATCAGAATGGTTACCAATTTATCTAATCAGGAAACCTCCCACTGTACCTCAAATTCCCCTCCAAACCTGAAAGAAGAATTAGTCGGGGTCACCCGAGGAGTAAACTAACTCATCAGTGGGAATCGGGATCCAACTCTCATCGCATGATAACGTGACGGAATCCGCTCACGCTATCACACTCCAGAAGGTATGCGCATATCTGGCAAGTTTCAGTTCTTTTGAAACTCCCGATGTGATTTCTGCCCCATGCTCTTATGACCTTGACGAAGGCCAACAAATCATAAGTCACATGTCAAGTTCTACCCGTCATTCTCCAGGTTGATTTGAACCCACCCGCACAAGCCCTTGACGAAGGCCAACAAGGCTATACGACTGTCCCAAACCAACGCATCTATCTATGCTGCAGAAAGGCAACAAGCAGCTACCATACACTATGCCTTGACGAAGGCCAACAAACATAGCATGAATACTACGTGCTACCCGTCTGAAACGACGGAGGGCTACGAATGGTTTCTGGCGAAAACCTTTAACGTAATGAACTTGATATCGTTGAAGGAACGGATAGCTTTTTAAAAATATAGTGACGAAAACCTTTGCTAAAGAGGTCACTCCCGGTGAAGGGATCTCGGCTCTTTCCCCGTAGAATGGGGTGCAGGATATTCCAACTGAATACCACGGTGCAAAGCAAAAGTAATCGGCTATAGTGAAGTTAATGCCCTGACGCAAACTTCTGTCCAAGGGGTCACTCCCGGTGAAGGGATCTCGGCCCTTGCCTCGTCGACTGAGGAGCAGGATATTCCAAATGAATACCGCGATGCAAAACAAAAGTGAACGTCCTTGCAATAACAACTTTTTGAAAAATGTTCCAACAACATCAGATTAGGTTTGTTTTAACTTGCATTGATCCGAATCAATGCAGTCCCATCAATTGATCACACCACAAAGAACGAAAATATACTGATGTACGTATATGCCATCCGCATTCGCCACTGGGTCCCGTCATTACCCGTTAGGTTAGCTAACTAACGACAGAGCGGGGACTGGACTAGCGCGGATGTAAAACATATACAACATCTACTAATATATATACTAATATATTATATTCGCTCAAGGCGTGAATAAAATGCAACATCACAGAGAATGAACAGCATCACAGAAACAATACAGATATCTGGGATCCCCGGGTTTCACAGAGCCGTTGAAACCCGACGTTCCCCTGGTCGTGTGGATAGCCTGTGCAATGAAAACCTAGACCCCTACGGGCGCGGCAAGTTACCCGCCAAAACCTGAAGCGAGGCAGCCCCCTTCAGCAACGTGAATGGACCACCCAGCACTTCACGGAATCCGGTAACTTGGGCACCCCTCCTGGGTCAACCTGTACCCCCTATGAGTGCGGCGAATAGCCCGCCAATCCTAGAGTGAAGCCCCCTCCGTCTCAATGCCATGAGATGCGGGCTTGTTGCCCTCCAAAACCCGGCTATCCGTGCACCCCTCCGCGGGGCAATCCTAGTACAGAAAGTAAAATATACATACAACGGGTACATCGACCGCAACCAGGTCGTGCCCCAAAATAATAATACAAACAGGCAGTGACGGCAGTCCACATGTCGGACGCTCGCCCCGCAATATCACATGTACATAATACAACAAAACTGTACTAGCATTGCATCCAGGCTATCCCCCACGACCGATCCGCAACATCACAGCAAAAACAAAACATCAACGTGAAAGTCACGTTCGCAAATCCGTCTAACCGGGCTATAGCAGTTAGACCGGATTTACCGATCAAGTGACATTCACGGTCGCAGATATAATGTAAATACTGTGAAAAATGTGTTTAAAATATCCGATCGATCAAAAATTAACAAGTGGGCCCCCAATCAAAACTGTAGCACTCACAGAAAACCTGGGCCCAATTTTAATATTCCAAAACCCATATTTTAAGCCCAGAAAGCCTCTGAAAAAAATTGGTGAAGTGATCTCCACAATGTGCGGCGGAAGAGCGGCGGAATGGGGGTATATGCGGCGGTTCCGCGCTCCCGCTGTGGATTTACTTCATCGAAATTTTACAGAGTTCTTAGATTTTCCAGTACATCAATATTTTACAACCTGAAAAATTTTTCGACACCAAAAATTTCCAACAGAAAACTGATGCTAACAAAAATGTAGTTTTGGAACATTCGATCGATCGAAACAGAAAAACACACTACACCAAGCTAGACTAAGTTAATGGCGAGGCTCTGATACCACTGTAAGTGCACGGCGGCGCCCCGGCCGTCAATCCGACGGCCAAAAGCGGAAGCGGTGATAAACTTTAAATTTTCTTGAACTGGCAAACCGCCGCGCACTACTACCCGGATCGAACCATTAATTAGTCCTAGCTACCAACAAGAAAGGGAATAGAGATATACCGACGATCCATGTCCTCCGGTCTTCTCATCATCGTCCCGATCTCTTGCCGAATGTCCCGTCTCCTCCTCGTCGCCGGAAGTGCACCACATCGCCTACTTCTTTTACGGGCCTCCACCTCAATGCCGAGGCAACTCGGGCACGAAGCCGACTACTCGACGTGCCCAAGGTTCGATGTAGAATATGTAGCCCTCAAGTCTCACTTTGGGGTTGTGGAATTGCCTTTTTGGTGGAGGAAATGATATGAGCTTGTGGAGATGAAACATGCGGGATTTTACAAAGCTAGAAGAACAAAAATCCCACCCCTAGAAATTTGGACAGCCCCCTCCTTCAATGTGGCCGGCCATGTATATGGTGGTGGAGAGAGTGAAAGAGTGAGAGTGTATCAAAAAAGATGGGAGCCATTCTCATCTAATCCCAAAGAGAGAGAGAGGAAAGCTATCATGCAAAAGGGAATGATCACAAGGCAATGCCAACACTCCACACAACCATCATCAACAACCATGATGCTAACAAAGTCAAGCCATCATGAAGTATGAAGTCAAGCAAGTCAATGGATGGTGCACCATCATGAAGACTATCATGATGCTACAAAAAACAAAGAACCCCTCCACAAATGCCTATTTGCAACAATGCAAATAAACCCTCCTCCACCAATCTTCGGCCAATGAACGGAACAATGGAAATTGGCCGAAACGGAAAGCAAACTGGCAACTCCAGAAAACTGGTCCCGTAATAAATTACAGGAAAACCCCGATACTGTGCATACACACCCGCATTTGTATTCCGACCGAAATACAAATGCAATGAGACAAACTCTACACTGTACTATACTAGGATCCGGCTTATACCAAAGCTGGCCAGTAATATCCGTTCGATCCTGATCCGTGCAATACCGCACGTATCTGATCGAACCCTGCCATATATCCATACGGCCTATAGTACAAACTGTCCGATCCCGATCCGTGCAATACCGCACGTATCTGATCGGACCTTGCCATATCTCCATACGGCCTCTACAACCTTTCGCCCGAAAGCTGAGTAACTGAATGTGGGGGACTCTAAAGACTCATCAACACCTTGGTTATGGATTTAACCACTAGCACGTCAGAGGTATAAGCCAATACGTAACGGGCTACCAGGTACTGACTAAAAGGGATGTCTGTGAGCGAACTCAGCCTGACAACCCTACTGAGCCTGTCATTGACAATATCCGTACAGTCCGGTCCGTTCGTCTATGAGTATCGCATGGCGGGCCTAGGGGGTTGGTAAAAGTCAGACCCCCAAAAGCGGTACAAGTCGTGTCGGAGTGTAGCCCAGAACACCCTGAGATACTACTGGAATACCTACCAGTAAATCTCCTTGCCTTGGCCAAGGACTTTGTGTAATGGCTCTCCTAGACACAGCACGACCTCACCCCCAATACCGGGAGAGACGAACCCCTGAAGATACGCTCACTGTCTCCATGTGGCTCGGGACTGTACCCAACTAAAACCTGTTTGCACGACTCCTTTGAGCCGTGGTAGGGTAGTAATCAAAGTACAGTGGGAACTCACACGAGACAAATGACGATCCCCAGGTCGATGAACTAACCTGCACACATGTCACCAGGGAACTGCCATCTGACGTCTGGTATATTACCAACTAGCATGTTCCCGGCGAGTCCTGTCCGGTGTACTCATAACCCAATGAGCACCTGTATACATCTTAGGTGATCCAACTGACACCAGTGGCTTGTGAGACCGGCCACCGCACCTCGTCGGGGTCTCGACTGTATACACTAGTCTACTAATGGAGTATCGATGCCCAGTCTCGAAACTCCCACGACTAGGGACCTTTTAAGGATAAGCTTATAGACCCCAGCTCCCACTTATATGATCGCCCTCATACTGCTGGTGGTCAAGCAAGAATCCTAGGGGCTCTATCAACGTGTAATAGCGACGTGTCAGGTCACCGAAAGCAGTACACGATGATAAAGGTAAACCAGATAGCATACTATCATCTCGAGTAAGACTGTCCTACCGGGATAGGTCCTCCATCAATCATTACAATCACGTACCTGTGACCTAATAATTGACTCTGAGGGCACTATCTCCAACAGTAGCTCCCTACGCTAGACTCCTCGGCTACTTGGGGTTTGAAAAGGCTCCGCTTGAACTCCTCGAGGTCACCGATGATCCACCCGGAGTCCGATTTGTCCAAGCTAGCAACTTCGCAAGATCTCGAATGAAAATCGAAGCTATCACTCTAAACAAGTGGGCTAGACTTGTATAGAATGGTGTTGCGGTTCTCTTTCTCACTTCAAAATCCTATTTTGATGAATATTTTGCTCACTTGAAAATTCAAGAGAGCAAGAGCTCAAGGTTGAAGAAGATGATGGATATTTATGAAGAAGAGAAGAATAACTCACAAAAGAAAAAGAAAAACATAAGTATATATATATTCCTTTCTCATCTCAAACCATGGTTAATTGATATGGATATTTATTTCATCATAGTTAAAAGAGAAGAGGAAGATAAATCATGGTTAAATGGTAGGTGAAAATGGTTAGGTCAAGAGAAGAGTGTAGAAGATAACCAATCATTCACCTATTTCTCTTTTCTTTTGATTTAGCAAAAATAGATATAAATATCCATAATATAAACCATGGTGTGAGTCTTATATATCCACCATTTTCTATGGATAATCAACCATGATAGAATGATGTATGTATGCATGTGTGCATGCACATCCATATGTGCATGAAACAATAAAGAATGCATACATGCATCCATACATCCATAGAAAACAAGAAAGGATTTATAGTGAGAATCTAATGGTTAAATGATAAATCAACACTTGATTTATCAATCTGTCCCTATCACATACCACCCTAACCAAAAGCAAGCCGCCCGATCAATATACGGTATCCTATACGCGTATTTTAATCGGGTCCAAGCGCATATCGCATACGCGCACCACAACATTTCGCCTGGACTAGGTAACTCCATTGTGTGACTCTAAGACTCGTCAATATGTCGGCAGTGGGTGATGATTATATCATGCACCCCGAAGCCGCAAGCGGTCAGCTAAACGTAACGGCCACCCGGGTATTGAGCGATCAGAATAGAACAAGCGAACCTGCTACAACTCCCGTCGAGCCAACCGACAACACTTCCTGTACAGTCCGGTCTCCTCGTCTGATATGTCGCATATCAAGTCTAGGGGTGGTAAACGTCAGACCCCAATAACCGATAAGTCGTGCCGATGTGAGGCTCATAACGGGTCGAGAAACTACTGGTAACACTTACCAGCAAATCTCTGAATCATCCCTGGCCAGGGACTTCCCTGTTACGGCCAATCGAGAACAGCGCAACATCAACCCCCAATACCGGGAGAGACGAAACCCCTCCTATCGCTCATTGCCTCTATGTGACTCGGGACTGTACCCAAAAACCACCGTTTTGCACGCCCTCATGGACGTGGTAAGGTGGAGATCAAAGCACAGTGGGAATCACACAAGACTCTATGACGATCTCGGGTCTACAGACTAACCTGCACAAGTGTCAACTGAGAACTGCTATCTGACGTGAGGTATAATACCATCTGGGAGTTCTCAGCGAGTCCGTCCAGTGTACCCAGTCTCCACTGAGCACCCGTATGCCATCTCTGATGTCAAACACCAATGGATATGGGATCATCCAACGCCCATCTCATGGGTCGAGAAGCGTATACGCTAGTCTACACTGTTATATCGATGCCCCGTCTCGATACACCTATGACTAGGGACCTTGAAGGATGTACTTATGGACTACCATGTCCCCACTAGTATGATCTGCATCACAGTCCAGGTAGTCAAGTACACATCCTAAGGGCTTTACCAACATGTAACTATAAGACAGTTTAAAGAGACAAGTATACATGTTAAGATAAAGAGCAACCAGATAGCATACTGTCATATCGAGCAAGAAAGTCATCTCTATATATGTCCAAGCATCCAATATAATATACATCATCTGTACAATACTGGCCTTTAGGGCATACATACAACTAACAATCTCCCACTTGCACTAGGGCCAGCTGCTGTAGTATCGCATACCGAGCATCCCGAAGTGTCTCTCAAACTGTATCTGGGGAATGGCCTTCGTGAGTGGATCCGCTGTATTATTCTTCGTGTCAACCCTCCTGACCTCGATCTCCCGGTGATCTACTCTCTCCCGGATCAGGTTATACTGCCTCAGAATATGCCTGGATCGCTGATGGGACCTGGGTTCCTTGGCCAAAGCCACCGCTCCATTGTTATCGCAATACAAAGGTATTGGATGCTCAATGGATGGAACCACTCCAAGTTCAGTAATGAACTTCTTGATCCAGACAGCCTCTTTGGCAGCATCGTTGGCAGCGATGTATTCAGCCTCCATCGTCGAGTCTTCCACGGTTTCCTGCTTGGAACTCTTCCAGCTAACCGCCCCTCTGTAAAGGGTAAAGACAAATCCCGACTGTGACTTAGAGTCGTCCTTATCACTCTGGAAGCTCGAATCGGTAAAGGACTCCACTTGGAATTCTCCGTTACCATACACTAAGAGCATCTCTTTAGTCCTTCGCATGTACTTGAGAATGCTCTTCACAGCTGTCCAGTGACTCTCTCCAGGATCAGCTTGATACCTGCTCACTACACTTAGTGAGTTTGCTACATCGGGTCTGGTACATAGCATCGCAAACATGATAGAGCCTACAGCCGAAGCATAGGGTATCCCTTGCATGCGAGCTCTCTCCAAATCAGTCTTGGGAGACATCTCTTTGGAGAGAGTGACTCCAGAGATCGTGGGTAAGTTCCTACGCTTGGATTCTTCCATACTAAACCTCTTTAATATAGTGTCAATGTGCCTGGATTGGGACAATCACAATATCCGTTTGGATCTATCTCTATAGATCCTGATTCCCAATATGCAGGAGGCATCACCAAGATCTTTCATTGAGAATCTTTGGGATAAGAAGAGCTTGACCGATTGCAGCATAGGAATGTAATTTCCTATCAAGAGTATGTCGTCCATGTACAATACGAGGAAGACAACCTTACTCTCTGCCACCTTCTTGTAGATACAAGGTTCATCTACGTTCTTGAAGAAATCAAACTCTTTGATAACGACGTCAAAGCAAATGTTCCAACTCCGCGATGCTTGCTTTAATCCATAAATGGATTTAAGCAGCTTGCACACCTTTCCACTGCTCCCACTATCTACGAAGCCCTCTGGCTAAGTCATGTACATGCACTCTTCTAAATCACCGTTTAGAAAGGCGGTCTTAACATCCATTTGCCAGATTTCGTAGTCATGATATGCAGTGATGGCAAGCATGATCCGGATGGATTTAAGCATAGCCACTGGAGAAAAGGTTTCATCATAGTCCACACCTGGTCTTTGACGAAAACCTTTTGCAACAAGTCTAGCTTTGGAAGTCTCCACTTTCCCATCTACACCTAGTTTTTTCTTGAAGATCCACTTGCTCCCAATGGGTTTTACCCTCTCAGGAGCAACTTCCAAAGTCCACACTTTGTTGGTGTACATGGATTCCATCTCGGACCGCATTGCATCCAGCCATTTCACCGAGTCTTTACTCGTGATGGCCTGCTCGAAACTAGTTGGGTCATCATCCTCCATGATGCAATCCTCGCTCCCACCATCCATAAGAAAACCGTAGTATCTCTCAGGTTGGCGAGGAACCCTACTAGATCGGCGGAGTGGCTGAGGTTCGTTGGGAGCTACGGAATCCTCTGGTTCCACTAAATCTTCAGTTTGTGTTTGTGTAGCCAGAATTTCTTCCAGTTCTACCTTTGTTGCCTCTAATTTCTTTTGCAAGAAATTCCTTTTCCAAAAAGGTGGCATGTCGAGAAACAAACACTTTTTGTTCCTCTGCATGGTAGAAAAGATATCCATGTGAATGTTTGGGATATCCCACAAACTTGCATAGAACTGACCGCGCCTCGAGTTTGTCCGGATTTTGCCTCTTAACATAGGCCGGACAACCCCATATCTTAACTCGTTTAAGAAATGGTCTCTTCCTACTCCATATCTCATATGGTGTGGTATGTACAGATTTAGTTGGAACTTGATTCAATAGGTATGCAGCTGTTTCCAGCGCATATCCCCAGAAGGAAATAGGTAACTCAGCTGTGCTCATCATAGAGCGCACTATATCTAATAGGGTGCGGTTCCTCCGTTCCGATACACCGTTGTGCTGTAGTGTATATGGAGGAGCCAGCTGAGAGAGAATCCCATTCTCTTTTAGGAAGTCCAGGAATTCATTGCTCAAGTATTCACCTCCTCGATCAGATCGAAGGATTTTAATACTTTTTCCGGTTTGGTTTTCGACTTCTTGTTTATATTCTCTAAATTTCTCAAAAGCTTCTGATTTGTGTTTCATCAGGAACACATATTCGAATCTAGAGAGATCGTCAGTGATTGTAATGAAGTACGAAGAACCATCCCTGGCATGTGTAGACATGGGACCGCATACATCACTATGTATTAGTCCTAAGAGTTCGGCAACTCTTTCTCCGTGTCCCGTAAACGGAGTTTTGGTCATCTTGCCTTTGAGACATGACTGGCAAGTGTCATAAGATGATAATTCAAACGGATTCAAATATCCATCTTTCTGCAACATAGCTAGTCGTGTCGCATTGATGTGACCTGGTCTACAATGGCATAAGAAGGATTCGTTCAGTTCTGAACTCTTCCTCTTTTGTGTGTTTGTTATACTTAGAACTGTTGATTGATTTAGAACATAAATGCCATTGCACAACGTGCCTGATCCAACCAACTTTTGGTTACGGAAAATGTTTATAACATTATCCTGTAATGCAAAATTATATCCCTCTTTACTCAGTAAAGAAACCGATATAATGTTGCATATCAGGTTCGGCATGTAATAGCATTCGTTCAGAATCAATGTATTACCAGTTGGTAATGCAAGGTGATATTCCCCGACAGTCTTTGTAGCGCCTTGAAATGTCGTTTTGGTGTTTTCCTGAAAATCGGTGAAAATTCGGTATTTTTCCGTAAACCGTCCTTTTTGTTATTTTGCAGTTTAGGACTAATTATACCTAATTTGGATAGGTAATTGCTAGTTTTTAGTGGCAAATGAGTTACTTATGAATTCTGGTCAGTTAAAAATTTTCCCTAATTTTTCAATTTTTAATATTATTTTAAGCCGGTAAGAAAATACATTAAATTAGCGATAAATACAAATTTAAATGGGCTAAATTTAAGCTTTAAAATCATGTTAATTAAAATCTAGTTGTAACATAAATTTTTAGTATTTTATTTCAAGTTTTAACTAATTTTTATTATGGAAAACGAAATTTATTGAATTTAACCTAAAACTTGCAATTTTGGACTTGTAGGGGGTCTTTTTGCATAGAATATCCTTATAAAATCTCTCTCACTCACTCCCCTGCTCTAGGCCGGCCCCACCATAAGCAGGTCAAGAAATTTCCTTGCTTCACTTTGACTTTATTCATGTGATGAATGAGGTGTTTTGAAAGGGTTTTTAATATGTTAATTTTGGAGGTATGGTGTACTTGTTAGGAGAGGGGTTTGACTTTGATTTTTCCACACAAATCACACACACACCTCCCCTTCCCAATTCTGGTCGAGAGCAGCTCCCTCCCTCCATTATTTTTTTTCCTTCTCTTTTCTCTCATTTTCTTCAAGAAAATTCCAAAATATCCAACAAAAATCAACAATTTCCTTCACAATTTCAAAGCAAAACCTTATTCCCTCTCTTCTCTAACCTAATTGGTTCAAATCTTGGAGAAAGATGGTATCTTTGGAGGCATATTGTTGTTGCTAGATCTCTAGTTGAGGTATTATTTCAATCCTTGGCTAATTTGTAGTTTAAAGTGTTATAATTAGAACTTGAAAGTGTTAATTTTAGTGCTAATTTCTAATCTAGTTTTTTTTAGTTCATGGCTTGAATTTTTATTAGGGTTTAGAAAACCATTATTAGGTTAATTAATTTATTTTGCTATCTAGTGTTTTGCTAACCTAAATCTAAGAGGTGAACTTGCTATTGGGTTTCAAATTAGTGTTAGTTTAAGTTTTTCTAGTATGGTTTTTTAATTGCAATTGCTATTGATAAAAATCAAGAAAGGGTTGGTTGTGGAATATAGGTTTTGAAGCATAGTTAATGTGTTGAAATTTTGTGTAGTGGCTATCTAATGGTGTAACTTGGGTGATTATGCTAGGTTGTAGTCCTTTTTATCGCAAAACGGCGATATTGCGCCGATTTTTGGAATGTTTGTGCTTACTAGTTTTGTTATAAAATTATGTGATGAATTATTTGCAATATCTTGATGATATTTTTGGCATATCCTATGACATTTAGGATGTGTGAGTGCGGATTTTTGAGTGATCGGGTTTAGCTTTGCCGGGCGACCAAATCGACGATTTTAGTTAGTTTTTGCGATTTTCGCGTGTGTTCCCCGCACCTTGTGCACGTTGTACCTAGCTTGTGAACGTTGGTATTTTCGTTTGGGATTTGCGTCGTTTCATGGTATGTAACCTTATGTTTGGTATTGATGTAAATTCCAGGTTCGGTCGCGGAGACGTCAGACGCGGCACGAAAGGGGAAAGCGGTGATTGGACGTGACTAGCTAGGGATTCCGGTGAGTAGATGTAACATCTACGGGGGACTATCGTTGGATGGCGCAAACCGTCCGATAGTTTTAGTAGCTTAAAAATATTCTTAGTAATGTTAGTAATTAGGGGTGTAATACTTGTATGATTATTTGCTACATCCATGCCTTATATTGACATACATATGCAAACCCATTCTATAGAACACCTGCACCATTACCAGGGTTTTTATATTCAACACGAGCACTATTCATGCTTACACACACGCCCTGGTAATTTCCATGCCACCACACTAGATAACCTATAATTTGAAACCTTTTACTATAATTGATGCTTTAACCTGTGCTATTGCCTTTAATTCTTTAAAATGAAATCATAAGATTGCTAATCATTTGCATGTACTTCATCATGTTATTTGTTCATGCCTAGTCTATCAATCATACATCGCAACTTGATTATTGACACCATATGCATTCATTATCATTGGCATATGCATTTATGAGGATTTCTTGAGATTTTGTGATATTTCTGGATTTCGGGGGAAAGCCGCAAAATTTCTAAACTTACTATATTTTTAAATATGTAAATTGCAGTTTTCTAGTGATGTAAGTGTCGTCCACCATGAGTTTGCTGTGGTTTTCGAGACCCATTTCGAGGAGTTGGATGAACCGTCTCGGGTACATGGTGGGCCCGGTAAGGTACCCCGGGGCAAAAAGCTCGTGGTGCTGACGATGAGCCTGGCAGGGGACGGATTACCTACCGGTGACTGTTTGGGACGGCGGATATCCAGAGGATACCGACCGTGGCCGCGAGATGATGAGATAGTGATATTGAGATGGGTCAGCCGGATGGCTGAGGCCAGAGATACTATGACATGGATATATGAGATTTGTGATAGTTTTGAGGTGTCGTTGCTGGACACAGGTTCTTGTTGATTCTATTGGTATTGTGCTGGTATTTCAAAAGAGATTCCTAAAGGAAAACAAGATTCTTATACTTACACATTCAGATCATGAGTTGATTCGCATTGCATTCATACCTGCTAGTATATCCATATTGCATACATACCTGCTATTATGTCCTGCCTTACCTGTATTTTAGATGCTAGGATGCTTGTGTGCATGCATTCGATAGCCTGTGTAGATGTTATTTATTACTCACGAGTTGGCAACTCACCCCCGTTGTGCCACAGCCTTTTGCAGGTCCGCTCCGTCAGTACAGCAGCGGCGGGCGCACTTGCTTCTTTTGCCTCTTTTGCCTGGACTCGAGGTTTTGCTCTTAGGTGGGTTATATTATTATTTTTGTACCACCTTGTATATTCTTTGTATCTAGTGTACTCCATCTACTGTATCTACCAGTATTGTTGTATATTGACCTAGAGATGAGATTGTGAGATTTGTGGACTTTTTATGTTGTATTTTGGGGTCGAGCTCACTTGAGTCGACATGCTGTTTTATTCATGCTTCTTTATGATTATTTTGCATGTTGTTGTTTTATATTGCGTGGGATTTGTGACCGCCTTGTGGCGAAGTGCTAGCTCCCGCTTGGGGATGCCATATTTGTTGGATTTATATAAATTCTTGTTGTGGGGGCCAGTATTTACAAAGGAGACTCTGCCGAAATTTTAGGAAAAATTGATATTGTTTTTAAAAAGGTTTTATATGACTTGTTTGATAAACTAGTTTTCAATTGATTGGTTTTTCTTCACTCTTTTGCTTTTTGGTTTTGGTTTCTGGGCTTTGGCTTACTTATTTTATGGACGTCTTGAGACGTTTCGTAAACTTAAGTGCCAGTCACATCCGTGCCCGGCGGGTCGTGACAGTCTTAGCAGCAACAATTGCACCATTTCCAACTCTTATGTCCTTATCACCTTCTTGAATTTCTCTACCTTTCCTAAGCCCATGTAACTGATTACATATATGGGATCCTGACCCGGTAACTAATACCAGGACGTAGGGCAAATGGAGAAACAGTTCTCTATAACGAACACACCCGAAGAAAATGCATCAACATGTACTTTCTTCATTCGGGTGGCATGGGAATCCTGGTATTACCCTATGTCCTGTTCAGTCCTATAACTCTTATAAGAAAGAACGGAACCAACGTTCCCCAGCACAGTATAACATGCGGGTTCGGTCAATACATCCATATTATTATCTTGATTAGGGCATGACATGGTCGCTACCTGGAGAGAGAGAGAAGAAAACACTTTAGCGTATGCTCTTGCAAGATCAGATTGGTTATTATCTTATCTAATCAGGATGGCTCCCACAGTTTTTTATCAAATCTTCCTCCAAACCCTAAAAGGAAAGACTAGCCGGGATTAATTACACCTTACAACTTTGTCGATCTTTCGGCCAGGCCAGTGTCGGAACTTTGAGGGAGGTTCCCCGTGCTTTCGTACGGACCTAATTAAAGTAAACCTCATTTTCCTAGAGGCGTAACCCCGTTGACACCTTTCTAGACACCTACTTGATCGGCTAATTGTCCTGTGTAAAACACTCCCAGGAGTAACAATTACTCGCAGTGGGTATCCGGATCCAACTATCTCATAGAAGGTATGCAATCTCATTGCAAATTTCAACACTTGAAATTCCCGATAATATTTTGCCCCTAGCGTCCTATGACCTTGATGTTGGAGATAGTGCCCTCAGAGTCAATTATTGGATCACAGGCACGTGATTGCAATGATTGAGGGAGGACCTATCCCGGTAGGACAGTCTTACTCGAGATGATAGTATGCTATCTGGTTTATCTTTATCATCGTGTACTGCTTTAGGTGACCTGACATGTCGCTATTACACGTTGATAGAGCCCCTAGGATTCTTGCTTGACTGCCAGCAGTATGATGGCGATCATATACGTGGGAGCTGGTGGTCTATAAGCACATCCTTAAAAGGTCCCTAGTCGTAGGAGTTTCGAGACAGGGCATCGATACTCCGTTAGTAGACTAGTGTATACAGTCGAGACCCCGACGAGGGGCGGTGGCCGGTCTCACAAGCCACTGGTGTCAGTTGGTTCACCTAAGATGTATACAGGTGCTCATTGGGTTATGAGTACACCGGACAGGACTCGCCGGGAACCTGCTAGTTGGTCTTATACCAGATGTCAGATAGCAGTTCCCTGGTGACATGTGTACAGGTTAGTTCATCGACCTGAGATCGTCATTTGTCTCGTGTGAGTTCCCACTGTGCTTTGATTACTACCCTACCACGGCTCAAAGGAGTCGTGCAAACAGGTTTTAGTTGGGTACAGTCCCGAGCCACATGGAGGCAGTGAGCGGATCTGCAGGGGTTCGTCTCTCCCGGTATTGGGGGTGAGGTCGCGCTGTGTCTAGGAGAGCCATTACACAAAGCCCTCGGCCGAGGCAGGAGATTTACTGGTAGGTATTCCAGTAGTATCTCAGGGTGTTCTGGGCTACGCTCCGACACGACTTGTACCGCTTTTGGGGGTCTGACTTTTACCAACCCCCTAGGCCCGCCATGCGATACTCATAGACGAACGGACCGGACTGTACGGATATTGTCACTGACAGGCTCAGTAGGGTGTCGGGGTGAGCTTCCTCATCGACGTCCCTTTTGGTCAATAGCTGGTGGCCCGTCACGTATTGGCTTATACCTCTGACGTGCCAGTGGTTAAATCCACAGCCATGGTATTGACGAGTCTTTAGAGTCCACCACAGTTACAGTTACTCAAGTTTCGGGCGAAACGCTGTAGAGGCCGTATGGAGATATGGCAGGGTTCGATCAGATACGTGCGGTATTGCACGGATCGTGATCGGACAGTTTTTACTAGCCGGCTTTGGCTTAAGCCGGATTCTAGTATTTGATAGTGTAGTTTTGTCTCTTTGCATTTGTGTTCAGTGGGAATACAAATGCGGGCATGTATTTGCAGTAGCGGGGTTTTCCTGTAATTTATTATGGGATCGGTTTTCTGGGGTTGCCAGTTTGCATTCCGTTCCGTCCGGTTTTCCTTCATTCCTTCTCGGTCGGACATTCTTGGTGGAGGGTGTTAATTGCAAGTTCGCAATTAACATTTAGTGGAGGGTTTTCTTGCAAGTTTACATTATGATGAGACTTGTTTCATCATGAGATGCCTTTCTAGTCTTTCACTTGCTTTTCATTTGAGATGAGTGAAAAAGGATTGATTTGTGAGGTTTATATTATCTTTTTAATCATATTGTTTTATGCCATTCTTTTTTCTCTCTCCAATCTAATTTGATGGAGAGGGGGCCGGCCACTTTAGAGTGAGAGGAGAGTATCATTTTTCTAGTGATGGCAATGCTCATCTCATTTTTCCTTGGTTGCAAAAGATTAGCTTCAAAGCTCATTTCTTTCTCTCCTTCTCTTCTCCATCCCTCCACATTAAGGCAACCTCATAACCCCAAGAGACAAGTTCACTACACTATTCTATAGCAAGCCTTGGACGCGTCGGCTAGCCATCTTCGCGCCCGAGTTGCCTCGGTCAAGAGGCGGGAGCCCGTAAAAGATTCCGGCTACGTGGTGCCCCTTTCCGACGAGCGAGGAGGTGACGGAGATTCCGCGGGAGATCGGAGTGGAGTCGAAGACCGAAGGACACGGATCGCTTGGTATAACTTCTCACCCCTATCTCTAGTTAGCTAGTATAGGTTAATGGTTTACGATCCGGGTTTTCATTGTCCGCGGTAGCGCCGTTTTCCGAGTAAGGAAAATTTTTGATTCCGCATTTTGGCCTCGAGTACGAGGCCGGGGCGCTGCCGTGGCGCAACATGGTATCAGAGCCACGCCATTAACCGTACCTAGCTTGTTCTAATGCGTTTTACTTATCCGATCGACCAAAATCTCAAAAAACCGTATTTTGTTCACATCAGTTTTCTGTTGGAATTTTTTTGGTGTCTAAAAATTTTTCAGGTTACAGAAAAATAATGTGCACGAAATTCTAAGACCACTGAAAAAATTCGACAGTGTCAGTCGTACAGTTGACCGCGGAAGCGCGGCCAAACCCCACTTTGGGCCGCGCTTCCGCCGCAGTCTACTGTGCTCACACTGTGGAAATTTTACAGTGGGCTTTTGGGCTAATTTTGAGGGTTTTGGAATATTAATTTAGGGCCCAGGTTTTCTGTGACTGCTACAGTATTGGTTTGGGGCCCGCTTGTTAATTGTTTGATCGATCGGATATTTGAAACACATTATTTCACAGTATTTACATTATATCTGCGGCCGTGAATGTCACTCGATCGGTAAATCCGGTCTAACTGCTATAGCCCGGTTAGACGGATTTGCGAACGTGATTTTCACGTTGATGTTCTATGTTTATGCTGTGATGTTGCGGATCGGTCGTGGGGGATAGCCTGGTTGCAATGTTAGTACAGTTTTGTTGTATTATGTACATTTGTTATTGCGGGGCGAGCGTCCGACATGTGGACTGCCGTCACTGCCTGTTTGTATTATTCTTTTGGGGCACGACCTGGTTGCGGTCGATGTACCCGGTGTATGTATTTTTTTACTTTCTGTACTAGGATTACCCCGCGGAGGGGTGCACGGATAGCCGGGTTCTAGGGGGCAACGGGCCCGCATCTCATGGCATTGAGACGGAAGGGGCTTCACTCTGGGATTGGCGGGCTATTCGCCGCACTCGTAGGGGGTACAGGTTGACCCAGGAGGGGTGCCCAAGTTTCCGGATTCCGTGGAGTGCTGGGTGGTCCATTCACGGAGCTGAAGGGGGCTGCCTCGCTTCAGGTTTTGGCGGGTAACTTGCCGCGCCCGTAGGGGTCTAGGTTTTCATTGCACAGGCTATCCACACGACCAGGGGAACGTCGGGTTTCAGCAGCGGCTCTGTGAAACCCGGGGTTTCCAGATATCTGTATTGTTCTGTGATGCTGTACATTTCTGTGATGTTGCTTTTTATTCACGCCTTGAGCGAAATACTATATATTGGTATATATATATTAGTAGATGTTGTATATGTTTTACATCCGCGCTAGTCCAGTCCCCGCTCTGCCGTTAGTTAGCTAACCTAACGGGTGATGACGGGACCCAGTGGCGAATGCGGATGGCATATACGTACGTCAGTATATTTTCGTTCTTTGTGGTGTGATTAATTGATGGGACTGCATTGATTCGGATCAATGCAAGTTTAAACAAACCTAATCTGATGTTGTTGGAACACTTTTTCAAAAAGCTGTTATTGCAAGGACGTTCTCTTTTGTTTTGCATAGTGGTATTCATTTGGAATATCCTGCTCCTCAGTCGACGAGGCAAGGGCCGAGATCCCTTCACCGGGAGTGACCCCTTGGACAGAAGTTTGCGTCAGGGCATTAACTTCACTATAGCCGATTGCTTTTGCTTTGCATCGTGGTATTCAGTTGGAATATCCTGCACCTCATTCTACGGGGAAAGAGCCGAGATCCCTTCACCGGGAGTGACCTCTTTAGTAAAGGTTTTCGTCACTATATTTTATAAAAGGCTATGCAGTTCCTTCAACGATATCAAGTTCATTACGTTAAAAGTTTTTCGCCAAAAACTAGACGTAGCCCTCCGTCATTTCTTACAAGTATTACTTAGTATTCGTGCTGCGTTTGTTGACTGTGTCAAGGCGTAGTGTGCGGTAGCTAAGTAGTGTTTGTTTGCAGCATATAAATGGGATTGGTTAGGACAGTCGTGCGGCCTTGTTGACTGTGTCAAGGGCTCGTACGGGTGGGTTTAATGCAATCCAGGATAATGACGGGTTGAACTTGACTAGGACTCTTTGATTTGTTGACTGTGTCAAGGTCACTTGGGTCCTAGGGGTAAAACTTTCATCGGGAGTTTCAAAAGAACTGAAACTTGCCAGGCATGCGCATACCTTCTGGAGTGTGGTGACTTGAGTGGATTCCGTCAAGTTATCATGCGATGATAGTTGGATCCCGATTCCCACTGATGAGTTGGTTTACTCCTCGGGTGATCCCGACTAATTCTTCTTTCAGGTTTGGAGGAGAATTTGAGGTACAGTGGGAGGCTTCCTGATTAGACAAAGTGATAACCATTCTGATCTAGGTTAGAGTGCACGCTGAGTGTTTCTTTTCTCTCTCTCTTTGGCAGCGACCATTGACCCGACCCTAAAACTTTGACTCAGTGACCAAGTTGACCGAACCTTCTTAACACTGGCTTTTGGATTGTCAGAGTTGCAGACCTCATTGCCACTCCTATTTTTACCCTTTTCTCCAGGACACCCCGTATTACTGCGAACGTCCACTTCCATTGGACAAAACCATCGTATGGTTAGATACGAACTCGAAGGACTTCGAGGATGGTTTCTGGTTCTGGAGAAAACGGATAGGATTATTCAGTTGTCTTTTCTTTTCACCTTCTCTCAGGTTGCGAGTACTCCTTGGTTTAGGAGTAGTACACCTATTACGCAAATTGGATAGTCTTCTTCCAAACCTTAGGCTGGTGCCGACCGGTAGGGAATGAAGAAAACCAATTAGCATAACGATGGTGTGCAGAAGGTATTAAGTTAAGACAAAGCAAGGGATTAGTAGGAGGGCAAAGTAAATTGCAACTGATATTCACGACCAAACCAAGTATTTCTTCGCCAATCCTAAATCACCTTTGTATTTCTCCAGGACACTCCGTATCACTACGAAGATCCCATTTTATTGGATAATCCATCGTATGGTTATATACGAACTCGAAAGGAACTTGTTCCAGTTCGGGGATGGATTCTGGTTCAGGAGAAATAGGAATAAAGTACATTCAGGTGTCTTTTATCTTCACCTTCTCTCGCATTGCGAGTGCTCCTAGGATTAGGACAGTACACCCTTTATGCTTTTTGGATAGTCTTCTTCCAAACCATAGGCTGGTGCCGAACGGTAGGGAAGGAAGAAAACCATTTGGCCTAAAGGGGTGTACAGAAGGTAATGACTAAAGACATATGAAGGGATTTGGAGAGGTGGCAAAGAATTATACGGTTACAGTTGTGAATCTGGATAATGGAAGAGGCATTACTAGGAATACCACGATACCCCAACGAAACATTTCAATGTTTCAGTTTCACTGTGTACTGTTAATGGAAAACTGATTTCCCAGTTAGACACTTGCTCCAGGGTATGTATTTACCAGGTATGATTCTCACATCTGTATGGTTTTACAGATGATGAGTGGGAGTAAGTTATTGGGAATTGGGTGATCATCCTCATTATATCGGGATTCGTTGTAATCGGTGATATTTGAGGAAGTCACCTGGATTGTTTGCCGGTCGGCAAATATTTGGTTTTGAATATCCGCTGTTGTGCACCAATTTCAAATCGATATATCTGTACGTCTATTTTCATAGAGTGAGATATACCTTTTGATATTATGTCGATGACATTTACCTATATCAGTGGATGGTTAGGTAAGGAGCATTGAACAGCGGTGTAATTCTTCTTAACCATAAGTACAGTTTTCAACCTACGACGCACAGTGAAAGAGTTGTTAGACTCAGCGGACTTATACAGAGTATTGTATGTTGTCCAGTGTCCATTAGGACAGAGGGGTTGGTGCTCGTACTATATTCGGTTTACTTATGGCTTCTCTAGATCTTAGACATGTGCTTCGTGGAGACACAGTGTCTAAGTTTTGAGGAGTTATAGGTATTTGAATACAGTAGAGAACCAGGTGTAGCAAGTATCGGGATTCTTCAAGGTGATCGAAGATGTAGATACTTGTGTATGGTGTTCAGTTGATAGTAATGATAAAGAGAAATTGCTTCTCTTTCAGGTTACTCATAATTGGAAGCATTCCTAAGTTGAGTAACGCTGATCGGCCTCTCTCCATTTAGTTGACATGCACTGGAGACAGCTGCATGATTTGAATCTGGTTCAATTAAATCAGTGCCTCTGTTTCTATATTGGATATAGAACAGTTCATATCTTGACATTGTTAAGGTACGGGGAGTTGTCCGGCTTATGCTTAAAACCAGACACTGGACAACTCAAGGCACGTTTCTGTAATGGCTGTTTGTGGGTTGACCCAGGCTATGACGAGGGTTGATTTTCTACCATCTGGATGAACAATAGCAATATTGTTCTAGACTCGCCACAGTTTTTATTAAAAATGGATTTTTTTCAGAAAAAGTAGTGGGAGTATGGTAGAACTGGAAGTGATTCCAGAACCACAAACGATTACTGAAGATTTGATAAGGAACCTAAAGATTCAATCTGATTTGACATTCCATTAGCCACTCCGCAGATACGGTGGGTAACTTCAGGCACCCGAGAGGTACTCCGGTAGCCTCAAGGACGGTGACAGGGAAGTTCTTGTTTACCCACAATTACCATTGCTGTTGTTCCAGGCTGCGAGACCCGGCAGGAGGATGAGTATAGCGTCGTTCTAAACTAGCTTTGGAAGTGCACGTCTATGTGACTCTGCCAGAGGGTTGTCGTAGTCAGTGGGAGCAGCGGAAGCATTGGTGGACATCAGGCTTATGTCTATTTATAGACTAAAGCAGATGTAGCGGAGAAAGATCATCTATTTCTGATGTGACAGTCATAGGTTTGACGTCATCAGAATAAGGGGTGGATCTGTTGAGAAGGTAGTAGGAAGTGATATTCCTATACTACAATCGGTTATACTTTGGTCGTCACACAGTGGTTTCTCCACAAGGGACTTGGATATTATATCAAACATACTGGTTACTAGATCTATGGTTTTAGATCTAGATTTGGGTGGTTTCCCAATCAGGGTACCTTGACAGCATTCTATGAGTATTTAGAATGGACGACTCCTGGCATGGTAGTGTACCTGCAGGTAATGGAGTCACCCTCTCTAAAGGTGTCTTACAGACTAAAGGGGAGAGGGATACTCATGATTGGCAGATCACTTGCTTAGGCAATTGAGTCAATCATGAGATGTCAAGTACCACACCAGATGTTGTTCTTGCACTAGATGCAATAAGATGATATTGATCCAATCCTGGAGAAACAGTCGGAAGCAGTGTTAGAACATAAGTGAATGTTCTAGGGATATGATAACGACAGCCTCATTTGGGAGACAGTTATCATTCCAGGCTTCCAAGGTGACATGGACGACAAGGAGGTTGTCAGAGTTATAGTTTTCCTTCTGACGAGGGGCAGTATTTTGGACAGGTGGTCCAAGGCAATACTGAGGGAGGCTTGGCGCAGGATACTGATTAAGTTCAGTTGACGATACAGTCTAAGAAGTTTGGATTTGGAGTTCATTTATGAGCTAGGTCCCATCAGACATCCAGACATTCTAAGACAGGTATTGCTCTTTTCGGGAGATGGCTTTCTCCGCGAACTTGAGATATAGAGAGACATAGAAAGAAACAGCTGAGCGGATCCACTCACTGAGGCTATTCCTCGAACGCAATAGTTTCGCAAACGAGCTTTGTGAGACTGACTAGTAGAGGAGTTGGGTGTTCGGTATCACACGGGCTGTGAGTATGCGACATCGCAATAATTAGCCTTGAGTGCAAGTGGGAGATTGTTGGAGATAGTGCCCTCAGAGTCAATTATTGGATCACAGGCACGTGATTGCAATGATTGAGGGAGGACCTATCCCGGTAGGACAGTCTTACTCGAGATGATAGTATGCTATCTGGTTTATCTTTATCATCGTGTACTGCTTTAGGTGACCTGACATGTCGCTATTACACGTTGATAGAGCCCCTAGGATTCTTGCTTGACTGCCAGCAGTATGATGGCGATCATATACGTGGGAGCTGGTGGTCTATAAGCACATCCTTAAAAGGTCCCTAGTCGTAGGAGTTTCGAGACAGGGCATCGATACTCCGTTAGTAGACTAGTGTATACAGTCGAGACCCCGACGAGGGGCAGTGGCCGGTCTCACAAGCCACTGGTGTCAGTTGGTTCACCTAAGATGTATACAGGTGCTCATTGGGTTATGAGTACACCGGACAGGACTCGCCGGGAACCTGCTAGTTGGTCTTATACCAGATGTCAGATAGCAGTTCCCTGGTGACATGTGTACAGGTTAGTTCATCGACCTGAGATCGTCATTTGTCTCGTGTGAGTTCCCACTGTGCTTTGATTACTACCCTACCACGGCTCAAAGGAGTCGTGCAAACAGGTTTTAGTTGGGTACAGTCCCGAGCCACATGGAGGCAGTGAGCGGATCTGCAGGGGTTCGTCTCTCCCGGTATTGGGGGTGAGGTCGCGCTGTGTCTAGGAGAGCCATTACACAAAGCCCTCGGCCGAGGCAGGAGATTTACTGGTAGGTATTCCAGTAGTATCTCAGGGTGTTCTGGGCTACGCTCCGACACGACTTGTACCGCTTTTGGGGGTCTGACTTTTACCAACCCCCTAGGCCCGCCATGCGATACTCATAGACGAACGGACCGGACTGTACGGATATTGTCACTGACAGGCTCAGTAGGGTGTCGGGGTGAGCTTCCTCATCGACGTCCCTTTTGGTCAATAGCTGGTGGCCCGTCACGTATTGGCTTATACCTCTGACGTGCCAGTGGTTAAATCCACAGCCATGGTATTGACGAGTCTTTAGAGTCCACCACAGTTACAGTTACTCAAGTTTCAGGCGAAACGCTGTAGAGGCCGTATGGAGATATGGCAGGGTTCGATCAGATACGTGCGGTATTGCACGGATCGTGATCGGACAGTTTTTACTAGCCGGCTTTGGCTTAAGCCGGATTCTAGTATTTGATAGTGTAGTTTTGTCTCTTTGCATTTGTGTTCAGTGGGAATACAAATGCGGGCATGTATTTGCAGTAGCGGGGTTTTCCTGTAATTTATTATGGGATCGGTTTTCTGGGGTTGCCAGTTTGCATTCCGTTCCGTCCGGTTTTCCTTCATTCCTTCTCGGTCGGACTTTCTTGGTGGAGGGTGTTAATTGCAAGTTCGCAATTAACATTTAGTGGAGGGTTTTCTTGCAAGTTTACATTATGATGAGACTTGTTTCATCATGAGATGCCTTTCTAGTCTTTCACTTGCTTTTCATTTGAGATGAGTGAAAAAGGATTGATTTGTGAGGTTTATATTATCTTTTTAATCATATTGTTTTATGCCATTCTTTTTTCTCTCTCCAATCTAATTTGATGGAGAGGGGGCCGGCCACTTTAGAGTGAGAGGAGAGTATCATTTTTCTAGTGATGGCAATGCTCATCTCATTTTTCCTTGGTTGCAAAAGATTAGCTTCAAAGCTCATTTCTTTCTCTCCTTCTCTTCTCCATCCCTCCACATTAAGGCAACCTCATAACCCCAAGAGACAAGTTCACTACACTATTCTATAGCAAGCCTTGGACGCGTCGGCTAGCCATCTTCGCGCCCGAGTTGCCTCGGTCAAGAGGCGGGAGCCCGTAAAAGATTCCGGCTACGTGGTGCCCCTTTCCGACGAGCGAGGAGGTGACGGAGATTCCGCGGGAGATCGGAGTGGAGTCGAAGACCGAAGGACACGGATCGCTTGGTATAACTTCTCACCCCTATCTCTAGTTAGCTAGTATAGGTTAATGGTTTACGATCCGGGTTTTCATTGTCCGCGGTAGCGCCGTTTTCCGAGTAAGGAAAATTTTTGATTCCGCATTTTGGCCTCGAGTACGAGGCCGGGGCGCTGCCGTGGCGCAACACTTGACAAAGGCCAACAAATCATAGGATGCTAGTCAAGTTTAACCCGTCATTTCTTGATTGAATCAAACCCATCCGCACAACCCTTGACAAAGGCCAACAAGATCGTACGACTACCCTGAAACAATCTGCATCACATGCATAAGCAGATAAGCACTATTCAGCTACCGCACACTACGCCTTGACAAAGGCCAACAAACGCAGCACGAATACTAAACAGTTCTTATCTGAAATGACGGAGGGCTACGACAGGTTTTTCTGAAAACCTATTGCGTAATGAACTTGATATCGTTGTAGAATCAAGTGAAGTTTTGAAATGGAGTGATTTTGAGGCTTTTATAGTTTTGCTAAAGGGGTCACTCCCGGTGAAGGGATCGTCGGCCCTTTCCTCGTCGAATGAGGTGCGGGATATATCATATATATCACTGTGCAAAGCAGAAACTATAGAAGCAATCAAAAGGCAAACCGAGTGTGTAGCATCTGCCAGTTATTGCTAAAGGGGTCACTCCCGGTGAAGGGATCTCGGCCCTTTCCTCATCGAATAAGGTGCAGGGTATATCATATATACCGCTATGCAAAGCAAAACTGTAGCTACACCTTTTATTAAAAAAATTGATTCTACAACATCTATTAGGTTTCTTTTTCTTTCATTAATCACATTAATGAAGTCCCATCATTTAAGTCACCTAAACATCACAGATAAATACGACGTACACTTATGCCATCCGCATTCGCCTCGATGTCCCCTCGTGCACCGTTAGGTTAGGTAACTAACGACAGAGCAGGACAGGGCTAGTGCGGGTGTAAAACATAAGTAACGTCTATATAATATATCATATATACTATATACTGTATCTATCAGAACATATCAAATGATCACATCACAGATATCGCAGCAGAAACATAGATATAATATGGGATATACTAGGATGTCCGTATTTAGTATTTAGCCAACAATAGAAAATACGGATTCCACAGCCGCAATGAATAGCCACGCCCATACCCTAGACCCCTGCGAGAGCGGCAAGCGACCCTACCAATTCTGGAGTTTAGGAGACCCGGTCTCGACTCCTCGAGATGGCCTCCCACCGAACCCCAGAACCCGGTCACCCGTGCTCCCCTCCTTAGGTCCATCCTAATGCGGAAAAGTAAATAATATACAACACAGGTAACATCGACCTCAACCCGGAAATGCCCCAAATAAAAGAATATTACATTACATTTGAATTTAAATGAATGAAAATATAAAACTCTCATCTCACATAAAAAAAAACCCGGCTATTCAATCGCGACAATCCTGCACATCATATCTCAGCAACACATAATATCACATATCATCAACGTAAGTAAGTATGCATACACCGATCGTCGTCGACGTATAGCAACGACAATCGGCAATACCACTACATACTACACTTACGGTCACTGAAAAAAAGTGTAAAACTGCAATATCTGGAATCCACATTCTCCTTAGACATCGTAAATGCGAAATATCACATACCTTGTATTTCATGTCTTATAATATGAATTCCACACATTGCATCACATTCCAGATAATTAGACAGTATTAATGTTTTCGAACGAACGATCAAATACCCAAGATTCACTAAAGCTCAACACTTGAGCGAAGTTCAAAAATTTGGAGTGTGACACAGTAGTAGCGGTCCAGCCGTAGAAGGGTCAAGCCAACGCCTCACATGTGGCACGCCGTACTGCCCCAAACCCTAAGGTTCAAAGGGCAGTTCAAGACGGTCACATAATCGAGTTAAGGTTTGTTGTCTTCTAGAGGGACCACCACAAAACTTGCACGTATCTCTAAAAGATTTAAACCCCGTGAAAAGTTAGCAAATGATAGTCGTTCGAACACTTCAATACTTTCTAGTTTACCCGGAAAAGAAACGAAATGAAAATTCCGATCGAATCGTCGAGTCCAAAAACATCTCCAGAATTTACAGTATTATATTCAGATTAAAAATACTCCAAAAAAATAAACAAGCAGAGACATGAGTTACTGTAGAAAAACCAGACCATGAATCAACAGAATGTCCGTGGAACCGCGGCCTAAGCAGGATATTGCCTCGGTTCCGCGGTCATGCTCTCGTTTTTTACAGTAATTCTTACATTTACCTGCTGAATTTTTTGCATATTTTTAATTCCGAAAATAACCAGATTTTGAAAAATGTCCAGAGAGCACTAAAAAACCGTATTTTCCGGTTCGATCGGAGTTTTAACTTCGTTAAAGTGTCGCCTAATGTTCTAGGTCGGCTCTGATACCAATGTTGGGTTAGCCTAGCACCACATGAAGGGTTTGGAAGCATCACATGAACCAAAAGTGGAGTCTTTAGGATGCTAAGTTAACGAACATAGAATTGTTCCTAGAAAAATTAGGGTTTCAAATTTATCACATCATCATATGAAAGAAAAGCTAGGGTTTAGAGAGTACAACCTTTGTAGCTCCCTACGCTAGACTCCTCGGCTACTAGGGGTTTGAAAAGGCTCCGCTTGAACTCCTCGAGGTCACCGATGATCCACCCGGAGTCCGCTTTGTCCAAGCTAGCAACTTCGCAAGATCAAGAATGAAAATCGAAGCTATCACTCTAAACAAGTGGGCTAGACTTGTATAGAATGGTGTTGTTGTTCTCTTTCTCACTTCAAAATCCTATTTTGATGAATATTTTGCTCACTTGAAAATTCAAGAGAGCAAGAGCTCAAGGTTGAAGAAGATGATGGATATTTATGAAGAAGAGAAGAATAACTCACAAGAGAAAAAGAAAAACATAAGTATATATATTTTCCTTTCTCATCTCAAACCATGGTTAATTGATATGGATATTTATTTCATCATAGTTAAAAGAGAAGAAGAAGATAAATCATGGTTAAATGGTAGGTGAAAATGGTTAGGTCAAGAGAAGAGTGTAGAAGATAACTAATCATTCACCTTTTTCTCTTTTCTTTTGATTTAGCAAAAATAGAAATAAATATCCATAATATAAACCATGGTGTGAGTCTTATATATCCACCATTTTCTATGTATAATCAACCATGATAGAATGATGTATGTATGCATGTGTGCATGCACATCCATATGTGCATGAAACAATAAGGAATGCATACATGCATCCATACATCCATAGAAAACAAGAAAGGATTTCTTGTGAGAATCTAATGGTTAAATGATAAATCAACACTTGATTTATCAATCCGGCCATATCACATATGACCCTAACCAAAAGCAAGACGCCCGATCAATATACGGTATCCTATACGCGTATTTTAATCGGGTCCATGCACATTTCGCATACGCGCACCACAACCTTTCGCCTGGACTAGGTAACTCCATTGTGGGACTCTAAGACTCATCAATACGCCGGCAGTGGGTGATGATCATATCAGGCACCCCTAAGCCGCAAGCGGTCAGCTAAACGTAACGGCCACCCGGGGTATTGAGCGATCAGAAAAGAGCAAGCGAACCTGCTACAACTCCCGTCGAGCCAACCGGCAACACTTCCCGTACAGTCCGGTCTCCTCGTCTGATATGTCGCATATCAAGTCTTGGGGTGGTAAACGTCAGACCCCAATAACCGATAAGTCGTGCTAATGTGAGGCTCATAACGGGTCGAGAAACTACTGGTAACACTTACCAGCAAATCTCTGAATCAGCCCTGGCCAGGGACTTCCCTGTTTCGGCCAATCGAGCACAGCGTAACATCAACCCCCAATACCGGGAGAGACGAAACTCCTCCTATCGCTCATTGGCTCCATTTGACTCGGGACTGTACCCAAAAACCACCTCTTTGCACACCCTCATGGACGTGGTAAGGTGCAGATAAATGTAGGGTTCCTAGGCATGCTAATGAGGTCTCACAAGACATCAACCATGCCAATTTCAAATTTTACGGGTGCCGAGAAACCTTAATACGGATCGTTAACTAGATATCTTGGCGAAAAATGCAACCAGTAAACTACTTTACTAAGAGAACGGAAATACAACCTTTGTAGATCCGGTTCTCCACCTCCATAGCTCCGAGATGAAGTCCCCTCGCTGTAGAAATCGAATCTTGGACTCTAGTATTGGCTTCATCGGAGAATGGACGGGCTAGGTCATCGACTACACTGCCGAAGATGATCTACGTCGAGGCATCACAAGATCAAGCTCCACCTTCACCAAGCCATGAAAACTTGTGAAGGAAACACCCTATACTACTTGGCAAGAGGTAGAGGATGAAGAAATAGGAAGTAGGTTCACTTTAGAATTGGATTTCTCACTCATTTCATCAAGTCACCATTGATGAAGTCTAGGTTTTCTTCTTGAAGAAGAAGAAGAAGAAGATGATAATGTTATGATAAGTTATTATGAAAAAGAATAGTAAAATCATTCTTATCATAATATTAACCATGGTAATGTGTAAAGAGTCAATCATGGTTAAATGGAATGGTTAGGGTTAAGCATGAGACAAAATGGTCACTTGGTCAAAGTCTTCATGAAGCTTCATCAAGCTTCATGAATGAAAAGAAACCATTTTCTCTTTACATGCCAAAAAAGGAAAAACCTAAATAATTAGTTAAGATAATCATAACCCTAACCATTTAAATAACCATGATTTAATTCTTTACACAAAAACCCTAGCAAACATGTATCATCAAACATGATACAATCAAGTGCACAAAAAAATATATATCACATATACAACGTGCACATCCGAGTGAGAAAATCCATCTTAAATGAACCGATACTAGTTAATGCAAAGTAATATATCAAATATATAATTATGCATTAAATCATTAAATCAACACTTGATTTAATGATCCGGTCATATCGCATATAACCGACTAATATCTACAGTAACAACTTATCGAATCAACACTTGATCCGATAACCCAGCTATATCGCATATAACCGATCAATGTCACATATCGCGAGAATCGAATACAGTATCACATAATGGTATCATTCTCGGTCCAGCACATATCTCATATACGCTCCTATTTCGTTTTGCTTGAGCCAGGAAACCTCTATGCAGGACTCTAAAGACTCGTCAATACGCCGGCAGCAGGTGATGATCATATCAAACACCCACAAGCCGCAAGCGGTCTGCTAAACGTAACGGCCACCCGGGTATTGAACGATCTGAAGATCGACGAGCAAGCCCGCTCACACTCCTGTGAATCTAACCAGTAACACTTACCGTACAGTCCGGTCAGATCGTCTGATATGTCGCATATCTTGCCTAAGGGTGGTAAACGTCAGACCCCAATAGCTCGATAAGTCGTGTAGATATGAGGTCTATAACAATTCGAGAAACTACTGGTAACACTTACCAGTAAATCTCAGCAACCCTGGCCAGGGATTTCCGGTTATAGCCAATCGAACACAGCGCAACATCAACCCCCTATACCGGGAGAGACGAATCCCCTCCTATCGCTCATTACCTCCATGTGATTCGGGACTGTACCCAAAAACCACCGTTTTGCACGCCCTCTTGGACGTGGTAAGGTGGAAATCAAAGCACAGTGGGAACCACACAAGACTCTATGACGATCTCGGGTCAACAGACTACTCTGTACCAGTGTCACCAGAGAACTGCCATCTGACGTAAGGTATAATACCATCTGGGAGTTCTCGGCGAGTCCGTCCAGTGTACCCAGTCTTCACTGAGCACCCGTATATCATTTCTGATGTCAAACACCAATGGATATGGGATCATCCATCGCCCATCTATTTGGGTCGAGAAGGTATACGCTAGTCTACACTGGTGTATCGATGCCCCGTCTCGATACACCCAAGACTAGGGACCTTGAAGGATGTACTTATGGACTACCATGTCCCCACTAGTATGATCCGCATCATAGTCCAGGTAATCAAGTACACATCCTAAGGGCTTTACCAACATGTAACAGAGAGACAAACAGTATACACGTTAACGTAAAGAGTAACCAGATAGCGTACTATCATGTCGAGCAAGAAAGTCCTCCCTATATATGTCCCAGCATCCACTACAATATACATCCTATGTATAGTAATGGCCTCTAGAGCATACATATAACTAACAATCTTCCACTTGCACTAGGGCCATCTGTAGCAGTGGTTGTAGTATCTCATACTCAACCATCCCATAAATGTCTCACTCTGGGAATAGGCCTTCGTGAGTGGATCCGCCGTGTTATTCTCTAAGTCTACTCTCCTAACCTCGATCACCCTGGAGATCAACCATCTCCATGATCAGGTGACACTGCCTTAGAGTTTGTCTGGATCACTGATGGGACGGGTGTTCCTTGGCATAAGCCACAACTCCATTGTCACACAATGGGAGGAACGAAGTTCATCTCATGAACTATTATACACCCAGACTGCCTCTTTGGTAGCATCTTAAGTAGCGATGTATCCTGCCTTTATCGTCTAGTATGCCACGGTATCAAGCTTGGAACTCTTCCAACATACCATTCCTTTACTGAGGGTAAAGACAATGCCTGCGACTGACATTCAGTCGTCCTTATCATCCTGGAACCCTTCCAGTGATTCTCCCTAGGATCGGTTGATACCGTCTCACTATAACTAGTGAGAATCCTAACATCCAATTAGATCTATCTCATAGATCCAAAACCCGGGATTTAGGAGGTATCATTTTTATCCTTTATGGAGAATCATTGTGATAAGCGGAGACTGACCGAGCGTAGCATAGGAAACTTCTTTCTTATCAAGAGTATGTCATCCACGTACTTTACGAGGATCATCACTATACTCCCTACTACCTTTTTGTTTATACAAGGTTCATCTACCATTTTGATGATGTCAAACTCTTTGACTAACACATCAAAACAGATGTTCCAACTCCGCGATACCTGCTTTATCCTATAAAGCATCTTGTACACGTTTCCGCTGCTCCCACTGTCTACGAAGCCCTCTGGCTGTGTACTTATAGACGTTCTCTTCTAAAACATCATTTAGAAAAGCTGTCATGACACCCAACCACCAGATATCGTAGTCATGGTATGTAGCCGTGGCAAGTAGGATCTGGATGGACTTAAGCATAGCTACTTGAAAAGGTTTCATCATTATCCACGCCTGGTCGATTACGAAAAGCTTTAACAAGTCTAGCTTTGAAAGTCTCAACTTTTCCATATACACCAAGTAATCTTCTCAAGATATACTTGCTCCTGATGGGGATTTAACCCTTCAGATATAGCAACCAAAGTCCATACTTTGTTGGTGTACATGGATTCCATCTCAGATCGCTAAGCATCCAGCCATTCTTACAGAGTCCCACTCCTGATGGCCAGCTCGAAACTAGTTGGGTCATCATCTCATGATGCAATCCTCGCTCCCACTGTCATAGAGAAACCGATGTATCTCTCAGGTGGGTGAGGAACCCTACTAGATCGGCGGAGAGGCTGAGATTCGTTGGTAACTATTGAATCCATTGGTTCTTTAAAATCATCAGCTGCAGTTTGTATAGCTGGAACATTTCCAGTTCTACATAACTGACTTTGCCTCGAGCTTGTCCGGATTATGCTTTTAGACATAGCCAGGACAACCCCAAATCTTAACCAACTTAAGATATGGGCTCTTCCCATTCCATATCAAATATGAAGTGGTAGGCAACTGATTTGATTTGAACCCTATTCAATAGGTATGCAGTTTCTCAAGTGCATAACTCCCAAAAAGGAAATAGGTAACTCAGTAGTACTCATCATAGAGCACACCTTATCATATAGGGTGTGATTGCTCCACCCCGATATACCATCGTGCTATGGTGTATACGGAGGAGTAATGCTGAGAGAGAATCTCATTCTCCTTTAGAATAATCCAGGATTTCCATGCACAAGTATTCTCCTCCTTGATCTCATCAAAGGACATAATACTTATACCCGTATTTTGGTTCTCTACTTCTAACTTATATTCTGTGAATATCTCAAAAGGTTCTGACTTGTGTTTCAACAGAAACATATGTCTGAATCTTGAGAGATTATCAGAGAGTGTAACGAAGTACAAAGAACCAGTCCTGGCATGTGTAGACAGGGGACCTTACATACATCAACATGTATCATCCCAAGAGTTCACTAACTCTTTCTCTGTTTCCAATAAACAGAGCTGGTGTCATTATATCTTTGTGACATGACTGGCAAGTTTCACAAGATGTAAATTCAAACTGATTTAAATATGCATCTAAATGTAACTTCAGCTAGTCGAGTCGCATTGATTTGACTTAGTGTACAATACCTCAAGAAGGATTCGTTCATTTCTGAACTCTTCCTCTTGTGTGTGTTCCGTATACTAAGAACTGTAGTTTGATTTAGAACATCAATGCTTTTAGATAACGTGCCTGAACCGATCAACTTTTGATATAGGAAATGTTCAAAACATTATCCAACAATACAAAATTTTATCATTTCTTTACTAATAAAGAGACTGATATGATTTTGTATATCAGGTTCGGTATCTAATAACAATCGTTCAGAATCAATGTATTTGAAATACAGGGTGACAGTGACCAACAGACTTGGCTGCAACACTTGCCCCGTTTTCTGTCTCATGAAACTTATCACCCGTTCTCAGCTCTCTACCTTTCTTTAGCCCTATGTAACATATTACATATCTGGAATCCTGATCCGGTATCAAATACCCAGGACGTAGAGGATACAGAAAAACAGTTCTTTGTAATGAACACACCCGAAGATGATGCATCAGCATGCACTCTCTTCGTTTGGGCGGCACGGGAATTCTGGTAATCCCCAATTTCCTGCTTTGTCTTATAACAATTATAAGTTGGACCGGGACCAACGTTCCCCAGCTCAGTATAACAAGCGGGTTCGGTCAAATATCCGTATTATTATCTTGATTAAGGCGTGATATGGTCGCTACCAGGAGAGAGAGAGAAGAAAACACTCAGCATGCGCTCTTACAAGAATAGATTGGTTATTATTTTATCTAATCAGGATGGCTCCCACTGCTTTTTATCAAATCTTCCGTCAAACCCTAAAAGGAAAGACTAGCCGAGATTAATTACACACCACAAGTTCGCCAATCTTTCAGCCAGGCCAATGTCGGTACTTTGAGGGAGGTCCCCCGTGCTTTCGCACGAACCTAATTAATGTAAACCTCGTTTTCCCAGAGGCGTAACCCCGTTGACACCTTTCTAGACACCTACTTGATCGGCTAATTGTAATGTGTAAAACTCTCCCAGGAGTAACTCTTACTCGCAGCGGGTATCGGGATCCAACTATCTCATAGAAGGTATGCAATCTCATTGCAAATTTCAACACTTGAAATTCCCGATAATATTTTGCCCCTAACCTTTTATGACCTTGACAAAGGCCAACAAACCATAGGATGCTAGTCAAGTTCAACCCGTCATTTCCTGATTGAATTAAACCCACCCGCACGGCCCTTGACAAAGGCCAACAAGGTCGCACGACTACCCTAACCCAATCTGCATCATATGCATAGCAGATAAGCACCAGTTAGCTACCGCACACTACGCCTTGACAAAGGCCAACAAACGCAGCACGAATATTAACTACTACTTATCTGAAATGACGGAGGGCTACGACAGGTTTTTCTGAAAACCTATTGCGTAATGAACTTGATATCGTTGTAGAATCAAATGATTTTGAAATGGAGTGTTTTTGAAGCTTTTCTAGTTTTGCTAAAGGAGTCACTCCCGGTGAAGGGATCGTCGGTCCTTTCCTCGTCGAATGAGGTGCGGGATATATCATATATATCACCGTGCAAAGAAAAAACTCTTAAAAGTAATCAAAAGACAAACCGAGTGTGTAGCATCAGCCAGTTATTGCTAAAGGAGTCACTCCCGGTGAAGGGATCTCGGTCCTTTCCTCATCGAATAAGGTGCAGGATATAACATATATACCGCTGTGCAAAGCAAGAACTGTAGCTACCTGTTTTATTTTGAAATTCGATTCTACAACATCTTTAGGTTTCTTTTATTTCATTAATCACATTAATGAAGTCCCATCATTTAAATACCTAAACATCACAGATAAATACGACGTACACTTATGCCATCCGCATTCGCCTCGATGTCCCCTCGTGCACCGTTAGGTTAGGTAACTAACGGCAGAGCGGGGCAGGGCTAGCGCGGGTGTAAAACATAAGTAACGCCTATATAATATATCATATATACTATATACTGTATCTATCACAGAACATCACATGATCACATCACAGATATCACAGCAGAAGAATCATATGAAATATTGGATATACTAGGACGTCCGTGTTTTCAATACGAGCCAGTATAAAACACGGATTCCACGGTCGTTATAAATAGCCAAACCCACACCCCTAGACCCCTACGAGAGCGGCAAGCAACCCTACCAATTCTACAGTTAGGAGACCCGGACTCGACTCCTCGAGTTGGTCTCCCACTGGACCCCAGAACCCGGTTACTTGTGCTCCCCTCCTTGGGTCTATCCTAGTGCGGAAAAGTAAATAATATACAAAAGGTGACAACATCCGCAACCTAGAAGTGCCCCAATAAAAGAATATTACATACACGTTTTTACATGAATGAAAATGAAAAACACTCATCTCACATAAAAACCCCCGGCTATTCAAACACGACGATCTAATATAACATATCCAGCAACACATAACATCACAAGCCATCAACGTAAGTAAATATGCGCATCCCAATTGTCGTTGACATATAGCAACGAAACCGGCGATATCACATATTACACTTACGGTCACAGAAAAGAAAGTGTAAAACTACAACAGTTGGAATCCGCAACAACCTCAGACATCGCATGCCTGATCAAATGAATTACTTAGACATCGCATGCCTAACAATTATAAACCCCGCATTTTAGTCTCATTATTGAAAACTCTTTTCAATATCAAGTCGGGCAATTCAACAAGATTTCCGACATCCTGATCGATTGCTCGTTGCAAACTTTAGTAGACGGCCGCACCCCCGACGCCATCGACGAAGTGCACCAAGGCGGAACACCGCTGCCGCGAGCACCCAAATGGATGCTTTCGGCGACGGGGTTCTCCTACAGTCACTTGGTCGGAGCTATGGCGTGCGGCTGTCTATTATGTTTACCCGGCGAGTATCCGCGTACGCTACATGATTGCGACGGACTTTTGATCACATCAAAATTCCGTGGCAACCGACCAAGTGAGACTAAACTGCTATGTTTATAACATTCATTCAGTTATCTCATAACTTCTTGTGAATTCCAATTATTGTACGACATTCCGGATGAGATAGAAAATGTTAAAGTTTCCGATCGAACAATCGAACACCCAAGTTTTCCGGAAACAGATCAACACATGAAATGAGTTCAAAGACATTCACTTCATGCCTCAGTACCAACGGTCCAGCCGTAGAAGGGTCAAGCCAACGCCTCACATGTGGCACGCCGTACTGCCCCAAACCCGAAGGTTCAAAGGGCAGTTCAAGACGGTCACATAATCGAGTTAAGGTTTGTTGTCTTCTAGAGGGTCCATCGTGTTACTTGCACTACTTAGAACGTCTTTAAACCACAGAAAAATCCAACACTTGGATATTTTCCGGCAGGGGAAAAGTGGGTATTTATATCCGGTCGAACTTTTTAACATATTCTAAAAATATCCGGAAAAACACACTGACAAAATTAGACAATCCGATCGATACACCGAGTCCCCAATACATCCCAGAAAATTCAACTCTAGAAAAAATATTAAAAATTCCCAGGAAAACCAGTGCTTCAAACTAAGAATTACTGTGTAAAAAGTAAAACATGACGTGACATATTGGCCGCGGAACCGCCGCACAAGCCAGCTTGTGCCGCGGTTCCGCCGCACTTTAGAGGATTCATGATCACGTGCTCCACAGTAATTCTTATATTTCCCTGCTTATTTTTCTGCATATTTTTAATTTCGAAAAAGACCAGATTTCAGAAATTGTCCAGAGAGCATTTTAGGGTTTTGGTTTTCGTTCGATCGGACTTCTAATTCCGTCTACGCTTCGCCTAAGGCTCTAGCTAGGCTCTGATACCAATGTAGGGTTCCTAGGCACGCTAATTAGGTCTCACAAGGCATCAACCATGCCAATTTCAAATTTTACGGGTGCCGAGAAACCCTAATACGGATCGTTAACTAGATATCTAGGCGAAAAATGCAACTAGTAAACTACTTTACTAAGAGAACGGAAATACAACCTTTGTAAATCCGGTTCTCCACCTCCATAGCTTCGCGATGAAGTCCCCTCGCTGTAGAAATCGAATCTTGGACTCTAGTATTGGCTTCATCGGAGAATGGATGGGCTAGGTCATCGACTACACTGCCGAAGATGATCTACGTCGAGGCATCACAAGATCAAGCTCCACCTTCACCAAGCCATGAAAACTTGTGAAGGAAACACCCTATACTACTTGGCAAGAGGTAGAGGATGAAGAAATAGGAAGTGGGTTCACTTTAGAATTGGATTTCTCACTCATTTCATCAAGTCACCATTGATGAAGTCTAGGTTTTCTTCTTGAAGAAGAAGAAGAAGAAGATGATAATGTTATGATAAGTTATTATGAAAAAGAATAATAAAATCATTCTTATCATAATATTAACCATGGTAATGTGTAGAGAGTCAATCATGGTTAAATGGAATGGTTAGGGTTAAGCATGAGACAAAATGGTCACTTGGTCAAAGTCTTCATGAAGCTTCATGAAGCTTCATGAATGAAAAGAAACCATTTTCTCTTTACATGCCTAAAAAGGAAATAACCTAAATAATTAGTTAAGATAATCATAACCCTAACCATTTAAATAACCATGGTTTAATTCTTTACACAAAAACCCTAGCAAACATGTATCATCAAACATGATACAATCAAGTGCACAAAAAAATATATATCACATATACAATGTGCACATCCGAGTGAGAAAATCCATCTTAAATGAACCGATACTAGTTAATGCAAAGTAATATATCAAATATATAATTATGCATTAAATCATTAAATCAACACTTGATTTAATGATCCGGTCATATCGCATATAACCGACTAATATCTACAGTAACAACTTATCGAATCAACACTTGATCCGATAACCCAGCTATATCGCATATAACCGATCAATGTCACATATCGCGAGAATCGAATACAGTATCACATACTGGTATCATTCTCGGTCCCGCACATATCTCATATGCGCTCCTATTTCGTTTTGCATGAGCCAGGAAACCTCTATGTAGGACTCTAAAGACTCGTCAATACGCCGGCAGCAGGTGATGATCATATCAAACACCCATAAGCCGCAAGCGGTCTGCTAAACGTAACGGCCACCCGGGTATTGAGCGATCAGAAGATCGATGAGCAAGCCCGCTCACACTCCTGTGAATCCAACCAGTAACACTTACCGTACAGTCCGGTCAGATCGTCTGATATGTCGCATATCTTGCCTAGGGGTGGTAAACGTCAGACCCCAATAGCTCGATAAGTCGTGTCGATATGAGGTCTATAACAATTCGAGAAACTACTGGTAACACTTACCAGTAAATCTCAGCAACCCTGGCCACGGATTTCCGGTTATAGCCAATCGAACACAGCGCAACATCAACCCCCTATACCGGGAGAGACGAATCCCCTCCTATCGCTCATTGCCTCTATGTGATTCGGGACTGTACCCAAAAACCACCATTTTGCACGCCCTCTTAGACGTGGTAAGGTGGAAATCAAAGCACAGTGGGAACCACACAAGACTCTATGACGATCTCGGGTCAACGGACTACTCTGTACCAGTGTCACCAGAGAACTGCCATCTGACGTAAGGTATAATACCATCTGGGAGTTCTCGGCGAGTCCGTCCAGTGTACCCAGTCTTCACTGAGCACCCGTATATCATTTCTGATGTCAAACACCAATGGATATGGGATCATCCATCGCCCAACTATATGGGTCGAGAAGGTATACGCTAGTCTACACTGGTGTATCGATGCCCCGTCTCGATACACCCACGACTAGGGACCTTGAAGGATGTACTTATGGACTACCATGTCCCCACTTGTATGATCCGCATCATAGTCCAGGTAATCTAGTACACATCCTAAGGGCTTTACCAACATGTAACAGAGAGACAAACAGTATACACGTTAAGGTAAAGAGTAACCAGATAGCGTACTATCATATCGAGCAAGAAAGTCCTCGCTATATATGTCCCAGCATCCACTACAATATACATCCTATGTATAGTAATGGCCTCTAGGGCATACATATAATTAAGAATAAAAGCACAGTGGGAATCACACAAGACTCTATGACGATCTCGGGTCTACAGACTAAGCTGCACAAGTGTCACCTGAGAACTGCCATCTGACGTGAGGTATAATACCATCTGGGAGTTCTCGGCGTGTCCGTCCAGTATACCCAGTCTCCACTGAGCATCCGTATGCCATCTCTGATGTCAAACACCAATGGATATGGGATCATCCATCGCCTATCTCATGGGTCGAGAAGCGTATACGCTAGTCTACACTGGTATATCGATGCCCCGTCTCGATACACCTACAACTAGGGACCTTAAAGGATGTACTTGTGGACTACCATGTCCCCACTAGTATGATCTGCATCATAGTCCAGGTAGTCAAGTACACATCCTAAGGGCTTTACCAACATATAACAATAAGACAGTTTAAAGAGACAAGTATACATGTTAAGATAAAGGGTAACCAGATAGCATACTATCATATCGAGCAAGAAAGTCATCTCTATATATGTCCAAGCATCCAATATAATATACATCATCTGTACAATACTGGCCTCTAGGGCATACATACAACTAACAATCTCCCACTTGCACTAGGGCCAGCTACTATAGTATCGCATACCGAGCATCCCGAAGAGTCTCTCAAACTGTATCTGGGATTGGCCTTCGTGAGTGGATCCGCTGTGTTATTCTTCGTGTCAACCCTCCTGACCTCGATCTCCCGGCGATCAACTATCTCCCGGATCAGGTGATACCGCCTCAGAATATGCCTGGATAGCTGATGGGACCTGGGTTCCTTGGCCAAAGCCACCGCTCTATTGTTATCGCAATACAAAGGTATTGGATGCTCAATGGATGGAACCACTCCAAGTTCAGTAATGAACTTCTTGATCCAGACAGCCTCTTTGGCAGCATCGTTGGCAGCGATGTATTCAGACTCCATCGTCGAGTCTGCCGCGGTTTCCTGCTTGGAACTCTTCCAGCTAACCGCCCCTCCCTAAAGGGTAAAGACAAATCCTGACTGCGACTTAGAGTCGTCCTTATCACTCTGGAAGCTCGAATCGGTAAAGGACTCCACTTGGAGTTCTCCGTTACCATACACCAAGAGCATCTCTTTAGTCCTTCGCAAGTACTTGAGAATGCTCTTCACAGCTGTCCAGTGACTCTCTCCAGGATCAGTTTGATACCTGCTCACAATACTTAGTGAGTATGCTACATCGGGTCTGGTACATAGCATCGCGTACATGATAGAGCCTACAGCCGAAGCATAGGGTATCCCTTGCATGCGAGCTCTCTCCAAATCAGTCTTGGGAGACATCTCTTTGGAGAGAGTGACTCCAGAGATCGTGGGTAAGTTCCCACGCTTGTATTATTCCATACTAAACCACTTTAGTATGGTGTCAATGTACCTGGATTGGGACAATCCCAATATCCGTTTGGATCTATCTCTATAGATCCTGATTCCCAATATGCAGGAGGCATCACCAAGATCTTTCAATGAGAATCTTTTTGATAAGAAGAGCTTGACCGATTGCAGCATAGGAATGTCATTTCCTATCAAGAATATGTCGTCCACGTACAATATGAGGAAGGCAACCTTACTCTCTGCCACCTTCTTGTAGATACAAGGTTCATCTACGTTCTTGACGAAATCAAACTCTTTGATAACGACGTCAAAGCAGATGTTCCAACTCCACGATGCTTGCTTTAATTCATAAATGGATTTAAGCAGCTTGCACACCTTTCCGCTGCTCCCACTATATACGAAGCCCTCTGGCTGAGTCATGTACACGCACTCTTCTAAATCACCGTTTAGAAAGGCGGTCTTAACATCCATTTGTCAGATTTCGTAGTCATGATATGCAGCGATGGCAAGCATGATCCGGATGGATTTAAGCATAGCCACTGGAGAAAAGGTTTCGTCATTGTCCACACCTGGTCTTTGACGAAAACCCTTTGCAACAAGTCTAGCTTTGAAAGTCTCCACTTTCCCATCTATACCAAGTTTTTTCTTGAAGATCCACTTGCTTCCAATGGGTTTTACCCCCTCAGGAGCAACTTCCAAAGTCCACACATTGTTGGTGTACATGGATTCCATCTCGGACCGCATTGCATCAAGCCATTTCACTGAGTCTTTACTCGTGATGGCCTGCTCGAAACTAGTTGGGTCATCATCCTTCATGATGCAATTCTCGCTCCCACCATCCATAAGAAAACCGTAGTATCTCTCAGGTTGGCGAGGAACCCTAATAGATCGGCGGAGAGGCTGAGGTTCGTTGGGAGCTACTGAATCCTCTGGTTCCACTAAATCTTCAGTTTGAGTTTGTGTAGCCGGAATTTCTTCCAGTTCTACCTTGTTGCCACTAATTTCTTTTGCAAGAAATTCCTTTTCCAAAAAGGTGGCATGTCGAGAAACAAACACTTTTTGCTCCTCTGCATGGTAGAAAATATATCCATGTGAATGTTTAGGATATCCCACAAACTTACATAGAACGGACCACGCCTCGAGTTTGTCCGGATTTTGCCTCTTAACATAGGCCGGACAACCCCATATCTTAACTCGTTTATGACATGGTCTCTTCCCACTCCATATCTCATATGGTGTGGTAGGTACAAATTTAGTTGGAACTTGATTCAATAGGTATGCAGTTGTTTGAAAGGTTAGCCTAGCACCTCATGAAAGGTTTGGAAGCATCACATGAACAAAAGGTGGAGTCTTTAGGGTGCTAAGTTAACAAGCATCGGATCATTCCTAGAAAAATTAGGGTTTCTAAAATTATCACATCATCTCATGAAAGAAAAGCTAGAGTTTAGAGAGTACAACCTTTGTAGCTCCCTACGCTAGACTCCTCGGCTACTTGGGTTTGAAAAAGCTCGGCTTGAACTCCTCGAGGTCACCGATGATCCACCCGGAGTCCGCTTTGTCCAAGCTTGCAACTTTATTCGATCAAGTGAACCAAATGAAGCTAACACTCTAAACAAGTTGGCTAAACTTGTGTAGAATGATGTGGTGGTTCTTATTCTCACTTCAAAATCCAATCTTGATGAGTATATTGCTCACCACAAAAAACTAGAGAGCAAAATGAGAGAGGAAGAAGAAGATGATGGCAATTTTAGAAGAAGATAAGTTCAACCCCTGAAAGAAAATAGAAAATATATCAATATATATTTTTTATCTCTCATCTCAAACCATGGTTGAATCATTATTGTACATGAGTTAAAAACTAAAAGGAAGAGTAAACCATGGTTAAATGGTGGGTGAGTAAGGTTAGGTCAAGAAGAGTGTAGAAACAATCCAAAACTAACCCTTTTCTTTTTCCTTTTGTTTTTATCTTAAATACAATAATATTCCATATAAAAAACCCATGGTGTGAGTCTTATATTGCCACCATTTTCTTTGTATAAACAACCATAATTGATGATCTATGTATGTATGTATGTATGCACATCCATATGTGCATGAATCTATAAAGAAACTATACATGCATGCATACATCAATCATACTCAAGAAAGGATTTCAAGTAAGAAGCTAATGGTTAAATGATAAATCAACACTTGATTTATCAATCCGGCCATATCACATATGACCCCTACCAAAAGCAAGCCGCCCGATCAATATACGGTATCCTATACGCGCATTTTAATCGGGTCCATGCGCATATCGCATACGCGCACCACAACGTTTCGCCTGGACTAGGAAACTCCTTTGTGGGACTCTAAGACTCGTCAATACGCCGGCAGTGGGTGATGATCATATCAAGCACCCCCAAGCCGCAAGCGGTCAGCTAAACGTAACGGCCATCCGAGTATTGAACGATCAGAAGAGAACAAGCGAACCTGCTACAACTCCCGTCGAGCCAACCGGCAACACTTCCCATACAGTCCGGTCTCCTCATCTGATATGTCGCATATCAAGTCTAGGGGTGGTAAACGTCAGACCCCAATAACCGATAAGTCGTGCTGATGTGAGGCTCATAACGGGTCGAGAAACTACTGGTAACATTTACCAGCAAATCTCTGAATCTGCCCTGGCCAGGGACTTCCCTGTTGCGGCCAATACCGGGAGAGACGAAACGCCTCCTATCGCTCATTGCCTCCATATGACTCGGGACTGTACCCAAAAACCACCGTTTTGCATGCCCTCATGGACGTGGTAAGGTGGAAATCAAAGCACAGTGGGAATCACACAAGACTCTATGACGATCTCGGGTCTACAGACTAACCTGCACAAGTGTGACCTAAGAACTGCCATCTGACGTGAGGTATAATACCATCTGGGAGTTCTCGGCGAGTCCGTCCAGTGTACCCAGTCTCCACTGAGCACCCGTATACCATCTCTGATGTCAAACACCAATGGATATGGGATCATCCATCGCCCATCTCATGGGTCGAGAAGCATATACGCTAGTCTACACTGGTATATCGATGCCCCGTCTCGATACACCTACGACTAGGGACCTTGAAGGATGTACTTATGGACTACCATGTCCCCACTAGTATGATCTGCATCATAGTCCAGGTAGTCAAGTACACATCCTAAGGGCTTTACCAACATGTAACTCTAAGACAGTATAAAGAGACAAGTATACATGTTAAGATAAATTGAAACCAGATAGCATAATATCATATCGAGCAAGAAAGTCATCTCTATATATGTCCAAGCATCCAATATAATATACATCATCTGTACAATACTGGCCTCTAGGGAATACATACAACTAACAATCTCCCACTCGCACTAGGGCCAGCTGCTGTAGTATCGCATACCGAGCATCCCGAAGAGTCTCTCAAACTGTGTCTGGGGAATGGCCTTCGTGAGTGGATCCGGTGTGTTATTCTTCGTGTCAACCCTCCTGACCTCGATCTCCCCGCGATCAACAATCTCCCGGATCAGGTGATACCGCCTCAGAATATGCCTGGATCGCTGATGGGACCTGGGTTCCTTGGCCAAAGCCACCGCTGCATTGTTATCACAATACAAAGGTATTGGATGCTCAATGGATGGAACCACTCTAACTTCAGTAATGAACTTCTTGATCCAGACAGCCTCTTTGGCAGCGATGTATTCAGCCTCCATCATCGAGTCTGCCACGGTTTCCTGCTTGGAACTCTTCCAGCTAACCGCCCCTCCGTAAAGGGTAAAGACAAATCCCGACTGCGACTTAGAGTCGTCCTTATCACTCTGGAAGCTCGAATCGATAAGGACTCCACATGGAGTTCTCCGTTACCATACACCAAGAGCATCTCTTTAGTCCTTCGTAAGTACTTGAGAATGCTCTTCACAGCTGTCCAGCGACTCTCTCCAGGATCTGCTTGATACCTGCTCACTACACTTAGTGAGTATGCTACATCGGGTCTGGTACATAGCATCGCATACATGATAGAGCCTACAGCCGAAGCATAGGGTATCCCTTGCATGCGAGCTCTCTCCAAATCAGTCTTGGGAGACATGTTTTTGGAGAGAGTGACTCCAGAGATCGTGGGTAAGTTCCCACGCTTGGATTCTTCCATACTAAACCTCTTTAGTATAGTGTCAATGTACCTGGATTGGGACAATCCCAATATCCGTTTGGATCTATCTCTATAGATCCTAATTCCCAATATGCAGGAGGCCTCACCAAGATCTTTCATTGAGAATCTTTGTGATAAGAAGAGCTTGACCGATTGCAGCATAGGAATATCATTTCCTATCAAGAGTATGTCGTCCACGTACAATACGAGGAAGACAACCTTACTCTCTGCCACCTTCTTGTAGATACAAGGTTCATCTACATTTTTGACGAAATCAAACTCTTTGATAACGACGTCAAAGCAGATGTTCATACTCCGCGATGCTTGCTTTAATCCATAAATGGATTTAAGCAGCTTGCACACCTTCCCGCTGCTCCCACTGTCTACGAAGCCTTCTGGCTAAGTCATGTACACGGACTATTCTAAATCGCCGTTTAGAAAGGCGGTCTTAACATCCATTTTCCAGATTTCGTAGTCATGATATGGAGCGATGGCAAGCATGATCCGGATGGATTTAAGCATAGCCACTGGAGAAAAGGTTTCGTCATAGTCCACACCTGGTCTTTGACGAAAACCCTTTGCAACAAGTCTCCACTTTTCCATCTACACCAAGTTTTTTCTTGAAGATCCACTTGCTCCCAATGGGTTTTACCCCTTCAGGAGCAACTTCCAAAGTCCATACTTTGTTGGTGTACATGGATTCCATCTCAAACCGCATTGCATCCAGCCATTTCACTGAGTCCTTACTCGTGATGGCCTGCCCGAAGCTAGTTGGGTCATCATCTTCCATGATGCAATCCTCTCTTCCACCATCAATGAGAAAAACGTAGTATCTTTCAAGCGGATGAGAAACCCTGCTAGATCGGCGGAGCGGTTGGGGTTCGTCAGGTACTACTGAATCCTCTGGTTCTACCAAGTCTTCTGTTATAGTTTGTGTCGCTGGAACCTCTTCCAGTTCTACCTCAATGCCACTTGTCTGTTTCATAAGAAAACCTTTTTCTAAGAAAGTGGCATGTCGAGAAACAAATACCTTTTGTTCCTCGGGGTGGTAGAAGATATACCCTTGTGAATTTTTGGGTTATCCTATAAACTTACATAAGACCGATCTTGCCTCGAGTTTGTCCCGATTTTGTCTTTTGACATAGGCCGGACAACCCCATATCTTAATGTAATTAAGATGTGGTCTCTTCCCTTTCCATATCTCATATGGAGTGGTAGGCACTGATTTGGTAGGAACTCTATGCAATAGGTCCATGGCTGTCTCAAGCGCATATCCCCAGAAGGAAATAGGTAACTCAGCTGTACTCATCATTGAGCGCACCATATCTAATAGGGTGCGGTTTCTCCGTTCCGATACACCGTTGTGTTGTGTTGTATAAGGAGGAGTGAGCTGAGAGAGAATCCCATTCTCTCTTAGATAATCCAGAAAATCATTGCTCAAGTATTCTCCTCCTCGATCAGATCGAAGGATCTTAATACTTTTGCCCGTTTGGTTCTCTACTTCGTGCTTTTATTCTCTGCTTCGTGCTTATATTCTCTGAATTTCTCAAAAGCTTCAGACTTGTGTTTTATCAGGAACACATATCCGTATCTAGAGAGATCGTCAGTGAATATAATGAAGTAGGAAGAACCATCCCTGGCTTGTGTAGACATGGGACCGCATACATCACTATGTATCAGCCCTAAGAGTTCTGTAACTCTTTCTCCGTGTCCCGTAAACGGAGTTTTGGTCATCTTGCCTTTGAGACATGACTGGAAAGTGTCATAAGATGAAAATTCAAACGGATTTAAATATCCATCCTTATACAACTTAGCTAGTCGTGTCTCATTGATGTGACCAAGTCTACAATGCCACAAGAAGGATTCGTTCATTTCTGTACTTTTCCTCTTGTGCGTGTTTTGTATATTGAGGACTGTATTTTGATTTAGAATGAATATGCCATTATGTAGCGAGCCTGATGCAATCAACTTTTGATCTAGGAATATGTTCATAACATTATCCTTTATTACAAAATTATATTCTTCTTTACTTAATAAAGAAACTGATATAATGTTGCACATCATGTTTGGTAAATAATAACATTCATTTAAAATCAGTGTATTACCACTTGGTAATACTAGGTGATACTCGCCAACTGCTTTGGCTGCAACATTTGCCCCATTCCCTACTTGAACGGAATGATCACCTTTTCCCAGTTCTCTACCTTTCCGTAGCCCATGTAACATTTTACATATATGGGATCCTGATCCGGTATCTAATACCCAGGACGTAGGGTGAACTGAGAAACAGTTCTCAATAACTAACACACCTGAAGAAGATGCATCAACATGCATGTTCTTTTGGGCAGCTTGAGAATCTAGATATTCTCCTATTCCCTATTCAGTCTTATAACTCTTATAAGAAAGAACGGGTCCAACGTTCCCCTGCACAGTGTAACATGCGGGTTCGGTCAATACATCCATATTATTATCTTGATTAAGGCATAACATGGTCGCTACCTGGAGAGAGAGAGAAGAAAACACTTTAGCGTATGCTCCTACAAGATCAGATTGGTTAATATCTTATCTAATCAGGATCGCTCCCACTGGTTTTTATCAAATCTTCCTTCAAACCCTAAAAGGAAAGATTAGCCGGTGCTAATCTTTCAGCCATGCCAGTGTCGGTACTTTGAGGGAGGTTCCCCGTGCTTTCGCACGGACCTAATTAAAGTAAACATCGTTTTCCCAAAGGCGTAACCCCGTTGACACCTTTCTAGACACCTACTTGATTGGCTAATTGTCCTGTGTAAAACTCTCCCGGGAGTAACAATTACTCGCAGTGGGTATCGGGATCCAACTATCTCATAGAAGGTATGCAATCTCATTGCAAATCTCAACACTTCAAATTCCCGATAATATTTTGCCCCTAGCGTGCTATGACCTTGACGCATGCCAAACAACCCATAGTCCGCTAGTCAAGTTCAACCCGTACAATTCGTGATTGAATTAAGCCCACCCGTACGACCCTTGACGCATGCCAAACAACGCCGTACGAATACCTTAATCCAATCGCATCTCATTCTACAGATAAGTAAAAATTAGCTACCGTACACTACGCCTTGACGCATGCCAAACAACCGTAGCACGAATACTAAATATTACATATCAGAATTGACGGAGGGCTACGCAGGTTTTTCTGAAAACCATGAGCGTAATGAACTTGATATCGTTGTAGAATCAAGTGAAGTTTTGAAATGGAGTGATTTTGAGGCTTTTATTAGTTTTGCTAAAGGGGTCACTCCCGGTGAAGGGATCGTCGGCCCTTTCCTCATCGAATAAGGTGCAGGGTATATCATATATACCGCTATGCAAAGCAAAACAGTAGCTACCCTTTTTATTTAAAAATTTGATTCTACAACATCTATTAGGTTTCTTTTCTTTCATTAATCACATTAATGAAGTTCCAACATTTAAGTCACCTAAACATCAAAGATAAATACGACGTACACTTATACCATCCGCATTCGCCTCGATGTCTCCTCTTGCTCCGTTAGGTTAGGTAACTAACGACAGAGCAGGGCAGGGCTAGTGCGGGTGTAAAACATAAGTAACGCCTATATAATATATCATATATACTATATACTGTATCCATCAGAACATGTCAAATGATCACATCACAGATATCGTAGCAAAAACATAGATATAATGTGGGATATACTAGGACGTCCGTATTTAGTATTTAGCCAAAATAAAAAAAAGGTGTAACGTTTTGAAAATCGTTTCGGTGAAATTTCGAAAAATCGGTAATTTAAGGGGGTTTTCTGTAAAAAATAAAAATATAAATATCTTATTATAAAAATTAATTATACATATTCTAGCTATGTAATTGTTATTATTTGGTGTTTATTGAGCCGCTGGTGAAATTTCAAATTTTCTGAAAAAAATATTATTTTATTATTATTTTAAGCCGTCACTAATATATTTAATTAGGGAAAATTACAAATTGGAATGAGTTGAAACAAATTTTGTGCATCATAAAACATTAAATAAAATTTTATCATGTGGTTTTTGGAACGAAATCATTTGCCAAAACGGTTTAGAAATTATTGAAGAAAAAAGGCTTTTTTTTTAGCGTAAATGGATGTTTGGGGTATTGTATTTATCATTTTTCATCACCCCACACCCGTACCCACACCCATACACCCCCATTCACTTATTTCCTTGAAGAATTCAGCAGCCCCCTCTTTTGTCCCCACTTGGATTTTAAAGAAAAGAAATGAAAGAAAAGAAAAGAAAAGAGTTGAAAATGGTATAATTTGAGTTGACTTTGACTTGAACTAACTTTCCCCACCTCACTCTCTCTCTTCCCTCACTCAATCCCCCAAGATTTCTGGCCCAAACCTGAACCACAACAGCCCCAAATACTTCATCTCATTTTTCCATCAAAATCCCTAAAATTTCTATCAAAAATCCACCCTTTTTCTGAAAAATGCAGAGCTAATTCTAAATCCAAGCTTTACCTATTATTCTTTAGCTATTCAAGCATGGATCTTGGAGCATGAAATCATTGTTGGAGGCTAAGATTTTTGCAAGTTTGATCTCAAGCTTGTGAGGTATAATCATAACCTTATGCTTAATTTGTTGTTAAATTACTTGAATCTAGCTATTAGGTGTTAAATTAGGGTTTTAAATTTCAAGTTTTGAAATTTAAAGAAAGGGTTTTGATTACTAAGTTAGGGTTTGTTGTGGAAATGAGTTGTGTTTGATTGTGTATGGTTTAGTGAGGTGGATTAACATATTTAGTTTTGTAGAAAACTAATCTAGTTGTTAATTACAAGTTGTTACTTGAAAAATGTCCAAATTAAGCTTTTTGTTGCAAACTAGTTTTTTTGATTTAATTCGAAATATGAGATTAAAAATATGGTTAGGGTTTTTATCATATTATTAACTTTATTATGTGTAGTTTAACACTTTAGTTCATGGAAATCCAACCTAAATTGTAGTTTGTGCATTTTTGCTATGAAATTGTTAAAAAGGGTATTTTGTAAACTAGAATATTAGGGTTTTTCGAATTTAATGAGATTAAATTCCGGAAATTGTTTCTATGACTTATTTAAGATATTTAATAAGTATATTGGCCGCTACATTCATTTAAACATCATGTTTTGTACAAAAACGGCGAATTGTGCTTGCTAGATTTGCGGAAAAGTGACTTTTTAAGTGAAATTGGGGTTTTTGTGAGTTTTAACCTAGTTTATATTAAAATTAGTGTTCGTGAATGTGCAAATGAGTGTGATTGGATTTTTCTCGATGGTTTGACGTTTGTACATCGACATCGAGGGTTGGTTTGACTATTCTTGCATGCGTAGGCGATAGGTTTGGACCTATGCATGATACGCGTGCCGATTTGATTTTCGTATGCCGTTTCGATTTCAAATTTAGTTTTAATGTGATATGGTGTGTTATGATATGTAGGTACCCCCATGTGGACTTCGAGACGACAAGCAAGCGCGTGGCGACGTCGACACCGGCTAGCGAGGACCAGGTGAGTAGATTTATATCTACGGGGAGAAGTCGGGTGGATGGCGTATAGCACCCCCGCAGTCCGTGGTGGTGTATACGGATGCGTATACACACCAACAATTATTATATGTTATTTGGGATTAATAACGATGCTTAGGATGGATATTGGTGTGTTGGATTACTTTAGTGTTGCGAACCCTAGGGTAGTGTTGCACTACACATACACACATACATACTTGCATACATTCCTTATTTCATATGTGCGTGTATGGGAATATATATTTATGTGTTCACATGGGTATGGGACTATGTGTTCATATACTGGATTTGAGGATAGTATTTGGAATTTGAGATGAGTCGATGAGATTGGGCTTGAGGCCAGGAGATCGGTGACGTGATTTGGTTCGTATTGAGATACGACATGATGTTTTAGCGGGTCTTCTGACGTAGTAATTCTTACACCCGCATGCATACATAGATGGCATCAATATTGTACTAGACGTAGGACATTATTCCGGATCATGATATTTGATAAAGAAGATACCAAATGAATAGTGTGATTGATGTGACTTTGACCCGTACCCAGATTGGGATGCCGTACGACGGATTTACGTACGAGCTATATTGATGATTGATCTGCACTCTTGACTTGGGATGCCTGACTATAGATATGGTATCGGATATGATATTATTGAGGCGGGATCACCGACTAATATATATATACAGGTATGTATATGTATCGACTCAGATGTTAGGCGGTTTCCTTACCTGTAGTTCAGCTTGTTAGTTCAGCCGTATAGTTTAGTGTAGTTGTTAGATTAGATTAGACTTCTTACCTATTTCAAAAACTAACGAGTCGTGGGCATTTTTAAAGATAGCCCAAGGGATCCTACGGATATTTCAAAAGACGTATCTTTTCACAAAAACACCGTAGCCCCTATTTTCAAAACCCCATGATTCGTGTTATTTCAAAAGGCACCATTTGTAGGACTGATATTAGATTAATGCAGATTAGTTATAGTTGCGTCTAGTTCTCAGCTCCCGCTCATTTTTGTGGTCCGCTTCGCATCGCATGCTTATTTTATGTTTCATACTCCATTATTGATATCATGCTGTTAGGACACCAGCACCATTACCGATGATGCGTATGTACCACGTACACTTAATTGCCGGCTCACACACATCTTCATCGGTAATTGCTATGTCACGTACACCTTAGAAAATATTATTGCTTGACGTAGCCTGTTAGCTGATAGTTAGACATGATATTACTGTACTTGCCTTATATATTAGTTTAGACATTGTGGTTATTACCAGCTACTTCATGCATATTGTTATTCATTGTTATGCCGCATTCCTGGATTCTCATGCATATATTCACTATTTTACGTGTTATTGAGGTTTTGGATTCGGATTTCCATGAGATTTTCTGGATTTGGAGGAAAACCGCAAAAACTTATATGAACTGATTTCTCTCTTTTTAAAATAAAAAGTGCGGTTTTCCCATGATGTATGAGTCATCCACCATGAGTTTGCTGATGGATTTCGAGACCCGATTCGAGGAGACGGATGAACCGTTTCGGGTACATGGTGGACCCGGTAAGGTACCCCGGGGCAAGAAGCGCGTGATGATGACGATGTGAGCCTGGCAGGGGAGCACTACCTACCGGTGATATTACCCGACGCGTCGGATATCCGGAGGATACCGTCGTGGTCTTGAGATGGATGGTAGGGGCCGGTCTGGACTGACGACGCCCTAGATATTGTGATTGAGACATTGAGATTGAGACTTGAGGTACATAAATTGTGACACAGAGATATCGAGGTATTTGGACACTTGTTTTGTGTCGATGCTGGGCACTGTTTTATGCTGATTTCATATATGGTACCTCATTTCTTTTAAAATACAGAAATCTCACTGATTTATGAAACCAGTTTTATTCAGTACATGCATTCTGTTTTATGCATTCATACATCATCCATATGATATATTGCTACCTGAGGCACTGACACGGGCACATGAGATTACACTCGGGTTAGATATTTACCATAGCCTTGTTATAGGCTACGTGTTATTCATATATTTGAGGATATATTATGATCATTGACCTAGGATTGCGTTATTTATGCGATTTCTGTGCGTAGATGTTTTTCTATTCATGAGTTGGCAACTCACCCCCGTTGTGCCCCAGTTTCTTGCAGGTTTGCCGTACAGGTTTCATTACGGCTTTGCTGGCACTATTTCCATTCCGGGTGGCTTGCTAGTATGTGGGTTATTTGTATCTTACCCATCCTTATATCTTGTATATTATTATTCAGTTGTATCTAGAAGTTCCATCAACCAAACATGTATTTATTTTTGAGATAGAGACCCGTGATGTTATTCTTTCGTCCTTAGAGTCGCGCGTTTTATTTCTGTGGATTTCTGGTGGTTTTGAGTTTCCTTTTGAGTTTTGATCCTCACCGTTGGCGTTGTATATTATATTTCTTGTGTGGTTGTGACCGTCGTTTGACGAAGAGCTAGCTCCTGCTTGGGGATGCCTTTTTCTTGATTTCGTATACTATTCATGTTGTATCCCGTTTGGGGGCTAGTATTTACAAAGGAGACTCTGCCGAAATTTTCAGTAAAATTTTGATGTTTTTAAAAAACCGCATAATTCGGCTTATGCTATTGAAACTACTTGCTTTAAATTGGTTTTTCCTGCACTCTACTATTTTCTTGGTTTGGATTTCTGGGTTTTCGGTTTACTTAGATTACGTACGCCTCGAGACGTTCGTAGTTTAAGTGCCGGTCATGTTCCGTACTTTCGGGTCGTGACAAAGTTGGTATCAGAGCGTTAGGTTTTACCTTCGGAGCGTAGGATGTCTGTTGGTTGATGGAATAGGTGACTAAAGTAGAGTGACGTACCGTTGGTATGTTCCGCGGCATATTTACAACACGCCACTCCACTTAAGAAGCCTTAGGATGTACATTTCCTTGTTCAGTATTATATTCCTTCCTGATCTAGCCTCATCGGTACCAGTTTGGTTTTGCTGCTACAGTTATGGGCAGGGAGAGCTACGGCTAGAGTTGCGGTCAGCACAAGCTCGTCACGAACGAGGACTGACCAGGGCGAAATTCCGGCGACACACGATTGCAAAGATGTATCTTTTTATTGTGTTTCCGCGCCACGAGCGTTTGGCGGATCGCCTTCATGAGGTTACTCGGAGGTGCTGATCGACACTAGAGAATTGAGCCAATTATGGAGGCCAGCCAGATTTTGATGACCGTTGGTGTGTTGCTTACTCCTGATGATTGAGACACGGTTCAGCATGCAGACGAGTGAGCCAGTTATTGCTGCGAACGATGAGATATCGCCCCAGATGTTGGAGCTATTGCAGTATAAGTTGTACTAAGAGATGATAGAAGGTCGCTAGTCATCGAGGATGAATGACTAGGACATGTGGATCGTTCGCCTACCCCGATGCGAGGTCATCAGATAGATTGATTCCAGCTAGAGACGACTTCACGCGGAGACGTTGGGAGTCGACAGAGACGATCGAATGTCAGAAACCTATTATTCCAAGTTTAAGATAGTCGGAAAGACATGCAGGCAATTCTATGGTCCCTCTAGAAGAATGAAACCCTAACTCGACTTAATGACCGTGTGAAAGCCTTTGAACCTTAGGGTTTGCAGCAGTTCTGCGGCGCCATTAGTGAGGCTTGGGTTTGCCCTTCTACGGCTGGACCACCAATGCTGTGGTATGTACTCGATACTATTAAACTGTACCCAAGATGTTGAGCTCTTGGGGGATTATGAGGTTTTGACGAATCGATTGGATGGCTCGACTTAATTCGGATGCTAGGTGGTGAGATGCATTCTTAGGAGACTCCAGATACGAGGATAGTCGTTGGAGCTCAGTCCATGCGGCCGCGACGAGATGAGTCCAAAGCAGACGACATTAGAGAAAAGTGGAGTAAGAGGTTCGTACCAGATCTAGAGGAGATGACGTTCCACTCTGCCGACATCAGAGATGCGATGCGCATGCCGAGGCATGGTACTTAGACTTACCTTACAGAAGGAGTCGCGATGAGTATGCAGTCGTTCCAGAGCAAGATGCAGATATAGGAAAGGACAATGACTTCTGGACAATTGGCAGAGACGAGACATGGAAGAGACCGTGAGCAGGATTCCTTCCAGGACACTGCTGCAATGATACTTGTACCCAGGATCAGATGTGTCACGTACATTCAGAGAGCCAGAGGCCGACGCCAGTAATATGCTGTCTTACGAGTGGTCGCGATGATTGACCAAGAGATGACCAGAGAAGTGCCAGAACGGAATCGTCCCCGTTAGCACACCTGACAGGGCCGATGAGCCGATGGACCGAAAGATTGGTAATTCACAGTGAAGACCTTGACCCAGGAGTGGTCATGGTTACGCACGCCAGCAGAACAGAGTTCATGATCATCGACGAGACGTCCCACTAGTGACCGCGACAGTTGGCCGAGATTCTTAGAGGATGCGCTTGAGCAGTACTATTCCGCCATTATTGATTACGATGTTTTGGGTGATTTATTCGTATGATTTGATTTTGATGATTGAGGATTTACGATCTTTGCACAGTGTTGCACTTGATATCGTTTTCGTGCTTCAGTTTCACATGTTTGTGATTTTACGATTTTAAACAGTTGAGTTGGTTTTGTGCGTATGCATGCATACGATTTCGTTCCTGCACTCGGTATAGTTTATATATGCTTGCAGTGCAGTGATACGCCTTTTGTGCACTTAGATCCACTGGATTTCGATTTCGATTGTGATACCCGATACTTGTTTTGTGCACCTTGTGCACCTGATTGATTTTGCGAACGTTCGGCGCTTGATATTGGATTTCATGATTTCGTGCACGATAGATGCACCTGATTTTGCTGTCAGGTACACATGTTGCCTATGACAGATGTTTCGTGCACACCCGATGCACTTAGATGTTGTTTCTGTGCGCATGTATGGCACATTCATGGATTTTGATTTCCGTGCGCACCAGACGCACGTAGCATTCATATGCATATTTTGGGATTTATTTCGTATAGAGCAGTACGTTTTTATGATATTGCTATGTGTTTTCGTACTGAGCAGGACTAGTCAGAGGACAGTACCTGAATATATTTTGCATGCATTGATAGTTATTGAAGGGATTTCCAAAAAGCGAGCTATAGCCTCAGTATTTACCTACGTGTCTGATATGACACGAAATGTTTAAAACAAGGAGACCCTTCTAAATTGTTTCCAAAACGGCAGAACGTACATTTCAAACAAAGGTATATATATATATAGTTATTTCCTTATGATAGACGTCCGCCACTGTGCAGTGTTATACGCGTGCACAGCGACTTAAAGAGATTTGGCATGCATTTCCTTCAGATACTTACATATATAGATTCGATATTTACATGTATAGTTTCGAGTTATGTCATATTGGTTTTGATTTGGATTTGGCATTGATGTCTTCTCCATGACTCCGATGATTGCGGGATGCTTGACGGAGTTTTGATTTGAGTTATATGCTCATTTTTCAAGCGCATGCGCTGCGCTACGATTTGTTTTATGTAGTTACAATTTCGGAGCCCCGACGACTTGATGGTTTTTCTTAGATGTTTTAGTATTTGGGGGAGTTTGAATTTAAATTCGGGGACCGAATTTCTTTAAGGGGGGAAGATTATAACGTTTTGAAAATCGTTTCGGTGAAATTTCGAAAAATCGGTAAAATAAGGGGGTTTTCTGTAAAAAATAAAAATACAAATATCTTATTATAAAAATTAAATATACATATTCTAGCTATGTAATTGTTATTATTTGGTGATTATTGAGCCGCTGGTGAAATTTCAAATTTTCTGAAAAAAATATTATTTTATTATTATTTTAAGCCGTCACTAATACATTTAATTAGGGAAAATTACAAATTGGAATGAGTTGAAACAAATTTTGTGCATCATAAAACATTAAATAAAATTTTATCATGTGGTTTTTGGAACGAAATCATTTGCCAAAACGGTTTAGAAATTATTGAAGAAAAAAGGCTTTTTTTTAGCGTAAATGGATGTTTGGGGTATTGTATTTATCATTTTTCATCACCCCACACCCGTACCCACACCCACACAACCCCATTCACTTATTTCCTTGAAGAATTCAGCAGCCCCCTCTTTTGTCCCCACTTGGATTTTAAAGAAAAGAAATGAAAGAAAAGAAAAGAAAAGAGTAGAAAATGGTATAATTTGAGTTGACTTTGACTTGAACTAACTTTCCCCACCTCACTCTCTCTCCTCCCTCACTCAATCCCCCAAGATTTCTGGCCCAAACCTGAACCACAACAGCCCCAAATACTTCATCTCATTTTTCCATCAAAATCCCCAAAATTTCTATCAAAAATCCACCCTTTTTCTCAAAAATTCAAATCTAATTCTAAATCCAAGCTTTACCCATTATTCTTTAGCTATTCAAGCATGGATCTTGGAGCATGAAATCATTGTTGGAGGCTAAGATTTTTGCAAGTTTGATCTCAAGCTTGTGAGGTATAATCATAACCTTATGCTTAATTTGTTGTTAAATTACTTGAATCTAGCTATTAGGTGTTAAATTAGGGTTTTAAATTTCAAGTTTTGAAATTTAAAGAAATGGTTTTGATTACTAAGTTAGGGTTTGTTGTGGAAATGAGTTTTGTTTGATTGTGTATGGTTTAGTGAGGTGGATTAACATATTTAGTTTTGTAGAAAACTAATCTAGTTGTTAATTACAAGTTGTTACTTGAAAAATGTCCAAATTAAGCTTTTTGTTACAAACTAGTTTTTTTGATTTAATTCGAAATATGAGATTAAAAATATGGTTAGGATTTTTATCATATTATTAACTTTATTAAGTGTAGTTTAACACTTTAGTTCATGGAAATCCAACCTAAATTGTAGTTTGTGCATTTTTGCTATGAAATTGTTAAAAAGGGTATTTTGTAAACTAGAATATTAGGGTTTTTGGAATTTAATGAGATTAAATTCCGGAAATTGTTTCTATAACTTATTTAAGATATTTAATAAGTATATTGGCCACTACATTCATTTAAACATCATGTTTTGTACAAAAACAGCGAATTGTGCTTGCTAGATTTGCGGAAAAATGACTTTTTAAGTGAAATTGGGGTTTTTGTGAGTTTTAACCTAGTTTATATTAAAATTAGTGTTCGTGAATGTGCAAATGAGTGTGATTGGATTTTTCTCGATGGTTTGACGTTTGTACATCGACATCGAGGGTTGGTTTGACTATTCTTGCATGCGTAGGCGATAGGTTTGGACCTATGCGTGATACGCGTGCCGATTTGATTTTCGTATGCCGTTTCGATTTCGAATTTAATTTTAATATGATATGGTGCGTTATGATATGTAGGTACCCCCATGTGGACTTCGAGACGACAAGCAAGCGCGTGGCGACGTCGACACCGGCTAGCGAGGACCAGGTGAGTAGATTTATATCTACGGGGAGAAGTCGGGTGGATGGCGTATAGCACCCCCGCAGTCCGTGGTGGTGTATACGGATGCGTATACACACCAACAATTATTATATGTTATTTGGGATTAATAACGATGCTTAGGATGCATATTGGTGTGTTGGATTACTTTAGTGTTGCGAACCCTAGGATAGTGTTGCACTACACATACACACATACATACTTGCATACATTCCTTATTTCATATGTGCGTGTATGGGAATATATATTTATGTGTTCACATGGGTATGGGACTATGTGTTCATATACTGGATTTGAGGATAGTATTTGGAATTTGAGATGAGTCGATGAGATTGGGCTTGAGGCCAGGAGATCGGTGACGTGATTTGGTTCGTATTGAGATACGACATGATGTTTTAGCGGGTCTTCTGACGTAGTAATTCTTACACCCGCATGCATACATAGATGGCATCAATATTATACTAGACGTAGGACATTATTCCGGATCATGATATTTGATAAAGAAGATACCAAATGAATAGTGTGATTGATGTGACTTTGACCCGTACCCAGATTGGGATGCCGTACGACGGATTTACGTACGAGCTATATTGATGATTGATCCGCACTCTTGACTTGGGATGCCTGACTATAGATATGGTATCGGATATGATATTATTGAGGCGGGATCACCGACTAATATATATATACAGGTATGTATATGTATCGACTCAGATGTTAGGCGGTTTCCTTACCTGTAGTTCAGCCGTATAGTTTAGTGTAGTTGTTAGATTAGATTAGACTTCTTACCTATTTCAAAAACTAACGAGTCGTGGGCATTTTTAAAGACAGCCCAAGGGATCCTACGGATATTTCAAAAGACGTATCTTTTCACAAAAACACCGTAGCCCCTATTTTCAAAACTCCATGATTCGTGTTATTTCAAAAGGCACCATTTGTAGGACTGATATTAGATTAATGCAGATTAGTTATAGTTGCGTCTAGTTCTCAGCTCCCGCTCATTTTTGTGGTCCGCTTCGCATCGCATGCTTATTTTATGTTTCATACTCCATTATTGATATCATGCTGTTAGGACACCAGCACCATTACCGATGATGCGTATGTACCACGTACACTTAATTGCCGGCTCACAAACATCTTCATCGGTAATTGCTATGTCACGTACACCTTAGAAAATATTATTGCTTGACGTAGCCTGTTAGCTGATAGTTAGACATGATATTAGTGTACTTGCCTTATATATTAGTCTAGACATTGTAGTTATTACCAGCTACTTCATGCATATTGTTATTCATTGTTATGCCGCATTCCTGGATTCTCATGCATATATTCACTATTTTACGTGTTATTGAGGTTTTGGATTCGGATTTCCATGAGATTTTCTGGATTTGGAGGAAAACCGCAAAAACTTATATGAACTGATTTCTCTCTTTTTAAAATAAAAAGTGCGGTTTTCCCATGATGTATGAGTCGTCCACCATGAGTTTGCTGATGGATTTCGAGACCCGATTCGAGGAGACGGATGAACCGTTTCGGGTACATGGTGGACCCGGTAAGGTACCCCGGGGCAAGAAGCGCGTGATGATGACGATGTGAGCCTGGCAGGGGAGCACTACCTACCGGTGATATTACCCGACGCGTCGGATATCCGAAGGATACCGTCGTGGTCTTGAGATGGATGGTAGGGGCCGGTCTGGACTGACGGCGCCCTAGATACTGTGATTGAGACATTGAGATTGAGACTTGAGGTACATAAATTGTGACACAGAGATATCGAGGTATTTGGACACTTGTTTTGTGTCGATGCTGGGCACTGTTTTATGCTGATTTCATATATGGTACCTCATTTCTTTTAAAATACAGAAATCTCACTAATTTATGAAACCAGTTTTATTCAGTACATGCATTCTGTTTTATGCATTCATACATCATCCATATGATATATTGCTACCTGAGGCTCTGACACGGGCACATGAGATTACACTCGGGTTAGATATTTACCCTAGCCTTGTTATAGGCTACGTGTTATTCATATATTTGAGGATATATTATGATCATTGACCTAGGATTGCGTTATTTATGCGATTTCTGTGCGTAGATGTTTTTCTATTCATGAGTTGGCAACTCACCCCCGTTGTGCCCCAGTTTCTTGCAGGTTTGCCGTACAGGTTTCATTACGGCTTTGCTGGCACTATTTCCATTCCGGGTGGCTTGCTAGTATGTGGGTTATTTGTATCTTACCCATCCTTATATCTTGTATATTATTATTCAGCTGTATCTAGAAGTTCCATCAACCAAACATGTATTTATTTTTGAGATAGAGACCCGTGATGTTATTCTTTCGACCTTAGAGTCGCGCGTTTTATTTCTGTGGATTTCTGGTGGTTTTGAGTTTCCTTTTGAGTTTTGATCCTCGCCGTTGGCGTTGTATATTATATTGCTTGTGTGGTTGTGACCGTCGTTTGACGAAGAGCTAGCTCCTGCTTGGGGATGCCTTTTTCTTGATTTCGTATACTATTCATGTTGTATCCCGTTTGGGGGCCAGTATTTACAAAGGAGACTCTGCCGAAATTTTCAGTAAAATTTTGATGTTTTTAAAAAACCGCATAATTCGGCTTATGCTATTGAAACTACTTGCTTTAAGTTGGTTTTTCCTGCACTCTACTATTTTCTTGGTTTGGATTTCTGGGTTTTCGGTTTACTTAGATTACGTACGCCTCGAGACGTTCGTAGTTTATGTGCCGGTCATGTTCCGTACTTTCGGGTCGTGACATACGGATTCCACAATCGCGATGAATAGCCAAGCCCACACCCTGGACTCCTACGAGAGCGGCAAGAGGCCCTACCAATTCTGGAGTTTAGGAGACCCGGTCTCGACTCCTCGAGATGGCCACCCACTGAACCCCAGAACCCGGTCACCTGTACTCCCCTCCTTGGGTCCATCCTAATGTGGAAAAGTAAATAATATACAACACTGGTGACATAACCTCAACCCGGAAGTGCCCCAAATAAAAGAATATTACATTAAATTTGAATTTACATGAATGAAAATATAAAACTCTCATCTCACATCAAACCCCCCGGCATTCAATTGCGACAATCCTGCACATCATATCTCAGCAACACATAATATCTCATATCATCAACGTAAGTAAGTATGCATACGCCGATTGTCGTCGACGTATGGAAACGACAATCGGTAAATACATACTATACTTACGGTCACAGAAAAAAGTGTAAGCTACAATATCTGGAATCCACATTCTCTTCAGACATCGTAAATGCGAAGTATCACATACCTCGTATTTCATGTCTTATAATATGAATTCCACACATTGCATCTCATTCCAGATAATTAGACGGTATTAAAGTTTTCGAACGAATGATCAAATACCCAGAATTCCCTAAACCTCAACACTTGAGCAGGGTTCAAAAACCCGGAGTGTGACACAGTGGTAGCGGTCCAGCCGTAGAAGGGTCAAGCAAACGCCTCATATGTGGCACGCCGTACTGCCCCAAACCCTAAGGTTCAAAAGGCAGTTCAAGACGGTCACATAATCAAGTTAAGGTTTTTTGTTTTCTAGAGGGTCCACCACAAACAAACTTGCATGTATTTCCGAAAGATTTTAAACCCCGTGAAAAGTGAGCAAATGATACTCGTTCAAATACTTCAATACATTCTAATTTATCCGGAAAAGAAACGAAATGAAAATTCCGATCGAATCGTCGAGTCCAAAACCATCTCCAGAATTTTCAACAGTATATTCAGATTAAATATACTCAAAACAATGTACAAGCAGTTTAAGGAGTTACTGTGCAAAAAAGAAGCCATGAAGCCACTATATGGCCGCGGAGCCGAGGCTTAAGCCAAGATTTGCCGCAGTTCCGTGGCGGTTTGTTCAGATCATGGGTTCGTATTTCACAGTATTTCTTATATTTTCCTGCTGTATTTTTTAAGTATTTTTAATTCTGAAAATAACCAGATTTTAAAAAATGTCCAGAGAGCATTCTAAAAAGCCGTATTTCGGTTCGATCGGAGTTTTGACTTCGTAAAATAGTCGCCTAATGTTCTAGGTTGGCTCTGATACTAGTGAAAGGTTAGCCTAGCACCTCATGAAGGGTTAGGAAGCATCACATGAACCAAAGGAGGAGTCTTTAGGGTGCTAAGTTAACAAGCATCGGATCATCCCTAGAAAAATTAGGGTTTCTAAAATTATCACATCATCTCATGAAACAAAAGCTAGGGTTTAGAGAGTACAACCTTTGTAGCTCCCTACGCTAGACTCCTTGGCTACTTGGGGTTTGAAAAAGCTCCGCTTGAACTCCTCGAGGTCTCCGATGATCCACCCGGAGTCCGCATTGTCCAAGCTTGCAACTTTATCTGATCAAGTGACCGAAATGAAGCTAACATTCTAAACAAGTTGGCTAAACTTGTGTAGAATGATGTGGTGGTTCTTATTCTCACTTCAAAATCCAATCTTGATGAGTATATTGCTCACTACAAAGAACTAGAGAGCAAAATGAGAGAGGAAGAAGAAGATGATGGCAATTTAGAAGAAGATAACTTCAACCCCTAAAAGAAAATAGAAAATATATCAATATATATTTTTTATCTCTCATCTCAAACCATGGTTGAATCATTATTGTACTTGAGTTAAAAACTAAAAGGAAGAGTAAACCATGGTTAAATGGTGGGTGAGTAAGGTTAGGTAAAGAAGAGTGTAGAAACAATCCAAAACTAACCCTTTTCTTTTTCCTTTTGTTTTTAGCTTAAATACAATAATATTCCATATAAAAAACCCATGGTGTGAGTCTTATATTGCCACCATTTTCTTTATATAAACAACCATAATTGATGATGTATGTATGTATGTATGCACATCCATATGTGCATGAATCTATAAAGAAACTATACATGCATGCATACATCCATCATACTCAAGAAAGGATTTCAAGTGAGAAGCTAATGGTTAAATGATAAATCAACACTTGATTTATCAATCCGGCCATATCACATATGACCCCTACCAAAAGCAAGCCGTCCGATCAATATACGGTATCCTATACGCGCATTTTAATTGGGTCCATGCGTATATCGCATACGCGCACCACAACGTTTCACCTGGACTAGGAAACTCCTTTGTGGGCTCTGAGACTCGTCAATACGCCGGCAGTGGGTGATGATCATATTAAGCACCCCCAAGCCGCAAGCGGTCAGCTAAACGTAACGGCCACCCGGGTATTGAACGATCAGAAGAGAACAAGCGAACCTTCTACAACTCCCGTCGAGCCAACCGGCAACACTTCCCGTACAGTCCGGTCTCCTCGTCTGATATGTCGCATATCAAGTCTTGGGGTGGTAAACGTCAGACCCCAATAACCGATAAGTCGTGTCGATGCGAGGCTCATAACGGGTCGAGAAACTACAGGTAACACTTACCAGCAAATCTCTGAATCAGCCCTGGCCAGGGACTTTCCTGTTACGGCCAATCGAGCACAGCGCAACATCAACCCCCAATACCGGGAGAGACGAAGCCCCTCCTATCGCTCATTGCCTCCATGTGACTCGGGACTGTACCCAAAAACCACCATTTTGCACGCCCTCATGGACGTGGTAAGGTGGAAATCAAAGCACAGTGGAATCACACAAGACTCTATGACGATCTCGGGTCTACAGACTAACCTGCACAAGTGTCACCTGAGAACTGCCATCTGACGTGAGGTATATTACCATCAGGGAGTTCTCGGTGAGTCCGTCCAGTGTACCCAGTCTCCACTGAGCACCCGTATACCATCTCTGATGTCAAACACCAATGGATATGGGATCATCCATCGCCCATCTTATGGGTCGAGAAGCCTATACGCTAGTCTACACTGGTATATCGATGCCCCGTCTCGATAAACCTACGACAAGGGACATTGAAGGATGTACTTATGGACTACCATGTCCCCACTAGTATGATCTGCATTATAGTCCAGGTAGTCAAGTACACATCCTAAGGGCTTTACCAACATGTAACTCTAAGACAGTATAAAGAGACAAGTATACATGTTAAGATAAAGTACAACCAGATAGCATACTATCATATCGAGCAAGAAAGTCATCTCTATATATGTCCAAGCATCCAATATAATATACATCATCTGTATAATACTCCATTCTCTTTTAGATAATCTAGAAAATCATTGCTCAAGTATTCTCCTCCTCGATCAGATCGAAGGATATTAATACTTTTGCCCGTTTGGTTCTCTACTTCGTGCTTATATTCTCTGAATTTCTCAAAAGCTTCAGAATTCTTCTTATACACCATAGCACAACGGTGTATCGGAACGGAGAAACCGCACCCTATTAGATATGGTGCGCTCAATGATGAGTACAGCTGAGTTACCTATTTCCTTCTGGGGATATGCGCTTGAGACAGCCATGGACCTATTGAATAGAGTTCCTACCAAATCAGTACCTACCACTCCATATGAGATATGGAAAGGGAAGAGACCACATCTTAATTACATTAAGATATGGGGTTGTCCAGCCTATGTCAAAAGACAAAATCGGGACAAACTCGAGGCAAGATCGGTCTTATGTAAGTTTATAGGATAACCCAAAAATTCACAAGGGTATATCTTCTACCACCCCGAGGAACAAAAGGTATTTGTTTCTCGACATGCCACTTTCTTAGAAAAAGGTTTTCTTATGAAACAGACAAGTGGCATTGAGGTAGAACTGGAAGAGGTTCCAGCGACACAAACTATAACAGAAGACTTGGTAGAACCAGAGGATTCAGTAGTACCTGACGAACCCCAGCCGCTCCGCTGATCAAGCAGGGTTTCTCATCCGCCTGAGAGATACTACGGTTTTCTCATTGATGGTGGAAGCGAGGATTGCATCATGGAAGATGATGACCCAACTAGCTTCGGGCAGGCCATCACGAGTAAGGACTCAGTGAAATGGCTGGATGCAATGCGGTCTGAGATGGAATCCATGTACACCAACAAATTATGGAAGAATCCAAGCGTGGGAACTTACCCACGCTTGGATTCTTCCATACTTTGGAAGTTGCTCCAGAAGGGTTAAAACCCATTGGGAGCAAGTGGATCTTCAAGAAAAAACTTGGTGTAGATGGGAAAGTGGAGACTTTCAAAGCTTGACTTGTTGCAAAGGGTTTTCGTCAAAGACCAGGTGTGGACTATGACGAAACCTTTTCTCCAGTGGCTATGCTTAAATCCATCCGGATCATGCTTGCCATCGCTGCATATCATGACTACGAAATCTGGCAAATGGATGTTAAAACCGCCTTTCTAAACGGTGATTTAGCAGAGTGCGTGTACATGACTCAGCTAGAGGGCTTCGTAGACAGTGGGAGCAGCGGGAAGGTGTGCAAGCTGCTTAAATCCATTTATGGATTAAAGCAAGCATCGCGGAGTTGGAACATCTGTTTTGACGTCGTTATCAAAGAGTTTGATTTCGTCAAAAATGTAGATGAACCTTGTATCTACAAGAAGGTGGCAGAGAGTAAGGTTGTCTTCCTCGTATTGTACGTGGACGACATACTCTTGATAGGAAATGATATTCCTATGCTGCAATCGGTCAAGCTCTTCTTATCACAAAGATTCTCAATGAAAGATCTTGGTGATGCCTCCTGCATATTGGGAATTAGGATCTATAGAGATAGATCCAAATGGATATGGGATCATCCATCGCCCATCTCATGGGTCGAGAAGCCTATACGCTAGTCTACACTGGTATATCGATGCCCCGTCTCGATACACCTACGACTAGGGACCTTGAAGGATGTACTTATGGACTACCATGTCCCCACTAGTATGATCTGCATCATAGTCCAGGTAGTCATGTACACATCCTAAGGGCTTTACCAACATGTAACTCTAAGACAGTATAAAGAGACAAGTATACATATTAAGATAAAGTGCAAACAGATAGCATACTATCATATCGAGCAAGAAAGTCATCTCTATATATGTCCAGGCATCTAATATAATATACATCATCTGTACAATACTGGCCTCTAGGGCATAAATACAACTAATAATCTCCCACTTGCAATAGGGCCAGCTGCTGTAGTATCGCATACCGAGCATCCCGAAGAGTCTCTCAAACTTTGTCTGGGGAATGGCCTTCGTGAGTGGATCCGCTGTGTTATTCTTCGTGTCAACCCTCCTGACCTCGATCTCCCGGCGATCAACTATCTCCCGGATCAGATGATACCGCCTCAGAATATGCCGGGATCGCTGATGGGACCTGGGTTCCTTGGCCAAAGCCACCGCTCCATTGTTATCACAATACAAAGGTATTGGATTCTCAATGATGGAACCACTCCAAGTTCAGTAATGAACTTCTTGATCCAGACAGCCTCTTTGGCAGCATCGTTGGCAGCGATGTATTCAGCCTCCATCGTCGAGTCTGCCACGGTTTCCTTCTTGGAACTCTTCCAGCTAACCGCCCCACCGTAAAGGGTAAAGACAAATCCCGAATGTGACTTTGAGTCGTCCTTATCACTCTGGAAGCTCGAATCGGTAAAGGACTCCACTTGGAGTTCTCCGTTACCATACACCAAGAGCATCTCTTTAGTCCTTCGTAAGTACTTAAGAATGCTCTTCACAGTTGTCCAGTGACTCTCTCCAGGATTATCTTGATACCTGCTCATTACACTTAGTGAGTATGCTACATCGGGTCTGGTACATTGCATCGCATACATGATAGAGCCTACACCCGAAGCATAAGGTATCCCTTGAATGCGAGCTCTCTCTAAATCAGTCTTGGGAGACATCTCTTTGGAGAGAGTAACTCTAAGACAGTATAAAGAGATAAGTATACATGTTAAGATAAAGTGCAACCAGATAGCATACACGCATGCCCCCTCGCGAGGACTACAACCCGCTGGAACACCTTCCGGTCTCGGGACACCCTGGGGGTAAGAGCCTATGCTTCGCCACACTGTCACATAGTGAGAACCCCTCATAGGTCGACATCTAATGCCTAGTAGCTCTGATACCACTGTTGGTCAGGCTGCCACCCCATCCAATATAATATACAACATCAGTACAATACTGGCCTCTAGGGCATACATACAACTAACACTATTTCCAGCGCATATCCCGAGAAGGAAATAGGTAACTCAGCTGTGCTCATCATAGAGCGCACCATATCTAATAGGGTGCGGTTCCTCCGTTCCGATACACCGTTGTGCTGTGGTGTATATGGAGGAGTCAGCTGAGAGAGAATCCCATTCTCTTTTAGGAAGTCCAGGAATTCATTGCTCAAGTATTCACCTCCTCGATTAGATCGAAGGATTTTAATACTTTTTCCGGTTTGGTTTTCGACTTCTTGTTTATATTCTCTAAATTTCTCAAAAGCTTCTGATTTGTGTTTCATCAGGAACACATATCCGAATCTAGAGAGATCGTCAGTGAATGTAATGAAGTACGAAGAACCATCCCTGGCATGTATAGACATGGGATCGCATACATCACTATGTATTAGTCCTAAGAGTTCGGCAACTCTTTCTCCGTGTCCCGTAAACGGAGTTTTGGTCATCTGGCCTTTGAGACATGACTGGCAAGTGTCATAAGATGATAATTCAAACGGATTCAAATATCCATCTTTCTGCAACTTAGCTAGTCGTGTCGCATTGTTGTGACCCAGTCTACAATTCCATAAGAAGGATTCATTCAGTTCTGAACTCTTCCCCTTTTGTGTGTTTGTTATACATAGAACTGTTGATTGATTTAGAACATAAATGCCATTGCACAACGTGCCTGATCCAACCAACTTTTGGTTACGGAAAATGTTCATAACATTATCCTGTAATGCAAAATTATATCCCTCTTTACTCAGTAAAGAAACCGATATAATGTTGCATATCAGGTTCGGCATGTAATAGCATTCGTTCAGAATCAATGTATTACCAGTTGGTAATGCAAGGTGATATTCCCCGACAGTCTTAGCTGCAACAATTGCACCATTTCCAACTCTTATGTCTTTATCACCTTCTCCAAGTTCTCTACCTTTCCTAAGCCCATGTAACTGATTACATATATGGGATCCTGACCCAGTATCTAATACCCAGGACGTAGGGCAAATGGAGAAACAGTTCTCTGTAACGAACACACCCGAAGAAAATGCATCAACTTGTACTTCTTCATTCGGGTGGCATGGGAATCCTGCTATTCCCCTATGTCCTGTTCAGTCCTATAACTCTTATAAGAAAGAACGGAACCAACGTTCCCCAGCACAGTATAACATGCGGGTTCGGTCAATACATCCATATTATTATCTTGATTAGGGCATGACATGGTCGCTCCCTGGAGAGAGAGAGAAGAAAACACTTTAGCGTATGCTATTGCAAGATCAGATTGGTTATTATCTTATCTAATCAGGATGGCTCCCACTGTTTTTTATCAAATCTTCCTTCAAACCCTAAAAGGAAAGACTAGCCGGGATTAATTACACCTTACAACTTCGTCGATCTTTCGGCCAGGCCAGTGTCGGCACTTTGAGGGAGGTTCCCCGTGCTTTCGCACGGACCTAATTAAAGTAAACCTCGTTTTCCCAGAGGCGTAACCCCGTTGACACCTTTCTAGACACCTACTTGATCGGCTAATTGTCCTGTGTAAAACTCTCCCAGGAGTAACAATTACACGCAGTGGGTATCGGGATCCAACTATCTCATAGAAGGTATGCAATCTCATTGCAAATTTCAACACTTGAAATTCCCGATAACATTTTGCCCCTAGCGTCCTATGACCTTGACAAAGGCCAACAAATCATAGGATGCTAGTCAAGTTCAACCCGTCATTTCTTGATTGAATCAAACCCACCAGCACAACCCTTGATAAAGGCCAACAAGATCGTATGACTACCCTGAAACAATCTGCATCACATGCATAAGCAGATAAGCACTATTCAGCTACCGCACACTACGCCTTGACAAAGGCCAACAAACGCAGCACGAATACTAAACAGTTCTTATCTGAAATGATGGAGGGCTACGACAGGTTTTTCTGAAAACCTATTGCATAATGAACTTGATATCGTTGTAGAATCAAGTGAAGTTTTGAAATGGAGTGATTTTGAGGCTTTTCTAGTATTGCTAAAGGGGTCACTCCAGGTGAAGGGATCGTCGGCCCTTTCCTCGTCGAATGAGGTGCGGGATATATCATATATATCACTGATCAAAGCAGAAACTATAGAAGCAATCAAAATACAAACCGAGTGTGTAGCATCTACCAGTTATTGCTAAACGGGTCACTCCCGGTGAAGGGATCTCGGCCCTTTCCTCATCTAATAAGGTGCAGGGTATATCATATATACCGCTATGCAAAGCAAAATTGTAGCTACCCCTTTAATTAAAAAATTTAATTCTACAACATCTATTAGGTTTCTTTTTCTTTCATTAATCACATTAATGAAGTCCAATCATTTAAGTCACCTAAACATCACAGATAAATACGACGTACACTTATGCCATTCGCATTCGCCTCAATGTCCCCTCGTGCACCGTTAGGTTAGGTAACTAACGACAGAGCAGGGCAGGGCTAGTGCGGGTGTAAAACATAAGTAACTTCTATATAATATATCATATATACTATATATTGTATCCATCAGAACATATCAAATGATCACATCACAGATATCGCAGCAGAAACATAGATATAATGTGGGATATACTATGACGTCCGTATTTAGTATTTAGCCAACAATAGAAAATACGGATTCCACAGCCGCGATGAATAGCCACGCCCACACCCTGGACCCCTGCGAGAGCGGCAAGCGACCCTACCAATTCTGGAGTTTAGGAGACCCGGTCTCGACTCCTCGAGATGGCCTCCCACTGAATCCCAGAACCCGGTCACCCGTGCTCCCCTCCTTGGGTCCATCCTAATGCGGAAAAGTAAATAATATACAACACAGGTGGCATCGACCTCAACCCGGAAGTGCCCCAAATAAAAGAATATTACATTACATTTGAATTTACATGAATGAAAATATAAAACTCTCATCTCACTTAAAAACCCCCCGGCTATTCAATCGCGACAATCCTGCACATCATATCTCAGCAACACATAATATCTCATATCATCAACGTAAGTATGTATGCATACACCAATTGTCATCAACGTATAGAAACGACAATCGGCAATACCACTACATACTACACTTACGGTCACTAAAAAAAAAGTGTAAAACTGCAATATCTGGAATCCACATTCTTCTTAGACATCGTAAATGCGAAATATCACATACCACGTATTTCATGTCTTATAATATGAATTCCACACATTGCATCACATTCCAGACAATTAGACAGTATTAAAGTTTTCGAACGAACGATCAAATATCCAAGATTCACTAAAGCTCAACACTTGAGTGAAGTTCAAAAACTTAGAGTGTGACACAGTAGTAGCGGTCCAGCCGTAGAAGGGTCAAGCCAACAGCTCACATGTGGCACGCCGTACTGCCCCAAACCCTAAGGTTCAAAGGGCAGTTCAAGACGGTCACATAATCGAGTTAAGGTTTGTTGTCTTCTAGAGGGACCACCACAAAACTTGCACGTATCTCCAAAAGATTTAAACCCCGTGAAAAGTGAGCAAATGATAGTCGTTCGAACACTTCAATACTTTCTAGTTTACCCGGAAAAGAAACGAAATGAAAATTCCGATCGAATCGTCGAGTATAAAAACATCTCCAGAATTTACAGTATTATATTCAGATTAAAAATACTCCAAAAAAATAAACAAGCAGAGACATGAGTTACTGTAGAAAAACCAGACCATGAATCAACAGAATGGCCGCGGAACCGCGGCCTAAGCAGGATATTGCCGCGGTTCCGCGGTCGTTTTAACTCTTCATGGTCTTGTTTTTTACAGTAATTCTTACATTTACCTGCTGAATTTTTTGCATATTTTTAATTATGAAAATAACCAGATTTTGAAAAATGTCAAGAGAGCACTAAAAAACCGTATTTTCCGGTTCGATCGGAGTTTTAACTTCGTTAAAGTGTCGCCTAATGTTCTAGGTCGGCTCTGATACCAATGTTGAGTTAGCCTAGCACCTCATGAAGGGTTTGGAAGCATCACATGAACCAAAAGTGGAGTCTTTAGGGTGCTAAGTTAATGAACATAGAATCGTTCCTAGAAAAATTAGGGTTTCAAATTTATCACATCATCATATGAAAGAAAAGCTAAGGTTTAGAGAGTACAACCTTTATAGCTCCCTACGCTAGACTCCTCGGCTGCTTGGGGTTCGAAAAGGCTTCGCTTGAACTCCTCGAGGTCACCGATGATCCACCCGGAGTCCGCTTTGTCCAAGCTAGCAACTTCGCAAGATCAAGAATGAAAATCGAAGCTAACACTCTAAACAAGTGGGCTAGACTTGTATAGAATGGTGTTGTGGTTCTCTTTCTCACTTCAAAATCCTATTTTGATGAATATTTTTCTCACTTGAAAATTCAAGAGAGCAAGAGCTCAAGGTTGAAGAAGATGATGGATATTTATTAAGAAGGGAAGAATAACTCACAAGAGAAAAAGAAAAACATAAGTATATATATTTTCCTTTCTCATCTCAAACCATGGTTAATTGATATGGATATTTATTTCATCATAGTTAAAAGAGAAGAGGAAGATAAATCATGGTTAAATGGTAGGTGAAAATGGTTAGGTCAAGAGAAGAGTGTAGAAGATAACCAATCATTTACCTTTTTCTCTTTTCTTTTGATTTAGCAAAAATAGAAATAAATATCCATAATATAAACCATGGTGTGAGTCTTATATATCCGCCATTTTCTATGTATAATCAACCATGATAGAATGATGTATGTATGCATGTGTGCATGCACATCCATATGTGCATGAAACAATAAGGAATGCATACATGTATCCATACATCCATAGAAAACAAGAAAGGATTTCTAGTGAGAATATAATGGTTAAATGATAAATCAACACTTGATTTATCAATCCGGCCATATGACACACGACCCTAACCAAAAGCAAGCCGTCCGATCAATATACGGTATCCTATACGCGTATTTTAATCGGGTCCATGCGCATATCGCATACCCGCACCACAACATTTTGCCTGGACTAGGTAACTCCATTATGGGACTCTAAGACTTGTCAATACGCCGGCAGTGGGTGATGATCATATCAAGCACCCCCAAGCCGCAAGCGGTCAGCTAAACGTAACGGCCACCCGGGTATTGAGCGATAAGAAGAGAACAAGTGAACCTGCTACAATTCCCATCGAGCCAACCGACAACACCTCCCGTACAGTCCGGTCTCCTCGTCTGATATGTCGCATAACAAATCTAGGGGTCGTAAACGTCAGACCCCAATAACCGATAAGTCGTGCCGATGTGAGGCTCATAACGGGTCGAGAAACTACTGGTAACACTTACCGGCAAATCTCTGAATCAGCCCTGGCCAGGGATTTCCCTGTTACGGCCAATCGAGCACAGCGCAACATCAACCCCCAATACCATGAGAGACGAAACCCCTCCTATCGCTCATTGCCTCCATGTGACTCGGGACTGTACCCAAAAACCACCGTTTTGCACGCCCTCATGGACGTGGTAAGGTGGAAATCAAAGCACAGTGGGAATCACACAAGACTCTATGACGATCTCGGGTCAACAGACTAACCTGCACAAGTGTCACCTAAGAACTGCTATCTGACGTGAGGTATAATACCATCTGGGATTTCTCGGTGAGTCCGTCCAGTGTACCCAGTCTCCACTGAGCACCTATATGCCATCTCTGATGTCAAACACCAATGGATATCGGATCATCCATCGCCCATCTCATGGGTCAAGAAACGTATACGCTAGTCTACCCTGGTATATCGATGCCCCGTCTCGATACACCTACGGCTTGGGACCTTGAAGGATGTACTTATGGACTACCATGTCCCCACTAGTATGATATGCATCATAGTCCAGGTAGTCAAGTACACATCCTAAGGGCTTTACCAACATGTAACTATAAGATAGTTTAAAGAGACAAGTATACATGTTAAGATAAAGAGCAACCAGATAGCATACTATCATATCGAGCAAGAAAGTCATCTTTATATATGTCCAAGCATCCAATATAATATACATCATTTGTACAATACTGGCCTTTAGGGCATACATACAACTAACACTACCGTGGACTTACAGTGTTATCAGAGCCTCACCATTAAGCTATACTAACTTGTGCTAACACGTTTAAAAGATCGATTGAACGGAATTTCCGAAATCGCAATTTTATCCACACTGAGTTTCTGTCGACTTTTCAAAGGGCCTAAAAATAATTTTGCATATCACAGAAAAGCGTGCAGGGTTTTCTGAGCATACTGGAAAATTTTGGGCATGTGATCCCACAAGACCACCGTGGATCCGCGGTCAAATCTAGGATTTGACCGCAGAACCGTGGCGCTTTAGTGGGAACAGTGCACCAACTTTTTCCAGAGAGCTTCTTTGTGGAAATTGTGGTTTTGGAATATTTCTTTTGGGCCCAGATTTTATTACTGTACAGCAGATGTACGTGGAGCCCACTTCGGGAAATTTAGTCGATCGAAATTTTAAATTTGTTTGTACGCAGTATTTATATTATATCTCCGACCGGGAATGTCATTTGATCGGTAAACCGCGTCTGATTGTTATAGTTCTTTTAGACGGATTTCCGAACGTGACATCCGCGTTAATGTTCTGTGTTGTGCTGTGATGTTGCGGATTTGTCGTGATGGATAGCAGGGTGCAATGATAGTGCAGTTTGGATTTATTTGTACATTTGATATTGCGGGGCGAGCGTCCAACATGTGGACTGTCGTCACTGCCTGTTGTATAATATTCTTTTGGGGCATGACCGGGTTGAGGTCGATGTACCCATTGTACATATTTTATTTTCTGTACTAGGTTTATCCCGCGTAGGAGTGCACGGATAGCCGGGTTCTGGAGGGCAACGGGTCCGTATCTCATGGCTTTGAGAGGCAGAAGGACCTCATTCTAGAATTGGCAGACTATTCGCCGCACTCGTAGGGGTACAGGTTGACCCAAGGAAGGGTGCTCAATTTACCGGATTCCGTGAAGTGCCGGGTGTTCCATTCACTATGCTGTGGGGGACTACCTCGCTTCAGGTTTTGGCGGGTAACTTGCCGCACCCGTAAGGGACTAGGTTTCATTACACAGGCTATCCACACGACCAGGGGAACGTCGGGTTTCAGTAGCGACTCTGTGAAACCCGGGAATCCCAGATTATCTGTATTGTTCTGTGATGCTTATTACTTTTCTGTAATGTTGCATATTATCACGCCTGGAGCGATTATTGTATATTGGTATATATACTATTAGATGTTGTATATGTTTTACACCCGCGCTAGCCCAGCCCCCGCTCTGTCGTTAGTTAAGTAACCTAACGGGTGATGACGGGACCCAGTGACGAATGCGGATGGCATATACGTACATTTTATTTTCATTCTTTTCTGGTGTGATTGATTGATGGGACTGCATTGATTCTTATCAATGTAAGGATAAAACAAACCTATATTTGATGTTGTTGGAACAAATTTTAGAAAGGTGTTATTACAAAGATGTTTCCTTTTGTTTTGCATAGCGGTATTCAGTCAGAATATCCTGCACCTCATTCGACGAGGCAAGGGCCGAGATCCCTTCACCGGGAGTGACCCCTTGGGCAGAAGTTCACGTCAGGGTAATAACTTCACTATAGTCGATTACAAGTTGCTTTGCATAGCGGTATTCAGTTGGAATATCCTGCACTTCATTCCACGAGGAAAGAGCCGAGATCCCTTCACCGGGAGTGACCTCTTTAGCAAAGGTTTTCGTCACTATATTTTGTAAAAGGCAATCAGGTTCCTTCAGCGAGATCAAGTTCATTACGTTAAAGGTTTTTCGCCAAAAACCAGTCGTAGCCCTCCGTCGTTTCTTATAGATGGTCGGTGGTATTCAAGCTATGTTTGTTGACCTTCGTCAAGGCATAGTGTTTGGTAGCTGCTGTGTATTCATTTGTTGCATAGATATATGTGTTGGTTTGGGACAGTCGTATAGCCTTGTTGACCTTCGTCAAGAGCTTGTACGGGTGGGTTCAAATTAACCTGGACAATGACGGGTAGAACTTGACATGTGACTTATGATTTGTTGACCTTCATCAAGGTCATAAGAGCATGAGGTAATAATAATATCGGGAGTTTCAAACATACAGGAAACATGCCAGGCATGCGCATACCTTCTGGAGTGTGATAACTTGAGTGGCTTCCATCAAGTTATCATGCGATGATAGTTGGATCCCGATTCTCACTAATGAGTTGGTTTACTCTTCTGGTGATCCCGACTAATTCTTCTTTCAGCTTGGGAGGAGAATTTGAGATTACAGTGGGAGGTTTCCTGATTAGATAAAGTGATAACCATTCTGATCAAGGTTAGAGTGGACGCAGAGTGTTTCTTTTCTCTCTCTCTTTGGCAGCGACCTTTGACCGACCCTAGACTATGACTCAGTGACCAACTTGACCGAACCTTCTTAAAATACTGGCCTTTGGATTATCTATAGTTGCATAAGTCATTGCCGCTCCTTCTTTTACCCTTTGTATTTCTCAGAACACCCCGTATTACTACGGACATCCACATCCATTGGATAGATCCATCGTATGGTTATATACGAACTCGAAAGTACTACTTCGAGGATGGATCCAGGTTCAGGAGAAATAGAATTGGTTTATTCAGTTGTCTTTTGTTATCACTTTCTCTCAGGTTGCGAGGGCTCCTTAGTTTAGGAGAGTACACCTATTACGCTTATTGGATAGTCTTATTCCAAACCATAGGCTGGTGCCGAAAGGTAGGGAATGAAGAAAACCAATTAGCCTAAGTAGGGTGTACAGAAGGTAATAACTAAAGACAAAATAAAGGGATTTAAAAAAGGGCAATGTAAATTGCGACAGTTATCATTCACGACCAAACCGCATACTTCTTCACCACTACAATTTCACCTTTGTTTTTTTCCTAGTTCGGGAGAAATAGAATAAGGTATTATTCAGTTGTCTTTTATCATCATCTTCTCTCAAATTGTGAGTACTCCTAGAATTAGGAGAGTACACCTATTATGCTTACTGGATAGTCTTCTTCTAAACCATAGGCTGGTGCCGAACGGTAGGGAAGGAAGAAAACCACTTAGCCTAAAAGGGGTGTACAGAAGGAAATGACTAAAGTCAAATTAAGGGATTTGGAGAGATGGCAAAGATATATACGGTTAAAGTCATGAATTGGATTATCGAAGAGGCATTACTAGGAATACAAGGATACCCCTAAGAAACATTTTCATGTTTCAGTTAAACTGTGCAATATTAAAAGAAAACTGATTTCCCGATTACATACTTACTCCAAGGTATGTATTTACCAGGTTTCATTCTCATATCTGTATGGTTTTACAGATAATGAGTGGGAGTAAGTTATTGGGAATAAGGTGATCATCCTCATTATATCAGAATTCGTTGTAATTGGTGATATTTGAGGAAATCGCCTGGGTACAGTTTTCAACCTACGATGCACAGGTTTTGAGTTATTCAACTCAGCGGACTTATACAGAGTATTGTATGTTGTCCAGTGTCCGTCAGGACAAAGGGGTAGGTCCTCGTACTCTATTATGTTTACTTGTAACTTCTCTAGTTTTTAGACAAGTGTTTCGTAGAAATACAATGTCTAAGTTTTGAGAAGTTATGGGTATAAGAATAAAGTAGAGAACCATATATCGCAAGTATCGGGATTCTACAAAGAGATCGAAGATGTAGATTCTTGTGATTGGTATTCAGTTGATAGTAATGGTTTTGAGAAACTCGTTTCTCTTTCAGGTTACTCATAATTGGATGGAATCCTAAGTTGAGTAATGTTGAGTAGCCTCTCTCCATTAAGTTGATATGCACTGGAGACAACTGCATGTTTTGAATCTGGTTCAAATTAAATTAGTGCCTCTATTTCTATATTGTATATAGAATGGTTCATATCTTAACGATGTTAAGATACGGGGAGTTTTCCAGCTTATGCTTAAAACCAGACTCTGGATAACTCAAGGCACGTTTCTGTAATGGCAGTTTGTGGGTTGACCCTGGCTTTGACAAAGGTTGACATTTCTACCATCTGATAGATCAATAGTGATATTGTTCTTGACTCGCCACAATTTTAGTAAAATAGATTTTTTCAGAAAACAGTAGTGGGAGTATAGTAGAACTGGAAGTGATTCTAGAACCGTAAACGGTTATGGAAAATTTAATAGGACCAATATATTCATTCAGGTTTGACATTCCATTAGCTACTCCGCAGATATGGTGGGTAACCTCAGACACCAGAGAGGTACTCCGGTAGCCTCAAGGACGGTGATAGGGAGGTTCTTGTTTAGCCAGACTTGACACTACTGTTGTTCCAGGCTATGAGACCCGGCAAGAGGATAAGTATAACGTCATTCTAAACTAGCTTTAGAAGTGTACGCAGATATTATTCTGCCAGAGGGTTGTCGTAGTTAGTGGGAGCAGTGGAAGCATAGTGGGCAAGTTGCTTATGTCTATTTATAGACATAAGCAGATATAGCGGAGATAAGATCATCTAATTTTGATGTGACAGTCATAGGTTTGACTTCATCAGAATAGGGGATGGATCTGTTAAGAAGGTGGTAGGGTGTGATTTCCTGGTATTTGGATGACATACACAGAGTAGGAAGTAAAATTCCTATACTACGATCGGTTGTACTGCAGTCGTCACCCAGTTGTTTCTCCAGACAGGATATGGATATAATATCAGACATTCTGGTTACTAGATCTATGGTATTAGATCTAGATTTGGGTAGTTTCCCAATGTGGGTACTTTGACAGTATTCTAATAGTATTTTAGAATAGATGACTCCTGGCATGGAGGTGTACCTGCAGGTGATGGAGTCACCCTCTCTAAAGATGTCTTAGAGACTAAAGGAGAGAGGGATGTGCATGATTGGCAGATCACTTGCTTAGGCAATTGAGTCAATCATGAGATGTCAAGTACCACACCAGATGTAGTTTTTGCACTTGATGCGATAAGTTTATATTAATCCAATCCTGAAAAAACATAAGGAAGCAGTTTTAGAACATAAGGTGCATGTTCTATGGATTTGATGACGGCAGCCTCCTTCGGGAGACGGTTATCATTCCAGGCTTCAAAGGTGACATGGATGACAGTGTGATTGTCAGAGTTATAGTTTTCCCTCTGACAAGGGACTGTATTATGGATAGGTGGTCCAAGAGGATATTGTGGGAAGCATGGTGCTGGATACTGATTAGGTTCAGTGATCGATACATTCTAAGAAGTTTGGATTTCGAGTTCATTTATGAACTAGGTCCCGTCAGATATTCAGACATATTCTAAGACAGGTATTACTCGATTCGGGAGATGGCTTTCTCCGCGAACTTGAGATTTAGAGAGACATAGAAAGAAACATCAGGGCGGATCCACTCACTGAGGCTATTCCTCGAACACAAGAGTTTTACAAACTAGCTTTATGAAACTGATTAGTAGAGGAGTTGGATGTTCGGTATCACACGGGATGTGAGTATGTGACATCGCAATAATTAGCCTTAAGTGCATGTGGGAGATTGTTGGAGATAGTGCCCTTAAAGTCAATTATTGGATCGCAGATACGTGATTGCAATGATTGAGGCAGGACCTATACCGATATGACAGTCTTGCTTGAGATGATAGTATGCTATCTGGTTTGTCTTTATCATCGTATACATGCTTTAGTTCACTATTGCATGTTGATAGAGCCCATAGGTTTCTTGCTTGACTACCAGCAGTATGATGGCGATCATATACGTGGGTGCTAGGATCTATAAGCACATCCTTAAAGTGTCCCTAGTCGTGGGAGTTTCGAGACAGGGCATTGATACTCCAGAGTAGACTAGTGTATACAGTCGAGACCCCGATGAGGGGCGATGGCCGGTCTCACAAGCCATTGGTGTCAGTAGGATCACCTAAGATGTATACAGGTGCTCATTAGGTTATGAGTACACCGGACATGACTCGCCGGGAACATGCTAGTTGGTATTATACATATCGTCAGATAGAAATTCCCTGGTGACATGTGTACAGGTTAGTTCATCGACCTGAGGTCTTAATTTGTCTCGTGTGAGTTCCCATTGTGCTTTGATTTCTACCCTACCACGGCTCAAAGGAGTCGTGCAAACAGGTCTTTTTTGGGTACAGTCCCGAGCCACATGGGGGCAAGTGAGCGGATCGGCAGGGGATTCGTCTCTCCCGGTATTGGGGGTGAGATCGCGCTGTGTCTAGGAAAGCCATTACACAAAGCCCTCGGCCGAGACAGGAGATTTACTGGTAGGTACTCCAGTAGTGTCTCAGGGTGTTCTGGGCCACTCTCTGACACGACTTATACCGCTAATGGGGGTCTGACGTTAACAGCCCCTAGGCAGATATGCGATACTCATAGACGAACGGACCGGACTTTATGTATATTGTCACTGTTAGGCTCAGTAGGGTTTATGGATGAGTTCGCTCGTCAGCTTCCTTTCCAATCAATACATAGGCAAACCGTTACGTACAGCTTGTACTTCTGACGTGCTAGAGGTTATACCCAGTGCCAGTGTGTTGATGAGTCATTATAGTCCCCCACAGACACTTTCCCAAGTTCAGCCGAAACGTTGTAGAGGCCGTATAGTTTTTTGGCAGGGTTCGGAAAATACACGTGCGTTTTCACACGTGCCATTTTTCGGGCAGATAATACTGGTCGGCTTTGGTTTAAGCCGGATCCGAGTATTATACTGTGTAGATATAATATCTTTGTTTCAGACGCATTTGTATTTGGTGGTATGTTTATACTGATACGGGGTTATCCTGAAATCCATTTCGGGATCGCTTTTGGAAGTTGCCAGTTTCCAGTTTTCTATCACCCGTATTTAACATTCGGTTAAATGCGGATTTATCTTTTCTTCCATGGGTGAGTCATGAGGGTGAGTCATGAGTGAGGAAGCTTCTTGGTCGGTGACTTGGTTTGTGACTCACTTGATTGCATTAAATGTATTCACACTAGGTGTTACATGACTCATGCTTTCATTATTGTTATGCTAAGTATTGTGCTTGTTATTCTCACCATCCCTCCTCCTACACTCACCCCCCTTGCCTATATAGTGGCCGGCCCCCTCTCTAGGATGGGTATGGGTTCATTTTGAAGAAAAAGAAGATGATAGTTTTGGTTCATAGAAGGATATAGCCTCATTTCTCATTCCACCCGATCCAAAAAGGCAATTTCATTAACCGTTCTTCCATAACCTTGTACGTAACGAGACAAAGTGTTCTACTCATTCTCTATGACATCTTGGTCGTCTGTTTTAGCAAACTTGACGATCGAGTTGCCTAGGTTTCGAGGCGGGAGCCATTTAAAGATCCGTCGACGTGGTGCCACCTGGACGAGAAGACTGGAGATTCAGGAGATCGGAGCAGCCGCAACAAAGCGTGGGATGATGGTTGAAGACCGAAGAACTCGGATTGTTCGGTATAACTCTTCTACTTACTTTGTAGTTGGTTAGTTTAGCTTTAATGGAAGATTCGGGTTATAGTACGCGATAGCGCCAGTTGTAAAAGTTTTTGTTCCGCATTTGGCATCTGTTAGACGGCCGGGGCGCTACCGTGGACTTACAGACCTTCGACCGAAAATCCACTGATAATCTTCGAGAATGGCAGAGGGGAAACATCAAATCCTCCTCCAGCATTATCAGCGGCCAAGGAGGAAATGATCTCCAAGGCCGCCCTTAATGATTACATTGGTTAACAAATAAGATCTCATCAATATAATGAAGCCGTCGACCAATTGTCAGAACTGGATGACCGTATTCAGGCTGGTATGAACAAATCAAATACCCGCCGAGATATACGATCCCAAGTTCCATGTTTATAAAGGAACAGGCAACCCTCACCAACACGTCACGCAATTCATAGCTCTATACGGTAACACCGGAGGCAATGACAGACTGTTGCTTCTCCAGTTCGTTGGCAGCCTGTCAGAAACAGCTTTCGAATGGTACTCGGAACTTCCTAATGACTCTGTGAAAACATTCGCAGGAATAGAACTGCTGTTCATACAACATTTCTCTATCGTGAGCGAGCACACTCTGATCACGGCATTAATCAATGCCGGGGTAAAACCGGGAGAAACCTGGGTTCAATATGTGATCCAGTGGCGGAACTTGTGGTTTAAGTGCAAATAATTCATTGAAGAATCTCCTGCAGTGGGTATGTTCATCGGGACTTTTAATCCTCAAACGACAGTGTCGCAGTTGTTAGATATGTATGCCCTAGAGGCCTGTATTATATAGGATGCTAGGCATGTATATGTACAGAAACAATCTTTGCTCGAAATGATAGTATGTTATCTGGTTTATCTTCATCATAACGTGTGATGTGTTGTATTTCATATCTTTATATACATGTTGATGAAGCCCTTAGGATTATGCTTGACTGCCAGGATTATAATGTAGATCATACTAGTGGGGGCTAGGAAGTCTAAAAGCATATTCCTTATTAGTTCTTAGTCGAGGGTATATCGAGACAGGGCATCAATATTATTAGAGTAGACTAGTGTGTACGTTTCTTGACCCTAGGGGCAATGGTGGATCCCACAACCATTGATCTTTGACATCAAATATTGTACACAGGTGCTCATTGGAGAATGGGTACACCGAACAAGACTCGCCAAGAACTTCTATATGGTATATATACCTAGTGTCAGATAGCAGTTCTCTGGTGACACTTGTATAGGTTAGTCTGTAGACCCGAGATCGTCAAAGTGTCTTGTGTGATTTCCAATGTGGTTTGATTTCCCCCCTACCACGGCTCTACTGAGTCGTGCAAATAGGTGGATTTTGGGTACAGTCCCGAATCACATGGAGGCAGTGAGCGATAGAAGGGATTTCTTCTCTCCTGGTATAGGGAGTTGATGTCGCGCTGTGCTTGATCGGCCATAGCAGCAAATCCCTGGCCAGGGTTGTCAAGATTTACTGATAAGAGTTATCAGTAGTTTCTCGATCCGTTATGAGACATAAATCAGCATGACGTATAAAGTTTCTGGGGTCTGACATTTACCACCCCTAGAGTTCATATGCGATGTATCAGACGTAGAGACCGGATTGTACGGTACATGTTGCTTACAAGATCGTTAGAGTTGTGATGAGTTTGCTCGTCGGCCACTTTTTCGTCAAGTACCTGGGTAGCCGTTACGCACAGCTACTGCCGCTAACGTGCTTGTGGTTATACCCACTGCCAGCATACTGTCGAGTCTTTAGAGTCCCACACAGAGGGTTCCCTGGTTCAGGCAAAAGATGTAGATGCCGTAAGTTGTTACGGCAGGATTTCGATCATGTTCGTGTACTGGTTACAGGAATAATGATCGGAACGATAATACTGGTAGGCTTTGGTTTAAGCCGGATACCGGTATTATATTATTGGATTATTTATATTTGTATTTTTCGGAATTCGGATACGAGTATACTTATACGGTATACGGTGGAAGGGTATTCTTGTAATTGTACAAGAATACCTTCTAGAAGGGGACACCTCATAAATAGTTTTCATTTTGTGAAAATGGAAATTATGAAGTGGAATTTGGAGAGAGTCAAAGCATAGATGAAGGAATGGTTTATATTATTTTATATTCATTTGGGATTACTATTGAAGCATAGTGCATTATTTTGGAGAAAAATAATACATGCTTCAATTATTTTCCTTTAGCCATATCATTTTTCTATGCTTGATTTTTTCTATTCATCACTTTCATCTTCTCTCTCCTCATTATCTCATTCCTCCTCTTAGCTTTATCCTTCACATGTGTTGTGAATCAAAAGCTCAAGAGACAAAATAATCCACTACACGATCTCTACATCATCTAAGTGATCATTTCTATCACACTTGATCTCTTAGTTAACTCTTGAGAAGAGTATGAAACGTGTTCCATAACTCTCGGGTGGATCATCTACGTCTTGAGCTGACCGGAGATCGAGGACATTACAAGCATCCAAAGAGCCTGGGAGTCGCATAAAAAAGAACACCCGAAGGACCGGTTCCTTAGGTATAACCCTATCATAATAGATAAGATCTCTAGATATGTTTGCTAATTAAGGTTTAAGCACGAGATCTAGGGTCTAAATGGATGTTTCCTGCAAGAAAATTATTGTTTGCCACTTCCACCTCCTCACAAGTGTTGTGATGATGTGCAACATCCACTAACATAGTATTAGAGCCTCGTTTAAACCTTAAATAGCTTGTAGCGACGTTAGAAATCCACCATTTTTGTCGCACAAAAACTGCGGATAAAAACAGTTTCCAAAATTGCAATTTTGAGTTGTTTTTATAACCCGCGGGCTTACGGTTTGAACTGAGAAGCTGCAGGATAAAGCGTACGCACCCTGGGCATGTAAGTGCACGGCGGCGCCCCGGCCGTCAATCCGACGGCCAAATGCGGAAGCGGTGATAAACTTTAATTTTGCGGACTTAGCAAACCGGCACCACCGCGCACTAAACATCCGGATCGTAACCATTAACAAGTCTAAGCTAACTAGAAGATGGGTTAGAGATATACCGACTGATCCGAGTCCTCCGGTCTTCATCTCCACCCCGATCTTCTCGCGGGATCTCCGGTCGTCGCCTCTTCACCGGAAGGGCACCACGTCGCCTGCATCTTTTACGGGCTCCCGCCTCAATACCGAGGCAACTCGGGCGCGAAGTAGGCTAGCCGACGCGTCCAAGATTTGCTGTAGAATAGAGTAGAATAGCTGTCTCTTTGGGGTTTAGGAGGTTGCCACGATGGAGGAATTTTTTATAAGAATTTTTCCATTGATGCTTGCAAGAAAAATCATGGAGCATGCTAAGAAAAAGAGCTCGGCCAAACAAAGTTTTGAGCTCACTGGAAAATGATCTGGGAAGCATCCATCTTTACTTGCTGTGAAAAGAAACAGCACCCTTCAATTTATTAATGCACAAATTAAAACATGCACTAATGAAATCCACCCTTCACAGCACACACACACACACTCTAATGGGGGGGGGGCCACGAAAATCAATCATGAAGGAAATGGCCACACAAATTAAACCTCTCCCTTTTTTTTTTTTTTACAGAACAGTGGCCGGCCCACAATTCTAATTTCCATCACAATAAATGCATGAAAAACCCATACCCCCTCTAATCACAATAAATGCAAGTGATGGTGCAAGGCAATATGCAAAGAACCCCTCCACAAGATGTTATCTGCAAACTGTAAATAATACCCTCCAATGAAAAGTCCGGCCGTGAAGGAACAATGAAAAACCGGCCGGAACGGAATGCAAACTGGCAACCCCAGAAAACTGGTCCCATAATAAATTACAGGAAAACCCCGATACCGTGCATACACACCCGCATTTGTATTCTGACCGGATACAAATGCAAAGAGACAAAACTACACTATCAAATACCAAGATCCGGCTTAACCCAAAGCCGGCTAGTAAAAACTGTCCGATCACGATCTGTGTAATACCGCACGTATCTGATCGAACCCTGCCATATCTCCATACGGCCTCTACAGCGTTTCGCCCGAAAGCTGAGTAACTGAAAGTGTGGTGGACTCTAAAGACTCGTCAATACTATGGCTGTGGATTCAACCACTAGCACGTCAGAGGTATAAGCCAATACGTAACGGGCCACCAGCTATTGACCAAAAGGGACGTCGATGAGCGAACTCATCCAGACACCCTACTGAGCCTGTCAGTGACAATATCCGTACAGTCCGGTCCGTTCGCCTATGAGCATCGCATGTCGGGCCTAGGGGGTTGGTAAAAGTCAGACCCCCAAAAGCGGTACAAGTCGTGTCGGAGTGTAGCCCAGAACACCCTGAGATACTACTGGAATACCGACCAGTAAATCTCCTGCCTTGGCCAAGGACTTCATGTAATGGCTCTCCTAGACACAGCGCGACCTCACCCCCAATACCGGGAGAGACGAAACCCCCGAAGATCCGCTCACTGCCTCCATGTGGCTCGGGACTGTACCCAACTAAAACCTGTTTGCACGACTCCTTTGAGCCGTGGTAGGGTAGTAATCAAAGCACAGTGGGAACTCACACGAGACAAATGACGATCCCAAGGTCGATGAACTAACCTGTACACATGTCACCAGGGAACTGCTATCTGACGTCAAGTATAATCCCAACTAGCAGGTTCCCGGCGAGTCCTGTCCGGTGTACTCATAACCCAATGAGCACCTGTATACATCTTAAGTGAAGCAACTGACACCAGTGGCTTGTGAGACCGGCCACCGCCCCTCGTCGGGGTCTCGACTGTATACACTAGTCTACTATGGAGAATCGATGCCCTGTCTCGAATCTCCCACGACTAGGGACCTTCTAAGGATGTGCTTATAGACTCCAGCTCTCACATATATGATCGCCCTCATACTGCTGGCAGTCAAGCACGAATCCTAGGGGCTCTATCAACGTGCAATAGCGACCTGTCAGGTCACCTAAAGCAGTACACGATGATAAAGGTAAACCAGATAGCATACTATCATCTCGAGTAAGACTGTTGTACCGGGATAGGCCCTCCCTCAATCATTTCAATCACGTGCCTGTGATCCAATAATTGACTCTGAGGGCACTACCTCCAACAATCTCCCACTTGCACTCAAGGCTAATTATTGCGATGTCGCATACTCACAGCCCGTGTGATACCGAACACCCAACTCCTCTACTGGTCAGTCTCACAAAGCTCGTTTGTGAAACTATTGCGTTCAAGGAATAGCCTCAGCGAGTGGATCCGCTTTGAAGTTTCTTTCCATGTCTCTCTATATCTCAAGTTCGCGGAGAAAACCATCTCCCGAAATGAGCAATACCTGTCTTAGAATGTCTGGATGTCAGATGGGACCTAGCTCATAGATGAACTCCAAATCCAAACTTCTCAGACTGTATCGTCAACTGAACTTAATCAGTATCCTGCGCCATGCCTCCCTCAGTATTGCCTTGGATCACCTATCCAAAATACTGCCCCTCGTCAGAAGGAAAACTACAACTCTGACGATCACCCTGTCGTCCATGTCACCTTGGAAGTCTGGAGTGATAACCGTCTCCTAAAAGAGGCAGCCGTTATCATATCCCTAGAACATTCACTTATGTTCTAAAAATGCTTCCGACTGTTTCCCCAGGATTGGATCAATATCAACTTATTGCACCTACTGCAAGAACAACATCTGGTGTGGTACTTGACATCTCATAAAATGCTGTCCAAGTACCCTGATTGGGAAACCACCCAAATCTAGATCCAGTAACCAGTATGTCTAATGTAATGTCCAAGTCCTATGTGGAGAAAACACTGTGTGACGACCAAAGTATAACCGATCGTAGTATAGGAATATCACTTCCTACTACCTTCTCAACAGATCCATCCCCTATTCTGATGACGTCAAACCTATGACTGTCACATCAGAAATAGATGATCTATCTCCGCTATATCTGCTTTAGCCTATAAATAGACATAATCCTGATATCCACCAATGCTTCCGCTGCTCCCACTGACTACGACAACCCTCTGACAGAGTCATATAGACGTGCACTTCTAAAGCTAGTTTAGAACGACGCTATACTCATCCTCCTGCCGGGTCTCGCAGTCTGGAACAACAACAATGGCAAGTGTGGGTAAACAAGAACTTCCCTGTCACCGTCCTTGAGGCTACCGGAGTACCTCTCGGGTGCCTGGAGTTACCCACCTTATCTGCGGAGTGGCCAATGGAATGTCAAATCAGATTGAATCTTTAGGTTCCTTATCAAATCTTCAGTAATCGTTTGCGGTTCTGGAATCACTTCCAGTTCTACCATACTCCCACTACTGTTTTTGAAAAAATCCATTTTTATTAAAACTGTGGCGAGTCAAGAACAATATCACTATTGATCTTTCTTATGGTAGAAAGTCAACCCTCGTCATAGCCTGGGTCAACCCACAAACAGCCATTACAGAAACGTGCCTTGAGTTATCCAGAGTCTGGTTTTAATCATAAGCCGGACAACTCCCCGTACCTTAACAACGTTAAGATACGAACTGTTCTATATACAATATAGAAACAGAGGCACTGATTTAATTTAACCAGATTCAAATCATGCAGCTATCTCCAGTGCATGTCAACTAAATGGAGAGAGGCCGATCAGCGTTACTCAACTTAGGAATGCTTCCAATTATGAGTAACCTGAAAGAGAAGCAATTTCTCTTTATCATTACTATCAACTGAATACCATACACAAGTATCTACATCTTCGATCACTTGAAGAATCCCGATACTTGCTACACCTGGTTCTCTACTGTATTCAAATACCTATAACTCCTCAAAACTTAGACCCTGTGTTTCTACGAAACACATGTCTAAGAACTAGAGAAGTTAAAAGTAAACAGAATATAGTATGAGGACCAACCCCTCCGTCCTAATGGACACTGGACAACATACAATACTCTGTATAAGTCCTTTGAGTCTGATAACTCTTTCACTGTGTATCGTAGGTTGAAAACTGTACTTATGGTTAAGAAGAATTACACCGCTGTTTAATGCTCCTTACCTAACCATCCACTGATATAGGTAAATGTCATCGACATAATATCAAAAGGTATATCTCACTCTATGAAAATAGACGTACAGATATATCAATTTGAAATTGGTGCACAACAGCGGATATTCAAAACCAAATATTTGCCGACTGGCAAACAACCCAGGTGATCTCCTCAAATATCACCGATTACAACGAATCCCGATATAATGAGGATGATCACCCAATTCCCAATGACTTACTCCCACTCATCATCTGTAAAACCATACAGATGTGAGAATCATACCTGGTAAATACATACCCTGGAGTAAGTATCTAATCGGGAAATCAGTTTTCTTTTAACAGTATACAGTGAACTGAAACATTGAAATGTTTCGATGGGGTATCCTGGTATTCTTAGTAATGCCTGTTGGAGATAGTGCCCTCAGAGTCAATTATTAGGTCACAGGTACGTGATTGTAATGATTGAGGGAGGACCTATCCCGGTAAGACAGTCTTACTCGAGATGATAGTATGCTATCTGGTTTACCTTTATCATCGTGTACTGCTTTAGGTGACCTGACACGTCGCTATTACACGTTGATAGAGCCCCTAGGATTCTTGCTTGACCACCAGCAGTATGAGGGCGATCATATAAGTGGGAGCTGGGGGTCTATAAGCTTATCCTTAAAAGGTCCCTAGTCGTGGGAGTTTCGAGACTGGGCATCGATACTCCATTAGTAGACTAGTGTATACAGTCGAGACCCCGACGAGGGGCGGTGGCCGGTCTCACAAGTCACTGGTGTCAGTAGGATCACCTAAGATGTATACAGGTGCTCATTGGGTTATGAGTACACCGGACAGGACTCGCCGGGAACCTGCTAGTTGGTCATATACCAGACGTCAGATGGCAGTTCCCAGGTGACATGTGTGCAGGTTAGTTCATCGACCTGGGGATCGTCATTTGTCTCGTGTGAGTTCCCACTGTACTTTGATTACTACCCTACCACGGCTCAAAGGAGTCGTGCAAACAGGTTTTAGTTGGGTACAGTCCCGAGCCACATGGAGGCAGTGAGCGTATCTTCAGGGGTTCGTCTCTCCCGGTATTGGGGGTGAGGTCGTGCTGTGTCTAGGAGAGCCATTACACAAAGTCCTTGGCCAAGGCAAGGAGATTTACTGGTAGGTATTCCAGTAGTATCTCAGGGTGTTCTGGGCTACACTCCGACACGACTTGTACCGCTTTTGGGGGTCTGACTTTTACCAACCCCCTAGGCCCGCCATGCGATGCTCATAGACGAACGGACCGGACTGCACGGATATTGTCACTAACAGGCTCAGTAGGGTGTCAGGATGAGTTTACTCATCGACGTCCCTTTTGGTCAATAGCTGGTGGCCCGTCACGTATTGGCTTATACCTCTGACGTGCTAGTGGTTAAATCCACAGCCATAGTATTGACGAGTCTTTAGAGTCCACCACACTTTCAGTTACTCAGCTTTCGGGCGAAAGGCTGTAGAGGCCGTATGGAGATATGGCAAGGTCCGATCAGATACGTGCGGTATTGCACGGATCAGGATCGGACAGTTTTGTACTAGTGGCCGTATCGTTATATGGCAGGGTTCGATCAGATACGTGCGGTATTGCACGGATCAGGATCGAACGGTTTTTACTAGCCGGCTTTGGTTTAAGCCGGTCCTAGTTTAGTACAGTGTAGATTTTGTCTTATTGCATTTGTATCCGGACGGAATATAGATGCGGGTGTGTATGCACAGTATCGGGGTTTTCCTGTAATTTATTACGGGACCAGTTTTCTGGAGTTGCCAGTTTGCATTCCGTCCCGGCCGTTTTTCCTTTGTTCTTTCCCGGCCGGACTTTTCCGATGGAGGGTGTTATTTGCAATTGTGCAAATAACATTTGTGGAGGGAGTTTCTTGTAAAAGATTGATTATGATAGCTTTCATTTCCATTCAACCATGCTTTTGCTTTATGAGATTTGATTGTGATAAAGTGAGGGTATGGGTTTAATAGTAACAAGCATGGTTGTATGTTTCTTTGTCCCTTGGATGTGGTCACCTCTTCTTCACTCCTACACTCACCTCCCTCATATGATATATGGTTTTTCCTCCACCATTCTTCTTACTTGATGAAAGAAGCTTTTCCATGGTTGAGAGAAAGAAAAAGATGAGAGTTTTCATTCTTGAGGTTTTCATTCTTGATCTCTTTTCATGCTAAGAAAAATGCAAGCACCATTTTTCTTATCTTGTTTCCTCCATCATCTACAAATGGCAACAAACCCCAAAGTGAGACATCCACTCTACACTACACTTCCTACAGCATATCTTGAGCATGTCGAGTTGCCGGCTTCATGCGCGAGTTGCCTCGGTATTGAGGTGGGAGCCCGTAAAAGTACCCGGCTTCGTGGTGCCCTTTTCCGACGAGGAGGAGATGGACGGAGTTCCCGCGAGGAGATCGGAGTGGAGATGAAGACCGGAGGACTTGGATCGTCGGTATATATCTCTATTCCCATTCTTGTAGATAGCTTAGACTAGTTAATGGTCCGATCCGGTTAAAGTGCGCGGTGGTGCCGGTTTGCAAAGTCCGCAAAAATTTTAGTTATTCACCGCTTCCGCATTCCGGCGTCGGATTGACGGCCGGGGCGCCGCCGTGCACTTACAGTGGTATGAGAGCCTCGCCATTAACTTCGTCTAGCTTTTGTGTAATGTGTTTTACGTTTCCGATCGAACAAAATCCCGAAAACCCGTATTTCTTTGCACATCAGTTTCTGTCGAATTTTTTTTGAGTCCAAAAATTTTTCAGGTGGTCTCAGAATGATGTGCAGGGAAAACTAAGCACACTGTAAAAATTTGGTACCTCGATCTCCCCATACCGCCGCGGAAGGGCGGCCAAATCCCTGCTTTGGCCGCGCTTCCGCCGCGGATATTACTGTTCACCACCCCAAATTTTTTCAGTGTGTTTCTGAGTGATAATTGTGGTTTTTGGAATATTAAAATTGGGCCCAGGTTTTCTGTGGTTGCTACAGTTTTGTTTGGGGGCCCACTTGTTAATGTTTGATCAATCGGAAAATTTTAAACACATTTTTCACAGTATTTACATTATATCTGCGACCGTGAATGTCACTTGATCGGTAAATCCGGTCTAACTGCTATAGCCCGGTTAGACGGATTTGCGAACGTGACTTTCACGTTGATGTTCTATGTATTTGCTGTGATGTTGCGGATCGGTCGTGGGATAGCCTGGATGCAATGCTAGTACAGTTGTGGTTGTATAATGTACATTTGATATTGCGGGGCGAGCGTCCGACATGTGGACTGCCGTCACTGCCTGTTTGTATTATTCTTTTGGGGCACGACCTGGTTGCGGTCGATGTACCCGGTGTATGTATATTTTACTTTCTGTACTAGGATTGCCCCGCGGAGGGGTGCACGGATAACCGGGTTCTGGAGGGCAACAAGCCCGCATCTCATGGCATTGGGACGGAAGGGGCTTCACTCCAGGATTGGCGGACTATTCGCCGCACCCGTAGGGGGTACAGGTTGACCCAGGAGGGGTGCCCAAGTGACCGGATTCCGTGAAGTGCTGGGTGGTCCATTCACGGTGCTGAAGGGGGCTGCCTCGCTTCAGGTTTTGGCGGGTGACTTGCCGCGCCCGTAGGGGTCTAGGATTTCATTGCACAGGCTATCCACACGACCAGGGGAACGTCGGGTTTCAGCGGCTCTGTGAAACCCGGGGATCCCAGATATCTGTATTGTTTCTGTGATGCTGTTCATTCTCTGTGATGTTGCATTTTATTCACGCCTTGAGCGAATATAATATATTGGTATATATATTAATAGATGTTGTATATGTTTTGCATCCGCGCTAGTCCAGTCCCCGCTCTGTCGTTAGTTAGCTAACCTAACGGGTAATGACGGGACCCAGTGGCGAATGCGGATGGCATATACGTACGTCAGTATATTTTCGTTCTTTGTGGTGTGATCAATTGATGGGACTGCATTGATTCGGATCAATGCAAGTTAAAAACAAACCTAATCTGATGTTGTTGGAACACTTTTCAAAAAGCTGTTATTGCAAGGACGTTCACTTTTGTTTTGCATCGCGGTATTCATTTAGAATATCCTGCTCCTCAGTCGACGAGGCAAGGGCCGAGATCCCTTCACCGGGAGTGACCCCTTGGACAGAAGTTTGCGTCAGGGCATTAACTTCACTATAGCCGATTACTTTTGCTTTGCACCGTGGTATTCAGTTGGAATATCCTGCACCCCATTCTACGGGGAAAGAGCCGAGATCCCTTCACCGGGAGTGACCTCTTTAGCGGAAGTTGTCGTCACTATATTTCTAAAAAGCTATCCGTTCCTTCAACGATATCAAGTTCTTTACGTTAAAGGTTTTCGCCAGAAACCATTCGTAGCCCTCCGTCGTTTCAGACGGGTAGCACGTAGTATTCATGCTATGTTTGTTGACCTTCGTCAAGACATAGTGTATGGTAGCTGCTTGTTACCTTTCTGCTGCATAGATAGATGCGTTGGTTTGGGACAGTCGTACAGCCTTGTTGACCTTCGTCAAGGGCTTGTACGGGTGGATTCAAATTAACCTGGATAATGACGGGTAGAACTTGACATGTGACTTATGATTTGTTGACCTTCGCCAAGGTCATAAGAGCATGGGGCAAAAATCACATCGGGAGTTTCAAAAGTACTGAAACTTGCCAGATATGCGCATACCTTCTGGAGTGTGATACCGTGAGCGGATTCCGTCACGTTGTCATGCGATGAGAGTTGGATCCCGATTCCCACTGATGAGTTGGTTTACTCCTCGGATGACCCCGACTAATTCTTCTTTCAGGTTTGGAGGAGAATTTGAGGTACAGTGGGAGGTTTCCAGATTAGATAAATTGGTAACTATTCTGATCTAGGTTAGAGTGCACGCTGAGTGTTTCTTTTCTCTCTCTCTTTGGCAGCGACCATTGACCCGACCCTAAGACTTTGACTCAGTGACCAAGTTGACCTAACCTTCTTAACACTGGCTTTTGGATTGTCAGAGTTGCAGACCTCATTGCCACTCCTACTTTTACCCTTTTCTCCAGGACACCCCGTATTACTGCGAACGTCCACTTCCATTGGACAAAACCATCGTATGGTTAGATACGAACTCGAAGGAATTCGAGGATGGTTTCCGGTTCTGGAGAAAACGGATAGGATTATTCAGTTGTCTTTTCCTTTTACCCTCTCTCAGGTTACGAGTACTCCTTGGTTTAGGGGTAGTACACCTATTACGCAAATTGGATTGTCTTCTTCCAAACCTTAGGCTGGTGCCGACCGGTAGGGAATGAAGAAAACCAATTAGCATAACGATGGTGTGCAGAAGGTATTAAGTTCAGACAAAGCAAGGGATTAGTAAGAGGACAAAGTAAATTGCAACAGATATTCACGACCAAACCAAATATTTCGTTACCACTCCCACATCACCTTTGTATTTCTCCAGGACACTCCGTATCACTACGAAGATCCACAGTTTATTTGGATAATCCATCGTATGGTTATATACGAACTCGAAAGGAACTTGTTCCAGTTCGGGGATGGATCCTGGTTCAGGAGAAATAGGAATAAAGTACATTCAGGTGTCTTTTATCTTCACCTTCTCTCGCGTTGCGAGTGCTCCTAGGATTAGGACAGTACACCCTTTATGCTTATTGGATAGTCTTCTTCCAAACCATAGGCTGGTGCCGAACGGTAGGGAAGGAAGAAAACCATTTGGCCTAAAGGGGTGTGCAGAAGGTAAAGACTAAAGACATATGAAGGGATTTGGAGAGGTGGCAAAGAATTATACGGTTATAGTTGTGAATTTGGATAATGGAAGAGGCATTACTAAGAATACCGGGATACCCCACCGAAACATTTCAATGTTTCAGTTTCACTATGTACTGTTAAAAGAAAAACTGATTTCCCGATTAGATACTTACTCCAGGGTATGTATTTACCAGGTATGATTCTCACATCTATATGGTTTTACAGATGATGAGTGGGAGTAGGTTATTGGGAATTGGGTGATCATCCTCATTATATCGGGATTCGTTGTAATCGGTGATATTTGAGGAAATCACCTGGGCTGTTTGCCGGTCGGCAAATATTTGGTTTTGAATATCCGCAGTTATGCACCAATTTCAAATTGATATATCTGTACGTCTATTTTCATAGAGTGAGATATACCTTTCTGAAATTATGTCTACGACATTTACCTATATCAGTGGATGGTTAGGTAAGGAGCATTAAACAGCGGTGTAATTCTTCTTAACCATAAGTACAGTTTTCAACCTACGACACACAGTGAATGAGTTATCAGACTCAAGGGACTTATACAGAGTATTGTATGTTGTCCAGGGTCCATCAGGACAGAGGGGTTGGTCCTCGTACTACATTCAGTTTACTTATGACTTCTCTAATTTTTAGACAGGTGTTTCGTGGAAACACAGGGTCCGAATTTGGAGAAGTTATAGGTATTTGAATAGAGTAGAGAACCAGGTATAGCAAGTATCGGGATTCTTCAAAGAGATCGAAGATGTAGATACTTGTGTATGGTATTCAGTTGATAGTAATGATAAAGAGATCTTGCTTCTCTTTCAGGTTACTCATAATTGGAAGTATTCCTAAGTTGAGTAACGCTGATCGGCCTCTTTCCATTTAGTTGACATGCGCTGGGGACAGCTGCATGATTTGAATCTGGTTAAATTAAATCAGTGCCTCTGTTTTTATATTGGATATAGAACAGTTCATATCTTAACGATGTTAAGGTACGGGGAGTTGTCCGGTTTATGATTAAAACCAGACACTGGATAACTCAAGGCACTTTTCTGTAATGGCTGTTTGTGGGTTGACCCAGGTTATGACGCGGGTTGATTTTCTACCATCTGGATGAACAATAGCAATATTGTTCTAGACTCGCCACAGTTTTATTAAAAATGGATTTTTTCAGAAAACAGTAGTGGGAGTATGGTAGAACTGGAAGTGATTCCAGAACCACAAACGATTACTGAAGATTTGATAAGAAACCTAAAGATTCAATCTGGATTGACATTCCATTGGCCACTCCGCAGATAAGGTGGGTAACTTCAGGCACCCGAGAGGTACTACGGTAGCCTCAAGGACGGTGACAGGGAAGTTCTTGTTTACCCACAATTGCCATTGCTGTTGTTCCAGGTTACGAGACCCGGCGGGAGGATGAGTATAGCGTCGTTCTAAACTAGTTTTAGAAGTGTACGTCTATATGACTCTGCCAGAGGGTTGTCGTAGTCAGTGGGAGCAGCGGAAGCATTGGTGGACAGGTAGCTTATGTCTATTTATAGACTAGAGCAGATATAGCGGAGATAGATCATCTATTTCTGACATGACAGTCATGGGTTTGACTTCATCAGAATAGGGGATGGATCTGTTGAGAAGGTAGTAGGGTGTGATATCCTGGTATTTGGATGATATACACAGAGTAGGAAAAGAAACTCCTACACTACGATCGGTTATACTTTGGTCGTCACACAGTTGTTTCTCCACAAAGGAAATGGATTTTATATCCGACATGCTGGTTACTAGATCTATGGTTTTAGATCTAGATTTGGGTGGTTTCCCAATCAGGATACTTGACAGCATTCTAAGAGTATTTAGGATGGACGACTCCTGGCACGGTAGTGTACCTGCAGGTAATGGAGTCACCCTCTCCAAAGGTGTCTTACAGACTAAAGGGGAGAGGGACGGGCATGATTGGCAGATCACTTGCTCAGGCAATTGAGTCAATCGTGAGATGTCAAGTACCACACCAGATGTTGTTCTTGCACTAGATGCAATAAGTTGACATTAATCCAATCCTGGAGAAACAAACGGAAGCAGTTTTAGAACATAAGTGGATGTTCTAGCGATATGATAACGACAGCCTCATTCAGGAGACAGTTATCATTCCAGGCTTCCAAGGTGACATGGACGACAAGGAGGTTGTCAGAGTTATAGTTTTCCTTCTGATGAGGGGCAGTATTTTGGACAGGTGGTCCAAGGCAATACTGAGGGAGGCATGGCGCGCAGGATACTGATTAAGTTCAGTTGACGATACAGTCTAAGAAGTTTGGATTTGGAGTTCATTTATGAGCTATGTCCCATCAGACATCCAGGCACATTCTAAGACAAGTATTGCTCATTTCGGGAGATGGGTTTCTCCGCGAACTTGAGATATAGAGAGACATAGAAAGAAACAACTGAGCGGATCCACTCACTGAGGCTATTCCTCGAACGCAATAGTTCCGCAAACGAGCTTTGTGAGACTGACTAGTAGAGGAGTTGGATGTTCGGTATCACACGGGCTGTGAGTATGCGACATCGCAATAATTAGCCTTGAGTGCAAGTGGGAGATTGTTGGAGATAGTGCCCTCAGAGTCAATTATTAGGTCACAGGTACGTGATTGTAATGATTGAGGGAGGACCTATCCCGGTAAGACAGTCTTACTCGAGATGATAGTATGCTATCTGGTTTACCTTTATCATCGTGTACTGCTTTAGGTGACCTGACACGTCGCTATTACACGTTGATAGAGCCCCTAGGATTCTTGCTTGACCACCAGCAGTATGAGGGCGATCATATAAGTGGGAGCTGGGGGTCTATAAGCTTATCCTTAAAAGGTCCCTAGTCGTGGGAGTTTCGAGACTGGGCATCGATACTCCATTAGTAGACTAGTGTATACAGTCGAGACCCCGACGAGGGGCGGTGGCCGGTCTCACAAGCCACTGGTGTCAGTAGGATCACCTAAGATGTATACAGGTGCTCATTGGGTTATGAGTACACCGGACAGGACTCGCCGGGAACCTGCTAGTTGGTCATATACCAGACGTCAGATGGCAGTTCCCAGGTGACATGTGTGCAGGTTAGTTCATCGACCTGGGGATCGTCATTTGTCTCGTGTGAGTTCCCACTGTACTTTGATTACTACCCTACCACGGCTCAAAGGAGTCGTGCAAACAGGTTTTAGTTGGGTACAGTCCCGAGCCACATGGAGGCAGTGAGCGTATCTTCAGGGGTTCGTCTCTCCCGGTATTGGGGGTGAGGTCGTGCTGTGTCTAGGAGAGCCATTACACAAAGTCCTTGGCCAAGGCAAGGAGATTTACTGGTAGGTATTCCAGTAGTATCTCAGGGTGTTCTGGGCTACACTCCGACACGACTTGTACCGCTTTTGGGGGTCTGACTTTTACCAACCCCCTAGGCCCGCCATGCGATGCTCATAGACGAACGGACCGGACTGCACGGATATTGTCACTGACAGGCTCAGTAGGGTGTCAGGATGAGTTTACTCATCGACGTCCCTTTTGGTCAATAGCTGGTGGCCCGTCACGTATTGGCTTATACCTCTGACGTGCTAGTGGTTAAATCCACAGCCATAGTATTGACGAGTCTTTAGAGTCCACCACACTTTCAGTTACTCAGCTTTCGGGCGAAAGGCTGTAGAGGCCGTATGGAGATATGGCAAGGTCCGATCAGATACGTGCGGTATTGCACGGATCAGGATCGGACAGTTTTGTACTAGTGGCCGTATAGTTATATGGCAGGGTTCGATCAGATATGCGGTATTGCACGGATCAGGATCGAACGGTTTTTACTAGCCGGCTTTGGTTTAAGCCGGTCCTAGTTTAGTACAGTGTAGATTTTGTCTTATTGCATTTGTATCCGGACGGAATACAGATGCGGGTGTGTATGCACAGTATCGGGGTTTTCCTGTAATTTATTACGGGACCAGTTTTCTGGAGTTGCCAGTTTGCATTCCGTCCCGGCCGTTTTTTCCTTTGTTCTTTCCCGGCCGACTTTTCCGATGGAGGGTGTTATTTGCAATTGTGCAAATAACATTTGTGGAGGGAGTTTCTTGTAAAAGATTGATTATGATAGCTTTCATTTCCATTCAACCATGCTTTTGCTTTATGAGATTTGATTGTGATAAAGTGAGGGTATGGGTTTAATAGTAACAAGCATGGTTGTATGTTTCTTTGTCCCTTGGATGTGGTCACCCTCTTCTTCACTCCTACACTCACCTCCCTCATATGATATATGGTTTTTCCTCCACCATTCTTCTTACTTGATGAAAGAAGCTTTTCCATGGTTGAGAGAAAGAAAAAGATGAGAGTTTTCATTCTTGAGGTTTTCATTCTTGATCTCTTTTCATGCTAAGAAAAATGCAAGCACCATTTTTCTTATCTTGTTTCCTCCATCATCTACAAATGGCAACAAACCCCAAAGTGAGACATCCACTCTACACTACACTTCCTACAGCATATCTTGAGCATGTCGAGTTGCCGGCTTCATGCGCGAGTTGCCTCGGTATTGAGGTGGGAGCCCGTAAAAGTACCCCGGCTTCGTGGTGCCCTTTTCCGACGAGGAGGAGATGGACGGAGTTCCCGCGAGGAGATCGGAGTGGAGATGAAGACCGGAGGACTTGGATCGTCGGTATATATCTCTATTCCCATTCTTGTAGATAGCTTAGACTAGTTAATGGTCCGATCCGGTTAAAGTGCGCGGTGGTGCGGTTTGCAAAGTCCGCAAAAATTTAGTTATTCACCGCTTCCGCATTCCGGCGTCGGATTGACGGCCGGGGCGCCGCCGTGCACTTACAATGCCTCTACCATTATCCAGATTCACAACTATAACCGCATAATTCTTTGCCACCTCTCCAAATCCCTTTATATGTCTTTAGTCGTTACCTTCTGCACACCCCTTAGGCCAAATGGTTTTCTTCCTTCCCTACCGTTCGGCTCCAGCCTATGGTTTGGAAGAAGACTATCCAATAAGCATAATGGGTGTACTGTCCTAATCCTAGGAGCACTCGCAATGCGAGAGAAGGTGAAGATAAAAGACAACTGAATGTACTTTATTCTTATTTCTCCTGAACCAGAATCTATCCCCGAACTGGAACAAGTTCCTTTCGAGTTCGTATATAACCATACGATGAAATATCCAAATAAACTGTGGATCTTCGTAGTGATACGGAGTGTCCTGGAGAAAAACAAAGGTGATTTAGGATTGGCGAAGAGATACTTGGTTTGGTCGTGAATATCAGTCGCAATTTACTTTGCCCTCTTACTAATCCCTTGCTTTGTCTTAATCTTAATACCTTCTGCACACCGTTTAGGCTAATTGGTTTTCTTCATTCCCTACCGGTCGGCACCAGCCTAAGGTTTGAAGAAGACTATCCAATTTGCGTAATAAGCGTACTATCTCCTAAACCAAGGAGTACTCACAAATTGAGAGAAGGTAAAAGGAAAAGACAACTGAATAGTCCTATTCGTTTTCTCCAGAACCGGAAACCATCCTCGAATTCCTTCGAGTTCGTATCTAACCATACGATGGCTTTGTCCAATGGAAGTGGACGTTCGCAGTAATACGGGGTGTCCTGGAGAAAAGGGTAAAAGTAGGAGTGGCAATGAGGTCTGCAACTCTGACAATCCAAAAGCCAATGTTAAGAAGGTTCGGTCAACTTGGTCACTGAGTCATAGTCTTGGGTCGGGTCAATGGTCGCTGCCAAAGAGAGAGAGAAAAGAAACACTCAGCGTGCACTCTAACCTAGATCAGAATGGTTATCACTTTATTTAATCTGGAAACCTCCCACTGTATCTCAAATTCTCCTCCAAACCTGAAAGAAGAATTAGTCGGGGTCACCCGAGGAGTAATCCAACTCATCAGTGGGAATCGGGATCCAACTATCATCGCATGATAACGTGACGGAATCCGCTCACGGTACCACACTCAAGAAGGTATGCGCATATCTGGAAAGTTTCAGTTCTTTTGAAACTCCCGATGTGATTTTTACCCCATGCTCTTATGACCTTGACTTTGGCCAACAAATCATAAGTCACATGTCAAGTTCTGCCCGTCATTCTCCAGGTTAATTTGAGCCCACCCGTACAAGCCCTTGACTTTGGCCAACAAGGCTATACGACTGCCCCAAACCAACGCATCTATCTATGCTACATATGAATAACCAACAGCTACCAAACACTGTGCCTTGACTTTGGCCAACAAACACAGCTTGAATACTATTGACTACCCATATGAAACGACGGAGGGCTACGAATGGTTTCTGGCGAAAACCTTTAACGTAATGAACTTGATATCGTTGAAGGAACGGATAGCTTTTTAGAAAATATAGTGACGAAAACCTTTACTAAAGAGGTCACTCCGGTGAAGGGATCTCGGCTCTTTCCCCGTAGAATGAGGTGCAGGATATTCTAACTGAATACCACGATGCAAAGCAAAAGTAATCGGCTATAGTGAAGTTAATGCCCTGACGCAAACTTCTGTCTAAGGGGTCACTCCCGGTGAAGGGATCTCGGCCCTTGCCTCGTCGACTGAGGAGCAGGATATTCCAAATGAATACCACGATGCAAAACAGAAATGAACGTCCTTGCAATAACAGCTTTTTGAAAAGTGTTCCAACAACATCAGATTAGGTTTGTTTAACATGCATTGATCCGAATCAACGCAGTCCCATCAATTGATCACACCACAAAGAACGAAAATATACTGACGTACGTATATGCCATCTGCATTCGCCACTGGGTCCCGTCATCACCCGTTAGGTTAGCTAACTAACGGCAGAGCGGGGACTGGACTAGCGCGGATGAAAAACATATACAACATCTACTAATATATATACCAATATATAGTATTCGCTCAAGGCGTGAATAAAATGCAACATCACAGAAATGTACAGCATCACAGAACAATACAGATATCTGGGATCCCCGGGTTTCACAGAGCCACTACTGAAACCCGACGTTCCCCTGGTCGTGTGGATAGCCTGTGCAATGAAAACCTATACCCCCTACGAGTGCGGCGAATAGCCAGCCAATCCTGGAGTGAAGCCCCCTCCGTCCCAATGCCATGAGATGCGGGCTTGTTGCCCTCCAGAACCCGGCTATCCGTGCACCCCTCCGCGGGATAACCCTAGTACAGAAAGTAAAATATACATACACCGGGTACATCGACCGCAACCAGGTCGTGCCCCAAAAGAATAATACAAACAGGCAGTGACGGCAGTCCACATGTCGGACGCTCGCCCCGCAATATCAAATGTACATAATACAACAGCACTGTACTAGCATTGCATCCAGGCTATCCCCCACGACCGATCCGCAACATCACAGCATAAACACAGAACATCAACGTGAAAGTCACGTTTGCAAATCCGTCTAACCGGGCTATAGCAGCTAGACAGGATTTACCGATCGAGTGACATTCACGGTCGCAGATATAATGTAAATACTGTGAAAAATGTGTTTAAAATTTTCCGATTGACCAAAAATTAACAAGTGGGCCCCCAAGCAATACTGTAGCACTCACAGAAATAATTGGCCCAATTTTAATATTCCAAAACACCTAAATTCAACCCAGAAGCCCACTAGAAAAACCCGGCCCATTGATCCTTACAAACTGCGGCGGAACCGCGGCCCCAAGTGGGAATTGGCCGCGGTTCCGCGCTCCTGTTGAAAGGTCAATGACTCGAATTTTCCCAGATGTCTTAGAACTCTCTGCACATCATTCTGAGACCACCTGAAAAAATTTTAGACTTCAAAAAATTTCAACAGAAACTGATGTGAAGGAAAAATACGGTTTTTGGAATTTTGGTCGATCGGAACTGAAAAACACATCAAACGAAGCTAGACGAAATTAATGGCGAGGCTCTGATACCAATGTAAGTGCACGGCGGCGCCCCGGCCGTCAATCCGACGGCCAAATGCGGAAGCGGTGATAAACTTTAATTTTGCGGACTTAGCAAACCGGCACCACCGCGCACTAAACATCCGGATCGTAACCATTAACAAGTCTAAGCTAACTAGAAGATGGGTTAGAGATATACCGACTGATCCGAGTCCTCCGGTCTTCATCTCCACCCCGATCTTCTCGCGGGATCTCCGGTCGTCGCCTCTTCACCGGAAGGGCACCACGTCGCCTGCATCTTTTACGGGCTCCCGCCTCAATACCGAGGCAACTCGGGCGCGAAGTAGGCTAGCCGACGCGTCCAAGATTTGCTGTAGAATAGAGTAGAATAGCTGTCTCTTTGGGGTTTAGGAGGTTGCCACGATGGAGGAATTTTTTATAAGAATTTTTCCATTGATGCTTGCAAGAAAAATCTTGGAGCATGCTAAGAAAAAGAGCTCGGCCAAACAAAGTTTTGAGCTCACTGGAAAATGATCTGGGAAGCATGCATCTTTACTTGCTGTGAAAAGAAACAGCACCCTTCAATTTATTAATGCACAAATTAAAACATGCACTAATGAAATCCACCCTTCACAGCGCACACACACACACTCTAATGGGGGGGCCCACGAAAATCAATCATGAAGGAAATGGCCACACAAATTAAACCTCTCCCTTTTTTTTTTTTTACAGAACAGTGGCCGGCCCCCAATTCTAGTTTCCATCACAATAAATGCATGAAAAACCCATACCCCCTCTAATCACAATAAATGCAAGTGATGGTGCAAGGCAATATGCAAAGAACCCCTCCACAAGATGTTATCTGCAAATTGCAAATAATACCCTCCAATGAAAAGTCCGGCCGTGAAGGAACAATGAAAAACCGGCCGGAACGGAATGCAAACTGGCAACCCCAGAAAACTGGTCCCATAATAAATTACAGGAAAACCCCGATACTATGCATACACACCCGCATTTGTATTCTGACCGGATACAAATGCAAAGAGACAAAACTACACTATCAAATACCAAGATCCGGCTTAACCCAAAGCCGGCTAGTAAAAACTGTCCGATCACGATCTGTGTAATACCGCACGTATCTGATCGAACCCTGCCATATCTCCATACAGCCTCTACAGCGTTTCGCCCGAAAGCTGAGTAACTGAAAGTGTGGTGGACTCTAAAGACTCGTCAATACTATGGCTGTGGATTCAACCACTAGCACGTCAGAGGTATAAGCCAATACGTAACGGGCCACCAGCTATTGACCAAAAGGGACGTCGATGAGCGAACTCATCCTGACACCCTACTGAGCCTGTCAGTGACAATATCCGTACAGTCCGGTCCGTTCGTCTATGAGCATCGCATGTCGGGCCTAGGGGGTTGGTAAAAGTCAGACCCCCAAAAGCGGTACAAGTCGTGTCGGAGTGTAGCCCAGAACACCCTGAGATACTACTGGAATACCTACCAGTAAATCTCCTGCCTTGGCCAAGGACTTCATGTAATGGCTTTCCTAGACACAGCGCGACCTCACCCCCAATACCGGGAGAGACGAAACCCCCGAAGATCCGCTCACTGCCTCCATGTGGCTCGGGACTGTACCCAACTAAAACCTGTTTGCACGACTCCTTTGAGCCATGGTAGGGTAGTAATCAAAGCACAGTGGGAACTCACACGAGACAAATGACGATCCCCAGGTCGATGAACTAACCTGTACACATGTCACCAGGGAACTGCTATCTGACGTCAAGTATAATCCCAACTAGCAGGTTCCCGGCGAGTCCTGTCCGGTGTACTCATAACCCAATGAGCACCTGTATACATCTTAAGTGAAGCAACTGACACCAGTGGCTTGTGAGACCGGCCACCGCCCCTCGTCGGGGTCTCGACTGTATACACTAGTCTACTATGGAGAATCGATGCCCTGTCTCGAATCTCCCACGACTAGGGACCTTTTAAGGATGTGCTTATAGACTCCAGCTCTCACATATATGATCGCCCTCATACTGCTGGCAGTCAAGCACGAATCCTAGGGGCTCTATCAACGTGCAATAGCGACCTGTCAGGTCACCTAAAGCAGTACACGATGATAAAGGTAAACCAGATAGCATACTATCATCTCGAGTAAGACTGTTGTACCGGGATAGGCCCTCCCTTAATCATTTCAATCACGTGCCTGTGATCCAATAATTGACTCTGAGGGCACTACCTCCAACAGGGCACACTCAGGGGGGGACCAGAGGCCGGACCTACACCCTAAGACCACCACAAGGTGTCCTTGGGGGTGGGTGACCCGAGAGCACCCCATATGGGTGCTCTCGGGTCTGCCTTCCCCTAGGGGCCACCTCAAGGTGGCCCTCAGGGGTGGGTAACCCCCAAGGCCCCCATTCGATAGTTAATTTTAGGATCTTCGCGTTCGCAAACATTTGGGCAGGTTTCGAGTTCGTTTCGACTCCTGGATTGGCTTAAAAGGATCGGTTTTTGAACTTTAGCTCAATGGATTTTTTCAAATGTTAGAAAATTGGTTTAGTTTGCTAATTGCGTGCGGAATTCTAATGTCGCGGTAAATTTACAAGCTTTATGATGTGTATATGTGTTTGGAAACGTCGACTAATTGCTATACGTCGATTAGTCGGGGTTGCACATATCTGTAATGATATCATGTGATGGTACGTGTATATGAATATGTTGGATCTCCATGGATGAATAGCCGGGGATGTGAGGAGCATTTTTATTTTCTTTCATTCATGTAATTTGTAAGAAGCAATGTAATATTATTTTGCGAGGCACATCCGAGTTGAGATTGTAGCCACCGTTGTATAATTTCTTTTTACTGTTTTTGCTCCTAAGATAGACCCAAGGTGGGGTGCACAAACTACCGGGTTCTCGAAGTGCCGAGTTGTCTACTCACTTTGTTGATGGAGGTTGCTTAACTTCGGGAATTTTTTGGGTAGTTTACGGCACCCATAGGGGTCTAGGGTGGGGTTTGGCTATTCATCACGACCGTGGAACCCGTCTTTTATTAAGGGATTAAATGAAATACGGAATTCCTAGTTTATCCAATGTGTTCATCTGTGATCTGGAATGTTTATAAATGCGTGCGACGTATGGCTATTTATATATGAGATATATAATAAACATTGCTTAAGTTTTTCACCTGTGCTAGTCCAACCCCCGCTCTGCCGTTAGTTAAGTAACCTAACGGTGCATGACGGGGCCTCGTGGCAAATGCGGATGGCATAAAGGTACGTTCTATTTTTGTTTCTTTTCTGTGATGTTTAGGAAATGTAAATGATGGGACAACATTAATGTGATTAATGTTAAGAAAAAGAAACCTAAGGATTTTGTAGAATCAATCTTTTTAAAATGGGTAACTCTGGTTTTTGCTTTGCATAATAGTATTCCTTGATGAATATCCAGCACCTCATTCGATGAGGGAACGGTCGAGATCCCTTCACTGGGAGTGACCCTTTTAGAAAAAATAGCAAATGTTACAAAGCACTCGATTTGTTTTTATAGTTGATCAAATTTTTTCTTTGTATCGTGGTATTCATGAATATCCAGCACCTCATTAGAACAGGAAAGAGCCAAGATCCCTTCACCGGGAGTGACCTCTTTAGAAAAATTAGAAAGATACTATAAAAACCAATCGAATTTTAAAACTGGAGCTTAAACTACTCCTTTCACTAAATTCTACAACGATATCAAGCTCAAAGCGTTAAGGGTTTTCATCAAAACCATCCGTTGCCCTCCACCATTTTAGGAAGCAGAGTACTTTGTATTCGTACAACATTTGTTGATTATAGTTAAGGCGTAGTGTACGGTTACTAAGTGATGTCTTCCTACAAAGCATATGATACGATCGATTAGGACATTAGCATGACCTTGTTGACCATAGTTAAGGGTTATGCGAGTGGGTCTAAATCAATCACGAAATGGAGGGTATAACTTGACTAGTGTGTTGACCATAGTTAAGGTCATAAGAAACTAGGGGTAAAAACCATATCGGGAATTTCAAGAGTTGAAATTTGCAATGAGATTGCATAGCTTCTATTTGATAGTTGGATCCCGATCCCACTGTGAGAAAAAGTTACTCCCGGGAGAGTTTTGCACTTTACAATTAGCTAATCCAGTAGGTGTCTAGAAAGGTGTCAACGGGGTTATGCATCTTGGAAAACGAGGTTTATTTTAATTAGGTACATGCGAAAGCACGGGGAACCTCTTTCGGAGTACCGACACTGCCCTGGCCGACCGGTTAGCGAACTTGTAGATTGCATTCAATCCTGGCTAATTTTCTTTTTAAGGTTTGAAGGAAAATTTGATAAAAAGCAGTGGGAGACATCGATTAGATAAGATTAATAACCAATCTAATCATGCAGGAGCGATTGCTGAGTGTCTTCTTTTCTCTCTCCTAATGGAAGATACCTTTGACGGGATTTAAGCTTTTATTAGACAAGAATAAACTCACATGATCGAATTACAAAGAATGGCTGACGAATGTAAATATTGCCCTGACCTATGATAAGGTCGGATACGTCATGACTACTCCATCCCCTCCTAGCCCAGGCCCTGATTCTTCAGTTGCGGATAAAGAAATTCGCAAGACATGGGATATAGACTGTGCAACAGCCAAATGTCTCGCGCTTGCTTCTATGAATAGTGAACATCAGAAGTATCATGAGAAGATGGATGTTCAATCCATCTTTCTCTATAAAAAGGAGTTGTATGGAGAGCAATCTCGCACTCTCCGATACGAGGCATCTCGAAAGTTGTTTCAGATGCGGATGGCTGCTGGCACGTCTGCAGGTGACTATGTATTGAAGATGATAGGACTTATCTGTAACATTTTAGAAATCGTTTTGCGAATTTTCCCGGTTTTGGACAAAATTGTCGGTTTTTCCCGTTTTAACCCGATTTCGATCAAACGACCGTATAAACTTACCGACACCTAGTTTGGCTAAAATAAAGCTTGTGCGCGAACTTTGGGAGTATTTGGGAGGTTTTGGTTCAGATAGATTTTTTCCCAAATAAAATATTATTTTAAGCGGTATTTTGTGCACGTAAATCGGGAAAATTTTCTTTTATGAATAAATTAATTTTGTAACTAGAATTATTTTAGAAGGTTCTTTTTAAATATCTAGATTTTTTTTGGTGACTAAGGGTTTCTTTTTAAAAAGAAAAGAAAAGGGTGTAATGGTGGCATTTTTCATTTAATGTTGCATTTATTGCTTAAGACTAGAAATTTCTTCATTTTAATTACACCAAAACCCCCCTCTCACCCTTGGCCGAGCCTCATCCCCCCCATTTCTGTCCTCAAAAATTCCAAGCTCATTTCTCACTCTTTTTCAATCAAAAACACAAAAAGAATTCCAAAAATAAATCCAAAAATTCTTATATAAAAATTAAACCATTTTTCCTTCACTAATCCTTCATGGATTTTCAACAAAGCTTGATTTTTTGGAAACTAAAATGATGGATCTAATTTCATTTTGGTGTTCTTGAGGAGGTATAATTTCTTACCTTAATCCATAATTAATTGCTTTAATCTTAAACTAGCTAATTTAGTTAGCTATTTATGTACTTATTTTAGCTTTTAATTCATGATTTATTCATTATATTTGGTTTAAGAAATTCATGTTAGGGTTAAATTTTCATTAAGTGATTAGTGTTTATTTGAAGTGTTAAATTGTGTTTTAGAAAAGATTAACCTAGTAGAAATGTTAATTTTTGCTAATGAATATTTTGTTTAATTAAGCAAAGTTGCTTACTAGATTTTTGCTAAAACATAATTAGCGAGTGTTAAAAATATAGGATTGGTTTAGATAGCTTAGTTAGGCTATTTTAAGGTATTTGTAATCGTTAGATATGCGTTATCTTGAATCTAGTGCGATATATTGCGATAGGTTCCTTACTAGATTTCGTGGTTTTTCCGACGTAGGGTTCGTTTGGTAGTTGCGAGGTTATATCTAGTGTATTCCTCGTAATTTTTGTGTTGTGTTGCTCGATCGGGACGATCGGGGTCCAGAATTGGTGTTTTGTAGTTTAGCGACCCCAATTAGGGTTTTGGCCGGTATCGTGCGCGATAGATGCGCTAAGCGCGCAATGTATTTTTCCGGGCGTTTTCGTCGCGTTTCGTTGTCTTTTCGTCATTATAGGATATTTAGCTTATGTGTTGTATTTATGAAATTTTAGGTTCGCAAACAGGGACTTCGGGTGCTGGGGACAAGGGGAAGCAGGTGGTCGGATTTTCATAGCTCAAGACCATCGGTGAGTAGATTTAACATCTACAGGAAAATCGCCCGTATGGCGTTATGCGTCGGGGCGAATATGATATGGTAGCTGCATGTATTTGCATATTAGTTACTTTCATATGAATGCCATTGCATAGCATTATCTGTTGTACTTGACTCGTACCTTTAGATATAACACATTACTGACGGTTCATGTTGCAGGAGCACTAAATTGTATGCTACACCTACACCGTCTGTAATTGCCATGACACGCACAAACACCTACATAAATGATATGGTAGTGGATAGGAATGATTGGAGTAGTAACTCTTATTCTGTTGTGCATATGAAATACTGTGGACACATACATACGTGATATTGCATTGGGCACGAATAGTTGAGATAGTGACCCTTATTCCACTTCACGTATATCTTGCTATAGCTACTTATACATCAAGCATTCATATTGACATGTACACCCACATACTTGATTACATGTAGATATTTAAACCTTGCTACACTTACATGTACACCTCATATGATACTGCATTTGTTTTCGAAGGAATTGGGAACCGCATGATGTGTTTTAAAGCTAGATTCAATTTAAAAAGCGGTTTTTCCTTTATATGCTCATATTGATGTTTTATGTTGCATATATCAGTTTTATATGGATTTTACGCATTGAGATAGGGATTTCAAATGATTTATGGATTTGAGAACCGTGGGGGTATTTTCAAGAAACTATGTATTATTTGAAAACCCGGTTTCTCTTGATATGATATTTGATGCGTCCACCATGTAATTTCTCGGTTCTGAGATTTGGCTTGTGATACCCGATTCGAGGAGCAGGACGCACCGTCTGCGGGTACATGGTGGACCCGGTATGGTACCCCGGGGCGAGTGGTGATTTCGTGGTGCAGACGATAAGCCTGACGGTGGGACCACTACCTACCGGTGATTGTATTTGGACTCTGCGGTTATCATGGAGATACCGACCGGAGTGAGGTATGACATATCGTCAGGGCCAGTCATGGTGACAGCGCCTGAGTTATGATGATTTACGTGTCGATGCTAGACACGGGTTTCATGATGTTTCGAGTGTCGGTGTTTGACACTCAGGTTTTCGTGAGACATGCAGGATGTGAGGGCCGATCTGAGGATGCGGTGCCTGAGGATTTAGGATTTGATGTGTCAGTGAGGGACACTGGTGTTTTTCCATGCTGATGATTTTTGCAAGAGATTTTATATTATATCATCCCACACTCAGGATTATGTTGATATGCATTGTTTCATGTAGTTGTGGTACCCTGATGATGTACCTTTACATGATTGTTGCATATTCACTTATCATACTTATGCTATCGGATTACTTGTGATAGATAGATCGCTGTTCGTGCATACTTGCGATTACTGTATGATGTTATTTACTTTTCACGAGTTGACAACTCAGCCCCTTTGTGCCACAGTTTTTTGCAGGACATACCCTCTGAGTAGTCGTGGCAGGGCGTCTTATCATCTCTACTTTTGCGGATACCGCTATGGTTGGCTGTGAGGCCTTGCTTTTAGGTGGGTTGCGGTTATCTGTTTGTACATTGTATATTTTTTGTTGGATCTAGTATTCTCCATCTACCACTATGTTGTATATGACTTAGAGACGACTTGTGAGGATTCAATGTTATTTTTTTGTGGTGACTTTGGGTGCCGTGCTCGTGGGAGCCGGTTTTGTTGAAAAGTTTTACTTTTTTATACAGTTTTCTTTTATATTTCTTCGCTTCGGCATCGTATATATGTTGTGGTGGTTGTCTCCGCCGTTGGGCGTGATTTTCTCCCGTTTGGGATGCTTTTATTATTATCTATGTTGTACCCGTTTTCGGAGTTAGTTTTTACAAAGGAGGTGCTGCCGAAATTTTTAAGAACGAAAACAAAACTTAAAGATTTTTACTTGAAAAATTCCGAATTTTTAAAACTATGTTTTCTCCGTTGATCCAATTTTGGGTGGTTTAGATTTCTGGGTTTCGGCTTTCTTAAGTTGCGTACGCCTTTAGACGTTACGTAGTTTAAGTGCCGGTTATGGGCCAAATTTGGGTCGTGACATTATCGAAGAACTAGAGGAATTGGGATAGACCATGGAGAACGAACGGTATGTTGATATTATTCTACAGTCCCTCCCCCTGCCTTTACTCAGACATTGTAAACTTCAACATGCACAATATGGAGAAGTCACTTCCTGAACTCCTTAATATGTTGAGGAGTGCAGAGAGCATGCTAAAGGTAGCGAAAACTCTGGCTCTAATTGCTGGTCCATCTTCCTCTTCCAACCCGAAAGCTAAGGCCAAGGGAAGGAAGAAGAAGAGTCCCATCAAGCCGAGAGGAGTGAAAAAAGGCACCAGGAAAGGACAGGATAGGGGCTGCTGCGTCAGGAAGAGGGGAATGCTTCTATTGCTATAAGACTAGGCACTGGAAGTGAAACTGTGTTGCATACCTTGCCAACCTCAAGAAGAAGAAGCATGCTGATGTTTCCACTTCAGGTGTGTTTGTAAAAGAAAACTGTTTTTCAATTAACTCTGCTTCCTTGGTATTAGATACTGGGTCAGGATCTCACATCTGCAATTGTGTGCAGGGGCTGAGAAATAGCTGGTTTTTGAAGAAAGGTGATCACACTCTCCGAGTTGCGAATGGTTCCTCTGTACATGCTGTAGCAGTAGGAGAGTATCACCTTAGTTTGCCGTTGGGTTGTATATTGGTTTTGAACCCATGTTATTTTGTACCTTCGATGTTGTGTAATATTATATCAATATCATTGTTGGACAATGAAGGATATAATTTTGTGTTACAATCTAATATTATGAACATTAACCTTAATCAAGAGTTGATTGGGTTTGGTACATTAAATAACGGAATATACATCCTAAATCAACATACAGTTTTCAATATACAACACACAAACAAAAGAAAGATTTCAGACATAAATGAAGCTTTCATTTGTTATTGTAGACTTGGTCATATTAATGAAACAAGACTAACCAAGCTACATAAAGATGGATATTTAAACTCGTTTGAATATAAATCTTATGCGACCTGCCAGTCTTGTATCAAAGGTAAAATGACCAAAACTCCGTTTACTAGACACGGAGAGAGAGCTACTAAACCCTTAGGCCTCATACATAGTGATGTATGTGGACCATTGTCTACACATATGAGAGATGGTTTTTCATACTTCATAACTTTTACTGATGATTTCTCGAGATTCGAACACGTGTTCTTGCTAAAAATAAGTCCGAAGCCTTCGAAAAGTTCAAGGAGTATAAATCTGAAGTAAAAAAACAAAGAATATCAAGAAACTTCGATCGGATCGATGAGGTGAGTATCTAAGCTCAGAGTTTCTAGATTTCCTAAAAGAGAAAGGGATTCTCTCTCAGCTCACTCCTCCGTACATACCACAGCACAACAGCGTATCAGAACGGAGGAATTGTACCCTATTAGATATGGTACGATCAATGATGAGTGATGCCGAGTTACCACTTTCATTATGGGGGCACACATTGGAGACCACGATATATCTATTGAATATGGTTCCGACCAAAACTGCGTCTACTACTCTATATGAGATATGGTATGGAAAGAGACCATCTCTTAAAAGAGTTAGGATATGGGGTTGTCAGGCTTATGTGAAAAAGAAAAATCCAGACAAACTTGAGACACGATCAGTTTTGTGTAAATTTGTGGGATATCCAAAACATTCGTATGAATATCTTTTCTACCATAAGGAGGAACAAAGGGGATTTGTTTCTCAGTAACCACATTTTTAGAAAATGAGATTTTTACAAATGACACTATTGGCAATGCGGTAGAACTGGAAGAAATTCCAGAACCACAAACAAATACCGATGATTTGGTTGAACCTGAGGTTTCAATAGAACCTGACGAGCCTCAGCCACTACGTAGATCTAGTAGGACTTCTCGCCTACCAGATAGATACTATGGTTTTCTAATTGAAGGGGATAGAGAAGATTGCATCATGGATGATGATGACCCTACTATTTTTTAGCAAGCTATCATGAGTGGTGACTTAGTGAAGTGGCTGGATGCTATGAGATCAGAAATGGAATCCATGCACACCAACAAAGTATGGACTTTGGAGGTTGCACCTTCTGGAGTAAAACCCATAGGGTGCAACTGGATCTTTAAGAGAAAGATTGGTGTGGATGGTCAGGTGGAGACCTATAAAGATAGGCTGGTTGCAAAAGGATTTCTTCAAATACCAGGCTTGGATTATGATGAAACCTTTTCACCAGTCGCGATGCTCAAATCCATTCGGATCCTGCATACTATAGCTGCTCACTATGATTATGAGATTTGGCAGATGGATATTAAAACGACATTTCTAAATGGTGATTTAGAAGAATGCATTTTTATGGATCAGCCAGAAGGCTTCATTGACAGTGGGAGCAGCGAAAAAGCATGCAGGTTGCTTAAATCCATCTATAGATTAAAGCATGCATCACGGAGTTGGAACATCTTCTTTGAAGATACAAGTAAAGAGTTTGGTTTTATCAAAAATGTTGATGAACTATGTATTTATAAAAAGATTGTAGAGAGTACTTTTACATTCCTCATATTGTATGTGGACGACATTCTCTTGATAGGAAATGATATTCCTATGGTACAATCGGTCAAACTATTCTTATCGCAAAGATTCTCCATGAAAGACTTGGGTGATGCCTCGTACATTCTCTGAATTAAGGTCTATAGAGATAGATCTAAGAAATTATTGGGATTGTCCCAATCGAGATACATAGACACCATACTAAAGAGGTTTAGTATGGAAGATTCCAAGCGGGGCAATTTACCCGCTTGTTACGGGATCACCCTCTCCAAAGAGATGTCTCCAAAGATTGATGAGGAGAGGGCTCGCATGGACATTATACCCTACGCTTCGGTGGTAGTATCTATAATGTATGCGATGTTATGTACTCGCCCAGATATAGCTTATGCACTGAGTGCAGTAAGCAGGTATCAATCCAATCCAGGGGAGAAACACTGGACTGCTGTGAAGAACATTCTGAAGTACTTGAGAAGAACGAAAGAAATTATTTTGGTGTATGGTAACGGAATCTCCAAATGGAGGCCTTTACCGACTCCAGCTTCCAGAGCAACAAGGATGATAGCAAGTCCATCTCATGGTTTGTATTTATCCAAAATCGAGGGGCGGTATGTTTGAAGAGTTCCAAGCAAGATACCGTCACTGACTCCACGATGGAAGCTGAGTATATTGCTGATAATGATACCGCAAAAGAGGTAGTCTGGATGAGTAAGTTCATTTCTGAACTTCAGGTGGTTCCATCCATTGCTAAATACTTCTGTATTGTGATAACAATGGAGCCATGGCTTTGGCAAAGGAACCGCGGTCCCATCAGAAATCCAGATATATTTTGAGACAGTATCACCTCATCAGGGAGATAGTGGATCGCCAGGACATCGAGGTATGGAGAGTAGACACGAAAGACAACACAGCAGATCCATTCGTAAAGGCCATCCCTCAAGTCCAGTTTGAGAAACTGTTCAAGATGTTGGGCATGCGGTATGCCGGCAACTGGTTCTAGTGTAGGCAGTGGATACTTATTACGCCAACTACAGGCCTTAGTGCAAGTGGGAGATTGTTAGATATGTATGCCCTAAAGGCCTGTATTGTATAGGATGCTAGGCATGTATATGTACAGAAACAATCTTTGCTCAAAATGATAGTATGCTATCTGGTTTATCTTCATCTTAACGTGTGACGTGTTGTATTTCATATCCTTATATACATGTTGATGAAGCCCTTAGGATTATGCTTGACTGCCAGGATTATGATGTAAATCATACTGGTGGGCCGGTGCAGTCCAAAAGCATATTCCTTATTAGTTCCTATTCAAGGGTATATTGAGATTGGTCATCGATATTACCAGAGTAGACTAGTGTGTACGTTTATTGACCGTGGGGGAAATGGTCGATCCTACAACCATTGGTGTTTGAGATCAAAGATTGTACACAGGTGCTCATTGGAGAATGGGTACATCGAACATGACTCACCGAGAACAACTAGATGGTATATATACCTATTGTCAGATAGCAGTTCTTTGGTGACACTTGTATAGGATAGTCTGTAGGCCCGAGATCGTCAAAGTGTCTTGTGTGATTCCCATTGTACTTTGATTTCCTCCCTACCACGGCTCTACTAAGTCATGCAAACAGTTGGATTTTGGGTACAGTCCCGAATCACATGGAGGCAGTGAGTGATAGGAGGGCTTTCGTCTCTCTCGATATATGGAGTTGATGTGGCGCTGTGCTTGATCGGCCATAACAGCAAATCCATGGCCAGAGTTATCAGTAGATTTTCGATCCGTTCTGGGCCATAAATCAGCATGACTTATAAAGTTACTGGGGTCTGACATTTACTACCCCTAGACTTCATATGTGACGTATCAGAAGAAGATGTAGGGTTACTAGGCACTCTCACAAGGGTCTACAAGGTATCAACCATGCCCGATTTAAAATTTAGGCGTGCCGAACAACCCTAACCAAGATCTTTAAACTAGAGATTAGGCGAAACAAAGCATGTTAAACACTTTAACATCTAAGAGTTCAGGATTACAACCTTTGTAGTCCGGTCCATCGGTTCATAAGCTCTGTGTTGAGGTCCCTTCGCTGCGATCATCGATTTCCTGGACTCTCGAGAGTTTTCACGAAGAGAAATATGCATGCTTGCTTCCGATCTTCGATAACAAAGACGATCTACCTTGAAGTTTCATTAATACAAGCTCCCACTTATAAATGAAGTGAACACCCTAATCTAAATGGCTACGATAGATTAGGATGATGAAGTAGGATTTTAGGTCTCATTTGTTTTCTTAATCTCATTCAAAATCATCACTAATGAAAAAGCTAGTAAGCTTTTCCATGAAAGAAGAAGGAAGAAGAAGAAGAACCATTCTCTTTGTGATGAACAATGAATCAAGTGAGATTAGAAATGCAACCATGAGTTAAGTATGAAGACTTAACCCATGTAGAGATTTTACTATGGTTAAAGGGTTGGGTTGGGTTAAAGAAATATCACAAAATATCAAGGTCAAAGTCAAAACTTCAAAAAGCTTCTTGAAAGCTTCATGAATGTTTAACCCTAATCCAAACCCTAACCACATTTATTCTCCACAAAACATGTTGCATTTATAGCCCTAATATGTTACAATACTATATAACACATATACAATATTTATTGTAACAAAATAAAATAATACAATTAACATATATCGCATATATATCAATGTATCATCCGAGTGAGAAAAATAATCTTTTAGTGAGCTTATATTAGTTAATGTAATTTAATATATCAAATATATTATTATACATTAAATTATCAAATCAACACTTGATCCGATAATCCGGCTATTTCACAAATAACCGACTAATATAATCTGTATCAGTTCATCGAATCAACACTTGATCCGATGACCCGGCTATATCATATATACCCGGCCGATATCTCATATCATGAGAATCTAATACCGTATCACATACACGTATTGTTCTCGGTCCCGCACATATCATATATGTGCTCCTACTCCGTTTTGCCTGAGCCAAGAAACCTCTGTGTAGGACTCTAAAGTATCGTCAATACGCCGGCAGTAGGTGATGATCATATCAAACACCCACAAGCTGCAAGCGGTCAGCTAGACATAACAGCCACCCAGGTATTGAGCGACCAGAAGATCAACAAGCAAGCCCGTACATTCTCCTGCGAATCCAATCAGTAACACTCCCGTACAGTCCGGTCTCTTCGTCTGATATGTCGCATATCTCGCCTAGGGGTGGTAAACGTCAGACCCCAGTAGCTTGATAAGTCGTGTCGATATGAGGTCTGTAACAGTTCGAGAAACTACTGATAACACTTACCAGGAAATCTCAGCAACCCTGGCCAGGGATTTCCAGTTATAGTCAATCGAACACAGCACAACATCAACTCCCAATACCGGGAGCGACGAATCCCCTCCAATCGCTCGTTGCCTCCATGCGATTCGGGACTGTACCCAAAAGCCACCTTTTTGCACACCCTCTTGGACGTGGTATGATGGAAATCAAAGCATAGTGGGAATCACACAAGACTCTATGACGATCTCGGGTCTACACACTAACCTGTACCAGTGTCACCGGAGAACTGCCATCTGACGTGAGGTATAATACCATCTGGGAGTTCTCGGCGAGTCCGTCCAGTGTACCCAGTGTCCACTGATCACCCGTATAACTTCTCTGATGTCAAACACCAATGGATATGAGATCATCCATTGCCCATCATATGGGTCAAGAAGCGCATACGCTAGTCTACTCTAAAGTATCGATGCCCTGTCTCGGTACTCCCACGACTAGGAACATTTGAAGGATGTACTTGGCGACTACACTGTCCCCACTAGTATGATCTGCATCATAGTCCTGGTAGTCAAGTACTCATCCTAAGGCCTTTATCAACATGTAATATAGAGACAATCAGAGTATATTTTAAGATAAAGAGCAACCAGATAGCATACTATCATGTCGAGGAAGAAAGTTCTCCCTATAAATGTCCAAGCATCCACTACAATATACATCGTATGTACAGTAATGGCCTCTAGGGCATACATATAACGAACAATCTCCCACTTGCACTAAGGCCATCTGTTGTGGTATCACATACCCAACAATTTGCTGTGGTTGAAGTATCTCATACTCAACCATCCCATAAAAGTCTCTACTGGGAAAAAGGCCTTTGTGAGTGGATCCGCGCTGTTGTCCTCTGTGTCTACTCTCATAACCTCGATCTCCTTGAAGATCAACCATCTCTATGATCAGGTGATACTGCCTAAGAATTATATCTGGATTTCTGATGGGACGGGGGTTCCTTGGACAAAGTCATAACTCCATTATCACACAATGGTTGGAACGAAGTTCATCTCATGAATTTATATATATCCAGACTGTCTCTTTGGTAGCATCCTTAGTAACGATGTATCTTGCCTTTAATCTTCTAGTAAGTCACGGTATCTTGCTTAGAACTCTTCCAACATACCGTCCCTCCACTGAGGGTAAAGACAATGCCTGCGACTGACTTTCAGTCGTCCTTATCACCCTGGAACCTTTCCAGTGACTCTCTCCAGGATCGATTGATACCATTTCACTACAACTAGTGAGAATCCTAATATCCAAATAGATCTATCTCATAGATCCATAACCAAGGATTTAGGAGGTATCACCTTGATCCTATATGGAGAATCATTGTGATAAGCGGAGATTGACCGAGCGTAGCATAGGAAACTCCTTCCCTATCAAGAGTATGTCATCCGCGTACTCTACGAAGATCACCACCATACTTTCTACTACCCTTTTCTATATACAAGGTTCATCTACCATTATGATGGAGTCAAACTCTTTGACTACCACATCAAAACAGACCTTCCAACTCCGCGATGCCTGCTTTATCACATAAAACATCTTGCACACGTTTCCACTGCTCCCACTATCTACGAAGCCCTCTGGCTGTGTACTTACAAACACACTCTTCCAAAACGTCATTTAGAAAAGCAGTCATGACACCCAACCACCAGATATCGTAGTCATGGTATGTAGCAGTAGCAAGTAGGATCTGGATGGACTTAAGCATAGATTTGAAAGTCTCAACTTTTCCATGTACACCAAGTAATCTTCTCAAGATATACTTGCTCCTGATGGGGATTTAACCCTTCAGATAAAGCAACCAAAGTTCATACTTTGTTGGTGTATTAGGATTCCATCTCAGATCACTAATCATCCAGCCATTCTTACAGAGTCCTACTCCTGATGGCCTGCTCGAAACAAGTTGTGTCATCATCTCATGATGCAATCCTTGCTCCCACTGTCATAGAGAAACCGAAGTATCTCTCAGATGGGTGAGGAACCCTAGTAGATCGGCGGAGAGGCTGAGCTTCTTTGGAAACTACTGAATCCTTTGGTTCAACCAAATCATCAGCTACAGTTTTGTATAGCTGGAACACTTTCCAATTCTACCTCATGATCACTAATTTCTTCACAAGAAATTCCCTTACACAAAGGTGGCATATTGAGAAATAAAACATTTTTTGTTCATCGATTAGGTAGAAGATATTCCCTTACGTATGCTTGGGATATCCAACAAACTTCCACAGATCTGACTTTGCCTCGAGTTTGTCCGGATTTTGCTTTTTAGACATAGGTAGGACAACCCAAAATCTTAACAAACTTAAGATATGGGCTCTTCCCTTTCCATATCACATATGAAGTGGTAGGCAACTGATTTGATTTGAACCCTATTCAATAGGTATGCAGCTTCTCAAGTGCATAGCTCCCAAAAGGAAATAGGAAACTTAGTAGTACTCATCATAGAGCGCACCATATCAAATAGGGTGTGATTGCTCCGCCCCGATACACCGATATGCTGTGGTGTATACAGAGGAGTAATGTTGAGAGAGAATCTCATTCTCCTTTAGAATGGTCCAGGAATCCCGTGCTCAAGTATTCTCCTCCTTGATCTCATCAAACGACATAATACTTATACCTATTTTTGGTTCTCTACTTCTAACTTATATTCTGTGAATATCTCAAAAGGTTCAGACTTGTGTTTCAATAGGAACATATGTCCAAATCTTGAGAGATAAACAGTGAATGTAATGAAGTAAAAAGACCCAGTCTTGGCATGTGTAGACAGGGGACCTCATACATCAGCATGTATCAATCCCAAGAGTTCACTAACTCTTTCTCTGTTTCCAATACAGAGCTGTGGTCATCCTATCTTTGTGACATGACCGGCAAGTTTCACAAGATGTAAATTCAAACTAATTTAAATATGCATCTGTAACTTCAGTTAGTCGGTTCGCATTGATATGACCTAGTCTACAATACCACAAGAAGGATTCATTCATTTCTGAACCGTTCCTCTTGTGTGTGTTCTGTACATTAAGAACTGTGGTTTGATTTAGAACGTTTATGCTTTTACATAACGTGCCTGAACCGATCAACCCTTGATATAGGAAATGTTCAAAACAATATCCAACAATACAAAATTATATCCTTCTTTACTAATAAAGAGACTGATATGATGTTGTATATCAGGTTCGGTATCTAATAACATTCATTCAGAATCAATGTATTCTGGTAATACAGGGTGATAACTACCAACAGACTTAGTTGCAATACTTGCACCGTTTCTATCTCATGAAACTTATCACCCGTTCTCAGTTCTCTACCTATCTGTAGCCCATGTAACAAATTACATATGTGAGATCCTGATCCGGTATCAAATACCCAGGACGTAAAGGATATTAAGAAACAGTTCTGTGTAATGAACACACCCGAAGAAGATGCATCAGCATGCACTTTCTTCGTTTGGGCGGCACGGGAAATCTGGTAATCCCCTATTTCCTGCTCTGTCTTATAATATTTATAAGTTGGAGCGGGACCAACGTTCCCCAGCTCGGTATAACAAGTGGGTTCGGTCAATACATCCGTATTATTATCTTGATTAAGGCGTGATATGGTCGCTACCTGGAGAGAGAGAGAAAAGAAAACACTCAGCGTGCGCTTTTACAAGATTAGATTGGTTATCAATTTATCTAATCAGGATGGCTCCCACTGTTTTAGTCAAATCTTCCTTCAAACCCTAAAAGGAAAGACTACCCGGGATTAATTACACCCTACAAGTTCGCCAATCATTCGGCCAGGCCAGTGTCGGTACTTTGAGGGAGGTTCCCTGCGCTTTCGCACAGACCTAATTAAAGTAAACCTTATTTTCCCAGGGGCGTAACCCCATTAACAACTTTCTAGACACCTACTTGATCGGCTAATTGTAACGTGTAAAACTCTCCCAGGAGTAGCTCTTACTCGCAGCGGGTATCGGGATCCAACTATCTTATAGAAGGTATGCAATCTCATTGCAAATTTTAACTCTTGAAATTCCCAATAAATATTTTACCCCTAGAAACTTATGACCTTTGCTAAGGTCAACAAATCATAAGTGCTAGCCAAGCTCAACCCGTCATTTCCCGATTGAATTAAACCCACCCGCATGACCCTTGGCTAAGGTCAACAAAGTCGCACGACTACCTTAACTCAATCACATCATATGCTTATACAGATAAGCACTAATTAGCTACCGCACACTACGCCTTGGCTAAGGTCAACAAACGCAGAACGAATATTAAGTAGTACTTATCTAAAATGACGGAGGGCTACGACGGGTTTTTAAGAAAACCCTTTGCGTAGTGAACTTGATATCGTTGTATAATCGAGTGATTTTAAATGGAATGTTTTTGAGGCCTTTTCTAGTTTTGCTAAGGAGGTCACTCTCGGTGAAGGGATCGTCGGTTGTTTCCTCATCGAATAAGGTGCAGGATATTTCACAAATATCACTATGCAAAGCGAAAACTATATAAGCAATCAAAAGACAAACCGTGTTTGTAGCATCTGCTAGTTTCGCTAAAGAGCTCACTCCCGGTGAAGGAATCTCGGCTCTTTCCTTATCAAATAAGGTGCTGGATGTTCTACAAGGAACACCGCTATTCAAAGCAAGAACTAGAGCTACCAGTTTTTAAACAAGTTTCTACAACATCTTAGGTTTCTTTTATTTCATTAATCTCATTAATGAAGTCACATTTTAATTATGCTTCACAAGCATCACATTTGAAACGAAATCTGCAATATAACATATATCTCATATATAATATAATCATTCGTCTCAGGCAGTAATATGATCTCATCACAGAACATTGCAGCAGAAGAACACATACGAAATATTGGATATACTAAGACATCCGAGTTTTAATACGAACCTGTATAAAACACGGATTCCACGGTCGCGATGAATAGCAAAACCCACATCCCTAGATCCCTACGAGAGCGGCAAGCAACACTGCCAATTCTAGGGTTAGAAGACCCGGTCTCGACTCCTCGAAATAGTCTCCCACTGGACCATAAAACCCGGTTACTTATGCTCCCCGCCTTGGGTCTACCTAATGCGGAATAGTAAATAATATACAAGGGTGACATCATCCTCAGCCCGGAAGTGCCCCAATAAAAGAATATTACATACAAATGAATTTTACATGAATGAAAATGAAAAACTCTCATCTCACATAAAACCCCCGGCTACTCAAACACGATGATCCAATATAACATATCACAGCAACACATAATATGTCATATCATCAACGTAAGTAAGTATGCATACACCGATTGTTGTTGATGTATAGCGACGAAAACCGGCGATACAACTACATACCACACTTACGGTCACAGAAAAGAAAGTGTAAAACTACAACAGTTGGAATCCGCAACCTTCTTAGACATCGCATGCCTAAAAAAATGAATTCCTTAGATATCGCATGCCTAACAAATATAAACTCCGCATTTTAGTCTCTTTATCGAAAACACTTTTCAATATCTAGTCGGGCAATTCAGCAAGATTCCCGATATCTTGATCGAATGCTCATCGCAAACTTTAGTAGACGGCCGCACCCCCGGATGCCGTCGACGAAGTGCATTAAGGCGGAACACCGCTGCCGTGAGCACCCGAAAGGATGCTTTTGGCGACGGGGTTCTCCTACAGTCACTTGGTCGGGGCTATGGGGCATGGCTGTCTATTAAGTTTACCCGGCGAGTATCCGCGTACTCTACGTGATTGCGATGGACTTTTGATCACATCAAAATCCTGTGGCAACCGATCAAATGAGACTGACCTGCTAGATTTATAACATTCAAATTAGTTATCTCATAACTACTTGTGGATTCCAAATATTGTATTACATTCCAGATAAATAGACAATGTTAAACTTTCCGATCGAATAAACAAACACCCAAGATTTCCCAAATAGCTTAACACTTGAAATTAGTTTAAAAACATCCATCGCATGCCACAGTACCAATGGTCTAACCGTAGAAGGGTCAAGCCAACGCCTCACATGTGGCAACGCCGTACTGCCCTAAATCCTAAGGTTCAAAGGCAGTTCAGACGGTCACATAATCGAGTTAAGGTTTGTGTTCTTCCAGAGGGTCCACCGCGTTACTTGCACGACTTAGAACGTTCTTAAACTACGGAAAAATCCAACACTTGGAAATTTTCCGGCAGGGGAAAAAGTGAGTTATTGATATCCGGTCGAACTTTTTAACACGTTCTAAATTTACCCGGACAAAATAAATGAAGTTCTACTTTCCGATCGAATCAACGAGTTCCCAATACAACCCAGAAAACTCAACACTTGAGTAGAATTAAAAATTCCCAGAACTATCAAAAAGGACTCAAGAATATATTCCTGAAGTAGTGGGCCCCAACTCCAATTATTGGCCGCGGAACCGCCACCAAACGCTTGGTTTCACTAGTAAAATAGGGGGTTGCCCCTACGGATGGAAATATCCGTAGGGGCATATTTAACTTGGCCCTACGGATTAATCCGTAGGGCTAAAAGGTTGCCCCTACGGGCACAGACGTCCAAGAATAAAAATATTAATTCTTAATTTGGTGTTTGCCCCTACGGAGCCGCAAACAAAGGACCTACGGGTATATCCGTAGGGGCAAGTAAATATCGTTTTAAAATAAAGCCATATCGAAAAGCCTACGCTCATTTTCTCTCTCTCCCTCAAACGTGCGTGAAAAACCCCAAATCGCCACCGTCGCGTCGCCACCGTCGTTGGGCAGAGTCGCCACCGTCGTCGCCATCGCCGATTTCGTCGCCACCGCCGGTTTCGTCGCCACCGTCGTCGCCACCGCCGGTTTCTTCGCCAATTCGCCACCGTCGTCGCTCCAGCCCACCAACGCACCCGTTCAGGTATAAATCTCGAGGTAAATTAAAGCATTTTTGGATTATTCATGGCTGGGTCTGGGTTGCGCGCGCGAGAGTTGGGTTTGGGCAGGGGCGCGGTGGCGGTCGGGGTCGGGGTCGGGGTAGGGTTAGGGTTGGGGTTCGGCTGCTGCTGGGGTGGGGCTGGGGTTAGGGTTACGGTGGGGCTGGGGTTAGGGTTACTGTGGGGCTGGGGTAGGGTTACGGTGGGCTGGGGTTAGGGTTGGGGCTGGGGTTAGGGTTACTGTGGGGCTGGGGTTAGGGTTATGAGAGGCATGTCAGCATATTTATGTGTAATAATTGAGAGGATCAAGCTAAGTTCTATGCAAGCAGTCCCTCAGAATACATAGATAGCTAGCCTTACATTTTAAATTAACATATTCCATAGTTGTCTTAATGGTAAGGCAGATACCCATATTGTGTAAGAGCTGACATTAATACAACCATAGGGAGCTGACAGATTATACATCTCATGTGGCATTAAAATCTATAAATGGACATACGAGATAATGCAAAGAAAGAGCAATAGATCAAGGCTCAATCAACTTTCCTATGCTTTATGATTTCAGCGGATAGCTCAAGTTTAGTTTCAACTTTATATTCTTATTTTTCTCTCTTTTTTCTTTAGTGCTTCTTCCTCCATTTCTTTGAAGAGTCCCTCACAGCGAAATACACTCCAATTGCTGTTGAAGATTTTAGAATGTATCCAGAATTTAAGAAAAAAATGTTGTGCCCCTTATGCTTCTGTTATTCAACTCCTTCCATACACTCTGGACTTCTCAAATTTAAAAACTATTAGAAGTGTACTTGTTTATCATACATTGAACACACCATGCATGCTATTTCTTTCACTCTCTTGTGGCATGATATTGATAGTTTATGTGAGAGTAAGACCATAACAAACATAGAAAATATTTCAACTAAGATATGAGAGACCGCTCCTAAAGAAAAACTAAAAGAGGTTAACAATGTAAAGATCAATTCCTATTCATTCTTTCCAATGTATAAAAAAAATCATATTTTTTTAACATTACAAATCTTTGCACAAGCGTGCAGCCGCACATAAATAGCCGTGTCCCTAACTAATATGTAACCATGACACATGGCAGATGAGGTGTCTCATAACTCAATATTAGCGATTTCCATGATCACGACACGTGGCAGATGAGGTGTCTCATAACGCTTTATGATATCAGTATCCTATATTTATAGTTTTAATTGTTGATTGTTACAGATGTATACCATTGCAATAATAGTTTTTGGTTGATGAATGCTATTGCAATGTAGGATGATCAGTTCTATCAATCTTGATCTCAATGGTTTAAAATCATGTTACACATACAACACGAATGCACAATAAACGCATAATTAGATAGCGACTCGAGATATTCGGGTTAAAACCAATATATGATACTCGATGATGATATGAAACCTTCATATTCCCATCGATACCCGTATATGAAACTAAAAGCGCCACTTAGTCCCCGTCTATCGGTTAACATACGTGCGATGCTCGTCGTGACCTAGAACTATACGAAGGTTGTTAAATATCGGACAGTATAGCTCGATACTAACAACCGTCGTATAGTCTACGCGACGAGAAAATTCAATCGTATGGTAACCCATAGATTTGTCCCGTGTGGACAAGTTAAGAATGTATAAAGCACACGCCTTCATTCACTTGTGTTTTCATCCATTTCGAGATATTTCGTCGGTACCTTTCCGCTGGTTCTCCGTGTACAAAGATAGATTAGATGTTCATTTCAACGTTGTTTCACAGCTTTGAAATGATTATCTATTCTATTACAGTGTACTCGGAGAACAGCGGGGAGGTGCTGCCGAAATTTACTCGAAACGGTTGAAAGCACAAGTGATGGGCGTTCGCTCTATACATTCTTAATGGGATAGAAGCCTACCCCCGACAGCCGGAACACATACATACAAACGCATAATTAGAGAGCGATTCGAGATGTTCGGGTTAAAACCAATATATGATACTCGATGATAATATGAAACCTTCATATTCCCATCGATACCCATATATGAAACTAAAAGCGCCACTTAGTCCCCGTCTATCGGTTAACATACGTGCGATGCTCGTCGTGACCTAGAACTATACGAAGGTTGTTAAATATCGGATAGTATAGCTCGATACTAACAACCGTCGTATAGTCTACGCGACGAGAAAATTCAATCGTATGGTAACCCATAGATTTGTCCCGTGTGGACAAGTTAAGAATGTATAAAGCAAACGCCTTCATTCACTTGTGTTTTCATCCGTTTCGAGATATTTCGTCGGTATCTTTCCGCTAGTTCTCCGTGTACAAAGATAGATTAGATGTTCATTTCAACGTTGTTTCACATCTTTGAAATGATTATCTATTCTATTACAGTGTACTCGGAGAACAGCGGGGAGGTGCTGCCGAAATTTACTCGAAACGGTTGAAAGCACAAGTGATGGGCGTTCGCTCTATACATTCTTAATGGGATAGAAGCCTACCCCCGACAGCCGGAACACATACATACAAACGCATAATCAGAGAGCGATTCGAGATGTTCGGGTTAAAACCAATATATGATAATATGAAACCTTCATATTCCCATCGATACCCATATATGAAACAAAAAGCGCCACTTAGTCCCCGTCTATCGGTCAACATAACGTGCGATAATTTATTCTTTTCAACGACAAACGCACACACAAAGCATATACATGGATTTTCTCCTTTGTCAGTAACTATCCCGTTCTTATATTTCTCAATATAGTCAGCATAACCTACAATTTATATGTTATTCAGTCTAACATGGCCCATGAGTACGTCAGAGTTAAGGACTGGATGTATGTGGATTGGAAACAACGTATGCAACCTAAGTTTGTCGCAGGAGTTGCTGCTTTCCTTGAATTTGCACGAGCACATAATAAGATCATAATAGAGAAGATTCTCTGTCCGTGCGATAGATGTGGCAATAAGTACTGGCAGAAGGTAGAATTGGCAGAGCTTCATATTGTAAAACATGGGTTTACTAGACTTTATTCAACTTGGAAATATCACGGGGAAGGAGAAGAATGCAGTACTGCGGTAGAAGAATGCAGTACTGCGTTAGAACACGATAATGCGGCAGGAGAAGAAGAAGAATTCGGTAATACGGCAGGATACGGAAATTTATTTCCATCAGAAGAAATGGAGGATATGGTAGAGGTTGACCTAGGTGAATCTATTCGTACCGAAGATGACATTCCTTCCGGTCAAGGACCGCGTGCGGATAAATATGAAAATTTCATGAATGATGCTAGGAAACCAATTTATGAGAATGCGAAGTATTCCACCCTCTCATGGTTCGTCCAACTTTTCCAAATTAAGTGCCTAAATGGATGGAGCAACAAGTCATTCACAATGCTTCTTTCGTTCTTGAAAGATTCTATGCCTCCAGGAAATAATGTGCCCGAAAGCTGGTACGAAGCCCAGAAAATGATGTCTGATTTAGGTCTAAAGTGCGAGAAGATTCAAGCATGTCCTAAAAATTGCGTGTTGTACCGGAAAGAGAATTCAGATTTGAAAGAGTGTCCAACATGCGGAGAGGCCAGGTATAAGCCGAAAGATTCTGATAAGAAGCCTGATATACCTGTGAAGATAGCACGATATTTTCCCATAACACAGAGGCTACAGAGGCTATTCAGGTGCAAGAAAACAGCCGAGGCAATGATTTGGCATCACCGTGCTCCTCCAAGCGAAAATGGTAAAATGAGCCATCCAAGAGATTCACCGGCATGGAAGGATTTCGATAGGAGGCACGCAATATTCAGTAGCGATCCTCGCAATGTCCGGCTCGGACTGGCTGCCGATGGCTTCTGCCCATTCAACTATATGGCTGGAAGTCACAGTACATGGCCCGTTGTAATGATAATTTATAATCTGTCGCCTTGGTTGGCTATGGACCAATCATACTTTATGATGCCTCTTCTTATCGACGGACCAAACTTACCGGGGAACAATATCGACGTCTATCTCCGACCTCTGATTGAGGAGCTGAAAACTTTGTTCATTGATGGTGTAGAGACATATGATTCAAACACAAATACAACCTTCATACTGCATGCGGCTTTAATGTGGACAATTAATGACTTTCCTGCGTATGGAATGCTTTCAGGTTGGTCCGTACATGGTCACAAAGCATGTCCTCATTGCCATGAACACACAACATCAAAATTTTTGAATTTTAGCAGGAAGGTTTGTTATTGCGGCCATCGACGTTTTCTGCCTCCAGACCACCCCTATAGGTTAGACACGGTTCACTTTGATGGTCATCAGGAGCTTCTTGGGCCTCCATCCCCATTGTCCGGAGAGGACGTGACTGCTAAATGGGATGGTTACAATAACGTGACCTTCGGGATGGATCCGACGAGACAGGTCAAACCACAATATTGGAACAAGTTAAGCATTTTCTTCGAGCTTCCATACTGGTCTACAAATTCAGTGCGTCATTGTCTGGACGTCATGCATATAGAGAAGGGAGTATCAGAGCACATACTTAACTTGCTTCTATGTAAAGACGGGAAATCGAAAGACAACATGAATGCCCGGATGGATCTACAAGAGTGGGGAATAAGAAGTGAACTGCACCCTAAACCGGTAGCGGGTAAACCGGGCAAGTTTGTACTTCCCAATGCCGCTTATCATATGTCACAACCGGAGAAGAAAAGATTCCTGCAGGTGTTGCATGATTTGAAAGTCCCCACAGGTTTCTCAGGATCATTCAGCAAGAAAATAAAAATTGTGAAGGGCAAGATCGATGGGCTGAAAAGTCATGACCACCATGTTATCGTGGAGCACCTTCTTCCATTAGCCCTCAGGACTTCTCTCCCCGACTCGGTTGGTCTAGTAATCAACGACCTATGTTGTTTTTTCAGGGAGTTGTGTGCTAAAAAGCTGGAGGTTGCGACGCTGGATAAACTAGAAAATTCTATTGCGTTGATACTTTGCAAGTTTGAGCGTATTTTCCCACCGTCATTCTTCGATATCATAATACACTTGACAGTTCATCTTGCAACTGAGGCGAAGTTAGCCGGACCGGTACAATATCGATGGATGTATCCCGTCGAGAGGTACGTGTAATTTTTCGTTTCGCGCAATTTATAAATTTATTTTTGTCATGTATGCCCGTGTTTATTTATTCAACATATTCTCATTAGGTACCTTTACACTCTTAAGAAGTATATACGCAATAAAAATCGACCAGAGGGTTCTATCATGCAAGGTTATCTTCTTGATGAAGCAACCACATTTTGTTCCCGCTATCTGGACGAAAACATTGTGACAAGGCTTAACCGACCACGAAGAATTCAAGACGGGCCATATGGTAAAGCCGAGTATAAGAGGGTAGACACTATGTTTATCAACAAGATATACCGGTTTATCTTGCTTAATTGCGTATGTCTTGAACAAATTAGAGAGTAAGTTCTTTTGGATTAATTGTTATATCTGTGTTTGTGTGTGTATGAAATGACATAATATTAATGTCACAATTATTTATCGAAAACAGAACTCATTTTAACGAGGTACGTGAGGGGCATCCTGATTGGAACGAAGAGCGTTTGGAAAAATACCATCAGGATAATTTTTGTGATTGGGTCACAGAGCATGTAAGTTATTCGAATTACATTTTATTGCTATCAGTTTTAATCTAAACTTGTATCGTTATGTATTTATCGTAAAATTTGTTTTGTTAGATCCACGATCCGAACTTGTCTGCATCATTTGAGAGTGATTCAAGATATTTAGCTCAATTTCCTAGTATGGAGGTTGCACATTACAAAGGATTTGGTGTCCTTGGATACAAATTCGAAGTTAAGGACATAGAAACATCTAGAATCACTCAGAATAGTGGGATTGCGACGGTAGGATCGGACGGTGTGATTTACTATGGGTACTTAAATTGTATACTCGGCATCCACTATCCCGGACGATCAGAACCCTTTTATATATTCCACTGTACTTGGTACGATCCGCGAACCGATACAGACAGGTGGAGAAGCAGTCTTGGGACTTGGAAAGATGAATATGGATTGACCAGTGTGAACACACTTCGATTTTACGGTCAGGACGATCCGTTTATCTTTCCGAACCAAGCGTTCCAAGTATACTACTCACAGTGTTTGAAGCATCCGGGGTGGAGTGTTGTATGCCGATGGAAACCTAGAGATGTCTACGATGTCCCAGAATACGAGGACAGCGATGAGGACGAAGAAGAGAGAAGGCTTAAAGTGCTCCGACCGTCTGTTTCGAAGGACGAGTTGTCTTCGACCGATCATGAAGTTACGTGGGTTAGAAATGACATCGACGATGAAATCCAAGTAGATATGTATGATGCGCCCACGAAACGAAAAAGGTTATCAGTAATGTTATATTATTACTTCACATTTTACGCTCTAGATCATATATAGTCAATACTTTTAATGATTGTCTAATGCGTCCACGAACCGTTTATCTAGATTTGATGACGATGTCGGGAGCAGCGAGGGGCGGCAGGAGCTCCAGCCGCGGCAGAGGCAGAGGCAGAGGCAGAGCGGTTCTGCCGCCCGGAGAGCTCCGTAGGGAGCTTCAGAGGGCCGGTCTTGCACCCAGATCGGAGACCCCTTCGGATGCCTCCTTCCGTGTGGATTTTCCACACCTCCAGGTATACTGCACGCATATCCATTTTCAATGTAATATTACAGATATTCATGCATGTTTATGTCAAAATTACTTATATTGTCAATGTTTGATTGTCTAGTTGTTGGTCCTGCGTCCAAATCTGGGACAGAGGCCACCCCCGCTCCTCCAGGTATGTTTATATATCATATAGTGTATGTATATTGATTTAGAATGCTATATCATAAATATACACATTCCTTTTGCTCTTACTTAGCAATTTTTATTATTGTCTAGCTGTAGGTGGTGACACCACCGCACCTGCGGGTATGTTTATATGTCCTATAGTGCATGCATATTGATTTAGAACGTTATATTATTGATCTACACATTCTTTTTGCAATTACTTATAAAATCTATTTTTAATTGTCTAGTTGTTGGTCCTGCGTCCACATCTGGGACAGAGGCCACCCCCGCTCCTCCAGGTATGTTTATATATCATATAGTGTATGTATATTGATTTAGAATGCTATATCATAAATATACACATTCCTTTTGCTCTTACTTAGCAATTTTTATTATTGTCTAGCTGTAGGTGGTGACACCACCGCACCTGCGGGTATGTTTATATGTCCTATAGTTCATGCATATTGATTTAGAACGTTATATTATTGATCTACACATTCTTTTTGCAATTACTTATAAAATCTATTTTTAATTGTCTAATTATAGGTGGTGCGTCCACACCTTCCACAGGGGCCACTCCTGCCGCTTCCATACCCTCCGCATCGTCTGCAGGTTAGTATGAATAAATTTAAAATATTTATTTATTTTACATATGCTATATAGAATAAATATGAACTTCATCGAGATTTAGCGTCGATGTTTATTTTATAGTTGGAGGGGATGCGTCCGGGTCCGGGACCCCGGTTGTTCCTCACCGGAGGAACTATCGTCCCGCTCGTGCTGCTGCTCGGGCCCAGGCTCATGCGCTAATCACCGGAGGTATATATCACACTTGAATTTTTGTTTAACCTTGATTTCTTAATACAACTTTGTCTTATTATTGATTGTCTTGATATTTCGTGCAGACGCAGGGCCTCTCCATCCCCAGAGGGGGACTCGAGGCCCGAATCAGTCCTATAGGCTGAGGCCTGATAGAGCTAGGGGGAGGCAGCATTCCCCCTATTTTTTACCCTTGACTATCGCTATACCGGTCCTCATGCCGAGAGGTTCGGCCGGTATTCGGGGGACGAGAGCCAGATCGTGAAGAACTATCCACTTCACGTTGAGTGGGGCGAGCAGCACCAGCGCTCATTCGCCCTCTTCTTTGATCAGGCTCGGGTATGTATTAATATATATTTTCATTTGATCTATCCAATATATTTATTATTAACACTTGCAATCTAATAACAATGTTTTTTTTTGTATTTTCAGTTGGATTACGATTTTCAGCCTGTAGCCGACCCTGATCACTCGGGGAGGGTGCTCGACCTTCATGCTCTGTACAATGGCCTGATGAAGAACATGCAGGCCAAGGTCCGATACAACAGGAATGAGCTGAAGGCCGACTGCTACTCCCTGTGGATAGCGACCCCCGAGGCAGAGAGAGCGGCCTTCCTATCTACTCCGGCGTTTGCAAGAGTCGACGTAGAGACATGGCCTCTATTGTGCGCTTATTTCGACTCCGAACGCAAACAAGTATGTATTTTAAATTTAATTCATTATTTATGATATAATTTATTTCTTTGTGTTTCTTAATTAGAAAACTAAATGTTAATGCGTTGTGCAGAAACAGGCCGCTCAGAATATGGAGAACAGGAAGTCGGCGAAGAGGGGTCGCCCCACTTACACAGGTGGCTCGAGGAACATTACTCGAGCCATGGAGTTATCGGTAAATTAAGAGTTATTCTCTAATATTCTGCAATATTAAGAGTTATTCTCTAATATTTCTAATATTAAGAGTTACTTTCTAATATTGTAGACATCTCGGACCGTGGCGTCGGGTGGTACACCGAGCGTGCTGTCCGCATATCTTGCCGTCTACGGCACCTCGACAGATCCCGCCACGGGCGAGCTTCGATGTCCCGACGTCGCTACCCAGGAGTACTGCGTAAGTGTTAATATTTTTTCTACCCAAATTTGAAATTTTAGTTTTGGAAGGTTCAAGTTTAAATTTTATACTTATACTTTACTGCTTAATGTGGGTGTAGGAGCGGGTGGTTGAGCAGGCCCAGGCCTCGGGGATCGATTTTACCGGACAGAACGATCCGAGGCTGCTGACCCCAGTTCTGGACGCCGCACACGGAGGGCACCACGGAGGTTGGGAGAGAGGCCGGGGATTGGGCCCTAGCAGGGCCCATATAAGGTTGGACTCCACCCTGGCGGTTACTTCCTCCGTCTCCAGTGACCGGCATGTCCATCAGGAACTGGATAGCTTGAGGGCCACCATTCAGGAGTTGAAGGAGATGCTGGTATGTATACTACTTTATAGTAAAATATCATTTCATATTATATACATATCAACATATCCATAATTAGTACGTAGCTTGAGCTTATTTGGTTTTAGACTTAAGTTTGATTAATCATACATACATATGTGATTAAAATAAACAACGCTTTTCCAAACTAGATATCCAAACAGGGTTTCGAAATAACTTAATAATGAAACGAATTCGAATAATACACAGTTCTTACATGCTTCTTACACACGTTATGTCCAGACGCGACAGGGTAGATCGGCCGAGCCTCCACATGCATCTCCTTCGGCTGCGGCTCCGCAAGCTACTACATCGGCTGCGGTTCCGCAGACAGCTCCTGTAGCTCCACCGCCCACTCAGACTCCCGCAGCCACGGCTCCGCAAGCGACTACCTCGACGGCGGCTGCGCAGACCACATCGCCAGCTCCACATGCCGCTCAGACTCCCTTATATGTAGCATTGCAGAGTGTATTGACCGAGGAGCAGGCGCGCGTTATTCTAACGTTATTCGGAGGTGGAGCTGGACCGAACTACGGTAGCTTTTTGGTTCTTATTTTTTGAAACATGTATTTATATCACATTGTACTACATTTTCAAACGATATTGATATTGGTTTGTATTTATATCATATTCAGTTTTTGGGTTTCTTTTGTATATTATATATATGCGTGAGATGTGATTATTAATACTGCAATATATGATTTGATTGATGTATATAGTATTGTGCACAGGGCGGGAAAAAATCTAGCAGCCCATTTTTAAAAAAAAAATACAGACAATATGTACCTATGGATTAAGCCGTAGGTACATATGTTGCCCCTACGGAGTTATCCGTAGGGACAAACTATCAGGAAACCTGATATTTTCCCACCTGATATCGGTGCAGGGTGTTGGGGGTGCCCCTACGGATATGTCCGTAGGGGCCACTGTTTATCCCATACGGATAAATTCGTAGGGGCAAAATATCAGTTTTCCTGATATTTTTCCCCCCGATCTCAGTGCAGGGTGTTGGGAGTGGCCCCTACGGACGTATCCGTAGGGACTACTTTATATCCCCTACGGAGGTATCCGTAGGTATATACAATATATTCAAAAAAAAAATTAAATATATGATTTTATTACCCCTACGGGGTACTCCGTAGAGGCTATAACACCTACCGATATATCCGTAGGGGCATGAATTTGTCCGTAGGGGCAAGTTCAAGGCCTCAACTTGCACCTGCGGCCTTTGCACCTATGGGGTCTTTTTTCGCCCCTACGTATATATCCGTAGGGGCAGTGGGTTGCCCCTACCGATAAATCCGTAGGGGCAACCCTTATTTGTAGTAGTGTTTGGCCGCGGTTCCGCGGTCACCTGAGGGACTTGGTGGTCCGTACTTCACAGTAATTCCTATATTTCCCTGCCTGATTTTCTGAACATTTTTAATATATAAAAAATCATATTTTTAGAAAATTTCCAGAAACTAGGGTTTTATGGGTATTCGGAGTTCGATCGGACTTTAAATTTCGCCTAGACTTCGCCTAAAACTCTAGCTTGGCTCTGATACTAGTGTAGGGTTACTAGGCACTTTCACAAGGGTCTATAAGGCACCAACCATACCCGATTTCAAATTTAGACGTGCCGAACAACCCTAACCAAGATCTTTAAACTAGAGATTAGGCGAAACAAAGCATGTTAAACACTTTAACATCTAAGAGTTTAGGATTACAACCTTTGTAGTCCGGTCCTTCACTTCATAAGCTCCGTGTTGAGGTCCTTTCGCTGCGATCATCGATTTCCCGGGCTCTCGAGAGGTTCCATGAAGAGAAAGATGCATGCTTTCTTCCGATCTTCGATAACAAAGATGATCTACCCTGAAGTTTCATTAACATAGGCTCTAACTAATAAATGAAGTGAACACCCTAATCTAAATGGCTATGATAGATTAGGATGATGAAGTAGGATTTTAGCTCTCATTTGTTTTCTTAATCGCACTCAAAATCATCACTAATGAAAAAGCAAGTAAGCTTTTCCATGAAAGAAGAAGGAAGAAGTAGAAGAACCGTTCTCTTTGTGATGAACAATGAATCAAGTGAGGTTAGAAATGCAACCATGGGTTAAGTATGAAGACTTAACGTATGTAGAGATTTTACTATGGTTAAAGGGTTGGGTTGGGTTAAAGAAATATCACAAAATATCAAGGTCATAGTCAAAGCTTCAAGAAGCGTCTTGAAAGCTTCATGAATGTTTAACCCTAATCCAAACCCTAACCACATTTATTCTCCACAAAATATGTTGCATTTATAACCCTAATATGTTACAATATTATATATCACATATACAATATTTATTGTAACAAAATAAAATAATACAATTAACATATATCGCATATATATCAATGTATCACCTGAGTGAGAAAAAGAATCTTTTAGTGAGCTTATATTAGATAATGTAATTTAATATATCAAATATATTATTATACATTAAATTATCAAATCAACACTTGATCCGATGATCCGGCTATTTCATAAATAACGGACTAATATAATCTGTATCAGTTCATCGAATCAACACTTGATTCGATGACCCGGCTATATCATATATACCCGGCCGATATCTCATATCGTGAGAATCTAATACGGTATCACATACACGTATTGTTCTCGGTCCCGCACATATTATATATGTGCTCCTACTCCGTTTTGCCTGAGCCAAGAAATCTCTGTGTAGGAATATAAAGAATCGTCAATACGCCGGCAGTAGGTGATAATCATATCAAACACCCACAAGCTGCAAGCGGTCAGCTAAACGTAACAGCCACCCAGGTATTGAGCGATCAGAAGATCAACAAGCAAGCCTGTACATTCTCCTGCGAATCCAATCAGTAACACTCCCGTACAGTCCGGTCTCTTCATCTGATATGTCCCATATCTCGCCTAGGGGTGGTAAACGTCAGACCCCAGTAGCTTGATAAGTCGTGTCGATATGAAGTCTATAACAGTTCTAGAAACTACTTATAACACTTACCAGTAAATCTCAGCAGCCCTGGACAGGGATTTCCAGTTATAGCCAATCAAACACAACACAACATCAACTCCCTATACCGGGAGAGTCGAATCCCCTCCTATCGCTTATTGCCTCCATGTGTTGCGGGACTGTACCCAAAAGCCACCTTTTTGCATGCCCTCTTGGACGTGGTATGATGAAAATTAAAGCACAGTGGGAATCACACAAGTCACTATGACGATCTCGGGTCTACAGACTAACCTGTACCAGTGTCACCGGAGAACTGCCATCTGACGTGAGGTATAATATCATCTGGGAGTTCTCGGCGAGTCCGTCCAGTGTACCCAGTCTCCAATGAGCACCCGTATACCTTCTCTGATGTCAAACACCAATGGATATGAGATCATCCATCGCCCATCATATGGGTCAAGAAGCGCATACGCTAGTCTACTCTGGAGTATCGATGCCCTGTCTCGGTACTCCCACGACTAGGAATATTTGAAGGATGTAATTGGCCACTACACTGTCCCCACTAGTATGATCCGTATCATAGTCCTGGTAGTCAAGTACTCATCCTAAGGGCTTTATCAACATGTAACATAGAGACAATCAGATTACATGTTAAGATAAAGAGCAACCAGATAGCGTACTATCATGTCGAGCAAGAAAGTCCTCCCTATATATGTCCAAGCATCCACTACAATATACATCGTATGTACAGTAATGGCCTCTAGGGCATACATATAACTAACAGAAGAGACCGGACTGTACGGGAAGTTTTGCTTACAGGCTCGTTAGGGTTGTGATGAGTTCGCTCGTCGGCCACCTTTTCTTCATGTACATGGGTAGCCGTTACGCACAGCTAGTGCAGCAAACGTGCTTGTGATTAAACCCACTGTCAGCGTATTGTCGAGTCTTTAGAGTCCCACACAGAGGGTTCTCTGGTTCATGCAAAAGATGTAGAGGCCGTAAGTTGTTACGGCAGGGTTTCGATCATATTCGTGTACTAGCTACAGGAATAAAGATCGGAACGATAATACTTGTAGGCTTTGGTTTAAGCCGGATACCAGTATTATATTATTTGATTATTTGTATTCGTATTTTTCGGAATTCGGATACGGCTATAGTTATACGGTATACGGTGGAGGGGTATTCTTGTAATCGTATAAGAATACCCTCTAGAAAGGGACACCCTATAAATAGTTTTTATTTTGTGAAAATGGAAATTATGAGGTGGAATATGGAGTGAGTCAAAACATGGATGAAGGAATGGCTTATATCATTTTATATTCATTTAGGATTACTATTGAAGCATGGTGCATTATTCTGGAGAAAAATAATACATGCTTTATTTATTTTCCTTTAGCCATATCATTTTTCTATGCTTGATTTTTTTCATTCATCACTCTCATTTTCTTTCTTTTCATTATCTCCTTCTTCCTCTTCTTAGCTTTATCCTTCACATGTGTTGTGAATGAAAAGCTCAAGAGGCATAATAATCTACTACATGATCTCTACATCATGTAAGTGATCATTTCTAGCACACTTGAACTCTTAGTTAACTCTTGAGAAGAGTTTGAAGCTTGTTCCATATTTCTCGGATGGATCATCCACGTCTTGAGGTGACCGGAGATCGAGGACATTGCAAGCATCCAAAGAGCCTACGAGTCGAATCCAAAAGAAGACCCAAAGGACCGGTTCCTTAGGTATAACCCTATCATAGTAGATAAGATCTCTAGATAGGATTGCTAGTTAAGGTTTAAGCATAAGATCTAGGATTTAAGTGGGTGGTGCATGCAAGAAAATTATTGTTTGCCACTTTCGCCTCCTCACAAGTGTTGTGTCACGACTCGAAAAGTACGGAACATGGCCGGCACTTAAATTACGAAACGTCTCAAAGCGTATGTAATCTAAGTAATCCAAAACCCAAAAATCCAAACCAAGTAAAGCAGTAGAGTGAAGGAAAAACCAATTTAAATCAAGTAGTTTAGCAACATAAGCCGAATATGTATTTTTTTAAAAATCACAAGTCCTTTCTGAAATTTTCGGCAAAGTTTCCTTTGTAAATACTTGCCCCGAACGGGGTACAACATGATAAATATACGCAGCAATGAAAAAAATGCATCTCCAAGCGGGAGCTAGCTCTCCTTCAATCGACGGTCACAACCACGCAAGAAATATAATATACAACGCCGAAGGGCGAGGATCAAAACATAAAGGAAAACTCTAAATCACATGAAATCCATCATAATACAAGAGCGACTCTAAGTTCGAAATAATATACATGTCTGGTTGATGGAGTTTACAAGATACAACTGAATAAAACATATACAATGGTGGTCCTGATGGAAAAGAACCCACCTACCAAAACAATCACCCGGAATGGGAGCGGTGTGCCAGTAAAGCCGTAACGAAATCTGTACGGCAAAACCTGCAAGAACTGTGGCACAACGGGGGTGAGTTGCCAACTCGTGAGTAGAAAACATCTACAAGTTGAAAATCGCACGCATGACACAATCCTAGGTCATAACAAGTAATATCCTTAAATAAACATCCTGGTCCATCTATGTATGAGTTAATACTACATGCTCGTGTCGGTACCTTAGATAGCAACATATCATATATATGATGTATGAATGCATGACGAATGGAAATAGAATACATCATGAATGAGACAATTGTTTTCTTTATTTTAATGAGATTTCTATATGTATATAAATCACGTATCATCAATGAAATCGACAGATAAAACAGTGTCCAATATCGACACAAAACATAAATCTCAGTATCTCAATACCTCAGGCTCCGGCTATCCAGACAGGCATGTATCATCAAATCTCAATATCTCAGTGTCTCAAGTCTCAATATCTCAATACCTCAGGCTCCATCAGTCCAGACCAGCCCATATCATCAATCATACAACCACAAACGGTATCCTCCGGATATCCGCCGCGCCAGGTAAAATCACCGGTAGGCAGTCTGCCCCTGCCAGGTTCATCGTCTACATCTCGAGCTTCTTGCCGCGGGGTATCTTAGCGGGTCCACCATGAACCCGAGATGGTTCATCCAACTCCTCGAATCGGGTCTCAAAAACATCTCAGAACCGAGAAAACATCATGGTAGACAATACTCAATATATGAAGGAAAACCGCATTTTTCTCTTTAAAATAATTCATCAGTTTTACAAAATTTTCACATGCGGTTTCCAAATCCAGAAAATATCAAGAATAATCCGAAATCATCAAGTCACCATGTCAATAACAATGATAACCGGCATAAATCTCCATAATACTGCATAACCAACGAATACATGAAAGCATCTGATATCATGCAATGAATGCAATAGTTAAATTAGCACATGAAAGCTATAACATATAGCAACTATCAACTTAGCAAGCTATGTCAGAGAATAATATTTTCTAAAGTGTACGTAACATAACAATTAAAGATGATGATGTGAGTGAGCCGGCAAGCAAGTGTATGTGGAGCATACGCATCATCGGTAATAGTGCTAGTGTCCTGACAGCAGGGTTTCATGATGAATACAGATAACATATGTACAAGCATGCAATGCGATGAAACATCATGAAATGTGCAGAAAGGGATGTAGTAACAGCAACACTGAAAATATACCTACCCAATATACTGTAAGTGCACGGCGGCGCCCCGGCCGTCAATCCGACGGCCAAATGCGGAAGCGGTGATAAACTTTAATTTTGCAAACTAGCAAACCGGCACCACCGCGCACTAAACCCCGGATCGGGCCATTAAACTAGTCCTAGCTAACAACAAGATGGGGAAGAGATATACCGAGTGATCCGAGTCCTCCGGTCTTTTCTTCGTCGTCCCGATCTCCCGCGGAAACTCCGGTCGTCGCCTCCTCGGCGGAAGGGCACCACATCGCCTGCATCTTTTACGGGCTCCCGCCTCTATACCGAGGCAACTCGGGCATGAAGCTGGCAAGTCGACATGCCCAAGATTTGCTGTAGAATGTGTAGGGTTGTGTCTCATTTGGGGTTTTGTTGCCTTTGTAGATGGAGGAATGAGGTTAGGAAAAATGGTGCTTTCATTTTTCATGCAAGGAAATTGAGATGAAGAAAAATGCCACAAGCTCAAAAATGAAACTCTCTCTCTCTCCCTCAATATGTGGCTGGCCCTTTTTTCATCTCCAAATGGTGGAGCAAAAGCAAATACAAGAAGGGAGGTGATGGTAGTAAAAGGTAAAGGGGGGACCACATCCAAACATCATGATAACAAAACTCAAATCAAAATTAAATCCTTTCTCATCTCAAAACGCAAAGGAAAAGACTAAGAAAGCATCTCATGATTATGAACCATCATGAAGCCCCACAAATGTATAAAACCCCTCCTCAATAAGTTATTTGCAAACTTGCAAATAACCCCCTCCATCGGAAAAGTCCGGCCGGGAAAGAACAAAGGAAAACCGGCCGGAACGGAATGCAAACTGGAAACTCCAGAAAACTGGTCCCGTAATAAATTACAGGAAAACCCCGATACTGTGCATACACACCCGCATCTGTATTCCGTCCGGATACAAATGTAAAGAGACAAAACTACACTGTACTATACTAGGATCCAGCTTAAACCAAAGCCGGCTAGTAATATCCGTCCGATCACGATCCGTGCAATACCGCACGTATCTGATCGAACCATGCCATATCTCCATACGGCCTCTACAGCGTTTTGCCCGAAAGCTTGAGTAACTGAAAGTGTGGTGGATTCTAAAGACTCGTCAATACTATGGCTGTGGATTTAACCACTAGCACGTCAGAGGTATTAGCCATACGTGACGGGCCACCAGCTATTGACCAAAAGGGACGTCGATGAGCGAACTCATCCTGACACCCTACTAAGCCTGTCAGTGACAATATCCGTACAGTCCGGTCCGTTCGTCTATGAGCATCGCATGTCGGGCCTAGAGGGTTGGTAAAAGTCAGACCCCCAAAAGCGGTACAAGTCGTGTCGGAGTGTAGTCCAGAACACCCTGAGATACTACTGGAATACCTACCAGTAAATCTCCTGCCTTGGCCAAGGACTTTGTGTAATGGCTCTCCTAGACACAGCGCGACCTCACCCCCAATACCGGGAGAGACGAACCCCTGAAGATCCGCTCACTGCCTCCATGAGGCTCGGGACTGTACCCAAATAAAACCTGTTTGCACGACTCCTTTGAGTGTGGTAGGGTAGTAATCAAAGTACAGTGGGAACTCACACGAGACAAATGACGATCCTCAGGTCGATGAACTAACCTGTACACATGTCACCAGGGAACTGCTATCTGACGTCAGGTATAAGACCAACTAGCATGTTCCCGGCGAGTCCTGTCCGGTGTACTCATAACCCAATGAGCACCTGTATACATCTTAGGTGAACCAACTGACACCAGTGGCTTGTGAGACCGGCCACCGCCCCTCGTCGGGGTCTCGACTGTATACACTAGCCTACTCTGGAGAATCGATGCCCTGTCTCGAAACTCCCACGACTAGGGACTATTTAAGGATGTGCTTATAGACTGCCAGCTCTCACGTATATGATCGCTCTCATACTGCTGGTGGTCATGCAAGAATCCTAGGGGCTCTATCAACGTGTAATAGCGACTCGTAAGGTCACCGAAAGCAGTACATGATGATAAAGATAAACCAGATAGCATACTATCATCTTGAGTAAGACTGTCCTACCGGGACAGGTCCTCCCTCAATCATTGCAATCACGTGCCTGTGATCCAATAATTGACTCTGAGGGCACTATCTCCAACAATCTCCCACTTGCACTCAAGGCTAATTATTGGGATGTCGCATACTCACAGCCCGTGTGATACTGAACACCCAACTCCTCTACTAGTCAGTCTCACAAAGCTCGTTTGCGAAACTATTGCGTTCGAAGAATAGCCTCAGTGAGTGGATCCGCCTTGATGTTTCTTTCTATGTCTCTCTAAATCTCAAGTTCGCGGAGAATGCCATCTCCCGAAATGAGCAATACCTGTCTTAGAATGTGTCTAGATGTCTGATGGGACTTAGCTCATAAATGAACTCCAAATCCAAACTTCTTAGACTGTATCAACAACTGAACTTAATCAGTATCCTTCGCCATGCCTCTCTCAGTATTGCCTTGGATCACCTGTCCAAAATGCTGCCCCTCGTCAGAGGGAAAAACTATAACTCTGACAACGTCCTTGTCGTCCATTTCAACTTGGAAGCCTGGAATGATAACCGTCTCCTAAAGGAGGCTGCCGTTATCAATTCCCTAGAACATCAACTTATGTTCTAAAACTGCTTCCGATTGTTTCTCCAGGATTGGATCGATATCAACTTATCGCATCTACTGCAAGAACAACATCTGGTGTGGTACTTGACATCTCATGATTGACTCAATTGCCTGAGCAAGTGATCTGCCAATCATGCACATCCCTCTCCCCTTTAGTCTGTAAGACACCTTTAGAGAGGGTGACTCCATCATCTGCAGGTACACTACCGTGCCAGGAGTCGTCCATTCTAAATACTCTTAGAATGCTGTCTAAGTACCCAGATTGGGAAACCACCCAAATCTAGATCTAAAACCATAGATCTAGTAACCAGTATGTCAGATATAATGTCCAAGTCCGATGCGGAGAAACCACTGTATGACGACCAAAGTATAACCGATCGTAGTATAGGAATATCACTTCCTACTCTGTGTATGTCATCAAATACCAGGACATCACACCCTACTACCATCTTAACAGATCCATCCCCTATTCTGATGAAGTCAAACCTATGACTGTCACATTAGAAATAGATGATCTATTTCCGCTATATCTGCTTTAGTCCATAAATAGACATAAGCCACCTGTCCACCAATGCTTCCTCTGCTCCCACTGACTATGACAACCCTCTGGCAGAGTCATATGCACGTACATTTCTAAAACTAGTTTAGAAAGACGCTATACTCATCCTCCTGCCGGGTCTCACAGTCCGGAACAACAGCAATGGCAAGTCTGGGTAAACAAGAACCTCCCTGCCACCGTCCTTGAGGCTACCGGAGTACCTCTCGGGTGCCTGAGGTTACCCACCATATCTGTGGAGTGGCTAATGGAATGCCAAACCAGATTGAATCTTTAGGTTCCTATCAAATCTTCAGTAATCGTTTGTGGTTCTGGAATCACCTCCAGTTCTACCATACTCCCACTACTGTTTTCTGAAAAATCCATTTTATTTAAAACTGTGGCGAGTTCAGAACAATATCACTATTGATCTTCCAGATGGTAGAGAGTCAACCCTCGTCAAAGCCTGGGTCAACCCACAAACAGCCATTACAGAAACGTGCCTTGAGTTGTTCAGTTCTGGTTTTAATCATAAACCGGACAACTCCCCGTATCTTAACAACGTTAAGATATGAACTATTCTATATCCAATATAGAACCAGAGGCACTGATTTAATTGAACCAGATTCAAATCATGCAACTGTCCCCAGTGCATGTCTACTAAATGGAAGGAGGCCGATCAGTATTACTCAACTTAGGAATGCTTCCAATTATGAGTAACCTGAAGGAGAAGCAAGTTCTCATAACACTACTATCAACTGAATACCATACACAAGTATCTACATCTTCGATCACTTTAAAGAATCCCGATACTTGCAATACCTGGTTCTCTACTTTATCCAAATACCTATAACTTCTCAAAATTCAGACCCTGTGTTTCCACGAAACACCTGTCTAAAAAATAGAGAAGTCATAAGTAAACCGAATATAGTACGAGAACCAACCCCTCTGTCCTGATGGACCCTGGACAACATACAATACTCTGTATAAGTCCCTTGAGTCTGATAACTCATTCACTGTGTGTCATAGGTTGAAAACTGTACTTATGGTTAAGAAGAATTACACCGCTGTTTAATGCTCCTTACCTAACCATCAACTGAAATAGGTAAATGTCATAGACATAATTTCAAAAGGTATATCTCACTCTATAAAAATAGACGTACAGATATATCAATTTGAAATTAGTGCATAAAAGCGGATATTCAAAACCAAATATTTGCCTACCGGCAAACAGTCCAGGTGACTTCCTCAAATATCACCGATTACAACGAATCCCGATATAATGAGGATGATCACCCAATTCCCAATAACTTACTCCTACTCATCATCTGTAAAACCATACAGATGTGAGGAAAATACCTGGTAAATACATACCCTGGAGTAAGGATTGATTGGGAAATTAGTTTTCTTTTAACAGTACACAGTGAAACTGAAACATTGAAATGTTTCGATGGGGTATCCCGGTATTCCTAGTAATGCCTCTTCCAGATTCACGACTGTAACCGTATAATTCTTTGCCACCTCTCCAAATCCCTTTATATGTCTTTAGTCATTACCTTCTGCACACCCCTTTAGGCTAAATGGTTTTCTTCCTTTCCTACCGTTCGGCACCAGCCTATGGTTTGGAATAAGACTATCCAATAAGCATAATGGGTGTACCGTCCTAATCCTAGGAGCACTCGCAATGCGAGAGAAGGTGAAGATAAAAGACAACCGAATAAACCTTATTCCTATTTCTCCTGAACCAGAATCCATCCCCGAACTGGAACAAGTTCCTTTCGAGTTCGTATATAACCATACTATGGATTATCCAATAAACTGTGGATCTTCGTAGTGATACGGAGTGTCCTGGAGAAATACAAAAGTGAAGTGGGAGTGGTAATGAAATACTTGGTTTGGTCCTGAATATCAGTCGCAATTTACTTTGCTCTCTTACTAATCCCTTGCTTTGTCTTAACTTAATACCTTCTGCACACCATCGTTATGCTAATTGGTTTCCTTCATTCCCTACCGGTCGGCACCTGCCTATGATTCGGAAGAAGACTATCCAATTTGCGTAATAGGTGTACTATCTCCTAAACCAAGGAGTACCCGCAACCCGAGAGAAGGTAAAAGGAAAAGACAACTGAATAATCCTATCCGTTTCCTCCAGAACCTGAAACCATCCTCGAATAAATTCCTTCGAGTTCGTATATAACCATACGACGGTTTTGTCCAATGGAAGTGGACGTTTGTAGTAATATGGGGTGTCCTGGAGAAAAAAGGTAAAAGTAGGAGTGGCAATGAGGTTAGCAACTCTGACAATCCAAAAGCCAGTGTTAAAGAAGGTTCGGTCAACTTGGTCACTGAGTCATAGTCTTAGGGTCGGGTCAATGGGTCGCTGCCAAAGAGAGAGAGAAAAGAAACACTCAGCGTGCACTCTACCCTAGATCAGAATGGTTACCAATTTATCTAATCTGGAAACCTCCCACTGTCACCTCAAATTCTCCTCCAAACCTAAAAGAAGAATTAGTCGGGAACACCCGAGGAGTAAACCAACGCATCAGTGGGAATCGGGATCCAACTATCATCGCATGATAACATGACGGAATCCGCTCACGGTATCACACTCCAGAAGGTATGCGCATATCTGGCAAGTTTCAGTTCTTTTGAAACTCCCGATGTGATTTTTACCCCATGCTCTTATGACCTTGACTTTGGCCAACAAATCATAAGTCACATGTCAAGTTCTACCCGTCATTCTCCAGGTTAATTTGAATCCATCCGTACCTACCCTTGACTTTGGCCAACAAGGCAGTACGACTGTTCCAAACCAACGCATCTATCTATGCTGCATATGAATAACCAACAGCTACCAAACACTGTGCCTTGACTTTGGCCAACAAACACAGCTTGAATACTATCGACTACCCATATGAAACGACGGAGGGCTACGAATGGTTTCTGGCGAAAACCTTTAACGTAATGAACTTGATATCGTTGAAGGAACTGATAGCTTTTTAGAAAAATATAGTGACGAAAACCTTTGCTAAAGAGGTCACTCCCGGTGAAGGGATCTCGGCTCTTTCCCCGTAGAATGAGGTGCAGGATATTCCAACTGAATACCACGATGCAAAGCAAAAGTAATCGGCTATAGTGAAGTTAATGCCCTGACGCAAACTTTTGTCCAAGGGGTCACTCCCGATGAAGGGATCTCGGCCCTTGCTTCGTCGACTGAGGAGCAGGATATTCCAACTGAATACCACGGTGCAAAACAAAAGTGAACGTCCTTACAATAACAGCCTTTTGAAAAGTGTTCCAACAACATCAGATTAGGTTTGTTTTTAACTTGCATTGATCCGAATCAACGCAGTCGCATCAATTGATCACACCACAAAAAAGGAAAATATACTGATGTATGTATATGCCATCCGCATTCGCCACTGGGTCCCGTCATTACCCGTTAGGTTAGCTAACTAACGACAGAGCGGGGACTGGACTAGCGCGGATGCAAAACATATACAACATCTACTAATATATATACCAATATATTATATTTCGCTCAAGGCGTGATAAAAATGCAACAGCACAGAAATATACAGCATCACAGAACAATACAGATATCTGGGATCCCCGGGTTTCACAGAGCCGCTACTGAAACCCGACGTTCCCCTGGTCGTGTGGATAGCCTGTGCAATGAAAACCTAGACCCCTACGGGCGCGGCAAGTTACCCGCCAAAACTTGAAGCGAGGCAGCCCCCTTCAGCACCGTGAATGGACCACCCAGCACTTCACGGAATCCGGTAACTTGGGCACCCCTCCTAGGTCAACCTGTACCCCCTACGAGTGCGGCGAATAGCCCGCCAATTCTAGAGTGAAGCCCCCTCCGTCTCAATGCCATGAGATCCGGGCCCGTTGCCCTCTAGAACCCGGCTATCCGTGCACCGCCCCGCGGGGTAATCCTAGTACAGAAAGTAAAATATACATACAACGGGTACATCGACCGCAACCTAGTCGTGCCCCAAAATAATAATACAAACAGGCAGTGACGGCAGTCCACATGTCGGACGCTCGCCCCGCAATATCAAATGTACATAATACAACAAAACTGTACTAGCATTGCAACCAGGCTATCCCCCACGACCGATCCGCAACATCACAGCAATACAAAGAACATCAACATGAAGGTCACGTTCGCAAATCCGTCTAACCGGGCTATAGCAGCTAGACAGGATTTACCGATCAAGTGACATTCACGGTCGCAGATATAATGTAAACACTGTGAAATAATGTGTTAAAAATATCCGATCGATCAAAATTTTAACAAGTGGGCCCCAAGTACTACTGTAGCACATCAAGAAATTCTGGACCCAAACAAAGTATACCAAAACCCCTATTTTCAGCCCACAAGCCCACTGCAAAAAAATGATGACATGAATCCACATTCCTGCGGCGGAACCGCAGCCAAAGAGGGGTTATGGCCGCGGTTCCGCGGTCGTACGGAGAGATCAGGTCATCAAATTTTTCCAGTGTTCTTAGTGTTGCGCCACGGCAGCGCCCCGGCCGTCTTACTCGAGGCCAAATTGCGGAATCAAAATTTTTCCTTACTCGGAAACCGGCGCTACCGCGGACAAAGAAAACCCGGATCGTAAACCATTAACCTAATGCTAGCAATCAAGAGATAGGGTGAGAAGTATACCGAGTGATCCGAGTCCTCCGGTCTTCTCGTCATCGTCCCGATCTCCCGCGGAAAGTGTAGTCTCCATATCGTCGCGTCCTCGCCGGAAAGGGCACCACAACGCCTGCGTCTTTTACGGGCTCCCGCCTCAATACCGAGGAAACTCGAGCATGAAGCCGGCAACTCGACATGCTCAAGATATGCTGTAGAATGTGTAGTGTAGAGGCTATGTCTCATTTGGGGTTTGTTTCCATTTGAAGATGATGGAGGAATGGGGTTAGGAAAAATGGTGCTTTCATTTTTCCGAAACAAGAAGAAGAAGGAGATGAAGAATTCCTCCCATAACAAAGATGAACTCTCTCATTCTTTTTCATTTTCTCTTTTCTTTTTCTTCTTCTCTCTTTTCTTTTTCCTCTCATGAAAAAACTTATCCTCTCAAAATGAGAAGGGTGGAGGAGGTAATATGAAGCATGAAGGGAGGTGAGTGTAGGAGTGAAGAAAAGGTGACCACATCAAGAGACAAAGAAACATCAACCATGCTTCACACAATTAAACCCATACCCTTTCATAAATCACAATTAATGCATCATGGAAGAAAGATATCATAATCAATACTTATGCAATAAACCCCTCCACAAAAAGTTATTTGCACAAATGCAAATAACCCCCTCCATCGGAAAAGTCCGGCCGGGAAAGAACAAAGGAAAACCGGCCGGAACGGAATGCAAACTGGCAACTCCAGAAAACTGGTCCCGTAATAAATTACAGGAAAACCCTGACACTGTGCATACACACCCGCATCTGTATTCCGACCGGATACAAATGCAATGAGACAAAATCTACACTGTACTAAACTAGGACCGGCTTAAGCCAAAGCCGGCTAGTAAAATCCGTTCGATCCTGATCCGTGCAATACCGCACGTATCAGATCAAACCCTGCCATATAACTATACGGCCACTAGTACAAAACTGTCCGATCCTGATCCGTGCAATACCGCACGTATCTGATCGGATGCTGCCATATCTCCATACGGCCTCTACAGCGTTTCGCCCGAAAGCTTGAGTAACTGTAAGTGTGGTGGACTCTAAAGACTCGTCAATACTATGGCTGTGGATTTAACCACTGGCACGTCAGAGGTATAAGCCAATACGTGACGGGCCACCAGCTATTGACCAAAAGGGACGTCGATGAGGAAGCTCACCCCGACACCCAACTGAGCCTGTCAGTGACAATATCCGTACAGTCCGGTCCGTTCGTCTATGAGCATCGCATGTCGGGCCTAGGGGGTTGGTAAAAGTCAGACCCCCAAAAGCGGTACAAGTCGTGTCGGAGTGTAGCCCAGAACGCCCTGAGATACTACTGGAATACCTACCAGTAAATCTCCTGCCTCGGCCGAGGGCTTTGCGTAATGGCTCTCCCAGACACAGCGCGACCTCACCCCCAATACCGGGAGAGACGAACCCCTGAAGATCCGCTCACTGCCTCCATGTGGCTCGGGACTGTACCCAACTAAAACCTGTTTGCACGACTCCTTTGAGCCGTGGTACGGTAGTAATCAAAGCACAGTGGGAACTCACACGAGACAAATGACGATCCTCGGGTCGATGAACTAACCTGTACACATGTCACCAGGGAACTGCTATCTGACGTCAGGTATAAGCCCAACTAGCAGGTTCTCGGCGAGTCCTGTCCGGTGTACTCATAACCCAATGAGCACCTGTATACATCTTAGGTGAACCAACTGACACCAGTGGCTTGTGAGACCGGCCACCGCCCCTCGTCGGGGTCTCGACTGTATACACTAGTCTACTAATGGAGTATCGATGCCCTGTCTCGAAACTCCTACGACTAGGGACCTTTTAAGGATGTGCTTATAAACTACCAGCTCCCACGTATATGATCGCCATCATACTGCTGGCAGTGAAGCAAGAATCCTAGGGGCTCTATCAACGTATAATAGCGACATGTCAGGTCACCTAAAGCAGTACACGATGATAAAGATAAACCAGATAGCATACTATCATCTCGAGTAAGACTGTCCTACCGGGATAGGTCCTCCCTCAATCATTGCAATCACGTGCCTGTGATCCAATAATTGACTCTGATGGCACTATCTCCAACAATCTCCCACTTGCACTCAAGGCTAATTATTGCGATGTCGCATACTCACAGCCCGTGTGATACCGAACACCCAACTCCTCTACTAGTCAGTCTCACGAAGCTCGTTTGTGAAACTATTGCGTTCGAGGAATAGCCTCAGTGAGTGGATCCGCTGTGATGTTTCTTTCTATGTCTCTCTATATCTCAAGTTCGCGGAGAAAGCCATCTCCCGAAATGAGCAATACCTGTCTTAGAATGTCTGGATGTCTGATGGGACCTAGCTCATAAATGAACTCCAAATCCAAACTTCTTAGACTGTATCATCAACTGAACTTAATCAGTATCCTGCGCCATGCCTCCCTAAGTATTGCCTTGGACCACCTGTCCAAAATACTGCCCCTCTTCAGAAGGAAAACTATAACTCTGACAACCTCCTTGTCGTCCATGTCACCTTGGAAGCCTGGAATGATAACTGTCTCCCAAATGAGGCTGTCGTTATCATATCCCTAGAACATCCACTTATGTTCTAAGACTGCTTCCGACAGTTTCTCCAGGATTGGATCAATATCAACTTATTGCATCTAGTGCAAGAACAACATCTGGTGCGGTACTTGACATCTCATGATTGACTCAATTGCCTAAGCAAGTGATCTGCCAATCATGAGTATCCCTGCCCCCTTTAGTCTATAAGACACCTTTAGAGAGGGTGACTCCATCAACTGCAGGTGCACTACCGTGTCAGGAGTCGTCCATTCTAAATACTCTTAGAATGCTGTCAAAGTTCCCTGATTGGGAAACCACCCAAATCTAGATCTAAAACCATAGATCTAGTAACCAGTATGTCTGATATAATGTCCAAGTCCCTTTTGGAGAAACCACTGTGTGACGACCAAAGTATAACCGATCGTAGTATAGGAATATCACTTCCTACTACCTTCTCAACAGATCCATCCCCTATTCTGATGACGTCAAACCTATGACTGTCACATCAGAAATAGATGATCTATCTCCGCTACATCTGCTTTAGTCTATAAATAGACATAAGCCTGATGTCCACCAATGCTTCCGCTGCTCCCACTGACTACGACAACCCTCTGGCAGAGTCATATAGACGTGCACTTCTAAAGCTAGTTTAGAACGACGCTATACTCATCCTCCCACCGGGTCTCGCAGCCTGGAACAACAACAATGGCAAATGTGGGTAAACAAGAACTTCCCTGTCACCGTCCTTGAGGCTACCGGAGTACCTCTCGGGTGCCTGAAGTTACCCACCGTATGTGCGGAGTGGCCAATGGAATGTCAAATCAGATTGAATCTTCAGGTTCCTTATTAAATCTTCAGTAATCGTTTGCGGTTCTGGAATTACTTCCAGTTCTACCATACTCCCACTGCTGTTTTTGAAAAAAAAGAATCCATTTTTAATAAAACTGTGGCGAGTCTAGAACAATATTGCTATTGTTCATCCAGATGGTAGAAAGTCAACCCTCGTCATAGCCTGGGTCAACCCACAAACAGCCATTACAGAAACGTGCCTTGAGTTATCCGGAGTCTGGTTTTAAGCATAAGCCGGACAACTCCCCGTACCTTAACATCGTTAAGATATGAACTGTTCTATATCCAATATAGAACCAGAGGCACTGATTTAATTGAACCAGATTCAAATCATGCAGCTGTCTCCAGTGCATGTCAACTAAATGGAGAGAGGCCGATCAGCGTTACTCAACTTAGGAATGCTTCCAATTATGAGTAACCTGAAAGAGAAGCAAGTTCTCTTTATCATTACTATCAACTGAATACCATACACAAGTATTTACATCTTCGATCACTTTGAAGAATCCCGATACTTGCTACACCTGGTACTCTACTCTATTCAAATACCTATAACTCCTCAAAACTTAGACCCTGTGTTTCCACGAAACACCTGTCTAAAAACTAGAGAAGTCATAAGTAAACCGAATATAGTACGAGGACCTACCCCTCTGTCCTGATGGACCCTGGACAACATACAATACTCTGTATAAGTCCGCTGAGTCTAACAACTCTTTCACTGTGCGTCGCAGGTTGAAAACTGTACTTATGGTTAAGAAGAATTACACCGCTGTTTAATGCTCCTTATCTAACCATCCACTGATATAGGTAAATTTCATCGACATAATATCAAAAGATATATCTCACTCTATGAAAATAGACGTACAGATATATCAATTTGAAATTGGTGCATAACCGCGGATATTCAAAACCAAAAAAAATTGTCGTCCGGCAAACAACCCAGGTGACTTCCTCAAATATCACCGATTACACTGAATCCCGATATAGTGAGGATGATCACCCAATTCCCAATAACTTACTCCCACTCATCATCTGTAAAACCATACAGATGTGAGAATCATACCTGGTAAATACATACCCTGGAGTAAGTGTCTAATCGGGAAATCAGTTTTCTATTGACAGTACACAGTGAAACTGAAACATTGGAATGTTTCGATGGGGTATTCTGGTATTCCTAGTAATGCCTCTACCATTATTCAGATTCACAACTGTAACCGTATATCTCTTTGCCATCTGTCCAAATCCCTTTATATGTCTTTAGTCATTACCGTCTGCACACCCCTTTAGGCCAAATGGTTTTCTTCCTTCCCTACCGTTCGGCACCAGCCTATGGTTTGGAAGAAGACTATCCAGTAAGCATAATGGGTGTACTGTCCTAATCCTAGGAACACTCGCAATGCGAGAGAAGGTGAAGATAAAAGACAACCGAATAAACCTTATTCCTATTTCTCCTGGACCAGAATCCATCCCCGAACTGGAACTAGTTCCTTTCGAGTTCGTATATAACCATACGATGGAGTATCCAAATAAACTGTGGATCTTCGTAGTGATACAGAGTGTCCTGGAGAAATACAAAGGTGATTTAGGATTGGCGAAGAAATACTTGGTTTGGTCGTGAATATTAGTCGCAATTTACTTTGCCCTCCTACTAATCCCTTGCTTTGTCTTAACTTAATACCTTCTGTACACCGTTTTAGGGTAACTGGTTTTCTTCATTCCCTACCGGTCGGCACCAGCCTATGGTTTGGAAGAAGACTATCCAATTTGCGTAATAGGTGTACTACTCCTAAACCAAGGAGTACTCGCAACCTGAGAGAAGGTGAAAAGAAAAAACAACTGAATAATCCTATCCGTTTTCTCCAGAACCAGAAACCATCCTCGAAGTCCTTCGAGTTCGTATCTAACCATACGATGGTTTTGTCCAATGGAAGTGGACGTTCGTAGCAATACGGGGTGTCCTGGAGAAAAGGGTAAAAGTAGGAGTGGCAATGAGGTTTGCAACTCTGACAATCCAAAAGCCAGTGTTAAGAAGGTTCGGTCAACTTGGTCACTGAGTCATAGTCTTAGGGTCGGGTCAATGGTCGCTGCCAAAGAGAGAGAGAAAAGAAACACTCAGCGTGCACTCTAACCTAGATCAGAAGGGTTATCACTTTATCTAATCAGGAATCCTCCCACTGTACCTCAAATTCTCCTCTAAACCTGAAAGAAGAATTAGTCGGGATCACCCGAGGAGTAAACCAACTCATCAGTGGGACTCGGGATCCAACTATCATCGCATGATAACGTGACGGAATCCACTCACGTCACCACACTCCAGAAGGTATGCGCATACCTGGCAAGTTTCAGTTCTTTTGAAACTCCCGATTTGACTTTTACCCCTAGGACCCAAGTGACCTTGACTGAGCCAACATATCAAAAGGATCCTAGTCAAGTTCAACCCGTCATTATCTTGATTGCATTAGACCCACCCGCACGAGTCCTTGACTGAGCCAAAATGACCGTACGACTGTCCTAACCAATCACATATCCATGCAACAGAAAAGCACTACATAGCTACCGAACACTACGCCTCGGCTGAGCACGACATACGCAGCACGAATACTAAGTAATACTAATCTGAAATGACGGAGGGCTACGACTGGTTTTTGGCGAAAAACCTTTAACGTAATGAACTTGATATCGTTGAAGGAACTGCACAACTTTTTTATAAAATATAGTGACGAAAACCTTTACTAAAGAGGTCACTCCCGGTGAAGGGATCTCGGCTCTTTCCCCGTAGAATGAGGTGCAGGATATTCCAACTGAATACCACGATGCAAAGCAAAAGTAATCGGCTGTAGTGAAGTTAATGCCCTGACGCAAACTTCTGTCCAAGGGGTCACTCCCGGTGAAGGGATCTCGGCCCTTGCCTCGTCGACTGAGGAGCAGGATATTCCAAATGAATACCACGATGCAAAACAAAAGTGAACGTCCTTGCAATAACAGCTTTTTGAAAAGTGTTCCAACAACATCAGAATAGGTTTGTTTAACTTGCATTGATCCGAATCAACGCAGTCCCATCAATTGATCACACCACAAAGAACGAAAATATACTGACGTATGTATATGCCATCCGCATTCGCCACTGGGTCCCGTCATCACCCGTTAGGTTAGCTAACTAACGGCAGAGCGGGGACTGGACTAGCGCGGATGAAAAACATATACAACATCTACTAATATATATACCAATATATATAGTATTTCGCTCAAGGCGTGAATAGAATGCAACATCACAGAAATGTACAGCATCACAGAACAATACAGATATCTGGAAGCCCCGGGTTTCACAGATCCGCTGCTGAAACCCGACGTTCCCCTGGTCGTGTGGATAGCCTGTGCAATGAAAACCTAGACCCCTACGGGCGCGGCAAGTCACCCGCCAAAACCTGAAGCGAGGCAGCCCCCTTCAGCTCCGTGAATGGACCACCCAGCACTTCACGGAATCCGGTAACTTGGGCACCCCTTCTGGGTCAACCTGTACCCCCTACGAGTGCGTCGAACAGCCCGCCAATTCCAGATTGAATCCCCTTCCGTCCCAATGCCATGAGATGCGGGCTTGTTGCCCTCCAGAACCCGGCTATCCGTGCACCCCACCGCGGGGCAATCCTAGTACAGAATAGTAAAATATACATACACCGGGTACATCGACCGCAACCAGGTCGTGCCCCAAAAGAATAATACAATCAGGCAGTGACGGCAGTCCACATGTCGGACGCTCGCCCCGCAATATCAAATGTACATAATACAACAAAACTGCACTAGCATTGCATCCAGGCTATCCCCACGACCGATCCGCAACATCACAGCATAAACATAGAACATCAACGTGAAAGTCACGTTCGCAAATCCGTCTAACCGGGCTATAGCAGTTAGACCGGATTTACCGATCAAGTGACTTTCACGGTCGCAGATATAATGTAAATACTGTGAGAAAATGTGTTTAAAATTTTCCGATTGACCAAAAATTAACAAGTGGGCCCGCAAACAAAACTGTAGCACTCACAGAAAACCAGGGCCCAATTTTAATATTCCAAAACCCCTAATTACAGCCCATAAGCCCACTGCAAAAAAATAATCACACGAGCCCATACTCCTGCGGCGGAAGCGCGGCCAAAAGAGGGTTTTGGCCGCCCTTCCGCGGTCGTACGGAGGAATCGTCTGACCAACTTTTTCCAGTGTTCTTAGAACTCCCTGAACATCATTCTGAGACCACCTGAAAAATTTTTAGACTCCAAAAAATTTCGACAGAAACTGATGTGAAGGAAAAAATACGGTTTTTGGAATTTTGGTCGATCGGAACTGAAAAACACATTAGACGAAGCTAGGTAAGGTTAATGGCGTGGCTCTGATACCATGTTGCGCCACGGCAGCGCCCCGGCCGTCTTACTCGAGGCCAAATTGCGGAATCAAAATTTTTCCTTACTCGGAAACCGGCGCTATCGCGGACAAAGAAAACCCGGATCGTAAACCATTAACCTAATGCTAGCAATCAAGAGATAGGGTGAGAAGTATACCGAGTGATCCGAGTCCTCCGGTCTTCTCGTCATCGTCCCGATCTCCCGCGGAAAGTGTAGTCTCCATATCGTCGCCTCCTCGCCGGAAAGGGCACCACAACGCCTGCGTCTTTTACGGGCTCCCGCCTCAATACCGAGGCAACTCGAGCATGAAGCCGGCAACTCGACATGCTCAAGATATGCTGTAGAATGTGTAGTGTAGAGGCTATGTCTCATTTGGGGTTTGTTGCCATTTGAAGATGATGGAGGAATGGGGTTAGGAAAAATGGTGCTTTCATTTTTCCGAAACAAGAAGAAGAAGGAGATGAAGAATTCCTCCCATAGCAAAGATGAACTCTCTCATTCTTTTTCTTTCTCTCTTTTCTTTTTCTTCTTCTCTCTTTTCTTTTTCCTCTCATGAAAAAACTTATCCTCTCAAAATGAGAAGGGTGGAGGAGGTAATATGAAGCATGAAGGGAGGTGAGTGTAGGAGTGAAGAAAAGGTGACCACATCAAGAGACAAAGAAACATCAACCATGCTTCACACAATTAAACCCATACCCTTTCATAAATCACAATTAATGCATCATGGAAGAAAGATATCATAATCAATACTTATGCAATAAACCCCTCCACAAAAGTTATTTGCACAAATGCAAATAACCCCCTCCATCGGAAAAGTCCGGCCGGGAAAGAACAAAGGAAAACCGGCCAGAACGGAATGCAAACTGGCAACTCCAGAAAACTGGTCCCGTAATAAATTACAGGAAAACCCTGACACTGTGCATACACACCCGCATCTGTATTCCGACCGGATACAAATGCAATGAGACAAAATCTACACTGTACTAAACTAGGACCGGCTTAAGCCAAAGCCGGCTAGTAAAATCCGTTCGATCCTGATCCGTGCAATACCGCACGTATCAGATCAAACCCTGCCATATAACTATACGGCCACTAGTACAAAACTGTCCGATCCTGATCCGTGCAATACCGCACGTATCTGATCGGATGCTGCCATATCTCCATACGGCCTCTACAGCGTTTCGCCCGAAAGCTTGAGTAACTGTAAGTGTGGTGGACTCTAAAGACTCGTCAATACTATGGCTGTGGATTTAACCACTGGCACGTCAGAGGTATAAGCCAATACGTGACGGGCCACCAGCTATTGACCAAAAGGGACGTCGATGAGGAAGCTCACCCCGACACCCAACTGAGCCTGTCAGTGACAATATCCGTACAGTCCGGTCCGTTCGTCTATGAGCATCGCATGTTGGGCCTAGGGGGTTGGTAAAAGTCAGACCCCCAAAAGCGGTACAAGTCGTGTTGGAGTGTAGCCCAGAACGCCCTGAGATACTACTGGAATACCTACCAGTAAATCTCCTGCCTCGGCCGAGAGCTTTGCGTAATGGCTCTCCTAGACACAGCGCGACCTCACCCCCAATACCGGGAGAGACGAACCCCTGAAGATCCGCTCACTGCCTCCATGTGGCTCGGGACTGTACCCAACTAAAACCTGTTTGCACGACTCCTTTGAGCCATGGTAGGGTAGTAATCAAAGCACAGTGGGAACTCACACGAGACAAATGACGATCCTCAGGTCGATGAACTAACCTGTACACATGTCACCAGGGAACTGCTATCTGACGTCAGGTATAAGCCCAACTAGCAGGTTCCCGGCGAGTCCTGTCCGGTGCACTCATAACCCAATGAGCACCTGTATACATCTTAGGTGAACCAACTGACACCAGTGGCTTGTGAGACCGGCCACCGCCCCTCGTCAGGGTCTCGACTGTATACACTAGTCTACTAATGGAGTATCGATGCCCTGTCTCGAAACTCCTACGACTAGGGACCTTTTAAGGATGTGCTTATAGACTACCAGCTCCCACGTATATGATCGCCATCATACTGCTGGCAGTGAAGCAAGAATCCTAGGGGCTCTATCAACGTGTAATAGCGACATGTCAGGTCAACTAAAGCAGTACACGATGATAAAGATAAACCAGATAGCATACTATCATCTCGAGTAAGACGGTCCTACCGGGATAGGTCCTCCCTCAATCATTGCAATCACGTGCCTGTGATCCAATAATTGACTCTGAGGGCACTATCTCCAACAGTTAGGACTCCCTGCACATCATTCTGAGACAACCTGAAAAATTTTTGGACTCAAAAAAAATTCGGCAGAAACTGATAGTACTTAAAAACGCGGTTTCGGGATTTTGTTCGATCGGAAACGTAAAACACATTAGGCAAAGCTAGACTAAGTTAATGGCGAGTCTCTGATACCACTGTAAGTGCACGGCGGCGCCCCGGCCGTCAATCCGACGGCCAAATGCGGAAGCGGTGATAAACTTTAATTTTGCAAACAAGCATACCGGCACCACAGCGCACTAAACCCCGGATCGGGCCATTAAACTAGCCCTAGCTAACAACAAGATGGGGAAGAGATATACCGAGTGATCCGAGTCCTCCGGTCTTTTCGTCGTCGTCCCGATCTCCCGCGAAAACTCCGGTCGTCGCCTCCTCGCCGGAAGGGCACCACATCGCCTGCATCTTTTACGGGCTCCCGCCTCTATACCGAGACAACTCGGGCATGAAGCTGGCAAGTCGACATGCCCAAGATTTGCTGTAGAATGTGTAGGGTTGTGTCTCATTTGGGGTTTTGTTGCCTTTGTAGATGGAGGAATGAGGTTAGGAAAAATGGTGCTTTCATTTTTCAAGCAAGGAAATTGAGATGAAGAAAAATGCCACAAGCTCAAAAATGAAACTCTCTCTCTCTCCCTCAATATGTGGCCGGCCCTTTTTGCATCTCCAAATGGTGGAGCAAAAGCCAATACAAGAAGGGAGGTGATGGTAGTAAAAGGTAAATGGGTGACCACATCCAAACATCATGATAACAAAACTCAAATCAAAATCAAATCCTTTCTCATCTCAAAAAGCAAAGGAAAAGACTAAGAAAGCATCTCATGATTATGAACCATCATGAAGCCCCACAAATGTATAAAACCCCTCCTCAATAAGTTATTTGCAAACTTGCAAATAACCCCCTCCATCGGAAAAGTCCGGCCGGGAAAGAACAAAGGAAAACCGGCCGGAACGGAATGCAAACTGGAAACTCCAGAAAACTGGTCCCGTAATAAATTACAGGAAAACCCCGATACTGTGCATACACACCCGCATCTGTATTCCGTCCGGATACAAATGTAAAGAGACAAAACTACACTGTACTATACTAGGATCCAGCTTAAACCAAAGCCGGCTAGTAATATCCGTCCGATCACGATCCGTGAAATACCGCACGTATCTGATCGAACCATGCCATATCCCCATACGGCCTCTACAGCGTTTCGTCCGAAAGCTTGAGTAACTGAAAGTGTGGTGGACTCTAAAGACTCGTCAATACTATGGCTGTGGATTTAACCATTAGCACGTCAGAGGTATTAGCCATACGTGACGGGCCACCAGCTATTGACCAAAAGGGACGTCGATGAGCGAACTCATCCTGACACCCTACTGAGCCTGTCAGTGACAATATCCGTACAGTCCGGTCGGTTCGTCTATGAGCATCGCATGTCGGGCCTAGGGGGTTGGTAAAAGTCAGACCCCCAAAAGTGGTACAAGTCGTGTCGGAGTGTAGCCCAGAACACCCTGAGATACTACTGGAATAGCTACCAGTAAATCTCCTGCCTTGCCCAAGGACTTTGAGTAATGGCTCTCCTAGACACAGCGCGACCTCACCCCCAATACCGGGAGAGACGAACCCCTGAAGATCCGCTCACTGCCTCCATGTGGCTCGGGACTGTACCCAACTAAAACCTGTTTGCACGACTCCTTTGAGCGTGGTAGGGTAGTAATCAAAGTACAGTGGGAACTCACACGAGACAAATGACGATCCTCAGGTCGATGAACTAATCTGTACACATGTCACCAGGGAACTGCTATCTGACGTCAGGTATAAGACCAACTAGCATGTTCCCGGCGAGTCCTGTCCGGTGTACTCATAACCCAATGAGCACCTGTATACATCTTAGGTGAACCAACTGACACCAGTGGCTTGTGAGACCGGCCACCGCCCCTCGTCGGGGTCTCGACTGTATACACTAGCCCACTCTGGAGAATCGATGCCCTGTCTCGAAACTCCCACGACTAGGGACTATTTAAGAATGTGCTTATAGACTGCCAGCTCCCACTAATATGATCGCCCTCATACTGCTGGTGGTCAAGCAAGAATCCTAGGGGCTCTATCAACGTGTAATAGTGACCTGTCAGGTCACCTAAAGCAGTACTCGATGATAAAGGTAAACCAGATAGTATACTATCATCTCGAGTAAGACTGTCTTACCGGGATAGGTCCTCCCTCAATCATTGCAATCACGTGCCTGTGATCCAATAATTGACTCTGAGGGCACTATCTCCAACATATACGAGTCATACAGTTTGGTATAAAAAACATACTCACGGCTCCCCACTTTTGAAAATAAGTATGACTAGAGCCCAGTAAAAAGGGTAAGGGAATCCGCCTAAGTATGAGTCGATCTATACATATATACCTAGTAGTCGGTGATCTCGCCTCAACAGTATCACGTACGATACAATAAATAATATGACATCCTCAAGTCAAGAGTGCGGATCTATCCTCATGACTATCTCTCGTACGGTAAATCTATCGTACGATATCCTAAATCTGGGTACGGGTCAAATATAACATTTATCTCATTATTCATCTGATATCCTTATCATTACAAATCGTGAAGAGGGGGTACTGATCTAAGTCTAGCACACTACTAATATCATCGACACTAATCATGATCTGGTTACTGATATACAACCTAATACAATCCGGTGTTATCCATACTTATCATCATATAGGAATATACATCGCCCAAGCGATCCATTATAATATCATAACATATCATACCTCATATCTCGATATATAACTCGTCACCTATCATAATATATCATCAACATAGTATCGTCGTTCAACGACCCGCTATAACATAATGACATATCTCGGTCGCGCACTACATATCTCACGGCATCATGCCCGATCAGATCGACTCATTCCCAAGTATCATATAACATCTCATCATCCAAGCATATGAATATACCAATATAAATATGTCCCCAATACGCACAAGGATATCAATGTATGCGAGTATGTTCATATGCGTGTATGCAAATCTTTAATCTAGGGTTTCGGGACTAAGAAATCGACTAGAGTCCTTTCATCTATACTCGCTAACACTAACGCCTAACCTCCTAAAGATTTCTTGCTAAGGCTCATATCACATCCTAACATATAAAGCTATATATATCGTATCCCATCATATAATTCCTTACAACTTTGCGGGGGTGCTATACGCCATCCACCCGACTTCTCCCCGTAGATATAAATCTACTCACCTTGCTTCTTGTGTGCCGATGCCGATGTCGCTATCTTCATCTTCAACGTCTTGACATCACGTAGGGTACCTACATATATAATCCAATCGCAAATGCATATGAAAATCACATCGGAAAACCAAAAATGGCACACGCTACGCTCATAGATAAAATACAATAGCCTCGCATGCAAACACGACCAATAACCTTGGTCGTTGATGTTCAAACGCCACCCGACAGAAATGATTTATCAAATACCAAAATCCATGTTAAAACAAGTCATAAAACAATGCGCCAACACAAGAAAATGATTCCAGATTTTACTCTAGTCAAAATCAGACAATTTTGCATATGCCAAGGGTCTAATTTACTGGAGATAAGTCCCTGGAACAAAAACGAACCACTTCCTCACTGATCTGGCCGAAAATTGCGGCCAGAATGAATTAATTTGCGGCCAAGGTTTATGGTCAGGGGCTAGGGTTTTGGTGGTACACTCCAGGTTGCCTGCACATCACTCTGTGTTTGCTAAATAATTTTCAGAGGCTCCGGGTGTTAGTAGATTTCATAATACACTCACAGAATCCAAAATTCATCCGATATCGGGTTTCTAAGTCCTCTAAAATGTGTTCTAGTCTCTGGTTTAGGTCTCCAATCAATCACCACAGGGTTGTGTATCCTCTACTAGCCTTAATTTCCCCTTTGGGTTCAACTAAAACCCTAATTCTCAACTCAAGTTTTCAAACTTCCCAAAACCACACAATATCGGTTCTAATTTAACATGGATGTAAAAACAATGGAAATACTAGGCTAATGGTTAAGAGAATAGCTCATTTGGCAATTTAAGAAAATTCTTGAGTTGCCCCCAAGTGTCCAAAATGCAAGCTTCTTGGTCCAAAGTGTAGCTTATGAGCTTGTGCACAAAATTCATGAAAGTGGGATAGGGTTTTAATGGGTTTATTGTGATGATTTGAGGGGGTAGAGAGGCAAGGGGGAGAGAGGAGGAAGTAGCAGCATCAATTGAGTGAGTAGAGTAGAGAAAATGGTGAAGAGTGAAGTAGGAATGGGAGCTTGGTCCTAGGTTTGACCCCTTACCCTCTCACTCTCTCTCATGCCCATCCCTCCATTCTTTAATCATTTCCATTTTCCTTTTTCTTTTCTTTGTTCTCTTCTCTCCTCAATAGTAAACCCAAAACAAATAACCATACACCCAAAAATCATGTAAGAAAAATGTAACAAGTGTTAAAAAAATGACATGTGCAGAAAACACGTTTAAAGTCCGATTAGCGATTTTTAATCGCGATTAGCACAAAATTAGTGTCAAATAAATCATAAACTCTTATAATTTTCTTAAATCACATAAAGTACCCTCTTTTTTGTAATTTCCATAATTTTACAAATTTTTCCCAATTATCGGTATTTAATTATACCGCCATATTAAAATATTCAATATTTTATTACTTAATTATAAAAATTCCCAAAAATATTATTTTATTTTTCTGAAATGTTACAGTCTTCCCCCTTAAAGAAATTCGGTCCCCGAATTTAAATTTAAACTCCCCCAATTTCTAAAATATTTCAGTAAAAGATCCAGTCGTCGGGGCTTCGAAATCATAAATATATAAAACGCATCATAGCGCAATGCATGCGCATGAACAATGAGCAGATAACTCAAAAACAAAGCTTCTTCAAGCATCCCGCAATCTTCAGAGTCATGGTGAAGACACAAATGCCAAATCCAATACGAACATCAATATGATATACATCAACACTATATATGTAAACATCTGAAGAAAATGCATGCCAAACCTTTTTAAGTCGCTGTGCGATGCGCATAACACTGCACAGTGACGGACGTCTTTAGTAAGAAAATTACTCTATATATATATATCCTTTGTTTACAGGAACGTACCACCATTTTGAAACCAATTTAGAAAGGTTTCCTTGTTTTTAAACGTTTTGTTTTATATCAGCCATGTAGGTAGATACTGAGACTAGAGCTCTCTTTTTGAAAATTCCTTCGATAACTGTCAATACATGAAAAATACATCTAGGTACTATCTTATGACTAGTCCTTCTCAGTACGAGAACAATAGTAAATATCATAAAAATGTACTGCTCCATAAGAAATCAATCCCAAAATATGCATATGAATGCTACGTGCGTCTGGTGCGCACGGAAATCAAAATCCATATATGTGCCATACATATGCCCAGAAACAACATCTAAGTGCAACGGGTGTGCACGAAACGCCTGTCAGAGGCAACGTGTGTGCCTGACAGCAAAATATGGTGCATCTGACATGCACGAAGAATCTCGATTTAGTGTATCTGGTGTGCACCAAAATCGCATCCCATAACATGCGCCGAACATGCGTGAAGATCCAAATCAGGTGCATCCATCATGCACGAATAAAAAAATCTAATATCAAGCGCCGAACTTGCGCAAAATCCAATCCAAGCGCGTCAAATATGCGCAAGAATCCAATCAGGTGCATAAAGTGCACAAAACAAATATCGTGTATAACAATCAAAATCCATATCTCAAATGACATCAGATCGAAGTCAGGTGCAATTGTGGTGCACCAAATACGTATCAATTGTAAGTCCATATTGCGACCCCCGGTGCTTACGGGGAGGCGGAAACGGTATAAAAAACAAATTTTTATCGCAAGAGGCAACATGGACTAAACAAGGTCGGGATCGTGTCTAAACTAAACTAGCAAATACGCTAAAAGGAGTTAGCTACTCGGATGAAGGTTATACCTAAACTTGAACTCCTTCTTCTTGAAATCTTGTAGAGGTTGATGGTTCTCTTTTCGTCGCCTTCTCCCGTCGAAGATGGATCCACCTCGAGGGTTCGACCTTGGGCTCTTTCTCGAACTTGGAGTGAACTAGAATCTCCGGCTTGCTAATCCTTTGATCCTAGAGTGAGTAGAGAGTAACTAGGGTTTGCTTTTCTTTTTAAAGAGAAGGATTCTCAACACATGAGAAGGTTTCTCTTTGCTAGAGGAAGAAGAAGATGAAAAATGAGGAGAGAGAGAGGTTATGATAGAATGAGCTATATTTTTCTTTCTTGCAACCATAATGCCAAAAGAAAAGAATTATCTAATAATAATAATTGAAAATGAGAATAGTTGATGGTAATTTGGAATGACCACTACCATGCTTCATTTAATGAAATGTAAGCATAAATCAAGGAGGACTTTTTAAAGCATGATGGTGGTCAACATTCAACCATGGTCAACAAGTCAACCATGGTCAACAAGTCAACAAAATCAACCATAACAAAATTCTCATTTAATTACTATTATAAATAGATAATTCATAAATCCATTAGGGTTTGGAAAAAGATAACTGTCAACTGTGCATACGCACCTGTTCCGAAACCCTAATGAAAAACCTCATCCTCCGCCTCAAGCAACTGTGCATACACACCTGCATTCTCGTTCCGAGGAACAAGAACACCAAGATGTAAAAGCAACCCTCAAAACATATACCGGTATCTGGCTCAAACCAGAGCCTGCCAGTATAATCCGTCCGGACTACAAACGTGCACAAGTGCGCGGATGAGAACGAACCCTGTCGCAAAACCATGCGACCTCTACTCTGTTTTGCCCAGAGGCGAATACCCTCTGTGTGGGACTCTAAAGACTCGACACTACGCTGGCAGTGGGTTTAACCACAGACCGCAAGCGGCACTAGCTGTGCGTAACGGTCCCCAGGTAGATGTCGACAAGAAGGCTGACGAGGTGAAACCCCATCTGAACTCCTACTGAGTCTGAATGTGACATTCTCCGTACAGTCCGGTCTGTTCGTCTGATACATCGCATGTCGGGCCTAGGGGGCGGTAAAACGTCAGTCCCCCAATAGCGGTACAAGTCGTGTCGGAGTGAAGCCCAAAACACCCTGAGATAACACTGGAAACCTACCAGTATATCTCGCTTGCCCTGGCCAGGGACTACTCGTGTAATGGCTCTCCTAGACACAGCGCGATGTCAACCCCCAATACCGGGAGAGACGAATCCTATCTAACCGTCACTGCCTCCAAGTGCTTCGGGACTGCACCCAATCACCACCTGTTTGCACGACTCCTTTGAGCCGTGGTAGGGTAGTGATCAAAGTGCAGTGGGAACACACTCGAGGCGAAGTGCCAGTATCAAGTCAGCGGACTAAGCTGTACTCATGTCACCTGGGAACTGATAACTGATGATAGGTATAATACCAACCTGTCAGTTCCCGACGAGTCCTGTCCAGTGTACTCGTAACCCAACGAGCACCCGTATACTATCTCCAGTACGACGTACTGATGGCTGTGGGACAGACCATCTCCCACACTGGGATGAGAAGCGCATACGCTAGTCTACTCCGGAGTATCGATGCCCTGTCTCGATAGTCCTACGACTAGGGACCTGTATAAGGATGTGCCTATAGATTACCCAGCCCCCACTAGTGTGACTGCCATCACAACGCTGGTAATCAAGCAAAGATCCTAAGGGCTCCACTAATGCGTATAAGTGATTTACTGAAATAAACACAATACACATTGAAGTAGAAACAAACCAAGTAGCATACTACTATATTGAGCAAGATTGTTTATACAAGGTGAATATCCCAAGCTTCCATCAAGTAATATACAAACTAGTATGATACAGTAATGGCCTCTAGGGCATATACACTAACAATCTCCCACTTGCACTAAGGCCATGAACTGGCGTACCGAAGACCTATCATCTCGATCAGCAGCTCGAACTGAGTCTGGGGTAAGGCCTTGGTGAATGGATCTGCAGTGTTCTCTTCTGAAGCAACCCTCCGAACCTCGATCTCCTTGCGATCAACGATCTCCCTGATCAGGTGATACCGCCTCAAGATGTGCCTGGATCTCTGATAGGACCTGGGTTCCTTTGCTAAAGCTATAGCCCTGTTGTTGTCGCAATACAGAGGTACTGGGTCAACAATGGACGGAACCACCTGAAGTTCTTTTAAGAACTTCCTTATCCAGACAGCTTCTTTTGCGGCATCAGATGCAGCGATGTATTCCGCTTCCATAGTCGAGTCTGCAACGGTTTCCTGTTTGGAACTCTTCCAACACACCGCCCCTCCATTGAGGGTAAAGACAAAACCCGACATGGACTTGGAATCATCCTTGTCACTCTGGAAGCTGAAGTCAGCAAAGGCCTCAATCTGGAGGTCTTTTCCGCCATACACCAAGAACATCTCCTTAGTCCTTCTCAGGTACTTGAGAATGTTCTTTACTGCTATCCAATGTTTCTCCCCAGGGTTTGACTGATACCGGCTTACTACACTCAGTGCATAAGCTACATCCGGTCTGGTACACAACATCGCATACATTATAGATCCTACCGCAGAAGCGTAGGGTATAATAGACATGCGATCCCTCTCCAAATCAGTCTTGGGAGACATCTCTTTAGAGAGGGTGATCCCGTGACAAGCCGGTAGGTTACCGCGCTTGGAATCTTCCATACTGAATCTTTTCAGTACGGTGTCGATGTACCTGGACTGTGAAAGTCCTAATATCCTCTTGGATCTATCACGATGGATCCGGATCCCCAGGATGTAAGAGGCATCACCCAGGTCTTTCATGGAGAACCTGTGTGACAAGAAACCCTTGACTGATTGTAGCATAGGAATGCCATTTCCTATTAAGAGAATGTCATCCACGTATAAAACAAGGAATACTACAGTTCTCGCTACAAATCTACTATAGATGCATGGTTCATCTGGATTTTTGATAAAGTCAAATTCCTTGACCGTCTCATCAAAACAGATGTTCCAACTCCGCGATGCCTGCTTTAGTCCATAGATGGACTTAAGCAACTTGCACACCTTTCCGCTGCTCCCACTCTGAATGAAACCCTCTGGCTGATCCATATAGACACACTCCTCTAAATTTCCATTTAGAAAAGCGGTTTTTACGTCCATCTGCCAAATCTCATAATCGTGGAAGGCAGCAATGGCAAGAAGGATCCGAATGGATTTCAGCATAGCCACTGGAGAAAAGGTTTCGTCATAGTCCAAGCCAGGTCTTTGACGGAAACCCTTTGCTACAAGTCTAGCTTTATAGGTCTCAACCTGTCCATCTACACCAATCTTCCTTTTGAAGATCCACTTGCATCCTACGGGTTTTACCCCGTCTGGAGCAATGTCCAACGTCCATACTTTGTTGGTGTACATGGACTCCATTTCGGTCCGCATTGCATCCAGCCATTTTACCGAGTCAACGCTCTGAACGGCCTGCTGGAAGCTAGTAGGCTCATCATAGTCTATGATGCAATCCTCTCTATCCCCGTCTATGAGAAAACCGTAGTATCTCTCAGGCGGATGAGACTGCCTACTACTTCTGCGGAGCGGCGTAGGAATGTCCTGTTCATTTGAACCCTCTGGTTCCACTAAGCTTTCAGTAATAGTCTGAGGTTCTGGAATTTCATCCAGTTCTACTGCGCTCCCACTTATCTGATTTTCCAAAAACTCAGTTTCCAAGAAGTGGGCATGACGAGAAACAAGGACTTTTTGCTCCTCTGCGTAATAGAATAGATACCCCTTGGAGTTCTTTGGGTATCCCACAAACTTGCACTGTACTGAGCGTGCCTCGAGCTTGTCCGCATGCTGCTTTTTAACAAAAGCCGGACATCCCCATGTCTTAAAGGCATTAAGACAGGGTTTCTTCCCACTCCACATCTGATATGGTGTGGTAGGCACAGTCTTAGTAGGAACTTGGTTCAAGAGATGTGCAGCTGTTTCTAGTGCATATCCCCAAAAAGATCGCTGTAACTCAGCCTTACTCATCATGGAACGAACCATATCCAATAGGGTTCGATTCCTCCTTTCCGATACACCGTTATGTTGCGGAGTGTATGGAGGAGTACGCTGAGAGAGAATCCCATTCTCTTTTAAGTAATTCAGGAACTCGGCACTTAAGTATTCTCCACCTCGATCCGATCTTAGAATCTTGATACTTTTGCCGGTTTGTTTTTCAACTTCATTCTTGTAATCCCGAAATTTCACAAAAGCCTCGGATTTGTGCTTCATTAAGAAGACATGTCCATACCTAGAGAAATCGTCTGTGAAAGTAATGAAGTATGAATAACCGCTTCGCGCATGTGTAGACATTGGACCACATACGTCACTATGTATGAGTCCCAAAAGCTCGCTCGCTCTTTCTCCGTGTCCAGTGAACGGAGTCTTTGTCATCTTTCCCATGAGACAAGATTCACAAGTGGCATAAGACTGATACTCGAACGGATCCAAGTATCCTTCTTTATGTAACTTAGTCAACCGTGTCTCATTGATGTGACCCAGTCTACAATGCCATAAGAAAGCCTGATTGATTTCTGGAGACTTTCTTTTGTGTGTATTCTGGACATTGAAAATCTGTGGTTGGTTTAATACGTATATACCATTGCTTAGTGTACCTGACCCAATCAGAACTTGATTAAGGTGAATGTTTACAACATTACTTACAAACGCAAATTCATAACCTTCTTTAGAAACCAAAGATACAGAAATGATATTACAAGTTGCGTTGGGTACAAAAAAGCAATTACGCAAAACCAAAACATGCCCATCTGACATTTCCAGGTGATAGTCCCCCACGGCTTTAGCATCCATGCTAGCTCCGTTCGCAACTCTGAGGGTCATGTCACCTTCCTTCAAAAACCTACGGTTTCTCAACGCCTGCAAAGAATTACAGATATGAGATCCTGATCCGGTATCCAATACCCAGGAAGTAGAGTTTATAGAAAGACGGTTTTCAATAACATACACACCTGAAGCTGAAGCCACAACCTGCTTCAGTTCCTGTGTCCTGGCTTTCCAAGCCCTGCAATCTTTCTTCCAGTGTCCACTCTTATGACAATAGAAGCATTCTTCTTTTCCAACAAGCTTCCCCGTTATCTTTGTTGCCTTTTCCTTTCCCTTCGTACCCACTTTACTAACACCGCCTCTTGGTTTGGCGGGGGCTTTCTTCCTCTTTCCCTTGGCTTTCGCCTTGGACCTAGAGGAAGAAGATCCTCCTACAAACAAAGCGGGTGTATCCCTACCCTTCTGTAGGGTGCCCTCTGCGCTCCTCAGCATGTTGAGGAGTTCTGAAAGTTCAACTTCCTTTTCTTGCAAGTTGAAATTCAGTATGAACTGGGCGTAAGTGGATGGAAGGGACTGGAGAATTATATCCGTATATAGTTCACTGTCCAACGTGGTCCCAAGTTCCGCGAGCTCCTCAGTGTAGCCAATCATCTTAAGCACGTGGTCCGCTACCGATGATCCGACGGCCAACTTTGTCGAAAATAACTTCTTCGACACTTCGTATCTTGCGATACGAGACTGCTCTCCATACAGTTCTTTTGTATGAAGAAATATGGATTCCAAATCCATATTCTCATACCTCTTCTGATGGTCGTTGTCCATCGAGGCAAGTACGAGGCACCTGGCCTTCGCGCTGTCAATCTCCCAAGTCTTACGGATTTCCTTATCCGCGACGCTGGAGGTGGGACCTGGGACGGGGGGAGCTTTGGTGGTAAGAAGATACCCCAGCTTGTCGTAAGTGATTGCCAATTTGACATTCCTGAGCCAATCTTTGTAGTTTGGCCCTGTCAGTATGTTTTTATCTAGAAGTAACTTAAGTCCAGTCATTTCGATTTGGTCGCTGCAGGGGGGGAGAGAAGAAACACTTTAGCACGATGCTCTTGCAAGTTTAGAATGGTTTTTAATTTGTCTAAACAGGATGGCTCCCACTGTCTCTCGAATCCCTCCTCAAACCACAAAGGAAGAATTAGCCGGGATCAATCCCACCGTACAATACTTGCTTAACCGTTCAGCCAGGCCAGTGTCGGTACTTCGAGGGAGGTTTTCCAACGCTTTCGCGAAGTTCCTTAATTAAATAACCTCTTTTCCCTGGGGGCGTAGCCCCGCTAACACCTTTCTAGGCACCTACTAGGTTTATAGCATTGATCGTTTAGTGAGAAATTTCCCGAGGAGTAGCATATACTCACAGTAGGATCGGGATCCAAATATCACTGCGTGACGAAAATGAAGGAATCCTACCATAATCATCACACTCCAAATGGTATGCAAATCTAGCAAGTTTCAGTACTTATGAAACTCCCGATGTGGATTTTTTTTGCCCCATGCTCTTATGACCTTGACTAAGGCCAACAAATCATAAGTCACATGTCAAGTTCTTCCCGTCGTTATCCAGGTTAATTTGAACCCACCCGTATATACCCTTGACTATGGCCAACAAGGTAATACGACTGTCCCAAATCAACGCATTCTATCTATGCAACATATGAATACCCACCAGCTACCAATCACTGTGCCTTGACTAAGGCCAACAAACACAGCTTGAATACTGTTGAATATTCATATGAAACGACGGAGGGCTACGGATGGTTTTGGCGAAACCGTGAACGTAGTGAACTTGATATAATCGATGGAACGAGATAGCTTTTAGAAGGAGTGGCTCAAGCTCCGCATTTAAAAGTTAGTTTTGAAAAGAACCGAGTGGTTTTTCGAAAGTGTTCCATCGACTTAAACTTGGTTTATTATCTTGCATTAGTTCTTTTAATGCGTGATATTCTTGCATTAGTTCTTTTAATGCGTCCCATCATTTAATCCTACCATTGCAGAAAACAACCAAAATATGACGTACGCTTATGCCATTCGCATTCGCCACGGGGCCCCGTCATTACCCGTTAGGTTACTTAACTAACGACAGAGCGGGGGCTGGGCTAGCGCGGCTGTAAAACATAAGCAACGCCTAAATAGAAAGCAATGATAGACATTACAGATCACAGATGAATACATTGGATATACTAGCAATCCGCAATCCTTTCGAGCCTGGAACGAAAAGCGGATAACACGGTCGCGGTGAATAGCCAAATACCCTACCCAAGACCCCTACGGGTGCGGCAAACTACCCGCCAAGTCCTCGGTAGTTTGTGCACCCCTCCATGGGTCTATCCTAGGAGCAAAAACAGTAAAAAGAATTATACAATGACGGCTACAACCCCGACCCGGTTGTGCGGCCAAACAAATAATAATTATTACATCAATTTACATTTACAATGAATGAAAGAAAAACAAAAGCTCATCTCACATCCACCCCGGCTATTCACCCGCGACAGTCCAACACATTCATATACACATTCCAATATCAAACACAGATCATGTATAACCCCGACTAATCGTCTTATAGCGATTAGCCGACGTTCAATACATGCAAACATCACAGATATAACCATCATAGTCAAAGTGTAGTGAAGTTCGGAAAAAATACGGAATTATAGGACCCCAAAAGGAAATTTCTTTTCTGCAAAATCTGGGCACATATAATATATTTCAAAAATCCCAAAACCAACACAGACACACACTGCACGAAAAACGATGCAGAGAAGACGACAAAGCGCGGCGGTTCCGCGGCACATGCCTACCTCGTGCCGCGGAAGGGCGGCGCTTTGAACGCAACAGTGGATCGGTTTTCATCAGTGCACTCACAAAACCCTGAGACGATTTTACAAGTATAAATTTTTTCATTTTGAGCCAAAAAAAATTCAACAGAAACTCAGGTTTTGTAATTTTTCCGGTTTTGTGATTTTTCGTTTCCGAACTTCGTTACACTTCACTACCAAGCTAGTTTAAATTTAGTTAGGCTCTGATACCACTGTAAGTCCATATTGCGACCCCCGGTGCTTACGGGGAGGCGGAAACGGTATAAAAAACAAATTTTTATCGCAAGAGGCAACATGGACTAAACAAGGTCGGGATCGTGTCTAAACTAAACTAGCAAATACGCTAAAAGGAGTTAGCTACTCGGATGAAGGTTATACCTAAACTTGAACTCCTTCTTCTTGAAATCTTGTAGAGGTTGATGGTTCTCTTTTCGTCGCCTTCTCCCGTCGAAGATGGATCCACCTCGAGGGTTCGACCTTGGGCTCTTTCTCGAACTTGGAGTGAACTAGAATCTCCGGCTTGCTAATCCTTTGATCCTAGAGTGAGTAGAGAGTAACTAGGGTTTGCTTTTCTTTTTAAAGAGAAGGATTCTCAACACATGAGAAGGTTTCTCTTTGCTAGAGGAAGAAGAAGATGAAAAATGAGGAGAGAGAGAGGTTATGATAGAATGAGCTATATTTTTCTTTCTTGCAACCATAATGCCAAAAGAAAAGAATTATCTAATAATAATAATTGAAAATGAGAATAGTTGATGGTAATTTGGAATGACCACTACCATGCTTCATTTAATGAAATGTAAGCATAAATCAAGGAGGACTTTTTAAAGCATGATGGTGGTCAACATTCAACCATGGTCAACAAGTCAACCATGGTCAACAAGTCAACAAAATCAACCATAACAAAATTCTCATTTAATTACTATTATAAATAGATAATTCATAAATCCATTAGGGTTTGGAAAAAGATAACTGTCAACTGTGCATACGCACCTGTTCCGAAACCCTAATGAAAAACCTCATCCTCCGCCTCAAGCAACTGTGCATACACACCTGCATTCTCGTTCCGAGGAACAAGAACACCAAGATGTAAAAGCAACCCTCAAAACATATACCGGTATCTGGCTCAAACCAGAGCCTGCCAGTATAATCCGTCCGGACTCCAAACGTGCACAAGTGCGCGGATGAGAACGAACCCTGTCGCAAAACCATGCGACCTCTACTCTGTTTTGCCCAGAGGCGAATACCCTCTGTGTGGGACTCTAAAGACTCGACACTACGCTGGCAGTGGGTTTAACCACAGACCGCAAGCGGCACTAGCTGTGCGTAACGGTCCCCAGGTAGATGTCGACAAGAAGGCTGACGAGGTGAAACCCCATCTGAACTCCTACTGAGTCTGAATGTGACATTCTCCGTACAGTCCGGTCTGTTCGTCTGATACATCGCATGTCGGGCCTAGGGGGCGGTAAAACGTCAGTCCCCCAATAGCGGTACAAGTCGTGTCGGAGTGAAGCCCAAAACACCCTGAGATAACACTGGAAACCTACCAGTATATCTCGCTTGCCCTGGCCAGGGACTACTCGTGTAATGGCTCTCCTAGACACAGCGCGATGTCAACCCCCAATACCGGGAGAGACGAATCCTATCTAACCGTCACTGCCTCCAAGTGCTTCGGGACTGCACCCAATCACCACCTGTTTGCACGACTCCTTTGAGCCGTGGTAGGGTAGTGATCAAAGTGCAGTGGGAACACACTCGAGGCGAAGTGCCAGTATCAAGTCAGCGGACTAAGCTGTACTCATGTCACCTGGGAACTGATAACTGACGATAGGTATAATACCAACCTGTCAGTTCCCGACGAGTCCTGTCCAGTGTACTCGTAACCCAACGAGCACCCGTATACTATCTCCAGTACGACGTACTGATGGCTGTGGGACAGACCATCTCCCACACTGGGATGAGAAGCGCATACGCTAGTCTACTCCGGAGTATCGATGCCCTGTCTCGATAGTCCTACGACTAGGGACCTGTATAAGGATGTGCCTATAGATTACCCAGCCCCCACTAGTGTGACTGCCATCACAACGCTGGTAATCAAGCAAAGATCCTAAGGGCTCCACTAATGCGTATAAGTGATATACTGAAATAAACACAATACACATTGATGTAGAAAAAAACCAAGTAGCATACTACTATATTGAGCAAGATTGTTTATACAAGGTGAATATCCCAAGCTTCCATCAAGTAATATACAAACTAGTATGATACAGTAATGGCCTCTAGGGCATATACACTAACATCAATGCACTGCAAGCATATATGAACTATACCGAGTGAAAAAAACAAATCATGTGCGTACCATATGCACAAAATCAACTCAACTGTATGAAACCCATGAAATCATAAACATGTGCAGCCAAGGCACAAAACAAATATCATGAAACTCAGTCATCAAAACTCAATCATGCGAATAGATCGCCTAAAATACCGAAATCAAGTATGGCAGAATAGTCCCGCTCAAGCACATCCTCTAAGAATCTCTGGCCAACTGTTATGGTCACTCGTGACATGTCTCGTCGACGATGCCGAACTCTGGCCTGCAGGGAGTGCGTAAAATGACCACTCCGAGGTCCAGGTCTTCTCGTAATTTATTCCAGAAAGGTCCTGTCGAGGTCTCTCCCAAATCTCGTCTCTGTCGAACTGTCCGGAAGTTATCACCCTTCACTAAATCTGTTTCTTATTCCAGAATGGCTGCATACTCATCACGACTCCTTCTGGAAGATAAATCCATATACAACGCCCCTGCATGCGTATCACATCTCTGGTGTCGGCGGAGTGGAATGGCATCTCATCAAGATCTCGTACGAACCTTTAACTCCATTTTTCTCTAATGTCGACTGCTCCGGACTCGTCTCTTCATGGCTGCATGGACTGTGCTCCAACGGCTATACTCGTATCTAGAGTCTCCCAAGAAATGCATCTCACCACATAGCATCCGAATGAAGTCGAACCATTTGATCGATTAGTCAAAACCTCATAATCCCCTAAGAGCGCAACATCTTGGGTACAGTTTAATAGTATCGAGTACATACCACAGCATCGGTGGACCAGCCGTTGAAGGGCAAACCCAAGCCTCAATAATGGCACCGCGGAACTGCCGCAAACCCTAAGGTTTAAAGGCTTTCACACGGTCATTATGTCGATTTAGGATTTCATTCTTCTAGAGGATCCATAGAATTGCTTGCATGTCTTTCCGAACAGTTTAAACTTGGAATATGGGTTTCTGACATTGGATCACCTCTATCGACTCTCAACGTACCTGCGTGAAGTCGTCTCTAGCTAGAATCAATCTATCTGATGACTTCGCATCGGGGTAAGCGAACGAACCACATGTCCTAGTCATTCATCCTCGGGTCACTAGCGACATTCCATCATATCTCTAAGTACAACTTGTACTGCAATAGCTCCAACATCTAGGGCGATATCTCGTCGTTCACAGCAACAACTGGCTCATTCATCTGCATGATGAACAGTACCTCAATCAACATGAATAAGCGATACATCAATGGTCATCACATTCTTGCTGGCCTCTATCAGTGGCTCAATCTTATGGTGCAATTCTGCACGCCCGAGAAATCTTATAACAGCGATCCATCCAACGCACATAGCGCGAAAACACAATAACACGGCGCATCTTTGCAAATCGTATGTCCCTGGAATCACGCCATGGTCAGTCCTCGTTCGTGACGAGCTCGTGCTGACCGCAACTCTAGCCGTAGCTCTCTTTGTGCTCGTACAACCGTGCTAACAAAACCATAACTGGTACAGATGAGACTAGATCATAGGAAGGAATATAATACTGTGCAAGGAAATGTTCATCGTAAGGCTTCTTAAGCGGAGTAGCATATCGTAAGTATGCCGCGGAACATACGTATGGTACGTCACTCTACTCAAGCTACCTACCCCATCAACCAAGGGTCATCCTACACTCCGAAAGTAAAACCTAACGCTCTGATACCAACTTTGTCACGACCCGAAAAGTACGGAACATGACTGGCACATAAATTACGAAACGTCTCGAGGCGTACGTAATCTAAGTAAGCCAAAACCCAGAAATCCAAACCAAGTAAAGCAGTAGAGTGAAGGAAAAACCAATTTAAATCAAGTAGTTTAGCAACATAAGCCGAATATGTATTTTTTTAAAAATCACAAGTCTTTCCTGAAAATTTCGGCAGAGTTTCCATTGTAAATACTGGCCCCGAACGGGGTACAACATGATAAATATATGCAACAATGAAAAAAAGGGTCCCCAAGCGGGAGCTAGCTCTTCGTCAATCGACGGTCACAACCACGCAAGTAATATAATAAACAACGCCGAAGGGCGAGGAAAAAAACTGAAAGGAAAACTCTAAAACACATGTAATCCATCATAATACAAGCGCGACTCTAAGGTCGAAATAATATACATGTCTGGTTGATGGAGTTTACTAGATACAACTGAATAACACATATACAATGGTGGTCCTGATGCAAAAGAACCCACCTACCAAAGGAATCACCCGGAAAGGGAGCAGTGTGCCAGCAAAGCCGTAACGAAACCTGTATGGAAAAACCTGCAAGAACTGTGGCACAACGGGGGTGAGTTGCCAACTCGTGAGTAGAAAACATCTACGAGTAGAAAATCGCATGCATGGCACAATCCTAGGTCATAACATGTAATATCCTCAAATAAACATCCTGATCCATCTATGTATGAGTGTAATACTACATGCTCGTGTCAGTACCTCAGATAGCAACATATCAGATATATGTTGTATGAATGCTTGACGAATGGAAACAGAATACATCATGAATGAGACAACTGTTTTCTTTATTTTAAAGAGATTTCTGTATGTATAAAAATCGCATATCATCAATGAAATCGACAGATAAAACAGTGTCCAGCAGCGATACAAAACATAAATCTCAGTATCTCAATACCTCAGGCTCCGGCTATCCGGGCTGGTCTGTATCATCAAATCTCAATATCTCAGTGTCTCATGTCTCAATATCTCAATGCCTCGGGCTCCGTCCATCCGGATTGGCCCATATCATCAATCATACAACCATGAATGGTATCATCCAGATATCCGCCGCGCCAGGTAAAATCACCGGTAGGCAGTCTGCCCCTGCCAGGCTCATCGTCTACACCTCGAGCTTCTTGACCCGGGGTACCTTATCGGGTATACCATGTACTCGATACGGTTCATCCAACTCCTCGAATCGGGTCTCGAAAACATCTTAAAACCGAGAAAACATCATGGTGGACAATACTCAACATATCAAGGAAAACCACATTTTTCTCTTTAAAATAATTCATCAGTTTTACAAAACATTCACATGCGGTTTCCAAATCCAGAAAATATTAAGAATAATCCGAAATCATCAAGTCACCATGTCAATAACAATGAAAATCGGCATCAATCTCCATAATACTGCATAACCAATGAATACATGAATGCATCTGATATCATGCAATGAATGCAATAGTTAAACTAGCACATGAAAGCTATAACTTATTGCAACTATCAACTTAGCAAGCTATATCAAAGAATAGTATTTTCTAAAGTGCACGTGACATGGCAATTACCGATGATGATGTGTGTGAGCCGGCAATCAAGTGTATGTGGAGCATACGCATCATCGGTAATGGTGCTGGTGTCTTGAAAGCAGGGTTTCATGATGATTACAGATAACATATGTACAAGCATGCAATGCGATGAAACATCATGAAATGTACAGAATGTGATGTAGTAACAGCAACACTGAAAATATACCTACCCAATATACGAGTCATACAGTTTGGTATAAAAAACATACTCACGACTCCCCACTTTCGAAAATGATTATGACTCGAGCCCAGTAAAAAGGGTAAGGGAATCCGCCTAAGTCTGAGTCAATCTATACATATATAACTAGTAGTCGGTGATCTCGCCTCAACAGTATCACGTATGATACAATAAATAATATGACATCCTCAGGTCAAGAGTGCGGATCTATCCTCATGAATATCTCTCGTACGGTACATTTATCGTACGGCATCCCAAATCTGGGTACGGGTCAAATATAACATTTATCTCATTATTCATCTGATATCCTTATCATCACAAATCATGACCAGGGGGTACTGATCTAAGTCTGGCACACTACTAGTATCATCGACACTAATCATGATCTGGCAACTGATCTGCAGCCTTATACAATCCGGTGTCATCTATACTTATCATCATATAGGAATATACATCGCCCAAGTGATCCATTATAATATCTTAACATATCATACCTCAAATCTTTATATATAACTAGTCAACGATCATAATATATCGTCAACATTGTATCATCGTCCAATGACCCGCTATTACATCTTGACATATCTCGGTCGCGCACTACATATCTCACGGCGTCATGCCCGATCAGATCGACTCATTCCCAAGTACCATATAACATTCTCGTCATCAAGCATATGAATATAGCAATATAAATATGTCCCCAATAAGCATAAGGATATCAATGTATGCGAGTATCTTCATGTGCGTGTATGCAAATCTTTACTCTAGGGTTTCGGGACTAAGAAATCGACTAGAATCCTTTCATCCATACTCACTAACACTAACCCCTAACCTCCTAAAGCTTTCTTGCTAAGCCTCATATCACATCCAAACATATAAAGGTATATATATCGTATCCCATCATATAATTCCTTATAACTTTGCGGGGGTGCTATACGCCATCCACCCGAATTCTTCTCGTAGATATAAATCTACTCACCTTGCTTCTTGTGTGCCGATGCCGATGTCGCCATCTTCATCTTCAACGTCTCGACATTACGTGGAGTACCTACACATATAATCCAATCGCAAATGCGTATTAAAATAACATCGGAAAACCAAAAACGGCACACGCTACACTCATAGGTAAAAACCTATAGCCTCGCATGCAAACACGACCAATAACCCTAGTCGTTGACGTTCAAACGCCACCCGACAGAAATGAATTATCAAATACCAAAATCCATGTTAAAACAAGTTGTAAAACAATGTGCTAATATAAGAAAATTATTCCATATTTTACTCTAGGTAAAATCAGACAATTTTGCATATGCCAAGGGTCTAATTTACTGGAGATAAGGCCCCGGAACAAAAATGAACCACTTCCTCACTGATCTGGCAGCAAACTGCGGCCAGAATGAATTAATTTGCAGCCAGGGTTGATGGTCAGGGGCTAGGGTTTTGGTGGTACACTCCAGGTTGCCTGCACATCACTCTGTGTTTGGTAAATAATTTTCAGAGGCTCCGGGTGTTAGCAGATTTCATAGTACACTCACATAATCCAAAATTCTTCCGATATCGGATTTCTAAGTCCGCTAAAATGGGTTCTAGTCTCTTTTTTAGGTCTCCAATCAATCACCGCAGGGGTTGTGTATCCTCTACTAGCCTTAATTTCACCTTTGGGTTCAACTAAAACCCTAATCCTCAACTTAAGTTTTCAAACTTCCAAAAACCATACAATATCGGTTCTAATTTAACAAGGATGTAAATACAATGGAAATACTAGGCTAATGGTTAAGAGAATACCTCATTTGGCAACTCAAGAAAATTCTTGAGTTGCTCCCAAGTGTCCAAAATGCAAACTTCTTGGTCCAATTTGTAGCTTGTGAGCTTGTGCACAAAATTCATGAAAGTGGGATGGGGTTTTAATGGGTTTATTGTAAAGATTTGAGGGCGTAGAGAGCCAAGGGGGAGAGAGGTGTCAACAGGAACAGCAGGTGAGTGAGGAGAGGAGAGAAAATTGTGAAGAGTGAAGTGGGAATGGGAGCTTGGTCCAAGGTTTCACCCCTTACCCTCTCACTCTCTCTCATGCCCATCCCTCCATTATTTAATCATTTCCATTTTCCTTTTTCTTTTCTTTGTTTTCTTCTCTCCTCAATAGTAAACCCAAAACAAATAACCATACACCTAAAATTCATGTAGGAAAAATGTAACAAGTGTTAAAAAAATGACATGTGCACAAAACACGCTTAAAGTCCGATTAGCGATTTTTAATCGCGATTAGCACAAAATTAGTGTCAAATAAATCATAAACTCTTATAATTTGCTTAAATCACATAAATTACCCTCTTTTTAGTAATTTCCATAATTTTCCAAATTTTTCTCAATTTATCGGTATTTAATTTTTCCGCCATATTAAAATATTCAATATTTTATTATTCAATTATAAAAGTTCCCAAAAATAATATTTTATTTTTCTGAAATATTACATGTTGTGAGGGTGTGCAACTTCCACTACCACTAGTTCATGACGTTCTTCACGCCCACAACCTTTTCAGGTCCTGATAGATAAACTGGCCCAAATAGACCAGATGGGCCATAGGCCTTCCTCCTCAAATCAGGATCCTCGAAATGCTAAGGTCAAAGGGAAAGCAGCATTCATTGCTAACATGCAACTACAGCCGAGTGGCCCAAAACCAGTTGCTTTCCAAAACAACGCGTGCCTGCGCCCGACCTTGGAAAAAAGGCTAGGATGAGCTTATTTGTTTCCTCATCACAAGACGAGGAGACTGTTCGAATTGGCAATGCGTAATAAACTCATCATATTGTCAGACCCGTGGCATCCACCGCAACCAGGCGACGTCAAAAACCCTAATTACTGCTACTATTATAGAATGGTGAGCCACCCAACTGAAGATTGCTACGTCTTCAAAAACTGGGTCGAGGACCAGTATCAACAGGAGAAATTCACGCTGTCTCATAACTGGAAGGTAAATCCACCCTAGAAGCACACTCCCAAAAAGGTGGAGGCACAGGGAGCTGTTAGTTATATATATGCCCTAGAGTCCATTGTTGTACATATGATGTATATTATAGTGGATGCTTGGATATATATAGAGAGGACTTTCTTGCTCGACATGATAGTATGCTATTTGGTTTCACTTTGTCCTAACATGTTGACTTATATTAGTTTACTGTCTTGCTCTCACATGTTGATAAAGCCCTTAGGATATGTACTCGACTACTGGGACTGTGATGAGATCATACTAGTGGGACCACGGTAGTCTATGAGTACATCCGATAATTGTTCCTGGTCGAGGGTGTATCGAGACAGGGCATCGATACACCAGAGTAGACTAGCGTATACGCATCTTGAACCATATGATGGGCGATGGATGATCCCATATCCATCGGTGTTTGACATCAAAGGTGGTGTACGGGTGCTCAGTGGAGACTGGGTATACTGAACGGACTCTTCGAGAACTCCCGAATGGTATTATACCTCACGTCAGATGGCAGTTCTCTGGTGACACTGGTACAGGGTAGTCTGTAGACCCGAGATCGTCATAAAGTCTTGTTTGATTCCCACTGTGCTTTGATTTCCACCTTACCACGTCCATGAGGGCATGCTAAATGGTGGCTTTTCGGTACAGTCCCGAATCACATGGAGCCAATGAGCGATAGGAGGGGTTTCGACTCTCCCGGTATAGGGAGTTGATGTTGTGCTGTGTTCGATTGGCTATAACTGAAAGTCCCTGGCTAGGCAAATATAGAGTGCTACTGGCAAGTGTTATCAATATTTTCTCGACCTGTTATGATTCTCGCATCGACACGACATATCGGTTACTAGGGTCTGATGTATACCACCCCTAAACTGGATATGCGACATATCAGACGAAGAGACCGGACTGTACGGTAGTGTTATTGATTGGATTCACAGGAGAATGTATAGGCTTGCTTGTTGATCTTCTGATCGCTCAATACCCGGGTGACTATTACATTTAGGTGACCGCTTGCAGCTTTTGGGTGTTTGATATGATCATCACCTACTGCAGGCGTATTGACGATTCTTTATAGTCCTACACAGAGGTTTCTTGACTCAGGTAAAATGGAGTATGAGCACATATGTGATATGTGCAGGACCGAGGATAATGCGATATGAGATACCGTATTCTATTCTCATGATATATGATATCGGCCGGGTATATGTGATATAGCCGGGTCGTCGGATCAAGTGTTGATTCGATGAAACGGTACATGATATATTAGTCGGTTATATGCGATATACCCGGATTGTCAGATCAACTGTTGATTCAATAATTTAATGTATAATTATATATGTGATATATTACATTACATTATCTAATATAAGCTCGCTTTATTGATTCATTTTCTCACCTGATAATACATTGATATATATGCGATATATATTAATTGCATTATTTTCTTTTGTTACAAAAATATATTATATATGTTATATATAATATTGTAACAAGTTATGATTACAAATGAAACAAGATTTGTGGAGATTAAACATGGTTAGGGTTTGATTTGGGTTAGCTTTTTCCCGAAGTTTCTAGAAGCTTTATTTTTGTTTTAAGCAAAGATATTTTGTGTTGATATTTTGGAGATATTATTTAACCCCACCTAAACCCTTAACCCTGGTCAATTCTCTACATGAGTTAATACTTGATATTATTAACTCAAGGTTGTTTTGTAACCATAGTAACATTTTCATTATTCATCACAAAAGGTTTCATCTTGTTCTTCCTCCTTAAAAAGCTTACTAGCTTTTGGTTTTGTGATGATTTAGTGTGAGAATTTGAAAATAAAAGAGAGCTAAATTCCTACCTCATCATCCTCATCAATTATAACCACTTAGATTAGGGTGTTCAATTCTCTAATACTTGATTAGAGAAGCGAGATCTTGAGTTAAAGATTCTTCAAGGTAGATCATCTTCGAAATGGAAGACTTCAAGCAAGCATGGATCGTTCGACTTGTGGAGCCTCTCTTGAGTCCGGAAGATCATACATCACGGCGAAGGGACTACTACTCGGAGCTTATGAAGCGAAGGAACAGACTACAAAAGATGTAATCCCTTTCTCTTAGATGTAAAGATGTTTACATGCTTTGTTAACCCTAATTATCTAGCAAACATCCTCGCTTTAGGTTGTTCGGCACTTCTAAATTTTAAATTTGGCATGGTTGATGCCGTATAGACCCTTGTGATTGTGCCTAGTAACCCTACAGTTGTATCAGAGCCTAGCTAGAGCATTAGGCGACGTGTATACGAAGTTAAAAGTCCGATCGAACACCGAAACGTCGATTTTGACCCCCTCTCTGGAAATTTTCTAAAAAGTTGGTTTTTTCCATATTAAAAATACTCAAAAAATTAAGCAGGGAATTCTAAGGATTACTGTGAAGTACGAGCTCCTAATTCCTTTAAGTCGCCGCGGAACCGCGGCAATACCATGCTTTGCGCGGCGGTTCCGCGGCCGTACTTGGGTATTAGGGACAGATACTTTTAGGTTACATCCGTAGGTATTACTACATGCTTCTGGGAATTTTTAATATTACTCAAATGTTGAGTTTTCTGGAGATCTTTAGAATTCGTTGATTCGATCAGAAAATTTAACATCGCTTAGTTTTTCCGGATAATTTAGAACGTGTTAAAATGTTCGAACGGATATCAAAAACTCACTTTTTCCCGACACGAAAAACTTTCAAGTGTTGAATTTTTTCTTGAGTTTGAATCTTTCGGAAAAACATGCAAGCATATCTGTGGACCCTCTAGAAGAACGTAACCTTAACTCGATTATGTGACCGTCAAAACTTCTACTGAACCCTAAAGTTTGTGGTAGTTTAGCGTTGCCACATGTGAGGCGTTGGTTTGACCCTTCTACGGCTGGTTCATTGGGGCTGTGACATGTTCTGGGATTTTTTAACTCCTTTCAAGTATTGAGCTATTTGGGAAATCTTGGGTGTTTGATTATTCGATCGGAAAGTTTAACTTTGTCTATTTATCTGGAATGTGATACAATATGTGGAATTCATATAGTTAGACATGAAATGCGAAGTATGTGATATTTCGGATTTATGATGTCTAAAGTGATTGTGGATTCCAAATGTTGTAGTTTTACACTATCTTTTTTGTGACCGTAAGTGTAGTATGTGGTGTATCGCCAGCTTCGTTGCTATACATCAACGACAATCGTGATACGCATACTTGCTTATGTTAATGATATGAGATATTATGTGTTGTTGTGATATGTTAAATTGGATCGTCATGTTCTGAATAGCCGTGGGTTTTATGTGAGATGAGGGTTTTTATTTTCATTCATGTAAAATTCATTGTATGTAATATTCTTTTATTGAGGCACTTCCGGGTCGAGATTGATGTCACCATTGTATATTATTTACTTTTCTGCATTAGGATAGACCCGAGGAGGGGAGCACAAGTAACCGGGTTCTTGGGTCCAGTAGGAGGCCATCTTGAGAAGTCGAGACCGGGTCTTCTAACCCTAGAATTGGCAGAGTTGTTTGCCGCTCTCGTAGGGGTCTAGGGATGTGGGTTTGGCTATTCAACGCGACCGTGGAATCCGTGTTTTATACAGGCTCGAGATAAAACACGGACGTTCTACTATATCCAATATTTCATTTGTTATCTTCTGCTACAATGTTCTGTGATGAGAACATATTACTGCCTGAGACGAATGCTTATACTATATATATATGTTGATATATAAATATTACTGCTTTTGTTTCTTCTGTGATGCTTAGGAAGCATAACAGATGGGATTTATTAATGAGATTAATAAAAGAAAAGAAACCAAAAAGATGTTATAGAATCAAAATTTTATAAAAAGGGTAGCTACAGTTTTGCTTTGCATAGCGGTATATATGATATACCCTGCACCTTATTCGATGAGGAAAAAGCCGAGACCCCTTCACCGAGAGTGACCTCTTTAGCAAAACTGGCAGATGCTACAAACTCGCGGTTTAGTTTTTGATTGCTTCCATAGTTCTTGCTTTGAACAGCGGTATATATGATATATCTTGCACCTTATTCGATGAAGAAAGAGCCGAGATCCCTTCACCGGGAGTGACCTCTTTAACGAAACTAGAAAAGCCTCAAAAACACTCCTTTTCAAAAATCACTTGTTTCTACAACGATATCAAGTTCATTACGCTTATGCTTTTTCTGAAAAACCTGCGTAGCCCTCCGTCCTTTAGGGTAAATAATATTTAGTATTCGTACTACGTTTGTTGACTTAGTCAAGGCATAGTGTACGGTAGCTATAGAGTGCTTATCTGCTAAATCATTAGATGCGATTGGATTAGGGTAGTCGTACGTCCTTGTTGACTTAGTCAAAGGTCGTACTGGTGGGTTTAATTCAATTTGGAAATGTACGGGTTGAACTTGACTTGCGATTTATGGTTTGTTGACTTAGTCAAGGTCATAGATCTTAGGGGTAAAAAGTATTATCGGGAATTTCAAGTGTTGAAATTTACAATGAGATTGCATACCTTCTATGAGATAGATGGATCCTGATACCCACTGCGTGTAAGAGTTACTCCTGGGAGACTTTTACACAGGACAATTAGCCGATCAAGTAGGTGACTAGAAAGGTGTTTACGGGGTTATGCCTCTGGGAAAACAAGGTTTATTTTAATTAGGTCCGTATGAAAGCACGGGGAACCTCTCTCAAAGTACCAACACTGGCCTGGCTGAAAGATTGGAGAACTTGTAAGGTGTAATTAATCCCGGCTAGTCATTCCTTTTAGGGTTTGAAGGATGATTTGATAAAAACAGTGGGAGACATCTTGATTAGATATGATAATAACCAATCTAAATCTTGCAAGAGTATACGCTAAAGTGTTTCCTTCTCTCTCTCTCCAGGTAGCGACCATGTCAGGCCTTAATCACGATAATAATATGGATGTATTGACTGGACCCGCTTATTATACTGAGCAGGGGAACATTGTTCCCGCTCTTTCTTATAAGTGTTATAAGACTGAGCAGGAAATAGGAGAATATCTGGATTCTCATACCGCCTAAATGAAGAACAAGCATGCTGATGCATCTTTTTCGGAAGTGTTAGTAATTGAGAACTGTTTCTCAGTTCACTCTATGTCCTGGGTATTAGATACCGGATCAGGATCCCATATATGTAATATGTTACGTGGGCTACGTAAAGGTAGAGAACTGGGAATGGGTGATCATTCCGTAAGAGTAGGGAATGGTGCAGATGTTGCAGCCACGGCTATTGGCGAATATCACCTTGTGTTACCAAGAGGTAATACATTGATTGTAAACGAATGCTATTACATTCCGACCCTGATATGCAATATTATATCAGTTTCTTTATTGAATAAAGAAGGATATAATTTTGTAATACAGGATAATGTTATGAACATATTCCTGAATCAAAAGTTGATAGGATCAGGATCATTAAATAATGGCATGTACATTCTAAATCAGACTACAATTCTTAATGTACAGAACACAAACAAGTGGAAAAGTTCAGAAATGAACGAATCATTCTTATGGCATTGTAGACTAGGTCATATCAATGCGACACGGCTAGCTAAATTGCATAAGGATGGATATTTGAATCCGTTCGAATTATCATCTTATGACACTTGGCAGTCATGTCTCAAAGGCAAAATGACCCAAACTCCGTTTAGTGGACACGGAGTAAGAGTTACAGAACTCTTGGGGATGATACATAGTGATGTATGTGGACCCATGTCTACACATGCCAGGAACAGTTCTTCCTACTTCATTGCATTCACTGACGATCTCTCAAGATACGGACATGTGTTCCTGATAAAACACAAGCCTTAAACTTTTGAGAAATTCAGGGATTTTAAGCACGAAGTAGAGAACCTAACGGGAAAAAGTATTAAAATCCTTCGATCTGATCGAGGAGGAGAATACTAGAGCAATGAGTTCCTGGACTATCTAAAAGAGAATGGGATTCTCTCTCAGTTTACTCCTTCCTATACACCACAACACAACGGTGTATCGGAGCGGAGGAATCGCACCCTATTAGATATGGTACGTTCTATGATGAGTAATGCTGAGTTGCCTATTTCCTTCTGGGGGTATGCGTTTGAGACAGGCATATACCTATTGAATCTAGTTCCATCTAAATTTGTACCCACCACACCATATGAGATATGGAGTGGGAAGAGACCATATTTTAAATGAGTTAATATATGGGGTTGTCCGGCCTATGTCAAAAGGCAAAATCCGGACAAGCTCGAGGCACGATCAGTTCTTTGCAAGTTAGTGGGATATCCAAAGAATTCTCAAGGATATTTTTTCTACCACGCTAAGGAACAAAAGGTGTTTGTTGCTCAACATGCCACCTTTTTGGAAAGGGAATTTCATGCAAAAGAAATTAGTGGCAAAGAGCTAGAGCTGGAAGAATTTCCAGCATGACAAACTATAAATGAGGATTTATTGGAACCAGAGGATTCAGTCGTACCCAACGAACCCCAGCCTCTCCGCCGATCTAGTAGGGTTTCTCATCCACCTGAGAGATACTACGTTTTTCTCGTTGATGGTGGAAGCGAGGATTGCATCATGGAAGATGATAACCCGACTAGCTTCGAGCAGGCCATCACGAGTGGTGACTCTGTGAAGTGGCAGGATGCAATGCAATCTGAGATGGAATCCATGTACACCAACAAAGTATGGACTTTGGAAGTTGCTCCAGAAGGGGTAAAACCCATTGGGAGCAAATGGATCTTTAAGAAGAAACTTGGTGTAGATGGAAAAGTGGAGACTTTCAAAGCTAGACTTGTTGCAAAGGGTTTTCGTCAACGACCAGGTGTGGATTATGACGAAACCTTTTCTCCAGTGGCTATGCTTAAGTCCATCCGGATCTTACTTGACATTGCTGCATACCATGACTACGAAATCTGTCAAATGGATGTTAAGAACGCCTTTCTAAATGGTGATTTAGAGGAATGCGTGTACATGACTCAGCCAGAGGGCTTCGTAGATAGTGGGAGCAGCGGAAAGGTGTGCCAGCTGCTTAAATCCATCTACGGGTTAAAGCAGGCATCGCGGAGTTAGAACATCTTCTTTAATGTTGTAGTCAAAGAGTTTGACTTCATCAAAAACGTAGATGAACCTTGTATATATAAAAATGTTGCAGAGAGTAAGGTTGTCTTCCTCGTATTGTACGTCAATGATATACTCTTGATAGGAAATGTTGTTCATATGCTGCAATCGGTCAAGCTCTTCTTATCACAAAGATTCTCAATGAAAGATCTTGGTGATGCCTCCTGCATACTGGGAATTATGATTTATAGAGATATATCTAAACTGATACTGGGATTGTCCCAATCCAGGTATATTGACACCATACTAAAGAGATTTAGTATGGAAGAATCCAAGCGTGGGAACCAACCGACGATCTCTGGACTCACTCTCTCCAAAGAGATGTCTCCCAAGACTGATTTGAAGAGAGCTCGCATGCAAGGGATACTCTATGCTTCGGCAGTAGGCTCTATAATGTATGCGATGCTATGTACCAGACCCAATGTAGCATACTCACTAAGTATAGTGAGTAGGTATCAAGCAGATCCTGAAGAGAGTCACTGGATAGCTGTGAAGAACATTCTCAAGTACTTGAGAAGGACTAAAGAGATGTTCTTGGTGTATGGTAACGGAGAACTCCAGGTGGAGACCTTTACCGATTCGAGCTTCCAAAGTGATAAGGACGACTCTAAGTCGCACTCGGGATTTATCTTTACCCTCAATGGAGGGGCGGTGTGTTGGAAGAGTTCCAAATAGGAAACCGTTGCAGACTCGACGATGGAGGCTGAATACATCGCTGCCAACGATGCTACAAAAGAGGCTGTCTGGATGAAGAAGTTCATTACTAAACTTGGTGTGGTTCCATCCATTGAGCATCTAATACCTTTGTATTGTGATAACAATGGAGCTGTGGCTTTGGCTAAGGAACCCAGGTCCCATCAGAAGTCCAGACATATTCTGAGGCGGTATCACCCGATCCGGGAGATAGTTGATCGCCGGGAGATCGAGGTCAGGAGAGTTGATACGAAGGACAACACTGCTGATCCACTCATGAAGGCCATTCCTTAGACACAGTTTGAGAGACTCTTCGGGATGCTGGGTATGAGATACTACAACAGCTGGCCTTAGTGCAAGTGGGAGATTGCTAGTTATATATATGCCCTAGAGGTCATTGTTGTACATATGATGTATATTATAGTGGATGCTTGGATATATATAGAGAGGACTTTCTTGCATGACATGATAGTATGCTATTTGGTTTCACTTTCTCCTAACATGTTGACTTATATTTGTTTACTGCCTTGCTCTCACATGTTGATAAAGCCCTTAGGATACGTACTCGACTACTGGGACTGTGATGAGATCATACTAGTGGGGCCACGGTAGTCTATGAGTACATTCTATAATTGTTCCTAGTGGAGGGTGTATCGAGACAGGGCATCGATACACCAGAGTAGACTAGCGTATACGCATCTTGACCCATATGATGGGCGATGGATGATCCCATATCCATCGGTGTTTGACATCAAAGGTGGTGTACGGGTGCTCAGTTAAGACTGGATACACTGAACGGACTCGCCGAGAACTCCCAGATGGTATTATACCTCACGTCATATGGCAGTTCTCTGGTGACACTGGTACAGGGTAGTCTGTAGACCCGAGATCGTCATAGAGTCTTGTGTGATTCCCACTGTGCTTTGATTTCCACCTTACCACATCCAAGAAGGCATGCAAAACAGTGGCTTTTGGGTACAGTCCCGAATCACATGGAGGCAATGAGCGATAGGAGGGGTTTCTTCTCTCCCGGTATAGGGAGTTGATGTTGTGCTGTGTTCGATTGGCTATAACTGAAAGTCCCTGGCCAGGGCTGAAATAGAGTGCTACTGGTAAGTGTTATCAGTAAGTTCTTGACCTGTTATGAGCCTCACATCGACACGACTTATCGGTTTCTGGGGTCTGACGTATACCACCACTAGACTGGATATGTGACATATCAGACGAAGAGACCGGACTGTACGGTAGTGTTACTGATTGGATTCACAGGAGAATGAACAGGCTTGCTTGTTGATCTTCTAATCGCTCAATACCTGGGTGGCTGTTACGTTTAGCTGACCACTTGCAGCTTGTGGGTGTTTGATATGATCATCTCCTACTGCCGGCGTATTGATGATTCTTTAAAGTCCTACACAGAGGTTTCTTGACTCAGGCAAAATGGAGTAGGAGCACATATGTGATATGTGCAGGACCGAGGATATAGCCGGGTCATCGGATCAAGTGTTGATTTGATGAAGTGGTACATGATATATTAGTTGGTTATTGCGATATAGCCGGATTGTCGGATCAAGTGTTGATTCGATAATTTAATGTATAATTATATATGTGATATATTACATTACATTATCTAATATAAGCTCGCTTTATTTATTCATTTTCTCACCTGATAATACATTGATATATATGCGATATATGTTAATTGTATTATTTTCTTTTGTTACAAAAATATATTATATATGTGATATATAATATTATAAAAAGTTATGATTACAAATGCAACATGATTTGTGGAGATTAAACATTGTTAGGGTTTGATTTGGGTTAGCTTTTTCTTGAAGCTTCTAGAAGCTTTATTTTTGTTTTAAGCAAAGATATTTTGTATTGATATTTTGGAGATATTATTTAACCCAACCCATACCGTTAACCCTAGTCAATTCTCTACATGAGTTAATACTTGATATTATTAACTCAAGGTTGTTTTGTAACCATAGTAACATTTTCATTATTCATCACAAATGGTTTCATCTTCTTCTTCCTCCTTAAAAAAGCTTTCTAGCTTTTGGTTTTATGATGATTTAGTGTAAGAATTTGAAAATAAAAGAGGGCTAAATTCCTATCTCTTCATCCTCATCTATTCTATCCACTTAGATTAGGGCGTTCACGTCTCTAATACTTGATTAGAGAAGTGAGAGCTTGAGTTAAAAATTCTTCAAGGTAGATCATCTTCGAAAAGGAAGACTTCAAGTAAGTATGGATTGTTCGACTTGTGGAGCCTCTCTTGAGTCTGGAAGATCATGTATCATGTCGAAGGGACTACTAATCGGAGCTTATGAAGCGAAGGAACGGACTACAAAGGTTGTAATCCCTTTCTCTTAGATATAAAGATGTTTACATACTTTGTTAACCCTAATTATCTAGCAAAGATCCTCGCTTTTGCTTGTTCGGCACTTCTAATTTTTAAATTTGGCATGGTTGATGCCTTATAGACCCTTGTGATTGTGCCTAGTAACCCTACAAGAGCATCATGCTCACTCATAGAAGAAACTCTATGGGAACTCATTCTTTCAGCAAAAATCAAAAGAATGCTGAAAGATCTACATGCATGTCCGACAGTCAAGTGGAAAAGACCACTTGAACCCGAAATAATTGAAGGGATGTAAAAACTTATCCCATACCGAAAATTGTTGACGAGGGGAAAAACCCCTAAGTCAAGCCTTCGAAGTCTTTGAAGAAAAAGAAGAAGACCAAGAAGCCTGTGCAGCTTGCCGAATATGAAGACAAGCACATAAATTTACAAAAATACATAGATACGCTGGAAGAGTATAACGAGAAGGCGCCGACACCGGTCACGCTCGAAGAATTCCACAAGCATATTCTTGAGATAGAAGACAGTGACAATGATGAGGGAAATGACTCATCAGGAAAAACCGAAGACTGTGTTGTAACTTGCCATATGCTGTCCTATTCGTTGTCATATGACAAAAAGGCTCCCTCAGCATCAGAAAATAATGGAAAGGAACTGGGGCAGAATCGGCGCTAAAATCGCCAGAACTGTCAGAAGAAAACCCAATCAAGAGGCTGCTAAATGAAGCTTTTCAAAAAAGCAAAGTTGACCGAGAACGCGAGACGGCCATATATGAAAAGGCTAAGCGTTAGCGTCTGGATAAAGAAGCTGCGGCGAGAACGAGTCGTAAAGTACTCCAACCAAACCAAAGTATACATGCAACAAATAAATGCAGGATCAAAACAGAGAAGCGGTTCGCCAAAGTCCTATCAATGGGGATGAAGCTGCCACCTCTCATAAGGAACACTCCCAGAATCATATGCCTCGATGGGGAAGAATCACATCCAAACTACTGCCAATATCATAGGAGGATCACCTACCCCACCGTGGAATGCAATGCATTCAAAAAGTGATGGCAAGGATACGTTGCCCATCAAAAATACTTTAAGAGAATGAAGTCCGAAGCTCACGCTCGTCGATGGCAAAATAGTAGGATGAACACACATGGAGAAACGACTGGCAACTGTCATATTGTTGGTACCAATTCGGAAGGGGAAAACCCCCAAGTTCTTACCTTCGGGAGCGATTCTGAAGATGAAACACCCCTCAGCCTTCTCTTTAAAGACTCCGCCTCCGAAAAAGAAGAGGAGGAGAAGAACTGCGAGAATATTCAACTATGTAACCGCACGCTGCCTGAGAAGACCAAAAGCATACCGCCTTCCGGAACCCGTTGGGCATATTCTGCTATAAAGTGATACCCTTCGATCTGAAGAATGCTGGAGCTACCTACCAGAGGGCCATGACAAAGATCTTCGATGACCTAATACACGAGATCATTGAATGCTACATCGACGACCTTATGGTGAAGAGCAAATCTCACGAGTAGCATTGGGAACATCTAAAAATAGTGTTCCAGCGTCTTCGAAAGTATAATCTGAAGATGAATCCTCCAAAATGTGCGTTTGGAGTTTCTTCAAGAAAATTCCTAGGATTCATCATACATCACCGGAGTATTGAAATTGATCCCACAAAGATCAAGGAGATTATGGAAATGCCCACACCAAGAACCCTCAAACAACTGCGGTCTCTTCAAGAAAGCTCATGTATATACTGCGGTTCATAGCCAACCTCTCCAGAAAATACTGTCCCTATAGTCATTTGAAGAAGAAGGGACCCCGTTCATCTGGGATCAAAAGTAACAAAACACACTGGACGAAATCAAGAAATACCTGCAAAATCCGCCGGTTTTGACCGCTCCGGTTAAGGGAAAACCCCTTATCCTATATACAACGGCCCTTAAGGGTTCTCTAGGTGCATTGTGGGCATAAGAGAATGATCAGGGAAAAGAGAGAGCTCTATACTGTTTAAGTCGAGTTATCCTGGGGGCAGAAAACAACTATTCTTCCATCGAAAAGCATTGCCTGGCGCTGATCTTCGTAATAACGAAGCTCAGACATTACGCCTTGGCACATGAGGTCCATCTCATATCGAAGGTGGATCCTCTCAAATATCTAATGTCAAGGGCCATACTAATAGGAAGGCTTTCCAAATGGGCCCTTCTCCTGATGGAGTTCTCGATAACGTATCGTCCCCTCAAAACAGTGAAAGGGCAGGCTATTGCCGACTTTCTCACGGAGCATCTGATACTAGCCGACTCCCCTTTAAATTGCGAGTTGCCATAAGAATATGCGTTCAACGCAATCGAAGAAGAAAATGATTCCTAATAGAAACTCTACTTTGATGGAGCATCTTCCATAAAGTGGCGAAAGCAAAATACCCCTATAATCAAAACTGGGATGGGCCTTATCTTCATGACCCCGCAAGGAGGGATATTGCATTATGCCCTCTCCTTAGCGGAGCCAAAGACTAACAATGAAGCCGAATATGAAGATTTAATAGAAGGTCTCGAGATCACTATCGACATAGGAATCAAAGACATCGTCATATATGGAGATTGCCGGCTGATTGTTAGCCAAGTAAATGGCGACTATCAGACATGCAAGCCAAAGATGGTAAAGTATGGCGAAAGAGTGCAGCAACCGCTGACACAAATCCTTTCCTATACCCTGAAAAGCAGATCGTGTGTGGAAAACAGTAAGGCATATGCATTGGCCAAATTGGCTGAGGAACTGGTCGATGAAGTCCTTGATGACGTGAGAATCATTATGCAAAGCCGCAGGGTTATTGCACCAACAGATATATCTTTAGAAGACCTGATAAAGCCATCCGAAGGAAAAGAAACGACAAAACAAGTAGCACTTCCAATAGAGGACGAAGAAAAGATCAATGACTGGAAGGAAGTCTTTATAGACTACTTTAAGTCCCAACGAACGCCCGAAAATACATCGTCTAGATATCAGCTTATGAAACGAGTTTTGTCTTTCGCCTTCGTCAATTATACTCTATATAAAAGATCGTTCGACTGTCTGTGGCTAAGATGCTCGGGGCCAAAGGAAGCAAAGAAAGTCGTCAAAGAAATTCACGACAGACTTTGTACTTCGCATCAAGATAGGCCAAAGATGAACCTGAAGATAAAAAGAATAGGTTACTATTCGCCCATGATGATCCAGGACTGTCTCGAATATGTGAAGCAGTGTCACTTGTGCCAAATTCACGAGGGCTTCATCCATCAGCATCAAAATCCGCTGCACCTGGCAATTGCTAGCTGGCCGTTTGAAATGTGGGGAATCGATATAATTGGCCCTATCGAACCGGCATCATCCAAAAGACATCGGTTCATATTAGCAACAACTGAATACTTCTCTAAATGGGCAGAATCAGTACCACTAAGGGAGGTGAAAACGGAGAATATCATCCACTTATTCAGAACCCATGTTGTAACATTTCGAAAATATAAAATATTATTTTTGGAAATTTCATATTTAAAATAATAAATTTCGCAAAAACTACCAGATTTGCGAAATTGGGATTTTCGTAAAGTGGTATAAGTGTATACCAATATTCGGAAATTTATCGGAGAATAAAATGATTTATTTATTTTAATGATATTTATAGGATTTTGGATAAAATCCGTGTTTGTTCTTTTCCATGATTTTGCACCATGTCATGTGCATGTGTGCACGTGTGTGTTTATGAGTTTTGGTAGATTGAGAATGAGAAAGGAAATGAAAAGCGAAAGAAAAGAAAAGGAAATGAATTGAGTGTGAATAGAATCAATTTGATGCCATGGACAAAAGAGATTTTTATGAATGAAACAAAATCGATATTTATGAGGAGGGTGAGAATAAGAGAGAGTGAGTGTAGGAGAGAGGGGGGATGCCATTCATTCATCTCTCCTATTATTTCTTCATCTATTTGCTTCTTCTTCTTCAACCTCTACCACCTCATGCATCATCTCCAATCCTTCACCAAAATCCTATGCCCTCTTCACTAAAAACATGCACACCTCCATTCAAAACACTTTGGACCAACCAAGTTTAGATTTTGAAGACTTGGGCAACTCAAGAAAGTTCTTTGGTTGCAAATAGGGTAATTCATAAACTTTAGTTTAGTTTTTAGTGCTAAATATCGTATTTCTAGTTAGAAATTGAGTTAATTAGGTTATCGATTATAGAAAATTATACGTTGCTGTCTAATGGTCAATTGAGGTGTAGGGAGTGTTTACAAGACCTTAGAGATTAATTTAGAGGCCTGGAACATAGTTTAGAAGCCGATACACGAAGTTAGAATCATTCCGTGTCGGTTTTGTGAAACCTTAAAGCCTACAGGGAATCTTAGATGACCAGGGAAGTTTATGAGAAAAAACAAACTGCTCAAGAGACCTATTTAAGACACTAGTAGACCACCCTGAGAAGACGGACCCAAACGGAGCAGAACGGGCCGAGCTCGCCGGATTTTTGGTTTATGTGGCCGGTCCCTTTGTGGTGGTTTGTGATAGAATTGGTCTAGTAGCACACACACTCCATATACAACCCCTTATTGCTGTTTGTTGATCCTTTTTTGACCTGAACCAAAATTTGGGAGCTATTGTGAGTGGTGTTGGTTATGTTTTCCGTATTTTGGAATTCTTGGTTTTAGTATTTGATATTTTTTTGGATCGTTGGATGTTTGTACGTCAACGATGAAGGGTTATCCTAGTGCCCCGGCCAACTATCGTGGCTAAATTCGGAACAAAATTTTTATAACGAATCAAAACTTGGCACTAGATTAACCTTCATCCCGGATCATAACCATAAACCTAACCAGCAAAAGAAGTAGTGCTATCTACTATGATGAAGGATTCTCACCAAACGAACCAAGTCCTTCGGTCTTCATTCTTCATCCTTAGCTCCTAGTAGCCACCTTGAACTTGCTTGATCTTCTTTTGTTGCTCCGTCGGTTCTCCGGGATCGAGCTTGTTCTCCAGTCTTCCTTGGTCCTTGATGATCCACCTGAGGGGCACGATCCATGGCTCTAGCTCTTTGCTAAGTGTCAAAAAGAGCAACTAGAGAACCTGGGATGCTAGTCCAAGTAATCTAGGATATAGTTTAAATATCTAAGTGTAAAGCTATCTCTTTCTTGCATCTTCACTTGATTCTTAACACATGAGAAGTTAGTGAAGAGGAAAAAGATGAAGGTGGAGGAAGCTAGAGAGAAAGGAGGAGATGGAGAGAAAAATTGGAGCTCAAGAATAATGAAGCAACCATGGAGAGAGAAAAATGAATACAATGGTTTTGTATATCATTTTCTAGAATAAAAAATCCACAACCATACTTCAATAGTAACTACAAATGAATTATAAATTCATTTGTTAACTATTGAAGCATGGTCAACTCCATTCCTCCCATACCTTCACACTTTACCCCTCATTTCCATTTATCAAATAAATAGAAAATACATAATGAGGTGGCCAAGAAGGAAATCTGCAATAAATACGAATTTCAATCTACTGTATATACATACCTGCATTCGGATAAAAACACGAATGCCCAAAGAGATAGAATAACACGAAGAATGTAATAATAGAATATATATATAGAAACACATATATGTAAATTATTAAATCAATACCTGATTTAATAATCCGGCTCATACCCGAGCCGGCTAGTATTACCAACTGTTCGATCGAAAGTCCGAGTGCAAAGTACATCAATCGATCGAACCCTGCACGTATCCAATATGGCTACTACATCATTACGCATGAATCAGGGAAACCCTCTGTGTGGGACTCTAAAGGCTCGACAGTACGCAGGCAGTGACTTACTGGATAAATCCATAATCACAAGCACGTCAGCGGCATTAGCTGTACGTAACGGCTACCCGGGTACCTGTCAAAAGGAAGGCCAATAAGAAAACTCATCCGGATCTCCATTGATCTTATCCGTGACAATATCCGTATAGTCCGGTCTCATCGTCTGAGAGTATCGCATACCGGGTCTAGGGGGTAGTGAATGTCAGACCCTAATAAACTGATAAGTCATGCTGATGTGGCTCAGGACCAATCCGGGAAACTACTGATCAGCCTATCAGTAAATCCCAACTGCCTTGGCCAAGGAGTTATGGTCCTGACCAATCGAACACTGTGCAATATCGACTCCCTATACCGGGAGAGACGAATCCCCGACAATCGCTCACTACCTCCATGTGGCTCGGAACTGCACCCAACAAAAACCTGTTTGCACGACTCAGTAGAGCCATGGTAGGGTAGTGATCAAAGCATAGTTGAAACTCACACGAGACAAATGCCGATCTCAGGTCTGAAGGCTAACTTGTACTCATGTCACCTGAGAATTTTGCACCTGATGATTAGTATAGTACAATCTGGAAGTTCTCGGCGAGTCCATCCGGTGTACTCACACCCAGTGAGCACCTGTATACGATCTTAGGTGCAAAAGACCAATGGTTGCGGGACCATAACATCGCCCCTCATCGGGGTCTGGAAACGTATGCACTAGTCTACTCCGGAGTATCGATGCCCAGTCTCGATACTCCCACGACTAGGGACCAGTTTAAGGATGTGCGTACCGACTACCCAGCTCCCACTAGTATGATCGCCATCGTAACGCAGGTAGTCTAGCAATAATCCTACGGGCTTTATCAACATGTATAATAGATATGTAATAGCAAGTAAAACATATACATGTTAAGATAAAGTTAAACCAGATAGCACACTATCATATTAAGCAAGACTGTCCTGTACATATATATATGTCCAAGTATCCATATGTATACATATACCATAATGGCCTCTAGGGCATACATATCCTACAAACGACTAGGGTTGTTTGGTTGGTTTTGCATGCGTAGGCTATATGTTCTAATTTATGAGCACACCACGTGCCGTATTGGATTTCGGAACTTAATTTTAATGGTATTGCGATACGTGTTGATATTATAGGTAACTTCGCGTGGATTTCGAGACGAATAAACACATCGACTACAGCTAAGCAAGGAGTTTAGCTGGTGAGTAGATTTATATCTACGGGGGAAGTCGGGTGGATGGCGTATAGCACCCCCGCAAATATTGATATGGAAGATCGTTTGATTATTATATCCTAATAAATGATATGCGATAAACATGATTATACGCTTTACAAATGATAATATGATAGAAGTTGACAATAATGAACATATTGACATATGAGAATATGAAATGAGAAGTGAATCATGATAGGTACGAATTGAAAGAGAACAAGTATGACGTTTATATAATGTGATGCGAGATATTAATGTGATGAATGAGTATACGATGTGACATGATGACTTAGTGTGATATGTCGTTATATGGATGCGAGTCAATATTAGATAGTTGATACCTTTGTCGGTCCACGATATGAGATTGACACGGATGTGACCTGGGATATAGGTATATAGACATACATAATGTTGTGAATCTTGAATGATATGCTGTACTATGGATTATACCGTACGTGATGTTGTGAGGCTGGATGCCGATTGATAGATTCACCGACTCGGATATATTATAGACACGTATACCCTATAGCATTTAGCTGATGATGTACTTTATGCTACGTTCATGTCATTATCATTGCATTACATATACCTGTGCTAGTACACCTACACCATTATCGATGATGCGCATGTTACATTTACACAGATTGGCCGGCTCACACACCTTCATCATCGATAATTGGTATGTAACTACACAGTAAAATTGCTGCATCATAATATGACTCCTTGCATGATTTACTTATTATGCTCACATCATTATGATATGTTGCATGACATACCCTGCTATAGCTGCACCTATACATATGTGATGTTGTATTGGTCAGGGATAATTGAGACATTGATTATTATGCTATCGCGCTTATGAAATGCATCATACATACATACTTACATGTAGATACACATATCTTGCTATAGTTACATGTACACCTCATATGATGCTGCACTTGATTTCGGAGGAATTGGGAACCGGAAGATATATTTTAAAACTGGATTCATTTAAAAGAGCGGTTTCCTTTAATATGCTCATATTGCGGTTTTATATTGCATATATTATATTTCATATGATTTCATGGATTTGAGGATCGTGGTATTTCAAGAAAGTATGCATTGTTTTGAAAATCCGGTTTCTCCTGATATGATATTTTGAGACGTCCACCATGTGTTAGTTATATGTATGCCCTAGAGGCCATTACTGTACATCGGATATATATTGTAGTGGATGCTGGGACATATATAGGTAGGACTTTCTTGCTCGACATGATAGTACGCTATCTGGTTGCTCTTTATCTTAACATGTATACTCTCTGTCTCTCTGATTACATGTTGATAAAGCCCTTAGGATGTGTACTCGACTTCCAAGACTATGATGCAGATCATATTAGTGGGGCCTGGGTAGTCCATGAGTACATCCTTTAATGTTCCTAGTCGAGGGAATATCGAGACGGGGCATCGATATTCCAGAGTAGACTAGCGTATATCTTCTCGACCCATGCGATGGGCGATGGATGATCCCATATCCATTAGTGTTTGACATCAGAGATGGTATACGGGTGCTCAGTAGAGACTGGGTACACTGAACGGACTCGTCGAGAACTCCCAGATGGTATTATACATCACGTCAGATGGCAGTTCTCTAGTGACACTGGTACAGCTTAGTCTGTTGACCCGAGATCGTCATAGAGTCTTGTGTGTCTCCCACTGTGCTTTGATTTCCACCCTACCACGGCTCTACTGAGTCGTGCAAACAGGTGGTTTTTGGGTACAGTCCCGATTCACATGGAGGCAATGAGCGATAGGAGGGGATTCGTCTCTCCTGGTATTGGGGGTTGATGTCGCGCTGTGCACGACTGGCCATAACAGGAAATCCCTGGCCAGGGTTGCAGTGATCTACTGGTAAGTGTTATCAGTAGTTTCACACATGTTATGGACCTCACGTCGGCATGACTTATTGAGTTATTGGGGTCTGACGTTTACCATCCCTAGGCGAGATATGCGACATATCAGACGAACAGACCGGACTGTACGGTAAGTGTTACTGGTTGGATTCACAGGAGTGTGAGCGTGCTTGCTCGTCGATCTTCTGATCGCTCAATACCCGGGTGGCTGTTACGTTTAGCAGACCGCTTGCGGCTTGTGGGTGTTTGATATGATCATCATCTGCTGCCGGCGTATTGACGGGTCTTTAGAGTCCTACACAGAGGTTTCCTGGCTCAAGCGAAACGAAATAGGAGCGCATATGAGATATATGCGGGACCGAGAATAATGCGTGTATGTGATACCGTATTCTATTCTCGCGATGAATGTATCGAATGGTTGTATGTGATATAACCTAGTTATCGAATCAAGGATTGATTCGATAAGTCGATACATTGGATATTAGTCGGTTATATGCGATATGACCGGATCGTTAAATCAAGTATTGATTTAATGATTTAATGCATAATTATATATTTGATATATTACTTTGCATTAACTAATATTAGTTCACTTTAAATGGATTTTCTCACTTGAAATGCATATTGTATATGTGATATATTTTAGTGCACTAGATTGTATGATGTTTGATGATACATGCTCACTTGGGTTAGTGTAAAGAATTAAACCATGGTTATATGAGTGGTTAGGGTTTTGTTTATTTACTTATTCATTTATTTATTTATTATTCTTTTTGAAATGATAAAGAAAAGAATGGTGGCTTATTTTGTTTGTTTGTTGCAACTTCTTGAAGCTTTGAACAAGTCCACCATTCTTGTCTCATGCTTAACCCTAACCATTCAACTAACCTTAGTTTATTCTCTACACCTAACTATGGTTACTATATGATAAGTATTCATATGATTTTCTATTTTAAAAAATATATCATATTATCTTCTTCTTCTTCCTTCTTCAACATGAAGAAACTATGCCACCATCAATGGCAACTTGAGCAAATGAGTGAGAAATCCAATTCTAAAGTGAACCTACCTCCTATTTCTTCATCCTCTACCTCTTGCCAAGTAGTATAGGGTGTTTCCTTCACAAGTTTTCATGGCTTGGTGAAGTTGGAGCTTGATCTTGTGATGCCTCGACGTAGATCATTTTCGGCATCGAAGTCGACGACCTAGCCCGCCCTTTTCTTCGATGAAGCCGATGCAAGATTCCAAGATTCGATTTGGACAGCGGAGGGACGTCATCACGGAGCCTAGGAGGTGGAGGACCGGATCTACAAAGGTTGTAGCTTCTTTCCTTTTAGATAAATTCGTTTATTTGCATTGCATCGCCTATACATCTAGTTAACGATCCGTATTAGGGTTTCTCGGCACTTGTAAAATTTTTGAAATTGGCATGGTTGATGCCTTGTGAGACCTCATTAGTGTGCCTAGGAACCCTACACCATGTGTTTTCTCGGTTCTGAGATTGGCATGTGAAATCCGATTCGAGGAGTAGGAGGCACTGTCTGCCGGTACATGGTGGACCCGGTGAGGTACCCTAGGGCAAGAAGACTCGTATTGTTAGGCGGTGAGCCTGGCAGGGGAGCACTACCTACCGGTGATAGTATTTGGACTCGGTGGATATCTGGAGAATACCGACCACAGTCGTGAGATTGATACGGGCCGATCCGGACTGACAGAGTCCATGGGCCGATCCGGACTGACGGAGCCCGAGATATTGATATGGGCCGATCCGGACTGACGGAGCCCGAGGGCCCATCTGGACTGACGGAGCCCGAGATATGAGGATTTACGTATCGATGCTGGACACGGGTTTCATGATGTTTCGAGTGTCGATGTTGGACACTCAGGTTCCATGATTTTATTGTGTCATTGATGGATACACGTTGATTTATATCCTCATATTTTCATGCATATGCTTTCATGATATTTACATACATGATGTTGTTGTGTCATTGATGGACACATAGGATGTTATCCGCATGCTGATAGGCATTGATTATATTGTTGGAACATATGAAGATACGGTCACCCTAGATATCATAGTATTACCTTTATAATATTGTTGACCTAGGAATCGTTTTTTATTTCGATTTCTACCAGATGATGTTTTCTACTCACGAGTTGGCAACTCGCCCCCGTTGTGCCACAGTTCTTACAGGTTGGCCGTATGGATCAGTAACGGCATCGCTGGCACACAGCTGTTTTTGTGTGATTTGCTTTGGTAGGTGGTATATGTTGGATCGTGCCACTCTTGTATTATTATTCCTTTTGTATCTAGTGAACTCCATCAAATCAGAAACTGGTATTTATATAAGTAATAACACTTAGTAAGACTTATAGTTGTGAGACTTGAGCGATGGGTTATATGTTCGCTTGGTGGGTTTGATATCTTGGTTTACTTTATTCCTTATGTGGATCTTCGTCGTTGGGCGTCATATACTTTTATTCTGTCTTGCGTGGTTGTGACCCGCCGTTTGGTGAAGAGCTAGCTCCCGCTTAGGGATGCATATATATTGTTGTATATCTGTTTTGGATCAAAATATACTAGGGAGGTTCTGCCCGAAATTTTTTTAAAAAAAGGTTTAGATTTCTGGGTTTCGGCTTATTTAATTTACGTTGCGCTTTTAGACTTTGCGTGATTTAAGTGCCGGTCAAGAACTAAATTCGGGTCGTGACAAAGTTGGTATTAAAGCGCTAGGTTTAACCTTAGTTCGAGTTTAGGTTTGACTATGTGGAGTCTAGGGCGTAATCTATTTCAGAACCTAGGCTTGACCTTAGGGAACTTAGACTTGAACATGGGGTATTAGACCTGAACTTTTGTTATATAAGCTGACCCTGATTGATGGAGTAGTTAGCTTGAGTAGAGTGACGTATCGTACGTATGTTCCGCGGAATATTTACGATACGATACTCTACTTAAGTGACCTTAGGATGTACATATCTTGAGACTGGTGATTCTCTTCGTTCCCCTGATTATACATCCATTTGAGACCCTTGATTCTATTCGTTTCCATGACCATACCCTCACTGATTCTGTTTCTCCTTATGATCATGTATTCATTCTGGATCTGTTGATTCATTTCATCCCTTGATCTATTTTCGTCGATATGTGATTGAGGTTCCTGTCAAGCGCGGTTTGAGCTGCTGCTGTTAATGCGGTCACGGCGAGCTCGTCATGGACGAGGACTGACCATCGTGTTTTCTGGTAACATGGGAACGTATCGATGTAGTGTTGTGTTTCGACCTCTCGTTCGAGACGAGTGTGCGGTTTTGTACCGGATGATCAGGTCATTGTTAGAGGCTGCATGTTGTGAGAGGACTGTTGATGCACAGCCTACCTCAGAGTTTGTGATGTTGTCTACCGTGCAGATGAATGACCCAGCGGTTGCTATGATTGATGGGATGTCACTTCCAGAGCTTACGAGCTGAGATCGCTGGAGCTTCCAGGCAGAGATGTGACAGGAGATAGCCAGTCTATCTTGAGTTGAGAGATGAAAGTGATTCGTCAGATTTGATGCGCCGACGCAGGCCTAGTTGAGTTGAAGATTTCCAGTATGGAGAGTCTTATTCAGATCTAGAGTAGATCAATCCAGAGATGACGTTGTTCGTCGAATGTTCCGATGTGAGATCGGTAAGCTAACCAGTTTCAGATAGAGGACCTCACCCAGATGCGTTGTGAGTTGATCGAGAACGGACGAGTATTGAGTATTCCTCTGATGTTTAGGATGAGTTCCCGAGGACGTTTTCGGCTAGACATCTTCTACAGAGTGATGAAGATACCGAGTTCGTGATTTCGAGTCCGTCTGAGAGATTCCAGATTGACTGTAGCCGAGAAATTTTATAGTACGCAGATAGCAAGTCGTGACATCAAAGTGGATGATAAAAAGGACAAGTGGAATAAGAGGTTCGTACGTGATGCTGACGAGCTGTTGTTACTCCTCGTCAAGATTAGAGATCTGATATGTATACAGAGGCGTTGGGATACGGCCAGTTCCCGAGGAAAGGTTGTGCTGAGAACGCAGATGTCCAGAAACCGAGAAAAGAATTGTAAGAGTACCAGCCTCCGTATAGTTCGGCATAGGAGAGATCGGAAGAGACCTTGAGCAGGTTCTTTCCATGACACTGCAGCAATGAGATTTTCACCGAGGATCAGTTGTGTTACGTGTATTCATAGGGCCAGAGGCCGCTGCCAGTGATGTGCTGCTTTATGAGTGATCATACTAATTGACCAGAGGAGTTCCCAAGCAGAATCGTTTCTATTAGCACACCCGACCGGGCCGATATATTGCGAGTGTAAGTGCACGGCGGCGCCCCGGCCGTCAAACCGACGGCCAAATGCGGAAGCGGTGATAAACTTTAATTTTGCGGACTTTGCAAACCGGCACCACCGCGCACTAAAAACCGGATCGTAACCATTAACAAGTCTAAGCTAACAATAAGACGGGTTAGAGATATACCGACTGATCCGAGTCCTCCGGTCTTCATCTCCTCTCCGATCTCCTCGCGGAAACTCCGGTCGTCGCCTCCTCGCCGGAAGGGCACCACATCGCCTATATTTTTTACGGGCTCCCGCCTCTATACCGAGGCAACTCGGGCATGAAGCTGGCAAGTCGACATGCCCAAGATTTGCTGTAGAATGTGCAGTGGCTAATGTCTCTTTGGGGTATTGGAGTTGCCTTTTGATGTGGAGGGAAGAATGAACCTTTTTAAAGGAAATGATGCTATCAATTTTGCAAGGAAATGAGATGAACAAATGATACACCAAAAATGAACCTCTCATTTTCTCTCCTCACTCAAGAATGTGGCCGGCCCTTATTCTCAAGAAATGGTGGAGGAAAACAACATATATCATATGAGGGAGGTGAGTGTAGGAGAAGAAAGAGGTGACTATAAACAAACATGATCATTACAAAACCATACCTCCAAAACAATAACCCATCCTCATTCAATCAAATCTCATTAATGCACAACATGGATGATAAAGCAACGATGCTTATCATAACAAAACTTATGCAATAAACCCCTCCACAAAGTGTTATTTGCACAATTGCAAATAACCCCCTCCATCGGAAAAGTCCGGCCGGGAAAGAACAAAGGAAAACCGGCCGGAACGGAATGCAAACTGGCAACTCCAGAAAACTGGTCCCGTAATAAATTACAGGAAAACCCCGATACTGTGCATACACACCCGCATCTGTATTCCGTCCGGATACAAATGCAATGAGACAAAATCTACACTGTACTAAACTAGGATCCGGCTTAAACCAAAGCCGGCTAGTAATATCCGTCCGATCCTGATCCGTGCAATACCGCACGTATCTGATCGAACCCTGCCATATACCTATACGGCTACTAGTACAAACCGTCCGATCCTGATCCGTGCAATACCGCACGTATCTGATCGGACCCTGCCATATCTCCATACGGCCTCTACAGCGTTTCGCCCGAAAGCTGAGTAACTGAATGTGTGGTGGACTCTAAAGACTCGTCAATACTATGGCTGTGGATTTAACCACTAGCACGTCAGAGGTATAAGCCAATACGTAACGGGCCACCAGCTATTGACTAAAAGGGACGTCGATGAGCGAACTCATCCTGACACCCTACTGAGCCTGTCAGTGACAATATCCGTACAGTCCGGTCCGTTCGTCTACGAGCATCGCATGTCGGGCCTAGGGGGTGGGTAAAAGTCAGACCCCCAAAAGCGGTACAAGTCGTGTCGGAGTGTAGCCCAGAACACCCTGAGATACTACTGGAATACCTACCAGTAAATCTCCTGCCTTGGCCAAGGACTTCGTGTAATGGCTCTCCTAGACACAGCGCGACCTCACCCCCAATACCGGGAGAGACGAACCCCCGAAGATCCGCTCACTGCCTTCAAGTGGCTCGGGACTGTACCCAACTAAAACCTGTTTGCACGACTCCTTTGAGCCGTGGTAGGGTAGTAATCAAAGCACAGTGGGAACTCACACGAGACAAATGACGATCCCCAGGTCGATGAACTAACCTGTACACATGTCACCTGGGAAATGCTCTCTGACGTCAGGTATAAGACCAACTAGCATGTTCCCGGCGAGTCCTGTCCGGTGTACTCATAACCCAATGAGCACCTGTATACATCTTAGGTGAACCAACAGACACCAGTGGCTTGTGAGACCGGCCACCGCCCCTCGTCGGGGTCTCGACTGTATATACTAGTCTACTCTGGAGAATCGATGCCCTGTCTCGAAACTCCCACGACTAGGGACCTTTTAAGGATATGCTTGTAGACTCCAGCTCTCACGTATATGATCGCCCTCATACTGTCGGTAGTCAAGCAAGAATCCTAGGGGCTCTATCAACGTGCAATAGCGACCTGTCAGGTCACCTAAAGCAGTACACGATGATAAAGGTAAACCAGATAGCAAACTATCATCTCGAGTAAGACTGTTCTACCGGGATAGGTCCTCCCTCAATCATTGCAATCACGTGCCTGTGATCCAATAATTGACTCTGTGGGCACTATCTCCAACAATCTCCCACTTGCACTGAAGGCTAATTATTGCGATGTCGCATACTCACAGCCCGTGTGATACCGAACACCCAACTCCTTTACTAGTCAGTCTCACAAATCCTGTTTGCGAAACTCTTGCGTTCGAGGAATAGCCTCAGCGAGTGGATCCGCTCTGAAGTTTCTTTCTATGTCCCTCTATATCTCAAGTTCGCGGAGAAAGCCATCTCCCGAAATGAGCAATACCTGTCTTAGAGTGTCTGGATGTCTGATGGGACCGAGCTCATAAATGAACTCCAAATCCAAACTTCTTAGACTGTATCGTCAACTGAACTTAATCAGTATCCTGCGCCATGCCACCCTCAGTATTTCCTTGGATCACCTGTCCAAAATACTGCCCCTCGTCAGAGGGAAAACTTTAACTCTGACAACCTCCTTGTCGTCCATGTCACCTTGGAAGCCTGGAATGATAACTGTCTCCCAAATGAGGCTGTCGTTATCATATCCCTAGAACATCCACTTATGTTCTAAAACTGCTTCCGACTGTTTCTCCAGGATTGGATCAATATCAACTTATTGCACCTACTGCAAGAACAACATCTGGTGTGGTACTTGACATCTCATGATTGACTCAATTGCCTGAGCAAGTGATCTGCCAATCATGCGCATCCCTCTCTACATTAGTCTATAAGACACCTTTAGAGAGGGTGACTCCATCACCTGCAGGTATACTACCGTGCCAAGAGTCGTCCATTCTAAATACTCTTAGAATGCTGTCAAAGTACCCTGATTGGGAAACCACCCAAATCTAGATCTAAAACCATAGATCTAGTAACCAGTATGTCTGATATAATGTCCAAGTCCCATGTGGAGAAAACACTGTGTGACGACCAAAGTATAACCGATCGTAGTATAGGAATATCACTTCCTACTACCTTCTCAACAGATCCATCCCCTATTCTGATGACGTCAAACCTATGACTGTCACATCAGAAACAGATGATCTAACTCCGCTATATCTGCTTTAGTCTATAAATAGACATAAGCCTGATGTCCACCAATGCTTCCGCTGCTCCCACTGACTATGACAACCCTCTGGCAGAGTCATACAGACGTGCACTCCTAAAGCTAGTTTAGAACGACGCTATACTCATCCTCCTGCCGGGTCTCGCAGCCTGGAACAACAACAATGGCAAGTGTGGGTAAACAAGAACTTCCCTGTCACCGTCCTTGAGGCTACCGGAGTACCTCTCGGGTGCCTGAAGTTACCCACCGTATCCGCGGAGTGGCCAATGGAATGCCAAATCATATTGAATCTTTAGGTTCCTTATCAAATCTTCAGTAATCGTTTGCGGTTCTGGAATCACTTCCAGTTCTACCATACTCCCACTACTGTTTTCTGAAAAAATCCATTTTTAATAAAACTGTGGCGAGTCAAGAACAATATCACTATTGATCTTTCTTATGGTGGAAAGTCAACCCTCGTCATAGCCTGGGTCAACCCACAAACAGCCATTACAGAAACGTGCCTTGAGTTATCTAGAGTCTGGTTTTAATCATAAGCCGGACAACTCCCCTTACCTTAACAACATTAAGATATGAACTGTTCTACATCCAATATAGAACCAGAGGCACTGATTTAATTGAACCAGATTCAAATCATGCAACTGTCTCCAGTGCATGTCAACTAAATGGAGAGAGGCCGATCAACGTTACTCAACTTAGGAATGCTTCCAATTATGAGTAACATGAAAGAGAAGCAATTTCTCTTTATCATTACTATCAACTGAATACCATACACAAGTATCTACATCTTCGATCACCTTGAAGAATCTCGATACTTGCTATACCTGGTTCTCTACTCTATTCAAATACCTATAACTCCTCAAAACTTAGACCCTGTGTTTCTACGAAACACATGTCTAAGAACTAGAGAAGTTAGAAGTAAACAGAATATAGTATGAGGACCAACCCCTCTGTCCTAATGGACACTGGACAACATACAATACTCTGTATAAGTCCGCCGAGTCTTACAACTCTTTCACTGTGTGTCATAGGTTGAAAACTGTACTTATGGTTAAGAAGAATTACACCGCTGTTTAATGCTCCTTACCTAACCATCCACTGATATAGGTAAATGTCAACGACATAATATCAAAAGGTATATCTCACTCTATGAAAATAGACGTACAGATATATCAATTTGAAATTGGTGCACAACAGCGGATATTCAAAACCAAACATTTGCCGACCGGCAAACAACCTAGGTGATCTCCTCAAATATCACCGATTACAACGAATCCCGATATAATGAGGATGATCACCCAATTCCCAATAACTTACTCCCACTCATCATCTGTAAAACCATATAGATGTGAGAATCAAACCTGGTAAATACATACCCTGGAGCAAGTGTCTAATCGGGAAATCAGTTTTCTTTTAACAGTACACAGTTGAACTGAAACATTGAAATGTTTCGATGGGGTATTCTGGTATTCCTAGTAATGCCTCTTCCATTATCCAGATTCACAACTATAACCGTATAATTCTTTGCCACCTCTCCAAATCCCTTTATATGTCTTTAGTCATTACCTTCTGCACACCGCTTTAGGCCAATTGGTTTTCTTCCTTCCCTACCGTTCGGCACCAGCCTATTGTTTGGAAGAAGACTATCCAATAAGCATAATGGGTGTACTGTCCTAATCCTAGGAGCACTCGGAATGCGAGAGAAGGTGAAGATAAAAGACAACCGAATAAACCTTATTCCTATTTCTCCTGGACCAGAATCCATCCCCGAACTGGAACAAGTTCCTTTCGAGTTCATATATAACCATACGATGGAGTATCCAATAAACTGTGGATCTTCGTAGTGATACGGAGTATCCTGGAGAAATACAAAGGTGATTTAGGATTGGCGAAGAAATATTTGGTTTAGTCGTGAATATCAGTCGCAATTTACTTTGCCCTCTTACTAATCCCTTGCTTTGTCTTAATCTTAATACCTTCTGCACACCGTTTAGGCTAATTGGTTTTCTTCATTCCCCACTGTTCGGCACCAGCCTAAAGTTTGGAAGAAGACTATCCAATTTGCGTAATAGGTGTACTATCTCCTAAACTAAGGAGTACTCGTAACTTGAGAGAAGGTAAAAGGGAAAAGACAACTGAATAATCCTATCCGTTTTCTCCAAAAACGGAAACTATCCTCGAATAAATCCCTTCGAGTTCGTATATAACCATACGATGGTTTTGTCCAATGGAAGTGGACGTTCGCAGTAATACGGGGTGTCCTGGAGAAAAGGGTAAAAGTAGGAGTGGCAATGAGGTCTGCAACTCTGACAATCCAAAAGCCAGTGTAAAGAAGGTTCGGTCAACTTGGTCACTGAGTCATAGTCTAAGGGTCGGGTCAATGGTCGCTGCCAGAGAGAGAGAGAAGAAACACTCAGCGTGCACTCTAACCAAGATCAGAATGGTTACCAATTTATCTAATCTGGAAACCTCCCACTGTACCTCAAATTCTCCTCCAAACCTGAAAGAAGAATTAGTCGGGGTCACCCGAGGAGTAAACCAACTCATCAGTGGGAATCGGGATCCAACTATCATCGCATGATAACGTGACGTAATCCGCTCACGTCATCACACTCCAGAAGGTATGTGCATATCTAGCAAGTTTCAGTTCTTTTGAAACTCCCGATGTGATTTTTACCCCATGCTCTTATGACCTTGACTTTGGCCAACAAATCATAAGTCACATGTCAAGTTCTGCCCGTCATTCTCCAGGTTAATTTGAGCCCACCCGTACAAGCCCTTGACTTTGGCCAACAAGGCTATACGACTGCCCCAAACCAACGCTTCTATCTATGCTGCATATGAATAACCAACAGCTACCAAACACTGTGCCTTGACTTTGGCCAACAAACACAGCTTGAATACTATTGACTACCCATTTGAAACGACGGAGGGCTACGAATGGTTTCTGGCGAAAACCTTTAACGTAATGAACTTGATATCGTTGAAGGAACGGATAGCTTTTTAGAAAATATAGTGACGAAAACCTTTACTAAAGAGGTCACTCCCAGTGTAGGGATCTCGGCTCTTTCCCCGTAGAATGGGGTGCAGGATATTCCAAATGAATACCACGGTGCAAAGCAAAAGTAATCGGCTATAGTGAAGTTAGTGCCCTGACGCAAACTTCTGTCCAAGGGGTCACTCCTGGTGAAGGGATCTCGGCCCTTGCCTCGTCGACTGAGGAGCAGGATATTCCAAATGAATACCACGATGCAAAACAAAAGTGAACGTCCTTGCAATAACAGCTTTTTGAAAAGTGTTCCAACAACATCAGAATAGGTTTGTTTAACTTGCATTGATCCGAATCAATGCAGTCCCATCAATTGATCACACCACAAAGAACGAAAATATACTGACGTACGTATATGCCATCCGCATTCGCCACTGGGTCCCGTCATCACCCGTTATGTTAGCTAACTAACGGCAGAGCGGGGACTGGACTATCGCGGATGAAAAACATATACAACATCTACTAATATATATACCAATATATAGTATTTCGCTCAAGGCGTGAATAAAATGCAACATCACAGAAATGTACAGCATCACAGAACAAAACAGATATCTGGGATCCCCGGGTTTCACAGAGCCACTACTGAAACCCGACGTTCCCCTGGTCGTGTGGATAGCCTGTGCAATGTAATCCTAGACCCCTACGGGCGCGGCAAGTTACCCGCCAAAACCTGAAGCGAGGCAGCCCCCTTCAGCTCCGTGAATGGACCACCCAGCACTCCACGGAATCCGATAACTTGGGCACCCCTCCTGGGTCAACCTGTACCCCCTACGAGTGCGGCGAATAGCCCGCCAATCCTAGAGTGAAGCCCCCTCCGTCTCAATGCCATGAGATGCGGGCCCGTTGCCCTCTAGAACCCGGCTATCCGTGCACCCCTCCGCGGGGTAATCCTAGTACAGAAAGTAAAATATACATACACCGGGTACATCGACCACAACCAGGTCATACCCCAAAAGAATAATACAATCAGGCGGTCACGGCAGTCCACATGTCGGACGCTCGCCCCGCAATATCAAATGTACATAATACAACAACACTGTACTAGCATTGCATCCAGGCTATCCCCCACGACCGATCCGCAACATCACAGCATAAACACAGAACATCAACGTGAAAGTCACGTTCGCAAATCCGTCTAACCGGGCTATGGCAGTTAGACTGGATTTACCGATCAAGTGACATTCACGGTCGTAGATATAATGTAAATACTGTGAAATAATGTGTTTAAAATATCCGATCGATCAAAAATTAACAAGTGAGCCCCCAAGCAATACTGTAGCACTCACAGAAATTCTGGGCCCAATTTTAATATTCCAAAACCCCCAAAATAAGCCGAGAAGCCCACTAGAAAAACCCGGCCCATTGATCCATACAAACTGCGGCGGAACCGCGGCCCCAAGTGGGTATTGGCCGCGGTTCCGCGCTCCTGTTGAAAGGTCAATGACTCGAATTTTCCCAGATGTCTTAGAACTCCCTGCACATCATTCTGAGACCACCTGAAAAATTTTTAGAGCCCAAAAAATTTCAACAGAAAACTGATGTAAAGGAAAATGTAGATTTTGGAATTTTGGTCGATCGGAAATGCAAAACACATTAAACAAAGCTAGACGAAGTTAATGGCCAGTCTCTGATACCACTGTAAGTGCACGGCGGCGCCCCGGCCGTCAAACCGACGGCCAAATGCGGAAGCGGTGATAAACTTTAATTTTGCGGACTTTGCAAACCGGCACCACCGCGCACTAAAAACCGGATCGTAACCATTAACAAGTCTAAGCTAACAATAAGACGGGTTAGAGATATACCGACTGATCCGAGTCCTCCGGTCTTCATCTCCTCTCCGATCTCCTCGCGGAAACTCCGGTCGTCGCCTCCTCGCCGGAAGGGCACCACATCGCCTGTATTTTTTACGGGCTCCCGCCTCTATACCGAGGCAACTCGGGCATGAAGCTGGCAAGTCGACATGCCCAAGATTTGCTGTAGAATGTGTAGTGGCTAATGTCTCTTTGGGGTATTGGAGTTGCCTTTTGATGTGGAGGGAAGAATGAACCTTTTTAAAGGAAATGATGCTATCAATTTTGCAAGGAAATGAGATGAACAAATGATACACCAAAAATGAACCTCTCATTTTCTCTCCTCACTCAAGAATGTGGCCGGCCCTTATTCTCAAGAAATGGTGGAGGAAAACAACATATATCATATGAGGGAGGTGAGTGTAGGAGAAGAAAGAGGTGACTATAAACAAACATGATCATTACAAAACCATACCTCCAAAACAATAACCCATCCTCATTCAATCAAATCTCATTAATGCACAACATGGATGATAAAGCAAAGATGCTTATCATAACAAAACTTATGCAATAAACCCCTCCACAAAGTGTTATTTGCACAATTGCAAATAACCCCCTCCATCGGAAAAGTCCGGCCGGGAAAGAACAAAGGAAAACCGGTCGGAACGGAATGCAAACTGGCAACTCCAGAAAACTGGTCCCGTAATAAATTACAGGAAAACCCCGATACTGTGCATACACACCCGCATCTGTATTCCGTCCGGATACAAATGCAATGAGACAAAATCTACACTGTACTAAACTAGGATCCGGCTTAAACCAAAGCCGGCTAGTAATATCCGTCCGATCCTGATCCGTACAATACCGCACGTATCTGATCGAACCCTGCCATATACCTATACGGCTACTAGTACAAACCGTCCGATCCTGATCCGTGCAATACCGCACGTATCTGATCGGACCCTGCCATATCTCCATACGACCTCTACAGCGTTTCGTCCGAAAGCTGAGTAACTGAATGTGTGGTGGACTCTAAAGACTCGTCAATACTATGGCTGTGGATTTAACCACTAGCACGTCAGAGGTATAAGCCAATACGTAACGGGCCGCCAGCTATTGACTAAAAGGGACGTCGATGAGCGAACTCATCCTGACACCCTACTGAGCCTGTCAGTGACAATATCCGTACAGTCCGGTCCGTTCGTCTACGAGCATCGCATGTCGGGCCTAGGGGGTGGGTAAAAGTCAGACCCCCAAAAGCGGTACAAGTCGTGTCGGAGTGTAGCCCAGAACACCCTGAGATACTACTGGAATACCTACCAGTAAATCTCCTGCCTTGGCCAAGGACTTCGTGTAATGGCTCTCCTAGACACAGCGCGACCTCACCCCCAATACCGGGAGAGACGAACCCCCGAAGATCCGCCCACTGCCTCCAAGTGGCTCGGGACTGTACCCAACTAAAACCTGTTTGCACGACTCCTTTGAGCCGTGGTAGGGTAGTAATCAAAGCACAGTGGGAACTCACACGAGACAAATGATGATCCCCAGGTCGATGAACTAACCTGTACACATGTCACCTGGGAACTGCTATCTGACGTCAGGTATAAGACCAACTAGCATGTTCCCGGCGAGTCCTGTCCGGTGTACTCATAACCCAATGAGCACCTGTATACATCTTAGGTGAACCAACAGACACCAGTGGCTTGTGAGATCGGCCACCGCCCCTCGTCGGGATCTCGATTGTATACACTAGTCTACTCTGGAGAATCGATGCCCTGTCTCGAAACTCCCACGACTAGGGACCTTTTAAGGATATGCTTGTCGACTCCAGCTCTCACGTATATGATCGCCCTCATACTGCCGGCAGTCAAGCAAGAATCCTAGGGGCTCTATCAACGTGCAATAGCGACCTGTCAGGTCACCTAAAGCAGTACACGATGATAAAGGTAAACCAGATAGCAAACTATCATCTCGAGTAAGACTGTTCTACTGGGATAGGTCATCCCTCAATCATTGCAATCACGTGCCTGTGATCCAATAATTGACTCTGAGGGCACTATCTCCAACAGCAAGATTGGTAATCCACAGAGAAAATGAGGACCCAGAGACCGAGGATGCCAGACCGTGAGCAGGAGGCAAGCAGATGATCTTGCTCTGCCAGTTTTGGGCGCGCCGATATGTTTTTCGACATTGTAGGAGGTGTACCTCAATGTCATTTGTTGCGATTTGCGTTTGTGACTCGAGTATCACGCTTATATTGCTTGGATTTGATTTTTGATGATTGAGTTTCATGATATTGTTTTCGTGCACCATGGCTGCACCTAATGAGTATTTACCTTTTGTGCATAGTTATTTCACTTGAGATACGTTTTACACACTGTTGTATTGGTTTATGATTTGTGCATATCAATTTGCACTTGATATTGATTTTTGTGCCTTGTCTGCACATGTTTATGATTTCGTGTATTTTATATGGTTGATTTGATTTGTGCATGTGGTGCGCACTCGATTTGATTTCTGCACTCGGTATAACTCATGTATGCTTGCAGTGCATTGATACGTATTTTGTGCATGTAGTTGCACACGTTTATGATTTTTATATACCTTGGTACACTGGGTGTTACATTTATACGCATTTGAGTTATTGATGAGTTCCCATGCATTTGCTGCACCGGATTAGGTATTTCGTGCACTGGATGCACTGGATTTGTAATTCATGCAATGGATGAACCCGATTTGTATTTTGTGCATTTGTTGGACCAGATTCGTATTTCATGCATTTGTTGTACTAGATTGTTATTTCGTGCACTGATTGCACCGAATTTATACTCCATGCCTTGGTTGCACCCGATTTATGTCTTGAGTATTTGTATTACCAGATTTGTGTTTTTATGAGCGTTTGCATTTGATGTTCGTATTCGTGCATGCTACCACACCAGATGTTTTACGGACCTAACGTGCTTGGATCGGATTTTTGCGCATATTAGGTGCTGGGTACTGGATTTTGTGCGCATCGGATGCACTTGAATGAGATTTTATTTGTGCATGTTGCATGCACTTGATTTAGATTTTTATTCGTGCATGACGAATGCACTTGATTTGGATTTTCGCGCATATTGGGCACATGATATGAGGTGTGATTTATGCACACCAGATGCACTCGATTGGGGTTTCAATTGGTGCATGCTAGCTGCACTGGATTGAGATTTTCGTGCACTATCGATGCACTAGATATTGTTGTCGTGCACATCTGTTGCACTGGACAGATGCTCTCGTTCACACCCGTTGCACTTAGTTTGCTTTTGTGCATATTATAGCACTTGTATTGGATTTGATTTCCGTGCGCACCAGAAGTACGTGATGTTGGACACGCCTTTTGAGGATGATTTTGCTCTTGAGCGCTTTTTTTCATGATGGTACTATATTATGTAGTAGCCGAACATGACAGATCTGAGGACAGTACCTGAGTACTTTGCATGCATAAAATGTTTAATAAGAGTTTGCCAATGAAATGTTTTAATATGTGGGGAGTTAAATTTAAATTCGGGGAACGAATTTACTTAAGGGGGGAAAATTGTAACATTTCGGAAATATAAAATATTATTTTTGGAAATTTAATATTTAAAATAATATATTTCGCGAAAACTCCCCGATTTGCGAAATTGGGATTTTCGTAAACTGGTATAAGTGTATACCAATATTTGGAAATTTATCGGAGGATAAAATAATTTATTTATTTTTATGATATTTATCGGATTTTAGATAAAATCCGTGTTTGTTCTTTTTCATGATTTTGCACCATGTCATGTGCATGTGTGCATGCGAGTGTTTGTGAGTTTTGGGAGATAGATAATGAGAAAGGAAATGAAAAGGGAAAGAAAAGAAAAGGAAATGAATTGAGTGTGAATAGAATCAATTTGATGCCATGGACAAAAGAGATTTTTACGAAAGAAATAAAATAGATATTTATGAAGTGGGTGAGAACAAGAGAGAGTGAGTGTAGGAGAGAGAGGGGGGCTGCCATTCATTCATCTCCCCCATTATTTCTTCATCTCTTTGCTTCTTCTTCTTCAACCACCACCACCTTATGCATCATCTCTAATCCTTCACCAAAATCATTCGCCCTCTTCACTAAAAACATGCACACCTCCATTCTAAACACTTTGGACCAACCAAGTTTGGATTTTGAAGACTTGGGCAACTCAAGAAAGTTCTTTGGTTGCAAATAAGGTAATCCATACACTTTAGTTTAGTTTTTAGTGTTAAATATTGTATTTCTAGTTAGAAATTGAGTTAATTAGGTTATCGATTATAGAAAATTATACGTTGCTGGCTAATGGTCAGTTGAGGTGTAGGAAGTGTTTACAAGACCGTAGAGATTGATTTAGAGGCCTGGAATTTAGTTTAGAACCCGATACACGAAGTTAGAATCATTCCGTGTTGGTTTTGTGAAACCTTAAGGCCTACAGGGAATCTAGGATGACCTGGAAAGTTTATGAGAAAAACAAATAACTCCAGAGACCAATTTAAGACACTAGTAGACCACCCTAAGAAGTCGAACCCAAACGGGCTGAGCTCGCCGGATTTTTGGTGTATTTGGCCGGCCCCTTGGTGGTGGTTGGTGCTGGAATTGGTCCAGTAGCACACACACTCCATATATTACCTCTTAGTATTGTTTGTTGATCCCTTTTTGACCTGGACCAAAATCTGAGAGCTATTATTAGTGGTGTTGGTTATGTTTTCCGTCTTTTGGAATTCTTGGTTTTAGTATTTGATATTGCTTTGGGTCGTTGGATGTTTGTACGTCAATGACGAGAGTTGTTTGGTTGGTATTGCATGTGTAGGCTATAGGTTCTAACTTATGAGCGCACCGCGTGCCGTATTGGATTTCAGAACTTGATTTTAATGGTATTGCTATACGTGTTCATATTGTAGGTACCTTCTCGTGGATTCCAAGACGAAAAAACACATCGACTACGGCTAAGCAAGGATTTTAGCAGGTGAGTAGATTTATATCTACGGTGGAAGTCAGGTGGATAGCGTATATGTTGGAAATAGTGCCCTCAGAGTCAATTATTGGATCACAGGCACGTGATTGCAATGATTGAGGGAGGACCTATGCCGGTAGGACAGTCTTACTCAAGATGATAGTATGATAACTGGTTTATCTTTATCATCGTGTACTGCTTTAGGTGACCTTACTGGTCACTATTACACATTGATAGAGCCCTTAGGATTCTTGCATGACTACCAGCAATATGATGGCGATCATATACGTGGGAGCTAGGGTCTATAAGCACATCCTTAAAAGGTCCCTTGTCGTGGGTGTTTACGAGACAGGGCATTGATACTCCAGAATAGACTAGTATATACAGTCGAGACCCCGACGAGGGGTGGTGGCCGGTCTCACAAGCCATTGGTGTTAGTTGGTTCAGCTAAGATGTATACAGGTGCTTATTGGGTTATGAGTACACCGGACAGGACTCGCCGGGAACATGCTAGTTGGTATTATACCTGACGTTAGATAGCAGTTCCCTGGTGACATGTGTACAGGTTAGTTCATCGACCTTAGATCGTCATTTGTCTTGTGTGAGTTTCCACTGTGCTTTGATTACTACCTTACCACGGCTCAAAGGAGTCGTGCAAACATGTTCTAGTTGGGTACAGTCCCGAGCCACATGGAGGCAGTGAGCGGATCGGCAGGGGTTTCGTCTCTCCCGGTATTGGGGGTGAGATCGCGCTGTGTCTAGGAGAGCCATTACACGAAGTCTTTGGCTATGGCAGGAGATTTACTGGTAGGTATTCCAGTAGTATCTCAGAGTGTTCTGGGCTACACTCCGACACGACTTGTACCGCTTTTGGAGGTCTGACTTTTACCAACCCACTAGGCCGGACATGCCATGCTCATAGAAGAACGGACCGGACTGTACGGATATTGTCACTGATAGGCTCAGTAAGGTGTCAAGATGACTTCGCGCATCGACCTCCCTTTTGGTCAATACCTGGTAGCCCGTTACGTACGGCTAGTACCTCTGACATGGTAGTGGTTAAATACACAGCCAAAGTGTTGACGAGTTTTTAGAGCCCCCCACAGACAGTTTCTCATGTTTCGGGCGAAACGTTGTAGAGGTCATATACTATATGGCAGGGTTCGATCATATACGTGCAGTAGTGCCTGTATCATGATCGGGCGGATCATACTAGTGGGCTTTGGTTTAAGTCGGATCCTAGTATTAGATTTGTTGGATTACTTTAGTCTCATTGCATTCGCATTCAGTCGGAATGCGGATGCAGGTATGTATATACAGATGAAGGGTATCCTTGTGATCCGTCACGAGTTTCCTTTAGATGTTGCCGTATCTTTTTGTTGTTGTAAACATTTGGCTTAATGTTTACAAATGGAAATAATGAGCAAGAAATCATGATTAGGAGAATTAATTGTGACAAATGCACAAGTGGTGACTCATGGTCTCTTTCTTTGATCATGTGTCACATTATGTGATTGATTTATGGTTGATATGATAAGAGGAGTGAGGAGGGGCAGCCATATGGGAGCTTTTGCTCTTGTATTATTTGATAACTCTCTCTCATTTTATGATGGATAACAAAAGAAAGAAATGGCTTTTTCTTCTTCCTCCTCCTCTAGCTCACCATTTCCATTAAAGGCTTCATCTTCAATCTCCATCCATACACTCTCATGCGTTGAGAATCAATGGATGCAAGAGACAAAGTGATCACACACATTCTCTACATCACCTTGGACACGTCGGCTAGCAAACTTCATGTCCGAGTTGCTTCGGACGAAGCGGGAGCCCGTAAAAAGACTCGAAGATGTGGTGCCCTTTCCGACGAGGAGACTGGAGATCGGAGATACCGTGAGGAGCTAGGGATGGTGGCTAAAGACCGAAGGACACGGATCGATCGGTATAGCTTTTCTAATATTTCTCTAGTTAGCTAGTTGTAGGTTAATGGTTCGATCCGGGATTAAAGTCTGCGATAGCGCCGGTTTTAAGTTTTGAAAAAGTTTTCGTTTCCGCATTTTGGACTCGGCCTGACGGCCGGGGTGCAACCGTAGACTTACATAGTATCAGAGCTACGCCATTAATCTTTACTTGCTTGTTCTAACGTATTTAGAACTTCGATCGAACAAAATTTTCAAAACCGCAATTTGAAAAACGAAGTTTCTGTCGAATTTTTTTTGTGGTCTAAAAATTATTTTGAGAGTTGCAGAAAATCAGGCAGGCTTTTTTAAGAAATCTGAGAAAATTTGGTGCACTGATCTCACCATAGCGCCGCGGAACCGCGGCACAACCCTCATTTTGGCCGCGGTTCCGCCGCACTACTGTAGCATTAGGGCACCATTTTTCCTACTGTGGTTTCTGACTTGGAAATGGGGTTTCTGGTATTTTTGTTTTGGCCCAGATTATTTTGAGTACTAGGAATTGTACTTGGGGCCCACTTCGCGAAAATTTGTCGATCGAAAATTTAAACATGTTATTTTACAGTACTTACATTATATCTGTGACCGTGAATGTCATTTGATCGGTAAATCTTGTCTAATTTCTACAGCTCTATTAGACGGATTTGCGAACGTGACATTCACGTTGATGTTCTGTGTTGTGCTGTGATATTGCGGATTCATCATAGTGGATAGCTTGGATGCAATGGTAGTACAGTTTGGTTGTATTTGTACATTTGATATTGCGGGTCGAGCTTCCGACATGTGGACTGCCGTCACTGCCTGTTTGTATATTATTCTTTTAGGGCACGACCGGGCTGAGGTCGATGTACCCGTTGTATATATTTTACTTTTTGTACTAGGATTACCCCACAGTGGGGTGCACGGGTAGCCCGGTTCTAGAGGGCAACGGGCCCGCATCTCATGGCTTTGAGACGGAGCGGGCTTCACTCTAAAATTGGCGAGCTATTCGCCGCACTCGTAAGGGGTACAGGTTGACCCAAGGAAGGGTGCTCAAGTTACCGGATTCCATGAAGTGCTGGGTGGTCCATTCACTTTGCTGTAGGGGCTGGCTCGCTTCAGGTTTTGGTGGGTAACTTGCCGCACCCGTAGGGGTCTAGGAATTCATTGTACAGGTTATCCACACGACCAGGGGAACGTCGGGATTTAGTAGCGGCTCTATGAATCCCGGGGATCCTAGATTATCTGTATTGTTCTGTGATTCTTATTACATTTCTGTGTTGTTGCATTTTATCACGCCATGAGCGAATATTATATATTGATATATATACTAGTAGATGTTGTATATGTTTTACACCCGTGCTAGTCCAGTCCCCGCTCTGTCGTTAGTTAAGTAACCTAATGGGTGATGACGGGACCCATTGGCGAATGCGGATGGCATATACGTACATAATATTTTCGTTCTTTTGTGGTGTGATCAATTGATGGGACTGCATTGATTCGGATCAATGCAAGCTAAACAAACCTATTCTGATGTTGTTGGAACATTTTTCAAAACGCTGTTATTGCACGGACGTTTTCTTTTGTTTTGCACAGTGGTATTCGGTTATGAATATCCAGAACCTCAGTCAACGAGGCAAGGGCCGAGATCCCTTCACCGGGAGTGACCACTTGGATAGAAGTTTGCGTCAGGGTAATAACTTCACTATAACCGATTACTTTTTGCTTTGCACCATGGTATTCAGTTGGAATATCCTGCACCTCATTCTACGAGGAAAGAGCCGAGATCCCTTCACCGGGAGTGACCTCTTTAGTAAAGGTTTTCGCCACTATATTTTTATTAAAAGCTATCCGGTTCCTTCAACGATATCAAGTTCATTACGTTAAAGGTTTTTCGCCAAAAACCATTCGTAGCCCTCCGTCATTTCAGACGGGTAGCACTTAGTATTCATGTTATGTTTGTTGACCTTCGTCAAGGCATAGTGAATGGTAGCTGCTTGTTATCTTTCTGTAGCATAGATAGATGCGTCGGTTTTGGACAGTTGTTCATACCAGAATACTGCATTTTTTACCGCCCATTCTTATGCTCGTGTGTTTATAGGTAGGTACTTTTAATCCGTGTTTGTTACATATTTACAGAGTACAGGTTTCCAGTACAAATATTGCAAATCAAGACAAAATCTCCACAGTTACGCCAAATACAGAACATCTGTTGACAGCAGATAAAAGCCGGCTTCCGGTCATCCGTATCCGTCCAGTGCCGCTTACCAGTTCCAGAGACAAGACATATGACAGTGGTCATTCGTGTCTCGGACAAGCACAGAGCACGAGGGGGCAGCACGAGAATCAATGGGTGCGCGGAGCTCGAGGGAGAGAGAAGTCAAAAGTGAAAAAGATAATGCAATCTTGGACTAAGAAATCTGAAGATATTCTGGAAGACTTTGTACATTATAGAGTTGACAAACACAAGGAAACATCCAACCAGGAACCCACAAAAAACCACATGGCCCAACTCCTTATAATGGCCGCGGAACCGCGGCCGTTTAGTGCCGTCAGGTTGTCGTGTTTCAGGGGCTTTTTAGTCATTCTATTTGGGGGCAGATTCTTGCCTTAGGGTTTCTGTAAACTGCCTATAAATACTCCAGAATTGAGCTAAGCCAAGGGGCCAATTCTAAAGTCATTCTTTGTTCATCTTTCTTTTTAGGATTTAGTCTTTTTCTTCTTCTTCTTCATTCTTTTTCCATAAAAATTGTAGTGAGAGTTTTTTGAGTGGGAGATCCATGAAGATGAGGGCTTTTTGTATCATTCTCTTTTGTTTCTTCTTCCCCTTGAGACTCTTGCTTTCTCTTGATCATTCAACCTCTTCATTGAGCTTGAATGGTTAAGGGTTAGTTATTGATCTCAAGGGTCGTATTTTCTTATGGAATTAGCGCTTCATTTCACATGCGTTCTCTACCCTTCCCTTGATCTTGCAATCTCTTGATTGAGCTTGCAAGTTTAAGGGTTGGCTATTGATCACATGCTTGTCTTGAGTTCTTGTTTCTTGTTCTTTTTATCGCTTTTTTTATTACTTGCTTATTATTATCTTGCTTTACTTTCTTGCATTTTAATTCATGCACTTAATTACTTGTAATCTTTTCTTTTCTTTGTTCTTTTCTTTTGCTCTCTTTTGTTCATTTTGTGAATGGTTGTAATTATCGTTGTTAAGAATAAATACGGTATTGTAAGTTAATGTTTCTTTGCTCATTTCCTTTTCCCGTTATTTTCCATTGAACTCCGCCCAAACGTTACGCAAGCGCTCCGTTAGGCACCCTACCCTGACAAGGTAACGGTGATTCTTAACCACGACCGGTTGCGTTCGGTTTGGCCGGAGGCGAAAGCAAGAGACAAGAACGGAAGGACAAGGGTAAATAAGCCGTATTCCACGAATACCGCGCTTAATTCCCCTAATCCACGTTGTTGCCGATTGCTCTTGCTTCAATCGGTCAAGACTCGGCTCAAAGGTTTTGAGTACGGATTTCTTTAGCTTACAATCTCGTATCTTTTTCTTAACAACTTCATACTTGCAAATAAATACACATAGGTTAGAATCGAACAAACACATACTCATTCTTTATTGACTCGTCTAAGACAAGAAAGGACATACAACCATCTCCCTGTGGATCGACCCGTGCTCAACCGGCTAGCTGCATAGCGACACCGTCTTGATCGCGGTTAACTTTAATTCTTTCAATCAAATGGCGCCGTTGCCGGGGAGACGGTAGAGTATTTTCTTTCTTGTTATTCGGGTTAATATTCTTTTTGTATATATTTATATAAAAAAAAAATCTTTTTGTCTTTTTGATCATTTTTGTGGGCAAGAGTGCAGATTTTTGCGGATTTGCAAACTGCGATTGTGGGGAGCAAAGTGTACATTCAAGGCTAAGGTGATTGCAAAGTATAGTGCCAAAGATCCGGGTAGTTTGACCCGCGCAAGCGAACTTTTCAAGCTTACCGGATTTGATTCAACGGGGGTTTCCTAACCCAAAAACTTAACGGTACGTACTTTACTAACACCTTCTTCTCAAATCCGACGCGTCCAATATACTATTCTTTGCAGGATTCTTTGCAAGTTCGCTAACAAACGCTAAAAATTGACTAACTCGTATTTGTTGCAGTACCGCGCTTAAACTAAAAAAACGATTGTTTAATTCTTTATAGAATTTTTATTGATTTGCGCATTGCATGCATTAATACGGACTTAAGGGCAAGCGAACCCCACAACATACGGTAAAGGATTTCATCACCTTTTCCGTGGCCCACAAATCACGAACTTGAGCATAACGTTTACCTGCACAAAATTTAAAAGAAACTAGACTTTAAGCCTTAAGGACTTCGCGCTCACTAGGAGAAGTTAACAGTGTTTAGAACCTTGCTTAACGGTATATTGTTTACGGGGTTTCTAGGAAAGTGTTAACGGCGAAACCGCCAAAAGGGAAAAGGGTTATTTAATTAAGGAATTTCGCGAAAGCGTTGGAAAACCTCCACTTATCTCTGCACTTACCTGGCCTCGTGATCAGTGTATCGTGAGCCTGTTTCTCGACACAGTTTTACTTCGACAATCAAGTTCTGGAGCAGGTCTAGTTGACCTAGGTGAACCCTAGAACGATTAGGTGTGTGGTATTTTTGTGTCGTGATTGTTTTTGTCCATATTCTTTTTTGTGTGTATATTTCATTCTTTTGTTAATATCTAAAAAAAAAATTTTAAAAAAAATAAAATAAATTAAAAAATAAAAAAAAATCATTCTTTTTTCCACTTCTTTTCTCTGCCTTTCCTTCTTTCTCTCTTCATATCATGGGTACCCCTCCTCGCAAAACTCTTGCCGAACTTTGGTACCCACAACCAGACATTACTTCATACGGTTCTTGTTTTGGTCGAACATCGAACGACCCCTCCATACCCAAAGTCTCACTGAAAGATCGCATAGCAGCGTCTAGGACAAACACTTGCCCTCCGCATTCCACTTTGTATCAACCTTTTCAACCTCCCACACCCGCTTATGTTGATACCCCTTTTGCAAGTCGTCCTTTGTCCATCGCTGAACGTATTGAACAATCCCGTAGCCGATCTTTCACTCCTTTCACCACCTCAAATTCTTGGGATCAACAATTCCATTCACCTTCCTATCCAAATGTTGATCCTGCTCCTGTCCAGCCATTCAATTCCTACCAATCCTACCCTACTTTCGCACCTTCCCTAGACATTGCATCAGAACCGCCATTTGGGAGTTTTCAGTATCCAAACAACTTTGAATCTTTTACTAAAACCCCTTCACAACCCATGTCTAGTCTGGAACAGTCATTGGAAGACTTTAGGGTAGCATCAAGCCAACAGATGATGGATTTGAATACGTCCATGGCCGCCCTCATACAGCCTAGTGACCCGGTAGCTAGTTTCCAGCTAGCTACACATTTTCCAATGTATGAAGAGGCGGCAGGACAGGCTGAGAATTTGAGTGGAGAGAGTGAGCAGTATACCCTTCCAAATCAAACCCACCCGTTTCAAATTAAATCCCACAACTCCTGTGTTGAAAGTCTATCTAGTATCCCGAATGAAGTATCAGTTGAAGATAGAATGTTTAATGAGTTGTGCGATTTTGTAGTGTTTGATTTGCCAGATTGTGAAGAGAACTTGCCAAGTGAAACCAATCCCAATCCTTTTAACCTCTACACCTCCATCTTAGAACCAGAATCAATTAATATCCATGCTTTTGATGAGGTGTCTGAGAATATTGATTTTCACTTGATTGAGGATATTGACGCTGGGGATATTTTGGATGATGAACCCGTAGATTTGGCTGAGTTTGTCTCTTCAAATCATCATCCCGAGTCATTAAATGTTTTTCCCGAACCCTATATGCGTCTGGATTTTGATGAAATATGCATGGATGAGCTAAATTTTGAGGAGAATATTGACGATAGTACTGAGGATGAAACAATTTTAATTGATGAGTCGGATTTTCCAATTCATCCTGTTCCTTTCATTGACTATGTGCACCCTCCCGAAACCTTAACCGATACCCCTCCTCGATCACTTTCCTCCATCCTTTCCATCATTCCGACCTTGCAAGAACCCGTCTCACTTACATTTCATATGTCTGGTTTACCAAGTTCGGCGCACCCATGGTTTCTTACGAATCTTGAGGGATTTGACCCAATCTCTCGCCGGGTTAATAGATTAGCACAATCGCTGTTTACACATCGCTCATCACAAATTGTGCTAATCTATTCACTCCATTTGCACCCTCAAGTTCGTACTCCACTTCTTTTTCCCTTCCGCCATTCTTCTTCTGATATACCGAGACCGTATCCCGCTTCTATCTTCATACGATCTCGCGTATTCTCCATTTCTTACCTCTTCACCTTCTTTCCCCAACCACTGTTTCACCATGATAAAATCTTTGAATGGTTGGTGTTAACTTTTGGCCTGTGTAAGGCCTTGTATAGCTTGATACTATTCTCTTTCCCCCCTAATCCTGAACTTCAACACTTAACAGTGGAAACACTGTTTTACTTAAGTTTGGGGGGGACTCCTTTTTTGTATATATTTTTTGTTTTCCTTTTTTTTTGTATATAATTTGTTTCTAGGGAGCGCCGACAATTTTGACCCTCTTGGTGTAGCCTGACAGTGAGGGCACTGTCAAGTTTAAGTTTGGGGGTGTGCTCGGTGAGCTTTCTTCCTTCGCATTCATTTGTATATTTTGCATTTTGCATACCTTATTAAAAACCCACAAAAATTAAAAAATTTCCAAAAAGTATAAAAACTTTGTCGTCAAGTTAGCTAATAGGGCAACTTAGATCTTTATTCCGAATGTTTAGTTGATATGATAGAAATAACTAAATTCTAGGCTTAGGGATTGAAAACCCTAAAAATAACCCTCATTCTGTCTAACTTTGGTATGTATACGTCCATACAGTTTTTTTTTGAGAAATAGGAAATCTTGAGTTCAGTTCTTGAGTTAGGTCAAGATGAAAGGAAAGTATTGATGCTTTACTGAAGGATAAGTCTGAAAAATAGTTTCTTTTCTCGAGTTCAAATTTAGAAAGTATATACCCTACAAACTGCACTTACACGCACCTTGAAACTTGGGATAGTAGAGGATACCTTGAAATACTCTTGCCTGAAAGCCTAGTATGAAAGAAAAAACGGTATTTAAAGCTAAACACCAAAAGAGCATGTTGAAAAATATATCCGGTCTTGAAAAAGAAAAGGAAAAGAAAAATAAAAAGAGAAAAAATAGAATAAAGTCAAGACCTGGAAACTGCTATTTACGCTTTAAGCTCACACATTCAGTAATCGGCCGTTAGTGCCTCAAGAAGCATTAATAGTCGCATGAAAAGTATGTGAGCAACACCGTCCATCATTAAATGAAAAGAAGTAGTATTAGGTATTAGGGCAAGGGTATTATAGCTTGAATTGAATTCTTGAGTGTAGGGGTGCAAATATACACACACGTAGGGGTATACAATTGATGTTTGGATAAAAGATAGAAATAAAGAATAAGACTTGTGTTTTCTGTAAAGTTGATAAAAATCCCTGATTTGAGGCCGCACTTTAGAAGGAAAACTCAGGAGAACCAACATCTTTCTAAACTTTTTTGGAACGTATAGGACCTAAGGTTAAATAGATAGGAGGTGTGAAAAATAAGGGTTGGATATTTCTAACTTAGGATAATAGAGTTTCTAATGTAAATACTAAACTGTAGGAGTAGAATTGACGTTAACTTATGAAACTAGCTTGACGGGATTTTATGGGTAGTATCCGCTGAAAACCCTCAGGAGACAACACTCCTCCTACTAGGGACACCTAGAGGTTTAACGGCTTGTTGCACGCGCTCAGTGCAATCGCGTTCCCTGCGAAAGTGCGGTTAGGATTTTATTTTTGTGAATAATTGGTTTTGCTCGGGACGAGCAAAAATTAAGTTCGGGGGTATTTGTTCATACCAGAATACTGCATTTTTTACCGCCCATTCTTATGCTCGTGTGTTTATAGGTAGGTACTTTTAATCCGTGTTTGTTACATATTTACAGAGTACAGGTTTCCAGTACAAATATTGCAAATCAAGACAAAATCTCCACAGTTACGCCAAATACAGAACATCTGTTGACAGCAGATAAAAGCCGGCTTCCGGTCACCCGTATCCGTCCAGTGCCGCTTACCAGTTCCAGAGACAAGACATATGACAGTGGTCATTCGTGTCTCGGACAAGCACAGAGCACGAGGGGGCAGCACGAGAATCAATGGGTGCGCGGAGCTCGAGGGAGAGAGAAGTCAAAAGTGAAAATGATAATGCAATCTTGGACTAAGAAATCTGAAGATATTCTGGAAGACTTTGTACATTATAGAGTTGACAAACACAAGGAAACATCCAACCAGGAACCCACAAAAAACCACATGGCCCAACTCCTTATAATGGCCGCGGAACCGCGGCCTAAGCATGCTTAGGCCGCGGAACCGCGGCCGTTTAGTGCCGTCAGGTTGTCGTGTTTCAGGGGCTTTTTGGTCATTCTATTTGGGGGCAGATTCTTGCCCTAGGGTTTCTGTAAACTGCCTATAAATACTCCAGAATTGAGCTAAGCCAAGGGGCCAATTCTAAAGTCATTCTTTGTTCTTCTTTCTTTTTAGGATTTAGTCTTTTTCTTCTTCTTCTTTATTCTTTTTCCATGAAAATTGTAGTGAGAGCTTTTTGAGTGGGAGATCAATGAAGATGAGGGCTTTTTGTATCATTCTCTTTTGTTTTTTCTTCCCCTTGAGACTCTTGCATTCTCTTGATCATTCAACCTCTTCATTGAGCTTGAATGGTTAAGGGTTAGTTATTGATCTCAAGGGTCGTATTTTCTTATGAAATTAGCGCTTCATTTCACATGCGTTCTCTACCCTTCCCTTAATCTTGCAACCTCTTGATTGAGCTTGCAAGTTTAAGGGTTGGCTATTGATCACATGCTTGTCTTGAGTTCTAGTTTCTTGTTCTTTTTATCGCTTTTTTTATTACATGCTTATTATTATCTTGCTTTACTTTCTTGCATTTTAATTCATGCACTTAATTACTTGTAATCTTTTCTTTTCTTTTTTCTTTTCTTTTGCTCTCTTTTGTTCATTTTGTGAATGGTTGTAATTATCGTTGTTAAGAATAAATACGGTATTGTAAGTTAATGTTTCTTTGCTCAATTCCTTTTCCCGTTATTTTCCATTGAACTCCGCCCAAACGTTACGCAAGCGCTCCGTTAGGCACCCTATCCTGACAAGGTAACGGTGATTCCTAACCACGACCGGTTGCATTCGGTTTGGCCGGAGGCGAAAGAAAGAGACAAGAACGGAAGGACAAGGGTAAATAAGCCGTATTCCACGAATACCGCGCTTAATTCCCCTAATCCACGTTGTTGTCGATTGCTCTAGCTTCAATCGGTCAAGACTCGGCTCAAAGGTTTTGAGTACGGATTTCTTTAGCTTACAATCTCGTATCTTTTTCTTAACAACTTCATACTTGCAAATAAATACACATAGGTTAGAATCGAACAAACACATACTCATTCTTTATTGACTCGTCTAAGACAAGAAAGGACATACAACCATCTCCCTCTGGATCGACCCGTGCTCAACCGGCTAGCTGCATAGCGACACCGTCTTGATCGCGGTTAACTTTAATTCTTTCAATCAACAGTCATATAGCCTTGTTGACCTTCATTAAGGGCTTGTACGGGTGGGTTCAAATTAACCTGGACAATGACGGGTAGAACTTGACATGTGACTTATGATTTGTTGACCTTCGTCAAGGTCATAAGAGCATAGGGTAAAAATCACATCGGGAGTTTCTAATGAAACTGAAACTTGCCAGATATGCGCATACCTTCTGAAGTGTGATAACGTGAGTGGATTCCATCACATTATCATGCGATGATAGTTGGATCCCGATTCCCACTGATGAGTTGTTTTACTCCTCGGGTGATCCCGACTAATTCTTCTATCAGGTTTGGAGGAGAATTTGAGGTTACGGTGGGAGGTTTCGTGATTAGATAAATTGATAACCATTCTGATCTAGGTTAGAGTGCACGCTGAGTGTTTCTTTTCTCTCTCTCTTTGGCAGCGACCATGACCCGACCCTTGACTATGACTCAGTGACCAAGTTAACCGAACTTTCTTAAAACACTGGCTTTTGGATTGTCAGAGTTGCATACCTCATTGCCACTCCTACTTTTACCCTTTTCTCCAGAACACCCCGTATTACTACGAACATCCACTTCCATTGGATAAAACCATCGTATGGTTATATACGAACTCGAAGGAACTTGTTACAGATTCGAGGATGGTTTCTGGTTCTGGAGAAAATGAATAGGACTATTCAGTTGTCTTTTCCTTTTACCTTCTCTCAGTTTGCGAGTGCTCCATGGATTAGGACAGTACACCTATTACGCTAATTGATAGTCTTCTTCCAAATCGTAGGTAGGTGCCAAACGGTAGGGAATGACGAAAACCAATTAGCCTAACGATGGTGTACAGAAGGTAATAAGTTAAGACAAATAAATGGATTAGAAAGAGGGCAAAGTAAACTGCGACTACTATTCACGACCAAACCAAGTATTTCATCGCCACTCCTACTTCACCATTGTATTTTTCCAGAACATTCCGTATCACTACGAAGATCCACGTTATTTGGATACTCCATCGTATGGTTATATACGAACTCGAAGGAACTTGTTCCAGTTCGGGGATGGATTCTGATTCAGGAGAAATAGGAATAAGGTTTTATTCAGTTGTCTTTTATCTTCACCTTCTCTCAGGTTATGAGTACTCCTAGGATTAGGAGAGTACACCCATTATGCTTATTGGATAGTCTTCTTCCAAACCATAGGCTGGTACCGAACGGTAGGAAAGGAAGAAAACCATTTTGCCTAAGAAGGTGTACAGAAGGTAATGACTGAAGACATATAAAGGGATTTGGAGAGATGGCAAAGAAATATACGGTTACAATTGTGAATCTGATAATGGAAGAGGCATTACTAGGAATACCCGGATACCCCTCCGAAACATTTACATGTTTCAGTTTCACTGTGTATTGTTAAAAGAAAACTGATTTCCCAATTAGTCCTTGCTCCAGGGTATGTATTTACCAGGTTTGATTCTCACATCTATATGGTGTTACAGATGATGAGTGGGAGAAAGTTATTGGGAATTGGGTGATCATCCTCATTATATCGGGATTCGATGTAATTGGTGATATTTGAGGAAATCGCCTGGGTTGTTTGCCGGACGGCAAATATTTGGTTTTGAATATCCATTGTTATGCACCAATTTCAAATTGATATATCTGTACGTTTATTTTTATAAAGTGAGATATAACTTTTTGAAATTATGTCAATGACATTTACCTATATCAGTGGATGCTTAGGTAAGGAGCATTAAACAGCAGTGTAATTCTTCTTAACCATAAGTACAGTTTTCAACCCACGACACACAGGGAATGAGTTATTAGACTCAGGGGACTTATACAGAGTATTGTATGTTGTCCAGTTTCCATGAGGACAGAGGGGTTGGTACTCGTACTATATTCTGTTTACTTGTGATTTCTCTAGTCATAGACCTGTGTTTCATAGAAATGCATTGTCTAGGTTTTGAGAAGTTATAGGTATAAGAATAAAGTAGAGAACCATGTGTTGCAAGTATCAGGATTCTTCAAGGTGATCGAAGATGTAGATATTTTTGTATGGTATTCAGTTGATAGTAATGATTAAGAGAACTTGCTTCACTTTCAGGTTAGTCATATTTGGATGTATTCCTAAGTTCAGTAATGCTGATCGGCTTCTCTCTATTTAGTTGACATGCACTGGAGACAACTGCATGATTTGAATCTGGTTCCAATTAAATCAGTGTCTCTGTTTCTATATTGGATATAGAATAGTTCATATCTTAACAATGTTAAGGTACGGGGAGTTGTCCGGCTTATGCTTAAAGCAGACTCTAGATAACTCAAGGCACGTTTCTGTAATGGCTGTTTGTGTGTTGACCCGGGCTATGACGAGGGTTGACTTTCTACCATCTGGAAGATCAATAGTGATATTGTTCTTGACTCGCCACAGTTTTAGTAAAATGGATTTTTTCAGAAAACAGTAGTGGGAGCATGGTAAAACTGGAAGTGATTCCAGAACCGCAAACGATTACTGAAAATTTGATAAGAACCTAAAGATTCAATCTGGTTTGACACTCCATTAGCCACTTCGCAGATATGGTGGGTAACCACAGGTACTCGAGAGGTGGGTAACCTCAGGCACTCGAGAGGTACTTCGGTATGCTCAAAGACGGTGACAGGGAAGTTCTTGTTTACCCAGACTTGACACTACTGTTGTTCCAAGCTATGAGACCCAGGAGGAGGGTGAGTATAGCGTCGTTCTGAACTGGATTTAGAAGTGTACGTGTATATGACTCTGCCAGAGGGTTGTCGTAGTCAGTGGGAGCAGCGGAAGCATAGTGGACAAGTAGCTTATGTCTATTTATGGACTAAAGCAGATATAGCGGAGATAGATCATTTATTTCTGATGTGACAGTCATAGGTTTGACTTCATCAGAATAGGGGATGGATCTGTTAAGAAGGTAGTAGGGTGTGATGTCCTGGTATATGGATGACATACACAAAGTAGGAAGTGAAATTCCTATATTACGATCGGTTATACTTTGGTTGTCACACAGTGGTTTTTCTACATAGGATATGGATATTATATCAGATATTCTGGTTACTAGATCTATGGTTTTAGATCTAGATTTTGGTAGTTTCCCAATCTGGGTACTTAGACAGCATTCTAAAGGAGTTTTAGAATGAACGACTCCTGGCACGGTAGTGTACCTGCAGGTGATGGACTCACCCTCTCTAAAGGTGTCTTACAGACTAAAGGGGAGAAAGATGCGCATGATTGGCACATCACTTGCTCAGGCAATTGAGTCAATCATGAGATGTCAAGTACCATACCAGATGTTGTTTTTGCACTAGGTGCAATAAGTTGATATTAATGCTATCCTGGAGAAATGTTCGGAAGCAGTTTTAGAACATAAGTGGATGTTCTAGGGATATGATAACAACAGCCTCTTTTAGGAGACGGTTATCATTCCCGGGTTCCAAGGTGACCTGGAAGACAGAGTGACTGTCAGAGTTATAGTTTCCCTCTGATGAGGGGCAGCAGTTTGGGCAGATAGTCCAAGCGGACACTTAGGGATGTATGACGCATGATACTGATTAAGTTCAGTTGACGGTACAGTCTAAGAAGTTTGGATTTGGAGTTCATTTATGAGCTAGGTCCCATCAGATATCCAGACATATTCTAAGACAGGTATTGCTCATTTCTGGAGATGGCTTTCTCTGCGAACTTGAGATAAAGAGAGATATAGAAAGAAATATTAGGGCGGATCCACTCACTGAGGCTATTTCTCGAACGCAATAGTTTCGCAAATGGGCTTTCTGAAACTGATTAGTAGAGGAGTTATGTGTTCGGTATCACACGGGCTGTGAATATGCGACATCGCAATAATTAGCCTTGAGTGCAAGAGGGAGACTGTTGGATATAGTGCTCTCAGAGTCAATTATTGGATTACAGGCACGTGATTGCAATGATTGAGGGAGGACCTATACCGGAAGGACAGTCTTACTCAAGATGATAGTATGCTATCTTGTTTATCTTTATCATCGTGTACTACTTTAGGTGACCTTACAGGTCGCTATTACACATTGATAGAGCCCTTAGGATTCTTGCTTGACTACCAGCAGTATGATGGCGATCATATACATGGGAGCTGGGGTCTATAAGCACATCCTTAAAAGGTCCCTAGTTGTGGAAGTTTTCGAGACAGGGCATCGATACTCCGGAGTAGACTAGTGTATACAGTCGAGACCCCGACGAGGGGCGGTGGCCGGTCTCATAAGCCATTGGTGTCAGTTGGTTCACCTAAGATGTATACAGGTGCTCATTGGGTTATGAGTAATCCGGACAAGACTCGCCAGGAACATACTAGTTGGTATTATACCTGACGTCAGATAGCAGTTCCCTGGTGACATGTGTATAGGTTAGTTCATCGACCTTAGATCATCATTTGTCTCGTGTGAGTTCCCACTGTGCTTTGATTACTACCCAACCACGGCTCAAAGGAGTCGTGCAAACAGGTTTTAGTTGGGTACAGTCCCGAGCCACAAGGAGGCTGTGAGCGGATCGGCAAGGGTTTCGTCTCTCCCGGTATTGGGGGTAAGATCGCGCTGTGTCCAGGAGAGCCATTACACGAAGTCCTTGGCCAAGGCAGGAGATTTACTGGTAGGTATTCTAGTAGTATCTCAGGGGTGTTCTGGGCTACACTCCGACATGACTTGTACCGCTTTTGGGGGTCTGACTTTTACCAACCCCTTAGGCCCGACATGCGATGCTCATAAACGAACGGATCGGACTGTACGGATATTGTCACTGACAGGCTCAGTAGGGTGTCAAGATGAGTTCGCTCATCGACCTCCCTTTTGGTCAATACCCGGTAGCCCGTTATGTACGGCTAGTACCTCTGACGTGCTAGTGGTTAAATCCACAGCCAAAGTGTTAACGAGTCTTTAGAGTCCCCAACAAACAATTTCTCAAGTTTCGGGCGAAACGTTGTAGAGGCCGTATGCTATATGGAAGGGTTCAATCATATATGTGCAGTAGTGCACGTATCATGATCGGGCGGATCATACTAGTTGGCTTTGGTTTAAGCCGGATCATAGTATTAGATTTGTTGGATTACTTTAGTTTCATCGCATTCACATTCAGTCGGAATGCGGATGCAGATATGTATATACAGGTGAGGAGTATCCTTGTGATCCGTCATGAGTTTACTTTAGATGTTGTCGTATCTTTTTTTTGTTGTTGTTGGAGATAGTGCCCTCATAGTCAATTATTGGATCGCAGGTACATGATTGCAATGATTGCGGAGGTCCTATACCAGTAGAACAGTCTTACTCGAGATGATAGTATGCTATCTGGTTTGCCTTTATCAGTCGTGTACATGTCCAGGTGACTGGTAAAATGTTACACTTTGATAGAGCCGTTAGGATCTTGCTGTAGGGATCCTAGGCACACTGATGGGGTCTCACAAGTGATCAAACATGGCTAATTTAAATTTTACGAGTGCCGAGAAACCCTAATACGGATCGTTAACTAGATGTATAGGCGATGCAAGCAAGTAAACGAATTAAATGCTAAAGGAAAGGAGCTACAACCTTTGTAGATCCGGTCCACCACTTCCTAAGCTCCGCGACGATGTCCCTCCGCTGTCCAAATCGGATCCCAGACTCTAGCATCGGCTCCATTGAAGAAATGGGCGGGCTTGGTCGTCGGCTTCGATGCCGAAGATGATCTACGTCGAGGCATCACAAGATCAAGCTCCCACTTCACCAAGTCATGAAACTTGTGAAGAAAACACCCTATACTACTTGGCAAGAGGTAGAGGATGAAGAAATAGGAAGTGGGTTCACTTTAGAATTGGATTTCTCACTCATTTTCACTAGTTGCCATTGATGGTAGCTAGGTTTTCTTCATGTTCAAGATGAAGAAGAAGATGAAGATGAATATGATAAGTTAATAATCATAGAAAAGAAAATAATACTTATCATATACTAACCCTTGGTTAAGTGTAGAGAATGAACTAGGGTTAGTTTAAATGGTTAGGGTTAAGCATGAGATAAGAATGGTGACTTAGTCAATGCTTCATGAATCTTCAACTAAAAACAAACATAGCCACCATTCATTTATCTTTCAATTTTTTTTCCAAAATGAATAAATAAATAAGATAAATGAATAAGCAAAACCCTAATCATCAACTTAACCATGGTTTAATTCTTTACACCTAACCAAATAAGCATGTATCATCAAACATGATACAATCATGTGCATAAAAGTATATCACATATACAACTTGCACAAATCAAGTGAGAAAATCCATTTAAAATGAACCAATACTAGTTAATGCAAAGTAATATATCAAATATATAATTCTACATTAAATCATTAAATCAACACTTGATTTAACGATCCGGTTATATCGCATATAACAGACTAGTATCCTATGTATCGGCTTATCGAATCAATGCTTGATTCGATAACTAGGTTATATCGCATATAACCTATCGATACATTCATCGCGAGAATGAAATACGATATCACATACACGCATTATTCTCGGTCCTGCACATATCTCATATGCGCTCCTATTTCATTTCGCTTGAGCCAGGAAACCTCTGTGTAGGACTCTAAATACTCGTCAATACGCCGGCAGCAGGTGATGATCATATCAAACACCCACAAGCCGCAAGCGGTCTGCTAAACGTAACGGCCACCCGGGTATTGAGCGATCAGAAGATCGACGAGCAAGCCCGCTCACACTCCTGTGAATCCAACCAGTAACACTTACCGTATAGTCCGGTCTGTTCGTCTGATATGTCGCATATCTCGCCTAGGGGTGGTAAACGTCAGACCCCAATAGCTTGATAAGTCATGCCGACGTGAGGTCCATAACAATCGTGAAACTACTGATAACTCTTACCAGTATATCACTGCAACCCTGGCTAGGGATTTCCTGTCATGGCCAGTCAAGCATAGCGCAACATCAACCCCCAATACCGGGAGAGACGAATCCCCTCCTATCGCTCATTGCCTCCATGTGAATCGGGACTGTACCCAAAAACCACCTGTTTGCACGACTCAGTAGAGCCATGGTAGGGTGGAAATAAAAGCACAGTGGGAGACACACAAGACTCTATGACGATCTCGGGTCAACAGACTAAGCTGTACCAGTGTCACCAGAGAACTGCCATCTAACGTGAGATATAATACCATCTGTGAGTTCTCGGCGAGTCCGTTCAGTGTACCCAGTCTCCACTGAGCACCCGCATACCATCTCTGATGTCAAACACCAATGGATATGGGATCATCCATCGCCCATCACATGGGTCGAGAAGACATACGCTAGTCTACTCTGGAATATCGATGCCCCGTCTCGATATTCCCGCGACTAGGAACATTGAAGGATGTACTCATAGACTACCCAAGCCCCACTAGTATGATCTTCATCATAGTCCTGGAAGTCGAGCACACATCCTAAGGGCTTTATCAACATGTAATCAGAGAGATAGAGAGTATACATGTTAAGATAAAGAGCAACCAGATAGCATACTATCATGTCGAGCAAGAAAGTCCTTCCTATATATGTCCTAGCATCCACTACAATATACATCCTATGTACAGTAATGGCCTCTAGGGCATACATATAACTAACAATCTCCCACTTGCAATAGGGCCATCTGTAGCAGTGGTTGCAGTATCACATACTCTACCATCCCCTAAAAGTCTCTCTTTGGGAAAAGGCCTTCGTGAGTGGATCCGCCGTGTTGTCCTCTGAGTCTACTCTCCTAACCTCGATCAACCTGGAGATCATCTATCTCCATGATCAGGTGATGCTACCTCAGAATATGTCTGGGTCACTGATGGGACCAGGGTTCCTAGGCCAAAACCACAGTTCCATTGTCATACAATGGTAGGAACCTAGTTCATCTTATGAACCAATATACACCCAAACTGCCTCTTTGGTTGTATCTTTAACAGCGATGTTACCTTCCTTTATCGTCTAGTTTGCCACGGTATCTAGCTTGGAACTCTTCCAACATACCGTCCCTTTACTAAGGGTAAAGACAATGCCTGTGACTGACATTCAGTCGTCTTTATCACCCTGGAACCCTTCCAGTGATTCTCCCCAGGATCGATTGATACCATCTCACTACATCTAGTGAGAATCCTAGCATCCAATTACATCTATCTCATAGATGAAAACTCAGGATTTAGGAGGTATCACTTTGATCCTATTGGAGAATCCTTGTGATAAGCGGAGATTGACCGTGCGTAGCATAGGAAACTCCTTCCTTATCAAGAGTATGTCATCCACGTACTCTACGAGGATCACCACCATACTCCCTACTACCTTTTTGTATATACAAGGTTCATCTACCATTTTGATGATGTCAAACTGTTTGACTAACTCATCAAAACAGATGTTCCAACTCCGCGATGCCTGCTTCATCCTGTTAAAGCAACTTGGACACGTCTCCGCTGCTCCCACTGTTCACGAAGCCCTCTGGCTGTGTACTTATAGACGTTCTCTTCTAAATCATTATTTAGAAAAGCAGTCATGACACCCAACCGCCAGATATCGTAGTCATGGTATATAGCCGTGGCAAGTAGGATCTGGATGGACTTAAGCATTGCCACTGGAAAAAGGTTTCATCATTATCCATGCCTGGTCGATGATGAAAACCTTTAACAAGTCTAGCTTTGAAAGTCTCAACTTTTCCATCTACACCAAGTAATCTTCTCAAGATATACTTGCTCCTGATGGGGATTTAACCCTTCAGATATAGCAACCAAAGTCCATACTTTGTTGGTGTATAAGGATTCCATCTCAGATCGCTAAGCATCCAGCCATTCTTACAGAGTTCCACTCCTGATGGCCAGCTCGAAACTAGTTAGGTCATCATCTCATGATGCATTCCTCGCTCCCACTGTCATCGAGAAACCGAGGTATCTCTCAGGCAGGCGAGGAACCCTACCAGATCGGCGGAGAGGCTGAGGTTCGTCGGGGACTATAGAATCCTTTGGTTCTGTCAAATCTTCAGCTGCAGTTTCGTATAGCTGGAACCTTTCCAGTTCTACAGAACTGACCTTGCCTCGATATTGTCCAGATTTTGCTTTTAGACATAGGCCGGACAACCCCAAATCTTAACTAACTTAAGAAATGGGCTCTTCCCTTTCCATATCACATATGAAGTTGTAGGCACTGATTTGATTCGAACCTAATTCAATAGGTATGCAGCTTCTCAAGTGCACAACCCCTAAAAGAAAATAGGAAACTCAGTAGTACTCATTATAGAGCACACCATATCTAATACGGTGCGATTGCTCCGCCCTGATACACCGTTGTGCTGTGGTGTATTCAGAGGAGTAATACTGAGAGAGAATCTCATTTTCCTTTAGAATAGTCCAGGAATGCCATGCACAAGTATTCTCCTCCCTGATCTCATCATAGGACATAATACTTATACCCTTATTTTGGTTCTCTACTTCCAACTTATATTCTGTGAATACCTCAAAAGCTTCGGACTTATGTTTCAACAGGAACATATGACTGAATCTTGAGAGATTATCAGAGAATATAATGAATTATAAAGAACCAGTCCTGGCATGTGTAGACAGGAAACCTTACATACATCATCATGTATCAACCCCAAGAGTTTACTAACTCTTTCTCTGTTTCCAGTAAATGGAGCTATGGTCATCTAATCTTTGTGACATGACTGACAAGTTTCACAAGATGTAAATTCAAACTGATTTAAATATGCATCTAAAATGTAACTTCAGTCAGTCGGGTCACATTGATATGACCTAGTCTACAATGCCTCAAGAGGGATTCGTTCATTTTTGAACTCTTCCTCTTGTGTGTGTTGTGTACACTAGGAACTGTAGTTTGATTTAGAACATCAATACTTTTAGATAACGTGCCTGAACCGATCAACTTTTGATATAGAAAATGTTCAAAACATTATCCAACAATACAAAATTTTATCATTTCTTTACTAATAAAGAGACTGATATAATTTTGTATATCAGGTTCGGTATCTAATAGCATTTGTTCAGAATCAATGTATTGGTAATACAAGGTGACAGTGACCAACAGACTTAGCTGCAACACTTGCCCCATTTTCTGTCTCATGAAACTTATCGCCCGTTCTCAGTTTTCTACCCATTTGTAGCCCTATGTAACAGATTACATATCTGGGATCCTGATCCGGTATCAAATACCCAGGATTCAGAGGATACTGAGAAACAGTTCTTTATAATGAACATACCCGAAGGAGATGCATCATATGCACTTTCTTCGTTTGGGCGGCATAGGAATTCTGGTATTCCCCTATTTCCTGCTCTGTCTTATAACAATTATAAGTTGGAGCGGGACCAATGTTCCCCAGCTCAGTATAACAAGCGGGTTCGGTCAATACATCCATATTATTATCTTGATTAAGGCGTGATATGGTCGCTACCTGGAGAGAGAGAGAAGAAAACACTCAGCGTGCGCTCTTGCAAGAATAGATTGGTTATTATTTTATCTAATCAGGATGGCTCCCACTGTTTTTATCAAATCTTCCTTCAAACCCTAAAAGGAAAGACTAGCCGGGATTAATTACACTTCACAAGTTTGCCAATCTTTCAGCCAGGCCAGTGTCGGTAATTTGAGGGAGGTTCCCCGTGCTTTCGCACGGACCTAATTAATGTAAACCTCGTTTTCCCAGAGGCGTAACCCCGTTGACACCTTTCAAGACACCTACTTGATCGGCTAATTGCAAATTGCAAAACTCTCCCAGGAGTAACAATTACTCTTAGTGGTTATCGGGATCCAACTATCACATAGAAGGTATGCAATCTTATTGCAAATTTCAACACTTGAAACTCCCGATAAAGGTTTTTACCCCTAGCACCTATGACCTTAACTAAGGTCAACAAATCATAAGTACTAGTCAAGTTCTACCCGTCATTTCGTGATTAATTAGACCCACCCACATGACCCTTAACGAAGGTCAACAAAGTCACGCGATTGTCCTAACTAATCGCATCATATGCGGTGTAGGAAGACATCACTTAGCTACCGTACACTGTGCCTTGACTATGGTCAACAAACACAGCACGAATACTAACTACTCTACTTCCTAAAATGACGGAGGGTTGCTAATGGTTTTTGTGAAAACCTTTAACGCTTTGAACTTGATCTCGTTGCGGAATCAAATGGTTTTTAAATGGAATGTTTTTGAAGCTTTTCTAGTTTTGCTAAAGGGGTCACTCCCGGTGCAGGGATCGTCGGCCCTTTCCTCGTCGAATGAGGTGCGGGATATATCATATATATCACTGTGCAAAGCAGAAACTATAGAAGCAATCAAAAAACAAACCGAGGGTTGTAGCATCTGCCGGTTATTGCTAAAGGAGTCACTCCCGATGAAGGAATCTCGGTCCTTTCCTCATCGAATAAGTTGCAGGATGTTCTACAAGGAACACCGCGATGCATAGCAAGAACTGTAGCTACCTCTTTTATTTTGAAATTCGATTCCATAACATCTTTTAGGTTTATTTTCATTCATTAATCTCATTAATGAATATCCCATCATTTAAGATCACCTAATCATCACAGATAAATATAACGTACGCTTATGCAATCCGCATTCGCCTCGATATCCCGTCTGTACCGTTAGGTTAGGTAACTAACGGCAGAGCGGGGCAGGGCTAGCGCGGGTGTAAAACATAAGCAACGTCTATATAATATATCATATATACTATATACTATATCTATCACAGAACATCACATGATCACATCACAGATAACGCGGCAGAAAATATCATATGAAATATTGGATATACTAGGACGTCCATGTTTTCAATACGAGCCAGTATAAAACACGGATTCCATGGTCGCGACGAATAGCCAAACCCACACCCTAGACCCCTACGAGAGCGGCAAGCAACCCTACCAATTCTAGGGTTAGGAGACCCGGACTCGACTCCTCGAGTTGGTCTCCCACTGGACCCCAGAACCCGGTTACTTGTGCTCCCTTCCTTGGGTCTATCCTAGTGCAGAAAAGTAAATAATATACAAATGGTGACATCATCCGCAACCTGGAAGTGCCCCAATAAAAGAATATTACATACAAGTTTTTACATGAATGAAAATGAAAAACACTCATCTCACATAAAAAAACCCGGCTATTCAAACACGACGATCCAATATAACATATCCAGCAACACATAACATCATATGTCATCAACGTAAGTAAATATGCGCATCCCAATTGTCGTTGACATATAGCAACGAAACCGGAGATATCACATATTACACTTACGGTCACAGAAAAGAAAGTGTAAAACTACAACAGTTGGAATCCGCAACCTGCATAGACATCGCATGCCTAATCAAATGAATTCCTAAGACATTGCATGCCTAACAATTATAAACCCCGCATTTCAGTCTCATTATCAAAAACTCTTTTCAATATCAAGTCGGGCAATTCAACAAGATTCCCGACATCCTGATCGAATGCTCGTCGCAAATTTCAGTAGACGGCCGCACCCCCGATGTCGTCGACGAAGTGCACCAAGGCGGAACACCGCTGCCGCGAGCACCCAGATGGATGCTTTCGGCGACGGGGTTCTCCTACAGTCACTTGGTCGGGGCTATGGGATGTAGCTGTCTATTAAGTTTACCCGACGAGTATCCGCGTACGCTACGTGATTGCGACGGACTTTTGATCGCATCAAAATTCCGTGGCAACCGATCATGTGAGACTAAAGTGCTGTGTTTATAACATTCATTCAGTTATCTCATAACTACTTGTGAATTCCAATTATTGTATCCCATTCCAGATAAATAGAAAATGTTAAACTTTCCGATCGACCATTCAAACACCCAATTTTTCCCGATACAGCTCAACACTTCCTAAGCTCCGCGACTTTTGTAGATCCGGTCCACCACTTAAACGAATTAAATGCTAAAGGAAAGGAGCTACAACCTTTGTAGATTTGGTCCACCACTTCCTAAGCTCCGCGACGATGTCCCTCCGCTGTCCAAATCGGATCCCGGACTCTAGCATCGGCTCTATCGAAGAAATGGGCGGGCTTGGTCGTCGGCTTCGATGCCGAAGATGATCTACGTCGAGGCATCATAAGATCAAGCTCCCACTTCACCAAGTCATGAAACTTATGAAGAAAACACCCTATGCTACTTGGAAAGAGGTAGAGGATGAAGAAATAGGAAGTGGGTTCACTTTAGAATTGGATTTCTCACTCATTTTCACTAGATGCCATTGATGGTAGCTAGGTTTTCTTCATGTTCAAGATGAAGAAGAAGATGAAGATGAATATGATAAGTTAATAATCATAGAAAATAAAATAATACTTATCATATACTAACCCTTGGTTAAGTGTAGAGAATGAACTAGGGTTAGTTTAAATGGTTAGGGTTAAGCATGAGACAAGAATGGTGACTTAGTCAATGCTTCATGAATCTTCAACTAAAAACAAACATAGCCACCATTCATTTATCTTTCAATTTTTTTTCCAAAATGAATAAATAAATAAGATAAATGAATAAGCAAAACCCTAATCATCAACTTAACCATGGTTTAATTCTTTACACTTAACCAAATAAGCATGTATCATCAAACATGATACAATCATGTGCATAAAAGTATATCACATATATAACTTGCACAAGTCAAGTGAGAAAATCCATTTAAAATGAACCAATACTAGTTAATGCAAAGTAATATATCAAATATATAATTCTACATTAAATCATTAAATCAACACTTGATTTAACGATCCGGTCATATCGCATATAACCGACTAGTATCCTATGTATCGGCTTATCGAATCAATGCTTGATTCGATAACTAGGTTATATCGCATATAACCTATCGATACATTCATCGCGAGAATGAAATACGATATCACATACACGCATTATTCTCGGTCCTGCACATATCTCATATGCGCTCCTATTTCGTTTCGCTTGAGCCAGTAAACCTCTGTGTAGGACTCTAAAGACTCGTCAATACGCCGGCAGCAGGTGATGATCATATCAAACACCCACAAGCAGCAAGCGGTCTGCTAAACGTAACGGCCACCCGGGTATTGAGCGATAAGAAGATCGACGAGCAAGCCCGCTCACACTCCTGTGAATCCAACCAGTAACACTTACCGTACAGTCCGGTCTGTTCGTCTGATATGTCGCATATCTCGTCTAGAGGTGGTAAACGTCAGACCCCAATAGCTTGATAAGTCATGCCGACGTGAGGTCCATAACAATCGTGAAACTACTGATAACTCTTACCAGTATATCACTGCAACCCTGGCCAGGGATTTCCTGTCATGGCCAGTCGAGCAAAGCGCAACATCAACCCCCAATACCGGGAGAGACGAATCCCCTCCTATCGCTCATTGCCTCCATGTGAATCGGGACTGTACCCAAAAACCACCTGTTTGCACGACTCAGTAGAGCCGTGGTAGGGTGGAAATCAAAGCACAGTGGGAGACACACAAGACTCTATGACGATCTCGGGTCAACAGACTAAGCTGTATCAGTGTCACCAGAGAACTGCCATCTGACGTGAGGTATAATACCATTTGGGAGTTCTCGGCGAGTCCGTTCAGTGTACCCAGTCTCCACTGAGCACCAGCATACCATCTCTGATGTCAAACACCAATGGATATGGGATCATCCATCGCCCATCACATGGGTCGAGAAGATATACGCTAGTCTACTCTGGAATATCGATGCCCCGTCTCGATATTCCCACGACTAGGAACATTGAAGGATGTACTCATAGACTACCCATGCCCGACTAGTATGATCTTCATCATAGTCCTGGAAGTCGAGCACACATCCTAAGGGCTTTATCAACATGTAATCAGAGAGACAAAGAGTATACATGTTAAGATAAAGAGCAACCAGATAGCATACTATCATGTCGAGCAAGAAAGTCCTTCCTATATATGTCCTAGCATCCACTACAATATACACCCTATGTATAGTAATGGCCTCTAGGGCATACATATAACTAACACTTTCTTTACCACCAACAGTATGATGGCGATCATATACGTGAGAGTTGGGTGGTTTATACGCATATCCTTAATTGTGGTCCCTAGTCGTGGGAGTTTCGAGACAGAGCATCGATACTCCGGAGTAGACTAGTGTATACAGTCGAGACCCCGACGAGGGGCGGTGGCCGGTCTCACAAGCCACTGGTGTCAGTTGGATCACCTAAGATGTACACAGTTGCTCATTGGGTTATGAGTACACCGGACCGGACTCGCCGGGAACCTGCTAGTTGGTATTATACATATCGTCAGATAGAAGTTCCCTGGTGACAAGTGTACAGGTTAGTTCATCGACCTGAGGTCTTCGTTTGTCTCGTATGAGTTACCACTGTGCTTTGATTTCTACCCTACCACGGCTCAAAGGAGTCGTGCAAACAGGTAGTTTTTCGGTACAGTCCCGAGCCATATGGAGGCACGTGAGCGGATCGGCAGGGGATTCGTCTCTCCCGGTATTGGGGGTGAGATCGTGCTGTGTCTAGGAGAGCCATTACACATAGCCTACAGCCGTGGCAGGAGATTTACTGGTAGGTACTCCAGTAGTATCTCAGGGTGTTATTAGGCTACACTCCGACACGACTTATACTGCTATTGGGGGTCTGACGTTACTATCCCCCTAGGAAGATATACGATACTCATAGACGAACGGACCGGACTGTATATACATTCTCACTGTTAGGCTCAGTAGGGTTTCCGGATGAGTTCGCTCATCGGCCTCCCTTGACGTCAGTCCATGGGCAGCCGTTATGCATAGCTAGTGCCGCTGACGGTTTGTGGTTAAACACACTGCCAGGGTACTGACGAGTCATTAGAGTCCCCCACAGACAGTTTCCCAAGTTCGGGCGAAACGTTGTAGAGGCCGTATGGTTTTATGGCAGGGTTCGGAAAATGCACGTGCGTTTACGCACGTGTCAGATTTCGGGCAGATGATACTGGTCGGCTTTTTTTTAAGCCGGATCCGAGTATTATATTGATTCGATATAATATCTTTGTCTCAGTTACATTTGTATTCGGTCGTAATACAAATGCGGGTATATTTATACAGTTACGGGGTTATCCTGAAATTCGTTTCGGGATCACTTTTGGAAGTTGCCAGTTTCCAGTTTTCGATCAGCCGTCTTTTAATATTCGGTTAAAGACGGATTTATCTTTTCTTGGATGAGAGTGAGTCATGCTTCTAGAAGGTTCTAGAAGAGGTGACTAGGTTTGAATGGTGTTGGTGTTTCATTGGTTGCTTTTGGTGTGTTCACACTTTGTGTTCACACTAGAGATATTTTCTTGTGTTCACACTTGATATTTTTCTCTTATGGTCACCCTCTTCTCTCCTGCACTCACCTCCCCATTGCTATATATGGTCGGCCCCCTTCCTCACTCTCACACACTCTCTCACTTGATGTTTCGTTTGGTAAAATGATTATGATAGATTTTGGGGTGTATGGAATTTCACAGCTCATTTCATTCCATCACCCGATTCCCATGGCAACTTCATTAACCAATCGTCCACGGCTTTGGACGAAGTGAGACAAAGTCCTCTACTCATTCTCTACATCATCCTTGGTCGTCTCTTTTAGCAAACTTGACGACCGAGTTGCCTCGAGTCAGAGGCGGGAGCCCGTTTAAAGAATCGTTGACGTGGTGCCACCTGGACGAGTAGATCGGAGATCGACGAGATCGGAGTAGCCGCAACGGAGCGTGGGATGATGGTTAAAGAACGAAGGAATCGGATCGTTCGGTATAATCTTTCTACACTCTTTAAACTTGTTAGTTTAGCAATAATGGCAGATCCGGGTGAAAGTATACGATAGCGCCAGTTAAAAAGTTTTTGTTCCGCATTTGGCGTCTGTAGACGGCCGGGGCGCTACCGTAGACTTACAGTGGTATCAGAGCCTCACCATTATGCTATACTAACTTGTGCTAATGCGTTTAAAACATCGATCGAACCGGAAATCAAAAACAGCAAAATTCAACTTCACAGTTTCTGTCGATTTTAAATGAAGTCCTAAAATTATTCTACATATCACAGAAATCTGTGCAGGGTTTTCTAAGTACACCGACCAAATTTGAGCATGTGATTCCACAAAACTGCCGCGGAATCGCGGCCAAACCCATGGTTTGGCCGCGCATCCGCGGCCATTCTATGGGATCAATGCGCCAAATTTGCACAGTGTCTTCACCTTTGGAATTTGGGGTTTTTGGTATATATCTTTTGGGCCCAGATTTTGTTACTGTTGAACAGATGTTCGTGGGGCCCAATTCATGATATTTAGTCGATCGAAATTTAAACATGTTAGTTTATAGTGCTTACATTATATCTCCGACCGGGAATGTCATTTGATCGGTAAACCGCGTCTGATTGCTATAGTTCTTTTAGACGGGTTTGCGAACGTGACATTCGCATTGATGTTCTGTGTTGTGCTGTGATGTTGCGGATTTGTCGTGGTGGATAGCAGTGTGCAATGGTAGTGCAGTTTGAGTTTATTTATACATTTGATATTGCGGGGCGAGCGTCCAACTTGTGGACTGTCGTCACTTCCTATTGTATAATATTCTTTTGGGGCACGACCAGGTTGCGGTCGATGTACCTGTTGTACTATTTTTTCATTTCTGTACTAGGTTTTGCCCCGCGACGGAGAGCACGGATAGCCAGGTTCTGGAGGGAAACGGGTCCGCATCTCATGGCTTTGAGAGGCAGAGAGGCCTCACTCTAGAATTGGCAGACTATTCACCGCACTCGTAGGGGTGCAAGTTGACCCAAGGAGGGGTGCCCAAGATTACCAGATTCCGTGAAGTGCTGGGTGGTCCATTCATTTTACTGTAGGGGTCTGCCTCGCTTCAGGTTTTGGCGGGTAACTTGCCGCACCCGTAGGGGTCTGGGTTTCATTGCACAGGCTATCCAAACGACAGGGCAACGTCGGGTTTCAGCAGCGGCTCTGTGAAACCCGGGGATCCCAGATTATCTGTATTGTTCTGTGATGCTTATTACTTTTCTGTAATGTTGCATATTATCACGCCTGGAGCGATTATTGTATATTGGTTTATATACTATTAGATGTTGTATATGTTTTACACCCGCGCTAGTCCAGTCCCCGCTCTGTCGTTAGTTAAGTAACCTAACGGGTGATGAAGGGACCCAGTGACGAATGCGGATGGCATATACATACATTTTATTTTCGTTCTTTTCTGGTGTGATTGATTGATGGGACTGCGTTGATTCTAATCAATGCAAAGGAAAACAAACCTGTTTGCAGTTGTTGGAAACAAATTTAAAAAGTGTTATTACAAAGACGTTTCCTTTTGTTTTGCATAGCGGTATTCAGTGGAATATCCTGCACTTCATTCGACGGGGCAAGGGCCGATATCCCTTCACCGGGACTGACCCCTTGAGCAGAAGTTTGCGTCAGGGTAATAACTTCACTATAGTCGATTACAAGTTGCTTTGCACCGTGGTATTCAGTGGAATATCCTGCACCTCATTCCACAAGGAAAGAGCCAAGATCCCTTCACCGGGAATGATCTCTTTAGCAAAAGATTTTCGCCACTATATTTTAAAAAGCTATCAGGTTCCTTCAGCGATATCAAGTACGTTACGTTAAAGGTTTTTCGCCAAAAACCAGCCGTAGCCCTCCGTCACTTCTTTTAGGTATTCAGTAGTATTCAAGCTATGCATGTTAGCCAAAGTTAAGGCATAGTGTTTGGTAGCTGATGGGTATTCATTTGTTGCATAGATAGATGAGTTGGATTGGGACAGTCGTTCTGCCGTTTGGCCAAAGCCAGGGGCATGTGCGGGTGGGTTCAAATTGACAAGATAGTGACGGGTAGAACTTGGCATGTGACTTATGACATTTTGACCAAAGCCAAAGTTATAAGAGCATGGGGCAAAAATCATATCGGGTGTTTCTAAAGAAACTGAAACTTGCCAAGTATGCGCATACCTTCTGGAGTATGAGTAACGTGGATGCATTCCATCACGTTATCATGCGATGAGAGTTGGATCCCGATTCCCACTGATGAGTTGGTTTACTCTTCGGGTGATCCCGATTGATTCTTCTTTAGGTTTGGTGGAGAATTTGACAGTACAGTGGGAGGTTTCCGAATTAGATAAAGTGATAACCATTCTGATCTAGGTTAGAGTGCACGCAGAGTGTTTCTTTTCTCTCTCTCTTTGGCAGCAACCTTTGACCGACCCTAGACTACGACTCAGTGACCAGGTTGACCGAACCTTCTTAAAATACTGGCTTTTGGATTGTCCGAGTTGCATAAGTCATTGCCACTCCTTCTTCTACCCTTTGCATTTCTCAGAACACCCGTATTACTACGGACATCCACTTCCATTGGATAGATCCATCGTATGGTTATTTATGAACTCGAAGGGATTTCTTCGAGGATGGATCAAGGTTCAGGAGAAATAGAATTGGTTTATTCAGTTGTCTTTTATTATCACCTTCTCTCAGGTTGCGAGGGCTCCTTGGTTTAGGAGAGTACACCTATTACGCTTATTGGATAGTCTTATTCCAAACCATAGGCAGGTGCCGAAAGATAGGGAATGAAGAAAACCAACTAGCCTAAGTATGGTTTACAGAAGGTAATATGTAAAGAGAAAATAAACGGATTAGAAAGAGGGCAAAGTAAATTGCGACTGTTATCATTCACGACCAAAACCGCGTACTTCATCGCCACTCCTATTTCACCTTTAAAAGAATGAGGTATTATTCAGTTGTCTTTTATCATCACCTTCTCTCAAGAAGCGAGTACTCCTTAGTTTAGGAGGGTACACCTATTATGCTTACTGGATAGTCTTCTTCCAAACCACAGGCTGGTGCCGAACGGTAGGGAAGGAAGAAAACCATTTAGCCTAACGACGGTGTACAGAAGGTAACGACTAAAAACAAATAAAGGGATTTGGAGAGATGGCAATAAAATATACAGTTGAAGTCATGAATTGATTATGGAAGAGGCATTACTATGAATACCAGGATACCTCTACGAAACATTTTCATGTTTCAGTGCATTATTAATGGAAAACTGTTTTCCCGATTAGATACTTACTCCAGGGTGTGTATTCACCAGGTTTCATTCTCATATCTGTATGGTTTTACATATGATGAGTGGGAGTAAGTTATTGGGAATTTGGTGATTATTCTCATTATATCGGAATTCGTTGTAATTGGTGATATTTGAGGAAATCGCCAGTGTACAGTTTTCAACCTACAACGCACAAGTTTTTTGAGTTATTCAACTCAGCGGACTTATACAGAGTATTGTTTGTTGTCCAAGTGTCCATTAGGACAACGGGGTAGGTCCTCGTACTATGTTCTGTTTACTTATGACTTCTCTAGTTTTTAGACAAGTGTTTTTTAGAAATACAAGGTCTAAGTTTTGAGAAGTTGTGGGTATAAGAATAAAGTAGAGAACCAGGTGTCACAAGTATCGGGATTCTTCAAAGAGATCGAAGATGTAAATTCTTATGATTGGTATTCAGAAGATAGTAATGGTTTTGAGAGACTTGTTTCTTTTTCAGGTTACTCAAAATTGGATGGATTTCTAAGTTGAGTAATGCTGATTAGCCTCTTTCCATTAAGTTGATATGCACTGGAGACAGTTGCATGATTTGAATCTGGTTCCAATTAAACAAGTGCCAAAGTTTCTATATTGGATATAGAATGGATCATACCTTAAAAGATATTATAGTACGGGGAGTTGTCCAGCTTATGCTTAAAACCAGAATCTAGATAACTCAGAGCACGTTTCTGTAATCGCTGTTTGTGGGTTGACCCTGGCTATGACGAGGGTTGATATTCTACCATTTAGAAGATCAATAGTGATATTGTTCTTGACTCGCCACAGTTTTAGTAAAATGGATCTTTTTTCAGAAAACAGTAGTGGGGGTATGGTAGAACTAGAAGTGATTCAAGAACCGTGAACGATTACGGAAAATTTAATAGGACCTATATATTCAATCAGGTTTGACATTCCATTAGCCACTCCGCAGATATGGTGGGTAACCTCAGACACCCGAGAGGTACTCCGGTAGCCTCAAGGACGGTGTCAGGGAGGTTCTTATCTACCCAGACTTGACACTACTGTTGTTCCAGGATATGAGACCCGGTAGGAGGGTTGTCATAGTCAGTGGGAGCAGCGGAAGCTTAGTGGGCAAGTAGCTTATGTCTATTTATAAACTAGAGCAGTTATAGCGGAGATAGATCATCTATTTTTGATGTGACAGTCATGGGTTTGACTTCAATCAGAATAAGGGATGGATCTGTTAAGAAAGTAGTAGGGTGTGATGTCATGGTATCTGGATGACATACACAGAGTAGGAAGTAAAATTCATATACTACGATCGGTTGTACTGTGGTCGTCACACAGTTGTTTCTCCAGACAGGATATGGATATAATATTTGACATTCTGGTTTCTAGATCTATGGTTTTAGATCTGGATTTAGGTAGTTTCCCAATGTGGGTACTTTGACAGTATTCTAATGGTTTTTAGAATAGATGACTCCTGGCATGGTGGTGTACCTGCAGGTGATGGAGTCACCCTCTTTAAAGGTGTCTTACAGACTAAGGGGAGAGGGATGGGCATGATTGGCAGATCACTTGCTTAGGCAATTCAGTCAATCATGAGATGTCAAGTACCACACCAGATGTTGTTTTTGCACTAGATGCGATGAGTTTATATTAATACAATCCTGGAGAAACATAAGGAAGCAGTTTTAGAACAAAAGTGCATGTTCTACGGATTTGATGACGGCAGCCTCCTTCGGGAGACGGTTACCATTCCAGGCTTCAAAGGAGACATGGTTGACAGAGTGATTGTCAGAGTTATAGTTTTCCCTCTGACGAAGAGGGACAGTATTATGGACAGGTGGTCCAAGAGGATACTGTGGGTGGCATGGTGCCGGATACTGATAAGGTTCAGTGATCGATACAGTCTAAGAATTTTGGATTTGGAGTTCATTTATGAACTAGGTCCCATCAGATATCCAGACATATTCTAAGACAGGTATTACTCAATTCGGGAGAAGGGTTTCTCCGCGAACTTGAGATTAAGAGAGATATAGAAGGAAACATCTTGGCGGATGGACTCACTGAGGCTATTTCTCGAACACAATAGTTTTACAAACGAGCTTTGTGAAACTGATTAGTAGAGGAGTTAGATATTCTGTTTCACACAGGCTGTGAGTAGTCGACATCGCAATAATTAGCCTTAAGTGCAAGTGGGAGATTGTTGGAGATAGTGCCCTCATAGTCAATTATTGGATCGCAGGTATGTGATTGCAATGATTGCGGAGGACCTATACCAGTAGGACAGTCTTACTCGAGATGATAGTATGCTATCTGGTTTGCCTTTATCAGTCGTGTACATGTTCAGGTGACTGGTTACATGTTATACATTGATAGAGCCCTTAGGATCTTGCTTTACCACCAACAGTATGATAGCGATCATATACGTGAGAGTTGGGTGGTTTATACGCATATCCTTAATTGTGGTCCCTAGTCGTGGGAGTTTCGAGACAGGGTATCGATACTCCGGAGTAGACTAGTGTATACAGTCGAGACCCCGACGAGAGGCGTGCAAACAGGTAGTTTTTGGGTACAGTCCCGAGCCATATGGAGGCACGTGAGCGGATCGGCAGGGGATTCGTCTCTCCCGGTATTGGGGGCGAGATCGTGCTGTGTCTAGGAAAGCCATTACACATAGCCCACGGCCGTGGCAGGAGATTTACTGGTAGTTACTCCAGTAGTATCTCAGGGTGTTATTGGGCTACACTCCGACACGACTTATACTGCTATTGGGGGTCTGACGTTACTAGCCCCTAGGCAGATATGCGATACTCATAGACGAACGGACCGGACTGTATATACATTGTCACTGTTAGGCTCAGTAGGGTTTCCGGATGAGTTAGCTCATCGGCCTCCTTTCAGGTCAGTCCATGGGCAGCCGTTATGCATAGCTAGTGCCGCTGACGGTTTGTGGTTAAACCCACTTCCAGGGTACTGACGAGTCATTAGAGTCCCCCACAGACAGTTTCCTAAGTTCGGGCGAAACGTTGTAGAGTCCGTATGGTTTTATGGCAGGGTTCGGAAAATGCACGTGCGTTTACGCACGTGTCAGATTTCGGGCAGATGATACTGGTCGGCTTTTGTTTAAGCCGGATTTGAGTATTATATTGATTAGATATAATATCTTTGTCTCAGTTACATTTGTATTCGGTCGTAATACAAATGCGGGTATATTTATACAGTTACGGGGTTATCCTGAAATTCGTTTCGGGATCACTTTTGGAAGTTGCCAGTTTCCAGTTTTCTATCAGCCGTCTTTTAATATTCGGTTAAAGACGGACTTATCTTTTCTTGGATGAGGGTGAGTCATGCTTCTAGAAGGTTCTAGAAGAGGTGACTAGGTTTGAATGATGTTGGTGTTTCATTGGTTGCTTTTGGTGTGTTAACACTTTGTGTTCACACTAGAGATATTTTCTTGTGTTCACACTTGATATTTTTCTCTTATGGTCACCCTCTTCTCTCCTACACTCTGTTAGTTATATGTATGCTCTAGAGGCCATTACTGTACATAGGATGTATATTGTAGTGGATGCTGGGACATATATAGGGAGGACTTTCTTGCTCGACATGATAGTATGCTATCTGGTTGATCTTTACCTTAACATGTATACTGTTTGTCTCTCTGTTACATGTTGGTAAAGCCCTTAGGATGTGTACTTGACTGCCTGGACTATGATGCGGATCATACTAGTGGGGACATGGTAGTCCATAAGTACATCCTTCAAAGTCCCTAGTCGTGGGTGTATCGAGACGGGGCATCGATATACCAGAGTAGACTAGCGTATACCTTCTCGACCCATACAGATGGGCGATGGAAGATCCCATATCCATTGGTGTTTGACATCAGAGATGATATACGGGTGCTCAGTAGAGACTGGGTACACTGGACGGACTCGCCGAGAACTCCCAGATGGTATTATACCTCACGTCAGATGGCAGTTCTCTGGTGACACTGGTACAGAGTAGTCTGTTGACCCAGGATCGTCATAGAGTCTTGTGTGGTTCCCACTGTGCTTTGATTTCCATCTTACCACGTCCAAGAGGGCATGCAAAACGGTGGTTTTTGGGTACAGTCCCGAGTCACATGGAGGCAATGAGCGATAGGAGGGGATTCGTCTCTCCCGGTATTGGGAGTTGATGTTGCGCTGTGTTCGATTGGCTATAACAGGAAATCCCTGGCCAGGGTTGCTGAGATTTACTGGTAAGTGTTACCAGTAGTTTCTCGAGCAGTTATAGACCTCATATCGACACGACTTATTGAGATATTGGGGTCTGACGTTTACCACCCCTAGGCGAGATATGCGACATATCAGACGATCTGACCGGACTGTACGGTAGTGTTACTGGTCGGATTCACTGGAGTGTGAGCGGGCTTGCTCGTCGATCTTCAGATCCCTCAATACCCGGGTGGCCGTTACGTTTAGCAGACCGCTTGCGGCTTGTGGGTGTTTGATATGATCATCACCTGCTGCCGGCGTATTGACGAGTCTTTAGAGTCCTACACAGAGGTTTCCTGGCTCAAGCGAAACGAAATAGGAGCGCATATGAGATATGTGCGGGACCGAGAATAATACGAGTATGTGATACTGTATTTGATTCTCGCGATGTGACATTGATCGGTTATATGTGATATAGCCGGGTTATCGGATCAAGTGTTGATTCGATAAGTTGTTACTAATGATACTAGCCGGTTATATGCGATATGACCGGATCGTTAAATCAAGTGTTGATTTAATGATTTGATGCATAATTATATATTTGATATATTACTTTGCATCAACTAGTATCGGTTCACTTTATAATGGATTTTCTCACTCGGATGTGCGCATTATATATGTGATATGATTTTGTGCACTAGCTTGTATCATGTTTGATGATACATGCTTTTTGGTTAAGTGTAAAGAGTTAAACCTTGGTTAATGAATAGGTTAGGGTTTATTATTTGTTATTCATTTATCTTATTTAATTATCCATTTATTTATGATAAATGAATAAAAGGAAATGAAATGAAATGGTTGCTAATTTTGGATTCTAGTTGAAGCTTCTTGATCTTTTGACTTAGTGACCATTTTGTCTCTAGCTTGACCCTAACCATTCCTTTAACCATGATTGACTCTCTACAATTAACCATGGTCTTGTTATGATAAGGTTTGATTATTTATTTCATTTTTAATTAACTTATTATAACTTTCTTCTTCTTCTTCTTCATCTTCTTCTTTGAAGAAGCTTGAGGTCATCAATGGTGGATTGATGATTTGAGTGAGAAATCCAATTCTAAAGTCTAGCCACTTCCTATTTCTTCATCCTCTACCTCTTGCCAAGTAGTAGAGTGTGTTTCCTTCACAAGTTTTTAGGGCTTGGTGAAGGTGGAGCTTGATTTAGCGATACCTCGACGTAGATCATCTTCGGCATGGACATTGACTACCTAGCTTGCCCATTCTCCGACGAAGCCGACGCTAGAGCCAGGATTTGATTTGGACAGCGGAGACGACTTCGTTGCGGAGCTATGGAGGTGGAGCACCGGATCTACAAAGGTTGTATTTCCGATATCTCATAGTTAAGTGTTAACTAGTTAGCTTTTTCGCCTAGTTTTCTAGCAAACGATCCGTAGTAGGGTCTCTCGGCACCTATAATTTTTGAAATTGCCATGGTTGATGGCTTGTGAGACCTCACTAGTGTGCCTAGGAACCCTACAGTGGTATCAGAGCCTAGCTAGAGCCTTAGGCGAAGTCTAGACGGATTTTGAAGTCCGATCGAACCAAAACACGACCCCAAAATATGCTCTCTGGACGATTTCAGAAAACGTGGATTTTTTCAAATTAAAAATTGCTAAAAAATTCAGCAGGGAAAAATAAGAATTACCATGCAAAATTTTTTGGATGAACAGTAAATACCGCGGCGGAAGGCTACCTTCTGCGGCGGTTCCGCCGCAACTTGATGACGTCATCATCCACTTTTTGTACAGTAATTCATTTTGTCTGATGCTGAGTTTTCTGGGAATTTTTAAAATTTTTTCCAGAGTTGATTTTTCTGGAGTTGTTTTGGGGATTCGGTGTTTCGATCGGGGTATCAAATTTTGTCTGTGTGGCCTTCCGGATAAATTTTAGAATATGTTAAAAAGTTCGACCGGATATAAATACCCAATTTTTCCCCTGTCGGGAAATTTCCAAGTGTTGGATTTTTCCGTAGTTTGACGACGTTCTAAGTAGTGCAAGTAACGCGATGGTCCCTCTAGAAGACAACAAACCTTAACTCGATTATGTGACCGTCTTGAACTGCCCTTTGAACCTTCGGGTTTGGGGCAGTACGGCGTGCCACATGTGAGGAGTTGGCTTGACCCTTCTACGGCTGGACCGTCGGTACTGAGGCACGAACTGAATGTTGTTAGACTTATTTCATGTGTTGATCTGTATCGGGAAAACTTGGGTGTTCGATTGTTCGATCGGAAAGTTTAACATTTTCTATTTATCCGGAATACGATACAATAATTGGAATTCGCAAATAGTTATGAGATAACGGAATGAATGTTATAAACATAGCAGTTTAGTCTCATTTGATCGGTTGCCACGGAGTTTTGATGTGATCAAGAGTCCGTCGCAATCACGTAGCGTACGCGGATACTCGCCGGGTAAACTTAATAGACAGCCTCACCCCATAGCCCCGACCAAGTGACTGTAGGAGAACCCCGTCGCCGAAAGCATCCGTTCGGGTGCTCCCGGTAGCGGTGTTCCGCCTTGGTGCACTTCGTCGACGGCGTCGGGGGTGCGGCCGCCTACTAAAGTTTGCGACGAGCATTCGATCAGAATCTCGAGAATCCTGTTGAATTGCCCGACTTGATATTGAAAAGAGTTTTCGATAATGAGACTAAAATGCGGGGTTTATAATTGTTAGGCATGCGATGTCTAAGTATTTCATTTGGTCAGGCATGCGATGTCTGAGGAGGTTGCGGATTCCAACTGTTGTAGTTTTACACTTTCTTTTCTGTGACCGTAAGTGTAATATGTGATATCGCCGGTTTCGTTGCTATATGTCAACGACAATTGGGATGCGCATATTTACTTACGTTGATGACATGAGATGTTATGTGTTGCTGGATATGTTATATTGGATCGTCGTGTTTGAACAGCCGGGGGGTTTTTATGTGAGATGAGTGTTTTTCATTTTCATTCATGTAAAAACTTGTATGTAATATTCTTTTATTGGGGCGCTTCCAGGTTGCGGAAGTTGTCACCTCTTGTATATTTTTTACTTTTCCGCACTAGGATAGACCCAAGAAGGAGGGCACAAGTAACCGGGTTCTGGAGTCCAGTGGGAGACCAACTCGAGGAGTCGAGTCCGGGTCTCCTAACTCTAGAATTGGTAGGGTTGCTTGCCGCTCTCGTAGGGGTCTAGGGGTGTGGGTTTGGCTATTCATCGCGACCGTGGAATCCGTGTTTTATACTGGCTCGTATTGAAAACACGGACGTCCTAGTATATCCAATATTTCATATATTTCTTCTGCTGCGATATCTGTGATGTGATCATGTGATGTTCTGTGATAGATACCGTATATAGTATATATGATATATTATATAGGCGTTACTTATGTTTTACACCCGTGCTAGCCCTGCCCTGCTCTGCCGTTAGTTACCTAACCTAACGGTGCACGAGGGGACATCGAGGCGAATGCGGATGGCATAAGTGTACGTCATATCTATCTGTGATGTTTAGGAACTTATATGATGGGACTTCATTAATGTGATTAATGAAATAAAAGAAACCTAAGATGTTGTAGAATCGAATTTCAAAATAAAACAGGTAGCTACAGTTCTTGCTTTGCACAGCGGTATATATGATATATCCTGCACCTTATTCGATAGGGAAAGGACCGAGATCCCTTCACCGGGAGTGACTCCTTTAGCAATAACTGCCAGATGCTACACCCTCGGTTTGTCTTTTGATTGCTTTTATGAGTTTTTGCTTTGCACAGTGATATATATGATATATCCCGCACCTCATTCGACGAGGAAAGGACCGACGATCCCTTCACCGGGAGTGACTCCTTTAGCAAAACTGGAAAAGCCTCAAAAGCACTCCATTTCAAAATTCATTCGATCCTACAACGATATCAAGTTCATTACGCAATAGGTTTTCAGAAAAACCTGTCGTAGCCCTCCGTCATTTCAGATAAGTAGTAGTTAGTATTCGTGCTGCGTTTGTTGGCCTTTGTCAAGGCGCAGTGTGCAGTAGCTAACTGGTGCTTATCTGCTTATGCATATGATGCAGATTGAGTTAGGGTAGTCGTGCGACCTTGTTGGCCTTTGTCAAGGGCCGTGCGGGTGGGTTTAATTCAATCAGGAAATGACGGGTTGAACTTGACTAGCATCCTATGATTTGTTGGCCTTTGTCAAGGTCATAGGAGGTTAGGGGCAAAACATTATCGGGAATTTCAAGTGTTGAAATTTGCAATGAGATTGCATACCTTCTATGAGATAGTTGGATCCCGATACCCGCTGCGAGTAAGTGTTACTCCTGGGAGAGTTTTACGCATTACAATTAGCCGATCAAGTAGGTGTCTAGAAAGGTGTTAACGAGGTTACGCCTCCGGGAAAACGAGGTTTACATTAATTAGGTTCGTGCGAAAGCACGGGGGACCTCCCTCAAAGTACCGACACTGGCCTGGCTGAAAGATTGGCGAACTTGTAGTGTGTAATTAATCCCGGCTAGTCTTTCCTTTTAGGGTTTGAAGGAAGATTTGATAAAAAGCAGTGGGAGCCATCCTGATTAGATAAAATAATAACCAATCTATTCTTGCAAGAGCGCACGCTGAGTGTTTTCTTCTCTCTCCCTCCTGGTAGCGACCATATCACGCCTTAATCAAGATAATAATACGGAATATTGACCGAACCCGCTTGTTATACTGAGCTGGGGAACGTTGGTCCCGCTCCAATTTATAATTGTTATAAGACAGAGCAGGAAATTGGGGATTACCAGAATTCCCGTGCCGCCCAAACGAAGAGAGTGCATGCTGATGCATCATCTTCGGGTGTGTTCATTACAAAGAACTGTTTCTCTGTATCCTCTACGTCCTGGGTATGTGATACCAGATCAGGATCCCAGATATGTAATCTGTTACATAGGGCTACAGAAAGGTAGAGAACTGAGAACGGGTGATAAGTTTCATGAGGCAGAAAACGGGGCAAGTGTTGCAGCCAAGTCTGTTGGTCACTGTCACCCTGTATTACCAATACATTGATTCAGAACGAATGTTGTTAGATACCGAACCTAATATACAAAATCATATCCATCTCTTTATTAGTAAAGAAATGATAAAATTTTGTATAGATGGATAATGTTTTGAACATTTCCTATATCAAAAGTTGATCGGTTCAGGCACGTTATCTAAAAGCGTTGATGTTCTAAATCAAACTACAGTTCTTTAGTATACGGAACACACACAAGAGGAAGAGTTCAGAAATGAACGAATCCTTCTTGAGGCATTGTAGACTAGGTCATATCAATGCGACCCGACTGGCTAGAGTTACATTTAGATGCATATTTAAATTAGTTTGAATTTACATCTTGTGAAACTCGCCAGTCATGTCACAAAGATAAGATGACCACAGCTCTGTTTATTGAAAACAGAGAAAGAGTTAGTAAACTCTTGGGATGATACATGTTGATGTATGTAAAGGTCCCCTGTCTACACATGCCAGGACCGGTTCTTTGTACTTCATTACATTCTCTGATAATCTCTCAAGATTCAGACATATGTTCCTGTTGAAACATGAGTCCGAGCCTTTTGAGATATTCACAGAATATAAGCGAGAAGTAGAGAACCAAAATACGGGTATAAGTATTATGTCCTTTGATGTGATCAAGGAGGAGATTACTTGAGCACGGAATTCCTGGATTATTTTAAAGGAGAATGAGATTCTCTCTCAGCATTACTCCTCCGTATACACCATAGCACGATGGTATATCGGGACGGAGCAACCACACCCTATATGATAAGGTGTGCTCTATGATGAGTACTACTGAGTTACCTGTTTCCTTTTTGGGAGTTATGCACTAGAGTAGCTGCATACCTATTGAATAGGGTTCGAATCAAATCGTTGCCTACCGCTCCATATGAGATATGGTATGGGATGAGCCCATGTCTTAAGACAGTTAAGATTTGGGGTTGTCCGGCCTATGTCTAAAAGCAAAATCTGGACAAGCTCGAGGCAAAGTCTGTTATGTAGAACTGGAAAGGTTCCAGCTATACAAAATACAGCAGATGATTTGGTACAACCAAAGGATTCAGTAGATACCAACGAACCTCAGCCTCTCCGCCGATCTAGTAGGGTTCCTCACCCACCTGAGAGATACTTCGGTTTCTCTATGACAGTGGGAGCGAGGATTGCATCATGAGATGATGACCCAACTAGTTTCGAGCTGGCCATCAGGAGTAAGACTCTATAAGAATGGCTGGATGCTTAGTGATCTGAGATGGAATCCTTATACACCGACAAAGTATGGACTTTAGTTGCTATATCTGAAGGGTTAAATCCCCATCAGGAGCAAGTAAATCTTGAGAAGATTACTTGGTGTAGATGGAAAAGTTGAGACTTTCAAAGCTAGACTTGTTAAAGATTTTTGTCATTGACCAGGCATGGATAACGATGAAACCTTTTCAAGTATCTATGCTTAAGTCCATCCAGATCCTACTTACCACGGCTACATACCATGACTACGATCTCTGGTGGTTGGGTGTCTTGACTGCTTTTCTAAATGATGATTTGGAAGAGAGCGTCTATAAGTACACAGCCAGAGGGCTTCGTCGACAGTGGGAGCAGCGGAAACTTGTGCAAGATGCTTTATAGGATAAAGCAGGCATCACGGAGTTGGAACATCTGTTTTGATGGATTAGTCAAAGAGTTTGACATCATCAAAATGGTAGATGAACCTTGTATAAACAAAAAGGTAGTAGGGAGTATGGTGGCGATCCTCGTAGAGTACGTGGATGGCATACTCTTGATAAGAAAGGAGTTTCCTATGCTACGCTCGATCAATCTCCGCTTATCACAATGATTCTCCATATAGGATCAAAGTGATACCTCCTAAATCCTGGGTTTTTGGATCTATGAGATAGATCTAGTTGGATGTTAGGACTCTCACTAGTTGTAGTGAGACGGTATCAACCGATCCTGGGGAGAATCACTGGAAGGGTTCCAGGGTGATAATGACGACTGAGTGTCAGTCGCAGGCATTGTCTTTACCCTCAGTAAAGGGACGGTATGTTGGACCAGTTCCAAGCTAGATACCGTGACATACTAGACGATAAAGGAAGGATACATCGCTACTTAAAATGCTACCAAAGAGGCAGTCTGGGTGTATATTGGTTCATGAGATGAACTACGTTCCAACCATTGTGAGACAATGGAGTTGTGGCTTATGCCAAGGAACGTCCGTCCCATCAGTGATCCAGACATATTCTAAGGCAGTGTCACTTGATCATGGAGATGGTTGATCTCCAGGGAGATCGAGGTTAGGAGAGTAGACTCAGAGGACAACACAGCGGATCCATTCACAAAGGCCTGTTGCCAGAGAGAGACTATTATGGGATGGTTGAGTATGAGATACTACAACCACTGCTACAGATGGCCCTAGTGCAAGTGGGAGATTGTTAGTTATATGTATGCTCTAGAGGCCATTACTGTACATAGGATGTATATTGTAGTGGATGCTGGGACATATATAGGGAGGACTTTCTTGCTCGACATAATAGTATGCTATCTGGTTGATCTTTACCTTAACGTGTATACTGTTTGTCTCTCTGTTACATGTTGGTAAAGCCCTTAGGATGTGTACTTGACTACCTGGACTATGATGCGGATCATACTAGTGGGGACATGGTAGTCCATAAGTACATCCTTCAAAGTCCCTAGTCGTGGGTGTATCGAGACGGGGCATCGATATACCAGAGTAGACTAGCGTATACCTTCTCGACCCATACAGATGGGCGATGGATGATCCCATATCCATTGGTGTTTGACATCAGAGATGATATACGGGTGCTCAGTAGAGACTGGGTACACTGGACGGACTCGCCGAGAACTCCCAGATGGTATTATACCTCACGTCAGATGGCAGTTCTCTGGTGACACTGGTACAGAGTAGTCTGTTGACCCGAGATCGTCATAGAGTCTTGTGTGGTTCCCACTGTGCTTTGATTTCCATCTTACCACGTCCAAGAGGGCGTGCAAAACGGTGGTTTTTGGGTACAGTCCCGAGTCACATGGAGGCTGAGCGATAGGAGGGGATTCGTCTCTCCCGGTATAGGGAGTTGATGTTGCGCTGTGTTCGATTGGCTATAACAGGAAATCCCTGGCCAGGGTTGCTGAGATTTACTGGTAAGTGTTACCAGTAGTTTCTCGAACAGTTATAGACCTCATATCGACACGACTTATTGAGCTATTGGGGTCTGACGTTTACCACCCCTAGGAGAGATATACGACATATCAGACGATCAGACCGGACTGTACGGTAGTGTTACTGGTCGGATTCACTGGAGTGTGAGTGGGCTTGCTCGTCGATCTTCAGATCGCTCAATACCCGGGTGGCTGTTACGTTTAGCAGACCGCTTGCGGCTTGTGGGTGTTTGATATGATCATCACCTGCTGCCGGCGTATTGACGAGTCTTTAGAGTCCTACACAGAGGTTTCCTGGCTCAAGCGAAACGAAATAGGAGCGCATATGAGATATGTGCGGGACCGAGAATAATACGAGTATGTGATACTGTATTCGATTCTCGCGATGTGACATTGATCGGTTATATGTGATATAGCCGGGTTATCGGACCAAGTGTTGATTCGATAAGTTGTTACTAATGATACTAGCCGGTTATATGCGATATGACCGGATCGTTAAATCAAGTGTTGATTTAATGATTTGATGCATAATTATATATTTGATATATTACTTTGCATCAACTAGTATCGGTTCACTTTATAATGGATTTTCTCACTCGGATGTGCGCATTATATATGTGATATGATTTTGTGCACTAGCTTGTATCATGTTTGATGATACATGCTTTTTGGTTAAGTGTAAAGTGTTAAACCTTGGTTAATGAATAGGTTAGGGTTTATTATTTGTTATTCATTTATCTTATTTAATTATCCATTTATTTATGATAAATGAATAAAAGGAAATGAAATGAAATGGTTGCTAATTTTGGATTCTAGTTGAAGCTTCTTGATCTTTTGACTTAGTGACCATTTTGTCTCTAGCTTGACCCTAACCATTCCTTTAACCATGATTGACTCTCTACAATTAACCATGGTCTTGTTATGATAAGGTTTGATTATTCATTTCATTTTTAATTAACTTATTATAACTTTCTTCTTCTTCTTCTTCATCTTCTTCTTTGAAGAAGCTTGAGGTCATCAATGGTGGATTGATGATTTGAGTGAGAAATCCAATTCTAATGTCTACCCACTTCCTATTTCTTCATCCTCTACCTCTTGCCAAGTAGTAGAGTGTGTTTCCTTCACAAGTTTTTAGGGCTTGGTGAAGGTGGAGCTTGATTTAGCGATGCCTCGACGTAGATCATCTTCGGCATGGACATCGACGACCTAGCTTGCCCATTCTCCGACGAAGCCGACGCTAGAGCCCGGATTTGATTTGGACAGCGGAGACGACTTCGTTGCGGAGCTATGGAGGTGGAGCACCGGATCTACAAAGGTTGTATTTTCGATATCTCATAGTTAAGTGTTAACTAGTTAGCTTTTTCGCCTAGTTTTCTAGCAAACGATCCGTAGTCGTGTCGCTCGGCACCTATAATTTTTGAAATTGCCATGGTTGATGGCTTGTGAGACCTCACTAGTGTGCCTAGGAACCCTACTCACCCCCCCATTGCTATATAAGGCCGGCCCCCCTTCCTCACTCTCACACTCTCTCTCACTTGATGTTTCATTTGGTAAAAAGATTATGATAGATTTTGGGGTGTATGGAATTTCACAGCTCATTTCATTCCATAACCCGATTCCCATGGCAACTTCATTAACCGATCGTCCACGGCTTTGGACGAAGTGAGACAAAATCTTCTACTCATTCTCTACATCATTCTTGGTCTTCTCTTTTAGCAAACTTGACGACCGAGTTGCCTCGATTCAGAGGCGGGAGCCCGTTCAAAGAATCGTTGATGTGGTGCCACCTGGACGAGCAGATCGGAGATCGACGAGATCGGAGTAGCCGCAACGGAGCGTGGGATGATGGTTAAAGAATGAAGGACTCGGATCGTTCGGTATAACCTTTCTACACTCTTTAAACTTGTTAGTTTAGCAATAATGGCAGATCCGGGTGAAAGTATACGATAGCGCCAGTTAAAAATTTTTTGTTCCGCATTTGGCGTCTGTAGACGGCCGGGGCGCTACCGTTGACTTACAGTTGTAAACATTTGGGTTAATGTTTACAAATGGAAATAATGAGTTGGAAATCATGATTATGAGTATTAATTGTGAAACATGCACAAGTGGTGACTCATGGTCTCTTTCTTTGTACATGTGTCCCATTATGTGATTGATTTATGGTTGATATGATAAGAGGAGTGAGGAGGGGCAGCCATATGGGAGCTTTTGCTATTGTATTATTTGATAACTCTCTCTCATTTTATGATGGATAACAAAAGAAAGAAATGGCTTCTTCTTCTTCCTCCTCCTCTAGCTTACCATTTCCATTAAAGGCTTCATCTTCAACCTCCATCCATACACTCTCATGCGTTGAGAATCAATGGATGCAGGAGACAAAGTGATCACACACATTCTCTACATCACCTTGGATACGTCGGCTAGCAAACTTCGTGTCTGAGTTGCTTCGGACGAAGCGGGAGCCCGTGAAAAGACTCGAAGATATGGTGCCTTTTCCGACGAGGAGACCGGAGATCGGAGATGTCGCGAGGAGCTAGGGATGGTGGCTAAAGACCGAAGGACACGGATCGATCAATATAGCTTTTCTAACCTTTCTCTAGTTAGTTAGTTGTAGGTTAATGGTTCGATCCGGGATTAAAGTCAGCGATAGCGCCAGTTTCATGTTTTGAAAAAGTTTTCGTTTCCTCATTTTGGCTTCGGACCGACGGCCGGGACGCTACCGTAGACTTACAGTATAGCACCCCCGAAAATATTGATATGAAAGATCATTTGATTATTATATGCTGATAAATCTTATGCGACGGACATGATTATAGGATTTACAAACGATAATATGATAGAAGTTGACACTAATGAACATATTGACATATGAGAATATGAAATGAGAAGTGAATCATGACAGGTATGAATTAAAAGAGAACAATTATGACGTTTATATAATGTGATGCAAGATATTAATGTGATGAACGAGTATACGATGTGATATGATGACTTAGTGTGATATGTCGTTATATGGATGCGAGTCGATATGAGATAGCTGATACCTTTGTCGGTCCACGATTTGAGATTGATACAGATGTAACCTGAGATATAGGTATATAGACATATATTATGTTGTGAATCTTGAGTGATATACCGTACGATGGATTATACCGTACGTGATGTTGTGAGACTGGATGCCAATTGATAGATTCACCGACTCGGATATATTGTAGACACGTATACCCCATAGCATTTAGCTGACGATGTACTTTATGCTACGTTCATGTCATTCTCATTGCATTACATATACCTGTGCTAGTACACCTACACCATTATCGATGATGCGTATGTTACACTTACGCAGAATGGCCGGCTCACACACCTTCATCATCGATAATTGCTATGTCACTACACAATAGAATTGCTGTATCATGATATGACTCCTTGCATGATTTACTTACTATGCTCACATCATTATACTGTGTTGCATGACATACCCTGCTATAGCTACACCTATACATATGTGATATTGTATTAGTCAGGAACAATTGATACGTCGATTATTACGCTATTGCTCTTATGAAATGCATCATACATACATGCTTACATGTAGATACACATATCTTGCTATAGTAACATGTACACCACATATGATACTGCACTTGGTTTCGAAGGAATTGGGAACCGCAAGATATATTTTAAAACTGGATTCATTTAAAAGAGCGGTTTTCCATTAATATGCTCATATTACGTCCCATTCCACTAATATATATATATATATATGTATGTATGTATGTATGTATGTATGTATATGCATATATAATAGCGTCCCATTCCACTGTTATATATACTTGGGAGTAAAAAAATAATGAAACCAAGTGTCAAGTATCGACACATAAATATTGATCTATCAGGTGCCGTCACCACGATTGGCCCCCTGATAGGTAAGTATTATACGCTATCCCGAAAACTAGAGTGCCAAGCTTCGACCCTCGCCTTTCGATGTATCCATATGTACATGACTCCGGTCGGTATCCCCATGATAACCGCCGAGTCATAGGTACTGTCACCGGTAGGTATGGTTCCCCTGTCAGGCTCATCAGCGTGGTACATCGAAATACCTTTTTTGCCCCGGGTACCTCCGGGCCCCACCATGTACCCGCACATGGCCCATGATGCCTCCTCGCATGGGGTATATATATCAGAACCGATAAATCTCATATTGGCTGCTGATATATCATATCAAGAGAAAACGGGTTTTTCAAATAATGCATAATTTCATGAAACTACCACGGTCCTCAAATCCAGAAAACATCATAATGCGAAAATCCATGAATATAATATATGCAACATAAAACTGAAATGTGAGAATATAAAGGAAAAGCCACTATTTAACTGAAACAAGTTAATATATATATCATGCGGGTCCTAATTTCTCCAAGTCCAATATAATATCAAATAAAGGTGAACATGTAGCTATAGCCATATATATGTGTAAATATGTAGGTATAGTAAGGTATATGTATCTACCTATCAGTAATAATGTAATATACCCTCCAGGTATAAGTGTAAGTATGTATGTAAGATGTACATGTAGCTATGTCTCATATGTGTATATACCCATCACTAATGGTACAATACCATATAAGTATATGGGTAACTAGCATGTAAGGATGTTAAGGCATATGTGTAAGCATGTAGGTATACAGGTATGCTATATGTCATGTGCACGAAGGAAAATAAGGATCGTGTCTCAATATCCCTAAATAATACAATATCACATATGAATAGGTGTTAGGCGTGTCGTGGCAATTATTGACGGTGTGAGTGGCATACAATCAGTGCTCGTGCAACATGAGCCGTCAATAATAGTGCAGTATCCTAAGGGTAAAAGTCCAAGCACAAGTAAATAAGCACTGAGGTGTATGCGCAAACTCTATATATGCAATAGAATATGCGACTAATATCATAACATCCCTAGCCCAGACGCATAACGCAATGCGGGCGATTTCCCTGTAGATGTTTAATCTACTCACCAACGCTCCTAGCTAAGTAAAGCCAACCATCTGTTTCCCCTTATTCGCAGCGTCCGAAGTCCCCGCCTGTGAACCTAAAATATAAAACAATATAACAAGTATATATTAGCAATAGACCCAAAACACGTACAAATTATGTTTGCCCGACACGGCAACACAAAACATTCTCTCAAGCGTTCGTATTGTGGCTAACGTGCGTAGCGACACTACGAAACCAACCCAAGAGCAAAACCACACAAAGTGCACGAACCGTTTCGTATAACGTAACACACGTATTCGTAACACTAGAAACTAGCTATGTGATCCCAGATTTTGTATACAGAGAAAACCCAAAAATCAAACAGGACCAAACACACTTAAACCACTGCAGGCACCTACACACAAAAAACCAACACCCAAAACCCCAACCAAAACTGAGGTCGCCGGAAATAGTCCTCTCGTCGCCGGCCGAGATCTGAGCAAGGGGGTTCGTGCTCCAGGTGATGTCCTATGGTCTCAGGTACAACACAACTACATTTTTTGGTTTTCTAGTATACTCTCGGGGTCACAGCAGATCACAGATATCACAAACGACACTAAAAATACGATATTTGCACGAAACTTAACTTTAAACGTTCTAAACTAAAACTATAAGACTATACAACACTATAACATCATAAAGAACAGATAGAGATCATTACCTACTCCCACAAGCTCAAAGATCCTAGCTTTCCAAGCTCCAAGGCATCCAAGAGGCAAAACAAAGCAAAAGATATGATTTTGGTGAGATTTTATGAAGTTTAGATATGGATTAGTGAAGATTTGTGAAGGAATGGCCAAGTGTTCAGTTGAGGGAAGAAGGGGATGAAGAAATATGAGAAATAGATAGAGTGAGAGAGAATGATAAAGAGAGAGAGTGAGGTGAGATTAAGGTGAGTGCACCTTGCATTAACTCTCTAATTAATGCAAGCATGACTCACATATGCCACCTCTTCTGACAAACAAAAACCCAAATTAAAAAATATCTCTCACTCACAACAAATATCTAGATGTTTAGGTTAAGGTTAAACAAGGATTGGATTTGGGTTAAGTTGTCATGTTCACTAATCTAGATAACACAAACACACCCTCACATAAACATGCATATGTGTGTGCATGCCATAAAAAATAATAATAAATTATTAATTAAATGTTATAAAATGTGAGGAACCTAAATTTGTATACTTTTTACCAAAAACCCGCATTATCGTCTAAACTAACACTAATATAAATCTAAGGAGTTACAGTCTCCCCCTTATAAAAATTCATCCCCGAATTTTAAATTCTCACTAAGCGTACCTTCAAAGAGATGAGTACAAAACTCTCAAATCTCGCTCGCAACCTTCCAAGTGATCACCTCATTATACGGTTACGCCCAAGAAAACCCTCCACAGATGGCAAGACCCTTGACCGAAGTTTCTCCACCTGCCGAACCACTAACACAATTGGCTGCCGGTGAACGAAAAGATCACGTCCAAGCTAAAAGGTCTGATTCTAAATCATGTGAGAAAGATCATGAAGGTATTTGTAAAGTATCGACACAAGGAATACGGGGTGAATACTCAAAAATCTGAGCGGAAGTGCCAAATTAAAGGCAATAGAACTAACTCGCTTTAAGGATCTCAAAAGGATCTACAATCCTGGGACTAAACTTCCCAAAACTAAACACGTCATTCATCGGAAAATCCGTAGGAATATATGATCTCCCACTGCGAACTTAAGTCTGCGATCACCACGGTCGGTATTAGACTCCTGTCTGCACTGGGCTGCTCTCATCCTGACCTGAACCAACTGGGTCTTCTCCGAAGCCTCTCGACTAGCTGGGGTCCAAAAATCCTACTCTCGCAGAGTCAGAAAAAAAGACTGGCGATCGACACTTCCTACCAAACAAAACCTAAAGGTTGCCAATTGGAATGTCTCCTGATAACTGCTATCGAAGGAGAATCCTAACAATGGCAAGTGACGATCCCAACTGCCAACAACAATTAGTACGCACGCACAAGCATATCCTCCAGAGTCTGTATAGCCCGCTCTCATAAACTATCGTCCTGCGGATGGAAAAGCGGAGCTAACGCTCGACCGGTACCTAAGGCTTCCTGAAGCTTCTGCCAAAGACGACAAGCACACAGGGTGCCTCTATTGGATACAACACATGAAGGAACTGTGTGCAACACACAAACTTAACGAAGAACAACTGAGCAAACTAAGCATAACCGGACAACAAACACCCAAATGGAATCACACCCTGTCTAGACCTAGGTAGACACCACAACGAAAATTCATGAAGATCTGCTCCCATTCCCACTCCGGAACGGTTAAAGGTTGCAACTCTCCAGCCGGTCTCAAATGCTCAGCCTTAGCTCACAACAAGGCAGACACCTCAAAACAAAATCCGAAACTTCACTCTTCATCCCTGCCCACTCGTAACTATCTCACAAGTCAAGCTACATATTGGTGGACTTGAATGAACACAGAAAGCTGACTGATGTGCCTGCTCTCGGATTTCACATTTCTACCCATCGTCCCTTAACGTAGCATACCCTGGTCACAAATCAAAGACTCCGAATCTTTACCCAGTCGAGTATGCTCAAGAATCTCTGACAAATGAGCATCGGCGCGATGTGCCTCGCAAAAACGATTAAGGAAAAATTGACAGGCGCGGACATGAGCAAGTTTTCCCCTCAGTTGAAGAGAACTTAAGCTGTACTCAACGATCGCACAAGAACTGTAAATCTGTAGAAGACTGTCTCAGAATTGCGCACAACTGGAATAAGCTATCCCCGGGCCTACGATTCCAGCATCAGCTACCACAATCGCCTTACCATGGGTAACGAGGATCTCACAAACACAATCCTCCACAAGGTCCATCCAACGACGCAGTTTCAACAATCAAAACCCGCAGCAGGAAGTTGTACATTAAGCTCTGGTGGTCCGTGAAAATCTGACACGACTCTCCACACAAGTAGTGTCCCAAATCTTCAACGCACGACCACCACGTCCATCTCCAGATCATGAGTGGGATATCCTGCTCGTACTTCCTCCAACTGTCGGGAAGCAAAAATGATAACTCTATAATGCCACATCAACGCAAAATCGAGCCCTACTCGTGAAACATCACAGTTAAACAATAAGTCGCCCGAACCAGAAAGTAAAGAAAAAACTGGTGCAGTTGTTAACCGAGTCTTCAACTGCCGAAAACTCCGCACACATGCCTCAATCCAAAGAAAGGGAACTTCCTTTCCGGTCAGTCCAGTCAACGGTGGAGCGATACACTAGCAATCTTGCATGAAACGGGCAGTAAAAACCTACTAAGCCCAAAAATCTGCGGACCTCTGTCCCGTACACAAGTCTGGGCCAAATCTGTACGTCCTCGATCTTCCTCGGGCCCATACGAAAACTGTCTCCCGTAACTACAAGACCTAGGAGTCAACACAATCAAGCCTGAAGGAACACTCCGAGAATTTAGCAAACCGCTGGAGCTCTGCCAATGTCTGCAAAGAAAATCCTCATGTGCTGCCTACGTTCCTCACGACTCTTAGAAAAGACCAGAATGTCATCAATGACACAACAAATCAACTTGTCGAGGAACGGCCTGAAGAAATCCGGTTCATCATATCCACGAATGCTGCTAGGGTATTGGTGAGTCCAACGACACCACCAAAACTCATAAATCCCGTAGCACGCACAAAAGCAGTCTTCGGAATGTCACCACTCCGAACCCGCAACCAATGATGACCTGATCCCAAACAAACTTAGAAAATGTCTCGCACTCTGGAGCTGATCGAAGAAATCGTCAATGCAAGGTAAAGGATACCTATCCGCACCGTAACCCGGTTCAATTAACGATAAATCAATACACAACCTCAACTGCCATTCTTCTCCTGACGAACAGAATAGGAGCTCCCCAAAGCGAAACACTCAGATGCAAAAGCCCCCTACAAGAAACTCTGCAGCCGATCCTTAAGCTCCATAAGCTTCGCTGGCTCATCTGGAACAACGTCGGAAAACCCTCGCACGATAGGAACCCGGTCCAATAAACACACTGTGGCTCCGGCATCATGAATGAAAGCCAAGAATCCTTGATATCCTCTCCTCAAAAGCCGACTACTGAAAAAAAGCTGAATTCAAGTTGTGAGGTGCGACACCACTGTCCTCCCGCACAATAAGAACTGACTCTTCGGAAAAACAAAACCTTACTGTTTTCTCGTGGCAGTCCACAGACGCATAGCACGTAGCTAACCAGTCCGTGCCTCGGAGAACATCAAATCCAACATCTCTAGAAAGATCAAAACGACGGACGAATCTCAATCTCCTATCTGATTAGCACATGATCGAAATACGTGTCGCGCAACAAAAGAATCGCTGACAGAAATTAACACAACAAACAGCTGATCTAGCTAACACGACTCTCGGCCCAACCACGGCACAAAGTGTGTAAAACAAACAAGTGCATCAAAAGAACATAAGAATTAAGAATACCTGAAAACTCTGCATTGGACTCCCGCGTGTCCTGATAAGTAGAAGCAAACTCTCATGTCTGCCCCCTACCAGCAACTGGCTGAACTCCTCCTCTGCCAACCTGTCCCCTCTGAGCGAACCCTTCGTGACAATGACCTCTCTGAACACGAGTCTAACGCAGTGCTAAAGAACAATTCCTGATGAGGTGATGAAGGCTCCCGCAGCAGAAACATCAACACGATGACTGCTGACCCTCCTGGGGATGAGAGCTGAACGACTGTCCTCGTCCTAAGCCTGTGCTGCTCTCGCGACGGTCACGAAATCTGTCTCGGCGACTGAACGTCTGTCTCGAGGCTGACACACCTGTACTAGCCCTCCTCGGTCCTAGAACTCCTAAAGTCTCTGGAAGATGTGCCTCGTCAACTAAGGCTGCATCCACAGGTGCTGTGTAAGTGACGAAATGCTGTGTACTGACCGCAAGGAACAACTTGGTAACAGGGGTGGCAACCTCCTGTCGCTACGCTCTACTGGCCTCAACCAAAGACCTCATCGTCTTGCGCATGTCCTGCATCTCAGCCTCAAGCCTAGCGATACGATCTGTCGAAGATGGATCCATCTGCTCCTGTACAGCGAGCGTACCATCCTGGTCAATCCTTGTCCCAAACGAGTCAACTCTGACCTCGGCCCTCGCTGCATCACTCTGAGTCCCCATAGTCATCGGCGGCAAAGGCTATAAATGGAAATAGGATTTGATAAGAGCACAGAAATCGAATCACAAGGATATGTATCATCATGAAAGGAATTTCAAGCAATTAGTACTTAAGTCACTTTAGGCGGAGTACAGTGATCGTGAGTATGCCGCGGACATATACACACTACGTTACTCTGCTTAAGCTACATACTCCCTCATACCAAGGTCATCCTACACTCCGAAAAGTAAAACCTAGCGCTCTGATACCAACTTTGTCACGACCCGAAATTGGCACGTGACAGCCCTTAAACTACGCAACGTCTACAGGCGTAACGCTATTTAAGTAAGCCGAAAACCCAACAATCTAAACCATCAAAACTAGTAAGAAATAAGAACATTGTTAAAACTTTTGAAAATCACAAGTACAAATTCTTTAAAGTCCAACTTTACTTTCTTAAAAATTTTGGCAGCACCTCCTTTGTAAAAACCAGCCCCAAAAATGGATACAACAAAGATATAAGTAAAGCATCCCTAAACGGGAGCAAAAACATGCCCAAAGGTGGAAAACAACCACCATAACAGATATACGACGCCGTAGCGAAGAAATAAAAGACAATATAAATAAAACTGCATAAAAGACTTCCAAGTCATAAAATAATATACAATATCGTCCTCATATCAAGTCTCTAAGTCATAAATGAAAGTGGTAGATGGAGAGTACACGGTACAACGAATATATAAAGAGCAACATCGGATAACCGCAAAACCCACCTATAGCAAAAACTGTAAACAGTCAGCCTTAGCGGTATCCGCTGCAAAACATGATAGGATAGATGAAAAGTAGCCCTGCTTCTGACTACTCTGAGGAACAACCTGCAAAACACTGTGGCACAACGGAGGTGAGTGGCCAACTCGTGAATGATAAATAACATATGCAGATAATCGCAAGTATGCACGTACAGCGTGAATCTAACAAACAAAGCTAATAGCAATAAATGATCATATGCATGCGACAGTCATGAAAGGTACTCTAGCAGGTACAACTAATACATGAAGCAATAAGTGGCAATATGTATATGAAACAGTCATGAAAGTTACTCTATCAGGTACTACTAATACAAGAAGCAATAAGTGGCAATATGTATATGCAACAGTCATGAAAGGTACTCTATCCGTACTACTACTACATGAAGAAATGCATATAAAGTAAACATTGAGTAAAGGATAAAACATGTCATCCCCACGGAATCACCCTGACCTCGTGGTAGGACCAAAGTCCATCAAGACAATCCAATCCCAATTTCCTCAAATCAGCCACCAAATTGGCTCTCATATCATGTAAGTCTCATACATCCTGAGTATCCAATATCAAGTAAATCTCATATATCCTGAGTATCCAATATCAAGTAAATTTCATATATCGTGTATCCAACATCAAGTAAATCACATATATCCTGTATCCAATATCAAGTAAATCTCATACATGAATAAATATATTTGCATGAATCATTATGATGATGTATATGAATTAGATATGTATACATATATATTAGCGTCCCATTCCACTAATATATATATATATATATATATATATATATGCATATATAACAGCGTCTCATTCCACTGTTATATATACATTGGAGTAAAAATATCATGAAACCAAGCGTCAAGCATCGACACATAAATACTGATCTATCAAGTGTTGTCACCACGACTAGCCCCCTGATTGGTACATATCATACGCTATCCCGAAAACTCGAGTGCCCAGCTTCGACCATCGTCTTTCGACATATCCATACGTACAAGACTCCGGTCAGTATCCCCATGATAACCGCCGAGTCATAGGTACTGTCACCGGTAGGTATGGTTCCCCAGTCAGGCTCATCGGCATGGTATATCGAAATACCTTTCTTGCCCCGGGTACCTCCGGGCCCCACCATGTACCCGCACATGGCCTACGACGCCTCCTCGCATGGGGTATATATATCAGAACCGATAAATCTCATAGTGGTGCTGAAATATCATATCAAGAGAAACCGGGTTTTTCAAATAATGCATAATTTCATGAAACTACCGCGGTCCTCAAATCCAGAAAACATCATGAAAAACCCATAACTCAATGCGAAAATCCATGAATATAATATATGCAACATAAAACTGAAATATGAGCATATAAAGGAAAAGCCACTATTTAACTGCAACAAATTAATATATACATCATGCGGTTCCTAATTTCTCCAAGTCCAATATAATATCAAATAAAGGTGAACGTGTAGCTATAGCCAGATATATATGTAAACATGTAGGTATAGCAGGGTATACGTATCTACCTATCAGTAATGATGTAATATACCCTCCAGGTATAAGTGTAAGTATGTATGTATGATGTACATGTAGTTATGTCTCATATGTGTATATACCTATCACTAATGGTACAATACTATATAGGTATATGGGTAACTAGCATCTAAGGATGTCAAGGTATATGTGTAAGCATATAGGTATACAGGTATGCTATATGTCATATACACGAAGGAAAATAAGGATCATGTCTCAATATCCCTGTATAATACAATATCACATATGTATAGATGTTGTGCGTGTCATGGCAATTATTGATGGTGTGAATGGCATAGAATCAGTGCCCGTGCAACATGAGCCGTCAATAATAGTGCAGCGTCCTAAGGGTACAAGTCCAATCACAACAAGTAAATAAGCAATGAGGTGTATGTGCAAACTCTATATATGCAATATAATAAACGACTAATATCATAACATCCCTAGCCAAGACGCATAACGCTATGCGGGCGACTCCCCTGTAGATATTAAATCTACTCACCAACGCTCCTTGCTAAGTAAAGCCAACCACATGTTTTCCCTTATTCGCAGCGTCCGAAGTCCCCGCATGCGAACCTAAAATAAAAACAATATAACAAGTATATATTAGAAATAGACCCAAAACACGTACAAACTACGTTTGACCGACGTGACAACACAAAACATACTCTCAAGTGTTCGTATTATGGCTAACGTGCATAGCGACACTACGAAACCAACCCAAGAGCAAAACCACCCAAAGTGCACGAACTGTGTCGTATAACGTAACACACGTAATCGTAACATAAGAAACTAGCTATGTGATCCCAGATTTTTTATACAGAGGAAACCCAAAAATCAAATAGGACCAAACACACTTAAACCACTGCAGACACCTACCCACAAAAAACCCACACCCAAAACTCCAACCAAAACTGAGGTCGCCGGAAAAAGTCCTCTCATCGTCGGCCGAGATCCGAGCAAGGGGGTTCGTGCTCCAGATGATGTCCTATGGTCTCAGGTACAGCACAACTATATTGTTTGGCTTTCTAGTATACTCTCGGGGTCACAGCAGATCATGGATATCACAAACGACACTAAAAATACGATATTTGCACGAAATTTAACTTTAAACGTTCTAAACTAAAACTACAAGACTACACAACACTATAACATCATAAAGAACAGATAGAGATCATTACCTACTCCCACAAGCTCAAAGATCCTAGCTTTCCGAGCTCAAAGGCATCCAAGAGGCAAAACAAAGCAAAAGATGTGATTTTGGTGAGATTTTATGAAGTTTAGAGATGGATTAGTGAAGATTTGTGAAGGAATGGCCAAGTGTTCAGTTGAGGGAAGAAGGGGATGAAGAAATATAAGAAATAGATAGAGTGAGAGAGAATGATGAAAAGAGAGAGTGAGGTGAGATTAAGGTGAGTGCACTTTGCACTAACTCTCCAATTAATGCAAGCATGACTCACATGTGCCACCTCTTCTCACAAACAAAAACCCAAATGAAAAAATATCTCTCACTCACAACAAATATCTAGATGTTTAGGTTAAGGTTAAATAAGGATTGGATTAGGGTTAAGTTGTCATGATCACTGATCTAGATAACACAAAAACAGCCTCACATAAACATGCACATGTGTGTGCATGCCATAACAAATAATAATAAATTATTAATTAAATGTTATAAAATGTGAAGAACCCAAATTGGTAAACTTTTTACCAAAAACCTGTATTATCTTCTAAACTAACACTAATATAAATCTAAGGCGTTACAGACTGATACCTTCTTACAACGCTCAGAGCGTGAGCTACATCTTGTCTGGTACAAAACATCTCATACATTATAGATGTAGGGTTCCTAGGCACACTAATAAGGTCTCACAAGGCATCAACCATGCCAATTTCTAATTTTACAAGTGCCGAGAAACCCTAATACGGATCGTTAACTAGAATTTTAGGCGAAAGATGCAACTAGTTAACAAGTTAACTAAAAGAACGGAAATACAACCTTTGTAGATCCGGTCCTCCACCTCCATAGCTCCATGATGAAGTCTCTCCGCTGTCCAAATCGGATCCCAGACTCTGGCATCGGCTTCATCGGAAAAATGGGCGGGCTTTGTCGTCGGCTTCGATGCCGAAGATGATCTACGTCGAGGCATCACTAGATCAAGCTCCCACTTCACCAAGTCATGAAACTTGTGAAGAAAACACCCTATACTACTTGGCAAGAGGTAGAGGATGAAGAAATAGGAAGTGGGTTCACTTTAGAATTGGATTTCTCATTTGATTTCATCAAATCACCATTGATGAAGCAAGCTTTTCTTCTTGTGTAGAAGAAGAAGAAGAAGATGATAATATTATGATAAGTATTTTCCAAATAGAAAATAAATGAATACTTATCATAAACCAACCATGGTTATGTGTAGAGAATTGACTATGGTTAGATGAATGGTTAGGGTTAAGGATGAAGACAAAATGGTCACTTTGGTCAAAGCTTCAACAAGCTTCAAGAATGAAAGCAACCATTTTGTTTTCTTATCCCATTTCTTTTTTAATCCAATTAAAAAGATAAATGAATGAATAGCAAAATAATAACCCTAACCATTTACTTAACCAAGGGTTAATTCTTTACACAAACCCTAGCAAACATGCATCATCAAACATGATACAATCAAGTGCACAAAGTAGTATATCACATATACAACTTGTGAACTTCAAGTGAGAAAATCCATTTAAAGTGAACCAATACTAGTTAATGCAAAGTAATATATCAAATATATAATTATGCATTAAATCATTAAATCAACACTTGATTCAATGATCCGGTCATGTCGCACACAACCGACTAGTATACAATGTATCGTTTTATCGAATCAATCCTTGATTCGATAACTAGGTTATATCGCATACAACCATTCGACACATTCATCGCGAGAATGAAATACGGTATCACATACACGCATTATTCTCGGTCCTGCACATATCTCATATGCGCTCCTATTTCGTTTCGTATGAGCCAGGAAACCTCTGTGTAGGACTCTAAAGACTCGTCAATACGCCGGCAGCAGGTGATGATCATATCAAACACCCACAAGCCGCAAGCGGTCTGCTAAACGTAACGGCCACCCGGGTATTGAGCGATCAGAAGATCGACGAGCAAGCCCGCTCACACTCCTGCGAATCCAACCAGTAACACATACCGTACAGTCCGGTCTGATCGTCTGATATGTCGCATATCTCGCCTAGGGGTGGTAAACGTCAGACCCCAATAGCTTGATTAGTTGTGTCGATATGAGGCCTATAACAGTGGGAGAAACTACTGGTAACACTTACCAGTAAATCTCAGCAACCCTGGCCAGGGATTTCCGGTTATAGCCAATCGAACACAGCGCAACATCAACTCCCTATACCGGGAGAGACGAATCCCCTCCTATCGCTCATTGCCTCCATGTGATTCGGGACTGTACCCAAAAACCACCATTTTGCACGCCCTCTTGGACGTGGTAAGATGGAAATCAAAGCACAGTGGGAATCACACAAGACTCTATGACGATCTCGGGTCAACAGACTACTCTGTACCAGTGTCACCAGAGAACTGCTATCTGACGTAAGGTATAATACCATCTGGGAGTTCTCGGTGAGTCCGTCCAGTGTACCCAGTCTCAACTGAGCACCCGTACATCATCTCTGATGTCAAACACCAATGGATATGGGATCATCCATCGCCCATCTGTATGGGTCGAGAAGGTATACGCTAGTCTACACTGGTATATCGATGCCCCGTCTCGATACACCCACGACTAGGGACCTTGAAGGATGTACTTATGGACTACCATGTCCCCATTAGTATGATCTGCATCATAGTCCAGGTAGTCAAGTACCCATCCTAAGGGCTTTACCAACATGTAACAGAGAGACAATCAGTATACACGTTAAGGTAAAGAGTAACCAGATAGCATACTATCATGTTGAGCAAGAAAGTCCTCCCTATATATGTCCAAGCATCCACTACAATATACATCTTATGTATAGTAATGGCCTCTAGGGCATACATATAACTAACAATCTCCTACTTGCACTAGGGCCATCTGATAGCAGTGGTTGTAGTATCTCATACTCAACCATCCCATAAAAGTCTCTCTCTGGGAAAAGGCCTTTGTGAGTGGATCCGCCATGTTGTCCTCTGAGTCTACTCTCCTAACCTTGATCACCTTGGAGATCAACTATCTCCATGATCTGGTGATACTGCCTTAGAATATGTCTGCATCACTGATGGGACGGACGTTCCTTGGCATAAGCCACAACTCCATTGTCACACAATGGGAGGAACATAGTTCATCTCATGAACCAATATACACCCAAACAGCCTCTTTGGTAGCATCTTAAGTAGCGATGTATCCAGCCTTTATCGTCTAGTATGCCACGGTATCTAGCTTGGAACTCTTCCAACATACCGTCCCCTTTGTTGAGGGTAAAGACAATGCCTGTGACTGACATTCAGTCGTCTTTATCACCCTGGAACACTTCCAATGATTTTCCTCAGGATCAACTGATACCATCTCACTACAACTAGTGAGTATCCTAACATCCATTTAGATCTATCTCATAGATCCAAAACCCAGGATTTAGTAGGTATCATTATGATCCTATATGGAGAATCATTGTGATATGCGGAGATTGACCGAGCGTAGCATAGGAAACTCCTTCCCTATCAAGAGCATGTCATCCACGTACTCTACGAGGATCGTCACTATACTCCCTACTACCTTTTTGTATATACAAGGTTCATCTACCATTTTGATGATGTCAAACTATTTGACTACCACATCAAAACAGATGTTCCAACTCCGCGATGCCTGCTTTATCTTATAAAGCATCTTGCACACGTTTTCGCTGCTCCCACTGCCTACGAAGCCCTCTGGCTGTGTACTTATAGACTTTCTCTCCTAAAACATCATTTAGAAAAGCTCTCATGACACCCAACCACCAGATATCGTAGTCATGGTATGTAGCCGTGGCAAGTAGGATCTGGATGGACTTAAGCATAGCTCCTTAGAAAAGGTTTCGTCATGATCCATACCTGGTCAATGATACAAACCTTTAACAAGTCTAGCTTTGAAAGTCTCAACTTTTTGATGTACACCAAGTAATCTTCTCAAGATATACTTGCTCCTGATGGGGATTTAACCCTTCAGATATAGCAACCAAAGTCCATACTTTGTTGGTGTATAAGGATTCCATCTCAGATCGCTAAGCATCCAGCTATTCTTACAGAGTCCCACTCCTGATGGCCAGCTCGAAACAGGTTGGGTCATCATCTCATGATGCAATCCTCGCTCCCACTGCCATAAAGGAACCGAAGTATCTCTCAGGTGGGTGAGGAACCCTACTAGATCGGCGGAGAGGCTAAGGTTCGTTGGTTACTATTGAATCCTTTGGTTCTACCAAGTCATCTGCTGTAATTTGTATAGCTGGAACCTTTCCAGTTGTACATAACAGACCTTGCCTCGAGCTTGTCCGGATTTTGCTTTTAGACATAGGCCGGACAACCCCAAATCTTAACCAACTTAAGATATGGGCTCTTCCCTTTCCATATCACATATGAAGCGGTAGGCAACTGTTTTGATTTGAACCCTATTCAATAGGTATGCAGCTTCTCAAGTGCATAACTTCCAAAAGGAAATAGGAAACTCAGTAGTACTCATCATAGAGCACACCATATCACATAGGGTGCTTGTGCTCCGCCCCGATATACCATCGTGCTATGATGTATACGGAGGAGTAATGCTGAGAGAGAATCTCATTCTCCTTTTAGAATAGTCCAGGATTTCCGTGCTCAAGTATTCTCCTCCTTGATCACATCAAAGGACATAATACTTATTCCCGTATTTTGGTTCTCTACTTCTAGTTTATATTCTGTGAATATCTCAAAAGGTTCGGACTTGTGTTTCAACAGGAACATATGTCTGAATCTTGAGAGATTATCAGAGAATGTAACGAAGTACAAAGAACCGGTCCTGGCATATGTAGACAGGGGACCTTACATACATCAACTTGCATCATCCCAAGAGTTTACTAACTCTTTCTCTGTTTCCAATAAACAGAGCTGAGGTCATTTTATCTTTGTGACATGACTCGCAAGTTTCATAAGATGTAAATTCAAACTAATTTGAATATGCATCTGAATGTAACTTCAGCCAGTCGGGTCGTATTGATATGATCTAGTCTACAATGCCTCAAGAAGGAATCGTTCATTTCTGAACTCTTCCTCTTGTGTGTGTTCTATATACTAAGAACTGTAGTTTGATTTAGAACGTCAATGCTTTTAGATAACGTACCTGAACCGATCAACTTTTGATATAGGAAATGTCCAAAACATTATCCATTAATACAAAATTTTATCATTTCTTTACTAATAAAGAGACTGATATGATTTTGTATATCAGGTTCGGTATGTAATAGCATTTGTTCAGAATCAATGTATTGGTAATACAGGGTGACAGTGACCAACAGACTTGGCTGCAACACTTGCCCCGTTTTCTGTCTCATGAAACTTATCACCCGTTCTCAGTTTTCTACCCTTTTGTAGCCCTATGTAATAGATTACATATCTGGGATCCTGATCCGGTATCATATACCAAGGTTGCGGAGGATACTGAGAAACAGTTCTGTATAATGAACACACCCGAAGATGATGCATCAGCATGCACTCTCTTCGTTTGGGCGGCACGGGAATTCTGGTAATCCCCAAATTACTGCTCTATCTTATAACAATTATAAGTTGGAGCCGGACCAACGTTCCCCAGCTCAGTATAACAAGCGGGTTCGGTCAATATCCGTATTATTATCTTGATTAAGGCGTGATATGGTCGCTACCTGGAGAGAGAGAGAAGAAAACACTCAGCGTATGCTCTTGCAAGATCAGATTGGTTATTATTTTATCTAATCAGGATGGCTCCCACTGTTTTAATCAAATCTTCCTTCAAACCCTAAAAGGAAAGACTAGTCGGGATTAATTGCGCACTACAAGTTCCCCAATCTTTCAGCCAGGCCAGTGTCGGTACTTTGAGGGAGGTCCCCCGTGCTTTCGCACGAACCTAATTACAGTAAACCTCGTTTTCCAAGAGGCGTAACCCCGTTGACACCTTTCTCGACACCTACTTGATCGGCTAATTGTAATGTATAAAACTCTCCCAGGAGTAACAATTACTCGCAGCGGGTATCGGGATCCAACTATCTCATAGAAGGTATGCAATCTCATTGCAAATTTCAACACTTGAAATTCCCGATAATTTTGCCCCTAGCGTCCTATGACCTTGACGCAGGCCAACAAACCATAGTGCGCTAGTCAAGTTCAACCCGTCATTTCCTGATTGAATTAAACCCACCCGCACGACCCTTGACGCAGGCCAACAAAGTCATACGACTACCCTAATCCAATCTGCATCATATGCATAAGTAGATAAATACCAGTTAGCTACCGCACAATACGCCTTGACGCAGGCCAACAAACATAGCACGAATACTAACTACTACTTATCTGAAATGACGGAGGGCTACGACAGGTTTTTCTGAAAACCTATTGCGTAATGAACTTGATATCGTTGTAGGATCGAATGAATTTTGAAATAGAGTGTTTTTGAGGCTTTTCTAGTTTTGCTAAAGGAGTCACTCCCGGTGAAAGGATCGTCGGTCCTTTCCTCGTCGAATGAGGCGTGGGATATATCACTGTGCAAAGCAAAAACTCTTAAAAGCAATCAAAAAACAAACCGAGTGTGCAGCATCTGCCAGTTATTGCTAAAGGAGTCACTCCCGGTGAAGGGATCTCGGTCCTTTCCTTATCGAATAAGGTGCAGGATATATCGTATATACCGCTGTGCAAAGCAAGAACTGTAACTACCTGTTTTATTTTGAAATTCGATTCTACAACATCTTAGGTTTCTTTTATTTCATTAATCTCATTAATGAAGTCCCATCATTTAAATACCTAAACATCACAGATAAATACGACGTACACTTATGCCATCCGCATTCGCCTCGATGTCCCCTCGTGCACCGTTAGGTTAGGTAACTAACGACAGAGCGGGGCAGGGCTAGCGCGGGTGTAAAACATAAGTAACGTCTATATAATATATTATATATACTATATACAGTATTTATCACAGAACATCACATGATCACATCACAGATATCGCAGCAGAAGAAACATATGAAATATTGGATATACTAGGACGTCCGTGTTTTCAATACGAGCCAGTATAAAACACGGATTCCACGGTTGCGATGAATAGCCAAACCCACACCCCTAGACCCCTACGAGAGCGGCAAGCAACCCTACCAATTCAAGAGTTAGGAGACCCGGACTCGACTCCTCGAGTTGGTCTCCCACTGGACTCCAGAACCCGGTTACTTGTGGTCCCCTCCTTGGGTCTATACTAGTGCGGAAAAGTAAATAATATACAAACGGTGACATCTTCCGCAACCTGGAAGTGCCCCAAAAAAAGAAAATTACATACAAATTTTTACATGAATGAAAATGAAAAACACTCATCTCACATAAAAACTCCCGGCTATTCAAACACGACGATCCAATATAACATATCCAGCAACACATAACATCACATGTCATCAACGTAAGTAAATATGTCCATCCCAATTGTTGTTGACATATAGCAACGAAACCGGCGATATCACATATTACGCTTACGGTCACAGAAAAGAAAGTGTAAAACTACAACAGTTGGAATCCGCAACCTACATAGACATCGCATGCCTAATCAAATGAATTCCTTAGACATCGCATGCCTAACAATTATAAACCCCGCATTTTAGTCTCAAAATCGAAAACTCTTTTCAATATCAAGTCGGGCAATTCAACAAGATTCCCGACATCCTGATCGAATACTCGTCGCAAACTTTAGTAGACGGCCGCACCCCCTACGCCATCGACGAAGTGCACCAAGGCGGAACACCGCGACCGCGAGCACCCGAACGGATGCTTTCGGCGACGGGGTTCTCCTACAGTCACTTGGTCGGGGCTATGGAGTGAGGCTGTCTATTAAGTTTACCCGGCGAGTATCCGCGTACACTACGTGACTGCGACGGACTTTTAATCACATCAAAATTTCGTGGCAACCGATCAAGTGAGACTAAACTGCTATGTTTATAATATTCATTCAGTTATCTCATAACTATTTGTGAATTCCAAGTATTGTATCACATTCCGGATAAATAGAAAATGTTAAACTTTTCGATCAAACAATCGAACACCCAAGTTTTCCCGATACAGCTCAACACATGAAACAAGTCTAAAATCATTCAGTTCGTGCCTCAGTACCAACGGTCCAGCCGTAGAAGGGTCAAGCCAACGCCTCACATGTGGCAAGCCGTACTGCCCCAAACCCTAAGGTTCAAAGGGCGGTTCAAGACGGTCACATAATCGAGTTAAGGTTTGTTGTCTTCTAGAGGGACCATCACGTTACTTGCACTACTTAGAATGTCGTTAAACCACGGAAAAATCCAACACTTGGAAATTTCCGGCAGGGGAAAAATTGGGTATTTATATCCGGTCGAACTTTTTAACATATTCAATATATCCGGAAAGCCACATAGACAAAATCTGATAATCCGATCGAATCAACTAAGCTCCAAAACACCCTGGAATATTCAACTCTTGAATAAATATTAAAAATCCCAGAAAATCCCGAACCAAAATATAGGAGTTACTGTGCAAAAATTAAACAGTGATCACATATATTGGCCGCGGAACCGCCACAGAAGCCAAGCTTCTGTCGCGGTTCCTCCGCACTGTAGCAGCATCACTCGATAAATTTTTCATCGTAATTCTTATAATTTCCTGCTGAATTTTTTAAGAATTTTTAATCTGGAAAAAACCCAGTTTTTTGAAAAAGTCCAGAGAGCATTTTGGAAATCGGGTTTCGGTTCGATCGGACTACAAACTCCGTCTACGCATCGCCTAAGGCTCTAGCTAGGCTCTGATACCACTGTAGGGTTCCTAGGCACACTAATGAGATCTCACAAGGCATTAACCATGCCAATTTCTAATTTTACAAGTGCCGAGAAACCCTAATACGGATCGTTAACTAGAATTTTAGGCGAAAGATGCAACTAGTTAACAAGTTAACTAAAAGAACGGAAATACAACCTTTGTAGATCCGGTCCTCCACCTCCATAGCTCCATGATGAAGTCTCTCCGCTGTCCAAATCGGATCCCGGACTCTGGCATCGGCTTCATCGGAAAAATGGGCGGGCTTTGTCGTCGGCTTCGATGCCGAAGATGATCTACGTCGAGGCATCACTAGATCAAGCTCCCACTTCACCAAGTCATGAAACTTGTGAAGAAAACACCCTATACTACTTGGCAAGAGGTAGAGGATGAAGAAATAGGAAGTGGGTTCACTTTAGAATTGGATTTCTCACTTGATTTCATCAAATCACCATTGATGAAGCAAGCTTTTCTTCTTGTGTAGAAGAAGAAGAAGAAGATGATAATATTATGATAAGTATTTTCCAAATAGAAAATAAATGAATACTTATCATAAACCAACCATGGTTATGTGTAGAGAATTGACTAAGGTTAGATGAATGGTTAGGGTTAAGGATGAAGACAAAATGGTCACTTTGGTCAAAGCTTCATGAAGCTTCAACAAGCTTCAAGAATGAAAGCAACCATTTTGTTTTCTTATCCCATTTCTTTTTTAATCCAATTAAAAAGATAAATGAATGAATAACAAAATAATAACCCTAACCATTTACTTAAACAAGGGTTAATTCTTTACACAAACCCTAGCAAACATGCATCATCAAACATGATAAAATCAAGTGCACAAAAGTATATCACATATACAACTTGTGAACTTCAAGTGAGAAAATCCATTTAAAGTGAACCAATACTAGTTAATGCAAAGTAATATATCAAATATATAATTATGCATTAAATCATTAAATCAACACTTGATTCAATGATCCGGTCATGTCGCACACAACCGACTATTATACAATGTATCGTTTTATCGAATCAATCCTTGATTCGATAACTAGGTTATATCGCATACAACCATTCGACACATTCATCGCGAGAATGAAATACGGTATCGCATACATGCATTATTCTCGGTCCCGCACATATCTCATATGCGCTCTTATTTCGTTTCGTTTGAGCCAGGAAACCTCTGTGTAGGACTCTAAAGACTCGTCAATACGCCTGCAGCAGGTGATGATCATATCAAACACCCACAAGCCGCAAGCGGTCTGCTAAACTAACGGCCACCCAGGTATTCAGCGATCAGAAGATCGACGAGCAAGCCCGCTCACACTCCTGCGAATCCAACCAGTAACACTTACCGTACAGTCCGGTCTGATCGTCTGATATGTCGCATATCTCGCCTAGGGATGGTAAACGTCAAACCCCAATAGCTTGATAAGTCGTATCGATATGAGGCCTATAACAGTGGGAGAAACTACTGGTAACACTTACCAGTAAATCTCAGCAACCCTGGCCAGGGATTTCCGGTTATAGCCAATCGAACACAGCGCAACATCAACTCCCTATACCGGGAGAGACGAATCCCCTCCTATCGCTCATTGCCTCCATGTGATTCGGGACTGTAACTAAAAACCACCGTTTTGCACGCCCTCTTGGACGTAGTAAGATGGAAATCAAAGCACAGTGGGAATCACACAAGACTCTATGACGATCTCGGGTCAACAGACTACTCTGTACCAGTGTCACCAGAGAACTGCCATCTGACGTAAGGTATAATACCATCTGGGAGTTCTCGGCGAGTCCGTCCAGTGTACCCAGTCTCCACTGAGCACCCGTACATCATCTCTGATGTCAAACACCAATGGATATGGGATCATCCATCGCCCATCTGTATGGGTCGAGAAGGTATACGCTAGTCTACACTGGTATATCGATGCCCCGTCTCGATACACCCACGACTAGGGACCTTGAAGGATGTACTTATGGACTACCATGTCCCCACTAGTATGATCTGCATCATAGTCCAGGTAGTCAAGTACATATCCTAAGGGCTTTACCAACATGTAACAGAGAGTCAATCAGTATACACGTTAAGGTAAAGAGTAACCAGATAGCATACTATCATGTCGAGCAAGAAAGTCCTCCCTATATATGTCCAAGCATCCACTACAATATACATCTTATGTATAGTAATGGCCTCTAGGGCATACATATAACTAACAATAGAGCCTACCGCAGAAGCATAAGATATAATAGTCATGCGATCCCTTTCCAATCAGTCTTGGGAGACATCTCTTTGGAGAGGGTGATTCCGTGACAAGCCGGTAGATTACTGCGCTATGAATCTTCCATACTAAATATTTTCAGTATGGTGTTGATGTACCTTGACTGTGAAAGTTCCAACATCCGTTTAGATCTATCACGATAGATCTGGATCCCAGAATGCAGGAGGCATCACCCAGGTCTTTCATGGAGAACCTTTATGACAACATTCTTTTGACTGATTGTAGCATAGGAATGTCATTTCCTATCAAGAGAATGTCATCCACGTACAAAACGAGGAATAATATAGTTCTCACTACAATCTTACTATAAATGAATGGTTTATCTAGATTTTTGATAAAGTCGAATTCTTTGACCGTGTCATCCAAACTGATGTTCCAACTCCACGATACCTGCTTTAGTCTTTAAATGGACTTAAGCAACTTGCACACTCTTCCGCTGCTCCCATTCTCTAAGAAACCCTCTGGCTGATCCATGTAAACATACTCTTCCAAATTTCCATTCAGAAAAGCGGTCTTTATGTCCAACTGCCAAATTTCATAATCATGGAAGGCAGCAATGGCAAGAAAGATCCGAATGGATTTGAGCATAGCTACAGGAGAAAAGGTTTCATCATAGTCCAAACTAGGTCTTTGACGAAAAGTTTTTGCAACAAATCTAGCTTTATAGGTTTCAACCTTTCCATCAACACCAATCTTCTTTATGAAGATCCATTTGCAGCCTACGGGGTTTACCCCTTTCTGGAGCAATGTCTAAAGTCCATACTTTGTTGGGGTACATGGAATCCATTTCGGTCCGCATTGCATCAAGCCATTTTACTGAGTCTCTGCTCTGAATGGCTTGCTGGAAGCTAGTTGGCTCATCATCGTCGATGATTCAATCCTCTCTATCCCCATTTATAAGAAAACCGTAGTATCTCTCGGGCAGATGAGACTGCCTACTAGTCCTGCGGAGTGGCGCGGGAATGTCCGTTTCTTTCGAAACTTCTGGTTCTACCATGCATTCAGTAATAGCTTGTGGTTCTGGAATTTCTTCCAGTTCTATTGCGCTCCCACTTATCTCTTTTTCAAGAAATTGATTTTCTAAAAAGTAGGCATGCCGAGAAACAAAGACCTTTTGTTCTTCCGCGTAATAGAAAAAATACACCCTGAAGTTCTTTGGGTATCCCACAAACTTACATAGTATTGAGCGTGCCTCGAACTTGTCCGCATGCTGCTTTTTCACAAAAACTGGACATCCCCATGTCTTCAGATACTTAAGATAGGGTTTCTTCCCACTCCACATCTGATATGGTGTGGTAGGCACAGTCTTGGTAGGAACCTTGTTCAAAAGATATGCAGCTGATCCTAGTGCATAACCCTAGAAGGATCGCGGTAACTCAGCGTTACTCATCATGGAACGTACCATATCCAATAAAGTTCGGTTTCGCCTTTTCGATACATCGTTGTGTTGAGGTGTGTATGGAGGAGTAAGCTGAGAGAGAATTACATTCTCTTTTAAGTAACCCAGGAACTCGGCACTTATGTATTCACCACCTCGATCAGATCTAAGTGTCTTGATACATTTGCCTGTTTGTTTTTCCACTTCATTCTTATATTCTCATAATTTCTCAAAGGCCTCAGATTTATGTTTGATCAAGAATACATGTCCATATCTTGAGAAATCATCCGTAAAAGTAATGAAATAGGAATAACCACTTCTTGCATGTGTAGACATTGAACCACATACGTTGCCGTGTATGAGTCCCAAAAGCTCGCCCGCCCTTACCCCGTGTCCAGTGAATGGACTCTTTGTCAGCTTTCATTTGAGACATGATTGACAAGTTGCATAAGACTGATATTCGAACGGATCCAAATATCCATCTTTATGTAACTTCGTCAACCGTGTTTCATTGATATGACCCAGTCTATAATTCTATAAGAAAGGTTTATTTAATTCTGGAGAATTTCTTTTAAGTGTGTTCTGGACGTTGAAAACCTGAGCTTGATTTAATACGTATATACCGTTATTTAGTGTACCTGACCCAATCAATGCTTGATTAAGATGGATGTGGACCACATCGCTTACAAATGTAAAATCATAACCTTCTTTAGAAAGTAAAGATAGAGAAATGATATTACAAGCCAGACTAGGTACACACAAACAGTTACGCAAAATTAAAATCTTCCCACTTGTCAATCCTAGGTGATATTCCCCTACGGATATAATATCCACGCTCATTCCGTTAGCAACCCTGAGAGTCATATCACCTGCCTTGATAACTCTATAGTTTCTCAAAGACTGTAATGAATTACAGATATGATATTCTGATCCGGTATCTAGTACCCAAGAAGTAGAGTCAATTGACAAACAATTTTTAATCATAAACACACCCGAAGCCGAACCCACAACGTGCTTCGAATCCTGGTTTCTGGCTTTCCAAGCCCTGCAGTCTTTTTGACAATGGCCTTTCCCGTGATAATAAAAACATTCCTCCTTCCCTACTGTTAGCCCCGAAACTTTTGCCATGCCCTTTCCCTCTACCTTACTGACACTCCCTATTAGCTTAGTGGAGGCCGTCTTCTTCTCTCCCTTGTCTTTCGCCTTAGATCTAGAAGAGGATGATTCTCCAATGAGTAGAGCGGGTGTCTCCCTGGAATCCTACAGAGTGCCCTCAGCGCTCCTCAACATGTTGAGGAGTTCTGGAAGTGATACTTCTTTCCCTTGAATGTTGAATATTCAAGATGAACTTGGCGTAAGTAGAGGGGAGGGACTATAGAATCAAGTCAGTATATAACTCGTTCTCTAACATGGTCCCAAGGCCCGCGAGCTCTTTAATATATCTAATTATTATAAGGATGTGGTCCCCTATAGATAACCCGACAGCCAATCTCGCCTGAAACAATTCCTTCGAGGTCTCATATCTTGTGATACGGGATTGCTCTCCATATAAATTTTTGGTATGGAGGAAGATGGAAGCTAAGTCCATCTTCTCATGCTGCCTCTGGTGTTCATAATCTATTAAGGCTAACACAAGCCACTTGGCTCTTGCACTATTTTTTCCCATGCCTTACGAATTTCAACATCCGTGATGGTGGAATCTGGACCTGGGACGGTGAGGGTTTTGGTAGTAAGGAGGTAGCTCAGCTTGTCATAGATAACGGCCATCTGTAAATTCCTTAGTCAATCATTATAGTTTGTCCCGGTCAATTTATTTTTGTCTAGCAGTAATTTAAGCCCGGTCATTTTCGTCGCTGCAGTCAAGAGAGAGAGGAGAAACACTCAACATGATGCTCTTGTAAGTTTAGATTGGTTATTAGTTTATCTAAATAAGATGGCACCCACTGTTTCTCGAATCCTCTCTCAAACCATAAAAGAAAAATTAGTCAGGATTAATCTCACTCTTACAATTCTTGCTTAACTTTTCGGCCAGGCTAGTGTTGATACTTCGAGGGTGGTTTTCCAAACTTTTCGTGAAATTCCTTAATTACATAACCACTTTTCCCTATAGGCGTAGCCCTGCTAACACCATTTTAGACACCTACTTGGTTTATAGCATTGATTGTTTAGTGAAAAATCACCCGAGGAATAGCGGATACTTACAGTAGGATCGGGATCGAAATATCATCGTGAAGGAATCTTACCAAAATCATCACACTCCAAATGGTATGCAACACTAGCAATTTTTAATTTCCTTAGAAACTCTCGATGTGGATTTTTGCCCCAAGCTCTTATGACCTTGACGAAGGCCAACATATCATAAGTCGCAAGTCAATTTCTACCCGTCATTGTCCAGGTTAATTTGAAATGAAAATATAACGTACGCTTATAACATCCGCATTCTCCACGACGCCCCGTCATGCATCGTTAGGTTACTTAACTAACGATAGAGCGGGGGCTGGACTAGCGCGGGTACAAAATATAAGCAACATCTACTATATACCATATATATATCTATTCGTCTCACGCAATAATAGGCATTCCAGATCACAGATGAAAATATTGGATATACTAGGAATTCCGCGTTTCGTTTAAGCCTATAATGAAAGACGGATTCCACGGTCGCGATGAATAGCCAAACCCCACCCTAGACCTCTACGAGTGGGGCAAACTACCCGCCAGATTCCCGAAGTGAAGCAACCTCCCTCAATTAAATGAGTAGGCCACTCGGTACTTCAAGAACCCGGTAGTTTGTGCACCCTACCATGGGTCTATCTTAGGAGCAAAAACTGTAAATGAAATAATACAACGGTGGCAACAACCTCAATCTGGATGTGCCCTGCAAAATAATATTACATAAAATTACAAATTTACATGAATGAAAGAAAAACACACTTCTCATATCCCGGCGATTCATCCACGACGATCCAATACTCCATATCCACAAACCACAATCGCAGATCACAAATATGTGCAAGCCCCACTAATCGACGTATAGCGATTAGCAGACATTTAGCATCATATATCCAAACATACAAAACCCGATTAGCCATATAACTTAAGAATTTCGATCGAACATATTTTCCGTGTCTACTCCATGTACAAACCAGCACACAAACAATACTGGGCAAAAACCAAATATACCAGAAATCAAAACTCCACAAAATAGACCCATAGAAGAAAATCGGTGTAACTCGGCCTCGACTCGGCCGCAGAATCGCGGCGAAACGCACTGTTTCGCCGTACTTCCGCGGAGGTCTTGGAGAGTTACCAACTCTTTTTTCTTCTGTGTTCTTAAAATACCCTGCTTGTATTTTTAAGGCTAGTGAAGAAATTTTTAGACCAGTTTTTAAAAACGACAGCAAGCATGGGCTTTGAAGTTATGATTTCAGGTTTTTCAGAAGATCGAAATTCTAACTACTTGCTAACAAGCTAGTTAAGGTTTAGTAGGCTCAGATACCACTGTAAGTTGATATCGCGCACCCCGCGGGTTCGCTGGGAGGCGGAATACGCAAAAAAAAATTTTACAAGCTTCGCAACACCGACTAAACTTCAAGATCTTTACTTGAACCTTAACTAACTGACTACTATGAGGTTTAACTATTCGGAAGAAAGTTATACCTCCTAGCATCAAGTCCTTTAGGTCTTTTTCTTCTCCTCCTCCTCGTCTTAAGCTCCTCGAAGTGTACAGATCGCGCTTGATCGCCGGCCTCCTCAAGTCAAAGACGATCCACTCGAGAGTCCATAGTTCGGGGTCCTACCTTAATATCGAGGTAACTAGAGTACCTAGTTCACTAAACTAGATAGCCTAGAGAATGTAAAGAGTGAAGAGAATGTTGAGAGTGATGATGGATTAGTTTGTCTCAAAATACCCTAGGTTTCTCAACACATGAGACATTTAGGGTTAAGGAAGAAGAAGAAAGCTTGAGGAGATGAGAGTGTAGTAGTGAGCATTATGATGAGAACGGCTAGGTGTTGTGAATAATGAAGCATACAATAATTCACAACCAATGAATTAAGAATGCTTCAATAGTCACTAAAGCATGAGTCACCCCATGAGTCACCAAGTAGCCATGCTTCATTAAATGCAAAGAACACCTCATACCTCCACCTCATTAACCATTTAATAAAAAATGGTTATACAACAAATGATGTGTCTTCTTCTAGAAGCACTCTTGCACAAATTATAAGAATACTCCTCATCGTATATACATACCCGTATCCGTATTCCAAAAAATACGAATACAAAGAGACAAAAATAATCTAATAATCTAATACTTGAATGCGGCTTAAACCAAAGCCCACTAGTATTATCCGTCCGAATCATGATCCGTACACAAGTACACGTATATGATCGAACCCTGTCGTAAAACCATACTGCCTCTATATCGTTTCACCTGAAGCAGGAAACCCTCTGCGTGGGACTCTCAAGACTTGACATTACGGTGGCAGTGGATTTAACCACAAGCACTTCAACAGTACTTGCTGCACATAATGTCTACCCAGGTATCTGTCGATAAGAAGGCCGATGAGCATACTCATCTGAACTCCTACTGAGCCTATCTGTGACAATCTCCATACAGTCCGGTCTGTTCGTATAAGAGTACCGCATCTTGGGCCTAGGGGAGGTAAACATCAGTCCCCTAATAACACAATAAGTCGTGCCGGAGTAGAGCCCAAAACACCCTGAGAAACTATTGGAGTACATACCTGTAAATCTTGCTTGCCTAGCCAGGGACTTTGTGTAATGGATTTCCGAACACAGCGCGATATCAACCCCCAATACCGGGAGAGATGAATCCTATCTAACTGCTACTGCCTCCAAGTGCTTTAGGACAGCTCCCAACTACTACCTTTTTGCACGACTCCTTTGAGCCGTGGTAAGGTAGTAATCTAAGAACTGTGGGAATACACTCAAGACGGAATAGCGGTATCAAGTCGATGGACTAAGCTGTACTGATGTCACCTAGGAACTCCTACCTGATGATAGATATAATAATAACCAGAAGTTTCTTACGAGTCCATCTAGTGTAACTTATAACCCAATGAGCGCTTATATACTATCTCCAGCATGACGTACTAATGACTGTGGGACAGACCATCTCCCATGCTGGGATGAGAAGTGTATACACTAATCTACTCTTGAGTATCGATGCCCCGTCTCGATAATCCTATGACTAGAGACCTGTATAATGATGTGCTTATAGACTACCCAGCCCCTACTAGTGTGACTGCCATCACAACGCTGGTAGTCAACCAAAGATCCTAAGGGCTCTATAGATATGTATTAGCGATACGTTAAAAGAAACATATACACGTATTAAGATAGAATTAAAACCAAGTAGCATACTACCATATTGAGAAAGACTGTTATTATATCCATGTATATCCCATGCCTCCAAAATATAATATACAAACTAGTACTATACAATAATGGCCTCTACGGCATATATCACTAACAAGACTATCCCGGTGTTCCCCCTCATTTCAGAAGGATGTGGACGCAACTATTAAATGAAAATTAGAGCAATGGCATATTCCTAACTCCGGACTTCAATCGCAATATATACAGCATAGAGGTCCATACCCTACTTCAGCAAAGAATAGGCGCGACATCATCAAATCAAAAATGAAGTGACGACATATTCCTAACCTCGGGTCTTGACGGCAGTACATACAAAGACTAAAGACCGTTGGAGATCATCCCACCCCAAAAGGGTGCGGTTATTGTAGGGTTCCTAGGCACACTAATGAGGTCTCACAAGGCATCAACCATGCCAAATTCAAAAATTTCCGGTGCCGAGAAACCCTAATGCGATCGTTGACTAGAGATTAGGCGAAACATGCAACTAGTTAACAACTTAACTAAGAGTGAACGGAAAATACAACCTTTGTAGATCTGGTCCTCCACCTCCATAGCTCCGTGATGATGTCCCCTCGGTGCGATCATCAGATCCCGGGCTCTAGCGTCGGCTTCATCGGAGAAATGGGCGGGCTAGGTCGTCGATTTCGATGCCGAAGATGATCTACGTCGAGGCAACTCAAGATCAAGCTCCAACTTCACCAAGTCATGAAACTTGTGAAGAAAACACCCTATACTACATGGCAAGTGGTAGAGGATGAAGAAATAGGAAGTAGGTTCACTTTAGAATTGGATTTCTCACTCTTTTTCTCAAATCACCATTGAAGCTAGCAAGCTTCTTTCTTCTTGAAGAAGAAGAAGAAGAAGATAATATGATAAGAATAATGAATAAATGGAAATAAAGTCATTCTTATCATTTTATCAACCATGGTTAATTGTAGAGAATAAACCAAGGTTTAAGTGAATGGTTAGGGTTAAGTAAAGAAACAAAATGGTCAACCATTTCAAAGCTTCATGAAGCTTCAAAGAAAATCCAAAGTTAGCCACCATTTTATTTCTTTCTAAAATGGATAAATAAATAAATAAATGAATAAGAAAATAAAGCAAATGAAACCCTAACCATTAACTAACCATGGTTTAATTCAAACATACACCCAAGTTTGTATGTATCATCAAACAAGATACAAACTTGTGCACAAAAATATATCACATATACAATGTGCACAAACAAGTGAGAAAAACATCTTAAGTGAACCAATAATAGTTAATGTAAAGTGATATATCAAATATATAATTATACATTAAATCATTAAATCAACACTTGACTTAATGATCCGGTTATCACATATAACCGACTAATATCAATAGTAACAACTTATCGAATCAACACTTGATCCGATAACCCGGCTATATCGCATATAACCGATCAATGTCACAAATCACGAGAATCGAATACAGTATCACATACTGGTATTATTCTCGGTCCCGTAGATATCTCATATGCGCTCCTATTTCGTTTCGCTTGAGCCAGGAAACCCCTGTGTAGGACTCTAAAGACTCGTCAATACGCCGGCAGCAGGTGATGATCATATCAAACACCCACAAGCCACAAGCGGTCTGCTAAATGTAACGGCCACCCGGGTATTGAGTGATCAGAAGATCGACGAGCAAGCCCGCTCACACTCCTGTGAATCCAACCAGTAACACTTACCGCACGTCCGGTCTGATCGTCTGATATGTCGCATATCTCGCCTAGGGGTGGTAAACGTCAGACCCCAGTAGCTCGATAAGTCGTGTCGATATGAGGTCTATAACAGTTCGAGAAACTACTGGTAACACTTACCAGTAAATCTCAGCAACCCTGGCCAGGGATTTTAGGTTATAGCCAATCGAACACAGCGCAACATCAACTCCCTATACCGGGAGAGACGAATCCCCTCCTATCGCTCATTGCATCCATGTGATTCGGGACTGTACCCAAAAACCACCGTTTTGCACGCCCTCTTGGACATGGTAAGGTGGAAATCAAAGCACAGTGGGAATCACACAAGACTCTATGACGATCTCGGGTCTACAGACTAACCTTTACCAGTGTCACCAGAGAACTGCCATCTGACGTAAAGTATAATACCATCTGGGAGTTCTCGGCGAGTCCGTCCAGTGTACCCAGTCTCTACTGAGCACCCATATATCATCTCTGATGTCAAACACCAATGGATATGGGATCATCCATCGCCCATCTGTATGGGTCGAGAAGGTGTACGCTAGTCTACTCTGGTATATCGATGCCCCGTCTCGATACACCCACAACTAGGGACCTTGAAGGATGTACTTATGGACTACCATGTCCCCACTAGTATGATCCGCATCATAGTCCAGGTAGTCAAGTACACATCCTAAGGGCTTTACCAACATGTAACAGAGAGACAATCAGTGTACACGTTAAGGTAAAGAGTAACCAGATAGCATACTATCATGTCGAGCAAGAAAGTCCTCCCTATATATATATCCATGCATCCACTACAATATACATCCTATGTACAGTAATGGCCTCTAGGGCATACATATAACTAACAATCACCCACTTGCACTAGGGCCATCTCTAGCAGTGTTTGTAGTATCTCATACTCAACCATCCCATAATAGACTCTCTCTGGGAAAAGGCCTTTGTGAGTGGATCCGCCGTGTTGTCCTCTGAGTCTGCTCTCCTAACCTCGATCCCCTGGAGATCAACTATCTCCACGATCAGGTGGCACTGCCTTAGAATATGTCTGGATCACTGATGGGACGGACGTTCCTTGGCATAAGCCATAACTCCACTGTCACACAATGGGAGGAACTAAGTTCATCTCATGAACAAATATACATCCAGACTGCCTCTTTGGTAGCATCTTAAGTAGCGATATATCCAGCCTTTATCATCTAATATGCCACGGTATCTAGCTTGGAACTCTTCCAACATACCGTCCTATTTTCTGAGGGTAAAGACAATGCCTGTGACTGAATTTCAGTCATCCTTATCACCCTGGAACCCTTCCAGTGATTCTCCCCAGGACCAATTGATACCATCTCACTACATCTAGAGAGTATCTTAACATCCAATTAGATCTATCTCATAGATCCAAAACCCAGGATTTTGGTAGGTATCACTTTGATCCTATATGGAGAATCCTTGTGATAAGCGGAGATTGACCGAATGTAGCATAGGAAACTTCTTCCCTATCAAGAGTATGTCATCCACGTACTCTACGAGGATCACCACCATACTCCCTACTATCTTTTTGTATATACAAGGTTCATCTACCATTTTGATGATGTCAAACTGTCTGACTAACTCATCAAAACAGATGTTCAAACTCCGCGATGCCTGTTTTATCACATAAAACATCTTGCACACGTTTTCGCTGCTCCCACTGTCTACGAGGCCCTTTGGCTGTGTACTTATAGACGCACTCTTCTAAAACATCACTTTGAAAAGAAGTCAAGGCACCCAACCGCCAGATATCGTAGTCATGGTATGTAGCCGTGGCAAGTAGGATCTGGATGGACTTAAGCATAGCTACTTGAAAAGGTTTCTCCATTATTCACGCCTGGTTGATGACGAAAACCTTCAACAAGTCTAGCTTTGAAAGTCTTAACTTTTCCATGTACACCAAGTAATCTTCTCAAGATATACTTGCTCCTGATGGAGATTTAACCCTTCAGATAAAGTAACTAAAGTCCATACTTTGTTGGTGTATAAGGATTCCATCTCAGATCGCTAAGCATCCAGCCATTCTTACAGAGTCCCACTCTTGGTGGCCAACTCGAAACTAGTTGGGTCATCATCTCATGATGTAATCCTCGCTCCCACTGTCATAGAGAAACTGAAGTAACTCTCAGGTGTGTGAGGAACCCTACTAGATGGGAGGAGAGGCTGAGGTTCGTTGGAGACTATTGAATCCTTTGGTTCTACCAAATCATCAGCTGCAGTTTGTATAGCTGGAACCTTTCCAGTTCTACATAACTGACCTTGCCTCGAGCTTGTCCGGATTTTGCTTTTAGACATAGGCCGGACAACCCCAAATCTTAACTAACTTAAGATATGTGCTCTTCCCTTTCCATATCATATATGAAGTGGTAGGCAACTGATTTGATCGGAACCCTATTCAATAGGTATGCAACTTCATAAGTGCATAACTCCCAAAAGGAAATAGGAAACTCAGTAGTACTCATCATAGAGCACACCATATCATATAGGGTGTGATTGCTCCGCCCCGATACAACGTTGTGCTATGGTTTATACGGAGGAGTAATTCTGAGAGAGAATCTCATTCTCCTTTAGAATAGTCCAGGATTTCCGTGCTCAAGTGTTCTCCTCCTCGATCACATCAAAGGACATAATACTTATACCCGTATTTTGGTTCTCTACTTCTAAATCATATTCTGTGAATATCTCAAAAGGTTCGGACTTGTGTTTCAACAGGAACATATGTCTGAATCTTGAGAGATCATCAGAGAATGTAATGAAATACAAAGAACTGGTCTTGGCATGTGTAGACAGGGGACCTATATACATCAACATGTATCATCCCAAGAGTTCACTATCTCTTTCTCTGTTTCCAATAAACATAGCTATGGTCATCTTATCTCTGTGACATGACTGGCAAGTTTTCACAAGATGTAAATTCAAACAGATTTAAATATGCATCTATGCGCAACTTAGCTAGTCGGGTCGCATTGATATGACCTAGTCTACAATACCTCAAGAAGGATTCGTTCAATTCTTAACTCTTCCTCTTGTGTGTGTTCTGTATACTAAGAACTGTAGTTTGATTTAGAACATCAATACTTTTAGATAACGTGTCTGAACCGATCAACTTTTGATATAGGAAATGTTCAAAACATTATCCAATAATACAAAATTTTATCATTTCTTTACTAATAAAGAGACTGATATGATTTTGTATATCAGGTTCGGTATCTAATAGCATTTGTTCAGAATCAATGTATTGGTAATACAAGGTGACAGTGACCAACAGACTTGGCTGCAACACTTGCACCGTTTTCTGCCTCATGAAACTTATCACCCGTTCACAGTTCTCTACCTATCTGTAGCCCTATGTAACAGATTACATATCTGGGATCCTGATCTGGTATCACTTACCCAGGACGTAAAGAATACTGAGAAACAGTTCTGTGTAACGAACACACCTGAAGATGATGCATCAACATGCACTTTCTTCGTTTGGGTGGCACGGGAATTCTGGTAATCCCCTAATTCCTGCTCTGTCTTATAACAATTATAAGTTGGAGCGGGACCAACGTTCCCCAGCACAATATAACAAGCGGGTTCGGTCAATATCCGTATTATTATCTTGATTAAGGCGTGACATGGTCGCTACCTGGAGAGAGAGAGAAGAAAACACTCAGCGTATGCTCTTTCAAGATCAGATTGGTTATTATTTTATCTCATCAGGATGGCTCCCACTGGTTTTTATCAAATCCTCTTTCAAACCCTAAAAGGAAAGACTAGCCGGGATTAATTACACGCTATAAGTTCGCCAATCTTTCAGCCAGGCCAGTGTCGGTACTTTGAGGGAGGTTCCCCGTGCTTTCGCAAGGACCTAATTAAAGTAAACCTCGTTTTCCCAGAGGCGTAACTCCGTTGACACCTTTCTAGACACCTACTTGATCGGCTAAATGTAATGTGTAAAACTCTCCCAGGAGTAACTCTTACTCGCAGCGGGTATCGGGATTCAACTATCTAATAGAAGGTATGCAATCTCATTGCAAATTTCAACACTTGAAATTCCCGATAATTTTGCCCTTAGCCTCCTATGACCTTGACAAAGGCCAACAAACCATAGGATGCTAGTCAAGTTCAACCCGTCATTTCCTGATTGAATTAAACCCACCCGCACGACCCTTGAAAAAGGCCAACAAGGTCGCACGACTACCCTTACCCAATCTGCATCATATGCATAAGCAGATAAGCACCAGTCAGCTACTGCACACTACGCCTCGACAAAGGCCAACAAACGCAGCACGAATACTAACTACTGCTTATCTGAAATGGCGGAGGCCCACGACAGGTTTTTCTGAAAACCTATTGCGTAATGAACTTGATATCGTTGTAGAATCAAATGATTTTAAAATGGAGCGTTTTTTTCGCTTTTCTAGTTTTGCTAAAGGGGTCACTCCCGGTGAAGGGATCGTCGACCCTTTCCTCATCGAATAAGGTGCAGGATATATCATATATACCGCTGTACAAAGCAAAAACTATAGAAGCAATCAAAAGACAAACCAAGGGTTGTAGCATCTGCCAGTTATTGCTAAAGGGGTCACTCCCGGTGAAGGGATCTCGGCCCTTTCCTTATCGAATAAGGTGCAGGATGTTCTACAAAGAACATCGCGATGCAAAGCAAGAACTGTAGCTACCTGTTTTTATTTTTGAAATTCGATTCCACAACATCTTAGGTTTCTTTTCTTTCATTAATCACATTAATGAAGTCCCATCATTTAAGTCACCTAAACATCACAGATAAATACGACGTACACTTATGCTATCCGTGTTCGCCTCGATGTCCCCTTGTGCACCGTTAGGTTAGGTGACTAACGGCAGAGCGGGGCAGGGCTAGCGCGGGTGTAAAACATAAGTAACGTCTATATAATATATCATATATACTATATACAGTATTTATCACAGAACATATCAAATGATCACATCACAGATATCGCAGCAGAAAAAACATATGAAACACTGGATATTCTAGGACGTCCGTGTTTTCAATACGAGCCAGTATAAAACACGGATTCCATGGTCGCGATGAATAGCCAAACCCACATCCCTAGACCCTTACGAGAGCTTCAAGCAACCCTACCAATTCTAGAGTTAGGAGACCCGGACTCGACTCCTCGAGTTGGTCTCCCACTGGATTCCAGAACCCGGTGACTTGTGCCCTCCTCCTTAGGACTATCCTAGTGCGGAAAAGTAAATAAAATACAAAGGGTGACATCTTCCGCAACCTGGAAGTGCCCCAATAAAAGAATATTACATACAAGTTTTTACATGAATGAAAATGAAAAACACTCATCTCACATAAAAAAAACCCGGCTATTCAAACACGACGATCCAATACAACATATCCAGCAACACATAACATCACATGTCATCAACGTAAGTAAACATGCGTATCCCAACTATCGTTGACATATAGCAACGAAACCGGCGATATCACATAGTATACTTACGGTCGCAGAAAAGAAAGTGTAAAACTACAACAGTTGGAATCCGCAAGCTCTATAGACATCACATGCCTAATTAAATGAATTCCTTAGACATCGCATGCCTAACAATTATAAACCTCGCATTTTTTTTCTCATTATCGAAAACTCTTTTCAATATCAAGTCGGGGAATTCAATAAGATTCCCGACATCCTGATCAAATGCTCGTCGCAAACTTCAGTAGACGGCTGCACCCCCGATGCCGCCGACGAAGTGCACCAAGGCGGAACACCGCTGCCGCGAGCACCCGAACGGATGCTTTCGGCGACGGGGTTCTCCTACAGTCACTTGGTCGGGGATATGGAGTGAGGCTGTCTATTAAGTTTACCCGGCGAGTATCCGCGTACGCTACGTGATTGCGACGGACTTTTGATCACATCAAAATTCCGTGGCAACCGATCAAGTGAGACTAAACCTCAAGATTTGTAACATTCATTCAGTTATCTCATGACTACTTGTGAATTCCAATTATTGTATCACATTCCGGATAAATAGAAAATGTCAAACTTTCCGATTGAACAATCGAACACCCAAGTTTTCCCGAAACAGCTCAACACATGAAACAAGTTTAAAAACATTCACTTCATGCCTCAGTACCAACGGTCCAGCCGCAGAAGGGTCAAGCCAATGCCTCACATGTGGCACGCCGTACTGCCCCAAACCCTAAGGTTCAAAGGGCAGTTCAAGATGGTCACATAATCGAGTTAAGGTTTGTTGTCTTCTAGAGGGACCATCGCGTTACTTGCACTACTTAGAACGTCATTAAACTACGGAAAGATCCAACACTTGAAAATTTCCCGGCAGGGCAAAAAGTGGGTATTTATATCCGGTCGAACTTTTTAACATATTCAAAAATTATCCGGAAAACACATACACCTCTGTGTAGGACTCTAAAGACTCGTCAATATGCCGGCAGCAGGTAATGATCATATCAAACACCCACAAGCCGAAAGCGGTCTGCTAAACGTAACGGCCACCCGAGTATTGAGCGATCAGAAGATCGACGAGCAAGCCCGCTCACACTCCAGTGAATCCAACCAGTAACACTTACCGCACTGTCCGGTCTGATCGTTTGATATGTCGCATATCTCGCCTAGGGGTGGTAAACATCAGACCCCAGTAGCTCGATAAGTCGTGTCGATATGAGGTCTATAATAGTTCGAGAAACTACTGGTAACACTTACCAGTAAATCTCAGCAACCCTGGCCAGGGATTTTAGGTTATAGCCAATCGAACACAGCGCAACATCAACTCCCTATACCGGGAGAGACGAATCCCCTCCTATCGCTCATTGCTTCCATGTGATTCGGGACTATACCCAAAAACCACCGTTTTGCACGCTCTCTTGGACATGGTAAGGTGGAAATCAAAGCACAGTGGGAATCACACAAGACTCTATGACGATCTCGGGTCTACAGACTAACCTGTACCAGTGTCACCAGAGAACTGCCATCTGACGTAAGGTATAATACCATCTGGGAGTTCTCGACGAGTCCGTCCAGTGTACCCCGTCTCTGCTGAGCACCCATATATCATCTCTGATGTCAAACACCAATGGATATGGGATCATCCATCACCCATCTGTATGGGTCGAGAACGTATACGCTAGTCTACTCTGGTATATCGATGCCCCGTCTCGATACACCCACGACTAGGGACCTTGAAGGATGTACTTATGGACTACCATGTCCCCACTAGTATAATCCGCATCATAGTCCAGGTAGTCAAGTACACATCCTAAGGGCTTTACCAACATGTAACAGAGAGACAATCAGTGTACACGTTAAGGTAAAGAGTAACCAGATAGCATACTATCATGTCGAGCAAGAAAGTCCTCCCTATATATGTCCAAGCATCCACTACAATATACATCCTATGTACAGTAATGGCCTCTAGGGCATACATATAACTAACAGTTATGACTCATCGGGGCTCCAAATTGAGCCTAACCTCAAGTAAAAAGCACCACGGCAAATACCTAACGCTTGTTCTTCCGACGGTAATATTAATGCTCCAACCTAAGAAGATTACATGATGATGTCTTGTCCAGCCTCAGTAGGGATCAGAGACATGATAGTCGCGGGACTACTCGAATAGCGGCTTAAAAACTGTATATCAAGGAATACATCAGCCAACGCGATGGTACCACGGACTGAAACCCCAGTACCACAAACTTAACGGAACCCTGTCATAAAAGAATGGGGGTTATCTATATACAACGTTAAGACAAGTTTACCTTTAAAGCCAAGAGAGGTAAACTAAAAACACTCCGAAATGAGTACATAAACTAGAGACTCTGGAATGGGTGAATAAACTACAGACTCCGAAATGAGTACATAAACTAGAGTCTCTCTAATGAGTACATAAACCAGAAACTCTAAAATGAGTGAATAAACTAAAAACTCCGAATTGAATATGTAAACTAGAGACTCCGAAATGACTACATAAACCAGAGACTCCGAAATGAGTGAATAAACTACAAACTCCGAAATGAGTGCGTAAACTAGAGACTCCGAAAAGAGTGAATAAACTAAAAACTCCGAAATGTGTAAATAAACTACAAACTACGAAATGAGTAAATTAACTAATCCGCGCCGAGCCAATACATCAAGAGATAGAAAGGTGCAAGCATAAAATAAAATATGTCCTTTATTCATAAACCAAAATGAATACAAGATAAAAAAAAATGGGGAAAAATACAGCGACAAAAAGTGTTAAGATGGTGGATGATTCAATAAGCCAGCTAGAACATCATTTTTTTGTCGGACATCCGCCTCAAGCTTTATCAGCACCGCAAGCTAATCCCCTGTCTGTACTTGTTGTTGTTGATATAAAGAAAACCGATGCTCAAGCTCCTTCTCAGCAGTTTTCTGAGTCTCAACCATTTTGCGCGTAAAAGTGACAGCTTTATCGAGATCCACCACCCCCATAATTGCCTCTTGAAGAACTCACCAAATTTCATAGGACCAAGTAGTTTTGGTTGTGAGCTGGGTTTAAAGTTCCCCCAAAGCCTTCGAGGCCAGTTGCCTCTCCGAAAATTTCTGGTTGAGCCTTTTCTCACAAGATCGAAGGTTGGCCGCACATCGATCATTCTATTCATGCAATTTGGCCTTTACAGATAAGATATCATAAGGAAGGCGTATGCATTCGACTCCATGTACAGAAGCCTCCAATCCACGGCAATACTTAACCTAAGTATGCATCAGTGTCTCGTCATGGTAGGTGGCAAGGATGGACAAAGAAGCATTAGCTTCGACAGCAAATTCCTCTGCAATGACGGAAGTGCCGGTGCAGAGATCTTCGATAAGAGTGGCCAGTGAATGTAGACTCTGCTTCAACATCCTTTTAGATATACGTCTGGCATAAGAGCACGGCGGCATGCAAATATGGGACTCATATGGAGTTAGGGTTAGCAGAACTATAAAGATATATATATGGTTAGTCGCCTTTCCTAACGGGGAATAAGTAAAAGAATATCGGGGCTAAAGTTTTACTTACCCATGGTCTCGAAAGGAAAATCTGAGTAATCCCCAGGCCCATCAAGAATCTCAACTTCGTCATCAGCCTGTCGGATTATGGTTCAATGTAAAGGGCACGTCAGTATCGCTATGGAAATATAATACGAAAGGAAAGGGAATACCAACCATGGCCTGAAGAAAGGATGATGCGCTAGGGGTATCGCGTACTTGGCCGGCATGTTAAGTAGATGTAAGAAGGTTTCCTTCGGAGAACGATCCATAATTGAGGACGCCAACTCCTACAATTCTGGGAGAAAAAAATGGTTAGACATGTCGAAAGATCGTTAAACAGAAAGTAAGATATAAGATTACCTTCAATACTTCGTCCATTCTGGACCAAAAGGACGATAGCCTCAAGAATGTCCTTTACATTCTTCGATGCGCCACTGGTAATATTTTCAGAGTCTATAGCTGGTCTAGTAACCTCCATCGAAAGGGATAAAAATCATCACTGGAGTTTCTAAGGCACTAATTGGGCTCGAAACTGCGCCCGCCGCAGAAGGCCTTAAAAAAGAAAATGTGTAAAGATGAATGAAACATGAAAGAAATATAAATCATTTACTGAAAAGGATGTAAATGGTACATACCTATATGCCAAGGAGCCTGAAGTATAGCCTTTTCAAGCCTCTGCCCTTTTCTGGTTAACCACGCTCATCGTGCTTCGATCGAAGATATAGCCCTACTCGCTTTCAGAGCAGCCTCATCTTCAGAAGCGACCAATATTGGTTGTTTAAGATCCTTTTCTTCTATCGGTGTTAAAGGAATTGTCAGTGACATAGCAGCAGCCGAATCGACATCATGGAACTCGAAAGGAGGGAAACCTCCCTTCTTAAGGTGCACATTTTCGGTCTCATCCTATGACCGCTTAAGAGTTTCGGCCTAATGAGCGGCCTCCTCAGCAGATGTACCAGGAAAAAGAAGGCCATCATCTAGTCTGTGCGTATGCATAGGCTCATCACAAATGAGAGACTCAGGCTCGAGTAAGGTGTCGATTAAACGCACAGCCGACTTCTTTCACTTTTTAGAGCCCGAGCAAGCACTCGCAGAAGGACGCTTCCTCCCTCTAGGCACCTTTACACGGCGTTGCCCAATTTCATCTTCAGGATCCGAATTTGATGATGCCACAACTTGTGCATTATCAGGAGCCCCTGCGCCGGCTCCAGTGTGAACTGGCATACCAGCAATATGGGGGACCGACTCTGATCGAGCAGCTTTCCGGAATAATCACTGAATCGATGTTTCTCATAGTAGCACGAACAACCTGTAGTGTTCCTTAGCACTCTCACTGTTGGATATAGTGCCCTAAGAGTCAATTATTGGATCGTAAGCACGTGATTGCATTGATTGAGGGAGGACCTATACCGGTAGGACAGTCTTACTCAAGATGATAGTATGCTATCTGGTTTATCTTTATCATCGTGTACTGCTTTAGGTTACCTTACAGGTCACTATTGTGCATTGATAGAGCCCTTAGGATTCTTTCTTGACGGCCAGCAGTATGATGGCGATCATATACGTGGGAGCTGGGGTCTATAAGCACATCCTTAGTCGTAGGAGTTTTCGAGACAGGGCGTCGATACTCCAGAGTAGACTAGTGTATGCAGTCGAGACCCCGACGAGGGGCGGTGGCCGGTCTCAAAAGCCACTGGTGTCAGTTGGTTCACCTAAGATGTATACAGGTGCTCATTGGGTTATGAGTACACCACACAGGACTCGCGGGGAACATGCAAGTTGGTCTTATACCAGACGTCAGATAGCAGTTCCCTGGTGACATGTGTACAGGTTAGTTCATCGATCTAAGATCGTCATTTATCTCGTGTGAGTTCCTACTGTACTTTGATTACTACCTTACCACGGCTCAAAGAAGTCATGGAAACAGGTTTTAGTTGGGTACAGTCCCGAGCCACATAGAGGCAGTGAGCGGATCTGCAGGGGTTCGTCTCTCCCGGTATTGGGGGTGAGGTCGCGCTGCGTCTAGGAGAGCCATTACATAAAGCCCTCGGCCGAGCCAGGAGATTTACTGGTAGGTATTCCAGCAGTATCTTAGTGTGTTCTGGGCTACACTCCGACACGACTTGTACCGCTTTTGGGGGTCTGACTTTTACCAACCCCCTAGGCCCGCCATGCGATACTCATAGACGAACGGACCGGACTGTATGGATATTGTCACTGACAGGCTCAGTAGGGTGTCAGGATGAGTTTGCTCATCGACGTCCCTTTTGGTCAATACCTGGTAGCCTGTTACGTATGGCTAATACCTCTGACGTGCTAGTGGTTAAATCTACAGCCAAAGTGTTGACGAGTCTTTAGAGTCCACCACAGACAGTTTCTCAAGTTTCGGGCGAAACCCTGTAGAGGCTGTATGGAGATATGGCAGGGTTCGATCATATACGTGCGGTATTGCACGGATCATGATCGGACGGATAATACTAGCGGGCTTTAGTTTAGGCCGGATCCTTATATTGTACAGTGTAGATTTTGTCTCATTCCATTTGTATTCAGTCGCAATACAAATGCGGGTATGTATATACAGTCACGGGGTTTTCCTGTAATTTATTACGGGATCAGTTTTTGGAGTTGCCAGTTTGCATTCCGTTTCGGCCAGTTTTTCTTTGTTCCTTCACGGCCGGATTTTTGTGAAGGGAGGGGTTTATTTGCAAGTGTGCAAATTATCAAATATGGAGGGTTCTTTGTGGCATTTGGATTATGATGGTTCAAGCATCTTATGATGCTTTTCTTCTTCTCATTATTGTTTGCATGTATGAGATAGGATTGGATTTGAAATGAGTGTGACAAATATTCCTCAATATCATCACATTTGTTATGATCACCTCTTGCTTTTACTACAATCACCTCCCTTCATTGCTTTTGCTCTCTCCTCTTCATTCTTATGATGAGGCCGACCACTTTAGAGAGATGGAGATTGATTTTGGGGTGTGGGAAATTTCTTCATCTCATTCCATGCTTGTATCAAAAATCTCAAAAAGTTCATTTCCTCTTGCTCATTATTCTTCTCCTCCATCACATGGCAATTTCAACCCCAATAGAGACAAACTATTCTACACTAGCCTACAGCATTTCTTGGACACGTCGACTCGCCAACTTCGTGCCCGAGTTGCTTCGGTCCAGAGGTGGGAGACCGTAAAAGAACCCGGCGATGTGGTGCCCTTTCCGACGAGGAGGTGAAGATCAGAGATTCCGCGAGGAGATCGGGACGGAGGCCGAAGACCGAAGGACACGGATCGCTCGGTATAGCATTCTATCCCATCTCTTGTTAGCTAGCATTAGGTTAATGGTTACGATCAGTGTTTTTAGGATGCGGTAGTGCCGGTTTAAAGTCAAGAAAATTTTCGTTTCCGTATTTTGGCCTCGGACAGACGGCCGGGGCGCTACCGTAGTCCTACATGGTATTAGAGCCACACCATTAACCCAGTCTATCTTACTCTAACGTGTTTACAAGTTCGATCGACGGATTTTCCGAAAACCCGATTTCTAAAGTACAGTTTCTGTCGAATTTTTCCAGGGCTCTAAAAATTATTTGGTACATTGTAAAAATACGAGCAGGGTTTTTTAAGCATTTTTTGAAAATTTGGTTGCATGACGTCACTATTCCACCGCGGAACCGCGGCCAAACCCACGCATTGGCCGCGGTTCCGCCGCCACTTTAACTCTTCACAACACCAAATATTTTACAGTGGGCTTCTGACTTGGAAATAGGGTTTTTGGTATATACTGTCTGGGCCCAGATTTTCTTTAAGTGCTACAGTTGTGCTTAGGTCCCACTTCGGTAAATTTAGTCAATCGAAAATTTTAAACATGTCAGTTCACAGTATTTACGTTATATCTGCGACCGTGAATGTCACTTGATCTATAAATCCTGTCTAACAGCTATAGCCCTTTTAGACGGATTTGCGAACGTGACATTCGCGTTGATGTTCTGTGTTGTGCTGTGATGTTGCGGATTTGTTGTTGTGGATAGCCAGGTTGCAATGGTAGTACACTTTTGGTATTATGTACATTTGATATTGCGGGGCGAGCGTCCGACATGTGGACTGCCGTCACTGCCTTTTTGTATATTATTCTTTTAGGGCACGACCGGGCTGAGGTCGATGTACCCGTTGTATGTATATTTTACTTTCTGTACTAGGATTACCCCGCGGAGGGGTGCACGGATAGCCGGGTTCTAAAGGGCAACGGGCCCGCATCTCATGGCGTTGAGACGGAGGGGGCTTCACTCTAGAATTGGCGGGCCGTTCGCCACATTCGTAAGGGGTACAGGTTGACCCAAGGAGGGGTGCTCAAGTTACCGGATTCCGTGAACTGCTGGGTGGTCCATTCACTTGCTGAAGGGGGCTGCCTCGCTTCAGGTTTTCGCGGGTATCTTGCCGCGCCCGTAGGGATCTAGGATTTCATTGCACATGCTATCCACACCGTTAGTTATATGTATGCCGTAGAGGCCATTACTGTACATAGGATGTATATGGTAGTGGATGCTGGGACATATATAGGGAGGACTTTCTCGCTCGACATGATAGTATGCTATCCGGTTACTCTTTACCTTAAGGTGTATGCTGATTGTCTCTCTGTTACATGTTGGTAAAGCCCTTAGGATGTGTACTTGACTACCTGGACTATGATGCGGATCATACTAGTGGGGACATGGTGGTCCATAAGTACATCCTTCAAGGTCCCTAGTCGTGGGTGTATCGAGACGGGGCATCGATATACCAGAGTAGACTAGCGTGTACCTTCTCGACCCATACAGATGGGCGATGGATGATCCCATATCCATGGGTGTTTGACATCAGAGATGATATACGGGTGCTCAGTGGAGACTGGGTACACTGGACGGACTCGCCGAGAACTCCCAGATGGTATTATACCTTACGTCAGTTGGCAGTTCTCTGGTGACACTGGTACAGAGTAGTCTGTTGACCCGAGATCGTCATAGAGTCTTGTGTGGTTCCCACTGTGCTTTGATTTCCATCTTACCACGTCCAAGAGGGCGTGCAAAACGGTGGTTTTTGGGTATAGTCCCGAGTCACATGGAGGCAATGAGCGATAGGAGGGGATTCGTCTCTGCCGGTATAGGGAGTTGATGTTGCGTTGTGTTCGATTGGCTATAACAGGAAATCCCTGGCCAGGGTTGCTGAGATTTACTGGTAAGTGTTACCAGTAGTTTCTCGAAATGTTATAGACCACATATCGACACGACTTATCGAGCTATTGGGGTCTGACGTTAACCACCCCTAGGCGAGATATGCGACATATCAGACGATCAGACCGGACTGTACGGTAAGTGTTATTGGTTGGATTCACAGGAGTGTGAGCGGGCTTGCTCGTCGATCTTCTGATCGCTCAATACCTGGTTGGCCGTTACGTTTAGCAGACCGCTTGCGGCTTGTGGATGCTTGATATGATCATCATCTGCTGCCGGCGTATTGACGAGTCTTTAGAGTCCTACACAGAGGTTTCCTGGCTCAAGCAAAACGAAATAGGAGCACATATGAGATATGTGCGGGACCGAGAATAATACCAGTATGTGATACTGTATTCGATTCTCGCGATGTGACATTGATCGGTTGTATGCGATATAGCCGGGTTATCGGATCAAGTGTTGATTCGATAAGTTGTTACTAATGATACTAGTCGGTTATATGCGATATGACCGGATCGTTAAATCAAGTGTTGATTTAATGATTTAATGCATAATTATATATTTGATATATTACTTTGCATTAACTAGTATCGGTTCACTTTAAATGGATTTTCTCGCTCGGGTGTGCGCATTGCATATGCGATATGATTTTGTGCACATGCTTGTATCATGTTTGATGATACATGCCTTTTTAATTAAGTGTATAGAATTAAACCTTGGTTAATGGAATGGTTAGGGTTTACTATTTGCTTATCCATTTTATTCATTTATTTATTAATCTTTTTCTTATTGATAAAAGGAAATGAAATGATAAAATGGTGGCATTTCTTTTGCACATTCATGAAGCTTCAAGAATGCTTTGACCTGATGACCATTTTGTTTTTAGCTTAACCCTAACCATTGCATTAAAACATGATTTGTTCTCTACACTTAACTATGGTCATGTTATGATAAGGATTGATTATTCTTTTCCTTTTGTTTAATTAACTTATCATAACATAATGCTTCTTCTTCTTCATCTTCTTCACTTGAAGAAGCTTGCTTCATCAATGGTGATTGATGAAAACAAGTGAGAAATCCAATTCTAAAGTGAACCCACTTTCTATTTTTTCATCCCCTACCTCTTGCCAAGTAGTATAAGGTGTTTCCTTCACAAGTTTTCATGGCTTGGTGAAGGTGGAGCTTGATCTAGCGATGCCTCGATGTAGATTATCTTCGGCATGGACATCGACGACCTAGCTCGCCTATTCTCCGATGAAGCCGACGCTAGAGCCCGGGATTGTATGAGGACAGCGAGGAGACTTCATTGCGGAGCTATGGAGGTGGAGAACCAGATCTACAAAGGTTGTATTTCCGTATTCTTGTAGTTAAGTGTTAACTAGTTTCTTTTTCACCTAGAAATTTAGCCAACGATCCGTTCCAGGGTTTCTCGGCACCGTTTCAATTTGAAATTGGCATGGTTGATGCCTTGTGAGACCTCATTAGGATGCCTAGGAACCCTACAGTGGTATCAGAGCCTAGCTAGAGCCTTAGGCGAAGTCTAGACGGAGTTTGAAGTCCGAACGAACCGAAACCCCAAAAATTTCCATGCTCTCTGGACATTTTCTAAAATCGTGGTTTTTTCTAGATTAAAAATATTCAGAAAACTCAGCAGGAAGATCTAAGGATTACTGCAAAATTCGAACACCTAATTCCTTAATTTCGCCGCGGATCCGCGGCATGAGCATGCTCATGCGGCGGTTCCGCGGCCACTTTGGCTTTTTGTGCATCGAATTTTGCACCTTAATTCTTAGTTCCCAGTGGTGTTTTTTCTGGGAATTTTTAATATGTTTTCCAGAGTTGAATTTTTTGGGTTGTTTTGGGGATTCAAATGTTCGACCGGATTATCAAATTTTTTCTGTGTGGCTTTCCGGATAAATTTTAGAATATGTTAAAAAGTTCGACCGGATATAAATACCCAACTTTTCCCCTGTCGGGAAATTTCCAAGAGTTGGATTTTTCCGTAGTTTAAAGATGTTCTAAGTAGTGCAAGTAACGCGATGGTCCCTCTAGAAGACAACAAACCTTAACTCGATTATGTGACCGTCTTGAACTGCCCTTTGAACCTTCGGGTTTGGGGCAGTACGGCGTGCCACATGTGAGGCGTTGGCTTAACCCTTCTACGGCTGGACCGTTGGTACTGAGGCACGAACTGAATGTTTTTAGACTTGTTTCATGTGTTGATCTGTATCGGGAAAACTTGGGTGTTTGAATGCTCGATCGGAAAGTTTAACATTTTCTATTTATCTGGAATGTGATACAACAATTGGAATTCACAGATAGTTATGAGATAACTGAATGAATGTTATAAACATAGCAGTTTAGTCTCACTTGATCGGTTGCCACGGAATTTTGATGTGATCAAAAGTCCGTCGCAATCACGTAGTGTACGCGGATACTCGCCGGGTAAACTTAATAGACAGCCTCACTCCATAGCCCCTACCAAGTGACTGTAGGAGAACCCCGTCGCCGAAAGCATCCGTCCGGATGCTCGCGGTAGCGGTGTTCCGCCTTGGTGCACTTCGTCGACGGTATCGGGGGTGCGGCCGTCTACTGAAGTTTACGACGAGCATTCGATCAGGATGTCGGGAATCTTGTTGAATTGCCCGACTTGATATTGAAAAGTGTTTTCGATAATGAGACTAAAATGCGGGGTTTATAATTGTTAGGCATGCGATGTCTAAGTAATTCATTTGATTAGGCATGCGATGTCTAAAGAGGTTGCGGATTCCAACTGTTGTAGTTTTACACTTTCTTTTCTGTGACCGTAAGTGTAATATGTGATATCGCCGTTTTCGTTGCTATATGTCAACGACAATTGGGATGGATATATTTACTTACGTTGATGACATGTGATGTTATGTGTTGCTGGATATGTTATATTGGATCGTCGTGATTGAATAGCCGGGGGTATTTATATAAGATGAGTGTTTTTCATTTTCATTCATGTAAAAACTTGTATGTAATATTCTTTTATTGGGGCGCTTCCAGGTTGCGGAAGTTGTCACCGTTTGTATATTATTTACTTTTCTGCACTAGGATAGACCCAAGGAGGGGAGCACAAGTAACCGGGTTCTGGGGTCCAGTAGGAGACCAACTCGAGGAGTCGAGTCCGGGTCTCCTAACCCTAGAATTGGTAGGGTTGCTTGCCGCTCTCGTAGGGGTCTAGGGGTGTGGGTTTGGCTATTCATCGCGACCGTGGAATCCGTGTTTTATACTGGCTCGTATTGAAAGCACGAACGTCCTACTATATCCAATATTTCATATGTTTCTTCTGCTGCGATATCTGTGATGTGATCATGTGATATGTTCTGTGATAGATACAGTATATAGTATATATGATATATTATATAGGCGTTACTTATGTTTTACACCCGCGCTAGCCCTGCCCCGCTCTGCCGTTAGTTACCTAACCTAACGGTGCACGAGGGGACATCGAGGCGAATGCGGATGGCATAAGTGTACGTCGTATTTATCTGTGATGTTTAGGTAATTTAAATGATGGGACTTCATTAATGAAAGAAAAGAAACCTAAGATGTTGTAGAATTGAATTTCAAAATAAAACAGGTAGCTACAGTTCTTGCTTTGCACAGTGATATATATGATATATCCCGCACCTCATTCGACGAGGAAAGGACCGACGATCCCTTCACCGGGAGTGACTCCTTTAGCAAAACTAGAAAAGCCTCAAAAACACTCCATTTAAAAATTCATTCGATTCTACAACGATATCAAGTTCATTACGCAATAGGTTTTCAGAAAAACCTGTCGTAGCCCTCCGTCATTTCAGATAAGTACTAGTTAGTATTCGTGCTGCGGTTGTTTGGCATGCGTCAAGGCGTAGTGTATGGTAGCTAACTAGTGCTTATGTGCTAGCATACGATGCGATTGGATTAGGGTATTCGTACGGCGTTGTTTGGCATGCGTCAAGGGTCGTGCGGGTGGGTTTAATTCAATCAAGAAATGTACGGGTTGAACTTGACTAGCAGACTATGGGTTATTTGGCATGCGTCAAGGTCATAGCGAGCTAGGGGCAAAATATTATCGGGAATTTCAAGTGTTGAAATTTGCAATGAGATTGCATACCTTCTATGAGATAGTTGGATCCCGATACCCGCTGCGAGTAAATTTTACTCCTGGGAGAGTTTTATACATTACAATTAGCCGATCAAGTAGGTGTCTAGAAAGGTGTTAACGAGGTTGCGCCTCTGGGAAAACGAGGTTTACATTAATTAGGTTCGTGCGAAAGCACGGGGGACCTCCCTCACAGTACCGACACTGGCCTGGCTGAAAGATTGGCGAACTTGTAGTGTGTAATTAATCCCGGCTAGTCTTTCCTTTTAGGGTTTGAAGGAAGATTTGATAAAAAGCAGTGGGAGCCATCCTGATTAGATAAAATAATAACCAATCTATTCTTGCAAGAGCTCACGCTGAGTGTTTTCTTCTCTCTCTCTCCTGGTAGCGACCATATCATGCCTTAATCAAGATAATAATACGGAATATTGACCGAACCCGCTTGTTATACTGAGCTGGGGAACGTTGGTCCCGCTCCAACTTATAAGTGTTATAAGACAGAGCAGGAAATTGGGGATTACCAGAATTCCCGTGCCGCCCAAACGAAGAGAGTGCATGCTGATGTATCATCTTCGGGTATGTTCATTATATAGAACTGTTTCTCAGTATCCTTTACGTCCTGGGTATATGATACCGGATTAGGATCCCATACATGTAATCCGTTACATGGGCTACAGAAAGGTAAAGAACTGAGAACGGGTGATAAGTTTCATGAGACAGAAAACGGGGCAAGTGTTGCAGCCAAGTCTGTTGGTCACTGTCACCCTGTATTAACAATACATTGATTCTGAACAAATGCTATTAGATACCGAACCTGATATACAAAATCATATCAGTCTCTTTATTAATAAAGAAAGGATATAATTTTGTATTGATGGATAATGTTTTGAACATTTCCTATATCAAAAGTTGATCGGTTCAGGCACGTTATCTAAAAGCATTAACATTCTAAATCAAACTACAGTTCTTAGTATATAAAACACACACAAGAGGAAGAGTTCAGAAATAAACGATTCCTTCTTGAGGCATTGTAGACTAGGTCATGTCAATGCGACCCGACTTGCTTAAGTTACATTTAGATGCATATTTAAATCAGTTTGAATTTACATCTTATGAAACTAGCGAGTCATGTCACAAAGATATAATGACCTTAGCTCAGTTTATTGGAAACAGAGAAAGATTTAGTAAACTCTTGGGATTGATACATGATGATGTATGTAAGATCCCCTGTCTGCACATGCCAAGACCGGTCCTTTATACTTCATTGCATTCTCTGATGATCTCTCGAGATTCAGACCTATGTTCCTGTTGAAACACAAGTCCGAACCTTCTAAGATATTCACAGAATATAAGTTAGAAGTAGAGAACCGAAATACGGGTATAAGTATTATGTCCTTTGATGAGATCAAGGAGGAGAATACTTGAGCACGGAAATCCTGGTCTATTCTAAAGGAGAATGAGATTCTCTCTCAGCATTACTCCTCCGTATACACCATAACACGATGGTATATCGGGGCGGAGCAATAGCACCCTATGTGATATGGTGTGCTTTATGATGAGTACTACTGAGTTTCCTATTTCCTTTTTGGGAGTTATGCACTTATGAAGTTGCATACCTATTGAATAGGGTTCGAATCGAATCAGTGCCTACCACTTCATATGTGATATGGAAAGGGAAAAGCCCATATCTTAAGTTGGTTAAGATTTGGGGTTGTCCGGGCTATGTCTAAAAGCATAATCCAGACAAACTCGAGGCAAGGTCTGTTATGTAGAACTGGAATAGTTCCAGCTATACAAGCTACAGCTGATGATTTGATAGAACCAAAGGATTCAGTAGATTCCAACGAACCTCAGCCTCTCCGCCGATCTAGTAGGGTTCCTCACCCACCTGAGAGATACTTCGGTTTCTCTATGACAGTGGGAGCGAGGATTGCATCATGAGATGATGACCCAACTAGTTTCGAGTTGGCCATCAGGAGTAAGACTCTGTAAGAATGGCTGGATGCTTAGCGATCTGAGATGGAATCCATATACACCAACAAAGTATGGACTTTGGTTGCTATATCTGAAGGGTTAAATCCCCATCAGGAGCAAGTATATCTTAAGAAGATTACTTGGTGTAGATGGAAAAGTTGAGACTTTCAAAGCTAGACTTGTTAAAGGTTTACATCATTGACCAGGTGTGGATCATGATGAAACTTTTTCTAAGGATCTATGCTTAAGTCCATCCAGATCCTACTTGCCACGGCTACATACTATGACTACGATATCTGGTGGTTGGGTGTCATGACTGCTTTTCTAAATGATGATTTGGAAGAGAGCATCTATAAGTACACAGCCAGAGGGCTTCGTAGACAGTGGGAGCAGCGGAAACGTGTGCAAGATGCTTTATAGGATAAAGCGGGCATCGCGGAGTTGGAACATCTGTTTTGATGTGGTAGTCAAAGAGTTTGACTTCATCAAAATGGTAGATGAACCTTGTATATACAAGAAGGTAGTAGGGAGTATGGAAGTGTTCCTCGTAGAGTACGTGGATGACATACTCTTGATAGGGAAATAGTTTCCTATGCTACGCTCGGTCAATCTCCGCTTATCACAAGGATTCTCCACAGAGGATCAAAATGATACCTCCTAAATCCTGAGTTTTCATCTATGAGATAGATGTAGTTGGATGTTAGGATACTCACTAGATGTAGTGAGATGGTATCAATCGATCCTGAGGAGAATTACTGGAAGGGTTCCAGGGTGATAAAAACGACTGAATGTCAGTCACAGGCATTGTCTTTACCCTCAGTAAAGGGACGGTATGTTGGAAGAGTTCCAAGCTAGATACCGAGACATACTAGACGATTAAGGATGGATACATCGCTACTTAATATGCTACCAAAGAGGCTGTCTGGGTGTATATTAGTTCATGAAATGAACTTATTTCCTCCCATTGTATGACAATGGTGTTGTGGCTTATGCCAAGGAACGTCTGTCCCATCAGTGATCCAGACATATTCTAAGGCAGTATCACCTGATCATGGAGATGGTTGATCTCCAAGGAGATCGAGGTATGGAGAGCAGACTCAGAGGACAACACAGCGGATCCACTCACAAAGGCCTTTTCCCAGAGAGAGACTTTCATGGGATGGTTGAGTATGAGATACTGCAACCACTGCTACAGATGGACCTAGTGCAAGTGGGAGATTGTTAGTTATATGTATGCCCTAGAGGCCATTACTGTACATAGGATGTATATGATAGTGGATGCTGGGACATATATAGGGAGGACTTTCTCGCTCGACATGATAGTATGCTATCTGGTTACTCTTTACCTTAACATGTATGCTGATTGTCTCTCTGTTACATGTTGGTAAAGCCCTTAGGATGTGTACTTGACTACCTGGACTATGATGCGGATCATACTAGTGGGGACATGGTGGTCCATAAGTACATCCTTCAAGGTACCTAGTCGTGGGTGTATCGAGACGGGGCATCGATATACCAGAGTAGACTAGCGTGTACCTTCTCGACCCATACAGATGGGCGATGGATGATCCCATATCCATTGGTGTTTGACATCAGAGATGATATACGGGTGCTCAGTGGAGACTGGGTACACTGGACGGACTCGCCGAGAACTCCCAGACGGTATTATACCTTACGTCAGATGGCAGTTCTCTGGTGACACTGGTACAGAGTAGTCTGTTGACCCGAGATCGTCATAGAGTCTTGTGTGGTTCCCACTGTGCTTTGATTTCCATCTTACCACGTCCAAGTGGGCGTGCAAAACGGTGGTTTTTGGGTACAGTCCCGAGTCACATGGAGGCAATGAGCGATAGGAGGGGATTCGTCTCTCCCGGTATAGGGAGTTGATGTTGCGCTGTGTTCGATTGGCTATAACAGGAAATCCCTGGCTAGGGTTGCTGAGATTTACTGGTAAGTGTTACCAGTAGTTTCTCGAAATGTTATAGACCTCATATCGACACGACTTATCGAGCTATTGGGGTCTGACGTTAACCACCCCTAGGCGAGATATGCGACATATCAGACGATCAGACCGGACTGTACGGTAAGTGTTACTGGTTGGATTCACAGGAGTGTGAGCGGGCTTGCTCGTCAATCTTCTGATCGCTCAATACCCGGGTGGCCGTTACGTTTAGCAGACCGCTTGCGGCTTGTGGATGCTTGATATGATCATCATCTGCTGCCGGCGTATTGACGAGTCTTTAGAGTCCTACACAGAGGTTTCCTGGCTCAAGCAAAACGAAATAGGAGCGCATATGAGATATGTGCGGGACCGAGAATAATACCAGTTTGTGATACTGTATTCGATTCTCGTGATGTGACATTGATCGGTTGTATGCGATATAGCCGGGTTATCGGATCAAGTGTTGATTCGATAAGTTGTTACTAATGATACTAGTCGGTTATATGCGATATGACCGGATCGTTAAATCAAGTGTTGATTTAATGATTTAATGCATAATTATATATTTGATATATTACTTTGCATTAACTAGTATCGGTTCACTTTAAATGGATTTTCTCGCTCGGGTGTGCGCATTGCATATGCGATATGATTTTGTGCACATGCTTGTATCATGTTTGATGATACATGCCTTTTTAATTAAGTGTATAGAATTAAACCTTGGTTAATGGAATGGTTAGGGTTTACTATTTGCTTATTCATTTTATTCATTTATTTATTAATCTTTTTCTTATTGGTAAAAGGAAATGAAATGATAAAATGGTGGTATTTCTTTTGCAAATTCATGAAGCTTCATGAATGCTTTGACTTGATGACCATTTTGTTTTTAGCTTAACCCTAACCATTGCATTAAACCATGATTTGTTCTCTACACTTAACTATGGTCATGTTATGATAAGGATTGATTATTCTTTTCCTTTTTTTTAATTAACTTGTCATAACATAATGCTTCTTCTTCATCTTCTTCACTTGAAGAAGCTTGCTTCATCAATGGTGATTGATGAAAACAAGTGAGAAATCCAATTCTAAAGTGAACCCACTTTCTATTTCTTCATCCTCTACCTCTTGACAAGTAGTATAGGGTGTTTCCTTCACATGTTTTCATGGCTTGGTGAAGATGGAGCTTGATCTAGCGATGCCTCGACGTAGATTATCTTCGGCATGGACATCGACGACCTAGCTCGCCTATTCTCCGATGAAGCCGACGCTAGAGCCCGGGATTGTATGAGGACAGCGAGGAGACTTCATTACGGAGCTATGGAGGTGGAGAACCGGATCTACAAAGGTTGTATTTCCGCATTCTTGTAGTTAAGTGTTAACTAGTTTCTTTTTCGCCTAGAAATCTAGCCAACAATCCGTTCTACGGTTTCTCGGCACCGTTTAAATTTGAAATTGGCATGGTTGATGCCTTGTGAGACCTCATTAGGATGCCTAGGAACCCTACACACACGACCAGGGGAACGTCGGGTTGCAGCTCTATGAAATCTGGGGATTCTAGATTATCTGTACTGTTCTGTGATGCTTATTACATTTCTGTGATGTTGCATTTTATCACGCCTTAAGAGATTATTATATATTGATATATATACTAGTAGATGTTCTATATGTTTTGCATCCGCGCTAGTCCAGTCCCCACTCTGTCGTTAGTTAAGTAACCTAACGGGTGATGACGGGACCCAGTGGCGAATGCGGATGACATGTACGTACATCATTTTTTTTGTTCTTTATTGGTGTGATCAATTGATGGGACTGCATTGATTCGGATCAATGCAAGCTAAACAAACCTATTCTGATGTTGTTGGAACAATTTTCAAAAAGCTGTTATTGCAAGGACGTTCTCTTTTGTTTTGTACAGTGGTATTCGGTTATGAATATCCAGCACCTCAGTCGATGAGGCAATGGCCGAGATCCCTTCACCGGGAGTGACCCCTTGGACAGAAGTTTGCGTCACTGTAATAACTTCACTATAGCCGATTACTTTTTGCTTTGCATCGTGGTATTCAGTTGGAATATCCTGCACCTCATTCTACGGGGAAAGAGCCGAGATCCCTTCACCGGGAGTGACCTCTTTAGCAAAAGTTTTCGTCACTATATTTTTTATAAAAAGGCTATGCAGTTCCTTCAACAATATCAAGTTCATTACGTTAAAGATTTTTTGCCAAAAACCAACCGTAGCCCTCCGTCATTTCTTACGGGTATTGTTTAGTATTCGTGCTGCGTTTATTGACTCCGTCAAGGCGTAGTGTACGGTAGCTAAGTGGTGCTTGTTTGTTGCATAAATGGGATTGGTTAGGACAGTCGTGCGGCCTTGTTGACTCCGTCAAGGGCTCGTACGGGTGGGTTTAATGCAATCCAGATAATGACAGGTTGAACTTGACTAGTACTCTTTGATTTGTTGACTCCGTCAAGGTCACTTGGGTTCTAGCGGGAAAAACACACATCGGGAGTTTCTAAAGAAACTGAAACTTGCCAGGCATGAGCATACCTTCGGGAGTGTGATAATGTGAGTGGATTCCATCACGTTATCATGCGATGATAGTTGGATCCCGATTCCCACTGATGAGTTGGTTTACTCCTCGGGTGATCATGACTAATTCTTCTTTCAGGTTTGGAGGAGAATTTAAGGTTACAGTGGGAGGTTTCCTGATTAGATAAAGTGATAACCATTCTGAAATAGGTTAGAGTGCACGCTGAGTGTTTCTTTTCTCTCTCTCTCTTTGGCAGCGACCATGAGCCCTTGACAATGACTCAGTGACCAAGTTGACCGAACCTTCTTAAAACACTGGATTTTGGATGTCAGAGTTGCATACCTCATTGCCACTCCTACTTTTTACCCTTTTCTCCAGAACACCGCGTATTACTACGAACATCCACTTCCATTAGATAAAACTATCATATGTTTATATACTAACTTGAAGGAATTTATTCGAGAATGGTTTCCGGTTATGGAGAAAACGGATAGGATTATTCAGTTGTCTCTCCCTTTTACCATCTCTCAGGTTGCGAGTGCTCCTTGGATTAGGGGATAGTACACCTGTTACGCTTATTGGATAGTCTTCTTCCAAACCATAGGCAGGTGCCGAACGGTAGGAAATGAAGAAAACCAATTAGTATAACGATGGTGTACAGAAGGTATTATGTAAAGACAAATAAAGGGATTAGTAAGAGGGCAAAGTAAACTGCGGCTGCTATTCACAACCAGACCAAGTATTTCATTACCACTCCCATTTCACCTTTGCATTTCTCCAAAACACTCCGTATCACTACAAAGATCCACAGTTATTTGGATACTCCATCGTATGGTTATAAACGAACTCGAAAGGAACATGTTCCAGTTTGGGGATGGATTCTGGTTCGGGAGAAATATGAATAAGGTTTATTCGGTTGTCTTTTATCTTCACCTTCTCTCGCATTGCGAGTGCTCCTAGGATTAGGACAGTACACCCATTATGCTTATTTGATAGTCTTTTTCCAAACCATAGGCTGGTGCCGAACGGTACGGAAGGAAGAAAACCATTTGGCCTAAAGGGGTGTACAGAAGGTAATAACTGAAGACATATAATGGGATTTGGAGAGATGGCAAAGAAATATGCGGTTACAGTTGTGAATCTGGATAATGGAAGAGGCATTACTATGAATACCTGGATACCCCTTCGAAACATTTACATGTTTCAGTTTCACTGTGTATTGTTAAAAGAAAACCGATTTCCTAATTTGCCCTTGCTCCAGGGTATGTATTTACCAGGTTTGATTCTCACATCTGTATGGTTTTACAGATGATGAGTGGGAGTAAGTTATTGGGAATTGGGTGATCATCCTCATTATATCGGGATTCGTTGTAATTGGTGTTATTTGAGAAAATCGCCTGGGTTGTTTGCCGGAAGGCAAATATTTGGTTTTGAATATCCGTTGTTATGCACCAATTTCAAATTGATATATCTGTACGTCTGTTTTTATAGAGTGAGATATACCATTTTGAAATTATGTCCATGACATTTACCTATATCAGTAGATGGTTAGGTAAGGAGCATTAAACAGCGGTGTAATTCTTCTTAACCATAAGTACAGTTTTCAACCTACGACGCATAGGGTTTGAGTTATTCGACTCAGGGGACTTATACAGAGTATTGTATGTTGTCCAGTGTCCATTAGGACAGAGAGGTTGGTACTCGTACTAGATTCTGTTTACTTGTGACTTCTCTGGGTCTTAGACATATGTTTCGTAGAAACACAAGGACTAAGTTTTGAGAAGTTATAGGTTTAAGAATAGAGTAGAGAACCAGGCGTTGCAAGTATCAAGATTCTTCAAGGTGAACGAAGATGTGGATACTTGTGTATGGTATTCAGTTGATAGTAATGATTAAGAGAACTTGCACTGGAGACAGCTGATCGGCTTCCGTCCTAAGTTGAGTAACGCTGATCGGCTTCCGTCCATTTAGTTGACATGCACTGGAGACAGCTGCATGATTTGAATCTGGTTCAATTAAATCAGTGCCTATGTTTCTTTATTGGATATAGAATAGTTCATATCTTGACATTGTTAAGGTATGGGGAGTTGTCCAGCTTATGCATAAAACCAGACACTGGACAACTCAAGGCACGTTTCTGTAATGGCTGTTTGTAGGTTGACCCGGGCTATGACGAGGGTTGACTTTCTACCAATTGGAAGATCAATAGTGATATTGTTCTTGACTCGCCACAGTTTTAATAAAAATGGATTTTTTTTTCAGAAAACAGTAGTTGGAGTATGGTAGAACTGGAAGTTATTCCATAACCGCAAACGATTACTAAAAATTTGATAAGAACCTAAAGATTCAATCTGGTTTGATACTCCATTAGCCACTCGGCAGATATGGTGGGTAATCTCAGGCACCCGAGAGCTACTCTGGTAGCCTCAAAGAAGGTGACAGGGAGGTTCTTGTTTACCCAGAGTTGCCATTGCTGTTGTTCAAGACTGTGAGACCCAGCAGGAGGATGAGTATAGCGTCGTTCTAGACCAGCTTTAGAAGTGTAGGTGTATATGATTCTGCCAGAGGGTTGTCGTAGTTAGTGGGAGCAGCGGAAGCATAGTGGATAGGTAACTTATGTCTATTTATGGACTAAAGCGGACATAGCAGAGATAGATCATCTATTTTTGATGTGACAGTCATAGGTTTGACTTCATCAGAATAGGGGATGGATCTGTTAAGAAGGTAGTAGGGTATGATGTCCTGGTATTTGGATGAAATACACAGAGTAGGAAGTGAAATTCCTAAACTACGATCGGTTATACTTTGGTTGTCACACAGTGGTTTCTCCACATAGGATATTAATCCAGTCCTGGAGAAACGATCGGAAGCAGTTTTAGAACATAAGTAGATGTTCTAGGGATATGATAACAATAGCCTCATTCGGGAGACGGTTATCATTCCAGGCTTCCAAAGTGACCTGGATGACAGAGTGACTGTCAGAGTTATAATTTTCCCTCTGACGAGGTGCAGTATTTTGGACAGGTGGTCCAAGCGGATACTGAGGGAGGCATGGCGCAGGATACTGATTAAGTTCAGTTGATGATACAGTCTGAGAAGTTTGGATTTAGCTTTCATTTATGAATTAAGTCCCATCAGATATCCAGACACATTCTAAGACAGGTAGTGCTCATTTCGGGAGATGGTTTTCTCCGCGAACTTGAGATTAAGAGAGACATAGAAAAAATATCAGAGCGGATCCACTCACTGAGGCTATTCCTCGAACGCAATAGTTTCGTAAACGAGCTTTGTGAGACTGACTAGTAGAGGAGTTGGGTGTTCGGTATCACACGGGCTGTGAGTATGTGACATCGCAATAATTAGCCTTGAGTGCAAGTGGGAGATTGTTGGATATAGTGCCCTCGGAGTCAATTATCGGATCGCAGGCACGTGATTGCAATGATTGAGGGAGGACCTATACCGGTAGGACAGTCTTACTCAAGATGATAGTATGCTATCTGGTTTATCTTTATTATCGGGTACTGCTTAAGGTGACTTTACAGGTCACTATTGCACGTTGATAGAGACCTTAGGATTCTTTCATGACGGCCAGTAGTATGATGGCGATCATATACGTGGCAGCTGGGGTCTATAAGCACATCCTTAAAAGGTCCCTAGTCGTGAAAGTTTTCGAGACAGTGCATCGATACTCCATAGTAGACTAGTGTATACAGTCGAGACCCCGACGTGGGGCGGTGGGGGCGGTGGCCGGTCTCACAAGCCACTGGTGTCAGTTGGTTCACCTAAGATGTATACAGGTGCTCATTGGGTTATCAGTACACTGGACAGGACTCGCCGGGAACATGCTAGTTGGTCTTATACCTGACGTCAGATAGCAGTTCCCTGGTGACATGTATACAGGTTAGTTCATCGACCTGAGATCGTCATTTGTCTCGTGTGAGTTCCCATTGTACTTTGATTACTACCCTACCACGGCTCAAAGGAGCCGTGCAAACAGGTTTTAGTTTGGTACAGTCCCGAGCCACATGGAGGCAGTGAGCGGATCTGCAGGGGTTCGTCTCTCCCGGTATTGTGGGTGAGGTCGCGCTGTGTTTAGGAGAGCCATTACATAAAGCCCTTGGCCGAGGCAGGAGATTTACTGGTAGGTAATCCAGTAGTATCTCAGGGTGTTCTGGGCTACACTTTGAAATGACTTGTACCGCTTTTGGGGGTCTGACTTTTACCAACCCCCTAGGCCCGCCATACGATACTCATAGACGAACGGACCGGACTGTACGGATATTATCACTGACAGGCTCAGTAGGGTGTCAGGATGAGTTCGCTCATCGACGTCCCTTTTGGTTAATACCTGGTAGCCCGTTACGTATGGCTAATACCTCTAACGTGCTAGTGGTTAAATCCACAGACAAAGTGTTGACGAGTCTTCAGAGTCCACTACAGATAGTTTCTCAAGTTTCGGGCGAAACGCTGTAGAGGCCTAGTTTCTCAAGTTTCGGGTGAAACACTGTAGAGGCCGCATGGAGATATGGCAGGGTTCGATCATGTACGTTCGGTATTGCACGGATCATGATCGGACTGATAATACTAGCGGGCTTTGGTTTAAGCCGGATCCAAGTATTGTACAGTGTAGATTTTTTTCATTGCATTTGTATTTGGTCGCAATACAAATGCGGGTATGTATATACAGTCGCGGGGTTTTCCTGACGGGATCAGCTTTTGGATTTGACAGTTTGCATTCCATTTCGGCCAGTTTTCCTTTGTTCCTTCACGGCCGGATTTTTGTGATGGGAGGGGTTTATTTGCAAGTGTGCAAATTATCAAATATGGAGCGTTCTTTGTGGCATTTGGATTATGATGGTTCTAGCATCTTATGATGCTTTTCTTATTCTCATTATTGTTTGCATTTATGAGATAGGATTAGATTTGAAATGAGTGTGACAAATATTCCTCAATATCATCACATTTGTTATGATCACCTCTTGATTTTACTACAATCACCTCCCTTCATTGCTTTTGCTCTCTCCTCTTCATTCTTATGATGAGGCCGGCCACTTTAGAGAGAGGGAGATTGATTTTGGGGTATGGCAAATTTCTTCATCTCATTCCATGCTTGTATCAAAAATCTCAAAAAGCTCATTTCCTCTTGCTCATTATTCTTCACCTCCATCACATGGCAACTTCAACCCCAACAGAGACAAACTATTCTACACTAGCCTACAGCATTTCTTGGACACGTCGACTCACCAACTTCGTGCCTGAGTTGCCTTGGTCCAGAGGTGGGAGCTCGTAAAAGAACCCGGCGATGTGGTGCCCTTTCCGACGAGGAGGTGAAGACCGGAGATTCCGCGAGGAGATCGGGACGGAGGCCGAAGACCGAAGGACACGGATCGCTCGGTATAGCATTCTATCCCATCTCTTGTTAGCTAGCATTAGATTAATGGTTACGATCCAGGTTTTTAGGATGCGATAGTGCCGGTTTAATGTCAAGAAAATTTTCGTTTCCGTATTTTGGTCTCGGACAGACGGCCGGGGCGCTACCGTAGTCTTACACTCACTAGGTTTTATAAGGCATCAGGTATGCAATTTTAAAAAATCTAAAGAGCAAAGCATGCCAAATCAAGGATCTAACTAGAAAATTAGGTTAACTAAACATGTAAACAACTTTAATCTAAGTGAATAAGGAATACAAAATTTATAGTCCGGTTCTTCACTTCTAAAACTCCGTGTAGTAGTCCCTTAACTCTAAGTGGTTGTCTCCCGGACTCTCGTTGGGCTACACTAGACGAAAGGAATAAGCTTGCTTAAAGATCTTCGAGGCCGAAGATGATCTACGTTGAGAAATCTCCAACACAAGCTACCTCTTCACTAATTGAGAATTAGTGAAGCAAACAAAGTACACTAAATGGCTAGTTTAGTATAGATTGATGAAGTAGGAATTTTGCTCACTTTGTAATTATTTTTATGTCTCTCTCTCTTTCTTCACCTTAAGAAAACCTAGGAAGCTAAATTGAGTTGAAGAAGAAGATGAAGTGGTGAATAATGGCAACCATGGGTGAGAAAATATCACAAATGATATTTGTAGAGACTTAACCATGGCTAAAAATAATCGTTGGGTTAATAAATATATAGAGTAAAACAAAATTAATAGACTAAGTCAATGGTTTCCACAAGCTTCTACAAGCATCCAACCCATGACAATTTCCACCTAATTTGGTTTATTCCCTAAATAAATAATCATCCTAATTATCTTAAGTATGGTATGAGTCTCATACACCCATGTACAATGTATCACCAAGCATGACACAAAGAGAATACATTAATATATATCACATATATATTAAATGTAAAAGTAGAAAAGAAATTTTTAAGTGAGCTAATATTAGTTAATATATATTAATATATCAAATATATAATTATATTTTAAATTATTAAATCAACACTTGATTTAATAATCCAACTATATCAGATATAACCAACTAATATCATTTATATCATCTTATCAAATCAACACATGATTCAATAACCCGGCTAAATCTCATTTAGCCGATTGATGTCAAATATCGCGAGATTAGAATACGGTATCATATACACATTTTAATCCCGGTCCCGCACATATCACATATGTACCCTACTTCATTTCTCTTGAGCAAGGAAAGCTCTGTGTAGATCCTAAAGACTCGTCAATACACCGGCAGTAGGTGATGATCATATCAGTCACCCACAACACGTCAGCGGTACTAGCTGGACGTAATGACTATCCGTGTATTGAGCGATCAGAAGATCAACAAGAAAGCTTGTTCATACTCCTGTGACTCCAATAAGTAACACTACCGTACAGTCCGGTCTCTTCGTCTGATATGTCACATATCTAGCCTAGGGGTGGTAAATTTCAGACCCCAATAGCTTGATTAGTCATGCCTATGTGAGGCTCATAACGGTTCGAAAAAATACTGATAACACTTACAAGTAAATCTCAGTAATCCTGGCCTGGGATTTCCTGTTATGGCTAATTAAGCACAGCGCAACATCAACCCCCAATAGCGGGAGAGACAAAACCACTCCTATCGCTCATTGCCTCCATGTGACTCGGGACTGTACCCCAAAACCACCTGTTTGCACGCTCTTTTGAACGTGGTAGGGTGGAAATCAAAGTACAGTGAGAATCATACAAGACTCTATGACAATCTCGGGTCTACAGACTAACCTGTACCAGTGTCACCAGAGTACTGCTATCTGACGATAGGTATAATATCATCTAAGAGTTCTCGGAGAGTCATGTTCAGTGTACCTAGTCTCCACTGAGCACCCGTATACAATGTTTGATGTTAAACACCAATGGATGTAAGATCATCCATCGCCCATCAAATGGGTCAAGAAACGTATACGCTAGTGTGCTCTGGAATATCGATGCCCTGTGTCGATACTCCTTCGACTATGAACATCTAAAGGATGTACTTGACAACTACCCTGGCCCCACTAGTATGAACTCCATCATAGTTATAGTAGTCAAGTACACATCCTAATTGCTTTACCAACATGTAATCAGAGAGACAGTATAAAGATACAAGTATACATATTAAGATAAAGAGCAACAAGATTGCATACTATCATGTCGAGCAAGAAAGTTCTCTCTATATATGTCCAATAATCCACTATAATATACAATCATGTGCAATAATGGCCTCTAGGGCATACATACAACTAACACTACCGACCGTGGTCACAGCGGAACATTGACGGCTTGGGCAGGCATAAAGTCCTTACACTCCAAAAACACTTGTATTTCCTCTGTAATGATGGGACTGACCTGGTGATGATACCATCCCTTGAAGAGTCCCACAGGCCTTAGAATGTAATCGGGCTCGGGGACCACAAACAGTGAACCGGTGTTCAGTCGCATAAAGTGATGAATAGCGTCGCGGGCAGTCTCCAGCGAGGGAATAGGCTCAACCAAGATAGCTTCGAGGGGCACATTCTGGTTATAACCCAACTGTTGGGCAAAGCGATGCGGATTATACCGCATGAAGAGAGCGGCATCATTTAATCGGAACACCAAGTACCCCGGCCTGATCGAATACAAGTGTATTATCTCTTTATGTTTCAAAGTAACTATTGAATAGGCCCCGCTGGCGCAGATAGAACCCGATCATTGAAAACCATGCCACCCTCGTTCAAATACGGGTTAAGCAGCATGCGCAAAGCCCCTAACTGAGTCGGATCTGGAGCGGAAGCATCAACCAATCTCATAACTCATGGGAAAGTATAAGACTCGTGGAAATCAGGCCGCCGTTGCACAGCGAACGCGCCTAATACATGCATCTCAATATAGGATGTGAAGTAATAGAGGGAGAAGTTCACGGTGTATGCACCTGGATTTGAAGTGTTGGCTGTGGTACTCAAATAATAATATAGGTGTGATAACCCTGCAACGCTAATGGCCAGTCATGCTCCTTTGGCTATGCGGTGTTCGGGGTAGAAGATGGAGGCTCTCATAAAACGTCGGTGTATCGGCATTGCAGACCAGCTGAGCCAAAGACTAATGAAACCTACAAAAAATGTTTCCTCATCCATACCAGGAGAAGCAATCTTGTCAAAAGCCACAGTCTACAAACTTGAAATATAAAATTGTGGCAGATCTTCCTCTTTAGCCGGCAGTTTGTCCAGGTCAAATCCGAAGGGATCCTCGACCTTCGCAGATTTCGGAAATTTCTTGGATAAAGCATCACTACAAAGAAAGTGAGCGATGAAATCGTCAAAACTGACACCTTTACCCTCTGATGCTAGAAACAGGCTCTCAAAAATGCCTGAGGCTTTGATTAAACTTGGATTCTTGTGCTAAACATGATTCTTAGTTGTCAAGCCTTCACGCATAGCTGGCACCATGGAGAAAACATACTCGTCAGGGGGTAGTAACTCCTCGTAATGTTCTCCCCTGATCGGTAGTCCGGAAATTTCTCGAAATTCCTCCAGCGAAATAGACACTTCGCGGTCCCCCAATAGAAACGTATGCGTTGGAAGATTCCATTGGTTTAGAAAGGCCTTATCCCACCAAACGTTTGGAGCATGATAATAAAATAACGATGCATACACCGCCTGGTACAATCCAACTTTCTGCAACCGTGAGTGTTGGAAGGAGAGAATATATTTTGCCCAAGGAAGGTAGCCCAATGGATGCCGCGGGATGACGCCTATCTTATAGACCCGCCCCAAGGTCGAGCTTCGCCTTGGCATATTCGGCGTTCCAGAATGTCAGTAGCCACTAAGGGCTGATTGGGTATCCCTATCGTTGATGGCTCAAGCCAGCCTTCAGGAGTCCAATTAGCCGCCTTCACTGCATAAGTAGTGTTACGAATACGTATGCCTTAGAGGCCATTATTGTATGATATAGTGGATGGTTGGAAATATATAGAGATGACTTTATTGCTCGACATGATAGTATGCTATCTGGTTGCTCTTAATCTTAACATGTATACTTGTTTTAGTTTACTGTCTCTCTAATACATATTGATAAAGCCCTTAGGATGTTGGCTTGACTACCAAGACTATGATGCAAGTGTAAGTACACGGCGGCGCCCCGGACGTCAATCCGACGCCGGAATACGGAAGCGATGCTTAACTTTAATTTTTCAAACTGGCACCACCGCGCACTATAACACGGATCGGGCCATTAAACTAGTCCTAGCTAACTACAAGATGGGGAAGAGAGATATACCGAGCGATCCGTGTCCTCCCGCGTTCTCGCCGTCGTCCCGATCTCCCGCGGAATGTCCGGTCTCCACCTCGTCGCCGGAAGGGCACCACGTCGCCGGCTTCTTTTACGGGCTCCCATCTCTGGTCCGAGGCAACTCGGGCACGAAGTTGGCGAGTCGACGTGCCCAAGGTTTGCTGTAGAATGTGTATGGAACTCATGTCTCATTTTGGGGTAGTGGATGTTGCCTTTGGTGGAGGAATGAGTTGTTAACCTTTTGGAGATGAAATGGGGGATTTTTGCAAGCACAATAGAATCAAAAATCCTTACACAAATATTGGGCAGCCCCCTTCCTATCTTGGCCGGCCCCCATGAGGTGAAGAGAGTGAGAGAATGAGGGAGAGGTGTATGGATGATAGAACCACAATCATAATGCAAGAGAGAAAAGAATGGTGATAATCAACAATGATCACAAAACCAACCTCACACTCCATCTATCATCATAACAACCAAAAGTCATGCAATGATGCACCATCATGAAGTGAGCAAGTCAAAAGATGGTGCAACCATCATGACACAAGAAAATGCAAAGAACACCCTCCACCAATGCTTATTTGCACAAATGCAAATAAGCCCTCCTCCACCAATCTTCGGCCAATGAAGGATACAAAGAAATATGGCCGAAACGGAAAGCAAACTGGCAACTCCAGAAAACTGATCCCGTAATGAATTACAGGAAAAACCCCGATACTGTGTATACACACCCGCATTTGTATTCCGACCGAAATACAAATGCAATGAGACAAAATCTACACTGTACTATACTAGGATCCATCTTAAACCAAAGCTGGCTAGTATTATCCGTCCGATCCTGATCCGTGAAATACCGCACATATCTGATCGAACCCTGCCATATCTCCATACAGCCTCTACAGCGTTTCGCCCGAAAACTTGAGCAACTGAATGTGGGGGACTCTAAAGACTCGTCAATACTATGGCTGTGGATTTAACCACCAGCATGTCAGAGGTATTAGACATACATGACAGGCTACCAGCTATTGACCAAAAGGGACGTCGATAAGCGAACTCATCCTGACACCCTACTGAGCCTGTCAGTGACAATATCTGTACAGTCTGGTCCGTTCGTCTATGAGCATCGCATGGCGGGCCTAGGAGGTTGGTAAAAGTCAGACCCCCAAAAGCGGTACAAGTCGTGTCAGAGATCAGCCCAGACACCCTGAGATACTACTGGAATACCTACCAATAAATCTCCTGCCTTGGCCAAGGACTTTTCATGTTCTGGCTCTCCTAGACACAGCGCGACCTCACCCCCAATACCGGGAGAGACGAACCCCCGAAGATCCGCTCACTGCCTCTATGTCGCTCGGGACTGTACCCAACTAAAACCTGTTTGCACGTCTCCTTTGAGCGTGGTAGGGTACTAATCAAAGTACAGTGGGAACTCACACGAGACAAATGACGATCCTCAGGTCGATGAACTAACCTGTACACATGTCACCAGGGAACTGCTATCTGACGTCAGGTATAAGATCAACTAACATGTTCCCGGCGAGTCATGTCCGGTGTACTCATAACCTAATGAGCACCTGTATACATCTTAGGTGAACCAATTGACACCAGTGGCTTGTGAGACCAGCCACCGCCCCTCGTCGGGGTCTCGACTGTATACATTAGTCTACTCTGGAGTATCGATACCCTGTCTCGAAACTCCCATGACTAGGGACCTTTTAAGGATGTGCTTATAGACTACCAGCTCCCACAAATATGATCGCCCTCATACTGCTGGCTGTCAAGCAAGAATCCTAGGGGCTCTATCAACGTGTAATAGCGACTTGTCAGGTCACCTAAAGCAGTACACGATGATAAAGATAAACCGGATAGCATACTATCATCTTAAGTAAGACTGTCCTACCGGGATAGGTCCTCCCTCAATCATTGCAATCACGTGCCTGTGATCCAATAATTTACTCTGAGGGCACTATCTCCAACAATCTCCCACTTGCACTTAAGGCTAATTATTGCGATGTCGCATACTCACAGCCCGTGTGATACCAAACACCCAACTCCTCTACTAGTCAGTCTCACAAAGCTCGTTTGCGAAACTATTGCGTTCGAGGAAAAGCCTCAGTGAGTGGATCCGCTTTAATGTTTCTTTCTATGTCTCTCTATATCTCTAGTTCGCGGAGAAAGCCATCTCCCGAAATGAGCAATACCTGTCTTAGAATGTGTCTGGATGTCTGATGGGACCTAGCTCATAAATGAACTCCAAATCCAAACTTCTTAGACTGTATCGTCAACTGAACTTAATTAGTATCCTGCGCTACGCCTCCCTCAGTATTGCCTTGGACCACCTGTCCAAAATACTGCCCCTCGTCAGAAGGAAAACTATAACTCTGACAACCTCCTTGTCGGCCAGGTCACCTTGGAAGCCTGGAATGATAACTGTCTCTCGAAAGAGGCTGTCGTTATCATATCCCTAGAACATCCACTTATGTTCTAAAACTGCTTCCGACTGTTTCTCCAGGATTGGATCAATGTCAACTTATTGCATCCAGTTCAAGAACAACATATGGTGTGGTACTTGACATCTCATGATTGACTCAATTGCCTAATCAAGTGATCTGCCAATCATGCACATCCCTCTCCCCTTTAGTCTGTAAGACACCTTTAGAGAGGGTGACTCCATCACCTGCAGGTACACTACCGTTCCAGGAGTCGTCCATTATAAATACTTTTAGAATGTTGTCTAAGTACCCATAATTGGGAAACCACCCAAATCTAGATCTAAAACCATAGATCTAGTAACCAATATGTCTTGATATAATGTCCAAGTCCCATGTGGAGAAACCACTGTGTGACGACCAAAGTATAACCGATCGTAGTATAGGAATATCACTTCCTACTCTGTGTATGTCATCCAAATACCATGACATCACACCCTACTACCTTCTCAACAGATCCATCCCCTATTCTGATGAAGTCAAACCTATGACTGTCACGTCAGAAATAGATGATCTATCTCCGCTATATCTGCTTTAGTCTATAAATAGACGTAAGCTACCTGTCCAGCAATGCTTCCGCTGCTCCCACTTACTACGGCAACCTTATGGCAGAGTCATATACACGTACACTTCTAAAACCAGTTTAGAATGACGCTATACTCATCCTCCTGCCGAGTCTCACAGTCTGGAACAACAGCAATGGCAAGTCTGGGTAAACAAGAACTTCCCTGTCACCGTCCTTGAAGCTACCGGAGTACCTCTCGAATGCCTGAAGTTACCCACTATATCTGTGGAGTGGCCAATGGAATGTCAAACCAGATTGAATCTTTAGGTTCCTATCAAATCTTCAGTAATCATTTGTGGTTCTGGAATCACTTCCAGTTCTACCATATTCCCACTACTGTTTTCTGAAAAATCCATTTTATTTAAAACTGTGGCAAGTCTAGAACAATATCGCTATTGTTCTTCCAGATGGTAGAAAGTCAACCCTCGTCATAGCCTGGGTCAACCCACAAAAAGCCATTACAGAAACGTGCCTTGTGTTTTCCAGTGTCTGGTTTTAATCATAAGCCGGACAACTCCCAGTACCTTAACATCGTTAAGATATGAACTGTTCTATATCCAATATAGAACCAGAGGCACTGATTTAATTGAACCAGATTCAAATCATGCAACTGTCTCCAGTGCATGTCAACTAAATGGAAGGAGGCCGATCAGCGTTACTCAACTTAGGAATGCTTCTAATTATGAGTAACCTGAAAGATAAACAAGTTCTCTTAATCATTACTATCAACTGAACACCATGCACAAGTATCTACATCTTCGATCACTTTGAAGAATCGCGATACTTGCTATACCTGGTTCTCTACTCTATTGAAATACCTATAACTTCTCAAAATTCGGACCCTGTGTTTCCACGAAACACCTGTCTAAAAACTAAAGAAGTCATAAGTAAACCAAATATAGTATGAGGACCAACCCCTCTGTCCTAATGGACACTGGACAACATACAATACTCTGTATAAGTCCCTTGAGTCTGATAGCTCAATCCCTGTGTGTCGTAGGTTGAAAACTGTACCTTTGGTTATGAAGAGTTACACCGCTGTTTAATGCTCCTTACCTAACCATCCACTGATATAGGTAAATGTCATAGACATAATTTCAAAAAGGTATATCTCTCTCTATGAAAATAGATGTACAGATACATCGATTTGAAATTGGTGCATAACAGCGGATATTCAAAACCAAATATTTGCCGACCGGCAAACAGCCCAGGTGACTTCCTCAAATATCACCGATTACAACGAATTCCGACAAAATGAGGATGATCACCCAATTCCCAATAACTTACTCGCACTCATCATCTGTAAAACCATACAGATGTGAGAATCACACCTGGTAAATACATACCCTGGAGCAAGTGTCTAATCGGGAAATCAGTTTTCCTTTAACAGTACACAGTGAAACTGAAACATTGATATAGGTGAACTTGGTTCGTTCAATGAAAAGGGATAAGAAGGATCCACTGGGAATGAATGGGAAGACTGGAGTAGTATCTTCATTAGCCGGAAGGAATTAGTCTCCACTAGCGTAATTCGAAGAACGAACAATAAAAGGGTGACTGTTTAGGTAAGAGGATGGATGTGGTCCAATGGCTAAAGCTCTGCCAGCTTCTTGTAGACTGGCAGTCTCCGAGAGGAACCTTAACCCCCCGGGAGGGATGGTAGACTTTTTCTTCGCCACGGGGGCAAGCATAGATGGCGGAAAGGTAGAAGACAAGGTTTGTGGGCGGCATTTGATCGATCGAACGATTGGGAAGAAGGCTGGGTATTCCGGTATTCCTAGTAATGCCTCTTCCAGATTCACGACTGTAACCGTATAATTCTTTGCCACCTCTCCAAATCCCTTTATATGTCTTTAGTCATTACCTTCTGCACACCCCTTAGGCCAAATGGTTTTCTTCCTTCCCTACCGTTCGGCACCAGCCTATGGTTTGGAAGAAGACTATCCAATAAGCATAATGGGTGTACTGTCCTAATCCTAGGAACACTCGCAATGCGGGAGAAGGTGAAGATAAAAGACAACCGAATAAACCTTATTCCTATTTCTCCTGAACCAGAATCCATCCCCGAACTGGAATAAGTTCCTTTCGAGTTCGTATATAACTATACGATGGAGTATCCAATAAACTGTGGATCTTCGTAGTGATAAGGAGTGTCCTGGAGAAATAGAAAGATGATGTGGGAGTGGTAATGAAATATTTGGTTTGGTCGTGAATAGCAGTCGCAATTTATTTTGCCCTCTTACTAATCCCTTTCTTTGTCTTAACTTAATACCTTCTGTACACCATCGTTAGGTTAATTGGTTTTCTTCATTCCCTACCATTCGGCACAAGCCTAAGGTTTGGAAGAAGGCTATCCAATTTGCGTAATAGGTGTACTATCTCCTAAACCAAGGAGTACTCGAAACCTGAGAGAAGGTAAAAGGAAAAGACAACTGAATAGTCCTATCCATATTCTCCTGAACCGGAAACAATCCTCGAATAAATCTCTTCGAGTTCGTATATAACCATATGATGGTTTTGTCGGAAGTGGACGTTCGTAGTAATACGGGGTGTCCTGAAGAAAAGGGTAAAAGTAGGAGTGTCAATGAGGTATGCAACTCTGACAATCCAAAAGCCAGTGTTTAAAGAAGGTTCGTTTAATTTTGGTCACTGAGTCATCGTCTTAGGGTCGGGTCAATGGTCGCTGCCAGAGAGAGAGAAAAGAAACACTCAACGTGCACTCTAACCTAGATAAGAATGGTTACCAATTTATCTAATCTGCAAACCTCCCACTTTAACGTCAAATTCTTCTCCAAACCCAAAAGAAGAATTAGTCGGGATCACCCGAGGAGTAAACCAACTCATCAGTGGGAATCGGGATCCAACTATCATCGCATGATAACGTGACGGAATCCGCTCATGCTATCACACTCCAGAAGGTATGCGCATATCTGGCAAGTTTCAGTTCTTTTGAAACTCCCGATGTGATTTTTGCCCCATGCTCTTATGACCTTGACGAAGGCCAACATATCATAAGTCACATGTCAAGTTCTACCCGTTATTGTCCGGGTTAATTTGAACCCACCCGTACATACCCTTGACGAACGACAAAATAGTAGTACGACTGTCCCAAACCACCGCATATATCTATGCAGCAGAAAGGTAACAAGCAGCTACCATACACTATGCCTTGACGAAGGCCAACATACATAGCATGAATACTACGTGCTACCCATCTGAAACGACGGAGGTCTACGAATGGTTTCTGGGAAAAACCTTTAATGTAATGAACTTGATATCGTTGAAGGAACCGGATAGCTTTTAAAAAATATAGTGACGAAAACCTTTGCTAAAGAGGTCACTCCCGGTGAAAGGATCTCGGCTCTTTCCCCGTAGAATGAGGTGCAGGATATTCCAACTGAATACAACGGTGCAAAGAAAAAGTAATCGGCTATAGTGAAGTCATTGCCCTGACGCAAACTTTTTGTCCAAGGGGTCACTCCCGGTAAAGGGATCTCGGCCTTTGCCTCGTCGACTGAGGAGCAGGATATTCCAACAGAATACCACGATGCAAAACAAAAGAGAACGTCCTTGCAATAACAGCTTTTTGAAAAAGTGTTCCAACAACATCAGATAAGGTTTGTTTTTAACTTGCATTGATCCGAATCAACGCAGTCCCATCAATTGATCACACCATAAAGAACGAAAATATACTGATGTACGTATATGCTATCCGCATTCGCCACTGGGTCCTGTCATTACCTGTTAGGTTAGCTAACTAACGACAGAACGGGGACTGGACTAGCGCGGATGCAAAACATATACAGCATCTACTAATATATATACCAATATATAATTTTCGCTCAAGGCGTAATAAAATGCAACATCACAGAAATGTACAGCATCACAGAACAATACAGATATCTGGGATCCCGGGGTTTCACAGAGCCACTACTGAAACCCGACGTTCCCCTGGTCGTATGGATAGCCTGTGCAATGAAATCCTAGACCCCTACGGGCGCGGCAAGTTACCCGCCAAAACCTGAAGCGTGGCATCCCCCTTCAGCAACGTGAATGGACCACCCGGCACTTCACGGAATCCGGTAACTTGGGCACCCCAATTGGGTCAACCAGTACCCCCTACGAGTGCGGCGAATAGCCTGCTAATTCTAGAGTGAAGCCCTCTTCGTATCAATGCCATGAGATGCGGGCTTGTTGCCCTCTAGAACCCGGCTATCCGTGCACCCCTCCGTGGGGTAACCCTAGTACAGAAAGTAAAATATACATACAACGGGTACATCGACCGCAACCTGGTCATGCCCCAAAATAATAATACCAACAGGCAGTGACGGCAGTCCACATGTCGAACGCTCGCCCCGCAATATCAAATGTACATAATACAACAAAAACTGTACTAGCATTGCATCCAGGCTATCCCCTACGACCAATCCGCAATATCACAGCAATACACAGAACATCAACGTGAATGTCACGTTCGCAAATCCGTCTAACCGGGCTATAGCAGTTAGACAGGATTTACTGATCAATTGACATTCATGGTCGCAGATATAATTTAAATACTGTGAACTAATGTGTTTAAAATATCCGATCGATCAAAATTTACCAAGTGGGCCCCAAAGCATTACTGTAGCACATGAAGAAATTCTGGGCCCAAAAAATAACATTCCAGAAAACCTATTTTCCAGTCCAAGCCCCTCTGTAAAAAAATGGTCCAGTGAGGAGGCTAAACGGTGGCGGAACCGCGGCCCAAGCATGGCTTTGGCCGCGGTTCCGCGGTGATATGGTGTGATCACCCGACCAAATTTTCACAGAGTTCTTAGAATTCCCTGCACAGTATTCTGAGACTACATGAAAAAATTTTCGAGACAAAAAAATTTCGACAGAAAACTGTTGTTTTGAAAAACACGGTTTTGGAACATTTTTCCGATCGGAAATGTAAAACACATTAGACAAAGCGAGACAATGTTAATGGCGAGTTTCTGATACCACTGTAAGGGCACGGCGGCGCCCCGGCCGTCAATCCGACGCCGGAATGCGGAAGCGATGCTTAACTTTAATTTTTCAAACTGGCACCACCGCGCACTATAACCCGGATCGGGCCATTAAACTAGTCCTAGCTAACTACAAGATGGGGAAGAGAGATATACCGAGCGATCCGTGTCCTCCCGTCTTCTCACCGTCGTCCCGATCTCCCGCGGAATGTCCGGTCTCCACCTCGTCGCCGGAAGGGCACCACGACGCCGGCTTCTTTTACGGGCTCCCACCTCTGGTCCGAGGCAACTCGGGCACGAAGTTGGCGAGTCGACGTGCCCAAGGTTTGCTGTAGAATGTGTGTGGAACTCATGTCTCATTTTGGGGTAGTGGATGTTGCCTTTGGTGGAGGAATGAGTTGTTAACCTTTTGGAGATGAAATGGGGGATTTTTGCAAGCACAATAGAATCAAAAATCCCTACACAAATATTGGGCAGCCCCCTTCCTATCATGGCCGGCCCCCATGAGGTGAAGAGAGTGAGAGAATGAGGGAGAGGTGTATGGATGATAGAACCACAATCATAATGCAAGAGAGAAAAGAACGGTGATAATCAACAATGATCACAAAACCAACCTCACACTTCATCTATCATCATAACAACCAAAAGTCATGCAATGATGCACCATCATGAAGTGAGCAAGTCAAAATATGGAGCAACCATCATGACACAAGAAAATACAAAGAACACCCTCCTAAAATGCTTATTTGCACAAATGCAAATAAGCCCTCCTCCACCAATCTTTGGCCGATGAAGGATACAAAGAAATATGGCCGAATTGGAAAGCAAACTGGCAACTCCATAAAACTGATCCCATAATGAATTACAAGAAAAACCCCGATACTGTATATACACACCCGCATTTGTATTCTGACCGAAATACAAATGCAATGAGACAAAATCTACACTGTACTATACTAGGATCCGTCTTAAACCAATGCCGGCCAGTATTATCCGTCCGATCCTGATCCGTGCAATACCGCACGTATCTGATCGAACCCTGCCATATCTCCATACGGCCTCTACAGTGTTTCGCCCGAATACTTGAGCAACTGAATGTGGGGGACTCTAAAGACTCGTCAATACTATGGTTGCGGATTTAACCACCAGCACTTCAGAGGTATTAGCCATACATGACGGGCTACCAGCTATTGACTAAAAGGGACGTCGATGAGCGAACTCATCCTGACACCCTACTGAGCCTGTCAGTGACAATATCCGTACAGTCCAGTCCGTTCGTCTATGAGCATCGCATGGCGGGCCTAGGGGGTTGGTAAAAGTCAGACCCCCAAAAGCGGTACAAGTCGTGTCAGAGATCAGCCCAGATCACCCTGAGATACTTCTGGAATACCTACCAGTAAATCTCCTACCTTGGCCAAGGACTTTTCATGTTCTGGCTCTCCTAGACACAGCGTGACCTCACCCCCAATACCGAGAGAGACGAACCCCCGAAGATCCGCTCACTGCCTCCATGTGGCTCGGGACTGTACCCAACTAAAACCTGTTTGCACGTCTCCTTTGAGCGTGGTAGGGTAGTAATCAAAGTACTGTGGAAACTCACACGAGACAAATGACGATCCTCAGGTCGATTAACTAACCTGTACACATGTCACCAGGGAACTGCTATCTGACGTCAGGTATAAGACCAACTAGCATGTTCCCGGCGAGTCCTGTCCGGTGTACTCATAACCCAATGAGCACATGTATACATCTTAGGTGAACCAACTGACACCAGTGGCTTGTGAGACCGGCCACCGCCCTTCGTCGGGGTCTCAACTGTATACACTAGTCTACTCTGGAGTATCGATGCCCTGTCACGAAACTCACACGACTAGGGACCTTTTAAGGATGTGCTTATAGACTACCTTCTCCCACGTATATGATCGCCCTCATACTGCTGGCAGTCAAGCAAAAATCCTAGGGGCTCTATCAACGTGTAATAGCGACCGGTCAGGTCACCTAAAGCAGTACACGATGATAAAGATAAACCAGATAACATAGTATCATCTTGAGTAAGACTGTCCTACCGGGATAGGTCCTCCCTCAATCATTGCAATCACGTGCCTGTGATCCAATAATTGACTCTGAGGGCACTATCTCCAACAGCAAGTCATACAAGTAGGGCTTATGTAGTTTGCAAGTACATCCTTTAACAGTTCCTAGTCAGGAGAATATCGAGACAGGGCATCGATATTCCAGAGTAGATTAGTGTGTATGTTTCTTGACTCTGTATGGGGCGATGGTTGATCTCATAACCATTGGTGTTTGACATCGAAGATTGTACACAGGTGCTCATTAGAGAATGGGTACACAGAAAAAGACTCGCCGAGAAGTCGTAGAGTGTACCATATATATCGTCAGATAGCAGTTCTCTGGTGACACTTGTATAGGTTAGTATGTAGACATGAGATCGTCATAGTGTCTTGTGTGGTTCCCACTGTGCTTTGATTTCCTCCCTACCACGGCTCAAAGGAGTCATGAAAACAGGTGGATTTTAGGTACAGTCCTGAGTCACATGGAGGCAGTGAGCGATAAGAGGGGTTTCGTCTCTCCTGGTATTGGGAGTTGATGTTGTGCTATACTCAATTGGCTATAACAGCAAGTCCCTGGTCAGGGCTTTTGATATTTGCTGGTAACTGTCATCAGTAGTTTCTCGAAAGGTTATAGGCCACCTATCTATATAACTTATCAAGTTTTTGGGGTCTGACGATTCCACCCCCAGACTCGATATGCGACATATCAAACGAAAAGACCGGACTGTATGGTAAGTGTTACTTATAGGCTCTACGGGAGTTTGGACAAGTTTTCTTATTGATCTTCTATTCGTTCAATACCTGGGTAGCTGTTACGTCCAGCTAGTACCGCTGATGGTTTGTGAGTATCTGATGTAATCATTACCTACTGCCGGCATATTGATGAGTTTAGAGTCCCACACGGATGTTTCCTGGCTCAAGAGAAACGAAGTAGGGCACATATGGAGGTATGTGCAGGAGCTTAATTAAATACGACTATGTGATATCGTATTTTAATCTAGCGATATTTGATATCAGCAAGGTTATATGTAATATAATCGGATTATTGAATCAAGTGTTGATTCAATGATTTGATTTATGTATATATATTTGATATTGGACGGTGTCACGACCCAAAATTTGGCACGTGACGGCCCTTAAACTACGTAACGTCTCCAGGCGTAACGTAATTCAAGTAAGCCAAAAACACAGCAATCTAAACCATCAAATGTAGTAAGTGATAATAACATTGTTAAAACTTTTGGAATCTCAATCAAAAATCTTTAAAGTCCAAATCTACTTTCTTTAAAATTTGGCAACACCTCTTTTGTAAAACAAGCCTCCAAAAAAGGTACAACAAAAGATATAAGTAAAGCATCCCCAAATGGGAGAAAATCCACACCCAAAGACGGAAAACAACCACCACAATAGATATACGACATCGTAGCAAAGAAAAAGACGATATAAATAAAAACAGCATAAATGACATCCATAGTCACAAAATAGTATACAATATCGTCCCCACAACTCGTCTCTTAGTCAATGCATCATGTAGTAGATGGAGAGTGCAGGATACAACAAATATACAATGAGAAACATTGGATAACCGCAAAACCCACCTATAGCAAAACTGCACACAATCAGCCGTAGCGGTATCCGCTGCAAAAGATGATACGATAGGAAGAAGCCCTGCCGCGACTACTCTGAGGGACTACCTGCAAAACACTGTGGCACAACGGGATGAGTTGCCAACCCATGAATAGTAAATAACATATGCAGGTAATCGCAGGTATGCACGTACTGCGGTAATCTATCACATGTAAGACGATAGCAATAAACAACAATATATATATGCAGCAGTCATGAAAGGTACTCTATCAGGTACTACTAATACATGAAGCAATGCAAATCAAATAAATGTGGAGTATGGGATAAAACATGTCATCCTCACGTAATCCTTATCGTGGTAGGTCCAGTGTCCATCAAGGCATTCTAAATCCATCGGCCCTCCAATCGGCCCTCAGATCGGCCCTCATAACCTGTAAGTCTCATGGAACCTGAGTGTCCAACATTGACACCTGAAAACATCATGAAAACAAGTGTCCAGCATCGACACATAAATACTCATATCCATACGTTCTTCGAATCCTAAGTGTCTAATATCGACACTCGTGATCCACGTATCAGTTTTCAGTTTGCATACGTTCCTCGAATCCTAAGTGTCCAAGATCGACACTCGTGATCCACGTATCGGTTTTCAATATCCATACGTTCCTCAAATCCTAAGTGTCCAATATCGACACTCGTGATCCACGTATCGGTTTTCTAACACATGTCTCAGAGTGGATGTATCCAAATATCAAGTAAAGAGTAAGAATACTTACATATATCATTATGATGATATATAATATATATATATACATGTATATCAGCGTCCCATACCACTGGTGTATATATATATATACATATATAACAGCATCCCATACCACTGATATATATATCATCAGGAGTAAAACATCCAGAAAACATCATAGGAAATCCATATCTCAATGCGAAAATTCATGAAATACAATATACGCAACATGAAACGGTAATATGAGCATATAAAGGAAAACCCACTATTTAACTGCAACAAGTTATTAAATATATCATGTGGTTCCTAATTTCTCCAAAGTCCATACAAAATCATATAAAGGTGAACATGTAGCTATAGCCAGGTATGCGTAACCATGTCGGTATAGCAAGATATGTGTAGCTATACGTAAGTATGTATGTATGATGCAACTCATATATGCAATAGCATAAGAATCAATGTCTCTATGTCGGTGACAAAACAATACCACATAGGGGTATATGTAGCTCTAGTCAGGTAAAAGGGTGTACATGTAAGTATGTATGCATGATGTACATGTAGCTGTAGCAAGGTATCTGTCTATACCTGTCAATAATGATATAATACCCTCTAGGTATATATGTAATCATGTAGGCATAGCAAGGCATATGTGTAAGCATGTAGGTGTACATGTATACTATATCTCATATGCACAATGAAAATAAGGATCATGTCGCAAGTCCCTAGCCAATACAATATCACGTATGTATAGGTGTTGTGCGTGTCAAGGCAATTATCGACGATGTGGGTGGCACACAATAAGTCCTCGTGCAATATGAACCGTCAATAATAGTGCAGTGTCCAATGGTTACAAGTCCAAGCACAACAAGTAATAATATGCAATGAAGTTTTATGTATAACTCTATATGTAGAATATAAACATGCGGCTAATATCATATCATATGTAGCCCTGACATATAAAGCCATGCGGTCGATTCCCCTATAGATGTTAAATCTACTCACCAATGATCTTGGGCTAAGTAAAGCCAACCACTCGCTTTCCCTTCTTCACAGTGTCTGAAGTCCCCGCCTGCGACCCTAAGATCATAAAATAATATAACAAGTGAATATTAGCAATCGACCAATAACACGTACAAACTATGTTTGACCGACGCACCCACTCCAAACCTACTCTCAAGTGTTCGTCTAGTGGCTAACATGCGTAGCGACACTACGAAACCAACCCAAGAGAAAAAACTACACAAAGTACACGCACCATGTCGGATAACGTAACGCGCGTATTCGTAACACTAGAAACTAGCAAAGTGATCCCAGATTTTGTATACAGACAAAACATAAAAATCAAGCAGGACCAAACACACTAAAACAACTGCAGACAGCTACCCTGAAAAACCCAAACCCAAACTCCCCAAGATGGCCGAGGTCGCTGGAAATACCCTACAAGTCGCCAGCAAAATCCGAGCTCCAGGGGTTCGTGCTTCAGGTGAAAGCTTAGGGTCTCTGGTACAACACAACTACATTGCTAGATTTTCTAGTACACACACTGGGTCACAGCAGATCACAGATATCACAATATGACACTAAAAATATGATATATGCACGAAACTATACTTTAAGTGTTCTAAACTAAAACTAATAAGCTACACAACATTATAACATCCTATTTAACAGATAGAGATTATTACCTACTCCCACAAGCTCAAAGATCCTAGCTTTCCAAGCTCCAAGGGATCCCAGAGGCAAAACAAGGCAAGATAAGTGATTTTGGTGTGATTTTGTGAAGTTTAGCACGGTTTTTGGTGATGGGGTAGTGAGGGTTCAGTTTGCGGGTTGAAGAATGAAGAAAATGATTGAGCAAGAGATTGAGAGAGAAAGAGAGAGAAAGAGAGAGAGAGAGAGAGAAGGAGAGTGTGAGGTGTTTGGGTGATGAGAGGTGAGTGTACGGTAAGTGCACCATGCACTCACTTTCTCCCACTCGATTAATGCAAGACATGACTCTCTCAATGAGTCACCTTGCCACCTCCCCACAATCCAAAACAACAATGGAAATATCCCCCTCACCATAAAATATCAAAGGGTTAGGGTTAAGCAAGGAAGGATGGATTAACTTAAGGTTGACATGGTCACTAAACTAGATTAACATAAACACACCCTCACATTAATATGCACAAGTGTGTGCAAGTCATAGCAAATAATAATAAATTATTAATTAATGTTATAAAATGTGAGGAAACCAATTTGGTAAACTTTTAACAGAAAATCCGAATTATCGTCTAATTAACACTAATCGCATTCTAAGGTGTTACAATCTCCCCCCTTTATAGAAAATTCGTCCCCAAATTTAAAATTCTTACTATGAATACTTTCAAAGAGATGAGTGCAAAACTTCCATATCTCCTTCGCAGCCTCCCAAGTGATCTCCTCACTAGACGGGCTACGCCAAAGAAAATCTCCACAGATGGCAAGACCCATGACCGAAGTTTCTCCACCTGCCGATCCACTAACACTATCGGCTGCCGGTGAATGAAAAGATCGCATCCAAGCTAAATGGTCTGGTGCTAAATCATGTAAGAAAGGTCATGAAGGTATTTGCAGGCATCAACACAAGGAATACGGGGTGAATACTTAAAAATCTCGGCTGAAGTGCCAAATTATAGGCAACGGTACTAACTCGCTTCAAGGATCTCAAAAGGACCTACAATTCTGGAACTAAGCTTCCCAAAACACAACACGCCATTCATCGGAAAAATTCGTAGGAATACATGATCTCCCACCGCGAACTCAAGTCTGCGACAACGACGGTCGGCATAAGACTTTTGTCTGCACTGGGCTCTCTCATGCTGACCTGAACCAACTGGATCTTCTCCGAAGTCTCTGGACTTGGTGAGGTCCAAAAATCCTACTCTTACGGAGTCCGTAAAACAGACTGGCGATCGACACAACATACCACACAAGGTCTAAAAGTTGCCGTTTGATATGTCTCCTGATAACCGTTATCGTAGGAGAACTCCATCAATGGCAAGTAACGATCCCAACTACCAACAAACATTAAGCACGAACGCACAAGCATATCCTCCAGAGTCTGTATAGTCCGCTCTGTCTGACCATCGGCCTACAGATGGAAAAGCGGAGATAAAGCTTAAACCGTAACCAAGGCTTCCTAAAGCTTCTACCAAAGACGGCTAGCGAACAGGGTGCCACTATCAACGCATGAAGGAACTCTGTGCAAACACACAAACTTACCGAAGAACAACTGAGCAAACTGAGCATAACCGGACAACAATCACCCAAATGGAGTCACACCGTGTCTAGACCTGGGTAGACCCTCAACGAAATTCATGAAGATCTGCCCCCATTCCCACTCTTGAACGGCAAAAAGGTCGCAACTCTCCTGCCGGTCTCAAATGCTTAACCTTAGCTCGCTAACAAGACAAGCACCTCAAAACGAAATCCGAAACTTCACGCTTCACCCCTGCCCACCAGTAACCAACTCACAAGTCACGTTACATCTTGGTGGCCCTTGGGTGAACACTGAACGCTGATTGATGTGCCTGCTTTAGAAGCTCGTGTCTCTACCCATCAGTATCTGGTACACACAAGCGAGTCCCGCAAAGTAGCTCACCCTGGTCATAAATTAAGAACTCTGAATCTATACCCAGCAGAACATGCTCAAGAATCTCAGACAAACGAGCATCGGCGGACTGTGCCTCACGAAAATGATTATGTAAAAGTGGAAGGGTGCGGACATGAGCAAGCTATCCCCTTAGTAGAGGAGAACTTAAACTGTACTCAACGGTCGCACAAGAACTGTAAATCTGCAGAAGACTGTCTCTGAACTGCGCACAACTGGAACAAGCTACCCCCGGTCCTACGACTCAAGCATCAGCTACCACAACTGCCATGCCATGGGAAATAAAGGATCTCACAATCACAATCCTTCACAAGCTCCATCAAATGGCGCTGTCTCAACAATCAAAACCCGCTGCAGGAAGATGTGTTGGATATAGTGCCCTCAGAGTCAATTATTGGATCACAGGCACGTGATTGCAATGATTGAGGGAGGACCTATACCGGTAGGACAGTCTTACTCAGGATGATAGTAAGCTATCTGGTTTATCTTTATCATCGTGTACTGCTTTAGGTGACCTTAAAGGTCTTACACATTGATAGAACCCTTAAGATTCCTGCTTGACGGCCAGCAGTATGATGGCGATCATATACGTGGGAGCTGGGGTCTATAAGAACATCCTTAAAGTGGTCCCTAGTCATGGGAGTTTCGAGACTGGGCATCGATACTCCATTAGTAGACTAGTGTATACAGTCGAGACCCCGACGAGGGGAGGTGGCCGGTCTCACAATCCATTGGTGTCAGTTGGATCACCTAAGATGTATACAAGTGCTCATTGGGTTATGAGTACACCGGACTGGACTCGCCGGGAACATGCTAGTTGGTATTATACCTGACGTCAGATAGCAGTTTCCTGGTGACATGTGTACAGGTTAGTTCATCGACCTGAGATCGTCATTTGTCTCGTGTGAGTTCCCACTGTGCTTTGATTACTACCCTACCACGGCTCAAAGGAGTCGTGCAAACAGGTTTTAGTTGGGTACAGTCCCGAGCCACATGGAGGCAGTGAGCTGATCGGCAGGGGTTTCGTCTCTCCCGGTATTGGGCGTGAGATCGTGCTGTGTCCAGGAGAGCCATTACACGAAGTCCTTGGCCGAGGCAGGAGATTTACTGGTAGGTATTCCAGTAGTATCTCAGGGTGTTCTGGGCTCACTCCGACACGACTTGTACCGCTTTTGGGGGTCTGATTTTTACCAACCCCCTAGGCCCGCCATACAATGCTCATAGACGAACGGACCGGACTGTACGGATATTTCACTTACAGGTTCAGTAGGGTGTCAAGATGAGTTCGCTCATCGACCTCCCTTTTGGTCAATACCCGGTAGCCCGTTACGTACGTCTAGAACCACTGACGTGCTAGTGGTTAAATCCATAACCAAAGTATTGACGAGTCTTTAGAGTCCCCCACAGACAGTTTCTCAAGTTTCGGGCGAAACGTTGTAGAGGCCGTATGGATTTATGGCAGGTTTCGAACATACGCGTGCACTTGTGCACGTGTCATGGTTCGGACGGTTAATACTAGCGGGCTTTGGTTTAAGCCGGATCCTAGTATTATACTATATAGTTTTTGTCTCATTGCATTTGTATTCGGTCGGAATACAAATGTGGGTATGTATATACAGTTATGGGGTTATCCTGTAATTTATTACGGGATCGCTTTTTGAAATTACCAGTTTGCATTCCGTTTCGGCCAAATTCCTATTCTTTCCTTGTTGGCTGAAATTTGCTTTGGGGGTTCTTTTTGCAAAAGTGCATTTTGTAAATAGGGGGCCATTTTGTGGTCACCGGGGCTCCAGAATTTTGTAAATAGGCGACCTTCTTGAGTTTTCTTGCATCTTTGACTTATTTGGTGCATTTATTATGAATGGATTGAATGAGATGGTGGTGTGACTTCTTTTTCTTATGATCACCCTGTAGTGTTACTAGGCACTCTCACAAGGGTCTATAAGGCATCAATCATGCCCGATTTAAAATTTAGACGTGCCGAACAACCCTAACCAAGATCTTTAAACTAGAGATTAGGCAAAACAAAGCTTGTTAAACACTTTAACACTAAGTTAGAGGGATTACAACCTTTGTAGATCCGGTCCTTCACTTCATAAGCTCCGTGTACTGATCCCTTTGCTGCGATCATCAAGTTCCTGACTCTCGAGAGGCTCCACGAAGAGAAAGATGCAAGCTTGCTTCCGATCTTCGATAACAAAGATGATCTACCTTGAAGTTTCATTAACACAAGCTCTCACTCACTAAATAAAGTGAAAACCCTAATCTAAATGATTAGGATAGATTAGGATGATGAAGTAGGATTTATGCTCTCATTTGTTCTCTATTTCTCACTCATTTTCATTACTTTTGAAAAAGCTAGAAAGCTTTTCCATGAAGAACTTAAAGAAGAAGATGAAGAATCCTTTTGTTATGAATAATGAAAGTCAAGAAGAAGGTTAGAAATGCAACCATGGTCAATGTAACCTTTTTAGAGATTTAACTAGGGCTAGGGTTTTGGTTGGGTTAAAGGATGAGTCACTTAAAATATCAAAACAAATATCTTTGCACAAAACAAAACAAAACCTTCTAGAAGGTTCTAGAAAATCTTAACCCAAATTAAACCCTAACCATGTTTAATCTCCACTAAACATGTTGTTGGATATAGTGCCCTCAGAGTCAATTATTGGATCGCAGGCACGTGATTGCAATGATTGTCGGAGGACCTATACCGGTAGGACAGTCTTACTCCAGATGATAGTATGCTATCTGGTTTGTCTTTTGTAGGGTTTCTAGGCACTCTAACAAGGTTCTACAAGGCATCAACCATGCCCGATTCAAAAGAAAATTAGCTGTGCCGAACAACCCTAACCAAGATCGTATACTAGAGATTATGCCAAAACTAGCAAGTTAAACATTTTAACTACAAGTGAAAGGGATTACAACCTTTGTAGATCCGGTCCTTCACTTCTAAAGCTCCGTGTTGACGTTCCTTCGCTGCGATCATCGAGATCCCGGACTCTAGCGATGGTTTCTTCGAAGAAATGAGCGGGCTAGGTCGTTGACTTCGAGGCCGAAGATGATCTACGTCGAGGAGACTCAAACTCAAGCTCCATCTTAACTAGGTCAAGAACTTTGTGAAGAGAACACCCTAAACTAAATGGCAAGGAGTAGAGGATGATGAAATAGGAAGTGGGTTACTTTAGATTTTGATTTCTCACTCAAAATCTTCACTTGAAAATTTTCTAGAAAGCTTTCTTCTTCTTGAAGAAGAAGAAGAAGAAGAAGAGAATATGAATTAATTAAAATGAATAATCAAGTGAAGTCTATCATAATGTAACCATGGGTGAGCTAACCTATGTAGAGACTAAACCATAGTTAATTATAATGGTTTGGTTAATTAATATCTTAATCAAGACAAAATGAGTGGACTTTGTCAAAATTGCTTCAAGCATCATGAAGCATCAAGCCATGACAAAAGAAGCCACCATTTTGAATAATTAAGATAAATAAAAACCTAAATTACAATTAACATGGTGTATGTCACCCACCCACCCATATTATCACGTATCATCAATCATGATACAAACTAGTGCACAAACATATATCAAATATACAACTTGTGCACATCAAGTGAGAAAATCAATCTTAAGTGAACCAATACTAGTTAATGTAAAGTAATATATCAAATATATAATTATACATTAAATTATTAAATCAATACTTGATTTAATGATCCGGTCATATCGCATATAACCGACTAACATCAAGTGTATCAATATATCGAATCAACACATGATTCGGTAACCCGGCTATATCTCATATAACCGCCCGATGATACAAATCGCGAGAATAAAATACAGTATCTCATACTTGTATTATTCTCGGTCCCGCACATATCTCATATGCGCTCCTATTTCATTTCACTTGAGCCAGGAAAGCTCTGTGTAGGACTCTAAAGACTCGTCAATACGCCGGCAATAGGTGGTGATCATATCAATCACCCACAAGCGGTATGCTAAACGTAACGGCCACGCGGGTATTGAGCGATCAGAAGATCAACGAGCAAGCTTGCTCACACTCCTGCGAATCCAATCAGTAACACTTACCGCACAGTCCGGTCTGTTCGTCTGATATGTCGCATATCTCGCCTAGAGGTGGTAAACGTCAGACCCCAATAGATTGATAAGTCATGCCGATGTAAGGTCCATAACAAGCGTGAAACTACTGATAACACTTACCAGTAAATCACTACAACCCTGGCCAGAGATTTACAGTTATGGCCAGTCGAGCATAGCGCAACATCAACCCCTAATACCGGGAGAGACGAATCCCCTCCTATAGCTCATTGCCTCCATGTGAATCGGGACTGTACGCCAAAACCACCTGTTTTCACGACTCAATAGAGCCGTGGTAGGGTGGAAATCAAAGCACAGTGGGAGACACAAAAGACTCTATGACGATCTCGGGTCAACAGACTAAGCTGTACCAGTGTCACCAGAGAACTGCCATCTGACATAAAGTATAATACCATCTGGAATTCTCGGCGAGTCCGTTCAGTGTAGCCAGTCTCCACTGAGCACCCACATACCATCTCTGATGTCAAACACCAATCGATATGGGATCATCCATCGCCCATCACATGGGTCGAGAAGATATACGCTAGTCTACTCTGGAATATCGATGCCCCGTCTCGATATTCCTACGACTTGGAATATTAAAGGATGTACTCATGGACTACCCAGGCCCCACCAGTATGATCTGCATCATAGTCCTGCAAGTCGAGTACATATCCTAAGGTCTTTATCAACTTGTAACAGACAGACGGAAAGTATACATGTTAAGATAAAGAGCAACCAGATAGCGTACTATCATGTCGAGCAAGAACGTCCTACCTATATATGTCCCAGCATCCACTACAATATACATCTTATGTACAGTAATGGCCTCTAGGGCATACATATAACTAACAATCTCCCACTTGCACTAGGGCCATCTGTAGCAGTGGTTGCAGTATCTCATACACAACCATTCTATATAAGTCTCTCTCCGGGAAAAGGCCTTTGTGAGTGGATCCGCCGTGTTGTCCTCTGAGTCTACTCTCCTAACCTCAATCACCCTGGAGATCAACTATCTCCATGATCAAGCGATACTGCCTTGGAATATGTCTGGGTCACTGATGGGACCGTGATTCCTTGGTCAAAACCACACTTCTATTGTCACACAATGGTAGGAACCTAGTTCATCTCATGAACTAATATACACCCAAACTGCCTCTTTCGTAGTATCTTTGATAGCGATGTTACCAGCCTTTATCGTCTAGTTTGCCACGATATCTCTTTTGGAACCCTTCAAACATACCGTCCCTCCACTGAGGGTAAAGACAATACCTGCGACTGACATTCAGTCGTCCTTATCACCCTGGAACTTTTCCAGTGATTCTCCCCAGGATCAACTGATACCATCTTACAACAACTAGTGAGAATCTTCACATCCATTTAGATCTATCTCATAGATATAAAACCTAGGATTTAGAAGGTATCACTTTGATCCTATTTGGAGAATCCTTGTGATAAGCGGAGATTGACCGTGCGTAGCATAGGACACTCTTTACCTCTCAAGAGTGTGTCGTCCACGTACAATACGAGGATGTTCACCTTACTCTCTACTACCTTTTTGTATATACAAGGTTCATCTACCATATTGATGAAGTCAAACTCTTTGACAACCACATCAAAACAGATGTTCCAACTCCGCGATGCCTGCTTTATCACACAAAGCATCTTGGACACGTTTCCGCTGCTCCCATTGTTTACGAAACCATCTGGCTGTGTTCTTATAGACGCTCTCTTCTAAATCAATATTTAGAAAAGCAGTGATGACACCCAACCACCAGATATCGCGGTCATGGTATGCAGCAATAGCAAGTAGGATCCGGATGGACTTAAGCATAGCCACTGGAAAAGGTTTCATCATTATCCACGCCTGGTCGATGACGAAAAACTTTAACAAGTCTAGCTTTGAAAGTCTCAACTTATCCATCTACACCAAGTAATCATCTCAAGATATACTTGCTCCTGATGGGAATTTAACCCTTCAGATATAGCAACCAAAGTCCATACTTTGTTGGTGTATATAGATTCCATCTCAGATCGCTAAGCATCCAGCCATTCTTACAGAGACACCACTCTTGATGACCTGCTCGAAACTAGTTGTGTCATCATCTCATGATGCAATTCTCGCTCCCACTGTCATCGAGAAACCGAAGTATCTCTCAGGCGGATGAGGAACCCTACTAGATCGGCGGAGAGGCTGAGGTTCGTCAGAATCTATTGAATCCTTTGGTTCTACCAAATCATCTGCTATAGTTTGTATAGCTGGAACTCTTTCCAGTTCTACCTCATGACCACTAATTTCTTCCAAACAAATTCCCTTTCACAAAGGTGGTATGTTGAGAAACAAAACACATTTTTTTCCTCTGTTAGGTAGAAGATATTCCCTTGCGAATGTTTGGGATATCCAACAAACTTCTACAGAACTGACTTTGTCTCGAGCTTGTCCGGATTTTCCTTTTAGACATAGGCTGGACAATCCAAAATCTTAACAAACTTAAGATATGGGCTATTCCCATTCCATATCAAATATGAAGTGGTAGGCAATGGATTTGATTGGAACCCTATTCAATAGGTATGCAGCTTCTCAAGTGCATAACTCCCAAAAGGAAACAGGTAACTCAGTAGTAGAGCGCACCATATCATATAGGGTGTGATTGCTCCGCCCCGATACACCGACGTGCTGTGGTGTATACGGAGGAGTAATGCTGAGAGAGAAACTCATTCTCCTTTAGAATAGTCCAGGAATCCCGTGCTCAAGTACTCTCCTCCCTGATCATATCAAAGGACATAATACTTATACCCGTTTTTGGTTCTCTACTTCTAACATATATTCTGTGATTATCTCAAAAGTTTCGGACTTGTGTTTCAACATGAACATATGTCTGAATTAGAGAGATCATCAGTGAATGTAATGAAGTACAAAGAACCGGTCGTGGCATATGTAGACTGGGGACCTTTATACATCACTATGTATCAGTCCCAAGAGTTCACTAACTCTTTCTCTGTTTCCAGTAAACGAAGCTATGGTCATCTTATCTTTATGACATGACTGGCAAGTTTCATAAGATGTAAATTTAAACCGATTTAAATATGCATCTAAATATAACTTAGCTAGTCGGGTCGCATTGATATGACCTAGTCTAGAATGCCTCAAGAAGAATTCGTTCATTTCTGAACTCTTCCTCTCGTGTGTGTTCTGTATACTAAGAACTGTAGTTTGATTTAGAATGTCAATGCTTTTAGATAACTTGCCTGAACCGATCAACTCTTGATATAGGAAATGTTCAAAATATTATCCAACAATACAAAATTATATCTTTTCTTTACAAATAAAGAGACTGATATGATGTTGTATATCAGGTTCGGTATCTAATAACATTCGTTCAGAATCAATGTATTCTGGTAATACAGGGTGATAGTGACCAACAGACTTGGCTGCAACACTTACACCGTTTTCTGTCTCATGAAACTTATCACCTGTTCTCACTTCTATACCTTTCTGTAGTCCATGTAACAGATTATATATGCGGGATCCTGATCTGGTATTTAATACCCAGGACGTACAGGATACAGAGAAACAGTTCTTTGTAATGAACACACCCGAAGAAGTTGCATCATCATGCACTTTCTTCGTTTGGGCGGCGTGAGAATCCGGTTATTCCCCTATTTTCTGCTCTGTCTTATAACAATTATAAGTTGGAGCGGAACCAACGTTCCCTAGCTAAGTATAACAAGCGGGTTCGGTCAATACATCCATATTATTATCTTGATTAAGGCGTGACATGATCGCTACCTGGAGAGAGAGAGAAGAAAACACTCTGCGTGCGCTCTTGCAAGATTAGATTGGTTTTATATATTATCTAATCAGGTTGGCTCCCACTGTTTTTATCAAATCTTCCTTCAAACCCTAAAAGGAAAGACTAGCCAGGATTAATTACACTCTACAAGTTCGCCAATCTTTCAGCCAGGCCAGTGCCGGTACTTTGAGGGAGGTTCCCCGTGCTTTCGCACGGACCTAATTAAAATAAACCTCGTTTTCCCAGGGGCGTAACCCCGTTGACACCTTTCTAGACACCTACTTGATCGGCTAATTGTAAAGTACAAAACTCTCCCAGGAGTAACAATTACTCGCAGTGGGTATCAGGATCCAACTATCATATAGAAGGTATGCAATCTCATTGCAAATTTCAACACTTGAAACTCCCGATAATGGTTTTTACCCCTAGCACCTATGACCTTGGCTATGGTCAACAAATCATAAGCACTAGTCAAGTTCTACCCGTCATTTCGTGATTAATTAGACCCACCCTCATGACCCTTCGCTAAGGTCAATAAAGTCACATGACTGTCCTAACTAATCGCATCATATGCTGTGTAGGAAGACATCACTTAGCTACCGTACACTGTGCCTTGACTATGGTCAACAAACACAGCACGAATACTAAGTACTCTACTTCCTAAAATGACGGAGGGTTGCGGATGGTTTTTAAGAAAACCTTTAACGCTTTGAACTTGATCTCGTTGCGGAATCAAATGGTTTTAAATGGAGTGCTATTGAGGCTTTTGCAAGTTTCGCTAAAGAGGCCACTCCCGGTGAAGAGATCTCGGCTCTTTCCTCGTCGAATGAGGTGCAGGATATTCACAATACCACTATGCAAAGTAAGAACTAGAAAAGTAGTCAAAAGACAAACCGAAGGTTGCAGCATCTGCTAGTTATTGCTAAAGGGGTCACTCCCGGTGAAAGGATCTCGGCTCTTTCCTTATCGAATAAGGTGCTGGATGTTCTACAAGGAACACCGCTATGCAAAGCAACTACTAGAGCTACCTGATTTTTTGAAATTCGATTCCACAACATCTTTTAGGTTTATTTTCTTTCATTAATCTCATTAATAAATGTCCCATCATTTAAGTCCACCTAAACATCACAGATAAATATAACGTACACTTATGCCATTCGCATTCGCCTCGATGTCCCGTCTGGACCGTTAGGTTAGGTAACTAACGGTAGAGCGTGGTAGGGCTAGCGCGGGTGTAAAACATAAGCAACGACTATATAATATATCATATATACTATATATAGTATCCATCTGAACATATCACATGATCACATCACAGATAACGCAGCAGAAAATATCATATGAAAATATTGGATTTACTAGGACGTCCGTGTTTTATTTTGAGCCTATATAAAACACGGATTCCACGGCCGTGATGAATAGCCAATCCCATACCCCTAGACCCTTACGAGAGCGGCAAGCAACCCTACCAATTCTAGAGTTAGGAGACCCGAACTCGACTCCTCGAGATGGTCTGCCACTGGACCCTAGAACCCGGTTACTTATGCTCCCTTCCTTGGGTGTATCCTAATGCGGAAAAGTAAATATTATACAATGGTGACATCATCCTCAGCCCGGAAGTGCCCCAACAAAAGAATATTACATACAAAGAATTTTACATGAATGAAAATGAAAAACTCTCATCTCACATAAAACCCCCAGGCTATTCAAACACGACGATCCAATATAACATATCCAGCAACATATAACATCTTATGTCATCAACATCAGTAAGTATGCATACACCGATTGTCGTCGATTTATAGCAACGAAAACCGGTGATACAACTACATACTACACTTACGATCACAGAAAAGAAAGTGTAAAACTACAACAGTTGGAATGCGCAACCTCCTTAGACATCGCTTGCCTAACTAAAGGAATTCCTTAGACATCGCATGCCTAACAATTATAAACCCCGCATTTTAGTCTCATTATCGAAAACTCTTTTCAATATCAAGTCGGGCAATTCAACAAGATTCCCAACATCCTGATCGAATGCTCGTCGCAAACTTTAGTAGACGGCCGCACCCCCGGATACCGTCGACGAGGTGCACTAAGGCGGAACACCACTGCCACGAGCACCCGAACGGATGCTTTTGGCGACGGGGTTCTCCTACAGTCACTTGGTCGGGGCTATGAGGCGTGGCTGTCTATTAAGTTTACCCGGCGAGTATCCGCGTACGCTACGTGATTGCGACGGACTTTTGATCACATCAAAATCCCGTGGCAACCGATCAAATGAGACTAAAGTGCTAGATTTATTACATTCAAATCAGTTATCTCATAACAATTTGTGGATTCCAAATATTGTATCACATTCCAGATAAATAGACAACGTTAAACTTTCCGATCGAATAATCAAACACCCATGTCTTCCCAAATAGCTCAACACTTGAAATAAGTTTAAAAACATCCGTTTCATGCAACAGTACCTACGGTCCAGCCGTAGAAGGGTCAAGCCAACGTCTCACATGTGGCACGCCGTACCGCCCCAAACCCTAAGGTTCAAAAGGCAGTTCAAAACGGTCACATAATCGAGTTATGGTTTGTTGTCTTCTAGAGGGTCCATCGCGTAACTTGCACGATTTAAAACGTTTTTAAACTACGGAAAAATCCAACACTTGGAAATTTTCCGGGTTGGGAAAAAGTGTGTTATTGATATCCGGTCGAACTTTTTAACACGTTCTAAAATTACGCGGACAAAATAAACAAAGTTAAATAATCTGATCGAATCATCGAGTCCCCAATACAACCCAGAAAACTCAACCCTTGAGTTTAAATTAAAAATTCCCAGAAAACACAGGAATTACAGACGGACATTACTGTGCAAACCACGTGCCATCATTCACCTTTATGGCCGCGGAACCGCCGCGCAAGCCAGGTACGGCCGCTTTTTCCCGGCACATTGAGGGAATTAGGAGCACGTGCTGCACAGTAATTCCTAGAAAACCCTGCTGATTTTTTTGAGTATTTTTAATTCACAAAAAATCACAATTTCAGAAAATTTCTAGAGAAGGGTAAAAATTAGGGTTTCGGGGTTCGATCGAACTTCTAACTTCGTCTACACTTCGCCTAAAGCTTTAGCTTGGCTCTGATACCACTGTAGGGTTCCTACCCACTCTAACAAGGTTCTACAAGGCATCAACATGCCCGATTCAAAAAAAAATTAGCCGTGCAAAACAACCCTAACCAAGATCGTATACTAGAGATTATGCGAAAACTTACAAGTTAAACATTTTAACTACAAGTGAAAGGGATTACAACCTTTGTAGATCCGGTCCTTCACTTCTAAAGCTCCGTGTTGACGTCCTTTCGCTGCGATCATGGGGATCCCGGACTCTAGCGATGGTTTCTTCGGAGAAATGAGCGGGCTAGGTCATTGACTTCGAGGCCGAAGATGATCTATGTCGAGAAGACTCAAACTCAAGCTCCATCTTCACTAGTCAAGAACTTTATGAAGAGAACACCCTAAACTAAATGGCAAGTAGTAGAGGATGATGAAATAGGAAGTGGGTTTACTTTAGATTTGGATTTCTCACTCTAAATCTTCACTTGAAAATTTTCTAGAAAGCTTTCTTAAGAAGAAGAAGAAGAGAATATGAATTAATTAAAATGAATAATCAAGTGAAGTCTATCATAATGCAACCATGGGTGAGCTAACCTATGTAGATACTAAACCATAGTTAATTATAATGGTTTGGTTAATAAATATCTTAATCAAGACAAAATGAGTAGACTTTGTCAAAATTGCTTCAAGCTTCATGAAGCTTCAAGCCATGACAAAAGAAGCCACCATTTTGAATAATTAAGATAAATAAAAACCTAAATTACAATTAACATGGTGTATGTCACACACCCACACATGTTTGCATGTATCATCAATCATGATACAAACTAGTGCACAAACATATATTATATATACAACTTGTGCACATCAAGTGAGAAAATCAATCTTAAGTGAACCAATACTAGTTAATGTAAAGTAACATATCAAATATATAATTGTACATTAAATCATTAAATCAATACTTGATTTAATGATCCGGTCATATCGCATATAACCGACTAATATCAAGTGTATCAATATATCGAATCAACACTTGATTCGGTAACCCGGCTATATCTCATATAACCGCCCGATGATACAAATCGCGAGAATAAAATACAGTATCTCATACTTGTATTATTCTCGGTCCTGCACATATCTCATATGCGCTCCAATTTCGTTTCGCTTGAGCCAGGAAACCTCTGTGTAGGACTCTAAAGATTCGTCAATACGCCGGCAGTAGGTGGTGATCATATCAATCACCCACAAGCCGCAAGCGGTCTGCTAAACGTAACGGCCACCCGGGTATTGAGCGATCAGAAGATCAACGAGCAAGCCTGCTCACACTCCTGCGAATCCAATCAGTAACACTTACCGCACAGTCCGGTCTGTTCGTCTGATATGTCGCATATCTCGCCTAGGGGTGGTAAACGTCAGACCCCAATAGCTTGATAGGTCATGCCGATGTAAGGTCCATAACAAGCGTGAAACTACTGATAACACTTACCAGTAAATCAATGCAACTCCGGCCAGGGATTTCCAGTTATGGCCAGTCGAGCATAGCGCAACATCAATCCCCAATACCGGGAGAGACGAATCCCCTCCTATAGCTCATTGCCTCCATATGAATCGGGACTGTACGCAAAAACCACCTCTTTGCACGACTCAATAGAGCCGTGGAAGGGTGGAAATCAAAGAACAGTGGGAGACACAAAAGACTCTATGACGATCTCGGGTCAACAGACTAAGCTGTACCAGTGTCACCAGAGAACTGCCATCTGACGTAAGGTATAATACCATCTGGGAGTTCTCGGCGAGTCCGTTCAGTGTACCCAGTCTCCACCGAGCACCCGCATACAATCTCTGATGTCAAACACCAATGGATATGGGATCATCCATAGCCCATCACATGGGTTGAGAAGATATACACTAGTCTACTCTGGAATATCGATGCCCCCTCTCGATATTCCTACGACTAGGAACATTGAAGGATGTACTCATGGACTACCCAGGCCCCACTAGTATGATCTACATCATAGTCCTGCAAGTCGAGTACATATCCTAAGGGCTTTATCAACATGTAACAGAGAGACAAAAAATATACATGTTAAGATAAAGAGCAACCGGATAGCGTACTATCATGTCGAGCAAGAAAGTCCTACCTTTATATGTCCCAGCATCCACCACAATATACATCTCATGTACAGTAATAGCCTCTAGGGCATACATATAACTAACATCTTTATCATCGTGTACTGCTTTAGGTGACCTTACAGGTCGCTATTGCATGATGATAGAGCCCTTAGGACTCTTGCTTGACTACCAGCTGTATGATGGCGACCATATACGTGGGAGCTGGGGTCTATAAGCACATCCTTAAAAGGTCCCTTGTCGTGGGAGTTTCTAGACTGGGCATCGATACTCCAGAGTAGACTAGTGTATACAGTCGAGACACCGACGAGGGGCAGTGGCCGGTCTCACATGCCACTGGTATCAGTTGGTTCACCTAAGATGTATACAGGTGCTTATTGGGTTATGAGTACCCCAGACAGGACTCGCCGGGAACATGCTAGTTGGTCTTATACCTAACGTCAGATAGCAGTTCCCTGGTGACATGTGTACAGGTTAGTTCATCGACCTGAGATCGTCATTTGTCTAGTGTGAGTTCCCACTGTACTTTGATTACTACCCTACCACGGCTCAAAGGAGTCGTGCAAACAGGTTTTAGCTGGGTACAGTCCCGAGTCACATGGAGACAGTGAGCGGATCTGCAGGGGTTCGTCTCTCTAGATATTGGGGGTGAGGTCGCGCTGTGTCTAGGAGAGCCATTACACAAAGCCCTCGGCCGAGGCAGGTGATTTACTGGTAGGTATTTCAGTAGTATCTCAGGGTGTTCTGGGGTACACTCCGACACGACTTGCACCGCTTTTGGGAGTCTGACTTTTACCAACCCCCTAAACCCGCCATGCGATACTCATAGACGAACGGACCGAACTGTACGGATATTGTCACTGACAGGCCCAGCAGGGTGTCAGGATGAGTTCGCTCATCAACCTCCCTTATGATCAATACCTGGTAGCTCGTTACGTACGGCTAATACCTCTGACGTGCAAGTAGTTAAATCCACAGCCAAAGTATTGACGAGTCTTTAGAGTCCCCCACGGACAGTTTCTCAAGTTTAGGGCGAAACGCTGTAGAGGCCGTATGGAGATGTGGCAGGGTTCGATCAGATACGTGCGGTATTGCACGGATCATGATCGGACGGATAATACTAGCGGGCTTTGGATTAAGCCGGATCCTAGTATTACACAGTGTAGATTTTGTCTCTTTGCATTTGTATTCGGTCGGAATAAAAATACGGGTATGTATATACGGTCGCGGGGTTTTCCTGTAATTTATTATGGGATAAGTTTTTTGAAGTTTCCAGTTTGCATTCCGTTTCAGCCAGTTTTCCTTTCTTCTTTTCATTGGCTGATTATTGATGGAGGGGCTAATTTGCATATTTGCAAATTAGTAATTGTGGATGGGGTTTTTGTGATTTGTGGCTTCATGATGGTTCTTTGCATCATGATATTCTTTTTGCATCACTTGGTTTGCATTAATGAGATAAGATTTGATTAGAATTGGATGTGACATTATAACCTCATTATCTTCACATTTCTTATGGTTACCTACTCACTCCTCTTGTGCTCACCCCCTTGTATATTTTCCCTCCTCATTTCTTGTAGGGTCCGGCCACTTTTAGAGAGAGAGGGAGATGAGGATTCATTTGGTGTGGGAAAAATTAGTTCATCACATATTCTTTTCTTGCCACAAAAATTCCATAGTTCATTTCCCCCATCAAAAGGCAACTTCACAACCCCATGAGACAAACATTACTACACCTAGCCTTCAGCATCCTTAGGCGCGTCGACTCGCCAACTTCGTGCTCGAGTTGCCTCCGTCCAGAGGTAGGAGCCTATAAAAGAACCCAACGATATGGTGCCCGTTCCGACGAGGAGATGAAGACCGGAGATTCCGCGAGGTGATCAGAGTGGAGGCCGAAGACTGAAGGACACGGATCGCTCGGTATAGCATTCTATCCAGTCTCTTGTTAGCTAGCATTAGGTTAATGGTTACGATCCGTGTTTTTTAGGATGCGGTAGTGCCGGTTTAAAGTCAAGAAAAATTTTCGTTTCCGCATTTTAGCCTTGGATAGACGGCCGGGGCGCTACCGTAGTCCTACATGGTATCAGAGACACGCCATTAACCTAGTCTAGCTTGCACTAACGTGTTTACAAGTTCGATCGAATGGATTTTCCGAAAACCCGATTTCAAATGTTCAGTTCCTGTCGAATTTTTCCTGTGCTCTAAAAATTATTTGGTACATTGTAAAAATACGTGCAGGGTTTTTTAAGCATTCTGTGAAAATTTGATGACATAATCATACGGAAGCGCCGCGGAACCGTGGCCATAACCCCCTTCCGGCCGCGGTACCGCCGCCATTATGTGCCTTCACAGCACCAAATTTTTACAGTGGGCTTCTGACATGGAAATTGGGTTTTTGGTATGTTCTGTTTGGGCCCAGATTTATTTTAAGTGTTACAGTTATGCTTGGGGCCCACTACGGTAAATTTTGTTGATCGTAATTTTAAACATGTGAGTTCACTGTATTTATATTTTATCTGCGACCGTGAATGTCATTTGATCGGTAAATCCTGCCTAACTGCTATAGCCCTTTTAGACGGATTTGCGAACGTGACATTCACGTTGATGTTCTGTGTTGTGCTGTGATGTTGCGGATTTGTCGTGGTTGATAGCCTGGATGCAATGTTAGTACAGTTTGGTTGTATATGTACATTTGATATTGCGGGGCGAGCGTCTGACATGTGGACTGCCATTTCTGCCTGTTTGTATATTATTCTTTTAGGGCACGACCGGGCTGAGGTCGATGTACCCGTTGTATATTTTACTTTCTGTACTAGGATTACCCCGTGGAGGGGTGCACGGGTAGCCGGGTTCTAGAGGGCAACGAGCCCATATCTCATGGCTTTGAGACGAAGGGGGCTTCACTCTAGAATTGGCGGGCTGTTCGCCACCCTCGTAGGGGGTACAGCTTGACCCAAGGAGGCGTGCTCAAGTTACCGGATTCCATGAAGTGCTAGGTGGTCCATTCATGTTGCTGAAGGGGGCTGCCTCGCTTCAGTTATTGGCGGGTAACTTGCCACGCCTGTAGGGATCTAGGATTTCATTGCACAGGCTATCCACACGACCAGGGGAATGTCGGGTTTCAGTAGCGGCTCTATGAAACCCGGGGATCCCAGATATCTGGATTGTTCCGTGATGCTTATTACATTTCTGTGATGTTGCATTTTATCACGCCTTGAGCGAATATTATATATTGATATATATACTAGTAGAAGTTGTATATGTTTTGCACCCACGCTAGTCCAGTCCCCGCTCTGTCGTTAGTTAAGTAACCTAACGGGTGATGACAGGACCCAGTGGCGAATGCGGATGGCATATACGTACATCATTATTTTTGTTCTTTATTGGTGTGATCAATTGATAGGACTGCGTTGATTCGGATCAATGCAAGCTAAACAAACATATTCTGATGTTGTTGGAACATTTTTCAAAAAGCTGTTATTGCAAGGACGTTCTCTTTTGTTTTGCACAGTGGTATTCGGTTATGAATATCCAGCACCTCAGTCGACGAGGCAAGGTCCGAGATCCCTTCACCGGGAGTGACCCCTTGGACAGAAGTTTGCGTCAGGGTAATAACTTCACTATAGCCTATTACTTTTTGCTTTGCATCGTGGTATTCAGTTGGAATATCCTGCACCTCATTCTACGGGTAAAAAGCCGAGATCCCTTCACCGGGAGTGACCTCTTTAGCAAAGGTTTCGTCACTATATTTTTATAAAAAGTTATGCAGTTCCTTCAACGATATCAAGTTCATTACATTAAAGGTTTTTCGCTAAAAACCAGCTGTAGCCCTCCGTCATTTCTTACGGGTATTATTTCATATTCGTGCTGCGTTTGTTGACCTAGTCAAGACGTAGTGTTCGGTAGCTAAATGGTGCTTGTTTGTTGCATAAATGGGATTGGTTAGGACAGTCGTGCGGCCTTGTTGACCTAGTCAAGGGCACGTACGGGTGGGTTTAATGCAATACAGAATAATGGCGGGTTGAACTTGACTGGCGGTTTATGGTTTGTTGACCTAGTCAAGGTCATAAGCCGCTTGGGGTAAAAATCACATCGGCAGTTTCTAAAGAAACTGAAACTTGCCAGGCATGCGCATACCTTCTGGAGTGTGGTGACGTGAGTGGATTCCATCACGTTATCATGCGATGATAGTTGGATCCCGATTCCCACTGATGGGTTGATTTACTCCTCGGGTGATCCCGACTAATTCTTCTTTCAGGTTTGGAGGAGAATTTGAGGATACAGTCGGAGGTTTTCTGATTAGATAAAGTGATAACCATTCTGATCTAGGTTAGAGTGCACGCTGAGTATTTCTTTTCCCTCTCTCTTTGGCAGCGACCATGGCCCGACCCTTGACTATGACTCTGTGACCAAGATTAACCGAACCTTCTTAAACACTGGCTTTTGGATTGTCAGAGTTGCAAACCTCATTGCCACTCCTACTTTTACCCTTTTCTCCAGGACACCCCGTATTACTACGAACATCCACTTACATTGGATAAAACCATCATATGGTTATATACGAACTCGAAGGAATTTATTCGAGGATGGTTTCCGGTTCTGGAGAAAACGAATAGGAATATTCAGTTGACTTTTCCTTTTACCATCTCTCAGGTTGTGAGTGCTCCTTGGATTAGGGGATAGTACACCTATTACTCTAATTGGATAGTCTTCTTCCAAACCTTAGGCTGGTGCCGAACGGTAGGGAATGAAGAAAACCAATTAGCCAAACGATGGTGTACAAAAGGTAAAAAGTAAAGACAAATAAAGGGATTAGAAGAAGGGCAAAGTTAATTGCGACTGCTATTCACGACCAAACCAAGTATTTCATTACCACTCCCACTTCACCTTTATATTTCTCCAGGACACTCCGTATCACTACGAAGATCCACAGATATATTGGATACTCCATCGTATGGTTATATACGAACTCGAAGGAACTTGTTCCAGTTCGGGGATGGATTCTTGTTCAGGAGAAATAGGAATAAGGTTTATTCTGGTGCCTTTTATCTTTACCTTCTCTCGGGTTGCGAGTACTCCTAGGATTAGGAGAGTAAACCCATTATGCTTATTGGATAGTCTTCTTCCAAACCATAAGCTGGTGCCGAACGGTAGGTAAGGAAGAAAACCATTTAGCCTAAGCGGTGTACAGAAGGTAATGACTAAAGACATATAAAGGGATTTGGAGAGATGGCAAAGAAATATATGGTTGCAGTTATGAATCTGATAATGGAAGAGGCATTACTAGGAATACCAGGATACCCCTTGGAAACATTTATATGTTCCAGTTTTACTGTGTATTGTTGAAAGAAAACTGATTTCCTAATTAGCCCTTGCTCCAGGGTAAGTATTTACTAGGTTTGATTCTCACATCTGTATAGTTTTACAGATGATGAGTGAGAGTAAGTTATTGGGAATTGGGTGATCATCCTCATTATATTGGGATTCGTTGTAATTGGTGATATTTGAGGAAATCTCCTGGGTTGTTTGCCGGACGGCAAATATTTGGTTTTGAATATCCGTTGTTATGTACCAATTTCAAATTGATATATCTGTACGTCTATTTTTATAGAGTGAGATATATCTTTTTGAAATTATGTCCATGACATTTACCTATATCAGTGGATGGTTAGGTAAAGAGCATTAAACAGCGGTGTAATTCTTCTTAACCATAAGTACAGTTTTCAACCTACGACACACAGGGAATAAGTTATTAGACTCAAGAGACTTATACAGAGTATTGTATATTGTCTAGTGTCCATTGGGACAGAGGGGTTGGTCCTCGTACTATATTCTGTTTACTTGTGACTTCTCTGGTTCTTAGACATGTATTTCATAGAAACACAAGGTCCAAGTTTTGAGAAGTTATAGGTATAAGAGTAAAGTAGAGAACCAGGTGTTGCAAGTACCAGAATTCTTCAAGGTGATCGAAGATGTAGATACTTGTGTATGGTATCCAGTTAATAGTAATGATTAAGAGAACTTGCTTCTCTTTCAGGTTACTCATAATTGGAAGCATTCCTAAGTTGAGTAACGCAGATCGGCCTCTTTCCATTTAGTTGACATGCACTGGAGACAGTTGCATGATTTGAATCTGGTTCCAATTAAATGAGTGCCTCTGTTTCTATATTGGATATAGAACGGTTCATATCTTAACGATGTTAAGGTACGGGGAGTTGTCCGGCTTATGCTTAAAACCAGACTCTCGATAACTCATAGGCACGTTTCTGTAATGGCTGTTTACGGGTTGACCCGGGCTATGACGAGGGTTGACTTTCTACCATCTGGATGATCAATAGTGATATTGTTCTTTACTAGCCACAGTTTCAAAAGAAATGGTTTTTTTCAGAAAACAGTAGTGGGAGTATGGTAGAACTGGAAGTGATTCCAGAACCGCAAACGATTACTAAAAATTTGATAAGAACCTAAAAATTCAATCTACTTTAACACTCCATTAGCCACTCCGCAGATATGGTGGGTAACCTCAGGCACCCGAGAGCTACTCCGGTAGCCTCAAGGAAGGTGACAGGGAGGTTCTTGTTTACCCAGACTTGCCATTACTGTTGTTCCAGACTGTGAGACCCGGCAGGAGGATGAGTATAGCATCGTTCTAGACCAGCTTTAGAAGTGTACGTGTATATGACTCTGCCAGAGGGTTGTCGTAGTCAGTGGGAGCAGCGGAAGCATAGTGGACAGGTAGCTTATGTCTATTTATGGACTAAAGCAGACATAGCGGAAATAGATCATCTATTTCTGATGTGACAGTCATAGGTTTGACTTCATCAGAATAGAGGGTGGATCTGTTAAGAAGTTAGAAGGGTGTGATGTCCTGGTATTTGGATGACATACACAGAGTAGGAAGTGAAATTCCTATACTACGATCGGTTATACTTTGGTTGTCATACTGTGGTTTTTCCACATGGGAATTGGATATTATATCAGATATTCTGGTTACTAGATCTATGGTTTTAGATTTAGATTTGGGTAGTCTCCCAATCTGGGTACTTAGACAGTATTCTAAAGGTGTTTTAGAATGGACGACTCCTGGCATGGTAGTATACCTAGAGGTGATAGAGCCACCCTTTCTAAAGGTGTCTTACAGAATAAAGAGGAGAGGGATGTGCATGATTGGCAGATCACTTGCTTAAGCAATTGAGTCAATCATGAGATGTCAAGTACCACACCAGATGTTGTTTTTGCAGTAGATGCAATAAGTTGATATTAATCCATTCCTGGAGAAACATTCGGAAGCAGTTTTAGAACATAAGTGGATGTTCTAGGGATATGATAACGGCAGCCTCCTTCGGGAGACAGTTTTCATTCCAGGCTTCCAAGGTGACCTGGATGACAGAGTGGCTGTCAGAGTTATAGTTTTCCCTCTGACGAGGGGCAGTATTTTGGACAGATGGCCCAGGTGGATACTGAGGGAGGCATGGTGCAGGATACTGATTAAGTTCAGTTGACGATACAGTCTAAGAAGTTTGGATTTGGAGTTCATTTATGAACTAGGTCCCATCATATATCCAGACATATTCTAAGACAGGTATCGCTCATTTCGGGAGATGGCTTTCTCCGCGAACTTGAGATAAAGAGAGACATAGAAAGAAACATCAAAGCGGATCCACTCACTGAGGCTATTCCTCGGACGCATTAGTTTCGCAAACGGGTTTTGTGAGATTGATTAGTAGAGGGGTTGGGTGTTCGGTATCACACGGGCTGTGAGTACACTACATCGCAATAATTAGCCTTGAGTGCAAGTGAGAGATTGTTGGATATAGTGCCCTCAGAGTCAATTATTGGATCACAGGCACGTGATTGCAATGATTGAGGGAGGACCTATACCGGTAGAACAGTCTTACTCCAGATGATAGTATGCTATCTGGTTTGTCTTTATCATCGTGTATTGCTTTAGGTGACCTTACAGGTCGCTATTGCACGCTGATAGAGCCCTTAGGACTCTTGTTTGACTACCAGCAGTATGATGGCGATCATATACGTAGGAGCTGGGGTCTATAAGCACATTCTTATAAGGTCCCTAGTCGTGGGAGTTTCGAAACAGGGCATCGATACTCCAGAGTTGACTAGTGTATACAGTCGAGACCCCGACGAGGGGCGGTGGCCGGTCTCACAAGCCATTGGTGTCAGTTGGTTCACCTAAGATGTATACAGGTGCTCATTGGGTTATGAGTACACCGGACAGGACTCGCCGAGAACATGCTAGTTGGTCTTAAACCTTACGTCAGATAGCAGTTCCCTGGTGACATGTGTACAGATTAGTTCATCGACCTGAGATCGTCATTTGTCTCGTGCGAGTTCCCACTGTACTTTGATTACTACCCTACAACGGCTCAAAGGAGTCGTGCAAACAGGCTTTAGTTGGGTACAGTCCCGAGCCACATGAAGACAGTGAGCGGATCTGCAGGGGTTCGTCTCTCCCGGTATTGGTGGTGAGGTCGCGCTGTGTCTAGGAGAGCCATTACACAAACCCTCGGCCGAGGCAGGAGATTTACTGGTAAGTATTCCAATAGTGTCTCAGGGTGTTCTAGGCTACACTCCGACACGACTTGTACCGCTTTTGGTGGTCTGACTTTTACCAGCCCCCAAGGCCCGCCATGCGATACTCATAGACGAACGGACCGGACTGTACGGATATTGTCACTGACAGGCTCAGTAGGGTGTCAGGATGAGTTCTCTCATCGACCTCCCTTATGGTCAATACCTGGTTGCTCGTTACATACGGCTAATATGCAAGTGTTTAAATCCACAGCCAAAGTATTGACGAGTCTTCAGAGTCCCCGACAGACAGTTTCTCATGTTTCGGGCGAAACGCTGTAGAGGCTGTATGGAGATATGGCATGGTTCGATCAGATACGTGCGGTATTGCACGGATCATGATCGGACGGATAATACCAGCTGGCTTTGGTTTAAGCCGGATCCTAGTATTGTACAATGCAGAATTTATCTCTTTGCTTTTGTATTCGGTCGGAATACAAATGCGGGTATGTATATACGGTCACGGGGGTTTCCTGTAATTTATTACGGGATCATTTTTTTGAAGTTGCCAGTTTGCATTCCGTTTCAGCTGGTTTTCCTTTCTTCCTTTCATTGGCTGATTATTGATGGAGGGGATAATTTGCATATTTGCAAATTAGCAATTGTGGAGGGGGTTTTTGGGATTTGTGGCTTCATGATGGTTCTTTGCATCATGAGATTCATTTTGCTTCACTTGGTTTGCATTAATGAGATATGATTTGATTAGAATTGGATGTGACATTATAACTTCATTATCTTCACATTTCTTATGGTTACCTGCTCTCTCCTCTTGTGCTCACCCCCCTTGTATATTTTCCCTCCTCATTTCTTGTAGGGGCCGGCCACTTTTAGAGAGAGAAGGAGATGAGGATTCATTTTGTGTGGGAAAAATTAGTTCATCTCATATTCCTTGCTTGCCACAAAAATTCCATAGTTCATTTCCTTCATCAAAAGGCAACTTCACAACCCCATGAGACAAACATTACTACACTTAGCCTTCAGCATCCTTGGGCACGTCGACTCGCCAACTTCGTGCTCGAGTTGCCTTAGTCCAGAGGTGGGAGCCCGTAAAAGAACCCGGCGATGTAGTGCCCATTCCGACGAGGAGATGAAGACCGGAGATTCCGCGAGGAGATCGGAGTGGAGGCCGAAGACCGAAAGAAACGGATCGCTCGGTATAGCAATCTATCCCATCTCTTGTTAGCTAGCATTAGGTTAATGGTTACGATCCGGGTTTTTTAGGATGCGGTATTGCCGGTTTAAAGGCAAGAAAAATTTTCGTTTCCGCATTTTGGCCTCGGATAGATGGCCGGGGCGCTACCGTAGTCCTACACATGTTGCATTAATAACCATATCATGTTACTGTAAGTGCACGGCGGCGCCCCGGCCGTCGATCCGACGCCAGAATGCGGAAGCGTTACTTAACTTTAACTTTTCAAACCGGTACCACCGCGCACTATAAACCCGGATCGTGCCATCAATCTAGTCCTAGCTATCTAGAGAGGGGGTAGAGAGATATACCGATCGATCCGTTTCCTCCGGTCTTCTCGCCGTCGTCCTGATCTCCCCGCGGAATCTCCGGTCTCCATCACGTCACCGAAAGGGCACCACATCGTCGGCTTCTTTTACGGGCTCCTACCTCTGGTCCGAGGCAACTCGAGCATGAAGTTGGCGAGTCGACGTGCCTAAGATTTGCTGTAGAATGTAGTGTGGAACTTGTGTCTCGTTTGGGGTTTATGGAAGTTGCCCTTTTGTAGAGTAGAATGATATATAAACTTTTGTGGAGGAACTTGGGGATTTTTCTAGCATGAGAGAGCCAAAAAAACCCACTACAAAATTGGGACAGCCCCAAACTTCCTTGGCCGGCCATGCATGAGGGAATGGAGAGAGAGACACAAAGGGGGTGTGTGGTTCAAAATGATACAAGAGAGAGAGAGAAAATTGATCATGATCAAGAATCATTAGAACCAAATCCACACACCAAAAACTCATTATGACACCAAAGGTCAAGCTATCATATCTCCACAAATCAAACCATGATGACAAAAGAGAGTCAAGCTATGATGACTAGAAGAAGTCAAATGGTTGAGGAATTATCATGAAGCAATAAAATGCAAAGACCACCCTCCACTAATGCTTGTTTGCACAAATGCAAATTAGCCCTCCTCCACCAATCTTCGGCCAATGAAAGATACAAAGAAATATGGCCGAAACGGAAAACAAACAAGCAACTCCAAAAACTGATCCCGTAATAAATTACAGGAAAACCCCGTTACTGTATATACATACTCGCATTTGTATTCCGACCGAAATAAAAATGTAATGAGACAAAATCTATACTGTATAATACTAGGATCCGGCTTAAACCAAACCCCGCTAGTATTTTCCGTCCGATCATGATCCGTGCAATACCGCACGTATCTGATCAAACCCTGTCATATCTCCATACGGCCTCTACAGCGTTTCGCCCGAAAACTTGAGCAACTGTCTGTGGGGGACTCTAAAGACTCGTCAATACTATGGCTATGGATTTAACCACTGGCACGTCAGAGGTATTAGCCATACATGAAGGGCTACCAGCTATTGACAGAAAGGGACGTCGATGAGCGAACTCATCCTGACACCCTACTGAGCCTGTCCGTGACAATATCCATACAGTTCGGTCCATTCGTCTATGAGCATCGCATGGCGGGCCTAGGGGGTTGGTAAAAGTCAGACCCCCAAAAGCGGTACAAGTCGTGTCGGAGTGTAGACCAAAACATGCTGAGATACTACTGGAATACCTACCAGTTAATCTCCTGCCTCGGCCGAGGGCTTTGTGTAATGGCTCTCCTAAACACAGCACGACCACACCCCCAATACCGGGAGAGACGAACCCCTGAAGATCCGCTCACTGCCTCCATGTGGCTCGGGACTGTACCCAACTAAAACCTGTTTGCACGTCTCCTTTGAGCGTGGTAGGGTAGTAATTAAAGTACAGTGGGAACTCATACGAGACAAATAACGATCCTCGGGTCGATGAACTAACCTGTACACATGTCACCAGGGAACTGCCATCTGACGTCAGGTATAAAACCAACTAGCATGTTCCCGGCGAGTCCTGTCCGGTGTACTCATAACCCAATGAGCACCTGTATACATCTTAGTGAGCCAACTGACACCAGTGGCTTGTGAGACCGACCACCGCCCCTCGTCGGGGTCTCGACTGTATACACTAGTCTACTCTGGAGTATCGATGCCCTGTCTCGAAATTCCCACGACTAGGGACCGTTTAAGGATGTGCTTATAGACTACCATCTCCCACGTATACGATCGCCCTCATACTGCTGGAAGTCAAGCAAGAATCCTAGAGGCTCTATCAACGTGTAATAGCGACCTGTCAGGTCACCTAAAGTAGTACACGATGATAAAGATAAACCAGATAGCATACTATCATCTCGAGTAAGACTGTCCTACCGGAATATGTCCTCCCTCAATCATTGCAATCACGTGCCTGTGATCCAATAATTGACTCTGAGGGCACTATATCCAACAGTTACAATATTATATATCACATATATAATATTTATTGTAACAAAATAAAATAATACAATTAGCATATATCGAATATATATCAATGTATTACCAGAGTAAGAAAAAGAATCTTTTAGTGAGCTTATATTAGTTAACATAATTTAATATATCATATATATTATTATACATTAAATCATCGAATCAATACATGATCCGACAATCTGGCTATATCGCATATAACCGACTAATATATCATTTACCGATTCATCGAATCAACACTTGATCCGACGACCCGGCTGATATCAAATATCGCGAGAATAGAATACGGTATCTCCTATCGCATTATCCTCGGTCCTGCACATATCACATATGTGCCCCTACTCCGTTTTGCCTGAGCCAAGAAACCTCTGTGTAGGACTTTAAAGAATCATCAATACGCCGGCAGTAGGTGATGATCATATCAAACACCCACAAGCTGCAAGCGGTCAGCTAAACGTAACAGCCACCCAGGTATTGAGTGATCAGAAGATCAACAAACAAGCCTGTACCATTCTCCTGCGAATCCAATCAGTAACACTCACGTACAGTCCGGTCTCGTCATCTGATATGTCGCATATCTCGTCTAGGGGTGGTAAACGTCAGACCCCAGTAGCTTGATAAATCATGTCGATATGAGGTCTATAACAGTTCAAGAAACTACTGATAACACTTACTAGTAAATCTCAGCAACCCTGTCTAGGGATTTCCAGTTATAGCCAATCGAACACAGCGCAACATCAACTTCCTATACCGGGAGAGACGAATCCCCTCCTATCGCTCATTGCCTCCATGTGATTCGGGACTGTACCCAAAAGCCACCTTTTGCATGCCCTCTTGGACGTGGTATGATGGAAATCAAAGCACAGTGGGAATCACACAAGACTCTATGACGATCTCGGGTCTACAGACTAACCAGTACTAGTGTAACCAGAGAACTGCCATCTGACCTAAGGTATAATACCAGCTGGGAGTTCTCGGCGAGTCCGTCAAGTATACCCAGTCTCCACTGAGCACCCGTATACCATCTCTGATGTCAAACACCAATGGATATGAGGTCATCCATCGCCCATCATATGGGTCAAGAAGCGCATACGCTAGTCTACTCTGGAGTATCGATGCCCTTTCTCGGTACTCCCACGACTAGGAAGATTTGAAGGATGTACTTGGCGACTACACTGTCCATGTTGGAGATAGTGCCCTCAAAGTCAATTATTAGATCACAGGCACGTGATTGCGATGATTGAGGGAGGACCTATACCGTTAGAACAATCTTACTCAAGATGATAGTATGCTATCTGGTTTATCTTTATCATCGTGTACTGGTTTAGGTGACCTTACAAGTCACTATTGCACATTGATAGAGCCCTAAGGATTCTTGCTTGACGGACAGCAGTATGATGGCGATCATATACGTAGGAGCTGGTGTCTATAAGCACATCCTTAAAAGGTCTCTAGTCGTGGGAGTTTTCGAGACAGGGCATCGATCCTCCAGAGTAGATTAGTGTATACAGTCGAGACCCCGACGAGGGGCGGTGGTCGGTCTCACAAGCCACTGGTGTCAGTTGGATGACCTAAGATGTATACAGGTGCTCATTGGGTTATGAATACACCGGACAGGACTCGCCGGGAACAAGCTAGTTGGTCTTATACCTGACGTTAGATAGCAGTTCCCTGGTGACATGTATACAGGTTAGTTAATCGACTTGAGATCGTCATTTGTCTCGTGTGAGTTCCCACTGTACTTTGATTACTACTCTACAACGGCTCGAAGGAGTCGTGCAAACAGGTTTTAGTTGGGTATAGTCCCGAGTCACATGGAGGCAGTGAGCGGATCTGTAGGGGTTCGTCTCTCCCGGTATTGGGAGTGAGGACGCGCTGTGTCTGGGAGAGCAATTACACGAAGTCCTTGGCCAAGGCAGGAGATTTACTAGTAGATATTCTAGTAGTATCTCAAGGTGTTCTGGGCTACACTCCGACACGACTTGTACCGCTTTTGGGGGTCTGACTTTTACCAACCCCCTAGGCCCGCCATGCGATGCTCATAGACGAACGGATCGGACTGTATGGATATTGTCACTGATAGGCTCAGTAGGGTGTCAGGATGAGTTCGCTCATCGACGTCCCTTTTGGTCAATAGCTGGTAGCCCGTTACGTATGGTTAATACCCCTGACGTGCTAGTGTTTAAATACACAGCCAAAGTATTGACGAGTCTTTAGAGTCCCCTATAGACAGTTTCTCAAGTTTCGGGCGAAACGCTGTAGTGGCTGTATGGAGATATAGCAGGGTTCGATCATGTACGTGCGGTATTGCACGGATCATGATCGGACGGATAATACTAGCGGGCTTTGGTTTAAGCCGGGTCCTAGTATTTTACAGTGTAGATTTTGTCTCATTGCATTTGTATTCGGTTGCAATAAAAATGCGGGTGTATATACGGTCATTGGGTTTTCCTGTAATTTATTACGGGATCAGTTTTCTGAAGTAGCCAGTTTGCTTTCCGTTTCGGCCATTTTTCTTTGTATCTTTCATTGGCTGGAAATTAGTAGAGAGGGGGTTATTTGCAAGCATGCAAATTGGCATTGTGGAGGGTGGTCTTTGTAACTTGTTGCTTCATGATGGTTCCACCATACATTGACTTCTTGGTTCATGATTGTTCATGATTGCTTGACTTTTGAGTTGTGATGGTTGTTGAAGATGTGACTTGGTTGTGATCTTTATTTTTCTCATCATCATTCATCATTCCTTCTTACATTATTGATCCACTCTCTCTCTCCCCCCTCTCTCATTATGGATGAGCATTTGGCCGGCCATTTTTTGCCATGGGGGCTGTCCAATTTTTGTGTGGGGGTTTTATCATCTCATTGGCTCATACAAAAATCCCATAGCACCATTTCAAAGCACATCTTCTTCTACCCTTCCAAAAAGTCAACTTCCTTAACCCCATTGAGACAAAAGAGTTCTACACTATCCTGCAGCATTCGTGGACACGTCGACTCGCCAACTTCGTGCCCGAGTTGCCTCGGTACATAGGTGGGAGCCCGTAAAAGAACCCGGCGATGTGGTGCCCTTCCGACGAGGAGATGAAGACCGGATATTCCGCGGGGAGATCAGGACGACGACGAGAAGACCGAAGGACACGGATTGCTCGGTATATCTTTCTACCCCTTCTCTAGTTAGCTAGCATTAGGTTAATGGCCTGATCCGGGTTCAAAAGTCTGCGGTAGCGCCGGTTCTAGTTTATAGAAAAGTTTTTGATTCCGCAATTCGGCCTCGTTCAGACGACCGGGGCGCTGCCGTGCACTTACACTGGTATCAGAGCCAAGCCATTAACCTTGTATAGCTTGCTCTAACGTGTTTACAAGTTCGATCGAACGGATTTTCAAAAAATCGCGTTTCCATGACAAGTTTCTGTCGAATTTTTCCAGTGCTGTAAAATTATTTGGTACATTGCAAAAATACGTGCAGGGTTTTTTATGCATTCTGTGAAAATTTGGTCGAATGAAGGCACTGTTCCACCGTGAAACCGCGGCCAAACCCATGCATTGGCCGCGGTTCCGCTGCCATTTAAACTGTTCATAGCACCAAATTTTTACAGTGGGCTTCTGACATGGAAAATGGGGTTTTTGGTATGTTCCATTTGGGCCAAGATTTATTTTGAGTACTGGGTATAGTGCTTGGGGCCCACTTCGGAAAATTTAGTCGATCAAAAATTTTAAACATGTTAGTTGACAGTATTTACATTATATCTGCGACCGTGAATGTCACTTTATCGGTAAATCCTGTCTAACTGCTATAGCCCTTTTAGACGGATTTACGAACGTGACATTCACGTTGTGTTCTGTATTGTGCTGTGATGTTGCGGATTGTCGTAGTGGATAGACTGGATGCAATGGTAGTACAGTTTGGTTTATTATGTACATTTGATATTGCGGGGCGAGCGTCCGACATGTGGACTGCCGTCACTGCCTGTTTGTATATTATTCTTTTGGGGCACGACCGGGCTGAGGTCGATGTACCCGTTGTATGTATATTTTACTTTCTGTACTAGGATTACCCTAAGGTGGGGTCCACAGGTAGCCGGGTTCTAGAGGGCAACGGGCCTGCATCTCATGGCGTTGAGATGGAGGGGGCCTCACTCTAGAATTGGCGGGCTATTCGCCGCACTCGTAGTGTTGGAGATAGTGCCCTCAGAGTCAATTATTAGGTCACAGGTACGTGATTGTAATGATTGATGGAGGACCTATCCCGGTAGGACAGTCTTACTCGAGATGATAGTATGCTATCTGGTTTACCTTTATCATCGTGTACTGTTTTAAGTGACCTGACACGTCGCTATTACACGTTGATAGAGCCCCTAGGATTCTTGCTTGACCACCAGCAGTATGAGAGCGATCATATAAGTGGGAGTTGGGGGTCTATAAGCTTATCCTTAAAAGGTCCTTAGTCGTGGGAGTTTCGAGACTGGGCATCGATACTCCATTAGTAGACTAGTGTATACAGTCGAGACCCCGACGAGGGACGGTGGCCGGTCTCACAAGCCACTGGTGTCAGTTGGATCACCTAAGATGTATACAGGTGCTCATTGGGTTATGAGTACACCGGACAGGACTCGCTGGGAACATGCTAGTTGGTGATATACCAGACGTCAGATGGCAGTTCCCTGGTGACATGTGTGCAGGTTAGTTCATCGACCTGGGGATCGTCATTTGTCTTGTGTGAGTTCCCACTGTACTTTGATTACTACCCTACCACGGCTCAAAGGAGTCGTGCAAACAGGTTTTAGTTGGGTACAGTCCCGAGCCACATGGAGGCAGTGAGCGTATCTTCAGGGGTTCATCTCTCCCGGTATTGGGGGTGAGGTCGTGCTGTGTCTAGGAGAGCCATTACACGAAGCCCTCGGCCGAGGCAAGGAGATTTACTGGTAGGTATTCCAGTATTATCTCAGGGTGTTCTGGGCTACACTCCGACACGACTTGTACCGCTTTTGGGGGTCTGACTTTTACCAACCCCCTAGGCCCGCCATGCGATGCTCATAGACGAACGGACCGGACTGTACGGATATTGTCACTGACAGGCTCAGTAAGGAGTCAGGCTGAGTTCGCTCACAGACGTCCCTTTTGGTCATTACCTGGTAGCCCGTTATGTATTGGCTTATACCTCTAACGTGCTAGTGGTTAAATCCACAACCAAGGTGTTGACGAGTCTTTAGAGTCCCCCACATTTCAGTTACTCGGCTTTCGGGCGAAAGGTTGTAGAGGCCGTATGGAGATATGGCAAGGTCCGATCAGATACGTGCGGTATTGCACGGATCAGGATCGGACAGTTTGTACTATAGGCCGTATGGATATATGGCAGGGTTCGATCAGATACGTGCGGTATTGCACGGATCAGGATCGAACAGATATTACTAGCCGGCTTTGGTTTAAGCCGGATCCTAGTATAGTACAGTGTAGATTTTGTCTCATTGCATTTGTATTTCGGTCGAAATACAGATGCGGGTGTGTATGCACAGTATCGGGGTTTTCCTGTAATTTATTACGGGACCAGTTTTCTGGAGTTGCCAGTTTGCTTTCCGTTTCGGCCGATTTCTATTGTTCCGTTCATTGGCCGAAGATTGGTGGAGGAGGGCTTATTTGCATTGTTGCAAATAAGTGGTTGTGGAGGGGGTTCTTTGCATCTTGTAGTATCATGATGGTTTTCATGATGAGCACCATCACTTGACTTCTTCTTCTCATGATGGCTTGACTTTTTGAAGCCATCATGCCTGAGATGATGGTTGCCTTGGAGTGTTGGATTTGTTGTGATCATTCCCTTTTGCATGATAGCTTTCCTCTCTCTCTCTTTGGTATTAGATGAGAATGGCTCCCATTTGATTTACTCTCCCACTCACTCCATTCTCTCCTCCCTTTCTAGTTATGGTCGACCAAGCTTGGAGGAGGGGTTGCCCATTTTTGTAGTGGAGATTTTTGCTCTCTTGATGTTAGAAAAATCCCCAAGTTCCTCCACATTGTTCTTGTATCATCCCTCCACCTAAAATGGCATCTCCATGAACCCCAAAGTGAGACTTCTTCATTACACATTCTACAGCGAATCTTGGGCACGTCGAGTAGCCGGCTTCGTGCCTGAGTTGCCTCGGCATTGAGGTGGGAGCCCGTAAAAGAAGTAGGCGATGTGGTACACTTCCGGCGACGAGGAGGAGACGGGACACTCCGCAGGAGATCGGGACGATGACGAGAAGACCGGAGGACTTGGATCGTCGGTATATCTCTTTCTCATCTTGTAGTTAGCTAGGACTAGTTAATGGTTCGATCCGGGTATTAGTGCGCGGCGGTTTGCCTGTTCAAGAAAATTAAAGTTTATCACCGCTTCCGCATTTGGCCGTCGGATTGACGGCCGGGGCACCGCCGTGCACTTACATTGGTATCAGAGCCTCCCCATTAACTTAGTCTAGCTTTGTGTAATGTGTTTTTCAGTTCCGATCGACCAAAATTTTTTTCAGGTTGTAGAAAACTGCTGTACAAGACATTCTAAGACATCTGTAAAAATTCGACACACTCAGTCGTTGACTGTAGCGCGGAACCGCGGCCAAACCCACCCTTGGGCCGCGGTTCCGCCGCACATTGGTCTCTTCAGTGTGTCCAATTTGTACAGTGGTCTTCTGGGCTTATTTTGTGGGCTTTGGAATATTAAATTTGGGCCCAGAGTCTCTGTGACTGCTACAGTTTTACTTGGGGGCCCACTTGTTAATTGTTTGATCGATCGGATATTTTAAACACATTATTTCACAGTATTTACATTATATCTGCGACCGTGAATGTCACTTGATCGGTAAATCCGGTCTAACTGCTATAGCCCGGTTAGACGGATTTGCGAACGTGACTTTCACGTTGATGTTCTGTTTTTGCTGTGATGTTGCAGATCGGTCGTGGGGGATAGCCTGGATGCAATGCTAGTACAGTTGTGGTTGTATTATGTACATTTGATATTGCGGGGCGAGCGTCCGACATGTGGACTGCCGTCACTGCCTGTTTGTATTATTATTTTGGGGCACGACCTGGTTGCGGTCGATGTACCCGTTGTATGTATATTTTACTTTCTGTACTAGGATTACCCCGCGGAGGGGTGCACGGATAGCCGGATTCTGGAGGGCAACAAGCCCGCATCTCATGGCATTGAGACGGAGGGGGCTTCACTCTAGGATTGGCGGGATATTCGCCGCACTCGTAGGGGGTACAGGTTGACCCAGGAGGGGTGCCCAAGTTACCGGATTCCGTGAAGTGCTGGGTGGTCCATTCACGGCGCTGAAGGGGGCTGCCTCGCTTCAGGTTTTGGCGGGTGACTTGCCGCACCCGTAGGGGTCTAGGATTTCATTGCACAGGCTATCCACACGACCAGGGGAACGTCGGGTTTCAGCAGTGGCTCTGTGAAACCCAGGGATCCCAGATATCTGTATTGTTTCTGTGATGTTGTTCATTCTCTGTGATGTTGCATTCTATTCATGCCTTGAGCGAATATAATATATTGGTATATATATTAGTAGATGTTGTATATGTTTTACATCCGCGCTAGTCCAGTCCCCGCTCTGTCGTTAGTTAGCTAACCTAACGGGTAATGACGGGACCCAGTGGCGAATGCGGATGGCATATACGTACATCAGTATATTTTCGTTCTTTGTGGTGTGATCAATTGATGGGACTGCATTGATTCGGATCAATGCAAGTTAAAACAAACCTAATCTGATGTTGTTGGAACATTTTTCAAAAAGCTGTTGTTGCAAGAACGTTCACTTTTGTTTTGCATCGCGGTATTCATTTGGAATATCCTGCTCCTCAGTCGACGAGGCAAGGGCCGAGATCCCTTCACCGGGAGTGACCCCTTGGACAAAAAGTTTGCGTCAGGGCATTAACTTCACTATAGCCGATTACTTTTGCTTTGCACCGTGGTATTCAGTTGGAATATCCTGCACCCCATTCTACGGGGAAAGAGCCGAGATCCCTTCACCGGGAGTGACTTCTTTAGCGGAAGTTGTCGTCACTATATTTCTAAAAAGCTATCCGTTCCTTCAACGATATCAAGTTCATTACGTTAAAGGTTTTCGCCAGAAACCATTCGTAGCCCTCCGTCGTTTCATATGGATAGTCAATAGTATTCAAGCTGTGTTTGTTGGCCATAGTCAAGGCACAGTGTTTGGTAGCTGTTGGGTGTTCATATGTAGCATAGATAGATGCGTTGGTTTGGGACAGTCGTATAGCCTTGTTGGCCCTAGTCAAGAGCTTGTACGGGTGGGTTCAAATCAACCTGGATAATGACGGGTAGAACTTGACATGTGACTTATGATTTGTTGGCCTTAGTCAATGTCATAAGAGCATGGGGCAGAAATCACATCGGGAGTTTCAAAAGAACTGAAACTTGCCAGATATGCGCATACCTTCTGGAGTGTGATACCGTGAGCGGATTCCGTCACGTTGTCATGCGATGAGAGTTGGATCCCGATTCCCACTGATGAGTTAGTTTACTCCTCGGGTGACCCCGACTAATTCTTCTTTCAGGTTTGGAGGAGAATTTGAGGTACAGTGGGAGGTTTCCAGATTAGATAAATTGGTAACCATTCTGATCTAGGTTAGAGTGCACGCTGAGTGTTTCTTTTCTCTCTCTCTCTGGCAGCGACCTTTTGACCCGACCCTAAGACTATGACTCAATGACCAAGTTGACCGAACCTTCTTTAACACTGACTTTTGGATTGTCAGAGTTGCAAACCTCATTGCCACTCTTACTTTTACCCTTTTCTCCAGGACACCCCGTATTACTACGAACGTCCACTTCCATTGGACAAAACCATCGTATGGTTAGATACGAACTCGAAAGAATTTATTCGAGGATGGTTTCAGGTTCTGGAGAAAACGGATAGGATTATTCAGTTGTCTTTTCCTTTTGCCTCCTCTCCAGTTGCGAGTGCTCCTTGGTTTAGGAGTAGTACACCTGTTACGCAAATTGGATAGTCTTCTTCTAAACCTTAGGCTGGTGCCGACCGGTAGGGAATGAAGAAAACCAATTAGCATAACGATGGTGTGCAGAAGGTATTAAGTTCAGACAAAGTAAGGGATTAGTAAGAGGGCAAAGTAAATTGCAACAGATATTCACGACCAAACCAAATATTTCGTTACCACTCCCACATCACCTTTGTATTTCTCCAGGACACTCCGTATCACTATGAAGATCCACAGTTTTTTGGATACTCAATCGTATGGTTATATACGAACTCGAATGGAACTTGTTCCAGTTCGGGGATGGATTCTGGTCCAGGAGAAATAGGAATAAGGTTTATTCGGTTGTCTTTTATCTTCACCCTCTCTCATTGCGAGTGTTCCTAGGATTGGGACAGTACACCCATTATGCTTATTGGATAGTCTTCTTCCAAACCATAGGCTGGTGCCGAACGGTAGGGAAGGAAGAAAACCATTTGGCCTAAAGGGGTGTACAGAAGGTAAAGACTAAAGACATATGAAGGGATTTGGAGAGGTGGCAAAGAACTATACGGTTACAGTCGTGAATCTAGGAAGAGGCATTACTAGGAATACCAGAATACCCCATCGAAACATTTCAATGTTTCAGTTTCACTGTGTAGTGTTAAAAGAAAACTGATTTCCCGATTAGATACTTACTCCAGGGTATGTATTTACCAGGTACGATTCTCACATCTGTATGGTTTTACAGATGATGAGTGGGAGTAAGTTATTGAGAATTGGGTGGTCATCCTCATTATATCGGGATTCGTTGTAATCGGTGATATTTGAGGAAATCACCTGGGCTGTTTGCCGGTCGGCAAATATTTGGTTTTGAATATCCCCAGTTATGCACCAATTTCAAATTGATATATCTGTACGTCTATTTTCATAGAGTGAGATATACCTTCCTGAAATTATGTCTACGACATTTACCCATATCAGTGGATGGTTAGGTAAGGAGCATTAAACAGCGGTGTAATTCTTCTTAACCATAAGTACAGTTTTCAACCTACGACACACAGTGAATGAGTTATCAGACTCAAGGGACTTATACAGAGTATTGTATATTATCCAGGGTCCATCAGGACAGAGGGGTAGGTCCTCGTACTATATTCGGTTTACTTATGACTTCTCTAGTTTTTAGACAGGTGTTTCGTAGGAAACACAGGGTCCGAATTTTGAGAAGTTATAGGTATTTGAATAAAGTAGAGAACCAGGTATTGCAAGTATCGGGATTCTTCAAAGTGATCGAAGATGTAGATACTTGTCAATGGTATTCAGTTGATAGTAATGACTAAGAGAACTTGCTTCTTTTTCAGGTTACTCATAATTGGAAGCATTCCTAAGTTGAGTAATGCTGATCGGCCTCCTTCCATTTAGTTGACATGCACTGGAGACAGTTGCATGATTTGAATCTGGTTCAATTAAATCAGTGCCTCTGGTCCTATATGGGATATAGAACAGTTCATATCTTAACGATGTTAGGGTACGGGGAGTTGTCCGGCTTATGCTTAAAACCAGACACTGGACAACTCAAGGCACGTTTCTGTAATGGCTGTTTGTGGGTTGACCCAGGCTATGACGCGGGTTGATTTTCTACCATCTGGATGAACAATAGCAATATTGTTCTAGACTCGCCACAGTTTTAATAAAAATGGATTTTTTTTCAGAAAACAGTAGTGGGAGTATGGTAGAACTGGAAGTGATTCCAGAACCACAAACGATTACTGAAGATTTGATAAGGAACCTAAAGATTCAATCTGGATTGACATTCCATTGGCCACTCCGCAGATGCGGTGGGTAACTTCAGGCACCCGAGGGGTACTCCGGTAGCCTCAAGGACGGTGACAGGGAAGTTCTTGTTTACCCACACTTACCATTGCTGTTGTTCCAGGTTGCGAGACCCGGCGGGAGGATGAGTATAGCGTCGTTCTAAACTAGCTATAGAAGTGTACGTGTATATGACTCTGCCAGAGGGTTGTCGTAGTCAGTGGGAGCAGCGGAACCATTGGTGGACAGGTAGCTTATGTCTATTTATAGACTAAAGCAGATGTAGCGGAGATAGATCATCTATTTCTGACGTGACAGTCATAGGTTTGACTTCATCAGAATAGGGGATGGATCTGTTGAGAAGGTAGTAGGGTGTGATATCCTGGTATTTGGATGACATACACAGAGTAGGAAAGGAAACTCCTATACTACAATCGGTTATACTTTGGTCGTCACACAGTGGTTTCTCCACACAGGACTTGGACATTATATCAGACATACTGGTTACTGGATCTATGGTATTAGATCTAGATTTGGGTGGTCTCCCAATCTGGGTACTTAGACAGCATTCTAAGGGTATCTAGAATGGATGACTCCTGGCACGGTAGTGTACCTGCAGGTGATGGAGTCACCCTCTCTGAAGCTGTCTTATAGACTAAAGGGGAGAGGGATGTGCATGATTGGCAGATCACTTGCGTAGGCAATTGAGTCAATCATGAGATGTCAAGTACCACACCAGATGTTGTTCTTGCACTAGATGCAATAAGTTGACATTGATCCAATCCTGGAGAAACGGTCGGAAGCAGTTTTAGAACATAAGTGGATGTTCTAGGGATATGATAACGACAGCCTCATTCGGGAAACAGTTATCATTCCAGGCTTCCAAGGTGACATGGACGACAAGGAGGTTGTCAGAGTTATAGTTTTTCCTTCTGACGAGGGGCAGTATTTTGGACAGGTGGTCCAAGGCAATACTGAGGGAGGCATGGCGCAGGATACTGATTAAGTTCAGTTGACGATACAGTCTAAGAAGTTTGGATTTGGAGTTCATTTATGAGCTATGTCCCATCAGACATCCAGACACATTCTAAGACAGGTATTACTCTTTTCGGGAGATGGCTTTCTCCGCGAACTTGAGATATAGAGAGACATAGAAAGATACAGCATAGCGGATCCACTCACTAAGGCTATTCCTCGAACGCAATAGTTTCGCAAACGAGCTTTGTGAGACTGACTAGTAGAGGAGTTGGGTGTTCGGTATCACACGGGATGTGAGTATGCGACATCGCAATAATTAGCCTTGAGTGCAAGTGGGAGATTGTTGGAGATAGTGCCCTCAGAGTCAATTATTAGGTCACAGGTACGTGATTGTAATGATTGATGGAGGACCTATCCCGGTAGGACAGTCTTACTCGAGATGATAGTATGCTATCTGGTTTACCTTTATCATCGTGTACTGTTTTAAGTGACCTGACACGTCGCTATTACACGTTGATAGAGCCCCTAGGATTCTTGCTTGACCACCAGCAGTATGAGGGCGATCATATAAGTGGGAGCTGGGGGTCTATAAGCTTATCCTTAAAAGGTCCCTAGTCGTGGGAGTTTCGAGACTGGGCATCGATACTCCATTAGTAGACTAGTGTATACAGTCGAGACCCCGACGAGGGGCGGTGGCCGGTCTCACAAGCCACTGGTGTCAGTTGGATCACCTAAGATGTATACAGGTGCTCATTGGGTTATGAGTACACCGGACAGGACTCGCCGGGAACATGCTAGTTGGTGATATACCAGACGTCAGATGGCAGTTCCCTGGTGACATGTGTGCAGGTTAGTTCATCGACCTGGGGATCGTCATTTGTCTTGTGTGAGTTCCCACTGTACTTTGATTACTACCCTACCACGGCTCAAAAGAGTCGTGCAAACAGGTTTTAGTTGGGTACAGTCCCGAGCCACATGGAGGCAGTGAGCGTATCTTCAGGGGTTCGTCTCTCCCGGTATTGGGGGTGAGGTCGTGCTGTGTCTAGGAGAGCCATTACACGAAGCTCTCGGCCGAGGCAAGGAGATTTACTGGTAGGTATTCCAGTAGTATCTCAGGGTGTTCTGGGCTACACTCCGACACGACTTGTACCGCTTTTGGGGGTCTGACTTTTACCAACCCCCTAGGCCCGCCATGCGATGCTCATAGACGAACGGACCGGACTGTACGGATATTGTCACTGACAGGCTCAGTAGGGAGTCAGGCTGAGTTCGCTCACAGACGTCCCTTTTGGTCAATACCTGGTAGCCCGTTATGTATTGGCTTATACCTCTAACGTGCTAGTGGTTAAATCCACAACCAAGGTGTTGACGAGTCTTTAGAGTCCCCCACATTTCAGTTACTCAGCTTTCGGGCGAAAGGTTGTAGAGGCCGTATGGAGATATGGCAAGGTCCGATCAGATACGTGCGGTATTGCACGGATCAGGATCGGGCAGTTTGTACTATAGGCCGTATGGATATATGGCAGGGTTCGATCAGATACGTGCGGTATTGCACGGATCAGGATCGAACAGATATTACTAGCCGGCTTTGGTTTAACCCGGATCCTAGTATAGTACAGTGTAGATTTTGTCTCATTGCATTTGTATTTCGGTCGAAATACAGATGCGGGTGTGTATGCACAGTATCGGGGTTTTCCTGTAATTTATTACGGGACCAGTTTTCTGGAGTTGCCAGTTTGCTTTCCGTTTCGGCCGATTTCCATTGTTCGGTTCATTGGCCGAAGATTGGTGGAGGAGGGCTTATTTGCATTGTTGCAAATAAGTGGTTGTGGAGGGGGTTCTTTGCATCTTGTAGTATCATGATGGTTTTCATGATGAGCACCATCACTTGACTTCTTCTTCTCATGATGGCTTGACTTTTTGAAGCCATCATGCCTGAGATGATGGTTGCCTTGGAGTGTTGGATTTGTTGTGATCATTCCCTTTTGCATGATAGCTTTCCTCTCTCTCTCTTTGGTATTAGATGAGAATGGCTCCCATTTGATTTACTCTCCCACTCACTCCATTCTCTCCTCCCTTTCTAGTTATGGTCGGCCAAGCTTGGAGGAGGGGTTGCCCATTTTTGTAGTGGGGATTTTTGCTCTCTTGATGTTAGAAAAATCCCCAAGTTCCTCCACATTGTTCTTGTATCATCCCTCCACCTAAAATGGCATCTCCATGAACCCCAAAGTGAGACTTCTTCACTACACATTCTACAGCGAATCTTGGGCACGTCGAGTAGCCGGCTTCATGCCCGAGTTGCCTCGGCATTGAGGTGGGAGCCCGTAAAAGAAGTAGGCGATGTGGTGCACTTCCGGCGACGAGGAGGAGACGGGACACTCCGCAGGAGATCGGGACGATGACGAGAAGACCGGAGGACTTGGATCGTCGGTATATCTCTTTCCCATCTTGTAGTTAGCTAGGACTAGTTAATGGTTCGATCCGGGTATTAGTGCGCTGCGGTTTGCCAGTTCAAGAAAATTAAAGTTTATCACCGCTTCCGCATTTGGCCGTCGGATTGACGGCCGGGGCGCCGCCGTGCACTTACACATAGGGGGTATAGGTTGACCCAAGGAGGGGTGCACAAGTTACCGGATTCCGTGAAGTGCTGGGTGGCCCATTCACGTTGCTGAAGGGGGCTGCCTCGCTTTAGGTTTTGCCGGGTAACTTGCCGCGCCCGTAGGGGTCTAAGATTTCATTGCACATGCTATCCATACGACCAGGGGAACGTCGGGTTTCAGTATCGGCTCTATGAAACCCGGGGATCCCAGATATCTGTATTGTTCTGTGATGCTTATTACATTTCTGTGATGTTGCATTTTATCACGCCTTGAGCGAATATTATATATTGATATATATACTAGTAGATGTTGTATATGTTTTGCATCCGCGCTAGTCCAGTCCCCGCTCTATCGTTAGTTAAGTAACCTAACGGGTAATGACGGGACCCAGTGGCGAATGCGGATGGCATATACGTACATCATTATTTTCGTTCTTTATTGGTGTGATCAATTGAAGGGACTGCATTGATTCGGATCAATGCAAGCTAAACAAACCTATTCTGATGTTGTTGGAACATTTTTCAAAAAGCTGTTATTGCAAGGGCGTTCTCCTTTGTTTTGCACTGTGGTATTCGGTTATGAATATTCGGCACCTCAGTCGACGAAGCAAGGGCCGAGATCCCTTCATCGGGAGTAACCCTTTGGACAGAAGTTTGCGTCAGGGCAATAACTTCACTATAGTCGTTTACTTTTGCTTTGCATCGTAGTATTCAGTTGGAATATCATGCACCTCATTCTACGGGGAAAGAGCCGAGATCCCTTCACCGGGAGTGACCTCTTTAGCAAAGGTTTTCGCCAATATATTTTTATAAAAGCTATCCAGTTCCTTCAACGATATCAAGTTCATTACGTTAAAAGTTTTTCGCCAGAAACCATTCGTAGCCCTCCGTCATTTCAGTTAAATGTTCGGTAGTATTCAAGCTATGTATTTTGACCTACGCCAAGGCATAGTGATTGGTAGCTATCGGATATTTATCTGTTGCATAGATAGATGCGTTAGTTTGGGACAGTCGTACTACTATTTTGGCCTACGTCAAGGGTATGTACGGGTGGGTTCAAATTAACCTGGACAATGACGGGTAGAACTTGACATGTGACTTATGATATTTTGGCCTACGTTAAGGTCATAAGAGCATGGGGTAAAAATCACATCGGGAGTTTCTAAAGAAACTGAAACTTGCCAGATATGCGCATATCTTCTGGAGTGTAATAACGTAAGTGGATTCCATCACGTTATCATGCGATTATAGTTGGATCCCGATTCCCTCTGATGAGTTAGTTTACTCCTCGGGTGATCCCGACTAATTCTTCTTTCAGGTTTTGAGGAGAATTTGACGTTACAGTAGGAGGTTTCCTGATTCGATAAAGTGATAACCATTCTGATCTAGGTTAGAGTGCACGCTGAGTGTTTCTTTTCTCTTTCTCTTTGGCAGCGACCATGGCCCGACCCTAGACTATGACTCAGTGAGCAAGTTAACCGAACCTTCTTATAACACTGGATTTTGGATTGTCAGAGTTGCATACCTCATTGACACTCCTACTTTTACCCTTTTCTCCAGAACACCCCGTATTACTACGAACGTCCACTTCCATTGGATAAAACCATCGTATGGTTATATACGAACTCGAAGGAATTTGTTCCAGATTCGAGGATGGTTTCCGGTTCTGGAGAAAACGAATAGGACTATTCTGTTGTCTTTTCCTTTTACCTTCTCTCAGGTTCCGAGTGCTCCTTGGATTAGGGGATAGTACACCCATTATGCTTATTAGATAGTCTTCTTCCAAACCATAGGCAGGTGCCGACCGGCAGGGAATGAAGAAAACCAATTAGCCTAACGATGGTGTACAGAAGGTAATAAGTTAAGACAAATAAAGGGATTAGAAGGAGGGCAAAGTAAATTGCGACTGCTATTCATGAACAAACCAAGTATTTCATTACCACTCCGACTTCACCTTTGTATTTCTCCAGGGCACACCGTATCACTATGAAGATCCACAGTTATTTGGATACTCCATCGTATGGTTATATATGAACTCGAAAGGAACTTGTTCCAGTTCGGGGATGGATTCTGGTTCAGGAGAAATAGGAATAAGGTTTATTCGGTTGTCTTTTATCTTCACCTTCTCTGGCATTGCGAGTGCTCCTAGGATTAGGACAGTACACCCATTATACTTATTGGATAGTCTTCTTCCAAACCATAGGCTGGTACCGAACGGTAGGGAAGGAAGAAAACCATTTGGCCTAAAAGGGTGTGCAGAAGGTAATGACTAAAGACATATGAAGGGATATGGAGAGATAGCATAGAAATATACGGTTACAGTTGTGAATCTGGATAATAGAAGTGGCATTACTGGGATTACCAGGTTACCCCTACAAAACATTTCAATGTTTCAGTTTCACTGTGTACTGTTAAAGGAAAACTGATTTCCCAATTAGACACTTGCTCCACGGTATGTATTTACCAGGTATCAATCTCACAACTGTATGGTTTTACAGATGATGAGTAGGAGTAAGTTATTGGGAATTAGGTGATCATCCTCATTATATCGGAATTCATTGTAATTGGTGATATTTGAGGAAGTCACCTGGGTTGTTTGCCGGACGGCAAATATTTGGTTTTGAATATCCGCTGTTATGCACTAATTTCAAATTGATAAATCTGTACGTCTATTTTTATAGAGTGAGATATACCTTTTTGAAATTATGTCTATGACATTTACCTATATCAGTGGATGGTTAGGTAAGGAGTATTAAACAGCGGTGTAATTCTGTAAGTCCATGCTACCTCTCCCGGTACTTACGGGCTTGCGGAAATGATGAAAAACGATTTTCAAGAGGTGGTAACATGGACTCAAAATACGGATCTTTGTTAAACAACTAACTAACAAACCTAACAAGAGTTTTACCTACTCGGTTAGGGGGTTATACCTTTCTTGAACTCTTTCGTCTTCAACTCTTTCCGGTGTACGGATCGGCCTCACCTCGTCATCTCCTTTTCCCGAAGATGGATCCTCCTGAAAGCTTTCACCTTTGGCTTCTTCTTCGAACTTGAAGAAACTAGAACACTTGGTTTGCTAAACCTTGTGAACTAGGATGAGTAGAGAAGTATGTTGGGTTTTATTTCAATGGTTCTTGTTTCTCAACACATGAGACAAGTGAACCATGAACTAGAGAGAGAGCAAGGGGAAGAGGGAGAGAACTTGAGGATGAGAGAGCTCAAGAGAGAGAAAGTAAATCCAAGAATCAGTAAGACTTTTCTCAACCTCTCTCTCATAATCCAAAACGAATAATAATAATAATAATAATAATAATTGAGTATTATGTGATGGTTCATATCATATCAAGTGGCATTATCATTTCATGCACTCATTTTGCAAAGCACAACAAGCAAGCAAAAGTCTTTGCATGAAATGACAACCATTGTAATGATGATGGTCAACTAGTCCAACCTAGTCAACCGGTCAACCAAGTCAACAAGTCAGCAAAGTCAACCTTCATCCCAACCATGACACAATAATACTTAATTAATATTATCATTAATCATATTTCTTATTCTCATTAGGGTTTAGCAAAAGTCAATAGTCAACAGTCAATAACCCTAATGAGAATCCTCTGCCTCTGTCTCTCTGTCAACTGTGCATACACACCCGCATCCGCGTTCCGAGGAACACGGATACAAACGAGATAAAACCAATCCCAAAACGTACACTAAGATCTGGCTTAAACCAAAGCCCGCTAGTGTTAACTGTCCGGACACTAAACGTGCACAAGTGCACGGATGTGACCGAACCCTGTCACAAAACCATGCGACCTGTTGCAAAACCATGCGACCTCTACTCTTTTGCCTAAAGGCGAATAGCTCTCTGTGTGGGACTCTAAAGACTCGACACCACGCTGGCAGTGGGTTTAACCACAGACCGCAAGTGGCACTAGCTGTGCGTAACGGCCCCCAGGTAGATGCCGATAAGAAGACGGACGAGGTGAAACCCATCTGAACTCCTACTGAGCCTGAATGTGACAATCTCCGTACAGTCCGGTCTGTTCGTCTGATACATCGCATGGCGGGCCTAAGGGGTGGTGAACATCAGTCCCCTAATAGCGGTATAAGTTGTGTCGGAGTGTAGCCTAGAACACCCTGAGATAACACTTGAAACCTACCAGTATATCTCGCTTGCCCTAGTCAGGGGCTACTCGTGTAATGGCTCTCCTAGACACAGTGCGATGTCAACCCCCAATACCGGGAAAGACGAATCCTGTCTAACCATCACTGCCTCCAAGTGCTTCGGGACTGCACCGAACTACTACCTTTTTGCATGACTCCTTTGAGCCGTGGTAGGGTAGTAAGCAAAGTACAGTGGGAACACACTCGAGGCGAAGTGACAATGTCAAGTCAGCGGACTAAGCTGTACTCATGTCACCTGGGAACTGATAACTGACGATAGGTACAATAACAACCAATCAGTTCCCAACGAGTCCTGTCCAGTGTACTCGTAACCTAACGAGCACCTGCATACTATCTCAAGTACGACGTACTGAGGGCGGTGGGACAGACCGTCTCCCAAGCTGGGATAAGAAGCGCTTACGCTAGTCTACTCTGGAGTATCGATGCCCTCTCTCGATAGTCCTGCGACTAGGGACCTGCATAAGGATGTGCTTATAGATTACCCAGCCCCCACCAGTGTGACTGCCATAACAACGCTGGTAATCAAGCAAAGATCCTAAGGGCTCTACTAATATGTATAAGCGATATGCTAAAAGAAACACATGCACATATTGAAGTAGAGACAAACCAAGTTGCATACTACCATTTTGAGCAAGATTGTCTACACAAGGTGAATATCCTAAGCTTCCATTAAGTAATATACAAATTAGTATGATACAATAATGGCCTCTAGGGCACATACACTAACAATCTCCCACTTGCACTAAGGCCATGTACTGGCGTATCGAAGAACTATCATCTCGATCAGCCGCTCGAACTGAGTCTGGGGTAAGGCCTTCGTGAGTGGATCAGCAGTGTTATCTTCTGTATTTACTCTCTTCACCTCGATCTCCCGGTGATCAACGATCTCTCTGATCAGATGGTACCGCCTCAAAATGTGCCTGGACTTCTGATGGGACCTGGGTTCCTTCGCTAAAGCTATAGCTCCGTTGTTGTCACAATACAGCGGTATTGGATCAACTCTGGTAGGAACCACCTGAAGCTCTGTGAGGAACTTCTTCATCCAGACAGCTTCCTTTGCGGCATCGCAAGCAACTATGTACTCCGCTTCTATAGTTGAGTCAGCAACGGTTTCCTGCTTTGAGCTCTTCCAGCAAACCGCCCCTCCATTGAGGGTAAAGACATAACCCGACATGGACTTGGAGTCATCCTTGTCACTTTGGAAGCTGGAGTCAGCAAAGGCCTTAATCTGGAGGTCTTTTCCGCCATACACCAAGAACATCTCCTTAGTCCTTCTCTAGTACTTGAGAATGTTCTTTACTGCTATCCAGTGTTTCTCCCCTGGGTTCGACTGATACCGGCTTACAACACTCAATGCGTATGCTACATCTGTTCTGGTATATAACATCGCATACTTAATAGAGCCTACCGTAGATGCGTAGGGTATTGATGACATGCGAGCCTTTTCCAAATCAGTCTTAGGAGACATCTCTTTGGAGAGGGTGATTCCGTGACAAGCCGGTAGATTACCGTATTTGGAATCTTCCATACTGAATCGTTTTAGTATGGTGTCAATGTACCTGGACTGTGAAAGTCCCAACATCCTTTTAGATCTATCACGATAGATCTGGATCCCCAGAATGTAATTGGCATCGCCCAGGTCCTTCATGGAGAACCTCTGTGACAAGAATCCTTTGACTGACTGTAACATAGGAATATCATTTCCAATTAGGAGAATGTCATCGACGAACAAGACGAGGAATACCACATTTCTCCCTACAATCTTACTGTAACTGCATGGTTCATCTGAGTTTTTGACAAAGTCGAATTCTTTGACAGTATCATCAAAGCAGATGTTCCAACTCCGCGATGCCTGCTTCAGTCCATAAATGGACTTGAGCAACTTGCACACTTTACCGCTGCTCCCACTCTGAATGAATCCCTCTGGCTGATCCATATAGACGCACTCTTCTAAATTTCCATTTAGGAAAGCCATCTTTACGTCCATCTGCCAGATCTCATAATCGTGGAAGGCAGCAATGGCAAGAAGGATCCGAATGGATTTGAGCATAGCCACCGGAGAAAAGGTCTCATAATAATCCAAACCAGGTCTTTGACAAAAACTTTTTGCAACAAGCCTAGCTTTATAGGTTTCATCCAGCCCATCTACACCAATCTTCTTTCTGAAGATCCATTTGCGGCATACGGGTTTTATCCCTTCTGGAGCAATGTCCAAAGTCCAAACTTTATGGGTGTACATGGACTCCATCTCGGTCCGCATTGCATCCAGCCATTTTACCGAGTCACCGCTCTGAATGGCTTGCTGGAAACTAGTAGGCTCGTCATAATCAATGACGCAATCCTCTCTATCCCCGTCTATGAGAAAACCTTAGTATCTCTTAGGCGGATAAGACTGCCTACTACTCCTGCGGAGTAGCGCAGGAATGTCCGGTTCCCCTGAAACTTCTGGTTTTTCCAAGCTTTCAGTAATAGCTTGTGGTTCTGGAATTTCTTCCAGTTCTACTACGCTCCCACTTGTCTCTTTTTCCAAAAACTGATGTTCCAGAAAGTGGGCATGACGAGAAACAAAAACATTTTGTTCCTCTGCGTAATAGAAAAAATACCCCTCGGAGTTCTTTGGGTATCCCACAAACTTACACAGTACTGAGCGTGCCTCGAGCTTGTCCGCATGCTGCTTTTTTACAAAATCTGGACATCCCCATATCTTCAGATATTGAAGATGGGGTTTCTTCCCACACCACATCTGATATGGTGTGGTAGGCACAGTCTTAGAGGGAACTTTGTTCAAGAGATATGCAGCTGATTCTAGTGCATAGCCCCAGAAGGATCGCGGCAACTCAGCCTTGTTCGTCATGGAACGAACCATATCCAATAGGGTTCGATTCCTCCTTTCCGATACACCGTTGTGTTGTGGTGTGTATGGAGGAGTAAGCTGAGAGAGAATTCCATTCTCCTTTAGGTAGCCCAGAAACTGGGAACTCAAGTATTCACTAACTCGATCGGATCTCAGTGTCTTGATACTTTTACCTGTTTATTTTTCAACTTCATTCTTGTATTCCCGAAATTTCTCAAAGGCCTCGGATTTGTGCTTCATCAAGAAGACATGCCCATACCTAGAGAAATCATCTGTGAAAGTAATGAAGTATGAATAACCACTTCGCGCATATGTAGACATTGGACCACACACGTCACTGTGTATGAGTCCCAAGAGCTCGCTCGCTCTTTCTCCGTGTCCCGTGAACGGAGTCTTTGTCATCTTTCCCATGAGACATGATTCACAAGTGGCATAAGACTGGTACTCGAATGGATCCAAGTATCCATCTTTATGTAACTTTGTCAACCGTGTCTCATTGATGTGACCCAGTCTACAATGCCATAAGAAAGCCTGATTTAATTCCGGAGACTTTCTTTTAAGTGTGTTCTAGACACTGAAGACCTGAGCTTGATTCAAAACGTATATACCATTTTTTAATGTACCTGACCCAATCAGAACTTTATTTAGGTGGATGTTTACAACATCGCTTACAAAAGTAAAATCATATCCTTCCTTAGAAAGTAAGGATACAGATATGATATTACAAGTCGCACCTGGTACATAAAAACAGTCACGCAGAATCAATATCTGCCCAGTTGTCAGTCCTAGATGATATTCCCATACGGATTCAGCGTACATGCTCATTCCGTTAGAAACCCTGAGAGTCATATCACCTTTCTAGATAACCCTACGGTTTCTTAGAGCCTGTAACGAATTACAGATATGAGATCCTGATCCGGTATCCAATACCCAGGAGGTAGGGTTAACTGATATACGGTTCTCTATTACAAACACACCCAAAGCCAAAACCACAACATGCTTCGAATTCTGGCTACTGGCTATGCTAGCCCTGCAATCTTTCTGCCAATGTTCATTCCTGTAACAATAGGAACATCCCTCTTTTACTTCATCCAGTCCCGAAACCTCTGCCCTTCCCTTTCTTTCTACTTTCCTGGTTTCCTTCAGGGTAGTAGGTAGGGACTGTTGAACTAAGTCAGCATCTGACCCGTTCTTCAACATGGTCTTCAGGTCCGTGAGCTCAAAAGAGCTGCTCTCTGTAAGGACGTTTCCCCCTACAGATGACCCGATAGCCAACCTCGCTGGAAGCAATTCGTTCGAGGTCTCATATCTTGCGATACGAGATTGCTCTCCATATAAATCTTTGTTATGGAGAAAGATAGAAACTAAGTCCATCTTCTCGTGCTGCCCTTGTTATGCACCATCAACTGAGGCTAACACGAGGCACTTGGCTTTCGCACAGTCTTTTTCCGATGTCCTATGGATATCAACATCCATGACAGGGGAAATTGGACCTGAGACGGCAGGGGTTGGATTAGTTAAGAGGTGTCCCAGCTTGTTATGGGCAATGGGCATCTGGACAGACCTTTTCCAGTCATAACAGTCAGATTCAGTCATTTTATTATCTAGATGTAACCTAGGTGCGGTCACTGGGTCGCTGCAATTAAGAGAGAGAGAAGAAGAAAACACTCAGCATGATGCTCTTACAAGTTTAGATTGGTTTTTAATTTATCTAAACAGGATGGCTCCCACTGTCTCTCGAATCCCTCCTAAAACCATAAAGGAAGAATTAGTCAGGATCAATCTCACCGTACAATACTTGCTTAACCGTTCAACCAGGCCAGTGTCGGTACTTCGAGGGAGGTTTTCCAACGCTTTCGCGAAGTTCCTTAATTAAATAACCTCTTTTCCCTGTGGGCGTTGCCCCGCTAACACCTTTCTAGACACCTACTTGGTTTAGAACATTGATCGTTAAGTGAGAAAGTTCCCGAGGAGTAGCATATACTCACAGTAGTATCGGGATCCAAATATCATCGCGTGACAAAACTAAAGGAATCCTACCAGAATCATCACACACCAAATGTTATGCAGCGCTAGCAAGTTTCAGTTCTTTTGAAACTCCCGATATGGATTTTTGCCCCATGCTCTTATGACCTTGACGAAGGCCAACATATCATAAGTCGCATGTCAAGTTCTACCCATCATTATCCAGGTTAATTTGAACCCACCCGTACATACCCTTGACGAAGGCCAAAATAGTAGTACGACTGTCACAAACCAACGCATCTATCTATGCTACAGATAAATACTCAGCAGCTACCAATCACTATGCCTTGGCGAAGGTCAAAATACATAGCTTGAATACTACTGAATATTTAACTGAAATGACGGAGGGCTACGAATGGTTTTGGGAAAACCGTGAACGTAGTGAAACCGAGTTTAAAAGTTGTTTTTGAAAAGAAACCGAGTGGCTTAAGCTCCGCGTTTAAAAGTTGTTTTTGAAAAGAAACCGAGTGGTTTTTGAAATTGTTCCAACGACTTTTACTTGGTTTATTTTTTCTTGCATTAATTTTAATGCGTCCCATCATTTAATCCTACCATTGCAGAAAACAACCAAAATATGACGTACGCTTGTGCTATCCGCATTCGCCACAGAGCCCCGTCATTACCCGTTAGGTTACTTAATTAACGACAGAGCGGGGGCTGGACTAGCGCGGATGCAAAACATAAGCAACGCCTAAATAATATCATATATAGATATATTGCAATGATAGACATTCCAGATCACAGATGAATACATTGGATATACTAGGAATCCGCAATTCGTATGAGCCTGTAACGAAAAGCGGATTACACGGTCGCGATGAATAGCCAATACCACACCCCAGACCCCTATGGGAACGGCAAACTACCCGCAAAATAACCGAAGTGGAGCAACCTCCCTCAACGACGTGAGTAGGCCACTCGGCACTTCGAGATACCCGGTAGTTTGTGTACCCCCTCCATGGGTCTATCCTAGGAGCAAAAACAGTAAAAAGAAATTATCAATGACAGCTACAACCCCGACCCGGTTGTGCGGCCATACGAATAATATTACATCAATTTACATATTACATGAATTGAAAGAAAAGAAAAATCTCATCTCACAACCCCCGTCTATTCACCCGCGACAATCCAATGAATTCATATACACATACCATCAAGATTACAGATCACAGATATGTATAACCCCCACTAATCGACGTATAGCGATTAGCAGACGTTGAATACATATATCATATCACAGATATCAACCCGTCAGCTTAAGTCTTTAGAAACTCGATCAAAATACGGTTTTTTAAGCCCCAAAAATAAATTTTGCTTTCTGGAAAATCTGGGCAGAAAAATCATATTGTAAAAATCCCAAAACAACCCCAGAACCACACTGCAAGGAAAATAGTCCACGGCCGAGTCAACTCGGCCGTGGATCCGCGGCGGGAGCAAGCTCCCGCCGCGGTTCCGCGGCGGTTTGATGGGCTCTCTGGACCATTTTTCTATAGTGATATGCAAAAACCCTGAGTCGAATTTTAAGCCAAGATTTATTATTTTGGGAACAGAGGAAAAATTCGAAAGAAAGTTGATTTTACGGGTTCGTTTCGCGACTTTTTCTCCGATCGAATTTCTAGTTACTTTGCTAACATGTTAGATAGTGTTTAACTAGGCTCTGATACCACTGTAAGTCCATGCTACCTCTCCCGGTACTTACGGGCTTGCGGAAATGATGAAAAAAGATTTTCATGAGGTGGTTACATGGACTCAAAATACGGATCTTTGTTAAACAACTAACTAACAAACCTAACAAGAGTTTTACCTACTCGGTTAGGGGGTTATACCTTTCTTGAACTCCTTCGTCTTCAACTCTTTCCGGTGTACGGATCGGCCTCACCTCGTCGTCTCCTTACGCCGAAGATGGATCCACCTGAAAGCTTCTACCTTTGGCTTCTTCTTCGAACTTGAAGAAACTAGAACACCTGGTTTGCTAAACCTTGTGAACTAGGTTGAGTAGAGAAGTATGTTGGGTTTTATCTCAATGGTTCTTGTTTCTCAACACATGAGACAAGGGAACCATGAACTAGAGAGAGAGCAAGAGGAAGAGGGAGAGAGCTTGAGGATGAGAGAGCTCAAGAGAGAGAAAGTAAATCCAAGAATTAGCAAGACTTTTCTCAACCTCTCTCTCATAATCAAAAAAGAATAATAATAATTGAGTATTATATGATGGTTCATATCATATCAAGTGGCATTATCATTTCATGCACTCATTTTGCAAAGCACAACAAGCAAGCAAAAGTCGTTGCATGAAATGACAACCATTGTAATGATGATGGTCAACTAGTCCAACCTAGTCAACCGGTCAACCAAGTCAACAAGTCAACAAAGTCAACTTTCGTCCTAACCATGACACAATAATACTTAATTAATATTATCATTAATCATATTTCTTATTCTCATTTAGGTTTAGCAAAAGTCAATAGTCAACAGTTAATAACCCTAATAAGAATCCTCTGCCTCTGTCTCTCTGTCAACTGTGCATACACACCTGCATCCGCGTTCCGAGCAACACGAATACAGAGGAGATAAAACCAATCCCAAAACATACACTAGGATCTGGCTTAAACCAAAGCCCGCTAGTGTTAACTGTCCGGACACTAAACGTGCACAAGTGCATGGATGTGACCGAACCCTGTCGCAAAACCATGCGACCTGTCGCAAAACCATGCGACCTCTACTCTTTTGCCTAAAGGCGAATAGCTCTCAGTATGGGACTCTAAAGACTCGACACCACGCTGGTAGTGGGTTTAACCATAGACCGCAAGCGGCACTAGCTGTGCGTAACGTCCCCCAGGTAGATGCCGATAAGAAGACGGACGAGGTGAAACCCATCTGAACTCCTACTCAGCCTGAATGTGACAATCTCCATACAGTCTGGTCTGTTCGTCTGATAAATTGCATGGCGGGCCTAAGGGTTGGTGAACGTCTGTCCCCTAATAGTGGTACAAGTCATGTCGGAGTGTAGCCCAGAACACCATGAGATAACACTTGAAACCTACCAGTCTATCTCGCTTGCCCTGGCCAGGGACTACTCGTGTAATGGCTCTCCTAGACACAGCGCGATGTCAACCCCCAATACCGGGAGAGACGAATCCTGTCTAACTGTCACTGCCTCCAAGTGCTTCGGGACTGCACCCAACTACTACCTGTTTGCACGACTCCTTTGAGCCGTGGTAGGGTAGTAATCAAAATACAGCGGGAACACACTCGAGGCGAAGTGACAGTGTCAAGTCAGCGGACTAAGCTGTACTCATGTCACCTGGGAACTGATAACAGACGATAGGTATAATACCAACCAATTAGTTCCCGACGAGTCCTGTCCAGTGTACTCATAACCTAACGAGCACCCGCATACTATCTCAAGTACGACGTACTGACGGCTGTGGGACAGACCGTCTCCCAAGCTGCGATAAGAAGCGCATACGCTAGTCTACTCCGGAGTATCGATGCCCTGTCTCGATAGTCCTGCGACTAGGGACCTGCATAAGGATGTGCTTTTAGATTACCCAGCCCCCATGAGTGTGACTGCCATCATAACGTTGGTAATCAAGCAAAGATCCTAAGGGCTCTACTAATAAGTATAAGCGATATGCTAAAAGAAACACATGCACATATTGAAGTAGAGACAAACCAAGTAGCATACTACCATTTTTAGCAAGATTGTCTATACAAGGTGAATATCCCAAGCTTCCATTAAGTAATATACAAACTAGTATGATACAGTAATGGCCTCTAGGGCATATACACTAACAAATTCTTCTTAACCATAAGTACAGTTTTCAACATACGATACACAGAGTTTGAGTTATTAGACTCAGGGGACTTATACAGAGTTTTGTATGTTGTCCATTAGGACAGAGGGGTTGGTCCTCGTACTATATTCGGTTTACTTATGACTTCTCTAGTTCTTAGACAAGTGTTTCGTAGAAACACAAGGTCCAAGTTTTGAGAAGTTATAGGTATGTGAATAAAGTAGAGAACCAGGTGTTGCAAGTATCGGGATCCTTCAAGGTGATCGAAGATATAGATACTTGTGTATGGTATTCAGTTGATAGTAATGGTTAAGAGAACTTGCTTCTCTTTCAGGTTACTCATAATTGGAAGTACTCCTAAGTTGAGTAATGCTGATCGGCCTCTTTCCATTTAGTTAATACGCACTGGAGACAGTTGCATGATTTGAATCTGGTTCAATTAAATTAGTGCCTCTGTTTCTATATTGGATATAGAACAATTCATATCTTGAAAATGTTAAGGTACGGGGAGTTGTCCGGCTTATGCTTAAAACCAGACTCTGGATAACTCAAGGCACGTTTCTATAATAACTGCTTGTGGGTTGACCCAGGCTATGATGAGGGTTGACTTTCTACCATATGGAAGATCAATAGTGATATTGTTCTAGACTCGCCACAGTTTTAACAAAAATGGATTTTTTCAGAAAACAGTAGTGGGAGTATGGTAGAACTTGAAGTGATTCCAGAACCGCAAACGATTACTGAAGATTTTATAAGAACCTAAAGATTCAATCTGGTTTAACATTCCATTGGCCACTCCACAGATAAGGTGGGAAACCTCAGGCACTCGAGAGGTACTTCGGAATGCTCAAAGACGTGACAGGGAGGTTCTTATTTACCCAGACATTCCATTGCTATTGTTCCAGATTGTGAGACCCGGCAGGAGGATGAGTATAGCGTCGTTCTAAACTAGCTTTAGAAGTGTACGTCTATATGACTCTGCCAGAGGGTTGTCATAGTCAGTGGGAGCAGCGGAAGCATTGGTGGACAAGTGGCTTATGTCTGTTAAGAGACTAAAGCAGATGTAGCGGAGATAGATCATCTATTTCTGATATGACAGTCATAAGTTTGACTTCATCAGAATAGAGGATGGATCTGTTAAGAAGGTAGTAGGGTGTGATGTCCTGGTATTTGGATGACATACACAGAGTAGGAAGTGAAATTCCTATACTACGATCGGTTATAATTTGGTTGTCACACAGTAGTTTCTCCACATAGAAATTGGATATTATATCAGACATCCTGGTTGCTAGATCTATGGTTTTAGATCTAGATTTGGCAAGTGTCTTAATCTGGGTACTTAGACAGCATTCTAAGAGTATTTAGAATGGACGACTCCAGGCACGGTAGTGTACCTGCAGGTGATGGAGTCACCCTCTCTAAAGCTGTCTTATAGACTAAAGGGGAGAGGGATGTGCATGATTGGTAGATCACTTGCTTAGGAAATTGAGTTAATCATGAGATGTCAAGTACCACACCAGATGTTGTCTTTGCACTAGCTGTAATAAGTTGATATTGATCCTATCCTGGAGAAACGATCGCAAGCAGTTTTAGAACATAAGTGGATGTTCTAGGGATATGATAACGGCAGCCTCATTCGGGAGACACTTATCATTCCAGACTTCCAAGGTGACTTAGATGACAGAGTGACTGTCAGAGTTATAGTTTTCCCTCTGACGAAGGGCAGTATTTTGGACAGGTGGTCCAGGTGGATACTGAGGGAGGCATGGCGCAGGATACTGTTTATGTTCAGTTGACGATACAGTGTATGAAGTTTGGATTTGGAGTTCATTTATTAGCTAAGTGCCATCAGATATCCAGACATATTCTAAGACAGGTATTGCTCATTTCGGTAGATGGCCTTCTCCGCGAACTTGAGGTAAAGAGAGACATAGAAAGAAACAACAAAGCGGATCCACTCACTGAGGCTATTCATCAAATGCATTAGTTTCGCAAACGGGTTTTGTGAGACTGATTAGTAGAGGAGTTGGGTGTTCGGTATCACACGGGGTGTGAGTATGCGACATCGCAATAATTAGCCTTGAGTGCAAGTGGGAGATTGTTGGAGATAGTGCCCTCAGAGTCAATTATTGGATCATAGGCACGTGATTGCAATGATTGAGGGATGACATATACCGTTAGAACAGTCTTACTCAAGATGATAGTATGCTATCTGGTTTATTTTTATCATCGTGTACTGCTTTAGGTGACCTTACAAGTCACTATTTCACATTGACAGAGCCCTTAGGATTCTTGCTTGACGGCCAGCAGTATGATGGCGATCATATACGTCGGAGCTGGGGTCTATAAGCATATACTTAAAAGGTCCCTAGTCGTGGGTGTTTTCGAGACAGGGCATCGATACTCCAGAGTAGACTAGTGTATACAGTCGAGACCCCGACGAGGGGCGGTGGCCGGTCTCACAAGCCACCGATGTCAGTTGGATCACCTAAGATGTATACAAGTGCTCATTGGGTTATGAGTACACCGGACAGGACTCGCCGGGAACATGCTAGTTGGTCTTATACCTGACGTCAGATAGCAGTTCCCTGGTGACATGTGTACTTGTTAGTTCATCGACCTGAGATCGTCATTTGTCTCGTGTGAGTTCCCACTGTACTTTGACTACTACCCTACCACGGCTCAAAGGAGTCGTGCAAACAAGTTTTAGTTGGGTACAGTCCCGAGCCACATGGAGGCAGTGAGCGGATCTGCATGGGTTCGTCTCTCCCGGCATTGGGGGTGAGGTCGCGCTGTGTCTAGGTGAGCCATTACACGAAGTCCTTGGCCAAGGCAGGAGATTTACTGGTAGGTATTCCAGTAGTATCTTAGGGTGTTCTGGGCTATACTCCGACACGACTTGTACCGCTTTTGGGTGTCTGACTTTTACCAACCCTCTAGGCCCGCCATGCGAAGCTCATAGACGAACGGACCGGACTGTACGCATATTGTCACTGACAGGCTCAGTAGGGTGTCAGGATGAGTTCGCTCATCGACGTCCCTTTTGGTCAATAGCTGGTAGCCCGTTACATATGGCTAATACCTCTGACGTGCTAGTGTTTAAATCCACAGCCAAAGTATTGACGAGTCTTTAGAATCCCCACAGACAGTTTCTCAAGTTTCGGGCGAAACGCTGTAGAGGCCATATGGAGATATGGCAGGGTTCGATCATGTACGTGCGGTATTGCTCGGATCACGATCGGACGGATAATACTAGCGGGCTTTGGTTTAAGCCGGGTCCTAGTATTGTACAGTGTAGATTTTGTCTCATTGCATTTGTATTCGGTCGCAGTACAAATGCGGTTATGTATATACAGTCGCGGGGTTTTCCTGTAATTTATTACGGGATCAATTTTCTGAAGTTTCCGGTTTGCATTCCGTTTCGGCCATTTTTCTTTGTATCTTTCATTGGCTGGAAATTGGTGGAGAGGGGGTGATTTGCAAGCATGCAAATTGGCATTGTGGAGGGTGGTCTTTGTAACTTGTTGCTTCATGATGGTTCCAGCATACATTGACTTCTTGGTTCATGATTGTTTATGATTGCTTAACTTTTGAGTTGTGATGGTTGTTGAAGATGTGACTTGGTTGTGATCTTTATTTTTCTCATCATCATTCATCATTCCTTCTTACATTATTGATCCACTCTCTCTTGTCCTCTCTCATTATGGATGAGCATTTGGCTGGCTATTCTTTGGCATGGGGGCTGTCTAATTTTTGTGTGGGGGTTTTATCATCTCATTTGCTCACACAAAAATCCCATAGCACCATTTCAAAGCACATCTCCTTCTACACTTCCAAAATGGCAACTTCCTTAACCCTATTGAGAAAAGAGTTCTACACTATCCTACAGCATTCTAGGATACGTCGACTCGCCAACTTCGTGCCGGAGTTGCCTCGGTCCAGTGGTGGAAGCCCGTAAAAGAACCCGGCGATGTGGTGCCCTTCCGACGAGGAAATGAAGACCAAAGATTCCGCGGGGAGATCGGGACGACGACTAGAAGACCGAAGGACACGGATCGCTCGGTATATCTCTCTACCCCTTCTCTAGTTAGCTAGCATTAGGTTAATGTCCCGATCCGGGTTCAAAAGTCCGCGGTAGCGCCGGTTCTAGTTTATAGAAAAGTTTTTGATTCCGCATTTTGGCCTCGTTCAGACGGCCGGGACGCTGCCGTGCACTTACAGTCCTCACTAGTATGATCCGCATCATAGTCCTGGTAGTCAAGTACTATAAGTCGACGTTGTACACCGCACGAGTTGCGGGGAGGCGGAAATATGAAAAACAATTTTTTTCTTCATCGACTAACCGAAAGGATCTTTGCTAAACTATAACTAACACTTACATAGGAGTAATTAGCTACTATGAAAGAAGATTATACCTAATGAACCAAGTCCTTCTTCTTCTCGTTAAACACCTCCTCGTCGGCCTCCTCTTTGTAATAGACGATCCACCCGAGAGCTTCTACTCCAAGCTTTGCCTCTAATCTTGAGGTAACTAGGTTACTCTAATTGATAATCAAAGTCAACTAGGGAATACAGAGTATGATTATGGATTAATGAGTTTTGCTAATCCTTGATCTCAACACATGAGAGGTTAGGATTAGGGTTTGAAGAGAGAGAGCTTGAGGAGAGAGAAGGTGAGAGTGAGAATGAAATGAGATAATTATCTCATTTGAATATATGAAGCATAATGATTTATTAAATAAATAAATCAAATGGTTTATCAACCATGCTTCATTTATTCACTTTGTGTGATTCATCCCATTAGTCATTAGATCAATAAATGCATCATTAACTCCATGGATGAATCACACAAATGAGTCACTAAATCAATAAATGAAAATGCCACCTTAGCCCCCAAGTCATCATCCTTCTAGAAACTTCTCGCCAAATTACGAGAACGCCCCTCCTATCCGTGAAAACACGGAAAAACTTTAGACTGTATAAATCCAATAATCCGATACTAGAATCTGGCTTAAACCAAAGTCGGCTAGTAAAAACTGTCCGAACATCGTACAAGCATAAATGCACGTGCGTGTCCGAACCCTGTCGTAAAACCATACGACCTCTATATCATTTCGCCCGGAGCAGGGAATCTCTCTGTGTGGGACTCTAAAAACTCGACTGCTACGCTGGCAGTGTGTTTAACCACAGACCGCAAGCGGCACTAGCTGTACGTAACGGTCCCCAGGTAGATGTCGATAAGAAGGCCAATGAGGAAACCCATCCAAACTCCTAGTGAGCATGATGTGACAATCTCCGTACATTCCGGTCTGTTCGTCTAGTACTATCGCATATCGGGCCTAGGGGGCGGCAAGCGTCATTCCCTTAAAAGCGGTATAAGTCGTGTCGGAGCGAAGCCCATTACACCTTGAGAAACTACTGGAAAACCTATCAGTAAATCTCGCTTGCCCTGGCCAAGGACTTTGCGTAATGGCTCTCCAGACACAGCGCGATATCAACTCCCAATACCGGAAGAGACGAATCCTGTTTAACCAATAGTGCGTCCAAGTGCTCAAAACTGCACCCAACTGCTACCTGTTTGCACGACTCCTTTAAGCCGTGGTAGGGTAGCAATCTAAGAACAGTGTGACACATTCGAGGCGAAGTAGCAGTGTCAAGTCTGCGGACTATGCTGTACTCATGTCACCTGGGAACTGTTAACTGACGAAAGGTATAATACCAACCAACAGTTCCCTGCGAGTCCTGTCCGGTGTACCCATAACCCAATGAGCACCTGTATACTATCTCCAGTACGACGTACTGATGGCTATGGGACAGACCATCTCCCCAACTGGGATGAGAAGCATACACACTAGTCTACTCTGGAGTATCGATGCCCTGTCTCGATAATCCTATGACTAGGGACCTGAAAAAGGATGTGTTTGTAGACTACCCAGCCCCCACTAGTGTGACTGCCATCACAACGCTGGTAGTCAAGCAAGGTCCTAAGGGCTCTATCAATACGTACACACATATTAAGATAGATAAAACCAAGTAGCATACTACCATGTTTAGCAAGACTGTTAATATAACTGTGAATATCCCAAGCTTCCATTAAGTAATATACAAGCTAGTATGATACAATAATGGCCCTAGGGTATATACACTTACAATCTCCCACTTGCACTATGGCCATGTACTGGCATATCGAAGACCGATCATCTCGAATAGCCTCTCGAACTGAATCTGAGGTAAGGCCTTTGTGAATGGATCAGCAATGTTCTCCTCGGTAGCAACTCTCCGGACCACAATCACCCGGCGATCTATGATCTCCCTGATCAGGTGATACCGCATTAAGATATGTCTCGACTTCTGATGGGACCTTGGTTCCTTTGCTAAAGCTATAGCTCCGCTGTAGTCGCAATACAGAGGTATTGGATCAATAATGGTAGGAACCACCTGAAGTTTTGTTAGGAACTTCTTTATCCAGAACGCTTCTTTTGCGGCATCGCAAGCAGCAATATACTCCGCTTCCATCGTCGAGTCAGCAACGATGTCCTGCTTGGAACTCTTCCAGCACACTGCCCCTCCATTGAGGGTAAAGACATAACCTGACATGGACTTGAAGTCATCCTTATCACTCTGGTAGCCGGAATCAGCAAAGGCCTCGATCTTGAGGTCTTTTCTGCCGTAAACCAAGAACATCTCCTTAGTCCTTCTCAGGTACTTGAGAATGTTCTTTACTGCTATCCAGTGCTTCTCCCCTGGGTCCGACTGATACCGGCTTACCACGCTCAGTGTGTAAGCTACATCTGGTCTAGTGCACAACATCGCATACATTATAGAGCCTACCGCAGAAGCGTAGGGTATAATAGACATGCGATTCCATTCCCTATCAGTCTTGGGAGACATCTCTTTGGAGAGGGTGATTCCGTGACAAGCCGGTAGATTACCGCGCTTAGAATCTTCCTTACTGAATCTTTTCAGTATAGTGTTGATATACCTGGACTGAGAAAGTCCCAACATCCTCTTGGATCTATCACGATAGATCCGGATCTAATATAAGAGGCATCACCCAGGTCTTTCATGGAGAACCTGTGTGACAAGAATCCTTTGACAGATTGTAGCATAGGAATGTCATTTCCTATCAATAGAATGTCATCCACGTACAAGATGAGGAATACGATAGTTCGTGCTACAATTTTACTATATATACATGGTTCATCTAGATTTTTGATAGTCATATTCTTTGATCGTTTAATCAAAACATATGTTCCAATGCCGCGATGCCTGCTTTAGTCCATAAATAGACTTAAGCAGCTTGCACACTTTCCCGCTGCTCCCACTCTGATTGAAGCCTTCTGGCTGATCTATATAAACGCACTCTTCTAAATTGCCATTCAGAAAAGCCGTCTTTACGTCCATCTGCCAGATCTTATAATCATGGAAGGCAGCAATGGCAAGAAGGACCCGAATGGATTTGAGCATAGCCACTGGAGAAAAAGTTTCGTCAATGTCCAAACCAAGTCTTTGACGAAAACACTTTGCAACAAGTCTAGGCTTATAGGTTTCCACCTGTCCATCTACACCAATCTTTTTCTTGAAGATCCATTTGCATCCTATGGGTTTTACCCCATCTGGAGCAAAGTCCAAAGTCCATACTTTGTTGGTGTACATGGACTCCATTTCGGCCCGCATTGCATAAAGCCATCGTACCGAGTCGCCGCTGTGGATGGCCTGCTGGAAGCTAGTAGGTTCATCATCATCAATGACGCAATCCTCTCCATCCCCATCTATGAGAAAACCGTAGTATATCTCAGGCGGATGAGATGGCCTACTACTCCTGCGGAGGGGTGCGGGAATGTCCTGTTCTTCTTGAACTACTGGTTCTACCAAATTTTCAGTAGTAGTTTGTGGTTCTGGAATTTCTTCCAGTTCTATTTCGCTCCTACTTGTTTCCTTTTCTAAAAACTGATGTTCTAGAAAATGGGCATTACGAGAAACAAAAACCTTTTGTTCCTCTGCGTAATAGAATAATACCCCCTGGAGTTCTTTGGATATCCCACAAACTTACACTGTACTGATCGTGCCTCGAGTTTGTCCGCATGCTGCTTTTTAACAAAAGATGGACATCCCCATATCTTTAGATACTGAAGATAGGGTTTCTTCCCACTCCACATCTGATATGGCGTGGTAGGCATAGTCTTGGTAGGAGCTATGTTCAAAAGATATGCTGCTGATTATAGCGCATAACCCTAGAAAGATTGTGGTAACTCAGCATTACTCATCATGGAACGTACCATATCCAATAGGGTTCGATTCCGTCTCTCCGATACACCGTTATGCTGTGGAGTGTATAGAGGAGTAAGCTGAGAGAGATTTCCTTTCTCTTTTAGGTAACCTAGGAACTCGGCATTTAAGTATTCACCACCTCGATCAGATCTCAGTGTCTTGATACTTTTGCCGGTTTGGTTTTCTATTTCATTCCTATACTCTTGGAATTTCTCAAAAGCTTCGGATTTATGTTTCATCAGAAAAATGAATCCGTACCTAGAGTAATCATCCGTAAAAGTAATGAAATAGGAAAAACCACCTCTTGCATTTATAGACATTGGACCACATACATCGCTGTGTATGAGTCCTAAAAGCTCGCTCACTCTTACTCCATGTCCAGTGAATGGAGTCTTTTTCATCTTTCTGTTGGGGTCAAAATTTGCATCCCGGTTGACCAAGTCAAAGTCAAGGTCAACCCCAAGCCAGGTAGGCCCAAGTCCAAGCAAGTGGGGCAATGCCAAGGTCGAGCCCAAACATGAAGCGTCCGGCCATTCGCCATACCAAAATAAAAATCATGTAACAAATAATTTTGATGTAATTTTTGTGCATGAATGTATGCAAAATGGGCATAAAGCCAATTTTTTGTAAGCCCATAGCTTATGTGCAAAAAGAAATGGCACATGAGCCATGGGATGGGCAAAATGCCATTTTGCAAAGCCCAAGGGGCTATATGTAAATATGTAGGCCTATATAAGGCAAAATGATGATGAATAAAGTAACACTTTTCATTCTCTAAAGAAAAAAAAACCTAGGGTTTGTGCCTCTTTCCCTTTTCTGAAGGTTCCAAACCTTCTTCTTCCTTATGAATTAAATCAAGAGTTTTACTCTTCTTTTTTCAAAACTAAATAGTTTTACACCATAAAACCCATAAAGGGGAACTTGGATCTACCATCAGATCTCAAAAAAAAGAGATATTTTTTTTTAAATCCCACATCTCCTGATCTTCAAGATCCAGCAACGAGAGGAGAAAGTAGAAGAATCCATTTCATCAACCCCAAAACAACTTAGGAGTTTAACTCCACTCTGATTTCTCTTTCGAGAATTTCGGGGGCTAAAAGCCTCTTTTTCTCGCCGGCGCCCAAACGCTCAAGCGCCAACGTGCCGACGCGTGGCGTGCTAGCGCTCAAGGGCAAAGCGCCCACGTGCTGACACGTGGCGCGCTGGCGCTCCAGCGCCCTGCGCTCCAGCGCAAGGCGCTCCAGCGCAAGGCGCCCACGTGTCGATACGTGGCGCGCTTGCGATCAAGCTCCCAATGCAAGCGCAAAGCGCCCACATGCCGACACGTGGCGCGGTTATGCTCCAGCGCCCTGCGCTCAAGCGCAAATCGCCCACGTGGCGCGTTTGTGCTCAATCGCCCAGCACAAGCGCAAAGCGCCCATATGCCGACACGTGGCGTGTTTGCGCTCCAGCGCCTTGCGCTCAAGCGCATAGCGCCCACATGCCGACACATGGCGCGCTTGCGCTCAAGCGCCCAGTGCTCAAGCGCAAAGCGCCCACGTGCCGACACGTGGCGCGCTTGCACTCAAGCACCCAGCGCTCAAGCACAAAGCGTCCACATGCCGACATGTGGCGCGCTAGCGCCTAAGCGTACAGCGCTCAAGGCGCTGACCCCACGCTTCCTTTGGGCGCTTTTTCCCCTTTTTATATTTATACATATATATATATATATATACATATGTATACATATGTACACACACATTTACTCCACGACACTGTCCCTGTTAGAAAAAAATTTCTAACGGGGCGCTGCCCCGCACCCCGCAAAGGGGGCTGCTAGCCCCCTTGACCCCCAGCCCGCTATCCGGGTAGCGGGACCCCCATAAAAACTCTGCGGGGCCCCCGATATATCCAAAACCCCTTCAAAGCACAACACTGCATATTGAGTTCGCATGACCAGTTTAACCCGTCAATCGGAAGTTCCCTCGCTCCAAAGGCGAGGGGTAATTAACGGCAGTTTAGTCCACGGCTGCCGGAGATTCGGATCCCCACAATCATTAATCCCCCGCCTACCCTAGGCAGGGGGAATCTGTAATGCGCCTGACAAGCGCGCGCGTATTCCCATCTTAATGGGGTGACGAAAAACACCCTACATATTCTGGCATGCCCGGTGGGACCTATCTCTCCTCCCATATTTTGGGTTAAATATCCATGCGAACTCAATCAACATATACATTGATTTCCTGTACTGAACCCATGCTTCTATTTGCATGTAAACGACTTTCGACTGCAATCCTCGGACATAACAACATGTCTCCAAGGGCAATCTCAGCTCTCAGCACAGCTCCCGTCTCCTACACGATGAAGATAGACTCCAGGACGGTCCTCCCGGCCAGTCTTGGGCGACAATGGGAAGAGCCGCCGCTACCATTCGGCTCTATTCTGTTCGTGTCAGCTAACGCCATCCCAGCTCCTCAAGCCACGATGACAGACAAACCGGTCTCAAAAGGCAAGAGGCCAAATGTGGTGGTCTCGAAGGCGCCCCAACTCAAACACAAGTCGGTGTTTGAACGACTCTCCTTGGCCCCAGCTGGGGGTAAGGCCATCAACACCAACAAAGCAACAAGGCATCTCGATAAAGCTCCGGTGGTGCCCCTGATAACTGCTCGATCGGGTGTCTTCTCTAAGCTCCCCGGTAATCGACTCACGGTTGCTTCCCAGGAAACAGATGCCCGCCAAACCCTTAAAATTGAGAAGCTAAGGCCGAAAAGGCTCAGATATAGAGCTAACAAAAGGGCTAGGGCTCCTGCTAGGCTGAACCTCATGAGGTTTGAGGAACAGGGTTACCCTGCCAAAGACGAGGAAATGGCTGGATACGTGGTCCACACTGTCTACATGGTGGGCACGTGCAGCAAGAGGAAGGACGGGGCCACCACATCGTAAATCCAATATGGCTTGAATGTGGTTGCCGCTTCCCAAGAACAGATGCCTCCGCTGGATGATGAAAACCTTCTCGATGAGGATGATAGGCAGAAAGACCCTTCGGTCCATGAGGAGTCGGGCTCGGAAAGTGAAGAGGAGCCAATCTTCCGTCCCAAGAATGCAGAGCAACAACTTCTCCAAGAGAACCGAAAACAGCTCAGAAGCAAAGTCAAGGAGATGGCTAAACTTTACTCCAAAATTGACGACTTGACGAACGTCGTCTTGCAGCTCATGGCCCAACTTGCCTCTCAGCGGCCCAATCAAGCGCAGGGTTCCGCTCGTGAGCCGGGAAATGGTGCCCCAAAGCAGCCGACGCCTATTCCCTCAAATCCAAAAGTGGGCGAACCGCATGAAAATCAGTCGCATCCTATCTCGGGAGATGTCTTGGCTACCGATGACAGTATCCCGCTTACTCAAGATCAAATCATGGATTTGGTTGTCGGCAAAGTCAAAACATTGGTGGCCGAAGCCGAAGCGCAAAAAGATATCAGCAGCAGTGGGAGACCATATCCTGCTCAGTATAATCTGGTAGAATTTCCTAGCGGCTATGTCATCCCTAAATTCGGAAGATTCGATGGGATAGGAAATGCGAATCGGCACATTACCCAATTTAAAGCATCGTGCGCAAATACTGGGGGCAATGATGCGCTCCTTCTCCGTCAATTTGTTAATAGCTTGACGGATGTTGCTTTCGATTGGTATGCAAGCATACCAGATGACTCGATCACGACGTTCGCTCAAATAGAATCCATGTTCAAGCAAAGGTTCATGAGTGTCAGTGATAAAATCACCATTGCCGACCTTGTAAGGACCGAGCCAAAGAACAACGAAAGCAACATGGATTTTATAGTCCGATGGCGAAATCTCTCTTTCAAATGCGAACCGCCGTTGGAGCAAGACCAATCCGTCAGCCTTCTTATAGAAAATCTGAAGGACTGGATGAAACCTTTCCTCTGCACCGCAGGCCTTAAAACATTCCAAGAGCTGACCAAAAAGGTCCAAACATTGGAACGCTCAAAGCCCGAGTCTGCTCAGGATGTTCAGTTCACAAACAGACCGAAACCTGGGAGGGACGACAACCGAAAAGGCGGAAAGTCTAACAGCACTTATTCTCTAAATAAGCAGAGAGCGGGTGGAGCAAAAACTAACAAATCTCGAGAGCCAACTTTGGAGGAAAGAAGAAATAAGGTCTACTCATTCAAAAGGGACAAGGTCCACAAAATTTTTAAAGATGCTCTGAAGAATGGCCTGCGGCTACCAGAACCAAAAAGGCTAAGTGAAGCGAACAGGACTGATCATCCTAACTTTTGCCTATACCACCGAGTGCTGGGACACACTATTGAAGATTGTTGCATCTTCAAGGATTGGGTCGAGAAACAATACAAAGCAGGAGAAATATCATTGTCCCCTGGCGTGTTAACAAACAATCAAGCTGGGACAGCCAATTTCATACAAACGGAGACTGAAGTCCTTCAAGGACCTGATTCTCTCAGCCATCTGCTTTTCTCTAAAAAGAGCGGACCAAGGGAACAAGCTAAGGGCCAAGCGAGCAACAGTGCCAATGAAGAAGCAATAGACGGGTACACAACCCATACGGTCTATATGATGGAGCTCAGAGGAACAAGTCCTCCTACGCCTTATAACCAAAACAATGACGCGGTTGTTGCCATCCAACATCGGCCCGATCCATAAGATGAAGAGCTCGCTCAGGCCATTGAGCCAAAGGAGTTGGAGATAGTGCCCTCAGAGTCAATTATTGGATCACAGGCACATGATTGCAATGATTGAGGGAGGACCTGTCCCAGTAGGACAGTCTTACTCAAGATGATAGTATGCTATCTGGTTTATCTTTATCATCGTGTACTGCTTTAGGTGACCTTACGAGTCGCTATTACACGTTGATAGAGCCCATAGGATTCTTGCTTGACTACCAGCAGTATGAGGGCGATCATATACGTGAGAGCTGGAATCTATAAGCACATCCTCAAAAGGTCCCTAGTCGTGGGAGTTTCGAGACTGAGCATCGATACTCCATTAGTAGACTAGTGTATACAGTCGAGACCCCGATGAGGGGCGGTGGCCGGTCTCACAAGCCATTGGTGTCAGTTGGTTCACCTAAGATGTATACAGGTGCTCATTGGGTTATGAGTACACCGGACAGGACTCGCCGGGAACCTACTAGTTAGGATTATACCAGACGTCAGATAGCAGTTCCTTGGTGACATGTGTACAGGTTAGTTCATCGACCTGAGATCGTCATTTGTCTCGTGTGAGTTCCCACTGTACTTTGATTACTACCCTACCATGGCTCAAAGGAGTCATGCAAACAGGTTTTAGTTGGGTACAGTCCCAAGCCACATGGAGGCAGTGAGCGGATCTGCAGGGGTTCGTCTCTCCCGGTATTGAGGGTGAGGTCGTGCTGTGTCTAGGAGAGCCATTACACAAAGCCCTCGGCCGAGGCAGGAGATTCACTGGTAGGTATTCCAGTAGTATCTCAGGGTGTTCTGGGCTTCACTCCGACACGACTTGTACCGCTTTTGGGGGTCTGACTTTTACCAACCCCCTAAGCCCGCCATGCGATACTCATAGACGAACTTACCGGACTGTACAGATATTGTCACTGAAAGGCTCAGTAGGGTGTCAGGATGAGTGCGCTCATCGACGTCCCTTTTGGTCAATAGCTCGTGGCCCGTCACGTATGGCTAATAGCTCTAACGTGCTAGTGGTTAAATCCATAGCCATAGTATTGACGGGTCTTTAGAGTCCACCACACTCAGTTACTCAAGTTTCGGGCGAAACGCTGTAGAGGCCGTATGGAGATATGGCAGGGTTCGATCAGATACGTGCGGTATTGCACGGATCGTGATCGGACGGATTTTACTAGCCGGCTTTGGTTTAAGCCGGATCCTAGTATTAGATAGTGTAGTTTTGTCTCTTTGCATTTGTTAGTTATATGTATGCCCTAGAGGCCATTGCTATACATAGGATGTATATTGTAGTGGATGCTGGGACATATATAGGGAGGACTTTCTTGCTCGACATGATAGTATGCTATCTGGTTACTCTTTACCTTAACATGCACACTGATTGTCTCTCTGTTACATATTGGTAAAGCCTTTAGGATGTGTACTTGACTATTTGGACTATGATGCGGATCATACTAGTGGGGACATGGTAGTCCATAAGTACATCCTTCAAAGTCCCTAGTCGTGGGTGTATCGAGACGGGGCATCGATATACCAGAGTAGACTAGCGTATACCTTCTCGACCCATACAGATGGGCGATGGAAGATCCCATATCCATTGGTGTTTGACATCGGAGATGATATACAGGTGCTCAGTGGAGACTGGGTACACTGGACGGACTCGCCGAGAACTCCCAGATGGTATTATACCTTACGTCAGATGGCAGTTCTCTGGTTACACTGGTACAGAGTAGTCTATTGACCCGAGATTGTCATAGAGTCTTGTGTGGTTCCCACTGTGCTTTGATTTCCACCTTACCACGTCCAAGAGGGCGTGCAAAACGGTGGTTTTTGGGTACAGTCCCGAATCACATGGAGGCAATGAGCGATAGGAGGGGATTCGTCTCTCCCGGTATAGAGGGTTGATGTTGCGCTGTGTTCGATTGGCTATAACCGGAAATCCCTGGCCAGGGTTGCTGAGATTTACTGGTAAGTGTTACCAGTAGTTTCTCGAACTGTTATAGACCTCATATCGACACGACTTATCGAGCTATTGGGGTCTGACGTTTGCCACCCCTAGGCGAGATATGCGACATATCAGACGATCAGACCGGACTGTACGGTAAGTGTTACTGGTTGGATTCACAGGAGGGTGAGCGGGCTTGCTCGTCGATCTTCTCATCGCTCAATACCCGGGTGGCCGTTACGTTTAGCAGACCGCTTGCGGCTTGTGGGTGTTTGATATGATCATCACCTGCTGCCGGCGTATTGACGAGTCTTTAGAGTCCTACACAGAGGTTTCCTGGCTCAAGCGAAACGAAATAGGAGCGCATATGAGATATGTGCGGGACCGAGAATAATGTGTGTATGTGATACCGTATTCTATTCTCGCGATGAATGTATCGAATGGTTATATGCGATATAACCTAGTTATCGAATCGAGGGTTGATCGATAAGCCGATACATTGGATACTAGTCGGTTATATGCGATATGACCGGATCGTTAAATCAAGTGTTGATTTGATGATTTAATGCATAATTATATATTTGATATATTACTTTGCTTTAACTAGTATTGGTTCACTTTAAATGGATTTTCTCACTTGAAGTTCACAAGTTGTATATGTGATATACTTTTGTGCACTTGATTATATCATGTTTGATGATACATGCTTACTTGAGTTTGTGTAAAGATTAAACCATGGTAATTTAAATGGTTAGGGTTTGGTTTTTCATTTTCTTATTCATTTATTTATTTGTTTATTCATTTTGGAAAATGATAAGCATAAAGAGAAAATGGTGGCTAACTTTGTTTGTTGTTGAAGCTTCATGAAGCTTTGACTAAGTCACCATTTTGTCTCATGCTTAACCCTAACCATTCTACTTAACCCTAGTCTATTCTCTACACTTGACCATGGTTGGATTATGATAAGTATTCTCATTATTTTCTTTTTGAAAAAGAACTTATCATAATATTATCATCTTCTTCTTCTTCTTCTTGAAGAAGAAACCTTCCTCCATCAATGGCAACTCTTGAAAATGAGTGAGAAATCCAATTCTAAAGTGAACCCACTTCCTATTTCTTCATCCTCTACCTCTTGCCAAGTAGTAGAGTGTGTTTTCTTCACAAGTTTTATGACTTGGTGAAGTGGGAGCTTGATCTTGTGATGCCTCGACGTAGATCATCTTCGGCACGAAGCCGACGACCTTGCCCGCCCATTTCTCCGATGAAGCAGATGCTAGAGCCCGGGTTTCCATTTGGACAGCGAGGAGACTTCATTACAGAGCTATGGAGGTGGAGGACCGGATCTACAAATGTTGTATTTCCCTTTACACTTAGTTAAGTAGTTAACTAGTTGCTTGTTTCGCCTAAATTTCTAGCCAACGATCTAGTCTAGGGTTTCTCGGCACCGTAATTTTTGAAATTGGCATGGTTGATGCCTTGTATGACCTCTTGAGAGTGCGTAGGAACCCTACAGTGGTATCAGAGCCTAGCTAGAGCCTTAGGCGATGCGTAGACGAAGTTTGAAACCCGAACGAACCCGAAACCCTAACACAAACATGCTCTCTGGACTTTTTCCAAAATCTGGAGTTTTTCGATATTAAAAATATGCAGAAAAATCAGCAGGAAATTCTAAGTGTTTCTGTAAAATTCGTGTGCCTAATTCCATCAATGCGCCGCGGTTCCGTGGCATGAGCATGGCTCGTGCGGCGGTTCCGCGGCCGTTTTGTCTTATGTGGCATTGAATTTTGCATAGGAATTCATAATTTGCAGTGCTGGTTTTCCTGGGAATTTTTAATATTTTTTTAGAGTTGAATTTTCTGGGTTGCTTTGGGGATTCGAATGTTCGATCGGATTATCAAATTTTGTCTGTGTGGCTTTCCGGATAATTTTTGAATGTGTTAAAAAGTTCGACCGGATTTAAATAACCACCTTTTCCCCTGTCGGGAAATTTCCAAGTGTTGGATTTTTCCGAGGTTTAAAGGCGTTCTAAGTAGTGCAAGTAACACGATGGTCCCTCTAGAAGACAACAAACCTTAACTCGATTATGTGACCGTCTTGAACTGCCCTTTGAACCTTCGGGTTTGGGGCAGTACGGCGTGCCACATGTGAGGCGTTGGCTTGACCCTTCTACGGCTGGACCGTTGGTACTGAGGCACGAACTGAATGTTTTTAGACTTATTTCATGTGTTGATCTGTTTCAGGAAAACTTGGGTATTTGACTGTTCGATCGGAAAGTTTAACATTTTCTGTTTATCCGGAATGTGATACAATAATTGGAATTCACAATCAGTTATGAGATAACTGAATGAATGTTATAAACATAGCACTTTAGTCTCACTTGATCGGCTGCCACGGAATTTTGATGTGATCATAAGTCCGTCGCAATCACGTAGCGTACGCGGATACTCGCCGGGTAAACTTAATAGACAGCCTCACTCCATAGCCCCGACCAAGTGACTGTAGGAGAACCCCGTCGCCGAAAGCATCCGTCCGGGTGCTCGCGGTAGCGGTGTTCCGCCTTGGTGCACTTCGTCGACGGTATCGGGGGTGCGGCAGTCTACTGAAGTTTGCGACGAGCATTCGATCATGATGTCGGGAATCTTGTAGAATTGCCCGACTTGATATTGAAAAGAGTTTTCGATAATGAGACTAAAATACGGGGTTTATAATTGTTAGGCATGTGATGTCTAAGGAATACATTGGTTTAGGCATGCGATGTCTAAAAAGGTTGCGAATTCCAACTGTTGTAGTTTTACACTTTCTTTTCTGTGACCGTAAGTGTAATATATGATATCGCCGGTTTCGTTGCTATATGTCAACGACAATTGGGATGCGCATATTTACTTACGTTGATGACATGTGAAGTTATGTGTTGCTGGATATATTATATTGGATCGTCGTGTTTGAATAGCCGGGGTTTTTTATGTGAGATGAATGTTTTTTCATTTTCATTCATGTAAAAACTTGTATGTAATATTCTTTTATTAGGGCACTTTCAGGTTGCGGAAGATGTCACCCTTTGTATATTATTTACTTTTCCGCACTAGGATAGACCCAAGGAGGGGAGCACAAGTAACCGGGTTCTGGAGTCAAGTGGGAGACCAACTCGAGGAGTCGAGTCCGGGTCTCCTAACTCTAGAATTGGTAGGGTTGCTTGCCGCTCTCGTAGGGGTCTAGAGGTGTGGGTTTGGCTATTCATCGCGACCGTGGAATCCGTGTTTTATACTGGCTCGTATTAAAACACGGACGTCCTAGTATATCCAATATTTCATATGATTCTTCTGCTGCGATATCTGTGATGTGATCATGTGATGTTCTGTGATAGATACAGTATATAGTATATATGATATATTATATAGATGTTACTTATGTTTTACACCCGCGCTAGCCCTGCCCCGCTCTGTCGTTAGTTACCTAACCTAACGGTGCACGAGGGGACATCAAGGCGAATGCGGATGGCATAAGTGTACGTCGTATTTATCTGTGATGTTTAGGTACTTAAATGATGGGATTTCATTTATGTGATTAATGAAAATAAAAGAAACCTAAGATGTTGTAGAATCGAATTTCAAAATAAAACAGGTAGCTACAGTTCTTGCTTTGCACAGCGGTATATGTGATATATCCTGCACCTTATTCGATGAGGAAAGGACCGAGATCCCTTTACCAGGAGTGACTCCTTTAGCAATAACTGGCAGATGCTACACACTCGGTTAGTCTTTTTGATTGCTTTTAAGAGTTTTTGCTTTGCACAGTGATATATATATGATATATCCCGCACCTCATTCGACGAGGAAAGGATCGACGATCCCTTCACCGGGAGTGACTCCTTTAGCAAAACTAGAAAAGCCTCAAAAGCACTCCATTTTAAAATTATTTGATTCTACAACGATATCAAGTTCATTACGCAATAGGTTTTCAGAAAAACCTGTCGTAGCCCTCCGTCATTTCAGATACGTACTAGTTAGTATTCGTGCTGCGGTTGTTTGGCCTCCGTCAAGGCGTAGTGTACGGTAGATAACTAGTGCTTATCTGCTAGCATATGATGCGATTGGATTAGGGTATTCGTACGGCGTTGTTTGGCCTCCGTCAAGGGTCGTGCGGGTGGGTTTAATTCAATCAGGAAATGACGGGTTGAACTTGACTAGCGGACTATGGGTTGTTTGGCCTCCGTCAAAGTCATAGGACGCTAGGGGCAAAATATTATCGGGAATTTCAAGTGTTGAAATTTGCAATGAGATTGCATACCTTCTAAGAGATAGTTGGATCCCGATACCCGCTGCGAGTAAGAGTTACTCCTGGGAAAGTTTTATACATTACAATTAGCCGATCAAGTAGGTGTCTAGAAAGGCGTCAACGGGGTTACGCCTCTGGGAAAATGAGGTTTACATTAATTAGGTTCGTGCGAAAGCACGGGGGACCTCCCTCAAAGTACCGACACTGGCCTGGCTGAAAGATTGGCGAACTTGTAGTGTATAATTAATCCCGGCTAGTCTTTCCTTTAAGGGTTTGAAGGAAGATTTGATAAAAAGCAGAGGGAGCCATCCTGATTAGATAAAATAATAACCAATCTATTCTTGCAAGAGCGCACGCTGAGTGTTTTCTTCTCTCTCTCTCCAGGTAGCGACCATATCACGCCTTAATCAAGATAATAATACGTATATTTGACCGAACCCGCTTGTTATACTGAGCTGGGGAACGTTGGTCCCACTCCAACTTATAATTGTTATAAGACATAGCAGGAAATAGGGGAATACCAGATTTCCCGTGCCGCCCAAACGAAGAAAGTGCATGTTGATGCATCATCTTCGGGTGCGTTCGTTACAGAGAACTATTTCTCAGTATCCTTTACGTCCTGGGTATGTGATACCAGATCAGGATCCCAGATATGTAATCTGTTACATAGGGCTACAGAAAGGTAGAGAGCTGAGAATGGGTGATAAGTTTCATGAGGCATAAATCGGGGCAAGTGTTGCAGCCAAGTCTGTTGGTCACTGTCACCCTGTATTCCAAATACATTGATTCTGAACGAATGTTATTAGATACCGAACCTGATATACAAAATCATATCAATCTCTTTATCAGTAAAGAAATGATAAAATTTTGTATATCAAAAGTTGATCGGTTCAGGTACGTTATCTAAAAGCATTGATGTTCTAAATCAAACTACAGTTCTTTAGTATACGGAACACACACAAGAGGAAGAGTTCAGAAATGAACGAATCCTTCTTGAGGTATTGTAGACTAGGTCATATCAATGCGACCCGACTAGCTGAAGTTACATTTAGATGCATATTTAAATCAGTTTGAATTTACATCTCATGAAACTTGTGAGTCATGTCACAAAGATAAAATGACCTCAGCTCTGTTTATTGGAAACAGAGAAAGAGTTAGTAAACTCTTGGGACTGATACATGATGATGTATTGAAGGTCCCCTGTCTACACATGCCAAGACCGGTTCTTTGTACTTCATTACATTCTCTGATAATCTCTTTAGATTCAGTCATATGTTTCTGTTGAAACATGAGTCCGAACCTTTAGAGATATTCACAGAATATAAGATAGAAGTAGAGAACCAAAATACGGGTATAAGTATTATGTCCTATGATGTGATCAGGGAGGAGAATACTTGAGCACGGAATTCTTGGACTATTCAAAAGGAGAATGAGATTCTCTCTCAGCATTACTCCTCTGTATACACCATAGCACGATGGTATATCGAGGCGGAGCAATCACACCTTATATGATAAGGTGTGCTCTATGATGAGTACTACTTAGTAACCTATTTCCTTTTTAGGAGTTATGCACTTGAGAAGCTGCATACCTATTGAATAGGGTTCAAATCAAATCAGTTGCCTACCGCTTCATATGTGATATGGAAAGGGAAGAGCCTATATCTTAAGTTAGTTAAGATTTGGGGTTGTCCGGGCTATGTTTAAAAGCAAAATCCGGACAAGCTCGAGGCAAGGTCTGTTATGTACAACTGGAAAGGTTCCAGCTATACAAATTACAGCAGATGACTTGGTAGAACCAAAGGATTCAATAGTAACCAACGAACCTCAACCTCTTCGCCGATCTAGTAGGGTTCTTCACCCACCTGAGAGATACTTCGATTTCTCTATGACAGTGGAAGCGAGGATTGCATCATGAGATGATGACCCAACTAGTTTCGAGCTGTCCATCAAGAGTGGGACTCTGTAAGAATGGCTGGATGCTAAGCGATCTGAGATGGAATCCTTATACACCAACAAAGTATGGACTTTGGTTGCGATATCTGAAGGGTTAAATCCCTATCAGGAGCAAGTATATCTTGAGAAGATTACTTGGTGTAAATGGAAAAGTTGAGACTTTCAAACCTAGACTTGTTAAAGGTTTGCATCAAATGACCAGGTGTAGATCATGATATACTTTTTCTAAGGATCTATGCTTAAGTCCATCCAGATCCTACTTACCACGGCTACATACCATGACAACGATATCTGGTGGTTGGGTGTCATGACAGCTTTTCTAAATGATGTTTTAGAAGAGGGAGTCTATAAGTACACAGCCAGAGGGCTTCGTAGACAGTGGGAGCAGCGGAAACGTGTACAAGATGCTTTATAGGATAAAGCAGGCATTGCGGAGTTGGAACATCTGTTTTGATGTGTTAGTCAAAGAGTTTGACATCATCAAAATGGTAGATGAACCTTGTATAAACAAAAAGGTAGTAGGGAGTATGGTGGCGATCCTCGTAGAGTACGTGGATGACATACTCTTGATAGGGAAGGAGTTTCCTATGCTACGCTCGATCAATCTCCGCTTATCACAATGATTCTCCACATAGGATCAAACAGATACCTACTAAATCCTGGGTTTTGGATCTATGAGATAGATCTAAATGGATATTAGGACACTCACTAGTTGTAGTGAGATTGTATCAGTTGATCCTGGGAAGAATCACTGGAAGTGTTCCAGGGTGATAAAGACGACTGAGTGTCAGTCACAGGCATTGTCTTTACCCTCAACAAAGGGGACGGTATGTTGGAAGAGTTCCAAGCTAGATACCATGACATACTAGACGATTAAAGGCAAGATACATCGCTACTTAAGATGCTACCAAAGAGGCAGTCTGGATGTATACATGTTCATGAGATGAACTTAGTTCCTCCCATTGTGTGACAATGGAGTTGTGGCTTATGCTAAGGAACGTCCGACCCATCAGTGATCTAGACATATTCTAAGGCAGCATCACCTGATCATGGGGATGGTTGATCTCCAAGGAGATCGAGGTTTGGAAAGTAGACTCAGAGGACAACACAGCGGATCCACTCACAAAGGCCTATTCCCAGAGAGAGATTTTTATGGGATGGTTGAGTATGAGATACTACAACCACTGCTATAAGATGGCCCTAGTGCAAGTGGCAGATTGTTAGTTATATGTATGCCCTAGAGGCCATTGCTATACATAGGATGTATATTGTAGTGGATGCTGGGACATATATAGGGAGGACTTTCTTGCTCGACATGATAGTATGCTATCTGGTTACTCTTTACCTTAACGTGCACACTGATTGTCTCTCTGTTACATGTTGGTAAAGCCCTTAGGATGTGTACTTGACTATCAGGACTATGATGCGGATCATACTAGTGGGGACATGGTAGTCCATAACTACATCCTTCAAAGTCCCTAGTCGTGGGTGTATCGAGACGGGGCATCGATATACCAGAGTAGACTAGCGTATACCTTCTCCACCCATACAGATGGGCGATGGATGATCCCATATCCATTGGTGTTTGACATCGGAGATGATATACGGGTGCTCAGTGGAGACTGGGTACACTGGACGGACTCGCCGAGACGCCGAGAACTCCCAGATGGTATTATACCTTACGTCAGATGGCAGTTCTCTGGTGACACTGGTACAGAGTAGTCTGTTGACCCGAGATCGTCATAGAGTCTTTTGTGGTTCCCACTGTGCTTTGATTTCCACCTTACCACGTCCAAGAGGGCATGCAAAACGGTGGTTTTTGGGTACAGTCCCGAATCACATGGAGGCAATGAGCGATAGGAGGGGATTCGTCTCTCCCGGTATAGGGGGTTGATGTTGCGCTGTGTTCGATTGGCTATAACCGGAAATCCCTGGCCAGGGTTGCTGAGATTTACTGGTAAGTGTTACCAGTAGTTTCTCGAACTGTTATAGACCTCATAACGACACGACTTATCGAGCTATTGGGGTCTGACGTTTGCCACCCCTAGGCGAGATATGCGACATATCAGACGATCAGACCGGACTGTACGGTAAGTGTTACTGGTTGGATTCATAGGAGGGTGAGCGGGCTTGCCCGTCGATCTTCTCATCGCTCAATACCCGGGTGGCCGTTACGTTTAGCAGACCGCTTGCGGCTTGTGGGTGTTTAATATGATCATCACCTGCTGCCGGCGTATTGACGAGTCTTTAGAGTCGTACACAGAGGTTTCCTGCCTCAAGCGAAACGAAATAGGAGCGCATATGAGATATGTGCGGGACCGAGAATAATGCGTGTATGTGATACCGTATTCTATTCTCGCGATGAATGTATCGAATGGTTATATGCGATATAACCTAGTTATCGAATCGAGGGTTGATTCGATAAGCCGATACATTGGATACTAGTCGGTTATATGCGATATGACCGGATCGTTAAATCAAGTGTTGATTTGATGATTTAATGCATAATTATATATTTGATATATTACTTTGCATTAACTATTATTGGTTCACTTTAAATGGATTTTCTTTCTTGAAGTTCACAAGTTGTATATGTGATATACTTTTGTGCACTTGATTGTATCATGTTTGATGATACATGCTTACTTGAGTTTGTGTAAAGATTAAACCATGGTTATTTAAATGGTTAGGGTTTTGTTTTTCATTTTCTTATTCATTTATTTATTTGTTTATTCATTTTGGAAAATGATAAGCATAAAGAGAAAATGGTGGCTAACGTTGTTTGTTGTTGAAGCTTCATGAAGCTTTGACTAAGTCACCATTTTGTCTCATGCTTAACCCTAACCATTCCACTTAACCCTGGTCTATTCTCTACACTTGACCATGGTTGGATTATGATAAGTATTCTCATTATTTTCTTTTTGAAAAAGAACTTATCATAATATTATCATCATCTTCTTCTTCTTCTTGAAGAAGAAACCTTCCTCCATCAATGGCAACTCTTGAAAATGAGTGAGAAATCCAATTCTAAAGTGAACCCACTTCCTATTTCTTCATCCTCTACCTCTTGCCAAGTAGTAAAGTGTGTTTTCTTCACATGTTTCATGACTTGGTGAAGTGGGAGCTTGATCTTGTGATGCCACGACGTAGATCATCTTCGGCACGAAGCCGACGACCTTGCCCGCCCATTTCTCCGATGAAGCCGACGCTAGAGCCCGGGTTTCCATTTGGACAGCGAGGAGACTTCATTACAGAGCTATGGAGGTGGAGGACCGGATCTACAAAGGTTGTATTTCCCTTTACACTTAGTTAAGTATTTAACTAGTTGCTTGTTTCGCCTAAACTTCTAGCCAATGATCTAGTCTAGGGTTTCTCGGCACCGTAATTTTTGAAATTGGCATGGTTGATGCCTTGTGTGGCCTCTTGAGAGTGCCTAGGAACCCTACAGCATTTGTATTCAGTGGGAATACAAATGCGGGCATGTATATGTAGTAGCGGGGTTTTGCTGTAATTTATTACGGGAGTATTCTGAAGTTGCCAGTTTGCATTCCGTTCCGGCCGGTTTTTCTTTGTTCCTTCAGAGCCGGATTTTTGTGATGGAGGGGGTTATTTGCATGTTTGCAAATAACTTGTTGTGGAGGGGGTTTCTTGCATTTGTGGCTTCTATCATCATGAGATGCTTTATACATCATTTCTTTATGATTAGAGTTGATCTTCAGTTGATATGACTTTGTTATCATGGTTTTTGGGTATGGTCACCTTTCACCTTTTCCTACTCTCACCTCCCTTCTTGTGTTAGTTTTTTCCTCCACCATTTGGTTGGAGGAGGGGCTGGCCACAAATGAGAGGAGAGAATGAGAGAGTTCATTTTCATATGTATGGGAAATTATCATTCATCTCATTCTATGTTTGCAAAGAGACTAGCTTCATTTTGACATTGCTCCTTTTTCATTCTCCTCCTCATTCCTCCATGGCAACTTCATAAACCCCAAAGAGACAAGCCACTACACTAGACCTACAGTGCCCTTGGACGCGTCGGCTTGCTAACTTCGCGCCCGAGTTGCCTCGGTCAAGAGGTGGGAGCCCGTAAAAGAATCCGGCTACGTGGTGCCCTTTCCGACGAGGAGGTGACGGACGGAGATTCCGTGGGAGATCGGAGTGGAGACGAAGACCGGAGGACACGGATCGCTCGGTATATCTCTCACCCCATCTCTAGTTAGCTAGTATAGGTTAATGGTTACGATCCGGGTTTTATTGTCCGCGGTAGCGCCAGTTTAAAAGTTAAGAAAAATTTTTGATTCCGCATTTTGGCCTCGAGTAGACGGCCGGGGCGCTGCCGTGGCGCAATATGGTATCAGAGCCACGCCATTAACCTAGTCAAGCTTGCTCTAACGTGTTTACAAGTTTGATCGAACGGATTTTCCGAAAACCCATTTTCATTTGCACAGTTTTCTGTCGAAATTTTTTTGGCTCTAAAAATTTTTCAGTATATTACAGTGACATGTGCAGGGAATTCTAAGCATTCTGTGAAAATTTGGTCGCGTGATCTCACTATTCCACCGCGGAACCGCGGCCAAACCCACATATTTGCGCGGTTCCGTGGCCATTTTTACTATTCATTGGACCAAATTTTTGCACTGAGCTCCTGGGTTGAAAATGGGGTTTTTGGAATAATCTTTTTGGGCCTAGACTCTCTCTCTTTAAGTGCTACAGTAATGCTTGGGGCCCACTTCGATAAATTTGATCGATCGAAAACTTTAAACAAATTAGTTCACAGTATTTACATTATATCTGCGACCGTGAATGTCACTTGATCGGCAAATCCTGTCTAACTGCTATAGCCCGGTTAGACGGATTTGCGAACGTGACATTGACGTTGATGTTCAGTGATTGTGCTGTGTTGTTGCGGATCGGTCGTGGGGGATAGCCTGGTTGCAGTATTAGTACAGTTTTGTTGTATTATGTACATTTGATATTGCGGAGCGAGCGTCCGACATGTGGACTGCCGTCACTTCCTGTTTGTATTATTCTTTTGGGGCAAGACCAGGTTGCTGTCGATGTACCCGTTGTATGTAAATTTTACTTTCTGTACAAGGATTACCCCGCGGAGGGGTGCACAGATAGCCGGGTTCTAGAGGGCAACGGGCCCGCATCTCATGGCATTGAGACAGAGGGGCTTCACTCTAGAATTGCCGGGCTATTCGCTGCACTCTTAGGGGGTATAAGATTGACCCAGGAGGGGTGCCCAAGTTACCGGATTCCGTGAAGTGCTGGGTGGTCCATTCACGTTGCTGAAGGGGGCTGCCTCGCTTCAGGTTTTAGCGGGTAACTTGCCGCGCCCGTAGGGTTCTAGGATTTCATTGCACAGGCTATCCACACGATCAGGGGAACGTCGGGTTTCAGCAGCGGCTCTGTGAAACCCGGGGATCCCAGATATCTGTATTGTTCTGTGATACTCTACATTTCTGTGATGTTGCATTTTATCACGCCTTTAGCGAAATATTATATATTGATATATATACTAGTAGATGTTGTATATGTTTTGCATCCGCGCTAGTCCAGTCCCCACTCTGTCGTTAGTTAAGTAACCTAACGGGTGATGACGGGACCCAGTGGCGAATGCGGATGGCATATACGTACATCATTATTTTCGTTCTTTTATGGTGTGATCAATTGATGGGACTGCGTTGGTTCGGATCAATGCAAGATAAACAAACCTATTCTGATGTTGTTGGAACATTTTTCAAAAAGCTGTTATTGCAACGACGTTCACTTTTGTTTTGCACAGTGGTATTCAGTTGGAATATCCTGCTCCTCAGTCGACGAGGCAAGGGCCGAGATCCCTTCACCGGGAGTGACCCCTTGGACAGAAGTTTGCGTCAGGGCAATAACTTCACTATAGCCGATTACTTTTGCTTTGCATCGTGGTATTCAGTTGGAATATCCCGCACCTCATTCTACGGGGAAAGAGCCGAGATCCCTTCACCGGGAGTGACCTCTTTAGCAAAGGTTTTCGTCACTATATTTTTATAAAAAGTTATGCAGTTCCTTCAACGATATCAAGTTCATTACGTTAAAGGTTTTTCGCAAAAAACCAGCCGTAGCCCTCTGTCATTTCCTACGGGTATTATTTAGTATTCGTGCTGCGTTTGTTGACCTAGTCAAGATGTAGTGTTCGGTAGCTAAGTGGTACTTGTTTGTTGCATAAATCGGATTGGTTAGGACAGTCGTGCGGCCTTGTTGACCTAGTCAAGGACACGTACGGGTGGGTTTAATGCAATCCAGAATAATGACGGGTTGAACTTGACTGGCGGTTTATGGTTTGTTGACCCAGTCAAGGTCATAAGCCGCTTGGGGTAAAATCCACATCGGGAGTTTCTAAAGAAACTGAAACTTGCCAGGCATGCGCATACCTTCTGGAGTATGGTGACTTGAGTGGATTCCGTCAAGTTATCATGCGATGATAGTTTGATCCCGATTCCTACTGATGAGTTGGTTTACTCCTCGGGTGATCCCGACTAATTCTTCTTTTAGGTTTGGAGAAGAATTTGAAGTTACAGTGGGAGGTTTCCTGATTAGATAAAGTGATAACCATTCTGATCTAGGTTAGAGTGCACGCTGAGTGTTTCTTTTCTCTCTCTCTTTGGCAGCGACCATTGACCCGACCCTAGATTATGACTCAGTGACCAAGTTAACCGAACCTTCTTATAAGACCGGCTTTTGGATTGTCAGAGTTGCAGACCTCTTTGCCACTCCTACTTTTACCTTTTTCTCAAGGACACCCCGTATTACTACGAACGTCCACTTCCATTGGACAAAACCATTGTATGGTTATATACGAACTCGAAGGAATTCGAGGATGGTTTCCGGTTCTGGAGAAAACGAATAGGACTATTCGGTTGTCTTTTCCTTTCACCTTCTCTCATTGCGAGTACTCCTTGGTTTAGGAGATAGTACACCTATTACGCAAATTGGATAGTCTTCTTCCAAACCATAGGTAGGTGCCGACCGGTAAGGAATGAAGAAAACAAATTAGCCTAAATGGTGTACAGAAGGTATTAAGTTAAGGAAAAGAAAGGGATTAGTAAGAGGGCAAAGTAAATTGCGACTGCTATTCACGACCGAACCAAGTATTTCTTCGCCAATCCTAAATCACCTTTGTATTTCTCCAGGACACTCCGTATCGCTACGAAGATCCCAAGTTTATTGGATAATCCATCGTATGGTTATATACGAACTTGAAAGGAATTTGTTCCAGTTCGGGGTTGGATCCTGATTTAGGAGAAATAGGAATAAGGTTCATTCGGTTGTCTTTTATCTTCACCTTCTCTCGCATTGCGAGTGCTCCTAGGATTAGGACAGCACACCCATTATTCTTATTGGATAGTCTTCTTCCAAAGCATAGGCTGGTGCCGAACGGTAGGGAAGGAAGAAAACCATTTGGCCTAAAAGGGTGTACAGAACGTAATGACTAAAGACATATAAAGGGATTTGGAGAGATGGCAAAGAATTATACGGTTACAGTTGTGAATCTGGATAATGGAAGAGGCATTACTAAGAATACCGGGATACCCCATCGAAACATTTCAATGTTTCAGTTTCACTGTGTACTGCTAAAAGAAAACTGATTTCCCAATTATACACTTGCTCCAGGGTATGTATTTACCAGGTATGATTCTCACATCTGTATGGTTTTATAGATGATGAGTGCGAGTAAGTTATTCGGAATTAGGTGATCATCCTCATTATATCGGGATTCGTTGTAATTGGTGATATTTGAGGAAATCGCCTGGGCTGTTTGCCGGTCGGCAAATATTTGGTTTTGAATATCCGTTGTTGTGCACCAATTTCAAATTGATATATCTGTACGTCTATTTTTATAGAGTGAGATGTACCTTTTTGAAATTATGTCTATGACATTTACCTATATCAGTGGATGGTTAGGTAAGAAGCATTAAACGGTGGTGTAATTCTTCTTAACCATAAGTACAGTTTTCAACCTACGACACACAGTGAATGAGTTATCAGACTCCGGGGACTTATACAGAGTATTGTATGTTGTCCAGTATCCATTAGGACAGAGGGGATGTTCCTCGTACTATATTCAGTTTACTTATGACTTCTCTGGTTTTAGACAGGTGTTTCGTAGAAACACAGGGTCTGAGTTTTGAGAAGTTATAGGTATGAGAATAAAGTAGAGAACCAGATATTGCAAGTATCGGGATTCTTCAAGGTGATCGAAGATGTAGATACTTGTGAATGGTATTCAGTTGATAGTAATGATTAAGAGAACTAGCTTCTCTTTCAGGTTACTCATAATTAGGAAGTACTCCTAAGTTGAGTAACGCTGATCGGCCTGTCTTCTATTTAGTTGACATGCACTGGAGACAGCTGCATGATTTGAATCTGGTTCAATTAAATCAGTGCCTCTGTTTCTGTATTGGATATAGAACAGTTCATATCTTGACATTGTTAAGGTACAGGGAGTTGTCCGACTTATGCTTAAAACCAGACTCCGGATAACTCAAGGCACGTTTCTGTAATGGCTGTTTGTGGGTTGACCCAGGCTATGACGAGGGTTGACTTTCTACCATCTGGAAGATCAATAGTGATATTGTTCTTCACTCGCCACATTTTTAAAAGAAATGGATTTTTCAGAAAACAGTAGTGGGAGTATGGTAGAATTGGAAGTGATTCCAGAACCGCAAACGATTACTGAAGATTTGATAAGAACCTAAAGATTCAATCTGGTTTGACATTCCATTGGCCACTCGGCAGATAAAGTGGGTAACCTCAGGCATTCGAGAGGTACTTCGGTATGCTCAAGGACGGTGGCAGGGAGGTTCTTGTTTACCCAGACTTGCCATTGCTGTTGTTCCAGACTGTGAGATCCGGCAGGAGGATGAGTATAGCGTCATTCTAAACTGGCTTTAGAAGTATACGTCTATATGACTCTGCCAGAGGGTTGTCGTAGTCAGTGGGAGCAACGGAAGCACAGTGGGCAAGAGGCTTATGTCTATTTATAGACTTAAGCAGATATAGCGGAGATGGATCATCTATTTCTGATGAGACAGTCATAGGTTTGACTTCATCAGAATAGGGGATGGATCTGTTAAGAAGATAGTAGGGTATGATGTCCTGGTATTTGGATGACATACATAGAGTAGGAAGTGATATTCCTATACTACAATCGGTTATTCTTTGGTTGTCACACAGTGGTTTCTCCATATAGGACTTGGATATTATATCAGACATTCTGGTTACTGGATCTATGGTTTTAGATCTAGATTTGGGTGGTTTTCCAATCTGGGTACTTTGACAGCATTCTATGAGTATTTAGAATGGACGACTCCTGGCACGGGAGTGTACCTGCAGGTGATGGAGTCACCCTCTCTAAAGGTGTCTTACAGACTAAAGGGGAGAGGGATGTGCATGATTGGCAGATCACTTGCTTAGGCAATTGAGTCAATCATGAGATGTCAAGTACCACACCATATGTTGTTCTTGCAGGAGATGCAATAAGTTGATATTAATCCAATCCTGGTGAAACAATCGGAAGCAGCTTTAGAACATAAGTGAATGTTCTAGTGATTTGATAACGGCAACCTCCTTTAGGAGACGATTATCATTCCAGGCTTCCAAGGTGACCTGGATGGCAGAGTGGCTGTCAGAGTTATAGTTTTCCCTCTGACGAGGGGCAGTAGTTTGGACAGCTGGTCCAAGAAGATACTGACGGAAGGCATGGTGCAGGATACTGATTAAGTTCAGTTGACGATACAGTCTAAGAAGTTTGGATTTGGAGTTCATTTATAAGCTAGGTCCCATCAAACATCCAGACATATTCTAAGATAGGTATTGCTCATTTCGGGACATGGTTTTCTCCGCGAACTTGAGATATAGAGAGACATAGAAAGAAACATCACAGCGGATCCACTCACTGAGGCTATTCCTCGAACGCAATAGTTTCGCGAACGAGCTTTGTGAGACTGACTAGCAGAGGAGTTGGGTGTTCGGTATCACACGGGCTGTGAGTATGCGACATCGCAATAATTAGCCTTGAGTGCAAGTGGGAGATTGTTGGAGATAGTGCCCTCAGAGTCAATTATTGGATCACAGGAACGTGATTGCAATGATTGAGGGAGGACCTGTCCCTGTAGGACATTCTTACTCAAGATGATAGTATGCTATCTGGTTTATCTTTATCATCGTGTACTGCTTTAGGTGACCTTACGAGTCGCTATTACTCGTTGATAGAGCCGCTAGGATTGTTGCTTGACTACCAGCAGTATGAGGGCGATCATATACGTGAGAGCTGGAGTCTATAAGCACATCCTTAAAAGGTCCCTAATCGTGGGAGTTTCGAGACTGGGCATCGATACTCAATTAGTAGACTAGTATATACAGTCGAGACCCCGACGAGGGGCGGTGGCCGGTCTCACAAGCCATTGGTGTCAGTTGGTTCACCTAAGATGTATACAGGTGCTCATTGGGTTATAAGTACACCGGACAGGACTCGCCGGGAACCTGCTAGTTGGGATTATACCAGACGTCAGATAGCAGTTCCCTGGTGACATGTGTACAGGTTAGTTCATCGACCTGAGATCGTCATTTGTCTCGTGTGAGTTCCCACTGTACTTTGATTACTACCCTACCACGGCTCAAAGGAGTCGTGCAAACAGGTTTTAGTTGGGTACAGTCCCGAGCCATATGGAGGCAGTGAGCGGATCTGCAGGGGTTCGTCTCTCCCGGTATTGGGGGTGAGGTCGCACTGTGTCTAGGAGAGCCATTACACAAAGCCCTCGGCCGAGGCAGGAGATTCACTGGTAGGTATTCCAGTAGTATCTCAGGGTGTTCTGGGCTTCACTCCGACACGACTTGTACCGCTTTTGGGGGTCTGACTTTTACCAACCCCTAGGCCCGCCATGCGATACTCATAGACGAACGGACCGGACTGTACAGATATTGTCACTGACAGGCTCAGTAGGGTGTCAGGATGAGTGCGCTCATCGACGTCCCTTTTGGTCAATAGCTGGTAGCCCGTCACGTATGGCTAATACCTCTGACGTGCTAGTGGTTAAATCCACAGCCATAGTATTGACGAGTCTTTAGAGTCCACCACACTCAGTTACTCAATTTTCGGGTGAAACGCTGTAGAGGCTGTATGGAGATATGGCAGGGTTCGATCAGATACATGCGGTATTGCACGGATCGTGATCGGACGGATTTTACTAGCCGGCTTTAGTTTAAGCCGGATCCTAGTATTAGATAGTGTTGTTTTGTCTCTTTGCATTTGTATTCAGTGGGAATACAAATGCGGGCATGTATATGCAGTAGCGGGGTTTTCCTGTAATTTATTACGGGATCAGTATTCTGAAGTTGCTAGTTTGCATTCCGTTCCGGCCGGTTTTTCTTTGTTCCTTCACGGCCGGACTTTTGTGATGGAGGGGGTTATTTGCATGTTTGCAAATAACATGTTGTGGAGGGGGTTTCTTGCATTTGTGGCTTCTATCATCATGAGATGTTTTATACATCATTTCTTTATGATTAGAGTTGATCTTGAGTTGATATGACTTTGTTATCATGGTTTTTGAGTATGGTCACCTTTCACCTTTTCCTACTCTTACCTCCCTTCTTGTGTTAGTTTTTTCCTCCACCATTTGGTCGAGGGAAGGGCCGGCCACAAATGAGAGGAGAGAATGACAGAGTTCATTTTCATATGTGTGGGAAATTATCATTCATCTCATTCTATGTTTGCAAAGAGACTAGCTTCATTTTGACATTGCTCCTTTTTCATTCTCCTCCTCAATCCTCCATGGCAACTTTACAAACCCCAAAGAGACAAGCCAGTACACTACACCTACAGTGCCCTTGGACGCGTCGGCTTGCTAACTTCGCGCCCGAGTTGCCTCGGTCAAGAGGTGGGAGCCCGTAAAAGAATCCGGCTACGTGGTGCCCTTTCCGACGAGGAGGTGACGGACGGAGATTCCGTGGGAGATCGGAGTGGAGACGAAGACCGGAGGACACGGATCGCTCGGTATATCTCTCACCCCATCTCTAGTTAGCTAGTATAGGTTAATGGTTACGATCCGGGTTTTATTGTCCGCGGTAGCGCCAGTTTAAAAGTTAAGAAAAATTTTTGATTCCGCATTTTGGCCTCGAGTAGACGGCCGGGGCGCTGCCGTGGCGCAACAAAATGATCCTGTGGTTCATGCTGAATCAAGTTCAGGTGGTAGGGATGACCCCGTTGTTATACCCGGAACTATAGAACAAGCATTATTTCAATGGCTTCAAAGGCAACTTCAGGACAAGGATGAGAAGATGGCCAAGGTCCATTCTAAAGTCGACGAGCTGGAAAATGTCATGGCGGATCTCACGACCCAACTCGCCCGATTGCAATTACAGCAAAATCAAATTTTGGTTCGTGAGCTGGGGATTGATATCCGGAAGCAGCCGACCGATGCACCCTCCAGCCCGAGAGCGGAACACCTTTGTGAAAAACGGACGCGATCAGCCTCCAGTCCCTCCGATGCGTAAACTGAATGTGGTAAGCGGACAGTAGGAGAACTAAAGACTGGTCGTCCTCGGGGTTCAGCATCAGTAAGGGCACCTACTCCATTGGTGAGAAAGAAGAAGGTATACTCCTTCAGGAGGGATGAGGTCCGCAAAATATTCGCGGACGCCTTGAACAACGGCATGCAACTGCCTGTTCCAAAGAGGCCACATGAAATGAATATGACCGGCAATCCCATATACTGCCCATATCATAGAATGGTGAGTCATACCATCGAAGACTGCTATATTTTCAAAAATTGGGTGGAGAACCAATACAAACATGGGAAAGCCCCACAGTGGTCAGATGTATCGATGAGCCACAGAGCTATGGTCAACAACACAACTCTGCCAAGACCAAAGTTCAAGGAGCTGGGATAAGCAATCTGACCACCACGTCGTTAAACTGGGAACAGTCGACCACCACGTTGTTAAACTGGGAATAATCGACCACCACGTCATTAAACTGGGAACAATCGACCTCTAAGTCGTTAAACTAGAAATGTAAAAAAAAATATATGTGTAAATAAACAAAAAATGTGTAAACAAAAGAAAAATAAAGAAAAGCTGAAAGGATGGGGCAACTCGCAATAAAAATCAGCGAGTAAAATAAAGATCAAAATAAAGCCGAAATGATAGGGCAACCGCGAATAAAGCCGAAATGATGGGGCAATCGCGATCTTCGCGATAAGAAAAGCTGAAATGATAGAGCAATCGCGGTAAAACAAAAACGAAAACAAAAAAAAAACAAAACAAAGGCGAATGATGAGTCGCTCCTGGTATCATATTCTAGTGCAGCGATGCAGACGCCAACCAAAATCGAATTTCTCAAAATTCTTCCGGCCCTACGGTTGGTCCAAAAGTTGACCATCATATACAATCCACGGGGTCAAATAATTCTCATCATACCCATGCCCCACCGCAATCACCAGTTACGCGGCTGGTCTCCGCCTTTGGAATTATGCTTCATTAGAAAGACCCACTCATGTGTCCTCACGATGCATAAGGAGAACAAACCGTCATGTGATCCTTACGACTCACCAAGGAAAAACACACTTGGGGGTCCTCATGACTCCCAAGGAGAAAATACACCTATGGGATCCTTACGACTCATAGGGAGAAAATGCTTTTATGGGACCCTCACGGCCCATAAAATTGAAAAGCCTTAGATGATAGGGATCTAAACCTGTCTTCTAAGCCCTCGCTCCCCAATCCCTAAGTAGCGAATGATGAGTTGCTCCTGGTACCATATTCCAGTGCAGCGATGCAGACGCCAACCAAATTCCAAACGCAGATCCCAATGGCGAATGATGAGTCGCTCCTGGTACCATATTCCAGTGCAGCGATGCAGACGCCAACCAAATTCCAAATCGCATACCCCAACGGCGAATGATGAGTCGCTCCTGGTACCATATTCTAGTGCAGCGATACAAACGCCGACAAAGTCCCGAAATTTTCCCGACCCTACGGTCTGGATCACACATCCTGCAAAACTGTATACAATCCACGGGCGTAAAACAACCCCAATCTCTCCCAAGTCCTACCGATGAGACCATATTCAAAGTCCCACCAAAATAAAGAAAAAATAAATTTAAAAAAAATGGTATGTCCACAAGAAAAATGGGCACGGATGAAAACCTGAAAGGGCTCCGTGAGTAAAAACAGCAGGACTGCCGGTGAGTTTGTGAAAACCCGAAAGGGCGCAAACTCATGAAAAGTGATGAAATACACTCATAAAGTCCTCTCGACTTTGTGAGGAGAAAATCCCCGCGTGAGATCCTTACGACTCACAAAGGAGCAACACACTTAGGAGTCCCCACGACTCCTAAGGAGAAAATACACCTACGGGATCCTTACGACCCGTAGGGAGAAAATGCTTTGTGAGACCCTTACGGCTCACAAAATTGAAAAGTCTTAGGTGATAGGGACCTAAAAACTGTCTCCTAAGCCATCGCTTCCTGATAAACAAGTGCAAATGATGATTCGCTCCTGGTACCATATTCCAGTGTAGCGATACTGGTGCCAAGCAAAAACCAATTCCCAAATCCTCTCGGGGCAAATGATGAGTTGCTGCTGGCATTATTCCTGTGCAGCAATGCAGATGCCAAACAAAAAAACCAATCCCCAAATCCTCTCATGACAGATGATGATTCGCTCCTCGTACCATATTCCATTATAGCGATGCTGATGTCAACTAAAATCAAACAAATCAAACCAACCAAGTCCGACACCGACACTCCGTACCGGGGAAACGTCACACACAGACACTCCGTCTCGGGGACACGTCAACCAGCCGATACTCCGCCTATGGGAAACGTCAAGCAGACACTTCGTGCCGGGGGCACATCGACAACAGACACTCCGTCTCGGGGACACGTCAGGCATCCGATACTCCGCCTTGGGGAAACATCAAGAAGACACTCTGTGCCGGGGGCACATCGACGACAGACACTCCGTCTTGGGGACACGTCAACCAGCGACACTCCGTGCCGGGGACACGTCAACAAGCGACACTCTGCATCGGGGAAACGTCCAACACAGACACTCCGCATCAGGGAAACGTACGACAACGACACTCCGTAATGGGGAAACGTCAAGCAGACACGCCGTCTCGGGGACACGTCAACCGGCGACACTCCGTGCCGGGGAAACGTCAAGCAGACACTCCGTGCCGGGGACACGTCAACCAGCGACACTCTAGATCGGGAAAACGTCCAACACAGACGCTCCGCATCAGGAAAACGTCCGACAACGACACTCCGTGCCGGGGAAACGTCAAGCAGACACTCCGTGCCGGGGACACGTCAACAAGCGACACTATGCATCGGGGAAACGTCCAACACAGACACTCCGCATCAGGGAAACGTCCGACAACGACACTCCGTAATGGGGAAACGTCAAGAAGACACTCCGTCTCGGGGACACATCAACCAGCGACACTCCGTGCATGGGAAACGTCAAGCAGACACTCCGTGCCGGGGACACGTCAACAAGCGACACTCTGCATCGGGGAAACGTCCAACACAGACGCTCTGCATCAGGGAAACGTCCGACAACGACACTCCGTGCCGAGAAAACATCAAGTAGACACTCCGTGCTGGGGACACGTCAACAAGCGACACTGTGCATCGGGGAAATGTCCAACAAAGACACTCCGCATCAGGGAAACGTCCAACAACAACACTCTGTAACGGGGAAACGTCAAGCAGACACTACGTCTCGGGAATACGTCAACTAACCGACACTCTGCCTCGGGGAAACGTCTACCAGCGACACTCCGCCTAGGGGAAACGTTGACCAGCGACACTCCATGCCTGGGACACGTCTACCAAATTTCTCTGGGCCAGAGAAACGCCTACCACGGACACTCTATCTCGGAGACGCATCAAGCGTCGACCGTCCATGTCGTAAAAAAAGGGCAGAGCATCCCAAAAAGTGGGAACTAAAGCAAGTCGCCTCCACGCAAAAGAAGATCCATCAATTTCATGCACACGACTCACATATGTGGTGTGCATTTATTGATGGGGGGCACTTTATTGGGGTCAAAATTTGCATCCCGGTTGACCAAGTCAAAGTCAAGGTCAACCCTAAGCCAGGTGGGCCCAAGTCCAAGCAAGTGGGCCAATGCCCAGGTCGAGCCCAAACTCGAAGCGTCCGGCCTTTCGCCATACCAAAATAAAAATCATGTAACAAATAATTTTGATGTAATTTTTGTGCATGAAAGTATGCAAAATAGGCATAAAGCCAATTTTTTGTAAGCCCATGGCTTATGTGCAAAAAGAAATGGCACATGAGCTATGGGATGGGCAAAATGCCATTTTGCCAAGCCCAAGGGGCTATATGTAAATATGTAGGCCTATATAAGGCAAAATGATGATGAATAAAGTAACACTTTTCATTCTCTAAAGAAAAAAAACCAAGGGTTTGTGCCACTTTCCCCTTTTTGAAGGTTCCAAACCTTCTTCTTCCTTTTTAATTAAATCAAGAGTTTTACTCTTCTTTTTTCAAAACTAAATAGTTTTTCACCATAAAACCCATAAAGGGGTACTTGGATATACCATCAGATCTCAAAAAGAAGAGATTTTTTTTAAAATCCCATATCTCCTGATCTTCAAGATCCAGCAACCAGAGGAGAAAGCAGAAGAACCCCTTTCATCAATCCCAAAACATCTTAGGAGTTTAACTCCACTCTGATTTCTCTTTCAAGAATTTCTGGGGCTAAAAGCCTCTTTTTCTCACCGGCGCCCAAGCGCCCACGTGCCGACGCGTGGCACTCTAACGCTCAAGCGCAAAGCGCCCACATGCCGACACGTGGTGCGCTGGCACTCCAGCGCTCAAGCGCAAAGCGCCCACGTACCGACACATGGCGCGCTTGCGCTCAAGCGTCCAGCGCAAGCGCAAAGCGCCCACATGCCGACACGTGGCGCGCTTACGCTCCAGCACCCTGCTCTCAAGCGCAAAGTGCCCACGTCCCGACACGTGGCGCGTTTGCGCTCCAGCGCCCATATGCCGACACGTGGAGCGCTGCGCTCCAGCGCAAAGCGCCCACGTGCCGACACGTGGCGTGCTTGCACTCAAGCGCAAAGCGCCCAAGTGCCGACACGTGGCGCGCTTGCGCTCCAGCGCCCAGCACTCAAGCGCAAAGCGCCCATGTGTCGACACGTGGCGCGCTTGCGCTCCAGCACCCAGCGCTCCAGCGCAAAGCGCCCATGTGCCGACACGTGGCGCGCTAGCGCCTACGCGCACAGCACCTAAGCGCACAGCGCTCAAGGCACTGACCCCACGCGTCCTTTGGGTGCTTTTCCCACTTTTTATAGATATACATATATATATACATATGTATACACATACATACTCCACGACACTGTCCCTGTTAGAAAAATATTTCTAACGGGGCTCTGCCCCGCACCCCGCAAGGGGGCTGCTAGCCCCCTTGACCCCAGCCCGCTATCCGGGTAGCGGGACCCCCGTAAAAACTCTGCGAGGCCCCCGATATATCCAAAACCCCTTCAAAGCTCAACACTACACATTGAGTGAGCATAACCAGTTTAACCCGTCAATCGGAGGTTCCCTCGCTCCAAAGGCGAGGGGTAATTAACGGCAGCTTAGTCCGCGGCTGCCGAAGGTTCGGATCCCCACAATCATTAAACCCCAGCCTACCCTAGGCAGGGGGAATCTGTAATGCGCCTGATAAGCTCGCACGTATTCCCATCTCAATGGGGTGACGAAAAACACCCTACACTTTCCTTGAAAACATGATTCATAAGTGGCATAAGATTGATATTTGAATGAATCAAAAAATCCTTCTCTATATAACTTAGTTAACCTTGTCTCATTGATGTGACCTAGTCTACAATGCCATAAGAAAGCCTTATTTATAACTAGAGACTTTCTTTTTAGTGTGTTCTGGACATTGAAAATCTGTAGTTGGTTTAAGACATATATACTGTTATCCAGTGTACCGGACCCAATCAAACTATGATTAAGGTGGATGTTAACAACATCGCTTACAAACGTGAAACCATAACCTTTATTTGATAATAAGTAAACTGATATGATATTACACGTTAAACTAAGTACACAAAAACAGTTATGGAAAACCAAAATATGTCCACTCGTCAATCCCATGTGATAATCCCGACGGAAACAGCTCCCACGCTAGCTCCGTTGGCAACCTTTAAGGTCATATCACCATCCTTCAGCACTCTACGGTTTCTCAGTGCCTGTAATGAATTGCATATATGAGATCCTGATCCGGTATCCAATACCCAGGAAGTAGAGTTGATTGACAAACAATTCTCAATTACAAACACACCTGAAGTCGAAGCCACAGCTTGCTTCGGTTCCTGGTTATTGGCGTTCCACGCCTTGCAATCTTTCTTCTAGTGCCCTTTCCTATCACAATGGAAGCACTCATCCTTGGCCACTACTGGCACCGCAATCTTTTTCTTTCCCTTCACTCCCACCTTACTAACATCTCCTCTAGGTTTGGAGGCGGCCTTATTCTTCCTTCCTTTGGCCCTAGCCTTGGACCCGGAAGAAGATGCACCGCGAACAAACATAAAGGGTGTTTCCCTTGCCTTCTGCAAGGTGCCCTCTGCACTCCTCAACATGTTAAGGAGTTCTGGAAGTTCAACATCTTTTCTTTGAATGTTGAAATTCAGAATAAACTGGGCGTAGGTGGAAGGAAGGGACTGGAGAATCAAGTCTGTATAGAGCTCGTTCTCCAAAGTCGTCCCCAGGTCTGCAAGCTCTTCTATATAGCCAATAATCTTTAGGACATGTTCTCCTACAGACGATCTGACGGCCAACCTCACCTGAAACAGGTTCTTCGAGGTCTCATATCTTACTATACGAGATTGCTCCTTATACAGATCCTTTGTATGGAGAAATATGGATTCAAGATCCATATCCCCATGCCTCCTCTGATGTTCATTATTCATCGAGGCATGCACGATGCACTTGGCCTTCGCACAATCTAATTCCCAAGTTTTGTGGATTTCCTTATCCGCAAGACTGGATTTAGGACCAGGGATAGCAGGTGCCTTAGTGGTAAGGACATACCCCAATTTTTCATAAGTCAAAGCCATTTTGAGATTCCGCGGCCAATCTTTATAGTTTGGCCCTGTCAGTATATTTTTCTCAAATAGTAACTTAAGGTCTGTCATGTTATGGGTCGCTGCAATGAGAGAGAGAGGGAACACTTTAGCATGATGCTCTTGCAAGTTTAGAGTAGTTTTTAGTTTATCTAAACTGGATGGCTCCCACTGTTTCTCGAATCCCTCCTCAAACCAAAAAGGAAGAACTAGCCAGGACTATTCTCACTGTACAATACTTGCTTAACCGTTCAGCCACGCCGGTGTCGGTACTTCGAGTGAGGTTTTCCAACGCTTTCGCGAAGTTCCTTAATTAAATAACCTCTTTTCTCTGGGGGCGTAGCCCCGCTGACACCTTTCTCGGCACCTACTTGGTTTATAGCATTGATCGTTAAGTGACGAATCTCCTGATGAGTAGCATATACTCACAGTAGGATCGGGATCCAAATATCATCGTATGATAATGCTAAAGGAATCCTACCAACATTCATCAAACTCCAAATAGTTTGCATTTCTTTGCAAATTTCAGTTTCTTTAGAAATTCCCGATATAAATTTTTGCCCCATGCTCTTATGACCTTGGCGTTAGGTCAAAATGTCATAAGTCACATGTCAAGTTCTACCCATCATTATCCTGTTAATTTGAACCCATCCGTACATACCCCTGACGTTGGCCAAATGATAATACGACCGTCCTAAACTAACTCATCTATTTATGCAACAAATGAATACCCAGCAGCTACCAAACACTATGCATTGGCGTTAGGTCAAAATACATAGCTTGAATACTACTGAATACCCAAATGAAATGACGGAGGGCTACGAAAGGTTTTGGCGAAACCGTGAACGTAGTGAACTTGATATGACCGAAGGAACCTGATAGCTTTTTAAAAGGAGTGGTTAAAGCTCCGCAATTTTAAAAAATATCCTCTGTTTTAAAATAACCGAGTGGTTTCTTTTAAACTGTTCCAACGATTCAACTTTGGTTTATTTTCTTTGCATTAATATAATATGTCCTATCAATTAACCTATCATTCAGAAAACAACAAAAATACAACGTCCTCTTATGCCATCCGCATTCGCCACTGGGTCCCGTCATCACCGTTAGGTTACTTAACTAACGACAGAGCGGGGCTGGGCTAGCGCGGGTGTAAAACATAAGTGACGTCTAAATAGCTATCATATATAGATAGTGTACATTCGTCTGACGCAATAATAGGCATTCCATATCACAGATGAACATTATTGGATATACAAGCAATCCGCGTTTCCTTTGAGCCTGCAACGAAAGACGGATTACACAGTTGTGATGAATAGCCATTACCCCATCCTAGACCCCTACGGGTACGGCAAACTACCCGCCAAGTACCCGAAGTGAAGCGGTCTCCCTCAACAACGTGAGTATGCCACTAAACACTTCAAAGTACCCGGTAGTTTGTGCACCCCACCTTGGGTCTATCCTAGGAGCAAAAATCAGTAAAATGAAATAATACAACGGTGGCTACAACCGCAACCTAGATGTGCCCCGCAAAATAATATTACAACAATTTACAATTACATTGAATGAATGAATATAAAAACCCATCTCAAACCCTGGCTAATCATCACAACGATCAAAACAAGTTCATAAACACAAACAGTAAAATCATTACAGAAATGTGCAACCCCCTGCCAACCGACATACTAGCAGTTAGGGGTGGTTTACGAACACATTATACAAATCACATATATAATCTAATTAGCCAAACATCTTAGAATTTCGATCAAGCAAACGCAATTGATTCTACTCAAAAAACTTCTCTGTGCACCTGAGACTTGACCAGAAACAAAACATTCCAGAAAGAACAAAATTAACACAGAAGAGTTACTGGGGAAATTTGGGGTGAATCGGTTTCAACTCGGCCGCGAATCCGCGGCGGTTCGCTTGGCTCGGCCGCGGTTCCGTGGCTGTTTGGCCGATTCACGAACCCAAATTTCTCCAGTATTCTTATATTTTCCTGCTTGTAATTTTAAGGGTCGCTGAAAAAATTTTAGACCCCATTTTAAAATCAACAGAAACATGGTGAATTTGATGTTTTTTCAGGTTCGTTTTGCGATCGAATTTCTAACGACTTTGCTAACAAGTTAGTTATGGTTTAGCAAGGCTCTGATACCACTGTAAGTCGACGTTGTACACCTCACGAGTTGCGGGGAGGCGAAAATATGAAAAACAATTTTTTTCTTTAAACTAACATCGACTAATCGAAAGGATCTTTGCTAAACTATAACTAACACTTACATAGGAGTAATAAGTTACTATGAAAGAAGATTATACCTAATGAACCAAGTCTTTCTTCTTCTCGTTAACCACCTCCTCGTCGGCCTCCTCTTTGTAATAGACGATCCACCCGAGAGCTTCTACTCCAAGCTTTGCCTCTAATCTTGAGGTAACTAGGTTACTCTAATTGCTAATCAAAGTCACCTAGGTTACTCTAATTTCTAATCAAAGTCACCTAGGGAATATAGAGTATGATTATAGATTAATGAGTCTTGCTAATCTTTGGTCTCAATACATGAGAGGTTAGGATTAGGGTTTGAAGAGAGAGAGCTTGAGGAGAGAGAAGGTGAGAGTGAGAATGAAATGAGATAATGATCTCATTTGAATATATGAAGCATAATGATTTATCAAATAAATAAATCAAATGATTTATCAACCATGCTTCATTTATTCACTTTGTGTGATTCATCCCATGAGTCATTAGATCAATAAATACATCATTAACTCCATGGATGAATCACACAAATGAGTCACTAAATCAATAAATGCAAATGCCACCTTAGCCCCTAAGTCATCATCCTTCTAGAAGCTTCTCGCCAAATTATGAGAACGCCCCTCCTATCCGTGAAAACACGGAAAAACATTAGACTGTATAAATCCAATAATCCGATACTAGAATCTGGCTTAAACCAAAGCCGGCTAGTAAAAACTGTCCGAACATCGTACGTGCATAAATGCACGTGCGTGTCCGAACCCTGTCGTAAAACCATACGACCTTTTTATCGTTTCGCCCGGAGCAGGGAAACTCTCTGTGTGGGACTCTAAAGACTCGACTACTACGCAGGCAGTGGGTTTAACCACAGACCGCAAGCGGCACTAGCTGTACATAACGGTCCCCAGGTAGATGTCGATAAGAAGGCCGATGAGGAAAACCATCCGAACTCCTACTGAGCCTGATGTGACAATCTCCGTACAGTCCGGTCTGTTCGTCTAGGACTATCGCATATCGGGCCTAGGGGGCGGCAAGCGTCAGTCCTCTAAAAGCGGTATAAGTCGTGTTGGAGCGAAGCACATTACACCTTGAGAAACTACTGAAAAACCTACCAGTAAATCTAACTTGCCCTGGCCAGGGACTTTGCGTAATGGCTCTCCAGACACAGCGCGATATCAACTCCCAATACCGGGAGAGACGAAACCTGTCTAACCACTACTGCCTCTAAGTGCTCGGGACTGCACCCAACTGCTACCTGTTTGCACGACTTCTTTGAGCCGTGGTAGGGTAGCAATCTAAGAACAGTAGGACACATTCGAGGCGAAGTAGCAGTGTCAAGTCTGCGGACTATACTGTACTCATGTCACCTGCGAACTGTTAACTGACGATAGGTATAATACCAACCAACAGTTCCCTGCAGTCCTATCCGGTGTACCCGTAACCTAACGAGCACCTGTATACTATCTCCAGTACGACGTAATGATGGCTGTGGGACAGACCATCTCCCCAACTGGGATGAGAAGCGTACACACTAGTCTACTCCGGAGTATCGATGCCCTGTCTCGATAATCCTACGACTAGGGACCTGGAAAAGGATGTGCTTGTAGACTACCCAGCCTCCACTAGTGTGACTGCCATCACAACGTTGGTAGTCAAGCAAGATCCTAAGTGCTCTATCAATACGTATACACATATTAAGATAGATAAAACCTAGTAGCATACTACTATATTTAGCAAGACTGTTAATATAACTGTGAATATCCCAAGCTTCCATTAAGTAATATACAAGCTAGTATGATACAATAATGGCCCCTAGGGTATATACACTAACAAGTACTCATCCTAAGGGCTTTATCAACATGTAACATAGAGACAATCAGAGTACATGTTAAGATAAAGTGTAACCAGATAGCATACTATCATGTCGAGCAAGAAAGTCCTCCCTATATATGTCCAAACATCTGCTACTATATACATCGTATGTATAGTAATGCCTCTAGGGCATACATATAACTAACAATCTCCCACTTGCACTGGGGTCATCTGTTGTGGTTTCGCATACCCAACAATTAGCTGTAGTTGAAGTATCTCATACTCAACCATCCCATAAAAGTCTCTACTGGGAATAAGGCCTTTGTGAGTAGATCTGCGATGTTGTCCTCTGTGTCTAATCTCCTAACCTTGATCTCGCTGGAGATCAACCATCTCCATGATCTGGTGATACTGCCTAAGAATTATATCTGGATTTTAGATGGGACGGGGTTCCTTGGCATAAGCCACAACGCCATTGTCACACAATGGTAGGAACGAAGTTCATCTCATGAACTTGTATATCCAGACTGCCTTTTTGGTGGCATCATTGGTAACGATGTATCTTTCCTTTAATCGTCTAGTAAGTCATGGTATCTAGCTTGGAACTCTTCCAACATACAGTCCCTCCACTGAGGGTAAAGACAATGCCTGTGACTGACATTCAGTCGTCCTTACCACCCTGGAACCTTTCCAGTCTTCTCCCCAGGATCGATTGATACCATCTCACTACAACTAGTTAGTATCCTAACATCCAGTTAGATCTATCTCATAGATATAAAACCTAGGATTTAGGTGGTATCACGATGATCCTATATGGAGAATCCTTTGTATAAGCGGAGATTGACCAAGCGTAGCATAGGAAACTCCTTCCTTTTCAAGAGTATGTCATCCACGTACTCTACGAGGATCACCACCATACTCCCTACTACCTTTTTGTATATACAAGGTTTATCTACAATTTTGATGAAGTCAAACTCTTTGACTATTACATCAAAACAGACGTTCTAACTCCGCGATGCCTGTTTTATCGGATAAAACAACTTGCACACGTTACCGCTGCTCCCTCTGTCTACGAAGTCCTCTGGCTGTGTACTTATAGATGCTCTCTTCCAAATCAACATTTAGAAAAGCAGTCATGACACCCAACCACCAGATATCGTAGTCATGGTGTTAGTTATATGTATGCCCTAGAGGCCATTACTGTACATAGGATGTATATTGTAGTGGATGCTGGGACATATATAGGTAGGACTTTCTTGCTCAACATGATAGTACGCTATCTGGTTACTCTTTATCTTAACATGTATACTTTCTGTCTCTCTGTTACACATTGATAAAGACCTTAGGATGTGTACTCAACTTGCAGGACTATGATGAAGATCATACTAGTGGGGCCTGGGTAGTCCATGAGTACATCCTTTAATGTTCCTAGTCATGGGAATATCGAGACGGGGCATCGATATTCTAGAGTTGAGTAGCGTATATCTTCTAGACCCATGTGACGGGGCGATGGATGATCCCATATCCATTGGTGTTTGACATCAGAGATGGTATGCGGGTGCTCGGTGGTGACAAGGTACACTGAACGGACTCGCCGAGAACTCCCAGATGGTATTATACCTCACGTCAGATGGCAGTTCTCTGGTGACACTGGTACAGCTTAGTCTGTTGACCCGAGATCGTCATAGAGTCTTGTGTGTTTCCCACTGTGCTTTAATTTCCACCGTACCACGGCTCTACTAAGTCGTGCAAACAGGTGCTTTTTGGGTACAGTCCCGATTCACATGGAGGCAATGAGCAATAGGAGAGGATTCGTCTCTCCCAGTATTGGGGGTTGATGTTGCGCTATGCTCGACTGGCCATAACTGGAAATCCCTGGCCAGGGTTGCAGTGATATACTGGTAAGAGTTATCAGTAGTTTCACTCTTGTTATGGATCTTACATCTGCATGACTTATCAAGCTACAGGGGTCTGACGTTTACCACCCCGAGGCGTATGAGCGGGCTTGCTCGTTGATCTTCTGATCGCTCAATACCCGGGTGGCCGTTACGTTTAGCAGACCGCTTGCGGCTTGTGGGTGTTTGATATGATCATCACCAACTGCCGGCGTATTAACGAGTCTTTAGAGTCTTACACAGAGGATTCCTGGCTCAAGTGAAACGAAATAGGAGCGCATATGAGATATGTGCGGGACCGAGAATAATACCAGTATGTGATACTGAATTCAATTCTCGCGATTCGTATCATCGGACGGTTATATAAGATATAACCGGGTTACCGAATCAAATGTTGATTCAATATATTGATACACTTGATATTAGTCGGTTATATGCGATATGACCGGATGATTAAATCAAGTATTGATTTAATGATTTAATGTATTATTATAAATTTGATATATTACTTTACATTAACTAGTATTGGTTCACTTAAGATTGTTTTTTCTCACTTGATTGTGCACATTGTATATATGATATATGTTTGTACACTAGTTTGTATCATGTTTGATAATACATGCAAATGCAAACTTGGGTGTGTATGCTTTAAACCATGTTTAGTTAATGGTTAGGGTTTTATTTTCATTATTTATTTCGTAAAAACAAAATGGTGGCTTTTTTCTTTCTTTGCTTTAAGCTTCATGAGCTTCTTAGCATTTTTCAAAGTCTTAACCATTTTGTCTTTATGCTTTGACCTAACTATCACCTAAACTATGGTTTGCTCTCTACATGAGTTAATTTCACCCATGGTTGCATTATGATAAGGCTTCACTTGATTTTCTATTATCAATAATTCATTTTCTTTTCTTCTTCTTCATCTTCTTCATGAAGTGAAGAAACCCTTCTTGAAAATTCCAAGTGATGAATCCAAATGAGAAATCAAAATCCAAAGTGAACCCACTTCCTATTTCTTCATCCTCTACCACTTGCCATGTTGTATGGGGTGTTTTCTTCACAAGTTTCATGACTTAGTGAAGATTGAGCTTGAGTTTGAGTTGCCTCGACGTAGATCATCTTCGGCATCGAAGTCAACGACCTAGCCCGATCATTTCTCCGATGAAACCATCGCTAGAGTCCAGGATTCCGTTAATCGCAGCGGAGGGACGTCATCATGGAGCTAAAGAAGTGGGGGACCAGATCTACAAAGGTTGTAATCCCTTTCACTTGTAGCTAAGTTGTTAACTTGCATTTGTTTTCGCCTTACCTCTAGTTAACGATCTTGTATAGGGTTTCTCCGCACATAAAAAATTTGATTTTGGCATGGTTGATCACTTTTGGAACCTCTTGAGTGTGCCTAGGAACCCTACAGTGGTATCAGAGCCTAGCTAGAGCCTTAGGCGAAGTGTAGACAAAGTTAGAAACCCGATCGAACCCCGAAACCCTAGATTTCACCCTTCTCTGTATAATTTTCAAAACTGTGGATTTTTCCTAATTAAAAATGCTCAGAAAATAGAGCAGGAAATTCTAAGAACAACTGAAGAAAACGACAACCTAACTCTACAGTACCGCCGCGGAACCGCGACCTTACCCTACTTGTTGCGGCGGTTCCGCGGCCGTATGTGATGATTGGGTGCTCCATTTTCTTCAATTACCTCCGTAGTTGTTTCCTCTGTTCTCTAGGAATTTTTAATCTGTGCTCAACAGTTGAGCTTTCTGGGTTGTTTTGGGGACTCGATGTTTCGATCGGATTGTCTAATTTTGTCTATGTGTTTTTCCGGATAATTTTAGAACATGTTAAAAGTTCGACCGGATATAAATGCCCCATTTTTTCCCCTGCCGGGAAATTTCCAAGTATTGAATCTTTCCGTAGTTCAAGAGCGTTCTTAGTAGTGCAAGTAACGCGATGGACCCTCTAGAAGACAACAAAGCTTAACTCGATTATGTGACCGTCTTGAACTGCCCTTTGAACCTTAGGGTTTGGGGCAGTATGGCGTGCCACATGTGAGGCATTGGCTTGACCCTTCTACGGCTGGACCGTTGGTACTGTGGCATGAAATGGATGTTATTAAACTTATTTCAAGTGTTGAGCTGTTTCGGGAAAACTTAGGTGTTTAACTGTTCGATCGGAAAGTTTAACATTTTCTATTTATCTGGAATGTGATACAATATTTGGAATCCACAAGTAGTTATGAGATAACTGAATGAATGTTATAAATCTAGCAGTTTAGTCTCACTTGATCGGTTGCCACGAAATTTTGATGCGATTAAAAGTCCGTCGCAATCACGTAGCGTATGCAGATACTCTCCGGTAAACTTAATAGATAACCACGCCCCGACCAAGTGACTGTAGGAGAACCCCGTCGCCGAAAGCATCCGTTCGGCTGCTCGCGGCAGCGGTGTTCCGCCTTGGTGCACTTCGTCGACGGTATCGGGGGTGCGGCCGTCTACTGAAGTTTGCGACGAGCATTCAATCAGGATGTCGGGAATCTTGTTGAATTGCCCGACTTGGTATTGAAAAGTGTTTTCGATTTTGAGACTGAAATGCGGGGTTTATAATTGTTAGGCATGCGATGTCTAAGGAATTCATTTGATTAGGCATACGATGTCTAAGGAGGTTGCGGATTCCAAATGTTGTAGTTTTACACTTTCTTTTCTGCGACCGTAAGTGTAATATGTGATATCGCCAGTTTCGTTGCTATATGTCAACGACAATTGGGATGGGCATATTTACTTACGTTGATGACATGTGATGTTATATGTTGCTGGATATGTTATATTGGATCGTCATGTTTGAATAGCCGGGGGGGTTTTTATGTGAGATGAGTGTTTTTTCATTTTCATTCATGTAAAATTCATTGTATGTAATATTCTTTTATTGGGGCACTTCCAGGTTGCGGAAGATGTCACCGTTGATGTATATTCTTTACTTTTCCGCATTAGGATAGACCCAAGGAGGGGAGCACAAGTAACCAGGTTCTAGGGTCCAGTGGGAGACCATCTTCAGGAGTCGAGTCCGGGTCTCCTAACCGTAGAATTGGTAGGGTTGCTTGCCACTCTTGTAGGGGTCTAGGGGTGTGGGATTGGCTGTTCATCACGACCGTGGAATCCGTGTTTTATTCAGGCTCAAAATAAAACACGGACGTCCTATTATATCCAATATTTCATATGATATTTTCTGCTGTGTTATCTGTGATGCGATCATGTGATTTGTTCAGATAGATATTGTATATAGTATATATGATATATTATATAGACGTTGCTTATGTTTTACACCCGCGCTAGCCCTGCCTTGCTCTGGCGTTAGTTACCTAACCTAACGGTGTAGACGGGACATCGAGGCGAATGCGGATGGCATAAGCGTACGTTATATTTATCTGTGATGTTTAGGTGGACTTAAATGATGGGACATTCATTAATGAGATTAATGAAAGAAAATAAACCAAAAAGATGTTGTGGAATCGAATTTCAAAAATAAAATCAGGTAGCTACAGTTCTTGCTTTGCATCGCGGTGTTCCTTGTAGAACATCCTGCACCTTATTCGATAAGGAAAGGGCGGAGATCTTTTCACCGGGAGTGACCCCTTTAGCAATAACTAGCAGATGCTACAACCCTCGGTTTGTCTTTTGATTGCTTCTATAGTTTTTGCTTTGCACAGCGGTATATATGATATATCATGCACCTTATTCGATGAGGAAAGGGCCGACGATCCCTTTACCGGGAGTGACCCCTTTAGCAAAACTAGAAAAGCCTCAAAAACACTCCATTTAAAAACCATTTGATTCCGCAACGAGATCAAGTTCAAAGCGTTAAAGGTTTTCTTAAAAACCATCCGCAACCCTCCGTCATTTTAGGAAGTAGAGTACTTAGTATTCATGCTACGTTTGTCGACCATAGCCGAGGCGTAGTGTACGGTAGCTAAGTGATGTCTTCCTACACAGCATATGATGCGATTAGTTTGGACAGTCATGTGGCTTTGTTGACCGTAGCCAAGGGTCATGTGGGCGGGTCTAATTAATCACGAAATGACGGGTAGAACTTGACTAGTACTTTTGATTTGTTGACCTTAGCCAAGGTCATAAGTGCTAGGGGTAAAAACTTTTATCGGGAGTTTCAAGGGTTGAAATTTGCAATAAGATTGCATACCTTCTATATGATAGTTGTATCCCGATACCCACTGCGAGTAATTGTTACTCTACGGAGAGTTTTACACTTTACAATTAGCCGATCACGTAGGTGTCTAGAAAGGTGTCAACGGGGTTACGCCCCTGGGAAAACGAGTTTTATTTTAATTAGGTCCGTGCGAAAGCACGGGGAGCCTCCCTCAAAGTACCGACACTGGCCTGGCTGAAAGATTAGCGAACTTGTAGAGTATAATTAATCCCGGCTAGTCTTTCATTTTAAGGTTTGAAAGAAGATTTGATAAAAACAGTGGGAGCCATCCTGATTAGATAAAATATATAACCAATCTAATGTTGCAAAAGCGCACGCAGAGAGTTTTCTTCTCTCTCTCTCTCTAGGTAGCGACCATATCACGCCTTAATCAAGATAATAATATGGATGAATTAACCGAACCCGCTTGTTTTACTGAGCTGGGGAGCGTTGGTCCCGCTCCAACTTATAATTGTTATAAGTCCGAACAGGAAATAGGGGAATACCAGGATTCCCATGCCGCCCAAATGAAGAAAGTACATAAGAAGCATCTCCTTCGGGTGCGTTCATTACAAAGAACTGTTTCTCAGTATCCACTGCGTCCTGGGTATTTGATACCAGATCAGGATCCCAGATATGTAATCTGTTACATAGGGCAACAGAAAGGTAGAGAACTGAGAACGGGTGATAAGTTTCATGAGACAGAAAACGGTGCAAGTGTAGCAGCTAAGTCTGTTGGTCACTGTCACCCTGTATTACTAATACATTGATTCTGAACAAATGCTATTACATACCGAACCTGATATACAAAATCATATCAATCTCTTTATCAGGAAAGAAAGGATATAATTTTGTATTGTTGGATAATGTTTTGAACATTTCCTATATCAAAAGTTGATCGATTCATGTTAGATGTATGTATGCCCTAGAGGCCAGTATTGTACAGATGATGTATATTATATTGGATGCTTGGATATATATAGAGATGACTTTCTTGCTCGATATGATAGTATGCTATCTGCTTGCTCTGTATCATAACATGTACACTAGTCTCTTTAAACTGTCTTATAGTTACATGTTGGTAAAGCCCTTAGGATGTGTACTTGACTACCTGGACTATGATGCAGATCATACTAGTGGGGACATGGTAGTCCATAAGTACATCCTTCAAGGTTCCTAGTCGTGGGTGTATCGAGACGGGGCATCGAAATACCAGTGTAGACTAGCGTATACGCTTCTCGACCCATGAGATGGGCGATGGATGATCCCATATCCATTGGTGTTTGACATCAGAGATGGTGTACGGGTGCTCAGTGGAGACTGGGTACACTGGACGGACTCGCCGAGAACTCCCAGATGGTATTATACCTCACGTCAGATGGCAGTTCTCAGGTGACACTTGTACAGGTTAGTCTGTAGACCCGAGATCGTCATAGAGTCTTGTGTGATTCCCACTGTGCTTTGATCTCCACCTTACCACGTTCATGAGGGCGTGCAAAACGGTGGTCTTTGGGTACAGTCCCGAGTCACATGGAGGCAATGAGCGATAGGAGGGGTTTCGTCTCTCTCGGTATTGGGGGTTGATGTTGCGCTGTGCTCGATTGGCCGTAACAGGGAAGTCCCTGGCCAGGGCTGATCAGAGATTTGCTGGTAAGTGTTACCAGTAGTTTCTCGACCCGTTATGAGCCTCACATCGGCACGACTTATCGGTTATTGGGGTCTGACGTTTACCACCCCTAGACTTGATATGCGACATATCAGACGAACAGACCGGACTGTACGGTAAGTGTTGCTGGTTGGATTCACAGGAGTGTGAGCGGGCTAGCTCGTCGATCTTCTGATCGTTCAATATCCGGGTGGCCGTTACGTTTAGCAGACCGCTTGCGGCTTGAGGGTGCTTGATATGATCATCACCTGCTACCGGCGTATTGACGAGTCTTTGGAGTCCTACACGGAGTTTTCCTGGCTCAAGCGAAACGAAATAGGAGCGCATATGAGATATGTGCGGGACCGAGAATAATGCGTGTATGTGATACCGTATTCCATTCTCGCGATGAATGTTTCGATTGGTTGTATGCGATATAACCTAGTTATCGAATCAAAGATTGATTCGATAAGTCGATTCATTTGATACTAGTCGGTTATGTGCGACATGACCGGATCATTGAATAAAGTGTTGATTTAATGATTTAATGTATAATTATATATTTGATATATTACTTTGCATTAACTAGTATTGGTTCATTTTTAAAAGGATTTTCTCACTTGAAGTGCACATTGTATATGTGATATATTTTGTGTGCACTTGATTGTATCATGTTCGATGATACATACTTACTTGGCTTTGTGCAAAGAATTAAACCATGGTTATGATAATGGTTAGGGTTTTGAGTTATTCACTTATTTATATATCCATTCTTTTATGAGAAATAGATAAAAGAAAAACAAAATGGTTTCTTTCTTTCATGAAGCTTGTTGAAGCTTCATGAAGCTTTGACTAAAGTGACCATTTTGTCTTCATCCTTAACCCTAACCATTCCTACTAACCATGGTCTATTCTCTACACCTAACCAAGGTTAGAAGATGATAAGTATTCATTTTATTATTCTTTTCATAGATAACTTATCATATTCTATCTTCTTCTTCATCTTCTTCATCAAGAAAGAAAGCTTGATTCCATCAATGGCATCTTGAGCAAAAGAGTGAGAAATCCAATTCTAAAGTGAACCCACCTCCTACTTCACCCTCTACCTCTTGCCAAGTAGTATAGGGTGTTTTTCTTCACAAGTTTCACAACTTGGTGAAGTTGGAGCTTGAACTTGTGTTGCCTCGACGTAGATTATCTTCGGCACGAAGCCGACGACCTTGACCGCCCATTTCACCGATGAAGCCTATGCTTGAGTCCGGACTTCGAGACGAACAGCGAGAGGACGTCTATATGGAGCTAAGGAAGTGGAGAACCGGATTTACAAAGGTTGTAGCCTCTTTCTTATAGTTAAGATGTTAACTAGTTTCATATTGCGCCTAAAATTCTAGTTAACGATCCATATTAGAGTTTCTCGGCACCGAAAAAATTTAAAATTGGCATGGTTGATACCTTGTGAGACTTCATTAGCGTGCCTTGGAACCATGCAGTGGTATTAGAGCCTAGCTAGAGCCTTAGGCGATGCTTAGACGATGTTTGAAACCCGATCGAACCCGAAACCCTAAACACAAATTGCTCTCTGGACTTTTTTCAGAAACTGAGTTTTTTCCAGATTAAAAATGCTTAAAAAATTCAGCAGGAAATTCTAAGAATTACGGTGCAAAAATTATCTCATGATGCCTCTATAGCGCGGCGGAACCGCGGCAGAAGCCTGTTTTCTGCGGCGGTTCCGCGGCCACTTTATAGGATATGCCTCCAAACTTTGCACAGTAATTCATGTTTTCAGGTGCTGAGTTTTATGGGAATTTTTAATATTTATTCAAGAGTTGAATTTTCTGGGGTGTTTTGGGAGTTCACTGATTCGATCGGATTATCAGACTTTGTCTATGTGGCTTTCCAGATATTTTCGAATATGTTAAAAAGTTCGACCGGATATAAATACCCAACTTTTCCCCTGCCGGAAAAAATTTCCAGGTGTTGGATTTTTCTGTGGTTTAAGGACGTTCTGAGTTGTGCAAGTAACGCAATGGTCCCTCTAGAAGACAACAAACCTTAACTCGATTATGTGACCGTCTTGAACTGCCCTTTGAATCTTCGGGTTTGGGGCAGTACGGCGTGCCACATGTGAGGCGTTGGCTTGACCCTTCTACGGCTGGACCGTTGGTACTGAGGCATGAAGTGAATGTCTTTGAACTAATTTCATGTGTTGAACGTTTTCGGGAAAACTTGGCGAATGTTCGATCGGAAAGTTTAATATTTTCTATTTATCCAGAATGGGATACAATAATTGGAATTCACAAACAGTTATGAGATAACTGAATGAATGTTATAAATCTACCGGTTTAGTCTCACTTGATATTGAAAAGAGTTTTCGATAATGGGACTAAAATGCGGGGTTTATAATTGTTAGGCATGTGATGTCTAAGTATTTCATTTGATTAGGCATGTGATGTCTAAAGAGATTGCGGATTCCAACTGTTGTAGTTTTACATTTTCTTTTCTGTGACCGTAAGTGTAATATGTGATATCGCCGGTTTCGTTGCTATATGTCAACGACAATTGGGATGCGCATATTTACTTATGTTGATGACATGTGATGTTATGTGTTGCTGGATATGTTATATTGGATTGTCGTGTTTGAATAGCCGAGGGTTTTTATGTGAGATGAGTGTTTTTCATTTTCATTCATGTAAAAACTTGTATGTAATATTCTTTTATTTGGGGCACTTCCACGTTGCGGAAGATGTCACCATTTGTATATTATTTACTTTTCCGCATTAGGATAGACCCAAGGAGGGGAGCACAAGTAACTGGGTTCTAGGGTCCAGTGGGAGACCATCTCGAGGAGTCGAGTCCGGGTCTACTAACCCTAGAATTAGTAGGGTTGCTTGCCGCTCTCGTAGGGGTCTAGGGTTGTGGGATTGGCTATTCATCACGACCGTGGAATCCGTGTTTTATACTGGCTCGTATTGAAAACACGGACGTCCTAGTATATCCAATATTTCATATGATTCTTCTGCTGCGATATCTGTGATGTGATCATGTGATGTTCTGTGATAGATACTGTATATAGTATATATGATATATTATATAGGCGTTACTTATGTTTTACACCCGCGCTAGCCCTGCCCCGCTCTGCCGTTAGTTACCTAACCTAACGGTGCACGAGGGGACATCAAGGCGAATGCGGATGGCATAAGTGTACGTCGTATTTATCTGTGATGTTTAGGTATTTAAATGATGGGACTTCATTAATGTGATTAAAGAAAGAAAAGAAACCTAAGATGTTGTAGAATCAAATTTTAAACAAACAGGTAGCTACAGTTCTTGCTTTGCATAGTGGTATATATGATATACCCTGCACCTTATTCGATGAGGAAAGGACCGAGATCCCTTCACCGGGAGTGACTCCTTTAGCAATAACTGGCCGATGCTACACACTCGGTTTTTCCTTTGATAGCTTCTATAGTTTTTGCTTTGCACAGTGATATATATGATATATCCCGCACCTCATTCGACGAGGAAAGGGCCGACGATCCCTACACCGGGAGTGACCCCTTTAGCAAAACTAGAAAAGCCTCAAAATCACTCCATTTCAAAACTTCAATTGATTCTACAGCGATATCAAGTTCATTACGCAATAGGTTTTCAGAAAAACCTGACGTAGCCCTCCGTCATTTCAGATAAATCCTACTTAGTATTCGTGCTACGTTTGTTGACCTCCGTCAAGGCGTAGTGTGCGGTAGCTAACTAGTATTTATCTGCTTAATGCATGTGATGCAGATTGGATTAGGGTAGTCGTACGACCTTGTTGACCTCCGTCAAGGGTCGTGCGGGTGGGTTTGATTCAATCAAGAAATGACGAGTTGAACTTGACTTGCACCCTGTGGTTTGTTGACCTCCGTCAAGGTCATAGGATGCTTGGGGCAAAATATTATCGGGAATTTCAAGTGTTGAAATTTGCAATGAGATTGCATACCTTCTATGAGATAGTTGGATCCCGATACCCACTGCGAGTAAGAGTTATTCCTGGGAGAGTTTTACACATTACAATTAGCCGATCAAGTAGGTGTCTAGAAAGGTGTCAACGGGGTTACGCCTCTGGGAAAACGAGGTTTACATTAATTATGTTCGTGCGAAAGCACGGGGGACCTCCCTCAAAGTACCGACACTGGCCTGGCTGAAAGATTGGCGAACTTGTAGTGTGTAATTAATCCCGGCTAGTCTTTCCTTTTAGGGTTTGAAGGAAGATTTGATAAAAACCAGTGGGAGCCATCCTAATTAGATAAGATAATAACCAATCTGATCTTGCAAAAGCATACGCTAAAGTGTTTTCTTCTCTCTCTCTCCAGGTAGCGACCATGTCATGCCCTAATAAAGATAATAATATGGATGTATTGACTGAACCCGCATGTTATACTGTGCTGGGGAACGTTGGTTCCGTTCTTTCTTATAAGAGTTATAGGAATGAACAGGATATAGGGGAATACCAGGATTCCCATGCCACCCAAATGAAGAAAGTACATGATGATGCATTTTCTTCGGGTGTGTTCGTTACAGAGAACTGTTTCTCCATTTGCTCTACGTCCTGGGTATTAGATACCGGGTTAGGATCCCATATATGTAATCAGTTACATGGGCTTAAGAAAGGTAGAGAACTTGGAGAAGGTGATAAAGACATTAGAGTTGGAAATTGTGCAATTGTTGCAGCTAAGATTGTCGTGGAATATCACCTTGTATTACCAACTGGTAATACATTGGTTCTGAATGAATGCTATTACATGCCGAACCTGATATGCAACATTTTATCAGTTTCTTTATTGAGTAAAGAGGGATATAATTTTGTACTACAGGACAATGTTATGAACATTTTCCGTGACCAAAAGTTGGTTGGATCAGGCACGTTGTACAATGGCATTTATGTTCTAAATCAATCAACAGTTCTGAGCATAACAAACACACACAAGAGGAAGAGTTCTGAACTGAACGAATCCTTCTTATGGTATTGTAGACTGGGTCATATCAATGCGACACGACTAGCCAAGTTGCATAAAGATGGATATTTAAATCCGTTTGAATTTTCATCTTATGACACTTGCCAGTCATGTCTCAAAGGCAAGATGACCAAAACTCCACACGGAGAAAGAGTTACCGAACTCTTGGGACTGATACATAGTGATGTATGCGGTCCCATGACTACACATGCCAGGGATGGTTCTTCGTACTTCATTACATTCACTGACGATCTCTCTAGATTCGGATATGTGTTCCTGATGAAACACAAATCAGAAGCTTTTGAGAAATTTAGAGAATATAAACAAGAAGTCGAGAACCAAACCGGAAAAAGTATTAAAATCCTTCGATCTGATCGAGGAGGTGAATACTTGAGCAATGAATTCCTGGACTTCCTAAAAGAGAATGGGATTCTCTCTCAGCTGACTCCTCCATATACACCACAGCACAACGGTGTATCAGAACGGAGGAACCGCACCCTATTAGATATGGTGCGCTCTATGATGAGTGTAGCTGAGTTACCTGTTTCCTTCTGGGGATATGCACTGGAAACAGCAGCATACCTACTGAATAGGGTTCCCACCAAATCTGTGCCTACCACATCATATGAGATATGGGAGGGGAAGAGACCATATCTTAATTTTATAAAGATATGGGGTTGCCCGGCCTATGTCAAAAGACAAAAACCGGACAAACTCGAGGCAAGGTCTGTTATGTGTAAATTTGTTGGATATCCCAAACATTCGCGAGGGTATATCTTCTACCACAGTGAGGAACAAAGAGTATTTGTTGCTCAACATGCCACCTTTTTAGAAAAGGAATTTCTTGCAAAAGAGATTAGTGGCTCTGAGGTAGAACTGGAAGAGGTTCCAGCCGAACAAAACACAACAGAAGATTTAGTGGAACACAGGGATTCAGTAGCTCCCAATGAACCTCAGCCTCTCCGCCGATCTAGTAGGGTTCCTCGCCAACCTGAGAGATACTACGGTTTTCTCATGGATGGTGGGAGCGAGGATTGCATCATGGAGGATGATGACCCAACTAGCTTCGAGCAGGCCATCACGAGTAGGGACTCAGTGAATTGGCTGGATGCTATGCGGTCCGAGATGGAATCCATGTACACCAACAAAGTATGGACTTTGGAAGTTGCTCCTGAAGGGGTAAAACCCATTGGGAGCAAGTGGATCTTCAAGAAGAAACTTGGTTTAGATAGGAAAGTGGAGACTTTCAAAGCTAGACTTGTTGCAAAGGGTTTTCGTCAAAGACCAGGTGTGGACTATGACAAAACCTTTTCTCCAGTGGCTATGCTTAAATCCATCTGGATCATGCTTGCCATCGCTGCATATCATGACTACGAAATCTGGCAAATGGATGTTATGACCGCCTTTCTAAATGGTGATTTAGAAGAGTGCGTGTACATGACTCAGCCAGAGGGCTTCGTAGACAGTGGGAGCAGCGGGAAGGTGTGCAAGCTGCTTAAATCCATTTATGGATTAAAGCAAGCATCGCGGAGTTGGAACATCTGCTTTGACGTCGTTATCAAAGAGTTTGATTTCGTCAAAAATCCAGATGAACCTTGTATCTACAAGAAGGTGGCAGAGAGTAAGGTTGTCTTCCTCGTATTGTACGTGGACGACATACTCTTGATAGGAAATGATATTCCTATGCTGCAATCGGTCAAGCTCTTCTTATCACAAAGATTCTCAATGAAAGATCTTGGTGATGCCTCCTGCATATTGGGAATTAGGATCTATAGAGATAGATCCAAACGGATATTGGGATTGTCCCAATCTAGGTACATCGACACCATACTAAAGAGGTTTAGTATGGAAGAATCCAAGCGTGGGAACTTGCCCACGATCTCTGGAGTCACTCTCTCCAAAGAGATGTCTCCCAAGACTGATTTGGAGAGAGCTCGCATGCAAGGGATACCCTATGCTTCGGCTGTAGGCTCTATCATGTACGCGATGCTATGTACCAGACCCGATGTTGCATACTCACTAAGTATAGTGAGCAGGTATCAAGCTGATCCTGGAGAGAGTCACTGGACAGCTGTGAAGAGCATTCTCAAGTACTTACGAAGGACTAAAGAGATGCTCTTGGTGTATGGTAATGGAGAACTCCAAGTGGAGTCCTTTACCGATTCGAGCTTCCAGAGTGTTAAGGACGACTCTAAGTCGCAGTCGGGATTTGCCTTTACCCTTTACGGAGGGGCGGTTAGCTGGAAGAGTTCCAAGCAGGAAACCGTGGCAGACTCGACGATGGAGGCTGAATACATCGCTGCCAACGATGCTGCTAAAGAGGCTGTCTGGATCAAGAAGTTCATTATTGAACTTGGAGTGGTTCCATCCATTGAGCATCCAATACCTTTGTATTGCGATAACAATGGAGCGGTGGCTTTGGCCAAGGAACCCAGGTCCCATCAGCGATCCAGGCATATTCTGAGGCGGTATCACCTGATCCGGGAGATAGTTGATCGCCGGGAGATCGAGGTCAGGAGGGTTGACACGAAGAACAACACGGCGGATCCACTCACGAAGGCCATTCCCCAGATACAGTTTGAGAGACTCTTCGGGATGCTCGGTATGCGATATTACAGCAGCTGGCCCTAGTGCAAGTGGGAGATTGTTAGTTGTATGTATGCCATAGAGGCCAGTACTGTACAGATGATGTATATTATATTGGATGCTTGGACATATATAGAGATGACTTTCTTGCTCGATATGATAGTATGCTATCTGGTTGCTCATTATCTTAACATGTACACTAGTCTCTTTAAACTGTCTTATAGTTACATGTTGGTAAAGCCCTTAGGATGTGTACTTGACTACCTGGACTATGATGCAGATCATACTAGTGGGGACACGGTAGTCCATAAGTACATCCTTCAAGGTTCCTAGTCGTGGGTGTATCGAGATGGGGCATCGATATACCAGTGTAGACTAGCGTATACGCTTCTCGACCCATGAGATGGGCGATGGATGATCCCATATCCATTGGTGTTTGACATCAGAGTGTAAGTCCATGCTACCTCTCCCGGTGCTTTCGGGAATGCGGAATTTGGTAAAAACGATTTTTACGGAGGTGGTAACATGGACCTAAAACGCGGATCTTGGTTAAACATCTATCTAGCAACCTAACTACGAGTTTCTAGCTACTCGGTTAGGGGTTATACCCTGCTTGTCTTGAACTCCTTCGTCTTTAAACTCCGATGGTGGTCCGGATTGGCTTCTTCCCGTCGTCTCCGTACGCCGAAGATAGATCCACCTGAAAGCTCCAACCTTTGGCTCCTTCTTCGTTCTTTGAAGAAACTAGTTCACTCGGTTTGCTAAACCTTGTGAACTAGAATGAGTAGAGAATAGTTTGTGTGGGATTTTATCTATGGTTCTTGATTCTCAACTCATGAGAGATATGAACCATAGAGTCAAGAGAGGGAGCAACAGGATGAGAGTGAAAGCAAGAGCAAGAGAGCTCAAGAACAAGAGAGAGAATGTGTAAGTGAGAATGAGGCTCTCTTTTGTCTTTCACCCTCTCATAATCCAAAGCAATGATCACACATCATACCAATCAAGTGTTATGTGATGGTTGAAGCAACCATAACCATATCATTTCATGCACTTATTTTGCACAAATGAGCAAGCAAGCAAAAGTCTTTGCCATGAAATGATAGCTATGGTTATCATGATGGTCAACTAGTCAAGCCTAGTCAACCGGTCAACAAAGTCAACAAGTCAACAAAAGTCAACAAGTCAACAAAGTCAACAAAGTCAACAACCATGTCACCATAATACTTAATCAATATAATTGTTAATCTCATATCATATTCTCATTAAGGTTGATCAAAAGGTCAATAGTCAACGGTCAACCGTCAACAACCCTAATGAGAATCCACTGCCTCTGTCTCCCTGTCAACTGTGCATACACACCCGCATCCGCGTTCCGAGGAACACGAATGCAAACTGGATAAATCCAATCCCATAAGGTACACTAGGATCTGGCTTAAACCAAAGCCCGCTAGTGTAAACTGTCCGGACACTGTACGTGCACAAGTGCACAGATGTGACCGAACCCTGTCGCAAAACCATGCGACCTGTCGCAATACCATGCGACCTCTACTCTTTTGCCTAAAGGCGAAAAGCTTTCTGTGTGGGACTCTAAAGACTCGACACTACGCTGGCAGTGGGTTTAACCACAGACCGCAAGCGGCACTAGCTGTGCGTAACGGTCCCCAGGTAATGCCGACAAGAAGACCGACGAGGCGAAACCCATCTGAACTCCTACTGAGCCTGAGTGTGACATTCTCCGTACAGTCCGGTCTGTTCGTCTGATACATCGCATGGCGGGCCTAGGGGGCGGTAAACGTCAGTCCCCCAATAGCGGTACAAGTCGTGCCGGAGCGAAGCCCAAAACACCCTGAGATAAAACTGGAAACCTACCAGTATATCTCGTTTGCCCTGGCCAGGGACTACTCGTGTAATGGCTCTCCTAGACACAGCGCGATGTCAACCCCCAATACCGGGAGAGACGAATCCTGTCTAACCGTCACTGCCTCCAAGTGCTTCGGGACTGCACCCAACCACCACCTGTTTGCACGACTCCTTTGAGCCGTGGTAGGGTAGTGATCAAAGTACAGTGGGAACACAGTCGAGGCGAAGTGACAGTGTCAAGTCAGCGGACTAAGCTGTACTCATGTCACCTGGGAACTGATAACTGACGATAGGCATAATACCAACTAGTCAGTTCCCGATGAGTCCTGTCCAGTGTACCCGTAACCTAACGAGCACCCGCATACTATCTCAAGTACGAAGTACTGACGGCTGTAGGACAGACCGTCTCCCACATTGGGATGAGAAGCGCATGCGCTGGTCTACTCCGGAGTATCGATGCCCTGTCTCGATAGTCCTGCGACCAGGGACCTGCATAAGGATGTGCTTATAGATTACCCAGCCCCACTAGTGTGACGGCCATCACATCGCTGGTAATCAAGCAAAGATCCTAAGGGCTCTACTAATGTGCATAAGTGATACAAAAATAAACACATGTACACATTGAAGTAGAAACAAACCAAGTAGCATACTACTATTTTGAGCAAGATTGTATATACAAGGTGAATATCCCAAGCTTCCATTAAGTAATATACAAACTAGTATGATACAGTAATGGCCTCTAGGGCATATACACTAACAATCTCCCACTTGCACTAAGGCCATGTACTGGCGTATCGAAGACCTATCATCTCGATCAGCCGCTCGAACTGAGTCTGGGGCAAGGCCTTGGTGAATGGATCTGCAGTGTTATCTTCTGATTTTACTCTCTTAACCTCGATCTCCCGGCGATCAATGATCTCCCTGATCAGGTGGAACCGCCTCAAAATGTGCCTGGACTTCTGATGGGACCTGGGTTCCTTCGCTAAAGCTATAGCGCCGTTGTTGTCACAATACAGCGGTATTGGATCAACACTGGTAGGAACCATCTGAAGTTCCGTGAGGAACTTCTTCATCCAGACAGCTTCCTTTGCGGCATCGCAAGCAGCTATGTACTCCGCTTCCATGGTTGAGTCAGCAACGGTTTCCTGCTTGGAACTCTTCCAGCAAACCGCCCCTCCATTGAGGGTAAAGACATAACCCGACATGGACTTGGAGTCATCCTTGTCACTCTGGAAGCTGGAGTCAGCAAAGGCCTCAATCTGGAGGTCTTTTCCGCCATACACCAAGAACATCTCCTTAGTCCATCTCAGGTACTTGAGAATGTTCTTTACTGCTATCCAGTGTTTCTCCCCTGGGTTCGACTGATACCGGCTTACAACGCTCAATGCGTATGCTACATCTGGTCTGGTACATAACATCGCATACATAATAGAGCCTACCGCAGATGCGTAGGGTATTGATGACATGCAAGCCCTTTCTAAATCAGTCTTGGGAGACATCTCTTTGGAGAGGGTGATTCCGTGACAAGCCGGTAGATTACCGCGCTTGGAATCTTCCATACTGAATCGTTTCAGTATGGTGTCGATGTACCTTGACTGTGAAAGTCCTAACATCCTCTTAGATCTATCACGATAGATCTGGATCCCCAGAATGTAGTTGGCATCGCCCAGGTCCTTCATGGAGAACCTCTGTGACAAGAATCCTTTGACTGACTGTAGCATAGGAATATCATTTCCTATTAGGAGAATGTCATCGACGTACAAGACGAGGAATACCACATTTCTTCCTACAATCTTACTGTAAATGCATGGTTCATCTGGGTTTTTGACAAAGTCGAATTCTTTGACAGTATCATCAAAGCAGATGTTCCAACTCCGCGATGCCTGCTTAAGTCCATAGATGGACTTGAGCAACTTGCACACTTTACCACTGCTCCCACTCTGATTGAATCCCTCTGGCTGATCCATATAGACGCACTCTTCCAAATTTCCATTTAGGAAAGCCGTCTTTACGTCCATCTGCCAGATCTCATAATCGTGGAAGGCAGCAATGGCAAGAAGGATCCGAATGGATTTAAGCATGGCTACCGGAGAGAAAGTCTCGTCATAGTCCAAACCAGGTCTTTGACGAAAACCTTTTGCAACGAGCCTAGCTTTATAGGTTTCAACCTGCCCATCTACACCAATCTTCTTTCTGAAGATCCATTTGCAGCCTACGGGTTTTACCCCTTCTGGAGCAAAATCCAAAGTCCAAACTTTGTTGGTGTACATGGACTCCATCTCGGTCTGCATTGCATTGAGCCATTTTACCGAGTCACCGCTCTGAATGGCTTGCTGAAAGCTAGTAGGGTCATCATAATCTATGATGCAATCCTCTCTATCCCCGTCTATGAGAAAACCGTAGTATCTCTCGGACGGATGAGACTGCCTACTACTTCTGCGGAGCGGCGCAGGAATGTCCGGTTCCCTTGAACCTTCTGGTTCTACTAAGGTTTCAGTAATAGCTTGTGGTTCTGAAATTTCTTCCAGTTCAATTGCGTTCCCACTTATCTGATTTTCTAAAAACTCAATTTCCAAGAAGCGGGCATGACGAGAAACAAGGACTTTTTGCTCTTCTGCGTAATAGAAAAGATACCCCTTAGAGTTCTTTGGGTATCCCACAAACTTGCACTGTACTGAGCGTGCCTCGAGCTTGTCCGCATGCTGCTTTTTTACCAAAGCCGGTCATCCCCATGTCTTAAAGGATTTAAGATAGGGTTTCTTCCCACTCCACATCTGATATGGTGTGGTAGGCACTGTCTTAGTAGGAACTTGATTCAAGATATGTGCAGCTGTTTCCAGTGCATAACCCCAGAAAGATCGCGGTAACTCAGCCTTACTCATCATGGAACGAACCATATCTAATAGGGTTCGATTCCTTCTTTCCGATACACCGTTGTGTTGTGGTGTGTATGGAGGAGTACGCTGAGAGAGAATTCCATTCTCTTTTAAGTAGTCCAGAAACTCGGCACTCAAGTATTCACCACCTCGATCCGATCTTAGGATCTTGATACTTTTGCCTGTTTGTTTTTCTACTTCAATCTTATATTCCCGAAATTTCTCAAAGGCCTCGGATTTGTGCTTCATTAAGAAGACATGTCCATACCTAGAGAAATCATCTGTGAAAGTAATGAAGTATGAATAACCGCTTCGCGCATGTGTAGACATTGGACCACACACGTCACTGTGTATAAGTCCCAAGAGCTCGCTCGCTCTTAGTCCGTGTCCAGTGAACGGAGTCTTTGTCATCTTTCCCATGAGACAAGATTCACAAGTGGCATAAGACTGGTACTCGAACGGATCCAAGTATCCTTCTTTATGTAACTTAGTCAACCGTGTCTCATTGATGTGACCCAGTCTACAATGCCATAAGAAAGCCTGATTTAATTCTGGAGACTTTCTTTTAAGTGTGTTCTGGACACTGAATATCTGAGCCTGATTCAATACGTATATATCGTTATTTAATGTACCTGACCCAATCAGTGCTTGATTTAGGTGGATGTTTACTACATCGCTTACAAAAGCAAAATCATATCCTTCCTTAGAAAGCAAGGATACAGATATGATATTGCAAGTCGCACCTGGTACATACAAACAGTCACGCAGAATCAATATCTGCCCAGTTGTCAGTCCTAGGTGATATTCCCCTATGGATACAGCATCCATGCTCATTCCGTTAGCAACCTTGAGAATCATATCACCTTTCCTGATAACCCTACGGTTTCTCAGACCCTGTAACGAATTACAGATATGAGATCCTGATCCGGTATCCAATACCCAGGAAGTAGGGTTAACTGACAAACAGTTCTCAATTACAAACACACTCGAAGCCGAAGCCACAACATGCTTCGAATTCTGGCTACTGGCTTTACAAGCCCTGCAATCTTTCTGCCATAGTTCATTCCCGTTACAATAGGAACGTCCCTCTTTTACTATATCCAGTCCTGAAACTTTTGCCCTTGTTTTTCCTTTTTCTTCCCTGGTTTCTTTCAGGGTATAACCAGAGGGCAGGGACTGTAGAATTAGGTCTGTTGGAGATAGTGCCCTCAGAGTCAATTATTGGATCACAGGCACGTGATTGCAATGATTGAGGGAGGACCTATCCCAGGAGGACAGTCTTACTCGAGATGATAGTATGCTATCTGGTTTACCTTTATCATCGTGTACTGCTTTAGGTGACCTGACATGTCGCTATTGCACGTTGATAGAGCCCCTGGGATTCTTGCTTGACGACCAGCAGTATGATGGCGATCATATACGTGGGAGCTGGGGTCTATAAGCACATCCTTAAAAGGTCCCTAGTCGTAGGAGTTTCGAGACAGGGTATCGATACTCCATTAGTAGACTAGTGTATACAGTCGAGACCCCGACGAGGGGCGGTGGCCGGTCTCACAAGCCACTGGTGTCAGTTGGTTCACCTAAGATGTATACAGGTGCTCATTGGGTTATGAGTACACCGGACAGGACTCGCCGGGAACCTGCTAGTTGGGCTTATACCTGACGTCAGATAGCAGTTCCCAGGTGACATGTGTACAGGTTAGTTCATCGACCTGAGGATCGTCATTTGTCTCGTGTGAGTTCCCACTGTGCTTTGATTACTACCCTACCACGGCTCAAAGGAGTCGTGCAAACAGGTTTTAGTTGGGTACAGTCCCGAGCCACATGGAGGCAGTGAGCGGATCTTCAGGGGTTCGTCTCTCCCGGTATTGGGGGTGAGGTCGCGCTGTGTCTAGGAGAGCCGTTACGCAAAGCCCTCGGCCGAGGCAGGAGATTTACTGGTAGGTATTCCAGTAGTATCTCAGGGCGTTCTGGGCTACGCTCCGACACGACTTGTACCGCTTTTGGGGGTCTGACTTTTACCAACCCCCTAGGCCCGCCATGCGATACTCATAGACGAACGGACCGGACTGTACGGATATTGTCACTGACAGGCTCAGTTGGGTGTCGGGGTGAGCTTCCTCATCGACGTCCCTTTTGGTCAATAGCTGGTGGCTCGTCACGTATTGGCTTATACCTCTGACGTGCTAGTGATTAAATCCACAGCCATAGTATTGACGAGTCTTTAGAGTCCACCACACTTTCAGTTACTCAGCTTTCGGGCGAAACGCTGTAGAGGCCGTATGGAGATATGGCAGGGTCCGATCAGATACGTGCGGTATTGCACGGATCAGGATCGGACAGTTTTGTACTAGTGGCCGTATAGTTATATGGCAGGGTTTGATCTGATACGTGCGGTATTGCACGGATCAGGATCGAACGGATTTTACTAGCCGGCTTTGGCTTAAGCCGGTCCTAGTCTAGTACAGTGTAGATTTTGTCTCATTGCATTTGTATCCGGTCGGAATACAGATGCGGGTGTGTATGCACAGTGTCGGGGTTTTCCTGTAATTTATTACGGGACCAGTTTTCTGGAGTTGCCAGTTTGCATTCCGTTCCGGCCGGTTTTCCTTTGTTCTTTCCCGGCCGGACTTTTCCGATGGAGGGGGTTATTTGCAGTTTTGCAAATAACTCTTAGTGGAGGGTTTTCTTGCATAATGATTGATTATGATAGCTTTCTTATCTTTCAACCATGCTTGCTTTATTGTGATTTGAAGTGTTATGGAGTGAATAGGAGAAGAAGCATGGTTGAATGTTTTCTTGTCTAGGATGTGGTCACCTTTCTTTAGCTCCTACACTCACCTCCCTTTGTGTGATGATATTCATTCCTCTACCATTCTCATTCTGACTTGAAGAAAGTCTTTCATGGTTATGAGAAAAGAAAGAGAGAAAGAAAAAGAAAGAGAGAAAAAGAAGAAGAGAGTTTTCCTTCTTGAGAGTTTCTTTCTTCTTGATCTCATTTCCATGCTAGAAAAATGCAAGCACCATTTTTCTAGTCTTGATTCCTCCATCATGGCAACCAACCCCAAAGTGAGACAACCATCTTCTACACTACATTCTACAGCACATCTTGAGCATGTCGAGTTGCCGGCTTCATGCTCGAGTTGCCTCGGTATTGAGGCGGGAGCCCGTAAAAGAAGAAGGCGATGTGGTGCCCTTTCCGGTGAGGAGGCGACGATGTGGAGGCAGCACTTTCCGCAGGAGATCGGGACGATGACGAGAAGACCGGAGGACTCGGATCACTCGGTATACTTCTCATCCTATCTCTTGATTGCTAGCATTAGGTTAATGGTTACGATCCGGGTTTTTCTTTGTCCGCGGTAGCGCCGGTTTCCGAGTAAGGAAAAATTTTTGATTCCGCATTTTGGCCTCGAGTACGAGGCCGGGGCGCTGCCGTGGCGCAACATGGTATCAGAGCCACGCCATTAACCTTACCTAGCTTGTTCTAATGTGTTTTGCTTATCCGATCGACCGAATTTCCAAAAACCGTATTTTTTCTAGCACATCAGTTTCTGTCGAAATTTTTTGGAGTCTAAAAATTTTTCAGGTGGTTGCAGAATGATGTACAAGGAAATATAAGAGATCTGGTAAAAATTGGAATCCTGAATCCTACATAGAACCGCGGAAGAGCGGCCAAAACATTGCTTTGGCCGCGCTTCCGCCGCGGATTAAATTCATCACTGTTCCAATTTTTTCCAGATTGTCTTGAACTTGATTTTAGGGCTTTTGGGATATTAAAATTGGGCCAATTATTTCTGTGAGTGCTACAGTTTTCTTTGGGGCCCACTTGTTAATTGTTTGATCGATCGGATATTTTTTAAACACATTATTTCACAGTATTTACATTATATCTGCGACCGTGAATGTCACTCGATCGGTAAATCCGGTCTAACTGCTATAGCCCGGTTAGACGGATTTGCGAACGTGACTTTCACGTTGATGTTCTATGTTTATGCTGTGATGTTGCGGATCGGTCGTGGGGATAGCCTGGATGCAATGCTAGTACAGTTTTGTTGTTTTATGTACATTTGATATTGCGGGGCGAGCGTCCGACATGTGGACTGCCGTCACTGCCTGTTTGTATTATTCTTTTGGGGCACGACCTGGTTGCGGTCGATGTACCCGGTGTAGGTATATTTTACTTTCTGTACTAGGATGCCCCGCGGTGGGGTGCACGGATAGCCGGGTTCTGGAGGGCAACAAGCCCGCATCTCATGGCGTTGGGACGGAGGGGGCTTCACTCCAGGATTGGCTGGCTATTCGCCGCACTCGTAGGGGGTACAGGTTGACCCAGGAGGGGTGCCCAAGTTACCGGATTCCGTGAAGTGCTGGGTGGTCCATTCACGGAGCTGAAGGGGGCTGCCTCGCTTCAGGTTTTGGCGGGTGACTTGCCGCGCCCGTAGGGGTCTAGGATTTCATTGCACAGGCTATCCACACGACCAGGGGAACGTCGGGTTTCAGCAGCGGCTCTGTGAAACCCGGGGCTTCCAGATATCTGTATTGTTCTGTGATGCTGTACATTTCTGTGATGTTGCGTTTTATTCACGCCTTGAGCGAAATACTATATATTGGTATATATATTAGTAGATGTTGTATATGTTTTACATCCGCGCTAGTCCAGTCCCCGCTCTGCCGTTAGTTAGCTAACCTAACGGGTGATGACGGGACCCAGTGGCGAATGCGGATGGCATATACGTACGTCAGTATATTTTCGTTCTTTGTGGTGTGATCATTTGATGGGACTGCATTGATTCGGATCAATGCAAGTTAAACAAACCTATTCTGATGTTGTTGGAACACTTTTTCAAAAAGCTGTTATTGCAAGGACGTTCACTTTTGTTTTGCATCGTGGTATTCATTTGGAATATCCTGCTCCTCAGTCGACGAGGCAAGGGCCGAGATCCCTTCACCGGGAGTGACCCCTTGGACAGAAGTTTGCGTCAGGGCATTAACTTCACTATAGCCGATTACTTTTGCTTTGCATCGTGGTATTCAGTTGGAATATCCTGCACCTCATTTTACGGGGAAAGAGCCGAGATCCCTTCACCGGGAGTGACCTCTTTAGTAAAGGTTTTCGTCACTATATTTTATAAAAGGCTATGCAGTTCCTTCAACGATATCAAGTTCATTACGTTAAAGGTTTTTCGCCAAAAACCATTCGTAGCCCTCCGTCATTTCTTATGGGTATTATTTAGTATTCGTGCTGCGTTTGTTGACTCCGTCAAGGCGTAGTGTACGGTAGCTAAGTGGTGCTTGTTTGTTGCATAAGTGGGATTGGTTAGGACAGTCGTGCGGCCTTGTTGACTCCGTCAAGGGCACGTACGGGTGGGTTTAATGCAATCCAGATAATGACGGGTTGAACTTGACTAGGACTCTTTGATTTGTTGACTCCGTCAAGGTCACTTGAGTCCTAGGGGTAAAAATCACATCGGGAGTTTCAAAAGAACTGAAACTTGCCAGGCATGCGCATACCTTCTGGAGTGTGGTGACTTGAGTGGATTCCGTCAAGTTATCATGCGATGATAGTTGGATCCCGATTCCCACTGATGAGTTAGTTTACTCCTCGGGTGGCCTCGACTAGTTCTTCTTTCAGGTTTGGAGGAGAATTTGAGGTACAGTGGGAGGTTTCCAGATTAGACAAAGTGGTAACCATTCTGATCTAGGTTAGAGTGCACGCTGAGTGTTTCTTCTCTCTCTCTCTGGCAGCGACCATTGACCCGACCCTGGACTATGACTCAGTGACCAAGTTGACCGAACCTTCTTAACACTGGCTTTTGGATTGTCAGAGTTGCAGACCTCATTGCCACTCCTACTTTTACCCTTTTCTCCAGGACACCCCGTATTACTACGAACGTCCACTTCCATTGGACAAAACCATCGTATGGTTATATACGAACTCGAAGGACTTCGACGATGGTTTCTGGTTCTGGAGAAAACGGATAGGACTATTCAGTTGTCTTTTCTTTTCACCTTCTCTAGGGTTGCGAGTACTCCTTGGTTTAGGAGTAGTACACCTATTACGCAAATTGGATAGTCTTCTTCCAAACCTTAGGCTGGTGCCGACCGGTAGGGAATGAAGAAAACCAATTAGCATAACGATGGTGTGCAGAAGGTATTAAGTTAAGACAAAGCAAGGGATTAGTAGGAGGGCAAAGTAAATTGCGACTGATATTCACGACCAAACCAAGTATTTCTTCGCCAATCCTAAATCACCTTTGTATTTCTCCAGGACACTCCGTATCACTACGAAGATCCACAGTTTATTGGATATTCCATCGTATGGTTATATACGAACTCGAAAGGAACTTGTTCCAGTTCGGGGATGGATTCTGGTTCAGGAGAAATAGGAATAAAGTACATTCAGGTGTCTTTTATCTTCACCTTCTCTCGCATTGCGAGTGCTCCTAGGATTAGGACAGTAAACCCTTTATGCTTATTGGATAGTCTTCTTCCAAACCATAGGCTGGTGCCGAACGGTAGGGAAGGAAGAAAACCAATTGGCCTAAAGGGGTGTGCAGAAGGTAATGACTAAAGACACATAAAGGGATTTGGACAGGTGGCAAAGAATTATACGGTTATAGTTGTGAATCTGGATAATGGTAGAGGCATTACTAGGAATACCAGAATACCCCACAGAAACATTTCAATGTTTCAGTTTTACTGTGTAATGTTAAAAGAAAACTGATTTCCCGATTAGACACTTACTCCAGGGTATGTATTTACCAGGTATGATTCTCATATCTGTATGGTTTTACAGATGATGAGTGGGAGTAAGTTATTGGAATTAGGTGACCATCCTCATTATATTGGGATTCGTTGTAATCGGTGATATTTTGAGGAGTTCACCTGGGCTGTTTGCCGGTCGGCAAATATTTGGTTTTGAATATCCGCGGTTATGCACCAATTTCAAATTGATATATCTGTACGTCTATTTTCATAGAGTGAGATATACCTTTTGACATTATGTCGATGACATTTACCTATATCAGTGGATGGTTAGGTAAGGAGCATTAAACAGCGGTGTAATTCTTCTTAACCATAAGTACAGTTTTCAACCTACGACACACAGTGAAAGAGTTATTAGACTCAGCGGACTTATACAGAGTATTGTATGTCGTCCAGTGTCCATAAGGACAGAGGGGTTGGTGCTCGTACTATATTCGGTTTACTTATGACTTCTCTAGATTTTAGACAGCTGTTTCGTGGAAGCACAGGGTCTAAGTTTTGAGGAGTTATAGGTATTTGAATAGAGTAGAGAACCAGGTGTAGCAAGTATCGGGATTCTTCAAGGTGATCGAAGATGTAGATACTTATGTATGGTATTCAGTTGATAGTAATGAGAACTTGCTTCTCTTTCAGGTTACTCATAATTGGAAGCATTCCTAAGTTGAGTAACGCTGATCGGCCTCCTTCCATTTAGTTGACATGCACTGGAGACAGCTGCATGATTTGAATCTGGTTCAATCAAATCAGTGCCTCTGTTTCTATATTGGATGTAGAACAGTTCATATCTTAACGTTGTTAAGGTACGGGGAGTTGTCCGGCTTATGATTAAAACCAGACACTGGACAACTAAAGGCACGTTTCTGTAATGGCTGTTTGTGGGTTGACCCAGGCTATGACGAGGGTTGATTTTCTACCATCTGGATGAACAATAGCAATATTGTTCTAGACTCGCCACAGTTCTTATTAAAAATGGATTTTTTCAGAAAACAGTAGTGGGAGTATGGTAGAACTGGAAGTAATTCCAGAACCACAAACGATTACTGAAGATTTGATAAGGAACCTAAAGATTCAATCTGATTTGACATTCCATTGGCCACTCCGCAGATAAGGTGGGTAACTTCAGGCACCCGAGAGGTACTCCGGTAGCCTCAAGGACGGTGACAGGGAAGTTCTTATTTACCCACACTTGCCATTGTTGTTGTTCCAGGCTGCGAGACCGGGCAGGAGGATGAGTATAGCGTCGTTCTAAACTAGCTTTAGAAGTGCACGTCTATATGACTCTGGCAGAGGGTTGTCGTAGTCAGTGGGAGCAGCGGAAGCATTGGTGGACATCAGGCTTATGTCTATTTATAGACTTAAGCAGATGTAGCGGAGATAGATCATCTATTTCTGATGTGACAGTCATAGGTTTGACGTCATCAGAATAGGGGGTGGATCTGTTGAGAAGGTAGTAGGAAGTGATATTCCTATACTACGATCGGTTATACTTTGGTCGTCACACAGTGTTTTCTCCACATGGGACTTGGATATTATATCAGACATACTGGTTACTAGATCTATGGTTTTAGATCTAGATTTGGGTGGTTTCCCAATCAGGGTACTTTGACAGCATTCTAAGAGTATTTAGAATGGACGACTCCTGGCACGGTAGTACACCTGCAGGTAATGGAGTCACCCTCTCTAAAGGTGTCTTACAGACTAAAGGGGAGAGGGATACGCATGATTGACAGATCACTTGCTTAGGCAATTGAGTCAATCATGAGATGTCAAGTACCACACCAGATGTTGTTCTTGCACTAGATGCAATAAGTTGATATTGATCCAATCCTGGAAAAACAGTCGGAAGCAGTGTTAGAACATAAGTGAATGTTCTAGGGATATGATAACGGCTGCCTCCTTTAGGAGACGGTTATCACTCCGGGCTTCCAAGGTGACATGGACGACAAGCAGGTTGTCAGAGTTATAGATTTTCCTTCTGACGAGGGGCAGTATTTTGGACAGGTGGTCCAAGGCAATACTGAGGGAGGCATGGCGCAGGATACTGATTAAGTTCAGTTGTTGATACAGTCTAAGAAGTTTGGATTTGGAGTTCATTTATGAGCTAGGTCCCATCAGACACCCAGACATTCTAAGACAGGTATTGCTCATTTCGGGAGATGGCTTTCTCCGCGAACTTGAGATATAGAGAGACACAGAAAGAAACATCACAGCGGATCCACTCACTGAGGCTATTCCTCGAACGCAATAGTTTTGCAAACGAGCTTTGTGAGACTGACTAGTAGAGGAGTTGGGTGTTCGGTATCACACGGGCTGTGAGTATGCGACATCGCAATAATTAGCCTTGAGTGCAAGTGGGAGATTGTTGGAGATAGTGCCCTCAGAGTCAATTATTGGATCACAGGCACGTGATTGCAATGATTGAGGGAGGACCTATCCCAGGAGGACAGTCTTACTCGAGATGATAGTATGCTATCTGGTTTACCTTTATCATCGTGTACTGCTTTAGGTGACCTGACATGTCGCTATTGCACGTTGATAGAGCCCCTGGGATTCTTGCTTGACGACCAGCAGTATGATGGCGATCATATACATGGGAGCTGGGGTCTATAAGCACATCCTTAAAAGGTCCCTAGTCGTAGGAGTTTCGAGACAGGGTATCGATACTCCATTAGTAGACTAGTGTATACAGTCGAGACCCCGACGAGGGGCGGTGGCCGGTCTCACAAGCCACTGGTGTCAGTTGGTTCACCTAAGATGTATACAGGTGCTCATTGGGTTATGAGTACACCGGACAGGACTCGCCGGGAACCTGCTAGTTGGGCTTATACCTGACGTCAGATAGCAGTTCCCAGGTGACATGTGTACAGGTTAGTTCATCGACCTGAGGATCGTCATTTGTCTCGTGTGAGTTCCCACTGTGCTTTGATTACTACCCTACCACGGCTCAATGGAGTCGTGCAAACAGGTTTTAGTTGGGTACAGTCCCGAGCCACATGGAGGCAGTGAGCGGATCTTCAGGGGTTCGTCTCTCCCGGTATTGGGGGTGAGGTCGCGCTGTGTCTAGGAGAGCCGTTACGCAAAGCCCTCGGCCGAGGCAGGAGATTTACTGGTAGGTATTCCAGTAGTATCTCAGGGCGTTCTGGGCTACGCTCCGACACGACTTGTACCGCTTTTGGGGGTCTGACTTTTACCAACCCCCTAGGCCCGCCATGCGATACTCATAGACGAACGGACCGGACTGTACGGATATTGTCTCTGACAGGCTCAGTTGGGTGTCGGGGTGAGCTTCCTCATCGACGTCCCTTTTGGTCAATAGCTGGTGGCTCGTCACATATTGGCTTATACCTCTGACGTGCTAGTGGTTAAATCCACAGCCATAGTATTGACGAGTCTTTAGAGTCCACCACACTTTCAGTTACTCAGCTTTCGGGCGAAACGCTGTAGAGGCCGTATGGAGATATGGCAGGGTCCGATCAGATACGTGCGGTATTGCACGGATCAGGATCGGACAGTTTTGTACTAGTGGCCGTATAGTTATATGGCAGGGTTTGATCTGATACGTGCGGTATTGCACGGATCAGGATCGAACGGATTTTACTAGCCGGCTTTGGCTTAAGCCGGTCCTAGTCTAGTACAGTGTAGATTTTGTCTCATTGCATTTGTATCCGGTCGGAATACAGATGCGGGTGTGTATGCACAGTGTCGGGGTTTTCCTGTAATTTATTACGGGACCAGTTTTCTGGAGTTGCCAGTTTGCATTCCGTTCCGGCCGGTTTTCCTTTGTTCTTTCCCGGCCGGACTTTTCCGATGGAGGGGGTTATTTGCAGTTTTGCAAATAACTCTTAGTGGAGGGTTTTCATGCATAATGATTGATTATGATAGCTTTCTTATCTTTCAACCATGCTTGCTTTATTGTGATTTGAAGGGTTATGGAGTGAATAGGAGAAGAAGCATGGTTGAATGTTTTCTTGTCTAGGATGTGGTCACCTTTCTTTAGCTCCTACACTCACCTCCCTTTGTGTGATGATATTCATTCCTCCACCATTCTCATTCTGACTTGAAGAAAGTCTTTCATGGTTATGAGAAAAGAAAGAGAGAAAGAAAAAGAAAGAGAGAAGAAGAAGAAGAGAGTTTTCCTTCTTGAGAGTTTCTTTCTTCTTGATCTCATTTCCATGCTAGAAAAATGCAAGCACCATTTTTCTAGTCTTGATTCCTCCATCATGGCAACCAACCCCAAAGTGAGACAACCATCTTCTACACTACATTCTACAGCACATCTTGAGCATGTCGAGTTGCCGGCTTCATGCTCGAGTTGCCTCGGTATTGAGGCGGGAGCCCGTAAAAGAAGAAGGCGATGTGGTGCCCTTTCCGGCGAGGAGGCGACGATGTGGAGGCAACACTTTCCGCAGGAGATCGGGACGATGACGAGAAGACCGGAGGACTCGGATCACTCGGTATACTTCTCACCCTATCTCTTGATTGCTAGCATTAGGTTAATGGTTACGATCCGGGTTTTTCTTTGTCCGCGGTAGCGCCGGTTTCCGAGTAAGGAAAAATTTTTGATTCCGCATTTTGGCCTCGAGTACGAGGCCGGGGCGCTGCCGTGGCGCAACAAGGTCAGTACTTGACCCATTCTCCAACGTGGTCTCCAGGTCCGTGAGCTCAATATAGCTGGTCTCTGTAAGGACGTTGCCCCTTACAGATGACCCGACTGCCAACCTCACTTGAAGCAATTCGTTCGAGGTCTCATATCTTGCGATACGAGATTGCTCTCCATATAAAACTTTGTTATGGAGGAAGATAGAAACTGAGTCCATCTTCTCGTGCTGCCTCTGGTTTGTACCATCAACTGAGGCTAACACGAGGCACTTGGCTTTCGCACAATCCCTTTCCGATGTCCTGTGGATGTGAACATCCGTGACAGGGGAAACTGGACCTGAGACAGCAGGGTTTTGATTAGTTAAGAGGTGTCCCAGCTTGTCATGGGCAATGGACATCTGGACAGACCTTTGCCAGTCATAACAGTCAGGTTCAGTCATATTATTATCTAGATGTAACCTAGGTGCGGTCACAGGGTCGCTGCAATTAAGAGAGAGAAGAAGAAACACTCAGCATGATGCTCTTGCAAGTTTAGAGTGGTTTTTAGTTTGTCTAAACAGGATGGCTCCCACTGTTTCTCGAATCCCTCCTCAAACCATAAAGGAAGAATTAGTCGGGATCAATCCCACCGCACAATACTTGCTTAACCGTTCAGCCAGGCCAGTGTCGGTACTTCGAGGGAGGTTTTCCAACGCTTTCGCGAAGTTCCTTAATTAAAGAACCTCTTTTCCCTGGGGGAGTAGCCCTGCTAACACCTTTCTAGGCACCTACTAGGTTTATAGCATTGATCGTTTAGTGAGAAATTTCCCGAGAAGTAGCATATACTCACAGTAGGATCGGGATCCAAATATCATCGCGTGAAGAAACTGAAGGAATCCTACCAGAATCATCACACTCCAAATGGTATGCAAATCTAGCAAGTTTCAGTACTTATGAAACTCCCGATGTGGGTTTTTGCCCCATGCTCTTATGACCTTGACTAAGGCCAACAAATCATAAGTCACATGTCAAGTTCTACCCGTCGTTGTCCAGGTTAATTTGAACCCATCCGTATATACCCTTGACTATGGCCAACAAAGTAATACGACTGTCCCAAACCAACGCATCTATCTATGCAACATATGAATATCCACCAGCTACCAATCACTGTGCCTTGACTAAGGCCAACAAACACAGCTTGAATACCGTTGAATATTCATATGAAACGACGGAGGGTTACGAATGGTTTTGGCGAAACCGTGAACGTAGTGAACTTGATTTAGTCGATGGAACGAGATAGCTTTTAAATGGAGTGGCTCAAACTCCGCATTTTAAAAGTTTGTTTTGAAAAGAACCGAGTGGTTTTTCGAAAGTGTTCCAACGACTTATACTTGGTTTATTTTCTTGCATTAGTTCTTTTAATACATGTTTTGCTTGCATTAGTTCTTTTAATGCGTGTTATACTTGCATTAGTTCTTTTAATGCGTCCCATCATTTAAACCTACCATTGCAGAAAACAACCAAAATATGACGTACGCTTATGCCATTCGCATTCGCCACGGGGCCCCGTCATTACCCGTTAGGTTACTTAACTAACGACAGAGCAGGGGCTGGGCTAGCGCGGCTGTAAAACATAAGTAACGCCGAAATAATATCATATATAGATATACTGCAATGATAAACATTTCAGATCACAGATGAATACATTGGATATACTAGGAATCTGTAATTCGCACGAGCCTGTAACGAAAAACAGATTACACGGTCGCGGTGAATAGCCAAATACCCCACCCAAGACCCCTACGGGTGCGGCAAACTACCCGCCAAGTACCCGAAGCGTAGTAACCTCCCTCATCTCCAGGAGTAGGCCACTCGACACTTCGTCATACCCGGTAGTTTGTGCACCCCTTCCATGGGTCTATCCTAGGAGCAAAAACAGTAGAAAGAAATTATACAATGACGGCTACAACCCCGACCCGGTTGTGCGGCCAGACAAATAATTATTACATCAATTTACAAATTTACATGAATTGAAAGAAAAGAAAACTCTCGTCTCACAACCCCCGGCTATTCACCCGCGACAATCCAACATATTCATATACACATTCCAGTAACATTACAGATCACAAATTTGTATAACCCCCACTAATCGACATATAGCGATTAGTAGACGTTCAATACAAATATCACATTACAGAAAACCCGTTAGCTTAAGTCTTTTAGAAGTTCGATCAAAAAATACGGATTTTCGGGACCCTAAAATAAAATTTTCGTTCTGGAAAATCTGAGCAGAAAATATATATACTAAAAATCCCAAAATACCCCCAGAATAACACTGCACCAAAGATTGTCCTCGGCCGAGTCAACTCGGCCGCGGATCAGCGGCGGGAGCGTGCTCCCGCCGCGTTTCCGCGGCGCTTTGACTCGATCGTGGGACCATCTTTGGTGGTTATTCACAAAAAAGCCTGAGCCGATTTTAGGTGTTAAAATAATCAACTTTTGAACAGTAAAAAAATCGACAGAAACTCGAATTTTTGGGGTTCGTTTTCGGGACTTTTTCTTTGATCGATCTTCTAGTTACTTGCTAACATGTTAGATAGAGTTTAACTAGGCTCTGATACCACTGTAAGTCCATGCTACCTCTCCCGGTGCTTTCGGGAATGCGGAATTTGGTAAAAACGATTTTTACGGAGGTGGTAACATGGACCTAAAACCCGGATCTTGGTTAAACATCTATCTAACAACCTAACTACGAGTTTCTAGCTACTCGGTTAGGGGGCTATACCTTGCTTGTCTTGAACTCCTTCGTCTTTAAACTCCGATGGTGGTCCGGATTGGCTTCTTCCCGTCGTCTCCGTACGCCGAAGATAGATCCACCTGAAAGCTCCAACCTTTGGCTCCTTCTTCGCTCTTTGAAGAAACTAGTTCACTCGGTTTGCTAAACCTTGTGAACTAGAATGAGTAGAGAATAGTTTGTGTGGGATTTTATCTATGGTTCTTGATTCTCAACTCATGAGAGATATGAACCATAGAGTCAAGAGAGGGAGCAAGTGGATGAGAGTGAAAGCAAGAGCAAGAGAGCTCAAGAACAAGAGAGAGAATGTGTAAGTGAGAATGAGGCTCTCTTTTGTCTTTCACCCTCTCATAATCCAAAGCAATGATCACACATCATACCAATCAAGTGTTATGTGATGGTTGAAGCAACCATAACCATATCATTTCATGCACTTATTTTGCACAAATGAGCAAGCAAGCAAAAGTCTTTGCCATGAAATGATAGCTATGGTTATCATGATGGTCAACTAGTCAAGCCTAGTCAACCGGTCAACAAAGTCAACAAGTCAACAAAAGTCAACAAGTCAACAAAGTCAACAACCATGTCACCATAATACTTAATCAATATAATTGTTAATCTCATATCATATTCTCATTAGGGTTGATCAAAAGGTCAATAGTCAACGGTCAACTGTCAACAACCCTAATGAGAATCCACTGCCTCTGTCTCCCTGTCAACTGTGCATACACACCCGCATCCGCGTTCCGAGGAACACGAATGAAAACTGGATAAATCCAATCCCATAAGGTATACTAGGATATGGCTTAAACCAAAGCCCGCTAGTGTAAACTGTCCGGACACTGTACGTGCACAAGTGCACGGATGTGACCGAACCCTGTCGCAAAACCATGCGACCTGTCGCAATACCATGCGACCTCTACTCTTTTGCCTAAAGGCGAAAAGCTTTCTGTGTGGGACTCTAAAGACTCGACACTACGCTGGCAGTGGGTTTAACCATAGACCGCAAGCGGCACTAGCTGTGCGTAACGGTCCCCAGGTAATGCCGACAAGAAGACCGACGAGGCGAAACCCATCTGAACTCCTACTGAGCCTGAGTGTGACATTCTCCGTACAGTCCGGTCTGTTCGTCTGATACATCGCATGGCGGGCCTAAGGGGCGGTAAACGTCAGTCCCCCAATAGCGGTACAAGTCGTGCCGGAGCGAAGCCCAAAACACACTGAGATAACACTGGAAACCTACCAGTATATCTCGTTTGCCCTGGCCAGGGACTACTCGTGTAATGGATCTCCTAGACACAGCGCGATGTCAACCCCCAATACCGGGAGAGACGAATCCTGTCTAACCGTCACTGCCTCCAAGTGCTTCGGGACTGCACCCAACCACCACCTGTTTGCACGACTCCTTTGAGCCGTGGTAGGGTAGTGATCAAAGTACAGTGGGAACACACTCGAGGCGAAGTGACAGTGTCAAGTCAGCGGACTAAGCTGTACTCATGTCACCTGGGAACTGATAACTGACGATAGGCATAATACCAACTAGTCAGTTCCCGATGAGTCCTGTCCAGTGTACCCATAACCTAACGAGCACCCGCATACTATCTCAAGTACGACGTACTGACGGCTGTGGAACAGACCGTCTCCCACACTGGGATGAGAAGCGCATGCGCTGGTCTACTCCGGAGTATCGATGCCCTGTCTCGATAGTCCTGCGACCAGGAACCTGCATAAGGATGTGCTTATAGATTACCCAGCCCCACTAGTGTGACGGCCATCACATCGCTGGTAATCAAGCAAAGATCCTAAGGGCTCTACTAATGTGCATAAGTGATACAAAAATAAACACCTGTACACATTGAAGTAGAAACAAACTAAGTAGCATACTACTATTTTGAGCAAGATTGTATATACAAGGTGAATATCCCAAGCTTCCATTAAGTAATATACAAACTAGTATGATACAGTAATGGCCTCTAGGGCATATACACTAACACAGAGATGGTGTACGGGTGCTCAGTGGAGACTGGGTACACTGTACGGACTCGCCGAGAACTCCCAGATTGTATTATACCTCACGTCAGATGGCAGTTCTCAGGTGACACTTGTACAGGTTAGTCTGTAGACCCAAGATCGTCATAGAGTCTTGTGTGATTCCCACTGTGCTTTGATCTCCACCTTACCACGTCTATGAGGGCGTGCAAAACGGTGGTCTTTGGGTACAGTCCCGAGTCACATGGAGGCAATGAGCGATAGGAGGGGTTTCGTCTCTCCCGGTATTGGGGGTTGATGTTGCGCTGTGCTCGATTGGCCGTAACAGGGAAGTCCCTGGCCAGGGCTGATCAGAGATTTGCTGGTAAGTGTTATCAGTAGTTTCTCGACCCGTTATGAGCCACACATCGGCACGACTTATCGGTTATTGGGGTCTGACGTTTACCACCCTTAGACTTGATAAGCGACATATCAGACGAACAGACCGGACTGTACAGTAAGTGTTGCTGGTTGGATTCACAGGAGTGTGAGCGGGCTAGCTCGTCGATCTTCTGATCGTTCAATACCCAGGTGGCCGTTACCTTTAGCAGACCGCTTGCGGCTTGTGGGTGCTTGATATGATCATCACCTGCTACCGGCGTATTGACGAGTCTTTAGAGTCCTACACAGAGTTTTCCTGGCTCAAGCGAAACGAAATAGGAGCGCATATGAGATATGTGCGGGACCGAAAATAATGCATGTATGTGATACCGTATTTCATTCTCGCGATGAATGTTTCGATTGGTTGTATGCGATATAACCTAGTTATCGAATCAAAGATTGATTCGATAAGTCGATTCATTTGATACTAGTCGGTTATGTTCGACATGACCGGATCATTCAATCAAGTGTTGATTTAATGATTTAATGTATAATTATATATTTGATATATTACTTTGCATTAACAAGTATTGGTTCATTTTTAAAAGGATTTTCTCACTTGAAGTGCACATTGTATATGTGATATATTTTGTGTGCACTTGATTGTATCATGTTTGATGATACATACTTACTTGGCTTTGTGTAAAGAATTAAACCATGGTTATGATAATGGTTAGGGTTTTGAGTTATTCACTTATTTATTTATCCATTCTTTTATGAGAAATAGATAAAAGAAAAACAAAATGGTTTCTTTCTTTCATGAAGCTTGTTGAAGCTTCATGAAGCTTTGACTAAAGTGACCATTTTGTTTTCATCCTTAACCCTAACCATTCCTACTAACCATGGTCTATTCTCTACACCTAACTAAGGTTAGAAGATGATAAGTATTCATTTTATTATTCTTTTCAAGGATAACTTATCATATTCTATCTTCTTCTTCATCTTCTTCATCAAGAAAGAAAGGTTGATTCCATCAATGGCATCTTGAGCAAAAGAGTGAGAAATCCAATTCTAAAGTGAACCCACCTCCTATTTCTTCACCCTCTACCTCTTGCCAAGTAGTATAGGGTGTTTTTCTTCACAAGTTTCACAACTTGGTGAAGTTGGAGCTTGAACATGTGTTGCCTCGACGTAGATCATCTTCGGCACGAAGCCGACGACCTTGACCGCCCATTTCTCCGATGAAGCCGATGCTTGAGTCCGGAATTCGAGACGAACAGCGAGAGGACGTCTACGTGGAGCTAAGGAAGTGGAGAACCGGATCTACAAAGGTTGTAGCCTCTTTCTTATAGTTAAGATGTTAACTAGTTTCATATTTCGCCTAAAATTCTAGTTAACGATCCGTATTAGGGTTTCTCGGCACCGAAAAAATTTAAAATTGGCATGGTTGATGCCTTTTGAGACTTCATTAGCGTGCCTAGGAACCCTGCAATTCAGGCACGTTATCTAAAAGCATTGACGTTCTAAATCAAACTACATTTCTTAGTATACAGAACACATACAAGAGGAAGAGTTCAAAAATGAACGAATCCTTCTTGAAGTATTGTAGACTAGGTCATATCAATGCGACCTGACTAGCTGAAGTTACGTTTAGATGCATATTTAAATCAGTTTAAATTTACATCTTATGAAACTTGCCAGTCATGTCACAAAGATATAATGACCGCAACTCTGTTTATTGGAAACAGAGAAAGAGTTACTAAACTCTTGGGACTGATACATAATGATGTATGTAAGGTCCCCTGTCTACATATGCCAGGACCGGTTCTTTGTACTTCATTACATTCTCTGATGATCTCTCAAGACTCAGTCATATGTTCTTGTTGAAACATAATTCTGAAACTTTTGAGTTAATCACCGAATATAACTTAGAAGTAGAGTACCAAAATACGGGTAAAAATATTATGTCCTATGATAAGATCAGGGAGGATAATACTTGTGCATGGAATTCTTGGATTATTCTAAAGGAGAATATGATTCTCTCTCAGTATTACTTCTCTGAATATACCATAGCTCAACGGTGTATCAGGGCGGGGCAATAGCACCCTATATGATATGGTATGCTCTATGGTGAGTACGGCTGAGTTACCTTTTTCCTTTTGGGGGTTATGCACTTAAGAAGATGCATACCTATTGAACTGGGTTCGAATCAAATCGGTGCCTACCACTCCATATAAGATATGGTATGGGAAGAGCCTATCTCTAAAGTAAGTTAAGATTTAGGATTGTCCGGCCTATGTCAAAAGCAAAATCCGGACAAGATCGAGTTAAGGTCAGTTCTGTAGAACTGGAAAGGTTCCAGCTATACAAAACTGCAGCTGATGATTTGACAGAACCAAAGGATTCAATAGTCCCCGACGAATCTCAGCCTCTCCGCCGATCTGGTAGGGTTCCTCATCTGCCCGAGAGATACTTTGGTTTCTCAATGACAGTGGGAGCGAGGAATGCATCATGAGATGATGACCCAACTAGTTTCGAGCAGGCCATCGAGAGTAAGGACTCTGTAAGAATGGCTGGATGCTTAGAGATCTGAGATGGAATCCATGTACACCAACAAAGTATGTACATTGGTTGCTATATCTGAAGGGTTAAATCCCAATCAGGAGCAAGTATATCTTGAGAAGATTACTTGGTGTAGATGGAAAAGTTGAGACTTTCAAAACTAGACTTGTTAAAGGTTTGCATCATTGACCACGTATGGATTATGATGAAACCTTTTCTAAGGAGCTATTCTTAAGTCCATCCAGATCCTACTTGCCATCACTACGATATCTGGTGGTTGGGTATCATGATTGCTTTTCAAAATAATAATTTAGAAGAGAATGTCTATAAGAACACAGCTAGAGGGCTTCGTAAACAGTGGGAGCAGCGGAAACGTATGCAAGTTGCTTTACATGATAAAGCAGGCATCGCGGAGTTGGAACGTCTATTTTGATGTGATAGTCAAAGTGTTTGACTTCATCAAAATGGTAGATGAACCTCGTATATACAAAAAGGTAGTAGGGAGTGTGGTGGTGATCCTCGTAGAGTACGTAGATGACATACTCTTGATAGGGAAGGAGTTTCCTATACTACGCTCGGTCAATCTCCTCTTATCACAAGGATTCTCCAAATAGGATCAAGATGATACCTCCTAAATACTGGGATTTGGATCTATGAGATAGATCTAAATGGATGTTAGGATTCTCACTAGTTTTAGTAAGATGGTATCAGTTGATCCTGAGGAGAATCACTGGAAAGGTTCCAGGGTGATGAGAACGACTGAATGTCAGTCACAAGCATTGTCTTTACCCTCAGTGAAGGGATGGTATGTTGGAAGAGTTCCAAGCTAGATACCGTGGCAAACTAGACGATAAAGGCTGGTAACATCGCTATTAAAGATACTACCAAAGAGGAAGTTTGGGTGTATATTAGTTCATAAGATGAACTAGGTTCCTACCATTATGTGACAATGGAAGTGTGGCTTTGTCCCAGGAACCCTGGTCCCATCAGTGACCCAAACATATTCTGAGGCAGCATCACCTGATCATGGAGATAGTTGATCTCCAGGGTGATCGAGGTTAGGAGAGTAGACTCAGAGGACAACTCGGCGGATCCACTCACAAAGGCCTTTTCCCAAAGTGAGACTTTTTATGGGATGGACGAGTATTAGATACTCCAACCACTGCTACAGATGGCCCTAGTGCAAGTGGGAGATTGTTAGTTATATGTATGCCCTAGAGGCCATTACCGTACATAGGATGTATATTGTAGTGGATGCTGGGACATATATAGGTAGGACTTTCTTGCTCGACATGATAGTACGCTATCTGGTTACTCTTTATCTTAACATGTATACTTTCTGTCTCTCTGTTACATGTTGATAAAGCCCTTAGGATGTGTACTCGACTTGCAGGACTATGATGAAGATCATACTAGTGGGGCCTGGGTAGTCCATGAGTACATCCTTCAATGTTCCTAGTCATAGGAATATCGAGACGGGGCAACGATATTCTAGAGTTGAGTAGCGTATATCTTCTAGACCCATATGATGGGGCGATGGATGATCCCATATCCATTGGTGTTTGACATCAGAGATGGTATGCGGGTGCTCGGTTGTGACTGGGTACACTGAACGGACTCGCCGAGAACTCCCAGATGGTATTATACCTCACGTCAGATGGCAGTTCTCTTGTGACACTGGTACAGCTTAGTCTGTTGACCCAAGATCGTCATAGAGCCTTGTGTATCTCCCACTGTGCTTTGATTTCCACCCTACCACGGCTCTACTGAGGCGTGCAAACAGGTGGTTTTTGGGTACAGTCCCGATTCACATGGAGAAAATGAGCGATAGGAGGGGATTCGTCTCTCCCGGTATTGGGGGTTGATGTTGCGCTATGCTCGACTGGCCATAACTGGAAATCCCTGGCCAGGGTTGCAGTGATATACTGGTAAGAGTTATCAGTAGTTTCACTCTTGTTATGGACCTTGCATCGGCATGACTTATCAAGCTACTGGGGTCTGACGTTTACCACCCCTATGCGAGATATGCGACATATCAGACAAACAGACCGGACTGTACGGTAAGTGTTACTGGTTGGATTCCCAGGAGTGTGAGCAGGCTTGGTTGTTGATCTTCTAATCACTCAATACCCGGGTGGCCGTTACGTTTAGCAGACCGCTTGCGGCTTGTGGGTGTTTGATATGATCATCACCTACCGCCGGCGTATTGACGAGTCTTTAGAGTCCTACACAGAGGTTTCCTGGCTCAAGCGAAACGAAATAGGAGCGCATATGAGATATGTGCGGGACCGAGAATAATACCAGTATGTGATACTGAATTCTATTCTCGCGATTCGTATTATCGGACGGTTATATAAGATATAGCAGGGTTACCGAATCAAATGTTGATTCGATATATTGATACACTTGATATTAGTCGGTTATATGCGATATGATCGGATCATTAAATCAAGTATTGATTTAATGATTTAATGTATAATTATATATTTGATATATTACTTTACATTAACTAGTATTGGTTCACTTAAGATTGTTTTTTCTCACATGATTGTGCACATTGTATATATGATATATGTTTGTGCACTAGTTTGTATCATGTTTGATGATACATGCAAACTTGGGTGTGTATGCTTTAAACCATGTTTAGTTAATGGTTAGGGTTTTATTTTCATTATTTATTTTGTCAAAACAAAATGGTGGCTTTTTTCTTTCTTTGCTTTAAGCTTCATGAAGCTTCTTAGCCTTTTTCAAAGTCTTAACCATTTTGTCTTTATGCTTTGACCTAACCATCACCTAAACTATGGTTTGCTCTGTACATGAGTTAACTTCACCCATGGTTGCATTATGATAAGGCTTCACTTGATTTTCTATTATCAATAATTCATTTTCTTTTCTTCTTCTTCTTCATCTTCTTCATGAAGTGAAGAAACCCTTCTTGAAAATTCTAAGTGATGAATCCAAGTGAGAAATCAAAATCCAAAGTGAACCCACTTCCTATTTCTTCATCCTCTACCACTTGCCATGTTGTATAGGGTGTTTTCTTCACAAGTTTCATGACATAGTGAATATGGAGCTTGAGTTTGAGTTGCCTCGACGTAGATCATCTTCGGCATCGAAGTCAACGACCTAGCCGGATCATTTCTCCGACGAAACCATCGCTAGAGTCCGGGATTCTGATGATCGCAGCGGAGGGACGTCATCAAGGAGCTAAAGAAGTGGAGGACCGGATCTACAAAGGTTGTAATCCCTTTCACTTGTAGTTAAGTTGTTAACTTGCATTTGTTTTCACCTTACCTCTAGTTAACGATCTTGCATAGGGTTTCTCGGCACATAAAAAATTTGATTTTGGCATGGTTGATCACTTGTGGAACCTCTTGAGTGTGCCTAGGAACCCTACACATGGTATGTAGCCGTGGCAAGTAGGATCTGGATGGACATATGCATAGCTTTGAAAGTCTTAACTTTTCAATGTACACCAAGTAATCTTCTCAAGATATACTTGCTCCTGATAGGGATTTAACCCCTCAGATCGCTAAGCAACCAGCCATTCTTACAGAGTCCCACTTCTGATGACCTGCTCGAAAATAGTTGGGTCATCATCTCATGATGCAATCCTCGCTCCCACTGTCATAGAGAAACCGAAGTATCTCTCAGGTGGGTGAGGAACCCTACTAGATCGACAGAGAGGCTGAGGTTCATTGGTTACTATTGAATCCTTTGGTTCTACCAAATCATCAGCTGCAGTTTGTATAGCTGGAACTCCTTCCAGTTCTACCTCATGACCACTAATTTCTTCATAAGAAATTCCCTTTCACAAAGGTGGCATGCTGAGAAACAAAACATTTTTGTTCCTCGGTTAGGTAGAAGATATTCCCTCGAGTATGCTTGGGATATCCAACAAACTTCTACAGATCTGATTTTGCCTCGAGCTTGTCCGGATTTTGCTTTTTAGACATAGGCCGGACAACCCCAAATCTTAACAAACTTAAGATATGGGCTCTTCCCTTTCCATATCACATATCAAGTGGTAGGCAACTGATTTGATTGGAACCCTATTCAATAGGTATGCAGCTTCTCAAGTGCATAACTCCCAAAAGGAAATAGGAAACTCAGTAGTACTCATTATAGAGCGCACCATATCACATAGGGTGTGATTTCTCCGCCCTGATATACCGACGTGCTGTGGTGTATACGGAGGAGTAATGCTGAGAGAGAATCTCATTCTCCTTTAAAATAGTCCAGGAATCCCGTGCTCAAGTATTCTCCTCCTTGAACTCATCATAGGACATAATACTTATACCCGTTTTTAGTTCTCTACTTCTAACTTATATTCTGTGATTATCTTAAAAGTTTCGGACTTGTGTTTCAACAGGAACATATGTCTGAATTTTGAGAGATCATATGTGAATGTAATGAAGTACAAAGAACCGGTCTTGGCATCTGTAGACAGGGGACCTTCATACATCAGCATGTATCAATCCCAAGAGTTCACTAACTCTTTCTCTGTTTCCAATAAACGGAGCTGTGGTCATCTTATCTCTGTGACATGACCAGCAAGTTTCACAAGATGTAAATTCAAACTAATTTGAATATGCATCTATATGTAACTTCAGTTAGTCGGGTCGCATTAATATGACCTAGTCTACAATACCTCAAGAAGGATTCGTTCATTTCTGAACTCTTCCTCTTGTGTGTGTTCTATATACTAAGAACTGTAGTTTGATTTAGAACGTCAATATTTTTAGATAATGTGCCTGAACCGATCAACTCTTGATATGGGAAATGTTCAGAACATTATCCAACAATACAAAATTATATCCTTTCTTTACTTATAAAGAGACTGATATGATGTTGTATATCAGGTTCGGTATCTAATAACATTCGTTCAGAATCAATGTATTCTTGTAATATAAGGTGATAACTACCAACAGACTTGGCTACAACACTTGCACCGTTTCTATCTCATGAAACTTATCACCCGTTCTCATTTCTCTACCTATCTGTAGCCCATGTAACAAATTATATTTGCGGGATCCTGATCCGGTATCTCATACCCAGGACGTAAAGGATACTGAGAAACAGTTATGTGTAATGAACACACCCGAAGAAGATGCATCAGCATGCACTTTCTTCGTTTGGGCGGCACGAGAATTCTGGTAATCCCCTATTTCCTGCTCTGTCTTATAACAATTATAAGTTGGAGCGGGACCAACGTTCCTTAGCGCAGTATAACAAGCGGGTTCGGTCAATACATCCGTATTATTATCTTGATTAAGGCGTGACATAGTCGCAACCAGGAGAGAGAGAGAAGAAAACACTCAGCGTGCGCTTTTACAAGATTAGATTGGTTATCAATTTATCTAATCAGGATGGCTCACACAGTTTTAGTCAAATCTTCCTTCAAACCCTAAAAGGAAAGACTGGCCGGGATTAATTACACTCTACAAGTTCGCCAATCTTTCAGCCAGGCCAGTGCCGGTACTTTAAGGGAGGTTCCCCGTGCTTTCGCATGGACCTAATTAAAGTAAACCTCGTTTTCCCATGGGCGTAACCCCGTTGACACCTTTCTAGACACCTACTTGATCGGCTAATTGTAATGTGTAAAACTCTCCCAGGAGTAACTCTTACTCGCAGCGGGTATCGGGATCCAACTATCTCATAGAAGGTATGCAATCTCATTGCAAATTTCAACACTTGAAATTCCAAATAATATTTTGCCCCAAGCGATCTATGACCTTGACTAAGTCAACAAACCATAGACCGTAAGTAAAGTTCAACCCATCCTTTCCCGATTGAATTAAACCCACCCGCACGACCCTTGACTGAGAAAACAAGGCCGCACGACTACCGTAATCCAATCGCATCATATGCTTTGCAGATAAGCACTAATCAGCTACCGCACACTACGCCTTGACTAAGTCAACAAAAGCAGCACGAATACTAAAAACTACTTATCTGAAATGACGGAGGGCTACGACATGTTTTTAAGAAAACCCTTTGCGTAATGAACTTTATATCGTTGTAGAATCGAGTGATTTTAAATGGAGTGTTTTTTAGGCTTTTCTAGTTTCGCTAATAAGGTCACTCCCGGTGAAGGGATCGTCGGCTCTTTCCTCATCGAATAAGGTGCGGGATATTTCACAAATATCACTATACAAAGCAAAAACTATAAAAGCAAACAAAAGACAAACCGAGTTTGTAGCATCTGCTAGTTTCATTAAACAGGTCACTCCCGTTGAAGGGATCTCGGCTCTTTCCTTATCGAATAAGGTGCTGGATGTTCTACAAGGAACACCGCTATGCAAAGCAAGAACTAGAGCTACCAGTTTTTAAACAAGTTTCTACAACATCTTTAGGTTTCTTTTATTTCATTAATCTCAATAATGAAGTCCCATTTTATTATGCTTCACAAGCATTGCATTTGAAATGAAATCTGCAATATAACATATATCTCATATATATAATATAAACATTCGTCTCAGGCAGTAATATCATCTCATCATAGAACATTGCAGCAGAAGAACATATATGAAACATTGGATATACTAGGATGTCCATGTTTTAATACGATCCTGTATAAAACACGGATTCCACAGTCGCGATGAATAGCCAAACCCACATCCCTAGACCCCTACGAGAGAGGCAAGTAACACTGCCAATTCTAGGGTTAGGAGACCCGGTCTCGACTCCTCGAGATGGTCTCCCACTGGACCCTAGAACCCGGTTACTTGTGCTCCCCGCCTTGGGTCTACCTAATGCGGAAAAGTAAATTATATACAAGGTGACATCATCCTCAGCCCGGAAGTGCCCCAATAAAAGAATATTACATACAAATGAATTTTACATGAATGAAAATGAAAAACTCTCATCTCACATAAAATCCCCGGCTATTCAGAACACGACAATCCAATATAATATATCACAGCAACACATAATATCTCATATCATCAACGAAAGCAAGCATGCGTATCCCGATTGTCGTTGATGTATAGCAACGAAATCGGCGATACACCGCATACTACGCTTACAGTCACAGAAAAGAAAGTGTAAAACTACAACAGTTGGAATCCGCAACCTCCTTAGACATCGCATGCCTAACCAAATGAATTCCTTAGACATCGCATGCTTAACAGTTATAAACCCCGCATTTTAGTCTCATTATCGAAAAATCTTTTCAATATCAAGTCGGGCAATTCAACAAGATTCCCGACATCCTGATCGAATGCTCGTCGCAAACTTTAGTAGACGGCCGCACCCTCGATGCCGTCGACGAAGAGCACAAAGGCGGAACACCGCTGCCGCGAGCACCCGAACGGATGATTTCGGCGACGGGGTTCACCTACTGTCACTTGGTCGGGGCTATGGGGCGTGGTTATCTATTGAGTTTACCCGGTGAGTATCCGCGTACGCTACGTGATTGCGACGGACTTTTGATCACATCAAAATTCCGTGGCAACCGATCAACTGAGACTGAACTGCTAGATTTATAACATTCAAATTAGTTATCTTATAACTACTTGTGGATTCCAAATATTGTATCACAATCCAGATAAATAGAAAGTGTTAAAATTTATGATCTAATAAACAAACACCCAAGATTTCCCAAATAGCTCAACACTTGAGCGGAGTTCAAAAAAATATCCATCACATGCCACAGTACCAATGGTCCAGCCGTAGAAAGGTCAAGCCAACGCCTCACATGTGGCAACGCCGTACTGCCCCAAACCCTAAGGTTCAGAGGCTGTTCAGACGGTCACATAATCGAGTTAAGGTTTGTTGTCTTCTAGAGGGTCCACCGCGTTACTTGCACGATTTTCGAAAGTTTCAAACTCGAGAAAAAAATCCAACTTTTGAAAATTTTCCGACAGGGGAAAAAGTGAGTTATTGATATCCGTTCGAACTTTTTAACAGGTTCTAAAAATTATCCGGAAAAACTTAAACGCAGTTAAATTATCCGATCGAATCAACGAGTCCCCAATACAACCCAGAAAACTCAACACTTGAGTAAATTTAAAAATTCCCAGAAGCATCAAGAAACACATAGGGAAGTTACTGTACAAAATTCAAACCCAAATACCTCTGTAGCGCCGCGGAACTGCCGCGCTAGACACGGTACGGCCGCGGTTTCGCGGTGCTTTAAGCGAATTAAAGGCTCGTATTTTACACAACTCCTTATAATTCCCTGCTGATTTTTTTGAGTATTTTTAATATGAAAAAATCAACAGTTTTGAAAAATTTCCAGAAACTAGGGTTTTACAGGTATTCGGAGTTCGATCGGACTTTAAACTTCGCCTAGACTTCGCCTAAACCTATAGCTTGGCTCTGATACCACTGTAGGGTTACTAGGCACTCTCACAAGGGTCTACGAGATATCAACCATGCCCGATTTAAAATTTAGACGTGCCGAACAACCCTAACCAAGATTTTTAAACTAGAGATTAGGCAAAACAAAGCATGTTAAACACTTTTACACTAAGTGAGAGGAATTACAACCTTTGTAGATCCGGTCCTTCACTTCATAAGCTCCGTGTTGTGGTCCCTTCGCTGCGATCATCAAGTTACGGACTCTCGAGAGGTTCCACGAAGAGAAAGATGCAAGCTTGCATCCGATCTTCGATAACAAAGATGATCTCCCTTGAATTTTCATTAACACAAGCTCTCACTCACTAAATGAAGTGAACACCCTAATCTAAATGGCTAGGATAGATTAGGATGATGAGGTAGGATTTATGCTCTCTTTTGTTTTCTATTTCTCACTCATTTTCATCAATTTTGAAAAAGCTAGAAAGCTTTTCCATGAAGAACTCAAGGAAGAATATGAAGAATCCTCTTGTGATGAATAATGAAAGTCAAGAAGGAGGTTAGAAATGCAACCATGGTCAATGTAACCTTTTTCGAGATTTAACTAGGGCTAGGGTTTTGGTTGGGTTAAAGGATGAGTCACTTAAAATATCAAAACAAATATCTTTGCACAAAACAAAACAAAACCTTCTAGAAGGTTCTAGAAAAGCTTAACCCAAATTAAACCCTAACCATGTTTAATCTCCACTAAACACGTTGCATTAATAACCATATCATGTTACAATATTATATATCACATATATAATATTTATTGTAACAAAATAAAATAATACAATTAACATATATCGCATATATATCAATGTATTACCAGAGTGAGAAAAAGAATATTTTAGTGAGCTTATATTAGTTAATGTAATTTCATATATCATATATATTATTATAAATTAAATCATCGAATCGACACTTGATTCGACAATCCGGCTATATCGCATATAACCGACTATGTGTGTGCCCATATGCCGACACGTGGCGTGTTTGCGCTCCAGCGCCTTGCGCTCAAGCGCATAGCGCCCACATGCCGACACATGGCGCGCTTGCGCTCAAGCGCCCAGTGCTCAAGCGCAAAGCGCCCACGTGCCGACACGTGGCGCGCTTGCACTCAAGCACCCAGCGCTCAAGCACAAAGCGTCCACATGCCGACATGTGGCGCGCTAGCGCCTAAGCGTACAGCGCTCAAGGCGCTGACCCCACGCTTCCTTTGGGCGCTTTTTCCCCTTTTTATATTTATACATATATATATATACATATGTATACATATGTACACACACATTTACTCCACGACACTGTCCCTGTTAGAAAAAAATTTCTAACGGGGCGCTGCCCCGCACCCAGCAAAGGGGGCTGCTAGCCCCCTGACCCCCAGCCCGCTATCCGGGTAGCGGGACCCCCATAAAAACTCTGCGGGGCCCCCGATATATCCAAAACCCCTTCAAAGCACAACACTGCATATTGAGTTCGCATGACCAGTTTAACCCGTCAATCGGAAGTTCCCTCGCTCCAAAGGCGAGGGGTAATTAACGGCAGCTTAGTCCACGGCTGCCGGAGATTCGGATCACCACAATCATTAATCCCCCGCCTACCCTAGGCAGGGGGAATCTGTAATGCGCCTGACAAGCGCGCGCGTATTCCCATCTTAATGGGGTGACGAAAAACACCCTACATATTCTGGCATGCCCGGTGGGACCTATCTCTCCTCCCATATTTTGGGTTAAATATCCATGCGAACTCAATCAACATATACATTGATTTCCTGTACTGAACCCATGCTTCTATTTGCATGTAAACGACTTTCGACTGCAATCCTCGGACACAACAACATGTCTCCAAGGGCAATCTCAGCTCTCAGCACAGCTCCCGTCTCCTACACGATGAAGATAGACTCCAGGACGGTCCTCCCGGCCAGTCTTGGGCGACAATGGGAAGAGCCGCCGCTACCATTCGGCTCTATTCTGTTCGTGTCAGCTAACGCCATCCCAGCTCCTCAAGCCACGGTGACAGACAAACCGGTCTCAAAAGGCAAGAGGACAAATGTGGTGGTCTCGAAGGCGCCCCAACTCAAACACAAGTCGGTGTTTGAACGACTCTCCTTGGCCCCAGCTGGGGGTAAGGCCATCAACACCAACAAAGCAACAAGGCGTCTCGATAAAGCTCCGGCGGTGCCCCTGATAACTGCTCGATTGGGTGTCTTCTCTAAGCTCCCCGGTAATCGACTCACGGTTGTTTCCCAGGAAACAGATGCCCGCCAAACCCTTAAAATTGAGAAGCTAAGGCAGAAAAGGCTCAGATATAGAGCTAACAAAAGGGCTAGGGCTCCTGCTAGGCTGAAACCTCATGAGGTTTGAGGAACAGGGTTACCCTGCCAAAGACGAGGAAATGGCTGGATACGTGGTCCACACTGTCTACATGGTGGGCACGTGCAGCAAGAGGAAGGACGGGGCCACCACATCGTAAATCCAATATGGCTTGAATGTGGTTGCCGCTTCCCAAGAACAGATGCCTCCGCTGGATGATGAAAACCTTCTCGATGAGGATGATAAGCAGAAAGACCCTTCGGTCCATGAGGAGTCGGGCTCGGAAAGTGAAGAGGAGCCAATCTTCCGTCCCAAGAATGCAGAGCAACAGCTTCTCCAAGAGATCCGAAAACAGCTCAGAAGCAAAGTCAAGGAGATGGCTAAACTTTACTCCAAAATTGACGACTTGACGAACGTCGTCTTGCAGCTCATGGCCCAACTTGCCTCTCAGCCACCCAATCAAGCGCAGGGTTCTGCTCGTGAGCCGGGAAATGGTGCCCCAAAGCAGCCGACGCCTATTCCCTCAAATCCAAAAGTGGGCGAACCGCATGAAAATCAGTCGCATCCTATCTCGGGAGATGTCTTGGCTACCGATGACAGTAGCCCGCTTACTCAAGATCAAATCATGGATTTGGTTGTCGGCAAAGTCAAAACATTGGTGGCCGAAGCCGAAGCGCAAAAAGATATCAGCAGCAGTGGGAGACTATATCCTGCTCAGTATAATCTGGTAGAATTTCCTAGCGGCTATGTCATCCCTAAATTCGGAAGATTCGATGGGATAGGAAATGCGAATCGGCACATTACCCAATTTAAAGCATCGTGCGCAAATACTGGGGGCAATGATGCGCTCCTTCTCCGTCAATTTGTTAATAGCTTGACGGATGTTGCTTTCGATTGGTATGCAAGCATACCAGATGACTCGATCACGACGTTCGCTCAAATAGAATCCATGTTCAAGCAAAGGTTCATGAGTGTCAGTGATAAAATCACCATTGCCGACCTCGTAAGGACCGAGCCAAAGAACAACGAAAGCAACATGGATTTTATAGTCCGATGGCGAAATCTCTCTTTCAAATGCGAACCGCCGTTGGAGCAAGACCAATCCGTCAGCCTTCTTATAGAAAATCTGAAGGACTGGATGAAACCTTTCCTCTGCACCGCAGGCCTTAAAACATTCCAAAAGCTGACCAAAAAGGTCCAAACGTTGGAACGCTCAAAGCCCGAGTCTGCTCAGGATGTTCAGTTCACAAACAGACCGAAACCTGGGAGGGACGACAACCGAAAAGGCGGAAAGTCTGACAGCACTTATTCTCTAAATAAGCAGAGAGCGGGTGGAGCAAAAACTAACAAATCTCGAGAGCCAACTTTGGAGGAAAGAAGAAATAAGGTCTACTCATTCAGAAGGGACAAGGTCCACAAAATTTTTAAAGATGCTCTGAAGAATGGCCTGCGGCTACCAGAACCAAAAAGGCTAAGTGAAGCGAACAGGACTGATCATCCTAACTTTTGCCTATACCACCGAGTGCTGGGACACACTATTGAAGATTGTTGCATCTTCAAGGATTGGGTCGAGAAACAATACAAAGCAAGAGAAATATCATTGTCCCCTGGCGTGTTAACAAACAATCAAGCTGGGACCGCCAATTTCATACAAACGGAGACTGAAGTCCTTCAAGGACCTGATTCTCTCAGCCATCTGCTTTTCTCTAAAAAGAGCGGACCAAGGCAACAAGCTAAGGGCCAAGCGAGCAACAGTGCCAATGAAGAAGCAATAGACGGGTACACAACCCATACGGTCTATATGATGGAGCTCAGAGGAACAAGTCCTCCTACGCCTTATAACCAAGACAATAACGCGGTTGTTGCCATCCAACATCGGCCCGATCCATAAGATGAAGAGCTCGCTCAGGCCATTGAGCCAAAGGTGTTGGAGATAGTGCCCTCAGAGTCAATTATTGGATCACAGGCACGTGATTGCAATGATTGAGGGAGGACCTGTCCCAGTAGGACAGTCTTACTCAAGATGATAGTATGCTATCTGGTTTATCTTTATCATCGTGTACTGCTTTAGGTGACCTTACGAGTAGCTATTACACGTTGATAGAGCCCATAGGATTCTTGCTTGACTACCAGCAGTATGAGGGCGATCATATACGTGAGAGCTGGAATCTATAAGCACATCCTCAAAAGGTCCCTAGTCGTGGGAGTTTCGAGACTGGGCATCGATACTCCATTAGTAGACTAGTGTATACAGTCGAGACCCCGATGAGGGGCGGTGGCCAGTCTCACAAGCCATTGGTGTCAGTTGGTTCACCTAAGATGTATACAGGTGCTCATTGGGTTATGAGTACACCGGACAGGACTCGCCGGGAACCTACTAGTTAGGATTATACCAGATGTCAGATAGCAGTTCCTTGGTGACATGTGTACAGGTTAGTTCATCGACCTGAGATCGTCATTTGTCTCGTGTGAGTTCCCACTGTACTTTGATTACTACCCTACCACGGCTCAAAGGAGTCATGCAAACAGGTTTTAGTTGGGTACAGTCCCGAGCCACATGGAGGCAGTGAGCGGATCTGCAGGGGTTCGTCTCTCCCGGTATTGAGGGTGAGGTCACGCTGTGTCTAGGAGAGCCATTACACAAAGCCCTCGGCCGAGGCAGGAGATTCACTGGTAGGTATTCCAGTAGTATCTCAGGGTGTTCTGGGCTTCACTCCGACACGACTTGTACCGCTTTTGGGGGTCTGACTTTTACCAACCCCCTAAGCCCGCCATGCGATACTCATAGACGAACTTACCGGACTGTACAGATATTGTCACTGAAAGGCTCAGTAGGGTGTCAGGATGAGTGCGCTCATCGACGTCCCTTTTGGTCAATAGCTCGTGGCCCGTCACGTATGGCTAATAGCTCTAACGTGCTAGTGGTTAAATCCACAGCCATAGTATTGACGGGTCTTTAGAGTCCACCACACTCAGTTACTCAAGTTTCGGGCGAAACGCTGTAGAGGCCGTATGGAGATATGGCAGGGTTCGATCAGATACGTGCGGTATTGCACGGATCGTGATCGGACGGATTTTACTAGCCGGCTTTGGTTTAAGCCGGATCCTAGTATTAGATAGTGTAGTTTTGTCTCTTTGCATTTGTTAGTTATATGTATGCCCTAGAGGCCATTGCTATACATAGGATGTATATTGTAGTGGATGCTGGGACATATATAGGGAGGACTTTCTTGCTCGACATGATAGTATGCTATCTGGTTACTCTTTACCTTAACGTGCACAATGATTGTCTCTCTGTTACATGTTGGTAAAGCCTTTAGGATGTGTACTTGACTATTTGGACTATGATGCGGATCATACTAGCGGGGACATGGTAGTCCATAAGTACATCCTTCAAAGTCCCTAGTCGTGGGTGTATCGAGACGGGGCATCGATATACCAGAGTAGACTAGCGTATACCTTCTCGACCCATACAGATGGGCGATGGATGATCCCATATCCATTGGTGTTTGACATCGGAGATGATATACGGGTGCTCAGTGGAGACTGGGTACACTGGACGGACTCGCCGAGAACTCCCAGATGGTATTATACCTTACGTCAGATGGCAGTTCTCTGGTGACCTTGGTACAGAGTAGTCTATTGACCCGAGATCTTCATAGAGTCTTGTGTGGTTCCCACTGTGCTTTGATTTCCACCTTACCACGTCCAAGAGGGCATGCAAAATGGTGGTTTTTGGGTACAGTCCCGAATCATATGGAGGCAATGAGCGATAGGAGGGGATTCGTCTCTCCCGGTATAGGGGGTTGATGTTGCGCTGTGTTCGATTGGCTATAACCGGAAATCCCTGGCCAGGATTGCTGAGATTTAATGGTAAGTGTTACCAGTAGTTTCTCGAACTGTTATAGACCTCATATCGACACGACTTATCGAGCTATTGGGGTCTGACGTTTGCCACCCCTAGGCGAGATATGCGACAAATCAGACGATCAGACCGGACTGTACGGTAAGTGTTACTGGTTGGATTCACAGGAGGGTGAGCGGGCTTGCTCGTCGATCTTCTCATCGCTCAATACCCGGGTGGCCGTTACGTTTAGCAGACCGCTTGTGCCTTGTGGGTGTTTGATATGATCATCACCTGCTGCCGGCGTATTGACGAGTCTTTAGAGTCCTACACAGAGGTTTCCTGGCTCAAGCGAAACGAAATTGGAGCGCATATGAGATATGTGCGGGACCGAGAATAATGTGTGTATGTGATACCGTATTCTATTCTCGCGATGAATGTATCGAATGGTTATATGCGATATAACCTAGTTATCGAATCGAGGGTTGATCGATAAGCCGATACATTGGATACTAGTCGGTTATATGCGATATGACCGGATCGTTAAATCAAGTGTTGATTTGATGATTTAATGCATAATTATATATTTGATATATTACTTTGCTTTAACTAGTATTGGTTCACTTTAAATGGATTTTCTCACTTGAAGTTCACAAGTTGTATATGTGATATACTTTTGTGCACTTGATTGTATCATGTTTGATGATACATGCTTACTTGAGTTTGTGTAAAGATTAAACCATGGTTATTTAAATGGTTAGGGTTTGGTTTTTCATTTTCTTATTCATTTATTTATTTGTTTATTCATTTTGGAAAATGATAAGCATAAAGAGAAAATGGTGGCTAACTTTGTTTGTTGTTGAAGCTTCATGAAGCTTTGACTAAGTCACCATTTTGTCTCATGCTTAACCCTAACCATTCTACTTAACCCTAGTCTATTCTCTACACTTGACCATGGTTGGATTATGATAAGTATTCTCATTATTTTCTTTTTGAAAAAGAACTTATCATAATATTATCATCTTCTTCTTCTTCTTCTTGAAGAAGAAACCTTCCTCCATCAATGGCAACGCTTGAAAATGAGTGAGAAATCCAATTCTAAAGTGAACCCACTTCCTATTTCTTCATCCTCTACCTCTTGCCAAGTAGTAGAGTGTGTTTTCTTCACAAGTTTCATGACTTGGTGAAGTGGGAGCTTGATCTTGTGATGCCTCGACGTAGATCATCTTCGGCACGAAGCCGACGACCTTGCCCGCCCATTTCTCCGATGAAGCAGACGCTAGAGCCCGGGTTTCCATTTGGACAGCGAGGAGACTTCATTACAGAGCTATGGAGGTGGAGGACCGGATCTACAAATGTTGTATTTCCCTTTACACTTAGTTAAGTAGTTAACTAGTTGCTTGTTTCGCCTAAATTTCTAGCCAACGATCTAGTCTAGGGTTTCTCGGCACCGTAATTTTTGAAATTGGCATGGTTGATGCCTTGTGTGACCTCTTGAGAGTGCGTAGGAACCCTACAGTGGTATCAGAGCCTAGCTAGAGCCTTAGGCGATGCGTAGACGAAGTTTGAAACCCGAACGAACCCGAAACCCTAACACAAACATGCTCTCTGGACTTTTTCCAAAATCTGGAGTTTTTCGATATTAAAAATATGCAGAAAAATCAGCAGGAAATTCTAAGTGTTTCTGTAAAATTCGTGTGCCTAATTCCATCAATGCGCCGCGGTTCCGTGGCACGAGCATGGCTCGTGCGGCGGTTCCGCGGCCGTTTTGTCTTATGTGGCATCGAATTTTCCATAGGAATTCATAATTTGCAGTGCTGGTTTTCCTGGGAATTTTTAATATTTTTTCTAGAGTTGAATTTTCTGGGTTGTTTTGGGGATTCGAATGTTCGATCGGATTATCAAATTTTGTCTGTGTGGCTTTCCGGATAATTTTTGAATGTGTTAAAAATTTCGACCAGATATAAATACCCACCTTTTCCCCTGTCGGGAAATTTCCAAGTGTTGGATTTTTCCGAGGTTTAAAGGCGTTCTAAGTACTGCAAGTAACGCGATGGTCCCTCTAGAAGACAACAAACCTTAACTCGATTATGTGACCGTCTTGAACTGCCCTTTGAACCTTCGGGTTTGGGGCAGTACGGCGTGCCACATGTGAGGCGTTGGCTTGACCCTTCTACGGCTGGACCGTTGGTACTGAGGCACGAACTGAATGTTTTTAGACTTATTTCATGTGTTGATCTGTTTCAGGAAAACTTGGGTGTTTGACTGTTCGATCGGAAAGTTTAACATTTTCTGTTTATCCGGAATGTGATACAATAATTGGAATTCACAATCAGTTATGAGATAACTGAATGAATGTTATAAACATAGCACTTTAGTCTCACTTGATCGGTTGCCACGGAATTTTGATGTGATCATAAGTCCGTCGCAATCACGTAGCGTACGCGGATACTCGCCGGGTAAAATTAATAGACAGCCTCACTCCATAGCCCCGACCAAGTGACTGTAGGAGAACCCCGTCGCCGAAAGCATCCGTCCGGGTGCTCGCGGTAGCGGTGTTCCGCCTTAGTGCACTTCGTCGACGGTATCGGGGGTGCGGCAGTCTACTGAAGTTTGCGACGAGCATTCGATCATGATGTTGGGAATCTTGTAGAATTGCCCGACTTGATATTGAAAAGAGTTTTCGATAATGAGACTAAAATACGGGGTTTATAATTGTTAGGCATGTGATGTCTAAGGAATTCATTGGTTTAGGCATGCGATGTCTAAAAAGGTTGCGAATTCCAACTATTGTAGTTTTACACTTTCTTTTCTGTGACCGTAAGTGTAATATATGATATCGCCGGTTTCTTTGCTATATGTCAATGACAATTGGGATGCGCATATTTACTTACGTTGATGACATGTGATGTTATGTGTTGCTGGATATGTTATATTGGATCGTCGTGTTTGAATAGCCGGGGGTTTTTATGTGAGATGAGTGTTTTTTCATTTTCATTCATGTAAAAACTTGTATGTAATATTCTTTTATTAGGGCACTTCCAGGTTGCGGAAGATGTCACCCTTTGTATATTATTTACTTTTCCGCACTAGGATAGACCCAAGGAGGGGAGCACAAGTAACCGGGTTCTGGAGTCAAGTGGGAGACCAACTCGAGGAGTCGAGTCCGGGTCTCCTAACTCTAGAATTGGTAGGGTTGCTTGCCGCTCTCGTAGGGGTCTAGGGGTGTGGGTTTGGCTATTCATCGCGACCGTGGAATCCGTGTTTTATACTGGCTCGTATTAAAACACGGACGTCCTAGTATATCCAATATTTCATATGATTCTTCTGCTGCGATATCTGTGATGTGATCATGTGATGTTCTGTGATAGATACAGTATATAGTATATATGACATATTATATAGATGTTACTTATGTTTTACACCCGCGCTAGCCCTGCCCCGCTCTGTCGTTAGTTACCTAACCTAACGGTGCACGAGGGGACATCAAGGCGAATGCGGATGGCATAAGTGTACGTCGTATTTATCTGTGATGTTTAGGTACTTAAATGATGGGATTTCATTAATGTGATTAATGAAAATAAAAGAAACCTAAGATGTTGTAGAATCGAATTTCAAAATAAAACAGGTAGCTACAGTTCTTGCTTTGCGCAGCGGTATATGTGATATATCCTGCACCTTATTCGATGAGGAAAGGACCGAGATCCCTTTACCGGGAGTGACTCCTTTAGCAATAACTGGCAGATGCTACACACTCGGTTAGTCTTTTTGATTGCTTTTAAGAGTTTTTGCTTTGCACAGTGATATATATATGATATATCCCGCACCTCATTCGACGAGGAATGGACCGACGATCCCTTCACCGGGAGTGACTCCTTTAGCAAAACTAGAAAAGCCTCAAAAGCAATCCATTTTAAAATTATTTGATTCTACAACGATATCAAGTTCATTACGCAATAGGTTTTCAGAAAAACCTGTCGTAGCCCTCCGTCATTTCAGATACGTACTAGTTAGTATTCGTGCTGCGGTTGTTTGGCCTCCGTCAAGGCGTAGTGTACGGTAGCTAACTAGTGCTTATCTGCTAGCATATGATGCGATTGGATTAGGGTATTCGTACGGCGTTGTTTGGCCTCCGTCAAGGGTCGTGCGGGTGGGTTTAATTCAATCAGGAAATGACGGGTTGAACTTGACTAGCGGACTATGGGTTGTTTGGCCTCCGTCAAAGTCATAGGACGCTAGGGGCAAAATATTATCGGGAATTTCAAGTGTTGAAATTTGCAATGAGATTGCATACCTTCTAAGAGATAGTTGGATCCCGATACCCGCTGCGAGTAAGAGTTACTCCTGGGAAAGTTTTATACATTACAATTAGCCGATCAAGTAGGTGTCTAGAAAGGCGTCAACGGGGTTACGCCTCTGGGAAAACGAGGTTTACATTAATTAGGTTCGTGCGAAAGCACGGGGGACCTCCCTCAAAGTACCGACACTGGCCTGGCTGAAAGATTGGCGAACTTGTAGTGTATAATTAATCCCGGCTAGTCTTTCCTTTTAGGGTTTGAAGGAAGATTTGATAAAAAGCAGAGGGAGCCATCCTGATTAGATAAAATAATAACCAATCTATTCTTGCAAGAGCGCACGCTGAGTGTTTTCTTCTCTCTCTCTCCAGTTAGCGACCATATCACGCCTTAATCAAGATAATAATACGTATATTTGACCGAACCCGCTTGTTATACTGAGCTGGGGAATGTTGGTCCCACTCCAACTTATAATTGTTATAAGACAGAGCAGGAAATAGGGGAATACCAGATTTCCCATGCCGCCCAAACGAAGAAAGTGCATGTTGATGCATCATCTTCGGGTGCGTTCGTTACAGAGAACTATTTCTCAGTATCCTTTACGTCCTGGGTATGTGATACCAGATCAGGATCCCAGATATGTAATCTGTTACATAGGGCTACAGAAAGGTAGAGAGCTGAGAATGGGTGATAAGTTTCATGAGGCATAAATCGGGGCAAGTGTTGCAGCCAAGTCTGTTGGTCACTGTCACCCTGTATTCCAAATACATTGATTCTGAACGAATGTTATTAGATACCGAACCTGATATACAAAATCATATCAATCTCTTTATCAGTAAAGAAATGATAAAATTTTGTATATCAAAAGTTGATCGGTTCAGGTACGTTATCTAAAAGCATTGATGTTCTAAATCAAACTACAGTTCTTTAGTATACGGAACACACACAAGAGGAAGAGTTCAGAAATGAACGAATCCTTCTTGAGGTATTGTAGACTAGGTCATATCAATGCGACCCGACTAGCTGAAGTTACATTTAGATGCATATTTAAATCAGTTTGAATTTACATCTCATGAAACTTGTGAGTCATGTCACAAAGATAAAATGACCTCAGCTCTGTTTATTGGAAACAGAGAAAGAGTTAGTAAACTCTTGGGACTGATACATGATGATGTATGGAAGGTCCCCTGTCTAAACATGCCAAGACCGGTTCTTTGTACTTCATTACATTCTCTGATAATCTCTTTAGATTCAGTCATATGTTTCTGTTGAAACATGAGTCCGAACCTTTTGAGATATTCACAGAATATAAGATAGAAGTAGAGAACCAAAATACGGGTATAAGTATTATGTCCTATGATGTGATCAGGGAGGAGAATACTTGAGCACGGAATTCTTGGACTATTCAAAAGGAGAATGAGATTCTCTCTCAGCATTACTCCTCTGTATACACCATAGCACGATGGTATATCGGGGCGGAGCAATCACACCTTATATGATAAGGTGTGCTCTATGATGAGTACTACTTAGTAACCTATTTCCTTTTTAGGAGTTATGCACTTGAGAAGCTGCATACCTATTGAATAGGGTTCAAATCAAATCAGTTGCCTACCGCTTCATATGTGATATGGAAAGGGAAGAGCCTATATCTTAAGTTAGTTAAGATTTGGGGTTGTCCGGGCTATGTTTAAAAGCAAAATCCGGACAAGCTCGAGGCAAGGTCTGTTATGTACAACTGGAAAGGTTCCAGCTATACAAATTACAGCAGATGACTTGGTAGAACCAAAGGATTCAATAGTAACCAACGAACCTCAACCTCTTCGCCGATCTAGTAGGGTTCTTCACCCACCTGAGAGATACTTCGATTTCTCTATGACAGTGGGAGCGAGGATTGCATCATGAGATGATGACCCAACTAGTTTCGAGCTGTCCATCAAGAGTGGGACTCTGTAAGAATGGCTGGATGCTTAGCGATCTGAGATGGAATCCTTATACACCAACAAAGTATGGACTTTGGTTGCGATATCTGAAGGGTTAAATCCCTATCAGGAGCAAGTATATCTTGAGAAGATTACTTGGTGTAAATGGAAAAGTTGAGACTTTCAAAACTAGACTTGTTAAAGGTTTGCATCAAATGACCAGGTGTAGATCATGATGAAACTTTTTCTAAGGATCTATGCTTAAATCCATCCAGATCCTACTTACCATGGCTACATACCATGACAACGATATCTGGTGGTTGGGTGTCATGACAGCTTTTCTAAATGATGTTTTAGAAGAGGGAGTCTATAAGTACACAGCCAGAGGGCTTCGTAGACAGTGGGAGCAGCGGAAACGTGTACAAGATGCTTTATAGGATAAAGCAGGCATTGCGGAGTTGGAACATCTGTTTTGATGTGTTAGTCAAAGAGTTTGACATCATCAAAATGGTAGATGAACCTTGTATAAACAAAAAGGTAGTAGGGAGTATGGTGGCGATCCTCGTAGAGTACGTGGATGACATACTCTTGATAGGGAAGGAGTTTCCTATGCTACGCTCGATCAATCTCCGCTTATCACAATGATTCTCCACATAGGATCAAACAGATACCTACTAAATCCTGGGTTTTGGATTTATGAGATAGATCTAAATGGATATTAGGACACTCACTAGTTGTAGTGAGATTGTATCAGTTGATCCTGGGAAGAATCACTGGAAGTGTTCCAGGGTGATAAAGACGACTGAGTGTCAGTCACAGGCATTGTCTTTACCCTCAACAAAGGGGACGGTATGTTGGAAGAGTTCCAAGCTAGATACCATGACATACTTGACGATTAAAGGCAAGATACATCGCTACTTAAGATGCTACCAAAGAGGCAGTCTGGATGTATACATGTTCATGAGATGAACTTAGTTCCTCCCATTGTGTGACAATGGAGTTGTGGCTTATGCTAAGGAACGTCCGACCCATCAGTGATCTAGACATATTCTAAGGCAGCATCACCTGATCATGGGGATGGTTGATCTCCAAGGAGATCGAGGTTTGGAAAGTAGACTCAGAGGACAACACAGCGGATCCACTCATAAAGGCCTATTCCCAGATAGAGATTTTTATGGGATGGTTGAGTATGAGATACTACAACCACTGCTATAAGATGGCCCTAGTGCAAGTGGGAGATTGTTAGTTATATGTATGCCCTAGAGGCCATTGCTATACATAGGATGTATATTGTAGTGGATGCTGGGACATATATAGGGAGGACTTTCTTGCTCGACATGATAGTATGCTATCTGGTTACTCTTTACCATAACGTGCACACTGATTGTCTCTCTGTTACATGTTGGTAAAGCCCTTAGGATGTGTACTTGACTATCAGGACTATGATGCGGATCATACTAGTGGGGACATGGTAGTCCATAAGTACATCCTTCAAAGTCCCTAGTCGTGGGTGTATCGAGAAGGGGCATCGATATACCAGAGTAGACTAGCGTATACCTTCTCCACCCATACAGATGGGCGATGGATGATCCCATATCCATTGGTGTTTGACATCGGAGATGATATACGGGTGCTCAGTGGAGACTGGGTACACTGGACGGACTCGCCGAGAACTCCCAGATGGTATTATACCTTACGTCAGATGGCAGTTCTCTGGTGACACTGGTACAGAGTAGTCTGTTGACCCGAGATCGTCATAGAGTCTTGTGTGGTTCCCACTGTGCTTTGATTTCCACCTTACCACGTCCAAGAGGGCATGCAAAACGGTGGTTTTTGGGTACAGTCCCGAATCACATGGAGGCAATGAGCGATAGGAGGGGATTCGTCTCTCCCGGTATAGGGGATTGATGTTGCGCTGTGTTCGATTGGCTATAACCGGAAATCCCTGGCCAGGGTTGCTGAGATTTACTGGTAAGTGTTACCAGTAGTTTCTCGAACTGTTATAGACCTCATAACGACACGACTTATCGAGCTATTGGGGTCTGACGTTTGCCACCCCTAGGCGAGATATGCGACATATCAGACGATCAGACCGGACTGTACGGTAAGTGTTACTGGTTGGATTCATAGGAGGGTGAGCGGGCTTGCTCGTCGATCTTCTCATCGCTCAATACCCGGGTGGCCGTTACGTTTAGCAGACCGCTTGCGGCTTGTGGTTGTTTGATATGATCATCACCTGCTGCCGGCGTATTGACGAGTCTTTAGAGTCGTACACAGAGGTTTCCTGGCTCAAGCGAAACGAAATAGGAGCGCATATGAGATATGTGCGGGATCGAGAATAATGCGTGTATGTGATACCGTATTCTATTCTCGCGATGAATGTATCGAATGGTTATATGCGATATAACCTAGGTATCGAATCGAGGGTTGATTCGATAAGCCGATACATTGGATACTAGTCTGTTATATGCGATATGACCGGATCGTTAAATCAAGTGTTGATTTGATGATTTAATGCATAATTATATATTTGATATATTACTTTGCATTAACTATTATTGGTTCACTTTAAATGGATTTTCTTTCTTGAAGTTCACAAGTTGTATATGTGATATACTTTTGTGCACTTGATTGTATCATGTTTGATGATACATGCTTAGTTGAGTTTGTGTAAAGATTAAACCATGGTTATTTAAATGGTTAGGGTTTTGTTTTTCATTTTCTTATTCATTTATTTACTTGTTTATTCATTTTGGAAAATGATAAGCATAAAGAGAAAATGGTGGCTAACGTTGTTTGTTGTTGAAGCTTAATGAAGCTTTGACTAAGCCACCATTTTGTCTCATGCTTAACCCTAACCATTCCACTTAACCCTGGTCTATTCTCTACACTTGACCATGGTTGGATTATGATAAGTATTCTCATTATTTTCTTTTTGCAAAAGAACTTATCATAATATTATCATCATCTTCTTCTTCTTCTTGAAGAAGAAACCTTCCTCCATCAATGGAAACTCTTGAAAATGAGTGAGAAATCCAATTCTAAAGTGAACCCACTTCCTATTTCTTCATCCTCTACCTCTTTCCAAGTAGTAAAGTGTGTTTTCTTCACATGTTTCATGACTTGGTGAAGTGGGAGCTTGATCTTGTGATGCCACGACGTAGATCATCTTCGGCACGAAGCCGACGACCTTGCCCGCCCATTTCTCCGATGAAGCCGACGCTAGAGCCCGGGTTTCCATTTGGACAGCGAGGAGACTTCATTACAGAGCTATGGAGGTGGAGGACCGGATCTACAAAGGTTGTATTTCCCTTTACACTTAGTTAAGTAGTTAACTAGTTGCTTGTTTCGCCTAAACTTCTAGCCAATGATCTAGTCTAGGGTTTCTCGGCACCGTAATTTTTGAAATTGGCATGGTTGATGCCTTGTGTGGCCTCTTGAGAGTGCCTAGGAACCCTACAGCATTTGTATTCAGTGGGAATACAAATGCGGGCATGTATATGTAGTAGCGGGGTTTTCCTGTAATTTATTACGGGAGTATTCTGAAGTTGCCAGTTTGCATTCCGTTCCGGCCGGTTTTTCTTTGTTCCTTCACAGCCGGATTTTTGTGATGGAGGGGGTTATTTGCATGTTTGCAAATAACTTGTTGTGGAGGGGGTTTCTTGTATTTGTGGCTTCTATCATCATGAGATGCTTTATACATCATTTCTTTATGATTAGAGTTGATCTTCAGTTGATATGACTTTGTTATCATGGTTTTTGGGTATGGTCACCATTCACCTTTTCCTACTCTCACCTCCCTTCTTGTGTTAGTTTTTTCCTCCACCATTTGGTTGGAGGAGGGGCTGGCCACAAATGAGAGGAGAGAATGAGAGAGTTCATTTTCATATGTGTGGGAAATTATCATTCATCTCATTCTATGTTTGCAAAGAGACTAGCTTCATTTTGACATTGCTCCTTTTTCATTCTCCTCCTCATTCCTCCATGGCAACTTCACAAACCCCAAAGAGACAAGCCACTACACTAGACCTACAGTGCCCTTGGACGCGTCGGCTTGCTAACTTCGCGCCCGAGTTGCCTCGGTCAAGAGGTGGGAGCCCGTAAAAGAATCCGGCTACGTGGTGCCCTTTCCGACGAGGAGGTGACGGACGGAGATTCCGTGGGAGATCGGAGTGGAGACGAAGACCGGAGGACACGGATCGCTCGGTATATCTCTCACCCCATCTCTAGTTAGCTAGTATAGGTTAATGGTTACGATCCGGGTTTTATTGTCCGCGGTAGCGCCAGTTTAAAAGTTAAGAAAAATTTTTGATTCCGCATTTTGGCCTCGAGTAGACGGCCGGGACGCTGCCGTAGCGCAACATGGTATCAGAGCCACGCCATTAACCTAGTCTAGCTTGCTCTAACGTGTTTACAAGTTTGATCGAACGGATTTTCCGAAAACCCATTTTCATTTGCACAGTTTTCTGTCGAAATTTTTTTGGCTCTAAAAATTTTTCAGTATATTACAGTGACATGTGCAGGGAATTCTAAGCATTCTGTGAAAATTTGGTCGCGTGATCTCACTATTCCACCGCGGAACCGCGGCCAAACCCACATATTTGCGCGGTTCCGTGGCCATTTTTACTATTCATTGGACCAAATTTTTGCACTGAGCTCCTGGGTTGAAAATGGGGTTTTTGGAATAATCTTTTTGGGCCTAGACTCTCTCTCTTTAAGTGCTACAGTAATGCTTGGGGCCCACTTCGATAAATTTGATCGATCGAAAAGTTTAAACAAATTAGTTCACAGTATTTACATTATATCTGCGGCCGTGAATGTCACTTGATCGGAAAATCCTGTCTAACTGCTATAGCCCGGTTAGACGGATTTGCGAACGTGACATTGACGTTGATGTTCTGTGATTGTGCTGCGTTGTTGCGGATCGGTCGTGGGGGATAGCCTGGTTGCAGTATTAGTACAGTTTTGTTGTATTATGTACATTTGATATTGCGGAGCGAGCGTCCGACATATGGACTGCCGTCACTGCCTGTTTGTATTATTCTTTTGGGGCACGACCAGGTTGCTGTCGATGTACCCGTTGTATGTAAATTTTACTTTCTGTACAAGGATTACCCCGCGGAGGGGTGCACAGATAGCCGGGTTCTAGAGGGCAACGGGCCCGCATCTCATGGCATTGAGACAGAGGGGCTTCACTCTAGAATTGCCGGGCTATTCGCTGCACTCTTAGGGGGTATAAGATTGACCCAGGAGGGGTGCCCAAGTTACCGGATTCCGTGAAGTGCTGGGTGGTCCATTCACGTTGCTGAAGGGGGCTGCCTCGCTTCAGGTTTTGGCGGGTAACTTGCCGCGCCCGTAGGGTTCTAGGATTTCATTGCACAGGCTATCCACACGATCAGGGGAACGTCGGGTTTCAGCAGCGGCTCTGTGAAACCCGGGGATCCCAGATATCTGTATTGTTCTGTGATACTCTACATTTCTGTGATGTTGCATTTTATCACGCCTTGAGCGAAATATTATATATTGATATATATACTAGTAGATGTTGTATATGTTTTGCATCCGCGCTAGTCCAGTCCCCACTCTGTCGTTAGTTAAGTAACCTAACGGGTGATGACGGGACCCAGTGGCGAATGCGGATGGCATATACGTACATCATTATTTTCGTTCTTTTATGGTGTGATCAATTGATGGGACTGCGTTGGTTCGGATCAATGCAAGATAAACAAACCTATTCTGATGTTGTTGGAACATTTTTCAAAAAGCTGTTATTGCAACGACGTTCACTTTTGTTTTGCACAGTGGTATTCAGTTGGAATATCCTGCTCCTCAGTCGACAAGGCAAGGGCCGAGATCCCTTCACCGGGAGTGACCCCTTGGACAGAAGTTTGCGTCAGGGCAATAACTTCACTATAGCCGATTACTTTTACTTTGCATCGTGGTATTCAGTTGGAATATCCCGCACCTCATTCTACGGGGAAAGAGCCGAGATCCCTTCACCGGGAGTGACCTCTTTAGCAAAGGTTTTTGTCACTATATTTTTATAAAAAGTTATGCAGTTCCTTCAACGATATCAAGTTCATTACGTTAAAGGTTTTTCGCAAAAAACCAGCCGTAGCCCTCCGTCATTTCCTACGGGTATTATTTAGTATTCGTGCTGCGTTTGTTGACCTAGTCAAGATGTAGTGTTCGGTAGCTAAGTGGTACTTGTTTGTTGCATAAATCGGATTGGTTAGGACAGTCGTGCGGCCTTGTTGACCTAGTCAAGGACACGTACGGGTGGGTTTAATGCAATCCAGAATAATGACGGGTTGAACTTGACTGGCGGTTTATGGTTTGTTGACCCAGTCAAGGTCATAAGCCGCTTGGGGTAAAATCCACATCGGGAGTTTCTAAAGAAACTGAAACTTGCCAGGCATGCGCATACCTTCTGGAGTATGGTGACTTGAGTGGATTCCGTCAAGTTATCATGCGATGATAGTTGGATCCCGATTCCTACTGATGAGTTGGTTTACTCCTCGGGTGATCCCGACTAATTCTTCTTTTAGGTTTGGAGAAGAATTTGAAGTTACAGTGGGAGGTTTCCTGATTAGATAAAGTGATAACCATTCTGATCTAGGTTAGAGTGCACGCTGAGTGTTTCTTTTCTCTCTCTCTTTGGCAGCGACCATTGACCCGACCCTAGATTATGACTCAGTGACCAAGTTAACCGAACCTTCTTATAAGACCGGCTTTTGGATTGTCAGAGTTGCAGACCTCTTTGCCACTCCTACTTTTACCTTTTTCTCAAGGACACCCCGTATTACTACGAACGTCCACTTCCATTGGACAAAACCATTGTATGGTTATATACGAACTCGAAGGAATTCGAGGATGGTTTCCGGTTCTGGAGAAAACGAATAGGACTATTCGGTTGTCTTTTCCTTTCACCTTCTCTCATTGCGAGTACTCCTTGGTTTAGGAGATAGTACACCTATTACACAAATTGGATAGTCTTCTTCCAAACCATAGGTAGGTGCCGACCGGTAAGGAATGAAGAAAACAAATTAGCCTAAATGGTGTACAGAAGGTATTAAGTTAAGACAAAGAAAGGGATTAGTAAGAGGGCAAAGTAAATTGCGACTGCTATTCACGACCGAACCAAGTATTTCTTCGCCAATCCTAAATCACCTTTGTATTTCTCCAGGACACTCCGTATCGCTACGAAGATCCCAAGTTTATTGGATAATCCATCGTATGGTTATATACGAACTTGAAAGGAATTTGTTCCAGTTCGGGGTTGGATCCTGATTTAGGAGAAATAGGAATAAGGTTCATTCGGTTGTCTTTTATCTTCACCTTCTCTCGCATTGCAAGTGCTCCTAGGATTAGGACAGCACACCCATTATGCTTATTGGATAGTCTTCTTCCAAAGCATAGGCTGGTGCCGAACGGTAGGGAAGGAAGAAAACCATTTGGCCTAAAAGGGTGTACAGAAGGTAATGACTAAAGACATATAAAGGGATTTGGAGAGATGGCAAAGAATTATACGGTTACAGTTGTGAATCTGGATAATGGAAGAGGCATTACTAAGAATACCGGGATACCCCATCGAAACATTTCAATGTTTCAGTTTCACTGTGTACTGTTAAAAGAAAACTGATTTCCCAATTAGACACTTGCTCCAGGGTATGTATTTACCAGGTATGATTCTCACATCTGTATGGTTTTACAGATGATGAGTGCGAGTAAGTTATTCGGAATTAGGTGATCATCCTCATTATATCGGGATTCGTTGTAATTGGTGATATTTGAGGAAATCGCCTGGGCTGTTTGCCGGTCGGCAAATATTTGGTTTTGAATATCCGTTGTTGTGCACCAATTTCAAATTGATATATCTGTACGTCTATTTTTATAGAGTGAGATGTACCTTTTTGAAATTATGTCTATGACATTTACCTATATAAGTGGATGGTTAGGTAAGAAGCATTAAACGGCGGTGTAATTCTTCTTAACCATAAGTACAGTTTTCAACCTACGACACACAGTGAATGAGTTATCAGACTCCGGGGACTTATACAGAGTATTGTATGTTGTCCAGTATCCATTAGGACAGAGGGGATGTTCCTCGTACTATATTCAGTTTACTTATGACTTCTCTGGTTTTAGACAGGTGTTTCGTAGAAACACAGGGTCTGAGTTTTGAGAAGTTATAGGTATGAGAATAAAGTAGAGAACCAGATATTGCAAGTATCGGGATTCTTCAAGGTGATCGAAGATGTAGATACTTGTGAATGGTATTCAGTTGATAGTAATGATTAAGAGAACTAGCTTCTCTTTCAGGTTACTCATAATTAGGAAGTACTCCTAAGTTGAGTAACGCTGATCGGCCTGTCTTCTATTTAGTTGACATGCACTGGAGACAGCTGCATGATTTGAATCTGGTTCAATTAAATCAGTGCCTCTGTTTCTGTATTGGATATAGAACAGTTCATATCTTGACATTGTTAAGGTACAGGGAGTTGTCCGACTTATGCTTAAAACCAGACTCCGGATAACTCAAGGCACGTTTCTGTAATGGCTGTTTGTGGGTTGACCCAGGCTATGACGAGGGTTGACTTTCTACCATCTGGAAGATCAATAGTGATATTGTTCTTCACTCGCCACATTTTTAAAAGAAATGGATTTTTTAGAAAACAGTAGTGGGAGTATGGTAGAACTGGAAGTGATTCCAGAACCGCAAACGATTACTGAAGATTTGATAAGAACCTAAAGATTCAATCTGGTTTGACATTCCATTGGCCACTCCGCAGATAAAGTGGGTAACCTCAGGCATTCGAGAGGTACTTCGGTATGCTCAAGGACGGTGGCAGGGAGGTTCTTGTTTACCCAGACTTGCCATTGTTGTTGTTCCAGACTGTGAGATCCGGCAGGAGGATGAGTATAGCGTCATTCTAAACTGGCTTTAGAAGTATATGTCTATATGACTCTGCCAGAGGGTTGTCGTAGTCAGTGGGAGCAACGGAAGCACAGTGGGCAAGAGGCTTATGTCTATTTATAGACTTAAGCAGATATAGCGGAGATGGATCATCTATTTCTGATGAGACAGTCATAGGTTTGACTTCATCAGAATAGGGGATGGATCTGTTAAGAAGATAGTAGGGTATGATGTCCTGGTATTTGGATGACATACATAGAGTAGGAAGTGATATTCCTATACTACAATCGGTTATTCTTTGGTTGTCACACAGTGGTTTCTCCATATAGGACTTGGATATTATATCAGACATTCTGGTTACTGGATCTATGGTTTTAGATCTAGATTTGGGTGGTTTCCCAATCTGGGTACTTTGACAGCATTCTATGAGTATTTAGAATGGACGACTCCTGGCACGGGAGTGTACCTGCAGGTGATGGAGTCACCCTCTCTAAAGGTGTCTTACAGACTAAATGGGAGAGGGATGTGCATGATTGGCAGATCACTTGCTTAGGCAATTGAGTCAATCATGAGATGTCAAGTACCACACCATATGTTGTTCTTGCAGGAGATGCAATAAGTTGATATTAATCCAATCCTGGTGAAACAATCGGAAGCAGCTTTAGAACATAAGTGAATGTTCTAGTGATTTGATAACGGCAACCTCCTTTACGAGACGATTATCATTCCAGGCTTCCAAGGTGACCTGGATGGCAGAGTGGCTGTCAGAGTTATAGTTTTCCCTCTGACGAGGGGCAGTAGTTTGGACAGCTGGTCCAAGAAGATACTGAGGGAAGGCATGGTGCAGGATACTGATTAAGTTCAGTTGACGATACAGTCTAAGAAGTTTGGATTTGGAGTTCATTTATAAGCTAGGTCCCATCAAACATCCAGACATATTCTAAGATAGGTATTGCTCATTTCGGGACATGGTTTTCTCCGCGAACTTGAGATATAGAGAGACATAGAAAGAAACATCACAGCGGATCCACTCACTGAGGCTATTCCTCGAACGCAATAGTTTCACGAACGAGCTTTGTGAGACTGACTAGCAGAGGAGTTGGGTGTTCGGTATCACACGGGCTGTGAGTATGCGATATCGCAATAATTAGCCTTGAGTGCAAGTGGGAGATTGTTGGAGATAGTGCCCTCAGAGTCAATTATTGGATCACAGGCACGTGATTGCAATGATTGAGGGAGGACCTGTCCCTGTAGGACATTCTTACTCAAGATGATAGTATGCTATCTGGTTTATCTTTATCATCGTGTACTGCTTTAGGTGACCTTACGAGTCGCTATTACTCGTTGATAGAGCCGCTAGGATTGTTGCTTGACTACCAGCAGTATGAGGGCGATCATATACGTGAGAGCTGGAGTCTATAAGCACATCCTTAAAAGGTCCCCAATCGTGGGAGTTTCGAGACTGGGCATCGATACTCAATTAGTAGACTAGTATATACAGTCGAGACCCCGACGAGGGGCGGTGGCCGGTCACACAAGCCATTGGTGTCAGTTGGTTCACCTAAGATGTATACAGGTGCTCATTGGGTTATGAGTACACCGGACAGGACTCGCCGGGAACCTGCTAGTTGGGATTATACCAGACGTCAGATAGCAGTTCCCTGGTGACATGTGTACAGGTTAGTTCATCGACCTGAGATCGTCATTTGTCTCGTGTGAGTTCCCACTGTACTTTGATTACTACCCTACCACGGCTCAAAGGAGTCGTGCAAACAGGTTTTAGTTGGGTACAGTCCCGAGCCATATGGAGGCAGTGAGCGGATCTGCAGGGGTTCGTCTCTCCCGGTATTGGGGGTGAGGTCGCACTGTGTCTAGGAGATCCATTACACAAAGCCCTCGGCCGAGGCAGGAGATTCACTGGTAGGTATTCCAGTAGTATCTCAGGGTGTTCTGGGCTTCACTCCGACACGACTTGTACCGCTTTTGGGGGTCTGACTTTTACCAACCCCCTAGGCCCGCCATGCGATACTCATAGACGAACGGACCGGACTGTATAGATATTGTCACTGACAGGCTTAGTAGGGTGTCAGGATGAGTGCGCTCATCGACGTCCCTTTTGGTCAATAGCTGGTAGCCCGTCACGTATGGCTAATACCTCTGACGTGCTAGTGGTTAAATCCACAGCCATAGTATTGACGAGTCTTTAGAGTCCACCACACTCAGTTACTCAAGTTTCGGGTGAAACGCTGTAGAGGCTGTATGGAGATATGGCAGGGTTCGATCAGATACGTGCGGTATTGCACGGATCGTGATCGGACGGATTTTACTAGCCGGCTTTAGTTTAAGCCGGATCCTAGTATTAGATAGTGTTGTTTTGTCTCTTTGCATTTGTATTCAGTGGGAATACAAATGCGGGCATGTATATGCAGTAGCGGGGTTTTCCTGTAATTTATTACGGGATCAGTATTCTGAAGTTGCCAGTTTGCATTCCGTTCCGGCCGGTTTTTCTTTGTTCCTTCACGGCCGGACTTTTGTGATGGAGGGGGTTATTTGCATGTTTGCAAATAACATGTTGTGGAGGGGGTTTCTTGCATTTGTGGCTTCTATCATCATGAGATGTTTTATACATCATTTCTTTATGATTAGAGTTGATCTTGAGTTGATATGACTTTGTTATCATGGTTTTTGAGTATGGTCACCTTTCACCTTTTCCTACTCTCACCTCCCTTCTTGTGTTAGTTTTTTCCTCCACCATTTGGTCGAGGGAAGGGCCGGCCACAAATGAGAGGAGGGAATGACAGAGTTCATTTTCATATGTGTGGGAAATTATCATTCATCTCATTCTATGTTTGCAAAGAGACTAGCTTCATTTTGACATTGCTCCTTTTTCATTCTCCTCCTCAATCCTCCATGGCAACTTTACAAACCCCAAAGAGACAAGACACTACACTACACCTACAGTGCCCTTGGACGCGTCGGCTTGCTAACTTCGCGCCCGAGTTGCCTCGGTCAAGAGGTGGGAGCCCGTAAAAGAATCCGGCTACGTGGTGCCCTTTCCGACGAGGAGGTGACGGACGGAGATTCCGTGGGAGATCGGAGTGGAGACGAAGACCGGAGGACACGGATCGCTCGGTATATCTCTCACCCCATCTCTAGTTAGCTAGTATAGGTTAATGGTTACGATCCGGGTTTTATTGTCCGCGGTAGCGCCAGTTTAAAAGTTAAGAAAAATTTTTGATTCCGCATTTTGGCCTCGAGTAGACGGCCGGGGCGCTGCCGTGGCGCAACAAAATGATCCTGTGGTTCATGCTGAATCAAGTTCAGGTGGTAGGGATGACCCCGTTGTCATACCCGGAACTATAGAACAAGCATTATTTCAATGGCTTCAAAGGCAACTTCAGGACAAGGATGAGAAGATGGACAAGGTCCATCTAAAGTCGACGAGCTGGAAAATGTCATGGCGGATATCACGACCCAACTCGCCCGATTGCAATTACAGCAAAATCAAATTTTGGTTCGTGAGCTGGGGATTGATATCCGGAAGCAGCCGACCGATGCTCCCTCCAGCCCGAGAGCGGAACACCTTTGTGAAAAACGAACGCGATCAGCCTCCAGTCCCTCCGATGCGTAAACTGAATGTGGTAAGCGGACAGTAGGAGAACTAAAGGCTGGTCGTCCTCGGGGTTCAGCATCAGTAAGGGCACCTACTCCATTGGTGAGAAAGAAGAAGGTATACTCCTTCAGGAGGGATGAGGTCCGCAAAATATTCGCGGACGCCTTGAACAACGGCATGCAACTGCCTGTTCCAAAGAGGCCACATGAAATGAATATGACCGGCAATCCCATATACTGCCCATATCATAGAATGGTGAGTCATACCATCGAAGACTGCTATATTTTCAAAAATTGGGTGGAGAACCAATACAAACATGGGAAAGCCCCACAGTGGTCAGATGTATCGATGAGCCACAGAGCTATGGTCAACAACACAACTCTGCCAAGACCAAAGTTCAAGGAGCTGGGATAAGCAATCTGACCACCACGTCGTTAAACTGGGAACAGTCGACCACCACGTTGTTAAACTGGGAATAATCGACCACCACGTCATTAAACTGGGAACAATCGACCTCTAAGTCGTTAAACTAGAAATGTAAAAAAATATATATGTGTAAATAAACAAAAAATGTGTAAACAAAAGAAAAATAAAGAAAAGCTGAAATGATGGGGCAACTCGCAATAAAAATCAGCGAGTAAAATAAAGATCAAAATAAAGCCGAAATGATAGGGCAACCGCGAATAAAGCCGAAATGATGGGGCAATCGCGATCTTCGCGATAAGAAAAGCTGAAATGATAGAGCAATCGCGGTAAAACAAAAACGAAAACAAAAAAAAAACAAAACAAAGGCGAATGATGAGTCGCTCCTGGTATCATATTCTAGTGCAGCGATGCAGACGCCAACCAAAATCCAATTTCTCAAAATTCTTCCGGCCCTACGGTTGGTCCAAAAGTTGACCATCATATACAATCCACGGGGTCAAATAATTCTCATCATACCCATGCCCCACCGCAATCACCAGTTACGCGGCTGGTCTCCGCCTTTGGAATTATGCTTCATTGGAAAGACCCACTCATGTGTCCTCACGATGCATAAGGAGAACAAACCGTCGTGTGATCCTTACGACTCACCAAGGAAAAACACACTTGGGGGTCCTCATGACTCCCAAGGAGAAAATACACCTATGGGATCCTTACGACTCATAGGGAGAAAATGCTTTTATGGGACCCTCACGGCCCATAAAATTGAAAAGCCTTAGATAATAGGGATCTAAACCTGTCTTCTAAGCCCTCGCTCCCCAATCCCTAAGTAGCGAATGATGAGTTGCTCCTGGTACCATATTCCAGTGCAGCGATGCAGACGCCAACCAAATTCCAAACGCAGATCCCAATGGCGAATGATGAGTCGCTCCTGGTACCATATTCCAGTGCAGCGATGCAGACGCCAACCAAATTCCAAATCGCATACCCCAACGGCGAATGATGAGTCGCTCCTGGTACCATATTCCAGTGCAGCGTTGCAAACGCCGACAAAGTCCCGAAATTTTCCCGACCCTACGGTCTGGATCACACATCCTGCAAAACTGTATACAATCCACGGGCGTAAAACAACCCCAATCTCTCCCAAGTCCTACCGATGAGACCATATTCAAAGTCCCACCAAAATAAAGAAAAAATAAATTTTAAAAAAATGGTATGTCCACAAGAAAAATGGGCACGGATGAAAACCTGAAAGGGCTCCGTGAGTAAAAACAGCAGGACTGCCGGTGAGTTTGTGAAAACCCGAAAGGGCGCAAACTCATGAAAAGTGATGAAATACACTCATAAAGTCCTCTCGACTTTGTGAGGAGAAAATCCCCGCGTGAGATCCTTACGACTCACAAAGGAGCAACACACTTAGGAGTCCCCACGACTCCTAAGGAGAAAATACACCTACGGGATCCTTACGACCCGTAGGGAGAAAATGCTTTGTGAGACCCTTACGGCTCACAAAATTGAAAAGTCTTAGGTGATAGGGACCTAAAAACTGTCTCCTAAGCCATCGCTTCCTGATAAACAAGTGCAAATGATGATTCGCTCCTGGTACCATATTCCAGTGTAGCGATACTGGTGCCAAGCAAAAACCAATTCCCAAATCCTCTCGGGGCAAATGATGAGTTGCTGCTGGCATTATTCCTGTGCAGCAATGCAGATGCCAAACAAAAAAACCAATCCCCAAATCCTCTCATGACAGATGATGATTCGCTCCTCGTACCATATTCCATTATAGCGATGCTGATGTCAACTAAAATCAAACAAATCAAACCAACCAAGTCCGACACCGACACTCCGTACCGGGGAAACGTCACACACAGACACTCCGTCTCGGGGACACGTCAACCAGCCGATACTCCGCCTATGGGAAACGTCAAGCAGACACTTCGTGCCGGGGGCACATCGACAACAGACACTCCGTCTCGGGGACACGTCAGGCATCCGATACTCCGCCTTGGGGAAACATCAAGCAGACACTCTGTGCCGGGGGCACATCGACGACAGACACTCCGTCTTGGGGACACGTCAACCAGCGACACTCCGTGCCGGGGACACGTCAACAAGCGACACTCTGCATCGGGGAAACGTCCAACACAGACACTCCGCATCAGGGAAACGTACGACAACGACACTCCGTAATGGGGAAACGTCAAGCAGACACGCCGTCTCGGGGACACGTCAACCAGCGACACTCCGTGCCGGGGAAACGTCAAGCAGACACTCCGTGCCGGGGACACGTCAACCAGCGACACTCTAGATCGGGAAAACGTCCAACACAGACGCTCCGCATCAGGAAAACGTCCGACAACGACACTCCGTGCCGGGGAAACGTCAAGCAGACACTCCGTGCCGGGGACACGTCAACAAGCGACACTATGCATCGGGGAAACGTCCAACACAGACACTCCGCATCAGGGAAACGTCCGACAAAGACACTCCGTAATGGGGAAACGTCAAGAAGACACTCCGTCTCGGGGACACATCAACCAGCGACACTCCGTGCATGGGAAACGTCAAGCAGACACTCCGTGCCGGGGACACGTCAACAAGCGACACTCTGCATCGGGGAAACGTCCAACACAGACGCTCTGCATCAGGGAAACGTCCGACAACGACACTCCGTGCCGAGAAAACATCAAGTAGACACTCCGTGCTGGGGACACGTCAAGAAGCGACACTGTGCATCGGGGAAATGTCCAACAAAGACACTCCGCATCAGGGAAACGTCCGACAACAACACTCTGTAACGGGGAAACGTCAAGCAGACACTACGTCTCGGGAATACGTCAACTAACCGACACTCTGCCTCGGGGAAACTCACTCCGCCTAGGGGAAACGTCGACCAGCGACACTCCATGCCCGGGGCACGTCTACCAAATTTCTCTGGGCCAGAGAAACGCCTACCACGGACACTCTATCTCGGAGACGCATCAAGCGTCGACCGTCCATGTCGTAAAAAAAGGGCAGAGCATCCCAAAAAGTGGGAACTAAAGCAAGTCGCCTCCACGCAAAAGAAGATCCATCAATTTCATGCACACGACTCACATATGTGGTGTGCATTTATTGATGGGGGGCACTTTGTTGGGGTCAAAATTTGCATCCCGGTTGACCAAGTCAAAGTCAAGGTCAACCCTAAGCCAGGTGGGCCCAAGTCCAAGCAAGTGGGCCAATGCCCAGGTCGAGCCCAAACTCGAAGCGTCCGGCCTTTCGCCATACCAAAATAAAAATCATGTAACAAATAATTTTGATGTAATTTTTGTGCATGAAAGTATGCAAAATAGGCATAAAGCCAATTTTTTGTAAGCCCATGGCTTATGTGCAAAAAGAAATGGCACATGAGCTATGGGATGGGCAAAATGCCATTTTGCCAAGCCCAAGGGGCTATATGTATATATGTAGGCCTATATAAGGCAAAATGATGATGAATAAAGTAACACTTTTCATTCTCTAAAGAAAAAAAACCAAGGGCTTGTGCCACTTTCCCCTTTTTGAAGGTTCCAAACCTTCTTCTTCCTTTTTAATTAAATCAAGAGTTTTACTCTTCTTTTTTCAAAACTAAATAGTTTTTCACCAAAAAACCCATAAAGGGGTACTTGGATATACCATCAGATCTCAAAAAGAAGAGATTTTTTTTTAAAATCCCATATCTCCTGATCTTCAAGATCCAGCAACCAGAGGAGAAAGCAGAAGAACCCCTTTCATCAATCCCAAAACATCTTAGGAGTTTAACTCCACTCTGATTTCTCTTTCAAGAATTTCTGGGGCTAAAAGCCTCTTTTTCTCACCGGCGCCCAAGCGCCCACGTGCCGACGCGTGGCACTCTAACGCTCAAGCGCAAAGCGCCCACATGCCGACACGTGGTGCGCTGGCACTCCAGCGCTCAAGCGCAAAGCGCCCACGTACCGACACGTAGCGCGCTTGCGCTCAAGCGTCCAGCGCAAGCGCAAAGCGCCCACATGCCGACATGTGGCGCGCTTACGCTCCAGCACCCTGCTCTCAAGCGCAAAGTGCCCACGTCCCGACACGTGGCGCGTTTGCGCTCCAGCGCCCATATGCCGACACGTGGAGCGCTGAGCTCCAGCGCAAAGCGCCCACGTGCCGACACGTGGCGTGCTTGCACTCAAGCGCAAAGCGCCCAAGTGCCGACACGTGGCGCGCTTGCGCTCCAGCGCCCAGCACTCAAGCGCAAAGCGCCCATGTGTCGACACGTGGCGCGCTTGCGCTCCAGCACCCAGCGCTCCAGTGCAAAGCGCCCATGTGCCGACACGTGGCGCGCTAGCGCCTACGCGCACAGCACCTAAGCGCACAGCGCTCAAGGCACTGACCCCACGCGTCCTTTGGGTGCTTTTCCCACTTTTTATATATATACATATATATATACATATGTATACATATGTATACACATACATACTCCACGATACTGTCCCTGTTAGAAAAATATTTCTAACGGGGCGCTGCCCCGCACCCCGCAAGGGGGCTGCTAGCCCCCTTGACCCCAGCCCGCTATCCGGGTAGCGGGACCCCCGTAAAAACTCTGCGAGGCCCCCGATATATCCAAAACCCCTTCAAAGCTCAACACTACACATTGAGTGAGCATAACCAGTTTAACCCGTCAATCGGAGGTTCCCTCGCTCCAAAGGCGAGGGGTAATTAACGGCAGCTTAGTCCGCGGCTGCCGAAGGTTCGGATCCCCACAATCATTAAACCCCAGCCTACCCTAGGCAGGGGGAATCTGTAATGCGCCTGATAAGCTCGCACGTATTCCCATCTCAATGGGGTGACGAAAAACACCCTACACTTTCCTTGAAAATATGATTCATAAGTGGCATAAGATTGATATTTGAATGAATCAAAAAATCCTTCTCTATATAACTTAGTTAACCTTGTCTCATTGATGTGACCTAGTCTACAATGCCATAAGAAAGCCTTATTTATAACTAGAGACTTTCTTTTTAGTGTGTTCTGGACATTGAAAATCTGTAGTTGGTTTAAGACATATATACTGTTATCCAGTGTACCGGACCCAATAAAACTATGATTAAGGTGGATGTTAACAACATCGCTTACAAACATGAAACTATAACCTTTATTTGATAATAAGTAAACTGATATGATATTACACGTTAAACTAAGTACACAAAAATAGTTATGGAAAACCAAAATATGTCCACTCGTCAATCCCATATGATAATCCCGACGGAAACAGCTCCCACGCTAGCTCCGTTGGCAACCTTTAGGGTCATATCACCATCCTTCAGCACTCTACGGTTTCTCAGTGCCTGCAATGAATTGCATATATGAGATCCTGATCCGGTATCCAATACCCAGGAAGTAGAGTTGATTGACAAACAATTCTCAATTACAAACACACCTGAAGTCGAAGCCACAGCTTGCTTCGGTTCCTGGTTATTGGCGTTCCACGCCTTGGAATCTTTCTTCTAGTGCCCTTTCCTATAACAATAGAAGCACTCATCCTTGGCCACTACTGGCACCGCAATCTTTTTCTTTCCCTTCACTCCCACCTTACTAACATCTCCTCTAGGTTTGGAGGCGTCCTTATTCTTCCTTCCTTTGGCCCTAGCCTTGGACCCGGAAGAAGATGCACCGCGAACAAACATAAAGGGTGTTTCCTTTGCCTTCTGCAAGGTGCCCTCTGCACTCCTCAACATGTTAAGGAGTTCTGGAAGTTCAACTTCTTTTCTTCGAATGTTGAAATTCAGAATAAACTGGGCGTAGGTGGAAGGAAGGGACTGGAGAATCAAGTCTGTATAGAGCTCGTTCTCCAAAGTCGTCCCCAGGTCTGCAAGCTCTTCTATATATCCAATAATCTTTAGGACATGTTCTCCTACAGACGATCCGACGGCCAACCTCACCTGAAACAGGTTCTTCGAGGTCTCGTATCTTACTATACGAGATTGCTCCCTATACAGATCCTTTGTATGGAGAAATATGGATTCAAGATCCATATCCCCATGCCTCCTCTGATGTTCATTATTCATCGAGGCATGCACGATGCACTTGGCCTTCGCACAATCTAATTCCCAAGTTTTGTGGATTTCCTTATCCGCAAGACTGGATTTAGGACCAGGGATAGCAGGTGCCTTAGTGGTAAGGACATACCCCAATTTTTCATAAGTCAAAGCCATTTTGAGATTCCGCGGCCAATCTTTATAGTTTGGCCCTGTCAGTATATTTTTCTTAAATAGTAACTTAAGGTCTGTCATGTTATGGGTCGCTGCAATGAGAGAGAGAGGGAACACTTTAGCATGATGCTCTTGCAAGTTTAGAGTAGTTTTTAGTTTATCTAAACTGGATAGCTCCCACTGTTTCTCGAATCCCTCCTCAAACCAAAAAGAAAGAACTAGCCAGGACTATTCTCACTGTACAATACTTGCTTAACCGTTCAGCCACGCCGGTGTCGGTACTTCGAGTGAGGTTTTCCAACGCTTTCGCGAAGTTCCTTAATTAAATAACCTCTTTTCTCTGGGGGCGTAGCCCCGCTGACACCTTTCTCGGCACCTACTTGGTTTATAGCATTGATCGTTAAGTGACGAATCTCCTGATGAGTAGCATATACTCACAGTAGGATCGGGATCCAAATATCATCGTATGATAATGCTAAAGGAATCCTACCAACATTCATCAAACTCCAAATAGTTTGCATTTCTTTGCAAATTTCAGTTTCTTTAGAAATTCCCGATATAAATTTTTGCCCCATGCTCTTATGACCTTGGCGTTAGGTCAAAATGTCATAAGTCACATGTCAAGTTCTACCCATCATTATCCTGTTAATTTGAACCCATCCGTACATACCCCTGACGTTGGCCAAATGATAATACGACCATCCTAAACTAACTCATCTATTTATGCAGCAAATGAATACCCAGCAGCTACCAAACACTATGCATTGGCGTTAGGTCAAAATACATAGCTTGAATACTACTGAATACCCAAATGAAATGACGGAGGGCTACGAAAGGTTTTGGCGAAACCGTGAACTTGATATGACCGAAGGAACCTGATAGCTTTTTAAAAGGAGTGGTTAAAGCTCCGCAATTTTAAAAAATATCCTCTGTTTTAAAATAACCGAGTGGTTTCTTTTAAACTGTTCCAACGATTCAACTTTGGTTTATTTTCTTTGCATTAATATAATATGTCCCATCAATTAACCTATCATTCAGAAAACAACAAAAATACAACGTCCTCTTATGCCATCTGCATTCGCCACTGGGTCCCGTCATCACCGTTAGGTTACTTAACTAACGACAGAGCGGGGATGGGCTAGCGCGGGTGTAAAACATAAGTGACGTCTAAATAGCTATCATATATAGATAGTGTACATTCGTCTGACGCAATAATAGGCATTCCATATCACAGATGAACATTATTGGATATACAAGCAATCCGCGTTTCCTTTGAGCCTGCAACGAAAGACGGATTACACAGTTGTGATGAATAGCCATTACCCCACCCTAGACCCCTACGGGTACGGCAAACTACCCGCCAAGTACCCGAAGTGAAGCGGTCTCCCTCAACAACGTGAGTATGCCACTAAACACTTCAAAGTACCCGGTAGTTTGTGCACCCCACCTTGGGTCTATCCTAGGAGCAAAAATCAGTAAAATGAAATAATACAACGGTGGCTACAACCGCAACCTGGATGTGCCCCGCAAAATAATATTACAACAATTTACAATTACATCGAATGAATGAATATAAAAACCCATCTCAAACCCTGGCTAATCATCACAACGATCAAAACAAGTTCATAAACACAAACAGTAAAATCATTACAGAAATGTGCAACCCCCTGCCAACCGACATACTAGCAGTTAGGGGAGGTTTACGAACACATTATACAAATCACATATATAATCTAATTAGCCAAACATCTTAGAATTTCGATCAAGCAAACGCAATTGATTCTACTCCAAAAACTTCTCTGTGCACCTGAGACTTGACCAGAAACAAAACATTCCAGAAAGAACAAAATTAACACAGAAGAGTTACTGGGGAAATTTGGGGTGAATCGGTTTCAACTCGGCCGCGAATCCGCGGCGGTTCGCTTGGCTCGGCCGCGGTTCCGTGGCTGTTTGGCCGATTCATGAACCCAAATTTCTCCAGTATTCTTATATTTTCCTGCTTGTAATTTTAAGGGTCGCTGAAAAAATTTTAGACCCCGTTTTAAAATCGACAGAAACATGGTGAATTTGATGTTTTTTCAGGTTCGTTTTGCGATCGAATTTCTAACGACTTTGCTAACAAGTTAGTTATGGTTTAGCAAGGCTCTGATACCACTGTAAGTCGACGTTGTACACCTCACGAGTTGCGGGGAGGCGAAAATATGAAAAACAATTTTTTTCTTTAAACTAACATCGACTAATCGAAAGGATCTTTGCTAAACTATAACTAACACTTACATAGGAGTAATAAGTTACTATGAAAGAAGATTATACCTAATGAACCAAGTCTTTCTTCTTCTCGTTAACCACCTCCTCGTCGGCCTCCTCTTTGTAATAGACGATCCACCCGAGAGCTTCTACTCCAAGCTTTGCCTCTAATCTTGAGGTAACTAGGTTACTCTAATTGCTAATCAAAGTCACCTAGGTTACTCTAATTGCTAATCAAAGTCACCTAGGGAATATAGAGTATGATTATGGATTAATGAGTCTTGCTAATCTTTGGTCTCAATACATGAGAGGTTAGGATTAGGGTTTGAAGAGAGAGAGCTTGAGGAGAGAGAAGGTGAGAGTGAGAATGAAATGAGATAATGATCTCATTTGAATATATGAAGCATAATGATTTATCAAATAAATAAATCAAATGATTTATCAACCATGCTTCATTTATTCACTTTGTGTGATTCATCCCATGAGTCATTAGATCAATAAATACATCATTAACTCCATGGATGAATCACACAAATGAGTCACTAAATCAATAAATGCAAATGCCACCTTAGCCCCTAAGTCATCATCCTTCTAGAAGCTTCTCGCCAAATTATGAGAACGCCCCTCCTATCCGTGAAAACACGGAAAAACATTAGACTGTATAAATCCAATAATCCGATACTAGAATCTGGCTTAAACCAAAGCCGGCTAGTAAAAACTGTCCGAACATCGTACGTGCATAAATGCACGTGCGTGTCCGAACCCTGTCGTAAAACCATACGACCTTTTTATCGTTTCGCTCGGAGCAGGGAAACTCTCTGTGTGGGACTCTAAAGACTCGACTACTACGCAGGTAGTGGGTTTAACCACAGACCGCAAGCGGCACTAGCTGTACATAACGGTCCCCAGGTAGATGTCGATAAGAAGGCCGATGTGGAAAACCATCCGAACTCCTACTGAGCCTGATGTGACAATCTCCGTACAGTCCGGTCTGTTCGTCTAGGACTATCGCATATCGGGCCTAGGGGGCGGCAAGCGTCAGTCCTCTAAAAGCGGTATAAGTCGTGTTGGAGCGAAGCACATTACACCTTGAGAAACTACTGAAAAACCTACCAGTAAATCTAACTTGCCCTGGCCAGGGACTTTGCGTAATGGCTCTCCAGACACAGCGCGATATCAACTCCCAATACCGGGAGAGACAAACCTGTCTAACCACTACTGCCTCCAAGTGCTCGGGACTGCACCCAACTGCTACCTGTTTGCACGACTTCTTTGAGCCGTGGTAGGGTAGCAATCTAAGAACAGTAGGACACATTCGAGGCGAAGTAGCAGTGTCAAGTCTGCGGACTATACTGTACTCATGTCACCTGCGAACTGTTAACTGACGACAGGTATAATACCAACCAACAGTTCCCTGCAGTCCTATCCGGTGTACCCGTAACCTAACGAGCACCTGTATACTATCTCCAGTACGACGTAATGATGGCTGTGGGACAGACCATCTCCCCAACTGGGATGAGAAGCATACACACTAGTCTACTCCGGAGTATCGATGCCCTGTCTCGATAATCCTACGACTAGGGACCTGGAAAAGGATGTGCTTGTAGACTACCCAGCCTCCACTAGTGTGACTGCCATCACAACGCTGGTAGTCAAGCAAGATCCTAAGTGCTCTATCAATACGTACACACATATTAAGATAGATAAAACCTAGTAGCATACTACCATATTTAGCAAGACTGTTAATATAACTGTGAATATCCCAAGCTTCCATTAAGTAATATACAAGCTAGTATGATACAATAATGGCCCCTAGGGTATATACACTAACAAGTACTCATCCTAAGGGCTTTATCAACATGTAACATAGAGACAATCAGAGTACATGTTAAGATAAAGTGTAACCAGATAGCATACTATCATGTCGAGCAAGAAAGTCCTCCCTATATATGTCCAAACATCTGCTACTATATACATCGTATGTACAGTAATGCCTCTAGGGCATACATATAACTAACAATCTCCTACTTGCACTGGGGTCATCTGTTGTGGTATCGCATACCCAACAATTAGCTGTAGTTGAAGTATCTCATACTCAACCATCCCATAAAAGTCTCTACTGGGAATAAGGCCTTTGTGAGTAGATCTGCGATGTTGTCCTCTGTGTCTAATCTCCTAACCTTGATCTCGCTGGAGATCAACCATCTCCATGATCTGGTGATACTGCCTAAGAATTATATCTGGATTTTAGATGGGACGGGGGTTCCTTGGCATAAGCCACAACGCCATTGTCACACAATGGTAGGAACGAAGTTCATCTCATGAACTTGTATATCCAGACTGCCTTTTTGGTGGCATCATTGGTAACGATGTATCTTTCCTTTAATCGTCTAGTAAGTCACGGTATCTAGCTTGGAACTCTTCCAACATACAGTCCCTCCACTGAGGGTAAAGACAATGCCTGTGACTGACATTCAGTCGTCCTTACCACCCTGGAACCTTTCCAGTCTTCTCCCCAGGATCGATTAATACCATCTCACTACAACTAGTTAGTATCCTAACATCCAGTTAGATCTATCTCATAGATATAAAACCTAGGATTTAGGTGGTATCACGATGATCCTATATGGAGAATCCTTTGTATAAGCGGAGATTGACCAAGCGTAGCATAGGAAACTCCTTCCTTTTCAAGAGTATGTCATCCACGTACTCTACGAGGATCACCACCATACTCCCTACTACCTTTTTGTATATACAAGGTTTATCTACAATTTTGATGAAGTCAAACTTTTTGACTATTACATCAAAACAGACGTTCTAACTCCGCGATGCCTGTTTTATCGGATAAAACAACTTGCACACGTTACCGCTGCTCCCTCTGTCTACGAAGTCCTCTGGCTGTGTACTTATAGATGCTCTCTTCCGAATCAACATTTAGAAAAGCAGTCATGACACCCAACCACCAGATATCGTAGTCATGGTGTTAGTTATATGTATGCCCTAGAGGCCATTACTGTACATAGGATGTATATTGTAGTGGATGCTGGGATATATATAGGTAGGACTTTCTTGCTCAACATGATAGTACGCTATCTGGTTACTCTTTATCTTAACATGTATACTTTCTGTCTCTCTGTTACACATTGATAAAGACCTTAGGATGTGTACTCAACTTGCAGGACTATGATGAAGATCATACTAGTGGGGCCTGGGTAGTCCATGAGTACATCCTTCAATGTTCCTAGTCATGGAAATATCGAGACGGGGCATCGATATTCTAGAGTTGAGTAGCGTATATCTTCTAGACCCATGTGATGGGGCGATGGATGATCCCATATCCATTGGTGTTTGACATCAGAGATGGTATGCGGGTGCTCGGTGGTGACAGGGTACACTGAACGGACTCGCCGAGAACTCCCAGATGGTATTATACCTCACGTCAGATGGCAGTTCTCTGGTGACACTGGTACAGCTTAGTCTGTTGACCCGAGATCGTCATAGAGTCTTGTGTGTTTCCCACTGTGCTTTAATTTCCACCGTACCACGGCTCTACTAAGTCGTGCAAACAGGTGCTTTTTGGGTACAGTCCCGATTCACATGGAGGCAATGAGCAATAGGAGGGGATTCGTCTCTCCCAGTATTGGGGGTTGATGTTGCGCTATGCTCGACTGGCCATAACTGGAAATCCCTGGCCAGGGTTGCAGTGATATACTGGTAAGAGTTATCAGTAGTTTCACTCTTGTTATGGACCTTACATCTGCATGACTTATCAAGCTACAGGGGTCTGACGTTTACCACCCCGAGGCGTGTGAGCGGGCTTGCTCGTTGATCTTCTGATCGCTCAATACCCGGGTGGCCGTTACGTTTAGCAGACCGCTTGCGGCTTGTGGGTGTTTGATATGATCATCACCAACTGCCGGCGTATTAACGAGTCTTTAGAGTCCTACACAGAGGATTCCTGGCTCAAGCGAAACGAAATAGGAGCGCATATGAGATATGTGCGGGACCGAGAATAATACCAGTATGTGATACTGAATTCTATTCTCGCGATTCGTATCATCGGACGGTTATATAAGATATAACCGGGTTACCGAATCAAATGTTGATTCGATATATTGATACACTTGATATTAGTCGGTTATATGCGATATGACCGGATGATTAAATCAAGTATTGATTTAATGATTTAATGTATTATTATAAATTTGATATATTACTTTACATTAACTAGTATTGGTTCACTTAAGATTGTTTTTTCTCACTTGATTGTGCACATTTTATATATGATATATGTTTGTACACTAGTTTGTATCATGTTTGATAATACATGCAAATGCAAACTTGGGTGTGTATGCTTTAAACCATGTTTAGTTAATGGTTAGGGTTTTATTTTCATTATTTATTTCGTAAAAACAAAATGGTGGCTTTTTTCTTTCTTTGCTTTAAGCTTCATGAGCTTCTTAGCATTTTTCAAAGTCTTAACCATTTTGTCTTTATGCTTTGACCTAACTATCACCTAAACTATGGTTTGCTCTCTACATGAGTTAATTTCACCCATAGTTGCATTATGATAAGGCTTCACTTGATTTTCTATTATCAATAATTCATTTTCTTTTCTTCTTCTTCATCTTCTTCATGAAGTGAAGAAACCCTTCTTGAAAATTCCAAGTGATGAATCCAAATGAGAAATCAAAATCCAAAGTGAACCCACTTCCTATTTCTTCATCCTCTACCACTTGCCATGTTGTATGGGGTGTTTTCTTCACAAGTTTCATGACTTAGTGAAGATTGAGCTTGAGTTTGAGTTGCCTCGACGTAGATCATCTTCGGCATCGAAGTCAACGACCTTGCCCGATCATTTCTCCGATGAAACCATCGCTACAGTCCAGGATTCCATTAATCGCAGCGGAGGGACGTCATCACGGAGCTAAAGAAGTGGGGGACCGGATCTACAAAGGTTGTAATCCCTTTCACTTGTAGCTAAGTTGTTAACTTGCATTTGTTTTCGCCTTACCTCTAGTTAACGATCTTGCATAGGGTTTCTCCGCACATAAAAAATTTGATTTTGGCATGGTTGATCACTTGTGGAACCTCTTGAGTGTGCCTAGGAACCCTACAGTGGTATCAGAGCCTAGCTAGAGCCTTAAGCGAAGTGTAGACAAAGTTAGAAACCCGATCGAACCCCGAAACCCTAGATTTCACCCTTCTCTGTATAATTTTCAAAACTGTGGATTTTTCCTAATTAAAAATGCTCAGAAAATAGAGCAGGAAATTCTAAGAACAACTGAAGAAAACGACAACCTAACTCTACAGTACCGCCGCGGAACCGCGACCTTACCCTACTTGTTGCGGCGGTTCCGCGGCCGTATGTGATGATTGGGTGCTCCATTTTCTTCAGTTACCTCCGTAGCTGTTTCCTCTGTTCTCTAGGAATTTTTAATCTGTGCTCAACAGTTGAGCTTTCTGGGTTGTTTTGGGGACTCGATGTTTCGATCGGATTGTCTAATTTTGTCTATGTGTTTTTCCGGATAATTTTAGAACATGTTAAAAGTTCGACCGGATATAAATACCCCCTTTTTTCCCCTGCCGGGAAATTTCCAAGTATTGAATCTTTCCGTAGTTCAAGAGCGTTCTGAGTAGTGCAAGTAACGCGATGGACCCTCTAGAAGACAACAAAGCTTAACTCGATTATGTGACCGTCTTGAACTGCCCTTTGAACCTTAGGGTTTGGGGCAGTATGGCGTGCCACATGTGAGGCATTGGCTTGACCCTTCTACGGCTGGACCGTTGGTACTGTGGCATGAAATGGATGTTTTTAAACTTATTTCAAGTGTTGAGCTGTTTCGGGAAAACTTAGGTGTTTAACTGTTCGATCGGAAAGTTTAACATTTTCTATTTATCTGGAATGTGATACAATATTTGGAATCCACAAGTAGTTATGAGATAACTGAATGAATGTTATAAATCTAGCAGTTTAGTCTCACTTGATCGGTTGCCACGAAATTTTGATGCGATTAAAAGTCCGTCGCAATCACGTAGCGTATGCAGATACTCTCCGGTAAACTTAATAGATAACCACGCCCCGACCAAGTGACTGTAGGAGAACCCCGTCGCCGAAAGCATCCGTTCGGCTGCTCGCGGCAGCGGTGTTCCGCCTTGGTGCACTTCGTCGACGGTATCGGGGGTGCGGCCGTCTACTGAAGTTTGCGATGAGCATTCAATCAGGATGTCGGGAATCTTGTTGAATTGCCCGACTTGGTATTGAAAAGTGTTTTCGATTTTGAGACTGAAATGCGGGGTTTATAATTGTTAGGCATGCGATGTCTAAGGAATTCATTTGATTAGGCATACGATGTCTAAGGAGGTTGCGGATTCCAAATGTTGTAGTTTTACACTTTCTTTTCTGCGACCGTAAGTGTAATATATGATATCGCCAGTTTCGTTGCTATATGTCAACGACAATTGGGATGGGCATATTTACTTACGTTGATGACATGTGATGTTATGTGTTGCTGGATATGTTATATTGGATCGTCATGTTTGAATAGCCGGGGGGGTTTTTATGTGAGATGAGTGTTTTTTCATTTTCATTCATGTAAAATTCATTGTATGTAATATTCTTTTATTGGGGCACTTCCAGGTTGCGGAAGATGTCACCGTTGATGTATATTCTTTACTTTTCCGCATTAGGATAGACCCAAGGAGGGGAGCACAAGTAACCAGGTTCTAGGGTCCAGTGGGAGACCATCTTGAGGAGTCGAGTCCGGGTCTCCTAACCGTAGAATTGGTAGGGTTGCTTGCCACTCTTGTAGGGGTCTAGGGGTGTGGGATTGGCTGTTCATCACGACCGTGGAATCCGTGTTTTATTCAGGCTCAAAATAAAACACGGACGTCCTATTATATCCAATATTTCATATGATATTTTCTGCTGTGTTATCTGTGATGCGATCATGTGATTTGTTCAGATAGATATTGTATATAGTATATATGATATATTATATAGACGTTGCTTATGTTTTACACCCGCGCTAGCCCTGCCTTGCTCTGGCGTTAGTTACCTAACCTAACGGTGTAGACGGGACATCGAGGCGAATGCGGATGGCATAAGCGTACGTTATATTTATCTGTGATGTTTAGGTGGACTTAAATGATGGGACATTCATTAATGAGATTAATGAAAGAAAATAAACCTAAAAGATGTTGTGGAATCGAATTTCAAAAATAAAATCAGGTAGCTACAGTTCTTGCTTTGCATCGCGGTGTTCCTTGTAGAACATCCTGCACCTTATTCGATAAGGAAAGGGCGGAGATCTTTTCACCGGGAGTGACCCCTTTAGCAATAACTAGCAGATGCTACAACCCTCGGTTTGTCTTTTGATTGCTTCTTTAGTTTTTGCTTTGCACAGCGGTATATATGATATATCATGCACCTTATTCGATGTGGAAAGGGCCGACGATCCCTTTACCGGGAGTGACCCCTTTAGCAAAACTAGAAAAGCCTCAAAAACACTCCATTTAAAAACCATTTGATTCCGCAACGAGATCAAGTTCAAAGCGTTAAAGGTTTTCTTAAAAACCATCCGCAACCCTCCGTCATTTTAGGAAGTAGAGTACTTAGTATTCATGCTACGTTTGTCGACCATAGCCGAGGCGTAGTGTACGGTAGCTAAGTGATGTCTTCCTACACAGCATATGATGCGATTAGTTAGGACAGTCATGTGGCTTTGTTGACCTTAGCCAAGGGTCATGTGGGCGGGTCTAATTAATCACGAAATGACGGGTAGAACTTGACTAGTACTTTTGATTTGTTGACCTTAGCCAAGGTCATAAGTGCTAGGGGTAAAAACTTTTATCGGGAGTTTCAAGGGTTGAAATTTGCAATAAGATTGCATACCTTCTATATGATAGTTGTATCCCGATACCCACTGCGAGTAATTGTTACTCTACGGAGAGTTTTACACTTTACAATTAGCCGATCACGTAGGTGTCTAGAAAGGTGTCAACGGGGTTACGCCCCTGGGAAAACGAGTTTTATTTTAATTAGGTCCGTGCGAAAGCACGGGGAGCCTCCCTCAAAGTACCGACACTGGCCTGGCCGAAAGATTAGCGAACTTGTAGAGTATAATTAATCCCGGCTAGTCTTTCATTTTAAGGTTTGAAGGAAGATTTGATAAAAACAGTGGGAGCCATCCTGATTAGATAAAATATATAACCAATCTAATGTTGCAAGAGCGCACGCAGAGAGTTTTCTTCTCTCTCTCTCTCTCTAGGTAGCGACCATATCACGCCTTAATCAAGATAATAATATGGATGAATTAACCGAACCCGCTTGTTTTACTGAGCTGGGGAGCGTTGGTCCCGCTCCAACTTATAATTGTTATAAGTCCGAACAGGAAATAGGGGAATACCAGGATTCCCATGCCGCCCAAATGAAGAAAGTACATAAGAAGCATCTCCTTCGGGTGCGTTCATTACAAAGAACTGTTTCTCAGTATCCACTGCGTCCTGGGTATTTGATACCAGATCAGGATCCCAGATATGTAATCTGTTACATAGGGCAACAGAAAGGTAGAGAACTGAGAACGGGTGATAAGTTTCATGAGACAGAAAACGGTGCAAGTGTAGCAGCTAAGTCTGTTGGTCACTGTCACCCTGTATTACTAATACATTGATTCTGAACAAATGCTATTACATACCGTACCTGATATACAAAATCATATCAATCTCTTTATCAGGAAAGAAAGGATATAATTTTGTATTGTTGGATAATGTTTTGAACATTTCCTATATCAAAAGTTGATCGATTCATGTTAGATGTATGTATGCCCTAGAGGCCAGTATTGTACAGATGATGTATATTATATTGGATGCTTGGATATATATAGAGATGACTTTCTTGCTCGATATGATAGTATGCTATCTGCTTGCTCTTTATCATAACATGTACACTAGTCTCTTTAAACTGTCTTATAGTTACATGTTGGTAAAGCCCTTAGGATGTGTACTTGACTACCTGGACTATGATGCAGATCATACTAGTGGGGACATGGTAGTCCATAAGTACATCCTTCAAGGTTCCTAGTCGTGGGTGTATCGAGACGGGGCATCGAAATACCAGTGTAGACTAGCGTATACGCTTCTCGACCCATGAGATGGGCGATGGATGATCCCATATCCATTGGTGTTTGACATCAGAGATGGTGTACGGGTGCTCAGTGGAGACTGGGTACACTGGACGGACTCGCCGAGAACTCCCAGATGGTATTATACCTCACGTCAGATGGCAGTTCTCAGGTGACACTTGTACAGGTTAGTCTGTAGACCCGAGATCGTCATAGAGTCTTGTGTGATTCCCACTGTGCTTTGATCTCCACCTTACCACGTCCATGAGGGCGTGCAAAACGGTGGTCTTTGGGTACAGTCCCGAGTCACATGGAGGCAATGAGCGATAGGAGGGGTTTCGTCTCTCTCGGTATTGGGGGTTGATGTTGCGCTGTGCTCGATTGGCCGTAACAGGGAAGTCCCTGGCCAGGGCTGATCAGAGATTTGCTGGTAAGTGTTACCAGTAGTTTCTCGACCCGTTATGAGCCTCACATCGGCACGACTTATCGGTTATTGGGGTCTGACGTTTACCACCCCTAGACTTGATATGCGACATATCAGACGAACAGACCGGACTGTACGGTAAGTGTTGCTGGTTGGATTCACAGGAGTATGAGCGGGCTAGCTCGTCGATCTTCTGATCGTTCAATACCCGGGTGGCCGTTACGTTTAGCAGACCGCTTGCGGCTTGAGGGTGCTTGATATGATCATCACCTGCTACCGGCGTATTGACGAGTCTTTGGAGTCCTACACGGAGTTTTCCTGGCTCAAGCGAAACGAAATAGGAGCGCATATGAGATATGTGCGGGACCGAGAATATTGCGTGTATGTGATACCGTATTTCATTCTCGCGATGAATGTTTCGATTGGTTGTATGCGATATAACCTAGTTATCGAATCAAAGATTGATTCGATAAGTCGATTCATTTGATACTAGTCGGTTATGTGCGACATGACCGGATCATTGAATAAAGTGTTGATTTAATGATTTAATGTATAATTATATATTTGATATATTACTATGCATTAACTAGTATTGGTTCATTTTTAAAAGGATTTTCTCACTTGAAGTGCACATTGTATATGTGATATATTTTGTGTGCACTTGATTGTATCATGTTCGATGATACATACTTACTTGGCTTTGTGCAAAGAATTAAACCATGGTTATGATAATGGTTAGGGTTTTGAGTTATTCACTTATTTATTTATCCATTCTTTTATGAGAAATAGATAAAAGAAAAACAAAATGGTTTCTTTCTTTCATGAAGCTTGTTGAAGCTTCATGAAGCTTTGACTAAAGTGACCATTTTGTCTTCATCCTTAACCCTAACCATTCCTACTAACCATGGTCTATTCTCTACACCTAACCAAGGTTAGAAGATGATAAGTATTCATTTTATTATTCTTTTCAAGGATAACTTATCATATTCTATCTTCTTCTTCATCTTCTTCATCAAGAAAGAAAGCTTGATTCCATCAATGGCATCTTGAGCAAAAGAGTGAGAAATCCAATTCTAAAGTGAACCCACCTCCTACTTCACCCTCTACCTCTTGCCAAGTAGTATAGGGTGTTTTTCTTCACAAGTTTCACAACTTGGTGAAGTTGGAGCTTGAACTTGTGTTGCCTCGACGTAGATCATCTTCGGCACGAAGCCGACGACCTTGACCGCCCATTTCACCGATGAAGCCTATGCTTGAGTCCGGAATTCGAGACGAACAGCGAGAGGACGTCTACATGGAGCTAAGGAAGTGGAGAACCGGATCTACAAAGGTTGTAGCCTCTTTCTTATAGTTAAGATGTTAACTAGTTTCATATTTCGCCTAAAATTCTAGTTAACGATCCATATTAGAGTTTCTCGGCACCGAAAAAATTTAAAATTGGCATGGTTGATACCTTGTGAGACTTCATTAGCGTGCCTTGGAACCCTGCAGTGGTATCAGAGCCTAGCTAGAGCCTTAGGCGATGCTTAGACGATGTTTGAAACCCGATCGAACCCGAAACCCTAAACACAAATTGCTCTCTGGACTTTTTTCAAAAACTGAGTTTTTTCCAGTTTAAAAATGCTTAAAAAATTCAGCAGGGAATTCTAAGAATTACGGTGCAAAAATTATCTCATGATGCCTCTATAGCGCGGCGGAACCACGGCAGAAGCCTGCCTTCTGCGGCGGTTCCGCGGCCACTTGATAGGATATGCCTCCAAACTTTGCACAGTAATTCATGTTTTCAGGTGCTGAGTTTTATGGGAATTTTTAATATTTATTCAAGAGTTGAATTTTCTGGGGTGTTTTGGGAGTTCACTGATTCGATCGGATTATCAGACTTTGTCTATGTGGCTTTCCAGATATTTTCGAATATGTTAAAAAGTTCAACCGGATATAAATACCCAACTTTTCCCCTGCCGGAAAAAATTTCCAAGTGTTGGATTTTTCTGTGGTTTAAGGACGTTCTGAGTAGTGCAAGTAACGCAATGGTCCCTCTAGAAGACAACAAACCTTAACTCGATTATGTGACCGTCTTGAACTGCCCTTTGAATCTTCGGGTTTGGGGCAGTACGGCGTTCCACATGTGAGGCGTTGGCTTGACCCTTCTACGGCTGGACCGTTAGTACTGAGGCATGAAGTGAATGTCTTTGAACTAATTTCATGTGTTGAACGTTTTCGGGAAAACTTGGCGAATGTTCGATCGGAAAGTTTAATATTTTCTATTTATCCAGAATGGGATACAATAATTGGAATTCACAAACAGTTATGAGATAACTGAATGAATGTTATAAATCTAGCGGTTTAGTCTCACTTGATATTGAAAAGAGTTTTCGATAATGGGACTAAAATGCGGGGTTTATAATTGTTAGGCATGTGATGTCTAAGTATTTCATTTGATTAGGCATGTGATGTCTAAAGAGATTGCGGATTCCAACTGTTGTAGTTTTACATTTTCTTTTCTGTGACCGTAAGTGTAATATGTGATATCGCCGGTTTCGTTGCTATATGTCAACGACAATTGGGATGCGCATATTTACTTATGTTGATGACATGTGATGTTATGTGTTGCTGGATATGTTATATTGGATTGTCGTGTTTGAATAGCCGGGTTTTTTTATGTGAGATGAGTGTTTTTCATTTTCATTCATGTAAAAACTTGTATGTAATATTCTTTTATTTGGGGCACTTCCACGTTGCGGAAGATGTCACCATTTGTATATTATTTACTTTTCCGCATTAGGATAGACCCAAGGAGGGGAGCACAAGTAACTGGGTTCTAGGGTCCAGTGGGAGACCATCTCGAGGAGTCGAGTCCGGGTCTCCTAACCCTAGAATTAGTAGGGTTGCTTGCCGCTCTCGTAGGGGTCTAAGGATGTGGGATTGGCTATTCATCGCGACCGTGGAATCCGTGTTTTATACCGGCTCGTATTGAAAACACGGACGTCCTAGTATATCCAATATTTCATATGATTCTTCTGCTGCGATATCTGTGATGTGATCATGTGATGTTCTGTGATAGATACTGTATATAGTATATATGATATATTATATAGGCGTTACTTATGTTTTACACCCGCGCTAGCCCTGCCCCGCTCTGCCGTTAGTTACCTAACCTAACGGTGCACTAGGGGACATCGAGGCGAATGCGGATGGCATAAGTGTACGTCGTATTTATCTGTGATGTTTAGGTATTTAAATGATGGGACTTCATTAATGTGATTAATGAAAGAAAAGAAACCTAAGATGTTGTAGAATCAAATTTTAAACAAACAGGTAGCTACAGTTCTTGCTTTGCATAGTGGTATATATGATATACCCTGCACCTTATTCGATGAGGAAAGGACCGAGATCCCTTCACCGGGAGTGACTCCTTTAGCAATAACTGGCCGATGCTACACACTCGGTTTTTCCTTTGATAGCTTCTATAGTTTTTGCTTTGCACAGTGATATATATGATATATCCCGCACCTCATTCGACGAGGAAAGGGCCGACGATCCCTACACCGGGAGTGACCCCTTTAGCAAAACTAGAAAAGCCTCAAAATCACTCCATTTCAAAACTTCATTTGATTCTACAGCGATATCAAGTTCATTACGCAATAGGTTTTCAGAAAAACCTGACGTAGCCCTCCGTCATTTCAGATAAATCCTACTTAGTATTCGTGCTACGTTTGTTGACCTCCGTCAAGGCGTAGTGTGCGGTAGCTAACTAGTATTTATCTGCTTAATGCATGTGATGCAGATTGGATTAGGGTAGTAGTACGACCTTGTTGACCTCCGTCAAGGGTCGTGCGGGTGGGTTTGATTCAATCAAGAAATGACGGGTTGAACTTGACTTGCACCCTGTGGTTTGTTGACCTCCGTCAAGGTCATAGGATGCTTGGGGCAAAATATTATCGGGAATTTCAAGTGTTGAAATTTGCAATGAGATTGCATACCTTCTATGAGATAGTTGGATCCCGATACCCACTGCGAGTAAGAGTTATTCCTGGGAGAGTTTTACACATTACAATTAGCCGATCAAGTAGGTGTCTAGAAAGGTGTCAACGGGGTTACGCCTCTGGGAAAACGAGGTTTACATTAATTAGGTTCGTGCGAAAGCACGGGGGACCTCCCTCAAAGTACCGACACTGGCCTGGCTTAAAGATTGGCGAACTTGTAGTGTGTAATTAATCCCGGCTAGTCTTTCCTTTTAGGGTTTGAAGGAAGATTTGATAAAAACCAGTGGGAGCCATCCTAATTAGATAAGATAATAACCAATCTGATCTTGCAAGAGCATACGCTAAAGTGTTTTCTTCTCTCTCTCTCCAGGTAGCGACCATGTCATGCCCTAATAAAGATAATAATATGGATGTATTGACTGAACCCGCATGTTATACTGTGCTGGGGAACGTTGGTTCCGTTCTTTCTTATAAGAGTTATAGGAATGAACAGGATATAGGGTACCAGGATTCCCATGCCACCCAAATAAAGAAAGTACATGATGATGCATTTTCTTCGGGTGTGTTCGTTACAGAGAACTGTTTCTCCATTTGCTCTACGTCCTGGGTATTAGATACCGGGTTAGGATCCCATATATGTAATCAGTTACATGGGCTTAAGAAAGGTAGAGAACTTGGAGAAGGTGATAAAGACATTAGAGTTGGAAATGGTGCAATTGTTGCAGCTAAGATTGTCGTGGAATATCACCTTGTATTACCAACTGGTAATACATTGGTTCTGAATGAATGCTATTACATGCCGAACCTGATATGCAACATTTTATCAGTTTCTTTATTGAGTAAAGAGGGATATAATTTTGTACTACAGGACAATGTTATGAACATTTTCCGTGACCAAAAGTTGGTTGGATCAGGCACGTTGTGCAATGGCATTTATGTTCTAAATCAATCAACAGTTCTGAGCATAACAAACACACACAAGAGGAAGAGTTCTGAACTGAACGAATCCTTCTTATGGCATTGTAGACTGGGTCATATCAATGCGACACGACTAGCCAAGTTGCATAAAGATGGATATTTAAATCCGTTTGAATTTTCATCTTATGACACTTGCCAGTCATGTCACAAAGGCAAGATGACCAAAACTCCACATGGAGAAAGAGTTACCGAACTCTTGGGACTGATACATAATGATGTATGCAGTCCCATGTCTACACATGCCAGGGATGGTTCTTCGTACTTCATTACATTCACTGACGATCTCTCTAGATTCGGATATGTGTTCCTGATGAAACACAAATCAGAAGCTTTTGAGAAATTTAGAGAATATAAACAAGAAGTCGAGAACCAAACCGGAAAAAGTATTAAAATCCTTCGATCTGATCGAGGAGGTGAATACTTGAGCAATGAATTCCTGGACTTCCTAAAAGAGAATAGGATTCTCTCTCAGCTGACTCCTCCATATACACCACAGCACAACGGTGTATCAGAACGGAGGAACCGCACCCTATTAGATATGGTGCGCTCTATGATGAGTGTAGCTGAGTTACCTGTTTCCTTCTGGGGATATGCACTGGAAACAGCAGCATACCTACTGAATAGGGTTCCTACCAAATCTGTGCCTACCACATCATATGAGATATGGGAGGGGAAGAGACCATATCTTAATTTTATAAAGATATGGGGTTGCCCGGCCTATGTCAAAAGACAAAAACCGGACAAACTCGAGGCAAGGTCTGTTATGTGTAAATTTGTTGGATATCCCAAACATTCGCGAGGGTATATCTTCTACCACAGTGAGGAACAAAGAGTATTTGTTGCTCAACATGCCACCTTTTTAGAAAAGGAATTTCTTGCAAAAGAGATTAGTGGCTCTGAGGTAGAACTGGAAGAGGTTCCAGACGAACAAAACACAACAGAAGATTTAGTGGAACACAGGGATTCAGTAGCTCCCAATGAACCTCAGCCTCTCCGCCGATCTAGTAGGGTTCCTCGCCAACCTGAGAGATACTACGGTTTTCTCATGGATGGTGGGACCGAGGATTGCATCATGGAGGATGATGACCCAACTAGCTTCGAGCAGGCCATCACGAGTAGGGACTCAGTGAATTGGCTGGATGCTATGCGGTCCGAGATGGAATCCATGTACACCAACAAAGTATGGACTTTGGAAGTTGCTCCTGAAGGGGTAAAACCCATTGGGAGCAAGTGGATCTTCAAGAAGAAACTTGGTGTAGATAGGAAAGTGGAGACTTTCAAAGCTAGACTTGTTGCAAAGGGTTTTCGTCAAAGACCAGGTGTGGACTATGACAAAACCTTTTCTCCAGTGGCTATGCTTAAATCCATCTGGATCATGCTTGCCATCGCTGCATATCATGACTACGAAATCTGGCAAATGGATGTTATGACCGCCTTTCTAAATGGTGATTTAGAAGAGTGCGTGTACATGACTCAGCCAGAGGGCTTCGTAGACAGTGGGAGCAGCGGGAAGGTGTGCAAGCTGCTTAAATCCATTTATGGATTAAAGCAAGCATCGCGAAGTTGGAACATCTGCTTTGACGTCGTTATCAAAGAGTTTGATTTCGTCAAAAATCCAGATGAACCTTGTATCTACAAGAAGGTGGCAGAGAGTAAGGTTGTCTTCCTCGTATTGTACGTGGACGACATACTCTTGATAGGAAATGATATTCCTATGCTGCAATCGGTCAAGCTCTTCTTATCACAAAGATTCTCAATGAAAGATCTTGGTGATGCCTCCTGCATATTGGGAATTAGGATCTATAGAGATAGATCCAAACGGATATTGGGATTGTCCCAATCTAGGTACATCGACACCATACTAAAGAGGTTTAGTATGGAAGAATCCAAGCGTGGGAACTTGCCCACGATCTCTGGAGTCACTCTCTCCAAAGAGATGTCTCCCAAGACTGATTTGGAGAGAGCTCGCATGCAAGGGATACCCTATGCTTCGGCTGTAGGCTCTATCATGTACGCGATGCTATATACCAGACCCGATGTTGCATACTCACTAAGTATAGTGAGCAGGTATCAAGCTGATCCTGGAGAGAGTCACTGGACAGCTGTGAAGAGCATTCTCAAGTACTTACGAAGGACTAAAGAGATGCTCTTGGTGTATGGTATTGGAGAACTCCAAGTGGAGTCCTTTACCGATTCGAGCTTCCAGAGTGTTAAGGACGACTCTAAGTCGCAGTCGGGTTTGCCTTTACCCTTTACGGAGGGGCGGTTAGCTGGAAGAGTTCCAAGCAGGAAACCGTGGCAGACTCGACGATGGAGGCTGAATACATCGCTGCCAACGATGCTGCTAAAGAGGCTGTCTGGATCAAGAAGTTCATTATTGAACTTGGAGTGGTTCTATCCATTGAGCATCCAATACCTTTGTATTGCGATAACAATGGAGCGGTGGCTTTGGCCAAGGAACCCAGGTCCCATCAGCGATCCAGGCATATTCTGAGGCGGTATCACCTGATCCGGGAGATAGTTGATCGCCGGGAGATCGAGGTCAGGAGGGTTGACACGAAGAACAACACGGCGGATCCACTCACGAAGGCCATTCCCCAGATACAGTTTGAGAGACTCTTCGGGATGCTCGGTATGCGATATTACAGCAGCTGGCCCTAGTGCAAGTGGGAGATTGTTAGTTGTATGTATGCCATAGAGGCCAGTACTGTACAGTTGATGTATATTATATTGGATGCTTGGACATATATAGAGATGACTTTCTTGCTCGATATGATAGTATGCTATCTGGTTGCTCATTATCTTAACATGTACACTAGTCTCTTTAAACTGTCTTATAGTTACATGTTGGTAAAGCCCTTGGGATGTGTACTTGACTACCTGGACTATGATGCAGATCATACTAGTGGGGACATGGTAGTCCATAAGTACATCCTTCAAGGTTCCTAGTCGTAGGTGTATCGAGACGGGGCATCGATATACCAGTGTAGACTAGCGTATACGCTTCTCGACCCATGAGATGGGCGATGGATGATCCCATATCTATTGGTGTTTGACATCAGAGTGTAAGTCCATGCTACCTCTCCCGGTGCTTTCGGGAATGCGGAATTTGGTAAAAACGATTTTTACGGAGGTGGTAACATGGACCTAAAACCCGGATCTTGGTTAAACATCTATCTAGCAACCTAACTACGAGTTTCTAGCTACTCGGTTAGGGGTTATACCCTGCTTGTCTTGAACTCCTTCATCTTTAAACTCCGATGGTGGTCCGGATTGGCTTCTTCCCGTCGTCTCCGTACGCCGAAGATAGATCCACCTGAAAGCTCCAACCTTTGGCTCCTTCTTCGTTCTTTGAAGAAACTAGTTCACTCGGTTTGCTAAACCTTGTGAACTAGAATGAGTAGAGAATAGTTTGTGTGGGATTTTATCTATGGTTCTTGATTCTGAACTCATGAGAGATATGAACCATAGAGTCAAGAGAGGGAGCAAGAGGATGAGAGTGAAAGCAAGAGCAAGAGAGCTCAAGAACAAGAGAGAGAATGTGTAAGTGAGAATGAGGCTCTCTTTTGTCTTTCACCCTCTCATAATCCAAAGCAATGATCACACATCGTACCAATCAAGTGTTATGTGATGGTTGAAGCAACCATAACCATATCATTTCATGCACTTATTTTGCACAAATGAGCAAGCAAGCAAAAGTCTTTGCCATGAAATGATAGCTATGGTTATCATGATGGTCAACTAGTCAAGCCTAGTCAACCGGTCAACAAAGTCAACAAGTCAACAAAAGTCAACAAGTCAACAAAGTCAACAAAGTCAACAACCATGTCACCATAATACTTAATCAATATAATTGTTAATCTCATATCATATTCTCATTAGGGTTGATCAAAAGGTCAATAGTCAACGGTCAACCGTCAACAACCCTAATGAGAATCCACTGCCTCTGTCTCCCTGTCAACTGTGCATACACACCCGCATCCGCGTTCCGAGTAACACGAATGCAAACTGGATAAATCCAATCCCATAAGGTACACTAGGATCTGGCTTAAACCAAAGCCCGCTAGTGTAAACTGTCCGGACACTGTACGTGCACAAGTGCACAGATGTGACCGAACCCTGTCGCAAAACCATGCGACCTGTCGCAATACCATGCGACCTCTACTCTTTTGCCTAAAGGCGAAAAGCTTTCTGTGTGGGAATCTAAAGACTCGACACTATGCTAGCAGTGGGTTTAACCACAGACTGCAAGCGGCACTAGCTGTGCGTAACGGTCCCCAGGTAATGCCGACAAGAAGACCGACGAGGCGAAACCCATCTGAACTCCTACTGAGCCTGAGTGTGACATTCTCCGTACAGTCCGGTCTGTTCGTCTGATACATCGCATGGCGGGCCTAGGGGGCGGTAAACGTCAGTCCCCCAATAGCGGTACAAGTCGTGCCGGAGCGAAGCCCAAAACACCCTGAGATAAAACTGGAAACCTACCAGTATATCTCGTTTGCCCTGGCCAGGGACTACTCGTGTAATGGCTCTCCTAGACACAGCGCGATGTCAACCACCAATACCGGGAGAGACGAATCCTGTCTAACCGTCACTGCCTCCAAGTGCTTCGGGACTGCACCCAACCACCACCTGTTTGCACGACTCCTTTGAGCCGTGGTAGGGTAGTGATCAAAGTACAGTGGGAACACAGTCGAGGCGAAGTGACAGTGTCAAGTCAGCGGACTAAGCTGTACTCATGTCATCTGGGAACTGATAACTGACGATAGGCATAATACCAACTAGTCAGTTCCCGATGAGTCCTGTCCAGTGTACCCGTAACCTAACGAGCACCCGCATACTATCTCAAGTACGAAGTACTGACGGCTGTAGGACAGACCGTCTCCCACATTGGGATGAGAAGCGCATGCGCTGGTCTACTCCAGAGTATCGATGCCCTATCTCGATAGTCCTGCGACCAGGGACCTGCATAAGGATGTGCTTATAGATTACCCAACCCCACTAGTGTGATGGCCATCACATCGCTGGTAATCAAGCAAAGATCCTAAGGGCTCTACTAATGTGCATAAGTGATACAAAAATAAATACATGTACACATTGAAGTAGAAACAAACCAAGTAGCATACTACTATTTTGAGCAAGATTGTATATACAAGGTGAATATCCCAAGCTTCCATTAAGTAATATACAAACTAGTATGATACAGTAATGGCCTCTAGGGCATATACACTAACAATCTCCCACTTGCACTAAGGCCATGTACTGGCGTATCGAAGACCTATCATCTCGATCAGTCGCTCGAACTGAGTCTGGGGCAAGGCCTTGGTGAATGGATCTGCAGTGTTATCTTCTGATTTTACTCTCTTAACCTCGATCTCCCGGCGATCAATGATCTCCCTGATCAGGTGGAACCGCCTCAAAATGTGCCTGGACTTCTGATGGGACCTGGGTTCCTTCGCTAAAGCTATAGCGCCGTTGTTGTCACAATACAGCGGTATTGGATCAACACTGGTAGGAACCACCTGAAGTTCCGTGAGGAACTTCTTCATCCAGACAGCTTTCTTTGCGGCATCGCAAGCAGCTATGTACTCCGCTTCCATGGTTGAGTCAGCAACGGTTTCCTGCTTGGAACTCTTCCAGCAAACCGCCCCTCCATTGAGGGTAAATACATAACCCGACATGGACTTGGAGTCATCCTTGTCACTCTGGAAGCTGGAGTCAGCAAAGGCCTCAATCTGGAGGTCTTTTCCGCCATACACCAAGAACATCTCCTTAGTCCATCTCAGGTACTTGAGAATGTTCTTTACTGCTATCCAGTGTTTCTCCCCTGGGTTCGACTGATACCGGCTTACAACGCTCAATGCGTATGCTACATCTGGTCTGGTACATAACATCGCATACATAATAGAGCCTACCGCAGATGCGTAGGGTATTGATGACATGCGAGCCCTTTCTAAATCAGTCTTGGGAGACATCTCTTTGGAGAGGGTGATTCCGTGACAAGCCGGTAGATTACCGCGCTTGGAATCTTCCATACTGAATCGTTTCAGTATGGTGTCGATGTACCTTGACTGTGAAAGTCCTAACATCCTCTTAGATCTATCACGATAGATCTGGATCCCCAGAATGTAGTTGGCATCGCCCAGGTCCTTCATGGAGAACCTCTGTGACAAGAATCCTTTGACTGACTGTAGCATAGGAATATCATTTCCTATTAGGAGAATGTCATCGACGTACAAGACGAGGAATACCACATTTCTTCCTACAATCTTACTGTAAATGCATGGTTCATCTGGGTTTTTGACAAAGTCGAATTCTTTGACAGTATCATCAAAGCAGATGTTCCAACTCCGCGATGCCTGCTTAAGTCCATAGATGGACTTGAGCAACTTGCACACTTTACCGCTGCTCCCACTCTGATTGAATCCCTCTGGCTGATCCATATAGACGCACTCTTCCAAATTTCCATTTAGGAAAGCCGTCTTTACGTCCATCTGCCAGATCTCATAATCGTGGAAGACAGCAATGGCAGGAAGGATCCGAATGGATTTAAGCATGGCTACCGGAGAGAAAGTCTCGTCATAGTCCAAACCAGGTCTTTGACGAAAACCCTTTGCAATGAGCCTAGCTTTATAGGTTTCAACCTGCCCATCTACACCAATCTTCTTTCTGAAGATCCATTTGCAGCCTATGGGTTTTACCCCTTCTGGAGCAAAATCCAAAGTCCAAACTTTGTTGGTGTACATAGACTCCATCTCGGTCCGCATTGCATCGAGCCATTTTACCGAGTCACCGCTCTGAATGGCTTGCTGGAAGCTAGTAGGCTCATCATAATCTATGATGCAATCCTCTCTATCCCCGTCTATGAGAAAACCGTAGTATCTCTCGGGCGGATGAGACTGCCTACTACTTCTGCGGAGCGGCGCAGGAATGTCCGGTTCCCTTGAACCTTCTGGTTCTACTAAGGTTTCAGTAATAGCTTGTGGTTCTGGAATTTCTTCCAGTTCAATTGCGCTCCCACTTATCTGATTTTCTAAAAACTCAGTTTCCAAGAAGCGGGCATGACGAGAAACAAGGACTTTTTGCTCTTCTGCGTAATAGAAAAGATACCCCTTAGAGTTCTTTGGGTATCCCACAAACTTGCACTGTACTGAGCGTGCGTCGAGCTTGTCCGCATGCTGCTTTTTTACCAAAGCCGGACATCCCCATGTCTTAAAGGATTTAAGACAGGGTTTCTTCCCACTCCACATCTGATATGGTGTGGTAGGCACTGTCTTAGTAGGAACTTGATTCAAGAGATGTGCAGCTGTTTCCAGTGCATAACCCCAGAAAGATCGCGGTAACTCAGCCTTACTCATCATGGAACGAACCATATCTAATAGGGTTCGATTCCTTCTTTCCGATACACCGTTGTGTTGTGGTGTGTATGGAGGTGTACGCTGAGATAGAATTCCATTCTCTTTTAAGTAGTCCAGAAACTCGGTACTCAAGTATTCACCACCTCGATCCGATCTTAGGATCTTGATACTTTTGCCTGTTTGTTTTTCTACTTCATTCTTATATTCCTGAAATTTCTCAAAGGCCTCAGATTTGTGCTTCATTAAGAAGACATGTCCATACCTAGAGAAATCATCTGTGAAAGTAATGAAGTATGAATAACCGCTTCGCGCATGTGTAGACATTGGACCACACACGTCACTGTGTATAAGTCCCAAGAGCTCGCTCGCTCTTAGTCCGTGTCCAGTGAACGGAGTCTTTGTCATCTTTCCCATGAGACAAGATTCACAAGTGGCATAAGACTGGTACTCGAACGGATCCAAGTATCCTTCTTTATGTAACTTAGTCAACCGTGTCTCATTGATGTGACCCAGTCTACAATGCCATAAGAAAGCCTGATTTAATTCTGGAGACTTTCTTTTAAGTGTGTTCTGGACACTGAATATCTGAGCTTGATTCAATACGTATATATCGTTATTTAATGTACCTGACCCAATCAGTGCTTGATTTAGGTGGATGTTTACTACATCGCTTACAAAAGCAAAATCATATCCTTCCTTAGAAAGCAAGGATACAGATATGATATTGCAAGTCGCACCTGGTACATACAAACAGTCACGCAGAATCAATATCTGCCCAGTTGTCAGTCCTAGGTGATATTCCCCTACGGATACAGCATCCATGCTCATTCCGTTAGCAACCCTGAGAATCATATCACCTTTCCTGATAACCCTACGGTTTCTCAGACCCTGTAACGAATTACAGATATGAGATCCTGATCCGGTATCCAATACCCAGGAAGTAGGGTTAACTGACAAATAGTTCTCAATTACAAACACACTCGAAGCCGAAGCCACAACATGCTTCGAATACTGGCTACTGGCTTTACAAGCCCTGCAATCTTTCTGCCATAGTTCATTCCCGTTACAATAGGAACGTCCCTCTTTTACTATATCCAGTCCTGAAACTTTTGCCCTTGTTTTTCCTTTTTCTTCCCTGGTTTCTTTCAGGGTATAACCAGAGGGCAGGGACTGTAGAATTAGGTCAGTACTTGACCCATTCTCCAACGTGGTCTCCAGGTCCGTGAGCTCAATATAGCTGGTCTCTGTAAGGACGTTGCCCCTTACAGATGACCCGACTGCCAATCTCACTTGAAGCAATTCGTTCGAGGTCTCATATCTTGCGATACGAGATTGCTCTCCATATAAAATTTTGTTATGGAGGAAGATAGAAACTGAGTCCATCTTCTCGTGCTGCCTCTGGTTTGTACCATCAACTGAGGCTAACACGAGGCACTTGGCTTTCGCACAATCCCTTTCCGATGTCCTGTGGATGTGAACATCCGTGACAGGGGAAACTGGACCTGAGACAGCAGGGTTTTGATTAGTTAAGAGGTGTCCCAGCTTGTCATGGGCAATGGACATCTGGACAGACCTTTGCCAGTCATAACAGTCAGGTTCAGTCATATTATTATCTAGATGTAACCTAGGTGCGGTCACAGGGTCGCTGCAATTAAGAGAGAGAAGAAGAAACACTCAGCATGATGCTCTTGCAAGTTTAGAGTGGTTTTTAGTTTGTCTAAACAGGATGGCTCCCACTGTTTCTCGAATCCCTCCTCAAACCATAAAGGAAGAATTAGTCGGGATCAATCCCACCGCACAATACTTGCTTAACCGTTCAGCCAGGCCGGTGTCGGTACTTCGAGGGAGGTTTTCCAACGCTTTCGCGAAGTTCCTTAATTAAAGAACCTCTTTTCCCTGGGGGCGTAGCCCCGCTAACACCTTTCTAGGCACCTACTAGGTTTATAGCATTGATCGTTTAGTGAGAAATTTCCCGAGGAGTAGCATATACTCACAGTAGGATCGGGATCCAAATATCATCGCGTGAAGAAACTGAAGGAATCCTACCAGAATCATCACACTCCAAATGGTATGCAAATCTAGCAAGTTTCAGTACTTATGAAACTCCCGATGTGGGTTTTTGCCCCATGCTCTTATGACCTTGACTAAGGCCAACAAATCTTAAGTCACATGTCAAGTTCTACCCGTCGTTGTCCAGGTTAATTTGAACCCATCCGTATATACCCTTGACTATGGCCAACAAAGTAATACGACTGTCCCAAACCAACGCATCTATCTATGCAACATATGAATATCCACCAGCTACCAATCACTGTGCCTTGACTAAGGCCAACAAACACAGCTTGAATACCGTTGAATATTCATATGAAACGACGGAGGGTTACGAATGGTTTTGGCGAAACCGTGAACGTAGTGAACTTGATTTAGTCGATGGAACGAGATAGCTTTTAAATGGAGTGGCTCAAACTCCGCATTTTAAAAGTTTGTTTTGAAAAGAACCGAGTGGTTTTTCGAAAGTGTTCCAACGACTTTTACTTGGTTTATTTTCTTGCATTAGTTCTTTTAATGCATGTTTTGCTTGCATTAGTTCTTTTAATGCGTGTTATACTTGCATTAGTTCTTTTAATGCGTCCCATCATTTAAACCTACCATTGCAGAAAACAACCAAAATATGACGTACGCTTATGCCATTCGCATTCGCCACGGGGCCCCGTCATTACCCGTTAGGTTACTTAACTAACGACAGAGCGGGGGCTGGGCTAGCGCGGCTGTAAAACATAACCAACGCCTAAATAATATCATATATAGATATACTGCAATGATAAACATTTCAGATCACAGATGAATACATTGGATATACTAGGAATCGGTAATTCGCACGAGCCTGTAACGAAAAACAGATTACACGGTCGCGGTGAATAGCCAAATACCCCACCCAAGACCCCTACGGGTGCGGCAAACTACCTGCCAAGTACCCGAAGCGTAGTAACCTCCCTCATCTTCATGAGTAGGCCACTCGACACTTCGCCATACCCGGTAGTTTGTGCACCCCTTCCATGGGTCTATCCTAGGAGCAAAAACAGTAAAAAGAAATTATACAATGACGGCTACAACCCCGACCCGGTTGTGGGGCCATACAAATAATTATTACATCAATTTACAAATTTACATGAATTGAAAGAAAAGAAAACTCTCGTCTCACAACCCCCGGCTATTCACCCGCGACAATCCAACATATTCATATACACATTCCAGCAACATTACAGATCACAGATTTGTATAACCCCCACTAATCGACATATAGCGATTAGTAGACGTTCAATACAAATATCACATTACAGAAAACCCGTTAGCTTAAGTCTTTTAGAAGTTCGATCAAAAAATACGGATTTTCGGGACCCTAAAATAAAATTTTCGTTCTGGAAAATCTGGGCAGAAAATATATATACTAAAAATCCCAAAATACCCCCAGAATAACACTGCACCAAAGATTGTCCTCGGCCGAGTCAACTCGGCCGCGGATCCGCGGCGGGAGCGTGCTCCCGCCGTGTTTCCGCGGCGCTTTGACTCGATCGTGGGACCATCTTTGGTGGTTATTCACAAAAAAGCCTGAGCCGATTTTAGGTGTTAAAATAATCAACTTTTGAACAGTAAAAAAATCGACAGAAACTCGAATTTTTGGGGTTCGTTTTCGGGACTTTTTCTTTGATCGATCTTCTAGTTACTTGCTAACATGTTAGATAGAGTTTAACTAGGCTCTGATACCACTGTAAGTCCATGCTACCTCTTCCGATGCTTTCGGGAATGCGGAATTTGGTAAAAACGATTTTTACGGAGGTGGTAACATGCACCTAAAACCCGGATCTTGGTTAAACATCTATCTAGCAACCTAACTACGAGTTTCTAGCTACTCGGTTAGGGGGCTATACCTTGCTTGTCTTGAACTCCTTCGTCTTTAAACTCCGATGGTGGTCCGGATTGGCTTCTTCCCGTCGTCTCCGTACGCCGAAGATAGATCCACCTGAAAGCTCCAACCTTTGGCTCCTTCTTCGTTCTTTGAAGAAACTAGTTCACTCGGTTTGCTAAACCTTATGAACTAGAATGAGTAGAGAATAGTTTGTGTGGGATTTTATCTATGGTTCTTGATTCTCAACTCATGAGAGATATGAACCATAGAGTCAAGAGAGGGAGCAAGTGGATGAGAGTGAAAGCAAGAGCAAGAGAGCTCAAGAACAAGAGAGAGAATGTGTAAGTGAGAATGAGGCTCTCTTTTGTCTTTCACCCTCTCATAATCCAAAGCAATGATCACACATCATACCAATCAAGTGTTATGTGATGGTTGAAGCAACCATAACCATATCATTTCATGCACTTATTTTGCACAAATGAGCAAGCAAGCAAAAGTCTTTTCCATGAAATGATAGCTATGGTTATCATGATGGTCAACTAGTCAAGCCTAGTCAACCGGTCAACAAAGTCAACAAGTCAACAAAAGTCAACAAGTCAACAAAGTCAACAACCATATCACCATAATACTTAATCAATATAATTGTTAATCTCATATCATATTTTCATTAGGGTTGATCAAAAGGTCAATAGTCAACGGTCAACTGTCAACAACCCTAATGAGAATCCACTGCCTCTGTCTCCCTGTCAATTGTGCATACACACCCGCATCCGCGTTCCGAGGAACACGAATGCAAACTGGATAAATCCAATCCCATAAGGTACACTAGGATCTGGCTTAAACCAAAGCCCGCTAGTGTAAACTGTCCGGACATTGTACGTGCACAAGTGCACGGATGTGACCGAACCCTGTCGCAAAACCATGCGACCTGTCGCAATACCATGCGACCTCTACTCTTTTACCTAAAGGCGAAAAGATTTCTGTGTGGGACTCTAAAGACTCGACACTACGCTGGCAGTGGGTTTAACCATAGACCGCAAGCGGCACTAGCTGTGCGTAACGGTCCCCAGGTAATGCCGACAAGAAGACCGACGAGGCGAAACCCATCTGAACTCCTACTGAGCCTGAGTGTGACATTCTCCGTACAGTCCGGTCTGTTCGTCTGATACATCGCATGGCGGGCCTAGGGGGCGGTAAACGTCAGTCCCCCAATAGCGGTACAAGTCGTGCCGGAGCGAAGCCCAAAACACCCTGAGATAACACTGGAAACCTACCAGTATATCTCGTTTGCCCTGGCCAGGGACTACTCGTGTAATGGATCTCCTAGACACAGCGCGATGTCAACCCCCAATACCGGGAGAGACGAATCCTGTCTAACCGTCACTGCCTCCAAGTGCTTCGGGACTGCACCCAACCACCACCTGTTTGCACGACTCCTTTGAGCCGTGGTAGGGTAGTGATCAAAGTACAGTGGGAACACACTCGAGGCGAAGTGACAGTGTCAAGTCAGCGGACTAAGCTGTACTCATGTCACCTGGGAACTGATAACTAACGATAGGCATAATACCAACTAGTCAGTTCCCGACGAGTCCTGTCCAGTGTACCCATAACCTAACGAGCACCCGCATACTATCTCAAGTACGACGTACTGACGGCTGTGGAACAGACCGTCTCCCACACTGGGATGAGAAGCGCATGCGCTGGTCTACTCCGGAGTATCGATGCCCTGTCTCGATAGTCCTGCGACCAGGAACCTGCATAAGGATGTGCTTATAGATTACCCAGCCCCACTAGTGTGACGGCCATCACATCGCTGGTAATCAAGCAAAGATCCTAAGGGCTCTACTAATGTGGATAAGTGATACAAAAATAAACACCTGTACACATTGAAGTAGAGACAAACTAAGTAGCATACTACTATTTTGAGCAAGATTGTATATACAAGGTGAATATCCCAAGCTTCCATTAAGTAATATACAAACTAGTATGATACAGTAATGGCCTCTAGGGCATATACACTAACACAGAGATGGTGTACGGGTGCTCAGTGGAGACTGGGTACACTGTACGGACTCGCCGAGAACTCCCAGATGGTATTATACCTCACGTCAGATGGCAGTTCTCAGGTGACACTTGTACAGGTTAGTCTGTAGACCCGAGATCGTCATAGAGTCTTGTGTGATTCCCACTGTGCTTTGATCTCCACCTTACCACGTCTATGAGGGCATGCAAAATGGTGGTCTTTGGGTACAGTCCCGAGTCACATGGAGGCAATGAGCAATAGGAGGGGTTTCGTCTCTCCCGGTATTGGGGGTTGATGTTGCGCTGTGCTCGATTGGCCGTAACAGGGAAGTCCCTGGCCAGGGCTGATCAGAGATTTGCTGGTAAGTGTTATCAGTAGTTTCTCGACCCGTTATGAGCCACACATCGGCACGACTTATCGGTTATTGGGGTCTGACGTTTACCACCCTTAGACTTGATAAGCGACATATCAGACGAACAGACCGGACTGTACAGTAAGTGTTGCTGGTTGGATTCACAGGAGTGTGAGCGGGCTAGCTCGTCGATCTTCTGATCGTTCAATACCCGGGTGGCCGTTACGTTTAGCAGACCGCTTGCGGCTTGTGGGTGCTTGATATGATCATCACCTGCTACCGGCGTATTCATGAGTCTTTAGAGTCCTACACAGAGTTTTCCTGGCTCAAGCGAAACGAAATAGGAGCGCATATGAGATATGTGCGGGACCGAAAATAATGCGTGTATGTGATACCGTATTTCATTCTCGCGATGAATGTTTCGATTGGTTGTATGCGATATAACCTAGTTATCGAATCAAAGATTGATTCGATAAGTCGATTCATTTGATACTAGTCGGTTATGTTCGACATGACCGGATCATTGAATCAAGTGTTGATTTAATGATTTAATGTATAATTATATATTTGATATATTACTTTGCATTAACTAGTATTGGTTCATTTTTAAAAGGATTTTCTCACTTGAAGTGCACATTGTATATGTGATATATTTTGTGTGCACTTGATTGTATCATGTTTGATGATACATACTTACTTGGCTTTGTGTAAAGAATTAAACCATGGTTATGATAATGGTTAGGGTTTTGAGTTATTCACTTATTTATTTATCCATTCTTTTATGAGAAATAGATAAAAGAAAAACAAAATGGTTTCTTTCTTTCATGAAGCTTGTTGAAGCTTCATGAAGCTTTGACTAAAGTGACCATTTTGTTTTCATCCTTAACCCTAACCATTCCTACTAACCATGGTCTATTCTCTACACCTAACTAAGGTTAGAAGATGATAAGTATTCATTTTATTATTCTTTTCAAGGATAATTTATCATATTCTATCTTCTTCTTCATCTTCTTCATCAAGAAAGAAAGGTTGATTCCATCAATGGCATCTTGAGCAAAAGAGTGAGAAATCCAATTCTAAAGTGAACCCACCTCCTATTTCTTCACCCTCTACCTCTTGCCAAGTAGTATAGGGTGTTTTTCTTCACAAGTTTCACAACTTGGTGAAGTTGGAGCTTGAACATGTGTTGCCTCGACGTAGATCATCTTCGGCACGAAGCCGACGACCTTGACCGCCCATTTCTCCGATGAAGCCGATGCTTGAGTCCGGAATTCGAGACGAACAGCGAGAGGACGTCTACGTGGAGCTAAGGAAGTGGAGAACCGGATCTACAAAGGTTGTAGCCTCTTTCTTATAGTTAAGATGTTAACTAGTTTCATATTTCGCCTAAAATTCTAGTTAACGATCCGTATTAGGGTTTCTCGGAACCGAAAAAATTTAAAATTGGCATGGTTGATGCCTTTTGAGACTTCATTAGCGTGCCTAGGAACCCTGCAATTCAGGCATGTTATCTAAAAGCATTGACGTTCTAAATCAAACTACATTTCTTAGTATACAGAACACACACAAGAGGAAGAGTTCAAAAATGAACGAATCCTTCTTGAAGTATTGTAGACTAGGTCATATCAATGCGACCCGACTAGCTGAAGTTACATTTAGATGCATATTTAAATCAGTTTAAATTTACATCTTATGAAACTTGCCAGTCATGTCACAAAGATATAATGACCGCAACTCTGTTTATTGGAAACAGAGAAAGAGTTACTAAACTCTTGGGACTGATACATAATGATGTATGTAAGGTCCCCTGTCTACATATGCCAGGACCGGTTCTTTGTACTTCATTACATTCTCTGATGATCTCTCAAGACTCAGTCATATGTTCTTGTTGAAACATAATTCTGAAACTTTTGAGATAATCACCGAATATAAGTTAGAAGTAGAGTACCAAAATACGGGTAAAAATATTATGTCCTATGATAAGATCAGGGAGGATAATACTTGTGCATGGAATTCTTGGATTATTCTAAAGGAGAATAAGATTCTCTCTCAGTATTACTTCTCTGAATATACCATAGCTCAACGGTGTATCAGGACGGGGCAATAGCACCCTATATGATATGGTATGCTCTATGGTGAGTACTGCTGAGTTACCTTTTTCCTTTTGGGGGTTATGCACTTAAGAAGATGCATACCTATTGAACTGGGTTCGAATCAAATCGGTGCCTACCACTCCATATAAGATATGGTATGGGAAGAGCCTATCTCTAAAGTAAGTTAAGATTTAGGATTGTCCGGCCTATGTCAAAAGCAAAATCCGGACAAGATCGAGTTAAGGTCAGTTCTGTAGAACTGGAAAGGTTCCAGCTATACAAAACTGCAGCTGATGATTTGACAGAACCAAAGGATTCAATAGTCCCCGACGAACCTCAGCCTCTCCGCCGATCTGGTAGGGTTCCTCATCTGCCCGAGAGATACTTTGGTTTCTCAATGACAGTGGGAGCGAGGAATGCATCATGAGATGATGACCCAACTAGTTTCGAGCAGGCCATCGAGAGTAAGGACTCTGTAAGAATGGCTGGATGCTTAGAGATCTGAGATGGAATCCATGTACACCAATAAAGTATGTACAATGGTTGCTATATCTGAAGGGTTAAATCCCAATCAGGAGCAAGTATATCTTGAGAAGATTACTTGGTGTAGATGGAAAAGTTGAGACTTTCAAAACTAGACTTGTTAAAGGTTTGCATCATTGACCACGTATGGATTATGATGAAACCTTTTCTAAGGAGCTATTCTTAAGTCCATCCAGATCCTACTTGCCATGACTACGATATCTGGTGGTTGGGTATCATGATTGCTTTTCAAAATAATAATTTAGAAGAGAATGTCTATAAGAACACAGCCAGAGGGCTTCGTAAACAGTGGGAGCAGCGGAAACGTATGCAAGTTGCTTTACATGATAAAGCAGGCATCGCGGAGTTGGAACGTCTATTTTGATGTGATAGTCAAAGTGTTTGACTTCATCAAAATGGTAGATGAACCTCGTATATACAAAAAGGTAGTAGGGAGTGTGGTGGTGATCCTCGTAGAGTACGTAGATGACATACTCTTGATAGGGAAGGAGTTTCCTATACTACGCTCGGTCAATCTCCTCTTATCACAAGGATTCTCCAAATAGGATCAAGATGATACCTCCTAAATACTGGGATTTGGATCTATGAGATAGATCTAAATGGATGTTAGGATTCTCACTAGTTTTAGTAAGATGGTATCAGTTGATCCTGGGGAGAATCACTGGAAAGGTTCCAGGGTGATGAGAACGACTGAAGGTCAGTCACAAGCATTGTCTTTACCCTCAGTGAAGGGATGGTATGTTGGAAGAGTTCCAAGCTAGATACCGTGGCAAACTAGACGATAAAGGCTGGTAACATCGCTATTAAAGATACTACCAAAGAGGAAGTTTGGGTGTATATTAGTTCATAAGATGAACTAGGTTCCTACCATTATGTGACAATGGAAGTGTGGCTTTGTCCCAGGAACCCTGGTCCCATCAGTGACCCAAACATATTCTGAGGCAGCATCACCTGATCATGGAGATAGTTGATCTCCAGGGTGATCGAGGTTAGGAGAGTAGACTCAGAGGACAACTCGGCGGATCCACTCACAAAGGCCTTTTCCCAAAGAGAGACTTTTTATGGGATGGACGAGTATTAGATACTCCAACCACTGCTACAGATGGCCCTAGTGCAAGTGGTAGATTGTTAGTTATATGTATGCCCTAGAGGCCATTACCGTACATAGGATGTATATTGTAGTGGATGCTGGGACATATATAGGTAGGACTTTCTTGCTCGACATGATAGTACGCTATCTGGTTACTCATTATCTTAACATGTATACTTTCTGTCTCTCTGTTACATGTTGATAAAGCCCTTAGGATGTGTACTCGACTTGCAGGACTATGATGAAGATCATACTAGTGGGGCCTGGGTAGTCCATGAGTACATCCTTCAATGTTCCTAGTCGTGGGAATATCGAGACGGGGCATCGATATTCTAGAGTTGAGTAGCGTATATCTTCTAGACCCATATGATGGGGCGATGGATGATCCCATATCCATTGGTGTTTGACATCAGAGATGGTATGCGGGTGCTCGGTTGTGACTGGGTACACTGAACGGACTCGCCGAGAACTCCCAGATGGTATTATACCTCGCGTCAGATGGCGGTTCTCTTGTGACACTGGTACAGCTTAGTCTGTTGACCCGAGATCGTCATAGAGCCTTGTGTATCTCCCACTGTGCTTTGATTTCCACCCTACCACGGCTCTACTGAGGCGTGCAAACAGGTGGTTTTTGGGTACAGTCCCGATTCACATGGAGAAAATGAGCGATAGGAGGGGATTCGTCTCTCCCGGTATTGGGGGTTGATGTTGCGCTATACTCGACTGGCCATAACTGGAAATCCCTGGCCAGGGTTGCAGTGATATACTGGTAAGAGTTATCAGTAGTTTCACGCTTGTTATGGACCTTGCATCGGCATGACTTATCAAGCTACTGGGGTCTGACGTTTACCACCCCTATGCGAGATATGCGACATATCAGACAAACAGACCGGACTGTACGGTAAGTGTTACTGGTTGGATTCCCAGGAGTGTGAGCAGGCTTGGTTGTTGATCTTCTAATCACTCAATACCCGGGTGGCCGTTACGTTTAGCAGACCGCTTGCGGCTTGTGGGTGTTTGATATGATCATCACCTACCGCCGGCGTATTGACGAGTCTTTAGAGTCCTACACAGAGGTTTCCTGGCTCAAGCGAAACGAAATAGGAGCGCATATGAGATATGTGCGGGACCGAGAATAATACCAGTATGTGATACTGAATTCTATTCTCGCGATTCGTATCATCGGACGGTTATATAAGATATAGCAGGGTTACCGAATCAAATGTTGATTCGATATATTGATACACTTGATATTAGTCGGTTATATGCGATATGATCGGATCATTAAATCAAGTATTGATTTAATGATTTAATGTATAATTATATATTTAATATATTACTTTACATTAACTAGTATTGGTTCACTTAAGATTGTTTTTTCTCACTTGATTGTGCACATTGTATATATGATATATGTTTGTGCACTAGTTTGTATCATGTTTGATGATACATGCAAACTTGGGTGTGTATGCTTTAAACCATGTTTAGTTAATGGTTAGGGTTTTATTTTCATTATTTATTTTGTAAAAACAAAATGGTGGCTTTTTTCTTTCTTTCCTTTAAGCTTCATGAAGCTTCTTAGCCTTTTTCAAAGTCTTAACCATTTTGTCTTTATGCTTTGACCTAACCATCACCTAAACTATGGTTTGCTCTGTACATGAGTTAACTTCACCCATGGTTGCATTATGATAAGGCTTCACTTGATTTTCTATTATCAATAATTCATTTTCTTTTCTTCTTCTTCTTCATCTTCTTCATGAAGTGAAGAAACCCTTCTTGAAAATTCTAAGTGATGAATCCAAGTGAGAAATCAAAATCCAAAGTGAACCCACTTCCTATTTCTTCATCCTCTACCACTTGCCATGTTGTATAGGGTGTTTTCTTCACAAGTTTCATGACATAGTGAATATGGAGCTTGAGTTTGAGTTGCCTCGACGTAGATCATCTTCGGCATCGAAGTCAACGACCTAGCCCGATCATTTCTCCGACGAAACCATCGCTAGAGTCCAGGATTCTGATGATCGCAGCGGAGGGACGTCATCAAGGAACTAAAGAAGTGGAGGACCGGATCTACAAAGGTTGTAATCCCTTTCACTTGTAGTTAAGTTGTTAACTTGCATTTGTTTTCACCTTACCTCTAGTTAACGATCTTGCATAGGGTTTCTCGGCACATAAAAAATTTGATTTTGGCATGGTTGATCACTTGTGGAACCTCTTGAGTGTGCCTAGGAACCCTACACATGGTATGTAGCCGTGGCAAGTAGGATCTGGATGGACATATGCATAGCTTTGAAAGTCTTAACTTTTCAATGTACACCAAGTAATCTTCTCAAGATATACTTGCTCCTGATAGGGATTTAACCCCTCAGATCGCTAAGCAACCGGCCATTCTTACAGAGTCCCACTTCTGATGACCTGCTCGAAAATAGTTGGGTCATCATCTCATGATGCAATCCTCGCTCCCACTGTCATAGAGAAACCGAAGTATCTCTCAGGTGGGTGAGGAACCCTACTAGATCGACAGAGAGGCTGAGGTTCATTGGTTACTATTGAATCCTTTGGTTCTACCAAATCATCAGCTGCAGTTTGTATAGCTGGAACTCCTTCCAGTTCTACCTCATGACCACTAATTTCTTCATAAGAAATTCCCTTTCACAAAGGTGGCATGCTGAGAAACAAAACATTTTTGTTCCTCGGTTAGGTAGAAGATATTCCCTCGAGTATGCTTGGGATATCCAACAAACTTCTACAAATCTGATTTTGCCTCGAGCTTGTCCGGATTTTGCTTTTTAGACATAGGCCGGACAACCCCAAATCTTAACAAACTTAAGATATGGGCTCTTCCCTTTCCATATCACATATCAAGTGGTAGGCAACTGATTTGATTGGAACCCTATTCAATAGGTATGCAGCTTCTCAAGTGCATAACTCCCAAAAGGAAATAGGAAACTCAGTAGTACTCATTATAGAGCGCACCATATCACATAGGGTGTGATTTCTCCGCCCTGATATACCGACGTGCTGTGGTGTATACGGAGGAGTAATGCTGAGAGAGAATCTCATTCTCCTTTAAAATAGTCCAGGAATCCCGTGCTCAAGTATTCTCTTCCTTGAACTCTTCATAGGACATAATACTTATACCCGTTTTTAGTTCTCTACTTCTAACTTATATTCTGTGATTATCTTAAAAGTTTCGGACTTGTGTTTCAACAGGAACATATGTCTGAATTTTGAGAGATCATATGTGAATGTAATGAAGTACAAAGAACCGGTCTTGGCATCTGTAGACAGGGGACCTTCGTACATCAGCATGTATCAATCCCAAGAGTTCACTAACTCTTTCTCTGTTTCCAATAAACGGAGCTGTGGTCATCTTATCTCTGTGACATGACCAGCAAGTTTCACAAGATGTAAATTCAAACTAATTTGAATATGCATCTATATGTAACTTCAGTTAGTCGGGTCGCATTAATATGACCTAGTCTACAATACCTCAAGAAGGATTCGTTCATTTCTGAACTCTTCCTCTTGTGTGTGTTCTATATACTAAGAACTGTAGTTTGATTTAGAACGTCAATATTTTTAGATAATGTGCCTGAACCGATCAACTCTTGATATGAGAAATGTTCAGAACATTATCCAACAATACAAAATTATATCCTTTCTTTACTTATAAAGAGACTGATATGATGTTGTATATCAGGTTCGGTATCTAATAACATTCGTTCAGAATCAATGTATTCTTGTAATATAAGGTGATAACTACCAACAGACTTGGCTACAACACTTGCACCGTTTCTATCTCATGAAACTTATCACCCGTTCTCATTTCTCTACCTATCTGTAGCCCATGTAACAAATTATATTTGCGGGATCCTGATCCGGTATCTCATACCCAGGACGTAAAGGATACTGAGAAACAGTTATGTGTAATGAACACACCCGAAGAAGATGCATCAGCATGCACTTTCTTCGTTTGGGCGGCACGAGAATTCTGGTAATCCCCTATTTCCTGCTCTGTCTTATAACAATTATAAGTTGGAGCGGGACCAACGTTCCTTAGCGCAGTATAACAAGCGGGTTTGGTCAATACATCCGTATTATTATCTTGATTAAGGCGTGACATAGTCGCAACCAGGAGAGAGAGAGAAGAAAACACTCAGCGTGCGCTTTTACAAGATTAGATTGGTTATCAATTTATCTAATCAGGATGGCTCACACAGTTTTAGTCAAATCTTCCTTCAAACCCTAAAAGGAAAGACTGGCCGGGATTAATTACACTCTACAAGTTCGCCAATCTTTCAGCCAGGCCAGTGTCGGTACTTTAAGGGATGTTCCCCGTGCTTTCGCATGGACCTAATTAAAGTAAACCTCGTTTTCCCATGGGCGTAACCCCGTTGACACCTTTCTAGACACCTACTTGATCGGCTAATTGTAATGTGTAAAACTCTCCCAGGAGTAACTCTTACTCGCAGCGGGTATCGGGATCCAACTATCTCATAGAAGGTATGCAATCTCATTGCAAATTTCAACACTTGAAATTCCAAATAATATTTTGCCCCAAGCGATCTATGACCTTGACTAAGTCAACAAACCATAGACCGTAAGTAAAGTTCAACCCATCCTTTCCCGATTGAATTAAACCCACCCGCACGACCCTTGACTGAGAAAACAAGGCCGCACGACTACCGTAATCCAATCGCATCATATGCTTTGCAGATAAGCACTAATCAGCTACCGCACACTACGCCTTGACTAAGTCAACAAAAGCAGCACGAATACTAAAAACTACTTATCTGAAATGACGGAGGGCTACGACATGTTTTTAAGAAAACCCTTTGCGTAATGAACTTTATATCGTTGTAGAATCGAGTGATTTTAAATGGAGTGTTTTTTAGGCTTTTCTAGTTTCGCTAATAAGGTCACTCCCGGTGAAGGGATCGTCGGCTCTTTCCTTATCGAATAAGGTGCGGGATATTTCACAAATATCACTATACAAAGCAAAAACTATAAAAGCAAACAAAAGACAAACCGAGTTTGTAGCATCTGCTAGTTTCACTAAACAGGTCACTCCCGTTGAAGGGATCTCGGCTCTTTCCTTATCGAATAAGGTGCTGGATGTTCTACAAGGAACACCGCTATGCAAAGCAAGAACTAGAGCTACCAGTTTTTAAACAAGTTTCTACAACATCTTTAGGTTTCTTTTATTTCATTAATCTCAATAATGAAGTCCCATTTTATTATGCTTCACAAGCATTGCATTTGAAATGAAATCTGCAATATAACATATATCTCATATATATAATATAAACATTCGTCTCAGGCAGTAATATCATCTCATCACAGAACATTGCAGCAGAAGAACATATATGAAATATTGGATATACTAGGATGTCCATGTTTTAATACGATCCTGTATAAAACACGGATTCCACAGTCGCGATGAATAGCCAAACCCACATCCCTAGACCCCTACGAGAGAGGCAAGTAACACTGCCAATTCTAGGGTTAGGAGACCCGGTCTCGACTCCTCGAGATGGTCTCCCACTGGACCCTAGAACCCGGTTACTTGTGCTCCCCGCCTTGGGTCTACCTAATGCGGAAAAGTAAATAATATACAAGGTGACATCATCCTCAGCCCGGAAGTGCCCCAATAAAAGAATATTACATACAAATGAATTTTACATGAATGAAAATGAAAAACTCTCATCTCACATAAAATCCCCGGCTATTCAGAACACGACAATCCAATATAATATATCACAGCAACACATAATATCTCATATCATCAACGAAAGCAAGCATGCGTATCCCGATTGTCGTTGATGTATAGCAACGAAATCGGCGATACACCGCATACTACGCTTACAGTCACAGAAAAGAAAGTGTAAAACTACAACAGTTGGAATCCGCAACCTCCTTAGACATCGCATGCCTAACCAAATGAATTCCTTAGACATCGCATGCTTAACAATTATAAACCCCGCATTTTAGTCTCATTATCGAAAAATCTTTTCAATATCAAGTCGGGCAATTCAACAAGATTCCCGACATCCTGATCGAATGCTCGTCGCAAACTTTAGTAGACGGCCGCACCCTCGATGCCGTCGACGAAGAGCACAAAGGCGGAACACCGCTGCCGCGAGCACCCGAACGGATGATTTCGGCGACGGGGTTCACCTACTGTCACTTGGTCGGGGCTATGGGGCGTGGTTATCTATTGAGTTTACCCGGTGAGTATCCGCGTACGCTACGTGATTGCGACGGACTTTTGATCACATCAAAATTCCGTGGCAACCGATCAACTGAGACTGAACTGCTAGATTTATAACATTCAAATTAGTTATCTTATAACTACTTGTGGATTCCAAATATTGTATCACAATCCAGATAAATAGAAAGCGTTAAAATTTATGATCTAATAAACAAACACCCAAGATTTCCCAAATAGCTCAACACTTGAGCGGAGTTCAAAAAAATATCCATCACATGCCATAGTACCAATGGTCCAGCCGTAGAAAGGTCAAGCCAACGCCTCACATGTAGCAACGCCGTACTGCCCCAAACCCTAAGGTTCAGAGGCTGTTCAGACGGTCACATAATCGAGTTAAGGTTTGTTGTCTTCTAGAGGGTCCACCGCGTTACTTGCACGATTTTCGAAAGTTTCAAACTCGAGAAAAAAATCCAACTTTTGAAAATTTTCCGACAGGGGAAAAAGTGAGTTATTGATATCCGTTGGAACTTTTTAACAGGTTCTAAAAAATATCCGGAAAAACTTAAACGCAGTTAAATTATCCGATCGAATCAACGAGTCCCCAATACAACCCAGAAAACTCAACACTTGAGTAAATTTAAAAATTCCCAGAAGCATCAAGAAACACATAGGGAAGTTACTGTACAAAATTCAAACCCAAATACCACTGTAGCGCCGCGGAACTGCCGCGCTAGACACGGTACGGCCGCGGTTACGCGGTGCTTTAAGCGAATTAAAGGCTCGTATTTTACACAACTCCTTATAATTCCCTGCTGATTTTTTTGAGTATTTTTAATATGAAAAAATCAACAGTTTTGAAAAATTTCCAGAAACTAGGGTTTTACAGGTATTCGGAGTTCGATCGGACTTTAAACTTCGCCTAGACTTCGCCTAAACCTATAGCTTGGCTCTGATACCACTGTAGGGTTACTAGGCACTCTCACAAGGGTCTACGAGATATCAACCATGACCGATTTAAAATTTAGACGTGCCGAATAACCCTAACCAAGATTTTTAAACTAGAGATTAGGCAAAACAAAGCACGTTAAACACTTTTACACTAAGTGAGAGGAATTACAACCTTTGTAGATCCGGTCCTTCACTTCATAAGCTCCGTGTTGTGGTCCCTTCGCTGCGATCATCAAGTTACGGACTCTCAAGAGGCTCCACGAAGAGAAAGATGCAAGCTTGCATCCGATCTTCGATAACAAAGATGATCTCCCTTGAATTTTCATTAACACAATCTCTCACTCACTAAATGAAGTGAACACCCTAATCTAAATGGCTAGGATAGATTAGGATGATGAGGTAGGATTTATGCTCTCTTTTGTTTTCTATTTCTCACTCATTTTCATCAATTTTGAAAAAGCTAGAAAGCTTTTCCATGAAGAACTCAAGGAAGAATATGAAGAATCCTCTTGTGATGAATAATGAAAGTCAAGAAGGAGGTTAGAAATGCAACCATGGTCAATGTAACCTTTTTCGAGATTTAACTAGGGCTAGGGTTTTGGTTGGGTTAAAGGATGAGTCACTTAAAATATCAAAACAAATATCTTTGCACAAAACAAAACAAAACCTTCTAGAAGGTTCTAGAAAAGCTTAACCCAAATTAAACCCTAACCATGTTTAATCTCCACTAAACACGTTGCATTAATAACCATATCATGTTACAATATTATATATCACATATATAATATTTATTGTAACAAAATAAAATAATACAATTAACATATATCGCATATATATCAATGTATTACCAGAGTGAGAAAAAGAATATTTTAGTGAGCTTATATTAGTTAATGTAATTTCATATATCATATATATTATTATAAATTAAATCATCGAATCGACACTTGATTCGACAATCCGGCTATATCGCATATAACCGACTAATATATCATTTACCGATTCATCGAATCAACACTTGATCCGATGACCCAGCTGATATCAAATATCGCGAGAATAGACTACGGTATCTCATATCGCATTATCCACGGTCCTGCACATATCACATATATGCCCCTACTCCGTTTTGCCTGAGCCAAGAAATCTCTGTGTAGGACTCTAAAGAATCGTCAATACGCCGGCAGTAGGTGATGATCATATCAAACACCCACAAGCTGCAAGCGGTCAGCTAAACGTAACAGCCACCCAGGTATTGAGCGATCAGAAGATCAACAAGCAAGCCTGTACATTCTCCTGCGAATCCAATCAGTAACACTCCCGTACAGTCCGGTCTCGTCGTCTGATATGTCGCATATCTCGCGTAGGGGTGGTAAACGTCAGACCCCAGTAGCTTGATAAGTCGTGTCGATATGAGGTCTATAACAATTCGAGAAACTACTGATAACACTTACCAGTAAATCTCAGTAACCCTGGCCAGGGATTTCCAGTTATAGCCAATAGAACACAGCGCAACATCAACTCCCTATACCGGGAGAGACGAATCCCCTCCTATCGCTCATTGCCTCCATGTGATTCGGGACTGTACCCAAAAGCCACCTTTTGCATGCCCTCTTGGACGTGGTATGATGGAAATCAAAGCACAGTAGGAATCACCCAAGACTCTATGACGATCTCGGGTCTACAGACTAACCTGTACCGGTGTCACCAGAGAACTGCCATCTGACGTGAGGTATAATACCAGCTGGGAGTTCTCGGCGAGTCCGTCCAGTGTACCCAGTCTCCACTGAGCACCCATATACCTTCTCTGATGTCAAACACCAATGGATATGAGATCATCCATCGCCCATCATATGGGTCAAGAAGCGCATACGCTAGTCTACTCTGAAGTATCGATGCCCTATCTCGGTACTCTCACGACTAGGAACGTTTGAAGGATGTACTTGGTGACTACACTGTCCTCACTAGTATGATCCGCATCATAGTCCTGGTCGTCTAGTACTCATCCTAAGGGCTTTATTAACATGTAACATAGAGACAATCAGAGTACATGTTAAGATAAAGTGTAACCAGATAGCATACTATCATGTCGAGCAAGAAAGTCCTCACTATATATGTCCAAGCATCCACTACTATATACAACGTATGTACAGTAATGGCCTCTAGGGTATACATATAACTAACACACCCATTCTTGTGCTTATGGTCACCTTGCTTGCTCCTACATTCACCTCCCTTCACTACCTCCCTCTCTAAAATATGGCCGGCCACTAGAATGGAGAGCTCCATTCCTTTTGTGTGAGAAATTTTTGATTCATTTCATTGCAAAGAAATCTCCTTAGATCCATTTTTCCATTGCTCATTTCATCTCCACCCGAAAGGCAACTTCAATCAACCCTTGAGACAAAGTGATCTACGTATAGTCTACAGCAATCTTGGACACGTCGGCTAGCAAACATCGTGTCCGAGTTGCCTCGTATCAGAGGTGGGAGCCCGTAAAAAGATTCGAAGATGTGGTGCCCTTTCCGATGAGGAGATCGAGACCGGAGTTGCCGCGGGGAGCTTGGGATGGTGGCCAAAGACCGAAGGACACGGATCGATCGGTATAGCCTTTCCAACCCTTTCTCTAGATAGCTAGCTGTAGGTTAATGGTTCGATCTGAGATTTAAGCATACGATAGCACCGGTTTGTAGTTAAGAAAAAATTTTCATTTCCGCATATTGACCTCAGACAGACGGCCGGGGCGCTACCGTAGACTTACATGGTATCAGAGCCACACTATTAACCTTTACTAGCTTGCTCTAACGTGTTTAGAACTTCAATCGGATGAAATTTCCAAAAACTGCATTTCCAAGTCACAGTTTCTGTCGAATTTTTCCAGTGGTCAAAAAATTATTTTGTGTGCTGCAGAAAAACAGGCAGGGTTTTTTAAGAGAACTGAGAAAATTTGGTGGGCTGATTTCACTTTAGCGCGGCGGATCCGCGGCCGTACCCACGTTTTGACTAAGGATCCTCCGCCGTACTGTAACCATAGTGCACGAAATTTTCTGAGGTGGTCTCTGACTTGGAAATGTGGTTTCTGGTATTTTTTGTTTGGGCCCAGATTTGTTTGAGTACTAAGAATTGTGCTTGGGGCCCACTTCGGGAAACATTGTCGATCGAAATTTTTAAAACATGTTAGTTCAAAGTATTTGCATTATATCTGCGACCGTGAAAGTCATTTGATCGGTAAATCCTGTCTAATTGCTATAGCTCTTTTAGACGGATTTGCGAACGTGACATTCACGTTGATGTTCTGTGTTGTGCTGTGATGTTGCGGATTTGTCGTGGTGGATAACCTGGATGCAATGGTAGTACAGTTTGGTTATATATGTACATTCGATATTGTGGGCCGAGTGTCCGACATGTGGACTGCCGTTACTTCCTGTTTGTATATTATTCTTTTAGGGCACGGCCGGGCTGAGGTCGATGTACCCGTTGTATATTTTTACTTTCTGTACAAGTATTACCCCGCGGTGGGATGGACGGATAGCCGGGTTCTAGAGGGCAACGAGCCCTCATCTTATGGCTTTGAGACGGAGGGGGCTTTACTCTAGAATTGGCGGGCTATTTGCCGCACACGTAGGGGGTACAGGTTGACCCAAAGAGGGGTGCTCAAGTTACCGGATTCCATGATGTGCTGGGTGGTCCATTCACGTTGTTGAAGGGGGCTGCCTCGCTTAAGGTTTTGGCGGGTAACTTGCCACGCCCGTAGAGGTCTAGGATTTCATTGCACAGGCTATCCACACGACTAGGGGAACGTCGGGTTTCAGTAGCGGCTCTATGAAACCCGGGGATCCCAGATTATCTGTATTGTTCTGTGATGCTTATTACATTTCTGTGATGTTGCATTTTATCACGTCTTGAGCGAATATTATATATTGATATACATACTAGTAGATTTTGTATATGTTTTACATCCGCGCTAGTCCAGTCCCCGCTCTGTCGTGAGTTAAGTAACCTAACGGGTGATGACGGGACCCAGTGGCGAATGGGGATGGCATATACGTATATCATATTTTCGTTCTTTTGTGGTGTGATTAATTGATGGGACTGCATTGATTCGGATCAATGCAGTCTAAACAAACCTGTTTGATGTTGTTGGAACATTTTTCAAAAAAAAAAGCTGTTATTGCAAGGACGTTCTCTTTTGTTTCGCACAGTGTTATTCGGTTATGAATATCCAGCACCTCAGTCGACAAGGCAAGGGCCGAGATCCCTTCATCGGGAGTGACCCCTTGGACAGAAGTTTGCGTCAGGGTAATAACTTCACTATAGTCGATTGCTTTTTGCTTTGCATCGTGGTATTCAGTTGGAATATCCTGCACCTCATTCTACGGGGAAAGAGCCAAGATCCCTTCACCGGGAGTGACCTCATTAGCAAAGGTTTTCGTCACTATATTTTTATAAAAAGCTATCCGGTTCCTTCAACGATATCAAGTTCATTACGTTAAAGGTTTTTCGCCAAAAACCATTCGTAGCCCTCCGTCATTTCAGAGCTGTAGAACTCAGTATTCATGCTATGTTTGTTGGCCAAAGTCAAGGCACAGTGTATGGTATCTATTTGTTACTTTTCTGTTGCATAGATAGATGCGTTGGTTTGGGACAGTCGTACTGCTTTGTTGGCCAAAGTTAAGGGTAGGTATGGGTGGGTTCAAATTAACCTGGATAATGATCGGTAGAACTTGACATGTGACTTATGATTTATTGGCCAAAGTCAAGGTCATAAGAGTATGGGGTAAAAATCACATCGGGAGTTTCTAAAGAAATTGAAAGTTGCCAGGCATGCGGATGCCTTCTGGAGTGTGATAACGTGAGTGGATTCCATCACATTATCATGCGATGATAGTTGGATCCCGATTCCCACTGATGAGTTGGTTTACTCCTCGGGTGATCCCGGCTAATTCTTATTTCAGGTTTGTAGGAGAATTTGAGTTTACAGTGGGAGGTTTCCTGATTAGATAGATTGACAACCATTCTGATCTAGGTTAGAATGCACGCTGAGTGTTTTCTTTTCTCTCTCTCTTCGGCAGCGACCATGACCCGACCCTAGACTTTGACTCAGTGGCCAAGTTGACCGAACCTTCTTATAACACTGGCTTTTGGATTGTCAGAGTTGCGTACCTCATTGCCACTCCTACTTTTACCCTTTTCCCCAGGACACCCCGTATAACTACGAACGTCCACTTCCATTGGATAAAACCATCGTATAGTTATATACGAACTCGAAGGAACATGTTCCAGATTTGAGGATGGTTTCCTGTTCTGGAGAAAACGAATAGGACTATTCAGTTGTCTTTTCCTTTTACCTTCTCTCAGGTTGCGAGTGCTCCTTTGATTAGGGGATAGTACACCTGTTACGGTTATTGGATAGACTTCTTCCAAACCATAGGCAGGTGCCGAACGGTAGGGAATGAGGAAAACCAATTTGCCTAACGATGGTGTACAGATGGTAATGAGTTAAGATAAATAAAGGGATTAGTAAGAGGGCAAAGTAAATTGTGACTTCTATTCACCACCAAACCAAGTATTTCTTCGCCAATCCTACATCACCTTTGTATTTCTCCAGAACACTCCGTATCACTACGAATATCCACAGTTTATTAGATATTCCATCGTATGGTTATATACAAACTCGAATGAACTTGTTCCAGTTCGGGGATGGATTCTGGTTCAGGAGAAATAGGAATAAGAATTATTCAGTTGTCTTTTACCTTTACGTTCTCTCGCATTACGAGTGCTCCTAGGATTAGGACAGTACACCTATTATTCTTATTGGATTGTCTTCTTCCAAACCATAGGCTGGTGCCTAACGGTAGGGAAGGAAGAAAACCATTTAGCCTAAAGGGGTGTACAGAAGGTAATGACTAAAGACATATAAAGGGATTTGGAAAGATGGCAAAGAAATATACGGTTACAGTTGTGAATCTGATAATAGAAGAGGCATTACTAAGAATACCCGGATACCCCTTCGAAACATTTACATGTTTCAGTTTCACTGTGTATTGTTAAAAGAAAACTGATTTCCCAATTAGACACTTGCTCCATGGTATGTATTTACCAGGTATGATTCTCACATTTGTATGGTTTTACAGATGATGAGTGGGAGTAAGCTATTGGGAATTAGGTGATTGTCCTCATTATATCGGAATTCGTTGAAATTGGTGATATTTGAGGAAATCGCCTGGGCTGTTTGCCAGACGGCAGATATTTGGCTTTGAATATCCATTGTTATACACCAATTTCAAATTGATATATCTGTACGTTTATTTTTTTAAAGTGAGATATAACATTTTGAAATTATGTCTATGACATTTACCTATATCAGTGGATGGTTAGGTAAGGAGCATTAAACAGCGGTGTAATTCTTCTTAACCATAAGTACAGTTTTCAACCTACGACACACAGGGAATGAGTTATTAGACTCAGGGGACTTATACAGAGTATTGTATTTTGTCCAGTGTCCATGAGGACAGTGGGGTTGGTACTTGTACTATATTCTGTTTATTTATGACTTCTCTAGTTCTTAGACAAGTGTTTCGTAGATATGCAAGGTCTAAGTTTTGAGAAGTTATAGGTATAAGAATAAAGTAGAGAACCAGGTAGTGCAAGTATGAGGATTCTTCAAGGTGATCGAAGATGTAGATACTTGTGTATGGTATTCAGTTGATAGTAATGATTATGAGAACTTGCTTCTCTTTCAGGTTACACATATCTGGATGTATTCCTAATTTGAGTAACGCTGATCGGCCTCCTTCCATTTAGTTTACATTCACTGGAGACAGCTGCATGATTTGAATCTGGTTCCAATTAAATCAGTGCCTCTGTTTCTATATTGGATATAGAACAGTTCATATCTTAACGATGTTAAGGTACGGGGAGTTGTCAGGCTTATGCTTAAAACCAGACTCTGGATAACTCAAGGCACGTTTCTGTAATGGCTGTTTGTGGGTTGACCTGGGCTATGAGAAGGGTTGACATTCTACCATCTGGACGATCAATAGTGATATTGTTCTTGACTCTCCACAGTTTTAATAAAAATGGATTTTTTCAGAAAACAGTAGTGGGAGGACGGTAGAACTGTAAGTGATTCCAGAACCGCAAACGATTACTGAAAATTTGATAAGAACATAAACATTCGATCTTGTTTGACATTCCATTGGCCACTCCGCAGATATGGTGGGTAACCTCAAGCACTCGAGAGGTACTCCGGTACCCTCAAGGACGGTGACAGGAAGGCCTTGTTTTGTAACGTTTTGAAAATCGTTTTGGTGAAATTTCGGAAAATCGGTAAAATAAGGGGGTTTTCCGTAAAAAGTCAAAATGTAAATATCTTTAATATAAAATTAAATATACATATTCTAGCTATGTAATTGCTAGTATTTGGTATTTATTGAGCCCCTGATAAAATTTCTAAATTTCTGAAAATTCTTCCGAAATTAATTATTTTAATATTATTTTAAGCCGTCACTAATACATTTAATTAGGGAAAATTATAAATTGGAATTGGTTGATAAAAATTTTATAATTCATGACACACTAGACTGACATGTAAAATATTGTTTTTGAAATGAAATGGTTTACCAAAACGGTTTAGAAAATATCGAAGAAAAAGGGCATAATTAGTGAATGTTGTGTTAATGGGAATTGGGATAATACATTTATCTTTTCCCTAACCCATACACCAAAACCTCACCCTCTTTTTCTCTCCCCATGTGGCTGGCCTCCCTTTTGACAGCCCTCCTTCTCTCTCTCTCTCCAATCACCTCACTTTTGAAAAGAAAAGAAAAGAAAAGAAAAGAAAATGAAAGAAAGTCAAATGGGTGTGGACCTTGTCTTTTCTCCCCACTTTCAACCCCTCCCTCTCTCTCATCACACCCTTCCAATTCTGGCCGAATTCCAGCCCTACAGCAGCAGCCCCTCCCACCAAATCTCACCCCATTTTGCATCAAAAAAATCCACAAAAATCACTTCAAATCCATACAAATTCAACTCTAATTCCAAATCCAAGTTTTACCCATTATTCCTTGGCCTTTCAAGCATGGATCTTTATGAAAAGAGAGCATTTTGGCAGGCTAGATCTTAAGTTTGATCTCATGGTTTGGAGGTATAATCCTAACCCAAGTGTTTAATTTTTGATAAGCTACTTTAAATTAGTTTAATTAGCTAATTATTTTATTCCAATTTCAAGATTGAAAATTTAAGAAAGAGTTTCAATGTAAATTAGGGTTTCTATCATAGGATTATGGTTGTGATGGGTAGATTAATGTGTTATGACATGTACAAATCTAAGCTAGTTGCTATATTACAAATTGCCACTTTTAATCGTCCAATTTAAGTTATTTTGCTTACTAGGTTTTTATTATTACATTTGATGAAATTAAAAATCTAGTGAGGGTCGTGTTTTAAATTAGGGTTTTTATTTTATCATCAAGGTTGAAATGTATAGTTTGACATCTTAAAATATGTAAAACCTAGCTTGGGTGTTAAATTGCAAATTGTTATATGTAAATTGTCCAAATTACTTAATTGTTGCAAACTAGTTTTTTTGGGTTTAATGAAATTGATGAGAGTAAATTATGGAAATGATTTGTGTGACTTATTTAAGATGTTTAATGAGTATTGTGGCCGCTATATTTGTTTAAATATCAAGTTTTGTACTAAAACGGTTAATTTTTCCTGTTAGATTTTCGGAAAGATAGCTTTTAATGTGAGTTTGAGATTTTTGTGAATTGCAACCTATTTCTTATTATAATTAGTGATTGTGAATGTGTAAATGGGTGTGTTTTGGTTTTTATCGATGGTTTGGCGTTTGTACCCCGACGTCGAGGGTTTTGGGTTGATTTGTGGAAGCAATCATAGGTTCTGACCTATGTGGGATTCGTGTGTCGTTTTGGTCATGAGTCGAATTTTAATGCGATAAGGTGCGTTATGATATGTAGGTACCCCATGTGGACTTCGAGACGACAAGCAAGTGCGTAGCGACGTCGGCACCGGCGAGCGAGGATCACGTGAGTTGATTTATATCTACGGGGAGAAGTCGGGTGGATGGCTATAGCACCCCCGCAGTTCGTGGTGATCTATACGAATTCGTATACACACATATATTGATTATATATTGTTTGAGATTATTGATGACATAGATGGATGTTTGGGGTGATTGAATAGGTTTAGTGTTGCGAAACCCTAGAGTAGAGGTTGCACCACATTTACACACACACACCCATACTGGCATACATTCTTCTTTCATATGTGCATATATGAGATTATATATTTATGTGTTCACATGGGTATGGGACTATGTGTTCACAGACTGGATTTGAGGATAGTACTTAGGATTTGAGGTGAGTCGATGAGATATGATTTGAGACTGTGAGATCGGTGATATGGCAGGATTCGTACTTGAGATACGTCCTGTTGTTTTAGCGGGTCTTTGGACGACGATACCATGTGAATGGTGATATAAATAAAATGGTTGACATGTGATCGTGATATGAGATATAATATGTTAGGATGTTTATGATAGGCCGCATTGGGCGACGTATACCTCTTTATGACAATATATGATGATATCGGTTTGTATGAGGCTGTAGATCAGCATATAAATCATGATTGGATTGATGATATTAGTATTGTACTAGATTTAGATCAGTACCAGGATTATGATTTTTGATAAAGAAGATACCAGATGAATAATTTGATGAATGTGATATTGACCCGTACCCAGATTTGGGATGCCGTACGACGGAATTACGTACGAGCTATATATTGATGTTTGATCCGCACTCCTGGCTTGGGAATGACTGATTTTAGATATGGTATCGGATTTGATATTATCGAGGCGGGACCACCGACTAATGTATATATTTATATATATATACATGTATCGACTCAGACGTTAGGCGGTTTCCTTATCTTTAGTTAGCCTGTTAGCTCAGCCCTATAGTTAGTGTAGCGGTATGACTCATAGGATATTAAATGCAGATTTGTTATCTTTGTGTCTAGTATTTAGCTCCCGCTCATTATTGCTGTTCACTCCGCATCGCATGCTTATATTATAATTCATATTCTATTGTTGATATCATGTTGTTAGGACGCCAGCACCATTACCGATGACGCGTATGTACCACGTACACTTACTTGCCGGCTCACACACATTTTCATCAGTAATTGCCATGTCACGAACACTTTAGAAATACTATGTCATTGACATAGGCTGTTATCTAATAGTTTAGACATGATAATAGCGTACTTGCCTTATATGCTAGTTTAGACATTATAGTTATTGCCTGCTACTTCATGCATGTTATTATTCACTGTTGTACCACATTCATGGATTTTCACGCCTATATTCACTGTTTACATGCTATTGATGATTTGGATTCATATTTCATGAGATTTCTTGGATTTGGAGGAAAACCGCAAAATAAAACATAAATAAACCATTTCTCTCTCTTTTTTAATAAAAAGTGCGGTTTTCCCATGATGTATGAGTTGTCCACCATGAGTTTGCTGATGGATTTTGAGACCCGATTCGAGGAGACGGATGAACCGTTTCGGGTACATGGTGGGCCCGGTAAGGTACCCCGGGGTAAGAAGCACGTGATGATGATGATGTGAGCCTGGCAGGGGAGCACTACCTACCGGTGATTTTACCCGGCGCGTCGGTATCCGGAGGATACCGTCGTGGTCTTGAGATTGATGGTAGGGGCCGGTCTGGACTGACGACGCTCTAGATAGTGAGATTGATACAGAGATTCTAAGATATTAAGGTACAGAGATTTGATGATACAGGCCAGTCCGGATAGCCGGAGCCTGAGATTTTGAGACATTGGGATTTACGTTTTGTGTCGATGCTAGACACTGTTTATGCTGATTTCATTATGATACCTCGTTTTAAAAATACAGAAAATCTCACTAATTTATGAAAGAAGTTTTCTTCAGTACATGCATTCTGTTTCGTGCATTCATACATCATCCATGTGATACATTGCTACCTGAGGCACTAACACGGGCACATGGGATTGCACTTGGGTTAGATATTTACCCTAGCCATTGTTATAGACTGCAGCATTTATATTTGAGGATTATATATTGTGATCGTATGACCTAGGATTGCATCATACATGCGATTCCTTTTCGTAGATATATTCTATTCACGAGTTGGCAACTCACTCCCATTGTGCCACAGTTTCTTGCAGGTTTGCCGTACAGGTTTCATTACGGCTTTGCTGGCACTGCTTCTTTTCGGGTGACTTGCTAGTAGGACGGTTTATTGTATCGTACCCATCCTTATACCTTGTATATTATTATTCGGTTGTATCTAGAAGTTCCATTGACCATACATGTATTTATTTCAGAGATAGAGACCAGTGATGTTATTCTTTCGACCTTAGATTCGCGCGTTGTATTTCTATAGATTTCTTGCTGTTTGAGTTTCCTTTTGAGTTTTGATCCTCGCCCTTGGCGTGGTATATTATATTGCTTTTGTGGTTATGACCGTCGATTGACGAAGAGCTAGCTCCCGCTTAGGGATGCCTTTTTATTGATTTCGTATACTATTCATGTGTATCCCGTTTGGGGGCCAGTATTTACAAAGGAGACTCTGCCGAAAATACTTGATGTTTTTAAACAAAACGCATAATTCGGCTTATGCTATTAAAACTACTTGTTTTAAGTTGGTTTTCCTTCACTCTACTACTTTTCTTGGTTGGATTTCTGGGTTTTCGGCGTACTTAGATTACGTACGCCTCGAGACATACGTAGTTTAAGTGCCGGTCATGTTTCGTACTTTCATGACGTGACAAAGTTGGTATCAAAGCGTTCAGTTTTACCTTCGGAGCGTAGGATGACCCTTGGTTGATGGAATAGGTGACTAAAGTAGAGTGACGTACCGTGGGTATGTTCCGCGGCATACTTACGATACGCTACTCCACTTAAGAAGCCTTAGAATGTTCATTTCTTTGTTCAGTATTATATTCATTCCTGATTTAGCCTCATCGGTATCAGTTATGGTTTTGCTGCCACGATTACGGACAGGGAGAGCTACGGCTAGAGTTGCGGTCAGCACGAGCTCGTTACGAACGAGGACTGACCAGGGCGTGATTCCGGCGACACACGATTGTAGAGATGTGTCTTTTTATTGTGATTTCGCGCCACGAGCGTTTGATGGATCGCTGTATGAGATTACTTGGACGTGCAGATCAGCACCAGAGGATTGAGCCAGTTATTGCTGCGAACGACGAGATATCGCCCCAGATGTTGGAGCTATTGCAGTACGAGTTGTACTAAGAGATGATAGAATGTTGCTAGTCATCCGAGGATGAACTACTAGGACGTGTGGTTCGTTCGCTACCCCGATGCGAGGTCATTAGATAGATTGATTCCAGCTAGAGACGACTTCACGCGGAGACGTTGAGAGTCGATAAAGGAGATCGAATGTCAGAAACATATTATTCCAAGTTTAAAGTATTCGGAAAGACATGCAGGCAATTGTATGGACCCTCTAGAAGAATGAAACCCTAACTCGACTTAATGACCGTGTGAAAGCCTTTGAACCTTAGGGTTTGCGGCAGTTCCGCGGTGCCATTAGTGAGGCTTGGGTTTGCCCTTCTACGGCTGGACCATCGATGCTGTGGTACGTACTCGATACTATTATACTGTACCCAAGATGTTGAGCTCGTGGGGGATTATGTGGTTCTGACGAATCGATCGAATGGTTCGACTTCATTTGGATGCTAGGTGGTGAGATGCACTTCTTGGGAGATTCCAGATACGAGGATAGCCGTTGGAGTTCAGTCCATGCAGCCACGACGAGACAAGTCCGAAGCAGTCGACATTAGAAAAAAGTGGAGTAAAAGGTTAGTACAAGATTTAGATAAGATGACATTCCACTCCACCGACATCAGAGATGCGATACGCATGCCGAGGCATTATGCTTGGATATACCTTCCAGAAGGAGTCGCGATGAGTATGCAGCCGTTCCGAAATAAGGAACTGATATAGTAAAGGACGATGACTTCTGGACTGTTCGGCAGAGAAGAGATTTGAGAGAGACCTCGACAGGACCTTTCTGGAATAAATTACGAGAAGACTTGGACCCAGCAATAGTCATGATACGCACACCAGCAGGCCAGATTTCAGGATCGTCGACGAGACATGCTATGAGTGACCACGACAGTTGGCCAGAGATTCTTAGAGGATATGCTTGAGCGGGACTATTTCGCCCTATTTAATTTCGGTATTTTGGGTGATCTATTCGATTGATTTTGATGATTGAGTTTCAAGATAATTGTTTTCATGGACTATGGTTGCACCTGCTGAGTATTTGCGATTTTTGCACAGTTGTTGCACTTGATATCGTTTTCGTACCTTAGTTTCTTACGTTTATGATTTTATGGGTTTCATACAGTTGAGTTGATTTTGTGCATATGTACGCACACGATTTGGTTCTTGCACTCGGTATAGTTCACATATGCTAGCAGTGCAGTGATTCGCATTTTGTGCACTTAGATGCACTGGACTTCGACTTCGATTGTGATGTTCGATATTTATTTTGTGCACCTTGTGTACCTGATTGGATTTTGCGCATGTTCGGCGCTTGATATTGGATTTCATGATTTCGTGCACGATGGATGCACCTGATTTGGACTTTTGCACATGTTGGGTGTTATAAGATACGATTTTGGTGCACACCAGATGCACTAAATCGAGATTCGTCGTGCATGTGAGATGCACCTGATTTTGCTGTCGGGCACATACGTTGCCTATGACAGATGTTTCGTGCACACCCGTTGCACCTTAATGTTGTTTTTGTGCGCATGTAGGGCACATTTGTGGATTTTTTATTTCCGTGCGCACCAGACGCACGTAGTATTCATATGCGTATTTTGGGGATTGATTTCTTATGGAGCAGTATGTTTTTATGTTGGTTGCTATGAGTTTTTGTACTGAGCAGGACTTATCCGAGGACAGTACCTGAGTATATTTTGCATTCATTGATAGTTATCGAAGGGATTTCCAAAAGCGAGCTATAGTCTCAGTATTACCTACGTGTCTAACATGACGCGAAACGTTTAAAATAAGGAACCCTTCTAAATTGCTTTCAAAACGGCGGGACGTGCATATTAAACAAAGGATATATATATGTAGTTATTTTCTTACAATAAATGTCCGCCACTGTGTAGTGTTGCGAACATCGTACGACAATTTGAAAAAGGTTTGTCATGCATTGCTTTTAGATGCATCAATGATGTATATCATGTTGGTTTTCGTATTGGATCTTGACATTGATGTCTTCCCCATGACTCCGATGATTGCGGGATGCTTGATGTAATTTTGATTTTGAGTTATATGCTCATTTTTCATATGCATGCATTGCTCTATGATTTGTTTTATGTATTTATGATTTCGGAGCACCGACGACTTGATGGTTTTGCTGAAATGTTTTAGTATTTGGGGGGAGTTTTAAATTAAATTCGGGGACCGAATTTCTGTAAGGAGGGAAGATTGTAACGTTTTGAAAATCGTTTCGGTGAAATTTCGGAAAATCGGTAAAATAAGGGGGTTTTCCGTAAAAAGTCAAAATGTAAATATCTTTCATATAAAATTAAATATACAAATTCTAGCTATGTAATTGCTAATATTTGGTGTTTATTGAGCCCCTGGTAAAATTTCTAAATTTCAGAAAAAATTTCCGAAATTAATTATTTTAATATTATTTTAAGCCGTCACTAATACATTTAATTAGGGAAAATTACAAATTGGAATGGGTTGATAAAAATTTTATAATTCATGACACACTAAACTGACATGTAAAATATTGTTTTTGAAATGAAATGGTTTGCCAAAACGGTTTAGAAAATATCGAAGAAAAAGGGCTTAATTAGTGAGTGTTGTGTTAATGGGAATTGGGGTAATACATTTATTTTTTTCCTTAACTCACACACCCACACCTCACCCTCTCTTCCTCTCCCAATGTGGCCGGCCCCCCCTTTGACAGCCCTCCCTCTCTCTCTATCCAATCACCTCACTTTTGAAAAGAAAAGAAAAGAAAAGAAAAGAAAATGAAAGAAAGTCAAATGGGTGTGGACCTTGTCTTTTCTCCCCACTTTCAACCCCTCCCTCTCTCTCCTCACACCCCTCCAATTCTGGACGAATTCTAGCCCTACAGCAGCAGCCCCTCCCCCCAAATCTCACCCCATTTTGCATCAAAAAATCCACAAAAATCACTTCAAATCCATACAAATTCAACTCTAATTCCAAATCCAAGTTTTACCCATTATTCCTTGGCCTTTCAAGCATGAATCTTTGTGAAAAGAGAGCATTTTGGGAGGCTAGATCTTAAGTTTGATCTCATGGTTTGGAAGTATAATCCTAACCCAAGTGTTTAATTTTTGATAAGTTACTTTAAATTAGTTTAATTAGCTAATTATTTGATTCCAATTTCAAGATTGAAAATTTAAGAAAGAGTTTGAATGTAAATTAGGGTTTCTATAATAGGATTATGGTTGTGATGGGTTGATTAATGTGTTATGACATGTACAAATCTAAGCTAGTTGCTATATTACAAATTGCCACTTTTAATCGTCCAATTTAAGCTATTTTGCTTACAAGGTTTTTATTATTGCATTAGATAAAATTTAAAATCTAGTGAGGGTTGTGTTTTAAATTAGGGTTTTATTTTATCATCAAGGTTGAAATGTATAGTTTGACATCTTAAAATATGTAAAACCTAGCTTGGGTTTTAAATTGCAAATTGTTACATGTAAACTGTCCAAATTACTTAATTGTTGCAAACTAGTTTTTTGGGGTTTAATGAAATTGATGAGAGTGAATTATGGAAATGATTTGTATGACTTATTTAAGATATTTAATGAGTATTGCGGCCGCTAGATTTGTTTAAATATCAAGTTTTGTACTAGAACGGTTAATTTTGCCAGCTAGATTTTCGGAAAGATAGCTTTTAAATGGGTGTGTTTGGGGTTTTTGTGAATTGCAACCTATTTCTTATTATAATTAGTGATTGTGAATGTGTAAATGGGTGTGTTTGGGTTTTTCTCGATGGTTTGGCATTTGTACGCCGACGTCGAGGGTTTTTGGGTTGATTTGTGAAAACAACCATAGGTTCTGACCTATGTGAGATTCGTGTGTCGTTTTGGTCATGAGTCGGATTTTAATGCGATACGGTGCGTTATGATATGTAGGTGCCCCATGTGAACTTCGAGACGACAAGCAAGAGCGTAGCGACGTCGGCACCGGCGAGCGAGGATCTGGTAAGTAGATTTATATCTACGGGGATAAGTCGGGTGGATGGCGTATACCACCCCCGCAGTTCGTGGTGATGTATACGAATTCGTATACACACATATATTGATTATATATTGTTTGAGATTATTGATGACATAGATGGATGTTTGGGCTGATTGAATAGGTTTAGTGTTGCGAAATCCTAGAGTAGAGGTTGCACCACATTTACACACACACACCCATACTGGCATACATTCTTCTTCCATATGTGCATATATGGGATTATATATGTAAGTGCACGGCGGCGCCCCGGTTGTCAATCCGAGGCCAAAATGTGGAAACGATGATTTACTTTAACTTTTGAACCGGCACCACCGCGCACAAAAAACCAGGATCGGGCCATTAAACTAATTCTAGCTAACTAAAGAACGGGGTACAGAGATATACCGAGCGATTCGTGTCCTTCGGTCTTCTCGTAGTCGTCCCGATCTCCCGCGGAATCTCCGGTCTTCGCCTCCTTACCGGAAGGGCACCACATCGCCGGCTTCTTTTACGGGCTCCCACCACTTGACCGAGGCAACTCGGGCACGAAGTTGGCGAGCCGACGTGCCTAATGATGCTGTAGGTTGACTGTAGAACTCTATGTCTCTTTGGGGTTGTGGAAGTTGCCATTAGTGGAGGAATGAAATGATAGCATTTTTGGAGATGAAATTGGGGATTTTTGCAAGCACAAGAGAACCAAAAATCCCCACAAATATAATGGGCAGCCCCACCCTCATCTTGGCCGGCCATGCATCCATGAGAATGAAAGAGGAGAGAGTATCAATGAGGTGAGTGAGTGAGCCAATAATCAAAGAGAGAGAAAAGGGTTATGATGTGAAGAAATGATCATAAACAAGAACCTCACTCCAAAACCCAATCATAACCAACAAAGGTCAAGCCATCATGAAGTCATGGAGTCAATGAAAGCTACACCCATCATGAAAACTATCATGAAGCAAAAAGACTCCTCAATTGTTAATTGCCCAATTGCAAATAACCCCCTCCATCAAAATTCAGCCTGAGAAAGAAACAAGGGAAAATTGCCGAAACGGAAAGCAAACTGGCAACTTCATAAAACTGATCCCGTAATAAATTAAAGGAAACCCCGCTACTGTATATACATACCCGTATTTGTATTCCGACCGAAATACAAATGCAATGAGACAAAATCTACACTGTACAATACTAGGATCCGGCTTAAACCAAAGCCCGCTAGTATTATCCGTCCGATCTTGATGCGTGCAATACCGCACATATCTGATCGAACCCTGCCTTATTTCCTTACGGCCTCTACAGCGTTTCGCCCGAAACTTGAGCAACTGTCTGCGGGGGACTCTAAAGACTCGTCAACACCTTGATTATGGATTTAACCACTAGCACGTCAGAGATATTAGCCTATACGTAACGGGCTACCAAGTATTGACCAAAAGGGACGTCTATGAGCGAACTCATCCTGACACCCCACTGAGCCTGTCAGTGACAATATCCGTACAGTCCGGTCTATTCGTCTATGAGCATCGCATGGCGGGCTTAGGGGGTTGGTAAAAGTCAGACCCCCAAAAGCGGTACAAGTCGTGTCGGAGTGTAGCCCAGAACACCCTGAGATACTACTGGAATACCTACCAGTAAATCTCCTGCCTTAGACAAGGACTTCGTGTAATGGCTCTCCTAGACACAGCGCGACCTCACCCTAAATACCGGGAGAGACGAACACCTGCAGATCCGCTCACTGCCACCATGTGGCTCGGGACTGTACCTAACTAAAACCTGTTTGCACGTCTCCTTTGCGCGTTGTAGGGTAGTAATCAAAGTACAATAGGAACTCACACGAGACAAATGACGATCTGAGGTCGATGAACTAACCTGTACACATGTCACCAGGGAACTCCTATCTGACGTCAGGTATAAGACCAACTAGCATGTTCCCGGCGAGTCCTGTCCGGTGTACTCATAACCCAATGAGCACCTGTATACATCTTAGGTCAACCAACTGACACCAGTGGCTTGTGAGACCGGCCACCGCCCCTCGTCGGGGTCTCGACTGTATACACTAGTCTACTCTGGAGTATCGATGCCCTGTCTCGAAACTCCCATGACTAGGGACCTTTTAAGGATGTGCTTATAGACTACCAGCTCCCACGTATATGATCGCCCTCATACTGCTGGCAGTCAAGCAAGAATCCTAGGGGCTCTATCAATGTGTAATAGCGACCTTTCAGGTCACTTAAAGCAGTACACGATGATAAAGATAAACCAGATAGCATACTATCATCTTGAGTAAGACTGTCATACCGGAATAGGTCCTCCCTCAATCATTGCAATCACGTGCCTGTGATCCATTAATTGACTCTGAGGGCACTAGCTCCAACAATCTCCCACTTGCACTCAAGGCTAATTATTGCGATGTCGCATACTCACAACCCGTGTGATACCGAACACCCAACTTCTCTACTAATCAGTCTCACAAAACCCATTTGAGAAACTATTGCGTTCGAGGAATAGCCTCAGTGAGTGGATCCGCCTTGAAGTTTCTTTCTATGTCTCTCTATATCTCAAGTTCGCAGAGAAAGTCATCTCCTGAAATGAGCAATACCTGTCTTAGAATGTGTCTGGATGTCTGATGGGACCTAGCTCATAAATGAACTCCAAATCCAAACTTCTTAGACTGTATCGTCCACTGAACTTAATCAGTATCCTGCGTCATGCCTCCCTCAGTATCCCCTTGGACCACCTGTCCAAAATACTGCCCCTCGTCAGAAGGAAAACTATAACTCTGACAACCTCTCTGTCATCCAGGTCACCTTGGAAGCCTGGAATGATAACTGTCTCCTGAATGAGGCTGTTGTTATCATATCCCTAGAACATTCACATATGTTCTAAAACTGCTTCCGATTGGTTTTCCAGGATTGATTATTATCAACTTATTCCATCTACTGCAAAAACAACATCTGGTGTGGTACTTGACATCTCATGATTAACTCAATTGCCTAAGCAAGTGATCTTCCAATTATGCACATCCCTCTCCCCTTTAGTCTGGAAGACACCTTTAGAGAGGGTGACTCCATCACCTGCAGGTATACTACCGTGCCTGGAGTCGTCCATTCTAAAAACACCTACAGAATGCTGTCTAAGTACCCTGATTGGGAAACTACCCAAATCTAGATCTAAAACCATAGATCTGGTAACCAGAATGTCTTGATATTATATCGAAATCCCATGTGGAGAAACCACTGTGTGACAACCAAAGTATAACCGATCGTAGTATAGGAATATCACTTCCTACTCTACGTATGTCATCCAAATACCAGGACATCACACCCTACTACCTTCTTAACAGATCCATCCCCTATTCTGATGAAGTCAAACCTATGACTGTCATATCAGAAATAGATGATCTATCTCCGCTATATCTGCTTTAGTCTATAAATAGACATAAGCCACTTGTCCACCAATGCTTCCGCTGCTCCCACTGACTACGACAACCCTCTGGCAGAGTCATATAGACGTACACTTCTAATGCCAGTTCAGAACGACGCTATACTCATCCTCCTGCCGGGTCTCACATTCTGGAACAACAATAATGGCAAGTCTGGGTAAACAAGAACCTCCCTGTCACCGTCCTTGAGGCTACCGAAGTACCCCTCAGGTGCCTGAGGTTACCCACCGTATCTGCGGAGTGGCCAATGGAATGCTAATCCAGATTTAATCTTTAGGTTCTTATCAAATTTTCAGTAATCGTTTGCGGTTCTGGAATCACTTCCAGTTCTACCATACTCCCACTACTGTTTTCTGAAAAAATCCATTTTTATTTTAAAACTGTGGCAAGTCAAGAACAATATCACTATTGATCTTCCAGATGGTAGAAAGTCAACCCTCGTCATAGCCTGAGTCAACCCACAAACATCCATTATAGAAACGTGCCTTGAGTTATCCAGAGTCTGGTTTTAAGCATAAGCCGGACAACCCCCCCTACCTTAACATCGTTAAAATATGAACTGTTCTATATCCAATATAGAAACAGAGGCACTGATTTAATTGAACCAGATTCAAATCATGCAGCTGTCTCCAGTGCATGTCAGTGAAATGGAAGGAGGCCGATCAGCATTATTCAACTTAGGAGTGCTTCCAATTATGAGTATCCTGAAAGAGAAGCAATTTCTCTTAATCATTGCTATCAACTGAATACACCACACAAGTATCTACATCTTCGATCACCTTGAAGAATCCTGATACTTGCAATACCTGGTTCTCTACTTTATTCATATACCTACAACTTCTCAAAACCCAGACCTTGTGTTTCTACGAAACACTTGTCTAAGAACTAGAGAAGTCATAAGTAAACCGAATGTAGCACGAGGACCAACCCATCTGTCCTAATAGACACTGGACAACATACAATACTCTGTATAAGTCCCTTGAGTCTGATAACTCACTCTCTGTGTGTCGTAGGTTGAAAACTGTACTTATGGTTATGAAGAATTACACCGCTGTTTAATGCTCCTTACCTAACCATCAACTGATATAGGTAAATGTCGTAGACATAATTTCAAGAAGGTATATCTCACTCTATGAAAATAGACGTATAGATATATCAATTTGAAATTGGTGCATAGCATCGGATATTCAAAACCAAATATTTGCCGTCCGGCAAAAAACCCAGGAGATTTCCTCAAATATCACCAATTACAATGAATTTCGATATAATGAGGGTGATCACCTAATTTCCAATAACTTACTCCCACTCATCATCTGTAAAACCATATGCGAGAATCATACCTGGTAAATACATACCCTGGAGCAAGGGCTAATTGGGAAATTAGTTTTCTTTTAACAGTATACAGCGAAACTAAAATATTGAAATGTTTCGATGGGGTATCCTGGTATTCCTAGTAATGCCTCTTCCATTATCAGATTCACAACTGTAACCGTATATTTCTTTGCCATCTCTCCACATCTCTTCATATGTCTTTAGTCATTACCTTCTGTACACCCCTTTAGGCTAAATGGTTTTCTTCCTTCCCTACCGTTCGGCACCAGTCTATGGTTTGGAAGAAGACTATCCAATAAGCATAATGGGTGTACTGTCCTAATTCTAGGAGCACTCACAATGAGAGAGAAGATGAAGATAAAAGACAACCGAATAAACCTTATTCATATTTTTCCTGAACCAGAATCCATCCCCGAACTGGAACAAGTTCCTTTCGAATTCGTATATAACCATACGATGGAGTATCCAAATAACTGTGGATCTTCATAGTGATACGGAGTGTTCTGGAGAAATACAAAGGTGAAGTAGGAGTGGTAATGAAATACTTGGTTTGGTCATGAATAGCAGTCGCAATTTACTTTGCCCTCCTTCTAATCCCTTGATATGTCTTTACTTAATACCTTCTGTACACCATCGTTATGCTAATTGGTTTTCTTCATTCCCTACCGGTCGGCACCAGCCTAAGGTTTGGAAGAAGACTATCCAATTTACGTAATAGGTGTACTATCTCCTAAACCAAGGAGTACTCGCAACCTGAGAGAAGGTAAAAAGAAAAGATAACTGAATAGTCCTATTCGTTTTCTCCAGAACCGGAAACCATCCTCGAATAAATTCCTTCGAGTTCGTATATAACCATACGATGGTTTTGTCCAATGGAAGTGGACGTTCGTAGTAATACGGGGTGTCCTGGAGAAAAGGGTAAAAGTAGGAGTGGCAATAAGGTTTGAAACTCTGACAATCCAAAAGCCAGTGTTTAAGAAGGTTCGGTCAACTTGGTCACAGCGTCATAGTCTAGGGTCGGGTCAATGGTCGCTGCCAAAAAGAGAGAGAAAAGAAACACTCAGCGTGCACTCTAACCTAGATCAGAGTGGTTATCACTTTATCTAATCTGGAAACCTCCCACTGTACCGTCAAATTTTCCTCCAAACCTGAAAGAAGAATTAGTCGGGATCACCCGAGCAGTAAACCAGCTCATCAGTAGGAATCGGGATCCAACTATCATTGCATGATAATGTGACGGAATCCGCTCACGTTATCACACTCCAAAAGGTATGCGCATATCTGGCAAGTTTCAGTTTCTTTAGAAACTCCGGATGTGATTTTTACCCCATGCTCTTATGACCTTGGCGTGAGGTCAAAATGTCATCAGTCACATGTCAAGTTCTACCCATCATTATCCAGGTTAATTTGAACCCACCCGTACATACCCTTGACGTTGGCCAAAATAGTAGTACGACTGTCCCAAACCAACGCATCTATCTATGCAACAGATAAATATCCGGCAGCTACCAATCACTATGCCTTGGCGTGAGGTCAAAATACATAGCTTGAATACTACCGAATATTTAACTGAAATGATGGAGGGCTACGAATGGTTTCTGGCGAAAACCTTTAACGTAATGAATTTGATATCGTTGAAGGAACTGGATAGCTTTATAAAAATATAGTAGCGAAAACCTTTGCTAAAGAGGTCACTCTCGGTGAAGGGATCTCGGCTCTTTCCCCGTAGAATGAGGTGCTTGATGTTCCAACTGAATACCATGATGCAAAGCAAAAGTAAACGAATATAGTGAAGTTATTGCCCTGATGTAAACTTCTGTCCAAGAGGTCACTCCCGGTGAAGGGATCTCGGCCCTTGCCTCGTCGACTGAGGAGCAGGATATTCCAACTAAATACCACTATGCAAAACAAAAGAGAACGTCCTTGCAATAACAGCTTTTTGAAAAATGTTCCAACAACATCAGATTAGGTTTGTTTAAGTTGCATTGATCCGAATCAATGCAGTCCCATCAATTGATCACACCAATAAAGAACGAAAATAATGACGTACGTATATGCCATCCGCATTCGCCACTGGGTCCCGTCATTACCCGTTAGGTTAGTTAACTAATGACAGAGCGGGGATTGGACAAGCGCGGATGCAAAACATATACAACATCTACTAGTATATATATATCAATATATAATATTTTGCTCAAGGCGTAATAAAATGCAACATCACAGAAATGTAATAAGCATCACAGAACAAAACAGATATCTGGGATCCCCGGGTTTCATAGAGCCGCTACTGAAACCCGACGTTCCCCTGGTCGTGTGGATAGCCTGTGCAATGAAATCCTAACCCCTACGGGCGCGGCAAGTTACCCGCCAAAACCTGAAGCGAGGCACCCCCCTTCAGCAACGTGAATGGACCACCCAGCACTTCACGGAATCCGGTAACTTGGGCACCCCTCCTGGGTCAACCTGTACCCCCTACGAGTGCGGCGAATAGCCTGCCAATTCTAGAGTGAAACCCCCTCCGTCTCAATGCCATGAGATGCGAGCTCGTTGCCCTCTAGAACCCGGCTATCCGTGCACCCCACGCGGGGTAATCCTAGTACAGAAAGTAAAATATACATGCAACGGGTATATAGACCTCAACCTGGTCGTGCCCCAAAAGAATAATATACAAACAGACAGTGACGGTAGTCCACATGTCGGACGCTCGCCCCGCAATATCAAATATACATATAAAACACCAAACTGTACTAACATTGCATCCAGGCTATCCCCACGACCAATCCGCAACATCACAGCACAACACAGAATATCAACGTGAATGTCACGTTCGCAAATCCGTCTAAAAGGGCTATAGCAGTTAAACAGGATTTACCGATCAAATGACATTCACGGTCGCAGATATAATGTAAATACTGTGAACTAACATGTTTAAAATTTTCGATCGATCAAATTTACCCAAGTGGGCCCCAAACACTACTGTAGCACATAAAGAAATTCTGGGCCCAAACAGAATATTCCAAAACCCTAATTTCCCTGTAAAAAGATCACTGTGCAAAAATGGTGCAGTGAAGGCACTGCACTGCGGCGGAACCGCGGCGCCAAGGGGGTTTTGGCCGCGGTTCCGCGGTGGGTCTACAGTATCACGCTACCATTTTTTCACAGATGTCTTAGAATTTCCTGAACATTATTCTGCAACAACCTGAAAAATTTTTGGAGCCAAAAAAATTTCGACAGAGAACTGATACAATGAAATCGTGGGTTTTTTGGGAATTTTGTTCGATCGAAAATGTAAACACATTAGACCAAGCTAGACTAGATTAATGGCGTGGCTCTGATACCAGTGGATGTGCACGGCGGCGCCCCGGCAGTCAATCCGAGGCCAAAATGCAGAAACGATGATTTACTTTAACTTTTGAACCGGCACCACCGTGCACAAAAAACCCGGATCAGACCATTAAACTAATTCTAGGTAACTGAAGAACGGGATAGAGAGATATACCGAGCGATCCGTGTCCTTCGGTCTTCTCGTCGTCGTCCCGATCTCCCGCGGAATCTCCGGTCTTCGCCTCCTTGCCGGAAGGGCACCACATCGCCGGCTTCTTTTACGGGCTCCCACATCTTGACCGAGGCAACTCGGGCACGAAGTGTCCGAGCCGACGTGCCCAAGGATGCTGTAGGTTGACTATAGAACTCTATGTCTCTTTGGGGTTGTGGAAGTTGCCATTAGTGGAGGATTGAAATGATAGCATTTTTGGAGATGAAATTGGGGATTTTTGCAAGCACAAGAGAACCAAAAATCCCCACAAATATAATTGGCGGCCCCACCCTCATCTTGGACGGCCATGCATCCATAAGAATGAAAGAGGAGAGAGTATCAATGAGGTGAGTGAGTGAGCCAATAATCAAAGAGAGAGAAAAGGGTTATGATGTGAAGAAATGATCACAAACAAGAACCTCACTCCAAAACCCAATCATAACCAACAAAGGTCAAGCCATCATGAAGTCATGGAGTCAATGAAAGCTACACCCATCATGAAAACTATCATGAAGCAAAAAGTCTCCTCAATTGTTAATTGCACAATTGCAAATAACACCCTCCACCAAAATTCAGCCAGAGAAAGAAACAAAGGAAAATGGCCAAAACGGAAAGCAAGTTGGCAACTTCATAAAACTGATCCCGTAATAAATTACAGGAAACCCCGCTACTGTATATACATACCCGCATTTGTATTCCGACCGAAATACAAATGCAATGAGACAAAATCTGCACTGTACAATACTAGGATCCGGCTTAAACCAAAGCCCGCTAGTATTATCCGTCCGATCATGATGCGTGCAATACCGCACGTATCTTATCGAACCCTGCCATATTTCCATACGGCCTCTACAGCGTTTCGCCCGAAACTTGAGCAACTGTCTGTGGGGGACTCTAAACACTAGTCAACACCTTGGTTGTGGATTTAAACACTATCACGTCAGAGGTATTAGCCTATACGTAACGGGCTACCAGGTATTGACCAAAAGGGACGTCTGTGAGTGAACGCATCCTGACACCCCACTGAGCCTGTCAGTGACAATATCCGTACAGTCCGGTCCATTCGTCTATGAGCATCGCATGGCGGGCCTAGGGGGTTGGTAAAAGTCAGACCCCCAAAAGCGGTACAAGTAGAGTGTAGCCCAGAACACCCTGAGATACTACTGGAATACCTACCAGTAAATCTCCTGCCTTGGCCAAGGACTTCGTGTAATGGCTCTCTTAGACACAGCGCGACCTCACCCCCAATACCGGGAGAGACGAACCCCTGCAGATCCGCTCACTGCCTAAATGTGGCTCGGGACTGTACCCAACTAAAACCTGTTTGCACGTCTCCTTTGAGCGTGGTTGGGTAGTAATCAAAGTACAGTGGGAACTCACACGAGACAAATGACGATCAGAGGTCGATGAACTAACCTGTACACATGTCACCTGGGAACTGCTATCTGACGTCAGGTATAAGACCAACTAGCATGTTCCCGGCGAGTCCTGTCCGGTGTACTCATAACCCAATGAGCACCTGTATACATCTTTGGTGAACGAACTGACACCAGTGGCTTGTGAGACCGGCCACCGCCCCTCGTCAGGGTCTCGACTGTATACAATAGTCTACTCTGGAGTATCGATGCCCTGTCTCGAAACTCCCACGACTAGGGACCTTTTAAGGATGTGCTTATAGACTACCAGCTCCCACGTATATGATCGCCCTCATACTACTGGAAGTCAAGCAAGAATCCTAGGGGCTCTATCAACGTGTAATAGCGACCTATCAGGTCACCTAAAGCAGTACACGATGATAAAGATAAACCAGATAGCATACTATCATCTCGAGTAAGACTGTCCTACCGGAACAGGTCCTCCCTCAATCATTGCAATCACGTGTCTGTGATCCAATAATTGACTCTGAGTGCACTATCTCCAACAATATATTAATGTGTTCATATAGGTATGGGACTATGTGTTTACAGAATGGATTTGAGGATAGTACTTGGTATTTGAGGTGAGTCGATGAGATATGATTTGAGACTGTGAGATCGGTGATATGGCAGGATTCGTACATGAGATACGTCCTGATGTTTTAGCGGGTCTTTGGACGACGATACCATGTGAATGGTGATATAAATAAAATGGTCAACATATGATCGTGATATGAGATATAATATGTTAGTATGTTTATGATAGGTCGCATTGGGCGATGTATACCTCTTTATGACGATATATGATGATATCGGTTTGTATGAGGCTGTAGATTAGTATTCAGATCATGATTGGATTGATGATATTAGTATTGTACTAGACGTAGATCAGTACCCGGATTATGATCTTTGATAAAGAAGATACCAGATGAATAATTTGATGAATGTGATATTGACCCGTACCCAGATTTGGGATGCCGTACGACGGAATTACGTACGAGCAATATATTGATATTTGATCCGCACTCCTGAGTTGGGAATGACTGATTGTAGATATGGTATCGGATGTGATATTATCGAGGCGGGATCACCGACTAATGTATATAATTATATATATATATATATATATATATACATGTATCGACTCAGACTTTAAGAGGTTTCCTTACCTTCAGTTAGCCTGTTAGCTCAGCCCTATAGTTAGTGTAGCAGTATGACTCATAGGATATTAAATGCAGATTTGTTATCTTTGTGTCTAGTATTTTGCTCCCGCTCATTATTCCTGTTCGCTCCGCATCGCATGCTTATATTATGATTCTTTTTCTATTGTTGATATCATGTTGTTAGGACACCAGCACCATTACCGATGACACGTATGTACCACGTACACTTACTTGCCGGCTCACACACATCTTCATCGGTAATTGCCATGTCACGAACACTTTAGAAATACTATTTCATTAACATAGGTTGTTAGCTAATAGTTTAGACATGATAATAGTGTACTTGCCTTATATGCTAGTTTGGACATTGTAGTTATTGCCTGCTACTTCATGCATGTTATTATTTACTGTTGTGCCGCATTCATTGATTTTCATGCCTATATTCACTGTTTACATGCTATTGATGATTTCATGAGATTTCTTGGATTTGGAGGAAAACCGCAAAAAAAAACATAAATAAACCTTTTCTCTCTCTTTTTAAATAAAAAGTGCAGTTTTCCCATGATGTATGAGTCGTCCACCATGAGTTTGTTGATGGATTTCGAGACCCAATTCGAGGAGACGGATGAACCGTTTCGGGTACATGGTGGTCCCGGTAAGGTACCCCGGGGCAAGAGGCGCGTGATGATGACGATGTGAGCCTAGCAGGGGAGCACTACCTACCGGTGATTTTACCCGACGCGTCGGATATCCGAAGGATACCGTCGTGGTCTTGAGATTGATGGTAGGGGCCAGTCTGGACTGATGGCGCCCTAGATAGTGAGATTGATACAGAGATTCTGAGATATTGAGGTACAGAGATTTGATGATACAGGTCGGTCCGGATAGCCGGAGCCTGAGATTTTGAGACATTGGGATTTACGTTTTGTGTCGATACTAGACAATGTTTATGCTGATTTCATTATGATACCTCATTTTAAAAATACAGAAAATCTCACTAATTTAAGAAAGCAGTTTTCTTCAGTACAAGCATTCTTTTTCGTGCATTCATACATCATCCATGTGATACATTGCTACCTGAGGCACTGACACGGGCACATGGGATTGCACTTGGGTTAGATATTTACCCTAGCCATTGTTATAGGCTGCATCATTTATATTTGAGGATTATATATTGTGATCGTATGACCTAGGATTGCGTCATACATGCGATTCCTGTTCGTAGATATATTCTATTCACGAGTTGGCAACTCACCCCCGTTGTGCCATAGTTTCTTGCAGGTTTGCCGTACAGGTTTCATTATGGCTTTGCTGGCACTGCTTCTTTTCAGGTGACTTGCTAGTAGGTGGGTTTATTGTATCGTACCCATCCTTATACCTTGTATATTATTATTCTGTTGTATCTAGAAGCTCCATCAACCAAACATGTATTTATTTCAGAGATAGAGACCAGTGATGTTATTCTTTCGACCTTAGAGTCGCGCGTTGTATTTCTATGGATTTCTTGCTTTTTGATTTTCCTTTTGAGTTTTGATCCTCGCCCTTGGCGTTGTATATTATATTGCTTGTATGGTTGTGACCGTCGATTGACGAAGAGCTAGCTCCCGCTTGGGGATGCCTTTTTACTGATTTCGTATACTATTCATGTGTATCCCGTTTGGGGCCAGTATTTACAAAGGAGACTCTGCTGAAATTTTCAGAAAATACTTGATGTTTTTTAAAAAAATGCATAATTCGGCTTAAGCTATTAAAACTACTTGTTTTAAGTTTTTTTTCCTTCACTCTGCTACTTTTCTTGGTTGGATTTCTGGGTTTTCGGCTTACTTAGATTATGTACGCCTCGAGACGTTCGTAGTTTAAGTGCCAGTCATGTTCCGTACTTTCGGGACGTGACATATTTACCCAGACTTGCCATTGCTGTTGTTCCAGACTGTCAGACTCGGCAGGAGGATGAGTATAGCGTCGTTCTAAACTAGCTTTAGAAGTGTATGTTTATATGACTCTGCCAGAGGGTTGTCGTAGTCATTGGGAGCAGCGGAAGTATAGTGGACAAGTGGCTTATGTCTATTTATAGACTAAAGCAGAAATAGCGGAGATAGATCATATATCTCTGATGTGACAGTCATAGGTTTGACTTCATCAGAATAGGGGATGGATCTAGTAAGAAGGTAATGGGGTATGATATCCTGGTATTTGGATGACATACACAGAGTAGGAAGTGAAATTCCTATACTACGATCGGTTATACTTTGGTTGTCACACAGTGGTTTCTCCACATAGGAATTGGATATTATATCAGACATTCTGGTTACTAGATCTATGGTTTTAGATCTAGATTTGGGAAGTGTCCCAATCAGGGTACTTAGACATCATTTTAAAGGTATTTAGAATGTACGACTCCTGGCATGGTAGTGTACCTGCAGGTGATGGAGTCATCCTCTCTAAAGGTGTCTTACAGACTAAAGGGGAGAGGGATGTGCATGATTGGCAGATCACTAGCTTAGGCAATTGAGTCAATCATGAGATGTCAAGTACCACACCAGATGTTGTTTTTGCACAAGATGCAATAAGTTGTGATATTGATCCAATCCTGTGTAGGGATGCTAGGCACATGCACAAGGGTCTACGAGGTATCAACCATGCCCGATTTAAAATTTAGCCATACCGAACAACCCTAACCAAGATCTTTATACTAGAGTTTAGGCGAAAACAAGCATGTTAAATATTTTAACACTAAGTGAGAGGGATTACAACCTTTGTAGATCCTGTCCTTCACTTCTAGAGCTCCGTGTTGAGGTCCTTTCACTGCGATCATCGTGCATCCAGACTCTAGAGAGGCTCCACGAAGAGAAAGATGCAAGCTTGCTTCCGATCATCGATAACAAAGATGATCTACCTTGAAGTTTCATTAACACAAGCTCTTACTCATAAAATGAAGTGATCACCCTCATCTAAATGGAAAGGATAGATGAGGATGATGAAGTGGGATTTTTTCTCTCATTTGTTTTCTTATTCTCACTCACTTTCATCACAAAAAGCAAAGCAAGAAAGCTTTTCATCAAGGAAGAAGAAGAAGAAGAATAGTGAATCCTTTTGTGATGAATAATGAATGTTATGATAAGATTAGAAATGCAACCATGGTCAAAGTAACCTTTGCAGAGATTGAACTAGGGTTAAGAGTTTGGGTTGGGTTAAAGAATATCTTGCAAAATATCTACACAAATATCTTTGCACAAAACAAAATAAAACCTTCTAGAAGGTTCTAGAAATGATTAACCCAAATCAAACCCTAACTATGTTTAATATCCACTAAACATGTTGCATTAATAACCCTAACATGTTACACTATTATATATCAGATATACAATATTTATTGTAACAAAAGAAAATAATACAATTAACATATATCACATATATATCAATGTATTACCCGAGTGAGAAAAAGAACCTTTTATTGAGCTAATATTAGTTAATGTAAATTAATATATCATATATAAAATTATACATTAAATCATCAAATCAACACTTGATCCGACAATCCGGTTATATCGCATATAACCGACTAATATATCATTTACCGATTCATCGAATCAACACTTGATCCGATGATCCGACTGATATCAAATATCGCGAGAATAGAATACGGTATCTCATATCGCATTATCCTCGATCCTGCACATATCACATACGTTCTCCTACTCCGTTTTTCCTGAGTTAAGAGACCTCTGTGTAGGACTCTTAAGAATCGTCAATACGCCGGCAGTAGGTGATGATCATATCAAACATATACAAGCTGCAAGCGGTCAACTAAACGTAACAGCCACCCAGGTATTGAGCGATCAGATGATCAACAAGCAAGCCTGTACATTCTCCTGCGAATCCAATCAGTAACATTCCCGTACAGTCCGGTCTCGCCGTCTGATATGTCGCATATCTCGCCTAGGGGTGGAAAACATCAGACCCCAGTAGCTTGATAAGTCGTGTCGATATAAGGTCTATAACAGTTCGAGAAACTACTGATAACACTTACCAGTAAATCTCAGCAAACCTGGCCAGGGATTTCCAGTTATAGCCAATCGAACACAACACAACATCAACTCCCTATACCGGGAGAGACGAATCCCCTCCTATCGCTCATTACCTCCATGTGATTCGGGACTGTACCCAAAAGACACCTTTTTACACGCCCTCTTGGATGTGGTATGATGGAAATCAAAATACAGTTGTAGGGTGTTTTTCGTCACCCCATTGAGATGGGAATTTGCGCACGCGTCTCAGGCGTACTACAGATTCCCCCTGCCTGGGTAGGCTGGGGTTTAATGATTGTGGGGATCCGAATCTCCGGCAGCCGCGGACTAAGCTGCCGTTAATTACCCCTCGCCTTTGGGGCGAGGGAATCTCCGATTAACGGGTTAAACTGGTCATGCGAACTCAATGTGCAGTGTACGTGTGTTCTGTTCTGAAAGGGGGGGTTTGGAAATATCGGGAGCCACGCAGAGTTTTTACGGGGGTCCCGCTATCCGGATAGCGGGCTGGGGGTCAAGGGGGCTAGCAGCCCCCTTACGGGGTGCGGGGCAGCGCCCCGTGAGAAATTTTTTTCTAACAGGGACAGTGTCGTGGAGTACGTGTGTGTATAAATTTGTATACATATGTATATATGTGTGTATGTACACAAAAAGAGGGGGGAAAGGCATCCAAGGGATGCGTGGGGCCAGCGTCTTGAGCGCTGTGCGCTTAGGTGCTGTGCGCTCAGGCGCAAGCGTGCCACGTGTCGGCACGTGGGCGCTTTGCGCATGAGCGCTGCGCGCAGGAGCACAAGCGCGCGCGCCACGTGTCGGCACGTGGGCGCTTTGCGCATGAGCGCTGCGCGCTGGAGCGCAAGCGCGCGTGCGCCACGTGTCGGCACGTGGGCGCTTTGCGCATGAGCGCTGCGCGCTCTTTGCGCATGAGCACTGCGCGCTGGAGCGCAAGCGCGCGCGCCACGTGTCAGCACATGGGCGCTTTGCGCATGAGCACTGCGCGCTGGAGCGCAAGCGGGCGCGCCACGTGTCGGCACATGGGCGCTTTGCGCTCGCGCGCAGTGCGCTGGAGTGCAAATGAGCCACGTGTCGGCACGTGGGTGCTTTGCGCTCGAGCGCTAGCGCGCCGGCGAGGAAAATATGGCTTTTAACCTAAAGATAATTTCTCAGAAGAGAAACCAGAGAGGAGTTGGACTCCTGAGTGTTTTTTTTTTTTTTTTACTGAACGATGTTCTTCTTCCTCCTCCTCTGTTAGCTGGATCTTGAAGATCAAGAGATATGGGATTTCTAAAAATCTCTTCTTTTTGAGATCTAATGGAAGATCTGAGTTCCCCTTTATGGGTTTTGTGGTGAAAAACTAATTTGTTTTATAAAAAAAAGAGTAAAACTCTTGGTTTAATTCAAGGGAAAAAGGAAGGTTTTGGAACCTTGAAGAAGGAGAAAAGATCTCAGATCTGAAGAAAAATTTGAGAGAGAGAGAAAAAAAGTTGTTGGGATATTTCATTATCCTTGCCTTTATAGGCTTCACACTTTACCCATAGCCCCTTGGACTTCACAAAATGGCATTTTGCCTATCCCATGGCTCATGTGCCATTTCTTTTTGCACATAAGCCATGGGCTTTACAAAAATTTGGCTTTATGCCTATTTTTCTTACATTTATCCATAAAATAAAATAAAAGAAATACAACAAAATTATTTATTACAAAATTTTTATCTTGGCATGGGGGAAGGCCGGCCGCTTCATGTTCGGGCTCGACCCGGGCATGGGCCCACTGGACCTGGGCTCGGACCCACTTGGCTTGGGGTTGACTTTGATTTTGACTTGGTCAACCGGGGTGTAAATTTTTACCCCAACAAATTGCCCCCCGTCAATAAATGCACACCACATATATGGGTCGTGTGCATGAAATTGATGGATCTTCTTTCACGTGGAGGCGACTTGATTCGGTTCCCACCTTTCGGGAAACTGGCACTACCCTTTTTGCGACTTGGACGGTCGATGCTGCCCTTTTTGCGACTTGGACGGTCGATGCTGCCCTTTTAGCAACGTGGACGGTCGGTTCTGCCCTTTTTGCGACTTGGACGGTCGGTTCTGCCCTTTTTGCGACTTGGACGGTCGGTTCTGCCCTTTTTGCGACGTGGACGGTCGATACTGCCCTTTTAGCGACTTGGACGGTCGGTGCTGCCCTTTTAGCGACTTGGACGGTCGGTGCTGCCCTTTTAGCAACGTGGACGGTCGGTTCTGCCCTTTTTGCGACGTGGACGGTCGATGCTGCCCTTTTTGCGACTTGGACGGTCGATACTGCCCTTTTAGCGACTTGGACGGTCGGTTCTGCCCTTTTTGCGACGTGGACGGTCGATACAGCCCTTTTTGCGACTTGGACGGTCGATGCTGCCCTTTTAGCGACTTGGACGGTCGGTGCTTGATTTTACTTGCTCTGCTTCTTGCAGTGTCAGGGGTAGACTTGACTTGCTCCGCTTCTTGCGGTGTCGAGATTGGATTCTGACTTGCTCCGCTTTTTGCAGTGTCGGAGTGAAAGCTGACTTGTTGATTTTGATTTAGGTTGACATCAGCATCGCTATACTGGAATATAGTACCAGGAGCGAATCATCATCTGTCATTTAGAGGATTTTGGGATTTTGGTTTTTGTTTGGCATCTGCATTGCTGCACTGGTATAATGCCAGGTGCAACTCATCATTTGCCCCGGGAGGATTTGGGATTTTTTTTTGTTGGGACTTTGAATGTGGTCTCACTGGTAGGACTTGGGAGAGGTTGGGATTGTTTTACGCCCGTGGATTGTATACGGTTTTGCAGGATGTATGATCTAGACCGTAGGGCCGGAAAAATTTCAGGGCTTTGTTGGCGTCTGCATCGCTGGACTGGAATATGGTACCAGGGGCGACTCATCATTCGCCGTTGGGGTATGGGATTTGGAATTTGGTTGGCGTCTGCATCGCTACACTGGAATAATGCCAGGAGCGACTCATCATTCGCCACTTTGGGGTTGGGGACTTGGAATTTAGATCTTGTTTGGCATCAGCATTGCTGCACTGGAATAATGCCAAGAGCAACTCATCATTTGCCTTGGAAGGACTTGGGATTTGAGTTTTTGGTCGGCATCAACACCGCTACCACTGAAGCAAAATGCCAGGAGCGACTCATCATTTGCCGTTGCCCGTTGGGGAACGATGGCTTAGGAGACAGGTTTGGGTCCCTATCACCTAAGGCTTTTCAATTTTATGGGCCGTGAGGGTCCCATAAAGTGTAAGTCCACGTTGCGACCCCCGGTTCTTACGGGGAGGCGGAAACGATATAAAAATCAAATTTTTAGCGCATGGGGCAACATGGACTAACAAAGTCGGGATCTTTTCCTAAACTAAAACTAGCAAACTTGCTAAAGAGAGTTAGCTACTTGGAAAGATGGTTATACCTAAACTTGAACTCCTTCTTCTTCAAACTTTGTAGAGGTTGATGGTTCTTTCCTCGTCGCCTTCTTCCGTCGAAGATGGATCCACCTGAGGGTTCAACCTTCGGGCTCTTACTCGAACTTTGAGTGAACTAGGATCTCCGGCTTGCTAAACCTTGAACCCTAGAGAGAGTAGAGAGTATCTATGGGGTGCTTTCTTTTTCAAGGTGAGGGATTCTCAACACATGAGAAGGAATCACCTTGAGCTTGAGGAAGAAGAAGATGAAGTGAGGAGAGAGAATTGTTATGAAAGAATGAGCTCTCTTTTTCCTTTTTGCAACCATATCAAAAGAAAAAGAATTATCTAATTAGTAATAATAATTCAAATGAGAATAGTTGATGGTAGTTTTGGAATGACCACTATCATGCTTCATTAAATGAGTGTAAGCATGAATCAAGGAGAATCCTTTCAAAGCATGATGGTGGTCAACATTCAACCATGGTCAACAAGTCAACCATGGTCAACAAGTCCACAAAATCAACCATAACAATATTTCATTTAATTACTAATATTAATTGATATTTCATAAATCTATTAGGGTTTGGAAAATGACGACTGTCAACTGTGCATACGCACCCGTTCCGAAACCCTAATGAAATACCTCATCCTCCGCCTCAAGCAACTGTGCATACACACCTGCATTCTCGTTCCGAGGAACAAGAATACCAAGATATAAAAGCAACCCCAAAAACTTATACCAGTATCTGGCTCAAACCAGAGCCTGCCAGTATAATCCGTCCGGACTCCAAACGTGCACAAGTGCGCGGATGAGAACGAATCCTGCCGCAAAACCATTCGACCTCTACTCTGTTTTGCCCAGAGGCGAATACCCTCTGTGTGGGACTCTAAAGACTCGACACTACGCTGGCAGTGGGTTTAACCACAGACCGCAAGCGGCACTAGCTGTGCGTAACGGTCCCCAGGTAGATGCCGACAAGAAGGCTGACGAGGTGAACCCCATCTGAACTCCTACTGAGTCTGAATGTGACTTTCTCCGTACAGTCCGGTCTGTTCGTCTGATACATCGCATGTCGGGCCTAGGGGGCGGTAAAACGTCAGTCCCCCAATAGCGGTACAAGTCGTGTCGGAGTGAAGCCCAAAACACCCTGAGATAACACTGGAAGCCTACCAGTATATCTCGCTTGCCCTGGCCATGGACTACTTGTGTAATGGCTCTCCTAGACACAGCGCGATGTCAACCCCCAATACCGGGAGAGACGAATCCTGTCTAACCGTCACTGCCTCCAAATGCTTCGGGACTGCACCCAACCACTACCTGTTTGCACGACTCCTTTGAGCCGTGGTAGGGTAGTGATCAAAGTGCAGTGGGAACACACTCGAGGCGAAGTGCCAGTGTCAAGTCAGCGGACTAAGATGTACTCATGTCACCTAGGAACTGATAACTGACGATAGGTATAATACCAACCTGTCAGTTCCCGACGAGTCCTGTCCAGTGTACTCGTAACCTAACGAGCACCCGTATACTATCTCCAGTACGACGTACTGATGGCTGTGGGACAGACCATCTCCCACACTGGGATGAGATGCGCATACGCTAGTCTACTCCGGAGTATCGATGCCCTGTCTCGATAGTCCTTCGACTAGGGACCTGTATAAGGATGTGGTTATAGATCACCCAGCCCCCACTAGTGTGACTGCCATCACAACGCTGGTAATCAAGCAAAGATCCTAAGGGCCCCACTAATGTGTATAGATGATATCGCAAAATAAACACATGTACACAATGAAGTAGAAACAAACCAAGTAGCATACTACTATATTGAGCAAGATTGTTTATACAAGGTGAATATCCCAAGCTTCCATTAAGTAATATACAAACTAGTATGATACAGTAATGGCCTCTAGGGCATATACACTAACAATCTCCCACTTGCACTAAGGCCATGTACTGGCATATCGAAGACCTATCATCTCGATCAGCCGCTCGAACTGAGTCTGGGGTAGGGCCTTGGTGAATGGATCTGCAGTGTTTTCTTCTGAAGCAACCCTCCGAACCTCGATCTCCTTGCGATCCACGATCTCCCTGATCAGGTGATACCGCCTCAAGATGTGCCTGGATCTCTGATGGGACCTGGGTTCCTTCGCTAAAGCTATAGCCCCGTTGTTGTCGCAATACAGAGGTATTGGGTCAACAATGGACGGAACCACCTGAAGTTCTTTCAAGAACTTCCTTATCCAGACAGCTTCTTTTGCGGCATCAGATGCAGCGATGTATTCCGCTTCCATCGTCGAGTCTGCAACGGTTTCCTGTTTGGAACTCTTCCAACACACCGCCCCTCCATTGAGGGTAAAGACAAAACCCGACATGGACTTGGAATCATCCTTGTCACTCTGGAAGCTGGAGTCAGCAAAGGCCTCGATCTGGAGGTCTTTTCCGCCATACACCAAGAACATCTCCTTAGTCCTCCTCAGGTACTTGAGAATGTTCTTTACTGCTATCCAGTGTTTCTCCCCAGGGTTTGACTGATACCTGCTAACCACACTCAGTGCATAAGCTACATCCGGTCTGGTACACAACATCGCATACATTATAGAGCCTACCGCAGAAGCGTAGGGTATAATAGACATGCGATCCCTCTCCAAATCAGTCTTGGGAGACATCTCTTTAGAGAGGGTGATCCCGTGACAAGCCGGTAGGTTACCGCGCTTGGAATCATCCATACTGAATCTTTTCAGTACGGTGTCGATGTACCTGGACTGTGAAAGTCCTAATATCCTCTTGGATCTGTCACGATGGATCCGGATCCCCAGGATGTAAGAGGCATCACCCAGGTCTTTCATGGAGAACCTGTGTGACAAGAAACCCTTGACAGATTGTAGCATAGGAATGTCATTTCCTATTAAGAGAATGTCATCCACGTATAAAACGAGGAATACTACAGTTCTCGCTACAAATCTACTATAAATGCATGGTTCATCTGGATTTTTGATAAAGCCAAATTCCTTGACCGTCTCATCAAAACAGATGTTCCAACTCCGCGATGCCTGCTTTAGTCCATAGATGGACTTAAGCAACTTGCACACCTTTCCGCTGCTCCCACTCTGATTGAAACCCTCTGGCTGATCCATATAGACACACTCCTCTAAATTTCTATTTAGAAAAGCGGTTTTTACGTCCATCTGCCAAATCTCATAATCGTGGAAGGCAGCAATGGCAAGAAGGATCCGAATGGATTTCAGCATAGCCACTGGAGAAAAGGTTTCGTCATAGTCCAAGCCAGGTCTTTGACGGAATCCCTTTGCTACAAGTCTAGCTTTATAGGTCTCAACCTGTCCATCTACACCAATCTTCCTTTTGAAGATCCACTTGCATCCTAAGGGTTTTACCCCGTCTGGAGCAATGTCCAACGTCCATACTTTGTTGGTGTACATGGACTCCATTTCGGTCCGCATTGCATCCAGCCATTTTACCGAGTCAACGCTCTGAACGGCCTGCTGGAAGCTAGTAGGCTCATCATAGTCTATGATGCAATCCTCTCTATCCCCGTCTATGAGAAAACCGTAGTATCTCTCGGGCGGATGAGACTGCCTACTACTCCTACGGAGCGGCGTAGGAATGTCCTGTTCTTTTGAACTTACTGGCTCTTCCAAGCTTTCAGTAATAGCTTGTGGTTCTGGAATTTCTTCCAGTTCTATTGCGTTCCCACTTATCTGGGTTTCCAAAAACTCAGTTTCCAAGAAGCGGGCATGTTGAGAAACAAAAACCTTTTGTTCCTCAGCGGAATAGAACAGATACCCCCTGGAGTTCTTTGGGTATCCCACAAACTTACACTGTACAGAACGTGCCTCGAGCTTGTCCGCATGCTGCTTTTTTACAAAAGCTGGACATCCCCATATCTTAAGGTACTTAAGACAGGGTTTCTTCTACTCCACATCTGATATGGAGTGGTAGGCACAGTCTTGGTGGGAGCCTTGTTCAAGAGATACGCAGCTACTTCTAGTGCATAGCCCCAGAAAGATCGCGATAACTCAGCCTTACTTATCATAGAACGAACCATATCCAATAGGGTTCGATTCCTCCTTTCCGATACACCGTTATGGTGCGGAGTGTATGGAGGAGTACGCTGAGAGAGAATTCCACTCTCTTTTAAATAATCCAGGAACTCGGCACTCAAGTATTCACCACCTCGATCCGATCTTAGAATCTTAATACTTTTGCCTGTTTGTTTTTCAACTTCATTCTTGTAATCTCGAAATTTCTCAAAGGCCTCGGATTTGTGCTTCATTAAGAAGACATGTCCATACCTAGAGAAATCGTCTGTGAAAGTAATGAAGTATGAATAACCGCTTCGCGCATGTGTAGACATTGGACCACACACGTCACTGTGTATGAGTCCCAAGAGCTCGCTCGCTCTTTCTCCGTGTCCAGTGAACGGAGTCTTTGTCATCTTTCCCATGAGACAAGATTCACAAGTGGCATAAGACTGATACTCGAACGGATCCAAGTATCCTTCTTTATGTAACTTAGTCAACCGTGTCTTATTGATGTGACCCAGTCTACAATGCCATAAGAAAGCCTGATTGATATCTGGAGACTTTCTTTTGTGTGTATTCTGGACATTGAAAATCTGTGGTTGGTTTAATACGTATATACCATTGCTCAGTGTACCTGAAACAATCAGAACTTGATTAAGGTGAATGTTTACAACATTACTTACAAACGCAAATTCATAACCTTCTTTAGAAACCAAAGATACAGAAATGATATTACAAGTTGCGTTGGGTACAAAAAAGAAATTACGCAAAACCAAAACATGCCCATCTGACATTCCCAGGTGATGGTCCCCCACGGCTTTAGCATCCATGCTAGCTCCGTTCGCAACTCTGAGGGTCATGTCACCTGCCTTCAAAAACCTACGGTTTCTCAACGCCTGCAAAGAATTACAGATATGTGATCCTGATCCGGTATCCAATACCCAGGAAGTAGAGTTTATAGAAAGACAGTTTTCAATAACATACACACCTGAAGCTGAAGCCGCAACCTGCTTCAGTTCCTGTGTCCTGGCTTTCCAAGCCCTGCAATCTTTCTTCCAATGTCCACTCTTGTGACAATAGAAGCATTCCTCTTTACCAACAAGCTTCCCCGCAATCTTTGTTGCCTTTTCCTTTCCCTTCGTACCCACTTTACTAACACCGCCTCTTGGTTTGGCGGGGGCTTTCTTCCTCTTTCCCTTGGCTTTTGCCTTGGACCTAGAGGAAGAAGATCCTCCTACAAACAAAGCGGGTGTTTCCCTACCCTTCTGTAGGGTGCCCTCTGCACTCCTCAGCATGTTGAGGAGTTCTGAAAGTTCAACTTCCTTTTCTTGCAAGTTGAAATTCAGTATGAACTGGGCGTAAGTGGATGGAAGGGACTGGAGAATTAAATCCGTATAAAGTTCACTGTCCAACGTGGTCCCAAGTTCCGCGAGCTCCTCAGTGTAGCCAATCATCTTAAGCACGTGGTCCGCTACCGATGATCCGACAGCCAACTTTGTCGAAAATAACTTCTTCGACACTTCGTATCTTGCGATACGAGACTGCTCTCCATACAGTTCTTTTGTATGGAGAAATATGGACTCGAGGTCCATATTCTCATGCCTCCTCTGATGTTCGTTGTCCATAGAGGCAAGCACGAGGCACCTGGCCTTCGCGCAATCAATCTCCCAAGTCTTACGGATTTCCTTATCCGCGACGCTGGAGGTGGGACCTGGGACGGGGGGAGCTTTGGTGGTAAGAAGATACCCCAGCTTGTCGTAAGTGATTGCCAATTTTACATTCCTGAGCCAATCTTTGTAGTTTGGCCCTGTCAGTATGTTTTTATCTAGAAGTAACTTAAGTCCAGTCATTTCGATTTGGTCGATGCAGGGGGAGATAAGAAACACTTAGCACGATGCTCTTGCAAGTTTAGAATGGTTTTTAATTTGTCTAAACAGGATGGCTCCCACTGTCTCTCGAATCCCTCCTCAAACCACAAAGGAAGAATTAGTCGGGATCAATCCCACCGTACAATACTTGCTTAACCGTTCAGCCAGGCCAGTGTCGGTACTTCGAGGGAGGTTTTCCAACGCTTTCGCGAAGTTCCTTAATTTAAGAACCTCCTTTCCCTGGGGGCGTAGCCCCGCTAACACCTTTCTAGGCACCTACTAGGTTTATAGCATTGATCGTTTAGTGAGAAATTTCCCGAGGAGTAGCATATACTCACAGTAGGATCGGGATCCAAATATCATCGCGTGACGAAAAATGAAGGAATCCTACCATAATCATCACATTCCAAATGGTATGCAAATCTAGCAAGTTTCAGTACTTATGAAACTCCCGATGTGGATTTTTGCCCCATGCTCTTATGACCTTGACGAAGGTCAACAAATCATAAGTCACATATCAAGTTCTGCCCGTCATTATCCAGGTTAATTTGAACCCACCCGTATATACCCTTGACGAAGGTCAACAAGGAAATACGAATGTCCCAAACCAACGCATCTATCTATACTACATATGAACACCCAACAGCTACCAATCTCTATGTCTTGACGAAGGTCAACAAACATAGCTTGAATACTATTGAATATTCATACGAAACGACGGAGGGCTACGAATGGTTTTGGCGAAACCGTGAACGTAGTGAACTTGATATAATCGATGGAACGAGATAGCTTTTATAAGGAGTGGCTCAAGCTCCGCATTTAAAAGTTAGTTTTGAAAAGAACCGAGTGGTTTTTCGAAAGTGTTCCAACGACTTTAGCTTGGTTTATTATCTTGCATTAGTTCTTTTAATGCGTGATATTCTTGCATTAGTTCTTTTAATGCGTCCCATCATTTAATCCTACCATTGCAGAAAACAACCAAAATATGACATACGCTTATGCCATTCGCATTCGCCACGGGGTCCCGTCATCACTCGTTAGGTTACTTAACTAACGACAGAGCGGGGGCTGGGCTAGCGCGGATGTAAAACATAAGCAACGCCTAAATATAAAGCAATGATAGACATTACAGATCACAGATGAATACATTGGATATACTAGCAATCCGCAATCCGTTCGAGCCTGCAACGAAAAGCGGATTACACGGTCGCGGTGAATAGTAAATACCCCACCCAAGACCCTTACGGGTGCGGCAAACTACCCGCCAAGTACTCGGCAGTTTGTGCACCCCTCCATGGGTCAGTCCTAGGAGCAAAAACAGTAAAAAGAATTATACAATGACGGCTACAACCCCGACCCGGTTGTGCGGCCATACAAATAATAATATTACATCAATTTACATTTACAAATGAATGAAAGAAAAACAAAAGCTCATCTTACATCCACCCCGGCTATTCACCCGCGACAGTCCAACAGATTCATATACACATTCCAATATCAAACACAGATCACAGAGATGTATAACCCCGACTAATCGACTTATAGCGATTAGCCGACGTTCAATACATGCAAACATCACAGATATAACCATCATAGTCAAAGTGCAGTGAAGTTCGGAAAAAATACGGAATTATAGGACCCCAAAAGTAAATTTCAGTTCTGGAAAATCTGGGCACATATAATATATCTTAAAAATCCCAAAATCCTACCAGAAGAACACTGCACTAAAAACGATCCCAAGAGGAAACAAAACGGCGGCGGTTCCGTGGCCTAAGCCACCTATTGCCGCGGAACCGCGGCGCTTTAAGGGAATCATGCGATCGTTTTTCTTGGGTGTTCTCACAAAACCCTGAGCCGATTTTAGGTGTATAACAAATCTTGTTTGGACCAGAAAAATTTTTAACAGAAACTAGGGTTTTGTAAAAGTTTGGTTTTTGGATTTTTACGGTTCCAAACTTCGTTACACTTCACTACCAAGCTAGTTTAAGTTTAGTTAGGCTCTGATACCACTGTAAGTCCACGTTGCGACCCCCGGTTCTTACGGGGAGGCGGAAACGGTATAAAAATCAAATTTTTAGCGCATGGGGCAACATGGACTAACAAAGTCGGGATCTTTTCCTAAACTAAAACTAGCAAACTTGCTAAAGAGAGTTAGCTACTTGGAAAGATGGTTATACCTAAACTTGAACTCCTTCTTCTTCAAACTTTGTAGAGGTTGATGGTTCTTTCCTCATCGCCTTCTTCCATCGAAGATGGATCCACCTGAGGGTTCAACCTTCGGGCTCTTACTCGAACTTTGAGTGAACTAGGATCTCCGGCTTGCTAAACCTTGAACCCTAGAGAGAGTAGAGAGTATCTATGGGGTGCTTTCTTTTTCAAGGTGAGGGATTCTCAACATATGAGAAGGAATCACCTTGAGCTTGAGGAAGAAGAAGATGAAGTGAGGAGAGAGAATGGTTATGAAAGAATGAGCTCTCTTTTTCCTTTTTGCAACCATATCAAAAGAAAAAGAATTATCTAATTAGTAATAATAATTCAAATGAGAATAGTTGATGGTAGTTTTGGAATGACCACTATCATGCTTCATTAAATGAGTGTAAGCATGAATCAAGGAGAATCCTTTCAAAGCATGATGGTGGTCAACATTCAACCATGGTCAACAAGTCAACCATGGTCAACAAGTCCACAAAATCAACCATAACAATATTTCATTTAATTACTATTATTAATTGATATTTCATAAATCTATTAGGGTTTGGAAAATGACGACTGTCAACTGTGCATACGCACCCGTTCCGAAACCCTAATGAAATACCTCATCCTCCGCCTCAAGCAACTGTGCATACACACCTGCATTCTCGTTCCGAGGAACAAGAATACCAAGATATAAAAGCAACCCCAAAAACTTATACCAGTATCTGGCTCAAACCAGAGCCTGCCAGTATAATCCGTACGGACTCCAAACGTGCACAAGTGCGCGGATGAGAACGAACCCTGCCGCAAAACCATTCGACCTCTACTCTGTTTTGCCCAGAGGCGAATACCCTCTGTGTGGGACTCTAAAGACTCGACACTACGCTGGCAGAGGGTTTAACCACAGACCGCAAGCGGCACTAGCTGTGCGTAACGGTCCCCAGGTAGATGCTGACAAGAAGGCTGACGAGGTGAACCCCATCTGAACTCCTACTGAGTCTGAATGTGACATTCTCCGTACAGTCCGGTCTGTTCGTCTGATACATCGCATGTCGGGCCTAGGGGGCGGTAAAACGTCAGTACCCCAATAGCGGTACAAGTCATGTCGGAGTGAAGCCCAAAACACCCTGAGATAACACTGGAAGCATACCAGTATATCTCGCTTGCCCTGGCCAGGGACTACTTGTGTAATGGCTCTCCTAGACACAGCGCAATGTCAACCCCCAATACCGGGAGAGACTAATCCTGTCTAACCGTCACTGCCTCCAAGTGCTTCGGGACTGCACCCAACCACTACCTGTTTGCACGACTCCTTTGAGCCGTGGTAGGGTAGTGATCAAAGTGCAGTGGGAACACACTCGAGGCGAAGTGCCAGTGTCAAGTCAGCGGACTAAGCTGTACTCATGTCACCTGGGAACTGATAACTGACGATAGGTATAATACCAACCTGTCAGTTCCCGACGAGTCCTGTCCAGTGTACTCGTAACCTAACGAGCACCCGTATACTATCTCCAGTACGACGTACTGATGGCTGTGGGACAGACCATCTCCCACACTGGGATGAGAAGCGCATACGCTAGTCTGCTCCGGAGTATCGATGCCCTGTCTCGATAGTCCTTCGACTAGGGACCTGTATAAGGATGTGCTTATAGATTACCCAGCCCCCACTAGTGTGACTGCCATCACAACGCTGGTAATCAAGCAAAGATCCTAAGGGCTCCACTAATGTGTATAGATGATATCGCAAAATAAACACATGTACACATTGAAGTAGAAACAAACCAAGTAGCATACTACTATATTGAGCAAGATTGTTTATACAAGGTGAATATCCCAAGCTTCCATTAAGTAATATACAAACTAGTATGATACAGTAATGGCCTCTAGGGCATAAACACTAACATAAAGCATTTTCTCCCTACGAGTCGTAAGGATCCCGCAGGTGTATTTTCTCCTTAGGAATCATGAGGATTCCTAAGTGTGTTGCTCCATTGTGAGTTGTAAGGATCTCACGCAGGGGTTTTCTCCTCACAAGGTCGAGAGGACTTTGCGAGTGTATTTCATCTCTTTTCACGAGTTTGCGCCCTTTCGGGTTTTCACAGACTCGCCGGTAGTCCTGCTGTTTTTACTCACGGAGCCCTTTCGGGTTTTCATCCGTGCCCGTTTTGCTTATGGACATTCCGTTTATTTCTTCTTTTTTTTTCTTTTTCTTTCTTTTTTCCCCTTTTTTTTTGCCGCTGGTGGGACTTTAAAAGTAGTCTCAGCGGCAGGATTTGGGAGAAATCGGGGTCATTTACGCCCGTGGATTGTATACGGTTTTCCAGGATGTCTGATCCAGACCGTAGGGCTGATGTGCTCAATTCGCCTGCGACTTAGAGCATTCATGTGTAGTATTTCTTGAGATATCGGCCATTGATGGGTGGCATGGGCCTTTCTCCCTCGGCACTTATTAGTTGGTAGGATCCTCCGTCGAACACTTTCTCGATGACGTATGGTCATTCCCAGTTCGGCTCGAATTTTCCCTTGGCATGTCGATTGGGGATGATCGGTCTTTTGAGGACCAACACCAATTCACCTTTCTTGAAAGCGCGGAGACGGGTTATCTTGTCATAGGCCCGTGACATTTGGGCTCGGTATAGCTCCAGATTTTGCTGCTCCGCGAGCCTCTTTTCTTCGAGGGCATCGAGTTCTTCAAGTCGAAGGAGCACGTTTTCTTCCTCCGTCAACTCATGTTGGACGACCATTCTTAAGCTTGGAACTTCAACTTCGAGGGGGAGGACCGCCTCCACTCCGAAGAGCAATGAGTATGGAGTGGACTGAGTTGGAGTACAGTGCGTGGTACGATATGCCCACAACGTCTCGTGAAGTTTGAGATTCCAGTCTCTCTTGTTGGCTGAAGCATTTTTCCTCAGGAGCTTGCATAGAGTCTTATTGAAGGCTTCGGCTAGCCCATTGGCTCTTGGATTATAGATGGAGGAATATCTCCAGTCTATCTTGTGCTGAGTAGCGAACCTTGAGACATCGAAGCTCTTGAAAGAAGGCCCGTTGTCAGAAATGATTCTTCTTGGTGTACCGAAGCAGTATAGAATATTATGCTGGAAGAATGTCAGAATATCTTTTGTATTGACTTCTTTTAGCGGGACAGCTTCAGCCCATCTGGAGAAGTAATCTGTCGCGGCCAGTATGAACCGATGGCCTTTGGATGATGGAGGATCAATTGGGCCAACAATGTCGGTGCCTTAGACTTCGAAGGGCCACGACACCACCGTAGGATGCAATGGATTGGGATGCTTGTGAATAAAATCACCGTGAATTTGGCAGATATAACATTTCTTTGCATGCTCTCCGCAATCCCGTATCATGGTGGGCCAGTAATACCCAAGCCGTTTAATTTGCAGTCGCATCTTGGGGCCAGATTGGTGAGCACCGCAAACGCCTGAGTGAACTTCTTTCATGACTTTTCGGGCTTCGGCCGATGACAGGCACCTGAGCGAGAGTTGGTCATATGACCTGCGGTATAACGTGTCATTTACAAACACGTATCGGAGAGCTCTTTTCTTCAGCTGAATCCTCGCAGATTTTTCTTCGGGCAGCTTGTCGTATCGGAGGTACTCTATGAAGGGTTCACTCCAATCGGGCTCATTTTGGATAATCGAAGTTTCTTCGGCAGGACTGCTCTTCTGTTCCACGCTTTCCTCTTCTCGTAGAGAGACTGGGGGTAGAATTTGTCGGCTCCTGACTGTGATCAGAATTTGGTCCATGTCAGGATCAGCTAGCTCCTTGGCTAGTCGAGCGAGTATGTCGGCTTTTCCGTTCAATGCTCTGGGGATTCTCATTAGTTCAATGTGAGTGAACCATTTCATGAGTTCCACCACTCGGCCTCTGTACCGAGCTAACTCGGGTTTGTATATCTTATAATCGCCGCTTACTTGGTTGACGACAAGCTGGGAGTCACCGTAAACCCGTAGCCGACGGATTTCCATTTCTATGGCGAGTTCCAAACCAGCTATCAGGGCTTCATACTCAGCTTCGTTGTTCGTTCGAGGCTCGGTGAGAGCGAAAGAACGTCGTAGGGTTCCCATTGATGGTGTGATAAACACCAATCCTATCCCTGCTTTATCTCCGGGACGCTTGATTTACTGGATGTCCTTATTGATGAGGCTCCATCGAAGTAGAGCTCCCAACATGGCTCATCTTCCTTGAGGTGCAGCACTTGTTCATCGGGTAACTCACAATTTAGCGGCGACCCTTCTGGTATGGGATGAGCAGCGAGAAAGTCTGCAAGAGCTTGCCCTTTTACTGCTTTCTGAGGAGTGTAAACTATGTCAAACTCAAGTAGCATAACAGCCCATCTTGCCATTCTGCCGGCTAGGCTCGCTCTGGTCATCAAGTGTTTGAGCGGGTCGACCTTGGAGATCAGCATAACCTGATGAGCGAGAAGATAGTGCCTCAGTTTCTTCACAGCAAATATCAGAGCCAGACATTGCTTTTCGATTGGGGAATAGTTGTGTTCCGCCCCGACTAGAGTTCGACTGAGGTAGTAGAGGGCATTTTCTTTTCCCTCCTCGTTATTCTGGGCAAGGAGCGCACCGAGTGACTCATCCAGCGCAGCAGTGTAGAGAATTAGCGGTTTATTTGGAATGGGACCAGCCAGCACTGGAGGGTGCAACAAGTACTGTTTGATGCTTTCGAACGCTGCTTGACATTCAGCATCCCAGATAAAAGGAGCTCCTTTCTTCATGAGCTTCGAGAAGGGCCTACATCTTCCCGATAAATTTGAGATAAACCTCCGTATATAAGCAAGCTTTCCTTGAAAAGACCTTAGCAGCGTCAGACTCTTCGGAGGGGGCATCTCCATGATGGCCTTTATCTTTGATGGGTCAACTTCGATCCCTCGATGCCGGACTATAAAGCCCAGGAATTTTCCCGATGACACGCCAAAAGCACACTTCAGAGGATTCATCTTCAGATCGTATTCCCTCAGTCTGGTGAGAACGGTCCTAAGATCTTGGATGTGGTCGGCCTTGGCTTTAGTTTTGATGACCAGATCATCAACATAGCATTCAACGACTTTATGGATTAGGTCATCAAAGATATTAGTCATTGCCCTTTGATATGTAGCGCCTGCGTTCTTTAGTCCGAACGACACCACTTTGTAGCAGTATATTCCGATCGGGGTTCGAAATGCTGTGTGCTTCTCATCCTCAGGCGACATCTTGATCTGATTGTATCCAGACGAGCCATCCATAAAGGTGAACAGCTCGTAATTTGAGGTGTCATCGACCATCATTTCCATGACCGGTAGCGGGAAGTCGTCTTTAGGACATGCCTTGTTGAGGTCCCTGAAATCGACACAAACTCGGATCTGCCCATTTTTCTTCTTCACTGGAACTATGCATGCGATCCAGTCCGCATATTTCTCTTCCCTGATGAAGCCGGCATCGATGAGCTTCTTAGTTTCCTCGATGTCCTTTTCTTCTAGTTCCCTTCTCATTCTTCGAGGAGCTTGTTTGACTGGCTTAGCATCAGGAGATATAGCCAACTTATGTACGGCCACTTCAGGGGAAAGGCCAGGCATTTCTTTGTATGTCCATGCGAAGCAGTCGACGAACTCATGCAGCAGGGCAATTATTTGCGCTTTCATTTCCTCTGACAAGAGCGAGCTGATGTAGGTCGGCCTTGGATTATCGGGCGTTCCTAAGTCAATCTCGGTTAGCTCGTCAAAGGTTGCTTGTCCACCATCTTCGAGCTCTTGAGGAGCTTCTTCTGGCTCGGCTATCTCGTTATCATCATTTGATCTTTCGCTGGCCTCGCCAACATGGGTCATGTAGCACGCTTTGGAATCAGGTTGAATGTAGCCTATGCCCCGTCTATCTGGAATTCGTCCATCGATGAGTGCTCGGACCTGGGGTGGATGCCATAGCCCTTCGTAAAACTTTGCTTCGGACTCCGTCTGATATAACCGGCATCCGCACTTTTTAAAGTATTCCCGCATCTCAGGCGCATAGTATCTGGGATTGAGGACGGCTCTTATGCCTCTCTCATAGGGAAGGCACATGACAGAAAGATCGTCCGGGTGCACAACGGGGGTTGACCCATAAAACATGATGCCCTTCTGTCCATTTTTCCTCCCGGGCATGTAGAAAGTTTTCAGCTCGTCCACGGTAGAGACTGACAATGCGTCGAGCTCTTTGCACATATGCTCCGGCACCCTTGTGACGGCTAGGGACCCTTCTGCAATTTCGAGGGTCTCTCGTAGTTTCGCTTTTTGCATGGGTGTCCGATCTGCACCGCTGCTGCACGACAGGTCCTCTTCCTCTGACTCTTCAGTATCGCTGCCAAGATGAGGGCGGACATTACTGCTAGATGGGGCTTCAGTGACAGATTCGTCTGTATCGCTGCCGAAACGAGGGCGAGTTTTACGGAAGGACGAGCTTCCAGCGTCAGACTCGTCAGTGTCGCTACCGAAATGTGGGCGCACTTGGGCGTTTTTACTTTTGAAAGTGACAACCGGCGCGGATTTGCTTTTGGGTCTTGGGGCCGGTCTATCCTCAGTCAATTGAGGCTTAGCATTTTGGTGGTTCATAAAGTACCGAGAATCTTCATAGCGGACTTCATGCACACCGAACGGCTGGATGTCTCCGTCAATGCGTCTTTCTTCGCCATTTTTAGTATACTTCATGCATTGATGGAGAGTTGACGGAATGATGGCGTAATCGTGGAGCCACGGTCGCCCCAAAAGAATCTTATAAGACGTGTCGGCGTCGATCACGTATATCTTAGCTTCACTTTGCAGATCCCCGAATTTGATTGGCAGAGCAATGGACCCCAGAACTTGCTGGCAATTTTGGTTGAAGCCTTGAATGACAATCCTTTCCCTTGACAGGTGTCGGACGTCCATTGACAAACTCTTCAGCGTCCGCAAGTTCATGATGTTCACTGAGGACCCCGGATCAATCAATATGCGATTAATTCGATCTCCGTCGCTGTACCCGGTCACGTAAAGCGGCCGATTATGCTCAGCCGTTCCCAGTAGCAAGTCTTCATCCTTAAATGTGACTGCGGCGGCATGCAAAGCGTGCTGGGCTTCTTTCATATTAATTTCCGCAAAGTGAGCCTGATACCGCTCGGGGTTTTGCAGAGCATGAATAAGAACATCTCTAAGCTCCTTAGATAGGACCAAGGCGTCGTAGATGCTCAGGAGAGACGGAAGCCTTCGAAGGTGAGCCAAGACATTATAGTCTACTGGGGAAGGACTCGAGTTTTCATCAGCCGGTTCTCCGCCATCTTCATCATTAGCCATCTGTTTTCCCTTTCCTTTTGGGGCATTGCCCTGATTTGGCGGCAGAGCCCTGCCGCTTCTGAGCTGGATTTGATTGGCCTTTGTGGTGAGCTCCTCGTCCTCTTCGGGAAAACAGAGCTCATCCTCGGAGTCGCTGCCAAGATGGATGGCGTAGCAGGTCACTACTGGGATCTCTTCATTGGAGTCTTCTTCTAACTCCCCCAGAATTTCAGCCGCTTGTACAGGGAAGAACTCCTTCAATTGAATCAATGTTCTTTCCCTTTGTTCATATTCTTCGAGGGAATCGATATATTTTTGAATGGTCGATCTCCCTGCAGACTCTTTTTCACACCGAGCTGCACTTTTCTTCTTCTTGAGCTTCTTGGATTTTGAGCCTGATGGAGCCGCATTGGCAGCTGGACCGGTAGGCTTCTTCTGCCCTTCCCATTCTATCCTGGGTTCTTTCTGAAGTAGCTTTATCATCTTCTTCATCTTATTAGATATGTGCGTACTCTACGGAGGCCGCGATGAGTCCGTTTCATTTCTCATGGCAGCGGGTTCGGCTGTCTACTCCCAGAAAGCTTCAGTTTCTGTCTGTATAAAGTTGGTGGTTGCAACTTGATTGTTCACCAACACACTTTTGGACAGTTCGATCTCTCCAGCCTTGTACTGCTTCTCAACCCAATCTTTGAAGATATAGTAATCCTCGATCGCATGGCTCACTACTCGGTGGTACGGGCAATACAGAGGATTGTCGGTCATTTTTGCTTCTTGGGGTCTTTTCGACTCCGGCAATTGGAGGCCGTTGTTCAAGGCATCTTTAAATATCTTGCGGACCTTATCCCTTCCGAAAGAGTAAACCTTGTTCTTCTTCTCCTCTAGGGAAGGCCCATCACCTCCCAGTAATGGCTTTTGAGACCGGTTAGTTTTGGATTCGGCCGCCCTTCGCTTTTCTTCATTGTCGGATGCATTGAAGACATTGGTACTGCTGGAACTCCCGCTTCTACGGCTATCGTCCCGCTTGCTTTTCCAAGTTTTGTCTCTTTGAGAGTCCGGCGGGGACTCTTGCTTTGAGCGTTCCAGCATTTGGACTTTCTTGGTTAGCTCTTGAAACGTCTTGAGGCCTGCTGTACACAAGAATGGAACCATCCAATTGCTGAGGTTCCCAATGAGAAGGCTGACGGACTGGTCCTGCTCCAGCGGCGGTTCGCACTTGACCGTGAGATTACGCCATCGGGCAATAAAGTCGGTGTTGCTTTCATTCTTCCCCGGCTTGGTCCTCACAAGGTCGGCAATGGAGATTTTATCACTGACACTCATGAACCTTTGCCGAAACAGGGACTCCATTTGTGCAAAGGTAATGACGGACCCGTCCGGTATACTCGCATACCAGTCGAAGGCGACGCCGGTCAGGCTATTGACAAACTGACGAAGAAGGAGCGCGTCATTGCCCCCTGTGTTTCCGCACGATGCTTTGAAGTGGGCGAAGTGCTGATTTGCATTCCCCGTTCCATCAAATCATCCGAACTTAGGAATAACGTAGCCGCTTGGGAACTCAATCAGATCGTACTGCGCGGGATATGGCCGCCCGCTACTGCCGATTTCTTTCTGAGCTTCAGCTTCGGCCACCAATGTTTTAACCTTGCTGGTGACCAAATCCATTATCCGATCCTGTGTTAGCGGGATAGTATTATCTGGGGCCAAGACGTCCCCAGAAGCGGAATGTGGCCGGCTTTCATGCGGCTCGACCAGTCTTGGTCCCAAAGGAACAGGCATTGGCTGTTAGTGTATATGCCCTAGAGGCCATTACTGTATCATACTAGTTTGTATATTACTTAATGGATGCTTGGGATATTCACCTTGTATATACAATCTTGCTCAAAATAGTAGTATGCTACTTGGTTTGTTTCTACTTCAATGTGTACTTGTGTTTATTTCAGTATATCACTTATACGCATTAGTGGAGCCCTTATGATCTTTGCTTGATTACCAGCGTTGTGATGGCAGTCACACTAGTGGGGGCTGGGTAATCTATAAGCACATCCTTATTCAGGTCCCTGGTCGCAGGACTATCGAGACAGGGCATCGATACTCCGGAGTAGACCAGCGCATGCGCTTCTCATCCCAGTGTGGGAGACGGTCTGTCCCACAGCCGTCAGTACGTCGTACTTGAGATAGTATGCGGGTGCTCGTTAGGTTACGGGTACACTGGACAGGACTCGTAGGGAACTGACTAGTTGGTATTATACCTATCGTCAGTTATCAGTTCCCAGGTGACATGAGTACAGCTTAGTCCGCTGACTTGACACTGTCACTTCGCCTCGGGTGTGTTCCCACTGTACTTTGATCACTACCCTACCACGGCTCAAAGGAGTCGTGCAAACAGGTGGTGGTTGGGTGCAGTCCCGAAGCACTTGGAGGCAGTGACGGTTAGACAGGATTCGTCTCTCCCGGTATTGGGGGTTGACATCGCGCTGTGTCTAGGAGAGCCATTACACGAGTAGTCCCTGGCCAGGGCAAACGAGATATACTGGTAGGTTTCCAGTGTTATCTCAGGGTGTATTGGGCTTCACTCCGGCACGACTTGTACCGCTATTGGGGGACTGACGTTTACCGCCCCCTAGGCCCGCCATGCGATGTATCAGACGAACAGACCGGACTGTATGGAGAATGTCACACTCAGGCTCAGTAGGAGTTCAGATGGGTTTCGCCTCGTCGGTCTTCTTGTCGGCATTACCTGGGGACCGTTACGCACAGCTAGTGCCGCTTGCGGTCTGTGGTTAAACCCACTGCCAGCGTAGTGTCGAGTCTTTAGAGTCCCACACAGAAAGCTTTTCGCCTTTAGGCAAAAGAGTAGAGGTCGCATGGTATTGCGACAGGTCGCATGGTTTTGCGACAGGGTTCGGTCACATCCGTGCACTTGTGCACGTACAGTGTCCGGACAGTTTACACTAGCGGGCTTTGGTTTAAGCCAGATCCTAGTGTACCTTATGGGATTGGATTTATCCAGTTTGCATTCGTGTTCCTCGGAACGCGGATGCGGGTGTGTATGCACAGTTGACAGGGAGGCAGAGGCAGCGGATTCTCATTAGGGTTGTTGACAGTTGACCGTTGACTTTTTGACTTTATGCTCAACCCTAATGAGAATATGATATGTGATTAACTATTATATTAATTAAGTATTATGGTGATATGGTTGTTGACTTGTTGACTTTTGTTGACTTGTTGACTTTGGTGACTTGTTGACTTTTGTTGACTTGTTGACCGGTTGACTAGGCTTGACTAGTTGACCATCATGATAACCATGGTTATCATTTCATGCCAAAGACTTTTTCTTGCTTGTTCATTTGAGTAAAATGAGTGCATGACATGATAAGGTTATGGTTACTTCAACCATCACATAAGACTTTTGTTGATATGATGAGTTATCATTGCTTTGGATTATGAGAGGGTGAGAGACAAAATACTTGCTCATTCTTTCTTGCTCATTCTCTCTCTTGTTCTTGAGCTCTTCTCTTGCTCTCACCCTCAACCTCTTGCTCCCTCTCTTGATCTATGGTTCTCTTGTCTCATGAGTTGAGAATCAAGAACCATAGATAAAATCCCATTCTAAATCATCTCTACTCATTCTAGTTCACTAGGTTTAGCAAACCAAGTGAACTAGTTTCTTCAAAGACCGAAGAAGGAGCTAAAGGTTGGAGCTTTCAAGTGGATCTATCTTCGGCATACGGAGACGACGAGAAGGAGCCATCGGACCACCACCGGAGCTCGAAGAGAAGGAGTTCAAGTCTAGGTATAACCATCTTCATCCGAGTAGCTAAATATCTTTAGCTTAGTTTGCTAGTTTTAGTTTAGGTAAAGATCCCGACATAGTTTAGTCCATGTTGCCTCTTGCGATAAAAATTCGTTTTTTATACCGTTTCCGCCTCCCCGTAAAAACCGGGGGTCGCAATATGGACTTACAGTGGTATCAGAGCCTAACTAAACTTAAACTAGCTTGGTAGTGAAGTGTAACGAAGTTCGGAACCGGAAAAATCCAAAAACCAAACTTCACAAAAACTGAGTTTCTGTTGAAATTTTTTCTGCTCAAAATGAAAAACTTTACACTTGTAAATTCGGCTCAGGGTTTTGTGTGAACACCCAAGAAAAACGATACAGTGATTCGCCTAAAGTGCCGCGCTTCCGCCGCGTGATCCTTCTTAGCCGCCGCGGAACCGCCGCGACTTGGTGTCTTCTCTGCATCGTTTTTCGTGCAGTGTGTTTGTGTGTTGGTTTTGGGATTTTTGGAATATATTATATGTGCCCAGATTTTCCTGAAAAGAAATTTCCTTTTGGGGTCCTATAATTCCGTATTTTTTTCCCGAACTTCACTGCACTTTGACTATGATGGTTATATCTGTAATGTTTGCATGTATTGAACGTCGGCTAATCGCTATAAGTCGATTGGTCGGGGTTATACATGATCTGTAATGTGCTGGAATGTGTATATAAATATGTTGGATTGTCGCGGGTGAATAGCCGGGGGTTGTGAGACGAGAGTTTTCTTTTCTTGCAATTCATGTAAATTTGTAAATTGATGTAATAATTATTTGTATGGCCGCACAACCGGGTCGGGGTTGTAGCCGTCATTGTATAATTTCTTTTTACTGTTTTTGCTCCTAGGATAGACCCATGGAGGGGTGCACAAACTACCGGGTATGCCGAAGTGTCGAGTGGCCTACTCATGGAGATGAGGGAGGTTGCTACGCTTCGGGTACTTGGCGGGTAGTTTGCCGCACCCGTAGGGGTCTTGGGTCGGGTTTTGGCTATTCACCGCGACCGTGTTATCTGTTTTTGTTACAGGCTCGTACAAATTACAGATTGCTAGTATATCCAATGTATTTATCTGTGATCTGAAATGTTTATCATTGCAGTATATCTATATATGATATTATTTAGGCGTTGCTTATGTTTTACAGACGCGCTAGCCCAGCCCCCGCTCTGTCGTTAGTTAAGTAACCTAACGGGTAATGACGGGGCCCCGTGGCGAATGCGAATGGCATAAGCGTACGTCATATTTTGGTTGTTTTCTGCAATGGTAGGATTAAATGATGGGACGCATTAAAAGTACTAATGCAAGAATATCACGCATTAAAAGAACTAATGCAAGATAATAAACCAAGTTAAAGTCGTTGGAACACTTTCGAAAAACCACTCGGTTCTTTTCAAAACAACTTTTAAATACGGAGCTTGAGCCACTCCTTTTAAAAGCTATCTCGTTCCATCGACCAAATCAAGTTTACTACGTTCACGGTTTTGCCAAAACCATCCGTAGCCCTCCGTCGTTTCACATGAATAGTCAATAGTATTCAAGCTGTGTTTGTTGGCCAAAGTCAAGGCACAGTGATTGGTAGCTATTGGGTATTCATGTGCAGCATAGATAGATGCGTTGGTTTGGAACAGTCGTACTGCCTTGTTGGCCAAAGTCAAGGGTAGGTGCGGGTGGATTCAAATTAACCTGGAGAACGACGGGCAGAACTTGACATGTGACTTATGATTTGTTGGCCAAAGTCAAGGTCATAAGAGCATGGGGCAAAAATCCACATCGGGAGTTTCATAAGTACTGAAACTTGCTAGATTTGCATACCATTTGGAGTGTGATGATTCTGGTAGGATTCCTTCAGTTTCGTCACGCGATGATATTTGGATCCCGATCCTACTGTGAGTATATGCTACTCCTCGGGAAATTTCTCACTTAACGATCAATGCTATAAACCTAGTAGGTGCCTAGAAAGGTGTTAGCGGGGCTACGCCCCCAGGGAAAAGAGGTTCTCTAATTAAGGAACTTCGCGAAAGCGTTGGAAAACCTCCCTCGAAGTACCGACACCGGCCTGGCTGAACGGTTAAGCAAGTATTGTACGGTGGGATTGATCCTGACTAATTCTTCCTTTATGGTTTGAGGAGGGATTCGAGAAACAGTAGGAGCCATCCTGTTTAGACAAACTAAAAACCACTCTAAACTTGCAAGAGCATCATGCTGAGTGTTTCTTCTTCTCTCTCCTAATTGCAGCGACCAATCAACATGACTGGACTTAAGTTACTCCTAGATAAAAACAAACTGACAGGGCCAAACTACAAAGATTGGCTCAGGAATGTCACGATAGCAATCACTTATGACAAGCTGGGGTATCTTCTTACCACCAAAGCTCCCCCTGTCCCTGGTCCAACTTCCAGTGTCGCGGATAAGGAAATCCGCAAGACTTGGGAGATTGATAGCGCGAAGGCCAAGTGCCTCCTGCTTGCCTCGATGGACAACGAACATCAGAGGAGGCATGAGAATATGGACATGGAGTCCATATTGCTCCATACAAAAGAACTGTATGGAGAGCAATCACGTATCGCAAGATACGAAGCGTCGAAAAAGTTATTTTCGACAAGAATGGCCGTCGGATCATCAGTAGCCGAGCATGTGCTAAAGATGATCGGCTTCATTGAGGAGCTCGCTGACCTAGGGATCACATTGGAGAGTGAGCTATATACGGATATAGTTCTCCAGTCCCTTCCTTCCACTTACGCCCAGTTTATACTGAACTTCAACCTACAAGAAAAAGAGGTTGAACTATCAGAGCTCCTCAACATGCTGAGGAGCGCAGAGGGCACCCTACAGAAAGGTAGGAAAACATCCACTTTGTTTGTAGGAGGATCATCTTCTTCTAGGTCCAAGGCGAAAGCCAAGGGAAAGAAGAAGAAGGCCCCCGCCAAACCAAGGGGCGGTGTTGGTAAAGTGGATACGAAGGGAAAAGGCAAAGCAACAAAGATAGCGGGGAAGCTTGTGGATAAGGAAGAATGCTTCTATTGTCATAAGAAAGGACACTGGAAGAATGATTGCAGGGCCTGGAAGGCCAGAACACAGGAATTGAAGCAGGTTGCAGCTTCAGCTTCAGGTGTGTATGTTATTGAAAACTGTCTTTCAATAAACTCTACTTCCTGGGTATTGGATACCGGATCAGGATCTCATATCTGTAATTCTTTGCAGGCGTTGAGAAACCGTAGTGTTTTGAAAGCAGGTGACATGACCCTCAGAGTTGCAAACGGAGCTAGCATGGATGCTAAAGCCGTGGGGGACTATCACCTGGGAATGTCAGATGGACATGTTTTGGTTTTGCGTAATTGCTTTTTTGTACCCAACGCAACTTGTAATATCATTTCTGTATCTTTAGTTTCTAAAGAAGGTTATGAATTTGCGTTTGTAAGTAATGTTGTAAACATTCACCTTAATCAAGTTTTGATTGGGTCAGGTACATTGAGTAATGGTATATACGTGTTAAACCAACCACAGATTTTCAACGTCCAGAATACACACAAAAGAAAGTCTCCGGAAATGAATCAGACTTTCTTATGGCATTGTAGATTGGGTCACATCAATGAGAGAAGGTTGACTAAGTTACATACAGAAGGATATTTGAATGCGTTCGAATATCAATCGTATGCCACTTGTCAATCTTGTCTCAAAGGAAAGATGACAAAGACTCCGTTTACTGGACAAGGAGTAAGAGCGAGCGAGCTCTTAGGACTCATACACAGTGACGTGTGCGGTCCAATGTCTACACATGCCCGAAGCGGACATTCTTACTTCATTACTTTTACGGATGATTTCTCAAGGTACGGTTATGTCTTCTTGATGAAACATAAGTCCGAGGCCTTTGGAAATTCCAGGAGTATAAGAATGAAGTAGAGAAACAGACCGGCAAAAGTATTAAGATTCTAAGATCGGATCGAGGAGGAGAATACTTAAGTGCCGAGTTCCTGGACTATTTAAAAGAGAACGGAATTCTCTCTCAGCTTACTCCTCCATACACCCCGCAACATAACGGTGTATCGGAGAGACGGAACCGCACCCTATTGGATATGGTGCGGTCCATGATGAGTAACGCTGAGTTACCGCGATCATTCTGGGGATATGCGCTAGAATCAGCCGCATACCTTTTGAACCGAGTACCTACTAAGACCGTGCCTACTACACCATATGAGATGTGGTGTGGGAAGAGACCCTATCTTAAGCACATTAAGACATGGGGATGTCCGGCTTTTGTCAAAAAGCAGCATGCGGACAAGCTCGAGGCACGCTCAGTACAGTGCAAGTTTGTGGGGTATCCAAAGAACTCAAAAGGATATTTCTTCTACTGTGAAGAGGAACAAAAAGTTCTTGTTTCTCGTCATGCCTACTTCTTGGAAACTGAGTTTTTGGAAAACCAGATAAGTGGGAGCACAGTAGAACTGGAAGAAATTCCAGAACCACGGACTGTTACTGAAAGTTTAGTGGAACCAGAAGGTTCGGAAGAACAGGACATTCCTACGCCGCTCCGCAGAAGTAGTAGGCAGTCTCATCCGCCTGAGAGATACTACGGTTTTCTCATAGACGGGGATAGAGAGGATTGCATCATAGATTATGATGAGCCTACTAGCTTCCAGCAGGCCGTTCAGAGCGTTGACTCAGTGAAATGGCTGGATGCAATGCGGACCGAAATGGAGTCCATGTACACCAACAAGGTATGGACGTTGGACATTGCTCCAGACGGGGTAAAACCCGTAGGATGCAAGTGGATCTTCAAAAGGAAGATTGGTGTAGATGGACAGGTTGAGACCTATAAAGCTAGGCTGGTAGCAAAGGGTTTTCGTCAAAGACCTGGCTTGGACTACGACGAAACCTTTTCTCCAGTAGCCATGCTGAAATCCATTCGGATCCTTCTTGCCATTGCTGCCTTCCACGATTATGAGATCTGGCAAATGGACGTAAAGACAGCTTTTCTAAATGGAAATTTAGAGGAGTGTGTCTATATGGACCAGCCAGAGGGTTTCATTCAGAGTGGGAGCAGCGGAAAGGTGTGCAAGTTGCTTAAGTCCATCTATGGACTAAAGCAGGCATCGCGGAGTTGGAACATCTGCTTTGATGAGACGGTCAAAGAATTTGGCTTTATCAAAAATCCAGATGAACCATGCATCTATAGTAGATTTGTAGCGAGAACTGTAGTATTCCTCGTTTTATACGTGGATGACATTCTCTTAATAGGAAATGACATTCCTATGCTACAATCTGTCAAGGGGTTCTTGTCACACAGGTTCTCCATGAAAGACCTGGGTGATGCCTCGTACATTCTGGGTATCCGGATATACCGTGACAGATCCAAGAGGATATTAGGACTTTCACAGTCCAGGTACATCGACACCATACTGAAGAGATTCAGTATGGAAGATTCCAAGCGCGGTAACCTTCCGGCTTGTCACGGGATCACCCTCTCTAAAGAGATGTCTCCCAAGACTGATTTGGAGAGGGATCGCATGTCTATTATACCCTACGCTTCTGCGGTAGGCTCTATAATGTATGCGATGTTGTGTACCAGACCGGATGTAGCTTATGCACTGAGTGTGGTAAGCCGGTATCAGTCAAACCCTGGGGAGAAACACTGGATAGCGGTAAAGAACATTCTCAAGTACCTGAGAAGGACTAAGGAGATGTTCTTGGTGTATGGCGGAAAAGACCTCCAGATCGAGGCCTTTGCTGACTCCAGCTTCCAGAGTGACAAGGATGATTCCAAGTCCATGTCGGGTTTTGTCTTTACCCTCAATGGAGGGGCGGTGTGTTGGAAGAGTTCCAAACAAGAAACCGTTGCAGACTCGACGATGGAAGCGGAATACATCGCTGCATCTGATGCCGCAAAAGAAGCTGTCTGGATGAGGAAGTTCTTGAAAGAACTTCAGGTGGTTCCGTCCATTGTTGACCCAATACCTCTGTATTGCGACAACAACGGGGCTATAGCTTTAGCGAAGGAACCCAGGTCCCATCAGAGATCCAGGCACATCTTGAGGCGGTATCACCTGATCAGGGAGATCGTAGATCGCCAGGAGATCGAGGTTCGGAGAGTCGCTTCAGAAGACAACACTGCAGATCCATTCACCAAGGCCTTGCCCCAGACTCAGTTCGAGCGGCTGATCGAGATGATAGGTCTTCGATACGCCAGTACATGGCCTTAGTGCAAGTGGGAGATTGTTAGTGTATATGCCCTAGAGGCCATTACTGTATCATACTAGTTTGTATATTACTTAATGGATGCTTGGGATATTCACCTTGTATATACAATCTTGCTCAAAATAGTAGTATGCTACTTGGTTTGTTTCTACTTCAATGTGTACTTGTGTTTATTTCAGTATATCACTTATACGCATTAGTGGAGCCCTTATGATCTTTGCTTGATTACCAGCGTTGTGATGGCAGTCACACTAGTGGGGGCTGGGTAATCTATAAGCACATCCTTATTCAGGTCCCTGGTCGCAGGACTATCGAGACAGGGCATCGATACTCCGGAGTAGACCAGCGCATGCGCTTCTCATCCCAGTGTGGGAGACGGTCTGTCCCACAGCCGTCAGTACGTCGTACTTGAGATAGTATGCGGGTGCTCGTTAGGTTACGGGTACACTGGACAGGACTCGTAGGGAACTGACTAGTTGGTATTATACCTATCGTCAGTTATCAGTTCCCAGGTGACATGAGTACAGCTTAGTCCGCTGACTTGACACTGTCACTTCGCCTCGGGTGTGTTCCCACTGTACTTTGATCACTACCCTACCACGGCTCAAAGGAGTCGTGCAAACAGGTGGTGGTTGGGTGCAGTCCCGAAGCACTTGGAGGCAGTGACGGTTAGACAGGATTCGTCTCTCCCGGTATTGGGGGTTGACATCGCGCTGTGTCTAGGAGAGCCATTACACGAGTAGTCCCTGGCCAGGGCAAACGAGATATACTGGTAGGTTTCCAGTGTTATCTCAGGGTGTATTGGGCTTCACTCCGGCACGACTTGTACCGCTATTGGGGGACTGACGTTTACCGCCCCCTAGGCCCGCCATGCGATGTATCAGACGAACAGACCGGACTGTATGGAGAATGTCACACTCAGGCTCAGTAGGAGTTCAGATGGGTTTCGCCTCGTCGGTCTTCTTGTCGGCATTACCTGGGGACCGTTACGCACAGCTAGTGCTGCTTGCGGTCTGTGGTTAAACCCACTGCCAGCGTAGTGTCGAGTCTTTAGAGTCCCACACAGAAAGCTTTTCGCCTTTAGGCAAAAGAGTAGAGGTCGCATGGTATTGCGACAGGTCGCATGGTTTTGCGACAGGGTTCGGTCACATCCGTGCACTTGTGCACGTACAGTGTCCGGACAGTTTACACTAGCGGGCTTTGGTTTAAGCCAGATCCTAGTGTACCTTATGGGATTGGATTTATCCAGTTTGCATTCGTGTTCCTCGGAACGCGGATGCGGGTGTGTATGCACAGTTGACAGGGAGGCAGAGACAGCGGATTCTCATTAGGGTTGTTGACAGTTGACCGTTGACTTTTTGACTTTATGCTCAACCCTAATGAGAATATGATATGTGATTAACTATTATATTAATTAAGTATTATGGTGATATGGTTGTTGACTTGTTGACTTTTGTTGACTTGTTGACTTTGGTGACTTGTTGACTTTTGTTGACTTGTTGACCGGTTGACTAGGCTTGACTAGTTGACCATCATGATAACCATGGTTATCATTTCATGCCAAAGACTTTTTCTTGCTTGTTCATTTGAGTAAAATGAGTGCATGACATGATAAGGTTATGGTTACTTCAACCATCACATAAGACTTTTGTTGATATGATGAGTTATCATTGCTTTGGATTATGAGAGGGTGAGAGACAAAATACTTGCTCATTCTTTCTTGCTCATTCTCTCTCTTGTTCTTGAGCTCTTCTCTTGCTCTCACCCTCAACCTCTTGCTCCCTCTCTTGATCTATGGTTCTCTTGTCTCATGAGTTGAGAATCAAGAACCATAGATAAAATCCCATTCTAAATCATCTCTACTCATTCTAGTTCACTAGGTTTAGCAAACCAAGTGAACTAGTTTCTTCAAAGACCGAAGAAGGAGCTAAAGGTTGGAGCTTTCAAGTGGATCTATCTTCGGCATACGGAGACGACGAGAAGGATCCATCGGACCACCACCGGAGCTCGAAGAGAAGGAGTTCAAGTCTAGGTATAACCATCTTCATCCGAGTAGCTAAATATCTTTAGCTTAGTTTGCTAGTTTTAGTTTAGGTAAAGATCCCGACATAGTTTAGTACATGTTGCCTCTTGCGATAAAAATTCGTTTTTTATACCGTTTCCGCCTCCCCGTAAGAACCGGGGGTCGCAATATGGACTTACATTGGCTGCCTCGGATTGTCATCACCCGGCTGATTAGTAGTGGCTTGTGCTTGGTTGGGAGGCGCTCGAGCGATTTGAGCCGTAAGCTGCATCACCACGTTCATTAAGTCGTCAATCTTCGAATAGAGCTTGGCCATCTCTTTATCTTTGCTCCTGAGCTGTTTTCGAAGCTCTTGAAGCAGCTCTTGCTCCGCAGTCCTGGGGTGGAAAGTCGGCTCCTCCTCGCTGTTCGAGCTTGACTCTTCATGGACCGAGGGGTCTTTCTGCCTATCATCCTCATCGAGAGGGTTTTCATCATCCAGCGGGGGCGGCTGTTCTTGAGCGGCGGCGACCACATTCAGGCTAGATTGGGCTTGGGATGCGGTGGCCCCATCCTTGCTTTTGCTGCGAAGGTTGTCGCTGGGGCGTCCGCCCGCCATATAGACCGTATGGATGATGTATCCGTCCGTCTTTCTATCATTGGAAGCTGATTTCACGGATCGCTGTTTTGACCCCCTTGCTTCGGTAGCTGGTAATCGATTGAAGACGGCTGGCCTAACCAGGTTCTTGAATGGTGATGGCGCTTCTTTTCTGGATTTGCCCCGCTGCTTTCGTGCGGCACAGAGCGCCTGATAGACTCTTGAAGAGACAGTGTCATACCTTTTCTATTGGGGCCGGAACACGTCTCTTTGTAACATTGTTCGGACCGCTGTCTTCTTAATTCTGGCGGTCATGGCATTTTTCTGAACCCACTTCAGAGGCCCGAAGGAATTGCTGATTCTCACGTCCGACTTAGCCGTCGTCGCGGGGCAACCCTGCACTTGGAACTTCACACGATTCCATTTGGCTGAAGCCTTGGCCCTCTTGTTGGCTCGATACCTGAGCCACTTCTGCCTTAACTTTTCTGTTCTAAGCACCTGGCAGACTTCAGCTCTTTGGGAAGACGTCGCAGACCGGGCGATGGAGGGCCTTGGAGATACGCTCGATTGTGCATTTGTTGGAGTAATCGCCTGAGCTCGTCCGCAACATTGGATGTTGCCCTTTGTACCGGAGTTCTTGCCCCCCGCTGGAGCACCAGAGAATCGTTCACACGCTGTCTTGAGTTTCGGTTGTGGTGCCTTGGCGATCACAACATTCGGCCTCCTGCCCCTTGGGACCGGCTTGGCCACCTGTTCCGCCAGGATTTCCGCCAGATGAGCGCTTCGGCAGGGTAGATGATGACGGAGCCAAATTGGCGGGGCAGTTCTTCCCACTGTCGACTGAGGCTTGCGGGGAGAACCACACGAGCGTTGATCTTGACTACGTACGGAATCGGGGTCACGTTGGAAGCTGAATTCATCTGGGGAGACATTGTTGTCGAAGGTTGATTGCTGCACGGAAGAAAAAAACATCATTTTAGTATAGGCAATCGATATGTATATTTATTGAGTTCACATGAACGTTTTAACCCGAAATATGGGAGGAGAGATTGGTCTCATCGGACGTGCCAGAATCTGTAGGGTGTTTTTCATCACCCCATTGAGATGGGAATACGCGCACGCGTCTCAGGCGTACTACAGATTTCCCCTGCCTAGGGTATGCTGGGGTTTAATGATTGTGGGGATCCGAATCTCCAGCAGCCGCGGACTAAGCTGCCGTTAATTACCCCTCGCCTTTGGGGCGAGGGAACCTCCGATTAACGGGTTAAACTGGTCATGCGAACTCAATGTGCAGTGTACGTGTGTTCTGTTCTGAAAGGGGGGTTTGGATATATCGGGAGCCACGCAGAGTTTTTACGGGGGTTCCGCTACCCGGATAGCGGGCTGAGGGTCAAGGGGGCTAGCAGCGCCCCGTTAGAAATTTTTTTCTAACAGGGACAGTGTCGTGGAGTACGTGTGTGTATAAATTTGTATACATATGTATATATGTATGTATGTACACAAAAAGAGGGGGGAAAGGCATCCAAGGGATGCGTGGGGCCAGCGCCTTGAGCGCTGTGCGCTTAGGTGCTGTGCGCTCAGGCGCAAGCGTGCCACGTGTCGGCACGTGGGCGCTTTGCGCATGAGCGCTGCATGCAGGAGCGCAAGCGCGCGCGCCACGTGTCGGCACGTGGGCGCTTTGCGCATGAGCGCTGCGCGCTGGAGCGCAAGCGCGCGCGCGCCACGTGTCGGCACGTGGGCGCTTTGCGCATGAGCGCTGCGCGCTCTTTGCGCATGAGCACTGCGCGCTGGAGCGCAAGCGCGCGCGCCACGTGTCGGCACGTGGGCGCTTTGCGCATGAGCACTGCGCGCTGGAGCGCAAGCGCGCGCGCCACGTGTCGGCACGTGGGCGCTTTGCGCTCGCGCGCAGTGTGCTGGAGCGCAAATACGCCACGTGTCGGCACGTGGGTGCTTTGCGCTCGAGCGCTAGCGCGCCGGCGAGGAAAAGATGGATTTTAGCCTAAAGAAAATTTCTCAGAAGAGAAACCAGAGAGGAGTTGGACTCCTGAGTGTGTGTGTTTTTTTTTTTATTTTTTAGTGAACGATGTTCTTCTTCCTCCTCCTCTGTTAGCTGGATCTTGAAGATCAAGGGATATGGGATTTCTAAAAATCTCTTCTTTTTGAGATCTAATGGAAGATCTGAGTTCCCCTTTATGGGTTTTGTGGTGAAAAACTAATTTGTTTTATAAAAAAAGGAGTAAAACTCTTGGTTTAATTAAAGAGAAAAAGGAAGGTTTTGGAACCTTGAAGAAGGAGAAAAGATCTCAGATCTGAAAAAAAATTTGAGAGAGAGAAAAAAAGTTGTTGGGATATTTCATTATCCTTGCCTTTATAGGCTTCACACTTTACCCATAGCCTCTTGGGCTTCACAAAATGGCATTTTGCCTATCCCATGGCTCATGTGCCATTTCTTTTTGCACATAAGCCATGGGCTTTACAAAAATTTGGCTTTATGTCTATTTTTCTTACATTTATCCATAAAATAAAATAAAAGAAATACAACAAAATTATTTATTACAAAATTTTTATCTTGGCATGGGGGAAGGCCAGCCGCTTCATGTTCGAGCTCGACCCGGGCATGGGCCCACTGGATCTGGGCTCGGACCCACTTGGCTTGGGGTTGACTTTGATTTTGACTTGGTCAACCGGGGTGTAAATTTTTACCCCAACAACAGTGGGAATCACACAAGACTCTATGACGATCTCGGGTCAACAGACTACTCTGTACCAGTGTCACCGGAGAACTGCCATCTGACGTGAGGTATAATACCATCTGGGAGTTCTCGGCGAGTCCGTCCAGTATACCCAGTCTCTACTGAGCACCCGTACACCATCCTTGATGTCAAACACCGATGGATATGGGATCATCCATCGCCCATCATGTAAGTGGACGGCAGCGCCCCGACCGTCTGAACTTGGCCAAAATGCGGAATACAAAACTTTTCTAAAAACTAGAACCGGCGCTACCGCGGACTTTTAAACCCGGATCGGGCCATTAACCTACTCCTAGCTAACAAGAGAAGGGGTAGAGAGATATACCGAGCGATTCGTGTCCTTCGGTCTTCTCGTCGTCGTCCCGATCTCCCCGCGGAATCTCCGGTCTTCATCTCCTCGTCGGAAGGGCACCACATCGCCGGGTTCTTTTACGGGGTCCCACCTCTGGACCGAGGCAACTCGGGCACGTAGTTGGTGAGTCGACGAGTCCAAGAATGCTGTAGGATAAGTGTAGAGTGGTTTGTCTCTTGGGGTTACTAGAAGTTCCCATTTTGGTGGAGGAATGAGGTGAACTTTTGGAGATGGAGCTATGGGAATTTTGCAAAGCCAAAAAGATCAAAAATCCCACACCACAATTTGGACAGCCCACCTTTGAAGGGCCGGCCATGCTCTTGGGAATAAGAGAAAGAGAGAGCAAAGTCAAGAGGGAGGGAAGCAATAATGAAAGCAAAAGAAAAGGTGATGATGAGGAATAATCATCACAACCAAGTCTCACTCCAAAACCCATCACTCACCATATCTCAAAAGTCAAGCCATGATGAATCAAGAATCAAATGATGGTTGAACCATCATGAAGCTATCACAAAAAGTCTTCTCCATGCACAATTGCAAATAACCCCCTCCACCATTTTCAGCTAAAGAAAGAAACAAAGGAAAATGGCCGAAACGGAATGCAAACTGGCAACTTCAGAAAAACGATCCCATAATAAATTACAGGAAAACCCCACGACAGCATATACATACCCGCATTTGCATTCCGATCGAATACAAATGCAATGAGACAAAATCTACACTGTACAATACTAGGATCCGGCTTAAACAAAAGCCCGCTAGTATTTTCCGTCCGATCATGGTCCGTGCAATACCGCACGTATCTGATCGAACACTGCCATATTTCCATACGGCCACTACAGCGTTTCGCCCGAAACTTGAGAAACGGTCTGTGGGGGACTCAAAAGACTCGTCAATACATTGGCTGTGGATTTAACCACTAGCACGTCAGAGGTATTAGCCATACGTAACGGGCTACCAGCTATTGACCAAAAGGGACGTCGATGAGCGAACTTATCCTAACACCCTACTGAGCCTGTCAGTGACAATATCCGTACAGTCCGGTCCGTTCGTCTATGAGCATCGCATGGCGGGCCTAGGGGGTTGGTAAAAGTAAGACCCCCAAAAGCGGTACAAGTCATGTCGGAGTGTAGCCTAGAACATCCTGAGATACTACTGGAATACCTACCAGTAAATCTCCTGCCTTGGCCAAGGAATTTATGTAATGGCTCTCCTAGACACAACGCGGCCTTACCCCCAATACCGGGAGAGACGAACCCCTAAAGATCCGCTCACTGCCTCTATGTGGCTCGGGATTGTACCCAACTAAAACCAGTTTGCACGACTCCTTTGAGCCATGGTAGGGTAGTAATCAAAGTACAGAGGGAACTCACACCAAACAAATGACGATCTCAGGTCGATAAACTAACCTGCACATATGTCACCAGGGAACTGCTATCTGACGTCTGGTATAAGACCAACTAACATGTTCTCGGCGAGTCCTGTCCGGTGTAATCAAAACCCAATGAGCACCTGTATACATTTTGGGTGAACCAACTGACACCAGTGGCTTATGAGACCGGCCATCGCACCTCGTTGGGGTCTCGACTATATACACTAGTCTACTCTGGAGTATCGATGCCCTGTCTCGAAAACTCCAAGGACTAGGGACCTTTTAAGGATGTGCTTATAGACCCCAGCTCCCACGTATATGATCGCCCTCATACTGCTGGCAGTCAAGCAAGAATCCTAGGGGTTCTATCAACGTGTAATAGCGACCTGTCAGGTCACCTAAAGTAGTACACGATGATAAAGATAAACCAGATAGCATACTATCATCTTGAGTAAGACTGTTCTAACGGTATAGGTCCTCCCTCAATCATTGCAATCACGTGCCTGTGATCCAATAATTGACTCTGAGAGCACTCTCTCCAACACATCATATGGGTCAAGATGCGTATATGCTAGTCTACTCTGGTGCATCGATGCCCTGTCTCGATACACCCTCGACTAGGAACAGTTATAGGATGTACTCGTCGACTACCGTGGCCCCACTAGTATGATCTCATCATAGTCCCAGTAATCGAGTAATATCCTAAGGGCTTTATCAACATATAACATAGAGACAATCAGAGTACATGTTAAGATAAAGTACAACCAGATAGCATACTATCATGTCGAGCAAGAAAGTCCTCCCTATATATGTCCAAGCATCCATTACAAAATACATCGTATGTACAGTAATGGCCTCTAGGGCATACATATAACTAACAATCTACCACTTGCACTAAGGCCATCTGTTGTGGTATCACATACCAAACAATTAGCCGCGGTTGAAGTATCTCATACTCAACCATCCCATAAAAGTCTCTACTGGGAAAAAGGCCTTTGTGAGTGGATCTGCGCTGTTGTCCTCTGTGTCTACTCTCCTAACCTCGATCTCCCTGGAGATCAACCATCTCCATGATCAGGTGATACTGCGTAAGAATTATATCTGGATTTCTGATGGGACGGGGGGGTTCGTTGGCAAAAGCCACAACTCCATTGTCACACAATGGTAGGAACGAAGTTCATCTCATGAACATATATCTATCCAGACTGCCTCTTTGGTAGCATCCTTGGTAACGATGTATCTTGCCTTTAATCGTCTAGTAAGTCAGGGTATCTAGCTTGGAACTCTTCCAACATACAGTCCCTCCACTGAGGGTAAAGATAATGCCTGCGACTGATATTCAGTCGTCCATATCACCCTGAAACCTTTCCAGTGATTCTCCCCAGGATCTATTGATACCATCTCACTACATCTAGTGAGAATCCTAACATCCAATTAAATCTATCTCATAGATCCAAAACCCAGGATTTAGGAGATATCACATTGATCCTATATGGAGAATCCTTGTGATAAGCGGAGATTGACCGAGCGTAGCATAGGAAACTCCTTCCCTATCAAGAGTATGTCATCCACGTACACTACGAGGATCACCACCATACTCCCAACTACTTTTTTGTATATACAAGGTTCATCTACCATTTTGATGAAGTCAAACTCTTTGACTACTAAATCAAAACAGATGTTCCACCTGTGCGATGCCTGCTTTATCCTATAAAGCAACTTGCACACGTTTCCGCTGCTCCCACTATCTACGAAGCCCTCTGGCTGTGTACTTTCCTCTAGTTGAAGTAGGATAACAGAACTGAAAGGGCTTAATGAACGGCTTTTTTCTTTCAATCGTCGTTGGACGCTCTCGTCCAAATTATCATTTAGAAAAGCAGTCATGACACCCAACAACCAGATATCATATTCATGGTATGTAGTAGTAGCAAGTGGGATTTGGATGGACCTAAGCATAGCTTTGAAAGTCTCAACTTTTCCATATACACCAGGTAATCTTCTCAAGATATACTTTCTCCTGATGGGGATTTAACCCTTCAGATAAAACAACCAAAGTCCATACTTTGTTGGTGTATAAGGATTCAATCTCAGATCGCTAAGCATCCAGCCATTCTAACAGAGTCCCACTCCTGATGGCCAGCTCGAAACTAGTTGGGTCATCATCTCATGATGCAATCCTCGCTGCCACTGTCATAGAGAAACCGAAGTATCTCTCAGGTAGGTAAGGAACCCTACTAGATCGGCGGAGAGGCTGAGGTTCGTTGGTTACTATTGAATCTTTTGGTTCTATCAAATCATCTGCTCTAGTTTGTATAGCTGGAACTCCTTCCAGTTCTACCTCATGTCCAATAATTTCTTCACAAGAAATTCCTTTTCACAAAGGTGGCATGCTGAGAAAAAAAACATCTTTTGTTCCTCGGTTTGGTAGAAGATACTCCCTTGCGAATGCTTGGGATATCCAACAAACTTCCACAGAGCTGACTTTGCCTCGAGCTTGTCCGGATTATGCTTTTTGACATAAGCTGGACAACCCCAAATCTTAACTACCTTAAGAGATGGGCTCTTCCCATATCATATCATATATGAATTGGTAGGAAACTGATTTGATTGGAACCCTATTCAATAGGTATGCAGCTTCTCAAGTGCATAACTCCTTAAAAGGAAATAGAAAACTCAGTAGTACTCATCATAGAGCGCACCATATCTAATAGGTTGTGATTGCTCCGCCCCGATACACCGACGTGTTGTGGTGTATACGGAGGAGTAATGCTGAGAGAGAATCTCATTCTCCTTTAGAATAGTCCAGGAATCCCGTGCTCAAGTATTCTCCTCCCTGATCTCATCAAAGGACATAATACTTATACCCGTTTTTGGTTCTCTACTTCTGACTTATATTCTGTGATTATCTCAAAAGTTTTGGACTTGTGTTTAATCAGGAACATATGTCTGAATCTTGAGCGATCATCAGTGAATATAATGAAGTACAAAGAACCGGTCTTGGCATGTGTAAAAAGGGGACCTTCATACATCAGCATGTATCAATCCCAAGAGTTCACTAACTCTTTCTCTGTTTCCAATAAACGGAGCTGTGGTCATCTTATCTCTGTGACATGACCGGCAAGTTTCACAAGATGTAAATTCAAACTAATTTAAATATGCATCTGTAACTTCAGCTAGTCGGGTCGCATCGATATGACCTAGTCTACAATGCCACAAGAAGGATTCGTTCATTTCTGAACTCTTCCTCTTGTGTGTGTTCTATATACTAAGAACTGTGTTTTGATTTAGAACGTCTATGCTTTTAGATAAAGTGCCTGGACCGATAAACTCTTGATATAAGAAATGTTCAAAACATTATCTAACAATACAAAATTATATCCTTTCTTTACTAATAAAGAGATTGATATGATGTTGTATATCAGGTTCTGTATCTAATAACATTCGTTCAGAATCAATGTATTCTGATAATACAGGGTGATAACTACCAACAGACTTGGCTGCAACACTTGCACCGTTTTCTATCTCATGAAACTTATCACCCGTTCTCAGTTCTCTACCTATCTGAAGCCCATGTAACATATTACATTTGCGGGATCCTGATCCGGTATCTCATACCCAGGACGTAAAAGATACTGAGAAAAAGTTCTCAGTAATGAACACACCCAAAGAAGATGCATCAGCATGCACTTTCTTCGTTTGGGTGGCACGGAATTCTAGTAATCCCCTATTTCCTGCTCTGTCTTATAACAATTATAAGTTGGAACGGGACCAACGTTCCCTAGCGCCGTATAACAAGCGGGTTCGGTCAAATACATCCGTATAATTATCTTGATTAAGGCGTGACATAGTCGTAACCAGGAGAGAGAGAGAAGAAAACACTCAGCGTGCGCCTTTACAAGATGAGATTGGTTATCAATTTATCTAATCAGGATGTCTCCCACTATTTTAGTCAAATCTTCCTTCAAACCCTAAAAGGAAAGTGCAGCCGGGATTAATTACACACTACAAGTTCGACAATTTTCAGCCAGGCCAGTGCCGGTACTTTGAGGGAGGTTCCCCGTGTTTTCGTACGGACCTAATTAAAGTAAACCTCATTTTCCCAGGGACGTAACCCCGTTGACACCATTCTAGACACCTACTTGATCGGCTAATTGTAATGTGTAAAACTCTCCCAGGAGTAACTCTTACTCGCAGCGGGTATCGGGATCCAACTATCTCATAGAAGGTATGCAATCTCATTACAAATTTCAACATTTGAAATTCCCAATAATATTTTACCCCTAGCGTTCTATGACCTTGACAGAGGTCAACAAACCATAGGCTGCTAGTCAAGTTCAACCCGTCATTTCCTGATTGAAGTAAACCTACCCGCACGACCCTTGACAGAGGTCAACAAGGTCGCACGACTACCCTAAATCAATCACATCATATGCTTATACAGATAAACACTAATCAGCTACCGCACACTACGCCTTGACAGAGGTCAACAAACGCAGCACGAATACTGAATACTACTTATCTGAAATGACGGAGGGCTACGACAGGTTTTAAGAAAACCTTTTGTGTAATGAACTTGAGATCGTTGTAGAATCGAGTGATTTTTAATGGAATGTTTTTTAGGCCTTTTCTAGTTTTGCTAAAAAGGTCACTCCCGGTGAACGGATCGTCGGCTCTTTCCTCATCGAATAAGGTGCAGGATATTTCATAAATATCAATATGCAAAGCAAAAACTATAGAAACAATCAAAAGACAAACCGAGTTTGTATCATCTACTAGTTTCGCTAAAGAGGTCACTCCCAGTGAAGGGATCTCGGATCTTTCCTTATCGAATAAGGTGCTGGATGTTCTACAAGGAACACCGCTATGCAAAGCAAGAACAAGAGCTTCCAGTTTTAAACAAGTTTCTACAACATCTTTAGATTTCTTTTAGTTTCATTAATCTCATTAATGAAGTCCCATTTTATTATGCTTCATAAGCATCACATTTGAAACGAAATCTGTAATATAACATATATCTCATATATATAATATAAATATTCATCTCAGGCGGTAATATGATCTCATCACAGAACATTGCAGCAGAAGAACATATATGAAATATTGGATATACTAGGATGTCCGTGTTTTCAATACGAGCCTGTATAAAACACGGATTCCACGGTCGCGATGAATAGCCAAACCCACATCCCTAGACCGCTACGAGAGCGGCAAGCAACACTACCAATTCTAGGGTTAGGAGACCCGGTCTCGACTCCTCGAGATGGTCTCCCACTGGACCCTAGAACCCGGTTACTTGTGCTCCCCGTCTTGGGTCTACCTAATGCGGAAAAGTAAATAATATACAATGGTGACATCATCCTCAGCCCGAAAGTGCCCCAATAAAACAATATTACATACAAATGAATTTTACATGAATGAAAAAGAAAAACCCTCATCTCACATAAAACCCCCGGCAATTCAGAACGCGACGATCCAATATAACATATCACAACAACACATAATATCTCATATCATCAACGTAAGCAAGTATGTGTATCCCGATTTTCGTTGATATATAGCAACGAAGCCGGCGATACACCACATACTACGCTTACGGTCACAGAAAAGAAAGCGTAAAACTACAACAATTGGAATCCACAACCTTCTTAGACATCGCATGCCTAACCAAATGAATTCCTTAGACATCGCATGCCTAACAATTATAAACCCCGCATTTCAGTCTCAATTATCGAAAACTCTTTTCAATATCTGGTCGGGCAATTCAACAAGATTCCCGATATCCTGATCGAATGCTCGTCGCAAACTTTAGTAGACGGCCGCAGCCTCGATACCGTCGACGAAGTGTACTAAGGTGGAACACCGTTACCGCGAGCACCCGAACGGATGCTTTTGGCGACGGGGTTCTCCTAAAGTCACTTGGTCGGGGCTTTGGGGCGTGGCTGTCTATTAAGTTTACCCGGCGAGTATCCGCGTACACTACGTGATTGTGACGGACTTTTGATCACATTAAAAATCCGTAGCAACCGATCATCTGAGACTGAACTGCTAGATTTATAACATTCAAATTAGTTATCTCATAACTACATGTAGATTCCAAATATTGTATCACATTCTAGATAAATAGACAATGTTAAACTTTCCAATCGAATAATTAAACATCCAAGTTTTCCCAAATGGTTCTCAGCACTTGAAATTAGTTTTAAAACATCCATCACATGCTACAGTACCAATGGTCCAGCCGTAGAAGGGTCAAGCCAACGCCTCACATGTGGCACGCCGTACTGCCGCAAACCCTAAGGTTTAGAGGCAGTTCAAGACGGTCACATAATCGAGTTAAGATTTGTTGTCTTCTAGAGGGTCCACCGCGTTACTTGCACGACTTAGAACGTTCTTAAACTGCGAAAAAATCCAACATTTGGAAATTTTCCGGCAGGGGAAAAAGTGAGTTATTGATATCCGTTCAAACTTTTTAACACGTTCTAAAAAATTACCCGGACAAACTAAACGAAGTTAAATTATCCGATCGAATCAACGAGTCCCCAATACAACCCAGAAAACCCAACACTTGAGTAAGAATTAAAAATTCCCAGAAAAATCAGGAAACAGCTACGGTTATTACTGTGCAAACAGTGAACCAAAACACTACTGTTCGGCCGTGGAATCGCCGCCAAAGCCATGGTACGGCCGCGGTTCCGCGACACTTTAGTGGTATTTGGGGCACGTGTTTCACAGTAACTCTTGTATTTCCCTGCTGATTTTTTTGAGCATTTTTAATACAGAAAAAATCACAATTTTAGAAAATTTCCAGAAAGGGGTCAAAACTAGGGTTTCGGGGTTCGATCGGACTTTAAACTTCGTCAAGACTTCGCCTAAAGCTCTAGCTTGGCTCTGATACCACTGTTGGGATGCTAGGCCCACGCACAAGGGTCTACGAGGCATCAACCATGCCCGATTTAAAATTTATCCGCGCCAAACAACCCTAACCAAGATCTTTATACTAGAGTTTAGGCGAAAACAAGCATGTTAAACATTTTAACACTAAGTGAGAGGGATTAAAACCTTTGTAGATCCTGTGCTTCACTTCTAAAGTTCCGTGTTGAGGTCCCTTCACTGCGATCATCGTGCATCCAGACTCTAGAGAGGCTCCACGAAGAGAAAGATGCAAGCTTGCTTTCAATCTTCGATAACAAAGATGATCTACCTTGAACTTTCACTAACACAAGCTCTCACTCACAAAATGAAGTGAACACCCTCATCTAAATGGCAAGGATAGATGAGAATGATGAAGTAGGATTTTCGCTCTCATTTGTTTTCTTATTCTCACTCACTTTCATCACAAAAAGCAAAGCAAGAAAGCTTTTCATCAAGGATGAAGAAGAAGAAGAATAGTGAATCCTTTTGTGATGAATAATGAAAGTTATGATAAGGTTAAAAATGCAACCATGGTCAAAGTAACCTTTGTAGAGATTGAACTAGGTTTAAGGGTTTGGGTTGGGTTAAAGAATATCTTGCAAAATATCTACACAAATATCTTTGCACAAAACAAAATAAAACCTTCTATAAGGTTCTAAAAATGATTAACCCAAATCAAACCCTAACCATGTTTAATCTTTACTAAACCTGTTGCATTAATAACCCTAATGTGTTACAATATTATATATCACATATACAATATTTATTGTAACAAAAGAAAATAATACAATTAACATATATCACATATATATCAATGTATTACCCGAGTGAGAAAAAGAATATTTTAGTGAGCTAATATTAGTTAATATAATTTAATATATCATATATATAATTATACAATAAATCATCGAATCAACACTTGATCCGACAATCCGGCTATATCGCATATAACCGACTAATATATCATTTACCGATTCATCGAATCAACACTTGATCCGATGATCCGGCTGATATCAAATATTGCTAGAATATAATACGGTATCTCATATCGCATTATCCTCGGTCCTGCATATATCACATATGTGCTCCTACTCCATTTTGCCTGAGTCAAGAAAGCTCTGTGTAGGACTCTAAAGAATCGTCAATACGTCGGCAGTAGCTGATGATCATATCAAACACCCACAAGCTGCGAGCGGTCAGCTAAATGTAACAGCAACCCAAGTATTGAGTAATCAGAAGATCAACAAGCAAGCATGTACATTCTCCTGCGAATCCAATCAGTAACACTCCCGTACAGTCCGGTCTCGTCGTCTGATATGTCGCATATCTCGCCTAGGGGTGGTAAACGTTAGACCCCAGTAGCTTGATAAGTCGTGTCGATATGAGGTCTATAACAGTTCGAGAAACTACTGATAACACTTACCAATTAATCTCAGCAACCCTGGCAAGGGATTTCCAGTTATAGCCAATCGAACACAGCACAACATCAACTCCCTGTACCGGGAGAGACGAATCCCCTCCTATCGCTCATTGCCTCCATGTGATTCAGGACTGTACCCAAAATCCACCTTTTTGCACGCCCTCTTGGACGTGGTATGATGGAAATCAAAGCACAGTGGGAATCACACAAGACTCTACGACGATCTCGGGTCAACAGACTAGTCTGTACCAGTGTCACTGGAGAACTGCCATCAGACGTGAGGTATAATACCATCTGGGAGTTCTCGGTGAGTCCGTCCAGTGTACCCAGTCTCTACTGAGCACCCGTAGCCTCACTAGTATGATCTCATCATAGTCCCAGTATTCGTGTACATATCCTAAGGGCTTTATCAACATGTAACATAGAGACAATAAAAGTACATGTTAAGATAATGTACAACCAGATAGCATACTATCATGTCGAGCAAGAAAGTCCTCCCTATATGTCCAAGCATCCATTACAATATACATCGTATGTACAGTAATAGCCTCTAGGGCATACATATAACTAACATCCTGGAGAAACATTCGGAAGCAGTTTAAGAACATAAGTGGATGTTCTAAGGATATGATAACGGCAGCCTCCTACGGGAGACGGTTATCATTCCAGGCTTCCAAAGTAATCTGGATGACAGAGTGACTGTCAGAGTTATAGTTTTCCCTCTGACGAGGGGAAGTATTTTGGACAGGTGGTCCGGATACTGAAGGAGGCATGACGCAGAATACTGATTAAGTTCAGTTGACGATACTGTCTAAGAAGTTTGGATTTGGAATTCATTTATGAACTAGGTCCCATCAGATATCCATACATATTCTAAGACAGGTATTACTCATTTCGGGAGATGGCTTTCTCCACGAACTTGAGATAAAGAGAGACATAGAAAGAAACATCTAAGCGGATCCACTCACTGAGGCTATTCCTCGAATGCAATAGTTTCACAAACGGGCTTTGTGAGACTGATTAGTAGAGGAGTTGGGTGTTCGGTATCACACGGGCTGTGAGTATGCGACATCACAATAATTAGCCTTGAGTGCAAGTAGGAGATTGTTGGATATAGTGCCCTCAGAGTCAATTATTGGATCATAGGCACGTGATTGCAATGATTGAGGGAGGACCTATACCGGTAGAACAGTCTTACTCAGGATGATAGTATGCTACTTGGTTTATCTTTATCATCGTGTACTGCTTTAGGTGACCTTACAGGTCGCTATTACACATTGATAGAGCCCTTAGGATTCTTGCTTGACGTCCAGCAGTATGATGGCGATCATATATGTGGGAGCTGGGGTCTATAAGCACATCCTTAAAGTGGTCCCTAGTCATGGGAGTTTCGAGACTGGGCATTGATACTCCATTAGTAGACTAGTGTATACAGTCGGGACCCCGACAAGGGGTGGTGGCCGGTCTCACAAGCCATTGGTGTCAGTTGGATCACCTAAGATGTATACAGGTGCTCATTGGGTTATGAGTACACTGGACAGGACTCGCCGGGAACATGCTAGTTGGTATTATACCTGACGTCAGATAGCAGTTCCCTGGTGATATGTGTACAGGTTAGTTCATCGACCTGAGATTGTCATTTGTCTCGTGTGAGTTCCCATTGTGCTTTGATTACTACCCTACCGCGGCTTAAAATAGTCGTGCAAACAGGTTTTAGTTGGGTACAGTCCCGAGCCACATGGAGGCAGTGAGCGGATCGGCAGGGGTTTCGTCTCTCCTGGTACTGGGGGTGAGATCGCGCTGTGTCTAAGAGAGCCATTACACGAAGTCCTTGGCCAAGGCAGGAGATTCACCGGTAGGTATTCGAGTGGTATCTCAGGGTGTTCTGAGCTTCACTCCGACACGACTTGTACCGCTTTTGGGGGTCTGACTTTTACCAACCCCCTAGGACCGCCATGCAATGCTCATAGACGAACGGACCGGACTGTACGGATATTGTCACTGACAGGCTCAGTAGGGTGTCAGGATGAGTTCGCTCATCGACCTCCCTTTTGGTCAATACCTGGTAGCCCGTTACGTACGGCTAGTACCTCTGACGTGCTAGTGGTTAAATCCACAGCGAAAGTATTGACGAGTCTTTAGAGTCCCCCACAGACAGTTTCTCAAGTTTTCGGCGAAACGTTGTAGAGGCCGTATGGATTTGTGGCAGGGTTCAAACATACGCCTGCACTTGTGCACGTGTCATGGTTCGGACGTTTAATACTAGCGGGCTTTGGTTTATACCGGATCCTAGTATTATACTATGTAGATTTTGTCTCATTGCATTTGTATTCGGTCGAAATACAAATGCGGGTATGTATATACAGTTATGGGGTTATCCTGTAATTTATTACGGGATCGCTTTTTGATGTTGCCAGTTTGCATTCCGTTTCGGCCAAATTCCTACTCTTTCCTTGTTGGCTGAAATTTGCTTTGGTGGTTCTTTTTGCAAAAGTGCATTTTGTAAATGGGGGGCTTTTTTGTGGTCACCGGGTCTCCAGAATTCCGCAGCCACCTACTTGAGTTTTCTTGCATCTTTGACTCACTTGGTGCATTTATTATGAATGGATTGAATGAGATGGTGGTGTGACTTCTTTTTCTTGTGATCACCCATTCTTGTGCTTATGGTCACCTTGCTTGCTCCTACACTCACCTCCCTTCACTACCTCCCTCTCTAAAATATGGCCGGCCACTAGAATTGGGAGATCCATTCCTTTTGTGTGAGAAATTTTTGATTCATTTCATTGCAAAGAAATCTCCTTAGCTCCATTTTTCCATTGCTCATTTCATCTCCACCTAAAAGGCAACTTCAATCAACCCTTGAGACAAAGTGATCTACGTATAGTCTACAGCAATCTTGGACACGTCGGCTAGCAAACTTTGTGTCCGAGTTGGCTCGGTTCAGAGGTGGGAGCCCGTAAAAAGATTCAAAGATGTGGTGCCCTTTCCGATGAGGAGATCGAGACCGGAGTTGCCGCGGGGAGCTTGGGATGGTGGCCAAAGACCGAAGGACATGGATCGATCGGTAGAGCCTTTCCAACCCTTTCTCTAGATAGCTAGTTGTAGGTTAATGGTTCGATCCAGGATTTAAGCATACTATAGCGCCAGTTTCTAGTTAAGAAATGTTTTCTTTTCCGCATTTTGGCCTCGGACAGACGGCCGGGGCGCTACCGTAGACTTACAAGATGTACACTAAGCTCTTGTGGTCCGTGAAAATCTGACACGACTCTCCGTACAAATAGTGTCTCCAAATCATCAATGCACGACCACAGCGGCCATCTCCAGATCATGAGTAGGATAAATCCTGCTCGTACTTCCTCCAACTGTCGGGAAGCATAAAAGATAACTCTATCATGCTACATCAGTACACAATCGAGCCCCATTCGGGAAACATCACAATAAATGCCAAAGTCGCCCGATCCAGGAAGCAAAGATAGAACTGGTGCAGTCGTGAACCGAGTCTTCAACTGTTGAAAACTCAGCGCGCATGCCTCATTCTAAAGAAAAGGAACCCTCTTCCTTGTCAGTACGGTCAACGGTGCAGCGATACTCAAGAAATCCTGCACGAAACAGAGTTAAAAACCGGCTAAGCCCAAAAATCGGCGGACCTCTGTCCCTGATACAAGCCTGGGCCAAAGCTGTATGGCCTCGATCTCCCTCGGGTCCATACGAAAACCGTCTCCCGTAACCACATGACCTAGGAAGTCAACACTATCAAGCCTTAAGGAACACTTCGAGAATTTAGAAAACAGCTAGCACTCTCTCGACGTCTGCAAAGAAATCCTCAAGTGCTGCTCATGTTCCGCTCGACTCTTGGAAAAGACCAGAATGCCATCTATAACACAACAATACACTGGTCGAGGAACGGCCTGAAGAATCTGGTTCATCACATCCATGAATGCTGCTAGGGCACTGGTGAGTCCAACGACACCACCAAAAACTCATAAGCCCTTAGCGCACACAAAAGCAGTTTTCGGAATGTCATCACTCCGAGCCAGCAACTAATTATGACCTGATCCCAAAACAGACTTAGAAAAATGTCTCGCACCCTGGAGCTAATTAAAGAAATCGTCAATGCGAGGTAAAGGATGCCTAATCCACACCGTAACTCAGTTCAATTGACGAAAATCAATACGTAACCTCAAACCGCCGTCCTTCTCCTTGACGAACAGAGTAGGAGCTCCCCAAAGCGAAACACTTGGACGTACAAGTCCCCCTAACTAGCAACTCTGCAGCTAATCCTTAAGCTCCCTAAACTCTGCCGGCTCATCTGGAACAATGTCGGAAAACTCTCGCATGATAGGAACCCGATCCAACGAACCCACTGTGGTTCCGGTATCATGAATGAAAGCCATGAATCCTCGACATCCTCTCTTCAAAAGCCGAGTAGCGAAAAAGGATGAAATCAAGCTGCGAGGGGTAGCACCACAGTCCCCCTGCACAACAAGAACTGACTCGCCGGGAAAACAAAACCTGACTGTCTTCTCGCGGCAGTCCACAGACGCATAGCGCGTACCTAAATAGTCCGTGCCCAGGAGAACTTCAAAGCCCAACATCTCTAGAAGGATCAAATCGACGGATGAATCTCTATCTCCTATCCTATTGGCACATGATCGAAACACTTGTCGCGTAACCAAAGGATCGCTAACAGGAGTAAACACAACAAATGGCTGATCCAGCATACATGACTCTCGACCCAACCTCGGCACGAAGTTTGTAGAACAAATGAGTGCATAGATCCCGAATTAAACAAACATGTGCAACAAAAGAACATATGAATAAGATTACCTGAAAATTCTGCATTAGACGCCCGTGCGTCCCGATGAGTAGAAGAAAACGCTCGAGCCTGCCTTCTACCATCACCCGGCTATCCTCCTCCTCTACCATCTTGTACTCTCGGAACAAACCCTCTGCGAGCATGACCTCTCTGAACATAAGTCTGATGCGGTGCGACAACAGGCGCAAGGGGCAACGCTCCCTGATGTGTAGGTGGTAAGGTAACATATGGTACTGCTGCCCTCCTCTGGCGTACCAAGGTAGAATCTCTGACGAGGTGATGGAAACTCCCGCACTGGAAACATCCAAATGATGGCTGCTGACCCTCCTGAGGGTAAGAGCTAAACAACTGTCCTCGTCCCAAACCTCTGCTACACCTGAGACGTAAACGAAATCTATCTCGGCGACTAAGCCTCTGACTCTGGGCTGATACACCTATACGAGCCCTCCTCGGTCCTGAAACTCCCAAAGTCTCAGAAAGACGTGCCTCATCTAATAGGGCTGTGTCCACAGCTGCTGTATATGTGACACAATGCCGTGCGCTGATAGCAAGGAATAACTGGGTAAAAGGGATGGCAACCTCCTGTCACTGCGCTCAGCTGTGCTCAACCAACGACCTCATCATCTGGCGCAAGTCCTGCATAACTACCTCAAGCCTAACGATACGATCTATCGAAGGCGGATCAATCTGCTTCTGTACAACGAGCGTATCGTCCTGGTCAGTCCTCGTCCCAAACGAGTCAACTCTGACCTCGGCTCTCGCTGCCTCTCTCTGAGCCCTCATAGTCATCGGCGGCAAATGGCTTGCAATAGAAATAGGATTCGATAAGAACACGAAAATCGAATCACAAGGATATATATAATCATGGAAGGAATTTCACGCAATTAGTACTTAGGTCACTTAGGCAGAGTACCGTGTCGTAAGTATGCTGCGGAAATACAAACGCTACATCACTCTGCTTAAGCTACCTGCACCATCATACCAAGGTCATCCTACACTCCGAAAGGTAAAACCTAGCGCTCTGATACCAACTTTGTCATGAACCAAAATTTGGCACGTGACAGCCCTTAAACTACGTAACGTCTACAGGCGTAACGTAATTCAAGTAAGCCAAAAACCCAGCAATCTAAACCATCAAAAGTAGTAAGTGATAATAACATTGTTATAACTTTTGGAATCTCAATAAAAAATCTTTAAAATCCAAATTTACTTTCTTTAAAATTTGGCAGCACCTCCTTTGTAAAACAAGCCCCCAAAAAAGGTACAAAAAAAGATATAAGTAAAGCATCTCCAAACGGGAGCAAATCCACGCCCAAAGGCGGAAAACAACCACTACAACATATATACGACGCCGCAGCGAAGAAAAAGACGATATAAATAAAAACAGCATAAATGACATCCAAAGTCACAAAATAATATACAATATCGTCCTCACAACTCGTCACTAAGTCAATACATGAAGTAGTAGATGGAGAGTACATTATACAACGAATATACAATGAGCAACATCGGATAACCGCAAAACCCACCTATAGCAAAACCGCACACAGTCGACCGTAGCAGTATCCGCTGCAAAAGATGATACGATTAGAAGAAGCCTTGCCGCGACTGCTCTGAAGGACTAGCTGCAAAACACTGTGGCACAACGGGGGTGAATTGCCAACTCATGAATAGTAAATAACATATGCAGGTAATCACAGGTATGCACGTACTGCGGTAATCTATCATATGCAAGCTGATAGCAAAAAACAGCAATATATATGCAGCAGTCATGAAAGGTACTCTATCAGGTACTACTAATACATGAAGCAATGCATATCAAATAAATGTGGTGTATGGGATAAAACATGTCATCGTCACGGAATCCTCATCGTGGCAGGACCAATGTCCATCAAGATAATCTAACTCCCAAATTCCTCAGATTGGCCCTCCAATCGGCACTCAGATCGGCCCTCATAACCTGTAAGTCTCATGGAACCTGAGTGTCCAACATCGACACCCGAAAACATCATGAAAAAAGTGTCCAGCATCGACACATAAATACTCATATCCATACGTTCCTCAAATCCTATGTGTCCAATATCGACACTCGTGATCCACGTATTGGTTTTCAATATACATACGTTCCTCGAATCCTAAGTGTCCAAGATCGACACTCGTGATCCACGTATCGGTTTTCAATATCCAAAGGTTCATAGAATCATAAGTGTCCAATATCGACACTCGTGATCCACGTATCGGTTTTCTAACACAAGTCTCGGAGTGGATGTATCCAATTATCAAGTAAAGAGTAAGAATACTTGCATAGATCATTATGATGATAATATATATATATACATGTATATCAGCATCTCATACCACTGGTATATATATACATATATAACAACGTCACATACCACTGATATATCATCAGGAGTAAAACATCTAGAAAACATCATAGGAAATCTATATCTTAATGCGAAAATCCATGAAGTATAATATATGCAACATGAAACAGTAATATGAGCATATAAAGGAAAAACCACTATTTAACTGCAACAAGTTATTAAATATATCATGCGGTTCCTAATTTCTCCAAAGTCCATACAACATCATATAAAGGTGAATATATAGCTATAGCTAGGTATGCGTAACCATGTCGGTATAGCAAGATATGTGTATCTATATGTAAGCATGTATGTACGATGCATCTCATATGCGCAATAGCATAAGAATCAATGTCTCCATATCGGTGACAAAACAATACCACATAGGGGTATATATATCTCTAGTCAGGTAAAAGGGTGTACATGTAAGTATGTGCGCATGATGTACATATAGCTGTAGCAAGGTATGTGTCTATACCTGTCATTAAAGATATAATACCCTCTAGGTATATATGTAATCATGTAGGCATAGCAAGACATATGTGTAAGCATGTAGGTGTACAGGTATGCTATATCTCATATGCATAATGAAAATAAGGATCATGTCTCAAGTCCCTAGCCAATACAATATCACGTATGTATAGGTGTTGTGTGTGTCATGGCAATTATCGACGGTGTGGGTAGTATACAATCGGTGCTCGTGCAACATGAACCGTCAATAATAGTGCAGTGTCCAATTGTTACAAGTCCAAGCACAACAAGTAATAATATGCAATGAAGTTTTATTCACAATCTCTATATGTGAAATATAAACATGCGGCTAATATCATATCATATCTAGCCCTGACGCATAACGCCATGCGGACGATTCCCCTGTAGATGTTAAAACTACTCACCAATGATCTTAGGATAAGTAATTCCAACCACTCGCTTTTCCTTCTTCGCAGCGTCCGAAATCCCCTCCTGCGACCCTAAGATCATAAAACAATATAACAAGTGAATATTAGCAATCGACCAATAACACGTACAAACTATGTTTGACCGACGCACCCACTCCAAACTTACTCTCAAGTGCTCATCTAGTGGCTAACATGCGTAACGATACTACGAAACCAACCCAAGAGCAAAAACTACATAAAGTACACGCACCGTGTCGGATAACGTAACGCGCGTATTCGTAACACTAGAAACTACAAAGTGATCCCAGATTTTGTATACAGACAAAACATAAAAATCATGTAGGACAAAACACACTAAAACAACTACAGACAGCTACCATGAAAAACCCAAAACCAAACTCCCCAAGATGGCCGAGGTCGCCGGAAATACCCTTCATGTCGCCGACCAAATCCGAGCTCCAGGGGTTCGTGCTTCAGGTGAAACCTTAGGGTCTCTGGTATAACAAAACTACATTGCCAGATTTTCTAGTACACACATTAAGTCACAGCAGATCACAGATATCACAATATAACACTAAAAATACGATATGTGCACGAAACTATATTTTAAGTGTTCTAAATTTAAACTAATAAGCTACACAACACTATAACATCCTATTTAACAGATAGAGATCATTACCTACTCCCACAAGCTCATATATCCTAGCTTTCCAAGCTCCAAAAGATCTTAGAGGCAAAACATGGCAAAATAAGTGATTTGGGTGTGATTTTGTGAAGTTTAGCAAGGTTTCTGGTGATGGGGTAGTGAGGGTTCAGTTTGGGGGTTGAGGAATGAATAAAATGATTGAGCAAGAGATATATATAGAGAGAGAGAAGGAGAGTGTGAGGTGTTTTGGTGATGAGAGGTGAGTGTAGGGTAAGTGCACCTTGCACTCACTCTTTCCCTCTCAACAATAAATGCATGCGATGACTCTATCAATGAGTCACCTTGCCACCTCCCCATAATCCAAAACAACAATGGAAATATCTTCCTCACCACAAAATATCTAAGGGTTAGGGTTAAGCAAGGAAGGATGGATTAACTTAAGATTGACATGGTCACTAAACTAGATTAATATAAACACACCCTCACATTAACATGCACAAGTGTGTGCAAGACATAACAAATAATAATAAATTATTAATTAAATGTTATAAAATGTGAGGAAACCAATTTGGTAAACTTTTTACAGAAAACCCGCATTATCGTCAAATTAATATTAATCGCATTCTAAGGTGTTACAGCCAGTTATATATGATATGATCGGATTATTGAATCAAGTGTTGATTTAATATCTAATATTGAATATTAGCCGGTTATATGTGATATAACCGGATTATTGAATCAAGTGTTGATTTAATATTTTGATATACATATATTTATGATATTAGTCGGTTATATATGATATAACCGGATTATTGAATCAAGTGTTGATTTAATAATTTGATATATATTTATATATTTGATATATATATATATATATATTAAATAATGTTAAGCTCACTTATAATTTTCTTCACATTATACATATTTATATATTTGAGATATATAAATATATGTATTTAAAATGTATCATGGTTTATGATACATAGAACTAGGATGTATGAGAATCATACACGAAGAAAAGAAAATAGAAATGATTTATATTTTGAAGATTAGACAAGAAAAAGAGAGTGAGTGATGGCATTGAATGCTTGGAGAAACATTGAGAAGCCATGACTCATCTCAAATTCTTGTTTTATTCTTAGATATTTAATCATCTCTATCTCATTCTTATCACTTATGACATGGTTCATTTGACCTCTCATAACTCATCCAAGTTCATCTCCTTGAATTTCTCCTCTCTAAGGTTTTTCTTGAGTTGAGAAAAGAAAAGAGAAAAATAATTTGAGTGAGCATACCTCCTACATCATCAACCTACACTAATCTAGCCCATTAGTTTAGATTATTTGCTTCACTAACACCTTGATTAGTAAAGAGTAAGCTTGAGTGCGAGAGACTTCAAGGTGGATCATCTTCGGCATCAAAGACTACAAGAAAGCTTGATCCTTTCTTCAAGTGGAGCCTTAAGAAGAGTTCTACGGACTGCGGGGTTTTGCCGGCGCCCTGACCATCTACCGTGGCCGATACGGAACAAAAACTGGCATTTAAAATTTTGGCGCAAACAAAACCCGTCCCAAGATCGAAACCATAAACCTATACTAGTAAACTAAAGAAGCTAAATTAAAGGGTTAGAATGATTATACCAAAAGAATCAAGTCCTTTGGTCTTCCATCACCTTCCTAAGCTCCTGAAGGCATGCTCGAACGAACTTGGCCGCCGGTCTTCCTTCGTCGAAGATGATTCACCCGAGATATGTAGTCATGGCGTTAGCTTCACATAAAGAATGCAAGTAAAGCAACTAGGGTTTCTAGGTTGCTATCTAGAAAGCCTAGGATGTAGTGAGTGAACTGAGTGTTTATCTATCTCATCTCACCTCCTCTCATGATTCTCAACACATGAGATGGTTGAGAGGAGGTAGATGATGATGGTGGAGGAACAATAAAACTCAAGAGAGGAGTGAAGAACAAAATGGTGAAGAGAAGAGAGGAGCTCAAGAGTGAACCATCTCAAAAATAATGAAGTCCTCATGAGAGAGAAAATCTCATACTTGGTTTTGTAAAACATTTCTTTCTTTTTTAAAATCCACCCATACTTGAATAGTATGCACAAATGAATAAAAAATTCATTTGTGCACACTATGTAAGCATGGTCCTCACCATACTCCCGTCAAATCATTGCCACCTCATTTATCCATTTATAATAAATGGTCAAACCCTAAAATGAGGTGTCCACCTTCTAAAATGTTATCTGTAAAAAATACGGATTACATTTTACTGTATATACATACCTGTATTCGTACCGAAACACGAATACCCAAAGAGATAGAATAAAACAAAGAACATAATACTAGAATATACATATCGAAATACATATACATAAATTATTAAATCAATACCTGATTTAATAATTCGGCTCAAACCCGAACCGGCTAGTATTATCAATTGCCCGATCGAAAGTTCGGGTATATAGTACAATCAATCGATCGGAACCCTGCACGTATCCAATATGGATACTACATCCTTTCGCCAGAACCAGGGAAACCCTCTGTATGGGACTCTAAAGACTCGTCAATACGCTGGCAGTGGGTTTAACCACAAGCATGTCAGCAATACTAGCTGTACATAACGGCTACCCAGGTGTTGAGCGAAAGGAAGGCCGACGAGAAAGCTCATCCAAACCCCTACTGAGCCTGTCTGTGACAATCTTTATACAATCCGGTTTGTTCATCTAAGAGTATCGCATATCAATTCTAGAGGGTCGATAAAGTCAGACTCCTAATAATGCGACATTTCGTGTCGATATGAAGCCCATCACCCACTGAGAAACTATTGATCCAAATCAGTAATTATCGTCCACCTCGGCCGAGAATTTCTGGTGATGGCCACCCGTGCACAACGTGACATCAACCCCCAATACCTGGAGAGATGAATCCCCGACGATCCGCTCACTACCTCCATGTGGCTCGGGACTGTACCCAACTAAATCCTGTTTGCACGACTCCTTTGAGCCGTGGTAGGGTAGTAATCAAAGCACGGTGGGAACTCACACGAAACAAATGACGATCTCGGGTCAACAGACTAACCTGTAATCATGTCACCTAGGAATTACTATCTGACAATAGGTGTAACACCAACTAGCATGTTCCTGGCGAGTCCGTCCAGTGTACTCATAACCCAATAAGCGCCTGTATACTATCTTAAGTGACTAACTAACACCAATGGCATGTTAGACCGGCCACTGCCCCTCGTCGGAGTCTCGATAAGTATACATTAGTCTACTCTGGAGTATCGATGCCCAGTCTCGATACTCCCACGACTAGGGAAATTTAAGGATGTGCTTATAAACCACCCAGCTCCCACTTATATTATCGCCATCATAATGCTGGTAGTGAAGCAAGAATCCTATGGGCTCTATCAATATGTAATAGCGATCTGTAATGCAACCTAATGCTGTATATGATGATAAAGACAAACCAGATAGCATACAATCATCTCAAGTAAGACTGTTCTACCGGTATAGGTCCTCCCTCAATCATCACAATCGTGTGCCTACGATTCAATAATTGACTTGAGGGCACTATAGCCAACAATCTCCCACTTGCACTTAAGGCTAATTATTGCGGTGTCGCATACTCACAGCCCGTGTGATACCGAACAACCAACTTCTCTACTAATCAGTCTTGCAAAGCCCGTTTGCGAAACTATTGCGTTCGAGAAATATCTTCAGTGAGTGGATTCGCTCCAGTTCGCGGAGAATGACTATCTCCCGAAATGAGCGATACCTATCTTAGAATTTGTCTGGATGTCTGATGGGACCCAGTTCACAAATGAACTCCAAATCCAACAAGCTTCTTAGATTGTACTGAATTTAATCAGTAAACTGCTCCATGTCCTCCTCAGTATCCGCTTTGACCACCGGTCCAACATACTGTCTCTCAAAAGAGGGAAAACTATAACTCTGACAGTCACTCTATCATCCAGGTCATCTAGGAAGCCTCAAATGATAACCGCCTCCCCAAGAGGGCTACCGTTACCATATACCAAGAACATTCACTTATGTTCATAACTGTTTCCTTCCATTTCTCCACGATTGGATTAATATATAGGCTTATTAAAGCCAGTGCAAAAGCAATATCTGGTGCGGTACTGGACACTTCACGATTAACTCAATTGTCTAAGCAAGTGATATGTCAATCATATAAATCTCTCACCTCATCAATCTAGAAGACATCTCTTTAAAGAGGGTGACTCCATCACCTGCGGGTACACCACTACGCCAGGAGTCGTCCATTCTAAAACACTTTTAGAATAGTGTCAAGGTAGACACTTCCCAAATTTTGATCTAACACCATAGATCTAGTAACCAGAATCACTGATATTTTATCTAGATCTTATATGGAGAAATACCTTATGACAACCACAGTATAACCGATCGTAGTATAGGAATATCACTTCCTATCAAGAGTATGTCATCCAAATACCAGGACATCACTCCCTACTACCTTCTTACCAGATCCATCTATTATTCTGACGAAATTAAACTCTATGACTATCACATCAAAATTAGATGATCTATCTCCGCTCTACCTGCTTTAGTCTATAAATAGACATAAGCTACCTGCCCACTATGCTTCCGCTGCTCCCACTGACTACAACAACCCTCTGGCAAAGTCATATACACGTGCACTTCTAAAGCTGGTTTAGAACAACGTTATACTCATCCTCCTGCCGGATCTCATAGTCTAGAATAGCAGCCATGGCAAGTTTGCGTAAACAAAACCTCCCTGTCACCGTCTCTAAGAGGACCGAAATATCTCTTAGGTACCTGAGGCTACCCACCAAATCTGCGGAGTAGCTAATGGAATGTCGAATCCAATTGAATCTTTAAGTTCCTCTAAATTATCAGTAATCGTTTGTAGTTCTGAAATTACTTCCAGTTCTACCATACTCCTACTAATATTTTCTGAAAAGAGTCCATTTTACTAAAACCGTAGTGCGTTAAGAACAATATAACTATTGATCATCCAGATGGTAGAATGTTAACCCTCGTCAAAGTTCGGGATAACCCACCCACTGTCTTTACTGAAACGTGCCTAGAGTTTGTCCAGATTCTGGTTTTAAGCATCAGCCGGAATACTCCATATACCTTAACATATTTAAGATATGAATCGATTCTATATCCATATAGAAACAAAGGCACTAATTTAGTTGGAACCAGATTCAAAATAAATGCAACCGTTTCCAGTGCATATCAATAAAATGGAAGGAGGCCAAGCAGTATTACTCATCAAGGAATGCACCCACGTATGAGTAACCTGAAAAAGAAGAAAGTTCTCAAAATTATTACTTACAACGGAATACCTAGCACAAGTATCTACATCTTCGATCACCTTGAAAGATCCTGATAGTTTGCAACAAATGGTTCTTTACTTTATTCTTATACCTATATCTTCTCAAAATCTGGACCTTATATTTCAACGAAATACTTGTCCAAAACTAGAAAAATCAAAAGTAAACAGAGTATATTACGAGTACCAATCTCTTTGTCCTAATGGACACTGGACAACATAAAATACTTTGTATAAGTACTCTGAGTTTAACAACTTAAACCCTGTGCGTCATAGGTTGAAAATTGTACTATGGTTAAGAAGAATTACACCGCCGTTGAATGCACCTTACCTAACCATCAACTGATATAGGTAAATGTCATAAACATAATTTCAAAAAGTTACATCTCACTTTATAAAATAAACGTACAGATATATCGGTTTGAAATTGGTGCATAACGACAGATATTCAAAACCAAATATTTTTTCGTTAGGCAAAACCAAGGTGATTTCCTCAAATATCACTAATTACAAAGAATTACGATATATAGAGGATATAATCACCCAATTCCCAATATCATACTCCCACTCAACATCTGTAATGCCATACAGATGTGAGAATGAAATCTGGAAAATACATACCCTGGAGTCAGAATCTAATTGGAAAAACAGTTTTCAATTAACATTGCACAGTGAAACCGAAACATGAAAATGTTTCGAAGAGGTATCTGGGTATTCCTATTAATGCCTCTTCAACTATCCAGATTCATGACAGTAACCGTATACTACCTTGCCCTCACTCTAATCCCTTTATATGTCTTTACTTATTACCTTCTGTACACCACACATAGGCTAATTGGTTTTCTTCCTTCCCAACCTTTCGGCACCTGTCTATAGTTTGGAAGAAGACTATCCAATAAGCGTAATAGGTTTACTCTCCTAACTCCAGGAGCCCTCACAACCTGAGAGAAGGTAAATAGAAAAGACAACCGAACAATCCTTATTTTATTTCTCAAGAACCGGAAACCATGCTCGAACTGGAAAAAGTTCCTTCGAGTGCGTATGTAACTATACGATGGCATATCCAAGAAATGTGGATTTTCGTAGTGATACAGAGTGCTCTGAAGAAAAGCAAAGGTGATATAGAAGTGGCAGGGGTATACGCGGTTTCGTCGTGAATGATAGCAGTTGCAATTTCCTTTGCCGTTACTCTAATCCCTTTATATGTCTTTACTTATTACCTTCTGTACACCACACTTAGGCTAATTGGTTTTCTTCCTTCCCCAACTTTCAGCACCTGCCTATGGTTTGGAAGAAGACTATCCAATAAGCGTAATAGGTGTACTCTCCTAATACCAGGAGCTCTCGCAATCTGAGAGAAGGTAAAGTGAAAAGACAACCGAATAATCTTATTCAATTTCTCCAGAACCATAATCCATCCTCGAACTGAAACAAGTTTCATCGAGTTCGTATGTAACTATACGATGGCATATCCAATAAATGTGGATCTTCATAGTGATACAGAATATTCCGAAGAAATGTAAAGGAAAAGTAGGAGTGGCAATGAGTTATGCGACTAAGACAATCCAAAAGCCAAAGTGTTTTAAGAAAGTTTGGTTAACTTGGTTCATGAGTTTTAGTTTAGATTCGGGTCATGGTCACTGCCAAAGAGAGAGAGAGTGAAAAGAAACACTCAGCGTGCACTATAACCTAGATTAGATTGCTTAATCACTTTATCTAATTAGGATGTCTCCTACTGTTTCCTCGAATTCTCCTTCAAACCATAAAAGGAGAATTATTCGGGATCATCTAAAATCACCCGAGAAGTAACACCTACTCATTAGTGGGAATCGGGATCCAACTATCATCGCATAATAACTTAATAGAATCCACTCAAGTCATCACACTGCAGAAGGTATGCGCATGCCTAGCAAGTTTCCTGTATGTTTGAAACTCCTGATGTGCTTTTTACCCCTAACAGTTTATGACCTTGACTAGATCAACAAACCATAAACCGCTAGTCAAGTTCAACAAATCATTTTCTTGATTGCATTAAACCCACCTGCACGTGCCCTTGACTAGGTCAACAAGGCCGCACGACTGTCCTAATCAATCACATTTACAATGCACAGAAAAGTACCACCTAGCTACCATACACTATGCCTTGACTAAGTCAACAAACGCAGCACGAATACTAAATAATACTAATCTGAAATGATGGAAGGCTACGACTGGTTTTTGGCGAAAAAACCTTTAACGTAATGAACTTGATATCGTTGAAGGAACCGAGAGGTTTTACAAATATATAGCGGTGCAAACATTTGCTAAAGAGGTCACTCCCTATGAACCGATCTCGGCTCTTTCCTCGTCGAATGAGGTGAAGGATATTCCAAACTGAATACCACGATGCAAAGCAAAAGAATCGACTATAGAGCAGTTATCATAAATACACAAACTATCGCCTAAGAGGTCACTGCCAATGTAGGGATCTCGGCTCTTGCCTCGTCGAATGAGGTGCTGGATATTCTGAACCGAATACCACTTTGCAAAGCAAAAGGATACGTCTTGCAACAACAGTTTTTCAAAATTGGTTCCAACAACATCAAATAGGTTTATTTTTCTTGCGTTAATCAGAATCAACGCAGTCCCATCAATTAATCCATATCACACCACAGAAAAGGAACGAAAATAAAATGTACGTATACACTATCCACATTCGCCACTGGGCCTCGTCATCACCCATTAGGTTACTTAACTAACGACAGAGCGGAGGCTAGACTAGCGCGGGTGCAAAACATATACAACATCTACTAGTATATATATAAATATATGTAACATTCATCCCGGGCATGATATAAGCAATATCACAGAATCTCAGCAAGCAACACTGTAACATTTCAGAAATATAAAATATTATTTTTGGAAATTTAATATTAAAATAATATATTTCGCGAAAACTATTCGATTTGCGAATAGGGGTTTTTCGTAAAATGGTATAAGTTTATACTAATATTTGGAAATTAATCGGAGATTAAAATGATTTATTTATTATAATGATATTTATCAGATTTTGGCATTTTTATAATTAATAATATGCAAATTTCAATTAAAATTGATTAGTGCACTACTAATCGCGATTAAGCCAAATCCGTATTTTTACATTTTTCCATGGCTAGTGCACCATGTCATGTGCATGTTGTTAAGTGTTTGTGTTTGTGACTTATGAGTTTTATAAGAATGAGATGTAGAAAAGAAAAGAAAACAAAAGGAAAAGAAAAGAAAAGAAACAAAGAAAAAAGAAGAGTTATGAGTGTGAAACAAAAGAAGAGAAGAAACAAAATAGATATTTTGAGAGAAAGTGAGGGTAAGAGAGAGTGAGGATGAGAGAGAGAGTGAAAGAGACTTGGTTGCCCATAATTCTTTCCCCATTGTTTTCTTCTTGTTCTACTTCATCTCCATCATTCTCTCTACCTCCATGCACCATCTCCAAATCCTTCTCAAAACCCCATGCCACCTTCATATAAAACATGCACAAGCCTATTCTAAACCCTTTGAACCAATCAAGTATGCATTTTAAAGACTAGATGCAACTCAAGAATTTTCTTTAGTTGCTAATGAGGTATATCCCTAGACTTTTAATTAAGTATTTGTGTTAGTATATCCTATTGTAGTTTAGAAATTTATTTAGTTAGGTTTTGTGATCTTGGAAATTTCCAAGTTGATCTTAAGTGATAAAGTGAGGTGTGGTGAGTGTTTGCAAGACTTGAGTGATGATTTTACTGGCCAAGACCTGAGACTAGAAACCAAAACACGAAGTTTGAAATTGGTCGATATCGTATTTTGTGAGATTTGTGACGGGATACTGAGATCTGCTATAACCCGGAGACCCTAAAAATTTTTTAACGAACACAGAGAGACATGCAGGCAACCAGGAATCTACCATAGAAACCCGAGCCAATTCCCTTCTAATCTGGCCGCATATTTATTGCCTAGGGCTGTAATTTGCGGCCCACTCGGGGTGAAATGTGTTGATTTTTGGTCTATGGCTCCCTTATGTGATATCTAGAGCAACCCCATATGCAAAATTGGCTAATTTTACCTAAGTCAAAATCTGGGATAGATTTCCTTAGTTGTTGATTTCATGTTATACGATTTGTGAAACTTGGTTTTGGTATTTGATTTTGTATTCTGTATTGGACATTTGTATGTAAACGGACGAGTGTTATTTGATTGATTTTGCATGCGTAAGCTATAGGATCTAACCTATGAGCACTTCGTGTGACGTATCGGTTTTCGGATATTGGTTTTAATATAATTGCATTGCGATTGTGTATTGATTGTAGGTATCTTCGTGTGGACTTCCGAGATGACGGAGCACATCGACTTCGGCTAAGCGAGAAGAATTACAGGTGAGTAGATTTATATCTATGGGGGAAGTCGGGTGGATGGCGTATAGCACCCCCACAATCATTGTTATGGAAGATTGTTTTATAAGTTATAATTTGATAAAGGATATGCTACGAACTTAAGATAACATGATTATAGGATTTAGTAAAAGATAATATGATAAAAGTTGACACTAATGAATATATTGATATATGAGAATATGAAATGAGAAAGTGAATCATGATAAGTATGAGTTGAAAGAGAACAAGTATGAGTTGATAATGGTATGATATAAGATCGAGATCGATACGATTTAAGATTAAAAAGATATGACGTATATGCAAGATGTCATGATATAAGATTGATGCAAATGTAATTTGAGATATATATGTATATATATTTATTTATGCGGATAAAGAGTGATATGCCATACGAGATTGTAGATCCGTACCCTTATTGATTAAATGGATGGTAGAATCCCTATTCTGTTTAATGTTACCATATGATAGATTACCGTACGCGATGATATGTACCGGATGATTAATCTGCGCTAGTGATTTGAGGATGATAATCGAGTATTATTGTCATATCGGATGTTATGAGGCGGGATCGCCAATATAAAGATTGCCACCTGAACCATACCTATTTTCAAAACGATGATATGTATAGTTTAAAAAGTGACCGTTTGATTTTTGTGTAGATAGATATACCCATTTATTATTCATGTTGTGTAGAATATTACCCCTCGTGATGTACATACCACGTGCCAGTATTTAATGCTATATGATATCATTTGCTATTACACTTGCACAATTACCGTTGATGCGCATGTTACACATACACAGATTTGCCGGCTCACACACATTCTTCATTGGTAATTTCCATGTCACTTACATAATGGAATAGCCATGTCACTTATATAGTAGAACTGCCATATTTTGAGATAAATCTTAAAAGTAAAAGTACATTCACTGTTCGGTATTATCACTTGACATGCTTGCATGATATACTCGATATGCTCATATTACTACTCTATGTTGCATACATCGTACTTTATGGTTTTATGCTTGAGATGTTGTTTTCATGAGATCTCTGGATTTGAGAACCGCAGTTATATTTCAAGGGAATTATGTATTGCTTTAAAAACGGGGTTCCTCTTGATATGATATTTCGAGGCGTCCATCATGAGTTTTCTCGGTTCTGAGCAATGTGATACCCGATTCGAGGAGCTTGATGAGCCATCTACGGGTATATGGTGGACCCGGTATGGTACCCCGGGGCAAGAAAGGTATGTTATGCAGTAGACGATGAGCCTAGCATTGGGACTACTACCTACCAGTGATTGTATAGAACTCGGCGGATATCCGGAGGATACCGTTTTGGAGTTATGATATGAGATGGATATGAGGGCTGATCTGAGTATGCAGCGCCCGAGATGAGATAGATATGAGGGCCGATCTGGGTATGAGGCGCCTGAGATATGAGGAATTACATGTCGATTCTGGACACGGGTTTTCATGATGTTTCGAGTTTTGGTGTTGGACACTCTGGTTCCATGATTTTGATGTGTCGTTGATGGACACACGTCGTTGATATCCTCATACATGCATACAGGCTTATGTTTTCATGATGTTTCGAGTGTCGGTGTTGGACACTCAGGTTCAATTATATTAGTTGTGTCATTGACGGACACTTGGATGATATCCACAAGTATACAGGCATATGATGTCGGATGTTTATTTATATATGTCATTGTATTGATTCGATTGTTGACTTATATGCATATGTGGTCACCCTAGATATCATAGTATTACTTTCAGTATATAGTGACCTAGGAATTCGTTGTTTTATTCGATTTCTACTTGCTGATATTTTCTACTCACGAGTTGGCAACTCATCCCCGTTGTGCCACAGTTCTTGCAGGTTTGACCACTTGGGATCGGTTGCGGTATTGCGGGCACACAGCTTCATCCAAGGTGTTTTGCTTTGGTAGGTGGGACACATGTTGGATCATGCCCGCTCTCGTACTGTTATACTCTATTGTATTTTGATAAACTTCATGATATCAAATCAAATTAGAGACTAGAATTTGTATATTAGTAGACCTAACCAGACTTGGGTATTCTGTGAGATTTAGAGCGATGGGTTTATGATCACTTTCTTGAGTTTTGATGTATTGCTTCTTTATGGTTCTTACGGGGTTGGTCTTCGCCATTGGGTGTCGTATATATGTTATTGCATGGTTGTGATTCCGCCAGTCGGCGAAGAGCTAGCTCCCGCTTGGGAATACCTATATATTGTTTGTGTATATGGTTTTGGATCAAAATATACAAGGAAGGTGCTGCCCAAATTTTTAAAGACGAAACATGTTTTCAATTGTAGTATAACCCGCTTGCATTTTCATGTTTCATTAGTTATGCATTCAAAGAAAAACATGATTCGTTACCTTTATTTCAAAACTGCACCCCTACTATTTTCTGCAAAAAGGTTTAGATTTTCTGTGCTTCGGTTTACTTGATTTACATCACGCCTTTAGGCGTTGCGTAATTTAAGTGCCGTTCACACACTAAATTTTAGGTCGTGACAAACACAGAATGGTGGATAATCTTAGAGTCTCAGGTTTCATTTGAGCCGCAAATGAGACCCGACGTTCCCGGTTATGTGGATAACCTGTGTAATGAAAAATAGGATCCCTACGAGCACGGTAGGTTACCCACCAATCCCAGAAGTGAGGAAGCCCCAATCCACAAAGTGAATGGGCCACCCAGAACTTCACAGGATACGTTAACTTGAGCGCCCCTCCGTGGGTCACCTATACCCTCTACGAGTGCGGCGAATAGCCCGCCAAGTAAAGCCCCCTCCGTTTTAATGCCATGAGATACGGGCTTGTTGCCCTTTAAAACCCGGCTATTCGTGCACTCCACCGTGGGGTAATCGTAGTACAGAAAAGAAAAGTATATACAACGGTGACATCGACTTCAACCCGGTCGTGCCCTAATAAAAGAATATACAACCTGGCAGAGACGGTAGTCCACATGTCGGACGCTCGCCTCGCAATACCAAATATACAAATGAATCTGAACTGTACTACTAGCATTGCACTCCAGGCTATCCACCACGACAATCCAACCACAATATCAGCAAAATACAGAACATCAACGTGGATATTATATTCGCAAACTCGTCTACCTGAACATATAGCAACTAGTCAGGTTGTACCGCTCAATAATATTCATGGTCGCAGATATCATCACATGTACTGATAATCATACAGTTAAAATTTCGATCGACTAAAACTTTCCCAAATTGTCCCCAAAAGCAAAAAAACTCATTAAACAAATCTGGGCCAAAACTAAATATACCAAAAATCAAATTTCCAAGTCAGAGAGTGCCAGAAGAAATTTGGAGCAAAACGTCCACAAATCCGCCGTGCTTCCACGGCCAATGTGCATGTTTTGCCGCGGAAGCGCGGCCATTTGTTGGGGTCTTGTCCCCAAATTTCTTGAGGTGCCTTAATGTTGCCTGCATGGATTTTTAAAATACACAGAAATATTTTTGAACACTTTTCAAAATCGACAGCGGGCATGAGAAAATGGAATTTTGATTCGGAAAAATTGGTCGATCGATATTCTAACTTCGTGCAAACTAGCTAATATTAGTTTATGGGTGGCTCGGATACCATTACTGGGTTTCGCCGGCGCCCTGGCCATCTACCGTGGCCGATGCGGAACAAAAACCGGCGTTTAAAAATTTTGGCGCAAACAAAACCCGCCCCAAGGTCGAAACCGTAAACCTATACTAGCAAACTAAAGAAGGTAAATTAAAGGTTTAGAATGATTATACCAAAAGAACCAAGTCCTTCGGTCTTCCATCACCTTCCTAAGCTCCTTGAGGCGTACTCGAAGGAACATGGCCGTCGGTCTTCCTCCGTCGAAGATGATCCACCCGAGAGATATAGTCATGGCTTTAGCTTCATATAAAGAATGCAAGTGAAGCAACTAGGGTTTCTATGTTGCTAATCAAGAAAGCCTCGGATGTAATGAGTGAACTAAGTGTTTATCTATCTTATCTCACCTCCTCTCATGATTCTCAACACATGAGATGGTTGAGAGGAGGTGAAAGATGAAGGCGGAGGAACAATAAAACTCAAGAGAGGAGTGAAGCACAAAATGGTGAAGAGAAGAGAGGAGCTCAAGAGGGAACCATCTCAAAAATAATGAACTCCTCATGAGAGAGAAAATCTCATACTTAGTTTTGTAAAACATTTCTTTCTTTTTTAAAATCCACCCATACTTGAATAGTATGCATAAATGAATTAAAAATTCATTTTTGCACACTATGCAAGCATGGTCCTCACCATACTCCCATCAAATCATTGCCTCCTCATTTATCCATTTATAATAAATGGTCAAACCCTAAAATGAGATGTCCACGTTCTAGAATGTTATCTGTAAAAAAATATGGATTACATTCTATTGTATATATATATACCTGTATTCGTACTGAAACACGAATACCCGAAGAGATAGAATAACACAAAGAACATAATACTAAAATATACGTATCGAAATACATATTCGTAAATTATTAAATCAATACATGATTTAATAATCCGGCTCAAATCCGAACCGGCTAGTATTATCAACTGCCCGATCGAACATAGTACAATCCATCGATCGGAACTCTGTACGTATCCAATACGGCTACTACTTCGTTTCGCCAGAACCAGGGAAACCCTCTGTGTGGGATTCTAAAGACTTGTCAATATGCTGGCAGTGGCTTTAACTACAAGCACGTCAGCGGCACTAGCTGTATGTAACGGCTACCCAGGTATTGAGCGAAAGGAAGGCCGACGAGCAAGCTCATCCAAACCCTTATTGAGCCTGCCCATGACAATCTCTATACAGTCCGGTCTGTTTGCCTAAGAGTATCGCATATCGAGTTTAGGTGGGTGGATAAAGTCAGACCCCTAATAACACGACATTTCATTTCGGTATGAAGACCATCACCCACTGAGAAACTACCGATCCAAATCAGTAATTTTCGTCTACCCCGGCCGAGGATTTGTGGTGATGGCTACCTGTGCACAATGCGACATCAACCTACAATACCGGGATAGACGAATCCCCGACGATCCGCTCACTGCCTCCATGTGGCTCGGGACTGTACCCAACTAAAACCTGTTTTCACTACTCCTTTGAGCCGTGGTAGGGTAGTAATCAAAGCACAGTAGGAACTCATAGGAGACAAATGACGATCTCAGGTCGACAGACTAACCTGTATTCATGTCACCTGGGAACTGCTATCTGACAATAGGTATAATACCAGCCAGTATGTTCCCGGCGAGTCCGTCCAGTATACTCATAACCCAATGAGCACCTGCATACTATCTTAGGTGACTAATTGACACCAATGGCTTGTGAGACCAGCCACCGCCCCTCTTCGGGGTCTCGATAAAGATACACTAGTCTACTACGGAGTATCGATGCCCGGTCTTGATACTCCCATGACTAGAGACATTTAAGGATGTGCTTATAGACCACCCAGCTCCCACTTATATGATCGCCATCATAATACTGGTAGTCAAGCAAGAATCCTATGTGCTCTATCAATATGTAATAGTGATCTGTAATGCCACCTAATGGTGTACATGATGATAAAGAAAAACCAGATATCTTACTATCATCTCGAGTAAGACTGTTCTACCAATATAAGTCTTCCCTCAATCATCACAATCGCGTGCCTGTAATTCAATAATTGATTTGAGGGCACTATAACCAACAAGGAGTACTATTTGGAGCTTTAGAAGTGATAGACCGGTTTACAAAGGTTGTAAACTCCCATCACTTAGTTTAGAACTAGTTTACTTGATTAAAAACCCTAATTCTCTAGTTAGATTCTAGGTTAGTATGATTAGTACTCTAGATTTTTTAAAATTTCATACTTGATGCTCATATAAACCTAGTAAAGGTGCTAAGACATACTTTCAAGCAGTACATGGATGCTTCGTAAATTGGATAGAACGAATGGGTTTCGTTGGTACTCCGCATGAAAAACTGCGACGCCCCTTATAATATAACCATACCAGACTCCCCATAGGAGAAGGCACTTTTTGTCCTTGTCATGATTCTTAATTATAGCCATCACTTTCTCGTCTGATGGCAACTGTGGGATAGCGACCTCTGAGGGGGTATAAGGGAAGTAGGGAAGTGAAGCCATTGTACCTAAAAAAAGAAACAAGACAAAAAAAACATCAACAAAAGGTGTGAGTTTGTCTCTTGGGACTACTAACTCCAAAGCTAGTAGGCCCCACTAAATCAAAATGGCGGCTCGTTAATGATGAGACAAGTGCCCATTGTGAGAATCTAAAAGGATTCTCATTAAAAGTGTTGGAGATAGTGCCCTCAGAGTCAATTATTGGATCACAGGCACGTGATTGCAATGATTGAGGGAGGACCTATCCCGGTACGACAGTCTTACTCGAGATGATAGTTTGCTATCTGGTTTACCTTTATCATCGTGTACTGTTTCAGGAGACCTTACAGGTCGCTATTACACGTTGATAGAGCCCCTAGGATTCTTGCTTGACCACCAGCAGTATGAGGGCGATCATATAAGTGGGAGCTGGTAGTCTATAAGCACATCCTTAAATGGTCCCTAGTCATGGGAGTTTCGAGACAGGGCATCGATTCTCCAGAGTAGACTAGTGTATACAGTCGAGACCCCGACGAGGGGCGATGGCCGGTCTCACAGGCCACTGGTGTCAGTTGGTTCACCTAAGATGTATACAGGTGCTCATTGGGTTATGAGTACACCGGACAGGACTCGCCGGGAACATGCTAGTTGGTCTTATACCTGACGTCAGATAGCAGTTCCCAGGTGACATGTGTACATGTTAGTTCATCGACCTGGGGATCGTCATTTGTCTCGTGTGAGTTCCTACTGTGCTTTGATTACTACCCTACCACGGCTCAAAGGAGTCGTGCAAACAGGTTTTAGTTGGGTACAGTCCCGAGCCACATGGAGGCAGTGAGCGGAACTTCGGGGGTTCGTCTCTCCCGGTATTGGGGGTGAGGTCGCGCTGTGTCTAGGAGAGCCATTACACGAAGTCCTTGGCCAAGGCAGGAGATTTACTGATAGGTATTCCAGTAGTATCTCAGGGTGTTCTGGGCTACACTCCGACACGACTTGTACCGCTTTTGGGGGTCTGACTTTTACCCACCCCCTAGGCCCGACATGCGATGCTCATAGACGAACGGACCGGACTGTACGGATATTGTCACTGACAGGCTCAGTAGGGTGTCAGGATGAGTTCGCTCATCAACTCCCTTTTAGTCAATAGCTGGTGGCCCGTTACGTATTGGCTTATACCTCTGTCGTGCTGGTGGTTAAATTCACAGCCATAGTATTGATGAGTCTTTAGAGTCCACCACTCATTCTGTTACTCAGTTTTCGGGCGAAACGTTGTAGAGGCCGTATGGAGATATGGCAGGGTCCGATCAGATACGTGCGGTATTGCACGGATCAGGATCGGACGGTTTGTACTAGAGGCCGTATAGGAATATGGCAAGGTTCGATCAGATACGTGCGGTATTGCACGGATCAGGATCGAACGGATATTACTAGCCGGCTTTGGTTTAAGCCGGATCCTAGTTTAGTACAGTGTAGATTTTGTCTCTTTGCATTTGTATCCGGACGGAATACAGATGCGGGTGTGTATGCACAGTATCGGGGTTTTCCTGTAATTTATTACGGGACCAGTTTTCTGGAGTTGCCAGTTTGCATTCCGTTCCGGCCGGTTTTCCTTTGTTCTTTCCCGGCCGGACTTTTCCGATGGAGGGGGTTATTTGCAATTGTGCAAATAACATTTGTGGAGGGGGTTTCTTGCTAATGCTTTGATTATGATAGCTTCATATCTTTTGCTCCATGCTTTTGCATTAATGGTGATTTGAGAGGGTATGGTTTGCATGTAAGATTGTGATGATAATGTTTATGATGTGGTCACCTCTTCTCTTTATCCTACCATCACCTCCCTTCATGTTTTGCTTTTGCCCTCCACCATTCTCACTAAAAAGAGGCCGGCCACATTAGATGGGGGAGCATGGTTCATTTCATTTTGTGAGAGTGCGGGAAAATTAATCATTCATATCATTTTCCATTGCCACAAAAATCCCCAAGTTCATATCATCTTGATTCCTCCACCAAGGCAACTTAACCCCAAATAGACTAAGCACTACACATTCTACAGCATATCTTGGGCACGTCGACTTGCCAGCTTCGTGCCCGAGTTGCCTCGGTATATAGGCGGGAGCCCGTAAAAGAAACAGGCGATGTGGTGCCCTTCCGGCGAGGAGGCAACGACCGGAGTTTCCGCGAGGAGATCGGAGAGGAGATGAAGACCGGAGGACTCGGATCAGTCGGTATATCTCTTCCCCATCTTGTAGTTAGCTAGAACTAGTTTAATGGCCCGATCCGGGGTTTAGTGCGCGGTGGTGCCGGTTTGCAAAGTTCGCAAAATTAAAGTTTATCACCGTTTCCGCATTTGGCCGTGGGATTGACGTCCGGGGCGCCGCCGTGCACTTACAGTGGTATCAGAGCCTCGCCATTAACTTCGTCTAGCTTCGTTTGATGTGTTTTGCAGTTCCGATCGACCAAAATTCCAAAAACCCAATTTTAGTTCACGACAGTTTTCTGTTAAAATTTTTTGGTCTCCAAAAATTTTTCAGGTTGTATAAAATTGATGTACTGGAGACTATAAGACTACTGGAAAAATTCGATACATTCAGTCGACGATTGGAGCGCGGAACCGCGGCCAAACCCCCCCTGGGGCCGCGGTTCCGCCGCACATTGGAGTCGTCAATGCATCATTTTTTTCCAGTGGGCTTCTGGGCTATTTTTAGGGGTTTTGGAATATTAAAATTGGGCCCAGGTTTCCTGTGAGTGCTACAGTTTTGATTGGGGGCCCACTTGTTGTTTTTTGATCGATCGGATATTTTAAACACATCTTTCACAGTATTTACATTATATCTGCGGCCGTGAATGTCACTCGATCGGTAAATCCAGTCTAACTGCTATAGCCCGGTTAGACGGATTTGCGAACGTGACTTTCACGTTGATGTTCTATGTATTTGCTGTGATGTTGCGGATCGGTCGTGGAGGATAGCCTGGATGCAATGCTAGTACAGTTTTGTTGTATTATGTACATTTGATATTGCGGGGCGAGCGTCCGACATGTGGACTGCCGTCACTGCCTGTTTGTATTATTCTTTTGGGGCACGACCTGGTTGCGGTCGATGTACCCGTTGTATGTATATTTTACTTTCTGTACTAGGATTGCCCCGCGGAGGGGTGCACGGATAGCCGGGTTCTAGAAGGCAACAAGCCCGCATCTCATGGCATTGGGACGGAGGGGGCTTCAGTCTGGAATTGGCGGGCTATTCGCCGCACTCGTAAGGGGTACAGGTTGACCCAGGAGGGGTGCCCAAGTTACCGGATTCCGTGAAGTGCTGGGTGGTCCATTCACGGCGCTGAAGGGGGCTGCCTCGCTTCAGGTTTTGGCGGGTGACTTGCCGCGCCCGTAGGGGTCTAGGATTTCATTGCACAGGCTATCCACACGACCAGGGGAACGTCGGGTTTTCAGTAGTGGCTCTGTGAAACCCGGGGATCCCAGATATCTGTATTGTTCTGTGTTGCTGTACATTTCTGTGATGTTGCATTTTATTCACGCCTTGAGCGAAATATAATATATTGGTATATATATTAGTAGATGTTGTATATGTTTTTCATCCGCGCTAGTCCAGTCCCCGCTCTGCCGTTAGTTGGCTAACCCAACGGGTGATGACGGGACCCAGTGGCGAATGCGGATGGCATATACGTACGTCAGTATATTTTCGTTCTTTGTGGTGTGATCAATTGATGGGACTGCGTTGATTCGGATCAATGCAAGTTAAACAAACCTATTCTGATGTTGTTGGAACACTTTTCAAAAAGCTGTTAATGCAAAGACGTTCCCTTTTGTTTTGCATCGTGGTATTCATTTGGAATATCCTGCTCCTCAGTCGATGAGGCAAGGGCCGAGATCCCTTCATCGGGAGTGACCCCTTGGACAGAAGTTTGCGTCAGGGCATTAACTTCACTATAGCCAATTACTTTTGCTTTGCACAGAGATATTCGGTTATGAATATCCAGCACCCCATTCTACGGGGAAAGAGCCGAGATCCCTTCACCGGGAGTGACCTCTTTGGTAAAGGTTTTCGTCACTATATTTTATAAAAAGCTATCCGTTCCTTCAACGATATCAAGTTCATTACGTTAAAGGTTTTCGCCAGAAACCATTCGTAGCCCTCCGTTGTTTCATATGGGTAGTCAATAGTATTCAAGCTGTGTTTGTTGGCCATAGTCAAGGCACAGTGTTTGGTAGCTATTGGGTATTCATATGCTGCATAGATAGATGCGTTGGTTTGGGACAGTCGTATAGCCTTGTTGGCCTTAGTCAAGGGCTTGTACGGGTGGGTTCAAATCAACCTGGACAATGACGGGTAGAACTAGACATGTGACTTATGATTTGTTGGCCTTAGTCAAGGTCATAAGAGCATGGGGTAAAAATCCACATCGGGAGTTTCAAAAGAACTGAAACTTTCCAGATTTGCGCATACCTTCTGGAGTGTGATAGTGTGAGAGGATTCCGTCACGTTATCATGCGATGAGAGTTGGATCCCGATTCCCACTGATAAGTTGGTTTACTCCTCGGGTGACCCCGACTAATTCTTCTTTCAGGTTTGGAGGAGAGTTTGAGGTACAGTGGGAGGTTTCCAGATTAGATAAATTGGTAACCATTCTGATCTTGTTTTGAGTGCACGCTGAGTGTTTCTTTTCTCTCTCTCTTGGCAGCGACCATTGACCCGACCCTAAGACTATGACTCAGTGACCAAGTTAACCGAACCTTCTTAACACAGGCTTTTGGATTGTCAGAGTTGCAGACCTCATTGCCACTCCTACTTTTACCCTTTTCTCCAGGACACCCCGTATTACTACGAACGTCCACTTCCATTGGATAAAACCATCGTATGGTTAGATACGAACTCGAAGGAATTCGAGGATGGTTTCCGGTTCAGGAGAAAACGGATAGTATTATTCAGTTGTCTTTTCCTTTTTACCTTCTCTCAGGTTGCGAGTACTCCTTAGTTTAGGAGATAGTACACCTATTACGCAAATTGGATAGTCTTCTTCCAAACTTTAGGCTGGTGCCGAACAGTAGGGAATGAAGAAAACCAATTAGCATAACGATGGTGTGCAGAAGGTATTAAGATTAAGACAAAGCAAGGGATTAGTAAGAGGGCAAAGTAAATTGCGACTCATATTCATGACCAAACCAAGTATTTCTTCGCCAATCCTAAATCACCTTTGTATTTCTCCAGGACACTCCGTATCACTACGAAGATCCACAGTTTATTGGATACTCTATCGTATGGTTATATACGAACTCCAAAGGAACTTGTTCCAGTTCGGGGATGGATTCTGGTCCAGGAGAAATAGGAATAATGTTTATTCGGTTGTCCTTTATCCTCACCTTCTCTCGCATTGCGAGTGTTCCTAGGATTGGGACAGTACACCCATTATGCTCATTGGATAGTCTTCTTCCAAACCATAGGCTGGTGCCGAACGGTAGGGAAGGAAGAAAACCATTTGGGCTAAAGGGGTGTACAGAAGGTTACGACTAAAGACATATAAAGGGATTTGGAGAGGTGGCAAAGAAACACACGGTTACAGTTGTGAATCTGGATAATGGAAGAGGCATTACCAGGAATACCAGGATACCCCATCGAAACATTTCAATGTTTCAGTTCACTGTGTACTGTTAAAAGAAAACTGATTTCCCGATTAGATACATACTCCAGGGTATGTATTTACCAGGTATGATTCTCACATCTGTATGGCTTTACAGATGATGAGTGGGAGTCAGTTATTAGGAATTGGGTGATCATCCTCATTATATCGAGATTCGTTGTAATCGGTGATATTTGAGGAGATCATCTGGGCTGTTTGCCGGTCGGCAAATATTTGGTTTTGAATATCCGCTGTTGTGCACCAATTTCAAATTGATATATCTGTACTTCTATTTTCATAGAGTGAGATATACCTTTTGATATTATGTCGATGACATTTACCTATATCAGTGGATGGTTAGGTAAGGAGCATTAAACGACGGTGTAATTCTTCTTAACCATAAGTACAGTTTTCAACCTACGACACACAGTGAAAGAGTTGTCAGACTCAGCGGACTTATACAGAGTATTGTATGTTGTCCAGTGTCCATTAGGACAGAGGGGTTGGTCCTCATACTATATTCTGTTTACTTTTAACTTCTCTAGTTCTTAGACATGTGTTTCGTAGAAACACAGGGTCTAAGTTTTGAGGAGTTATAGGTATTTGAATAGAGTAGAGAACCAGGTGTAGCAAGTATCGGGATTCTTCAAAGTGATCGAAGATGTAGATACTTGTGTATGGTATTCAGTTGATAGTAATGATAAAGAGAAATTGCTTCTCTTTCAGGTTACTCATAATTGGAAGCATTCCTAAGTTGAGTAACGCTGATCGGCCTCTCTCCATTTAGTTGACATGCACTGGAGACAGCTGCATGATTTGAATCTGGTTCAATTAAATCAGTGCCTCTGGTTCTATATTGGATATAGTACAGTTCATATCTTAACATTGTTAAGGTACGGGGAGTTGTCCGGCTTATGATTAAAACCAGACTCTGGATAACTCCAGGCACGTTTCTGTAATGGCTGTTTGTGGGTTGACCCAGGCTATGACGAGGGTTGATTTTCTACCATAAGAAAGATCAATAGCAATATTGTTCTAGACTCGCCACAGTTTTAATAAAAATGGATTTTCCAGAAAACAGTAGTGGGAGTATGGTAGAACTGGAAGTGATTCCAGAACCGCAAACGATTACTGAAGATTTGATAAGGAACCTAAAGATTCAATCTGATTTGACATTCCATTGGCCACTCCGCAGATAAGGTGGGTAACTTCAGGCACCCGAGAGGTACCCCGGTAGCTTCAAGGACGGTGACAGGGAAGTTCTTGTTTACCCACACTTGCCATTGTTGTTGTTCCAGGCTGCGAGACCCGGCAGGAGGATGAGTATAGCGTCGTTCTAAACTAGCTTTAGAAGTGCACATCTATATGACTCTGCCAGAGGGTTGTCGTAGTCAGTGGGAGCAGCGGAAGCATTGGTGGACATCAGGCTTATGTCTATTTATAGACTAAAGCAGATGTAGCGAAGATAGATCATCTATTTCTGATGTGACAGTCATAGGTTTGACGTCATCAGGATAGGGGATGGATCTGTTGAGAAGGTAGTAGGGTGTGATATCCTGGTATTTGGATAACATACACAAAATAGGAAGTGACATTCCTATACTACGATCGGTTATACTTTGGTCGTCACACAGTGGTTTCTCCATAAGGGACTTGGACACAATATCAGACATACTGGTTACTAGATCTATGGTTTTTAGATCTAGATTTGAGTGGTTTCCCAATCAGGGTACTTTGACAACATTCTAAGAGTATTTAGAATGGACGACTCCTGGCACGGTAGTGTACCTGCAGGTGATGGAGTCACCCTCTCTAAGGGTGTCTTATAGACTAAAGTAGAGAGGGATGTGCATGATTGGCAGATCACTTGCTTAGGCAATTGAGTCAATCATGAGATGTCAAGTACCACACCAGATGTTGTTCTTGCACTAGATGCAATAAGTTGATATTGTTCCAATCCTGGAGAAACAGTCAGAAGCAGTCTTAGAACATAAGTGGATGTTCTAGGGATATGATAACGACAGCCTCATTTGGGAGACAGTTGTCCTTCCAGGCTTCCAAGGTGACATGGACGACAAGGAGGTTGTCAGAGTTATAGTTTTCCTTCTGACGAGGGGCAGTATTTTGGACAGGTGGTCCAAGGAAATACTGAGGGTGGCATGGCGCAGGATACTGATTAAGTTCAGTTGACGATACAGTCTAAAGAAGCTTGGATTTGGAGTTCATTTATGAGCTAGGTCCCATCAGACATCCAGACATTCTAAGACAAGTATTGCTCATTTCGGGAGATGGTTTTCTCCGCGAACTTGAGATACAGAGAGACATAGAAAGAAACATCTAGGCGGATCCACTCACTAAGGCTATTCCTCGAACGCAATAGTTTCGCAAACAGGCTTTGTGCGACTGACTAGTAGAGGAGTTGGGTGTTCGGTATCACACGGGCTGTGAGTATGCGACATCGCAATAATTAGCCTTGAGTGCAAGTGGGAGATTGTTGGAGATAGTGCCCTCAGAGTCAATTATTGGATCACAGGCACGTGATTGCAATGATTGAGGGAGGACCTATCCCGGTACGACAGTCTTACTCGAGATGATAATTTGCTATCTGGTTTACCTTTATCATCGTGAACTGTTTCAGGTGACCTTACAGGTCGCTATTACACGTTGATAGAGCCCCTAGGATTCTTGCTTGACCACCAGCAGTATGAGGGCGATCATATAAGTGGGAGCTGGTAGTCTATAAGCACATCCTTAAATGGTCCCTAGTCGTGGGAGTTTCGAGACAGGGCATCGATTCTCCAGAGTAGACTAGTGTATACAGTCGAGACCCCGACGAGGGGCGATGGCCGGTATCACAGGCCACTGGTGTCAGTTGGTTCACCTAAGATGTATACAGGTGCTCATTGGGTTATGAGTACACCGGACAGGACTCGCCGGGAACATGCTAGTTGGTCTTATACCTGACGTCAGATAGCAGTTCCCAGGTGACATGCGTACAGGTTAGTTCATCGACCTGGGGATCGTCATTTGTCTCGTGTGAGTTCCCACTGTGCTTTGATTACTACCCTACCACGGCTCAAAGGAGTCGTGCAAACAGGTTTTAGTTGGGTACAGTCCCGAGCCATATGGAGGCAGTGAGCGGATCTTCGGGGGTTCGTCTCTCCCGGTATTGGGGGTGAGGTCGCGCTGTGTCTAGGAGAGCCATTACACGAAGTACTTGGCCAAGGCAGGAGATTTACTGGTAGGTATTCCAGTAGTATCTCAGGGTGTTCTGGGCTACACTTCGACACGACTTGTACCGCTTTTGGGGGTCTGACTTTTACCCACCCCCTAGGCCCGACATGCGATGCTCATAGACGAACGGACCGGACTGTACGGATATTGTCACTGACAGGCTCAGTAGGGTATCAGGATGAGTTCGCTCATCAACTCCCTTTTAGTCAATAGCTGGTGGCCCGTTACGTATTGGCTTATACCTCTGACGTGCTAGTGGTTAAATTCACAGCCATAGTATTGACGAGTCTTTAGAGTCCACCACTCATTCTGTTACTCAGTTTTCGGACGAAACGTTGTAGAGGCCGTATGGAGATATGGCAGGGTCCGATCAGATACGTGCGGTATTGCACGGATCAGGATCGGACGGTTTGTACTAGAGGCCGTATAAGAATATGGCAAGGTTCGATCAGATACGTGCGGTATTGCACGGATCAGGATCGAACGGATATTACTAGCCGGCTTTGGTTTAAGCCGGATCCTAGTTTAGTACAGTGTAGATTTTGTCTCTTTGCATTTGTATCCGGACGGAATACAGATGCGGGTGTGTATGCACAGTATCGGTGTTTACCTGTAATTTATTACGGGACCAGTTTTCTGGAGTTGCAAGTTTGCATTCCGTTCCGGCCGGTTTTCCTTTGTTCTTTCCCGGCCGGACTTTTCCGATGGAGGGGGTTATTTGCAATTGTGCAAATAACATTTGTGGAGGGGGTTTCTTGCTAATTCTTTGATTATGATAGCTTCATATCTTTTGCTCCATGCTTTTGCATTAATGGTGATTTGAGAGGGTATGGTTTGCATGTAAGATTGTGATGATAATGTTTATGATGTGGTCACCTCCTCTCTTTATCCTACCATCACCTCCCTTCATGTTTTGCTTTTGCCCTCCACCATTCTCACTAAAAGGAGGCCGGCCACATTAGATGGGGGAGCATGGTTCATTTCATTTTGTGAGAGTATGGGAAAATTAATCATTCATATCATTTTCCATTGCCACAAAAATCCCCAAGTTCATATCATCTTGATTCCTCCACCAAGGCAACTTAACCCCAAAGAGACTAAGCACTACACATTCTACAGCATATCTTGGGCACGTCGACTTGCCAGCTTCGTGCCCGAGTTGCCTCGGTATAGAGGCGGGAGCCCGTAAAAGAAACAGGTGATGTGGTGGCCTTCCGGCGAGGAGGCGACGACCGGAGTTTCCGCGAGGAGAACGGAGAGGAGATGAAGACCGGAGGACTCGGATCAGTAGGTATATCTCTTCCCCATCATGTAGTTAGCTAGAACTAGTTTAATGGCCCGATCCGGGGTTTAGTACGCGGTGGTGCCGGTTTGCAAAGTTCGCAAAATTAAAGTTTATCACCGTTTCCGCATTTGGCCGTGGGATTGACGGCCGGGGCGCCGCCGTGCACTTACAAAAAGAACAGTGGAGTCAAACAAACTCCCAATATCCCCGAAAAGTGGGTTCTTTAAAGATACCAACAGATTCTAATCTGTGAAAAGGATATTAAAACCCTAAAAAGGAAAATACTCAAGAACAGGAATGGGAATAAAATTCCTAAAGTTCAAAAAAAATTCAGAGTTGAGCACTGTAAGACAAAATGGAACTAAATTCCTCCAATAATGGGATTAAATCCCAGAAATCCCCATGATGGGAAACAAATGTGAAATATAATGGAATTAAATTCCAGAGACCCTCAAAGATCAAGATCAATAATAGGATAAAACCCTAAGAAGAGAACCAGCGATTTTCAAGGATGCTTATTGATTCAAGACCCACGGTCTAATAACAAAAAGGTTTTTTTAAGATCTCCAAGAGATCAGTTCAAGAAAAGAGCCAAGCTCTGTTAATGGATTAAAAATCCAAAACAAAATAAAGAGTTTTCTAAGAGCTAAGCTCTGTTCATAATCCTTACTAAAATTTTGGCAGAGTTTAACTCTGATCAGAGGAGTTCTGAGGGCAGAGATCTAAGCTCTAAAATGAGAATTAAATTCTCAAAAGAAAAAAAACACAAGAAGGTAGATGAAAAACAGTAATCACTCTAAGGCCAAAGGCACCATTTATAAGACGTGATGGGAGCGGTTCAACTTTCCATTCCCCTAGGCGATCCAACGGTGGTAAAGATGGACAGCGTTGCACTCACGTGAGAGCAACGCTGGGGGCATTTGTTCCCTTGTAAAAATGGGAAGAAAGAAAAAATAAGAGAATTCCCTATGTTTTAAGCCTCACTTGTTAAACACGTGAGCGCTTATATGTAAAGCATATAAGCGCTGAAACCAAACAACTAAACGCTAAACAGGCCTCACATGTTACACAAATGAGCGCTTATATGCAAAGCATACAAGTGCTAAATAAACATATTAAAACTCACATTGGGGCCATGTGTTAAACACGTGAGAACACTCTTTTGAAGCATTAGCTTCAGATAAGAGTTAAACTCTATCTATAGAATTAAATTCTATTTGGTATGCAAAGCATATAAGCATTAAAAGTAAGTGGCTAAAAGTCAAACTGACCTCATGTGTTAAACAAGTGAGTGCCCACATGCAAGGAATATGGGCGCTAAATAAAACAAGCAAAACACCCACATCAGAGTCACGTGTTAAACACGTGAGAGTGCCTCCCTATATAGAATTAAATTCTATTCTTGGGAAAATACCACCCTTGATCATTCTAAAAGGGAAAGATATTCTCTGTTAACAGAGAATCGTTGGATCAAAGATCCAATGGTGATTAAAAATCACCAAATATAGAATTAAATTCTATTGGGATGAAATATCTCCTTAATCTTTCTAAGTGAGAAAGATATTTTCTGTTAAAAAGAAAGTTGTTGGATCAAAAATCAAATGAAATGGAAGAATATATTTCCTTATATCTTTCTAAAAAAAGAAAGATGTTGTAATATTTCAGAAAAATAAAATATTATTTTTGGAGATTTTTATAATTAAATAATATTATATTGAATATTTTAATAAGGCGGTATGATTAAATACCGATAAATTGGGGAAAATTTGGAAAATTACTGAAATGAGGGTGCTTTATTGGATTTAAGCAAATTATGAAATTTTTTGATTTATTATACACTATTTTAATGCTAATCGCGGTTAAATATCGCTAATCGCGCATTAAGCTTGTTTTGTGCAAAACATGCACCGTATCATTTTACACTTGAACTTACATTTTCCTACACGGCTTTCTTGTTTTGGGTTGGTTTTAGATAAAATAAAAGAAGAGAGAAGAGAAAAGAAAATAAAAGAAGAGAAAAAAAGAAAATGATAAACAAAGAAGTATGGGCAAGAGAGAAAGAGAGAGGCTGAGGGGTCAAACTTTGGACTTGAGCCATTCTCTCTTCACTCATTCACTCATTTTCTTTCCTCACCCTTGAAATGATTGCTGCCCTCATCCCCCTCTTCATCAAGCCCTCACAAACACCCACATTACTTCATCAAAACATCATCCCCACTTCTTTAAAACTGTGCACAAGCTCACAAGCTTCACTTTGGACCAAGAAAGCAAGGATTTTGGACACTTGGGGCAACTCAAGAAAATTCTTGAGTTGCCAAAGGAGGTAATTTATCCATCATTAGTGTAGTTTTCCTATTTGCTTTGCATCCATGTTAACTTAGAATCGATATTGTGTGGTTTAGTGAATTTAGAAAATTCCAAGTTAGGGTTTGAGAATTCTTAAGTTGTGATGTGTAATTGAGCTTAGTTGTGACCTTAAACCCCCTTTTGTGATATCATATTGGACTAAAACCTGAGACTTAACCCCCAAATACGAACTTTGAAATTCTGCAGATACGGAAATTGTGGGAATTGTGATGGTTTTTGGTTATCTGCTAACACCCGGTGACTCTAAAATTTATTTAGCGAATACAGAGAGATGTGCAGGTGATTTAGACCATACCCTGAAGACCCGAGCCCCTACCCTAACGCCATGGCCGCAATTAAATTCCCCATGGCCGCAATTTGCGGCCAGGACTTGACCTAGGTGCCTCATTTGTGGTCCATGGCTCCTTTAGCAGTAAATTAGACCCCTCCTGTATGCAAAATTGTCTAGTTTGGCCTAGGGTAAAATCTGGGACTAAATACATGAGTTGCTGTTTTCATTCGGGGTTATATTTTTCGTATTTTGGATTCTGGATTTTAGTATTTGTGATTTACCTCGATCAATTGACGTTTGTATGATGATATCGAGGGTTGTTTGGTGGTTTGAAAGGCGTAGTCCGTAGGTTCTAACCTATAAGCTATTAGCTTGTCGTTTTGGTTTTGAATTGGGTTTTAATGCGGCACGATACGTTATGATTTGTAGATACCCCCATGAAGACTTCGAGACGACAAGCAAGTGCGTGGCGACGTCGGCAATGACAAGCGAAGAGCAAGGTGATTAGATATATATCTATGGGGGAAGTCAGGTGGATGGCGTATAGCACCCCCGCAGTTCGTAGTGTAGTGTATGGTATATATATATATATATTATATGGGTAGATTTACATATTTATTGTGAGTTTATGATTATCTAGATAGACATTGGGGATTCATGATAACTTTAGTGTACTTGGATGATAGTGTCGTTAGTTAGTTTAGTCGCGATCCCAAGAATGAGGTTTACACCCACACGCACACACATGCTTACTTTGTTATACTTGTGTGTATATAGGGATATGTGTATATATATAAACACATAGGTATGGGACTGTGTGTGTGTGTGTGTGTATACCTACACATGGATGATGAGGATTGTATATGGTATTTGGAGATGAGTCGATGAGATTGGGCATGATGCCATGAGATCGGTGATATATTTTGATTCGTATTAGGAGATACGACATGAGATTATAGCGGGCCTTTAGGCGTGTGTTTTCATACACGCATATATATATATATATATATATATATATATATATATGGTATCAGTTTGTACTAGACAAAGATCAGTACCCAGTTCATGAGATATGATGATAAGGATACCAGATAAATGATGAGATGAATGTGATATTTGACCCGTACCCAAATTGGGATGCCGTACGATGGATTTACCGTACGAGCTATATATTGATGATGATCCGCACTATTGACTCAAGGATGTCATATTGTATATTGTATCGTATGTGATACTATTGAGGCGGGATCACCGACTATTATATTTATATATATCGACTCAGATTTAGGTGGTTTTCCCTTACCCTTTCGGTTAGACTGTTCGTTTAGTCCTGTAGTTTACTTATAGATGTTAGACTGGAATCGATTCATACCTATTTCCAAAACTAACGAATCATGAGTATTTTAAAGACAGGCCAAGGGATTCTACGGAAATTTCAAAGGACATACCTCTTTTCTTAAAAAACCGTAGCCCCTATTTTTCCAAAACACCACGATTTGTGTGATTTTAAATGACAAACTGTATGACTCGTACAACTAATGTAGATTCCTTATTGTTGCATTTACTTTCCATGTCTATATAGTCATGTGGTTATTAGCGCATTGCATGCTTATATACTTGTGATTTATGTTATATTAAACCCATGCGGTCAGGACACCAGCACCATTATCGATGATGCGTATGCTCCACGTACACCTGCTTGCCGGCCACACACTTCATCATCGATAATTGCCATGTCACTACACAGTAGGATTGTTGCAACAAAATATGACTCCTTGCAAGACATACTTGCGTATATACATATTGTACACCCATACTTGCGTACATACATATTGTACACCCATGCTTGCATGCATATATATTTGCACATACATAGATGATTCTGGCTTGATTTCGGAGATTTGGAAACCGCAAGATATATTTTAAAACTGGATTTATTTGAAAAAGTGGTTTTCCCTTGATATGTGCATATTACTATTCCATGTTGCATGATATACGGATATGCTTACATTTCTGTTAGATGCCGCATCCATCATGCTTTATGATTATACGCATTGAGATATGTTATTTTCATGAAATTGCTGGATTTGGGAACCGTGGTTATTTCAAAAGAGAGTATGTATTGTTTTAAAAACCCGATTTCTCTTGATATGATATTTCAGTGCATCCACCATGTGTTTTCTCGGTTCTGAGAGTGGCATGTGAAACCCGATTCGAGGAGCGCTAGGCACCGTCTGCGGATACATGGTGGACCCGGTGAGGTACCCCGGAGCAAGAAGACTCGTATTGTTAGACGGTGAGCCTGACAGGTGAGCACTACCTACGGGTGATAGTATTTGGGACCCGTCGGTTATCCAGAGGATACCGACCAGAGTCATGAGATGAATATGAGGGCCGACCAGAGTAGGTGGCGCCTGAGGCGAGATATATATGAGGGCCGATCTGAGGATGCGGTGCCTGAGATACATGAGGATTTACGTGTCGATATTGGACACGGGTTTCATGATGTTTTGAGTGTCGATGCTGGACACCTATGTTCCATGATTTTGATGTGTCGCGAGGGACACGCGTTGATTATATCCTCATACTTTCATGCATATTCTTTTATGACTTTTCCATGCATGATGTTGTTATGTCATTGGATGACACATGGATGAGATCCATATGTATACAGGCATTGGTTACATAGTTGGATGATATCCACATACTTATAGACTTCATGATATAGTTGACACTGATTTCATGTTGATTACATTGATCACACCTCATGTTTATGATATGTTGCTACCTGAAGCTCTGACACGAGCACTTGGTATTACACTTGGTATAGATGTTTACCCTTGCTACCTTTTCATGCTTCAGACTTTATCATATTGAGGATATATATTACCGATCGTATTGACCTAGGATTGAGTCTTACATACGATTTCTGCTCTGTGATGTTTTCTACTCATGAGTTGGCAACTCACCCCCATTGTGCCACAGTTCTTACAGGTCTTGTCGTACAGGTTTCATTGCGGCTTTCTGGCACACTGCTTCCTTTCCGGGTGATTGCTTTGTTAGGTGGGTTCACTTGCATCGTGACCACCATTGTATTTTATTTACATTCAGTTGTATCTAGTAACTCCATCAACCAGACTTGTATATTCTTTCGACCTTAGAGTCGCGCGTTATATTATTATGGGTTTTCATATTGATTTGAGTTTCCTTTGAGTTTTGATCATCGCCCTTCGGCGTTATATATTATATTGCTTGCGTGGTTGTGACCGTCGATTGACGAAGAGCTATCTCCCGCTTGGGGATGCCTTTTATCATTGTGCATATATTATTCATGTTGTACCCCGTTTGGGGCCAGTATTTACAAAGGAAACTCTGCTGAAATTTTAAGGAAAGGCTTGAGATTTTAAAATGAATATTCGGCTTATGTTATTTAAAAACCATTTGTTTTATAACATGTTTTCTACACTTCTTCTTTAAAAATGGTTTAGATTTCTGGGCTTTTGGCTTACTTGAATTAGATGGGGTCTTATAGACTTCATATGATTCAAGGGCCAGTCACGTACTGCTTTGAGTCGTGACAAATTTGTATCAGAGCGCTTGGTTAACCTTGGTTCGAGTCTATGTTTGACTATGCGAAGCCTAAGGTGTTTGTATATATACGGAATCTAGGCTTGTTCTTATGGAACTTAGACTTAGTCGAGGAGGTTTTAGACCCGAATTTTCGTCGTGTAAGTTGACCTTGGTTGATGGAGTAGGTGACTTAAGGAGAGTGGCGTACCGTGTGTATTTTCCGTGGCATACTTATGATACGCTACTCCGCTTAAGAAGCCTTACGATGTACATTTCCTTGCACAGTATTATATTCATTCCTATGATCTATCCTCATCAATATTGGTTTATGGTTTTGCTACCACGATTACACGGGCAGAGAGAGCTACGGCTAGAGTTGCTGTCAGCACGAGCTCGTCATGGATGAGGACTGACCAGGGTGTGATTCCAGGGACTTACGATTGCATAGCGGCGTCATTTTATTGTGTTTTCGCGCCATGAGCATTTGATGGATCGCTTTTACGAGATTTCTCGGACGTGCAGATCAGCACCAGAGGATTGGGCCACTGCTAGAAGCCAGCCGGAATGTGATGAGCATTGATGTATCGCTTATTCTTGATGATTGAGGCACTGTTCAGCGTGCGGACGAATGATTCAGTTATTGCTGAGACTGACGAGATATCACCCCAGAGGTTTGGAGCTACTGCAGCATGAGTTTATATTTAGAGATATGATAGAAGATCGCTAGTCACCCAACGAGGAATGACTAAGACATGTGATTCGTTGCCTACCCCAATGCGAGGTCATCCGATTGATTTATTTCAGCTAGAGACGACTTCACGCAGGTATGTTGAGAGTCGCTAGAAGAGATCGAATGTCAGAAGCCTATTTTCCAAGTTAAAGTATTCAGAGACAAATGCAAGTAATGCTATGGACCCTCTAGAAGAATGAAACCCTAACTCGACATAATGACCATGAGAACGCTTTGAAACCTTAGGGTTTGTGGCAGTTCAGCGGTGCCATTAGCGAGGCTTGGGTTTGCCCTTCAACGGTTGGTCCATAGGTACTGTGGCATGTACTGGAATACTATTAAACTGTATCCAAGATGTTGAGTTCTTGGGGGATTATGGAACTTTGACGAATCGATTGAAAGGTTCGACATCATTCGGATATCATGTGATGGGATACATTGCTTGGGAGACTCTAGATACGAGTATAGCCATTGGAGCGCAGTCCATGCAACCAAGAAGAGACGAGTCCGAAGTAGTCGATATTAGAGAAAAGTGGAGTAAGAGGTTCGTACGAGATTTCGACGAATTGACGTTCCCCTCCACTGACATCAGAGATGTGATACGCATACAGAGGCGTTGTATATGGATATACCGTCTAGAAGGAGTCACGATGAGTATGCAGCCGTTCCGGAACAAGGAATTGATTTAGTAAAAGACGATGGCTTCCGGGCAGTTCGACAGAAACGAGATTTGGGAGAGATTTCGACGGAACCTTTCTGTAATAATATACGAGAAGACTTGGAATCAAGAGCGATCATATTGTGCACACCCAGCAGGCCAGAGTTCAGTATCGTCGACGAGACATGTTACGAGTGACCATGACAGTTAGCCAGAGATCTTAGAGGATGTGCTAGAGCGGGACTATTTCCGCCATCTTTGATTTGAGATTTTGGACGATTTATTTGCATGATTAAGATTTTGTGCACCATAGTTGCACCTGACTTCGATTTGATGTCATTCGAGATATTGATTTTTGAGTTCATACCTATGGTATGTATGTGATTTGACTTATGCTTTCGGCATAGTTTTCATGCACTTTTGTATTTGATCTGCTTTTGTGCACGCTGAATCACATGGTGGTGAGATTATATACCACGGTATACCTGATTTGGATTTGGATCGAAATATGCTGTATACCGTCGATTTCGATTGTGATACTCGATATTTGTTTTGTGCACCTTGTGTACCTGATTGGATTTTGCGCATGTTCGGCACTTGATATTGGAAATCTAAATCATGTGCATGTTGAATACATATGATTTAGAATTTATTCGTGCATGATGGATGCACCTGATTTGGATTTTCGCGCATGTTGGGCGCATGTTATGAGATGCGATTTTGGTGCACACAAAATGCACTAAATCAAGATTCTTCGTGCATATCAGATGCACCTGATATTGCTGTCAAGAACATCCACTGCCTATGACAGGTGTTTTGTGCACACCCGTTGCACTTAGATTTTATTTCTGTGCACATGTTTGGCACATTCATGGATTTCGATTTCCGTGCGCACCAGACGCACATAGCATTCATATGCACATTTTGGGATTGATTTCTTATGGAGCAGTACGTTTTTATGATATTTGCTATTTGTTTTCATACTGAGAAGGACTAGTCAAATGACAATACCTGGATATATTTTGCATGCATTGATAGTTATCAAAGGGATTTCCAAAAAGGGAGCTATAGTCTCAGTATTTACCTACGTGTCTGATATGACACAAAATGTTTAAAAAGAAGGAAACCCTTCTAAATTATTTTCAAAAACGGCGGGACGTACATATTAAACAAAGGATAAGTATATATATAGTTATTTTCTTATAATAGACGTTCGCCACTGTGCCGCGATATGCGCATCGCACAGCAACATGAAAGGTGTGGCTTGCATTTCCTTTAGATATTTACATGTATAGTTTTGATTTGAAGTTATCTGCTCATTGTTCATGCGTATGTATTGCGTTATGATGCGTTTTATGTATTTATGATCTCGGGACGCCGACGACCTAGTCTTTTACTGAAATGTTTTAGTATTTGAGGGGTTTAAATTTAAATTCGAGGATCGAATTTCTTTAAGGGGGAAAGATTGTAACATTTTCAGAAAAATAAAATATTATTTATGGTGATTTTTATAATTAAATAATATTATATTGAATATTTTAATAAGGCGGTATGATTAAATACCGATAAATTCGGGAAAATTTGGAAAATTACAGAAATTACTGAAATGAGGGTGCTTTATTGGATTTAAGCAAACTATGAAATTTTATGATTTATTATACACTATTTTAATGCTAATCACGGTTAAATATCGCTAATCGCGCATTAAGCTTATTTTGTGCGAAACATGCACCGTATCTTTTTTACACTTGAGTTACATTTTTCTTCATGGCTTTCTTGTTTTAGGTTGGTTTTAGATGAGAGAAAAGAAGAGAGAAGAGAAAAGAAAACAAAAGAAAAGAAAAAAAGAAAATGATAAACAAAGAAGTATGGGCAAGAGAGAGAGGGTGAGGGGTCAAACCATGGTCTTGAGCCATTCTTTCTTCACTCATTCATTCATTTTCTCTCTTCACCTTTGCAATGGCTGCTGCCTTCATCCCCCTCTTCATCAAGCCCTCACAAACATCCTCATTCCTTCATCAAAACATCATCCCCACTTCTTTAGAAATGTGCACAAGCTCACAAGCTTCACTTTGGACCAAGAAAGCAAGGATTTTAGACACTTGGGGCAACTCAAGAAAATTCTTGAATTGCCAAACGAGGTAATTTATCCATCATTAGTGTAGTTTTCCCATTTTCTTTGCATCCATGTTAACTTAGAATTGATATTGTGCGGTTTATTGAACTTAGAAAATTCCAAGTTAATGTTTTAGAATTCTTGAGTTGTGATGTGTAATTGAGCTTAGTAGTGACCTTAAACCCCCATTTTGTGATATCATATTGGACTAAAACCTGAGACTTAACCCCCAAATACGAACTTTGAAATTCTGCAGATACAAAAATTGTTGGAATTGTGATGGTTTTTGGTTATCTGCTAACACCCGGGGACTCTAAAATTTATTTAGCGAACACAGAGAGATGTGCGGGTGATTTAGAACATACCCTAAAGACCCGAGCCCCTACCCTAACACCATGGCCACAATTAAATTCCCTTGGCCGCAATTTGCGGCCAGGACTTGACCTGGGTGCCTCATTTTTGGTCCATGGCTCCTTTAGCAGTAAATTAGACCCCTCCTGTATGCAAAATTGGTTAGTTTGGCCTAGGGTAAAATCTGGGACTAAATTCATGAGTTGCTGTTTTGATTCGAGGTAATATTTTTCATATTTTGGATTCTGGATTTTAGTATTTGTGTTTTATCTCGATCACTTGACGTTTGTATGACGATATCGAGGGTTGTTTGGTGGTTTGAAAGGCGTAATCCGTAGGTTCTAACCTATAGGCTATCAGCTTGTCGTTTTTGTTTTGAATTGGGTTTTAATACGGCACGATACGTTATGATGTGTAGGTACCCCCACGAGGACTTCATGACGACAAGCAAGCACGTGGTGACATCGGCAACGGCAAACGAAGAGCAAGGTGAATAGATATATATCTACGGGGGAAGTTGGGTAGATGGCGTATAGCACCCCCGCAGTTCGTAGTGTAGTGTATGGTATATATATATTATATAGATAGATTTATATGTTTATTGTGAGTTTATGATTATCTAGATAGACTTTGGGGAGTTATGATAACTTTAGTGTACTTGGATGATAGTGCCGTTAGTTAGTTTAGTCGCGAACCCTAGAATGAGGTTTACACCCACACGCACACACATGCTTATTTTGTTATACTTGTGCGTATATGGGGATATGTGTATATATATACACACAAAGGTATGGGACTATGTGTATGTATGTATGTATGTATATACACACGCACATGGATGATGAGGATTGTATATAGTATTTGGAGATGAGTCGATGAGATTGGGCATGATGCAATGAGATCGGTGATATGTTTTGATTCGTATTAGGAGATACGACATGAGATTATAGCGGGCCTTTAGGCGTGTGTTTTCATACACGCATATATATAGAGATGATATCATCTTGTACTAGACTTAGATCAGTACCCGGTTCATGAGATATGATGATCAGGATACCAGATAAATGATGAGGTGAATGTTATATTTGACCGGTACCCAGATTGGGATGCCGTACGATGGATTTACCGTACGAGCTACATATTGATGATAGATCCGCACTCTTGACTCGATAATGTCATATTGTATAGTGTATCGTATGTGATACTATTGAGGCGGGATCACCGACTATTATATTTATATATATCGACTCAGATTTATGTGGTTTTCCCTTAACCTTTCGGTTAGACTGTTCGTTTAGTCCTGTAATTTACTTGTAGATGTTAGACAAGACTCGAGTCATACCTATTTCTAAAACAAACGAATCGTGAGTATTTTAAAGACAGGCCAAGGGATTCTACGGATATTTCAAAGGACGTACTTCTTTTCTTAAAAACACCGTAGCCCCTATTTTTCCAAAATACCACAATTTGTGTGATTTTAAATGACAAATTGTATGACTCGTATAACTAATGTAAATTCCTTATTGTTGCATTTACTTTCCATGTCCATATATTCATGCGGTTATTAGCGCATTGCATGCTTATATACTTGTGATTTATGTTATATTAAACCCATGCTATCAGGACACCAGCACCATTATCGATGATGCGTATGCTCCACGTACACCTGATTGCCGGCCACAAACTTCATTATCGATAATTGTCATGTCACTACACAGTAGGATTGTGGCATCAGGATATGACTCCTTGCATGACATACTTGCGTGCATACATATTGTACACCTATACTTGCGTACATACATATTGTACACCCATACTTGCGTACATACATATTGTACACCTATACTTGTGTACATACATATTGTACACCCGTACTTGCATGCATACATATCTGCACATACATAGATGATTCTGGCTTGATTTCGGAGATTTGGGAACCACAAGATATATTTGAAAACTGAATTCATTTGAAAGAGCGGTTTTCCCTTAATATGTGCATATTACTATTCCATGTTGCATGATATACGGATATGCTTACATTACTGTTAGATGTCGCATACATCATGCTTTATGATTATACGCATTGAGATGTGTTATTTTCAAGAGATTTCTGGATTTGGGAACCGCGGTTATTTCAAAAGGGAGTATGTATTGTTTTAAAAACTCGGTTTCTCTTGATATGATATTTCAGTGCGTCCACCATATGTTTTCTCGGTTATGAGAGTGGCATGTGAAACCCGATTTGAGGAGCGGTAGGCACCGTCTGCGGGTACATGGTGGACCCGGTGAGGTACCCCGGGGCAAGAAGACTCGTATTTTTAGACGGTGGGCCTGATAGGGGAGCACTACCTACCGGTGATAGTATTTGGGACCCGTCAGTTATCCAGAGGATACCAACCGGAATCATGAAATGGATATGAGGGCCGACCAGAGTAGGCGGCGCCTGAGGAAAGATATATATGAGGGCCGATCTGAGGATGCGGCGCCTGAGATACATAAGGATTTTCGTGTCGATACTGGATACGGGTTTCATGATGTTTTGAGTGTCGATGCTGGACACTCAGGTTCCATGATTTTGATGTGTCGCGAGGGACACACGTTGATTATATCCTCATACTTTCATGCATATGCTTTTATGACTTTTAGATGCATGATGTTGTTATGTCATTGGTTGACACGTGGACGAGATCCACATGCATACAGGCATTGATTACATAGTTGGACGATATCCACATACTTATAGACTTCATGATATAGTTGACATTGATTTCAAGTTGATTACATTGATCACACCTCATATTTATGATATGTTGCTACCTAAGGCACTGACACGAGCACTTGGTATTACACTTGGTATAGATGTTTACCCATCTTTTCATGCTTCAGACTTTATCATATTGAGGATATATATTACCGATCGTATTGACCTAAGATTGAGTCATACATACAATTTCTGCTCTGTGATGTTTTCTACTCACGAGTTGGCAACTCACCCCTGTTGTGCCACAGTTCTTGCAGGTCTTGCCGTACAGGTTTCATTGCATCTTTCTGGAACACTGCTTCCTTTCCGGGTGATTGCTTTGTTAGGTGGGTTCACTTGCATCGTGACCACCATTGTATTTTATTTATATTCAGTTGTATCTAGTAACTCCATCAACCAGACTTGTATATTCTTTCGACCTTAGAGTCGCGCGTTATATTATTATGGGTTTTCATATTGATTTGAGTTTCCTTTGAGTTTTGATCATCGCCCTTCGGCGTTATATATTATATTGCTTGCGTGGTTGTGACCGTCGATTGACGAAGAGCTATCTCCCGCTTGGGGATGCCTTTTATCATTGTGCATATATTATTCATGTTGTACCCCGTTTGGGGCCAGTATTTACAAAGGAAACTCTGCTGAAATTTTAAGGAAAGGCTTGAGATTTTAAAATGCATATTCGGCTTATGTTATTTAAAAACCATTTGTTTTATAACATGTTTTCTACACTTCTTCTTTAAAAATGGTTTAGATTTCTGGGCTTTTGGCTTACTTGAATTAGATGGGGTCCTATAGACTTCATATGATTCAAGGGCCCGTCACGTACTGTTTCGGGTCGTGACAGATGTGCTCAGTTAAATGAAGAGCCATTGGATCAATGATCCAATGGTGATTAGAAATCACCGTTTGACAGAATAAAATTCTATATATATGGAAAATATTCCCCCAACCTTGTTAAAAATTAGAAAACATATTCTGTAGAATAGAAAATCACTGGATCAAAAATCCAACGGTGGATAAAATCACCTGAAAAATTTTTGAGACCAATTAAATCTATTGGTATCTCTCAAATGAAATTTTTTCTCAAACTAATTAACAATTTTACTCTACTGTATAAAGGACCTGAGAATTCAAGTCTCAAAAAAAGAAGAAGAGGACGATGGATAGAGGATTGACCCCATAAGTTTATATACAAAAAAGAAAAACAGAGAATTTAATTCTCAAAAGAAGAAGAAGATCTCTCTTCTTTCAAACTCTAGGAAAGAAAAAGAAAATATCAAAATATCTCTTTTGCCTAGTATAAACAGAAACAAGGGTTTAACCCTTCATATAAGAACTTAGTTCTTTCTCTGATTTGAGATTTCCAAAGCAAATCTCCCCAAAAGCTGAGAATTCAATTCTCATCGGAGAGATTTTGTTCTTCAAACTCAAAATCTAGAGGAAAAGAACTAGTTTAAAAAGAAAGAGAAAGAAAAAGAACCTATATTCTAGAAATTTAATTCCTCTAAATATAGGGTTTAACCCTAAGAAAAGAACTTAGTCTTTATAAAAAAGAATAAGAACTTAGTTTTTAAAGAAAATTTGATCCTAGAAACAAAGATCTTGGTGGTCATTAATAATCAAAATGCTATTAACAGAGATTCAATCTCTAAAAAAGAAAAGGGACTCAGCGCCTCACAACGGGGTCAGCGCCTCACGTGCTTCACACGTGGGCACCCCCAAACAAAAGACTTGGCACCCCACGTGCTTCTTATGTAGGCGCTCAAAACAGAAGGCAAGCGCCTCACGTGAATCACACGTGGGTGCCAAACAAAATAAATGAAACAGCGCCTCACGTGCTCGCCACGTGGACGCCATATAAAAGTTCTTAGCATTATACATATTCATTCAAAATGACTAAAGTGCTTAGCGCTTATTGGGAAACGCTTATGACTGACTACTTCACATGATGCGCATGTGAACACCAGAGCTCCAAACAAGTGCTTAGCACTCCTGCATAAAAAAAGGGCTTAGCAAACAGAACCCAAACATGTGCTTAGCACTTTTGAATAAAAAAAAGAGGAAAGAAGAAAAGACTGAGCAGACCAAGCCCAAATTGGCAAAAAGTCTTTTTGAAATTTTTAGCATCTGAGCCTATATGTTCTGTTGTTGGATCGTAATAAAATTTGATGATCCTGAAAATATTGCTAAGTCGATCTTAATCTCAAATAGGACTAACATATCCTTAGTTTAAAAAATAAATTGAGTCCGAACGCTCATATGTTTAAGTTGATCCTAATCTCAGACTAGATTAACGATCCTTAAACCAAACAAAACATTTTTTAACTAAAGGAACAATAACCTAAGTTCAAAACCAAAACCCAAATCTAAAATATACGGATTTGGACTAATTTGCGCCGTACGGACGACAACATAAAATTGTCTCCGTATACAATCCACGGGCAACCTTAACAAATAAAATAACACACGACACGAAGTGAACTGGTGGAGCAGGAGAAAGTGGTTATCGCAACACGATAACGTAATTAACTAGGGGCTATCACCTACAGGGAAGAGCGTCCCCACAATAAAAAAAACCTTCACAAACAATGAGGAATCTGATAAAATCTGCTATATCGGTCGCATCTATCCAAACCTCTGATATATGGTGCTATAAATCAACTTGGTATTTTCGGAAAGATGGATGGATATGTCCAAATAGAATTTCCCCTAAATTTAGGAAAGACGATTTTTCCCAGTTCGTCTCTGTTTTCGGCGGTCAACAATAGTCTCCATCCTCAAAATTATGAACATAGACACAGTTATCTGACTCATTGCGCACAAATCCCGTCTCTAACATGAATTGATCGAATTTGAGATACCACTTCCTCGGAGCTTTCTTGAGGCCGTACAAGCTCTTTCGCAGTCTACACACCATAGTTTCTTTCCCCTTCACCTCGTATCCCGGTGGCTGCATCATATAGATCTTCTTCTCCAATCTCCATGAAGGAATGCAGTCATCACATTAAGCAGCTCCAAGTGTAGATCCTCCACCGCCACAATTCTAAGGACCACCCGAATTGATGTCATTTTCACTACAGAGGAAAATATCTCTTGGTATTCAATTCCTTGCTTTTGCGCATATCTCTTGACAACCAAGCGAGCCTTGTACCACCTCACACCATCGGCCTCATCTTTTATCCTGTACACCCACCTATTCAGCAACACTTTTCGATCCTTGGGTAGCTTCATTAAGTTCCACGTACGGTTCTTCTTCAAAGAATCCATCTCCTCGTCCATAGCTCAATCTCACTGCTTGCTATCACCGGCTTGCGTCACCTCTTTAAGAGATTCAGGCTTCCCCGAATCTTTGTAAAAAATGAACTCTGTCACAAGTCTTTTAGGTAGCTTCCTTTCTTGCATAGATCTCTTCAGAACTGGTACATCTGGTTGCTGAACATAGTCGCCATCATGTTCTTGAAATCCTGCACTACAGTTTCCTCCATGTTTTGATCTCCACTTGTAGGCATCTAATTACTCGCTTGAGTTCCGTCTAACTCCACAAACTTATATACCACACCATCTTTGTCTTGCTTTTCTTCTCTATATAAGTTTTGCTCATCAAAGACAACGTTCCGGCTTCATATTACTTTCTTACTTGTGTAATCCCATAGCCGATATTCGAACTCGTCTCCACCATACCCGATGAAAGTACACTTCTTAGATTTGGAGTCAAGCTTACTCCTTTTCACCTTATCAATAAAAGAATATGCAATACAGCCAAATACTTTAATGTGCGAATAGTTGACCGGTTTACCCGACCAAATTTCTTCTGAAATGCCTCCATCAAGCGCACTCGCCGGGCTTTTGTTGATCAGATACACAGCAGCATTGACCGCTGCTGCCCATAAAATTTTTGGCACATTCAAATCCAAGGTCATGCTTTGCACTCGCTCTAAGATCATCATGTTCATCTTTTCAGCAATGCCCTTCTACTGTGGCGTCCCCGGTACCGTCTTCAACCAATGAATACCCTTTTGCGAGCAAAACTCCTCGAACTCTTAGGTGTAGTCCCCGCCGTTATCGGACTTTAGGCATTTAACCTTCATCCCCGTTTGGTTCTCCACCCGTGTAATCCAGTGTTTGAAGATATCAAACACATCAGACTTCTTCTTCATCGCATACACCCATGTCTTCCGACATGTATCATCGATGAACGTCATGATGTACCAATTTCCTCCATAAGACTCCACCGAGGCTGGACCCCACACGTCCGTATGCACCATCTCCTGCTCCTTGGTCTTTTTCGTTATGCCTCCAATTTCTGAGCGTGCTTTTCTTCCCACAAACGCATCTATCGCAATGCCGTAACTCCACATTTTTCAGCCCCGAAAGAACCTCCTTAGCTTGAAGAATTTTTAGGTTCTTCTCGCTGAGGTGCTCTAATCTTTTATGCCGCAACGAAGTCTCGGAATCTGTCTCCAAACTTACTGTCAATGCAACCGAGCCTCTGCTGCTCCTACTGAATGAGTACAATGAACCGCTCAACTTGCCCCTTGCGACCACCAATAACCCTTTGGAAATCTTCCATTGAGAATTCCCAAACGTTGTAGTAAACCCTTCGTTGTTTAGTTGACTTGTGGAAATCAAGCTTTTCTTCAAATCTGGAATATGACGGGCATTCTTTAATTTGATTTGACCACCTACTGACGGTTGTAAGATGACTGTCCCCTTTCTAACGATCTGATACAATTGACCGTTTCCCACCGTCACATGTCCAAGGTCACCCTAAACATACTCGCTGAAGTGATGTCTGCCTGAAGTGAAATGAAAAGAAGCTCCTGACTCTAGGAACCAAGTATCCGCCTTTGTGTTCTCGGTCGCCGATAGATAAAGACCTTATTCCATTTGTTCTTATGTAGACACCACATTCGCTTCCTTTTTATCCGCCTTCTCATTTGAGCCTTTTTTCGGAAGCCTGCATTCACTTTTTCTGTGGCCCTTCTTTTCGCAATTCCAACAGGTGCCTTGGATTTTCCTTGAGATTTACCTCGACATTTAGACTTGCTCTTTTTCCACTTTCCCTTTTCCATCATTCTGCCGCGATTCTCCACCGAAAGTGCAGAAGTTCCAGAACTCGTACTCACGGTCTTTCTCCGCATCTCATCGTTTAATATGCAGCTTACTGCATCATTAAATATGATAATCCCCGAGATAGAGTTCCTAATCGCCATCACTAGGTTCTCCCAACTCTTAGACAATGAACATAAGAATAGTAAGGCTCAAATCTCATTTTCAAAGACGATTGAAACTGACTCGAGCTAGATTGTCACACTGTTGAACTCGTTTAGGTGCTCTATCACCGAACTGTTCTCTACCATCTTCATGTTGAAAAGGTTCTTCATCAAAAATATTTTATTTGATTATCACGACCCAAATTTCGGCCCGTGATCGGCACTTAACCACGTAACGTCTATAGGCGTAACGCGATTAAGTAAGACGAAACCCAGAAATCAAAACTATTAAAAGTAGTGAGTGAAGAAAACATTAGTTTAAAACATTTAGAAAACCTTGAGTAAAAATCTTTAAAATTATGTTATTTTCTTAAAAATTTCGGCAGCACCTCCTTTGTAAAAACTAGCCCCGAAACGGTACAACACAAGATATAAGTAAAATGATTGATAATGAGAATAAAGCATCCCTAAATGGGAGCAATCACACCCAACGGCGGAATCAACCACCACAAGAATAATATATCACGCCGTAGCGAAGAAATGAGCAATATAAGTGGAAACAGCATAAAGATAAACTGCAAAAATAAGCCGGCTCACACGAGCTCGACATCCAGAGTACACAAAAAAATACACAATATCGTCCTCACCACTGGTCTCTAAGTCAACATAGGAAATGGTAGATGGAGAGTACTAGATACATTAAAGAGTACAATGAAAATAAACGGATACAGCAAAACCCACCTAAAGGCAAAATGGCTCACTCGCCAACTACAGTGGTATCCGTAGAAAAAAGATACAATGAGGTAGCCCTGCCGTAACTACTCTGGGGTCGACCTGCAAACACTGTGGCATAACGGGGGTGAGTTGCTGATTCATCTATATTTAAGGAAGTGTTTGTAGAATAACCGCAATCAATAACGGTGTCGCGCGTAGCTAGACCGAGATGAGTATGGGTCGTCCTCAGGGAAACATGGAACCTTTTATTCTTGCTTTAGGCATGTTCAAAAAGAGAGGAAGAATAAAGACTGGTGAAGAATGGTTGTAGGATCTAGATCTACGTTAAACACGGATGCAAAATATAGATCTAGATTAACTACGGAGGTAAGTTTAATATTAAAATGGGGCTTGTAGGGTTCATTGGGATTTAGTAGTTATGGATGATTAATTCAAGATTACTCTTCTTATCCTTTAATAGATTTAAAACTAGAACGACAGTGATGCATGTAGATTAGGGTTTCTGGAGGGAAATGGGTTCCCACTCTTAACCCCTATCTCGACATGGAACTCCATTCATATCTAGCCTTTACCAAAGCAATTGTTAATCTAATCTCTAATCGCGGTCGAGACTAGCAACGAATTGGTAGCGCGCTCGATTATGATGTTAACTATTCTTTTGATAAAGTTTATAGAACTTAAAAAGAGTTTAAGGATCTTCATCATCCATTAACCTGCCATAATCCTACAAACCCTAACAAGCGGAGAATTGCTCACGCATGTTGGGAGAAGAAGAGATGGATAGGAAAATCATATTAAAACTATAAAGAAATAGAATAAGAAAAACAACAAACTTTATTAATCAACAAAATTCATTTACACTTTGTTCCCTCAGAAAATGATTACAAAATGCTAGTTTTGCTTCTCGATCTCTTCTAAGGAGGTAGATGAACCATTGATGATCAGCCTGGATGCGTGAGCCTGTCGTGGACTTCGTGATCTCTTCAGCTTGATGATTTTTCCAGGAGGCTCTCCGTCCTTATTTATAGTCCCAGAGCCAGAACCCTAGCTACTTAATTTGGAAGCCAGAGGTTAAGATCCTAACAGAGAAATCCCAACTCCTAAATAGTCCAATACGCGGCGAATCCCAATAGGTGGGTTTGGCCACGGATCCGCGGCCTTATTGTAACGCCTTGAATTTCATTTAGGATGTTTTCGCGTTAATTCGCAAGTGTGCGTGTTTTAAAAAAAGTAACGGATATCTTATTTTCCTTTTTGGCTAGTGGTCTTTTGTGTTGTGAAGTGTTTATATGGGTATTTATATATATTTATAGGGTTGTTAATTATTTTTAGTCATGTTACCCTAAGTGAGGAATTTTTGTGTTAAGTGCACATATGCACACTTAGCATTTTGAGGCTAGATGAGAAATGTATCATGTTAACCCTTTTGCATTTTCTTGCATGGTTCTTTTTCCCCACCCTTTTTAATCAAGCCAAAAACCCTTTTCATTTTAAATTTATATGAGGAATGGAGAGGTATGGTGGGTAGGTAAGAAACTTGACTTTTGACCATTTTCCTTCTCTCATCTCACTCTTTTCTCAATTTCTGGAATTCTCAGCAGAGAGCAACAGCAAAACACAGCATTTTCTTCATCTTCTCTTCTCTTTTCACTTCTCTTTTGATTCATGCTCAAACCCTACACAAATCTAACCTTTTTCCTTCACAAAACCCTGGGTTAATGGCTCATTTGAGGTGTTTAGTGGCAAGACTGCATACTTGAGGCTAGATCTGGAGCTTTTGGTGTTTTATAAGGTCATTAGAAGGTATAAACTCTTGTCTTAACCTCCATAACTTGTTGTATTTTGGCTAAATATCTCATTTTTATGCAAGTTTTGTGCTATATAAAGGGATTTAGTGAGGTTGTGATAAAAATTAACTTTTTATGGCTTGATTAGCTTGGTAATGTGATATTAAGGTGATTTTAGACTTAGGTTTGTTTCAGATTTCAGAAAAATACCCTAAAGTTTGATTTTAGTGCAAAGTGTGATTTTTTAACTTGAAATTGTGTTCTGTTGGAACTGCTACTACCCATGGTGTTTCAGAATAAAATTGTAATTACTGGGATATACACAGTATGTATGCAGTGCACACACAAAACCCGGGGGCCCACCTCCCAACCAAGGCCGCCGGAAAAAGACTTCTGGCCGCAAATTGCGGCCAGATGAGGGATTTGTGGGTTGGGGTTTGGGTGATGGGTGTCTGCTGCTGTGTGGAGTATGATTGTATATTTATTTTTATAAAATTCTTTCTGTATCAAAATCTGGGACCTATTACCTTGTTTTTCGTATTTTAAATCTCCGCGACACACGTGATACGTGTGTGGTTTTGGGTTGTGCTGCATATCGCGACGTATCAGGTTAGCATCAGTAGCGTAATCACACGTTTTAGCGTATCGCGCACACGCGCGCTTAGTTTGCAACGCGGGTTTCTAGTTTGACCTTAATATTGCGTTTTGGTGGATTTGAGCTTATGTGTGATATATTGTGTAAATCTAGGTTCGCAGGCGAGTGAGACGGACGCTGCGAAGAAGGGGAAACAAGTCGTCGTCTACACTTAGCGCAAGACATCGGTGAGTAGATTTAACATCTACGGGGATATCGCCTGCATGGCGTTCTACGTCAGGGCTGATAGGACTTTATAGCTACACATTGCATTTACCTACATTGACTGTTCATGAATACTGTTGTTGCATACTGCATTCCCTGTTATATGTATGAAAACTTAGAATTGATAGAACACCACACTATTACTAACGGCTTATGTTGCACGAGCACTAATCTGCATGTTACACACACACCGTTAGTAATTGCCATGACACACTCACTGTAGAATTGCCATGATCATTATACTGTAGTTCATTTCACATATGATTCGATATGATTTTCATAGAAATTGGAAGCCGCATGCTGTCTTTGAAAACTTAACTATCTTAAGAAACGTGGTTTTTCCCTTGTACCTATATTATGATGACTTGATGTACATAGCACATCGTATTTGATTTACTCATTGGTGTTGGATTTTTATGTGATTTCTGGTTTTGAGGACCGTGGAATTATTTAAGAAAAGATGCATTATTTGAAAACCTGGTTCCTCATGATATGATATTTCGGTGCGTTCACTACGCGTTTTCTCGGTGCTGAGACGTGTGCTTGAAACCCGATTCAAGGAGTGGATGATCCGTTTGCGGGTTCATGGTGGACCCGGTATGGTTCCCCTCGGCAAGATGATCGATGGACTTTGCCGATTGAGCCTGGAGGTGGGCGAGTACCTACCGGTGATTGGTTGGACCTGGCAGTTATCCGGAGGATACTGACCAGAGTCAAGAGATGGATGCTGGATGATCCGTACTGTCGGGGCCGAGGGCCGATACCGCAGACGGAGCCCGTGGGCTGATCCGGACTTACGGAGCCCGATGTATGAGGATTTGCGTGTCGATGCTGGACACGAGTATTTATGATATTTTGGGTGCCGATGTTGGGCACTCGTGATTCTCAGAGATGTACAGGATTTGAGAGCCGAGGAGAGTGCCGGCGCCTGAGTTTATTTGGGATTTGGGTGCAGCTTGGGCACCGACTATTTTTCCACGATTGATATTTCGTGTAGATGTTGTATTATCTCATGCTCAGCAGTGATTATCATGTATCTCATCCTGTAGTTATTTTACCTGACAGAGCATTTGCATGATTATTGCACTTACTGCTTGTCGCATATAGATTTACCTGCTGGCATATGATAGCGTAGCGCAGTACGTGCATGCTCGTGATTACCTTTATATGTTATCTCTATTCACGAGTTGGCAACCCACCCCCGTTGTGCCATAGTATTTGCAGGTTGCCCCTCAGAATAGTCGCGGCAGGCTGCCTTTTTGCATCTTTTGGTTTCAGATACCACTACAGTTGGTGCGAGAGCTATTTTGCTATTTAGGTGGGTTGCGGTATCTGGTTACTTTTATTGTACACACTTTTGTATCTAGTATTCTCCATCTACCATATATGTACTTGACTTAGAGACGGTGTGAGGACGATGATGTATATTTTTGTATTCTGGTGTCGAGCTCGTGGGATCCGACTTTATAATTGCAGTTATTATTCTGGGATGTTTACTTATTGCTCATTCTTCGCTACGGCGTCGTATATTACTCTTGTGGTGATGGTTTCCGCCGTTGGGCGTGATTGCTCCCGGTTTGGGAATGCTTTGTTTATTTTATCTCATTTTCACTTATATCCTATTTTTACCCGATTTCCGGGGTTACTTTTACAAAGGAAATGCTGCCAAAATTATTATAAGGATAATTTAACTTTAAAAAGAACCTCATTGAACTAATTAAGGTTTTCTGAATGTTTTTTAATTAAATGTTTTCAACACTCATTACTTTTAAATGGTTTTGATTTCTGGGTTCGGCTTACTTAGTCGCGTTACGCCTGTAGACATAGCGTGGTTAAGTGCCGGTCATGAGTCGAAATATTCGGGTCGTGACAAAGTTGGTATCAGAGCATAGGTTTTACCTTTCGGAGTGTTCCTAGGATGACCCTGGTATGATGCGGAAGGTTGCTGAAGCAGAGTGGTGTAGCGTGCGTATGTTCCGCGGCATACTCACGACACGGTACTCCGCCAAAGCGACCTTAGGACTTATTGATTTAAAATTCCTTTTGAGTATATACATTCTTGCGATTCAATTTCTGCATCCTTATCGAATCCTATTTTCCTTTCAGCCATTATGCCGCCAAAGACTACGAGGGCGCAGAGAGCGGCCGCGAGAGCCGAGATTCGAGTTGATTCGTCTGAGACGAGGACTGATCCGGGCATTACACCGGTTGTACCCGAGCAGGTTGTTCCTCCTGTGACAGATCAGATCGCCACGCTTGGGGCTGGTATGCAGGAGATGCGCCAGACGGTGGGATCCAGCATGCAGGAGATGTGCCAGATAATAGGATCACTAGTTGAGACGCTTCGAGCGCAGCGGCCAGAGGTAGCTCCACCCGTTACAGAGACCGCGATGGTACCTACCGCACAGCCAGTTGCCCCTACAGCTACGGAGGTGATTACAGTATCGCTATCAGAGTTCATGAGGCTGAAGCCTCCGGTCTTCACAGGCACCGATGCAGCCGAGGACCCACAGTCCTTCATTGATAGGATGGCTCGGATATGTCGTTCCCTCAGATGCGCAGATGCGAGATGGGTTGAGTTCGCGAGCTTTCGTCTGGAAGGTCTTGCGCAGAAATGGTGCGAATCAGTCGAGAAGGGCAGAGCAGCAGGTCTTCCTCCTATGACCTGGACAGAGTTCGTGGCGCTATTCCTTGCTCGCTTTCTTCCCCTGAGTGTCAGAGATGCTAGAGCACGCAGGTTCGAGTCCATACGCCAGACTCCGGAGATGTCAGTGGCAGAGTATGATGTGTTGTTCACAGAGCTATCTATCTATGCACCGTATCTAGTGGCTACCGAGGAGTTGCGAGTCAAGAGATTTGTTCGAGGCTTGCTTACACCACTGTTCCTTGCGATCAGAGCGCAGCACTACGAGACATATGCAGTAGCGGTGGATGCAGCTCTATTAGTCGAGGAGCGCCTTGTTGAGACTTCGGTAGTTCCAGAGCCGAAGAGAGTTCGTACTGGTATATCAGCACGGAGACAGACATTCAGACGCCGCGACAGGTATCGTTCAGGCACGAGGAGTGGCAGAGATTCGGGACGAGGCCAGATGTTTAGTTCTTATCTGCGGGAGAGTCAGCAGTCGTCGCGAGGTTGCTATAGATGCGGCAGTTTACTTCACCTCGTCAGAGATTGTCCTGAGATTCACCGGAGGGAGACAGCAGCACCACGCGTCACCTTACCACCTTCACCACCCCAGAGGGCGTTGCCTATTGTTCCTACTGTTACTCCGCGTCAAACTCATACACAGAGAGGTTGTGGGCGTAGAGGAGTTGCTCAGAGAGGATGCGATGACCGAGGCAGAGGACAGTCAGTCGCAGGTGGAAGGCAGGCACGAGTTTTTGCTTTGACGTATCCGGACGCGCAGGCGTCCAATGCGGTGGTCTCAGGTATCCTTCCAGTTTATTCTGTTGATGCATACGTATTGTTCGATCTCGGATCCACGCACTCGTACGTATCTACACACTTCGTGCCGAGTTTAGGTAGAGAGTCCGATTTGCTTGATCAACCGCTTGTTGTGACTACTCCTGTGGGAGAGTCGTTTTTTGCTAGGCACGTGTTCCGATCCTGTACCGTCTGTATTGGCGAGAGAGAGTTGCCTGTCGATTTGATCCTTCTCGAGATGATGGACTTCGACGTTCTTTTAGGCATGGATTGGTTAGCCACGTGCTATGCTTCTGTGGACTGCCGTGAGAAGACAGTTAGATTTTGTTTTCCCGGCGAGTCGGTTTTTGTTGTGTTGGGGGACCGTGGTGCCGCCCCACACTGTGTGATTTCTTCTCTTCGCGCTGGACAGCTTTTGAGGAAGGGATGTCAGGGATTTCTCGCCTATGTTTGTGATACTAAAGCTACAGAGGTTCCTCTGGATCAGGTTCCGGTTGTTAGCGAGTTCCCTAATGTGTTCCCTGACGAGCTTCCTGGGCTACCTCCCGAGCGCGACATTTCTTTCTGTATTGATTTGGTTCCTAGCGCGGGGCCTATTTCTATACCGCCTTATCGTATGGCCCCGGCGGAACTTAGAGAATTGAAGGGTCAGTTGCAAGATTTGCTGGACAAGGGACTTATTCGACCCAGTGTTTCTCCGTAGGGTGCTCCTGTCCTGTTCGTCAAAAAGAAGGACGGAAGTTTGCGTCTGTGTATTGACTACCGCCAGTTGAACAGGGTGACAGTGCGGAACAGGTATCCTTTGCCACGCATCGACGATTTGTTCGACCAGCTTCAGGGGCAGGATACTTTTCGAGGATCGATTTGCGATCAGGCTATCATCAGCTGCGGGTTCGACAGGAGGACATTCCTAGGACAGCTTTCCGCACGCGCTATGGCCATTACGAGTTTTTGGTGATGTCGTTCGGACTCACCAATGCGCCAGCAGCATTCATGGATTTGATGAACCGTATTTTCCGGCCGTATCTTGATCTGTTCATCATTGTATTCATTGACGATATTCTGGTGTATTCTCGGAGTAGAGAGGAGTATGAGCAGCACCTGCGGATTACACTGCAGACCTTGAGAGAGCATCAGCTTTTCGCCAAATTCTCCAACTGTGCTTTCTGGCTGGACAGCGTAGACATCTTGGGGCACGTGATTTCACGAGACGGTATATGTGTAGACCTGAGGAAGATCGAGGCCGTTCGGAGTTGGCCCAGACGCACATCAGTTACGGAGATTCGCAGCTTTCTAGGGCTGGCCGGCTACTACAGGCGATTTGTGCAGGATTTCTCTCGCATTGCTACACCTTTGACCGGGTTGACCTGGAAGGGAGTTCCTTTCGTTTGGACAGAGGAGTGTGAGCATAGTTTTCAGCAGTTACGGGTTCTACTGACTACGGCGCCAGTATTATCTTTGCCCTCAGGGTCAGGTGGATTTGTGGTATATTGTGATGCTTCTCTAGTGGGGCTAGGGTGTGTTCTGATGCAGCATGACAGGGTGATCACGTATGCTTCACGGCAATTGAAGAAACATGAACAGAACTACCCCACTCACGATTTGGAGATGGCTGCAGTGGTCTTTGCACTTAAGATCTGGCGACATTACCTATATGGCGAGTCGTGCCCGATATTCACTGATCACAAGAGCTTAAAGTATATATTCCAGTAGCGAGACCTGAACCTTAGACAGCGCCGATGGATGGAGTTAGTGAAGGACTACGACTGCGAGATCTTGTACCACCCGGGCAAGGCTAATGTAGTGGTGGATGCTTTGAGCAGGAGGCCCGGGGGTAGTCTATCTTGCTTGAGCGCAGTACAGGGGCAGTCGTCGGTAGATTGGCAGATCTTATGCGACAGCCGGGTACAGTTCGAGTTTACGCCGATCGGAGGACAGATTGCGCATGTTCATGCACACCCACAGTTGCTTGACCATATATATGAGGCACAGTACAGTGATGACCGTTGTTCAGAGATCAGGACGCAGATAGGACAGGGTAGATTTTCCGAGTTCGTGATCGATGATCAGGGGATACTACGATTTGGGACCAGATTGTGCATACCAGATGCTGAGGGACTGCGGCGTGAGATTCTTGAGGAGGCATATCGATCGATGAATAGTGTTCATCCAGGGTCCACCAAGATGTACCACGATTTGAGAGATGTTTACTGGTGGGACGGGATGAAGAGGGACATCGCAGATTTTGTGTCGAGATGCCTGACTTGTCAGCAAGTCAAGGCTGAGGATCAGAGGCCCGCGGGAGAGCTACAGCCGTTGCCCATTCCGGAGTGGAAATAGGAACATATTTCTATGGACTTTATTGTGGGTCTACCCAGGACTAGTCAGGGGTATGACTCCATCTGGGTGATCGTGGATCGTTTGACGAAAGCGGCTCACTTCCTACCGGTGAAGACGACTTTCGGATTTGCTCAATATGCCCAGATTTATATTGATGAGATTGTACAACTACACGGAGTTCCGACATGTATTGTGTCCGACAGAGGCACCCAGTTTACCAGCCGACTATGGTAGAGGCTTCAGGAGGCTTTGGGCACCCGCTTGAGTTTCAGCACAGCATTTCATCTGCAGACCGACGGACAGTCAGAGCGGACCATTCATACTCTCGAGGACATGCTCAGAGCGTGCGTATTAGACTTCGGAGGTAGCTGGGATCATCATTTGCCCCTAGTAGAGTTCTCCTATAACAACAGCTACCAGCAGACCATTCAGATGGCACCGTTTGAGGCTCTTTATGGGAGGAGATGTAGATCGCCCGCTTGTTGGACAGAGCTCAGTGAGAGCAGTATCTTAGGGCCGCAGATTGTGGAGGAGACAACCGCGAAGATCCAGTTGATTCGCGATAGGATGAGAGCAGCCCAGAGTAGGCAGAGATCTTATGCGGACCGTCGTCGGCGCAGACTTGAATTTTCTGTTGGTGATCATGTTTTCTTGAGGGTCTCCCCAATGAAAGGTGTGATGAGATTTGGGAAGAAGGGGAAGCTTAGTCCCAGATATGTGGGCCCCTTCGAGATCCTCGAGCGAGTTGGTGCGGTTGCGTAACGTTTAGCCCTTCCGCCCAATTTTCCAGACGTGCACCCAGTATTTCATGTTTCAATGCTCCGCAGATACCTTCATGATCCTTCGCATGCGATTCAGCACCCGACGATCCAGCTTGAGCGCGACCTTTCCTATGCAAAGCAGCCGGTGATGATCTTGGATCGACAAGTGAAGAAACTGCGATCGTAGGACATACCGTCAGTCAAGGTACTTTGGCGTGGCCAGAGCGGCGAGGAGGTCACTTGGGAGACCGAGAGCGAAATGAGGAAGAGGTATCCCCATCTTTTTGAAGGTACGTATAGCTAGATTTTTAAATTCGGGGACCGAATTTCATTAAGGGGGTAGATTGTATCGCCTTGAAATTCGTTTAGGATGTTTTCGCATTAATTAGCAAGTGTGCGTGTTTTCAAAAAAAAACGGATATCTTATTTTCCTTTTTGGATAGTGGTCTTTTGTGTTGTGAAGTGTTTATATGGGTATTTATATATATTTATAAGGTTGTTAATTATTTTTAGTCATGTTACCCTAAGTGAGGAATTTTTGTGTTAAGTGCACACATGCACACTTAGCATTTTGAGGCTAGATGAGAAATGTATCATGTTAACCTTTTTTCATTTTCTTGCATGGTTCTTTTTCCCCACCCTTTTTAATCAAGCCAAAAACCCTTTTCATTTTAAATTTATATGAGGAATGGAGAGGTATGGTGGGTAGGTAAGAAACTTGACTTTTGACCATTTTCCTTCTCTCTTCTCTTTCTTTTCTCAATTTCTAAAATTCTCAGCAGAGAGCAACAACAAAACACAGCATTTTCTTCATGTTCTCTTCTCTTTTCACTTCTCTTTTGATTCATGCTCAAACCCTACACAAATCTAACCTTTTTCCTTCACAAAAACCTGGGTTAATGGCTCATTTGAGGTGTTTAGTGGCAAGACTGCATACTTGAGGCAAGATCTGGAGCTTTAGGTGTTTTATAAGGTCTTTAGAAGGTATAAACTCATGTTTTAACCTCTTTTTCCATAACTACTTGTATTTTGGCTAAATATCACATTTTTATACAAGTTTTGTGCTATATAAAGGGATTTAGTGAGGTTGTGATAAAAATTAACTTTTTATGGCTTGATTAGCTTGGTAATGTGATATTAAGGTGATTTTAGACTTAGGTTTGTTTCAGATTTCAGAAAAATACCCTAAAATTTGATTTTAGTGCAAAGTGTGATTTTTTAACTTGAAATTGGGTTCTGTTGGAACTGCTACTACCCAGGGTGTTTCAGAATAAAATTGTAATTACTGGGATATACACAGTATGTATGGAGTGCACACACCAAACCCGGGGGCCCACCTCCCAACCAAGGCCGCCGGAAAAAGACTTCTGGCCGCAAATTGCGGCCAGATGAGGGATTTGTGTGTTGGGGTTTGGGTGATGGGTGTCTGCTGCTGTGTGGAGTATGATTGTATATTTATTTTTATAAAATTCTTTCTGTATCAAAATCTGGGACCTATTACCTTGTTTTCCATATTTTAAATCTCCGCGACACACGTGATAGGTGTGTGGTTTTGGGTTATGCTGCGTATCGCGACGTATCAGGTTAGCTTCAGTAGCGTAATCACACATTTTAGCGTATCGCGCAAACGCGCGCTTGGTTTGCAACGCGGGTTTCTAGTTTGACCTTAATATTGCGTTTTGGTGGATTTGAGCTTATGTGTGATATATTGTGTAAATCTAGGTTCGCAGGCGAGTGAGACGGACGCTGCGAAGAAGGGGAAACAAGTCGTCGGCTACACTTAGCGCGAGACTTCGGTGAGCAAATTTAACATCTACGGGAATATCGCCCGCATGGTGTTCTACGTCAGGGCTGATAGGACTTTATAGCTACACATTGCATTTACCTACATTGACTGTTCATGGATATTATTGTTGCATACTGCATTCCCTGCTATATGTATGAAAACTTAGAATTTATAGAACACCGCACTATTACTAATGGCTTATGTTGCACGAGCATTAATCTGCATGTTACACACACACCATTAGTAATTGCCATGACACACTCACTGTAGAATTGCCATGATCATTATGCTGTAGTTCATTTCACATATGATTCGATATGATTTTTTAGAAATTGAAAGCCGCATGCTGTCTTTGAAAACTGAACTATCTTAAGAAATGCGGTTTTTCCCTTGTACCTATATTATGATGACTTGATATACATAGCACATCGTATTTGATTTACTCATTGGTGTTGGATTTTTATGTGATTTCTTGTTTCGAGGACCGTGGAATTATTTAAGAAAAGATGCACTATTTGAAAACCCGGTTCCTCGTGATATGATATTTCGGTGCGTCCTCCACGCGTTTTCTCGGTGCTGAGACGTGTGCTTGAAACCCGATTCAAAGAGTGGATGATCCGTTTACGGGTTCGTGGTGGACCCGGTATGGTTCCCCTCGACAAGATGATCGATGGACTTTGCCGATTGAGCCTGGAGGTGGGCGAGTACCTACCGGTGATTGGTTAGACCTGGCGGTTATCCGGAGGATACTGACCAGAGTCGAGAGATAGATGTGGGATGATCCGTACTGTCGAGGCCGAGGGCCGATACCGCAGACGGAGCCCGTGGGCTGATCCGGACTTACGGAGCCCGATGTATTAGGATTTGCATGTCGATGCTGGACACGAGTATTTATGATATTTTGGGTGCCGATGTTGGGCACTCGTGATTCTCAGAGATGTACAGGATTTGAGGGCCAAGGAGAGTGCCGGCGCCTGAGTTTATCTGGGATTTGGGTGCAGCTTGGGCACCGACTATTTTTCCACGATTGATTTTTCATGTAGATGTTGTATTATCCCATGCTCAGCAGTGATTATCATGTATCTCATCCTGTAGTTATTTTACCTGACAGTGCATTTGCATGATTATTGCACTTACTGCTTCTCGCATATAGATTTACCTGCTGGCATATGATAATGTAGCGCAGTACGTGCATGCTCGTGATTACCTTTATATGTTATCTCTATTCATGAGTTGGCAACTCACCACCGTTGTGCCACATTATTTGCAGGTTGCCCCTCAGAGTAGTCGCGGCAGGCTGCCTTTTTGCATCTTTTGGTTTCAGATACCACTACAGTTGGTGCGAGAGCTATTTTGCTATTTAGGTGGGTTGTGGTATCTGGTTACTTTTATTGTACACACTTTTGTATCTAGTATTCTCCATCTACCATATATGTACTTGACTTAGAGACGGTGTGAGGACGATGATGTATATTTTTGTATTCTGGTGTCGAGCTCCTGGGAGCCGACTTTATAATTGCAGTTATTATTCTGGAATGTTTACTTATTGCTCATTCTTCGCTACGGCGTCGTATATTACTCTTGTGGTGATGGTTTCCGCCGTTGGGCGTGATTGCTCCCGGTTTGGGAGTGCTTTGTTTATTTTATCTCATTTTCACTTATATCATGTTTTTACCCGATTTCTGGGGTTACTTTTACAAAGGAAATGCTGCCAAAATTATTATAAGGATAATTTAACTTTAAAAAGAACCTCATTGAACTAATTAAGGTTTTCTAAATGTTTTTTAATTAAATGTTTTCAACACTCATTACTTTTAAATGGTTTTGATTTCTGGGTTCGGCTTACTTAGTCGCGCTACGCCTGTAGACGTAGCGTGGTTAAGTGCCGGTCATGAGTCGAAATATTCGGGTCGTGACACTTATAGAGAGATCGCTTGATTTGGTCTTCTGGAGCTTTATCGTTATGACATGTGGTGATCTTTTTAATCTCTGGAAACTGAAAATCTTTTCTACGTCACTGCCAGACTTGATTTCTTTAGTTTACTTTCTTAATTAGGCAGGTTTGTTCCAACAACTTTGATATCCTTGATTTCAGCCCTGAAAATTCTGCACAACAACTCAACAAATAATATTGGTAGAGTTTGTTTTATTGAGATATTAACTTAACCATTAAGAGTCGGTCAAAGGTATTTAATAAGGTAAGCATATTTAAATGGGCCAAATGTTACATGGATATTATATGCTTAATTTTTCCTACAAAATATTAATTATAATATATAAACACATGAAAATAGTATTTTTATAGATAAACCCTCACATGTATCATATATTATAATAAACATCTTTTATTATAAAGAAATTGTAAGAAAAATGTCATATTAAATGTGCAGTTTAATCAACTGAACAAATACTCCCAAACTTATCTTTGATCGTCCCGAGCAAACTAGTTTATTTAAGAGAAAGAGAAAAAAGAATTGAGAAAGCTAAGCGCACTTTCGTCGGCAACACGATTGCACTGAGCGCGTGCATTAAGCCGTTAAACCTCTAGGTGTCCCTAGTAGGAGGAGTGTTGTCTCCGGAGGATTTTCAGCGGATTACACCCATAAAATCCAATAATAAAAGTAAGACCGTGAATGTTACATATAAAGATAAGAATTATAAAAGAAAGACTTTGAAAATTAGAGTTTCCCACAACACTAGTTTTTCAGTTGCTATGAGCCCTATCTTAATTGTCAAGAAAAGATATTAGGAATCACATCATCCCTCAATAAAACATCGTCTTTATTCTTTATTCCTACCTTTCATCCAAACATTGATCATATACCCCTACGTGTGTGTAAAGGTCATCCCTACACTCGGAGAATTCAATTCAAGCTATCATACTCTTGTCCATCACCTCAGTACTTTTTAATCAATGAATATTTAGATGGATTTGCTCACACATTTTTCATGCGACCGTTAATATTTTTTGAGGTACTAACCGACCGATTACTCATGTTCTTACTTATTTGGTGTTTTAGTATTTTCCTCGTCTTGCAACACCTAAGGCTTAGCAGTGACTCCCAAACCAGTTGGTCTAAGGCACTAGGTGATGAAGCACCCTTGCTATATTTTTTTATTGCTGCCTTGGTGATTACAAAACCCGTGTTCATTTTTCTTCACCATTTTATATTTTCTTCATTTATTATTTCCTTCATAGTTTGGCTTTTAGACAAGAGCATTTCAAGGTATCCTCTACTATCCCGAGTTTCAAGACGTGTGTAAGTGCGTATAGTAGGGTATCAACATTCAAATGTTTGGATTCCAGAATATGAACTATTTTTCAGACTTATTTTTATCCTCAGATCTTTCATCTTACTAACTCTTGGGACAACGGCTCATAACTACTTATTACTAGTTTCATTTAAGAAAACTTCTAATTTTCTAGGTTTTCTTAAATTTTTCCAATCTTTTGGATGTAATTTTTCACTGTCTAATATTTTATTACAAAAAAAAATTAAATGCCCAGTGTCAAAGATAATTCAGTGAATACAAAACTCCCCCCCACCAAACCTGTTTTCAGCAGTGTCCTCACTGATATTGTCTTTTGAGAGCATGGACCTGTATACTTGGGGAGAGACAAAAGGGGTAAAATAATAGTTAAATGAAAACTACCCCCAAACTTGTTCTTTGGCATGTACAGATATTCATTTTAATCCCATTTTCACTCAACTCCATTCTTAAAATGAGAAAATGTAACCAAAATATGGAGGTGAGGCGGAAGAAATTCAGTTCTGATAAAACGGCTCCTGTAAAAACAGGAGCTCCTCCGCTGGGTCAGCAGAGAAATACGGTTTTAATCTACGCCCATTTACTTTAAAAATTGAACCGTTTTTCAAATTTTCAATTTCTACTGCCCTGTGCGGGTGTACATACCGCACCACAAAAGGTCCTTTCCAACGAGATTTAAGCTTATCCGGATAAAGATGGAGACGGGAATCGTAAAGAAGGTCTTGCTGCCCCGATGTGAAAGTTTTTCTAAAAAGGTTTTTATCGTGGAACACTTTAGTCCGGTTCTTTACTATCACCGCATTATCGTAAGTTGCATCGCGGAGTTCGCTTAGCTCATTTAATTGCAGCTTCCGATAGCTGCTCACTTGATCAAAATTGAAGTTAAGCTCTTTAATAGCCCACATTGCTTTATGTTCGATCTCGATAGGAAGGTGGCATGCCTTCCCAAACACAAGGCGGTATGGAGACATACCAAGATCGGTCTTATAAGCGGTGCGAAATGCCCAAAGGGCATCCGTCAATTTGGTTGACCAATCTTTACGGTTTTAGAAACCGTCTTCTCCAAAAAAATTTTGATCTCCCTATTTGAGATCTCAGCCTGCCCGCTTGATTGGGGATGATTGGGCGTAGAAAGTTTGTGAGTGATTGAATATTTCCGCATTAAAGCCTCGAAAGACCGATTACAGAAATGTGTCCCGTTGTCGCTAATTATAGCGCGAGGGTGTCCGAATCGCGAAAAACTATTTTCTTAAAGGAACTTAATGACAACTTTGTTGTCATTAGTGCAACACGGTATTGCTTCCACCCATTTCGAAACGTAATCAACCGCTAAAAAGATATATAAATTCCTAAAAGAATTGGGAAAAAGGCCCATAAAATCAATACCCCAAACATCGAATATTTCCACAACCAATATAGGTTAGAGCGGCATCTCATTTCTTCGTGAAATCCGACCCAAACGCTGACATCGCGGACAAGTTTTGCAATGATCATATGCATCTTTAAATAATGTTGGCCAATAAAAGCCACATTGCAAAACTTTCTCCGCCGTTTTTCGGGGACCAAAATGATCGCCGCATGCCTGATCATGAAAAAATGATAACACACTCTTGAATTCATCGTTAGGGACACACCTGCGAATGATTTGATCGGAACAATACATAAACAGATAAGGTTCATCCTAGTAAAATTATTTTACTTGGGATAGAAATCGAAGTTTGTCTTGTTTCGACCAATCGCTAGGACTAAGTCCAATCGCAAGATAGTTCACAATATCCACGAACCAAGGTTCGTAGGATACAGTCAAGAGTTGTTCGTCAGGGAATGAGTCATTTATCGACACAGTCAATGTTGGTGAAGAAGTGATGCGTGAAAGATGGTCGGCTACAACGTTTTCATATCCACTCTTGTCTCGGATGACAAGATCAAATTCTTGTAACAATAAGATCCAACGTATTAGCCTGGCCTTAGCATCCTTCTTCGATAAAAGGTGTCGTAGGGCGGAGTAATCAGTGTAAACCACTATTGGTGAGCCAATCAAGTAGGACCTGAATTTTTCTAATGCAAATACAACTGACAAGAGTTCTTTCTCGGTAGTTGTGTAATTTATTTGTGCATCATTCAAGGTCCTACTTGCATAGTAAATTACATGTGGTATCTTATCAATGTTCTTTCCTAAGACAGCACCAATAGTAAAATCTGATGCATCACACATAAGCTCGAACGGGTGGTTCCAATCCGGAGATGATAGAACGGGGGCTGTAGTGAGCGATCATTTAAGCGATTCAGAAGCAGCCTCACCATCCGAATCGAAGTGAAATGTAGTATCCTTGGCCAATAGAAGGGTTAAGAGTCTAGCAATTTTGCTAAAGTCCTTAATAAATCTCCTATAAAATCCTGCATGACCAAGGAAGGATCGTATATCTTTGACGCATTTGGGACGAGGGAGGTTATGGATAACATCAATTTTAGCTCTGTCAACCTCAATGCCTTTTCGTGAAATTATATGTCCAAGGACAATACCTTCTTGGACCATAAAATGGCATTTTTTCCAATTCAAAGTTAAGTTCTTATCTTTACAGCGGGTAAGAACCGCATCAAGATTACGAAGGCAGTCCTCAAAGGAGTCCCTAAAAATGGAGAAATCGTCCATTAAAATTTCCAGAAAATTCTCCACCATATCTGAAAATATCCCCATCATACACCGCTAAAATGTAGCGGGAGCGTTGCAAAACCCAAAGGGCATGCATCTATAAGCAAAAGTACCGAAAGGACAAGTAAATGTGGTTTTATCTTGATCCTTTTCGACGATGGGGACCTGGTTATAGCTGAGTATCTGTGTAAGAAACAATAGTATTCGTGTCCAGCTAATCGTTCTAACATCTGGTCAATGAAAGGTAGAGGGAAGTGATCTTTCCTCGTCGCGGCATTGATTTTTCTGTAATCAATACATACGCGCCACCCAGTTTGGGTGCGTGTTTTGATTAACTCATTAGCCTCATTAGTTATGACCGTGATGCCAGACTTTTTAGGGACCACATGAATAAGACTTACCCATTGGCTATCAGATATAGGGTAAATTATACCACTATCAAGGCACTTGACGATTTCTTTCTTTACCTCCTCCTTCATAATGGGATTTAACCGTCTTTGAGGGTCTCGGGTTGGTTTGGCTTCATCCATCAGATGTATATAATGTTCAACAATTAAGGGACTAATCCCTTTGATGTCAGCCATTGTCCAACCAAATGCTTGCAGATTCGATCTCAACACTGCCAAACGTGCATTCTCTTATTCTAAGGCTAGAGAAGTGGATATAATTACTGGCAAAGTCTTATTCTCACCTAAATATGCATATTTAAGATAAGAAGGTAGCGGTTTAAGATCAAGTATTGGCGGAGAGACAATAGAAGGTGGGGTAAGGGAATGATATTCGGACTCCCTAAAAGATGCAAAACTTGCATAGGATATTGACTCAGAAGGTGCTACTGACTTTTGCGATGAGTCAACGGATTCAAACTCAGGGACGGACTCATTGAACATATCCTCACTATGAAGTTGTGCAAGATCAAACGATGTCTCACTAGTGTTGTTGAGATCATCAAAGCAAAGTTTCTCATCCATGCAGCTTTCGGGAGCTATCTCGTGGATGGAACAAACATCAAGTAAATGAGCAGAAGGTTCAGATGGTTGACTTCCTAGCTTGTAAATATTAAGCTCAATTGTCATTTTCCCGAAGGATAAGTTCATAGAACCATTACGACAATTAATTACAACATTAGAAGTTGCTCGGAAGGGTCGACCGAATATCACCGGGATTTGATTGCGTGGGTTTGCCACAGGCTGTGTATCTAAAATAATAAAGTCCACAGGGAATATGAATTCCCCGACTTTAATTAACACATCCTCTAGTTCACCCCGAGGTTTTGTGATTGATCGGTCTGCCATCTGGAGAGTACAATGGGCGGGTTTCAACTCTCCAATCCCTAACTGCTCGTATACTGAATAAGGAAGCAAGTTAACGCTAGCGCCAAGGTCGAGTAAAGCACGATTAATATTTTTACCCCCAATAGAAATAGAGATGGTAGGACAGCCAGGGTCCTTACGTTTCTTTGGTATTTGCTGGGTAAAAGCTGTGCTGACATTACTCGTCATGAAAACTTTTTTAGGCACTTGAGTTTTTCTCTTCCTAGTGCACAAGCCTTTAAGGATTCTTGCATAAGATGGGACTTACTGAATAGCATCTAAGAGAGGAATATTTACATTAACTTGCTTAAACATTTCCACAATCTTCTCCATTTGTGGGGCCCTTAATCTGTTTGGAAACGGAGCTTGATCAATAAGTTTTGGGTCCAACATTTGTGGAGAAGATTGTGGGGATGGATTTGATACCAAAATTGGAGTGGGAATCGTCTTAGATAGATTGGGCGAAGTGTTCGAGCCTTGGGGAAAATGGAGAATAGGCTCGGGTGAAGGTGGGAGACTAGACGAATTAGGGGAAGAAAAAGAAGCTGGGGTATCATTGGTGTCACTAACATCATCAAATTGCTCACCCACTAGGTTATTCAGCACTTTTCCCGACCTCAACATAGTAACGACATTCACATTATGATTTTGTGAGTGGCCAGGATTCGGTAGGGGTTGAGATGGGAGTTTCCCTTTCTCTCTCGCACTCATTGCGGCGTTCAACTGTGTAATTTGGTTTTCTATTGATTTAATACTCTCACCATGGGAGGCGGAGTCTTTTTTATGGTATCAATAGAAGACTTCATATCAGCCGACATTTGAATGGAATGTTCCATAAACAAACCCAAAGTTTGTGCAAGTGAAGAGTTATCACTACCGGCCAATTGCGATGCAGAAGTGTTGGCCGGATTTTAAAAATTTTCTGATTGAAAGGGGTGCTGACTTTGTAGGTGTGGTTGCTATTGCTGTGGAGCAGGTCTTTGATAATTGCTTTGGAACTGGTTTTGATTTTGGGGATGGTTTTGGTTCGAAGCAAACTTAGGATGATTCCTCCATCCTTGATTATACGTGGAAGAATAAAGATTGTTTTTAGGTCGCTGCTGAAAAGCAGCATTAGTTTGCTCGTGGCCTTGAAACGGTGCATTCATAGGACATTCTTCCGTCAAGTGTGAAGGATCTGAACAGCAACCACAAACGGTCTTGGGAAGCGTTCCCTGATTTAGGGAGACTGGCGAGAATTTGTTCTCAATAGCGTCGAGTTTCTTCTGCATCGCTGCCATTTCGGCTTTTACATTGATGGAAATATCGAGCTGGTGAATACCTCCCATAGATGAAGGTGGTCTTACGCTTTTCCACTGCAAAGTGTTTTCTGCGAGGTCTTCCAGATATTTCCTAGCTTCACCATCATCTTTAGACATGAAATTGCATTGACAATTTGTTTCAAGCATCTGCTTCGTCGCTGGATTAATACCCTCATATATAATTCGGCACAAATCCCATCTTTGTTTTCCATGATGAGGACATTGGACAAGCAGATTCTTGAAACGTTCAAAGCACTTCCAAAATGGTTCATTGGGAAGCTGGGTAAACTGGTTGATCTCGCTCCTAACACGGGCAGTCTTAAGGTTTGGGTAAAACTTCTTAAGAAATGCTATTATGAATTCATCCCAATTAGTGATAGAGTGTGCGGCAGTATTATAAAGCCATTTTTTTGCCAAGTCGCACAAAGTGAATAGGAGAAGACGCAAGCGCATAGCATCCACAGTCAGTTGTGAAGTACACATCATCGCGCATACGTTTTCGAATTTAGTGATGAAAACGTAAGCGTTTTCAGACTCGAGCCCGTGAAATTTGGGCAACAGGTTGATGTAGTGGGGTTTAATTTCAAAATTATCCCCGTTGGCTGGTGGAATAGATAAACAAGTAGGAAGTGGACCACGGATAGGATAGCATCTCTCTTGGAGAGAGATGCGCGGTGGATTCTGCTGACTCACGGGTGGTAGCAGCGTAGTGTTATAATTTGATGGAGCACCGTCCATCTCGGTCGATGTGGTGGGTGGTGGGGAAAAAGAAGATGAAGAAGCACCGACTTTGGAGTCAATAGCAGGAACGCGGACAAGACGGGCACTAGAATCCCGTGTCCAGCCGAGCATGCACTAAGCGGGTTTAGTGCAAGTGGCAGCGTGTGTTTTTTTAAATATTGGTTTTTTTTGAAAAGTGTGTCGGACTTAGACAAATCACACAAAATGCACAAACAACCCTGAAACTAAGGTTACCTAGGTCAAGTCTCTAGACCGCTCCTAGACTTCCAAAGGACAAGCCGTAGGATCAATCCTCTACCACCTCTTTACTACTTTTGTGGCCAGATAAGTGTCAGGTAAGTGGGAGGTATCCGCTATACGAATCACCGAAAATAGAGGGCCTAATTAAGTAACCACTTGCCTTCGACACACTTGCCTAGGCACCACAAAAATAATGCGGATAAGCGATAAATTACCCACGACCTTCCTTTTCCTTAATGAGCGCGACAGTCCTTAGAGTCTTGTCTAGATATCTTTTAAATTAATGTAGGATTGATGCAGATGCTCGGTTTATGATTTGTGGGGCTTAGGAAGGGTGATAAAATCCCTACCTAATCTGGATTTGGTCTTTGCCCCTTAAAGTCCGTATTGAAATATGCAAAACAAACCAATCACAAAACTTTGCAAAAAAAATTTTTTGAGCGGCGATATTTTGCAAAGAATCCTGCAAAAAAGATATTTTATTGGATTTCAGAGGAGGGAGAAAGAGTTGAGAATCTTACCAGAGAAGTTTGGAACCCTAGATCTCCAATTGCGCCGCGCTTCCGCCGCTAATATGGCTTACCTGCCGCGGATCCGCCGCAAGGAAGAGACATCTGTTTATGAATTTTTTCTCTGTGTCCTTCTGTACTCCTCTGGATCTCGATGAATATCTCTGTATTTCTGTTTCCTTAAGTCTGTGACTCCAAAACTCCTTGCAAAATTCACACAATTCGTTAAATATACAATTTACAGTTTTTTTTTAATTATGATATAGGTCGAATAAGAATTCAACACAAATAGTAAGAATAAAAAAATTGCACACGTATCCCCGGCAACGGGGCCATTTGATTGATCTGTATTTAAGGAAGTGTTTGTAGAATAACCGCAATCAATAACGGTGTCACGCATAGCTAGACCGAGATGAGTACGGGTCGTTCTCAGGGAAACGTGGAACCTTTTATTCTTACTTTAGGCATGTTGAAAAAGAGAGGAAGAATAAAGAATGGTGAAGAATTGTTGTAGGATCTAGATCTACGTTAAACACAGATGCAAAATATAGATCTAGATTAACTACGGAGGTAAGTTTAATATTAAAATGGGGGTTATAGGGTTCATTGGGATTTAGTAGTTATGGATGATTAATTAAACATTACTCTTCTTATCCTTTAATAGATTTAAAACTAAAACGACAGTGATGCATGTAGATTAGGGTTTTTGGAGGGAAAAGGGTTCCCACTCTTAACCCTATCTTGGCATGGAACTCCGTTCATATCTAACCTTTACCAAAACAATTGTTAATCGAATCTCTAATCGCGGTCGAGACTAGCAACGAATTGGTAGCGCGCCCGATTAGGATTTTAACTATTCTTTTGATAAAGTTTATAAACTTTATAGGACTTAAAAAGAGTTTAAGGATCTTCATCATCCATTAACCTACCCTAATCCTACGAACCCTAACAAGTGGAGAATTACTCGTGCATGTTGGGAGAAGAAGAGATGGAGAGGGAAATCATATTAAAACTACAAAGAAATAGAATAAGAAAAACAACTACCTTTATTAATCAACAAAATTCATTTACACTTTGTTCCCTCAGAAAATGATTACAAAATGCTAGTTTTGATTCTCGATCTCTTCTAAGGAGGTAGATGAACCATTGATGATCAGCCTGGATGCGTGAGCCTGTCGCGGACTTCGTGATCTCTTCAGCTTGATGATTTTTCCAAAAGGCTCTCGGTCCTTATTTATAGTCCCAGAGCTAGAACACTAGCTTCCTAATTTGGAAGCCAGAGGTTAAGATCCTAGCAGAGAAATCCCAACTCCCAAATAGTCCAATACGCGGCGGATCCACGGCCAATAGGTGGGTTTTGCCGCGGATCCACGGCCTTATAAGGAGATCACTTGATTTGGTCTTTTGGGGCTTTATCGTTATGACACGTAGTGATCTTTTTAATCTCTAGAAATTGAAAATCTTTTCTACGTCACTGCCAGACTTGATTTCTTTAGTTTACTTTCTTAATTAGGCAGGTTTGTTCCAACAACTTTGATTTTCTTGATTTCAGCCCTGAAAATTCTGCACAGCAACTCAACAAATAATATTAGTAGAGTTTGTTTTATTGAGATATTAACTTAACCATTAAGAGTTGGTCAAAGGTATTTAATAAGGTAAGCATATTTAAATGGGCCAAATATTACATGGATATTATATACTTACTTTTTCCTACCAAATGTTAATTATAATAAATAAACACATGAAAATAGTATTTTTATAGATAAACACTCATATGTATCATATATTATAATGAACGCCTTTTATTATAAAGAAAAATGTCATATTAAATGTGCAGTTTTATCAACTGAACAGTTGCCAACTCGTGAATAGTAAATAACATATAAAGGTAATCATGGGTATGCACGTACTGCGATACTCTAACATGTGCAATCTAATAACATCTATATGATGAATTGGGTATGCAATAATCGTGCATAGTACTCTATCAGGTACTACAACTATATGATGCAATGCATAATAATGAATGCTGAGCATGAGATAAAATATCATCTACACGACTCATCCGTTCCCCACCGAAAGACGCGGGAAGACACGGTGAACGTCTTGCCTGAATTTCGGGGAAAATCTAATTGGTGCTATCGGTCCACCTCTCCGAAGATGCCAAGTTGATTTATAGCACCTTGTATCGAAGGTTTAAACGGATGCGGCCGATGTAGCAGACTTCGCCAGATTCCCCTCGTTTGAGGGGTTTTTGATTGTGGGGACGCTCTTCCCTGCAGGCGCAAGCCCCTGCAGTTAATTACGCTACCGCATCGCGGTAATAACTTTCTCCTTCTCCAGATGGTCATTTCGTGTCGTGGGTGTTTGTTTTGTTTTTGGTTGCCCGTGGATTGTATACGGAGACTAATTTATGTTGTCGCCCGTAGGGCGTGGATTATTCCAAATCCGTATCTTCTTAGATTTGGGTTTGGGGTTTGGGTTTAAGGATACGTTAGTCTAATTTGAGACTAAGATTAACTTAAACGTTTGTTAAGGATACATTAGTCTAATTTTAGACTAAGATCGACTCAACTTTCGTTAAGGACACGTTAGTCTAATTTTAGACTGAGATCAACTTAACGGGATCGTTTAGATCCAACAAAAGAGCTTTTGGACTCTATTGTTTAGTTTAGTGACATTACGGTCGATTACCAGTTTAAGGACATGGTAGTCCAAGGTTAAGGACATCATAGTCCGTGAGTTTAAGGACCCCATAATCCAAGGTTAAGGACATCATAGTCCATTGGCTTAAAGACCCCACAGTCCAAGGTTAAGGACATCATAGTCCATGGGCTTAAGGACCCCACAGTCCAGGTTAAGGACATCATAGTCCGTGGGCTTAAGGACCTCACAGTCCAGTTTAAAGACGTCATAGTCTATGAAATGTATGGTTGTCGGGACCCGTCACCTCTCTGAAGACGTTGAAGGATTACATCGACAGATATCAGAGGAGTAAAGAGATTTACCCTTGAACTGGTGTGAGTTGGTTAAAAGATCAATAGCCTAATTTCGGACTAAGATCTGTTAAATATTCATGAGCAGATAGGCTCAATTAAATATAAGTTGAGGACTTATGGCCAATCTTGGGCTAAGTCCAATAAACATTTTGTTTATTCTGGCTATTGAGCTTTTATTTAGGCTTGGCCCTTTTAATAATGTTGAGCATTGGATCTTGACACCTTTTTTGTCTTGTATTGAATGCAGAGCATTCATTAGAGCTCTGGCTCATTAAAGAACAATTTGTGTTCTGTCAGCGCAACCTATGGTGCACTAGGCGCTTTGCGCCAATGCAGTGCGCTTCTAACACGTAGCGCACATGTAAGGGACAAGTGTTGCGCTCTGCGCTAGGCGCCAGATGATGAGCGCAGATGCCTGTTAATGAGTGCTGAGCGCTGGTTTGTGAGCGCATTGCACTAGTTTAGTGGAGTACAGGTGAGTGACACATGGCGCGCTTGGCGCTGAGCGCCAGCCCATGAGCGCAGTGCGCTATTTTAGAAGCGCAAAGCGCAAGTTGCATACGTGGTTGACACGTGACGCATTTTGGCCATGAGCGCTGGTCCGCAGAAGCGCAGTTGAAGAGTGCAAGACACTTTTCAATAGCGCAAAGCGCATTTGATCAAATTTATGATCTGTGAACAAATTTATGTTCCTTTTAGAGGAAGCTTTGCCTCAAGTTTCAAGAACAATAGTTCTTATTTTTGAAAGGGCTTTGTCTTTGTAGATCAATGATCTGAGAATGAAGTAAATACTTCTTTGTTTTTATGATGAGATCTTTTGATCTCTTTTTATAAAAGTCCTTGGTCTTTTGTAGATCTATGATCTTTTAAGAAGACAATTCTTCTGTTTTAATGAGATGATTTCATCTCTTTGTTCAAGAATCATTCTTTTTACCTTAAAGAAATGATCTTCTTTCAAAAGCTTGCTCTCTTTCTTTTTTGAGTTTACTCAAAGTTTGTAGGGGGTTTCTCTCTCTCAGACTTGAAGTCTTGGGGCCTTTATATAGGGCAAATTGATTTATTGAATCGGTTAAAGAGATCTTTCTCTGATTGATTTGGGGATATTTCCCCACCGTTGGATTTTTGATCCTAAGGCTCCTGTTTTACATAAAACAATCTTCTTGTTTTTAACAAGATTGGAAAAATATTTCCATAACAGAATTTTAATTCTGATTAATTAATGATTTATCATTATTAGATCTTTTGATCTAACGGTGGGAAATTTTTAATTCTAGCGCTGGCGCACCCGTGTTTTTCACGTGGTGCGCTACTCAGAGTGAGGCGCACTTTGCACTAGCGCACCTACGTTTGACACGTGGCGCGCAGCGCAGAGCGCAGCGTAGCCTGCGCTAGCGCGCCCGTGTTTGACACGTGGCGAGCAGTGCGCCTAGCGCTGGATCTGAAGCGTTGCTTCAATTTTTGAATTTTGAATTTTAAAACAGAGCTTTGCTATGATTGGGGGTGCGCTGCCGAGGGCGCAGCGCACCTGGCGCTAGCGCATCTGTATTTGACACGTGGCGCGCAGTGCGCCTAGCGCTGAATCTGAAGCGTTGCTTCAATTTTTAAATTTTGAATTTTAAAACAGAGCTTTGCTCTGATTGGGGGAAACAAATGCCCCCCTACCATTGCGCTCATATGTCCCACACGTGAGTGCAACGGTGGTAGCTTTTACACCCTTGGATCAACTCAGAAGTTGAAGAAGCATTTCAATGCTTATAAATAGGACCTTTGGTCCCTTAGATGATTTCCATCTTCTTCTTTGAGAACTTTTATTCAGAGCATTGCTCTTCAGTTTAAGAACTTTCAAGAGTCAGAACTCTATCAAAACTTAGGTAAAGTTTAAGAATTTTTAAAAAACAAAATTAATGAATTAGGGTTGTACCCATTAACAGAGCCTTGCTCTTCATAGATCTTTGATCTAAAGAAAACCCATTTAGTGTTTCATTAATAGAGCTTTGCTCTCTAAAAGGATTTTACTTATGATTTTTTAATCCATTAATGGAGCTTTTCTCCTTTCAAATCATATAGAAGAACTCTTAAGAGTCTGTTCATGGATCTTGAAGATCAAAAATGAAATTTTTTTTTGATGGATCATCTTTTCAGAGTAGGGCTCTTCTTGAGGAATTTTATTCTTTCATCATTAGACTTTGACAGATGTCTGTCAAGTGAAGAGCGCTGCTCTCAATGGGAGTTTTACTCCTCTGCTCGAGGGATTTCTCATTTAATGAGAATCTCTTGAGGATATCCTCTTTTAATGATAGCCTCATCCAATGATGAGGCTGCTTTATTAATGATGAACTGTCATCTAGATTTTGTGGGTCCCCATTGGTCCCTTTTAACTGCATTGCAGTACGGTACAGATTTTAAAGTACCATGTGTCAGGATTTAAATTAAATTATAGCACTGACAGTTGACTTCTGTCCCTTTTTTGCAGGCGACATGTCCTTCGACCTCTCTTTCCCGTTTGTTTGTTCAGAGGGAGGATTCCCTGAGGCGCCTGTTAACCGAAAGGTTCTCGCGCTGATCAAAGACCACGACCCGGAACACAAAAATCTTGACCTGTGGGGTAGATGGTACGATCAGATTATCAGAGGCTGCCGGAGCTTTTCTTGTGCGATGCCTTCGGAGCTTATCTCGGCGATCCCGTATGCAGATGCACCCCCGGTGAACTATGCCGTGGAGGTGGTTAATTGGACTTCGGAGGGTCTCCTTCAGCCTTCGATCGCCGCCGTACCTATGTAGCCGCCGGCGGGTTTGGACATCCTAAGATGGTGTATATATCAGGGCGAGTCACGCCCTTGGGGACAGCCGTACAATGTAGGACTAACTCCCCGTCATCCGGCCGGGTATTTGCAGTGGGCTCGGTATATCTTATCGGCGAAGAAATCCCAGTTGATGAAACTCGGATTGTATCCCGCCGTTTACGCTTCTTTGTTTCAATATTCCACACACCCTACATGGTGGGTCAGGGCATTTCTGGAACAGTGGAACATTCCGACCCACACCTTCCTCCTATCAGATCGAGAAGTCTCCATTTCTTTGGAGGAGTTTGCAGAAGTCTCGGGTTTACCCGTTAGGGGGGAACATTATGAGGAATTGCTTCCCCCGGATGAGTATGTTTTTGCTACCAAATCCATGGTAATGGGTCTTACTCCCGAGAATGTTATTCAACACCAGTTTCCGAGCTTGATAAAGGTGTTGAATATGTATGAAAACCTCTCTCTCTCATCCGAAGGTCGTGGAGTTAATTTTACAGCTTTTATCGCTGATTTTCATCGCCTGGAAATATTGAAGGAAGAAGTTGACAAATTCGCCGGTCTTGACGACCCCTTCGGCTTGGGTTTAGGCAATCTTCCAGCGACGGAGGCGGATCAGAAGAGCTTCTTTCTACCTGATACCTCGGTCATCCCTTTTACAGAGTTGGCGGCTCCTGGGATTGACGAAGAAACGTTCTTTTTAGGGTTCCTTGGATTGTGGCTGAGTTGGTTCGCGCTTCCCATGCACCATCGCCGCATGAGACCGTCCGTCTTCTATCCTGGGCATCGAATGGTTGCCGGGATACAAGTGGCCGTGGGGATTGCTGGGTTAGCCCATATGTATCACGGCCTCAGCTTGGCAGCTGATACCACTGAGCCAGGGGTGCAGTCGGTAAATTTTCCGATGCATTATTTCACGTCATGGCTCGAGTTACACATGCTAGGCGTCTTTGGTATCCACAAGAGGACGGGTTTTTATGACAGGTGCAGGTTCCCTCGGATCATACGACTGGTCGGCGCCTCTATTATGACTCCGAGGCAACGGGAAGCTAGAGGCTTGCTTCTTCGCCCGCACACGGTTGGAGCTGGCATGTCCTTTACTGATAAAGTTTTGACCGTTGGCCAGGAATCGGGGAAAAGGGTGCTGCCCTTGCAGGACATATTTAAAGATGGGGTCTCCGTCTTGAAGGCTCGGGAGAATCTTCATCTGTACTCTATCCGGCCGGGCTTTCTTGTATTCAAGATGAATGACTCGGCTTTATTTATAAGGTATAACCCGCATCGCTTCGCCCAGCAGCTAAGCTACAATCAGGGCGTCCCACTCGAGGCTTTCTTGGCAGAACCGGCTGCCACTGAAGAGGGTACTTGGAGCGCACTTCATCATTTTATGCACCTGAACACAGGGTCTAACTTCTTCATCAGCGAACCGAGTTGTGTTCCACAAGCCCTGAACGTGTATGTGGCGTGGTACCAATATTCGATGGGTGCCATCATTAGGGAGGAAAAGTGATTACTGCTTGATCGTAAGGGCGCAGTGCCGGCTGGTGATCGAAATGTTCCTCTGAAGCGACGGAACATTGTTCATCCTTCCTTGAAAGAGGTCATTGCAGTTGAGTCCCCACATGTTCTAAGCCCTACGCGTGGGTTGCCCGCATCTAGCACGCCTGAAAAAGAGGTGGTCGTCGCGTCCTCCGAGTCGGTTGTAGGAAAAGAAATTAGTACTCGTCGTCCAAAAGCGCCTGCTAAATGCAAACTCGTGTTATCGGCCACTAGTGCTCGTCCTCAGAAGAAAAAGAAACAAGTACTTTCTTTGGACACCATATTAGGCTCGACGCCCCCTGCTCCGTCTAGCGAAGGCTTGAGCGAATATGGGACCAATGAGGGTTTATTCGGGACGCTCGATGATACCGATTTGGAGGTTGCCATCGAAGCTTCCAAACAGTCAGCCCTCTTCGAAAAAGAACCGGCCGCCCTTGCGCAGTCAGGTATACATTACCCTTATCTGTCTGCTGTTTATATATATATATATATATATATATATATATATATCATGCTTTGACTGACGCTTGCAGTTTTAACAGGTGCCTCCATAGAAGAAGCTATTGCTGCTTCGCTTAAAACCTTTGGAGAGGAGGAAAGGCTTCGCACCTCATTGCCAACAGAGGCTTCGCTTGAATGACCGATGATGGATACCGTAACGGTTCCGGAGGTAAAACCTATCTCTAGTGATAATATCTCCTTGCCAAAGGTTCTGAAGAAGTCTCCTCCCCCCGTCAAAACCGAGAAGCAGCCCAAAAAAGAGACGGCAAGGGGAAAGAAGCGATCTTCTGCAATCACTAGCTCTGGACCAAAGCGGGGGAAGAAGACCGTTACTAGTCCACCGAAAGACGTTCTTCTTTTTCCTGGTTCATCTGCCGAGGAAGCCGCACAATTGGCTGAGGCTATAAGACGCTCACAAGACGAATCCGAGAATGTAAGGATCCCGAAAAGGCCTTACCCTGCCATCATCTTTTATGAAGACCCTCCGTGGATACGGCGACTATTCATAGGCCCTCTGAAAGAATGGGGTGAAAGGGCTCTTAAGCAGACCGTCTCAGCCGACGCCGAGGATGCACTTTCATTGTGGACCGGTGGCCACGAGTCTACTCTCGAACCTCAGCGAGCATACCTCCTCTGGAAGGAGCGTCGGCTTGAACAAGCCATACTAGAAGCTCCCTTGCGCATCGGTATATTCATGTATCTCGTTGTAATATTTTGTATTGCTTGTATACATATATATATATATATATATATATATATATATATATCCTTATCCTCGTACAAACTTTGCAGGGACTTCGGCGATGGCAGAGGAGTTGAGTCCAAGTCGCGCCCTGACTATGGACTTCGCAGATATCCCCGATGAGGCACTAATTAGTGTGGAGGGGGTTGACGCAGTTGTTGCTCCTGCGATGGAGCTTCCCTTGGTGATTCATGCTCCCCAGGTGATTGCTCCTCCGGAAGAGGCATCTTTAATGGCCACGGATTCAACGGGTCTCTCTGGGGATGGCCCGGAGACTGCGGGACAGGTAGTCAAGGCCACCGTCCTTCCATTGGAGCCTATAGCGATGGTTACTGCTTCTCCACCAGAATTTACTATACCGGCCCACATCACTGATGATGTGGTCGGGAGCACAGAGGAGGGTGAAGCAGTCGCTGTATCCAGTGATGCCTTTGTTGTGGTCTCGACCGGTGACTTACCAGGTAAATTTTAGGTTATTGCTTTCTATTTTATTCTGCAATCCCTTTTCTACTTTTTCTGACAGTACTTTTGTTTTGAATGCAGCTGCGGTGGGCGTTGAGGTTGTGCCACCCGAGAAAGCGCCACCAGTTACCGCTTTGACGGTGACCACTCCTCTACCTTCTCTCGTAGTATCTCAGATGTTGGAAGGTGCGGATTCGTGACCCATCAGTATTATTTTTAGGCTGTATATATTATGTACTGACGTTGCATTACTGCGTCCTTACAGGAGTCCTTTTTGATCACCTGTATCAGGTGCTGCACCCACACTTCTCTTTCCAGTCAAAGATTAATCCGCCTACTGGTGTCGGTGGGTATCTATTCTAAACGACGTCCTTTCTTTAACGGGAAGTCACATTATTTCTAATTCTTCTTTGTATTTCTTGTAGCCTTACAAATTGAAGGAGCAGACAAGGCTATCGTTGCGCCACCGGAACTCCCAGCTTTGCCCCCTGTTGCAGCCGTAATAGACTCTTTTGTTCGTATATATTTTTATTTCTTAAGCTGAAATCTGATTGTGATTTGTTTTGTAGCGGTCATATCGATTCCTGCCCCCTTCGAGTCTCGAATCATAATGCCAGCAGGCCCCTTTTCTCGACGTGCATCCTCGAAAGGCACCGCGAATAGTCTGCACATGTTGAGCGACTACATTGAGGAGCTTGACGCGGAGACTTCCACATTCGCTGCGGATTTTGCCGCGGAGGTTAACCCTATGCTGGCGACACTCGTGAACTTTCATAGTGAGGGCATCGTTGAGTCTTGTGTTGATCACTGTAGGAAGATTGAGGCTTGCCTGTGTGAGCTTGAGCTTAGGCGTCCTGCTCCTGAGATTCTGGCCGTGAACTCCCAGTGGGCTGCGTGGGTTGAGCAAAGTACCCTTTTCCTTCATCATTTCGAACAAGAGGCGATCCTCAGGCAAAAGGAACGTGAGGCGACTTCCACTGAGTCTGTCCAATTGCGAGCCCAGGTCGAAGCGAACGTCGAGCAACTGAGAGCTGTTTTTGACACCTTGCAGCAATGTATCTCGGACGGGCTTGTGTTGAGGCAGAAGCTCGACTCTATCGAGCGGGTTACGCAGAGTCACGAAGATACCTAACGGGAAATCGATGAGAAGATTTCACCATGCTTGCATCAAAGGGCTTGAATTGAAGCGGAGCTGGCCGTGGCGGCTGACCTTGAAAAAGAGTTGAGAGGAGTGCGTGAGCAACTGGCTGCCTTATTGAAAACGCCTCCTTCTCAGTAGCTGCCTTTGTATCAATTAAACACTTGTAATATTTGAATAACATGTATCCATTTTTTATTCTTTTATATGATGTATCTTACATTCAATTGAGCTCATGAATAAAGACACCTTTTTCTTATCTCCCACTGTCGTTTTCTTCTCTTTGTTGTGTTGTTGGTATGTTACTCTGGTAAGTGTGTTATGTAGATAATAAAGAACATTTCTCCTTAAACTCTCCGAGAGGTAGTGATGGCTTAAGAAGCAGGTTCAGATCTGCTACTTAAGGCTTTTCAACTTCATGAGCCGTGAGGGTCTCATAAAGACTTTTCTCCCTACGAGTCGAAAGGATCTCATTGGTGTATTTTCTCCTTAGGAATCGTGAGGGTTCCTAAGCGCGTTTTCTCCTGAGAGTCGTAAGGATCTCACAAGAGAATTTTCCCTCTTACAAGTCGAGAGGACTCGTAAGCGGTTGTGTCACGACCCGAAAGTACGGAACATGACTGGCACTTAGATTACGAGACGTCTAAAGGCGTAATGTAACCTAAGTCAGCCAAAGCCCAGAAAAATCTAAACCAAAATCAAAAGAGTGAAGGAAACCTTTCATGAAAACAACTTTGAAATCAATTAAGTTGCATTGAACCCTTTTTAAAAACATCAAAAATTTTCGAAAATTTCGGCAGAGTCTCCTTTGTAAATATTATCCCCTAAAATGGGTACAACAAGATATATAAACCTGTAATAACAAAATGGCGTCCCCAAGCGGGAGCTAGCTCTTTGCCCAAGGCGGATCACAACCACACGCAATATATATGTAATATCAAGAAAAAGAGCATAAAGAAATGTAAAATACAAGAAAACACAACGTCGGCTCAAGTGAGCTCGGCCCAAAAGAAACCACATATACAAAAATCTCTCAATCTCATCACTAGGTCGTATATACAAATAAGAAGTGGTAGATGGAGAATACTAGATACAATGGTAATACAAAAAAAAAGATAAAAGTGTTCTCGTAACCCACCTACGAGCAATGTCGCGAGTCTGGGCAAAAGAAGCCAACAATAGATAAGCCCGCCGCTACAAGGCTGACGGGTCTGACCTGCAAGAGATTGTGGCACAACGGGGGTGAGTTGCCAGCTCGTGAGTAGCAAGTAACATCTAGTAAGGCTATCGTAAGAATGCACGCAAATGCGTCACAACATGTATGTTTAGATGTGATGTAATGCCTCTAGTATGCATGCACATGTATGCAATATCAATACGAAGTCTTTAAGTGTTTTAAAATGCTATAAGCTCTGCATTCTTAACTTTAGAAAAAAAGAATATCTGTGCAATAGCTAAGTACCATCATGAAATCATTTGAAAACCGTGTCAAACATCGACACCAAATATGGAAATATATCTGTCTCAATGTCTCACTGTACCAATGTCTCAATACATCGGGCTCCTGTTAGTTATGTATATGCCCTAGAGGCCATTGTTGTACATATGATGTATATTATGATGGATGCTTGGATATATATAGAGAGGACTTTCTTGCTCGTCATGAAAGTATGCTATTTGGTTTCACTTTATCTTAACATGTTGACTTGTATTGGTTTACGGTCTTTCTCTCACATATTGATAAAGCCCTTAGGATCTGTACTCGACTACTGGGATTATGATGAGATCATACTAGTTGGGCCACGGTAGTCAATGAGTACATCCTATAAATGTTCCTAGTCGAGGGTATATCGAGACGGGGCATCGATACACCAGAGTAGACTAGCGTATACGCATCTTGACCCATATGATGGGCGATGGATGATCCCATATCCATCGGTGTTTGACATCAAGGATGGTGTACGGGTGCTCAGTGGAGACTGGGTACACTAGACGGACTCGCAAAGAACTCCCAGATAGTGATATACCACACGTCAAATGGCAGTTCTCCGATGACACTGGTACAGGGTAGTCTGTAGACCCGAGATCGTCATAGAGTCTTGTCTGATTCCCACTGTGCTTTGATTTCCACCTTACCACGTCCAAGAGGGCGTGCAAAACGGTGGCTTTTGGGTACAGTCCCGAATCACATGGAGGCAATGAGCGATAGAAAGGGATTCGTCTCTCCCGGTATAGGGAGTTGATGTTGTGCTGTGTTCGATTGGCTATAACTGGAAGTCCCTGGCCAGGGCTGATATAGAGATATACCGGTAAGTGTTACCAGTAGTTTCTCAACCTGTTATGAGCCTCACATCGACGCAACTTATCGGTTACTGGGGTCTGACGTATACCACCCCTAGACTTGATATGCGACATATCAGACGAACAGACCGGACTGTAAGGGAGTGTTACCGATTGGATTCACAGGAGAACGGACAGGCTAGCTTGTTGATCTTCTGATTGCTCAATACCAGGATGGCTGTTACGTTTAGCTGACCGCTTGCAGCTTGTGGGTGTTTGATATGATCATCACCTGCTACCGGCGTATTGACGATTCTTTAGAGTCCTACACAGAGGTTTCTTGGCTCAGGCAAAACGGAGTAGAGGCACATATGTGATATGTGCAGGACCGAGGATAATGCGATATGTGATACCGTATTATATTCTCGCGATATTTAGATATGAACCGGGACATCGGATCAAGTGATGATTCGATGAATCGGTACATGATATATTAGTCAGTTATATTCGATATAGCCGGATCGTCGGATCAAGTGTTGATTCAATGATTTAATGTATAATGATATATATGATATATTGTATTACATTATCTAATATTGGCTCGCTTTATTATTTCATTTTCTCACCGGATTAATACATTGATATATGTGCGATATATGTTAATTGTATTATTTTCTTTTGTTGCAAATATATAATATGTGTGTGATATATATTATTGTGACATGATATGATTTATTATGAAACATGTTTAGGGATGATAAAAAGAGATTAGGGTTTGATTAGGGTTAGCTCCTTCTTGTTCATTCTAGAAGGATTTTATTTTGTCTTGGTTAAGATATTATGGTTGATACTTATCCATGACTCATTCTTAACCTAACCAAACCCTAGCTCTAGTTTATTCTCTACATAGGTTAAGCCTCTCATCCTTGACCATGGTTCCATAATAAATCATATATTCTTATCTACTATTCATCACAAAAGGAATTATCTCACTATTCTTCATCTTCTTTTCTTTTGAGTTTTTGAGAGAGCTCACTTGTGATTTCTTTTGTGATGATTTCTTGTGAGAAAATGATATAAAAAGAAAGCATAAATACTACTCCATCATCCTCATCTAATCTAGCCCATTAGATTAGGGTGTTCACCTCATTAGAGTGAGAGAGCTTGAGTTATAGCAAATTCGATGTAGATCATCGGAGAAGCGGAACACTACAAGCTAGCATGGATCGTTCGAGTCGTGGAGCCTCTCTTGAGTCCGGTAGATCGTGGATCGTGGCAAAGGGACTTCTACTCGGAGCTCGTGAAGTAAAGGAGCGGACTACAAAGGTTGTAATCGCTCACACTTTGTAGTAAAGATGTTTACTTGCATGTTAAACCCTAATAATCTAGCAAAGATCCCAGCTTTGGGTTGTTCGGCACATCTAAAATTTTATTCGGGCATGTTTGATGCTTTATGAACCTTCACTAGAGTGCCTAGGAACCCTACAGTGGTATCAGAGCCTAGCTAGAGCATTAGGCGACGTGTTTACGAAGTTAAAACTCCGATCGAACCCGAACCGACAAAATAAAACCGCTCTCTGGACTTTTTCTAAAAACTGGGATTTTTCTGAATTAAAAATACCTAAAAAATCAGCAGGTAAATTCAAGAATATGTGTGAAAAGCGATGACGTCATCCCTACAGAGAGCCACGGAACCGCAGCCGTACCTTGCTTGGGCCGCGGATCCGCGGCACTGCTGTTTGAAAAGACACTTCTGTTTTCACAGTAATTCTTTTTGCTGCTTTTATATTTTCATGGTATTTTTTATTCTGACTGAAGTTTTGAATATTCTGGGGTTTATTTTGTAATCGTAGATTCGATTGGAATATTTAAATTCGTTATTATTTCCAGATATTTAGAAACTGTTAAAATGTTCGAACGGATATCATTAACTCAATTTTTCCCGGCACGAAAAACATTCAAGTGTTGAATTTTTCTCGGGTTTAAATCTTTCGGAAAAACGTTCATGTGACGCGATGGACCCTCTAGAAGAAACAAACCTTAACTCGATTATGTGACCGTCTTGAACTGCCTTTTGAACCTTCGGGTTTGGGGCAGTGCGGCGTGCCACATGTGAGGCGTTGGCTTGACGCTTCTACGGCTGGACCGTTGCTACTGTGACGTATTCTGGAACTTTTGAACTCCGCTCAAGTGTTGAGCTATTTAGGAAATCTTGGGTATTTGATTATTCGATCCGAAAGTTTAATACTGTCTATTTATTTGGAATGTGATACAATATGTGGAATTCATAGAGTTAGGCATGAAATGCGAAGTATGTGATATTTCGGATTTACGATGTCTAAAGTGATTGTGGATTCCAAATATTGTAGTTTTACAATTTCTTTTCTGTGACCGTAAGTGTAGTATGTAGTTGTATTGCCGGTTTCCGTTGCTATACGACAACGACGATCGGTGTATGCATACTTACTTACGTTGATGATATATGATATTATGTGTTGCTGTGATATGTTATATTGGATCGTCGTGTTCTGAATAGCCGGGGGTTTTATGTGAGATGAGGGTTTTTATTTTCATTCATGTAAAATTCATTTGTATGTAATATTCTTTTATTGGAGCACTTCCGGGATGAGGTTGATGTCACTATTGTATATTATTTACTTTTCCGCATTAGGTAGACCCAAGGAGGGGAGCACAAGTAACCGGGTTCTAGGGTCCAGTGGAAGGCCATCTCGAGGAGTCGAGACCGGGTCTCCTAACCCTAGAATTGGTAGTGTTACTTGCCGCTCTCGTAGGGGTCTAGGGATGTGGGTTTGGCTATTCATCACGACCGTGGAATCCGTGTTTTATACAGGCTCGTATTGAAAACACGGGCGTCCTAGTATATCCAATATTTCATATATGTTCTTCTGCTGCAATGTTCTGTGATGAGATCATATTACTGCCTGAGACGAATGCTAACACTATATATATATATATATATATATATATATGCTGATATATAAATATTACTGCTTTCGTTTCTTCTGTGATGCTTAGGAAGCATAAGCTGATGGGATTTTATTAATGAGATTAATAAAAAGAAAAGAAACCTAAAAGATGTTGTAGAATAAAAACTTTATAAAAAAGGTAGCTACAGTCTTGCTTTGCATAGTGGTATATATGATATACTCTGCACCTTATTCGATGAGGAAAAAGCCGAGATCCCTTCACCGGGAGTGACCCCTTTAGCGAAACTGGAAGATGCTACAAAACTCGGTTTGTGTTTTGATTTCTTTTAGAGTTTTGCTTTGCACAGTGATATATATGATATGTCCTGTACCTTATTCGATGAGGAAAGAGCCGAGATCCCTTCACCAGGAGTGACCACTTTAGCAAAACTAATGAAAGCCTAAAAAATACTCCATTTCAAAATTTCACATGATTCTACGACGATATCAAGTTCATTACGCTCATGGTTTTCTAAAAAACCTGCGTAGCCCTCCGTCATTTCAGATAAAGACTAGTTAGTATTCGTGCTACGTTTGTTGACTATGTTAAGGTGTAGTGTGCGGTAGCTAATTAGTACTTATCTGCTAAAACATGAGATGTGATTGGATTATGGTAGTTGTACGACTTTGTTGACTATGTTAAGGGTCGTGCAGGTGGGTTTAATTCAATAGGGAAATGACGGGTTGAACTTGGCTAGCAATTATGATTTGTTGACTATATTAAGCTCATAAATTGCTAGGGGCAAAATATTATCGGGAATTTCAAGTGTTGAAATTTGCAATGAGATTGCATACCTCCTATGAGATAGTTAGATCCCGATACCCACTGCGAGTAAGAGTTACTCCTGGGAGAGTTTTACACAGGACAATTAGCCGATCAAGTAGGTGTCTAGAAAAGTGTTAACGGGGTTACGCCTCTGGGAAAATGAGGTTTACTTTAATTAGGTCCGTGCGAAAGCACGGGGAACCTCCCTCAAGTATCGATACTGATCTCGCTGAAAGATTGACGAAATTGTAGGGTGTAATTAATCCCGGCTAATCTTACCTTTTAGGGTTTGAAGGAAGATTTGATAAAAACAGTGGGAGACATCCTGATTAGATAAGATAATAACCAATCTAATCTTGCAAGAGCATACGCTAAAGTGTTTTCTTCTCTCTCTCTCTAGGTAGCGACCATGTCAGGCCATAATCAAGATAATAATATAGATGTATTGACTGAACCCGCTTATTATACTAAGCAGGGGAACGTTGGACCCGTTCTTTCTTATAAGAGTTATAAGACTGAACAGGAAACAGCAGAATATCTGGATTCTCACACCGCCCAAAAGAACATGCATGTTGATGCATCTTCTTCAGGTGTGTTAGTTATTGAGAACTGTTTCTCAGTTCACCCTACGTCCTGGGTATTAGATACCGGATCAGGATCCCACATATGTAAATTGTTACATGGGCTACGTAAAGGTAGAGAACTGGGAAAAGGTGATCATTCCGTTCAAGTAGGAAACGGTGCAAGTATTGCAGCCAAAGCAGTTGGCGAATATCACATTGTATTGCCAAGTCGTAATACACTGATTCTAAATGAGTGCTATTATATACCGAACATGATGTGCAACATTATATCAGTTTCTTTATTAAGTAACGAAGGATATAATTTTGTAGTAAAGGATAATGTTATGAACATATTTCTAGATCAAAAGTTGATTGCATCAGGCTCGTTACATAATGGCATATTCATTCTAAATCAGAATGCAATCCTCAATATACAAAACACACACAAGAGGAAAAGTTCAGAAATGAACGAATCCTTCTTATGGCTTTGTAGACTTTGTCATATCAATGCGACACGACTGGCTAAGTTACATAAAGATGGATATTTGAATCCGTTCGAATTATCATCTTATGATACTTGCCATTCATTTCTCAAAGGAAAAATGACCAAAGCTCCGTTTAGTGGACACGGAGAAAGAGTTACGGAACTCTTAGGACTGGTACATAGTGATATATGCGGTCACATGTCTACGCATGCCAGGAATGGTTCTTCCTACTTCATTACATTCACTGATGATCTCTCTAGATTCGGACATGTGTTCCTGATGAAACACAAGTCTGAAGCTTTTGAGAAATTCAAAGAATATAAGCACGAAGTAGAGAATTAAACGGGCAAAAGTATCAAGATTTTTCGATCTGATCGAGGAGGTGAATACTTAAGCAATGAGTTCCTAGATTATCTAAAAGAGAACGGGATTCTCTCTCAGCTTACTCCTCCTTATACACCACAGCACAACGGTGTATCAGAACGGAGGAATCGCATCCTATTAGATATGGTGCGCTCTATGATGAGCGAGGCTGAGTTGCCTATTTCCTTCTGGGGTTATGCGCTTGAGACAGCAGCATACCTATTGAATCAAGTTCCATCTAAATCTATACCTACCACACCATATGAGATATGGAGTGGGAAGATACCATATTTTAAACGAGTTAAGATATGGGGTTGTCCGGCCTATGTCAAAAAGCAAAATCTAAACAAACTCGAGGCACGGTCAGTTCTTTGCAAGTTTGTGGGATATCCTAAAAATTCCCAAGGATATTTTTTCTACCATGCTGAAGAACAAAAAGTGTTTGTTTCTCAATATGCCACCTTTTTGGAAAATGAATTTCTTGCAAAAGAAATTAGTGGCAAAGAGGTAGAGCTGGAAGAGGTTCCAGAAACACAAACTGCAACTGAAGATTTAGTAGAACCAGAGGATTCAGTAGTACCTGACGAACCCCAGCCTCTCCGCCGATCTAATAGGGTTTCTCGTCCACCTGAGAGATACTACGGTTTTCTCATTGATGGAGGAAGCAAGGATTGCATCATGGAAGATGATGACCCAACTAGTTTCGAGCGGGCCATCACGAGTGGTTACTCTGTGAAATGGCTGGATGCAATGCGATCTGAGATGGAATCCATGTACACCAATAAAGCATGGACTTTGGAAAATGCTCCTGAAGGGGTAAAACCTATTGGGAGCAAGTTGATTTTTAAAAAGAAATTTGGTATAGATGGAAAAGTTGAGACTTTCAAAGCTAGACTTGTAGCAAAGGGTTTTCGTCAACGACCAGGTGTGGATTATGACGAAACTTTTTCTCCAGTGGCTAAACTTAAGTCCATCCGGATCTTACTTGCCACTGCTGCATACCATGACTACGAAATCTGGCAAATGGATGTTAAGACCGCCTTTCTAAATGGTGATTTAGAAGAGTGCGTGTACATGACTCAGCCAGAGGGCTTCGTAGATAGTGGGAGCAGCGGAAAGGTGTGCAAACTACTTAAATCCATTTATGGGTTAAAGCAAACATCGCGGAGTTGGAACATCTTTTTTGATGTCGTAGTCAAAGAGTTTGACTTCATCAAAAATATAGATGAACCTTGTATCTATAAAAAGGTAGCAGAGAGTAAGGTTGTCTTCCTCGTATTGTACGTGGATGACATACTCTTGATAGGAAATGATATTCTTATGCTGCAATCAGTCAAGCTCTTCTTGTCACAAAGATTCTAAATGAAAGATCTAGGTGATGCCTCCTGTATATTGGGAATAATGATCTATAGAGATAGATCTAAACGGATACTGGGATTGTCCTAATCCAGGTACATTGACACCATACTAAAGAGGTTTAGATAGAAGAATCCAAGCATGGGAACTTGCCCACGATCTCTGGAGTCACTCTCTCCAAAGAGATGTCTCCCAAGACTGATTTGGAGAGAGCTCACATGCTAGGGATACCCTATGCTTCGGCAGTAGGCTCTATCATGTATGCGATGCTATGCACTAGACCCGATGTAGCATACTCACTCAGTGTAGTGAGTCGGTATCAAGCAGATCCTGGAGAGAGTCACTGGACAGCTGTGAAGAACATTCTCAAGTACTTGCGAAGGACTAGAGACATGTTCTTGGTGTATGGTAACGGAGAACTCCGGGTGGAGTCCTTTACCGATTCCATCTTCCAAAGTGATAAGGACGGCTCTAAGTCGCACTCGGGATTTGTCTTTACCCTCAATGGAGGGGCGGTATGTTAGAATAGTTCCAAACAGGATACCGTTGCAGACTCGACGATGGAGGCTGAATACATCGCTGCCAACGATGCTGCCAAAGAGGCTGTCTGGATGAAGAAGTTCATTAGTGAACTTGGTGTGGTTCCATCCATTGAGCATCCAATACCTCTGTATTGCGATAAGAATGGAGCTGTGGCTTTGGCCAAGGAACTCAGGTCCCATCAGAAGTCCAGACATATTCTGAGGCAGTATCACCTGATCAGGGAGATAGTTGATCGCCGGGAGATCGAGATCAGGAGAGTAGATACGAAGAACAACACTGCGGATCCACTCACGAAGGCCATTCCCCAGATACAGTTTGAAAGATTATTCGGGATGATAGGTATGAGATACTACAGCATCTGGCCTTAGTGCAAGTGGGAGATTGTTAGTTATGTATATGCCCTAGAAGCCCTTGTTGTAGATATGATGTATATGATGATGGATGCTTGGATATATACAGAGAGCAATTTCTTGCTCGTTATGATAGTATGCTATTTGGTTTCACTTTATCTTAACATGTTGACTTGTATTGGTTTACTGTCTTTCTATCATATGTTGATAAAGCCCTTAGGATCTGTACTCGACTACTGGGATTATGATGAGATCATACTAGTGGGGCCACGGTAGTCAATGAGTACATCCTATAAATGTTCCTAGTCGAGGGTATATCGAGACGGGGCATCGATACACCAGAGTAGACTAGCGTATACGCATCTTGACCCATATGATGGGCGATGGATGATCCCATATCCATCGGTGTTTGACATCAAGGATGGTGTACGGGAGCTCAGTGGAGATTGGGTATACTGGACGGACTCGCCGAGAACTCCCAGATGGTGATATACCACACGTCAGATGGCAATTCTCTGGTGACACTGGTACAGGGTAGTCCGTAGACCCGAGATCATCACAGAGTCTTGTGTGATTCCCACTGTGCTTTGATTTCCACCTTACCACGTCCAAGAGGGCGTGCGAAACGGTGGCTTTTGGGTACAGTCCCGAATCACATGGAGGCAATGAGCGATAGGAGGGGATTCATCTCTCCCGGTATAGGGAGTTGATGTTGTGTTGTGTTCGATTGGCTATAACTGGAAGTCCCTGGCCAGGGCTGATATAGAGATATACTGGTAATTGTTACCAGTAGTTTCTCGACCTGTTATGAGCCTCACATCGACACGACTTATCGGTTACTGGGGTCTGACGTATACCACCGCTAGACTTGATATGCGACATATCAGACGAACAGACCGGACTGTAAGGGAGTGTTACTGATTGGATTCATAGGAGAACGGACAGGCTAGCTTGTTGATCTTCTGATCGCTCAATACCTGGGTAGCTGTTACGTTTAGCTGACCGCTTGCAGCTTGTGGGTGTTTGATATGATCATCACCTGCTATCGGCGTATTGACGATTCTTTAGAGTCCTACACAGAGTTTCTTGGCTCAGGCAAAACGGAGTAGAGGCACATATGTGATATGTGCAGGACCGAGGATAATGCGATATGTGATACCGTATTATATTCTCGTGATATTTAGATATGAACCGGGACATCGGATCAAGTGTTGATTCGATGAATCGGTACATGATATATTAGTCGGTTATATTCGATATAGCCGGATCGTCGGATCAAGTGTTGATTCGATGATCTAATGTATAATAATATATATGATATATTGTATTATATTATCTAATATTGGCTCGCTTTATTATTTCATTTTCTCACCGGATTAATACATTGATATATATGCGATATATTTTAATTGTATTATTTTCTTTTGTTGCAAATATATAATATATATGTGATATATATTATCGTGACATGATATGATTTATTATGAAACATGTTTAGGGATGATAAAAAGAGATTAGGTTTTGTTTAGGGTTAGCTCCTTCTTGTTCATTATAGAAGGATTTTATTTTGTCTTGGTTAAGATATTATGGTTGATACTTATCCATGACTCATTCTTAACCTAACCAAACCCTAGCTCTAGTTTATTCTCTACATAGGTTAAGCCTCTCATCCTTGACCATGGTTCCATAATAAATCATATATTCTTATCTACTATTCATTACAAAAGGAATTATCTCATTATTCTTCATCTTCTTCTCTCTTGAGTTTTTGAGAGAGCTTACTAGTGATTTCTTTTGTGATGATTTCTTGTCTGAAAATGATATAAAAAGAAAGCATAAATACTACTCCATCATCCTCATCTAATCTTGCCCATTAGATTAAGGTGTTCACCTCATTAGAGTGAGAGAGCTTGAGTTATAGCAACTTCGACGTAGATCATCGGAGAAGCGGAACACTACAAGCTAGCATGGATCGTTTGAGTGGTGGAGCCTCTCTTGCGTCCGGAAGATCGTGGATCGCGGCAAAGGGACTTCTACTAAGAGCTTGTGAAGCGAAGGAGCGGACTACAAAGGTTGTAATCCCTCACACTTAGTAGTAAAGATGTTTACTTGCTTGTTAAACCCTAATAATCTAGCAAAGATCCCGGCTTTGGGTTGTTCGGCACATATAAAATTTTATTCGGGCATGTTTGATGCTTTATGAACCTTCACAAGAGTGCCTAGGAACCCTACAGCTCCGTCAGTCCGGATCGGCCCATATCATCAAATCTCACGACAACGGTCGGTATCCTCCGGATATCTACCGCGCCAGACATCACCGGTATGTAGTCTTCCCCTGCCAAGCTCATCGTCTACAACTCGATCTTCTTGCCCCGGTTACCATAACGGGCCCACTATGTACCCTAGACGGTTCATCCACTCCTCGAATCGGGTCTCGAAATCCAACATAAAACAAGAAAACTCATGGTGGACGACACATACATCACGAGAAAACCGCAACTTTGTTTTAAAAATGATAATAATAATCTTTTTTTAAATTCTTGCGGTTTTCCCCAAAATCTAGAAATCGCAGCAATACTGAAATCCTCAAGAAAATCATAATGCCCAACATGTTTTATATGATAAATGCTTATGATATCAAGGTATGCGATGTGATTTGTGGCTAGAAATTTATGTAAGTATGATGATGATGCGAGGTATATACATGCTATGCGATTTCATATATCGTGTATAATGCAAATGGTGATACTAAACTAAACAGGTCCTACAGTGCTCGTGGCATGGCAATTACCAAAGGCGTGTGTGTCACATGAATAGTGCGCGTGCAACAGGAGCCAATGGTAATGGTGTACGTGTCCTGCGAGGTGATATCACACATGTGTATATGAATTGTTGGAGATAGTGCCCTCAGAGTCAATTATTAGGTCACAGGTACGTGATTGCAATGATTGATGGAGGACCTATCCCGGTAGGACAGTCTTACTCGAGATGATAGTATGCTATCTGGTTTACCTTTATCATCGTGTACTGTTTTAGGTGACCTGACAAGTTGCTATTACACGTTGGTAGAGCCCCTAGGATTCTTGCTTGACCACCAGCAGTATGAGGGCGATCATATAAGTGGGAGCTGGGGTCTATAAGCATATCCTTAAATGGTCCCTAGTCGTGTGAGTTTCGAGACAGGGCATCGATACTCCAGAGTAGACTAGTGTATACAGTCGAGACCCCGACGAGGGGCGGTGGCCGGTCTCACAAGCCACTGGTGTCAGTTGGATCACCTAAGATGTATACAGGTGCTCATTGGGTTATCAGTACACCGGACAGGACTCGCCGGGAACATGCTAGTTGGTCATATACCAGACGTCAGATGGCAGTTCCCTGGTGACATGTGTACAGGTTAGTTCATCGACCTGGGGATCGTCATTTGTCTCGTGTGAGTTCCCACTGTACTTTGATTACTACCCTACCACGGCTCAAAGGAGTCATGCAAACAGGTTTTAGTTGGGTACAGTCCCGAGCCACATGGAGGCAGTGAGCGTATCTTCAGGGGTTCGTCTCTCCCGGTATTGGGGGTGAGGTCGCGCTGTGTCTAGGAGAGCCATTACACGAAGCCCTCGGCCGAGGCAAGGAGATTTACTGGTAGGTATTCCAGTAGTATCTCAGGGTGTTCTGGGCTACACTCCGACACGACTTGTACCGCTTTTGGGGGTCTGACTTTTACCAACCCCCTAGGCCCGCCATGCGATGCTCATAGACGAACGGACCGGACTGTACGGATATTGTCACTGATAGGCTCAGTAGGGTTGTCAGGCTGAGTTCGCTCACAGACGTCCCTTTTAGTCAATACCTGGTAGCCCGTTACGTATTGGCTTATACCTCTGACGTGCTAGTGGTTAAATCCACAACCAAGATGTTGATGAGTCTTTAGAGTCCCCCACATTCAGTTACTCAGCTTTCGGGCGAAAGGTTGTAGAGGCCGTATGGAGATATCGCAAGGTCCGATCAGATACGTGCGGTATTGCACGGATCAGGATCGGACAGTTTGTACTACAGGCCGTATGATTATATAGCAGGGTTCGATCAGATACGTGCGGCATTGCACGGATCAGGATCGAACAGATATTACTAGCCGGTTTTGGTATAAGCTGGATTCTAGTATAGTACAGTGGAGATTTTGTCTCATTGCAGTTGTATTTCGGTCGGAATACAAATGCGGGTGTGTATGCACAGTATCGGGGTTTTCCTGTAATTTATTACGGGACCAGTTTTATGGAGTTGCCAGTTTGCTTTTCGTTTCGGCCGATTTCCTTTGTATCGTTCATTGGCCGAAGATTGGTGGAGGAGGGCTTATTTGCATTGTTGCAAATAAGTGTGTGTGGAAGGGGTTCTTTGCATCTTATTGCTTCATGATGGTTTCATGATGGAGCCCATCCCTTGACTTCTTGACTTCTTCACGATGGCTTGACTATTTGGAGTCATCATGGTTGTTTTGGAGTGTTTGTTTTTGTTTGTGATGATTTTGTTTCAATCATCACTCTTTATCCATGCTTGCATGATAGCTCACCCACTCCCTTGACTTTCTCTCCATTTTCACCCTTCATATTGGCATGGACCGGCCATTCCTGGGGATGGGAATTGATTCATTTTTGGTGTGGCATTTTGTTTCTCATGTTTGCTAGAAAAGCCCTCTAGTTCATTTCCTAAAGTTGCTCTCTTTTCTTCCACCAAAATGGCAAAGCTCCAAAACCCCAAATGAGACTTCTTCACTACACATTCTACAGCATATCTTGGGCACGTCGACTAGCCAGCTTCGTGCCCGAGTTGCCTCGGCATTGAGGTGGGAGCCCGTAAAAGAAGTAGGCGATGTGGTGCACTTCCGGCGTCGAGGTGGAGACCGGAGCTTCCGCAGGAGATTGGGACGATGACGAGAAGACCGGAGGACTTGGATCGTCGGTATATCTCTTTCCCATCTTATAGTTAGCTAGGACTAGTTAATGGTTCGATCCGGGTATTAGTGCGCGGCGGTTTGCCAGTTCAAGAAAATTAAAGTTTATCACCGCTTCCGCATTTGGCCGTCGGATTGACGGCCGGGGCGCCGCCGTGCACTTATAGAATATCCATGCAAATCTAGCAGACGAATAGCTATAAAAGTATGAAATGTGAATGAGGGGGGGTTAGCTAACTAACAATGCATATGTTGCAAGAAATAAAGTAATCCTAATTAGGAGGCACCTCACGCTATCCAGACGATTCCCCCATAGATGAATACATCTACTCACCTGAATGCCTCGTTAATCCGATTCAACCACCGCTTTGCCTTTGCGCGCCGCGTCCGATATTTCCGCGACCGAATCTAGAATTGCATAACACACAATATAATATCACATATTCCTACAACGACGCAAGTCACAATATAAAAATATCGACGCTCTTGAATTAATCACAACGTGCACTCGGTGCGCGGAAAACACACGAAAATCGCTAAAACCTTAACTAAAGTCGTCATTTCGGGGCAACCGCCAAAACTAAAACCCGACTAGACAAAACCCCGCATTCGCACACACTAATAGTCGTATGAGATGATAAATGAATCGCCAATATATTGCAATTAGATCACCTCCTAATTTTTTTGAAAATCTAGTAAGCATAGGCATAGCAATTCCGATGCAAATATCGCGATTTAACGATATAGCGATATCTACATCGCACAAACAACCAATCTAACCAACTAGATGGCCAAAACACTAACTTTAACCCATCAACCATGCTACAAACCCTAATTACAACACCAATCCTTTACTAGAATTTTTCTAAACTAGAATTCATAACTAAATTACATACTAAAACTTTTTAATCTAGCAAATTAAACTACAATTAAACAACTAGATTAGGATAATACCTTACAAGTGTTGATTCCCTTGCACTAAACTTCCAAAGTGGCCTCCTTTCCCCTTGCTTTAGACCAACTAGGGTTTGAGAAGGGATAACTTAGGGTTTTGGTTTGAATTTGTGAAGGAAAATTGTGAATTTTTGTGGATTTCGGAGGATTTTTGCAAGAAATTGGATGCAAGAAAATGGGTAAAATGTAACGCTTCGAAAATCGTTTAGGCAGTTTTTCGGTAATCGGCTAAATTAGCAGTCTTTTCCGCAAAAAGTCAAAATAGGTGTTTTTAATTATGGACCTAATTATACAAAATTTAGATAAGATATTACTATAAATTGGTCACTAAAATGTCACTTAAATTTTCTAGTTAATTAAAAAAAATTCCTTAATTAATTATTTTTAATATTATTTTAAGCTTTTAAAAATACATTAAATTAGTGATAAATATAAATTTAATTAGGTAAATTACACACTTAGGAAACATTATAAACTAAAATTTAGTGTTAATAAAATTTTATCAAGACTTTTCAAAGTTTTTGTTCTATGGTTTAAAATTTTATTCAAAAATGGCTTAAAATGAGGTTTTTTGTGTAAAATTTGATGTGAGAGCATTAAATGAGCTTGTGAATGACATTTTGTGTAGAATTTTCTACACAATTCACTCATAACTCCCCTCTCATTCCTCAGGCTGAGCCACCCTCCTACAGCCCCCATTTTTTCCCCCATTTTCTTTCTTCAAAAATTCATGAAAAATTGCGCAAAATCCACCGAAATCAACACATTTCTTCACAAATTCAAACCATAATCCTATTCCACCTCTTTCCAACCCTAATTTGCTTTAAAACAAGGTGAAAGGAGTCATCTTTCAAGGTCAAGTGCAAGTTAGGGTTCACTTGTAAGATATAAATCCTAAACTAGTTGTTAAATTTGTAGTTTAAATAAGCTAAATTAGTATTTTAAAGTGTTAATTTCATTGTAATGGTTGGTTTTTGAAAATTCAAGAGAGGTGTTGATGCCCTAATTAGGGTTTGTTGTAGGATAAGTGGGTTTAAGTTAGGGTTTTGGCTATCTAGTTGGTTAGAATGATTGTTTGTGCGATGTTGCGATCGCGATATCGTTAATTCGCGATGTTTGCTTTGAAATCGGCAAGCTAATTGCTTACTGGTTTTTCTAAAATTTTAGGAGGTGATCTAATTGTGTTATTTTGGAGATATAATTAGCATCTTATACGACTATTAGGGTGTGTGAATGCGGGGTTTTTCTAGTCGGGTTCTAGTTTTGGCGGTTGCACCGAAATGGCGATTTTAGTTAAGGTTTTAGCGATTTTCGTGTGTTTTCCGCGCACCGAATGCACGTTGTGATTAATTCGAGAGCGTCAATCTTTTCAAAGTGTGAGTTACGTCATTTCAGAAATCTGTAATCTTATATTGTGTGTTATGCAATTCTAGGATCGGACGCGGCGCGCAAAGGCAGGGCGGTGATCGGATCGGATTAGCGAGGCATTCAGGTGAGTAGATGTATTCATCTATGGGGGAAATCATCTGGATGGCGCGAGGTGCCCTCTAGTTAGGGTTACTTTTTTTCATGTAAGATTTTCATTGTTAGTTAGCTAAACCCCCCTCATTCACATTGCATACCTTTATAGCCAATCGTCCGCTAGATTGCATGGATATTGATATACACATGTGCGATATCACTTCGTAGGACACGAACACCATTACCATTAGCTCCTGTTCTACGCGCACTTTTCATGTAACACACACGCTTTTGGTAATTTCCATGCCACGAGCACTGTAGGACCTGTTTCGTTTAGTATCACCATTTGCATTATACACGATATATGAAATCGCATAGCATGTATATACCTCGCATCATCTTTATACTTACATAGATTCTAGCCACAAATCACATCGCATACCTTGATATCATAGACATTTATCATATAAAACATGTTGGGTATTATGATTTTCTTGAGGATTTCAGTATTGCTGCGATTTCTGGATTTTGGGGAAAACCGCAAGAATTTAACAAAAGCTCATATTTCTCATTTTTTTTAAAACAAAGTTGCGGTTTTCTCGTGATGTATGTGTCGTCCACCATGAGTTTTCATGTTTTCTTTTTGATTTTCGAGAGCCGATTCGAGGAGTGGATGAACCATCTCGGGAACATAATGGGCCCAGTATGGTACCCCGGGGCAAGAAGATCGAGTTGTAGACGATGAGCCTGGCAGGGGAAGACTACCTACCGATGATGTCTGGCGCGGCGGATATCCAGAGGATACCGACCGTTGTCTCGAGATTTGATGATATGGGCCGATCCGGACTGACGGAGCCTGATGTATTGAGACATGGATACAGTGAGACATTGAGACAGATGTGTTTTTCATATTTGGTGTCGATACTTGACACGGGTTTTAGATGATTTCTTGATGGTATTTAACTATTATACAGATATTCTTTTTTCTAAAGTTAAGAATGCAGAACTCATAGCATTTAAAACACTTAAAGATTTAGTATTCACATTGCATACATGTGCATGCATACTAGGGGTATTACATCACATCTGGACATACATGCTGTGACGCATTTGCGTGCATTCTTACGATAGCCTTACTAGATGTTATATTCTACTCACGAGCTGGCAACTCACCCCCGTTGTGCCACAGTGTCTTGCAGGTCGGACTCATCAGCCTAGTAGCGGCGGCTTATCTTATTAGTGATCTCTTTTGCTCAGACTCACGAAATTGCTTGTAGGTGGGTTGCGAGAGCACTTTTATCTCTTTTGTACTATTTTTGTATCTAGTATTCTCCATCTACCACTGCTTATTTGTATATTCGACCTAGTGATGAGACTGAGAGATTTGTGTGCATGTGGGTTCTTTTGGTCGAGCTCACTTGAGCCGACGTTGTGTTTTCTTATATTTTGCATTGCTTTATGCTCTTTTCTTGATATTACATATATATATTGCGTGTGGTTGTGATCCGCCTTGGGCGAAGAGCTAGCTCCCGCTTGGGGATGCGATTTTGTGAATATAGGTTATATATCTTATTGTACCCATTTTGGGGGATAGAATTTACAAAGGAGACTCTGCCGAAATTTTCGGAAATTTTTGATTTTTTTTAAAAAAGGGGTTCAATGCAACTAAATTGATTTCAAGTCGTTTTCATGAAAAGTTTTCTTCACTCTCTTTGGTTTTGGTTTAGATTTTCTGGGCTTTGACTGACTTAGTTTACGTTACGCCTTTAGACGTCTCGTAATCTAAGTGCCAGTCACGTTCCGTACTTTCAGGTCATGATAAAGTTGGTATCAGAGCGTAGGTTTTACCTTTCTGAGTGTAGGACGACCTTGGTAGATGGAGTAGGTGACTTAAGCAGAGTGGCGTAGCGTGGGTATGATCCACGGCATACTTACGATACGGTACTCCACCTAAGTGACCTTAGGACATAATTGCTTGTATTTCCTTTCTTGATTCCTTGCATTCCTTGATTCAATTGCAATGTTCTTATTGGTCTTGTTTCTTATTCCAGCTTCGATGCCGCCAAAGACTACGAGAACTCAGCGGGCTACCGCTAGGGATGAGATTCGAGCGGACTCTTCTGAGGCGAGGATCGAGCGTGATGATACGCCTACCCCTCAGGGTCATATTAATCCGCCTTATCTAGACCGTATTGCCAGATTAGAGGCCGGAATGCAGGAGTTGCGACAGATGATGGGATCTTTAGTTGAGTCCAGTCGGGCACAGAGGTCCGAGGACGTTCCTTCCACCGCACAGACCACGATTGTACCTACTGCACAGATGGTCGCTCCTGCTACTACTGCGACTATCCCTATTTCACTACAGGAGTTCATGAGATTGAGACCTCCAGCTTTTACCGGTACGGATGCGACAGAGGACCCACAGGAATTTCTTGATAGGATGGCTAGGATTTGCCGTTCGTTGAGGTGTTCTGATGATAGATTGGTAGAGTTCGCGAGTTTTCGTCTGGAGGGTCTTGCCCAGACATGGTACGATTCAATAGAGAGAGGCCGAGCTGCAGGTCTACCTTCTATGACCTGGGACAAGTTTACAGCTGCATTTCTTGCCCGTTTTCTTCCGGAGAGTGTCCGAGATGCTCGAGCCCGTAGTTTTGAGTCTTTGCGCAAGACTCCTGGGATGACGGTGTCAGAGTATGATATACAGTTTACCCAGTTGTCTCGATATGCTCCGTACCTAGTAGACACGGAAGAGAAGAGAATAAAGAGGTTTGTACGAGGGCTTGATACACAGCTTTTCCTTGCCATCGACACCCAGCACTTTGATACATACGCAGCCGTGATGGACACAGCCTTACTTTTGGAGGAGCGTATTTCTGAGACTCCGGTCGTTTCTGGGCCAAACAGGATCCGTACTGATACGCCAGCTCAGCGGAAGACGGGTAGACACCGCGATAGATTATTTCCGAGAGATGGTGAAGGCAGAGGATTAAGACGAGGTCAGTTATTTGGTTCATATCCACAGACCCAGCAGTCGTCGCCAGGATGTTTTCGGTGTGGGAGTCAGTACCACCGTATCAGAGACTGTACCATGGGGCGCCAGGGCACGGTGACAGTCCCGCATGTGATATTACCACCTTCACCACCCCCTAAGAGAGCTCTACTTCCTACTACTGAGGATACTCCACGCCAGCCAGATGCTCCTAGAGGTCGTGGGCATGGCGGTTCGGTTTAGAGAGGACGAGAAGACAGAGGCAGAGGCCAAGGTAGAGGCAGAGGACAGCCAGCTACTAGTGGTGGACAGGCCCGAGGGTTCGTGTTGACTCCTCAGGATGCACAGGCATCCAATTCCGTCATGACAGGTACTCTTCCAGTATGTTCTTTTGATGCACGGGTATTTGATCCAGGCTCTATACATTCCTATGTATCCACGTAGTTTGCACCGAGGTTGGACCGAGAGTCTTCTCCGTTAGATCAGCCGCTTGTCCTTATTACTCCGGTAGGCGAGTCGTTTGTTGCCCGTTTTGTGTACCGATCATGTCCCGTTCGTATCGGGAAGAGAGATTCTTCAGTTGATTCGATTCTTCTCGATATGCTAGACTTTGACGTTCTTCTTGGTATGGACTGGCTAGCCACCTGTTATGCATCCGTGGACTGCCGTGAGAAAGCGGTCAGATTCAGTTTTCCTGGTGAGCCGGTTCTTGTTATTCAGGGTGATCGTAGCGCTACCCTTCCCAGCTTGATTTCTTCCCTTCGCGCTGGTCAGCTCTTGCGGAAAGGGTGTCAGGGATTCTTAGCCTATGTTTGTGATACTAGTTCCACAGAGGTTCCGTTGGACCAGGTCCCTGTTGTGAGAGAGTTCCCTGATGTATTCCCTGACGAGCTGCCTAGTCTGCCACCAGAGCGCGAGATTGAGTTCTGCATCGACTTGATCCCCGGCACGGGGCCTATCTCTATACCGCCTTATCGGATGGCCCCGGCGGAGCTGAGAGAACTGAAGGATCGGTTACAGGACTTGCTGGACAAAGGGCTTATCCGACCGAGTGTGTCACCTTGGTGTGCTCCCGTCCTGTTTGTTAAGAAGAAGGACGGAAGTATGCGCTTATGCATTGATTATCGTCAGCTGAACCGGGTTACTGTGCGGAACAGATATCCCCTACCCCGCATTGATGACTTATTCGATCAGCTCCAAGGTGCAGGGTTTTTCTCGAAGGTTGATTTACGTTCAGGTTATCACCAGTTGCGGGTTCGGAAGGAGGATATTCCAAAGACCGCTTTCCGTACTCCATATGGTCATTATGAGTTCTTGGTGATGTCGTTCAGGCTCACCAATGCCCCGGCAGCATTTATGGACTTGATGAACCGTGTATTCAGGCCGTATCTCGATCAGTTCATCATTGTGTTCATTGACGACATCTTGATTTATTCTCGGAGCCGGGAGGAGCATGAGCAGCACTTGCGTATCACATTGCAGACTTTGAGGGAGCATCAGCTGTTCGCCAAATTTTCCAAGTGCGCATTCTGGTTAGACAGTGTCGACTTCTTGGGTCATGTAGTGACGAGAGATGGTATTTGTGTGGACCCGAAGAAGATCGAGGCAGCTCAGCGTTGGCCTAGACCGGTATCAGTTTTAGAGGTTCGCAGCTTTCTGTAGGGTTCCTAGGCACACCCATGAGGTTCCACAACAGATCAAACATGACAAAATCAAAATTTTTCTATGTGCCAAGAAACCCTAAAGCAAGATCGTAACTAGAGGATAGGCGAAACATGCAAGTTAACAACTTAACTAAGAGTGAACGGAAAATACAACCTTTGTAAATCAGGTCCTCCACTTCTCTAGCTCCGTGTTGACGTCCCTCCGCTGCGATCATCGGATCCCGGACTCTGGCGATGGTTTTGTCGGAGAAATGATCGGGCTAGGTTATCGTCTTCGATGCCGAAGATGATCTACGTCGAGGCAACTCAAGATCAAGCTCCACCTTCACTTGGTCATAGAACTTGTGAAGATAACACACTCTACTACATGGCAAGTGCTAGAGGATGAAGAAATAGGAAGTGGGTTCACTTTGGATTTGGATTTCTCACTCATTTTCTCAAGGCACCATTGAAGGTAGCAAGCTTTCATGAAGCTTGATGAAGATGAAGAAGAAGAAAGAATATGATAAGAATTATCAATAATAGAAAATAAAGTGATTCTTATCATTATGCAACCTTGGGTTAGTTTAACAAGTGTAGAGAATAAACTAGAGTTAGGTGAATGGTTAGGTTTAGGAAAGAAACAAAAATGGTCAAACCATCATGAAGCTTCAACAAAAGAACAAAAGAAGCAACCATTTTGTTTCTTGCCCTAAAGTAAATAAATAAAATAAATAATTAGAAAAGATAACAAAACCCTAACCATTCACTTAAATATGGTTTAAAGTAAACATACACCCAAGTTTGCATGTATCATCAAACATGATACAATCTAGTGCTCAAAAATATATCACATATACTACTTGTGCACATCAAGTGAGAAAATCCATCTTAAGTGAACCAATACTAGTTAATGTAAAATAATTTATCTAATATATAATTATACATTAAATCATTAAATCAACACTTGATTTAATGATCCGGTCATACTGCATATAACCGACTAATATCAAGTGTATCAATGTATCGAATCAACACTTGATTCGGTAACCCGGCTATATCACATATAACCTGCCGATGATACAAATCGCGAGAATAGAATACAGTATCACAGACTGGTATTATTCTCGGTCCCGCACATATCTCATATACGCTCCTATTTCGTTTCGCTTGAGCCAGGAAACCTCTGTGTAAGACTCTAAAGACTCGTCAATACGCCGGCAGCAGATGATGATCATATCAAGCACCCACTAGCCGCAAGCGGTCTGCTAAACGTAACGGCCACCCAGGTATTGAGCGATCAGATGATCGACAAGCAAGCCCGCTCACACTCCTGTGAATCCAACCAGCAACACATACCGTACAGTCCGGTCTGTTCGTCTGATATGTCGCATATCTCGCCTAGGGGTGGTAAACGTCAGACCCCGGCAGCTTGATAAGTCATGCCGACGTAAGGTCCATAACAATCGTGAAACTGCTGATAACTCTTACCAGTATATCACCGCAACCCTGTCCAGGGATTTCCGGTTATGGCCAGTCATGCATAGCGCAACATCAACCCCCAATACCGGGAGAGACGAATCCCTTCCAATCGCTCATTGCCTCCGTGTAAATCGGGACTGTACCCAAAAACCACCTGTTTGCACGCCTCAGTAGAGCCGTGGTAAGGTGGAAATCAAAGCACGGTAGGAGACACACAAGACTCTATGACGATCTCGGGTCAACAGACTAAGCTGTACCAGTGTCACCAGAGAACTGCCATCTGACGTGAGGTATAATACCATCTGGGAGTTCTCGGCGAGTCCGTTCAGTGTACCCAGTCTCCACTGAGCACCCGCATACCATCTCTGATGTCAAACACCAATGGATATGGGATCATCCATCGCCCCTCAGATGGGTCGAGATGATATACGCTAGTCTACTCTGGAATATCGATGCCCCGTCTCGATATTCCCACGACTAGGAACATTGAAGGATGTACTCATGAACTACCCAGGCCCCACTAGTATGATCTACATCATAGCCCTGGAAGTCGAGTACACATCCTAAGGGCTTTATCAACATGTAATCAGAGAGACAGAAAGTATACATGTTAAGATAAAGAGCAACCAGATAGCGTACTATCATGTCGAGCAAGAAAGTCCTACCTATATATGTCCCAGCATCCACTACAATATACATCCAATGTACAGTAATGGTCTCTAGGGCATACATATAACTGACAATCTCCCACTTGCACTAGGGCCATCTGTAGCAGTGGTTGCAGTATCACATACTCAACCATCCCATAAAAGTCTCTTTGGGAAAAGCCCTTTGTGAGTGGATCCGCCGTGTTGTCTTCTGAGTCTACTCTCCTAACCTCGATCACCCTGGAGATCAACTATCTCCATGATCAGGTAATGCTGCCTCAGAATATGTCTGGGTCACTGATGGGACCAGGGTTCCTGGGCCAAAGCCACACTTCATTGTCATACAATGGTAGGAACCTAGTTCATCTCATGAACCAATATACACCCAAACTGCCTCTTTGGTAGTATCTTTAATAGCGATGTTACCAGCCTTTATCATCTAGTTTGCCACGGTATCTAGCTTGGAACTCTTCCAACATACCGTCCCTTTACTAAGGGTAAAGACAATGCCTGCGACTGACATTCAGTCGTCCTTATCACCCTGGAACCTTTCCAGTGATTCACCTTTATCCTATTAGGAGAATCCTTGTGATAAGAGGAGATTGACCGTGCGTAGCATAAGAAACTCTTTTCCTATCAAGAGTATGTTGTCCACATACAATACGAGGATGACCACCTTACTCTCTACAACCTTTTTGTACATACAATGTTCATCTACCATTTTGATGAAGTCAAACACTTCGACTACCACATCAAAACAGACGTTCCAATTCCGCGATGCCTGCTTTATTCTGTAAAGCAACTTGCACACGTTTCCGCTGCTCCCACTGTTTATAAAGCCCTCTGGCTGTGTTCTTATAGACATTCTCTTCTAAATCATTATTTAGAAAAGCAGTCATGACACCCAACCACCAGATATCGTAGTCATGGTATGTAGCCGTGGCAAGTAGGATCCGGATGGACTTAAGCATAGCCATTGGAAAAAGTTTCATCATTATCCACGCCTGATCGATGACGAAAACCTTTAACAAGTCTAGCTTTGAAAGTCTCATCTTTTCCATCTACACCAAGTAATCTTCTCAAGATATACTTGCTCCTGATGAGGATTTAACCCTTTAGATATAGCAACCAAAGTCCATACTTTTTTGGTGTACATGGATTCCATCTCAGATCGCTAAGCATCCAGCCATTCTTACAGAGTCCCTACTCTTGATGGCCTGCTCGAAACTAGTTGGGTCATCATCTCATGATGCAATCCTCGCTCCCACTGTCATCGAGAAACCAAAGTATCTCTCAGGCGGATGAGGAACCCTGCTAGATCGGCGGAGAGGCTGAGGTTCGTCGGGGACTATTGAATCCTTTGGTTCTGTCAAATCATCAGCCGTAGTTTGTATAGCTGGAACCTTTCCAGTTCTACTTAACAGACCTTGTCTCGAGCTTGTCCGGATTTTGCTTTTAGACATAGTCTGGACAATCCCAAATCTTAACCAACTTAAGATATGGGCTCGTCCCTTTCCATATCACATATGAATTGGTAGGCAACTGATTTGATTTGAACTTAATTCAATAGGTATACAGCTTCTTAAGTGCATAACCCCCAAAAGGGAATAGATAACTCAGTATTACTCATCATAGAGCACACTATATCCAATATGGTGGGATTGCTCCACCCCGATACACCGTTGTGATGTGGTGTATTCAGAGGAGTAACACTGAGAGAGAATCTCATTCTCCTTTAGAATAGTCCAGGAATGCCATGCACAAGTATTCTCCTCCCTGATCTTATCATAGGACATAATACTTATACCCGGTTTTTGGTTCTATACTTCTAACTTATATTCGGTGATTATCTCAAAAGTTTCGGACCTATGTTTCAACAGGAACATATGACTGAGCCTTGAGAGATCATCAGAGAATGTAATGAAGTACAAAGAACCGGTCCTGGCATGTGTAGACAGGGGACCTCACATACATCATCATGTATCAGTCCCAAGAGTTTACTAACTCTTTCTCTGTTTCCAATAAACAGAGCTATGGTCATCTAATCTTTGTGACATGACTGGCAAGTTTCACAAGATGTAAATTCAAACTGATTTAAATATGCATCTAGAATGTAACTTAAGATAGTCGGGTCGCATTGATATGACCTAGTCTACAATACCTCAAGAAGGATTCTTTCATTTCTGAACTCTTCCTCTTGTGTGTGTTCTGTATACTAGGAACTGTAGTTTGATTTAGAACATCAATGCTTTTAGATAACGTGCCTGAACCGATCAACTTTTGATATAGGAAATGTTCAAAACATTATCCAACAATACAAAATTATATCCTTTCTTTACTAATAAAGAGACTAATATGATTTTGTATATCAGGTTCGGTATCTAATAGCATTTGTTCAGAATCAATGTATTGGTAACACAGGGTGACAGTGACCAACAGACTTGGCTGCAACACTTGCACCGTTTTCTGTCTCATGAAACTTATCACCCGTTCTCAGTTCTCTACCTTTCTGTAGCCCTATGTAACGGATTACATTTGCGGGATCCTGATCCGGTATCTAATACCTAGGACATAGAGGACACTGAGAAACAGTTCTTTATAATGAACACACCCGAAGGAGATGCATCATATGCACTTTCTTCGTTTGGGCGGCATGGGAATCCTGGTATCCCCTTATTTCCTGCTCGGTCTTATAACAATTATAAGTTGGAGTGGGACCTACTTTCTCCAGCTCAGTGTAGCGTTCCTAGGCACACTATAGAGGTCTCACAAGGCATCAACCATGCCAATTTCAAATTTTATGGGTGCCGAGAAATCCTAATACGGATCGTTGACTAGAAATTTAGGCGATATATGAATCTAGTTAACAACTTAACTAAAGATAAGAAGCTACAACCTTTGTAGATCCGGATATCCACTTCCTAAGCTCCACGCAGACGTCCTTTCGCTGTCCGTCTCGAATCTTGGACTCTCACATCGGCTTCATCGGAGAAGTGAGCGGAATAGGTCGTCGGCTTCGTGCCGAAGATGATCTACGTCGAGGCTACACTGGATCAAGCTCCGACTTCACCAAGTTGTGAAACTTGTGGAGAAAACACCCAAAACAACTTGGCAAGAGTAGAAGGTGAAGAAATAGGAGGTGGGTTCACTTTAGAATTGGATTTCTCACACTTTTGCTCAAGATGCCATTGTTGAAGACAAGGTTTTTCTTGAAGAAGAAGAAGGAGAAGAAGAAAGAATATGATAAGTTTCTTATTTAAAAAGGAAACTAATATGAATACTTATCATATACTAACCATGGTCAAGTGTAGAGATTAAACTAAGGTTAGTTAGAATGGTTAGGGTTAAGGATGAGATAAGGATGGTGGACTTTGTCAAAGCTTCAAGAAGCTTCAACATAGAAACAAAATAAGCCACCATTCTTAATAATATTGTGAAACTTGTGGAGAAAACACCCAAAACAACTTGGCAAGAGGTAGAAGGTGAAGAAATAGGAGGTGGGTTCACTTTAGAATTGGATTTCTCACACTTTTGCTCAAGATGCCATTATTGAAGACAAGGTTTTTCTTGAAGAAGACGGAGAAGAAGAAAGAATATGATAAGTTTCTTATTTAAAAAGGAAACTAATATGAATACTTATCATATACTAACCATGGTCAAGTGTAGAGATTAAACTAAGGTTAGTTAGAATGGTTAGGGTTAAGGATGAGATAAGGATGGTGGACTTTGTCAAAGCTTCAAGAAGCTTCAACATAGAAACAAAATAAGCCACCATTCTTAATAATATCCAAAATGAATAAAAAAATAAATAACGAAGTAAATAATCAAAACCCTAACCATTCATATAACCATGGTTCAATCTTTACACAAACCCAAGTGAGCAAGTATCATCAAACATGATACAAACAAGTGCACAAAAAATATATCACATATACAATGTGCATCAAGTGAGAAAATCCTTTTAAAATGAACCAATACTAGTTAATGCAAAGCAATATATCAAATATATAATTATACATTAAATCATTAAATCAACACTTGATTTAACGATCCGGTCATATCGCATATAACCGACTAGTATCCAATATATCGGCTTATCGAATCAATCCTTGATTCGATATCTAGGTTATATCGCATATAACCAATCGATACATTCATCGCGAGAATGAAATACGGTATCACATACACGCATTATTCTCTCTCCCGCACATATCTCATATGCGCTCCTATTTCGTTTCGCTTGAGCCAGGAAACCTCTGTGTAGGACTCTACAGACTCGTCAATACGCCGGTAGCAGATGATGATCATATCAAGCACCCACAAGCCGCAAGCGGTCTGCTAAACGTAACGGCCACCCGGGTATTGATCGATCAGAAGATCGACGAGCTAGCCCGCTCACACTCCTGTGAATCCAACCAGTAACACTTACCGTACAGTCCGGTCTGTTCGTCTGATATGTCGCATATCAAGTCTAGGGGTGGTAAACGTCAGACCCCAATAACCGATAAGTCGTGCCGATGTGAGGCTCATAACGGGTCGAGAAACTACTGGTAACACTTACCAGCAAATCTCTGATCAGCCCTGGCCAGGGACTTCCCTGTTACGGCCAATCGAGCACAGTGCAACATCAACCCCCAATACCGGGAGAGACGAAACCCCTCCTATTGCTCATTGCCTCCATATGACTCGGGACTGTACCCAAAGACCACCGTTTTGCACGCCCTCATGGACGTGGTAAGGTGGAAATCAAAGCACAGTGGGAATCACACAAGACTCTATGACGATCTCGGGTCTACAGACTAACCTGTACAAGTGTCACCTGAGAACTGCCATCTGACGTGAGGTATAATACCATCTGGGAGTTCTCGGCGAGTCCGTCCAGTGTACCCAGTTTCCACTGAGCACCCGTATACCATCTCTGATGTCAAACACCAATGGATATGGGATCATCCATTGCCCATCTCATGGGTTGAGAAGCGTATACGCTAGTCTACACTGGTATATCGATGCCCTGTCTCGATACACCCACGACTAGGGACCTTGAAGGATGTACTTATGGACTACCATGTCCCCACTAGTATGATCTGCATCATAGTCCAGGTAGTCAAGTACACATCCTAAGGGCTTTATCAACATGTAACTATAAGACAGTTTAAAGAGACAAGTGTACATGTTAAAATAAAGAGTAACCAGATAGCATACTATCATATTGAGCAAGAAAGTCATCTCTATATATGTCCAAGCATCCAATATAATATACATCATCTGTACAATACTGGCCTCTAGGGCATACATACAACTAACACTCAGTATAACAAGCGGGTTCGGTCAATACATCCATATTATTATCTTGATTAAGGCGTGATATGGTCGCTACCTGGAGAGAGAGAGAAGAAAACACTCTGCGTGCGCTCTTGCAAGATTAGATTGGTTATTTATTTTATCTAATTAGGATGGCTCCCACTGTTTTTATCAAATCTTCCTTCAAACCCTAAAAGGAAAGACTAGCCGGGATTAATTACACTCTACAAGTTCGCCAATCTTTCAGCCAGGCCAGTGTCGGTATTTTGAGGGAGGTTCCCCGTGCTTTCGCACGGACCTAATTACAGTAAACCTCGTTTTCCCAGAGGCGTAACCCCGTTAACACCTTTCTAGACACCTACTTGATCGGCTAATTTCAAAGTGCAAAACTCTCCCAGGACTAACAATTACTCGCAGTGGGTATCGGGATCCAACTATCATATTGAAGGTATGCAATCTCATTACAAATTTCAACACTTGAAACTCCCGATAAAGGTTTTACCCCTAGCACTTATAACCTTCACTATGGTCAAAAAATCATAAGTACTAGTCAAGTTCTACCCGTCATTTCGTGATTAATTAGACCCACCCACATGACCCTTAACTAAGGTTACTGTCCTAACTAATCGCATCATATGCGGTGTAGGAAGACATCACTTAGCTACCGTACACTGTGCCTTGACTATGGTCAACAAACACAGCACGAATACTAAGTACTCTAAATCCTAAAATGACGGAGGGTTGCGAATAGTTTTTAAGAAAACCTTTAACACTTTGAACTTGATCTCGTTGCGGAATCAAATGGTTTTTAAATGGAATGTTTTTTAGGCTTTTCTAGTTATGCTAAAGGGGTCACTCACGGTGAAGGGATCATCGGCCCTTTCCTCGTCGAATGAGGTACGGGATATATCATATATATCACTGTGCAAAGCAGAAACTATAGAAGCGATCAAAAGACAAACCGAGTGTGTAGCATCTGCCAGTTATTGCTAAAGGAGTCACTCCCGGTGAAGGGATCTCGGTCCTTTCCTTACCGAATAAGGTGCAGGATGTTCTACAAGGAACACCGCGATGCAAAGCAAGAACTGTAGCTACCTGTTTTATTTTTGAAATTCGATTCCACAACATCAATTAGGTTTATTTTCTTTCATTAATCTCATTAATGAATGTCCCATCATTTAAGTCCACCTAAACATCACAGATAAATATAACGTACGCTTATGCCATCCGCATTCGCCTCGATGTCCCGTCTGCACCGTTAGGTTAGGTAACTAACGCCAAAGCGTGGCAGGGCTAGTGTGGGTGTAAAACATAAGCAACGTCTATATAATATATCATATATACTATATATAATATCTATCCGAACATATCACATGATCACATCACAGATAACGCAGCAGAAAATATCATACGAAATATTGGATATACTAGGACGTCCGTGTTTTATTTTGAGCCTGAATAAAACACGGATTCCACGGTCGTGATGAATAGCCAATCCCAAACCTCTAGACCCCTACGAGAGCGGCAAGCAACCCTACCAATTCTAGAGTTAGGAGAGCCGGACTCGACTCCTCGAGTTGGTCTCCCACTGGACCCTAGAACCCGGTTACTTGTGCTCTTCTCCTTGGGTCTATCCTAATGCGGAAAAGTAAATAATATACATCAACGGTGACATCTTCCGCAACCTGGAAGTGCCCCAATAAAAGAATATTACATACAAGTTTTTACATGAATGAAAATGAAAAACACTCATCTCACATAAAAAACCCCCGGCTATTCAAACACGACGATCCAATATAATATATCCAGCAACACATAACATCACATGTCATCAACGTAAGTAAACATGCGTACCCCAATTGTCGTTGACATATAGAAACGAAACCGGCGATATCACATATTACACTTACGGTCACAGAAAAGAAAGTGTAAAACTACAACAGTTGGAATCCGCAACCTCTTTAGACATCGCATGCCTAATCAAATGAATTCCTTAGACATCGCATGCCTAACAATTATAAACCCCGCATTTTAGTCTCATTATCGAAAACTCTTTTCAATATCGAGTCGGGCAATTCAACAAGATTCCCGACACCCGGTACGAATGTTCGTCGCAAACTTTAGTAGACGGCTGCACCCCCGATACCGTCAATGAAGTGCACTAAGGCGGAACACCGCTACCGCGAGCACCCAAATGGATGCTTTCGGCGGCGGGGTTCTCCTACAGTCACTTGGTCGGGGCTTTGGGCTATGGCTGTCTATTAAGTTTACCGGCGAGTATCCGCGTACGCAACGTGATTGCGACGGACTTTTGATCACATCAAAATCCCGTGGCAACCGATCAAGTGAGACTAAAGTGCTATGTTTATAACATTCATATCTGTTATCTCATAACTACTTGTGGATTCCAAATATTGTATCACATTCCAGATAAATAGAAAATGTTAAACTTTCCGATCGAACAATCAAACACCCAAGTTTTCCCGAAACAACTCAACACATGAAATAAGTTTAAAAAATATTCACTTCATGCCTCAGTACCAACGGTCCAGCCGTAGAAGGGTCAAGCCAACGCCTCACAAGTGGCACGCCGTACTGCCCCAAACCCTAAGGTTCAAAGGGCAGTTCAAGACGGTCACATAATCGAGTTAAGGTTTGTTGTCTTCTAGAGGGACCATCGCGTTACTTGCACTACTTAGAACGTCATTAAACTACGGAAAAGTCCAACAGTTGGAAATTTCCCGGCAAGGGAAAAATTGGGTATTTATATCCGGTCGAACTTTTTAACATATTCTAAAAATACCCGGAAAAACACATAGATGAAACTAGACTTCCCGATCGAAACACCGAGTCCCCAATACAACGCAGAAAACTCAACTCTTGAGTGCAGATTAAAAATTCCCAGAAAACTTAGGAATAAAATAAAGAAATTACTGTGCAATATTTAATAGAAGAAGCGACCGTACGGCCGCGGAACCGCCGCACAAGCCAGGCTTGTGCCGTGGTTCCACGGCGACTTGATCGATTCAGAAGATCGTTTTGCACAGTAACTCCTAGAAAACCCTGCTTATTTTTCTGCATATTTTTAATTCACAAAATTCCACAGTTTACAAAAATGTACAGAGAGTGGTTTTGGATTAGGGTTACGGTTTCGATCGGGTTTCTAACTTCGTCTATTCATCGCCCAAGGCTCTAGCTAGGCTTTAATACCACTGTAGGGTTCCTAGGCATACCCATGAGGTTCCACAACAGATCAAACATGCCAAAATCAAAAAATTTCTATGTGCCAAGAAACCCTAAAGCAAGATCGTAACTAGAGGATAGGCGAAACATGAAAGTTAACAACTTAACTAAGACTGAACGGAAAATACAACCTTTGTAGATCCGGTCCTCCACTTCTCTAGCTCTGTGTTGACGTCCCTCCGCTGCGATCATCGGATCCCGGACTCTGGCGATGGTTTCGTCGGAGAAATGAGCGGGCTAGGTTGTCGTCTTCGATGCCGAAGATGATCTACGTCGAGGCAACTCAAGATCAAGCTCCACCTTCACTTGGTCATAGAACTTGTGAAGGTAACACACTTTACTACATGGCAAGTGGTAGAGGATGAAGAAATAGGAAGTGGGTTCACTTTGGATTTGGATTTCTCACTCTTTTTCTCAAGGCACCATTGAAGGTAGCAAGCTTTCAAGAAGCTTGATGAAGAAGAAGAAAGAATGTGATAAGAATTATCAATAATAGAAAATAAAGTGATTCTTATCATTATGCAATCTTGGGTTAGTTTAACAAGTGTAGAGAATAAACTAGAGTTAGGTGAATGGTTAGGTTTAGGAAAGAAACAAAAATGGTCAAAGCTTCATGAAGCTTCAACAAAAGAACAAAAGAAGCAACCATTTTGTTTCTTACCCTAAAGTAAATAAATAAAATAAATAATTAAGAAAAGATAACAAAACCCTAACCATTCACTTAAATATGGTTTAAAGTAAACATACACCCAAGTTTGCATGTATCATCAAACATGATACAATCTAGTGCTCAAAAATATATCACATATACTACTTGTGCACATCAAGTGAGAAAATCCATCTTAAGTGAACCAATACTAGTTAATGTAAAGTAATATATCTAATATATAATTATACATTAAATCATTAAAGCAACACTTGATTTAATGATCCGGTCATACTGCATATAACCGACTAATATCAAGTGTATCAATGTATCGAATCAACACATGATTCAGTAACCCGGCTATATCACATATAACCTGCCGATGATACAAATTGCGAGAATTGAATACTGTATCACATACTGGTATTATTCTCGGTCCCGCACATATCTCATATGCGCTCCTATTTCGTTTCGCTTGAGCCAGGAAACCTATGTGTAGGACTCTAAAGACTCGTCAATACGCCGACAGCAGATGATGATCATATCAAGCACCCACAAGCCGCAAGCGGTCTGCTAAACGTAACGGCCACCTGGGTATTGAGCGATAAGAAGATCGACGAGCAATCCTACTCACACTGCTGTGAATCCAACCAGCAACACTTACCGTACAGTCCGGTCTGTTCGTCTTATATGTCGCATATCTCGCCTAGGGGTGGTAAACGTCAGACCCCAGTAGCTTGATAAGTCATGCCGACGTAAGGTCCATAACAATCGTGAAACTGCTGATAACTCTTACCAGTATATCACTGCAACCCTGGCCAGGGATTTCTGGTTATGGCCAGTCATGCATAGCGCAACATCAACCCACAATACCGGGAGAGACGAATCCCCTCCTATCGCTCATTGCCTCCTTGTGAATCGGGACTGTACCCAAAAACCACCTGTTTGCACGACTCAGTAGAGCCGTGGTAAGGTAGAAATCAAAGCATAGTGGGAGACACACAAGACTCTATGACGATCTCGGGTCAACAGACTAAGCTGTACCAGTGTCACCAGAGAACTGCCATCTGACGTGAGGTATAATACCATCTGGGAGTTCTCGGCGAGTCCGTTCAGTGTACCCAGTCTCCACTGAGCACCCGCATACCATCTCTGATGTCAAACACCAATGGATATGGGATCATCCATCGCCCCTCAGATGGGTCGAGAAGATATACGCTAGTCTACTCTGGAATATCGATGCCCCGTCTCGATATTCCCACGACTAGGAACATTAAAGGATGTACTCATGGACTACCCAGACCCCACTAGTATGATCTACATCATAGTCCTGGAAGTCGAGTACACATCCTAAGGGCTTTATCAACATGTAATCAGAGAGACAGAAAGTATACATGTTAAGATAAAGAGCAACCAGATAGCGTACTATCATGTCGAGCAAGAAAGTCCTACTTATATATGTCCCCGCATCCACTACAATATACATCCAATGTACAGTAATGGCCTCTAGGGCATACATATAACTAACACTTTCTGGGACTAGCCGCCTATTATCGACGTTTTGTCCAGGATTTCTCCCGTATTGCTGCACCGCTGACAGGGTTGACCCGGAAGGGGGTCCCTTTTAATTGGACCCAGGCATGTGAGGATAGTTTCCAGCAGTTAAAGACTCGTCTGACTAATGCACCAATGTTAACATTGCCTTCAGGATCAGGCGGGTTCGTGGTATATTGTGATGCTTCTCGAGTGGGGCTGGGCTGTGTATTGATGCAGCACGACAGAGTTATCGCATATGCTTCTCGGCAGCTGAGGAAACACGAACAGAACTACCCCACTCATGATTTAGAGATGGCTGCAGTGGTATTTGCACTTAAGATCTGGACACATTACCTATACGGTGAGTCGTGCCAGATATTCACTGACCACAAGAGTTTGAAGTATATCTTTCAGCAGCGAGATCTGAATCTGAGACAGCGCCGTTGGATGGAGTTGGTGAAAGATTATGACTGTGAGATTCTATACCATCCGGGCAAGGCGAATGTGGTGGCAGATGCTTTGAGTAGGAGGCCCGGAGGTAGCTTATCTTGTTTGAGCGCAGTACAGATGCAGTCGACGGCGGATTGGCAAGTTTTATGTGACAGCAGAGTGCAGTTTGAGTTTACTCCTACAGGGGGACAGCTGGCCCATTTCAGAGCACGCCCACAGTTACTTGACCGTATCAGCGAGGCACAGTCCGGCGATGCCCGTATTTTAGAGATTATTGAGCAGATTCGGCAGGGCAGAGTTTCTGAGTTCGTGATTGATGATCAGGGGATACTTCGATTTGGGACTCGACTGTGCGTACCAGATTCTGAGGGACTGAGGCGCGATATCCTCGAGGAGGCACATAGATCAGTATACAGTGTGCATCCAGGTTCCACCAAGATGTACCATGATTTGAGAGAGGTTTACTGGTGGGACGGGATGAAGAAGGATGTTACAAACTTTGTGTCGAGATGCCTGACTTGTCAGCAAGTCAAAGCCGAGCACCAGAGGCCAGCCGGCGAGTTACAGCCTTTGCCTATCCCTGAGTGGAAGTGGGAACAGGTCTCCATGAACTCCATTGTGGGTCTACCCAGGACCAGTCGAGGGTATGACTCTATTTGGGTGATTGTGGATCTGCAGGGTTCCTAGGCACACTCAAGAGGTTCCACAAGGCATCAACCATGCCAAAATCAAATTTTTCTTGTGCCGAGAAACCCTAATGTAAGATCGATTACTAGAGGATAGGTGAAACAACAAGCAAGTTAACAACTTAACTACTAAGTGAATGGAAACACAACCTTTGTAGATCCGGTCCTCCACTTCCTTGGCTCCGTGATGACGTCCCTCCACTGCAACCATCGGAATCCTGGACTCTCGCGGTGGTTTCATCGGAGAAAAGATCGGGCTAGGTCGTTGACTTCGATGCCGAAGATGATCTACGTCGAGGCGACTCTAACTCGAGCTCCATCTTCACCAAATCATGAAACTTGTGAAGAAAACACCCTATACTACATGGCAAGTAGTAGAGGATGAAGAAATAGGAAGTGGGTTCACTTTGGATTTGGATTTCTCACTTGATTTCATCACTTGACATTTTTCTAGAAAGCTTTTCTTTTCTTCACTTGAAGAAGAAGATGAAGTAGAAGAAAAAGAATATAAATTAATTTTACCCAAAAGAAAATCAAGTGATGGCTTATCATATAGCAACCATGGGTTAGTAAACTCATGTAGAGAATAAACTAGGGTTTAGGTAATGGTTAGATTTAGGATAAAACAAAATGGAAGACCTTTTCAAAGATGCTTTGAAACTTTAAGAAGTTTCAAGCAAAGAAAGAAATGGAAGCCACCATTTCATTTTAATTTTCAAAAAATAAATGAAATAAAACAAATGAAACCCTAACCATTATCTAAACATGGTGTATAGCATACACACACCCAAGTTTGCATGTATCATCAAACATGATACAATCTTGTGCACAAAAATATATCATGTATGCAATGTGCACAATCAAGTGAGAAAAACATCTTAAGTGAACCAATATTAGTTAATGTAAACTAATATATCAAATATATAAATATACATTAAATCATTAAATCAACACTTGACTTAATGATCCGGTCATATTGCATATAACCGACTAATATCAATAGTAATAACTTATCGAATCAACACTTGATCCGATAACCCGGCTATATCGCATATAACCGATCAATGTCACATATCGCGAGAATAGAATACAGTATCACATACTGGTATTATTCTCGGTCCCGCACATATCTCATATGCGCTCCTATTTCGTTTCGCTTGAGCCAAGAAACCTCTGTGTAGGACTCTAAAGACTCGTCAATACGCCGGCAGCAGGTGATGATCATATCAAACACCCACAAGCCGCAAGCGGTCTGCTAAACGTAAGGGGCACCCGGGTATTGAGCGATCAGAAGATCAACGAGCAAGCCCGCTCACACTCCTGTGAATCCAACTAGCAACACTTACCGTACAGTTCGGTCTGATCGTCTAATATGTCGCATATCTCGCCTAGGCGTGGTAAACGTCAGACCCCAGTAGCTCGATAAGTCATGTCGATATGAGGTCTATAACAGTTCGAGAAACTACTGGTAACACTTACCAGTAAATCTCAGCAACCCTGGCCAGGGATTTCTGGTTATAACCAATCGAACACAGCGCAACATCAACTCCCTATACAGGGAGAGACGAATCCCCTCCTATCGCTCATTGCCTCCATGTGATTCGGGACTGTACCCAAAAACCACCGTTTTGCATGCCCTCTTGGACGTGGTAAGGTGGAAATCAAAGCTTAGTGGGAATCACAAAAGAATCTATGACGATCTCAGGTCTACAGACTAACCTGTACCAGTGTCACCAGAGAACTGCCATCTGACATGAGGTATAATACCATCTGGGAGTTCTCGGCGAGTCCGTCAAGTGTACCCAGTCTCCACAGAGCACCCATATATCATCTCTGATGTCAAACATCAATGGATATTAGATCATCCATTGCCCATCTGTATGGGTCGAGAAGGTATACGCTAGTTTACTCTGGTAAATCGATGCCCCGTCTCGATGCAGGGTTCCTAGGCACACAAGTGAGGTCTCCCAAGCCATCAACCATGGCAATTTCAAAAATTTACGGTGCCTACAAACCCTAATCTACGGATCGATAACTAGATGTCTAGGCGAACAAAGAACTAGTTAACACTTAACTAATGAGAAAACGGAAATACAACCTTTGTAGATCCGGTGCTCCACCTCCATAGCTCCGCAACGAAGTCCTCTCCGCTGTCCAAGTCAAATCGGGCTCTAGAGTCGGCTTCGTCGGAGAATGGGCAAGGTAGGTCGTCGATGTCCATGCCGAAGATGATCTACGTCGAGGCATCGCTAAATCAAGCTCCGACTTCACCAAGTCAAGAAACTTGTGAAGTAAACACACTCTACTACTTGGCAAGAGGTAGAGGATGAAGAAATAGGAAGTGGGTTAACTTTAGAATTGGATTTCTCACTCTTTTTCCAACAATCACCATTGATGGACCATAAGCTTCTTCACTTGAAGCAAGGAAGAAGAAGAAGAAAATATTATGATAAGTTAATTGAAAATGAAAAGAAAATGAATTCTTATCATAATTTTAACTAGAGTTAAGTGTAGAGAATGAATCATGGTTAGTGGGAATGGTTAGGGTTAAGGATGAGATAAATATGGTTGACTTGAACAAAGCTTCATGAAGCTTCAACTAAAGAACAAAAGAAGCCACCATTCTTTTTCTCATTTCTTTTATTCATTTATCAAAAATAAAAAGCATAAATAAATAAGATAAATGAATAATAAATAATAAACCCTAACCATTTCATTAACCAAGGTTCAATCTTTACACTTGAACCCTAGCATGACATGTATCATCAAACATGATACAATCAAGTGCACAAAAGTATATCGCATATACAATGCGCACATCCGAGTGAGAAAATCCATCTTAAGTAAACCGATACTAGTTGATGCAAAGTAATATATCAAATATATAAATATGCATTAAATCATTAAATCAACACTTGATTCAATGACCCGGTTATGTCGCACACAACCGACTAGTATACAATATATCGGCTTATCGAATCAACGCTTGAATCGATAACTAGGTTATATCGCATACAACCATTCGATATATTTATCGCGAGAATAGAATACGATATCACATACACGCATTATTCTCGGTCCCGCACATATCTCATATGCGCTCCTATTTCGTTTCGCTTGAGCCAGGAAACCTCTGGGTAGGACTCTAAAGACTCGTCAATACGCCGGCAGCAGATGATGATCATATCAAGCATCCACAAGCCGCAAGCGGTCTGCTAAACGTAACGGCCACCCGGGTATTGAGCGATCTGAAGATCGACGAGCAAGCCCGCTCACACTCCAGTGAATCCGACCAGTAACACTACCGTACAGTCCGGTCTGATCGTCTGATATGTCGCATATCTCGCCTAGGGGTGGTATACGTCAGACCCTAATAGCTCAATAAGTCGTGTCGATATGAGGTCTATAACTGTTTGAGAAACTACTGGTAACACTTACCAGTAAATCTCAGCAACCCTGGCCAGGGATTTCCTGTTATAGCCAATCGAACACAGCGCAACATCAACCGCCATATACCGGGAGAGACGAATCCCCTCCTATCGCTCATTGCCTCCATGTGACTCGGGACTGTACCCAAAAACCACCGTTTTGCACGCCCTCTTGGACATGGTAAGATGGAAATCAAAGCACAGTGGGAACCACACAAGACTCTATGACAATCTCGGGTCAACAGACTACTCTGTACCAGTGTCACCAGAGAACTGCCATCTGACGTGAGGTATAATACCATCTGGGAGTTCTCGGCGAGTCCGTCCAGTGTACCCAGTCTCTACTGAGCACCCGTATATCATCTCTGATGTCAAACACCAATGGATATGGGATCATCCATCGCCCATCTGTATGGGTCGAGAAGGTACACGCTAGTCTACTCTGGTATATCGATGCCCCGTCTCGATACACCCACGACTAGGGACTTTGAAGGATGTACTTATGGACTACCATGTCCCCACTAGTATGATCCGCATCATAGTTCAGGTAGTCAAGTACAGATCCTAAGGGCTTTACCAACATGTAACAGAGAGACAATCAGTATACACGTTAAGGTAAAGATCAACCAGATAGCATACTATCATGTCGAGCTAGAAAGTCTTCCCTATATATGTCCCAGCATCCACTACAATATACATCCTATGTACAGTAATGGCCTCTAGGGCATACATATAACTAACAATCTCCCACTTGCACTAGGGCCATCTGTAGCAGTGGTTTGAAGTATCTCATACTCAACCATCCCATAAAAGTGTCTCTCTCTGGGAACAGGCCTTTGTGAGTGGATCCGCTGTGTTGTCCTCTGAGTCTACTCTCCTAACCTCGATCTCCCTGGAGATCAACCATCTCCATGATCAAGTGATACTGCCTTAGAATATGTCTGGATCACTGATGGGACGGGCGTTCCTTGGCATAAGCCACAACTCCATTGTCACACAATGGTGGGAACGTAGTTCATCTCATGAACCAATATACACCCAGACTGCCTCTTTGGTAGCATCTTAAGTAGCGATGTATCGTGCCTTTATCTTCTAGTATGTCACGGTATCTAGCTTGGAACTCTTCCAACATACCGTCCCTTTACTGAGGGTAAAGACAATGCCTGTGACTGACATTCAGTCGTCTTTATCACCCTGGAACCCTTCCAGTGATTCTCCCCAGGATCGATTGATACCATCTCACTACAACTAGTGAGAATCCTAACATCCATTTAGATCTATCTCATAGATCCAAAATCCAGGAATTAGTAGGTATCATTATGATCCTGTATGGAGAATCATTGTGATAAACGGAGATTGATCGAGCGTAGCATAGGAAACTCCTTCCCTATCAAGAGTATGTCATCCACGTACTCTACGAGAATTGTCACAATACTCCCTACTACCTTTTTGTATATACAAGGTTCATCTACCATTTTGATGATGTCAACTTCTTTGACTAATCCATCAAAACAGATGTTCCAACTCCGCGATGCCTGCTTTATCCTATAAAGCATCTTGCACACGTTTCCGCTGCTCCCACTGTCTACGAAGCCCTCTGGCTGTGTACTTATAGACGTTCTCTTCTAAATCATCATTTAGAAAAGCAGTCAAGACACCCAACCACCAGATATCGCAGTCATGGTATGTAGCTTTGGCAAGTAGGGTCTGGATGGACTTAAGCATAGTCACTTGAAAAGGTTTCATCATAATCCATGCCTGGTCGATGACGAAAGGCTTTAACAAGTCTAGCTTTGAAAGTCTTAACTTTTCCATGTACACCAAGTAATCTTCTCAAGATATACTTGCTCCTGATGGGGATTTAACCCTTCAGATCTAGCAGCTAAAGTCCAAACTTTGCTGGGGTATAAGGATTCCATCTCAGATCACTAAGCATCCAGCCATTCTTATAGAGTCTTACTCTCGATGGCCAGCTCGAAACTAGTTGGGTCATCATCTCATGATGCAATCCTTGCTCCCACTGTCATAGAGAAACCGAAGTATCTCTCAGGTGGGTGAGGAACCCTACTAGATCGGCGGAGAGGCTGAGGTTCGTTGGTATCTACTGAATCCTTTGGTTCTATCAAATCATCTGCTGTAGTTCGTATAGCTGGAACCTTTCCAGTTCTACATTACAGTCCTTGCCTCGAGCTTGTCCGGATTTTTCTTTTAGACATAGGCCGGACAATCCCCAAATCTTAACTAACTTAAGACATGGGTTCTTCCCATTCCATATCAAATATGAAGCGGTAGGCAACTGATTTGATTCGAACCCTATTCAATAGGTATGCAGCTTCGTAAGTGCATAACTGCCAAAAGGAAAAAGGTAACTCAGTGTTACTCATCATAGAGCACACCTTATCACATAGGGTGTTATTGCTCCGCCCCGATATACCATCGTGCTATGGTGTATACGGAGGAGTAATTCTGAGAGAGAATCTCATTCTCCTTTAATATAATCCAGGATTTCCGTGCACAAGTATTCTCCTCCTTGATCTCATCAAAGGACATAATACTTATACCTGTATTTTGGTTCTCTACTTCTAACTTATATTCCATGAATATCTCAAAAGGTTCGGATTTGTGTTTCAACAAGAACATAGATCTGAATCTCGAGAGATTATCAGAGAATCTAATGAAGTACAAAGAACCGTTCTTGGCATGTGTAGACTGGGGACCTACATACATCAACATGTATCATCCCAAGAGTTCACTAACTCTTTCTCTGTTTCCAATAAACGGAGCTATGGTCATCTTATCTTTGTGACATGACTGGCGAGTTTCACAAGATATAAATTCAAACTAATTTAAATATGCATCTTTATGTAACTCTAGCTAGTCGGGTCACATTGATCTGACCTAGTCTACAAAACCTCAAGAAGGATTCGTTCATGTCTGAACTCTTCCTCTTGTGTGTGTTCCGTATATTAAGAACTGTAGTTTGATTTAGAACATTAATGCTTTTAGATAACGTGCCTGAACCGATCAACTTTTGATATAGGAAATGTTCAAAACATTATCCAATAATACAAAATTATATCCTTTCTTTACTAATAAAGAGACTGATATGATTTTGTATATCAGCTTCGGTATCTAATAACATTCGTTCAGAATCAATGTATTGGTAATACAGGATGACAGTGACCAACAGACTTGGCTGCAACACTTGCCCCGTTTTCTGCCTCATGAAACTTATCACCCGTTCTCAGTTCTCTACCTTTCTATAGCCCTATGTAACATATTACATATCTGGGATCCTGATCTGGTATCACATACCCAGGATGTAAAGGATACTGAGAAACAGTTCTGTATAATGAACACACCCGAAGATGATGCATCAGCATGCACTCTCTTCGTTTGGGCGGCACGGGAATTCTGGTAATCCCCTATTTCCTGCTCTGTCTTATAACATTTATAAGTTGGAGCGGGACCAACGTTCCCCAGCTCAGTATAACAAGCGGGTTCGGTCAAAATTCCGTATTATTATCTTGATTAAGGCGTGATATGGTCGCTACCTAGAGAGAGAGAGAAGAAAACACTCAGCGTGCGCTCTTGCAAGAATATATTGGTTATTATTTTATCTAATCAGGATGGCTCCCACTGCTTTTTATCAAATCTTCCTTCAAACCCTAAAAGGAAAGACTAGCCGGGATTAATTACACACTACAAGTTCGCCAATCTTTCAGCCAGGCCAGTGTCGGTACTTTGAGGGAGGTCCCCCGTGCTTTCGCATGAACCTAATTAATGTAAACCTCGTTTTCCCAGAGGCGTAACCCCGTTGACACCTTTCTAGACACCTACTTGATCGGCTAATTGTAACGTGTAAAAATCTCCCAGGAGTAACTCTTACTCGCAGCAGGTATCGGGATCCAACTATCTCATAGAAGGTATGCAATCTCATTGCAAATCTCAACACTTGATATTCCCGATAATATTTTGCCCCTAGCGTCCTATGACCTTGACGGAGGTCAACAAACCATAGGCTACTAGTCAAGTTCAACCCGTCATTTCTTGATCGAATTAAACCCACCCGCACGACCCTTGACGGAGGTCAACAAGGCCGCACGACTACCCTAACTCAATCTGCATCATATGCATAAGCAGATAAATACTGGTTAGCTACCGCACACTGCGCCTTGACGGAGGCCAACAAACGCAGCACGAATACTAAACAGCACTTATCTGAAATGACGGAGGGCTACGACAGGTTTTTCTGAAAACCTTTTGCGTAATGAACTTGATATCGTTGTAGGATCGAATGATTTTAAAAATGGAGTGCTTTTGAGGCTTTTCTAGTTTTGCTAAAGGAGTCACTCCCGGTGAAGGGATCGTCGGTCCTTTCCTCGTCGAATGAGGTGCGGGATATATCACATATATCACTGTGCAAAGCAGAAACACTTAAAAGCAATCAAAAGACAAACCGACTGTGTAGCATCTGTCAGTTATTGCTAAAGGAGTCACTCCCGGTGAAGGGATCTCGGTCCTTTCCTCGTCGAATGAGGTGCAGGATATATCACATATACCGCTGTGCAAAGCAAGAACTGTAGCTACCTGTTTTATTTTGAAATTCGATTCTACAACATCTTAGGTTTCTTTTAATTCATTAATCACATTAATGAAGTCCCATCATTTAAGTACCTAATCATCACAGATAAATACGACGTAAACTTATGCCATCCGCATTCGCCTCGATGTCCCCTCGTGCACCGTTAGGTTAGGTAACTAACGGCAGAGCGGGGCAGGGCTAGCGCGGGTGTAAAACATAAGTAACGTCTATATAATATATCATATATACTATATATTGTATCTATCACAGAACATCACATGATCACATCACAGATATCACAGCAGAAGAAACATATGAAATATTGGATATACTAGGACGTCCGTGTTTTCAATACGAGCCAGTATAAAACACGGATTCCACGGTCGTGATGAATAGCCAAACCCACACCCCTAGACCCCTACGAGAGCGGCAAGCAACCCTACCAATTCTAGAGTTAGGAGACCCGGACTCAACTCCTCGAGTTGGTCTCCCACTGGACTCCAGAACCCGGTTACTTGTGCTCCCCTCCTTGGGTCTATCCTAGTGCGGAAAAGTAAATAATATACAAACGGTGACAACTTCCGCAACCTGGAAGCGCCCCAATAAAAAGAATATTACATACAAGTTTTAACATTAATGAAAATGAAAAACACTCATCTCACATAAAACCCCCGGCTATTCAAACACGACGATCCAATATAACATATCCAGCAACACATAACATCACATGTCATCAACGTAAGTAAATATGCGCATCCCAATTGTCGTTGACATATAGCAACGAAACCGGCGATATCACATATTACACTTACGGTCACAGAAAAGAAAGTGTAAAACTACAACAGTTGGAATCCGCAACCTCCTCAGACATCGCATGCCTGACCAAATGAATTTCTTAGACATCACATATCTAACTATTATAAACCCCGCATTTTAGTCTCAAAATCGAAAACACTTTTCAATACCAAGTCGGGTAATTCAACAAGATTCCCGACATCCTGATCGAATACTCGTCGCAAACTTTAGTAGACGGCCGCACCCCCGATACCGTCGACGAAGTGCACCAAGGCGGAACACCGCCACCGCGAGCACCCGAACGGATGCTTTCGGTGACGGGGTTCTCCTACAGTCACTTGGTCGGGGCTATGGAGTGAGGCTGTCTATTAAGTTTACCCGGCGAGTATCCGCGTACGCTACGTGATTGCGACGGACTTTTGATCACATCAAAATTCCGTGGCAACCGATCAAGTGAGACTAAATTGCTACGTTTATAACATTCATTCAGTTATCACATAACTTTTGTGAATTCCAATTATTGTATCCCATTCCAGATAAATAGAAAATGTTAAACTTTCCGATCGAACATTCTAACACCCAAGTTTTCCCGATACAGATCAACACATGAAACTAGTCTAACAACATTCAGTTCGTACCTCAGTACCAACGGTCCAGCCGTAGAAGGGTCAAGCCAACGCCTCACATGTGGCACGCCGTACTGCCCCAAACCCGAAGGTTCAAAGGGCAGTTCAAGACGGTCACATAATCGAGTTAAGGTTTGTGTCTTCTAGAGGGACCATCGCGTTACTTGCACTACTTAGAACGTCGTTAAACTACGGAAAAATCCAACACTTGGAAATTTCCCGACAGGGGAAAAATTGGGTATTTATATCCGGTCGAACTTTTTAACATATCCTAAAATTTATCCGGAAAGCCACACAGACAAAATTTGATACCCCGATCGAAACACCGAATTCCCAAATCAACTCAGAAAAATTCAACTCTGGAAAATTATTAAAAATACCCAGGAAAACCAGCACAGCACAATATGAATTACTGTAGAAATTAGGATGCCAGAAACGACAAAATGGCCGCGCTTGCGCCGCACGAGCCAAGCTCGTGCCGCGGAAGCGCGGCGCACTGTTGGAATTAGGAAGCCGAATTTTACAGTCTTTCTTATAATTGCCTGCTGATTTTTCTGAATATTTTTAATGTTGAAAAATCCCAGATTTTAAAAATTGTACAGAGAGCATGTTTTGGGTTTCGGTTTTGCGTCGTTCGGACTTCAAATTCCGTCTGGACTTTGCCTAAGGCTCTAGCTAGGCTCTGATACCACTGCAGGGTTCCTAGGCACACAAGTGAGGTCTCCCAAGCCATCAACCATGGCAATTTCAAAAATTTACGGTGCCTACAAACCCTAATCTACGGATCGATAACTAGATGTCTAGGCGAACAAAGAACTAGTTAACACTTAACTAATGAGAAAACGGAAATACAACCTTTGTAGATCCAGTGCTCCACCTCCATAGCTCCGCAACGAAGTCCTCTCCGCTGTCCAAGTCAAATCCGGGCTCTAGAGTCGGCTTCGTCGGAGAATGGGCAAGCTAGGTCGTCGATGTCCATGCCGAAGATGATCTACGTCGAGGCATCGCTAAATCAAGCTCCGACTTCACCAAGTCAAGAAACTTGTGAAGTAAACACACTCTACTACTTGGCAAGAGGTAGAGGATGAAGAAATAGGAAGTGGGTTAACTTTAGAATTGGATTTCTCACTCTTTTTCCAACAATCACCATTGATGGACCTTAAGCTTCTTCACTTGAAGCAAGGAAGAAGAAGAAGAAAATATTATGATAAGTTAATTGAAAATGAAAAGAAAATGAATTCTTATCATAATTTTAACTAGAGTTAAGTGTAGAGAATGAATCATGGTTAGTGGGAATGGTTAGGGTTAAGGATGAGATAAGTATGGTTGACTTGAACAAAACTTCATGAAGCTTCAACTAAAGAACAAAAGAAGCCACCATTCTTTTTCTCATTTCTTTTATTCATTTATCAAAAATAAAAAGCATAAATAAATAAGATAAATGAATAATAAATAATAAACCCTAACCATTTCATTAACCAAGGTTCAATCTTTACACTTGAACCCTAGCATGACATGTATCATCAAACATGATACAATCAAGTGCACAAAAGTATATCGCATATACAATGCGCACATCCGAGTGAGAAAATCCATCTTAAGTAAACCGATACTAGTTGATGCAAAGTAATATATCAAATATATAAATATGCATTAAATCATTAAATCAACACTTGATTCAATGACCCGGTTATGTCGCACACAACCGACTAGTATACAATATATCGGCTTATCGAATCAACGCTTGAATCGATAACTAGGTTATATCGCATACAACCATTCGATATATTTATCGTGAGAATAGAATACGGTATCACATACACGCATTATTCTCGGTCCCGCACATATCTCATATGCGCTCCTATTTCGTTTCGCTTGAGCCAGGAAACCTCTGTGTAGGACTCTAAAGACTCGTCAATACGCCGGCAGCAGATGATAATCATATCAAGCATCCACAAGCCGCAAGAGGTCTGCTAAACGTAACGGCCACCCGGGTATTGAGCGATCTGAAGATCGACGAGCAAGCCCGCTCACACTCCAGTGAATCCGACCAGTAACACTACCGTACAGTCCAGTCTGATCGTCTGATATGTCGCATATCTCGCCTAGGGGTGGTATACGTCAGACCCCAATAGCTCAATAAGTCGTGTCGATATGAGGTCTATAACTGTTCGAGAAACTACTGGTAACACTTACCAGTAAATCTCAGCAACCCTGGCCAGGGATTTCCTGTTATAGCCAATCGAACACAGCGCAACATCAACCCCCATATACCGGGAGAGACGAATCCCCTCCTATCGCTCATTGCCTCCATGTGACTCGGGACTGTACCCAAAAACCACCGTTTTGCACGCCCTCTTGGACGTGGTAAGATGGAAATCAAAGCACAGTGGGAACCACACAAGACTATATGACGATCTCGGGTCAACAGACTACTCTGTACCAGTGTCACCAGAGAACTGCCATCTGACGTGAGGTATAATACCATCTGGGAGTTCTCGGCGAGTCCGTCCAGTGTACCCAGTCTCTACTGAGCACCCGTATATCATCTCTGATGTCAAACACCAATGGATATGGGATCATCCATCGCCCATCTGTATGGGTCGAGAAGGTACACGCTAGTCTACTCTGGTATATCGATGCCCCGTCTCGATACACCCATGACTAGGGACTTTGAAGGATGTACTTATGGACTACCATGTCCCCACTAGTATGATCCGCATCATAGTTCAGGTAGTCAAGTACAGATCCTAAGGGCTTTACCAACATGTAACAGAGAGACAATCAGTATACACATTAAGGTAAAGATCAACCAGATAGCATACTATCATGTCGAGCAAGAAAGTCTTCCCTATATATGTCCCAGCATCCACTACAATATACATCCTATGTACAGTAATGGCCTCTAGGGCATATATATAACTAACACTCGATACACCCACGACTAGGGACCTTGAAGGATGTACTTATGGACTACCATGTCCCCACTAGTATGATCTACATCATAGTCCAGGTAGTCAAGTACACATCCTAAGGGCTTTACCAACATGTAACAGAGAGACAATCAGTATACACGTTAAGGTAAAGAGTAACCAGATAGCATACTATCATATCGAGCAAGAAAGTCATCCCTATATATGTCCAAGCATCCACTACAATATACATCCTATGTATAGTAATGGCCTCTAGGGCATACATATAACTAACAATCTCCCACTTGCACTAGGGCCATCTGTTGCAGTGGTTGCAGTATCTCATACTCAACCATCCCATAAAAATCTCTCTCTAGGAAAAGGCCTTTGTGGGTGGATCCGCCGTGTTGTCCTCTGAGTCTACTCTCCTAACCTCGATCTGCTTAGAGATCAACTATCTCCATGATTAGGTGATGTTGCCTCAGAATATGTCTGGATCACTGATGGGACAGGCGTTCCTAGGCATAAGCCACAACTCCATTGTCTCGCAATGGAAGGAACGAAGTTCATCTTATGAACTAATATACATCCAGACTGCCTCTTTGGTAGCATCTTACGTAGCGATGTATCCATCCTTTATCGTCTAGTATGCCACGGTATCTAGTTTGGAACTCTTCGAACATACCGTCCCTTTACTGAGGGTAAAGACAATGCCTGTGACTGACTTTCAGTCGTCCTTATCACTCTGGAACCTTTCCAATGATTCTCCCCAGGATCAATTGATACCATCTCACTACAACTAGTGAGTATCCTAACATCCAATTAGATCTATCTTATAGATCCAAAACCCAGGATTTAGGAGGTATCAATTTGATCCTATATGGAGAATCATTGTGATAAGCGGAGATTGACCGAGCGTAGCATAGGAAACTCCTTTCTTATCAAGAGTATGTCATCTACGTACTCTACGAGGATCACCACCATAATCCCTACTACCTTTTTGTTTGTACAAGGTTCATCTACCATTTTGATGATGTCAAACTCTTTGACTAACACATCAAAACAGACGTTCCAACTCCGCGATGCCTGCTTTATAACATAAAACATCTTGCACACGTTTCCGCTGCTCCCATTTCCTACGAGGCCCTCTGGCTGTGTACTTATAGACGCACTCTTCTAAAACATCATTTAGAAAAGAAGTCATGGCACCCAACCGCCAGATATCGTAGTCATGGTATGCAGCCGTGGCAAGTAGGATCTTGATGGACTTAAGCATAGCCACTGGAAAAAGGTTTCATCATTATCCACGCCTGGTCGACAACGAAAACCTTTAACAAGTCTAGCTTTGAAAGTCTCAACTTTTCCATCTACACCAAGTAATCTTCTCAAGATATACTTGCTCCTGATGGGGATTTAACCCTTCAGATAAAGCAACCAAAGTCCATACTTTATTGGTGTATAAGGATTCCATCTCAGATCGATAAGCATCCAGCCATTCTTAAAGAGTCCCACTCCTGATGGCCAGCTCGAAACTAGTTGGGTCATCATCTAATGATGCAATCCTCACTCCCACTGTCATCGAGAAACCGAAGTATCTCTCAGGCGGATGAGGAACCCTACTAGATCGGCGGAGAGGCTGAGGTTCGTTGGTAACTATTGAATCCTTTGGTTCTATCAAATCATCAGCTGCAGTTTGTATAGCTGAAACATTTCCAGTTCTACATAACAGATCTTGCCTCGAGTTTGTCCGGATTTTTCTTTTAGACATAGGCCGGACAACCCCAAATCTTAACAAACTTAAGATATGGGTTCTTCCCTTTCCATATCACATATGAAGTGGTAGGCAACTGATTTGATTTGAACCCTATTCAATAGGTATGCAGCTTCTTAAGTGCATAACTACCAAAAGGAAATAGGTAACTCAGTATTACTCATCATAAAGCACACCATATCTAATATGGTGCGATTGCTCCGCCCCGATACACCGTTGTGCTGTGGTGTATTCAGAGGAGTAACACCGAGAGAGAATCTCATTCTCCTTTAGAATAGTCCAAGAATTCTATGCACAAGTATTCTCCTCCCTGATCTCATCATAGGATATAATACTTATACCCGTATTTTGGTTCTCTACTTCTAACTTAGATTCTGTGAATATCTCAAAAGGTTTGGACTTATGTTTCAACAGGAACATATGTCTGAATGTTAAGAGATTATCAGAGAATGCAATGAAATACAAAGAACCGGTCTTGGCATGTGTAGACAGGGGACCTACATACATCAACATGTATCATCCCAAGAGTTCACTAACTCTTTCTCTGTTTCCAGTAAACAGAGTTATGGTCATCTTATCTCTATGACATGACTGGCAAGTTTCACAAGATGTAAATTGAAATTAATTTAAATATGCATCTAAATGTAACTTGAGCCAGTCGGGTCGCATTGATATGACCTAGTCTAAAATGCCTCAAGAAGGATTCGTTCATTTCTGAACTCTTCCTCTTGTGTATGTTCCATTTACTAAGAACTGTAGTTTGATTCAGAACATCAATTCTTTTAGATAACGTACCTGAACCGATCAACTTTTGATATAGGAAATTTCAAAAACATTATCCAACAATACAAAATTTTATCATTTCTTTACTAATAAAGAGACTGATATGATTTTGTATATTAGGTTCAGTATCTAATAACATTCGTTCAAAATCAATGTACTGGTAATACAGGGTGACAGTGACCAACAGACTTGGCTGCAACACTTGCACCGTTTTCTGTCTCATGAAACTTATCACCCGTTCTCAATTCTCTACCTTTCTGTAGCCCTATGTAACAGATTACATATCTGGGATCCTGATCCGGTAACAAATACCCAGGACGTAGAGGATACAGAGAAACAGTTCTTTATAATGAACACACCCGAAGGAGATGCATCATATGCACTTTCTTCGTTTGGGCGGCATAGGAATTCTGGTATTTCCCTATTTCCTGCTCTGTCTTATAACAATTATGAGTTGGAGCGGGACCAACGTTCCCCAGCTCAGTATAACAAGCGGGTTCGGTCAAATATCCGTATTATTATCTTGATTAAGGCATGACATGGTCGCTACCAGGAGAGAGAGAGAAGAAAACACTCTGCGTCCGCTCTTGCAAGATCAGATTGGTTATTATTTTATCTAATCAGGATGGCTCCCACTGTTTTTATCAAATCTTCCTTCAAACCTTAAAAGGAAAGACTAGCCGGGATTAATTACACGCTACAAGTTCGCCAATCTTTCAGCCAGGTCAGTGTCGGTACTTTGAGGGAGGTGCCCCGTGCTTTCGCACGGACCTAATTACAGTAAATCTCGTTTTCCCATAGGCGTAACCTCGTTGACACCTTTCTAGACACCTACTAGATCGGCTAATTGTAAAGTGTAAAACTCTCCCAGGAGTAACAATTACTCGCAGTGGGTATCGGGATCCAACTATCTCATAGAAGGTATGCAATCTCATTTCAAATTTCAACACTTGAAATTCCTGATAATATTTTGCCCCTAGCGTCTTATGACCATGACGGATGTCAACAAACCATAGGCTACTAGTCAAGTTCAACCCGTCATTTCTTGATTGAATTAAACCCACCCGCACGACCCTTGACGGAGGTCAACAAGGCCGCACGACTACCCTAATCCAATCTGCATCATATGCATAAGCAGATAAATACTTGTTAGCTACCGCACACTACGCCTTGACGGAGGTCAACAAACGTAGCACGATTACTAAGTAGGACTTATCTGAAATGACGGAGGGCTACAACAGGTTTTTTTGAAAACCTATTGCGTAATGAACTTAATATCGTTGTAGAATCAAATGATTTTAAAATAGAGTGTTTTTTAGGCTTTTCTAGTTTTGCTAAAGGGGTCACTCCCGGTGAAGGGATCGTCGGCCCTTTCCTCGTCGAATGAGGTGCGAGATATATCACATATATCACTGTGCAAAGCAAAAACTATAGAAGCAATCAAAAGACAAACCGAGGGTTGTAGCATCTGCCAGTTATTGCTAAAGGGGTCACTCCCGGTGAAGGGATCGTCGGCCCTTTCCTTATCGAATAAGGTGCAGGATGTTCGACAAGGAACACCGCGATGCAAAGCAAGAACTGTAGCTACCTGTTTTTAAAAATTCGTTTCCACAACATCTTAGGTTTCTTTTCTTTCATTAATCATATTAATGAAGTCCCATCATTTAAATCACCTAAACATCACAGATAAATACGGCGTACACTTATGCCATCCGCATTCGCCTCGATGTCCCCTCGTGCACCGTTAGGTTAGGTAACTAACGACAGAGCGGGGCAGGGCTAGCACGGGTGTAAAACATAAGTAACATCTATATAATATATCATATATACTATATACAGTATCCATCACAGCATATCAAATGATCACATCACAGATATCGCAGCAGAAGAAACATATGAAACATTGGATATACTAGGATGTCCGTGTTTTGAATACGAGCCAGTATAAAACACGGATTCCACGGTCGCGATGAATAGCCAAACCCACAACCCTAGACCCCTACGAGAGCGGCAAGCAACCCTACCAATTCTAGAGTTAGGAGACCCGGACTCGACTTTTCGAGATGCTCTCCCACTGGACTCTAGAACCCGGTTACTTGTGCTCCCCTCCTTGGGTTTATCCTAGTGCGGAAAAGTAAATAATATACAATGGGTGACATCTTCCGCAATCTGGAAGTGCCCAATAAAAGAATATTACATACAAGTTTTTACATGAATGAAAATGAAAAACACTCATCTCACATAAAAAAAACCCGGCTATTCAAACACGACGATCCAATATAACATATCCAGCAACACATAACATCACATGTCATCAACGTAAGTAAACATGTGCATCCCAATTGTCATTGACATATAGCAACGAAACCGGCGATATCACATATTACACTTACGGTCGCAGAAAAGAAAGTGTAAAACTACAACAGTTGAAATCCGCAAACTCTTTAGACATCGCATGCCTAATCAAATGAATTCCTTAGACATCGCATGCCTAACAATTATAAACCCCGCATTTAGTCTCATTATCGAAAACTCTTTTCAATATCAAGTCGGGAAATTCAACAAGATTCCCGACATCCAGAACGAATGCTCATCGCAAATTTTAGTAGACGGCCGCACCCCTGATACCGTCGACGAAGTGCACCAAGGCGGAACACCAATGCCGCGAGCACCCGAACGGATGCTTTCGGCGACGGAGTTCTCCTACAGTCACTTGGTCGGGGCTATAGGGCGTGGCTGTCTATTAAGTTTACCGGCAAGTATCCGCGTACGCCACGCGATTGCGACGGACTTTTGATCACATCAAAATTCCGTGGCAACCGATCAAGTAAGACTAAACTGCTATGTCTATAACATTCAAATGTTGTTGATTCCAATTATTGTATCACATTCCAGATAAATAGAAAATGTTAAACTTTCCAATCGAACAAGCAAACACCCAAGTTTTCTTGAAAAGCTCAACACATGAAATAAGTTTAAAAAACATCCACTTCATGCCACAGTACCAACGGTCCAGCCGTAGAAGGGTCAAGCCAACGCCTCATATGTGGCACGCCGTACTGCCCCAAACCCTAAGGTTCAAAGGGCAGTTCAAGACGGTCACATAATCGAGTAAAGGTTTGTTGTCTTCTAGAGGGTCCATTACGTTACTTGCACTACTTAGACGTTCTTAAACTAGGGGAAAAAATCCAACACATGGAAATTTTCCGGCAGAGGAAAAAATGGGTATTTATATCCGGTCGAACTTTTTAACAGTTTCTAAAATATCTGGAATAACACAAAGACAAAATTAGGCAATCCGATCGAATCTACGAATTCCCAATACAACCCAGAAAACTCAACTCTTGAGTGCAATTTAAAAATTCCCAGAAAACTCAGCAACTAAATAAAGAAATTACTGTGCAAAATTTACAACACAAAGGTACTGTATGGCCACGGAACCGCCGCACGAGGCATGCTCGTGCCGTGTTTCCGTGGCGCTTTAGTGGACACAGGCGCACGTGCTTCATAGTTTTTCTTAGAAAACCCTGCTGAATTTTCTGCATATTTTTAATTCACAAAAATCCCCGATTTCAAAAAATGTACAGAGAATGGTTTTGAATTAGGGTTTCGGGTTCGATCGGGTTGCTAACTTCGTCTACACTTCGCCTAAAGCTCTAGCTAGGCTCTGATACCACTGCAGGGTTCCTAGGCACACTCAAGAGGTAGCACAAGGCATCAACCATGCCAAAATCAAAATTTTCTTGTGCCGAGAAACCCTAATGTAAGATCGATTACTAGAGGATAGGCGAAACAACAAGCAAGTTAACAACTTAACTACTAAGTGAATGGAAATACTGTAGGGTTCCTAGGCACTCTAATGAGGTCTCACAAGGCATCAACCATACCAATTTCAAATTTTACAAGTGCCGAGAAACCCTAATACGGATCGTTAACTAGAATTTTAGGCGACAAATGAAACTAGTTAACAACTTAACTAAGTGAACGGAAATACAACCTTTGTAGATCCGGTTCTCCACCTCCATAGCTCCATGATGAAGTCTCCTTGCTGTCCAAATCAAATCCCGGGCTCTAGCGTCGGCTTCATCGGAGAAATGGGCGGGCTAGGTCATCGACTACGATGCCGAAGATGATCTACGTCGAGGCATCACAAGATCAAGCTCCCACTTCACCAAGTCATGAAACTTGTGAAGAAAACACCCTATACTACTTGGCAAGAGGTAGAGGATGAAAAAATAGGAGGTGGGTTCACTTTAGAATTGGATTTCTCACTCATTTCATCAAATCACTATTGATGGAATCAAGCTTCTTCATCTTGAAGAAGAAGAAGAAGAAGATGATGATGTTATGATAAGAATTTTTAAAATAAGAAATAATATGATACTTATCATAATGGTAACCATAGTTAGGTGTAGAGAATAAACCATGGTTAGGGTTAATGGTTAGGTTTAGGAAAAGAACAAGAATGGTCAAGCTTTCAACACTTCATGAAGTTTCCACAAAACTACAAAATAAGCCACCATTCTCTTTATCTTTTCAAAATGAAATAAATAAAATAAATAAATGAATAAGTGAATCAAATCATAACGCTAACCATTACATAACCATGGTTTAATCTAAACATACACTCAAACAATCATGTATCATCAAACATGATACAATCATGTGCACAAAAAAATATATCACATATACAATGTGCACATCAAGTGAGAAAATCCATTTTAAGTGAACCAATATTAGTTAATGTAAAGTAATATATCTAATATATAATTATACATTAAATCATTAAATCAATACTTGATTTAACGATTCGGTCATATCGCATATAACCGACTAATATCAATAGTAACAACTTATCGAATCAACACTTGATCCGATAACCCGGCTATATCGCATATAACCGATCAATGTTACAAATCGCGAGAATCAAATACAGTATCACATACTGGTATTATTCTCGGTCCCGCACATATCTCATATGCGCTCCTATTTCGTTTCGCTTGAGCCAGGAAACCTCTGTGTAGGACTCTAAAGACTCATCAATACGCCGGCAGCAGGTGATGATCATATCAAACACCCACAAGCCGCAAGCGGTCTGCTAAACGTAACGGCCACCCGGGTATTGAGCGATCAGAAGATCGACGAGCAAGCCCACTCATACCCCTGCGAATCCAATCAGTAACACTTACCATACAGTCCGGTCTCATCGTCTGATATGTCGCATATCTCGCCTAGGGGTGGTAAATGTCAGACCCCAATAGCTCGATAAGTCGTGTCGATATGAGGTCTATAACAGTTCGAGAAACTACTGGTAACACTTACCAGTAAATCTCAGCAACCCTGGCCCGGGATTTCCGGTTATAGCCAATCGAACACAGCGCAAAATCAACCCCCTATACCGGGAGAGACGAATCCCCTCCTATCGCTCATTGCCTCCATGTGACTCGGGACTGTACACAAAAACCACCGTTTTGCATGCCCTCTTGGACGTGGTAAGGTGGAAATCAAAGCACAGTGGGAACCACACAAGACTCTATGACGATCTCGGGTCAACAGACTACTCTGTACCAGTGTCACCAGAGAACTGCCATCTGACGTAAGGTATAATACCATCTGGGAGTTCTCGACGAGTCCGTCCAGTGTACCCAGTCTCCACTGAGCACCCGTATATCATCTCTGATGTCAAACACCAATGGATATGGGATCATCCATCGCCCATCTGTATGGGTCGAGAAGGTATACGCTAGTCTACTCTGGTATATCGATGCCCTGTCTCGATACACCCACGACTAGGGACCTTGAAGGATGTACTTATGGACTACCATGTCCCCACTAGTATGATCCGCATCATAGTCCAGGTAGTCAAGTATACATCCTAAGGGCTTTACCAACATGTAACAGAGAGACAATCAGTGTACACGTTAAGGTAAAGAGCAACCAGATAGCATACTATCATGTCGAGCAAGAAAGTCCTCCCTATATATGTCCAAGCATCCACTACAATATACATCCTATGTATAGTAATGGCCTCTAGGGCATACATATAACTAACAATCTCCCACTTTCACTAGGGCCATCTGATAGCAGTGGTTGTAGTATCTCATACTCAACCATCCCATAAAAGTCTCTCTCTGGGAAAAGACCTTTGTGAGTGGATCCGCTGTGTTGTTCTCTGAGTCTACTCTCCTAACCTCGATCTCCTTGGAGATCAACCATCTCCATGATCAGGTGATACTGCCTTAGAATATATCTGGATCACTGATGGGACGGGCGTTCCTTGGCATAAGCCACAACTCCATTGTCACACAATGGGAGGAACTAAGTTCATCTCAAGAACAAATATACATCCAGACTGCCTCTTTGGTAGCATCTTAAGTAGCGATGTATCGAGCCTTTATCGTCTAGTATGCTACGGTATCTAGCTTGGAACCCTTCCAACATACCGTCCCTTTACTGAGGGTAAAGACAATGCCTGTGACTGACATTCAGTCATCCTTATCACCCTGGAACCCCTCCAGTGATTCTCCCCAGGATCGATTGATACCATCTCATTACAACTAGTGAGTATCCTAATATCCAATTAGATCTATCTCATAGATCCAAAATCCAGGATTTAGGAGGTATCACTTTGATCCTATATGGAGAATCATTATGATAAGCGGAGATTGATCGAGCGTAGCATAGGAAACTCCTTCCCTATCAAGAGTATGTCATCCACGTACTCTACGAGGATCACTACCATACTCCCTACTACCTTCTTGTATATACAAGGTTCATCTACCATTTTGATGATGTCAAACTATTTGACTAACTCATCAAAACAGATGTTCCAACTCCGCGATGTCTGCTTTATCACATAAAACATCTTGCACACGTTTCCGCTGCTCCCACTGTCTACGAAGCCCTCTGGCTTTGTACTTATAGACGCTCTCTTCCAAAACATCATTTAGAAAAGCAGTCATGACACCCAACCACCAGATATCGTAGTCATGGTATGTAGCCGTGGTAAGTAGAATCTGGATGGACTTAAGCATAGATCCTTAGAAAAAGTTTCATCATGATCCACACCTGGTCAATGATGCAAACCTTTAACAAGTCTAGCTTTGAAAGTCTCAACATTTCCATGTACACCGAGTAATCTTCTCAAGATATACTTGCTCCTGATGGGGATTTAACCCTTCAGATATAGCAACCAAAGTCCATACTTTGTTGGTGTATAAGGATTCCATCTCAGATTGCTAAGCATCCAGCCATTCTTACAGAGTCCCACTCCTGATGGCCAGCTCGAAACTAGTTGGGTCATCATCTCATGATGCAATCCTCGCTCCCACTGTCATAGAGGAACCGAAGTATCTCTCAGGTGGGTGAGGAACCCTACTAGATCGGCGGAGAGGCTGAGGTTCGTTGGAATCTACTGAATCCTTTGGTTCTACCAAATCATCTGCTGTAGTTTGTATAGCTGGAACCTTTCCAGTTTTACATAACTGACATTGCCTCGAGCTTGACCGGATTATGCTTTTAGACATAGCCCGGACAACCCTAAATCTTAACTAACTTAAGATATGGGCTCTTCCCTTTCCATATCACATATGAAGCGGTAGGCATAGATTTGATTCGAATCCAATCCAATAGGTATGCAGCTTCTCAAGTGCATAACTCCCAAAAGGAAATAGGAAACTCAGTAGTACTCATCATAGAGCACACCATATCATATAGGGTGCATCTGCTCCGCCCCGATACACTGACGTACTGTGGTGTATACGGAGGAGTAATGCTGAGAGAGAATCTCATTCTCCTTTAGAATAATCCAGGATTTTCGTGCTCAAGTATTCTCCTCCTTGATCACATCAAAGGACATAATACTTATACCCGTATTTTGGTTCTCTACTTCTAGCTTATATTCTGTGAATATCTCAAAAGGTTCAGACTTGTGTTTCAATAGGAACATATATCTGAGTCTCGAGAGATCATCAAAGAATGTAATGAAGTACAAAGAACCGGTCCTGGCATATGTAGACAGGGGACCTTACATACATCATCATGTATCAGTCCCAAGAGTTTACTAACTCTTTCTCTGTTTCCAATAAACAGAGCTATGGTCATCTAATCTTTGTGACATGACTGGCAAGTTTCACAAGATGTAAATTCAAACTAATTTAAATATGCATCTATATATAACTTCAGCTAGTCGCGTCGATTGATATGACCTAGTCTACAATGCCTCAAGAAGGATTCGTTGATTTCTGAACTCTTCCTCTTGTGTGTGTTCTGTATACTAAGAACTGTAGTTTGATTTAGAACGTCAATGCTTTTAGATAACGTGCCTGAACCAATCAACATTTGATATAGGAAATGTTCAAAACATTATCCAACAATACAAAATTTTACCATTTCTTTACTAATAAAGAGAGTGATATGATTTTGTATATCAGGTTCGGTATCTAATAACATTCGTTCAGAATCAATGTAATGGTAATACAGGGTGACAGTGACCAACAGACTTGGCTGCAACACTTGCCCCGTTTTCTGTCTTATGAAACTTATCACCCGTTCTCAGTTTTTCTACCTTTTTGTAGCCCTATGTAACAGATTATATATCTGGGATCCTGATCTGGTATCATATACCAAGGATGCGGAGGATACTGAGAAACAGTTCTGTATAATGAACACACCCGAAGATGATGCATCAGCATGCACTCTCTTCGTTTGGGCGGCACGGGAATTCTGGTATTCCCCAATTTCCTGCTCTGTCTTATAATAATTATAAGTTGGAGCGGGACCAACGTTCCCCAGCTCAGTATAACAAGCGGGTTCGGTCAATAATCCGTATTATTATCTTGATTAAGGCGTGATATAGTCGCTACCAGGAGAGAGAGAGAAGAAAACACTCAGCGTGCGCTCTTGCAAGAATAGATTGGTTATTATTTTATCTAATCAGGATTGCTCCCACTGCTTTTTATCAAATCTTCTTTCAAACCCTAAAAGGAAAGACTAGCCGGGATTAATTACACGCTACAAGTTCACCAATCTTTCAGCCAGGCCAGTGTCGGTACTTTGAGGGAGGTCCCCCGTGCTTTCGCACGAACCTAATTAATGTAAACCTCGTTTTCCCAGAGGCGTAACCTCGTTGACACCTTTCTAGACACCTACTTGATCGGCCAATTGTAATGTGTAAAACTCTCCCAGGAGTAACAATTACTCGCGGTGGGTATCGGGATCCAACTATCTCATAGAAGGTATGCAATCTCATTGCAAATTTCAACACTTGAAATTCCCGATAATATTTTGCCCCTAGCGTCCTATGACCTTGACGCAGGCCAACAAACCATAGTGCGCTAGTCAAGTTCAACCCGTCATTTCCTGATTGAATTAAACCCACCCGCACGACCCTTGACGCAGGCCAACAAAGTCGCACGACTACCCTAATCCAATTTGCATCATATGCATAAGCAGATAAATACTAGTTAGCTACCGCACACTACGCCTTGACGCAGGCCAACAAACTTAGCACGAATACTAACTACTACTTATCTGAAATGACAGAGGGCTAGGACAGGTTTTTCTGAAAACCTATTACGTAATGAACTTGATATCGTTGTAGAATCAAATGATTTTAAAAATGGAGTGCTTTTGAGGCCTTTCTAGTTTTGCTAAAGGGGTCACTCCCGGTGAAGGGATCGTCGGCCCTTTCCTCGTCGAATGAGGTGCGGGATATATCATATATATCACTGTGCAAAGCAAAAACTCTTGAAAGCAATCAAAAGACAAACCGAGTGTGTAGCATCTGCCAGTTATTGCTAAAGGAGTCACTCCTTGTGAAGGAATCTCGGTCTTTTCCTCATCGAATAAGGTGCAGGATATATCATATATACCGCTGTGCAAAGCAAGAACTGTAGCTACCTGTTTTATTTTTGAAATTCGATTCCACAACATCTTAGGTTTCTTTTCTTTCATTAATCATATTAATAAAGTCCCATCATTTAAGTACCTAAACATCACAGATAAATACGACGTACACTTATGCCATCCGCATTCGCCTCGATGTCCCTCGTGCACCGTTAGGTTAGGTAACTAACGGCAGAGCGGGGCAGGGCTAGCGCGGGTGTAAAACATAAGTAACGCCTATTTAATATATCATATATACTATATAAAGTATCCATCACAGAACATCACATGATCATATCACAGATATCGCAGCAGAAGAATCATATGAAACATTGGATATACTAGGACGTCCGTGTTTTCAATACGAGCCAGTATAAAATACGGATTCCACGGTCATGATGAATAGCCAAACCCACACCCCTAGACCCCTACGAGAGCTGCAAGCAACCCTACCAATTCTGGAGATAGGAGACCCGGACTCGACTCTTCGGGTTGGTCTCCCACTGGACTCCAGAACCAGGTTACTTATGCTCCCCTCCTTGGGTCTATCCAAGTGCGGAAAAGTAAATAATATACAAGGGGTGACATCTTCCGCAACCTGGAAGTGCCCCAATAAAAGAATATTACATACAAGTTTTTACATGAATGAAAATGAAAAACACTCATCTCACATAAAAAAACCCCGGCTATTCAAACACGACAATCCAGTATAACATATCCAGCAACACATAACATCACATGTCATCAACGTAAGTAAATATGCGCATCCCAATTGTCGTTGACATATAGCAACGAAACCGGCGATATCACATATTACACTTACGGTCACAGAAAAGAAAGTGTAAAACTACAACAATTGGAATCCGCAACCGCTTTAGACATCGCATGCATAATCAAATGAAATACTTAGACATCGCATGCCTAACAATTTTAAACCCCGCATTTTAGTCTCACCATCGAAAACACATTTCAATATCAAGTCGGGCAATTCAACAAGATTCCCGACATCCTGATCGAATGCTCGTCGCAAACTTTAGTAGGCGGCCGCACCCCCGATGCCATCGACGAAGTGCACCAAGGCGGAACACCGCTACCGCGAGCACACGAACGGATGCTTTCGGCGACGGGGTTCTCCTACAGTCACTTGGTCGGGGCTATGGAGCGAGGCTGTCTATTAAGTTTACCCGGCGAGTATCCGCGTACGCTACGTGATTGTGATGGATTTTTGATCACATCAAAATTCCGTGGCAACCGATCAAGTGAGACTAAAGTGCTATGTTTATAACATTCATTCAGTTATCTCATAACTGCTTGTGAATTCCAATTATTGTATCCCAATCCGGATAAACAGAAAATGTTAAACTTTCCGATCGAACATTCGAACACCCAAGTTTTCCCAAAGCAAATCAACACATGAAACAAGTTGAAAAACATCCAGTTCATGCCTCAGTACCAACGGTCCAGCCGTAGAAGGGTTAAGCCAACGCCTCACATGTGGCACGCCGTACTGCCCCAAACCCGAAGGTTCAAAGGGCAGTTCAAGACGGTCACATAATCGAGTTAAGGTTTCTTGTCTTCTAGAGGGTCCATCGCGTTACTTGCACTACTTAGAATGTCTTTAAACCACGGAAAAATCCAACACTTGGAAATTTTCCGGCAGGGGAAAGATTGGGTATTTACATCCGGTCGAACTTTTTAACATATTCCAAAATATCAGGAAAGCCACATAAACAAAGTTTGATAATCTGATCGAATCAGCGAACTCCCAAAACACCCCAGAAAATTCAACTCTTGAAAAAATATTAAAAATTCCAATAAAACTCAGCATTTAAATAAAGAAATTACTGTGCAAAAATGGTTGACTGAAGAGACTAAATAGGTGCGGAACCGCCGCAATAGGCGGCTAATGCCGCGGTTCCGCCGCGCTTTAGACAGATCATTAGGTAATTTTTGCACCGTAATTCTTAGAATTTCCTGCTGAATTTTTAAGCATTTTTAATTTGGAAAAAACCACTTTTTCAGAAAAAGTCCAGAGAGGGTTAAAAGTTAGGGTTTCGGGGTTCGACCAGGTTTCTAACATCGTCTACGCATCGCCTAAGGCTCTAGCTAGGCTCTGATACCACTGTAGGGTTCCTAGGCACTCTAATGAGGTCTCACAAGGCATCAACCATGCCAATTTCAAATTTTACAAGTGCCGAGAAACCCTAATACGGATCGTTAACTAGAATTTTAGGCGACAAATGAAACTAGTTAAAAACTTAACTAAGTGAACGGAAATACAACCTTTGTAGATCCGGTTCTCCACCTCCATAGCTCCATGATGAAATCTCCTTGCTGTCCAAATCAAATCCCGGGCTCTAGCGTCGGCTTCATCTGAGAAATGGGCGGGCTAGGTCATCGACTACGATGCCGAAGATGATCTATGTCGAGGCATCACAAGATCAAGCTCCCACTTCACCAAGTCATGAAACTTGTGAAGAAAACACCCTATACTACTTGGCAAGAGGTAGAGGATGAAGAAATAGGAGGTGGGTTCACTTTAGAATTGGATTTCTCACTCATTTCATCAAATCACCATTGATGGAATCAAGCTTCTTCATCTTGAAGAAGAAGAAGAAGAAGATGATGATGTTATGATAAGAATATTTAAAATAAGAAATAATATGATACTTATCATAATGGTAACCATAGTTAGGTGTAGAGAATAAACCATGGTTAGGGTTAATGGTTAGGTTTAGGAAAAGAACAAGAATGGTCAAGCTTTCAACACTTCATGAAGTTTCCACAAAACTACAAAATAAGCCACCATTCTCTTTATCTTTTCAAAATGAAATAAATAAAATAAATAAATGAATAAGTGAATCAAATCATAACCCTAACCATGGTTTAATCTAAACATACACCCAAACAATCATGTGTCATCAAACATGATACAATCATGTGCACAAAAAAATATATCACATATACAATGTGCACATCAAGTGAGAAAATCCATTTTAAGTGAACCAATATTAGTTAATGTAAAGTAATATATCTAATATATAATTATACATTAAATCATTAAATCAATACTTGATTTAACGATTCGGTCATATCGCATATAACCGACTAATATCAATAGTAACAACTTATCGAATCAATACTTGATCCGATAACCCGGCTATATCGCATATAACCGATCAATGTTACAAATCGCGAGAATCAAATACAGTATCACATACTGGTATTATTCTCAGTCCCGCACATATCTCATATGCGCTCCTATTTCGTTTCGCTTGAGCCAGGAAACCTCTGTGTAGGACTCTAAAGACTCGTCAATACGCCGGCAGCAGGTGATGATCATATCAAACACCTACAAGCAGCAAGCGGTCTGCTAAACGTATCGGCCACCCGGCTATTGAGCGATCAGAAGATCGACGAGCAAGCCCGCTCATACTCCTGTGAATCCAACCAGTAACACTTACCGTACAGTCCGGTCTCGTCGTCTGATATGTCGCATATCTCGCCTAGGGGTGGTAAACGTCAGACCCCAATAGCTCGATAAGTCGTGTCGATATGAGGTCTATAACAGTTCGAGAAACTACTGGTAACACTTACCAGTAAATCTCAGCAACCCTGGCCAGGGATTTCCGGTTATAGCCAATCGAACACAGCGCAACATCAACCCCCTATACCGGGAGAGACGAATCCCCTCCTATCGCTCATTGCCTCCATGTGACTCGGGACTGTACCCAAAAACCACCGTTTTCCACGCCCTCTTGGACGTGGTAAGGTGGAAATCAAAGCACAGTGGGAACCACACAAGACTCTATGACGATCTCGGGTCAACAGACTACTCTGTACCAGTGTCACCAGAGAACTGCCATCTGACGTAAGGTATAATACCATCTGGGAGTTCTCGGCGAGTCCGTCCAGTGTACCCTGTCTCCACTGAGCACCCGTATATCATCTCTGATGTCAAACACCAATGGATATGGGATCATCCATCGCCCATCTGTATGGGTCGAGAAGGTATACGCTAGTCTACTCTGGTATATCGATGCCCTGTCTCGATACACCCACGACTAGGGACCTTAAAGGATGTACTTATGGACTACCATGTCCCCACTAGTATGATCCGCATCATAGTCCAGGTAGTCAAGTACACATCCTAAGGGCTTTACCAACATGTAACAGAGAGACAATCAGTGTACACGTTAAGGTAAAGAGCAACCAGATAGCATACTATCATATCGAGCAAGAAAGTCCTCCCTATATATGTCCAAGCATCCACTACAATATACATCCTATGTATAGTAATGGCCTCTAGGGCATACATATAACTAACAAATACAACCTTTGTAGATCCGGTCATCCACTTCCTTGGTTCCGTGATGACGTCCCTCCGCTGCAACCATCGGAATCCTGGACTCTCGCGGTGGTTTCATCGTAGAAAAGATCGGGCTAGGTCATTGACTTCGATGCCGAAGATGATCTACGTCGAGGCGACTCTAACTCAAGCTCCATCTTCACCAAATCATGAAACTTGTGAAGAAAACACCCTATACTACATGACAAGTAGTAGAGGATGAAGAAATAGGAAGTGGGTTCACTTTGGATTTGGATTTCTCACTTGATTTCATCACTTGACATTTTTCTAGAAAGCTTTTCTTTTCTTCACTTGAAAAAGAAGATGAAGAAGAAGAAAAAGAATATAAATTAATTTTACCCAATAGAAAATCAAGTGATGGCTTATCATATAGCAACCATGGGTTAGTAAACTCATGTAGAGAATAAACTAGGGTTTAGGTAATGGTTAGATTTAGGATAAAACAAAATGGAAGACCTTTTCAAAGATGCTTTGAAACTTCAAGAAGCTTCAAGCAAAAAAAGAAAAGGAAGCCACCATTTCGTTTTAATTTTCAAAAAATAAATGAAATAAAACAAATGAAACCCTAACCATTATCTAAACATGGTGTATAGTATACACACACCCAAGTTTGCATGTATCATCAAACATGATACAATCTTGTGCACAAAAATATATCACATATACAATGTGCACAATCAAGTGAGAAAAACATCTTAAGTGGACCAATATTAGTTAATGTAAACTAATATATCAAATATATAATTATACATTAAATCATTAAATCAACACTTGACTTAATGATCCGGTCATATTGCATATAACCGACTAATATCTATAGTAACAACTTATCGAATCAACACTTGATCCGATAACCCGGCTATATCGCATATAACCGATCAATGTCACATATCGCGAGAATAGAATACAGTATCACATACTGGTATTATTCTCGGTCCCGCACATATCTCATATGCTCCTATTTCGTTTCGCTTGAGCCAAGAAACCTCTGTGTAGGACTCTAAAGACTCGTCAATACGTCGGCAGCAGGTGATGATCATATCAAATACCCACAAGCCGCAAGCGGTCTGCTAAACATAAGGGGCACCCAGGTATTGAGCGATCAGAAGATCAACGAGCAAGCCCGCTCACACTCCTGTGAATCCAACTAGCAACACTTACCGTACAGTCCGGTCTGATCGTCTGATATGTCGCATATCTCGCCTAGGCGTGGTAAACGTCAGACCCCAGTAGCTCGATAAGTCGTGTCGATATGAGGTCTATAACAGTTCGAGAAACTACTGGTCACACTTACCAGTAAATCTCAGCAACCCTAGCCAGGGATTTCTGGTTATAGCCAATCGAACACAGCGCAACATTAACTCCCTATACCGGGAGAGACGAATCCCCTCCTATCGCTCATTGCCTCCATGTGATTCGGGACTGTACCCAAAAACCACCGTTTTGCACGCCCTCTTGGACGTGGTAAGGTGGAAATCAAAGCACAGTAGGAATCACACAAGACTCTATGACGATCTCGGGTCTACAGACGAACCTGTGCCAGTGTCACCAGAGAACCGCCATCTGACGTGAGGTATAATACCATCTAAGAGTTCTCGGCGAGTCCGTCCAGTGTACCCAGTCTCCACTGAGCACCCGTATATCATCTCTGATGTCAAATATCAATGGATATGGGATCATCCATCGCCCATCTGTATGGGTCGAGAAGGTATACGCTAGTCTACTCTGGTATATCGATACCCCGTCTCAATACACCCACGACTAGGGATCTTGAAGGATGTACTTATGGACTACCATGTCCCCACTAGTATGATCTGCATCATAGTCCAGGTAGTCAAGTACACATCCTAAGGGTTTTACCAACATGTAACAGAGAGCCAATCAGTATACACGTTAAGATAAAGAGTAACCAGATAGCATACTATCATATCGAGCAAGAAAGTCATCCCTATATATGTCCAAGCATCCACTACAATATACATCCTATGTATAGTAATGGCCTCTAGGGCATACATATAACTAAAAGGATCGCCTGACGAAAGTGGCTCACTTCCTGCCAGTGAAGACCACTTTTGGATTTTCTCAGTACGCCCAGGTTTATATTGATGAGATCGTGCGACTGCATGGCGTTCCGACTTGCATCGTGTCCGACCGGGGCACCCAATTTACTAGCCGATTATGGCAGAAACTTCAGGAAGCTTTGGGCACCCGATTGAGTTTTAGCACAGCCTTTCACCCGCGAACTAATGGTCAGTCGGAGCATACTATTCAGACTCTTGAGGACATGCTCAGAGCTTGTATTTTAGATTTCGGTGGTAGCTGGGATCGTCATTTGCCCTTGATCGAGTTCTCCTACAATAATAGCTTCCAGGAGACGATTCAAATGGCACCTTTCGAGGCTTTATATGGGAGGAGATGTCGATCGTCTGTATGTTGGACAGAGCTCAGAGAGAGCAGTATTTTAGGGCCGCAGATCGTACAGGAGACGACCGAGAAGATACAGCTGATTCGGGACAGGATGAGAGCGGCACAGAGTAGGCAGAAATCATATGCTGACAGGCGCCGTCGCCGACTCGAGTTCGCTGTTGGCGATCATGTTTTCCTGAAGGTCTCTCCGATGAAGTGTGTGATGAGATTTGGGCGGAAAGGAAAACTTAGTCCTAGATATGTTGGTCCCTTCAAGATCCTAGAGCGTGTTGGTCCAGTCGCTTATCGGTTAGCTCTTCCACCCAGCTTCCCCGATGTTCACCCCGTGTTCCATGTTTCGATGCTCCGCAAGTACCTTCATGATCCTTCCCATGCGATTCAGAACCAGACGATCCAACTAGAGCATGATCTTTCATTCACCGTGCATCCGGTGGTCATTTTGGATCGACAGGTGAAGAAATTGAGGTCGAAGGTTATACCGTCCGTCAAGGACCTTTGGCTTGGCCCGAGCAGTGAGGAGGTCACCTGGGAGACCGAGGTCGAGATGAGGAAGAGATATCCCATCTTTTTGAAGGTACGCGTAGTTAAATTCTAAATTTGGGGACCGAATTTCTTTAAGGGGGGAGATTGTATCGCTTCGAAAATCGTTTAGGCAGTTTTTCGGTAATCGTCTAAATTAGCAGTCTTTTCCGCAAAAAGTCAAAATAGGTGTATTTCATTATGGACCTAATTACACAAAATTTAGATAAGATATTACTTTAAATTGGTCACTAAAATGTCACTTAAAATTTTCTAGTTAATTAAAAAAAAATCCTTAATTAATTATTTTTAATATTATTTTAAGCTTTTAAAAATACATTAAATTAGTGATAAATATAAATTTAATTAGGTAAATTACACACTTAGGAAAAATTATAAACTAAAATTTAATGTTAATAAAATTTTATCAAGACTTTTCAAAGTTTTTGTTCTATGGTTTAAAATTTTATTCAAAAATTGCTTAAAATGAGGTTTTTTGTGTAAAATTTGATGTGAGAGCATTAAATGAGCTTGTGAATGACATTTTGTGTAGAATTTTCTACACAATTCACTCATAACTCCCCTCTCATTCCTCAGGCTAAGCCACCCTCCTACAGCCCCCATTTTCCCCCCCACCCATTTTCTTTCTTCAAAAATTCATGAAAAATTGCACAAAATCCACCGAAATCAACACATTTCTTCACAGATTCAAACCATAATCATATTCCACCTCTTTCCAACCATAATTTGCTTTAAAACAAGGTGAAAGGAGTCATCTTTCAAGGTCAAGTGCAATTTAGGGTTCACTTGTAAGGTATAAATCCTAAACTAGTTGTTAAATTTGTAGTTTAAATAAGCTAAATTAGTATTTTAAAGTGTTAATTTCATTGTAATGGTTGGTTTTTGAAAATTCAAGAGAGGTGTTGATGCCCTAATTAGGGTTTGTTATAGGATAAGTGGGTTTAAGTTAGGGATTTGGCTATCTAGTTGGTTAGAATGATTGTTTGTGCGATGTTGCGATCGCGATATCGTTAATTCGCGATGTTTGCTTTGAAATCGGCATGCTAATTGCTTACCAGTTTTTCTAAAATTTTAGGAGGTGATCTAATTGTGTTATTTTGGTGATATAATTAGCATCTTATACGACTACTAGGGTCTGTGAATGAGGGGTTTTGTCTAGTCGGGTTCTAGTTTTGGCGGTTGCACCGAAATGGCGATTTTAGTTAAGGTTTTAGCGATTTTCGTGTGTTTTCCGCGCACCGAGTGCACGTTGTGATTAATTCTTGAGCGTCAATCTTTTCATAGTGTGAGTTGCATCATTTCAGAAATCTGTAATCTTATATTGTGTGTTATGCAATTCTAGGATCGGTCGCGGAAATATCGGACGCGGCGCGCAAAGGCAAGGCGATGGTCGGATCGGATAAGCGAGGCATTCAGGTGAGTAGATGTATTCATCTATGGGGGAAATCGTCTGGATGGCGCGAGGCACCCTCTAGTTAGGGTTACTTTTTTTCTTGCAAGATTTGCATTGTTAGTTAGCTAAACCCTCCTCATTCACATTGCATACCTTTATAGCCAATCGTCCGCTAGATTGCATGGATATTCATATACACATGTGCGATATCACTTCGTCGGACACGAACACCATTACCATTGGCTCCTGTTGCACGCGCACTATTCATGTGACACACACGCCTTTGGTAATTGCCATGCCACGAGCACTGTAGGACCTGTTTCGTTTAGTATCACCATTTGCATTATACACGATATATGAAATCGCATAGCATGTATATACCTCGCATCATCTTTATACTTACATAGATTCTAGCCACAAATCACATCGCATACCTTATATCATAGACATTTATCATATAAAACATTTTGGGTATTATGATTTTCTTGAGGATTTTAGTATTGCTGTGATTTCTGGATTTTGGGGAAAACCGCAAGAATTTAACAAAAGCTCATATTTCTCTTTTTTTTTAAAACAAAGTTGTGGTTTTCTCGTGATGTATGTGTCGTCCACCATGAGTTTTCATGTTGTCTGTTGGATTTCGAGACCCGATTCAAGGAGTTGATGAACCATCTCGGGTACATGGTGGGCCCGGTATAGTACCCCGGGACAAGAAGATCGAGTTTAGACGATGAGCCTGCCAGGGGAAGACTACCTACCGGTGATGTTTGGAGCGGCGGATATCCAGAGGATACCGACCGTTGTTGTGAGATTTGATGATATGGACCGATCCGGACTGACGGAGCCCGATGTATTAAGACATGGATACAGTGAGACATTGAGACAGATGTGTTTTTCATATTTGGTGTCGATGCTTGACACGGGTTTTAGATGATTTCTTGATGGTATTTAGCTATTATACAGATGTTCTTTTTTCTAAAGTTAAGAATGCAGAACTCATAGCATTTAAAACACTTAAAGATTTAGTATTGACATTGCATATATATGCATGCATACTAGAGGTATTACATCACATCTGGACATACATGCTGTGACGCATTTGCGTGCATTCTTACGATAGCCTTACTAGATGTTATATTCTACTCACGAGCTGGCAACTCACCCCCGTTGTGCCACAGTGTCTTGCAGGTCAGACTCATCAGCCTAGTAGCGGCGGCTTATCTTATTAGTGATCTCTTTTGCTCAGACTCGCGACATTGCTCGTAGGTGGGTTGCGAGAGCACTTTTATCTCTTTTGTACTATTTTTGTATCTAGTATTCTCCATCTACCACTTCTTATTTGTATATTCGACCTAGTGATGAGACTGAGAGATTTGTGTATATGTGGGTTCTTTTGGTCGAGCTCACTTGAGCCGACGTTGTGTTTTCTTATATTTTGCATTTCTTTATGCTCTTTTCTTGATATTACATATATATATTGCGTGTGGTTGTGATCCACCTTGGGCGAAGAGCTAGCTCCCGCTTGGGGATGCCATTTTGTGATTATTGGTTATATATCTTGTTGTACCCATTTTGGGGGATAGAATTTACAAAAAAGGCTCTGCCGAAATTTTCGGAAATTTTTGATTTTTTTTAAAATAGGGGTTCAATGCAACTAAATTGATTTCAAGTCGTTTTCATGAAAAGTTTTTTCTTCACTCTCTATGGTTTTGGTTTAGATTTTCTTTGCTTTGGCTGACTTGGTTTACGTTACGCCTTTAGACGTCTCGTAATCTAAGTGCCAGTCACGTTCCGTACTTTCGGGTCATGACATAAAATGAGGGGGGTTTCCTGCTGTGAGGCTCGACCAGAGGGTAGAGGAGGGATTGGTGAGAGATTTGTGTAGAAATTTCTGCACAAAAATGCCTTTTCCAAGCTCATTTAATGTCCACCATATCAAATTTTACATAAAAAACCTTATTTAAATTCATTTTCAAACCATACAACAACTATACTTGAAATGCATTGACAAAGTTTTATTATACAAAAATTTTAGTTTATAATGGCTCGTAATTTTGTAATTTACCCAATTAAATTTGTATTTATCACTAATTAAATGTATTTTTTAAAGTTTAAAATAATATTAAAAATAATTAATTAAGGAAATTTTTTTAATTAACTAGAAAATTTTAAGTGACAAATTAGTGACCAAATTTTAGCAATATCTTATCTAAATTTTGTATAATTGGGCCTATATTGAAAAAAAAAACTATTTTGATTTTTTACGGAAAAAACTGCTAATTTTGCCGATTACCGAAAAACTGCCTAAACGATTTTCGAAGCGTTACAATCTTCCCCCTTAAAGAAATTCGGTCCCCGAATTTAGAATTTAACTATGCGTACCTTCAAAAAGATAGGGATATCTCTTCCTTATCTCGACCTCGGTCTCCCAGGTGACTTCCTCGCTGTTCGGGCCACGCCAAAGGACCTTGACGGACGGTATAACCTTCGACCTCAATTTCGTCACCTGCCGATCCAAAATGATCATCGGCTGCTCGGTGAATGAAAGATCGCGCTCTAGCTGGATCGTCTGGTGCTGAATTGCATGGGAAGGATCATGAAGGTACTTGCGGAGCATCAAAACATGGAACACGGAGTGAACATCGGGGAAGCTGGGCGGAAGAGCTAATCGATAAGCCACTGAACTGACACGCTCTAGGATCTCGAAGGGACCAACATATCTAGGACTAAACTTCCCTTTCCGCCCAAATCTCATCACACCCTTCATCGGAGAGACCCTCAGGAAAACATGATCGCCAACAGCGAACTCGAGTCGGCAACGGTGCCTGTCAGCATATGATTTCTGCCTACTCTGTGCTGCTCTCATCCTGTCCCTAATCAGCTGTATCTTTTCGGTCATCTCCTGTACGATCTGCGGCCCCAAGATACTGCTCTCTCTAAGCTCTGTCCAACATACAGGCGATCGACATCTCCTCCCATATAAAGCCTCGAAAGGTGCCATCTGAATCGTCTCCTGGAAGCTATAATTTTAGGAGAACTCGATCAAGGGAAAATGACGATCCCAGCTACCACCGAAATCTAAAACACAAGCTCTGAGCATGTCCTCAAGAGTCTGAATAGTACGCTCCGACTGACCGTCAGTCTGTGGATGAAAGGCTGTGCTAAAACTCAATCGGGTGCCCAAAGCTTCCTGAAGTTTCTGCCACAATCGGCTGGTAAACTGGGTGCCCCGGTCGGACACGATGCAAGTCCGAACGCCATGCAGTCGTACGATCTCATCAATATAAACCTGGGTGTACTGAGAAAATCCAAAAGTGGTCTTCACTGGCAGGAAGTGGGCCGCTTTCGTCAGTCGATCCACAATCACCCAAATAGAGTCATACCCTCGACTGGTCCTGGGTAGACCCACAATGAAGTCCATGGAGACATGTTCCCACTTCCACTCAGGGATAGGCAAAGGCTGTAACTCGCCGGCTGGCCTCTGTGCTCGGCCTTGACTTGCTGGCAAGTCAGGCATCTCGACACAAAGTCTGTAACATCCTTCTTCATCCCGTCTCACCAGTAAACCTCTCTCAAATCACGATACATCTTGGTGGAACCTGGATGCACTATATACTGATCTATGTGCCTCCTCAAGGATATCACGCCTCAGTCCCTCAGAATCTGGTACACACAGTCGAGTCCCAAATCGAAGTATCCCCTGATCATCAATAACGAACTCAGAAACTCTGCCCTGCCGAATCTGCTCGATAATCTCTAAAATACGGACATCACCGTACTGTGCCTCGTGGATACGGTCAAGTAATTGTGGGCGTGCTCTGAAATGGGCTAGCTGTCCTCCTGTAGGAGTAATCTCAAACTGCACTCTGCTGTCACATAAAACCTGCCAATCCGCCGTCGACTGCATCTGTACTGCGCTCAAACAAGATAGGCTACCTCCGGGCCTCCTACTCAAAGTATCTGCCACCACATTCGTCTTGCCCGGATGGTATAAAATCTCGCAGTCATAATCTTTCACCAACTCCATCCAACGACGCTGTCTCAGATTCAGATCTCGCTGCTGAAAGATATACTTTAAACTCTTGTGGTCAGTGAATTTCTGGCACGACTCGCCGTATAGGTAATGTCTCCAGATCTTAAGTGCAAATACCACTGCAGCCATCTCTCAATCATGAGTGTGGTAGTTCTGTTCGTGTTTCCTCAACTGCCGAGAAGCATACGCGATAACTCTGTCGTGCTGCATCAATACACAACCCAGCCCCACTCGAGAAGCATCACAATATACTACGAAACCGCCTGACCCTGAAGGCAATGCTAACACTGGTGCGGTAGTCAGACGAGTCTTCAACTGCTGGAAACTATCCTCACATGCCTGGGTCCAATCGAAGGGAACCCCCTTCCGGGTCAACCCGATCAACGGTGCATCAATGCGGGAGAAATCCTGGACAAAACGTCGATAATAGCCGGCAAGGCCTAGAAAGCTGCGAACCTCAGTAACTGATACCGGACTAGGCCAACGCTGAACTGCCTCGATCTTCTTTGGGTCCACACAAATACCATCTCTCATCACCACATGACCCAAGAAGTCGACACTGTCGAACCAGAATGCGCGCTTGGAAAATTTGGCAAACAGCTGATACTCCCTCAAAGTCTGCAATATGATATGCAAGTGCTGCTCATGCTCCTCCCGGCTCCGAGAATAAACCAAGATGTCGTCAATGAACACAATGATGAACTGATCGAGATACGTCCTGAATACACAGTTCATAAAGTCCATAAATGCTGCCGGGGCATTGGTGAGCCCGAACGACATCACCAAGAACTCATAATGACCATATCGAGTACGGAAAGCGGTCTTCGGAATATCCTCCTTCCGAACCCGCAATTGGTGATAACCTGACCGTAAATCAACCTTCGAGAAAAAACCTGCACCCTGGAGCTGATCGAATAAGTCATCCATGCGGGATAGGGGATATCTGTTCCGCACAGTAACCCAGTTCAACTGACGATAATCAATGCATAAGCACATACTGTCGTCCTTCTTCTTAACAAACAGGATGGGGGCACCCCAAGGTGACACATTCGGTCAGATAAGCCCTTTATCTAGCAAGTCCTGTAACCGATCCTTCAGCTCTCTCAGCTCCACCGGGGCCATCAGATAAGGCGGTATAGAGATAAGCCCCGTGTCGGGGATCAAGTCGATGCAGAACTCAATCTCGCGCTCTGGTGGCAGACCAGGCAGCTCGTCAGGCAATACATCGGGGAACTCTCTCACAACAGGGACCTGGTCCAACGGAACCTTTACGGCGCTAGCATCACAAACATAGGCTAAGAATCCCTGACACCCTTTCCGCAAGAGCTGACCAATGCGAAGGGAAGAAATCAAGCTGGGAAGGGTAGCGCTACGATCTCCATGAATAACAAGAACCGGCTTATCAGGAAAACTGAATCTGACTGCTTTCTCACGGCAATCCACGGATGCATAACAGGTGGTTAGCTAGTCTATACCAAGAAGAATGTCAAAGTCTAACATATCGAGGAGAATCAAATCAACTGAAGAATCTCTCTCCCCGATACGAACGGGACATGATCGGTACACAAAACGGGCAACAAACGACTCGCCTACCGGAGTAATAACAAAAAGCGGCTGATCTAACGGAGAAGACTCTCGGCCCAACCTCGGTGCAAACTATGTGGATACATAGGAATGTATGGAGCCTGGATCAAATAATACCCGTGCATCAAAAGAACATACTGGCAGAGTACCTATCACGACGGAATTGGATGCCTATGCATCCTGAGGAGTCAACGTGAACACTCGGGCCTGTCCACCACTAATAGATGGCTGTCCTCTGCCTCTACCTTGGCCTCGGCATCTGCCTCTGCCTCTGTCGCCTCGTCCTCTCTGAATAGGACCTCCACGCCCATGAACTCTAGGAGCATCTGCCTGGCGTGGAGCCTCATCAGAGATAGAAAGTAGAGCTCTCTGAGGTGGTGGTGAAGGTCGTAAGGTCACATGCGGGACTGTCGCCATGCCCTGGCGCCCCATGGTACAGTATCTGATACGGTGGTACTGACTCCCGCACCGAAAACATCCTGACGACGACTGCTGGGTCTGTGGATATGAACCAAATAACTGACCTCGTCTCAATCCTCTGCCGCCACCATCTCCTGGAAAGAATCTATCACATTGTCTACCCATCTGCCGCTGAGCTGGCGTATCAGTACGGATCCTCTTCAGCCCAGAAACGACCGGAGCCTCAGAAATGCGCTCTTCTAAAAGTAAGGCTGCATCCATCGCGGCTGCGTCCATCGCGGCTGTGTATGTATCAATGTGCTGGGTGCCGATAGAAAGAAATAGCTGTGTGTCAAGCACTCGCACAAATCTCTTTATTCTCTTCTCTTCCGTGTCTACTAGGTACGAAGCATATCGAGATAACTGGGTAAACTGTATATCATACTCCGACACCGTCATCCCAGGAGTCTTTCGCAGAGACTCAAAACTACGGGCTCGAGCATCTCGGACACTCTCTGGAAGAAAACGGGCAAGAAATGCAGCTGTAAACTCGTCCTAGGTCATAGAAGGTAGACCTGCAGCTCAGCCTCTCTCAACTGAATCGTACCATGTCTGGGCAAGGCCCTCCAAACGAAAACTCGCGAACTCCACCCATCTATCATCAGAACACCTCAACGAACGGCAAATCCTAGCCATCCTATCAAGAAATGCTTGTGGGTCCTCTGTCGCATCCGTACCGGTAAAAGCTGGAGGTCTCAATCTCATAAACTTCTGTAGTGAAACAGGAATAGTCGCAGTAATAGCAGGAGTGACCATCTGTGCAGCAGGGTACAATCGTGGTCTGTGCGGTGGAAGGAACGTCCTCGGATTTCTGTGCCCAACTGGACTCAACTAAAGATCCCATCATCTGTCACAACTCCTGCATGCTGGCCTCTAATCTAGCAATACGGTCTGGAGAAGGCGGATCAATATGACCCTGTGGGGTAGGCGTATCATCCCGCTCGATCCTCGCCTCAGACGAGCCCGCTCGAATCTCATCCCTGGCGTCAGCCCGCTGAGCTCTCGTAGTCTTTGGCGGCATCGAAGCTGGAATAATAAACAGGAGCGATAAGAACATTGCAATTGAATCAAGGAATGCAAGGAATCAAGAAAAGAAATATAAGCAATTATGTCCTAAGGTCACTTAGGAGGAGTACCGTATCGTAAGTATGCCGCGGAATATACCCACGCTACGCCACTCTGCTTAAGTTACCTACTCCATCTACCAAAGGCCGTCCTACACTTAGAAAGGTAAAACCTGGTTCTGATACCAACTTTGTCACGACCTGAAAGTACGGAACGTGACTAGCACTTAGATTACGAGACGTCTAAAGGCGTAATGTAACCTAAGTCAGCCAAAGCCAAGAAAAATTTAAACCAAAATCAAAAGAGTGAAGGAAACCTTTCATGAAAATAACTTCGAAATCAATTAAGTTGCATTGAACCCTTTTTAAAAACATCTAGTAAGGCTATCGTAAGAATGCACGCAAATGCGTCACAACATGTATGTTTAGATGTGATGTAATGCCTCTAGTATGCATGCACATGTATGCAATATCAATACGAAGTCTTTAAGTGTTTTAAAATGCTGTAAGCTCTGCATTCTTAACTTTAGAAAAAAAGAATATCTGTGTAATAGCTAAGTACCATCATGAAATCATCTGAAAACCGTGTCAAACATCGACACCAAATATGGAAATATATTTGTCTCAATGTCTCACTGTACCAATGTCTCAATACATCGGGCTCCGTCAGTCTGGATCGGCCCATATCATCAAATCTCACGACAACGGTTGGTATCCTCCGGATATCCGCCGAGCCAGACATCACCGGTAGGTAGTCTTCCCCTACCAGGCTCATCGTCTATAACTCGATCTTCTTGCCCCGGGGTACCATACCGAGCCCACCATGTACCCGAGACGGTTCATCCACTCCTCTAATCGGGTCTCGAAATCCAACTGAAAACATGAAAACTCATGGTGCACGACACATATATCACGAGAAAACCGCAACATTGTTTTAAAAATGATAATAATAAGCTTTTGTTAAATTCTTGCGGTTTTCCCCAAAATCCAGAAATCGCAGCAATACTGAAATCCTCAAGAAAATCATAATACCCAACATGTTTTATATGATAAATGTCTATGATATCAAGGTATGCGATGTGATTTGTGGCTAGAAATCTATGTATGTATGATGATGATGCGAGGTATATACATGCTATGCGATTTCATATATCGTGTATAATGCAAATTGTGATACTAAACTAAACAGGTCCTACAGTGCTCGTGGCATGGCAATTACCAAAGGCATGTGTGTCACATGAATAGTGGGCATGCAACAGGAGCCAATGGTAATGGTGTACGTGTCCTACGAGGTGATATCACACATGTGTATATGAATATCCATGCAAATCTAGCAGACGAATAGCTATAAAAGTATGAAATGTGAATGAGGGGGGTTAGCTAACTAACAATGCATATGTTGCAAGAAATAAAGTAATCCTAACAAGGGGAGCCCCGCGCCATCCAGATGATTCCCCCATAGATGAATACATCTACTCACCTGAATGTCTCGTTAATCCGATCCAACCACCGCTTTGCCTTTGCGCGTCGCGTCCGATGTTTCCGCGACCGATCCTAAATTGCATAACACACAATATAAGATCACATATTCCTAAAACGACGGAAGTCACAATATAAAAAGATTGATGCTCTTGATTTAATCACAACGTGCACTCGGTGCGCGGAAAACACACGAAAATCGCTAAAACCTTAACTAAAGTCGTCATTTCGGGGGAAACCGCCAAAACTAAAACCCGACTAGACAAAACCCCGCATTCGCACACACTAATAGTCGTATGAGAAGCTAAATGAGTCGAAAATATATCGTAATTAGATCACCTCCTAATTTTTTTGAAAATCTAGTAAGCATAGGCATAGCAATTCCGATGCAAATATCGCGATTTAACGATATAGCGATCGCTACATCGCACAAACAACCAATCTAACCAACTAGATGGCCAAAACACTAACATTAACCCATCAACCATGCTACAAACCCTAATTACAACACCAATCCTTTACTATAATTTTCCTAAACAAGAATTCATAACCAAATTACGCACTAAAACTTTTTAATCTAGCAAATTAAACTACAATTAAACAACTAGATTAGGATTATACCTTACAAGTGTTGATTCCCTTGAACTAAACTTCCAAAGTGGCCTCTTTTCCCCTTGCTTTAAACCAACTAGGGTTTGAGAAGGGATGGCTTAAGGTTTTGGTTTGAATTTGTGAAGGAAAATTGTGGATTTTTGTGGATTTCGGAAGATTTTTGCAAGAATTTTGATGCAAGAAAATGGGTAAAATGAGGGGGGTTTCCTGCTGTAAGGCTCGGCCAGAGGGTAGTGGAGGGATTGGTGAGAGATTTGTGTTGAAATTTCTACACAAAAAAGCCTTTTCCAAGCTCATTTAATGTCCATCATATCAAATTTTACATAAAAAACCCTATTTAAATTCATTTTCAAACCATACAACAACTATACTTGAAATGCTTTGACAAAGTTTTGTTACACAAAAATTTTAGTTTATAATGGCTCCTAATTATGTAATTTATCCAATTAAATTTGTATTTATCACTAATTAAATGTATTTTTTAAAGCTTAAAATAATATTAAAAATAATTAATTAAGGAAATTTTTTTAATTAACTAGAAAATTTTAAGTGACAAATTAGTGACCAAATTTTAGCAATATCTCATCTAAATTTTGTATAATTAGGCCTATATTGAAAAAGAAAACTATTTTGACTTTTTACGGAAAAGACTGCTAATTTTGTCGATTACCGAAAAACTGCCTAAACGATTTTCGAAGTGTTACAGGTTGTTTCCCTCCTTGTCGAGATTCGACTTTGGAGAGTGTGGCCTATGAATAGTATGCAAGAGTCCATTTTGGACCTACTTGCAGGGCCCGAGTGCTTAGGAAACCGGTTCTTATCCCCATTGCCTAAGGCTTATCCCTACGAGTCGAGACGAATCGAGAAGTTCTCACAAAGACACTAATTTCCTCACGAGTCGAGACGAATCGAGCAGTTCTCGCAAGAATGTTCTAACGTCACAGTTAACCTCTGCTCTTTACGACAGAGGTCCATTAGGGTCTGTGGTACTAGGGTTTGTCCATAGTACCGTCGTGTTGGCAGATGTATTTCTCGATAGGCAATCTTGCTGTTCGAGTAGCCTTGCGACTGTCGTGTCTCTGATCCCTTCGGGGGCTGGACAAGACATCTTTAAGCAATCCTCCTAGGCAGTTTGACTGTCGGAAGAGCAAGTGTTAGGAATTTTTCCATGACTCTTTTTACTTGAGCTTAGGCTCATTTTGGAGAGCCCCGATGAGTCATAACCACTCCGCGCTGGGGTGGGATGATCTTCGATAGTCTTTCAGGTTTTATATGAGTTGCCGTCAAGACCCTGAAGCTAAGAATTTTGCCTTTGCTTCGTTTGTTGGCATTGTGTCTGCTGTATCGAGACGAACGTCGCGGTTGTCTCTAGGTTGCTGGTGAACCGTCGAGGTTTTGAACTAGGGATTTTGCCGTGGCTCCGTTTGGTGATGTTGCGTCTGCTTTAACGAGACGAATGTCGAGGTGATCTCTAGGTTGACTGTGAACCATCGAGATTTGGAACTAGGTACTTTCCCATGGCTCCGTTGTTTTAACTATGAGGTCTTTCGTTGACGTTGCATCTGCATCCTGCTGGACTGCGAAGGAACGCCGTTGTTGATATTGTGTCAGGTGTAATGAAACGAATGCTGAGGTGGAATTGGGATTTTGCCATCACTCCGCCTTGCTGACGTTGCGTCTGCTGTAACGAGACGAATATCAAGGTGGTCTCTAGGTTGTCCATGAACCGTCGAGACTAGGCTTTCTTTCTGATGGAGCCTGGGGAGGGAAGGTGTGATTCCTTATTTGTTTGCGTCGCTGGATTATATACAGGGATTGATGTGATATCACCTATAGGGCATAAATTTCATTTTTCTTTTTTTTATTTTTTTCCGCGATGCTCTATCATTTTAGCTTTTATATCGCGAAGGTCGCGATTGCCCAATCATTTCGGCTATTTTTCGCGGCGCCCAATCATTTCGGCTATTTATTTTATTTTTACTCGCTGCTTTTTATTGCGAGTTGCCCAATCATTTCGGCTATTTTGCATGCATACATTTTTACTTGCTGCTCTTTATTTGCAAGTTGCCCTATCATTTCGGCTATTTCGTATGCATTGTGGCTCGCTGGCTTTTCGTTGCAAGCTTGGAATTAGACACCGATTTCGGCATCAGCACCGCTACAACTGGGATATTACCAGGACCGAATCATCATTTGCCTTTGTCAATGTCGAACAAAGGTGGCTTAGCAAACAGGGTAAAGATCCTGTCGACTAAGGCTTTAACTTCATGAGCCGTAAGGGTCTCATAAAGGTATTTCTCTCTATGAGTCGTGATTATCTCGTAGGTGTGTTTTCTCCTTAGGAGTCGTGAGGACCCCTAAGTGTGTGTTCTCTTATAAGTCGTAAGGATCTTATAAGAGTATTTTCTCTTTATAAGTCGAGAGGACATACAAGGGTTGTTCACTGTGCAAACATATCCCTAGTCACGGATGGGACTTTGTTAGGGAAATGTTTTTTTCGCGCCCGTGGATTGTATACGAGGGTCGGCATTGAGCCGCCTGTAGGGCAGAATTGGAGATTGTGGTGGCCGCTTAAGAACAGGTTAAGATCCATGTAGCTTAAGACTTTTAAATCTTATGAGCCGTGAGGGTCCCATAAGAGGGTTCTCCTTACGAGTCGTGAGGATCTCGCAAGTGTAATTTCTCCTTAGGAATCGTGAGGATTCCTAAGTGTGTTGTTCCCTTGTGAGTCGTAAGGATCTCACGTAGGTGGTTTCTCCTCACAAGGTCGAGAGGACCTTGCAAGTGTCTTTTAACGAGGTTGCACCCTTTCGGGTTTTCATAAAAATCGCCGGTAGCCCTGCTGTTTTTACTCATAGAACCCTTTCAGGTTTTCATCCGTGCCCATCTCTATTATGGACGTACCATTTTTTCTTTCTTTTTTTTTACCACGTCAGCCTGAGGATGCCGCAAGTTGGTAGTAGTTTAACGACGTTTCGGTCATAGGTGCAAAATTTTTCTGGCAACGTACGATTACGCAACTAGATTTTCTCGCAAATCTTCGCATCTTTTGTGTCGGAGGTGGATTCCTTAAAGAGAAGGCTGAGGGCGATTTCTTTGTCAGAGTCGCTTTCAAAGGTGATAACTTGCGATCTCTTGGTGTCGGCTATGTGACAGTTGCCAGCAGCTCTTTCGCGCTCATCTGTCGTGCTTTTCTGTTCCCGACGAGCCTTGCGCTTCACTCGTTGAACGTGTCGTCGATGGGAAACATATCCCTGCAACCAGTTTTTAAAGGCTATGCACTCCTCGGTAGGGTGTGCAATCCTCTGATGGTATAGGCAGAAGTTAGGATGTATATCCTCTTCATCAACGTATATCGCCAGGGGAATTTCCTTTAAAAGAGGGCAACTTCATTCCTATTGCCAGGGCCCTAGCGAATCATTTCCTTATTTTGATCTTGCTTTTGCTGGCGATAGGGATGCTTTGCTCTAGTTGGGTTGTCTCGACCTTTTTCTCTAGTCGTCGGCGTTTGGCTTTTTCGAATATAGCCAGTTCACGCTTTCGATTGGCTTTGCTTTTCTGACGGGCTTCATTCAGTAGCAAGTTGATCATCTCGTCAGACGGTTTCAAGGGTTTTGGCTTCGATCCTTCCCCCACTCTTTTATGCTGTCCTCTATCACCGAGTGAGCTTCTTCGTTAGTTAACGCCGAATGAGAGATCATGTGGCAACTTGCTACATAGTCCTCAGATTCTCTTGACGAGTCATCCCTGTCGTTATTGTCGTTATCTCCATTCTCAACGATATTGTTGAGAAATTCTTGGAGTATGACTGGGGTCCGTGCCTTCTGGTTATATTCTTCCAGAGCGTCAATCCGTTTTTGCAGGTCTGTGTGCTTGTTATCAAGCTTCACGGACTTTTGGGTCTTCTTCTTTTTCTTCAAAGACATTGACAGCTGGGTGCGAGCGCTTTGACTATCACCACCAATTTTTGTAGTTGGGCGCGGTTTCAGCATTCCCTCGAAGATCTCGGGTTTCAGTGGATTTTTCCACCTGATTGTCGGGCACGTTTGGAGATCCTTTAACATTCTTTTCATTTTTGCCGAAAAAACAACTTCCCATGGGGCTTCCCTTATGAATGAGTACGATGCCCCCAGCACGTCCACTTTTTTAAGGGCGTGAGGTTGTGGCAGGTTCACCTTCCAATTTTCGGATAATGCGAACTTGCCTTATTGGTATTGGTCTTCAATCCAGCCTTTGAAGACGAAGCAATCTTCGATTGGATGGCTTACTGCTTGGTGGTAAGGGCAATAATTAGGATTGTTGACATCACCTGGCTGCAACGAACGTTTTGGATCCGGCAAATTTATGAGAATGTTGCGCACTGCTAGCTTGAACAGTCTCCTCGTTTTATCCTGGGGAAACGAGTAAGGACGTCCCAGTCTTTCCTCGAGGGATGGGCGTGGACGCATATTGTTTTGGCGAACAACCGGCTTTAAGTTGCTCGGCTGTTGAGTAATGGTGATGAAATTTGCTTTTCCTTTCCCTTTTTCATTTCGAGAGTCCGTCTTTGGAGGAGATGGTCTATGACCCATCTGGTCCATTTGGGCCAGCTTGTCAATCAAGGCCTGGAAAGTAGTTGGCTTGAAAAACATCATGAACTGGGATATGGTAGCCTGCGGAAAAGAGTGCCCATGAACATACCCACCGACGGCGCTTCTTCGATGCGCTGTTCGCATTTCGACCACAGATTCCGCCATCGTATTGCGTATTGAACCCATGTCTCGCCCGGCTTTACCCTGGCGTTAATTAGCGCGGTTATTGGGGTATACTCACTAGCGCTCGCTAATCATTGCGTAAATAACAGCTCCATCTCCGCAAAAGTTTTGACGGAGTCGTTGGGAAGTTCGGAGTACCACTCAAATGCCGTTTTCGACAAGCTGCCGACGAATTGGCAAAGTAGCAATTTATCATCACCTCCGATGTTGCCACATAAAGCCCTGAACTGGGCGACATGCTGGTAGGGATTGCCCGTACACTTGTATACATAGAATTTGGGGATCGTATATCCTGGCGGGTAACTTATTTGGTCATACTAGCCTGGATATGGTCGCCCGATTTTAACAACTTGGCCGGCCGCTTCATTCGCCTGGTGAGCTCGTATTTGCTGACCAATATAGTCATCCAGAGCGGCTTTGGAAATGGTTTCCTCTTTAGCTGCTGAAAGAGCCGGAGGAGGGTTCGATGTCTCCCATCTGTCATCTTCAATAATGATCGAAGGGTTTTCAGCGGGAGGATGAGGATCCGACTGTAACATCATCCCGACCATGTCTTGGAAAAGAAGCACCATTCGTTTTATATTAGCTGCTTGTTCTGCTGCTTCTCTGTCCTTCTTTTCGAGGACTCTGCGGAGGAAGTCAGCATCGATTTCTTGTTCGTGACGCTGCTCTATTGACGCCTTCAGGCTTTCTTTTGGCCCAGTGAGTGCGGCTATTTGCGTCAGCATTTCCTGAAGCTTCTGTTGCTGCTCCTGGGCTTTTGTCACGAATCCGGTGAGCGGTCGGTGACCCGTAGAATCACGGCTTTCCTCATTTCTGGAAGCCATATAAACGGTATGCACCACCATGCCCCCAGCCTTAGGGCGTTTGGTTCAGTGGTCTTACGATTCATCGCAGACTCAGGGATTTTCTCCGGCCTTTTCTTTTTGTGGACTAGTGGCGTTGAGGGGGCCGTTGCAGTGGGCACCCAAGTAGTTGTCGCCTTCTGTGGCTTGAAAGGATGGTTCTTTTCTTGCCGAACCTTCATCTTTTCCTATCGGTGGCGGTAGTCTTGATCAATAACCGAGTCTTGGACGCAAGTCTACGGTAGCGCCCCGGCCGTCAATCCAAGGCCAAAATGCGGAAACAAAAACTTTTTCATAAACTTGAAACTGGCGCTATCGTATACTTTCACCCGGATCGAACCATTAACACAAAACTAGCTAACTACAAGAAGTGAGAGTGGCTATACCGATCGATCCGTGTCCTTCGTTCTTTGGCCACCATCCCAACCTCCTCGCGGCATCTCCGATCTCCGGTCTCCTCGTCGGAAAGGGAACCATATCAATGAGTCTTTTTACGGGCTCCCGCTTCATCAGAAGCAACTCGGACACAAAGTTTGCTAGCCGACGTGTCCAAGGTGATGTAGAGAATATGTGTAATAACTTTGTCTCAAGCATCCATTGATTCTCAACACATGAAAGTGTATGGATGGAAGTTGAAGATGATGCCATTAGTGGAAATGGTGAGCTAGAGGAATAAGAAGAAGAAGTGGCTTTCTTTTGTTATTGTGTGAGATCAAAGATGAGAGCACTAGAATGAAAACCCAAGAGCCAACCCTAAGCCTATGGCTGCCCTCTCTCTCTCCATCTATCATTTCACACCCTTAATCAAACACTAATGTGACATTTGCATAATAAAAGAGACCATGAGTCACTAAACATGTCCATGTCACATTTAATGCACCTCATCATGAACTAAGCTCATAATTTGCACCAAAATAAACATTAACCCAAATGTTTACAACAATAAAAAGATATGGCAACATCTAAAGTAAACTCGTGACGGATCACAAGGATACCCTTCACCTGTATATAGATACCTGCATCCGCATTCTAACTGAATGCGAATGCGATGAGACCAAAGTAATCCAACAAATCTAATACTAGGATCTGGCTTAAACCAAAGCCCACTAGTATGATCCATCCGATCATGATCCGTGCACGACTACACGTATAAGATCGAACCCTGCCATGATACCATACGGCCTCTACAACGTTTCGCCCAAAACTTGAGAAACTGTCTCTGGAGGACTCTAAATACTCGTCAATACTTTGGCTGTGGATTTAACCACTAGCACGTCAGTGGTACTAGCTGTACGTAACGGGCTACCAAGGGAGGTCGATGAGCGAACTCATCCCGACACCCTACTGAGCCTGCCAGTGACAATATCCGTACAGTCCGGTCCGTTCGTCTATGAGCATCGCATGTCGGGCCTAGGGGGTTGGTAAAAGTCAGACCCTCAAAAGCGGTACAAGTCATGTCGGAGTGTAGCCCAGAACACCATGAGATGCTACTGGAATATCTACCAGTAAATCTCCTGCCTTGGCCAAGGACTTCGTGTAATGGCTCTCCTAGACACAGCGTGATCTCACCCCCAATTCCGGAAGAGACGAAACCCCTGCCGATCCGCTCACTGCCTCCATGTGGCTCGGGACTGTACCCAACTAAAACCTATTTGCACGACTCCTTTGAGCCATGGTAGGGTAGTAATCAAAGCACAGTGGGAACTCACACGAGACAAATGACGATCTCAGGTCGATGAACTAACCTGTACACATGTCACCTGGGAACTGCTATCTGACGCTAGGTATAAAACAAACTTGCATGTTCCCGGCGAGTCGTGTCCGGTGTACTCAAAACCCAATGAGCACCTGTATACGTCTTAGATGAACCAACTGACACCAATGGCTTGTGAGACCAGCCACCGCCCCTCGTCGGAGTCTCGATCCGTGTACACTAGCCTACTCTGGAGTATCGATGCCCTGTCTCGAAACTCCCTTGACTAGGGACCTTTTAAGGATGTGCTTATAGACTACCCAACTCTCACGTATATGATCTCCATCATACTGCTGGTAGTTAAGCAAGAATCCTAAGGGCTCTATCAACGTGCAATAGTTATCTGTGAGGTCACCTAAAGCATGTACACGATGATACAGATAAACCAGATAGCATACTATCGTCTTGGGTAAGACTGTCCTGCTGGCATAGGTCCTCCCTCAATCATTGCAATCACGTGCCCGCGATCCAATAATTGACTTTGAGGGCACTATATCCAACAATCTCCCACTTGCACTCAAGGCTAATTATTGCAATGTCGCATACTCATAGCCCGTGTGATACCGAACACCCAACTCCTCTACTGATCAGTCCCATAAAACCCGTTTGCGAAACTATTGCGTTCGAAGAATAGCCTCAGTGAGTGGATCCGCCATGATATTTCTTTCTATGTCTCTCTTAATCTCAAGTTCGCGGAGAAAGCCATCTCCTAAAATGAGCAATACCTGTCTTAGAATATGTCTGGATATCTGATGGGATCTAGTTTACAAATGAACTCCAAATCCAAACTTTTTAGACTGTATCGTCAACCGAATTTAATCATTATCCTGCGCCATGCCTCCCTCAGTATCCTCTTGGACCACCTGTCCAAACTACTGCCCCTCTTCAGAGGGAAAACTCTAACTCTGACAGTCACTCTGTCATCCAAGTCACCTTGGAAGCCTGTAATGATAACTGTCTCCCGAAGGAGGATGGCGTTATCATATCCCTAGACCATCTACTTATGTTCTAGTGCAAAAACAACATCTGGTTTGGTACTTGACATCTCATGTTTGACTCAATTGCCTAAGCAAGTGATATGTCAATCATGCATATCCCTCTCCACTTTAGTCTATAAGACACCTTTAGAGAAGGTGACTCCATCACCTGCAGGTATACTACCGTACCAGGAGTCATCCATTCTAAAAACTTTTAGAATAGTGTCTAAGTACCCAGATTGGGAAACTACCCAAATCTAGATCTATAACCATAGATCTAGTAACCCGAATGTCTGATGTAATATCCAAGTCCTTTATAGAAAAACCACCGTGCGACAACCAAAGTATAACCGATCGTAGTATAGGAATTTCACTTCATACTCTATGTATGTCATCTAAATACCAGGACATCACACCCTACTACCTTCTTAACAGATCCATTCCCTATTTTGATGAAATCAAAACCTTTGACTGTCACATCAAAAATAGACGATCTATCTCCGCTATATCCGATTTAATCTATAAATAAACATAAGCTACTTGTCCACTATGCTTCCGCTGCTCCTACTGACTACAACAACCCTCTGGCAGAGTCATATACACGTACACATCTAAAGCTAGTTTAGAACGACGCTATACTCATCCTCCTGCCGGGTCTCACAGTCTGGAACAACAGCAATGGCAAGTCTGGGTAATCAAGAACCTCCTTGTCACCATCCATGAGGCTACCAGAGTACCTCTCGGTTGCCTGAGGTTACCCGCCATATCTGCGGAGTGGCTAATGGAATGTCAATCCAGATTGAATCTTTAGGTCCTATTAAATTTTCAGTAATCGTTTGCGGTTCTGGAATCACTTCCAGTTCTACCATACTCCCACTACTGTTTTCTGAAAAAATCCATTTTACTAAAACTGTAGCGAGTCAAGAACAATATCACTATTGATCTTCCAGATGGTAGAAAGTCAACCCCCGTCATAGCCCGGGTCAACCCACAAACAGCCATTACAGAAACGTGCCTTGAGTTATCCAGAGTCTGGTTTTAAGCATAAGCCGGACAACTCCATATACCTTAACATCGTTAAGATATGATCCATTCTATATACAATAAAGAAACAGAGGCACTGATTTAATTGGAACCAGATTCAAATCATGCAGCTGTCTCCAGTGCAACTCAACTAAATGGAGAGAGGCTATTCAGCATTACTCAACTTAGGAATGCATCCAGATATGAGTAACCTGAAAGAGAAACAAGTTTCTCATAATTATTACTATCAACTGAATACCATACATAAGTATCTACATCTTCGATCACCTTGAAGAATCCTGATACTTGCAATACCTGGTTCTCTACTTTATTCATATACCTATAACTTCTCAAAACTTGGATCTTGTATTTGTATGAAACACATGTCTAAGAACTAGAGAAGACACAAGTAAACAGAATATAGCACGAGTACCAACCCCTCTGTCCTAATGGACATTGGACAACATACAATACTTTGTGTAAGTCCCCTGAGTCTAATAACTCATTCCCTGTGTGTCGTAGGTTGAAAACTGTACTTATGGTTAAGAAGAATTACACCGCTGTTAAATGCTCATTACCTAACCATCAACTAATATAGGTAAATGTCATGGACATAATTTCAAAAGGTTATATCTCACTTTATAAAAATAAACGTACAGATATATCAGTTTGAAATTGGTGCATAACAACGGATATTCAAAACCAAATATTTGCCGTCCGGTAATAACCCAGGCGATTTCCTCAAATATCGCCAATTACAACGAATCCCGATATAATGAGGATGATCACATAATTCCCAATGACTTACTCCCACTCATCATCTGTAAAACCATACAGATGTGAGAATCAAACCTGGTAAATAAATACCCTGGAGTAAGGGCTAATTGGGAAATCAGTTTTCTTTTAACAATACACAGTGAAACTGAAACATGTAAATGTTTCGAAGGGGTATCCGGGGATTTCTAGTAATGCCTCTTCCATTATCAGATTCACAACTGTAACCGTATATTTCTTTGCTATCTCTCCAAATCCCTTTATATGTTTTTAGTCATTACCTTTTATATACCACCTTTAGGCCAAATGGTTTTCTTCCTTCCCTACCGTTCGGCACCAGCCTATGGTTTGGAAGAAGACTATCCAATAAGAATAATAGGTGTACTCTCCTAATCTTAGAAGTACTAGCAAACTTAGAGAAGGTAATGATAAAAGACAATTGAATAAACCTTATTCCTATTTCTCCTGAACAAGAATCCATCCGCGAACTGGAACAAGTTCCTTCAAGTTCGTATATAACCATACGATGGATCATCCAATAAACTGTGGATCTTCATAGTGATACGTAGTGTTCTGGAGAAATACAAAGGTGAAATAGGAGTGGCGATGAAATACTAGGTTTGGTCGTGAATAGCAGTTGCAATTTACTTTGCCCTCTTTCTAATCCCGTTATTTGTCTTTACTTATTACCTTCTGTGCACCTTACTTAGTCTAATCGGTTTTCTTCATTCCCTACCTTTCGATACCGGCCTATGGTTTGGAAGAAGACTATCCAATTAGTTAATGGGTGTACCCTCTTCTAATCCTAGGAGCCCTCGCAACCCGAGAGAAGGTAAAGATGAAAAGACAACTGAATAGTCCTATTCATTTCCTCCAGAACCGGAACCATCCTCGAATCTGGAACAAGTTCCTTCAAGTTCGTATATAACCATATGATGGTTTTATCCAATGGAAGTGGATGTTCGTAGTAATACGGGGTGTTCTAGAGAAAAGGGTAAAAGTAGGAGTGGCAATAAGGTATGCTACTCTGACAATCCAAAAGCCAGTGTTTTAAGAAGGTTCGGTTAATCTTGGTTACTGAGTCATAATCAAGGGTTGGATCATGGTCGCTGCCAAAGAGAGAGAGAAAAGAAACACTCTGTGTGCACTCTAACCTAAATCAAAATGGTTATCACTTTATCTAATCAGGAAGCCTCCCACTGTATCCTCAAATTCTCCACCAAACCTGAAAGAAGAATTAGTCGGGATCACCCGAGGAGTAAACCAACTCATCAGTGGGAATCGGGATCCAACTATCATCACATGATAACTTGATGGAATCCACTCAAGTCACCACACTCCAGAAGGTATGTGCATGCCTGGCAAGTTTCAGTTTCTTTAGAATCTCCTGATGTGATTTTTACCCCTAGGACCCAAGTGACCTTGACGAATAATCAACAAATCAAAAGGTCCTAGTCAAGTTCAATCCGTCATCATCTTGATTGCGTTAAACCTACCAGCATGACCCTTGACGAATAATCAATAAAGTCGTATGACCGTCCTAACCAATCCACATATCCATGCGACAGAAAAGCACAACAGAGCTACCGCACACTACGTCTCAGCGAATAGCAAGGACAAACATAGCGCGAATACTAAGCAATACTAATCCGAAATGACGGAGGGCTACGGCTGGTTTTTGGCGAAAAACCTTTAACGTAATGAACTTGATATCGTTGAAGGAGTCAAATATCTTTTTATAAATCTAGTGGCAAATACCTTTGCTAAAAAGGTCACTCCCGGTGAAAGGATCTTGGCTCTTTCCCCGTAGAATGAGGTGCAGGATATTCCAACTGAATACCACGATGCAAATCAAAAGGTAATCGACTATAGTGAAGTTATTACCCTGACGCAATTCTCTGCACAAGGGGTCACTCTCGATGAAGGGATCTCGTCCCTTGCCTCGTCGAATGAGGTGCTGGATATTCATAACCGAATACCACTATACAAAACAAAAGAGAACGTCCTTATAATAACAGCTTTTTGAAAATTGTTCCAACAACATCAAACAGATTTGTTTTCCTTGCATTGATCCGAATCAACACAGTCCCATCAATTGATCACACTACAAAAGAACGAAAATATGATGTACGTATATGCTATCCGCATTCGCCACTGGGTCCAGTCATCACCCGTTAGGTTACTTAACTAACGACAGAGCGGGGACTGGACTAGCGCGGATGTAAAACATATACAACATCTACTAGTATATATATATCAATATATAATAATCGCTCATGGCGTGATAAATGCAACATCACAGAAATATAATAAGCATCACAGAACAATACAGATAATCTGGGAGCCCCGGGTTTCCTTTGAGCCGCAAGTGAAACCCGACATTCCCCTGGTCGTGTGGATAGCCTATGCAATGAAAACCTAGACCCCTATGGGCGCGGAAAGCTACCCGTCAAAACCTGAAGCGAGGCAGCCCCTTCAACAAAGTGAATGGACCACCCAGCACTTCACGAAATCTGGTAACTTGAGCACCCCTCCTTGGGTCAACCTATACCCCCTGCGAGTGCGGCGAATAGCCCGCCAATTCTAGAGTAAAGCCCCTTCCGTCTCAAAGCAATGAGATTCGGGCTCGTAGCCCTCTAGAACCCGGCTCTCCGTGCACCCCGCCGTGGGGTAATCCTAGTACAGAAAATAAAATATGTACAACGGTGACATCGACCTCAACCCGGTCGTTCCCCAAAAGAATAATATACAAACAGGCAGTGACGGCAGTCCACATGTTGGACGCTCGCCCTGCAATATCAAATGTACAAATTTAACAAAACTGCACTACTATTGCACGCAAGCTATCCACCACGACAAATCCGCAACATCACAGCACAACACAGAACATCAACATGAATGTCATGTTCGCGAATCCGTCTAAAAGCGCAATAGCAATTAGACAAGATTTACCGCTCGAATGACATTCACGGTCGTAGATATAATGTAAGTACTGTAAACTAACATATTTAAAATTCCAATCAGCAAAACTTCCCGAAGTGGGCCCCAAGTACAATTCCAGCACTCAAAATAATCTGGGCCAAAACTAAAAATTCCAGAAACCACATTTTCACACAAAAGACCAGCACAAGAAAAATGGTGCACTGAAGCCACATAACAGCGGCGGAACCGCGGCCATAACGTGGTTATTGCCGCGGTTCCGTGGCGTTACTGTGGATTCACGATACCAAATTTCTACAAATGTCTTAAAAAAGCCTGCCCGATTTTCTGACATACCCAAAATAATTTTTCGACCATAACACAATTTCGACAAAAACTCAGAAAATGAAAATGCAGTTTCGGAAATTTTGATCGATCGATATTTTAAACATGTTAAAACAAGCTAGTAAAGGTAAATGGCGTGTCTCTGATACCATGTAAGTCTACAGTAGCTCCCCGGCCGTCAATCCGAGGCCAAAATGCGGAAACAAAAACTTTTTCATAAACTTGAAACTGGCGCTGTCGTATACTTTCACCCGAATCGAACCATTAACACAAAACTAGCTAACTACAAGAAGTGAGAGTGGCTATACCAATCGATCCGTGTCCTTCGATCTTTGGCCACCATCCCAAGCTCCTCGCGGCATCTCCGATCTCCGGTCTTCTCGTCGGAAAGGGCACCACATCAATGAGTCTTTTACGGGCTCCCGCTTCATCCGAAGCAACTCGGACACGAAGTTTGCTAGCCGACGTGTCTAAGGTGATGTAAAGAATGTGTGTGATAACTTTATCTCAAGCATCCATTGATTCTCAACACATGAGAGTGTATGGATGGAGGTTGAAGATGATGCCATTAGTGGAAATGGTGAGCTAGAGGAAGAAGAAGAAGAGGCTTTCTTTTGTTATTGTGTGAGATCAAAGATGAGAGCACTAGAATAAAAACCCAAGAGCCAACCCTAAGCCTATGGCTGCCCTCTCTCTCTCCATCCAACATTTCACACCCTTAATCAAACACTAATATGACATTTGCACAATAAAAGAGACTATGAGTCACTAAACATGTCCAAGTCACATTTAATGCACCTCATCATGAACTAAGCTCATAATTTCCACCAAAATAAACATTAACCCAAATGTTTACAACAATAAAAAGATATGGCAACATCTAAAGCAAACTCGTGAAGGATCACAAGGATACCCCTCATCTGTATATACATACCTGCATCCGCATTCCAACTGAATGCGAATGCGATGAGACTAAACAAATCCAACAAATCTAATACTAGGATCCGGCTTAAACCAAAGCCCACTAATATGATCCGTCCGATCATGATCCATGCACGACTGCACGTATATGATCGAACCCTGCCATAATACCATACGGCCTCTACAACGTTTCGCCCGAAACTTGAGAAACTGTCTGTGGAGGACTCTAAAGACTCGTCAATATTTTGGTTGTAGATTTAACCACTAGCACGTCGGTGGTACTAGCTGTACGTAACGGGCTATCAAGTATTGACCAAAAGGGAGGTCGATGAGCAAACTCATCCTGACACCCTACTGAGCCTGTCAGTGACAATATCCGTACAGTCCGGTCCGTTCATCTTTGAGCATCGCATGTCGGGCCTAGGGGGTTGGTAAAAGTCAGACTCCCAAAAGCGGTACAACTCGTATCGGAGTGTAGCCCAGAACACCCTGAGATGCTACTGGAATATCTACCAGTAAATCTCCTGCCTTGGCCAAGGACTTCGTGCAATGGCTCTCCTAGACACAGCGCGATCTCAGCCCCAATACCGAGAGAGACAAAACCCCTGCCGATCTGCTCACTACCTCCATATGGCTCGGTACTGTACCTAACTAAAACCTGTTTGCACAACTCCTTTGAACCTTGGTAGGGTAGTAATCAAAGCACAGTGGGAACTCACACGAGACAAATGACGATCTCAGGTCGATGAACTAACCTGTACACATGTCACCAGGGAACAGCTATCTGACGCTGGGTATAAAACCAACTAGCATGTTCCCGGCGAGTCCTGTCCGGTGTACTCATAACCCAATGAGCACCTGTATACGTCTTAGGTGAACCAACCGACACCAATGGCTTATGAGACCAGCCACCGCCTGTCGTCGGGGTCTCGATCCGTATACACTAGCCTACTCTTGAGTATCGATGCCTTGTCTCGAACTCCCTCGACTAGGGACCTTTTAAGTATGTGCCTATAGACTACCCAACTCTCACGAATATGATCGCCATAATACTGCTGGTAGTCAAGTAAGAATCGTAAGGGCTCTATCTGTAAGTCCACGTTACCTCTCCCGGTACTTACGGGCTTGCGGAAATGATGAAAAACGATTTTTCAAGAGGTGGTAACATGGACTCAAAATACGGATCTTTGTTAAACAACTACCTAACAACCTAACTAGAGTTTTTCTTACTCGGTTAGTGGGCTATACCTTTCTTGAACTCCTTCATCTTTAACTCTTTCCGGTGTACGTATCGGCCTCACCTCGTTGTCTCCTTGCGCCGAAGATGGATCCACCAGAAAGCTTCTACCTTTGGCTTTTTCTTCGAACTTGAAGAAACTAGAACACTTGGTTTGCTAAACCTTATGAACTAGGATGAGTAGAGAAGTGATTTGGGTTTTCTTTTATCTCAAAGGCAATGTTTCTCGACTCATGAGAGGGTGTTGCCTTGAACTAGAGAGAGAGCAAGAGGAAGAGCAAGAGGGAGAGCTCAAGCAAGAGAGAGAAAGCAAAATGAGAGAATGAGTAACTCTTTTGCCATCCTAGCTCTCATAATCCAAAACCTTCATAACAAAATAGTAATCAAGTATTATGTGATCGTTCAAGTAAAAATGGCTATATCATTTCATGCACTCATTTTGCAAAAACAAGCAAGCAAGCAAAAGTCTTTGCCATGAAATGATAGACATTGTCATGATGATGGTCAATTAGTCCAACCTAGTCAACCGGTCAACAAAGTCAACAAGTCAACAAGTCAACCCCTCAACAACCATGTCACTATAATACTTAATTAATATTATTGTTAATTATATTTCTTATTCTCATTAGGGTTTAGCCAAAAGTCAATAGTCAACAGTCAACAGTCAACAACCCCAATGAGAATCCTCTGCCTCTGTCTCTCTGTCAACTGTGCATACACACCCGCATCCGCGTTCCGAGGAACATGACTACAAACGAGATAAAACCAATCCTAAAATGTACACTAGGATCTGGCTTAAACCAAAGCCCGCTAGTGCTAACTGTCCGGACACCAAACATGCACAAGTGCACGGATGTGACCGAACCCTGTCGCAAAACCATGCGACCTGTCGCAAAACCATGCGACCTCTACTCTTTTGCCTAAAGGCGAATAGCTTTCTGTGTGGGACTCTAAAGACTCGACACTACGCTGGCAGTGGGTTTAACCACAGACCGCAAGCGGCACTAGCTGTGCGTAACGGTCCCCAGGTAGATACCGACAAGAAGACAGATGAGGTGAAACCCATCTGAACTCCTACTGAGCCTGAATGTGACAATCTCCATACAGTCCGGTCTGTTCGTCTGATACATCGCATGGCGGGCCTAGGGGGCGGTGAACGTCAGTCCCCTAATAGCGGTACAAGTCGTGTCGGAGTGAAGCCCAGAACACCCTGAGATAACACTGGAAACCTACCAGTATATCTCGCTTGCCCTGGCCAGGGACTACTCGTGTAATGGCTCTCCTAGACACAGCGCGATGTCAACCCCCAATATCGAGAGAGACGAATCCTGTCTAACCGTCACTGCCTCCAAGTGCTTCAGGACTGCACCCAAAAACTACCTGTTTTCACGACTCCTTTGAGCCGTGGTAGGGTAGTAATCAAAGTACAGTGGGAACACACTCTAGGTGAAGTGACAGTGTCAAGTCAGCTGACTAAGCTGTACTCATGTCACCTGGAAACTGATGACTGACGATAGGTATAGTACCAACCAATCAGTTCCCGACGAGTCCTGTCCAGTGTACTCGTAACCTAACAAGCACCCGCATACTATCTCAAGTACGACGTACTGACGGCTGTGGGACAGACCGTCTCCCAAGCTGGGATAAGAAGCGCATACGCTAGTCTACTCTGGAGTATCGATGCCTTGTCTCAATAGTCCTGCGACTAGGGACCTGCATAAGGATGTGCTTATAGATTACCCAGCCCCCACGAGTGTGACTGCCATCACAACGCTGGTAATCAAGCAAAGATCCTAAGGACTCTACTAATATGTATAAGCGATATGCTAAAAGAAACACATGCACATATTGAAGTGGAGACAAACCAAGTAGCATACTACCATTTTGAGCAAGATTGTGTATACAAGGTGAATATCCCAAGCTTCCATTAAGTAATATACAAACTTGTATGATACAATAATGGCCTCTAGGGCATATACACTAACAATCTCCCACTTGCACTAAGGCCATGAACTGGCGTATCGAAGACCTATCATCTCGATCAGCCGCTCGAACTGAGTCTGGGGTAAGGCCTTTGTGAGTGGATCAGCAGTGTTATCTTCCGTATTTACTCTCTTCACCTCGATCTCCCGGCGATCAACGATCTCCCTGATCAGGTGGTACCGCCTCAAAATGTGCCTGGACTTCTGATGGGACCTGGGTTCCTTCGCTAAAGCTATAGCTCCGTTGTTGTCACAATACAGCGGTATTGGATCAACACTGGTAGGAACCACCTAAAGCTCCGTGAGGAACTTTTTCATCCAGACAGCTTCATTTGCGGCATCGCAAGCAGCTATGTACTCCGCTTCCATAGTTGAGTCAGCAACGGTTTCCTGCTTGGAGCTCTTCCAGCAAACCGCCCCTCCATTGAGGGTAAAGACATAACCCGACATGGACTTGGAGTCATCCTTGTCACTCTGGATGCTGGAGTCAGCAAAGGCCTCGATCTGGAGGTCTTTTCCGCCATACACCAAGAACATCTCCTTAGTCCTTCTCAGGTACTTGAGAATGTTCTTTACTGCTATCCAGTGTTTCTCCCCTGGGTTCGACTGATACCAGCTTACAACGCTCAATGCGTATGCTACATCTGGTCTGGTACACAACATCGCATACATAATAGAGCCTACCGCAGATGCGTAGGGTATTGATGACATGCGAGCCCTTTCCAAATCAGTCTTGGGAGACATCTCTTTGGAGAGGGTGATTCCGTGACAAGCCGGTAGATTACCGCGCTTGGAATCATCCATACTGAATCGTTTCAGTATGGTGTCGATGTACCTTGACTGTAAAAGTCCCAACATCCTTTTAGATCTATCACGATAGATCTGGATCCCCAGAATGTAGTTGGCATCGCCCAGGTCCTTCATGGAGAACCTCTGTGACAAGAATCCTTTGACTGACTGTAACATAGGAATATCATTTCCTATTAGGAGAATGTCATTGATGTACAAGACGAGGAATACCACATTTCTCCCTACAATCTTACTGTAAATGCATGGTTCATCTGGGTTTTTAACAAAGTCGAATTCTTTGACAGTATCATCAAAGCAGATGTTCCAACTCCGCGATGCCTGCTTCAGTCCATAGATGGACTTGAGCAACTTGCACACTTTACCGCTGCTCCCATTATGAATGAATCCCTCTGGCTGATCCATATAGACGCACTCTTCCAATTTTCCATTTAGGAAAGCCGTCTTTACGTCCATCTGCCAGATCTCATAATCGTGGAAGGCAGCAATGGCAAGAAGGATCCGAATGGATTTGAGCATGGCTACTGGAGAAAAGGTCTCGTCATAGTCCAAACCAGGTCTTTGACGAAAACCCTTTGCAACAAGCCTAGCTTTATAGGTTTCAACCTGCCCATCTACACCAATCTTCTTCCTTAAGATCCATTTGCAGCCTACGGGTTTTACCCCTTCTGGAGCAAAGTCCAAAGTCCAAACTTTGTTGGTGTATATGGACTCCATCTCGGTCCACATTGCATCCAGCCATTTTACCGAGTCACCGCTCTGAATGGCTTGCTGGAAGCTAGTAGGCTCATCATAATCAACTGTGCAATCCTCTCTACCCCCGTCTATGAGAAAACCGAAGTATCTCTCGGGCGGATGAGACTGCCTACTACTTCTGCGGAGCAGCGCAGGAATGTCCGGTTCCCCTAAACCTTCTAGTTCTACTAAGGTTTCAGTAATAGCTTGTGATTCTGGAATTTGTTCCAGTTCTATTGCGCTTCCACTTATCTGATTTTCTAAAAACTCGGTTTCCAAGAAGCGGGCATGACGGGAAACAAAGATTTTTTGCTCCTCTGCGTAATAGAAAAGATACCCCTTGGAGTTCTTTGGGTATCCCACAAACTTGCACTGTACTGAGCGTTCCTCGAGCTTGTCCGCATGCTGCTTTTTGACAAAAGCTGGACATCCCTATGTCTTAAAGGGTTTAAGACAGGGTTTCTTCCCACTCCACATCTGATATGGTGTGGTAGGCACTGTCTTAGTAGGAACTTGGTTCAAGAGATATGCAGCTGTTTCTAGTGCATAACCCCAGAAGGATCGCGGCAACTCAGCCTTACTCATCATGGAACGAACCATATCCAATAGTGTTCGATTCTTCCTTTCCGATACACCGTTGTGTTGTGGTGTGTATGGAGGAGTAAGCTGAGAGAGAATTCCATTCTCTTTTAAGAAGCCCAGAAACTCAGCACTCAAGTATTCACCACCTCGATCAGATCTCAGTGTCTTGATACTTTTGCCTGTTTGTTTTTCAACTTCATTCTTGTATTCCCGAAATTTCTCAAAGGCCTCGGATTTGTGCTTCATCAAGAAGACATGCCCATACCTAGAGAAATCATCTGTGAAAGTAATGAAGTATGAATAACCATTTCGCGCATGTGTAGACATTGGACCACACACGTCACTGTGTATGAGTCCCAAGAGCTCGCTCGCTCTTTCTCCGTGTCCAGTGAACGGAGTCTTTGTCATCTTTCCTATGAGACAAGATTCACAAGTGGCATAAGACTGGTACTCGAACGGATCCAAGTATCCTTCTTTATGTAACTTTGTCAACCGTGTCTCATTGATGTGACCCAGTCTACAATGCCATAAGAAAGCCTGATTTAATTCCGGAGACTTTCTTTTAAGTGTGTTCTGGACACTGAAGACCTGAGCTTGATTCAAAACGTATATACCGTTTTTCAATGTACCTGACCCAATCAGAACTTGATTTAGGTGGATGTTTACTACATCGCTTACAAAAGTAAAATCATATCCTTCCTTAGAAAGTAAGGATACAGATATGATATTACAAGTCGCACCTGGTACATAAAAACAGTCACGCAGAATCAATATCTGCCCAGTTGTCAGTCCTAGATGATATTCCCCTACGGATTCAGCATACATGCTCATTCCGTTAGCAACCTTGAGAGTCATATCACCTTTCTTGATAACCCTACGGTTTCTCAGAGCCTGTAACGAATTACAGATATGAGATCCTGATCCGGTATCCAATACCCAGGAAGTAGGGTTAACTGACATACAGTTCTCTATTACAAACACACCCGAAGCCGAAGCCACAACATGCTTCGAATTCTGGCTACTAGCTTTGCAAGCCCTGCAATCCTTCTGCCAATGTTCATTCCCGTTACAATAGGAACGTCCCTCTTTAACTTCATCCAGTCCTGAAACTTTTGCCCTTCCTTTTCCTTCTTCTTCCTTGGTTTCCTTCAGGGTAAAAGCAGAGGGCATGGACTGTAGAATCAAGTCAGTACTTGACCCGTTCTCCAACATGGTCTGCAGGTCCGTAAGCTCAAAATAGCTGGCCTCTGCAAGGACGTTGCCCTCTACAGATGACCCGATAGCCAACCTCGCTTGAAGCAATTCGTTCGGGGTCTCATATCTTGCGATACGAGATTGCTCTCCATATAAATCTTTGTTATGGAGGAAGATAGAAACTGAGTCCATCTTCTCGTGCTGCCTCTGGTATGCACCATCAACTGAGGCTAACACGAGGTACTTGGCTTTCGCACAGTCTTTTTCCGATGTCTTACGGATATCACTATCCGTGACAGGGGAAACTGGTCCTGAGATGGCAGGGTTTAGATTAGTTATGAGGTGTCCCAATTTGTCATAGGTAATGGACATCTGGGCAGACCTTTGCCAATCATAACAGTCAGGTTCAGTCATTTTATTATCTAGATGTAACCTAGGTATGGTCACTGGGTTGTTGCAATTAAGAGAGAGAGAAGAAAACACTCAGCATGATGCTCTTGCAAGTTTAGATTGGTTTTTAATTTATCTAAACAGGATGGCTCCCACTGTCTCTCGAATCCCTCCTCAAACCAAAATGGAAGAATTAGTCAGGATCAATCTCACCGTATAATACTTGATTAACCGTTCAGCCAGGCTAGTGTCGGTACTTCGAGGGAGGTTTTCCAACGCTTTCGCGAAGTTCCTTAATTAAATAACCTCTTTTCCCTAGGGGCGTAGCCCCGCTAACACCTTTCTAGACACCTACTTGGTTTATAGCATTGATCGTTAAGTGAGAAATTTCCCGAGGAGTAGCATATACTCACAGTAGGACCGGGATCCAAATATCATCGCGTGACAAAACTGAACGAATCCTACCAGAATCATCACACTCCAAATGGTATGCAGCGCTAGCAAGTTTCAGTCCTTTTGAAACTCCCGATGTGGATTTTTACCCCATGCTCTTATGACCTTGACTAAGGCCAACAAATTATAAGTCACATGTCAAGTTCTACCCGTCGTTGTCCAGGTTAATTTGAACCCACCCGTATATACCCTTGACTATGGCCAATAAAGTAATACGACTGTCCCAAACCAACGCATCTATCTATGCAACATATGAATATCCACCAGCTACCAAACACTGTGCCTTGACTAAAGCCAACAAACACAGCTTGAATACTGTTGAATATTCATATGAAACGACGGAGGGCTACAAATGGTTTTGGCGAAATGTTGAACGTAGTGAACTTGATATAATCGAAGGAACCTTGATAGGTTTTAAAAGGAGTGGCTTAAGCTCCGCGTTTTAAAAGTTATTTTTGAAAAGAAACCGAGTGGTTTTTGAAATTGTTCCAACTACTTTTACTTGGTTTATTTCTCTTTCATTAATTTTAATGTGTCCCATCATTTAATCCTACCATTGCAGAAAAGAACCAAAATATGACGTACGCTTATGCCATCCGCATTCGCCACGGGGCCCCGTCATTACCCGTTAGGTTACTTAACTAACGACAGAGCGGGGGCTGGACTAGCGCGGATGCAAAATATAAGCAACGCCTAAATAATATCATATATAGATATATTGCAATGATAGCCATTTCAGATCACAGATGAACACAATGGATATATTTGGAATCCGCAATTCGTACGAGCCTGTAACGAAAAGCGGATTACACGGTCGCGATGAATAGCCAATACCCCACCCTAGACCCCTACGGGTGCGGCAAACTACCCGCCAAATATCCGAAGCGGAGTAACCTCCCTCAACAACGTGAGTAGGCCACTCGGCACTTCGAGATACCCGGTAGTTTGTGCACCCCACCTTGGGTCTATCCTAGGAGCAAAAACAGTAAAAAGAAATTATACAATGACGGCTACAACCCTGACCCGGTGTAGGGTTACTAGGCACGCGCACAAGGGTCTATGAGGCTTCAACCATGCCCGATTAAAAAATTAGCCGTGCCGAACAACCCGAAGCCGGATCTTTAAACTAGAGTTTAGGTGAAAGCTAGCAAGTTAACAACTTTAACTACAAGTGAGAGGGATTACAACCTTTGTAGATCCGATCCTTCACTTCTTAAGCTCCATGTTGAGGTCCCTTCGCTGCGATCATCTGGTTCCGGACTCTCGAGAGGTTCCACGAAGAGAAAGATGCAGTCTTGCTTCCGATCTTCGATACAAAGATGATCTACCTTGATGTTTCATTAACACAAGCTAACACTCACTAAAATTGAGTGAACACTCTGATCTAAAGGGCAAGGGAAGATGAGGATGATGAAGTAGGATTTTTGCTCTCTTTATTTATCTTTTTCTCACATTTATTCATCACTTGGAAAAAAACTAGTAAGCTTTTTCCATGAAGCAAGAAGAAGGAAGAAGATGATCAATATGATAAGAATCCTTTTGTGATGAATAATGCAAAGGAGATAATGATGAATTAAGCAACCATGGTCAAGTAACCATTGTAGAGATTGAACTAGGGTTAAAGAGTGGTTGGGTTAAGAAATATCATGCAAAAATATCTTTTCCAAAACAAAAAAGAAAACCTTCTAGAAACATCTAGAAACGTTTAACCCTAATCAAACCCTAACCATGTTTAATCTCTACTAAACATGTTGCATTAGTAATCATATCATGTTACAATATTATATATCATATATATAATATTTATCATAACAAAATAAAATAATACATTTAACATATATCGCATTTATATCAATGTATTACCCGAGTGAGAAAAAGAATCTTTTAGTGAGCTAATATTAGTTAATGTAATTTAATATATCATATATATTATTATACATTAAATTATCGAGTCAACACTTCATCCGACAATCTGGCTATATCGCATATAACCGACTAATATTTATCCGTACTGATTCATCGAATCAACACTTGATCCAATGACCCGGCTGATATCAAATATCGCGAGAATATAATACGGTATCTCATATCGTAATTTCGTCGGTCCCGCACATATCACATATGTGCCCCTTCTCCGTTTTGCCTGAGTCAAGAAACCTCTGTGTAGGACTCTAAAGAATCGTCAATACGCCGGCAGTAGGTGATGATCATATCAAACACCCACAAGCTGCAAGCGGTCAGCTAAGCGTAACAGCCACCCAAGTATTGAGGGCTCAGAAGATCAACAAGCAAGCCTGTAACTTCTCCTCTGAATCCAAACAGTTACACTCCCGTACAGTCCGGTCTCGTCGTCTGATATGTCGCAAATCTTGCCTAGGGGTGGTAAACGTCAGACCCCAGTAGCTCGATAAGTCGTGTCGATATGAGGTATATAACAGTTCGAGAAACTACTGATAACACTTACCAGTAAATCTCAGCAACCCTGGCCAGGGATTTCCGGTTATAGCCAATCGAACACAGCACAATATCAACTCCCTATACCGGGAGAGAAGAATCCCTTCCTATCGCTCATTGCCTCCATATGATTCGGGACTGTACCCAAAAGCCACCTTTTTGCACGCCCTCTTGGACGTGGTATGATGGAAATCAAAGCACAGTGGGAATCACACAAGACTCTATGACGATCTCGGGTCAACAGACTACTCTGTACCAGTGTCACCGGAGAACTGCCATCTGACGTGAGGTATAATACCGTCTGGGAGTTCTCGGCGAGTCCGTCCAGTGTACCCAGTCTCCACTGAGCACCCGTACACCATCCTTGATGTCAAACACCGATGGATATGGGATCATCCATCGCCCATCATATGGGTCAAGATGCGTATACGCTAGTCTACTCTGGTGCATCGATGCCCTGTCTCGATACACCCTCGACTAGGAACAGTTATAGGATGTACTCGTCGACTACCGTGGCCCCACTAGTATGATCTCATCATAGTCCCAGTAGTCGAGTACATATCCTAAGGGCTTTATCAACATGTAACATAGAGACAATAAGAGTATATGTTAAGATAAAGTACAACCAGATAGCATACTATCATGTCGAGCAAGAAAGTCCTCCCTATATATGTCCAAGCATCCATTACAATATACATCGTATGTACAGTAATGGCCTCTAGGGCAAACATATAACTAACAATCTCCCACTTGCACTAGGGCCATCTGTTGTGGTATCACATACCCAACAATTAGCTGTGGTTGAGATATCTCATACTCAACCATCCCATAAAAGTCTCTACTGGGAAAAAGGCCTTTGTGAATGGATCCGCGCTGTCGTCCTCTTTGTCTACTCTCCTAACCTCGATCACCCTAGAGATCAATCATCTCCATGATCAGGTGATACTGCCTAAGAATTATATCTGGATTTCTGATGGGACGGGGGTTCCTTGGCATAAGCCACAACTCCATTGTCACACAATGGTAGGAACGAAGTTCATCTCATGAACTTATATGTATCCAGACTGCCTCTTTGGTAGCATCCTTGGTTACGATGTATCTTGCCTTTAATCGTCTAGTATGTCACGGTATCTAGCTTGGAACTCTTCCAACATACCGTCCCTCCACTTAGGGTAAAGACAATGCCTGCGACTGACATTCAATCGTCCTTATCACCCTGGAACCTTTCCAGTGATTCTCCCCAGGATTGATTGCTACCATCTCACTACAACTAGTGAGTATCCTAACATTTAATTAGATCTATCTCATAGATCCAAAACCCAGGATTTAGTAGGTACACTTTGATCCTATAAGGAGAATCCTTGTGATAAGCGGAGATTGACCGAGCGTAGCATAGGAAACTCCTTCCCTATCAAGAATATGTCATCCACGTACTCTACGAGGATCACCACCATACTCCCTACTACCTTTTTGTATATACAAAGTTCATCTACCATTTCGATGAAGTCAAACTCTTTGACTACCACATCAAAACAGATGTTCCAACTCCGCGATGCCTGTTTTATCATGTAAAACATCTTGCACACATTTCTGCTGCTCCCACTGTCTATGAAGCCCTCTGGCTGTGTACTTATAGACGCTCTCTTCTAAAATATCATTTAGAAAAGCAGTCATGACACCCAACCGCCAGATATCGTAGTCATGGTATGTAGCCGTGGCAAGTAGGATCTGGATGGACTTAAGCATAGCTTTGAAAGTCTCAACTTTTCCATGTACACCAAGTAATCTTCTCAAGATATACTCGCTCTTGATGGGGATTTAACCCTTCAGATAAAGCAACCAAAGTCCATACTTTGTTGATGTATAAGGATTCCATCTCAGATCGATAAGCATCCAGTCATTCTTACAGAGTCTCGCTCCTGATGGCCAGCTCGAAACTAGTTGGGTCATCATCTCATGATGCAATTCTCACTCCCACTGTCATAAAGAAACCGAAGTATCTCTCAGGTGGGTGAGGAACCCTACTAGATCGGCGGAGAGGCTGAGGTTCGTTGGAAACTATTGAATCCTTTTGTTCTAGCAAATCATCAGCTGCGGTTTGTATGGCTGGAACATTTCCAGTTCTACATAACAGACCATGCCTCGAGCTTGTCCGGATTTTTCTTTTAGACATAGGCCGGACAACCCCAAATCTTAACAAACTTAAGATATGGGCTCTTCCCTTTCATATCACATATGAAGTGGTAGACAACTGATTTGATTTGAACCCTATTCAATAGGTATGCAGCTTCTCAAGCGCATAACACCCAAAAGGAAATAGGAAACTCAGTAGTACTCATCATAGAGCACACCATCTCAAATAGGGTGCTATTGCTCCGCCCCGATACACCGACATGCTGTGGTGTATACGAAGGAGTAATGCTGAGAGAGAATCTCATTCTCCTTTAGAATAGTCCAGGAATTCCGTGCTCAAGTATTCTCCTCCTTGATCTCATCAAAGGACATAATACTTATACCCGTATTTTGGTTCTCTACTTGTAACTTATATTCTGTGAATATCTCAAAAGGTTCGGACTTATGTTTCAACAGGAACACATGTCTGAATCTTGAGAGATTATCAGAGAATGTAATGAAGTACAAAGAACCGGTCTTGGCATGTGTAGACAGGAGACTTTCATACATCAGTATGTATCAATCCCAAGAGTTCACTAACTCTTTCTCTGTTTCCAATAAACAGAGCTATGGTCATCTTATCTTTGTGACATAACTAGCAAGTTTCACAAGATGTAAATTCACACAAATTTAAATATGCATCTTAATGTAACTTCAGCTAGTCGGGTCACATTGATATGACCTAGTCTACAATGCCTCAAGAAGGATTCATTCATTTCTGAACTCTTCCTCTTGTGTGTGTTCTGTATACTAAGAACTGTGGTTTGATTTAGAACGTCAATGCTTTTAGATAACGTGCCTGAACCGATCAACTATTGATATAGGAAATGTTCAAAACATTATCCAACATTACAAAATTATATCCTTCTTTACTAATAAAGAGACAGATAGGATTTTGTATATCAGGTTCGGTATCTAATAACATTTGTTCAGAATCAATGTATTCCGGTAATACAGGGTGACAGTGACCAACAGACTTGGCCGCAACACTTGCACCGTTTTCTGCCTCATGAAACTTATCATCTGTTCTCAGTTCTCTACCTTTCTGTAGCCCATGTAACAGATTACATATGCAGGATCCTGATCCGGTATCACATACCCAGGACGTAAAGGATACTGAGAAACAGTTCTCTGTAATGAACACACCCGAAGATGATGCATCAACATGCACTTTCTTCGTTTGGGCGGCACGGGAAATCTGGTATTCCCTAATTTCCTGCTCTGTCTTATAACAATTATAAGTTGGAGCGGGACCAACGTTCCCCAGCTCAGTATAACAAGCGGGTTCGGTCAATACATCCGTATTATTATCTTGATTAAGGCGTGATATGGTCGCTACCTAGAGAGAGAGAGAAGAAAACACTCAGCGTATGCTCTTGCAAGATTAGATTAGTTATCTAATATATCTAATCAGGATGTCTCCCACTGTTTTAATCAAATCTTCCTTCAAACCCTAAAAGGAAAGACTAGCCGGGATTAATTACACCCTACAAGTTCTCCAATCTTTCAGCCAGGCCAGTATCGGTACTTTGAGGGAGGTCCCCCATGCTTTCGCACGAACCTAATTAAAGTAAACCTCGTTTTCCCAGGGGCGTAACCCTGTTAACACCTTTCTAGACACCTACTTGATCGGCTAATTGTAATGTGTAAAACTCTTCCAGGAGTAACTCTTACTCGCAGCGGGTATCGGGATCCAACTATCTCATAAAAGGTATGCAATCTCATTGCAAATTTCAACACTTGAAATTCCCAATAATATTTTACCCCTAGCGTGCTATGATCTTGATGCATGCCAAACAACCCATAGTCCGCTAGTCAAGTTCAACCCGTACATTTCTTGATTAAATTAAACCCACCCGCACGACCCTTGACGCATGCCAAACAACGTCGTACGAATACCCTAATCCAATCGCATCGTATGCTAACAGATAAGCACTAGTTAGCTACCGTACACTACGCCTTGACGCATGCCAAACTACCGTAGCACGAATACTAACTAGTACTTATCTGAAATGACGGAGGGCTACGACAGGTTTTTAAGAAAACCCTTTGCGTAATGAACTTGATATCGTTGTAGAATCGAGTGATTTTAAGTGGAGTGTTTTTGAGGCTTTTCTAGTTTTGCTAAAGGGGTCACTCCCGGTGAAGGGATCGTCGGCCCTTTCCTCATCGAATAAGGTGCAGGATATATCATATATATCACTATGCAAAGCAAGAACTATAGAAGCAATCAAAAGACAAACCGAGTTTGTAGCATCAGCCAGTTATTGCTAAAGGAGTCACTCCCGGTGAAGGGATCTCGGTCCTTTCCTTATCGAATAATGTGCAGGATGTTCTACAAGGAACACCGCGATGCAAAGCAAGAACTGTAGCTACCTGGTTTTGAAAATTCGATTCCACAACATCTTAGGTTTCTTTTATTTCATTAATCTCATTAATGAAATCCCATTTTATTATGCTTCACAAGCATCACATTTGAAACGAAATCTGCAATATAACATATATCTCATATATATATAATATAAACATCCGTCTCAGGAAGTAATATGATCTCATCACAGAACATTGCAGCAGAAGAACATATATGAAATATTGGATATACTAGGACGTCTGTGTTTTAGTACGAGCCTGTATAAAACACGGATTCCACGGTCGCGATGAATAGCCAAACCCACATCCCTAGACCCCTACGAGAGCGGCAAGTAACACTGCCAATTCTAGGGTTAGCAGACCCGGTCTCGACTCCTCGAGATGGTCTCCCACTGGACCCTAGAACCCGGTTACTTGTGCTCCCCGCCTTGGGTCTACCTAATGCGGAAAAGTAAATAATTTACAACGGTGACATCTTCCGCAACCTGGAAGTGCCCCAATAAAAGAATATTATATACAAATAAATTTTACATGAATGAAAAAGAAAAAACTCTCATCTCATATAAAACCCCCGGCTATTCAGAACGCGACGATCCAATATAACATATCACAGCAACACATAATATCTCATATCATCAACGTAAGCAAGTATGCGTATCCCGATTGTCGTTGATGTATAGCAACGAAGCCGGCGATACACCACATACTACGCTTACGGTCATAGAAAAGAAAGTGTAAAACTACAACAGTTGGAATCCGCAACCTCCTTAGACATCGCATGCCTAACCAAATGAATTCCTTAGACATCGCATGCCTAACAATTATAAACCCCGCATTTTAGTCTCATTATCGAAAACTCTTTTCAATATCAAGTCGGGCAATTCAGCAAGATTCCCGACAACCTGATCGAAAGCTCGTCGCAAACTTTAGTAGACGGCCGCACCCCCAGATGCCGTCGTCGAAGTGCACTAAGGCGGAACACCGCTGCCGCGAGCACCCGAACGGATGCTTTTTGCGACGGGGTTCTCCTACAGTCACTTGGTCGGGGCTATAGGGCGTAGCTGTCTATTAAGTTTACCCGGCGAGTATCCGCGTACGCTACGTGATTGCGACGGACTTTTGATCACATCAAAATTCCGTGGCAACCGATCATATGAGACTGAACTGCTAGATTTATAATATTCAAATTAGTTATCTCATAACTACCTGTGGATTCCAAATATTGTATCACATTCTAGATAAATAGACAATGTTAAACTTTCCGATCGAATAATCAAACACCCAAGATTTCCCCAATATATCTCAACACTTGAAATCAGTTTAAAAACATCCATCACATGCCACAGTACCAATGGTCCAGCCGTAGAAGGGTCAAGCCAACGCCTCACATGTGGTACGCCGTACTGCCCCAAACCCTGAGGTTCAAAAGGCAGTTCAAGACGGTCACATAATCGAGTTAAGGTTTGTTGTCTTCTAGAGGGTCCACCGCGTTACTTGCATGACTTAGAACGTTCTTAAACACGAGAAAAAATCCAACTTTTGAAAAATTTTCCGACAGGGGAAAAAGTGAGTTATTGATATCCGTTCGAACTTTTTAACAATTTCTAAAAATTACTCAGACAAACTAAACAAAGTTAAAATATCCAATCGAAACAACGAGTCCCCAATACATCCCAGAAAACCCAACACTTGAGTATAATTAAAAATGCCCAGAAGAATCAGGAATTAGCTACGGAGATTACTGTGCAAACCCTATCCCTCAATCCTTCCTTCTTGCCGAGGAACCGCCGCCAATACCAGGGTTTGGCCGCGGTTCCTCGGCGCTTTTGACGATTTAGGGGGTCGGGTTTCACAGTAATTCCTAAAATACCCTGCTGAATTTTTTGGGTATTTTTAATATGAAAAAAATCACGGTTTTGAAAAATTTCCAGAAACTAGGGTATATCGGGTTTTCCGGGTTCGATCGGACTTTAAACTTCGTCTAGACTTCGCCTAAAGCTCTAGCTTGGCTTTGATACCACTGTAGAGTTGCTAGGCATGCACACAAGGGTCTACGAGGCTTCAACCAAGCCCGATTAAAAAATTAGCCGTGCCGAACAACCCGAAGCCGGATCTTTAAACTAGAGTTTAGGAGAAAACTAGCAAGTTAACAACTTTAACTACAAGTGAGAGGGATTACAACCTTTGTAGATCCGGTCCTTCACTTCTTAAGCTCCGTGTTGAGGTCCCTTCGCTGCGATCATCGGGTTCCGGACTCTCGAGAGGTTCCACGAAGAGAAAGATGCAGTCTTGCTTCCGATCTTCGATACAAAGATGATCTACCTTGAAGTTTCATTAACACAAGCTAACACTCACTAAAATTGAGTGAACACTCTGATCTAAAGGGCAAGGGAAGATGAGGATGATGAATTAGGATTTTTGCTCTCTTTATTTATCTTTTTCTCACATTTATTCATCACTTGGAAAAAAGCTAGTAAGCTTTTTCCATGAAGCAAGAAGAAGGAAGAAGATGATCAATATGATAAGAATCCTTTTGTGATGAATAATGCAAAGGAGATAATGATGAATTATGCAACCATGGTCAAGTAACCATTGTAGAGATTGAACTAGGGTTAAAAGGTGTGGTTGGGTTAAGAAATATCATGCAAAAATATCTTTTCCAAAACAAAAAAGAAAACCTTCTAGAAACATCTAGAAAGGTTTAACCCTAATCAAACCCTAACCATGTTTAATCTCTACTAAACATGTTGCATTAGTAATCATATCATGTTACAATATTATATATCACATATATAATATTTATCATAACAAAATAAAATAATACATTTAACATATATCGCATATATATCAATGTATTACCCGAGTGAGAAAAAGAATCTTTTAGTGAGCTAATATTAGTTAATGTAATTTAATATATCATATATATTATTATACATTAAATTATCGAATCAACACTTCATCCGACAATCCGGCTATATCGCATATAACCGACTAATATTTATCCGTACTGATTCATCGAATCAACACTTGATCCGATGACCCGGCTGATATCAAATATCGCGAGAATATAAGACGGTATCTCATATCGTAATATCCTCGGTCCCGCACATATCACATATGTGCCCCTACTCCATTTTGCCTGCGTCAAGAAACCTCTGTGTAGGACTCTAAAGAATCGTCAATACGCCGGCAGTAGGTGATGATCATATCAAACACTCACAAGCTGCAAGCGGTCAGCTAAACGTAACAGCCACCCAGGTATTGAGCGCTCAGAAGATCAACAAGCAAGCCTGTAACTTCTCCTGTGAATCCAAACAGTAACACTCCCGTACAGTCCAGTCTCGTCGTCTGATATGTCGCATATCTTGCCTAGGGGTGGTAAATGCCAGACCCCAGTAGCTCAATAAGTCGTGTCGATATAAGGTATATAACAGTTCGAGAAACTACCGATAACACATACCAGTAAATCTAAGCAACCCTGGCCAGGGATTTCCGGTTATAGCCAATCGAACACAGCACAACATCAACTCCCTATACCGGGAGAGACGAATCCCCTCCTATCGCTCATTGCCTCCATATGATTCAGGACTATACCCAAAAGCCACCTTTTTGCACACCCTCTTGGACATGGTATGATGGAAATCAAAGCACAGTGGGAATCACACAAGACTCTATGACGATCTCGGGTCAACAAACACCTCTGTACCAGTGTCACCGGAGAACTGCCATCTGACGTGAGGTATAAAACCATCTGGGAGTTCTCGGCGAGTCCGTCCAGTGTACCCAGTCTCCACTGAGCACCCGTACACCATCCTTGATGTCAAACACCGATGGATATGGGATCATCCATCGCCCATCATATGGGTCAAGATGCGTATACGCTAGTCTACTCTGGTTCATCGATGCCCTGTCTCGATACACCCTCGACTAGGAACAGTTATAGGATGTACTCGTCGACTACCGTGGCCCCACTACTATGATCTCATCATAGTCCCAGTAGTCGAGTACATATCCTAAGGGCTTTATCAACATGTAACATAGAGACAATAAGAGTACATGTTAAGATAAAGTACAACAAGATAGCATACTATCATGTCGAGCAAGAAAGTCCTCCCTATATATGTCCAAGCATCCATTACAATATACATCGTATGTACAGTAATGGCCTCTAGGGCATACATATAACTAACACCCGGTTATACGGCCATACAAATAATATTACATCAATTTACATATTACATGAATTGAAAGATAAAAGAAAACTCCCATCTCACAACCCCCCGGCTATTCATCCGCGACAATCCAATGAATTCATATACACATACCATCAATATTACAGATCACGGATATATATAACCCCCACTAATCGACGTATAGCGATTAGCGGACGTTCAATACATATAACACATCACAGATATATACCCGTCAGCTTAAGTCTTTAGAAGTTCGATCAAAATACGGATTTTCAAGCCCCAAAAACTAATTTTTCTTTCTGGAAAATCTGGACAGAAAAGACATATTGTAAAAATCCCAAAACAACCCCAGAAACACACTGCAGCAAAAATGTGCCACGGCCGAGTCAACTCGGCCGCGGATCCGCGGCGAGAGCAAGCTCCTGCCGCGGTTCCGCGGTGCGTTGATGGGCTCTCTGGATCATTTTTCTACAGTGAAATCTAAAAACACTGAGTCGAATTTTAAGACAAGATTTATTAATTTTTGAACAGAGGAAAAATTCGACAGAAAGTATGCTTTTCGGGTTCGTTTCGAGACTTTTTCTCCGATCGAATTTCTAGTTACTTTGCTAACATGTTAGATAGTGTTTAACTAGGCTCTGATACCACTGTAAGTCTACGTTACCTCTCCCGGTACTTACGGGCTTGCGGAAATGATGAAAAACGATTTTTCAAGAGGTGGTAACATGGACTCAAAATACGGATCTTTGTTAAACAACTACCTAACAACCTAACTAGAGTTTTGCCTACTCGGTTAGGGGGCTATACCTTTCTTGAACTCTTTCATCTTCAACTCTTTCCGGTGTACGGATCGGCCTCACCTCGTCGTCTCCTTGCGCCGAAGATGGATCCACCTGAAAACTTCTAACTTTGGCTTCTTCTTAGAACTTGAAGAAACTAGAACACTTGGTTTGCTAAACCTTGTGAACTAGGATGAGTAGAGAAGTGATTTGGGTTTTCTTTTATCTCAAAGGTAATGTTTCTCAACTCATGAGAGGGTGTTGCCTTGAACTAGAGAGAGCAAGAGGAAGAGCAAGAGGGAGAGCTCAAGCATGAGAGAGAAAGCAAAATGAGAGAATGAGTAACTCTTTTGCCATCCGAGCTCTGATAATCCAAAACCTTCATAACAAAATAGTAATCAAGTATTATGTGATCGTTCAAGTCAAAATGGCTATATCATTTCATGCACTCATTTTGCAAAAACAAGCAAGCAAGCAAAAGTCTTTGCCATGAAATGATAGCCATTGTCATGATGATGGTCAACTAGTCCAACCTAGTCAACCGGTCAACAAAATCAACAAGCCAACAAAGTCAACCCCTCAACAACCATGTCACTATAATACTTAATTAATATTATTGTTAATTATATTTCTTATTCTCATTAGGGTTTAGCCAAAAGTCAATAGTCAACAGTCAACAGTCAACAACCCCAATAAGAATCTTCTGCCTCTGTCTCTCTGTCAACTGTGCATACACACCCGCATCCGCGTTCCGAGGAACACGAATACAAACGAGATAAAACCAATCCCAAAACGTACACTAGGATCTGGCTTAAACAAAAACCCGCTAGTGTTAACTGTCCGGACACCAAACGTGTACAAGTGCACGGATGTGACCGAACCCTGTCGCAAAACCATGCGACCTGTCGCAAAACCATGCGACCTCTACTCTTTTGCCTAAAGGCGAATAGCTTTCTGTGTGGGACTCTAAAGACTCGACACTACGCTGGCAGTGGGTTTAACCACAGACCGCAAGCGGCACTAGCTGTGCGTAACGGTTCCCAGGTAGATGCCGATAAGAAGACTGACGAGGTGAAACCCATCTGAACTCCTACTGAGCCTGAATGTGACAATCTCCATACAGTCCGGTCTGTTCGTCTGATACATCGCATGGCGGGCCTAGGGGGCGGTGAACGTCAGTCCCGTAATAGCGGTACAAGTCGTGTCGGAGTGAAGCCCAGAACACCCTAAGATAACACTGGAAACCTACCAGTATATCTCGCTTGCCCTGGCCAGGGACTACTCGTGTAATGGCTCTACTAGATACAGCGCGATGTCAACCCCCAATACCGGGAGAGACGAATCCTGTCTAACCGTCACTACCTCCAAGTGCTTTGGGACTGCACCTAAAAACTACCTGTTTGCACGACTCCTTTGAGCCGTAGTAGGATAGTAATCAAAGTACAGTGGGAACACACTCGAGATGAAGTGACAGTGTCAAGTCAGCGGACTAAGCTGTACTCATGTCACCTAGAAACTGATGACTGACGATAGGTATAGTACCAACCAATCAGTTCCCGACGAGTCATGTCCAGTGTACTCGTAATCTAACGAGCACCCGCATACTATCTCAAGTACGACGTACTGACGGCTATGGGACAGACCGTCTCCCAAGCTGGGATAAGAAGCGCATACGCTAGTCTACTCCGGAGTATCGATGCCCTGTCTCGATAGTCCTACGACTAGGGACCTGCATAAGGATGTGCTTATAGATTACCCAGCCCCCACGAATGTGACTGCCATCACAACGCTGGTAATCAAGCAAAGATCCTAAGGGCTCTACTAATATGTATAAGAGATATGCTAAAAGAAACACATGCACATATTGAAGTAGAGACAAACCAAGTAGCATACTACCATTTTGAGCAAGATTGTGCATACAAGGTGAATATCCCAAGCTTCCATTAAGTAATATACAAACTAGTATGATACGGTAATGGCCTCTAGGGCATATACACTAACACTATCAGCGTGCAATAGTGATCTGTAAGGTTACCTAAAGCATGTACACGATGATACAGATAAACCAGATAGCATATTATTCTCTTAAGTAAGACTGTCCTGCCGGCATAGGTCCTCCCTCAATCATTGCAATCACGTGCCTGCGATCCAATAATTAACTTTGAGGGCACTATATCCAACAGACTTGACGCCAAACTTTATGAATTTTAGAGAACAGCCGCTGAGGGGACCGCTCCGGTTTCGTTTCTGTAACATTCTCCATGGGTGGAGAAGATCTTTTCAATACGGCGGTAGGAGAGTTCCTGCGCACCTTGTTCAGCAATTCAAAGCTGTTCCCTGTTGGAACAGCAGCATCGATCTCCACCGTTAGAGCTGGTGGAGTAAATCCAGACGGAGAGCTGCCCCCAGCCTTCCGTACTCGGCGCCAGTGACGACGGTGAGCATGTCGTGCAGATGGTGTTGGTTCGGCTATGGGGATGGCTTTGTCATGCCCCCTGTTTTGGTGAGGGGCTGCTGATACCAGCCTCTTGAAGACCGACGTCCGTTGAGCAGCAGTATCCAATCTGTCAAAGACAGACCTTTGAGCAGAAACGGGAACCGGAGTGGCCAGCCTCGTAAAGACTGATCCTTTGATGGGAGAAGCTTCTTTAGTGGCCTCGAGAGCAGGAATGGCTATCCGCTTTGGGATGGCCGCTTCAAGTATTGTGGGCTTCTTGATGGGCCCATTGAAATTCAGGATCAGCCTATCGAAGACTGATGCTGCTGGCTTGACACTGGATGACCTGTTGAGAGGGGCCGCGGTAGTTGGAAGCCGATCAAAGACCGACTTCTTTAGAGCTTCTTGCGACGACATTGGGGCATTGAAACTCATCGGTGGGAGCATAGTCCCGAAGAATAGCCCAGTGGTGGCCTGAGTCACATGTTCCACCGGCATAGCGAAGATGGAGGCCGCTTGGGGCCCGTAAGTCTCTCCTCCGGACGGGACGGAGCGAGAGTTGCAATAGCAGTTAGTGCAGTTTGAAGCCATTGATCTTCGGTTTTCTGCACGGAGCAAGACACCAAATCTTAGTACCTTGAATCCACAGGCAATCATAGCAAAACTTGATTCATTCGTGAACACGACACACGAAGTGTGGAGTGGAAAAAGGAAAAGGTCCCACCGGGCGTGCCAGAATTTGTTCCCCGCCGAAAGACGCGGCGAACGTCATGCCTGAATTTCGGGGCAGATGCTAATTGGTGATATCCGTCCAGCTCTTCGAAGATGCCAAGTTGATTTATGGCACCATGTATCGAAGGTTTAAACGGATGCGGCCGATGTAGCAGACTTCGTCAGATTACCCCTCGTTTGAGGGTTTTTTGATTGTGGGGTCGCTCTTCCCTGCAGGCGCAAGACCCTGCAGTTAATTACGCTACCGAAACGCGGCAACAACTTTCTCCTTCTCGAGATGGTCACTTCATGTCGTGGGTGTTTGTTTTGTTTTTGGTTGCCCGTGGATTGTATACGGAGACTAATTTATGTTGTCGCCCGTAGGGCGTGAATTAGTCCAAATCCGTATCTTCCTAGATTTGGGTTTGGGGTTTGGGTTTAAGGATACGTTAGTCTAATTTGAGACTAAGATCAACTTAAATGTTTGTTAAGGATACATTAGTCTAATTTTAGACTAAGATTGACTCAACTTTTGTTAATGACACGTTAGTCTAATTTTAGACTGAGATCAACTTAACGGGATCATTTAGATCCAACAAAAGAGCATTTGGACTCTATTGTTTAGTTTAGGGACATTATGGTCGATTACCAGTTTAAGGACATGGTGGTCCAAGGTTAAGGCCATCATAGTCCATGAGTTTAAGGACCCCACAGTCCAAGGTTAAGGACATCATAGTCCATGGGCTTAAGGACCCTACAGTCTAAGGTTAAGGACATCATAGTCCATGGGCTTAAGGACGCCACAGTCTAGGTTAAGGACATCGTAGTCCGTGGGCTTAAGGACCCCATAGTCCAGTTTAAAGACGTCATAATCTATGAAATGTATGGTTGTCGGGATCCGTCACCTCTCTGAAGACGTTGAAGGATTACAACGACAGATATCAGAGGAGTAAAGAGATGTACCCTTGAACCGGTGTGAGTTGGTTGAAAGATCAATAGCTTAATTTAGGACTAAGATATGTTAAATATTCATGAGCAGATAAACTCAATTAAATATAAGTTGATGACTTATGGCTAATCTTGGACTAAGTCCAATAAACATTTTGTTTATTCTGGCTATTGAGCCATTATTTAGGCTTGGCCCTTTTAATAATGTTGAGCATTGGATCTTGACACCTTTTTTGTCTTGTATTGAATGCAGAGCATTCATTAGAGCTCTGGCTCATTAAAAAACAATTTGTGTTCTGTCAGCGCAACCTATGGTGCGCTAGGCGCTTTGCGCCAATGCAGTGCGCTTCTGCCGCGTAGCACACATGTAAGGGACAAGTGTTGCACTCTGCGCTAGGCGCTAGATGATGAGCGCAGATGCCTGTTTGTGAGCGCTGAGCGCTGCTTTGTGAGCGCATTACGCTAGTTTAACGGCGCACAGGTGAGTGACACGTGGCGCGCTTGGCGCTGAGTGCCAGCCCATGAGCGCAGTGCGCTATTTTAGAAGCGCAAAGTGCAAGTTGCATATGTGGTTGACACGTGGAGCATTTTGGCGCTGAGCGCTGGTCCGCAGAAGCGCAATTCAAGAGTGCAAGACACTTTTCAATAGCGCAAAGCGCATTTGATCAAATTTATGATCTGTGAACAAATTTATGTTCCTTTTAGAGGAGGCTTTGCCTCAAGTTTCAAGAACAATAGTTCTTATTTTTGAAAGGGCTTTGCCTTTGTAGATCAATGATCTATGAATGAAGTAAATACTTCTTTGTTTTTATGATGAGATATTTTGATCTCTTTTTATAAAAGACCTTGGTCTTTTGTAGATCTATGATCTTTTAAGAAGATAATTCTTCTATTTTAATGAGATGATTTCATCTCTTTGTTCAAAAATCATTCTTTTTACCTTGAAGAAATGATCTTCTTTCAAGAGCTTGCTCTTCTTCTTTTTTGAGTTTTCTCAAAATTTTTAGGGGGGTTCTCTCTTTCAGACTTGATGTCTTGGGGCCTTTATATAGGGCAAATTGATTTGTTGAATCAGTTAAAGAGATCTTTCTCTGATTGATTTGGGGATATTTCCCCACCGTTGGAACTTTGATCCTAGGGCTCCTGTTTTATAGAAGACAATCTTCTTGTTTTTAACAAGATTGGAAAAATCTTTCTATAACAGAATTTTAATTCTGATTAATTAATGATTTATCATTATTAGATCTTTTGATCTAACGGTGGGGAATTTTTAATTCGAACGCTGGCGCACCCGTGTTTCGCACGTGGTGCGCTGCTCATAGCGCAGCGCACTTTACGCTAGCGCACCTACGTTTGACACGTGGCGCGTAGCGCAGCCTGCGCTAGCACGCCCGTGTTTGACACTGTTAGTTATATGGATGCCCTAGAGGCCATTACTATACATAGGATGTATATTGTAGTAGATGCTTGGACATATATAGGGAGGACTTTCTTACTCGACATGATAGTATGCTATCTGGTTACTCTTTACCTTAACATGTATACTGATTGTCTCTCTGTTACATGTTGGTACTTAACTACCTGGACTATGATGCAGATCATACTAGTGGGGACATGGTAGTGCATAAGTACATCCTTCAAGGTCCCTAGTCGTGGGTATATAGAGACGGAGCATCGATGTACCAGAGTAGACTAGCGTATACCTTCTCGACCCATATAGATGGGCGATGGATGATCCCATATCCATTGGTGTTTGACATCAGATTTAATATACGGGTGCTCAGTGGAGACTAGATACACTGGACGGACTCGCCGAGAACTCCCAGATGGTATTATACCTTACGTCAGATGGCAGTTCTAAGGTAACACTGGTATAGGTTAGTCTGTAGACCCGAGATCGTCATAGAGTCTTGTGTGATTCCCACTGTGCTTTGATTTCCATCTTACCACGTCCAAGAGGGCGTGCAAAACGGTGGTTTTTGGGTACAGTCCTGAGTCACATGGAGGCAATGAGCGATAGGAGGGGTTTCATCTCTCCCGGTATTGGGGGTTGATGTTGCGCTATGCTCGATTGGCCATAACAGGGAAGTCCCTGGCCAGGGCTGGTTTAGAGATATACTGGTAAGTGTTACCAGTAGTTTCTCGACCCGTTATGCGCCTCATATCGGCATGACTTATCGGTTATTGGGGTCTGACGTTTACCACCCCTAGACTTGATATGCGACATATCAGACGAGGAGACCGGACTGTACGGTAGTGCCACTGTCAGGCTTTTACAGGAGTTGGAGCGGGCTTGCTTGCTGATCTTCTGATCGCTCAATACTCGGGTAACCGTTACGTCCAGCTAGTACCGCTGACGGCTTATGGGTGCTTGATATGATCATCACCTACTGCCGGCATATTGACGAGTCTATAGAGTCCTACATAGAGGTTGTACTGGCTCAGGCAAAACGAGATAGGAGCGCATATGTGATATGTGCGGGACCGAGAATAATGCGTGTATGTGATACCGTATTCTATCCTCGCGATATTTGTATCGAATGGTTGTATGCGATATAACCTAGTTATCGAATCAAGGATTGATTCGATAAGTCGATTCATTGATATTAGTCGGTTATATGTGATATGACCGAATCGTTAAATCAAGTGTTGATTTAATGATTTAATGTATAATTATATATTTGATATATTATTTTACATTAACTAGTATTGGTTCACTTTAGGGTTTTTCTCACATGAGCACAACTTTAATGTATATATGATATATATTAAAATTGTGTTTTCATTTTGTATCATGTTTGATGATACACTAGACATGGGTGTGCAAGACATACACCATTCTATTCTAAATGATGGTTTATATTTATTTAAAGTAATTACAAATTAGTGGAATTTCTTTCATAAGCATGAAGCTTGTAGAAGCTTGTGGTTGCTTTGAAAAAGTCCACTAGTTTTGTTTTACTTTAGATTTTGTTGACCTAACCATTTAGACTTAGCCATGGTTATGTCTCACCATGAGTTAGTATATGATACTCACTCACCATGGTTAGTTTTCTAACTTGATCATTAACCTCTTCTCTTTCCTTTTGGAGATCATCTTCTTCTTGATTCATAAAGGAAAAGCTTGCTAGGGTTTGATCTTAAGTGAGAAATATTGTGAGAAATAAAAATCCAAAGAGTACCCATTTCCTATCTCACCATCCTCTACTAGACTAGCACTTTAGTTTAGGGTGTTTGCTTCACTAATTTTATGGTTAGTGAGGTAGAAGCTTGAGTCCGTATTCTCTCGACGTAGATCATCTTCGGCATCGAAGACTTCAAGCGATCCCGTTGCAATTTATCATGGAGCCGTCCGAGTGTCCGGAAATTGGATGATCGCAACGAAAGGACTACATCAAGGAGCTTAAGAAGTGAAGGACCGATCTACAAAGGTTGTATTTCGTATTCACTTAGGGTTAAAGTGTTTAGCTTGCATAGTTTTCGCCTAATCTCTAGTTAACGATCTAGCTTAGGGTTGTTCGGCACCTAAAATTTTTAATCCGGCATGGTCGATGCCTTGTAGAGCCTTGTTAGAGTGCCTAGTAACCTTACAGTGGTATCAAAGCCTAGCTAGAGCATTAGGCGATGTGTTTACGATGTTAAAACTCCGAACGAACCCGGGAACTACAAAATATACCCCTCTCTGTACATTTTTTAAAATCTGGGAATTTTCTGAATTAAAAATGCCTAAAAAAATCAGCAGGCAATTATAAGAAACACTGTGCAAAATGGCACTGTTTGGCGCCCAAAGCGCCGCGGAACCGCGGCATGAGCATGGCTCGTGCGGCGGTTCCGCGGCCATAAGATGACGTCACCATTTTCTTTTTGCACAGCAATGTTTCTATTTGATTTCCTGATATTTTATGGGTATTTTTATCTGACTCAAGTATTGAGTATTTTGGGGTTTATTTTGTAGTCGTTGTTATGATCGAAATTTTTAATTTCGTTGGGTTTTCCGGATATTTAGAAACTGTTAAAAAGTTCGATCCGATATCAATAACTCACTTTTTCCCGACCCGGAAAATTTTCAAGTGTAGGATTTTTCCGTTTGTTTAAGAACGTCTAGATCGTGCAAGTTATGCGATGGACCCTCTAGAAGACAACAAACCTTAACTCGATTATGTGACCGTCTTGAACTGCCTTTTGAACGTTAAGGTTTGGGGCAGTACGGCGTGTCATATGTGAGGCGTTGGCTTGACCCTTCTATGGGTGGACCGTTGGTACTGTGGCATGTGATGGATGTTTTTAAACTCCCCTCAAGTGTTGAGAAGTATTTGGGAAAACATGGATATTTGATCATTCGATCGGAAAGTTTAACATTGTCTATTTATCTGGAATGTGATACAATATTTAGAATCCACAAATAGTTATGAGATAACTAATTTGAATGTTATAAACATAGCAGTTTAGTCTCAAATGATCGGTTGCCACGGAATTTTGATGTGATCAAAAGTCCGTCGCAATCACGTAGTGTACGCGGATACTCGCCGGGTAAACTTAATAGACAGCCATGCCCCATAGCCCCGACCAAGTGACTGTAGGGGAACCCCATCGCCGAAAGCATCCGTCAGGGTACTCGTAGCAGCGGTATTCCGCCTTAGTACAATTCGTCGACGGCATCGGGGGTGCGGCCGTCTACTAAAGTTTGCGACGAGCATTCGATCAAATTATTGGGAATCTTGTTGAATTGCCCGACTACATATTGAAAAGTGTTTTCGATATAAAGACTAAAATGCGGGGTTTATAATTGTTAGGCATGCGATGTCTAAGAAGGTTGCGGATTCCAACTATTGTAGTTTTACACTTTCTTTACTGTGACCGTAAGTGTAATATGTGATATCGCCGGTTTCGTTGCTATATGTCAACGACAATTGGGATGCGCATATTTACTTACGTTGATGACATGTGATGTTATATGTTGCTGGATATGTTATATTGGATCGTCGCGTTTTGAATAGCCGGGGGTTTTATGTGAGATGAGAGTTCTTATTTTTCATTCATGTAAAATTAAATGTATGTGATATTCTTTTATTGGGGCACTTCCGGGTTGAGATTGATGTCACCATTTGTATATTATTTACTTTTCCGCACTAGGATAGACCCAAGGAGGAGAGCACAAGTAACCGGGTTCTGGAGTCCAGTGGGAGACCAACTCGAGGAGTCGAGTCCGGGTCTCCTAACTCTAGAATTGGTAGGGTTGCTTGCCGCTCTCGTAGGGGTCTAGGGGTGTGGGTTTGGCTATTCATCGCGACCGTGGAATCCGTGTTTTATACAGGCTTAAAATAAAACACGGACGTCCTAGTATATCCAATGTTTCATATGTTTCTTCTGCTGCGATATCTGTGATGTGATCATGTGATGTTCTGTGATAGATACAGTATATAGTATATGTGATATTTTATATAGACGTTACTTATGTTTTACACCCGCGCTAGCCCTGCCCCGCTCTGCCGTTAGTTACCTAACCTAACGGTGCACGAGGGGACATCGAGGCGAATACGGATGGCATAAGCGTACGTTATATTTATCTGTGATGTTTAGGTGGACTTAAATGATGGGACTTCATTAATATGATTAATGAAAGAAAAAGAAACCTAAAAGATGTTGTGGAATCGAATTTTCAAAAACAGGTAGCTACAGTTCTTGCTTTGCATCGCGGTGTTCTTTGTAGAACATCCTGCACCTTATTCGATGAGGAAAGGGCCGAGATCCCTTCACCGGGAGTGACCCCTTTAGCAATAACTGGCAGATGCTACAACCCTCGGTTTGTCTTTTGATTGCTTCTATAGTTCTTGCTTTGCATAGTGATATATATGATATATCCTTCACCTCATTCGACGAGGAAAGGGCCGACGATCCCTTCACCGGGAGTGACCCCTTTAGCAAAACTAGAAAAGCCTCAAAAACACTCCATTTTAAAATTATTTGATTCTACAACGATATCAAGTTCATTACGCAATAGGTTTTCAGAAAAACCTGAAGTAGCTCTCCGTCATTTCAGATAAGTGGTAGTTAGCATTCGTGCTACATTTGTTGGCCTTTGTCAAGACGTAGTGTGCGGTAGCTGACTAGTGCTTATCTACTTATGCATATGATGCAGATTGGGTTAGTGTAGTCGTACGACCTTGTTGGCCTTTGTCAAGGGTCGTGCGGGTGGGTTTAATTCAATCAAGAAATGACGGGTTGAACTTGACTAGCATCCTACGGTTTGTTGGCCTTTGTCAAGGTCATAGGAGGTTAGGGGCAAAATTATCGGGAATTTCAAGTGTTGAAATTTGCAATGAGATTGCATACCTTCTATGAGATAGTTGGATCCTAATACCCACTGCGAGTAATTGTTACTCCTGGGAGAGTTTTACACATTACAATTAGCCGATCAAGTAGGTGTCAACGGGGTTACGCCTCTGGGAAAACGAGGTTTACATTAATTAGGTCCGTGCGAAAGCACGGAGAACTTCCCTCAAAGTACCGACACTGGCCTGGCTGAAAGATTGGCGAAGTTGTAGGGTGTAATTAATCCCGGCTAGTCTTTCCTTTTAGGGTTTGAAGGAAGATTTAATAAAAAGAGTGGGAGCCATCCTGATTAGATAAAATAATAACCAATCTGATCTTGCAAGAGCATACGCAGAGTGTTTTCTTCTCTCTCTCTCCAGGTAGCGACCATATTATGACTTAATCAAGATAATAATACGGATGTATTGACCGAACCCGCTTGTTATACTGAGCTGGGGAACGCTGGTCCCGCTCCAACTTATAATTGTTATAAGATAGAGCAGGAAATTGGGGATTACCAGAATTCCCGTGCCGCCCAAACGAAGAAAGTGCATGTTGATGCATCATCTTTGAGTGTGTTCATTACATAGAACTGTTTCTCAATGTTCTTTACGTCCTGGGTATATGATACCGGATCAGGATCCCGCATATGTAATCTGTTACATGGGCTATAGAAAGGTAGAGAACTGAGAACGGGTGATAAGTTTTATGAGATAGAAAACGATGCAAGTGTTGCAGCCAAGTCTGTTGGTCACTATCACCCTGTATTACCAGAATACATTGATTCTAAACAAATGTTATTAGATACCGAACCTGATATACAAAATCATATCAGTCTCTGTATTAGTAAAGAAGGATATAATTTTGTATTGTTGGATAATGTTTTGAACATTTCCCATATCAAGAGTTGATCGGTTCAGGCACATTATCTCAAAGCATTGACGTTCTAAATCAAACTACAGTTCTTAGTATATAGAATACACACAAGAGGAAGAGTTCATAAATGAACGAATCCTTCTTGAGGTATTGTAGACTAGGTCATATCAATGTGAACCGACTAGCTAAAGTTATATATAGATGCATATTTAAATTTGTTTGAATTTACATCTGGTGAAACTTGCCAGTCATGTCGCAGAGATAAGATGACCATAGCTCTATTTATTGGAAACAGAGAAAGAGTTAGTGAACTCTTGGGATGATACATGTTGATGTATGTAGGTCCCCTGCCAAGACCGGTTCTTTATACTTCATTACATTCTCTGATGATCTCTCAAGATTCAGACATATGTTCTTGTTGAAACACAAATCCAAACCTTTTAAGATATTCACGGAATATAAGTTAGAAGTAGAGAACCAAAAACGGGTATAAGTATTATGTCCTTTGATGCGATCAAAGAGGAGAATACTTGAGCACGGGATTCCTGGACTATTCTAAGAATGAGATTCTCTCTCAGCATTATTCCTCCGCATACACCAGAGCACGTCGGTGTATCGGGACGGAGCTATCACAGCCTATATGATATGGTGTGCTCTATGATGAGTAGTACTGAGTTTCCTATTTCCTTTTAGGGAGTTATGCACTTATGAAGTTGCATACCTATTGAATAGGGTTCCGATCGAATCAGATACGTGCCATTTCATATAAGATATGGAAAAGGAAGAGCCCATCTCTTAAATCAGTTAAGATTTGGGGTTGTCCAGCCTATGTTTAAAAGCATAATCCGGACAAACTCGAGGCAAAGTCAGTTCTGCAGAAGTTTGTTGGATATCCAAAGCATACGCAAGGGGATATCTTCTACCTAACCGAGGAACAAAAATGTTTTGTTTCTCAGCATGCAACCTTTGTGAAAGGGAATTTCTTATGAAGAAATTAGTGGACATGAGGTAGAACTAGAAGGAGTTCCAGCTATACAAACTGCAGCTGATGATTTGGTAGAACCGAAGGATTCAATAGTAACCAACGAACCTCAGCCTCTCCTGTTGGAGATAGTGCCCTCAGAGTCAATTATTGGATCACAGGCACGTGATTGCAATGATTGAGGGAGGACCTATTCCGATAGGACAGTCTTACTCAAGATGATAGTATACTATCTGGTTTATCTTTATCATTGTGTACTACTTTAGGTGACCTGATAGGTCGCTATTACACGTTGATAGAGCCCTTAGGATTCTTGCTTGACTGCCGGCAGTATGAGGGCGATCATATACGTGGGAGCTGGTAGTCTATAAGCGCATCCATAAAAGGTCCCTAGTCGTGGGAGTTTCGAGACAGGGCATCGATACTCCAGAGTAGACTAGTGTATACAGTCAAGACCCAGAAGAGGGGCGGTGGCCGGTCTCACAAGCCACTGGTGTCAGTTGGTTCACCTAAGATGTATACAGGTGTTCATTGGGTTATGAGTACACCGGACAGGACTCGCCGGGAACATGCTAGTTGGTCTTATACCTGACGTCAGATGGCAGTTCCCTGATGACATGTGTACAGGTTAGTTCATCGACCTGAGGATCGTCATTTGTCTCGTGTGAGTTCCCACTGTACTTTGATTACTACCCTACCACGCTCAAAGGAGACGTGCAAACAGGTTTTAGTTGGGTACAGTCCCGAGCCACATGGAGGCAGTGAGCGGATCTTCAGGGGTTCGTCTCTCCCGGTATTAGGGGTGAGGTCGCGCAGTGTCTAGGAGAGCCATTACACAAAGCCCTCGGCCGAGGCAGGAGATATACTGGTAGGTATTTCAGTAGTATCTCAGGGTGTTCTGGGCTACACTCCGACACGACTTGTACGCTTTTGGGGGTCTGACTTTTACCAACCCCCTAGGCCCGCCATGCGATGCTCATAGACGAACGGACCGAACTGTACGGATATTATCACTGACAGGCTCAGTAGGGTGTCAGGATGAGTTCGCTCATCGACGTCCCTTTTGGTCAATAGCTGGTAGCCCGTCACGTATGGCTAATACCTCTGACGTGCTAGTGGTTAAATCCACAACCAAGGTGTTGATGAGTCTTTAGAGTCCCCCACAGACCAGTTTCTCAAGTTTCGGGCGAAACGTTGTAGAGGCCGTATGGAGATATGGCAGGGTTCGATCAGATACGTGCGGTATTGCACGAATCATGATCGGACGGATAATACTAGCAGGCATTGGTTTAAGCCGGATCCTACTGTTGTACAGTGTAGATTTTGTCTCATTGCATTTGTATTTGGTCGGAATACAAATACGGGTATGTATATACAGTGGCGGGGTTTTCTTGTAATTTATTACGGGATCAGTTTTCCGAAGTTGCCAGTTTGTTTTCCGTTTCGGCCATTTTCCTTTGTATCTTTTCTTGGCTGAAATTTGGTCGAGGAGGGCTTATTTGCATTTGTGCAAATAAGCATTTGTAGAGGGTGTTTTTTGCATCTTGTTGTTTCATGATGATTCTACCACCCTTGACTTTCCTTTGTTCATGATGGTTCATGATAGCTTGACTTTGTGATGAGATGATGAGGTTGGTGGAGTGTTGGTTTTGTCTTGTGATCATTTCTTTACATCATCACCTTTTCTCTCTCTTGGATTATGAGAGACTCTCATTCTTTTGATAATCACTCCCTTTCTCATATTCTCTCTCCTCTCATTCTCTCTTGCCAAGGCCAGCCATCATAGAGGGAGGGGCTGCCCATTATTTTGGTGTGAGAATTTTTGCTCTTTTGATGCTACAAAATTCCCAAGTTCATCCACAAAAGCTTACATCTCAATCCTCCACCAAAGGCAACTTCAAGTAACTCCAAATGAGACATAGAGCACTACACGTATTCTACAGCAAACCTTGGGCACGTCGGCTCGCCAACTTCGTGCCTGAGTTGCCTCGGTTTAGAGGTGGGAGCCCGTAAAAGAAGCCGGCGACGTGGTGCCCTTCCGGTGACTTGGTGGAGACCGGAGATTCCGCGGGGATATCGGGACGACGACGAGAAGACAGAAGGACACGGATCGCTCGGTATATCTCTCTACCCCTTCTTGTTAGCTAGGACTAGATTAATGGCACGATCTGGGTATATAGTGCGCGGTGGTGCCGGTTCAAAAGTAAAAGAAAAGCATTGCTTCCGCATTCCGGCGTCGGATTGACGGCCGGGGCGCCGCCGTGCACTTATAGTGGTATCAGAGCCAGGCCATTACTCTTTTCTAGCTTGCTCTAGTATGTTTACAGTTTCGATCGAGCAAAAATCCCAAAACCGCGTTTTCATGCATATCAGTTTTCTGTCGAAATTTTTTTGGCTCCAAAAATTTTTCAGTATGTTTCAGAATGATGTGCAGGGAATTTTAAGCATTCTGTGAAATTTTGGTTGTATGATCCCACCTTTCCACCGCAGAACCGCGGCCAAACCCATGCTTGGGCCGCGGTTCCGCCGCAATATAGACTGTTCATGGCACCAAAATTTTACAGAGAGCTCCTGAGTGGAAAATAGGGTTTTTGGAATGTTATTTTTTGGGCCCAGATTTCTTTGAGTGCTACAGTAGTGCTTGGGGCCCACTTGGTAAAATTTGATCGATCGAAAAATTTTAAACATGTTAGTTCACAGTATTTACATTATATCTTCGACCATGAATGTCACTTGATCAGTAAATCCTGTTTAACTGCTATAGCCCGGTTAGACGGATTTGCGAACGTGACATTCACGTTGATATTCTGTGATTGTGCTGTGTTGTTGCGGATTGGTCGTGGGGGATAGCCTGGATGCAATGTTAGTACAGATTTGGTTGTATTATGTACATTTGATATTACGGGGTGAGCGTCCGACATGTGGACTGCCGTCACTGCCTGTTTGTATTATTCTTTTAGGGCACGACCAGGTTGCGGTTGATGTACCCGTTGTATGTATATTTTACTTTCTGTACTAGGATTGCCCCGCGGAGGGGTGCACGGGTAGCCGGGTTCTAGAGGGCAACGAGCCCGCATCTCATGGCATTGAGACGGAAGGGGCTTCACTCTAGAATTGGCGGGCTATTCGCCGCACTCGTAGGGGGTACAGGTTGACCCAGGAGGGGTGCCCAAGTTACTGGATTCCGTGAAGTGCTGGGTGGTCCATTCACGTTGCTGAAGGGGGCTGTCTCGCTTCAGGTTTTGGCGGGTAACTTGCCGCGCCCGTAGGGGTCTAGGATTTCATTGCACAGGCTATCCACACGACCAGGGGAACGTCGGGTTTCAGTAGCGGCTCTGTGAAACCCGGGGATGCCAGATAACTGTATTGTTCTGTGATGCTGTACATTTCTGTGATGTTACATTTTATCACGCCTTGAGCGAAATATTATATATTGATATATATACTAGTAGATGTTGTATATGTTTTGCATCCGCGCTAGTCCAGTCCCCGCTCTGTCGTTAGTTAACTAACCTAACGGGTAATGACGGGACCCAGTGGCAAATGCGGATGGCATATACGTACGTCATTATTTTCGTTCTTTATTGGTGTGATCAATTGATGGGACTGCGTTGATTCGGATCAATGCAAGTTAAAAGCAAACCTAATTTGATGTTGTTGGAACATTTTTCAAAAAACTGTTATTGCAAGGGCGTTCTCTTTTGTTTTGCATCGTGGTATTCAGTTGGAATATCCTGCTCCTCAGTCAACGAGGTAAGGGCCGAGATCCCTTCACCGGGAGTGACCCCTTGGACAGAAGTTTGCGTCAGGGCAATAACTTCACTATAGCCGATTACTTTTCCTTTGCATCGTGGTATTCAGTTGGAATATCCTGCACCTCATTCTACGGGGAAAGAGCCGAGATCTCTTCACCGGGAGTGACCTCTTTAGCAAAGGTTTTCGTCACTATATTTTTTAAAAAAAGCTATCATGTTCCTTCAACGATATCAAGTTCATTACGTTAAAGGTTTTCGCCAGAAACCATTCGTAGCCCTCCGTCGTTTCATATGGGTGGTCAATAGTATTCAAGCTGTGTATGTTGGCCAAAGTCAAGGCATAGCGATTGGTAGCTATTGGGTATTCATATGCAGCATAGATAGATGCGTTGGTTTGGGGCAGTCGTACTACTATTTTGGCCAAAGTCAAGGGTATGTACAGGTGCGCTCAAATTAACCTGGAGAATGATGGGTAGAACTTGACATGTGACTTATGATATGTTGGCCAAAGTCAAGGTCATAAGAGCATGGGGTAAAAATCACATCGGGAGTTTCTAAAGAAACTGAAACTTGCCAGATATGCGCATACCTTCTGGAGTGTGATAACGTGAGCGGATTCCGTCACGTTATCATGCGATGATAGTTGGATCCCGATTCCCACTGATGAGTTGGTTTACTCCACGGGTGATCCCGACTAATTCTTCTTTCAGGTTTGGAGGAGAATTTGACGGTACAGTGGGAGGTTTCCATATTAGATAAATTGGTAACCATTCTGATCTAGGTTAGAGTGCACGCTGAGTGTTTCTTTTTTCTCTCTCTTTGGCAGCGACCGTTGACCCGACCCTAAGACTATGACTCAGTGACCAGGTTGACCGAACCTTCTAAAACACTGGCTTTTGGATTGTCAGAGTTACATACCTCATTGTCACTCCTACTTTTACCCTTTTCTCCAGGACACCCTGTATTACTACGAACGTCCACTTCCATTGGACAAAACCATTGTATGGTTATATACGAACTCGAAGGAATTTATTCGAGGATGGTTTCCGGTTCTGGAGAAAACGAATAGGACTATTCAGTTGTCTTTTCCTTTTATCTTCTCTCAGGTTGCAGTACTCCTTGGTTTAGGAGATAGTACACCTATTACGCAAATTGGATAATCTTCTTCCAAACCTTAGGCTGGTGCCAAACGGTAGGGAATGAAGAAAACCAATTAGCCTAACGATGGTGTACAGAAGGTATTATGTAAAGACAAAGAAAAGGATTAGAAGGAGGGCAAAGTAAATTGCGACTGCTATTCACGACCAAACCAAGTATTTCTTCGCCAATCCTAAATCACCTTTGTATTTCTCCAGAACACTCCATATCACTACGAAGATCCACAGTTTATTGGATACTCCATCGTATGGTTATATACAAACTCGAAAGGAACTTGTTCCAGTTCGGGGATGGATTCTGGTTCAGGAGAAATAGGAATAAGGTTTATTCGGTTGTCTTTTATCCTCACCTTCTCTCGCATTGCGAGTGCTCCTAGGATTAGGGCAGTACACCCATTATGCTTATTGGATAGTCTTCTTCCAAACCATAGGCTGGTGCCGAATGGTAGGGAAGGAAGAAAACCATTTGGCCTAAAGGGGTGTGCAGAAGGTAATGACTAAAGACATATGAAGGGATATGGAGAGATTGTATAGAAATATACGGTTACAGTTGTGAATCTGATAAAGGAAGAGGCATTACTAGGAATACCAGGATACCCCATCGAAACATTTCAATGTTTCAGTTTCACTATGTACTGTTAAAAGAAAACTGATTTCCCAATTAGACACTTGCTCCAGGGTATGTATTTACCAGGTATGAATCTCACATCTGTATGGTTTTACAGATGATAAGTGGGAGTAAGTTGTTGGGAATTGGGTGATCATCCTCATTATATCGGGATTCGTTGTAATCGGTGATATTTGAGGAAGTCACCTGGGTTGTTTGCCGGAAGGCAAATATTTGGTTTTGAATATCCGCTGTTGTGCACCAATTTCAAATTGATATATCAGTACGTCTACTTTTATAGAGTGAGATATAACATTTTGAAATTATGTCTATGACATTTACCTATATCAGTTGAAAGTTAGGTAAGGAGCATTAAACAGCGGTGTAATTCTTCTTAACCATAAGTACAGTTTTCAACCTGCGACACACAAAGAGTGAGTTATTAGACTCAAGGGACTTATACAGAGTATTGTATGTTGTCCAGTGTCCATTAGGACAGAGGGGTTGGTTCTCGTACTATATTCGGTTTACTTATGACTTCTCTAGTTTTTAGACAGGTGTTTCGTACGAACACAGGGTCCGAATTTTGAGAAGTTATAGGTATATGAATAAAGTAGAGAACCAGGTGTTGCAAGTATCGGGATTCTTCAAGGTGATCGAAGATGTAGATACTTGTGTATGGTATTCAGTTGATAGTAGTGATTAAGAGAACTTGCTTCTCTTTCAGGTTACTCATAATTGGAAGCATTCCTAAGTTGAGTAACGCTGATCGGCCTCCTTCCATTTTGACATGCACTGGAGATAGCTGTATGATTTGAATCTGGTTCAATTAAATCAGTGCCTCTGGTTCTATATTGGATATAGAACAGTTCATATCTTAACGATGTTAAGGTATGGGGAGTTGTCCGGCTTATGCTTAAAACCGGACTCTGGATAACTCAAAGCATGTTTCTGTAATGGCTGTTTGTGGGTTGACCCAGGCTATGACGAGGGTTGACTTTCTACCATCTGAAGATCAATAGTGATATTGTTCTAGACTCGCCACAGTTTTAATAAAAATGGATTTTTTCAGAAAACAGTAGTGGGAGTATAGTAGAACTGGAAGTGCTTCCAGAACCGCAAACGATTACAGAAAATTTGATAAGAACCTAAAGATTCAATATGGTTTGACATTCCATTGGCCACTCCGCAGATTTGTTGGGTAACCACAGGCACCCGAGAGGTACTCCGGTAGCCTCAAGGAAGGTGACAGGGAGGTTCTTGTTTACCCAGACTTGCCATTGCTGTTGTTCCAGGCTGCGAGACCCGGCAGGAGGATGAGTATAGCGTCGTTCTAAACTAGTTTTAGAAGTGTACGTGTATATGACTCTGCCAGAGGGTTGTCGTGGTCAGTGGGAGCAGCGGAAGCATTGGTGGATAAGTGGCTTATGTCTAGCTATAGACAAAAGCAGATGTAGCGGAGATAGATCATCTATTTCTGATATGACAGTCATAGGATTGATTTCATCAGAATAGGGGATGGGTCTGTTAAGAAGGTAGTAGGTGTTAGTTATGTATATGCCCTAGAGGCCATTGTTGTACATTTGATGTATATTATAATGGATGCTTGGATATATACAGTGAGGACTTTCTTGCTCGTCATGATAGTATGCTATTTGGTTTCACTTTATCTTAACATGTTGACTTGTATTGGTTTACTGTCTTTCTCTCACATGTTGATAAAACCCTTAAGATCTGTACTTGACTACTGGGATTATGATGAGATCATACTAGTGGGGCCACGGTAGTCGATGTGTACGTCCTATAAATGTTCCTAGTCGAGGGTATATCGAGACAGGGCATCGATACACCAGAGTAGACTAGCGTATACGCATCTTGACCCATATGATGGGCGATGGATGATCCCATATCCATCGGTGTTTGACATCAATGATGGTGTACGGGTGCTCAGTGGAGACTGGGTACACTGGACGGACTCGCCGAGAACTCCTAGTTGGTGATATACCACACGTCAGATGGCAGTTCTCCGGTGACACTGGTACAGGGTAGTATGTAGACCCGAGATCGTCATAGAGTCTTGTGTGATTCCCACTGTGCTTTGATTTCCACCTTACTACGTCCAAGAGGGCGTGCAAAACGATGGCTTTTGGGTGCAGTCCCGAATCACATGGAGGCAATGAGCGATAGGAGGGGATTCATCTCTCCCGGTATAGGGAGTTAATGTCGTGCAATGTTCGATTGGCTATAACTGGAAGTCTCTGGCCAGGGCTGATATAGAGATATACTGGTAAGTATTACCAGTAGTTTCTCGACCTGTTATGAGCCTCACATCGACACGACTTATTGGTTACTGGGGTCTGACGTATACCACCCCTAGACTTGATATGCGACATATCAGACGAATAGACCGGACTGTACAGGAGTGTTACTGATTGGATTCACAGGAGAACAGACAGGCTAGCTTGTTGACCTTTTGATCGCTCAATACGTGGGTGGCTGTTACGTTTAGCTAACCGCTTGCAGCTTGTGGGTGTTTGATATGATCATCACCTGCTACCGGCGTATTGACGATTCTTTAGAGTCCTACACAGAGGTTTCTTGGCTCAGGCAAAACGGAGTAGAGGCACATATGTGATATGTGCAGGACCGAGGATAATGCGATATGAGATACCGTATTATATTCTCGCGATATTTAGATATGAATCGGGACATCGGATCAAGTGTTGATTCGATGAATCGGTACATGATATATTAGTCGGTTATATTCGATATAGCCGGATCGTCGGATCAAGTGTTGATTCGATGATTTAATGTATAATGATATATATGATATATTGTATTGCATTATCTAATATTGGCTCGCTTTATTATTTCATTTTCTTACCGGATTAATACATTGATATATATGCGATATATGTTAAATGTATTATTTTCTATTGTTGCAAATATATAATATATATGTGATATATATTATTATGACATGATATGATTTATTATAAAACATGTTTAAGGATGATAAAAGGGATTAGGGTTTGATTAGGGTTAGCTCTTTCAAGTTCATTCTAAAAGGATTCTATTTTGTCTTGGTTAAGATATTATGGTTGATACTTATCTTTAACCTAACCAAACCCTAACTCTAGTTTATTCTCTATAAAGTTTTAGCCTCTCATCCTTGACCATGGTTCAATAATCAATCATATATTCTTTACTTCTATTCATCACAAAAGGATTATTCTTTCATTCTTTATCTTCTTCTCTCTTTGGTTTTTGAAAGAGAGAGCTCACTAGAAATTCCTTATGTGATGATTTATTGTGAGAAAGTGAAATAAAAAGATAGCATAAATACTACTCCATCATCCTCATCTAATCTAGCCCATTAGATTAGGGTGTTCATCTCTTTAGAGTGAGAAAGCTTGGGTTATAGCAACTTCGACGTAGATCATCGGAGAATCGGAACACTTCAAGCTAGAATGGATCGTTCAAGTCGTGGAGCCTCTCTTGAGTCCGGGAGATCGTGGATCACGGTGAAGGGACTTCTACTCGGAGCTTGTGAAGCGAAGGAGCAGACTACAAAGGTTGTAATCCCTCACACTTAGCTTTAAAGATGTTATCTTGCATGCTAAACCTAATAATCTAGCAAAGATCCCGTCTTTGGGTTGTTCGGCACATGTAAAATTTTATTCGGGCATGTTTGACGCTTTATGAACCTTCACAAGTGTGCCTAGGAACCCTACAGTGGTATCAGAGCCTAGCTAGAGCATTAGGCGACGTGTTTACGAAGTTAAAACTCCGATCGAACCCGAACCGACAAAGTTAACCCTTTCTCTGGATATTTTTCAAAATCTGGGTTTTTTCTGAATTAAAAATACCTAAAAAATACAGCAGGAAAACCTAAGAACTTCTGTGAAAAACGAGCCCCTGATCCGTACAAACCGCCGCGGAACCGCGGCCGTACCTCGCTCGGGCCGCAGAACCGCGGCAGTATTAAGGAATCAAGGAATCGTTTTGGCACAGTAATTCATATTAATGGGATCTATATTTTATGGGTATTTTTATTCTGACTCAAGTGTTGAGTATTCTGGGGTTTTTTTTGTAATCGTAGATTCGATCGGAATATTTAAATTCGTTATTATTTCTGGATATTTAGAAACTGTTAAACTGTTTGAACGGATATCATTAACTCACTATTTCCCGGCACGGCAAATTTTCAAGTGTTGAATTTTTATCGGGTTTAAATCTTTCGGAAAAATTGTACAAGTTAAGCGGTGGACCCTCTAGAAGACAACCAACCTTAACTCGATTATGTGACCGTCTTGAACTGCCTTTTGAACCTTCGGGTTTGGGGCAGTACGGCGTGCCACATGTGAGGCGTTGGCTTGACCCTTCTACGGCTGGATCACTGGTACTGTGACATATTCTGGGATTATTTGAACTCCGCTCAAGTGTTGAGCACTTTAGGAAATTTTGGGTATTTGATTATCTGTTTGAAAAGTTTAATACTGTCTATTTATCTGGAATGTGATACAATATGTGGAATTCATTGTGTTAGGCATGAAATGCGAAGTATGTGATATTTCGGATTTACGATGTCTAAAGTGATTGTAGATTCCAAATATTGTACGTTTACACTTTCTTTTCTGTGACCGTAAGTGTAGCATGTAATTGTATTGCCGGTTGTCGTTGCTATACATCGACGACGATCGGTGTATGCATACTGATTGATGTGAAAAAGTGTTTGTTTTTAGTTTAACCGCAATCAATAACGGTGTCGCACGTAGCTAGACCGAGATGAGTACGGGTCGTCCTCTGGGAAACGTGGAACCTTTTACTTTTACTTTAGATGTGTTGAGAAAGAGAGGAGAGATAAAGAATTTTATAGAAAGATTTCTAGATCTACGTTAAACAAGAATGTAAAATATAGATCTAGATTATTTTAAAAATGTAATTAATATAACAAGAGGCCTTGTAGGGTTCGTTAGGATTTAGTAGTTATGGACGATTAATTAAAAGTTACCCTTTTTATCCATTAATAGATTTAGAACTAGAACGACGGTGATGCGTGTAGATTAGGGTTTCTGGAGGGAAAAGGAATCCCACTCTTAACCCTTATCTCGACACGGAACTCCGTTCATATCTAGCCTTTACCAAAACAATCATTAATCTAATCTCTAATCGCGGTCGGAACTAGCAAAGAATTGCTAGCGCGCCCGATTAGGATGTTAATGATTCTTTTGATAAAGTTCCTAAACTTTATAGGACTTAAAAAGGGTTTAGTTATTTTCATCGTCCATTAGCCTACCCTAATCCTACGAACCCTAACAAGCAGAGAATTACTCGCGCATGTTGGGAAAAGAAGATGAAAAGATAGAGAGGGAAAACATAATGTAAATTGCAAAAGAATTAAATAAAACAACTACCTTTATTAATCAACTTGAACAATCTACACTTTGATTCCTTAGAAAATGATTACAAAGACTAGTTTTCTTCTCGAACTCTTCCGAAGGAGGTAGATGAACAGTTGATGATCAGCCAGGATGCGTGAGCGTCAAGGGCTTCGTGATCTCTTCGGCTTGATAACTTTTCCAAGAGGCTCTCGGTGCCCTTTTATAGTGCAAAGCCAGAATCTTTAGATTGAAAACTTGGTAAAATATAGCATATATTCACCCCAAAAAATCTTAGCTCCCAACTCCATAGAAGTGCAGCGGATCCGCGGCCCAAGGGGGGTTTGGCCGCGGATCCGCGCTCAAAGGCAGAGATCTCTTCATCAAAATTCTTGGGCTTTCTTCTTGTGACATGTGGCAATCCTAGGCACCTTTAGAATTCAGAAATCTTCTCTCGATTGCTTCCAGACTTGGTCTCCAAGTTTTGCTTCTTAATTTGGCAAGTTTTCTTCAACAAATTGATTTGTTTGATAAATTCTGCATAACAACTTGGAAAATTCTGCACAATAATCTCAAATAATATTTAGTAGACTTAGTTCTACTAGGATTTGGTCAATGGATTTATTTGCAAACATTTTCTTACCAAATGTTAATTAAAATATATTAACACATGGAAAATTATGTTTTTACACATAAACCCTCATATGTATAATATATTATAATAAAGTCCTTTTTTAATATGAAAATGGTAGGAAAAATGTAATACAAATGTGCAGTTTTATCAACTGAACAAATACCCCCAAACTTATCTTTGATCGTCCCAAGCAAACTAGTTTATTTAAGAGGAGAAAAAAAAAGGAGAAAACTAAGCACACTTTCGTAGGCAGACACGATTGCACTGAGCACGTGCAACAAGCCGTTAAACCTCTAGGTGTCCCTAGTAGGAGGAGTGTTGTCTCCTGAGGGTTTTCAGCGGATTACACCCACAAAATCCAATAACAAAAGAAAGATGGTGAGATTTACATATAAAGATAAGAACCATAAAAGAAAGACTTTGAAAATTTAGAGTTTCCAACTACACTAGCTTTTCAGTTGTCATGAGCCCTATCTTAATAGTCATGAAAAAATGTTAGAAATCACATTATCCCTCAATAAAGCATCGTCTTTATTCTTCATTCCTACCTTTCATCCAAACATTGATCATATAACCCCACGTGTGTGTAAAGAACATCCCTACACTCGGAAAATTCAATTCAAGCTATCATACTCTTGTCCATCTACCTTAGTACTTTTTTAATTTAATAAATATTTAGATTTGCTCATACATTTTCATGCGACCGTTAATACTTCTTGAGGTACTAACCAACCGATTACTCATGTGCTTGCTGATTAGGTGATAATATTTTTCTCGTCTTGCACCACCTAAGGCTTAGCAGTGACTCCCAGACCAGTTGGCCTTAGGGCACTAGATGAAGAGGCACCCTCGCTATATTTTTTTATTGCTGCCTTGGCGATACAAAACCAGTGTTCATTTTTTTCTTTTCACCATTTTTATATTTTCTTCATTCATTTTTTTCATTTCCTTCATACTTTGGCTTTTAGACAAGAGCATTTCAAGGTATCCTCTACTATCCCGAGTTTCACGACGTGTGTAAGTGCAAATAGTAGGGTATCAACATTCAAATGTTTGGCTTCCAGAATAGAAACTATTTTTCAGACTTATTTTTATCCTCAGATTAGTGACTTCTTTCATCTTACTAACCCTTGGGACAACAGCTCATAACTACTTATTACTAGTTCGTTTAAGAAAACTTCTAATTTTCTTGGTTTTCTTAAACTATTCCTATCTTTTGGATGTAATTTTTCACTTTCCACTCTTTTGTTATAAAAGAATTTTTTTTTAAATTTTTGAAAATGTTGTGCTTATGCAAAATATGATGCAAATTGATATGTAAATAAGCACAAACCTCCCCCAAACCTGTTTACAGCAGTGTCCTCACTGATGTCATCCGTTAAGCACAAAAACCTATAAGCTTGGAAGGACATTATTAATGGAGGCAAGAATATATGAAAGTGAAATCCTCCGCCAAACTTATTTCTTGGCTCACAATTTTGTAAAAATCATTTTCTTTCAAGAGCCAAAATATACCAACCCCCCCCCCAAACTTGAGTTAAACAATTTTAATTTTTTTAAAATCACACGAGGGGGTCAAGGTTATTGGTCAATGCCAAGCTTTGCAAAGACCGAAATTCAACACCAACCATTCAAAAATTTTATCGATGAAGCACCAAGGTTGGTGGAAGAACATGTCACCTTTCGACGTAAAGAAGTGGGGAGATGATAAGAGGTGTAATAGAAAAGGATTGCGTCTCAATATAGAGAGACGACACAGTGATAGTAATGATGGATTACTCGCATTATCATAATTATCCAAAAGAATGGGTGGAGGTCCAATTTCTTCATCTTGGATTTGAATCATCTCAACACCCGTGTCTTGTAAAAATGCGAGCTCATCAGCGAAAATTTCCTCAAAGCTTTCATCGATATCCCGAAGAATAATGTCATCAGAAAAAATGGGGTGATCGTCCGACTCTATAAAAAGTTCATCATCAGCATTAGATGTTGACCCGGACAACTCAGTGGAAGAGTCCGTGTCAAGCAACAACATATGAAAAGAGTCAGAATTATGAGGTTGATCATATTCGCTGCTGTCGACATCCATTAATTCGACAGAACATACATGAGCATAGGGTTCGGAGGGTTCACTTACCAACTTGTAAATGTTAAGCTCAATTGACTTCTTTCCAAAGGATAGGGTCATAGAGCCGTTTCTACAATTGATTACTGCGTTGGAAGTGGCCAAAAAGGGCCAACCGAGTATCACCGGGATTTGATTGTGTGGGTTTGCTACAGGTTGTGTATCTATAACGATAAAGTCCATAGGGAATATGAATTCCTCGACTTTGATTAACACATCCTCTAGCTCACCCCTCGGTTGGGTGATCGATCGATCAGCCATCTGAAGAGTGCAATGCGCAGGTTTTAACTCTCCGATCTCTAATTGCTCATAAACAGAATACGGAAGCAAGTTAACACTAGCACCTAGATCGAGTAGAGCACGATTAATATTTTTACCCCCAATAGAAATTGAAATTGTAGGACTTCCCGGGTCCTTTCGTTTCTTGGGAAGTTGTTGTGTAAAAGCAGTGCTCACATTACTCGCAAGGAAAACTTTTTTAGGTACTTGAACTTTTCTTTTTCTAGTCCACAAGTCCTTTAGGATTTTCGCATAAGACGGAACTTGTTGAATAGCATCTAGGAGAGGAATGTTTATGTTAACTTGCTTAAAAATTTCCACAATCTTCTCCATTTGTGGACTTGGTCTGTTACCCCTTAACCTGTTTGGATAAGGTACTTTATCAATAAGGGTTTGGTCCAACATTGGAGAGGATTGTGGGGACGGATTCGATCCCAAAACTGGAGTAGGAATCGACTTAGATAGATTTGGCGAAGTGGGCGAAGGGTTCGAGCCTTGGGGAAAACGGAGAATAGGCTCGGGTGAAGGTGGGAGACTAGACGAATTAGGGGAAGAAGAAGAAGCTGGGGTATCATTGGTGTCACTATCATCACACTGCTCACCCACTCGGTTATTCAGCACTTTTCCCGATCTCAACGTGGTGACAGCACTCACATTATAACTTTGTGAGTGACCAGGATTAGGTATGGGTTGAGATGGGAGTTTCCCTTTCTCTCTCGCACTCATTGCGGCGTTTAACTATGCGATTTGGTTTTCTATTGATTTAATACTCTCACCATGGGAGGAGGAGTTTTTCGTTAGGGTATCAATAGAAGACCTCGTCTCAGCCGAAATTTGCGTGGATTGTTTCATGAACATATCCAAAGTTTGTGCAAGTGAGTTGTCAGTACCGGCCACTTGTGGTGTAGAAATGTTGGCCGGATTTTGGAAATTCTGTGACTGAAAGGGGGGCTGATTCTGTGGTTGTGGTTGCTGTGGAGGAGGTCTTTGAAAATTACTTTGTTGGTTTTGATTCCAAGAAAAGTTAGGATGATTCCTCCATCCTTGATTATATGTGGAAGAATAAGGATCGTTTCTAGGTCGCTGCTGAAAAGCAGCATTAGCATGAAACGATGCATTCATAGGACATTCTTCCGTTAAGTGTGAAGGATCCGAACAGCAACCACAGACGGTCTTAGGAAGCGTGACCTGATTTAGGGAGAATGATGAGAACTTGTTTTCAATAGCATCGAATTTCTTCTGTATCGCTGCCATTTCGACTTTTACTGCGATAGAAACATCTAGCTGATGAATACCTCCCTTAATTGAAGGTGGTCTTACGCTTTCCCACTGCAACGTGTGTTCAGCAAGGTCTTCCAGATATTTTCAAGCTTCACCGTCATCTTTAGACATGAAATTGCATTGACACATTGTTTCAAGCATCTGCTTTGTCGCTGGATTAATTCCCTTATATATAATCCGACATAAATCCCATCTTTGTATTCCGTGATGGGGGCATTGGACAAGCAGATCCTTGAAACGTTCAAAGCACTTCCAAAATGGTTTATTGGGAAGCTGGGTGAACTGGTTGATCTCGCTCCTAATGTGGGCAGTCTTATGATTTAGGTAAAACTTCTTAAGAAATGCTATGACAAATTCATCCCAATTAGTGATAGAGTGTGCGGCAGTATTATAAAGCCATTTTTCTGCCAAGTCGCACAGTGTGATTGGGAGAAGACGTAAGCGCATAGCATCTAAAGTCAATTGTGAAGTACCCATCATTGCGCATACGTTTTCAAATTTGGTGATGAAAACGTACGCGTCTTCCGACTCAAGCCCGTGAAATTTGGGCAGCAGATTGATGTAGTGGGGTTTAATTTCAAAATTATCCCCGTTAGGTGGTGGAAGAGATAGACAAGTAGAAAGAGGACCACGAATAGGATAGCATCTCTCTTGGAGAGAAATGCGCGGTGGATTTTGCGCACCTTCAGGCGATGGCAGCTTGGTGTTATAATTTGATGGAGTGCCGTCCATCTCGGTCGATGTGGTGTGTGGTGGGGGAAAAGAAGATGAAGAAGTACCGACTTCGGTGTCGATAGCAGGAACGCGGACAAGACAGGCACTAGGATCCCGTGTCCAGCCGAGCATGCACTAAGCGGGTTTAGTACAAGTGGCAGCGTGTGTGTGGTTTAAAAATTGGTTTGTTTTGAAAAAGTGGGACTCAAGACAAATCACCCTAAAATGCACAAGCAACCCTAGAACTAAGGTCACCTAGGTCCAGTCTCTAGACCACTCCTAGACTTCCAAAGGACAAGCCGCAGGATCAATCCTCTACCGCCTCCGTACTACCCTTGTAGCCAGGTAAATGCCAGGTAAGTGGGAAGGAACCACAGTAGTGGGCCTAATTAAAAACCACTAGCCTTTGACACACTTGCCTAGGCACTACAAAATTAATGCGGATAAACGATAGATTACCCACGACCTTCCTCTGTCCTTAATGAGCACGACGGTCCTTAGAGTCTGGTCTAGATATTTTTAAAATTAATGAAGGGTAGATCTAGATGCTCGGTTTGTGATTTGTAGGGCTTAGGAAGGGTGATGAAATCCCCACCTAATCTTGATTTGGTCTTTGCCCCTTAAAGTCCGTATTAAAATATGCAAAACAAAACCAATCACAAAAATTTTACAGAAAGATTTTTTTTTTAGCGGCGCTATTTTGCAAAGAATCCTGCAGAAAATAGATTTTATTGGATTTGAGAGGAGAGAGAAAGAGTTAAGAAGGATACCAAAGAAGTTCGGAACCCTAGATCTCCTGTTTCCTCAAGTCCGTGACTCCAGATTCCCTCGTAAAATTCACACACAAATCGTTAAATATGCAAATTGCAGTTTTGTGTTAATAATGATATGACTCGTCTAAGAATTCAACACAAATAGTAAAAACAAAAAAATTACGCACGTATCCTCGGCAACGGCGCCATTTGATTGATGTGAAAAAGTGTTTGTTTTTAGTTTAACCGCAATCAATAACGGTGTCGCACGTTGCTAGACCGAGATGAGTACGGGTCATCCTCTGGGAAACGTGGAACCTTTTACTTTTACTTTAGATGTGTTGAGAAAGAGAGGAGGGATAAACAATTTTATAGAAAGATTTCTAGATCTACGTTAAACAAGAATGTAAAATATAGATCTAGATTATTTTAAAGATGTAATTAATATAATAAGAGGGCTTGTAGGGTTCGTTAGGATTTAGTAGTTATGGACGATTAATTAAAAGTTACCCTTTTTATCCATTAATAGATTTAGAACTAGAACGACGGTGATGCGTGTAGATTAGGGTTTCTGGAGGGAAAAGGAATCCCACTCTTAACCCTTATCTCGACACGGAACTCCGTTCATATCTAGCCTTTACCAAAACAATCATTAATCTAATCTCTAATCGCGGTCGGAACTAGCAAAGAATTGCTAGCGTGCCCGATTAGGATGTTAATGATTCTTTTGATAAAGTTCCTAAACTTTATAGGACTTAAAAAGGGTTTAGTTATTTTCATCATCCATTAGCCTACCCTAATCCTGCGAACCCTAACAAGCAGAGAATTACTCGCACATGTTGGGAAAAGAAGATGAAAAGATAGAGAGGGAAAACATAATGTAAATTGCAAAAGAATTAAATAAAACAACTACCTTTATCAATCAACTTGAACAATCTACACTTTGATTCCTTAGAAAATGATTACAAAGACTAGTTTGCTTCTCGAACTCTTCCGAAGGAGGTAGATGAACAGTTGATGATCAGCCTGGATGCGTGAGCGTCAGGGGCTTCGTGATCTCTTCGGCTTGATAACTTTTCCAAGAGGCTCTCGGTGCCCTTTTATAGTGCAAAGCCAGAATCTTTAGATTGAAAACTTGGTAAAATATAGCATATATTCACCCCAAAAAATCTTAGCTCCCAACTCCATAGAAGTGCGGCGGATCCGCGGCCCAAGAGGGGGTTTGGCCGTGGATCCGCGCTCAAAGGCAGAGATCTCTTCATCAAAATTCTTTGGCTTTCTTCTTATGACATGTGGCAATCCTAGGCACCTTTAGAATTCAGAAATCTTCTCTCGATTGCTTCCAGACTTGGTCTCCAAGTTTTACTTCTTAATTTGGCAAGTTTTCTTCAACAAATTGATTTGTTTGATAAATTCTGCATAACAACTTGGAAAATTCTGCACAATAATCTCAAATAATATTTAGTAGACTTAGTTCTACTAGGATTTGGTCAATGGATTTATTTGCAAACATTTTCTTACCAAATGATAATTAAAATATATTAACACATGGAAAATTATGTTTTTACACATAAACCCTCATATGTATAATATATTATAATAAAGTCCTTTTTTAATATGAAAATGGTAGGAAAAATGTAATACAAATGTGCAGTTTTATCAACTGAACACATACTTACTTACGTTGATGATATGAGATATTATGTGTTGCTGAGATATGATGTGCAGGATTGTCGCGATTGAATAGCCGGGGGTTTTATGTGAGATGGGAGTTTTATATTTTCATTCATGTAAATTCAAATGTAATGTAATATTCTTTTATTTGGGGCACTTCCAGGTTGAGGTTGATGCCACCAGTGTTGTATATTATTTACTTTTCCGCATTAGGATGGACCCAAGGAGGGGAGCACAGGTGACCGGGTTCTGGGGTTCAGTGGGAGGCCATCTCGAGGAGTCGAGACCGGGTCTCCTAAACTCCACAATTGGTAGGGTCGCTTGCCGCTCTCGTAGGGGTCCAGGGTGTGGGCTTGGCTATTCATCGCGACTGTGGAATCCGTATTTTCTATTGTTGGCTAAATACTAAATACGGACGTCCTAGTATATCCCACATTATATCTTTGTTTCTGGTGCGATATCTGTAATGTGATCATTTGATATGTTGTGATGGATACAGTATATAGTATATATGATATATTATATAGACGTTATTTATGTTTTACACCCACACTAGCCCTGCCCTGCTCGGTCGTTAGTTACCTAACCTAACGGTGCACGAGGGGACATCGAGGCGAATGCGGATGGCATAAGTGTACGTCGTATTTATCTGTGATGCTTAGGAAGCATAAACTGATGGGATTTTTTATTAATGAGATTAATAAAAAGAAAAGAAACCTAAAAGATGTTGTAGAATCAAAACTTTATAAAAAGGGTAGCTACAGTTTTGCTTTGCATAGCGGTATATATGATATACCCTGCACCTTATTCGATGAGGAAAGAGCCGAGATCCCTTCACCGGGAGTGACCTCTTTAGCGAAACTGGCAAATGCTACAAAACTCGGTTTGTCTTTTGATTGCTTTTAGAGTTTTGCTTTGCACAGTGATATATATGATATGTCCTGCACCTTATTCGATGAGGAAAGAGTCGAAATCCCTTCACCGGGAGTGACCTCTTTAGCAAAACTAATGAAAGCCTCAAAAACACTCCATTTCAAAATTTCACTTGATTCTACGACGATATCAAGTTCATTACGCAATAGGTTTTCAGAAAAACCTGTCGTAGCCCTCCGTCATTTTAGATAAAGACTATTTAGTATTCGTGCTGCGTTTGTTGACCTCTGTCAAGTCATAGTGTGCGGTAGCTAACTAGTAATTATCTGTAAAGCATGTGATGTGATTGGATTAGGGTAGTCGTACAACCTTGTTGACCTCTGTCAAGGGTCGTGCGAGAGGGTTTGATTCAATCAAGAAATGACGGGTTGAACTTGACTAGTGCACTATGGTTTGTTGACCTCTGTCAAGGTTGTGGTACACTAGGGGCAAAATATTATCGAGAATTTCAAGTGTTGAAATTTGCAATGAGATTGCATACCTTCTATGAGATAGTTGGATCCCGATACACACTGCGAGTAAGAGTTACTCCTGGGAGAGTTTTACACAGGACAATTAGTCGATCAAGTAGGTGTCTAGAAAAGTGTTAACGGGGTTACGCCTCTGGGAAAATGAGATTTACTTTAATTAGGTCCGTGCGAAAGCACGGGGAACCTCCCTCAAAGTACCGACACTGATCTGGCTGAAAGATTGACGAAATTGTAGGGTGTAATTAATCCCGGCAAATCTTACCTTTTAGGGTTTGAAGGAAGATTTGATAAAAACAGTGGGAGACATCCTGATTAGATAAGATAATAACCAATTTAATCTTGCAAGAGCATACGCTAAAGTGTTTTCTTCTCTCTCTTTCCAGGTAGCGACCATGTCAGGCCATAATCAAGATAATAATATGGATGTATTGACTGAACCCGCTTATTATACTGATCAGGGAAACGTTGGACCCGTTCTTTCTTATAAGAGTTATAAGACTGAACAGGAAACAGGAGAATATCTGGATTCTCACGCAGCCCAAAAGAACATGCATGTTGATGCATCTTCTTCAGGCGTGTTAGTTATTGAGAACTGTTTCTCAGTTCACCGTACGTCCTGGGTATTGGATACCGGATCAGGATCCTACATATGTAAATTGTTACATGGGCTACGTAAAGGTAGAGAACTGGGAAAAGGTGATCATTCCGTTGAAGTAGGGAACGGTGCAAGTATTGCAGTCAAAGCAGTTGGCGAATATCACCTAGTATTGCCAAGTCGTAATACACTGATTCTAAATGAGTGCTATTATATACCGAACATGATGTGCAACATTATATCAGTCTCTTTATTAAGTAAAGAAGGATATAATTTTGTAGTAAAGGATAATGTTATGAACATATTCCTAGATCAAAAGTTGATTGCATCAGGTTCGTTACATAATAGCATATTCATTCTAAATCAGAATACAGTCCTCAATATACAAAACACACACAAGAGGAAAAGTTCAGAAATGAACAAATCCTTCTTGTGGCATTGTAGACTTGGTCATATCAATGCGACACGACTGGCTAAGTTACATAAGGATGGTTATTTGAATCCGTTCGAATTATCATCTTATGATACTTGCCATTCATGTCTCAAAGGAAAAATCACCAAAGCTCCGTTTAGTGGACACGGAGAAAGAGTTACCGAACTCTTAGGACTGGTACATAGTGATGTATGCGGTCCCATGTCTACGCATGCCAGGAACGGTTCTTCCTACTTCATTACATTCACTGACGATCTCTCTAGATTTGGACATGTGTTCCTGATGAAACACAAGTCTGAAGCTTTTGAGAAATTCAGAGAATATAAGCACGAAGTAGAAAAACAAACGGGCAAAAGTATTAAGATTCTTCGATCTGATCGAGTAGGAGAATACTTAAGCAATGAGTTCCAAGATTATCTAAAAGAGAATGGGATTCTCTCTCAGCTTACTCCTCCTTATACACCACAGCACAACGGTGTATCGGAGCGGAGGAATCGCACCCTATTAGATATGGTGCGCTCTATGATGAGTACAGCTGAGTTACCTATTTCCTTCTGGGGGTATGCGCTTGAGACAGCAGCATACCTATTGAATCAAGTTCCAACTAAATCTGTACCTACCACACCATATGAGATATGGAGTTGGAAGAGACCATGTCTTAAACGAGTTAAGATATGGGGTTGTCTGGCCTATGTCAAAAGGCAAAATCCAGACAAACTCGAGGCACGATCAGTTCTATGTAAGTTTGTGGGATATCCTAAACATTCAAATGGATATTTTTTCTACCATAGGGAACAACAAAAGGTGTTTATTGCTCAACATGCCACCTTTTTAGAAAAGGAATTTCTTGAAAAAGAGATTAGTGGCTCTGAGGTAGAACTGGAAGAAGTTCCAGCAACACAAACTGTAACTGAAGATTTAGTGGAACTAGAGAATTTGGTAGTACCCGACGAACCCCAGCCTCTCCGCCGATTTAGTAGGGTTTCTCGTCCACCTGAGAGATACTACGGTTTTCTCATTGATGGTGGAAGCGAGGATTGCATCATGGAAGATGATGACCCGACTAGTTTCGAGCAGGCCATCACGAGTGGTGACTCTGTGAAATGGCTGGATGCAATGCGATCTGAGATGGAATCCATGTACACCAATAAAGTATGGATTTTGGAAAATGCTCCTGAAGGGGTAAAACCCATTGGGAGCAAGTGGATTTTTAAAAAGAAATTTGGTGTAGATGGAAAAGTTGAGACTTTCAAAGCTAGACTTGTAGCAAAGGGATTTCGTCAACGACCAGGTGTAGATTATGACGAAACCTTTTCTCCTGTGGCTATGCTTAAGTCCATCCGGATCTTACTTGCCATTGCTGCATACCATGACTATGAAATCTGGCAAATGGATGTTAAGACCGCCTTTCTAAATGGTGATTTAGAAGAGTGCGTGTACATGACTCAGCCAGAGGGCTTCATAGATAGTGGGAGCAGCGGAAAGGTGTGCAAACTGCTTAAATCCATTTATGGGTTAAAGCAAGTATCGCGGAGTTGGAACATCTGTTTTGATGTAGTAGTCAAAGAGTTTGACTTCATCAAAAACATAGATGAACCTTGTATCTATAAGAAGGTAGAAGAGAGTAAGGTTGTCTTCCTCGTATTGTACGTGGATGACATACTCTTAATAGGAAATGATATTCCTATGCTGCAATCAGTCAAGCTCTTCTTATCACAAAGATTCTCAATGAAAGATCTAGGTGATGCCTCATGCATATTGGGGATAAGGATCTATAGAGATAGATCCAAACGGATATTGGGATTATCCCAATCCAGGTACATTGACACCATACTAAAGAGGTTTAGTATGGAAGAATCCAAGCGTGGGAACCAACCCATGATCTCTGGACTCACTCTCTCCAAAGAGATGTCTCCCAAGACTGATTTGGAGAGAGCTCGCATGCAAGGGATACCCTATGCTTCGGCAGTAGGCTCTATCATGTATGCGATGCTATGTACCAGACCCGATGTAGCATACTCACTAAGTGTAGTGAGTCGGTATCAAGCAGATCCTGGAGAGAGTCACTGGACAGCTGTGAAGAACATTCTCAAGTACTTGCGAAGGACTAGAGATATGTTCTTGGTGTATGGTAACGGAGAACTCCGGGTGGAGTCCTCTACCGATTCCAGCTTCCAAAGTGATAAGGACGACTCTAAGTCGCACTCGAGATTTGTCTTTACCCTCAATGGAGGGGCGGTATGTTGGAAGAGTTCCAAACAGGATACCGTTGCAGACTCGACGATGGAGGCTGAATACATCGATGCCAACGATACTGCCAAAGAGGCTGTCTGGATGAAGAAGTTCATCACTGAACTTGGTGTGGTTCCATCCATTGAACATCCAATACCTATGTATTGCGATAACAATGGAGCTGTGGCTTTGGCCAAGGAACCCAGATCCCATCAGAAGTCCAGACATATTCTGAGGCGGTATAAACTGATCAGGGAGATTGTTGATCGCCGGGAGATCGAGGTCAGGAGAGTAGATACGAAGGACAACACTGCGGATCCACTCACGAAGGCCATTCCCCAGATACAATTTGAGAGATTATTCGGGATGCTAGGTATGAGATACTACAGCAGCTGGCCTTAGTGCAAGTGGGAGATTGTTAGTTATGTATATGCCCTAGAGGCCATTGTTGTACATTTGATGTATATTATAATGGATGCTTGGATATATACAGAGAGGACTTTCTTGCTCGTCATGATAGTATTCTATTTGGTTTCACTTTATCTTAACATGTTGACTTGTATTGGTTTACTGTCTTTCTCTCACATGTTGATAAAGCCCTTAAGATCTGTACTCGACTACTGGGATTATGATGAGATCATACTAGTGGGGCCACGGTAGTCGATGAGTACATCCTATAAATGTTCCTAGTCGGGGGTATATCGAGACAGGGCATCGATACTGTTGGGGTAAAAATTTACACCCCGGTTGACCAAGTCAAAATCAAAGTCAACCCCAAGCCAAGTGGGCCCAAGCCCAGATCCAGTGGGCCCACGCCCGGGTCGGGCCCGAACATGAAGCGGCCGGCCTCCCACCACGCCAAGATAAAAAAATTTAACAATTTTGTTGTACTTCTTTTATCTTTATTTTATGGACAAATGTAAGAAAAATAGGCATAAAGCCAAATTTTTGTAAAGCCCATGGCTTATGTGCAAAAAGAAATGGCACATGAGCCATGGGATAAGCAAAATACTATTTTGTGAAGCCCAAGGGGCTATGTGTAAAGTGTATGGCCTATAAAGGCAAAGATAATGAAATATCTAAACAACTTTTTCTCTCTCCAAAAAAGTTTCAGATTTGAGATCTTTCTTCCTTCTTCAAGGTTCCAAAACCTTCTTCTTTCTTTTGAATTAAATCAAGAGTTCTACTCTCCTTTTTATAAAATAAATTAGTTTTTCACCACAAAACCGATCAAGGGGAACTCAGATCTTCCATTAGATCTCAAAAAGGAGTGATTTTTAAAATTCCATATCTCTTGATCTTCAAGATCCAGCCAACAGAGGAGGAAGAAGAAGAACCCATTTCCCCAACCAAAACATTTTTCTTTTTTTCAGGAGTTCAACTCCGCTAATTTCTCTTTCGAGAGTTTTTGGGGCTAAAAGCCCTCTTTTCCTCCAGCGCGCAGCGCTCGTTGCGCAAAGCGACCACGTGCCGACACGTGGCGCGCGCTCTTGCGCACCAGCGCGATGTGCAAAGCGCCCACGTGCCGACACGTGGCGCGCGCACTTGCGCACCAGCACGCTTGCGCTCCCGCGCGCAGCGCTCGTGTGCAAAGCGACCACGTGCCGACACGTGGCGCGTGCGCTTACGCACCAGCGCGCTTGCGCTCCAGCGCGCAGCGCTCATGCGCAAAGCGTCCACGTGCCGACACGTGGCGTGCGCGCGCTTGCGCTCCAGCGCGCAGCGCTCATGCGCAAAGCGCCCACGTGCCGACACGTGGCGCGCGCGCTTGCGCGCAGCGCTCATGCGCAAAGCGCCCACGTGCCGACACGTGGCGCGCGCGCTTGCGCTCCTGCGCGCAGCGCTCATGCGCAAAGCGCCCACGTGCCGACAAGTGGCGCGCTTGCGCTCAGCACCTAAGCGCACAGCGCCCAAGGTGCTGCTCCACGCATCCTTTGGATGCCTTTTCCCCTTAATTTATATATATATGTATATATATACATTTGTATACAAATGTACACATACACATACTCCGCAACATTCTTCCCCTCCAAAAAATTTTCGGGCCGGGGCGCTGCCCCGAACCCCGCAAGGGGACTGCTAGCCCCCTTGACCCCCAGCCCGCTATCCGGGTAGCGGGACCCCCGTAAAAACTCTGCGTGGCTCCCGATATATCCAAAACCCCCCTTTCAAAACAGAACACACGCACACCGCACATTGGGTTCGCATGACCAGTTTAATCCGTTAATCGGAGGTTCCCTCGCCCCAAAGGCGAGGGGTAATTAACGACAGCTTAGTCCGCGGCTGCCGGAGATTCGGATCCCCACAATCATTAAACCCCGGCCTACCCTAGGCAGGGGGAATCTGTAGTACGCCTGACAAGCGCGCGCGTATTCCCATCTCAATGGGGTGATGAAAAACACCCTACAGATTCTGGCACGCTCGGTGGGACCAATCTCTCCTCCCATATTTCGGGTTAAACGTTCTTGCGAACTCAATCAATATACATATCGATTGCCTATACTGAAATGATGTTTTCTTTTCGTGCAGCAATCAACTTTCAACGACAATGTCTCCCAAGACGAATTCAACTTCCAAAGCGACCCCGATTCCGTACGTGGTCAAGATCAACGCTCGTGTGGTTCTCCCCGCAAGCCTCAGTCGACAGTGGGAGGAACCGCCCCGCCAATTTGGTTCTGTCATCATCTACCCTGCCGGGAGCGCTCATCTGGCGGAGATCCCAGCGGAACAGGTGGCCAAGCCGGTCTCACGAGGCAAGAGGCCGAATGTCGTGATCGCCAAGGCACCACAACCGAAACTTAAGACTGTATCTAAACGATTCTCTGGTGCTCCAGCTGGGGGCAAGACTTCCGATGCGAAGGGCAACATTAAATGTTGCGTATGAGCTCAGGCGATGACTCCAACAAATGCACAATCGGGCGTATCTCCAAGGCCCTCCATCAACCGGTCTGCGGCGTCTTCCCAAAGAGCCGAAGTCTGCCAGGTGGTTAGAACGGAAAAGTTAAGACAGAAGCGGCTCAGGTATCGAGCCAACAAAAGGGCCAAGGCTTCGGCCAAATGGAATCGTGTGAAGTTCTAAGTGCAGGGTTGCCCCGCGACGACGGCTGAGTCGGACGTAAGAATCAGCAATTCCTTCGAGCCTCTGAAGTGGGTTCAGAAAAACGCCATGACCGCCAGAATCAAGAAGACAGCGGTCCGAACAGTGCTACAAAGAGACGTGTCCCGGCCCCAACAGAAAAGGTATGACACTGTCTCTTCAAGGGTCTATCAGGCACTCTGTGCCGCACGAAAGCAGCGGGGCAGACCCAGAAAAGAAGCGCCATCACCATTCAAGAAACTGGTTAGGCCAGCCGCCTTTAATCGACTACCAGCTACCGAAACAAGGGGGTCAAGACAGCAATCCATGAAATCAGCTGCCAATGATAGAAAGACGGCCGGATATATCATCCATACGGTCTATATGGCGGGTGGGCGCCCCAGCGACAACCTTCGCAGCAAAAGCAAAGATGGGGCCACCACATCCCAAGCCCAATCTAGCCTGAATGTGGTTGCCGCTGCCCAAGAACAGCCGCCCCCGCTGGATGAAGAAAACCCTCTCGATGAGGATGATAGGCAGAAAGACCCCTCGGTCCATGCAGAATCAAGCTCGGACAGCGAGGAAGAGCCGACTTTCCGCCCCAGGACTGCGGAGCAAGAGCTGCTTCAAGAGCTTCGAAAACAGCTCAGGAGCAAAGACAAAGAGATGGCCAAGCTCTATTCGAAGATTGATGATTTAACAAACGTGGTAATGCAGCTCACAGCTCAAATTGCTCGAGCGCCTCCCAATCAAGCACAAGCCACTACTAATCAGCCGGGTGATGACAATCCGAGGCAGCCAATGCCTGTTCCTTTGGGACCCAGACTGGTCGAGCCGCATGAAAGCCGGCCACATTCCGCTTCTGGGGACGCCTTGGCCCCAGATAACACTATCCCGCTAATACAGGATCGGATAATGGATTTGGTCACCAGCAAGGTTAAAACATTGGTGGCCGAAGCTGAAGCTCAGAAAGAAATCGGCAGTAGCGGGCAGCCATATCCCGCGCAGTACGATCTGATTGAGTTCCCAAGCGGCTACGTTATTCCTAAGTTCGGAAGATTTGATGGAACGGGGAATGCAAATCAGCATGTCGCCCACTTCAAAGCATCGTGCGGAAATATAGGGGGCGATGACGCGCTCCTTCTTCATCAGTTTGTCAACAGCCTGACCGGTGTCGCCTTCGACTGGTATGCGAGTATACCGGACGGGTCCGTCATTACCTTTGCCCAAATGGAGTCCCTGTTTCGGCAAAGGTTCATGAGTGTCAGTGATAAAATCTCCATTGCCGACCTTGTGAGGACCAAGCCGGGGAAGAATGAAAGCAACACCGACTTTATTGCCCGATGGCGTAATCTCACGGTCAAGTGCGAACCGCCGCTGGAGCAGGACCAGTCCGTCAGCCTTCTCATTGGGAACCTCAGCAATTGGATGGTCCCATTCTTGTGTACAGCAGGCCTCAAGACGTTTCAAGAGCTAACCAAGAAAGTCCAAATGCTGGAATGCTCGAAGCAAGAGTCCCCGCCGGACTCTCAGAGAGACAAAACTTGGAAAAGTAAGCGGGACGACAGCCGTAGAAGCGGGAGTTCCAGCAGTACCAATGTCTTCAATGCGTCCGACAATGAAGAAAAGCGAAGGGCGGGTGAATCCAAAACTAACCGGTCTCGAAAGCCATTGCTGGGAGGAGATGGGCCCTCCGTAGAGGAGAAAAAGAACAAGGTTTACTCTTTCAGAAGGGACAAGGTCCGCAAGATATTTAAAGATGCCTTGAACAACGGCCTACAATTGCCGGAGTCGAAAAGACCCCAAGAAGCAAAAATGACCGACAATCCTCTGTATTGCCCGTACCACCGAGTAGTGAGCATGCGATCGAGGATTGCTATATCTTCAAAGACTGGGTCGAGAATCAGTACAAGGCTGGAGAGATCGAGCTGTCCAAAAGTGTGTTGGTGAACAATCAAGTTGCAACCACCAACTTAATACAGACAGAAACTGAAGCCTTCTGGGAGCAGACAGCCGAACCCGCTGCCCTGAGAAATGAAACGGACTCATCGCGGCCTCCGTGGAGTACGCACACATCTAATAAGACGAAGAAGATGATAAAGCTACTTCAGAAAGAGCCCAGGGTGGAATGGGAAGGGCAGAAGAAGCCTACCGGTCCAGCTACCAATGCGGCTCCATCAGGCTCTAAACCCAAGAAGAAGAAGAAAAGTGCAGCTCGGCGCGAAAAAGAGTCTGCCGGGAGATCGACCATTCAAAAATATATCGATTCTCTCGAAGAATATGAACAAAAGGAAAGAACATTGATTCAATTGAAGGAGTTCTTCCCTGTACAAGCGGCTGAAATTCTGGAGGAGTTAGAAGAAGACTCCAATGAAGAGATCCCAGTAATGACCTGCTATGCCATCCATCTTGGCAGCGACTCCGAGGATGAGCTCTGTTTTCCCGAAGAGGACGAGGAGCTCACCACAAAGGCCAATCAAATCCAGCTCAGAAGCGGCAGGGCTCTACCGTAAAATCAGGGCAACGCCCCAAAAGGGAAGGAAAAACAAGTCGCTAATGAAGAAGATGGCAGAGAACCGGCTGGTGAAAACATAAGTCCTTCCTCGGTGGACTATAATGTCTTGGCACATCTCCGGAAGCTTCCGTCTCTCCTGAGCATCTACGACGCCTTGGTCCTATCTAAGGAGCTTAGAGATGTTCTCATTCACGCTCTACAAAACCCCGAGCGGTATCAGGCTCACTTTGCGGAAATTAATATGAAAGAAGCCCAGCATGCTTTGCATGCCGCCGCAGTCACATTTAAGGATGATGACTTGCTACTGGGAACGGCTGAGCATAATCGACCGCTTTACGTGACCGGGTACAGCGACGGAGATCGAATTAATCACATATTGATTGATCCGGGGTCCTCAGTGAACATCATGAACTTGCGAACTCTGAAGAGTTTATCAATGGACGTCCGACACCTGTCAAGGGAAAGGATTGTCATTCAAGGCTTCAACCAAAATTGCCAGCAAGTTCTGGGGTCCATAGCTCTGCCAATCAAATTCGGGGATCTGCAAACTGAAGCTAAGATATACGTGATCGACGCCGACACGTCTTATAAGATTCTCTTGGGGCGGCCGTGGCTCCACGATTATGGCATCATTCCGTCAACTCTCCATCAATGCATGAAGTATACTAAAAATGGCAAAGAAAGACGCATTGACGGAGACATCCAGCCATTCGGTGTGCATGAAGTCCGTTATGAAGATTCTCGGTACTTTATGAACCACCAAAATGCTAAGCCATAACTGACTGAGGATAGACCGGCCCCAAGACTCAAAAGCAAATCTGCGCCGGCTGTCACTTTCAAAAGCAAAAACGCCCAAGTGCGCCCGCATTTCGGTAGCGACACTGATGAGTCTGACGCTGGAAGCCCGTCCTTCTGTAAAACTCGCCCTCGTTTCGGCAGCGATACGGACGAATCTGTTACTGAAGGCCCATCTAACAGCAAAGTCCGCCCTCATCTTGGCAGCGACACTGAAGAGTCGGAGGAAGAGGACCTACCGTGCAATAGCGATGCAGATTGGACCCCCACGCAACAAGCGAAACTACGAGAGACCTTCGATGTTGCAGAAGGATCCCTAGCCGTTACAAGGGTACCAGAGCAAATGTGCAAAGAGCTCGATGCATTATCAATCTCCACCGTGGACCAGCTGAAAACTTTCTACGTTCCCGGAGGAAAAGTTGACAGAAGGGCATCTTGTTTTATGGGTCAAACCCCGTTGCGCACCCGGACGATTTGTCTGTCGCGTGCCTTCCATATGAGAGAGGCATAAGAGCTGTCCTCAATCCCAGATACTATGCGCCCGAGATGCGGGAATACTTTAAGAAGTGCGGATGCCGGTTATATCAAACGGAGTCCAAAGCAAAGTTTTACGAAGGGCTATGGCATCCGCCCCATGTCCGAGCACTGATCGATGGACGAATTCCAGATAGACGGGGCATAGGCTACATTCAACCTGATTCCAAAGCGTGCTACATGATCCATGTTGGTGAGACCAGCGAAAGATCAAATGGTGATGACGAAATAGCCGAGCCAGAAGAAGCTCCTCAAGAGCTCGAAGATGGCGGACAAGCAACCTTTGATGAGCTAACCGAGATTGACTTAGGAATGCCCGATAATCCAAGGCCGACCTACATCAGCTCACTCTTGTCGGAGGAAATGAAAGTGCAGATAATTGCCCTGCTGCATGAGTTCGTCGACTGCTTCGCGTGGACATACAAAGAAATGCCTGGCCTTTCCCCTGAAGTGGCTTACATAAGTTGGCTATATCTCCCGATGCTAAACCAGTCAAACAAGCTCCTCGAAGAATGAGAAGGGAGTTGGAAGAAAAGGTCATCGAGGAAACCAAGAAACTCATCGATACCGGCTTTATCAGGGAAGAGAAATATGCGGGCTGGATCGCATGCATAGTCCCAGTGAAGAAGAAAAATGGGCAGATCCGAGTTTGTGTCGATTTCAGGGACCTCAACAAGGCATGTCCTAAAGACGACTTCCCGCTACCGGTCATGGAAATGATGGTCGATGACACCTCAAATTACGAGCTGTTCACCTTTATGGATGGCTCGTCTGGATATAATCAGATCAAGATGTCGCATGAGGATGAGAAACACACACCATTTCGAACCCCGATCGGGATATATTGCTACAAGGTGATGCCGTTCGGACTGAAGAAAGCAGGTGCTACATATCAAAGGGCAATGACTAATATCTTTGATGACCTAATCCATAAAGTCGTCGAATGTTATGTTGATGACCTGGTCGTCAAAACTAAGGCCAAGGCCGACCACATCCAAGATCTTAGGACCGTTCTCACCAGACTGAGGGAATACGATCTGAAGATGAATCCTCTGAAGTGCGCTTTTGGCGTGTCATCGGGAAAATTCCTGGGCTTCATAGTCCGGCATCGAGGGATCGAAGTTGACCCATCAAAGATAAAGGCCATCATGGAGATGCCCCCTCCGAAGAGTCTGACGCAGCTAAGATCTTTTCAAGGCAAGCTTGCTTATATACGGAGGTTTATCTCAAATTTATCGGGGAGATGTAGGCCCTTCTCAAAGCTCATGAAGAAAGGAGCTCCTTTTATCTGGGATGCCGAATGTCAAGCAGCGTTCGAAAGCATCAAACAATACTTGTTGCACCCTCTAGTGCTGGCCGCTCCCATTCCAAATAAACCGCTGATTCTCTACACTGTCGCGCTGGACGAGTCACTCGGTGCGCTCCTTGCCCAGAATAACGAGGATGGAAAAGAAAATGCCCTCTACTACCTTAGTCGAACTCTAGTCGGGGCGGAACACAACTACTCCCCAATCGAAAAGCAATGCCTGGCTCTAATATTTGCTATGAAGAAGCTGAGGCACTATTTGCTCGCTCATCGGGTTATGCTGATCTCCAAGGTCGACCCGCTCAAACACTTGATGACCAAAGCAAGCCTAGCCGGCAGGATGGCAAGATGGGCTGTCATGCTACTTGAGTTTGACATAGTTTATACTCCTCAGAAAGCAGTAAAAGGGCAAGCTCTTGCAGACTTTCTCGCTGCTCATCCCATACCAGAAGGGTCGCCGCTAAATTGTGAGTTACCCGATGAACAAGTGCTGCACCTCGAAGAAGATGAGCCATGTTGGGAGCTCTACTTCGATGGAGCCTCATCAATAAGGACCTCCAGTAAATCAAACGTCCCGGAGATAAAAGCAGGGATAGGATTGGTATTCATCACACCATCAATAGGAACCCTACGGCGTTCTTTCGCTCTCACCGAGCCTCGAACGAACAACGAAGCTGAGTATGAAGCTCTGATAGCTGGTTTGGAGCTCGCCATAGAAATGGAAATCCGTCGGCTACGGGTTTACGGTGACTCCCAGCTTGTCGTCAACCAAGTAAGCGGCAATTATAAGATATACAAACCCGAGTTGGCTCGGTACAGAAGCCGAGCGGTGGAACTCATGAAACGGTTCACTCATATTGAACTAACAAGGGTCCCTAGAGCATTGAACGGAAAAGCCGACATACTCGCTCGCCTAGCCAAGGAACTAGCTGATCCTAACTTGGACGAAATTCTGATCACAGTCAGGAGCCGACAAATTCTACCCCCAGTCTCTCTACGAGAAGAGGAAAGCGTGGAACAGGAGAGCAGTCCTGCCGAAGAAGCTTCGATCATCCAAGACAAGCCCGATTGGAGAGGACCCTTCATAGAGTACCTCCGATACGACAAGCTGCCCGAAGAAAAATCTACGAGGATTCAGCTGAAGAAAAGAGCTCTCCGATACGTGTTTGTAAATGACACGTTATACCGCAGGTCATATGACCAACTCTGGCTCAGGTGCCTGTCATCGGCCGAAGCCCAAAAGGTCATGAAAGATGTTCACTCGGGCGTTTGCGGTGCTCACCAATCTGGCCCCAAGATGCGACTTCAAATCAAACGGCTTGGGTATTACTGGCCCACCATGATACGGGATTGCGGAGAGCATGCAAAGAAATGTTATATCTGCCAAATTCACGGTGATTTTATTCACAAGCATCCCAATCCATTGCATCCTACGGTGGCGTCGTGGCCCTTCGAAGTCTGGGGCACCGACATTGTTAGCCCAATTGATCCTCCATTATCCAAAGGCCATCGGTTCATACTGGCCGCAACAGATTACTTCTCCAGATGGGCTGAAGCTGTCCCGCTAAAAGAAGTCAAGACAAAAGATATTCTGACATTATTCCAGCATAATATTCTATACCGCTTCGGTACACCAAGAAGAATCATTTCTGACAACGGGCCTTCTTTCAAGAGCTTCGATGTCTCAAGGTTCGCTACTCAGCACAAGATAGACTGGAGATATTCCTCCATCTATAATTCAAGAGCCAATGGGCTAGCCGAAGCCTTCAATAAGACTCTATGCAAGCTCCTGAGGAAAAATGCTTCAGCCAACAAGAGAGACTGGAATCTCAAACTTCACGAGGCGTTGTGGGCATATCGTACCACGCACCGTACTCCAACTCAGTCCACTCCATACTCATTGCTCTTCGGAGTGGAGGCGGTCCTCCCCCTCGAAGTTGAAGTTCCAAGCTTAAGAATGGCCGTCCAACATGAGTTGACGGAGGAAGAAAACGTGCTCCTTCGACTTGAAGAACTCGATGCCCTCGAAGAAAAGAGGCTCGCGGTGCAGCAAAATCTGGAGCTATACCGAGCCCAAATGTCACGGGCCTATGACAAGATAACCCGTCTCCGCGCTTTCAAGAAAGGTGAATTGGTGTTGGTCCTCAAAAGACCGATCATCCCCAATCGACATGCCAAGGGAAAATTCGAGCCGAACTGGGAAGGACCATACGTCATCGAGAAAGTGTTCGACGGAGGATCCTACCAACTAATAAGTGCCGAGGGAGAAATGCCCATGCCACCCATCAATGGCCGATATCTCAAGAAATACTACACATGAATGCTCCAAGTCGCAGGCGAATTGAGCACATCAGCCCTACGGTCTGGATCAGACATCCTGCAAAACCGTATACAATCCACGGGCGTAAATAACCCCTATTTCTCCCAAATCCTGCCGGTGAGACTACTTTTAAAGTCCCACCAGCGGCAAAAAAAAAAGAAACAGAAAGAAAAAGAAAAAAAAGAAGAAGAAATAAACGGTATGTCCACAAGCAAAACGGGCACGGATGAAAACCCGAAAGGGCTCCGTGAGTAAAAACAGCAGGACTACCGGCGAGTCTGTGAAAACCCGAAAAGGCGCAAACTCGTGAAAAGAGATGAATACACTCACAAAGTCCTCTCGACCTTGTGAAGAGAAAACCCCTGCGTGAGATCCTTACGACTCACAATGGAGCAACACACTTAGGAATCCTCACGATTCCTAAGGAGAAAATACACCTGCGGGATCCTTACGACTCGTAGGGAGAAAATGCTTTATGGGACCCTCACGGCCCATAAAATTGAAAAGCCTTAGGTGATAGGGACCCAAACCTATCTCCTAAGCCATCGTTCCCCAACGGGCAACGGTAAATGATGAGTCGCTCCTGGCATTTCGCTTCAGTGTTAGCGGTGCTGATGCCGACCAAAAACCCAAATCCCAAGTCCTCCCAAGGCAAATGATGAGTTGCTCCTGGCATTATTCCAGTGCAGCAATGCTGATGCCAAACAAGATCCAAATTCCAAGTCCCCAACCCCAAAGTGGCGAATGATGAGTCGCTCCTGGCATTATTCCAGTGTAGCGATGCAGATGCCAACCAAATTCCAAATCCTATACCCCAACGGCGAATGATGAGTCGCTCCTGGTACCACATTCCAGTCCAGCGATGCAGACGCCAACAAAGCCCTGAAATTTTTCCGGCCCTACGGTCTGGATCATACATCCTGCAAAACTGTATACAATCCACGGGCGTAAAACAATCCCAACCTCTCCCAAGTCCTACCGGTGAGACCACATTCAAAGTCCCAAAAAAAATCCCAAATCCTCTCGGGGCAAATAATGAGTTGCTCCTGGCATTATACCAGTGCAGCAATGCAAATGCCAAACAAAAACCAAAATCCTAAAATCCTCTAAATGACAGATGATGATTCGCTCCTGGTACCATATTCCAGTATAGCGATGCTGATGTCAACCTAAATCAAAATCAACAAGTCAACTTTCACTCCGACACCGCAAAAAGCGGAGCAAGTCAGAATCCAATCTCGACACCGCAAGAAGCGGAGAAAGTCAAGTCTACCCCTGACACTGCAAGAGGCAGAGCAAGTCAAATCAAGCACCGACCGTCCAAGTCGCAAAAAGGGCAGCATCGACGGTCCACGTCGCAAAAAGGGCAGAACCGACCGTCCAAGTCGCAAAAAGGGCAGAACCGACCGTCCACGTCGCTAAAAGGGCAGCATCGACCGTCCAAGTCGCTAAAAGGGCAGCACGACCGTCCAAGTCGCAAAAAGGGCAGCATCGACCGTCCACGTCGCAAAAAGGGAAGAACCGACCGTCCAAGTCGCAAAAAGGGCAGAATCGACCGTCCACGTAGCAAAAAGGGAAGAACCGACCGTCCAAGTCGTAAAAAGGGCAGAACCGACCGTCCACATCGCTAAAAGGGCAGCATCGACCGTCCAAGTCGCTAAAAGGGCAGCACTGACCGTCCAAGTCGCAAAAAGGGCAGCATCGACCGTCCCGTCGCAAAAAGGGCAGAACCGACCGTCCAAGTCGCAAAAAGGGCAGAACCGACCGTCCACGTCGCTAAAAGGGCAGCATCGACCGTCCAAGTCGCTAAAACTCATGCCCTTGCCGTCTCACCTTAGATATGCTCACATAGGTGAGAATGAGACCTTTCCAATTATCATATCGGCCTCTCTAGCCTTCGAGCAAGAGAACGCCCTTTTAATGGTCTTACGAGATAGGCGGCAAGTTTTCGATTGGACTATGGCGGACATCGAGGAGATAAGTTCCCTCATAATTGAGTATCATATACAATTGATGGATGATGCCGAGTCAATAGAGGACCCACAGGAACATCTTGGGGGTATTGTGGTGAGTCAACCTCCTTTAGAAGTTGAAACACCCCCATTTCTTTTAATAAGCTACGAGAATGCCAACACTCCACTGATTGCTGATCATTTACATTCTCGTTTTGACGCATCACCATCGCCTGTATATTTACCTCCACCCCTCTCATACCACTACTTCTATCTTCCCCAATTCTTTGTGGATCGTTACAACGTATCCTTCTACCAGCCCATACTCTTTAATAATAAAATTTTCAACTGGTTAGTGTTGGTCTATGCAAAGTTTGGCAGTAATGTCTAACATAGTTTAAATGAAGTTTGGGGGAGGGCCTTTTTGTATACAATAAACATTGTAAATAAATAAACAGGGGAATACCAACTTTTTGACCCTCTTGGTTTAGCATACCAGTGAGGACACTGTCAAGTTCAAGTTTGGGGGTATGCTCGGTACGTCTTCTTCCTTCGCATTCATTTGTATATATTTTTGCATTTGCATATTTATTTGAAAACCCATAAAAATTGAAAAATTTCAAAAATTATAAAAATTATTGTATTCAATATTGGCTAATTGACTTGAGTTTGACAAATAGGTTAACTGGCTAGGAACAACTAAATCTTAGACTTAGTAAATTAAAAACCCTAAAGATAACATTCCTTAAAGTTTAACGGTAGAAAGTATATGCCTTGTAGTTTATTTAGAAATAGGCAAATTTTGGGTTCACTTCTTGGGCTAAGTCAAAACAAGGGAAGAGTATTGATGCTTTTATTAGAGTATAAGTTTGAAAAATAGTTCCTAGCTTAAGTCCAGATTCTGAAAACGTATACCCTACAATTTGCACAATCACGAACCTTGAAACTTGGAATAGTAGAAGAGACCTTGAAATGCTCTTGTCTAAAGTCCTTGGTACGAAGAAAATATAAGGAAAAAAAAGTGAATAAAGAAAAAAAATGGACACTGGTTTTTGTGATTACTTAAGGATGTAAAAAATAGAAAAATATTTAGCGAGGGTGCTTCATCACCTAGTGCCTTAGACCAACTGGTTTGGGACTCACTGCTAAAGCCTTGGGTGTTGCAAAACAAGGAAATACGCTTTAAAGTGCTAACGCATCTTGTAATCGGTTGTTGGTACCTCAAGAAGTATTAACGGTCGCATGAAGGATGTGTAAGCAAATTTCATTTAAAAATTCACTAATTAATAAGTGCTTTGGACAATGGACGATAGTACGATTGCTTGATTTGAATTTCCAAGTGTATGGGTGATATTTACACACACGTGGGGGTATGTGATTAGAATTTAGATAAGAGAGAGGAATGAAGAATAGAACTTGTATCTTTAGTAGAGTTGATAGAAAATTCCTAAGTAGAGATGAAACCCTAGAAGGAAGACTTAAGAGATGCCGAAAGCTAAGTAGGTCTACATAACATATATAATCTTAAGTTAAATAATGTGGAAGCGTGAAGAATATGGGTGGATGATTTATAAGTAGAAGATAATAGAATTCCTTGTTAGAAGACCTAATTGGAGAACAAAAGTCAATGGGCCGAATTGATAGGATTTTGTGGGTGTAATCCGCTGAAAACCCTCAGGAGACAACACTCCTCCTACTAGGGACACCTAGAGGTTTAACGGCTTGTTGCACATGCTCAGTGCAATCGCGTTTCCCTGCGAAAGTGTGGTTAGGATTTTAGTGAATAAAAAAATAAGTTTGCTCGAGGACGAGAAAAAGGTAAGTTTGGGGGTATTTGTTCAGACCATAATACTGCATTTTTCATTCCCCTATTCTTATCCATTTTATAAATAAACAGGTACTCTTGACGCACTTTTGTTACATGTTACAGGATACAGGGCTTGGAAGAGAATACAGTGAAAAAGACGAAAGCTGATACAGAAAAGAGACTTTTGACCAACAAGTAGACGGATCCTAGTCAAGCCTAGTCGAAGAACAGTGCAAGGCCCAAAATGTCAAGTGAACGGTTAAAAGATCGCTACAAGTATTCACTGAGACATCTGGAGGAGAATAAAAAGCCTGACAGAGAAAAATACATATGGAAATAGGAAGCCCAAGAAACCAAGAAAAAGCCCAAAAATTACAGAGTCCCAAATCCTCAACTTGGCCGCGGAACCGCGGCCAAACCCAGCCTGGCACCGCGGTTCCGCGGCCATATAGAGCGCACGTCGGTGGATTTTTGGCGTGTCGGTGCGACGGTGCAGGTGTTGGGATTTTTAGGGGTCAAATCTGTAATTTCACATGTTCGAGAGTCTGTAACCCTAGTTTTTCATGTTTTCCTATAAATTGTATTCCCAGATCTGTAAAAACCTATGCCTCTTTTCAATCAATAAATTTCAGAATTTCTGGGAGTTATATTCAGATCTGTTCTATATCGTTTGGAGGGAGCCGTCAACCTAGTAAGGTAAATTATGTTTTTCTTCTTTTAATTAGTATGCATTATCATCCCCTAATAAGCGAGTAGTCTCCTCGCTTGTTAGGGTTAACCTTAGGGAAAGGGTTGAAAGATGAGATCTCTCACCCCTTTCAATGACACATTCACCTAATGAATTAGAACTCCATGCATACGCGCACAATCGCTCCCTACGGCACCCTACCCCTCGAGGTAACGGTGAACCGTAGTATAAAGGGCCGGTTCCGCGTGTTTTCCATGGGGGTTAGGGTAACTATCAACAAAGGAAGGATGCGAATCTAGAGGAAGAAACATCTTCCCAAAAGATTAGGACCCACTTTATTGGCAATTACCGTAACATCTAATAGATCTGAAAAAAGAAGGCATTGAAAGCGGTGAAGAAAAACGTTAATCTCCAAAACTTCCCCTAAGCCTAACCCTCGCAAGACTTTTAATTAGATTAATTAGAACCAGTTTTCATAGATTTTTATAAACCAACCAAACGACACATTGAATCAACTCGTTAAAGCACATAAAAGGAAATTACCCATCTCTGTGGATCGACCCGCACTCACCGGCTAGCTGCAAAGCGACGCCGTTTCTGATTGAGGTAAACTTATATTTTTGACACCAATCAAATGGCGCCATTGCCGGGGATGGCGTAATATTTCTTTTTGTGAATTTTCGGGTTGATATAAATTTTTAAAAAAAAATTATAAAAATCTGAAAATATTAAAAAATACAAAAATTATCAAATTTGATCTGTTTGAAGGGTGTATCTTTTGAATCTTGCAGGAACAGCGAAGAATTGAGGATCTGGAAATTTACAGAGGGCAAAAAAAAATTGGTAGATAAGAACAGAGAGGAATTGAAAGTACAGAACCACAGAATTTTTTCCAGAGCCTGATCCCCTCTTTCCACCGCGCTTCCGCGGCAAAGGTGGGCCCCAGACCGCGGATCCGCCGCACTCCCGCCACGTCAGCACATAAAAATTAGTTGGTTCGATCCCTCATTCTCCCCTCTGTAACCTACAATATATCCACTGTAAAAAATTTCTGCAAGGTTCTTTGCGCTAAAAATTTTTCCTCCCCCTTCTAAATAACAGATTTTCTGCAGGTTTCTTTGCGCCGTGCTAAAAATTGATTGCAAGTGAATTTTATTGTTTTGCATAATTTAATCGGACTTTAAGGGGCTAATTGACAAAACTCAGATTGGGTGGGGATTTCATCACCCTTCCCAGGACCCCAGAAAACACCTAAAGCATGTGCATTGACCACAATTAATTAAAAAAAGACTAGACTCAGACCTAAGGACATCGAGCTCAATAGGAAAAGGACTAGTATAGGCATCGACCGTTTATCCTAACCGACATTGCGGTGTCTAGGCTAGTGGTTATTAATTAGGCCCACTGTAGTGGTGCTTCCTTCCCATTTACCTGGCCGTACTTGTCCGTGAAGAGGCGGTTTGAGGTCCTATATCTAGCCCTAGTTAGGAGCTGTCTAGAAGACCTAGGCGACCCTAGATCTAGGCCTGATTGTGCATGTGTGGTTGATACATTTGTGTCACGAGTCCCTTTTCAAAAACTTCTTTGCAAAACTCTCACATAAATAAAAAAAAAAGGAAAATATTTTTCAAAACTTGCAACTTGTCGCTAAAGAAATCTTGCAGCTCACTTCCACTACTTCCCTCCATTGACGTTATCTTACCCCCACATTCTGTTTTTCTATTTTTTTCTGACTACACTACTCCTTTAGTGTATGTCACTTTGGACTAGGGATACTAACGCCCGATTAGTCCGTGTTTCGTTGGTACCGACCGACGAACCCTTCGACGAACCCTTCGTCGAAATTCCCTCCATTTCCTTACCTCCACCTTTAAATTCTTCTTTCGAAGGTATGTCGGGACACGACCCAAATAATACCTTACCGACGGGAATGATTCCACCTCCGTTAGGTGCGAATAACCCGAATCTTCCGCCTGTTGTAGCGCCCGCACGAGTCGCGCTCTAGGATCTCTTCTACCCCGTCCGTACTTCTTTACCTACATGTTTTTCACCCCCACCGGCAAATGGGGACAACTTTGAAATAAAACCACATTTCATCAATATGCTGCCAAAATTTCATGGTTTGGAATGTGAAGATGCATATATCTTTATCAATAAATTCCAAAACGTTTGCGCTATGATGAAAACGACCCAATTAAGTGATGACGCTATAAGGCTAAGGGTCATTCCTTTCACCTTATGTGACCTAGCCGAGAAGTGGCTATACAGCACCGCATCACATTCTATTAGAAATTGGGACGAGTTTGTAAGAGCTTCTCTGAAAAAGTTCTATCCTCATCACAAAACTGCTAGAATCCGAAATGAGATTATACAATTTTCACAGCTTCCTTCCGAACCATTTTGGAAGTGCTTCGAGAGATTTAAAGACCTACTCGTTCAATGCCCTCATCATGGGATCGAAAGTTGGCAACTTTGCCAAACATTATACGAGAGATTGAACGCAACAACGAAGCAGTTGCTAGAAACAATATGTCAAGGTCATTTTCTCTCCAAGTCTAGTGATGAAGCGTGGCAGTTTCTTGAGGACCTTAGTGAGCAAACAATTCAGTGGGAGAGTACCAAGACCACATCATCTTCTTCTGTTGGTCAATCTAGGGCAGGCATACATCAAATAGATATGTCGATTGCTATGAAGGCCGAGATGGCCTCACTTATGAAAAAGCTAAAAGCCATTGAGACCAAAATCTCATCGTCTTCTCCTGCCCCTGCTCTACCCACACGAACTGTTTGTGCTTGTTGTGCGAATCCATCGCATCTAACCGAAGAGTGTCCTTAAAATGCACCTATTCAAGGACAGGATCAAGTCAATGCTGCATTTCAGCAACGACAAAGAAATGATCCGTACTCTTCGACATACAATCCGGGGTGGCGGAGTCACCCGAATTTCGCTTGGAACCAAAATCAACAAGTCCAAGGAAATAATAATTTTCAAAGACCTCCTCCTCCACAACAACAACAAGCACCTTTACAAACTCAAAACCAGCAACCTTTCCAACAACAACCTTATACAAATCAAACGAACAATTTGGTTCAACCTAATGATGATAAGGTTATCTCGTTCGAGAAGAGTCTAGAAGCATTTCTCAAGCAATCTACAGAATCCGCAGCAAGATTTGAAAGTTATGTTCAATCTTTAATGAATAACAATGCCTCACACGATCAAAGTATCAAATCTATTGAGGCACAAATTGCACAATTAACTGCGGCGTTGAGCGAGAGAGAAAAGGGAAAGCTTCCATCTCAACCATTGCCAAATCCTGGTCACCCACAAAACGCATATCACAATCACAATGTAAATGCAGTGACCACGTTGAGATCCGGAAGAGTGTTGCAAAATAATGTGGGAACTAGCGATGACATCCCCGCCGGTGGTTCTTCTTCTTCTTCTTCTTCTTCTCCATCGTCACCTTCCCCTTCTTCATTTTCTTCACTTTCTTCTTCACTTTTTTCTTTAGAGCCTATTCTCCACCCTTCACACGGCTCTACTTCTTCTAGCTCTAACGGACCCATTTCTCACAACACGAACACATCTACACCGGGATCCGTTCCTAATCCACAGTCTACTCCACAGACATTTGACTCGACTAATTTTCAAAATGCACCATTTCCAAACAGGTTGAGTCCTAATAAACCAACTGCACAAGTGGAAAAGATTGTGGAGTTATTTAAGCAGGTTAGCATAAATATACCTCTCTTGGATGCAATCCAACAAGTCCCTTCATACGCGAAAATCTTAAAGGGCTTATGCACCTCAAAGAGAAAAGTATCTCAAGTACCCAAGAAAGTGCTAGTAGCTAGTGCAGTGAGCAATGCTATTAACCACCATCAAACCTTACCCCAAAAACGAAAGGACCCCGGCTGTCTTACGATTTCAATCACAATTGGGGATAAGAAAATTAATCGAGCACTTTTAGATCTTGGGTCTAGTGTTAACCTGATTCCCTACTCCGTGTACGAACAATTAGGGATTGGAGAGTTGAAACCCACTCGTTGCACTCTCCAAATGGCTGATCGATCAATCACCCATCCAAGGGGTCAACTAGAGGATGTGTTGATCAAAGTTGGGGAGTTCATATTCCCCGTTGATTTTATCGTTATGGATACACAACCTGTTGCTAACCCAAGAAACCAAATTCCGGTGATTCTCGGTCGACCATTATTGGCCACTTCCAATGCCGTAATAAATTGTCACAATGGCTCCATGACTCTATCCTTTGGGAAAATGTCTAGTGAGTTGAATATTTATAAGATGGGAAGTCTGCCCCCCGTACCAAAAACTAGTACACGAGAAGTTTGCTCTATTCATGAAATCACGCAGGAGGACTGCGAGCTTGAAAGATTTCTATTTGATGAAAATGGTTTTGACGCCACTAGTGCGTCCCTCCTTAAGCCTACCACCGTTGACACAACCGATATTGATTATGAATGTTTCACTTTCTCGGATGATGACGACTCACAGCCCGAATATGAGGCCTTTGAATTTTTGGATGAGTTAGTCGAGCCTTCCGAATCGGTTGTCTGCAGTGATTTCGAACCTGTGCTGGAGTCCTTTGAGTTCGAGGTAGATTCCGCAATGATTCTTTCGTCTCCGAAACTCAAACTCATGCCCTTGCCGTCTCACCTTAGATATGCTTACATAGGTGAGAATGAGACCTTTCTAATTATCATATCGGCCTCTCTAGCCTTCGAGCAAGAGAACGCCCTTTTAATGGTCTTACGAGATAGGCGGCAAGTTTTCGATTGGACTATGACGGACATCGAGGAGATAAGTTCCCTCATAATTGAGTATCATATACAATTGATGGATGATGCCGAGTCAATAGAGGACCCACAGGAACATCTTGGGGGTATTGTGGTGAGTCAACCTCCTTTAGAAGTTGAAACACCCCCATTTCTTTTAATAAGCTACGAGAATGCCAACACTCCACTGATTGCTGATCATTTACATTCTCGTTTTGATGCATCACCATCGCCTGTATATTTACCTCCACACCTCTCATACCACTACTTCTATCTTCCCCAATTCTTTGTGGATCGTTACAACGTATTCTTCTACCAGCCCATACTCTTTAATAATAAAATTTTCAACTGGTTGGTTTTGGTATATGCAAAGTTTGGCAGTAATGTCTAACATAGTTTAAATGAAGTTTGGGGGAGGGCCTTTTTGTATACAATAAACATTGTAAATAAATAAACAGGGGAATACCAACTTTTTGACCCTCTTGGTTTAGCATGACAGTGAGGACACTGTCAAGTTCAAGTTTGGGGGTATGCTCGGTACGTCTTCTTCCTTCGCATTCATTTGTATATATTTTTGCATTTGCATATTTATTTGAAAACCCATAAAAATTGAAAATTTTCAAAAATTATAAAAATTATTGTATTCAATATTGGCTAATTGACTTGAGTTTGACAAATAGGTTAACTGGCTGGGAACAACTAAATCTTAGACTTAGTAAATTAAAAACCCTAAAGATAACATTCCTTAAAGTTTAACGGTAGAAAGTATATGCATTGTAGTTTATTTAGAAATAGGCAAATTTTGGGTTCACTTCTTGGGCTAAGTCAAAACAAGGGAAGAGTATTGATGCTTTTATTAGAGTATAAGTTTGAAAAATAGTTCCTAGCTTAAATCCAGATTCTGAAAACGTATACCCTACAATTTGCACAATCACGAACCTTGAAACTTGGAATAGTAGAAGAGACCTTGAAATGCTCTTGTCTAAAGTCCTTGGTACGAAGAAAATATAAGGAAAAAAAAGTGAATAAAGAAAAAAAAATGGACACTGGTTTTTGTGATTACTTAAGGATGTAAAAAATTGAAAAATATTTAGCGAGGGTGCTTCATCACCTAGTGCCTTAGACCAACTGGTTTGGGACTCACTGCTAAAGCCTTGGGTGTTGCAAAACTAGGAAATACGCTTTAAAGTGCTAACGCATCTTGTAATCGGTTGTTGGTACCTCAAGAAGTATTAACGGTCGCATGAAGGATATGTAAGCAAATTTCATTTAAAAATTCACTAATTAATAAGTGCTTTGGACAATGGACGATAGTACGATTGCTTGATTTGAATTTCCAAGTGTATGGGTGATATTTAACACACGTGGGGGTATGTGATTGGAATTTAGATAAGAGAGAGGAATGAAGAATAGAACTTGTATCTTTAGTAGAGTTGATAGAAAATTCCTAAGTAGAGATGAAACCCTAGAAGGAAGACTTAAGAGATGCCGAAAGCTAAGTAGGTCTACATAACATATATAATCTTAAGTTAAATAATGAGGAAGCGTGAAGAATATGGGTGGATGATTTACAAGTAGAAGATAATAGAATTCCTTGTTAGAAGACCTAATTGGAGAACAAAAGTCAATGGGCCGAATTGATAGGATTTTGTGGGTGTAATCCGCTGAAAACCCTCAGGAGACAACACTCCTCCTACTGGGGACACCTAGAGGTTTAACGGCTTGTTGCCCATGCTCAGTGCAATCGTGTTTCCCTGCGAAAGTGTGGTTAGGATTTTAGTGAATAAAAAAATAAGTTTGCTCGAGGACGAGCAAAAGGTAAGTTTGGGGGTATTTGTTCAGACCATAATATTGCATTTTTCATTCCCCTATTTTTATCCATTTTATAAATAAACAGGTACTCTTGACGCACGTTTGTTACATGTTATAGGATACAGGGCTTGGAAGCGAATACAGTGAAAAAGACGAAAGCTGATACAGAAAAGAGACTTTTGACCAACAAGTAGACGGATCCTAGTCAAGCCTAGTCGAAGAACAGTGCAAGGTCCAAAATGTCAAGTGAACGGTTAAAAGATCGCTACAAGTATTCACTGAGACATCTAGAGGAGAATAAAAAGCCTAACAGAGAAAAATACATATGGAAATAGGAAGCCCAAGAAGCCAAGAAAAAGCCCAAAAATTACAGAGTCCCAAATCCTCAACTTGGCCGCGGAACCGCGGCCAAACCCAGCCTGGCGCCGCGGTTCCGCGGCCATATAGAGCGCACGTCGGTGGATTTTTGGCGTGTCGATGCGACGGTGCAGGTGTTGGGATTTTTAGGGGTCAAATCTGTAATTTCACATGTTCGAGAGTCTGTAACCCTAGTTTTTCATGTTTTCCTATAAATTGTATTCCCAGATCTGTAAAAACCTATGCCTCTTTTCAATCAATAAATTTCAGAATTTCTGGGAGTTATATTCAGATCTGTTCTATATCGTTTGGAGGGAGCCGTCAACCTAGTAAGGTAAATTATGTTTTTTCTTCTTTTAATTAGTATGCATTATCATCCCCTAATGAGCGAGTAGTCTCCTCGCTTGTTAGCGTTAGCCTTAGGGAAAGGGTTGAGAGATGAGATCTCTCACCCCTTTCAATGCCACATTCACCTAATGAATTAGAACTCCATGCATACGCGCACAATCGCTCCCTACGGCACCCTACCCCTCGAGGTAACGGTGAACCGTAGTATAAAGGGCCGGTTGCACGTGTTTTCCATGAGGGTTAGGGTAACTATCAACAAAGGAAGGATGCGAATATAGAGGAAGAAACATCTTCCCAAAAGATTCGGACCCACTTTATTGACAATTACCGTAACATCTAATAGATCTAAAAAAAGAAGGCATTGAAAGCGGTGAAGAAAAACGTTAATCTCCAAAACTTCCCCTAAGCCTAACCCTCGCAAGACTTTTAATTAGATTAATTAGATCCAGTTTTCATAGATTTTTATAAACCAACCAAACGACACTTTGAATCAACTCGTTAAAGCACATAAAAGGAAATTACCCATCTCTGTGGATCGACCCGCACTCACCGGCTAGCTGCAAAGCGACGCCGTTTCTGATTGCGGTAAACTTATATTTTTGACACCAATCAGTTAGCTCTTTCAAGTTCATTCTAGAAGGATTCTATTTTGTCTCGGTTAAGATATTATGGTTGATATTTATCCTTAACCTAACCAAACCCTAACTCTAGTTTATTCTCTACAAAGTTTTAGCCTCTCATCCTTGACCATGGTTCAATAATCAATCATATATTCTTTATTTCTATTCATCACAAAAGGATTATTCTTTCATTCTTCATCTTCTTCTCTCTTTGCTTTTTGAAAGAGAGAGCTCACTAGAAATTCCTTATGTGATGATTTATTGTGAGAAAGTGAAATAAAAAGAAAGCATAAATACTACTCCATCATTCTCATCTAATCTAGCCCATTAGATTAGGGTGTTCATCTCTTTAGAGTGAGAAAGCTTGGGTTATAGCAACTTCGACGTAGATCATCGGAGAATCGGAACACTTCAAGCTAGAATGGATCGTTCGAGTCATGGAGCCTCTCTTGAGTCCGGGAGATCGTGGATCGCGGCAAAGGGACTTCTACTCGGAGCTTGTGAAGCGAAGGAGCGGACTACAAAGGTTGTAATCCCTCACACTTAGCTTTAATGATGTTATCTTGCATGCTAAACCCTAATAATCTAGCAAAGATCGCGTCTTTGGGTTGTTCGGCACATGTAAAATTTTATTCGGGCATGTTTGACGCTTTATGAACCTTCACAAGTGTGCCTAGGAACCCTACAGTAGGGTGTAATGTCCTTCCATTTGGATGACATACACAGAGTAGGAAGTGATATTCCTATACTACGATCGGTTATACTTTGGTTGTCACACAGTAGTTTCTCCACATGGGACTTGGATATAATATCAAGACATTCTGGTTACTAGATCTATAGATCTAGATTTGGGTGGTTTCCCAATCAGGGTACTTAGACAGCATTCTAAGAGTTTTTAGAATGGACGACTCCAGGCACGGTAGTGTACCTGCAGGTGATGGAGTCACCCTCTCTAAAGGTGTCTTACAGACTAAAGTGGAGAGGAATGTGCAAGATTGGCAGATCACTTGCTTAGGCAATTGAGTCAATCATGACATGTCAAGTACCACACCAGATGTTGTTTTTGCAGAAGATGCAAGAAGTTGACATTAATCCAATCCTGGAGAAACAATCGGAAGCAGTTTTAGAACATAAATGAATGTTCTAGGGATATGATAATGACAGCCTCATTCGGGAGACAGTTATCATTCCAGGCTTCCAAGGTGATCTGGATGACAGAGAGTTGTCAGAGTTATAGTTTTCCCTCTGCCGAGGGGCAGTATTTTGGACAGGTGGTCCAAGGGGATACTGAGGGAGGCATGACGCAGGATACTGATTAAGTTCAGTTGACGATACAGTCTAAGAAGTTTGGATTTGGAGTTCATTTATGAGATAGGTCTCATCAGACATCCAGACACATTCTAAGACAGGTATTGCTCATTTCGGGAGATGGCTTTCTCCGCGAACATGAGATATAGAGAGACATAGAAAGAAACATCACAGCGGATCCACTCACTGAGGCTATTCCTCTAACGCAATAATTTCGCAAACGAGCTTTGTGAGACTGACTAGTAGGGGAGTTGGGTGTTCGATATCACACGGGCTGTGAGTATGCGACATCGCAATAATTAGCCTTGAGTGCAAATAGGAGATTGTTGGAGATAGTGCCCTCAGAGTAAATTATTGGATCACAGGCACGTGATTGCAATGATTGAGGGAGGACCTATTCCGGTAGGACATTCTTACTCAAGATGATAGTATGCTATCTGGTTTATCTTTATCATCGTGTACTGCTTTAGGTGACCTGATAGGTCGCTATTACACGTTGATAGAGCCCCTAGGATTCTTGCTTGACTGCCGGCAGTATGAGGGCGATCAAATACTTGGGAGCTGGTAGTCTATAAGCACATCCTTAAAAGGTCCCTAGTCGTGGGAGTTTCGAGACAGGGCATCGATACTCCAGAGTAGACTAGTGTATATAGTCGAGACCCCGACGAGGGGCGGTGGCCGGTCTCATAAGCCACTGGTGTCAGTTTTTTCACCTAAAATGTATACAGGTGCTCATTTGGTTATGAGTACACTGGACAGGACTCGCCGGGAACATGCTAGTTGGTCTTATACCTGACGTCAGATGGCAGTTCCCTGGTGACATGTGTACAGGTTAGTTCATCGACCTGAGGATCGTCATTTGTCTCGTGTGAGTTCCCACTATACTTTGATTACTACCCTACCACGCTCAAAGGAGACGTGCAAACAGGTTTTAGTTGGGTACAGTCCCGAGCCACATGGAGGCAGTGAGCGGATCTTCAGGGGTTCGTCTCTCCCGGTATTGGGGGTGAGGTTGCGCTGTGTCTAGGAGAGCCATTACACAAAGCCCTCGGCCGAGGCAGGAGATTTACTGGTAGGTATTCCAGTAGTATCTCAGGGTGTTCTGGGCTACACTCCGACCCGATTTGTACCGCTTTTGGGGGTCTGACTTTTACCAACCCTCTAGGCCCGCCATGCGATACTCATAGAAGAACGGACCGAACTGTACGGATATTGTCACTGACAGGCTCAGTAGGGTGTCAGGATGAGTTCGCTCATCAACGTCCCTTTTGGTCAATAGCTGGTAGCCCGTCACGTATGGATAATACCTCTGACGTGCTAGTGGTTAAATCCACAACCAAGGTGTTGACGAGTCTTTAGAGTCCCCCACAAACCAGTTTCTCAAGTTTCGGACGAAACGCTGTAGAGGCCGTATGGAGATATGGCAGGGTTCGATCAGATACGTGCGGTATTGCACGAATCATGATCGGACGGATAATACTAGCAGGCTTTGGTTTAAGCCGGATCTTAGTGTTGTACAATGTAGATTTTGTCTCATTGCATTTGTATTCGGTCGGAATACAAATGCGGGTATGTATATACAGTGGCGGGGTTTTCCTTTAATTTATTACAGGATCAGTTTTCCGAAGTTGCCAGTTTGTTTTCCGTTTCGGCCATTTTCCTTTGTATCTTTTCTTGGCAGAAATTTGGTGGAGGAGGGCTTATTTGCATTTGTGCAAATAAGAATTTGTGGAGGGTGTTTTTTGCATCTTGTTGTTTCATGATGATTCTACCACCCTTGACTTTCCTTTGTTCATGATGGTTCATGATAGCTTGACTTTGTGATGAGATGATGAGGTTGGTGGAGTGTTGGTTTTGTCTTGTGATCATTTTTTTACATCATCACCTTTTCTCTCTCTTGGATTATGAGAGACTCTCATTCTTTTGATACTCACTCCCTTTCTTATATTCTATCTCCTCCTATTCTCTCTTGCCAAGGCCGGCCATCATAGAGGGAGGGGCTGCCCATTATTTTGCAGTGGGAATTTTTGCTCTTTTGATGCTACAAAATTCCCAAGTTCATCCACAAAAGCTTACATCTCAATCCTCCACCAAAGGCAACTTCAAGTAACTCCAAATGAGGCATAGAGCACTACACGTATTCTACAGCAAACCTTGGGCACGTCGGCTCGCCAACTTCGTGCCCGAGTTGCCTCGTTCCAGAGGTGGGAGCCCGTAAAAGAAGCCGGCGACGTGGTGCCCTTCCGGCGACTTGGTGGAGACCGGAGATTCCGCGGAGAGATCGGGACGACGACGAGAAGACCGAAGGACACGGATCGCTCGGTATATCTCTCTACGCCTTCTTGTTAGCTAGGACTAGATTAATGGCACGATCCGGGTATATAGTGCGCGGTGGTGCCGGTTCAAAAGTTAAAGAAAAGTATCCCTTCCGCATTCCGGCGTCGGATTGACAGCCGGGGCGTCGCCGTGCACTTACATCTCCGCCGATCTAGCAAGGTTCCTCACCAACCTGAGAGATACTACGGTTTCTTTATGACAGTGGGAGCGAGGATTGCATCATGAGATGATGACCTAACTAGTTTCGAGCTGGCCATCAGGAGTGGGACTCTGTAAGAATGGCTGGATGCTTATCGATCTGAGATGGAATCCTTATACACCAACAAAGTATGGACTTTGGTTGCTTGATCTGAAGGGTTAAATCCCCATCAGGAGCAAGTATATCTTGAGAAGATTACTTGGTGTACATGGAAAAGTTAAGACTTTCAAAGCTAGACTTGTTAAAGGTTTGCATCATAGACCAGTTGTGGCTAATGATGAAACCTTTTTCGAGGCCTATGCTTAAGTCCATCCAGATCCTACTTGCCACGGCTACATACCATGACTACGATATCTGGTGGTTGGGTGTCATAACTGCTTTTCTAAATGATATTTTAGAAGAGAGAGTCTGTAAGTACACAGTCAGAGGGCTTCGTAGACAGTGGGAGCAGCAGAAACGCGTGCAAGATGTTTTATGTGATAAAGCAGGTATCACGGAGTTGGAACCTCTGTTTTGATGTGTTAGTCAAAGAGTTTGACATCATCAAAATGGTAGATGAACCTTGTATATACAAAAAGGTAGTAGAGTGTATGGTGGAGATCCTCGTAGAGTACGTGGATGACATACTCTTGATAGGGAAGGAGTTTCCTATGCTACGCTAAGTCAATCTCCGCTTATCACAAGGATTATCCATATAGGATCAAAGTGATACCTTCTAAATCCTGAGTTATGATCTATGAGATAGATCTAATTGTATGTTAGCATCCTCACTAGCTGTAGTGGGATGGTATCAATTAATCCTGGGGAGAATCACTGGAAAGGTTCCAGGGTGATAAGGACGACTGAATGTCAGTCGCGGGCATTGTCTATACCCTCAGTAAAGGGACGGTATGTTGGAAGAGTTCCAAGCTACATACCGTGGCATACTAGATGATAAAGGCAAGATACATCGTTACCAAAGATACTACCAAAGTCTGGGTGTATATTAGTTCATGAGATGAACTTCGTTCCTACCATTGTGAGATAATGGAGTTGTGGCTTATGCCCAGGAACGCCCGTGCCATTAGTGATCCAGACATATTCTGAGACAGTGTCACCTGATCATGGAGATGGTTGATCTCCAGGGGATCGAGGTCAGGAGAGTTGACTCAGAGGACAACACGGCGGATCCACTCACAAAGGCCTTTTCCCAGAGAGAGACTATTATGGGATGGTTGAGTATGAGATACTACAACCACTGGTATCAGATGACCTTAGTGCAAGTAGGAGATTGTTAATTATATGTATGCCCTAGAGGCCATTACTATACATAAGATATATATTGTAGTGGATGCTTGGACATATATAGGGATGACTTTCTTGCTCGACATGATAGTATGCTATCTGATTGCTCTTTACCTTAACGTATATACTGATTGTCTCTCTGTTACATGTTGGTAAAGCCCTTAGAATGTGTGCTTAACTACCTGGACTATGATGCAGATCATACTAGTGGGGGCATGGTAGTCCATAAGTACATCCTTCAAGGTCCCTAGTCGTGGGTGTATCGAGACGGGGCATCGATATACCAGAGTAGACTAGCGTATACCTTCTCGACCCATACAGATGGGCGATGGATGATCTCATATCCATTGGTGTTTGACATCAGAGATGATATACGGGTGCTCAGTGGAGACTGGGTACACTGGACGGACTCGCCGAGAACTCCCAGATGGTATTATACCATACGTCAGATGGCAGTTCTCAGGTGACACTGGTACAGGTTAGTCTGTAGACCTGAGATCGTCATAGAGTCTAGTGTGATTCCTACTGTGTTTTGATTTGCACCTTACCATGTCCAAGAGGGCGTGCAAAACGGTGGTTTTTGGGTACAGTCCCGAGTCACATGGAGGCAATGAGCGATAGGAAGGGTTTCGTCTCTCCCGGTATTGGGGGTTGATGTTGCGCTATGCTCGATTGGCCATAACAGGGAAGTCCCTGGCCAGGGCTGGTTTAGAGATATACTGGTAAGTGTTACCAGTAGTTTCTCGACCCGTTATGCGCCTCATATCGGCATGACTTATCGGTTATTGGGGTCTGACGTTTACCACCCCTAGACTTGATATGCGACATATCAGACGAGGAGACCGGACTGTACGGTAGTGCCACTGTCAGGCTTTTACAGGAGTTAGAGTGGGCTTGCTTGATGATCTTCTGATCCCTCAATACCCTGGTAGCCGTTACGTCCAGCTAGTACCGCTGACGGCTTGTGGGTGCTTGATATGATCATCACCTACTGCCGGCGTATTGACGAGTCTTTAGAGTCCTACATAGAGGTTGTACTGGTTCAGGCAAAACGAGATAGGAGCGCATATGTGATATGTACGGGACCGAGAATAATGCGTGTATGTGATACCGTATTCTATTCTCGCGATGTTTGTATCGAATGGTTGTATGCAATATAACCTAGTTATCGAATCAAGGATTGATTCAATAAGTCGATACATTGATATTAGTCGGTTATATGCGATATGACCGGATCGTTAAATCAAGTGTTGATTTAATGATTTAATGTATAATTATATATTTGATATATTATTTTACATTAACTAGTATTGGTTCACTTTAGGGTTTTTCTCACATGAGCACAACTTTAATGTATATATGATATATATTAAAATTGTGTTTTCATTTTGTATCATGTTTGATGATACACTAAACATGGGTGTGCAAGACATACACCATTCTATTCTAAATGATGGTTTATATTTATTTAAAGTAATTACAAATTAGTGGAATTTCTTTCATAAGCATGAAGCTTGTAGAAGCTTGTGGTTGCTTTGAAAAAGTCCAATAGTTTTGTTTTACTTTAGATTTTGTTGACCTAACCATTTAGACTTAGCCATGGTTATTGTTAGTTATATGTATGCCCTAGAGGCCATTACTATACATAGGATGTATATTGTAGTGGATGCTTGGACATATATAGGGAGGACTTTCTTGCTCGACATGATAGTATGCTATCTGATTGCTCTTTACCTTAACGTGTACACTGATTGTCTCTCTGTTACATGTTGGTAAAGCCCTTAGGATGTGTACTTGACTACCTGGACTATGATGCGGATAATACTAGTGGGGGCATGGTAGTCCATAAGTACATCCTTCAAGGTCCCTAGTCGTGGGTGTATCGAGACGGGGCATCGATATACCAGAGTAGACTAGCGTATACCTTCTCGACCCATACAGATGGGCGATGGATGATCTCATATCCATTAGTGTTTGACATCAGAGATGATATACGGGTGCTCAGTGGAGACTGGGTACACTGGACGGACTCGCCGAGAACTCCCAGATGGTATTATACCTTACGTCAGATGGCAGTTCTCTGGTGACGCTGGTACAGAGTAGTCTGTTGACCCGAGATCGTCATAGAGTCTTATGTGATTCCCACTGTGCTTTGATTTCCACCTTACCACGTCCAAGAGGGCGTGCAAAGCGATGGTTTTTGGGTACACTCCCGAATCAAATGGAGACAATGAGCGATAGGAGGGGATTCGTCTCTCCCGGTATAGGAAGTTGATGTTGCGCTGCGTTCGATTGGCTATAACCGGAAATCCCTGGCCAGGGTTGCTGAGATTTATTGGTAAGTGTTACCAGTAGTTTCTCGAACTGTTATAGACCTCATATCGACACGACTTATCGAGCTATTGGGGTCTGACGTTTACCACCCTTAGGCGAGATATGCGACATATCAGATGACGAGACCGGACTGTAGGGTAAGTGTTTCTAGTTGGATTCACAGGAGTGTGAGCGGGCTTGCTCGTCGATCTTCTGATCGCTCAATACCCGGGTGGCCGTTACGTTTAGCAGACCGCTTGCAGCTTGTGGGTGTTTGATATGATCATCACCTGTTGCCGGCGTATTGACGAGTCTTTAGAATCCTACACAGAGGTTTCCTGGCTCAAGCGAAACGAAATAGGAGCGCATATGAGATATGTGCGGGACCGAGAATAATACCAGTATGTGATACTGTATTCTATTCTCGCGATTTGTATCATTGGACGGTTATATATGATATAGCCGGGATACCGAATCAAGTGTTGATTCGATACATTGATACACTTGATATTAGTCGGTTATATGCGATATGACCGGATCATTAAATCAAGTGTTGATTTAATGATTTAATGTATAATTATATATTTGATATATTACTTTGTATTAGCTAGTATTGGTTCACTTAAGATGGATTTTCTCACTTGAAGTGCACATTGTATATGTGATATACTTTTATGCAGTTGTTTGTATCATGTTTGATGATACATGCAAAATTGGGTGTGTATGATTAAATCATGATTAGGTTAATGGTTAGGGTTTTGATTTACTTATTTATTTATTCTTTTTCTTTATTTATTTTGGCAAGAATAAAATGGTGGCTAACTTTGTTTCTTTCTTGAAACTTCATGAAGCTTTGACCATTTTGTTTCTTAGCCTTAACCTAACCCTAGTTTATTCTCTATACTTAACCATGGTTGCTATATGATAAGAATCACTTTGTTTTCTATTTTCAATATTCTTATCATATTCTTTTTCTTCTTCTTCTTCTTCAACAAGAAGAAAGCTTGTTACCATTAATGGCAACATGAGAAAAAGAGTGAGAAATCCAATTCTAAAGTGAACCCACTTCCTATTTCTTCATCCTCTACCACTTGCCAAGTAGTATAGGGTGTTTTCTTCACAAGTTTCATCACTTGGTGAAGTTGGAGCTTGATCTTGAGTTGCCTCGACGTAGATCATCTTCGGCATCGAAGTCGACGACCTAGCCCGATCATTTCTCCGACGAAACCATCGCCAGAGTCCGGATTCCGATAGGTACAGCGGAGGGACGTCATCATGGAGCCTAGGAAGTGGAGGACCGGATCTACAAAGGTTGTATTTCCGTTCACTCTTAGTTAAGTTGTTAACTAGTTGCATGTTTCTCCTTAAACTCTAGTCAACGATCCGTATTAGGGTTTGTAGGCACATCAAAAATTTGAATTTAGCATGGTTGATGCCTTGTAAGACCTCATTAGTGTGCCTAGGAACCCTACAGTTATGTCTCACCATGAGTTAGTATATGATACTCACTCACCATGGTTAGTTTTCTCACTTGATCATTATCCTCTTCTCTTTCCTTTTGGAGATCATCTTCTTCTTGATTCATAAAGGAAAAAGCTTGCTAGGGTTTGATCTTAAGTGAGAAATATTGTGAGAAATAAATCAAAGAGTACCCATTTCCTATCTCACCATCCTCTAGTAGACTAGCACCTTAGTTTAGGTTGTGTGCTTCACTAATTCTATGGTTAGTGAGGTAGAAGCTTGAGTCCGTATTCCCTCGACGTGGATCATCTTCGGCATCGAAGACTTCAAGCGATCCCATTGCAATTTCTCATGGAGCCGTCCGAGAGTCTGGAAATTGGATGATCGCAGCGAAGGGACTACATCAAGGAGCTTAAGAAGTGAATGACCGATCTACAAGGTTGTATTTCATATTCACTTAGGGTTAAAGTGTTTAGCTTGCATAGTTTTCGCCTAATCTCTAATTAACGATTTAGCTTAGGGTTGTTCGGCACCTAAAATTTTTAATCTGGCATGGTCGATTGTCACGACCCGAAAGAGCACGTGACTGGCCCTTGAACCATATGAAGTCTATAGGACTCCATCTGATCCAAGTAAGCCAAAATCCCAGAAATCTAAAACCATTTTTAAGAATAAGTAAAGAAACTGGCTTAAAGAAGTGAAGAAAAACATGTTTGAAATCAAGGTTTTGAAATAACTAAGCCGAATGTACGTTTTGAAAACAGTAAAGTCTTTTCTAAAAATTTCGGCAGAGTCTCTTTTGTAAAACTGGCCCCGAATGGGGTACAACAAGGATAACAATATATGCAATGATAAAAGGCATCCCCAAGCGGGAGCTAGCTCTTCGTCAATTGACGGCCACAACCACACAAGCAATAATAATATACAACGCCGAATGGCGAGGATCAAACTCAAAAGAAAGCTCCAAAAGCAAGAAAACCGCAATACTACTAAGCGCGACTCTAAGGTCAAATAATACATCACTAATGTCTAAGTCTGAAACAATATACAAGTTTTGGTTGATGGAAATTCTAGATACAATGGATAAAATAAATACAATGGTGGCTCTTGATGCAAAAGAATCCACCTACCAAAAGCAATCCACCCGTAAGGAAGCAGTGTGCCAGAAATGCCACAATGGAACCTGTACGGCAAAACCTGCAAGAACTGTGGCACAACGGGGGTGAGTTGCCAACTCGTGAATAGAAATATCTACAAGCAGAAACCGAATGCAAGACATAAACCTAGGTCAACAATCAGTAATATAACCACAAGAGTACATCTGAAGTATGATAAGGTGGCTAGGTAACATCTAAACATGTATGTAGTGCCAGGTACTCAGGTAATAACATGTCATCAGCATAAGGTATGTCTGCATGAGGTAAAAATGATGAAGTATCAATACACATATATTAGCGTCCCATACCACTAATATTGGTGTAAGGGTATATATAACAGCGCCCTCATGCCCTGTTATATATACAAGTGAAGTGTAATCAAGGTAAATCCAGTCTGTATGATCTATATCTGTACATACGTGGAATCCGTCCACCCGTCACCCAATGACAATAAGCATCATGTATGCAAGTATGAGGATATAAACAATATCATGGAAAACATCATGAAAACCCGTGCCTAGCATCGACACGTAAATCCTCATCCATCGGGCTCCGTCAGTCCGGATCGGCCCGCGGGCTATGTCTGCGGAATCGGCCCTCGGCCCCGGCAGTACGCCCATCTCTCAACTCCGGTCGGTATCCTCCAGATATCCGCCGAGCTCAAATACAATCACCGGTAGAACTCGCCCGCCTCCAGGCTCAATCGGCAAAACCCATCGATCATCTTGCCGAGGGGAACCATACCGGGCCCACCACGAACCCGCAAACGGATCATCCACTCCTCGAATCGGGTTTCAAGCACACGTCTCAGCACCGAGAAAACGCGTGGTGGACGCACCAAATATCATATCACAAGGTACCGGGTTTTTCAAAATAGTGCATCTTTTCTTAAATAATCCCACGGTCCTCAAAACCAGAATCACATGAAAATCCAACACCAAGAAGTAAATCCAATGCGATGTGCTATGCAATCAATCCATGATGTATGCGACATGTAAAGAAAGGTAATCGTATCAAAAATCATGCAACATGGAATAGTAATGTGCATATGTCGAGAGAAACCGCTCCTTTAGAATGAATCAGTTTTAAGAATATCTTGCGGTCCGCAAATCTCTAATCAAGTCAGAATCATCTATGTTTGTGTACAGGTATAAGTGTACGATATGCCAAGCAAGAATCATATCATGAATGCAACAGTACTACAGTGTAGTGGCATGGCAATTATCGATGATGAAGTGTGTGAGCCGGCAATTAGTGTACGTGGAACATACGCATCATCGATAATGGTGCTGGTGTCCTAACAGCATGATAACAGTAGCAATAACATATGCAAGCAATGCGAATAGCATGAAAATGCGGAAATCAAATAATCAACATCACAGTGAAGAATCTACTATGCAACTACAGATCTAAGAATCAAGTCAAATGGGAGAGGTATGGAAACCACCTAAATCTGAGTCGATAAATATACAGATATATAGTCGGTGATCCCGCCTCAGTAATATATCGTAGGACATCCTCGAGTTATGAGTGCGGATCTATCATCAATATCGGCTCGCACGGTAAATCATCGTACGGCATCCCAATAGCTGGGTACGGGTCAACATCACACTATCTCATCACATAACAGGTATCACTATCATCAGATCAAATAATCTGGGGTACTACTCTATGTCTAGTACAAATCGATACCATCAATAAGTATGAATGCGGAGGTAAACACACATCCCAAGCCCGCAAGAATCACAAGTCATATTCCAAATATGAATCATATCAAATCACCGATCTGGCGGCACAAGGCCCAATATGATCGACTCACCACCAATGTCGTCCAATATCATCCACAAGGTGCAAGTATAAGGAACATACAAGTGTAAGCGTGTGGGTGTACATCTATCCTAGGGCTCGCAACTAGGAACTACGCTAGTTACTTCTACCCCTAACTAACCATATCACACTATAACTAACATATAAATACACTACATAGTATACTAATTACGGACTGCGGGGGTGCTATACGCCATCCACCCGACTTCCCCCTGTAGATATAATCTACTCACCTTGCGTCTCATTTGCGGACGTCACCACGCATTTGCTTGTCATCCCGAAGTCTTCATGGGTACCTACATCAAAGTATCGTATATGCGTATTAAAACCAAATCCAAGCTAAAACGGCACATGAAATCCAAAACGATACGATAAGGGGTCTATAGGTTAAAACCCATGGCACGCCTTCAAAACCATCAACACATCCTCTATATCATCGTATAAACGCCAAATAGTCGAGGCAAAACACAATCCACAATTGCAGAATCAAAAATACGGAATACGGAAACACGAATCCAAAACAGCAACTTAGGAAATATGTCCCAGATTCCACCCTAGGTCACTTTATACAAATCTATATATACCAGGGGTCTAACATAAACATGTAGGAGCTACAGAACAAACAGGAGGCAAAATGGTGGGACCCAGGCCGCAATTTGCGGCCAATTGGGATTAATTGGCGGCCGGGTAAGGGAGTTAGGGGCTGGGGTCTTGGTGGTAGCTTCCTGGGTGCCTGCACATACCACTGTCCAATCAATTTTATTTTAGGATGTCCCGGGTGATAGCAGATCCTAATTAACCTTCACAGATTTCACAAATTTTCCGATATCGGTTTCTAAAATCTGTATTCTGGTTTAAGCTTCAGGTTTTGGGTTCCAATTCATACACTAGGGTGATGGTATAACCTCTACTGACCTCAATTTCATATTACAACCCATAATTCATCACAACCCTAACTAGGTTATCCACAAGTCCACAATATCAAACAATATCGGTTCAATAACAACATTGGGGTATAGGGAATGCTAGAATTAAGCTAATGATCCAGAAATTACCTCATTTGGCAACTCAAGAAAATTCTTGAGTTGCCCCTAGTGGCCAAAATCCTTACTTCTTTAGCTCCAAGTGTAGATCTAGGGATTGTGCACATTTTTAATGAAATGGATGTGTGGTTTTGGTGTAGTTTTTGAGATGATTTGAGGGTTTGAAGGTGGAGGAAGGGGGAGGAAGCAGCAGCTGCAGCCATGGGCTGAAGAGGGAGAGAGATGTGTGAGGGGATGAAGGAAAATGGCTAAGCGTTCAAGTCAAATGAAGCCCATACCTCTCTCTCTCTCACCCACTACCAATTCTTTATTCTTTTCTCTTTTCTTTTCCTTTTAAAAACCCTTCTCACTTAAATAGTAACCCAAAACAAACCATGGCAATAAAAATGTAACACAAGTGTGAAAAAGTGATATGTGCATGTTTTGCACAAAATTGCCAAAAATCCGATTAGCGATTTTTAATCGCGATTAGCACTAATTAAGCATATAACTAATCAATTAAACTTAGAAATGGCATAATTCTTTAATTTACCCTATTTTAGAATTTTCCATAATTTTTCTAACATTTTTCCTATTTATTTGTATTTAATAACACCAAAATATTAAAATATTCAATAAAATAATATTAAATTATAAAAATTCCCAAAATTATTATTTTATTATTTTGAAACGTTACAATCTACCCCCCTTAAAGAAATTCGGTCCCCGAATTTAAATTTAAACCCCCAAATACAAAAACATTTCCGTAAAAATCCAATTTGTCGGGGTTCCGAAACATCAAAACATAGTGAATATCATCAAAGGGTACTGCTCTCCTAAAAATCAATCCACAAAATGTATATATAAGAATATCCTATGCGTCTGGTGCGCAAGGAATCAAAATCCATATGTGTGTCATACAGGTGCCCAAAACAACATCTAGGTGCAACGGGTGTGCACGAAATATCTGTCATAGGCAACGTGTGTACCTGACAGCAACCAAATCAGGTGCATGTAACATGCACGAAGAATCCCGATTTAGTGCATCTGGCGTGCACCAAAACCGTATATCAAAACACTAAAGGTGCATGAAAACTATGCCGGAAGTGTAAATCAAATCACTGCATAAGATAGGCATGAAATCTCAATTAATATCTCAAACGTAGTAACTATGCGCAAAAACATAAATATCCAGTGGGTGCATGAAACAAATATCATGAAACTCAGTCATCAAAACTAAATCATGCAAACAGAACGCCCAAAATACCGAAATCCAAAACGACGGATACGTGATAATCGAATCACAAAATCACAAATCATAAATACCGTCGTCGGTAGTTCCTCCTTCGAGGTCGAGAAGGAGTCGGTGCATCCAATGCTAGTAGCGCAAGATATCTACTTGCCTCTTGCTCACGGTCTGGCATCCTCTGACTCTGGGTCTTTATCTTCTTTGTGGATTACCAATCTCACAATCAATCGGCTCATCGGCCCTGTCAGATGTGCTAACGGGGACGATTCCGTTCTGGCACTTCTCTGGGTCATCTCTCGATCAACTCTCGCGACCACTCGTAAAGCAGCATGTCACTGGCGTCGGCCTCTGGCTCTCTGAATGCACATCATATATCTGATCCTGGGTGCAAACATCATTGCAGCAATGTCCTGGAAGGAATCCTGCTCAAGGTCTCTTCCAATCTTGCCTAAGCCGAACTGTACGGAGGCTAGCTCTCTTGCATAATCTTTTCTCACTCGATAGACATCTGTGTCCTCAGCACAACATTTCTCGAAAACTGGTAGCATCCCAACGCCTCTGTAAGCATATCTGACCTCTGGTCTCGACGGAAAGTAATGACAGCTCGCCAGTGTCTCGCACGAACCTCTGGTTCCACTTGTCTCTATCGTCGTCCACTATGACGTCACGCCATACTATCTACGCACTGCACTGTTTCTCGGCCACGGTCAATCCGAAATCTCTCACACGGACTCGAAATCACGTACTCTGTAGTTTCATCATTCTGTACAAGATGTCTGGCCAAACAGGTCCTCGGGAACGCGTCCCCACCATCAGAGGAATACTCAATACTCGTCCGTCCTTGATCAATTCGCAACACAATCTGGGTAAGTTCCTTTATCCGAACCTCATCAACTACCTCGTCGACGATGCCGAACTCTGGCCTGCTGGGTGTGCGCAACACGACCACTCCTGGGTCTAGGTCTTCTCGTATCGTTTTCCAGAAAGGTCCTGTCGAGGTCTCTCTCTCAAATCTCATTCTTGCCGAAATGCCCGGAAGTCATCATCCACTGCTGAAACTAATTCTTATTCCGGAACGGCTGCATACCTATCGCGCTTCTTTCTGGAAAATATATCCATATACCACGCCTCTGGGTGCGTATCACATCTCTGATATTAGCGGAGTGGGGCGTCATCTCGTCGAAATATCTTGCGAACTCTTTCTGCACTCTGCTTCAATGTCGACTGATCCGGACTCGTCTCAACATGGCTGCATGGATTGTGCTCCAACGGCTATCCTCGTATCTGGAGTATCCCAAGCAATGCATCCCATCACATGATATCCGAATGATGTCGAATCATCCGATCGACTCGTCAGAACCTCATAATCCCCCAAGAGATCAACATCATGGGTACAGTTTAATAGTATCGAGTATATGCCACAGCGTCGGTGGTCCAGCCGTAGAAGGGCAAACCCAAGCCTCACTAATGGCGCCGCGGAACTGCCGCAAACCCTAAGGTTTAAAGGCTTTCGCACGGTCATTAAGTCGAGTTAGGGTTTCATTCTTTTAGAGGGTCCATAGAATCACCTGCATGTCTTTCCGTATACTTTAAACTTGGAAAAAGGGCTTCTGACATTCGATCGTCTCTATCGACTCTCAACAAATCTGCGTGAAGTCGCCTCTAGCTGGAAACAATCTATCTGATGACCTCGCATCGGTAAACGAACGAACCACATGTCCTAGTCATTAGCCCTCAGGTGACTAGCGACCGTCCATCATATCTCTAAGTATATGCTCATGCTGCAGTAGCTCCAACCATCTGGGCGATATTTCGTCATTGCAGCAGCAACTGGCTCATTCGCCTGTACGCCGAACAGTGCCTCAATCCTCCAGGAAAGGCAATACATTGGCGATTCCCTCTAAATCGGTCTGCTCTAGATCTGAGTAAGACTCTCTACACTGGAACCTTCAACTCAACTGGGCCCGCTCCGACGCAAAAATCGGACGAATCACCCTCGTCTCTCAAATCGGGTAGACTAGCTATCATCTGTCTCATATCTGCCTGAAAGCTCCGGCAATCTCAGCTCGTAAGCTACGGAAGCGACATCCTGTCAATCTCAGCAACAGCTGGTCCATCTGTCTGCACGGTAGGCGACATCATAATCTCTGAGGTATGCTGTACATCAATAGTCCTCTCTCAACTGGCAGCTCTAACAATGACCCGATCATCCGGTGCAAGACCAAGCACTCGCCTCCACTAGAGGTCACAATCAACAATACCAACTCGAGACGTTCCCATGTCACCAGAAAACACAATGGTCAGCCCTCGTACCAGACGAGCTCACACTGACCGTAACCCTAGCAGCAGCCCAAACTGCGCTCAACATGGCGACAGGAACCTCAATCGAGTATCGAAGAGAGCAGATCAATGGCAAGAAAGAAAACAACAGATCCAGAGTGGATACATGATCATAAGAAGGAACAGCATCAATAAAGGTATGATCATGAAACTAATAGAATCGGGGATCTCAAATGGATGTATAATCATGGATATGAAGAGAATCACTGATCTCGAAAATATGTACACCCTCCTTAGGCTTGACTTTACGGAACTTAGACTTGGTCGAGGGGGTATTAGACCCGAACTTTCGTCGCGTAGGATGACCCTTGGTTGATGGAATAGGTGACTAAAGTAGAGTGACGTACCGTGGGTATGTTCCGGGGCATACATACGACACGTCACTCCGTATATATATAAACGCCCTAGGCTCCACATAGTCAAACTTAGACTCGAACCAAGGTCAACCTAGCGCTTTGATACCAACTTTGTCATGACCCGAAAGAGCACGTGACTGGCCCTTGAACCATATGAAGTCTATAGGACTCCATCTGATCCAAGTAAGCCAAAATCCCAGAAATCTAAAACCATTTTTAAGAATAAGTAAAGAAACTGGCTTAAAGAAGTGAAGAAAAACATGTTTGAAATCAAGGTTTTGAAATAACTAAGCCGAATGTACGTTTTGAAAACAGTAGAGTCTTTTCTAAAAATTTCGGCAGAATCTCTTTTGTAAAACTGGCCCCGAATGGGGTACAACAAGGATAACAATATATGCAATGATAAAAGGCATCCCCAAGCGGGAGCTAGCTCTTCGTCAATTGACGGCCACAACCACACAAGCAATAATAATATACAACGCCGAATGGCGAGGATCAAACTCAAAAGAAAGCTCCAAAAGCAAGAAAACCGCAATACTACTAAGCGCGAATGTACGTTTTGAAAACAGTAGAGTCTTTTCTAAAAATTTCGGCAGAATCTCTTTTGTAAAACTGGCCCCGAATGGGGTACAACAAGGATAACAATATATGCAATGATAAAAGGCATCCCCAAGCGGGAGCTAGCTCTTCGTCAATTGACGGCCACAACCACACAAGCAATAATAATATACAACGCCGAATGGCGAGGATCAAACTCAAAAGAAAGCTCCAAAAGCAAGAAAACCGCAATACTACTAAGCGCGACTCTAAGGTCAAATAATACATCACTAATGTCTAAGTCTGAAACAATATACAAGTTTTGGTTGATGGAAATTCTAGATACAATGGATAAAATAAATACAATGGTGGCTCTTGATGCAAAAGAATCCACCTACCAAAAGCAATCCACCCGTAAGGAAGCAGTGTACCAGAAATGCCACAATGGAACCTGTACGGCAAAACCTGCAAGAACTGTGGCACAACGGGGGTGAGTTGCCAACTCGTGAATAGAAATATCTACAAGCAGAAACCGAATGCAAGACATAAACCTAGGTCAACAATCAGTAATATAACCACAAGAGTACATCTGAAGTATGATAAGGTGGCTAGGTAACATCTAAACATGTATGTAGTGCCAGGTACTCAGGCAATAACATGTCATCAGTATAAGGTATGTCTGCATGAGGTAAAAATGATGAAGTATCAATACACATATATTAGCGTCCCATACCATTAATATTGGTGTAAGGGTATATATAACAGCGCCCTCATGCCCTGTTATATATACAAGTGAAGTGTAATCAAGGTAAATCCAGTCTGTATGATCTATATCTGTACATACGTGGAATCCGTCCACCCGTCACCCAATGACAATAAGCATCATGTATGCAAGTATGAGGATATAAACAATATCATGGAAAACATCATGAAAACCCGTGCCTAGCATCGACACGTAAATCCTCATCCATCGGGCTCCGTCATTCCGGATCGGCTCGCGGGCTATGTCTGCGGAATCGGCCCTCGGCCCCGGCAGTACGCCCATCTCTCAACTCCCGTCGGTATCCTCCAGATATCCGCCGAGCTCAAATACAATCACCGGTAGGTACTCGCCCGCCTCCAGGCTCAATCGGCAAAACCCATCGATCATCTTGCCGAGGGGAACCATACCGGGCCCACCACGAACCCGCAAACGGATCATCCACTCCTCGAATCGGGTTTCAAGCACACGTCTCAGCACCGAGAAAACGCGTGGTGGACGCACCAAATATCATATCACAAGGTACCGGGTTTTTCAAAATAGTGCATCTTTTCTTAAATAATCCCACAGTCCTCAAAACCAGAATCACATGAAAATCCAACACCAAGAAGTAAATCCAATGCGATGTGCTATGCAATCAATCCATGATGTATGCGACATGTAAAGAAAGGTAATCGTATCAAAAATCATGCAACATGGAATAGTAATGTGCATATGTCGAGAGAAACCGCTCCTTTAGAATGAATCAGTTTTAAGAATATCTTGCGGTCCGCAAATCTCTAATCAAGTCAGAATCATCTATGTTTGTGTACAGGTATAAGTGTACGATATGCCAAGCAAGAATCATATCATGAATGCAACAGTACTACAGTGTAGTGGCATGGCAATTATCGATGATGAAGTGTGTGAGCCGGCAATTAGTGTACGTGGAACATACGCATCATCGATAATGGTGCTGGTGTCCTAACAGCATGATAACAGTAGCAATAACATATGCAAGAATGCGAATAGCATGAAAATGCGGAAATCAAATAATCAAGATCACAGTGAAGAATCTACTATGCAACTACAGATCTAAGAATCAAGTCAAATGGGAGAGGTATGAAAACCACCTAAATCTGAGTCGATAAATATACAAATATATACTCGGTGATCCCGCCTCAGTAATATATCGTAGGACATCCTCGAGTTATGAGTGCGGATCTATCATCAATATCGGCTCGCACGGTAAATCATCGTACGGCATCCCAATAGCTGGGTACGGGTCAACATCACACTATCTCATCACATAACAGGTATCACTATCATCAGATCAAATAATCTGGGGTACTACTCTATGTCTAGTACAAATCGATACCATCAATAAGTATGAATGCGGGGGTAAACACACATCCCAAGCCCGCAAGAATCACAAGTCATATCCCAAATATGAATCATATCAAATCACCGATCTGGCGGCACAAGGCCCAATATGATCGACTCACCACCAATGTCGTCCAATATCATCCACAAGGTGCAAGTATAAGGAACATACAAGTGTAAGCGTGTGGGTGTACATCTATCCTAGGGCTCGCAACTAGGAACTACGCTAGTTACTTCTACCCCTAACTAACCATATCACACTATAACTAACATATAAATACACTACATAGTATACTAATTACGGACTGCGGGGGTGCTATACGCCATCCACCCGACTTCCCCCTGTAGGTATAATCTACTCATCTTGCGTCTCATTTGCGGACGTCACCACGCATTTGCTTGTCATCCCGAAGTCTTCATGGGTACCTACATCAAAGTATCGTATATGCGTATTAAAACCAAATCCAAGCTAAAACGGCACATGAAATCCAAAACGATACGATAAGGGGCCTATAGGTTAAAACCCATGGCACGCCTTCAAAACCATCAACACATCCTCTATATCGTCGTATAAACGCCAAATAGTCGAGGTAAAACACAATCCACAATTGCAGAATCAAAAATACGGAATACGGAAACACGAATCCAAAACAGCAACTTAGGAAATATGTCCCAGATTCCACCCTAGGTCACTTTATACAAATCTATATATACCAGGGGTCTAACATAAACATGTAGGAGCTACAGAACAAACAGGAGGCAAAATGGTGGGACCCAGGCCGCAATTTGCGGCCAATTGGGATTAATTGGCCGCCGGGTAAGGGAGTTAGGGGCTGGGGTCTTGGTGGTAGCTTCCTGGGTGCCTGCACATACCACTGTCCAATCAATTTTATTTTAGGATGTCCCGGGTGATAGTAGATCCCAATTAACCTTCACAGATTTCAAAAATTTTCCGATATCGGTTTCTAAAATCCGTATTCTGGTTTAAGCTTCAGGTTTTGGGTTCCAATTCATACACTAGGGTGATGGTATAACCTCTACTGACCTCAATTTCATATTACAACCCATAATTCATCACAACCCTAACTAGGTTATCCACAAGTCCACAATATCAAACAATATCGGTTCAATAACATTGGGGTATAGGGAATGCTAGAATTAAGCTAATGATCCAGAAATTACCTCATTTGGCAACTCAAGAAAATTCTTGAGTTGCTCCTAGTGGCCAAAATCCTTACTTCTTTAGCTCCAAGTGTAGATCTAGGGATTGTGCACATTTTTAATGAAATGGATGTGTGGTTTTGGTGTAGTTTTTGAGATGATTTGAGAGTTTGAAGGTGGAGGAAGGGGGAGGAAGCAGCAGCTGCAGCCATGGGCTGAAGAGGGAGAGAGATGTGTGAGGGGATGAAGGAAAATGGCTAAGTGTTCAAGTCAAATGAAGCCCATACCTCTCTCTCTCACCCACTACCAATTCTTTATTCTTTTCTCTTTTCTTTTCCTTTTAAAAACCCTTCTCACTTAAATAGTAACCCATAACAAACCATGGCAATAAAAATGTAACACAAGTGTGAAAAAGTGATATGTGCATGTTTTGCACAAAATTGCCAAAAATCCGATTAGCGGTTTTTAATCGCGATTAGCACTAATTAAGCATATAACTAATCAATTAAACTTAAAAATGGCATAATTCTTTAATTTACCCTATTTTAGAATTTTCCATAATTTTTCTAACATTTTTCCTATTTATTTGTATTTAATAACACCAAAATATTAAAATATTCAATAAAATAATATTAAATTATAAAAATTCCCAAAATTAATATTTTATTATTTTGAAACGTTACATCGATGCCTTGTAGAGCCTTGTTAGAGTGCCCAGTAACCCTACAGACACATGGCGCGCAGCGCGCCTAGCGCTGGATCTGAAACGTTTCTTCAATTATTGAATTTTGAATTTTAAAACAGAGTTTTATTCTGATTGGAGGTGCGCTGTCTAGGGCGCAGCGCACCTGGCGCTAGCGCATCTGTGTTTGACACGTGGCGTGCAGCGCGTCTGGCGCTGAATATGAAGCGTTGCTTCAATTTTTAAATTTTGAATTTTAAAACAGAGCTTTGCTCTGATTTGGGGAAACATCATCATCGTGGAAAACCCTGGTGTCTACCAAAAACACCCCAAAATCTCGATAACTCAGGCACCGTCACTCTATCCGGCCCTCAATCCTGTAAATGGCACAGAAATGGGGTGCCCAATATCGGCACCCGAAAACATCATGAAATACTCGTGTCCAGCATCGACACGCAAATCCTTATATATCGGGCTCCGTCAGTCCGGATCGGCCCACGGGCTCCGTCTGCGGAATCGGCCCTCGGCCCCGGCAGTATGGGTCGGCCCATATCCATCTCTCGACTCTGGTCAGTATCCTCCGGATAGCCTCCAGGTCCAACCAATCACCGGTATGTAGTAGTCTCTCTGCCAGGCTCACCGTCTGTATACACAGCATCCCTTTCTTTCCCCGGGGTATCATACCGGGTCCACAATGTACCCGCAATCGGTCTCATCCAGCTCCTTGAATCGGGTTTCATATGTCACACGTCTCAGAACCGAGAAAACGCATGGTGGACACACAAAAATATCATATCAAGAGAAACCGGGTTTTCAAACAATGCATACTTTCTTGAAATAATACCACGGTTCTCAAAAACAAAAATCTCAGGAAATCCAAACTCAATGTGTAAATCCATGCAATGTGACGTATGCATCATAAAATCGTACTATGAGTAAAAAGGGAAAAACCGCTCTTTTAAAAGAATCCAGTTTAAAAAGATATATTATGCGGTTCCCAACTCACCCCTCTGGCCGTAATTTGCGGCCAGAATGAAATTTTCTACGGCCTGGTGTAGGAATTAGGGTCCCGTGCTCCGTGTGTGTGGTCTAGATCTAGTGAACATGCTCCAGTAAACTCAACTTTTGCCTGAAGCACCCGGGTCAAAAGCAGATCTCAAAACAACACTAAATCTTCATTAAACACTAATTTAACACTAAACTTAATACATTATGGGGTTTTAGTATAACCTGAGGCAAAAACTTGGATTTAACAGCACTAATAACCCAAAGTTAAGCTAATAAGACCATAAAAACCATTACTTGACCTAATCTCCACTTAAATCACCTAATTAGCACTAATACACCACTTAAACCCTAAATTAAGTTAAATAATTAAAAATTAGCAAAGAAAAGGATTAGGGTAAGCTTTATACCTCAAAGGGGTTTAATGATGCTAACCTTGCCCTCAAAGGTAAGGACTTGCCTCCAAAATCAACAGGAAGTGCTTAAACAAAATGTTTAGTGAAGAGGGAAGGGGTTTCTTTTTTTTTTTATGGAGATTGGGCTTGAATGAAGGGGAGAAGAATAAGAATGATGAGGGAGAGGGGGGGCTGCTGCTGGACAGAAAAGAGAGGGAGAGAGAGTGTGTGAAGTGAGGAAAAATGAGGGTTTTCTTTTTTTTTTTGAAAAAGAGTAGAGAGAGTGAGAGAGGGGGGGGGGGTTAGGGGACAAAGCATGGCATTTTCTCTTCCCTCATTTAATGCCAATCATGCTTTGTCTCCCATGCCCCCTCTCTCTCCCCTTCTCTAAGACAACCCAAAAGGAAATTCAATAAAGGAAATTCAATATATATATATATATATTTATATTTGAAACTAAATTACTTAATTTAAATTCCCATTTTATCTAATGACATGATTAAAGAACCATGGCTACTAAGCATGGTTTAACCCCAAATTAGCCCTAGGTTAATATGCACATGTGTGTGCAAGTCGAATTAAATTCTAATAAAATATTCATTAATTTTTATAAAATATTTAAAAACTATTTAGGTAAACCTTTTTACTAAAAACCATATTTTCGCTTAATTAACCCCTAAACGCATTCTAAAGTATTACATTGATGTTGATGGCTTCTTATACAACTTCGCTAATGTCGTCATTAGCGCCTTGATTGTTTTCTCCTTTGAGATATTAAAGGCCACACGCGGAGTCAACGACAATCTGATAGTCTTCAGGGTTTTCCTATCCAAAAGATTCCACTCCTCATCGGTCATCTTCTCGGGCTTTTCTCCCAGCAACGGAAGATATAAATCCTTTTGGTATAGACAGTCCTCCAACTGCATGCGCCACTAACCAAAATTATGACCATTGAATTTCTCGATTATTACCTTATCCTCCGCCATCTTTCGTTTATATCGCAGCAAACTCGACTTCTCCTATATCTGAACCAGCGCCTTTAAAACTACAATTTATAAAAGTGGGGAAGAGGATATAAGCGTCATTACCCACCGTTGACTTAGATTGTAGAATCGAAGAACCCTAGGTTCTCTTAAGCTAGCTCTGATACCAGTTGTTGGGTGAAGAGTCGATCCACGGAACAGTGCTCATGACAAAACCCAAATCACGTAAAAAACACAATCACGCAATTAAACGACGAAAGACAGTATAAATTAAAGTGCAGAAATAAGAAAGTAATCAATGTATAAATTAAAGTGCAGAAATAAGAAAGTAATCAATCACAAACAAGAGAGATTTATTAATGAGGTTCACCTATCATATGGCTAGTCCCCGGCAGAGCAGAATCTGCAAATATCTACTATACTTGAATCAAGTTTGCAAATAAGAGTAACCCTAGGAGATTTTTCTCAAATCTCTCTATACAAATCTCTCCGTCTCTTTCTAAATCTCTCTTGGCCTCTGCCTCTTATGATAATCCTATGCCTCACTCACTTCTCTGCAAGTATTTATAACCCCATTTTAATTGATTGGCTTTTATAGCCCTTAGGACAATTTTCAATGCTTGGCTGCTCAAGCATTAAAATTGTTGGCTGCCACCTGCATTGTTTTTGTCATGCATGGACTAATATTTCAAAGGTGGCCGCAGAATTCAATTGTTGGCAGCCACCACCTAAAAATCAAACTAAGAAACATGCAGCACCTAGGGAAAGACTTGTAGCAGCATGTGGATATCTTTCCACATTTAATTAAGCCACATGCATACCTTATCTTTAAGCCCAGCTAGTCTTATAGATAGGCCAAGGCCTTAGAGATAAATCTTCATGCTTGCAATTTAAAACATGAACTCTGCATGCGGCTGTTGCTTCTATTAATTTTGTAGGCTCTACTTTTGATTAATTTGCATCTCTTTCAACACTTATGATATATATTAATTGCTAGCTAATCTTTTTAACTAATATATTGCATAATGTGCATTAGCCTTTCAAGTATATCAGCTCATCCTAACTCGACAACTGAAGTCCCCTCCCTCATTCTCATCCCTCCACTAGTAAGCTTTAAGCCCATGTTTGAATAAACACATTCACTAGATTTAAAAGACCGGATTTCATTTTGAGAAAAGAGTTCCAAAACAACTTACTACATAATGTGACTAAAAAGTGAGCTCACCTCTTGAGTGGTCTCCACCCCTTCTCTCTGTTGCATAGGAAATTGCTTAGGGGAGTTGCCTAGGCCCTCTAAGCTTTTTCCATTTTTATCACCGATAAAATCAATCCACAATTCCGTCCTATGTGGATGCTTTTTTCTGAGTTAATCTACGGAAAAAAATACCCCAAACAGGCCCAAATGTCCCATCCACAGGCTAAAATGAAGGCACATACTCAATTTATTTCTCTAAAACCCCTCTCTCTCTCTCTTTATGTCCTTCGAAAAGAACGCTCATGGTCATTGATCTTATCATGTTTTGATGCCAAATTCATGTGAGTTGTTGCCGTGAACCTATTTTCCTTTAAAAAATTTATACTATGATTGAAACCTTATTAATTTTTCTTCGCGGCATTATGAGTTATATTCTATGGTTTTAGTCATTAAAAAAAGTGTTCAAATATGAACAGAACTATTACATTTAGCGCATCACAATTATCACACTAGTATAATAATTAGAGTAAAATAATTCATGCCTTTAGATTCTCGGCATGACATATTAAAAACTATTTTACCCAACAACTTAATCAGGTGGGTTATGAAGAAACAACTAAATATATAGCATTTAACTCAGAATAAAATAATTAGATAAAGCCCCCATCGAAAATCCATTTTTAATTACTTGAAATAAATCACAGCCTACAACACATTTATTACATATTCATAAATCCCATGTACTAACACCAGGGGTTCATCCCATCTACATTAAATTATTAACTTCGATCATGCTAAGAATAAAAAGAAAGAAATTAAGAAAGAAAGAAATTAAGAAAGCAACAAAGTAAAACAACCTTGGTCAATGGAATATATGTATATATCCCAACGGAATCATGAACCAAACACCTAACAGCTGCTCAGCTGCCTCTCTGCGGGGCCCACTTGGGCAACCCGGGGCTAAAATGCGTGGACACCACCCTTGAGTCTAACAGCTCAATGATCGGCTTAAAGTTCACACACCTGGGAACCTTGTACTGATTGATGGAAGCCCCTCTCGAGATCGCATAATCCATCAACTCCTCAAAGGTCCCATTTCTAACCACCCTTATCTCCAACGGCCCGATCGACCCGTCGGCGACTCTGCTCTGCCGATACACCGAGTTCAAAGCCTCCTCCATCTCCAAACAGCACTTCTCCAGCACATCATGGTCATAAAGTTCATTTTGATCCTTTTCGCGCCACAACAGCTCCCAGTATATAACATAGTGCCCCGGTATCGTCGTGGTATCCGCCTGGCTGGTGTACTCGACCACGCTAGCCCCGTACGGCTTGAGAAGCTCCGACGCCCTCTCCACCGCCTTTTGCAGCTCCGCTTCGTCCGTCTTATCCGATTCGATGCTTAACAGTACGTTCTTGCGGCGTATGAACCGGAACTGTGGTGCCGAGTTGTGGAATCCTGTCACTTTCAGTATGTCACCGACTTTGTACCTGTACAGACCCGCGTAGGTCGTGGTCATGAGCTCGTACTCTTTGCCGACCTCGACATTGGCGAGGTCGACGAGTCTTGGGGATGACGTTGAGGGTTCCAGCGGTAGGAACTCGAAATAGGCCATGTTGGGCATGATCGTGTATGATACTTCTGATGGTTTGCACATCGGATGGAGGTTAACGCCGAAGTAGCACTCGGAAGAGCCATACATCGTGCAGGCCATTGGAAGCCCGCCGCTGTAGTACTCGAGGGTCGGGATGTATTGAGCCATGGCGCCAGTGACGATCACGTCGAGGTACTTGGTGTTGGGCCAGATCCGGGTTATGATCCCGGCCCAGTCATTTTTCGAGCATTCTGTCCTGATAATTTCCGCCAGCTCAGGATTTGGGAACAGGATATCTGAGACGGAGGCACGTACTGGTGTTTCTGTTATTTTGGTGGTGAGGGTACCTGATTAATTAATTACAACGGGAACTCCATCAATTTATTGTGAGCCCAATCATCTCAATTAATTACATATACAACTTTTAACATAAAAAACATTGAGATATGAGATAATAGGTGAAATGAATTAGCCATTCTCTTCTCATTAATGAGTTTTTGGGGTTTGACCCAAGTCTTTTCCATGGTCTGTTCCAAGCCCCCACCAATGGGCTGCTCCAAGCCCTTAACATAATACTTCAAGAATCTAACAATACCTGTGGAGATGTCTTGGAATAGTTTCTGCCAATGAGTCTGTAAGAAGTGTACGGCACGGAGTAGGCCGGATGCGAAGACGGCACCTACGCGAAGGACATCGAGACGGTGGTAGAGGCCACAGAGCATTTGGACATACATGGACTGAAAGGCATCTGGGCAGAGGACGGCGGCTGTAGGGCTCGTCTGGACATTGTAGGGGTCGAAGGGCCGCTGGCGGAAGTGGTTGGATTTGTAGTAGCTGGTTAGGACCGGGCGGGCTGGGAGCCCGCCGGGGGTTTTGGATTCCGATTTCACGAAGAGGAAGTTGAGTGCTTTCCCTTTGTCTAGCCCAGGGACGTATCTTTATAAAGAGAAAATGAAGAGGAACATTATTCAACAACCAAAATATTATGAACGTACACAAAAGGAGGAAAAAAGAACTTTAACTAGGCTTGATTTCTTTTCAATTGCGCGCAGCTGTGTATCACTAGACACTATTAATTAGAAGCCCACTGTTAATTAAAATCGAAAGTTTAATTATCTTGTATTAATTATATCACTAATTAAATAAATGAACCTCAAATAATTAATTAGCCAAAATTACTCACAGGCTCATGATGGGCATGAGAAGAGTGTATAGAAGCTGCCGGCGGTCGAGCTCTTCCAGTATGGTCGGCATCAGCTTCCTTTCTCCAGCCGATGTCCCCGAGCTATCAAAATTTAAAAGAATCTCATTAATTTATTTTACATATGTCAAAAAAGATAAATCCCATATGCATGTTCCAAAAGAATTTAGAAAACTAGAAACTATATAAATTAAGTAAATATTTTTACACCATATGACCTGGTCAAGAACTCGGAGATGGGATGAGCAGACAGAATAGCAGAGCGATCACCGTTAGCAATCCTTTGAATTTCAGGCTGGAGATTCTCATAAGAGACAAGCGGAATCTTGGACTTGAACGTCTCTCGATCCGTAGCCCCGTCAAGCCCGTACCTCTTCAGGTACTCGGTCTCGGCATTCCGGCTCAGTATCTCAGCGAGGACCTTCCCCTGCACGACGTCCACATCTCTCGTCATCTCCTCAATGAACTCCAGCTTCTTCACGTGAGCCTCGCATGCCGCTGGCCCCAAAGGGCTGTTGCTAATGCTGGACCTTAGAGAAGATTGTGCAATCATTTGTGATAAAACAAATATTAGAGGAAGGAGAGAGGGAGAGGGGGGGGGGGGGGGGAGAGAGAGAGAGAGAGAGATTTTGGTTAATTAAGCGTGTGAGTGTGAGAGACGATTGAGGGAAAGAGGGGATGGGCTCTATTTATAGAGGAAAGGTGGGGCCCACACCAGAGATGAAGCCATGCACGTAGGAGACACCGGAAAGGAGCTGATGTTGGGTCGGGATTCCGACACGCAGGGCCCACGTGACGGGTTCCTGACCCGACACACTGGACACGTGGATGGAAATGATTGGACGGTCGGGTGTCCGTGATGGTGACTAGCTGCCGGCGGTGGAGGCATCTACGTTTGGAGTGACGTCAGTGAGGTTAGGTCTAGAAAGATGCTCCTACTTGATTAATTATTTAATATTTTATATTTTAGTCAATATTTTAGCTTCAATAAAAAAATTTAGTCAATACTTCTCAGCCCCTCCTTTTTTTTCCTCAATAAAACTTGATTGAAGACTGGATACCCCTGCGATCCATTAGACGAAATTAGATGATCGATTTCAGAACAAAATGAAAATAAAAATAAGAATGAAAGAAAATGCAGATTAACGCACAAACTTGAGATTAAAAGGAAAATAGAACTACAACTTTATTGGCAAACTAGAGATTTTTATTTTTTGAATTAAATATGGAAAAGGTTTTTGTTAATTATCCGAAAGAAACGACTAAATGATCTAGGATCTTGAGATTAAAAGAGGATAGAGATGGAAGAGTTTGTTAATTTCTTTGTCACGCAATGGACATAGTTTCAAGGCTTGGAATAATTAGTTTGGAAATTCTATGTGATGATATGTTCTACGAATTAATGCAAGTGGTTGAGGTGGCAATCAATTTTGGATTGGATACGGACATAGTGGACTCTTAACTTTTGGGTCAATGCAATGGAAAACTAGAATTTTTGCACCTGGAGATCAAAATTTAGGCGAGATTATGGGATGATAATTTTGATTTGATACTAAACGTCCTACGGGCGACGGCATTTAGTTTATGGACTTATGGCCAGAATCTGTTCCCCTCCGAAAGGCGGCCTAGACTTTGCGTCCATACCTGAGGTTCGGGGGAGATGCTATTTGGTTTTATCCGTTTATCTCTCCGAAGATGCCAAGTTGATTTATGGCACCGTGTATCGGAGGTTTTAGACGGATGCGGCCGATGTAACAGACTTCGTCAGATTCCCCCTCAGGGTGAGGGGTTTTTGATTGTGGGGACGCTCTTCCCTGCAGGCGCAAGCCCCTGCAGTTAATTACGCTACCGCATCGCGGTAACAACTTTCTCCTTCTCCAGAATTTCACTTCGTGTCGTGTGTGTTTGTTTTGTTTGTGGTTGCCCGTGGATTGTATACGGAGACTGAGTAATGCCGTCGCCCGTAGGACGTGGATTAGTCCAAATCCGTATTTACTTAGATTTGGGTTTGGTGTTTTTAGTTTAAGGATGCATTAGTCGCGTTGCCGCTAAGATCAACTTAAACGTTCGTTAAGAATACGTTAGTCCTGTTTTAGACTAAGATCAACTTAACGTAGTGATTAATTTAATTGTATGGCCATCAGGACTCGTCACCTCTCTGACGTCGTTGAAGGATTACAACGACATGTATCAGAGGAGCTCGGAGATGTACCCTCGTACCAGAGTTGATTGGGAGTTTTATAATCCATTTGAATGTTTAAGGATACGTTAGCCGTGTTTGGGGCTAAGATCAACTTAAACGGGACCATTTAGATCCGGCAAAAGAGCGTTTGGAGGCTCTATTGTTTCAGTTTGGGGACGTAGTGGTCCGTTTTCCAGTTCAGGGACGTGGTGGTCCATCGCCAGTTTAGGGACGTGGTGGTCCGATATTAGTTTAGGGACGTTTCGGTCCAATATTAGTTTAAGCACGTTTCGGTCCAATATTAGTTTAAGGACGTTTCGGTCCAATATGGGTATCTGGTCGTTGGGGCTCGTCACCTCTTTGACGTCGTTGAGGAATTACAACGATGGATGTCAAAGGAGTTCGGAGATGTACCCTCGTACCGGACGTGGATTGATTTAGGAGAGCCATTTTACCATTTTGCTCAGTCAATTTAGTTTAAGGACTTATGGCCATGATTGGGCTAAGTCCAGTTGAAAATGTCCAACATTTATTCGCTTTTGCATTGTATCTCTTTTTATTTTTATTTGGGCTTTGCCCAAAAAGATGCAGAGCATCAATTTGTTTTGGGCTCTGCCCTTTATAAATGATGCAAAGCATCAATTTCATTTGGGCTCTGCCCTTTATATTACTTTGCAGTTTATTTTGGCCTGCTAGGTTTTTTGATTTGGGCCTGGCCCTTCAAGTAATGCATTGCATTTATGCAGAGCACCAAGAATCTTTTAGATTCAAGAACAGAAGTGCAAGGCACTTTTTATCCCTTGATTTGGATCAAAGAAAAACAAGTTTTTCCTTGTTTCAGAGAACCAAAGGTTCATAGCAAGTGCAAGACACTATTTTTATTATTTTTATTTATTTGTTAAAGATCACTGATCTTTTTCTTAGATCAATGATCTATCCCTAAGAGAATTCTCTCTTGTTTTAAAGGTTTTTACCTTCTTTTTTGTGTTCTCAAGGAGTTCTCAAGAGTTCTCTTCTTTCTTCTTTTTTTTTTTTAAAAACCAGATGTTCCTTTTGAAATGAGGTTTGGGGTCCTTTTTATAGTGCTCAAGAATTAGTTAAATTTGTTCAATAAATCTTTTCCTGAGTGATTTGGGGAATTTTCCCCACCGTTGGATCATTGATCCAGAGGCTCCTGCCTTATACAAGAAAATCTTCTTGATTTAACAAGATTTATTCTGTTTTGCGCAACTTTCCCAGTGAGTGACACGTGTCGCGCAGTGAAGCGCTTGCGCAACTGCGCGGACACGTGTCGCGCATCGGTGCGCTTGCGCAGCAGCGCTTGCGCAACTGCGCGGACACGTGTCGCGCAGCCGTGCGCTTGCGCAGCTGCGCTTGCGCAGCTGCGCTTGCGCAGCTGCGCTTGCGCAACTGCGCGGACACGTGTCGCGCTGCGGTGCGCTTGCGCAGTTGAGTGTTGCTTATGTTTTTTAAAGAGCCTTGCTCTGATTGGACGTACTGCCTTGGGCGTTGTGCTGCCGTGTCAATTTCTGACACGTGGCGCGTTGCGCGCAGTGCACGGGAACCGAAGAGTTGCTTCAAAATTTGAATTTTCAAAATTCAAACAGATCCTTGCTCTAATTGGGGGAACAAATGCCCCCCTACCGTTGCGCTCACGTGGCGCGCACGTGAGTGCAGCGGTGGCAAGATCCCGACCATTGGATCATAGAGGTCAGGTGAAGAGACGCAGGCGTCTATAAATAGGACCCTTGGTCCTTAAATTTTTTTTACCGTTTCAAGAACTTTGATTCAGAGCCTTGCTCTTGCTTAAAAACTCTTAGAGCCTTGCTCTTGCTTCTTCCCAAGAACTTTGAAGTTCAGAACTTAGAATCATTCTAGGTAAAAATTTAAATTAATTTAAATTAAATTTAATTAACAGAGCCTTGCTCTTATAGATCTTTGATCTAAAGAAAACCCCTTTGGGGTTTCTTCAACAGAGCCTTGCTCTCATAGATCTTTGATCTAAAGAAGACCCCTTTGGGGTTTCATCCACAGAGCCTTGCTCTCAAAAATTTACAGAGATCTTGTTCCTGGGTTTTAACCCATGAACAGAGCCCTGCTCATAGATCAAATAGAGAACTCCTAAAAGTTTTCATGGATCTTTAAGATCCCAAAAATTTTAATCCTTAGGAGTTATAATTTTTCATTACTACTACAGAGCTAGGCTCTTTTTTTTAGGGAGTTTTATTCCCTTGAGACCAGAGTTTGACAAATGTCACTCTGTGACAGAGCTTTGCTCTAAAAGAGGAGATTTCCTCCCTGTCTCTAGGGATTTCTCCCCCCAATGAGGATATTCTCTTGTGGGTCTTTTTCATTAACTGACAGTCTCATCCAATGATGAGACTGTCTTATCAAATGATGCGCCGTCATCTAGATTTTGTGGGTCCCCCTCTGGTCCCCTACTCACTGCATTGTAGTGTGATGTGGGACTTTGAAAGGTGAAGCATTGGAACGCTAACGGTTATATATATCTATATATATTTTTCTACAGGAAACATGTCTGAAGATTTGTCTTTCCCTTTCGTTCGCTCAGAAGGAGGGTTCCCACATTCGCCAGTGGACCGGGTGGTGTTTGCTCTGATTAAAGATCATGATCCCGAGAGCAAGAAACTTCACTTATGGGGAAGGTGGTACAGCCAGATCATCCAAGGCCGTCGCAGCTTTAGTTCCGCCTCGCCCTCTGAGCCCATAGTCGCGATCCCTTATGCGGACAAGCCTCCGGTGAAGTATGCCGTGGAGGTTAAAAATTGGAATTCCGATGACCTCCTCCAGCCTGCAATCGGTGCCATCCCGGTGCAACCGCCGCCGGCGATAGACATCTTAGGGAGGCGAATCTGTCAGGGTGAAGCACGCCCTTAGGGACAGGCTTATAATATTGGACTGATCCCGCGACCGCTTACCGGATATTTGCCCTGGGCCCGCTACATCTTAGCGGCGAAAAGGACTCATCTGACGACGATTGGTTTATACTCGGCTGTCTACGTTTCACTTTTCGAATATCCCTCTCCTCCAACATGGTGGATAAGGCCTTTATTGAACAATGGAATATCCCCACCCACACCTTCTTGACAGCGGATAGGGAAGTCTCCATCTCTTTGGAAGAATTTGCTGAGATTTCAGGTCTACCAGTGAGGGGGGAGCACTACGAGGAGCTGCTTCCTCCTGACGAGTACGTCTTTGCCACCAAGCAGCTGGTATTTGACTTAACTCCGGAGAATGCCATCCAGCACCAGCATCCGGGCTTGGTGAAGGTGTTGGAGATTTATGAGGAACTGCATTTGGAATCGGGCGACCGGGGCGTCAGTTTCGTGGATTTCATTGCTCGCTTTATTCGCCCGGAGTTCCTATCAGAGCAGAGTGAGAAGTTCGCTCAGCTTGTTGACCCTTTTGGTTTCGGCTTGGACCGCCGACCTACATCGGAAAATGACCAGCGGGATTTTTATCTCCCCGGCACTGCCAGCGTCCCTTTCTCAGAGATCGCCGTTCCTGGCATGGACGAGGAGACTTTTTTCATAGGGTTCTTGGGTTTATGGCTATGCAGCTTCGCGCTCCCCATGCATCCACGCCTCATGCGGCTCTCCGTCTTTTACCCGGCGCATCGAATGGCGGCTGGTTTGCAGCTATCGGTAGGGATTGCCGGGCTGGCTTACCTTTATAATGGACTTAGCGTAGCGGCGGACGCTAATGAGCCTGGGGTACAGCCTGCTAACTTCCCGATGCACTACTTCACTTCTTGGATGGAGCTGCATGTGCAAGGGGTGTTTGGTGCCCATAAGACTCCTCCGTTCTTTGAGAAATACAGACTCCCAAGAATCATACGGTTGGTCGGGGCTTCAATTGTGGTTGCACCTCCGCGGGAGTCTAGGGGACTGCTCCTGCGTTCACATCTAGTCGGAGCGAAGATCTCTTTTGTGGATAAGGTCATCACCATAGGCTCAGAGACCACTAAGTCAGTGGTGCCGCTGTGCGATGACTTTAAGGGCGGGGCTTCTGTACTGAAGGCTCGGGAAATCCTTCATCTTTACTCCATTCGGCCGGGCTACCTAGTATTTAGGCAGAATGAGACGGCTCTCTTTATGAGGTATAACCCACATCGATTTGCCCGACAATCGAGCTACAATCAAGGGATCCCGATGGAAGCCTTTCTGGAAACACCCGCGGCCAACCAAGGGGGAATAAGGAATGCGATGCATCATTTCACCCGGCTCAATACAGGCTCCTATTTTTTTATCAGTGAGCCTAGCTGTGCCCCTAAAATAATCCATCCGTATGTAGCCTGGTATGCGCATGCTATGGGCCCAATCATTTTAATGGAGAAACGTCTGCTGGTTGACCGTAGGGCTGCGCCTCCTGGCGGTGATCGCAAGGCTCCCTTGCAGCCAAGGATCCAGGTCACCCTCCCGATAAAAGATGCCGGAGCTGACCGACCGCGCGTGTTGAGCCCCCCGCGTGGATTGCCACTGCCTACTACGGTGGATGTACCCCCGGCGCCCCGTGCTCCCACAAAGACGGTTAAAGTGGTATCGCCAGGGTCTGGCGCAGGAGCGGATATCGGGACTCGCCGCCCTAAAGTGATTGCCAAGCGCAAGGCTATTCCGAGTGGATCTAAAGCTGGCGGACAGAAGAAGAAGAAGTCCACCCTATCCCTCAACGCGATCCTAAGCTTAAAGCCTGCGGCTCCTCCTGCCGAGGCCATATGTGAGTATGGCAGCAATGAGGGCTTTGTGGCAGACCCTGAGGACACCAATTTAGCTGCCGCCTTTGCAGCTTCGGAGCGATCGGCGAGGCTTGAAGCGATGTTAAGCAAACTCGCTGAGTCCGGTAATCATCAGACGCTTTATTTGTCGTTTTATTGCACTTTGTATTGTTATATTTAACTAACATTTGCTCCATTTTCAACAGGTGTCTCTACTGAAGAGGCTATTGCTGCCTCCCTGAAAACCTTCCAGGAGGAGGAGGAGAAGCGTGCCCTAGCAGGCGCTGGTATGTTTCACCCCTTTCTCTTTTATAAGGAAAGTTTGTTGTCTTTTTATGATAGTCAACCTGAACTTCTTTTGTTTCTTTGCAGGGGTTGTATCAATTGACGCAGGGATCCTTCCCGAGTCCATCATCGAAGTCCCGGCTTCGTCGAAGTTGCCACAAGAGCCTCGGCTTGACAAGACGACGAGGGATGCCTTGAAGAATCTAGAGGCATCCCTATATACGGACGAGGAAGCCTCACTCAAGGAAGCCCTAGTGGCATCCGTCTCAACGGCTCGAGAGGAGCGGAAGTGTTAGTTATATGTATGCCATAGAGGCCATTACTATACATAGGATGTATATTGTAGTGGATGCTGGGACATATATAGGGAGGACTTTCTTGCTCGACATGATAGTATGCTATCTGGTTGATCTTTACCTTAACGTGTACACTGATTGTCTCCCTGTTACATGTTGGTAAAGCCCTTAGGATCTGTACTTGACTACCTGGACTATGATGCGGATCATACTAGTGGGGACATGGTAGTCCATAAGTACATCCTTCAAAGTCCCTAGTCGTGGGTGTATCGAGACGGGGCATCGATATACCAGAGTAGACTAGCGTATACCTTCTCGACCCATACAGATGGGCAATGGATGATCCCATATCCATTGGTGTTTGACATCAGAGATGATATACGGGTGCTCAGTAGAGACTGGGTACACTGGACGGACTCGCCGAGAACTCCCAGATGGTATTATACCTCACGTCAGATGGCAGTTCTCTGGTAACACTGGTACAGAGTAGTCTGTTGACCCGAGATCGTCATAGAGTCTTGTGTGGTTCCCACTGTGCTTTGATTTCCATCTTACCACGTCCAAGAGGGCATGCAAAACGGTGGTTTTTGGGTACAGTCCCGAGTCACATGGAGGCAATGAGCGATAGGAGGGGATTCGTCTCTCCCGGTATAGGGAGTTGATGTTGCGCTGTGTTCGATTGGCTATAACAGGAAATCCCTGGCCAGGGTTGCTGAGATTTACTGGTAAGTGTTACCAGTAGTTTCTCGAACAGTTATAGATCTCATATCGACACGACTTATCGAGCTATTGGGGTCTGACGTTTACCACCCCTAGGCGAGATATGCGACATATCAGACGATCAGACCGGACTGTACGGTAGTGTTACAGGTCGGATTCACTGGAGTGTGAGCGGGCTTGCTCGTCGATCTTCAGATCGCTCAATACCCGGGTGGCCGTTACGTTTAGCAGACCGCTTGCGGCTTGTGGGTGTTTGATATGATCATCATCTGCCGCCGGCGTATTGACGAGTCTTTAGAGTCCTACACAGAGGTTTCCTGGCTCAAGCAAAACGAAATAGGAGCGCATATGAGATATGTGCGGGGCCGAGAATAATACCAGTATGTGATACTGTATTCGATTCTCGCGATGTGACATTGATCTGTTATATGCGATATAGCCGGGTTATCGGATCAAGTGTTGATTCGATAAGTTGTCACTAATGATACTAGTCGGTTATATGCGATATGACCGGATCGTTAAATCAAGTGTTGATTTAATGATTTAATGCATGATTATATATTTGATATATTACCTTGCATTAACTAGTATCGGTTCACTTTAAATGGATTTTCTCGCTCGGGTGTGCACATTGTATATTCGATATAGTTTTGTGCACTTGCTTGTATCATGTTTGATGATACATGCCTTATGATTAAGTGTTAAGAATTAAGCTATAGTTAAGTGGGTGATTAGGGTTTTTGATTTCATTTTATTCATTTATCTTTTTGGAAAAAGAAAAGGCATAATGAGGAAAATGGTTGTTTTCTTTTGTTCATTTATGAACCTTCATGAAGACTTTGACTTTTTGACCATTTTGTCTCATGCTTAACCCTAACCACTCACTTAAACCTTAGTTAACTCTCTACATCTAACCATGGTTCAATATATGATAAGGATTGGTTTTTCTTTTCTTTTCTAATTATTCTTATCATATATTTTAGCTTCTTCTTCTTCTTCCTTCAAGTGAAGAAAAGCTTGACCATCAATGGCAACTTGATGAAATGTGTGAGAAATCCAAAACTAAAGTCTACCCACTTCCTATTTCTTCATCCTCTACCTCTTGCCAAGTAGTAGAGTGTGTTTTCCTCACAAGTTTTCAAGACTTGGTGAAGGTGGAGCTCGATCTAGCGATGCCTCGACGTAGATCATCTTCGGCATGGACATCGACGACCTAGCTCGCTTTTTCTCCGGCGAAGCCGACTCTAGAGCCCGGATTCCTTTTGGACAGCGGAGACGACTTCGTTGCGGAGCTATGGAGGTGGAGCACCGGATCTACAAAGGTTGTATTTCCGATATCCCATTAGTTAAGTGTTAACTAGTTTATTGTTTCGCCTAGTTTTCTAGCAAACGATCCGTAGTCGGGTCTCTCGGCACCCGTAAATTTTTATATTGGCATGTTCGATGCCTTGTGAGATCTTCATAGGGTGCCTAGGAACCCTACAGTGGTATCAGAGCCTAGCTAGAGCCTTAGGCGAAGTCTAGACGCGGTTTGAAGTCCGATCGATCGAAAATCCGAACCCAAAATAGCTCTCTGGACATTTCTGTAAAACGTGGTTTTTTGTCAATTAAAAGTGCTTAAAAAATTCAGCAATGAAATCCAAGAATTACTGTGCAAAACGTTTCCCATGAACAGTGCAAACGGCGGCGGAACCGCGGCAGAAGCCTGGCTTCTGTGGCGGTTCCGCGGCACGTTGGTGACGTCAGCCCTTGGTTTTTCCACAGTAATTCTTGATAAATTCTTCTGAGTTTTCTGGGAATTTTAAATTGATTCCAGAGTTTTATTTTCTGGGTTGGATTGGGGACTCGATGAATCGATCGGATTTTTAACTTTGTCTATTTGGCTTTCCGGATAAATTTTAGAATATGTTAAAAAGTTCGGCCGGATATAAATACCCAATTTTTCCCCTGTAGGGAAATTTCCAAGTGTTGGATTTTTCCGTAGTTTAACGACGTTCTAAGTAGTGCAAGTAACGCGATGGTCCCTTTAGATGACAACAAACCTTAACTCGATTATGTGACCGTCTTGAACTGCCCTTTGAACCTTCGGGTTTGGGGGAGTACGGCGTGCCACATGTGAGGCGTTGGCTTGACCCTTCTACGGCTGGACCGTTGGTACTGAGGCACGAACGGAATGTTGTTATACTTGTTTCATGTGTTAAGCTGTATCGGGAAAACTTGGGTGTTCGATTGTTCGATCGAAAAGTTTAGCATTTTCTATTTATCCGGAATGTGATACAATAATTGGAATTCACAAATAGTTATGAGATAACGGAATGAATATTATAAACGTAGCAGTTTAGTCTCAGTTGATCGGTTGCCACGGAATTTTGATTTGATCAAAAGTCCATCGCAATCACGTAGCGTACGCGGATACTTGCCGGGTAAACTTAATAGACAGCCTCACTCCATAGCCCCGACCAAGTGACTGTAGGAGAACCCCGTCGCCGAAAGCATCCGTCCGGATGCTCGCGGCAGCGGTGTTCCGCCTTGGTGCACTTCGTCGACGGTATCGGGGGTGCGGCCGCCTACTAAAGTTTGCGACGAGTATTCGATCAGACTGTCGGGAATCTTGTTGAATTGCCCGACTTGATATTGAAAAGTGTTTTCGATAATGAGACTAAAATGCGGGGTTTATAACTGTTAGGCATGCGATGTCTAAGGTATTCATTTGGTCAGGCATGCGATGTCTGAGGTGGTTGCGGATTCCAACTGTTGTAGTTTTACACTTTCTTTTCTGTGACCGTAAGTGTAATATGTGATATCGCCGGTTTCGTTGCTATATGTCAACGACAATTGGGATGCGCATATTTACTTACGTTGATGACATGTGATGTTATGTGTTGCTGGATATGTTATATTGGATTGTCGTGTTTGAATAGCCGGGGTTTTTTATGTGAGATGAGTGTTTTTCATTTTCATTCATGTAAAAACTTGTATGTAATATTCTTTTTATTGGGGCACTTCCAGGTAGCGGAAGTTGTCACCGGTTGTATATTATTTACTTTTCCGCACTAGGATAGACCCAAGGAGGAGGGCACAAGTAACCGGGTTCTGGAGTCCAGTGGGAGACCAACTCGAGGAGTCGGGTCCGGGTCTCCTAACTCCAGAATTGGTAGGGTTTCTTGCCGCTCTCGTAGGGGTCTAGGGGTGTGGGTTTGGCTATTCATCACGACCGTGGAATCCGTGTTTTATACTGGCTCGTATTGAAAACACGGACGTCCTAGTATATCCAATATTTCATTTGTTTCTTCTGCTGTGTTTTATCTGTGATGAGATCATGTGATGTTCTGTGACAGGTATTATATATAGTATATATGATATATTATATAGACGTTACTTATGTTTTACACCCGCGCTAGCTCTGCCCTGCTCTGTCGTTAGTTACCTAACCTAACGGTGCACGAGGGGACATCGAGGCGAATGCGGATGGCATAAGTGTACGTCATATCTATCTGTGATGTTTAGGTACTTAAATGATGGGACTTCATTAATGTGATTAATGAATTAAAAGAAACCTAAGATATTGTAGAATCGAATTTCAAAATAAAACAGGTAGCTACAGTTCTTGCTTTGCACAGCGGTATATATGATATATCCTGCACCTTATTCGATGAGGAAAGAACCGAGATCCCTTCACCGGGAGTGACTCCTTTAGCAAAACTAGAAAAGCCTCAAAAGCACTCCATTTTAAAATCATTTGATTCTACAACGATATCAAGTTCATTACGCAATAGGTTTTCAGAAAAACCTGTCGTAGCCCTCCGTCATTTCAGATAAGTTGTATATAGTATTCGTGCTGCATTTGTTGGCTTTCGTCAAGGTGCAGTGTGCGGTAGCTATATGCTGCTTATCTGCTGCATACGATGCGATTGGATTAGGGTAGTTGTGCGGCTTTGTTGGCTTTCGTCAAGGGTCGTGCGGGTGGGTTTAATTCGATCAAGAAATGTACGGGTTGAACTTGACTAGCGGGCTATGGTTTGTTGGCTTTCGTCAAGGTCATAGCACGTTAGGGGCAAAATATTATCGGGAATTTCAAGTGTTGAAATTTGCAATGAGATTGCATACCTTCTATGAGATAGTTGGATCCCGATACCCGCTGCGAGTAAGAGTTACTCCTGGGAGAGTTTTATACATTACAATTAGCCGATCAAGTAGGTGTCTAGAAAGGTGTCAACGGGGTTACGCCTCTGGGAAAATGAGGTTTACATTAATTAGGTTCGTGCGAAAGCACGGGGGACCTCCCTCAAAGTACCGACACTGGCCTGGCTGAAAGATTGGCGAACTTGTAGTGTGTAATTAATCCCGGCTAGTCTTTCCTTTTAAGGTTTGAAGGAAGATTTGATAAAAAGCAGTGGGAGCCGTCCTGATTAGATAAAATAATAACCAATCTATTCTTGCAAGAGCGCACGCTGAGTGTTTTCTTCTCTCTCTCTCCAGGTAGCGACCATATCACGCCTTAATCAAGATAATAAAACGGATTATTGACCGAACCCGCTTGTTATACTGAGCTGGGGAACGTTGGTCCCGCTCCAACTTATAATTGTTATAAGACAGAGCAGGAAATTGGGGATTACCAGAATTCCCGTGCCGCCCAAATGAAGAGAGTGCATGCTGATGCATCATCTTCGGGTGTGTTCATTATGTAGAACTGTTTCTCTGTATCCTCTACGTCCTGGGTATGTGATACCAGATCAGGATCCCAGATATGTAATCTGTTACATAGGGCTACAGAAAGGTAGAGAACTGAGAACGGGTGATAAGTTTCATGAGACAGAAAACGGGGCAAGTGTTGCAGCCAAGTCTGTTGGTCACTGTCACCCTGTATTACAAATACATTGATTCTGAACGAATGTTATTAGATACCGAACCTGTTATGCAAAATCATATCTGTCTCTTTATTAGTAAAGAAACGATAAAATTTTGTATTGTTGGACAATGTTTTGAACATTTCCTATATCAAAAGTTGATCAGTTCAGGCACGTTATCTAAAAGCATTGACGTTCTAAATCAAACTACAGTTCCTCGTATACAGAACACACCCAAGAGGAAGAGTTCAGAAATGAACGAATCCTTCTTGAGGTATTGTAGACTAGGTCATATCAATGCGACCCGACTGGCTGAGTTACATTTAGATGCATATTTAAATCAGTTTGAATTTACATCTTGTGAAACTCGCCAGTCATGTCACAAAGATAAGATGACCATAGCTCCGTTTACTGGAAACAGAGAAAGAGTTAGTAAACTCTTGGGATGATACATGTTGATGTATGTAGGTCCCCTGTCTACATATGCCAGGACTGGTTCTTTATACTTCATTACATTCTCTGATAATCTCTTTAGATTCAGACATATGTTCCTGTTGAAACACAGGTTCGAACCTTTTGAGATATTCACAGAATATAAGTTAGAAGTAGAGAACCAATAACCGGGTATAAGTATTATGTCCTATGATGAGATCAGGGAGGAGAATACTTGTGCATGGAATCCTTGGACTATTCCAAAGGAAAATGAGATTCTCTCTCAGTATTACTCCTCTGAATACACCATTGCACGATGGTATGTCGGGACGGAGCAGATACACCCTATGTGATATGGTGTGCTCTATGATGAGTACTACTGAGTTACCTATTTTCTTTTTGGGAGTTATGCACTTGAGAAGATGCATACCTATTGAATAGGGTTCAAATCAAATCAGTGGCCTACCGCTTCATATGTGATATGGAAAGGGAAGAGCCCATATCTTAAGTTAGTTAAGATTTGGGGTTGCCCGGCCTATGTCTAAAAGCAAAATCCGGACAAGCTCGAGGCAAAGTCTGTAATGTAGAACCGGAAAGGTTCCAGCTATACAAACTGCAGCTGATGATTTGATAGAACCAAAGGATTCAGTAGATTCCAACGAACCTCAGCCTCTCCGCCGATCTAGTAGGGTTCCTCACCAACCTGAGAGATACTTCGGTTTCTCTATGACAGTGGGAGCGAGGATTGCATCATGAGATGATGACCCAACTAGTTTCGAGCTGGCCATCGAGAGTAGGGACTCTGTAAGAATGGCTGGATGCTTAGCGATCTGAGATGGAATCCATGTACACCAACAAAGTATGGACTTTGGTTGCTATATCTGAAGGGTTAAATCCCCATCAGGAGCAAGTATATCTTGAGAAGATTACTTGGTGTACTTGGAAAAGTTAAGACTTTCAAAGCTAGACTTGTTAAAGGTTTTCGTCATTGACCAAGCGTGGATAATGATGAAACCTTTTCAAGTAGCTATGCTTAAGTCCATCCAGATCCTACTTGCCACGGCTACATACCATGACTATGATATCTGGTGGTTGGGTGTCTTGACTGCTTTTCTAAATGATGATTTGGAAGAATGCGTCTATAAGTACACAGCCAGAGGGCCTCGTAGACAGTGGGAGCAGCGGAAACGTGTGCAAGATGCTTTATAGGATAAAGCAGGCATCGCGGAGTTGGAACGTCTATTTTGATGTGTTAGTAAAAGAAGTTGACATCATCAAAATGGTAGATGAACCTTGTATATACAAAAAGGTAGTAGGGAGTATGGTGACGATCCTCGTAGAGTACGTGGATGACATACTCTTGATAGGGAAGGAGTTTCCTATGCTACGCTCGATCAATCTCCGCTTATCACCATGATTCTCTATATAGGATCAAAGATGATACCTCCTAAATCCTGGGTTTTGGATCTATGAGATAAATCTAATTGGATGTTAGGATACTCACTAGCTGTAGTGAGATGGTATCAATCGACCCTGGGGAGAATCACTGGAATGGTTCCAGGGTGATGGTGACGACTGAGTGTCAGTCACAGGCATTGTCTTTACCCTCAATAAAGGGACGGTATGTTGGAAGAGTTCCAAGCTAGATACCGTGACATACTAGACGATAAAGGCAGGATACATCGCTACTTAAGATGCTACCCTAGAGGCTGTTTGGGTGTATATTGGTTCATAAGATGAACTATGTTCCTACCATTGTGAGACAATGGAGTTGTGGCTTATGCCAAGGAACGCCGGTCCCATCAGTGATCCAGACTTATTCTAAGGCAGTATCACCTGATCATGGAGAAGGTTGATCTCCAAGGGATCGAGGTTAGGAGAGTAGACTCAGAGGACAACACAGCGGATCCACTCACAAAGGCCTGTTCCCAGAGAGAGACTTTTTATGGGATGGTTGAGTATGAGATACTTCCAACCACTGCTACAGATGGCCCTAATGCAAGTGGGAGATTGTTAGTTATATGTATGCCCTAGAGGCCATTACTATACATAGGATGTATATTGTAGTGGATGCTGGGACATATATAGGGAGGACTTTCTTGCTCGACATGATAGTATGCTATCTGGTTGATCTTTACCTTAACGTGTACACTGATTGTCTCCCTGTTACATGTTGGTAAAGCCCTTAGGATCTGTACTTGACTACCTGGACTATGATGCGGATCATACTAGTGGGGACATGGTAGTCCATAAGTACATCCTTCAAAGTCCCTAGTCGTGGGTGTATCAAGACGGGGCATCGATATACCAGAGTAGACTAGCGTATACCTTCTCGACCCATACAGATGGGCGATGGATGATCCCATATCCATTGGTGTTTGACATCAGAGATGATATACGGGTGCTCAGTAGAGACTGGGTACACTGGACGGACTCGCCGAGAACTCCCAGATGGTATTATACCTCACGTCAGATGGCAGTTCTCTGGTAACACTGGTACAGAGTAGTCTGTTGACCCGAGATCGTCATAGAGTCTTGTGTGGTTCCTACTGTGCTTTGATTTCCATCTTACCACGTCCAAGAGGGCGTGCAAAACGGTGGTTTTTGGGTACAGTCCCGAGTCACATGGAGGCAATGAGCGATAGGAGGGGATTCGTCTCTCCCGGTATAGGGAGTTGATGTTGTGCTGTGTTCGATTGGCTATAACAGGAAATCCCTGGCCAGGGTTGCTGAGATTTACTGGTAAGTGTTACCAGTAGTTTCTCGAACAGTTATAGACCTCATATCGACACGACTTATCGAGCTATTGGGGTCTGACGTTTACCACCCCTAGGCGAGATATGCGACATATCAGACGATCAGACCGGACTGTACGGTAGTGTTACTGGTCGGATTCACTGGAGTGTGAGCGGGCTTGCTCGTCGATCTTCAGATCGCTCAATACCCGGGTGGCCGTTACGTTTAGCAGACCGCTTTCGGCTTGTGGGTGTTTGATATGATCATCATCTGCTGCCGGCGTATTGACGAGTCTTTAGAGTCCTACACAGAGGTTTCCTGGCTCAAGCAAAACGAAATAGGAGCGCATATGAGATATGTGCGGGACCAAGAATAATACCAGTATGTGATACTGTATTCGATTCTTGCGATGTGACATTGATCGGTTATATGCGATATAGCCGGGTTATCGGATCAAGTGTTGATTCGATAAGTTGTCACTAATGATACTAGTCGGTTATATGCGATATGACCGGATCGTTAAATCAAGTGTTGATTTAATGATTTAATGCATGATTATATATTTGATATATTAATTTGCATTAACTAGTATCGGTTCACTTTAAATGGATTTTCTCGCTCGGGTGTGCACATTGTATATTCGATATAGTTTTGTGCACTTGCTTGTATCATGTTTGATGATACATGCCTTATGGTTAAGTGTTAAGAATTAAGCTATAGTTAAGTGGGTGATTAGGGTTTTTGATTTCATTTTATTCATTTATCTTTTTGGAAAAAGAAAAGGCAAAATGAGGAAAATGGTTGTTTTCTTTTGTTCATCCATGAACCTTCATGAAGACTTTGACTTTTTGACCATTTTGTCTCATGCTTAACCCTAACCACTCACTTAAACCTTAGTTAACTCTCTACATCTAACCATGGTTCAATATATGATAAGGATTGGTTTTTCTTTTCTTTTCTAATTATTCTTATCATATATTTTAGCTTCTTCTTCTTCTTCCTTCAAGTGAAGAAAAGCTTGACCATCAATGACAACTTGATGAAATGTGTGAGAAATCCAAAACTAAAGTCTACCCACTTCCTATTTCTTCATCCTCTACCTCTTGCCAAATAGTAGAGTGTGTTTCCCTCACAAGTTTTCAAGACTTGGTGAAGGTGGAGCTCGATCTAGCGATGCCTCGACGTAGATCATCTTCGGCATGGACATCGACGACCTAGCTCGCTTTTTCTCCGGCGAAGCCGACTCTAGAGCCCGGATTCCTTTTGGACAGCGGAGACGACTTCGTTGCGGAGCTATGGAGGTGGAGCACCGGATCTACAAAGGTTGTATTTCCGATATCCCATTAGTTAAGTGTTAACTAGTTTATTGTTTCGCCTAGTTTTCTAGCAAACGATCCGTAGTCGGGTCTCTTGGCACCCGTAAATTTTTATATTGGCATGTTCGATGCCTTGTGAGACCTTCATAGGGTGCCTAGGAACCCTACAGGAAGCGGTTGAGACGTGAAGCAAGGGCGCGCAGAGCTGCTTTGGCCGCGGGAGCGGGCCCTAGCACTATTCCTCGTGCCGACACTCCTTCCGAAGCAAAGGCGAGCAGAGCTGCTTTGGCCACAGGAGCGGGCCCTAGCACTATTCCTCATGCTGACACACCTTCTGAAGAGGCCCCTGCCGCCCTGTCTACTGCTCATAGGCAAGTGGCGCGCGCGGCTCGGAGTGCAAACGATAAGTCCTCTTCAGGTAACATTTCTTTCGGAACCTTGTTGTAAAAATTATCAAGCCATTGGCTCATACGCATTCCATCTTGCAGGGCCAAGTCCGGCTGAGGGGGAGGCGGAGACCGTCGAACCCAGGGGAATGGAGGAAGCGATACTTGCCGAACCCGAGCCAACAGTGAGCACCGTCGTCGGGGCCACGGCGCCTGAAACAGAAGTTGAAGGATCCGCCGCCGAGAAGGTCATTGATGCCGCGTCTGAAGTGGCGGCAGATGAGATGATTGTCGAGCCGAAGGCGGTAGAAGTCGAGGCGCTTGAGGCTGGAGATGTCACGGTGCCGATGGACGAGACAACCGTGACCGCAGAAACCGAGGGAGTATTGGGTGAGGCGGCCACGATTCCTGAGGAGGAGCGAACCGCTCTTTCCCAGGAATCTGGTAATACTCTGATCATAGCCCTCCCCGCGTATGGTTCCTTGCCGTCTCCCGGGCTCGCGAGCACAACAACGGTTCCCATCGAGTCGGGTGATGAGGCTACGGGCGGTGGTCTCATGTCGATGGATGAGGGGATTGCTTCAGTTTCTGCTGGTAGCTCGTCGGGTAAATTTTTGAGTCACCAGCGTTCCCCCCTTTTCTATATATCTTGCGATCTTTTCTAACAAGCTTGTCTTTGCAGGTGCGGCCAGTGCCGATGCTCCATTGCTCGAGGGGGCACCGTCGACTACTGCTTTGGCGGTGGTCATCTCCCCGCCTTCCCTTGTACCATCACGGATGTTGGAAGGTATGGATTCACGACTCATGCATTAATCTTTCAAAAATGTAGCTTTGTACTAACGTTATACCATTGTGCCTTTGCAGGAGTGCTCTTCGATCATTTATATCAAGTGTTGCTCCCACACTTCTCTTTCCCATCCGAACTCGCTTCTCCCTCTGGTGGCGCCGGTGAGTATACTTTCACTATAATATCTTTATTTACCCTCTTTTTTCTAGCAATGGGATAATTTCTGACTTTTCCTTTTCTTTATTGCAGTGCCACAAATCGAAGGAGGGGATGCAAGACCTGCCGCGCTACCGGCCCTTCCGGCTTTGCCGTCCGTTGCAGCTGGTATAGTAAATTTCCTTTTTTGGTAACCCTTCAACATCTTTTGAACCATCGTTTAACCATGTTTTGTTTTGCAGCTATTGTTCCGGCTCCGGTCCCCTTTGAGGCTCGTGTCCTTTCACCGGCAGGCCCTTTCTTGAGACGTCCATCTTCAAAGGGTGCTGTGATGGGTTTGGGCATGCTGAGCGGGTACATTGAAGAGCTCAATATGGACGCTCTCCCTTCTGCCGTAGATTTTTCTGTGGAGGTTAACCCAATGTTGGCGGCGCTCGTAAATTTTCATAACGAAGGCGTCGTCGAATCTTGGGTTAACCACTGCAGGGGGATCGAGGCCTGTCTATATCGGCTGGAGTCGACGCGCCCTTCTCCCGAAGTTTTTGTAGGGTTCCTAGGCACCCTAATGAGGTCTCACAAGGCATCAACCATGCCAATTTAAAATTTTATGGTGCCGAGAAACCCTAAACTACGGATCGTTGGCTAGATATCTAGGCGAAAACATAAACTAGTTAACAACTTAACTACAAGGAATCGGAAATATAACCTTTGTAGATCCGGTGCTCCACCTCCATAGCTCCGCGACGAAGTCCCTTCGCTGTCCAAGTGAACTCCCGAGCTCTAGCGTCGGCTTCGTCGAAGAAGAAACGGGCTAGGTCATCGACGACGTGCCGAAGATGATCTACGTCGAAGCATCACTAGATCAAGCTCCACCTTCACCAAGCCATGAAAACTTGTGAAGGAAACACACTCTACTACTTGGCAAGAGGTAGAGGATGAAGAAATAGGAAGTGGGTAGACTTTAGAATTGGATTTCTCACTCATTTCCATCAATCACCATTGATGGAGCTTGCTTTCTTCAAAGAAGAAGATGAAGAAGAAGAAGCTAGTTCTTGTGATAAGTTAATTAAAAATCAATAGAAAATCAAAACTTATCATAATATTAACTATAGTCAAGTGTAGAGAATCAATCATGGTTAGTGGGAATGGTTAGGGTTAAGGATGAGATAAGAATGGTTGACTTGATCAAAGCTTCATGAAGCTTCAACTAAACTCCAAAACTAGCAACCATTCTTTTCTCATCTATTCAAAATAAATAAATAAATAAGTAAGAAAAGAAAACCCTAATCATTAGTTTAACCATGGCTTAATTCATTACACTTAACTATAGTTAAACATGTATCATCAAACATGATACAAACAAGTGCACAAAAGTATATCACATATACAATGTGAACATCCGAGCGAGAAAATCCATTTAAAGTGAACCGATACTAGTTAATGCAAAGTAATATATCAAATATATAATTATGCATTAAATCATTAAATCAACACTTGATTTAACGATCCGGTCATATCACATATAACCGACTAATATCAAACGTATCGGCTTATCGAATCAATCCATGATTCGATAACTAGGTTATATCGCATACAACCTTCCGATACATTCATCGCGAGAATAGAATGCGGTATCACATACACGTATTATTCTCGGTCCCGCACATATCTCATATGCGCTCCCATTTCTTTTCGCTTGAGCCAGGAAACCTCTGTGTAGGACTCTAAAGACTCGTCAATATGCCGGCAGCAGATGATGATCATATCAAACGTCCACAAGCCGCAAGCGGTCTGCTAAACGTAACGGCCACCCGGGTATTGAGCGATCTGAAGATCGACGAGCAAGCCCGCTCACACTCCAGTGAATCCAACCAGTAACACTACCGTACAGCTGATCGTCTGATATGTCGCATATCTCGCCTAGGGGTGGTAAACGTCAGACCCCAATAGCTCGATAAGTCGTGTCGATATGAGGTCTATAACAATTCGAGAAACTACTGGTAACACTTACCAGTAAATCTCAGCAACCCTGGCCAGGGATTTCCTGTTATAGCCAATCGAACACAGCGCAACATCAACTCCCTATACCGGGAGAGACGAATCCCCTCCTATCGCTCATTGCCTCCATGTGACTCGGGACTGTACCCAAAAACCACCGTTTTGCATGCCCTCTTGGACGTGGTAAGATGGAAATCAAAGCACAGTGGGAACCACACAAGACTCTATGACGATCTCGGGTCAACAGACTACTCTGTACCAGTGTCACCAGAGAACTGCCATCTGACGTGAGGTATAATACCATCTGGGAGTTCTCGGCGAGTCCGTCCAGTGTACCCAGTCTCTACTGAGCACCCGTATATCATCTCTGATGTCAAACACCAATGTATATGGGATCATCCATCGCCCATCTGTATGGGTCGAGAAGGTATACGCTAGTCTACTCTGGTATATCGATGCCCCGTCTCGATACACCCTCGACTAGGGACTTTGAAGGATGTACTTATGGACTACCATGTCCCCACTAGTATGATCCGCATCATAGTCCAGGTAGTCAAGTACAGATCCTAAGGGCTTTACCAACATGTAACAGAGAGACACCCAGTATACACGTTAAGGTAAAGATCAACCAGATAGCATACTATCATGTCGAGCAAGAAAGTCCTCCCTATATATGTCCCAGCATCCACTACAATATACATCCTATGTACAGTAATGGCCTCTAGGGCATACATATAACTAACAATCTCCCACTTGCACTAGGGCCATCTGTAGTAGTGGTTGAAGTATTTCATACTCAACCATCCCATAAAAGTCTCTCTCTGGGAACAGGCCTTTGTGAGTGGATCCGCTGTGTTGTCCTCTGAGTCTACTCTCCTAACCTCGATCTCCCTGGAGATCAACCATCTCCATGATCAAGTAATACTGCCTTAGAATATGTCTTGATCACTGATGGGACCTGCGTTCCTTGGCATAATCCACAACTCCATTGTCACACAATGGGAGGAATAAAGTTCATCTCATGAACCAATATACACCCAGACTGCCTCTTTGGTAGCATCTTAAGTAGCGATGTATCCAGCCTTTATCGTCTAGTATGTCACGGTATCTGGCTTGGAACTCTTCCAACATACCGTCCCTTTACTGAGGGTAAAGACAATGCCTGTGACTGACATTTAGTCGTTTTTATCACCCTGGAACCCTTCCAGTGATTCTCTCCATGATCGATTGATACCATCTCACTACATCTAGTGAGAATTCTAACATCCATTTAGATCTATCTCATAGATCCAAAACCCAGGATTTAGTAGGTATCATTTTGATCCTATTGGAGAATCCTTATGATAAGCGGAGATCGACCGAGAGTAGCATAGGAAACTCCTTCCCTATCAAGAGTATGTCATCCACGTACTCTACGAGGATCGTCACCATACTCCCTACTACCTTTTTGTTTATACAAGATTCATCTACCATTTTGATGATGTCAAACTCTTTGACTAACACATCAAAACAGATGTTCCAACTCCGCGATGCCTGCTTTATCCTATAAAGCATCTTGCACACGTTTCCGCTGCTCCCACTGTCTACGAGGCCCTCTGGCTGTGTACTTATAGACGCCCTTTTCAAAAACATCATTTAGAAAAGCTGTCATGACACCCAACCACCAGATATCATAGTCATGGTATGCAGCCGTGGCAAGTAGGATCTGGATGGACTTAAGCTTAGGTACTTGAAAAGGTTTCATCATTATCCACAGCTGGTCAATGATGCAAACTTTTAACAAGTCTAGCTTTGAAAGTCTCAACTTTTCGATGTACACCAAGTAATCTTCTCAAGATATACTTGCTCCTGATGGGGATTTAACCCTTCAGATATAGCAACCAAAGTCCATACTTTGTTGGTGTATAAGGATTCCATCTCAGATCGATAAACATCCAGCCATTCTTACAGAGTCATACTCTCGATGGCCAGCTCGAAACTAGTTGGGTCATCATCTCATGATGCAATCCTCGCTCCCACTGTCATCGAGAAACCGAAGTATCTCTCAGGCGGATGAGGAACCCTACTAGATCGGCGGAGAGGCTGAGGTTCGTTGGAATCTACTGAATCCTTTGGTTCTATCAAATCATCAGCTGCAGTTTGTATGGCTGGAACATTTCCAGTTCTACATAACAGACCTTGCGTTGAGCTTGTCCGGTATGTTGCTTTTAGACATAGGCCGGACAACCCCAAATCTTAACTAGTTTAAGACATGGGCTCTTACCATACCATATCTCATATGGAGCGGTAGGCAACTGATTTGATTCGAACCCTATTCAATAGGTATGCAGCTTCTCAAGCGCATAACACCCAAAAAGGAAATAGGTAACTCAGTAGTACTCATCATAGAGCACACCTTATCATATAGGGTGTGATTGCTCCGCCCCGATACACCAACGTGCTATGGTGTATTCGGAAGAGTAATGCTGAGAGAGAATCTCATTCTCCTTTAGAATAGTCCAGGAATTCCGTGCTCAAGTATTCTGCTCCTTGATCACATCAATGGACATAATACTTATACCCGTATATTGGTTCTCTACTTCTAACTTATATTCTGTGAATATCTCAAAAGGTTCGGACTTGTGTTTCAACAGGAACATATATCTGAATCTTGAGAGATTATCAGAGAATGTAATGAAGTACAAAGAACCAGTCCTGGTATATGTAGATAGGGGACCTTCATACATCAACATGTATCATCCCAAGAGTTCATTAACTCTTTCTCTGTTTCCAGTAAACGGAGCTATGGTCATCTTATCTTTGTGACATGACTAGCAAGTTTCACAAGATGTAAATTCAAACTGATTTAAATATGCATCTACATGTAACTACAGCCAGTCGGGTCGCATAGATATGACCTAGTCTACAATGCCTTAAGAAGGATTCGTTCATTTCTGAACTTTTCCTCTTGTGTGTGTTCAGTATACTAAAGAACTGTAGTTTGATTTAGAACATTAATGCTTTTAGATAACGTGCCTGAACTGATCAACTTTTGATATAGGAAATGTTCAAAACATTATCCAACAATACAAAATTATATCCTTTCTTTACTAATAAAGAGAGAGATATGATTTTGTATATCAGGTTCGGTATCTAATAAAATTCGTTCAGAATCAATGTATTGGTAATACAGGGTGACAGTGACCAACAAACTTGGCTGCAACTCTTGTCCCGTTTTCTGTCTCATGAAACTTATCACCCGTTCTCAGTTCTCTACCTTTCTGTAGCCCTATGTAACAGATTACATATCTGGGATCCTGATCTGGTATCACATACCCAGGACGTAAAGAATACTGAGAAACAGTTCTGTATAATGAACACACCCGAAGATGATGCATCAGCATGCACTCTCTTCGTTTGGGCGGCACGGGAATTCTGGTATTTCCCAATTTCCTGCTCTGTCTTATAACAATTATAAGTTGGAGCAGGACCAACGTTCCCCAGCTCAGTATAGCAAGCGGGTTCGGTCAATATTCCGTATTATTATCTTGATTAAGGCGTGATATGGCCGCTACCTGGAGAGAGAGAGAAGAAAACACTCAGCGTGCGCTCTGCAAGAATAGATTGGTTATTATTTTATCTAATCAGGATGGCTCCCACTGCTTTTTATCAAATCTTCCTTCAAACCCTAAAAGGAAAGACTAGCCGGGATTAATTACACACTACAAGTTCGCCAATCTTTCAGCCAGGCCAGTGTCGGTACTTTGAGGGAGGTCCCGCGTGCTTTCGCACGAACCTAATTAATGTAAACCTCGTTCTCCCAGAGGCGTAACCCCGTTGACACCTTTCTAGACACCTACTTGATCGGCTAATTGTAATGTGTAAAACTCTCCCAGGAGTAACAATTACTCGCAGTGGGTATCGGGATCCAACTATCACATAGAAGGTATGCAATCTCATTGCAAATTTCAACACTTGAAACTCCCGATAATGGTTTTTACCCCTAGCACCTATGACCTTGGCTAAGGTCAACAAATCATAGGTACTAGTCAAGTTCTATCCGTCATTTCGTGATTAATTAGACCCACCCACATGACTCTTGGCTAAGGTCAACAAAGCCACATGACTGTCCTAACTAATCGCATCATATGCTGTGTAGGAAGACATCACTTAGCTACCGCACACTACGTCTCGGCTATGGTCGACAAACGTAGCACGAATACTAAGTACTCTACTTCCTAAAATGACGGAGGGTTGCGAATGGTTTTTATGAAAACCTTTAACGCTTTGAACTTGATCTCGTTGCGGAATCAAATGGTTTTTAAATGGAACGTTTTCGAGGCTTTTCTAGTTTTGCTAAAGGGGTCACTCCCGGTGAAGGGATCGTCGGCCCTTTCCTCGTCGAATGAGGTGCGGGATATATCATATATATTACTGTGCAAAGCAAAAACTCTTAAAAGCAATCAAAAGACAAACCGAGTGTGTAGCATCTGCCAGTTATTGCTAAAGGAGTCACTCCCGGTGAAGGGATCTCGGTCCTTTCCTCATCGAATGAGGTGCGGAATGTTCTATAATGAACACCGCGATGCAAAGCAAGAACTGTAGCTACCTGTTTTTATTTTGAAATTCGATTCCACAACATCAATTAGGTTTATTTTCTTTCATTAATATCATTAATGAATATCTCATCATTTAAGTCCACCTAACCATCACAGATAAATATAACGTATGCTTATGCCATCCGCATTCGCCTCGATGTCCCGTCTGCACCGTTAGGTTAGGTAACTAACGGTAGAGCGGGGCAGGGCTAGCGCGGGTGTAAAACATAAGCAACGTTTATATAATATATCATATATACTATATATAATATCTGTCACAGAACATCACATGATCACATCACAGATAAATCACAGCAGAAGAAACATATGAAATATTGGATATACTAGGACGTCCGTGTTTTCAATACAAGCCAGTATAAAACACGGATTCCACGGTCGTGATGAATAGCCAAACCCACACCCTTAGACCCCTACGAGAGCGGCAGGAAACCCTGCCAATTCTAGAGTTAGGAGACCCGGACTCGACTCCTCGAGTTGGTCTCCTACTGGACTCCAGAACCCGGTTACCTGTGCCCTCCTCCTTGGGTCTATCCTAGTGCGGAAAAGTAAATAATATACAAACGGTGACAACTTCCGCAACCTGGAAGTGCCCCAAATAAAAGAATATTACATACAGATTTTTACATGAATGAAAATGAAAAACACTCATCTCACATAAAAACCCCCGGCTATTCAAACACGACGATCCAATATAACATATCCAGCAACACATAACATCACATGTCATCAACGTAAGTAAATATGCGCATCCCAATTGTCGTTGACATATAGCAACGAAACCGGCGATATCACATATTACACTTACGGTCACAGAAAAGAAAGTGTAAAACTACAACAGTTGGAATCCGCAACCACCTCAGACATCGCATGCCTGACCAAATGAATTACTTAGACATCGCATGCCTAACAATTATAAACCCCGCATTTTAGTCTCAAAATCGAAAACACTTTTCAATATTAAGTCGGGCAATTCAACAAGATTCCCGAAAAACTGATCGAATGCTCGTCGCAAACTTTAGTAGGCGGCCGCACCCCTGATACCGTCGACGAAGTGCACCAAGGCGGAACACCGCTACCGCGAGCACCCGAACGGATGCTTTCGGCGACGGGGTTCTCCTACAGTCACTTGGTCGGGGCTATGGGGTGAGGCTGTCTATTAAGTTTACCCGGCGAGTATCCGCGTACGCTACGTGATTACGACGGACTTTTGATCACATCAAAATTTCGTGGCAACCGATCAAGTGAGACTAAAGTGCTACGTTTATAATATTCATTCCGTTATCTCATAACAATTTGTGAATTCCAATTATTGTATCACATTCCGGATAAATAGAAAATGTTAAACTTTCCGATCGAACAATCGAACACCCAAGTTTTCCCGATACAATCCAACACATGAAATAAGTCTAACAACATTCAGTTCGTGCCTCAGTACCAACGGTCCAGCCGTAGAAGGGTCAAGCCAACGCCTCACATGTGGCACGCCGTACTGCCCCAAACCCGAAGGTTCAAAGGGCAGTTCAAGACGGTCACATAATCGAGTTAAGGTTTGTTGTCTTCTAGAGGGACCATCGCGTTACTTGCACTACTTAGAACGTCGTTAAACTACGGAAAAATCCAACACTTGGAAATTTCCCGACAGGGGAAAAATTGGGTATTTATATCCGGTCGAACTTTTTAACGTATTCTAAAATTTATCCGGAAAGCCACACAGACAAAATTTGATACACCGATCAAAATACCGAATCCCCAAAACAATCCCAGAAAATTCAACTCTTGAATAAATATTAAAAATTCCCAGAAAACTCAACAGAATTTATCAGGAATTACTGTGCAAAGATTGACGGCTGACGTCACTAGATAGCCGCGGAACCGCCGCAGAAGCTAGGCTTCTGCCGCGGTTCCGCCGCAATAAATACTGTTCATCGAACAATTTTTGCATCGTAATTCTTATTTTTTCTTGCTGAATTTTTTAGCAATTTTTAATTCTGAAAAAACCACGTTTTTGGAAAAAGGACAGAGAGCATGGATGGGTTTGGGTTTTCGGGTCGTTCGGACTTCAAACTCCGTCTAGACTTCGCCTAAGGCTCTAGCTAGGCTCTGATACCACTGTAGGTCAGGCAGCAACCCCATCCAATAGGGTCGCCGTGGCACCAACGGGTCCCTCAGCAGCTACTTTTTACGCATGCCCCCTCACGAGGACTACAACCCGCCGGAACACCTTCCGGTCTCGGGACACCCTGGGGGTAAGAGCCTATGCTTCGCCACACTGTCACACAGTGAGAACCCCCCATAGGTCGACATCCAATGCCTAGTAGCTCTGATACCACTGTAGGGTTCCTAGGCACCCTAATGAGGTCTCACAAGGCATCAACTATGCCAATTTAAAATTTTATGGTGCCGAGAAACCCTAAACTACGGATCGTTGGCTAGATATCTAGGCGAAAACATAAACTAGTTAACAACTTAACTACAAGGAATTGGAAATACAACCTTTGTAGATCCGGTGCTCCACCTCCATAGCTCCGCGACGAAGTCCCTTCGCTGTCCAAGTGAACTCCCGGGCTCTAGCGTCGGCTTCGTCGAAGAAGAAGCGGGCTAGGTCATCGACGACGTGCCGAAGATGATCTACGTCGAAGCATCACTAGATCAAGCTCCACCTTCACCAAGCCATGAAAACTTGTGAAGGAAATACACTCTACTACTTGGCAAGAGGTAGAGGATGAAGAAATAGGAAGTGGGTAGACTTTAGAATTGGATTTCTCACTCATTTCCATCAATCACCATTGATGGAGCTTGCTTTCTTCAAAGAAGAAGATGAAGAAGAAGAAGCTAGTTCTTGTGATAAGTTAATTAAAAATCAATAGAAAATCAAAACTTATCATAATATTAACTATAGTCAAGTGTAGAGAATCAATCATGGTTAGTGGGAATGGTTAGGGTTAAGGATGAGATAAGAATGGTTGACTTGATCAAAGCTTCATGAAGCTTCAACTAAACTCCAAAACTAGCAACCATTCTTTTCTCACCTATTCAAAATAAATAAATAAATAAGTAAGAAAAGAAAACCCTAATCATTAGTTTAACCATGGCTTAATTAATTACACTTAACTATAGTTAAACATGTATCATCAAACATGATACAAACAAGTGCACAAAAGTATATCACATATACAATGTGAACATCCGAGCGAGAAAATCCATTTAAAGTGAACCGATACTAGTTAATGCAAAGTAATATATCAAATATATAATTATGCATTAAATCATTAAATCAACACTTGATTTAACGATCCGGTCATATCACATATAACCGACTAATATTCAACGTATCGGCTTATCGAATCAATCCATGATTCGATAACTAGGTTATATCGCATATAACCTTCCGATACATTCATCGCGAGAATAGAATGCGGTATCACATACACGTATTATTCTTGGTCCCGCACATATCTCATATGCGCTCCCATTTCATTTCGCTTGAGCCAGGAAACCTCTGTGTAGGACTCTAAAGACTCGTCAATACGCCGGCAGCGGATGATGATCATATCAAACATCCACAAGCCGCAAGCGGTCTGCTAAACGTAACGGCCACCCGGGTATTGAGCGATCTGAAGATCGACGAGCAAGCCCGCTCACACTCCAGTGAATCCAACCAGTAACACTACCGTACAGTCCGGTATGATCGTCTGATATGTCGCATATCTCGCCTAGGGGTGGTAAACGTCAGACCCCAATAGCTCGATAAGTCGTGTCGATATGAGGTCTATAACAATTCGAGAAACTACTGGTAACACTTACCAGTAAATCTCAGCAACCCTGGCCAGGGATTTCCTGTTATAGCCAATCGAACACAGTGCAACATCAACTCCCTATACCGGGAGAGACGAATCCCCTCCTATCGCTCATTGCCTCCATGTGACTCGGGACTGTACCCAAAAACCACCGTTTTGCACGCCCTCTTGGACGTGGTAAGATGGAAATCAAAGCACAGTGGGAACCACACAAGACTCTATGACGATCTCGGGTCAACAGACTACTCTGTACCAGTGTCACCAGAGAACTGCCATCTGACGTGAGGTATAATACCATCTGGGAGTTCTCAGCGAGTCCGTCCAGTGTACCCAGTCTCTACTGAGCACCCGTATATCATCTCTGATGTCAAACACCAATGGATATGGGATCATCCATCGCCCATCTGTATGGGTCGAGAAGGTATACGCTAGTCTACTCTGGTATATCGATGCCCCGTCTCGATACACCCTCGACTAGGGACTTTGAAGGATGTACTTATGGACTACCATGTCCCCACTAGTATGATCCGCATCATAGTCCAGGTAGTCAAGTACAGATCCTAAGGGCTTTACCAACATGTAACAGAGAGACACCCAGTATACACGTTAAGGTAAAGATCAACCAGATAGCATACTATCATGTCGAGCAAGAAAGTCCTCCCTATATATGTCCTAGCATCCACTACAATATACATCCTATGTACAGTAATGGCCTCTAGGGCGTACATATTGTTAGTGTATATGCCCTAGAGGCCATTACTGTATCATACTAGTTTGTATATTACTTAATGGAAGCTTGGGATATTCACCTTGTATAAACAATCTTGCTCAATATAGTAGTATGCTACTTGGTTTGTTTCTACTTCAATGTGTACATGTGTTTATTTTGCGATATCACCTATACGCATTAGTGGAGCCCTTAGGATCTTTGCTTGATTACCAGCGTTGTGATGGCAGTCACACTAGTGGGGGCTGGGTAATCTATAAGCACATCCTTATACAGGTTCCTAGTCGCAGGACTATCGAGACAGGGCATCGATACTCCGGAGTAGACTAGCGTATGCGCTTCTCATCCCAGTGTGGGAGATGGTCTGTCCCACAGCCATCAGTACGTCGTACTGGAGATAGTATACGGGTGCTCGTTAGGTTACGAGTACACTGGACAGGACTCGTCGGGAACTGAAAGGTTGGTATTATACCTATCGTCAGTTATCAGTTCCCAGGTGACATGAGTACAGCTTAGTCCGCTGACTTGATACTGGCACTTCGCCTCGAGTGTGTTCCCACTACAATTTGATCACTACCCTACCACGGCTCAAAGGAGTCATGAAAACAGGTAGTGGTTGGGTGCAGTCCCGAAGCACTTGGAGGCAGTGACGGTTAGACAGGATTCGTCTCTCCCGGTATTGGGGGTTGACATCGCGCTGTGTCTAGGAGAGCCATTACACGAGTAGTCCCTGGCCAGGGCAAGCGAGATATACTGGTAGGTTTCCAGTGTTATCTCAGGGTGTTTTGGGCTTCACTCCGACACGACTTGTACCGCTATTGGGGGACTGACGTTTTACCGCCCCCTAGGCCCGACATGCGATGTATCAGACGAACAGACCGGACTGTACGGAGAATGTCACATTCAGACTCAGTAGGAGTTCAGATGGGGTTTACCTCATCAGCCTTCTTGTCGGCATCTACCTGGGGACCGTTACGCACAGCTAGTGCCGCTTGCGGTCTGTGGTTAAACCCACTGCCAGCGTAGTGTCGAGTCTTTAGAGTCCCACACAGAGGGTATTCGCCTCTGGGCAAAACAGAATAGAGGTCGCATGGTTTTGCGACAGGGTTCGTTCTCATCCGCGCACTTGTGCACGTTTTGGAGTCCGGACGGATTATACTGGCAGGCTCTGGTTTGAGCCAGATACTGGTATATGTTTTGGGGTTGCTTTTATATCTCGGTATTCTTGTTCCTCGGAACGAGAATGCAGGTGTGTATGCACAGTTGCTTGAGGCGGAGGATGAGGTTTTTCATTAGGGTTTCGGAACGGGTGCGTATGCACAGTTGACAGTCATCATTTTCCAAACCCTAATGGACTTATAAATTATCTATTAATAATAGTAATTAAATGAGAATTATGTTATGGTTGATTTTGTTGACTTGTTGACCATGGTTGACTTGTTGACCATGGTTGAATGTTGACCACCATCATGCTTTGAAAGATACTCCTTGATTCATGCTTACATTTCATTTAATGAAGCATGATAGTGGTCATTCCAAAACTACCATCAACTATTCTCATTTTGAATTATTATTATTTAGATAATTCTTTTTCTTTTGGCATTATGGTTGCAAGAAAGAAAAAGATAGCTCATTATCTCATTTAGCTTCTCTCTCCTCACTTGATCTTCTTCTTCCTCAAGCTTAAGGTGAATCCTTCTCATGAGTTGAGAATCCCTCACCTTAAAAGAAAAACAACCCCTACACACTCTCTACTCACTCTAGGATCAAAGGATTAGCAAGCCGGAGATTCTAGTTCACTCCAAGTTCGAGAAAGAGCCCAAAGGTCGAACCCTCGAGGTGGATCCATCTTCGACGGAAGAAGGCGACGAGAAGAGAACCATCAACCTCTACAAGGTTTCAAGAAGAAGGAGTTCAAGTTTAGGTATAACCATCTTCCATAGTAGCTAACTCTCTTTAGCAAGTTTGCTAGTTTAGTTTAGACACGATCCCGACCTTGTTTAGTCCATGTTGCCCCTTTGCGATAAAAATTTGTTTTTTATACCGTTTCCGCCTCCCCGTAAGCACCGGGGGTCGCAACGTGGACTTACAGTGGTATCAGAGCCTAACTAAACTTAAACTAGCTTTGTAGTGAAGTGTAACGAAGTTCGGAAACGAAAAATCGCAAAACCGGAAAAACTAAAACCCTAAGTTTCTGTTGAATTTTTTTCTGCTCTAAATGAAAAACTTTATACTTGAAAATTCGGCTCAGGGTTTTGTGTGAACACCCATGAAAAACGATCCACTGTTTCGTTCAAACCGCCGCGCTTCCGCGGCACGAGGTAGGCATGTGCCGCGGAACCGCCGCCGTTTGTCGTCTTCTCTGCATCGTTTTTCGTGCAGTGTGTGTCTGTGTTGGTTTTGGGATTTTTAAAATATATTATATGTGCCCAGATTTTCCAGAACTGAAATTCACTTTTGGGGTCCTATAATTCCGTATTTTTTCCGAACTTCACTGCACTTTGGCTATGTTGGTTATATCTGTGTTGCTTGCATGTATTGAACGTCGGCTAATCGCTATAAGTCGATTAGTCGGGGTTATACATGATCTGTGTTTGATATTGGATTGTGTATATGAATCTGTTGGACTGTCGCGGGTGAATAGCCGGGGTGGATGTGAGATGAGCTTTTGTTTTTCTTTCATTCATTTGTAAATGTAAATTGATGTAATAATATTATTTGTATGGCCGCACAACCGGGTCGGGGTTGTAGCCGTCATTGTATAATTCTTTTTACTGTTTTTGCTCCTAGGATAGACCCATGGAGGGGTGCACAAACTGCCGAGTACTTGGCGGGTAGTTTGCCGCACCCGTAGGGGTCTTGGGTGGGGTATTTGGCTATTCACCGCGACCGTGTAATCCGCTTTTCGTTGCAGGCTCGAATGGATTGCGGATTGCTAGTATATCGAATGTATTCATCTGTGATCTGTAATGTCTATCATTGCTTTCTATTTAGGCGTTGCTTTTGTTTTACAGCCGCGCTAGCCCAGCCCCCGCTCTGTCGTTAGTTAAGTAACCTAACGAGTGATGACGGGACCCCGTGGCGAATGCGAATGGCATAAGCGTACGTCATATTTTGGTTGTTTTCTGCAATGGTAGGATTAAATGATGGGACGCATTAAAAGAACTAATGCAAGAATATCACGCATTAAAAGAACTAATGCAAGATAATAAACCAAGTTAAAATCGTTGGAACACTTTCGAAAAACCACTCGGTTCTTTTCAAAACTAACTTTTAAATGCGGAGCTTGAGCCACTCCTTCTAAAAGCTATCTCGTTCCATCGATTATATCAAGTTCACTACGTTCACGGTTTCGCCAAAACCATTCGTAGCCCTCCATCATTTCAGTTAAATATACGGTAGTATTCAAGCTATGTATTTTGACCTCACGCCAAGGCATAGTGATTGGTAGCTGCCGGATATTTATCTGTTGCATAGATAGAATGCGTTGTTTTGAGACAGTCGTACCGCCATTTTGGCCTACGTCAAGGGTAGGTACGGGTGGATTCAAATCAACCGGGATAATGATGGGAAGAACTTGACATGTGACTTATGACATTTTGACCTCACGCCAAGGTCATAAGAGCATGGGGCAAAAATCCACATCGGGAGTTTCATAAGTACTGAAACTTGCTAGATTTGCATACCATTTGGAGTGTGATGATTATGGTAGGATTCCTTCATTTTCGTCACGCGATGATATTTGGATCCCGATCCTACTGTGAGTATATGCTACTCCTCGGGAAATTTCTCACTAAACGATCAATGCTATAAACCTAGTAGGTCCCTAGAAAGGTGTTAGCGGGGCTACGCCCCCAGGGAAAAGAGGTTCTTAAATTAAGGAACTTCGCGAAAGCGTTGGAAAACCTCCCTCGAAGTACCGACACTGGCCTGGCTGAACGGTTAAGCAAGTATTGTACGGTGGGATTGATCCCGACTAATTCTTCCTTTGTGGTTTGAGGAGGGATTCGAGAGACAGTGGGAGCCATCCTGTTTAGACAAATTAAAAACCATTCTAAACTTGCAAGAGCATCGTGCTAAAGTGTTTCTTCTCTCCCCCTGCAGCGACCAAATCGAAATGACTGGACTTAAGTTACTTCTAGATAAAAACATACTGACAGGGCCAAACTACAAAGATTGGCTCAGGAATGTCAAATTGGCAATCACTTACGACAAGCTGGGGTATCTTCTTACCACCAAAGCTCCCCCCGTCCCAGGTCCCACCTCCAGCGTCGCGGATAAGGAAATCCGTAAGACTTGGGAGATTGATTGCGCGAAGGCCAGGTGCCTCGTGCTTGCCTCTATGGACAACGAACATCAGAGGAGGCATGAGAATATGGACCTCGAGTCCATATTTCTCCATACAAAAGAACTGTATGGAGAGCAGTCTCGTATCGCAAGATACGAAGTGTCGAAGAAGTTATTTTCGACAAAGTTGGCCGTCGGATCATCGGTAGCGGGCCACGTGCTTAAGATGATTGGCTACACTGAGGAGCTCGCGGAACTTGGGACCACGTTGGACAGTGAACTTTATACAGATTTAATTCTCCAGTCCCTTCCATCCACTTACGCCCAGTTCATACTGAATTTCAACTTGCAAGAAAAGGAAGTTGAACTTTCAGAACTCCTCAACCTGCTGAGGAGCGCAGAGGGCACCCTACAGAAGGGTAGGGATACACCCGCTTTGTTTGTAGGAGGATCTTCTTCCTCTAGGTCCAAGGCGAAAGCCAAGGGAAAGAGGAAGAAAGCCCCCGCCAAACCAAGAGGCGGTGTTAGTAAAGTGGGTACGAAGGGAAAGGAAAAGGCAACAAAGATAGCGGGGAAGCTTGTTGGTAAAGAGGAATGCTTCTATTGTCACAAGAGTGGACACTGGAAGAAAGATTGCAGGGCTTGGAAAGCCAGGACACAGGAACTGAAGCAGGTTACGGCTTCAGCTTCAGGTGTGTATGTTATTGAAAACTGTCTTTCTATAAACTCTACTTCCTGGGTATTGGATACCGGATCAGGATCTCATATCTGTAATTCTTTGCAGGCGTTGAGAAACCGTAGGGTTTTGAAGGCAGGTGACATGACCCTCAGAGTTGCGAACGGAGCTAGCATGGATGCTAAAGCCGTCGGGGACTATCACCTGGGAATGTCAGATGGGCATGTTTTGGTTTTGCGTAATTGCTTTTTTGTACCCAACGCAACTAGTAATATCATTTCTGTATCTTTGGTTTCTAAAGAAGGTTATGAATTTGCGTTTGTAAGTAATGTTGTAAACATTCACCTTAATCAAGTTCTGATTGGGTCAGGTACATTGAGCAATGGTATATACGTATTAAACCAACCACAGATTTTCAATGTCCAGAATACACACAAAAGAAAGTCTCCAGATATCAATCAGACTTTCTTATGGCATTGTAGACTGGGTCACATCAATGAGAGAAGGTTGACTAAGTTACATACAGAAGGATATTTGGATCCGTTCGAATATCAATCATATGCCACTTGTCAATCCTGTCTCAAAGGAAAGATGACAAAGACTCCGTTCACTGGACACGGAGTAAGAGCGAGCGAGCTCTTGGGACTCGTACACAGCGACGTGTGCGGTCCAATGTCTACACATGCGCGAAGCGGTTATTCTTACTTCATTACTTTTACGGATGATTTTTCAAGATACGGTTATGTCTTCTTAATGAAACATAAGTCCGAAGCTTTTGAAAAATTCCAGGAATTTAAGAATGAAGTAGAAAAACAAACCGGCAAAAGTATCAAGATTCTAAGATCGGATCGAGGTGGAGAATACTTAAGTGCCGAGTTCCTGAATTATTTAAAAGAGAATGGGATTCTCTCTCAGCTTACTCCTCCATACACCCCGCAACATAACGGTGTATCGGAGAGACGGAACCGGACCCTATTGGATATGGTACGGTCCATGATGAGTAACGCTGAGTTACCGCGATCATTCTGGGGGTATGCGCTAGAAACAGCTGCATACCTATTGAACCGAGTTCCTACTAAGACTGTGCCTACCACACCATATGAGTTATGGAGTGGGAAGAAACCCTATCTTCAGTACCTGAAGATTTGGGGATGTCCAGCTTATGTCAAAAAGCAGCATACGGACAAGCTCGAGGCACGCTCAGTACTGTGCAAGTTTGTGGGATACCCAAAGAACTCCAGGGGGTATCTTTTCTATTACGCAGAGGAACAAAAAGTCCTTGTTTCTCGTAATGCCCATTTTCTGGAACATCAGTTCTTAGAAAAGGAAGTAAGTGGGAGCGCAATAGAACTGGAAGAAATTCCAGAACCACAGACTATTACTGAAAGCTTAATGGAACCAGAGGGTTCAAATGAACAGGACATTCCTACGCCGCTCCGCAGGAGTAGTAGGCAGTCTCATCCGCCCGAGAGATACTACGGTTTTCTCATAGACGGGGATAGAGAGGTTTGCATCATAGATTATGATGAGCCTACTAGCTTCCAGCAGGCCGTTCAGAGCGTAGACTCGGTAAAATGGCTGGATGCAATGCGGACCGAAATGGAGTCCATGTACACCAACAAAGTATGGACGTTGGACATTGCTCCAGACGGGGTAAAACCCGTAGGATGCAAGTGGATCTTCAAAAGGAAGATTGGTGTAGATGGACAGGTTGAGACCTATAAAGCTAGACTTATAGCAAAGGGTTTCCGTCAAAGACCTGGCTTGGACTATGACGAAACCTTTTCTCCAGTGGCTATGCTGAAATCCATTCGGATCCTTCTTGCCATTGCTGCCTTCCACGATTATGAGATTTGGCAGATGGACGTAAAAACCGCTTTTCTAAATGGAAGTTTAGAGGAGTGTGTCTATATGGATCAGCCAGAGGGTTTCATTCAGAGTGGGAGCAGCGGAAAGGTGTGCAAGTTGCTTAAGTCCATCTATGGACTAAAGCAGGCATCGCGGAGTTGGAACATCTGTTTTGATGAGACGGTCAAGAAATTTGACTTTATCAAAAATCCAGATGAACCATGCATCTATAGTAGATTTGTAGCGAGAACTGTAGTATTCCTTGTTTTATACGTGGATGACATTCTCTTAATAGGAAATGACATTCCTATGCTACAATCTGTCAAGGGTTTCTTGTCACACAGGTTCTCCATGAAAGACCTGGGTGATGCCTCATACATCCTGGGGATCCGGATCCATCGTGATAGATCCAAGAGGATATTAGGACTTTCACAGTCCAGGTACATCGACACCGTACTGAAAAGATTCAGTATGGAAGATTCCAAGCGCGGTAACCTACCGGCTTGTCACGGGATCACCCTCTCTAAAGAGATGTCTCCCAAGACTGATTTGGAGAGGGATCGCATGTCTATTATACCCTACGCTTCTGCGGTAGGCTCTATAATGTATGCGATGTTGTGTACCAGACCGGATGTAGCTTATGCACTGAGTGTGGTAAGCAGGTATCAGTCAAACCCTGGGGAGAAACACTGGATAGCAGTAAAGAACATTCTCAAGTACCTGAGAAGGACTAAGGAGATGTTCTTGGTGTATGGCGGAAAAGACCTCCAGATCGAGGCCTTTGCTGACTCCAGCTTCCAGAGTGACAAGGATGATTCCAAGTCCATGTCGGGTTTTGTCTTTACCCTCAATGGAGGGGCGGTGTGTTGGAAGAGTTCCAAACAGGAAACCGTTGCAGACTCGACTATGGAAGCGGAATACATCGCTGCATCTGATGCTGCAAAAGAAGCTGTCTGGATAAGGAAGTTCTTAAAAGAACTTTAGGTGGTTCCGTCCATTGTTGACCCAGTACCTCTGTATTGCGACAACAACGGGGCTATAGCTTTAGCAAAGGAACCCAGGTCCCATCAGAGATCCAGGCACATCTTGAGGCGGTATCACCTGATCAGGGAGATCGTGGATCGCAAGGAGATCGAGGTTCGGAGGGTTGCTTCAGAAGAAAACACTGCAGATCCATTCACCAAGGCCCTACCCCAGACTCAGTTCGAGCGGCTGATCGAGATGATAGGTCTTCGATACGCCAGTACATGGCCTTAGTGCAAGTGGGAGATTGTTAGTGTATATGCCCTAGAGGCCATTACTGTATCATACTAGTTTGTATATTACTTAATGGAAGCTTGGGATATTCACCTTGTATAAACAATCTTGCTTAATATAGTAGTATGCTACTTGGTTTGTTTCTACTTCAATGTGTACATGTGTTTATTTTGTGATATCACCTATACGCATTAGTGGAGCCCTTAGGATCTTTGCTTGATTACCAGCGTTGTGATGGCAGTCACACTAGTGGGGGCTGGGTAATCTATAAGCACATCCTTATACAGGTCCCTAGTCGCAGGACTATCGAGACAGGGCATCGATACTCCGGAGTAGACTAGCGTATGCGCTTCTCATCCCAGTGTGGGAGATGGTCTGTCCCACAGCCATCAGTACGTCGTACTGGAGATAGTATACGGGTGCTCGTTAGGTTACGAGTACACTGGACAGGACTCGTCGGGAACTGAAAGGTTGGTATTATACCTATCGTCAGTTATCAGTTCCCAGGTGACATGAGTACAGCTTAGTCCGCTGACTTGATACTGGCACTTCGCCTCGAGTGTGTTCCCACTACAATTTGATCACTACCCTACCACGGCTCAAAGGAGTCATGAAAACAGGTAGTGGTTGGGTGCAGTCCCGAAGCACTTGGAGGCAGTGACGGTTAGACAAGATTCGTCTCTCCCGGTATTGGGGGTTGATATCGCGCTGTGTCTAGGAGAGCCATTACACGAGTAGTCCCTGGCCAGGGCAAGCGAGATATACTGGTAGGTTTCCAGTGTTATCTCAGGGTGTTTTGGGCTTCACTCCGACACGACTTGTACCGCTATTGGGGGACTGACGTTTTACCGCCCCCTAGGCCCGACATGCGATGTATCAGACGGACAGACCGGACTGTACGGAGAATGTCACATTCAGACTCAGTAGGAGTTCAGATGGGGTTTACCTCGTCAGCCTTCTTGTCGGCATCTACCTGGGGACCGTTACGCACAGCTAGTGCCGCTTGCGGTCTGTGGTTAAACCCACTGCCAGCGTAGTGTCGAGTCTTTAGAGTCCCACACAGAGGGTATTCGCCTCTGGGCAAAACAGAGTAGAGGTCGCATGGTTTTGCTACAGGGTTCGTTCTCATCCGCGCACTTGTGCACGTTTTGGAGTCCGGACGGATTATACTGGCAGGCTCTGGTTTGAGCCAGATACTGGTATATGTTTTGGGGTTGCTTTTATATCTCGGTATTCTTGTTCCTCGGAACGAGAATGCAGGTGTGTATGCACAGTTGCTTGAGGCGGAGGATGAGGTTTTTCATTAGGGTTTCGGAACGGGTGCGTATGCACAGTTGACAGTCATCATTTTCCAAACCCTAATGGATTTATAAATTATCTATTAATAATAGTAATTAAATGAGAATTATGTTATGGTTGATTTTGTTGACTTGTTGACCATGGTTGACTTGTTGACCATGGTTGAATGTTGACCACCATCATGCTTTGAAAGATACTCCTTGATTCATGCTTACATTTCATTTAATGAAGCATGATAGTGGTCATTCCAAAACTACCATCAACTATTCTCATTTTGAATTATTATTATTTAGATAATTCTTTTTCTTTTGGCATTATGGTTGCAAGAAAGAAAAAGATAGCTCATTATCTCATTTAGCTTCTCTCTCCTCACTTGATCTTCTTCTTCCTCAAGCTTAAGGTGAATCCTTCTCATGAGTTGAGAATCCCTCACCTTAAAAGAAAAACAACCCCTACACACTCTCTACTCACTCTAGGATCAAAGGATTAGCAAGCCGGAGATTCTAGTTCACTCCAAGTTCGAGAAAGAGCCCAAAGGTCGAACCCTCGAGGTGGATCCATCTTCGACGGAAGAAGGCGACGAGAAGAGAACCATCAACCTCTACAAGGTTTCAAGAAGAAGGAGTTCAAGTTTAGGTATAACCATCTTCCATAGTAGCTAACTCTCTTTAGCAAGTTTGCTAGTTTAGTTTAGACACGATCCCGACTTTGTTTAGTCCATGTTGCCCCTTTGCGATAAAAATTTGTTTTTTATACCGTTTCCGCCTCTCCGTAAGCACCGGGGGTCGCAACGTGGACTTACACATATAACTAACAGTTTTAGCCCTGAGCACCCAACGCACAACTTGGCTCGAGCAAAGCACTTCGCACTTCCGCCACTTGGAACAAGAAGCAGCTTCAAGACTAAGGGAATGCCAAAAGACCTCGAACGAAACGGCCCATCTGCGCGCTGAGGTTGAGGCAAATGCTGCCCAAGTGAAGACTATCTTCGAGGGTCTCTTGCAGCGTATCTCCCATGGGCTAAACTTGAAGCGGAAGCTTGACGTAGCTGATCGCAATATCCCAAGTCGGGAAGTTGCCTATCAGGTCGTCAGGGAGCAGCTTGCGTCGGTCTTGCAGCAACGAGCCCAAGTGGAGGCAGAGCTGGCGGTGGTAGCCGATCAAGAGAAGACGTGGAAGGAAGTATGCGAGCAATTGCTAAATCTATGCAAGACGCTTCCTTCCCAGTAATTTCTCCTTGTATCATTTGTACTTGTAAAATATATGTATATTTTTTATTCTTTAGTACAATGTATCCTGTACCCAGTCAATATTCATGAATAAAAGATACGCATTTTTGTAACGTCCTGTGTCATTTCTTCGCCTTTTTCATTCTTTTCAGCAGACATATTTAATGCACCTTATTAACAGATAACTTCATTTCTCCCAGAGATAACGATGGCCTAGACTGCAGGTTCAGATCTGCCGCCTAGGACTTTTCAACTCTATGAGCCGTGAGGGTCTCATAGAGACTTTTCTTCCTACGGATCGAGAGGATCTCGTAGGCGGGCTTTTCTCCTTAGGAATCGCGAGGATTCCTAAGTGTGGTTTTCTCTTACAAGTCGTAAGGCTCCTGCAAGAGAGTTTTTCCTTCTCACGATTCGAGAGGACCCGTAAGCGGTTGTTTCCCTCTTTATCGAAACTCGATTTTAGAGAGCGAGTCCCGCGTATAGTGTGCAAGAGACCATTTTAGATCGACTTGTAGGGTCCCATTGTTCAGGAAGCAAGTTCTCCTACCTCTGATGCCTGAGGCTTCATCTTGCAGATTAAGAAGCAAGTTCAATTTGTTGAAGAAATCCCTTTTCTGAAAGATTTGGCGGGATTTCCCCCACCATCGGATCTTTGATCTAAGGGCTTCTGTTTTACAGAAGATAATAACCGAAAAGATTTCTTCAGAACCTTTTTGTTTAGCGCGCATGCTCCAGGGTATGACGCGTGTCGCACAGCACACAGTGCAGCGCAACTGCGCTAGCACATCTACGCCGACACGTGTCATGCAGCGCACGACGCATACGCCGCTGAAGCGTTGCTTCCCTTGGTTTTGCTTGAAATAAAGCTTTGCTTTGACTGGGTGCGCTGCTTTGGGGTGCTGCGCTGATGCGTTTGCGCCGGACACGTGGCGTGTAGCGCGCAGCGCAACGCAACTGCGCTAGCGCTTCCGTGCTGAAGCGTCGCTTCTTCAAGACAAAGCTTTGCTCTGATCGGGGAAGGACGAAGCGTTACTTCATCTCCTGTCTCGGAATTCGAACAGAAATTCGCTCCAATTAGGGTAAACTGCCGTGACAACTCTTGGAAGTCGAAGAGGCACTTGAGGCCTATAAATAGGACCTTTGGTCCCCTCCAGATACTTATCATCTTCCAGATTTCCATTTTCGAAGACTTCAGAGCTTTGTTCTTGCCTTTAAGAACTCCGGTGCCTTGCTCCTTTTTTTTAAAAGTTTTTTAGAAAAACTTTAGGTAAAATCGATTCTTAGATCAATCTTAAACAGCAGAGCTTTCGTCTAGTGGGTTTCATCTTTGAACATAGTTTTGCTCTCTAGGAATTTAGTCATCCATGTATATTATTGCTTTTCTATTGTTGATCTTCCTGTAATATTTTCTCCAGGCATAATGGCGGCGGTGCATCTATACAGTCTGCACGAGTTCATTACCTACGATGATATCCGCACTCAGGGTCGTCAACAAAACTAGGAGTTTACAGACGCTGAATGTGCAGAAGTTATGGGTTGTTTGAACGCAAGCGGTGGTTGGCTGTTGCCTCGGCGTTCGGCTCTTTTGAAAGTCGTGCTGGGAGCAATATGGAGGGCACTTCCGGGTCTTCACGAGGCCCTACCACTCAATGCGCTGGATGATGCCGAGGACAAGGTGCATTCAGTGCACCTAACAGGGCTGATCTCAAAGAAACGACGGAACGACCTCGTTGACATCCTGCATCAAGTGTTTCAGCAGACGACGATCGTTGCTGCTTATCAAAGGCCGGAAGGGCTTGCCGATGATATCGATACCGAGGAGCGCGAAAGACTGAGCATAAGAATAATTAGAAAGGCCAGAAGAACTCTGGATGGCCTTACTTTTGATTTCCTCAATCCGTGCCCCGGATCCGAGGTTATACCGTTGTAATAATTTGAACAATGTTTCTTATTCATTATTCTTATGCTTGTAAAAACTTTTAGCGGTATGAATGAAAACCCTCCCCTTTTCTATTTCAGCTTGTCTTATTTCTCGTCCTGAGTCTTCTGTCCATGCATAAATGAATGCGTCACGCATTCCAGATCAAATATAGAACGGATATTCTTTCTGTCATCTTCTTTCTTTTAATGTCAGTAGGCTGCCTTAATAACCATGGTTGATGGATGTCTAAAACGAGTATTCCGACTTCCTCAGGAAATAGCGATGGCTTAGGCCGCAGGTTCAGGTTTACCGCCTAAGACTTTTCAATTCTATGAGCCGTGAGGGTTTCATAGAGGCTTTTCTCCCTACGGACCGAGAGGATCTCATAGGTGGATTTTCTCCTTAGGAATCGTGAGGATTCCTAAGTGTGGTTTTCTCTTATAAGTTGTAGGAATCTTATAAGAGAATTCTCCCTCTTACGAGTCGAGAGAATTCGTAAGCGGTTGTTTCCCTTCTCGTCGAAATTCGACTTCGGAGAGTGAGACCCGTGAATAGTATGCAAGAGACCATTTTGGATTGACTTGCAGGGCCCCATTGCTCAAGAAGCAAGCTTTTCAATCCTTGCTGTCTGAGACTTCTTCTTACAAATTGAGACGAATCGGGAATTTGCTCGCGGAGAGGGTGATGGATCTGCGAGTTGACATGAGTTAAGAGGCTCTCATCACGGAGTGTTTGTATCCGTGAGTCGAGGAGTTTGCTAGGGATTATTTGTTTCCTGAGCACCAAGGATTATTTGTTTCCTTGGGATTTGAAACGAGTCGAGGATTCCCACGGAGGCGCTGGTGGTTCGGCGGGCCGACACGAATCAGGAGTCTCTCGTCAAGGAGTGTTTGTATCCGTGAGTCGAGGGATTTGCTAGGGATTATTTGTTTCCCGAGCGCCAAGGATTATTTGTTTCCTTGGGGTTTGAAACGAGTCGAGGATTCCCACGGAGGCGCTGGTGGCTCTGCAGGTCGACGCGAATCAGGAGTCTCTCGTCAAGGAGTGTTTGTATCCGTGAGTCGAGGGATTTGCTAGGGATTATTTGTTTCCCGAGCGCCAAGGATTATTTGTTTCCTTGGGGTTTGAAACGAGTCGAGGATTCCCACGGAGGCGCTGGTGGCTCTGCAGGTCGACGCGGATCAGAGGGCTCTCGTCAAGGAGTGTTTGTATCCGTGAGTCGAGGAGTTTTGCTAGGGATTATTTGTTTCCCGAGCACCAAGGATTATTTGTTTTCTTGGGGTTTGAAATGAGTCGAGGATTCCCACGGAGGCGCTGGTGGCTCTGCAGGTCGACGCGGATCAGGAGGCTCTCGTCAAGGAGTGTTTGTATCCGTGAGTCGAGGAGTTTGTTGGGAGAGTATGGCTCCCTCTTTGTTTACGCCCTTGGATTGTATACAGGGATCGATGTGATCTTAACTGTAGGGCCAAAATTTTATCATCATTATTTTTTTTGTTTTATTTCCGCGATGCTCTATCATTTCAGCTTTTATATCGCGAAGGTCGCGATTGCCCAATCATTTCGGCTATTTTTCGCGGTGCCCAATCATTTCGGCTTTTTATTTTATTTTTACTCGCTGCTTTTTATTGCGAGTTGCCCAATCATTTCGGCTATTTCTTCATGCATATATTTTTACTTGCTGCTTCTTTTTTTTATTGCAAGTTGCCTCATCATTTCGGCTATTTCGTATGCATGTACGGTCTACGGCTTTTCACCGTGAACCTGAAACTGGACACCGATTTCGGCATCAGCACCGCTATAACTGGGATATTGCCAGAAGCGAATCATCATCTGCCTCTGTGGCTGTCGAACAAAGGTGGCTTAGCGACCAGGGTTAGGGTCCTGTCGACTAAGGCTTTGACTTCATGAGCCGTAAGGGGCTCATAAAGGTATTTCTCCCTACAAGTCGTGAGGATCTCGTAGGTATATTTTCTCCTTAGGAATCGTGAGGGTTCCTAAGTGTTTTGTTCCTCTGTAAGTCGTAAGGATCCTACAGGAGGGTTTTCTCCTTGTAAGTCGAGAGGATTTACAAGGGTTGTTTACCATCCAAACATATCCCTAGTTTCAGATGGGACTTAGTTAGGGAAATGTTTATTCGCGCCCGTGGATTGTATACAAGGGTCAATGCTGAGCCACTTGTAGGGCATTATCGAAAGTTGTGGGGGCTGCTTAAGCACAGGTTTAGATCTCTGTAGCTTAAGACTTTCAAATCTTATGAGCCGTGAGGGTCTCATAAGAGAGCTCTCCTTACGAGTCGTGAGGATCTCGCAAGTGTATTTTCTCCTTAGGAATCGTGGGGATCCCTAAGTGTGTTGCTCCCTTGTGAGTCGTAAGGATCTCACATGAGTAGTTTCTCCTTATAAGGTCGAGAGGACCCTATAAGTGTCTTTTAACGAGGTTGCGCCCTTTCGGGTTTTCACAAACACTCGCCGGTAGTCCTGCTGTTTTTACTCACGGAGCCCTCCTGGGTTTTCATCCGTACCCGTTTTGCTTGTGGACATACCGTTTTTTTTATTCTTTTTATTTTCTTTTTCTTCTCTTTTTTTTTTACAAGGTCGCGCCCTTTCGGGTTTTCACAAACACTCGCCGGTAGTCCTGCTGTTTTTACTCACGAAGCCCTTTCGGGTTTTTATCCGTGCCCTTTCTGCTTATGGACATACCGTTATATATATATATATTCTTTTTTTTTCTTTTTTTTTATCTCGTTAGCCCAACGACCAGATACCCATATTGGACCGAAACGTCCTTAAACTAATATTGGACCGAAACGTCCTTAAACTAATATTGGACCGAAACGTCCCTAAACTAATATCGGACCACCACGTCCCTAAAACTGGCGATGGACCACCACGTCCCTAAACTTGCGATGGACCACCACGTCCCTGAACTGGAAAACGGACCACTACGTCCCTAAACTGAAACAATAGAGCCTCCAAACGCTCTTTTGCCGGATCTAAACGGTCCCGTTTAAGTTGATCTTAGCCCCAAACACGACTAACGTATCCTTAAACATTCAAATGGATTATAAAACTCCCAATCAACTCTGGTACGAGGGTACATCTCCGAGCTCCTCTGATACATGTCGTTGTAATCCTTCAACGACGTCAGAGAGGTGACGAGTCCTGATGGCCATACAATTAAATTAATCACTACGTTAAGTTGATCTTAGTCTAAAACAGGACTAACGTATTCTTAACGAACGTTTAAGTTGATCTTAGCCGCAACGCGACTAATGCATTCTTAAACTAAAAACACCAAACCCAAATCTAAGTAAATACGTATTTGGACTAATCCACGTCCTACGGGCGACGGCATTACTCAGTCTCCGTATACAATCCACGGGCAACCACAAACAAAACAAACACACACGACACGAAGTGAAATTCTGGAGAAGGAGAAAGTTGTTACCGCGATGCGGTAGCGTAATTAACTGCAGGGGCTTGCGCCTGCAGGGAAGAGCGTCCCCACAATCAAAAACCCCTCACCTTGAGGGGGAATCTGACGAAGTCTGCTACATCGGCCGCATCCGTCTAAAACCTCCGATACACGGTGCCATAAATCAACTTGGCATCTTCGGAGAGATAAACGGATAAAACCAAATAGAATCTGCCCCGAACCTCAGGCATGGACGCAAAGTCTAGGCCGCCTTTCGGAGGGGAACAGATTCTGGCTAGTAGACGGTTGTTAACAAAAAATTACAACTAAATCAGAATTTGATTTGTAATTTAAATAATGATGTGGACATCGTAGTAATTAATGAAGGAATTCTTCTCCTTATTTATTATTTAATTTTTCTTTGATTTGAAATTGGAAGTGCCAGTTTACCCCTGTGTGTTTAAGTTATATAAAGTAGAGATTGGGATTGATATATTTTCAATTCATTTGAGACACTTTGATCAATACATTATGTTTTTTTTTTGTTTTTTTCATTAACAGTCACCGGTAACCTCATCGATTCATTAAAAGATAATTTAACAAAACTACAAGAAATAAGAAAATAAAAATAAATAGAAAATCAAACAAAACACCAAATTACATTATACACCACCGAAAATCAGAGCAGCCTTCCTTCAAACTTTTTTTGGCACCTTATTAACTGTAGACATTTCTGGTCCTATAGCATTTGTGTCATCATCGAAATTCTGTTTCAATGAGCCTTTTCCACAACATAGCATCTGTATCTTGCAAATTCACCATTCTGTTACAATTTGGTTTCTTTTTTGCTGGGTCGGACAAAAGTCTAAGGATACTGATTTATTCGTTTCCGTGTCGTGTTTAGAAATGTTTTACAACCAAAGAAATTTATACCGCAATCAATTGACGGTGTCTATTATAGTTTCGTCGGTGAATGCGGATCGTCCACTGAGAAAGTGTGATTTGATCGATCTTGTTTTAGTTGAGTTGAAAATTAAAAGAACAAAGGAAAATGATTCAAAAGTTGTGAAATTTAGTTTCAAGAATCATAAAGAACCAGATCTAAAATCAAGAAATATTAAAGATCATGAAGATGTCCAAATCGAATGAATTATCAAGATTTGTAAAGAGCCTTGTACGAATCGATCCAATCGATAGTGATGATGAAGAATGATGATTACAAATTCTTATCTATTGAAGATTTGTTGCTAGATCGATGACAATCAACGAGGTTTAGGGACCTATTGAAGAAACTAGGGTTTCTTCATCATCATCCCTTGTCCTTTCATTGATTAGCATTCAAATTCTAGCCTCTAGGAAATTCAATCATCGATCGTCGATCTCTAATTTAGAGCGAAAACATTCAATAAAGTATCTCGCTCAAAACTAGGTCGTCGTAGATTCAATTTCCCAAAGTTTAAAAAACTCATAAGACTTAAGAATCGTTCAAGAATTTAATCATCATCATCTACCTATTTTCTCGATTCCTCTACAAGCGGAGTTTTCACCCAAACATCATGAAAAAGATAACATTCAAGGTTCGATAACTCTTCATAATGCTCAAATGTAAAGAAAAGCAAGATCAAGAATTTTCACCTTTTATTATTCGATGTTTCGTTACAATACACTCAAAGACTATAAGAATTGAGGAGGAACTAAATCATCGAACTAGGTTCGCATCGTCTTCTTGAGTCCCGGATCGTCGTGGATCTCTTGCTCGGATGAAGATCGGCGTTGCTTCAAAAGGCTCGTTGGATTTTTACTCAATTTGGTACTCGATGAATCTTGATTTGGATCAAATTGTGTCACTCAATTTATTTAGAATTGATTTGGATCTCACTTGAATTTTTACCCTAATTGATGAACAACCCTTGTAATGAAGCATTAGGTCCCTTTTTATAGTTTTCCTTCAAGCTTCCCCTAGAAGCTAGGTTTAGCTTCCCTTGGAAGCTAACCTAGGTTTAGCTTTCCTTGGAAGCTTGGTTGTTATGAAGCTTGCATAGGAAGCTAGGTAGTTGTAGAGAAGTTTCTAGATTAAGGTAGTTAGCTACCTTGTATGAGAAACTTGGTAGGTATTAAGCTTGCATAAGAAGCTTGGCTGTTAGAAGGGAAACTTCTGGAGATCTCTAGGGACTGAATCGTCTTGAAGAATTTGGCCATTTAAAGAGAAGCCTATGCAAACATGACCAAGTGCCGATGAGTCAACTCGGCCGCGGATCCGCGGCCATATAGTGGGCTTGGTGCATGAAAATTCCAGTGTATTTTAGTGTGTTGGCTTTATGAAACTTTTCTGATGTTTGGAATATTTTTATATTTTCTTGTTCACTGCCAGATTTCAAGTCTATGACTTGACGTATTTTATCGGCACTTTTAGCAGTTCCGTCTCTTTTACCTGGAGAATTTTCTGCACACAATCTCGAGACAAGTGCTGATTCACAAAATATCATGCGTGCAATAATAAACACACAATTTCCCTCAAAATACTGGTTATAATGTATAAAACATATTATTTGGTATTTTACAGACAAATTGCTAATATGTGCTATATTTATATCAAACACCTTTAGATGATTGCAAAGAGTAGGGAAATTAATGTGTTAAAAAATGCAATATTTTCGACTGATCAAATTCCCCCAAACTTAATTTTGGTCGTCTCGAGCAAATATCTTTTATTCAGGTGAAGGAGAAAATATAAAAAAAAAGAAAAACTAACTAGCACACTTTCGTAGGCAACACGATTGCACTGAGCACGTGCAACAAGCCTTTAAACCTCTAGGTGTCCCTAATAGGAGGAGTGTTGTCTCCTGAGGGTTTTCAGCGGATTACACCCACAAAATCCCATAATAAAAGAAAGACTGTGAAAGTTACATATAAGGATTAGAATTGTAAAAGAAAGATTTTGAAAATTAGAGTTTCCAACTACACTTGCTTTTCAGTTGTCATGAGCCCTATCTTAATAGTCATGAAAAGATGTTAGAAATCACATCATCCCTCAATAAAACATCGTCTTTATTCTTCATTCCTACCTTCCTTCCAAACATCGATCATATACCCTACGTGTGTGTAAAAACATCCCTACACTCGGAGAATTCAATTCAAGCTATCATACTCTTGTCCATCTAGCTCAGTACTTTTTAATCGGTGAATATTTAGATGGATTTTCTCACACATTTTTCATGCGACCGTTAATATTTCTTGAGGTACTAACAGACCGATTACTCATATACTTGCTTATTAGGTGTATTAGTATTTTCCTCGTCTTGCACCACCTAAGGCTTAGCAGTGACTCCCAAACCAGTTGGTCTAAAGCACTAGGTGATGAAGAACCCTTGCTATATTTTTTTTATTGCTGCCTTGGTGATAACAAAACCAGTGTTCATTTTTCTACACCATTTATATTTTCTTCATTTTTTTTATTTCCTTCATACTTTGGCTTTTAGACAAGAGCATTTCAAGGTATTCTCTACTATCCCGAGCTTCAAGACGTGTGTAAGTGCGTATAGTAGGGTATCAACGTTCAAATGTTTAACTTCCAGAATAGGAACTATTTTTCAGACTTATTTTTATCCTCAGATTAGTGACTTCTTTCAACTTACTAACCCTTGGGACAACGGTGTGAGTGCACGGCAGCGTCCCGGCCGTCATTCCGAGACCAAAATGCGGAAACGATACTTTTTCTTTAAACTTTTAAACTGGCGCTACCGCGTACTTTAAACCTGGATCGGATCATTAACCTACTACTAGCAAACAAGAGAAAGGGTAGGAAGCTATACCGAGCGATCCGTGTCCTTCGGTCTTCGGTCACCATCCCGATCTCCCCGTGGAATCTCCGGTCTCCATCTCCTCGTCGGAAATGGCACTACATCGAGAAGTCTTTTTACGGGCTCCCGCTTCGTCCGAAGCAACTCGGGCACGAAGTGTGCTAGCCGGCGTGCCCAAGGTTGAAATAGAGTATGTTGTGATCACTTTGTCTCTTTGCATCCATGGCTTGGATGGAGGTTAAAGATGATGCCATTAGAGGAAGATAATGAGCTAGAGGAGGAAGAAGAAGAAGAAGAAGAAGAGAAGGCTTTCTATTCTTTTTCTTTTCTTGAGTTGTATGATAATGAGAGTGAGAATGGGATCAAGAAAATAATATTAACTAAACCATGTCACGCCCCGCTTCCCAAAATACGGAATACGAGGGGTAGACAAGGCCAGCCATGCTCCTACGGTCAAAAAAATGTCCTACCGTAGTCACACTTCGGCTTCTAGTTTTTCATGGTAAACAGTAAATAATGCGCAGGTAATGAGAAAATGCAGTAACTGAATGAAACAATGTAAAGAACTGACCTGAGGGGTAACAAAAGAATATAACTCTGGATAGCAAGTCGATATGTCTATGATATACGTCTAGTCCTGGTCCAGGCTAAATCTTCTCCTCACACTGAGCAGGCATACTCAGGTCGTCAGAGCGACACAATAGCAATATAATATATATAAAATCATGTGACAATTCTAACAGTGATAATAGATATATATAACAGTAGATCAAAAGCAGTATGGGTATGAACATGCAGTAATCAATGCAGCGGAACAGTAAAAGCAGTAGAACGATATGCCATGTATGTCAACACAGTAAGTAAGGTACATCAATGCTAGTATCCCTATCAGTCTCTAAGTCTCACTGTACAGGTCACTAAGCCTATCGTCAGTCCAAGTGTGAGAGTCAACCACTCGCGAGTGTCCTCCATCCAAGGGTAGAACCCAAGGGCAAGGGACCATGGGCCCAACATGTATATCATGGTAATAATCACGTACCCTGTAAAATCTCCATATATCTCCCTAAATATATAAGCCGGCAAGGGACTCCCGAGATTCTGTTGAACTCACACTCAAACTACCCCACACCCCGTGGTCTACATCAAACGCTAACCATAACCCTAAATACCAATCGGTCTGTGACAAGTCTGCGCGAGAACTGGAGGCAGGACCTCCATCAAGCACGTCCCGACTAATACCTAAGATAAATGGCAGTGTCTGGTGCCTTATCTGTGACACCCGTGCAAGAGCTTCCATAAGTATCCCATACCACTTATAGTCACACGTACACGTGTACTAAACCATGTCACGCCCCGCTTCCCAAAATACGGAATACGAGGGGTAGACAAGGCCAGCCATGCTCCTACGGTCAAGAAAATGTCCTGCCGCAGTCACACTTCGGCTTCTAGTTTTTCATGGTAAACAGTAAATAATGCGCAGGTAATGAGAGATGCAGTAACTGAAAGAAACAATGTAAAGAACTGACCTGAGGGGGAACAAATATTGATATAACACTGGATATCAAATCGTGATGTCTGTAATATACGTCTAGTCCTGGTCCAGGCTAAATCTTCTCCTCACATTGAGCATGCATACTCAGGTCGTCAGAGCGACACAATATCAATATAATATATATATAATCATGTGACAATTCTAACGGTAGTAATATATATGTATAACAGTAAATCAATGACAACATGGATATGCATATGCAGTAATCAATGCAGCGGAACAGTAAAAGCAGTAGAACGATATGCCACGTTTGTCAACACAGTAAGTAAGATATATCAATGCCAGTATCCCTATCAGTCTCTAAGTCTCACTGTACAGTTCACTAAGCCTATCGTCAGTTCAAGTGTGAGAGTCAACCACTCGCGAGTGTCCTCCACCCAAGGGTAGAACCCAAGGACAAGGGACCACGGGCCCAACATGTATATCACGGTGATAATCACATACCCTGTAAATCTCCATATATCTCCCTAAATATATAAGCAGGCAAGGGACTCCCGAGATTTTGTTGAACTCACACTCAAACTACCCCACACCCCGTGGTCTACATCAAACGCTAACCATAACCCTAAATACCAATCGGTCTGTGACAAGTCTGCGCGAGAACTGGAGGCAGGACCTCCATCAAGCACGTCCCGACTAATACCTAAGATAAATGGCAGTGTCTGGTGCCTTATCTGTGACACCCTTGCAAGAGCTTCCATAAGTGTCCCATACCACTTATAGTCACACGTACACGTGTCCCACAGACGTCGACAATGCAATATAATAATAAGGGTCACTGATTGGGTACAAGTACGTATCACTTTCACTTATTCACGGATACACGAACACTGACGTACTTGCCACAATCATCACTAAAATTTAACACTGGGTAAATGCACAATATCACTAGGTTATCAATGCAATGATATGGGTATGATATGATACGTAAACAGTATATGAAGCATGATTAAGGTGTCATAAAATAGTATTCTATCACTTGCACGATTTATCATGAAATGTACGTGTATAGTTTAGCGAAACGATAAATAGGTAATAATTAGTATGTTCAGTTGTCCATCCATTGAATTTAGTTTCATGCCAATCGGATTCCAGAGTCATTATTTATAGCCATTTCATTTTAAGCGCTCGCGGCTGGAAATCCGGTTTCAGAATCAGAAGTCCGTTTCGCAACGCATTTTAATCCCGGTTGGGATCAGATTTTAGCGACGCTACTGTTGGATGAAATCTAGGGTTTTCAGTAAGGTTTTCAACGAAATAGACGTATCTTCGATTACGTCTGTACGTCAGGAGATATACACTGTTTATTACTAATGTGTCAGTTCTGATTCAGCTGAGACTATTATACGTCCCGATTTTTTAAATTACAGAATAAATAACAAATGGTAATGAAACAAAATGAAACCACTTGTGTTATCTAGATAACAGATTCCCCTATAATAATCAACTGAGTTCCGCAACCTACAAGTTTAAGAAACAGGATGGTGTTCATTACGGAACAGCAAGCAACAACTGGAGTTGCTCTGGACTGTAGTCCAGAGTCGCACTCCGATCCAAATATTGTCACAGGTCAAGTACAGGAATATCTGGAAACTAGTATAGGATTAAAGTTCGTCGAGTTGTCTTCGATTTGAGCCCTCGAACGCATCATTCCAAGATGTATATAATTTGTGGTGATTTTAATATTTTTCAGGTGCAAGAAAATTCCAGTTTTACGGTTAAACTTGGGGGTAGTTGTTTTAGTCGTTATCGGTCATATTATCCAACGAAATTCACACATTAGGTCCACAGCCATACGGGCCAAACAATACCATTTAGTTCCGTCAAGTTTAATGATAATTTCCTATAAGAACACACATCGAACAGTTACGTTGTAATATTTAACACAAGGTAAAACATGGGATATATATACGATTATAATTTGTAAATCAATAATAAGTAGCATGTAGCAAGTGGGGACTTGCCTGGACACGTCATGGGATTGTACAGCAGCAGTGGTAAGGAACACACAGCAAGGTTGGGCCTCGGCTCGATCTTGGCTCGGCCTCGGAGCTTGGACCAGGCTAGGAGCTCGAGTATGGCAGCGATGGCTTAGTTACTGGGGTCTTGACGGCGAGGGTGGTGGTCGATGAAGAGAGTGTTAGAGAGAGAGAGAGAGAGAGAGAAACGATAGAAAGAGAGAGGGAGAAATGAGATATAGAGATAGAGAGAACTGAGAGAGAGAGGGAGAGAAAGAGAGAACTCTGAGAGAGGGAGAGAGAGAGAAATGAGATAGATAGAGAGAGAGAGAGAGAGAGAGAGAGAACTGAGAGAGAGAGAGAGATGCAGGGATGTTGGCGAGGGTGATGATGATGGTGGTGCTCGGGTCGACGAGGCGACACGGGACAGCAGAGGAGCTCGTCGGCGTGCAGTAGGTGGGGATCGAGATGGGTGCAGGGAATTCGGTGTGTGCAGGGGCTCTGTGGAGGTGCCGGCGGCGATGGGTGCGAGGGTGGTCGGCTGCGGGTGAGCGAGGGTGGAGGATGGAGGGTAGCGACGGTGGTGGAAGAATGTCATGGCGGTGGTGATGGAGGGAGGTGGCCGGAGGTTTTCTCGTGAGAGAGAGAGGAGGTTTGAGATTGAGAGGGAGAGGGGAGTTGGAGTCGAGGAGGGGTTGAGGAAGAAGGAGGAGGCCAGAGATGGGCGCCGGCAGTGGTGGCGAGGCGTGAGCGGCCGTGGGCGTGGGTTCGAGAGGGGAGCGGAAGAAGAGAGAGAGAGAGAGAAAGAGATGGGAGAACGTGAGGGAAAGAGAAAGAGAACGTGGAGGCGAGAGAAGAGAGAGAGGAGAGAGGCGCGCGTAGTGGGAGTAACGCGCGCGTGCGTCAGCGGAGGCGGAGGAAAGAAGCGCGGGCGACGTGGTCGCGAAGGAAACGAGCGCGGGAAAAGCGCAACGGGAAGAAGGAGTGGTGGGCCGGGTCGGGTTGGAGGCGCGTGTGAGGGGAAAATGAGTGGGCCGGTCCTGGGAAAAATCAAGAATAAATAAAAAGAAGGGGGCCGGGCCAGAGCAAGGAAAATTAGATTTAGATAGGAAAAAAAGAGAGAGAAGGAAACGGGCCGGGGATAAAAGAATTGAGTTTAGGGCTGAAGGAGATTTGATGAAGAAAAGGGATGGATTGGGTTTAAAAGAATTTCATTCTAAATTTTATTTGTGTGTGGGCTGGATTAACAGGCCGGGAAAAATAGGCTGAGGGATTAATTGGAATAATTAAGATCTAATAGGAGTTGGGTTTTAAAAAAAGGATAATGGGATTTAGAAGGAATAAAATTATATATAAAATGATTAAAATTATAAATAAAATAAATAAAATCATAAAGTAACAAAATGCGGAGTTTGGTATAAAAGAGCTTGGTATTATATCATACCACCCTTACAAAAATTTCGTCCTCGAAATTTAAAATAAACGATAGGTTATACAAACATAAGCGAAAGCTATTAGATTGCACACTAACACAAAAGATTTATTAACAGTACGTGGATGAAGAAATTTGAAATATATATAAGTAAGAACCATATACGGAAAGGTAGGTCTACATAGGTATAAGGCAAGAATAACTATAAGGGCAACTACGAGTATACGAGAATATAGGTATCAATAACGAACAATAATAATCAAAATGTGTTCGATAAAAGTCGAAACCCACAAATGTGCACATCTAAGTCTATCAAAAGCAAGTAGAAAAATAAGTATAAGGCTCAACCCTCTATCATAGTAATCATATGCACAAAACCCGAAAATAAAGTACTGACAATAAAGTAGTGAAAAATTAGTTGGTAGGTTATAACATTTTAGGGTAACGTATCGAAAAATAGGTTTAAAATAATTTAGAAAACTTGTATAGTGAATTTAAGAAACATGGAACAAAATTTGCGCGGTGTAAGGGTGCGCTACTGAAAACTGAAGATAATAGTAGTGTGCTTTAAAATACATAAAACTAAGTAGTCGATAACACACACGTTTCGACAAATACAAGATAATGGAAACCAAATTTCGAATAATAAAGTCCCTAAATATATATATAGGGTAATAGGGAACCAGAAATGTATAGGGCTAGTTAGGGTAGGGATCACAAGGAAGTGTGGCTCAATCAGAAGGTCGAAGTGTGGTGATTGAAACTGTTTCTTGTGTCGGTATTCAGAAAATTTATAAAGAAATCACAACCCAAAAATTATTTGACTGCAATCAAACTACGGTGTCAATTGTAGTTCATGAATGAGTGCGGATCGTCCACAGGGATTGCACGATTCGTTTGTTTTATGATATGCTTGAATTGAAAAGTTAAGCTAAGATAAACGAAAACATGATTCAAGAATTTTGATTTTCAAGTGTCACTATTCTATTCAAGAATCAAGAAAATGTTAAACAATCAAGAATCGGTGTATCGATGATATTTCCAATCAACAGTCAAGAATCTAAAAGAGGCTCGTAGGAATCGATCAGGTCTATAGACATGATGTAATCTCAAGATTTCGTGTTCTTGTCCTTCGAAGGATTGATACTAGATTGATGATAATCGACGAGAGTTGGGGCTTTCTCGTGAAACTAGGGTTTCATCTTATAACCCTTGTTCTTTCGTCGATATCATTCCTTTTCTAGCCTCTACCAAATTCAAGAAACGATCGTAACTCCCCAATTTCGAACGATGTCAATCAAGAAAGCATCGAAACAAAATGGGTCGTCGTTTCTTGAACTTGCTAGGGTTTACAAAACTCGTAGGACTCAAGAATCGATTAAAGCTATGTTACATCATCATTCTATTGACCGTCTCGACTCCTCGACGAGCGGAGTTTTATTCACACATCACCACACAGAAAATATTTACGAATTGTAAAGATATCATGATGCAGAATTTAAAGAAAACAAGATAAAAGAATATCACATTTATTTATCTCAACAATTTTGATTACATTCGCTTCAAGAACTACAAGAGGAAGAATCTAGATTGTTGATAGGGCGTCGCTCGGCTTCGTGAGTCGTGGATTGGCTCGGATCACTTGCTCCGTTGAAGATCGGCTTCGCTCATAAAGGTTGTAGGGCATCTTGCTTAATGGGTACTCGGGATTCTTGATTTTAATTGGAATTAGGGTTAGGGTTTCCACAAGTTCTCTCACTAAACTTGTGGAAGAGGAAGATGAAGAAGGAGAATGGCTAAAAAAATGAACTAAAATGAATCACAAAATGGTTGGATTCTCTCTATCTCCACCTCTGATCCTGGTCTCTCCCTTGGTCTAGGCTTCTATTTATAGACTTCCCAAACCCTAGGTTTAGGTTTGAAATGGTAGTTCCCTCCAAAAGTTTGTTGAGTCTTCTAGAAGGTAGTTTGTTGGGAGCTAGCTTAGGGTTTAAGCTAGGTTTAATTAGGCTTGGAAACCCTTGTTTGCTGATCTGGCAGATGTTGGAGATAGTGCCCTCAGAGTCAATTATTGGATCACAGGCACGTGATTGCAATGATTGAGGGAGGACCTATCCCAGGAGGACAGTCTTACTCGAGATGATAGTATGCTATCTGGTTTACCTTTATCATCGTGTACTGCTTTAGGTGACCTGACATGTCGCTATTGCACGTTGATAGAGCCCCTGGGATTCTTGCTTGACGACCAGCAGTATGATGGCGATCATATACGTGGGAGCTGGGGTCTATAAGCACATCCTTAAAAGGTCCCTAGTCGTAGGAGTTTCGAGACAGGGTATCGATACTCCATTAGTAGACTAGTGTATACAGTCGAGACCCCGACGAGGGGCGGTGGCCGGTCTCACAAGCCACTGGTGTCAGTTGGTTCACCTAAGATGTATACAGGTGCTCATTGGGTTATGAGTACACCGGACAGGACTCGCCGGGAACCTGCTAGTTGGTCTTATACCAGACGTCAGATAGCAGTTCCCAGGTGACATGTGTACAGGTTAGTTCATCGACCTGAGATCGTCATTTGTCTCGTGTGAGTTCCCACTGTGCTTTGATTACTACCCTACCACGGCTCAAAGGAGTCGTGCAAACAGGTTTTAGTTGGGTACAGTCCCGAGCCACATGGAGGCAGTGAGCGGATCTGCAGGGGTTCGTCTCTCCCGGTATTGGGGGTGAGGTCGCGCTGTGTCTAGGAGAGCCATTACGCAAAGCCCTCGGCCGAGGCAGGAGATTTACTGGTAGGTATTCCAGTAGTATCTCAGGGCGTTCTGGGCTACGCTCCGACACGACTTGTACCGCTTTTGGGGGTCTGACTTTTACCAACCCCCTAGGCCCGCCATGCGATACTCATAGATGAACGGACCGGACTGTACGGATATTGTCACTGACAGGCTCAGTTGGGTGTCGGGGTGAGCTTCCTCATCGACGTCCCTTTTGGTCAATAGCTGGTGGCCCGTCACGTATTGGCTTATACCTCTGACGTGCTAGTGGTTAAATCCACAGCCATAGTATTGACGAGTCTTTAGAGTCCACCACACTTACAGTTACTCAAGCTTTCGGGCGAAACGCTGTAGAGGCCGTATGGAGATATGGCAGGGTCCGATCAGATACGTGCGGTATTGCACGGATCAGGATCGGACAGTTTTGTACTAGTAGCCGTATAGTTATATGGCAGGGTTCGATCAGATACGTGCGGTATTGCACGGATCAGGATCGAACGGTTTTTTACTAGCCGGCTTTGGTTTAAGCCGGTCCTAGTTTAGTACAGTGTAGATTTTGTCTCTTTGCATTTGTATTCGGACGGAATACAGATGCGGGTGTGTATGCACAGTATCGGGGTTTTCCTGTAATTTATTACGGGACCAGTTTTCTGGAGTTGCCAGTTTGCATTCCGTTCCGGCCGGTTTTCCTTTGTTCTTTCCCGGCCGGACTTTTCCGATGGAGGGGGTAATTTGCAGTTTTGCAAATTACACTTTGTGGGGGGGTTTCTTGCATAAAGTTTGATTATGATAGATTTCATTTTCTTTCATCCATGCTTGCTTTTATGGTGAGATGAAAGGTTATGGGTTGAATAGGAAAAAAAGGCATGGTTGATGTTTTCTTGTCTTGGATGTGGTCACCTCCTCTCTTGCTCCTACACTCACCTCCCTTTGCTTTATGTTATGATATTCATTCCTCCACCATTCTAACAAAGAGAGAGAGTTTTATTCATGTTTGAGAAAAAGAAAGAGAGAAGAAGAAGAGGAGAAGAAGAGAGAGCTTCATTCTTGAGAGTTTCCTTCTTGATCTTGCTTTCATGCAAGGAAAAATGAAAGCACCATATTTTCCTTGTCCTCATTCCTCCATCCAAAGGCAACAAACCCCAAAGTGAGACTATGATTCTACACTACACATTCTACAGCAAATCTTGAGCATGTCGAGTTGCCGGCTTCATGCTCGAGTTGCCTCGGTATTGAGGCGGGAGCCCGTAAAAGACGAAGGCGATGTGGTGCCCTTTCCGGCGAGGAGGCGACGATATGGAGACTACACTTTCCGCGGGAGATCGGGGCGATGATGAGAAGACCGGAGGACTCGGATCTCTTGGTATACTTCTTATCCCATCTCTTGTTTGCTAGTTAGGTTAATGGTAAACGATCCGGGTTTTCTTTGTCCGCGGTAGCGCCGGTTTCCGAGTAAGGAAAATTTTTGATTCCGCAATTTGGCCTCGAGTAAGACGGCCGGGGCGCTGCCGTGGCGCAACATGGTATCAGAGCCACGCCATTAACCTTACCTAGCTTCGTTTGATGTGTTTGCGTTTCCGATCGACCAAAATTTCCAAAAACCGTATTTTTCTAGCACATCAGTTTCTGTTGAAATTTTTTGAAGTCTAAAAATTTTTCAGGTGGTCTCAGAAAGATGTGCAGGAAGTTCTAAGAACTCTGGGAAAAAACGAGACAGTGAACCTCAAGGTCGAGCGCGGAAGCGCGGCACGAACCCCATTTCTGCCGCCCTTCCGCCGCAAGTTTGTGGGTTCATTGCTTCATTTTTTTTCAGTGGGCTTATGGGATGAAATTAGGGGTTTTGGAATGTTAAAATTGGGCCCAGGTTTTCTGTGAGTGCTACAGTTTTGATTGGGGGCCCACTTGTTAATTTTTGGTCAATCGGAAATTTTTTAAACACATTTTTCACAGTATTTACATTATATCTGCGACCGTGAATGTCACTCGATCGGTAAATCCGGTCTAACTGCTATAGCCCGGTTAGACGGATTTGCGAACGTGATTTTCACGTTGATGTTCTATGTTTATGCTGTGATGTTGCGGATCGGTCGTGGGGATAGCCTGGATGCAATGCTAGTACAGTTTTGTTGTATTATGTACATTTGATATTGCGGGGCGAGCGTCCGACATGTGGACTGCCGTCACTGCCTGTTTGTATTATTCTTTTGGGGCACGACCTGGTTGCGGTCGATGTACCCGGTGTATGTATATTTTACTTTCTGTACTAGGGTTACCCCGCGGTGGGGTGCACGGATAGCCGGGTTCTGGAGGGCAACGGGCCCGCATCTCAGGGCATTGAGACGGAGGGGGCTTCAGTCCAGGATTGGCGGGCTATTCGCCGCACTCGTAGGGGGTACAGGTTGACCCAGGAGGGGTGCACAAGTTACCGGATTCCATGAAGTGCTGGGTGGTCCATTCACGGTACTGAAGGGGGCTGCCTCGCTTCAGGTTTTTGCGGGTGACTTGCCGCGCCCGTAGGGGTCTAGGATTTCATTGCACAGGCTATCCACACGACCAGGGGAACGTCGGGTTTCAGCAGCGGCTCTGTGAAACCCGGGGCTTCCAGATATCTGTATTGTTCTGTGATGCTGTACATTTCTGTGATGTTGCATTTCATTCACGCCTTGAGCGAAATACTATATATTGGTATATATATTAGTAGATGTTGTATATGTTTTTCATCCGCGCTAGTCCAGTCCCCGCTCTGCCGTTAGTTAGCTAACCTAACGGGTGATGACGGGACCCAGTGGCGAATGCGGATGGCATATACGTACGTCAGTATATTTTCGTTCTTTGTGGTGTGATCATATGATGGGACTGCGTTGATTCGGATCAATGCAAGTTAAACAAACCTATTCTGATGTTGTTGGAACACTTTTCAAAAAGCTGTTATTGCAAGGACGTTCACTTATGTTTTGCATCGTGGTATTCATTTGGAATATCCTGCTCCTCAGTCGACGAGGCAAGGGCCGAGATCCCTTCACCGGGAGTGACCCCTTGGACAGAAGTTTGCGTCAGGGCATTAACTTCATTATAGCCGATTACTTTTGCTTTGCATCGTGGTATTCAGTTGGAATATCCTGCACCTCATTCTACGGGGAAAGAGCCGAGATCCCTTCACCGGGAGTGACCTCTTTAGTAAAGGTTTTCGTCACTATATTTTTATAAAAGGCTATGCAGTTCCTTCAACGATATCAAGTTCATTACGTTAAAGGTTTTTCGCCAAAAACCAGCCGTAGCCCTCCGTCATTTCCTACAGGTATTATTTGGTATTCGTGCTGCGTTTGTTGACCTAGTCAAGACGTAGTGTTCGGTAGCTAAGTGGTACTTGTTTGTTGCATAAGTGGGATTGGTTGAGACAGTCGTGCGGCCTTGTTGACCTAGTCAAGGGCACGTACGGGTGGGTTTAATGCAATCCAGAAAAATGACGGGTTGAACTTGACTGGCGGTTTATGGTTTGTTGACCTAGTCAAGGTCATAAACCGCTTGGGGTAAAAATCACATCGGGAGTTTCAAAAGAACTGAAACTTGCCAGGCATGCGCATACCTTCTGGAGTGTGGTGACTTGAGTGGATTCCGTCAAGTTATCATGCGATGATAGTTGGATCCCGATTCCCACTGATGAGTTAGTTTACTCCTCGGGTGACCCCGACTAATTCTTCTTTCAGGTTTGGAGGAGAATTTGAGGTACAGTGGGAGGTTTCCAGATTAGATAAAGTGATAACCATTCTGATCTTGGTTAGAGTGCACGCTGAGTGTTTCTTTTCTCTCTCTCTTTGGCAGCGACCATTGACCCGACCCTGGACTTTGACTCAGTGACCAAGTTGACCGAACCTTCTTTACACTGGCTTTTGGATTGTCAGAGTTGCAGACCTCATTGCCACTCCTACTTTTACCCTTTTCTCCAGGACACCCCGTATTACTACGAACGTCCACTTCCATTGGACAAAACCATCGTATGGTTATATACGAACTCGAAGGACTTCGAGGATGGTTTCTGGTTCTGGAGAAAACGAATAGGATTATTCAGTTGTTTTTTCTTTTCACCTTCTCTCGTTGCGAGTACTCCTTAGTTTAGGAGTAGTACACCTATTACGCAAATTGGATAGTCTTCTTCCAAACCATAGGCTGGTGCCGACCGGTAGGGAATGAAGAAAACCAGTTAGCCTAAAACGGTGTATAGAAGGTATTAAGTTTAGACAAAACTAAAGGGATTAGTAGGAGGGCAAAGTAAATTGCGACTGATATTCACGACCAAACCAAGTATTTCTTCGCCAATCCTAAATCACCTTTGTATTTCTCCAGGACACTCCGTATCACTACGAAGATCCACAGTTTATTGGATATTCCATCGTATGGTTATATACGAACTCGAAAGGAACTTGTTCCAGTTTGGGGATGGATTCTGGTTCAGGAGAAATAGGAATAAAGTACATTCAGGTGTCTTTTATCTTCACCTTCTCTCGCATTGCGAGTGCTCCTAGGATTAGGACAGTACACCCTTTATGCTTTTTGGATAGTCTTCTTCCAAACCATAGGCTGGTGCCAAACGGTAGGGAAGGAAGAAAACCATTTGGCCTAAAGGGGTGTACAGAAGGTAATGACTAAAGACATATAAAGGGATTTGGAAAGGTGGCAAAGAATTATACGGTTACAGTTGTGAATCTGGATAATGGAAGAGGCATTACTAAGAATACCAGGATACCCCGACGAAACATTTCAATGTTTCAGTTTCACTGTGTGATGTTAAAAGAAAACTGATTTCCCGATTAGACACTTGCTCCAGGGTATGTATTTACCAGGTTGGATTCTCATATCTGTATGGTTTTACAGATGATGAGTGGGAGTAAGTTATTGGAATTAGGTGATCATCCTCATTATATTGGGATTCATTGTAATCGGTGATATTTTGAGGAGTTCACCTGGGCTGTTTGCCGGTCGGCAAATATTTGGTTTTGAATATCCGCGGTTATGCACCAATTTCAAATTGATATATCTGTACGTCTATTTTCATAGAGTGAGATATACCTTTTGACATTATGTCGATGACATTTACCTATATCAGTGGATGGTTAGGTAAGGAGCATTAAACAGCGGTGTAATTCTTCTTAACCATAAGTACAGTTTTCAACCTACGACACACAGTGAAAGAGTTATTAGATTCAGCGGACTTATACAGAGTATTGTATGTCGTCCAGTGTCCATAAGGACAGAGGGGTTGGTGCTCGTACTATATTCGGTTTACTTATGACTTCTCTAGATTTTAGACAGCTGTTTCGTGGAAGCACAGGGTCTAAGTTTTGAGGAGTTATAGGTATTTCAATAGAGTAGAGAACCAGGTGTAGCAAGTATCGGGATTCTTCAAGGTGATCGAAGATGTAGATACTTATGTATGGTATTCAGTTGATAGTAATGAGAACTTGCTTCTCTTTCAGGTTACTCATAATTGGAAGCATTCCTAAGTTGAGTAACGCTGATCGGCCTCCTTCCATTTAGTTGACATGCACTGGAGACAGCTGCATGATTTGAATCTGGTTCAATCAAATCAGTGCCTCTGTTTCTATATTGGATATAGAACAGTTCATATCTTAACGTTGTTAAGGTACGGGGAGTTGTCCGGCTTATGATTAAAACCAGACACTGGACAACTAAAGGCACGTTTCTGTAATGGCTGTTTGTGGGTTGACCCAGGCTATGACGAGGGTTGATTTTCTACCATCTGGATGAACAATAGCAATATTGTTCTAGACTCGCCACAGTTCTTATTAAAAATGGATTTTTTCAAAAACAGTAGTGGGAGTATGGTAGAACTGGAAGTGATTCCAGAACCGCAAACGATTACTGAAGATTTGATAAAGAACCTAAAGATTCAATCTGATTTGACATTCCATTGGCCACTCCGCAGATACGGTGGGTAACTTCAGGCACCCGAGAGGTACTCCGGTAGCCTCAAGGACGGTGACAGGGAAGTTCTTGTTTACCCACAATTACCATTGCTGTTGTTCCAGGCTGCGAGACCCGGCAGGAGGATGAGTATAGCGTCGTTCTAAACTAGCTTTGGAAATGCACGTCTATATGACTCTGCCAGAGGGTTGTCGTAGTCAGTGGGAGCAGCGGAAGCATTGGTGGACATCAGGCTTATGTCTATTCATAGACTAAAGCAGATGTAGCGGAGATAGATCATCCATTTCTGATGTGACAGTCATAGGTTTGACGTCATCAGAATAGGGGATGGATCTGTTGAGAAGGTAGTAGGAAGTGATATTCCTATACTACGATCGGTTATACTTTGGTCGTCACACAGTGTTTTCTCCACATGGGACTTGGATATTATATCAGACATACTGGTTACTAGATCTATGGTTTTAGATCTAGATTTGGGTGGTTTCCCAATCAGGGTACTTTGACAGCATTCTAAGAGTATTTAGAATGGACGACTCCTGGCACGGTAGTACACCTGCAGGTAATGGAGTCACCCTCTCTAAAGGTGTCTTACAGACTAAAGGGGAGAGGGATACGCATGATTGACAGATCACTTGCTTAGGCAATTGAGTCAATCATGAGATGTCAAGTACCACACCAGATGTTGTTCTTGCACTAGATGCAATAAGTTGATATTGATCCAATCCTGGAAAAACAGTCGGAAGCAGTTTTAGAACATAAGTGAATGTTCTAGGGATATGATAACGGCTGCCTCTTTTAGGAGACGGTTATCACTCCAGGCTTCCAAGGTGACATGGACGACAAGGAGGTTGTCAGAGTTATAGTTCTCCCTCTGACGAGGGGCAGTATTTTGGACAGGTTGTCCAAGGCAATACTGAGGGCGGCATGGCGCAGGATACTGATTAAGTTCAGTTGATGATACAGTCTAAGAAGTTTGGATTTGGAGTTCATTTATGAGCTAGGTCCCATCAGACATCCAGACATTCTAAGACAGGTATTGCTCATTTCGGGAGATGGCTTTCTCCGTGAACTTGAGATATAGAGAGACATAGAAAGAAACATCACAGCGGATCCACTCACTGAGGCTATTCCTCGAACGCAATAGTTTCGCAAACGAGCTTTGTGAGACTGACTAGTAGAGGAGTTGGGTGTTCGGTATCACACGGGCTGTGAGTATGCGACATCGCAATAATTAGCCTTGAGTGCAAGTGGGAGATTGTTGGAGATAGTGCCCTCAGAGTCAATTATTGGATCACAGGCACGTGATTGCAATGATTGAGGGAGGACCTATCCCAGGAGGACAGTCTTACTCGAGATGATAGTATGCTATCTGGTTTACCTTTATCATCGTGTACTGCTTTAGGTGACCTGACATGTCGCTATTGCACGTTGATAGAGCCCCTGGGATTCTTGCTTGATGACCAGCAGTATGATGGCGATCATATACGTGGGAGCTGGGGTCTATAAGCACATCCTTAAAAGGTCCCTAGTCGTAGGAGTTTCGAGACAGGGTATCGATACTCCATTAGTAGACTAGTGTATACAGTCGAGACCCCGACGAGGGGCGGTGGCCGGTCTCACAAGCCACTGGTGTCAGTTGGTTCACCTAAGATGTATACAGGTGCTCATTGGGTTATGAGTACACCGGACAGGACTCGCCGGGAACCTGCTAGTTGGTCTTATACCAGACGTCAGATAGCAGTTCCCAGGTGACATGTGTACAGGTTAGTTCATCGACCTGAGATCGTCATTTGTCTCGTGTGAGTTCCCACTGTGCTTTGATTACTACCCTACCACGGCTCAAAGGAGTCGTGCAAACAGGTTTTAGTTGGGTACAGTCCCGAGCCACATGGAGGCAGTGAGCGGATCTGCAGGGGTTCGTCTCTCCCGGTATTGGGGGTGAGGTCGCGCTGTGTCTAGGAGAGCCATTACGCAAAGCCCTCGGCCGAGGCAGGAGATTTACTGGTAGGTATTCCAGTAGTATCTCAGGGCGTTCTGGGCTACGCTCCGACACGACTTGTACCGCTTTTGGGGGTCTGACTTTTACCAACCCCCTAGGCCCGCCATGCGATACTCATAGATGAACGGACCGGACTGTACGGATATTGTCACTGACAGGCTCAGTTGGGTGTCGGGGTGAGCTTCCTCATCGACGTCCCTTTTGGTCAATAGCTGGTGGCCCGTCACGTATTGGCTTATACCTCTGACGTGCTAGTGGTTAAATCCACAGCCATAGTATTGACGAGTCTTTAGAGTCCACCACACTTACAGTTACTCAAGCTTTCGGGCGAAACGCTGTAGAGGCCGTATGGAGATATGGCAGGGTCCGATCAGATACGTGCGGTATTGCACGGATCAGGATCGGACAGTTTTGTACTAGTAGCCGTATAGTTATATGGCAGGGTTCGATCAGATACGTGCGGTATTGCACGGATCAGGATCGAACGGTTTTTTACTAGCCGGCTTTGGTTTAAGCCGGTCCTAGTTTAGTACAGTGTAGATTTTGTCTCTTTGCATTTGTATTCGGACGGAATACAGATGCGGGTGTGTATGCACAGTATCGGGGTTTTCCTGTAATTTATTACGGGACCAGTTTTCTGGAGTTGCCAGTTTGCATTCCGTTCCGGCCGGTTTTCCTTTGTTCTTTCCCGGCCGGACTTTTCCGATGGAGGGGGTAATTTGCAGTTTTGCAAATTACACTTTGTGGGGGGGTTTCTTGCATAAAGTTTGATTATGATAGATTTCATTTTCTTTCATCCATGCTTGCTTTTATGGTGAGATGAAAGGTTATGGGTTGAATAGGAAAAAAAGGCATGGTTGATGTTTTCTTGTCTTGGATGTGGTCACCTCCTCTCTTGCTCCTACACTCACCTCCCTTTGCTTTATGTTATGATATTCATTCCTCCACCATTCTAACAAAGAGAGAGAGTTTTATTCATGTTTGAGAAAAAGAAAGAGAGAAGAAGAAGAGGAGAAGAAGAGAGAGCTTCATTCTTGAGAGTTTCCTTCTTGATCTTGCTTTCATGCAAGGAAAAATGAAAGCACCATATTTTCCTTGTCCTCATTCCTCCATCCATAGGCAACAAACCCCAAAGTGAGACTATGATTCTACACTACACATTCTACAGCAAATCTTGAGCATGTCGAGTTGCCGGCTTCATGCTCGAGTTGCCTCGGTATTGAGGCGGGAGCCCGTAAAAGACGAAGGCGATGTGGTGCCCTTTCCGGCGAGGAGGCGACGATATGGAGACTACACTTTCCGCGGGAGATCGGGGCGATGATGAGAAGACCGGAGGACTCGGATCTCTTGGTATACTTCTTATCCCATCTCTTGTTTGCTAGTTAGGTTAATGGTAAACGATCCGGGTTTTCTTTGTCCGCGGTAGCGCCGGTTTCCGAGTAAGGAAAATTTTTGATTCCGCAATTTGGCCTCGAGTAAGACGGCCGGGGCGCTGCCGTGGCGCAACAGCAGAAACCCCTGGAGTCTTCTGGAACTTGAGATACATTTCTGAGCAGTGGGCCCTGAGTGAAGCATTGTAGACCAAAATTTAGTGTCTGAACCCCTTGTCACACCGCGGATCCGCGGCACAAGCAAGCCATTGCCGCGGATCCGCGGCACTTTAAAGAGCTTGGGCTTTGGGTCTTCTGGTGTGTCTTTGTGATGGAGTTTGGGGCTTCTTCTGATATGCTGGATTGTGATTGCTACTTTGTATTGATACCAGATCTGAAGTTAGTGAGTTGGCGTATCTTTTGAGCGGTGTAATGTTCGAGCGAGCTTTTCCTTTTCCTGCACAGACTTCGAAATACGGGTTGCGATATATAGAAAATATGCCATGTAATGAAATGCAGTCAATTTCCCTAGAAATGCCGGTTTTAAGGTCTAGTACACGTAATCTGATATTTTGCTACCGGTTTGCTAATATGTGAATTATGAATATCGTACACTTCTATATGTATGCAGATGATATGGAAATTGCTGGTTAAAATATGCAATATTTTCGACTGATTAAATACCCCCAAACTTAATTTCGATCGTCTCGAGCGAATGTTTTATTAAAAAGAGAAGGAGAAAAATAAAGAAAGAGAAAAACTAACTAGCACACTTTCGTAGGCAACACGATTGCACTGAGCACGTGCAACAACCCTTTAAATCTCTAGGTGTCCCTAGTAGGAGGAGTGTTGTCTCCTGAGGGTTTTCAGCGGATTGCACCCACAAAATCCAATAATAAAAGCAAGATCTTGAATATTACATTTAAAGAAAAGAATTGTAAAAGAAAAGCCTTGAAAATTAGGGTTTCCAACTAAGCTAGCTTTTCGGTTGTCATCAGCCCTATCTTAATGGTTATGAAAAGATGTCAAAAATCACGTCCTCCTTCAATAAAACATAGTCTTATTCTTCATTCCTATCTTTCTTCCAAACATCGATCATATAACCCTGCGTGTGTGTAAAGGACATCCCTACACCCGGAGAATTCAATTCAAGCTATCATACTCTTGCCCATCAGCCTCAGTACTTTTTAATTAATGAATATTTAGATGAGATTGGTCACACACTTTCATGCGACCGTTAATACTTCTTGAGGTACTAACCGACCGATTACTCCTGTGCTTGCTTACTTGGTGTATTTTCCTCGTCTTGCACCACCTCAGGCATAGCAGTGACTCCCAGACCCGTTGGCCTTAGGGCATTAGGTGAAGAAGCACCCTCGCTATACTTTTTATTGCCTTCGGTGAATCAAAACCAGTGTCCATTTTTCTCACCACTTTATATTTTTATTCATTTTTTTCTTTTTATTTCCTTCATACTTTTGGCTTTAAGACAAGAGCATTTCAAGGTATCCTCTACTATCCCAGGCTTCAAGACGTGTGTAAGTGCGAATAGCAGGGTATCAACGTTCAAAATGTTTGGCTTCCAGAATAGAAACTATTTTTCAGACTTATTTTTATCCTCAGATTAGTGACGTCTTTCATCTTACTAACCCTTGGGACAACGGCTCATAACTACTTATTACTAGTTCGTATAAGAAAACTTCTAATTTTCTTAGTTTTCTTAAATTTTTCTAATCTCATGGATGTAATTTTTCACTATCTAAACTTTTATTATCTTATTTATATACAAAAAAAGTGTAAATATTAAAATTATTTTTATACTTGAAATTTTTTTAAATTTGTATGGGTTTTGAAAATTTTTAAATTTTTATAGATTTTTAAGAGAAATGTTTTGTGCTTATGCAGATGATATGCAAATGATGCAAAAATAAGCACAAACCTCCCCCAAACTTGTTTTCAACAGTGTCCTCACTGTTGCCGACAACTATATCTACAAAACCTGTAAGCCTGGGGGGAATTATTAGTGGAGGCAAAATATATAAGTGAAGAACTTCCCCCAAACTTACTCTTTTCACTCACCTCCATTCAAAAGATGATGCATTGATATACAGGATATGAAGGTGAGACGGAGGAATTTTAATCCAAATAAACTGGCTCTTGTAAGAACAAGAGCTCCTCCGTGGGGTCAGTGGAATAATACGGCTTAAGTCTATGTCCATTTACTTTGAAAAAGGTGCCGTTTTTAATATTTTCTACTTCTACTGCCCCGTGCGGGTATACAGACCGCACAACAAAAGGTCCCTTCCATCGAGATCGGAGCTTACCCGCGTGAAGGTGTAATCGTGAATCATAAAGAAGGACTTGTTGACCAGGTGAAAATGTTTTCCTCAAAATGTTTTTATCGTGAAAAACCTTAGTCCTATTCTTTGTGATTACAGCATTATCATAAGCTTCATCGCGGAGTTCGCTTAGCTCGTTTAGTTGCAGCTTCCGAAAGTTGCAAGCAAGGTTTAAATCAAAATTTATTTCTTTAATAGCCCACAATGCTTTATGTTCTATCTCGACAGGTAAATGACATGCTTTTCCAAACACTATCCTATATGGAGACATTCCTAGGTCGGTCTTATATGCAGTCCTGAATGCCCAAAGAGCATCCGTCAATTTGGTCGACCAGTCTTTTCTATTTTTAGCAACAGTTTTCTCCAGGATAAGTTTGATTTGTCTGTTTGAGATTTCAACCTGCCCGCTTGTTTGGGGGTGATAGGGTGTAGAAAGTCGGTGGTTGATTGAGTATTTCCGCATCAGAATCTCGAAAGACCTGTTGCAGAAGTGTGTCCCATTATCGCTAATAATAGCACGTGGGTGTCCAAATCACGAGAAGATATTCTCTTTTAAGAACTTAATGACAACTTTCTTGTCATTAGTGCGACATGGAATGGCTTCTACCCATTTTGAGACATAATCAACCGCCGGCAGTATGTACAGATTCCTAAAGGAGTTGGGAAAAGGACCCATAAAATCTATGCCCCAAACATCGAACATTTCAACAACCAGAATGGGTTGCTGAGGCATTTCATTCCTCTGGGATATTCTACCCGTATACTGACATTGTGTACAGGTTTTGCAATACTCAAATGCATCCTTGAATAAGGTCGGCCAATAAAATCCACATTGCAAAACCTTCTCCGCTGTCTTTCTAGGACCAAAGTGACCCCCACAGGCCTGATCATGACAAAAAGAAAGAACACTCTTGAACTCTTCATTCGGGACACACCGGCGAATGATCTGATCAGGACAATATTTAAACAAATAGGGCTCGTCCCAGTAAAAGTGTTTTACTTGGGATAGAAAACGGTATTTGTCCTGTTTTGACCAATCGCTCGGTATAAGTCCCGTGGCATGATAGTTCACAATATCCCTGAACCATGGTTCAGTGGATATGCTCAAGAGTTGTTCATCAGGGAATGAATCATTGATCGGCAGGGTCACAGGAGAAGAAACGATGCGTGAAAGGTGATCAGCTACTACGTTTTCACATCCTTTCTTATCTTTGATAACAAGATCGAATTCTTGTAACAGAAGGATCCAACGTATTAGTCGACCTTTTGCATCTTTCTTCGCCAGAAGATGTTTTAAAGCGGAATGGTCAGTATACACAACTATAGGTGAGCCGATTAAGTAAGGCCTGAATTTTTCTAATGCAAATACAACCGCTAATAGTTCTTTCTCTGTGGTTGTATAATTGATTTGCGCATCATTCAGGGTCTTACTTGCATAGTAAATCACGTGTGGCATCTTTTCGATGTGCTGTCCTAAGACTGCACCTGCTGCAAAATCAGATGCGTCACACATCAGCTCAAAGGGGTAGTCCCAGTTTGGTGATGATAGCACGGGGGCTGAAGTGAGTGAGTGTTTAAGTGAGTCGAAAGCTGTCTCGCAATCCGAGTCAAAATGGAAGGTCGTATCCTTGGCCAGGAGAAGAGTTAAAGGTCTAGCAATTTTGCTAAAGTCCTTAATGAATCTCCTATAAAAGCCCGCATGGCCAAGGAAAGAGCGAATATCTTTGACGCTTTTAGGATGAGGGAGGTTTTGAATGACATCTACTTTAGCTCTGTCAACCTCAATTCCTTTCTGTGAAATGACATGTCCAAGGACTATTCCTTCTTGGACCATAAAATAGCATTTTTCCCAGTTCAAAGTCAAGTTCTTCTCTTTGCAACGAGTAAGAACATCGTCCAGACTCGCTAGGCAATCGGAAAAAGAGTCTCCAAAAATCGAGAAGTCGTCCATAAAGATCTCCAAAAAATTCTCTACCATATCAGAGAATATCCCCATCATACACCACTGAAAGGTAGCGGGAGCATTGCATAACCCAAAGGGCATGCGACTGTAAGCAAAGGTACCAAAAGGACAAGTAAAAGTGGTTTTATCTTGATCCTTTTTGGCGATGGGGACCTGATTGTAGCCTGAGTATCCGTCCATAAAACAATAATATTCTTGTCCCGCTAAGCGTTCCAGCATCTGATCAATGAATGGTAGAGGAAAGTGGTCTTTCCTCGTGGCAGCATTGAGTTTTCTATAATCAATACATACACGCCACCCTGTTTAGGCGCGTGTCTGAATCAACTCATTTGCCTCATTGGTTATAACTGTGATGCCGGATTTCTTAGGAACGACATGTATAGGACTCACCCACTGGCTATCGGAGATGGGGTATATAATACCATTATCTAAGCATTTGACGATCTCTTTCATGACTGCTTCCTTCATGACGGGATTCAACCGTCTCTGTGGTTCTCGGGTTGGTCTGGCATCATCCATCACATGTATATGATGTTCAACTATCAAGGGACTAATCCCTTTGATGTCCGCCATACTCCAACCAAACGCCTCTTTGTTAGATCTTAATACCGATAAAAGTACATTCTCTTGCTCTGATGCAAAAGAAGCGGAAATGATAACCGGTAATGACTCGTTCTCACCAAGATATGCATATTTAAGGTGAGAAGGTAAAATTTTTAGATCTAACTCGGGCGGAGAAATGATAGAAGGAGGTATCATAGATTGATTTTTGGATTTACAAAGAAGCTCAGAGCCTGTGAAAGTTACAGACTCGGGTGGAGAAAAGTCAGAAGTGCAGGACTCAAGTGTAGATAAAGTGTCCTCACTAAGATCTTGTGCAAAGTCAAACAGAGATGTGGTAATGTCATCGAGATCAGTAAAGCAAAGTTCCTCAGCTCCACAACTATCGGGAGCGATCTCATGGACAGAGCACACATCTAAAATATGAGCAGAGGGTTCTGATGGCTGACTTCCAACTTTGTAGATATTTAGTTCAATGGTCATATTTCCAAATGATAAGTTCATTGAACCGTTTCTACAGTTTATAACAGCGTTGGAAGTGGCAAGGAAAGGACGACCCAGAATCACCGGAATTTGGCCCCGGGGGTTTGCTACAGGATGTATGTCGAGCACAATGAAGTCTACAGGGAAAACAAATTCCCCGACCTTTATCAATACATCCTCTAATTCACCCCTTGGTTTGGTGATAGATCGGTCTGCCATCTGGAGAGTGCAATAAGCAGGTTTCAGCTCTCCAATCCCTAGTTGCTCATAGACAGAATAAGGGAGCAGGTTAACACTTGCGCCAAGGTCTAAAAGAGCACGATTTATGTTTTTACCCCCAATCGAAATCGATATTGTAGGACATCCTTGGTCCTTTCTTTTCTTTGGAAGCTGGGGTATAAAAGCAGTGCTGATATTATTAGACATAAAGACCTTCTTTGGCACTTGAGTCTTCCTCTTCCTAGTGCACAAGTCCTTAAGAATTTTCGCATAAGCGGGGACTTGCTGAATAGCATCTAGGAGAGGGATATTGATGTTAACCTGTTTGAATATTTCTAAAATTTTCTCCATATGAGGACTCTTTCTATTTTCCCTTAGCCGGTTCGGGTAAGGAGCTTTCGCAATAAGCGCAGGGTCCATCACAGGAGAAGGAAGAGGGGGTAGACGTGGTCCCAAAAGAGGTGTCGGGACCGTCTGTGGAGAACTATAAGGGTTGGGAGAAGGTGTCGAGCCTAATAGGAAGTGGAGAATAGGCTCTCGCGAAGATGGTGTGGTGGAAGAAGAAGGATCAGAAGGAGAAGTGTGTGTGTGTGTGGAAAGGTCTCAGCCGGGGTGTTGATATGATTTTCAGTATCATCAATACCTTCCCCGACATTATTTTTCAGCACTCTTCCCGATCTCAACGTTGTGACGGCATTTACATTGTAATGCCCAGGATTCTGTAGGGGTTGAGAGGGAAGTTTCCCTTTTTCTCTCGCACTCATTTCGGCTTTTAGGCGTGCGATTTCAGCTTCCATCGTTCTGATACTCTCAGCTTGGGACGCTGAGTTTTTCTTTATCTCACCGACGGAAGATCTAATCTCAGCCGAAACCTCTATGAAATTTGATAAAAGTGATTTCATGGTTTGAGTGAATTGAGAGAAATCGTCAGAACTAGACAACAGCATAGGATTAGACTGTGCAGGATTGTTGCCCTGGTTTTGGAAATTTTGTGACTGATAGGGGTGCTGAGTGAGTTGAAGGGGTTGCTGTTGTGGTGGAGGAAGAGCCCTTTGAAAATTATTCGTGTTTGGAACCGTGTTTTGAGATTGATTTTGGTTCCAAGCGAAATTCGGGTGATTCCTCCAACCCTGATTGTACGTGGAAGAATATGGATCGTTTCGAGGTCTTTGAAATGCGGCATTAGAATGCTCGTGACCTTGAAACGCAGAGTTTAATGGACATTCTTCCGTTAAATGAGACGGATCAGAACAGCACCCACAAACAGTTTTGGGGAGCGACATTGGGTTTAGGGAGGCTACTGCAAATTTGTGTTCCATAGCATCGAGCTTCTTTTGCATTGCTGCCATTCAGCTCGAACACCTATGGACACATCTATTTGGTGTACGCCACCCCTATTCAATGGTTGGGTTCCACTCTCCCACTGTAGTGATTTTTCAGCGAACTCTTCTAAGTACTTCCAAGCTTCCCCATCATCTTTAGTCATAAAAGTACCTTGACACATATTTTCAAGGCTCTGTTTAGTGTTAGGGTTACTGCCCTCATATATGATTCGGCAAAGCTCCCATCTCGGGATGCCGTGATGAGGACATTGAACCAATAGATCCTTGAAACGTTCAAAGTATTTAGAGAATGGTTCGGTAGGGAGCTGTGCAAATTGATTCAGTTCGCTACGGATTCGAGCTGTCTTTTGGATTGGGTAAAATTTCTTAAGGAATGCAGCGACGAATTCTTCCCAATTCGTAATAGAGTGTGCGGTAGTGTTATATAGCCACTTCTCGGCTATATCGCACAAAGTAAATGGAAGAAGTCTTAGACGCATAGCATCCACTGAAAATTGTGACGTACCCATCATTGCGCATACGTTTTCAAATTTGGTAATGAAAACGTAAGCGTCCTCAGTCTCGAGTCCGTGGAATTTGGGTAAAAGATTGATGTACTGGGGCTTAATCTCAAAGTTATCCCCATTGGCTGGTGGTGTGGATAAGCAGGTCGAAAGAGGACCTCGAATAGGGTAGCACCTCTCCTGGAGAGAGATGCGGGGTGGATTCTGCGCACCAACGGACGGCGGCAGATTAGGGTTAAAGAAGTTTGATGGATTCGGATCCATCGGTATGGGTGTGGTAGTAGGTAAAGGAAAGGTAAATGGAGAACTATCGACTTCGGAGTCGATAAAGGGTACGCGGACTAAACGGGCACTAGAATCCCGTGTCCAGCCTATCTTGCACTAAAAAGGGTTAGTACAAGTGGCAGCGTTGACTTATAATTAGGGGTAATGAATGAATGCGGTGCTTGCTTTTGAAAAAGGGACGGATTTTTGAAAAAATGATGCGACAAAACAAATGCAGCACACAAACCCTAGAATCTAGTGGTCACCTAGGTCCGGCTCTAGACCGCTCCTAACTGCCAAAAGACAAGTCGCAGGATAGAATCCTCCACTGCCTCTTTGTCCCCCTGTGGCCGGATAAGTGCCAGGTAAGTGGGAAGGTACTCCACTACGTAAGTAGTGGGCCTAATTAAAAACCACTAGCCTTAGACACACTCGTCTTAGGCACCACAAGAAAACGCGGATAAGTAATAAATTACCCACGGCCTTCTCTTGTCTTAATTGAGCGCGACAGTCCTTAGAGTCTTCTCTAGATTTCTTTTAGTTAATGTGGGTCAATGCGGATGCAAGTTTTGTGGTTTTCGGGGCCTAGGAAGGGTAATGAAATCCCCACCTAATTTGGATTTGGCCGTGCCCCTTAATTTCCGTATTTAGAATGCAAACAACCAAGAAATCAAAATCACGCACAATTTTACTTTTGCAATTTGCGAGTTGCGATTATTTGCAAAGAATCCTGCAGCAAAGTGTTAATTGGAGCTAAAAAGAGGAGAGAGGAGAGAGCAAGAAGTCACCTGCAGAAAGTTGGTACAGAGAACCCTCTGTGGGACCGTGGTTCCGCCGCAATTACCACCTATATGCTGTGCTTCTGCGGCTTCTTGATGGGTTCACTTCACAAGATTTCAACAGCTGCTTTCTGTTGCTTCCCTCTGTTCTCTGGTACTCTCCAAAATTTTTTCTCAATTCCCAGCAAGCTCCAGATCTCCTTGAAATGAAACACGACAAATTGTTTAGGGTTTGCACGAATTTTGATCTCAAAATAACAATGGAATAATTCTTTCAATTCAAACTATAAAATGTAAACGAATTAGCGCGTAATCCCCGGCAACGACGCCATTTTGATTGTTATATTTTCCGTTGTGTAGTATGAATCACTTCAAAAGGTCCCCTAAAACGGCACCATTTGATTGAAACTGTTTCTTGTGTCGGTATTCAGAAAATTTATAAAGAAATCACAACCCAAAAATTATTTGACCGCAATCAAACTACGATGTCAATTGTAGTTCATGAATGAGTGCGGATCGTCCACAGGGATTGCACGATTCGTTTGTTTTATGATATGCTTGAATTGAAAAGTTAAGCTAAGATAAACGAAAACATGATTCAAGAATTTTGATTTTCAAGTGTCACTATTCTATTCAAGAATCAAGAAAATGTTAAACAATCAAGAATCGGTGTATCGATGATATTTCCAATCAACAGTCAAGAATCTAAAAGAGGCTCGTAGGAATCGATCGGGTCTATAGACATGATGTAATCTAAAGATTTCGTGTTCTTGTCCTTCGAAGGATTGATACTAGATTGATGATAATCGACGAGAGTTGGGGCTTTCTCATGTAACTAGGGTTTCATCTTATAACCCTTGTTCTTTCGTCGATATCATTCCTTTTCTAGCCTCTACCAAATTCAAGAAACGATCGTAACTCCCCAATTTCGAACGATGTCAATCAAGAAAGCATCGAAACAAAATGGGTCGTCGTTTCTTGAACTTGCTAGGGTTTACAAAACTCGTAGGACTCAAGAATCGATTAAAGCTATGTTACATCATCATTCTATTGACCGTCTCGACTCCTCGACGAGCGGAGTTTTATTCACACATCACCACACAGAAAATATTTACGAATAGTAAAGATATCATGATGCAGAATTTAAAGAAAACAAGATAAAAGAATATCACATTTATTTATCTCAACAATTTTGATTACATTCGCTTCAAGAACTACAAGAGGAAGAATCTAGATTGTTGATAGGGCGTCGCTCGGCTTCGTGAGTCGTGGATTAGCTCGGATCGCTTGCTCCGTTGAAGATCGGCTTCGCTCATAAAGGTTGTAGGGCTTCTTGCTTAATGGGTACTCGGGATTCTTGATTTTAATTGGAATTAGGGTTAGGGTTTCCACAAGTTCTCTCACTAAACTTGTGGAAGAGGAAGATGAAGAAGGAGAATGGCTAAAAAAATGAACTAAAATGAATCACAAAATGGTTGGATTCTCTCTATCTCCACCTCTGATCCTGGTCTCTCCCTTGGTCTAGGCTTCTATTTATAGACTTCCCAAACCCTAGGTTTAGGTTTGAAATGGTTGTTCCCTCCAAAAGTTTGTTGAGTCTTCTAGAAGGTAGTTTGTTAGGAGCTAGCTTAGGGTTTAAGCTAGGTTTAATTAGGCTTGGAAACCCTTGTTTGCTGATCTGGCAGAAACCCCTGGAGTCTTCTGGAACTTGAGATACATTTCTGAGCAGTGGGCCCTGAGTGAAGCATTGTAGACCAAAATTTAGTGTCTGAACCCCTTGTCACACCGCGGATCCGCGGCACAAGCAAGCCATTGCCGCGGATCCGCGGCACTTTAAAGAGCTTGGGCTTTGGGTCTTCTGGTGTGTCTTTGTGATGGAGTTTGGGGCTTCTTCTGATATGCTGGATTGTGATTGCTACTTTGTATTGATACCAGATCTGAAGTTAGTGAGTTGGCGTATCTTTTGAGCGGTGTAATGTTCGAGCGAGCTTTTCCTTTTCCTGCACAGACTTCAAAATACGGGTTGCGATATATAGAAAATATGCTATGTAATGAAATGCAGTCAATTTCCCTAGAAATGCCGGTTTTAAGGTCTAGTACACGTAATCTGATATTTTGCGACCGGTTTGCTAATATGTGAATTATGAATATCGTACACTTCTATATGTATGCAGATGATATGGAAATTGCTGGTTAAAATATGCAATATTTTCGACTGATCATGTGGCGGCTTTCGGCTGAAGATCAAGGGGATTGGGATCGGGTCAGCATGGAAGTAAGGGTGAGCAACAAAGGACTACAAGGGGAAAGTATGGGGAGGATAAAGGTCGGTACATCCCATGAATCAAGAATTTGAAGGGTTAGTGAACTCGGAAGTTTCACAAGAAATGTTCTCCTCCCAGAAGGATCTCAAACGGGGCACAGACGAGGGATGAAAGGTGGACCTCTAGAAGATCGGGTGTGGTACTGGTTAATCTCAGTGAGTGTTAAGACAATGTAAGGAGTAGGAGTGGACAGATCTCAGTAGGAAGAATAATTGTATAGAATAAATATCAAACATCAAGGGAACTAAGAAGATCGATGGATTAGCGAACTCAACAATTTATTTCATTTCAAAAGATTTTAAACAAAGCATTCTCAAAGACGAGAAGTGGCCCTAAATTATACACAGTTTTATTTGGCCAGAAAAAGACAACATCTAAAAGAAATCCCGTCAGTCGCGGTTGTGAAGATTCAGCAGGTTGCGGTAGGCTCACGCGCTCAGGTAGGGACATCCATTTCCATAGCGCCTCGCCGGTATCGCCATTGGGAGTTCTTCCACAGCAGGGTCTTGATCTTCTGGTCCTTCTTCCTCGGATAGAGCTTCTTCATCGATGTCTGATTCCATGTGATTTCCTTCTTCTGGATTTTCTTCCACAGGGTTTTCCTTCGCTGGATTTTCTTCTATCGGGTCTTCCTCGGGATCTTCCTCTATCGGGTTCTCTTCAGGGTTTCCTTCTTCTTCGTCGGAATCAGCTATCATGTTAAACTCTGGGGCGGCTGCTCCTTCGTCCTCTGAATCGTTGTTTCCGAAATTGACCTGGGGACCGTTGATCTCATCGTCAGAACTCATCAGCGTGTGGTCTTAGGAAACGCATGACTGTGCATCCTCATCTAGATGCGGGGCTGCTCCGGGGTGGGCCATGGTCTAAAAAGAAAAAGTCATGATTAGACAGTGGAATACATCAAGGAAAAAGCTCAGGGTACGAAGTATAAGAAAATATGCGGTTGCAGGAACTGAAAGATCAGGATTAAAATACTGTGATAATGAATAGAATTAGATAAAGAGAAAGCAAGAGAATGATACATATATTACGATTCAAATTTTATTGCATTCAACCAAAAGTTCAGCGGATATAAGATTTCAACTGGAAAGTGATATTCTTAAGAGGATGACTACATTATTACTAAAATTAGAAAACATGAAAATTCTTCTTTGTTTGCTAGACCGCTGCATTCTCGTAACGCGAGTTGAATCCCGTGTTGGGTCCGCCTTATTCTCGAAGTTCGAACTACGCAATAATCATCACTTGGCAGAAGTGGAGAGTGTGCATGAGTCTCCTCCTTGTAGCTTCTTCCTTTTTGGGCAACCGTTGATACGATGTCCGCTGGATCCGCAAATCAGAAATTTCTCTTGAGCGCGGCGACAATCCCTTTGAAGATGTCCTGGTCTCTTACAGTACCCACAGCATGGGGTCTTCTGCTGTTTCTATCGCGGGGAAACAAATTGGCGCTTCATCTTCTTCTCTTTTCCTCGTCTAATGGGGATCCCTTTATGATTGGAGACTCCCGTTGCTGCCTGATTCACCTGCCTTCTCAGTCCTTCAGCTAACAAGTCGTTCGTTCGCTCCTGGGCTTCCTTCAGACCTTGCAGTACATTCAAGATCTCAACGGTCTGATTTTGTGTAGTGGAGATAAAGGAAGAGTTGGTGGAAGACATGATCCTGAAACAATAATTTTGAGGATGATATCAGGCACAAGCTATAAGGATATAATATGGATTGGACAAAGATTCAAGAATATCAGATGTAATGAAATTTATTACAAGCGGAAAATCAACTGTGTGACTCCAAGTCACTTAAACAGAGTATGGTAGTGTAATCGTGATGTAGTTCACAATTATAACCACGAAACTTTGCCAAGTCACCTGAAACTCTAGTGGATGGATAGCAGAACACTCAATGTGAATATGAATTAAGAATATCAAGTTTACAATCTAGACCGATGGTCAAGCTATACGCGGAAAACTGCAATCCCAATCAAAGCAAAACCTGGCTTTGATACCAACTAAACCATGTCTACCCCTCGTATTCCGTATTTTGGGAAGCGGGGCGTGACATGGTAAGAGTAAACCTCAACCATATGGTTGCCTTTCTCTCTCTCTTTATCATTTCAACTCACACATCCAAAACAAATGTGACATTTGCACAATAAAAAAGACCATGAGTCACTAAACTTGGTCATGTCACATTTAATGCATGTCATGATTAATTCTAGCTTATTATTTCCAAATACAAACATTAATCCAAATGTTTGTAACAATAAAAAGAACTGGCAACATCTAAAGTAAACTCGTGACGGATCACAAGGATACTCCTCACCTGTAAATACATACCTGCATCCGCATTCCGACTGAATACGAATGCGATGAGACTAAAGTAATCCAACAAATCTAATACTAGGATCCGGCTTAAACCAAAGCCACTAGTATGATCCGTCCGATCATGATCCGTGCAATACCGCACGTATAAGATCGAACCCTGCCATATATCATACGGCCTATACAACGTTTCGCCCGAAACTTGAGAAACAGTCTATTGGGGACTCTAAAGACTAGTCAATACTTTAGCTGTGGATTTAACCACTAGCACGTCAGTGGTACTAGCTATACGTAACAGGCTACCAGGTATTGACCAAAAGGGAGGTCGATGAGCGAACTCATCCTGACACCCTACTGAGCCTGTCAGTGATAACATCCTTACAGTCCAGTCCGTTCGTCTATGAGCATCGCATGGCGGGCCTAAGGGGTTGGTAAAAGTCAGACCCCCAAAAGCGGCATAAGTCGTGTCGGAGTGTAGCCCAGAATACCCTGAGATACTACTGGATTACCTACCAGTAAATTTCTTGCCTTGGCCAAGGACTTCGTGTAATGGCTCTCCTAGACACAGCGCGACCTCACCCCCAATACCGGGAGAGACGAACCCCTGCAGATCCGCTCATTGCCTCCATGTGGCTCGGGACTGTACCCAACTAAAACCTGTTTGCACGACTCCTTTGAGTCGTGGTAGGGTAGTAATCAAAGTATTGTGGGAACTCACACGAGACAAATGACGATCTCAGGTCGATGAACTAACCTGTACACATGTCACCAGGGAACTGCTATCTGACGCTAGGTATAATACCAACTAGCATGTTCCCGGCGAGTCCTGTCCAGTGTACTCATAACCCAATGAGCACCTGTATACATCTTAAGTGAACCAACTGACACCAGTGGCTTGTAAGACCGGCCACCGCCCCTCGTCGGGGTCTCGACTGTATACACTAGTCTACTCTGGAGTATCGATGCCCCGTCTCGAAAACTTCCACGACTAGGGACCACTTTAAGGATGTGCTTATAGACCCCCAGCTCTCACGTATATGATCGCCATCATACTGCTGGTAGTCAAGCAAGAATCCTAAGGGCTCTATCAACGTGCAATAGTGATCAGTAATGTCACCTAAAGCAGTACACGATGATAAAGATAAACCAGATAGCATACTATCATCTTGAGTAAGACTGTCCTACCGGTATAGGTCCTCCCTCAATCATTACAATCACGTGCCTGTGATCCAATAATTGACTCTGAGGGTACTATATCCAACAATCTCCCACTTGCACTCAAGGCTAATTATTGCGATGCCGCATACTCACAGCCCGTGTGATACCGAACACCCAACTCCTCTACTAATCAGTCTCACAAAGCTCGTTTGCGAAACTATTGCGTTCGAGGAATAGCCTCAGTGAGTGGATCCGCTCTGATGTTTCTTTCTATGTCTCTCTTTATCTCAAGTTCGCGGAGAAACCCATCTCCCAAAATGAGCAATACCTGTCTTAGAATATGTCTGGATATCTGATGGGACCTAGTTCATAAATGAACTCCAAATCCAAACTTCTTAGACTGTATCGTCAACTGAACTTAATCAGTATCCTGCGCCATGCCTCCCTCAGTATCCACCCGGACCACCTGTCCAAAATACTGCCCCTCGTAAGAGGGAAAACTATAACTCTGACAGCCACTCTGTCATCCAGGTCACCTTGGAAGCCTGGAATGATAACCGTCTCCTAAAAGAGGCTGCCGTTATCATATCCCTAGAACTTCAACTTATGTTCCAAAACTGCTTCTGATCGTTTCTCCAGGATTGGATTAATATCAACATATTGCATCTAGTGCAAAAATAACATCTGGTGTGGTACTTGACATCTCATAATTGACTCAATTTCTTAAGCAAGTGATCTGTCAATCATGCACACCCCTATCGCTTTTAGTCTGTAAGACACCTTTAGAGAGGGTGACTCCATCACCTGCAGGTACACCACCATGCCAGGAGTTGTCCATTCTAAATACCTTTAGAATGCTGTTTAAGTACCATAATTGGGAAACTACCCAAATCTAAATCTAAAACCATAGATCCAGTAATCAGAATGTCTGATATAATATCCAAGTCCTATGTGGAGAAACTACTGTGTGACAACCAAAGTATAACCGATCGTAGTATAGGAATATCACTTCCTACTCTGTGTATGTCATCCAAATACCAGGACATCACACCCCACTACCATCTTAACAGACCCATCCCCTATTCTGATGAAGTCAAACTATGACTGTCACATCAGAAATAGATGATCTATCTCTGCTATATGTGCTTTAGTCTATAAATAGACACGAGCTACTTGTCCACTATGCTTCCGCTGCTCCCACTGACTACGACAACCCTCTGGCAGAGTCATATACACGTGCACTTCTAAAGCTAGTTTAGAACGACGCTATACTCATCCTCCTGCCGGGTCTCATAGTCTGGAACAACAGTAGTGTCAAAACTGGGTAAACAAGAACCTCCCTGTCACCTTCCTTGAGGCTACCGAAATACCTCTCGGGTGCCTGAGGTTACCCACCATATCTGCGGAGTGGTTAATGGAATGTCAAACCATATTGAATCTTTAGGTTCTTATCAAATTTTCAGTAATCGTTAGCGGTTCTGGAATCACTTCCAGTTTTATCATACTCCCACTACTGTTTTCTGAAAAAATCCATTTTTATTAAAACTGTGGTGAGTATAGAACAATATCACTATTGATCTTCCAGATTGTAGAAAGTCAACCCTCGTCATAACCCGGGTCAACCCACTATTGGAGATAGTGCCCTCAGAGTCAATTATTGGATCACAGGCACGTGATTGCAATGATTGAGGGAGGGCCTGTCCCAGTAGGACAGTCTTACTCAAGATGATAGTATGCTATCTGGTTTATCTTTATCATCGTGTACTGCTTTAGGTGACCTTACAGGTCACTATTGCACGTTGATAGAGCCCCTAGGATTTTTGCTTGACTACCAGCAGTATGAGGGCGATCATATACGTGAGAGCTGGGGGTCTATAAGCACATCCTTAAAGTGGTCCCTAGTCGTGGAAGTTTTCGAGACGGGGCATCGATACTCCAGAGTAGACTAGTGTATACAGTCGAGACCCCGACGAGGGGCGGTGGCCGGTCTTACAAGCCACTGGTGTCAGTTGGTTCACTTAAGATGTATACAGGTGCTCATTGGGTTATGAGTACACTGGACAGGACTCGCCGGGAACATGCTAGTTGGTATTATACCTAGCGTCAGATAGCAGTTCCCTGGTGACATGTGTACAGGTTAGTTCATCGACCTGAGATCGTCATTTGTCTCGTGTGAGTTCCCACAATACTTTGATTACTACCCTACCACGACTCAAAGGAGTCGTGCAAACAGGTTTTAGTTGGGTACAGTCCCGAGCCACATGGAGGCAATGAGCGGATCTGCAGGGGTTCGTCTCTCCCGGTATTGGGGGTGAGGTCGCGCTGTGTCTAGGAGAGCCATTACACGAAGTCCTTGGCCAAGGCAAGAAATTTACTGGTAGGTAATCCAGTAGTATCTCAGGGTATTCTGGGCTACACTCCGACACGATTTGTACCGCTTTTGGGGGTCTGACTTTTACCAACCCGCTAGGCCTGCCATGCGATACTCATAGACGAACGGACGGACTGTACGGATATTGTCATTGACAGGCTCAGTAGGGTGTCAGGATGAGTTCGCTCATCGACGTCCCTTTTGGTCAATACCTGGTAGCCCGTTACGTACGGCTAATACCTCTGACGTGCTAGTGGTTAAATCCACAACCAAAGTATTGACGAGTCTTTAGAGTCCCCCACAGACCGTTTTCTTAAGTTTCGGGGGAAACGCTGTAGAGGCCGTATGGAGATATGGCAGGGTTCGATCAGATACGTGCGGTATTGCACGGATCATGATCGGACGGATAATACTAGCGGGCTTTGGTTTAAGCCAGATCCTATTATTGTACAGTGTAGATTTTGTCTCTTTGCATTTGTATTCGGTCGGAATACAAATGCGGGTATGTATCTACTGTCGCGGGGTTTTTCTGTAATTTATTACGGGATCAGTTTTCTAAAGTTGCCAGTTTGTATTCCATTTCGGCCAGTTTTCCTTTGTTCCTTCACGGCCGGATTTTTCCGATGGAGGGGCTAATTTGCATATTTACAAATTAGCATTTGTGGAGGGGGTTATTTGCATATGAGGGATTATGTTGGGTAAAGTATCTTTGCTTTTTCATTCATGATGGTTTTTATTAATGAGAAAGGATTTGTGATGAGAGTTGATTTGCATTTTGATGTGAGGCATGCTTTTGGGTGTGGTCACCTCTTTTGATTCCTACACTTACCTCCCTTCATGGATTTTTTCCCACTCCCATATTTGAGAGGGGCCGGCCATTTTGGGTGAGAAGAGAGGCTTCATTTTTTTGTGTGAGGGAAATTGTTTCATCTCATTTGCGTACTTGCTAAATTCCTAACACCTCTCCAAAGCTCATTTTTCCTTCTCCATCAAATGGCAACTTTATAACCCCAAAGAGACATACTATTCTACACTAGCCTACAGCATCTTTGGGCATGTCGACTCGCCAACTTCGTGCCCGAGTTGCCTCGGTCCAGAGGTGGGAGCCCGTAAAAGAACCCGTCGATGTGGTGCCCGTTCCGACGAGGAGATGAAGACCGGAGATTCCGCGAGGAGATCGGAGTGGAGGCGAAAACCGAAGGATACAGATCGCTTAGTATTGCATTCTATCCCTTCTCTTGATTGCTAGGTATAGGTTAATGGTTACGATCCGGGTTTTTAGGATGCGGTAGTGCCTGTTTACAGTTAAGAAAATCTTTTATTTCCGCATTTTGGCCTCGGATAGACGGCCGGGGCGCTACCGTAGCCTAACATGGTATCAGAGCCACGCCATTAACCTAGTCTAGCTTGCTCTAGCATGTTTAAATGTTCGATCGAACGGATTTTCCGAAAACCCGATATTAAAAGCACAGTTTCTGTCGATTTCATTTTGTGCTCCAAAAATTTTTCAGTACATTGCAGAAATATGTGCAGGGAATTCTAAGACATCTGTAGAAATTTGGTCACATGACGTCATAGTTCCACCACGGAACCGCGGCCAAACCCATGCATTGGTCGCGGTTCCGCCGCCACCTTGACTCCTCTCTGCACCAAATTTGCACAGTTGGCTTTTGACTTGAAAATAAGGTTTTTGGAATATTCTTTTTGGGCCCAGATTTTCTTTGAGTGCTACAGTTGTGCTTGGGGCCCACTTGGGTAAATTTGATCGATCGAAAAGTTTAAACATGTTAGTTCACAGTATTTACATTATATCTGCGACCGTGAATGTCATTTGATCGGTAAATCCTGTCTAACTGCTATAGCCCTTTTAGACGGATTTGCGAACGTGACATTCACGTTGATGTTCTGTGTTGTGCTGTGATGTTGCGGATTGGTCGTGGGGGATAGCCTTGTTGCAGTGGTAGTACAGTTTGGTTTTTACATGTACATTTGATATTGCGGGGCGAGCGTCCGACATATAGACTGCCGTTACTGCCTGTTTGTATATTATTCTTTTAGGGCACGACCGGGCTAAGGTCGATGTACCCGTTGTATGTATATTTTACTTTCTGTACTAGGATTACCCCAAGGTGGGGTGCACGGATAGCCGGGTTCTAGAGGGCAACAGGCCCGCATCTCAAGGCGTTGAGACGGAGGGAGCTTTGCTCTAGAATTGTGTTCATACCAGAATATTGCATTTTATACCACCCATTCTTACGCTCGTGTGTTTATAGGTAGGTGCTTTTAATCCGTGTTTGTTACATATTCACAGAGTACAGGTTTCCAGTACAAATATTGCAAATCAAGAGAAAATCTCCACAGTTACGCCCAAAGCAGAACATCTGTCACAACAGATAAAAGCCGGGTTCTGGTCATCCATATCCGTCCAGTGCCGAGTACCAGTTCCTGAGACAAGACATATGGCAGTGGTCATTCGTGTCTGGGACAAGCACATAGCACGAAGGGGGCTGCACAAGAATCAATGGGTGCGCGGAGCTCGAGGGAGATAGAAGTCAAAAGTGAAAAAGATAATGCAATCTTGGACTAAGAAATCTGAAGATATTCTAGAAGATTTTGTACAGTTTAAAGTTGGCAAACACAAGGACAATTGAAACCAGGGAAGCACCCAAAACCCGACCACCTAAATCCACTATACGGCCGCGGATCCGCGGCCAATAGGGGGTCTAGGCCGCGGATCCGCGGCCGTATTGGATCCTCTCTGTGTCGTTTTTCATGGGTAGTTTAGGGACTTCATTTTATGCCAGATTCTTGCCCTAGGTTTCCCATTCCCTTCCTATAAATACTCCAGAACTGAGCTAAGCCAAGGGTCCAATTTGGTGTTCATTCTTTGTGCCTCTTTTGTAGGTTTTAGTGTAGTTTTGTTCTTCTTCTTCTTCTTCTTCATTCTTCCTCCATGGAAATGTAGTGAGAGCATTGAGTGGATGTTAATGAAGATGACGGTTTTTGTATCTTTCTTGTTAGTTTAACTTCCCCTTGAGATTTTTGCTTCCTCTTGATCTTTCAACCTCTTCATTGAGCTTGAAAGGTTAAGGGTTAGTTATTGATCTCAAGGGTCGTATTTTCTTATGGAATTAGCGTTTCATTTCACATGCGTTCTCTACCCTTCTCTTGATCTTGCAACCTCTAGATTGAGCTTGCAAGTTTAAGGGTTGGCTATTGATCCCATGCTTGTCTTGAGTTCTAGTTTCTAATTCTTTTTATTGTTTATTTATTACTTGCTTTTTATTATCTTGCTTTGCTTATTTGCAATTTAAATTCATGCACTTACTTACTTGTAATCTTTTCTTTTCTTTTGCTCTTTTTGGTTCTTTTTGTGAATGGTTGTAATTATTGTTGTTGTTAAGAATCAATACGATATTGTAAGTTAATACTTCCTTGCTCATTGCCTTTTCCCGTTATTTTCCATTGAACTCTGCCCAAACGATACGCAAGCGCTCCGTTAGGCACCCTACCCTAACAAGGTAACGGTGATTCCTAACCACGACCGGTTGCGTTCAGTTTGGCCGGAGGCGAAAGCAAGAGACAAGAACGGAAGGACAAGGGTAAATAAGCCGGATTCCATGAATACCGCGCTTAAATCCCCTAATCCACGTTGTTGCCGATGGCTCTAGCTTCAATTGGTCAAGACTCGGCTCAAAGGTTTTGAGTACGGATTTCTTTAGCTTACAATCTCGTATCTTTTTCTTAACAACTTTATACTTGCAAATAATACACATAGGTTAGACTGAACAAACACATACTCATTCTTTATTGACTCGTCTAAAACAAGAAAGGACATACAACCTTCTCCCTGTGGATCGACCCGTGCTCAACCGGCTAGCTGCATAGCGACACCGTCCTGATCGCGGTAAACTTTAGAACTTTGAACATCCGACACGCCAAAAGCGTGCGATCAAATTGGCGGGCTATTCGCCGCACTTGTAGGGGGTATAGGTTGACCCAGGAAGGGTGCCCAAGTTACCGGATTCCGTGAAGTGCTGGGTGGTCCATTCACGTTGCTGAAGGGGGCTGCCCCACTTCAGGTTTTGGTGGGTAACTTGCCGCGCCCGTAGGGGTCTAGGATTTCATTGCACAGGCTATCCACACGACCAGGGGAACGTTGGGTTTCAGCAGCGGCTCTATGAAACCCGGGGATCCCAGATATCTGTATTGTTCTGTGATGCTTATTACATTTTTGTGATGTTGCATTTTATCACGCCTTGAGCGAATATTATATATTGATATATATACTAGTAGATGTTGTATATGTTTTGCATCCACGCTAGTCCAGTCCCCGCTCTGTCGTTAGTTAAGTAACCTAATGGGTGATGACGGGACCCAGTGGCGAATGCGGATGGCATATACATACATCATTATTTTCGTTCTTTATTGGTGTGATCAATTGATGGGACTGCATTGATTCGGATCAATGTAAGCTAAACAAATCTATTCAGATATTGTTGGAACAATATTTCAAAAAGCTGTTATTGCAAGGACGTTCTCTTTTGTTTTGCACAGTGGTATTCGGTTATGAATATCCAGCACCTCAGTCGACGAGGCAAGGGCCGAGATCCCTTCATCGGGAGTGACGCCTTGGACAGAAGTTTGTGTCAGGGCAATAACTTCACTATAGTCGATTACTTTTTCTTTGCATCGTGGTATTCAGTTGGAATATCCTGCACCTCATTCTACGGGGAAAGAGCCGAGATCCCTTCACCGGGAGTGACCTCTTTAGCAAAGGTTTTCGCCACTATATTTTCATAGAAAGCTATGCAGTTCCTTCAACGATATCAAGTTCATTACGTTAAATGTTTTTCGCCAAAAACTAGACGTAGCCCTCCGTCATTTCTTGCAAATATTACTTAGTATTCGTGCTGCGTTTGTTGACTGTGTCAAGACGTAGTGTGCGGTAGCTAAGTAGTGTTTGTTTGTAGCATATTAAGGGGATTGGTTAGGACAGTCGTGCGGCCTTGTTGACTGTGTTAAGGGCTTGTACGGGTGGGTCTAATGCAATCCAGGATAATGATGGGTTGAACTTGATTAGGACTCTTTGATTTGTTGACTGTGTCCAGGTGTCACGACCCGAAGTACGGAACATGACCGACACTTAAACTATGAACGTCTCGAGGCGTACGTAATCGAAGTAAACCGAAAACCCAGAAATCCAAACCAAGAAAAGATGTAGAGTGCAGGAAAAACCAACTTAAAGCAAGTAGTTTCAATAGCATAAGCCGAATTATGCGGTTTTTAAAAACATCAAAAATTTCCTGAAAATTTCGGCAGAGTCTCCTTTGTAAATACTGGCTCCCAAACGGGATACAACATGAATAGTATATGAAATCAATAAAAAGGCATCCCCAAGCGGGAGCTAGCTCTTCGTCAAACGACGGTCACAACCACACAAGCAATATAATATACAACGCCAACGGCGAGGATCAAAAACTCAAAAGGAAACTCAAAACCACAAGAAATCCGCAGAAATATAACGCGTGACTCTAAGGTCGAAGGAATAACATCACTGGTCTCTATCTCAAAATAAATACATGTTTGGTTGATGGAACTTCTAGATACAACAGAATAATGATATACAAGATATAATGATGGGTGCGATACAAATAAACCCACCTACTAGCAAGTCACCCGGAAATGGAAAGAGTGCCAGCAAGCCGTAATGAAACCTGTACGGCGAAACCTGCAAGAACTGTGGCACAACGGGGGTGAGTTGCCAACCCGTGAGTAGAAAAACATCTACGCACAGAAATCGCATAAATAACGCAACCTAGGTCAATGATCATAATATATCCTCAATTATATATATATAACATGCAACCTATAACAAGGGTAGGGTAAATATCTAACCCGAGTGTAATCTCATATGCCCGTGTCAGTGCCTCAGGTAGCAATATATCATATGAATGAGGTATGAATGCATGAAAACAGAATACATGTAAATGAAGAACTGTTTTCATAATTTAGTGAGATTTCCTTTGTATTTTTAAAATGAGGTATCATAATGAAATCAGCATAAAACAGTGCCTAGCATCGGCACAAAACGTAATCCCAATATCTCGATATCTCTGTATCACGGTCTCTGTACCTCAATATCTTGAAATCTCAATATCTCAATCACAATATCTAGGGCGCTGTCAGTCCAGACCGGCCCCTACCATCCATCTCAAGACCACAATGGTATCCTCCGGATATCCGACGCGTCGGGTAAAATCACCGGTAGGTAGTGCTCCCCTGCCAGGCTCACATCGTCATCATCACGCGCTTCTTGCCCCGGGGTACCTTACTGGGTCCACCATGTACCCGAAACGGCCCATCCGTCTCCTCGAATCGGGTCTCGAAATCCATCAGCAAACTCATGGTGGACGACTCATACATCATGGGAAAAACCGCACTTTTTATTTTAAAAGAGAGAAAAGGTTTATTTATGTTTTTGCGGTTTTCCTCCAAATCCAGAAAATCTCATGGAAATCCGAATCCAAAACCTCAATAACACGTAAAATAGTGAATATATGCATGAGAATCCATGAATGCGGCATAACAATGAATAACAGTATGCATGAAGTAGCAGGTAATAACTACGATGTCTAAACTAACATATAAGGCAAGTACGCTATGTCAAGCAATAATATTTTCTAAGGTGTACGTGACATGGCAATTACCGATGAAGATGTGTGTGAGCCGGCAAGTAAGTGTACGTGGTACATACGCATCATCGGTAATGGTGCTGGTGTCCTAACAATATGATATCAACATTGAAATAAGAAATTATAACATAAGTATGCGATGCGAAGCGAACCACAATAATACGCGGGAGCTGAATACTAGATGCAACTGTAACTAACCTGCATTAATCTAATATAAGTCCTACAAATGGTGCCTTTTGAAATAACACGAATCATGGGGTTTTGAAAATAGGGGCTACGGTGTTTTTATGAAAAGATACGTCTTTTGAAATATCCGTAGGATCCCTTGGGCTGTCTTTTAAAATATCCACGATTCGTTAGTTTTTGAAATAGGTAAGAACCGACTCTAATCTAACAACTAAACTAAACAAAAGGGCTAAGCTAACAAGCTGGACTACAGGTAAGGAAACCGCCTAACATCTGAGTCGATCCATATACATACCTGTATATATATTAGTCGGTGATCCCGCCTCAATAATATCATATCCGATACCATATCTAAAATCAGACATCCCAAGTCAAGAGTGCGGATCAATCATCAAAATATAGCTCGTACGTAAATCCGTCGTACGGCATCCCCAAATCTGGGTACGGGTCATTATCATATTCATCACATTATTCATCCGGTATCCTCTTTATCAAAGATCATAGTCTAAGGTACTGACCTATGTCTAATACAATACTAATATCATCAATATAGTCATGATCTGACTACTGATCGACAATCTCGTACAAACCGATATCGTCAGCACATATCATCATCAAGGGGTATACATCGCCCGATACGGCCTAATATCAAAATCCTAGCATATCATGCCTCATATCACGATCACATGTCAACCATTTTATTTATAACCTATTCACCCGTATCGCCGCCCCAAGATCCGCTATAACACCAGGACGTACCTCAAGTACGGATCCTGCCATATCACTGATATCATAACCACAAAACAAATCTAATCGACTCAGCTCAATCCCAATATCATCCTCAAATCCGTATGTGAACACATAGTCCCATACCCATGTGAACACATAACTATAAAGAATCCCATGAGCACATATAAATAGGAATGTATGCAAGTATGTATGTGTGTATGTGTAGTGCAACACTACCCTAGGGTTCACAACACTAAAATAATCCAACACATCAATATCCATCCTAAACATCGTTATTAATCCTAAATAACATATAATAATTGTTGGTGTGTATACGCATCCGTATACACCACCACGGACTGCGGGGGTGCTATAGCCATCCACCCGACTTCTCCCCGTAGATATAAATCTACTCACCTGGTCCTCGCTCGCCGGTGCCGACGTCGTCATGCGCTTGCTTGTCGTCTCGAAGTCCACATGGGGTACCTACATATCATAACACACCATATCGCATTAAAATCCGACTCATGACCAAAACGACACACGAATCCCACATAAGTCAAAACCTATGGTTGCTTTCACGAATCAACCCAAAAACCCTCGACGTCGGTGTACAAATGCCAGACCATCGAGAAAAACCCAAATACACTCATTTGCACATTCATGAACACAAATTTTAATATAAAATAGGTTAAAACTCACAAAAACCCCAATTTCACTTAAAAGTCATTTTTCCGAAAAATCTAGCAAGCACAATTCGCCGTTTTTGTACAAAACATGATGTTTAAATGAATGTAGCGGCTAATATACTTATTAAATATCTTAAATAAGTCATATAAATCATTTCCATAATTTACTCTCATCGCTTTCATTAAACCCAAAAACCTAGTTTGCAACAATTAAGTAATTTGGACAATTTACAAATAACAATTGCAATTTAACACCAAAACTAGGTTTTACATATTTTAAGATGTCAAACTATACATTGCATCCTTAATGATGTAATAAAAACCTTAATGGAAATCACAACCCTTACTAGATTTTTATTTAATCTAATGCAATAACTAAAGATCTAGTAAGCAAAATAGCTTTTAAATTGGACAATTTAAAAGTGGCAATTTGTAAGAAAGCAACTAGCTTAGATTTGCACATGTCATAGCATGTAAATCTACCCATCACAAACATAATCAAGTGTTAGAAACCCTAATTTAATTCAAAACCCTTCTTGAATATCCTAGCTTGCAATTAACAACTAATTAACACTTACTTAAAATTTTAGATTAGAACAAGTATCAATAAGAATAGAGTTATACCTCAAGCTAGTTTAAAAAGAGATCCCTACTTGCAAACAAAACTTAGCCCCAAATGCCATCTTTCTCCAAGGATTCAAGCTAGAATTGGCCAAGGAATAATGGGTATGTGTTGGATTTGGGATTGGTGATGTTTTTATGTGGATTTTGATGAAATTTTGTGGATTTTAGAGGTGAAAATGTGAGGATTTTGGAGAGGGGGAGGGCTGCAGCAGCTGGCCGAAAATGAGGGGGTGAGGGAGTGTGGGTGTAAGAGTGAGAGTGGGTAGAAAAGTCCATGCCTCAAGGCAACTAACACCATACCTCTTATCTCCTCATTTTCCTCCATTTTAAGATTTCCTTATATAAATTTTGAGAACAAAAATAAGTGGGGACTTGGGGAAATGGTAGGCTGCGGAAAATTCAGCCAAGTATGGGAATTAGTGTAGTGTGTGAGATCAAGTAAACAAATGCCCCCCAATTAAAACACCCGATAACTCATTTCTTAATTATTTTCACAAAATAAGCCTTTTTCTTTTATATTTTCTAACACCATATTAACAACTTCTTTTCATTACAAAAAAAATATCTCACAGGTTAGTTTAATATGTTATGATGTACAAAATTTGTTTTAACTCATTCCAATTTTTAATTTTCCCTAATTAAATATATTAGTGACGGCTTAAAATAATAATAAAATAAATTTTTTCCAGAAAATTTGAAATTTCACCAGTGGCTCAATAAACACCAAATACTAGCAATTACATAGCTAGAATATGTATATTTAATTTTTATAATAAGATATTTGTATTTTGACTTTTTACAGAAAACCCCCTTATTTTACCGATTTTCCGAAATTTCACCGAAACGATTTTCAAAATGCTACACAAGGTCACTTGGGTCCTAGGGGTAAAAATCACATCGGGGGTTTCTAAAGAAACTGAAACTTGCCAGATATGCGCATACCTTCTGGAGTGTGATAACGTGAGCGGATTCTGTCACGTAATCATGCGATGATAGTTGGATCCCGATTCCCATCGATGAGTTGGTTTACTCCTCGGATGATCCCGACTAATTCTTCTTTCAGGTTTGGAGGAGAATTTGACGTTACAGTGGGAGTTTTCCTGATTAGATAAAGTGATAACCATTCTGATCTAGGTTAGAGTGCACGCTGAGTGTTTTTCTCTCTCTCTCTCTTTGGCAGCGACCTTGACCCGACCTTTGACTATGACTAATTGACTAAATTAACCGAACCTTCTTAAACACTGGCTTTTGGTTTGTCAGAGTTGCATACCTCATTGCCACTCCTACTTTTACCCTTTTCTCCAGGACACCCCGTATTACTACGAACGACCACTTCCATTGGATAAAACCATTGTATGGTTATATACGAACTCGAAGGAATTTATCCGAAGATGGTTTCAGGTTCTGGAGAAAACGAATAGGACTATTCAGTTGTCTTTTCCTTTTACCTTCTCTCAGCTTGCGAGTGCTCCTTGGATTAGGGGACAGTACACCTATTACGCAAATTGGATAGTCTTCTTCCAAACCATAGGCAGGTGCCGAATGGTGGGGAATGAAGAAAACCAATTAGCTTAACGTTGGAGTGCAGAAGGTATTAAGTTAAGACAAATAAAGGGATTAGTAAGAGGGCAAAGTAAACCGCGACTGCTATTCATGACCAAAACCAAGTATTTCATTACCACTCCCACTTCACCTTTGTATTTCTCCAGGACACTCCGTATCACTACGAAGATCTATATACGAACTCGAAAGGAACTTGTTCCAGTTCGGGGATGGATTCTGGTTCAGGAGAAATAGGAATAAGGTTTATTCGGTTGTCTTTTATCTTCACCTTCTCTCGCATTGTGAGTGTTCCTAGGATTAGGACAGTACACCCATTATGCTTATTGGATAGTCTTCTTCCAAACCATAGGCTGGTGCCGAACGGTAGGAAAGGAAGAAAACCATTTAGCCTAAAGGGGTGTACAGAAGGTAATGACTAAATACATATAAAGGGATTTGGAGAGATGGAAAAGAAATATACGGTTACAGTTGTGAATCTGGATAATGGAAGAGGCATTACTAGGAATACCGGAATACCCCATCGAAACATTTCAATGTTTCAGTTTCACTGTGTACTGTTAAAAGAAAACTGATTTCCTAATTAGACACTTGCTCCAGGGTATGTATTTACCAGGTTTGATTCTCACATCTGTATGGTTTTACAGATGATGAGTGGGAGTAAGTTATTGGGAATTAGGTGATCATCCTCATTATATCGGGATTCGTTGTAATTGGTGATATTTGAGGAAATCACCTGGGTAGTTTGCCGGACGGCAAATATTTGGTTTTGAATATCCGTTGTTATGCACCAATTTCAAATTGATATATCTGTACGTCTATTTTTATAGAGTAAGATATACCTTTTTGAAATTATGTCTATGACATTTACCTATATCAGTAGATGGTTAGATAAGAAGCATTAAACAGCGGTGTAATTCTTCTTAACCATAAGTACAGTTTTCAACCTACGACACACAGTGAATGAGTCACTAGACTCAGGGGACTTATACAGAGTATTGTATATTGTCCAGTGTCCATTAGGACAGAGGGGTTAGGCCTCATACTATATTCGATTTACTTGTGACTTCTCTAGTTCTTAGACATGTGTTTCGTAGAAACACAGGGTCCAAGATTTGAGAAGTTATAGGTATATGAGTAAAGTAGAGAACCAGGTGTTGCAAGTATCGGGATTTTTTAAGGTAATCGAAGATGTAAATACTTGTGTATGGTATTCAGTTGATAGTAATGATTAAGAGAACTAGTTTCTCTTTCAGGTTCCTCATAATTGGAAGTATTCCTAAGTTGAGTAACACTGATCGGCCTCTTTCCATTTAGTTGACATGCATTGGAGACAACTGAATGATTTGAATCTGGTTCCAATTAAATCAGTGCCTCTGTTTCTGTATTGGATATAGAACAGTTCATATCTTGACATTGTTAAGGTACGGGGAGTTGTCCAGCTTATGCTTAAAACCAGACACTTGACAACTCAAGGCACGTTTCTATAATGGCTGTTTGTGGGTTGACCCGGGCTATGACGAGGGTTGATTTTCTACCATCTGGAAGATCAATAGTGATATTGTTCTTGACTCGTCACAGTTTTAATAAAAATGGATTTTTTCAGAAAACAGTAGTGGGAGTATGGTAGAACTGGAAGTGATTCCAGAACCGCAAACGATTACTGAAAATTTAATAAGAACCTAATGATTCAATCTGATTTGACATTCCATTAGCCACTCCGCAGATATGGTGGGTAACCTCAGGCACCTGAGAGGTACTCCGGTAGCCTCAAGGACGGTGACAGGGAGGTTCTTGTTTACCCAGACTTGCCATTGCTGTTGTTCCAGACTGTGAGACCCAGCAGGAGGATGAGTATAGCGTCGTTCTGAACTAGCTTTAGAAGTGTACGTCTATATGACCCTGCCAGAGGGTTGTCGTAGTCAGTGGGAGCAGCGGAAGCATAGTGGACAAGTGGCTTATATCTATTTATAGACTAAAGCAGATACAGCGGAGATAGATCATCTATTTATGATGTGACAGTCATAGGTTTGACTTCATCAGAATAGGGGATGGATCTGTTAAGAAGTTAGTAGGGTGTGATGTCCTGGTATTTGGATGACATACACAGAGTAGGAAGTGAAATTCCTATACTACGATTGGTTATACTTTGGTTGCCATACAGTGGTTTCTCCACATAGGACTTGGATATTATATCAGACATGCTGGTTACTAGATCTATAGATCTAGATTTGGGTGGTTTCCCAATCAGGGTACTTAGACAACATTCTAAGAGGTTTTAGAATGGACGACTCCTGGCACGGTAGTATACCTGCAGGTGATGGAGTCACCCTCTCTAAAGGAGTCTTACAGACTAAAGGGGAGAGGGATGTGCATGATTGGCAGATCATTTGCTTAGGCAATTGAGTCAATCATGATATGTCAAGTACCACACCAGATGTTGTTTTTGCAGTAGGTGCAATAAGTTGATATTGATCCAATCCTGGAGAAACATTCGGAAGCAGTCTTAGAACATAAGTGGATGTTCTAGGGATATGATAACGGCAGCCTCCTTTAGGAGACGGTTATCATTCCAGGCTTCCAAGGTGACCTGGATGACAGAGTGACTGTCAGAGTTATAGTTTTCCCTCTGACGAGGGGCAGTAGTTTGGATAGGTGGTCCAGAAGGTTACTGAGGGAGGCATGGCGCAGGATACTGATTAAGTTCAGTTGACGATACAGTCTGAGAAGTTTGGATTTGGAGTTCATTTATGAACTAGGTCCCAACAGATATCCAAACATATTCTAAGAAAGGTATTGCTCATTTCGGGAGATGGTTTTCTCCACGAGCATGAGATAAAGAGAGACGTAGAAAGAAACATCACAGCGGATCCACTCACTGAGGCTATTCCTCGAACGCAATAGTTTCGCAAACGAGCTTTGTGAGACCGACTAGTAGAGGAGTTGGGTGTTCGGTATCACACGGGCTGTGAGTATGCGACATCGCAATAATTAGACTTAAGTGCAAGTGGGAGATTGTTGGAGATAGTGCCCTCAGAGTCAATTATTGGATCACAGGCACATGATTGCAATAATTAAGGGAGAACCTGTCCCAGTAGGACAGTCTTACTCAAGATGATAGTATGCTATCTGGTATATCTTTATCATCGTGTACTGCTTTAGGTGACCTTACAGGTCACTATTGCACGTTGATAGAGCCCCTAAGATTCTTGCTTGACTACCAGCAGTATGAGGGCGATCATATACGTGGGAGCTAGGGTCTATAAGCACATCCTTAAAAGGTCCCTAGTTATGGGAGTTTCGAGACAGGGCATCGATACTCCAGAGTAGACTAGTGTATACAGTCGAGACCCCGACGAGGGGCGGTGGCCGGTCTCACAAGCCACTGGTGTCAGTTGGTTCACCTAAGATGTATACAGGTGCTCATTGGGTTATGAGTACACCGGACAGGACTCGCCGGGAACCTGCTAGTTGGGATTATACCAGACGTCAGATAGCAGTTCCCTGGTGACATGTGAATACAGGTTAGTTCATCGACCTGAGATCGTCATTTGTCTCGTGTGAGTTCCCACTGTACTTTGATTACTACCCTACCACGACTCAAAGGAGTCGTGCAAACAGGTTTTAGTTGGTTACAGTCCCGAGCCACATGGAGGCAGTGAGCGGATCTGCAGGGGTTCGTCTCTCCCGGTATTGGGGGTGAGGTCGCGCTGTGTCTAGGAGAGCCATTACACAAAGGCCTCGGCCGAGGCAGGAGATTTACTGGTAGGTATTCCAGTAGTATCTCAGGGTGTTCTGGGCTACACTCCGACACGACTTGTACCGCTTTTCGGGGTCTGACTTTTACCAACCCTCTAGGCCCGCTATGCGATACTCATAGACGAACGGACCGGACTATACAGATATTGTCACTGACAGGCTCAGTAGGGTGTCAGGATGAGTTCGCTCATCGACGTCCCTTTTGGTCAATACCTAGTAGCCCGTTACGTATGGCTAATACCTTTGACGTGTTAGTGGTTAAACCCACAACCAAAATATTGGCGAGTCTTTAGAGTCCCCCACAGACCGTTTTCTCAAGTTTCGGGCGAAACGCTGGAGAGGCCGTATGGAGATATGGCAGGGTTCGATCAGATACGTGCGGTATTGCACGGATCATGATCGGACGGATAATACTAGCGGGCTTTGGTTTAAGCCGGATCCTAGTATTGTACAGTGTAGATTTTTTCTCTTTGCATTTGTGTTCGGTCGGAATACAAATGCGGGTATGTATATACTGTCGCGGGGTTTTCCTGTAATTTATTACGGGATCAGTTTTCTGAAGTTACCAGTTTGTATTCCGTTTCGGCCAGTTTTCCTTTGTTCCTTCACGGCTGATTGGTTAGGGATTTTACGATCAAAAATATAATTACCGCAATCAGAAACGGCGTCGCTTCGCAGCTAGCCGGTGAGTGCGGGTCGATCCACAGAGACGGGTAAATTTCTTTAGTGTGTCTTAACGAGTTGATTCTATTTGTAGTTTTGGTTTTATAAAAATCTAGATCTAAAACTTAATTAATCTAATTTAAATTCTTGCTAGGGTTAGGCTTAGAGGAAGTTTTGGAGATTGATGTTTCCTCACCGCTTTCAATGCCGTATTTTAGATCCATTAGGTGTTATAGTAATTATCGATAAAGTGGATACGACTCTTTTGGGAAGATGTTTTCTTCCTCTAGATTCGTATCCTTCCTTTATCGTTAATTCCCCTAACCCCCATGGAAAACGCGCGCAACCGGCCCTTTATACTGCGGTTCACCGTTACCTCGAGGGGTAAGGTGCCGCAGGGAGCGGTTGTGCGCGCATGCATGGAGTTCTTAATGGGTTAGGCATTGAAAGGGGTGAGAGATCTCATCTCTCAACCCTTTCCCTAAGGCTAACCCTAACAAGCGAGGAGACTACTCGCTCATTAGGGGATGAGAAGACATTATAATTCAAGAATAAAATACTTACTAATGGTGATGGCTCCCTCCAAGCGATAAAGAACAGATCTGAATGTCACTTCCAGAATTTCTGAATTTTATTTATTGAAAAGAGGCATAGGGTTTTACAGATCTAAAATTACAATTTATAGGAAAATAGGAAACCTAGGGTTACAGACTCTCGCACTTGCGCAATTGCAGATTTGCCCCCTGAGTATCCCAACACCAGAACCGTCGCCCCGATACGCCAATTTTCCACCGACACGGGCCTTGTATGGCCGCGGAACCGCGGCACCAGCATGCGTTTGGCCGCGGTTCCGCGGCCAAAGGAAGGAGTTGGGCCATGAGACTTTTGGGCTTCCTTCTATGCTTCTTGGGCTCTGTATTTTTATATGTATTTTCCCTGTTGGGCTTCTGAGTCTTCTCCAGATTTTTCAGTGAATACTTGTAGCGATCTTTCAACCGTTCACTTGACATTTTGGACCTTGCACTGTTCTTCGACTAGGCTTGACTAGGATAGGTCTGCTTGTTGGTCAAAAGTCCCTTTTTCTGTTGTTTTGTGTCTTTTTCACTGTATTTGCTCCAGAAACCTGTAACCTGTAATATGCAACAAACGTGCGTCAAGAGTACCTGTTTATTTATAAAAAGGATAAGAATAGGGGAATGATAAATGCAATATTATGGTCTGAACAAATACCCCCAAACTTACCTTTTGCTCGTCCTCGAGCAAACTTATTATTTTATTCACTAAAATCCTAACCGCACTTTCGCAGGGAAACGCGATTGCACTGAGCAGGTGCAACAAGCCGTTAAATCTCTAGGTGTCCCTAGTAGGAGGAGTGTTGTCTCCTGAGGGTTTTCAGCGGATTACACTCACAAAATCCTATCAACTTGGCCCATTGACTTTTGTTTTCCAATTAGGTTTTCTAACAAGGAATTCTATTATCTTTTCTTCGTAAATTATCCACCCACATTCTTCACATTTCCTCATCATTTAACTTAAGATTATATATGTTATGTAGACCTACTTAGCTTTCGGCATTTCTTAAGTCTTCCTTCTAGGGTTTCATCTCCACTTAGGAATTTCTATCAACTCTACTAAAGATACAAGTTCTATCTTTCATTCCTTTCCCTTATCTAAACTCTAATCACATATCCCCACGTGTGTGTGTATAAATCACCCCTACACTTGGAATTTCAAATCAAGCAATCGTACTCTCGTCCATTGTCCAAAGCACTTTGTGAATTTTTAAATGGAATTTGCTTACACATCTTCATGCGACTGTTAATACTTCTTGAGGTACCAACAACCGATTACAAGATGTGTTTGCACTTTAAAGCGTAAATCCTAGTCTTGTAACACCCAAGGCTTTAGCAGTGACTCCCAAACCAGTTGGTCTAAGGCACTAGGTGATGAAGCACCCTCGCTAAATATTTTTCTATTATTGCAGCCTTAAGTAATCACAAAAACCAGTGTTTATTTTTTTTTTCTTTTATTTTCATTGTACTAAGGACTTTAGACAAGAGCATTTCAAGGTCTCTTCTACTATTCCAAGTTTCAAGGTGCGTGTTTGTGCATTTTGTAGGGTATACATTTTCAGAATCTAGACTTAAGCTAGGAACTATTTTTCAAACTTATACTCTAATAAGAACATCAATACTCTTCCTTCGTTTTGACTTAGCCCAAGAAGTGAACCCAAAATTTGCCTATTTCTAAATAAACTACAAGGCATATACTTTCTACCGTTAAATTTTAAGGAATGTTATTTTTAGGGTTTTTAATTCACTAAGTCTAAGATCTAGTTGTTCCTAGCCAGTTAACCTATTTGTCAAACTCAAGTCAATTAGCCAAAATTGAATACATTAATTTTTATAATTTTTGAAACTTTTCAAATTTTTATGGTTTTTCAAATAAATATGCAAATGCAAAAATATGTACAAATGAATGCGAAGGAAGAAGACGTACCGAGCATACCCCCAAACTTGAACTTGACAGTGTCCTCACTGTCATGCTAAACCAAGAGGGTCAAAATACCGATACTCCCCTGTTTATTTATTTATAATTTTTTTTATTGTTAAGAAAAGCAAAAATATATACAAAATGACCCTCCCCCAAACTTCATTTAAACTATGTTAGACATTACTGCCAAACTTTGCATCGGCCAAAAGTCAACACCAACCATTTGAAAAGTTTATCAGTAAAGAATATTGGTTGGTGGAAAAATGAGTTGTGGTGGTCCGCAAAGAATTGAGGAAGACAGAAGTAGTGGTATGGGAGGTGTGGAGGTGAATATACAGGTGATGGTGATGCATCGACACGAGAATGGAAATGATCAGCAATCAGTGGAGTATTGGCATTCTCGTACCTTATTAAAAGAAATGGGGGTATTTCAACTTCTAAGGGAGGAAGTTGGCTCACCACAATACCCCCAAGATGTTCCTGTGGGTCCTCTATTGACATGGCATCATTCATCAATTGTGTATGATATTCACTTATGAGGGAACTTATCTCCTCGATGTCCGCCATAGTCCAACTGGAAACTTGCCGCCTATCTTGTAAGACTTTTAAAATAGCGTTCTCTTGCTCGAAGGCTAAAGAGGCTGATATGATAATGGGAAAAGTCTCATTCTCACCTATGTAAGCATATTTAAGGTGAGTCGGTAAGGGCGTGAGTTCGAGTTTCGGAGGTGAAAGAATCATTGCGGAATCTACCTCGAACTCAAAGGACTCCATCACAGGTTCGAAATCACGGCAAACAACCGATTCAGATTGCTCGACTGACTCATCCAAAAATTCAAACGACTCATATTCGGGCTGTGAGTCATCATCATCCAAAAAAGTGAAGCATTCATAATCAACATCGGTTGTATCAACGGTAGTAGGCTCAAGGAGGGACGCACTAGTGGCGTCAAAACTGTTTTCATCAAATAGAAATCCTTCAAGCTCGCAGTCCTCCTGCGTGATTTCGTGAATAGAGCAAACTTCTCGTGTACTAGTTTTAGGCACGGGGGGCAGACTTCCCATCTTATAAATATTGAACTCACTAGACCTCTTCCCGAAGGATAGAGTCATGGAGCCATTTCGGCAATTTATCACGGCATTGGAAGTGGCCAAAAATGGTCGACCGAGAATCACCGGAATTTGGTTTATTGGGTTAGCAACAGGTTGTGTATCCATAACAATAAAATCAACGGGGAATATGAACTCCCCAACTTTGATCAACACATCCTCTAGTTGACCCCTTGGATAGGTGATTGATCGATCAGCCATTTGGAGAGTGCAACGAGTGGGTTTCAACTCTCCAACCCCTAATTGTTCGTACACGGAGTAGGGAATCAGGTTAACACTAGCCCCAAGATCTAAAAGTGCTTGATTAATTTTCTTATCCCCAATTGTAATTGAAATCGTAGGACAGCCGGGGTCCTTTCGTTTTTGGGGTAAGGTTTGATGGTGGTTAATTGCATTGCTCACTGCACTAGCCACTAGCACTTTCTTGGGTACTTGAGATGCTTTTCTCTTTGAAGTGCATAATCCCTTTAAGATTTTCGCGTATGAAGGGACTTGTTGGATAGCATCCAAGAGAGGTATATTTATGCTAACCTGCTTAAATATCTCCACAATCTTCTCCACTTGTGTATTTGGTTTATTAGGACTCAACCTGTTTGGAAATGGTGCATTCTGAAAATTTGTTGAGTCAAAAGTCTGTGGAGTAGAATGTGGAATAGGAACGGATCCCAGTGTGGATGTGTTCGTGTTGTGAGAAATGGGTCCGTTCGAGTCAGAAGAAGTAGAGCCGTGTGAAAGGTGGAGAATAGGCTCTAAAGAAAAAGGTGAAGAAGGAAGTGAAGAAAATGAAGAAGGGGAAGAAGAACCACCGGCGGGGATGTCATCACTAGTTTCCACATTATTTTGCAACTCTCTTCCGGATCTCAACGTGGTCACCGCATTTACATTGTGATTGTGATATGCGTTTTGTGGGTGACCAGGATTGGGCAATGGTTGAGATGGAAGCTTTCCCTTTTCTCTCTCGCTCAACGCAGCAGTTAATTGTGCAATTTGTGCTTCAATAGATTTGATACTTTGATCGTGTGAGGCATTGTTATTCATTAAAGATTGCACATAACTTTCAAATCTTGCTGCGGATTCTGTGGTTTGCTTGAGAAATGCTTCAAGACTTTTCTCGAGCGAGCTAACCTTATCATCATTAGGTTGAACCAAATTGTTCGTTTGATTTGTATAAGGTTGTTGTTGGAAAGGTTGCTGGTTTTGAGTTTGTAAGGGTGCTTGTTGTTGTTGTGGAGGAAGTCTTTGAAAATTATTGTTCCCTTGGACTTGTTGATTTTGGTTCCAAGCGAAATTCGGGTGACTCCTCCACCCTTGATTGTATGTCGAAGAGTAAGGATCATTTCTTTGTCGTTGCTGGAATGCAGCATTGACTTGATCCTGTCCTTGAATAGGTGCATTATAAGGACACTCTTCGGTTAAATGCGATGGGTTCGAACAACAAGCATAAACAGTTCGTGTGGGTAGAGTAGGGGCAGGAGAAGACGATGAGATTTTGGTCTCAATGGCTTCTAGCTTTTTCATAAGTGAGGCCATCTCGGCCTTCATAGCTATCGACATATCTATTTGATGTATGCCTGCCCTAGATTGACCACTAGAAGAAGATGATGTGGTCTTGGTACTCTCCCACTGAATTGTTTGCTCACTTATATCCTCAAGAAACTGCCAAGCTTCGTCACTAGACTTGGAAAGAAAATGACCTTGACATATTGTTTCTAGCAACTGCTTCGTTGCTGCGTTCAATCCCTCGTATAATGTTTGGCAAAGTTGCCAATTTTCTATCCCATGATGAGGGCATTGAACAAGTAGGTCTTTAAATCTCTCGAAGCACTTCCAAAATGGTTCGGAAGGAAGCTGTGAAAATTGTATGATTTCGTTTCTGATTCTAGCAGTTTTGTGGTGAGGATAGAACTTTTTCAGAAAAGCTCTCACAAACTCGTCCCAATTTCTAATGGAGTGTGATGCGGTGCTATATAGCCACTTCTCTGCTAGGTCACATAAGGTGAAAGGAATGACCCTTAGCCTTATTGCGTCATCACTTAATTGGGTTGTCTTCATCATGGCGCAAACGTTTTGGAATTTATTAATGAAAATATATGCATCTTCGGATTCCAAACCATGAAACTTAGGTAGCATATTGATGAAGTGTGGTTTTATTTCAAAATTATCCCCATTTGCCGGTGGGGGTGAAAGACATGTAGGTAAAGAAGTGCGGACGGGGTAGAAGAGATCCTGGAGCGCAACTCGTGCGGGCGCTACAACAGGCGGAAGATTCGGGTTATTCGCACCTGGCGGAGGTGGAATCATTTCCGTCGTTAAGGTATCGTTGGGGTTGAATCCCGACATACCTTCGAAAGAAGAATTTAAAGGTGGAGGTAAGGAAATGGAGGGAATTTCGACGAAAGGTTCGCCGAAGGGTTCGTTGGTCGGTACCAACGAAACACGGACTAATCGGGCGTTAGTATCCCTAGTCCAAAATGACATACACTAAAGGGTAGTGCAGTCAGAAAAAAGAGAAAAACAGAATGTGGGGGTAAGATAACGTCAGTGAGAAGAAGTGGTGGAAGTGAGTTTGCAAATTTTCTTTAGCGGCAAGTTGCAAGTTTTTAAAAGATTTTTTTCTTTTTCTTTTTCTTTTATTTATGTGAAGGTTTTGCAAAGAGGTTTTAGGAAAGGGACTCGTGACACCAATGTGTCAACCACACATGCACAATCAGGCCTAGATCTAGGGTTGCCTAGGTCTGCTAGACAGCTCCTAACTAGGGCTAGAAATAGACCTCAAACCGCCTCTTCACGGACAAATACGGCCAGGTAAGTGGGAAAGAACCACCACTACAGTGGGCCTAATTAATAAACACTAGCCTAGACACTGCAATGTCGGTTAGGATAAACGGCCGATGCCTACCCTAGTCCTTTTCCTATTGAGCTCGCTGTCCTTAGGTCTGAGTCTAATCTTTTTTTAATTAAAGGTGGTTGATGCAAAATGCTTAGGTGTTTTCTGGGGTCCTGGGAAGGGTGATGAAATCCCCACCCAATCTGGATTTGGTCAAATAGCCCCTTAGAGCCCGGTTAAATTATGCAAAACAAATAAAATTTCACTTGCAATCAAAATTTTTAGCGCGGCGCAAAGAAACCTGCAGAAAATCTGTTATTTAGAAGGGGGTAGAAGATTTTTTTTTTTTCGCAAAGAACCCTGTAGAAAATTTTTACAGATAGAGATATAGAGGTTGCAGAGGGGAGAATGAGGAACAAACCCAAAAAAATTTCAGGTGCTGACGTGGCCGAACAGGCGCGGATCCGCGGCAGATGGGCCTCTTTTGCGGCGGAAGCGCGGCGCCTTAGTGGTCTCAGCCTCTGGAAATTTTTCTGCAGTTCTGTGCTTGTAATTCTTCTCTGTTCCTATGTGTATTTTTCTGTTTTTCCCTCTGTAAAATTCCAGATCCACGATTCTTCGCTGTTCCTGCAAGATTCAAAAGATACACCCTTCAAACAGATCAATGTTGATAATTTTTGTATTTTTTTTTATATTTTCAGATTTTTATAATTTTTAAAATTTATATCAACCCGAAAATTCACAAAAAGAAAGATTACGCCGTCCCCGGCAATGGCGCCATTTGATTGGTTAGGGATTTTACGATCAAAAATATAATTACCGCAATCAGAAACGGCGTCGCTTCGCAGCTAGCCGGTGAGTGCGGGTCGATCCACAGAGACGGGTAAATTTCTTTAGTGTGTCTTAACGAGTTGATTCTATTTGTAGTTTTGGTTTTATAAAAATCTAGATCTAAAACTTAATTAATCTAATTTAAATTCTTGCTAGGGTTAGGCTTAGAGGAAGTTTTGGAGATTGATGTTTCCTCACCGCTTTCAATGCCGTATTTTAGATCCATTAGGTGTTATAGTAATTATCGATAAAGTGGATACGACTCTTTTGGGAAGATGTTTTCTTCCTCTAGATTCGTATCCTTCCTTTATCGTTAATTCCCCTAACCCCCATGGAAAACGCGCGCAACCGGCCCTTTATACTGCGGTTCACCGTTACCTCGAGGGGTAAGGTGCCGCAGGGAGCGGTTGTGCGCGCATGCATGGAGTTCTTAATGGGTTAGGCATTGAAAGGGGTGAGAGATCTCATCTCTCAATCCTTTCCCTAAGGCTAACCCTAACAAGCGAGGAGACTACTCGCTCATTAGGGGATGAGAAGACATTATAATTAAAGAATAAAATACTTACTAATGGTGATGGCTCCCTCCAAGCGATAAAGAACAGATCTGAATGTCACTTCCAGAATTTCTGAATTTTATTTATTGAAAAGAGGCATAGGGTTTTACAGATCTAAAATTACAATTTATAGGAAAATAGGAAACCTAGGGTTACAGACTCTCGCACTTGCGCAATTACAGATTTGCCCCCTGAGAATCCCAACACCAGAACCGTCGCCCCGATACGCCAATTTTCCACCGACACGGGCCTTGTATGGCCGCGGAACCGCGGCACCAGCATGCGTTTGGCCGCGGTTCCGCGGCCAAAGAAAGGAGTTGGGCCATAAGACTTTTGGGCTTCCTTCTATGCTTCTTGGGCTCTGTATTTTTATATGTATTTTCCGTGTTGGGCTTCTGAGTCTTCTCCAGATTTTTCAGTGAATACTTGTAGCGATCTTTCAACCGTTCACTTGACATTTTGGACCTTGCACTGTTCTTCGACTAGGCTTGACTAGGATAGGTCTGCTTGTTGGTCAAAAGTCCCTTTTTCTGTTGTTTTGTGTCTTTTTCACTGTATTTGCTCCAGAAACCTGTAACCTGTAATATGCAACAAACGTGCGTCAAGAGTACCTGTTTATTTATAAAAAGGATAAGAATAGGGGAATGATAAATGCAATATTATGGTCTGAACAACGGCCGGATTTTTCCGATGGAGGGGCTAATTTGCATATTTGCAAATTAGCATTTGTGGAGGGGGTTATTTGCATATGAGGGACTATGTTGGGTAAAGCATCTTTGCTTTTTCATTCATGATGGTTTTCATTAATGAGAAAGGATTTGTGATGAGAGTTGATTTGCATTTTGATGTGAGGCTTGCTTTTGGGTGTGGTTACCTCTTTTGATTCCTACACTCACCTCCCTTCATGGATTTTTTCCCACTCCCATATTTGAGAGGGGCCGGCCACTTTGGGTGAGAAGAGAGGCTTCATTTTTTTGTGTGAGGGAAATTGATTCATCTCATTTGCTTGCTTGCTAAATTCCTAACACCTCTCCAAAGCTCATTTTTCCTTCTCCATCAAATGGCAACTTCATAACCCCAAAGAGACATACTATTCTACACTAGCCTACAGCATCCTTGGGCACGTCGACTCGCCAACTTCATGCCCGAGTTGCCTCGGTCCAGAGGTGGGAGCCCGTAAAAGAACCCGGCGATGTGGTGCCGTTCCGACGAAGAGATGATGACCGGAGATTCCGCGAGGAGATCGGAGTGGAGGCGAAGACCAAAGGACACGGATCGCTTGGTATAGCATTCTATCCCTTCTCTTGATTGCTAGGTATAGGTTAATGGTTACGATCTGGGTTTTTAGGATGTGGTAGTGCGGGTTTAAAGTTAAGAAAATTTTTTGTTTCCGCATTTTGGCCTCGGATAGACGGCCGGGGCGCTACCGTAGCCTAACACCCACAAACAACCATTACAGAAACGTGCCTTGAGTTATCCAGAGTCTGGTTTTAAGCATAAGCCGGAAAACTCCCCGTACCTTAACATCGTTAAGATATGAACCGTTCTATATCCAATATAGAAACAGAGGCACTGCTTTAATTGGAACCAGATTCAAATTATGCAACTGTCTCCAGTGCATGTCAACTAAATGGAGAGAGGCCGATCAGCATTACTCAACTTAGGAATGCTTCCAATTATGAGTAACCTGAAAGAGAAGGAAGTTCTCTTAATCATTACTATCAACTGAATACCATACACAAGTATCTTCGATCAACTTGAAGAATCGCGATACTTGCAACATCAGGTTCTCTACTTTATTCTTATACCTATAACTTCTCAAAACTTGGACCTTGCATTTCTACGAAACACATGTCTAAGAACTAAAGAAGTCAGAAGTAAATAGAATACAGCACGAGTACCAACCCCTCTGTCCTAATGGACACTGGACAATATACAATACTCTGTATAAGTCCCCAGAGTCAAATAACTCAATCCCTGTGTGTCATAGGTTGAAAACTGTACTTATGGTTAAGAAGAATTACACCGCTGTTTAATGCTCCTTACCTAACCATCCACTGATATAGGTAAATGTCATGGACATAATTTCAAAATGTTATATCTCACTTTATAAAAATAAATGTACAGATATATCAATTTGAAATTGGTGCATTATAACGTGTTGGAGATAGTGCCCTCAGAGTCAATTATTGGATCACAGGCACGTGATTGCAATGATTGAGGGAGGACCTATCCCGGTATGACAGTCTTACTCGAGATGATAGTTTGCTATCTGGTTTACCTTTATCATCGTGTACTGCTTTAGGTGACCTGACATGTCACTATTGCACGTTGATAGAGCCCCTAGGATTCTTGCTTGACTGCCGGCAGTATGAGGGCGATCATATAAGTGAGAGCTGGAGTCTACAAGCATATCCTTAAAAGGTCCCTAGTCGTAGGAGTTTCGAGACAGGGCATCGATTCTCCAGAGTAGACTAGTGTATACAGTCGAGACCCCGACGAGGGGCGGTGGCCGGTCTCACAAGCCACTGGTGTCAGTTGGTTCACCTAATATGTATACAGGTGCTCATTGGGTTATGAGTACACCGGACAGGACTCGCTGGGAACATGCTAGTTGGTCTTATACCTGACGTCAGATAGCAGTTCCCAGGTGACATGTGTACAGGTTAGTTCATCGACCTGGGGATCGTCATTTGTCTCGTGTGAGTTCCCACTGTACTTTGATTACTACCCTACCACGGCTCAAAGGAGTCGTGCAAACAGGTTTTAGTTGGGTACAGTCCCGAGCCACATGGAGGCAGTGAGCGGATCTTCGGGGGTTCTTCTCTCCCGGTATTGGGGGTGAGGTCGCGCTGTGTCTAGGAGAGCCATTACACGAAGTCCTTGGCCAAGGCAGGAGATTTACTGGTAGGTATTCCAGTAGTATCTCAGGGTGTTCTGGGCTACACTCCGACACGACTTGTACCGCTTTTGGGGGTCTGACTTTTACCCACCCCCTAGGCCCGACATGCGATGCTCATAGACGAACGGACCGGACTGTACGGATATTGTCACTGACAGGCTCTGTAGGGTGTCAGGATGAGTTCGCTCATCGACGTCCCTTTTGGTCAATAGCTGGTGGCCCGTTACGTATTGGCTTATACCTCTGACGTGTTAGTGGTTAAATCCACAGCCATAGTATTGACGAGTCTTTAGAGTCCACCACACTTTCAGTTACTCAGCTTTCGGGCGAAACGCTGTAGAGGCCGTATGGAGATATGGCAGGGTCCGATCAGATACGTGCGGTATTGCACAGATCAGGATCGGACGGTTTGTACTAGAGGCCGTATAGATTTATGGCAGGGTTCGGTCAGATACGTGTGGTATTGCACGGATCAGGATCGAACGGATATTACTAGCCGGCTTTGGTTTAAGCCGGATCCTAGTTTAGTACAGTGTAGATTTTGTCTCATTGCATTTGTATCCGGACGGAATACAGATGCGGGTGTGTATGCACAGTATCGGGGTTTTCCTGTAATTTATTACGGGACCAGTTTTCTGGAGTTGCCAGTTTGCATTCCGTTCCGGCCGGTTTTCGTTTGTTCTTTCCCGGCCGGACTTTTCCGATGGAGGGGGTTATTTGCAAGTTTGCAAATAACATTTGTGGAGGGGTTTTCTTGCAAAAGTATTGATTATGATAGCTTCATTTCTTTTGCTCCATGACTTGCATTAATTTAGACATGAAAGGGTATGGGTTGGATTTAAATGAGTTATGGTTGATGTTTGTTTATGGTCACCTCTTCTCATCTCCTACAATAACCTCCCTTCATGCTACATATTGTTTTTCCTCCACCATTCTTAGAAAATTTTTGGCCGGCCACCTTGTTGTGAGAGGGGAGAAAAATGAGAGGTTTCATTTTGGTGAAAGAAATTAATCATCCATCTCATTTTTCCTTGCTACCAAAATCCCAAAGTTCATTTCTTATTGATTCCTCCATCAAGGCAACAAAACCCCAAAGTGAGACATAGCCTCTACACTACACTTTCTACAGCACATCTTCGGCATGTCGACTTGCCGGCTTCATGCCCGAGTTGCCTCGGTATTGAGGCGGGAGCCCGTTAAAGATGCAGGCGATGTGGTGCCCTTCCGGCAAGGATATGGCGACCGGAGGATCCGCGGGAGATCGGGACGACGACGAGAAGACCGGAGGACTCGGATCACTCGGTATATCTCTAACCCGTCTTGTAGTTAGCTAGATCTAGTTTAATGGCCCGATCCGGGGTTTAGTGCGCGGTGGTGCCGGTTTGCAAAGTTCGCAAAATTAAAGTTTATCACCGTTTCCGCATTTGGCCGTCGGATTGACGGCCGGGACGCCGCCGTGCACTTACAGTGGTATCAGAGCCTCGCCATTAACTTCGTCTAGCTTCGTTTGATGTGTTTTGCATTTCCGATCGAGCAAAATTCCAAAACTCGCATTTTTGTTCACGACAGTTTTCTGTTGAAATTTTTTGGTGTCCAAAATTTTTTCAGGTTGTAAAATAGTGATGTACTGGAAGTTATAAGCATACTGTAGAAATTCGGCACTGCAACTCGACCACGCAAGCGCGGAACCGCGGCAAAACCCCCCCTTGTGCCGCGGTTCCGCCGCCTAACAGTGTCCTTGCTGTGTCAAATTTCTTCAGTAGCTTTCTGGGGTGAAAATAGGGGTTTTGGAATATTAAAATTGGGCCCAGATTTTCTGTGAGTGCTACAGTATTGCTTGGGGGCCCACTTGTTAATTTTTGATCGATCGGATATTTTAAACACATTATTTCACAGTATTTACATTATATCTGCGACCGTGAATGTCACTCAATCGGTAAATCCAGTCTAACTGCTATAGCCCGGTTAGACGGATTTGCGAACGTGACTTTCACGTTGATGTTCTGTGTTTTGCTGTGATGTTGCGGATCGGTCGTGGGGGATAGCCTGGATGCAATGCTAGTACAGTGTTGTTGTATTATGTACATTTGTTAATGCGGGGCGAGCGTCCGACATGTGGACTGCCGTCACTTCCTGTTTGTATTATTCTTTTGGGGCACGACCTGGTTGCGGTCGATGTACCCGTTGTATGTATATTTTACTTTCTGTACTAGGATTACCCCGCGGAGGGGTGCATGGATAGCCGGGTTCTAGAGGGCAACAAGCCCGCATCTCAGGGCATTGAGACGGAGGGGGCTTCAGTCTGGAATTGGCAGGCTATTCGCCGCACTCGTAGGGGGTACAGGTTGACCCAGGAGGGGTGCCCAAGTTACCGGATTCCGTGAAGTGCTGGGTGGTCCATTCACGGTGCTGAAGGGGGCTGCCTCGCTTCAGGTTTTGGCGGGTGACTTGCTGCGCCCGTAGGGGTCTATGATTTCATTGCACAGGCTATCCATACGACCAGGGGAACGTCGGGTTTCAGTAGTGGCTCTGTGAAACCCGGGGATCCCAGATATCTGTATTGTTCTGTGTTGCTGTACATTTCTGTGATGTTGCATTTTATTCACGCCTTGAGCGAAATATAATATATTGGTATATATATTAGTAGATGTTGTATATGTTTTTCATCCGCGCTAGTCCAGTCCCCGCTCTGCCGTTAGTTAGCTAACCTAACGGGTGATGACGGGACCCAGTGGCGAATGCGGATGGCATATACGTACGTCAGTATATTTTCGTTCTTTGTGGTGTGATCAATTGATGGGACTGCGTTGATTCGGATCAATGCAAGTTAAACAAACCTATTCTGATGTTGTTGGAACACTTTTCAAAAAGCTGTTATTGCAAGGACGTTCACTTTTGTTTTGCATCGTGGTATTCATTTGGAATATCCTGCTCCTCAGTCGACGAGGCAAGGGCCGAGATCCCTTCACCGGGAGTGACCCCTTAGACAGAAGTTTGCGTCAGGGCATTAACTTCACTATAGCCGATTACTTTTGCTTTGCATCGTGGTATTCATTTGGAATATCCTGCACCCCATTCTACGGGGAAAGAGCCGAGATCCCTTCACCGGGAGTGACCTCTTTAGTAAAGGTTTTCGTCACTATATTTTATAAAAAGCTATCCGTTCCTTCAACGATATCAAGTTCATTATGTTAAAGGTTTTCGCCAGAAACCATTCGTAGCCCTCCGTCGTTTCATATGGGTAGTCAATAGTATTCAAGCTGTGTTTGTTGGCCAAAGTCAAGGCACAGTGTTTGGTAGCTGTTGGGTATTCATATGCAGCATAGATAGATGCGTTGGTTTGGAACAGTCGTACTGCCTTGTTGGCCAAAGTCAAGGGTATGTACGGGTGGATTCAAATTAACCTGGAGAATGACGGGTAGAACTTGACATGTGACTTATGATTTGTTGGCCAAAGTCAAGGTCATAAGAGCATGGGGTAAAAATCACATCGGGAGTTTCAAAAGTACTGAAACTTGCCAGATATGCGCATACCTTCTGGAGTGTGATAACGTGAGCGGATTCCGTCATTTTATCATGCGATGAGAGTTGGATCCCGATTCCCACTGATGAGTTAGTTTACTCCTCGGGTGACCCCGACTAATTCTTCTTTTAGGTTTGGAGGAGAATTTGAGGTACAGTGGGAGGTTTCCAGATTAGATAAATTGGTAACCATTCTGATCTTGGTTAGAGTGCACGCTGAGTGTTTCTTTTCTCTCTCTCTTGGCAGCGACCATTGACCCGACCCTAAGACTTTGACTCAGTGACCAAGTTGACCGAACCTTCTTAACACTGGCTTTTGGATTGTCAGAGTTGCAGACCTCATTGCCACTCCTAATTTTACCCTTTTCTCCAGGACACCCCGTATTACTACGAACGTCCACTTCCATTGGGCAAAACCATCGTATGGTTAGATACGAACTCGAAGGAATTCGAGGATGGTTTCCGGTTCTGGAGAAAACGGATAGGATTATTCAGTTGTCTTTTCCCTTTTGCCTTCTCTCAAGTTACGAGTACTCCTTGGTTTAGGAAATAGTACACCTATTATGCAAATTGGATAGTCTTCTTCCAAACCTTAGGCTGGTGCCGACCGGTAGGGAATGAAGAAAACCAATTAGCCTAAACAGTGTGCAGAAGGTATTAAGATTAAGACAAAGCAAGGGATTAGTAAGAGGGCAAAGTAAATTGCGACTGATATTCACGACCAAACCAAGTATTTCTTCGCCAATCCTAAATCACCTTTGTATTTCTCCAGGACACTCCGTATCACTACGAAGATCCACAGTTTATTGGATACTCCATCGTATGGTTATATACGAACTCGAAAGGAACTTGTTCCAGTTTGGGGATGGATTCTGGTCCAGGAGAAATAGGAATAAGGTTTATTCAGTTGTCTTTTATCTTCACCTTCTCTCGCATTGCGAGTGCTCCTAGGGTTAGGACAGTACACCCATTATGCTTATTGGATAGTCTTCTTCCAAACCATAGGCTGGTGCCGAACGGTAGGGAAGGAAGAAAACCAATTGGCCTAAAAGGGTGTGCAGAAGGTAATGACTAAAGACATATAAAGGGATTTGGAGAGGTGGCAAAGAATTATACGGTTATAGTTGTGAATTTGGATAATGGTAGAGGCATTACTAGGAATATCAGGATACCCCATCGAAACATTTTAATGTTTCTGTTCACTGTGTACTGTTAAAAGAAAACTGATTTCCCGATTAGATACTTACTCCAGGGTATGTATTTACCAGGTATGATTCTCACATCTGTATGGCTTTACAGATGATGAGTGGGAGTAAGTTATTGGGAATTGGGTGATCATCCTCATTATATCGGGATTCGTTGTAATCGGTGATATTTGAGGAAATCACCTGGGCTGTTTGCCGGTCGGCAAATATTTGGTTTTGAATATCCGCTGTTGTGCACCAATTTCAAATTGATATATCTGTACGTCTATTTGAATAGAGTGAGATATAACTTTTGATATTATGTCGATGACATTTACCTATATCAGTGGATGGTTAGGTAAGGAGAATTAAACAGCGGTGTAATTCTTCTTAATCATAAGTACAGTTTTCAACCTACGACACACAGTGAAAGAGTTGTTAGACTCAGCGGACTTATACAGAGTATTGTATGTTGTCCAGTGTCCATTAGGACAGAGGGGTTGGTCCTCATACTATATTCTGTTTACTTTTAACTTCTCTAGTTCTTAGACATGTGTTTCGTAGAAACACAGGGTTAAGTTTTAAGGAGTTATAGGTGTTTGAATAGAGTAGAGAACCAGGTATAGCAAGTTTCGGGATTCTTCAAAGTGATCGAAGATGTAGATACTTGTGTATGGTATTCAGTTGATAGTAATGATAAAGAGAAATTGCTTCTCTTTCAGGTTACTCATAATTGGAAGCAATCCTAAGTTGAGTAACGCTGATCGACCTCCTTCCATTTAGTTGACATGCACTGGAGATAGCTGCATGATTTGAATCTGGTTCAATTAAATCAGTGCCTCTGGTTCTATATTAGATATAGTACAGTTCATATCTTAACATTGTTAAGGTACGGGGAGTTGTCCGGCTTATGATTAAAACCAGACTCTGGATAACTCAAGGCACGTTTCTGTAATGGCTGTTTGTGGGTTGAGCCAGGCTATGACGAGGGTTGATTTTCTACCATCTGGCAGATCAATAGAAATATTGTTCTAGACTCGCCACAGTTTTATTAAAAATGGATTTTTTCAAAAACATTAGTGGGAGTATGGTAGAACTGGAAGTGATTCCAGAACCGCAAACGATTACTGAAGATTTGATAAGGAACCTAAAGATTCAATCTGATTTGACATTCCATTGGCCACTCCGCAGATACGGTGGGTAACTTCAGGCACCCGAGAGGTACTCCGGTAGCCTCAAGGACGGTGACAGGGAAGTTCTTGTTTACCCACACTTGCTATTGTTGTTGTTCCAGGCTGCGAGACCCGGCAGGAGGATGAATATAGCGTCATTCTAAACTAGCTTTAGAAGTGCACGTCTGTATGACTCTGCCAGAGGGTTGTCGTAGTCAGTGGGAGCAGCGGAAGCATTGGTGGACATCAGGCTTATGTCTATTTATAGACTTAAGCAGATATAGCGGAGATAGATCATCTATTTCTGATGTGACAGTCATGGGTTTGACGTCATCAGAATAGGGGATGGATCTGTTGAGAAGGTAGTAGGGTGTGATGTCATGGTATTTGGATGACATACACAAGGTAGGAAAAGAAACTCCTATACTACGATCGGTTATACTATGGTCGTCACACAATGGTTTCTCCACAAGGGACTTGGACATTATATCAGACATACTGGTTACTAGATCTATGGTTTTAGATCTAGATTTGGGTGGTTTCCCAATCAGGGTACTTGGACAGCATTCTAAGAGTATTTAGAATAGACGACTCCTGGCAAGGTAGTGTACCTGCAGGTAATGGAGTCACCCTCTCTAAAGGTGTCTTATAGACTAAAGTAGAGAGGGATGTGCATGATTGGCAGATCACTTGCTTAGGCAATTGAGTCAATCATGAGATGTCAAGTACCACACCAAATGTTGTTCTTGCACTAGATGCAATAAGTTGACATTGATCCAATCCTGGAGAAACAGTCGGAAGCAGTTTTAGAACATAAGTGGATGTTCTAGGGATATGATAATAACAGCCTCATTTGGGAGACAGTTATCATTCCAGGCTTCCAAGGTGACATGGACGACAAGGAGGTTGTCAGAGTCATATTTTTCCTTCTGACGAGGGGCAGTATTTTGGACAGGTGGTCCAAGGAAATACTGAGGGTGGCATGGCGCAGGATACTGATTAAGTTCAGTTGACGATACAGTCTAAGAAGTTTGGATTTGGAGTTCATTTATGAGCTCGGTCCCATCAGACATCCAGACATTCTAAGACAGGTATTGCTCATTTCGGGAGATGGCTTTCTCCGCGAACTTGAGATATAGAGAGACATAGAAAGAAACATCTAGGCGGATCCACTCGCTGAGGCTATTCCTCGAACGCAATAGTCTCGCAAACGAGCTTTGTGAGACTGACTAATAGAGGAGTTGGGTGTTCGGTATCACACGGGCTGTGAGTATGCGACATCGCAATAATTAGCCTTGAGTGCAAGTGGGAGATTGTTGGAGATAGTGCCCTCAGAGTCAATTATTGGATCACAGGCACGTGATTGCGATGATTGAGGGAGGACCTATCCCGGTATGACAGTCTTACTCGAGATGATAGTTTGCTATCTGGTTTACCTTTATCATCGTGTACTGCTTTAGGTGACCTGACATGTCACTATTACACGTTGATAGAGCCCCTAGGATTCTTGCTTGACTGCCGGCAGTATGAGGGCGATCATATAAGTGAGAGCTGGAGTCTACAAGCATATCCTTAAAAGGTCCCTAGTCGTAGGAGTTTCGAGATAGGGCATCGATTCTCCAGAGTAGACTAGTGTATACAGTCGAGACCCCGACGAGGGGCGGTGGCCGGTCTCACAAGCCACTGGTGTCAGTTGGTTCACCTAAGATGTATACAGGTGCTCATTGGGTTATGAGTACACCGGACAGGACTCGCCGGGAACATGCTAGTTGGTCTTATACCTGACGTCAGATAGCAGTTCCCAGGTGACATGTGTACAGGTTAGTTCATCGACCTGGGGATCGTCATTTGTCTCGTGTGAGTTCCCACTGTACTTTGATTACTACCCTACCACGGCTCAAAGGAGTCGTGCAAACAGGTTTTAGTTGGGTACAGTCCCGAGCCACATGGAGGCAGTGAGCGGATCTTCGGGGGTTCGTCTCTCCCGGTATTGGGGGTGAGGTCGTGCTGTGTCTAGGAGAGCTATTACACGAAGTCCTTGGCCAAGGCAGGAGATTTACTGGTAGGTATTCCAGTAGTATCTCAGGGTGTTCTGGGCTACACTCCGACACGACTTGTACCGCTTTTGGGGGTCTGACTTTTACCCACCCCCTAGGCCCGACATGTGATGCTCATAGACGAACGGACCGGATTGTACGGATATTATCACTGACAGGCTCTGTAGGGTGTCAGGATGAGTTCGCTCATCGACGTCCCTTTTGGTCAATAGCTGGTGGCCCGTTACGTATTGGCTTATACCTCTGACGTGTTAGTGGTTAAATCCACAGCCATAGTATTGACGAGTCTTTAGAGTCCACCACACTTTCAGTTACTCAGCTTTCGGGCGAAACGCTGTAGAGGCCGTATGGAGATATGGCAGGGTCCGATCAGATACGTGCGGTATTGCACGGATCAGGATCGGACGGTTTGTACTAGAGGCCGTATAGATATATGGCTGGGTTCGGTCAGATACGTGCGGTATTGCACGGATCAGGATCGAACGGATATTACTAGCCGGCTTTGGTTTAAGCCGGATCCTAGTTTAGTACAGTGTAGATTTTGTCTCATTGCATTTGTATCCGGACGGAATACAGATGTGGGTGTGTATGCACAGTATCGGGGTTTTCCTGTAATTTATTACGGGACCAGTTTTCTGGAGTTGCCAGTTTGCATTCCGTTCCGGCCGGTTTTCGTTTGTTCTTTCCCGGCCGGACTTTTCCGATGGAGGGGGTTATTTGCAAGTTTGCAAATAACATTTGTGGAGGGGTTTTCTTGCAAAAGTATTGATTATGATAGCTTCATTTCTTTTGCTCCATGACTTGCATTAATTTAGACATGAAAGGGTATGGGTTGGATTTAAATGAGTTATGGTTGATGTTTGTTTATGGTCACCTTTTCTCATCTCTTACAATAACCTCCCTTCATGCTACATATTGTTTTTCCTCCACCATTCTTAGAAAATTTTTGGCCGGCCACCTTTTTGTGAGAGGGGAGAAAAATGAGAGGTTTCATTTTGGTGAAAGAAATTAATCATCCATCTCATTTTTCCTTGCTACCAAAATCCCAAAGTTCATTTCTTATTGATTCCTCCATCAAGGCAACAAAACCCCAAAGTGAGACATAGCCTCTACACTACACTTTCTATAGCACATCTTCGGCATGTCGACTTGCCGGCTTCATGCCCGAGTTGCCTCGGTATTGAGGCGGGAGCCCGTTAAAGATGCAGGCGATGTGGTGCCCTTCCGGCAAGGATATGGCGACCGGAGGATCCGCGGGAGATCGGGACGACGACGAGAAGATCGGAGGACTCGGATCACTCGGTATATCTCTAACCCGTCTTGTAGTTAGCTAGATCTAGTTTAATGGCCCGATCCGGGGTTTAGTGCGCGGTGGTGCCGGTTTGCAAAGTTCGCAAAATTAAAGTTTATCACCGTTTCCGCATTTGGCCGTCGGATTGACGGCCGGGACGCCGCCGTGCACTTACATAACGGATATTCAAAACCAAATATTTGCCGTCCTGCAAACAACCCGGGTGATTTCCTCAAATATCACCAATTATAACGAATCCCGATATAATGAGGATGATCGCCCAATTCCCAATAACTTACTCCCACTCATCATCTGTAAAACCAGACATATGTGAGAATCAAACCTGGTAAATACATATACCCTGGAGCAATGGCTAATTGAGAAATCGGTTTTCTTTTAACAATACACAGTGAAACTGAAACATGTAAATGTTTCGAAAGGGTATCCGGGTATTCCTAGTAATGCCTCTTCCATTATCCAGATCCATGACTGTAACCGTATATTTCTTTGCCATCTCTCCAAATCCTTTTTTATGTCTTTAGTCATTACCTTCTGCACACCCCTTTAGGCTAAATGGTTTTCTTCCCTCCCTACCGTTCGGCACCAGCCTATGGTTTGAAAGAAGACTATCCAATAAGCATAATGGGTGTACTGTCCTAATCCTAGGAGCACTCGCAATGCGAGAGAAGGTGAAGATCAAAGACAACCAAATAAACCTTATTCCTATTTCTCCTGAACTAGAATCCATCCCCGAACTGGAACAAGTTCCTTTCGAGTTCGTATATAACCATACGATGGAGTATCCAATAAACTGTGGATCTTCATAGTGATATGGGGTGTTCTGGAGAAATAAAAAGGTGAAATAGGATTAGCGAAGAAATACTTGGTTTGGTCATGATTGAAACTTTTTCTGATGTGTAAAATAAACTTGTAAAGATATCACAATCAAAAAATTATATTGACCGCAATCAAACCACGGTGTCGGATGTAGTTAATGAATGAGTGCGGATCGTCCACAGGGATTGTGCAATTCAATTGTATTTTGATACTTTTGAAATGAAATGTTAAACAACAATAAACGAAAACATGATTCAAGATGTGATTTGTATTCCAGTGTCACTATCCTTTACTCAAGAATCAAGAAACTATAAACAATCAAGAATCGGTTGTTTTGATAATATTTCCAATCAACAATCAAGAATATAAGAGAGGCTCGTAGGAATCGATCGGATCTTTAGACGTGATGCAATCTAAAGGGTTTCGTGTTCTTGTCCTTCGAAGAATTGATACTAGATCAATGGTGATCGACGAGAGTTAGGGTTTCTTGATGAAATTAGGGTTTCATCTCTTAACCCTTGTTCTTTCGAGGATACCATTTATATTCAAGCCTCTAGCAATTCCAAGAAACGATCGGAACTCCCCAATCTCGAGCGATGTCGATCAAGAAAGCATCGCAACGAATTGGGTCGTCGATTCTTGAACTTGCTAGGGTTTACAAACTCGTGGGATTCAAGAATCGATTACAAATTTGTTACATCATCATACTAAAGATCGTTTCGACTCCCCGACGAGCGGAGTTTTATTCACACATCACCACAAAGACAATATTCAAGAATAGTAATGATAACATGATGCGGAATTTAAAGAAAACAAGATAAAAGAATATCACCTTTTATTTAATCAACAATTTCAATACATTCTTTCAAGAATCTACAAGAAGAAGAAATCGATCGTTGACTCGGCTTCGCTCGTCTCCGTGGATCGTGGATCTACTTTGATCTCTTGCCCGATTGAAGATCGGCTCGGCTCATAAAAGGGTTGAAGGCATCTTGCTTGGCTTGCACTCAAGATCTTGAATTGTTGTTGGATTTAGGGTTAGGGTTTCCTACAAGCTCTCTCACTAAACTTGAGGAAGAGGGGATGAAGAAAGAGATTGATTTTCTAAACTTCAATCAAGGTTGAATAATATTTTCTAACATGAGAAATGAGTGAGCCTAGGGTCTTATTTATAGAACTCCCAAACCCTAGGTTAGATTTGAATTAGAACTTTCCCTCCCAAAGTTTGTTGAAGGGTTTCTAGAAGGAGTTTGTTAGGAGTTAGCTTAGGGTTTAAGCTAGGGTTTAGGGAAAGTTCTAGAAGTATTAGGCTAGTTTAGGTGTTTGCTGATCTGGAGGAAGTATCTAGGATATTCTGGAAGTTTGTGAGCATTATTGAGCTGTAGCCACTGAAACAGGAGTTGTGCACTGAAATTGAGGAGCTGATTCCCTGTAGACGCCGCGCTTCCGCCGCGTTTAGCCCCTAACTGCCGCTCTTCCGCGGCTCATTGTTGAGCTTGGCCCTTGGTCTTTCCTCTGTTGCTTGGTACTGCTGTTTTTGGTTTATTCTGATATTTAGATTTGCAGTTCCCCTTCTGTGTTGATACCAGATTTGAGTTGAGTGAGTTTACGAGCAATTGTAATGGTCGAGCGATGTAATGATCGAGCAAGCATCTCTTTTCCTGCATAGACTTCGAAACAGGGGTTGCAAGATATGGAAAATATGCTATGTAATGTAATGCAGTCAATTTCCCTAGAAATGCCGGTTTTAAGGTCGAATACATGTAATCTGATATTTTGCGACCGATTTGCTAATATGTGAATTATGAATACCGTACACTTCTATATGGATGCAAATGATAAGGGAATTGCCGGTTAAAATATGCAATATTTTCGACTGATCAAATACCCCCAAACTTAATTTCGATCGTCTCGAGAGAATGTTTTATTAAAAAGAGAGAAGGAGAAAATAAAGAAAGAGAAAAACTAACTAGCACACTTTCGTAGGCAACACGATTGCACTGAGCATGTGCAACAAGCCTTTAAACCTCTAGGTGTCCCTAGTAGGAGGAGTGTTGTCTCCTGAGGGTTTTCAGCGGATTGCACCCACAAAATCCAATAATAAAAGCAAGATCATGAATATTACATTTAAAGAAGAGAATCGTAAAAGAAAAGCTTTGAAAATTAGGGTTTCCAACTAAGCTAGCTTTTCGGTTGTCATGAGCCCTATCTTAATGGTCATGAAAAGATGTTAGAAATCACGTCCTCCCTCAATAAAACATCGTCTTATTCTTCATTCCTATCTTTATTCCAAACATCGATCATATCACCCTGCGTGTGTGTAAAGACATCCCTACACCCGGAGAATTCAATTCAAGCTATCATACCCTTGCCCATCGGCCTCAGTACTTCTTGGCAAACGAGATTGCTTACACACTTTCATGCGACCGTTAATACTTCTTGAGGTACTAACCGACCGATTACTAATGTGCTTGCATGCTTGGTGTCTTTTCCTCGTCTTGCACCACCTCAGGCATAGCAGTGACTCCCAGACCAGTTGACCTTGGGGCACTAGGTGAAGAAACACCCTTTTGCTATATATTTTTATTGCCCTTGGTGATAACAAAACCAGTATCCATTTTTCTCACCACATATATATTTTTTTTTTTTCATACTTTTGGCTTTAAGACAAGAGCATTTCAAGGTATCCTCTACTATCCCAGGCTTTAAGACGTGTGTAAGTGCGAATAGCAGGGTAGCCACGTTCAAAATGTTTGGCTTCCAGAATAGAAACTATTTTTCAGACTTATTTTTATCCTCAGATTAGTGACGTCCTTCATCTTACTAACCCTTGGGACAACGGCTCATAACTACTTATTACTAGTTCGTATAAGAAAACTTCTAATTTTCTTAGTTTTCTAAAAATTTTCTAATCTCATGGATGCAATTTTTCACTATCTAAACTTTCATTATCTTATTTATATACAAAAAAAGGTGTAAATATTAAAATTATTTTTATATTTGAAAATTTTTAAATTTTTATGGGTTTTGAAAATTTTTCAATTTTTATAGATTTTTCTAAAGAAATGTTTTGTGCTTATGCAGATGATATGCAAATGATGCAAAAATAAGCACAAACCTCCCCCAAACTTGTTTTCAACAGTGTCCTCACTGTTGCCGACAGCTATACCTACAAAAATCTGTAAATCTGGGGGGAATTATTAGTGGGGGCAAAATATATAAGTGAAGAACTTCCCCCAAACTTATCTTTCACTCACCTTCATTCAAAAAATGATGCAATGATATACTGGATATGAAGGTGAGACGGAGGAATTTTAATCCAAATAAACTGGCTCTTGTAAGAACAAGAGCTCCTCCGTGGGGTCAGTGGAAAAATACGGCTTTAGTCTATGTCCATTTACTTTGAAAATTGTGCCGTTTTTAACATTTTCTACTTCTACTGCCCCGTGCGGGAATACAGACCGCACAACAAAAGGTCCCTTCCAACGAGATCGGAGCTTACCCGCATGAAGGTGTAAACGTGAATCATAAAGAAGGACTTGTTGACCAGGTAAAAATGTTTTCCTTAAAATGCTTTTATCGTGAAAAACCTTAGTCCTATTCTTTGTGATTACAGCATTATCATAAGCTTCATCGCGGAGTTCGCTTAGCTCGTTAAGTTGCAGCTTCCGAAAGTTGCAAGCAAGGTTTAGATCAAAATTTATTTCCTTTATAGCCCACAATGCTTTATGTTCTATCTCAACAGGTAGATGACATGCTTTTCCAAACACTATCCTATATGGAGACATTCCTAGGTCGGTCTTATATGCAGTCCTGAATGCCCAAAGAGCATCCGTCAATTTGGTCGACCAGTCTTTTCTATTTTTAGCAACAGTTTTCTCCAGGATAAGTTTGATTTGTCTGTTTGAGATCTCAGCCTGCCCGCTTGTTTGGGGATGATAGGGTGTAGAAAGACGGTGGTTGATTGAGTATTTCCGCATCAGAGTCTCGAAAGACCTGTTGCAGAAGTGCGTCCCATTATCGCTAATGATAGCGCGTGGGTGTCCAAATCGCGAAAAGATATTCTCTTTTAAGAAATTAATGACAACTTTCCTGTCATTAGTGCGACATGGAATGGCTTCTACCCACTTTGAGACATAATCAACTGCCAGCAAAATGTACAAATTCCCAAAGGAGTTGGGAAAAGGACCCATAAAATCAATGCCCCAAACATCAAACATTTCAACAACCAGAATGGGTTGCTGAGGCATTTCATTCCTCTGGGATATTCTACCCGTATACTGACATTGTGTACAGGTTTTGCAATACTCAAATGCGTCCTTGAATAAGGTCGGCCAGTAAAATCCACATTGCAAAACCTTTTCCGCTGTCTTTCTAGGACCAAAGTGACCCCCACAAGCCTGATCATGACAAAATGAAAGAACACTCTTGAACTCTTCATTTGGGACGCACCGGCGAATGATCTGATCAGGACAATATTTAAACAAATAGGGCTCGTCCCAGTAAAAGTGTTTTACTTGGGAAAGAAAACGATATTTGTCCTGTTTTGACCAATCGCTCGGTATAAGTCCCGTGGCATGATAGTTCACAATATCCCTGAACCATGGTTCAGCGGATATGCTCAAGAGTTGTTCATCAGGGAATGAATCATTGATCGGCAGGGTCACAGGGGAAGAAACGATGCGTGAAAGGTGGTCAGCTACTACGTTTTCACATCCTTTCTTATCTTTGATAACAAGATCAAATTCTTGTAACAGTAGGATCCAACGTATTAGTCGACCTTTTGCATCTTTCTTCGCCAGAAGATGTTTTAAAGCGGAATGGTCAGTATATACAACTATAGGTGAGCCGATTAAGTAAGGCCTGAATTTTTCTAATGCAAATACAACCGCTAAAAGCTCTTTCTCGGTGGTTGTATAATTGATTTGCGCATCATTCAGGGTCTTACTAGCATAGTAAATCACGTGTGGCATCTTATCGATGTGCTGTCCTAAGACTGCACCTACTGCAAAATCAGATGCGTCACACATCAGCTCAAAGGGGTAGTCCCAATTTGGTGATGATAAAACGGGGGCTGAAGTGAGTGAGTGTTTAAGTGAGTCGAAAGCTGTCTCGCAATCCGAGTCAAAGTGGAAGGTCGTATCCTTGGCCAGGAGTAGTGTTAAAGGTCTAGCAATTTTGCTAAAGTCCTTTATGAATCTCCTATAAAAGCCCGCATGGCCAAGGAAAGAGCGAATATCTTTGACGCTTTTGGGATGAGGCAGGTTTTGAATGACATCTACTTTAGCTCTGTCAACCTCAATGCCTTTCTGTGAAATGACATGTCCAAGGACTATTCCTTCTTGGACCATAAAGTGGCATTTTTCCCAGTTTAATGTCAAGTTCTTCTCTTTGCAACGAGTAAGAACAGCGTCTAGATTCGCTAGGCAATCAGAAAAAGAGTTTCCAAAAATCGAGAAGTCGTCCATAAAGATCTCCAAAAAATTCTCTACCATATCAGAGAATATCCCCATCATACACCGCTGAAAGGTAGCGGGAGCATTGCATAACCCAAAGGGCATGCGACTGTAAGCAAAGGTACCAAAAGGACAAGTAAAAGTGGTTTTATCTTGATCCTTTTTGGCGATGGGGACCTGATTGTAGCCTGAGTATCCGTCCATAAAACAATAAAACTCTCGTCCCGCTAAGCGTTCCAGCATTTGATCAATAAATGGTAGAGGAAAATGATCTTTCCTCGTAGCAGCGTTGAGTTTTCTATAATCGATGCATACACGCCACCCAGTTTGGGCGCGTGTTTGAATCAACTCATTCGCTTCATTTGTGATAACTGTGATGCCGGATTTCTTAGGAACGACATGTATAGGACTTACCCACTGGCTATCGGAGATTGGGTATATAATACCACTATCTAAGCACTTGACGATTTCTTTCATGACAGCTTCCTTCATGACGGGATTCAACCGTCTCTGTGGTTCTCGGGTTGGTCTGGCATCATCCATCACATGTATATGATGTTCAACTATCAAGGGACTAATCCCTTTGATGTCCGCCATACTCCAACCAAACGCCTCTTTGTTAGATCTCAATACCGATAAAAGGGCATTCTCTTGCTCTGATGCAAGAGAAGCGGAAATGATAACCGGTAATGACTCGTTCTCACCAAGATAAGCATATTTCAGGTGAGAAGGTAAAACTTTGAGATCTAACTCAGGCGGAGAAATGATAGAAGGATGGGTCATAGATTGATTTTTGGATCTACAAAGAAGCTCAGAGCCTGTGAAAGATACAGACTCGGGTGGAGAAAAGTCAGAAGTGCAGGACTCATGTGTAGCTAAAGTGTCCTCACTAAGATCATGTGTGAAATCAAACAGAGATGTGCTAATGTCATCGAGATCAGTCAAGCAAAGATCCTTAGCTCCACAACTATCGGGAGCGATCTCATGGACAGAGCACACATCTAAAATATGAGCAGAGGGTTCTGACGGCTGACTTCCAACTCTATAGATATTTAGTTCAATGGTCATATTTCCAAATGATAAATTCATTGAACCATTTCTACAGTTTATAACAGCGTTGGAAGTGGCAAGGAAAGGACGACCTAGAATCACCGGAATTTGGCCCCGGGGGTTTGCTACAGGATGTGTGTCGAGCACAATGAAGTCTACGGGGAAAACAAATTCCCCGACCTTTATCAGCACATCCTCTAATTCACCCCTTGGTTTGGTGATAGATCGGTCTGCCATCTGGAGAGTGCAATGAGCAGGTTTCAGCTCTCCAATCCCTAATTGCTCATAGACAGAATAAGGTAACAGGTTAACACTCGCGCCAAGGTCTAACAGAGCACGATTTATGTTTTTACCCCCAATCGAAATCGATATTGTAGGACAACCTGGGTCCTTTCTTTTCTTTGGAAGCTGGGGTATAAAAGCAGTGCTGATGTTATTAGACATAAAGACCTTCTTCGGCACTTGGGTCTTCCTCTTCCTAGTGCACAAGTCCTTTAGAATCTTCGCATAAGCGGGGACTTGCTGAATTGCATCTAAGAGAGGGATATTGATGTTAACCTGTTTGAACATCTCTAAAATTTTCTCCATATGAGGACTCGTTCTATTAGCCCTTAGCCGGTTCGGGTAAGGTGCTTTCGCAATAAGCGCGGGGTCCATCATAGGAGAAGGAAAGGGGGGTAGACGAGGTCCCAAAGGAGGTGTGGGGACCGTCTGTGGAGAACTATAAGGGTTGGGTGAAGGTGTTGAGCCTAAGGGGAAATGGAGAATAGGCTCGTGCGAAGGTGGTTTGGTAGAAGAAGAAGGATCAGAAGGTGAAGTGTGTGTATGTGGGAAAGACTCAGCCGGGGTGTTGATATGATTTTCAGCATTATCAATCTCTTCCCCGATGTGATTGTTCAGCACTCTTCCCGATCTCAACGTTGTGATGGCATTTACATTGTAATGCCCAGGATTCTGTAGGGGTTGAGAGGGAAGTTTCCCTTTTTCTCTCGCACTCATTTCGGCTTTTAAGCGTGCGATTTCAGCTTCCATCGTGCGAATACTCTCAGCTTGGGATGCTGAGTTTTTCTTTATTTCACTGACGGAAGATCTAACCTCAGTCGAAACATCCATGAAATTTGATAAAAGTGATTTCATGGTTTGAGTGAATTGAGAGAACTCGTCAGAACAGGGCTGCATAGGATTAGACTGTGCAGGAGTGTTGCCCTGATTTTGGAAATTTTGTGACTGGTAGGGGTGCTGAGTGAGTTGTAGGGGTTGCTGTTGTGGTGGAGGAAGAGCCCGTTGAAATTGATTCGTGTTTGGAACCGTGTTTTGAGATTGTGATTGGTTCCAAGCAAAATTCGGGTGGTTCCTCCAACCCTGATTGTAACTGGAAGAATATGGATCGTTTCGAGGTCTTTGAAATGCGGCATTAGAATGCTCTTGACCTTGAAACGCAGAGTTTAATGGACATTCTTCCGTTAAATGTGACGGATCAGAACAGCACCCGCAAACAGTTTTGGGGAGCGACATTGGGTTTAGGGAGGCTGCTGCAAATTTGTGTTCCATAGCGTCGAGCTTCTTTTGCATTGCTGCCATTTCAGCTCGGACACCTATGGACACATCTATTTGGTGTACGCCACCCCTATTCAATGGTTGTGTTCCACTCTCCCAAATTAGTGACTTTTCAGCGAACTCTTCTAAGTATCGCCAGGCTTCCCCGTCATCTTTGGTCATAAATGTACCTTGACACATGTTTTCAAGGCTCTGTTTAGTGCTAGGGTTACTGCCCTCATATATGATTCGGCAAAGCTCCCATCTCGGGATGCCGTGATGAGGACATTGAACCAATAGATCCTTGAAACGTTCAAAGTATTTTGAAAATGGTTCGGCAGGGAGCTGGGCAAATTGGTTCAGTTCGCTACGGATTCGAGCCGTCTTTTGGACTGGGTAAAATTTCTTAAGGAATGCAGCGACGAATTCTTCCCAATTCGTAATAGAGTGTGCGGTGGTGTTATATAGCCACTTCTCGGCTATATCGCACAAAGTAAATGGAAGAAGTCGTAAACGCATCGCATCCACTGAAAGTTGAGACGTACCCATCATTGCGCAAACGTTTTCAAATTTGGTAATGAAAACGTAAGCGTCCTCGGTCTCGAGTCCGTGGTATTTGGGTAAAAGATTGATATACTGGGGCTTTATCTCAAAGTTATCCCCATTGGCTGGTGGTGTGGATAAGCAGGTCGAAAGTGGACCTCTATGTGGATAGCATCTTTCCTGGAGAGAAATGTGGGGTGGAGTAGGATTCTGCGCACCAACGGACGGTGGCAGATTAGGGTTAAAGAAGTTTGATGGATTCGGATCCATCGGTGTGGGTGTGGTAGTGGGTAAAGAAAAGGTAAATAGAGAATTATCGACTTCGGAGTCGATAAAAGGTACGCGGACTAAACGGGCACTAGAATCCCGTGTCCAGCCTATCTTGTACTAAAAAGGGTTAGTACAAGTGGCAGCGTTGACTTATAATTAGGGGTAAAATGAATGCGGTGCTTGCTTTAAAAAAGGGACGGATTTTGAAAAAATGATGCGACAAAACAAATGCAGCACACAAACCCTAGAATCTAATGGTCACCTAGGTCCGATCTCTAGACCGCTCCTAACTGCCAAAAGACAAGCCGCAGGATAGAATCCTCCACTGCCTCTTTGTCCCCCTGTGGCCGGATAAGTGCCAGGTAAGTGGGAAGGAACCACCACTACAGTGGACCTAATTAATAACCACTAGCCTTAGACACACTCGCCTTAGGCACCACAAGAAAACGCGGATAAGCAATGAATTACCCACGACCTTCTCTTGTCCTATTGAGCGCGACAGTCCTTAGAGTCTTCTCTAGATTTCTTTTAGTTAATGGAGGTAATGCGGATGCAAGTTTGACGATTTTCGGGGCCTAGGAAGGGTAATGAAATCCCCACCTAATTTGGATTTGGCCGTGCCCCTTAAATTTCCGTATTAGAATGCAAACAACCAAGAAATCAAAATCACACACAATTTTATTTTTGCTTTTGCGCGCTGCGATTTATTTGCAAAGAATCCTGCAGCAAAGGGTTAATTGGAGCTAAAAAGAGAGAGGGGAGAGAGAGAGAAAATACCTGCACTGAAAATATTTCAGTGATCCCTCAAGACTGCGGCGCTTCCGCCGCAATATGCATGTATATGCCGCTCTTCCGCGGTTGGATATTGGAATCAGTGCACCAAATTTCTTTAGGAGCTTCCTGTTCCTATCTCCAGCTCTCTGGTATATCCCAAATAATTTTTTCACAGCACAGAATGCTCCAGATCACCTTGCAGTCAAATCACAACACACGTGTAAGAGTTTGTACGAATTTTGATTTCAAGAAGTAAAACGTAATAATTCTTTCACTTCAAACTAAAAATGCAAATGAATTAGCGCGATCCCCGGCAACGGCGCCATTTTGATTGAAACTTTTTCTGATGTGTAAAATAAACTTGTAAAGATATCACAATCAAAAAATTATATTGACCGCAATCAAACCACGGTGTCGGATGTAGTTAATGAATGAGTGCGGATCGTCCACAGGGATTGTGCAATTCAATTGTATTTTGATACTTTTGAAATGAAATGTTAAACAACAATAAACGAAAACATGATTCAAGATGTGATTTGTATTCCAGTGTCACTATCCTTTACTCAAGAATCAAGAAACTATAAACAATCAAGAATCGGTTGTTTTGATAATATTTCCAATCAACAATCAAGAATATAAGAGAGGCTCGTAGGAATCGATCGGATCTTTAGACGTGATGCAATCTAAAGGGTTTCGTGTTCTTGTCCTTCGAAGAATTGATACTAGATCAATGGTGATCGACGAGAGTTAGGGTTTCTTGATGAAATTAGGGTTTCATCTCTTAACCCTTGTTCTTTCGAGGATACCATTTATATTCAAGCCTCTAGCAATTCCAAGAAACGATCGGAACTCCCCAATCTCGAGCGATGTCGATCAAGAAAGCATCGCAACGAATTGGGTCGTCGATTCTTGAACTTGCTAGGGTTTACAAACTCGTGGGATTCAAGAATCGATTACAAATTTGTTACATCATCATACTAAAGATCGTTTCGACTCCCCGACGAGCGGAGTTTTATTCACACATCACCACAAAGACAATATTCAAGAATAGTAATGATAACATGATGCGGAATTTAAAGAAAACAAGATAAAAGAATATCACCTTTTATTTAATCAACAATTTCAATACATTCTTTCAAGAATCTACAAGAAGAAGAAATCGATCGTTGACTCGGCTTCGCTCGTCTCCGTGGATCGTGGATCTACTTTGATCTCTTGCCCGATTGAAGATCGGCTCGGCTCATAAAAGGGTTGAAGGCATCTTGCTTGGCTTGCACTCAAGATCTTGAATTGTTGTTGGATTTAGGGTTAGGGTTTCCTACAAGCTCTCTCACTAAACTTGAGGAAGAGGGGATGAAGAAAGAGATTGATTTTCTAAACTTCAATCAAGGTTGAATAATATTTTCTAACATGAGAAATGAGTGAGCCTAGGGTCTTATTTATAGAACTCCCAAACCCTAGGTTAGATTTGAATTAGAACTTTCCCTCCCAAAGTTTGTTGAAGGGTTTCTAGAAGGAGTTTGTTAGGAGTTAGCTTAGGGTTTAAGCTAGGGTTTAGGGAAAGTTCTAGAAGTATTAGGCTAGTTTAGGTGTTTGCTGATCTGGAGGAAGTATCTAGGATATTCTGGAAGTTTGTGAGCATTATTGAGCTGTAGCCACTGAAACAGGAGTTGTGCACTGAAATTGAGGAGCTGATTCCCTGTAGACGCCGCGCTTCCGCCGCGTTTAGCCCCTAACTGCCGCTCTTCCGCGGCTCATTGTTGAGCTTGGCCCTTGGTCTTTCCTCTGTTGCTTGGTACTGCTGTTTTTGGTTTATTCTGATATTTAGATTTGCAGTTCCCCTTCTGTGTTGATACCAGATTTGAGTTGAGTGAGTTTACGAGCAATTGTAATGGTCGAGCGATGTAATGATCGAGCAAGCATCTCTTTTCCTGCATAGACTTCGAAACAGGGGTTGCAAGATATGGAAAATATGCTATGTAATGTAATGCAGTCAATTTCCCTAGAAATGCCGGTTTTAAGGTCGAATACATGTAATCTGATATTTTGCGACCGATTTGCTAATATGTGAATTATGAATACCGTACACTTCTATATGGATGCAAATGATAAGGGAATTGCCGGTTAAAATATGCAATATTTTCGACTGATCAGGTCATGAATAGCAGTCGCAATTTAGTTTGCCCTCTTACCAATCCCTTTATCTGTCTTTACTTAATACCTTCTGTACACCTTTTTAGGCTAAATGGTTTTCTTCATTCCCTACCGTTCAGCACCTGCCTATGGTTTGGAAGAAGACTATCCAATTACTGTAATAGGTGTACCGTCCTAATCCAAGGAACACTCGCAACCTGAGAGCAGGTAAAAGGAAAAGACAACTGAATAGTCTTATTCGTTTTCACCAGAACCAGAAACCAACCTCGAATAATTTCCTTCGAGTTCGTATATAACCATACGATGGTTTTATCTAATGGAAGTGGACATTCGTGGTAATACGGGGTGTTCTGGAGAAAAGGGTAAAAGAAGGAGTGGCAATGAAGTATGCAACTTAGACAATCCAAAAGCCAGTGTTTTAAGAAGGTTCGGTCAACTTGGTCACTGAGTCATAGTCAAGGGTCGGGTCATGGTCGCTGCCAAAGAGAGAGAGAAAAGAAATACTCAGCGTGCACTCTAATCTAGATCAGAATGGTTATCACTTTATCTAATCAGGAAACCTCCCACTGTATTCTTAAATTCTCCTCCAAATCTGAAAGAAGAATTAGTTGGGATCACCCGAGGAGTAAACCAACTCATCAGTGGGAATCGGGATTCAACTATCATCGCATGATAACGTGATGGAGTCCACTCACGTTATCACACTCCAGAAGGTATGCGCATATCTGACAAGTTTCAGTTTCTTTAGAAACTCCCGATGTGATTTTTACCCCATGCTCTTATGACCTTGACGAAGGTCAACAAATCATAAGTCACATGTCAAGTTCTACCCGTCATTGTCCAGGTTAATTTGAACCCACCCGTACAAGCCCTTGACGAAGGTCAACAATTTTGGGGATTCGGTGTTTCGATCGGAGTATCATATTTTATCTAATCAGGATGGCTCCCACTGCTTTTTATCAAATCTTCCTTCAAACCCTAAAAGGAAAGACTAGCCGGGATTAATTACACACTACAAGTTCGCCAATCTTTCAGCCAGGCCAGTGTCGGTACTTTGAGGGAGGTCCCCCGTGCTTTCGCACGAACCTAATTAATGTAAACCTCGTTTTCCCAGAGGCATAACCTCGTTAACACCTTTCTAGACACCTACTTGATCGGCTAATTGTAATGTATAAAACTGTCCCAGGAGTAACAATTACTCGCAGCGGGTATCCGGATCCAACTATCTCATAGAAGGTATGCAATCTCATTGCAAATTTCAACAATTGAAATTCCCGATAATATTTTGCCCCTAACGTGCTATGACCTTGACGAAAGCCAACAAACCATAGCCCGCTAGTCAAGTTCAACCCGTACATTTCTTGATTGAATTAAACCCACCCGCACGACCCTTGACGAAAGCCAACAAAGCCGCACGACTACCCTAATCCAATCGCATCGTATGCTAGCAGATAAGCAGCATATAGCTACCGCACACTGCACCTTGACGAAAGCCAACAAATGCAGCACGAATACTATATACAACTTATCTGAAATGACGGAGGGCTACGACAGGTTTTTCTGAAAACCTATTGCGTAATGATCTTGATATCGTTGTAGAATCAAATGATTTTAAAATGGAGTGCTTTTGAGGCTTTTCTAGTTTTGCTAAAGGAGTCACTCCCGGTGAAGGGATCGTCGGTCCTTTCTTCGTCGAATGAGGTGCGGGATATATCACATATATCACTGTGCAAAGCAAAAACACTTAAAAGCAATCAAATGACAAACCGAGTGTGTAGCATCTGCCAGTTATTGCTAAAGGAGTCACTCCCTGTGAAGGGATCTCGGTCCTTTCCTCATCGAATAAGGTGCAGGATATATCATATATACCGCTGTGCAATGCAAGAACTGTAGCTACCTGTTTTATTTTGAAATTCGATTCTACAACATCTTAGGTTTCTTTTACTTTCATTAATCACATTAATGAAGTCCCATCAATTATGTACCTAAACATCACAGATAAATACGACGTACACTTATGCCATCGCATTCGCCTCGATGTCCCCTCGTGCACCGTTAGGTTAGGTAACTAACGGCAGAGCGGGGCAGGGCTAGCGCGGGTGTAAAACATAAGTAATATCTATATAATATATCATATATACTATATACTGTATCTATCACAGAACATCACAGATATCGCAGCAGAAGAAACATATGAAATATTGGATATACTAGGACGTCCGTGTTTTCAATACGAGCCAGTACAAAACACGGATTCCACGGTCGTGATGAATAGCCAAACCCACACCCTTAGACCCCTACGAGAGCGGCAAGCAACCCTACCATTTCTAGAGTTAGGAGACCCGGACTCGACTCCTCGAGTTGGTCTCCCACTGGACTCCAGAACCCGGTTACTTGTGACCTCCTCCTTGGGTCTATCCTAGTGCGGAAAAGTAAATAATATACAAAAGGGTGACAACTTCCGCAACCTGGAAGTGCCCCAATAAAAGAATATTACATAGTAAACCCTAACCATTCCATTAACCAAGGTTTAATTCTATACACTTAACAAAAAGGGCATGCACCATCAAACATGATACAAGCAAGTGCACAAATCATATCGCATATGAAATGTGCACACCCGAGTTAGAAAATCCATTTAAAGTGTTGATTTAATGATTTAATGCATAATTATATATTTGATATATTACTTTGCATTAACTAGTATCGGTTCACTTTAAATGGATTTTCTCACTCGGGTGTGCACATTTCATATGCGATATGATTTGTGCACTTGCTTGTATCATGTTTGATGGTGCATGCCCTTTTTGTTAAGTGTATAGAATTAAACCTTGGTTAATGGAATGGTTAGGGTTTACTATTTGATTATTCATTTTATTCATTTTTTTCTCTTTTCCAAAAAGAAATAAACAAATGAATAAAATGAATAATCAAATAGTAATCCCTAACCATTCCATTAACCAAGGTTTAATTCTATACACTTAACAAAAAGGGCATGCACCATCAAACATGATACAAGCAAGTGCACAAATCATATCGCATATGAAATGTGCACACCCGAGTGAGAAAATCCATTTAAAGTGAACCGATACTAGTTAATGCAAAGTAATATATCAAATATATAATTATGCATTAAATCATTAAATCAACACTTGATTTAATGATCCGGTCATATCGCATATAACCGACTAATATCAACAGTAACAACTTATCGAATCAACACTTGATCCGATAACCCGGCTATATCGCATATAACCGATCAATGTCACATATCGCGAGAATCGAATACAGTATTGAAAGGTTCCAAGGCACCCTAGTGAGGTCTCACAAGGCATCGAACATGCCAATTTCAAAAAAAATGGTGCCGAGAAACCCTAGACTACGGATCGTCGCTAGAATTCTAGGCGAAATATAAATCTAGTTAACAATTTAACTAAAGTTAAGATGCTACAACCTTTGTAGATCCGGATGCCCACTTCCTTAGCTCCACGAGGGCGTCCTCTCGCTGTCCATCTTGAACCTTAGACTCTCGTGACGGCTTCATCGGAGAAACGTGCGGAATAGGTCGTCGGCTTCGTGTCAAAGACGATCTACGTCGAGGTTGCACAAGCTCAAGCTCCGACTTCACAAAGTTGTGAAACTTGTGAAGAAAACACCCAAAACAACTTGGCAAGAGGTAGAGGGTGAAGAAATAGGAGGTGGGTTCACTTTGGAATTGGATTTATCTCACTTTAGCTCAAGTTGCCATTGATGGACCTTGAGCTTTTCTTGAAGAAGAAGATGAAGAAGATGATAGAATATGATAAGTGTTAAGATTTAATAAAATTAAATCAATACTTATCATAAAGAGAACCATAGTTAAGTGTAGAGAGTTAACTAAGGTTAGAAGAATGGTTAGGGTTTAATGTGAAGACAAAATGGTCACAAGGTCAAAGCTTCATGAAGCTTCAACAATGTTCAAGAAAGAAAGCAACCATTTTGTATTCTTATGCCATTCTTTTTCCAAAAAAGAATAAATAAAAGAATGGATAAATAAAAACCCTAATCACTTTCTTAACCTAGGTTTAATTCTATACACTTAACCTAATGAGCAAGCATCATCAAACATGATACTAACATGTGCACAAAAATATATCACATATACAATTTGCACATCAAGTGAGAATATCCATTTAAAGTAAACCAATACTAGTTAATGCAAAGTAATATATCAAATATATAATTATACATTAAATCATTAAATCAACATTTGATTCAATGATCCGGTCATGTCGCACATAACCGACTAGAATCCAATGTATCGATTTATCGAATCAACGATTCGATAACTAGGTCATATCGAATATATCCAATCGAAACATATATCGCGAGAATGAAATGCGGTATCACATACACGCATTATTCTCGGTCCTGCACATATCTCATATGCGCTCCTATTTCGTTTCGCTTCAGCCAGGAAACCTCTGTGTAGGACTTTAAAGACTCGTCAATACGCCGGTAGCAGATGATGATCATATCAAGCACCCACAAGCCGCAAGCGGTCTGCTAAACGTAACGGCCATCCGGGTATTGAGCGATCAGAAGATCGACGAGCTAGCCCGCTCACACTCCTGCGAATCCGACCAATAACACTTACCGTACAGTCCGGTCATTTCGTCTGATATGTCGCATATCAAGTCTAGGGGTGGTAAACGTCAGACCCCAATAACCTGATAAGTTGTGCCGATGTGAGGCTCATAACGGGTCGAGAAACTACTGGTAACACTTACCAGCAAATCTCTGATCAGCCCTGGCCAGGGACTTCCCTGCTACGGCCAATCGAGCACTGCGCAACATCAACCCCCAATACCGGGAGAGACGAAACCCCTCCTATCGCTCATTGCCTCCATGTGACTCGGGACTGTGCCTAAAGACCACCGTTTTGCACGCCCTCATGGATGTGGTAAGGTGGAGATCAAAGCACAGTGGGAATCACACAAGACTCTATGACGATCTCGGGTCTATAGACTAACCTGTACAAGTGTCACCTGAGAACTGCCATCTGACGTGAGGTATAATACCATCTGGGAGTTCTCGGCGAGTCTGTCCAGTGTACCCAGTCTCCACTGAGCACCCGTATACCATCTCTGATGTCCAACACCAATGGATATGGGATCATCCATCGCCCATCACATGGGTCGAGAAGCGTATACGCTAGTCTACACTGGTATATCGATGCCCCGTCTCGATACACCCACGACTAGGGACCTTGAAGGATGTACTTATGGACTACCATGTCCCCACTAGTATGATCTGCATCATAGTCCAGGTAGTCAAGTACAAATCCTAAGGGCTTTATCAACATGTAACTATAAGACAGTATAAAGAGACTAGTGTACATGTTAAGATAAAGAGCAACCAGATAGCATACTATCATGTCGAGCAAGAAAGTCATCTCTATATATGTCCAAGCATCCAATATAATATACATCATCTGTACAATACTGGCCTCTAGGGCATACATACAACTAACAATCTCCCACTTGCACTAGGGCTAGCTGCTGTAGTATCGCATACCGAGCATCCCGAAGAGTCTCTCAAACTGTATCTGGGGAATGGCCTTCGTGAGTGGATCCGCCGTGTTGTTCTTCGTGTCAACCCTCCGGACCTCGATCTCCCGGCGATCAACCTCCCGGCGATCAACTATCTCCCGGATCTGGTGATACCGCCTCAGAATATGCCTAGATCGCTGATGGGACCTGGGTTCCTTGGCCAAAGCCACCGCTCCATTGTTATCGCAATACAAAGGTATTGGATGCTCAATGGATGGAACCACTCCAAGTTCAGTAATGAACTTTTTGATCCAGACAGCCTCTTTGGCAGCATCGTTGGCAGCGATGTATTCAGCCTCCATCGTCGAGTCTGCCACGGTTTCCTGCTTGGAACTCTTCCAGCTAACCACCCCTCCGTAAAGGGTAAAGACAAAGCCCGACTGCGACTTAGAGTCGTCCTTATCACTCTGGAAGCTCGAATCGGTAAAGGACTCCACTTGGAGTTCTCCGTTACCATACACCAAGAACATATCTCTAGTCCTTCGCAAGTACTTGAGAATGCTCTTCACAGCTGTCCAGTGACTCTCTCCAGGATCAGCTTGATACCTGCTCACTAGACTTAGTGAGTATGCTACATCGGGTCTGGTATATAGCATCGCATACATGATAGAGCCTACTGCTGAAGCATAGGGTATCCCTTGCATGCGAGCTCTCTCCAAATCAGTCTTGGGAGACATCTCTTTGGAGAGAGTGACTCCAGAGATCGTGGGTAAGTTCCCACGCTTGGACTCTTCCATACTAAACCTCTTTAGTATGGTGTCAATGTACCTGGATTGGGACAATCCCAAAATCCGTTTGGATCTATCTCTATAGATCCTAATTCCTAATATGCATGAGGCATCACCAAGATCTTTCATTGAGAATCTTTGTGATAAGAAGAGCTTGACCGATTGCAGCATAGGAATATCATTTCCTATCAAGAGTATGTCGTCCACGTACAATACGAGGAAGACAACCTTACTCTCTGCCACCTTCTTGTAGATACAAGGTTCATCTGGATTTTTGACGAAATCAAACTCTTTGATAACGATGTCAAAGCAGATGTTCCAACTCCGCGATGCTTGCTTTAATCCATAAATGGATTTAAGTAGCTTGCACACCTTCCTGCTGCTCCCACTGTCTACGAAGCCCTCTGGCTGAGTCATGTACACGCACTCTTCTAAATCACCGTTTAGAAAGGCGGTCTTAACATCCATTTGCCAGATTTCGTAATCATGATAAGCAGCGATGGCAAGCATGATCCGGATGGATTTAAGCATAGCTACTGGAGAAAAGGTCTCGTCATAGTCCACACCTGGTCTTTGACGAAAACCCTTTGCTACAAGTCTAGCTTTGAAAGTCTCCACTTTCCCATCTACACCAAGTTTCTTCTTGAAGATCCACTTGCTCCCAATGGGTTTTACCCCTTCAGGAGCAACGTCCAAAGTCCATACTTTGTTGGTGTACATGGATTCCATCTCGGACCGCATAGCATCCAGCCATTTCACTGAGTCCCTACTCGTGATGGCCTGCTCGAAGCTAGTTGGGTCATCATCCTCCATGATGCAATCCTCGCTCCCACCATCTATGAGAAAACCGTAGTATCTCTCAGGTGGGCGAGGAACCCTACTAGATCGGCGAAGAGGCTGAGGTTCGTCGGAAGCTACTGAATGCTCTGGTTCTACTAAATCTTCTGTTGTGTTTTGTTCGGCTGGAACCTCTTCCAGTTCTACCTCAGAGCTACTAATTTCTTTTGCAAGAAATTCCTTTTCTAAAAAGGTGGCATGTTGAGCAACAAATACTCTTTGTTCCTCACTGTGGTAGAAGATATACCCTCGCGAATGTTTGGGATATCCAACAAACTTACACAAAACAGATCTTGCCTCGAGTTTGTCCGGTTTTTGTCTTTTGACATAGGCCGGGCAACCCCATATCTTTATAAAATTAAGATATGGTCTCTTCCCTTCCCATATCTCATATGGTGTGGTAGGCACAGATTTGGTGGGAACCCTGTTCAGTAGGTATGCTGCTGTTTCCAGTGCATATCCCTAGAAGGAAATAGGTAACTCAGCTACACTCATCATAGAGCGCACCATATCTAATAGGGTGCGGTTTCTCCGCTCCGATACACCGTTGTGTTGTGGTGTATATGGAGGAGTTAGCTGAGAGAGAATCCCATTCTCTTTTAAGAAGTCCAGGAATTCAATGCTTAAGTATTCTCCTCCTCGATCAGATCGTAGGATTTTAATACTTTTTCCGGTTTGGTTCTCAACTTCTTGCTTATATTCCCTAAATTTCTCAAAAGCTTCTGATTTGTGTTTCATCAGGAACACATACCCGAACCTAGAGCGATCGTCAGTGAATGTAATGAAGTATGAAGAACCATCCCTGGCATGTGTAGACATAGGACCGCATACATCACTATGTATCAGTCCCAAGAGTTCGGTAACTCATTCTCCGTGTCCCGTAAACGGAGTTTTGGTCATCTTACCTTTGAGACATGACTGGCAAGTGTTATAAGATGAAAATTCAAACGGATTTAAATATCCATCTTTATGCAACTTAGCTAGTCGTGTCACATTGATGTGACCCAGTCTACAATGCCATAAGAAGGATTCGTTCAGTTCTGAACTCTTCCTCTTGTGTGTGTTTGTTATGCTCAGAACTGTTGACTGATTTAGAACATAAATGCCATTGCATAACGTGCCTGATCCAACCAACTTTTGGTTACGGAAAATGTTCATAACATTGTCCTGTAATACAAAATTATATCCTTCTTTGCTTAATAAAGAAACCGATATAATGTTGCATATCAGGTTCGACATGTAATAGCATTCGTTCAGAACCAATGTATTACCAGTTGGTAATACTAGGTGATATTCCCCGACAGTCTTGGCTGCAACAATTGCATCATTTCCAACTCTAATGTCTTTATCACCTTCTCCAAGTTCTCTACCTTTCCTTAGCCCATGTAACTGATTATATATATGGTATCCTGACCAGGTATCCAATACCCAGGACGTAGAGCAAATAGAGAAACAGTTCTCAGTAACGAACACACCCGAAGAAAATGAATCAACATGTACTTTCTTCATTCGGGTGGCATGGGAATCCTGGTATTCCCCTATTTCCTGTTCATTCCTATAACTCTTATAAGAAAGAACGGAACCAACGTTCCCCAGCATAGTATAATATGCGGGTTCGGTCAATACATCCATATTATTATCTTGATTAAGGCATGAACTGGTCGCCACCTGGAGAGAGAGAGAAGAAAACACTTTAGCGTATGCTCGTGCAAGATCAGATTGGTTATTATCTTATCTAATCAGGATGGCTCCCACTGCTTTTTATCAAATCTTCCTCCAAACCCTAAAAGGAAAGACTAGCCGGGATTAATTACACACTACAAGTTCGCCAATCTTTCAGCCAGGCCAGTGTCGGTACTTTGAGGGAGGTCCCCTGTGCTTTCGCACGAACCTAATTAATGTAAACCTCGTTTTCCCAGAGGCGTAACCTCGTTGACACCTTTCTAGACACCTACTTGATCAGCTAATTGCAATGTGTAAAACTCTCCCAGGAGTAACTCTTACTCGCAGTGGGTATCGGGATCCAACTATCTCATAGAAGGTATGCAATCTCATTGCAAATTTCAACACTTGAAATTCCCGATAATATTTTGCCCCAAGCATCCTATGACCTTGACGGAGGTCAACAAACCACAGGGTGCAAGTCAAGTTCAACCCGTCATTTCTTGATTGAATCAAACCCACCCGCACGACCCTTGACGGAGGTCAACAAGGTCGTACGACTACCCTAATCCAATCTGCATCATATGCATAAGCAGACAAATACTAGTTAGCTACCGCACACTACGCCTTGACGGAGGTCAACAAACGTAGCACGAATACTAAGTAGGATTTATCTGAAATGACGGAGGGCTACGCAGGTTTTCATAAAACCATGAGCGTAATGAACTTGATATCGTTGTAGAATCAAATGAAGTTTTGAAATGGAGCGATTTTGAGGCTTTTTCAGTTTTGCTAAAGGAGTCACTCCCGGTGAAGGGATCTCGGTCCTTTCCTCGTCGAATGAGGTGCGGGATATATCATAAATATCATTGTGCAAAGCAAAAACTCTTAAAAGCAATCAAAACCAAACCGAGTGTGTAGCATCTGCCAGTTACTGCTAAAGGAGTCACTCCCGGTGAAGGGATCTCGGTCCTTTCCTCATCGAATAAGGTGCAGGGTATATCATATATACCGCTATGCAAAGCAAGAACTGTAGCTACCTGTTTTATTTTAAAATTCGATTCCACAACATCTTAGGTTTCTTATCTTTTCATTAATCACATTAATGAAGTCCCATCATTTAAATACCTAAACATCACAGATAGATATGACGTACACTTATGCCATCCGCATTCGACTCGATGTCCCCTCGTGCACCGTTAGGTTAGGTAACTAACGACAGAGCAGGGCAGGGCTAGCGCGGGTGTAAAACATAAGTAACGTCTATATAATATATCATATATACTATATACTATATCCATCACAGAATCACAACACAGATATCGCAGCAGAATAATCATATGAAATATTGGATATACTAGGACGTCCGTGTTTTCAATACGAGCCAGTATAAAACACGGATTCCATGGTCGTAACGAATAGCCAATCCCACACCCCTAGACCCCTACGAGAGCGGCAAGCAACCCTGCCAATTCTAGGGTTAGGAGACCCGGACTCGACTCCTCGAGTTGGTCTCCCACTGGACCCCAGAACCCGGTTACTTGTGCTCCCCTCCTTGGGTCTATCCTAATGCGGAAAATTAAATAATATACAAAAGGTGACATCTTCCGCTACCTGGAAGTGCCCCAAATAAAAGAATATTACATACAAGTTTTTACATGAATGAAAATGAAAAACACTCATCTCACATAAAAACCCCCGGCTATTCAAATACGACGATCCAATGTAACATATCCAGCAACACATAACATCACATGTCATCAACGTAAGTAAGTATGCATACCCCAATTGTTGTTGACGTATAGCAACGAAACCGACGATATGAACATACTACACTTACGGTCACAGAAAAGAAAGTGTAAAACTACAACAACTGGAATCCGCAACTACTTTAGACATCGCATGCCTAATTAAATGAAATACTTAGACATCACATGCCTAACAGATATAAATCCCGCATTTTAGTCTCATTATCGAAAAATCTTTTCAATATTATGTGGGACTAAACTGCTAGATTTATAATATTCATTCAGTTATCTCATAACTGTTTGTGAATTCCAATTATTGTATCACATTCCAGATAAACAGAAAATGTTAAACTTTCCGATCGAACAGTCGAATACCCAAGTTTTCCCGATACAGTCCAACACATGAAATAAGTCTAACTACATTCAGTTCGTGCCTCAGTACCGACGGTCCAGCCGTAGAAGGGTCAAGCCAACGCCTCACATGTGGCACTCCGTACTGCCCCAAACCCGAAGGTTCAAAGGGCAGTTCAAGACGGTCACATAATCGAGTTAAGGTTTGTTGTCTTCTAGAGGGTCCATCGCGTTACTTGCACTACTTAGAACGTCGTTAAACTACGAAAAAATCCAACACTTGGAAATTTCCCGACAGGGGAAAAATTGGGTATTTATATCCGGTCGAACTTTTTAACATATTCTAAAAATTATCCGGAAAAACACAAAGACGAAATTTGATACCCCGATCGAAACACCGAATCCCCAAAGCAACCTCAGAAAATTCAACTCTTAAATAATTATTAAAAACACCCAGGAAAATCACCACTGGAAATTAAGGATTACTGTGTATAATCCTTTAAATAATTAGTCCGTACGACCGCGGATCCGCCGCATGAGCCATGCTCATGCCGTGGATCCGCGCTTGAATAGTGGAATTACACCTACAAATTTCACAGTAAACCTTATAATTTCCTGCTTATTTTTCTGCATATTTTTAATATTGAAAAATCCCACTTTTTGGAAAAAGTCCAGAGTGCAAGATAAGTTTAGGGTTTCGGGTTCGTTCGGGCTTCAAATCGCGTCTAGACTTCGCCTAAGGCTCTAGCTAGGCTCTGATACCAGTGAAAGGTTCCTAGGCACCCTAGTGAGGTCTCACAAGGCATCGAACATGCCAATTTCAAAAAAAATGGTGTCGAGAAACCCTAGACTACGGATTGTCGCTAGAATTCTAGGCGAAATATAAATCTAGTTAACAATTTAACTAAAGTTAAGATGCTACAACCTTTGTAGATCCGGATGCCCACTTCCTTAGCTCCACGAGGGCGTCCTCTTGCTGTCCATCTTGAACTTTGGACTCTCGTGACGGCTTCATCGGAGAAACGTGCGGAATAGGTCGTCGGCTTCGTGTCAAAGACGATCTACGTCGAGGTTGCACAAGCTCAAGCTCCGACTTCACAAAGTTGTGAAACTTGTGAAGAAAACACCCAAAACAACTTGGCAAGAGATAGAGGGTGAAGAAATAGGAGGTGGGTTCACTTTAGAATTGGATTTATCTCAGTTTAGCTCAAGTTGCCATTGATGGACCTTGAGCTTTTCTTGAAGAAGAAGATGAAGAAGATGATAGAATATGATAAGTGTTAAGATTTAATAAAATTAAATCAATACTTATCATAAAGAGAACCATAGTTAAGTGTAGAGAGTTAACTAAGGTTAGAAGAATGGTTAGGGTTTAATGTGAAGACAAAATGGTCACAAGGTCAAAGCTTCATGAAGCTTCAACAATGTTCAAGAAAGAAAGCAACCATTTTGTATTCTTATGCCATTCTTTTTCCAAAAAAGAATAAATAAAAGAATGGATAAATAAAAACCCTAATCACTTTCTTAACCTAGGTTTAATTCTATACACTTAACCTAATGAGCAAGCATCATCAAACATGATACTAACATGTGCACAAAAATATATCACATATACAATTTGCACATCAAGAGAGAATATCCATTTAAAGTAAACCAATACTAGTTAATGCAAAGTAATATATCAAATATATAATTATACATTAAATCATTAAATTAACATTTGATTCAATGATCCGGTCATGTCGCACATAACCGACTAGAATCCAATGTATCGATTTATCGAATCAACGATTCGATAACTAGGTCATATCAAATATATCCAATCGAAACATATAACGCGAGAATGAAATGCGGTATCACATACACGCATTATTCTCGGTCCTGCACATATCTCATATGCACTCCTATTTCGTTTCGCTTGAGCCAGGAAACCACTGTGTAGGACTCTAAAGACTCGTCAATACGCCGGTAGCAGATGATGATCATATCAAGCACCCACAAGCCGCAAGCGGTCTGCTAAACGTAACGGCCATCCGGGTATTGAGCGATCAGAAGATCGACGAGCTAGCCCGCTCACACTCCTGCGAATCCGACCAGTAACACTTACCGTACAGTCCGGTCATTTCGTCTGATATGTCGCATATCAAGTCTAGGGGTGGTAAACGTCAGACCCCAATAGCCTGATAAGTCGTGCCGATGTGAGGCTCATAACGGGTCGAGAAACTACTGGTAACACTTACCAGCAAATCTTTGATCAGCCCTGGCCAGGGACTTCCCTGCTACGGCCAATCGAGCACTGCGCAACATCAACCCCCAATACCGGGAGAGACGAAACCCCTCCTATCGCTCATTGCCTCCATGTGACTCGGGACTGTGCCCAAAGACCACCGTTTTGCATGCCCTCATGGACGTGGTAAGGTGGAGATCAAAGCACAGTGGGAATCACACAAGACTCTATGACGATCTCGGGTCTATAGACTAACCTGTACAAGTGTCACCTGAGAACTGCCATCTGACGTGAGGTATAATACCATCTGGGAGTTCTCGGCGAGTCCGTCCAGTGTACCCAGTCTCCACTGAGCACCCGTATACCATCTCTGATGTCAAACACCAATGGATATGGGATCATCCATCGCCCATCACATGGGTCGAGAAGCGTATACGCTAGTCTACACTGGTATATCGATGCCCCGTCTCGATACACCCACGACTAGGGACCTTGAAGGATGTACTTATGGACTACCATGTCCCCACTAGTATGATCTGCATCATAGTCCAGGTAGTCAAGTACAAATCCTAAGGGCTTTACCAATATGTAACTATAAGACAGTATAAAGAGACTAGTGTACATGTTAAGATAAAGAGCAACCAGATAGCATACTATCATGTCGAGCAAGAAAGTCATCTCTATATATGTCCAAGCATCCAATATAATATACATCATCTGTACAATACTGGCCTCTAGGGCATACATATAACTAACAAGTATCACATACTGGTATCATTCTCGGTCCCGCACATATCTCATATGCACTCCTATTTCATTTCGCTTGAGCCAGGAAACCTCTGTGTAGGACTCTAAAGACTCGTCAATACGCCGGCAGCAGGTGATGATCATATCAAACACCCACAAGCCGCAAGCGGTCTGCTAAACGTAACGGCCACCCGGGTATTGAGCGATCTGAAGATCGACGAGCAAGCCCGCTCACACTCCAGTGAATCCAACCAGTAACACTACCGTACAGTCCGGTCTAATCGTCTGATATGTCGCATATCTCGCCTAGGGGTGGTAAACGTCAGACCCCAATAGCTTGATAAGTCGCGTCGATATGAGGTCTATAACAATTCGAGAAACTACTGGTAACACTTACCAGTATATCTCAGCAACCCTAGCCAGGGATTTCCTGTTATAGCCAATCGAACACAGCGCAACATCAACCCCCTATACCGGGAGAGACGAATCCCCTCCTATCGCTCATTGCCTCCATGTGACTCGGGACTGTACCCAAAAACCACCGTTTTGCATACCCTCTTGGACGTGGTAAGATGGAAATCAAAGCACAGTAGGAACCACACAAGACTCTATGACGATCTCGGGTCAACAGACTACTCTGTACCAGTGTCACCAGAGAACTGCCATCTGACGTGAGGTATAATACCATCTGGGAGTTCTCGGCGAGTCCGTCCAGTGTACCCAGTCTCTACTGAGCACCCGTATATCATCTCTGATGTCAAACACCAATGGATATGGGATCATCCATCGCCCATCTGTATGGGTCGAGAAGGTATACGCTAGTCTACTCTGGTATATCGATGCCCCGTCTCGATACACCCACGACTAGGGACTTTGAAGGATGTACTTATGGACTACCATGTCCCCACTAGTATGATCCGCATCATAGTCCAGGTAGTCAAGTACACATCCTAAGGGCTTTACTACCATGTAACAGAGAGACAATCAGTATACACGTTAAGATAAAGTTCAACCAGATAGCATACTATCATGTCGAGCAAGAAAGTCCTCCCTATATATGTCCCAGCATCCACTACAATATACATCCTATGTACAGTAATGGCCTCTAGGGCATACATATAACTAACAATCTCCCACTTGCACTAGGGCCATCTGATAGCGTGGTTGTAGTATCTCATACTCAACCATCCCATAAAAATCTCTCTCTGGGAACAGGCCTTTGTGAGTGGATCCGCTGTGTTGTCCTCTGAGTGTACTCTCCAAACCTCGATCCCCTGGAGATCAACCGTCTCCATGATCAGGTAATACTGTCTTAGAATATGTCTGGATCACTGATGGGACCGGTGTTCCTCGGCATAAGCCACAACTCCATTGTCTCACAATGGTAGGAACGTAGTTCATCTCATGAACCAATATGCACCCGAACAGCCTCTTTGGTAGCATCTTTAGTAGCGATGTATCCTGCCTTTATTGTCTAGTATGCCACGGTATCTAGTTTGGAACTCTTCCAACATACCGTCCCTTTACTGAGGGTAAAGACAATGCCTGCGACTGACTTTCAGTCGTCTTTATCACCCTGGAACCCTTCCAGTGATTCTTCCCAGGATTGGTTGATACCGTCTCACTACAACTAGTGAGAGTCCTAACATCCAATTAGATCTATCTCATAGATCCAAAAACCCAGGATTTAGGAGGTATCACTTTGATCCTATATGGAGAATCATTGTGATAAGCGGAGATTGATCGAGCGTAGCATAGGAAACTCCTTCCCTATCAAGAGTATGTCATCCACGTACTCTACGAGGATTGTCATCATACTCCCTACTACCTTTTTGTTTATACAAGGTTCATCTACCATTTTGATGATGTCAACTTCTTTGACTTATTCATCAAAACAGATGTTCCAACTCCACGATGCCTGCTTTATCCTATAAAGCATCTTGCACACGTTTCCGCTGCTCCCACTGTCTACGAAGCCCTCTGGCTGTGTACTAATAGACGCACTCTTCTAAAACATCATTTAGAAAAGCAGTCATGACACCCAACCACCAGATATCGTAGTCATGGTATGTAGTCGTGACAAGTAGGATCTGGATGGACTTAAGCATAGCTACTTGAAAAGGTTTCATCATTATCCACACCTGGTCAATGATGCAAACTTTTTACAAGTCTAGCTTTGAAAGTCTTAACTTTTCCATCTACACCAAGTAATCTTCTCAAGATATACTTTCTCCTGATGGGGATTTAACCCTTCAGATATAGCAACCAAAGTCCATACTTTGTTGGTGTATAAGGATTCCATCTCAGATCGCTAAGCATCCAGCCATGCTTACAGAGTCCCACTCCTGATGGCCAGCTCGAAACTAGTTGGGTCATCATCTCATGATGCAATCCTCGCTCCTACTGTCATAGAGAAACCGAAGTATCTCTCAGGTGGGTAAGGAACCCTACTAGATCGGCGGAGAGGCTGAGGTTCGTTGGTAACTATTGAATCATTTGGTTTTACCAAATCATCTGCTGTAGTTTGTATAGCTGGAACCTTTCCAGTTCTACATTACAGACCTTGCCTCGAGCTTGTCCGGATTTTTCTTTTAAACATAGGCCGGACAGCCCCAAATCTTAACTAGCTTAAGACATGGGCTCTTCCCTTTCCATATCTCATATGAAATGGTAGGCAACTGATTTGACTGGAACCCTATTCAATAGGTATGCAACTTCATAAGTGCATAACTCCTAAAAAAGAAAAAGGTAACTCAGTAGTACTCATCATAGAGCACACCATATCAAATAGGGTGTGATTGCTCCACCCCGATATACCATCGTGCTATGGTGTATACGGAGGAGTAATGCTGAGAGAGAATCTCATTCTCCTTTAGAATAATCCAGGATTTTCGTGCTCAAGTATTCTCCTCCTCGATCTCATCAAAGGACATAATACTTATACCCGTATTTCGGTTCTCTACTTCTTACTTATATTCTATGAATATCTCAAAAGGTTCGGACTTGTGTTTCAACAGGAACATATGTCTGAATCTTGAGAGATTATCAGAGAATGTAATGAAGTACAAAGAACCGGTCTTGGCATGTGTAGACAGGGGACTTACATACATCAACATGTATCATCCCAAGAGTTCACTAACTCTTTCTCTGTTTCCAGTAAACGGAGCTATGGTCATCTTATCTTTGTGACATGACTGGCGAGTTTCACAAGATGTAAGTTCAAACTAATTTAAATATACATCTTTATGTAACTCTAGCCAGTCGGGTCGCATTGATCTGACCTAGTCTACAATACCTCAAGAAGGATTCGTTCATTTCTGAACTCTTCCTCTTTTGTGTGTTCCGTATACTAAGAACTGTAGTTTGATTTAGACCATCAACGCTTTTAGATAACGTGCCTGAACCGATCAACTTTTGATATAGGAAATGTTCAAAACATTATCCAACAATACAAAATTTTACCGTTTCTTTACTAATAAAGAGACAGATATGATTTTGTATATCAGGTTCGGTATCTAATAACATTCATTCAGAATCAATGTATTGCTAATACAGGGTGACAGTGACCAACAGACTTGGCTGCAACACTTGCACCGTTTTCTGCCTCATGAAACTTATCACTCGTTCTCAGTTCTCTACCTTTCTGTAGCCCTATGTAACAGATTACATATCTGGGATCCTGATCTGGTATCACATACCCAGGACGTAAAGGATACTGAGAAACAGTTCTCTGTATAATGAACACACCCGAAGATGATGCATCAGCATGCACTCTCTTCATTTGGGTGGCACGGGAAATCTGGCATTCCCCAATTTCCTGCTCGGTCTTATAACAATTATAAGTTGGAGCGGGACCAACGTTCCCCAGCTCAGTATAACAAGCGGGTTCGGTCAATACATCCATATTATTATCTAGATTAAGGCGTGATATGGTCGCTACCGGGAGAGAGAGAGAGAAGAAAACACTCAGCGTGCGCTCTGTCAAGAATATATTGGTTATTATTTTATCTAATCAGGATGGCTCCCACTGTAGATTGTTAGTTATATGTATGCCCTAGAGGCCATTACTGTACATAGGATGTATATTGTAGTGGATGCTGGGACATATATAGGGAGGACTTTCTTGCTCTGATACCACTGTAGGGTTCCTAGGCACCCTAGTGAGGTCTCACAAGGCATCAACCATGCCAATTTCAAAAATTAACGGTGCCGAGAAACCCGACTACGGATCGTTGGCTAAAGTTTAGGCGAAAAGATAACAAGTTAACATCTTTAACTATATGAAATACGGAAATACAACCTTTGTAGATCCAGTGCTCTACCTCCATAGCTCCGCAACGAAGTCCCCTCGCTGTCCAAGTGATTTCCCGGGCTCTAGCGTCGGCTTCGTCGGAGAATGGGCAAGCTAGGTCGTCGATGTCCATGCCGAAGATGATCTACGTCGAGGCATCGAAAGATCAAGCTCCACCTTCACCAAGTCATGAAAACTTGTGAAGGAAACACACTCTACTACTTGGCAAGAGGTAGAGGATGAAGAAATAGGAAGTGGGTAGACTTTAGAATTGGATTTCTCACTCTTAATCATCAATCACCATTGATGGACCTTAGGTTTTCTTCTTGAGTTGAAGGAAGAAGAAGAAGAATATTATGATAAGAATTATCTTTAATAAGAAAAGAAAAACCATCTTTATCATAATAGTAACCATGGTTTAATGTAGAGAATTGATCATGGTTAGTGAATGGTTAGGTTTCTACAAGATGACAAAATGGTTGCAATGGTCAAAGTATTCATGAAGCTTCATGAATGAAACAAAAATGCCACCATTTTATCATGCAATTTTTTTTTCTCTTTTCCAAAAAGAAATAAACAAATGAATAAAATGAATAATCAAATAGTAAACCCTAACCATTCCATTAACCAAGGTTTAATTCTATACACTTAACAAAAAGGGCATGCACCATCAAACATGATACAAGCAAGTGCACAAATCATATCTCATATGAAATGTGCACACCCGAGTGAGAAAATCCATTTAAAGTGAACCGATACTAGTTAATGCAAAGTAATATATCAAATATATAATTATGCATTAAATCATTAAATCAACACTTGATTTAATGATCCGGTCATATCGCATATAACCGACTAATATCAACAGTAACAATTTATCGAATCAACACTTGATCCGATAACCCGGCTATATCGCATATAACCGATCAATGTCACATAAAAAACCCCGGCTATTCAAACACGACGATCCAATATAACATATCCAGCAACACATAACATCACATGTCATCAACGTAAGTAAATATGCGCATCCCAATTGTCGTTGACATATAGCAACGAAACCGGCGATAACACATATTACACTTACGGTCACAGAAAAGAAAGTGTAAAAGTACAACAGTTGGAATCCGCAACCATCTCAGACATCGCATGCCTGACCAAATGAATTCCTTAGACATCGCATGCCTAACAATTATAAACCCCGCATTTTAGTCTCATTATCGAAAACACTTTTCAATACCAAGTCGGGCAATTCAACAGGATTCCCGACATTCTGATCGAATGCTCGTCGCAAACTTCAGTAGGCGGCCGCACCCCCTGATACCGTCGACGAAGTGCACCAAGGCGGAACACCGCTGCCGCGAGCACCCGAACGGATGCTTTCGGCGATGGGGTTCTCCTACAGTCACTTGGTCGGGGCTATGGAGCGAGGCTGTCTATTAAGTTTACCCGGTGAGTATCCGCGTACGCTACGTGATTGCGACGGACTTTTGATCACATCAAAATTCCGCGGCAACCGATCAAGTGAGACTAAATTGCTACGTTTATAACATTCATTTAGTTATCACATAACTACTTGTGAATTCCAATTATTGTATCCCATTCCGGATAAATAGAAAATGTCAAACTTTCCGATCGAACAATCGAACATCCAACTTTTCCCTTCTACGGCTGGACCGTTGGTACTGAGGCACGAACTGAATGTTGTTAGACTTATTTCATGTGTTGAGCTCACTCAGCGTGTGCTCTGATACCACTGTAGGGTTCCTAGGCACCCTAGTGAGGTCTCACAAGGCATCAACCATGCCAATTTCAAAAATTAACGGTGCCGAGAAACCCGACTACGGATCGTTGGCTAAAGTTTAGGCGAAAAGATAACAAGTTAACATAACATCTTTAACTATATGAAATACGGAAATACAACCTTTGTAGATCCGGTGCTCCACCTCCATAGCTCCGCAACGAAGTCCCCTCGCAGTCCAAGTGATTTCCCGGGCTCTAGCGTCGGCTTCGTCGGAGAATGGGCAAGCTAGGTCGTCGATGTCCATGCCGAAGATGATCTACGTCGAGGCATCGAAAGATCAAGCTCCACCTTCACCAAGTCATGAAAACTTGTGAAGGAAACACACTCTACTACTTGGCAAGAGGTAGAGGATGAAGAAATAGGAAGTGGGTAGACTTTAGAATTGGATTTCTCACTTTTAATCATCAATCACCATTGATGGACCTTAGGTTTTCTTCTTGAGTTGAAGGAAGAAGAAGAAGAATATTATGATAAGAATTATCTTTAATAAGAAAAGAAAAACCATCCTTATCATAATAGTAACCATGGTTTAATGTAGAGAATTGATCATGGTTAGTGAATGGTTAGGTTTCTACAAGATGACAAAATGGTTGCAATGGTCAAAGTATTCATGAAGCTTCATGAATGAAACAAAAATGCCACCATTTTATCATGCAAATTTTTTTTTCTCTTTTCCAAAAAGAAATAAACAAATGAATAAAATGACTAATCAAATAGTAAACCCTAACCATTCCATTAACCAAGGTTTAATTCTATACACTTAACAAAAAGGGCATGCACCATCAAACATGATACAAGCAAGTGCACAAATCATATCGCATATGAAATGTGCACACCCGAGTGAGAAAATCCATTTAAAGTGAACCGATACTAGTTAATGCAAAGTAATATATCAAATATATAATTATGCATTAAATCATTAAATCAACACTTGATTTAATGATCCGGTCATATCGCATATAACCGACTAATATCAACAGTAACAACTTATCGAATCAACACTTGATCCGATAACCCGGCTATATCGCATATAACCGATCAATGTCACATATCGCGAGAATCGAATACAGTATCACATACTGGTATCATTCTCGGTCCCGCACATATCTCATATGCACTCCTATTTCGTTTCGCTTGAGCCAGGAAACCTCTGTGTAGGACTCTAAAGACTCGTCAATACGCCGGCAGCAGGTGATGATCATATCAAACACCCACAAGCGGCAAGCGGTCTGCTAAACGTAACGGCCACCTGGGTATTGAGCGATCTGAAGATCGACGAGCAAGCCCGCTCACACTCCAGTGAATCCAACCAGTAACACTACCGTACAGTCCGGTCTGATCGTCTGATATGTCGCATATCTCGCCTAGGGGTGGTAAACGTCAGACACCAATAGCTTGATAAGTCGCGTCGATATGAGGTCTATAACAATTCGAGAAACTACTGGTAACACTTACCAGTATATCTCAGCAACCCTGGCCAGGGATTTCCTGTTATAGCCAATCGAACACAGCGCAACATCAACCCCCTATACCGGGAGAGACGAATCCCTTCCTATCGCTCATTGCCTCCATGTGACTCGGGACTGTACCCAAAAACCACCGTTTTGCACGCCCTCTTGGATGTGGTAAAATGGAAATCAAAGCACAGTGGGAACCACACAAGACTCTATGACGATCTCGGGTCAACAGACTACTCTGTACCAGTGTCACCAGAGAACTGCCATCTGACGTGAGGTATAATACCATCTGGGAGTTCTCGGCGAGTCCGTCCAGTGTACCCAGTCTCTACTGAGCACCCGTATATCATCTCTGATGTCAAACACCAATGGATATGGGATCATCCATCGCCCATCTGTATGGGTCGAGAAGGTATACGCTAGTCTACTCTGGTATATCGATGCCCCGTCTCGATACACCCACGACTAGGGACTTTGAAGGATGTACTTATGGACTACCATGTCCCCACTAGTATGATCCGCATCACAGTCCAGGTAGTCAAGTACACATCCTAAGGGCTTTACCACCATGTAACAGAGAGACAATCAGTATACACGTTAAGGTAAAGTTCAACCAGATAGCATACTATCATGTCGAGCAAGAAAGTCCTCCCTATATATGTCCCAGCATCCACTACAATATCCATCCTATGTACAGTAATGGCCTCTAGGGCATACATATAACTAACAAACAAAGCTATACGACTGTCCCAAACCAACGCATCTATCTATGCAGCAGAAAGGTAACAAATAGCTACCATACACTATGCCTTGACTAAGGCCAACAAACATAGCATGAATACTAAGTGCTACGTTTCTGAAATAACGGAAGGCTACGAATGGTTTTTGGCGAAAAACCTTGAACGTAATGAACCTGATATCGTTGAAGGAACCGAATAGCTTTTTATAAAATTATAGTGACGAAAACCTTTGCTAAAGAGGTCACTCCCGGTAAAGGGATCTTGGCTCTTTCCCCGTAGAATGAGGTGCAGGATATTCCAACTAAATACCACTGTGCAAAGCAAAAGTACTATAGTGAAGTTATTACCCTGACGTAAACTTCTGTCCAAGGGGTCACTCCCGGTGAAGGGATCTTGGCCCTTGCCTCGTCGACTGAGGTGCTGGATATTCATAACCGAATACCACTGTGCAAAACAAAAGAGAACGTCCTTGCAATAACAGCTTTTGAAAAATGTTCCAACAACATCAGAATAGGTTTGTTTAGCTTGCATTGATCTGAATCAATGCAGTCCCATCAATTGATGACACTAATAAAGAACGAAAATAATGATGAACGTATATGCCATCCGCATTCGCCACTGGGTCCCGTCATCACCCGTTAGGTTACTTAACTAACGACAGAGCGGTGACTGGACTAGCGCGGGTGTAAAACATATACAACATCTACTAGTATATGTATCAATATATAATATTCACTCAAGGTGTGATAAAATGCAACATCACAGAAATGTAATAAGCATCACAGAACAATACAGATATCTGGGATCCCCGGGTTTCATAGAGCCACTACTGAAACCCGACGTTCCCCTGGTCGTGTGGATAGCCTGTGCAATGAAATCCTAGACCCCTACGGGTGCGGTAAGTTACCCGCCAAAACCTGAAGCGAGGCAGCCCCCTTCAACAACGTGAATGGACCACCCAGCACTTCACGGAATCCGGTAACTTGAGCACCCCTCCTTGGGTCAACCTATACCCCCTACGAGTGCGGCGAATAGCCCGCCAATTCTAGAATGAAGCCCCTTCCGTCTCAAAGCCATGAGATGCGGGCCCGTTGCCCTCAAGAACCCGGCTACCCGTGCACCCCTCGGCGGGGTAATCCTAGTACAGAAAGTAAAATAATATATACAACGGGTACATCGACGTCAGCCCGGTCGTGCTCCAAAAGAATAATATACAAACAGGCAGTGACGGCAGTCTACATGTCGGACGCTCGCCCCGCAATATCAAATGTACATATACAACCAAACTGTACTAACATTGCATCCAGGCTATCCACCACGACAAATCCGCAATATCACAGCACAATACAGAACATCAACATGCATGTCACGTTCGCAAATCCGTCTAAAAGGGCTGTAGCAGTTAGACAGGATTTACCAATCAAATAACATTCACGGTCGCAGATATAGTGTAAATATTGTGAACTAACATGTTTAAAATTTTCGATCGACTAAATTTCTCGAAGTGGGTCCCAAGTACAATACTCAGTACACAAAATAAATCTGGGCCCAAACAGAATATACCAAAAACTCCAATTCCAACACAGGGACCTACTGAAGAAATTTGGTGCACTGTTGCTACAGTATGGCCGTTGATCCGCCGCCAAAACGTGGTTTTGGCCGCGGATCCGCCGCGCTACAGTAAAATCAGCGAACCAAATTTTTCCAGAATTCTCAAAAAACCCCGCACGATTTTCTGAGATGCTCAAAAATATTTTTAGGGCAGTTTAAAAAATCGACAGAAACACAGAGCTTGGAAATGCGGTTTTCGGAATTTTCGTTCGATCGAACTTCTAAACACGTTAGAGCAAGCTAGTAAAGGTTAATGGCGTGGCTCTGATACCATGTAAGTGCACGGCAGCGCCCCGGCCGTCATTCCGAGGCCAAAATGCGGAAACGAAACTTTTTCTTTAAACTTTTAAATTGGCGCTACCGCGTACTTTAAACCCGGATTGGACCATTAACCTACTACTAGCAAAGACGAGAAAGGGTAGAAAGCTATACCGAGCGATCCGTGTCCTTCGGTCTTCGGCCACCATCCCGATCTCCCCGCGGAATCTCCGGTCTCCATCACCTCTTCGGAAAGGGCACCACATCGAGAAGTCTTTTTACGGGCTCCCGCTTCGTCTGAAGCAACTCGGACACGAAGTGTGCTAGCCGACATGCCCAAGGTTGAAGTAGAGTATGTTGTTATCACTTTGTCTCTATGCATCCATGGCTTGGATGGAGGTTAGAGATGATGCCATTAGAGGAAGATAATGAGCTTGAGGAGGAAGAAGAAGAAGAGAAGGCTTTCTATTCTTTTTCTTTTCTTGAGTTGTATGATAATGAGAGTGAGAATGAGATCAAGAAAATAATACAAGAGTAAACCTCAACCATTTGGTTGCCTTTCTCTCTCTCCTTATCATTTCAACTCACACATCCAAAACAAATGTGACATTTGCACAATAAAAAAGACCATGGGTCACTAAACTTGGTCATGTCACATTTAATGCATGTCATGATTAATTCTAGCTTATTATTTCCAAATACAAACATTAATCCAAATGTTTGTAACAATAAAAAGATCCGGCAACATCTAAAGTAAACTCGTGACGGATAACAAGGATACCCCTCACCTGTATATACATACCTGCATCTGCATTCCGACTGAATGCGAATGCGATGAGACTAAAGTAATCCAACAAATCTAATACTAGGATCCGGTTTAAACCAAAGCCCACTAGTATGATCCGTCCGATCATGATCCGTGAAATACCGCACGTATAAGATCGAACCCTGCCATATATCATACGGCCTCTACAACGTTTCGCCCGAAACTTGAGAAACAGTCTGTGGGGGACTCTAAAGACTCGTCAATAGTTTGGCTATGGATTTAACCACTAGCACGTCAGAGGTACTAGTTATACGTAACGGGCTACCAGGTATTGTCCAAAAGGGAGGTCGATGAGCGAACTCATCTTGACACCCTACTGAGCCTGTCAGTGACAGTATCCGTACAGTCCGATCCGTTCGTCTATGCGCATCACATGGCGGGCCTAGGGGGTTGGTAAAAGTCAGACCCCCAAAAGCAGTACATGTCGTGTCGGGGTGTAGCCCAGAACACCCTGAGATACTACTGGATTACCTACCAGTAAATCTCCAGCCTTGGCCAAGGACTTCGTGTAATGGCTCTCCTAGACACAGCGCGACCTCACCCCCAATACTGGGAGAGACGAACCCCTGCAGATCTGCTCACTGCCTCTATGTGGCTCGGGACTGTACCTAACTAAAACCTGTTTGCACAACTCCTTTGATCCGTGGTAGGGTAGTAATCAAAGTACAGTGGGAACTCACACGAGACAAATGACGATCTCAAGTCGATGAACTAACCTGTACACATGTCACCAGGGAACTGCTATCTGACGCTAGGTATAATACCAACTAGCATGTTCCCGGCGAGTCCTGTCCGGTGTACTCATAACCCAATGAGCACCTGTATACATCTTAAGTGAACCAACTGACACCAGTGGCTTGTGAGACCGGCCACCGCCCCTCGTCGGGGTCTTGACTGTATACACTAGTATACTCTGGAGTATCGATGCCCTGTCTCGAAAACTCCCACGACTAGGGACCATTTTAAGGATGTGCTTATAGACCCCAGCTCTCACGTATATGATCGCCATCATACTGCTTGTAGTCAAGCAAGAATCTTAAGGGCTCTATCAACGTGCAATAGTGATCAGTAATGTCACCTAAAGCAGTACACAATGATAAAGAAACCAGATTGCATACTATCATCTTGAGTAAGACTGTCCTACCGGCATAGGTCCTCCCTCAATCATTGCAATCATGTGCCTGTGATCCAATAATTGACTCTGAGGGCACTATATCCAACAAACGGCTCATAACTACTTATTACTAGTTCGTTTAAGAAAACTTCTAATCTTCTTGGTTTTCTTAAATTTTTCTAATCTTTTGGATGCAATTTTTCACTATCTAATCTTTTATTATATTAGATATTAAATATTTTTATCTTTTAAAATTTTTAAAATTTTTATATGTTTTATATGCTTTGTGCTTATGCAAAGTATGATGCAAAATAATGCGAAAATAAGCACAAACCTCCCCCAAACTTGTTTTCAACAGTGTCCTCACTGTTGCCATCTGCTGGATCACAAAAACCTGTATGCCTTGGAGGAAATTTATTAATAGGGGCAATAAATATGATCGTGAAAAATCCTCCCCCAAACTTATTCTTTTCACTCATGTACAAAATTTTTATTGTTTTTTTTATTATATATATTTTTTTATTTTTATAAAATGTATGTACAAGTTGACTCACCTACATTCTAAAGATGTGACAAAATTACCAAGTCATGGAGGTGAGGTGGAGGAAAATCAGTCATTATAAAGTGGCTCCTATAAAAACAGGAGCTCCTCCGAGGGGTCAGTGGAAAAATACGGTTTTAACCTATGTCCATTTACTTTGAAAATGTACCGTTTTCAACATTTTCAACCTCAACTGCCTCGTGCGGATATACATACCGCACAACAAAAGGTCTTTTCCACCGAGATTTTAGCTTACTCGCATGAAGATGGAGTCGTGAATCATAAAGAAGGACTTGTTGACTTGGTGTAAAAGTTTTTCTCAAAATGTTTTTATCATGAAATACCTTAGTCCGATTCTTTACAATTACAACATTATCGTAAGCTTCATCGCGGAGTTCGCTTAGCTCGTTTAATTGCAGCTTCCGAAAGTTGCAGGCTTGATTTAAGTCAAAGTTAAGTTCTCTAATGGCCCATATTGCTTTGTGCTCAATCTCGACCGGAAGGTGACAAGCCTTTCTAAACACTAGTCTGTAAGGAGACATACATAGATCGGTTTTATATGCAGTTCGGAATGCCTAAAGAGCATCCGTCAATTTGGTTGACCAATCTTTTTGATTTTTAGAAACAGTTTTCTCCAAAATTTGTTTGATTTGTCTGTTTGAAACCTCAGCTTCCACGCTCGTTTGGGGATGATAGGGTATGGAAAGTTTGTGGTTGATTGCATATTTTTGCATCAAAGTCTCGAAAGAACGATTACAGAAATGCGTCCCGTTATCGCTAATGATAGCGCGTGGGTGTCCAAATTGCGAAAAGATGTTTTCTTTTAAGAACCTAATGACAACCTTTTTTTCATTAGTGCGACAAAGAATAGCTTCAACCCACTTTGAGACGTAATCAACCGCAAGCAATATATACAGATTCCCAAAGGAGTTGGGAAAAGGACCCATAAAGTCAATACCCCAAACGTCAAAAATTTCAACCACCAAGATGGGTTGATGTGGCATCTCATTTCTCCGGGAAATCCTACCCGTGTGTTGACACCGTGCACAGGTTTTGCAATGATCAAATGCATGTTTGAACAACGTCGGCCAATAAAAACCGCATTGCAAAACCTTCTCCGCCGTCTTTCGAGGACCGAAATGACCCCCACATACTTGATCATGACAAAAAGATAGAACACTCTTGATTTCTTCATTAGGGACACATCTGCGAATGATCTGGTCAGGACAATACTTAAACAGATAGGGTTCATCCCAGTAAAAGTGTTTTACTTGGGATAGAAATCGATATTTGTCCTGTTTCGACCATTCGCGGGGAATAAGACCTGTAGCAAGATAATTCACAATATCCTTGAACCAAGGTACGTCGGATATACTCAAGAGTTGTTCGTCTAGAAAAGAATCATTGATCGACAGGGTCATAGGTGAAGAAGAGATGCGCGAAAGATGGTCGGCTACAATGTTTTCACATCCTTTCTTATCTTTAATTACAAGATCAAATTCTTGTAATAGAAGGATCCAACGTATTAGCCTACCTTTAGCATCCATCTTCGCCAAAATATGTTTCAAGGCGGAGTGATCAGTGTACACAACAATAGGTGAGGCAATCAAGTAAGGCCTGAATTTTTTTAATGCAAATACAACTGCCAAAAGTTCCTTTTCGGTAGTTGTATAGTTAATTTGTGTTAGGTCCATGTTACCCATCCCGGTTCTTTCGGGGAGGCGGAATAGGTAAAAATCAAAATTTTCTCACAAGGTAACATGGACCAACCATGAAGGATCTTTGCTAAACAAAAACTAACTTACTAACTACAAGTTCTAGCTACTATGTTGAATGGTTATACCTAGATCTTGAACTCCTTCTCTTCTTGTTGTGATCCTCCTTATCCTTGCTTGCTCCTTGGAGTAGCATAGACGGCTCCTCCTCGTCGTCTTCTCTTTGCCGAAGATAGATCCACCCGAGGGCCTCTACCTTGAGCTCCTACCTCAACCAAGAGGTAACTAGAGTACTTGGTTTGCTAGACAAAGAACCCTAGAAAGAGTAGAGAGATGTTTTGATTGTTTTGTCTCAAATGTTTTTGATTTTCAACACATGAAACACTTAAGCTTTGAGAGAGGAAGAGGAAGAGCTTTTTCAAGAGAGAGAAAGAGCATGATAGAATGAGAATCAATTTACAACCATACTCTCATATGAGAGAATTATGAAATAATAATAATAATTAAAAGAAATTGTGATGGTTAGTTTGGAATGACCATTATCATTTCATAATAAATGCAATTTACAAGAATCAAGAAGCATCTTGCAAATGAAATGATGATGGTCAAAAGGTCAACAAAGGTCAAACGGTCAACCAAAGTCAAATTGTCAACCAAAGCCACATGGTCAACCTAACCATGGCACAATAATCCTTAATTAATATTATTAATCATATTCCACATTCTCATTAGGGTTTAGAAAAAGTCAACTGTCAAAACCCTAATGAGATTCCTCTGCCTCCGTCAACTGTGCATACACACCCGCATCCGTGTTCCGAGAAACACGAATACAATGAGACAAAACCAATCCCAAAACAAATACTAGGATCTGGCTTAAACCAAAGCCCGCTAGTTATAACTGCCTGGACACCAAACGTGCACAAGTGCACGGATGTGAACGAACCCCGTCGCAAAACCATGCGACCTCTACTCTGTTTTGCCCAAAGGCGAATAACCCTCTGTGTGGACTCTAAAGACTCGACACTAAGCTGGCAATAGGTTTAACCACAGGCCACAAGCGGTACTAGTTGTACGTAACGGTCCGCAGGTAGATGCCGATAAGAAGACCGATGAGGTGAACCCATCCGAACTCCTACTGAGCCTGAATGTGACAATCTCCATACAGTCCGGTCTGTTCGTCTGAGAGTATCGCATGGTGGGCCTAGGGGGCGGTAAACATCAGTCCCTTAATAGCAGTACAAGTCGTGTCGGAGTGTAGCCCAGAACACCCTGAGAAACTACTGGAAACACTACCAGTAATTCTCGCTTGCCCTGGCCAGGGACGACTATGTGTAATGGCTCTCCTTGACACCGCGCGATATCAACTCCCAATATCGGGAGAGACGAATCCTGTCTAACCGTCACTGCCTCCAAGTGCTTCGGGACTGCACCCAACTACTACCTGTTTGCACGACTCAATAGAGCCGTGGTAGGGTAGTAATCTAAGAACAGTGGGAACACACTCGAGGTGAAGTGACAATGTCAAGTCAGCGGACTAAGCTGTACTCATGTCACCTGGGAACTGTTAACTGACGATAGGTATAATACCAACCAACAGTTCTCGATGTGCCTTGCCCAGTGTACTCGTAACCTAACGAGCACCTGCATACTATCTCCAGTACGTTGTACTGATGGCTGTGGGACAGACCATCTCCCCTGCTGGGACAAGAAGCGTATGCACCTGTCTACTCTGGAGTATCGATGCCCTGTCTCGATAATCCTACAACTAGGGACCAAAATAAGGATGTGCTTATAGACTATCCAGCCCCCACTAGTGTGATCGCCATCATAACACCGGTAGTCAAGCAAAGATCCTAAGGGCTCAATCAATATGTACTAGCGATATGTTAAAAGAAACATATACACATATTAAGATAGAAACAAACTAAGTAGCATACTACTATATCGAGCAAGATTGTCGTAAAATCCGTGTATATATCCCGAGCTTCCAAAATGTATTATACAAACTAGTACTATACAATAATGGCCTCTAGGGCATACATATCCAACAATCTCCCACTTGCACTAAAGGCCAGTAATTGGTGTACCGCATACCCAACGTCTGCACTAAGGCCAGCTGCTGGCGTACCGCATACCCAATAGCTCAAAAATTCGCTCGAACTGTGTTTAAGGGAGGGCCTTTGTGAATGGATCCGCCGTGTTGTCTTTTGTGTCCACTCTCCGTACCTCGATCTCCTGGCGATCAATGATCTCCCTGATCAGGTGATACCGCCTTAAGATGTGTCTGGATTTCTGATGGGACCTTGGTTCCTTCGCTAAAGCTATAACCCTATTGTTATCGCAATACAAAGGTATTGGGTTAACAATGGACGGAACCACTTGAAGTTCACTAATGAACTTCTTCATCCAGACCGCTTCTTTTGCGGCATCGCTTACAGCAATGTATTCAGCCTCCATCGTCGAGTCTACGACGGTATCCTGTTTGGAACTCCTCCAACACACCGCCCCTCCGTTGAGGGTAAACACAAAACCCGAGACAGACTTGCTGTCATCTTTGTCACTCTAGAAGCTTGAATCGGTAAAGGACTCGACCCTGAGGTCTCCATTACCGTAAACCAGGAACATCTCCTTAGTCCTTCTCAGGTACTTGAGAATGTTCTTCACTGCCGTCCAGTGATTCTCACCTGGGTCTGACTGATACCGGCTCACCACGCTCAGCGCGTAAGCTACATCTGATCTTGTACATAACATCGCATACATTATAGATCCTACCGCCGAAGCGTAGGGTATAGTGCTCATGCAAACCCTCTCCTCGTCAGTCTTAGGAGACATCTTCTTGGAGAGGGTGATTCCGTGCAATGCGGGTATATTACCGCGCTTGGAATCTTCCATACTAAATCTCTTTAGTATGGTCTCTATGTACCTGGACTGCGAAAGTCCCAGTAATCTGTTGGATCTATTTCTGTAGATCTTGATCCCCAGAATGTATGAGGCATCACCCAGGTCTTTCATGGAGAACCTTTATGATAAGAATAGCTTGACCGATTGTAGCATAAGAATGTCATTTCCTATCAAAAGAATGTCGTCCACGTACAAGACTAGGAACACGACAGTTCGTCCTACTATCTTCTTATAGATACAAGGTTCATCTTCATTCTTGATGAAATCAAATTCCTTGATTGCCTCATCAAAACAAATGTTCTAGCTCCGCGATGCCTGCTTTAATGCATAAATGGATTTAAGCAACTTGCACACCTTCCCGCTGCTCCCACTGTCTACAAAACCTTCTGGCTGATCCATGTACACGCACTCTTCCAAACAGCCGTTTAGAAAAGCTGTTTTTACGTCCATCTGCCAGATTTCATAATCACGGAAGGCAGCAATGGCAAGTAGGATCCGAATGGATTTGAGCATAGCCACTGGAGAAAAAGTTTCGTCATAGTTCACACCAGGTCTTTGATGAAAACCTTTTGCAACGAGTCTAGCCTTATAGGTTTCCACCTGCCCATCTACACCAAGTTTCCTTTTGTAGATCCATTTGCATCCAACGGGTTTTACCCCATGTGGAGCAATATCCAAGGTCCACACTTTATTGGTGTACATGGACTCCATTTCGGATCACATAGCATCCAGCCACTTATCAGAGTCCCTACTGATAATGGCCTGCCTTAAACTGGTAGGGTCATCTTCTTCCAAGATGCAATTCTCTCGATCCCCGTCTATGAGAAAACCGTAGTATCTCTCGGGCGGATGAGAAATCCTACCAGATCTGCAGAGTGGCTGAGGTTCGTTGGGTGTAACTGAATCTAGCGGTTCTACCAAATCTTCAGTTATAGTTTGTGTCTCTGGAATTTCATCTAGTTCTACTGTGCTGCCACTAATATTTTTAACAAGAAATTCTTTTTCCAAAAATGTGGCGTTCCTGGAAACAATTATCTTCTGTTCCTCTGCATGGTAGAATAGATACCCACTAGAATCTTTTAGGTATCCCACAAACTTACACAAAACCGACCGTGCCTCAAGTTTGTCTGGGTTCTGCTTTTTGACATAAGCTGGGCAACCCCAAATCTTAATACGTTTAAGATACAAACTCTTACCACTCCATATTTCATATAGAGTATTAGGCACGAATTTGGATGGAACTTGATTCAATAGATGTGCTGCTGTTTGAAGTGCATATCCCCAGAATGAAAGAGGCAACTCAGCACTACTCATCATGGAGCGAACCATATCCAATAGGGTACGATTCCTCTGCTCCGATACACCGTTTTGCTGTGGTGTATAGGGAGGAGTAATCTGGGAGAGAATACCATTCTCTTTTAAGTAATCTAGGAATTTCGTGCTTAAGTACTCCCCTTCTCTATCAGACCGGATGATCTTGATAGTTTTGCCTGTCTGGTTCTCCACTTCGTTTCTGAATTCTCTGAATTTCTCAAAAGCTTCAGATTTGTGTTTCATCAGATACACATATCCGAACCTAGAGAGATCGTCAGTGAATGTGATGAAGTATGAGAACCCACCCCTTGCAAGTATAGACATTGGACCACATACATCACTGTGTATGAGTCCCAACAGCTCTGTTGCTCTTTCTCCATATCCGGTGAACAGAGATTTGGTCATCTTTCCTTTGAGACAAGACTGACAAGTTTCATAAGATGAAAACTCGAACGTATTCAAGAGTCCATCTTTATGCAACTTACTTAGTCTTTTCTCTCCGATATGACCAAGTCTACAATGCCACAAGTAGGATTCATTCGTATCTGAATTCTTCCTCTTGCGTGTGTTTTGTATATTGAGAACTGTATTCTGATTTAGATAATAGATACCATTACACAGTGTACCTTCTACAACCAGTACCTTATCAAGGTAAATGTTCATGATATTTCTATCAAGAACAAAGTTATATCCATCTTTATCGAGTAAAGAAACAGATATGATTTTGCAAACCATGGAAGGTACATAGTAGCAATCGTTCAAAATCATAGTATTGCCATTTGGCAACACTAGGTGATATTCACCGACGGCTGCAGCATTAACTTGTGCTCCGTTCGCTACCCTGAGCGACATATCACCAGGTGCAACTTTCCTACTTTTTCTCAGTCCCTGCATTAAATTACAGATATGAGATCCTGATCCGGTATCAAGTACCCAGGAGGTAGGGCTGACCGTAAAGCAGTTCTCAATTATAAGAACACCTGAAGTAGATGCATAACTATGCTTCTTCGTCAACTGGGTATCCTTGGAATCCATACAATCCTCTTTCTCTTGCTCATACTTATGACTGTTGTCATATGTTAGAGCCGAACCGACGTTCCCCAGCCCCGAATAAGAATTCGGATCGGTCAAGCGATACATTTTATTATCTTGATTAGGGCGTGAAATGGTTGCTACTTGGAGAGAGAGAAAAGAAACACTCAGCGTGCGCTCTTACAAGATAAGATTGGTTTATTAATTTATCTAACCAGGATGGCTCCCACTATTTCCTCAAATTCCTCTTCAAACCCTAAAAGAAGAACTAGTCAGGATTAATCGCACGTCACAATACTTGCTTAACCTTTCAGCCAGGCTTGTGTTGGTACTTCGAGGGAGGTTTTCCAACGCTTTCGTGAAGTTCCTTAATTATATAACCTCTTTTCCCTGGAGGTGTAACCCAGCTAACACCGTTCTAGACACCTACTTGGTTTATAGCATTGATTGTTAAGTGAAATAATCTCCCGAGAGTAATCCAACTCATCAGTGGGATCGGGATCCAACTATCATTGTGCGATGACCTAGATGGAATCCACTCTAGTCACCACACTCCAGAAGGTATGCTGAATCTGCAAGTTTCCTATATGTTTGAAACTCCCAATGTGGTTTTTGCCCCTGGGACCCAAGTGACCTTGACATAGTCAACAAATCAAAGAGTCCTAGTCAAGTTCAACCCGTCATTATCTTAATTGCATTAAACCCACCCGCATAACCCTTGACACAGTCAACAAGGTTACACGACTGTTCTAACCAATCACATTATATGTTACAGATAAGCAATACTCAGCTACCGTTCACTGCGCCTTGACACAGTCAACAAACGCAGCACGAATACTAAGTATAACTTATAAGAAATGACGGAGGGCTACGGCTGGGTTTTTGGCGAAAAACACGTTAACGTAATGAACTTGATATCGTTGAAGGAACCTGATAGCCTTTTAAAAATATATATAGTGGCGAAAACTTTTGCTAAAAAGGTCACTCCCTGTGAAGGGATCTCGACTCTTTTCTCGTCGAATGAGGTGCAGGATATTCCAAACTGAATACCTCGATGCAAAGCAAGAATAATCGACTATAGTGAAGTTATTACCCTGACGCAAACTTCTGTCCAAAGGGTCACTCCCGATGAAGGGATCTCGGCCCTTGCCTCATCGAATGAGGTGCTGGGCATTCATAACCGAATACCTCTGTGCAAAACAAAAGAGAACGGCCTTGCAATAACAGCTTTTTTTTTGAAAATTGTTCCAACAACGTATTTTAGGTTTGTTTTTCATTGCATTAATATAATGCGTCCTATCAATTAATCCTACCATTGCAGAAAACAACGAAAATATATCGTACGCTTATGCCATCCGCATTCGCCACGGGGCCCCGTCATCACCCGTTAGGTTACTTAACTAACGACAGAGTGGAGGCTGGACTAGCACGGATGCAAAACATAAGCAACGCCTACTAGATATCATATATAGATATATACATTCGTCAGATGCAATGATAGCCATTCCAAATCACAGATGAACACATTGGATATGCTAGAAATCCGCGTTTCGTTCGAGCCTGCAACGAAAGATGGATTATACGGTCGCGATGAATAGCCACACCCTACCCTAAACCCCTATGGGTGCGGCAAACTACCCGCCAAGTACCCAAAGTGAAGCAACCTCCTTCAACGACGTGAGTAGGCCACTCGGCACTTCAAAGTACCCGGTAGTTTGTGCACCTCTCCTTGGGTCTATCCTAGGAGCAAAAACAGTAAAAGAAATAATATACAATGGCGGCTACAACCTCATCCGGGATGTGTGGCCATAAAACTAATATTACATCAATTTACAATTTACATCAAATGAAAGATGAAGAAACTCTCATCTCACAACCCCGGCTATTCATCCGCGACAATCCAACAAGTTCATATACACAGTCCAACATCACAGATCACAGATATGCACAACCCCCACTAATCGACGTATAGCGATTAGTCGACGTTCAGTACATATATCATATTACAGATATAACCATTTAGCTAAAGTTTATAGAATTTCGATCAATATACCAATTTGTAACTACCCCAAACACAAGATTGTTCTCTGGAGAATCTGGGCAGAAACAAAATATCTCAAAAATCACAAAACACCAAACTGAACAAACTGCAGGAAAAACGAGTCGCGACCTAGTCGACTCGGCCGCGGATTCGCGGCGAAACGCCTGGTTTCGCCACGCTTCCGCTGCGGCTGATCGACTCAGGGGCTCGTTTTTCTTGGGTGTTCCTAGAATACCCTGCATGGATTCTTAAGGCCTGTGAAAATATTTTTAGACCAGTTTTTAAAAACAACAGAAAGTATATGATTTCGGTGCGTTTTGCGATTTTTTTCTCGGATCGAAATTCTAAACACTTTGCTAACATGCTAGTTGTTGTTTAGCTAGGCTCTGATACCACTGTTAGGTCCACGTTACCCACCCCGGTTCTTTCGGGGAGGCGGAATAGGTAAAAATCAAAATTTTCTCACAAGGTAACATGGACCATCCATGAAGGATCTTTGCTAAACAAAAACTAACATACTAACTACAAGTTCTAGCTACTATGTTGAATGGTTATATCTAGATCTTGAACTCCTTCTCTTCTTGTTGTGATCTTCCGCCTTGCTTGCTCCTTGGAGTAGCGTAGACGGCTCCTCCTCGTATTCTCTTTGTCGAAGATAGATACACCCAAGGGCGTCTACCTTGAGCTCCTGCCTCAACCAAGAGGTAAGTAGAGTGCTTGGTTTGCTAGACAAAGAACCCTAGAAAGAGTAGAGAGATGTTTTGATGGTTTCGTCTCAAAAGCTTTTGATTATCAACACATGAAACACTTAAGCTTTGAGAGAGGAAGAGGGAGAGCTTTTTCAAGAGAGAGAAAGAACATGATAGAATGAGAATCAATTTACAACCATACTCTCATATGAGAGAATTATGAAATAATAATAATAATTAAAAGAAATTGTGATGGTTAGTTTGGAATGACTATTATCATTTCATAATAAATGCAATTTGCAAGAATCAAGAAGCATCTTGCAAATGAAATGATGATGGTCAAAAGGTCAACAAAGGTCAAACGATCAACCAAAGTCAAATTGTCAACCAAAGTCAAATGGTCAACCTTACCATGGCACAATAATCCCTAATTAATATTATTAATCATATTCCTCATTCTCATTAGGGTTTAGAAAAAGTCAACTGTCAAAAACCCTAATGAGATTCCTCTGCCTCCGTCAACTGTGCATACACACCCGCATCCGTGTTCCAAGGAACACGAATACAATAAGACAAAACCAATCCCAAAACAAATACTAGGATCTGGCTTAAACCAAAGTCCGCTAGTAATAACAGCCCGGTCACCAAACGTGCACAAGTGCGCGGATGTGAACGAACCCCGTCGCAAAACCATGCGACCTCTACTCTGTTTTGCCTAAAGGCGAATAACCCTCTGTGTGGGACTCTAAAGACTCGACACTACGCTGGCAGTAGATTTAACCACAGGCCTCAAGCGGTACTAGCTGTACGTAACGGTCCCCAGGTAGATGCCGATAAGAAGACCGATGAGGTGAACCCATCCGAACTCTTACTGAGCCTGAATGTGACAATCTCCGTACAGTCAGGTCTGTTCGTCTGAGAGTATTGCATGGCGGGCCTAGGGAGGCGGTAAACGTCAGTCCCCTAATAGCGGTACAAGTCGTGTTAGAGTGTAGCCCAGAACACCCTGAGAAACTACTGGAAACACCACCAGTAATTCTCGCTTGCCCTGGCCAGGGACGACTATGTGTAATGGCTCTCCTAGACACAGTGCGATATGAACTCCCAATACCGGGAGAGACGAATCCTGTATAACCGTCACTGCCTCCAAGTGCTTCGGGACTGCACCCAACTACTACCTGTTTGCATGACTCAATAGAGCCGTGGTAGGGTAGTAATTTAAGAACAGTGGGAACACACTCGAGGCGAAGTGACAGTGTCAAGTCAGCGGACTAAGCTGTACTCATGTCACTTGGGAACTGTTAACTGACGATTGGTATAATACCAACCAACAGTTCCCGATGAGTCCTGTCCATTGTACTCGTAACCTAACGAGCACCTGCATACTATCTCCAGTACGACGTACTGATGGCTGTGGGACATACCATCTCCCATGCTGGGACGAGAAGCGTATGCACCAGTCTACTCTAGAGTATCGATGCCCTATCTCGATAATCCTACGACTAGGGACCAAAATAAGGATGTGCTTATAGACCACCCAGCCCCCACTAGTGAGATCGCCATTACAACGCCGGTAGTTAAGCAAAGATCCTAAGGGCTCCATCAATATGTACTAGCGATATGTTAAAAGAAACATATACACATATTAAGATAGAAACAAACCAAGTTGCATACTATTATATCGAGCAAGACTGTCGTAAAATCCGTGTATATATCCCAAGCTTCCTAAATATATTATACAAACTAGTACTATACAATAATGGCCTCTACGGCATACATATCCAACAATTTGAGCATCGATCAGGGTCTTACTTGCATAATAGATCATGTGTGGCATCTTTTCAATGTGCTGTCCTAAGACTGCACCCACTGCAAAATCTGATGCATCATACATAAGCTTAAAAGGGTGCTTCCAATCTGGAGAAGATAGAACGGGGGCTGTAGTGAGAGAATGTTTCAGTGAGTCAAATGCTGCCTCACAATCCGAGTCAAAGTGAAAGGTTGTGTCCTTAGGCAAGAGAAGAGTTAAAGGTCTAGCAATTTTGGTAAAATCCTTAATGAATATCCGGTAAAAGCCTGCATAGCCAAGAAAGGATCGTATATCCTTGACGCATTTGGGATGAAGAAGGTTTTGAATGACATCTATTTTGGCTTTGTCAACCTCAATGCCTTTTCGTGAAATAACATGTCCAAGCAAAATTCCCTCTTGGACCATGAAATGGCATTTTTCCCAATTCAAGGTTAAGTTCTTCTCTTTACAACTAGTAAGAACTGCGTCAAGATGGGATAGGCAGTCAGCAAAAGAATCTACGAATATCGAGAAATCGTCCATGAAAATCTCCAGAAAATTCTCGACCATATCCGAGAATATCCCCATCATACACCGCTGAAATGTAGCGGGAGCATTGCATAACCCAAAGGGCATGCGTCTGTAAGCAAAGGTACTAAAAGGACAAGTAAATGTGGTTTTATCTTGATCCTTTTTGGCAATAGGGACCTGGTTATAGCCAGAGTATCCGTCCATGAAGCAGTAATAATCTCGTTCAGCTAAGCGTTCTAACATCTGGTCAATAAAAGGTAGAGGAAAGTGGTCTTTCCTTGTTGCGGCATTGAGTTTTCTATAATCAATACACACATGCCACCCAGTTTGAGCGCGCGTCTGGATTAACTCATTAGCCACATTTGTAATGACCATGATGCCAGATTTCTTACGGACGACATGAATTGGACTCACCCATTGGCTATCGGAGATTGGGTAAATGATACCATTGTCAAGACATTTGACGATTTCTTTCTTAACCGCATCCTTCATGACGGGGTTTAACCGTCTCTGTGGTTCTTGAGTTGGTTTGGCTTCATCCATCAAATGTATATGATGTTCAACACTCAAGGGATTAATCCTTTGATGTTAGCCATAGTCCAACCAAATGCCTGCCTATTAGATCTCAATACCGTCAAAAGCGCATTCTCTTGCTCTGATGCTAGAGAAGCAGATATGATAACTGGTAAAGACTCATTTTCTCCTAAATATGCATATTTAAGGTGAGATGGTAAAAGTTTGAGATATAATGCGGGTGGAGAAACTATAGAAGGTGGGGTCATCGAATGATTTTCGGAGTCACAAAGAAGCTTGTAGCCTATAAAAGATACAGAATCGGAAGGTGATAAGTCAAGAGTGTCAGACTCAGGAGTGGAAAGAGTGTCCTCACTAAGATAAGACTGATCAAATATTGATGTGCTAGTGTCGTCGAGATCTTCAAAGCAAAGTTCATTAACTTCGCAACTTTCGGGAGCAATCTCATAGACAGAATAAACATCAAGTATGTGAGCAGAGGGTTCAGATGGATGACTTCCAATTTATAGATGTTCAGTTCAATTGTCATTTTTCCAAAAGATAGGTTCATAGAACCGTTTCGACAGTTAATGACAGCATTGGAAGCGGAAAGGAATGGTCGACCAAAAATCACCTGAATTTGATTCTGTGGGTTTGCTACAGGTTGTGTATCGAGAACAATAAAGTCTACAGGGAATACAAATTCCCCGAATTTTATCAACACATCCTCCAGTTCACCCCTAGGTTTGGTGATTGAACGGTCTGCCATTTGGAGAGTGCAATGAGTAGCTTTTAACTCTCCAATCCCTAACTGCTCATAAACAAAATATGGAAGAAGGTTAACACTTGCGCCAAGGTCAAGTAAAGCACGGTTAATGTTTTTACCCCCAATAGAAATAGATATTGTAGGACATCCTGGGTCCTTACGTTTCTTTGGTAACTGTAGGGTAAAAGCAGTGCTAACATTATTAGTCATGAAGACCTTCTTAGGCACTTGAGTCTTCCTCTTCCTAGTGCACAAGTCTTTGAGAATTTTCGCATAAGCGGGGACTTGTTGTATAGTATCTAGGAGAGGGATGTTGATGTTAACCTGTTTGAACATTTTCATAATCTTCTCCATATGTGGACTTGATTTGTTTCCCCTTAACCGATTCGGATAAGGAGCTTTAGCAATAAGAGCTAGTCCAACATTGGAGAAGGTGATGTGTGTGGAAGTGATCCCAGAATAGGAGTGGGGATCGTCTTTGGTGGACTAGAAGAGGTATGCTGAGGTGTCGAGCCTTGAGGAAAATGGAGAATAGGCTTGCAAGAAAATGGTGGGGTAGATAAAGTAGGATTAGAAGTAGAAGTGTGTGTGGAAGGAAAAGTCTCAGCCGGGGTATTATTGATAGATTTTCCATTATCATCAATCGCTTCCCCAACGTGATTATTCAGCACTCTTCCTGATCTCAACGTTGTGATGGCATTCACATTGTAATGCCCAGGATTTGGTAGGGGTTGAGACGGAAGTTTCCCTTTCTCTCTAGCACTCATTTCGGCTTTTAATTGGGCAATTTGAGCTTCCATCGATTTAAGACTCTCACTATTGAGGTCAGAGTTTTTCTGGAATTTATCGAGGGAAGACTTAAATTCAGCCGACATTTGTTTCTTGAACATTTCAAAAGTCCGTTCGAGTGAAGAGGAATTATCAGTACCGGTCAACTGCAAAGGATTATATGGAGCAGGTGTGTTGACCGGGTTTTGAAAGTTTTATGATTGGTAGGGGTGCTGAGTCAGTTGAAATGGCTGCTGTTGTGGTGGAGGAGCCCTTTGGAAATTGTTTTGATTTGGAACCGTGTTTTGATTTTGTTGTGGGTTCCAAGCAAAGTTAGGGTGATTCCTCCAACCCTGATTATAAGTGGAAGAATACGGATCATTTCTAGGTCTTTGTTGGAAAGAAGCATTGGTATGCTCTTGACCTTGAAATGGAGAATTCAATAGACATTCTTCCGTAAGATGAGATGGATCAGAACAGCATCCACATACAGTTTTGGAAAGTGACATCTGATTTAGGGAGGCTGCTAACAATTTATGTTCCATAGCTTCGAGTTTCTTTTGCATTGCTGCCATTTCAGCTCTAACTCCTATAGAAACATCAATTTGGTGAATGCCACCCATAGACGATGACTGGTTTACACTCTCCCACTGTAAAGATTTTTCAGCGAAATATTCTAAAAATCTCCAGGCTTCACCATCATCTTTAGTAATGAAGGTGCCTTGACACATGGATTCAAGGTTCTGTTTTGTTGTAGGATTAATGCCCTCATATATAATTCTGCATAGATCCCATCTAGGAATTCCGTGATGTGGACATTGAACTAATAGATCCTTGAAGCGTTCAAAACAGTTCGAGAATGGTTCATTTGGAAGCTGGGTAAATTGATTTATTTCGCTACGGACTCGAGCTGTCTTATGATTGGGGTATAATTTCTTAAGGAAAGCTGTGACGAATTCATCCCAGTTCGAAATAGAATGTGAGGCTGTGTTATAAAGCCACTTCTCGGCTATATCACACAAAGTGAATGGGAGAAGACGTAGACGCATAGTATCCACAGAAAGCTGTGAAGTACTCATCATAGCGCATATAATTTCAAATTTGGTAATAAAGACATATGCATCTTCAGACTCGAGACCATGATATTTGAGTAGAAGATTGATGTATTGGGGTTTTATTTCAAAATTGTCCCCATTGGCTGGTGGAATGGTGAGACAGGTCGAAAGAGGACCTCGCATAGGGTAACATCTCTCTTGGAGAGAGACGCGGGGCGGATTCTGTGCACCTGCGGACGGTGGCAGAGCAGTGTTAAAGAAGTTCGATGGAGAATTGTCCATCGAAGTCGGTGTGGTGGTGGGTAAAGAAAAAGTAGACGTAGAATTACCGACATCGCAGTTGATAGGAGGAACGCGGACAAGACGGGCACTAGAAACCCGTGTCCAGCCGAGCATGCACTAAATAGTTTAGCACAAGTGGCAGCGTTGTGATAATTAAGAAAAATATGAGTTTGGTGTTTGTTTTGAAAAAAGTACGGATTTTTGAAAAATTCACACAAACAATGCACAACCAACCCTAATTCTAGTGGCCACCTAGGTCAAGTCTCTAGACCGCTCCTAGACTTCCAGAAGACAAGTCGTAAGATAAATCCTCTACTGCCTCTTTACCTCTCCTGTGGCCAGGTAAGTGCCAGGTAAGTGGGAGGTTCTCCACTACGTAAGTAGTAGGCCTAATTAAGTAACCACATGCCTTAGACACACTTGCTTTAGACACCACAAAAGAAACGCGGATAAGCAATAGATTACCCACGACCTTCTTCTGTCCTAAATGAGCGCAACGGTCCTTAGAGTCATGTCTAGATATTTTTTTAGTTAATGAGGGTGATGCGGATGCAAGTTTGTGATTTTTGGGGCTTAGGAAGGGTAATGAACTCCCTACCTAATCTGAATTTGGTCTTTGCCCCCTTAATTTCCATGTTAAAAATGCAAACAACCAAGATCAAACACGCAACAATTTTTTCTTTTTGCGGCACTGCGATTTTTTGCAAAGAATCCTGTAGAAATTGATTAATGGACAGAGCAGGGAGGAGATAAGAAAGTACAGAATCTACCAGAGGTGTTTGGTGCACTGAATCCATTATCTCGCCGCGGAACCGCCGCAAGAAGCATACTATGGCCGCGGAAGCGTGGTCTTCTGATGAGATCCCTGCACAAAAATTGGTACAGATGCTCCTGTTCATTCACTGAACTCTCTGAGATGTCCTGAAAATTTTTCCTCTCGTTCCACAGATTCCAGATCTCCTTGCAACAAATCACAACAAATCGTTAAGCAATTGTGCGAATTTTGATCTAAAAAAACTGATGGAATAATAAATTTTTCAACTCAAATTACAAAAACGAACAAATTAGCACACTATCCCCGGCAACGGCGCCATTTGATTGATTTGTTTCCGTGTCATGTTTAGAAATGTTTCACAACTAAAGAAATTTATACCGCAATCAATTGACGGTGTCTATTGTAGTTTCGTCGGTGAATGAGGATCGTCCACTGAGAAAGTGTGATTTGATCGATCTTGTTTTAGTTGAGTTGAAAATTAAAAGAACAAAGGAAAATGATTCAAAAGTTATGAAGTTTAGTTTCAAGAATCATAAAGAACTAGATCTAAAATCAAGAAATACTAAAGATCACGACGATGTCCAAATCGAATGAATTATCAAGATTTGTAAAGAGCCTTGTAGGAATCGATCCAATCGACAGTGATGATGAAGAATGATGATTACAAATTCTTATCTATTGAAGATTTGTTGCTAGATCGATGACAATCAACGAGGTTTAGGGATCTATTGAAGAAACTAGGGTTTCTTCATCATCATCTCTTGTCCTTTCATTGATTATCATTCAAATTCTAGCCTCTAGGAAATTCAATCATCGATCGTTGATCTCTAATTTAGAGCGAAAACATTCAATAAAGCATCTCGCTCAAAACTAGGTCGTCATTGATTCAATTTCCTAAAGTTTACAAAACTCATAAGACTTAAGCATCGTTCAAGAATTTAATCATCATCATCTACCTATTTTCTTGATTCCTCTACAAGCGGAGTTTTCACTCAAACATCATGAAAAAGATAACAATCAAGGATCGATAACTCTTCATAATGCTTAAATGTAAAGAAAAGCAAGATCAAGAATTTTCACCTTTAATTATTCGATGTTTCGTTACAATACACTCAAAGACTACAAGAATTGAGGAGGAACTAAATCATCGAACTAGCTTCGCATCGTCTTCTTGAGTCGCGGATCGTCGTGAATCACTTAATTGGATGAAGATCGGCGTTGCTTCAAAAGGCTCGTTGGATTCTTGCTCAATTTGGTACTCGATGAATCTTGATTTGGATCTAATTGTGTCACTCAATTTGTTTAGAATTGATTTGGATCTCACTTGAATTTTTACCCTAATTGATGAACAACCCTTGTAATGAAGCTTTAGGTCCCTTTTTATAGCTTTCTTTCAAGCTTCCCCTAGAAGCTAGGTTTAGCTTCCCTTGGAAGCTTGGTTTTTATGAAGCTTGCATAGGAAGTTAGGTAGTTGTAGAGAAGCTTCTAGATTAAGGTAGTTACCTAGCTTGTATGAGAAGCTTGGTAGGTATTAAGCTTGCATAAGAAACTTGGCTGTTAGAAGGGAAGCTTCTGGAGATCTCTAGGGACTGAAGTGTCTTGAAGAATTTTGCCATTTAAAGAGAAGCCTCTGCAAACATGACCAAGTGCCGGTGAGTCAACTCGGCCGCGGATCCGCGGCGGATCGGCCAACTCGGCCGCGGATCCGTGGCCATATAGTGGGCTTGGTGCATGAAAATTCTAGTGTATTTTAGTGTTGGCTTTATGGCACTTTTCTGATGTTTGGAATATTTTTATACTTTCTTGTTCACCGCCAGATTTCATGTCTTTGACTTGATGTATTTTATCAGCACTTTTAGCAGGTCTGTCCCTTTTACCTGGAGAATTTCCTGCACACAATCTCGAGACAAGTGTTGATTCACAAAATATCATGCGTGCAATAATAAACACACAATTTCCCTCAAAATACTGGTTATAATGTATAACACATGTTATTTGGTATTTTACAGACAAATTGCTAATATGTGTTATATTTATATCAAACACCTTTAGATGATTACAAAGAGTAGGGAAATTGATGTGTTAAAAAATGTAATATTTTCGACTGATCAGATACCAATTCCTCGATAGGGCAAAGTTTCACGGGATCAGACTCGAAGTCTTCATATATGCCTAATCCTAAATCGGGCCATGTTTTGTCTGATCAGACTTCAAGTCTCTGGACGCGTAATCCTCGATTGAGCCACCTTTTGCCGGATTAGACTCTTAAGACTTTAGACACAATAAGTCTCTGATCAGGCCACCTTTGCTAGCTAGATCGGACTGTAAGTGATGATGCTCAATATTGGCGATCTCCAAGATCAGGACACGTGGCAGATGACGTGTCCCAGAACTTAGAAGAATGGGCCCACAAGGGCCGACCTGGCTACCCCTGTACCCGACCTGTAAGCACAAGCTGTCTCTCCTCAGAGCCCCCTGAAAATTGGCCTTCTTGGCCTCTTAGCTGGCCCCGAGCTGCCATAGGACCAAGACTCCTCGGCCCTCTCGCTCGTCCCCAAGCTCCCCAGCCGAGGCCATCTTCGTCGGTTCTCCGACCGACTAACTCCACCACTCACAGGCGTAACCACCGCTCCACAAATCTCGCCATGCACAGATTCTCCGCCAGGAACATCCCACGCTCCACACCATCACGATCCCTATTAACGGGCGATCCGCACTTTACGCGGGCATGACGTCGGGAGCGTAACTACCGATGAGATTCTCGCGCCTGCTGCTGCGTGCTGCCGCCACTATATAAATGTAGGGTTGCTATGAACGCGCACAAGGGTCTACGAGGCATCAACCATGCCCGATTAAAAATTTAGCCATGCCGAACAACCCGAATACGGATCTTTAAACTAGAGATTAGGCGAAAACTAACATGTTAACAACTTTAACACTAAGTGAGAGGGATTACAACCTTTATAGATCCGGTCCTTCACTTCATATGCTCCGTGTTGTGGTCCCTTCGCTGCGATCATCGGGTTCCGGACTCTCGAGAGGTTCCACGAAGAGAAAGATGCAACCTTTGCTTCCGATCTTCGATACTAAGATGATCTACCTTGAAGTTCCGTTAACACAAGCTAACACTCATGAAATGATGTGAACACCCTCATCTAAATGGCAAGGGAAGATGAGGATGATGAAGTAGGATTTTTGCTCTCTTTATTTATCTTTTTCTCACATATTTTCATCACAAATCAAAATCAAGAAAGCTTTTCCATGAAAAGAGAATGAAGAAGAAGATGAACAATAATAGAATTGTGATGAATAATAAAAGTTATCATAATCATTTATGCAACCATGGTTGTAGTAACCATTGTAGAGAGTTTACTAGGGTTAGGGTTTGGGTTAGGTCAAAGGGTGAGTCACAAAGAAATATCTATCATAATATCTTAACAAAGACAAAGTAAAGCTTCTAGAATCAACTAGAAGGTTTAACCCTAATCCAAACCCTAATCATGTTTAAACTCCTCTAAACATGTTGTATTAATAATTATAATATGTTACTATATTATATATCACATATACAATATTTATTGTAACAAAATAAAATAATACATTTAACATATATCGCATATATATCAATGTATTACCCGAGTGAGAAAAAGAATCTTTTAGTGAGCAAATATTAGTTAATGCAATTTAATATATCATATATATTATTATACATTAAATTATCGAATCAACACTTGATCCGACAATCCGGCTATATCGCATATAACCGACTAATATTTATCCGTACCGATTAATCGAATCAACACTTGATCCGATGACCCGGCTGATATCAAATATCGCGAGAATATAATACGGTATCACATATCGCATTATCCTCGGTCCCGCACATATCACATATGTGCTCCTACCCCGTTTTGCCTGAGCCAAGAAACCTCTGTGTAGGACTCTAAAGAATCGTCAATACGCCGGCAGTAGGTGATGATCATATCAAACACCCACAAGCTGCAAGCGGTCAGCTAAACGTAACAGCTACCCAGGTATTGAGCGCTCAGAAGATCAACAAGCAAGCCTGTAACTTCTCCTGTGAATCCAAACAGTAACACTCCCGTACAGTCCGGTCTCGTCGTCTGATATGTCGCATATCTCGCCTAGGGGTGGTAAACGTCAGACCCCAGTAGCTCGATAAGTCGTGTCGATATGAGGTCTATAACAGTTCGAGAAACTACTGATAACACTTACCAGTAAATCTCAGCAACCCTGGTCAGGGATTTCCGGTTATAGCCAATCGAACACAGCACAACATCAACTCCCTATACCGGGAGAGACGAATCCCCTCCTATCGCTCATTGCCTCCATGTGATTCGGGACTGTACCCAAAAGCCACCTTTTTGCACGCCCTCTTGGACGTGGTATGATGGAAATCAAAGCACAGTGGGAATCACACAAGACTCTATGACGATCTCGGGTCAACAGACTACTCTGTACCAGTGTCACCGGAGAACTGCCATCTGACGTGAGGTATAATACCATCTGGGAGTTCTCGGCGAGTCCGTCCAGTGTACCCAGTCTCCACTGAGCACCCGTACACCATCCTTGATGTCAAACACCGATGGATATGGGATCATCCATCGCCCATCATATGGGTCAAGATGCGTATACGCTAGTCTACTCTGGTGTATCGATGCCCTGTCTCGATAAACCCTCGACTAGGAACAGTTATAGGATGTACTCATCGACTACCGTGGCCCCACTAGTATGATCTCATTATAATCCCAGTAGTCGAGTACATATCCTAAGGGCTTTATCAACATGTAACATAGAGACAATCAGAGTACATGTTAAGACAAAGTACAACCAGATAGCATACTATCATGTCGAGCAAGAAAGTCCTCCCTATATATGTCCAAGCATCCATTACAATATACATCGTATGTACAGTAATGGCCTCTAGGGCATACATATAACTAACAATCTCCCACTTGCTCTAGGGCCATCTGTTATGGTATCGCATACCCAACAATTAGCTGCGGTTGAAGTATCTCATACTCAACCATCCCATAAAAGTCTCTACTGGGAAAAAGGCCTTTGTGAGTGGATCCGCGCTGTCGTCCTCTGTGTCTACTCTCCTAAGCTCGATCTCCCTGGAGATCAACCATCTCCATGATCAGGTGATACTGCCTAAGAATTATATCTGGATTTCTGATGGGACGGAAGTTCCTTGGCTAAAGCCACAAGTCCATTGTCACACAATGGTAGGAACGAAGTTCATCTTATGAACTTATATATATCCAGACTGCCTCTTTGGTAGTATCTATGGTAATGATGTATCTTGCCTTTAATCGTCTAGTATGTAACGGTATCTAGCTTGGAACTCTTCCAACATACCGTCCCTCCACTGAGGGTGTAGACAATGCCTGCGACTGACATTCAGTCGTCCTTATCACTCTGGAACCTTTCCAGTGATTCTTCTCAGGATTGATTGATACCATCTCACTACAACTAGTGAGTATCCTAACATCCAATTAGATCCATCTTATAGATCCAAAAACCCAGGATTTAGGACGTATCACTTTGATCCTATATGCAGAATCCTTGTGATAAGCGGAGATTGACCGATCGTAGCATAGGAAACTCCTTCCCTATCAAGAGTATGTCATCCACGTACTCTACGAGGATCACCACCATACTCCTTACTACCTTTTTGTATATACAAGGTTCATCTACCATTTTGATGAAGTCAAACTCTTTGACTACCACATCAAAACAGATGTTCCAACTCCGCGATGCCTGCTTTATCATATAAAACATCTTGCTCACGTTTCTGCTGCTCCCACTGACTGCGAAGCCCTCTGGCTGTGTACTTATAGACGCTCTCTTCTAAAACATCATTTAGAAAAGCAGTCATGACACCCAACCACCAGATATCGTAGTCATGGTATGTAGCCGTGGCAAGTAGGATCTGGATGGACTTAAGTATAGATTTGAAAGTCTCAACTTTTCCATATACACAAAGTAATCTTCTCAAGATATACTCACTCCTGATGGGGATTTAACCCTTCAGATGAAGCAACTAAAGTCCATACTTTGTTGGTGTATAAGGATTCCATCTCAGATCGATAAGCACCCAGCCATTCTTACAGAGTCCCACTCCTGATGGCCAGCTCGAAACTAGTTGGGTCATCATCTCATGATGCAATCCTCGCTCCCACTGTCATAGAGAAATCGAAGTACCTCTCAGGTGGGTGAGGAATCCTACTGGATCGGCGGAGAGGCTGAGGTTCGTTGGAAACTATTGAATCCTTTGGTTCTACCAAATCATCAGCTGCAGTTTGTATAGCTGGAACCTTTCCAGTTCTACATAACAGACCTTGCCTCGAGCTTGTCCGGATTTTGCTTTTAGACATAGGCCGGGCAACCCCAAATCTTAACAAGCTTAAGATATGGGCTCTTCCCTTTCCATATCAAATATGAAGTGGCAGGCAACTGATTTGATTTGAACCCTATTCAATAGGTATGCAGCTTCTCAAGTGCATAACTCCCAAAAGGAAATAGGAACCTCAGCAGTACTCATCATAGAGCACACCATATCAAATAGGGTGCTATTGCTCCGCCCCGATACACCGAGGTGCTGTGGTGTATACGGAGGAGTAATGCCGAGAGAGAATCTCATTCTCCTTTAGAATAGTCCAGGAATTCCGTGCTCAAGTATTCTCCTCCTTGATCTCATCAAAGGACATAATACTTATACCCGTATTTGGTTCTCTACTTCTAACTTATATTTTGTGAATATCTCAAAAGGTTCGGACTTGTGTTTTAGCAGGAACATATGTCTGAATCTTGAGAGATTATCAGAGAATGTAACGAAGTAAAAAGATCCGGTTTTGGCATGTGTAGACAGGGGACCTTCATACATCAGCATGTATCAATCCCAAGAGTTCACTAACTCTTTCTCTGTTTCCAATAAACAGAGCTATAGTCATCTTATCTTTGTGACATGACCGGCAAGTTTCACAAGATGTAAATTCAAACAGATTTAAATATGCATCTAAATGTAACTTAGCTAGCCGGGTCGCATTGATATGACCTAGTCTACAGTGCCTCAAGAAGGATTCGTTCATTTCTGAACTCTTCCTCTTGTATGTGTTCTGTATACTAAGAACTGTGGTTTGATTTAGAACGTCAATGCTTTTAGATTACGTGCCTGAACCGATCAACTCTTGATATAGGAAATGTTCAAAACATTATCCAACAATACAAAATTATATCCTTTCTTTACTAATAAAGAGACTGATATGATTTTGTATATCAGGTTCGGTATCTAATAACATTTGTTCAGAATCAATGTATTCCGGTAATACAGGGTGACAGTGACCAACAGACTTGGCTGCAACACTTGCACCGTTTTCTGTCTCATGAAACTTATCACCCGTTCTCAGTTCTCTACCTTTCTGTAGCCCATGAAACAGATTACATATGCGGGATCCTGATCCGGTATCACATACCCAGGATGTAAAGGATACTGAGAAACAGTTCTCTGTAATGAACACACCCGAAGATGATGCATCAGCATGCACTTTCTTCGTTTGGGCGGCACGGGAAATCTGGTATTCCCCAATTTCCTGCTCTGTCCTATAACAATTATAAGTTGGAGCGGGACCAACGTTCCCTAGCTCAGTATAACAAGCGGGTTCGGTCAATATATCCGTTTTATTATCTTGATTAAGGCGTGATATGGTCGCTACCTGGAGAGAGAGAGAAGAAAACACTCAGCGTATGCTCTTTCAAGATTAGATTGGTTATATAATATATCTAATCAGGATGTCTCCCACTGTTTTTGTCAAATCTTCCTTCAAACCCTAAAAGGAAAGACTAGCCGGATTAATTACACGCTAAAAGTTCGCCAATCTTTCAGCCAGGCTAGTGTCGGTACTTTGAGGGAGGTCCCCCGTGCTTTCGCACGAACCTAATTAAAGTAAACCTCATTTTCCCAGAGGCGTAACCCCGTTGACATCTTTCTAGACACCTACTTGATCGGCTAATTGTAATGTGTAAAACTCTCCCAGGAGTAACTCTTACTCGCAGCGGGTATCGGGATCCAACTATCTCATAGAAGGTATGCAATCTCATTGCAAATTTCAACACTTGAAATTCCCAATAATATTTTACCCCTAGCGTCCTATGACCTTGACGAAGGCCAAACTACCCATAGTCCGCTAGTCAAGTTCAACCCGTTCATTTCCTGATTGAATTAAACCCACCCGCACGACCCTTGACGAAGGCCAAACTACGCCGTATGAATACCCTAATCCAATCGCATCGTATGCAAGCAGATAAGCATTAGTTAGCTACCGTACACTACGCCTTGACGAAGGCCAAACTACCGCAGCACGAATACTAACTAGTACTTATCTGAAATGGCGGAGGGCTACGACAGGTTTTTAAGAAAACCCTTTGCGTAATGAACTTGATATCGTTGTAGAATCGAGTGATTTTAAATGGAGTGTTTTTGAGCCTTTTCTAGTTTTGCTAAAGGGGTCACTCCCGGTGAAGGGATTGTCGGCCCTTTCCTCATCGAATAAGGTGCAGGATATATCATATATATCACTATGCAAAGCAGAAACTATAGAAGCAATCAAAAGACAAACCGAGTTTGTAGCATCTGCCAGTTATTGCTAAAGGAGTCACTCCAGGTGAAGGGATCTCGGTCCTTTCCTTATCGAATAAGGTGCTGGATGTTCTACAAGGAACACCGCTATGCAAAGCAAGAACTAGAGTTACTAGTTTTTATAAACAAGTTTCTACAACATCTTAGGTTTCTTTTAGTTCATTAATCTCATTAATGAAGTCCCATTTTAATTATGCTTCGCAAGCATCTCTTTTTGAAACGAAATCTGCAATATAACATATATCTCATATATATAATATAAACATTCGTCTCAGGCAGTAATATGATCTCATCACAGAACATTACAGCAGAAGAACATATATGAAATATTGGATATACTAGGACATCTGTGTTTTCAATACGAGCCTGTATAAAACACGGATTCCACGGTCGCGATGAATAGCCAAACCCACATCCCTAGACCCCTACGAGAGCGGCAAGTAACACTGCCAATTCCAGGGTTAGGAGACCCGGTCTCGACTCCTCGAGATGGTCTCCCACTGGACCCTAGAACCCGGTTACTTGTGCTCCCCGCCTTGGGTCTACCTAATGCGGAAAAGTAAATAATATACAACGGTGACATCTTCCGCTACATGGAAGTGCCCCAATAAAAGAATATTACATACAAATGAATTTTACATGAATGAAAAAGAAAAACTCTCATCTCACATAAAACCCCTGGCTATTCAGAACGCGACGATCCAATAGAACATATCACAGCAACACATAATATCTCATATCATCAACGTAAGCAAGTATGCGTATCCCGATTGTCGTTGATGTATAGCAACGAAGCCGGCGATACACCACATACTACGCTTACGGTCACAGAAAAGAAAGTGTAAAACTACAACAGTTGGAATCCGCAACCTCTTTAGACATTGCATGCCTAACCATATGAATTCCTTAGACATCGCATGCCTAACAATTATAAACCCCGCATTTTAGTCTCATTATCGAAAACTCTTTTCAATGTCAAGTCGGGCAATTCAACAAGATTCCCGACGTCCTGATCGAATGCTCGTCGCAAACTTTAGTAAACGGCCGCACCCCCGATGCCGTCGACGAAGTGCACTAAGGCGGAACACCGCTGCCGCGAGCACCCGAACGGATGCTTTCGGCGACGGGGTTCTCCTACAGTCACTTGGTCGGGGCTATGGGGCGTAGCTGTCTATTAAGTTTACCCGGCGAGTATCCGCGTACGCTACGTGATTGCGACGGAATTTTGATCACATCAAAATCCCGTGGCAACCGATCAATTGAGACTAAACTGCTATGTTTATAATATTCAAATTAGTTATCTCATAACTACCTGTGGATTCCAAATATTGTATCACATTCCAGATAAATAGACAATGTTAAACTTTCCGATCGAATCATCAAACACCCAAGATTTCCCCAATATATCTCAACACTTGAAATCAGTTTAAAAACATCCATCACATGCCACAGTACCAATGGTCCAGCCGTAGAAGGGTCAAGCCAACGCCTCACATGTGGCACACCGTACTGCCCCAAACCCTAAGGTTCAAAAGGCAGTTCAAGACGGTCACATAATCGAGTTAAGGTTTGTTGTCTTCTAGAGGGTCCACCGCGTTACTTGCACGACTTAGAACGTTCTTAAACACGAGAAAAAATCCAACTTTTGAAAAATTTTCCGACAGGGGAAAAAGTGAGTTATTGATATCCGTTCGAACTTTTTAACAGTTTCTAAAAATTATCCGGACAAAACTAAACGAAGTTAAATTATTCGATCGAAACATCGAGTCCCCAATACAACCCTTGAAAACTCAACACTTGAGTGGAATAAAAATATTCACAGAAAAAATTGCCAAGAAAGGACCTAAGAATAAATACAAGAAATTTCAGGGACTAACTCGAAATTTTGGCCGCGGAACCGCCGCAAAACCCAAGCTTTCGCCGCGGTTCCGCGGTCATTTTGGCGAATTAGAAGTCCGTACTTCACAGTAATTCTTAGTTTTTCCTGCTTGTTTTTCTGAGAATTTTTAATTCAGAAAAAACCACGTTTTTGAAAAAAGTCCAGAGAGGGGTTAAATCGGGGTTTCGGGTTTCGATCGGACTTTAAACTTCGTCTAGATTTCGCCTAAAGCTCTAGCTTGGCTCTGATACCACTGTAGGGTTGCTATGCACGCGCACAAGGGTCTACGAGGCATCAACCATGCCCGATTAAAAATTTAGCCGTGCCGAACAACCCGAATACGGATATTTAAACTAGAGATTAGGCGAAAACTAACATGTTAACAACTTTAACACTAAGTGAGAGGGATTACAACCTTTGTAGATCCGGTCCTTCACTTCATATGCTCCGTGTTGTGGTCCCTTCGCTGCAATCATCGGGTTCCGGACTCTTGAGAGGTTCCACGAAGAGAAAGATGCAACCTTTGCTTCCGATCTTCGATACTAAGATGATCTACCTTGAAGTTCCGTTAACACAAGCTAACACTCATGAAATGATGTGAACACCCTCATCTAAATGGCAAGGGAAGATGAGGATGATGAAGTAGGATTTTTGCTCTCTTTATTTATCTTTTTCTCACATATTTTCATCACAAATCAAAATCAAGAAAGCTTTTCCATGAAAAGAGAATGAAGAAGAAGATGAACAATAATAGAATTGTGATGAATAATAAAAGTTATCATAATCATTTATGCAACCATGGTTGTAGTAACCATTGTAGAGTGTTTACTAGGGTTAGGGTTTGGGTTAGGTCAAAGGGTGAGTCACAAAGAAATATCTATCATAATATCTTAACAAAGACAAAGTAAAGCTTCTAGAATCAACTAGAAGGTTTAACCCTAATCCAAACCCTAATCATGTTTAAACTCCTCTAAACATGTTGCATTAATAATTATAATATGTTACTATATTATATATCACATATACAATATTTATTGTAACAAAATAAAATAATACATTTAACATATATCGCATATATATCAATGTATTACCCGAGTGAGAAAAAGAATCTTTTAGTGAGCAAATATTAGTTAATGCAATTTAATATATCAAATATATTATTATACATTAAATTATCAAATCAACACTTGATCCGACAATCCGGCTATATCGCATATAACCGACTAATATTTATCCGTACCGATTCATCGAATCAACACTTGATCCGATGACCCGGCTGATATCAAATATCACGAGAATATAATACGGTATCACATATCGCATTATCCTCGGTCCCGCATATAACACATATGTGCTCCTACCCCGTTTTGCCTGAGCCAAGAAACCTCTGTGTAGGACTCTAAAGAATCGTCAATACGCCGGCAGTAGGTGATGATCATATCAAACACCCATAAGCTGCAAGCGGTCAGCTAAACGTAACAGCTACCCAGGTATTGAGCGCTCAGAAGATCAACAAGAAAGCCTATAACTTCTCCTGTGAATCCTGTTGGAGATAGTGCCCTCAGAGTCAATTATTGGATCACAGGCACGTGATTGCAATGATTGAGGGAGGACCTATCCCGGTAGGACAGTCTTACTCGAGATGATAGTATGCTATCTGGTTTATCTTTATCATCGTGTACTGTTTTAGGTGACCTGACATGTCGCTATTACACGTTGATAGAGCCCCTAGGATTCTTGCTTGACGACCAGCAGTATGATGGCGATCATATAAGTGGGAGCTGGGGTCTATAAGCACATCCTTAAAAGGTCCCTAGTCGTGGGAGTTTCGAGACTGGGCATCGATACTCCATTAGTAGACTAGTGTATACAGTCGAGACCCCGACGAGGGGCGGTGGCCGGTCTCACAAGCCACTGGTGTCAGTTGGTTCACCTAAGATGTATACAGGTGCTCATTGGGTTATGAGTACACCGGACAGGACTCGCCGGGAACCTGCTAGTTGGTCTTATACCAGACGTCAGATAGCAGTTCCCAGGTGACATGTGTACAGGTTAGTTCATCGACCTGAGATCGTCATTTGTCTCGTGTGAGTTCCCACTGTGCTTTGATTATTACCCTACCACGGCTCAAAGGAGTCGTGCAAACAGGTTTTAGTTGGGTACAGTCCCGAGCCACATGGAGGCAGTGAGCGGATCTGCAGGGGTTCGTCTCTCCCGGTATTGGGGGTGAGGTCGCGCTGTGTCTAGGAGAGCCATTACGCAAAGCCCTCGGCCGAGGCAGGAGATTTACTGGTAGGTATTCCAGTAGTATCTCAGGGCGTTCTGGGCTACGCTCCGACACGACTTGTACCGCTTTTGGGGGTCTGACTTTCACCAACCCCCTAGGCCCGCCATGCGATACTCATAGACGAACGGACCGGACTGTACGGATATTGTCACTGACAGGCTCAGTTGGGTGTTGGGGTGAGCTTCCTCATCGACGTCCCTTTTGGTCAATAGCTGGTGGCTCGTCACGTATTGGCTTATACCTCTGACGTGCTAGTGGTTAAATCCACAGCCATAGTATTGACGAGTCTTTAGAGTCCACCACACTTTCAGTTACTCAGCTTTCGGGCGAAACGCTGTAGAGGCCGTATGGAGATATGGCAGGGGTCCGATCAGATACGTGCGGTATTGCACGGATCAGGAATCGGACAGTTTTTGTACTAGTGGCCGTATAGTTATATGGCAGGGTTTGATCTGATACGTGCGGTATTGCACGGATCAGGATCGAACGGATTTTACTAGCCGGCTTTGGCTTAAGCCGGTCCTAGTCTAGTACAGTGTAGATTTTGTCTCATTGCATTTGTATCCGGTCGGAATACAGATGCGGGTGTGTATGCACAGTGTCGGGGTTTTCCTGTAATTTATTACGGGACCAGTTTTCTGGAGTTGCCAGTTTGCATTCCGTTCCGGCCGGTTTTCCTTTGTTCTTTCCCGGCCGGACTTTTCCGATGGAGGGGGTAATTTGCAGTTTTGCAAATTACATTTGTGGAGGGGTTTTCTTGCATTTAGTTTGATTATGATAGCTATCATCCATGCTTGCTTTATTGTGAAGTGAAAGGGTATGGGTTGAATAGTGGAGAAAGCATGGTTCATGCTTTCTTGTCTCTTGATGTGGTCACCTCTTGAATGCTCCTACACTCACCTCCCTTTGCCTTATGTTTCATTCCTCCACCATTCTCATACTTTTTGAGATGATAAGTTTTTTGATAAGAAGAAAAAGAAAGAGAGAAGAAGAAGAAGAGAGTTTTCCTTCTTGAGAGTTTCTTTCTTCTTGATCTCATTTCCATGCTAGAAAAATGCAAAGCACCATTTTTTCTAGTCTTGATTCCTCCATCATGGCAACCAACCCCTATGTGAGACTATGATTCTACACTACACTTCCTACAGCACATCTTGAGCATGTCGAGTGCCGGCTTCATGCTCGAGTTGCCTCGGTATTGAGGCGGGAGCCCGTAAAAGAAGAAGGCGATGTGGTGCCCTTTCCGGCGAGGAGGCGACGATGTGGAGGCAACACTTTCCGCGGGAGATCGGGACGATGACGAGAAGACGGAGGACTCGGATCACTCGGTATACTTCTCACCCTATCTCTTGATTGCTAGCGTAGGTTAATGGTTAAACGATCCGGGTTTTCTTTGTCCGCGGTAAGCGCCGGTTTCCGAGTAAGGGAAAAATTTTGATTCCGCAATTTGGCCTCGAGTAAGACGGCCGGGGCGCTGCCGTGGCGCAACATGGTATCAGAGCCACGCCATTAACCTAATGCTAGCTTCGTTTGATGTCTTTGCGTTTCCGATCGACCGGAAATTTCTAAAAACCGTATTTTTATTGCACATCAGTTTCTGTCGAAATTTTTGGAGTCTAAAAATTTTTCAGGTAGTCTCAGAATGATGTGCAGGGAGTTCTAAGAATACTGACAAAATTTGGTGAGACGATCTCTCCGTACGACCGCGGAAGGGCGGCCAAAACACCCTTTTGGCCGCGCTTCCGCCGCAGAAGTGTGGGGTCGTGTTATCATTTTTTTGCAGTGGGCTTATGGGCTAAATTAGGGTTTTGGAATATTAAATTGGCCCAGGTTTTCTGTGAGTGCTACAGTTTTGATTGGGGGCCCACTTGTTAATTTTTGGTCAATCGGAAAATTTTAAAACACATTTTCACAGTATTTACATTATATCTGCGACCGTGAATGTCACTCGATCGGTAAATCCGGTCTAACTGCTATAGTCGGTTAGACGGATTTGCGAACGTGACTTTCACGTTGATGTTCTATGTTTATGCTGTGTTGTTGCGGATCGGTCGTAGGGGGATAGCCTGGATGCAATGCTAGTACAGCTTTGTTGTATTATGTACATTTGATATTGCGGGGCGAGCGTCCGACATGTGGACTGCCGTCACTGCCTGTTTGTATTATTCTTTTGGGGCAACGACCTGGTTGCGGTCGATGTACCCGGTGTATGTATATTTACTATTCTGTACTAGGATTGCCCCCGCGGTGGGGTGCACGGATAGCCGGGTTCTGGAGGGCAATGAGCCCGCATCTCATGGCATTGGGACGGAGGGGGCTTCACTCCAGGATTGGCTGGCTATTCGCCGCACTCGTAGGGGGTACAGGTTGACCCAGGAGGGGTGCCCAAGTTACCGGATTCCGTGAAGTGCTGGGTGGTCCATTCACGGTGCTGAAGGGGGCTGCCTCGCTTCAGGTTTTGGCGGGTGACTTGCCGCGCCCGTAGGGGTCTAGGTTTTTCATTGCACAGGCTATCCACACGACCAGGGGAACGTCGGGTTTCAGCAGCGGCTCTGTGAAACCCGGGGCTTCCAGATATCTGTATTGTTTTGTGATGCTGTACATTTCTGTGATGTTGCATTTTATTCACGCCTTGAGCGCAATACTATATATTGGTATATATATTAGTAGATGTTGTATATGTTTTTCATCCGCGCTAGTCCAGTCCCCGCTCTGCCGTTAGTTAGCTAACCTAACGGGTGATGACGGGACCCAGTGGCGAATGCGGATGGCATATACGTACGTCAGTATATTTTCGTTCTTTGTGGTGTGATCAATTGATGGGAGTGCGTTGATTCGGATCAATGCAAGCTAAACAAACCTAATCTGATGTTGTTGGAACAATTTTCAAAAAGCTGTTATTGCAAGGACGTTCACTTTTGTTTTGCATCGTGGTATTCATTTGGAATATCCTGCTCCTCAGTCGACGAGGCAAGGGCCGAGATCCCTTCACCGGGAGTGACCCCTTGGACAGAAGTTTGCGTCAGGGCATTAACTTCATTATAGCCGATTACTTTTGCTTTGCATCGTGGTATTCAGTTGGAATATCCTGCACCTCATTCTACGGGGAAAGAGCCGAGATCCCTTCACCGGGAGTGACCTCTTTAGTAAAGGTTTTCGTCACTATATTTTTATAAAAGGCTATGCAGTTCCTTCAACGATATCAATTTCATTACGTTAAAGGTTTTTCGCCAAAAACCAGCCGTAGCCCTCCGTCATTTCCTACAGGTATTATTTGGTATTCGTGCTGCGTTTGTTGACCTAGTCAAGACGTAGTGTTCGGTAGCTAAGTGGTACTTGTTTGTTGCATAAGTGGGATTGGTTGAGACAGTCGTGCGGCCTTGTTGACCAAGTCAAGGGCACGTACGGGTGGGTTTAATGCAATCCAGAAAAATGACGGGTTGAACTTGACTGGCGGTTTATGGTTTGTTGACCTAGTCAAGGTCATAAACCGCTTGGGGTAAAAATCACATCGGGAGTTTCAAAAGAACTGAAACTTGCCAGACATGCGCATACCTTCTGGAGTGTGGTGACTTGAGTGGATTCCGTCAAGTTATCATGCGATGATAGTTGGATCCCGATTCCTACTGATGAGTTGGTTTACTCCTCGGGTGATCCCGACTAATTCTTCTTTCAGGTTTGGAGGAGAATTTGAGCTACAGTGGGAGGTTTCCAGATTAGACAAAGTGATAACCATTCTGATCTAGGTTAGAGTGCACGCTGAGTGTTTCTTTTCTCTCTCTCTTTGGCAGCGACCTTTGACCCGACCCTAAGACTTTGACTCAGTGACCAAGTTGACCGAACCTTCTTAACACTGGCTTTTGGATTGTCAGAGTTGCAGACCTCATTGCCACTCCTACTTTTACCCTTTTCTCCAGGACACCCCGTATTACTACGAACGTCCACTTCCATTGGACAAAACCATCGTATGGTAAGATACGAACTCGAAGGACTTCGAGGATGGTTTCTGGTTCTGGAGAAAACGAATAGGATTATTCAGTTGTCTTTTCTTTTCACCTTCTCTCAGGTTGCGAGTACTCCTTGGTTTAGGAGTAGTACACCTATTACGCAAATTGGATAGTCTTCTTCCAAACCATAGGCTGGTGCCGACCGGTAGGGAATGAAGAAAACCAGTTAGCCTAAAACGGTGTACAGAAGGTATTAAGTTAAGACAAAGCAAGGGATTAGTAGGAGGGCAAAGTAAATTGCGACTGATATTCACGACCAAACCAAGTATTTCTTCGCCAATCCTAAATCACCTTTGTATTTCTCCAAGACACTCCGTATCACTACGAAGATCCCATTTTATTGGATAATCCATCGTATGGTTATATACGAACTCGAAAGGAACTTGTTCCAGTTCGGGGATGGATCCTGGTTCAGGAGAAATAGGAATAAAGTACATTCAGGTGTCTTTTATCTTCACCTTCTCTCGCATTGCGAGTGATCCTAGGATTAGGACAGTACACCCTTTATGCTTATTGGATAGTCTTCTTCCAAACCATAGGCTGGTGCCGAACGGTAGGGAAGGAAGAAAACCAATTGGCCTAAAGGGGTGTGCAGAAGGTAATGACTAAAGACATATAAAGGGATTTGGAGAGGTGGCAAAGAATTATGCGGTTATAGTTGTGAATCTGGATAATGGTAGAGGCATTACTAGGAATACCAGGATTCCCCACAGAAACATTTCAATGTTTCAGTTTCACTGTGTAATGTTAAAAGAAAACTGATTTCCCGATTAGACACTTACTCCAGGGTATGTATTTACCAGGTATGATTCTCACATCTGTATGGTTTTACAGATGATGAGTGGGAGTAAGTTATTGGGAATTGGGTGATCATCCTCATTATATCGGGATTCGTTGTAATCGGTGATATTTGAGGAGATCACCTGGGCTATTTGCCGGTCGGCAGATATTTGGTTATGAATATCCGCTGTTGTGCACCAATTTCAAATTCATATATCTGTACGTCTATTTTCATAGAGTGAGATATACCTTTTGATATTATGTCCATGACATTTACCTATATCAGTGGATGGTTAGGTAAGGAGCATTAAACAGCGGTGTAATTCTTCTTAACCACAAGTACAGTTTTCAACCTACGACACACAGTGAAAGAGTTGTTAGACTCAGCGGACTTATACAGAGTATTGTATGTTGTCCAGTGTCCATCAGGACAGAGGGGTTGGTCCTCATACTATATTCTGTTTACTTTTAACTTCTCTAGTTCTTAGACATGTGTTTCGTAGGAACACAGGGTCTGAGTTTTGAGGAGTTATAGGTATTTGAATAGAGTAGAGAACCAGGTGTAGCAAGTATCGGGATTCTTCAAAGTGATCGAAGATGTAGATACTTATGTATGGTATTCAGTTGATAGTAATGATAATGAGAACTTGCTTCTTTTTCAGGTTACTCATAATTGGAAGCATTCCTAAGTTGAGTAACGCTGATCGGCCTCCTTCCATTTAGTTGACATGCACTGGAGACAGCTGCATGATTTGAATCTGGTTCAATTAAATCAGTGCCTCTGGTTCTATATTGGATATAGAACAGTTCATATCTTAACGATGTTAAGGTACGGGGAGTTGTCCGGCTTATGCTTAAAACCAGACTCCGGATAACTCAAGGCACGTTTCTGTAATGGCTGTTTGTGGGGTGACCCAGGCTATGACGAGGGTTGACTTTCTACCATCTGGCAGATCAATAGAAATATTGTTCTAGACTCGCCACAGTTTTATTAAAAATGGATTTTTCAAAAACAGCAGTGGGAGTATGGTAGAACTGGAAGTGATTCCAGAACCGCAAACGATTACTGAAGATTTAATAAGGTACCTAAAGATTCAATCTGATTTGACATTCCATTGGCCACTCCGCAGATAAGGTGGGTAACTTCAGGCACCCGAGAGGTACTCCGGTAGCCTCAAGGACGGTGACAGGGAAGTTCTTGTTTACCCACACTTGCCATTGTTGTTGTTCCAGGCTGCGAGACCCGGCAGGAGGAGGAGTATAGCGTCGTTCTAAACTAGCTTTAGAAGTGCACGTCTATATGACTCTAGCAGAGGGTTGTCGTAGTCAGTGGGAGCAGCGGAAGCATTGGTGGACTTCATGCTTATGTCTATTTATAGACAAAAGCAGATATAGCGGAGTTAGATCATCTGTTTCTGATGTGACAGTCATGGGTTTGACGTCATCAGAATAGGGGATGGATCTGTTGAGAAGGTAGTAGGAAGTGATATTCCTATACTACGATCGGTTATACTTTGGTCGTCACACAGTGTTTTCTCCATATGGGACTTGGATATTATATCAGACATACTGGTTACTAGACCTATGGTTTTAGATCTAGATTTGGGTGTTTTCCCAATCAGGGTACCTTGACAGCATTCTATGAGTATTTAGAATGGACGACTCCTGGCACGGTAGTATACCTGCAGGTAATGGAGTCACCCTCTCTAAAGGTGTCTTACAGACTAAAGGGGAGAGGATGTGCATGATTGACAGATCACTTGCTTAGGCAATTGAGTCAATCATGATATGTCAAGTATCACACCAGATGTTGTTCTTGCACTAGATGCAATAAGTTGATATTGATCCAAACCTGGAAAAACAGTCGGAAGCAGTTTTAGAACATAAGTGAATGTTCTAGGAATATGATAACGGCTGCCTCCTTTAGGAGACGGTTATCACTCCAGGCTTCCAAGGTGACATGGACGACAAGGAGGTTGTCAGAGTTATAGTTCTCCCTCTGACGAGGGGCGGTATTTTGGACAGGTGGTCCAAGGCAATACTGAGGGAGGCATGGCGCGGGATACTGATTAGTTTCAGTTGACGATACAGTCTAAGAAGTTTGGATTTGGAGTTCATTTATGAGCTAGGTCCCATCAGACATCCAGGCATTCTAAGACAGGTATTGCTCATTTCGGGAGATGGCTTTCTCCTCGAACTTGAGATATAGAGAGACATAGAAAGAAACATCACAGCGGATCCACTCACTGAGGCTATTCCTCGAACGCAATAGTTTCGCAAACGAGCTTTGTGAGACTGACTAGTAGAGGAGTTGGGTGTTCGGTATCACATGGGCTGTGAGTATGCGGCATCGCAATAATTAGCCTTGAGTGCAAGTGGGAGATTGTTGGAGATAGTGCCCTCAGAGTCAATTATTGGATCACAGGCACGTGATTGCAATGATTGAGGGAGGACCTATCCCGGTAGGACAGTCTTACTCAAGATGATAGTATGCTATCTGGTTTATCTTTATCATCGTGTACTGTTTTAGGTGACCTGACATGTCGCTATTACACGTTGATAGAGCCCCTAGGATTCTTGCTTGACGACCAGCAGTATGATGGCGATCATATAAGTGGGAGCTGGGGTCTATAAGCACATCCTTAAAAGGTCCCTAGTCGTGGGAGTTTCGAGACTGGGCATCGATACTCCATTAGTAGACTAGTGTATACAGTCGAGACCCCGACGAGGGGCGGTGGCCGGTCTCACAAGCCACTGGTGTCAGTTGGTTCACCTAAGATGTATACAGGTGCTCATTGGGTTATGAGTACACCGGACAGGACTCGCCGGGAACCTGCTAGTTGGTCTTATACCAGACGTCAGATAGCAGTTCCCAGGTGACATGTGTACAGGTTAGTTCATCGACCTGAGATCGTCATTTGTCTCGTGTGAGTTCCCACTGTGCTTTGATTACTACCCTACCACGGCTCAAAGGAGTCGTGCAAACAGGTTTTAGTTGGGTACAGTCCCGAGCCACATGGAGGCAGTGAGCGGATCTGCAGGGGTTCGTCTCTCCCGGTATTGGGGGTGAGGTCGCGCTGTGTCTAGGAGAGCCATTACGCAAAGCCCTCGGCCGAGGCAGGAGATTTACTGGTAGGTATTCCAGTAGTATCTCAGGGCGTTCTGGGCTACGCTCCGACACGACTTGTACCGCTTTTGGGGGTCTGACTTTCACCAACCCCCTAGGCCCGCCATGCGATACTCATAGACGAACGGACTGGACTGTACGGATATTGTCACTGACAGGCTCAGTTGGGTGTTGGGGTGAGCTTCCTCATCGACGTCCCTTTTGGTCAATAGCTGGTGGCTCGTCACGTATTGGCTTATACCTCTGACGTGCTAGTGGTTAAATCCACAGCCATAGTATTGACGAGTCTTTAGAGTCCACCACACTTTCAGTTACTCAGCTTTCGGGCGAAACGCTGTAGAGGCCGTATGGAGATATGGCAGGGTCCGATCAGATACGTGCGGTATTGCACGGATCAGGATCGGACAGTTTTGTACTAGTGGCCGTATAGTTATATGGCAGGGTTTGATCTGATACGTGCGGTATTGCACGGATCAGGATCGAACGGATTTTACTAGCCGGCTTTGGCTTAAGCCGGTCCTAGTCTAGTACAGTGTAGATTTTGTCTCATTGCATTTGTATCCGGTCGGAATACAGATGCGGGTGTGTATGCACAGTGTCGGGGTTTTCCTGTAATTTATTACGGGACCAGTTTTCTGGAGTTGCCAGTTTGCATTCCGTTCCGGCCGGTTTTCCTTTGTTCTTTCCCGGCCGGACTTTTCCGATGGAGGGGGTAATTTGCAGTTTTGCAAATTACATTTGTGGAGGGGTTTTCTTGCATTTAGTTTGATTATGATAGCTATCATCCATGCTTGCTTTATTGTGAAGTGAAAGGGTATGGGTTGAATAGTGGAGAAAGCATGGTTCATGCTTTCTTGTCTCTTGATGTGGTCACCTCTTGAATGCTCCTACACTCACCTCCCTTTGCCTTATGTTTCATTCCTCCACCATTCTCATACTTTTTGAGATGATAAGTTTTTTGATAAGAAGAAAAAGAAAGAGAGAAGAAGAAGAAGAGAGTTTTCCTTCTTGAGAGTTTCTTTCTTCTTGATCTCATTTCCATGCTAGAAAAATGCAAGCACCATTTTTCTAGTCTTGATTCCTCCATCATGGCAACCAACCCCTATGTGAGACTATGATTCTACACTACACTTCCTACAGCACATCTTGAGCATGTCGAGTTGCCGGCTTCATGCTCGAGTTGCCTCGGTATTGAGGCGGGAGCCCGTAAAAGAAGAAGGCGATGTGGTGCCCTTTCCGGCGAGGAGACGACGATGTGGAGGCAACACTTTCCGCGGGAGATCGGGACGATGACGAGAAGACCGGAGGACTCGGATCACTCGGTATACTTCTCACCCTATCTCTTGATTGCTAGCGTAGGTTAATGGTTAACGATCCGGGTTTTCTTTGTCCGCGGTAGCGCCGGTTTCCGAGTAAGGAAAAATTTTGATTCCGCAATTTGGCCTCGAGTAAGACGGCCGGGGCGCTGCCGTGGCGCAACAAATCCAAACAGTAACACTCCCGTACAGTCCGGTCTCGTCGTCTGATATGTCGCATATCTCGCCTAGGGGTGGTAAACGTCAGACCCCAGTAGCTCGATAAGTCGTGTCGATATGAGGTCTATAACAGTTCAAGAAACTACTGATAACACTTACCGGTAAATCTCAGCAACCCTGGCCTGGGATTTCCGGTTATATCCAATCGAACACAGCACAACATCAACTCCCTATACCGGGAGAGACGAATCCCCTCCTATCGCTCATTGCCTCCATGTGATTCGGGACTGTACCCAAAAGCCACCTTTTTGCACGCCCTCTTGGATGTGGTATGATGGAAATCAAAGCACAGTGGGAATCACATAAGACTCTATGACGATCTCGGGTCAACAGACTACTCTGTACCAGTGTCACCGGAGAACTGCCATCTGACGTGAGGTATAATACCATCTGGGAGTTCTCGGCGAGTCCGTCCAGTGTACCCAGTCTCCACTGAGCACCCGTACACCATCCTTGATGTCAAACACCGATGGATATGGGATCATCCATCGCCCATCATATGGGTCAAGATGCGTATACGCTAGTCTACTCTGGTGTATCGATGCCCTGTCTCGATACACCCTCGACTAGGAACAGTTATAGGATGTACTCATCGACTACCGTGGCCCCACTAGTATGATCTCATTATAATCCCAGTAGTCGAGTACATATTCTAAGGGCTTTATCAACATGTAACATAGAGACAATCAGAGTACATGTTAAGACAAAGTACAACCAGATAGCATACTATCATGTCGAGCAAGAAAGTCCTCCCTATATATGTCCAAGCATCCATTACAATATACATCGTATGTACAGTAATGGCCTCTAGGGCATACATATAACTAACAATAAACCCCCATCACAGAGGGGTCAAGTAAGTCTTTTCACCACAGTTAGCCGTTACTCTGCTCGGATCTCGTACTAACTTGATCGTCGGAGGGTCCTAGGTGGTACCAAACCACCCCGGGACATTTTCGCAGGTACTTGGCTTGACTCCTTAAAACCACCAATCTCCTAAAAACCCATTGAGACCCACATGCAATAGGAGATCACCTCCAAGATCCACCGGTAGATCGACGGAAGACAACATCTGACGAAAACCCGAAAAGGACCTCCATCAGTTGGCTCAGTCCGTGGGAAACTAAACTCCACGAAAACAAAGTTAGCCTTCCGATCTCCATCCACATGGTAAGCGATCACCATGAAGATCCAGATACCAGCCACTGCCTCTCCTTCACCGGAGGCGCGGATGAACCTCCTCCGGCGGCCGTCATCAACGCCCTCGCCAGCTAAATAGATCGGCTATAGTCCCTAGTGGAGGCGCTCGTTCGCGTCCAAACGGCCAGGCCAGGGCCCCAGATCGCCGCTCCTCCGCCTCCAGAAGGCTCTGACCTCGTCGGCACGGCTGACCATCGGCAGGCTACGACCCTTGGCCATAAATCTCACGGGCCGGTACTCCCTGAGGCCCGCTGGGCGCCCCACAGCTCCACACAAAGATCCGCCGCCAGAGTGCCTCGCCTCGAGCCTCCTCGCGACCCTTACCCCCCTGAGGAAATGTTGGTCACCTCGCCTGTCCACAGGTATGATCGACACCCCTTCCCTCGACGGGGTCGCACAGAAGGGGCTCGCCATGACGGCTCGAGGGCCGCCTCGCCCGGAGATATAAGGAACCTCATCGAGAGGAACTGGGGCTGCGCCCAGACGCAGATCTCCCACAGCAAAGGCCAGGGATTACAAGACGCCGAATCCTCGGGGTACTACGACCAACTCGACGCCCTCGAAAAGAAGATCGAGGGCATGTGCCGGGAAGGTCACCTCTCGGGTGACGGGGCTAAGTACGCCGCTGACTCGCTCACCAAGCCGTTTACTGAGGGACTGCTCGCTGTCCACGTCTCCTCGCGCAACAATCCCCCGAAGGTCTCTCTGTTCGACAGGAAAACCGACCCGAAAGACCATTTGGATGCTTTAACCGCAGGGATGAGCTTCCAGGACCATTCCGATGCCGCCCAGTGCAGGGCTTTCCCAGCCACCCTCATCTGCTCTGGTCGGGACTGGTTTCGAGGACTCGAGCCTCGCTCAATCTCGACCTTTAACGAGCTGGCTACTCAGTTCCTTGGCCACTTCGTTGGGAACCATCGGCAGAAGCGCACGGTCGACTACCTCTTCACAATTAAGAGCGGGGACAAGGAGACGTTCAAAGCTTACATCACCCGCTTCTACAACGCCCTCCTCGAGGTCCCCGAGCACCAGGACGAGACCGTCATCACGGCGCTCAGATCTGATCTTAGGCACAAGGAGTGGTTGCACTCCTTTACGTTGGCTCAGCCTAAGACCATGGTTGAGGCCATGGAGTAGACATAGCGCGAGGTTCAGCTGGAGTCCAAGGTGAACGCGAACATCCCTCGAGCATACCGGTTCGAACAGAAGAAGAGGGCTCGGGAAGAAAGACCGGAGAGTCAGCAACCCTATCTCCCGAAGTTCCAGGAGTACACCCCACTCAAAGTCTCCCTCGCAGTGTTACTAGAGGAGGCCCAGGGCGAGGGGTTCTTCAAGTTCCCTCCAATCCCGCGTCAGGCCTCGAAGCGAACCCGGGGCCCTTACTGCGCCTTCAACCGGATGCTAGGCCATGCCATGGAGGATTCTAAGCAACTCCGGGACTACATCGAGGAGCTCATCCGATCGGGGCACTTCGCCGCCTACTTAAGGGACAAACGGCAGGCCGACCGTGAGAAGGAGCAGCGTCCCCCTCCCGCCGAGCTGACCATCGGCCAGATCATTCTCATTTCGACAGATGACCAGTCCGGCGCTCAGGGAGCCCCATACCCAGTGCCGAGCACGGAGACCAACAAGCTTCCGGGGAGCTCGGGCCCGCTAATAAGGTCATCTATTAGCATGTACTTTTCTTTTAGGGCAATGTAAACTCTTCCTAGGGTCTGTTGTTAATTTAATAAAGATCAATGGAAAATTACGAAAAAGAAGAAAATGACTCATTTATTCAAAAAGGTATTATGGGCTCCTTAGCCATACATACAAAAAGAAGAAGAAAACTACAGCAGCGGGGGAAGGGGGTGTAGAGAGCACTGCTCATGGTACTCAGTAAAGATCTCCGCCAGCCGAGGCCTCGCGAGATCCAACCTCATCCCTCGATTGCCCCCGCGCGCGCTCTGGCCGAATCGAAACGATGCGACCCTGGCGCTTTGCCTCCTTACACATTCAATGCGCATGCTACGCGCACGTTCACCACGATTGTTCCTGTTCCCCATACCTGCAACTGGATGGTCGGGCGAAACCTCATGAAGAATCAGCCGAGCAGCAACCCTGCTCGGTTACCCCTGGCCGGTGGCTTCACCACTCGCAACACCAGGGATCAAAGCCCTCGTCAAGAAGCAACTGCGCAGGTTCACTGCCCGGTTATCCTTAGTAGGCCTCCTACGGCCCCTCCAATGCTAAGGATCAAAGTCCTCCGTAGAGGCAGCCGAGCGGCTTCCCTGCTCGGCTATCCCTGGCCGGTAGCTTCCCTACTTGCAATGTCAGGGATCAAAGCCCTCGCCAAGAGGCAACCGCGCAGCTTCACTGCTCGGTCATCCTTTGTGGGCTTCTTACATCCCATCCAAAGCTAAGGATCGAAGTCCTTCGTAGAGGAAGCCGAGCGGCTTCCCTGCTTGGCTATCCCTAGCCGGTAGCTTCCCTACTTGCAACGCCAGGGGTCGAAGCCCTTGCCAAGAGGCAACCGCGCAGCTTCACTGCCCGGATATCCTTAGCAGGTCTCATATGGATCCTCCAACGCTAAGGATCCAAGTCCTCCTCAGAGGCAGCTCAGCAGCTACCCTGCTCGGCTATCCCCGGCTGGTAGCTTCCTACCACGACCGACAGGGATCAAAAGCCCTCCCAGAGGCAGTCAATTCCATCCCTCGCTCGGCTATCCTTCAGGACAAAAGCCCACGCCAAGAGGCACCGTGCAGTAACCCTGCCCGGCCAAGGGTCCTTGGTAGGCTTCTTACAGCCCCTCCCGTGCTTAGGACCAAAGTCCTCCCAGAGGCAGTCGAGCCCAACCTTTGTTCTGCTATCCCCGGCTGGTAGCTTCCTACCAGAACCGACAGTGATCAAAGTCCTCGCCAAGAGGCACCGGGCAGTAACCCTGCTCGGTCCATGTCCTGAAGGATCAAAGCCCTCGCAAGAGGTAACCGAGAGGCTACCCTACTCGGTCATCTCCAGCTGGTAGCTCCCTACTCATGACGCCAGGGATCAAAGCCCTCGCAAGAGGCATCCGACCGGCTACCCTGCTCGGTCATCCTAGGCTGGTAGTTGCCTACCCACGATGCCAGAGATCAAAGCCCTCGCCAAGAGGCAACTGCGCAGCTTCACTGCCCGGTCATCCTTAGTGGGCTTCTTACAGCCCCTCCAAATCTAAGCATCAAAGTCCTCCGTAGAGGCAGCCGAGCGGCTTCCCTGCTCGGCTATCCCTGGCCGGTAGCTTCCCTACTCGCAGCGCCAGGGGTCAAAGCTCTCACCGAGAGGCAACCGCGCGGCTTCACTTCCCGGTTATCCTTAGCTGTCCTCCTACGGCCCCTTCAACGCTAAGGATCTAAGTCCTCTTTAGAGGCAGCTCAGCAGCTACCCTGCTCTGCTATCCCCGGCTGGTAGCTTCCTACCATGACCGATAGTGACAAAAGCCCTCGCCAAGAGGCACCGGGCGGTAACCCTGCCCGGCCAAGGGTCCTTGGTAGGATTCTTACAGCCCCCCCGCGCTAAGGACCAAAGTCCTCCCAGAGGCAGTCGAGCCCGACCCTCGCTCGGCCATTACCAGCTGGTGGTCGTTGCTCGCAACGCCAGAAATCAAAGGCCCTCGCCAAGGGGCAACTGAGCAGCTTCCCGGCCCGTTCATACCAAATAGACGCTGCAGGCTTGTAGACCTCATAGCGAGGCCTCTGAGCCCACTCATGCTCGGCACAAATATGGCGGACATCTCTCTGCCCATCACATGCAGAGGACCCGAGGCCCCAATAAGGGGCACCAGGTCTATCCAAGTCTGAGCGATCCTCCCTCGACTTCGGGGCCATGTAGATGCCTCCTTCTCAGCAGCGCTTGGCACGCTTGGAAAGTGATCGAAATCAACTTGACGAACGGTCGCTAGACAGATAGCCAACCTGACAGGGAAGCCCAACAGTGCAAGCAGAGATATTTTATGAGCATTCTTCATAAACAGAAGATAAAGTGCAAACCGATGAGACCAAAAAAAAGTTTTGTTACCAAAAGCAAAGTCTTTACAAAGGGTATTTTTGGCTCCCCAGCCTTATAGACTGCCCGAAGGCTTACAAAAATCCCAGAAGCGACAAATAAAAGGAGGAAGAAGACATGGGCTTTAGACTTCAGGGCCAGGCGCGACCTCGGGGTCCTCGACATCCACCACGAGACGAGCAGGGTCTTCGGCCACCTCCTCATCAAGAATCTCTTCCCCCTGCTCATTGGCGTCCGCGAGGGGGTATTCGGCCCGGAGCTCTTCGTCGGCGAATTCTGGCATCCGGGCCTTAATGGGGTCGAGGGCCTCGTGCCAGCTGCGGGTTGTGGCCACGGCTAGGTCATCATAGATGTCCTTCTACTTCTTGTAGCCCTCCATCGCATTCGCCGCCGAGAGGTTGGCCAACTTCGTCGCTCTCAGGTCGGCCGACTTCGCTGCCTCGGCCGCCGCCGCCAGCTCCTTTCGGAGGGACCTCACCGTCTTCTTCAGGTTGGCGGCGAGCACCTGAGTGTCCTCATGCTTGACCTCGGCAGCCACGGTGGCCTCGCGGTACCGAGCGACCTCCCATTTCTCGGCCTCCACCTCGCCTTCCACGGCGGCAACCCTCGCCATCACCGCCTCCAGCTCCCGCTTGGAGCTCTCTTCCAGTGAGGCAAGCTGGACCGAAGCCTTCATCGCCGGGGCTATCACCTCGGCCTCCATGCGCAAGGCAAGGGCAACGTGCTGGAGAACCTGAAAAATTGGAAAGAGATCAGAAAGACGAAGGAGGCACCGAATCCCGCAAAAAACCAAACACTTACCTGCATGGACTCCTGGGCGATGGACGCCATCTGGGCCCTGAAGGTCCCCCCGGGGACCCTACCCCCCACCGATTTCTCTATTTCATACAGCAGGCTATCCGCGACGGATAGTTCCGAGGGCACCGCGAACTTGAGGCCCCCCTCCTCCACTATGATCGGTGAGGACGGGCCTCGGGAAGACCTTCGGGAACCCCTCATGAGCAGCTCCGAGGGAGAGCCGATCTCTTCCTCCGAGACCGGGTCCTCCAGAATCCGAGCCCGCTTCCTGTCCGACACTCTGCTAGGCCCCGGGGAAGGATCCACCCCCGAACGCTCATGGGACACGATCACGGAGGAGGAGCCGGGGCGGGCTTCGAGCGGGAAGAGCTGGCGCCTCCAGCCTTCGTGACCCTCCTCGGCTGGCGCATGGAGTCTTAGAGCTCGTTCATGTTCATGGGTCCTGCACAAAACCAAATGCGAAGAAGTCAGCGACACATGCAATATAAAAGCCAAAAAGCAAGCCTAACTTACCGACGAACTCAACGGGGCTGAGCCCGGCCCAACTCAGGACCCTCTCAGACATCAACACGTCGAATTGGGGAATGGGCTCCTACGACGCCACTCTCACCGCGGCGGGATCATTGGACTGGTTCCCCGGCAAGCATTTTTCCCTCGACCACTTGGTAGGCACGGGCCAGTCCTCGCCTTCGGGAAGGGAAACGAAGAAGAACTTCTTCTTCTAGTCGTGAATGGAAGAAGGCAGGGCCACAACCCCTGTCCCGGCGGCGACCCCCTGTCGCTTTTTAAAAGAGAGATAGACCCACCTCGGGTCGCCCGCTCGACCCCCAGGATGATTTTTGAAAATGAGGGAAGAATCAAGGAGGGAGAGGCTGAAGGGAACCGCCTGTAGCTTTAGGCAGATCAGGAACCCGAGGAGAATCCTCCATGAGTTTGGCACTAACTAGCCAGGGGCTACCCCGAAGAAGTTCAGCGCTTCGACGACCTTGGAAGAGAAGGGCAGGCGTATTCCATCCCAAAAAGCTTCCAAGTACAGGACGATCTCCCTACCCCGTACTTGGTCTGCCCTCTCTCCCTCCTTGGCCAGACAAAGCGTATAACGTGAGGGGATGTGGAAGCGAGTCCGGGTATTAGCGAGCTCGTCCTCATGCTTCACCCAACATGACGCGCCGGGGGCAGCGTCTACCGCCTCCTCCCTGGGGGCTGCCCCCGCTGCATGATCCCGGGAAGAGGATCCGACCCCTGCTCCCCAGGAAGACTCAGGCTCAACTAGAGGCTCCCTAGAACATACTCTTACGACATCTATAGATTCCATGAAAGAAGACATCTAACCTGGAGAAGAGGGATCCTTGGGAAACGAAAGCAAAAGAAAGAAGACGAGCGCCGAGCAACCAGGGCTTATAGTGAGGAAATATGAAGGAGTAGGGACCCAGGAGTGGGCCCCACCCATATTTGTCTCCGCAATCGCCCTCATCCAAGGGCGCCCTTCATCTCCCACCAAAACACCTCCTCGCGTCCAACGGCTTCGATTGCTCCACTTGTCTTTCCCATACTGGACCGCACCCCATCAGATGTCGCAGGTCTGCACACGTCGCGTCTGCCAACCGACACTTGATGCGTGGACCGTCGCTTCAGTGGAAGGATGCATGAACCGGTGCACCTTCCTTAAATGCAGAGATCTCGCCCTGATTCGCTGGCAGAAAAGACAGCCGACAGCCCGGGGACGCGTCCCGACGAAACCTTAAGAGGGAGCTCACCGCGGGCGGCCCGGCAGTCCAGTCCTGACCCGACCCGCTAGCTGGTTGGGACAAGAGTGGGGGGCTAATGTGTAGGGTTTCTTTAGCACCTCACCTAGGGTTTTGCAAGCATCACACATGCCATATTAAAATTTTCTGAGGTGTTAAATAAACTATCCTAGGAATCGAACTAGAATGATTACGGTAACAAGTTCTAGTATCATATACTAGCTAGTGTCTAACACTAAGTGGGGAGAGATACAACCTTTGTAGACCTCCTTTGCAACTCCTTTGATCTCCTAGATGTTGAACCGGCTAGCTCGAGTTTCTTCCACATCCACGATGATCCACCCGGAGTAACTTTGCTCAAAGCTCCTTGCTCCTCTTGATCACAATGAAGAAGAAGCAAACAAACTACACCAATGGGCTAGACAAGTGTAGTATGATGATATGGTTGTGTTCTCACATAAAACCCTTTCTTTCTTTTACCCTCACTCACTTAGAAATCTTTAGAGAGAGCTAGAGAGAGGAAGAAGAGGATGGTAACCTTGAGCTCATTTCTTTTGGATGAAAGATAATGATCAAAAATAATGAGAAAAGATAAATATGAAGGATATATATCTCATCTCAAACCATGGTTAATAAATATCTAGATATTTTAGAATGAGGAAAAATAACAAGAGAAATGAAACCATGGTTCCAAACTAGGTCAAGTAAAGAACAGTCAACCATGCTTTAATATCAATTTTCTTTTTCTCATTCTAATATATAAATTTATTTACTTTCTATGTGAGTCTTATATTGCTATCTTTCTTGTATCATCAACCATGATACAAATGCATGTATGTATGTGTGTAAGCATATCAACATGTACATATACATCCAAGCATCCATCATAAAGAAAAGATTTATTTAAATGAGATAAAAGTCAATATTAAATCAACACTTGATTTAATAAACCGATCATATCTCATACGACCCAACCAATAGTAAACACCCGATTAAAACACGGCATTATATACACGTATTTAATCGAGCTCCCGCACATATCTCATATGTACACCACATCGTTTCGCCTGAGCTAGGAAACTCCTGTGTGGGACTCTAAGACTCGTCAATACACCGGCAGTAGGTGATGATCATATCAAACACCTACAAGCCGCAAGTGGTCAGCTAAACGTAACGGCCACTCGGGTATTGAGCGATCAGAAGAAGAAAAAGTGAACCTTTCAAAACTCCCGTCGAGCTAACTGGCAACACATACCGTACAGTCCAGTCTCTTCGTCAAATATGCTGCATATCGAGTCTAGGGATGGTAAAGTCTACCCCAATAACTCAATAAGTCATGCCGGTATATGGTCTACAACAGATCGAGAAACTACTGATAACACTTATCAGTAATATCTCAGCAGCCCTGGCCAGGGACTTCCTGTTATAGCCAATCGTGCATAGAGCAACATCAACCCCTAATACCGGGAGAGACGAAACCCCTCCTATCGCTCATCGCCTCCATGTGCCTCGGGACTGTACCCAAAATCCACCTGTTTGTATGACTCAGTAGAGCCGTAGTAGGGTGGAGATCAAAGTACAGTGGGAGGACACACAAGACTCTATGACGATCTCGGGTCTACAGACTAACCTGTACCAGTGTCACCTGAGAACTGCTTTCCGATGTATGATATAATACCACATAGGAGTTCTCGGCGAGTCCGTTCTGTGTACCCAGTCTCACTGAGCACCCATATATAATCTTTGGTGTCACCACACCAGATGGATATGGGATCATCCATCGCCCAACATATGGAACAAGAATGGTATACGCTAGTCTACTCTGGAATATCGATACCCTGTCTCGATATGCCTACGACCAGGAACATTTCATGGATATGCTTATAAACTACTGGTGTCCTACTAGTATGATCCACATCATAATCCCAGTAGTCAAGCAAATATCCTAAGGGCTTTATCAACATGTATCAAATGAGTAAAAGCATGATCAAGTAAATATATGATAAAGAGCAACAAGATAGCATTCTATCATGTCGAGCACGACTGTCCTCTGAATATATATATATATATATATATATACACACACACACACATACATACATACATACATACATACATCAGTACATACACTATCGTATAATGGCCTCTTGGGCATACATATATCCAACAATCTCCCACTTGCACTAAGGCCAATTATTGGCGTATCTCATACCCAATATCTCAAAAAGTCGCTCATGCTGCGGCTAAGGGAGGGCCTTGGTGAATGGATCCGCAGTGTTGTCCTTTGTATCTACTCTTTTAATCTCGATCTCGTGGCGATCAACTATCTCCTGGATCAAATGATATCGCCTCAGGATGTGTCTGGACTTCTGATGGGACCTAGGATCCTTGGCCAGCGCCATAGCCCCATTATTGTCATAATACAAAGGTATTGGATCAATAATGGTTGGAACTACTCCTAGCTCCGAGATGAACTTCCTCATCCAGACGGCTTCTTTGGCAGCATCATTTGCAGCAATGTACCCAACTTCCATTGTTGAGTCTGCAACAGTATCCTGTTTAGAACTCTTCTAACTCACCGTCCCTCTATTGAGGGTAAGTGCAAACCCTGAGATAGACTTGCTGTCATCCTTATCACTTTGGAAGCTCGAATCGGTAAAGGCCTCCATCTGGAGATCCCCGTTACCATACACCAAGAACAATTCTTTAGTCCTTCGCAAGTACTTAAGAATGTTCTTCACAGCAATCCAGTGATTCTCCCCTGTGTTTGACTGATACCTGCTTACTACACTTAGTGTATAAGCTACATCAGGGCGTGTACACAACATCGCATACATTATTGATCCTACGGCTGAAGCATAGGGAATAATGCTCATGCGAGCTCTCTCTTCATCAGACTTTGGGCAATCGTCCTTGGAGAGAGTGACTCCGTGGCAAGCGGGTAAGATACCCCGCTTGGAGTCTTCCATACTAAACCTCTTTAGGATGGTGTTGATGTACTTGGTTTGGGAAAATCCCAATAACCGTTTGGATCTATCCCTCTAGATCCAAATGCCCAATATGTACGTGGCATCACCCATATCCTTCATGGAGAACCTTTGTGATAAGAATGATTTGACCGACTGTAGCATAGGAATGACATTTCCTATCAGAAGAATGTCATCCATGTACAATACAAGGAATGCGACAGTTCTCCCTACAGTTTTCTTATAAACACAAGGTTCATTTGGATTTTTGACGAAATCAAACTCTTTGATAACATCATCAAAACAGATGTTCCAACTCCGTGATACCTTCTTTAATCTATAAACGGATTTAAGAACCTTACATGCTTTTCCGCTGCTCCCACTGTCAATGAAGCCCTCTGGCTGATCCATATAAACACAATCATCTAAATCACCATTTAGAAATGCAGTTTTAACGTCCATCTGCCAGATTTCATAGTCGTAGTGAGCAGCAATAGCAAATAGGATCCGAATGGATTTAAGCATGGCTACCGGAGAGAAAGTCTCGTCACAGTCCAAACCTGGTCTTTGACGAAAGCCTTTCGCTACCAACCTTGCCTTATAGGTCTCCACCTGTCCATCTACACCGATCTTTCTTTTAAAGATCCATTTGCAGCCTACAGGTTTTATCCCAGAGGGTACATCCTCCAAAGTCCATACTTTGTTGGTATACATAGACTCCATTTCGGATCTCATGGCATCCAGCCACTTCACTGAGTCACCGCTCGTGATAGCTTGCTGAAAACTGGCAGGGTCATCATCATCCATGATGCAATCTTCTCTATCACCATCAATGAGAAAACCATAGTAACTCTCCGGTGGGCAAGAAGTCCTACCAGATTTACGGAGTGGCTGAGGTTCATAAGATTCTGTTGTAACTTCAGGTTCAACCAAGTCGTCATTTGTAACTTGTGTTTCTAGAATCTCTTCTAGATCTACCACATTGTCATCAGCATCATTTGGAAAAATCTCATTTTCTAAAAATGTGGCATACTGAGAAACAAACACTTTTTGTTCCTCTTTGTGGTAGAAGAGATACCCAAACGAATGTTTTGGATATCCTACAAATATACATTTGACCGATCGTGTCTCGAGTTTGTCTGGATTCTGCTTTTTGACAAAAGCCGGACAACCCCAAATCTTAACTCGTTTAAGAGATGGTCTCTTCCCATGCCATATCTCATATGGACTGGTAGAAACAGTTTTGGTTGGAACTTTGTTCAACAGAAAAGCTGCAGTCTCCAATGCATGCCCCCAAAAGTAGAGGGGTAACTCAGAATCACTCATCATAGATCGTACCATATCTAATAGGGTATGATTCCGCTGCTCTGACACACCGTTGTGCTGTGGTGTGTAAGGGGGATTGAGCTGAGAGAGAATCCCATTCTCTTTTAGAAAGTCCAAGAACTCAGTACTTAAGTACTCTCCACATCGATCTGATCGAAGTATCTTGATTCTCATTCCTGTTTGGTTTTCTACTTCAAGTTTGTACTCCTTGAATTTCTCGAAAGCTTCAGACTTATGCTTTATCAAAAACACATGACCGAATCTTGAGAAATCATCAGTTAAAGTTATGAAGTATGAAAAACTGCCTCTTGCATGTGTAGACATTGGCCCACATACATCACTATGTATGAGGCTTAAGGGCTCAGTAGCTCTTTCTCTGTGTCCAGTAAACGGATTTTTGGTCATTTTACCTTTGATACAAGACTGGCAAGTCGCATAAGATTTATACTCAAAAGAATTTAAATATTCATTTTTATGAAACTTGTTTAGTCTTGTTTCATTAATAAGACCAAGTCTACAATGCCAAAGAAAAGCTTCATTTATATCTGAAAATTTTCTTTTACTTGTGTGTTGAATGTTGAAAACTGTGCGTTGATTAAGGACGTATATCCCGTTATTAAGTGTACCACAACCAATCAACTCTTGATTTAGTATAATGTTCATAACATTGTGTTGCACAGCAAAATGATATCTTTCATTGTCTAACAAAGAAACGGATATAATATTACAAAGCATAGTTGGTACAAAATAACATGGGTTCAAAACCAATATACAACCCGACGGCAATCCTAGGTGATACTCTCCCACTGAAACTGTATGCACATTGGAACCATTTCCAACTTAGAGAGTATGATCACCTGTCTTCAAAACTCTGCTATTTCTCAATGCCTGCACATAATTGCAAATATGAGAAGCCGAACCGGTATCTAATACCCAGGAAGAAGAGTTAATAGAAAAACAGTTTTCAATCACGAACACACCTGAAGCTGAAGCATCACCATGCTTCTTTTTCTTGAGTTCAAGGTACTCGGTACAGTTCCGCTTCCAGTGTCCTGTCTTCTTGTAGTGAAAACATTCTCCCTTCCCCGACTCCGCAGCTTTGGATTTGTCTTTCCCCTTCGCCTTCTTTATTCCTGCTCTCGGCTTGGTGAATTTCTTCTTATTCTTTCCCTTGGCCTTGGCTTTTGGGACGGAAGAGGAAGATTGTCCAACAAGCATAGAGGGGGACTTCACTTTCAGCGTGCTCTCTACACTCCTCAACATATTGAGAAGTTCGGGTAGTGATTTCTCCATGTCATGCATGTTGAAGTTCACTATGAATGGAGCAAAGGCAGAGGGAAGAGACTGAAGAACAATATCAGTATACTGTTCATTATCCATTGTCCATCCGAGATCCTCAAGCTCTTCTATAAGAGCTATTATCTTCAAAACGTGATCGCTTACTGGTGTGCCGGGTGCCATCCGCATCTGAAACAACTTTCGAGATGTTTTGTATCTCAGGGTCCGAGATTGCTCCCCTTACATATCTTTTGTATGGAGAAAGATAGATTGAACATCCATCTGCTCATGTTGCTTTTGATGTGTATTGTCCATCGATGCAAGCGCGAGGCATTTGGCAGTAGCACAGTCAATACCCCATGTTTTGCGGATTTCCATATCCGCAGTAGAAGATTCAGGTCCTGGGCTGGGCGGGGCTTTGGCAGTGAGGACATATGATACTTTATCATATGTTAGAGCAATGTTAATGTTCCACAGCCAGTCTTTATAGTTTGGTCCGGTTAGCTTGTTTTTATCTAGTAAACGCTTAAGGCATGTCATTGGTATCTGCCATTAAGAGAGAGAAAAGAATACACTCAGTGAAAGCTCTTGCAAAGATCAGATTGGTTATTATCTTGTCTAATCGATATCTCCCACTGCTTTTATCAAATTTTCCTTAAAACCTTTAAAAAGAAAACTAGCAGGGATTAATTTCAGTCTACAATTTCGCCAACCGTTCAGCCAGGCCAGTGCCGGTAGTTTGAGTGAGGTTCCCCGTGCTTTCGTACGGACCTAATTAGAATAAACCTCGTTTTCCCAGAGGCATAGCCCCGTTGACACCTTTCTAGACACCTAATGGGTTAGCTAATTCCAAAGTGCAAAACTCTCCCGGGAGCAACTCTTGCTCACAGTGGGATCGGGATCCTACTATCATACAGAAGGTATGCAATCTCATTGAAAATTTCAACTCTTGAAACTTCCGATATTGTTTTTACCCCTAGCACTCATGACCTTAACTATGGTCAACATATCATAAGTACCAGTCAAGTTCTTCCCGTCATTTTGTGATTAACTAGTCCCACCCATATGACCCTTAACTAAAGTCAACATAATCATATGAATGCCCTAACTAATACGCATTATATGTGGTGTAGGAAGACATCACTTAGCTACCGTACACTGCGCCTTAACTAAAGTCAAAATACGAAGCACGAATACTAAGTACTCTATTTCCTAAAATGACGGAGGGCTGCAGATAGTTATTAAGAAAACTTTTAACGCTTTGAACTTGATATCGTTGTAGAATCAAATGGGTTTAAAAGGAGTGGCTTAATCTCCACACTTTGAAAACTTGCTTTTTCATAAAAAGCCGAGTGGGTTTCAAATCCGATTCTGCAACATCTTTTTAGGTTCATTTTTCTTTACATTAATCTCATTAATGTAGTCCCATCATTTAAGTCCTAAAGCCATCACAGAAAAGAAACGAAAATAGAACGTACGCTTATTCCATTCGCATTCGTCACGGTGTCCCGTTATGCACCGTTAGGTTACTTAACTAACGGCATAGTGGGGCGGGACTAGCGCAGCTGTAAAATATAAGCAACGTTTATTATATATCATATATATAATACCATTCGTCTCATCATGTAAACTGATCACATCAGAGAACAAACACAGAAGAAGCACATATGAAAATATAGGATATCTACGAGGTTCGTATTTAGTATTTAGCCATCAATAGAAAATACGGATTCCACGGTCACGATGAATGGCCAAGCCCACACCCCTAGACCCCTACGAGAGCGGCAAGTGACCCTACCAATTCTAGAGTTTAGGAGACCCGGTCTCGACTCTTCGAGATGGCCTCCCACTGAACCCTAGAACCCGGTCACTTGTGCTCCCCTCCTGGGGTCTATCCTAATGCGGAAAAGTAAATAATATACATCAATGGTGACATCATCCTCAACCCTGAATTGCCCCAAATAAAAGAATATTACATACAATTGAATTTTACATGAATGAAAATAAAAAACTCTCATCTCACATAAAACCCCCGTCCATTCAATCACGATGATCCTGTACAACATATCTCAGCAGCACATAACATCACATGTCATCAACATAAGCAAGTTTGCATATCCCAATTGTCGTTGATGTATAGCAACGAAACCGGTGATACACCACATACTACACTTACGGTCGCAGAAAAGAAAGTGAAAAACAATCACATTCAGATATATCATGGTGATGTTAAACGTTTCGATCAAATCAATAAACACCCATAAGTTACCCTGAGAGCTCAACACTTGAGCGAAGTTGAAAGTACTCAAAAGACGTGCCACAGTGTCTATAGTCCAGTCATAGAAGGAGTTAACCAATGCCTCACCTATGACACCACGGAACTACGGCGAACCCTAAGCTTCGATTGCAGTTCCATAGGCATAGAATCAAGTTAAGGTTAGTATGGTCTTCTAGAGGGTCCATAGGAATACATGCACTACTTATTGAATATAATCAACTTGGAAAATTACAACACTTGAAAATTTCAGAGGGGGTGATAATGTGGGGTTTGAAAATCTGTTCAAACTATTAAACATCGTCAAAGTTACCAATACAATGTTAAATTTACGACTACGAAACACTACGAAATAGCCCCTAAGCACAATAGTCATCACATGAAAATTGAGCTTAGCAAACAATCCCTGGAAACCCAAAACCAACACACCAGTGCACATAAGCAAAACGAGGCCAAAAGGAGGTGGGATGGCCGGCCTCCCCGGTTTTTGGGGCTTGGGGCTTGGGGCTTGGTTAAAATCTGAGGGAAGGACCCCATTTTTCTTGTGTGCTCTAGTGGTGTCCCAAATAAGCTTCTATTGTTGTTTAAATAATTTTTCTGGATCGTTTAAAAATCGACAGAGAGCAGATCTAGGGTTTCCAGAAATCCGTATTTTCCGTATTTGTTTCGTTTTCATAATATCTAATATCGTCTAAAAATCTAGCTTGGCTCTAATACCACTGTAGGGTTTCTTTAGCACCTCACCTAGGGTTTGCAAGCATCACACATGCCATATTAAAATTTTGTGAGGTGTTAAACAAACTATCATAGGAATCGAACTAGAACGATTAGGGTAACAAGTTCTAGTATCATATACTAGTTAGTGTCTAATACTAAGTGGGGAGAGATACAACCTTTGTAGATCTCTTTTGCAACTCCTTGGATCTCCTAGAGGTTGAACCGGCTAGCTCGAGCTTCTTCCACGTCCACGATGATCCACCCGGAGTATCTTTGCTCAATGCTTCTTGCTCCTCTTGATCACAATGAAGATGAAGCAAACAAACTACACCAATGGGATAGACAAGTGTAGTATGATGATATGGTTGTGTTCGCATATAAAAACCCTTTCTTTCTTTTACCCCCACTCACTTAGAAATCTCAAGAGAGAGCTAGAGAGAGAGGAAGAAGAAGATGGCAACCTTGAGCTCATTTCTTTTGGATGAAAGATAATGATCAATGATAATGAGAAAAGTTAAATATGAAGGATATATGTCTCATCTCAAACCACAATTAATAAATATTTAGATATTTTAGAACGAAGAAAAATAACAAGAGAAATGAAACCATGGTTCCAAACTAGGTCAAGTAAAGAATAGTAAACGATGATTTAATATTAATTTTCTTTTTCCCATTCTAATATATAAATGTATTTAATTTCCATGTGAATCTTATATTGCCATCTTTCTTGTATCATCAACCATGATACAAATGCATGTATGTATGTGTGTATACACATCAACATGTACATATACATATACATCCATAAATCCATCATAAAGAAAAGGTTTATTTAAATGAGATAAAAGTCAATATTAAATCAACACTTGATTTAATAAACCGGTCATATCTCATACGACGCGACCAATAGTAAACGCCTGATTAAAACATGACATTATATACACGTATTTAATCGAGCTCCCGCATATACCTTATATGTACACCACATCGTTTCGCCTGAGCCAGGAAACTCCTGTGTAGGACTCTAAGACTCGTCAATACGCCGGCAGTAGGTGATGATCACATCAAACACCTACAAGCTGCAAGCAGTCAGCTAAACATAACGGCCACCCGGGTATTGAGCGATCAGAAGAAGAACAAGCGAACTTGTCAAAACACCCGTCGAGCCAACTGGCAACACTTACCGTACAGTCTGGTCTCTTCGTCAGATATGCTGCATATTGAGTTTAGGGATGGTAACGTCGACCCCAATAACTCAATAAGTCATGCCGGTATATAGTCTACAACAGATCGAGAAACTACTGATAACACTTATCAGTAATATCTCAGCAGCCCTGGCCAGGGACTTCCTGTTATAGCCAATCGTGCATAGAGCAACAT